>OZ004693.1:80963273-86353040 GCA_963924545.1 Pogonocherus hispidulus
TCCTCTTAATATTACCATATTTTAATTGTTTTCGTACAAAATAAAGAAAATTTTGAATTTTAAATTTGCATCAGGTTTTCCAAGTAATTTAATCCATTAATTTTGACACATTTTGAAACGGAACCAACGCACATAAGCAGAAGAACACTACACTAAACCATTTCAAGTATACGTACTGTTAGAATTTTCGTTGAGTCCATGATGAACCGACCACTAAACGAAATTATGTGTGAGCAAATTAACCAGACGATGATATGCAAGTGAAGATTACTTTACTTCTTGTTTACATATATGGGTCTATTTATACCTGAGATGGTGAATTCTGTGTCGAGTCAAGGATAAATTTCTTCAATTATTGTAATTGTTCGGGGAATTTTACGTGTCTACATATCTTACTTATTTTGGGATTGTGATACGTGTTGACAAAGGAAAACGTATCTTACTGAAGTAATTGAAATTGCTTTATTTTATTTTATGTTAATTGAGTAAAAAAAGGAATAAGGACGTCTTTGATTCCGATAATCACAGTTAATTATTTCTATTATCAAAATAAAGATTTGTGTATGTCGCAAGAAGGAATTACTTGTGGGAATCCCCGCCATATCTCAGTCACTGATCTTTTAAATAACACGAACTACGTCACAGAAGGGAAGTATGAGTTGAATTAATAATAAATATCTTTTATTTAACGTTGGAAAATTGAAGAATAAAATTAATAATAATTGAATATTCTAAAGTGCCCTAAAGATATCCGTTATTTGAAGAGCATGCAATGTTTACATAGAGTGTGCGTTCATTTAGGGGGGGGGTGCGAATTTTAAAAATACTTGCAATTATATGGTGTACTTAGATACAGGGTGTTTCATGGTGACCACTCATTAGAATATGTCACAGACTACTTAGATTTAAAAAGTTAAAATTTGGACATTTAAATTTTGATATGCTCTACTCAAATGAAATAATGGCGTCCTCGTGACATTTCCGGTTACACCGGAAGTTGCCGTTAACTTTCTTGTTTTAAATGGAACATATATTATTACTATTCTACGGATTCTACGCGTTATTGTAGGGGGACTTTCATAAAACTTCCCTATACGAATTCTCAACCGTTTTTGAAAAAATCTAATTTTTTAAATATAATTCTAAAATTCGCTACCTAATTTAAAATTTATTATTTCTCTAAAAAAGTTATATTTAACAAATATATTCACATGGGAAGTTGTTGAACGCCTAAGCTTTCTAACTGTACTTTAACAGTTGATCAAATGTGATACAGGGTGCTGAAAATTTAGTATCAAATTTCACTAACATCAAGCCAAAAAATTAGATTTTTTAAATAGGATACCCTGTATATTATAGCATATTATGATGTAGAACTTTATTTTCTGCCAATCTATATTACACTATATACATTCTCCCTATATAACTATCTCTTTTTTGTTTTTATGTTGTTGAGGCTCTTTTACAATAACAAAAATATTTTTGTAAAGATGGCTATGAAATTGTAAGCAGAACAAAATCATCATATATCCAAATAAACTACTTATCTGTCATAGATTAATTGTTGGTTATTACTGAATACTGCTACCACTTTAATTTAATTCAAAGATTTTTGGTATTGTAATTAAGAGTCTTAAAAACATAAAAACAGAAGGAGATAGGTATAGGGAAGTTTAATACAAATTGGCATGCAGAGAATAAAATTACATAATATGCTATAATATACAGGGTTTCCTATTTAAAAAAATCTACTTTTCTTGGCTTGAAGATAATGAAACTTGATACTAAATTTTCAGCACCATGTATAGATTTAAACAACTGTTAAGGTACAGCTAGAAATCTTAGACATTTAGCAACTTCCCATATGAATATATCTGTTAAGTATTATTTTTTTAGAGAAATAATAAATTTTATTAAGTTATGTTGGGAATTTTACAAATGTTTTTAAAAAAATTATTTTTTTAAAAACTAAAATATGCAATAATATATGGGGTATTCTATTTAAAATAAGACTAACGGTAATTTCTGGTGTGGAAGTGTCCCGAGGAAGCCATTATTTTATTTGAGGAGAGCATACTCAAAAATACCCAAAAGTGTCCAAATTTTCACTCTTTAAATCCAAGTAGTCTGACATATTCTAATGGGTGGTCACCGTGAAACACCCTGTATCTAAGTAACAGCCGTGAAACAGCCTGTATGTAAATAGGGTAACTTTAACTTTTATCAAAGGGAACAACACTATGGTCCTTAATTAATTAGTCCCTAATTAATTATTCTTTAATCCCGGAATTAATGTTTTTGGTTATTTATTGAGCCTTATTTTTTTATAATACGTTGCGGCCTGGCTAAATTATAATTATTTTCCAATGCATTCACTTTTACCAGTTCTTCATTTCTATTAACAGTTTAATCATTTCTTTTAATTTGACAAATTCTTTTTATAAACACTAATATTGGAGAAGGACCCTGATACATACATATAGTTATATTTATCAAAAATTGAAGCCCTTACCAAACTACGTTACACTTTTTGAGATTATAACGAAACAAATTAGTAATTTCGAAAATAACTATTTGCAAATAATGTTCCTAAATACTTTCTATATTTTACGATTTTACAAGAATTTATGCTCGTGTAAATTAAAATAGAGAACTTTGCGAATAAACTTATTTAAAGAAATATTCCTCTTATACAAATTCTTATACATATGCTTTCTCTTCATAACCTAAAACTCTTGCTTCAAAAAAAAAATCAGGATTATCAACGCATTATAGAAAACAATCATTTTATAGATCTGGAAAATCGATAGGTATCTATTGCATCGGGAAAAGAAAGGAAAGCGCTTAGATCAGTTAGAGCAATTAGAAATTAAAAAATCTTTAATTAGAAATCCTTGTACTACGAATGATCAGATAGATTTCACACTTTCGCCCTTCTTAGAAAAGGTACTTAAAACTCGGGCTTTACCAGATGGGAAGGATCAATCTGGCTAGGTAAATAGATAAATAACTAAAATGCTCTTGGAAATAATTAGTAATAGACATTTACTCTATTGAGAAAACCTAATAAGCCGTATTACTAATATAGAGACTGTTTTATAAAAATTTTTTGAAACATCGAAATGAGAACTGTGTTTTTTTCAAAACAATTATATCCCGATGTTTCATAAAGAACCATCTGCTTCCAGTATCCACTTTATTAAATTAAATATATATTATATTAATAGCCTCACCAGTAGAATTTTTAATTTTATGCATTTGTAATCCATTTTCTTACAATATAATGCAAGGAATCGACTTCACTCTCGATATAGAATCATTGAAAATATAAATCATTGAAATACTAAAAAGTTGTATTTTTTTAAATAGATTTAAAAATATACATTGAGTCCCAGAAGTAATGTCTAAGTTCATTTAAAATTCAGCGGTGTGTTTTTTGGGAAAACGCTCGGACCCGTCGATTTTTATTTTTTAATCCTGTTTTTTTATGTTAAATTTATATATACAGGGTAATCCAAAAGTAAGTTACGAATACCAACTTTATTTTTTCAAATGAAAACACCTATTTTTTTATTTCATTTTTGAATTCTGCATCGAATTCGAAGTCTGTTTCTTGTACCATATCCTATACCTACCTTTAACTGTTTTTTAAATATTGACAGATGAATATTGACATTTTGCAACTTTGACAACCTGTAAAATCTAAACGGTTTGAGATCAAGCAATACGTTTTACACATTCCTAATCTTAACTTTTCATAAGCTAAATTTTGACACTAATTTCAGATTTAACCAAGAGATTAAATTTAATCGAATTTTTTTTATTTCTGGGTAAATCTGAAATTAGTGTCAAAGGATAGCTTATGAAAAGTTAAGATAGATGGAATGACAGTTCGAGACAGTTGATTCTGCACTACATAATTTAATAATGGATATCAGGATGGTTTGCTTATTGTATCAATCTCACAAAATTGTACCCCCTTTTAGGAAATATTCCTTATTTAAATGCTGCAACACATGGACCGAATATGGGTGAAATTTATGTTTTTCAAGTATCCTTTGAATCGAACTTTTAGACAATACAGATTTCCATGCTTTTTGTCTTATCGACGTGCTTGGAAATACCTCAAGGCAACCCAATATTGTTATTTTGACGTTTTCGTCTTCAATAACATGTTTATTTCTTTAGCCACATATAGTCACATTGTCCGTAAATAATAAATAAACTGAAATAATTCTCATTAGTGTAATTTTGCCAGGGATTTTATAAATATTGCAATTTTACCACACACTACCGCCTCAAGGCAATAATTTGACAACTGCGTGGGAGTTGATTTGTTATGCATGATTGTTTCTACTCGTGGCCTATTTGACAGTATTCAGTTGCGACGAAAACTGCTAAAATAACAGGCAATTTCAATTATCTCTCGCGGTGTAACCGCAACCCTAACAATGTCTATATCTTTTGAAGTAGAATTTAAAGCAACACAAGATGATCTGAAAAAATACAGAGTGTTCTATTTAACCGCCGTTTGAAGTTATCAAAATGTATCAGCGTACATCAAACACACTCTACAATATTTTTAAATTTATTATAGTTTTGTAAGCTATATTCATTTCACATACTAAAAATCCAATTATAATGAAGCACATTTATTTTTTTATTGAAATAAATATATCCAGTTCCTTTAAATGTTAATCTTAAATTCTGCTAGCCATTAAGTGCCTAATGTCAAATATTTATCGGAAACAGCTCAGTTTCTACGGCTCAGAATATCTATGGGTTACGGTCATGGTTTGATAAGGTTGCAATGCTCTTTCGAAAATACAAAAGTGTACAGTGTTTCACTGAAAATGAGAAATGTAGAACTTTAAATAAATAATTATACTCGTGAAAATAGGAAACCTACTTCTGTTAAATTATTTTTTCTATCTCAATAAATGAGTTATATAGAAGGAATATTAATTTTATATTATACATATAACTAATATAACACAGCTTCCGAGATAACCAGAAATCATAGTCAGTTAAAGAAACAATTTTTAAGCATCAACGACGTACTTTCTTCTTGACATTGTTTGCACACACATGGAACATACTGTATTTATTTAAATTCTTAAACAGGGCTGCATGAGTTTTTAAAAGTACAAGTTTATAAGTTGAAAATTGCTTCCATACAACTCCGTCACTTGTGAACGTAAACAAAACTTTCAGGAACGGAAAACATAACTATCAAAGGATTTTTATGAGAGACTTTAATGAGCACTTGGAAAAGGAACCCACTTTGTGCGGTAAGCCCAGAAGGTTCCCTTATAATATTAAAAAATGCGATACGTATATACTACTTATTTCTATCTGACACGAATAATTTTACTTACTTATACCATATAAGGATATGCTCTTTTTCACCTGGAGACATCTATTAAGTCATTTCTTTAATAATAACTTCTACCTATTCTCTCTATTCTTCAGAAGTAATAGACCTCGACGTTTTTGAATTTATCGTTATATCGTTGAGAATAGGTGATTATAATGTACATTAAATATAATTATTTATAAAGAATATAAGTATTATAAAAACCAGTACTCAATTATATATTTTTTTCTGAATATTTTATACACAGTTTCGGATTTCAGAATGGGTGATGTTTTGAAAACTTATATCTTATTATTCCCGCAATAATAAGATTATGATTGTATACTATGTGCGTCATAGGCAACCAGACGAAACGTAGTTACAGTATTATTGAAAATGATCGGTCAGCAACCTTTACTGAAGTTCGGCAATGAATTCCTTATTATTTGTTACACAATACAACGTAAATTAACTGTTTTTAATTTAATCAATTTTTTTTTGCCTTTTTTATTTAGCATATGATAGCATGACTTAGCTACATGATATAAACTAACTTAATATTTTTTTTAATAATTATAGTATAAACAAAAGCAAGGAGAACTCCTTTCAGTTTATGATAAAGCTGTATCATTTTAGATTTATGTGGACAGAAAACGTGAGAGAAGAAACGTTAAACGTATAGATTGAAGAAGCAATCGATACGAAATGAGATTTCCCCTTTCTCTGAAAAACATAAACAATTATTTTTATGGCAGATATTAAAGGAAATCTTGGTAGGTACGTCTTAGTAGGTACATTCTTCCCTCATGGGTTAACTTATACCAAATAAGTCATTTACAACTGTCATGATTTATTTAATTTACTTTAAGATACGTACTTTATTTGTCTAATGTACCACGATTGTATTATTGTTTTAGATATAAATAAATTAAATTTTTATTATTATTATATAGTACACTGCTGCAAATACATCATCATTAATTCCGCATTATATTTTGTCGGTGTATTTTTCTTCCGAATACATTCCCAATGTTTTCTAAACACTAATATATAGGTATATTCTTTGCAACAACACTGTAAAAAAATCCGACTGATTTTAACACTGAATCCACACTCATCAGTGTGTATATAGTCCACACTTGGCAGTGTTAGACATATCGGTGTATTATTACATTACATAAAAGTAATTTAACACAGTAGATTTTACAAGGTAATGTGTAATAGTAAATTATTTACCGTGTAATTATTCCGTATTTATGGCGGATTGATTCATTTTTAACACAGGGTTTTGTAAATTTTACTACAATTTATGAGTAATTCTACAAACTTAGCGGGTATATCGTTCGTGTAATATGAATTCTAAAGGTTTAGTTATTATACTACCCAGTTCGTGTTAAAAATAACACTGCAGCAAATTACGATTACCATTTAGTAATTTTACCATTTGTCTTTTTTTACTGTGAAGAATGATCTTCCGTTATTCCTACCACGTATCATCAAGGACATCAGGTGTCTCCTAAACACACAATGTCTAATTAAAATACCTACTAGTTAGTTTAGAATCCCCCGACTGTGGTTCAATAATTAGTCCAAGACTTCTTAAAACCTCATGAGTAGACCCGGAGGACTAGAACTCGATTCTAGAGACGGATTTTGTGTATCTAATATAGTACACCGGATCCAGAGGTATGAGTTTGGTCGATTCTGTTTTGAGATTAACAGAATAAGTTAATAGACATGAGTAAGAACAGACAAAGATGGCTTATATTTTACATTGTTTCACTAATATCATCAAGCAAACATGTTTGCATTAAGCTCATAAAATAAGATCTAATGTGTGGCATCTATAGATATGTTATACAGGGTGAGTCAGTTTATACTAGCAGGACTCTGGCATTTGATAGAGCACCTTATTTTAAGTGAAGTTTGTCATATAAACATATGTCCGCAATCGCTTCGTTTTTGAGATACAGGGTGTCAAAGTTTTGTTTTTTTTTAGTATTTTCCACACAGCTCCTATAGTTTTTAAGATAATTTATTCAAATTTTTACGGTAGATTACCTATGATGGTCCACAAATTTTGACATATGTCAACAATTTCAAAACGTACAGGGTGATATTTTTTTCGGGGGTCAGGCCCCCTTTTATCGTCCAGAACTTTTTTGTGGTGCGCCACTGACTGCTAATTTGCAAAATTTGAATTCCATGTTCAATTTAGAAACTTTTTCGTCTCTTGCATTTTTATCGTCGCTGTAACAGTTGTCGAGTAATTTCAAAAAGTCTATGAAAGAATATTTTATTAAAAAAAATATATTTTCATCAAAATTTTCACTAAAATCAGTTATTGTCAAACGAAAGTTCATTAATGTAAATTGTCAAAGGTTACATACTTACAGCACAACTTTTGCCACTAATTATTTATTTTTTTGTAGCATTTCAAAGACTTTTAATAACTAAGTAAAATAATTAAGAATTAATAATAAACCAAGGTCTACGTCCTGGCGACGAACAACGCAGAGTGAAGTTTTGTCGTTGGATCCTTAACACATTAGAAAATAATAGAACTTTCTTATCCAACGTATTATGGACTGATGAATCTTGCTTTACCCGACGTGGGATAGTAAATTTCAAAAATCAACATATTTGGGCAGAGCAAAATCCACGTGCTATTAGGCCAAAAAAAATCCAAAATAAGTTTAGCATTAACGTATGGGAAGGAATTTTTGAAAATCGTTTATTTGGACCATATTCTTTGCCAGAAAGGGTCAGTTCGCAAAACTTCTTAGAGTTTCTAGAAACCGAGCATCCTAATATGTGGGAAGATGTCCCTCTAAATTTAAGACAGCAAGCTTGGTTCCAGTTGGATTGCTGCCCAGCTCATTTTGGAAGAAATGTATGAGCTTGGTTAGACGACAATTATCCAGAGAATTGGATTCGACGTGGAGGTCCAATCGCACGGCCCCAAGGTTCCCCAGATATAACACCAATGGATTTTTTTGTGTGGGGCTTTCTTAAAGAAAAAGTGTATTCACCTCCTGTTCAAAATGTTGACGATCTTAGAGGGCGTATAAGACATGCTTGCGAAGACATATGAGTTAATCACTTAGTTTCAGCAAGAAGGTCTATTGAAACGCGATGCCGCTTATGTATCCAACAAAATGGATCACATTTTGAAAATTTTAATTTGAAAATAAAATTATTTCGGGTTATTTGTAAAGTTATTTGTATTTGCCTTGGTTTATTATTAGTTCTTAATTATCTTACTTAGTTATTAAGTCTCTGAAATGCTACAAAAAAATAAATAATTAGTGGCAAAAGTTGTACTGTAAGTATGTAACCTTTGACAATTTAGATTAATGAACTTTCGTTTGACAACAATTATTGTTTTTAGTGAAAATTTTAATAAAACTATTTTTTCTTAATAACATTCTTTCAGAGATTTCTTCAATTTACTCGACAACTGTTACAGCTACGATAAAAATGCAAGATACGAAAATTTTTCTAAATTGAACGTGGAATCCAAATTTTGCAAATAAGCAGTCAGTAGCGTACCACAAAAAAGTTCTGGACGGAAAAAGGGGGCCAGACCTCCGAAAAAATATCACCCTGTCCGTTTTCAAATTGTTTACATATGTCAAAACTTGTGAACCATCATAAGTAATCTATGGTAAAAATTTGAATAAATTATCTTAAAAACTATAGGAGCTGTGGAAAATACTAAAAAAAACCCAAAACTTTGACACCCTGTATCTCAAAAACGAAGCGATTCTCGACATATGTTTATATGACAAATTTAACTTAAAATCAGGTGTTCTATCGAATGCCAGAGTCCTGCTAGTATAAACTGACTCACCCTGTATAGTGTATATCTGTCTTACTGCCTTACACATGAGTTCATTTTGTTCACTTTTTTATTTTTATTCATGGGTCTCACATCTGTGAGGCAAAACAAAACACATTCGAACAAAAATACTTTTGACCTATCTCAATGCCATCTCAGAGAAACATCTGTTCCTCTGAGATAGAACGTGGATGGATTGAGATCTGCGAATAGTTTTTTGTTCGGTTTAGGTAATAATACGGGGTGTCCCATCGAAAAGTATCACATTTCGTCGCCTTATATCTCGAAAACTAAAAGAGATATCGGAATGCGGTTTGGACATAACGACTTAGGATTTTTTTGGCACTGTTGCCAAATCTCCAAATATATTGGTAAATTTTTTATGGAATACGCTCCTTTTTGGAATAAAATTACTTGCTTATATTAAATAGAACACCCTGTATATTTTGCCATAATCAGAAAGCCTAATCACTTTACTTTTCAAAAAGGTATACATTATTTACATTTTCTTGAGAATTGGAGACACAAAATTCAGTTTAATGGGAGCACCTCTTACTTGAACAGTTTGTGAAGCTGATCTTCGTTTTCACAGTAGTCATGAAAAACAAAAGTACAATAATAAACTGTATTGTCAGTTGTGTCAAATATTTGAAGGATAGAAATAAAAATGTTCACATTAGAAGAATCACACACTTTTGATCATTTACTACTAAGGATGCACAAATGTACTGAAGTAAACGGTGGGCACTTCCAACAAATTGTTTTCTAACTTATTCAAGTAATTTTTATTTATATCGTTATTTTGCTTATTTTATCTGTTATTTTTCTTAGTATCATTGTACTTTGTTGTTATTGTTTGTCAAAAATCGTTCCTACCGATTATTAAAGAATTATTCTTTTCTCCTTCTCTTTTTTAATTTAAAAAGCAAATTGAGTCAAGTTCCACATCAAGTTTGATCAGAGATTTTAAAATGATAAAATATACAGGTTATTTTATTTAAAATAAGTGTACAAAAACTTATTCATTCGTAATAACCCAAATAAGAGTAACTACTCCTAACAAATTTAATTTTGTGGCTCCAATTGTCAAGATAATATAAACAATGCATACTTTTTTGAAAAGTAGAGGGTTTAGGCTTTCTAATTATGGCAAAATATACACGGTGTTCCATTTAATATAAGCAAGTAATTTTACTTCATAGAGGAGCGTATTCCATAAAAAAATTACCAATATATTTGGAGATTTAGCAATAATGCCAAAAAAACTTAGAAAAATCCTAAGTCGTTCTGTCCAAACCGCATCCCCATATCTCTTTCAGTTTTCGAGATATAAGGCTACGAAATGTGATACTTTTCGATGGGACACCCTGTATAATAATTGTACCTCTACAGGGTGTAATATCTCTGGAATATTTATACATCAAGCTGTCACAATGGGATAGTGATTCCAAAACAGAGGACATGGGAGAGGTTGAGGTATTGCTAATGCGTTGGCGTTCACTGTCCGTTGGCACAGTTTGGTTCGAGAGATCGGAGTGTTTTTCTTTTCTTGCGTGTGGGCTAAAGTATATTTAATGACTAGGAAGGGTCATGGATTGCCAAATATTCTGTATAATCCTTTGATAGCGTACAAGTGATATGTAACAAGTGCAAAGTGTCGTCTGTACAAAAATATATTGTAATGAAGCATGTTTCTTCCCAGAAACAGGAAGCTGCGTTTAGAGTTTTTTAAAAATTGCAGGTGGCTATATATGGACAAACGGGGTTGCATTTAGAATATATTTTACTCATATATTTTTATTACTATACGACTGAATAGTTTTACTGGAGTTTTTTCCAGTTATCAGTAATGAAGTATAAGATGTGATACTATTTTTTTCTATAAATGTAAAATCTTATTATAAAGGAAATATGTATATGATGAAATCCTTATTCACGAGGTCTACTAATGAGTCTTTCTATTTTAATAAACTGATGGGGTAAAATAATACCATCGATCTCTGAAGAATAAGAAATAGACATCCAGATGGTAAAATGGAACATTCCAATGTCAAATACATATTTTACGGGGGTATAACAGTCATGGAATAATTATGAAATATTTTGATTGAATTTTAATCTGTCAATTATACATTGAATTACATTTTGATAAATCTAATTTAAAAAGTAAATAACACCGATAAAACAATACTTAAACACTTTTCTATTTTACAAACATCTGAACATTTACAACGATTAACTAAGATTAAACACACTAACATTTTATCTTCCTATTCCCGATCCAAAGCCTCCTCCAAATCCAAATCCGCCGCCATTTCCACCCCCATATCCTCCGCTGCCGCCTCCTCCTCCTCCTCCTCCTCCACCACCACCTCCACCGCTACCGCCTCCAAAGCCTTCCCCGTACCCTGCCCCATAGCCTCCGCCATGTCCGCTGCTTATATCTTCGCTGTAGCTCTGATCACCACAGCCTCCGCCCAAGCTTAAGCTATGGCTTAGTCCTATTCCTTTCTTCAGAGTGGGTGCTGGCCAGGCGATGGTGACGCCTATTAGGAGGGTTAGAAGTAAAATTATCTGAAAATAATAATTTTATAGTATAGTAGGTACCTATTATATAGAACGTGTATTGGCGATTCGAATTACCGATGAGGACGCTGCAAATTGTAAACAAATATGGATGAAGACGAGTAAAAATTTTGCATTTCATATCACATCATCTAGCAATTTAGCATCCAGCTGCCATAAATATAGTTACTTCATGTGTTAGTTAGGGTGAAATAAAGGATAAAGAGTGGTAAAAGTAGTCAAACGTCCCATAAGTGCTTCATTGCTAATTATATGAATTTTTTGGGTTGAAACAGGTACCCTAGTTTTTGTTTACTTACATTTTGGACGAAAATAAGTATGATAAACCGCATGGTGATACCATATTAGTGCTTGTTTTTTGTTAAATAATGTTTAAATTAAAATATATTCTGCTTTTATAAGACCAATTATAGAAAAGTATAGACAAACAGCAACAAAGTAGTTATGTTGTGTAAATAAACGTATTCTCTGTTATTAAATTATTACATGGCTTTTAGAGAAATGAATGAGAAACAGTTTCTAAACTAAGGCCAAACTTCTACCTATCCTTCAATCTTTAACACTTCTATTGACACATTTTGTGGAATGACACCTATAAACACGGCAGTTTGTGTTGTGCTGATTTCTTTTGAATGCTATTTTAAAATGTAAAAATAAAAGTGTACAAATACTAACCACGTCATTTTTAACTTTGTAATACCAAAAAATCACAACCACTACTAAATTATTACGTTAAACAAACCCAAACACGTGTTATTTATCATTATATCAGCAATAAGCCTCTAAAAATTCCCTTTTAAGTAGATTCAAATATTTTCATGCAGAGGGCGCATTCATTTGTGGAATCGCCAATAGCCTGTAAGCATACATATATAGGGTGAACTATATTTAATTACCACTACAGAGATCTCGGAAACTATAGAGCTACAAGAAGGCTTAGAAGGTAGTGCAGAATTTAATAAGGATCGATATTTCGCTCAGAAAACAATTGAATTTTGTTTCACTGCGATTTTATTTAGAAAAAAATTAAAATCTTAAAATTGTCATTTTTTAAAAACAGCTGTAACTTTTTTATTTGCGGTCCGATCGAAAAAATCCTGGACAGTCTTTTTTGATTTTCTAAGGGCTTTACATTTGCGTAGTTAGTTATTTTTTTTTAAGTTGATGGTTTCCGAGAAAACAACAGTAACTTTATTTTTTCTTACGGCCGCCATATTGGATTTTATCATTTTCGAAGTTCGCAAATTTTTCTGATTGACCATGTCTGATAACAGTCGACCATGAGACAAACAAACTTATTCGAATACATAATTAGGTATATCCTTTATACAGATCCCAAGTAAAAATGTCCTCAATTTCGAGAAAGGACGGGTCGATAGTAAGTAGAGTGTGTATTATACATACAGAAAAAAACGGTGCATGGGTGGGAGCCGAGATATCAATCATATCACTGTCTTAATACGATACTAATATTGTGTATCTTTGTTTCCAAATTTAACAAATTAATTGGGGATCTGTATATGTGAATAACTGCCTGCTTATTTATTATAGGTACTTTAATAAAAGTGTTTATATCTTTAATTGTTAACGGAATATTATGGAAGATATACGAAGAAATTACTCTAAACTAACAGATATAAATAAATGTATATTAAAACCCAATGATGTCATAGCATTACCTGTTTTTCCATATATTTTCTTTATACTGTAAAGAGCAAGGATATAAGGCCAGTTTATACTATTATACAAAGGAAACATATGCAGACCATGTTATCTTAATCAAATTGTTCATTAAGATATAACTGTATTTTTGAAAATACTTGTTTTCCTATTTTAGGACACAAAAACGATTAAGTACCTACCTAAAACATATTTCTGCCTAAAAAGTAAACATAGTATTATAGACAATCCCATGACAGTCATTTGATTTTGAATTATGACGTTCTTAGTTGTTTACACCACAGAGGGATTTAAAATAACATTAAACTATTATGTAGATGTTTATTATATAACTATTAAATTAAAAAATGAAGTGTTGTATTACCGTTATGATAATTAATTCATTTTAATTTTTAAATTAACTTACAATACAATAATTGTACAACAATAATTTAAGACAAATACCTGCTAAATTAATAAAATATTCTTTTCAAGTTTCCACTGTTTCCACTGACATTAAATTTTATCTCGGTTAAAAAAACAATAAAATAGAATTAGTAATCTCTAATAACAATGATATATTGCAATGATGCAATTCACCCCACGCACTTTATAAAGTATTAGCTCGAAATCTGATAAATGGTTTGGCAATAAAATTATTGAAAACATATAATACCTACTTCTCTAAACTCTGTCTCTAGAATCTGTATATATTATGGGATTTTTTAAACGAATATAGATATGAGGACTGTTAAATGATAGCATTTAAACATATTCATGTAATAATTTACATAACGGAAAAATATTTACCATCCACTTTGGGTTTTGAAATATTATTAAAAAAAAGAGAGATGTTTTAAAAATATTAGAAAAACGGATTAATTAACACAAACTGTTTCTTAATATCCAGATTTGTTTGGTATAAAGTACATATTAAAAATGTATAAAGTACAATATAAAAACGACAATATGTTGAATTCATGTTTATCCAGAATATATACCGTATTGCTTCTTATATTCAGGACAATACATGGATTAAAGGCGTTACATTGAAAGTCACCTTCAATATCATGAACATATTATTCATAATATATTATAGTATGTATCAATGGCGGCCCGTGACCATTTTTACTGGGTGTGCGGCAAGGTGGGTTTTAAGAATAGGTGTTTTTTTTACATTTGTGGGTAAAACTGAGATGTCAATCACAAAAAACTGATCATTTTTAATTTGAACCAAAACATTTTTTTTCAGAACAGCCACAAATCCAGTTGTTTCTTAAATATGTATTTTTTAAATTGTCTTTTATAAAGTTTTCCATTATTTTTCCCAACACTTTCAATTGGTAAATCAGGCAGGGGATGATTAGGCGCTCTTTAACATATAATTATAGCCTGATAGCTTTATTAAATTTATTCACACCCAATTTAAATTCCATTTTTTAATAGTTATAACTTGATTTAGATAACCAAACTTACTATGCAGATGAAATACACAACAAACGAACGGAAAAACTAATATACCACCTCGAATACTATGAACGTATCTGCTGAAAATGCAGCTCTGTTGCGCGTTTCAGCGCAATTGAAACTTGACCGACTATACTTCCGTTTATTCCACCGTTCTCGTATTAAAGGAGAAATAGAGCTGCCCACATTGCCCACATTACATATTATGGTTTTATTTAGCAGCCTAAAGGGACTAAACCATTAAGTAATAATAATTTTTTTGATTTTACATTAATTACAGGGGGTTTTGATAAAATTACATAGGTAAAAGGTATATGAATTTAGTTGCCTGTTGTTTCTGTTATAATTTGGTAGCTTGGCAGCACAGTATCACTTATATAGGAGCCGCCACTGGATGTACTCATTTTAATTTAGGATATAAATATTAGTTTGCATATCATAATGTATCTAAACTATATTTATTTATATAAATACGTTTGTCCTTTTAACTTTCATTTAATTTTCAAATAGCATTATTTTCAGCAATATGAGGAAATTACAGCAGCATGATCAAAATTTAAGAAACTAAGATTCATTAAAAAATTATATTAAAAAAAATATTATTTCTTCTGGCAAATTGATTACACCTTGTGATCTATCTAACCTGTGGGTTTAAACCTAACCTCTAAGGTAAACTGAAGGATAATTTTCCTACTTATATTAGTTAAAACATTATTTTTCACATTCATTATATAAATATTTAAAAAAACTTTTATTATTATATTAAAACTTTTTATATTTTCTATATTTGCAATATATTATGTTCTCCAAAAATTTCCTAGTTATATTTGTCATTTTTTTTATTGAAAATTAATGAAAGCTTCATTATTTCAAAAATATTTAGTGCATTATTTAAATATTACCTTTATTCCTTGGAATGCCATCGTATTTGAAAATTTTTATATATCACATTACAGTACTTCTAGTAAAATATCATACCAGACACTAGAAACATTTGACTGTTTTTAATTATCAAGGCTCTATTTATATATATTCTTCTTGTCACTGAGAGACAAATACCTAATTCAAGGATGGTCTAAACATATCTCATCAAGCCATAAAAGATGTTTTGATAGGACCATCTGACGTTTTAAGACATTATGGAAACTTTATCTACTATTACTATTTACCAT
Organism: Pogonocherus hispidulus; assembly: GCA_963924545.1. NCBI lineage: Eukaryota > Metazoa > Arthropoda > Insecta > Coleoptera > Cerambycidae > Pogonocherus > Pogonocherus hispidulus. The sequence goes on from OZ004693.1 coordinate 80,979,355, forward strand.
TTTATAATTTTAATTTTATATTCAAGAGATTACATTTGTGGTCAATTATTTCATTTTAATTAATTAGATTATATTAATTAATTATATTTCCAACCGTTTTTGTCTATGAAACAACAAAATAAGTGTTTAGTTTTTCATAGAATATGTAAATTGTTTTATATTTTTTTATGGTATTTATTCGTTTTAAGATAATTTATTTTAATAAACGGCAACATTATGAAACTAGTCATCTGTATTTTTGTGTTTTCATACAAATTTAGTTTATTTCATTATTAGATATAATTGATCCTACATTACGTCACTACTGAAATTTAGGCTAGATAAAGTAATACATGTATGCATAGGGAATGTAGGATAAATAAAATTATCCACAAATATATTGTGCACAATCTGGCAACACCGCCTCTAGGGGTGCCTGGGACAACCCCCAAGAGCGAAGTATCAACCCTCTAGACCTTTAAATAAAGGAGATAGTACTTATACTTATCGAATACACCTCGTATAACTTGGCTGTCGATTATTTATTGAACTGCCCTGGCATGTGGACTATTCATGAGTATTCGATGGAAATTTCTATGAGGATCTAGAATGCTAGTTCACCTATATAAAGGCCGCGGCGTCCCGACGAAACAGTCAGTCTTAATCCCGTTAGACGACCTGCCGAATTTCAACATACCGGTATAATCTTTAGTTCCGGAAGCAGTGTATCTTTTGCTCTACTGAGAGCTCCTATAATCTGCTCATATAGAGTCTGTGGAGCTCGAAGAGAACCCCTCGATATTTCGTCCGTTTCACTACATCAGCGAATCTGCCCGAGAGTGGGAAATGAGCAATAGTTTCGGCACTTCTCATTCCCCACAACGGACTCAATATCCGTCTCCGTCCGTCTCAATATACGTCTCTCCGACATCCAGATGATGTAGGATGCTTCCGTCTACGAGATATACATTTTTTTCCATAATTACCGCATCGTCCTCTCTTGAGGTGGACTAGTGCGCATTTGTCCAACCCAAATTTCATCCTGATCGCCTGCGTGTTCTCTTTTACCACCTTGAGAGATTGATGTAAATTTTTCTCTCTCTCTCTCTTCGGAGGATTATAAAGTTTAAGGTCATCCATTTAAAACAAATGGGTAACCTGATGTCTCCTGTTGCCGGGGCCAGTTGTATTCACGAGTTCTGCGAAATTCAATGAATAATAGCAGTAGCGAAATGCAGAACAAAAGAGGGCTGAGAGATCTACCTGGAAAACTCCTCTCCTGAACGATACCAGCTCTGTTTGGATCCTGACATTACCAGGTGTTGTAGTAAAGCGGGTTCTCGAGAGCTGTATCAATTGTTTACTTAGTAAACAATAAGTTCATGAGATGCCATATCGAACGCCTTGCGGAAGTCGATCCAGGAAATAAAGAGGGTCCGCTTATCCTGCACGGGGTCCTGCGTGACATATCTGTCAATCAGCAGGTTCTCCTTGCAGCTAGTGACACACTTCTTGGACCCACGCTGCTCTTATATCATATACCGAGTTTACCAGTTTCATAAACGGGTCAACTGGGTTGAGCACCCGCATGTACAAGATGCGTGTAAACAACTAGTAACATGCGTTCAGACAGGTTATTGGTCGGTAGTTTTTAGGGCTAGACAAATATCCGTTCTTAGGGATCAGCACCGTCCTCCACTCGAAAAACCATGCCGGAACTTGCTGCCCTCCATTAAACCGGAAGATGAATATTATGGCCAAATAGTGGTGGGTACTTGGTAGTTTTTTCCACCAAAAGAAGTTCTTAGAGTCTTTGACGGCCCTTCGAACTTCTTCCGGGGGGTTATTGGCGATCACACTTCTTGAGGCGGCTGAAGTCTTCGGTAGAAAGCTTCAAAGTATGCCAGGACTGGTAGTTTTCCAGAAGGTCTCTACCTCATCAACAGTCGGCGGGTTTCAACAACACGCTGAGCCGGCTGGAACAGACGAGAAGATTTTTTACGGAATTGCTCATTTTCCGTCAGTCCTCTGGCCCGCTTTACTAGTGACTTTCTTGCAGTCACTAGCATCCGTATGCTATCGACACAGTGCTGTTGGATAGTTTGCAGCACCGTTAAGTGTGTGATGGGTACGTCTTAGCGTAATTTTAATTGTATGAGGTCATATCTGTGATTTCCAAATACCTAAAAATCAATTGACTATATACTCGTAGTTTTGGTGTGTATAAAAGTACCTACAAGTACTTCGATTACAATTTTTTTATAAAATATCTATTGGACAAGGCTGGGTTTACTGGAACGGAATATATAGTCCACTGTATATGTTTTCAATTGATAATTCTGCATGTGCTCTTTTGAAGATGCAAAACTGTACCCTGTAGACAGTGTTCCATTTAAAATAAGATATGGAAACTTCAAATAAATAATTATACTTACCAAAATAGACAAACTACTTATGGTACTTCTGATTCTATCTTAATAAACGAGTTATATAGAAGAATTATTAACTATGTAATATATTTATTACATAACTAATATAACACCGTCTCCAATATAACCAGAAATTATAGTCAAGTAAAGCAACAGTTTTTGAGCATCATCGACACTTTGGTTTTGATGTTGATAAGTAGTAAATAAAGTTGTTTGAACACAAATGTAACACACTGTATTTAGGTATTTAAATTCTTAAGCAGCTAAAAGTACAAGGTGATCAGCTACAAATTGTTCTCATATAACTCCGTCACAACTCCGTGATTGTAAACAAACGTTTTAGGAACAATGTCAAAGTATTTTTCTGAGAGACTTTAATGAGCACATGGAAAAGAAACCCACTTTGTGCGTTATGGCCAGAAGGTTCCAATAACATCTCTCTCTCTCTCTCTCTCTTCTCTCTCTCTCTCTCGCTCTCTATCCTTCAGAAGTAATAACTTTCGATGTTTTTAAATTTTTAGTTATGGATCTAAGTTGAGAATACTCGTAGATGATAATAATGTACCTACATTGATATAATTATTTATAAAGAATAAGTATTATAAAAACCGATAATGTAGTCAATCATACTTTTTTCTGAATATTTTACACACTTTTCCTGGTTTCAGAATGCTTGACGCTTTGAAAACTGATTTCAAGCTGAAATTGAAATATAATCTGATTACTCCCGCAAAAACAAGATTATAATTTAAACTATGTGTCACAAGCAACCAGACGAAAAGTAGTTACAGTACTATTAAAAATGATCGGTCAGCATTCGTTACTGAAGTTCGGCAATGAATTCCTCATTATTTGTTACATACTACAACATACATTAACTTAGGTAATTGTTTGATGGCAATTTTTTTACTTATTTTGTCGCTAAAATATTAAATATGTTACATACATTTTGATTAATTTAAATTTATACACATTAACTAGAAAATCTGTAGCCCAAATCTAAAGAAAGACGAAGCGATGTAAACAAGCACAGCGACGGTGGTGGGCAAAGTACGGTCGGCCCAGGCCACGCCTTTGTCTTCTGTTCCCTCCGGCGAGCGCGGTGGCCAGCGGGTAGCTATTACAACCTCAGCTTGACCGACATTCGCTATCGCTCTCGCACTGAGAAGAGAAGTCAGAGTTGGACGTATAATATTTGTAGTTATCGTAAATGCGCGATAACAGTGCCGTATTAAAAACTCTTGAAACATTTTATAAATAACTTTTGAAATAGACGTGAATAAAACGGTAATTATGTACATATTATGTTTATTACACATTCATTATTATTGCCGTTCTTCCATTCCGCCTATATAAATTTTCAAAATTGAAGGTTGGCTTGGCTTTTATGAAGCGTGTCCAATTTGTCTAAAAGGTCTTCCCTATTGCTTTCATTAGCCATATCCTTGCCCTTAACAAAAATTAATATTTTTAAAAATTAGTTAAAATTATTTTTAAACACACCGCAAAACATTAGCAAAAGAAATGTACACTCGACTACTTGCGCAGTACTGTTCTATAATTTTGTTTTTCCTAAAACTAAAATATAACAGCTGGCCAACTTTTAAACGAAATTCATTAAATCTTAAATTGAGTGATTGTTTAAACGATATTATTGGCTGTCTATGAATGAATTTCCTAAATTAAGTTAACTTAGATACTAAATTACATTTATGTATAACAAATTTTTATCTACTTACGGATCGGGTTGTTTAGGAAAGGTAAAAAAGCTCTTATTACAATTATAGCTTTTATTATTGCAGTTTTTAGTTGCACATACGTTTCCTGTTTTCCTATTGCTCATTATCAATAATGAAAAAAGGAACACTATAGAAAACAAAACAATAAAAAAGCACAATAAATAAACACAAAACATGACACTCAAAATAAATTCGCAAAAATAACTACGTCGCTGGCTTAATCGATAATCAACACGAAGTGATTTCCCTATTTCGGTTCGAAACGCTCGCCACTGTGCTGTTCTCTTCTCAAAGGCGGGCCTAAGAAGTGGCGCGCGTGGATCGGCGCAAACCGTTCCTGTCAAGAGAGCGAGCGTACCCTTGCACTTAGCTGGGCGGTGACTCTACGTCTACCACAACATGCATGCCTTTCACCCATTCGCTGAGGACTCTCTGTTTATCACATTGTTACCTACATCGCTTCGTTCCTCTTTAGATTTCGGCTAAATATTTTTTAGTTAATCTGTATTGTGTAGGTATGCAGGCACTTGGTTATACCAAAATTTAATAAATTTTGGTATAATAAATATTCTATAAATTTAATTTATAGAATATATAATTCTGTAAGCTTTGGTTATACTTACATACATAAGTATAGATATCTGGTATCTACTTATGTTATAGAGAGGTACCTGAACGAATATTTGCATACAAATATGCCTTATTAAAAGTGATTTCTTAAATTTTCAGCTATAGAAATATTTTCTCTGGCGAACTATGAAAAATTCATTTTGAAAGACTGACTTGATAAAGTTATTCTGAGGTTATTCTGGAGTTTATATGTTGGTGCGAAGGCATGAATACCTCATATTTTTATATAATAAAATAGTACATTGCGTCTCTTAATAAAACTACAAATTATCAGAAAAGAGCATTTGTATCAATGCTATATATTAATGGTTAGATAGATAGATAGATAGATATCTTCATTATGTTCCTTGTAACAAAAAAAAAAATACAAAATACTCAGAGAGTGTAGAACGAGTCACAAAGCAAGAAAAAAATAGGTAATCTTAAAAGTAACACTATGAAACAAACAACAAAAACAAAATCACAAATCTTAAAACCTAAGCAGTCATAAAATAAAGAAAACACATTAAAACATTATTACTAGTAACAGAATAAAATTCAAGTAACCTTAATTAAAAAAATCGGTATACAAATATAATAAGAACGTGAGACAAAGAACATTAAATTATAAAACAATAATATCATTAAAATATTCGTCCAGACTATAATATGCTTTTTGAGCTAGGAATGTGCTGAGTTTTTTTTAAATATTTTTTATGGATAATGTGTTAATGCCAGGTATTTTATTATATATTTTTATGATAGAATATGGAACATTTCTTTGAACATACGTATAATGTGGTATATTTGGTGTTAAGTTGTTTTTATTTCTTGTGGCGTATGTATACTCCTTTACATAATTCTCAAATAAAGAACTGTTTTCAGCAATAAAGATCAGAGCCTCATATATGTACAAACTTGTTACAGTATATGTTTATGTTATAGTTATACAGTATATGTTACAGTTTATGCATTTATATTAGTAATAAAATATATGTGTATATTTTGTGTAAATTTAAATTAACACGTACATCTCACTGTGTACACACAAAGTGAGGCGTACACCTCAAGTAATGTACACAAATGTCTTTGTATGATTAATCATTCAACGATTTCAGAACAAAGTACTGCGGAACATCGTCAAAGCGCCTTGGTACATCAGAAACAGCGACCTTCCTCGATATCTTCAAATGGACAGTGTAGAGCAGGCAATTACTAAATTTGCTAGCAATCACGAACAACGACTCCATCAACATGTGAATATTGACGCCATCCAGCTCCTCGACAACACTAACATAGCAAGAAGGCTCAAGAGGGTTAAGCCCTTTGAGTTAGTGAACTGATTAGATCAGTATAAAAGCAGAGTATTGTGCGGTTAGTGTTACACGTTAGTGTTTTTAAGTTACTAGACTCTATAAGGTACACTAGTGAGTAAGACCTTAGCTCTAAGATTTTCAACTTTAGTTAAATTAGGATAGAACCAAATTACTCATTGATCTCCCTTTGATCAGATTGTAATAGCAGCAAAATACCCTTCAAGGGGTATTTTCTATACGTGTACTCATATATAAAAAAATTCCCGTGGGGTAAATTTTACCCCATATGCGTGCCAAATTCTACACCTCTTTTTTTGCCGTGTACATATAAAGTCAACTAGTTACATATAAATTGCAAACAACTTGCATATAAACTGCAAGTAAGTTACATATAAACTGCATTGTCTGTTTTTATTTTCTTGAACTAAAAGTTAAAGAGTGTATGAACGTCCAAGAAAAATGCCGTCATAACACGTGAACTGTGCAGAATCCATTCCGGACCGAATCCTTCATTTCCTGTCTTCAAAATATCACAAACCTGTACAAGACATTTCCATTCTATAGTATTTATTTTTGTGAATTATCACCAACACGCAGTACCTATAAGGTCAGATCAAATATTTCTTTATAAATGTAAAATTTTATATAGGAAATATATAAATTTCTCAGTCCGATACTGTTATTTACATCATGAAATCCTTATCCACGGGGTCTACTCATGATTCTGTTTCAATAAACCAATGGTGTAAAATAATCCCATCGGTCGCTGAAGAATAAGAAATAGGTATCCAGTTGGTAAAATGGAGCATTCCAATGTCAAATACATATTTTACAGAGGTATAACAGTCATAGAATAATTATGAAATGTTTTTATTAAATTTTAATCTATAAATTGTACATACTACAGATTTAGTTTAAAAATTAAATAACACCAATAAAACAATGATCTATTTTACAAACATCTGAGCACTTACAAGGATTAATTAACATTAAACACTCTAACATTTATCTTCCTAATCCAGATCCTGCCAATGCGCCCACTCGGCTCCTTGCGCCGCCGGTTGCTCCTCCACTGCTACCGCCTCCTGAGCCAGCCCCGACAGCCCCCGAGCCTCCACCCTGTCCGCTGTTAACACCTCCACTGTTACCCAGGGCGCCGGGGCTTAGTCCTGTTTGTTCTAATGGCCAAGCGATAGTGACGCCTATTAGGAGGGTTAGAAGTAAAATTATCTGAAAATAATAATTTTATAGTAGTAGATATTATATAGAAGATGATTTTTATCCCTAAAGGGTCCCCCAAACCAACGCGGATAATCCCAGCACCTGCGGAAGTTCGCACCGCTTGCGATTCGCATCATATTGTTTCCATTGCGTTAAATATGTACGTTCACACCAACACGATTTTTTTCGTTTAGACTGCGAATTGTCTGCGTTTATTTCGTACGGAGTTTTTGTTCGCATCGGCTGCGTTTTTTCTCGGATCCGTAGTAGTTTCGCAGTCTCTTAACTAAGAAAGTAATTAATAAAATGGAAAAAATCATTGAACTAGTGCGAAAGTATCCTATATTAGACGACCTTTCTCATGACGATTACAAAAATATTCGAAAAAAGTAACAAAAATATAACATAGATTCTCGTCTTTTCGTAATTGCGGCATTAATGTATGAAATTCCCTATATTGTCGTCTTTTTTTATTAATATCGTGAACCCATTTTATTTTCTTCTTAAGGTTAGATACATAATATGATCAACACATTTATTTTTAAAGAATAATAATAATTTTACGTTAAATTGTCTTCTTAATGCAAGCAACACAAATGATTCTTCTTCATTCGATGATGTATACATATTTTTGTATGATAGGTAAGTATGTAAGTACAAGTACAAATTGTTTATTTTTCGTTTTCAGCAATAGCAATCAACCTTTTCGATACTGAAAATATGACGCATATGATGCGATTATATTCGCTTTGGTGTGGGGTTCTCTGCGGATTCCGCTACGAATTTCGCTGCGAACTTTCCGTCACGAATCCGTTGCGAATAATTCACGTTGGTTATATATCTAATGATTTGAATTATAAAAATAAGAAGCTAATTCATAGTTCTATGAGAAAAATGTATGGCATAAAAATAATTGTCACCCTTGAATTGTCATAAATAATTTAAGAGCCACAATAATTCTTCTCCTATCAATTAAAGAATTATTATTAAAAAATATTTGTATATTCAGTATAACACAAATTCGTGAATACATGGTGAGAAGTTTCCGAAAACAGCTGAAGAGGTTTTGAACAAAGCAATTTAATTTTGAGACTAGATAATTGTATTATATTCCTACAATGCCTTTACGATTAATTTTGTACTTCGTTTATGGTAAAAACTACTAAGATACAGTATTGTAATTGCGTATTGAAATTCTTAAAAATTTCATCTCGTGTGAATTGTGCTTTTCTATAACTAAATATAAAAATCTCTTCAATATAAGTCTTACATTTAAAAATTAATTATATAGTAACTAATTAGGTACTGGTTTTATTTTGGAAAACTGGTTAAAGTTTATTTCTTCATAGTAAACTAAGTCTGCCAAATACATCCGTTTGCGGAACCTAAATATTTAATTTGGCAGATTTAACATTTTTCTCAGCAGTTAAATTTAGTTGCACTAAAATTTTATGTGTAATATTACCATTGATATAAATCCCATAGAAATAGCAATTAAATCTTTAATTCGCCAAATACAAATAAATAATGTAATTAGTGGTAAGAAATATTAATTCTCTTAATACATCTTTTTCTCAGTGTAGTAAGTTTAGTAGTAAGTACCTGTTTGTAGTAGTAGTAGTTTGACCTGTCTAAATAGACTTTAAAATTTATTTTTTTTTGTTCTGATCTTGAATACTAAGAGGCTCTCTTCCTTCTGAAAATTCAAATTCAAACTAAATAAATATATAATTAATTACAACAGTCGACCTTGAGACAAGTAAACTTATTCAAATACATAATTAAATATATATTTTAATATTCAGATCCCAAATAGAAATATGTCCAATTTGGAGATAAAGGACGAGGCGATAGTAAGTAAAATGTGTATTTAACAGAGAAAAAGAACGGTGGATGGGTGGGAGCAGAGACTGGTATATATTCAGCTGGTTGGTATATATGGTATATATGGTATAATATAGTATATATGGTATAATATGGTATATATTGGTATATATGGATTCAGGTGTGGTATATATTGCTTTATACTGTAAAGCAAGGATATAAGGCCAGTTTATATTTATACTATTATACAAAGTAAACAATTGCAGTGCAGACTGATCTTATCTTAAACTTAATACTTGTTTTCCTATTTTACTATTATTTTCAAGAATCCAAAAACGATTAGATAAAACATATTTCTGCTTAAAGTATATCCATAGTATCTAAAAACTATTCCATGTTAGCCATTTGATTTTGAAGTATGACGTTTTTAGTTATTTACACCACTGAGAGATTTAAAATAAAGGTTTTAACTATTATGTAGAAAGTATAAATATGAAGTGTAATTTGTTGATATTATTTGTACTACCATTATGCCAATTAATTAATTTTAATTTGTAAATTAACTTACAAATATTATAGATACAATTTAAGACAAATACGAGCTAAATTAATACATATTTTTTCTCTTTAATTATAAGGAGCAAATTAAGAAAATGAAAATTTTGTTTCCCCTGAAATATTTAATAAGTAAAAATGTTATTTGAAGGAGATGAAGTTATAATAAACATTTTATATTTACACCGAAATTACCCATTATAGCTTGAAATATAGTTTCAAGTACCGTAGACAATTAATAATGAATTAACAATTATATTGTTGATATGTTAACGATGTATTAAAAACATGTTTAAGTTTTTTGTTTATATGGTTAAACGGTGACATAATCAAATTTCACAATTAATTGGACTTGTTTTATTCATAAACATATAAAAATTTCTGATATCTATATCTGATATCTGATATAAGTATATTTAATGTGAAATTTAAATTAATAACTAATAAAAAAACAGTAAGTTTCCTATAAACATTGGCTGTGGTCGATAAACTTTTAGATTTATAAATAAGGAATGCTGATGCATTTATGCATCAGCATCTGTGGATTATTCCAAATAAATTAAATGCAATGTCAAGCATTGACATTGCATTTAAAATCTTGAATAATACACCTCCTGCTCACATGTCCTGAAGAGGCCGGAAACAGAGAGGCGAAGGACGAGCGGTACAATTTTAGATTTCTCGTTAAAGAATTGAGAGGAGAATATTTTATATTTTTACAGAAAATTTTACACATGCTGTAAAATAATAAAAACAGGAAACTAGAAGTACTCAAATAAAGATTCGAAATTCCAATTGTAGTATCGTTTCTTACTTTTGAATGCTATAAAAGTAAATATTCCATAAATAAACTAAACCTCATCATCTTTTTAAGTTTGACACAAAGAATGTAATATTACAAATACCTACAAATAATGTTTAAGAGTAAAAACTGTAATTAATTAAAAAATACATCCAACACTTAACTAGCTTTATTCTAAATGCTTCAAGACAGTCTTCGACTCTTGGTAAGTTGATTAATTGTCTTACATAGGGTAGATTAGGTTCAAAAGTGAGTGGGCCGAAAACCAGACTCTCCACCGCGACCATGTGGTCTATTGTGGCTCACACCTACTTATATTTCACCCAACAGGTCCAGCCTCTTAATAAAGCTGATCACATTATTGAGTGAGAACTTATTCAGATCCTCTGGCAGAAGTTGTCCTTTACCAAATAATTAATATCTGATCCTTTCTCCAGTGGGGCAGGTGCATAATATGTGTTCTGTTTTTTCATCATCTTCTAAGCACAAGCGGCACTCAGCATCTTCTGCAAGACCGAATTTGTACAGATGATATTTCAAACGACATTGACCAGTATATAGGCCAATTAAAGTTTGTAGGTGCAACCTGCTTATCTCTAAAAGTTTTTTAGTTTTTGTTTTTAAAGCGTTTATTATAAACGCCTTGGAATGAACTAATTCTTGGTAGTTCTTACCAGTACTAGAGGATTTACCCCTCCAGGTCAAGAGGGTTACTTTGGCAGTACTCAAGGATATGCCAAGCACCAGTTCTGGTCCGACAAATTCAGAAGCAGCACCCTCTTTGGCTAGAGAGTCGGCAGCTACATTCCCTTCTTGGTCAGAATGGCCTGGGACCCAGACCAGAGTTACTGTATTTTTTCCTGAGCAAATGAGCGAGTACCTGCTGACAACTTCATACCGTTTTTGAGTTGCAATGGTAGGAAAGAAGAGCTTTAAGAGCTACTTGGCTATCTGAGGAGATTTTTATCGATTTGCGTGTAAGTTGCATTTGTTCCAGCCTCTGTACACACAATTCAATGACATAGATTTCTGCCTGAAATGTAGTCGCATAACTACCAAGGATTGTCTTACTTACTTACATATAGCAATTATTTCAGTTACCTCATTGTCTATTTCGCGCATCAGCCTGATTTATTATTTGAGCAAGTACACCGCTTTAGTTGAATAAGTGAATAAAAATTGTTTCTTTTTGTGTATTTAGTTGTCTCCATATGTTAGAAGTACACAACATATAAATATTAATTATTGCAATATTTTTTTGCTGCAAAAATTATGACAATCAACATGAAATATCAATTTTAAAATCCAATCAAAGCCCATTAATCCATCAATAGCCCATTTGAGAAGTTTAATAACCAAATACCAATAAATTACAGGCTTGTTTCTGCAGCAATCCCCAACCAGTCAGAAGGATTGTGATCCTTGGATTAAAAATGTCAATCTGACAAAAAAATTTTATCATACAAATCTTCGACTGACAACGAGTTGAGGATCAACTTGAAACGTCGTGTAGGAAAAAGCTAGTTAAGTGTTTACTTATTTTAAATTTTATTATAATAATGATTTTATTTAGACATAATTCAAAATATGATTTGTAATATTACAGAATCCTGTATAAAACTAAAAAACCACTGATGAAATTTAGTTAATTTATCAAATATTTATTTTATTGCATATTATATAGTGGTTTTTTGAGGTAAACTTTAGATCTTTGCCTTGAAACTGCACTTTGAATATTTAATTTGTATGTTTCTGGTTTCCTGCTTTTTGTTATTTTGCAGATGGCGTAATCCCAAAAGAAACTATGAATTATGAAAACGCACCACAAATAAGTCACAGACATTATAAATATCCTGTGTAATATATTGAGATGAATATATCTTTTAATATTTTAAAATAAAGTTCTCCAGTTTTATTTCTTAAAAACTGATAAGGACCAAGGACATCGTTGATCCTTGAAAAGGGTTTCATTTTTTAAAGTAACTGTGTAATCCTTATACATAATTTCTGAAGCATTAAAACTTTTGCTTTGATTCAGGACATTCCGCATTTTGTTTTATGGTTCAGAATAAATTTTCTAGTTTCTTTTCTAGTAGTTTTAGTAGTCTATTGTTATTAAATACATACCTATTTCGAACTAACGCGAAGATTCAAAGCTAACTTCTAATTCCAAGATTATTTACATAATTTTCTCACTGAGATTAGTTGAAAAATTATTTCTCTTATTATTTCTGTCGGTCATTAAATAAATATTTAAGAAAATATTTTCATTAAGACTTTTCTTATTTTCTATATTTACAATATATTTTCTCCTAAAGTTTGCTAGTTATATTTGTTATTTTTTTCATTTCAAATTAATTCAAAGCTTAATTATTTCAAAAATAAGTGCATTAATTAAATATTACCTTTATTCCTTGGAATGCCATCTTATTTGATATAATTTTTATATATCACAGTACAATAATTCTAGTAGGATATCTTACCAGTCACTAGAAACATTTGGCTGTTTTTAATTAACAAGGCTCTATTTATATATGTATACTATTTTTGTCTATTCACAGACAAAAAGAATCAAGGATAGTCTAAATATATCTCATCAAGTCATAAAACATGTTTTCATAGGATCATCTAACATTTTAAGATATTATGGAAACTTACCTTCTATTACTATTTTTTCAGATTATAATTTTAATTTTATATTCCAAAGACGACGTTCGTCATCAATTAATTAATTTTAATTAATTAAATATTAGATTATAAATTTTTTTCAACCATTTTTTGTTTATGAATACAACAAAATAAGTGTTTAGTTTTTCATAAAATATGTAAATTGTTGTATATTTATATACATATTTTTATGGTATTTATTCGTTTTAGGATAATCTATTGTAGTAAACGGCAGGATTATAAAACAAGTCTTCTGCATTTTTGGTTTTCATAACAATAATAATAATAATAATAATAATAATAATAATAATAATGACAATGACAGTCATCATCATAATAATAATAATAATAATAATAATAATAATAATAATAATAATAATAATCTTCTGCAGTTACATAAGCATAAGCCATTGCACGGTGTCTTTTATAAGAGCCTTGAAGACCATGGCTTAACCGAAGGGCTGACCTTTGCTTTTTTAAGGTCAGCGGGGCTTAAGTCGGAGACCGAGGGATTCATAATGGGTTACCAGGATGGTGTATTTAACACCATCGAAGTCATATCATGGGTATGGAGGTCCCTGATGTCAGCATAAGGCGCCGGAGATAATTATGCATCTGCTCTCTGCTTGTCCCGCGTATGCAGTCTCGGCCTATATCCATGGACATAACGTAACTTTACGAGTGCTTTACTACTTTCTACGGCACTCGTACAAGATAGACGAAACACCAGTGCTGCCATATACTCTGGGGGATATTGAGTACGTTGTGGTGAATGAGACCGAATGAGAAATGCCGATTTTATTGTAACTACTCATTTCCCACCCTCAGGCAGATTCGGCGCAATAAGCCTAATATAGTCCTCCTCGACCACCACCTGAAGACAATGTTTGTCATCGAGATCTCGGCTTCTGCCGAGACTAACGTTGTCTTGAAACAGGAGGAGAAATGGACGAAACATCGAGACCTTCTCTTCGAACTCCGCAGAGTCCATCCAGAACATACTGTGAAGAGATACAAGCTTTCGGAACTGAAGATCATACCGGCATGCCGAAAATCGGCAGATCTTCTAGCTGGAAGAATGCAGAAGGCGGTCATTCTGGGTTCATTACGTCTACTCAGGGCACACGATTCCCGGGCTCAGTAGTTATTCATAGTGGGGAATAGCTACTGATAAACACCAGGGGCCGACTTACTTTGAGAATCGGAGCGAGGGATCCGGTCCCTCCCTAGAAAAACTTAGTAACAGATATGCTTATATGTACAAAAAATAAAAAAAAAACACTTCCTAGTATCAAATAATTCGTTTTTAGTGGTAATAAACTAAAAAAGTACACTGAGAAAAGGATTTAATTGGCAAATAGAATTTCTTACCAGCAATAATTATTAAGAAACATAAAAAATCTACTCCAACTTATTGGCTCCCAACTCTCAGTCACATTATGCCGCCACATATCCGCCGAAGAGAGGCTCTTCTACGAGAATACAAGAAAATAATGGATAACCCAGAGCTGCCTATCCATGACTATATACCCACTGCTTGCCTAACCAGATTAAAATCCAGACACCCGCCAATCAAGACCGCTCAGGCACTGCATGTAAGTGATTTCAGGGGTCTCCAGGAATGGGAAGCAGGCTGGAGGGAGGATGCCCCCCCAGATGCACTCGATTATATAAACATCCAAAAAAAGCCTGCGGAATTCGACCTACCTCGCAATGTATGGAGGACGGCAAACAGAATTAGAACGGGACACGGTGTCTGCGCAGATATGCTGTATAGGTGGAATAAACAACCCTCGCGCAACTGTGAATGTGGAGCAACCTATCAAACAATAAAACATATATATCAAGACTGCACACTTACGGCTTACCAGGGACCAATTACGGATATATATTCTCTCCCTCCGACAGCGATTGAATGGATAATGAACTTACCTGTTAGTTTGTGATGGATGTTTGTGGACTTGTTATTTACAATTGCTTTGCTTTTATCTTTTCCTCTATGTATTCCTTACACTTATTGTTGTGTGTTGTTAATGTTTTTAGTTTTAATTTTACATACCATGTGTATTATTATCATACCATGTATACTATTGCCATACGCTAAATAATTAAATAAATTAAGAAACAAATCTTTGGAAATAATCGTTGGATTTAAACCATTTTAATAGTATTCCAAGTTAGTATTGTTATTCAAACATTTTAATAAGATGATTAAAATTCTCAACAACGTAGGTTTTTAACTCTCTTTTTAAAACAGATTTCTTATAAATATTCTTTATTCTTTAGGCAACTGACTATAGCTTACTAAACTGACGTAGTTTTCCACATAACACCAAAACATGCACTCGATTTCACTACTATACTTTCAACACTAGACTGCACTTGGTTGGCGCGTTTCGCCAAACAAGTTGGCATCATCTGGAGATGATTAAAACTTATGATCAGTCAGTCACATGATCATTTTTAATCATCTCCATATGCATAAAATTTCTACTTATTAACATGTTACTATTGTCTCGCATTGATTTTATATATGTATATATTGTTTATTTTAAATTCTGAATCATGAGTTCCTCTACTGAAAGCTTTAAAAATAGGTAGCAATTAAAATTTTCATTAAAAAAGACATTAGTCATTTTACAACATTATGCGTACATGGCACAATCTGTGGAGCACTTCGTGTGTATAAAATATCAGTTGTTTATGAATTATACGATGATGTTCCTTTCAATCATGCTTTATGTCATGCACGTGACTTACTTTTATTACTAGGCTGACCACAAATATTAACTCAGTAATTTTATTAGTTATTGTTACCCGTTTATTACATCTTTACTTTTGAATCAATAAATCAATTCCTATTACCATTCAATTAAATTTTATTGCTAAACGAACGATTTCATATCTGACACGTAAACGTGAAAATATATAGGTAATAATAACGTTTCATGTTTTTCGTAATCTTACGTAATCACGTATGACATCTTATAGAAGATTATTAATATTGGTCCCACCTGAAAACGCTCATGGCCCTCTCTTGTTCTGTTGCACTAGAGGAAATGATAGTGTAATTAAACATTACAATTTTGTACGTTATGTCTACCATTAAGTTTTTCGTTCTTGGTCTGGACTGAGGGACAACTCCTCCAGTACTAGTAAGAACTACCAAGACTAGTTCATTCGAAGGCATTCATAATAAACTCTTTAGAAACAAGAACCAAAAAACTTAACGAGTAAAAAAAGTTTCACCTGCGCACTTTAACTGGCGTATATACTGAGCACTGGATGATGAAATGTCACACATTTTATGTACGGGTACTTGCACCACTGGGAAAAGAATCAGATACTCAATATTGAGCAAAGGACAATTTCTGCCAGAGAATCTTAATAAGTTCTCGCTCAATTAGGTGATCATCTTCATTAAGAAGCTGGACCTGTTGGGTGGAATATAAATAGACGTGAGCCACAATAGACCATATTGTCGCAGTGGAGGGTCTGGTTCTCGGTCTACTCACTTTTCAACCTAACCCAACCATTAAGTGTGGGTTTCCATAATATATATATATATATATATATATATATATATATATATATATATATATATATATATATATATATATATTGTAGTAAATTATGTCAACTTATGTTAAGAACGGTATCCTGATTAGTAGAATGGAAGTGTGGATGCGCGGTAGCTCAGTTGGAAGAGCATTGGCCCGGAAAGCCAAAGGTCACGGGTTCGATCCCCGGCTGCGTCGAAACATTTTTCATTCTACTACAGCTTCAGAAGTGGGATAGGGAATCCGCCTGAAAGCACAGTTCACCTTATGTTTATGAATTATGTTTACCGAGGTGTCGGATTATGGCCGGCAGCCAAGGACGGCTGTGTTGTCAGGTATGGCCGAACTGTAGTAAATTATGTCAACTTATGTTAAGAACGGTATCCTGATTAGTAGAATGGAAGTGTGGATGCGCGGTAGCTCAGTAGCTCAGTTGGAACAGCATTGGCCCGGAAATCCAAAGGTCTCGGGTTCGATCCCCGGCTGCGTCGAAACATTTTTCATTCTACTACAATATACTCGACAATATAATATAATAATAATAATAATAATAATAATGTTTATTTGTTCTATATAAGTTCTTAGAATTTTTACAAAAAAGAAAACCTATGCTATGTTACAAATAAACAGCTTAATCACAAAGTTTCATTTAAAAACTTGTAGTGACATAAGAACATCAATAAATACAATACAGTAAAATATAATCAACTTACAACAATTTCACAATTATTAACTACAATATATACTAGCATAACTACTAATTCTACAAGCCAAGTTATTAACTACAATATATTAGTATTAATTAATTAATTAATTATTAATTAGTAATAATTTGAAATACACTCACACATACATACATTAACATAAGATCCATAGAGACTCAAATACAACACATGTAATTAACAGATTACAATTGAAAATAGTTGTTGTCAAGTCTTGTTAAGGTGGGTAAGTATATAATATATTCTATATTCTGGTCTAGTTATTTTTTAAATCTATTAATTTATGTATAGTTTTCCTGGAAGTTTCCTGTAGAAATAGTTTTACTTTCTTTTTAAATATATTTTTGTTTGGGACTCTTTATATTTTCAGGTAAGAAATTAAAATGTATATGTGTATATGTATATATATATATATATATATATATATATATATATATATATATATATATATATATATAATATGTATATATACAGTGTGTCCCACTTACGGTCGAACCACCCCCGTAACATTTTTATTTATGAACCGATTTCCATGAACTTTTTTTTGTTGGGTAGGTACCAAAAAAGTACATAGCAGGTATGCTTCATTTGTTTGGTAAGTCGGCTTCATGGCTAACTACGTCCTTTTTTTTTCATGCAAAAAAACGAGATGTACTATTAGAGATTTTTCACAAAAATTTTAATGCCAGATTCTTAATCAGAAGCACCTAAAACCTAACTGTACGAAATTTCATGGCGCTACTGTACAGGGTGTTCGTGTGTTCCACTTAAGGTCTAGCCACCCCCGTACAATCGTTATTTATGAACCGATTTCAATGAACTTTTTTTTGTTGGGTAAGTCGTAAAAAAAGTACATAGTGGACATGCTCCTTTTGATTGGTAAGTCGGCGTCATGGCCAACTACGGCATATTTTTTAGTGTAAAAAAACGAGATGTACTATTAGCGAATTTTTCACAAAAATTTTAAT
Source organism: Pogonocherus hispidulus (assembly GCA_963924545.1). Taxonomy (NCBI): domain Eukaryota; kingdom Metazoa; phylum Arthropoda; class Insecta; order Coleoptera; family Cerambycidae; genus Pogonocherus; species Pogonocherus hispidulus. Next base: position 80,997,746 of record OZ004693.1, read on the forward strand.
GCCAGATTCTTAATCAGGAGCCCCTAAAACCCAATTGTACCAAATTTAACAAATAACCCTTAAAACATAAGTTATTTCCTAAAACATTAGAATACTTTAAAATTGAAAAAATAAAATATCATTTAAAAAACTTATTCTCTGGAACACCCTGTGCACCTAAAACCTAACTGTACGAAATTTCATGGCGCTACTGTACAGGGTGTTTGTGTGTTCCACTTAAGGTCTAACCACCCCCGTAAAATCGTTATTTATGAACCGATTTCAATGAACTTTTTTTGTTGGGTAAGTCGTAAAAAAGTACATAGTGGGCATGCTCCATTTGATTGGTAAGTTGGCGTCATAGCCAACTACGTCCTATTTTTTTATGCAAAAAACGAGATGTATCTACTATTAGCGCATTTTTCACAAACATTTTAATGCCAACTTCTAATCAGGAGCACCTAAAACCTAACTGTACCAAATTTCAAGGCGCTACAATACAGGGTGTTCGTGTGTCCCACTTAAGGTCTAGCCACCCCCTTAAAACATAAGTTATTTTCTTAAAACATTAGAATATTTTAAAATTGAAAAAATAAAATATCATTTAAAAAAACTTATTCTCTGGAACAGCCTGTAATGTAGCGCCATGAAATTTGGTACAGTTGGGTTTTAGGTGCTCCTGATTAAGAATCTAGCATTAAAATTTTTGTGAAAAAATTGCTAATAATACATCTCGTTTTTTTGCATAAAAAAATAGGACGTAGTTGGCCATGACGCCGACTTACCAAACAAATGAAGCATACCCGCTATGTATTTTTTTAGGACCTACCCAACAAAAAAAAGTTTATGGAAATCGGTTCATAAAAAAAAATGTTACGGGGGTGGTTAGACCTTAAGTGGGACACACTGTATATATACAATTTTTCTGGAACCTTCTGTAAAACAGAAAATATTACCTCTTAAAAAATATTACCCTACTACAATAGACAATATACCTTACATCCGATTGCATACCTTGTTAAATTATTCTTCGGCACAGTGCTTTTTCAAATAATTTAAAGATGAAAAAAGTCATTCCAATATATAAAAACATGATCCACGTCACCGGGAAGATAGCCAGACTTCGAGGCCCAGAATAAGCCAACCAATGATAGTCAAGAAACCTTCTTATACGAAGATCAAAGCATATCTCGAACCCAATAGCAGAGAAACTAATTCAGTAGTAAAATTAGACTCCCGTTCGAGATAAATGAGTATAAGTAACTTTCATGAAGTCTATTAATACAACGCGCAGCCTGTTACAATAATTTCAGAAACATAAAACGTACGTTTTTAATTTTCAAATTGAACACCCTTCAACTTGGAAACGATGCAACTTTGAACTCTTGTATGTTTGGCTAATGGTCATATTTCAGCTTCAAGATTGTGTTGTATCTTTTGTGTTCCTTCATTTAAATGCCCTCTACACTAGCAAAGTGTGAGTAATGTACTTTACTTATTGTGTTTCATTTTTATCTAATTAGTATTAGTTACAGGTAAGTATATATACCGAGCAAGCGGATATACCTATAATAATTATCATCTACGAGAAAATCGCGCCAAATAGCTTAGATATGACGTAACTGCATGTTAGTAATTGGTCAATGGTTCTCTTACATCAATGTTTAACTTGTTCGCGTTCAGGTTACACCGTTTTGTTTGAACACACAACACATTATTAATATTGTGTTGTAGAATAAATAATAAGGTACAGCCGTGAGATTTCTTTATACCTAATTAGGTATGTGGAATTCCCGATGGGGAGTCATTATGATTTAAGATTAAAGATATTAAATAATTTGTTATGTAAATTACAGTGGAGCATCACTTTGGTGTTTCACAAAAAACAAACTATATCTGTGCAGAACCGTAGCCAGGACTGAAATTTAGGGTTGGTCACTTAAATTTTGGGTGGGCAATATGATTTTCATATCTACTTAGCTATTCAGAATTTTCAAAGGACAGTAACATTCATAAATTTTTATTACAAGTTGTACAAATTAAAAACTGTAGAAGATATATGGCATATTCAACCAAACTTATTTTTGCCTTATGTAAATCACTTTTAAGTTTTAGGTTATGTTATACAGTAGCAAAAGTAACAAAGTAACAACTATAAAAGTACAGTTAGAAAAATTATATTAGGTATTTACATATATGTTTATAGGTAATCAACTAAAAAAATTAACTGTTTCCTTTGTTACCTATAAAATAAAGATGTGTCTAATACAGCCATACCTTGGAATAGTCTAAAAATATTGTATTTTATATTTATTCCTTTTTAATACTAGTAACATAATTTTAAATATAAAAATATTCATTAAATTTATATTTTAAATAAAAAAATATTATTTAAAATTACATATTGTTTGTAATGAATTTTTTAATGAAAAATATATTTTTTTAAATTTCTTTCATCTATTTTTTCACTTATAAGCCTGAATATAGATTATATGAATTTATAGTACCTACCTATAAATAAAATAGTGAGAGAGTATAATAAATAAATAATATAAGAAAAATATACTACTAAAAGTACATTAGATACTCATCTATATCCTAAACCAATAAATATAATAAACTTTCTAAAAAATATAAACAAATCATCAACATAACAAGAAATGTATTCGTAATGATACACAATAAAGGAACAACAGAAAGTAACAAATTCTTCCCAAAATAAACACAAATTGTCAAAACACAAGACACTGTATAGCAATCTCTAACATAAAAATACTTATTTAGTATGAAGTACTCCGAAATTACAGTAACAATGGAAAACATTTTTATATTTGTTTCTAGGGCTGACAAAAAATCTAGGACGGACATTGTCCACTCTTGCCACCTCCTAGCTACGGCCCTGTGTTTCTAAGTTTTAAATCAATACATTTAAATAAATTATGTGTATTAACAAAGAGAGAAACTTATTTTCATTGTTAATGGAATAGGTAAATAATAGAGAGAAAATTTGAACTCTAATAAGAATGGAATAAGCAAATATCGGGTATTTTGGTTTCAAAACATTATGACGCGGTAAGTTTTGTCCCTGGTAAGTCCCTGGTAAGTCGCTGACTCATAAAATATTAATATGAAGTTAACGGAGAGGGTGAAATTTTTTGATAAAAATACCTTTAAAACAGTTTTATTTTTACTTAGTTTGATAGATTAGTTTGTACCTAATCAATCCCTGACGTATTTAATAAAGAAAAAGTTAATAAAAATATCTTAACGCAAAACAATTACCCACCAGATTCTGTTTATTTAATGCATTTACTTGTATAAAAACATTTGGTTATCACACGTGACAAGTAATATTTAATCGTCGACTGAATGATTAAGACCCCATAAGACGTACAATCTAATGGAGTCAACATTTTATATTTATCTAAACTTCTGCAAAATAATTATTAAACATCCATAATGGGACAAAAATTAACAAGATTTTCCTTTTCTTCTTAAAGCTGAAGATTATAAACACAGTCAACGATTTAAGGGACGTTTTCAGTTTGAATCCATGAAAAATCAAATATATGATGATTATGATAGGTTACGTCGATAAATAATATTATTTTCCGTATCCGGCTCCTCCACCTCCTCCGAATCCAAAACCGCCGCCTCCTCCATAACCACTACCACCACCTCCTCCGCCTCCACCTCCACCACCGCCTCCGTAGCCTCCTGGACTGCCTCCCCCACTAGGATGTGACGGCTGATGGACCACAGGATGAGCGGGCTGATAAACAGGATGAGCGGGCTGGTAAACAGGAGGAGCTGGCTTGTAAACAGGATGGGCAGGCTGTTGAGCTGGAGGAGCGGGTTTGTAAACAGGATGGGCAGGCTGTTCAACTACAATTATATGAGCTGGTCGGTAAACAGGACGCGCATGCTGCTGAGCTGGAGGAGCGGGATGGTAAACAGGTTGAGCGGGCTGATAAACAGGAGGAGCCGGCTTGTAAACAGGATGGGCAGGCTGCTGAGCTGGAGGAGCGGGCTTGTAAACAGGATGGGCAGGCTGTTCAATTATGATTATATGATCTGGTTGGTAAGCAGGACGCGCAGGCTGTTGAACAGGTCTTTGAACAACCACTGGTTGAACAGGTCTCTGGACTACCACTGGTCTAACGACGGGTTGGACAACTACAGGTTGTGTTACGACTGGCTGGTAATCTATGGGTTGCAATGCGTAGCCACCCCCACCTCCGAAACCGCCACCAAATCCGCCCCCAAAGCCGCCTCCGCCACCATGGCCGCCTCCTCCACCTTTTTTCTTAAAAAACGTGGGGTCTGCGATGGGTATAGCTGATAATGCTACTACCAAAAGGAGAATCTGAAATATAAATTAAGATCCAATAAGAGAAATGTATAGAGTGAACCGAATAAACCAATTACCAACTGATTACCAATATAGGAATCTCAGAAGCTATTAGATATACAAGAAAGCATAGGTGAGAGAAGAAAGTAGTGCATAATTTAGTATTTATAGAATTCGATTAGTTGAGATTTTATTTAATTTACAGTCAATCGCATTATTTTGAAGATCTAATAAATTCTTGCACCGTTTCTCCTGTTCTTGAAGGACTAACCGTAGTTATTCTATGTAATGTTTGGTTTCTAAGAAGCTATTCTATTTTCTCTTATGGACGCTATATATATTTTGTTATTTTCGAATACAAAGTAATTTTATTACCTTAATATGTTATACGTTATATGCTACATCTAAAATTAGCTTGCTGGTTAGCAGGCATCAAGGTGAAATCATCAAATTACAAAAAGTTACAAAAATTAAAAATCAGGTTTATATAAAAAATGTCTAATCACATTTAAATTAACCATGTCTAATGTTTGCAAGAAATATTTCTATAGCAAACGTTAATAGTGCTAATTTCAATAATCATAACATCTAAAAAGTTTAAAATATCCACCACTATTTAACATATCTATTTTAGATACACAATACTATACAGTGTTTCTCGGTTCAAAATTAACCCCACTAAATATCTTTTGAATTTGAGGAAATTTAAAAAATACAAGGAACACGGCAGTTGAAATACCGAGGGGGAAGTTGAATTACACGTTGGATTTCATTTTAGCTGCAACCCCCTCCTCTACAGCTACCCACACATTGAAATTTCAAATGGCAGTCCCCATCGAGAGACACATCGATAGAAAGGGCATATAATTTTCTTTAAGAAAACGTTAAAGCAGTTGATTGGTTCGCGAGTTAGGAGAAAAAATGTGTCTATGAATTTAAATAAATTTAGCGAAATTATCCACATTTTAGTAGGATAATTTACTGAAGAATTAATTACTTCATTGTACCGCCATTGTAAAGGACATTCAGTATCCTTTAATATAAATTTGAATTAAAAAACGCTCTGTTTTAGTAGCTAGCTACATTTTTTATGAGTCATTATTCAATGCCACTTCTCATTATTGTTGTTGGCTGCGCGATGTAAGTCAATTTGACATTTACAAGCCTTATTTAAATAATAATATAATAATATTTCTACCTATCATTCTAATCACAAGGATTAACCCGAAAGTCTGAGACTTGTGTGGGAGAGGGGGCAGCATATTATTATTTTGCGAATCGCATTTAAGGTAAATGTTCCACTGATCGTCACAGACCCAGTTATCGTCAGTGCGATTAAATATTCTTAAAAATTAAGCACTCAAATGCTAAATTCCATTTTATTATAATTTTAATAATACGTAGTGACATCTAATGGAAAAACTAGTATCAATGATTTGCAATCGAGTGAAATTTGTTACGTGGGCGGTTTGTTGTGTGTGCTGATGTTTTAAACCAATCTCTGATTAGTACAGTTGTTGATATAAATGTTAAGGTAAGTTGTTTTTGTAAAATATTTCTAGCATGCACGTAGTGTGTTTTATTGACCAGAAATTACTTTTTGATGATTTAGATACATGTAAAATAAGTAACTGGCAAATATTTATGGGTTAGAAGTCCATCAGAATTTAATTTTTGTGGTGACGAATACTGGTACATGAAAACAGATGTCTGTCCCAGTATTCGTCAGGTATGACGAACACTGGGTCATTAATCATTCAATAAAATTCTATATTTGTCCTTGTTCTACACTTGCTTTTGTAAATGTAGAGGAACAAATTAATTACACTTTTGTTAAAAAATCTGTGTACCAGTGATCGTCATATCAATTTAGGCTGGGGATAATATTCACATGCTATAAAATGTAGTGACGAATACTAGGCCAAGGAGTGACGATAACTGGTATCTTTGTTATAGATGAGTCGTTTTAATTATAATGACGAAGATATGAAAAAAGCGATCGAGGCAGTTAAAAAAGGCTCCTATAGCCAGATACACCTAAGGTGACGAGAAAGCTAAAAGAAAAAATACCTTGAGTAGCAACGTCGCAAGAATACTTTAGAAAGAAAGAAAACAAGAAATTATAAAAAGAACAAGAAATTCAAGAAAGGAAAAGGAAACGACTAGCAAGCAAGAAATATAAAAAAAATGCTAAGGAAGAGATTTAAAAAAAAAGTAAGGGAGAACCTAAATTAAATTAAAAAAAACTGGAGAATGGAAATTGTGCATTTGAGAAAACACAGAAAGAAACTTGGTTTTGTACCTATTATATGTGAGGAAGAGCATGAAGAAGATATGATCAAATGTCAATAGTGTTTGCAATGGATGCATGAGAGGTGTGCATCTACTTCAAAAAAGGCTTAAAAATTTGTTTGTCAAAATTGTAAGATACTTTTAAGTAAGTTACTAAATAAATAAATGGGAATAATTCATTTTTGCGTCTTCTTGCATGGAACTACGAATATGACGAATACTGGGACATTAATTGACGGTGACTGGGACAGCCCCTGTTTTTGCATGACGAATAATGGTACATTAAAATGTGAAGCCCGAATTTAAAAAAATATATATTTATAGTAAAAATAAAGTGTATTTGTCTAAAAAACATAAAAGATAACTTAACTTATTTTTCATTAGAAAGATTTTTGTACGAAAAAATTAATATATGAATTTTATATTGAGTTTCATCTTGCGAACATCGTCTTAGTGTGACGAACACTGGGACATTTACCTTACAGTGCCTAAAAGCAGTGTATATTATCAAATAATGCAAATTATTTTGTAAGAATGTCAGATTTTCATTAAATATTTACCTATTAAAGTTATTCCTAATAAATTTTATTTCGTAGGTATCTTACTTGAACTACATAATATTCCATAAGTTTCGATTGAGATTTCCTTTATTAACAAACGATCCACCAAGATGGTTGCCCAAAATTGGCAACCATGGGAGTATGAAATTCCCTGAATAAATAAATGAGGATTAGTATCATTCCAATAGCGAAAATTGTATCTATTCACTTCGCCATTCAACATAAATGTACATTCGTCTGAAAACATGTATTGTAGAGAAGATTTGGGTTCAGTAAAAGTCGGTCACTAAAATATTCGCAAAATTGGGTATGACAAATAAAATCATCTTCATGTAACTCTTGAACCAGCAACATCTTAAATGAATGAAACTTGTATTTTTTCAAAATTCGATGAACACTTGAACAGGATACGCCAGAAGCTTGAGACATCGCTTTGATCAACTGATTATTGTCCATCTGCAAGTAATCCAAAACTGTAACTTCAACTGCTTCATTTCGAACTGGGCGATTTGCTTTGCGTTTCTTGTTTATAGAAGCGAACCCGTTGCAACAAACTTATCCATCAGTTGTTTAACGTACTGATGGCTTACATTTTTTCTCTGGATGATTAGCATTAAAAGTTCGTGCTGTAGCTTTAGTGCAATCATGATTTCGATACCAAATTGCCACAATTTCTAAACTTTCTGCTGTAGACTAAACCATTTCGAAAACATGGTTACACTTTCAACAACAGACTGAAACTAACGATTTGGTGGTCACAAGCAAAAAACAGAAGTGACTTTGACTATACGCATCAAAAAAGTAATGTGGTTATGTAGTAGATAAAAAGCTTATTATTGCTGGGTATTTCTGTAGAAATTAGTACGCGAATGTCGGTTTGTCAACTTTTTAGCCAATAACTTTGTAAAATCTCAACCAATTCCCAAAAACAATGCACCAGTATACGCGTAATGGAAAGGGCTTTACTACAATGTGTTTAGAAGTTGTGTGATTCTATTTGAAATTTTAAAGTTGTGGTTGCCAACTTAATATGTTCATTGAGCATATCAAGTTGGCTTGACTGTCAAAAATGCTCCCCCAAGAACAGAAATCCACGGGTCTCGGCGAATTCTTTTTTTTTTTTAGGCTTGATAAATATAGTGGGGAGTCAAGTTTTCTTTGAAAGACCCTGTATTGTTACTGAGCACTAGCACTATGCACAAAATTTAGTTTGGACATTAGTAAACCACTAGCTAATTTACTATAGGAAAGCAAAGAAAATAATAATCTACAGTAGCGCCAAGTATTGTATTTAAAAAATTGTTAAAACGGTGAAAGAATGTAATCTTTTTTCCATAGATTCCTTTGAATATGTAATGGGAAATTATTCAAATTTTGTGATTCTTAACCTATACAGAGTGAGTTTTATGTATGGAACGCCTCAATTATCTCGGAAACGGCTTGCCCGATTTTTATGAATTTTGGTTTATAAGGGTTTTGTAATATGGCCGATATTATTGTGGCATTTACATTGTTGTCAGATCTTTCGTTTTTTCGGAAATATACTGAAATTTGTTATTTCAAATAGATCACCCTATATATTTTTTTGTTTTTGAAATCTCTAAGAAATTTAGAATATTTTTCATGTAATGTTCCCTATACCTAATTGCCATAATTTCGGAGTTACAGCTACATTTGCAATATCTCCGCCGAAGTTAAAATATTACATCAGGGCGGCTATGTCTGCGACAAAAACAATTTTGACGTTTTAATAAACTATTATTGTTGGTGTTTATTGAAAGTTACAATGGACCGTTTATCTGAGAAATAACGAATTGAGATTTTAATGATATTAGGATATGGTGATGTGCGTAGAAGTCAACAGGAAACGTGTAATATCTTTAATAATTTATATCCTAATAGAAATCCCATAGGATCTTTTGAAAACATAAAGTAAAGGCAAGAAGATACAAGAAGCCATGCGATGTTTAAAACTTTGCAGTACATTTTGCAACATTCCTGACTGCTCAATTCTTCTTATCTCTGTGGTAATCCTATCTTTTAATTCCTGAATATTGGCAGGTTTGGTTTTATAAACAATATTTTTTAAGTGACCCCACAGGAAATAGTCTAAAGGATTCATGTCAAGTGATCGCGGGGGCCATTCGATAAAACCACGCCTTCCAATCCATCTTCTGGGAAACACATCGTTTAGGTATTGCCTCACGTCACGCGCATAGTGAGGTGGAGCTCCATCTTGTTGCACCCAAATATTGTTATTTGGGACATTGTTATTGTCTGAAAGTTTCAAATAATAAAATTTCTAAATTAACAGGCAATAACCGAGCCAACTCAGGTATAATATTATTCTGTAATAAATTTAAATACGCCGGACCATTTAAGTTTCCTTCAATGAAAAAAGGACCAATTATTTTGTCGCCTATTATTCCAGCCCATACATTAATCTTTTGTGGAAATTGGTTGTGGGATTCTCTCATCCAACGAGGATTGTTACGTGACCAGTATCTGCAATTATGCCGATTTACGTTTCCATCAATACAAAAAGTGGCCTCATCGGAAAACATAACATTATTTAAAAAATTTGGATTATTTTGATCGTAACATTTTTCCATCATTGTGTCGGCAAACTCTTCACGTCTATCGAAATCATCATCTGACAACTCTTGAACCAATCTTACTTTGTAAGGATGGAATTTATTGGCATGTAAAATTTTCATTATGGATGTTTCAGAAATATCAACTTCCCTGGATATTTGTCTAGTACTCAAATGAGGATCTTGTTCTAACATAACACAAACATCTAAAGATTTGTCTTCAGTTGTTGCAGTTTTTATACGCCCTGATTTCGGTAAATCTTTTATGGCTCCAGTTTGGTTAAACTTTTTTAACAACTTACTCACAGTAGATCTTGTTATGGGATTTCTATTAGGATATAAATTATTAAAGATATTACACGTTTCCTGTTGACTTCTACGCACATCACCATATCCTAATATCATTAAAATCTCAATTCGTTCTTTCTCAGCTAAACGGTCCATTGTAACTTTCAATAAACACCAACAATAATAGTTTATTAAAACGTCAAAATTGTTTTTGTCCCAGACATAGCCGCCCTGATGTAATATTTTAACTTCGGCGGAGATATTGCAAATGTAGCTGTAACTCCGAAATTATGGCAATTAGGTATAGGGAACATTACATGAAAAATATTCTAAATTTCTTAGAGATTTCAAAAACAAAAAAATATATAGGGTGATCCATTTGAAATAACAAATTTCAGTATATTTCCGGAAAAACGAAAGATCTGACAACAATGTAAATGCCACAATAATATCGGCCATATTACAAAACCCTTATAAACCAAAATTCATAAAAATCGGGCAAGCCGTTTCCGAGATAATTGAGGCGTTCCATACATAAAACTCACTCTGTATGTACTTGAGAAATTATAGCTGAGGACAAATAATGACTAATAATGAAAAAAAATGTAGTAAAACACTTTTAGTTTCGGAAATAATTTGAAAGAAATGTTTACAAAAATTTATGAGATGAGATTTTTTGTTTATAAAACTAAGAAGTAAACGAGTCAGGTCGAACATGGTAAACATTGGTATTTCTATCAGTATACTTTGTTGTTATCAGTTGTGGTCGTATGCGAGTTTATTTTCATGCGATTTGAATCAAAGTATGGCCCATAATTTCTCAAACGAAGAACTTATGGACATGACACTGGCATATTTTATGAAATTCACGTTCTTTTATATTTATTTGAAATAAATTGGAATTTTCGAAACTAAAAATGTTTTACTAGATTTTTTTCATTATATTCATTATTTGTCCTCAGTTATAATTTCCCAAGGGTATGCGTATAGGTTAAGAATCGCCCTGTATACTATAAGTATTTAGATACCGTGAGAATATATTGAATATAAATAACTGCTACACTGTTACAAGAAATTTGATTTAAAAATTATTTTTTACAATCAAAACCAAATACTTTAAAAAGCTTAAAATATATATTTTTTTCTAAATATCTGTTTCATGATAACAAACAGAAGTATTGAAGGTACAGATTCCAAGTGTAGGACAAATCGGAGCAAATTTTTAATACCTAATCACTGTGAAAAATGCAGTGAATGCAATTAAGTATCCAATAATTTATCTAAAGTTAGTATTTTTGTATTAGATAATGTTTTTTTTTAGTTTGACAATCATGAAACATATCAATACTGTTAAGTTTATTTAGAAATTTCATTTATTAAAAAATATAACACAGAAATTGGTAAAATTGAAAACTGATCCTCTGTAACATTTCACTTCTGGTGTTAAACTAAAAACATTTTCTTACTTCAGGAACTGTAGTTGATTTATTGAATAATTACTCTCGTTACGTACCTCTTGTAGATACAATGATTTTCTTAAATTTTAAAAATTCGCCTTAATACTGCCCTCGAAATCTTTATTTAAATGACTACATCTTCCTTTTTTACTATTATGCAGGGGGCGTATTCCCAAAAGAATGTGTTATTGGACTATAGACCTACACAAGTACGCTGTGAACAAATAATAATTTCAAACCTTTACCCATTTTCTATTTAGAATTTTTTTAAAAAATATAATTTAATAGGGAAATATTCACGAGTCCGTATAGTGTTACACCATAGTGTAAAATCAAGCTTGTAATATTCTTTATTAATAATGTAATACTGAAAATTAATTATTAATTACAAAGCACAATATCTATACCCCAAATATTCGGAAAGTATTCACTAAATTGTGAAAATTGGATCAAAATTCTACAATATACACTACTATTCACTGGCGCTACTATTGTATAACATTAAATTAATAGGTAAGTTAAACTTACACTGATTTCTGTGACACTATTAATCATTTTTGTAACCTTAGTTTCTACACTTATACTATATTTGAGATCATCTAATATTCTTTTATGGTCTGTAATATTTTTATAGACGTTTTGTTGATTTAATCTCAAGGATTATTATATTTCATAGATGACTTATTCAAAGCAATTATTAGTTATTACCGGTAATTATTGCAACAAATTGGTGCGAAAATTTTCCTTAGGTGGGATTTTTCATTTTTATGGAAATTCCAGTATTGTCGCTAAAATTGTTAGAAGGGATTAGGGATATTTTCCATTTTTCCATTTTCAATTAACTTACTATATTTATAGGTAGATATAAAATGTATCCCAAAAATTATAGAACAAATTTCATATTTCTTTTCTAGTTGAGTTCTACTAAAAAAAAAAAACGCTGGAACAGGCCAATTATTGTATAGAAATTGTCACTTTTCTGCAGTATATCCTATTTTTTTTTTGAGATATATTGGACAGATTGGACGAAGCTAACATTACCGATTTTTTTTTTATAAATAAGACGCTGGTATAAATAGGTAGACTGTTTTTGGCTTAAACGGGCAACCATTTTTCAAAATAATTCTAAAAATTTGTGCAGTGCAGTATTACTGCGAATTTTTAAAGTTACATTGGAACTTAAATGATTTGCGTTATTTATATCTTTATATCTCCTAAGGTACTCTGGTGGTGAAATTTATGTGTTTATCGAAGTGTTTATTTTTTGACTAGGTTTTTTTAAAGAAAAATAGATGTGAAGTAAGTACTGCACGAAAAAAAAAAGATACCTTTTATGGTACCTTTTCTTAGCGTACAGAAAGGCCATGAAATAATCAATGCGACATAAAAGACAATGCCTTACAATTTTTACTGGCTATGACAAAAAAGTATGTACGCAGATGACACGGCATTCATTGCACGGTCTCCCGAGGCCAGAATGGTAAAGAGATATCTCCAACAGGCGGTGTTCCTTCTTGAGGACTGGCGCAACAACTGGAAGATAAGTATAAATCCCGATAAGTCTAATGCTATTTATTCTCTTTGGCAGATACAGACAGATGCCAGCTGGACACGTCAACATGAACGGGACCGACATCGAGTGGAGAGACACTGTCACTTATCTAGGGGTACATCTGGATAAGAGACTGTGATGTAAACACCACATCCAGACAGTCATAGCGAAGGCAAAGCTGGTCAGGGTCAAGCTATACCCAATGTTGTACCTCACCAGCGAGCTCAGCGTAAGGAATAAGCGAACTCTGATCAAGACAGTCCCAACCCCAGATGAAGAATGGGCGATTGCTGCAAAGACGTATATGAAGAAGATCCAGGCCGTCGAATATATCGCGAAGAACCGCGGTAGGTGCACCCTGGTACCTGCGGACAGCCGATATGTACCTAGACCTCGACTACGTCCCAGACCTAGAAGTCATCAGAAGGCGCGGAGTTAAGTTCTTCGCGCGTGTCGAGTCGCACAGCAACCCGCTAATCCGGGAAGCCGTGGACTACGATCCCGATGCGGCCGCTGTACACAAGGGGCCAAGACTCCAACTGAAGTCTTGGCCGCGGCATGGGGATGGTCTTGGCTGGACCCAGGATGAGAGTAAGATTCTTCTTATGTTCTAGATTCCACCCGGAACAAGCGTAGAGGGCTACGAAGCGACTAAAAAATCCCACCCTCAGACCTTCCCTCGAAGCCGCGACCGCCAACAGCGGTCGCGGGCTCACTTTGAGTTCCCTTCCCTTACCTTGCATAAAGCTAAAGGGCCAGTTGGCCCCTTTAGAGGTGCATCCCCGGCTACACAGCCATTCGTGACCTACCTCAAACCACCACCGAGGACGAGAGCGACACTTACCGCCCCCACCCGAGACAGACTACCCCCGGTGGATTAGACATGCAGGCGAAGAAAGAACAAGTCAAGACAGAAGATCCTACCCAGCATGCAGGGTAGAGCCATGATACGAGGAGACCCCACGAATCGTCCACATCACTACCACTTTTTGTGATCGGGGTTGGTGAAGGATGGGATCCACCTCTACGAGTCAGTCCAGATCTACAGGGACGGGGAGGGTAAAGAGCGGGAATTCCGCTCAGCCCCAAACTATCCCAGGTCATGATCACGGCCAATGAATATTGACAGCCTATAGATTCACATGACAAAAAAACATGTATATGGTAAAACTGTAAGATTATAAATTTATGTTTATTAATCATTTACTTCCAGAATATATGATAAAAAATACTAATTCACCTAATACGTCATTGCTGGTATCGCGGTTTTTCCTTTCAAAACGTAACGCAGTTTGATAGTGACGCTGTCCCTTAAACTGTACAAAATCATATATAATAATTATTGTTTTATTTCAAGTGAAAATTATTGTTTATACCAAGTTAATAATAAGTGAGAACAATGTTTAATATTATTAGTTCCGTAATTCATAATGAGTTTAAACACGGTAGAAGTTTGTTTTTTATTAATATATTTTCCAAGTAGTGAGCATAATAGCCACTTATAATATAACCTAACAAGGTGTTGCTGATTTGCATTTAAACATGAATTTGTATTCTATGAATAAATAAAATATCCGTTAACTAAAATATCCCAGGGTAATACTCTTTTAGGGCCGGTACTTTTGGCCTCGGTTAATGCTCAGTTCATTAACAGAACGATATTAACGTAACATTACTTCTTTGACATGTGAGCAGTACCAACGTTTACAGAATACATATTTATTCTGTAAACTTTGTAGTACTGTCACATTCATATCGTCAGATTAGTTAACCGAGGCTTAATCAGAATCAAAAGTACTGACTCTTAAATTAGTTATTTTCCTACAAACTATTATTGTGACAGTGTGATTTGATTCGGGGTATTTTATTTTTCCTGAAAATCTGTGTTTGTCAAAATTTATTTTCAAAAGAAATAACCCTGTATATTTTTAAAATACGCACAAAATTTGCGTTTTAAATAGTATACCATACTGTGTATTCTAAATTGTTGCTGCATACATTTAAATATCGGTTATTGTTGGAGGCAGAGAAACTATACAGGCTGTTTCCTAAATAGAGGTAAAAAATGCAGAAACAAAATCTACTTGTCACGGTGTTTTTCGAAAAATCACTCTGTATAAAAGTTAAGAATTTTGTGCGATACTTTATCAGCACACTATATAATATTTTATATTAATAAATTAAATTAAATGTACATGAATACTAATTTGTTTCACTGACTTCCCTACTATCATACAATCCAGTTTAAAACATAGAAATATCAATATCAAGTATTCCCAACAGTGTATGCGAATTTTCAGGAGAAAATAAATCCTAAAAAAAATTATTATTATTATTATTATCAAATCAATTTGTTTTATTAAAAATCTATTGAAAATCTTATTCTCAAGGAATTTATACACAAATTTCTCAGCAAATTAAATTATTATATTTTCTTATTATTTTAATGTCGCCCGGTATATTCTCGCGACTAAGGCCAGTCTTCAACTCCAGGAGACGAGCAATAATCTACTTAGAAACTTTGCCGAACTTCCCCTTTGTTCTGGAGTAGTGATATTTTACTTACTTATCACCAAATAGACTAGGTACCTTCGACTTTCAATCGGAACGATAGTATATTTTTACATAAAATTCCCCTAGATTGGTCACCCATCCAAGTACTAACCTCTAGAAACGTTGCTCAGCGTTTAATATCGATGATATGAGCGCAAAGTCGCTATTAAGGCATACCCAAATAAATTGTAGGAAACACAATAAGAAATGAATTTGTTTATAATAAAACGAAACAGACTTTTATTATACTTTATGTATTTACAAATATTTTATTAGGTACATATGTATAAAAGATTGTTACAATAACGAGAAGTTAATTTGAAAATAATATGTTTATTCTGTAAACTCTGCTGTTTATCATCCTTTCTTTCCTCCTCCAAATCCGCCACCCCCTCCGAAACCGAAGCCGCCGCCTCCACCACCACCGCCACCCCCTCCGCCGCCTCCTCCTCCACCGCCTCCATAACCTGTAGATGGCCGATGAACTGCGACGGGATGGGCTTGCTGTTGAACTACGACCGGATGAACTTGCTGTTGAACAACTACGCGTCTTACAGGTTGTACTACTACCGGATGAACTTGCTGTTGAACATATACAGGTCTTACAGGTTGGACATACACCGGTTGAACTGCTACCGGCTGGACTGCATAACCACCTCCTCCTCCTCCTCCTCCTCCACCACCGCCTCCGCCTCCTTTTCTTTTAAATGTGGGACTGGCGTGGATCGTTAGTAACAGTACCAAAAATGTAGTCTGGAATGTCAAAATATTATTTTAATTTTTTTAGAATTACTTTTGTTTTCCATAATTTTGGCATAAGAAATGGTTAGAAGATACAGTGGGCGGTTAAAATGTTCGAAAGGGAAAATAATTCTTTAGAGAGAAGGTTCAAGAAATCGGCCACAATTTTATTAAGTGAGGACAAATGTATCTCCAATTGTTCAGTAAATCCCAACTAATACTGTTGTCTTTACTTATTCAGGGTGTTTTCTATGACATCTGACGTACTAAAGGAGGTGTTTCCTCAAGTGAAGAAAAGATGATATAAAGTTATTTTGAAAGTGCCTCAATTTCTGTATAAAACTTTTTTGGAAAATATCTGGATTAAGTAAACTTTTGAGCTTGAATTATTAGACATTTGCACACCTTGTTAGAAAGCTATTAGCAATTTTTTCAGTAATATTTTTATGAAAAAAATTATATACGCTTCTTGGGATTTTCAATGCGGTATGAAATCACTTGAGGAAGCGTTTCCTTCAGTATTTCAGATTATTTAAAGAACAACCTGTATAACTCACGTTTGACAAATTCGAAATAATTATTATCAAAATATATCAACTAATATGCGTAATATTGTACCTAACTAATGCTACAAATAAAGTTACAGACAAAATATTGTTTAGGAGTTTTTGATGAAAATTAAAATACTACAATATTATGTTTTTATTTAAATTAATTTATGTTTATTTATTTGGAGATGCCGAAAACAACTACTCCACGGGCAAAAATCAAATTTCGGCATCTCCAAATAAATAAGTAGGATTGTCTTCCTCAAAGACAATAGAGGTCGCTGTAATGGTATCTGCAGAAAAGCAGATCGTTATCTGTCTGTCAATTAGACAATAATTGTCAGACAGGTAGTAGCAAAGACCCAAAGAGGGCACTACGGTGTATTTCACTGTATCTCGCCACTACAAACATTAATTTATGTTATCTAATCTATCCTTTCGAGATACAAATATCTAAGAGGGTTGTTACCTTTGAATATCTAGGTTACAGCTAACAAAAAAAAAACACAAAAACTTATCATTACTTCGTAATTAAATAATATAATTTAAAAATATATCTCATATATATACAGGGTGCCTAGTATATATCTCCTTACATGGCTAACTTTGTTAATAGTGGAGATAGAGAATTTGTTAATTTAGCAAAATTAGGCAGAATTACAAGAGGAATTCAGTGCCTTCTTTAGATTTAATTTTAATTTTCAACTTTTCGAGATATTTTGAAAAACTGAAAGTCGCCAAAATTTTATAAACCCGAATATCTCGAAAACTATACACATATAATATAAATATACTGTGTGATAGTGTCTTCTACGTGGAATCAGCGATGATATTGAATCTGGCACCTTAGTTTTTGAGAAAAAAGTAAACTTATATTTTTTAAATGGCAATCATAGTTGGCTATGGCATCAATAAAATGATTATTTTTTTCTGATTTCAAAAATATAATATTTAATATACCTTTCTCTTTTCTTTTTATATTTTGAACATAAAATCGTTTACTGTAATGAACAAATAATTTATTAACATAGTAAGCTATGAAAAACAAACGTAGATCAGTAAACAACAATAAAATATAAATGTCAGATCACACTAAAGTCACATTATACACGTCAAACTTATGCGTTCATGTTAAAATCGTTATTATGAAATGTTCAGAAACGAAGAAAAAAAACGATTTATTAAATATTATATTTTTGGAATCAGAAAAAAATAAGCTTTTTATTGATACCATAGCCAACTATGGTAGCCATTTAAAAAACATAACTTTATTTTTTTTCTCAAAAACTAAGATACCCGTGAAATTTTCAATTATACCGCTTAATTACACGTAAAAATCACTATCTCAATTTTGTTAATTTAACCAATTTTCTATCTCTACTATCAACAAAGTTAGCCATGTAAGGAGATAGATAATGGGGATGATCCAATAGAACTTATACGGGAGGTAGTGGTCAACTTCGTTATTTTTTTTATTCTATTCTGATTGGTAGTTTCCAAGATATTTTTATTGAAAAATATAGTAATTCCATACTATATTTTTTTGACTTAACAGCTTTCAGTTTAACCAGAACGGTCTGATGTACCACACTTATAAATGATATATTTATAAGTGCATTACATAAATAAAAAACCTTTACTTCTTATTTTTCTAAATAAACATTAGAAAAAATATTTGATGTACTTCATCCCTTTGATTCGAATTTGTTCGAATGTACCTAGAGCTTATGATATATAACATAATTATTTGCAAAAGAACTTACACTGCTTAGTCCCGCACGTAGCAACATTTTCAAAATTAATCACTTGGAACTTTGAACGCGATGACAGTATGAAGTGATCTGTTACTCTTACGATTTTCATTATTTTTAAATACCTCTCGATATCATCTACTCAGATTAAATATGCCTTGAGTGAGTTTCCATCATAATCATATGTTATTAGCAATAATTATGACTCATATCAGATCAGTGCATTCTTCTAAGAATCTGTGTTTTCCATAAATTCTTAAAATACCTAAAAAGTAAGATGCTATATCAAGATTACCACTAATTTGAATAGGTTAGTATTATTACGATACTAATTAAACTAATAATATGCATATTTACGAGTAATATCTTCAACCGCATCTAAAAAAACACAGGGAAACAAGCAAAATTATGTTGTTTATGAAAATTGACAGTAATGTATGTTTCATTTTATTTTCTTTCGGGATTAAACCACCTGTAAAATTATAAAAAACAGAAATGTAGTCTACTACATTTCTGGATAACTTTAACTTTCTGGATAACAATAACTTTAATTGCTGAAATCGCAAAGGAAAAGTCATATAGCGAGTCGGTGGCTCAGGGTTTAGTGTATCGATCGCTCAACCCAGATGTTGTGGATTCGAATCCCCATTCCACGAAAACAATTTTTAATTAAATTATTTACGCCTAGATCAAGGCTTGTTCGTAAGGATGAGTTGGCAACCATCCTGGCGATAGCCTAGGATGGGAAGAATGTCAACCTAATGTTAATTTGAGAGATTAAAATCCCCCTAACTAATGAGGTTTTCCAGGTTTCCCTCATTCCAGCACTCAATTGTTAGGGTCTATTAACGTAAGTCGTTCCTGAGGCGCAAATGCGGCCCTATATAGCCGCCCCCTCTCCCACACAAGTCTCAAACTTTCGTGGTAATCCTTGTGATTAGAATGAGAGGTAGAGATATTAGTATTATATTATTATTATTATATATCCGTCTTTCTACAGACTTCGTACGTCGAAAAGGCTAGGTGTACAATGATGGATGGATGCTAGTTTCTTGGATATGAGTTGATAACCAGCCAATAATAGAAATAAGAAGGGTAATTTAGCGTATACTGTGTTATGACTAACTCAAAGTTCCAGCTGAGTTGTGATGATATTTTACAACTTGCAGGTGTCCGCTAGTACACCATCACCATCAACCATCCAACCATCAACATCAGAAGTGGATCTTCTGATGTTAGGAAATATATCTTAAGTTTTACTACATTTCACCTACACTACATTAACAGACAATAGTTGACATTTTTAAATTGTTAAATTAATGCTTGGTTTTCTTTCGTCATATATGACCATGGAAAACTTGTTACCCTAACATTTTTTGAGTTGTTTAAACAGCTTCTTCTTCTGTAGTAATAAGTTTAGGTATTACATATTTATACTGATTTATGTGAATTACCAATTTGAATTGCAGTTGCACGCTGCACCTCAATCTATAAGTAGTTAATTAAATTAATTTGTTAGGCACGATATTCAGTAATACAATTTTTTATCACCAATTTATCGATGGATTCGCGAATTGTTATTCCAAATATCGCAGGTAGACATTTTATAGTTGGAAACTTCACGTCATCCTACGTAATATAGTTTTACCATTAGTAACACCAAAGTTGATAGAACGCTTGATAGTCAAGACCGCACGTTAAGGTGCGTCTAAATTGAACATTTTAGCCCAAATGAACAGTCTGAACTTAACAGACAGGACCAAGCAGAACAAATAGTCCCAACAAGGGGGTAAATATTATCTAATAAAATTTTCCAATTGCTCGAAGTTATTGTAGTGTTTACCGCTTAAATGATATTTGCTCTTATTGATTATTTTTTCCGCAAAAAGAAGAAATGGTACTACTGGTAAAAGCAAAAAACAGGTATTTTCAAGATTAAAAACATGAAAACTGACTTAGAAATAGCTTTTAGCGCTTTTTTGATTATTTGAAGAATGATCAAAAATAGGAAAAAACTGCGAAGCCAATGGGTACGAAGACTGTATCAATATCACATTGAGAACTTGTTATTATACGAGAAATGGACCACAAGAATTTTACTAGAATGACTTCTGGAGATTTTGAGGAGTTAATAAAATTAACTGGACGTATAATGCAAAAGAAGAACACAAAGTTACGCAAAGCGATACCACTTAAAGATCGTTTGGCCGTAACATTGAGGTTTTTAGCTTCTGGTGATTCTTTCACCAGCCTGCAGTACTTATTTAAAATATCCAAACAAAGTATTAGTGTTATTGTGGCAGAAACATGCAGCGCTCTAACCCTGACCTTAAAGGACCACATAAAGGTATAAGAAATAGTATACTTTTATAATCAAAGTAACATTAGTATCTTGATCGTACTATCAATTTCCTCCCCACTCCATTTTCACATTATTGTGTACGTATGAGGAAATAATAAACCTTTCTTGTTGGTGCTATGTACTTTCAACGCGGCGCAAACGACACGAATGCTGCGAACAGCATGAACTTGCCGTCAACTGAATAATTAAGCGAACAATAAATACTTTTTCCGATTTCCGATTCCGATTTACCGACAAGCTTCGAAAAACGTTTGGCGAGTTCAGTTCCCCTCGGAGAAAGATCCAGACTTTGCAAATTCTGCTCTACGCGCTCAGTTCGTTCTGTTCGTTCAGGTTAATATGTACAAGTTTGGACGTACCATTACATTTTACCATCAGAAGTTTCATCTGTACCCCTGCCTGTAAAGGCAAGGGTACATTTTATTGTACGAAAAAATATGGCATGTATGGACTATGTACTGTGCTATAAAATTATTATTTTTATCAGGACGGTAACCCCCCCATTCCACCCATTCCACCAGACACTTTTCAATTAAATTGTCTATCTACTCATAAATTAAGAAATGTTCGCAGGGATGGGTTGGTAACCATCCTTGCGTACGTACCTATAGGAAGAGTGTCAGCTTGGTGTTAATATCAGATATTAACATATGTTGAAGTTTGACTACCCCGTTAAGTAATGAGGTTTCCAGGTACACAGTAAAAAAAAGACAAATGGTAAAATTACTAAATGGTAATCGTAATTTTTTTTAACACGAACTGGGTAGTATAATAACTAAACTTTTAGAACTCATATTACACGAACGATATACCCGCCAAGTTTGTAGAATTACTCATAAATTGTAGTAAAATTTACAAAACCCTGTGTTAAAAATGAATCAATCTGCCATAAAAACGGAATAATTACACGGTGAATAATTAACTATTACACATTACCTTGTAAAATCTACTGTGTTAAATTACTTTTATGTAATGTAATAATACACCGATATGTCTAACACTGCCAAGTGTGGACTATATACACACTGATGAGTGTGGATTCAGTGTTAAAATCAGTCGGATGTTTTTACTGTGTATATCTCATTCCAGCACTAAATGGTGGTTATACTGAATACTAATATACCACCACACCCTCCCACACATAAGTCTCAGATTATTATTATTATTATTATTTTAAAAATAATAATAATAATATTAAAATAATAATAATAATAATAATAATATCATCCATAAAAACAAGTAGGTAAGTGTTGCAAATAATCGAAACAATATAAAACCATGACAATACTAAAATGCATCTAAAAATTCGGCAATTGTATAAGGTTCTATACCTACTATCAATTTAAAAATCTCACGTTTGAAAACTTTAAAGTAGACAATTTTTTTAATACTCTCTCAGGCAAGACATTGAAAAATCTTAAAGCCGCATAAGAAGGACCCCTTTCAATATTACTTAACTTATGGTGTGGAAACATATATCATTGTTGTTTCTAAAATTATATATTTTTTTATATAAAATGGTTGAATTTTCCTTTATATTTAAAGCTAATCAATAAACATTCATATATATATATATACAGGGTGGGCCATTAGTGCGTATGCGGACTGTACTACCTATACCGTTAAAGTTAGAATAATAATTTTTGGTACGTAGTTAGACGCCAGTGGCGTGCATATTTTAAAATTATTTTGGCACATACAAGGTGTTTAATATTAAAATGCCGAACCGAACATACATTTTTTTAAATGGAACACCCTATATATTTTTAGATTTTTGAATTAAGCGTACTTTTCTGAACAATTTAATATAGCACTTAATATATCTAAATTTACACGTGGCGACGTTGTTGCAAGTTTTCTATGAAAAAGGTCGCTACTTCGCATTATTGAAGCTCTCCATTTAAATGAGATATGACGTCCATTTTTTCATAGGATACATTAAAAATATGTCTTTATTAAAGAAAATATAACGATTTAAACAAAAGTTACATTTGCTATACAGGGTGATACATTTCGCATATCGTAATTTTACTTAAAAATTTTAAATGGAACACCCTGTATATTATCATGTCGTCTTAAAGAGCTCCTTTTCAGCTTTCTAACGATACCATACTTGGTGGGCTTAAATAAAATTTATTTGTTAAAAAAAAGGTTTGAAACTTAAAGAACCGTTGAAATTAAGATAAGTTGTAAAAAGATAATTGAATAAAAAGTTTATACTGGCAGTTTATTATTAGTCTTATTGTTAATAACAAATTGTGAGTCACACTTATTAAAAAAATAATTCAAATTTTAATAAATAACGAAAATAACCATGTCTTCGTGGTTGATTGTAAATTGTAAAGACAAATTATTATTAATAGGGATAACTACTATACTCTTATATAGGGTGCTTTGAAAACAAAATTGAAAAGTGGCACCTGTCACTGTCACTGTCATTATTAATGTTTCTATTGTGTTGGTTTTATTGTATCAGTCAGTATTAGAGGAAATATTCAATCTACCCATATTATCAAAAATGAATTTTACTAAAGAAGAAATGCTAGACATGATATTAGTTCTCGGAGTGATACAATACTCGGAATACTGACTGATACAATAAAACCAACAAAATAGAAACATTAATAATGACAGTGACAGTTCCCCAAGCCACTTTTCGATTTTGTTTTCAAAGCACCTTATATAAGAGTATACTAGGTATCCCTATTAATAATAATTTATCTTTACAATTTACAACCAACCACGAAGACATGGTTATTTTCGTTATTTATTAAAATGTGAATTATTTTTTTATTAAGTGCGACTCACAATTTGTTATTAACAATAAGACTAATAATAAACTGCCAGTGTAAACTTTTTATTCACTTATTTTTTTACAACTTATCTTAATTTCAACGGTTCTTTTAACAAATAAATTTTATTTAAGCCCACCAAGTATGGTATCGTTAGAAAGCTGAAAAGGAGCTCTTTAAGACGACATGATAATATACAGGGTGTTCCATTTAAAATTTTTAAGTAAAATTACAATATGCGAAATGTATCACCCTGTATAGCAAATGTAACTTTTGTTTAAATCGTTATATTTTCTTGAATAAAGACATATTCTTAATGTATCCTCTGAAAAAATGGACGTCATATCTCATTTAAATGGAGAGCTACAATAATGCGAAGTAGCGACCTTTTTCATAGAAAACTTGCAACAACGTCGCCACGTATAAATTTAGATATATTAAGTGCTATATTAAATTGTTCAGAAAAGAACCCTTAATTCAAAAATCTAAAAATATATAGGGTGTTCCATTTAAAAAAATGTATGTTCGGTTCGGCATTTTAATATTAAACACCTTGTATGTGTCAAAATAATTTTAAAATATGCACGCCACTGGCATCTAACTTCGTACCAAAAATTATTATTCTAACTTTAACGGTATAGGTAGTACAGTCCGCATACGCACGAATGGGCCACCCTGTATATATATATATATATATATATATATATATATATATATATATATATATATATATATAAACCCATAGTGGTCCGACACCCAAATGCTCTAAATGTATTCCTACATGAGCTATTGAAGCTCAACTTCATGATCAAACGTATAATTTGTTTTTGGATAACAAAAACCCCGTATTGCTAGTGATTGGTCCCCAAAATAAAATTTAAAATTTTATCCTGGACGGGAAACTTATACCTAATATACTCTTTTTAAAATTGTTTGTGAAACATAGGGCTTATTACTCTTATATTATAACATCCACAGTTAAGTTTTTTCGTTAAATCATTTATATGATCTATACCCAGTTCAGTGTTAAATCAACAAAAAAGCCTAAAAACTTTGTGGCTGAATTGAGATATACGATATCTCGTTTATATGTAAGGTTGAAACTCTATTATTTGATCTATTTGAAGTGAATAATAGCACATATTTTGTTTTATTTTCATTTAATACGAGTTTATTTCGTTAAAGCCAGTTATGAACAATTTTTAAACATTCTGAGGACATTCGGGTAAGGTTTCGCTAGTTATAATCAGAGTTGTATCATCAGCATAACTTAAAATATTATGGGGGTTGTCATCAAAATTGGAACCCAAATCATTAATATCAATATTAAACAAAGGGCCCAGTGTACTACCATGAGGAATTCTTTGTCTTATGCGGTTTGTCATCAAAATTGGAACCCATTGGTATAAATTTAATATTAAACAACAAAGGGAGCAGTGTACTACCCTGAGGAATTCTTTGTCTAACACTTTTCTTTGATGACTTTGCAGTTATTCCATCGAAATCAATGTTAATCATTTGCGTTCGATTTTCTAAATATGTCTGAAATCACTGCAAACAGTTTCCGCTGATACCATAATTATACATTTTTTTAAGTCATATCTCATGATCCTTATATCTCATGAAGAATATGACTACGTAGTCATATTCTTTTGATAGATCTAGAAATACGCCTAAGGTTAAAAACTTGCTTTCGATGGCACTATAAATCCTACCCAACAGTTCAAACACAGCTGTCTCAACACTTTTATTTTTAAAAACTCGCATGTTATGAAACACTGAACAGTTGAAACTCACGGAAAAATTTGTTACTCTACTTGTTACAACTTTTTAAAAGATTTTTGGGAAGGAATATTTACAGGCACTAAATAGATATTATAATAGTTCTTGTATGACTAAAAAAATATGATACTCTACAAATTTGGGGTGATTTAATGCATTGAATAGATACAAAAATAGATTGAAACAATTATAAAGAATATTTAACAAGAATTGTGTGGAGACATACTTGCTACAATAAATTTAATATACATATTTTGCTATTCTAATTTGAATATAAAAATTCTATTACTTAATAGTTGGCTCGTTTCTTTTTTCCTCCTTAAAAGTCGCCAAAACCACCTTCGCCTCCGCCTAATCCATTAACTGCTACATGGCGTTTTTTAACTTCTACAGGATGAACAGGATCCTCTGGAATTATAGGTTCGAGGTATATGATGCATCCCGGTTTATATACTACCGGCTGGGATGGCACTGGATAGATTGATCTTCCCTCTCCACCGCATCCATCACCGCCACCTTTTTTTGATGCAATGCTGGCATGGCATAAGTTATGTTTTATTTTTAGTTATTTTAAATTAAATAGATTCTTTATACTTTCAAAACTACCAAATTTTACATTTTAGCCTAAAAGCAAAGTTTAAAAGAAATATACCGTATTTTATTTTTTTCTCTTTGGGGTTATCTTATCTCTTAATAAAACTACCTGGACCTTAATTACGTAAAAATGAGCCATTTTGAGGTCAAAATGGGAGGGGTATAGAATAAAAACTGTGGGTCAAAAACTGTGGTGTTTACAGCTTTCAATTTATTGAATTTCAACAGCTTTGGTGAATTATTTCAAACGAATGATATAGAAACTAATTTTTCTATACTACTATATAATATTCTGTATCCTTAATAAATTTCCCTAAAGTTTCGTAATGAATATTAAGTAATGATTAAAAAAGTTGATGATTTTTTACTAGATGCTTCTAGTAAAAAATCTAATAAGTTTTCCACCTGGAGTGTATCCAGTTTCCAGTTTCCAGTTTCCAGTGTATACAGAAAATAAGGAATGAGGAGTTTATAAGGAGAAATAAAGTTTTTTAAATAAAATTTAACATTAGTTCTTTATTAGAAATTATTTTTATATGAATTAGTGGTATCCTGAGGAAAATTCTATATTTTATCTCAAATACGTTGTCAGATTTGCTGCTAAACATTTATTCAATACTACAATGCACAAGGAATACATTTTTATTAATTAGGATTTACTATTACAGAATATCATATTTGTCCTTATCCCTTCTTCCCTCCTCCTTTGCCACCACCACCTTTACCACCGCCGCCTCCACCTTTACCACCTCCGCCTCCGCCTCCGCCTTTTTTAATTGAAGGGCTAGCGTAGGCCATGGTAACTATTAATAGGACCAAAAGCATAACCTGAAACAAATTTATAGAATGAGCTTCACCACAACACTTAGGTACAGTCCTTTTCAGCAACTGGATTTGCTGATAAGATATACTTTTAACCGGAAGATGATTACTTAAATTGTAGAAATTATCGTTATGTATGAAAATAGTTTTGAGAGTATATCACTCAATTTTTCAAATTCGCATTTGAAATCATCAGTTATCTTTGAAAACCAAAACTATAATTTGTATTGCAAGTATCAATGGATGAAAACTGTTTTCAACGATATTAAAACAATGTGTATTTAATAAAGTGGATACTAGAAGCGGATGGTTCTTTATGAAACATCGTGAAGATAATTGTTTTGAAAAAACACCGATATAATTTAGATGTTTCAAGAAATATATAGAAAACACTCTATATACTACTTTTTCGACTTATTATGCCCTTCTCAATACTCAATAGAGTAAATGTCTATTACTAAATATTTCCAAGGGGTTTTAGTTAATTATTTGTTTACGAGTACGTATACTCCGATTGATCCTACCATCTGGTAAAGCCTTATTAATAATAAAACTTAGAACGTTCTAAGATGTGACTAGAATGTAACTAGGCAAAACTGCATTAATAATACCATTTAAATGCATGTTAACGCTACAATGATGCTAAATCACTAGTTATCAGTTTGGGTTGTTTTACAATAAGTTAAAGTTAACCTAAAAGTTTGACAAAAATGGCAGCAGTTTTTTTTTGAAATATTAAATAATTTAATGCGAAATTTTCCGTATTTATGTCAGTAATCTCAATAATTATATAAAATTTTATTATGGCATGGTCACTTATCGAATTCATTAGGGAGATTTTGAACCCCTTAAATTTAAGGTGTTCAAAATCTCCCTATTATAAAAGGCAAAGTTAATATCAAGGGCGGATTTACCATGAATTCAAATTTTACATTAGCAAAAGGCAAAAACGTAGTTAGTTAAAAAAAATATAAACGTACTTCACTTAAGGATATTTTATTAAACACTTCTATTTGCTATTTCATGTTTGTCCAAAGAAAAACGTACCTATCTAAATGCACAGATAATTTCTAATTTCACAACAAATTAAAAATGTGGTTCTTTGAGATACTCCCCCATGTTGAAAAGCTAAATCCGCCCTTGATTGTTTATTAACACAAAACAATCTTGACACAAGACACTTGTCAGTCTTGTCACTTTGCGTAAATATTTGTAAATGCAGGTTAGATTTATTGCAGTGAAATTAGCTCTATGTATAGAATGAGATGTTGTCACATTAACTTTTTATTTAGCATGGTGTTAGTTATTTGTCTATAAATATTTGATTAGTAATATGGAACTACTTAGATTGATTTAAGAATGCGGTTAGTTGTCATTAGTAAACTTGATGTTATTGTGATTATTATTAATATGGGTGTAAGTTTTTAGTACCTTTTCTAAGAATGATGAAAGTATAAAATCTATCTGATCATAGGTAGTACAATTATTTATAATTAAAGATTTTTTACACGGCATTTAAATCCACGCAGTTAATTTGGTATTCTCCCGATTGTTTTAATTTGTTAACCCTTTATTTGTTGTTTATCAAAATCCTCCCAATATTACGTTTGTTGACACTAATCGTCTTACACCCGTTTCGTTCTTATTTGCGAGTTACTTTTTCACTATAACCTGGGAAGTAATTAATATAACTATAGGTGGCTTCTTTTTCCCGAATATTATAAAACTCCCGACAAATTACTTTTCTTTTGTTTTTTATCATGTTATCTATTAGTATTTTTTATATCCTATATAGTTCTATAGTCCTATATGGTATATCCTAGATATTATAGTTATATTAATTACGGATTTTCGACGCATTGTATAGAAAACAATCATTTTATAGATCTGAAAAATGTAAAGGCACTGCATCGGGAAAAGAAAGGAAAGCGCTTATATCTTGAAACATCTAAATGAGATCTGTGTTTCTTTCAAAACAATTAACGTTTAATGTTCATTTATAATAATTAGGTGCATAATTAAACAAAATTTGAAACATTGTTGATACCTTCATCATAAACTTTGATAGCATATTTGCGGAGATGTAGCACACATTTTAAAATTGTTTAAAGTCGTTGAAATACGACATTCTGCATATTATATTTTTGAATTCTTAATTGAATTCTGAATTCAAACACATGGGCTAGTATGGCTCTAAAATTTATAGATCTTGGGTGATTCAATTATTTTCAAAAATTTTGATAGGTGCGGCCCTATTTAAAAATAATATTTTGAACTGAGCATTATTAGCTCCTTTTGAGATTTTGTGATTAAGTACGCTTGCTTTGCAGATATTATACTTTGTGAATATTATCAAACTATTTCAAAACCTTATACATCGTAATATCCACAGGTCTATACATTTTTAAATATTTTGAACCGAAATATGTCAGTTTTTTAAATGGAATATATCAATTTTATTATCTGACCGGACAAGAAATTGCTTTTAATTACTTATTTCAGAGTGCCTTGACGATTATGTTGAAATACCAATTAGTTATGTAAAATATAACGAGTTTCTTTAGATTCAGTTTAAAATGCATTCCTATAATTCTGTTTCTAAGGTTAAAATGACGCACGAAAAACGTGCAACTTAAACTGTAAACTGTAAAAGGTAATAAAAATTAAAAATGCACAATAAACAAGTCAAGGAAACAGGAATATATAACACAATAATTCCAATGAAACTAAAGTAACAACTAACGAAAAAGGATTGTTAAAACCCAAGATAATAATGTAATACCCAGGAATCCAATCGATTTGCCCTTGTGATTGCCCTTGTGGTCAGTGTGTTCAAATTACTTGAAAATTTTTGGAATTATTATAGTCTTTCGAAAAGAAAGTAAAATTTTATATTTGAACATTCTCATTATGGCTATGTTGATTTTATTATAATTATAAAAAAATAGGCTAGGAAACCGTATCATTCTTGTACTTGGGAAACAGGGAAACACTTGTATTTAGCACAAAATAATTTTGCGAAGCAAATTTTTATAATTTGAGAATGTATTTCCCGATTTTCAGCCAAATAAATAATGTTTATCCTTAAGAATTAATTCTTAATCGAAATAAGAAAAATTTGGAAACATTATTCATTTTATAGTATATTATATTATACGGATTAGGGCTGAGATAATTTAAAATATCTAGTTTTACGTGTTTTTTAAATTATGTGTAGAAAAATCACCTACAAAATTTCGGGGCGAAAATTCTACTGGGATACACTGTACAAATTAAATACTTACTCGGCTTAGTATGACACTAAATAACATTTTAGAAAATACCCACAGTGAGCTTTATTACGCGGCGGAAATTTGAGATGATCTGGAAAAAGTTCTTCACACTTTGCAATATATAAGATACGGCTCGATACTATCTTGTCAGGATTAATTCCGTGGTGAGTTATCCAACGTAATTGTATGTTATTATTATTAATATTACTTACCAATAGATAATTATGAGATGTATTTTGCTACATTACTTCCTTTAAACTCCTCGAATTCCCGGAAGAACGAAAAAGTACAGAAATTCTTAAATGTAGTTTGCCACTAATTTCAACCAATTATTGTTATTAACGCCAATATCGGAAATCCGTATTAATATTAGGTACTTTTGGAAACTACACGTAGGTAAGTATGTAATAACAAACTTCTTATAACAATGTTTCCATTGCGCAACATAGTTACCTACTTCCTATTCATCGAAATAGTTGATCTTCCAGTCAATAATTTAGCTAAAATATTTGTCAAAGAGGGAAACCTTCCAAGGATTGCTATACAGGATGAGTCATATTACGACGACGGGCCATAACTCGGTTATTTAAAATGTAAAAAATGTTAGTCAAAAATGTGAAATACAGGAATAAAATACTTTAAGGAGATGCCGAAACCACTACTCCACGTCCATGTGCCCTGACTGGCATTGCATTACTCCGGCACCTCCATATGAATCGCCACATCTTTCATCGAGACCCACCAGCAGACACTGACCGGTTTCGCGCTTATTATGCTCTCATCAGAGTGCCATAGGTAGTGGACTGGATGAACTATGTTACAACGTGATTGCCTAATGTATATCGTGAATGTTAGTAGTGGTGAGAAACACACCGTAGTGCCCTCTATAGCCAAGTACTATGGCACTCTGATGAGCGCATACTAAGCGCCAAACCGGTTAGTGCCTGGTGGTTGGTTTCAATGAAAGATGTGGCGACTCCTATGGAGGACCGAAGTAATGCAATGCCAGTCGGGGCACATTGTCCGTAGAGTAGTTGTTTTAGGTACTATTTCCTTCAGATAAATAAGTAGGATTGTCTTCCTCAAAGAGAGTAGATGTCACTGCTATAATGGCGCCTGCAGAAAAGTAGGTCGTTATCTGCCTATATCAGTTTGACAGTCATTGTCAGACAGATAGTAGCAAAGACCCAAAGAGGGCACTACGGTTTGTTTCTCACTACTACTAACATATAGAATAATTGCAAAGGACACATTTTAAAATTATTTTCAACTATATAGGGTGGCCCACATAAGTGCGGTAGTACAATGTTATGTTTTTGAAGAGGCACACCCTGTATATTCTTGCATTATAGTTCCTCTTACAATTATTCAGATTCCAGGACTTCCCTAGCGTAAGCTTTTTCCAAAATAATGGAATACCGGAGTATGGAGTAATTTTTTTTTCAAAACTAATCACGTTTTACAAGGTGATAAAAGAGAGTTTTTAGTCCAGTTTAAACTCTTTTGACATTTTGAAGTACTTTTGAAGTTTTTTCTTTCTTACAAGGTGTGCCATTTAAAATTCTTAAGAAAAATTAGTGCAACTGATGCTTCAGAGCTGTAAAATTCTAATGCCATAATAAAAAAATTTTAAAATATGACACGACATTATATAGTCTCAAATTTAATCCTTTTTGAACATACATTAGTCATTATCAACAGTTTAAAGTAGGCCTATATTTACAGCTAAGCAGATTTGATAACATATATCAAATATCAAATCAGATGAACTAATTTAGATTCTGTTCTTAATAAAAGTTTGGTTATAATTAAAAATAAAATATTAAATCCAATAGTGAATTGGTTGTAATTACCAGATTAAATAAATTGAAGTATTCTGGCGAAATAACAAAATTATAACAAATAAGTAGTTTGGTAAAATGAACCACTAAATATAATTACCAAACATTTCTCTGAATGTATGTATGAATGATTATTGGGGGTCTCCCCTGTGAATGATTCTGTATTTCTCCCATGCTTCCCTGAAATAGACTATGCAAGATTTATTGCTAAATATTTATTTTAAGTGCTGCAATTTATTTTGTGTAAATTTCTTACTATGTATCTATATTCATTACTAAATATACGTTAGGTATTCTCATTTATAATCCAAAGCTATCGTTGACTAGGTATAGTTTTCTTTTTTTTTCTACTTATCCCTTCTTTCCTCCTCCTCCACAGCCGCCACTGGCTCCTCTTGATTGAGCTGGCTGTGCTACATAGCCCCTGCCTCCACCTCCTTTAGCACCGCCGCCTCCGCCTTTTGTCATCATAGGGTTAGCGAAGATCGTGGTCGCTAATATTAGGACCAGAAGGATAATCTGAAAGAAAATGAAAACTAAGGTATAATACGGCTCATATAGTCTAAACAGCTAAATATAGGTCGGCAAAATAATACAAACGACTACGAAATATGGAAAACGACTGCATAAATTCGAATTTGGGTAGGTATTCCGGAAAATATAAGTTCGAAAATGCGAGTATGTCATTATTACACTGCTGTGCAAAATTCAAGGAATACCTGAAATATTGGTCACATTTTCACACTGTATATTTTCGGTTAGAATTAACTGATTGGGATAAAATTGGAATGGTTTTGACGGGAAATTCATTGGTAATTTATACAGGGGCTATTAATTACGAAGTAATTTGTATCTTATGATGTACCGGGCGTTATTCAACCCCCTTACATTCTTACAAAAATTTGACAAGATCCCAATTCTTTCAAAGCCTTTGCGGATTTTCTTTTATTACTTACATTTTATCCTTAGGCTCATACCCCTAGACGTTTTTGCCAGTTTTGGTCTAACGCCGTTCTTTATAGAGGTACGAAGTTTTTCGAAAAAAGACAACACGGCTTTATTATTACAGCATAAATTGAATAAGACTTGGCTGTTTTCATGTTCTGTGCATGTAATGATGTATAAGGATAAACTTTCTTTTCAACTGCCAGTTACACCTATATAGGGTACGTCAAAAACTAGCTAAACATGCGAATTTATGCATGAATGGAGAATTTTGGTGATATTTTATCGCGGTTACGGTCAGCCTATGGATTTTTATCACTTTGACTTTATCCACAGACTCATATCCCCTAGACGTTTTTATTAACTTTGGCCTAACGCGGTTAGAGATACGAATTTTTTCGTAAAAATACAACACGACTTTAGAATTACCGCATAAATTGACTGAGACTTGGCAGTTTGCATTTTCGATGTCTGTAATGGTGTGTAAGGATTAAATTTGTTTTTAATTGCCAGTTACATACAGTGTGGCTGTGGCCCATTAAGAACCAGGACACCCTTCTAAAAAATTTTTGTTAAGTGCGATGCCAATGAATTTATATATATATATATATATATATATATATATATATATATATATATATTAGCCTCCTAGGTGTACTTGTTGTACCTATTACTATGGTCCAGCTTCTAATCCTTAGCCTACTACGATTTTTTATTCAATCAATTTTTTCGAAAATTACTTTAGGGATTTTTTTATTAAAAATTTGACATCGTGGCATTCTTCGACATGACTTAAAACCCCTGTGGCCCAAATTTCTTCAATTTGTATCGAAGAATAAATCTTTTATAGACCCTTAAATGTTTCAAGTTTACTGAATTTGGGTTTCGTTTAAAAGATATAGCAGGCCTTGGAAACTCTAATAATTATTGTTAATCTAGAATATCGTTCCTTTCCTTATCTCACAAATTAATAATAACGTTAAAACACAGTTTCCAGTAGTCCCCTATATCCGTAAATGCCTAAAGTAATTTTAAAAAAAATTTATTGAAAAAAAATGGTAGTAGGCTTAGGATTAACAGCTGGACCATCGTAATAGGTTCAACAAATACATCTAGGAAGCTAATATATAAAAAAATTAATTGGAATCGCACTTACCAAAATTTTTTTAGAAGGGTGTCCTGGATCTTAATGGGCCACACTGTACCTATATATACATGGTATGTCAAAATACAGCAAAAATCCGAGTTTCTGCACGATCCGAAAAATTGGTTATATTTTATGGCGGTTACGGTCAGCCTATGGTTTTTAACCACTTTGACTTTATCCACAGCCACCCCCAGACATGTTTGCCAACTTTGGCCTATAACACCGTTCTTTATTGAGATACCAATTGGGAATTTCAAACTTATTAAAACGGGTCCTACATTTTCTGTTTTGGCGAAAAAGAAATGGTTTTTAATCCTAACATAAACGCACATTTTTTAGACATTTATTTAGGAATTTAGTTAAGAAATTTACTTAAAGTAAAAGATATTTGATTGTGGACATTATTTTTAATAAGTACTTATTTATTTACAAGTATGCTAAAGAAATAATCTAATATAATAGTAATCTGTAGGAACTGACAGTTTTGACATAATTTCTAATAGTTTTGACTATCATTTATCTCTTGTAACTTAACATGTTTTGCATAAAATAGAACCTCCAGCACGACATATGGCAAAGAAAACAATTTCAAATTTGTCAGTGAAATAATAGAGAATAAAAATGTAAAATATTAACGTTTCAATACAAAATTCCGTATTGGTATCAAATATGTAACTTCTTATTTGATATTATCACATTAAAAATAAGGTTGATAATAGTATTAAAAAATATATATATACGATACAGAAATTACTATAGAAAATCTATATATTTATGATACAATCATGTCTATAGTACATAATAATTCCCTATTCAAGGAACGTGAGAAGCAACATCCATATCTCATAAGAAAGAAATACGAACGGGCAACCAACTTGCCTCTTTTTACCTACGTTCAAAAATGTACCATATTCTGTAATAAAACTATTCAACAAACTGCCTAGCAAAGTTACTTCCTATATACTTCCTAATATAAAAACTTTAAGTATAGGATCAATAAACTATCTATCTATCTACAATGAGATAATTTTGCATGGGATACACTGGGGTAATTCAATACTGGTCGGGGCTTTTCCCCGAAAACTACTAAATTTTTTACCACGTTTTATTATAACTAATGACAATATTTGCTTTACATACCTATAGATAAAAAAGACAACAGAGCAACTTCATTACCTATGGGCCAAAAAGACAAGACAACTTCATTAGATCATAATATTTAAACAATTTAAATGAAAATATATTTTTTTATAGATCTAGTAAATAGATTACAGAAGTCAATACATAATATAACCGCACATTACCTATCTCTACATACTTTATTCAACTCACGGTTTCATTTTATGATATAATATCTTTTAGAAAAACTTACACATCTTGCTGTTACTTTCATTTCGAGATAAATCGCACTTAGTTTTCTACTGGTTGGATACTCAAGATGATCTACTATTTTCTTGCCGCTTTCAATTATTTTATATAGATGTTGGCAAATTATCCGTAATGTACTTCAGTAATTTGGAATATGTCATAATTATTCGTAACGCTATTATTATTCCAAATTATGCCAATGTTTTCATTAGGGAATCCTTAACTTTCTGGAAATTCTTAAAATAAAGTACTGGAATATTTCATTTGTTACTCAATAATCCAAATAAATTAGTGTCATTAATGTAAGCACGAAATCATAATTAGACTTTAACGATCAAGGCGTTTTACCGCGTCCTGATTCGAAATGTTAAATTAAAAACATACTTTCAATGTATAGCGGTTGTATTAGTAATAAAAAATAAATTTGGTTTAGGTTAAGTTCACCGATTGAGAAAATCAGTCATGATACAATTATTTACAAATATACATATCTACCAATAATTGTTTTGAAAAATCACAGTTCTCATTTAGATGTTTCAAGAAATATATAGAAAACACTCTATATATTAGTATTTCGGCTTGTTAGGCCTTTCTCAATAGAGTAAATGTCTGTTATTCTATTTAGAAAGGCCTAACAAGCCGAAATATTAGTATATGGAGTGTTTTCTATATCTCTTGAATGAAAACAAGTACAGTTTTATGATTTTCACAAATTTTTATTTATAGTATTAAGTTTAAATATATAAAACCATGACAATTGTTTCGCCAAAACAGTGGCTTCTTCAGATGTGAGTACTAGACTAATGTTGCAATGTCAAATTAGGGTATAAATATAAGTTGTAAAGTAGTAAAGTAATTTCTGGGAGTATTTTCACAGATGTCCTTTGTTTAAAATTATTTAAATAAGTAACAATGAAAGCATACCTATTTTATTTAATAAGTCTTTAAAAAATATTTAATAATGGTAACGAGTTTCTAATTGATCGTTTAAAATTATATCAGAATTTGTCAGTTTATTTATTTCTAATGACTAGGGTTAGTTTTAATCCTTTATCTTCTATGTGTAAAACTTCGAAATTTTCATAAAAATTATGATTTTCTTCTATCAGACGATTTGCATATGTAGAGTCTGTTTTTCTATTGTTGAAGCTTCTTTTGTGTTCTCCCTGGATCCATTGTTTGAAACTTCTTCCAGTTTGTCCCATATATACTTTGGGGCATGTACCACATGAAAGCTTATAGGCACCTACTTGATTTTCCTTTTTCGTTTTATCTTTATTAGTTTTCATTAGTTTGTTGAGAGTATTTGATGTTTTATCAGCAATGTTAATATTCTGTTTTTTTTTTAATTCTTGTTATAGATTCTGTAGGTTTACCAATGTAGGTAATAGTTTTATATTGAGGAATGGTATTTTTAGGTAAGGGATATATTGATTGAATAACTTTTTTGTAAATGTTTTTGCTTAGAATATTGTATTGCATTGTATTGTTTTGTATGAATAGATCATGGATGGGTTGTACCCATTATTAAAAGCAATTTGTTTTATTATGTTTAATTCTTTGTCAAAGTTTTGGTTGGACATAGGAACATTAATTAATCTGTATCACACTATAGTAGGCAGCTTGTTTATGTTTTATAGGGTGTTTTCTATATGTTACTTGAAACATCTAAATGAGAACTGTGTTTTTTCAAAACAATTATTTTTACGATGTTTCATAAAGAACCATAAGCTTTCACTTTCCACTTTGTCTACCAATAGGTAAAGTTAAACTTGTCCCTTTCGTATTTACCTTTCTACTTGTTGCTTTTCAAACATACAGTGTGACACAGATTCACGGTATATACCCTTCTTCCCCCCCTTATTTTTATAGATACAATTTTCAAATTTGGCATGTCGGAAGTACTAATTAAGGGTTACTTTTTGACATATAAAATACCTGATTTCACCGGAAGTAGGTAATACCAACTCTCAATTTTTATATGGAACACCCTGTATATTCCTATACTTTTTGGAATCTACGCCATTTTTTAATCGAACGATATAACATTAGTGACATTTCAGCTGTCAAATTACTTTTTCAACTCTATTTTACTTTTGAATATAGAGTGCCTTCTCTCAACTGTAATTTCAGTTCTGTGGGTCCCACAGACAAAATAAGCGTGTGGGTAGATTGCTTATTAATTATTGTACTTTCTAATGATGCCTTAGTACCATTATTGTTCTTTAGTACCATTATGGTACTATTTAAGAAAAACTAATTTCAGATCTTTGAACTTTCAAGAATTTTAACGGCTTGTAAATAGAGAAATTGAATGTTTTTGATGACAACTTTATTGTAGTTGCTATGGTCAATTAGAATTAATCGGGGATGATCAAGGCACTCTAAATTTAATTCAAAAGTAAAATTAAGTCCAAAAAGTAATTTGACATCTGAAATGTCACTTATGTTATACCATTAAATACAGAAAATTACGTAGATTCCAAAAAGTATATACAGCGTGTTCTGTATAAAATTTACTTCCAGTAAAACGGGAACTGACAATAGGGTAATTTTTATGTCAAAAAGTGGTTTTTAATAAGTACTTCCGTAAAAAAATCGCCTAGCCTTAGGTCTGGGCGAGGTGGCCAAGGAAGTAGATCGAAGTGCAACAAATAATACCGGAGATGATATATTTTTTAATAAATGATTAAAAATATACGTTTGCGAGTATTTTCTTTATTAAAAAAAAACATAAAAACATAAACAATTGAACAATCACCCTTCTGAAAGACTCAGACTTTTGTAGAGGAGGGTAAATATGAACAGGCAGACATACAACCATTCCCTGGGAGCGGTACCATTTTTCTCGTGGCTAAATTCGCACTCGAATATACCAACTTATTTGTCACAAGCTAGCATCCACCATCTAACAGACTGAACTATCGCCAAGACGATATTACTTATTATTAAGTATAAGACATTATACTTATACCTATACAATATAACAGATATTAAGCCGCGGTCTTATTATTTTTAGATATTTAAAACTGCTGTATCTCTAAGAATATTTTGGACTGTTTGATGAAGGTTTCCCCATCAATCAGTCTAAAAATGTAAAAATGTAAAGTGTAAATCCACTTGTTCTAATGATTTTTATAGAACTCTCTGGAGATGCCTCCACCTGAAAACCTACCTACAGATAATTTAATCATGTACCTAATACAAATAATCCAAGTATTAAGACAACTCGCCCTCATACACCGGTAATTATGGGGGAAATTACCTTTTAAATTTTCAACAGGTTTTTAAAAATACCTTTCTTTATTTGGCTATTATCCACTAGAAGAAATATAATAGGTACAACTGAAAAATTAATTCAACAATAATTCTTGTTTAGTAGGTACCTACTTAAATTTACTTACGTTGTAATGTCATGTAAACAAACTTATGTAAATGTGTCAATATTATATCAATATTTTCGTATGAAGAAGCAATGCAATTTTTTGATTAATTACTGAATAAAGCATTAACCTGTACAATATTTTTTATAAATTTACAACTATGTATTACCTATTTCATGATATCATGCCATTAACATTTTTTAAACCCTAACGGTTTCAAGTAGGTATCTTTTAGTAGAATAATAATACCTGCTATGGATGTTATTAATTTTTTTAAGCAAACCCAATTGAAAATAACCAATTTAAATGTCAATTCATGGTATCAATCAGCCAGAGTTCTTTATTTTTGATTCCTATTTATTTTCTTTATCATTATTTACCAGCTATTGCATTCGTACTTATAATAGTAAATAATTTTGCAATGACGCGCAACGGAATGGATTCGAGATTTTGCACAAATTTATCCAATAATACAAAATTTGACATAAAATTCGTATTAAAAATTGCGTTACTATGCAGTTATTGTTAAATTACTCAGGCAACGCTAAAAACAAAATACATGTAGTATTTGTTAGTATTTTTAAATATGTATGCCAAAGAAGTCATTGCTGTTATAAACTACATACCATATTCGTGAAAGAACAGGCAGTAATAATAAAGGTACAATATATCCCAGGCATCACTCGCCAGTTAGTCGAGTATCTAAGTTGTTTTAATATAAATAAATAATCTTATATGTTTTTTATAATATATTTTTGATATTACCTATTTGTTGGCTTATTTAACTGTTTATATCTTTCTTTATATAGGAATTAAGACAAACAGTTAACTAAGAGATAAATTATTAATGAAATTATCAATTATGGTTCAATATAGTTTTTAATTTTCTTCGATGGTACCTATAACCTAGGTACGGAAAGGAATTAACTGTATTATTTTTAAGATATGTCGAAAACAACTACCTACTTTGCGTGCAATATGCACCCCTCACATTGAATTACAACGTCATATCTTCATATAACCTCAACTTATTGCTTTACTCTTTCTTTTTAATAGTGTTATCTACATCTTTTAAACAATGAAATATTAAAGAAGCATTTACGTTACATTTAAAAGAAACTTTTTGGTCATATACCTACTACATTGAATTTTAATAAAAAAAATTATTTAAAATTATATATTTTTTACTGATAAAACTGAAATTGTAGTAATCCTCCTTAGCCTAATAATGTACGATACACTGAAGGAAATGGATCAAATAAAATGTTTTGCAAAGACGATCTGCATTATGATAGCACTTTTTCTTATTACCATTATATTATAAGGCACTAACCATAAGGAAAATCGTTTTGCTAATATGCTTTTACTACCTTAAATAGACATTTTGCTGTTCCCATATAGAGCGTTTTCTAATTATTTTTCCTAGCATTTATTTTCCTAAAGGCAAGTAAATAAACTTTTATAGTAAGTGTGTGCACCAATTTGAGACTTACTTAGTTGGGGTTACTTTACCTTAGTTTATGACATG
This sequence comes from Pogonocherus hispidulus, assembly GCA_963924545.1. Taxonomy (NCBI): domain Eukaryota; kingdom Metazoa; phylum Arthropoda; class Insecta; order Coleoptera; family Cerambycidae; genus Pogonocherus; species Pogonocherus hispidulus. Next base: position 81,038,248 of record OZ004693.1, read on the forward strand.
TCGGTCCTGACTTACCGTAACTAAGTTATTATTTGAAAGTCATGTAATGCGCAGTCGCAATAGAGATCACTATACAGATTTCTCGCTAATCGGTTACTAGCCGCACGCCATTTTACGCTCATTTTACGTGTGTTCACTGTGTTGACTGGGTGTGTACCGCGTGGAGTAAACGTTATTTGGTTAGTTTATGGTAAATTTAATTTGGTCAAAGAACGTATTAGAGGCTTGAGTAATTAGTCTTTCTAATTCTTGTATAGATTACGAAAGATAAATAAATAATTTTAAAAGGGTGTATTTATTACCTAAAACACTATAACTTCACCAAAGTAGATATGCATAGATAAAACAAAGGTGCTTCAGTTATTTGACAGTGTATTACATGACATTACATCAGTTATTATGGTACTTTACAAGAAAATTGGTATAGGAATATGGACACTACCTATGTAAGAAATGTCTGTGCCTTGAAAACTATTGGAGGTTAAGTTTTGTAGATACTTTGCTGGAAAACTATTAATTTTATGTAGGTATAAATTATGTATGTGGGTGTGTTAAGCTTAACACCATACAATTCCTATATATATATATATAGGAGTTAACATGTTTTATCTTGATATATCCTGTATGCATCTGGCAACATTATTTTTCTTTTCCTATATAGGTACTAAACTAATACTAAAATACATATTCTAATAACAATAGTGTCATTTTCCTAGAACCACTGTATATCATTCTATGCTAATAAAGTGAAGTTATTAAGACAAATACAAGTACTTACTGTAATGAACCAGTAATTATAATTGTTACTAAAACATACTGTATAAAGGCTCAAAAATAATTTACTAGTAGTAAGAAAAAGTTTTTTTGTGGCAACAAAATATTAATACTGCATTAGAAAAGTATCTGCTATCCCCAAAAAACACTTATTAAGCATAATATGGGCCTTCATTACTGACAGCAAAAAATATCGATTTAGAGTAATAAGACAAAGTTAACAAAAAGTTTTTTTAATGGTAAGTAGACAGATTCAACAAAACCGTTTATGCTGTAGTAACTATGCTGTCTATTTGGAGCCTATTTAATGCAGATATTTTGTTGGGGATATGCGATTTCTATTTACAGTTACTTGAAATTTCTTTCAGTGTACCTATTTATGCTTGCGGACTCTTCAAGCACATGTGCGTGGCATGAGGTTTAACATCTATTAAGGTAAATGTCCCAGTGTTCGTCACGCTAAGACGATGTTCGCAAGATGAAACTCAGTATAAAATTCATATATTAATTTTTTCGCATAAAAATCTTTCTAATGATAAATAAGTTAAGTTATCTTTTAATTTTTTTAGACAAATACACTTTATTTTTACTATAAATATATTTTTATTCAAATTCAGGCTTCACATTTTAATGTACCATTATTCGTCATGCAAAAACAGGGGCTGTCCCAGTCACCGTCAATTAATGTCCCAGTATTCGTCATATATTCGTAGTCTCATGCAAGAAGACGCAAAAATGAATTATTCCCATTTATTTATTTAGTAACTTACTTAAAAGTATCTTACAAATTTGACAAACAAATTTTTAAGCCTTTTTTGAAATAGATGCACACCTCTCATTTATCCATTGCAAACACCATTGACATTTGATCATATCTTCTTCATGCTCTTCCTCACATATAATAGATACAAAACCAAGTTTCTTTCTGTGTTTTCTCAGTTGCACAATTTCCATTCTCCAGTTTTTTTTTTATTCAATTTAGGTTCTCCCTTACTTTTTTTTAAATCTCTTCCTTAGCATTTTTTTTATTTTCCTTGCTTGCTAGTCCTAGTCGTTTCCTTTTCCTTTCTTGAATTTCTTGTTCTTTTTATAATTTCTTGTTTTCTTTCTTTCTAAAGTATTCTTGCGACGTTGATACTCAAGGTATTTTTTCTTTTAGCTTTCTAGTCACCTTAGGTGTATCTGGCTATAGGAGCCTTTTTTAACTGCCTCGATCGCTTTTTTCATATCTTCGTCATTATAATTAAAACGACTCATCTATAACAAAGATACCAGTTATCGTCACTCCTTGGCCTAGTATTCGTCACTATATTTTATAGCATGTGAATATTATCCCCAGCCTAAATTGATATGACGATCACTGGTACACAGATTTTTTAACAAAAGTGTAATTAATTTGTTCCTCTATATTTACGAAAGCAAGTGTAGAACAAGGACAAATATAGAATTTTATGAATGATTAATGACCCAGTGTTCGTCAAACCTGACGAACACTGTGGCAGACATCTGTTTTCATGTACCAGTATTTGTCACCACAAAAATTAATTTCTGATGGACTTCTAACCCATAAATATTTGCCAGTTACTTATTTTACATGTATCTAAATCATCAAAAAGTAATTTCTTGCCAATAAAACACACTACGTGCATGCTAGAAATATTTTACAAAAACAACTTACCTTAACATTTATATCAACAACTGTACTAATCAGAGATTGGTTTAAAACACCAGCAAACACAACAAACCGCCCGCGTAACAAATTTTACTCGATTGCAAATAATTTATATTAGTTTTTCCATCAGATGTCGCTACGTATTATTAAAATTATAATAAAATGGAATTTAGCATTTGAGTGCTTAATTTTTAAGAATATTTAATCGGACTGACGATAACTGGGTCTGTGACGATCAGTGGGACATTTACCTTAATTATTAAAAATTACCAGAAATATATGATAATTTTAAAATTAAAATGCAATGCAATATCAAAATTGTCGGCTTGTAGATAACTTAGATGTTTATTAATAAAGTTTTCCTATTTTTCTATATACATATCTAATCTGTACTCTATTCTAATAATGTTTGGGTCTGGTAGTTTTTTATAGTAGGGGAAAGGCGGGCAGCCAGGATCACTTTAGTTTGAGGTTGCTTGCTGAAGCCAATTTTTAGAATTTCTATAAATAACAAAGACTGTGATATCTATCAACAATCTAAGTATAGTATTAAAAATACTTTTTGAATAATTTCGCAATAACAAAAAAGTTATTTCAATGAAAATGGAAGAATGCCTTCGATTCTTTTTGCCCGACCCATATGGGTAAAACGGATCACCAAGTGGGGCAAAAAGAATCATAATATACTTATGAAGGGGCAAATAGAAATAATAATCGAAAAAAAAGTTTTATAATATTTTTTATTGTAAACAGCGTATAATAGTATCATATTAAAAAATAAAAAACAGCTTGTGCTAAAATGTGCCTACCTTTTCTAATGTAAATCAACAGTATTTAGAATAACATAAGGTAAGCGGGTATTAAAACATATTTTTAAAATACAAATCTATATATTTATTTTCTCTTACTTAGTACGTCAGTTTTGCAACAGTCGCAAAAAATATAAATTCCCGTTTTATAGTCCGAACATGTGCCCATCGGCTGCAGAAATTGCACTGAACCCAATTCTCGCCAGGTTGGGAGTTACCAAAAATATCGCCACATAAAACACACTCTACCGACGCCTCATCAGGACAAGTTTTCGCAGGGGATGGTGGTCTAGGCCAAGGATTGTTAACTGTTTACAGGATTGCTCGATCGCTCAATTTTGTCATCCGCCTTTCTGACGTCATCGAAGATCTATGTAATCGAATTGTCGAAATATACCTATTTTGTGTTTGTTATATTTCACATTTGCAAAAGAATTTTCGTATTTGAATGATTATTAATATTATTATTTATTAAAGTTTGTAATAACAGTATAAAGTGTACCTATTTCTATAAGTTCGAGATCTTTGGATCTTTGATGACGTCACAATTATGGATTACATTGTAGTATAGGGATCGAGCAATCCTGTAAACAGTTAACAATCCTTGGGTCTAGGCATCTTAAGGGGTTGTAGGTCATTTTCAACTTTTCGTTTTACTCTACCAATATTTAAAGTCTAGATACCCTCTCTTTGGCTACCCTCTGGTAGCCAAAGGTCTGGCTGGTAGAGATACCCTGTAATAGGCTCTTTGACTGTATTTTGTGCCTTCAAATTAACTTTATTTTTAGTGGAAGTTTTAATTTCTTCCTTCACAGGAGTTGATGTTAGAATTTCCCTGATTTCTGACTTTTCCTTTTGCATTGCGAAGAACGGCGATCGCATTTCGGTAAGATGTGAGACCATTTCTTGATGACTATCAGGTTTTGGATTATGTTTGAGGCAAACAAATATTTTCAGTGGGTACGGGAGGAGGTGTTCTTTGCTCTGGTCGATTTTTGGAATAATCAGAAGTTCCTGGTGAATTTATATCAATGTTTGTTATAGTGGTCACATCTTCATTAATGGAATTATCGGTCACCATGGAGGGTAAAAAGTCAGCTTCATCAAACACATCAATGTTGCAGCTAGAAGTGCCTGTTTTCTCGAAGCCCTTAATGGCATTGTTTGGTGTAGCTGATTTTAAATATGCTTCGCAAAAGATTGAACCTATATCATAAAATGTAACATGCAACCCTGGATGAGTCCTTTGCCGTTTATCGATTGCGGATTGAAAATACTTGTCTAAACCTGCCCAATTTTTGTTTTGTTTTACAGATTTAGTGTGACGTTGTAAGGTCGTTAAATGGTATGTTAAAAGTTCTACTAGCTTGGCGTAAGCTAATTTCTTTGTTTTCTATTGCTCCTAAAGCAGATGACATTTTTCCTTCGTCCCATCCAAGACCCGTTTGTGTCGTTCTCTTATAATTGAACACCATCTGTTAAAGAAACACAGCTCTAAAAACAAATAATATTCTATCGGGCAAAACGCATCATATAATTCGGGCAAAAAGGATCTTGATTCCTTTTGCCCGATCCGTTTTGCCCGGGATGCTACTTATTTACATTTAAAATTCGCGGTTTACTTTAAGTTTACATAACCTAACTATTTTAGTGTCTAAATTATAGCTGAAATCCCAATGAAACCAAGCGTGTATCTATTAATCATATCATGCAATTAGAAAACCTACTACAACTGCTTCACCTATAGCCTATTTTAGTATTTTGGATTAGGTAAAACACAAAATATTTATTATGTTTACCTTGAATTGATGATGGCATTCGAAGCAACATGAATTTATGTCGATGAATGGCGCTAGTTACCCTGACAATGTTGGCAATAGTGACAAATTATCCTCTAAAAATATTTTGTAATGATCCGTTATGCCTCGTAGATCCGTTTTGCCCGCTCTTCCCCTATATTTTTAATATTATTTATTGGCTTATTTAAGATGTAGACAACATTATTAAGGGTCCATTCTCTGTAGATTTGACAGACATGAATGCGGGGTCGAATTGAGAGGATGAGTAGCCGATGGGTGAAGACTTACATATTTCCACTATGGAATTATTAAGATTTCGGAGGTGCACGTAAAGCCGAAGTAAAAAGGCACATGGAAATAAAGTTAGCCCTCATTGCAAGGGTACCGGATTTGTCTTATAATTGCAACAAAATTTCTTTTTAGTGTTATAAATTATATATCACCGGAAAGATCAAAAGATAAACTAGATCCCTATAGTAGCAAATTTTTGTTTAATACATGTATTTTAGAGAAAATAATTTTTGAAAATACGCTATTTTAGTACAAGATTGTTTGCCTGGAATTTTAAAAATAAAAAGAAATACCAAAAATTACTACTTAGATTAAAGTCTTATCTTTCAATACTTTTTTACTCAAAGTCGCTATCTTTTATAGTTTTTTTATAATTAGACACGAGGCGAACGCCGATTTAGGGCTTATTTCGACCTAGTGAATGGACTCTTAAAAAGAAAAATGTATTAAAGACAATAAGATGAGGTTATATGAAGATATGCCGTTGTAATTATTTAAAATATATAAAAATATTATATAAAAAAATATAAAATATAATATTTAGAGGGGTACATGTTTCAAGCATAATTCCTTTGCGTACCTACGATTATAGGTAGCGAGGAGAATAAAAAAATTTGTTGACTCATAATATTTGATACTTTCATTAATAATTTATATCTCAGTTGACTTTTTGGCTTAATTCCTATATAAAGAAAGCTATAAAAAATCCTATATGTTCTGAAACTTGACAAAATTTTCTGTGATGAAGAAAAGCTGATTAGAATTTGTTTCATGTTGTTATGGGAACACTATCAAGTTTTGTCTTCAAATGACAGTATGTTAATTTTTCAGCAGTATGATATGTATTGTGTCCTAGCGTTGAGAGACAAAATCCATGTCACTCAACGGTTAGTTAAAATAGATATCTAAACTATCAAATGAACAAAAAAGTTTAATAGCATTCCCATGACAACTAAAACAAATTCTGACTCATTATTAGTTTTTCTTCATCAGATTTTCACTGTTCAATAAAATATACATTAGGATGATGAAATGATGTCTGGAACTTAGATGTCTCGATATTAGAAAGATGAATCATTAGTTTTTCATTAATAGTTGTAATGGATAAATAAATAAATACAATTTGATATATAATGAAAACAATAAGAAAAAAACGATATTTTAAAAAGTTGTATTTTTACACACATATAAATAGGTATACGTAATAGTCAAATTAAATAAGTATCCTTATAGAATAAGATAATAAATAAATGAGGAATACGAAATTTCGTGGCAATAACAAAACAGAGTATTTACTTAGAAACTAAATCAGTTCTTCGTAACAATCTAATTGATTACAATAAATCATCTTTGTATAAGTTAAGAGACCTAGCATCAATAATACGTATAAACATAAGTATAGTGAAATTATAGAGAAAAAATTAAACTGAAAAGAAAACTGAATGAGTGGTTTCAGTTTTATTTTACAGGGAATTAGTTATATTCAATCTCTCGGATTTTATTACTTAATTGATCAGTAGATTGGGATAGGAATATTTTTTTAGTATTGTTATAGTCACATAGAAACCATAACGAAATTACTACTCTAAAATAAAGTAATATGCGTATCTACCTGAATCTATAAATGTTTTCTAAAAGGATGTAGATATAACAGCTTAAATACGAAATTGTGCATAAAATAAGGTTCACATTAATATCTTGCATAGGGAACCGATCCTGAACCCAATCGACTGAACATTTGTCGTGGTCTACTTTAAACTAATTTTTCGTTATAAAATAAGTGATTTTCCTTATTGCAAAATAACATTGAGTTAATATCAAGGTTTATACCAAACATAGTCATTAAAAGATATAGAGAAAAATATCTACTTCAGTTCATACGTAGAGGTTCTATGTTCGTACAAAAAAAGTTATTTTGAGAATAATTGGAAATTTCTTAAATTTATATGATGTTGTTTTCAGTCAACTTGTAAAACAATTACCTGCTAATACAATTAGCTACCTAAGTACCTGCTGATTTAAAAAAAATGTTTCTGAAGACTATCTTATACTTTTTTTCCACTGATGAACAATTGAATTTACCGATGTACAGCTCTTAACCTAACGAATAAAGTTTAAATTCTTAATCTATTATTAGTTTTCGCCCTAGAGAGCCCACCGATTAATTCCCTGCCTCCATCCGTATCCTCCTCCTACTCCTCCAAACGCAGGTCCTACTCCTCCAAACGTAGGTCCTACTCCAGTCACTATAGGACCTCCTCCAGCAACTAGATGACTTCCTCCAGCCACTATAGAACCGGGCCCGTAAGACCCATAACCAACACCTTGTAAACCAGGGTAACCAATTTCATATCCAGACCCATGTACTAAGGGTTTATAGTCTCCTCTCCAACCATATCCACCTCCATGTGAGCCCGTGCTAAAGCCCAAGCTGGGATATGCTGCATTGTATCCGCTGTAAAAAGTTTCTGATGTCTTCAGATCTTCACTGTCAGAGGGGACGACGGCAACCCTCTTTTCAGGTAAATGTTTTGTGCCGTCTGTGGGAAATCCTGTAGTAAGTGCAAGGGTTGCAGCCAGGAGTACTAGTTTCTGAAATGAAAATGAAATATGAATTAGAATGAACCTATAAAAAGTACACACAGGTAGCAATAATGGGTTAATTATATTTTATCAGTTGTTTATTATACGGCAAAAATTAATAAAGTATTATTATGTCCTTCATCACCGATGTTAGTGAATGTTGCTCCCATCAGGTGAAATAAAACATTAATTTAGAATCTTGAAGGTGGTTGGAACCTCTGGTGTGAAGATATCATTGGCGTAGTTTTCCACATAACACTAAAACACTACTGCATTCGACGCGCGTTTCACCAACCAAGTTGTCGTCATCTGGAGATGATTAGAAGTCAAGTTTTAATCATTTCCAGATAATGCCAGATTGGTTGGCGAAACGTGCGTCGAGTGCAGTATAGTGTTTTGGTGTTATGTGGAAAATTACGTCAGTGATATTGATTTAGAAACATTTACGATCAATTCAATAATAATTTAAAAATACTTTTGGTGACTTATTGAACTTGTTCCACCTGATGTATTCACCGACCCAAAAAAGAACACACCCTATGTCACATTTATTTCGAACGAATTTTTCATTTTAAAGATTTGGGGAGAATACGTATAATTTTAAAGACTTGGGAGGGGTACGAAAACGTACCCCCAACGTACCTTCCCAGCCATTAGCGTGTACACGGTGTGTTTCAAATTGCATACAATGACATTATTATTATTATTAAACTAAAGAGAAGAGCAGAGGTCTAAACCTATTATGCTCCTAAAAATAAACAATAGATTGACAAGAATGGCAATAGTAAATTGTTACAGTAAAGCTAATCCTTATAGGTAACAGTATATGTACATATTTATAAGTAAAAGTAATTGAACAAAAAGTATAAAGTACGACTTAAATAATATAACTGTATATCATAATTATGAATGAACTGAAAAATATACAAACAAGAATATATGTTCTGTGAAGTTAATTTGCAGACACAATACAGGATACCCAACTAGATGTCTTGTCTTTACATCAAAGCATTTCACCATTTTTAAATAAGTCATATTTATTTTTGAATGAGTTTACACTCACTGAAGTCACCACATCACTGGGTAACCGATTCCAGTTGTTAAAAATTCGGTTGGAATAGAAATTCTGCCTTATCGTTGTCCTGAAATTTTCTTTTTTGAGTTTAGGTGAGTGGTCACGGAGTCGGTCGTCTGTGTTTAATTCTAATAGCTCTCTGATGTCTTGCGTAAAGTGATCATGTAGCAACCTATATATGTGAATATCATGTCACCTCTATTTCTTCGTTCTGATAGAATTGGGAGATTTAAAGCTTGAAGCCGATCTTGATAGGATTGATTCCTCAGACACTGGACTTGCCTAGTAGACTTCCGTTGAACGTTTTCCAAGAGTTTTATATCTTTTATTAAGTGCCGTGTCCATATTATGTTAGCATATTCCAGAATTGGCCGGATATATGTTTTGAATAAAAGAGAAAATAATCTAGGGTTGGGGTTTTGAAAGGTTTTGAACAATAAGTAGGACCTCTGGTTGGCTTTTTTGCGACATTAGTAATGTGAGTGGACCAGGATAGGTTTGAGGTTATCGTTACTCCTAAGTCGACCTGTTCATTAACGGACTTGATATGGATGTCATTGAGCACATAAGAGTGAAAGGGGTTATTGTTACCGATATGAAGGACCGTACATTTTGCAGGATTTAACTGTATCAGCCATGTATTACACCAATTTTCAATATCTTTAAGATTGTTCTGAATCAGATTGTGCTGTTCTAACGGGTTACTGTATAATTTGGTATCGTCTGCATAAAAAGTGTGGGAAATGGTAATAAGTGGATCGAGATCACTTATTACACAAGGTACATTGGTACCTTGAAAACAGTGGAGACACTAGGTTAAATTGGGGCAAAGTTGCGTAATTTAGTGACCAATAATATGCCTAAAAGAAATCAAGGCTAACATGATTAGTTTTTGGGATATTTGAAAAAGTCGAAATTTTAGGCTTAATTGAAGAACTATTAAAATAGAAAGGAGACTTTCTCATTGCGTAACTTCTTACTCTCTATCAAATGGAGTAAACATTTTTTTAAAGTAACTTTTCGTCTTTTTAGAACCATCATCAACTTTTTCTAATACTGCCCCATTAATATTTTTGCGTCAATCGACAACATTTTTCCTTGTGGATTCAATAATGTGTCATATGCTACAGTTTGTTTATCTTCCATTAACTATTCATTGTTATTTTTAATATATTGTTGTTTTGTTAATTGTTCTTTATTTTTGTTAATTAATTATTATTTATTGTTAACGATAAAATGAATAAATAAATAAATAAATAAATAAATGATGGTTTTTTACATTCAAAACATGATCATAATATGGCATATGATATATCCACGAACTCGAAAAAATTAAGTTGATGATGGTTCTGAAGAGACAAAACGTTATTTTAAAAAAACTGTTTGGATAGAGCGTAAAAAGTTGCTCTGAGAAAGTATCCTTTTTATTTGAATAGTTCTTCAAACAAGCCTGAAATTTTATTTTTATAAACGAATTTCCAAAATTTCGATTTTTACAAATATCTCAAAAACTAATCATGTTTTCTTTGCTTTGATTTTTTGAGACATCTTATTGGTCAACAAATTACGCAACTTTGCCCCAATATAACCTAGTCTCTATCTCTAACTCTATACAGTTTGAAATACACTGCATAGAGGCATTTGAAGGCGGGATTATTTATACAGGGTGAGCCAATGAAAACGAAACTATTTGCTAACTAACTAACGCAAATAATTGCTCATTAAGCAATTAAAAAATATTGAGCCATCTTGAGGAAAATACTTTTTCTCAAAAACGCAAAAACCCGCCTAATTTTTTGGGATGACGACACATTTTAGGCCGAATTTAACACCCCTAAGCGGGGTTGACACCCCCTCAAAAATTTCAAATGGGTTGGGGGGGTTGAGTGATACATCATCGGAAAGGGTGTCACCTCCGCTTAGGGGGTTGATGTAAGGGGTGTTAAATCCAGCCTCCCAAACAAAATTGACGGGCTTTTGCGTTTTTGCGAAAAATTATTTTCCTCGGAGTTATATTGGCTCTGTTTAGATTTCGTTGGCCCACACTGTATTGAAATCCTGGAGCGGTGGTCAGGATTTATCTGGCAGAAGATTTGAGATTAAATAATGTTGTTTCATACAACATTGCGTTTGGATAGTAACGAGCGGGACCCACGCGGTATTTATTAAGAAATATTCACTTCATTTTGCAATGAAATTAAAATGATTTTACCTAATTATTAATAATTGAATACCTGCAGTAATAGAAGAAAAAATATAGTGTGCAACTCTTCTGAGAAATGTTTTTGATTGTCTTTTGATTTTTCAAAATGATATTTTGAAAAACCTTCATTCTTGACCACCAAAGTACTATTTCGCACACTAGTTATACAAAAAACTATTTGTATACTTACTTCTATCTTACTCTAAATTACAATTCCTAAATTCACATTGTTATTAAATGATTACTACTACTACTACTACTACTAAATTACTATTATTATTACTAAATTTAATTTTGTTTCCTCAATTAACTGATTTTTTATATTGCTTAGAAAATTTCCACTCCCTTTTAATTTCTACCCTTAATTTTTTAGCTGTGCGCTTAATACCGGCATTGACTACAAAAAAATCCCTAATTAAATTTGATAGTTGCTTATTCTGTAGGGCTTTATAACTACATTTATTTGGAGTATCATATATAACTAGTGAATCAATAACTATATTCTGTCTATATAACATACAACTAAAAAAAGACAATTATAAGCGATAGTATTTTAATATTTTTTTTAAAATTGTCTTTGCCAAAAAATAATATACCTACATGGCCTTATGTATATTATGAACGTGCAACAGTAGTCAATGTCAACTTCTGTTTAACTGGAAAACTGTCAAATTAATTTTAATTACTGCAAATATTGTTTTTCCGTAGTGTAATGTATTGTTTTAGGTAATTACAAATAGCATGCACCAGTGACGTAATTTCGAAGAGCTTCATAATACTCCTGATTATAATTTCACCGTGTTCTTTTATACATTTAAAGCGACTCTCACACGATCAATATACAGAGTGAGTTTTATGTATGGAACGCCTCAATTATCTCGGAAACGGCTTGCCCGATTTTTATGAATTTTGGTTTATAAGGGTTTTGTAATATGGCCGATATTATTGTGGCATTTACATTGTTGTCAGATCTTTCGTTTTTCCGGAAATATACTGAAATTTGTTATTTCAAATGGATCACCCTATATATTTTTTTGTTTTTGAAATCTCTAAGAAATTTAGAATATTTTTCATGTAATGTTCCCTATACCTAATTGCCATAATTTCGGAGTTACACCTACATTTGCAATATCTCCGCCGAAGTTAAAATATTACATCAGGGCGGCTATGTCTGCGACAAAAACAATTTTGACGTTTTAATAAACTATTATTGTTGGTTATTGGAAGGAGATGCCGAAAACAACTACTCCACGGGCAATATGCCCCGACTGGCGTTGCATTACATCAACATCTCCATGGATGTCGCCACATCCTTCATCAAGACCAAATACCAGACAATGACCGGTTTCGATCTTGTTATGATCTCATCAGATTGCCATAGGTATCGGAATCGATGAATGATCTGGCGACATGATTGCCTTAGGGGCATATGTGAATGTTTGTAGTGGCGAGATACAGTGAAATACACTGCAGTGCCCTCTTTGGGTCTTTGCTACTACCTGTCTGACAATTATTGTCTAATTGACAGACAGATAACGATCTGCAGAAAGCAGATGCCATTACAGCGACCTCTATTGTCTTTGAGGAAGACAATCCTACTTAATTATTGGAAGGAGATGCCGAAAACAACTACTCCACGGGCAATATGCCCCGACTGGCGTTGCATTACATCAACATCTCCATGGATGTCGCCACATCCTTCATCAAGACCAAATACCAGACAATGACCGGTTTCGATCTTGTTATGATCTCATCAGATTGCCATAGGTATCGGAATCGATGAATGATCTGGCGACATGATTGCCTTAGGGGCATGTGAATGTTTGTAGTGGCGAGATACAGTGAAATACACTGCAGTGCCCTCTTTGGGTCTTTGCTACTACCTGTCTGACAATTATTGTCTATTTGACAGACAGATAACGATCTGCAGAAAGCAGATGCCATTACAGCGACCTCTATTGTCTTTGAGGAAGACAATCCTACTTAATTATTATTGCCCGTGGAGTAGTTGTTTTCGGCATCTCCTTCCAATAATTAAGTAGGATTGTCTTCCTCAAAGACAATAGAGGTCGCTGTAATGGCATCTGCTTTCTGCAGATCGTTATCTGTCTGTCAATTAGACAATAATTGTCAGACAGGTAGTAGCAAAGACCCAAAGAGGGCACTGCAGTGTATTTCACTGTATCTCGCCACTACAAATATTATTGTTGGTGTTTATTGAAAGTTACAATGGACCGTTTATCTGAGAAAGAACGAATTGAGATTTTAATGATATTAGGATATGGTGATGTGCGTAGAAGTCAACAGGAAACGTGTAATATCTTTAATAATTTATATCCTAATAGAAATCCCATAACAAGATCTACTGTGAGTAAGTTATTAAAAAAGTTTAACCAAACTGGAGCCATAAAAGATTTACCGAAATCAGGGCGTATAAAAACTGCAACAACTGAAGACAAATCTTTAGATGTTTGTGTTATGTTAGAAGAAGATCCACACTTGAGTACTAGACAAATATCCAGGGAAGTTGATATTTCTCAAACATCCATAATGAAAATTTTACATGACAATAAATTCCATCCTTACAAAGTAAGATTGGTTCAAGAGTTGTCAGATGATGATTTCGATAGACGTGAAGAGTTTGCCGACACAATGATGGAAAAATGTTACGATCAAAATAATCCAAATTTTTTAAATAATGTTATGTTTTCCGATGAGGCCACTTTTTGTATTGATGGAAACGTAAATCGGCATAATTGCAGATACTGGTCACGTAACAATCCTCGTTGGATGAGAGAATCCCACACCCAATTTCCACAAAAGATTAATGTATGGGCTGGTATAATAGGCGACAAAATAATTGGTCCTTTTTTCATTGAAGGAAACTTAAATGGTCCGGCGTATTTAAATTTATTACAGAATAATATTATACCTGAGTTGGCTCGGTTATTTCCAAATCTAAGTAAGTATTCTCAATTGCCTGTTAATTTAGAAATTTTATTATTTGAAACTTTCAGACAATAACAATGTCCCAAATAACAATATTTGGGTACAACAAGATGGAGCTCCACCTCACTATGCGCGTGACGTGAGGCAATACCTAAACGATGTGTTTCCCAGAAGATGGATTGGAAGGCGTGGTTTTATCGAATGGCCCCCGCGATCACCCGACATGAATCCTTTAGACTATTTCCTGTGGGGTCACTTAAAAAATATTGTTTTTAAAACCAAACCTGCCAATATTCAGGAATTAAAAGATAGGATTACCACAGAGATAAGAAGAATTGAGCAGTCAGGAATGTTACAAAATGTACTGCAAAGTTTTAAACATCGCATGGCTTCTTGTATGGAAGTAAACGGACAACATTTTGAGCATCAGCTGTAACCGCCTTTACTTTATGTTTTCAAAAGATCCTATGGGATTTCTATTAGGATATAAATTATTAAAGATATTACACGTTTCCTGTCGACTTCTATGCACATCACCATATCCTAATATCATTAAAATCTCAATTCGTTCTTTCTCAGATAAACGGTCCATTGTAACTTTCAATAAACACCAACAATAATAGTTTATTAAAACGTCAAAATTGTTTTTGTCGCAGACATAGCCGCCCTGATGTAATATTTTAACTTCGGCGAAGATATTGCAAATGTAGCTGTAACTCCGAAATTATGGCAATTAGGTATAGGGAACATTACATGAAAAATATTCTAAATTTCTTAGAGATTTCAAAAACAAAAAAATATATAGGGTGATCCATTTGAAATAACAAATTTCAGTATATTTCCGGAAAAACGAAAGATCTGACAACAATGTAAATGCCACAATAATATCGGCCATATTACAAAACCCTTATAAACCAAAATTCATAAAAATCGGGCAAGCCGTTTCCGAGATAATTGAGGCGTTCCATACATAAAACTCACTCTGTATATTGTCAATAGAATTTGGTCAATTTAGTCAATAAAAACAGACAAACTGAAATTTCCTCATACTCATACATAGCTCATACTATCATTATTTATTGACAATTTATTTAGTTTTGCGCTGGCAGTCACCGACGACAAAAAGCTTATGTAGGTAGGCTATTATTTTAGCTTTATCAATAAAGCGGCGGAAGAAGCACCCGAAGAAATTAAATTTGATGATAAACTTGTATTTTTTAGCAGATAACTTACTCATTGCACAAAATAAAGTACAGGGAATGTATAGTATATGTAATGTATACTTCATTTATTTGAAGTGTAGTGATGTTTACAGGGTGTTCTCGCATATTTTGAATTAGCCCTAGCTCCTTGATCTTTGATTTTACCAAAATACTTTGTTAATGCGGATTTTATGGTATCTTGAGAAGATTCGGAATATGCTATCTGAAAAACAATTGAGCATTTAAGATTGGCCTGCTATTGCGTTGATTAGTGTGAGAATGTGGGAGAATAGATGAACATTTTTTATTAAAGTGGATACTAGAAGCGGATGGTTCTTTATGCAACATCGTGAAAATAATTGTTTTGAAAAAAAAATAGATTTCATTTATAGATGTTTCAAGAAATATATAGAAAACACGCTATATACTAGTATTTCGGCTTATTAGGCCTTTTTCAATAGCGTAAATGTCTATTACTAAATGTTTTCAAGCGCGTTTTAGTTATTTATCTATTTACGAATACCTACCCCGATTGATCCTACCATTTGGTAAAGCCCGAGTTTTTAGTACCTTTTCTAAGAGCCGCGAAAGTGTAAAATCTATCTGATTATTCGTAGTACAAGGATTTATAATTAAAGATTTTTTAAGCTAGAAAAAGCAGATTTTGAAAAAGAATTAAGTACAATCAAGCAAATTGCAAGAAACAACGGATATAAAGAAAAACTAATAGATAACATGATAAAAAACAAAAGGAAGAAATTAATTCGTCGGGAGTTTTACAATATTCGGGAAAAATAAGCCATCTATAGTTATATTAATCACGTCACAGGTTATAGTGAAAAAATAGCTCGCAGATTAGAACGAACGGGTGTAAAACGATTAGTGTCAACAAGCATAATATTGTGAGAATTTTGATAAACAACAAATAAAGGGTTAATGAATTAAAACAATCGGAAGTATACCAAATTAACTGCGTGGATTGTAATGCCGTGTATGTGGGTCAAACCGGTAGAAGTATTGAAACTAGAGTAAAAGAACATAAAAAATCCATACTAAATAACGCAAAAAATTCAGGATTTTCGACGCATTGTATAGAAAACAATCATTTTATAGCTCTCAAAAATGTAAAGGTACTGTATCGTGAAAAGAGAGGAAAACGCTTAGATCTGTTAGTGCAATTAGAAATTAAAAAATCTTTAATTATAAATTCTTGTACTGCGAATGATCAGATAGATTTTACAGTTTCGTCCTTCTTAGAAAAGGTACTAAAAACTCAGGCTTTATCAGATGGTAGGATCAATCGGGGTAGGTACTCGTAAACAGATAAAGAACTAAAACGAGCTTGGAAACATTTAGTCATAGACATTTACTCTATTGAAAAAGGCCTAATAAGCCGAAATACTAGTATATAGATTGTTTTCTATATATTATTTCTTAAAACATCTAAATGACATCTATGTTTTTTCCAAACAAATATTTTTTAATAATAAATATCTCTAAAACCCGAGATAATTTATTAAAATTATATATTTTTGTTCAAAATATACATGAATTACATATGTATTTAGGTATATATTTTTTTAATGTAAGTAGTCATGGTGACTATCAGTAAATTCAAAGTACTGCAGTTAATACACAAATTCTTAATGAATGATCCTTATGTATGGTAATGTTTTCTTTTGAGTTGAAATTAAGAAAAGTTGTAAATGGATCATTACTGGTCAAGCCAGAAGTGGCAATTAATGCGGTCTTTAAAATTTTGAAAATCAAAAACAAAAATCTGGGTATTGTCAAAGTTTGTTTAACTGTTCACTGAATTTAATTATAAGAATAATTGTACGTTTAACATTTATTTGAAATATTTTGTTCTCATTAGTTGATAATCTATGTAACTGAACAAATAAATATTTGATGTAATTTCACAAATAAAATTTAGTTGATTGCAGTTGCTGCTTAGCTACCTTTACAACACGGCGTGCAATAATGACTCGTTTATGCAGGCTTTTCAGTATTTTAAATGAGGATTATGATGCAGATGCAGTAATTTATAAAATGTCAAAGAAATTAAAATTGATAGCTATATATATTGTCAGATGATTTTATTGCTCACCTTAATCATTTTTTTTCTTAAAAAGTTCACTATCAGTCGCAACAACAAGAATCACTGAACCAGCTCTTTGGAGATGAATTGCTTATATACGTACACGGTGAATTAGTTTTTAATATTAGTTCTCTATGGAATAAAAAGACGATTTAGAGGTCATTCTGCATAGGGCAGTGCCCTAGAAAGCTAGGATGGTGTTCGAGGAAACTCGCTTGTGATGACTTAACAGTATATTCACTCCGAACCGGCAGAAGATTTATAAGTCGTATTTTTAACAGTAATTTTATATTTTAACAGTAATTAATGAATACATATAAATATGACTAAATGCATATGCCATATATACAGGGCGATTCTTAATCTATAAACTTGGAAAATTATAGCTGGGGACAAATAATGACTAATAATGAAAAAAAAAGTAGCAAAACATTTTTAGTTTCGGAAATAATTTGAAAGAAATATTTACAAAAATTCATCAGGTGAAATTTTTTGTTTATAAAAACTAAGAAATAAACAAGTCAGGGCGATATGTTTGGTATTTCTAGCAGTACTTTGTTATTAGTTGTGGTCGTTTTTGAGTTTATTTTCACGCGATTAGAATAAAAGTATTGGGCATAATTTTTCAAACGAAGAACTTATAGACATGATACTGGCATACGGACCATTTTCACTTTTCTTCAGAATCGTAGATAGTATGTTTGTATCAATAATGTATCATCTGAAGCAAAACATGTGAATATCGGAGTGCCACAGGGATCGGTACTGGGTCCTGTTCTATTTTTATTATATATCAACGACCTAGATAAGTTGTCACAATCTGCACTTTTAACTTTTTATGCCGATGATACGTTGGTAATAATTTCAAATAAATCTGATAAAAAATTATCTGTGATGTGTGATACGTTGATCTCCTCTATGAGTGAATAGTTCACTCAAAATTCTCTGTTTCTGAATGTCAACAAAACCCAGGCTATTAGATTCCACAATCGACAAAAGGACTGGTAATATTGACATTAATATTAACAATACTCATATTAATAATACAAACGTTGTCAAATTTCTGTGACTAACTGTGGTTGAACGTCTAACCTGGAGTTACCATTGTGAAGAACTGATTATGAAGTTAAATTCAATCTCATATCAATTTTGAAACTTAGAAGCGTTCTGCTGATAGATCAATTGTTGAAACTCTACTACGCAGAGGCTGAATCACGTCTGCGATACGTTATCTGTTTCCGGGGTGCTTCTTGCCATTCAAAAGGTGTCTTTACTGCGCAAAAAAGAGTAATTAGGTGTATTTTAGGCATGTCAGTCAAAGAATCTTGTAGACATATATGTATTCATTCGTTATAATATTTTAACGCTGCCTTCTCTGTTTTTATATAAAATGTGTTTGTACGTTTTTATTAATAAAAGTAAGTTCGAGTACAGATATCAAATACATTCGATTAATACTCGGCAAACTAATAAATTTAATGTACCCTTCGGCCGATGTAAGATATCTTTTAATATACCCAACTGTTTAGGTTTAAGAGTGTTCAATAGGTTACCTAATGAAATTAAAATGTGTCCGTATATCAATAGTTTTAAAAGGAGACTGAAAAAGTATCTAACTGATAAATGTTTTTATGCTCTAAATGAATATTTTGTTAATTAGTTTAAGGACAAAAGTAGTAGGAAACACGGTCTTTGGAACCCCCTTCCACTCTCCTGTCGAATTTGGGTGTATGAAAACAATATTTAAAGCTGCGAGGGGGCCCGGGGCGATAGAGCAAGCCGCCAAATGTTGGCATCCTGTGGTGATGTTTTTGGCAGGCGCCCACCACCCATATTTTGAATATTGGTAAAATACTGCGGGTAGGACCCACCAATCTAGCCCCTCCGAATTTTAGTAAAAAAAATCCACCCATCTTGTGGGGTGTCAAATGATAGGTATTTTCGTGGCCCACCCCATCGACGAGATTTAGAATATTGCTAAAGCTCCCTAGGTAGGAACCGTAAATTTGAAGTGAATAGCTTGCCGCCCATGGCCCCGCGACCCCGCCACTGTGACGGCGACGGCGGCATTCACAGATTTGCATTCGTAATAATTGCAGTCGATAGTTAATTATGCGTTACGCTCTAGCGCTCGAAGAAACGAGAGCCTGGAATGCATATATTATGTAATACTGTGAAGCCGATATCTTTTAATGATAAATTATGTCATTAGAAATAACTGGTAATACTTAATAGATATACAGGGAGTATTAAATAAAACAATCTCTAAATAGATTTAATGGTTTTTATTTTGTAAATAATTTCTTATTCTCATTCTTTCTTTTTCTTTAAAATCTTTCTTAATCTTTTTCGATTTTTTTATTGGCGGCGTTCGGATAATATGTCCTTCTAGGACCGGCTTATATGATGTCTCTACACATTCGGTTTCCCAGGATTCTTCCTAAAATTTAGTTTAAAATATGTTTTAAATTTTTTAAAGTACTTAGGTGTTTAATCTTACACAAAGGACCTCCGGCTGTTTAACGGGGTATTGATCGGATGCTGGAGGATCAATTTCATCCCTGTTTTCATTCTAAAATTGGTTACTTGAAGAATTTAACTAACATAAATATAGAGAGTTAGACTTACCCAGTCAATAAATGTCTGTATCACCGGATACGGATGACCGCTCCAGGAACACGCAGTGTGGCTTAACTGAATGGTCTAAAAATTAAAATTTACCATGAGAAGTTATAAAACTTTATAGTATATTTACATTCTTCAAAATATGTGTTTAATCTTACACTGAGGACCTCCACCTGTTTGAAGGGGTATCGATCGGTTGTTGGGGGGTCGACAGGAATAATTTCGTCCCAGTTTTCATTCTAAAATTAGTTACTTGAAGAATTTAATTTATACATAAAAACAGAGAGATAGACTTACAGAGTCTACCACCGTATTTATTATTGGATATAGATGGTTCCAGGACGCGGTTTGAGTTTTATTAATGTTCTAAAAATTAAAATTTAGCATGAGAAGTTACAAAACTTTATAGGTATATATATATTTACACTCATATTTTTTATTTTTTCCAATGATGCTACCTAAAAACAGAAAAATGTTTTACTTTTTCTCAACGTTTGTAATCAAATATAAATTTATAGACAATATTTTGTTTGCTTACGACACATCGTGTGATAAAATAAACATAAAGCATATCTTCATGCGAGAAGAAACAGAAAGAGAATAAATATTAAAACAAAAAGACATATCATTAAAGTTAAACCACAAATATTGTCGATTAGAAATTTATCAAGAATCAGAATTTATCAGAAGTAGCAAATGATGGTTACTTACTTGTTGGTTGAGCAATGATAAGTTGCATTAGAAACATATCGATATTTATATTAATTTTCCCTCTTTCTAGTAATGGAAAATCGTAGATTTCTGCTTTTTATTTGTTAATAATAGTGATATCAAAATAGAAAGGACAGTTGGCTTACGCAATTTTATGTATTGAATGCAGTTATATTACATCATTCTTTCATACTCGCGCTTTGCAGTTCGGCTGACGCAATAGCTAAGCGTTTATTGCAAATCCTTAATCTTTCAGGATGTTTATCTTAATTGCATTTATTAATGCAATCGTATGCAACATATTTTTATTTCAACTGCACTATAATAATATGTATGAAAGGATAGCATTCCAATATAAATATAGGGTGGAGCGGATTGCTTCCTCAGAACCAATTTTTCTAATGTTACCAGTAATTTTAACCATTCTAGGTGAATCTGATACTGATGCGAGTATAATTATTGTATTATTGTTTTCTAAATAGGGTATTTAGAGAAGTGAAACAGATATAAAATTTTAAAATTTTGTTTTATTAACTAATACTAATATTATAATAACAGTTTATCATTCGGTAAATACAACATTATTTTCTGGTGGAATTTTAAAGTGTCCATAAAAATATATTTCTGACAATTTTTCTAAGTTTGGTACTAAGCAAGATTCCCAATTGATTGAATCATATCCACAATTATCGCAATGAAAATGTCCTAATGAATGATAATGGTAAGCATTGATATATGAGTAATAATCATTGTAATTATTACCTTTTTCATAAACACTTGCAAGATCATGCAATTTTTCAGAATTATAGAAATTGTTAAAACATGCATGGCACAGTAAAACCTCAAAGTGTGCGTACCAACTAGTGAATGTGTAAAAATAATTGCATTGAGAAAAATCTTCATAGCAAAAACGGGTCTCCATTTTCTCAGGTGAAATTGCAGGTGCGTTAATTATACGTCCATTCAAGCTGGGAAAAAATGTTACTTTCGGATGAATCTTTATTCCTTTCCGAAGAATTTCTAACGCTTCGTTTTCTTGGGGGGTGGAAATGCATCTATCGATTTTTTTCACTATGCGTGTTGGGTCTTGTGATAATTTATATGGATATTTGGCTTTAATAATAAAATTATATTAGTACTTATAAAAGTAAACTTATTTAAACTATTACCATTTCCTTCTTTTTATCAAGCTGGGTAGTTTCTGAAGCTTTACTTGTAGACGGTTGATCACACATAATCTTTAACACTTCTAAAATTAAAATATAAAACACAAAGCAGTTACATTTGGATTGACGGTTTTTGTTAATTCGCTTGGTATTTATGCAGACACATCAGACCGTCTAATACGTCACAGATCTAATGTGTGTCAATTTTCTAATGTAATTTTGAATGATGCAATTGGTAAGTGAATATTGCAAAGCCATTAGTATCCAAGGAGGTGGAATAGAAAGGTGAACGTTGATATATAAATAGAGAGTTTTAATTATAATTTTATTATATTTCATCTTATCTGTTTAATAGTCAGTTCAATTCGAGCTCTTCTTAATTGGTAAGTACATTTTATTATTATAATTCTTTGGTTTATTATGTAAACATTATTATCTTTAGAGGTATTGTATAGGTAGAAAATAAATTTTACATCTGCGAACATAATACTTTTAATTTTCTTGATGATATTAGCTGGGTTGTATGTTTAAAGATAAAGCAAGTTAAAAAATTATTTGACATGCTCGGTTCACCTTATCGATATTGAATAAAAATTGTTATGATGGGTACTTGTAGAATAAATTTGTTAGATTCAATAAGTATAAGGTAAATCGGGTGATACTCATATCAACGTTGTCCATCATCTTCCGTAATTTGCCATATCTACAAGACATACATATATCTATCTATATAATATTAATACTATTTTAGAAAAATGGCTTTCAAGACATTGAACGTTTTAGGATCATTAGAATTTGACACCATCCAACTTGCTACTCTTGAGCAACATAAACCAATCGAAATTAAGCGTCTACTGAGTCTTGATACGGTGTATGGACGGAGGATTTTAGTCGAATTGGATGGAAAGGATTACGAGGGTAAATACGTTTTTCTACCCGAAAGATTCAAATCGCTAACAGAATGCGATATAGCAGAAGTTAATAAAAAACCTACGCAAATAGTTTATAAGGGGCTAAAGAAACTTGATAGCGGAAGATCTGCGCACGAACTAGAGTTTATAGAAAAGAAGTAATACATTTTTCGCAGATATGAGTAAATATAGGAAGTTAGATTTTAACATTGTAACTATAGAAACAGCATTTAAAAGTAGATTACTAACATTAGCAATAAAAAATAATTTAAAATTTAAGGATCCGATACTTTTTTTGAAAGAGATAAATTATATTTTTCCTGAAATTATTCAAAAATTGAGGCATTATCCTTGTAAAATAAATACAACATTTGTCGGAAAATTTGTTATTCCAAAAGGGGATGATGAAATAGAGCAGGGGGAGGAAGTTAAATATATTAATACCAGCAATGCAAATTTATACGAAACAAGCGATTTATCCAGTTGGTACAATGAAAATATTTATGATAAGTTGCTTAAAAAAATTAGTGAATTTAGTGAAAAAGGTTCAGGGTGGGGGTTGAAAGAAATATTAGAATTACAAATTAAGATTAATAAATGTTCCTTATTTTCTATTGGAGCTTCATTTATAGATTTGCCAAAAGAAATTGTTAATAAAAAAGCGTGTATTAATATACAATGCTATGATAATGCTTGTTTCATGTGGGCTGTGAATTGTGCTTTTCAAAATGTTCAAAGAAAAGTAAACATTGTCTCATCGTATAGGCACTATTCAGAGTTTTTAAATTTAAAAGATATTACTTTGCCATTTTCTTTAAAACAGCTACCCAAATTTGAATTACAAAATAATTTATCGGTTAACATTTACAGTTTGAAAAAAAAGAATAATAAAGATAAGTGGTATGTAGGTAAAGAGATAATCTTATCCGATGAGTCTGACTATTCCGATGATGAAATTGAAGATGAGGTCCAAGGTAAGAATGAATATGAAGTTGTACCTACTAGAATTTCTAATGATGTTAAAGAAAAACATATAAACTTGTTACTTGTTCAGAAATATAATCAAAATGAAGACATAAATGAATCTGAAACGTCCTATCATTTTTGTTATATAAAGTCATTATCACGTTTAATTTCTGGGCAAGTTACAAAGCGAAAAAAGAAATTATTCGTATGCGATCGTTGTCTTTGTACTTTTTACACTAAGGAACAACTGGATATTCATTTTTCCGATTGCGCTTTATTTAGGGGGGCAAAGGCTACTTTTCCTACTTTTGCTAATAAATGGGTAAAGTTTAAAAATTTTAAATATAAGGAACGAGTTCCGTTTACGATATATTTCGACTTAGAAACGTATCTTTTACCAATTGAAACAGTGACACCGTCTGCCTCTACATCTTATAGCAATGCTTATGAGAGACATATACCTTACAGCGTAGGGTATTATGTTCATTGCGCATATGATAATAAATTATGCTCATTTAATTATAACAGAAGCGAAAATTGTATAGATTGGTTCATAAGCGAGCTAACTAGTATCGCTAAAAAAATTTCTTCAATATACAATTCCCCCCTAGAAATGTTAAATTTAGATGAGACAGAATTAGAAGCATTTAGACAAGCTCAAGTATGTTATATTTGTGAAAACCCATTTACTGAAACAGACTTCAAAGTAAGAGATCACTGCCATTTGACAGGAAAATTTAGGGGGGCGGCACATAATTCATGTAATATTAATTATAAAATTCCTAATTATATACCCGTTATCAGTCATGGACAAAGTGCTTATGATACACATTTCTTCATACAGAGACTATGTACAAAAGTAGATGGACCTCTAAAACTTTTGCCGTACAATAAAGAAAAATACAAATCTTTCACGAAATTATTGAAATTTAACGATACAAATAATGGTGAAGAGGTAGAGGGAGTTACTAGAAGTATCAACTTAAGATTTATTGATTCTTTTAATTTTTTAGCTAGATCTTTAGCTGAACTAGCATCAAATTTAGATGAATGTAAAATAACAAAAAAAATGTTTTCAAATTTAGAGAATGAAAATATTCAGCTTTTATTAAGAAAAGGAGTATTTCCCTATGATCATATAAATTCTCTAAACCGGTTAGAGGAAACTAAATTGCCATTAAAAGAAAAGTTTTATAATAAATTGAAAAACTCACATATCAGTGATAGTGATTATACTCACGCTCAGAATGTTTGGAAAGCATTCAATTGTAAAAATTTAGGTGAATATTCGGATATCTATCTTAAAACTGATATATTTTTACTAGCTGACGTATTTGAATGTTTTAGAGATTTATGTATGAAAACTTATAATCTTGATGCCGCTCATTATATAACTACGCCTAGTTTTGCGTGGGATGCAATGTTGAAAATGACAAAAGTTGAACTTGAACTATTCACTGACCCTGATATGTTGCTTTTAGTTGAAAAGGGTATTAGGGGCGGTCTTTCCACATGTATTCATAGACATGCTAAAGCAAATAATAGGTATATGCAAAATTATAACAAAGATGAAGATGAAACATATTTAATGTATTTTGATATCAATAATATGTATGGAAAAGCTATGACCGAATATTTACCGCAACACCGGTTTCGTTGGATGACAGCCAGAGAAATAGAAAATTTCAATATAGATGCAATTACGTCAGACTCATCGATTGGGTTCATATTAGAAGTAACATTAGAATATCCCGATTCTCTGCATAATACACATTCCGATTTACCGTTTTGTTGTGAGAAAAAGCTACCAGAGGGAAGTAAATGCAAAAAATTGATGAGCACGCTTCATGACAAGGAAAAATATGTTATTCACTATCGAAATTTAAAACAATGTCTTGAGCACGGGTTAAAACTAAAAAAAATACATCGAATTTTGGAATTTGTTCAATCACCCTGGATGAAGCCTTACATAGAATTAAATACAAACTTGCGAATATCGGCGAAAAATAATTTTGAAACAGATTTTTTTAAATTGCTTAACAATGCTGTTTTTGGTAAATCTATGCAAAATGTAAGGAAAATGAGGGATGTTAAGTTAGTTTCAAAATATGAAAATGCATATGGAGTAAATTATTATATTTCAAAACCAAATTTTAAAGACCGAACAATATTTGATGAAAATTGTGTAGCTATAGAAATGAATAGATGTAAAATTTTCTTTAATAAGCCTATAGTTATAGGCTTCACTGTTTTGGATTTATCTAAAACACAATTATATAAATTTCATTATCAATATATGAAAAATAAATTTGCCGATAATTGTTTAAAATTGTGTTACACAGACACGGATTCGTTGATCTATAAAATAACACATGAAGATGTTTATGCCGCTTTGAAAAACGATTTAAGTGAATGGTTTGACACTTCAGACTATAAACATGATAATCAATATGGATATCCCAGAGTAAATAAAAAAGTTATGGGGTTAATGAAGGATGAATTAAAGGGGGAAATTTTTGAGGAATTTGTTGGTTTAAGATCTAAAATGTATGCAGTTAGGGTATATGGAAAGGGTACTGACACTTGTAAAGCAAAGGGTGTCGTTACCAGTGTTAAAAGAACTTTAAATTTAGATGATTATAAAGAATGTCTGCTCGACGGAGAGCCGCTGAGGAAAAAACAAAATTTAATTAGATCCATACGTCATAATGTGTATACTATAGAACAAAATAAATTAGCTTTAGATCTTTCTGATGATAAACGGTATATTTGTGAATCTGGTATTGATACTCTGGCGTTTGGTCATTTCTCTTTACGAAAATAATTTATCTCTAATGTATGTTAATTAATAATAAACCCTAATTATGTAATTAAGATTTGTGTAGAGAACATATTGATTATAATTTATGTATATATTTATTTATGTCTTATTTCACTACAATTATATTTATAATAAATCTTTTAAATCTATCCAAGCGTTTTTCTTTAACCCTAAAAATTTAACATAAGCCTTTTTTTCTTTCTTCTTCAACACTTTCTCAACCAAAAATATGTCCGAATATTTAGCTTTTTGCAACTCATGCCCATAAAATGATCCTAATATATCTTGTTGCTCTTGATCATATAAAAGGTAAGTGATAGGATTAGTATTCTGAATTTTCTTAATAGTGAAGAGTTCTGTGCTCCAACTTGGATAATACCCCTTATCGAATACACTTTTATACTTGCTAATTCGAACCATATCTCCAATCTTAAAATGTTCTTTTTTGAACAATTTAATAGGGCTGTAGACGTTTTGAAGAAGCGGTTTCTCATTTTTTGTTTTTCGTGCATCAATCGGTCTCATTTTAATAGTTCTATGTCTAGTCTCATTATACGTTTTAGTTACATCTGTTAAAATATCAATCCATTTAAATTTGCCTCTTACACTAAACTCAAAGAACAATTTATTTTTTAAGGTTCTAATAACACGTTCGGCAATTGCGGCCTTTATCGAACTAAATGTAGAATAAATATTTACTGAATTTTCTTTGCATAATCTTCGAAAATTACTATTCCAAAATTCAGTTCCTTGATCCACTTGCAGATTTTTAGGCGTCTCCTCCTTAAATATTTTCGCCATTGCAGCAGTAACTTCTTTTCCGGTTTTGTTTTTTAGCGGCATCGTCCAAAGATATTTACTAAAACAATCTATAGCTACTAAGATGAATTTGTAACCTTTGTTTTGTTTTGAAAATTTTTGAAGATCAGCTAAATCAGCTTGCATTAAATCATGTAAACCTCTGATAATAATACGACGTCTAGGAAAATTTTTACGTGCTGCTTTGTGCAATTCTCGAACAACTTGAAGTTTCTCCATATTAACTACATTAACTAATTATACCTTCTTCGGAGAGCTCTTCTAAAATACTGCTAATTTCATTGTCTAGCGAATTATTACCGGCATTTTTTTCTGCATGTAAAAGCCTGAGGCGATCTACCAATTCGTTTATTGAATTCCAGTAGACAAATTGTGGGTGACTAACTGCTGAAGCAACATGAAGACCACTACCTGGCGCAGATAAAAATCTATCTCTTAGTCTAACCTCTATAGGAAAAAGTTTCTTAATAATAGTTCTATATTTTGAAGATTTATTTCTGTTTATTTGAGAATATGATTTATAACCACGTTTGTGAGCATTGGTATGTCTTAAAATATTTCCATATCTTAATAAATCTTCATCAGTATAGTCTTCCGGATTTTTCATAAAAACTAGCTGATAAAGTCCGTTTGTTCCTGTATATTTTCTACCTTTCACGATTAGATCATCTCCCTCAATTTCAACAACACTATCGCCTATCATCCAATTCTGTGTATCAGGATTGAAGCGTATACCATATTGATTATCTGTTACTCCCACCGTGTCAGAGATAACCATTTGTAAATATTTTTTCGGTAGATCGCCAAACAGACTTAGGGAAGTATTAATTTCTTCTCGTGTTTCCGGCTCATTATATTTTTGTTGAATAAATTCAGTTGAAAGACGAGGACCAGGAGTTTGGAAAACTCTTTCAGTCCGAAGAAATTCTGGGCCCTTCTCAATGGAATCCGCGGCAGAATCATGAGCAGTAATAGGAAAAGAACTCTGTTTTGATATAACTCCTTTTGTACTGCTTCCTTTTTTATCCTGTTTCTCATCTTCAAAAACATCATCATCATTATCTTTCATCTTTTTAACCTCCTCTTTCACTGTGGTTTTTTCAGTTTTCACCATAGATATTGGTTCTCGTTTTACATTTTCTGCAATTATTTTTAGCGGATCAAGAAGAGGTTTCAATTTTTTCTCTATCATTTTATTAGCCTCCATTCGACCTTGCTTAAGTTTTAAAAACTTTTTCTTTAGAATATTTCGCGTTTTAATTAAATCCTTTTTTAATTTCGCTTCGCCTTTCTTACCGATAGACTTCCTGTTCTTTACCATGTTAATCTTTCACTAGCTTCGTAACTAACAAACTGGTTAATTTTCGTAAGATATGTTTGTCTTTATAGATAAATAAAAGTATCTATTCCTTTACGATATTTCCTCCCTGAGCTGGCGTTGGCACATTTATCTATCATCAAAAAATTGTATTTCTGCTCCCAACAATGCAGACACATGTTCTTAAATTCATCGAACGTCATATCTTGAGATAATTGGTGATCATTGTAGACATGTTTCAAGTTGAGGTCATCTTGTTCGAAAAGTATAATAAAATTACTATTGTCCCTAATAAGTTGTTTCGAAACATGGGAATAGGACTGACATAAGTAAAAAGTGTCGATTTGAGCATGTCTCCCCATACAAAAATACTCTCTTATAGGACTTTGAGGAGTGCACTGCACATCATCGAAAATAAAAATTGAATTCGGTTTTGCATCCATCGGTGGAATAATTTTCGATGCTTCATCTTCAAACTTGTAATAACCGATATGTGGAACACCAATTAAAATATTATCTAATCCCTGATACAAAGGCTGCTTCAACGATTTCGAATAAATATAAATATTTTCAAAACACAATCCATTTTCGTTCTTGATAAGACTTAACATCAGATTAGTTTTTCCAGATCCCGAGGGACCTGCTAATATGCCTCGAATGTCATCATTGAAGAAGTCTCCATGTCTTTTATTTCTTTGATCACATTCCCTCGATATTGGTAAAATTTTCAACAGATGGTTTTCAATAGGAAAGTTTTCTTTCTGTTTCTCAAAACGCATATTAATGAGTTATTGTAGCGAGTGGTTTTAGACCTTCTAAATAAGTAGTACCAAACTACTTGAGAGGGAAGAAATATTTAAATAAAGGGGCAGCGAACAATACAAATAAATAGGACACTACCTTCAAAATTTATATAATGCAAGGGCGCGCCTACCTGGCCTATGATCGATTTTGTGGTCCGAGGGCGGGGTTGGTGGAACACATCGTCAGGGGGGGTGTCTGCCGACATAAACAAACTTAATAAACTATGTAAAATTCAGGATGAGCAGTATGAGGTTAGTAGTGCTTTGACGTTGAAACACGCGGGCAGACCGTATATTAAGCAAAGGTGTTTGGAGACGTTTCAAAGCAAGAGACACATCAATCAGAGAAAAATTAACAACACATATCATACGCAACATTATGAAGACAAAGACAAAACTGGGAATTGGTATGAGAAAAAGAGATGTCGCTCGTTCTAGAAAGACAAAACGAAGAGATGAGAAAAAATATCAATTTAAAGGTGGTGTGCTGAAACCAACAGCTATGAAATTAAATTCAATAAAAATTGATGACTTAAAAAAGGGTTCTAAACTTGCATTATTAGCAGCAAGACGAGCTGTTCAGCGGGCAGGAGGGAGGAAAAAATTTGACCTACCACGAATTATACCTATACCTAAAAGAGGAGGATTTCTTCCATTTTTACTACCCATGTTTGCGGGACTTTCGGCTTTAGGAGGGTTGGCAGGTGGAGCGGCAGGTATAGCCAAAGCTATTAATTCGACAAGAGCCGCCCAAAAACAACTTGGTGAGCTACAACGTCATGATAAAACCATGGAAGCTATCGCATTAGGGAAAAAACAATTAGGAAGTGGTCTTTTCTTGAAACCGTATAAAAAAGGACTAGGTTTATACATTCAAAAAAACTAATAGCCTCGTTACCTCGACGTCCTCTAACAAATCTTGATCTCATTACATATGCAAGAAAGTGGAAAATTCCACATTTCTCTGGGGTGTTTATGAGAAACACTCTCCCCAAGAATTCACCAATTCTGAAATATGAAAGAGGGATAGTGAACTTAGATACAGAAGAGGGTACCCACTGGTGTGCGTATAGAAAAAATAAAAACAAAATAATCTGGTTCGATAGTTTTGGTAGCATCCCACCGCCGAAAGAGGTCGTCGAATATTTTCAGGGTAACGATATCATTTACAATCATGATGCATTTCAGTCTTACAACACCTACATATGTGGTCATTTATGTCTGCTATTTCTACGTCTAGATGAGGAAGACCTTTAGGCCATGTCGTTAACATTCACATTAGTCGGAAGAAAAAGTGTTTTAAGCGCCTCGTATTTTCCACCAGTGGAACTGGACCCCAACGAAAAATATTCTTTGGGATTGGTGGGATTTTACAGCTATCACTCAATTCCTAATATAGAAGAGGGATCCAATATGTTTTATTTAGGAGGAAGAAGCATCACTATTCCAGTAGGATCTTATGAAATTTCTGATTTGGAAAGGTACATAAACGATCAGGTGGGCAAGGATGAGGATAAAATTTTATTAAGACCTAATATAAATACGTTTCGAGCTGAAATTTTTAGTAAAAACGATGATATAGATTTCTCCAAGGAAAAATCTATACATAAAGTATTGGGATTCTCGAAGAATATATTAAAAGCCAATCAACTTCATGCTGCTGACAAGATATTGCAAATTTTCAACGTCACAACCATAAGAATATCCACAAACATTACGTCAGGTGCTTATTTAAATGATGAACTTGTTCATACCATTCACGAGTTTTCACTAAACGTTGCTCCAGGATACGCGATAAGCGAATCTCCAAGAAATATAATTTACCTGCCAGTGACTGCCAGTTCCATAAATACTATCACGTTGAGAGTGACCGATCAAGATAACAGATTAATAAATTTTCAAGGGGAAGAAATTGTTGTGAGATTGGAATTGAAAAAAGTGTAATGGGTTTTTTGTTTAACTCAAAACTCAAGAGTGTTTCCGGTAGTGGACATCATCAACAACAACAGAAACATATAAAAAGTAGCGCAGTAAAGAAGAGGGGTAGTCGTGCTAAAGTAAAAGAACATTTAACACCAGAAAACGTTTTATTTCTCAAATCCTTGGGATATAAAGTAAACCAGTAGTAACATCATGAGTCTTGATCAGTTAAATGTGTTTGAGGACATCCCTTTTGATGATATAATTACCAGAAAGGAATTTCACACCTACTTACCATACAACAATACAACGTTTAATCAGAACGATGAAATTCGCATTCCAATCCAATCGCAGGATATCTATCCACTTCCCTGTGAAAGTTTTATTTATATAGAAGGTAGCTTTACTCACGCCGCCGACGCAGATTGCAAACTCGTAAATAATGCCTATTCCTACCTGTTTGATGAGATACGTTTCGAACTAAATGGAGTTGAAATAGACAAGGTAAGAGATGTTGGATATACATCAACGATAAAGGCTTATACCTCCTTAGACAAAGCTCAAAGTGAATCTTTAGAAGTTGCAGGATGGTGTCCTTTTAAGGAAAACAGAACATTGACGGCGACGGTATTTAATGCCTGCATTCCGTTAAGTTTTCTAATGGGGTTTGCGGAATTCTATAAGAAAATTTTTATTAATAGCAAATTAGAACTAATCCTTATAAGGTCACACACCGACGATAATTGCTTCAAGGGAAAAGCTGGAGAAATTAATATCAACAGACTCCAATGGCATGTACCCCATGTGAGTGTTAGCGACGAGGCAAAATTAAAAATCATGTCAGCTCTTCAGAAAGATCGCCCTATAAGAATAGCCTTCCACAGATGGGAACTTCACGAACTTCCTTCCCTCAGACCAAATACCTCGGATAAATGGTCTATTCGAACATCTTCTCAATTGGAAAAACCACGCTTTCTCTTAATAGCATTTCAATCCAATAAGAAAAACATCAAAGAAGAAGACCCTACAGATTTCGATCATGTGCGAATTCGAAACATTAAACTCTATTTAAATTCAGAAAGTTACCCTTACGATAAACAAAATCTCGATTTTGGGATTGGACGTTATGCTATAGCATATCAAATGTATAAATCATTTCAGAAAAGTTATTACAATAGAGAGGGCAGTGAACCTGTATTATCCTTTGAAAAATTTAAGGATTGTCCTATTTTCGTAATAGATTGTAGTAAACAGCTCGAGTCGGTCGTAACCTCAACAGTTGATATTCAATTGGAATTTGAAAGTGATGTCTCCTTCACAGATAAAACTAGCTTATTTGCTCTAATTCTTCACGACGCACTTGTGGAATACAATCCTATTACAGCTATCGTACAAAAATTAATTTAAAAGTAGGGGGTATAAATAATACCTCTCAAAAACTTGGAACATTAGTATAGTTAAAGAAATGAAGAAAATATGAAGTTTTTAGTGCTCGATGTTCAATTCCTTCCTTCACCTCATTTTGTTCCAAAGGAACTTTGTGTTTTTGATGGGGAAAAAATTGGACATTTTGTGTTTCACCCAGAAATTGAGTTGACGTATGTACCCCAAAATTGTAAGAAACAGATCAGATGGCTTGAAAATCAACATATGTGTATTCCCTACAACACCGGCTATGTAAACACTTCGGAATTGTTCAAAATTTTAACAAATTTAACGAAAGATGTGGATAGAATTTACGTTAAAGGACAAATAAAAGAAAACTTCTTGATGGGATATTTATCAAACGTGGAAATAATTAATATGGAAAAAATGCATGGCTGTCCGAAAATACGGAAAGGTGCACCATTATGTCTATTTCACACATCATCATTTTGCTATTGTAGTATTAACATTGTTAGACAAATGTATAACTTTATTATATCAAAAATGTCTTAACCCGCAGAAGTATAAATAAAACATAATTTAAAATATATATATGCTTTTTATTTGCAAATTACAACCTCTTGTTTGATAACAAAACAAAAATATGCAACGTGTAAAACATAATCGAGAAACATGAGAAGATTGCTAACTACAAACTACTCTCTGATAATAAGGTTTACATTTAATAGCTGATAAAACAAAAACAAATAAAATAAGAAGTACACAAAACATAATTAAGAAAATTAAATACAGAGAATAATACGAGTCTACATATGTCTCAGCATTCCACAAAACAGGTACCCAATCCAAATCAACAGCTGTTCTATTTGAGAAAATTAATTTCAATTTATAGTATAAAACTGATGTGTTATAATTTTTTAAAAATATATCGGATTCATCCACAAATACCCATGTCTCGTTAAAATTTTGTAAATTCATTCTTCTCCAATCTTGAGGCCATTTTGGTATGTCAAGATCAACCTCAATTGTTGAACTAAAATGCGTAGTGATAAATGCTTCCTGCACATTCTCGGGTTGTATAATAACAAGTTTGTTGTGTAAAAATGTCACTAATTGAAAAACAAGCACAGCACTATCAAATACCATTTTGATTTTGTTTTTCTCTATAGCAGGAGCAGTCGATAACTCTTGGATACCGACCGTCAATCGTGTCTTGACCAGGTTCAAACGTATAATGGTTCTTACATTCTTTATACAGTTCCATAAATGGATCTTTTCTTATATATTCCGGCAATAGACCCCAATTTTTCTCTAAATCCCAAACACTTATAGTTTTAATATAATTTTTCGGTAAATAATTAATATCTGTGACACTCATTTTTGATAGCGAACGAAGAATTTTATGTGATGCAATGGCTTCCCACACCTTATTCGCTATCAGTTGCTCACTCGTATTCATATTTAACGCGGACTATTTCCTCGACAAGTTGATACTCGTATATATTCTATTTAATATAGAGTAGTGGGAGGATGAAAGGTTAGTAGGTATAATAACCGCGAATATAATATTTTTACAGTTTTAAATAAACGTCTGAAATGAATAAATCAAAGCTGTTGTTAGAATCCAGATATTTTTTAAACAAATCTTATTCTCTAAGTTTATCTGTGGGTATAAGTGTTGAGGAAAATTTCAAACCTCGAGTTCTCCTCTTGAAAAAATCGGTGGTGAGTGCCGTATCTTTCTCTCCTCACGAATACTCTGAATTTTTAAAATATAAAACAACTCTATCCGACTACTTTTGTTCAAATATTAGTGTGGAAGATATTCAGGGTAAAAACATCCAAATTGAAAATTATGTTTTAAAATTTTCAGAAGAATGTAGTGAAAGGATTTTAAAAATATGTGGTGTGAAAGGAAATGTTATTGCAATATTAAATGCTGAAAGCTTCAACAATATGCTTCTTTTAGAAATATTAACTCTTCATAAAATAGAACAGCTCGACTGCATCGATGTAAAATGGTACTACAGCTCTTGTCTCCACCGATATTTAGAAGCCCTTTCTACGCAAAGACAACTTACGTTGCAAGAATTTCTTTTAAAGGAAAAATTAGAACAGAAGACTACTGACGATTTAATTATAAGCATGCATGAAATAATATTATTTCACGAAAGACAGCTTTATAAAGATATTTCTTTAATAAAAATATATAAATTTTAACCATTGAAAAGTCATTAATAAACACTTGAAACACATATATTTTTTATTCAACCTTCAGCCTCGCCTTTCACTAACAAGAAAATGGAACGTAACGCATAATTAACTATCGACTGCAATTATTACGAATGCAAATCTGTGAATGCCGCCGTCGCCGTCACAGTGGCGGGGTCGCGGGGCCATGGGCGGCAAGCTATTCACTTCAAATTTACGGTTCCTACCTAGGGAGCTTTAGCAATATTCTAAATCTCGTCGATGGGGTGGGCCACGAAAATACCTATCATTTGACACCCCACAAGATGGGTGGATTTTTTTTACTAAAATTCGGAGGGGCTAGATTGGTGGGTCCTACCCGCAGTATTTTACCAATATTCAAAATATGGGTGGTGGGCGCCTGCCAAAAACATCACCACAGGATGCCAACATTTGGCGGCTTGCTCTATCGCCCCGGGCCCCCTCGCAGCTTTAAATATTGTTTTCATACACCCAAATTCGACAGGAGAGTGGAAGGGGGTTCCAAAGACCGTGTTTCCTACTACTGACAAATAATAGTTAATAGTCTAGTAGTTATATGTATATGTATATTTGACCATTCCTATTCAATTGTATTGACCTACTGGAAAATTAATATTATTATTATAATTATTATTATTATTATTATTATTATTATTATTATTATTATTATTATTATTATTTTATAAAATTCAGGTTCTTTTGTTTTTATTTGAAATAAATTAATATTTTCGAAACTAAAAATGTTTTACCTACTACATTTTTTTTCATTATTAGTAATTATTTGTCCTCGGCTATAATTTCCCATGTTTTTACATATAGGTTAAGAATCACCCTGTATAATGAAGTAACTTCCATTTCCTGAATTATAAGCAATTTAAGATTCGTGTTTATTGAGTAAGTGTATTTCTAATATACAATTTCTTCCCTATACAATAAAAATAAACAACAGATGAACAGTGATTTTCCATTACTGTTTGTTTTTTTTTTTTTGTAAAGTGTATATACTGTACTAGATTACTTATTTATGGAAAATAAATGTATTATTATTATTATTATTATTATTGACATTTAACATCCCTACAATTTTGATAGAAAAAATAGCGATTATTAAAATCTATACATACGAAATTATGTTAAGACTTTGAAACCTAAAAAAAGCTTAAATCTAAAGTTTAGTTTCATTTCGGATACTCTTTCATCAGGATAATCCAAAGAACCAACGCATGCTATTCGAAATGAAAAATTTACATTAACTGCATAATGATAATAAATTATTTCAAAGCAGTTTTGTTAATTACATTATTGGAATGTCAGTGGAATCTCGTATTTTAGGTGACCTTACATTTAAAAAAGGATTATTTTAAAGGCATAAGTAGATTCTAATGACCTTTATCTTTTTAACCAATTTGGTTTATATCGGATATAAACTAAAAAATTTATAGGTGACGATAACTGAGTTACCTCTACCTCTAACTAGTATATAATATGTAGTATATTAAACAACTATTTAGTATCATAAGGCGTACTTTTATCGCACGCATTCATGTTTAGAAAACGAGCCGCAATACGACAAGTTCTCTAAATAGGACAAGTGCGATAAACGCCTTATGAAACGCGTTGTTTATATTATTTTTTCTATTTTGCAAGTTTTACCCCTATGAAAGTAAAGAAAAATTATTAGAAAATTGAATTCCCGTATAGGGATTTTTATGCCTACATACATTTTATACCATTGGCATGCCGTTATTATAGCAACTATAGCACACCATACGAAACCAAGAATGTAAATTGGTCGCTACCAATATTTAAAAACCAAAAGTTGAGTGTCGAAAAGCGAATTGCGAGAATTGCGTTTCATAATGACTTGTTTATAGACGCAAAATAGAAAAATAAGAATACCTTAATTTACGCAATTTTACAAAATATAAAATAATAAATGATTGAAAACCAAGATTACCTACTTACGTTTGAATACAGACCTCCCTACTCGTTGTACCATAGGCGTCGCTTCAGCTGGGGTCGAGCAACAAGTACCTATACAGGATGTCCCAACTAGAATCGACGCAATCGACATCTGGAAAAAGTACAACTCTTAAAAATTTGAAAATTTGGCGACATGGTAAAGTCGGTGGGGCGAACATAACTAAAATATTTAAAATATCTTGTTAAAGTTTTGTCTGTTTTATTGATTTTATCATATTTGTGTGATTGTAATTTTGTTTCTAAATGTTGGGAAGTTCTATATATAAATAGTATACTACTATTCTTTTTCGAAAGAGTTTCGCTGGTACGTTTTGTATAATTGCTTTTTAACAGATTATATTTTTAGTGTCCAGTTTTAAAATCATGTTTATTTAATTTTTCAAGTCATCGCAGATAATATTGTATACTACTATTCTTTTTCGAAAGAGTTTCGCTGGCATGTTTTGTATAATTGCTTTTTAACAGATTATATTTTTTGTGTCCAGTTTTAAAATCATGTTTATTTAATTTTTCACAAATTTTTTCTGAGAGTACTTTTGTGTATAGGATAAAAATATATTTGGGTTGAGAATTTTCTTATATTGTTGGTACTTTTAGCTATCTGTTTTGATTCTAATAATTAATTCGTTTTTTTTGAAATATTTTCTATGATTTAATGGGGTAACTGTTTTTTTTGTAGCCTTGTCTATAGCTGCTGTTCTGTATTTTGGATCTCAAAGACTTATTGCTGTCTCTGCAAGACATAACTACCCTTTTCTTTTGGAGTATGGGGCGATTTTATTTAAAATTGCTACATCGTTCTGACCTCCTGTTTTTTGTATATCATTCTGCCTTAATTTTGTTGTTGTCTTCTATTTCTATTGTGAATATTAGTTTGTTATTCTAAATATTGAATAGCCTGAGAATATAGTCGGTTTTATCCCTGGGAATTGTATTTCGAAATCTATGGTTGGGATTATTGTGTTTTTTAGGTCTTCAAGTGCAAGCTGTGCAATGAGACTAGAAATCCATGCACCCATTGCACAACCTTCCATTTGTTAATAAAAATTTGTTTTATATTAGACATAGGTAGAGGTTAGAGCGTAATCTAAGCTTTCGAGAAATTTTTTAGTGACAGTGTTGTATAGATTTTTAACTGTTACCATTATATCTCTATATCGAGTATCGCTACTATACCGAGTGATTTAGTCGATCCGAATGAAAATAAGTAATTTTCAAAACATCATACTTTAAGTGTGGGAACAAAAATTACACTTGCCAGTTTCTTGCAAAAGTCTATATGATATGATCAGGTTAGGTTGTAATCCAAAGTATATCCTCCAATACAGATTAGATATGGCGACTTTATCATAAAGTAAAACCGGCAAGAAAAACAATTTTTTTAAATAATTTTGATCATAATATTAAAAATATGTTATATACTAATATATAATATTATGTTTAGTTAAAATAATTATCATTATAAGAAAAAAAAATCATGTGTATGTACATATTATAATTTATTAATCAACCAGAAAGAGACATTCTACTTTTTATAATAAGCCCCAACTCCGTAAGTGCCAGTATTATATCCTGAATATCCTGACCCAATTCCTGAGCCATAGCCTGAGCCATATCCTAAGCCGTATCCTGAACCATAGGCTGAGCCATAACCTGAACCATAGCCTAAGCCTGAGCCATAAGCTCCTGAGCCATAAGCTCCTGAGCCATAAGCTCCTGAGCCATAGACGCCTGAGCCATAAGTTCCTGAGCCATAGCCTGAACCATAACCTAAGCCTGAGCCATAGGCTCCTGAGCCATAGGCTCCTGAGCCATAAGCTCCTGAGCCATAGACTCCTGAGCCATAAGTTCCTGAGCCATAGACTCCTGAGCCGTAGCCTCCTGAGCCATAGCCTGAATAACCTGAGTAGGGGTAGCTGGAGTAGCTTCCATATCCTGAGTAGCTTTTGCCTGCATAACCTGAGGATCCCAAGCTTCCAAGGCCAGTGTAACCAGTTCCTGCGTAACCAGTTCCTGCGTAACCAGTTCCTGCGTAACCGGTTCCTGCGTAACCAGTTCCTGCGTAAGGGTAAACTGCGGCTCCAGTTTTATAGCCTGAGTAAGGATAAGCTGCGGCGCCAGTTCCATAGCCGGTGTAGCTTCTGCCATAGCCGGAATAACCGGAAGGATAGCTGGAGTATCCCCTGTTGTAAACACCTGATGAATAACCGCTGACAGGACTTACTGATGAATATGTGCTAGGGTATGCTGACGAATAACTGCTAGGGTATGCTGACGAGTAACTGCTAGGGTATGCTGACGAGTAACTGCTAGGGTATGCTGATGAATAGGAGCTACGATATGCTGGTGAATAAGCGCTGGAATACGCTGGTGAGTAAGCGCTGGAATATGCTGGTGAATAACCGCTGGAATATGCTGGTGAATAACCGCTGGAATATGCTGGGGAATAACCTCTGGAATATGCTGGCGAATAACCGCTGGAGTATGCAGGTGAATAACCGCTGGAATATGCCGATGAATAACCGCTGGGGTATGCTGACGAATAACTGCTAGGATACCCTGCTGAATAACCGGTGTTATATGCTGATGAGTAAGCACCAGGATATGCTGATGAGTAACCGCTGTTATATCCACCGAGTCCTGAATATCCACCGAGCCCTGAATATCCACCGAGTCCTGAATATCCACCGAGTCCTGAATATCCAGTATATCCAGATGTATAGGAGGGATAAGTGCTGCTGTATCCACTATATCCAGCAGAAATAGGAAGACCGATGTCTTGAGGAGTTGCCGCACATAGAGCTGCAACAATGGCCACCAAAATTGCCACTTCCTATAAAATAAACAACATAGTTTAACATTAAGTTAATTAAGTTAATTAAATTAAAACACCACATACATTAGACAATCCCCAAATCCAAAGCAAAAGGTGCTCAAAAGGGAGTTACGTAATGAAGAAATGTAAACAGCCTGCACCCACCGACATTGCCAATGCCGGAGCTTGTGCAAATAATATTAAAAATTCCGGAATATAAGACTAATGTCCTTCTTTTGTGCCAGTTTTTAATAGTAACGTTATAAATAAACTTTGTAGTATTTTTATTCATATTACTTACAATATTACTTACAAAATACATATTACTTACAAAAGCCCAAGCTTACACATCTTCGTATATTTATAATTATTTTCATCCCCTCATACAAATAAAAAATGATAATTTTTCAAACTTTTTTATATTATTACAATTAAAAAATGTTTTAAATCGCTATGTATAAAGAAATTACGTAGGTAATTAATTTTTGCTGCTCTTTATGAAATATATAAAACAAACTTCCGGGTTTAAACCACCTGAAAAAACAACAATAGAAAACAGAAAGTGTTTCCAAAGTTTTCCAAAGTACTATTGTTAAATAATTACATTAGGTAATTACATTAAAAGTATTTTTTCAGGGAAAACGTCAAAAGTCTACTATGATACGCTTATAAAATATTTATTTTGAATACTTTTATTATTGTTATAGGTGACGAATTATTATAAGAATGTTTTAAAATCACAGAGCTACGTGGCAAATAACTTACAGACAACAGGAGAAGGTACATTATTGAAAAATACAAATTTTCTTACAAGCAACTTTCCTTGAAATAAGCTTCAAAGAGCAGAACTTTTCTGTAGTGTTTAGTTTAAAAAAAATGTTTTCGTACCTATAGGTTATTTGAATCAATTCATAAAACAAATTCTTGCCGAAATATTTATTTAAATATATTTAACATGAGTTAACTAACCTACATGTAGACAAAATTAGTGTACATCTTTTTATTCTAAAGATTACAAGAAAATAATTATTTAAATATAATAATAATGTATTGTAAAACCTTAATGAAATTTGTCTGTTGTAATAAATTTTTTTTTAAATAATCTTTAGGGTAATTTATTTTAATTATTATCCAGTACCTACCTACTTGATACACAACTTGTAGAAATGTATTACTTATTAATCTTTAAATTTTTTTACACTAAGGTAATATAGCTGTCAAAATATACCAATAGACTAATGAACCAATATTTATAAAACTCAAGTCTGAAGTAAGTATATAGAGTTGAAATATAAATTTTTCCATGATATTGGCAAAGGTGTTGGCTGTTATAGCCAGCCTAGTTCCATATAAATATAGAATTTATTTCTTCACTGAAAAATACAGGAAAAGAGGACTTTCAGCTAGAGACATGGATAATATCCTACGTTTCGTCCGAGTTTTCGGACTTTTTCAGGGTTTACCTAATCTAATATTAATTTCCTATTTTAATTTTATTGTATGGGTTGGTTTCATTTTGTTTTTCATTGTTTAAGAATGCAATGTACGTGTAGTTTGGTATTCTCTGTTCAAACTACACACATTGCATTATTAAACTATGAAAAACATAATAAAACCAACCCATACAATAAAATTAAAATACTAAATTGATTTTAACTAATTGATTTTTGAAAAAGTCCGAAAACTTGGACGAAACATGGATATTTCCCATGTATCTGCCTCCAAGTCATCTTTTTGTTTTTCATTGAAGAAATAAATCATTTCTTTTATTATCATTCATACCTTACCAATATTTTTTAATAATTGTAGGTATTCTAGCTATCGACTCGTTTTTTATATTTTGATACTTAAGTAAATAAAAGGTGCTATATAATTATTAACTTACCTTAAACATTTTCAAGCGGTATTCAAATTAACTAATAGAATAAGACTCTGAAACTGACTGATATGTGAAGATTATGTGTTACTATTTATATCTAATGTAGAATAACGTCTTCTGCTTTTTTGTGATTTTACCAGATACACATTTAGCTTGGCCTTCCTTGATAACAGGTTATTTGGGGGGATTTCAGAAAAAAAGAATAGGTTCGTAACTAAACCGCACTACTTTCACTATTTTTGTGATAAATATTGTTTATTTATGTATTTGGCCCATCCATTTTATGTTTAAATGCCCGCCTTCACATTTACTCTTGAATTAAAAGTTCAATTAAAAAAAGTTGGATCTCTACGATATTTTAGTTAGCCTTTCTAGCGCCTGAAGGTTTGTATGACTAGTAAACAGTACTATGACATTTTAATTGGTCAGTGTGAAACAGATAGATCTTTCAAGAGTACCATTATAGAAAATTAGTTACGAAATATACTTATGTTTAAAATATTTATGTAGCTACCTAAAGCCGCAGTGGTTTCTTAAAAGAAGCCATCATTTTATGGATTTTTTTCGACTGTGACTGTGCAAGTTTTTTTTTTTTTTAGTGAATATATTTTACTACGTGTGTTAATTTTTTATTAACATTAGAACAATTCATATTTCAATTAATTTTGGTGAACAAGCAATTTGGCTTTATTTTGGTATGGACCCTTAAAGTAAAAATTTTATAAAAGCTGTATAGCTGTCTCTAATAAAATAGTGATAATTATTTCTGACGTAGTGTAATACTAAATGTGACAATTGTAATTATCTGTAACGATTTCACTATAAATAAATTAAACATGCAAGGTCATATAGTATACGACAAGTTTATAATAACATTATACATGGAGATATATGGGTATGAAGAAAAATATGTTATTTCTCTGTTATTAGAAGGCCTCTCAATTAATATAGTTTGTTATTATTTTTTTGTGTTATTAGGTTAATAGTCGAAAGAGGAAAAAATAAAATGGAATATTAAACAATATATTCAGAACTGGAGATCCTGCTACACCTCTGAAATATATAAAATATTTGAAAATTAACCCCTGCACAAAAAAATATTCAGCAGGATTTGGTTTTTGAAATTCACTTTTCCATAACCAAAAAATAAAATTCTTACACTAAATTAAAATTTGTCAAACGTGACTTTTGTTTCCATAGATATACTTACTTACACATTGTGTTCATTAAAAAAAAAAACGTTGAAACAGGTCAATTAATATAATATAGAAATTGACACTTTTCTGCAATATTTCCTATTTTTTTGAGGCACGTTTGACGGATCTAGTGACATTACTGACATTTTTCTTAACAGGACGCTGTATATTTCATAGTATAAATAGATAGCCCTGATATAAGCTTATACCTGTAATTTTTTTCATTATAGCCGTTAAAAAATGTATGTCACATTGATTATTTCATAGTGTCTTGTGTACTTTAATGTTTAATGCTGTCTGGTTCCAACCTGATGCTGACTCTTCACATTGTCGCCTTGATGTAAGAAATTACCTTAATAAAGTTTTCCCAAATCGGTGAATAGGTAGAAGAGCTCCCCTGACTTGCCAGTAGATTTTTGTTTGGTTGGAGAAAATAGGAAATATTGCAGAAAGCTGGCAATTTCTATAATTACCAACTGACCTATTTCAATGTTTTTTTTCAATCTTAACTAGAAAAAAAAAAAATACGAATTTTGTTCCATCTTTTCCGAGACACTATCAGCTGTAAGCGTTGAGTGAAATATTTGATTATTCAGTCAACGCTGTAAGGCAATATTTGTTCTTACTTACTTCCACTTTTAGAAACGACCATCAATATAGATCGATATTTATGATTAATGGAATTTCAAGACCTCTAAAAGTAGGGAATTGGAAAAATCTAAAATAATTGGTTACAACCATGGGAAAACGGGTATGATATTGTACGTGGGGATTTAGCTATAATGTTGGTAAGAAGAAATGTTACAAAAAGAAAGCTAAATGAATTGGCTTTAATGTTGTAGAATATGGACGTTTTAAATTTTTAATTTAAAATTTCGAATTTCGATCAACAATATACATTCATACTTATAATAGTTACAATAGCTATACGTTTTCGTAACGAAAATATTGGAGCGACAATTTCACACCGCCATTTTTTAACCAAGTAGAGGCTTGTTTTTTGTTCAGTTACCATGCCAAACCAAAAAAATTCCGGAAATTTTTAACGTTGTGTGAAATTAATAAGTGGAAATTTTTCTGTCATTTAAAATGTCAAAATAAAGACGGGGAGTTGGAGTGCTTTTAGAATAAAATTTTTCCACCAATATTAGTAGATCAAAGTTAATAAGAAAAATATAATATGTTTTTAAGTTATTTATAAAAAGTTTAATTAAAAACTAAACTTGGAAAATGGTATGTTAATTATTTCACTAAGAGATTTCGCATTTTATTAAACATGCCGCGGCGATAGCTCAGTCTGTTAGGTGCTGGGTGGTAGCTTGTGACTAACAGAATGGGTATATCGCGGCGCGAGTTCGAATCTCGCTAGGGGAGAAATGGCACCTCTCCCAGGGAATGGTTGTGTGTCTGCGTTTTTTTCATGTGTACCCTCCCTCTACACAAGCCTGAGGCTTTCAGAAGGGAGGTTGTCCATTTCTGTGGTGTGTTTTATGGTTTGTGTTTTATGTTTTTATATAAATTTTGAAGTAGGTACTTCAGAATAATTATTATCAAAAATAAATGATGTTCCACTAATA
This sequence comes from Pogonocherus hispidulus, assembly GCA_963924545.1. Classification (NCBI taxonomy): domain Eukaryota; kingdom Metazoa; phylum Arthropoda; class Insecta; order Coleoptera; family Cerambycidae; genus Pogonocherus; species Pogonocherus hispidulus. The sequence continues at coordinate 81,082,834 of OZ004693.1, forward strand.
TTAGTAGGTTCAAGTTAATAAGAGAAAAATATTCATGACCTCGAAAAAATTTCCGGAAATAATTTAAGCACTAGGGATATTATAAGTGAAAATTTTTTCATATCGAGACATTATTAATACGCAAATAGCAATGTATTTTGTAGAGTAAGAATGTTAATTCTTGGTTGTAAAAACCAATTCCTGGATTTTCCTTTTGACACAAGTGTTTATTTTCTAATATGGCAGAAAAATTAATCTGGTCAAATCAACAATAACAGGAGAACTTTCTACATAATGCTACAAATAAATAGGTAGTAGATACCTACAGACGATATATTGAAGATATTGCCTACATATTTTTAATTAAACATTTTACTTACTTCTTGTGAGCTGAAAATAAATAATCCAAATCAATTAAGTATAGTGTTTCAAAAATAGATAAAAAGTAGATATACCTATTTTCAATTCTACGATTAATAGGTGAATACATTTTACAATTAAAAAGGGACCAACAGCAAAACCTAGCAAATATAATTCGTTTAAAAAATCACTAATCATAAACTATTTAGTAAAATATTAAAAAATATCATGCAGGTACATGTTTCAAATGTTGGTATTGTTGGTTGTTTAAAATCAACTTTGCAGATAGTATCATCTCAGAATGTATTTTAAGTACATAGGACAATCTCCAAAAGACTTTGTGGCAATGTTGAGCTAACATAGTAAAAGGTAAATAAATAATATACTGTAGGTAAATAAAAAATATTTTCAGTCACTCAGTAACTATAGGATAAAAAAATTATAATTATACCTTGATACTTTAACTTGTGTTATTTCCCACCAAACAATTGGCATGTCTCAAAAATATTCTTAGTGCGTTATGGTTCTGACAGAGTGAGTTTTTAATCCTCATTTCGTTTACGTATAGTACCGTTTCTTGAAATATAAAATTATTTGACACAACAAGGTGAGGCAGAGATGACCCCCGAGGTCACCAGATTTGCCTCCACCTGATTTCTTCGTATGGGGTAGTAAACGTGAACGTACCTAACACCTACGCTTATAAGACTAAATAGAGTCCAAACAGCTTCTCAAAATATAAATTCGGCATATCTAAGTAAAAACAACAATACTAACACTGAATTTTATTATGCGTAGAAAATAACGGCTTTCAGTTTTTATAATTTATTTATGTGTGCTTTTCATCAATACTGCGTCTGTTATTTTATTTTTTAAAACTGTTTTTAGTATCTCAGAAACATATCAGAAACAATATTCATCTGTATATTCATGAAACAATATTCATCTCTATCTCGTCTGAAACAATATTCATGGATCAAACGTGGCTTCCTCTACTCCAGAATGATGTTACTAGTGGAAACCTAATAATATTATAGTGATCAGTGCATGTGATGACATTATGAATTAAAAATGCCAATCTGACAAAAATTTGTTATCATACATACCTTCTACTGACGACGAGTTGAGCAACTTGAAACTTTTAGAAAAAAGCTAGTTAAGTGTTTAATTTCTTTTAAATTTTATTAGGTATAATAATAATAATTTTATTTAGACATTATTCAAAATATGATTTGTAATATTTGTTATAAAACTAAAAAACCGTTGATGATATATAGGTAATTTATCAAATATTTATTTTATTGCATAATATACAGTGTTTTTTTGGGACAAACTTTAGAAGTTTGCCTTGATACCGCAGTTTGAATATTTAATTTGTATGCTTCTGACCCAGCTTACCATAGTAAGCTGTTTTTTGTTATTTTACAGGTGGTATAATCCCAAAAGAGACTACAATGGATATATAGGCGCATTTAGATATAAGAAATCCTTTGAAACTCTTACTAAATCTACGAGTTGAATCCAAAAATGTGATAAAAAGTGTATCATTGCACCAAAAATAACAAAGTTGATAGCTACTTCCGATATAACAGGAAGTGCAACGATCGTGAAATGATTTCTCTTAAAAACTTATATATGTATAAGTGACAAATAAGATTTGCCAAATTTTCAGATAGATTTTGCCACCCCAACAGATTAAAACGATAGACGGGATCATAGGGAAAAATTTTGGTAGAGTGTAATTTGCGCCTTTGTTTACCTTCTTTTAGTTTTTAGAATTGAATCACAAAACACAATAGAAATGTAATTATCACTTCTTCAAACTCCATAATGATGGACACATTCTTAAATAAAATTACTGTAGGTTTATTATTGATGTAAACTGTAGGTTTATTTATTATAGATTATCATTGTGTTACATCAGAATTACACAAATTGAACGTTAAGATTGTTTCGAGTTTTGATGTACCTACCTATATGATTAATTTGGCTGACAGACCTAGGTCTCCATAGCTGGGTCTGTCCAGAAACCATACGATTTATAATTGATTATTAATTTTATGTAAGTATAGCAATAGTCTATCATAACACCAAAACCGTTGAAGATAGGCATAGGGAATGTTATTACAGGTTGACACAGAATTAAATTCATCATCAGTACGTGAAAAGAGATACAGGGTACTGTATTTTAAAAAATAATTTGGACGGTGTAAATTTTCGCTGAAACAAAATTATATTTTGCATACGCTGTACATAAATTAGCAACACTGAAAGTATCGATGCAAAGCGAGCCGGTGGCTCAGGGTTTAGGGTCTCGATCGCTCAACCCAGAGGTCGTGGGTTCGAATACCCATTCCACCAAACAATTTTCAATTAAATTGTTTACTCGTAGATCAAGGCTTGTTCGCAGGGATAGGTTGGCAACCATCCTGGCGATGGCCTAGGATGGGAAGAATGTCCCATCCTAGGTTAACTATAATTAAAGGCTGATTTACACGGGTATAGTTGCGGGTAGAGTAGAGTAGCAAGTAGAGTGCACTCTACTGTCCGCTGTACCGTTTCAGCTCTGGGACTGGTCACACAAAGATAGTACTGATGCTAGTATGGTGTGGTGTTTGTTGAAAAATGAATTCAAGAAAAAGAAAGTTGATTGAAAATTGTTTAGCTACAGTTGCAAATGCACTTGAAACAGAAGTCACTGAAGCTATCGATGAAGAAGTAAACAAGCAAAGAAGTGAGTGGGTGAGAGAGTTACTCTGTAGTTTATACTACCTAAATTCCATAAACACTCGTATTCACTATACATCTCTACAAGTTTAAAAGTTTCATCTTCGGTGAATTTCATTTTATATAAGACAGAACGTGGCTTCAGCCGGAATGACAGCGTTCTCACTCTCCTACCTACTCTACTCTACTACAGAATAACAGCGCGTTCCATGGGTAGAGTACGTAGGCAAGTGCATATTTTCACGGTGGTGGTGGTAGTTGCAGAGTTACTTTGCCACATGTCGCTAGTGACTCTACTCTACCAGCTACTACACACTCTACTCGCTACTCTACTCTACTGAGCGTTTATACGGGTAGAGTTACTCTACTATACCAAGTACTATCCTCATTACTCTACCCGTGTAAAGGGGCCTTAACACAAGGTTTATTAACCTTGGTGTTAATGTGAAAGATTAAAATCAGTTGATGTTTGAATGTCCCCCTAACTAATGAGGTTTTTCAGGTTTCCCTCATTCCAGCACTGAATGGCGGTTAGGGCCTACCAACGTAAGTCGTTCCTGAGACGCATAAGTCTCAGACTTTCGGGCTAATCCTTATGATTAGAATGAGGGGTAGAGATATTATTAACTAAAGCTTAAGAGTCCCTATATGCCTTTATTCATCATGTCTACATTACCTTTTTCCTTTTCAAAATGGCCACAGCAGATAATTCGAAGTTTCATGGTGTAAAATAAAAATATACCTATAATTATGTCAAAAAAGGTTGGCTTTGAATATGAGGATCCTTTATTAATGCCCTCCTAAAATAATTTGTAGAATCCAAATATGCAATTTCATTTAAAATAACGAAGTTAGTATCGACATCAGGTACAACCTGAAGTGCCTTTTTCAAGATATTTTCATTAAATAGAGCATGGCCTACTGTGCTTATTCTGTAATTTTCAGAAGAATGTTATTAACGGAACTCCCAATAATTCTAACAAACGGTTTTAATCAATTACCCTGTATATATATTAAATTATCAATGTTTTCAATTCAATTCTAGAAAATCGATGACGTTTTCAGATATTTATTTAACCTTTAAAGACGAAACGGATATTACTGTGTGGAAAATTATTAATATCTACAATCTACATAAATTAAATTCAATCACAGTTTGCGTTTAGTGTTTTAGAAAAATGTCATTTATAATAATTATTATAATTTTTCAACGCTATTCTATAGTAATTATATTTTATCGTGATTTTAGTCAAATTTTCAACTAACATCAGAAAGATAAATAAAGCTACAAATAAACTATACACAATCATGGGCGGCCATGAAAGCACAGACAAGAAAGTAATTGTCCCAGGATACTTTATATCCACCCTTATCCTTAATCCCTTATATGACATCCTTATATATACGTTATCCTTATATCTGTTATTTTGCTGCATAAAATCATTAACTCCACTGTAGATTGTACCGAATTATTGCATCAGTTAAAGTTAAATATATATGTACCTCGCACGAATGCAAGATACTCCTAGCAGTGCCTCGTACACGAGTTTTACAATCATCGCCAATTTATACCACGTGTGAAAGTTATAGGACAGTGCAAGGCAACATTATTCAACATGACCGACTCCAAAATAAAATCAATAAAATCTACGTACAGGGTATTCGCGTATATTTTGACCCCTACCTACAGGGGCTTTTTAAATGGGATACCCTGTATAATTTTAGACGAATGGGAAAAAATGATTTCTCTGATTTCAAAAATATATATTTTGTTGACATTTGCACTGACAGTTTTCGAAATATTTAATATTTAATGTTTACAATAAATCATAAAAAAAAATATTAAAAAATGAAAATATTAGAAAATGTTTAAATAACTAAGGAGATTACATCGTAAAGCGTTAAATATTGTTTATTTCTGTTGGTTTCTACTGTTAAATATTTTTAGTTCTTTGTATTTTTTTATGGTACTCGCTGTCGAATATTTCGAAAACTGTCAGTGCAAATGTCAACAAAATATATATTTTTGAAATCAGGAAAAAAACGTTTCCCCAAGCGTGTGAAATTATACAGCGTGTCCCATTTAAAAATATTATGTTCAATTGGTTTTCCCAAGTTTACGACATGCAATTTTTTTTCGACCTAGTTAAAAGATAATACGTGAAAAACAAAACAACTTTTGTATTTAAATTTTTTTCTAACTTTCTTAATAACCCCTGTAGGTAGGGGTCAGAATATACGCGAATACCCTGTACATTAGTACCTACTATCCCTTTACGTACTTGTCATTTATTAATTATTTTGTTAATATTTTACTATATTTGCTGGCTGGTATTTTACGTTATTTATTGGTATTTGTTAGTGTTTAATTGTATTTATCCAAGTGCATTTGGTTTATGTTTGTAAATTGTCTTTAAGTAATTATTGTTCTTTTCAGTGTTATATTACAATACTTTGTGTCAACTCCTGCTATCCTGTAAATGTTTTTTTGTTGTTACATAGTCGTATACTAAATAAATAAATAAATAATGAAAAATACATATTCAAGCTTTGGGATGGCAATAATAATAAATTACGAAATTTAGATTAGAATCTGGAGTCTTTATCAACCAAAATTCAACTCCCGGTCCAACCGGAAACAATACAAACTTTATAATTTTAACGAAAAACTGCAAATATTTTTTTATTCACTATGAATTTTGTTATCGAAATGTTATCGAAAATGTGAAAAAACAGAAAAACACCCATATAGATCCATAAACCCTGAATCATCTAAAAACAGCAAACAAGCTTTTCATCAACCTTTTTACCACAATTTACAAAAATTGAATTTTGTAATGAAAATTCAATAGAATAGAATTTTGTGAAGGAATCTTGAAATCAGAATCTGATATTGAACAAAGAAAAAAATATATTTATTGGTTGCTATTAAATATAGAAAGTTGGGGTCACTTCTGGTTAGATAGAATTTGTATTGTGATTCCTAAATATGTCAGATTCTGAATGACTTACTATTGATATCCCAGATCACGAATATGTGTCTTATATTAACAGATGCGCATCACTAAAGGTGTTGATGAGTCCAACTCCATCTTATTGGGTTGTACAGGCAATACTTTCCTGAAATATATAAATGTATACCAGGTTATTAAAACTTGGTACACAAATATATTTTAAAGTTGCACATAATAATAATTTCTGATTTTGTGTGAATTTTGAAATTACTCAAGGACACTAAAAACTCTATAACCACACGTATTATAAGCGATATTTCATTTACAACTTTTAAGTTCAAATGCACGAAGCAGCACGTGGCGGAAGCTACCAAAATAACCTTAAAATAACCGTTAATTCTCCATGAAGTCTCATCTCAAAAGTTGAATCATGTATAATAACAAAAATATAAACAGTATCACCTTACATTTTTTGTGCTACGGTATGTATCCGGATGCATTGGCGTCGCCAAGGGGGGCAATGTGGGGCGACCGCCCCCCTGGCTTTCGAGTCTAATATTAAGAACAACGTCATTTAATTTAAAACAAATAACCTAAATTAATATTCACAAATAAATTTATTCATTCATCTATATACAAAACAAAATATCGACTCCCATTCTCTTTTTTTAACAATAGTTGCCACCACCAATAAAAAAGATGCCAGATTAGTTCCTTGCGTGGTTTGAATGAGACCATACTATTAATAATTGACCATTCCTGCTTACCCCTTCGAAGGGATGACCAATACCTAATGTACTCGTATGGCATATCTCGTATATCCCAATAGGTTTTCTGGTTAGATTTTCATAGGCAAGTCACAAAAAAACGATGAGTTTTCCACTCCACTACACCAAGATACTGCATTTTTTTCAACGCGCGTTTCGCTAACATTGTTAGCACCATCTCAAGGTGATTAAAGGTGAGTGGAGTATTTTGGTGTCAAGTGGAAAGTTTTCCTAATACAAGACCAAGTATATATTTCCACACATACTGTTTAGGAATGTTTTTGCAACATTGTACTGTTCATTTCTTTTACAAATAAACACCTCTTAGCTGTTACAATATAGTTCCTTTTTTTTGTTACCTTATTTTAAGAAAATGTCTTTTTGTTAAAAATATTTTTTATGTGTTTTGATCGTGTAGATCTTGATAGAATACATTTTTTTTTATTTGTGATGTGGTATTTTTTATTTTACTGGACATTTATTTTTTGGCCTCATTTATTACCCTATACCTATTTGCCTACATTATAAATAACATATTTTCAAATAATTTTTGTCTTTTATACGAAACTAAAGTTGTTTTTTTTTCTATTAACTGTGAAGTGAATAGAAAAAAAATTATATTTTGTTTTTGAAGACAAATTCCGAAAAAAAATTATTTCGCCCCTTCCCTGGAGATTTTGAAGGGGACGTCCATGTCAGGATGGTCCAATAATGACAATAAAAAAATTTGAATTATAGAAATGCATTCATCCACCTGTTATATAAAAACCTTGACATTACTTAAGATAGTCGCATATTATACTGGATTATTTTACTGTAAAATTATTCAACATCAAGTTATCTTTCTGTCAATCATGTATTATTCAATTTTTATATGTTTTTTAATGTCAGGGTCATAATGTTTAATGAAAATTTTAAAAATAGGAAAGATACAACTAAGACGCAGCTAAATAAACAAAAAGTACAGGTTATACAATACTTATATTTTGTGTAGTCAAATTAAGGAAACTAAAGTATTCAATGGGTTTTAAATAAAGACATTAAACAAAGTGTCTACGCATTATGTAGGTACCACGAAATTACACCAACTACACCCATGAAAACAAATAGTCATTTTATGCAAATAATCTCTGCAGGAAAAATTTTATGTCTTAATAATTATGCATAGTGTCTACCTGATCCACCCTTGAATAAATAGTTTCATAATAAAAAAAATTTTCGTATGCGTGATATTTTCAGTATCTTCCTTGTATCCTTGTATACTGATAATACAGGTAAACTAAGTACCTAATTAAAAATTTGAGTACCAGTACCCAGTTTAGTGATGGGTGTGTTTTGTGATGGGAAGTTCCCCATGAGTATATTTTGAATACTATGTATAAACCAAAATAGTTTTTTTTTTTTATTTTCTTAACGGCTTGCACGTGTATAAAATATCTAATTCTCTTGTCTAGAATTACGTTATAGAAATGCTAATGATTGTCTCTAAAATTTTGTTATTTAAGGTCAGTGCGCACTTAGGGGGGAGGCCAAGGGGCCATGGCCCCTCCCCAATATCTTAAAAAACACTTGCAACCGCGCGTAGTTTTATGTATCTTAAAAGACTGATTGTCAAGAACAACTTTGAAATGTCTCCAACAAAAAAAAAATATACAGGGTGTATTTTTTAAAGGTAAACACCCCTGTATCTCCGTTATTAAGAGATTACTATATGTTCTTTGGAACTTTTTTCATCATTTTTTATAAACTATTTGATAATCTGTGGACTTACGTTTCATCACTTCCGGTTTCACCGGAAGTAACCCCAATTTTGAAAATTTAAATGGGACACCCTATATATTTTGATCCTGTATGGTTTATCATTCAATTTCAAATAAATTTGCAAATGGAACTATATTTCTAAAATCAAAAACAACGTTGCTATTTAAAAAATAATTTTATTATAACTAATGTACTGCGTCATTTAAATTAAGTAAAAGCTAATGAACAATAAGTAACAAACTTATAATCTTTACTAAATTGTAATCGTTACAAATTATTTTCAAAAATACCACCGCCATGATTAAGACAAGCCTCCCCCCATTGTAAAATTTGTTGAGTCGCCCTAAATATCATTTCTTGCGGTATAGTTTGTAACAATTACATTCTATAATAAAATTCTTTTTTAAATAGCAACGTTGTTTTTGATTTTAGAAATGTTCTATTTGCAAATTTATTTGAAATTGAATTATAAACAATACTGGATGAAGATATACAGGGTGTCCCATTTAAATTTTGAAAGTTGGGGTTACTTCCGGTGAAACCGTAAGTGATGAAACGTAAGTCGACACATTATCAAATAGTTTATAAAAAATGATGAAAAAAGTTCCAAAGAACATATAGCGTAAATCTCTTAATAACGGAGATACAGGGGTGTTTACCTTTAAAAAATACACCCTGTATACTGATAAATTGTTATCATTATTAAGCACTGCACCCTCTAAGATTTTTTTCTGGGTGCGCCACTGTTTAAGGTTATAGCCTAGGTAGGTATATAAACTCGCAGTTAAATATATATAATATTCAAACAAGTTTAACAGATAAGATGCTACCTGGTGGATTTACCATAACATAGAATAAATTATTGGAATTCAGTAAAGAAAATTGTTTTTCCATCGTCCTTAACTTCAAAGCGATTTTCACGTTGCATTAAGGATAATTATAACATCAAAGGACCTATAACCAATTTTCTACTATACGTGCAAGTATTGATCAAGTAGTTGTGTACTAAAAGATTATTAATTCAAATGTTCTTAATTAGAAGTATCTTTAAATTGATTATAGAGCCTGTTACTTATCTGGTGAATTAAATTTTAATAATAGAAAATTTTCTCACTGTTTGAAGCATGGTAAGGTCATACCTATTTATAAGAAAAAAGATACCCATTGTTTTGAAAATTATCATAAAAATTCTTTTAATAATTCTTTAATAATAGGTAATATAGCAATATTACGAAAGCGTTGAAAGGACATCGTGTGAAATAATTTTATAATTGCCAGTTTAAACTGTCAATTTATAGATAATTGTCAGTTTGATCTGGCAATTATGTATAATTGACAGTCTAAACTGGCAATTATTCATAATTATAGGTTTGAACTGTGAATGATTCACTATCCTGTTTAAGGCATGGTAAGGTCATACCTATTTAATGAAAAAAGAAAAAAGATGCCCATTGTTTTGAAAATTATCAAACAGTAACAATATCGTGTGAAATTTAAAAAATCTTTTAATATGCTTTGATAAGCAATATTACGAAAGCGTAGAAAGAACATCGTGTAAAATAATTTTATCTGGCAATTATGTATAATTGACAGTTTAAACTGGCAATTATACATAATTCCCAGTTTAAACTGTCAATTATTCATAATTGCCAAATCAAACTGACAATTATCTATAATTGACAGTTTAAACTGGCAATTATAAAAGGGCATCGTATGAAACAATTTTATAATTGTCAGTTTAAACTGTCAATTTATAGATAATTGTCAGTTTGATCTGGCAATTATGTATAATTGACAGTTTAAACTGGCAATTATTCATAATTATAGATTTGAACTGTGAATGATTCACTATCCTGTTTAAGGCATGGTAAGGTCATACCTATTTAATGAAAAAAGAAAAAAGATGCCCATTGTTTTGAAAATTATCAAACAGTAACAATATCGTGTGAAATTTAAAAAATCTTTTAATATGCTTTGATAAGCAATATTACGAAAGCGTAGAAAGAACATCGTGTAAAATAATTTTATCTGGCAATTATGTATAATTGACAGTTTAAACTGGCAATTATACATAATTCCCAGTTTAAACTGTCAATTATTCATAATTGCCAAATCAAACTGACAATTATCTATAATTGACAGTTTAAACTGGCAATTATAAAAGGGCATCGTATGAAACAATTTTATAATTGTCAGTTTAAACTGTCAATTTATAGATAATTGTCAGTTTGATCTGGCAATTATGTATAATTGACAGTTTAAACTGGCAATTATTCATAATTATAGATTTGAACTGTGAATGATTCACTATCCTGTTTAAGGCATGGTAAGGTCATACCTATTTAATGAAAAAAGAAAAAAGATGCCCATTGTTTTGAAAATTATCAAACAGTAACAATATCGTGTGAAATTTAAAAAATCTTTTTATATGCTTTGATAAGCAATATTACGAAAGCGTAGAAAGGACATCGTATAAAACAATTTTATAATTATTGTCAGTTTAAACTGTCAATTTATAGATAATTGTCAGTTTGATCTGGCAATTATGTATAATTGACAGTCTAAACTGGCAATTATTCATAATTATAGATTTGAACTGTGAATGATTCACTATCCTGTTTAAGGCATGGTAAGGTCATACCTATTTAATGAAAAAAGAAAAAAGATGCCCATTGTTTTGAAAATTATCAAACAGTAACAATATCGTGTGAAATTTAAAAAATCTTTTTATATGCTTTGATAAGCAATATTACGAAAGCGTAGAAAGGACATCGTATAAAACAATTTTATAATTATTGTCAGTTTAAACTGTCAATTTATAGATAATTGTCAGTTTGATCTGGCAATTATGTATAATTGACAGTCTAAACTGGCAATTATTCATAATTATAGATTTGAACTGTGAATGATTCACTATCCTGTTTAAGGCATGGTAAGGTCATACCTATTTAATGAAAAAAGAAAAAAGATGCCCATTGTTTTGAAAATTATCAAACAGTAACAATATCGTGTGAAATTTAAAAAATCTTTTTATATGCTTTGATAAGCAATATTACGAAAGCGTAGAAAGAACATCGTGTAAAATAATTTTATCTGGCAATTATGTATAATTGACAGTTTAAACTGGCAATTATACATAATTCCCAGTTTAAACTGTCAATTATTCATAATTGCCAAATCAAACTGACAATTATCTATAATTGACAGTTTAAACTGGCAATTATAAAAGGGCATCGTATGAAACAATTTTATAATTGTCAGTTTAAACTGTCAATTTATAGATAATTGTCAGTTTGATCTGGCAATTATGTATAATTGACAGTTTAAACTGGCAATTATTCATAATTATAGATTTGAACTGTGAATGATTCACTATCCTGTTTAAGGCATGGTAAGGTCATACCTATTTAATGAAAAAAGAAAAAAGATGCCCATTGTTTTGAAAATTATCAAACAGTAACAATATCGTGTGAAATTTAAAAAATCTTTTAATATGCTTTGATAAGCAATATTACGAAAGCGTAGAAAGAACATCGTGTAAAATAATTTTATCTGGCAATTATGTATAATTGACAGTTTAAACTGGCAATTATACATAATTCCCAGTTTAAACTGTCAATTATTCATAATTGCCAAATCAAACTGACAATTATCTATAATTGACAGTTTAAACTGGCAATTATAAAAGGGCATCGTATGAAACAATTTTATAATTGTCAGTTTAAACTGTCAATTTATAGATAATTGTCAGTTTGATCTGGCAATTATGTATAATTGACAGTTTAAACTGGCAATTATTCATAATTATAGGTTTGAACTGTGAATGATTCACTATCCTGTTTAAGGCATGGTAAGGTCATACCTATTTAATGAAAAAAGAAAAAAGATGCCCATTGTTTTGAAAATTATCAAACAGTAACAATATCGTGTGAAATTTAAAAAATCTTTTTATATGCTTTGATAAGCAATATTACGAAAGCGTAGAAAGAACATCGTGTAAAATAATTTTATCTGGCAATTATGTATAATTGACAGTTTAAACTGGCAATTATACATAATTCCCAGTTTAAACTGTCAATTATACGTAATTGTCAGTGTAAACTGTCAATTATTCATAATTGCCAAATCAAACTGACAATTATCTATAATTGACAGTTTACACTGTACACTGCCAATTATAAAATTATTTCACACGATGTCCTTTCTACGCTTTCGTACAATATAGCTTTAAATTGAACAACAAGCAATACAGGGTGTCCACCTAGTGCGCGTAAGTCCAATATCTGGGTTAATAAAAGAGATAACTTAATTTTTTTTCTACAGGGTTGTCTAATATCCCGAGCTGCACAAAATGAAAATATATTTACATATTCAGGGTGTTCAGTTTTTCCTGGACAGGTACCAACTTCATTTTTTTAAATGGAAACCTATATTTTTTATGGCATTATCGAATTCTACGTAAAAAATTAGTGGGACTTTGTGCTTAACACTGCTATTGAAATATTGATAGTTTTCGAGATATTTGACTTTTAATTTTTTTTCTTATGTTTCGTCACTTCTAATAGTTGACATAATTATGGTTGTATGACAGCTAGAAATTATTTTTTTTCAGAAACTGTAGAGTGAAGATGGCTCTTTCGAAAAACGTATCAAAAGTTGACCTGCGATATACAGAGGGCAACAGAAATCGTGCCAAACCTGATGGTGTAATATTTAAAAAATCTCGACTTTTTCAAATGGAACACCCTGTGTTTTATGATTTCATTAGATGCCTTTCTGTAGACTCTACAATTTTATAATAGCTTTCCCTATACCTAAGTTGCGTAGTTTTTGCAAAAAACCCACTTTTATGAAAAATACCCGATTTGCGCACGTTCCTTTCTCGGGAAAAACGCAGTGAGCGTCTGTCACGCAATAAAATTTGTGACAATCAGTTTACATGTCATTTCTTCTTTTACTGAATATTCACGTACGAGTTTAGAGTAAGTACTAAGCGTGCATACAATGAACTATTCAAAAGAAGAATTAGTGAAAATGGTTTATGCCTTAGGAGAAGCTCATGGAAATTGTTTGCTAGCAGCACGTATTTACAAAGCAAATAATCCAGATTTACAGAGATTTCCACGTGCTGACTGTTTTGAAAATGTGAAAGAAAGATTTGAAAGAACAGCAAATGCGAATTATGAGAAAACTACCAGGAGACATGACGGTAACAATGACGATATTCAGTTTAATGTTGTGGCGTCTGCTGTTGAAAATCCAAATATTAGTGTCAGGAAAATCAGTAATAATCTTGGAGTTTCCAAAAGCTTGACAAACAAGATACTGAAGAAGAATAATTTTCATCCGTATCATATTAAAAACCATCAAGCACTGTTACCTCAAGATCACCTAAACCGCCTGCAATTTTGCCACTGGGCATTGGATAAAATTCAGGAAAGTCCAAACTTTTTTATGAATGTCTTGTTTACTGACGAATCAACATTTTCAAACACATGCTTACCCAATCGTCGCAACTTTCATCACTACGCTGACAATAATCCAAGATTATTGAGGGTACTAGATAATCAGCATCGTTTCAAAGTGAACGTGTGGGCTGGAATTTGTGGAGAACATATTGTTGGACCGTACTTTTTTGAAGGCAATTTAAATGCCAATGTGTATTTGCATTTTTTGCAAAACGAACTTCCCCTTCTACAGCTACAGAATATGCCCGCTGATTATTTGGTTCAACAATGGTTTCAGCATGATGGTGCCCCTCCACATTCCACTTTGGCGGTACTGTGATTATTTTATTGTTGTAGTACTTTTCCTATTATCTATTCATATTTCAGATTAGAGAACACCTAAACCACGTATATCCAAATAAGTGGTTAGGTCGTGGTGGTCCAGTTCCTTGGCCTGCACGTTCGCCTGATTTAAATATTCTGGACGTTTTCTTGTGGGGTTATATCAAGGAGCGAGTATACGAAGTACCGCCAACGGATATGCAAGACTTGAAAGAAAAGATCCAAAATGAGTTTCTAACCATAACGCCCGAAATGTTAAGAAATGTTCACATTCATTTTCGTCGTAGATTAATGCTCTGTGTTGAAAACAACGGTGGACATTTTGAGCATTTACTTTAGGTTAGCTTGCTTGTATGAGTATTGCGTATTCTTTTTTCAATACTCTATGTATATTCATCCATTTCACTAATAATTTTTCTAACTACGGTAACACCGTTTGGTTTTCAATATGATACGTATGAAACTTCTTCTTCAATATCTTATTTGTCGAGCTTTTGAAAACTCCAAGATTTCTACTGATTTTCTGATACTAATATTTTTGGATTTTCAACAGCAGAAACCACAACATTAAACTAAATATTATCGTTGTTAGTCCCATGTCTCCTGGTAGTTTTCTCATAATTCCCATTTGCTGTTCTTTCAAATCTTTCTTTCACATTTTCAAAACAGTCAGCACGTGGGAATCTCTATAAATACGTGCTGCTAGCAAATAATTCCCATGAACTTCTTCTAAAGCATACGCCAGTTTTGCTAATTCTTAATTACACGTAGAGCTTTTATGATTTTTTACTTTTATTTACAAATAAATGGTAACTTTCCATAAAGACTTGTTTATTAAACTGAAATTATCTAAATTTTTCAGTTATTTTTATTTTAAGAAGTGTAAACTAATACATTTTATAAAAATAAATAGCCTTACAATATTTTTTCCGTCAAAGGAGTGCGCAAATCGGGTATTTTTCATAAAAGTGGGTTTTTTGCAAAAACTACGCAACTTAGGTATAGGGAAAGCTATTATAAAATTGTAGAGTCTACAGAAAGGCATCTTATGAAATCATAAAACACAGGGTGTTCCATTTGAAAAAGTCGAGATTTTTTAAATTTTAAACCATCAGGTTTGGCACGATTTCTGTTGCCCTCTGTATATCGCAGGTCAACTTTTGATACGTTTTTCGAAAGAGCCATCTTTACTCTACAGTTTCTGAAAAAAAATAATTTCTAGCTGTCATACAACCATAATTATGTCAACTATTAGAAGTGACGAAACATAAGAAAAAAAAATTAAAAGTCAAATATCTCGAAAACTATCAATATTTCAATAGCAGTGTTATGCACAAAGTCCCACTAATTTTTTACGTAGAATTCGATAATGCCATAAAAAATATAGGTTTCCATTTAAAAAAACGAAGTTGGTACCTGTCCAGGAAAAACTGAACACCCTGAATATGTAAATATATTTTCATTTTGTGCAGCTCGGGATATTAGACAACCCTGTAGAAAAAAAAATTAAGTTATCTCTTTTATTAACCCAGATATTGGACTTACGCGCACTAGGTGGACACCCTGTATAGCTTGAGCTATACACCCACGAGTACAAGCAGTACCGCAGCAAACGTATTTAGTGAGGTGACTGCCCCACAGAGTTTTTTTGTGATCTTAGCAGAGCATTCGACTGTGTCAATTATAATTACTTAATAAATTGCATGACTGTGGCTGTGGCATTCACGAGCAGCCATTAGAAGTGGACCAGAAACGATTTACGATGTTATAAGTTTAACTACCATTTAGTACGGGAATAAGGAAAATCTGGAAAACTTTATCAATTAAAGTGAACAGTAGGTCGTTAACCATTTATTATTTATATATAACGCTACCAGTTTTATGCGCACATACTTAATAAAGCAACAATTAGAAAAAGTTCTCCGGCGGCGGAATCCGAATTGTGGTCAAATGTGGGGAAAGATTGATTACAACCTCGCGTCTTTAACCGCTCGACCACGGGGGGGCTGGTGTGGCTATAATAAAATATTATATCGTTGAGCTACTCAAGTTTTTCGAACCGTGACTCAGTTTACGTATTTTAATTTTCTACCTTCTGTTAAAATTATTTATTATGTAATAATTGTGACAATAATTTTTAAATAAAATAACTTTATCATCTCAATATTTTTTAAATGATGCATACATTTACTTCTACGTACAAAACTATCTGAGTTTTTATTTTTTATTGAACTTTTATTGAATCTTGCGATTTCGTTCGGCGATAATTGCCAATTGCTCCCAAATGTGTGTAGATAATTCGTCTGCGTTTGGGTCGAGTGTCCTCTCATTCGTCCTTTCACACGTTAACACAGTATTAAAAGGCTCTCGCCTTGTGCCTCGAGCGTCCGACCAGAGCTGATCGCGTCGTCCTTATATTCGCATTCGAATCCACTCGTATAAAACAAGTAATATTAAGATTTATTAAATTTATGATTATGGTTTGCTTTTTTAATTTATGTAATCTTAATCGGTATAAATAAATCAAACGGTATATTTTTGTATTTCCTATCTAGAATATAGAACCCATAGGTGCTATCAAAAAATAAAACCAATGGTTTTATTTTTTGGTTACCAATAGTTTGGCACCTAGACGGTGCCAAACCACGAGTATAAACGACGACAGTACCAAATAACTATTTAATATTGAGGGAACTGCTTTTGTTTCGAAACTGCGATGGAGAAAAACATACATAAATGGTATCTAATTTTAGTTTTATACACTATGACTACACCTAGGTATGTAGATATTTGCATTCATTCTCTCACACATGATTATAAGCATTCTTAAACAAGCTTTTCAGGTTTCAAACTTACCTCGCATTAGCGCGAGCACAATTTTGTGGAAACACGTTATCTTTTATTCACCAACAGTATAAATAATCCTAAAATATTTCACTTCACATCAGAACAAGTTCCTAATAAGTTAAATACGCTCCCATTACTGAATCTAACTCATTTATTTAGATTTTGCAGTAGGTACTCCCTCGGCACACCTATTGCTGTTTTTTTAAGTGCAGAATTTTGTTTCAAACTGTTCCTGCGTTACGCATGGTGGCTATCTCGTAAACTGTTTTTATATGCCAATGGATAAATAACTTTCCTCCACACACCAACATAAACAATCTTCTGTCATACCTGTGCTCATTGCATCATATATTTAGATTCATTCATGATTGCGAAACATAAGAAATTATTTTCATTCAATATTTCGGATATACAGCAGCATAGCATCCTTCAAATAGTTGTCAATGACTATTATAGCTAGAGGCGTTGATAAAACTCAACACCAACAGCAATTTCGTTCGCAATTATACCTATTTATTTACCTAATCGGTAGCAGTAAAATATTCCCAAAATACAAACGCATACAAAAACGTTATACTCGTACACTAGTATACATAACAAAAGCTAAATAAAGATACATTATATTTGGTTACATATGTGCCTAAGTAGTAAATAACTAAAATATTCTTCAAAATTAAAATTATGACATACAAAACCAATACAACACCAGATCAAGGTGTTCTGTTCTAAAATACCAGTTTGTACAGACGATTTTAAAGGAGAGCTCTGGCGTAAGCTCGACTTTTTCTCTTAAATTCTGCCTTAACTAATTTCTCGATTTTGCATTTCGGATTTTAAGTCAACTTAAGTTTAAATGTAACCTATTTGAAAACTTTCTAACATTGAAATTTTTGAAGATCATTTGAGGGTCATGATCTTTTGAAAATTTATATACCTAATTGAACTTTTTACAGAAGTTCCGATTGTTTAAAGAAACTGTTATTCAATTACTGGACCTAATTGAAGAAGGTTTCTAATATGCTACTGCTACCAAAATATAGGTGTTTAAAGTAGGTAAGTATGCCAAAATACCTTGTCAGTATGATAGAATTTAGAATTTTGTTTTATAGTTGTACCCTCAGCCTCGTTTTGTTTTTAAAATGGACCATTTATTTCTCCAGGAATAAAAGTGTATCTCCAATAAATCAACTATTAGGTATGTTCCTTACAATTATAGATATGCAAATGCCGGCTATATAACTATTGCTGGTTACATCCCTAACAGCACACGTCATCCAATGGATGTCCGATTAATGTCAATTTAACCTACAGACGTCCATAAATGGACATCTGTACATCGATTATTCGATGGACATCTATTATTGGACATATTTTAGTAGTATATATTGGACATTCGATTGACGTCCATTATTAGACATATTTTGGTAGTCCATAGAGTGGTCATCCGATGGACATGCATTATTGGTCATATTTTGGTAGTCCATATAGTGGCCGTCCACTGTAGTACGTGTTTTGTTATACATTGAATCGACGTTCAATGGAGGTCTACTGGATGACCCATGCATAAACGAGTATTACTAGTCTGTCGAATCTGGCCAATTTGCATACGGGGGTCTGCAATTATTGATTACGTGCTTGTCATGGAAATTACTTAGCACTCACCACATTACCCACATTTTGTTATTAGGAGTAAGGAATTGGAATTTCATTACTTCAATTTCAAAACACACAAATGACTAACGTAAACATTATCCTACTTGAACCTTATTATGTTTGGCTACGTCAAAGTGTACAGCTTCTAAGATGCCGGCTTTATAAGTCAAGTTATAATATGTGAGTTAATTTATATTTTCTAGTTTATTTGAATAATTATATGAATATGTCGGCATACGTGCATAATACGGCATACGGCATAATTCATGCCGGCATAAATATCAGGAAAAGCAGACTGTAAGCCTTTATGTTTCAATAAATAATAAATAATAAATAAATAATTCTAAAATCCTTTGTAAACATTTTACAAGATTATAAATGCACAGTCACATTATGCTCTAGGCACATTTTATAGAAATATACCAAAAAATTTTAGTGCCAAGGTTGTCTCTCATTCCACAACATATGTATTTTAGCAATTTAAATACCTGCAAAATGGAGTTGGTTTGAACTGTTTGCAAGCTCGTCTTATCTGCTCCCACGTACTTATAGATTTACAACAAGACTGTAGATATGAATGACCGTGAAAAAAGTATATCCTACCAAACGGCTACTGTATAGATTTCTCAGTTTTTGTAATTATGCATAATAATTGACGATTCTTTGCAGACAGCGATTACTACATAAATTCAATGGAGAAGCATGCCATGGCCCCCACATCTAATTCGTTTCAACATGGCTTGACATAGATTATAAAAGAAATGAGGAACAACAACAGGAGGTAGATTGCGGACATGGAAATCACTCTGAATATTTACATCTTATCTGCCATATTGTATTCGTGGTGCTTTCGAGTGCAATATTCAATTTGATAGTGTACTTAACTATATTTGTTATATCAGAGACTTATACATCTACAAAGACCGTTCACCTAATGTATTTTTTTGAAGTATAGACTTTTTCCTGATTTTATGCAACCATATATACGAGATGACAATTAGCCAATCAAAATCGAGTAATTTCAACCCGGCAAGTTGCGCCCCCACAGTACCAGTAGATTACATGTGCAGGATTCTACTATCGCTTCGCATTGCCATACAGGAATTTAATTTTTCAAGCGCACACGTTTAAGAGAATAGTGCAGTGTTGTCAGACGTAACCTAACGAACGCTATGGATTTAACATAAACATCATTTTAATAATTTTACACGGAAGTATAAATTCTCCTACGTTAATAATTTTATTATTGTATTTATTTAATATTCTGGTAGAATAAAAAATGCTTTGGCTTTAAACGGCATCCGAGGATCGAACTCGGGACCTTCGGCATAACAGGTAATGCTCTTACAACTGAGCTACCTCCCTACGCTGTTTTAAACTCACTATTTCGGGTAAAATATTTACTACATTATAAAAAAGAAATTTGTATGTATCTTATGCATGCCGTGTACATAAATGAATTCAATAATATAATAAATAAAAGTAGACCTTATTAGGTACTTACTACACTATTTATACCTCGCTGCTATTATTAAAACCATCATAGCAGGTAGTAGGTACCTACTCTTAATATTAGAAAAATCCAAAAAAAATTATAAAATTGGACACAGTTACAATATCTCCATATGTACAGTTAACAAATAATATTGGGATTAAATAAATGTGTATTGCAAAACTGGTACCTAAGAAAAAAGTATCTATATAACCTAAAACCTCAAAACGAATGCTTCATTTTTCTACGGCATCCTATACAAAAGGTTATATTAAAAAATGTGAGGGAGGACTAAAAGTTGCGGTTTACCAAACCTGTACCAAATATAGATGAATGATTGTCTTTGCCTTGCCGCGAGTCTTTTTTGCGTGTGCGGAAGGTTAGTTACAGTTAGTTACATGCGGTGACCCTATCTGAGGACAGTTATAGGTACATGTTTATTGAAAAAATTTACTTTGATGAGCCGCCCATTAAAATGAAATTATTAAAATTCCTTGGATATAAAGATAAGCTTTTCTTATTATGTACGAATAACTATAATAAGATCAAATACATAGATATTTTCGAATTTTATTAATTATTTGTTCTAATATAGTGGCCCTCATAGAATAAATATTCAACTGCGGCTATAAATAAATAGCAATAAATAGTCACGGCTCAAATAAAAACTATAAAAATGTATAGTTTTTTTTAATAATCATATAAAAAATGCACGTTAGTATAGTGTATATAGGTAGTGACTGAAGATTAAACAAAGTGTTATATTAGTTATATAAGAATTAAATAAGTTACCCCACTCGGGTACCGTTCGGCACTCAAACGTTTACTTACACAGGAGCTCACGCTCGACCTGTAAAGTGTTGGGTGCGATTGATATAGAATGAGAAGAACAAGTGATTATATATTTATGTTTTATTTTATTTTATTTTTTGTAAAAATGCCTGTGGTAGATTATAGTGAGGGTAGCTGTCCCTCGCAATATTTGTAACCGAATACTTTTTAAGAAAATGTGTTACAACATTCCTGTGAAATTTGTAGCAATTTTAGCAAATAGAGAAGCCACGTTCTGTAATCTTATCCTATAGTAGCACAAAATCAGGGGTATTAATTGTACCATTTAGAAACATCGTGGATAATTGGTCGTAGTATGAGAAGACATTTGTGTTAGTAAATTTGAGGAATTAGTTTGCCACGAAAATATTGGAAAAACACTAAAAAATCATTTCGTAAATATAATCAGAACCTCTATTTATTTTACATTAAAATTTGTTAAGCAAAATATAAAAACCGGGACAGCATCCAGCAAAGTTAATACAAACCATTCAAAATTACAACATTTGTAATTTTTGAAAATAATAGTATAGATGAATGATATTCAGATTATTTCAGAGGCCACTTCGATTTAATTTTTAAAATTGGGTATTCTGAGGTTTTTTGGGGATGCTCTCTTTAAATGAAATAATAGCGTCCCTGCAGCTCTTCCGGATATACCGGAAGTTGACGTCAACTTTGTTATTTTAAGTGGAACACCCTGTATATTATTCAATCCATCAATCCATGCATCCATCAATAACCTTGATGGTATGATTAGAAAGCTTATGCAGCTTATGGATTTAACTCTCTCACTTGTGAATATTGTCGTTCTATATCGTTCTTGATATAAACGACACAGGGTTTTAAGTTAGGATTTTCGATTTTTCGAAAACAGGTAAACTTGATTAAAGTGAGCGTAATACCGACCGAAAGTGACCGAAAGTGTAGAATCCAAAAATGCAATAATATACAGGGTGTCCTATGTAAAAATTCAAGTTTTTATGGCTTGCAGTTGACCTAATATGGTATTAAATTTTTACCACCCTGTAAGCAACCACCAACCCTGAAGATGTGATTAGAAAGCTTATGAATTTAACTGACTCCCCTGTGATTATGACCGCTGTATCTTTCTTAATATAAAAAACACGGGGTTTTAAACTATAAAATATATATAAAAAAAAAAAATATATCGAAAATGGTTAACTAGGAATAGGGAAACTTGATAAAAGTAACACTAAAATCCAAAAATGCGATAATAAACTGCGATGTTCCATTGTAAATAACAAAGTTGACGCCAACTTTCGGTGTAACCGGAAGAGCTACAGGGACGTCATTATATTATTACCAATTTCAAAATTTAAATCCAAGTGGTTTCGGTCTCTGAAATAATCTAATAGGATACTTAGAAACTTTTAGCCGCTCGGTATAGACACCAGTTTCCAAAAGTGTTTCATTTTTTACTTAGGCACAATTTAAACATAAATAATTAGTATGATGTATTTTTGAACATAGTCCTTCCTACCCATTGGATAATTTCAATTTATATAATTTAATGCTGCACTTTTGGAAAACCCCAGTCAGTAATCAAAATATTCTCGGCGCGAAACCAAACTAGGTATCTTTCTAATGTCCCTCGTAACGAGGAGATTTTACTGTCGAACGTAGATGGCCGATGGCGGCGACACGATTATGATCTCGAAAAATAAAAGTTCCGACGGAGAGGAGCAAGCAACTGATATAGTTATATTGTGTAAACTTTGGAATATCAACCGATATAAAAATTAGGTATTAGCGGCGACGAATACCTACCTACAGATGTAGATCTAAGTATATAAAGTACCTACCTCGCTGCATCAAGGGAACTTATTCGAAAAACAAGAATTTTGTAAAATTGGACTCCATAACAACGTTCTAAAATTCTATTTCAGCGACTAAAATTATCCTCTATAAAATAGTGACATTTTAGTTAGTTAGTTACAAAGCATATATACCTACACTTTGGTTATTACCTAAAAAAGCTATAAAAAATAAACGAGATTGTTAAGATACAGAAGCCTAAATAAAACACCAACAGTTCAAACATTCTACGATCTTTAACGGTGTAATTTTTTACACATTCTTTAAAACTATTATACCTATGCAACGAACCCAGTGTAATCAGTGTTTTAGTATAAACACATCAACCCTTCATTGTGTTTACACAAATTACTAATTTATATAGTTCGAGATATTTCCATATACTTTATGCAATATTAATGTAATGTAATGTAATTTAAATACCTACTTTTTTAGTAGGCACAGTAGTATGTATACCTATAACCTTATATCTTCGTTATACGAACACCACAAACAGCAACAAAAGTCCCAAACTTGCAGATTGTGGAGATATTGAGTACATAATTTTTAGACAATGTGTATGCATCACGTCCATATGGCACGAATTCTTAAGAAAAAAATCGTTATCGGCTACGGATCGAACCTCGGACGGCCGGGTGACACGCCATGAAATAATCAAATGTGTTACTAATGACACGTATAAAAATTAGACTTTTGTAGACTACATTTGCAAAACTTTCATTTACAGAATGTTTTAAATTGGTATTATTGTAATTTGATTTTTATAATGTAAGCATATCAAATGCGAAGTATTTGGTAGACAACTGTTAAGAAAACATATTCACAAATAATATTTCACACCAGTTATGAATATAATAAATCCGGCAACAGCGACAGCACCTATACATGTGCAGTCAACCTTATTTAGCGACATCTGGTATTAAACGGTGGAAACAATTGTGGAGAATGTCCAATTTAGTTCCAATGGACACTTCTGCAAGCGCTGCTGGTAAAATTCCAGCAGAGCCATCTACGAATGGCCAGTAACTTTTCGGCTTCATATCGCCCATAAAGGTGAAACGTCTTTGTAGATTCTATACGTCTCTGGTTATATTAAACTTACTATCATTTAAAACTACCAAACTGAACTACTTATTCGTTATTTTGTTAAAATTTGTATTACCTAGACCCTAACTGATTGATGTCACTTATTTGTGTGTATGTATAAGTCTGTGACTATTACAAATTTTGTCTTTATATCGTGCCTAACGCCTCTTGTATAAATATATGTATCTCTGATTTTCTTCTTTGCTAATATAATCCATAAAATTACAAAACATAGTATTGGATCCAAATAATGTCCATTACGGACTATCATTAAATGTCCAAAATAGGACATCCATAGGTAGCACGACTATGGTTCAGTAGCGGACATCCCTGGATTGCACAAAGTTGTGACATTTGTGCTTCAATAGGACGTCCATTGGACGTTCATCATAGAACGTCCAATGAACGTCCAAAAGGACGGATGTCCTTTGGACGTCCACAGGATGTCCTTGTGCTAATAGGGATGGAAATGGACGAATCATTTTGCTTTTCTATATTCTTCCATTGTTACTTTTGCAACGCAAACACCTAACGTTTGCAAATATCCGAGATTTCAGAAAGTCTATTATTCTGGACATTATTGACTAAACTATGGTACTCGCTAAAATTCGTCTGTTCCATTGCCCTATTTCAGTGCTTCACCAATTGAGGTAGTAATGGCTTCACTGCAATTATCGACATCAACAGCATGTACCTGGCCAATTAGCCAATTGTTTGTTTTTTATAAACTCACCACTGACTTTCTTGAATTGTAACAACTGACAAGAGAGTTACGTTTTACCGTTTTACATTCAGTCGAAGGGCTATTTGCGTGTTTTTGTATGGCTTAATTGATTTAAGTGATTTAAGTATAATGTGTTTATAATACGGCGTTTCTAATTAAAAAAAATATTTTTTGTTCATTAAGTTTTATACTATTGTCGTTTCTACTCTTCTATACATACCAATTTACTTAAAACTAAAAGGAAAACCGGTCCCCGATTTCAATTATTTTGAAACAGCTGGCATTCACTGTTAATACATTTTATTCATAATTACGATAAGTGGTATCACCAAAATATAAAATTAATTGGTTATAAACGATAAAGTGCCATCTGTTTATTTTTTTTCCATGCTGACAATCAATGTCGACAAAAGCCAATCCAAAATTCCAAATTTTCAAAAAAATTATTCCAATGGGAATTGCTTAAACTTTTAATGAACGGGTTAACTGAATCGCCCTGTGATAGGTAGTGTATTATAGAAATGTATACATTTAGTAAATTTTCTTGCGATTTTGGGAAGTCTAATAGGTATCTTAAAGTAGTTTAACTTAAACCGGGTCTCACAATCACTAGCAATTCTGTATTTCATCGCAAAATTCTTGAATAGAATAAAAGCATTTGTCCAGAAATATTTTTCTTAAAAACAAACAGTTACAAATGTTATGTTACAGTTACAAATGTTAACAGGAACAAATGTTATGTTAAAGTTATATTTAACAATCCTGTTAAAATTCTTATCCAATCAAATATTATCTTTAGGAAAAATCCTTATTCCTGATTGCCTAATATTTAAACAGCCCAGTTAAAAATAACTAATGTGATGGTGAATTAAGTAGGTAATGCGGTAGCTCCTGTGTTAATAGGTATTTTAAGGACCTTAAAATTTCCTACTACAATTATTATAATATTACAAAGTTAACCTCTCTACAAGAAACTTTTGGCTTAATAAAGTAAAACAAATTGTTTGGTGTACCAAAGTAATTTTCTTAAAATTCTCAACAAATCGGTGCAAAAGTAAGTTTTTTCCAGTTTTAAAATTCAAGGTCTGTGCGTTTCTTCTATAAAAAACTGAAGTTACGCTAATATAAAAAATGTAAATACGAAACAATTAGTAAATTGCTGCATATTAAAAACGTACCTATTACCACAAGTATAAAGATATAACTTGTGCTATTACTAAACCGCAAAACCCGTCACGACTTGCACAGCTGATTTTCCCCAAATTTTTTTAGATCAATTATTGCGTTATCATTATTATTATAATTTATTTTTAAATTCTCCTTAAAGACAATTTCTATATTCTATATTCTATATTTTCTAATTTAATAACTTCTGGTTTTATGTTTTCGGAGTATCAACTCTGTAAAGCTGACACGACTTTTACACATCAGGAAATATTTTTTGTGATACATTTAAATTTTTTTTATAAAAAATAGCAATAAATTTAAATTTTTACTGCGTTGAACGCTCATTATAATTTTACGTTATTTACAGTTCGTAATTTTAAATATTTACACATTTAAATGTAAAATATTTACATATTTTATATAATATCACATTTTCGTTACAAACCAACATTCCTACGGCCTTTGTCAAAACAATGTCGTCTAAGTTTCTTCCACTGCATTTATTAATTTTTTATCAGTTAAAATTTATTATATCATTTTATAGGAACGTTTAACATTTAAGTATACAGTGGAGCATTATTATGTCGCCGCATTTAAAAATGCCCTCGAATTTTACTAACCTAAAACAGGCGAAGGATATGATGTTTTCATTTTTTGCAGTGTGCAAGCTCCTTGTTTTGGTATAAAACTTATTGTATGTTTTATTGGAATACGAACGGCAAATATACAAGTGGCAAAACTTCTACTCGTAGTAGCTATATACGTAGCTACTTGAAATTTCGAACCTTGTTTATAAGAACTACAAAAGAGCCTTGTTTAATAGAAAAGAAGAGAAAGAAAGAAAGAAAGAAAGAAAAGAAGAAAAGATGTTATAGACTTGTTTAAAAGAACTGTTAGCAACATATGTAACATATAACATCATTCTAAAGCGTGCCACCCACATAAAGTAACGGATATGGTTACTTTATGTCGCCCGTTTGTCTGGCACGGCCCGTCAAAATACCGATAGAATGTAAACAACGACTATCGCTCATGATTTCATCCATTGCCGTTGTTTGCATTCTGTACCTATTTTGCCGGACCGTACTGTGCCCTGCCATGTCTGACAAATGGGCGACAAGCCTAATGCGTATATAGAACTACATTTAGTATCAGTAAATACTAAGATGTGCTCCCCTAAAAAAAATTTGCAAAAATAAACAAATGTCGTGCATAAATATTTGGACAATAACAGACGTTCCCAATAGTAATGTGTATTTTAATGTTTTTCCTCCCAAACTAACATGCGATTATACTAGCACTTACCTACTCTGATAATGTTTAAAGAATTAACCCACCGCATACGCTTGTTAGAATAGAATAGAACTTTATTAGCTTCATAGCTATTATAACAGTACATAATTACAGTATCGATAGTAATACAAAATCGAAATATATCCTCCTAAAAATAAAATTTTCTTAACCTACTCCTAAATGTATTTATCCTTGTACAGGTTCTAATCGCCATTGGTAACTGATTATAAATACTCAAACCCTCAACAAAGGTGGTTTTTTGCATTGATGCTGTGTTGTATGGTTGTATATAAAAAGTTTCATTAAACCTCAAGTTATAATTTATCATATCACACCGTTTGGTTAGAAAGTTCTGTAGGTATTGAGGTGCACATTTATTTACAATTTTGTGTATCAAGGTTAAATTCGATTCAATAATCAATTGATGCACGTTTAAAAATTTTAGTGATGACAACATAAGATCTATAGAAGCATATTTGTTGCAACCAAGCAATGCACGCATTGCTTTGTTTTGAATCCTTTGTAGTCTTTCTATATTTTGTACAGAACAAGATATTAACAGTGACATGCAATAGTTAAAGTGTGGGTAAATAATAGTGTTATATACAACTCTCTTACACCATGGGGATAGCTTTTTTGCAATTCTAGTAAAATACCCTACCTTTTTACCCAGTTTTTGACATACATAGTCTACATCATTATTAAAGTTTAACTGAGAATCCAGCACAACACCCAGATATTTTATTTGATTATAAAAAGTTACTGCAACATTATCTAAAACAATAAGGTGATTCTCAGATTTAAATTTTAAACAGTTATTCTTAGTACCAATTATCATGCATTTAGTTTTGTCCACATTAAGTTTCAATTTATTAAATTTCAACCAGTCTGCAAGAACACATAACTCTCGGTTCATTATATCTGTTACATCATCAAAGTCAGTGCCAGCTACCGATAGTACAGTGTCATCTGCAAAAAGATTGACAAATGAATTGCGCAAATACAAACTAACGTCATTTATGTATAAAACAAATAATAAAGGTCCCAACACACTGCCTTGCGGCACCCCGTATACCACTTCCACTAGGTCAGAACACACATCCTTAATTTTTGTTTTCTGGTATCTATCTTCCAAGTAATTTGCAATCCACTTATTTACCACTCCTCCTATTCCATATTTTTCACATTTTTTAACCAATAACTGTCGATCAATGGTTTCAAAGGCACGCTTCAAATCTATAAACACACTAATCACAATTTTACCTTCATCCATATCTCTCTTCCAAATATTGCACACCAACTGACAAGCAGTTTCACAAGAATGATTATTTCGAAATCCAGATTGTGAAGAAATTAAAATGTTATTTGTTTCAATAAATGCGCTGAGTTGTTCATGAACAATTATCTCCAGAATCTTCTCCACCACAGGTAAAAGGTTTATAGGACGCAGTTCTTCAGGCCTTTTTGGATTGACTACTTTAGGTACTGGTATTACCGTACTACATTTTAATTTTTTAGGTACTATGCCACTTTGTAAACTGGTATTTATAATATTTAGTAGCGGATATCCGACAACAGCAAAAATATCTTTAAGCAGAGAAACCGTAATTATGTCATCGCCACTAGCTTTGGTTTTCATATTCGTTATTATTTTTTGAAGCTTGTTTAAAGAAATAATTTCAAATGACTTAATTTGTACACAACTTGTGAGGTTAACTTCAACAAAAGATGACGACGGTTCGGGTATACTGTGAGCAATATTGTTCACGCTGTCCACGTAAAATTTGTTCATATCTGCACTTACAGATCCCGAAGTTTCTGGAAACTCGACTGATGAATAGTCTACATATCTGTTTTTATTATTAATCATTTCTTTTAGAGTTCGCCACATTTTCTTACTATCATTTCTACAGTTATCAATTTTGTTCTCATAATATTTCATTTCCTTTTTTCTCATCAAACTAGTCACTGCATTTCGTTTTTGTTTAAATTGAAAATAATCAGCAGGGTCTTCAGAAAACTGAAACCTCTTATATAGCAAATCTCTCTCATGCTGTATCTGCCTCACTTCGTCATCTATCCAGTAGTTCCCTTTGAAGTAGTGCCTTTTTTGTAACGGTGCAATAGTGTTTATAGCGGTAGTAACATTATACATAAAATCATCATAAAGTTCATCCATATTAGTGGTACTGTAATTCCATGTTTTCAACATCAGCTCCAATTCTATCTGGCCGATTTTGTCTTTTGACAGGTTTCTAGTTAATGTGAAGCTGTGCTTAGTGTTCTGAGTGTTCACTGGTATATTCGCAGCTATAATATCATGGTCAGAAATTTTTTGAAAATCCAAGGTCGACTCCTCCGTATATTTGTTCACTAGTATCAAGTCCAGCAAAGTTTTAGTTGAATTTGTAATCCTCGTCGGCTTTTTCCTGATTTGTTCAAAACCCGTATCTTGAATTATATTTATTAATTTTTTTGTACAATAATTTTCCTTTAATAAATCAAAGTTGAAGTCGCCCATAATTATAGCATTATTACTATTAAGACATTCAGTCTCTAATTCATTGCGGAAAAAGTCAAAAAATGCCTTATTATTACCACTTGGGGATCTGTAAATTCCCCCAACTAAATATGGCTTACCTTCAAAAAAAACCCTAATCAGGGTGTACCAATAATCCAACCCATCCACACACTGTCGGACTTCCTGATATTTCACTGGGTATCTCACATAAATAATAACACCTCCAGTATGCCTACTACCAGAAAAATTTACAACACAATAATAATCATCTATCCTATATTCAATTTCTTCAATATCCTCCGTAATGTGAGTCTCGGTAACAACAGCAACAAGCGGTTTACAGTCCTTCATAACCTGTTGTAGTTCGGCAACATTACTGGTCAATCCCTGTATATTAACACACATGATGATATTATTATTCGCACCAAATTGCTATAAATAATTAATTTTTTCCTTAGCTTTCAATACCTGCCTTTGATAACTAGGGCAGTTGGTATCAAATACATGGTGATCGTATTTTACATCTTTTAAATTCAATACTTCATACGCGTACTTACAATTGATACATTCGTACTTAGTACTTGCACATTCTTCCTTCTTATGATTCTGATTACAAGTGGGACATACTACTTTAGATTTACAGTTTTCTACTCTATGACCATATTTCCAGCATTGGAAACATCTTAGGACGCTGAAAAAATCATAAAATTTATACCTATTCCACCCTATATATACTGCATCTCGATGCCCCTTAATATATTTATACTGCTTTGCAGACAATTCAACTATTACATTTAAGTTTCCACTTTTAGACTCTTTAGCATTAAATGTCTTAATGATCTTCACGTCCTCCCTCAAATCCTCCAAAAAATTCTGGTTTAACAATTTATTCATAAAACAGTCCTCGTTCTCATAATCATCTTTACTAATGTTAACTATTTTTATGCGAGGATTAAAAGTCCTCTGTTCCTTAGTCTTCTTTGGTAGTTTTTTAGCCTGCAGCATAATTGAGCCTATAACTGCAACAATGATGGTGCCCATACAACTTCAATTTCTTTGATATACATTTCGTCCAATAGCAACAGTTTTTGAGATATTTGAGGTTAATCATTGATTCATTTTGTATTGCATTCTTTTGGGCCAAGTATAATATGAAAAAAATATGTTTAATTGAAGATCGCTCTCCGCCACTGATTCTACAAGAGGCGACCTACATTTATTTTTTACTAAACTCGGCGAAGGTGTTTCTGAGGTGCAGTCTCTTAAAAATGACGAAAAAATTAGCTGTCGACTAATTCTGTCAGCAGTTTATAAACGAAATTCGCGGTTGATTAGAAAAATTTAAAAAAATCAGTAAAAAATTGTGAAAATGATATATGGCTTAATTGAACTGTTTTCTTATGTAGTTCCATACTTGCAATATATAATTATACTGACTAATCAGTTAGTCCATTCCATATTTCTAAGGAAAATGATAAATTTAGAGTATAAAACCACAAATCTCAAATACCTATGCAATTATAGATATAGGGAATGCTTCATAGAATAGAAACAGTTGTGAGAGACCTTAATGAAAATGATATAAAAATATAGGGTTTCATTTATAAAAATTGAGAAAACTGTGGCTGCTAGTTTTGATTCACCTTGTATACAAGTAAAGTTATTTTGAAGGAAATTCTATAGAAAGTATAGCTAGACCATCTAATAATGGAGCCAAAAATTATCTAGTATATACATATTTATTTCCTTAAAAAAGATATAGGGTACAAAAATTCTCATATCTTCTGAACTGCTTTATAATATTAGTAAACCCTATTGGCAAATTCGGAAAAGTGATCCGAATCCAAATGTGAAATAAAAATATGGCATTTCATTTAAAAAACATAACTTTGATATGGCTCCGGTTTAGAGAGCACCCTATATGTCTATACATATTTTTAAAATGTACGTCCCTTTAGGCTCTATGAGATTCAATTTTTATGAGATTTACGGCATAGGAGTTATGGAAGTTTGTCATTATTAAGTCGCCCTGTATAAAGATATATTTTTATAGAGTCGCGATTTGCAATTTTCCTTGATTTCATCCTCCAAATTCGAATATTAGCGTTCGAACGGTGACAGATGACCCCTCCCTTCAATAGGGTCAAAGGAAAGATAATTTTATTGACAATATTATCGTGGGTGTTTCGTCCAGATTGGACCAGCCTCAATTAATTTTCTTATACATTTTTCATAGAAGAGCCAATGCAAAAACTTTGAGTAATCTCCTCCTAAATAGAGAATGTTTTAATTAGCTCAGATGAAAGACATTATTGACATTCAGACAGTAGTCGATTTTTTAAATTTTTTTAAAAAGGAAAATCTTCCCGAAACTTGTCGATGATATTATTATTGAAAAAAAAACAAGAACAAGAATAAACACTTAATGTGATCAATTATAAATTTATTCAATAAGTATAGTAGTTTACAATCTGAGTGATTGTTATATTATCATATTTAATAATATGTAATTGATGCCACTATCCTGGTGGATGCCCTAAAGGATGGGAAGAATGTCAACTTGGTGTTAATGTGAGAGATTAAAATCAGTTGATGTTTGACTGTCCCCCTAACTAATGAGGTTTTCCAGGTTTCCCTCATTCCAGCACTGAATAGTGGTTAGGGCCTACCAACGTAAGTCGTTCCTGAGGCGCAAATGCGGCCTTGTGATTAGAATGAGGGGTAGAGATATTATTATTATTATACTTTATTTTGATTGTTCTTTATTTGGATTTTTTGAGTTGTTCTTTAATTATTTTGACATGGCTTTTCCGATCAAAAAGTTTAAACGTAAACAACCGCGTAAAATAAATAAGTGGATTACAAAAAACCTTATCGAGGAAGGCATATTTTTACGCCAATTTCATAAATTGGCAAAACAAGATAATGATTTAATTAATCAATATAAAACGATGAAAAAATCTCATCAGAAAAATATTCACAGAGCAAAAATAAA
This sequence comes from Pogonocherus hispidulus, assembly GCA_963924545.1. NCBI lineage: Eukaryota > Metazoa > Arthropoda > Insecta > Coleoptera > Cerambycidae > Pogonocherus > Pogonocherus hispidulus. The sequence continues at coordinate 81,115,619 of OZ004693.1, forward strand.
TTACTATGACGATATAATGTCTAATTCAAAGAATATATCTAGATCCTCTTGGAATCTGGTGAGAATGAATACAAATATATCTTCCATAAAAAAGCTTCCAGGCCACATAAAGGTACAAGACGAAGTAATTGACGTCAAGGAACAAATGGCCGATAGTTTTAATGAGTTTTTTACAAATTCTATTCAATCCTTGGTTTCCAAAACAAATATAAGTCAACATATAGATATACCTCCAAATCCAAATTCATTTTTCTTATCGGATATATCAATCAATGAAGTATATTCTATAATTAAGCAAATTTCAGTGAAAAGATCGTCTGGATTAGACGGCGTTCCTTGTTCATTATTATTAGAAGTATCAGATCTTATATTAATCCCTCTCACTTATCTGCTAAATGTTTCTTTTGAGAACGGTTATTTCCCTCATCAACTGAAATGTGCAATGATCGTACCACTTCACAAAAAAGATGACGTCTACAGTATAGAAAATTACCGTCCCGTGGCACTGCTATCCGCTTTTTCAAAAATTTATGAGAAAGCCTACTCACAGAGACTGAGTTCTTTTATCAGTAAATATAATCTTATATCTGCCCATCAATATGGGTTTGTTAAAGGCCGCTCGACGCGGGATGCACTTATGTCATTTTGTAGTAATATTATTGACTCAATTAATGAAAATCAAAAAACCACCGGCATATTTTATGATCTGTCGAGGGCCTTTGATGTCATTCATCATAGTCACCTACTCAATAAACTCGAGAGATATGGTATTCGTGGCCCACCATTGGAGTGGCTAGCATCGTATCTAAGGGATAGAAGCCAAACTGTGAAAGTTAAAGATGGGGATAATGTCTATTTATCCAGGGAAATTTTTGTGGACACAGGGGTGCCACAGGGGAGTATTCTAGCTCCAACTTTATTTATTTTATTCATAAATGACCTTCCCCAAAAACTTTCCCAAATTTGCTCTAGTTCACTTTTTGCTGATGACACATCCTGTTTAATTAGTTCAGGGGATGAACGCGATCTATGCAGATTATCGGTGAAATGCGTTGCTCTAATGGAGGACTGGTGTTGCCAAAACGGGTTAGTTCTAAATTTAACAAAAACTAGTTTTATAAAATTTTCATCTGTGGGGACACGAGATGACTATAGCTTATTGATCAGGTCATCAACGGGAAGTTTGGTGCAAAGTGATGTTGTTAAATTTTTAGGTGTACACCTTGACAAGCACCTCTCATGGGACGCTCATATAATGGGAATTCTAAAAAAACTGGCTATAAAAAATTATGTTATTTGGAGTATTAAAAAAAGCCTTAGTTTAGAAATTTTAAAATTATACTATCACGGTTGCATTGAATCTGTTCTAAATTATGGAATTATCTGCTGGGGTAGCAGTAGTAGTGTACAAAAAATTTTTATAATGCAAAAAAGAATAATCAGGAACATATTCAATTTGAAACGAAATTGTCCATGTAGATCTTATTTTAAGGAAAATGGCATTTTAACGGTTTATTCTTTATACATTTTAAATTGCGTAATGTATATAAAATCAAATTTAGAAAAATTCCCCAAGAGAGGTGATCTGAATCCATACGTGTTGAGGAACTCGGGTGAGCTACACATTCCATACTGTAGAACTACTCAGGTATCGTCTGCAATGATGTCGCTCAAACTATATAATCATCTGCCCCGTGATATCCAAGACAGCCCAAATATTATATCTTTTAAACGCAGGGCAAAGGATTTGTTGGAATGTTATTCCTTTTATAATGTGCAGGAATACCTAACAAACGAATTTCTGGATTGGCATTGCTGAAGATTACTTTTTTCCTTCTTCTTCTCTTTTTAGTCTGTTGTAGTGTAGCTTAAGTTGTTTACATGTATTGTACATTTTGCTGTACAACTTGCCCTTCATATGTATACTGTTGACTTGTTTGTTGTTGCGTTCTGTCTGTATTTGTATTTATATATTTTGTGCACGTTCATTGTATTTGACAATTTCTCATATTTACAATTTGTAAATCTATAGAAAATAAAGATTATTATTATTATTATTATTATACCTACGTATCTATTACATATTAGTAAAATAACATGATGTACAATAAATTGTGAAAATATGAGTGTTACATTTACGAAACCAAACTAATATGTAATAGATACATAGGTATAATAATAATAATATAGTCTTATTTTAATGTCTTATCGTCTTTTACTGATTAACCAATATATTATATTGGTTAATCAGTAAAAGACGATAATGGGACAATGGAACCCTGTTTCCACAGAACAGTAAATTATTGGATGGATACTAATTTAAATTATATATATTAATGAAATTGCAATACGCAGCCATGACATTTACTAAACTTAATGGTCTGCATTAGTAAACCCCTAATAATCATCAGAAATTAAATACATCAATAAATATACAATTAATACTAAATTAATTAAATTAGGTAGGTACCTTTGGAAGCAGAAGTTGATAATATATAATAAAATATAAAAAACTTGTTAACATAAAAGCATGTTTAGATAAATTTATTATATAACATTTATTTAAATACGTATTCTATTAACAGAAAAACAAAAATTAGTAATTCGAATTTAAATTTGTATAAGTCAAAATATCCTATAATGAAAGAATTCTAATTATAGATAGATGATCTCTACAAGTGTTGGTATTCGTAATTTTAATGTCTTTATTTAAATTCTAATGTTTGTAAAATTCCTTGTTTACTTTGACATTAAACACCTCCTTTTCTTTGTGGGAGCCAGCTGACTTCATCTCCTTAAACACTGTCGCCCATTCGACACCTTCCAAAGAAATAAATAAGTGAATGGCTCACCTGAGAATTTGTTCTTATAATTTCATAGTTTTCGGTCTTCTGGGAAAATGACTATTTTAGTACCTATACACTTGATTCATTCAACGCTAGTCCTGTTAGTTTAGTTAACTTTATATTCCCACATCATTCAATTGAATTGATTTTGTACATATTTTCTTCGATTTATTTGAGGTTTCAACCCACATTTTAGTCCTTTCCTAAGAAATCACAGCTTTAGTATTCACAAAGGGCATATTTAACACCAATTTTACTATTTGAAATGTTGAAATGCCTGAAATATCATTTGTATGTAATTGATCTCATGAATTTGTCTTATTTCATTTGAATATTTTTAACGTCTACGTACCAAGTAGATCACATTAATACAAGTTTTAGTATAATTGAGTTTGGAAACGAAGTTTCATTTTAATCAAATAATATTTAGAAGTACGTTAAGGAAACTCTGTATATACAAAATTGATTATTGCATCTGAAGTATAAGCCCAAATATATTATTAATTTAGAGTTATGAATAGAGCCATATACAGAGGTCAGAGGTCATACACCGATCTCTCTATCTGCGTGAGATATTGAAATATGGAAGATTTAAGAATTTTGAAAATAGCTAAGCCTATGTTTTTAACAAATATTAACTTTAAACTATACTTAGATAAACAAGGCTTGTATGCAGTCCATACTGCCAACCAATCGTAGTGGACGTAGAATTGTTGAAAGAAAGGTACCTATGTGCTCTTTCAATCGACTTTGGGCTTATCATTATACAATGAGAATGAGGGATAGAGATATTATTATTATTATTATTATTATTATTATTATTTTAAACCCAATCGACCGGTTCCCTGCTGGCTCCGATTCTCAGGGTCGCCCGCTGGTGATTATCAGTAGCTACACCCCATTATTATTATTTTTAATATCATTATTATTAAGTATTATTATAATCAACAATAGAACGCAATAAAATATGGTGCAACATGTTGCAATAGCAGCGATACAATCATATTGGCACAATTTGTTGCATGGAGTTGTTAATGTTCAAGTAAAAATGTAAAAATATGTTAAAAGATGTTAAAATAAGTAGATAGGTACATACTTGAAAATACCTAAATGGTTAATACCTAAATAGCAGTATTTACAAAATCAAGAAAATCCACACTTGTATAGTGCCTATGTATACCTTTTTTAGAAACAAAATATTTGACCAACTGGTTTGTACAAAATTGTTTCATAGGAGACTAACGAAAGTAAAAGTGGTTCTAGTGTGTCGTATCGATAATAACGGTAAATAACTAATAGCCAGCCGTCTGGTTCTGGTTCTAACCTGATCTTGTCTTACTCGAATATAGTAATAGCCTCTATAAACGTAAAGGCAACAGGTTTCATAAAAAAATAACCACATAAATGAAGCTTAAAAATATTAATGAATTAGATCATTAAAAAATAACGAAGAACCAGGACATTTTCTTATAAATATGGAACCCTAACAAAATAATTAAATTTTTATTTATATAGCTGAATAGGCCAAAATTAAAATCCGGTAATTCAGACAGTCCCAGATTAGTTTTGCAAATATACCTACCTATTGTTTTGGATATGTAGGTACACTGTTAAGGATCCAATAGGGGTGGTAGGACATATTATAAACTGGTAATCTCGCATAAGATGTGTGTACTCTCTTTTCATGTCATATTTGCATATAAACTATTACTGCGAATATTCCCTATCGAGATCCACTCCTTTGGCATGTGGAAAAATGGACCATCCGCTTTAAATTCCATTTACTCGGTGAAACAAAGTAAATTGTTAATACCTTTATTTTCTGCTATATATTCTATTTATATAATTCATATCTATTTATATAATTTATATCATTCATCCCCCAGATCATCCCTACTTGGTTGCGAAAGTCCTGTCGAGTGCAGTATAGTGTTTTGGTGTTTTGTGGCAATCTACGTCAGTGTTACCTAACTACTGATAAATTTAATATATTTTGAGTAAATACCTATCTTGAGCAAATTTAAAAAATAAAAAAAACGCGTCTTGTGGTAGCAAGCGGGAGAAATTTAATTACCCATTGGTTTTAATTTCAACTGTCACTCCTCTACAGTCACGGTACGTATAATCCCGCGGGTTGATTGATTCGCTAGTGAGAAGCAGAAGCAAACATTAATCTGTATAAATTCTCATTTATTTTTAACAAATCATCTTATCAATGCTCTAAATATCGACCCAGATAGCACAAACCTATTCCTAGAATATACCTAAATTATTCTGAAGGAAGATTGGAATATTATATAGATAAATTTTGGGAATATTTGTAGAATATCGAAAAGTACACACTTTTCTATATCTAGAGAATATTCCTAAACTTATTCCAAGAATAATCCACAAGATAATACAAGAATAATTATAAAATATTCAAATAATAATCGCAGAATAGTCCCAGAATAAGGGAACAAATATTCCAAGATCACCAAAAATGACACAAAGAATAATCTATAAATATATTATATACCTAGATAATTATAGATTATAAATATATTATATAGATTATTTTTAGATTCATTTTTGGTTAGGACGTATTTAATCCTGCAATATTTTTTTTGGCGAAAGGCGAAAGATATTCAAAGAAGAACGAAACTTCCATTTAACCAGACAATTTTTTGTCTGGGTCGTGGCTCGCGGCTTGAGGTGTATCGCCACCTCAACCTGACCTGCCTATTAAGTTTCGTCAGTACGAGATAAGCACAATGACAGTAATGACCACAGATTATAGATAGCTAGTAATGACACACAGGCAGCAAAGACACTTAGAGAAGTACTTCAGCATTCTGCTGGTAGGACATAAGTGTCTCCATCCAGCGGCATAATCACAAACTATAAAAGCCCGGCTAGGATGGACTACTTGAAAACAAAAGTGTGTTTCTGAAGGCGGAACATTCAAAAAGAAAAACTTCGCCGAAACCTCCATTTAACCAGACAACAATTTTTTGTCTGGGTCGTGCTTGAGGTGGTGAGTAGCATGATGACACCGGGGGCAGCACCGCTGTCCAGTGGTAGAGTCGCAAACGACAGTGCTTTTCGTAGGTGACAATACACCTCAATACACCTTGGCTACGTTTCATAATATTTTACAAAAAATATTACAAAAATCAAACGCATAATATATTCTCCTAGAAATATTAAACGCATATTTCTTCTGTATATATTGCTGGTTAGCTGTAATAGACATTACTCGAATATTATTTTCAGAATGTTTTATAACACAACCGCAAGTCTTGGTGCAATTTCACAAAAAAATATTTTGCGAGAATATTTAATGCATATTTTTTGTGCATTACTAGTGCCAGCTTTAATATATATTTCTCGAATATTTTTCTCATAATATTTTATAACGAATATTACGAGAATATTCTATAAAAGAACGCAATATATTAACTCTATAGTAAATATTACTGGAATATTAGATTCATAATATTCTATAACTAATATTACAAGAATATTCTTTAAAGAATACAATATATTAACTCTATAATAAATATTACTGGAATATTAGATTCATAATATTCTATAACTAATATTACAAGAATATTCTTTAAAGAATACAATATATTAACTCTATAATAAATATTACTGGAATATTGACAATGAATAATCATTTTAGAAGATTAACAGATTATTCCATAAATAATTTGTGCTATCTGGGGATTTTGAAATTCTTCCCGGATTTTGACTAAAGTTTGTCAGGTTATACCTCTCCATTTATATGATATTCTGTTTCTGAGTTCTTAAATACTTTCACGTGGAGTTTGTATGTAAACTTCAATTTTTAATGACCCCATAGGAAGAAATCCAGCGGGGTCAAAGCTCGAGATCTTGCTAGCCATTCTATTGCACCCCGCCTTTCAATCCATTTGCCGAGAAACCGATGATTGAGTAACTCTTTAATTGATAAACCATAATGGGGAGGAGCTCCATCTTGCTGGAAATTTAAATTTTATTCGTTAAGATTCATGATTTATTACCCACCCCATTTCAACCACTTGACTTTCCAAAGACTCTATTACAAGGAGGGTCTATCTATATCAGATTTTCCAAAATGTTGAGACATACCTAATAATATTATATGTTTGTAGTGGCGAGATACAGTGAAATACACTGCAGTGCCCTCTTTGGGTCTTTGCTACTACCTGTCTGACAATTATTGTCTAATTGACAGACAGATAACCAATTTGCAGAAAAACAGATAATAATAATAATTAAGTATTCTTAATTACTTAATTCCAATAATTAAGTAGGATTGTCTTCCTCAAAGACAATAGAGGTCGCTGTAATGGCATCTGCTTTTCTGCAGATCGTTATCTGTCTGTCAATTAGACAATAATTGTCAGACAGGTAGTAGCAAAGACCCAAAGAGGGCACTGCAGTGTATTTCACTGTATCTCGCCACTACAAACATTCATATATGCCCCTTAGGCAATCAATGTCGCCAGTCGCCATTCATCGATTCCGATACCTATGGCAATCTGATGAGATCATAACAAGATCGAAACCGGTCATTGTCTGGTATTTGGTCTTGATGAAGGATGTGGCGACATCCATATGGAGATGTTGATGTAATGCAACGCCAGTCGGAGTATTTGTTTTCGGCATCTCCTTCCAATAATAATATTATATGTCCCGTTAAATTTTCTTATAGAAAGACAGTGTTTCTAAATAATTTCGTCTCGAAGAATGCCTGCCCAGATATTGATTTTTTGTGGATATTGAGTATTCGCAGATAGGTACATAATTATTCCGATATCTACAATAATAATCCATTCAAGAAAAAAGGTTGTTCGTTGTTCGTCAATGAAACAAATATTTTCTATATTTGTCCGGATTTTCGTCGATTGTTTTGATACCTACATTTTACATTATAATTATATTTTCCTGTCGTAATCGTCATCACCGCGATAGTTACTGTCGAGGTTACTGTAGAATTTTTTCTCAAAACTTTACGCATGGAACCAGAAGAAATATTTATCAACTGAGCTGCTTTTGGAATAGAATAATAAGTTTGTAGAGCTAATTGTCCAAGAACCTACCTCAATTTGGCAAGCTTTACTTAAAACTCTTGGCTGGGTATATTGCATATCAACCCAGTCCAGTATCTTCAAACTTATATGTATCAAAAAATTCCATCACGTAAGTAGGTACCTACCTACTTCTATACGCGACGTTTTTGGCCTGGAATGTTGAGTGACGAAGTTTTTTCGTCACTCAACGCCTGGATGAATCGATGGGTAATGGGTAAATGCCACTGAACTATATAATATATAGTACAGTGGTAAATGCTGATGCTGCTGATGCAATCCGAAGATGATGCTTCGGATTGAATAGGGTTCTACCGTTGAATGAAATATTTGTATTAGACCAAGGACATTTAAATGTCCTTGTATTAGACCCTATTTCACCCTATTTATTGAGTCAACAGTCAATGGTTCTACGCACACAGCGATTTTCGGACCTGTAATGAAGGTCATTTCAATTCGTTCTGCTTTTCGTAGGTACAAAATTACAAAATAATGGGTGGTAAATATAGTGGTATTAAATAATAACTCATAAAAAAGCAGCGAAAACAGCGAGTGTCTTTTAAATACAAATTGGTGGTAAAAGGACTCTATATTTTTTGTTTTGTTAGGTAATAATAATGAATTTAAGCCTTGTATATAAATATACAAGGATATAAGTAAGTAGGTATCTTACTACCCTATAATATAATTAATTTTGGAATAATAATCTGCTAAAATGTAGATAATTTACAAAAGAATAATAAACAAAAGATTTTAGGGTGGTTGGTTTAGTTCGTTTTGAAATGAAAATGAAAGCACTGATTGTAAACTTTGATAATATCAGAGACGTATAGAATCTACATATGGACAATAATATATACTATACCCGTAGGATAAAATAATAGGCAGTGATGTATTACCGCGTGACGTAATAAATTGTGGTGGGGACTGTAATTCCATAGGCGTACGCAAAAATTGTTGGAAAGGTGCTAATAATGTCAAATAAATATAAAAAATATCAGAACATGAACGGTGTTATAGAAATTGTGAATTGTTTTTCAAATTCACCTTACAGATTCACCCACAGTACATTGAACGAAATTGATGAATATTGCCACAGATATTAAAAGAACGCTTTTAAGTGTTGATGGCCCACCACCAACCCACAGCCGCCACCGAAAACGCGATAAATCACATTCCGGAGCAAATTTACTATTAAACACTTCACTTCACTTCATTTCACTACACTACACTACACAACACAACACATGTCTACACATCCTTCATTTAACCATATGTCTCATCCATATAATATATTTTTCTATTTAAAGCGCGAAATTCTCTTATTTTCTCCAAATATTCTCGTCTCCATGTCACAATCTCATTTTTCTCTATAAGCATACATACTCTTCCGATTCCGTTTGCAATATTTGAAATTCATTTCATGCATTGTCCTTATAAGCAATTTATACGAGAGTTTGGGCAAATCGCTGTCTTCTGCCAGAGCAATGGAGTCTGTGTCTCCATATTTTATATCATTGCACGAAATACACTACGAACGGAGACTTTTGTTAATTCACTACACAGTTCCGCCGCATCCACTACACTTAAATTTTTATCACGTGCTTTTAATCGCTCATAGAAATTTTTTATCATACGAATTTCCTCGCTTGTCAGATGAGATCGTTTACGTGTTTCTAATCCACTGCTCCCCGCGATCGCTTCCATAATAAAATCCTTTTCTTCAAACACTAAATAAGCTAAATAACACATCACCAAGTTCACCAATTAATATATGCAGTCCAGACACAAATTACAGCATTTCCCGCGTACTACGCTTATGTCAGGCTGTGATGAACTACTTGGATGTGTGTGAAATGCGCATGTCCGATCTTCTAGACACTCTTGACTTTTGTTGCATAGTTTGTATATCTCGCTCTTCGTTTTTTAACCCGTTAAACAAAGACGGAACTATATCCGACGTAAAGAATTGTGGTGGCATCGAATAGAGAAGCATGGAACCACCATGGAACAGACAATTTATAGTTATGTTCAATAGTAATGCGTAAGCGGCATCACTTTTCTATGTGCAAACGTTTGTGCCGCTATGTATTAAGTATTTACACTTCGTCCCTATTCTGTATCGAATTAGACCATGAGTCACTGCCTATTATTTTAGCCGACTGGTATAGGCAACTTTATTTTTAAAACTGTAAAGTTGGTTGCCTACAGTTTGAAATTGTCACTTAACCTTGAAATACCTTCTCTGGCCAACCGTCAATTTTATTGTGAAATCGAAAACAAAAATGTCAAGAAACATGAAACTGTCCGTCACTGACATTTGAGATTTGAGTCATTAAAGTGTCAAAAATTTCAAATAATGTGCATTTTATATGCAAAGTAAACGGTTTCGTTTCCCTGCAATTGATAAAGCACTAAAAACATGGAACAAGTAAGACTTTTAGTACAAGAACAAGGTCGAGAAGCTCGAAATCTTTTAGCTTTCAATATTTCTGCTGATAATGACAATTTCAGAAGTGAGTTATAAACTAGAAATTTATCTATCTTTCTTATATTTTAAAATATTTTAGGCAAGGTGTCGCGAAAACCCCCTTGTTCACCAAGAAACCTAGAGCCTTCTCAAGTAGATAAACCTAATATCCGTGGTCGTACAGGTGCTAGAGTACGATCAGCTTCCACTGGAAGGGACAAAAGATCTGAATTGAGAGCCAGATATTGGGCTTTACTTTTTGGAAATCTACAAAGATCTGTAAGTATTTATATCTAGATTAGCTCTAGTTAAATGTATTCAAACATAATCATAGTGGGTAAAAACATAAATAATTGTTAAGTGTGTTATATATTATTAAGTTCTATATTTATTATACAAGAAGAGTAGCTCAGTTAAGATTTATAATGGATGTCGAATATTAAAAATCAACTTCGGCAGAGAACTCTTGCTTTGTTAAGTATTTCCAAATTTAAAACTACAGGTTTTTATACCTACAAAATTTGTTGCATAGGTAATATAGCTGTAGGTATTTACTTGAACATCTGAACATAGAATAATAAAATGTTCTTCCTTTGATCTTAAAAACTAATACTCTATATGTTTTTTCCTACTCAGCGCCAAATTATCAGCAAACTGCTCAGGAGTCTGCGCAAACCATATTGATATTTTACCGTTTCAACAAAGAAGTGAGGTTTCAAATGGTTTGGTGACTGTCAAATTGATTTGAAGATTATTTAGAAACTACTAGTCAGACGCATGCGTAGTGGATAGTGAATAAAATCATAGAAAATAAAACTGGCAAATCTCTAACTTAATTTTTAATTAGATCTTAACTAATCTAACCCAATTTTTCAGAGAAAATCGATTCATTGTTTGAAGTGTTATAATGTTATTTTCATTATGAGTGATATTTTAAGTGGAACCACCGAAAGTAATATCTCAATATCTCCCGAAATTAATTGCCACATTTTTTTCAGATTTCGAATTTGTGGGGTTCCAACTTTATTCTAATATTTCTTACATAAATCTAACAATAAAAGTGTGACATTATTGTCCCCTGTGACTCATTTGTCTCCGCGCAAGTGGTGTTCTGTGTCTCCGCACTCCGCACCAGTGGATATATCGAAATATCCCATACTAACAAGTTTTTACCTTTTAGATTGCTGAAATTTACAGTACTGTTGAGACCCATGAGAGCTTGACAGAATGCCAAGAAGTGTTACTGGTTTTGGAGAACTATTTAAGAGATTTCAATGCCCTAGCTGATTGGTTTCGTATTAAATGGGATTATGAAAATACTCCAGCTTTGCAAAGACCAACTTCTCTTACCTGGGATATCTGCAAGACGAATCTTACTAAAAACTGTAAATCTGGAAAATCAAGTCCAAACCTTGGATCTGGTAGGAACAGTCCCAATGTATCGGGGAAAATTAGTCCAAGGATTTTGGCAAGTAAATCTAAGAATTCTACATCTTGTCCAACAAGTCCACTACCTAGCATCGATCAGCCCATATTGGAGGGCAAACCATTAGAATCACTACCATCCATCTCACAAAAGGGAAGTTCTGATGTGAAACCTGCTGAGAAAACTGATTTACCAAGTATGGTAGCTGTACCTATTGTTAGTGATGTTAGTGAAGTTCAAAATCAAATGACAGAAAATGCTGAGCAAAGTCAATTGGAGGAAAATAGTACCCCTACTGTTGAGGTTAAATCAGCAGAGATTAATAACGCAAGCAGTACTATTAAGGCGCAAACAAAATTGGATACTACCAAAAAAAAGATCGATGTATCAAAAATTAATGAAGCTAAAGTGAAAGTTTCTCAAAAAACACCAACTAAATTGGGTATAAAGAAGGATGTGAAACCTTCACCACAAAAAACCAAGCCCTTAGAGCAGAATAAAATGGTTAATACTAAACTATTTAGAAAAAGTAATGATGATATAAGATCAGTTAATAAAGAAACACATTTTTCTTGTGAAACCACAGCAGAAAACAAATTGTTTAAAAGAAGTAATGAGGAAATAAATAAATCATTCAAAAAGAGTAATGAAGACATTACCAAGTCATTTAAAAAGAGTAATGAAGAAATAAAATGTGTTACCAACGACCCTTCAAACGAAATATCTGTGGAAAATAAATTCAACTTAGAACAGAAAAAGCAAAACTTGGATTTAAATTTGACTGCTCAAGAATCTGGTTCTGCAGTTTCCTTGAACTTAAATCAGGCTTGCAAAAATATTGATTCGCCTAGTGAAGACCAACGAACTTATGATATACTGCGTAAATTTGGCGTTCAAAGTGCTGAGAAGAGTACTTGTACTGATGACGACTTTCCAAAATTACCAGTCAAAAAAAATAATGCAGTGAAAATAAATCAAGAGTGTCAAACAGATGATAAGGAAAATGATAAAAAATCTTTTAGCCCAACAAAAACGGCCAAAAACGAGATAAATAAGCCTTGTCGACCTGTTACCACTTCACGTCCTGCCTATTCAACTGCCTTAACCAAAAGTGCTTCTGCAAAGATTGTGCCTCCTAGACCTAAAGTAGAAGTAAAGTCTACTGTAACCAGTGGTCGTACTAATACTTTACCAAGAACTACTAAATCATTCTTGACAAGAAATTCAATGGGTAATAACAGCAGTACTTCAGACAAAAATGCCTTGTCAAGAAGTAAGACTGTTAGTGATATGAAAACTCCACCAAAAAATAATTACAATCCCCCTCCAAGGCAAAAAGCCTTCCAGAAAATGGAATCACCAAAGTATATAACACCAAAACCTACTCCTCGGCCTATCTTTCTACAGAAAAGTAAAACAACTCTTACAAAGGAACATTTGACTAAATCTTTGTCTTTAGATGAGTATGCTAGTTCTGTAGAAACGTTGGTAAACCAAGAAAGAACAACTGATTCTTCAAACATTACTAACTCTAGTAACAGCATTGCCAGTTCCTCTGAAACGCTAAATAATGACAACGTTAGAAATGAAGTCACTGATGGTTGGTTTACTGTCAAATGCAGGTCGAGATTTAAGAATAACAGCAAGCCCAGACGTTCTGACACAGCCTTGTCATGGGCAACTAGATTTCATCAGGTTAGTGCTACCGCTAGTTTACCAGCATTAGCTTTACTGCCCGAAAACACCGACTCTGCTAAACCACAGAAATCAATTGACAAGAGTGTCAAAGAGAATCTTAACACTCTCAAATCACTTAAAAATAATTCCGAGGCTGGTAGAGTTCAGTTGCAAAGATCACATACCACTCTTAGCAAGTTGAGTGTCAACAAGAACTCAGTGCACGAAAAAGACAAGACCAATCTTCATATTAAAAAAACAGCTGAGAGGAAAGAATTTGAACAAGAACAAATAAAGGCATCTGACGTGGATTCAGAAACGGATGATGAAATGAAGATGAAAGATATGCAAGATGAGATAGCTACTGAGGAGGAACATAGAATGAAGGCAAAGCAGTTATCTGAAGAGGAAGATAGGCTTACTAAGGAAATAGAGCAGCTGCAATGTTTGGAAATTGAAGTAGATACGGAAACAGATGGTACTGAGACTGATGGAGATGAACTACAGGGTGATAATGATGAAGATAGTGAATGTTGTGTACCACCTGTCGATGATGATGAGATGTCCTTGGAAACAAGATATGAGCCAATGCTTGCAGGTTAGATTTCAGACTCAGTCAAATATTGTTTACTGGTTTATTTACATATTTTATATTTATAAATTGATTCTTGAAACTGATTTACATAGCGCATAGGTAAACGGCGCTTGCAGTAATACCAATAGTTCCATGTTTCGATTAATTAACGACAATTTATTATAGATGTCACAGTTTTAAATGCTGCAAATGTATAATTTTTCATGATACTGTACAATTTGAATGTAGATAATATATTTTTACTGATGTAAAGGTAACCTATAAAGTTGATCCAACATCATTAACAAAAAATGGAAATAAATAACATAAAATGTTTCTATACCGTTTGTCAATAAATTATGTCACTTTAAGATGTCAACATTTTTGAATTTGTGTCTGTTGGTAAGTGTACATTTTTAGAAATATTTATCGTCACAATTTGTTCGATTCGATCAATAGTATTACATATAATTTGACAATAGAAATTAAGGCCTATATTTCTTGATTTTTTTATTCTTCTAAATAACAGATAATGTTGGCCTCCGCAAAACATATAAAAGTAATATTTACTTTCGTTATTCATCTGTCAAAGCATGAACATTTCATGCTTTAATAGATTTCATAAAAAATAAGCGATTACAATGATGATAACATGATTACGATGATTACAATGATGAATGATAACATTTCAGAAATGTCGTGGAGTGAACGAATAGACACATTGGCTGCATTAGAAGCACTAAATGCCAGGCACCCAGGGCGTGCACACGAACTCCATCAGAAACTCTCTAATCCAGCAAGGAGGAGAAGCTTGGCTGAGACTATTAGAAAATACCAGGCTAAGCAGGCAAAAGCTCAGCAAAGACGTCAAGATCTCCAGCATGAAAAAGCGCAAAAATTGCAAGCTCTGTGGGCCAGAGTAGAGGATGTGAAAGCAGCTAAACTTCAACTAATTGAGGAGAAACGAAAAAGGATGGAAATGAGGTAATAAACTATTGTTAAGAAGAGTGGTAACTGTGATTCACATTATTTTATATAATCTAAAATTAATTTTAGATTACAAAAAGCAGCTCAGAATAGAAAGAAGCACATTAAGGGCATTATAAAAAAAGCTCACGATGAGGAAGAAAAACTAAAAGAAATAGCATTTATAAACGAACTGGAGGCACAGAATAAAAGGTAATCTTCTATTACAGATTTTGAATTTAAGTTGTATACCAATTATTATAACCATAAAGAAAAATAAAGTGTTCAGTAAAGAATGAAATCCTGTATTGATAAATCAAATTATTTAGATACCAGGTTTTGTGGTTTTATAAATACCGGGTGTCAACGGATCTGTTAGACAAGCCATAACTTCTAGAGTATTGGATGTATCAAAATGAGATTTGGTATAGGTAAATGGTAGAGGAAGAGGAAAGTTTTTGCATATTTTTCACGTTTAGGTTACTTCCGGTTTCACCGAAAATGGGTTCAATTTTGAATTTTTAAATGGAACACCCTGTATATTTTTACATATTTGAATTTCTGAGACAATTTTGGACTAGAAAATGACATTAAAACTTTTAAAGTATAATACTCGTTTACGAATTTATTAAAAACTTCACTGAAGTAAATGTATTTTATGAGCTTATTTTTAATCCAATCACAATGAATTTAGTATCGTTGGATTCGCAAAAAAAATCCCTTTTTGAAAAGTGCTTGTCTAAAAAGTGTTGCCATTTGAAAAAAAATAGTTAGATATAAAAAAGTTATTTTGCCAACTTGTCTCATTCGTATCTACCATACTAATCACTAAAACTTTGCGATTACATTTTTCTGACATCATCTAAGGCCTTCAGATTAGTTTGCGCTCAATCATGGCCACCTAGATGCAATATTAAAAATGGCTCTAAAAAAATCAAGTAAGCGAAAAAACTTTTTAAAATGTCATTTTCTAGTCCAAAATTGTCTCAGAAATTCAAATATGTAAAAATATACAGGGTGTTCCATTTAAAAATTCAAAATTGAAGCCAATTCCGGTGAAACCGGAAGTAACCTAAACATGAAAAATATGCAAAAACTTTCCTCTTCCTCTACCATTTACCTATACCAAATCTCATTTTGATACATCCAATACTCTAGAAGTTATGGCTTGTCTAATAGATCCGTTGACACCCGGTATAATTCTTTGGAGGTGAAATGTGTGATTGAAGGTAAAATTTTTTCAAACCACAGTTGCTTAAATTCATGGTGATTTTAAAAACCAATTTTTGAATATAAAATTATTATTTACCGATTACAAGGAAGTCCATCAGCTTTTGTCTCTTGAATATAATGATAATAAAATTTCAAATGTCAAATATCTACTGTGCTTTTGAAAAACTATTTCCAAAGAATTTGAGCCACTACGTTTGGCTTGCAGAACTCATTTATTTATTTGTCTAAATGGATATATTTCTTATAGACTTCACCAGATGCAATAAAATACGTAAGAGTAATTTTTTTTCAGACATGACTTTTTACAATCCTGCCGGGAACAGAGAGGTAGGATACAAGGCATTCAGGAAGATAGACGAAAGAGGCAAGAAGAAAAAGCTGCCAAAGAAGCTGCTGTGGAAGAGAGGCGAAAAGCTTTAGAACGTGAAAGATTAGAACGTCTCGATAGATTGCAGGATGAAAGGCGACAAAGAGATGAGAGAATTGGTCAACAGCAGCAGCAGAGGGAAAGAGAAAGACAGGAGCTCGCAAGGGAAAAGGCGAGAGACAGAGAGGTACCAAGTTTAGCTATTTACTAGACTGCGTTCAGTGCAAATCTTTGTAATATTAGCTTAAAAACGCGATTGTGTGGGGTTACATAAACAGTGTTTAAAGTTTAATGTAATGTAACTCAATAAATAGGTATGCTTCAAATTAAGAATTTTCTTAATAAAAAATTCCCAAATAAGATTTATGTAAAATAGAACTTTTAATGTTATATTTATTTTTGAATTAATTACTCCTTTAGTTCTTCAGTTCCAAACAAATTTTTGAATCCTTAGAAATATAAGAGTATATAAGGAAAAAAAAATTAAAATCATTAAGGATATTTCCTTACATCCCACTTATATCTGGTCAACTATATTCTGATAAAACACATAGAAACCCTGTCTATAAATCCAAGTAAATCTGTTTATCGTCAAGGCAAATGAACAGCAATCAACATTAACAGTGAACTTAAACTGTGTTGTCGAAGGCATGCCACTCTTTTTATTTTTATGTTGCTCACTAGTTATGTGTGATGTCTACAGTCACGTTTATGCACGTAAGGTCTCTCTCGCATGCTTTATAAATTATTGTAGCATAAATCTGGGAATTCCCTGATAAATATATTAAATTTGTCCCAGTATGGCCGTTTTCTACCTTTACGCACGTCAGACATACTTATATTAATAAGTATAAAACTGATATTAGCAATAAAATACAACAAATAAAATTAACAAGAATGCAACAACATACACTACATCGGAGAGGAATTAATTAGTATGTATACATCAGGACAACACGACGGACTATGAACAGAATGGACTAACATGAAAAGCAAACTAGCTGCTGTGGTTCGCATATTTCCATCGTAGGCTAAATACCTGCTAGATTCGACTGTAAGACTACTAAAAAGGGATTTTAAAATTTAAAACTATACTAAAAGTGAAAAATCCCAAACAAATAATATACAAAATACAAAGGTATCTACAAAAAATACATGGGTATGCTATTTTCAGCTAAACTAGGTGTAGTTTTCCAGCATAGAATCTTGTATTAGTTATGATTAATTATTATTTTTTCCTTAGTTTATTTTTTAAATTTATCAAATGTATGTAATTTTACAAATTATTTCATTCCACCTATTTCATTAACATGACAGACAATTCAATCCTTTAAACGATTTTCTCAGAATATTTCAGGTAGTTACTTCTACTCCTATATTAATTGCAGGAGAGGCTGTCAGCTCTTCATGAAAAACAACTAGCCTCAACTCAAGAGCTACAAAAGAGAATTGAGCAAAAGCAAGAGGATTCCAAGAGACGGCATGATGAAAACATGGAGCAGATTCGTCAAAGGGCCTTGGAACTATCAATTCATAGATGTCAGAACGACGACAATGAGGCTCCCAATATGGTACCGTATCCAACTCAGAAGTGGTGTACTGTGTGCAATGTGCTTGTAAGTAACAATTATTAAATGCATTGTGACGTTGAACTTTATAAATTACTAATTGCTCTGCTCGCAGTAATATATCTAACAATTGCAAAGTGCTTGAAGACTGTTAAAGTTTAAGGCATTGTTTAGTCATATAGTAGTAGTGGGATGACTGAAGTCTACCAAGGAGATTAGTAGGGCGCTTTTTGATTATCCTCACCGTTCCGCTACCTGCTCTGCATAATGACCCTCATTGAACCCACGTGATCTTGTAATAAATATCAGGATTTCCGTTTACATGAAGGATAGGCAAAGAGTTTGCCTCTTAGTCTCCCTGGATGCATACATTGCCCCATAAACTTATATTGTCTACATTTCTAACTGGAAGGACACTTCTCTATTCCTATCAAAGATAATCAACCCAAGTCTCCTCCTCCTAGTGTCTCAATCCAGCAATCCCAGCTAAGATTCCTACCAGTATGTAGAATCCTTTCGACTGCTTTTTTTAATAACCACATAAATCTTACCTTTGTCAACTTTAAAGAAGTCATTTTCTCTTGCCTTCACCCCTCATTAGTCCTTCAGTCTCCCTCAATTTTCCAAGAAGCTATTTGTTAAGGGCTTCATAACAAATAGGTGAACTTTTTATAGACATTACTAAAAGGCATTTAAGCTCCTATTTGTTAAGACATAAAGCCCTTATCAAATAGGTGCCTAACATGCCTTCTAGTAATTCCTATAAAAGAGTCAGGCCCTTGACAATGTTCCTTGAATCCAAACCGAGCTAATTCATTACTTTTATTTCCTAGGATTACCATATGATTTAGTGGCCATAATTAACAGTAGCTTAACATTATCTACCATTTTCTTAAATGTAATTTTTAAATTTTACATCATTTTGTTTGGTCAACATCTTTAAGGCATTGCGCATTCCTGCACGAGAGCATATCTTGTTCTTGGAGAACATACTGCTCTGCATTCTTCCTTACTATCTCCTTGCTTACCACCATTAAAATGGCAAATACGTCTCCCTAGAAGACGTAGCGATTATTAAACCTAATGCAAAGCTATATTGAATGCCTTTGGCTTCTAGATATATTCCTGCCTCAGAAAACTTGTTAGCCAAATTGGGGCCATTCTTGCCTGCCAGGGATTTCAGGAGAAAATTCTGCCGCTTTCATTCCTCCCTTGAAGGAAAGATTGAGTTATAATTTCTCTTCAACCTATTGTGGTCTGTTGGTTCAATTACTTTTAGAGCAGGAGATATGGAAATACTGCCTCCACCCTATCGGCAATTGAAGCATGATTTTCTGTTCTTCCTTTCGCCTGCCAACTTCCAGAGTCTGGCATTTTAAGATAGACTGCCATTGCATGTCTCCTATATTATTCCAATAGAAAGTAACGACACCTCTAGGGTTGCTGTGAGTATCGTCCCATCAAGCTTGTAACTCCTAGGGCCGGTACTTTCACACCCCGTTAACGTACTAACCAGTGGGTAAAATTAATCACCATTTAGAATGTGAGTTCATGCATTTACTTACTCAAGACTAAAATGCTCGCAGTCTAAATATAGATTATATTTGACAGCCGATTAGCACTTTAATCGGGAGTGCCTAGTCAGGCAAATCTATGAACGTTTGTTAGCCTCCTGGACTCGACCACCATGGACTCTGAACCGAACGACAGGCCTCAATTCCTGCCTATTACCAGAGATTAGTACACCTATAATTGTTCCTAGTTATCGAAAAATGGCTTCTAAGACCGGGACAAATAAATTGGATAGATGTGGAAAAGGACATTAATTTTGAATTTAGAGATATATAATTGGTCAGTAGTTGTGAAGACTTTCATGTGGTTTAACTAAAATTGATTTTATAATATATACGTTAGTATAACCTGTGATTTATTATTTGCTGTTTGTTTTATTAATTTTTTGTATTTTACTTTGTATAAAAAACTAAGTAGCATGCTGTCAATATCTATATTGTCAACATAGTCTGTAAGTCAGTCTATAGTCAGTGGTAAAGATGAAAAGTGTTAAAAAAAGTAATATATTGAAAAAGTGAACCATAAGATATATAGAAATGCCAAAAAAGAAAATTCTCACAAAACTTTTCATCTTTAGGCACATGTTGGTTAATTTCCAATTCACATTTTACGGAATTGGTAACTGTGAAAATATCAGACAAATTACATATATTAGCCTGCAATTTTTATTTATCTGGTTTGTATATATTTTTTTTTATTTCAGATAAAATCTGAAGTGTATCTCATGAGTCATTTGCGTGGACGAATGCATCAAGAAGCTGTCAAACAAGCCAATCCCGATTTCAATAATCTCACATCAACCGATGTTGAGCTGTACAATTTGAAGCAGATAGTAGAAGCACCTGCAGGCAAGGAGGATCCCAAAGAAACCGCAGCCAAAGAAAGAGGTCGCTCTCACCGTAAACGGTGCAAGAAAATCAGGCAGCGCATGGCTGTAAAAGGTGCTGAATATGAGACGGGTTATAAGCCCAGTGTCCTCGATGGCACTAATAAGAGAAGTCTCAATAGGAGCATCAATACTATTGGATCCATTACGAATCAAGCAAGCCAAGGCTTGTCTCCTGCTAGTTCCAGCCAGTTGGATAGAATTTTGAATGAGCTTACCAGGCTGTTAACTAAGGGCAATGGAAACGACCTGCTGGTATTTCAGAGTGTCGGGGGATTTGCCGTGCTGGGAAAACTTTTGGCTCTTGGTCAAGATGGAAATACATCAATTTCTGATAAGTAAGAAAATTATGGTTATTTGATGTATAAATAATAGTGATGTAAAAATGACAAAAAAAATTTTTCTGTCATTTTTATCTGATTTTTTTCTGGACAAAAATTGGACCAAAATCGAACAAAAAAAAAATCATTTTTGAGGTAAAAAATTGAATTAGACATAATTTTCTGGTCAATTTAATACCAAATACGTGTATGTTATAATCAAATATTGGAAATTTTCTAATGCATTTCTTAAAATTTAGTTTTGATATTAATTGAGTTATTAAAGATAGAAAATAGAAAATGATTAGTTATCTATATTTTTGTTTTTTTTTTTTGAAAAATATAAAAAATAAACTGAATCGTTTTAATACGAATCAATAGTTGTGATATAATTATTATAGTAATTTAACCCAATTAAGAAATATAATATAGTAAAAAACTTTCGACCATATTTTGATGCTGATAAGAACAGTAAAAGGCAAACCAAAGGCAGACATTTAGGCAAACCTTTAATAAAAATAAAATAATTAAAATTAAAAAGATTAAAAATAAGTATTTATTTTCATTTAAAGTTTAAAGCACAGTATTCGGTTAAGTACCTACCTATTATTCATATTATTTTAACAGCCAACAAAACAATCACTTATCTACCCAAGTCCTAAGTATTTATTTACTTTTCAGTAAACTTCTGGACATCAAAATAAATTTTTAATATAAAATGTTGTAATTACTATTTCTACCTAATGAAAGCAAAGCAGAAAGGCCAAATACAAGTTTTATAAGTTAATAATAGATGACAGTAAAAAAGGCGGGTAATCTGATTTTTGTCAGAATTTTGGCCAATTATTGCCCTAAAATTTTCGGATTTTTGTCCAATATCTGTTTTTGTCTGGATTTTTTAATTTTTTTTGCAATGGACAAAAAGGAATATTTTGCTGGGGAAAAAACCATATTTTTCTTTACCAGATTTTTTTCAAAAATGTCAAATTTGTCTTTGGAAAAAAATCCGTTTTACATCACTAATAAATAATGATGAATAAGTTTAGGTGAAGGTGTTATGGAAGTAGATTTTCATTCTATTACAACAAAATTACACCTTAACAATTTGTAGTGAACATTGAAAATGTGAAGAATGTTCTGAGTTTTGACACATTTGTATTAATTTGAAATTTAAATTTCTATTACGCGGGAGTGTGCTTGGGAGATCGGTATTCATTCTACATTAAACTTCTTGTATATCTCTTCAAATATTTAAATTTGTTCTTATAGGCTGAATATCAAGTGTGAAGCCAAAGATTTTAAACAAGTTTAAAAATTCCCATGTGTGTAAATCAGCCATTTCACTATTTTAAAAAAAGATATGAAAACGAAAACTTTTTGTGACAAATTTTATGAGGAGTAAATCAAGTAAAAAGAGTAATGTTTGCAAATTAATAGTTTTTAATGTCAAAAATATTTTTGGTATCATCAAAAAATGTCCTAAAAATATTTTTCTATATTCAATTTTCTATAAACAAGTCATGAAACACAATTGCGTATCGAAAAGAAAACCGTCTCAACTTTTTGTTATAGTAATGGCATACAAATGGTATATAAATCATAACCTAACTAAATTTTCAAGCTAAGAAAAGTTGATAAACGTCAATAAAACCAACTGTTCCAGAATATGTATAAAAATCCCTATATGGGAATTCAGTTTCCTGATGATTTTTCTTTGCTTTCATAGGTGGAAAACGTGCAAAATAGAAAAAATAGTATAAACAACGCATTTCATAAGGCGTTTATCCCACTTTTCCTTTAAAAAATTTGCCGTTTTGTGGCTCGTTTTCTAAACTTGGACGCGTGCGATAAAAGTACGCTTTATGATACTCGTTTAATATACTATTTTATCGTTTAATGAAATACTACAATATTCTCAAATGACCAAAACATAAAACAACATTTTTTGCTAGTATGATAGGTAGGCGACCAGGTTATTCCTTGTATTTTAAGGAGCTTTGGAGAATTTATTGTGAGAGCTACAGAAAACTAAATACAAAAATTATGTAGTGTTATACATCGCAAGCATATTGTCAGAAAAACAAATGAAAATCTAGAATAGGGTTTTTTTAAATAACCTACGCTACATATTTAATTTTTTGGATGATTATCTTATGAATATATTGATATGTAGTTTGATAGGCCTATCTCTGATAATAAAAGAGATATGCCCAAAAAAGTGTTCCATATAATCAACAATAATCAATCACTTTGTTGCTTAATGACTAAACATAATGTTTCGCCTGATTGCTCTTATGGCGCAATATTTTTGGGTATTTCTTTCATATTATTAAAGTTATATTTAATAAATGTATTAGATATAAACCCATATAAGTTAAGAATTAAACATCCATTGGCAAAAATGATTAGCGCAAATTTGATGTGGATTACAACATAACAGAGCCTGGACCATGACTGAATTTCAATATCTGCTATCGAAAAGTGCCTATATCCATAAAATTTAAATTGTACCTATAGTTTTGACAAAATCCTGTGGTGGCTTTGTGTCACTCTTCCGTCTCTCAACCGTAAATTCTAAATCAAGTATTCTACTTGATACACCATTGGAGCTGTACAAAAAAGCATTTCAAGTATTTTGATGCTCTGAGACAGACGTGGGCTTTAAAAATTAACAGAGTTGCAATTTAGAAAAAAATACTACAATTTTTGTATTTTAAGTTTTTTTCTAGTACCTACTTGTCAAAATGTTAAAATATAAGGAACAACCCTGTATATAAATGGATAGGTACTGACAATGGTTTTAAAAAACCTTAACATTCTAAAACACTATAAAATTAACCAACTCTTGTAAGACATTTACAAATGATAATACAGTAGACTCTCGATTATCCGAAATAATGTGGACCGGACTGATTTCGGATAATCGAAATTTCGGATAATGCGCAGATTGAGAAAAATCATTAACATGATGTACATATTATGTTTGTTTAAGGAGCACTTCTTAAATTTCAATTTAAATGCATACATATTAAATACCAAAACAAATATATAAATATGTACAGAGCAGTCCATTTTTGATGGGAATCCAGGGTATCTCGGAAAGTACAAGATGCATAACAAAACCGCTTGCACATCCTCTAGCTACTTTTTCCAGTTTGACTTAATGGTGAAATCAGATCGGGTCTACTTTGTTTAGGTTTTGAGATACAGGGCATTTCTAAAATTTTGTCTTTTTCGTCAGGGTCCTGTAACTTTTTTATTTTCAGACCTACAAAAAAGTTTAAAGGGGAAAGTTTTAGATATTTTTAAGTGGAATCCATTGGCGTAGCAAATTTTTTTTTATTGCGTTCCGTTTTTTAGATACAGACCAAACTTGTGTTTTTTTAAATGCAACACCCTGTATATTTCTAGTTAATTCGAAAGAACTTTCAATTCTGGTTACAGTAATACATAATAAATAGGGGTTTATTTGAATTTAAGTACCTTTATTAAACATTTTTAAGGTTAAATGGGGGGGAAACGCGTATTTCCATTGATTTATTTCCTTATAAACTACATTGAACTCCTGTTTAATGTTATACTTAATATCTTAATAGTAATATAACCAAATACGGTTATATATAATTTATATTTGTAAAAATATTCGACATTTTTATGTTTCCATAATTAATTATTATCTAGTATTCGGAAATATTTAAATCTTTATATAAAATAGTGTGTTCAATTAAATCAAGAGTTTAATATAGTTTATAAGGAAATAAATCAATGGAAATACGCGTTTCCCTCCATTTAACCATAAAAATGTTTAATAAAGGGACTTAAATTCAAATAAACCCCTATATAATATATATTACTGTAACCAGAATTGAAAGTTCTTTCAAATTAACCAGAAATATACAGGGTGTTGCATTTAAAAAAACACAAGTTTGGTCTGTATCTAAAAAACGGGACGCAATAAAAAATAATTTGCTACGCCAATGGATTCCACTTAAAAATATCTAAAACTTTCCTCTTTAAACTTTTTTGGTAGGTCTGAAAATAAAAAAGTTACAGGGCACTGACGAAAATGGCAAAATTTGAGAAATGCCCTGTATCTCAAAACCTAAACAAAGTAGACCCGATCTGATTTCACCATTAAGTCAAACTAAAAAAAGTAGCTCGAGGATGTGCAAGCGGTTTTGTTGCGCATCTTGTAGTTTTCGAGATACTCTGGATTCCCATCAAAAATGGACTGCTCTGTACATACATAGGAAAAAGTAACTACATAGTATTACTTTTATAGATGTATGAAATAAATCCTAACAATACATAATATCTAATACATACATATGTATGGGATAAATAATACATAATCTGCATTCATAAATTTAAGAAAGAGGTAATTGGTAATATATATTTACATACATATTTCATAAATTTCGGATAATGCGGAGGCATAGCGAGAATCATTTCGGATAATCCGGTTCATGTGTCGTTTCGGATAATGCGGAGTTCGCATAATCGGGTTTCGGATAATCGGGAGTCTACTGTATATAATATATATAATATAATAATAATAATATATAATAATATAATCTGATTTTATTTTTTCATTTTATCTTTCAGGACATTAATAATTTGCTGCAATTTATGGCACACAGCATGTAAAGGCCCAGATGGGAAAAATAATTGCGAATATGTTATTTTGTCAAATCGTCTAGCTCCAGTAATTGATCTATTAAACACAAGAATACAAGTAAGTACCTAAATCTTATCTTTGACTGATAGTTTTGAAGTCTCTGTGGTTTTGTTTACCACAAGGGAAAACTTTTTACAAACATCACAATGGCAAATATTTTTGAAATATTTTGTTTGGGATCTATTTTGCTCAGATCTGTCCACATCTCCACTCTCACTTAATTTTTTTGTACTACACCGCATACATTTCCTGATACTATCATTTTGAAAAATAATCCATTGGAAAATCAATAATTTGCATTTTTTAGCATACTCAAATTTTTTTTGCATACTATCTTCAATAGACCATTGTTCGGTTTTAGAATAATTTGTAGGGAGGTGTCTGGTTTTTAAATATTTTTAGTATCCTTTCTACAGCTTTCAGGTATATAATGTACCAGTCTGGGTACTGGTTCTTGATCAGGGACAAATATGTGACAAAAAAATTTTGACCAGGCTCCGACTGGAATACAGTATGTATTGCCAAATTCTTTTTTTAAAAATTCAGTTAAAAACCATATTGGTTTTGTCAGTACAAAAGTACTGAAAAGTAAATATGATTTTTGTTAAGAATAATGGCCATGTATTTATATAGATAGTTATGTATTATTTTTTTAATTACATATAATTATTTGGCGCCTATTTTAAAGTGGCTAATGGTAACATATCCGCAACTCAAGCAACATGGGGACTGAAGTCAGAGTTTCTCCTGAAACAGGTGGCTAATCGAATTCGTATTGGTGCATAAAAATAAACAAGTGTCAGCAATTGATGAGAACGAGCCAATGCATATTTCCTCCGATCAAATATGTATAGATAAGTAATTGCCTTATTGTCAGTATATAAAATAATGTGACCAAGAATAACAAAAAACATAACCTCAATTTCATGAAATTACCTGTCAAAGTGCCCAACGGCATGGGCGGCAATGTATTAAGGGGTGAAAATAATAATTATAAAACTAAAAGTACAAATTAGAATATTTTATTTTAGTAAATACAAAGTTTAAGATTTACATATTCAAGAACAACAATTTATACACATATGTGTATAATATTTACTACACTATTTATAATAGTATTTAATATTTAATATTAAAAAACAATTGTAAAATCATTGACGATCCCTCTCGCCATCGCCGATTCTACGTTTATGCATGGCTACATACCATTGTAAACCACGCCCATTGGTGACAATCACAAAATCCCTAACAATTTAGGCGGTAAATTAAAATGGCATTTTTTGATTGGACCAAATGCTTGGGCACTAATGTAAACAAAAAGCCATTGTTTTAAATATTGTTGGTCACAAAACTGTGTTGCTATTATTTGTCTATATAATATTTGGTCGGATCATATTTCTTATTTGTAATTATAAATTATAATTATTATTCTGGTTATTCATTCCCAGCAGCGTAGTTTGATGGGTTAGGGCATTTTCCTATTAGATATATTTTGCGCTCATATCTATGATTTTAAAGGTTAAAGGTAATATTATATATAGAGTAATAAATAATGCTTTGCATGGAAAATGCTTTGCGGACAAACTAAGGAGATGATAGTGAATGTTTATAGAGTACAGTGGTCCAAAAATTAGATGATTTTGATATTGACATAATTAGCCGGGCCATTGAAAAATTATATTTAGGATTTCTGGTGGTGCCTACAGCAAGGAAGTAGCTTCAAAAATTAAAAGAGGACATGGAATTTCCTTAAGGAAAAGGTTCCCTGAGAAAGCTACTTAAGGCAAAGATTGGGGAAAATGTCAAAATGAACGACATTGGTTTTAATGGAGAGGCCTAATATTTTATCTTGGTGGCATAAATATATAGGAGCTATTAAAAAATTTTGCAAAAAAGGTTGCAATATTATTTGGGTACATGGG
The DNA here is from genome assembly GCA_963924545.1 of Pogonocherus hispidulus. Classification (NCBI taxonomy): domain Eukaryota; kingdom Metazoa; phylum Arthropoda; class Insecta; order Coleoptera; family Cerambycidae; genus Pogonocherus; species Pogonocherus hispidulus. The sequence continues at coordinate 81,143,202 of OZ004693.1, forward strand.
TAGGCAGTGATCTAGCTTATTTTTGCAAAGCAAGTTAAAAGAAAATTATGAGAAAATTAAAAAATTATTATATTATTGGATAAAGTCCACTCATTTGGAGGAACATCTATGCAGTTTTTTTATAAGCCATCTAAGCTTTAACCCTTTCATCGCTGATCAAGAACCAGTCGCCACATTCTATGTTTAGGTAAATAATAATGTATGTGACATTATATCTACCTAAAAGTATATCTGTTTACATTTACATATCACAGTGTTTCTCCTAAAAATTGAGGTAATATGTAAGGGAGTATACAAACGGGCTCACCGGGCGTGGCTAAGTGTAGTAAGACTATGGCTGCTTCGCCAGGCTCAGATTATTTAGATTTATAAGTCAGAAATGGAGAACCAAAATAACGCAATAAAATAAAACAAAATTTGAAATAAAGAAGTCGTCAGATGCAAAACAAAATGGTTATTGTCCCGTAAATAATACAAATTTATTGCTGTGATGCCTTATGCTTTCAGATTTATTACTTTAATTTTTACTAAACTACAAAATTTTTAGTAAATCATCTTCTTTAAAAAATGGACAATGTATCCTGCAATATATGCTATGATATATTTTGAGAATTTTAATTGAGGATCTATCTTTCTATATAGCTCCTGGTTCCAGGAAATTCTTCAGTCTAATATACTACCCTTCCCCGCATAGCTTCTTCTACCTTTCCCTAATCATGTATCTAATCTATCCTTATACACATTGATATGTTCTGATCACCCATGGAGGCCATTTGTGACAGGTCATTGTCATGTCACGTTATCACCGCCAATTATCCATTTTGTCACTTACAAGAAAGCATTGTTCTTAAAAACAAAACAATGAAATTGTTATTAGTCTCGGTGTTCTTAATGAAACACATATCCGAATATGCTGATAATTTTTCTTTGTCGTAAGTTGTCGAATAATATTTTGCAAAAATGGCCTGCTATGACCGGTCCATTCGACAGCACCACATTTTACACAATTTTACGAAATTCGATGAAAATTTACATAAGAACAATGTCTTGTGGATGGTGTGTTCTTCAATTCAACATTTTGCTGTGGTGAATCTAAGAAACAGGTTCTAATTGGTTTTCGAAAAATTCTGCATTCTGATTGGTCCTACAGAATCCACCAGAGCAAAATGTTGAACTAAAGAACACGCATTAAATTACTGAACATGGCGGGAAATTTTTAAGCAAAAAATAATTTTTTTATAAAATTTCTATATTATCTATATATACGAGTAGAATAAAAAAAATTAACATATAATAACATTCCTTTAAATATATTTCATAATGTGTGAAACTGGTTTTAAATATATTACTAGAAATGGGAGAAAATCGCTTTCGCGATTTTCGTTCCCATTTCCAGCCCTACCAGAGGTCCAGGAGTGCGGCCTGGGGTCTCCCTTCGGGTGACAAAAGCATATAGAATAATATTATTTTAAAGAAAATATATATTAAAGAAATTTTGTATATGGAATGATGATGTAATTATTATACTAAACGATTTTTCTTAATATTTTGATGATTTGTAAGGGTACTCTATTCTTGATGGTAAAGCATCATAATTTTTTAATTACTGAAAGTAGAATTTATTTTTAAGTAAACATTATTATCAATTTTATCAATGAGACCAAAAATATTGTAGATATTTACTTTTGTAAGCTAAAATGATGAATTTAACAGACTGCCTTAATGAACGAATTAATTCTAAACTTTACGTGCAGAAAGAATAAAAGCTACGGATAATGAAACAGAATAACTAAATACTAATTAATACTAATAAATAATTATTGGAATTAAAAAGTAAAAAAAAAAAAAACTTGCCTCCAGCGTGACTCGAACTCGCGAAATCAGCATTATCAAGTTTTCAATCCTACAACTTTCCCGTTGCGTTACCATGCCTGTTGTCAAATGTTTACCTTGAGACGTTCAAATATGTAAAATGTACGTGTCAACTTGAAAAATAATTTTTACCGATTTTCTAATTGAAAAAGCGTTTCGCTTCAGTATTTTGGTAATCAGAAGTGTTTGGCAGTCAGTACTATTGATTCCGTTAGCAATATTTTTCGTAGGAAAATAACCTATCTGAAGTTTAATTCATTTGACAGTTTTCGTGGGAGGTGCTTGTCTCGTTAGTGCAATCTCACATCGGCAGATAAAATGAGAAAGAAGTTGAGACGGACGCGACTCGAGATTTTCGAAAACGAAATAGACGTAGAAGGACTCGACGTACGGTCTCGAAAAAAAATCTCAAAGGATTAGAGAAAAGACGGAACTTTCGCGTGAAGCGGTTCTCGAAGCCGGAGAATTAGAAAAAGGGTCTAGGGAGTCCCACGAAAAGTCGTGATTTCGGCAGGCGTCACGGGGCTATTAGGCGCGAGGACAAACGCCGGTGCTAGCCGTATCTCTCTCGCCGAACGGCGATCGACGAAAATTTTGCAGAGGTTTTTTGAAAAGGCGTTTAAATTGGGAAAACGCCTATGAAACGGGACGAAAATACACCTACACATTGGAGACAGAATCGACGCGTTTTAATATAATATGGATGGATAGATATAGTCTCTGTTGTTTCGCAAAAACGCAATGCAAAAACAAGATTGACTGACTCGCCTGAGGAAATCTGAAATTTATTTTTGATTTTTGCCTACCGAATTGTGAGTGTACTTCTTCATTCTTCATCTTCACAGGATCACCGATAATGATATAATATGCGTATATTTGTATTTGTGATGTAATAAATAATAGAATGCTGCGCCGCGGCAGTCAGAGGTAGTCACGTTGACATCGTCGGCGGTAACGCGGGGAGGAATGCATTAACGCCAAGCTTTTAGTAGATACTGCATAGTGCGAATTGTGCTGCCAACTAACTTGGCAATAAAATGAGAAGCCACACCCTAAATTTAAATTTACTAATATAAATAATACACGCGAGCAGAGTGATCATGATCACTCGTTTTGCTGGATTTCATAATATTTTTAAATCCCTCCAAGAAAATACAATATCACCTATTTTTTATGGCGGCAATTAACCATTTAAAAATGTCTTCGTATGATGTGCAATTTAATTACTATTTTAACTCTCCAACCGTTACACTTTCAATGAACTGTAATTAAAACAAAGCCTAATGCGTATGAAGAAAGAATACATTGGTTTACCACATCCTTTCAATACTCGAGTTACCTATGTTATTAAAATATAAAATCGCTTGTCGTCGCTGGACGCGGTTTAAACGCGGCGCTACTACCCTGCAAAGACCTTTACGATGTTTTAACTATCATTTACTACAAGACGACAATAAGGGAAACCTGGAAAACCCCATTAACTAAAGTGAACAATACGTAACGCTACAGTTTTATGCTCACAGGGTTAATATAGGAGCAATTAGAAAAAGTTGACCGGCGGCGGAATCCGAACCTTCGTCAAATTGGGGAACGATTAAAACCCTCGTGTCTTCAATCGCTTGACCACGGAGGAACTCTTTCTTGGTCGAGCTGATGATGAGATAGGCATAATATGATATTTTTCGAGATTATCTCCTTAATCTCCGGGTCCTTAGTCAAACATATTTTATATACAGATTGTTTGATGAAAAATATTGTTTGGAATCTGGTTAGCAACATAGTATTATGGCGATAAAAATAATTTAATAAAAACACACCACAGAAATGAACAATAGATATTCCAATATAGAATAGATATAAATATATGTACGATACATTAGAAAACTTCTCATTCTTTATCTAATTTGTAACTTTGTCTTGCCTACGCATCATTCATTCCTTTTCTTTAATTTTGTTTACGGGAACGCATAACATATTTGAGCGTTTTAGTTTATTTGCTTCTGCTTTAGGTTATGACATTGAAGTCCCCGTTTTATCGGGCATGTAAAAAGACGAATTTCAGTAAATTGAATGTCCAGCGGTCCATTTGTCAATTTCGCCATTCGAACGCGCTCTTTTACATGCATATCCGCTGAAATATCCTTCCACAGTCGCCTACATACACCCTTTCTTTCACGCATGATTGACCGCCAGCCGTTTTTCCATCTAATAGTGCATCCATCCATTTTTAATCCGGTCTGATTTAAATAATGTAGCTAGATCCCGAAGTTTTATTAGTATTTCGGTTCGTTTTTATATCCTGCGTCATATGTTTCGGTTTATAAAAATTTATGGAAGGTTATTTTTATTCCAGAAAAGCCTATGTTGATTACAATTGTTTTGAATTTGTAGCTCTATGTGCAATAAAGTGTACCGAAAACATGTTTAGAGGAAGATTATCGGGTTACCAATAAAATTTTTTGATTTTTGTTTCACAAAAATTGTATATTTGTATGAAAGTTCCCATGAAAGAGCAAGAAACAGCAAGAAAAGCCTACTTTACGGTATGATATGGTACTTTACGGTACTCGTTTGGTTGTAACTCATTTAGTAGGTATTACAGATGTTCGCAAGATTAGCTCTGCCATTAAATCTAAGTTCCAAGAGTAAAACCGAAATGTCCTACCAGGTTTCTAAATAATATTTTTATCATAATTACAAATATATGAATGTCATTTGAGCTAAGGGGTTTTTTAACAGTGACGCCATAGAGAAAACAAAATAAAGAGTGATGCTCGATGCCGAGAGTGACGTAGTTGTTATATTTATATAGTAGGTGTGCTCAGCTAGTCTAACATTTAACATTGTTAAAATTGGCTTTATTGCATGAAAAGTTTAAAGGTTTCGATATATCGCAAAGCCGCGACATGAACTGGCCACCCAGATCATATGATTTAACGCCATTGTTTTTTTTTTTTGTGGGGCTACGTGAATCTCGGGTCTATGCCGACAAACCACAGACGATTGCCGCCCTAAAGGCCAACATCACTAGCATTATTGGTGAAATTAAGGCACTTTTATGCGAGAATGTTATTGAAAATTGGATCTCCAGAATTCGAATCACTCAGCGGAGCAACGACAGCCATTTGCCTGATATAATTTTTAAAACATAATGTCATCGAATATGCTTCAAAATAACAATAAATCCATGACGATATCACTTCCGCAATTTATATTTCATTTCAAAGATTGAGCGCTGAAAATAACAAATCTTTTGTAACTCAGGGAAACTTTTAATCTTTTAGTCCAGCAAAACGAGTGATCATGATCACTCTGCTCGCGTGTATTATTTATATTAGTAAATTTAAGTTTAGGGTGTGCTTCTCATTTTATTGCCAAGTTAGTTGGCAGCACAATTCGCACTATGCAGTATCTACTAAAAGCTTGGCGCTAATGCATTCCTCCCCGCGTTACCGCCGACGATGTCAACGTGACTACCTCTGACTGCCGCGGCGCAGCATTCTATTATTTATTACATCACAAATACAAATATACGCATATTATATCATTATCGGTGATCCTGTGAAGATGGAGAATGAAGAAGTACACTCACAATTCGGTAGGCAAAAATCAAAAATAAATTTCAGATTTCCTCAGGCGAGTCAGTCAATCTTGTTTTTGCATTGCGTTTTTGCGAAACAACAGAGACTATAATATCTATCCATCCATATTATATTAAAACGCGTCGATTCTGTCTCGCTCTAAATTCCGTCGCCGAATCCACAAACTTTCAAAGCTATCTATCTCCTCCAAGAGGGCATCGCGGAGCGATCCCCTCGGGCGACCAGAGGTCGCCCCCGGCCTTTCTCCAATGCGTAGGGGTATTTTCGTCCAGTTTCCTACGCGTTTTCCCAATTTAAACGCCTTTTCAAAAAACCTCTGCAAAATTTTCGTCGATCGCCGTTCGGCGAGAGATATACGGCTAGCACCAGCGTTGGTCCTCGCGCCTAATGGTCCCGTCACGCCCGCCGAAATCCCGACTTTTCGCGGGACCCCCTCGCCCCTTTTCTAATTTTTCGAATTTGAGTTCTAGTCACGCTGGAGGCAATTTTTTTTTACTTTTTAATTCCAATTATTTATTAATATTAGTATTTAGTTATTCATTCTTTCTGGACGTAAAGTTTGGAATTAATTCGTTCATTTTGGCAGTCTGTTAAATTCATCCTTTTAGCTTATACAAGTAAATATCTACAATATTAATTTGCTGCAACAATTATGACAGCAATATATTTTTGGTTCCATTGATAAAATTGATAAAAATGTTTACTGAAAAATAAATTCTACTTTCAGCACTTAAAAAATTATGATGTTTTACCATCAAGAATTCCACCATTCCAGATACAAAATTTCTTTAATTTTCTTAAAAATAATATTATTCTAGATGCTTTTGTCACCTGAAGGGCCGCAGGCCTGGACCTCCAGTAGGGCTAGAAATGGGAACGAAAATCGCGACAGCGATTTTCTCCCATTTCTAGTTAATAATTAATAGTCACTAACTCCAATATTTTTCAAGGAATTTGAAGATTACGAGGATACCCTTCCATCTGAGCCTCTTTGTACCGCACTGATGCAACTTCTTGCTATCGTCCTCAGGAACACCCCCAAGGAAACTCCTGCAAATAGGGTTCAAGACATCATAAGGTAAGTACAGGCGAAATATTTGTTTTGCAGGAGAATAAGTAATAACTCATTATCATTATATATGTTTCCCCAGCTCTAAAATCAGAATTAATAATTTTTCATTTTATAATATTTATTCAAATGATATTTTTATATTTGGTACTAATAATTTAACACAATATTTAGATCTAAAGTGCCCTATTCACGTATTTTTCTGAATATCATAAACGTTGGGAGCTAATAAAGGAAGTGACTTAGATCAATCTGCAGAATCCATCTTTTCATGTATTATTATTTGTGATAATACCACCACAGTATAGTGGCTCTTTGTTACGATAATGGCATAACTAGATAAATTTGTGCACTATCAATTTATTGATTATCAGTTAAATTATCAATCAAATTGGTTACATTATTTGTATCTATAGCATGTCCGAAAATAAAGCTAAGAAATTGAGGTTTTCTCGAATATCTGTTTCCAAATATATCCAAAAACAGTTCGTGCTTGATGGTTAACTTATTTTATCACATATATTTATTAGATTTTCGTAAATTCAAGTTTACATAACTACTATTGTTGTCTTGTCACAAGTTTGAAATATTTTTTTTATTAAGAAATTAACCAGAAATAAGATGGTCAATCGGAAGCACATTTTTTAGGGAACAGTCATTCTCTACGGTAAATTGTACCCGATAATTCTTAAATATTTCTTCCAACAGAAAAATAAAATAAAATTCTATGCTTGGTTTTGGCCATAAAAAATGTCAAAATGTTCATTTAAATGAGGCTGAAGTTCCAGAATTGCAATTTAGACGACCGGTGTGTCAATTATTGGGTTCTGGTGGGCTAAGGTACATCAAACTATATACCTTTGTCTATTCCGATTAGGCATTAAGAATTTCCCAAGTTTTCCAACATTTACAGTTTCCAGTGTAAATTCTGCTAATTTTCTTGTATTAATTTGGGCCGGAATCAGCAAATGGAAATAAATTAGTTGAGTACATAACTAGAGTCCATACCGAATGACGACTAGGGGATCCATTCACAGATGATAGTGTTGCATGTTAGTGAAATTAGTCGCTAGATACAATTTTGTCGGTATTTTATATCATATCTGAATTTCGCAAATTGTTCGCAGACTGTATTAAATGCACACATTTGTATTTTATCAATTCTATCAGTCTTCTATCAGTTCCTAACTTTGAAAATGTCTTAGAAATGCCGTTCACCTTCGCACAACAAAAACGTTCTATACCCATTAAAAACTAGACCAAAGAAGATCGCTCCCTCTACTATGGGGCATATAGATTATTAATAGTTCTCCCATTGTGATAAATATGCATGTAATACAGAAATTACACCGGTGGTGTAAGTAACATGATGATACAAGGCTGTATCTGATGGTACTGATCTGATAATATATTGTATTCGGGCGTGGAGATCCCAGCGCATGGGTTATATTTTTAGGGTGGATCGAGGGGACAAACCATGAATATTTAATTCGATCAAGTAGGACACGGAGGGATGTGAAAGGTACGAGCTACGCGCGGGGGCGATCTACCGACATGTATTCGAATATGCATGTGTTGCGTATGCCCAGACATTATTGATGTTGTTTCCGTTCTGATTTGTTGAATTATATATTTTTCGCCATAAACAATATCGACATACTAAAAAAAGCGGGGCTGTTCCCGTATAGTGTGCTGGAAGTGCGTCCGTTCGGCTAAAAAATAAAATGATGTCGGTGGGGGATTTTGCGGCGAAGTAGGAAAATGTCAAAAGAATTACCTTGTGAAATGATAACGTGTACAAATTCTCGTAGCGATACTTTAACTTGTAGGCTTTCTATTATTTATAAAACGTATTTAGCTATTAGCATTTTTTATTTGTGGTGTGAAGATAATTTTTATTTCAATATTAAAGTTCTTTTTAGTTTTTTATCCGTAAATTTAGTTTACAAAAATTGTTCTCGATCGTGCCTTGTAATCGTATACCTAATATAGGCACAGAGTAAACATATATCTAATCTGGGTGATATAGTAACGGTTATAGGTATAGGTGATATAGGTTTCTTTATTTTATACCTAATTTAATGACTATACAGTGAAACTCACTTATAACATACAAGCTTATTACGAGCCCATGGTTATAACGTACCAAATAAAATGTCCCGGCCGTTATTATGAACATTCAATAGAAAAATAATTTTTCTAATGTACTTTGTTATTACGTACTTCTGATAAAAAGTACCAAATTGCCGGGTCCGAAAAGAGCAAATATAAAATACTTCTTATCAATCTTTTTTTTTTATCTGGGCATTGGTAATTTGTGTGTATTGCACGGCGCGGCAACAAGAGAAAGACGGCCGCCTTGGAATCCGTAAAGGTTTCAAAATTCTTTTTGAGCTATGTTTTAACTATGGATCAATCAACCCAAGTTATTGTATGTAAGAGTCATGTGTTTTTGTTTTGAAAACGAAATATTTTGTGATTTCGTTGTTTTTTTCGTTACATTTCTGTCTTTTTATAAAGAATTAGTTAAAACAGAGAAACTATCAGCAGTATTTAATTGTTCTTTAGCGAACTTTTGATATATCGTATAGATTTTTAAATTTCCCTCTGGAACGTTATAATCAACCAAACTTAAGTACTGAATTTTAGGATTCAGTTTTTTTTTGTGTATTGGCATTTATAGTTGATGGTATCGGTACCAAATCAGTAAATGTCTTATCCTATGCTTAACTTTTTATTACATTTTAGTATTTTATCATGTAACTTTAATTTTAATATTATGTAGGTACACACAGGTTATTGGTATTAATACACACACAGGTTAAACGGTTTTTAATTGTACGGAAAGATTTTGGAGGAGTGCAATTTACGCCTGTATTTATCTTTTTTTAGTTTTTAGAATTGCATCATAAAATACAATAAAAGTTTTCCTTAGCACTTTTGCTTCAAAATCGATGTACTTAATGGATACATTCCTAAATAAAATTACCTACTGTAGATGTTATTATTTGTAGAAATATACAATCGTTGTATTACAACAAAATTATACAAATTTAACAATTCGTAATGAAAATTGAAAAATTTAAGAATGTTTTGTTCAAATTTCTGTCGTACGAGGGCGCATGCTACATTTGGGTAACTGTAAATTGACCTGGTACCTATTCATTCTTCTATGGTCGAAAACGTTTTAACCTATATCTGTATATAAGATGGAACAAACTTCAGGTTTGTTACTGAGGGACAGAGCACATTGTTCTTGTGACACTCTTCTTTCAATTTATCTCTTACTATTAGATATAGATTGAGCAGACCCTATACCACTAAAGAGTATTAGTAGTAGAACAGTATGAAATTGTAAACTGTAAAAAAATTATGTGTACGCATTAATGTTACGATATTTCATTTATTGAAACCCTAATGAGGGATTAAAAAAATCTCGTTTTATTTTCTCAAAACGCTTAAAAAACAATATCGTGGTTATGCAAAAATATATTGTCAGAAAAATAAACAAAATGCGTTGTCAGATTAAATCTCTCGAGGGACACTTTTTAGCTATATTGTTGCTACTGGTATTCAATATTTTATCCAATTTAAGTTACATTTTGCCAAATACTTTTCGGCATTTATATTCACATTGTTTGATGTTCATAAATATATTTTTAATGTTCTTTTGTTACAAGTAATACTTATTTCATTTTCCTACAATAGTGTTTTAGAAAATATAGGTTTCTAAATTTTGAAGTGGTCTGTAGGTACTACATAGCTTAAAAAATATATGTAAGAATCTCTGGTACCTTATAGAATCATAAAATATAAAGCTCTCTAAATCGAAATGTGCCTCTATCTCTTGTCAAATAGTTTCCAAGGATAACCCCTAAAATAGTGCACCTATTCAAAGTTTTTCTGACTTATAAATAAGTAAAAACATAACTATAAAACTTTGCTCTTAAGTGCACTTTGTAAGTACATTCAGAATCCACAAAGATTTTTTTATTATATACATAGGTACTAAAAATAAAGTAATTATTGTAGATGTACAAAAAAAAAAAATTAATGTTCCACATTTAGGTTCTTTATACAGATTTATCAAAATATATAGGTTAGAAAACCTGCCTAGCTATTCAAATTACAATAATTCAATTATTGCCACACACGAAATGTTACGAGCCTACCCTACCCCATGCACAAAAAGGTGCATTTCAATTATGCAGTTTATTTAATGGCTCAAGGGTGGCTCAGGGGTCGCGGCCAGCACTAAATTTACAAACTCAATAATTATATATGCACGTATATGCGCGGCCTTCCAGTTTGATGTATGCTTTTTAAAGTAACCCATATGTCGGAGTAAATCTAACGACCACCGATGCCAAAGAGGGTAGTAGAGGGGTTAAGCGCGCTGAGAGGACATTTATTTAATAAGGCCCCCCTTCGGATTCCAGTCACGTCTGATTATGATGGCTTTATCTGCGGAATTAGCAGCGCTGGTTGCTCTCCTCTAATCTATTCGTAATCCGATACTTTATAGCTCTTTAATTATTACATTAGTATTATTAATAGGCTAAAGTGCTTCGATTAAACTATTTAGGATATATGGTTTGCCTGTGTCTTTCGAATTTTATTCGTTCCAATTTAATTAATCACCCCGTCGATTTAAAAAAAAATTCCAAATTTAAAATACTAAGAGAATGATTCCTACCCATGTTTCAGTAATGGGCCAATAGTTTTATCCTTTCCAAAACGTCTACCAGTCGAAATTTACTCACTCACTGAAATTTAAGTAAAATTCAAACCTGTTCTTGTTGGTATCTGACGAAAACCTCTTCTGACATACTCGTGTATACGGTTGAATTTGGAACTTGCATCTTCATGCAATATTCTTCTACAGCCGTGTACACATACGGACAATTCACTGCAAATGTATTCATGTATCCCTGTAGAAAATAGGATAGCAACATATATGTATACTTATAGATATACAGTGTGTCCAAGATAAGCGTGAGAAGTATGGGCATCTCCGAAACTATAGGAGATACAGATTCGGTTAAATGAGAAAAAATCCCAAAAATAATCTAATTCCTTCCCTGAAGTAGATAAAGGGTGAAAACAAAAGATGAGCATTTGTGGGAAACATCCATTGTTCCTTTATTGTAAAAGACACATTCATCAAATTTTCAGGACAGTGATAGCAATCAGCCAGGACTTCAACATTGGTTTCTGAACAAATATAGCTCTACTACATTTTGCACTAGCATACTCGACTTTTGTTTTACTTACGGGCGTCATATTGGATTTTTACATAGGTACCTATACACATATAATACTTTTTCAACCATGAATAATATCCTTGTTTATTATATATAATATGAATATGTTCAAAACCGAGGACCAATAAGATGGCCTGGCTAGGTCACCGGACCTAACTAGACTTTTTTGTGTGGGGTATATTTAAAAAACAAGTGTATGCAAGAAGTATTACGTCGACCATTCAAACCATATTTGGTGTACAATTCAACTTGGAATAATCCCTAATTCTGCTGGATTAACCTAATGAACCAATCTGGATTATTTATATTTATTTGATATTAAAAAATAATATATCGACTTTACATTTTTTTATTTATAAAGTGGTTATTAGCAATATATTTAATAAAAACTATTATCAACTATTAATTATCAACTATTAACACATTCTAAATAATAAGTAATCACGTAATATAAATATTAAAATATTCCTCTATGTTTAAAAGTCCATTAGCTACTAACTAATAACGACATATACGAATCGACTCCCAAAATCGTCTATAATCATTTGCCAAAATTAAAGAGTGATTTACGAATTTATCAGAGGGTATATTTTCTATTCATAATATAAAATAAGCTTTAACTGATACAATAATTGTGTAGTGATCTAGACTATAATTTCATGAACTATATATGAGGTACAATGTAATTGGTGTGTTTTAAAAAATAAGTAACGTGATTGACTAATATCGAAGCACGTTACGCCGAAAACTGGAGCGTACCTAAGTTTGAATCCTTGTTTATAGAGATATATATAAACAAGGTTTTAATGCAAGTGGCGTAGAACACGAGTTTTTGAAGGCAACTTCTGTTTGACACTTAATTTCGAGATGTTACATTGTTTTACGGTTATTTTTGCAAGTGCGAAAACTTTCTAGTATTCGTAAAAGACATTTTTACATTTTCTCGGTCCTCTCTGCACATTTCACCCGTCGAACGGCTCCATATGCTGGCAATGAGTCACAATCTATAATTTTGGCCACGGAATATAATGGAGTTGGCTTTTCAGTGTATTAGTATTAAAAGTGTAGAAAACTTTTCAGTGTAGAATTTTTAGTCGAGTAAAAGAAAAAATGCCATTGATTAAAATTTGTCTTTACTCGGCCTTTTATTTACTTTATCGATAATATTATACGTGATTTTTCATTTTAAATAATGACATAATATGCCGGGTTTCCCATTTCATTTGATTAATGGCAATTAACATGGGCTATTACATTTCATTGAATTTTATATTCCCAGGGCACACTATGAGAAATATTCCTAACGGAATGGATAGTACTGACTGTCAAACACTTCTGATTACCAAAATACTAAAGTGAAATGCTTTTTTAATTGAAATATCAATAAAAATTCGTTTTAAGTTAATAGGTGTAGTTTACATAACTGTTTTAAGAGACATTATTAAACGTCATCCGGTGGACTAGTTGGTTGAGCGGCAGTGTTTCAAACTGAACCGCAAAATTTTGCAGGTTCGAATCCCGCCAGGGACAACTTTTTTTACTTTTTCATTAATTACAAATTATTAGTGTTTACTTATTAGAATAAATATGGTTCATTGTCAGTAACTAGTTATTATTTTTGAAAGTCCCAATATTTGCTTATCAAAAAAAAATAATAAAACATGTTTTAATTGGTTCGTTTCCTTTATCTTTAGCTAAAGCTACTATCTTATAAAATAAGTAATCAACAAGCAACATATTTTTTATTTATTACATGCATTGTGCTTTTACTAATAATAGTGTACTATCTCTGCAAATAGTTACTACATATTATACCTCAATCTGGATATTGTGTTAAACAGTTACAGAGGAACTGTCGTGAATTAGTAATAGGTTTTTTCTGAGGAGTTTTTTAAAAATATGATGAGTTTTTTTAAAATATATTCTTATTTTAAAAAACTCATAATTTTAGAATTATAGCTTTTTATTTAAAAAAAAACCTATTACTAATTCACGACAGTTCCTCTGTAATACTGTTTAACTCAATATCCAGATTAAGGTATAATATGTAGTAACTATTAGCAGAGATAAGTACACCATTAGTAAAAGCACAGTGCATGTAATAAATAAAAAATATGTTGCTTGTTGATTACTTATTTTATAAGATAGTAGCTTTATCTAAAGATAAAGGAAACGAACCAATTAAAACATGTTTTATTATTTTTTTTTGATAAGCAAATATTGTCACTTTCAAAAATAATAACTAGGTACTGACAATGAACCATATTTATTCGAATAAAGAAACACTAATAATTTGTAATTAATGAAAAAGTAAAAAAAGTTGTCTCTGGCGGGATTCGAACCTGCAAAATTTTGCGGTTCAGTTTGAAACACTGCCACTCAACCAACTAGTCCACCGGATGACGTTTAATAATGTCTCTAAAACGGTTATGTAAACTACACCTATTAACTTTAAACGAATTTTTATTGATATTTTAATTAAAAAAGCATTTCGCTTTAGTATTTTGGTAATCAGAAGTGTTTGACAGTCAGTACTATCGATTCCGTTAGCAATATTTCTCATAGTGTGCCCTGGGAATATAAAATTCAAAGAAATGTAATAGCCCATGTTATTGCCACTAGTCAAATGAAATGAGAAACCCGGTATATTCTTCTGCATGCTTTTTACCATAACAACAGTATGCATTGTAAAATTCCGTCTGAAGAACTAATTGTTATGTTCCTTCACTTCCGACCACGATTATAACCTTCCCCGATCTCCCTAAACATAGGACCATCACACTGCAAAAACAATTACGATATTTTGAAGTGATTTGACAGTAACACGAGCCCGCTCAAATAAAGCTGTCATATTGTTGGAGATCGTCGGTGCATGGAGTAGTGCGAGTGGGTAACGCGGGACTCGCACATGTTGTTTTATGCCGAAACTTGACCGTATGGCCGCAAAAAGAACAACCCCCGTGCGCCCAGGGGCCGACATGTGCAAACAATCAATGGGCCCTGATTATTTTGGCTTGATAACGCCCGGGCTGACTGACACGTTCTCGCGTTCTTCTCTTTTCTCCATCGGTCTGTGTGGCCACTAGTATATTTTTTTATTTCAATAAATCTGCTATAAATATATATTATCAGTGACTATAGAAATTATGAAATTTGGCTATTGAAAACAAGTATACCGTATGTTTGGTTTAGGCTTTTAAATATAGGGATCTTTTTACAGTTGGTTATTATGCCATCTTCGCTAATAAAACATTTATTGTGTGGATTTCCTCAAAGGACTCTCAAAAAATAATGTATGTACTTATAAAACTAGGACCGAAAACAATGGCTGAGATGAGAAATTTATGATTATGAATTAATTGTCTTAGATAATATCTGATTTGTAATAACAATCAATAAAATAAACAAACTTATGCCCAACATACAAGAAATACTTTTATCGTAGAGGGGGGTTAGGAATTTTCAAGTTTATAACATAATTATAATACCTACTTAATTGTGATACTGAATTACGTATATTCAAAAATATCTATGTTCTTTGTTATATGTTGTGTATAAACCACATATGTATATGTATACATGTAGTATGTAACTATCTACAGGGTGTTTAACTAAAATGAACTGAAATGGACATCCTTTCGAATACTGTCTGTAATTTTTTTGTTTTCAGATTTCTTTCTTTATATATTTGTTAGACTGTCTGTTCTGTACGTAGGTAATCATTATTCAATAATCTAAAACATTAAATAATATTTTTTTTGCACGGCCTGCTATTATATAGAATAGATGAATATTTTTTTAATATTAAATATCTCGGAAATGCTTAGAGGTAATTTGTTGAAGTTATATATTTTTGAAAACAGAAGAAAAGGTCTTTCCAGATTTATGAAGATATACAGTAGGTATATCCTATTTAAGGAAATCAAGTTTGTCATTTAAGTTTAGTATCAGATGTCCAATTGTATTCAAAAGATTTAGAATATGCTATCAGAATATTCTGAATCTTCAGAAAACACCCTAAAATCCGTATTAACAAAGTTTTTTTCTAAAACCAAAGATCGAGAGGTTAGAGTTAGAGGTTAGTTCAAAATGTATCTAAACGCCCTGTACACACAATAAATTTTTGTATTTCATATTTCTTAGGTTCTTAGTTTCATAAGTTTTTTTTTAAAACCAAAGACCAAGAGGTTAGAGTTAGAGGTTAGTTCAAAATGTACGTAAACACTCTCTTGACACAATAAATTTTTGTATTTCATATTTCTTAGGTTCTTAGTTTCATAAGTTTTTTTCTAAAACCAAAGAACAAGAGGTTAGAGTTAGAGGTTAGTTCAAAATGTACGTGAACACCCTCTGTTCACACAATAAATTTTTGTATTTCATATTTCTTAAAAAATTGTTATAAATGTAATTTATTGATTTTTCAACCCCAAATAATAACTATCTAAGATAAATAAGCACAGATCAATGCGTAATAAACAGTCAAGAGTTGTTTATTTTCAAAAATATTTTTCAAGTTAGATACTAAAGTACTCTCTAACTTGAAAACTCTAGAAGCAATTTTTTTTTATTTCAGTAACGTTTCCCATAGTATGTATATCTATATTGACAAAATGTTTATAGAATATGGCAGCCTTGATATTTTATCGTTGTATTATTTACATTAATTAGAAATGGGAGGGAGCACTCTTTTATCGGTTACAATTAGCCCAGAAAAGTTTCTCCAGGTATTTTGTTTTAGCGCATTAATTAAAAAATCTGTAAAACATTATGGACTCCCAGAGATATGGAGATTCCCAGAATCTGTATATTCCATCCATGTCTGATGTACGTACGGTTTTCCAGAAGTACCTATCTATACTGCAACCAATACATTCGTAGTTTTATAAACATAATACATTTCCAATCTGTTTACAGATTACACTGAATAATCTAGAAAAATAATTGTATTTATTTTGTTTTATAAAGCTAATTCAATAAAGAATATATATTTGTGAGAAATCTGTACATTTTATGTTTTGAGTTCAAACTTTAAACAAACAAGCAAACGTAGGTACGTAACATAGCGTAAATGTAACCTAATAACACAAGTATAAAGATATATACTTGTGCTAATAATGTTACCTAACCTAACCATTGTGACAAAATCCATGGTCGTCACTTAACGCCTAAACGTAAAACACATTACCTTCGAAATCCATGCGATTGCACTAGCGTTTTTTTTTTTAACATTAATTTCGAGAAGTAACTTGGTCATGATATCGATCATCGCCTTGAACAACGAAAATATATGACATTTGAAACATACATAACAACATAACTAGGGAGTATATAAAAATATATAGATTAATTTTATCAAGACACAATTTCTTAAGCGACATCCCTTGTCTATATACCAGGTGTAAAGGCAGAAGTATATGCACAATCACCAAAGTACTGACACCAAACGACAGACTGACGTTTCGACCTATTAGGTCTCTCCAGTGCCGTACAGATCTCAGAGTGAAGACAATCCAATCATAAAATATAGAAAATTGTGGTAAATTGATATGTAAATGTATTTATTTTAAAAATATACGTCACGGCTATTCTTTACTCTATTTAAAGAAGCCATGGAAGAATAAAATGTGTATTTCGATATAACACTATGCAAATATGGGTAGTTGTGAAACAGAGTAAAATTAAATCTTTTGTGTAAATTAGACAATCAATTGACATTATTGCAGTTCCTAGTTCTGTAGTTACGTGTGATATTTGCTTCCTTTTCACGTTCTACATGTACTAAGCGTCGACGCCGCTGCCGATCAGATAAATTTCTAATATAAACTTAATTAATAGAAGTAATTCCGCCGGGGTGTAATTGTGTAAAGTTCAAAGCCATTATTATGCCATAAAGAGATAGAAGAGCCCCGGTGTACTGGGGCACAGGTCGACAGATGGGCAGATGTTGCGATAAGGGCGGGCGCGTCCGTCTGTCCTTGTGTCGCGCGGGGCGCTCATCCGACACGGCTACTTACTATTTGATTCTCTCTTTATTATCGCCCGATGTGTACGGTGACCCCATTATCCGTAAACAGAAGGCGCGGGGGGCCGGCTGCCCCTTCGTCCCCTTTAATTTATCCGCAACAGCCCGCAGTATCAATTTCAATCGTATTTATATCCTATCGGGCAGGTCCCAGGGCGGGTATGTCCATGTATGTGTGTCATGTCATAACTGTGGAAATATTTATCTATGTGGCTTCTTACAGTAACGGAACAGAGGAAAATACATATTTTTTTTTATATTAAGGGCCGGTCGTTCCATCTCCTTATAAACATCTTTTTAAATTTATCTTCCTTGTAACTACAAAATGGGTCTTTTCACTGTGTTTTAAATTAAATCCTGTCTTTAAAGTTCTCTACCTGCTCTTTAACTTATCGGTCACTTTTACTGGCCAATAAGTACCTATAACTGCGATTGAGAATTAAGCAAAGTGCAATGACCGGAAAAAGAGTAGATCTGTGTTGTCACATTTATTTCTAAAGTATTCTTATTTAAAACAGGAAACGTATTAATAACCTTATTTACCCATTTTTTTACTACTTGTCTTTAACGTCCCTTATCCCTATTGTATTTTATTAGAGCAAACACATTGTTTAATTTGTCTTTTACTTAATAATATCACCGAACATAAACAAAGACTTTGTTTATGTTCGTTGATAATATCAAGGAATTTCCCAGTATTTGGCAACTGCGAACGCCGTAAAGTTGACGACAAGCTGTTCATCCTTATTTAACATACATATTCTTGCATTTTCGCTTTCTTTTTTTCTGAGCTTCAACGACGTTGATTGGTCGAATGAGGAACAAATGGGAATCAATAAGCGACTGCGCTCGAGTTCTGGGGAAGCAGTGGCGTGATATTGGGTTATTTCGCGCGCGTTTCTTAACGGTAAAAATTTGTGGTAAAATTATCAGTGTATTTATTCTTTGTGTCAGTGTTTATACTTATTTGTGTTAGTTAAAAAAGTGGAAATGCATATACTAGAAGTATTCTATAGAATAGTATACGAGTATATATTAACTGAAATGTGCCCAATGGTAAAACAGAATACGCACGCCCATGCTTCACTGCATTTTACCAGATCGGCGAGGTCATTCCACTTTGCTTAATTCTGAATTTGAGATTTACAAAGAGATTTCTAACCTGAGAAATTTTACAAATTTGAGTGTTAGTAAACAATTTGATTAATAAAACGTCAAAAAATATATTTTTATAATGGATAAGATTATTGATTTTGAAGAAGAAATATTCATCATGATGATCATGAAATTATAAACATGGTAAATATTGCAAATCGCGAACGAAAAATATATACTGTAAGGCCTCATATAGACAATTTAAACGTCTGGGATGATGAAGAATTTATGAGGAGATTTGGTGTATCAAAAATAACGGTGTTAAATGTTCTAGAAAAAATCGAGCAAGATTTAGGCATCACACTAACAGGTTAATAATAAAAATAAATGATATCTACCTAAGTACGTATTTGTTAGATTTTATGACAAGTTTTATAGAATCATATTTTGAAATGAGGACTGAACTGCTACGATTTGTACTAGTGAGGACCTCAAATTCTCGGGCAATTTAGTTCCAAGTCTTTTTACTGTATCATCCTGGAAAGAGATTTTTACACTTCTGAGTAATTTAAACTAGAGATTCCAGAAACGACTAGAACTTAAAAAAAGTTACTTACACAGTAAAAAAAGACAAATGGTAAAATTACTAAATGGTAATCGTAATTTGCTGCAGTCTTATTTTTAACACGAACTGGGTAGTATAATAACTAAACCTTTAGAACTCATATTACCCGAACGATATACCCGCCAAGTTTGTAGAAGTACTCATAAATTGTAGTAAAATTTACAAAACCCTGTGTTAAAAATTAATCAATCCGCCATAAAAACCGAATAATTACACGGTGAATAATTAACTATTACACATTACCTTGTAAAATCTACTGTGTTAAATTACTTTTATGTAATGTAATAACACACCGATATGTCTAACACTGCCAAGTGTGGACTATATACACACTGATGAGTGTGGATTCAGTGTTAAAATGAGTCGGATTTTTTTACTGTGTAGTTGGTTATAGCCACTCATAGATACTCTGTGATAGCCACAGTATGTTATATTTAGCTAGGTATAGGTAATGTTGTCATTGTTGTCATAATTAGTGGCGTTCGGTAATTACCTCAGATTGATCTTTTTAGTCCGTATCGTTCATCAATTACATCTAGAGGTAGGGGAGGTAAATCTTGATCGTTCAGAAATTAAATCAGATCGATCAGAGCAAGATCTGTTTGCTCGAAGCAAACATTGGTCGAGGAGAAGATTAATCTGAATTTGTGAGGTTGTGGTGGTCATGGTTGTCAATTGTCATAGACTTTTTGAAGTTGTAGTTGGGAATTTTGTAGTGTAAGTTTCCTAAGAAGTCTTCAAATGTTTCCGCATACATTCTAAAATGTTCTTTAAACAAACTGACTGGCAGAAAAATTTGGCACAGTTTCTTCAGCGAAGTTTTTATTGTTTTGCAAACAATTTGTACATTCTTCATCTTCAAACATTATTTCATATCCTTGGATTCCATTTAAAATGGTTGATTTTACAATATTCATTATTTAAATAATTCGAAATAGAATATAAACAAACAGTCAACAAAGTCAAAACAGAAAAGGTGAGGTTATATTATGCCTTATGCAATCGATTTCGTTCATTTATTTTCTATTTGTCTGTCTCATCTGGAATCACGTGACTGTAATCTCGTCGCATCCGTGAGCATATTACCGAACGCAACTATTGACATATTTTGTTGAGTATGATTGACGAATTTCATCTGTCTCACTTTAATATATAGACTTTCTTATTTAATCAGTATTGCCAATATCGTTAAACAGTCATTTTACAAAAGAGCAGTTAAATTGTGTTGGAAGGACGCAATTTTTTAACTGCCAGATAAATTCACTTGTTAACATTAAGTTTCTTTTAGTTAAAAGCAACTTTATAAAGAGATGGAAAGACCGGCCCTAAATCTCACAGTAATGTAATATAAGTCCTGTTCCTGCAGGAATCACAAACTAGTCAGATTCAATCAAATCGTCCCAAACCAGTCAGCAAATTGTATTCAGCCAATCAGAATCCCTCTGACTAGTTGCTGATTACTGCAGGAACAGGACACATAACATCGACAGCTGAGCCCAGTGGAAATTTGCTGCCAGTCAAAACTGAATGTGTATGCATGGTGTCCCAGTTTTATACTGAAAAAAATCGGGAACATGTAAAACCAGTAAAAATGATGGGACTTTGCTATATAAACTTATTTCCAAATCTGTACCGTTTCTGAGATACAAGGTGTTGAAGATCTCTGACAGTAATAAACCAATAATTGTTTTCAAATTTTATTTGGTACATGCTACTTGAATGAATCCTTACTTCCACAAAAAAAAAAAGATTTCAACTCATGGAGACCATATTCTAAAAAATAGGGGTGACGCCACTGACTATCGTTTAAAATAATACGATATTTCGATGTCTCGCCCATTTCTCTACAAAAAAGTATACTTACATTTTTTTTACAAAACACCGTTACTGGGTAAATTGATATTTTATGAAACCGTGTCATGTCCTTTCCTAACAAAATAAAATTGTATTTTGTAGCAAAATATTTTGTTAAACGATAAGTAGCAAATCCCTAATATGGGTTACCTTTGTACTGGAGAAAAAGTAGGAATTCCATTTCTGTTTAAAATACAAGGCGTTGCAATTTAAAAAATTGTATGATGACGTCACAACTCTAAAACAAAAGCAGGGGAGGATAAAACAAAATGTTTCATGTCAGCACGTGTCTTTTTAAAAAACGAAATCGACCTGTCACGGCGTTTTTTGAAAAATCACTGTATAAAAGTTATGAATTTTGTGCATTTTTTTATTACCACACTGTATATAAAGAAAACATACAAATGAAACCAATATATTAGTTTTTAATTTGAAAATAGACGAATATTTTCAATGTTATCTGGCAGGGCCTTGGAAGAGTTCGAAGTAATTTTTCATCGGCATGTTTCGAGGCATAAAAATTCCAGGTATGACGCAGTTGTGGAACTCGCCACAAACTAAACCAGTTCTGGATTAATGTTCCGTGTGTTTAATAATTTAACGGTTATCTAATCGGTAGGGGCCGTAGAGCGACGCGGAATATAGAGGACGGCCGTTCCGCGAAGTCGTTGCCGCTCGCTGTAGCCGCTAATAAAGATAGCACCGGGACGCGGTCTACGGGCACCGGCCCTTATCTCGTACCATTTCACATTTTTTCTGTGTAAATCGATAGTGTAAATGGATGGGTGGTTCTGTACTGGATGTACTCGTACTTGTGTATTGAATGCATGTGGATCTCATAAACATATAGTCAGTTTTCATAATTAGCAGTGAGGCAAGACGAAAAATTAAGCTCTTCAAATTTCGTATCGATTTTCTGGGTATTGATAATATGGCATTTAATTTCTTTATTTGCCTCATGTAAAAAATGATAAATGCCGAAATGAAAATATTTGGTCAGTTCCAAAATAAGTTTTTTTGGAAAATACAGCAATGGTAATTGTGTAATATAAGTACACAGTACCTATGTCCCAAAATTCATATTTTTTGTGTTGAGATTAAAAAAAAAACGCCAATGCAGATCAATTAGTATATTGACACTTTTTTTGGAATATTTTCAATTTTTTTTAGCCATATTTAACGAAGCTATAACGTTAGCGACGTGATTTATATTGTGCCCGGCGCACGCGTAGATCTACACAATTCATTAATTAAAACGAACATTTGACATTGTCTTTGACTGTCGAATAGGACGAGAGCACAGGACCGGCTACGCCATGTCTGGCACTGGTAAAAAACTTTTATAACGCAAGATACGAGACATAAACTGTTATAATATAATTAACAAACACCGGGACACTTGAAGCTTCCAAGTGATTCATTCAAAGAGATAACAACAAAAACAAAATGGTAACGAAGTAACACGAAAAAGGAATCCCTAACCTGGCAACGAGATGTGTAAGGAGTGTAGATGTTCTCTCATTTTCCATTTCACTTATTTCCGTGTCACTGTCAAAGATAACTATAGATCTGCGAAATGACGATGATGTTGTTGTTGTTGTTAGGCGGCGCGGTTACCCGCAGCACTCAGGTCATTCGACCCATTGTGCCTGCCGCTAGTCAAGAGCTATATTTGGAGGAGACCCGTGCTATGCGCATAGGCCAACATCCGTTCTAGGGGAAGCTCTTTAATGAAGATGATTAAACCAGTCTTATAAATTTACCATAATTTACTATAACCTGCGCATAGTGACAAAGACAGAAATTTGGTCGACGGCATGAATGAATGTGAAAACTCTTATTAGTTGATTCTCTTTGGTATAAATGGATAATCCTTCGAAAGACGAATTCATCTTTATAAGGTTTTACCTACTTTTTGCCATTGCCGTTAAAAAATGTTAAATGGTGTCTTTTATATATTTATTACGATATGTCGGTTGCTGATGCCTGGTTCCAACAAGATGTTGCCATTCCATATTTTCGTTTCGATGTAAAAAATTACCTCTCTGAAGTTTTCCCAAATCGGTGGATAGGCAGAAGAGGGTCGCTTGAATGACCACCACGCTCCTCTGACTTAACTCCACTAGATTTTTTTTGTAGCGTTATCTAAAAACCAAAGTGTATATTAACAGTCAGACACTATCGAAGGATTGAATGATCGTATCAGAGGAAAAGTTCGAAACAACACCAGATATTGATGAATTTGAACACCGAATTAATGAGCGCCTTTTTGAACATTTGCTGTAATAAGTAATGTAATAAGTTTTTATTTAATTGCTCCTTATACACAATTCTTTACATTTTTTAATGGCTGTGACAAAAAAGTAGGTACAACCTTGTATCGCTGAATTCGTCTTTAGAAGATCTATCTATTTATATAGGTACTATGACATATAGGACGTCCTATTGAAAAAAAATAGTGGTAATATTATGGATCCCTCAAATATGCTCCAAAAAATAGGAAATATTGCAGAAAATTGACAGTTTCTAAATACCAACTGACCTTTCAGCGTTTTTTTTTTAATCTCATCTAAAAAAAAATATGAATTTTGTTTTCTATAATTTTGGAGCACACTGTATATGTCCGTTGTATACTATGGTCATGATATGATATGATATCGTCATCATATTTTAATATATGTTAATAATCATATTTTATTAATTTCCTTTGGACAACAAATCATCCTACTTCTGCTATTTTTTTGTAAAAAATGTAAAAATCATGCATGTATAGTGTATATTTTACTGAGTACAGTATCATTTCACGCCTTATAATGTAAATTTTGAATAAAATAAAATACATTTTGTAAATGGTCTTACGGAATAGGCAATGATTAAAAAAAGTATAAGTATTTTGGTCACGATTTTTATATAGGTAGTACAATTTGCAATACCCTCAGTCATGAGCCAACCCGAATTTTGCAACAATTTTATTACTTGCCCCTCGCCGTTTCCTTTTTACCCTCGCGATTCTATACACAGTTACGGTCTTCTCGGGCGGTGGCGAAGTAGGCGGTGGAAGGTAGTCGCGGCGGTGGCGGGGCGAGCGTGGCGTGCCAGCAATAGAAGGGCCCCCGAGTAATCTGCTAATGGGCGGCAAGTGCGATACGCGTTATGAATTCGATTAGCGGCGGTGGTCGGACGGCCGAACGAACGGCGGCCGCACCCATTCATCCGCATTACGTGACAGCGCCGCCGACGGTCTTCGGTCGTTTCGGCGACGACGGAGGATACACAGGCCGAGAACGTATATCATACGTTACTTTTCTTGTGTCGTTCGGAGGGCAATTTGGTTTGACGGCTTAGATCGTGACAGATGAATCTTCCAGGTCGGCAAATAAATTCTGTAATAGTCTAAAGTTTACAGAATATGTATATAACTGGAAATGATCTAAAATAATATTATCTTTCATCTAAAATAATATTATTTTTAAGAAAATACATATTAAAGAAATTTTGTATCTGGAATGATGATGTAATTATACTTAACGATTTTTCTTAATATTTTGATGAATTGTAAGGGTACTCTATTCGTGATGGTAAAACATTATAATTTTTTAAGTACTGAAAGTAGAATTTATTTTTAAGTAAACATTATTATCAATTTTATCAATGGGAACAAAAATATTGTAGAAATTTACTTTTGCAAGCTAAAAAATGATGAATTTAACAGACTGCCTTAATGAACGAATTAATTTTAAACTTTACGTGCAGAAAGAATAAAAGCTACGGATAATGAAACAGAATAACTAAATACTAATACTAATAAATAAATAATAAATAAAAAGTAAAAAAAAAAGTTTGCCTCGAGCGTGACTCGAACTCGCGAAATCAGCATTATCAAGTTTTCAACCCTACGCCTTTCCCGTTGCACTACCACGCCTGTTGTCAAATGTTTACCTTGAGACGTTTAAGTATGTAAACTGTACGTGTCAACCTGAAAAATAATTTTTATCGATTTTCTAATTGGAAAAGCATTTCGCTTTAGAATTTTGGTAATCAGAAGTGTTTGGCAGTCACTACTTTTGATTCCGTTATCCGTTAGCAATATTTCTCGTAGGAAAATAATCTATCTGAAGTTTAATTCATTTGACAGTTTTCGTGGGAGGTGCTTGTCTCGTTAGTGAAATCTCACATCGATAGATAAAATTAGAAAGAAGTTGAGACGGACGCGACTCGAGATTTTCACAGACGAAATAGACGTAGAAGGAGTCGACGTACGGTCTCGAAAAAAAATCTCAAAGGATTAGAGAAAGGACGGAACATTCGTGTGAAGCAGTTCTCGAAGCCGTAAAATTAGAAAAAGGGTCTAGGGAGTCCCGCGAAAAGTCGGGATTGACGGGCGTGACGTGACGGGACCGTTAGGCGCGAGGACAAACGCCGGTGCTAGCCGCATCTCTCGCCGAAAATTTTGCAGAGGCAAATACCGCTACGCATTGGAGAAAGGCCGGAGGCGACCTCCGGTCGTCCGCGGGCATCGCGGAGCAGAGCTATCTCCTCGCGGAGCGAGGAGATAGCTATGAAACTTTGTCGATTCGGCGGCGGAATTTAGAGCGAGACAGAATCGACGCGTTTTAATATATATGGATTCTGTAAACTTTGGTATAGTCTACATAGGTATACATATACAGGGTGGCCCAATAATGTGACTTCCATTACTCCTATGCTGTAATAAACAAAAAAAAAATATTTTAGTATCGCATAGAGTCTAAGCAGAGGACGCACATTTTAAAAATATGTATCTTTTTTAAGAAAGTAAATACCAGATAATTTTTGGCTCCATTAATTATGCTTATTTTCTATAGAATTTCCTTTAAAATAGCTTTACTTGTATACAATGGGAATCAAAACTAGCAACCCCAGTTTTCTCAATTTTTCTAGATGAAACACCCTATATTTTGTCATTATCCATAATTTTCATTAAGGTCTCTCACGACTCTTTTTATTCTATGAGGCATTCCCCTATACCTAATTGCAACGGTTTTGGTTGAGATAGCCAAAACATAGCCAAAGCCATAGCCATACGGGAAAGAAAGGAAAATATCAACAACTAGCAATAAAAGTTGAAATAATATGAAAACAGAAACAAATTTAGGTACAGAATTTCATTCATTACATCGATGACGGCTATCACTTCATACCCATAGGTACATAAATCACAACACTTAACATTGAAGAAAGTGCATTACTCACACTCACATGTTTAGTTTTGATTTATGTTAAAAAAGTATCCAGTATTATTATTTTTTTCTATAAGAATACTATTCCATTTTTCGCTCCAAAAAAGGTCATTGTTGGCCGTGACTATTGTCTACTGAATAACCGCAAAACGTTTTCATTGCCTTTTTCTGTCAGGTATTTTACAAAAAAAGTTAAGAGAAACAGGTATACTACTGATAACCACTGAGAGACAAGTTACAACACTATAATCTGGTCGATTCTGTTAGCATCTTGCTAAGAGTCTTGTTATGTAAACCATGTTGGTACAAGTTTAAGTGGTGACAATATCTTATTCAAAATTGGTATTCCGTTTGGAGAGTTATAGTAAATATTGTTAAAGTTTACAAAAACAACAATATTGTTATAAATTTGTGCATGTCGGGATCAAATTCATTGGATATTTCTAGAAGAAGAAGACGACAGTGGGGGATAACCTCAAATTTCGTGTTTTGAGTTTGAAATCTAACCGTTTCATCACGAATCATGATATATTCTTTGGTTACACGAGCGTTTTACCTTTACGTTTACCAAAGAGTTACCTATGTGATTTGTGAAGAGGAATTAGTTTATCCCATAGAGAAAACGTGTATCAATCATCATATTTGCCATTACTATGTCACGAAGAGAGAA
The DNA here is from genome assembly GCA_963924545.1 of Pogonocherus hispidulus. Lineage (NCBI taxonomy): Eukaryota > Metazoa > Arthropoda > Insecta > Coleoptera > Cerambycidae > Pogonocherus > Pogonocherus hispidulus. Next base: position 81,170,494 of record OZ004693.1, read on the forward strand.
AATAAACAAACCTCAAATTTAACTAATTGTAAATTATCTCTAATAAGCTTGCAAAAACCTACAAAAGTTTCTATGTGAATTGATAATTTTAATTAAATTATCCCTGTGCATCACTTGTAAATGAAATGGTATTGTAGCTTCATCGACAAACATTTCCAGTTCCTGAATTAATTTCAGTGCCCGCTCCTTTACTCAAACGAAATAACTTGATAAATGTTTCATTCGGAACCTCAATTGGGTTGCTTGCATCTCTAATACTTTTGAATTCAAGTCTTAATTGTTTTCTAAAATTTTTAAAATTCAATTTTAATTTAGGTACCTACACATTTCTGATCAAAATATACAAATAAAAATAATTGTACTTAAATATAAGTAGGTACTTACTGTTTTAGAACATTTTAAAACTCTTCATGAAAATTCAGTTGAAAATGTAAAAATAATGGATTTATGGCCATTTTAAACACTAAATATAACCACTAACTCTATTGCAATGTTCATAGCAAGCACTAAAATGATGTTGCTAAGATTACCAGAAATAATAGCAAGATATGTTTAAAATGACAAATCATCTTGTTAAAATTTATCAAACAGAATAGGTATATCTTACATATCTGGTTAAGAAATAACCATATCTTTTTTTGTATTTAAAATAATTTCAAGTCTTCTTCCAATTGTGCAACTTTTACTTGTATTTGTACTTATAGTATGCTGTAGCTATCGGATTTATTTACTAAAAGCCTTAATTATTGACACGATGCATAAAACGTGTGCTAAGTAAGCATATTACTGGTAATTTGCCATACCCATGAAGTATTCAGACACCTTCTCCTCATTATATATAATTACAGACTCCGTATATCTCTATTAAGCAAAGGCTGTTGTCGACATTAGAAAACAACATTGTAAAATGTAAATTATTGCCATTGTGCAAATCCATATGGCAGATGATTATGTACCTACAGTAGCAGCGACTTGTAATTGCGCGAAAAGATAATTAACCGCTTATTAGGCATAACTTTTTATGCCTTAAAACAAGCACCATGTAATTTTCTCCATAAATCATTTTTTGTACTAAAAGAATCCGTTACGGGCATTCATTTGTAGCCTTCTTAGTTGTAAAATACATGGATTTTATTATGATTTAAACACACCGAGTTACCTAACTCGAGGTTTTAATATCGTGACATGCAACGTAGGTACCCTCTAATAATATAGGTACGTAGTACCCTTGTATATTAAAATCTAATATACAAGGGTAGTACGTAATCCTCATCTTGTTTAAATCGCTTTATTTTGGTATTATCTTTGAAGGGTAATCCGTCCTAGCAACTTAGCGTACATTTTATCGATATAACGGCTAAACAACGTTGTCCGCGGTTAGTACTTTGATAGGTGACCACACTTCTATGGTGTCCACACTTCCTAGTGGTGCTCACACTTTCTATCCCAATTTGTTTTATAAATAAAATTTTATACAATTATTATGTTTTATTGATATCTTATTACTACTTCCAAAATGCTATAGTATTAGACTTGCAGGAAACACCATTTTATTGTCTGCAACTAAACTGTTTGGTGTATTTATCGTTAAAATGTTTCTGTGACTGAGACATAAAACCTTTAAGCTTATAAAATCAAACTGTTTTATAATGCATATTTAGTAACATACTGTGGCTCTTTTAGTACTGTTATGAAAATATGTTAAAATTATTTAGTAACTGTTCTCTATTATCTTACAAAATAATTATGTTGAGAATTGTTTCAGACAATATTACCTTTGAGAGTAAATTGTAATTTATGAATCCGTTATATACTTAATTATCAGGTAGTATGACAATTTGCTGCAATATGGAAGTGGTAACAAAGTAGTTACCGTAAAAAGGATTAATTTATTCAAATGTTACTTCCGAATTTGCTTTAGTCTCTTCGCCACTATAGGATATATACTTTTAGACACAATATTATTGACTGGCGTGGTTATCAGTTTTGAGAATTATAATTTTATATAGTTTTGAAGTAAGATGCGGCAATCTTTAAAGATGGCATTATAGGTAACGGCAGCAATAGCTGTTCTCTATAATTTATTACACTTAATAACCCTGTACCAAGTTTTAGGTAAATACCTCCAAACTTACAATTCTCAGTAATTTTAACTTGCTCATTTTTTAGGTATGTACTGTCACAATAAACTCAGATAAGCTAGGGATGTGCAATTCCACTAGCTTAAGTTCATTGACATTAGCTCCGGTAGCTCAGGGAGATTTATGATACTAGGGCGTAGTATTCGTAGGACTGCTTTGAAGGTTGACACTTTATTTGGGCACCAGGATAATTTTTAGATATAAGAGACAAAAAAACTATATAAAATGTAGTTGAATACACTATAATCAAATAAGCAAAAGTATTACAATTTAATAATGAAGTTACTATTGAACAATAATTTAAAAATGGATGATTTAGTAGAAAAAATGAAAAAAACTATGTGAAATTGAAATTTTGAGCTGCGCTCACTTTACAAAAATTTTATGAGGTTCGGGGTCACTCTGACAATCTCGTTCCTTCTTTATGAGGTCAGTACTCTCACCCTTAACCTGTGCTGATGATTGGATCCAGGTGGACTTGCCGTGGCAAAGTGGGGAAGCTAGAGCTCTAGTCCAGATGACGGTCACGTACTGCTAAGTCCAATCCTCTTATCTAGGGATCTGCAGGTGGTAAGCGTCCAGAGTTTTCAGCAGGTTATAGATCTCGCAGTCAGGTTACAGCAGCCTCGTCTCAGAAGAGTACATACAAAGAATTGTTTGTGTTAAGAGTGCCCCAAAATTTACAAATATATAGATGAACGTTGACGGCTAGTGTAGCCAAGATTAAAAATTATAAATAAGTTCCTGAAGGGAATGTACCAGCAAATCTGGTTTGGTAAAATCCTCTGTGATTCTCACAGGGAAAGTAATTAACAAATGAAAACAAAACCTGGAAGGTGTCAACCTTTAGTGACCCTACCCAGAATGAAGCAAATAAAATTACCCAAAAAATTGCATTCAAAAGAACTGATTACAGTTCAGCCACTCGACAATTTTCTTAATAAAAACTCTAATCGTTAATATTTAAACATACTATCGTTCAGAAGGAACAAAAGAAATTAAATAAAAAATTCTCTATCATCTGACTCAAAATTCCAAAAACAATGGTTTCATAACCGGTTAAACCAGGAAATATTACCACTCTAATTAGGTAAAAGAGAAAAATTATTTCATTAATATTTCAAATACTGAGTGAGAAGTTAGTTATCTACTCACTATAAGGTGCAAATATACCAAATTAAATACTGGTAACTAGGCGCGGGTGCAGCGATCGCGATGGGAAAAATCGCCGTCTAGCCCGCCGCACAGGCATGCGCCCCGACGTTTAAAAGCTGCTACCGGTTTTATTTTTAAAAATAGACCCCATGTTAATCGAGACAAAATGAAGTCCATTAAATTGCGCAGTTTTTGAAAAAAAAAACATTGAAATAGCTCTTTGCATAAGAAAGCAAACGACTTTAACGACTTAAAAATTCGTATTGATTTATTGTACAAATTTGTTGTTAAAGAACAATAATCAATGAATTTACAAATATTAGGAAACAGGTTCCAGTCTTCTAATCGGCGTGCACGTGAGTTATTAATTCAAATATCTACTCAGGTAGGCAAAGCAATACCACACTACCTCTAAACAAATGTAGATAATTGCAAAGAAACACATTAATTAACGTAGGGCAGAAAGTACGATATTAGCAATTTCTATAGCGTACATACAATATATGATAACGCTAAGATAAGAGAAGATAAGATAAAGATAAGATAAATGAACTTAATTCCCAAAGGGCACAACACGTGGTGGAATAGTAGCAATCCGATTCAAACAAAATGGAGGCAAGAAAACTCAAATTTATTAGTTTCAAAAACTATATTTTCTATAATCTCCTGACTATAGCACAACTTCACAAATTTATAAAATAATATTGAAACTATATTCTATTGTTTCGAATCGTACTACTTATCACCATATAGGGTGACAAAAAAAGTCTCACTGACCACGCCTAAATAATTTACCTAAAATCCAGGTAAATCCTGATTATATATGAAATATAATTACTTAATAATAACAACAAATCGCTATGATCGTATTTCTGTACTAATAATTATAATCGCAACCAATATTGAAAGTGAATAAATTATATATATCAAAGAGGTAAAATAACTCACATGTGCCTAATCTCGAAGACGTGAACTGTCTATCCGTTCATTCCTAATTACACCGGCGTGTTCGCTTGATTTTCGAGGGACTACGGTTTACTAGCCAATCAGCACCTTCCAGCGCGGTACCTTAAAATTTGCAAACTTGGTAACCAAAAATTAGGTTCGGTGTTTTACGGGGTGCATAATAGTCAACCTCAAAATATATAGTCAACCTCATGGAAGGACTTAAAAAGTACGTTTGAAAATATTTAGATATTTATATTATTTATATGTTAATTGTAATACGTAATACTGTTCCAAGATCTTCATCTCTAAGGTATATTATTCTATAGGTACTTTATAGGAATCACTTAAACAGTTTAATTATTTTTGAAATACTTGCTAATAACACAAAAATGTTTTATAACGGGAAGCCATTTTCAAATGACAATTCCGAAGGTCAAAAATATAACAAGCTATAAATATTTTAAAAATCATTGGTTTATTAACATTTATAGTAATTAAAAGCGCGCTAGTTGTAACTTTAAGATATTTAAAACAAATTGACGTAAATGTCAATGGCAAAAGATGTAAATTTGTAAACTTGAGTTTTTACAAAATATATTAAAAATTGTTAGAAAACTTCACCAAAGTCGACCACTTCGGTCCATTTAAAATTTATTAAAATCATGCTATATAAATTACCTACAGTAAAATTTTCTTCGCATTAAAAATTGCCTTTGTTGACTATCAAACATGCTCAATAGGCAAATAGAAGAAGATGCACACTTTGCTTAATCCCCGATATGTACTGAACTAATATGTTCTTTTTTTATTGTGAATCTAACACCATTTCTGTAAATTTTTATAAATTTTAGTATGCTTATATAGAGTAATATCATAGGTAGAGGTAATGTAGGTAATACCGTATATTTCTTTAGCATTAAAACTTGTAGCATTGCATTTCCTACTTATTATTATTATATATATTTTTTTTAATAAAAACGTGTATTGGCTTAACATTGATAGCTTCAGAAAAGGAAATAATACATTTTCATCATTCTGCTTTCAAATATTTTACGCCGGTTTACTTTTCAAATTAAAACAAACAATTTCCGACTTTAAAAATATTTTCAACGTTTAATTTTGAAATACTGATGGGTGGTCCCAATTCACGTATCCAAACAAAAAGTCATATCGTTGCTGGTATTAGGGCGTCTCTTTAAAAATTTCAGGGAATTTATTATCAGAAGGAAGCTGCTGGTAATTAATTTACATTGGGGGGAGTAGTTCCCCCCATCCCTCCCGAACCCTGCTAATTAAATTTGCTCACGACTCCATCATTCCTTTTCTACATGAAATAAATATTCCCATCTTTCTCCGGAGCGAGCGATTTTTTACATAAAGTTAAAGCCAACAGAGGAAACTCTTAATTGGCTAAAATTAAAAAGTAATGAAGTAAATCTCGGAAACGAGAAATGGAGTCGGAGCGGTTCGTTAAACGAAGCCGTTTTTTAAATGTTTTTACAACCCTTGTACGAAATAGAATAATCATTTCGATATTTAATTACCCTTTGGACGGGGGAAGTTTTAAGTGCATCTGAAATACTGCTTATTTTACGTATACTTAATGGGGTTTGTTTCTCTGATGTAATTTTGTGTATTTCTTATTTATTTTTATTATGAGTCACGAACCATCTTTCTTTAAAATGTTTAAAATAACTTGTATTATACTCCATCTATACCAAACTTACAAATCTAAAATAAGGGCTGGCTGGTTTCATAATAAGATTTACAGGGACTTTTTAGGATTTCATAATAAAATTTAAAGAACTCAGCCAAATAATGTCTGTAGCTTATTTATGGTGCAGCTGTTCATTCGTCGGTACAATATTCTTGGATCAAACGTGGCGTCCTCTTTTCCTGAAGAATGTTACCAGTGGAACATGGGGATTACGTCTACCAAAGGAGACGTTGGGACGCTCAATACTTTTCGAGAAAATTGAGATTGTATGTTTTGAGTGCTATCTAGTTTTCACCCACTGGGACCTGTTTCAAGTCGTTCATTTTTATACTGAGTAGTCTATATGAGATGGAGATTACGTGTACCATAGAAGTTGAGACGCTCAATAATACTTTTCGAGAAAATTCAGATTGCATGTTCTGGGTGCTATCTGTTTTTCACCCCCTGGAACCCATTTCAAATCGTTCATTTTTACACTGAGTAGTCTATATGAGATGGAGATTACGTGTACCATAGAAGTTGAGACGCTCAATACTTTTCGAGAAAATTCAGATTGCATGTTCTGGGTGCTATCTGTTTTTCACCCCCTGGAACCCATTTCAAATCGTTCATTTTTACACTGAGTAGTCTATATGAGATGGAGATTACGTGTACCATAGAAGTTGAGACGCTCAATACTTTTCGAGAAAATTCAGATTGCATGTTCTGGGTGCTATCTGTTTTTCACCCCCTGGAACCCATTTCAAATCGTTCATTTTTACACTGAGTAGTCTATATGAGATGGGGATTACGTGCACAAAAGGAGAAGTTGGGACGCTCATTACTTTTTGAAAAAATTGGGGCTGTATGTATTGGGTACTATCTATTTTTCACCCCCTGGGACCCATTTTAAGTTGTTCATTTTTATACTGAGTAGTCTGCATGAGATGGGGATTACATGTACCAAAGGAGAAGTTGGGACGTTCAATACTTTTCGAGAAAATTGAGATTGCATGTTCTGAGTGCTATCTCTTTTTCACCTCCTGGGACCCATTTCAAATAGTTTATTTTCATGCTAAGTAGTCTATATGGGATGGGCGAATTAAACTCTTTTCAGTTTACACCGATATTATACATGTTTAAAGAGTAAATTACTACCACTATGCACTGGAACAGTTTTCTACTCATTGTACCCAATTCAACGCACGTCTATGGATGTTCGGGTATCTTCGGAAATTTCGGGTGCTATCTTAGGGTGCTGTTTTCACACCGGTTAAAGATATTCCACTTACCAATATGTCTCCAGCAGTGTTCCTCAGATATGTTAAATCGTTTCTGATGAAACATTGTTTTTATAATACTGAAGAATTTCATTAATTTAGTTAATATAGGCCTGTAAATAATAATATACCATGTATATATCTGTATTGTGACCACATATATGTGCTTTTTTGTATATAATGTGGTGAATAAAGTAAAGTATTATTATTATTACTATTATTATTATTGACATTATATAGTAAGAAAATATCTTAAATTTTCTACCTTGCCGTCTTATTCTTCCGATCAAGACAGATCTCACCTTTAATAGGTACATATTTTTCGGGTACCATACTTTTCAGTTTATGGCAATCAATCACTTCAAAATTAATGACATGCTGTGAAATATGGTATTTATTCATCTATTATATTTTATATGTTTTTATACGTATCACTTGCAATTCCAATCTGATACGCGGTTAATGAAAATTGATTATTAATACTGTAATGATTTTGCAAGATGTAAGGCTGTAATACTGTAATGATTTAATAATTAATAAGGCCGAGACTATTATTATAATATATCAGTTTTTTTCTCATTAGCTTCAATAATCTTGCACAATGCCAGATAATTTTATTTTGCCAACATGCCGCTAATGTCAAGATAGACATATAGATTAATGTACTTCTTTGCAAATATCTAGTGTAGGTACGGATGTGTCAACAAAGTGAAATGTTGCATATTAAATGCTACGCAATAATGATATGGTACGTATAAAAGATAATTATATACACGCATAAATTTAAATATAGATTTATATCAGAACTATTCCCTTGTCAAGAGATATGTGTTTGTATTTATCTAGAAGAGAAATGTATTTATATCTTTTAGCAAGGACCTACATCTATATTTTTTTGTAATTGGAATGTATAGTATTTCTCCGATTCGGGTTCTGTTCTTCAATATAACATATACCTACAGTCTAAGCTTGAGCTTATTTGTGTATATATCTATCACTTATTATGAATAGCTACTTCGATATTCAAAACTGTTCCTCGTATTAGTAACAATAATATTTTATTCAGAGGAAGTACAACACAAAAATATGCAGTCTTTAAATTAAATAACTCAACTATCAGCTATGTACAACAATCCCTACATACAGGTTGTTTCACAGTAACCACCCATTAGAATATGTTGTTAGAGACTACTTAGATTTACAGAGTGAAAATTTTTGAGTATGCTCTCCTCAAATAAAATAATGGCGTGACTCTCTTGACACTTTCGGTTCAGAAGTTGCCGTTTAACTTTCTTATTTTAAATGGAATACCCCATATATTATGGCATTTGGATTCTACGCCTTATTTTAGGAGGACTTTCATAAAACTTTCCTATACGAATTCTCACCGTTTTCGAAAAAATCAAATTTTTTAAAAATATTTCTAAAATTCCCTATACGTAACTTAAACTCTTCATTTCTCTAAAAAAAGTAATATTTAACAAATATATATATATGGGAAGTTGTTGAATGTCTAAGCTTTCTGTTTGTACCTTAACAGTTGTTTAACTGTATACAGAGTGCTGTATACAGCACCCAGATAAAATTTAGTATCAAGTTTCATTAACTTCAAGCCACGAAAAATAGATTTTTTTAAATAGGACACCATGTATATGTAGCATATTATGATGTAGAATTCTGTATTACACTTTCCTATACTCTCTTTTTGTTTTTATATTCTTAAGACTCTTAATTACAATAACATTATTCATTACTTCTATTTAAAATATTAAAGTTTATATAGACGTAGCTTCATTGAGTTGCCCTGTAAAAAATTTAATATACAGAGTGAGTTTTATGTATGGAACGCCTCAATTATCTCGGAAACGGCTTGCCCGATTTTTATGAATTTTGGTTTATAAGGGTTTTGTAATATGGCCGATATTATTGTGGCATTTACATTGTTGTCAGATCTTTCGTTTTTCCGGAAATATACTGAAATTTGTTATTTCAAATGGATCACCCTATATATTTTTTTGTTTTTGAAATCTCTAAGAAATTTAGAATATTTTTCATGTAATGTTCCCTATACCTAATTGCCATAATTTCGGAGTTACAGCTACATTTGCAATATCTCCGCCGAAGTTAAAATATTACATCAGGGCGGCTATGTCTGCGACAAAAACAATTTTGACGTTTTAATAAACTATTATTGTTGGTGTTTATTGAAAGTTACAATGGACCATTTATCTGAGAAAGAACGAATTGAGATTTTAATGATATTAGGATATGGTGATGTGCGTAGAAGTCAACAGGAAACGTGTAATATCTTTAATAATTTATATCCTAATAGAAATCCCATAGGATCTTTTGAAAACATAAAGTATAAAGGCGGTTACAGCTGATGCTCAAAATGTTGTCCGTTTACTTCCATACAAGAAGCCATGCGATGTTTAAAACTTTGCAGTACATTTTGTAACATTCCTGACTGCTCAATTCTTCTTATCTCTGTGGTAATCCTATCTTTTAATTCCTGAATATTGGCAGGTTTGGTTTTATAAACAATATTTTTTAAGTGACCCCACAGGAAATAGTCTAAAGGATTCATGTCGGGTGATCGCGGAAGCCATTCGATAAAACCACGCCTTCCAATCTATCTTCTGGGAAACACATCGTTTAGGTATTGCCTCACGTCACGCGCATAGTGAGGTGGAGCTCCATCTTGTTGCACCCAAATATTGTTATTTGGGACATTGTTATTGTCTGAAAGTTTCAAATAATAAAATTTCTAAATTAACAGGCAATTGAGAATACTTACTTAGATTTGGAAATAACCGAGCCAACTCAGGTATAATATTATTCTGTAATAAATTTAAATACGCCGGACCATTTAAGTTTCCTTCAATGAAAAAAGGACCAATTATTTTGTCGCCTATTATTCCAGCCCATACATTAATCTTTTGTGGAAATTGGGTGTGGGATTCTCTCATCCAACGAGGATTGTTACGTGACCAGTATCTGCAATTATGCCGATTTACGTTTCCATCAATACAAAAAGTGGCCTCATCGGAAAACATAACATTATTTAAAAAATTTGGATTATTTTGATCGTAACATTTTTCCATCATTGTGTCGGCAAACTCTTCACGTCTATCGAAATCATCATCTGACAACTCTTGAACCAATCTTACTTTGTAAGGATGGAATTTATTGGCATGTAAAATTTTCATTATGGATGTTTGAAAAATATCAACTTCCCTGGATATTTGTCTAGTACTCAAGTGTGGATCTTCTTCTAACATAACACAAACATCTAAAGATTTGTCTTCAGTTGTTGCAGTTTTTATACGCCCTGATTTCGGTAAATCTTTTATGGCTCCAGTTTGGTTAAACTTTTTTAACAACTTACTCACAGTAGATCTTGTTATGGGATTTCTATTAGGATATAAATTATTAAAGATATTACACGTTTCCTGTTGACTTCTACGCACATCACCATATCCTAATATCATTAAAATCTCAATTCGTTCTTTCTCAGATAAACGGTCCATTGTAACTTTCAATAAACACCAACAATAATAGTTTATTAAAACGTCAAAATTGTTTTTGTCGCAGACATAGCCGCCCTGATGTAATATTTTAACTTCGGCGGAGATATTGCAAATGTAGCTTTAACTCCGAAATTATGGCAATTAGGTATAGGGAACATTACATGAAAAATATTCTAAATTTCTTAGAGATTTCAAAAACAAAAAAATATATAGTGTGATCCATTTGAAATAACAAATTTCAGTATATTTCCGGAAAAACGAAAGATCTGACAACAATGTAAATGCCACAATAATATCGGCCATATTACAAAACCCTTATAAACCAAAATTCATAAAAATCGGGCAAGCCGTTTCCGAGATAATTGAGGCGTTCCATACATAAAACTCACTCTGTATGTAAAACAAGTGTAAAAAGAAAAGAAAATCGACTATCAATCGAATGGTTTATCATTTTTAAAACTTTATGAACTCACTGTATCGGTATAGAACTATACAATATAGAGAAAGTATTTCAATCGGTTTCGAAGTTATTTATAAAAATTAGTATCATGGTGCCCCTTTAATCTCATCATAGATGAGATTAAAGGGGCATCTCATGATATTATCATAGACACTGATAACATGTTGCTTCTAATTTCGAAACACTATAAGTTTTTCAGGAAAAGGGTGCATTTTACATAATATTTTACATAAGGGCGCATAGAGTCTTTTTTTGTTGTAAAATGAAATGAGGGAGAATCCCCTAATTCTATATTACACAGTGTCGTAACATTAACTTTTAAAGAAGGAAGTCGACATTCAGGGTTGCGAGGCGTACTTATATTTTGTACCTATTAAACTAAAACTATACGTGGTTATAGAGGTTCATTGTAGTACACAGAGTATAAAATTTGAACAATTGTTTAGTTAGTAATGGTGAGAAACACACCGTAGTGCCCTCTTTGGGTCTTTGCTACTATTCGCCTGACAGATAGATACCTGCTTTCCCGCATGTGCCATTATAACAGTGATTGGAGATGCCTGAGTAATGCCAGTCGGGGCCGATTGGCCGTGGAGTAGGTGTTTTCGGCATCTCGTTCAAAGAAATTGTTTAGTTACTTTCCAAGATGCGGCAAGAAAACATTTTCTTTTTCAATTTTATTGGCAACACCAGTTATCCTGGAAACGAAGCTTTTATGGTAGCCGTAAATTTTCCTCATAGGATTTAGTGATGGCTTGCTTTTTAAATATCACATTATTCTTCTTTTTTGTTGTTTCGTTACATATTTTTATTTATATTTTTGTGTTTGATGAAAAATTTTGTTTATGTCTTAGGGCTAAAAAAATAATGGAGTTTATAACTTCAATAGGGGGGTTACGCCTCCGTATTTGTGAGTCCGTCTTTAATACTTATCCAATCTGTATACCTACAAAGTTGATAAGAAGAAATATTAATGTATTTATAAATATAACATTGAAAATATTTTTTTAGTAAATAAGTAAATGTAAATTGTGAAATCACACTACTTTACTTTTAAAAGGTAGTACAGCAAAGTATAAATTTTTCCTAATGTCGTTATTTATATCTTGTATTTTCTTTAAAATTATACATATAATCCTGTCGTGAGATCGTTGGCAATATTATTGAAATGGTTTGTACCCTCTTGTGTTTCTGACTCATTCTCAAATATTTATTTTTGACATTTGTTGCAATTTTTCTGTCAGACCCTCTACGTATACATTTTTTTATATTTTCAACAGAATTTAAATTCCAAACCAAACCCTTACCAGCAGTAGCACTGATTTTTTGCTTTTTGAATCCGAGAAGCTACATTCATAAAATAATGAGATAACTTCATACTTGTTTAAAAATGATTTTGTTTTGCCTTAATTGAAATGTGCACAGAGCGAAAACGGCAGAGTACCCAGCCGAAATCCAATTACGGAGTAGCCTGAATATCTAAAATTGTGCAAACAGGCGGTATTTGCACAGAATCGCACCAATTTTACGAGGTTCTCCTCCGAGGAGTTCTGTTTCCTCGGATAAATGGAAAAAATATCTAAAATGAAGATCAGCAGCAAAGTATGATATATAATTAATTACGAATAAATATATTACTTTTTAATAATCTGCATAATCCTCTATTTCGTTTTTAACGTGCTTCATAATTAAAATGAAGAAGCACTTCGTTTTTTATATCTCATCATCAATATTGGTCAATAGTGTAGGTCACACATAAACACAAAGTAGGGTGACACAAATTCATGGTTTACCCCTCCTTCCCCCCTTATTTCTTTGGATACAATTTTCAAATTTGGCATGACGGAAGTACTTATTAAAGGTCACTTTTTGGCATAAAATTACTTTTTTCACTTCCAGTTTCACTGGAAGTAATATCAACTCTCGATTTTTATATGAAACATAACATAAGTGATATATCAGCTGTCAAATTACTTTGCGGACTCTATTTTACTTTTGAATTTAGAGTGCTTTGGTCATTCCCGATTAATTGTAATGGACCATACCAACCGTAAAAAACAGAGTTGGCGTCAAAAACATTCAATTTCTCTACTTACAGGGCGTTAAAATTCTTCAAAGTAGTGTAGGGCTGAAACTAGTTTTTAAGTAGTACCATAATGGTACTAAAGTACCATTAGAAAGTACAATTAATAAGCAGTCTATCCATATATATGCTTATTTTATCTGTGGAACCAACAGAACTGAAATTACAGTTGAGACAAAGCACTCTAAATTCAAAAGTCAAATAGAGTTCAAAAAGTAATTTGACAACTGAAATGTCACTTATGTTATATCGTTGGATTCAGAAAATAGGTGATATCTCTCTTGATCGGAAAAATAAGACTGCAGGGCAGAAAATTTAAGATATTTTCTTACTATATAATGTCAATAATAATAATAGTAATAATAGTAATACTTTACTTTACTGACCACATTATATACAAAAAATCACATATGTGGTCACAATACAGATATATACATGGTATATTATTATTTACAGGCCTAAGTATATTAAATAAATTAATGAAATTCTTCAGTACTTTAAAAACAATGTTTCAGAAGAAACGATTTAACGTAGATTCCAAGAATATAATAATATAACGGAGTGTTCCATATAAAAATTGAGAATTGATATAACTTCCGGTGAAACCTTTTATGCCAAAAAGTGACCTTTCATAAGTGCTGCCGCCAAACAAACTTTGAAAATTGTATCTAAAGAAATAAGGGGGAAAAGAGTGGTATACCTTGAATCTGTTGTATTGCCGGTATTGTCACACTATATACCTATAAACAGGATATTTAAAATGTTGGAAAGTATTAGGTATGTGTCGTTATTTGTGTGACTGTTATCCGAAAATAGTGAAAAGGTTTTTTCTTCAATCTCAATAGAAAATATTTTTTTCTATATGAAGTCAGATATAACATGATTATTTCACAAAACAAAATTATTCAAGCGATGGTCGGCTCTCAGTCATTGATGATTCATTTAATAATTTCTGCCCTATAGCTTCAAAGTTGGGTATACGTAATACATCCGTACGTGTTTCCTGAAATCGCAAATATACAGCACTCGCATACTGCTCATGCAGAGTATATATTTGTCTGTTATTTTCCTATCCACACTAAAGTGTTTTACCATTATTTATGAATCACCCTGTATAATATACTTACACCATTATTAAAAACTGTTTGTGGAGTAGGGAGCTAGTGTTGCTACTTTTTGGAATAACTTTCTACAAGCACCCCCGTATATTAAATCGAATTGTGCATGAAGTTTTATATACCTATCCAATTTTTTTAATTTTCTCTCTACATCTCACTACTCTACAGGGGCATTGTATATAAAAACCAGTACAGTCAATAGCTTGTCTAAAGGAATAGTTAAAAAAATCAGAAAATGGAGAGGGTCCATTACTGTGTTGGTATCCTAGTACACTCAAAGTTGTCTAAATACTAAGTTCTCGTGTAAACTAGGCAATTGGAATGAATTCATACTTATCGTATGATATTTTCGAACAGCTAGCCAACCATCTCCCTTTTATCATTCTCTCAATTGCAATCCTATTCTACCGGAATGTGCTTGGTTGCCCCCGTGATTGTTTTAACTAGGTTCACATTACATTATCAAGGGGCCGAATGACAGCCGAGGAAGGCTCTCGCGGAGAGGTCAACAGCCGATTAAGAAAATCTCATCTCGTATAACTAAACAAATCAGAAGAGGCGCGATTCTCGGAACGCATTCGTTTTCGAGAGGCTCTCTCGAGTGGCTCTCACGAAGAAACGATGAAAGCTTTGGTAGCTCCTGGCCGCGCAGCACTTGTCCTGAATAAATTATTAACTTCATCAACATTAGGCTACGATATGGGATCGGGACCGCGGTCAGATTCTGTTGATGGTGCGACACAAATTCGATTGAATTATACAGTGTAACACATTAGTGCGTATTTGCGACTAACAACATACATCTAACTCATTAGTTCTAAATATAACGGATTTTTATTTCAGTTATTTAAATATAGGGTTATTCAATAAGAGCGATATGTTTTTAAATTGAAATAAAACAACTAATAGAAACAGATCAAAAATTTTCATTTTATTTTGAAGTGTCATGGATGCAATTAAGTTCTGAAAATAACATCATTAAATGACCGCGTTTGCTTCTGCAAGACCGAATTCGACTAATCCAATTTTCAAGCACTCTACTCAATAAATTAGGCCTTATATCATGAATGGACGTTGAATATTCAATTTTAATGCATCAATTGTCTCTGGTTTATTCTCATAAACAATCGACTTTAAATGAACCCCACAAGAAGTCCAAAGGTGTTAAATCACAGCTTCAAGAAGGCCATTGGATAGCTCCATTTCTGGAAATAATCAACTTACTAAACTTTTGACAATAAATCAATTGTTTCACGGGCTGTGTGACACGTAGCGCGGTCTTGTTGGAACCAGATGTTAGTTAAATCAATATTATTCAGTTGATGCCATAAAAAGTTAATATCATTGATCTGTACCGCTCACCATTGACAGTAATGCCGTCTCCATTCTCATTTTGGAAGAAATATTGTCCGATGATGCCACCGTACCATAAACCACAGCAAACGGTCACTTTTGCAGAATGTAAAGGTCTATGTTGAATGACTTGTGGATTATTTTCACTCCAATAACGAGAATTTTGTTTGTTCACTGTTCCAAAGGTGAA
This sequence comes from Pogonocherus hispidulus, assembly GCA_963924545.1. Lineage (NCBI taxonomy): Eukaryota > Metazoa > Arthropoda > Insecta > Coleoptera > Cerambycidae > Pogonocherus > Pogonocherus hispidulus. Next base: position 81,186,448 of record OZ004693.1, read on the forward strand.
AATATGCTTCATCTGAAAATATGATTTTCTTATCAAAATCACCATATCATTTTCAAGTTATTCTTAATCGGCAAAATTGGCAAATTCACGACGTCTGCGATGGTCTAAAGGCTCCAATTCTTGCACCAGAATAATTTTGTAAGGATTTAAGCCCAATTCCTTCCTTAAAATTTGCCAAGTAGACATTCCAGACAGCCACAATTCTTGTGAACGTCTTGGAATGGATAAATTAGTGTCTTCATCTTCACTGGCTTAAAATGCACCAATGTTTTTAGCATTTCGACCATTTCTTTGCCTTAGTGAAACACAAACATTATGTAAAAAAATTACACTCAAAATTTTTTGGACAGTTCGACGAATAGTGAGCGCACTAGACGTATGACGTCTATAAATTGAAAGAAGTGTACGATAAGTTGCAATAAAAGAACGATTATTGTGATAAAAAAATTGGATAATCTCCAAACTTTGTTGAGGCGTATAAATATATATTGTATACAGTGTGCCCACAATTGGTGATGCATGTATTAGGATCTCAGAAACTATAAGAGATAGAAAAACGGTCAAAGGGGGAAAGTTTTAGACAATTTTGTTTGTAATCGAATGCCGTTTTTTTGCGATTTTATCTCTTTTGGTTTTTGAGATATTTTGAAAAAACTAAAATGATGCATTTTCGAAAATACCCTGCAATTTCTTTATTTAAAACAATTTTTAGATTCTGTAAAAACTTTCTTAGGGCAACTTTTTACGTAGAAAACGCCTGTGTAGTCCGATTTTATTTGCAATGTTTCGGTTTTTTGGAACCATCATCAACTTTGTTTTTTCATATGGGCGCCATATTGGATTTTTACGGTTTTGGAAAGCCTCTTTTCTTAGCTTTCTAATCATGTATCACAATTAGTTAAAAAAAATTAGGTTATGGTTAAAAAATCAAAAATTAATATTTTGTTATAAATTTGGCAACGTCGCACAGTAAAACACTGAAATTTTAGGTTATATTAAATTTAATCTCTATCACAATAAAACATTAAAATATTTGTTGAAAGTTTTTACCATGTAACAAAAAATAAATTTACAAAAGCCGTAAGTTTGGATTAATACATCAACTAATAGTTTTCAGAACACCTGTCACCTAAAAATCATTTAATTATTATGTATAAACAGGAATTCAGTACATAATTTAACGCAATAAATTTTTTGCTAATACATCAGTTCCCTAGTAGATCATTTTCGGTTTAAACTCTAAGCTACAAATAATAACAAAATATCAACACAAATTAAAACATAATTAAAGAAATAAAATATCTAAAGTTGAAAGTGTCGCCCATTTGCTTCCATACATTTTTGACATTTTTTTATTATGGATCTGAATTTCTGTTTATACATAATAATTAAATGATTTTTAGGTGACAGGTGTTCTGAAAACTATTAGTTAATGTATTTATCCAAACTTACGGCTTTTGTAAATTTATTTTTTGTTACATGGTAAAAACTTTCAACAAATATTTTAATGTTTTATTGTGATAGAGATTAAATTTAATATGACCTAGAATTTCAGTGTTTTACTGTGCGACGTTGCCAAATTTATAACAAAATATTAATTTTTGATTTTTTAACCATAACCTAACTTTTTTTTACTAATTATGATACAACATTAGTAAGCTAAGAAAAGAGGCTTTCCAAAACAGTAAAAATCCAATATGGCGCCCATATGAAAAAACAAAGGTGATGATGGTTCCAAAAAACCGAAACGTTGCAAATAAAATCGGACTAGACAGGCGTTTTCTACGTAAAAAGTTGTCCTAAGAAAGTTTTTACAGAATCTAAAAATTGTTTTAAATAAAGAAACTACAGGCTATTTTCGAAAATGCATCATTTTAGTTTTTTCAAAATATCTCAAAAACCAAAAGAGATAAAATCGCTTTCAAACAAAATTGTCTAAAACTTTGACCGTTTTTCTATCTCTTATAGTTTCCGAGATCCCAACACATGCATCACCAATTGTGGGCACACTGTATATTGGCCAAGGATTGTTAACTGTTTACAGGATTGCTCGATCGCTCAATTTTGTCATCCGCCTTTGTGACGTCATCGAAGATATATGTAATAAAATTGTCAAAATATACCTATTTTGTGTTTGTTATATGTCACATTTGCAAGAGAATTTTCGTATTTGAATGATTATTAATATTATTATTTATTAAAGTTTGTAATAACACTATAAAGTGTACCTATTTCTACAAGTTCGAGATCTTTGGATCTTTGATAACGTCACAATTATGGATTACATTGTAGTATAGGGATCGAGCAATCCTGTAAACAGTTAACAATCCTTGTATATTGGCTACTATACAAGGTGGTCAGTTAATCCTGCACGGTAACTAACTTTCTTATAAATGGAATGTAGTGTACAGGGTGGGCAAATTTGGATATGTTTAAAAGTAACTCCACTCTATAAGGCATACCAATAAATGAATGACGCATTATCGATGTCAACATCAGAGGTTCGCTTTTTCGACTTTTCGATGACATGTCGACAATCTTGATTATTTTGGTAGTGACAAACATTTTTTTCATAATTGGTGGGAGATGCCGAAAACAACTACTCCACGGCCAATATGCCCCGACTGGCGTTGCATTACATCAACATCTCCATGGGTGTCGCCACATCCTTCATCATTCAGACAGATAGTAGCAAAGACCCAAAGAGGGCACTACGGTGTATTTCATTGTATCTCGCCACTACAAACATTTTTTAGCTATAGTAGCAAATTTTTGTTTAATACATGTATTTTAGAGAAAATAATTTTTGAAAATACGCTATTTTAGTACAAGATTGTTTGCCTGGCATTTTAAAAATAAAAAGAAATACCAAAAATTACTCATATAGGGACTTAGATTAAACTCTTATCTTTCAATACTTTTGTACTAAAAGTCGCTATCTTTTATAGTTTTTTTTATAATTAGTCACGAGACGAACGCCGATTTAGGGCTTATTTCGACCTAGCAAATGGACTCTTAATTAGATATACAAAGTACTTTATATAAGTTTAGACCCTAAAATGTCAATATACGTTTTTTATTTGATTGAAATTTTAAAACAACACCACTCTTACATATATATCATTGTATTAAATAATAGAGATCTGTACCTACTAATTGAAATGAAAAAGCAATGTTTTTTTATTATATATCCTATTCAAATTGCATTTATGACCAAAAATCTCCACAATTCTCCTCTTAATATAATTTCTATTTCAAACAATAACTGGAAACAGTATAACAGGAATAACTGTTCGTTAGAAAAGTATTTTCTCTGCGCCGGAGAAAAGACGATACGAAACAACCCTTCGTTTGTTTACACAAATTGTGTTTGTGTTGCACTCCACGAGGAAACCGACAGGCCCTTTGTCGGGGACGGTGAATGGTAGGTATTGTCTTTCTTCTATCCGAAAAGTCACACACGTATATCTGGTTACCGTTTACGAGACTCAAGTACGAAACGAATATCGATATTTTTACTTTCTACACATCACAAAATATTGTTCTATAGACCTAGACATTTCCAACACCCTTTGTTTTGCATTTATGAATTTATAAGAAGCTTCAGTTTTTAAATTCAGAAAGTATAGATGGATGTAACTCAAGTTTTGAACATTATTATTATCTGTCATGCCTTTCGGATGTATTTAAGTGAAAAAAGGATAAAGTCATAAAAAGCAAAACATAATTTACTGCATTCAAATAAGTATTTCATCAATCATTTTTTATTCACAAGTTTTTAATTTTATGGATGTGTCCATATCTCATCAATATATTCGTCAAGTAATCAAAACATCATATTAGTTTAAAAACTTATATTATTACATGTATTTTATTTGCGGTATAGTTTTATTTATTATTATCAGTAGAAAATCTAAGATTAGATCTCGAAGAAAAAATATACAGGGTAAATCTGAAATAACTGGTATCCTGCAAAATTTCAATAATAGTTGATAGTTCATTGTAATCTCTTTTGGGATTACACCACCTGTAAAATAACAAAAAACAAGAAACCAGAAGCATACAAATTAAATATTCAAAGTGCAGTATCGAGACAAACTTCTACGGTTTGCCCCATAAAACGTTTAGAAAAAACCTAGTTAAGTGTTTAATTTCTTTTAAATTTTATTATAATTATTTTATTTAGCTAATTCAAAATATGATTTGTAATATTATAGAATTTTGTTTAAAACTAAAAAACCACTGATGAAATAAATATTTATTTTATTGCATATTATACACAGTGGTTTTTTGGGGCAAACTTTAGAAGCTTGCTTTGAATATTTAGTTTGTTTGGTTCTGGTTTTCTGCTTTTTATTATTTTACAGGTGATGTAATCCCAAAGGAGACTACAATGAAGCATGAAAATGCACCACAAATAGTTGATAGTTTTAATTCATCGTTAAAATTTTATTCTTGCATATGTAAATATTTGTCAATTATTCACATTAATAGCCATCAATAGTTTTAGTTATTATGGCCAATGGAATCAAAATATTCATGAAAAATTACAGAAAAAAAATGGAAAAAAAACAGAAATCTGATAAATGCGTTGATACAAATGGGTTATTTTTAGTTTCAAAATAATGCATTAATAAATATTTTCTTCTAAAAGAAAGTAAATGTTACTGTTTACTAAATACTTGTTCTTGGGAGCACGACTTAAGAGCACATTGCCTTAGATGGGTACATGCTTCTCTGGGCTTCATATTTTCAATCACAATCATAATTCATCTATTTTTTTCCAAATCTGGATGTAAATTAAAGTTTGTAAGAAGTCTGTAAGACTGGCTATTTCTAGAAACTATTGGTACACGGCTGAAATTGAAGAATAGAAATATCTTTTGTTTCATATTTACGTTTACAAAAGAATTAAATTGTACCCATACGTATTTCCTAAGGTAGTTATTGGGAAATAAATATTTCTAAATATTGACTATTTTATTTTTACACCGACATCGAGCGTCTTTCATAAATACGTTATTATTACATTTTCATACATAGGTTAGATGGGTTTATCTCTAATAGTAAAGAAGGTATAATACAGAGTGCCCCAACCAAAAGTAGATACCCTGAATAACTTTAAAGTTAAACATTTTCTGAAAAAATAGATACTTTGTTTCTGGTGAAACACGTCGACCGTGTTTTCAATCTGGACATATTTCAATGTAATACTTGTGTACCGATTATCGTCCCCCTACCCTAAGCCACCCCCTCAAAAATTCAAATGGAAAGGGGGGTTGAGTGATACATCTTTTGAAAGGTCTTTCAATTCTATAGAATTAAAATACAGTTATGTAAACACTATGCTTTTTTAAATTTTATAGATTCATTCTTAAGAAATAACAGTATTTATTAGGTTCTGGAAATAAAAATAATGTAGGTATTGTTTAAAATTACCCCCAGCGAGTTCTATATAGTGATACAATCTGTTTTGAAATTCTGTACGAACATTTTTGAACACTTCTGGAGTCAATGAACGGCATTCTCGAAGAATTTCCGCAATTACAACAATTACCGCAACTGCAAATATTTCCCAACATCCCGTATTTTTTGCATATACCAATGTACAATATTTTTAATGTCCCCCCCCCCCAATCTTTAAAAATCTCACAGTTTACGGATTCTATACTCGCATGATCTGCGAGATTTTTAAACAATGGAAGGACATCAAAAAGATACCGGCGTATTCACCAAAACTTAAAATATAAGATTGTTATGAAAGTAAATTTTTGCACTCTTTGGCTGGTCGTTTTTTCGTTTAACAAATTATATCCAATTGTTATACAGTGCCAATGGGCCTTTTCCACTAAATTGAATTTTACTATTTTATTAATATCAAATGTTATACTGGTACATAAGTAAAGGTAGAATCAACCCAATTTATTAAAGAATTGTAATTAAGCGAAGTTATCTAAGTACAGAGTGACCGGTCTTCATGAATCATTTCAAACTGCGCGATTCGCTGACATCAAACTCCAGTAGCCAATAAAATGTAGTCAAGTTAAAGAACGGCGTCACGTTGCCACATATAATTTTACTTTTTTCTTGGCAACGATTAAATTTACATTCTGGTAATTTTGAAATGAAAATATGTATTTTTAGGTGAAATATTCTCCATAAATTATTACTAAAGCAAATCAACATGATTATATTACAATTTATCACTTGAGCAAAATAATTTTTAGGTATCTAATAATGATTTAATAACTTAGGTTATAAAAACTAATCTTTTTGTCTTGACATTGCGCACTTCAGCACTTAGAAAGTTCATATTTGTGACGTAGAAATCGTTAACCATTTCACTGTCAACTCTTGGAAAGTTGTCTGAATCAGCCTTAATAATAATAATAATAATAATAATAATATCTCTACCCCTCATTCTAATCACAAGGATTAGCCCGAAAGTCTGAGACTTGTATGGGAGAGAAGGCGGCATATTATTATTTCGCGGGCCGCATTTGCGCCTCAGGAACGACTTTCGTTGGTAGGCCCTAACCACCATTCAGTGCTGGAATGAGGGAAACCTGGAAAACTTCATTAGTTAGGGGGACAAGTCAAACATCAACTGATTTTAATCTCTCACATTAACACCAAGTTGACATTCTTCCCATCCTAGGCCATCGCCAGGATAGTTGCCAAGCCATCCCTGCGAATAAGCCTTGATCTACGAGTAAACAATTTAATTAAAAATTGTTGGCGGAATGGGAATTAGAACCCACGACCTCTGGGTTGAGCGATCGAGACGCTAAGCCCTGAGCCACCGGCCCGATAAGATATCCCTATTTAACTTTATTCATTTTAAATCAAATTAATCGAAACACAAACCGAAAGTTATGTTAAGCACACTTCACTTGACAGAACACAAAATGCAGGGCAGCCAACAGACAACAACGAATTGGATTATGACGTCAATGGCGCATTATTTGAAATATATGGTAATTTTAACAATTTTTTCAAAATGTCTCTGGCGAAGATAAAAATTTTTAAAAATGCTTTTTAGGCATAACTAAGTATATATTTTATAATAAGCAAATAAAAAAAAGATGTGCAAAAGACCCATTACCAGAATTGCCGATGAAGATCTGGTACTTTTGACCCCAATTAAAGATTAATTCTAATCAAGACAATTTGTGGGATGAATAAAAACGAAGTACCTGCCACTACTACACGTATTAGTATATTCTACGTAGTATTTACTTTAAAACGAAGGATTTACTAATTTTTGGTAGTATCTACTTTACGTGACATAGAACATGCTTCACTACAAAGTATAGGTATACTCCATATTATGAAGTATCTACTTAACATTCTTTAAAATGTGTAGTACTTACTTCTGTCACACATACGCCGCACACCGGGGCCTGGCTAACAAAATAAGACATATTTAAAAGTTTTTGAGAAACGGTTTCAGTTTTGTATGTATTTATAACATCAACAGTCCTTTAAGATGTCTTCGAATGAAGAAAGTGTGATAGAAGAGTATGTAACAAGTAACAAGTAACGAGAAAGTAACGTTTTCCCTAATAAATTTAGATGAAAAATATAAAATATAAACATAAAACATTCTAAATTGACGCTACTTAATTATTTACCTAAATATATGACGGTACAGGGTATAATCGTCATAGTGACTTCTTGCAGTATAGATTTTATTTCTACGTATTTGAGCCATTTTTAAGATAATCACTTTGTAGCCACGCACTTTGAAGCTGCTATGATATCAACTTCGTTAACGACGGAGCATATACTTCAGTTGCTAAAATCGAATTATCTACTAGTAAAAAGTAGATACTTTAAGTTGCAGTACATGCTACTATAATGGTTAGGAGAATGCTATTATTTTTAGCATTTCCGGAAAAATAGAAGGGGGTACTTCGAAATGTAGTATCTACTTCGTTTTAAAGTAAATACTACGTAGAATATTCTAATACTTGTATTAGCAGCAGGTACTTCGTTTTTATTCATACCACCCAATATGATGTGACTACACTTAACAATTAACTACAAATTTATTAACAGTTGTGAAGGAACACAATACATTTTCCCCATGTACAATCGGCCTTAAATGTGAGCTGTTTATCATTACAATTTATAATTCTTACTCTTATCAATGTTGACATTAATCAAAATTCGAATCATCATCATCAGTTCGCATTTTGCAATTCTTTTTAGCTCATATTATATCCTAGCTCAGCTTTTTAACTCACTTATTATATCGTAGTTCAGGACCAAAGTTTACAGAAATATATTTTGTAAACTTTGATCAGGATAAACATTGATTGATTGATTCATGCACGGTTCGTGCATTGATTCATTATAGGACTTGACAAAATGTCAGTTCATGAATCAATAAAATGTTTTTCCTAATCAAAGTTTGCAGAATATATTTCTGTAAACTTTGGTCCTGAACTACGATATAATAAGTGAGCTTGATGGACCAAATAGTAAAAAAAACTATAGCTTTCCTCAGTTTTAGTGTCTTCAAGAGTTTTCCCAGTTCTATATTTTACTCATTGCCGCACTTTCATCGGTATTATAAGATCGACTACGGAATACTAAATAAAACAACACATTTAAAGAACTTCCCTGATCGGCTTAAAGACGCCAAATCTGGTCGGATTATAAAAAGGGCATATTGTCCCCCGAATATATTCCTGAAAAGATCCTCTCGCTAAGCTAATTTTAAAATTCCGCCCCCAAAACATTATCGGCCCCGCTGCTGCGTTAGGGTGGAAGTGTATATCCTCTAATGCCCATCATAGAATGCGGTGGCAGTCCTCCGTAGTCGTCGCCCCCTAATAATTGTACACTTACACTTTACTCTGCAATCATGCACTCTCTATACCGTGATTATTGTGATTGCCCACTCCTCCGCCCCCCGGCAATCCTCCATATGGCCCAGTTTTGCATACATTTGACTGCCAAATGCGAATCGAATCGATGCGGATTAGTGTGTAATTGATTAATATTTTCTATTACTGTAATGTATGAAAGGGAACAAGTGAGTCGCCCTTTAGGACAGATGAATCTGCATACATATATTGCACTTATATACATACTTTCTATAACTATTTGCTCCAGAGCTTTATGATTTATCAATATCTGGAAATATGTCACCTGTTAAACAAAAATAAAGTGGAAAGTATCCAAAAACTATAATGGGGGTTTCCACTCATTTAAAAAAAAATATATCTTCGTTCAAAACGTAAAAAAATAAAAACCTTCTAAAAATTGCATAGTGGCATGGTATTTACCTAATACATGATGCTCTTTTAACGCATTCATTTGAGTATATTTTAGGGTAACTCGCTAAAACAAAAAATGTCATTTTGTGTCATCGTGTTGCCTTAAATTTTTTTATTTGGAAAATTAGATTAGAACAAAATTATCATTACGTTTCAGACTAAAAATAATAAGGTTTTAACCAAGAATGTTAAAATAGAGAATGTAGCATTTAATTTTCAGAAATTAGGCTCTATTTTCCAATTTTCCATTTTGGCCTCATTATACTTCATCGTCAGTAGGTACTGTACAAATTTAGTTGAATTATATTGATTGATTTATACAGCACTCCGGTTAGATATAAAAAATCTCTAAAGTTGCTTACTGTATCTGTGCTGCTTGTAAATAGATTTCTAACTTTTATCAGGTAAAGTTGTCACTTACTCTTCCTCCAAAAAGCCTAGGTTTTAGGACCTCCTAGGGTCCTAGGGCATAGTATCTCGAGCGAGTTAGAGCTTCGCACTCATAAATATGAAATGCTAGTACTTCTAATGAATTATTTTGCAGATCCCTTCTGGTTAAAACATTTGTCTTCTCATTCTCCAATATTCCACGGGCCCTGACACCTAAGTGTTAGCTCGTTGTTTTTTGCCAACCCCCGAATATATATTTGTATGCAGTTCTAAACCTATTTTCAATTGATCTTCTGACATGCTACAATAAAAGCTTTTATTTTTTTTCTGATTATTGGACTTAATAATAATTGGCATATCTTGGATAATAAAAAAGAAAGGAAAGCGAGAACCACCTTGCATATTCCAACCGATAGATTGAATATCATACGTCCGTACGCATGCATAGAAGTTATATAAAGTGCATTACTATATTAGTAAATTGTTTTTTTGTTCTTGTTTTTAACACATAGTCACTGTTTTCTTTTTAATTTCAACTTGTTCTTCACAAAAATGACTAAAGTTCATATCACAGAAAACATAGATGTGTTGAAATTAACATTCTAAAGTTTGTAGGTTTTGAACAGAAAAAATCAGTTAAATTTTTAAAACTATACCGAATTTGTTTTTTGTCGACATGTTGCAATGTACATGTATGTACATGTACAGGGTGGGCCGTATAAGAGTGCGTATCCCCTTATCTCAGAAACTATGTGAGATAGAAAAAAAGTTTTATATAAATGTTGTTTGCGTTAAAGATGTCGGTATTTTTTAAATATAGTTATATTTGTAGCTCTTCAATATACAGGGTGATGAACTAAACTTATCTTTTTTTAAATGGAACACCCTGTATATTATTACATTTTTGAAAAGCTCTTCAAAAGACTTGTTCAACGATATATAATATGATGGGTCTGTAGCCCACCGTTTCGGAGCTATTGACTGTTATCTTCAGGAAAAGGTTAATATTTATAGCGAGCTAGAAAAGTTACTGATTGAGGTGATAAGCTGTAATTTGGGCCAAGAAATTCTAATTTGGTCTATTTTATGAAACTTCTGTCTAATACTAAAATAAAAAAAATTGCAACAGTGATGCCAAGTTTCGTGAAATTTAATTTTTCATGATTTTTTTAAATGGAACACCCTGTATTTTATTACATTTTCTGAAAGTCCTTGCAAAGTCGAGTTTATTGATATATAATATCAGGGGTCTACGACACACTTATAACTTATATTTTTTTATAACTTATATTGCCATCTCTTTTAAATTTGATACAAATATTTAGAATCGTATGAATATCTGGCAGTTATCTTAAATGATATTTTCTTACATAATCTCTCAATGTTAAAGCTGGACTTTTGTGATTAAATATATAACATTCTATTAAGCCTACTTTTTCTTGCAGAGAATACATTACATACAAACATGCATAACTTATGTGTCAATTCCTGAAGAGAAACGCAGATTAATCCAAAACGGTGTGTCGTAGACCCCTGATATTATATATCCATAAACTCGTCTTTGCAAGGACTTTCAGGAAATGTAATAAAATACAAGGTGTTCCATTTAAGAAAATCATGAAAAATTAAATTTCACGAAACTTGGCATCACTGTTGCAATTTTTTTTATTTTAGTATTAAACAGAAGCTTCATAAAATAGACCAAATTAGAATTTCTTGGCCCAAATTACAGCTTATCACCTCAATCAGTAACTTTTCTAGCTCGCTATATATATTAACCTTTTCCTGAAGATAACAGTCAATAGCTCCGAAACGGTGGGCTACAGACCCATCATATTATATATCGTTGAACAAGTCTTTTGAAGAGATTTTTAAAAATGTAATAATATACAGGGTGTTCCATTTAAAAAAAGATAAGTTTAGTTCATCACCCTGTATATTGAAGAGCTACAAATATAACTATATTAAAAAAATACCGACATCTTTAACGCAAACAACATTTATATAAAACTTTTTTTCTATCTCACATAGTTTCTGAGATAAGGGGATACGCACTCTTATACGGCCCACCCTGTACATTGAATAATATTTTTATATGTATATGTAGAATTTTTCCTTATATCGTTTTAATTCTAAAATTTAAACATCTGTATTTATTATTTTAGTTACATACATCTGTTAATGTACCGCTCTTTAGCAGAAAATTGCTATTTCCGTACCTACAATTTATAAAAATCTCGTCATAATTGACCAATTCAGTGAGGTCCGATTTTATTTTTATTCACAGTTTCACCCACCCCATCAAATATTCCGTATGGTACGATTTTGCATACAGTTGACTGCCAAATGCAGGCGAATCGATTTGATGGGAGCTAGTATGTAATTGATAAATCAATAGTAACTGTATGAAAGGGTATAAATGAATAGGTAACCCTTTTAGAAGATATTTAGAGGTTGGATATAGGGATAGTTATTATATAAATGTAATAGTAAAATTTTAACAATTGAATAAGGCGTGTTATAATAATGTCTATAAGTACAAGTAAGTTATTCAATGTTGCAAATCAACATCTGCTGATAAAAAGTATTTAAAAAGTAATATTATAAAAATTGTTGTGCTTATTTATTATCATCAGATTGTTTTAGTGTTATCGTTGTCGCCTAAATATCTCAGACTATATGTATACCTACAAGATGTCGGAACAAAACTGGGTAGAGCTCTTACCACGAATCTTGGCATGTACGTGATCACTATATGGACTTATCAAAGACATGCAAATTACTATGGAAGTGCGTTGTGCACACTCGGCAATACTCCGGTACTTTAATAATACGATGATTCCAAATATGGCTTTAAAAGTTTCCCCAGATGTCATTTTTGACAGATATGACGTCATATTGGATTTTGTAAATGGCAACGTAGGAATTCTTTACCACCATTTGAAAGACCTCTTCAAGCTGACTTAAAAATATATCATTATGGACAGTTTACACCAACAGTTTGCACCAACGGTTCGCGATGTACAGGGCGACAAACTTACTGAATATCGAATATTTTTTTAAATATTGTATATATAAATATATAAATATAATTATAATTTCACCGTTGGTGCAAACTGCCCATGTAGTTTCAGTTTGGAAAGAGTTTTTGATTTTTCAAAATAGCAGGTAGAAAACTTCTTGAACTGTTTTTTAAATATTGACAGGTGCATATTAACATTTTGCAACTTTGACACCCTGTAAAATCTAAAGGGTTTGCACATTTCTATCTTAACTTTTCATAAGCTATCCTTTGGCACTAATGTTAAATTTTCGATTAAATTTAATCTCTTGGTTAAATCTGAAATTAGTGTCAAAATTTAGCTTATGAAAAGTTAAGATAGGAATGTGCAAACCGTTTTGCTTGATCTCAAACCGTTTTGCTTGATCTCAAACCGTTTAGATTTTACAGGATGTCAAAGTTGCAAAATGTCAATATTCACCTGTCAATATTTCAAAAACAGTTGAAGATAGGTATATAACATCTTACATGAAATATATTTAGAATTTTACGTAGAATCCAGAAATGAAATAATATATAGGGTGTTACATTTAAAATAAACGTTGATGTCGACTTCAGGTATAACCGGAAGTGCAAGGAAGTTGATATTATTCTGATCGAATAGATCTTTTTGATAAACCCCTGTATACAAATTTTCATATTTCAATTCTAACTACTTTTTGAGATAATCCTAATAGGCCCTCTTCGTGACACACCCGGTATATACTCGTACTTATACCGACAATATAATACAAGGAATGGCCTTTAGTCATATATTTTTGAATTGTATTGACTCCAAAGATTATATCTGTTGCCATCGTTACAGCCGTAGCACGATGTTTGATTAACTATTTTTATTTTGGTTTAGGGTTTAGGTTATTCTCTGCGTTCGGTATATCGGAAAAAACACTAGTTTTTCATTAAAAAATTGACAGGAAAACTTATTTTTCGCTGGTTACTGCCGATGACAACATTTTAAGTAAAATAAAAATGTTTTTAAATGTTTTGTCGGTTTTTCATAATTTTCCTTTTCATGACACGCCATAATGAAAAACTACAAGTATTAAATCAGTAAGCATAGTAATTAATAAACATTTTGTTTGTACATTTGTTCAAATATGTTTAGCTTTTGTTCTGTTTTCCGTAGTTTTTCTTTAATATTTTTTTTATTATGCGTTTAGCATGTTCCTTCTGGTGAATAGGCACAACCCATAAGTTATGCTCTCAAAATAATTAGTAGGTATCTTAAAAAAAAGTATTTGTTTACTATAGTCCTTTACATTGATGGAACACATTTTAATTTAATCAGTGGCAAAAGTTGTCCTGAAGGTATTATTGAATTTATACAGAGGTGGGCGGTCCCTCGCCGCACTTCTTTCCGCAAATATCTTGCTAATCCCACGAATTGTAGCTCGAATCCTTTGTTAATTGAAACCCGCACTTGAGACTCGACGTCGACAAGCAGCACAGTGACGTAGAACGGGTTAATAAATACATTTTTTGTGTCCTATTAAAAATTATTGTTCACAATAATTTCCGCAAGCAATTGTTATCGATCCTTAACTTTATTAGCGAAGGGAGTTTTTCACTTTGTGTATTAATAATAATAATAATAATAATAATAATAATAATAATAATAATAATAATATCTCTATTCCTCATTCTAATCACAAGGATTAGCCCGAAAGTCTGAGATTTGTGTGGGAGAGGGGGCGGCATATTATTATTTCGCGGCCCGCATTTGCGCCTCAGAAACGACTTCCGTTGGTAGGCCCTAACCACCATTCAGTGCTGGAATGAGAGAAACCTGGAAAAGCTCATTAGTTAGGGGGACAGTCAAACATCAACTGATTTTAATCTCTCACATTAACACCAAATTGACATTCTTCCCATCCTAGGCCATCGCCAGAATGGTTGCCAAGCCATCCCTACGAACAAGCCTTGATCTACGAGTAAACAATTTAATGTAAAATTGTTTGGTGGAATGGGGATTCAAACCCACGACTTCTGGGTTGAGCTATGGAGACAATAAACCCTGAGCCACCGGCTCGCCCGGCTATTGTTCTTGTATTCTCGGTGAACGTATTATTGGACGTGTCTCTATATATTACTTGAAGTTCACGTGACTTTCTGTTATAATGAGAAAGTAAGCTACACCATCTGATGACGGCTGACCAATACTGATCATATCGAGTTGATCAAATACGGTTTTTTTAACCCGTCGTATCGATAGGAAATCGACAGACTTGAAAAGTAGTTACATCATCGTTTTGATGTTTTTAGAAGTTCGCACCTCCTGTTAAGACCTCGTTTTAAATACAAAATTGCCACCTTCGTCTTTGTGGTTCTAACAAAACCGTTGACTCGATGACATTTCTCTACTCTGGTAGATGACTAGTGTTTTTCTGTTTTGGTTCATCTTGTTTGCCTCATTTTTCGACTCTTGTCTTCAGTCTTTCAACTCTAGCTTTTTCCCACACTCAGTTGGAAAAATCACAATTTTCCGATATATAAAAGTGAACCTGCAAAGTCTGATATAGACAGAAGACTTTTTGAAGCAATTGTAGCTGATCAGCAACCATAACCACTATATGAGTTAGAAACCATCAACGTTATATTGCTGTTGAACAACATGAATTCTTCAAGGGACAACAAACTACAACCAATTTCAGTTTCCTTTATTTTTCAGTTGAACATGACGTATAGTTACATATTCCATCGCAAGAGTTCAGGACATTGCGGTTGCATTGGAAACTGCTCAAAATCCAATATTGTTTTTCTATTTTTCTAAGCTACAGAGGTTTTTGACTTATTCTAATTATACTGAGTATATGTGCTAGGGTATTCCTAGACCTATTCTGCATGCTTTTAATGTTATGAAGCTGAATAATCTTTTTCCAGAAATCGTTTGTGTTATTTCAAAAGCTTCTTTCATGTCAGTTGCTCTTGCTTCAAGTTATATCGGAAATACTTGTGGTGCTCCATGGTCGAACGGTTAAAGACGTGAGGTTTTTTATCGTCCCGCGCATTTGACAACGATTCTGATACATCCTAGAAATCTACATAGTTGGAGGTGTAACATTTTTCTTAATTTTTCTAGCGAGATATTGAGTAACCTACCTATATAAAACCTATACTAATCTAATGTTAAAAATGTGTAATTATATTATATTATATTATATCGTCATGTATATTAAGCAGATTTCTAGGCATATAACGGGGTAAACGGAAGTAATAAAATGTGATCATTATTTTTCATCAATTCAACATCATCGTGAAGTCATATGACAAAAACAAAATTTTAAATGCGTATCTAAATTATTTTCAGAATTACACCTACTGTCAACTGACATTATGTCATTGCACATTATATGTATAAGGAAAACTATTTTTTTAAATATATATTCTTTTTGATACCCTCCGGATCGGCGTTTCTTGTATCTGATATAATATGACAAAGAACTTCTTCCCGGAAACCCGGAAAGGGCGGTTCGTCGCCTCGCATCGCATTCTATAACAACTTGTAATTAAGTTTGCTCAAGTTATTAGCTTTCTTGTATGCTGCAGATTATTCCGTTGATGAGACAGCTTGCCAGAACTGATGATATAGCCGGTGCCGAGAGAAAAACTATTAAGGAAGTTTGTACAAGAAAATTGTTTAGAAAGACGATGATGGCGCGCACCCGCGCGATTTTATACAGTCTCAAGGAGTGGAATCTTAATTTTTGGGGTGCCAGTGACGCAACAAATAATACCAGTATTATTAAAATAAGTTCGTTTATAATAAAATTATAAAATACCTTTTACGGGACATTCCCATTGTCTACAGGGTGGTATACGACATATACAGGGTGTCGGGGTAGATATAGGGAACATCACATAAATCGATCCTAAAATTTTCCGTAGAATCCAAAAATGCAATAATATATAGGGTGTCCCATTTAAAATAACGAAGTTCATTTCGACTCCCGGGGTATAACCGGAAGTGCTGGAGAGTTCTACATATTTTGGTTGCGTTAGCGCTAGAGACTTTACCGTGTTGCCAAATTTTCAAATATTTCAGATTAGTTCTTTCCCAGATATCGATCGACGCAGTTCCTGGTGAGACACCCTTTAGAGATTAATACTATATAGATGTTATGTATATTTACATTTATCAATAAAAAATATAACTTAATTGTATGGATGAACATAGAAAGCTTTTATACACATCACTCACATCCAAAATTAATATTGTATGTATCTACTATTAAATACTATCACTATAGTTGTACTATATAGGTATTTATAGTTGTACTATATAGGTATATAGTTGTACTATATAGGTATAGGTTGTACTATATAGGTATATTATGCATACAAATCGCGTAGCCCGGGTTGTTTCCCGTTTTTCTGTCAAGTGCGAGAATGTTTTCTTTACTGACTAAATTTTATATTTCCTTATTTCTCGAACTGAATGACTTTTCTTAAAGAAGGGGCAACGCCGCCCATCACGCCGGGAGTGGATAAAACGTGTCTCCGTTCAACTTATTGGAAATGCAGTCTGTCTATTACTGGTTTCATCCACCACCTGAGTAGACTTCAGGTGCGTAGCACGGTTTTGGTACTTCGTGCGCATTCTTTACGTGATCGTGTTTCTTATCAAATATGATTTCCTACATCTGCTACCCCTTATCTAAATTGTTGCAGTAGTGTTTTCTTTGCTTATCCAATTTTTATTATTATATTAGTCTTATTCATTTTATCCAGAACTATTGGGTTGTCTTACCATATATTATTTTTTTTATTTGCTGACTTATGTAGCAAACTTATGTCTGTTCGATTCGAGGAATATTTTATAACCCGAAAGAATAGGATTCCTCTTCAGATCGAAGAAGACGATAGCACGTAGGCATTACAGATTGGGGTGTTACTCTTTAAGTAGCGGTAGTATGTAGTGAATGGGGACCCTCGAGAGTTGCTGTCACAGTCAACCTCGTCAGTGCGATACTCTCAGGAGCGCCTCGCTATTGACAAACCGCGTCCCAGATGGCGGCGGATCCGTTGCAAAACAAATACGAAAAGTATTTTTGTTTCGTAACCCAATAACGGGGATGCCATGTCTCGGATACAAAAGGCAGAAAAATTAAATTTCCCATCTGATAAACGCCACGCGAAGTGAATGCCAGATATATTTCCCTTTCCAATGTTGCAAAATTGCAAGTGATATTTTATTCATAAAAAAATGTGGTGAATTGGCTACTGCTTCCTATATACGAGTACTTCGGGAAATACTTGAGTACATTCATATTTCAAATAAGTCACTTTTGAACAGCACCTTCATAAACGTCCAACTTTTTATTTTCTTTCAGGATAAGTTAAAAAAGGTCCGAGTTATCTTATTATATTTATTTTAATATGCCTAGTATTTTAAGGTTTGAACGTCCACATTATCCGAAGAACTGAATATATGTTTCTGTACGCAAAATTTTTGGGTTAATAAAATCATGCACTAAAAATTGTATTTTATACTAGGCACACTGAATTCCAAGTCGCAAACGTAATTTTAATTATATTCTACAATTTTTGCAAATTCGCTAAACTCCTTAAATTAATTCGTCGGGAGTTTTACAATATTCGGGAAAAAAAAGCCACCTATAGTTATATTAATCACGTCCCAGGTTATTTATAGTGGAAAAATAGCTCGCAGATTAGAACCAAACGGGTGTAAAATGATTAGTGTCAAAAAGCGTAATATTGGGAGGATTTTGATAAACAACAAAGAAAGGGTTAACAAATTAAAACAATCGGGGTATACCAAATTAACTGCGTGGATTGTAATGCCGTGTATGTGGGTCAAACCGGTAGAAGTATTGAAACTAGGGTAAAAGAACATAGAAAATCCATACTAAATAACGCAAAAAATTCAGGATTTTCGACGCATTATACAGGGTGATTGATCGAAACCGTCCATTAACAGTATTGGGAATTCTGTTCATAATATTTTTCTGAAAATTTCAGCATCTAGGTAATGAATCATGCTCTTTTCAATGAAAATATTTTCAAGATGGCGGCACTTCCGGAAGTACCGGATATTGATATCAACTTTCTTATTTCAAATGGAATGGTATAGTTTTTTTTGCATTTTTGAATTCCGGATGTAATTTTAGGGGGACTTTGTGTAGCATTCCCTATACCTAAGTGCAGCCGTTTCTGAGTTTTTTCGACTTTTTTGAAAAATTTTCGATTTACATCGTGATGCTGAAAATTATGTACCGCCGCCATTTTTAAAGCAAAAACGCTCAAATTTGGGTTATGGATAGAAAAGACCCTTACATTTATACCGTAGTTTTTAGAATTGGTGTATTATCTACAGGGTGTCCAAAATTTGATTTCCTTTTAGTGCAACTTCAAACCACTAAAACTCGATTTTTTCAAATGCAATGCCCTATTTTTTTTTTCATATCCAGAAGCAGAATTAAATTCTGCATCGAGCTGCATTAGCATTCCCTATACCTATCTGCAATATTTTTCGAGTTATTTAGGTTTTTGATAGAGCCTAGAGGAAATTATTCCATCTTCTTAATAGCTAGCCATGGAAATGACAAAAAACGTTCTTATTAGTAACTGTCAAACACTCAAATCGTGTATTGCTGTTCTCTTTATCGAAATGGAATATCAAGGGTATTCAAACACGGATATTTTGAATTTATTTTATATTCATGGAGAATGTCACAAAATTATTCAGAGAACCTGCCGTGTATTCAATGAGAGATATCCCCATTTGACTGCAATGACCAGACAGAAATTTAAACGGATAGAATCTAATTTTTTAAAATATGGGAAAGTGAAATCAGCTGGCATTCGACCTAAACCTATTGTAAATGAAGAAAATAGTGAAATTAACGTTCTAACATATTTTAATGTCCATCCACGGGAGTCAATTCGATCGGCAGCTCGAGACTTGGGTTTAACATTCTATGCAGTTCAAGCTATTCTAAAAAAGCATAAAATGCACGACTATTCGTTCACTACAGTTCAACAACTCCATCCAGGCGACGATATTAGAAGATTGGAATTTTGCGAACAGATTCTAATTAAAACTCAGGAAGATCCACTGTTTCTGCGAAAAATCATTTGGACAGACGAGGCAAAATTTAGCAGAGAGGGGATAATCAACCGGCGCAATTTACATCACTGGTCCACAAACAACCCCCATTTAAAGCGAGAGGTTCATTTTCAAAACAAATTCAGTGTTAACGTTTTTTGTCTACTTATGAACAATCGATATTCCTTTATAATCTCTGATTATAATTTAACTGGCGAAAGGTACCTTGAAATTTTAAGAGGAGTAGTATCGGAATTTTTAGAGAATTTGCCTGTCGGGATTTTAAGAGAGTCTTGGTACCAATTGGATGGAGCGCCTGCCCATTCTACTCGCGAAGTGGAACGAGAGCTTACACAGATTTTCGATGACCGCTGGATTGGCCGCAATGGACCCTGGCGATGGCCTCCAAGATCTCCCGACCTAACACCACTCGACTTTTTTCTGTGGGGCTACATTAAAAACGAAGTGTACAATACTACAGTGCAGACAAGGGAGGAATTAGAAGAACGCATCAGAATAGCATTTCGCCAATTAAATCCTGATCATATTTATAAGGCTTGCACAAAAGAATTTTCTTCAAGAATTCATCGCTGTCTACAGAAAAATGGGGACCACATAGAGCATTTATAAAGTTGTAGATTCTATGTTTTGTTTGAACATGCTTTAGACTACTTTAATTTAACTAGTATTGTAATAGTTTTGTAATAGATTTAGTTCGACATTTAGCATATTTCGTTCTTTGATATGCTAAAGACTATTATGTTCTGTTTATTTAAATATATGTGTAGTTACTGCAGTCAAATGGGGATATCTCTCATTGAATACACGGCAGGTTCTCTGAATAATTTTGTGACATTCTCCATGAATATAAAATAAATTCAAAATATCCGTGTTTGAATACCCTTGATATTCCATTTCGATAAAGAGAACAGCAATACACGATTTGAGTGTTTGACAGTTACTAATAAGAACGTTTTTTGTCATTTCCATGGCTAGCTATTAAGAAAATGGAATAATTTCCTCTAGGCTCTATCAAAAACCTAAATAACTCGAAAAATATTGCAGATAGGTATAGGGAATGCTAATGCAGCTCGATGCAGAATTTAATTCTGCTTCTGGATATGAAAAAAAAAATAGGGCATTGCATTTGAAAAAATCGAGTTTTAGTGGTTTGAAGTTGCACTAAAAGGAAATCAAATTTTGGACACCCTGTAGATAATACACCAATTCTAAAAACTACGGTATAAATGTAAGGGTCTTTTCTATCCATAACCCAAATTTGAGCGTTTTTGCTTTAAAAATGGCGGCGGTACATAATTTTCAGCATCACGATGTAAATCGAAAATTTTTCAAAAAAGTCGAAAAAACTCAGAAACGGCTGCACTTAGGTATAGGGAATGCTACACAAAGTCCCCCTAAAATTACATCCGGAATTCAAAAATGCAAAAAAAACTATACCATTCCATTTGAAATAAGAAAGTTGATATCAATATCCGGTACTTCCGGAAGTGCCGCCATCTTGAAAATATTTTCATTGAAAAGAGCATGATTCATTACCTAGATGCTGAAATTTTCAGAAAAATATTATGAACAGAATTCCCAATACTGTTAATGGACGGTTTCGATCAATCACCCTGTATAGAAAACAATCATTTTGTAGATCTAAAAAATGTAAAGGTAGGTACTGCATCGAGAAAAGAAAGGAAAGCGCTTAGATCTGTTAGAGCAATAAGAAATTAAAAAATCTTTAATTATAATTCCTTGTACTACGAATGATCAGATATATTTTACATTTTCGCCCTTCTTAGGAAAGGTACTAAAAACTCGGGCTTTACCGTATGGTGGGATCAATCGGGGTAGGTACTCGTAAAGCGATAAATAACAAAAACGCGCTTGGAAATATTTAGTAATAGACATTAACTCTATTGAAAAAGGCCTAATAAGCCGAAATAGAGTGTCTTCTATATATTTCTTGGAACGTCTAAATGAGATCAATGTTTTTTTCAAAACAATTATTTTCATGATGTTTCATAAAGAACCATCCGCTTCGAGTATCAACTTTATTAATGATATTAATTGACAACTGAAAAAAGGAATACATAATTGAGAAATTCTAGATTTCTCTAACTAGAAATTAGACCAGACGAGAAGTTGGGCCTCCGAGACGACGATAAAGATTTTGTTCCTCGTTCATTCCACGAGCTAAGACCAGAAGAGCCCATCGTCTCGTGGCATCATTAAAACTTACAGCCGCAAGTACGTTTCAAAAATCAAAGTGAACGTGTTATGTATTTGCGCTACTAACTTTCAAAATATACCCTGTCCACTGTAAACATACAGAATATATCAGTCCGACAATTACTTTACTGCGGAGTAAATACTATTCTGGCAATCCTCCCCCCATCGTATCAACCGAACCGTTGACGTGTATTGAATATTATAGTGTGAATGATTGAAACTAAAACAAACGGAATAAATTAATCTGCGACAGTGCGCGATCGGCCGGACGGACTTGCGTTGATTAAAAAATAATAAAAAGGGAAGTGTGAACAGGGGGGAGTGAGCCAGGGGTGGCTGCCACACTGACTGACGTTTATGGCTCG
Organism: Pogonocherus hispidulus; assembly: GCA_963924545.1. Taxonomy (NCBI): domain Eukaryota; kingdom Metazoa; phylum Arthropoda; class Insecta; order Coleoptera; family Cerambycidae; genus Pogonocherus; species Pogonocherus hispidulus. The sequence goes on from OZ004693.1 coordinate 81,208,855, forward strand.
CGTACGCTTCACGGCGAGTCACGTCGCCCCGCATCACAAAAGCATTATTCTTAAAATTGCCCCGCCGCGTCCGATTCTTATTGAAACATCACGATGAATACTGTAATAATCGTTTAGTTGGACGTAATTTCTTATTTATTGGTCGTGGGGCGGGAAATGGAGCGGACAGTCAATCGGAGTGACTTTGGTGCGATTGCCGGACTAGACACAAATTCAATATACAGAGTACCTCAAAATTTTGCTTAGTTGCAATTGTCTGTTTGTTCAAACCAAATCAGATATAAAAAAATATTAAAAACCGTTTTGGTAATATCAAAAAGAAACTAGAATGATGTTTGATCATCTGAGTTTGATGTTTGAACATTTGACGCTCCTTTTTCTACTCCATTGGGTTAGTACCATACTATCTCAATGATCTACCCTTGCAACCCCCAGCCGCCTCAACTAAAATATTTTTAACAGAAATCCTCTATCTACACACCATTAGATAAGTTCTTAAAAAATGCCTTTTCATTATACCAAATAAGCTACATTTAGTTATGTGGTTTGTGTTATATGGTTATGGGTCGATTAATTCTACGAGTAAAGTACCTATAAAGCCAGAATCACTTGAGCCAGAAATAATGAGCAAAATACAAACATGGAAACATTTGATGCAAAGAAGCTGAATAAAAGTCTCACTGAATAACCTTTATAAGTCATATATCAATCGTTACAGTCAAAACTACTGTTTGCATATACCTCTAAAAAATCTATGGAAGTTACATACTATAATTTCCATGGATTTTTTAGAGGTATGCACAAAAATGCATCATCAAAAGAAGTTGTTTGCTTTTCGTTATGATTTAGACTCTAAATCATTACCATACCTACTCTAAATTTTATAGTAAGGTGTTGAAAATGTAATCAAGGGGCTCAGATCTGGATATATAGCTGGCCACAAAGTGGATCGTCTAGTAAAAATCCACTTCTGTGAAAATATATCATTTAGGTAATCTTGGACGGCTCTACAATTATGTGATTGAGCACCAACCTCCATCACGCTGGAATAAAATTATCATGAAATTGCATTCGTTAATGCACTAAGTATAAGTTTTGTATTTCCTAGAATATGTACATACATGATATGTCGTTAATAATATTTTAATATGGCATATTAATACATCGTTGTAAATAGAATAAAACACTTCATCTGATGACATAAAAATCCAATATGGCGACCACAAGAAATAAAAAAGTTGACTATCGCATATCAGAATCTAGAATGCGTAAATAAAATGGACTAAAATCTAACTAATTTTTGGGACTCGCCAATATCAATGATGTACAAGTTTCAAATTTGAAGTTTCGATCTTTCTTTATAGTGGAGATATTTATTAACATTTCGTAAATCATCAGTTTTCGTTTTTTCACTTATAATTGCACAAGAGATTTGTATTTTACAGGATAATTTGGATTGTTTAATGAGAAACTGTTGCCAAGCAATTAGACGAGAAAAACTGTCAACTATTAAAAACGCGACACCGAAGGTGGACCGTTTTTAGGTTGACAGTTTTTCGAGTCAAATTGCTAAAGGAAACAGTTTAGAATTTAAACAGCACAAATTTATCCGGTATCAATACAAACATCGAGTGTAATTCGGCAGAACAATTTAATGAATAAGAAATTTAGAAACATATGAATGCAAACTTTATTTATGAAACACTAAAAATAAACACATTTTTATTTGAGCATCACCAAATCGATTCATTGTTAGTGTTTAATAATCATAGATTATGTTAATAATTCAATAACTTGTTGACAGAAATGTCAAACTATTTATTTTGGCAACGAACACCGCGATAATTGATTAAAAAATGAGTAAGTGCAAAAGCCACTAGTGCATTTGACACTGTAAAAGTTGCAGGTAACTTTTGTCGCTGTGAAAGTGACAATTGCACTGTGGCATATGCGATTTTTTATATATAAATTAAATTGTCTCCGATAACTCACGAACGGGTGCATATCTGGCAGATATCGTACCGAAATTTGATTCAGCAAAAAATTGTGCAACTTTTTTCTAATTTAAGCCTGTATCTCTTACCTTTTCCGAGATCCCAATGGTGGCCGAAAGTAAATGTAACACGGTGTATAATAAAAATGTATTTTATATTTACCGCCACGGTAGCACAGTTGGCAAGAGAGTGTTGTGGCAGCATTTCTCGGTCACATTGCCTATTATGATATAGGTTCGATCCCCAACTCCGGCACTGGCAATGTCGGTGGATATGGGGTGTTTGTCTGCATTTTTTCAATGTGTATTGAAACCCCCTTCCAGCAGCTTTTGGCTATATATTTGCGGGTTGTTTAATTTATGTGGTGTTTTAATATATATTTTAATAATATTGATATACAATTATATCTCTATCCCTCAGTCTAATCACTATGTTAAGGCGCGAAAATAAGCGATTTGTCTAGGTTGAATTAGGACCCATACAGAAACGACTTAAATTAGTAATTTCTACCATTTAATGTAGGCATAACGATAATCTAGAAAACCTCATTAGTTAGGGGATAGTCATAACACACCCATGGCTATAACTTCTCACTTTAACACCTTTTTTATCAGGTGTCCCATCACTTTAATGTATGTATGTATGTATATATGTACTTATTTTTAGTTAAAAGTGGCATGTGAATGTAATTATTTATATGATATACTAGTTTTATTTTGTATTTCAGGGGTGATTTAGAAATTACCTGTCGAAAGTATCGAAAAGTTCTTTTTTTACTTAAATTGCGACATTTTGGTAATTAGATTTTAATCGTGAATAAGTTGGGGCGGTCGTTTAGAAAAAGACTAGCACTCTCCAGTGGCGGGGTTCCAAATTATAAAAAAAGAGTTCAGTAAATAATATTTTTTATGTTTATATTTTGAGAAAAATACTTCTGATGAAGTTGAAAAACACCTCTATTAATATATCCTATACTTAAAAATACACTTATATGTTTACCTTAACTTTCAATTACACTCAGAACTATCTTTAGATATTATATTACTAAGATTGTTGGTATCATCATAATCTTAAAAAGAACGTAGTTATATTTATTCAATGGGGGATAGAAAAATGCAAACGTATGGAATTTCTTTGATTTTATATGGTATTTAAAAATATATATTATTCTTTCTACTATAAAAGTAGAATCCAACTTGTATTTTCGTTTAGACTGAAATTAGCTACTTCTTTCTTTCTGGTTTCCTTTATTCAGTTCCATATACTATGATTACTGTATGTATTTTTGTTTAAAAGTATTCATATAATAAATTCAGTAAACAGTAATTTAAAAGTAAAATACCTATTCCTTTTGATTACATAAAAAGAGAATATAAATAAGCCTATCTATATCCTTCTCATCCCTCCGGTCTTTTACCGTGACGAACGATATTGTATGTTTTCATTTTGAAATGGCTTAATATCAGCGCTTCGTTTGAGGGCATCACAAACAGTCTAAAACATTATTTGAATCTGGAAGAAGCTCTACAGTACGCTTGACCTGCCACTGAGTACCTCATAAACTGAAAGCCCTTCCGCATGGGTGTACACACGAGGAACATATTTTCGACGGAATTAAAATAAATTTCTTCTCTATTTTAACATAAAAATTTACGAACCGTCAGTACAAAACATTTTCAGTCACAGATTTGAGTGTAATAAGAATGCCTTTTCAGTCCTCTTTCCTTTTTAGAAATAAAATACAGGGTGTTCCATTTAAAATAACACAAGTGTGGTCAAGGCAAGAAAACGAAAAATTAAATCAAATTTATTTTTATGCCGTCAAATGCATGGCTAAGAAGTGGTTGTAAAATGTTCAAACCATTTTAAGGTATCTTGAAAAGGAAACCAGAAAAGGGCATCGATCGGTTTTGCTCCAAAATTGAGAAATGCTCTGTAGCTCGAAAACGGTAAGAGATAAAGAGATGCGCTTTGCGCCAGTGGTATTTTTTCGAAAAAAGATCACAGGACTCGTCCATCGGATTTGCTCTATCTATTACAAATTCTTGGTAACCTTCGAAAACATACCAATTTGAACCGCCCTGTACAGTGGCATATTCTGTTTTTCTGAGCTTATTATTTTGAAGACTATGGGGTTCAATAATGAGATAGTAGATGAATATTTTGTAATATTCAATATCTCGAAAACACTTAGAGATCATTTATTGAAATTATATGCTTTTGAAAACATAAGAAAATGGTCTTTCCTGATTTATGAAAATATACAGTATCTATGTTCTATTAAATAAAATAATAATAAATTTTCTCATGTAATTATGGTCTCCGATACCCAATTGTTTTTCTGATAGCATATTCTGAATCATCCAAAGACGACCTTAAATCAGTTCAAGAGGAGTTATATAGGTATATTATAAGAGTATCTTGCGACCTCAGGGGTCCCACAAGGATCGAATCTGGGCCCTCTCTTATTCCTGATATTCATTAACGATCTGTCTATTAAATCATATCACTTATTTTTTGCAGATGATCTAAAAATTTGGTTTGAAATAAAAACTGAATACGATTGTATAGCTTTACAACATGTTTTAAATAGTTAATGACTGGTGTGCTGAAATTTTTTTAAACCTTAAAATGTTTCAAAATGTAAATATACTTCTTTTCATAGAAAACAAAATCCTATCTTACATAGCTATTCTATTGGTGACAGAGTTCTGGAAAGAGTTGAAAATATAAAAGATCTGGGTGTAATATTTGACACAAAACTTACATTTCACGAGCATATCGCACAAGCTGTTAACTCTGCGTCTAAGGTTTTGGGTTATTGCGTTAGAAACTGGAATAGCTTCTCCGATATTCATGTTATGAGGCTACTTTATATAACTTTTGTTAGAAGTAAACTAGAATATGCATCGGTTATATGGGCACTTATTTATGTGAATTATAAAAGCTCTATGGAGTCTGTTCAGCGTAAATGTTTAAAATATATGTTTTATAGATGTTAGGGGTACTATCCTGAAAGAGGGTTTGACCTCAACATGCTTCTCGGTGCATTTAATTTGGATCTATTAGAAGTTAGACGGGATTGTACTGCATTGAAATTTTTATTCAAGCTGTTACACGGCGATATCGATTGTTCTTCGCTGCTTAATAAAATAACATTCCTTGTGCCAAGGCTACACTCTCGTCAGGATATTACTTTTTATAATAAGGCATATAGAAATAACCTGCAGCTTAAATCTTCTATTTTTAATGTGTAAATTGTTCAATGAATTATCTAGTACATGTGATATAAACTCGGATAGTATAAACTTTATTGTAACAAAATATAAACAAAAATTTGTATCTTAATGTAAGCCACACGGTTTTCTTGGTATTATTTACTTTAGTGAGTTATTGTAACTATATTTTTATTTTACTTTTTTTTTTGTTTCTGTAATTGGGTATATAATCCTGTTCAAATATATGAGTATATTATTATATTATTATTATTATTATTATATTATTTCGGTGGTAAAGATAGTATTGTTAGATTCGACGTATTTGTGTTTTTGTCTCTTAATCACGAAACCACTATAGATTATAAACAAACTTACAAGAGTGTTAGGAGAGTATAATTAAAAACAAATACCCCATTTAATAGCGTAACCGAATTAACCGTGCATGACTCCTTTAGGAAAACACTAGAGAAGTTATTACCATAACCGAACTGGAACAAGTGCACCAGCTAGTTTCCCATCAGACCTCTTATCCGGTCTCGGTCTCGCCATTCAATCGTGTACTCTGCTCCCAAGTATGATTATTTATTTATGATATTTTTGGAAATAACAAATTAATATCTGAAATTATCAAAACTAATAACATATAATAAAAGTAAGCTAATAGTAGTTTAAGGTGGCCGTAATCGGAACCTATAAAATATTGAGATGTAGACGTAATTTCAAAGTTAGAATTTGTACACAGTGTTGAAAGTTATCTTAAACAATGACACATTATTGGAAAGTATAACCTTAAGAAAATCAACTTAGATTTAGGTATTGCTGGTAAATACGAATACGAATAATATTACGACGATGTCTCCTTTTTATCGTCATGTAAATTTATTGAGTCTAAACATTTTTAAACATTATATCGTGCAATGATCACTTACACTGCCATCCAAAGGATCACTTGCATCAAAATTATTGGAATTCTCCTTACCTCTGTCTTCTATTATTATTGTTTATTCCAACCATTAAGTGAATGAATCCATCAACTGCTATTTATTCTAACGCAATGTAAATTATTTTTAACATGTACTATGACATACACTTTAAAAATTTCAGAATACAAATACAGAATACAATTTTATGGGTCATTAGAATTAATATGTTAAATTTAACATAATGTCAAATTATAGAATACCATTAGTCTATTAACGGGCTTTAATTTTTTAAAGTGCTTTAAGATTTAACCTATTCTTTATAGAATTACCACTTTTGTATGTGAATCAAACATGAATTTGAAAAATATTTCCCACGTTTAAAATTTAAAATAGGAAAAACGAATTATTAGATAAGTTCATCTCGAGGTTCATCTTTTACCAATATTTCGTCATCGTAAGCAATATTTCTTTCCTCGCTGAGCGAAATTTGTTATGGTTTTTCTCCATGTGTTAAGTTTTTCTTGTTTTAATATATTTTATCACAAGGTAATTTTTTACTAATAATACCATAGATAATATGAATATGTTTGAATTTGACATGGCGCCCTTAAATAGGATGACGCCCTGTAGCTTTTTGCAGATTTCGTAGTATACATTAATAAAAACTAAATTAAAAACAAACAGACATTAACACTGCAAAATAAATAATAAAATGGTGTTTATTCATGTAGTATAAACTAGTGTAGTGCAATTTGAGTTTTGCCTGATATTTCATTTATTATTATTAAAACTCATATTTCATAAATCATGATTCCTCATTAACGAAGCAGCAAACGTCTTTTAATATTTCATATAATCAAAGTACATAAAATATTGCATTTGCGTCAAACTAAAAAATTCTGTGATGAAGTTATTTTAAACAAAATATAATTAAATTAAATTCACAAATATTTCATTAGTAATTTTTTATAATCGTATACTCTCCAAATGTATGTTTCAAACTGACCATTAAAAATGTGAATAGATATATAAAATTAATTATCTAAAGTTCATATTTTCTCGTCGAAAATCTCACAAAATGTCACCCCTGTTTATATGTTAAAATTACAATTCAGGGAAATTTAAATATTTAAAACATCTAACTCCAACTTCAAATTTTTAAATTATCAGTTTTGCTTGTAGTTAAATCAAAAGTTTTCGATATCTGTGTACCGAAAAAAAAATCTGAAATGGGAATTTTTAGGCGCCGGTATTGGCCACCTTAATTTTTATAAATATAACAAAGTCCAACACAGCTTTCCACTCACACCACCCAGACGCCTTCCTCTGTAATTATACACACACGATAAATAAAATAAAATAATGAAGATGTAACTGTAAGGGGTGCCATTATGTGGCCTAAGTAGCCCTATAGTGTGCCCCGCGTATACACATGTCATCTCCCAGGCGTGCTACGAGTCCCGGTGGTAACGAGACCCCATGACAGTGGACCCTCTCTACAAATACGGGGGGCCCCCGATCGGGTCTGACTCGGACGCGGCCAGATTTCGAGTGCCCGGTCGGCGAAGGGTCCCCATTATCATATACGTAGAAGTGAGCTAGCCTTTACGGATTCAAATGTAATAAATAATATACAATATACTATACCGGGTGTTCCACATAAAAGTCCTCAGCTTCGTATCTCGGCAACGGAAAGATATATTTTGATTTTGAAAAAAAAAACAAATGATGGAGCCCCATCATCTATGGCTTCGTCACGGAATTCAATTTGATTTTTTTTTTTCAGAGCAAATTGGAGATTGCCCTTAAGTCGAAAGACATTTTTCATTGGCAGGAACTTTGTAACAAGGTTTATCCGATACTTTGTTCAATTCTAAACAATTTTTGTCAAGTAACTATTTTTCAAAAACTTAATAGTTTCAGAGATATCGGGCTCTTTATTTGGTGAGGCCCAAACTTAAGCGTATTTTAGAGTTTCGAGTTATTACCTTATACAATGAAACAATAATTATTCAAGTCAATTTAATAGCTCTTTTACGCTTGCGTTTGGACATCACCAAATGAAAAACCCGATATCTTTGAAACTATTAAGTTTTTGAAAAATAGTTAGTTGACAAAAATTGTTTAGAATTGAACAAAGTATCGGATAAACCTTGTTACAAAGTTCCTGCCAACGAAAAATTTCTTTCGACTTCAGCGCCATCTGCAATTTGCTCTGAAAAAAATCAAGTTGAACTGCGCGACGAAGTCATAGATGAGCTGAGCACTATCATCTGTTTTTTTCAAAATCAAAATATATCTTTCCGTTGCCGAGATACGAGGCTGAGGACTTTTATGTGGAACACCCGGTAATCACAGAGAAAAACGATTAATTAATTTAGTGATTTTAATTTTTCTGTACTGTATTTTTTTAATTAATAAAGCAATATGTAGTTCTGCAATAGTACTATTCCCATATTGCTTAGACAAATGTAGTTTTAGAAACTATTTTCTTCGGTATAACACTGGACCTGTTATTTCTGTAATATAATAAATTTTGATTAAAAAACAAAAACAATTTTATGTAAAACTAATTATTGTCTTGAAAACTGAAATTTATTAATAATATAAATAAATAGGACATCAGTTTTAAAACAGAAAGAACAAATTTCTTTAATTTAAAGTAATTTTCTTTTTGTTTTAAAAAACCTTTTTCTCTGTATAGTAAGTAGTATACTGTGTCACTATGAGAACTGCAGTGAAATTGTTAAAATAAAAAGTGTTTCTCAATTGTTTTTATAGGTTGTCTAGTGTTTGGTTTATTTTCTTTTCACATAATATTCCTTTCACATATTTCCAATAATAATAATAATAATAATATCTCTACCCCACATTCTAATAACAAGGAGTGGTCCTACAGTCTGAGACGTGTGTGGGACAGGGGCGGCATGTTATTATTATTTTTCATTTGCGCCTCAGGAACGACGTTGGTAAGTTCTAACCACCATTTAGCTAGGAATGAGGGAAACCTGGAAAACCTCGTTAGCTAGGGGTGATAATAAGAGATGCATATATAATCATTAACAAATATAGTAGAAATACATAAATGTTCACATAAAATTACACTCAAATTTGAGTGGAAGCCTTCACGTGGAGCAAAACTTAAAATACTTTTTTAAAAATGGTTTCTGTCTAGTTTAAGATTTGAAAATACTTGAATCAATCAGTATTTTTGTAAATAAGGCAAAAAATGTATATTTCATTGTCTTTGTAAAGGAACGCTTCGTTACTTTTTTTGTAATATAATACTGTATTTGATTTTGGAACTTCAACCATGTTGATTAAAAAAGACCAGAAATTACAGAAATATAAAACTATTCTTAACTATTATTATACAGAGATAATAATTATTTAAGATTTTCCATGCCCTCTAACTTTGTTATATGTAATATTACGAAAATGGTTTAAATATAAATGTTATAATTTTTCCTGAAGATTTTGATAATCATCAAAAAACAACAGCACATCACGCAAATAATTTAGTCTCTCCTTTCACGAGATGACTAATAAGAGAAATTTTAAAAAAATCTGTTCTTATTAGTCAGTTAAAACTAATTATATTATTATGCTACTACTGATAGAAAGTTACCTCTCGTGGCAAAGAAACCAGAGGATGTCAATACACAAATTACACTCACAAAAATAGCTGTAACTTCAGGTACACAAAGAAATATTTTAAATAGTATAATATTTCAGGCTATTAAAAATACATTTTTATGCTTAATTACTGAAAATGTATTCCTAAAGGTAGGTACGTATTTTTCAGCATGAAAAAGCACAAAAGTAACTTTCTTCAAAATGTTTCATTGTAGCTTCATTTGTTATTTACACCACCTGTAAAATGGTAAAAATCAAAAAACCAGAAGTAGGTATTCAAAATAAAGATTTAAAGTGTAATTGTAGCAGAGACTTATGTATAAGTCTCTGATTGTAGTATCAAGGCAAACTTCTAAAAATAAAATAAAAATAATAAAATAATAATTAAAAAATAAAATAAAAAAAATTGGTTAATAATAATTGAGTGCCGTCAATATTACATTTTAATTATTCAGTAATTCCGACCGAAATTCCTCAAAAACTTAGTGCTGGCTATCCATTCATAAATCTACTATCCTCTGTACTGATTCTGTTCTTCTGATATAAATGTGGGTTATCGAGGTTTTTTTTGTCACCGGTGGTGGTTTTAAGGCACGCCTTACAGAAACTTCACACAAAACCGGCTCATATTTCACACGAAACGGCCGATCCACAACATAAAACACGTGTAGCGCAAGCCCTATTTTCTTATCTGCCTCGGCGTATGAGAGATGGAGTGCTGCTCGGCGCCAAAGGGCCTCAGCCGGGCGATAATCACTCCAGCGCCAGTGCACATGACACATCTAACGTGATTATGCCAAGAGTACCGATTCAGGGAGGCGTAGTGCCATTGCCCTAGGATAGATGCTAGGCAAAGGTCAATGTTTCCAATAGACAGTAATATTACATTAAAGAATAGAGAGTTATTAGCCACCCCATAAGGTTAAGCAGTATTTAGGTTTTCTTAATTATGACATGTACGCATACGCGTATATGCTTGATAATAAGGTAATCCTTAATAACGTTAGTGTTTTACCTTAATTATTGTGCAAGTTTAAGGTGTAATCGCCCTTATTTGATATTTTGGGCGTAACCGACAACAATCGTAAAAACGATATACCATTTAGAAATATTCTTTATGTATTTTTAGAGTGAAGAAAATAAATGCACCTAAGTATTGAAAATAATATATGTATATAAAAATAACATGTAGGTAGGTCAAAAATTCAAGCTGGGGCGTTAGTACAAAAAGTTTACACATCATTTTATAAGTACTCTTAAACACGAATATTACGATCTTATTTCATTTCCTCTGTGCTAGATTCTAATAACTTCATTTGTATTTAGAAAATTTTAGATTAGAAGGAAAGTGTAACATTACAATAGGCCACGTTGTTTAGTCCTTTCCAATAACAACAATTTTGTGAACGGGATAAGATCAGGCAGTATGCAAATAAAGTTGTCGTTAATACTGCGAGACAGTTTTAAAGGAATTTCCAATAACTCTCTAATGAATTAAAGATATACACAATTGTAGAATCCCAAAAAGTATATTAATATATTATAACTTCACTGGATAATCTGTCCTATGATGTATCATTTGATGTTAAAATAACATCGATGTTAAACTTTGCAGCCAATCAAAAATTAATGTTTTTGAAGAATATGGCTTCTGATTGGATATGAACCTAACAGCCCTTGTTATAAAATAACATACGGAATACATCATATTATGTTTGAATAACGCTCATGCGCAATAAATAAAATGCAGGTGGAGAACGATTGGATTTCCTTGTATCAGTAGAAAACTTTGCGAAAGCCTTAACATGGATATGTGGTGTAGAGCAGTGGATTGGGTTTTTTTACCTTTATCGCTGATGTGTGTACTTTGTAATTACACATTTTCTAAAGATTCTAGAAGTACCAGATTACATCCCGTGCGTATATAGACAAAAATATGTAGGTATAGTCGATAAAATGTTAGTAGTGCCACTACATAGGTATCAGTCATCAACACCAATTGTGGCAGTTGTTCAACTAATCATGTCTCATCAGTACCGTCGTACAATGAACCAGTGAACACAACTGACCTATTACTATGAACTATTAAAAGTTCTTTTAGAGACACTAAAAACTTGTGCGCTAATATAATAGTCGGATATACATTACGCCATCGGGGATGGCGGGATGGGAATTTCGGTTTAATATTGTTGTGATTATTGATAGATTCCCGAGAATATTTAGTATTAATGGCGTATCCTGTGTTACTCACTGAAATGGATATAATTTCTTATTAATGTCATCTAAAAGTGTTAAGTAATTAAGAATCTGGTGGTACAAAAATACGTCCATTCAAGAAATAGCTGTATTTATTCAACCGACTGTTCCCCTAAATTAGATTAGATATACAAAGGAGTCGGCCACCTGGGTTAGTCCACTGCGACCTGAAGCCTTTGACTGGCCCTGACCAGCTTTGTCCTTTGAATCAGACTCCACAGCCTTGATGATAGGGGCTCTTCCATGTAGCTATTAGCTCTTGGTCTTCCTTTCCCAAGTATTTGAAATCTCGACCTTGTCAGACCCTCACACTGGCACAGTACATGTACTGAGGTTTCCTCTTCTTCTTGGCAGAATCTGCACATTGCCTCTTCTATAAGTCCCATAAGATTCATGTGCCTATTTAGCCTACAGTGACCTGTAAGAAGACATACTATTTTTCTGATGGCCTTTTTTTTTGTGGTCTAACAGATCTATTGTGAATTTAGGCGACCTTTATTTAATGAATAACTTTGCCTGTCTGAGTTGTGGCAGATTCCTCCATCATTCTCGAGATTTGCTTCAATTCTTCCATGGATGTTTAAATTTGAGATGTTTTTATGCATGGCTTCACTATGCCGCAGAAGGATTCTGGTCCTATGAGGTCTTTTGATGCGCTTTCTCTAGCTAAGTGCATCTACCTCATCATTACCCTTTTGTCCATCGTGCCCAGATACGACTGTCCCCCTAACTAATAGCTTTTACCAATTTCTCCATTAAACTTGGCCTTACCAACCTGTATCGCAAGCCGGCCGAATAATATACCATCCCCTCCCACTCCCACTTCCGTTTCTCATTATAGACTAATTCCTGTGATTAGAATTGTAGTTAGACATCTTATTAGTATTATTATATATATATTTACTTACGGGTTTTTTAACTCTAGGTCCACTAAAATTACGAGAACTGTTGAGGTAGGACTTATACTGATCCATTGGAAATGTTTGGTGTTGGCTACCCTATTATCAGTTGAACGGAATTGATTATCTTCAGTGGCACCTCCTATTATATTTTTACATTTGGTCTTTTCTCTCCGAAAAATAAATGCCTATGTACAGAACGAGCTATTAAAGTTTAGACATGAAACTGAGTATAATTCAGATTGTTGCTACTTAAACTGGGCAAGCTCTACATCATCTTTCAAATCAAAAGTTGCAATAGACATTATCTTATGGATATAATTCAATTGGCAGTCCTTATGATTTTTATTTTTCCATCATTTGTAGATTATCATAATTATTATTATTATTATTATTATTATTATTATTTTAATCCAGTCGACCGGTTTCCTGACTCCGATTCTCAGGGTCGGCCGCTGGTGATTGTCAGTAGCTACTCCCCACGTCCGTGGGGTAAGTAACTACTGAATCCGGGAATAGTGTGCCCTAAGTAGACGTAGTGAGTCCAGAATGACCGCCTTCTGCATTCTTCCGGCTAGAAGATCTGCCGAATTTCGGCATACCGATATGATATTAAGTATTATTATTATTATTATTATTATTATTATTATTATTATTATTATTATTATTATTATTATTATTATTATTATTATTATTATTTTAGTTTTAATTTTAGCGGTCAAATAATATTAATAAATTGATGGGACATGGTCTACGAACTAAGGAATAGAATTACGCTCCCCGGCCCCGGGTTGCCGGGGTGGCATGTGGCCGCGCTCCCACACACGCCAACATAACTTACACCTTATCAGATTAGCACGCGGGCTGGCACCGGGAGATCGGCTAGTTAACCGCACAGATGTGATACACTCAACTAGATGGCCGCATCGCTGTCGGTCCGTTGCCAGAAGAGAAGAGAGCCCCGGCAATAAGTAGTGGACGGAGCAGCAGGCCGCAGTAAATCACCCTAATCAGTTTACGGCACTCTGCCGCATTTCACCAAATTCCGTTTACTTAGTTACTTACGTCGTCCGGCTTTGCTCTAACGGAAGAATAATTGTCGGGCCACCAAAGACAAATCGACGGCGGGGAAGTTGCTCTGTTTGGACGGCGTATTGTGAGAGCAACGGATCCGTCTTTTTACACCCCCCAATCCTTTAGTATCGTAATTATATATAGTTCTAGGGTCAAAGTTTTAAATGTCCGATATAGGTACGGTGATTTTTAAAAAAAATATTAATTGCAATTTTCTTTTTTTTATGTTTTCCAGAAAACTTTATTATCCTTTGGATGTCTTGGAACAAAAAAACGCGAAAAAAGTACGTGTCCATTTGAGAGTGTTACTAGCGCGAGAACCTCTCGAGAGCAGTTCTCGTAAGTGGATACACGTCTGCGAGTAACTATCAGAGAGTATTAATTTTACTATTAAATAGCTTATTCGCAGCATTTTGCTCTCAAGTGTATACATATTATTTTTACTAGCGGACAATTACTTCTGAAATACGAACACGTTTCGTATTGTGATAGTTCTCGCCATAATTATTTAAAATGGCAGCTATTCGCAAGTTTGTATATTTCCATTTTCACATTCCATTAATAACTCTATACAAACATGATGCCACAAAACGCAATGTAACCATAACGCGTTCATAAGCAGAAATAGCTCTCCTTAATTTGGTATCAATTTTGACAATTACTTGTCCAACTAAGTCTATTATAAATTGCACTTGCACTGCACTCCTAGGTACAAAGTTTCGAAATTGTTGGCCATCTTCAATTTTAAGTTCTCTTATTATAAGTGTAGAACATGCTCCAAATTCACACCTTCTCTGAATCTATGGCTTGATCCAACATTTTTTCTTTCTTTGTTGCTTTCTCTTTAAAACAACAATTGCTCGAAGTTTCGAAAGAAAGAAAATTGATGAAACAGAAATCTCGAATGGATATCCTCCTGATAGATATCTCTGAGAGTAAGCACTCGGCGAGTGTTTCGTTATCTAGCTGACAGTAAAAATTCCTCAAATTGCTCTCAAATGGATACCCTCTTAACAGTTACTATCGAGAGTCACTCGCGCTAGTTGCGAACATTTTGAAAATCACTATATAATCTAACGTTGAAATTAAAAAGTAAAGTTCTAAAATCTTATCATACGTATACATACCTACAGCATCTTCCTGGAATATTATATTATGTACGTACCAGTGGGTAAATCTATACTATGAGTTCTTGGACTTAAATTATTATGATTGAAGAAAAAAGTTTGATCCTATAAAATGCAAACGCGTCGATTCATTCAAATCAAACTTTATCTCTAAAAACACATTACTAAGAGACATTATTCATAAAGTTAATGGGGTTTCTAAAAAAATGGTGTTTTGCATCACTTCGATATTTCTCCTTTTTCCAGAAAAAAATTCCATATTAAAGATGTTGCGAGTTAAAAAATAGAATCATTAAGTAAAGTTTTCATTGAAAATAAAGATATCTGCGAAATCAAAAGCCATCATTTATCTGTTTCTTAGAACCAATCGCTGATGAAAACAGAAGGTTCAAATCGTAAAAAACTTACCTTTCATACTTGCTAGAAAAATTATAATACCCTTATTTTTGAGAATAATTTAATAGTTTTCAGTGCCAATTTGCCAATTTTTAGTGCCAATTTCACACCAGGTTAACGTACTAACCGCTAGTTAAAATACCAGTAACCAGCGTTTAGATGTCCAGTTCGTTCATTTACTTAGGACTAAAACTTTCACAGTCTAAATATGGATTATACTTCACAGTCGATCGGAATTGAAAGTACCAGTCCTAAATCTATCGTATTCGTATATTCCCGTTTTGTCAATTGACCATTTCGTCGACTGGACATTCTTACCTGTTTTGGTACTCTTGGACTCAGGTCTAAATCACTTTTAACTTAATCCTTCCCATTTTCTCGACTCGCCCAATTAAAATTCCGGATTAAAACTCCAGCACCAGGTTAGGTTAGGTTAAGTAAATTCACAATCTTTTCATTTGGCAATCCCAAGTCTGTATAAAGTGTGAAGGAAAAGACTTTTGCTCTTACGTAGCGACTAACATCTAGCGATTTATGGAAAGAATAAATTTTAAGCATAGAATAGTTAGATTTCTATTTCAGATAAAAGGGTTTAGGGAAAAGGGAATTATTAATGACACAGATCTATAGGTTAAAAGGGCAGTAGACGAAACGGGAAATTTTCTTACAGTCGACAAAAGGGAAATCAACGAAACGGTAATGAATCATCTTATTAGGAATTGATTACTTATGGTTATATAATTTCAGTCAATTAAAAAAAAATTTTTTATGAAATGCATGATGTTAAAAGGAAACTCTCCTTGTTATAGCTTTTCGGTGTGTGTCGGTGTAGTGGAACAACTAGCCCGATGCTGCCTGGCTGTTCGAGGCCCCGTCCATGACATTCCCCCAGCTTGCTCGTTCCTCCTTGCTGCCTTGGAATTTTTGGCCGCATTGGCTGACCACTGCCCGGAAGATTTGGACCCTACGCACTTGGTAAGTATATATGCAGAAATAACCACTATAATTTATATTATTAGTACCAGGAACATATTTGGTAACTAGGGCGAAGACTAAGTATATAAATTCTCTTATTGAATGTTTGTTTCAAGTTTGTGTAATAGGTAACTACACTCGTCGGATAAAATAATAGGCAGTGACGTATTATCGCGTGACGTAATAAATTGTGGTGGGGACTGTAAGTCCATAGGCGTACGCAAAAATCATTGGAAAGGTGCTAATAATGTCAAATAAATATAAAAAATATCAGAACATGAACGGCGGTGTTATAGAAATTGTGAATTGTTTTTTAAACTCACCTTACAGATTAGTTGTACATCGAACGAAATTGATGAATATTGCCACAGATATTAAAAGAACGCTCTTTTAAGTGTTGATGGCCCACCACCAACCCACAGCCGCCACCGAAAACGCGATTAATCACATTCCGGAGCAAGTTTACTATTTAACATTTCACTTTACTTCATTTCACTACACTACACTACACAACACAACACAACACTTCACTTCACTTCACCTCACTACACTACACTACACTACACTACACTACACTACACATGTCACAATCTCATTTTTCTCTATAAGCATACTCTTCCGATTCCGTTTGCAATATTTGAAATTCATTTGAAGCATTGTCCTTATAAGCAATTTATACGAGAGTTTGGGCAAATCGCTGTCTTCTGCCAGGGCAGCCTGAACTTTACTTACTGTTGGGATTTCATTTTTGAAAAAGAAACCATGAATTTTTCGCCGAATAGCATATTTCACATTTTCATTCATAGTAATTTTTTTCTTCCCCGTGTTTCCATTTTCTTCTTCTTTGCGTCTGTGTCTCCATATTTTATTGCACGAAATACACTACGAACGGAGACTTTTGTTAATTCACTACACAGTTCCGCCGCATCGACTACACTTAAATTTTTATCACAAGCTTTTAATCCCTCATAGACATTTTTTATTATACGAATTTCCTCGCTTGTCAGATGAGATAGTTTACGCGTTTCTAATCCACTACTCCCCGCGATCGCTTCCATAATAAAATCCTTTTCTTCGAACACCAAATAAACTAAGTAACACATCACTTCTTCGCTTCACAGTAAACATCTAATATATGCAGTCCAGACACAAATTACAGCATTTCCCGCGTACTACGCTTATGTCAGGCTGCGATGAACTACTTGGATGTGTGTGAAATGCGCATGTCCGATCTTCTAGACACTCTTGACTTTTGTTGCATAGGTTGCAATCTCTCTCTTCGTTTTTTAGCCCGTTAAACAAAGACGGAACTATATCCGACGTAAAGAATTGTGGTGGGATGGAATAGAGGAGCATGGAACCACCATGGAACAGACAATTTATAGTTCTGCTCAATAGTAATACGTAAGCGACATCACTTTTCTATGTGCAAACGTTTGTGCCGCTATCTATTAAGTATTTACACTTCGTCCCTATTCTGTATCGAATTAGATCATACGTCACTGCCTATTATTTTAGGCGACTGGTATAGTTTGATCCAAATACAGTGAACATTGGCATTTATTTGTTTTTATTTTTTTTTTTTCTGCAAAATCAGACAGACCAATGTCCAGTTACAGGTATAGGTTACCAAATTTAGAAAATACATGGGACTAATAGAGGTACATATTAAATTAAATTACATTTATAAATAGATATACATATACACAAAAGGGTGAGTCAACGAAAACTTTCATCCTAGATTATCTGCCAAAGGATTGGTTTCCATGGAAGATCCAGAGACAGGTGGATTTTTATTTGAAGGGGACACATTTTTATAGTACCTATTACCTAACATTTATATTTTGTGTCCCAAAAAGAACAGGTTTTTCATAACATCTATTTTTTTAAATGGAACACCCTGTGCATTTTTATAGAGTTGGATAGAACGTTCTCGCACGAATACATTGATATATAAGATTTGATGGATATATACTGATAACAATTTTTTTGTAAAATTACACAGTGGATTGTTGGTTATTTATGTCAATAGTGTGCAATAACACACTTGAATATAACACTACATACCAAATATAAAATTACTAGTAGTTGATATGTAACATAGGTTATCAGCAAAATGTTAAATTTAGATGTAACTTTCTATTTATCTTGTATTTCTCTTCATATAAGATTTTTATGTATTTCTCCAGTTGTACTGTATTATTACGATGTAATTTTACTCAATCTTTCATATAACATATAGGTATGTAAAATTTCGATGTCATTTTTCACTCCGTCTGTATTATTACTCTGTATATTTCTACTAAATGTGTCATATAAAATGGGTAAATTTATTTTGTAATCTAATTGACATCAATATAATAGGAGTAGGTTGTCTCATTATTAAGCTTAGTTAGTTTTTCCATTATAATGAGCTAAGTAATGATTATTTGCTCCTTGAAAATTTTTGAATTTCCCTAATTCTTTTTTGCATATATAAGATAAAATATAACTATTATGTTTTTGAAGAATTTTTTTCGAAAAATCAGTCAAAATCGACCTGTCTTTGGATTTTCCATGGAAATCAATGCTTTGACAGATAACCGAGGATTAAAATTTTCGTTGACACCCTGTATTCAATATAGACTGAAGTCTGACTAGATTGTTAAAAACTAGAAGTACAATATGCTAGTATACAAATAAAACAAACTATTGTATACAATTAGATAGATGATCCATAAAATGCAAGATATAGATAAAACATAATTAACTTAAATCAGTTAATATTAATATAGAAAATACATTTTTTGATAGATCTCTCACTGCCCAAAAATAGATCACAACCGGCTTCAAGCCTCCTGCTTGCTTAATCTAGTTTATTTCCTAACTAAAAATATAAAATCATTAAGGAGGATTCAAGCATTGGTCTATGTTTAAGAATAGTAATAGCGATATGAACAAAAATTATGACATTAAATTTTAATGTTGCTGTTCATACAAGTGTAATAAGAATGGCAATAACAATAAGAACGGAGAAGTGCCTTTGGGCAGTTTTCTTATTACATATTGTATAATTCTGCTATTCCTAGCGGGAACTGCATAAATTTTACTTCACACAAATAAATAGTTATTAATATTGGTTTGTGTAGGAGGCTTTGAGGATATACTATGCAGGGTCAATAAACAAATCACATTTGACGGCATGAAAAATTGAATGTTGTGCTATAATGACTAAATTTAATTATTATAATTACTAAATTTTCAACATAGAAAATACGGTGATCTCATTTCGTCCCGCAGACTGTTCCATTTTTCATTCTGTCAAAAATATTTGTGGATTATGAAGTAACGAATCTCCAATACTATCCTATATTTTTAACAACTTTATTCTATACCAATTAATATTAACTACTTCTTTTATGCCTCAGAGTTAAATTTTTTAGTTCCCATTGATTATTTAAATAAAATATATTTTACTAAGAACTTTTTTTTACGAATACAGTCATATAAGTATTTATGGGTCTGTCTCTAATAATAAGGAAGCCTTGCCCAAAACTGGTTACCATAAGAGCGATGTATTGGAGAAAGACTGTGCCTAGCACCGAATTGATATTTTCTTTCTAGCACATTGCTCTTATCATTAGAGATAGACCCATAAAACCTTATATGGCCGTATCATAAAAAAGAGTTATTTCCAAATGTATAAAAAATACAAGGTATTCCCTTTAAAATATTAAAGTTTATAACGACTTAGTGCAATTGAGTCACCCTGTAAAATATTAAATATACCTATGTAAAATATGGGCGAAAATAAAAGAAAATAGACGGGTCGGAGCGATATTTTAATGAGTATTTATAAAATAACGGATTTGTCCAAAAATTTACGAAAACACTGTATTTCAAGTGTAAGATATCTAAAGATATTTTTGTGTAAAAATCCACCGGCGATGAACGACTTGACGTCCTTAACCTTTATCTACCAATAGGCTGTCACTGTAATATAAAGATAAGAGTGGCTATTGAAGAAACAAATGACATATCCAATGTCAATTACATTAGCTTTTCTGGAAAGGACGACGAACTGAAAGATACCCTCTTACTAAGACAGAATTTCGTAAATTAAACAAGTTCTTACTGGATACGTCCATACACTGACTGACTATTTAAGAAGTAGCCACCAGTTGTTATTTTAAATGAAATACTATATTCATTATTTAATTTTTTAAGTCTGCTCACTCTTTTGATATTATTCTTGATTATGAATTGATGCTGCTTTATCTGAATTTGTAGTAATATGCAGGGTTCTACTTAATAATAGAAGCATGTTTCCCTGTATTTCCGTTTAATAATTTTTACTGTATTTTATTTCTTTTTCACCGACGCAAATTATTCCCCTTTTCAGGTGAGCACCCTGCACGGCACCGAGCTCCTCGGGTGCGTCTCCATGCTGTACGGGTCGCTGCTGCCGCCTGCGTCCGCGGCCCGAGTGGAGGGACAGTCACCGCCAACGATCCCGGCTCCGTGCCTGAGTCTTGCCACGGCCACCTTCAGGCTGCTGAGGAGGGTAGCGGAACTTGATCTCAACAAATTCCAGGCAAGTAGATTTTAGAGTATTTTTGTTTTTGAACGGTCGCAAACAACCACTTAGTCTATTATCTATTCATATAGATATAGACTTTCTCTTTCATTTTGAAAAGTCGATGAATTTCGAGGTGTCTCTATAAATTGTCAAAATGAAAGAGACAATACAAAATTCATATCTATTGTATACGATCCTCGTTTCATCCGTGGTTTTGGTAAGGTTTTTAAATATATAGGTATGTCAGTGGTTTATTCATCGGGAAATAAACTACAACAACTTTTAGGCAATCCAAAAGACAAAATAACTAAGAAACTAAGAAAAAGTCGTAGGTTTACGAAATTAAATGTAAAGACTGCAATCAAAAGTATGTTGGACAAACTAGAAGGTTAATTCAAACTAGATTTAAGGAACATACGGCTCATCTCAAATATGGTAGAACAGATAAGTCTAATCTCGCCCATCATGCGTTTGAGAACAACCACAGGATATATAGTAACAATTTAAGACTAATTAAGAATGTAACAAATTCCAGAAAGCCAACAATAGTTTAGGTACTGTACCTAGGACATAGTATTAGCATAGGTTTAGTTTTAATCATCTCTAGATGATGCCAACTTGGTTGGCAAAACGCGCGTCGGGTGCAGTATAGTGTTATTCGATGTAGATTCACCTTGTACAGGGTATTAACGTATGTTTTGACCCCTACCTACAGGGGTTATTAGGAAAGTTAAAAAAAAGTTTAAATACAAAAGTTGTTTGCTTTTTCACGTATAATCTTTTGGTTAGGTCAAAAAAAAATTGCATGTCGTAAATTTGAGGAAACCAATTGAACATAATATTTTTAAATGGGACACCCTGTATAATTTTAGACGCTTAGGAAAACATTTTTTCTCTGATTTCAAAAATATATATTTTGTTGACATTTGCACTGACAGTTTTCGAAATATTTCATATTTAATGTTTACAATAAATAATAAAAAAAATATTAAAAAATGAAAATATTATAAAATGTTAAAATAACTAAGAAGGTTACATCGAAAATTGTTAAATATTTTTTATTATTGTTGGTTCTAGTGTTAAATATTTGTTATAATAAGTGTTAATATAGTGTTTCCTTCTTTGCATTTTTTGTATTTTTTATGGTACTCGCTGTCGAATATTTCGAAAACTGTCAGTGCAAATGTCAACAAAATATATATTTTTGAAATCAGGAAAAAGTGTTTCCCCAAGCGTGTAAAATTATACAGGGTGTCCCATTTAAAAATATTATGTTCAATTGGTTTTCCCAAGTTTACAACATGCAATTTTTTTTCGACCTAGCTAAAAGATAATACGTGAAAAACCAAACAACTTTTGTATTGAAATTTTTTTTCTAACTTTCTTAATAACCCCTGTAGGTAGGGGTCAAAATATACGCGAATACCCTGTACTTTGTTCTAAATCGCTAAACAAGTTAAAAGTTATCAAAGAAGTTTTTCCACTTGCACTGTAGGTATTTTGCTTTGGCTTACACAAAAATCTCACCAGCAACAACAAATGAAACAGAAAAGATATTTATTTAATTAAACTCGATACAGAAAATCCTAATTATTTTAAAAGAACATACCTTTGAAAGGTTCTTTTGCAGCGTACGCAAAATGCATGAAAAAGCGAATAAGTAATGTAAATTAAAAAAAAAACAGTGCTATTTAATTTGACCCACAATACCTTTAGAAGGTGTAGAGATATGAGGCGAGCTGGGGCTGAAATAATGGACTGCACAAGCAGAATAGAGAGCGAGGAGTTTCTGCTGGCTCCCTGCTGCATATGTTTGCAGAAGCGTCCTCGCTAACTGTGTTTACTGTAGCCGATACGTCACTAGCGTTGCCTTTTAATTGAATCATTTTGCCTGCAATTGAAAATTAGCTTTGTTCAAAGCCGACTTGGCTATAACCCGGTCTCTCGGGACTCCGCCGGGTTTCTCTTCATACTTCGAATTGTTTGCTCTGGTTTGCACACATACGATGATCGTGTTTGTTTTCGGTATCAGTATGTATGCCTGGCTCTTCTTCAGTTGTTTTTGGATTAATTCAGATTTGATTGTTTTATTGCAGATTGGAGGAAGTACTCATCCATAGATAACTGATTATAAAAAGAAAATATTTCTTGTTACAATTTGGATTATAAAAAGAAAATATTTCTTGTTACAATTTGCTTAGATATATTATAAACCTGCCACGATATTTTAGATAAAAACTTGGGTACAAAGGGTGCCGCAATGCTACTGTTTAAGTAATTGGAGCAACAAATATAAATTACGTTAAATAATTTAAATAAATAAAACTAATTACGTATTCTAATTATATTTGAATAAACATTGACAACAATGAACATAAACAATTGCTAAAAATATGTAAAAGTATGTAAATAAATAATAAACAAAACAAGTGTTTCACCTGTTACTATTATTTTACCTGTGGGTATTTTATAGCAATAATAATCTATTTTAAAGATAGATATTTTAAAAATGGTATATAGAAATAGTCACGAACTGTCGTCATTATCTGAGTACAAATCAATGCCGCCTATCATCACGCATTCGAGTTTATATTTAGTATGTTCACTTCTCTTTCTATGTATTTAAAACTCTCCTTGCAAATAATCATCTTCGATTTTGATCACATAATGACTGCGTTTCTGTCTGTCATCCACAGTAATGTTATTAAATTCGTCTTTTTGACATCATATATTTTAAACTTTACATTTTTTAGGGTACGTTGTTTTTAACTGTAGCCCACATTAACTCGATTTGATTTAAATCTGCATGATTTGGCGGGAGACGCAAAACAGTATTACCATGTGCATGTAACGTCTCGCCAAATTTGTATGTTTCAAATTTATTTTTATTATTTTTAATTCATATAATTCAGGTTTCAAGGCAGTTAGGTGAACATATATAGGTATTTTTCCTAGTCAACCATTCTATCATCTCCCATTCCTTAGAATTTGATGTAGCAACTCGATTAACCCGGACATTATGGTAGGGAGCATTATCAGTTATTACAATGGAATTAGCAGGTATATTTAGAATTAATTTGTCTTGCAGCCATTACCATAATTTTCTGAATTAATTTCTGAATGATAATCCACAGATTTGGTGCCTCTACCTACCTTTCGCCTAAATACAAGTATATTTAGGTACGTACGTACACCTCGCAGTTACGCCACTGACTAATTAAAGTAAATGCTCCCCCAAACCAGAGCGGTACGGCGGGAGCGGGAGCGGTAGCGACTGCTACCGCTCTGGTTTGGGGGAGCCTTAATTCTCCTTCCAATTTCAATATTGGCTCTGGTAGGAAGGTATTGGCGATTCCAAAAATGAATGCGTCCTCTGCATGAAAACATTTGAACCTACTTAAAAGGTAATTTTTGGAGGCTTACTGCTGATATAATGATAAATAACACGTATTTGGGCCTGTTTTACATAATAATTTAGTAGTGCCTGTGATTTTTTGGTATTACAAAGTTAAAAATGACGTGGTTAGTATTTGTAGATCTTTATTTTTACATTTTAAAATGGCATTCAAAAGAAATCAGCACAACACAAACTGCCGTTTTTATGGGTGTTATTCCACAAAATGTGTCAGTAGAAGTGTTTAAGATAGAAGATAGGTAAAAGATTGGCCCTAGTATAAGAAACTGTTTCTCACTCATTTCTCCAAAAGGCATGTAACAATTTAATAACAGGGAACACGTTTATTTACACAACATAACCACATTACTGCAGGCTGTCTATACTTTTCTATTATTAGTCTTATAAAAACAGAATATATTTTAATTTAAACATTATTTAACAAAAAACAAGGACTAATATAGTATCACTATACAGTTTATCACATTTTTTGTATTAGCCCAAAATGTAAGCAAACAAAAACTAGGGTACCTATTTCAACCCAAAAAAATCATCACTCTTTTCATCCTTTATTTCACCCTAACTAACACATGAGTCACTATATTTATGGCAGTTGAATGCTAAATTGCTAGATGATGTGATATGAAATGCAAAATTTTTACTCCTCTTCCTCCATATTTGTTTACAATTTGCGGTGCCCTCATCGGTAATTTGAATCGCCAATAGCGATAGTTGGTTATTCGCGCAACCTCATCATAATTTGCGATAGTTGTATTTATGGGAAGATATGAAACAATCTAATAAATATAAAATTATGAAATGTTGAATGTATGAATAAAGGACGAATAAATTATCAATTATAAATAAATCTCGGTTACATTAAAAGTTATTAAACCCTCAGTCAACGTTTCTAAATATTGAAGTTATTTCCTTTGTATTTGTTTAGAATACTTAAATACATAAGTAAACATTATGTTAAATAGTTGCGCTATTTCAATATTATTGTCTCCTTCTCTCCAAAATGTAAGCAAACAAAAACTAGGGTACCTATTTCAACCCAAAAAAATCATCACTCTTTTCATCCTTTATTTCACCCTAACTAACACATGAGTCACTATATTTATGGCAGTTGAATGCTAAATTGCTAGATGATGTGATATGAAATGCAAAATTTTTACTCCTCTTCCTCCATATTTGTTTACAATTTGCGGTGCCCTCATCGGTAATTTGAATCGCCAATAGCGATAGTTGGTTATTCGCGCAACCTCATCATAATTTGCGATAGTTGTATTTATGGGAAGATATGAAACAATCTAATAAATATAAAATTATGAAATGTTGAATGTATGAATAAAGGACGAATAAATTATCAATTATAAATAAATCTCGGTTACATTAAAAGTTATTAAACCCTCAGTCAACGTTTCTAAATATTGAAGTTATTTCCTTTGTATTTGTTTAGAATACTTAAATACATAAGTAAACATTATGTTAAATAGTTGCGCTATTTCAATATTATTGTCTCCTTCTCTCCTGCCAGAGACACAGGAAACGCATTAAACAAATAAATCTAAAAAAACATTAGCTCTAAAGCGAAACAGCACGCGGTTATCCCGATGGGGGATATCCGAAGTCTCTATGTGTGTATCCTTGTGGGAGTAGGCGCGTGCCCATCCAAGTACCGTAGTATTCCCTCAGGACGTCCTAGGACTAACAAACCTACTCACTAACGCACACCACAATTCAATTTTACAGCAGGACCCGCGTTCCTACAGAATGCATAACAGATGATTCACTTATGTTCTCCGTAACCTAATGGACCATATTCCCAGAGATTTGGTGTCCGTGTAACGCTGTTGGCTGTCGGACGAAAATTGGCAGTTGCTGTCGCCATATGTGGGCAGTTTTTCATGTAATTTAGTTATGGATGTTTGCCCAACAATAAAATACACTATTTTTATATAACTAAGCTTCTACACAGTCATTACAAATATGATTATTACATCAGGAAGTTCTTTACAAGCAAACAACAAAACTAATATACAGTGGAAGGCAGTCATGAAATAAAATTATTTGTGACGATATTTTAGGAATTCAATAAAAAACGCTTGAGACATGTCGATTTTTGATCTAAAATGTATGTTTGTTATACTAAATTTTAAATATACCTGGTGATTCGTGTTTTAAATAGAACATTATGTACATTTATATTTAGTTGAAAGCTACTTAATGAGCTGATTTCAAAGATCCATAACAATTGTGTGTGCTCTTTAACTATGTAAAAAGAGACATAGCCTGCCATTTAAAATTTTTATGAAAACACGCAATAACTGTTACGATGTCAAACAGCGCCCTCTAGCTACCACGTTAAAATAAGTTCAGGAACAGTATATATTGCAGATTATTCAGTAAGAAAAGTGCTTTTAAACGAGCCCTAGTTTCTTTAATTCTGTTACCAAACCGGAGTTATCCTTATTTGAATAAAATAAAGTTTAACCTTCCCCCATCACTTTATTTTCAAAGATAGAGCAAAGTGTGTTAAAGAAAAAATATTGCAAATTTTACAAAGATTACAATGCCACTATTTAAAATACCTCTTAGCTTGGCATATTTTTGAGAAAAATCCCATTTTCTGATTGGTCATAGCAATTGCTGCCCCTAGTGGTTATCCTACGAACTTGAACATAATTTTCAGCGATTTCTCTTATCCAATTTACTTATTAGTATTTTTTTCCCAAAGTTATACGATAATTAGTTTCTGAAATACTGCCGGCGTCCATTCTTAGTTTGCCATCCGGTACAATATACCTACCAGCGATCCTAATCAGGCCACTAGAAATTCCGTTATAATATAGACGTTCATTTTACAATTTTCTGGAAACTTACCTTACGTAATCTTAATACTTGCATTTTCAGGAGGTTCTCGGAGCCGAAGGTATTTCTCTTCAATTCAGGCACATCTGTAGTCATCTTCTTTGGTGCTGTGCATCCCCCACCATCCCGAAGACCAACGGAAAAGAAGATTCTACAAGCGCAGATACCTACCAGGAACTGCTTCATCAGGTCATCATAGTCACCGGCTACTTCGCTATTGAAAACAACGAAAACCAGGTATGTATACAAATTTTTTCAAAATGTATTAAATATAATAGTGGAGCGTCTCTCTAAAATCATGCATAAGGAAATTCCAAATATTGGATCAATTATACGAGTCAATAGTCCCATTTATACTGAGTATATATACCGATTGAACCAAATCACTTCAGTTCTCGCAAACTGATAGAGCTACAAAAAGCTTAAACGGGGAAAGTAGTGCAGGATTTAATGTATATCATTCGGTAACCTTCCGCCGAGAAAACAATTGAATTCAGTTTCATTTTCATTTTATAAAAAAAAAAATGTAAACCCCAATTTAAATTTTTTTATATGTGACACCCTGTATATTTTTACGGATTTTGATAGAACGTACGTACGTACGTATGTACTTCCTCGAGTACATTGATATAGGATTTGATGGATATAACGCTAATAGTAAGGTAAATATGATCAAAGTTTACAAAATTATAGTTACCTATATAATTTATTTATATTATTTAGTTTATATAATTATACAGTTATATTCTGCAAACTTTGGTATGATCATAAATAACTGAGAAATGAGAAATACTTTATAGCGCCTTTAGTCCAGCAACGAATCAATATTCTCTCTCTAACACATTGCGCTTACGGAACATTCTCTAAGGTATAATCTTCACTATTAGAACTATATCCTGAATGGGGTTGGGACCTTTGGTGTGAAAATAACTGACGTAGTTTTCCACATATCATCAAAACACTATACTACACTCGAGGCGCGTTTCGCCAACCAAGTTGGCATCATCGGGAGATGATTAAAATTAAACCTATGCTAACACTGTGTCCTATTTACACCTAAACTATGGCTATGGTTTGGTGAACCGTCGCGACGGATCAGTGAACCGTGATTTGCTAGCTGAGATTGGCCCTCTGTCACTATTCATACTATTTTCACACTTTGCAATTTCCAAACTCTCAAATCCATCCAGCTGTGGAATTTGTTACATTCCTAATTAGTCTTAAATTGCTACTATCGATTTTATAGTTGTTCACAAATGCATGTTTGGCAACACTAAACTTATTGTTCTACCATATTTGAGATGAACCATATGTTCCTTGACTCTAGTTTGAATTGGCCTTCTAGTTTGTCCAACATACTTTTGATTGCAGTCTTTACAGCTAATTTCGTAAATCCCCGACTTTCCCTTAGTTTCTTTCCCATTGCAGTACCTAGATGATTACTTCCAATGATTTCATTAATAACGCGAAACATATTCAGTTGCAAAAAGGTGAAGTTTTGATCTCCTTTGATGTTTGTTCATCGTTTCCAAGTGTTCCCCCCATACCACAGAGCTTGGACT
The DNA here is from genome assembly GCA_963924545.1 of Pogonocherus hispidulus. Taxonomy (NCBI): domain Eukaryota; kingdom Metazoa; phylum Arthropoda; class Insecta; order Coleoptera; family Cerambycidae; genus Pogonocherus; species Pogonocherus hispidulus. The sequence goes on from OZ004693.1 coordinate 81,237,741, forward strand.
ACCTTCAGGATCTACTCGAATCAAACAATCTCAGTCAAGATAGAAGTAGTAAGTAGAAGTTATGATATTATGTGGAAAACTACGTCGGTGTTGAGAACTTATCCTTCAAACCCTGTATCAATGTATTCGTGAGAGGACGTCCTTTCTAAATCTGTAAAAATATACAGGGTATCCCATTAGAAAAAAATTTTACCCAAATATCAAAAACACGATGCTTCGGTAATTGTTTTTGTTTTTTTTTATTTTATTTGTTTTTTTTTAATCTTCAGAACTAAAAATACTATTATTTTGCTAATTTAAAACATTTTATATATCTTATAATAACAAAGTTACCAAATGATGAACACTTCCTTTGGATCAGCCTTTATATATATTTCTTTCTCCTATTGAAATTTGAACTTGTAGGAATGCATCAAGATACACTTATTATGATCTAGTGCAATTTATTTAGCATTACACTGTCAACCATTTATTTCTGAGTATAATTAATCATGGTCAAGATGAAGAAAAGCATTCCTGAATTTTACTATAGAGTAATCCATGAAAATATTTTGTGCAGCATTTATAATTCTCAAGTAAATTAAGGAACGTTTGTTTTAATTTTCAAAATTCTGATCATTACTGCTCGGCTACCTTTCCTGTTACTTTCCTTCCTGATTTTTTCCCTTAGTGCCTGTACCAGCAACCTGTAAACGGTTAATTTTTATAGAAGTTGTAGAAATACAGGTCTGTCTAGAGTGACAACAACGTAAGACCCATGGGTGTTTAGGAAAACTTATAGAAAAGATTAAATGAAGTTCATACGATGAATACCTGGCAATATTCGGTTTTCCAGATACTGTCCTAGAAAGGAGTAGGAAAGACACAAATATAGACGAAAAACGTTTGAATATTAATACTGGAGATATTTTTTTATCGTTCAATCGAAAGACATCATAAGATAGTTCTGGCATCATAATTGACAAGGCGACATAATTGACTGGCGAGGGTTGTACCTATTTGATGAAGCTCATTTCATATCGACTTATAGACACCTATTTGCTATTTGTACACGTTTTACCGGAAACAGTCCGTTCGAATCAATCGCCAACATTAGCCTTGCCTCCCCCTTTCAGCCTCGCGAACGAAAAAAATAATATTGTCGTTGATGGCGGTGGTGGTGACGGCGACGGAATCAAGCGGGCCATTATCTGTGCGGCGTGGGATTCAACGTCGCTCGAGCGGACAGGCACGTGTCCGCCGTGTCATGTCACACCGCCGTGCGACCGGAAGCAATCAAATGGCCCGCGGAACGGCGGTAACAGGTAATGAGCGTTACGTTGATATTGTGTGTCGGAGTGAGGCGCTACGATAACGAGTACCTGCGTCGATTAAAAATGATTAGTAATGGTTTTCTATTACCTAATGGCAATAATAATAGTAATCATTTCATACAGTGTCCGCCAAAATGTTTGCAGCGTACGTAATACATTATTTATTACGTATATAGACATATACGTACGGATTCATCAACGAGGCCTAATGCCGGCTCCACACTCGCGCCGCGAAAGCCCGCGAAATAGCGCGAACACGAGTGTGGAGGCTTTCGCGATGCTTTCGCGCCTTCGCGTTCGCGCTTCGCGCCGTTCCCCGTTCGGAGTCGGTTTTTTGGCCCGCGTCAAAGGGTTCACGGGACTTTCGCAAGGCGCGAACGCGAATGCATCCACACTGGCGGTGCCTTTAACTGATAACTGCCTTTCCATCGTTAAACTGCAATAAACAATTTAAATTAATGACATTATCATAAAATACCTTCCTTAGGGTAGACACAATTTGTGATTACAGCGCTAATATGGTATTCGTTTCGAGATAGCTATATGCTATTAGTAGCTACAAATAGTGTCCACTCTACCCACACAACGGTAAATTATTTTTTCATACCTACCTTGTTCTGGTACGATGAATCGCTGTCATCCACCACCTTCTTTTTTTCCATTTTTTGTTTATTTGATGTTTATTTTTAATATGTAAATAATTATAACACGCTATAGCGCAAAGCGCAGCGGCAGCAGCAATGGCTACCTCTGGGTCCATCTCTCTTGAACGCGCGAACTACACTGCGAAGTTTGCGAGTGTGGAGAGGCATGTTTTTCGTGCAAAAATCGCGCGCGAGTGTGGAGCCGGCATAACGTTAGTCCGACTAGCGAAGGTTACGCGAAAAATTTGCGCCCTTGTTGCGCGGGTTAAAATAAAAGGTGTAGTCGGCGGTGCAAAGTTGGTTAGTTCGCCTAACGCCTTACGTCCCTTTCATGAATCCGGGTGATAACGTTTATACACCACCCAGATTTTGTAAAAGGTGTTTTAGACAATTGTTTCTGAGCACTGTCAAGATACATCGGGTGATGACCCATTTAGCGGGAATATTAAAACAATTAGTATGGAATCACAAAAAGTTATCTTTTTTGCCATATAATGAAAGATTCGTTAGAAAAAACTTTCCGATTTTCTATAAAATATCACAGAATTCATTCCTCAGGTTTGCGTGTCAAGATAATTTAAATAAATGTTACACCAACCCCTCTCTTTGATACCACGTGACCTGATGTGTGACCAATTTTTATTGGGGTAGCTTATATTTACATTCTAATTCTGTCCATTCCCGGCTGATTTTGGGATTATCGTGGCTTCAAATAGTTGTATACTTTATATATACAAGAGATTTATCTAGTTATATATGATCTAAATGTTACTACACACATCATAAAAACAAAATAAGTCTCCAAGTCAATTGCTGACTAAAAGAGCATGCACATATATCGGAATCAGACGGGACGCGACGATCTGAAACAGAAAAATAAAAAGTACCTACACGCATTCTTATGGCCCATCGCATATCATGCAAACGGTACGAACTGCAGTCTCAAGGCCGGCCGCACTTTGGATCGCACGTAAACGTATGGTACTGATCGTATAAGTTAAGTGCGCACGCCGAATACATTTTCTCCGTCAAATAGGCAGTGTTCCCGTGATATCACATTAGTGCGATATCACGGGGGCGCAATGAGTCTGTATCTTCAAGATATTTCTCTTCTAACTCACTATCGTAGAACCGAATGGGTGCGTGAAATGTATTTAAAAAGAAATGAATTATATATAGTGACCACATACTGTTTATATACATACTGTAAGGGATAACTTGAATCACTCAGATCCCACAAACTTCGTTTCGTGTCCGGAAACCAAGTTAATTAATTTTTCTACATCCATTTTTTTATTTTCAACGCACGAAAGTGTTTTAAAGCCCCAATAAGTTCGGAAAGCGTTGGGACTAAACGTGCGTATACGTACGACTAATTCGCACCCAGTCTACGCCTACGCGCTCTCATAGCACTTAGAAGGCAGTACGGGATGATTCGTGCGTGTTCGTACGTGTTCTCACAAATCAAATTCGTACGAAAATGCGTCCAAAGTGCGGCCGGCTTAAAAATCCGCCAGTAGTCTGAGGACTAAAATGCCGTTTGTCCGCTGCGTACAGTCCTTTCGATTCCGATATATTATGTACGTTCAACTTTACAATATAATAGTAATACACCATATACCAAATTTGATTACCACTACAGAGGGCTCGGAAACTATTAGAGCTACAAGAAGGTGTGAATGGGAAAAGTAGTACAGAATTTAGTGTGAATCAACATTCCGCTGACAACACAATTGAATTTTATTTCGTTTCGATTTTTTTAGAAAAAAATTGAAATCGTATTATTTTTTTTAACAAAAAACAACTGTTAACAACTGCAACTGCAACTTTTTTATTTGTGGTCAGATCGAAAATAATCTTGAACGGTTTTATTTGGTTTTCTAAAGGCTTTACAGTGGAGTAGTTAGTTATTTTTTTTTTTTAGTTGATGGTTTCCGAAAAAATAACAGCGTGTAACCAGTATTACATGACCCCCTTTTCAAAATAAAACATTTACGCTACTAACTAAATTAAAAAACATAGTTAAATCTCGCAATCGATTTACAAATTTACTAAAAAAATTACTGTTGGCTATTCTCGAAAAATGCATAGTTTTGCCATAAAGCAAGACATGATTCTAGAAACATCAGATTTACAACAATACTATCCAGACTATTCGAGAAAAGTCAAGAGTATTTTTTTAAGTGAATCCATTACCAGTTCCAGTAACACTTTTTTACTTTAGTCAGTAGCGCAACATTTTTATTTTGAAAAGAGGGTCACGTAATCAATACTGGTTCCATGTCGCTAAGACTACAAATTTGAAAGAAACATTTATCAGTTTCAGAAATATCGACAAAAATATTTTTATTCTCAGTTGGAACGCCCTGTAATTCGGAAAAGAAGCAACTTTGGACGGAGGTATATGTTTGGGTCAATCGTTGCATTTGCCCTCAAGATTTGTCTGGTATCGTTTGTTCTCCTCCATTTAAATATACCCTGTATATAGTACCTTAAAGTATTTGGCCGGTTATAATTGGGAGCTGGAGAAAATTAGTTATAAGTTTTGAGTTTCTTGATGTTTTCGATCCACGGATCTTCTGTAACTTGGCAAATAACAGATATAATGTTCTTTGTCATTTGTTCTAGTTAAAGCCCGTCTGTTCTACCATTGAGTAGGTTTTTTTTAAAAAATAAAAGCAACAGACCTATTTTCGAAATATCATCCAACATTTTTCTTGTAGTGTACCATGTACAATTAATTAATCCTGTTCATGTGTTTGTTTTCTGGCAGAAGTTTGTGTAATATCCGAAGACGATTCAGTTTATGTTTGTAATTTTCACGATTTTTAACTGATGGTTTACCAAAACCATGTTGAATCCAAGCTTAACTTCTTCAGTTTAATCTCGTTGAGGTCACTGCATAGATGATCTGTTATTTCAGCGAGCGAAATATTTATTTTGCTACTTTAAACAGTTAAAATGACAATTATTATTACGTATATGACAGTTTTCGATTGTAGAAAAAATATTTCCTAGCCTTTTACTAGAGGAACTTAAGCAGGGTTATTCTGAATTTTATAGCTGGGCTATATAACATCATTGGGGTTATTAGTCACTCGACAGCTATCTTCATTCTAATATAATAGCCTCAAAATCAAAAAATCGAATTCTGTTAATATTTTTAGTTATTTTATGGGCTATAGTTACAGCCATTGTTATAGACAATCTTATAACCCTCAACAGGTGTTGAGGGTTAAAAGGTGTCTAAAAAGGGTTTGTAGTATGCTATTAATTATTTATGTGTGATTATTTTAATTAATATAAAACACTAATCCCAGTTAGGTACATTATAAATTTTCCATAAAGGTGCGATAGGTATATCTACCTATTTAAAATGTGATATACGTATTTAAAAAATAGTATGTCTATTTATTGAGGTAGGTGCCTATTTATTGTTTTTAATTTGAGATGGCTCTTATATCCTTGACTGCTATTTTCTGTAACAGAATTAATGAAAGGTAAATAAATGATTAATTCAATTTAAGGAGGAGGCAGTTGAGAGATGCATCAAATCCATTTCAGTTAGTAACTGAATTTGAATTTATTGGATTATTCAGAGCCGACAAGGAAACCACTAAGTAGTGTAGGTACCTAATAAATAGAATACAACAGCAGCTGCTTCTCTCATATTCGGATGGATTTCATAAAATAATAAAATAATTACTTCCTATTAAAACTCTAATATGATAAAAAAATAAAAATACGACTCGACATGTGCATGCGCCTACCCGGGGGTGCAAGGGGTGCGTGGCACCCGGACGCCACGTTCCAGGGGACGGCAAAAGACATCGTTGGTTAGTAGCAGACGTCAGTCAAGATACATCTCGTCCCCTTTTTTTTACATTTTATTTTTGTCCGTTAATTAGATCAGATCCCCTTAGTATATTAGTACTTTCTAAGATCTCACTTGACTTGTTATAATTTACAGTTTTACCCAAGTTAAAAGGTTTTCTTCACGGTCTATTAGTCGCCGGTCATCACGTTTGTCACGAGTAGCAACGAAACGCCGTTTTTCCTACTCGATTAAAGAGGGCGGCCCGCGAGTCACACGGCTGACTAGGCGGAGTCAAAAAAAATTTCAAAAACTTAGATATGTCTGAATTGGTTGAGGAATTTGCAAGAAGGAAGGCCCGAAAAATTATTTTTTGAATAATGAGTTAAGAAAGTATTTAAATAAAAAGACTATTTAAGTTCCTGTTCTTAGGTCTTTTTTGTTTTTTTAATATTGTTGGTTTTTTGTTATATGTTGTTGTTGTTTTTAATATTGTTTGTTTTTTACATTACATTATTTTACATACATTTATTTTTATTATTATTAACGTTTATTTATGTTTCCATATTTATTTTATCGAATTATCTCTTCATTATTTGGTGATTAACCTATTATAGAATGTTGCTAGGGCGGCGGGAAAAGATCCGCACCCCGGCGGCAGCTACCCTTGGCGCGGCCCTGCATGTTAGGTTAGTTTGTTCTTCTAATTCTTGTTGTCCCAATAATGCGTGCTTGCCAATTCGAAATAATGAGATATTTTGTAGCCTTCTCTTATAATCTTAGGGCTATTTTTAGACTATATTATGGGTATTTTAGTATAGCCTGCTTTAATAGTAGTTCTTCGTATAGCATTTTAGTAGAATAATCCTACAGGTTGTTTAACTGAAATGTCGAAGTGCGCGTATCGTCCTCAAACCGTATGTTATTGCATCAGTACCGCAACCGTGGCCTCATCTAGGCAATATACCGAAGACGTAGAGGCACGGTAATGGACAAGGGTGTCTAGGTATGGCGGTGTGCCGTGGTGCAGAGATAAGAAGAGGGTCGAGAGGAGAGCCGGCGGTCCGGAGGATTTAATGGCGCCCGCGCTATCTTAATGACGACGGCGAGCGGTAGACGCGGCCCTCTGGCTGCAGGAATGCAGACATTTTCATAATAAACCACGAACGCTGCTTGCGTGCCGTCTAATCGGACGAGCGACTAATCTGGACCGTTTAGCTTCTTCGACAGTCCAGTAGGGAACAATGGTGCTTGACTGCTTGCTATTGTTCGCCCAACCGAAGATCGTACACGGCAAAAGGGAAAGGACGCATTGTATACACTGTGTCCCATTGTCGATGGTAATGTATTGCTATCTCAGTTATTATAAGAGATAGAGGAACTGTTAGATTAGAGAAGTTTTGTAGGATTTTATGCTGATTTCAGATATCTTTTCTATTTTAGTCTATCTTTTTTAGTTTTTGAGATATTTGGAAACAGACAAAAATTGCCGTTTTCTTTTTTCTTCGATAACACATTAGGCGTTCATTTCAGTAGTTTTAGACTTGCACATTATTAGGACACTTTTTTACAAGAAAACTTTTGTGATCAATAGCAACTCCCATTCGTCTTTTGTTTTTCAGTTATATGTGTCAACTTTTGTTTTTCTTACGGCGGCCATATTGGATTTTGATTTAACGTGATCGCCCTCGAAAAAAGCTTTAAATGATATGTCACTTGTTTGATTTGTCTTTTATTTAAGGGGCACAATTCGAGAAAAACAGTAATTTAAAAAAAAAGTAGCCTGTGGATGATTTTATTCCAATGAAAAGAAAAGTATGTACAAAATTACTCGTGTAATATGGTCATGTAATAGGGAAAATAATGAACATAATGGCACTAATAATTTTATTACATGAAATTATACAAACTAAGTGATCGACTAATAAGCAACGGTGGCTATGAAAGATGTGAACAATATAATGTGCTACCTAACGTATTTAGAAACTTTTCTCCAAAGACGTCAGCCAGATTCGAAAATAACGGAGATTAGTTTTGAATTAATTAAATAATGGTAGGTACTGCAAATAAACCTGCAGCAGTGACTTAAAATGAAGGGAAAATTAACAACGTATGATACATGTATCAAGCTAGAATCTGAAAAAATAAAATAATGAATAACCGCAAATAAAACAAAAAACTAGAGACACAGTGTATAGGTTGGCTTGGGCATGTTGTACGAGTCTGAGTGTTGCCATACAAATCAATAAAGAGACGTTAAGCTCAAGACAAACATTATCGTTCAACTATAAACAGATGATTTGTGACCTCACCCACTTTTGTTTATAAAATTGCCTTTTAAAAAACGCAAAAGTTCCAAATTTCTTATTAATATATTCACCATTACAATTATTATCGCCCATTTTCCATTATAATATTTTTAGTCTTAAATTTCAACAACACGGGACATTCGCTTACACGAATAAATCAGTTTATAATTTTCCGATAATTCTTTAGCTGGGCCGGAATATAATATGTAAATATATAGCTAGTTTACCTACAAACTATGTAAATGATATATGTTTTGGTTTAGGGTAGGTATCCCAAATTAAACGTTTAAAGGTATCCAACGGCATTGGTATAAATTCCTCTTGGAGCTACTTAGAGCAATATTTGATTACTCTTAGCATTGCAGAATTTTTTATTTCTGGCTAAATCTGAAATTCGTGTCAAACTATAGCCTATGAAAAGTTAAAATAGGAATGTGCAAGTTTTGCTTGATCTCAAACCGTTGAGATTTTACAGGATGTCAAAGTTGCAAAATGTCAATATTTACCTGCCAATATTTCAAAAACTGTTGAATGTAGGTATAGGAGATCCTACATGAAATGTGTTTAGAATTTTACGTAGAATCCAGAAATGATATAACATATAGGGTGTTCGTATAAAATGTTTTAAAAGGGTAGGCCCCACTGACCTTTATAAATAACCAAATTTTAAAAATCATCCTGTACGTACTTTTACATATATCGATCGCGGCCCTTCCCGTAGGACACCGTGTATAAGGTGTTTTTAATTTGGTGAAATGTGATTTTTATATCTTAATTGGGTGTTGAAAACAATGAACTTTTTCTAATAGTATTTGATATGAAATCTATTCACAAAACTATTATTGATAGTTGCCGCATCAATGGAAAGAATCTATTTTAACACCAATTTATAAATCTGAAGATCCTAAAAATTGTAGTAAGTAATTAGACCAATATCTGTAATAAATAATTTCAGTAAGATATCTGAAAATACCTCAAAAATAGATTAATATCATTCTTTGAAAAATATAAAGTAACTACTACTGAACAATTCAGTTTTAAAAAACACTAGTACTGAACTGTACTAAATCTAATAAAAGCGGTTGTAAAAAATATGAACCAGAATAAGAAGTGTCTTAGCTTATTCCTTGATTTAACCAAGGCATTTGATGCTGTAGCGCACGATATACTTCTAAAAAGACTATATATGGCTGGCATTAGAGGTCCTGCCCATAAAATTCTAACTAATCACCTTTCGGGGAGAATGCAAATAGTAAAAATAGACAACTCTCTCACCGAGCCTTTACCAGTGGTAATGGGTGTACCACAGGGGACAGTATTGGGTCCAATACTGTTCGTTGTGTATATAAACAATATCAATAAAATTGAAAATTAGATAACACTGTATGGCGATGATACGGCTCTGGTTTTTGTTGAAGACTCCAGAGAGTTGTTTATAGAAAGGCAGAAATTGGTCTAGCCAAAATATACAGTTGGTTAAAGTATAGTCGTTTAACATTAAATATCAAGTAAAGTAAATTTTTAACTTTCTCCCTCATGGCGTATGACCACCCGGAAGTCCAAGTTCTAAACATTAGAAAAAATTGCGGTGAGCAAGATAGTGACTGTACATGGATTAATAAATTTGATTCAGTTAATTACCTTGCTGTAATCACTCAATCAATTGATCACCACCTGAGGTAGAATGAGCATGTTGACTATTATAAAAGAAAATGAAATTTCTAATATATAAATTCTACCAACTAAGAGATGTTCTTCCAAGGAATAATTTACTTACTGTCGTCTACAATGTGTTGGTAGAATCTATTTTGAGATACTGTATGGTTATTTGGGGCGGTGATGACAGCAATTTATTTAAAAATTTACAAGTGATCCGCAAGACTCAATTTTAAAAATAATACTAAAAAATCTAGATTATTCTCAACCAGAGTATTGTATGTTGAGGCTAATCTGCTCGATATAACGGGTTTATATTCATATAATTGTTTAGTTTGGATATTCCATAATAAAGATTATCTGCCTGTTGAAAATTTCTACAACACGAGGTCAATGGCTAATCAGAACATTGTTTTACCTTTATATAATAGAGCACATCTTCAGAGATTTGTCTTCTATCGGGCATCTCAACTTTACAATATCATTCCAATGCATCTAAAAAATTCAATTGACAAAAATAGGTACATATAAAGAAGAATTAAAATTATACTTACTTCAAAATCCTGTTGTATTTCATCAGTTCTTTTAACTTCTGGCATGTGAAAGTTTTTCCATTTTATGTCATTTTTCTAATATGTCGATCCTGCCTTTATTATTGTTAACTGGAGTTGTGTTAAATTGTTTTTGGTATTGGATGTATTCTTTGATAGTTGGCCTTAGCCTGCCGCACGGACACAAACAGGCAGCCATGTCTAGGTGTTGTGTAGCAGGCGAAGGGTAAGTTAAGTTGAATCTTAGTGTATCCATTATTGCTAGTCTTATTATACATCTGGTATATACATACTGTTTTAGAATTTGTTGTATGTCTTTATGGACAACTTTTATGTTGTTTTTTTAGTTCTTCTGTTATCAGTTGTGATAGTCCTTTGATATGGTATGTGTTTTGAGTTCTGTCGTTTATGGTAGTATTGAGCGAAATATGTCTGCTTTGGTTGTAAAATGTGTTTATGTGTGTTTTGAAAATTTTAACTAATTTAGTTTGATTGATTAATTTAATCAATATATTTCAATAATGGTTACAGAAGAGTAGGACAAGGGTTACCAATATAACAGTGTTTTTAGGAACTGTCTCTCTACTAGTGCCAGATGAAGCGTTATGATTCCTGAAATTGTGTTCAACCTATCTATCTTTTTTCAATGCTTCTGGTCTACTGTGTCTAAATCGAGAACAATTTTTTACAGTTTGGTCATGTTTGGGACCGTCTTCGAACTGGTCGTCCAAAGGTAAAAAATCCGGTTTTTGAAAATTCGCATTCGATTATTGAAGCCCATACTCAGTTGCCTGTAAAAGTAAATGTTTGGCCAGGAATTATTCAGGAACCAATTTTGGGGCCATTTTTCTTTCAAACGTCACTAATCGCTGAAAAATATCTAAATTTTTTAAGGAATGAGTTAATTCCCGCCCTGCCCGTTCTCTATCCAAATCATGAAGATCCAGACTTACCAAGTAATAAATCATATAAGTAAACAAGATGGTGCTCCCGCACACTTTTCACTGACGGTCCTCCGCAGTTACTTAGACCAGATTTTTCCCAACAGATGGATTGGTAGAAGAGGAGCTATTGAGTGGCCTGCACGATCCTCCACTTGATTTTTTTCTTGCGGAGCTATCTAAAGAATAAAATTTATTTTAATATAGGCCAAATACGATAGATGAATTGAAGCAAAGAATCTGCAATGAAATTAAAGCCATTAGAGCAGACACTATCCGTCATGTTCTCCAGGAATTCTTATTTTGACTAGAATATTGTCAAGAAGTGTTTGGGTGGCAATTTAAAGATAAACATGAATTCTTAGTATTAGTTTATTTGTATTTCATTAAATTTACCCACAAATTAAATGATTACTAATACGTTTCATTTGAGTTTTCTTTTTACTTTAAACTGTGTTATGTCGGAAAATATCAACGTCAATATACTAGTGTGGTATCTCACTGGATGCTCATTTTCAGCGGTTATTTAACTACGATACTAAAAATATGAGTCATCATTTAAAAAAATCGGCCATGATGTCACAGGATCAAAACAAAAGCAAGCGGCAGTTATCAAAAAAGATGCACTTACAAAAATAAAAGTTGACGGGTCCCAGGATTTTTTTACTCATTCGAATATTCGGTAATATTTTTTTTATCGGATTGTCCCACACTTTTTACTCACAGTGTATAATTTATGGTTAATTATTTTCCCTTTCGACACCTTTGAACTAGTTCTCTTAAGTATTTTAAACTAACAAGTTTTTACAGAACGCCTAACGCTTATGTGAATTAACTAATATAGAAGTAAATTATTTCAGTTCAAACGATATCGATTCGCTTATAGACGTTTCAGCGCGATATCTAATTTACAAACGTCTAATTCACGCTCTGGCCTAATGATTAAATTAAATATTAACATGCAAACTAGTCTTTTGTCACGGAAATTACTCTCCAGATAGGTATCTGATCACCTCGACCTATTTAATAATTCATAATAGGGGCGTATCGATATGCCATTAAGCTCATTTGTACGCCCATCTGATCGTATATTTTTGTACGTAAAGGTGCATTACCGTAATAGCCGTTTTTAGCGTTATTGAAATGACTGTTTGTTTAATAAACACACCGAACTTTTATGCCTCTCTCCATATTTCTATCCTTCATAAAAAGCTTAATGTCGAAATGAGAATAAATGAAAGCTAACAAATAATGGATATCCATATTTCGCTTTATTCTCCGTTTATTCAATAGGATAAATAATGTTTTAATTGTGTAGTATATCCACTCATGAAAAAGGACAAAAAATTTTAAATATGCAGCACACCAGAATTTTCAACGACTGAGACTCAAGAGATTAATATCCGGTCAATAGTCCAGAGTAAGGTGCAAAAGCACCGTACATGTTTTCTTTTGTCCGTTGACTTTTAACACTTCTCTTATTATTATTTTGAAATTAATACTTAACAGATAATTAATACTTTTACGAACTGATTGTTAAAATCAGATAATACGAAATCTATAATACATCCATAACTTCTAAAACAAAGTAGGGTACTATTGTTTGCCGCGGCGATACCTCAGTCTGTATAGGTGCTGGGTGGTAGCTTGTGACTAACAGAATGGGTATATCGCGGCGCGAGTTCGAATCTCGCTAAGGGAGAAATGGCACCTCTCCCAGGGAATGGTTGTGTGTCTGCGTTTTTTTCGTGTGTATCCTCCCTCTACACAAGCCTGAGGCTTTCAGAAGGGAGGTTGTCCATTTCTGTGGTGTGTTTTTTATTGTGAGACATTGCTCTCTCTCTGGCTGAAGCTGGTTTAAAAGATTTGAAATGGACACATTTACAAATAAAAAATTACAAATTTTTTCGAGAAAATTATCAAGAAGGGATAACCTCCTCTGAAGAGAAATGCACGTGGTGGTTTTGTGTGACTTCAGAAGTAAATAAATGCTTTTAATTATTTTTTTGTTATCCTGTATCTTAGAGATAATTTATCTCTATTTGGGGTTTTTACCATTCTAAGCGTTTAGGTTTTGTGCATAAATGGTTGAAATTTCAGGGCGGTAAGCCTAATCGTTTTTTTTTTATGGCAATGTATTTACTCAGAAACTCATGTTTTCGAATTGTGCACTCTAAGGCCATTTAAGAAAATTGCCCTACTAAAAAAATGTAGATCACACTACATATATCCCAGAACATGTCAAATAGACTTCAGCACGTAAGTTATCAGGGTTTTAGTTCCATTGAAATATTAGCCAAGTCAGGTGTTCCTCAGGTGTCAAACCTAGGGCCACTTCTTTTCACCCTTTTTATTAATGACATTAGTGACCATTTAACTTTGCCTGTTCTTTTATACGCTGATGATCTAAAATTTTTTTGTAAAATTAACTCTACTGCCGATTGCCTAAATCTTCAAAACAATTTAAATATAGTTAGCAATTAGACGAGAGTTAATCTATTTTAATTATAAAATTGATGATAATATTTTAGTCAGGCCAGACACTTTCTCGGATCTTGGTGTTTTGTTTGACAGAAAATTGTCTTTTAGCAATCATGTAGCCTATGTTTCAAGAAAAGCTTATAAAGTTTTAGGGTTTATTATTAGAAACAGCCGTAATTTTCAGAATGTTAATACTCTGAAACTTCTTTATAATGTATATGTCCGGTCTAATTTGGAGTATGCTTCAATTATTTGGCACCCGCACTATAACATGTATATTGGTGGACTGGAATGGGTTCAACGCCGATTTTTAAAATTTATTCATTTTAGAACAGTGGGCGTATATCCCCCTATTGGTTTTTCGCAGCATGATCTTCTGGTAAGATATGAACTTGATACCCTTGTAAGTAGGCGCATTAAAGCATCTCTGATCTTCTTGTATAAGATCATCCATGGTGTTATAAACTGTAGTAAAATTTTGAACATGTTGAGTTTTCACATTCCTAGAAGTGAATCTAGGCAAACGACCCTGTTTTACTTACCCGCTGCAAGAACCAATATAAAAATGTATTCTCCTCTACATAATATGTGTTCCAATTTTAACAACGTTAGTGCTCCAATCGATATCTTCGCTTGTAGTTTATCCTCTGTTAAGAAATTACATACTTAATGGTTTCTATTCTGATTCTCATCATTCATGTTAGCTGTAATTAGTTAATCTGCTTTGTTTTTGTTTTTCTATATTTAGTGCTGATTTGTTCTTTTAGTATGTGTTATTTCTGAATGTATTCATATTTTGTCTTGTGTGCCCATTCAGTAATTGGGTCATTGACCTGTTGTTTGGTGTAGATGTAAATAAATAAATAAATAAATAAACATGCTCTACAAGATGCGAACTTAAACATTTCCAATACGTTCGTAAACTTGTGTAAAATTGTGTAAATTTTTGCATAGTTCTTAATTACATATAATGTGTACCAACTTGTAGCTTTAGTAGAAAAGTTGATCATTTTTCAAAAACTGTTAAAACTGTATTTTAATACAGTTTAAGCAACTGAAGGAAGTACAACTAAGTGACACCATATAGGTGTAGGTAATTTCATAAAATAATTTTATATGGTTTACCAACAACGTTTTAAACTTTTGTACAGGGAAAAATATGTTTTAATTCTGTTACTGAAATCCAAACTTATGCTTAGCGCATAAATTTCTATTTTTAAGTGTATCTTTATTCTTTGCTAGATGTTTTATAAAGAAAAACATCAAGCGCAATGTTTTATTGCACTAAAAGATAGATAAAAGATGAACTTAATAAGTAAGGTTTATATTCATTTTTCTATTTAAATGAAAAATTTTTGAAGTTCATGTTGTTAAACCACATTTTAAATAATTGTTAAAAGCGAGACCTTAATTGAAGATTCACTTTTCGATGATACATTATTATTTAATGTAAATTTGATAAAATTCAAAGTTTTTTAGTGTGTGAAGTTACAGTATAACTTCACTACTTATGTACCAATTGATTTACTTTAGCAAATACAAATACATCCGAAGAAATATTATGATGAAAAAGTCTATTTTCTCACAATCCTTTATTAACAGAACAGACTGTCTATTAATAACGAACCGCGAGAAAAAAGACTTACATTCTAAGATTTCTTCAAATTAAAAAAAAACTCACATTTATCCACTTTACACTTATAAATACATATTTTATTTGTTACAGATGCTTTTGGTCAGCGGACAATCTCCATCTGTTCTGCAGCAACTGTGTTCTTTACCATTCCCTTACTTTTCTGTCGATTCCTTGTCCAATATTTTGTTCCCAACACTTTTGGCTTGCTGCTCTGGAAATCCGCAGACAACATCAGTGCTGAAACAGGAATTGTCATATGATGTAAGTATTTCATTTTTCAATGGGGTATTTGAAAAGGAGTTAACGTGATAAAATTATCTGAAATAAGTACCAAAACATTTTAAATTTGTAAAACAATTATTTGGCCTCTCAAACCAAATATATTTTTCATTTATTTCGTTGCAGTACTTTGTATTTATTTTATAGTCAGGTTATAAAGTTGGAGTAGAAGCCGGAAAGAAATCAGTTTTCACAAAATACAAAAAAATCCAAGAACCTGTAATGGAAAAATATTGATAAAAGGAAGGATAAGATTAAGTGGAAAGAGACATTATAAAAGTTAACAGTTCAAAGTTATTTTATTTTATAGTATGTAAAAGATATTAGGAATTTGTTTTTTCTAAATTATTTGAGTGGACAATTAGTTGTTCTAGCAAAAACACGTTTGAACAAGTTAACATTAATTTATTGAGTATGTATTGATATACATATATATTTTGAAATAAATAATAGTTTCTGAAGAAGCCACCTCCGTTTTAGCTTTAAAAGTCAGGCGCAGGTTTTCCAACCCCATTGAGATTATGAGTAGCCCATAATGCCTGATATTGGATACACTACACATTAGTTTGTTATATTAGAATTCACTGAACGGCTAATTACACTTAGTTCACTTGCAAAGAAACACACAACATACAGATACTCCTACTGGCATGGTAACACTACAAAAATGGCTACTTTGACAATTTAATAGTGTAATGTATTATTACATTACATTAACATTAAAATGTATTTATTAAAAGTAGATATTTGGAACCATTTTAATATGTTTCCTTGATAATTTAATATTATCAAATATATTTTTTCTTCAAATAAATATGTTTAAATTTATACAGAGCACTGAGAGTAATATTCACTAGTAAATATTTAGTGGGTAAATAATTATTTAATCATACAAAATATTTAAAAGTAGTTGGAACCAAACTATACAGTTTTTATTATTATATCAATTCTTGGTAAACTTGGTAAAACCATGAGAAATTTATTTATATTGTTTAAAAAATAATTATGTATCTATAATAAATATAATATGGAAAAGTAAATAATAATTTCAAAAAACTATAGCTTAGTAGCAGTTATAAGTAAGATTTTTCGCTCAGTGTATACTTTACTGCTGGACCAGAAATTCTTTAGATTTTTTATTATCTTATATCTTAAATGGCGAACAATTGAACCTTTATTATAGAATATTTCTTCACGTTTTACATCTAGTTGTCCCACCCCAATATATGCAAAATGACTTTTATGCAATTTATTTCATTCAAAGAGTTTTCAAGTGAGTGCCCAGATACTTCCCTCAGTGTACGTTTCGCGAACTTAGTAGGAGGTAGTTAGAAATCAGTAATTGTCGAAAAGTTCTTAGTTTTTAATCGGCCAAGAAGTAAAATTATTTAAGGTTACAGATTTTACTATAATATTGATACTTTTGTTAAGATTCTCAAACCAGACAACAAATTCTATTCTATTCTAATGTCTAATTCTAATTCTTCTAATTCTTCCTAAAGAGATTTCATGATTTGATGAAAGAATACATTGTTTCCATATAAATAAATTTTGTCATTCGTAATCATTGCTTTACAAATATCGTCCATTGGAGAAGTAAACTAATATGGAGGACATAGTGTAGTATGGTGCCAGGTTGAAACCACAGCAAATTGGTTTATTAATCTCATTCTCAAATCCTATTTCTTCGTTTGGTTAACCCAAGCGCGAAGGGGCTTTTTATAATTGACACAGTCTCAGAAATAGGTAATATTCGGTAAGGCTTGCTATATTTTTGTGTTTAAACAAAATTAAATTAGTTTAATTGAATCCAGAACAAAAGTATGTGCTAGAAGCTACATTCCAACTAGGTACCTACTTACGATTATTCTCTTATAAGACTACGAATAACTACGAATCTCGTCTCATTTGCCGTGTCGAATCCTTTTCGCTTTTGACATTTCCATTAGTTACTATTCTCTAAACAGATCCTAGAAACTTCTGTTTTTATTTTTTCTTCTAGTGTAGGTACCTACCCTTTAGAATTTAAGGTTGTACCTATATTTCTTCTGAGTAATTATGTATGTTTGGGTTTACTACGTTAGATCTGTCCAAGCTTATATGAAATTATGTATTTTTTACTATTTTTTATCTTTCTAGCTTCTAGAAGAATTTCGAAATTCGGAATCTGGCAAGCGACACCGCCTAGTTAAGTTGTTATCCAAAAAGTCATTAATTTAAACCAGGACACCACGATGTAACAAAAATTAATAAATGTAGCATATACATTGTAACAACTTTGTACTTTCTTATATAATAATTCCACTAGTTTTTAGAAATTGAAGTTCTGGTTAATCCGTAAAAATATTTATTATTTAAACGTTTTACATAGATCAAATTTTACACACTGTTTGTAGCTCACATAAGGACTGTCTGTAATTCATAGTATGTACAGATCAGTTTTGTGTTATTGTGAGCATCTTTTTTGTATGTGATGTGTAAGGTTTGTGACTATCTCTAACTTATTTAAATTGTATTTGTCGTTTTAATTTTGATATAATATCTTTTTATTTATTTAGAAATTATTGTTTCAGTTCTCTTGTGATCTAGTTTATATAATTGCTAAATAAAGAATAAATAATATTTTTATGTATACTTTATATTCTATATTAACTTTTTTATGTAATAAAGAGTTGAAAATGAATATACCTCTATCTTTATAAATTATACCAATGTACAAGTGCCTTGCTGCTAATCAAGTGATTGGATGAACAATATTTTAAAAAAATGCATGTGTTGTTAAAAGCCAAGATTAAATGTAGTTCGACGTCAAGATAACATATAATGGGCCTTTTCCGCTAAATTGAATTTTACTATTTTGTTAATATCAAACGTTATACTGGTACATAAGTAAAGGTAGAATCAATTCAATTTATTCAAGAATTGTAATTAAGCGAAGTTATACAAGTACAAAGCGACCGGTCTTCATGAATCATTTCAAACTCGCTGACGTCGGTTCGCTGACATTACACTCCAGTAGCCAATAAAATGTAGTCAAGTTAAAGAACGGCTCCACGTTGCCACATACAATTTTACTTTTCTCTTGGCAACGATTAAATAGGCGACAACACTGCACAATTTATGCTAGTATCAACTAAATGATGTTTGATAACTTAGGTTATCGAAGCTAACCTCCTTGTCTTAACATTGCGCACTTCAGCACTTAGAAAGTTCATATTTGTGAGGTAGAAATCGTTAACCATTTCACTGTCAATTCTTGGAAGGTTGTCTGAAGATATCCCTCTTCAATTTTATTCATTTTAAATCAAATTAATCAAAACACAAAACGAAAGTTAGGTTAAGCACACTTCACTTGACAGAACACAAAATGCAGGGCAGCCAACAGACAACAACAAAGTGGAGTATGACGTCTGGCGCGTTATTTGAAATACATATATGGTAATTTTAACAATTTTTTCAAAATATATCTGGCGAAGAAAAAAAATTAAAAAAATACTTTTTTGGCATATAAGTATATATTTTATAATAAGCAAATATAAAAAAGATGTGGAAAAGGCCCGTTACCACCAGAATTCCGTAGACGGCAGTTAGGGATAGATTTTTTGTTGTGATTTTAGTCAGTATTAGTCAGTCAGTTTTAGTCAATTTAGTCAGTTTTAGTCAGAGGCTATTATAATGTGTATATTCTCATGACGAAAAGGAATGAATCAAAGAGTCATCCCGGGTTGTTCATATAGAAAAATGAGTTAATCATTAAGTCACAAATAGTAAGTTTTGTTCACAAATGATGCGTTTTAGTACGATTTTAGCCAAGCTGCCATGTATTTTAATATGAAGTTCAACACAAAATCCTCGTAAAACCACCGGCATACCGTTAGCGTGGATCCAAGGGCTGTTATGGTCACGTGCACTTGTATTTGAATAAAGAATTTTCCGTTTTTCCGAACAGGCTGCCAATGATAAATACTTTTTATAATAAAACTGCTGAAAAACAAGATGACATACCGTTTGCATATGCCGAAGGACATACACACAAATGAAAACTCCTTTTCTATATAAAGAACCCAGGACGACTCTTTGATTTATTCATTTTCGTCATGAGAAAATACGCAATATAATAGCCTCTGAAAGGCATGGGAACTGACTAAAATCACAACCAAAAATCTGCACTAACTCCCTATCTAAATAGTTTAAAATTAGATCAGAAGGCGTTTTAAAACAAATCAAATATGTAGCAAAACTTTATTCTGATAACTGTACTATTTCATCGTAAAAAATACATATTTGAAAGATGAAACGTTTAAAAACGCTGGAACGCCAAAAAAATCTAAGCAATCGTGGTGGTCGTGTTTGGTCAAGAACAGTACACCTAGAACTTTGTACTGCTTGTTCAAAGATCTTTGTTAAAGTACCCTTTGTGTACTGTTCTTGGTGTTTGCTATCCTACACCACAGCACAGTAGGTAAGTGGAAAATTATTATATCTATCCCTTATTACTTCCACGTATTGATAAAATACAGCAGTTAGTGTGCGCCTGTGTACAGGGTATTCGCGTATATTTTGACCCCTACCTACAGGGGTTATTAAGAAAGTTAGAAAAAAAATTTAAATACAAAAGTTGTTTGGTTTTTCATGTATTATCTTTTAGCTAGGTCGAAAAAAAAATTGCATGTAAACTTTGGAAAACCAATTGAATATAATATTTTTAAATGGGAAACCCTATATAATTTTACACGCTTGGGTAAACATTCTTTTCCTAATTTCAAAAATATATAATTTGCTGACATTTGCACTGACAGTCTTCGAAATATTCGACAGCGAGTACCATAAAAAAATACAAAAAATACTAAGAACTAAAAATATTTAACAGTAGAAACCAACAGTAATAAAAAATATTTAACGTTTTTCGATGTAACCTCCTTAGTTATTTAAACATTTTCCAATATTTTCATTTTTTAATATTTTTTTTATGATTTATTGTAAACATTAAATATTAAATATTTCGAAAACTGTCAGTGCAAATGTCAACAAAATATATATTTTTGAGATCAGAGAAAAATTGTTTTCCCAAGCGTCTAAAATTATATAGGGTGTCCCATTTAAAAATATTATGTTCAATTGGTTTCCTCAAATTTACGACATACAATTTTTTTTTCGACCTAGCCAAAAGATAATACGTGAAAAACCAAACAACTTTTGTATTTAAACTTTTTTTCTAACTTTCTTATAAACCCCTGTGGGTAGGGGTCGAAATATACGCGAAAACCCTGTACACTCTTGTATGATTCCCTACACACCACACCTAATATCATCGCAAACGTTTCAACTTCCAAACAGAAATGCTCATTTTTTCGTCTATAGTACTGGGATACCTAAATACTTATATTAGATTTTATATTTTGTTAGTGTTTATTGCTCGCCGCCGATTTTGATAGTAGGTACCTAAGTATAAGTATATTTCTCGCGTAGATACTCGAAAGATTTTGAGAAATTTGTGCAATCTACCTATTTGATGATAATACCGAATATGTCCTGTATACGTATATGGCCTCATCTTAGTCAAATTTATATTCAGAACGACCACAATAAGAGCACTCTCTCGCAAGTCGTCTGGAAATGACTTTACTAAAACTTGAAACAAAAAAGCATCAGTCGTATTACAAATAAATTGGTCTGTTTTTTAGTTTGGTATTGTACCGTACCTACATCCGACCTACGTACTTAATATTGGTTATAGTACTCTATAAACTAAAACTTAAATCATTTTATTGTGTTAGGTAGTATTAATAATCTAACTGTGCGGTGAAATAAACATATATAAATTGCTACCCGGAAATAAGATATTGTGATTTTGGTTTTCAATGTTTAAGCAAACAGTAAAAACAGCGTTAAAGGTGCAAAAAAACTATCTGACGTTATTATAAGTAACTCAACACTAAACTAAAGTGGCAGTTTAAAATTACTTACGTATACAAATATGATTCAGCAATTGGTTAGTGCAAAAGTTTCATGAAGAAATGGAAGTGTGAGGTTAAATAAGCAGGTCAGTGGTGTAGGTAGTAGGTAGGTTCCCAAGGATTTTTATATAAGTTAAAGTCCTTGGTAGGTTCCTACCTCCTGACTGTTGTTTACTAATGTTTACGATAAGTAATTAAATACTAAAGTACCATAATTTCCAATTTTTCCTATTGCTGATGTGTTAAAACTAGGTATATAATTTGTAATTAGCAATGAATTTCTGTTCGTACCTAATCGCAGCTAGATCATAACACAGTTTAGTGCTATGTAGACGGAAAATGTTCTCTTGTTGCAGATGGCTCGGTTTGGCTATGCTGTAACCAACGATTTAATTAATCAGTAGATGTGGCTTGCAAATGATTGCTGGAGATAGTTTCCTGTCTATTAACTCTTTTACTAAGCTAGTAACTCTGGTGCTATGTGAAAAGTTTCATAATAAACATTTTAACGGGTGCCTAAGTAGATAGGTACCTAAATATATAGAGGTAGGTAAGATGTTAATGCTTATAGCCAAAATTTGCTGGATTATAATCCAGCGAAGTGTGTTATACCTGTTTGTCTAATCGAGCGATTTGGTCGGTAAGTGATACCACCATATTGACATTGAAACTACAAGTTTAAATTTCGAATATCAAAGTCATATACCCATCAAATCTATCCGGATAAAAACTAAATGGATGGGAAAATCGTGAACCGGTTTTCGTGGCTGGAAAAAACATTTTTTGAAGGAAACAATAACATAAAACAATTCACACCAAAACACATACATATACCTTTCGACAAACGGTAAATCATGAATACTTTTGATAGTTTGCCACTTTCGGGAAAGTGAATTTTTCAAAAACATACAATTGACTCAGTTAGCTTGGTGAGTGATGTAAATTTTTTTGGCAGCACTTTGGCACAATCAAAATTTTTTCACTTCCAAGTGTATTGATATATGAAGGTACCCTGTTGAAACTTGGCGAAACTCTACCATACATACTTTCCTCTACATAATTAAATAATAATAATAGTAATAAGAATAATAATAATTTGCACCTTAATAATCAGATGTAAGTATATAAATAACTTATACTTAAGTTCTCAAATTAAAGTTATTTAGAAAGAAAGGATCTTATTATCTATGTGCAATAGTTTACAGGAAATTACCGATTAACGTTAGACTGCAAACAAATTTAAATAAATTCAGAAAGGCACTTTGCTTATTCCTTTATGAAAATTGCTTTATTCCTTACAGGAATTATATGATCATATAAGGCTGAGAATTCCATGCATGGAGTATGGATGACATGGCATGTATGAGTTTGGAGTGATACCCGTCACCCATATAATGAATAGAATGATATCAATTTGTTTCTGTTTTCATATTCTTTCAACTTTTATTGTAATTGTTGATATTTTTCTTTCCTTTCTATATTATATTTTTTTGATATGTTTTGGTCAGATAGTATTGCGACGTTGATAAGGAAGGTGACTCTTTCTATTTTATCTTGAAGTATTAGTGAAGTATCTGGTCTATTATGGGCTACCGTTTTATCCATTTGTAGGTATGGGTGAAGTAAATACCAGAATTAAGCAAAGTGGAATGACCGGAAAAAGAGTAGATCTGTGTTGTCATGTTTATTCTATTATCTAAAGTATTCTTATTCAAAACAGGAAACGTATTAATTACCTTATTTACCCATTTTTTTACTTGTCTTTCCCTATCCCTATTGTACTTTATTAAAGCAAACACAATGTTTAGTTGGTCTTTTACTTAATAATATCAAGGAATTTCCGAATATGTGGCAACTGCGAAAGTTGCGAAAGTCGTAAAGTTGACGACAAACTGTTCATCCTTATTTAACATACATATTCTTGCATTTACGCTTTCTTTTCTCTGAGCTTCAACGACGTTGATTGATCGAATCAGGAACCAACAAGCGACTGCGCTCGAGGTAGTAGGGAAACAGTAGCGTGATTATTTCGTGCGCGTTTCTAAACGGTGAAAATTTGTGGTCAAATTATCAGTGTATTTATTCTTTATGTCAGTGTTTATACTTATTTGTGTTAGTTAAAAAAGTGGAAGTGCATACACTAGAAGTATTCTATAGAATAGTATACGAGTGTATATTAACTGAAATGTGCCCAATGGTAAAACAGAATACGCACGCCCATGCATCTCCGCATTTTACCAGATCGGCGAGGTCATTCCACTTTGCTTAATTCTGGTCTTTACTGTAGATCCCAATATAATATATATTTGTTTTCTATTATAGTTGGTGTGAATATTGGTATTACGCTTGAGGCTCCAATTGCAGATTAATATCGCAAGGCTATTGCCTCGTGATTAATTGTTGCCAGTATTATTTAATGCTGGTAATTGCGGTGAAACGTTTCGAGAAACATATTGGCTGTTTTTTTTTAATTTTTTTATGGGAAATTTGGAAGCGTAATATTAATTACCTTTAAAATTCAAATATCTCGATTGAATTGCGAGATTTTTTAAGAAAAATTATGCTTTCATTTGCTTGTTATTAAATTAAGTTACTGAGCCAAGATATACCTATAGAAGAGCTCTTTCAGGAAGCAACACCTAATACCTAATAAATATACTAGTAAAAGTTAACAACACGTGTTTAAATTTAGATGACTTTTTCTCGTAATTTTCAATACTTAAGATTTGATCATTATTTCCCCTGCATATATATATGTAGCAAATGAAACCGTTAAACACTAGAAAATACTCTAAATAAGCACATAAACGGCTTTAAAGGTCTTCAATTCAATTCCTTCCACAGAAAGCATGCGGGGAAAATAGTCCGCGCCAAAAGCAGAGAACGCCACAAAATACCTTTGATGAAATAACATTACAGAGAGTGAAAAAATATAAGAGTCCTAAGAATACACGCGGGGCAGCTCGGAGGGTGGCGCTTTGGGGCCCTAGATTAACACAAGCACTTAGCGCTAAGAGCCTGGGGTGAGCCGATATTCCGCCACCCCATACTTATTACTTAAAGAAAGACATCATTCACGACAGAGACACAACAAACAGTGTTGAGTATCGGGAGCCTTTCATGTCTCGGACACATTGTAGGCACAGTAGTTGTTCAAAAAAGAATAATCATCAGATGTAAGTAACTTATTTGTGATGCAGTCCTATATATGATTCATCAAACAGTATAGCGCGCTTGGAAGATATTGAAAAAACGAAAACAGAATATTCAAAATAAGGACTGTAAGGAAGCTTAGTAAAATTTTAGTGCCGTAAACCTAGTATCCGCATAATCCGATTCTTTGTCTTTTGATTCTAACTTTGTTAGATAAAATATTAATTTTCAAATATAATCGATCAATTCATTTGTTTTAGTCCTTATTCATATAAAAAGTTGGCTGCATGGTAGAACAGCCCGAATAGGCTTTTACTACTTTTCATTATAGTTATGTACTTATCTGTATATACAGGGTGTCTATTTAAAAACGAGCAATGCTTTATAAGTATGGACCTAAAAAAAGATATAAAAAATTTCTCAAAACCGTTTCTAGGGTATGTGGGGAGAATCAGTATGACCACAAAAATGACCTTCACTAAGCAACCGCTGGGTGTGTAGCCACCCAACTCAATTTTTTTAAAGGGCAACGCCCCCTTTGTGATACCTCATTGGAAAGCTCTTGGAAATTCCTATTTAACAGTACTAAACAAAATACTAAAAACAAAAGTATACTAAACAAAAAAAAAAGCATAAATAAACAAATTGGTCAACAATAATCAGAACACTTTAATTTATAGCTCCTTAAAGTAAATGGTCAAACTGAAACCCATTATTACTCCCTAAAAATTAAAGTGTTCTGATTATGTTAAACAACTTGTTCATTTATGCTTTTTTTGTTTATTATACTTTTGTTAGAATTAGACATTATAGAATTTTCTATATTAGACAGTTTTTACTATTTTTAACATTTCTCAGTAATATGCACGAAATTTAGATGGGGCCCCATTTCCTCACAATATTTTCTTGGCAAAAAATATTGCATACCGCTTGTGATAGCTCTAAATATTCCCCTTTCCGGATGTGAACCTTTTAGGAGGTGCCTTGTGAAGTATTACCATCGGCGCTTATAAAAAACTTCAATTAACTTAAGAGCCTATATCCTACTTATAAAATCTGAAGATTGTTTACATTTAAGACGCATGTGCGGCATAAAATCAAGTGGCGCTAGCCGTAAATAGACCAGTGCGGTTTGTTTCAGCCAGAGGCGGAGGCTTTAATTGGAAATATGGTGACTAGGGAGCATATCCACTTTCTTAGCCGAAAACTTCTATTGTAAATGGAAAACATTGAACAATCAACCCATAATTTCATTCCATTTTCATTCATTATGTGCCCATTCATCTCGGCACCTCGACATACGGCCATGGTTTTACTTGACTACTCAAAGGTGTTTGACACTATGAGTCATCAGCTTTTATTTTCTAAATTAAAATACTATGGCTTTGATGAAATAGTTCATTCATCCGACCAAATATTATATAGACAAATAATAGCAACACATTTTTGTGACCAACAATATTTAAAACAATGGAATTTTGTTTACATTAGTGCCCAAGCATTTGGTCCAATCAAAAAATGCCATTTTAATTTACCGCCTAAATTGTTAGGGATTTTGTGACTGTCACCAGTGGGCGTGGTTTACACTGGTAAGTAGCCATGCATAAACGTAGAATCGGCGTTCGCGAGAGGGATCGTCAATGATTTTACAATTGTTTTTTAATAGTAAATATTAAATACTATTATAAATAGTGTAGTAAATATTATACACATATGTGTATAAATTGTTGTTCTTGAATATGTAAATCTTAAACTTTGTATTTACTAAAATAAAATATTCTAATTTGTACTTTTAGTTTTATAATTATTATTTCCACCCCTTAAAACATAGCCGCCCATGCCGTTGGGCACTGTGACAGGTAATTTCATGAAATAGAGGTTATGTTTTTTGTTATTCTAGGTCACATTATTTTATATACTGACAAATAGGCAATTACTTATCTATACATATTTGATCGGAGGTTCATTCCCTTTTTTAGTCATCTAATGTTAATACCTATCATCCATGGGGTGCCTCAAGGCTCAATACTAGGTCCATTGTTGTTTATACTGTACACGGCAGAGTTTTATAAAATTCTGGATCATTGTAGCAGTCATTTTAACGCTGATGATGGCCAAATTTATTATACTCGTAGTTTCCATCCTGAAAATATAAATTTAACTAATATTCTTATGAATAATGATTTACGTGAATTATACAGATTTCCAAGCAACACAATTTACATATTAACCACTTAAATCATCACCGTTACCTTTGGACAATCAAATTAAAGAAAATGTAGTTAAAACTAGTTTGAATATTAAAATTGGTGATCTCACTCTCCCTATTACTAACTGCTAAATATCTGGGCGTTGTTCTTGACTGAAATTTAAAATTCTCGGTTCACATTAGTAAGTGTCTTCAGAAAGTTTATTACTGGCTGAAACTAGCCGCTTCATACTTAATTAAAACTTAAAACAAATATTATGTGAGCAACTTGACAATGACTATATGAGTTTCACATCACTTAGAAGGCAACTAAAGAGGCAAATTAAATTGGATTATAAAGCTTATGTATCGCATACTCAAACAACCCGTTGGTCACTCAACGAACAAACTTGCAAACTTATATAAAGTTTCTGGGCATTCGTGGCAAATAAAAATAAATCTAATAGAGTACCTTCCTCCATGTTTTATGAAAATGTACAACCAAGTACTTAATGATCAGAGTATTTGTAATAGTTTTTCAACATTTTGCATCCGTTTTGTTCCAAGTTCCCTGCCTGTTAACATATCCGTTAATACAAATGTACAAAATTTTTCTATTAACAATATAACTAGCGGTCAAATTTTAAAACACAAAATTAGATGACTCCAAAATTAGTGGCTCTAAAATAAAATCTGGTGTCGATTCACTTACTAAACCACTGTATATTATTTAAAATAAATGTCCTAAGGAAGACATTTTTTCTGATGGTTAGAAATTAACGAACATGGTTCTGATATTTAAAAGTGGTAAGAAGGGCCGAATAGAAAATTATCGAGGCGTATCGTTATTATGTATATATTTGCTTAAACAGTTGGTAAAGTGAAGCTATAATAACGACGACCTTTTTTTGACTAAAAACAAAATTTCAATGTACTAACACGGTTTTTAGAGGTCAATCCACGACCACAGGACTTTTACCATTTGTTCATACTACTCTTGAAGCTATGAGTAGCCATCATCGAGTACATGCTGTGTATACCGATTTCTCAAAGGCATTTGACAGGGTTCATCATGCTACTCTGTTAATAGAGCTGGAAAATTTCGGGATACATGATACTCTACTTCAATGGATTGAATCATACTTGAATAATAGAAGTCAAATTGTGAAATTAAATAATCTGTCCTCGCTTGAGGTGGAAGTAACTTCAGGGGTTCCACAGGGATCCCACTTGGGTGCTCTGTTATTTTCGATTTTTGTTAATCGAATAGGTAATTGTGTCAAATGTACTCGTTATACTCAGGTGACCTAAAACTATTTACAGTTATTGAGAACCCACAACAGCAAGCTCTAGTACAAGAAGATTTAAATAGACTCCATGGCTTCTGCTTACCACTCAGGCTCAAGTTAAATTATGAGAAACTTACTACCGTAACATGTTTACGTAACACGAGCATTTCCCATTACACATACAAATCCCATTAACATATAAATATAAACAATATTCATTTGCAGTGTATGGGTGAAGTAAAACATTTCGGTGTAATTTTGAATAGTTAACTGACATAAACGGTAAAAATCTAGGATTTATAATGAGAACTTCTAATGACTTTTATAATATGAAATCATCCGTGATTTTATATAATGGTTTTGTAAGAAGCCATTTAGAATATGGTGTAATTGTTTTGAACCTTTTTTTTATGAAAAATATATTGAAAGAATAGAACTTGTTCAAAAGAAATCTATTAATTTTAGATTTAACAGACGTTTATATTTTGTCTTTTGTCTCTTACTTAAATAACCTAAGCTTATATAAAATTGACACCCTAGAAAATAGAAGAACAACTTCTTACATAATATTTTTATATAAAATTTTAAATAGTAGTATAGATAGCAGTTTTTGTGTCCAAAATATATTATATTGTCATTGCCAATTGTCTTTGAATTCACCAATGACAAGAATGAAACAAACATATATTTAATTTTTCAAATATGGACTTATTTCACTTATCTCTGTCCTCAGTGCGCAGGATATGTTTATTTTATTTGCGTTAATTGGTATCCTTTCGTTATTAGTAATTCTTGTACTGTAGTTTCTAATTTCTAGTATCGTTGTTCCTTAGTTTTTGGTTAACATTAATGCTAAATAGATTAGGTGTCATGAACCTATTTTTTTCTTTTTTATTTATAATTTATTATTTATTTTTATTATATTTAGTTCTTATGCGTTTTATGCATATTTTTTACTGTGACATGATTAGGTCTCTTATTGTGTATGGTTTCAGTTATAATTACTAGTATTTTCACGCAGTGTACCTACGCATGGTCACAGTCCACTTCACCAATACGATCGGGATTTAAACATCGGTACCACATGAAATATTAATGACGTAGGTAAAATGAGTAACTGTAACAACTTACAACAAGGGACTTCCTTCACAAGACTGAATAAGATGTTCCCTTTGCATGGAGAAAGACGGTGTCTAGCAACGAATGGATATTCTCTTTCTAGTACATTGCTCTTATGACACTTTTTGGGCACATCGCCCTTATTATTAGAGATAGACCCATAAAACCTTATATCACCGTATTTTAAAAAGAGTTCTTAAAATATTAAAGTTTATATCGATGTAGCTTCACTGAGTCGCCGTGTAAAAAATGTAATATATCTAAAACAAGTGCAAAAAGAAAACAAAATCGACATTTTTTCAGCGATTTTTCAAAAACTTTACCATTTTTCAAATAATGAATTTATGCGGGACTTTATGAACTCACTGTATAAATCGTATAACACTGATATTTTAAATGAATTGACATTTCGTATTCTAACACAATCCATGGTACAACACAAGAAATGTGAGATGCGTCCAAAAAAAAATAAAGAATTTGTGTGTAAAATTTTCTTTCCCTTTTGGAATACGTAGGTATGTACACAAAATAGCTACATCTTCAAAGATAATCAGATATTAAATTTAGCTGCTTTTTGTACTTTACCTTTACTAACAGCATGGCAAACCGTGGTACCGACTTAGCGTTCATATTATCGATGTAAAGGCTAAGCAACACAATCTGCGATTACTATTTGGATGGGTAGTGACCCTGCATAGAAGATCCGCGATGTCTGTCCCACATCATGCTGGCCTATACGTCATGAATTCCCAAAAACTATACAAACTTAAGTGAGGTATGTATAGGAGACATACCATCCCTTTGATAGAATGTAAAGCCGGAGATCTCTTGTATGTGAAATGATAAACAAATAAAACATATATATACCTACCCTGCTACAAAAGTACGGAATCGGCAAAATTTACAGCTTGGGAAGTTACTCGTCTCTTGGTGTCGGTGTTAGTCGCGAAAATTCTGTCAACTAACAGACCTCGATATTTTTTAAAAGAGATTCTAAAATATAAACAACGTTCATATAAATAAATATTCAGCTTCGCGTACAATGCAAACAAATGCCTACACATCCTATCTCTTGCATCCTACACATCCTATTCAACCCTCAATTTAATAGTTAAACATGCACATAAGAAAGACCTCGTCCATTAGGTTAAGTTAAAAAATACTATAAGTAATAATTATACTTCCCCTTTTTGATGTAATATTATTGTTTTTACATTCATATAATATTATTGTATTACATTTATATTGTTACAATCTTGAAACTCCGAATAAAGTGCTGTTATTATTATTATTATTATATTCTATGGATTTTTACCTGAAAGTGGAGATTGTGGCAATTTTCTTCGTACGTACTTACTTTTATTCGATATAAAACCAAATGTAGTTTAAAATGAGTTTAATATATTACATAGTTGAATTTTACCCCTGATGTTAATACTTTTCCCTTGTTCCGGACGTCTATGGATTAAAGCAGTCGGTGAGAAAATTAAAGCGACGAGCCTCAAATACCCACATTTATCATTTCCTTTCCTTCCCCGCCGATCAGCCTTGCTTTGGTTAACGCTTTTACATCTCAAATGAACTGTTCAAAACTACTATTGTGGTAGTAAATCTAACCGGGCAGAAATAAATCAAAATGGAATTTGAATTTTAATTTCCGGCTAAATTATCGCCTGACGTGTGCCACTTTCGGCCATGAATGGATTAACTTTGAACTTCGGTGAAAGGATTTTAGATTTTTTTATATGGACTGTAAATCATCATAAACCGACGCGTTTCGGTAGTAACAGTTCCAGAAATGTTGGAAAATGTGTTTAACTAAATAATATACAATACACACATAAATATTTTTAATGGTAATGGTATGCCAAGTAATTTAACAAAACAGGAATGTTAACACAATCCGGCAAACTAACCGTTTTTAGGATTATGTAATTGAGTAAAATATATGTTAGGGTCGTCTTACATTAGCCAAAATTCATGCCCAATAAAGTCAACCCTTAATCAACGCTGAAAAAAGTTTGCGCAATTATCACAAATCAAAAGTGAGTTTGGTTATTATCAGTGCTTTATTACAGTGTATTAATTTCGAGAAAATCTCTACTTTAAATGAAAATATTTATTTATTTTATTTATTTATTTGCCTACAATATCCAACAGACCAAAGTCCAATTATAGCATAAGGAGATGCATGAAGTATATAATAAAAATTAATAATAAATGAATAAAAGAGATGAGGATACATATATAAAATAACATACATAATGTATACATACATATACATACATAATATATACATAATAACATAGATAAAAGTTATAAGAAGAGAAGGGCACAATAAAATATAATATATAGTGACTATAAAATCTATAAAACAGACAAAAAAGACAAATAACAAAAAAGAAAAGAACAATAATACAGCTATACATGTAACGTAGGTACATAATTAAATAAATATACACGACTATGAAGTTAATTGAGCAATGGCATTTACATTAGTGTGGAAAATATCCACTAAGGACTAAGTTATTAATAATAATACAATTCACAAACATCTGAAAGAAGGGAGATTTGATTAAGACATTCGTTTTTGGTGTAGGAACTGAGAAAGTTTCAGGATTTCTGGAAGCGAGCCGCCTCAGCACATTATAATGCACCTTATTACAAAGAGTCTCCCATTTATTGATGTAATTATGAATAATTTTATAGAGAAAGATCACATACTGAGTGTGTCGTCTGCTGAGAAGGCTAACAACTTGAAATGTTCACAAAAGAACGTCGTGCGGAAAACCTCTAGAAGGAAATTACCGAATGTTTTGAGATACCTGTTTTTCAAAAAACGTCTTTGAATATTTTTAAGTCCATTTATATGACAGGCCATGATATAATAAGTACAAGGTATGACATTCGTGAGTACGAAAATGCGTCCGCTGTGCGCATTACGTCACCGAGAGCGCAGAATGATTGCTAAATACAAATGTTATATACGATTTCAATGGAAACATTATCAAAGCTTTCATATAATTGGCATAAAACAGTGTCCCTAATAGGAAAATATTGGGAAATTTAACCAGTGTCCTTAAATGTGTTCTTTAATAATCATAAGCACAGATTAGATATACTCCATATGGTAGGTACCTATCATATACAAAATGCACTGGTAATCCCTGGTGGTTTAAAATTGGCTCTTTTAATTTCTTACCTACTTCAATAATAATAACTGTTATCGGTGATTATTGCAATTTTTATTATAAGTAATTAATTATTCTGATTCGTGTGTAAAATGATTAGTACTTAAATATAGGATAAACGCTTCATAAACATAGGATGTGGGCAACAAGTTAACTTTAATACATATATTTCGCCGTTCGCTTTACACCTACTACTAAAAGTGAAAATTGTTCCTTAAGCTCGGTTAAGATTCTAAATTGACTGTATTATTAAATGTATTCATTTTTTTTAATTATTCGAAAATTTTAAATGTTTCTCATTTTTTTTTATTTAATGACCACATTACAGAACCATATCTATTACAGGTTATATAATTTATTACAGGCTTTAAATTTATCTCATAATCATCATCGGTGAAGTGTTTGGAACATATTCTGGCAGTATGTACATTAAACTTTTCTGCTCGACAGCAAGCTACCACCCACAGTTTCTTTATTACTTCATCCCGTGGAAACGTGAAAAACCTTGTAACATAATAGATAGTGCAATGTTTACATTGTCTAAATATCATAGCAATATAATTACCTCATATTATTTAAATTATTGGGCTCTGGGCGATTATCACTATTATACAAGCACACAGCACAACGCATTTTTATTGCACTTTTAGTTTAGGTACGTGTTAATATAAAATTAACTTTAACTATACTCACATATGATTATAATTAGTATACACTAGAATTATACAAATACTCTGCCAAAAAAAATAAATTTAGAGGACAAAATGTAGTAAAAACCACGAAACTTTCACACCTTTACATATGTAAACACGTAAAATGTCAAATTTGCGCTCTCGGTGACGACACGGATGTGGGAGGGATATGCGCAATATCATACCTTCCTTTATTGTATCATGATGACAGGCATATATTGGATTCCAGACAATCGACCTGTTATAGTTAAATACAATATTTATAGTTACACTCCTGTTGTATTGAACTATTTAATCAAATGTTAGTAGTGGTGAGAAATACTTCGTAGTGCACTCTTTGGATCTTTGCAAGACCCCAAGACAAAACCCTTGTCTTGGGGCAATTATTATCTAAATGACAGACAGATAACGATCTGCTTTTCCGTAGATCCCATTACAGCGGTGACCTCTATTGTCTTTAAGGAAGAAATAAGCCAATATTTAATGGAATGTGAATTTTTTGACATTTCTAGTCAGTCACTATTATAAATTCTTTCAAGAATTTATAATTTGCTTACGTGCTTACGCATTTTTTTACATGCCTATATTCGAAGTTACATAAAAACAATCACTTATTATCTATATTAATTACTATATCTATTTTGATAGTCCAAATTTTATCTACATCGATTGTGGCCTTAGGAGGGTGTCACAGAAACTCTTTTTTAGCAAGTTGTGTTTATAAGTAGATTCATTCGGACAAGCGACGGTCCCGTCCTGAGTTTTACTCCACTTTACTCCTACAATTTATTTTATTGCAGTTGCAAAAGCGTCAAATAACTCGAAATCCAGAAAAGTTAGAAATAACTGGACAATTCAGGAGATTTTTAAAAAATTTTAACTCTCTCTAGCACCTTAACAGGCATTTTGTACATAGAGGTAATGACTTCAATCCTCAGACTTTAATTCCAGGAGATCATGGTTACTCGCATGCAGATACATTTTAGAAACGCCCTGTATACAGATGTGAAATTGTTAATGATTTACTGATGAAATTATTCCAGGTGATTTCGTAAAATGTATACGTACCGGAACCTAACTGTATATAAATGGTCAACTTCACTTTAATTTGTGAGTTTAGGGATTGCGTGACTATGAATTCGAATGTGGACCTAGGGATAACGACCCGGGTGCCCAACTCCCGGGGGATTACGCTCCGTCGAATCCTTCCTTTCAGTCGAAGGATCTCCGGGAGTGGCCCGGGAATTAATATTTGCGACTAACGATTCCGCTAATCGACCAGCTATTGTGTAAATGGTTCACAGATTTTCACACATCGAAAGGGCGGTGTAACATTAAAATTATTTACACGTATAAGAAAATACCATAGACTTAATAAGAGGAGACCTCACGGTTCATTCATAAATAACCTTTTGTTTTGTATCAATCATTGGCAATGTGTATGACAAAGAATACCGAGAGAAAGAACGGCAAAATTCCGACTCCGTGCAACGTTGCAAAAGTTTTGGGAGAACTTGCTTCCGACGCCAAAGGCGTACTATTTTTGGGAGGGTTGGGTATGATAATAAAACATCAAAAAAGGAATTTTAAGAAAATCAGTACTATACATTGCAACAGCAAAAGCTTGTGAGATTAGAAATTAAATTAGTATCGGAGTTTTAATGTAGGGAATATGAATTGAAACTTGAACACTTAAAATTCTGAATTAAGTAAAGGTGGTACACCTACTACATTACAAAAACTTATATATACAGTAGTGAAAAAAAGTATTTTTCAGTTTTTCAAAGATACCCAAACTCTGTATACAGGGTTCAATTACATTTAAAAGTGAAATATAATTTAAAATAAGAAAGATGTACATGGTGTTAGTTTTTAATTCAACGTTTTGTTTCAAGTTATTTGACTTACTGTTTTCAAAATAACTCTTTAAAAGCCTGATAATGGTGATTTTCTCTTAGATTAGTATAAAGGATACCTTTAAAAATTACCTTGGTTACGCAACTGATTTTAATTTTTGTGTGCAAACGTTGCGTGTTGGCTTCACACTTACCAAACATTATAGGTTTTTTTAATTTGTTATGCAGCAAAGTGCTGAATGATGCCTTAGCTTCTTGCTTGGATTCTTGTTTTGATCGTATTTAAGTATGTGTGTAGGTAACTCCAAAAACTAACACATCAGCCATATTTTAAAAAATAACAAAAGCAATTTCATAATAT
This sequence comes from Pogonocherus hispidulus, assembly GCA_963924545.1. Classification (NCBI taxonomy): domain Eukaryota; kingdom Metazoa; phylum Arthropoda; class Insecta; order Coleoptera; family Cerambycidae; genus Pogonocherus; species Pogonocherus hispidulus. Next base: position 81,273,171 of record OZ004693.1, read on the forward strand.
AATATAGTATATATATATATACTATATTCCGTAAAATGATAAGGAAGCCAGCCAACACGCCCCTGAAAATCCGTAAATATGGCGTGACAAATATAGCGACCGAATAACCAAACAAAACTTGGCAAAATTTACCTGTGGAAAGACAGTTTTGAATATAAAGAATTCATTTTTCCATACACTTGATACTGACGCACCATTTTCTGAAGAATAGTAATAAAATCCTTACGAAAAACACTGAAAAATTCACAAAAGCAAAATTCCGACTGCCAGCAACACCGCACAAAAGAAATACTATAAAATACTACGATTCACGTGCATCAATGGACATGCGGATTGGAGTAGGGAGCAATGATGCCTGTTCATTCCATTTTTGCGTTATGAAGTTAGTTTTTATCGCAACGTTTTTAACAAAATATGATTTATCTACTTAACTAGGAAACGGGAAAATATTTTTATGTAATATTTTAACCTTAACCCATAATCATGGTAGTTTAAATGTGAAAATATAAATTACACAATTGACAGTTTGGCAACAGTTTTTCGTACAATCATAAAGTAGACCTTGCAGTTGACCAGATAAAGAGTAAACAAGGGGATCTCTGATTGCTTTAAAATGTAAACAATTACATCTCCCTTGTCTTATAAATCTATGGAAAATACAGTATGACGAGAAATATATAGTATTGAAATAAAAAAATATATTGCTTACGTCTATACCTGACCTGACTACAAATTTAACAAAAACGACAAAGTTAAGGTCTATTATAAAAGCGAATAATAGGTATGATCTAAATGCCCACCATTCTGTTGAAACCATGTTGAATGGCGGTCTTGGAGGTTTTCTACCATATTTTCATCATGCCGCAGTTGTATGCATTGGGGTGAATAAGGTACAGGTTATGTGAAGGATAATTAAAATCTGTTTTTCGGGAAATGACTCTGTCAAGAAAATTATCCCTAATCATTCTAACGATTGATCAGAGGTGTGGAACCATCTTGCTAAAAAACATTTTTTTCGCAGCAACAGATTTATTACTCTACAGAAGCGTCTCAGGTTCTGTATAAATGGTATCAGAACTTGAACTTGCTGAGATCTTTCATTGTTGACGGTGGCAGTACTGCCTGAATCATCAGTAATGAACTAAGGGCCTATAATCCCATTTCCTGAAACTGCATATCATACGGTCACTCTTTCTTCATGAAAAGCTGTTTCAATCAATTTCTCAGGAGGAGGAAGCCCATGAATCTATTTTAAGACTGTTTATTAATGTGCCCAAAAAGTGACACATGGAATTCATCTGAAAACCAGACACTATTCAAGAACTCGTCATCTTCATAAATGTTTGTCAGCATCCGCGCATAGTAAACAAAACGTGTTTTATCATTTTGGTTGAGTTTATGGTACATTTGAATTTTGTAAGATAAACCGTTAATATCCTTAACTATTAAAGATACATATTCTCGTTTTAAACCCAGTTTTATGGCAGTTCTCCACATGCTTCTTCTCGGGGACTGTATGACTTGAAACATTACTCATCCGTAATTTTCGTTTACTCGAACACGTCTTTTTCTTTCTGACTTGCCTTTCCATTCTATGTTAACATTGCCAGTAGTCTTGTATTTTTTAACATATTTCCGGTCATATTGTAGTGTTGTTATTATGTTATAAACAGCTCAAGTGATTCTCTTCTGCGATGAATCTGTATTGTAGGCGTTAATAGCTACAGATCAGTCACAATAAATCACTAGCTCCATATAATAGTATATTGTTATATTAGGATTAAAATTGTCACTTTTTTGGCGAGCAGATTTTGTATTTGCGAAGCGAAGCGTAGCGTAGCCGAGCGCTACTGCCGTTCACACCATATGGAGGTGTTCGACGGGTTAAATGGCAAAAGATCGCAATTCCACAGGTGCATCTGGTAAAATAGAGCTGAATTTTAAACAATGTAAAAAAATAGCTAAAACATTTAAAAACCAAATTAGTTAAGAACAAAAACAACCGTAAAAACAATATAATAAATGACTTCGTCAGTTTCTTACAAAAAAAATTTATTTCTACGCTACTTCCACGAAAACTGGGATGTTATCCACATGTAAGTGCGCATGCTCCAGTTTTCCACCTTAATATTTCGATAGCCAATCACATTGGTTTAGGGTAGGGGTAGTCATAGAATCCTTGAATCATAGGGGTAGTCATAGAATCCTATAATCAAGTTCACTGTCCGTAGGGAACGACACATTCTATCTCTATACCCATGCAATCATTATTTTGCACGATCAAGTTTTTTTTGTTCACTTACCATGTTTGTTTCTACGACAGTAGGATACGCTTACTGGTTGCCAAGGCTAACAAAACGGTAAGTAATTCCCATATATATAATACTACTATATCGCGGATAGAGGCCCAAAAATTCCGAAAACATCACGGCGCCGACGTACAATCTCTATCCTTATCGAGAGTACCTTAGTCAAATATGCGCATGCGCACGAATTTCGCGACATCCAATAAGCATGCAGCATAAATACTGCATCTCTGCCTACCGACTTCTTTTAAAAAAAAGTTGAAAGTTGGAAAGTCTGTCAACCTATAAACAATGTGTCAGCTTCCGTAACCATGGATATCGACAAAATCTGCGCATGCGCAAATCGAACAAAGGGTCTCTGGAACAGTATAGCACTATATCTTTTGTCCTTTAATGTTTTCGGAGAAACCGCTTATGGGCTAACACATGATACAACTACACAGATATGCCAATCCGCATAGTGACGTCAGTTACGAGGAAAAAACAATTGATAAACACGAAAATAATTATATCACTGCCCTTAAGAATTTTCGCATCGCATTACCATTTTTCCCTCACGAATGACGTCATGCGCAAACAAACGAAAGTTATGAGCATATCTGTGTAGTTGTATCATGGGCTCAAGGATTGTTAACTGTTTACAGGATTGCTCGATCGCTCTATTTTGTCATCCGCCTTTGTGACGTCATCAAAGATCCATGTAATCGAATTGTCAAAATATACCTATTTTCTGTTTGTTATATTTCACATTTGCAAGAGAATTTTCGTATTTGAATGATTATTAACATTATTATTTATTAAAGTTTGTAATAAAAGTATCAAGTGTAGCTATTTCTACAAGTTGGAGATCTTTGGATCTTTGATGACGTCACAATTATGGATTACATTGTAGTATAGGGATCGAGCAATCCTGTAAACAGTTAACAATCCTTGTCATGGGCTAACATAGGAAATACGCGATATAGTAGTATTATATATATTGTAATTCCGTTACCGTTCTAGAACGGTAAGTACATATTTGTCAAAATAGACATTTCTAATATCGCATTGATTTAGAATGAGTTATTTAGAATTCAGTTTAAAATTTAATTGAATTAAAAGAAAGATGTATTTTTAAATCTATTTATTGATGTTGAAATTAAATCTGCAGTTTGTACAATTACTTACAGAAATTGGAACATGTCTTTCTTATTAAACACACTGGCTTTTTTTGATCGATAACCAACAGTTTGAGGTAACCAATTAACAGTAATGTGGAACATCCGACACTCCACGCTTCTTCTAAGTCTGCATCTAAGGACGAGTCGCTCATTTTACAAACACTTTGCTCTTTTAAATTCTCATAAATGTCACATAACGCGTCGTAAAATTTGAGAACTACCAATTGCTGATAAATAAACCATTTCTACCAGTTCCAGAATTGTCACTTTCGTCAATATAAGAAAGCCGTGACTGAACAATAAACATCAATATATTTCAAAAACCTGCTTCGCAAATTTATTCAAAACGAAATTTTTGATATTACATAAAAAATTAAATACGTATGTATAACTTCATTTTAATTTATTGCGATCGTGCAAAAAATAGTATAAGTATCACGAACGTTAAGGGTTATACCGTTCTCAGACAAAATTGGAGGCTTCGCTTGGCTCAGCCTCCAAACATTGTTTTCAAACGGTAAATTACCCTTACCGTTCTTAATACTTAATATAGGTACTATATCGGGTAAATATTATGTTATGCGATAAATAGTAATAGCGCTCTGATACTACTTACGCATTCTCTATTATTTTAATCAAACACTAGTTATATTTTTCGTTAGAGTTCACACTCGCTTTATCTTAGGTTAGGTTAGGTTCAAAAGTGAGTGGGCCGAAAACCAGACCCTCCACCGCGACCATGTGGTCTATTGTGGCTCACACCTACTTATATTTCACCCAACAGGTCCAGCTTCTTAATGTAGCTGATCACCTTATTGGGTGAGAATTTGTTCAGATCCTCTGGCAGAAGTTGTCCTTTGCCAAATAATGAGTATCTGATCCTTTCTCCAGCGGGGCAGGTGCACAATATGTGTTCTGCCGTTTCATCATCTTCTAAGCATAGGCGGCACTCAGCATCTTCTGCTAGGCCGAATTTGCACATATGATATTTTAAACGGCAGTGGCCCGTATATAGGCCAATTAGAGTTCGTAGGTGAAACCTGCTTAACTCTAGAAGTTTTTTAGTTCTTGTTTTTGAAGGGTTTATTATAAACGCCTTCGAATGAACTAATCGTGGTAGTTCCTGCCAGTACTGGAGGATTTGCTCCTCAGCCCGGGTCAAGAGCGTTGCTTTGGCAGTACTCGAGGATATGCCAAGCACCGGTTCTGGTCCGACAAATTCAGAAGCAGCACCCTCCCTAGCTAGAGAGTCGGCTGCCTCATTCCCCTCATGGCCAGAATGGCCGGGGACCCAGACCAGAGTTATTCTATTTTTTCTGCTCAATTGAGCAAGTGCCTGCTGGCAGCTCCATACCGTTTTTGAGTTGCAACGGTAGGAACCAAGAGCTTTAAGAGCTGCTTGGCTGTCTGAAAAGATTTTTATCGATTTGCGTGTAAGTTGCCTTTGTTCCAGCCTCTGTACACACAATTCGATGGCATAAATTTCTGCCTGAAATATAGTTGCATAACTGCCAAGGGATGAAGATATTTTCACCGTTGGGTTGCAACTATATACTCCGGCTCCAACTCCCATGGGTGTTTTGGATCCGTCTGTAAACCAACAACTATCTGCCCTTAATAGGTCAGCCTTATTCCGATCCCACTCATCTCTTCCTGGGAAGAGAATGTGAAAGGGCAGTTCAAGGTTGGTCTTTGCAGGCATGACATCTGAAATCATCTCCAGGATACTGTGACTTTCCATGTCATCCAGCAGCCTATTGCGCTCCATGGTGTCAGACTGCGGCATGTTAAAAGCTGCCTGCTTTAGTCTGTATGTTGCCCATCTGGCCTCTCTCTCCAAATATATATGAAGAGGAGGTAGGTCCAGTAGGATTTCCAGAGCTGCTGACGGTGTGGAGCTAATTGCTCCAGTTATGGCCAGGCAGGCTTGTCTCTGTAAACCAGAGAGTTTGAGTTTGGTCCTTTGTTGTAGTCCTTTGGACCTCGCTTTATCTTAGTAATGGCGGCTATTTTACATGCACCGTCATGATATTTACACGATTTTGTGAGTCATATACGCCATTAAAATGTTTAACATTTTTTTAATACCCCCGTAGTTTATCAAACAGCCATGTCATAACTATAAATCAGAAGCTAAATCATATGAAAAAGATAGTTTCAGCATTATCTCATAAACACTACTTGTATGAGTTGTTAATGCAGTTATCTTATCGTGCAAATTCCTCGGACCTTGTCCGTTCAACAAATAATTCAAATTATAACCGCTGCTCACCTGTAATTCCCAACACAGGAAGTTATAGACAAGTGGTTCAGGTGTGCGAAGTTGCTGTTAACATCGCTATGCTTTCCACATACCCACCTGTGCATTGCTGATCATGTGAAACGCTTTCTTTGCTTGTACTTCCATTGGCTTTTTTTTATAATTTATGTCCTTTAGTGGTGATACAAGTGCACTATTGTGAGAAAATGGTACGTCTTAATTTCTTGGGTAAGGAGGAAGTGGCCATAGGGGTTTTGTGGGAAATGTTATTTTCAGTAGTATTTTAATGACGGTTGGGTTAATTATGTATTTACACCTGCATTTTGTTAGAAAGTGGGAACTCATTAGACAGTATTTAATTATTATTGGAAGAAACAATAGAATGTCGTTAGTTTAAAGTGTGGAACTTCTTGATATCTGTACCTTTTAGATTTTGTATTGTCACCTGCTCAATATTTCTTGTTTTAATATAGAATGGGTATATGTATATATTTTAAGCCGTTTAGTGCTGGGAAAAGAGAGAAAAGGTCCCACTGATTATGGGTCCGAGATACAGGGTATTGCATTTGCAATCTGAAACATGCACACTTAATTGATTTATAAATTTTGAACGGTTTATTCCTAGGTTTATATGAAATCCAAACGAATTCTGTTATGGTAAATCAGGTATATCTTTCTTTATATAGGAATTAAACCAAAAAGTTAACTAAGAGATACATTATTAATGAAATTATCAAATATTATGGTTCAATAAAGTTTTTAATTTTTCTCGTTAACTATAATCCTAGGTACGCAAAAGAATAACTTTATTATTTTTAAGATGTGTCGAAAACCACTACTTTGCGTGCAATATACACTACTTTGCGTGCAATATACACCTCCCAGCACTGAATTACAACGACATATCTTCATATAACCTCAACTCATTGTCTTTAATGCATTTTTCTTTTTAATAGTGTTATCTACATCCTTTAAATAATGAAATATTAAACAATTTCTAAATTCAAAAATTGTTGGTACATTTCTAGGAATGTAAAGTAGTTCGTTTTATCGATAATAATATCTAGATTCTTCTATGTCTAGATATTCTCTGTCAGAATGACAAAGGTCTGGAAGTTGTATATTTTCAATTAATCACAAAAAGAAAACTAGGTACTACTCGTATAGGTATAGGTAAAAAGTTGATGGAGTATTTAATTTCATTTAAATTAATAAAAAAATAATTTAATTTCATTACATTTTTTATTTTCAGCTAACTCTTTCTGTATAGACAAGATCTTAGTTAAACATTCGGCAAAAATTCAAGAGGTTATTCCTTGGACTATTCTAAGGATATTTTATCCTTTGATGATTTTTGAAAAAGCGCTTTGTTGCGAAGGGCGAAAAAAATTTTCAACAAATAACAATTTATTACTAAAAATTATAACATTTCTGAACCTACAAGAATTCTTCAAAATGGCTACCTCCAGCTCGGATGCAACCATCCAATCTTCTCTTCATAGACTCCCGAACTCTTTCAAAAACACCAGGGTCGTTTCTTATTGAGTTACACCCAGAAATTATCCGATCTCTTAAATCGTCCACATCTTCCCCTGGCCTAGTACAGGACTTAGATGGCCCCATAGGAAATAATCCAGGGGGTTTAAGTCCGGGGATCGAGCAGGCCATACGTGAGGTGCACCTCGACCAATCCAGCGATCTCCGTATGTTGCTGTTAAAACCTCTCGAGCAACTACACTAAAATGAGGTGGTGCACTATCATGCATAAACCACATTGCATGTCTTGTAGCCAATAGTACATCCTTCAAAAACTGAGGTAGCGTTTGTTCCAAAAAGTTGTGGTATACTTCGCCGGTAAGTCTTCCTGATAGAAATACCGGTCCAATTAGCCAGTCACCCACAATTCCAACCCAAACGTTCAACAAGAACTGATGTTGAAACGATCTTCACAAATCTCATGTCGATTTTCGTCAGCCCACACATGGTTATTGTGGAAATTCCTTATTGCATTTCGCGAGAAACTGGCTTCATCGGTAAAAAGAATCAGCGTAAGTAGTTGAGGGATTTCAACCAATGTGTGCAAAAGCCATTGACAAAATACAATACCTGGAGCAAAATCCGCAGGAAGAAGTGCCTGAACGCGTTGAATGTGGTATGGGTACAACAAATTATGTCTCAGAATTTTCCAATTACTTACATTCAAAGTATTTGCAATTCTTCGCGTAGAAGTACCTGGATCTTCTTCTATCATGTCCAGCACATTCTCTTCTACGTCTACCGTTCTTACAGTCCTTAGCCTTCCTGGTCCTCCACTTCAATGTTCCCGTTTCTCGAAGACGTTCATGAATACTTTGAAAGATTTTTCTATCGGGAGCAATGTGGTTAGGAAATCATTCAATGTACAGTCGCCTAGCTTCTAATGCATGTCAGCCATCTCGGCATTCGTATAGCGAGCCATGATAGAAGACTTCACTAACAACCGTTTACACGTCAACTAGCCAAACGTCAATCAATCTTAACAAATGCTACACATACAAACTACGAAAACACAACATACAAAAACATACAAAATAATCACTCCGAAGTATCACGGGATGTTGGTAAGAAAAAACAACTCCTTTTTCTTACATGTCTTTTACTTAATACGTCCAGTGTAGTACGCCATACTTTTATTTCACCTACATTAATAATGTGAAAAATACCAAAATTGGATTTGTTGAAAATTTTTTTCGCCCTATATCTTCGCAACAAAGCGCTTTTTCAAAAATCATCAAAGGATAAAATATCCTTAGAATAGTCGAAGGAATAACCTCTTGAATTTTTGCCGCATGTTTAACTAACACCCTGTATAGTCCTGTATGTAGTGAATAAAAAATGCCGATGCACGTGATTGTGGGAAATAATAAATCTAACTACTACACCAATTTTTATTTTAGAATAACAAATCATTCCAGAGTTATAAAGGAAATATGTGTACCTACTTGTAACACCATGTCTCAAAAATAAAGCCGTTTTGAACCTATGTTCGTAAGAACTTTTTGTCTGACTTTAATGAGGACAATAACGTAACAATAACATTTTTTTAACGCCTTCTGTATATCTGTTTAATCTCCTGATGGGAAGTCTGTAAGAACAGAAAGCTGCAGACAATTAAATATGTACAATCTATCCCAGTGCAATTCAATCATTGTATACCATTTTGAATATTAAAATAACCGTATATAAAATATAGAGTAAAGCTGATGGGTCAACTTTATGAGTTCTATATATTATATTATATTATATTATGTATACTATATTATATATATCATGCGTTCTCTATATTTTCATATTCTGCATTCTTAATTGACAGAGAAAAATAAATGTTTACATCAAAATTACTAGAAAAATTTATTAATGTGCTTATAAAAATATGTAAACATTAGTCAACCTTTGACTTCAATATTTGAGGAAAACTCGCTCTCTTTTACAGTAGATTTATATTATTATATTATTTTCCTCATTAAATTTTAAGTCTTGTGATTCCCCTCAACGCCTACTTATTTTCTACTGTTTCCAGTTATTTTGTAAATTTTTGAAAAAAAAAATAGGTACATTTTTAGTTGCATTCATGATCAATTTCTTTCTCATTGAGATTGTAATTCATGCACAAGACATACCTATAATTATGTTTTTAAAATAACCTTCAAAAACTATGTAGGTAAATGTTGAAATGTTAGAAATTTCTTAAGTTTTTTCAGTTATCCTAGGCTCGATAACACTCATGCATAATAATAGTAGTAAAACAAGTATGTTTTGCACTTGAAAAAATTTGGTTTAATCCCTTTCTACTTAATAGATAGAAAGAAAGCTGAAATACAATCCAAATATTGTTAATTAAATCAATGCAATTAAAATGCAAAGACACGTAACACAACTTGAACAACAACTAGAGGTTAAGTATGTTTACTTAACGTCACATCACGCAGTAATCGGAAAATTTCACCGACAATACCCGGTGTTGTTGATCATCGTGTCTAAAGATCCTGAAAATAAAAACAGTAATTTTTAAATTTTACTAATGATTGAGAAAATAAAAACCATAAACGGGGTATTGAAGTTTTTGTATCGACACACCCTGTATAGCAAGAGACCTCACGTTTGAATATAAATTATCGCCACAATTCAACCCTTTTCACCCGCCGGTAGTCGTTCCCATCATCCCGCCTCACGGGCATACATTATTAAATGGTTTCTTTTAGGCACTGAGCGGTGATTCGATACGGGGGGATCCCCAGGTATCCGCGCGCAGCAGGTAACCCCTTCGATCCCAGTTTCAGGGCAATTAGATCGCTGCCTGGGGTCGGGGCAGAGTGTCACCGCAGCCCTGATACGGCGACGCCCGGGGACACATTAGCAGCGTGCTCTCCTCATCCACATCAACGTTTTCCATGTAGTCCAGTAAATATATATAGTTTTTCCCATAGTAACTAAATTCCATAATGAAACAAATTCGATAAAATTTTATGTTAACGAACTGACATGATAATAAAAACGAGAGTTTAGTGCTTGCACAGTAACTTATCTACCGGATAGACTTTAAAAATCGTATAAAGTCTGTGGCAAATTAGTTGAAGAAGCTGAAGCAGATATCTTGAAGATTAACATAACTTATTCAATTACAAAACGGAATGGGGCGTATAAAGTTTACAGAATCGAACAAAAGTCTTATGAAAATCTGGCTGAAAAAGGCAAGTACAACCTAACCTGTGATCCTGTGGAATGCCAATAGTCTCCATGTTAACGTACAAATCTAACTTACATTTTACTGATTTTTCCAAGTGGTTTATTTATTTTGTATTTGTTTACATAGTGATGATGACTAACATGGACATTAATTTTGACTAGTATGTATGATACACTAAGTCTCGCCTGGTTTATAATAATAATAATAATATCTCTACCCCTCATTCTAATCACAATGATTAACCCGAAAGTCTGGGACTTGTATGGGAGAGAGGGTGGCATATCATTATTTCGCGGGCCGCATTTGCGTCTCAGGAACGACTTACGTTGGTAGGCCCTAACCACCATTCAGTGCTGGATAGAGGGAAACCTGGAAAACCTCATTAGTTAGGGGGACAAGTCAAACATCAACTGATTTTAATCTCTCACATTAACACCAAGTTGATATTCTTCCCATCCTAGGCCATCGCCAGGATGGTTGCCAATCCATCCCTGCGAATAAGCCTTGATCTACGAGTAAACAATTTAATGAAAAATTGTTCGGTTGAATGGGAATTAGAACCCACGACCTCTGGGTTGAGCGATCGAGACGCTAAGCCCTGAGCCACCGGCTCGCAAATTATTAATTCATTTAGCAAATAACTACGAATAGTAAGGGACATCACTAAGTATCCTCCATCTGTAAACGCCTTATTTAAATAAGGACTAAAACAAATCAAGTTATACGATTTGTTTGGATTGTGTTGCGAAAACTACACAGAGGTGGCGCCAATAGGCCTTGCGTAGGTCTTGCGTACGCAAGGTTTACCTATTGTGCCAAATACTCAGGTCTTCGCATTCGTCGGTATGCTCACTTATATTGCACTGATGAGATCATAAAAAGGTCGAAACCGGTCTGCAATTAGTGGCATCCTACGATGTGTGGTCTTAGTATTTCCTCGTAGTTTTCGTTGCAATCCGAATCCTTGTATTTTGATTCTAACTGTGTTAGACAAAATACGGCAAATTTTGCTTTGTAATTCAGCGCTCGGCGCGGCATATTGCCAGGAGAATAGCTGTTTTAGCTTGATTTGTTTTAGTCCTTATTTAAATAAGGCGTTTACAGATGGAGGATACTTAGTGATGTCCCTTACTATTCGTAGTTATTTGCTATATGCATGCCATCTGATAGTAGTAGAACTAGTTTCTACAACCCTTTATTGTATTGGATTATTAATTCATTATTTATTTTGGGTATAACAGTTTGCTCTTATCCTATTGGAAAAGGTATTAAATCCATCCTCCAAGGATCTCAAGCAAAAGGTATTAAATCCATACTCCAAGGATCTCAAAATGTTTCAAGTATCTCAAGAGTTTGCTCTTATCCCATTGCAAAAGGTATTAAGTCCATCCTCCAAGGATCTCAAGCAAAAGCTATTAAATCCATCCTCCAAGGATCTTAAAATAGGCATTGTAGCTGGCAGCAAAGATATAAGTTTTCTTGCTAAGTTGAGACATTGGCAATCTTGCCTCTTCACTCTTATTTAAGCGTTAAACACCTACACCTGTTTGGTGTCCTATTTTTTATTTTGAAGATATATTATTGGGATCCTAATGTGTAAAAAAATCTACCTGTAAGACAGAAGAGTCTTTCAATCCGTCTCAAGATTGGACTTCATATTTGTATCTGCCGATCCCTATACTATGAAATTCCACTATTCCTTCTTCCACTTTTTCTTGCGGGTCGGTTCCTCTATAGCGAGTCCCAAAGCACTGCGGTCACATCTGGGCCTGTTGTGCATCCCGCCGATCTTCTATTCAACGAGAATTCTCTTAGCTCGCATGGTTCCAAATATGGAGCGTTAGGCTCATACGAGCGTAGTCTTCGGAGCCCTGGCATACCAGGCTTTCTGCTAATCTTAAATTATAGAGATGCTTCTTGAGATGGCAGTGCCCGGTCATGTCATGTCATGCTCCTGTCCCGAGGTTTACTCATACCCATCATCTTGACCGTTCTTCTCTGTAAGGGATCATCCATGACCAGTATTCCTTACTTGTGATATCAATATTACCATATAAAAAGTAATTATATTAATTTTTCCTTCAAGAACTGTTATTAATTTGCAAGAGCATTCGGCCAATCCTGGTTCAAGAACTTTAGAGTATATCCTCCTGACTCAAATCTTAGCTTAGTAACCTGACGTTTGCATCATTATTTGTAAAACACTATTATTTTCACTATGCATCACCAAAAGAGAACACAAAGATTTCACTCTCCATGAGTCTGGAGTCTACGTTTTATAGCATGAAAACAAATGTGAAAAATTATTTACTGCTGAGCTCTATGCGGAAATTTGTAACGGATATATGTAATTAAAAAAAAATATACTATATAATATTTGGTAAATAGTTATTATAACACTGAACGAAACGCTGGGAATGAAATAACACCATAAAAAAGTTGATTAAGTATCTAATGTATCGATTGTGAAATCTGCTTACTGGCGACAATTTTCTGCCTAGCAAAATCATATTCCAAAAGCCATTTTGGAATTATTTGTAATATTTCAAAGATGATTTCGACCAATTTAAATTTGCAGCATTTCCTTTATGAACATCGTTATTTATTAGCATGTATAGCGACGATATTAGCATTGAAAATGCTTATAGGATCGCGAAGGTTATATGGGTATGTTTCGATGAAAAGTGTAACGCGATCAACATGTCACACCGACATGGTTAGGTAGTGGGGAACCGAGTAGAGCGGGCGGCGTGGGCGCATAGTTTGGCATTCGTATTCGTATATTGCAAATTGCAAGTCTGAGAATCTGAATAATATATTTGCAATGTCTGTAAGTCGCAAATGGTAAGTTCTCAAATTAGAACGTAACTTTTGCAAGCTTTCTATAGTTTCAAATTTCATTAATTCATTTTCAATGCACTCCGATGGTTGCAAGAATTGCGAAATCTGTGAATTTTTTCATAGTTCCCTCAGCATCTGACTTGAAGGAATTCCCAACTAAAATGGGACCTAAACGGAACCCTGTGGAACACCCACGTCTACACTTTTATATTCTGACCATTGGGCATTGTTTACATTGGAATTTTCCTTATATGTTAAGGTAACATATTGTTTACGATAACTTAAAAATGATCTTATCCAATCCGCTGCTACTCCATGTCCCGATGTATTTAGTTTGGTCAAAAGCATACTATGGTCAACAGTCAAATTTTATGTAATATACACGTTATTATCATGTCATTGTAACTTCTCACTACTGAATTACCGTGAATTTTTGCCTATTTTCATGGACTAATACACCTCTTTCATACCTGCGTTCCTAACTACGTCGCTGAATCGATACCTCATCGCAGTAAAAGGGTGAAATGGATCCCTTCCACTTTTCGCTACCTACACTGCCGCAAGAGAAATATACATGAGACTGAGATGCATTTTTTAGTATTATATTACCAAAATGGTAGTTTTGGTAAAATAAATATTACTTTACCAAACTGTAGTTTACCAAAGTATGTTCCACTTTATTAAATAAATCGAAGCTAAACGACCAATAATGTCGTTCTTCTATGACTATTAGGATTAATTAAAGGCATATAATTTAATTTTCGTTTTTAAAAATAAACATGCGAAATTTGTGTGAAACCGGATCGGAATTGACTCGATTTTAAGGTCCATGAAGTAGCGCCCAGAGCAGAAATAAACGAATCTGTGGTTAAACATTAGTGGCTCTTTGGTACTGTAATTATTAATTTTATTAATCCTGATATAAGCAAGGAATTCTTTTCAGGGAGAATTTTCCTGAAACCTTCTAAGCTATATTGTACACCACACACCTCATATTCTTTCCACATGCCAAAAGATAAGGGAATATGTCTTATATGAAAGAATTATAACCGGTTTTGCAAAGCCTTGCGTCGCAGCTACCAAAATTTTTATGAAAGATCAAAAATCTCAGAGACAGCTGGACTCGCCCTATCTATAGACAAATGTTTCGCAGTTCAATAAGTTGGTTTACGTATTAGGAATTTATATACTAAAACTTTTTCAAAAGCATGCAAGACGAAATTCCCTAACGTATATTTTTGATCATTCTTCCTTCATATTAGATTTCCTGATAGGATTACTATTAACTAAGTACAAGTTAAAATGTTACGTTTAGACTAATGTGTTTTAAGACTTTTTATTTATATTTATTTGCATTTGAGCTTCTAGTTATATTAGCTATCAGTAACTTGCCAATGGGTAGATATACCGGTCCAAAGTAGAAGCTTCTGTACCATATAAATAATATTCATGACGTTAATACACCTTTCTGGGATAACCGATGAACTAAGGGAGCTACACAAGGAAGGTTATATGAATCATACAACTGTAATCTTAGCCCTCAACTGATGTCTAACAGTTAGACTACCGACACCACTATATATAATTTTTGCAGGAATGAAACATTACATTGTAGCTTGTAGCTTCGAGTGTGATGGAGTTGTTGCGATAATTCATTTAATCAATGTTGAATAAAATAAGGGAATTTATATACAAGGTTTTACTTTCCTGGCATTTTTTTTGTTTATTATTTATTTTGTGCTAATATGTCAGTGCTAGTGTTAAAATATTAATTACCCATCAATGCTGCTTTAATAGTAGCTACTGTAACCAAATGATTGTTTTCATTGTAAAAATTTATTTGTCAATCCTAAAAATAAACGTTAACTCATTATTATTATTATTATTATTTTTCTTGAAATCCAGTCGACCTGTTCCCTGGCTCCGATTCTCAGGGTCAGCCCCTGGTGGTAATCAATAGCTACTCCCCACGTCCGTGGGGTAAGGAACCACTGATTCCGGCAAGCGTGTGCCGTAAGTAGACGTAATGAGCCCAGAATGACCGCCTTCTGCATTCTTCCGGCTAGATTTGAAAAATTTCGGCATGGCGGAATGATCTTCAGTTCCAAAAGCAATGTATCTCTTACTCCAACGAAGGGCTCTTATTATCAGTACCATAAGTTTCACAGTATGTTCTGGATGGAGTCTGCGGAGTTCGAAGAGAATGCCTCGATATTTCGTCCGTTTCTCCTCCTCTTTCAAGACAATGTTGTTCTCAGCAGGAGTCGAGAACTCGATGCCAAACATTGTCTTAAGCTGGTGGTGGAGGAGAACTAGATCAGGCTTATTGGCTCGAATCTGCCTGAGCGTGGGAAATGAGTAGTTCCAATAAATTCAGCACTTTTCATTCTCCACAACGGACTCAATATCCCCCGGAGCGTATGGCAGCACTGGTGTTTCGTCTATCTCGTACGAGTGCCGTAGGGTTATTATTATTATTGTTAATGTTTTTGCGCATTATTATGCGCTTCTCAGTTTATCACTGGTTAATTTTTTTTGTAGACGGGTTATTACCAAGTCTAACAAGAAATTATTTTTGGTTTAGAAACTATTTTACTATATTGCATGTAAGAAGTATGGCTGCTTTTTGTGACTGGGTGGATACACCTTCTTCCAGGCTAAGTTGCCTGAGGTGATTTGTGAATGAGCCCTCTACCAATATAATGAATGAAATAATATGAACTTGTTTCTCTTTCCATATTCTTTCAACTTCTATTGCTAATTGTTGATATTTTTCTTTCTTTTCTGTATATTTTTTGCTATGTTTTCATTTTTATAGCCTCTTTGTTCCGCTGTTAGTATATTATTGTGTCTCAAATGTTTGTCTATTTTATTACATACTGTTGTCATAATTTTATAAATAGTTGGCAGACACCTGTCTGCCAACTATTTATAAAATTATGATAGGCCTATTATTAGCAGAGTCCTAAGTTTCTTTATTTTTGGGTTTAATGAATGTAATGGCCCTCCGTAATAAACGGTGGTGCAATTTCAGGGTTTTCGATAATTTTATTTAGTAGCTTAGTGAGGTAATTGTGTGTTGCTGTAAATTGTTTGTACCAATAATTATGTAGGTATATGATCTTTCCCTGGGCATTTCCAATTATGGGTTTTTTTATTGTTGTTCTTAATTTATCATTAGTTATGAGACAGATAATCAGACATGAGTGTTTGTTCCAGTGTATTTTTATGTCTTTCTAATTCTGCTTCTATCCATTTAGTGCTTTCGTTAAAGAGTGGTGGAATTTGACCACAATCTATTCCAGAATTATGTTATTTGTGCCTTATAGTGCGATTCAGAATTAAGCAAAGTGGAATGACCTCGCCGATCTGGTAAAATACGGTGAAGCATGGGCGTGCGTATTCTGTTTTACCATTGGGCACATTTCAGTTAATATATACTCGTATACTATTCTATAGAATACTTCTAGTATGTGCACTTCCACTTTTTTAACTAACACAAATAAGTATAAACACTGACACAAAGAATAAATACACTGATAATTTTACCACAAATTTTTACCGTTAAGAAAATACGGAATTACGCGCGCGAAATAACCCAATATCACGCCACTGTTTCGAGCGCAGTCGCTTGTTCCCATTGGTTCCTGATTCGACCAATCAACGTCGTTGAAGCTCGGAAAAAAGAAAGGGAAAATGCAAGAATATGTATGTTAAATAAGGATAAACAGCTTGTCGTCAACTTTACGGCTTTCGCAGTTGTCAGATATTCGGAAATTCCTTGATATTATCACAAGTATAAAGATATATTATGTCTTTATACTTGTTATATTATTAAGTAAAAGACAAATTAAACATTGTGTTTGCTTTAATAAAGTACAATAGGGATAAGGGACGTTAAAGACAAGTAAAAAAATGGGTGAATAAGGTAATTAATACGTTTCCTGTTTTAAATAAGAATACTTTAGAAATAAATGTGACAACACAGATCTACTTTTTCCGGTCATTGTACTTTGCTTAATTCTGAATCGAAGTATAGTTGGTGGTAATACTGGGTGTCCCATCGAAAAGTATCACATTTCGTCGCCTTATATCTCAAAAACTAAAAGAGATATCGGGATGCGGGTTGGACAGAACGACTTAGAACTTTTGTAAGTTTTTTTTGGCACTGTTGCCAAATCTCCAAATATATTAGAAAATTTTTTATGGAATTCGCTCCTCTTTGGAGTAAAGTTACTTGCTTATATTAAATGGAACACCCTGTATATGCCATAATGAACACCTTGCCATAATCAGAAAGCTTAATCACTCTACTTTTCAAAAAGGTATGCATTGTTTACATTATCTTGAGAATTGGAGCCACAAAATTAAGTTTGTTAGAAGTACTCTTATTTGGGTTATTACGAATGAAAAAATACCTCCTTCTTTGTAAAGTTATTTTTAAGTTTTTGAACACTTATTTTAAATAAAATACCCTATATAACTATTTTATCATTTTAAAATATCTGATCAAACTTGATGTGGAACTTGACTGCATTTGCTTTTTAAATGAAAACAGATAAGGAGAAAAGAATAATTCTTTAATAATCGGTAGGAACGAGTTTTGTTAACAATAACAACAAACCGCAATGGCAGTAATAAAAATAACAGATAAAATAATCAAAATAACTGTATAAATACTTGAATAAGTTAGAAAACAATTTGTTTTAACTGCCCACCATTTACTTCAATATACATTTGTGCATCCTTAGTAGTAAATGATCAAAAGTGTTTGATCCTTCTAATGTGAACATTTTTATATCTATACTTCAAATATTTGACACAACTGACAATACAGTTTATTGTTGTCCTTTTGTTTTTCATGGCTACTGTGAAAACGAAGACTAGCTTCACAAACTGTTCAAGTAAGAGGTGCTCCCATTTAACTGAATTTTGTGGCTCCAATTCTCAAGATAATGTAAAGAATGTATACCTTTTTGAAAAGTAAAGTGATTGGGCTTCCTGATTATGGCAAAATATACAGGGTATTCCACTTAATATAAGCAAGTAATTTTACTCCAAAGAGGAGCGTATTCAATA
Source organism: Pogonocherus hispidulus (assembly GCA_963924545.1). NCBI lineage: Eukaryota > Metazoa > Arthropoda > Insecta > Coleoptera > Cerambycidae > Pogonocherus > Pogonocherus hispidulus. Next base: position 81,291,543 of record OZ004693.1, read on the forward strand.
AAAAATTTACCAATATATTTGGAGATTTGGCAACAGTGCCAAAAAAAAACTTACAAAAATCTTAAGTCGTTCTGTCCAAACCGCATCCCGATATCTCTTTTAGTTTTCGAGATATAAGGCGGCGAAATGTGATACTTTTCGATGGGACACCCCGTATATCTGTATAGTCGCTGGCTGTTAGATTTCGTTAAAACAGCTTTTCTTTGTTTGTAAACATTGCATTTTGAGATTTTTAATTATTGCGATTTGAACTTGATTGCGATTATTAGATATTATTATTATTATAGTTATCACATTTCATCAAAATTATTCACCGATGCTTTTATTGTTGCATCAGTCGAAGACTCGAGGCGTTTTTCATGCAAACAACCGAATACCGGTTGGTATTTAGCACTAAAGGCATAAAAAATGCGGTGCCATTAATATTATTACATCGCACGCCGGTAAAACTCAACATATATCAGATAACAAAATGCATCCGAACCCGTTTCAAGCTTAACATCGGTTCGATATGGAAATATGGCTCAGTCAAAATGTGCTGCGATAGGGACAAAGAGTGGTCATAAATCAGATATTTTTAAAACATTGTTAAGAATTGACAAATAACCTTTATGAAAGGGATTTACAATCCACCGAATAGTTTCATTTTTTGGAATTTCTAAATAGGATAAATGTAACGATTAACATTTACATAGTACACAGGGTGATTCAGTCATTAGTGCATTAACTTTAAGCAGGTATTCGGAGAGTATAATAAAGACAGGAAATCGAGAAATAAAATATTTTAGTCGATCTTTCAAAATTGAAAAAAAAATCCTGAATTCAGGAAATAAGTTTGAATTGAGGCAGTCAGTACCATGACAGTCTAAATACGGGGTTTAAATAATTATTTGAAAATATTTTTTCAGCGTAAATATGTATTTAAATTTTTTTAAATCGTACCTATATTCATATTATACTTATTTTTCCCTATTCTCTTTTAAAATTAATGTACTAATTACTGAATGAGCCTGTATACCTTATTCATAAGTCCTTATTGTTTAATTTTATACAAGATTTATTGCTTATAACTTATAACTTAGCTGTCTAGACCTATAGTGAAAATATTTGGAGTAAAAAATTAAATATACATCAGTAAATATTTTTATTCACAACCATATATGTAATAAGGTTATTACCGACTTTTTAGAAGTTTGAAAATTAGTCATTACTAACTGCTGCTACTGGCCAGGTCGGGAAGTGATCACTTTCCACCCAAGGGTGGAAAGTAAAACATCTGAAAGATACGTGATGTTTGTATTTTGAGTGACGTTAATTTTGACAAGGCATCAGTCATCAGAAAAATTCTTATATTTTATATTTATATTTATACAAAATCAGTTTACAATAACAATAATTTTGGATTTTAGTTTTTTAGCAAATACTAAAAAAATCACATCAGCTGCTGTCAGTGTGATAGTCAACAATTTATGCCCCCTTTATTAAATAATAATGTCAGCGTCATAGAAACGGATTTTCACTGTCTTCTAAGTTGAAAAGTAGTATGAAAAAATATGAATGAATAAATGGAGATATTCCCGTTTTCTCGTTTTTTTAGAGACGGTTGTGAATAAAATCGTATACATACCTCGGCGGAAGGTTTCATTCCTGTCTCGCGCTATAGCTTACCTCGGTGTTACGCACCTCGGTTATCTAAACAGCGCTCGACAGTAATGAAACATTTTCCGCCTCACTATGTAATATACTAATATGTATCTATTACCTACCAAATATTACCTGAGAAATTTGGTTCACAGTTCGTATATCTTGGTGTAGACCAGGTTGGACCAACAATTTTTATACAGAAATTACGTCTCTAAAAACATTCCCACTATAGAAAATCAATCTAAATAATCCAGTAGTGGACGACACAGTAAGATAGCTGTAGATTCAGAAAAAAGAGAGCTTGTAGATAATAATTTGCCTTAAAAATTTAGAGAGATTTCACCACAGTGCTTGGTCTTACACCCTATTGGATTATTTTGTAATATGTAGGTCAAAAATAGTCGGACAGTTAACGCCATCCTTCAAAGATCATACAAGACTCCTTCAATCTTATATAGTTGTACAGTGTGATGCAAATTCAGTGGAATTTATATGTGTTTCAGAATGTACTAAAGATAAAAAAATATTAGCACGTTTCCCATTGTGAAATTCAATAAAAATTCAGCCGTTGAATTGGAAACTTTGTTTTTTATTACAGGGAAGGTTACATTTTCGACCATCTCTGCATCGTTGGTCCCAGATAAGTCACAGTTAAATTTAAAACTGTACGAGACAGTTAACTGAATGATTTATCATATCATTTCTATCATTTCAAGCAAAGTTCAAGAGCTGTATGTCCGAAAGATGTCAATGTAGAGAGAACTTGACGGTTGAGAGATATTTTTAGCGATAACAAAATAATTGAATATGGAGTTCCACAAGGCAGTGTGTCAGGACCAGTGTTGATCAATATCTATTTAAATAGTTTGTTTTCCGTCCAAAGCACTGGTACAATTTTATCTTATGCTGATGACACTGGATATTTTGTTCTGATAAATCTTGGGAACGCCTTAAAATGAATATATGGAAGCGGACATTATAAGAATTACAAAATGGTTTGATCATGGTCTGTTATCAATTATTTTTAACAAAATATACTACTTACGTGTCACGTGTCTTTAATCCTCACTGCCTTCTTTTGGAACTCTGCAAATAGGTGAATTTAAAATTAAGGAAACCACTAATAAGAAGTACCTTTCGTATTGACAATAATTTGAGATAGGAAAAGTAAATAAATTATACTGTCAAAAAATTCAAATAATAATATCTAAATGTTAGTAGTGGTGAGAAACACACCGTAGTGCCCTCTTTGGCAATTTAGTGCCCAATTAGGCAATCACGTCGCAACGTCGTTCATCGAGTTCACTACCTGATGAGCGCAAAATAAGCGCGAAACCGGTCAGTGTCTGGTAGATGATCTCGATGAACGATGTGGCGACTCCTATGGAGATGCCGATATGTAATGAAATTCTAGTCGGGGCACATTGCCCGTGAAGTAGTTGTTTTCAGCATCTCCTTCAAATAAATAATATCTAAATTTTGAATTCTGACGGCTATATCAGACGAAGGAGATTTAAAAATTTTGCACTATTTTTTGCTGGCGTGGGGTGGTGCATCAGAAACTACAATTAAAAAAATAGAAATCGTTCAAAAACAATATTAAAAATTATTTATAAAAAACAAACTTTTTACTCTTCAGATTTATTGGATAAAGAATCATGTTAGATCCTCGGCAATTGTTTTTCATCCAACGCAATGTATTTTAGCATAATTTTAAAACATGAAACTATCAGGTCGAAAATTATACTGTGAAATTTCTGAACTAAAATTCTACTATAAGCACAGAGGACACAGACCAGAGGCGAAAGCTTGCGGCGGTGTCTTTGATGTTTAATGGCCCATTTTCGATACCAGTTACGTCTACACTGAGAGAAATAATTGCTTAATTCTAACAATACCACCTTACTATAGGTACTCTGAAAGAAGTGTTTAATGATTATCGTTAACGGCTTTTGTAGATTAAGTATATCAATACAATAATTCACCTTATGTAATGTAACTAAACCACAGGGGACCTAGAACAGAGACGAAGGCTAGTGGCGGCGTCTTTGATGTTTAATGGCCCATTTTCTGTACCAGTTACATCTACACTAAGAGAAATAATTGCTTAATTCTAACAATACTACCTTACTATACTCTGAAAGAAGTGTTTAATGATACTTGTGGTTGTGACTGATATGTTATATTACTTATATTACTAATGTCATTCAGTTTTTTGTTTTATGTATTTTTAATAAATGTTTCATGTCATTTATTGCAAATAAAAGATTTATTATTATCCATATGTGATGTTGTATTTTTTATTATTCCCAGAAAATAACCCGAATAAGTTGCAGATCATTATTAGAATTAGGAAAATTATCAAAATTTTGCTTATAAATGTACCTATGCTTTTATTAATAACTGCAGTAGTAATACAATAATTATTATTTTCCGACTGATATTTTTTACACTGGTTTTGTAAAATCAGATGCATTTTTAATAACAATCACCAGTATACAACATATTTTTAAGCAAGTTCTAACAAAAAAAGCCATAAATTTGAACACAGCGCAAACTTTACATGTAGACCAACATACCTCCAAGCTTCGTAAGATTATTTCCTGTATTAGAATAATTTAGAGGTACATCTCGATGATAAAGCACATGGACTATTTATTTATGTCCATCTATATTAAATAATTTAATATTTAATTCATTTATTCTTATTCTGAATTTTGTTGGTGTGCACTGCAAATTTTTTGCACTTGCAACTACAATAATTTGCTACTAATATACTTATGTATTAGTACAGTCTAAACAGCAGACTTAAAGGAAACACAAATATTGGTAATGTAGCTTAGTTACATTACATAAGGTGAATTATTGTATTGATATACTTAATTTACAATAGCCCTTAAATATAATCATTAAACACTTTTTTCAGAGTATAGTAAGGTCGTTTTGTGAGAATTAAGCAATTATTTCTCTTAGTGTAGACGTAACTAGTACAGAAAATGAGCGATTAAACATCACTAGCCTTCGCCTCTGGTCTGTGTCCTCTGTGCAAGATAATAAAATTTACTAATTCACGAAGTACGTTTTTAAATTTTTAAACTTATTTCGAAATAAATTTTCCTTCCTTCTTGGCGCCCGGGTTATTAAATTCATACTCCAGTTACTCTCTTCGTATATATTTGCGGAGATATAATCGTATTTATTTAAAAATTGTCTGTTCGACATGTAGCCGCCGCACTGGGCTATAAATATTTAGCATAAACGAATATCCGTGTTTATGTTGGAGGAATTAGCGCGCCCTGTAAATGGCCCACATGACGAGCGAGGCGTGCATTAAAATGTCAATTCCGCGCAATGCTGCCGAAACGCTAAACTATCGACTCAGTGACGTACACATGGGGAGGGCACAGACAACCTCGTTTTTCTATATTTTACTTTAAAAAAATTTCTGGCAATAGTAGAATGGGTAATACAGGGTTTTCCAGTTAAAAAAATTCAGATTCAGCTGTTTGAAAATCGATAAATTACTAGATACATGTGTGAAAAACACTCTATGTATTGGCGATTCCAAAAATGAATACGATACGCCCTCTGCTTGAAAGTATTTGACCCTACTTTAAAAGGTATTTTTTGGAGGCTTATTGCTGATATAATGATAAATAACACGTATTTGGGTTTGTTTAACGTAATAATTTAGTGGTGCTTGTAATTTTTTGGTATTACAAAGTTTAAAAAGACGTGATTAGTATTTGTACATTTTTATTTTTACATTTTAAAATGGCATTCAAAAGAAATCAGCACAAAACAAACTGCCGTGTTTATGGGTGTCATTCCACAAAACATGTCAATAGAAGTGTTTAAGATAGAAGATAGGTAGAAGTTTGACCCTAGTATAAGAAACTGTGTGTCACTAATTTCTTCAAAAGGCATATAACAATTTATTAACAGGGAACACGTTTATTTACACAACATAACCACTTTGTTGCAGTTTATCTATACTTTTCTATTATTAGTCTTATAAAAACAGAATATATTTTAATTTAAACATTAGGCTTGTTTTGGTTCTCACACAAACAGGTTCTGAATCGTACTGAGCAGGCGCAATTTGAAAATTCGAATTCAAACTGCGCACGCTCAGTACGATTCAGAACTGGTTCTTGTTAGAACCAAAATAAGCCTGTTATTTAACAAAAAACAAGCACTAATATGGTATCACCATACAGTTTAACATACTTATTTTAGCCCAAAATGTAAGTAAACAAAAACTAGGGTACCTGTTTCAACCCAAAAAATTCATATAATTAGCAATGAAGCACTTATGAGACGTTGACTGCTTTCACCACTCTTTTTATCCTTTATTTCACCCTAACTAGCACATGAAGTCACTATATTTATGGCAGTTGAATGCTAAATTGCTAGATGATGTGATATGAAATGCAAAATTTTTACTCGAAAAATGCATATTTCAGAACCGTTGAACAACTAATTATGATCTTGAAAGGGGTTGGAACCTTCGGTGTGAAGATAACACTGACGTAGTTTTCCATATAAAACCAAACCAAAACATTATAAAATGATTAAAACTAAAGAGTTGATATAATTTTATTATATATGTAATCCCAAGATCCCTCCTTATTCTCACCATTGATTGTAAAATGGACATCTTTTGATAATAAGCTATTCCTCATACCTTTAATTAAGTGAAAAGGATCAAAAACAAGAATTAGGTTAGTTTTAATCACATCCAGATTATACCAGCTTGGTTGGCGAAACGGGCGTCGAGTACAGTATAGTGTTTTGGTGTTAGGTATATGGAAAACTACGTCAGTGTTAATTAATTATGATTATAGAATTTCTCGTACGTGCATTACGAGAAATCTTTGTCTTGTGGTCAACTTCTCGAGATAACTTCTCGACTTGTCTAAAATTGTTTCGTTTTCTGTGACATCACATTAAAAAATTTTTATCTGTCCTTTTCAATGGAGACATAAAATATGTCATAGGTGTTCCATTTAAAAGAAATTGAGTTTCAGCTGTTTGAATTGATAAATTACTACTCCTGTGAAAAACATTGTACAAAAAATGCAAATTTCAGAACGACGATAATATTATGTGTCTTCAAAATATCTTCCCTTAATCACTGAAGATAACTTCCCGCTGATTTTTTGTGTGTCCCTGGCAAATTCGTTTTTTGACGATAACTTGGCAACGCCGCATCCGAATTTCAAAAATTAAACATCATTTTGAAGACAACGGAAAGGCGAATCCAATACGATTGGTTCACCCCTCTGCACTGGATCACCCTGTATGTTCCAAAATAATTTTAAAAGGTGGTTGTCAGTAGTGTGTACATAATACTTTAAAGGAAAAAAGTTATATTCTATAGCAACTGAGTAATGGACCGAGGCATCTTAAGTGATCAGCCTGTATAGACAATTCTAAAATAAATACCACCGCAAGAATTGCAATATGAATATGTTTAAACCGATGTTTACAAGATTGAGTACTGGCAATTCTGAATATACAGCTCAAAATATGTTTTTGAAATAGAAAAACTATTAGTGCCAATGCTATACCTCGGTCTGGAGTTTACTTGCGCATGGTAGACCAACTGACTACGGTAATTGAGCTGCTGATAATGATACTGTATTGAGATAATACTATATCCCCAATGCCCCCTCTTTGCCAAAATTCGGGATACGCCGCTGGATCGGCACGGCCAAAAGCGACAAGTTAAAAGCCGGCTGACGACAGGTCACCGTTTTACGGCAGCGACGAACTCAAAAATCAAATAAACACGGTTTATATGAACTCCCGACTGACATCCGACGTTAAAACAAACTAACAAATATCGCGTTTCGTAGCAAATAGGGGCCCCGCTGACTTGGGAATAACAAACAATGAGGTTAGGCTCCGACTATGGCAGTTCCGAGGATCGGGTTACTTTAACCTCTGGCCCTACCCCGGTGGAGGGTCTCATCCGCCTCATCGGCACTCTCTTGACAGCCAAGCCCGTGAGCCACAATATTTATCACATCCTGAAAATTTTGATGGACTGGTTGCACGTCATATGTAAATAATATGTGATAATAGTTTCGTTTCTATTCTATTTTCGTAATAATTGTTAAAATAATAAGTACAATGTAGATATACCGAGTGTCTCATATTTACCCACATATACATAGCAAATTGTATATTTTCTCTTAAATTAATAATTTCTACAAAAATTAGGCAACATTTTTTCTAGAACTAATTACGCTAACACATTTTTATGATTTTGACCCTATTGTGCTAAATTTCATGGTAAATTATTATGCATTTCCGTCGATAGCATATCAGTTTATAGGGTTATAATTGCGATTATCAGAATAATAATAGATGTTTTATATTTTGACTATAAAGTCAAATCTCGTGACTCAATAATTTGATATAATTTAAATACTTACCTAATAATTTTATCTTTAAGAATAGAAATAACTCAAGTAAAAATTGTTCAAAAAGCTTTTGGCTAAAGCAGTTCACACCTTAAGTATATATGTGTATATGACCTAAACTGAACTTGCATCTTTTAAATGTAACACCTCACATATTTTAATAGATATTAGGATAAAACGTCGTTTATAGTTTTATAAAGGGTGTGCGGTCGGCAATTTGAATACATGGAAGCGATATTGGCTCTGCAAACCGAAAACATACCGAACCGATGTCTAGCCGACCTGTGAGAGAAGGGACTAACATACTATTCTCAACTTTTGTGTTTCTTAGGCGGCCATGTTGAATTTTCAGTTTTTCTAATTTAGCTAAAAAGAGCTCTCTAACAATGTAACATTACGATACGAAAAAATTATTTTTAAGGCGGTAATTTAATAAAACATATACCTGAAACATGTATCTGGAAATCAACAGAACATAGTATAATCCATTATTCGGGAAAATTTTCCTTTCTAAATTGTGACCTGTCATCAGGTCGAAAATTTCTCAAATATCTCAAAAATTGACGTAGTTAGCCATGATTTCGAAACAGTTCAGGGTCAGCATAAAAATGTCTAAAACATCCCCTATTCAACCGACTTTCTATCCATTATAGTTTCCAAAATCCCAATTGCGAGCATCGAATTTGGGAGACACGGTATAAATACCTACATAATATAGATACAATAAAGCAAATATTTAATTGACTAAGCTGTTATACTCGTAAGTAGCTACATATTTAGTTTGATAGAAATTTATTATTTTAGTTAATTGTTATTTAAATTAAATTAATTAATTAAATAATATTTGGAAATATGTATGAATAAAAAATATAACAAAATAAAAAATTTAAGACTAATCGAACACATAACTAGTTCAATTTGTTCGATATTTAAGCAAATTTTAAATGTTTCCTTGATACTATTCTTCGATATTATCAATTTGAAATACTTGTGTGTAGCTAATAGGTTAATTTACCTATAATATTTCAACCTAACTGCACTGATTTATTTACACCATACACTAATATATTTATTTTTTTTCAATTGACTCAGTTTATATATTTGTAACTGATTTATGTTCAGGTGCTATTTCAATAATCTGACAACGTATTCCACTCACTGACTATAACTCTAGTAAACCCGACGGCGATTATATCGACCATCGCGATTATTTCCAATGAGCTTCTGTTGTTCTAGAGTATTAAATTTTACTTCCCAATAAATATAAGTATAGTTAACCTTTCACTGATCCTTTCAGTACAGGTATTTATTGATTTAACTTTTGTATTTTGCAGTTTTGCAAAACACTAAGTTCCGGCTTACAGGTTTTCACCATTGTACCATTTATTTTCATTTACAGTTGGCCAAGTAAGTGTTTGTGGATGAAAAACTGTTGATTATAGGTTGATGTTCGTAGTAAAAAAAATATGTGTTTGCTGAAATCAAGTTTAACTAATGGGGTATTTTCCTTCAATCGAAATGAAAGTGGAAACCTGTATTTTTATAAAATATATATTTTTTTATATTTATTAGGATAAAAATTATTAAGATTGAATCGGTAGAAAATTTTTAATTCAATTTTGAAATTTTATTCTATATTCGTGACGTCACTAAGCGAAAACTAGGGAATATGTATCTATAAAGAGGCCACACTGATAACATGTGGCTAGTTTCAGTTTGTAACGACGACAAACGACATTTCGATAATTGACATTTGAAATTTCCTGTTTGTGTTTGGCTTGACAACTTGACGTGTTGTATTGTTGTTTTCTTGTGAAGTAAACTTTTATTAAATATGGAGCAAGGTTTTGTAGAGGCTAAATCCGACAATTAACCGGTTATAGATCCTTTTATGATAAAGATCTTATAGATCCTTTCAGAAATATAAGAGATGAAAAATGTAAGGTTAGTATTTAACTTAACAGTATTACTGGAATGTTACTGCAGTAATACTGTTAATCCAGTAATCCTGCAAATTAAGTAATCCACTTAAAGTGGATTAAATATATTCAAAAATTACCTTTCCAAATTACGATTTTTTTCTATTACTAATAAATACACTTGTAATCAGTCACTGGCAGAGACGATAATTCACAGGTAAAAATATAAACGAAAAACAATGTCTCATGTTTACCATGATGTTTACCTTAACCAAACAATTCAAACATAAACAAAAGTAAAGTTGTCACGCAGTGACACCAACCACACAAATGAAAATATCCTAGAAATCACTAAAAAATGGCACAAATTTTGAATTTTCCCTTAGTGACGTCACATAGATATCGCGCACAATAAAAAAATAATGTATGGACTTAAATGAACCCAATATTAAAATTACAGAAATACGTATCTCTTCTTTTTCCAACTACTTTCCATTGTCGATGTAAAAAAAAATAGGAAAACACCCCATTGTCTCAAAAAGAATACATAGAATCTGTAAGGAATTTCCAATATTTTTCTTCATAAAAGGTTCACAGTTATGGGCTGAACCTTTTAATAGGTTAAATGAACTACCCTCGCTACAAATTTATTGTTACAGTATACCAATACCAAGTTGTATTTAAACGATTTAATGAACGTTCAACTGGGTTTAAAACATCATTCATACTGAATAATACTGAATACTGCGGTGACTAAATTCGTAGATTTTCAAAGCCCACTAATGAAATCTCTAAATCAGGGAGCTTTTAGAAAGATTTCCCGGAGGATACAGCTGGTAAGTCGTCAGTAGACACGCAACGCAACCACGTCGAGCACAAAGTCAGTGGGCCGAATAGGCCACATTTTCCTAATAATATAAATTTCTACCATTATAGAATTTACACAGAAGTTGTAGATATACCTACCGGTAATATATTTTATTAGTTTTATTTTGCAAAACCTTATTAAATAGAGGGTATATTTTAAAGAATAGTCCAAACTACACAAATAGATTCTAGAACGAAAATTAATGGTTGTAATTCATATAAAATTTTGTAGATAAACGCTTCGTTTCCAAGATACAGTGTATTAAAAGATCAGATACGGGTGTATCTGATACTATCTTGACTTTGTTTCGCTCGTATTTTACAAACAGATTTCAATTTGTTCAGTACCGATGCTTTCAATCGAGTAATTTTCCGCAATTGTAAGGTGTTCTACAGAGGTCGATTCTGGGACCTTTATTTTTTATTAGATTTATCAATGACTTGACTGAATTGTTCGACGTTTAATTATTTAATGTATGCGGATGATCTTAAACTATTTATTGAGATAAATGTGGCATCTGATTGCTTTAAATTACAGGACAACTTAACTGGGTTAGACGGGTGGTGTGAAGATATTACCTACCTTTAAACGTCAGTAAATGTAATATTACGTCTTATAGCAGTCGGAAAAATGGTCAACGTTTTGATTACATTTTGCACACCGCCATTTTAAATAGAATAATGCAATTCAAATACTTAGGTGTTACATGTTGTGATAATTTATCGTTTGACACATATATTCATTCAGTAACCGAATCTGCATTTAAATGTCTGGGCTTTTCTTAGGGAATTCTAAGAGTTTTCGGAATACGGCGACATTTAATACGCTGTTCAATTGTTTTGTTCGCTGCAAATTGGAGTATGACTCCATTGCCTGAAGTCCAATTTATAACACTCATATTACACAATTAGGAAAGGTGCAGCGGAGGTATCTAAAGACATTGCATTTTATGAACGTTGGTACCTATCCGGTTCGTGGGCATTCCACAAGACATTTTGCTATCTACATTCAACTTAAAGTAGCTTACAACGTCAGCACGTTATGTCTCCTCTAATTTTTTTGCACAAAATTATCAATAATTCTCTGAATGCACCTTCCCGTACAAACATTGTCATATAGCCTCCCCTCTTTATCAAATTACTGTTAACTATCAAATGTATGAAGATGGACTTGATATCTATAATTTTTCGTTCAATTGAATGTATTAAAAATTTATTTGAGTAGTCGTACGTATATTGTATTGTATATATCTTTATATCTTATTTGGTGTTTTATTATGTAATATGTATACGTCTGGCTTTTAATCAGTTATTACTTATTCTTTAAATTGTGATATTTTTACTCTTGTTGTCTATTCTTGTGTTTTTATATTATGTATTTTTGATAGTTTTTTAAAACTTTGTTCTGTAATTGGCTGTTTATTCCCCAACAAATTTACAAAGCGATCAAGGACTCGAGTTTTACAATCGCCAGTTCTCCACAGTGATGCATGACTATGGTATAAATCATTATTCCACATTCAGTACAAAAAAGGCAGCAATCGTGGAACGTGTAATTAAAACTTTAAAAAATTGGTTATATAAAGAATTCTCGGCCAGTGGCAAATACAAATGGTTTGATATACTTCCTGATATTATAAACTTGTACAATAATAAAGTCCATCGTACAATAGGGATGAAACCCATAGATGTAAAATACGCAACAAAGTTAAGTGTATATAATCATCCCAAAGTCGCATTAAAATCAAAATTCCATGTTGGTGACACGGTTCGGATTAGCAAATACAAAGGAATATTTGAAAAGGGGTATACAGCCAACTATTCAACGGAACTTTTTAAAATTAGGAATTACAGAACAAGGACATTGAAAATCCATCCCGTAGGACATTGTACGCTAAAAATAAATAAATAAATAAATAAATAAATAAATAAATAAATAAATAAATAAATAAATAAATAAATAAATAAATAAATAAATAAATAAATAAATAAATAAATAAATAAATAAATGAATAATCCGATTAGTATCTAGGTGGGTGGCTATGTAGAGGAGGTCAGAGATACTTGGCTACCTTTTAGTTGCTCCTACGTTAATCATTCGTAGAAGGTTACGAACTTAGATGAGACTCGTCTAGAGAACATACTGTTCCTCGAGTAGGATGTAAGATCAAAAATAAGTTGCCCCTTATGTAGCGTTTATGAATTGACCTTAATAGTGGGAATAGTCTCAATAAAATTGAATGATTTGTTTGAGTTCATGGTACCAAGAAAATTAGAAACATTTTATAATTAACATTTATCCACATAGTAATATATAAATTTTGGTATTTTCTATTGATGGCTATAATTATATTAACCACTAACTCCGCATTTTCTGACGGAAAATTCAAAATATAGTATATTCTGCCTAATAGTAAACATAGAGTACCTAAGTTCCTTTATGTAGTACAACAAATACAACAAAATGCTGCCATATAGTCGCAGAAAAGAAGCATGCGAGTAATTGCTATAAAATTTTGTTTAGAACAAGAATAGGTATGTACGTTTACTGGTCAAGAATATTGGCGGTTTCTCTTAAAAAATTCAAATATGCCATAAATTGAAACAAAACGATAAAACGCAACGTTTAGTTCACTGTGCTCAGATGCTGCCTAACATTTATGAAGATGACGAGTTCTTGAATAATGTCTGGTTTTCAGATGAATCCCATGTGTCACTTTCTGGTCACGTTAATAGATAGTGTTTTAGATTCACTGGGTTTACTCCTCCTGGGGAATTGACTGAAACACCTCTTCATGAAGAAGAGAGGTGTTATCGGCCCTTACTTCATTATTGATAATGCAGGCCGTACTGCCACCGTCAACAGTGAAAGAAAGCGGCAAGTTCTGATACCTGTAAAGCAAAAAATCTGTTGCTGCGTAGACAGTGGTTTCAGCAATCGTTTATAATGATTAGGGATAATTTTGATGACAGCCATTTCCCAAAAAACAGACTTTAATTGTCCTTCACATAGCCTGGACCTTACTCACCCCGATGTTATGGGGTCTGGGGCATGATGAAATCAGCAGTTCACTATCCACCCACTACAATTCCGGAATTGAGAATCGCAATTATTCGCTTCTTCCGAACTTTACAGCAATCTACATTTTAAAACATGGTACGAAACCTTTCTTGAGATATGCGTTCAACAGAATGGTGGACATATAGAGCATATTATTTGCTTTTATACAGGGTTATTCAGAACTTATCTCTAAAACTTTGAGGATACGTGCATCCTTAAATAAGAACTCGATATCACCAAAAAAATTTATAATAAAAGGCTTAGGATTTCCCGTAAACAATGTTTAAAGATATACCGTTATAAAGGACTACGTAGATGGGCAACTGTACTTCAACATCTGATATACCTACCACATTCCTAAGAATGTGGTAAAAAAAGTAAACACGTTTTTGTACCTCGAACGACGACCGAGCGAATACAATTTTAGCGGGGATAATATCTCTATTGTCTATTCAGTCATCAGTCTACCTGTGTCTTCTCTAGTGTGTGTCTGTGTCTAGTGCCGGTGTCATGTGTACATGTCTACTGAGCACATGAGCCATTTTGAAAATTTTACAGTTTAACACTCCTACGATAAATAATCGTAGGAGTGTTAAACTGTAAAATTTTCAAAGTGGCTCATGTGTATAGTAATGCTGAGTTAATGGACTGTTACCAGTGGATTATCAATTACGAGTTAGGTTTTGTGAGTGGTTGTTGCAGCAAAATGCTGAAAATCTCCAATTTACTTAATAATTTGCGTTTACAAGATCAGCAACCAGGAGGAACATTCGCTTTAGTGCGGCAAAATTGGATAGCTTTAGGGACAAAATTTCGAACAGCTTTTGTAACAAGGTATGTGCAAATTTTTTATAAATTTCATGTTTCTAATACCTAGTAATCAAGTAGCGCAATTCTTCAAAATTAGTGTAACAAAATTTTATTAATTTTAAAGACACGTCACTTTGGTCACATCTATCTATCTTTAAGTTTATTAAAGTAAAAACGCTGCAAATCTTTTTTGCGTCGGTATACTCTCAGAACTTCCGAGGTTTTTTTCGTGCCAGTTTGCATTGTCAGTCCCAAGGTCACTCCATTACAGTGGACCAGTATCCAGTGGCGTGCAATGAAAAATTTTTAAATAATTTTCAGAAGCCGCCAAAAAAATGTTTTTTTGCACTACCACATTTGTACATGTATGTTGAACATCCCCAAATTTTATTATGGATAAGTTCTGAATAACACTGTATAGACCTTAACTTTGTCGTTTTTGTTATAATCTGCGTAATAGATGCCACATTCTATATTTTTATACTGTGTGCACCTAAAGGTCACTTGTTCAAGTTCACACCAACTAAATATCTTGAATTTGACTTTTGATTTGATCTGATTTCCACGTGCAAATTTCGAACGTAAGTCCTTTGTGGAAGTTATCGTTTATATCACGCATATATTTGTATTCTGCCGGAGATTTGAGCACTCAGCTTGTTTCCCGCTGACTGGAATCACTGTTAAGTGAAATAACGATCGGCGAGACGAGCAGCGAACACGCGGGCGGAGCGCAGGAGGGAAGAAGTTTTAATCTTCCTAATGCATGGGTTAAAACCCCAGACAGAATTTGATCTACCCATCAGCGTTGGATATAAACAGCTCAAAGCCAAATTCACAAAACAACGAGTTTATTATTAACAGCGCATATACAAATTGTTTCTGGTACATCTACTCTGACTGCCTGTACGAGGTGTTTGAATTTGTGTAGGTACCTACTTACATGATATAATTGATTTTAGATTTTATAAAGGCAAATTTAAAATGTTTTCTATCTTGAATAATAAACTGTGTAATTTCATCCAGTATGCCATTATTAATTTGCATACAATTAATATTATGTGAGCACACAAAATATATAGGTGACTTAGTATTAAATCTATAGTTACACTAAGTTAAGTTTAAAAAACAACACACACATAATGAGTTTTAATTTAACTCATATTGAGACACATAAAACACACATAATTATATTAACACATAATTTAACACATACCTATTGAGTTTTAATTATCTCCAGATAATGTCAACTTGGTAGGCGAAACGCGCGTCGAGTGCAGTATAATGTTTTGTGGAAAACTACGTCAGTGTATCTTCACACCGAAGGTTCCAACCCCTTTCAAGGTTAAAGAACAAATCGAATTTTATGAATCATTGAGTTGTACCAAATTATGACTGTTGAATAATAAAATATGTACTTCAATTAGATAACCATTACTAACCAATTACTCAATTACTAACCATTTGCTTATAACTGAGGTATATCATCGTCATCATAAAAATCTTTACGTATCAAGGGCGGATTACGGAGCCCGCGGGCGGCGGGTAGGGGGAATTACCCTATTCTCCCCCCCCCATGAATTAAAATTTTACACTAGCAAAAAGAAAAAACGTAATTAGTTAAAAAAAAACATAAACGTACCTCGCTTAAGTATGTTTTATTAAACACTTTTATTTGCTATTTCATTTTTGTTCAAAGAAAAACGTACTTACCTAAATCACCAGGTAATTTGATATTTTTTAAAAATGTGGATCCTCGAAATACCCCCCCCCCCCCCATTTTGAAAAGCTAAATCCCTTGAAGCCTTGGTTACGTATAGTTATATAGCTTATACATACAAGTAAAGTTATTAATTAAACTTGTAATGCTAAGTTCCATCTATATTTCATAGAATGATTACGAAATATAGAACGAAATTAAATTTCATGCCTTGCTTAAAAGTTTAGTGGAAAATATGATAAATGGCTATTCAATCAGCTCAATATTCACAAAAGAACACGCGTGTTTGCAGCCGCAATGCGAATGAATACATATCAATAATGTTGGTGGTAAATCATACATGAAACTGACTTGATATAGGGGCAATTCGAACTTCTATTCTGATGGTTTGGAATAATAAATATAAATTATTTTTCTTTTATAAACTATTTTTTACGGTCTCCCAATTTCTCGGGAAATACAGTCATAGGCAATGATTTTTAATATTATCATTACATACCTTACTTATTCAACTCATCTGGCAACAGTCAACCATTAAAATGACAATTGGTTAAAACATTGGATTTTTTTATTTAATTATAAATTACTTTCACTATTTTGTCGATTGGTAGGTATTTTTATAACCATTTTACACAAAAATACATTCAGAAAGATATATTCAAAAAACATTCACCACGAGATTATATATCGAAAAAATCAAAACCATTGCATTTTAAAAAATTATAAAACGTAAATACAAATTAATCAAAACAAATTTAATTTACCTAAGTTGAAATTTTGTAGTGATAATCAAATACACCATTTTTATATACATATAAAGGAATTATGCTGATGATTTTGGTTTTGGTAACTGCTGCTAGTTATTCAATGTGTTTCAACGTGCAATTGTCTTGGGACTGCAATTCAATTGAACTATTTGTAGATCCTCTAAGATCCTCTTTTAAAATGTTAGTGATGTCCTTGATCAAGTTGTAAAAGTACGATTTTGTAGATATGCTGCTGTAGCCGGTCAATTCAATTAGACTTAAACACTTGCTCCAACTTTACTTAAAGTATCTACTTATAGCTGTTATTCCGTTGGAATATGAATCTATGTATTGGAATGGTGTATGGAATGTAAAATGTTTTTTGTCTAAAATTGACACAAACACTTTTGCACCTTCGTTTGTTCATTTTGATATTGTATTTGTCATCCCCGATCGGGATGTTTTTATATCAAGAACCAGGTTCTTGCTAGTTTTGATTAACAATCAAAAACAAGCGATTCGATATTGTTGGTCTTTCTTTTACTTAAAATTAAATTCGGTAAACATACCGGACACATTTCAAGATCTCTAAAATTTGGTAGCTACTATGCATTTAGAGTATGTCTTCCCATTGGCATTGATTTTAAAAATTGTGTTAAGTATATTCGTTTTTACCCATTTCCTAATCTTCATTAGTCAGCTCTTTTTTAAATAATAAAGTTGTACAAGCTGCCACCTCTCTATGCTAATTCAACTGACAATATGTGAAAGAGTTTTCTTTGTTCTTCGATTTTGTTCCATATTTTCGTTCCATAAGGGTGATTTTCGTTCCATAAGTTCACAATTTTTTTTTTTAATATTCCTGTAAGTAAGTACTTTAGAATTTTCTTTATGGCTTGTTACCTCTCTATGTAAAAATTTTTTTCGCATTACGTGCCTCTCTACCTTTGTGAAATTCAGGGTCTTTAAGAGGATCAAAGAATATGTTGTACTTATTGTAATATCTTTGATCTAGCATATATGCTGTTTGGTTAAAAATTGTACTCCTTCTTTGTACTCGGATCCGTCTTTTTTTTCATATCAAAAGGGCCCCAGTCCTCTAAAATTATCCTCATGCTTTTCCTTCGATTTGCTTTTGTCAATATGTATGTAATTTTTTTCCTTGCGAGAGTCCTCCAACTGGAAATTTCTTCGTTTTAGCAGTGTTTTTCGGTGTAGTTTGTTCAACTACTGTCTCTATTTCGGAAGTAGAAATGTTTCCAAATCAATTTAACATCACGACCAAATAAAAAATATCAATTTGGCGGAAGGTGTCACAAGTGGTGGGTATGTAGATAAAAAATTGTACAATTCTGAATGGAAAGATTGACATACACTTTTTTGTTACAAACGTCCGACTATGATTTTTCTGGGATAGCATGTTGCTAGGGGTAAAGCAGACTTGTAAATTATGATTTCAAAATTCCATGTCTCAAATAAGACTGCAAAAAAATAAAAACCATTTACAAATTTTCCGTTTTTTCAAATATTTCAATATCTAATACCCTTATAAATACCTACCTACACCCTTATAAATAAATCTAATTAAGGGCACTAAAATTACTGCTTTTGAAAAGTGAAAATGGTGTTCTCTCTATACAGTGTTATTCAGAACTTATCCATAATAAAATTTGGGGATGTTCAACATACATGTACCAATGTGGTAGCGCAAAAAAAATTTTTTTTGGCGGATTCTGAAAACTATTTAAAAATTTTTCATTGCACGCCGCTGGATACTGGTCCACTGTAATGGAGTGACCGTGGGACTGACAATGTAAACTGGCTAGCACGAAGAAAACTTCGAAAGTTCTGAGAGTATACCGACACCCGGCGCAAAAAAGATTTGCAGCGTTTTTACTTTAAAATAAACTTAATAAAAAATTTGCACATACCTTGTTACAAAAGCTGTTCAAAATAATATTCCTCGACTTGTACACACTTTTGAGCACGCCTTATCCAATTTTGCCGCACTAAACAGAATGTTCCT
Organism: Pogonocherus hispidulus; assembly: GCA_963924545.1. Classification (NCBI taxonomy): domain Eukaryota; kingdom Metazoa; phylum Arthropoda; class Insecta; order Coleoptera; family Cerambycidae; genus Pogonocherus; species Pogonocherus hispidulus. Next base: position 81,310,764 of record OZ004693.1, read on the forward strand.
CCTGGTTGCTGATCTTGTAAACGCAAATTATCAAGTAAATTGGGGATTTTCAGCATTTTGCTGCAACAACCACTCACAAAACCTAACTCGTAATTGATAATCCACTGGTAACAGTCCATTAACTCAGCATTACTGTACACATGAGCCATTTTGAAAATTTTACAGTTTAATACTCCTACGATAAATAAAACACCGGCACTGAAAGAGGACACAGATAGACTAATAACTGAATACACAATAGAGATATTATCCCCACTCCAACTCTATTCGCTCGGTCTTTCCGGGTACAAAAATGTGTTTACTTTTTTTACCACATTTTTAGGAATGCGGTATATCAGATTGTCGTTGAAGTACAGTTGCCCATCTACGTAGTCCTTTATAATGGTATAACTTTAAACATTGTTTACGGGAAATCCTAAGACTTTTATTATAAATTTTTTTGGTGATATCGATTTCTTATTTAAGGATTATCCCCACAGTTTTAGAGATAAGTTCTGAATAACCCTGTATAATATGCTATTTGTGTAAGAAATATTTTCTAGTATCACTAGGTACTATTTCCAGATTAACCAACTCTTTGATTTAAAAAAAAACACATTTTTTTATGGTACCTAATAAAAGATTTTCACTTCACATTTTCCCGATAAAAAGGTTTTTGATGTATAGAGATACCAAGTCCGAATGCACGCATTGCTGTTTTAATATGTATAATCAATTTATTTCTGCTGACACTTGCCCGCTTCTACCAAACATAACTTGGATGATTATCGCGTTACAAAAAATGATCCCGGCGGCATAACAGCTCGTTTCTCCCCTACTAACCGATCGGACACTCATGAATATACAGATGTAATTTGCTAAAGTGCCAACATCAGGCCAATCTGCGGTGGATTCCCGCTATCATAATACGGAATAGTAATAGTGTTTGCACAACTATTGTAATCACTGCGAGTTCTCTGCAATCAACCCATTATTGCAGAATACTGGAATATTAGCCAAGGATATCTAGCAGACCCCTGCCAGTCAACCCTGTTCGATTTATCTCTGCAATTTTCGGTGCTGTATATATGTATATTGGCCTCGTGGCAGAAATGTGATCGGCATTTTACTTTATACAGGAAAATTCAATATTGACAAAGGGGGAAACAATGTATAAACTAAATTCATTTCAAGTAAGCAGATATACCTACAACCGGTTTCAGTTGAATTACTGCTGCCATTTATTCACTCTTAAGGATATAAAGTTGGTTTATTTCGTAAGCAATATTGTGTGTTATTTTTCGTACTACTAGGCCAGTCATTTAAAACATCGTAGGTCGCAAAAAATTGCAGAGTTCTGATTTTTTGGAATGTTGTTAGGATAGGTACCAATAGTGTAAAAGCAAGTTGAAAGACCTGTGCTAACTGCGTGGTGCTCGAAAAACCTTTTTATTTTCGGACTTTTTTCAGTTTTTGGCTTATAACTTCTAAATCATGCATCCTGCGGAAAAAGTCGCCCTGTACAATTTTAAAGTAGACAAAATTTACTACAATTTGAGTGCAGCTCCATAGGTCTAATAACTCCCGAGATACAGCACTTTAAAAATTGGCCATTTTTCCCAAAAAGTTCGAAATTGTTGTTTTAGCCGTCTTCCAAGCCGAATATCGGCTAAAATACTTAGCCTACTCAGTTATTTAGCTTTAATTTAAGTATAAGCGGAACACTGTAGGGCTAATAGTTCCCTTGTTATCAGGAAATAAAAAAAAATAAGGAAATAAGGATGCACTCAAATTGTAGTAAGTTTTGTCTACTCTAAAATTGTACAGGACGACTTTTTCCGCAGGATGCATTATTTAGAAGTTATAAGCCAAAAACTGAAAAAAGTCCGAAAAAAAAAAGGTTTTTCGAGCACCACGCAGTTAGCACAGATCTTTCGAAGCTGCAAACTTAGTTTTACACTATTGGTACCTATCCTAACAACATTCCAAAAAATCAGAACTCTGCAATTTTTTGCGACCTAACGCGATTTTTATGTCTACGGTGACTGGCCTATACTTCGCAATAAGCTGAACATGTTTTTACAAAATTTACTTTGACATGCAATACGCTTCTTCGTTTTACACTCTGAACAGCAATATTGACCAGAGCAGAGAAACACTGAACATATATTAAATGTTGTTACCACATGGTGTTGCGAAACATTAAGTTTCGGAACATTTGCGAAACACTAAGTTTCGGAACACCATATAAAAGAAAATTATTAATAAAGATTTAAGATAAGATTGAAGATAAGATTGAATGCGGAAGACATTTTCATGACCAAAATTCGATTATTTTTACATATTTTGCATATGGCAATTATTTTCGCTTTCTGCACTATTATTACCTTGTTTTATTTGGTAATAAGGGGGAAATTGTTTTAGGTTTACATCATAGAACAAATCGCAAGCTTGATTTTGTTATCTTTACACTATTTAATAAATCGATTAACCCAACTACAAAACTAGAATAGAAAAGTATCTAGTATAACATTATGCATATGAAAAATATAAACAAGAGAACAACAAAATTATACTTCAAATTAGTGATGTAAAATTTTCGAGAAAATAAAACTATGAAATAAATTATGAAAGATTCAGATTTTCAAAAAACAATTTCTCTGAATTACTTAATTGATTAATTTCCTTTCATCAAAACCAAACACATATTTATTTGAAGGAGATGCCGAAAACAACTACTCCACGGGCAATGTGCCCCGACTGGCATTCCATTACTTCGGCATCTCCATAGGAGTCGCCACATCAATCATCGAGACCAATACTGGTAGAACCCAATTTTCATAGATATTGCACCATGTTATGTAATGGAGAGTATTTGATTATATTATTATAGGTTAGTAGGGATATAAAATCATTTAATTTTAACATATAGACATTTCTCGAGAAATCTTTTAGTATAAGCATCTAAAGAAATTGCTAGGGATCTTGTACATGAAATTAAACCATTTGTAATGTCACATAATAGGTAGATGCTGAAAAACATTAGTCGCTCAATTAGCATCACGCAATTTTAGCCCATATTCAATCAGGATTTTAGTGATATGATATTAGTATTTTCGTGGATAAATTAACTCCTATATAAAATAGTCTATTTGGCAGTGACATTTTTGTCACTTTGACAGCGATAAAAAAGGTGCATCGTTTTTTATCACTGATAAAAATGCCTGTTCCTCAAAAGCAGAGTACATCTAGTAGTCGCACGTCACTTTAAAATCTGTCCTGTCAGCTATAATTTTTAAGTATTGTGGAAAGTGGAAACTATACTGTACAATATGAGTCGTTTTGGGAAAATTTCGACTAAACAAATTACAGAAAACATAGAAAAATCAATTCCACAATCCACAAAAAACACGAAATCGTCAATATGGAGACAATTTATGGAGTTTTGTCAAATCCGAAATTACGAACTGTCAGAAATAACTCCACTACAATGTATAGCCGATATGTTAAAGGATTGGGCATATAATATGAAAAAGAAAACCGGTGAAGATTACAAGGAATATGCAGTTAAAACAATCTGGAATTCAACTGCGAAGATGATTCAAGAAAAATATTTCAGTGAGTACAATATTAAATTTGATCCGTTTACCGACATAACTTTTAAAGAAGCACGTGATGCAAGAAATAGTAAACGGAAAGAATTACAAGCTGTTCCAGAGAAAAGAAAGGTATGTTCTGTAGCAATAGACAAGAAAGATATACTTAACATGGCAAAATTGTGGAATATAGACGAACCAGAGGGATTACAAAAAAGATTCTTTCATATAGCTTCATATGAATTAGCTTGGAGAGGAGGAGAAGCAGTAAACTGTAAAATTTACTATTTTAATGAAGAAAAAAATCAAGATGGAACTCCAACAGGGAGAATTGAATATAATTCAATTTTTTCGAAGACAGCACAAGGTGGGTCTAAAAAATTAGCAGACAGCAAATGGATGACAAAAAATGACACGGATAAAAACATTTGTCCCGTTACATTGTTAAAATTACTCTTAGAAAAAAGAAACAAAAATATAACATCGGAACGACTTTTTTTAACTCCAAATCCCTTTTGGAAAAACACAGATTCTAAAGGTTGGTATAAAAATGTTCCACTGGGAATTAATACGATATCTACTTGGACTAAAAATTCTGCAGCTAAAATTGGACTGGACATCACAAATAATAAAATTACCAATCATTCAAACCGTGCCAGTACAGTTTCCCATTTAGCTAAAGCAGGGGTAAGTGACCAACAACTTATAAAGATAACCGGGCACTCATCATCATCATCAATTAAACCCTACCTCCAAATTGACCCTGAACATCACGAAAATCTTGTTAGTAACTTACGGACCTCGAATGAAATAAGTCAAAATGAATATTCAGCATGTGTGGAAACTAGAGAAGAGAATATTGAAATTAGTACACCCAATCAAACAATTTATAACAACTGTATTTTTAATAACTGTTGCTTCAAATAATTGTACAAATGAAGATAAATATTATTGTTGTTCTTTGTTTACATATTTTGTCGTTAATTTATCTTGCCAAAAAACACTCGAGCTTTATTTTTATGGATAAATTTCTTTTTAACTCAAAATTTTTCCATTCAGTTATTTTGCTCGAAAAACTGACATTTGACAAAATCGCTCGACCTCCGGTCTCGCGATTTTTTCATGTCAGTTTTTCTCATAAAATAACTGATTGGCAAAATTATTTCGTTACAAAGAGAAATTTATCCGATAAAAAAAAAGCTCTTGTGGTTTTACTGTTGATAATATAGCTGATTGATGTAAGGTTGATGAGGCGGTCTCTAATGCTTCGTATCTTCGTAATGTAAATATATGGATCACGATAATATTACATAATAATAATGTGTCAGGTGAAGACTAGTACAGTAACAAATACATCATCTGTATATAACATATAATCTTATGGTTATCATTTTATGTATGTTCGTGACCGCGATAGACATACTCGTATAGCATTTCCACTATTATTTTTCATTTATTTATTACAACATCTAAAGGGCATTATGCTCAATAACAGGATAAATAATATCTGTAACTTAAGTATTTGTGGTGGGTTTTCATGATTCATAGTTTCTTTTGGGATTACACCACTGTAAAATAACAAAAAGGAAAAAACCAGAAGCATACAAATTAAATATTCAAAGTGTAGTAACAAGACAAACTTCTAAAGTTTGCCCCAAAAAACCACTGTATAATGTGTGATAAAATAATATTTGATATATTAGCTAAATTTCATCAGTGGTTTTTTTGTTTAATACAAAATTCTATATTATTATAATATGTCATATTTTGAAATATATCTAAATAAAATAGTTATTATAATAAAATTTAAAAGAAATTAAACACTTAACTAGGCTCTCTTCTATAGGTTCCGAGTTGATCCTCAACTCTTCGTCAATCATTTTTTTGCTTTTTGTTATTTTACAGGTGGTGTAATCCCAAAATTATGAAACTATGAATCATAACAGGATTTGCAAAATGTAAATAATAAAATAACAGACTACGTATAAAACTAACTATAAACACATAACTAACAAAAACACAAAAATGTAATAACATACTATACGGAGTAACGCTAACGCCTATTAATTTGATGGATGTTGCGAGAAAATATATAAACTCGTAACTGAATTTCAAGATAGTAACCATTTGACAAATGGCTGAACTTGTCTATACACATTTTTACGGTAATTTGTAATTGAGAGGATATGCTACTTTCGAGTATTCCATAAAAGAATGCGGAAATAGATCGATTCCAATACAGTCAGTTTATTTTGTTATTAAGAATCTTATACAGGAAAATGACAAAATATTTTCATATTTTGTATTTTAAAATGATTCCCTCGGAGAATGGTGACTATCCAGCACAAATACAGCTGATTTGAAAAATCACTCTCAATTACAATAGAATATGTGATTATTATCTGAAGATACCGAAAACTACTCCACGGTCAATGTGCCCCGACTGGCATTGCATTACTCCGGCATCTCCATAGAAGTTGCCACATCCTTCATCGAGACCAACTACCAGACACTGACAGGTTTCGCACTTATTCTCTGCTCAAGCGCGAAACGGGTTGTCTGGTGGTTGGTCTCGATGAAGGATGCGGCGACTTCTATGGAGATGCTGTAGTAATGCAATGCCAGTCGGGGCACATTGTCCGTGGAGCAGTTGTTTTCGGCCTCTCCTTCCAATAAACAAGTAAGATTGTCTTCCTCAAAGACAATAGAGGTCACTGCTATTCTAGTAGGATAAGTTTTTCATTATTACTAAAAATCAACTCTTAGACATTTAGAGTGTCAAAATGTGCCACATACCTTTTATTAGTATTATTAGTTCCAATGCACAATGCTTCAAGCTTAATTCTTGAATTCTACACTAAACATTACTTCTATACTAAATATTATACCCATTCTTATCTAATATACTTACTGTAGCAATCGGTACTTAAACGTCCACTTTTTATCTGCCATCTGCGACATTCATTACCCAATCAAATCGACCTCCAGTCAGAAACTGACAGTGCACGTCTTAATTTTTACAATAGTTATTGTCTAATTCGCAACAAATTATCCAGATACTGCCCGAGATAAGCGGTGTCCCTGGTGCCAGTGGCTGCAATGGAAATATTGATGGAATGCGGTGTCGAGATGTTAATCTGGGGAATTAGTGTGGTGGTTGTCGAAGGAAGGCGGCTATCGGCATGTCCATCTGCCTATCTCGCGGGCCATCTACTAATCTGGCAGGTTATAAGCTGTCACGTCTTCTTTCAAGTCTCGTGCCTCGGTCTTCTCTAGTCAGCTACCTACTCGAAGGAGTTCTGGATGTCTCTTTTTTAATTTTTGTGGCTAATCGATGTTTTACGTGTCACAGTGAGGAACGAATGAATAATGATAGTGACAGGAAATCTGAAAAATCGAATATTAAGATATTAATTTAACTGTTAGTTAACAATTAAGTGACATGCGTTCATGTTTATTTAATTTTAGTTTATAATTTAAATTTTATTTTACATCAGTGCAATTCCCATGGAACCAATTTTCCTGCATTGAACCCAAAATAATAGTTTTAACGTGTTTTGAAAAGCTACTTGACCTGCATTTACTAAAAACAAAAACTGATGTAATAATATTAGGATTATGTTGAGCAAAATATTTTTTTGTGTGTGGTATGGTTAGGTAAACCCTTTTACAATTGAAGAAAACAGCTCCAATATACCTATTGGAACTTAAGATACTTTCGAAAACAAGTTCAAATTACAGAGAAACACATAACCAGTATCAATCTTGCAAATAAAGACATTGGTTCACGCTAATAATCTTTATGAATGCTGGATTCTTATACGCCTGCGACTTTTTGGAAACGAAAGTGACGAAAAATCCAATTAGCTACCAGGAAAGCAATCAAAACCTATATATCCCGAGTACCGTCCCAAGGAGTGTCTATAATCAAGCCAAATTAGAAAATAGGTCGAAATTGACACAAATAACAAAAAAATAATATAAAGGCACCAACAGAAATATTGATTAATCCGAAATAAATTATTCCTCTCACTAAGCAGGAATCCGTCACGAATTAAGTGATATACAGGTCTTCTAAAAAACGTAAAACATTTTGACTTGAAAGAATCTCTGCATGGAATAGAATAATATCCAGTTCGGTACTAAATACAGCTTATCTTATAACATCCTGTGTGAATGTGAGACATTAGAGCAAAGATAGACGCTATGAACAGTCAGAATTGTATTCAGAAGAGTTTAACACTCTTTAAATGGTGGGGTTATGCAGCCTAGTGAAAGACGCCAGGATATTGGTATGGGTATTATAAAACAAAACGGAAGAGAAGCATAAACATTCAGGATGTTGCAGTGTTTTCGAAGACTAGACCAGTCAAAAGGCTCCCACAACAAGCCTACTGATATTTTTATATGTGTACTGTAGATAAATTCACAGAATAGACTCCTATAACGACAAGCCTAATGCTCCAAAGGATGCTTAAACTATTATACTGTGTCTTTTTCTCTAGTTTTTCTCCTATGCTGCCAAGTCATTGTTCTAATTGAAAAAAGTTAATAGAGATATTTTAGTTTGATATATATTTTGATAGTCTTTGATAATAACTTTTCTTCAGTAGAAAATTTAGACTGTTATCTTTGAAGCATTAGAAGTAATTTTGGTCACATATTTTTCCTTAGAGCCTTTTAGAGAGAATCTCCATCAGTTACCGGTATGAAATACGTAATGTTTGATTGGTCCTGTATACAAGTAGCTATTTTGAAAAAATTCTATAGAAAGTAAAACTAGACCATATCTCATAATTAATGGAGCCAAAAATTATCTAGTATTTATTTGCTTAAAAAATATACAGTGCTCAATTTATTGCGATTAAGATACAAAAATACTCATATCTTCTGAACTACTCTGTATAATACTAATAGTTTCAAATATGAAATAAAAAATATGTCATTATATTTAAAAAAACAAGTTTAATATGGCCCCGGTTTATAGAGCACCCTATATGACTATATATATTTTAAAAATGTGCGTTTTCTTAGGCTTTATGAGATCCTAAAATATACAGTGAGGATATAAAGTCCGTCCACCCTCCTCTAATTTTTGAACCACTGGGTAGATTGTGATGAAATTTGGAAAGATAATATATGACTACATTCTGCATTTTTTGACACATCAATGACAGCTCTCAATGTCAAAGTGACAGCTGGGCGCGCAATTGGAACATTTTTTTAAATGGAAATGGGGGTCGAGTAATAACTCATTTTGAACCTATTTTTATGCTCAAAACATCCCCCAATTTTGAGAACATTTGGTTCAGTAATTTCCAAATAAACACCAGTAATATCAGTTTATAACATAATCTTTTTACCACATAATCTTTATAATAGAACTTACCCATGGAACATTTATTTGTCAGGAGGTTCATGGTGGTCGTTTTCAACATCTTTTGCAGTAACACGTCTTTTCTAAATTTGTTTCCGCCTCTAAGTTTAATTTAAATTATGTCATAATTTTTCAATTTAAGTTATTTTTGGTTAGGGATGGTTTATTGTTATTTGTTTACTTTTAATTTTTGTTTTGCTTTGAATAATTTACAATAATTTGTACTGGTTTTTATTTGGAAATTACTGAATCAAATGTTCTCAAAATTGGGGGATGTTTTGAACATAAAAATAGCTTCAAAATGAGTTATTACTCGACCTCCATTTCCATTTAAAAAAATGTTCCTATTGCGCTCCCAGCTGTCACTTTGACATTCAGAGCTGTCATTGATGTGTCAAAAAAGGCAGAATTTAGCCATATATTATCGTTCCAATTTCATCACAATCTACCCAGTGGTTTAAAAATTAGAGGGGGCTTTATGTCCTCACTGTATATATTTTTGTTTATTACGGCATAGAAGTTATGGAACTTTGTCACACTATTGGGCCACCCTGTATATCTAATACAAATATGGAAACGATTTTATAAAATTAAAAATCAAGATTTAATGGAGTCTTCGTCGCCGTAGTTCCTATCTTTAATTTTTTCATGATTTTTAATCACTCTCTTGATATTTCAATGGCTCATTTTCAAACGATCACAGTGTATTTGTTAATTAGCGACAAACCTTTCAGGAATAATAACCTGTATCAATCGATATCGCTGGCAGACTGCATTGTCCCCGCGCGGCGCATTCCATTCAGGGTGCGTTTTCAATCAGCGCGATTTCCCTTCGCATGGCGTGTTTGGCGATGAAAGTGTAATTTCTGCAAAGCCCAGTGCCGGATTAAGGACGTTAGGGTGCAAGAAAAATAAAATATTTTAATTTAAATAAATTTGTATGCCACAATGCTAACAGGTACAAAAATAGGCCATCCAAAAAACTTCGTTAACCAAGTCCATAAAAAAGTAGTATTAAAAATAGTAATGAATTGAAAATTGAATGAATTAAAATGAAAGACTAATGTCAACATAATTGTAATAAGTAGCAATGTAATGTAGGTATATAATGCAAAATTTGTATAAAAAAAATAAATTCAAGAAATGATTGAAAATATAAATATTCGGTCGATATCTCCTGCCTTATGCTATGTAAAGCATCTTGTGGCATTTCTAGTGTATGATTGCACATATTTTAACAATTCTTTGTTCCAGATCTTATATTATATACAGGGGTTCTATCGTATTTTGAGTAAAATCCTATTTTGAAGGTAACGGACGAACATGTTCGTTCGAACATGCTCGTTCTGATGCTAAGTTCGTTCATACGACTGCGAAGTTTAAACAGTGCTGTTGAAAGTTTTCCAAAAAGAAACGCCGCCTGTATTTCCAAATTCTATTAACTAGCACGCCAGTTCGAAAATAGGCTTCAATTATATACATTTTCTGCTTTGTGGTGAAAACTATAATGATTCATAAAATACCAATAGCAACAAAACTTGACAATCGAAAAATGTTTGCAGGATTATTGTAAACAGACAATTATTATAAAATCTATTATCACATTTGACAAAAATACTTTTTGTTATCTCGACATATATTTAGAACCACATCAAACTAATTATTTTCAGCAAATATTTTAGTGGAAAAGTTACCGCTTTGAATTTGGATAACAATACCAATAATTGCAACTTATGAAAACGTTTACAGCACCTTAGCAATTGTAACAAACCAATGCCTGGCATTAGTTTACATTGGCTTGGCATTAGTTTACATTGCAAAGTATATATTGAAAATAAATAATAACTTTGACTTTATGAACAAATGTTTTTATATGTACTTACTACAACAAAACGTTAAGCACACTATATCTATAAGTAAATTTTCCAGTATCTGAAGTTACTGGTAAACAATATCTGGTGGCACTATTTTTTTGAGCCCGTTGTAAATGATTTCAGATTTCTTCTTTGATTTTTTCTCATTGGACAATTCTCATGCCTTTAGCAGTAGGCAAATACTGAATTTTTGTATTTATTGCGCGTCAGAACTGATGAAAATTTAATAGAACTCGGTTTTTGTGTTGATCTGTGTAGTTCACAAATAGAAAAAACACTCTTTTTTCCTGATGTAGTGATGTTGGTAAATCTTTGGTTTTTTCGTTATCGATATTTATACAACACATGCAATTTATTTAAATCGAACACCTTATATATTTTTATGCCTATTACAGGGTGACAATAATAGAGAGTTGTAAATACATTTAATACTATCGCGGAGTATTATCGACAACTTTATTTGAATACTGCTTGACCTTATTTCGTTCACAAAATTGTAATTAGTAAAATTGACCAAACAGCGTGTCTTGTTTTGACCTTATACTTTTCTTCTAACCTAAAATTGGTCCAAATTCAAGTGAATATTAAATTTAGAAAAGAGGAAAGGCGATATGATTGTAATATTTGTGTTTAAGACTACTTATAACTATGTATACATTTTTGTACTGCGATGCCTCAGCTTGAGTTTTTGTCACACCTACATTTTATTTTCATATTATGCATAATATATTTTTGTTAATACTTCTGTCGATTTATTCTTGTTATTCAAAAAGCACATAAACGATATTTTAAATGTTAGGTATATTATTTCCACGATTGTTGTAGAATATAATAACATTACATAATACATACAATACAATATAATACAATATTGGTGCATAATCATCTTGCAGCATGCGAAGTTTAGCTCTAGACTATTCTTACATTTAACATACTACAGGTGTCATTCCAATCCTGTAAAAAGAGGGAAAAAAAGTTCGCATAGACTAAGACGCACCAGAGGTAATTAATAAAATTGAACATAAAGAAATATCTACACAAAGAGACATAATAATTAATAAAAATCAATAAAAAATGCACAACCACAATCAGGTCCTGTGTTATTGAAATGAAAATATGTGTTTTCTTGATTGAAATTTAAAAGCTTGAACCGTGAGATTCTTCATAGAAAATGGTACATTATTATAAGATTTTACTGCATTATAAGAAAAACTTTTTTGAAAAAGAGCAGTGGCATGAGGAGGAAGAGTAAACATATCAGTATGTCGAAGATTCACAGTATGAACTTGAGCCCTTTTAGTCAATTTAGAATTAAGTGAGGAATCGATATTAAGTGTTAGTATAGCTTATGAACAAATGTATTTAAATGTAGCAATCTTCTATTTTCCATATTTATGGAAAAAGTTCATGTAATTTATGTGACACATGATCATACTTACGCAGTCCAAAGATATAGCGAATACAGAAATTTTGAACTCTTTGGATCCTTAATTTTGTAAATTAAGTTAAGACAAGGACCATAAATAAAGCGCAATAGTTGAATACAGACAGAACCAAAGATTCACATTTTTTTAAGTTTACCGTTTAAGATGAATCTATTTGAATATAAAAGTTTCAAAGAGGAGAGGAGTAGGGCTTTTTTTAACAGACCGTCTAGCTGACTCTTAAATCTAAAATCGTCATCTATTATCAAACCCAAATTTCTAGAGGAGGATACAATGGGTAAAGGATTATTATTAAGATTAATTTTGATAGACTCTTTTATAACACTAACTTTAGCCTTATGGACCCAAATACCATAATACAAGGTTTCTTCGCATTAACTTTTAGGTTGTGTTTTTGACATTTATTGAATAGAACATCAAAATCACTGTTAATGTTGTTTTGTGCTAAAATTACATCCTCAGGTAAAAAAAACTATAATAAATTTGCGAATCATCTACAAATGCTTGAATTTTTGAGCTTGAATATGCCCGTAGATTAATGAGTCCGGTCCTGGCAAGGCCCCCGTCCCCACATACACTTGTCCGGGCGTCCCGTCCCGTCCCGTAGTCATTGTTCCCGCGTTTCAATAGAATGGGCTGATTACACTTGTCGTTGTGTCCTCTCTCTGTAATCAGCACCCATCGCGCGGGGTGTACCCGGCCCACCCCGATCCAGATTAAAACTCTCAAACAAAGGTTAACTGCACGTCACTGATTATTGTCATTCAGTGCTCCTTTTTGTTCGGTCGACTTCTTTACACTTCATTTCTTTGGCATTCGGGAATCGATAATTGTTTTAAGAGCAGCAAAACGTTGAACTGCTGATTTTCGGGTATTCAAAAGTTTTATATTTCAGTAAACATTTATCTAAACTGTTGAGATGCACCTATTAAACCAAAATATGTTGAGCTTTAGTTTTCCCAAGATTCGGAAAAAGTTCCTTAAAAAATATTTTAATAATTTTACATGATGTATCACCACTGCTGATAGGTGTATAATTGTTTACTATTTATATAAGAGTATACAATTTAGTATACTGTATAGAATGTATAGAATATTATGACATTATGACAAAAAGTCCAAGTGGTTGCAAATAATTTAGGTCACTTAATTTTTTAATTTCCCACCCGGCGACTAGAGTTGGGATTTGAGGCCAGAAGCCCGGCCCGAAATCGGGCCTGGCCGGGCCGGGAAAATCTGCATATTTTACTGGCCGGGCTGGACCTGGCCGGATGCTTTGTAATACCTGGCCGAGCCGGGCTGAAATTGAATTGGCCAGGCCCGACTGGCCAGGCCTGGCCTGGCCGGGCTGGTTTGGGCCTGGCCGGGCCGGTTCGGGCCTGGGCTGGCCTGGCCGTTTCGGGCCGGATCGGACCAATTTCGACTTAACCTAGGCTAACCGGTTTGCTGTATAACAATTTTAAAATACTATATCTTGTTCTTCCTATGAGGAATTTGATTTCATAATAACTTGAGCCTCAAGTTATTATGAAATCAAATTCCTCATAGGAAGAACAAGATATAGTATTTTAAAATTATTATACAGCAAACCGGTTAGCCTAGGTTAAGTCGAAATTGGTCCGATCCGAATTTTAAGTAGTATGAGTGAGATTGGCCGTAAGTGGTCAGATAAATGGGTGAAACACCTCAAGTCTTGAGGTGTTTCACCCATTTATCTGACCACTTACGGCCAATCTCACTCATACTACTTAAAATTTAAGGTGTCCCAAAATGGAAAAATTATACTTAGCAATAAGTAGGTATTACTCTGATAATTAAGCACATCTAAAAATTCTTACACAGACTTAGAATTCGATGCAGAATTTAAAAATGAAATATTTGAAAAAATAAAGTTGATGGTCGTAACTTCTTTTTGGACTACCCTGTATACATGAATTGAGCATAAAAAAATCGCATTAAAAAATAAAAATCCACAAGTCCGAGTGTTTTTCCAAAAAACGCACCGCTGAATTTTAAATGAATTTAGACATCACTTCTGGGACTCACTATACATACATATAATATCTTATACTACTATATATATATTACAAGTGTTAAATGTAAAACATTATGTTTGTGTTTAAGTTGTTGAACAAATTTGTTTTCGGAGTTTGTATTTTAGATAATGAAATAAAAAATTATTCTATTAAGGTTGTTTTGTTCTATTTTGTGAGACATTTGTACGTTTCATTGAGACATAAAAGAATTAATAAATTTATGAATTGTCATACCTATTGTCAATGTCAAATAGGCAGTATTTCTGGTATCGCCCAATGTGGCTTAGGCAGACTGGGTTGAATTTGGGCGGACCGATTCTGGCTAAACTTACCTTGATAGAGCCGGGTCGGATGAGATTCGATTTGAGCTTCGATTCGACTGGCTTGGTCGAATCTGGCCTGGTCTGACGTAGCCGAGTCGCGCCTGGCCTGGTCTGGCCGGGTCTGGCCTGGCCTGGCCTGAATTTTTTTTAAAAGTCGCAACTCTACCGGCGACTAATACGAAACTAGATGCTAGTGTGACCAGAGCTACCTATACAGAAAACCAAAGTTGTTAAAGTTACGTTTTCTCCATAGGATGGCCATTTTCAGTCTCCATAAAAGCATTCTATATTTTTTATAATTTCTATGATTGAATCTCGTTGTGCAGCGACATCTGCGTACGAAATTTGTAAAACTATGCAAAAAACGACTGTTCCCATTGCAATAGCTCTTACAGACTGACAATACGCATATCTTAGGACTAAAGTTTTTGTCAAATTTAAAAAGAGAAATTATTTTAATTTTGAAATCATATTTATGGAAATATCTATCTGGAATAAAGGTGTACATTATTTATCTTTTCTTTATGTTTTTTTAATTTTTATATATTGATGTAGGTATTTTCAAATAGACAGTTGCTAAATGTTACTGACAATCTATATCGCAAAGGTTTTTGCTTATACTCGAATAAAATACTTCGAATAAAAATACTGAAATAATAATTTAAGAGTCCATTCACTAGTCCGAAATAAGCCCAAAATCGGTGTTTGTCTCGTGTCTAATTATATAAAAACTATAAAAGATAGCGATTTTTAGTAAAAAAGTATTGAAATATTAAAGTATTTTCAAAAATTATTTTCTCTAAAATACATGTATTAAACAAAAATTTGATACTATAGGGGTTTATCTTTTGATTTTTCCGGTGATATGTAATTTATAACATTAAAAAGAAATGTTGTTGCAATTATAAGACAAATACCATTGCAATAAGGACTAACTTTATTTCCAAGTGTCTTTTTACTTCGGCTTTACGTGCACCTCCGAAATTTAAATAATTCGATAGTGAGAATATGTAAGTCTTCACCCATCAGCTACCCAACCTCTCAACCCGACCCCGAATTCATGCCTGTCAAGTCTACAGTGAATGGATTCTTAAGAGTTATTCCAAGAGATCCTAAGTTTTACCCAACGAATTTATATACTCCGATTTGATCAGTTTATCCCCAATTTTTTTAATTTTTTTTTTTGTTCTTATACCTGTTCATACCCAATATCATATTTATATATTATTTTGTTTTTAGGAATTACCTACAATCCTTAATTAATCGCCTTGTAGATATAAATTGTGGTTTAAAGGCGTTAGCTATGCAATAATTTTTTTAGAGCAGATACAATTTTTTCCGAATTAGTTCTTATCCCGTTTTTTCAAAACGTCACCATTTTTCTGATAAATAAATAACTATATGTAATAATGCCAGGGATATAATATTTATACATTATATACAATACGTCTTTATGATTTTTAATCTATAGATTATGGAACAACCTTTATTTGTTTGAAATTTGTGCCAGGCACATCAGGTATGTAACATATTTTTATTTTTGTCTGGTCCGGACCTCCTTATCAGCCTCGTGGACGGGTGGTCGACTGGCTTCTTCGGATAAGAAGTCTTTTGGTGGACATTCACGGAATTCCATCGAGGACATCATCTTCTCAAACGGTACAACCAATCCGTATAAATTTATAATCAAAGTTGTGCTTATCACTTAATCCCCGAAAGTGTATCATTATGTTTTGGTATTTGGATACGCTGATGGACATTTCTCGAAGATACTGTCTAGCAGGTATGTCTTTAAATGGAGGTAATTTATAAAATAAATGACATGGCTCTGCAGGATGTTTCATTTCATGTTAGTTTGCCGAACATTGTTTTCTGCTCTGTATAATGATTGAGTATGTGAATGTTCATTCGTTGAGTGGAAGTAGTTAAATAACTTGTGATTTCCTAGAAAATATCTTAAACATAGGTAGAAATTATTCAATTTTTAAAAACTGACATTAAATACAGGCTGTTTCATAATTGAATGCCAATATTTAAAGGGGTTAATATGTGCATGATTTTAAGACAAAAAGTTATGTAAGCATAGGTCCGTTTTCGCTTTATTTTTGATATACAAGGAGTATATCAAAAGATTAAAGAAGGGTAAAGATTTTTTTGAAAAATTATTTTTCTTTAATAACTTCGAAACTACAAAAGATATTTTTATAAAACTTCGTGTGCGTAAACTAGGTGTAGAGACACATCTTTCATGAAAAAACAAATGTTCAGTTTTAACCAGTGGCGTCGCAATTAATATGACCCTGAATATTTTGAATGAAAAAATGATACGCACTGGTTTTTTTTCAAAAGCAAAAATTATTTTCTTAATGGTGCTTCATTTTGTAATAACAAAGATCGCGCGAATTTTTCCTATCTAGAACTATTTTTCAAAAAATAAAACACAATTAATTGTCTGTATGTCCCTAAACCGTTATGAAATTAATGTATTTTTTCAAACAATTGTCTATAGGATCCTAAATTAAAAGCAGGATATTAGTCTCTAATAGGCTGTAGATGTAAAATTAATATTCTTTTGTTTCTATTAATTTTGACAGTTCAGTTTTTTCAACTCTACTTTCGTCTACTTAATTTGATAGTTAAAGTATCTCTCCATTTTTATTTTGAAAAAGAACGGTTGATTCTGACATACAGACAATTGTATTTTATTTTTTTAGTGAAAAACAGTTAAGATAGGAAAAAAGTGGAGAAATCTTTTTTATTACAAAATGAAGCAACATTAAGAAAATAATTTTTGCTTTTGAAAAAAGCAGTGGCGTATAATTTTTTTCATTTAAGATATTCAGTCATATTAATTGTGACGCCGCTGGTTAAAACTAAAAATTCGTTTTTTTCGTGAAAGATGTGTCTACACCTAATTTACCCACGAAGTTTAATAAAAATATCTGATGTAGTTTCGAAGTTATTAAAGAAAAATAATTTTTCAAAAATATCTTTAACACCTTGTCTATCAAAACTAAAGCGAAAACGGACCTATTTTTATATGACTTATGCACAGGTTAACCCCCTTAAATATTGACACACAATTATGAAACAGCCTGTATACTTTTCTACATTACAGAAACCTGCATTTGAAATAAATGTAAGTATAACAACTCTGTAACAAAAATAGGGAATAAATTTCGGGGATGTAGATGCCATATAACATTTTTCTCTAAAGTGTTCCTTTAATAATTATAAAAGCAAAAATGGTAAGGTAAAAATGATAATAAATGTCCAGTGAAAGAAATTGTATAACAATTCTGTAAAAACAAAATAGCCAAAATATCTCATATTTTTTGCCACTAGATTATATATGTAACTTATTATCCTCATATTTATAATTATGTTATTTTTAGCTGTACAGGATGAGGTACGTAAATGTCTACTCTTTTTATTTTGACAATTTTTGTCATATTATAAAAAGTTTCAAAATTCTGAGAATTTTTCTCAGAATTTTCTTCGAAAAGTGCATTTGGAATTATTTATACAAGGTAGATCGAAAACCAGTGGAACACTATTTTTATTTTTATATAATTTAAAGAAAGGCATTAGTTTATATATGGCTCAATTTCAAGCCCTAGGAAAGAAAATTATTTACAATCAGAGTTGTAAAATTATGAAAAAATAAGTATAATTATGAAAAATTCTATATTAAGAAGTAGGCTTTGACCCAAAAATGAGGTTTAATATTTAGGGATATGGAAGACATTCTTCAAAAGTCCTGAAAATAGACCTGTATAAAAAATAACCCACTTCCCTGTTTTAAATAAGTCTAAATAAGGTTTTCGTAGAAAAATTTAAAATTTCGCAAGATATACATGGGACAGTATTTAAACCTCAAAATTCAACGTTCAATTTTCAAAAATGATTAAAATAAACGAAGTGGACATTTCCGTGCCCACCCATTACACATATTATTATTGGTTTTTTTATTATACGTGGTCTGTTTATAAAGACTAAAGAGTATAACATTAAAATCTTAAACTTACTCTCACTTTAAGTGATTAAATATTCTTCCAGCGGAAAGAGAGACAGAGAGCGGTAGCACTTAAATGTCGTTTTAAGATTTCCACCATTCGTTCCTTTATCAATTCTTTATAATAGTTTTACATTTGTCGGTTTCGGCATGAATAATTTCATGAGTTTAGTCATGAGTTACTTGATAAAATGGTGTTCTTTGCTCTTTCTGAATTTATTTGACATAGACGTGTAGTTTTAAGTTGTACTTATGGTAGACAAGTATTAGTTACTTAAATTGAAAACGAAATAATTTACGTACTTATACTTAATTGAAGTGCAAGTTGTAAATAAGTTAAAGTAAAAAATTCTCCGTGACGCCATTGGTCGGGTAAATAATGTGTGTGTAAATAAGTTCAAAAGTGAAGCTGCGGTAAGCAAAGTGAAGCTCCGGTAAGCATTATTCATGAAATATATGTAGGGCCCATCTTTTCGATACACAAGAATCACAAGCTGGACAATTAATTGCAAAATCAAGTTTCACTAGTTCTATTGGAAAATCATTTGTGTCATAATTCATTTGAAAAATATGAAAAAACTGAGTTTTCTTGGAAACTTTAAATCAAAACCTCGTTATTACAACACTTCATGTTTCATTTATTATAATTTTAAACTTACAATACAAATACCTACGGACATCAGAAAATCCTATAACACCCGTTATAAATGTATCCAATTTTACAATTATAGTTATTAATTATATAAGATATATTGATTTCCATCAATATCTCTCAATTCTAGCAAAAGTTTGAATTTCCTTAATGTTATTTGAGGAAAAAAGTGCGGTTTTATCATTTCTGAATATACAACCGCAACCCCACAAAAGGGTATTCTTAGTAAGAACATACATTTATACATAGAACATAGAAATTTACTTTGGCCCACGGATTCCACTTTTTATCACGTGTTCTGGAATGCCTCGTTAGATAGAATCCTTAGGAGTAATTAAACAAAGAAAGAAAGAAAGACCAGTCGTAATAAGGCATGAAACGGTTATTCTTAAAAAAAGTGTGGTAATGATCTATGTATACAGTATTATTCAGAACTTATCCATAATAAAATTTGGGGATGTTCAACATACATGTACAAATGTGGGAGTGCAAAAAAAAATTTTTTTGGCGGGTTCTGAAAACTACTTAAACATTTTTAATTGCACGCCGCTGGATACTGGTCCACTGTGATGGAGTGACCTTGGGACTGACAATGCAAACTGGCGATGTCACATTAGCACGAATTGGTATACCCCAGGCACCTGCCTAGCGATCTGATTTGTACTTATTCCCGGATTTTCACGGACCAGATTCAACACTTATTCTTCAGCTGCTAAAATACGTTGTGGTCGTCCCGGGTCACCATCTCGTCCATGATTTGCACGTAAATTACCAGTATTACGGCCACGTTGTACCACTGCCGTAAAAGTTGCATAATTTGGCGTGTCGATTGGGAAATCGTTCCTTACAGTTTAACACTCCTACGATAAATTAATAAAACACCGGCACTGAGAGAAGACACAGATAGACTGATGACTGATAGACAATAGAGATATTATCCCCACTCCAACTCTATTCGCTCGGTCTTAACCAGGCGTTCCAGATACAAAAACTTATTTACTGTTTTTTGTAGGAATGTGGTATATCAGATGTCGTTGAAGTACAGTTGTCCATCTAAGTAGTCCTATATAATGGTATAACTTTAAACATTGTTTACGGAAATCCTAAGACTTTTATTATAAATTTTTTTGGTGATATCGATTATTTAAGGATGCACATATTCTCAAAGTTTTAGAGATAAGTTCTGAATAACGCAGGATCTAAAACGAATGAAAATTTATCATGTTATGAAAGTAAATTTTTCTCAAGTATAACAGCGTCATAGTAAAACAGCGAAAGCAGCAGGCAGAATACATTGCAGAAGGTAACCTAAAGATAAATTTACATAATTTAAGCTCCTTCAGTCTGTTACACTAATTACCAATATATCATGCGTCGAATTTGGGACATATTTTACGTCCTATACCCTGTACATCTATTGGATTCGTGACAATCCAGTTTAATTGCGGGCATAATAATCGTCTGCAAAATAGGAAGAAGTACATTTGGTATCAGGGCCGATCTATGGACTTCCGGTGCCCATTCCAACGGCACGCGCAGCCAGATAACAAATGACTGCCGACAAATCATCCCCAGCCACCCCGATGCAACCGTAGATGCGATCTCTTTGTGCCTCCCGGTGATTTATGACTACGTCTATGACTACCACCGGATGTTTTATTTATTTAATTGTTTGTTTGTGAAAGGGGGTATTTTTTGAGTGAGTGATTTTTGCGGTTATGATGCGGAAGTATTACCATAAGTGCTTGTTCATACGCCCAGTGGACCTCGCCAACTAATAAAATTATAAAGCTGATGGTGCGTGTGTGTTACCATTTGGTCGATGTTATTTTCCAGAGATGGAGTAGTTAAATTGTGACAAAGTTGCATAAATCAGGAAACCAATTCAAACAGCTGTAAAAATTAAGGCTACTTGATTGGTTTTTGAAATTTTGTAAATTTTCACTTGTAATTTCCCTAGCGATTAAATTATTTCAGAGAGCATTATCTTAAATTATTAAATCATTAGAGAAAGTTATCCTGAGTCGCAGACGAGGGATAACTTTCTTTAAATATTTGTGACCAAGGAGAAATTTCCGGAAATAATTCAATGACAAATTTTTGTGATTTTTTGTGGGAACAACAATAATAAAATTAAAATAATTAACTAAGAATAATAATAATTAACTAATTAAGTTATTTTTAAATACGGACCACCATATTTTTCAATCCTGGATGAAAAATCTTTCAGACTACTTGTTCTTCCAGTTACCATACATTTCATATGAAAAACAAAATGTTTTATTTTTTATCATATTTTCATACACCATTTCAGGCTTTGCCCCAAATTAATTTTGCCTTGATATGTTCTACAGATTGTAAAATTACAGATATTTATGATAAGTATAAGTACCTATTTCAATGATAACACTTAGTGATAGGATGATTTTTAGGCATTATTTTAAACAATGAATAATACATTTACATAGTGAATTGTAAATTGACTTGTAATTTTTCTGATGTAGTCGTGGTCTCACATTTTTTTTACACAATCATTTGTATAAACATTTTTAAATTGCCTGTTCCATTTCACTAGACGCGAATTTTTCATTCGACTCCTTTGAAAAATTACCATCCGACATGGGTTATAAATGTTTCTCCAGTCTCGTTTCTAGCAGCCAATTTCTCGGGAATTTCTAATATTTTGAGGCATCATTAGAAAAACATGGATTAGTTAAAAAACACATAGACATCACATGGTAAAATAAACACTGGAGAACACTGACTGGACGCTATTTTTGACTGGGCGCTATCGCTCTTTAATATTAAATCAAAACTTCATGCATTATACTATTTAACACAAATTAAAGATAATTTTTTCAATGTTTCCACTTTGTACCCAAAGTAAAACCACTATATCAGTTTTAAGTCAACCAGAACCGGCGTCCAATCAGATTCCTGTAATCATGAATAGTTTCGTACCAAACTATTTAAAACAACTTATTTTAGGTTTACAAACAATAAAATTTATACCTGGAAATATGTTTTTATCGAATCTGAATATTTTCTCTGTATAATATATACAGGGTGTACCACGTAGACCTTCTATTAGCCGTTTCTAGAAATTACGCGTACTGGAATTCTGAACATTTGTATACGGGGGTTTCTCTCAATTTTCTCTCGATTACGAGAGAAATATTGGTATTGCGGTGCAACTTTCGGTTCCACCGGAAGTTGATGTCACCTCGCTTATTTCAAATGAAATATGCTATCTTTTATTCCCTTTTTGGATTCCGCACGTCAAATTTTAAGGGAAGTTTCATAAGCATACCCTATCCTTATTCTTAATCGTTTTCGAGATATTTTGATTTTTTCAAATATTTCTCAAAAAACATTTGCATTTATCCCGTTTTATCCCTTTCAGTTTGTAACCTAAACTAGAAATTTTAACGTAGTAACACTGAAAGGTATCGAAATATGTAAAAAATACGAAAGCTAATGCAAATTACACAGGGTGTCCAAAAAAGACCGTCCGATTGTGACAAATTTAAAACCCAATATCTCACTTATTGTAAATGGAACAACCTGTGTTTTATAATGTTGGAATTCGAGTTATATCTTAGTGCTTTTTAATTCTCCTTCGATTGGTATTAACATTTACTATACCTAAATGTCATCGATATAAAGATATTTGAACATTATTGCCGGAACGAGAATAATCGGTCGCTATGAACGAAAACATTTGACCGTCATCTAATGTCATTACTTATTTAGCAAAGTAACTGTCATTGCTGTAAAGTGAATTTGCCGATTTAGTGTCAGGAAAAGCGAGTGTTTGTAGTAATAATGGTTCATTCCGGTTACACAAACAACGACTTTATAAATTTAATTTTTATTTACGTGGAGTGTAATCAAATTGTGATCTATAATGCCAAAACATTTCATTCCTTCTGATTAAGTCGTTAGTTGGTCTGTGTTTTTTCGGATAGCTCTCTGCAAACACACGACGTGTTAATGTATTTGAAGACAGTCTTCGAAGACAATTATTGTACGCAGCAATTGCACCATCGAAAGACGTTCAAATGTTTCGTTTCATAGCCAACCTGACAGCCAACTGACCGATTATTCTTATTCCGGAAATAATGCCCAAATATCTTGAAATCGGTGGAATTTAGTTATAGGGAATGTTAATACCAATCGAAAGAAAATAAAAAAGTACATAGGTTAGCATTATGAAACACAGGACGTTCTACTTATAATAAGTCTGCGTTTTGAATTTGTCACAATTGATCGGCTCTTTTAGACACCCTGTGTAATTTGCACTAGCTCTCGTAGGTTCTACTGTTTCGATACATTTCAGTGTTACCCCGTTAAAATGTCTAGTGTTTAGGTTACAAACTGAAAGAGATAGAACGGGATAAATGCAACTATGTTTTTTGAGAAATCTTTGAAATATCAAAATATCTCGAGAACCATTAAGAATAAGGATAGGAATCTACGTGGTACACCCTGTATATATATATATATTGTATAAGTCAATATATGTAGGGCATTATACTATATTGACCTAAGTATGTTGATAATGACTTTTCTACTTATGATTATGCGTAAAGGAGTCTTTAGGGACCACTTGTTTATTTCTATAATTTCAGTTTTAATAACTGTATCGTACGTAATATTTCTGGTACTTACTCCAATTGCACCAATATTTTCTTTCTGCATCTTCAAATAATCTTTAAAATACTTAAAACAGATTCCGATATGTTTATACTCCGATTTCCATTATTTTTAGCAGACGTTATTTATACTCCATTTAATAATAAATCTTTCAAGAATTCTGTAGGAATAAAAAATAAAGCTTTTAGAAGTTTAGCTTGTGTATTGATATTGAAAACAGTCGTTCGTTTCATTCTGAATATTTGACTATTTCTTAAAAGCATCTCTTCGACCTCCTTTTTTTATAAGAGTTTTGAATTATATATTTGTGTAACCTTCTAGAAAATACGCTTTCTTCTATTCCGGGTTCCTTTATACCAATAATAAAATATATTGCAACAACTTTAACTAATCAAACCAGATATAATTAATTAAGAAGTTGTATCTTTGATAATAATGGATATTCGGACAAGGGGACGTTGGTCTAGATCTAGTAGCAGTGCCGTTTCCGGTGTGGACCGGAAGTGGCATCATTTCCTGAGTGATTCGCAGTGTCTATAAATGTTAGGCTCTCATTGCTTATACGCTCCACATACTAGTCGTATTGTCTTCGTGTCTTGTAAGAAGGGTGGATTTCCGACGAATAACTTATTGGTTACATGAAACATAATCAGCTTCACAGTGAATTTACTTGGGAAGTTTGATTTAGCTGACTATACAGGGTCTTTCAGCGAAAACTTGACCCCCTCCCCTATAATTATACAACCGAAAAAAAATAGAATTCTCCGAGACCCATCGAGCTCTGTTCTTGGGGGGAGCATTTTTGACAGTCAAGCCAACTTGATATGTTCATCCTTCTAACCCTTAGCAACTCCAACTTTAAAATTTCAAATAGAACTACCCTACTTCTAACCAAGGAATTTATATACATGGAACGATTATCAAAGCTGTGCGTGTATTCCAATTTTGAATCTGCCATTTTGATGTCTGAAAATGGTGGTAAATTTAACAGTATTAACCTAGCCTCTTCAATTAGATAGCAATAACAAATAAAAACCACAGAAAGCAGCAAGTAAAACTTTTGAGTAAGAAAAATTCTAAATAGGTATAAGAAATGTTCAATATTTTATAGTTTAATTACAATTATTTGTGAAATATAAAATATATCGTCACCCAACTTTCTTGTAAAATTGATGAAGGTACAAACGAAATATTTTGTGTACCTACCTATGTATCTTTTGTTCACATTATTTATGTAAAATACACCATTAGCCGTTTAGAAAAGTAAATATTTAAAATGCATTATGCATATAAAATTTAACTATCCTTTACCTTACTTTAACTATCCTGGCTTATTTTTTGTATTGTTTATGTTCGCAGTTTTCATAATTTACAATTATATTAGCTAGGAACTATGATTGCATGTCTCTTAAGACTTTCAATTCTTGTTATAAAATCCGAATTTACCTGGAATAATTAGGAAAGTGCAATACTCAAATATTGTCACTCAAAGTCTATAAATAAAAGGAACACAATAATAAACACACAAACAGAATCAAACCGAGAGAATCACAATAAAATAAACCAACAAGACGCCAAAAATTCAAAAGAAACACTATTTACCAAATTTACCCATACCACTGTTGCCGTGTTAGGAAGATTTGAACCATTGAATCTTTAGATTAGAAAGAAAAAGACACTAGAATTCTAGAGTCTTGGTCAGGTGTACCAATACAAAATGTAGAAGTTGGGAGCAGTGTGACATCAAAATGGCGGCTCCCATGTTTCCACCCAAAATTGGATGCGCAATCGTCTATAATCTTTCCATGTATATAAATTACTTCTAACACACCATTTTAAAGCTCTTTCCATTGCGAATACACTGGTGCATCGTTTTTGGGAATCGGTTGATATTTGACAGAGTTATTGGCTAAAAACGAAAAGTTGACAAACGGACATTTTTGTAATAGTTTCCACACAAATGCCCACCAATAATAAGTAAGCTTCAAATTCTCCCCAAAGTCTGGGAGAATTAAAATTTTTTTCGGTTATGTATATAATGATAGGTGGGGGGTCAAGTTTTCGTTGAAAGACCCTGTATGAGATTACAAACAATTCTGAATATATGGCATTATTTTGTAATAAATAACTACAATAACAATATTATATGTAAGTTATTCATTGCACAGCTGTATGATTGATCAAATATTCTTCTGGAAATATGCTATCTATGCATTTCAAGGTTGTGATTTAATTATGGTTTAAATTAAAGAGCCACAGATACAGTTAACTGATCACTAACCAACTGCATTCATTACATCCTACAATAAGGTTTTTGGAGTTATCTTTAGAAATTGGCTTTGATACTATACACTTGTGGTCTTTAGAATACATTCTAGTTTCTTATTTTTATTTTACAAGTGGTATATTATCACCTGAGAATATGCTAACTGAATAAGAATATTTGATGAATAATAACAAAATTAGGTTATATCTGAATCCCTTCTAAATCGTATTTTATTTTTTGAAAAATATTTTTACTTTACTTTTTTATAAAAATACAATCGTGTATTTCAGTTACCATTTATAACCTTAACCATGGTCTTGGTAAAGTACGTCAAATTACGGTACACGTCCTAAAATTATTACCTGTCCAATTTGACCAATTTAAAAATAATTTTCAGTTGACCGTATTGGCCGTCAATATGTTTGTTGAGAGCATTGTCAACCCTTTCTGCTTTGACAATGAGAGAGTAATGCGTTTACTGAAAAATATTGTACCCGATATATTCAGTTTTTCCCTAAACGCATTCTAATTTTTTTTTAATATATTTTCAGTTAGGGGCCGGTCTTTCCAGCTCTTTATAAAGTTGGTTTTAACTAAAAGAATCTTAAAGTTAACAGGTGAATTTATCTGGCAGTTAAAAAATTGCGTCTTTTCAACACAATTTAACTGCTCTTTCGTAAGAAAGTCTATATAATAAAGTGAGACAGATGAAATGTGTCAACCATAATCAACAAAATATGTCAATCATGACAACATTACCTAGTCATAACATACTGTGGCTATAACCAACTATAACTTGTTCTAAGTTCTAGTCGTTTCTGGGATCTCTAGTTTAAATTTTATATTCAGAAGTGTAAAAATGTTTTCCCAGGATGATACAGTAAATAATTGGAACCAAATTGCCCAAGAATTTGAGGCCCTTACTAGTACAAACCGTAGCAGTTCAGTTCTCCATTCAAGATATGATTCAATAAAACATATCATAAAATCTAACAAATAGGCAAAAACAAAAGAAGATGGGTAATTTTGCATTTCGGCATTAAGTTTGCCTACATAGATAGGTATCATTTCTTTTTTATTATTAACCTGTTAGTGTAAATGTTGCTCGATTTCTTCTAGAATATTTCACACCGTTATTTTTGATACATGAAATCTCATAAATTCTTAACATAACATCCCAGATGTTTAAATTGTCTATATGAGGCCTTATAGTATATATTTTTCGTTCACGATTTGCAAGATTTACAACGTTTATAATTTCATGATCTAATAATATTTCTTCTTCAAAATCAATAATGTTTTCCATTATAAACATATATTGTTTGAGGTTTTATTAATCAAATTGTTTACCAACACTCAAATTGTAACATTTCTGAGGTTATAAATCTCTTTGCAAAACTTATAGGCCAGTAAAAGTGACCGATAAGTTAAGTCACTTTAAGAGCAGATAGAGAACTTTAAAGACAGGATTTAATTTAAATCACAGTCAAGAGACCCATTTTGTAGTTACAATGAAGATAAATTTAAAATGATGTTTATAAGGAGATGGAAAGACCGACCCTAGTGACAAAATATGCAATAAAAAAAAGAATATCTACATAATATTACAAATAAATACCTAGTTGCAGATAACATCTTGACCATAGACATATATGTCTATGATCTTGACTATTCCACATGTCTATTCAAAGTTGTTACTGGATTGGATACGCTGTCTTTGAGTAATAGATAGATACAATATGCATTATTCATGAATAAATTTGCTGGCACTAATTTTTCGATATTTGTGAGCAACTTGAACAAAAGTTTGTGGTCGTTAATATTAATGACGGTGTCGCAACATTGTGACTTCCAATAATCGGATTTGTGGCAGCGAGAATGACACATGCGAGGCGATACGTCAATGGATTAAGGCAGCTTATGACGTGACTTTGTAATCCCGTGAAATACATGAATATGGAGAATCGGATATAATCCCGATTATTATTTATTTGATCCATATAACCCCTCGTATGGACAGCATTAATAGTTTATTGTTCGCAGCAACATAAAATAATATTAATGAGAATGTGTTAGATATTACAAAGGAAAATTTGTAGTCTTCCTTATAGGTACCATTTTTAAGATAAAGACATAATGTTAAACTATGAGTCATTGCCAAAAAATGTATATTTGTTTATGTTATGTAATATATGTGCATTTAAATATAAAAGTACCTGCAATACATGTTTATTTAAGGTATCATAAATAAAGTTTTGTTTTTTTTTAAATTCGGACAACGTAATTTCGCGACTAAATCCTGTCGCCAGAACAAGAATATCTTTCCACCTGTAAATTTTGCCGAACTATTTTCTGTCTGTCGTGGGGTGAAGATCTTTTACTTGTTAACCATGGTATAGACAAAAGACCAAAAGATCTAGTTTCATATCCCATACGCAGTTGCAGGATTTATCTGATCCTATCAAGAAACTACCCTTAGTTCGTATAGTTTTTATAAAATAACCCTATACATACAGGATCCTTGAAAATAATCAACTCAACCATTCAAGAACTAACCGTGATTAAATTGCTTCTAGGTATATGTAACATGAATGTTTTTTTCTTTCTGTTATTTATCGTCAGCCTATTTTCACGACTGAGACCAATAACCATGGGACATTTTACACAAACCTCGCCTAAGTTTGTATAGCTGTAACGGGCTGGATTTTAAGTAAATAATTCTTGATGTCAACTTCAATTTTTATTGCCTATTTATATTATATATCTGTTTCTATATCGTATTACTGTAGCTTGAGTTATTCTATGGTTTATGCATACGATTTGTAAGTCTTGTTGTCTAAATGGTTTGGTTTTTGGCGTTATTAAAACGGGACAAATGAACGTGGCAGAGACAGAGAAAGAGAGAGACAAGATGGCAAGACTAGGGGTAGACAAGTAAAGTGATAGTGTGAAAATTACCGAATTAGTGTTATGAAAATACATAAAAACAGTTAATAATCAAAACACTGTCTGCACTCATTAAAAGTTGAATGTGGTCTAAGTGTCTAGAAGATTATTATTGCAGTAGGGGAATTTAGATAAATACTGTCTATACTTATTTTACTATGAGTATTTTCTCCATTACCGTATAAAACGTTGCTTTTCTGCAACTAAAGAATTTTGTTCGAACTGTTACATCAGCCATTAGCCTGATGGATGTTGAAAATCAAACTAAATAGTTAAGTAGTGTTTGTGTGGACTGTTGTGTGTAAATTTGCAGGGATTACCTTATTTATATTCTTGTTATTGAAGTCAGATATGTACCTCATTTGGTATTTAGTTACTTCCGTAGCCGTACTGTATTTGGTTACTTCACGTACCTGAATAATATCTGTATCAAGATTTTCTCCTAAATTTAAATGTAAATTTTTCTACTAAAAAATAGTATTTAGCTTTTTTTAAAATTGTCCTTTTTACTTACAATTTTGTAATACAAAGTATAAGTTTGTTCTGGCTTATTTGGGTGCTAATAAAATCAAACCAGTGGCGACCTTTATTCAGGTTAAACCACCAACCACGCTTAGATAAGAGTTTCATAAGTTTTTTTTGTATTAATATTGAAGAGTAGGTATATTATGTAGCTTTTGTGAATTCACCAACGTACGGCTATCAGAAGGTGTAGGAAGACCATTGCAGGACTTCCCTGCACGATAATACATGCAAATACTAAGCGCGAGAATGTTGCTGCTTAGCCTAAAACACTAAACATTAAAATTAAACCAAGAAAAATTCAGCATAAGTATACGTTTCTTCTATTTATGGGTATTTTTCTCCCAATTCCATATAATAATGTCCTTTATTGTCCCTAAACCAGAATTCCTCAACCTGAAACTTAAAACCTGAGAACCACATTAGTTAAGGACACACAAACCCCCACCCATGTTCGCATCTCATATTAAAACCTGGTACCTATGTATTCTTCCCATCCTGGCTGTTAGCCCACATATTCATACAATCATGATGCGGAAGGACATTTAAATGTCCTTGATTGGTTCTTGATCTAACTTAAATTTAGTCGTAGAAAAATGTCAATAAATTTATTTCAGTTATTATAGAATGTTTTTGGAAGAATGAGAATGCAAGTTCAAAAATATTAGTACGAAGGCTATTACAGCATTTATTTGTTAGCATTATATTAGTTACCAATTTATTTTCCAGTTGCTCAATGGAAGATTTCTGTTCCGAAAAATTATATTTGATGAAAAAATGTTACTTGAAACATTATATTATTTTACTTGCATTATAAAGGTTTCTGGAATAAAGGAAAATATGGGATTTTTACTCCACGCAGGTCTTTAAGGACACGATGCTATTGGCGTAACAAACAGAAAAACACAAGGATTAAGGATTCTGAACATACACTAAATAGTAAGTATACATTATCAATATCAGCCTTTCAGCCATATTGCGCACTTCTGTAATTCATATCTGTTTTAACACAAATTGTGTACTTTTGATTAGCAATGAAGTACACCATAAGGTGTATGTACGGTATTTGATAGACTATTATCAGTATATTATGTCAACATACATCGTACCTACACGGGGATTTGACTAAACATGTTTTTGTTGTTTCTAACGGGTAAAATACGCGAGTAGATACAATACTTATTTTTTATACATTCAATTATGGGAATAGAATAGAAATTAAAACTTTTGATACGCAGTTTGATTGAATTTTATTGTGGAATGTAGGTATTACGGTAGCTCTGCTGGTTCCAAAGTTGCGCACAGCTACAGCGAGCCAGTATAATAGTTCTGTTGTCAATCCGAGAGAGGTACCTTGTTCCTATAACAAACGATTAGATTGTGCTAGAAGGAAATTATACGATCGCTTATTAAAAGAAAAATGTCTATATTTGCAGCCTGATTTTAATTTAATTTTAAATTATACTCGAGGTTTCTCATAGTTCATAGTTATATTAAATATAAACAGCGATGGATAGTAGCAATTAAGAAGAAAAATAAAATTTGGAAAGTACTTTCTTTACAAAAACGTATGAATGAAATTGATTACTATTTTTTTATGTGGTAATCATATGTATAAGGTATATTGATGAAGAGGTATATAATGAAATGATTGAAATGTATGTAAAAGTAAAACATGTATATGTACATCTACAAAAGAAGAGGAATATAATTTCAAACTCTTTCTCTGATTACCTTGATTTCCACTTTACAACTAACACGTTACCACGTGACGAGAACCTTTCATCTTGAAACAACATTCTCTTTCAACGTTCCATCTATATCTTATAAATTCTATAAAACGATAGTTCGTCATAGTCCTTTTTAAATTAGTTCAATATCTTATAGAAATTTAATTGATTCAGATTCTGAAAATGGCACGAATAATTTTGATGATATGGTATAAGATATGGTATGGTGAGAATGGTATAAGATATCTTTCAATATATCTGATTTTAACCATATCTCAGTTTCTTAAAATCAAAGGAAACACAAAACTAGTAAAAAAAGGTTTCACATAAACATCCATGTTGAAAAATACATTATTTTAGAGATTTACGATAAAGTTTCAAAAAATCCAGAATTTATTTATCCATTCTGACTTCACAATTACTTTTTAAATATAATTAAGAATATCTACATTGTCATCATATAAAAAATCCAGCATTTAGATAAACCAAAATATTTTCTGATAGCTTAAAAGTTTAAAAAGTACCTATGGCAATGGATTGCCTCTTTATTTTTAATTATATGTATAATCCAACGCTGTACCAGTATTTTGGTTAACTAAATTTAATATTAGAAGAACACGCTCTAACATTGATTATTTTTAGATCCAACGTCTCAACCAGCAGTGTAAATATAGGAATATACTAGCAATTAATAATTTGTAATTGGCTTCTTTGGAAATTTATATCTAATTTGCTATTCTACTACATGGTAAAATACTCCGCAGTTTCCGAATAGTTAAAAATATTGAAACATATTGCTAGTATTTTTTATTTAAATCAACAGGTAACAAGTTCAACAAAGCAATGGAAATAGTTCATGGTTAAATATATTTCAATTCTTCATCTTTAATTATTGTTTGATTTGCACGAATATCATATTTTCTATCATTGTGTACTATGTATGCGTGCGTGCAGTGAGTATGAATAATAATTAGTAAGGATAAGGAATTATATTGGCGAGCGTAAAAGCGGAACCATAGTCAAAATTCAGGATATTTGGACGACACCTGAATTTGATGCCAAAGAGAATTAACTAATAAGAGTTTTCACATTAATTCATGCCGTCGACCAAATTTCTATCTTTGTCACCATGCGCCAGGCACATACAAAATGTTTTTTTAAATTCTTTCTGGATATTCCTTAAGAGTCCATTCACTAGGTCGATATAAGCCCTAAATCGGCGTTCGTCTCGTGTCTAATTATAAAAATACTATAAAAGATAGCGACTTTTAGTAAAAAAATATTGAAAGATAAGATAAGACTATAGCGACTTAGATTTAATCTAAGTCCCTATAGTAGTAATTTTTGGTATTTCTTTTTATTTTTAAAATTCCAGGCAAACAATCTTGTACAAAAATAGCGTATTTTCAAAAATTATTTTCTCTAAAATACATGTATTAAACAAAAATTTGCTACTGTAGTTTATCTTTTGATCTTTTCGGTGATATATAATTTATAATACTAAAAAGAAATTTTGTTGCAATTATAAGACAAATCCGGTACCCTTGCAATGAAGGCTAACTTTATTTCCATGTGCCTTTTTACTTCGGCTTTACGTGCACCTCCGAAATCTTAATAATTCGATAGTTGGAATATATAAATCTCCACCCATCGGCCACCCATCCTCTCAATCCGACCCAACATTCATGCCTGTCAAATCTACAGAGAATGGACCCTTAAATCAGTTAACATCCCATGTTTCGCAACTAAATGTAAAACTTTCTCTCTAAATATTTTATCGATTGTTTTTAACTGAATTTGTCTAGAAAGTTTTTCTTGTGTTATGTTAGGATACTTCTCGGCAGATTTTCCTCTTCATAACAAAAACAAAAATATTGTTTTCTACACTTGTGCCTTTATATTTGACCGATGCGATGGTGTGAACATGCGAACACAAACCAAAACGTGCTTTGCAAATCCCTATCCTTATTTTCTGGCCTCCCCACACACCGTTGATAATTTAACATAATTGTACGCGATATTCTATAAACATGACTGCGAACGCCACGCGGCCGGATAATGAACTAAAGAAACTATCAATAACAAAGTTCAGAATGTGACTATCCGTTCAGCGGGAACACAAAAGGGTCACAGTCTAAGCGCGCACGTGCAATTTGCGGGCAGAGGGCGTCGCCACGTGTCCGCGACAGGATAAAGAAGTTACGGGAGTCACGTGACGCAGCGTACGCCGTCGCGCTTCACTACCTTGTCGCTGAAGCGCGGGTCTGCGTTCTCTTTTATCGAGAACTGACAACCCCGAGTGCGAAAGAGACGCACGGCCGGCGATTTAGCTGGAATATTTTTCGAAGGAGGCCCTGACATATTGCTGGATGAAGCGGCTATTGTCTCTATACAATGACTCGGAATATACATTGATTGGGCCTTTGGCGCTAGGCAATTGTTTATTGCGTCCATCTAGATGTCCCGTGTGAACTCTGGAAGGAAATTTATTCGTTATATTTTCTACGTTGCGAGTTTTACTTGTCAGACAAATAAGACATTATTCCCCCCCCCCCCCCATAATCTAATTGTAAACACAAAAATTTCAATTCCTTTAGATATAGACATCGGATATAGATACGTAGATAGATTTTCCGGTGTTCAAATGTTGCAACATTTCATGAATTTGTGTGTTTATACTACTAATAACCTAAATTAAAGTCTATATCTCGAAGACAAACATAACATCATATTAAAAGTAAAGAAACTTAACCAGAAGAGAAAATACAAGTCCAATATTACTGCCCTATCAGATCGTCCTGACCTGACACTAAACAGTTTTCTAACAGTCCCAATCAGTCACATCACGTCAGTTCAGTTTATTGTTTATAGATCTTCTGGACTGTTTCATGCTTGATCACAAAGGTCGAATTCGGTGGTTGTATCCTCTGATATGTGTAAGATTTTACGGCCGTTTCAATGTTTGCGATGAAGCATGGGCCACCGCACAACAGCTCAGAGATCTACATAATTTATCCATACACACTCTCAAGGGGTGAACAAATATTCTGTGAACTCATGTCATTTGCAGTTTCAACAAGAATTTCCGGACCATGAAGTTGTTGATTATGATACATTTTCACATGTTCGAAGGCTAGTTGAGCGCTTTCATAATACTGGCAGCGTTTGTAAAGGCAAATCTCCAGGAAGAACGTCCCTTCTTCCTGGTAGAAGAAGATGTAGAAAATCGGCTATTATCAACAGCAATTATCTATAGCTAATTCCTCGAAAGATATTTCTTTTTAGAATTATTTATGATTATAAATGTATGATTTGCAGGAGTATCTCTTGGCTAAGAGCAGTAAGGAAGCTACATCTTCATCCACATAAAGTTACTGTTATGCAGGAATTATACCCACTAGATTTTGAAAAACGTATACAGTAGTGTCCACTGGTTTAATGAAAATTTGAACGATGATGATACGTTGGACCTATCATTTTTTTTTTTTTTCAGATGAAGCATGGTTTCATTTAACTGGCTATATTAACTCTCAAAATTATCGGTCATGGAATACAGAAAATCCTCATATTTTACGTGAAACATCTCTGCATCCCATTAAAATTGGTGTTTGGGTAACTATGTCGCGTCGTAGAATAATAGGACTAATTTTTTTTAATGGGAACGTTAATGGTGAAATATACCGACAACAAATTCTCCAACCTTTTTTGGAAGAGATTCATGATGACGAAATTCACCATGGACATTTTCAGCAAGATGGAGCAACTACCCACAGATCAAATGAAACTCTTGCGTTTATTAGTGTATGTAATAATTTAATATTATATACAAAATTAACCTAAACTTAACATACTTAACATAAACAAGATATTACAAATTATGACAATTTTGTTGTAGTCATTTTCCCCTCTCTACTGAAGTGTTAATAGGAATGAAGTTCTTTAACTATTCGTCTGGCAGTCTATCAGGAAAATGTTTTATACTGTTATACTGTTTTCCACTGCATAACTTCAGAAAAGAATAGATAATTCAAGTATCGTATTTTTACCAACAAAATTGGTCAAACTACTTACGAAAAGGAGCAAAAATCCTAAATCTATAATAAAATATTCAAAAGGCCTGAAAAAATTATCCAGGAAAACATAGTAATCGCCAAGTGCTGTTTTTATCAATATTTTCGTTAATTGAGAAAAAATGTATAACTATTATATATTGTTGTACGCATAAAAACGCAACGAGTTCAAAAATGTAAAAATATATGCTCCATTTAAAAACAAAACTTAATAGTGCCTCCTGTATATTTTTAGAGATAGAAAATCTAATGGCACATTTGAAAATTTAAAAAAATTCTACATAGATTCGTTTTTTGAAAATGTAAAATAAGTACCTAAATAGTAACCGAAATAAGGAGTGGGGGGGGGGTTCTGTATCAAAGGAAGCACCCCGTACCTAACTATTGTATTCTGTTGCTCTTGTTAGTGTTTCTAAGATTGAATTTATCCTATAATTAGCAATTGATAATTAGGATCCCAGCTATTATCTATTTCGAGCGTACAATATCGTTTTATCGCTAGTCGCGTCATAAAATAAATCAGAAAAAAATTTACGATTTCCGTAACATTTTAATATTTCCTGGAAGAATATAACATAATTGATTCGGCCATATACTCGTTTACTTTTATTTTTGCGTTTTACTATCTCGGTAAAATAAGAAGGAAAGGAATTTGGACGTTAAATTCTAAATATCCCTGGAGTACATATCCATAAAACTCACTTTTAATAAAGTGCCACATCACATTAAAACTTAATCACTTTTGTTGCTGTTATAGCAGTCCCCGGTTCTACTTTCCCTTTGAAAATATGTGACAGTCATAAACACAGCAAACTAGATTCTTTACTTAAACAGTCATTTGGCCACGTTGCAAAATCGGCAATGTTTACAAACATCGGAGTAAAACATCCAAACTTATGCTCCGTAAAAGCTTCTTATTTTGTTCCGAGACTTCCAAGAAACAGAAAAGGCGGCTAAAATATGCAGCGGTTCTAAAAAATAAATAAATAACAGTTCTGTTGCAAATATATCCTTTTTCTGCTACTGTTGACACAAGCAGAGATATAATATTAGGCGTAATGATGTTGCATCGAATGTATCGAATGAACATGATTCCATTCAGAATTCTTTGTCAGAAAAGGTCAAATTCGTATAGGTATACCTACGATACGCGCTGATGAAGTCTATGAATAATCCTAAAGTGTTTATTAAATAAATACAGAATACGCCTTATAAATTTTATAAGGCGTATAAGGCCTATGTATAACATATTTTTATAAGGCGGGTCGATGGTTGAGGGTTTAGTGTCTCGATGGATAGATCGAATTTATTTATTTATTGACTGATGTATCACAGGACAAGCTTGAATTTACAGATATATCACTAAGTTAAATATTCAGAGTATTTTTCAGAGCATTTCTCGTCATTTCTCGCTACAAATGTATAATATAATCACAAAAAAATGAATATACATATAAATATAAATAGTATATTTATATGTATATATCCGGTGGGACACGGTGTCCCACCGGAAAGGGCCGCGATCGATATATGGAAAAGTACATACAGGGCGATTTTGAAAATTTGGTTATTTACAAAGGTCAGAGGGGCCTACCTTTTTAAAATATTTTCACGTTTCTGGCACTTCCGGTATAACCGGAAGTCGACACCAACTTGCTTATTTTAAATAGAACTGTTATTGAAATATTGACATAGATCAATGAAATAGGTCTTCAACTGTTATTGAAATATTGACCGGTGAATATTGACATTTTTCAACTTTGACATCCTGTAAAATATAAACGGTTAGAGATCAAGCAAAACAGTTTGCACATTCCTATCTTAACTTTTCATAAGCTATCGTTTGACACTAATTTCAGATTTAGCCAGAAATTAAAAATTTTCGATTAAATTTATTCTCTTGGTTAAGTCGTTCCTGAGGCACAAATGCGACCTGCTAAATAATAATTTGCCGCGCCTTCTTCCACATAAGTCTCAGGCTTACGGGCTAATCCCTGTGATTAGAATGAAGTGTAGAGCTACCGTTATTACTATTATTATTGTTATTTTTTTTTTAATCCAATCGACCTGTTCCTGGGATACAGTATCAGTATCAGTAGCTACTGAGTCCGGAAATCGTGTACCCTTAGTAGACGTTTCTGCATTCTTCCGGCTAGAAGATCTACCGAATTTCGGCAACTTTAGAATAATAATATTAATAATAATAAGAATTTATTATTATTATTATTATTACAGTAAATAATTATATGCCATTTTAGTTTAACTATACTATTATTCAATTTATTGATAATAAAATACTGCACCTTTCTCAAGCGGACACTTATAACGACTTACAGATAATAATCGGTTGATATTGGTAAAAATAAAACGATGCCGATTAGGCATCGTTTTATTTTTACCTTAAGGCTCAATTATCGTCAAAACATGAGCATCTATCGCACCTTACACCAAACTACGTACATCTGTTTTAACCTATTAGGTCTCTTCAGTACCCTACAAGTGCCAGAGTGAAGATGCTTACTGCCTTAATAAGAGCAGATACTATAATTTTGAGCTATCTACTTGTCATTTCTCGTCATTTATAAACAGTTGATAATGCCCCCGGCATTATCTTTGCAACATTTCACTGGAATTTTACGGGAAAGAAGCGTTGATGGTAGAAAAGTTGGTATACGCCTTGTATATTTTGTAATAATCATAATCCACTCAATAATTATTAAACATCAGAGTCAATGATGTTGTGGTCAATAAACTTTAATTGAGCGACAATTTATAAAAAAAAAATGGACTATACCACAAGTATAATTTCTACTTGTGCCTATATCTAAATGTGTTTTTAAATGTATACATAGATATATACAGGGTGAGAAAAAAATTATATTCAACACCCTGTATCTCGGAAACGAAGCCTTCTAGAACATATGTTTATAGGAACTTTTCTTTTTAAAAACATGTGTTCTATCTTCCCTTAAAGTTTGTCTACAAAAAACTGACTCGCCCGTATTGCTTTGAAATACTACAAAAAAAATTATAATTAGTGGCAAAAGTTGTACTGTAAGTATGTACCTTTGACAATTTAGATTAATGAACTTTCGTTTGACAATACTTGTTTTTAGTGAAAATTTTGATGAAATTATTTTTTTTTTAATAAAATATTCTTTCAGAGACTTTTTCAAATTACTCGACAACCGTCACAGCTAAGACGAAAAGACGAAAAAGTTTCTAAATTGAACGTGGAATTCAAATTTTGGCAAATAAGCAGTGACTGACGCACCACAAAAATATTCTGAGCGGTAAAAGAGGGCTGACCCCCGAAAAAGTATCACCCTGTACGTTCTCAAATCGTTTACATATGTCAAAACTTGTGGACTATCATAGGTAATCTATGGTAAAAATTTGAATAAATTATCTTAAAAACTATAGGAGCTGTGTGGAAAATACTAAAAAAAAAACAAAACTTTGACACCCTGTATCTCAAAAAGGAAGCGATTCCCGACATATGTTTATATGACAAACTTAACTTAAAATAAGCTGTCTATCTTCCCTTAAAGTTTGTCTACAAAAAACTGACTCACCCTGTATAATGCATTCCCCGATGAGTGACGAATAAGTTTTTTGTGATATTTTTTCCCGCCGGCTATTAGTTTCACGTTGTATATGCCTATTTAAGTGTCGGGAATCTAAAAATAATATGCTTTTTGAGAGCGGAGAGTTATGGAGGGTTGGTTGTAAAGAGCAGCAGATGACAAGTAGTTACACGGCGCCGACATGACACCGTAATAGCTCCTTCGCATTTGCCGTGAAAGCACTTCCTTAAAAAAAATAACGCCGTCGTCGCACCTCCATAAATAACTTTCAACGCTAAATTGTCTGTTCGAAAGGATTTGTCGCTGCACATTTTTTTGAATTAAGTGGCCAGATGCATTTTTTACTCGGTACGGTGTTTAGATTCTCATATAAAATATATATAGTCTTTAAACCCTGTTATAAGTTTTTTTTAACTTAAGTATGACACATAATATACGGTTCATTACAAGAGACTGGAACAACTTTTTACTTATACAAGTCGCAAATACCTACAATTTATTTATGCATTATCCTTTGTACTCATATTTTTGTTCTGAAATAAAAGGACACATTTTTTTTAAATATTTAAACTTCATTTCTTATTGGAAAAAGTTATTATTTTTTCCATGTATTATATAATAATGTATAATAAAGTATAATAAACTCAACACATTGGCATCAGAACGTAAATGAAAAGCTTATAAGTACAAAAATAGTAATAATAATATTAACAAACCTGTAAATAATATACTTACTAAACACAGCTGCAATACTTAGTCCGAAAATTTTTACGACTTGGCAACGCCAATTTATACAAAAAGTTCCAGAATGATTGTCCGGTACGGGAACGCAGCCTATCCTGAATATAATCAAAATTTATTTCCATTTGTTAAAATTACTTTCTTTTTAACTGTCAATTTGAGAATTGTTCATATTTGACAGCATTTGACGTTTGACTCAGTGGCGTTTAGCATTTTTCGTGCTAAAAATGCTAAGGTTGGTAATTTTGTATTTCTTAATATTGAAATTAATGTTAAAATTAATATAAGAACCATAAATTAATGTTTTTTAATGCTCCACAATTCAGTTTGAATAGGTTATACTGGTGATACGTAGGAATGGAATAATACAAAATAATAACCATATTATTTTCAATAAATTGTGTTTATTTTATTTTTAACATAACCTATATTTATTGGCGTACCATGGCATGGAACAAATCAAATCAAATCAGTAAATTCCCTTGGCTGCCGTCATGATTCTAGTGCAGATATTAAAAATAGAAAGGCGGCACATAAAAAATCATTATGAAGCGGCACGGACAATCATTCTGGAACTGTTTTACTATTCTTAACTAGAGCTAATCTCTCTGTGCAAATAAACATAATAATAATAATAATAATAATAATAATGATAAAATAAAAATGATCATCTCATTGATGTGGCATCATCTTATATATAATAAAAAAATTATAGAAAAAAAAAGGAAAATAGACACCACCAATAGAAATGCAAAGAATATGCAAAGAGAACAAACTCATCGTAGGTATCGGTATAATATAGGTATCGCACCCTAAACTCATTCACAAATCATCTTACTTGTACAAACCCAAGCACAAAATCAGTCATACTTCATTCATGGAGTATAACAAAATCTTTCTTAAATCAAAAGCAATTTTTTGATAAACTTGTATTAGCTCATCTATAAGACACAAACCAGCATAGAATTGATAAAAAATTTAAAAGAAAAAAAATACAATAATACCTAGTAGTTTTCAGTCGATGTAAATAGTAGTACGTTAGTAATATTTAAATTTAATGCCTAAATAATTTAGTCCTAGAAAATTAGAGTCTGCCATATAAATATATAAGCATATGTGAAATTGCTACCTCGACAAAAGTTGTGCCTCACAAAATATTCTATTATTTTAACAGGTAGTCAAAAACTTGCCAAGTAAACCTTATTTTAAAATAGTGCATTTTGTGATTATTGTAAAACTGCTAAATTTCTGTATTGCAAGCAACGATAGGTATATCGTTTAGGAACTTAAAAGAAATTATTACCAGCATTTCGACACATATGATAGAAACAGGTATCGTCGTTATAACTATAATCCTATCCCTATCGTTTTTCATTATAAAATAGACCATTATTGGTGTGAAGACTACCTACTGTTAAACGTCAGTAAATGTAATATTACATTTTGCACACCACCATTTTAAATAGAGTCACGCAATTCAAAGACCTAGTGTTACATTTTGTTATAATTTATCATTTGACACACATATTCATTCAGTAACCGAATCTGCATTTAAGGGGCCCCTAGACGTACAATCAATATTGCGCAATTTTTATTGTCAATAAATATTGCACATGAAGTGTTCCATCACACGATTCAATATGATTGACAATACGCATTAAATTTTTTGTCATGACCGTGTGCCGTTGCGAAGTTTAAACAAAATGTCCTCCACAGATAAGGCGTGTTTGGCAATTGTTGTCAGTTTTGCCTGTAAAAAGAAGAAAAAACAGCGACGTTGGTCCAAAGGATGGTTTTTACAACGATCTAAATTTTCGCATCAAAACTTACTACGTGAACTAAAATGTAATGAACCAAACGATTACATAATCTGCCATAATGCGGGATGTTGCCGATATAAATCGATAAATTCGAGCAAGAATTCGCGATCAGCTCCTTTCGTCGCCATATTCACACGCGGTATGAAACAATATTGCGCAATACGTATCTCAAACGTTCAATAGTTGCCGATATATCAATCTTTACATCAATTATTTTCAAACATGCACAAACTTTCTGCAATCATTGTGCAATGTTGTCAATACGAGCCCTTAACGTTCAATATTATTGCGCAATATGATATATTGTCAATTAAATTTACAATATAATTGCACGTCTATAGGGTGCTCTTTAAAGGCCTCGGTCTTGTCTTGCGCAATTCTAAGGGTTTTCGGAATAAGGCTACATTTGTTGTTTAATTTGTAATATTTTTACTCTTGTTGTCTATTTTATGTTTTATCATATGTGTTTTTAATAATGTTTTCAAACCTTGTCCTGTAACTGGACCCGTTAGACATTGTCTCTAAAAATAAAATAAAATAATGCTAGTAAGAAAAAAAGAATCCCACTTTTAGTTTATAGTGTTATACTCCTCTCGATAACAATCTGGCTGTCCAAATAGCGTCTGTTATATTTTTCTTGATCAAAGCCGCACATTTGCATAAGATATCATAAACCTGTCTCTCTTACACTTTGCATTATCTGCATTTTATTTTCTGTTTGTTGCATTCCAATCTTATAACAAACAGTATTCTTTTAAGGCACAATGTACTGCTAGGAAACCCGTAACCAATTAGGTACCCCTTAGTGAAAACAGTTCTTCAGTGTTATTTCAAAGTACCTAATCCTTTGTAATTCCTTTTTAAGAAATTACCACAGACTATTCAAAAGTCTATTTAAAACAGGAAAAGGTTTTTAAACGTGAAGTGTATAAATATTTGGTAAATATTGAACCCAACTCTTTTGAGTTCTTACATTTTTAAAATGGCTCTAGTAGGTACCTATCTGTACTAAAATTTCAATGTACCTGTTTTTTATCTTTGTTTAGATACATGTTTTTTGACGGATTTCAACCCATTTTGATGTGTATAATGTATTGTTTGTAATATATTTGAGCATGTATTATGACAGTTTGTAATGAAGGTAATTGTTTTTTTTTTTGTTTAAATCCAGTCAACCAGTTCGATTTCAGGGTCGGCTGCTAGTGGTTACCAGTAGCTATTCCCCACGTCCGTGGGGTAAATAACTACTGAGTCCGGGAATGGTGTGCCCTGAGTGGCCGTAGTGAACCTAAAATAACCGCCTTCTGCATTCTTCCAGCTAGAAGATGTGCCGAATTTCGGCATGCAGGTATGATCTTCAGTTGTGAAAGCAATGTATCTCTTACTCCACCGAGGGCTCCTATAATCAGTATCACAAGTTTCACAGAATGTTCTGGATGAAGTCTGCGGAGTTCGAAGAGAAGGCCTCGATATTTCGTCCGTTTCTCCTCTTGTTTCATGACAATGTTGATGTCGACAGGAGCCGAGAACTCGATGACAAACATTGTCTTGAGCTGATGGTCGAGGTCGACTAAATCAGGCTTATTAGCTTGAATCTGCCTGAGAGTGGGAAATGAATAGTTCCAATAAATTCGGCACTTCTCACTCCCCACAACGGACTCATTATTCCCCGGAGCGTATGGCAGCATTGGTGTTTCGTCTATCTCGTACAAGTGCAGTAGAAAGTAGTAAAGCACTCGTAAAGCCGCATTATGTCTGTGGATATAGGCCGAGACTGCATATGCCGGACAAGCGGAGAGTGGATGTGGAATTGTCTCCGGCGCCCTATGGCACGCCCTGTAGTTGACATCAGGAACCTCCATACCCATGATACGACTACGATAGACGATGGTGTTAAATATACCATCCTGGCAAGCCATTATGAATCCCTGTGTCTCAGACTTAAGCCCCGCTGACCTTAAAAATGCAAAGGTCAGTCTTTCAGATAAACCGTGGTCTTCAAGGCTCTTATACAAGACACCAGGCAGTGGCTGCTGCATCTTATGCAGCTGCAGCAGAAGATTGCGCCTTCTGCAGCTTTAACGTGGGCTTTTAATTGAACGGGTCTCAACTCGGTGACAGAGTCTGGGTTTCTCCGTTCAGGGGCGATCAGCTGCTCTTCGAGCTTAAATAGAAATCCTCCGACCCCTGCATCTTCATAATCTTGGACCATGCATAGGAGGGAATCCAAACTCCTGATTACCTTGCAGGCTCCATCCAGTACCATTCTGCTATGCAGACAACATTCCAGTTATTTTATTATTATTATTATTATTATTATTATTATTATAAAGGTTTTGCTACGCAGTTCTCGCAGTACATATGGATAAATTCTAATTTCTTTCAACATATTCAACAACATAATATGCAGATTGAACATCCATGG
Organism: Pogonocherus hispidulus; assembly: GCA_963924545.1. Taxonomy (NCBI): domain Eukaryota; kingdom Metazoa; phylum Arthropoda; class Insecta; order Coleoptera; family Cerambycidae; genus Pogonocherus; species Pogonocherus hispidulus. The sequence continues at coordinate 81,354,824 of OZ004693.1, forward strand.
CTTAAAACAAACAGAAAAACTAATTTTACTTTCCGCTACCTACCAGTTTTTAATCAGGTTTTGATACTACTAACTAGGTAATTGCTACTTTCTTAATCAGTTTACATTTGCTAAACACCTTATGGGAATCTGGAGTTGGCTTAACATATTCATTCAATCTGAAAGCAAAACAATGAGCATTACTGTTTCCTCGTCAAATTTTACCAACTGTCAATACAAAATGCCCATGTCTGCGCTAATTTGTGAGCTTAACAATGGACACAGTCGCTCGATTTTTATTAATTTTTATTACCCCTTCGGCTCATTAACCCCCAGCGAACACGCACTCTTCACTTAATAGTTATTTTTGTCCGTCCCATATGGGCCGGAGAATTATTAAATCAAGTAAAGTGCACCTAATGCGAGTCCTTAATCTGAAAATAACACATAATAAAGAGTCCGCTGACGTGGAAGAATTCGCCACATGTTTAGTGCATCAGAGGGCGCTAATCCCGTCGATAGTGTTTTATTACTGCACTTTCAGCCCGCTCTGATTTTGTTTTATTGGCGGCCATATGTTGCACCCCTAGGCCCCCCAAATCGATCACTGGTTGCGTATTATCATTATTCAGTACAGTGAATCTCCATATTAGGCAAGTAGCTAGCCATGTATCTCTCAAGCAGTCCCTCCAAGTTGATTCGTCTTTGGAGAATAACTATTTATTTTTCATTATTTCATTTTACTCCCAAAGAATTCACCATTCCCATGTCACTCAAAATCGTACTTCGTTTAATTTTTTTTACCATTTACGTTACTTCATTCTGGTAAGTACACTCAATACATATTTTCACTGATGTTGAAACCAGAACGAGTTACGTTCCTTGTAAGAATAACTGCAAGTTTAAGGAATATTATGTGTTTATACCTAGGTAGATATTGTAAATACTGTATTTAAGGAAACTTAAATAGATCTTCGAGTTTCATAGTTTCTTTTGGGATTACACCACCTGTAAAATAACAAAAAGCAGGAAACCAGAAGTATACAGATTAAATATTCAAAGTGCAGTATCAAGGCAAACTTCTAAAGTTTGTCCCAAAAAACCACAGACAGTGGTTTGGGGCAACCAAACCAAATATCTTTGAAAGTTATATTGACTGTGAAAGTAATACTGACAGTGTTCAGCCGTACTCCACTGTTAGAAGTAGTTAGTCAGTGATCTGTTCCTACTGGTTATTTTGAATATTACAACCAATTAATAAAAGGAGCTCCATGGTCGAGCGATTAAATACGCCAATTTTCGTTCTTAATATATAACAAGTAAGTATTACTACCACACTGTATAAATGGCTGACAACTACTGTTCTCTATAATTAATAAGGTTTTCCTTAAGCTTGTAGTAAGTCTTAGTTGAAGTTTTAATATCGTAAATCGGAAAATTAATGGTAATAAATCGTAAATTAATCATAATAAAATTGTTTAATCAACTATCTACTAGTTAATTCTAATACTCCCACTACTTCTCCTAAAGGTCCACTTAACAATTTAAGAGAGGTGCAACCTATCCTACAAAAATATAGATTTCGTTCACTGTTCGTAAGCAATGTGGTCGGCGGATTGGTACTTGGATATGCCTTATTTTATTCTTGTAAATCATGCCTTGTTCGATTGTCCAGTTGCTTTCACTCGTTTTTTGATAGATTGTATGATTTGCGATTCAAATTACCGATGAGGGCGCTGCAAATTGTAAACAAATATGGAGGAAGACGAGTAAAAATTTTGCATTTCATATCACATCATCTAGCAATTTAGCATTCAACTGCCATAAATATAGTGACTTCATGTGCTAGTTAGGGTGAAATAAAGAATATAAAGAGTAGTAAAAGCAGTCAAACGTCCCAAAGTGCTTCATTGCTAATTATATGAATTTTTGGGTTGAAACAGGTACCCTAGTTTTTGTTTACTTACATTTTGGACTAAAATAAGTGTGATAAACTGTATGGTGATACCATATTAGTGCTTGTTTTTTGTTAAATAATGTTTAAATTAAAATATATTCTGCTTTTATAAGACTAATAATAGAAAAGTATAGACAAACTACGACAAAGTGGTTATGTTGTGTAAATAAACGTGTTCCCTGTTATTAAATTGTTACATGCCTTTTGGAGAAATCAATGAGAAACAGTTTCTTATACTAGGGTTATCTGTATTCTATCTTAAACACTTCTATTGACACATTTTGTGGAATGACACCCATAAACACGGCGGTTTCTGTTGGGCCTATTTCTTTTGAATGCCATTTTAAAATGTAAAAATAAAGATGTACAAATACTAACCACGTCGTTTTTAACTTTGTAATACCAAAAAATCACAAGCATCACTAAATTATTACGTTAAACAAACCCAAATACGTGTTATTTATCATTATATCAGCTATAAATCTCCAAAAATTGCCTTTTAAGTAAGTTCAAATATTTTCATGCAGAGGGCGCATTCATTTTTGGAATTGCCAATAGCGTTATGCAAATAGGATAGGAACAAATTAAGTCTTGACCAAAGGAGCCTATCCATGCTCCGGCTACTCATTTAGTACGGATCTGCTGCAACTAAATCCTCCTTACATGTAGCCATTGGATGTGTTAACTTCCCTCTTTAGCGACGTTCTAAGGGCTGGCAGTTTGCCTATTTACACCACAGTTCGACTACCGTGGCCATCGATTAGCCGTGTCTTCTCAATCGGAATCGATGTTTACATTTGAATTAATTACGACTTGTTTATTTTATTCGCTACAGAGGACACAGTATTTTGTTTATATTGGCCGGACGAATTGTTTGTTTTTATTTTAATTAGTGGCTTGGCTTTTTATTTGCCCGTGGTTCAATTTCACTCATATGTCGAATGGATGTTTATTCAGTTCGCTTGATTTTTTCTTTGTATAAACAATCGATGTGTAAATAAAGGCCCTTCACTATTAGAACGTTTCATGGTTACACCACGAAGTCGACTTCAGTCGAAAATGCTTCGTAACAAACAGGACATACTCTGACTCATCTCATAACCTTTATGCTAATTATGTTTATCTAGTGTTACTACCTTAGTAATCTTATTTATAAACAATACTTTGCAATCTTCAGTATATCCCAAGATATCCAAGCAGACGTCTTATTCTTATTAGTATACGTATAATCTTAATTTAATTATATTTAAACACGATATCTATCTCAATTCCAATGCTTATTTTGAATTTTCAAAAGTTTCCATAGATAATATAACTGTATTATCACTTAGACACACATATGGGATAGACAGAATACGCCAGTGCTGCCTTATACTCGTATATTGGACCTCCTCTACTAATACACCGTTTCTGCATCAGAATTATTATTTCCATAAATTTATAGATTGATTTTTTGATTTAGGTGAAGAGATCTAGTGACTGTAGTGAAGAGGGCACCCTAGTACCCTCTTTGGGTCTTTGCTACTGTCTGTCTGACAATTATTGTCTGTCAAATTGACAGACAGAAATTGATTGAAAGTCAATGTGTATACAACACTTGACTGAATATAACTGACAGTTCCAATTGTACATCTATCCGTTTAACTTTTGATAACTGTACGGTATAGTATTATTAAACTATCCATATATATTAAAACGCGTCGATTCTGTCTCGCTCTAAATTTCGTCGCCGAATCGACAAAGTTTCAAACCTATCTCCTCCGAGGGGGGATCGCGGAGCAATCCTCGCGGGCGACCGAAAGTCGCCCCCAACTTTTCTCCTATGCGTAGGCATATTTTCGTCCCATTTCCTACGCGTTTTCCCAATTTCCAAAACCTCTGCAAAATTTTCGTCGATCGCCGTTCGGCGAGAGAGATGTGGCTAGCACTGGCCTTTGTCCTCGCGCCTAATGGCCCCATCACGCCTGCCAAAATTCCGACATTTCGCGGAACCCCCTAGACCCTTTTTCTAATTTGTATGGTTTCGAGAACCGCTTCGCGCGAAACTTCCATCCTTTCTTTAATCCTTTGAGATTTTTTTTCGAGATCGTACGTCGACTCCTTCTACGTCTATTTCGTCTTCGAAAATCTCGAGTCGCATCCGTCTCAACTTCTTTCTCATTTTATCTGCCGACGTGAGATTGCACTAACGAGACAAGCACCACCCACGAAAACTGTCAATTAATTAAACTTCAGATAGGTTATTTTTCTATGAAAAATATTGCTAACGGTATAGATTGTACTTACTGCTAAACACTTCTGATTACCAAAATACTGAAGCGAAATGCTTTTCCAATTAGAAAATCGGTAAAAATTCATTTTTCAGGTTAACGCGTACAGTTTACCTACTTTAAATGTCTCAGTGTCAACTTTTGAGAAGTGGCGCGATAGCGCAATGGGATAGTCGTAGGATTCCAAACATCGTAAAGCAGATTTCGCGAGTTCGAGTCACGCTGGAGGCAATTTCTTTTTTACATTTTAATTCCAATTATTTATTAGTATTAGTGTTTAGCTATTCTGTTTCATTGTCCGTAGTTTTTATTCTTTCTGCAGGTAAAGTTTGGAATTAATTCGTTCATTTTGGCAGCCTGTAAAATTCTTCATTTTAGCTTACAAAAGTAAATATCTACACAATTATGACATCAACATATTTTTGGTCCATTGATAAAATTGATAAAAATGTTTACTGAAAAATAAATTCTACTTTGAGTAATTAAAAAATTATGATGTTTTACCATCAAGAATAGAGTACCCTTACAATTCATCAAAAAATCGTTTAGTATAATTTCTTACATCATCTTTCCAGTTGCAAAATTTCTTTAATATATATTTTCTTAAAAATAACATTATTCTAGATGCTTTTGTCACCTGAAGAGTGACCCCAGGCCGCAGGCTTGCATCCCCGGTAGGGCTATAGAAATGGGAACGAAAATCGCGACAGCGATTTTCTCCCATATCTAGTTATATACTTATTAGTTAATAATAATTGCGATCGATAAAAGAGTTGAGAAACTAATAGTTTAAACTCTCAGCTTCCTCTCATAATTCAGAGTTGTAACCACAGACAATAACTTTTAGTGGAAATTAGATCTTCTGTACATAATAAAATGAAATTATAATAAAAATCTTATATATAAAAAATTTCAAAATTAAATTTGACCATTTCCAAACAGTATTTATTGAATAACCGAATTCAGACAGATTTAAGTTTATTTAAATTGTTCGGCACTATAAACAACGCTAACATACTTGAACCTTCATATCACCAACACTTTTAGCAAAGTGAAGAAACAATGAGCATTAAAATGTCAGCGCCTTCGCCTTCTGTTTAACCATAAAAATAAAATGACTTGAAAGCATCGCACTAAGCTAATTACGTCGCCGAATATCAACACTAAAATCTCGACATATGCGCGTGTTTGTTTGTATTTAATTATTGGACTGCAAGTATCCCCCATCGTGGAGTGTCGCTTCCAATAAACTATATCTGTATTCTTGGCAGTAAGTTCGTTCGGAGCCGGTAATCGCGTTCTTCGCCATTCACTTATTATTATTCAATTATCCCATTAGTAGAGACCTCAGTGCTTTGAGTTCGGCCTCCCCTCGGACCCAGATCTTGTTTCCTCTGCTTGCCGCAGTGTCGTATTAGGAGAGATCGATAGCTAAAAGGTTTCCGAACGTTGTAGGATCTTTTCGTTGTGTATAAATGACGTCCTTTTACTTTTCTCGATATGTGTTGAACAATATTATTATGACAGTATTATGCAAAAGCAAACTAAGTAACAAAAGTATATTAAACGAAGTAAAATGTATGCACAGAGTACAGAACAGTCCATTTTTTATGGAAATCCAAGGTGTCTCGAAAACTACAAGATGCATAACAAAACCGCAAACCGCAAGCTACTTTTTCTAGTTTGACTTAAGGGTCCATTCACTAGTCCGAAATAAGCTTAAAATCGGCGTTCGTCTCGTATCTAATTATAAAAAAACTATAAAAGATAGCGACTTTCAGTAAAAAAGTATTGAAAGATAAGACTTTAATCTAAATCCCTATAGGGGAGGGTGGGGCAAGTGAGCCATAGGGGGCAAGTGCGTCTTTTGGAATAATTCGTACAACCGGCAACACAGTCGGAAACAATCAATGCAGTTTACGTCCGTATCAATAGGTCCATCGTGTCCGTAAGAAACTCACTGAAAAATATTAAAACTAAAGCAAATATAATTTTTTTTTGTTTTTGGCATGTTGTGATGTAATATTAACGGTGAATTGCGTAAGGATTGTTCACAATTTAAACGCAATATCTAGATTTTCCATTATCAACACAACATAACCTTATATTTTAGTAATACCTCGTGATATTTAGATTGTTGCCAAATGTGTATGTTCTACTTGAATTTATTTTAAAAAATTTTGAGGTCACGTTGGGGCACGTGAGTCATAGCTATAGGACTCACTTGCCCCACAGTAGAATAAATTGTGTGTTGAAAAAGAGAAAGAAAAAAAAAGGAAATTTAAAGGAAAGGAAGAAAAGTGCATTAGCAATGGCAGCAACAATGTCAGAAGAGAAAGCCACAATATGCGTTTACTGTCACGAGATATATGGAGACACTTGTCACGAAGAATGTATTATGTGCATAAAATGAAGTGCCTGGATGTACGAGGAGTGTTCATATAACGAACCAAGTGCCAATAATTATGTTTGTGACAACTGCCGGTAATAATTTGCATAAGGACTCACTTACCCCCTATAGGTGATTCACTTACCCCATACCTTGGGCCAAGTAAGTCATTTGACAATTTTTTTTAAAAGTCTTACGTTTCATAAAAAGTTAATATTTTGTACGTTTTTTAGGGTTAAGTTGTTTCTTAAAGAATTAAAGTTTTTTTTATTCAATATGCGTTGTTTAATTTCTAAAAGTAAAAAAGTTATAGATCGTCAAAGCTTAAGGTGTCTCACTTGCCCCACCCTCCCCTAGTAGTAATTTTTGGTAATTCTTTTCATTTTTAAAATTCCATGCAAACAATCCTGTACTAAAATAGCGTATTTTCAAAAACTATTTTTTCTAAAATACATGAATTAAACAAAAATTTGGACTACCCTGTATGGATGAATTTAGAATAAGAAAAACCGCATTAAAAATAAAAATCGACGGGTCCGAGCGTTTTTCAAAAAAAAAAAAAACATACCGCTGAATTTTAAATGAATTTTATACATTACTTCTGGGACTTACTATATGTACATTACTGTAACCATAATCGAAAGGCCTTTCAAATGAATCAGAAATATTCAGGCTAAAAAACGGGACCCAATAAAGAGAGTGGCTACGCCAATGGATTCTACTTAAAATAATAATAATAATATCCCTACCCCTGATTCTAATCACATGGATTAGCCCGAAAATCCGATACTTGTGTGGGAGAGGGGCGGTATATTATTATTTTGCGTCCCGCATTTGCTCCCCTAAAACGACTTACGTTGTTAGGCCCTAACCACCATTCAGTGCTGGAGAGAAATCTGGAAAACCTCATTAGTTAGGGGGACAGTCAAACATCAACTGATTTTAATCTCTCACATTAACGCCAAGCTGACATTCTTCCCATCCTTGGCCATCGCCAGGATAGTTGCCAACCCATTCCTTTGAACAAGCCTTGATCTACGAGTAAACAATTTAATTAAAAATTGTTTGGTGGAATGGGGATTCGAACCCACGACCTCTGGATTGAGTGATCGAGACACTAAACCCTGAGCCATAGGCTCGCTCTAATTATCTATCTTTATTATCTAAATTATCTAAAACTTGTCCCTTTAAGATTTTTTGATAGATCTGAAAATAATAAAGTTACAGGGCCCTGGCAAAAATTGCAAAATTTTAAAAATGCCCTCTATCTCAAAATCTAAACAACACAGTAAACCCAGTCTGATTTCATCAGTAAGTCAAATTAGAAAAAGTAGCTCGAGGATGCGTAAGCGGTTTTGTAGTACATCTTGTAGTTTTCGAAATACTCTGGATTTTCATCAAAAATGGACTGCTCCGTAGATTTGGGGCTGGCTATACACTGATCTTTCAAAATAACTCCAGAACTGTTTGCGAGCCAGTAAAATCAATGAAAATCGCAAAAAAATACTTACCTACCTAAACGCTTTTGCAAAGGCCCAAAATGTTATATAAAGATTTAATTTTTATAATACAGCCAGACAGACAGACAAACTGAAATTGGTTCTCTTGAGGTAGGTACTAGAAAATACTGTAGTACTGGGAAAGGCCAAATAAAAAGGAACATGTCTATCTTGGAATAATGCCAAGTCTTTAATTGCAAGATGTTTTCATAAAAAGTAAAAGTTGGAATGGAATTTAATGACTATTAATGTACCTGAGACACGCCTACATAAGATATCTTGTTTTTTTCATTTATTTCATGAGAATAGCTACTTAGTTCTAAATAAATACTGAGGATCTCCATTCAACATTTTAAGAAGAATATAGAAACGCGTTTGGAAATAATTTTGAAGCACAGAGTTTAAATATTTGAGAAAATATTTACATTAATTTATATATCAGAAGGTAATACATTTATTTATAGCCACTTTTTTGTTTAATTAGGTACCAATGAAGTAGTTATGAATTGTTGAGTTTTCAAGAATTCGTCCGATTAAAATTTAATTTTAATTTTACATGTCTTAATTTTAAATAATATTACTGCAGTTAAATTAATATAAAACATGCTTGTTTACCTGAATAGCATTTTTCCAGTTTTTTGTTTTACTTGCGCGCTCAGCAATGAAATGGTTTTTGCGGCCACCTACCTGAAAACGACGATTTTAAAAAAACAGAGCAATTTTGGTGCTCAACACGCGTGCAAGTAGAGATTAACACCGCCGCTTTCTGAATTATTCTTTAATTTAACAATTTCTTAAATGTTTATTAGACATTATTCGATATTAAATCACACTTTGATTTAGTGTTTCATTCCTGATTTACTGTGTCGAACTTTTTATTGTGTAAGTGTCATCCCACACACCGCGATCAACAGGAGCAGGGCCCTCTCCCGAACAAAAGGTTAGGAGTGTCTTCTTCACGGAACTAAAAGGTGAGTCGCATAATAATTGCCATTTCATTGTTTCATATCTGTATTCTGTATTTAATTTAGTTATTTCGGAAAGTTACATACAATCCAACTATGTATTACTCTCCAGGCTGCTATTGAGACTGATTATTTAATCGGTTAGCCAACATGAATATTGTAAAATTGATAATCAGGTCGATTCTGTTTGCATCTTGCCAAGAGTCTTTTTATGTAAACCATGTTGTTATAAATTTAAGTGGTAACAAGATCTTATTCAAAATTGGTATTCTGTTTGAAAAGTTATAGTAAGTATTGTTAAAGTTTACAAAAACAACAATATTGTTATAAGTTTTTGGGTGTCGGGGTCAAATTCATTCGATATTTCTAGAAGAAGAAGGCTACAGTGGGGTATAACCTCTGTTTTCGTGTTTTGAGTTTGAAGTCTAACCGTTTCATCACGATATATTTCTTTGGTTTCACGAGCGTTTCACCTTTACGTTTACCAAAAAGTCACCGATGTGATTTGTGAAGAGGAATTAGTTTATCCCATAGAGAAAATGTGTATCAATCCTCTTTGCCATTCACACGTCACGAAGTGAGAAAACAAACAAACCTCAAATGAAACTAATTGTAAATTATCTCGAATAAGCTTGCAAAAACCTACAAAAGTAGTTTCTATGTGAATTGATAATTTTAATTAAATTAGGTACACATTTCTGATCAAAATACACGAATAAAAATAATTGTACTCAAATATAAGTAGGTACTTACTGATTTAGAACATTTTGAAACTCTTCATGAAAATTCAGTTGAAAATGTATAAATAATGGATTTATGGCCATTTTAAACACTAAATATAACCACTAACTATATTGCAATGTTCATAGCAAGCACTAAAATGATGAAAAAGATTACCAAAAATAATAGCAAGATATGTTTAAAATGACAAATCATCTTTTTAAAATTTATCAAACAAAATAGGTACCTTACATTTCTGATTAAGAAAAACCACATATTTTTAAAATAGCCAAAAACATGTTCAAACAGAATTGACCTGATTGTCGTGAAAAATACTCACTTTTCTTTGTCATAATATCGTTTTGATCCCCTTCAGGTCTACCAAAGTTCCACTGCATTTTTTTAGAATGAGCCGTTTCCAATAAGTGTAATTGAAATTTAACTAAAGTTAGTGTTTCAAAAATACTATATTTTTGGGTATACATCCATATTTATAAATTTTTATTAAAATATTACAAGAAATTGCTTCATAAATTCTATATATTTACCTAAAAATGCATCATATAATTGTATTTTATGGATGTACTCATAGACATAAGAAATTATATGTCTATGGATGTACTACATATTCAATATTCGAATTTCAATGAATGACTTTTCACTTTTCGTCAACTTTCGTCAATATTGTGGTCATTCACGTTAAGTTTAAAGTGACGTTTTTAAGTTTTAAGTTAAGTTTATATAAATAAATAAAAACTTAACAACGCAGAGAAGGGTTGCCAAATATAAAACTCTTTGTAAGTGGCAAATGTTAAGCTAATTTATTGGTCATTTGTTTGTCGAATATTGAAAACAATTAATTACCGAAAATGACGTCACTTTAAACTTAACGTGAATGAGGAAGTTATATTATTTTAAACCACTCTCCCCATTTGCTGAAACGTTCCACATAGATAAGTTTGTGAACTATAGGTATTAATAATTATGTATATATGTATATTAGAACCAATAATATAATTTATTAATTTGTTTTTCTCCAGTGTATCTCGTACAAATTTACATTAGGTATATGCTGATGACATCAAAGCCAGGGATTGCTAAATCCTTCCTGGATTATAAGGAACCCACCCATATGACTCGCCAGAAAAATATATCGCTCTTCTAAGCACCAAATTTTAATTTATTTAGTAACATGCACAAAATATTTATTAAACCAAGGCTATACTATTTTTTTTGTGTGTAGTGTCCAAACAATTGAAATTATAAATGACTTATAGATTTCATGAGTTAATTTACTTCGTAACTAACTGCAAAGAGAAATATTAAGAGTCCATTCACTAGGTCGAAATAAGCCCTAAATCGGCGTTCGGCTCGTGTCTAATTATAAAAAAACTATAAAAGATAGCGACTTTTAGTAAAAACGTATTGAAAGATAAGACTTTAATCTAAGTCCCTATAGTAGTAATTTTTGGTATTTCTTTTTATTTTTAAAATTCCAGGCAAACAATCTTGTACTAAAATAGTGTATTTTCAAAAATTATTTTCTCTAAAATACATGGATTAAACAAAAATTTGCTACTATAGGGATCTAGTTTATCTTTTGATCTTTCCGGTGATATATAATTTATAACACTAAAAAGAAATTTTGTTGCAATTATAAGGCAAATCCGGTGCCCTTGCAATGAGGGCTAACTTTATTTCCATGTGCCTTTTTACTTCGGCTTTACGTGCACCTCCGAAATCTTAATAATTCGATAGTTGGAATATATAAGTCTCCACCCATCGGCCACCCATCCTCTCAATCCGACCCCACATTCATACCTGTCAAATCTACAGAGAATGGACCCTTAAGAGAAAATTAGTTTCTATCGATTGCAAATTAGTTTTTTAGTAAATTATGTTAAAAAACCAGCTTTACATATTAGTACAGGGTATTCGCGTATATTTTGACCCCTACCTACAGGAGTTATTAAGATAGTTAGAAAAAAAGTTTAAATACAAAGTTTGTTTGGTTTTTCACGAATTAGGTAAATTTTGGCTAGGTCGAAAAAAAAATTGCATGTCGTAAATTGCATTGCATTAAGACGCTTGGGATAATTTTTTTCTCTGATTTCAAAAATATATATTTTGTTGACATTTGCACTGACAGTTTTCGAAATATTTAATGTTTACAATTAATTATAAAAAAATATTAAAAAATGAAAATATTAGAAAATGTTTAAATAACTAAGGAGGTTACATGGAAAATCGTTAAATATTTTTTATTACTTTTGGTTTCTAGTGTTAAATATTTTTAGTTCTTTCTATTTTTTGTATTTTTTTACGTTACTCGCTGTCGAATATTTCGAAGACTGTCAGTGCAAATGTCAACAAAATTATATTTTTGAATTCAGGAAAATAAATTTTCCTCAAGCTTGTAAAATTATACAGGGTGTCCCATTTAAAAATATTTTATTCCCATTTAAAAATATTATATTCCATAGGTTTTCCCAAGTTTATGACATGCAATTTTTTTTCGACTTAGCTAAAAGATAATACATGAACAACGAAACAACTTTCGTATTTAAATTTTCGTTCTAACTTTCTTAATAACCCCTGTAGGTAGGGGTCAAAATATACTCGAATACCCTGTACATATTTACATATTTACGTATTAGTTTGAAAGTATTTGTTGTATCGTTTTTATAACAAGTTTCGCTGAAAATAATATCAAATTATTGTATTTACTTATAAAATGTTATTTATATTCAAACCCCGTTGAGTGACCTCTTTCTCTCGTAAGCAGCTCGTTTCGACATATTTTTATATCAGATCTTAAATTATTAATTATTAACGCCGCCGCCCTCTACCCACCCTTTTAGGTTACTCCATCACTTATTACTTTATCCACTGCTGACACAGCCGGCTGACATGAGAATATGATAATAACTGATTTACTACCATTACCTTGCGTATAAACAAATACAAAAAGGCCAAGCCGACGTTCGTCAATAATATTCGTCGGGTGTATAGGTCATAAATTACTAAAAACAACACGAAACACAAATTTATATTATGTTCGAATGTATATTATATAAATTTATTATTCATGTTTAACAGCTATTACCCAATGGCGATTCATTTGTTATTTTTGTCCACCCACATGTCACGTTCGACAAACTGTGGTCGTTTTGAAATGTTTAAAACAAGTTATTACAATGGCTAATTTATTTCGTGGTTAATAAATTATTCCTAATCAGTTGCGTGGTTGGCTGAGTTAACAAATGGATTTTCAAAATGCATTATAAAATTTCTAATAATTTATTAAATTAAATACTTATACTTCCCCATGCAGTAGTATAATCAATGTAAATGGTCAATGCGTTTGATATAATCCTTAATTGGTTGTCTATTTTTACTGTAAAAGTGTAACACTTGATATCAAAGCTGCTACCTTCGATTTAAAATATTTGAGACGGATACATAAAACGTGAGAAATAAAGGAACAATTAATTTACAGAATTGAACTTTTATTTATCTTTTGGAGTAATGAGATATAGCCCTAGAACCATTTTTCTGTTAATGCGTGCCTATAATGTTACAATGCTTCAAGGAAAATACACAGTCATAATGTATCCATAAGCCTTGTTACTAAATATACCTATATACTTTAGTAAGTACTTATAAAATGAAAAAAATACTACCGAAATGGCCGAAAACACTGAGAATGGAAATATTTAACAAAAATGACATTAACCTATCTATGATGTTATGGTACTCTAACTAATGCGCCAACATTCTTCTATAGAAGACGAAACTATCTGCTTACTATGATACCTACGAATAACTTTCAATTTATTATCAAAATAAACTCCTAGATCTTTAATAATGTGAACTTGTTTTAAGAATTTAAGCGGCAATTTGTTTATCATGCGGTACGAAATTAGCTTTATGTAAAAAACCGCCAACTTTGTAATTAATGTTTAAATTTAATCCATTTTATTCACACCGCTGTTCAACTTTATTCAATTCATATTCTATATGTTGCTGCAATAATTACTAGAATTTATCGAGCCAAATAATTTCAGATCATTAGCAAATAATAATTTTTGCAGTCGATAAGCAAAAACAGGTCATTGATAAAGATAAAAAATAGAAGAGGACCTAAATTAAAACCTTAAGGTACTCTCAACGTAATAGAATACAAATCCGACTTAAGATAGTTTAAAATAACATACTAGAAATGGCTATTAAGACAAGACGTAAAAAATTGAATAAGTTTATCAAAAAAGCACATACCAACTTGGTAAATGAAACGCGTTTTGTGGAGAATAAAATATGGTAACATGAAGAACTAGCAAATTTGTTAGTCCAAATTTAAGTATAAACTAGTGATAAAAATCTACTTATGTGGAAAATATTTTTTTAAAATAGTTTATTATAAAAATATTTCTGAAAAGCAAATAATTATTTACAAATCAATTAGTAAAAATGCAAATTATCATATATTATTTGTTTATTTTCTCTATTTGACCAAATTATGAATTATAGTAAAATTCTGGACATTAGAAAATAGTAAGAAGTAAAATTCTCATAAATTGACCTCTCTGGTTCAACTCCAAATAGAAGATTAAAAAAAGTGAAAAAGCCCAAGATTTGTCAATAATTTAATAATAAACACAAATTATGAAAATAGTTAAAATATTGTTTATTATATAACATTTCGAATATAATTATTTTATTATATAGTGGTATTTAGATACTCTTAAGGGTCCATTCACTGTAGACTTGACAGACATGAATTCGGGGTCGGGTTGAGAGGTTGGGTAGCCGATGGGTGAAGACTTACATATTTCCACTACCGAATTATTTAGATTTCGGAGGTGTACGTAAAGCCGAAGTAAAAAGGCACATGGAAACAAAGTTAGCCCTCATTGCAAGGATACCGGATTTGTCTTATAATTGCAACAAAATTTCTTTTTAATGTTATAAATTATATATCTATATGTTATAAAAGATAAACTAAATCCCTATCGTAGCAAATTTTTGTTTAATACATTTGTATTTTAGAGAAAATAATTTTTGAAAATACGCTATTTTAGTACAATATTGTTTTCCTGGAATTTTAAAAATAAAAAGAATTACAAAAAATTACCACTATAGGGATTTAGATTAAAGTCTTATCTTTCAATACTTTTTTACTAAAAGTCGCTATCTTTTATAGTTTTTTTATAATTAGACAGGAGACGAACGCCGATTTTGGGCTTATTTCGGATCAGTGAATGGACTCTTAAATGAAGGACAAAAGACGCCTGTACATCTTATAAAAAAAATAGATGGGAACCAAAAAAAATTGAGTATAGAAAATCTGACAAAAAAATTATAAAAAAATATTTCTGCGATTTGAGAATTATATTATTCAACAAACTAAACACATGACGTCTCGGCTATGCAGTTGCTGTCTCTATTCAAAAATTCTGACGAATGAAAACAGTTTCTGTGTAAGTCATATCTTGAAATCGTGTTTAACATGACCGTCGAATCCAAATATCGTATTGGACACCGTACAAGATCCGTATATATCCAATTATTGTTATTGAATATCGAAACACAATTATGTAGCTCCTAGATCATATTATACAAGCTTCCTTTTAGTCAAAGTCCACGACCACCTAAATTGATGTTGTCACATCGAATCCAGACCTCAATTACGTCACGCTGGCGCGGGATGCTGGATGCATAATCGCAAACAGGCCTGTTACGGGCAATTCAACCCTTCTCTGTGCGATAATAGTGTCACCGTATAACCTAATAAGGGCCCGTCGCTCGTCCGTAATTGGTAAGTCGAGAGTGCTCCATAACACATAATTGAATCTAGTGCTCACTGATCGCCCTGTAACTCCCTTTGATACCCATTCGGTAGGAAATGTATTTATTATAATTACACCCCTAGGAGGATGACTCTGCCAGAAGTGATGGGAGCGCAATTACTTTAATGGTACGCAGGTACACAGAAGAGTGAACAACGAAAACTTTGAATATAATGAGGCAGTGCTTGGTGCGTTCCAGCCTGCACACTATTTTCAGCACCGAGGAAATGACGTTGCTTATGGAGTTCGTGTACTTTTATCTGTACTGAGTATACTTCTTTTCGTGTACCTCTTGAAATTAAAAGAATTTGTAGGTATATAAACAAAATAGTATATTATACTATAAGGGACAGAAATGCGTTATTTTGGCAGAGGTGCAATTTGAAGCCCGAGGGCGAAGCCAGAGGGCTACAATGCACCGAGGACAAAATAGCATTTCTCCCGAATGGTATATACTATTTTTTCCACGGTCTCATTAACTTAAAAACACATATTTTGTTATTATGAAGTAAGTAGCACCAGAATTATTGTATTTGGATTTGAGCATTTATTTAGTAGTCGTTGAGTTATTGTCATAACTACAAAATAAACAAACAAAAAGAATTGTCAAATTAAGATGTTAGTTTGGTTTAGTTTACAGTTTGTTTAGTGCACAATGAATAATTGTGAGTCGGAAGAGATTGTGGAGGCTGCAAATATTGCAATAAACAATTTGTTACCTACGAAGTCAAGATCTTTATACGATATAGCTTACAATCGGTTCAAAACGTGGTGCGCCGAGAAAAATATTCAAGTATACAGCGAGAATGTTTTGTTGGCATACTTCAGTGAAAATGCAAAGAATTACAAGTCTTCCACATTATGGGCGCAATATTCTATGGTTAAGTCATGCTTGATAATTTACGACAACATAGATATAAGCAAATTCCCCAAACTGATCGCATTTTTTAAAAGAACCGGTGACGGATATCAAGCGAAAAAATCGAAAATATTGACAAAGGGTGAAATCGACCGTTTTCTATCAACTGCAGATGACAAAGAATTCTTAATGATTAAGGTAAGATTACTTTTGTTGTTAGGTATTTCAATTATTTAGTATTTTGATTTTTTATAGGTTGTATTAATTCTGGGGATTGCCGGAGCTTGTCGAACTGATTAACTAGTCAATTTAACTGTAGATGATATTGAGGATGTAGGCTCATCCTTGATTGTAAAAATTCCAAACACTAAGACAAAGATTCCACGAACCTTTGTGGTTACCGATGTGGGAAATATGCTTGAATTGTATCGAAAATACCTGTCCCTTCGTTCTCCCCACGTCAAGCATAAGCGCCTTTTTTTGTACTACAAAACAGGAAAATGTAGTTCGCAGCCAGTTGGCAAGAATACCATCGGAAAAATTCCTAGTGTAGTAGCTTCGTATTTAAAATTACCTGATGCTGCATGTTATACTGGTCACTGCTTACGAAGATCTTCAGCGACATTACTGGCAGATGCTGGTGTGGATATCACTACAATAAAGCGTCATGCTGGTTGGAAATCAACGACAGTCGCTGAGGGTTATGTCGAGAACTCCATTGAAAATAAGACCAAAATTGCTAATCACGTTTTAGTAGGTACCACCACTAGCGCAATCACAAAAACTTTAATTGTAAGCGAAAGTAATATTCCTTCTAATATTAATTTTGAAAATTGTACAAATGTTACATTTAATTTAAATGTTAATAAATAATTTCAATGTTACCTCTTTTTTTGCATGAAAAACGTTCTCCATAATGTAAACTCTCTTGGGATCATTATACTCCCTTGGGAATAATCGACTACTTCTGTTTCAATTTTGATGTCATAGAAACTGATTTCTACTCCCGACCGTGGAAAAAATATATTTTAATGGTTTAATAAGAAGCTACTAACAACAAATTATACGAAAACCGTTTTTCTCCCATTACTGATTGGCTATGAAAACAATTTTACTCTATTATAATTTTTAGACATAAATCACGATAATAAATAATTGGTTATTAATTCTATAAATAAGATCTACTTAAAATATTATACTAAAATGAACTTCCTACGTTAAATTACTATATGTCTTAGAATCAGAAATTTATTATGGAATTCTTAAAATTATTTAAATAAAGTAAACAACTTATATCCCCCGCACCAGTTATATAAAGAAGTAATATTATTAAATTCTAAGCAACAATTCTTCATAAAAATAGTACATTACCAGTAGTAACATTACTTTATGACTTTTTAACATATTATATCTCATAGACATGGAACGCAATGATATGGAACGTTTCCTGGAAACCTGGACCCTTTCAAGATATGAAACGATAAAGAAATCTTAAATAATAACGTAGAGAACTTGCTCCAGTAAGAGAATATGTCAAATATTTTATTAGTTTTAGCATCCAAAATAATTAATTATTTATTTTCAAAAATATTAAGAATCTTAAAGATGGTGCTTTTCCATTAGAACCATAGCAAAAAAATTAGAACAGTGATAACACAAGAGCGAGGATACTAGGTATTCCTATTGATGATCCTGTCATCAAAATATTCGTGTGAAAAATTTATTGTATTTGCTGTATCTACTAAGTACCCATATGAGCTGATACTTCATCCTGTTAAAAAAAACTTTTCCGTAGGTCATCGTCTTGAAATTCCTTTGCAAATTTTCGTTTCAACCTATACAAGAACTTATTTCCACCTATATTTTCTATTAAGGAGAGCATCAATTGAAGCATGATGACTTTCACTAATCCAGATCCATATATTCTGGAAACTTATACTCGGATATGCCCTTTAAGATAAAACCCGTATTTGTTCTTAAAAATACTTAACTGATCTTCAGAGATTATTTAAAAACCAAAGACAAAACTAAACTCTACTTGAATTTTCGTGTTCTAAAAATTCCTGGACGGAAATAAATCGGTAAAGATGTAGATGCAAATTTTATCTCAATATTTTGCACCATGTATCTCAACTTTGTCGCATAAATGTATTATGTATTTTTGTACATTACAAATGTAATGTATTGTGTCTAGTTGGTATTTCTAGAAACTCATCAATTTCTTATTTAACAGTAAAATTATTTTCAAATTTATATTTTATTTTAAAATTTTCAAAATACTTAATATTTCACTGATTATATACATACTATTCAGGAAAAATCATTTAAAAAATGAACTTTTGATGCACAGCGAGACTTTTTTTAAAATGTAAACGAAGAACGGATTACTTAACTATTGGCAGCCAAGGGTTTCTTTAGAATAATCATGCACTGTTGAGCTATGAAATCCGTGACAAAATCTGAATGTGTAAAATCTAAATGAATGTGAAAAATCTGTATATATCAGAATTTATATCTAAATCTAAGAGCTCCAGTTATTTCAGTTTGTTTAAAAAAAATCCCCACTGACAAATTTTTTGTTCCGTTTCGAAACCCAAAAACAAACTTACCTCCAATATTATATTAATGATGTTTTTATTTCTCTTACTTCTTTAATGTCTTTTCTCCACATAGACAAATATATACATATATTAAAGGCTAAAAGTTAGCACCCTCTACAACCTCTTAAACCCGGTTTCACAATCGCTGGTTGCCATTACTTAACTGATAGTTACTAACTATGGGTTTAGAATGTGCATAGTTATGGATAAAATCTTAAAGATATTCACATTCTAAACTTATAGTCAGTAAACTATTGGTTAAAATATATTGTGAAACCGGCCCTAAATGGTTAATAAATGACATTACCTTGAGGAAAATATCGTCGATTTTCTAGAATTATTCTTTCATATATCAGAATGTTTATATTTTAAACGGAAATCCCAGTACGTATGTAATCCCCTGTATTCAAAATATAGAATATAATATAACCAGTATATGTGTTAATGATGTCCCATTCGCGTGAGTAATACCTAGTTACTAATGAGGGTTGCCAACCGTCCTGCACTCGAGATCCTTGTCCTGCTAACATACTTTCGAGAAATATCTCGCAGGACGTGAAACGTCCTGAATTTCAGATACTTACTGATCACTGTTCACTGTCAATCTAGCAATAATCACTTACAAATTTGTAAAATATCTAATTTTGGTTTAAAGTAGTATCACTTCCGGTTTAAACAGAAGTAAGTTTGACTTACAAAATTTAAACAGGACAACATTACCATACATTGATTGATTATCTTAATTTTACACTGAAACCATATTATAAAATAAAAAATAACTTTATATATACTGTTAAAACACATACATTGTACAAACACAACAATAAATTCACAATTGTTATTAATTTTAAGTTAAACAGTATCACAAGTATTACATATATGATACTAGAGCGTCACACGCGTAGACCAGCGTCACACGCTCTCTCAATTCATTCTAATAGTCTCTATTACAATAATTCTAGTTGTCTCTCCTCATTGTTTTGATTACACTCAAGAGGACTGGAGATAAACCGATCATTAATTTTGTCAGTTATTAAACATATTAATAAATTATAGTTCAGATATTTAAACAATATTATAAAATAAAAAATTACTATACTATAAAATTGCAATGTACCTACACAGTAAAAAAATCCGACTGATTTTAACACTGAATCCACACTCATCAGTGTGTCCATAGTCCACACTTGGCAGTGTTAGACACATCGGTGTATTATTACATTACATAAAAGTAATTTAACACAGTAGATTTTACAAGGTAATGTGTAATAGTTAATTATTCACCGTGTAATTATTACGTTTTTATGGCGGATTGATTCATTTTTAACACAGGGTTTTGTAAATTTTACTACAATTTATGAGTACTTCTACAAACTTGGCGGGTACCTATATCGTTCGTGTAATATGAGTTCTAAAGGTTTAGTTATTATACTACCCAGTTCGTGTTAAAAATAACACTGCAGCAAATTACGATTATCATTTAGTAATTTTACCATTTGTCTTTTTTTACTGTGTAAGAATGTAGGTATTATTAATTTTACTCTAATTTAAAAATATAATTTGGCAATAACTTTTGACTATTGAAAGTTGACTCTAGGGAAGAAACTCTAATTTTCGATAAAAAACTCTCGAAAATCAGTTTTGTTATCTTAGGCTGCATCATCAGGCCACAATGAAATAAAATTACAAATTTAACAATTATTGTTGTAAAAGTTTTGAAACATGCAGATGTTAAAAAACTATACATCTTACAGAACAACTTTCAATTATAACACCATTTACCGACTAACATTTAAATACCTTGTCTTGTAAATGCATGTTTAAATATATTTTTATAACTGACAACTCAGGAGAAAATTAAACTTTATTTCTTCTAAACATCAATGGGGTATAAAAGGAGATGTTTTTGAATGATTTTTTCTGAGTGGTTAAAAATAGGTATTAACAATCCCCAAAAAATGAACGGTATAATTTATAATATACCTGAATGTTTAAATATTTGTAAGTTGCAACTCTAGGTAAGTATATTTTTTGCAGAAAAACGATAAATTTAACGTAACTAGAAAAAAATTGAATGGTTGAGAACGCATCATTTGGTATTGCATCCTTTATAATACCTGTGGAACTTACAGAAAGAACGCAGAAGTTATTATATTGGTCTCTCAAGTATACCCCGAGAGAGCGTCCCTCCCCATCCGAAGAGAAGAAGAAAAGGACGCTGGGAATCCTCATCTCCGGCGTCGTCATCGTCGTCCCGCCGTCCAAATTCACTTACTTCATACACAGATATGCTTTTAGCCGACTGAGGCTTTATTCGGAAGGGGAGATCCCTCACATCGCTCCGTTTCTACCTATAAATATAGAATGTGTGTCAGTGCACTCATTCAATGTCATTGTGGGGTATTTATTACTAGCCTTTTTGGACATATTTTCGCTGATATTACTGCCGGTCTTTTGGTTGCGAGTTTTTGTTGGCGGAATAATAGTTTCAATAAATGATTCTTTACGACTTTAACATACGTATGGTTACTAATTAATAATTAACCCATTCTTAATTTACGTTCAGTACGGAGCTTGGATGATAAATCATAGACTGGATGATAGAGTAACTTTTACCAGCGCTGATAAAATGTACAATGTATTTCAATGGAGCCGTTCAGTACGGAGATGTGATACTAGCAGGGAATACATGATACACGAGTGGTTTATACTCGATTATATTTTGCGGAATAGTCAGTTCAATTCTTCTGCGAGCTGAAGTAGGAATATGGATGCCGAAAAATTAATTAGAGAACTGTTTATTAGAGAATCGTTGTGGAATTAGGCCCACTCTGATCACCACAATAGATTTATTTTGGAGAAACAGTAGAAAGAAATAGGAAAGAATATGAATGGTACAAGTAAAAGTAATATTTTATTTTTAAATAAAATATAATTTATTATATATTGTGAAAGAGATGTGTGTAGGTCTCGAATAACAAACGAATTAATCCAATATTGAGTATATTAACGTAAAATACATTAGAGACTTTAGCAAAAGTAAAATACTTAGTATTAGGAAAAGCGGGCGTTCACTTCAACTAGTGGTTCCCGTTCGTAGGATCTATGATGAGTTGCTATAGTATTCATTTTAATTTATTTTTATCATTTTAACAATATTGTAAGCGATTTCTACAAACATAACTTTTAAATGTATCTAACAAATTTTGCTGTAACTGAAATATGCGTAAAACCCCTGGGAATATTTCCGTAGTTGAGGATATAAATGGTGAAATTCTCCCAGTCGGTGCCTTTCCCTGTTTATGGGATGTACATGATACTTTCTTAATTTTTGTTTCCTTTTGGTGAAAATGTAATATTTCGTTCTTGCCGAACAAAAGTAACCTTCTTTGCTAGACATTTTGAAGTATACTAGCTGTTAAAAGCGTTTATGCACATCTCCGTTGTGAATGCCCATCAGCGCTTATATTTTTCACTATTATTCTATCATCATGCATCTATCATCTATATCCTATCATCCAAGCTCCGTACTGAACGTACCTTAACTGTAGATATTTATTAAATAGTTTACTCTCCTCATACGGTTCAAAACTGCTGATTGTAAAAATCTTCAAGGTAAACCTTGTTTCATTAGAACACTGGCGTAACAAGCAAGTTTCCTCTTAATATTATCAAATGCAATGTAATGTCTTTCCATTGTAAAAATCGGCAATACTTACTACTACTATACTAATTATGTTGATGATTTAGGCATTTTCTCTGATCCGGAATAAAATTTTTCACAGCATATCTATTCGTCTGTAACCGATGCTTATAAAATTCTCGGTTTGGTTTTATGAAACTCGGATGACTAAGATTCAATCAACTCTTCGTTTGTTATTTGGTACTTCTAAACTAGAATATAGCTTAAATAGGTATACATTGAGATTGTAAAGTCCCGCATAAATTCAATAAAAATTCAAAATAGCTACTTTTGAAAAAAATTCTGAAACACAGCAATTTTTATTTTTAAAATTAAGTTTTTTCTGTAAATATCTAACCATCCCTTTCAACCCCCTGGAAGGGGTAACAACCCCTTACAATTTTTTAAATAGGAAGAGCGGTTATGCAACACCTCTTGTAAAAAGGGAATTTAATACTCCATCCTGACGTACTTCCTAACGACGTACTTCTTTTAAATTTGGATCATTAGTTTGCGAGACAATAAACGTTTAATGAAAACATTTTTGATATAAATATAACTTAAACATACAAATTTCTTTAATTAAAAAATCGTTACGAAACAACTGTAAAATGAACTGAAACAACTTGGTATAAACAAAAATCACTATTTCAGTAGGTGTTCGAAGTCCTCTCTACCAACTTCTTGACAATATGCTAGTCTACTTTCAAATTCCTGGATTGCGCTGTAAACAACCTCTGATATCTCTTATACTTCTTATTATTGTTGTAATTTTATCTTTTAAGTGTTCCATATTATTTGGCAGCTCTTTATAGACTTGGCAGCTCTTTATAAACTGGTGTCAGATCAAGAGATCTTGCCGACCATTCGACTGAAGTTCTTCGACCATCCATCGATTCGGAAATACATTATTTAAATACTCCCTCACTGGTTGTGTGTAATGTGGCGCAGCTCCGTCCTGTTGAAACCACAATGCATCTATAGGAATGTTTCGATTTTCGGCATTTGGAAACAATGCAACCAAAGCAGGAATTACTTATGTTTGTAAAATTGTAAGTATATCGGTCTCGTCATGTGCCCGTCAACGCCAACGCACAACGAGTGAAGGTGATATGTGCTTTAGGTGGTTACTCTGATGATAGATATTTCAGGAACCGCATTCCGTAATAGATCAAGTTTTTCAGTAACCTATCACTAACCGAAATTCACGGAACGCTTAACCGTAACCAAAGCTAGAAACGGAATACTCCCTTTATTGGTCCTTTAGCATGAAAGTTACCTATAGTTTAACAATAAAACTTGTGTTAAGATGTTATTGGTTACACAAAAATGGGTTTTCTTACCATCAATTACCATCAATTTCCTATTTTCATTTTATTGCATGGGTTGGTTTTATTTGGTTTTTAATCTTTTTTATTGTATAGGAATGTAATTCACGTGTAGTATGAAGAGTTAAGCAGAGAATGATCAGTATTTGGTGTCCCCGTTGATGTATTTATTTTCGAGAGTAGGTAATTAAGAACTGATAGCATATATTGCTGGTCTGAATGACAGAGTTATTTTAAACATTCTCATGACTCAAGAAAGCCGTTGGGAGGAGGTTTTGCAGTTTGTACATATACAAGATGTTTAAAAAAATTACTATTGAATATAAGATTGTGATATGTGCTATTCACATTTTCTATATCTATTTGATGATTTACTGTTTTTTTTTTGTTGTTTTGTATTTCAGTTATTTCCAAAAACATACGTTTTTTAGTTAGTTTGATTTTTGGTAGTTGTATCCGCAAAGTTAAAATTGTGTAACTTATTTACGGCGTGTTCAGTTAATGCTGTGCTGCATGAATTAGGAGTTGCTATGGAATTTCTAATTGATAATTTATGTTTATTTATACATTTGTTTAAATATTGTTGGGTTTGTCCAATGTAACATCTATCGGAATCTGAGCAATCAACCTTATAAATAAAATGGGTTAGATTTAATTTATCCACTGGATCTTTCAGTTTTGATAATTATAGTTATTTCGAACTAAGGCCAAATTATAAAAATTTTAATAGGTCATCATTTCACTTGACACGTATCGACTGAAGCAGAAAGGACAAAAGCAATGAATGGAAGTCGTACAACGTGACCACATCTGCGCTTGTGAATAATCCAACGACAAAATCCAGCAGTTTCTCTTAATTATTTAAACAAATTAGCGAGGAATGCCTCGTAAAAAGTACATTAGCCAGAAGTACGCCTCGTTCTGAGCGCTTCCTACGTTTTAAGGGAGTAGCTTAATGTCACTTTTAGTTTTAGAACACCTGTGCTGCCTAAGTTTGCTGAAAATTAGGGTGTAATACTGACGTTTATTAGAAACATGTTAACTTACTTTGTGTTTGTAGTTAACTTTTTATGGCTAGGTTTTCAGTAGTTGTGCTGTTGTCATTTCAAATAAATAGTTTCAGCAATTAAAATACAATATTTGAACTTATAAATACAAAAAGATTACTTTATGGATGCCTACAAAAATGTATTAAACAAATTTTATCTAAACCAATTTAATGGTAAATTATTATTGGAACCAAATACCCTATGGCAATTTCAAACGACACATACTCGTACTACTAATATGGTAAATTATATCGTTGAAACGGAATATCCATCCTAACAATGTCAAAATCGCGAACATCCAATTTATCCAAAAAATATTAGTTTGTTTAAAACGTAGAATTTAACCTAAGAAAATGACAAGTCACTCAAATCGTTTTTAAAACACCGTGCCTCTTTTACCTAATTTTTTTAATTCTGAATTTTACCTAAAGACCTCAAATTAATTAAAACAAACAATAATTAGAAACCAGTATCCACTTAATACCAATCTGAGGCTAGCAATTTCAATTATTTATTGTCCTTTTTTATTACTTTTGTGATCCTATGCATGATTACATTTATCGTGGTTAAATATATTATATACGGATAAGCCATATGGTATTGGCGACTTGGCGTTCATATAAAGGACATGAACGGTAAGCAAGGTCGGCCGCGTTTGGTACTTGGATGGGAGACCATGTAGGGAAGTCCGGCGGTGCTTGCCCGCATCTTCTAGTGGCCTGTATGTCGGTGTATTCACAAAAGCTATGCAAACTTAGGCGAGGTTTGCGTAGAAGACGTACCATCCCTTGGATAGAATGTAAAGCCGGAGATCCCTTGTTTATGAAATGATAGGCAAGTAAAAGATCCCTACCGCTATAAAATGTGGGGATTCGGCAAAATTTCCAGGTTGGGTGTTGTTCGTCTCCTGACGCCGGTGATTGGCCTTGGTCGTGGAAATAGGCTGACGTTAAATAAATGAAATAAAATATATTAGTACACTATTCAGTATGTTAACATATAAAGTCTTCAACAGCTTAGTTTATACCCACACAACAGCCCGCGGTCATTGACCCTTGAGCCATTGCTACTGAACTTACCTCAACGTATCATCCAATTTTGATATTATTGGGAACCAATTCAGAACCTAAATCATTCCTCCTAATTAAAAACAGACTATATAATTGACGTGTAATTTATGAGCTTGTTTCCAAATGAATCTTCAACTGGAAAATATGAAATATAATCACATGGTTTCTCTGGAACTAATAGTGTTTAAAACAAACTATATCCAATTATCAATATTTTTGTGCTCCGTTATTCTTTAAGCTAAAAGAATTTTGAAGGAATATCTTTTAAATAAGTTTTTTGATTAGCATTAAGTTTTTTTTTAATTCAAATGAGGAAATAACGACAAATAGAATACTATAAACAGGATGATTCTTAACTTATATATACGCATAAATTTGGGAAGTTATAGCTGAGGATAAATAATGGCTAATAATGAAAAAAAAATGTAATAAAACATTTTTAGTTTCGGAAATGTCAATTTATTTCAAATAAAAATAAAAGTAATGCCAGTATCACGTTCATAAGTTCTTCATTTGAGAAATTATGCGCCATACTTTTATTATAATTGCGTGAAAATAAGCTCGAATACGACCACAACTGATAACAAAGTACTGCTAGAAATACCAAGCATATCATTCTGACTTGTTTACTTCTTAGTTTTTATAAACAAAAAATGTTACCTGATAAATTTTTGTAATCCTAAACTTGCGATTAGAATAAAAGTATGGCGCATAATTTCTCAAACGAAGAACTTATGGATATGAATACATTATTATAGTCATTATGTATTTGTCCTCAGCTATTATTATTTTCCAAGTTTATGCTTATAGGTTAAGAATCACCCTGTATATTTTCCTATGCTCTTTTAGATACATCTTCTTCTTCATGTGGGTCGGTTTCTCTGAACACTTTCCAAAAGCACTGCGGTCACAATTAGGCCTTGTGCATTCCATTGATTTCCTATTCAGCGAGCATATTGGTTTTTTATATGAAGTCCAAAAGTTTACTCGCTGAATTTTCCCTCAGCTCACAAGGTTCCGAGAAAGGTTAACCTAGGAGCGTTACCCTCATACGGGTGCTACCCTCACATTCACCCATAATGTACAGCGCAGTCTCGTCTGCATCATCACAGACCAGTCAGGCTTTCTAATAATCTTAAATTATAGAGATATTTCTAGAGATGGCTGTGCCCTGTTATGAACCCTGTCATACTCCTGAGCCAAAATTTACTTATGCCCAGCATCTCTACAGTTCTCTGCAAAGGACCTTCCATGAGAGGCTTCTCTTGATTTTGTCCTGGTTTTAAAAACCAGTAATTCCTAGGTTCCAGTTCGACCCATTTTCCCAGAGCCGTTCTAGCAGCGTTATAAACAACTCAACAAGCTGTCTCCAGTCTTATTCCAGTCTTATGGAAGCCGTTTCCTATCAGCCACGTTCATTTCTTTCAATGCCTTTATGCCCTGGCACCCAACAGAGTCTCACTATATTGGTATTTACCGGTTCCGGTGGCAATCGGAGACACCAATATTTTTAAATACATACAGGGTTATTCAGAACTTAACTCTAAAACTTTGAGGATATGTGCATCCTTAAATAAGAAATCGATATCACCAAAAAAATGTATAATAAAAGTCTTAGGATTTCCCGTAAACAATGTTTAAAGTTATACCATTATAAAGGACTACGTAGATGGGCAACTGTACTTCAACATCTGATATATCACATTCCTTCAAAAAACAGTAAACAACAGTTTTTGTACGCCTGGTTAAGACCGAGAGAATAGAGTTGGAGTAGGGATAATATCTCTATTGTCTATGCAGTCATCAGTCTATCTGTGTCGCTGTCTCAGTGCGGGTGTTTTATTTGTCGTATGAGTGTTAAACTGTAAAATTTTCAAAATTGCTCATGTTCACTCTAATGCTGAGTTAATGGACATGATTCTTATTTATGGTGAAGTTGGAGTGGACGAGATAGTGGCCCGGACGACCACAACGTATTTTAGCAGCTGAAGAACAAGTGTTGAATCTGGTCCGTGAAAATACGCGAATAAGTACAAGTCAGATCGCTAGGCAGGGGTGCCAGGGGTATCCCAATCAACGGTGTGGCGCTTACTACACGAAGCTCAGTTTTATCCGTATCATATCCAGCTTGTTCAAGCACTGTTATCAATTACGAGTTAGGTTTTGTGAGTGGTTGTTGTAGCAAAATGCTGAAAATCCCCAATTTACTTAATAATTTGCGTTTACAAGATTAGCAACCAGGAGGAACATTCGCTTTAGTGCGGCAAAATTGGATAAGGCGTGCCCAAAAGTGTGTAGAAGTCGTGGGACAAAATTTCGTATAGCTTTTGTAACAAGATATGTATGTGCAAATTTTTTATAAATTTCATGTTTCTAATACCTACTCGTAGTAATGAAGTAGCGCAATTCTTCAAAATTAGTGTAACAAAAGTTTATTCATTTTAAAGACACGTCACTTTGGTCACATCTATCTATCTTTAAGTTTATTTTAAAGTAAAAACGCTGCAAATCTTTTTTGCGCCTGGTGTCGGTATACTCTCAGAACTTCCGAAGTTTTTTTCGTGCTAGCCAGTTTGCATTGTCAGTCCCAAGGTCACTCCATTACAGTGGACCAGTATCCATCGGCGTGCAATGAAAAATTTTTAAATAGTTTTCAGAACCCGCCAAAAATTTTTTTTGCACTACCACATTTCTACATGTATGTTGAACATCCCCAAATTTTATTGTGGATAAGTTCTGAATAACACTGTACCAATTCCAATTCTTTCATTTCATTTACTGAAGAGAAATGAAAACTCCGAAACGTGGATATCTCAGCTACGTTTTTATTTGGAGAACATTTTGTAGTATGTAGTGAAGTAGATTGGTATTGTCCAAATCGATATTGTCTTAAAAGATTAATGAGAAAATATATATGAAAATTAGGAAAATAATTTGTTATAGTCCCCCAAGGGAAAACGATGTTACATTGATGTTACGACTTTTTTCTCCTCTTCAGTACACCGTATATAAACAAAATGATCTAACATAGTTAGTAGGTATTATAGATCTGGAAAGAACCCAAAATGCGGAGAGTACAATAACATCGGTTTACCTTTAAAAAATATGGCACAATGCTAATAAGAATAATGAGCACTTTGTACGGTTAGAAAATTACCACGTATCGATCAGCGATTTAAAGTAATTTCCGATGGACGCGGCGTCATCGTCCCCCAGGAAATGAGATAATAATTATTAAAAACATATTCTGTTATCTGGCCACATGCAATAAGTCGGTCGGGTTAGTTAACTTTTGGCGTGCCGTGGGGGCACGAGACACGGCCAACGCTGATAGCGCGCTAGCGTGACCGCGGGGATAATTAGGGCCTTCGCACAGGCAAATCATCCCCGAGTCAAGGCATACCTGATGCGATGAGGCGACGCGCTCATCCTCCCCCGATCGACAGTCACGCGACCAACGCCCATCTGCCGACGCCGAACAGGGTAAATTAGTGGGCATGGGTTGATGGTGACCGAGCATAAAATTATGCTAGAAAAAATCATAATGCAGACGTAAATAGTGTCACTGTAGCTAACATTTGAACTAGTCAAGTTAGAGATATCAAACAAATATTGGGTCACATACTTTCTAGTTTACTGCTTTCTGAGGTAAAATTGAAATGTTGACTCTTGCTCTGGACCAACAATACCGATAATACAAGGACTCGGTGCTCCCGCATGCCGTCACCACAGCGCTTTGAGCCGACAGCCTATGTTGACGGCATTTTTATCATAAGTTTTGCGTTGTTTTAGAATTAAAAAAGAGATCTTTGTGTATCTGAATGAGGTATACCAAAATGTCTCAAGTATGTACCTAGTATTATAGTATATCTATTAAATTATTACACTGCAATGTAGAATCGTATCCTATTAACCCAGGGCGGATTTAGCTTTTCAACATGGGGGGGTCCAAGAACCACATTTTAAAAAATGTGAACAAAACTGAAATAGCAAGTAGAAGCGTTTAATAAAATATCCTTAAATGAAGTACGTTTATGTTTTTTTAATTAATTATTACATTTTTCCTTTTAGCTATTGTAAAATTTTAATTCATTACCCTATTACCCCCCTCGTAAATCCACTCTTTCTATTAACTTACATAGGATGACACAGATTCATGGTATACCCCTCTCTCCCCCATTATTTTTTTACATGCTATTTTCAAAATTTGTCAGTGCGGAAGTATAAGTACCTACTTTTGATTATAAATGATTTTCATTAATATTGGTTGGTGCAAACAAATTATCGCTAAGTGTATGTTTATAAATCTGCGTATTTAACGGTGAACTTTTTTACATAAAAATTACCTTTTTTCGGTTTTAGCGGAAGTAATACCAACTCTCGATTTTTATATGGAACACCCTGTATATAATTATATTTTTGGAATTTACGTCATTATCTGATTCCAACGATATAACTAACATACGTGACATTTCAGCTGGCAGATTACTTTTTGATCAGCACAAAAAGTAATTTGACAGTTTAATATCACGAATATTATATCGTTGTAATCAGGAAATGAGGCAGATTCCAAAAATATAATAATATACAGAGTGTTCCATATAAAAATCGAGAGTTGGCATTACTTCTGATAAAACCCGGAAACGTAAAAAAGGTAATTTTTATGTCAAAAAGTTACCTTTAATAAGTACTTCCGCCGTGGCAAATTTGAAAATTATATCTAAAAAAATAAGGGGGAAAGAGAGGTAAACCATGAATCTGTGTCACACTGTATATTAATTATACAAGTTTTGCATATAAAAATGTATTTTCAAAAACTTAAAAAAGTTGACAACCGTCTGCGAAACGTCCTTGTAATAAGAATCTATATAATCCCAAGAACAGCCAAATAAAAAGGTTCAATAAAATTATACTAAATAAAAATAAATATGTCTACAACAAACGTGGTTTTTGAAATTGACATAAAATTATGTAATATTATAAATGGTATATCGAATTTTTAATTATATGAAAACGAAAAATCATAATAAAATTTGAAAGAAAGAATAAAATTTCCTGGAAAATTTTGTGCAATATTGTTTCCGAAATATCAGCGAATCTTTGAGATCTAGTAGTGGGGGGGCTATAAAATTAACACTAATGATAAACAAACAATTGTCTTATAACCAGATATCATTTCAATTAGCAAAAAATAGCTAATTCTCAAATAATAATTTAAATTTTTTTATAGTATATTTTTAATATTATTTATTGGCTTATTTAACTGTTTATATCTTTCTTTATAGAATAATTAAAT
The DNA here is from genome assembly GCA_963924545.1 of Pogonocherus hispidulus. Classification (NCBI taxonomy): domain Eukaryota; kingdom Metazoa; phylum Arthropoda; class Insecta; order Coleoptera; family Cerambycidae; genus Pogonocherus; species Pogonocherus hispidulus. Next base: position 81,386,336 of record OZ004693.1, read on the forward strand.
TAATTATTAGAGATAAATTATTAATGAAATTATCAAATATTATGGTTCAATAAAGTTTTTAATTAATTATTAAAAAATAGCTTAATTCCTATATAAAGAAAGATATAAACAGAATGAGTCAACAAATAATATTCAAAATATTCTATAAATAACCAGTTACAGGACTTTTATCAGTCCTATAACTGAGTTATAGGACTCAAACATTATTAGGATAGATTATAGATTAGATAAGTATATAGGAAATTAGGGAAATTTGATTAAAAGACATCTAAGTTATCTACAAATTGAGAATTTTGACATTGAAATCATTTTAATTTTAAGATCAGTTTAATTGTCATATATTTCTTGTAATTATTAACAATTCTTAAGTAAATGTTAAATTTCGTGCCACACATGTGCTTGAAGGTGCCGGAAGGTGCCGGAAATAGAAATACGTATCGTACATTAGGCCAAGGAGGATTGCTACAATTCCAGTTTTGTCAGTAAAAAATAATTTTTTTAATTATAATTCAATACAAAAGGTATGTGACCAAAAATAATTAATTTTAATGTAATCTAAATGCCTGTTTAATATTTCATTACCTATTTAAAAGATGTAGATACCACTATTAAAAAGAAAAATGTATTAAAGACATTAAGTTGAGGTTATATGAAGATATGCCGTTGTAATTCAATATTTGGGGGGGTGCAGATTGCACGCAAAATATAAGTTATTCCTTTGCGTACCTAGGTTATAGGTACCGAGGAAAATTAAAAAAATTACTGAACCATAATATTATTTGATAATTTCTTTAATAATTTTGATATTATTATGCATTTGAAAATGATTAAAATATAATCAGCGGATATCACAACTGTGAAATAATAAAAATGTTGAATTTTTTTTACCTATGCTACTGTATTGGATAATGGGTCAATATTTTTTCGTCCAAGACTTGTAAATGACATGTTGAGACAATGCAGAATATAACGGTGGCCTCCGGTCGAGCAACCGTGTATCAGCATGTCATCTGTATCATGTCCTGTCACGGCAGACTTACCATTAAATGTCAACAATTTCCGAAACACACAAAGTCAATTTGCTTGTCCACGGTCAGCGAGACCGGCGTGTCGCCCGAAAACTATAAATCTACAATAAGAACAACTGATAAACACCTCTATGATGACTAACCGAACCAAATTTAGAAACAATAAATGGACTTTAAAAGACTTGTAAGTCTGATGTTTACTAAATTCAAAACTAAACAGGAACAATAGAACGAATTCAGTTTTGTGAATAAAATATAAATTGACCATAATATAATAAAAAAGTATACTTATACCTACTTTTTATTTTCTCTATGGATATCCTGAACATTCCGAAGAAAAGGTAATTGAAGGTCAAATATGAGTCATTGGTTAATTACACTGACGTAGTTTTCCACATAACACCAAAACACTATAGAGCACTCGACGCACGTTTCGCCAATCAAGTTGGCATCGCTCTAATCATCTCCAGATTATGCCAACTTGGTTGGCGAAACGCGTATCAAGTGCAGTATCTGTAGGGTTCTGGTGTTATGTGGAAAACTACATCAGTGTTATCTTCATACCAAAGGTTCCAACCCCCCATCAAGATCATTGGTTAATATTTTTTAAAAATGTATATAAGGCTAACAGTTTCGCTCCGGTTTTGAAACTTTCCTCACATATGACGATAGTTCTGATTTCGCCACCGCCGGTCAATTTTTTCTAATTGCTCCTATATATTAAATCTGTACACATAAAAGCGGTAGCGTTCTTAATATCCAACTAGTAGTGCAATCTCACTACAAATGGCTAACAAGCTACTTACACTTGAATTATTAAGGTTTTTCTACGTTCATGCGAAAAACAAAACTTTATTGAACTATATTTAGTGAAAAAACTTGTTTTTTATTGCACTAGTGCAATAAAAATTTTATTGCACTCATCTGTCATTCTACTACAGCATTTTGTGATCATGACAAACATAAACGTCAAATCGACGTGGCACTTGGTGCCACCTAAATAAAACATTTTTTGGTTTTTGAATGAACGCTGAAAAGATATTGTATGCAACTCGTATAAAAAGTGTTTATTGAACTCGACGTGTTGTCCAACTCGGCCTAACGGCCTCGTTGGACAATTTCACGTCACGTGTAATAAACACTTACTTTTTGCACTTGTTGCATAAATAACTATTTCCCATAGAAAATATAAAAGGTAGAATGCCAATATCCATTATATGACACATCCAAAAATGGCCACTCTATGCGGAGCACGAGAAAACGTAACTTTAGGGAATTTTCTGGGAATTTTTACACCACACCATGGGATACAACCCTGTAAGTATTGTTGGTGCTTAATGCCAGTTAAGTGTTAAGTTAGGAACCTTTGACGTTTGTCAGCTGTCAGCCGTCGTTTTTTTGATAAATATTACCTTACTTTACATTTTATTGTGTTCCCTGGACAACTGTTTTGTTTTAGTTTATAGTGAGATAAATGGCCTTTGGGTAATACGATTTTGTGCAATTTTGGCTTTAAGAGTTCAATTTGTCCAAAATTTCGGAAAGGATTATTCACATATTAATAATAATGTAATGGAATCGGCCCTTTGGTATTTATTTACCATGTTACTAGTTAAAAATTGCGAATGGATGAATATTATCACAAAAATTCCAAGTGGTTGCAAATAATCTAGGTCACATGTAAACTTACTTAATTTTTTAATTTCCCACCCGGCGACTAATGCGAAGCTAGATGCTAGTGTGACCAGAGCTACGGATACAGAAAAACCAAAGTTGCTAGAGCTACGTTTTCTCCATAGGATGGCCATTTTCAGACTCCATAAAAGCATTCTATATTTTCTATAATTTCTATGGTTTTCCAGGTTTCCCTTATTCTCGTACTAAATAGTATGTAAATTTTTAACATCGTATGTCATTTCTGGAAACGCACATTGCCTTTCAGGCCCCTGTTCTCAGTTTATTAAATCTAATGTAGCTTGCCGCCGCCATCTTTAAAAATTCACCCACAAATACGAAATAAAGCAAATCATCAGAAAATCTCAAATCATCCTACTTGAAATCCCGTCAAAGAATTAGAGCTCGCGGTCTGGTGGGAAAGCTTGTGGATGATTCCGGATATTTATCAAAATCGAAACGGCGAAGACAAAAGCCGAAACATGAATAAATTATAAAAGAAAATCGCAAGTCACCGCACCTTTTAGCTTCGTGTACGCCCCCGTTAATGCACCAGACCCTCATTCCACTCCTTAGAAGTCTTCGCGTCAAACTACGACGTCTATCCGCACAATTCCGCGATAGCGATCGCCGGATCTGAAGATGACTTTAAGAGATTAAAATCGGAGATCTCTCCGCCCCGGCTTCTCTTCGTAGCTGAATGTTATCAGATCGGAGGGAAGACCGATGATTTGGTAAAATGAGATAATGTACTCACCGGTGTCAGTCCGAGTTACCAAAAATTGCCTGTAGAAGTTGGAAATCACCTGTCGACTTTGAACAAAACAAAACGTGTTTATTGTATACCTTTTGGCCAGTTCATTGAATATCTACATGGACAAATTACTTTAAAGTTGTATCATCGCATAAATAAGTCCTCTTTTAAATTTTTGGAGAGAAAATGGCTGCGTTCTCCCGACGATGCTCCTTAGAATCATTTTGGAAGCGTTAGATCATTTACAGTAAACCGCAAGGTTAACATATAACCTTGTGAATATTAATGCTTATAGAATAAGGAATTGATACACAAACCTCGATTTGGTATTTCTTTTATACTCCAAAATATACCCACTAAATTCTCAAGTGCCTATAGAAGAAAAAACGGCATTAGCGATAGCTATTATTAGATATTATTATTGTTAAAGATAGGCTCGTCAACCCTTATATCACTAAGATCGGGATTCGAAAGCTCTACTTACTGAAATGATCTAGTGTAAATTTTTTCATTTATTTAAAATAAATTTTTAGTGGCTAAAGTAGATTTTCATATGATCCAAGTACGTTTGGTTCCTAAGCAAGTAATACTACTTACGATTAGATGGCGCTGATACTAGAGGGTGTATATTGTAACTACAGAGAACTCCAGAATGATTGTCCGTGCCGCTTCATAATGATTTTTTATGTGCCGTCTCTCTATTTTTAGTATCTGCACTAGAATCATGAGCGCAGGCAAGGGAATTTACTCATTTCTCCTTTGCCTAAAAATTTGTAAATAATAATTATGTATTCTCAAGAAATACAAAATTGCCAACCTGATTTAGGACTCTGTACCTATAGCATTGAAAAATACTCTTTTAAACGCAAATGATACTTCAGTAAAACAATTTATACACGAAAAATGCTGAATTCCACTGAGTCAAACGTCAAATGCTGTCAAATATGAAAATTCTCAAATTGACAGCTAAAAAGAAAGTAATTTTAGCAAATGGAAATAAATTTTGATTATATTGAGGATAGGCTGCGTTCCCGTACCGGACAATCATTCTGGAACTCTCTGTATATATTTATCAGTGTCCCAAATAATGAAATGCATACAAGTGGTTAGAAATTTATTCTCCACTGCCGACTACGATACGGTAAAATAGTAAAAAGCTTTAGTAAAACATTAAATGTTTTTACAGGATGAAGCATTCTGTTTGGGATTGTCTACCTTCCTATCATCTAGTATATCTGAAGTAATCCAGGTAAAGTTACCCTGTTTACCTTACTTTTTATATATTTTTTTCAGTGTGCACGTCGAAGATATTCTATGAGTTGTTAAATTTTGAAACGCCAACAGTTTTGAAAATTGTGATACAGAAATAATACCTACAATCATAGTATTATGAAAGTTTGCAGAATATATAGGGTCATCCAACCAAAACTTGACCCTCCCCCTGATCTTGGAAAGTAACGATTTTCCGGAAAATTCCCAAAATACGTCAAAACAGATTTTGAGGGGGAAGAATTTTAATGTAAAAAACAACCCCCAAACGTCACCGCTATACGTATCACATTAACCCTCTTAAGAATTTTAAAGGGCACGAGAGGGTCATGTAATACATCAAATTAAAGATATTTTTATCCTGTAAACAACCATATTTTTGTTTTTGATGTGCTGATCAATGTAAAAGAAAAAATTCAGTTTGAAATAGAAAAGCTGAAATTAAACAAAATCAATTTTTGTTTAATGAATTGCTCAAAATGGCCCTCATTAACTTGCAAACATAAATCCTATCGTTAAATTCTCTTTGTTATGTTGAAGATAAAGAAAGTTTTTTTTATTTAATACTAACAAAATTGGAATTTTTTATTAAAAAGGTGTATGAAGGCAAAAAATTGCAATTTTATCTCTTTTAGAACACAATAAATTTATTGCTATTTTTCACTTGTGACCAACCACCAACTTGTTGTAGTACTTTGTATCCGCTCTATGAGCATGGGCATACCGTCTGTTGGATTTTTAATGAATAAATAAATAAATATATTTTTACGTATTTGATTAGATACATACATATAAACATATAGGTGTTTCACAACAATCGCTCGAAGGAAGTCGAGAAAATGGCAGGAATACGTATTACGACTTAAATTGAAAATTTTTCAGAGCTTGTGCCTTGAATTTTATTAGGGGCATGCACATTTAAAGGACAATAAATACTTGTGTGATTTGTGGTCTTTCTTCGCGTGTCATTATTGACAGTTTTATATGCCCAGTAACGATGTACATCCCTGCGGAACATTCTGTAAGTAACCACTAGCCGGAAGTCTGGCTGGCTGTACTTTACAACTTCTTAGGCGCCTCCAGCTACCTACCTACTCTATTCCCAAGAAACAAAAGGTTTGTAGTATTTTTTGTTGCTGTAATTTATTGCTGAAATTTATGTGAAACGATTTGTCATACTTTCCATGCCACCTTTCGTTTGTGAGCTATACAGGGTGATTGATTGGAACCGTTCGTTAGAAGTATTGGGAGATCCACTCATAATTTTTTTTTTGAAGTTTAAAATGGTGTACTTTTTGTACACCACGTGTACACGTACTTTATTTCTCTTGTTTAAATCTTTGTTCACAGAACGAATAGCAACGATAATCTATGCTAAATTACCACAACTATAGCAACCATGATTAGGTACTGCTTGTACACAGATGTTCCATGACAAAGTCTCATTTTCATGGTCTCCACTACGTATTTTACATCCTCGACAACTAGATGCAGTTTTTCGTTGCTTTGTATTCCAATCTATAATAGATGTTAGCTAGGTCTCTTAATTTACTTACACTCGTCAGCTAAAATAATAGGCAGTGACGTATTATCTAATTCAATACAGAATAGGGACGAAGTGTAAATACTTAATACATAGCGGCACAAACGTTAGCACATAGAAAAGTGATGCCGCTTACGCATTACTATTGAACAGAACTATAAATTGTCTGTTCCATGGCGGTTCCATGCTTCTCTATTCCATGCCACCACAATTCTTTACGTCGGATATAGTTCCGTCTTTGTTTAATGAGCTAAAAAACGAAGAGCGAGATATGCAACCTATGCAACAAAGTGTATTTCGTGCAATAAAATGTGGAGACACAGGCGCAAAGAAGAAAATAGAAACACAGGGAAGAAAAAAAATTACTGTGAAGGAAAATGATTTCTTTTTCAAAAATGAAATCCCAACAGTAAGTAGTTCAGGTTGCCCTGGCAGAAGATTTGCCCAAACTCTGGTATAAATTGCTTATAAGGACAATGCATGAAATGAATTTCAAATATTGCAAGCTGAATCGGAAGAGTATGCTTATAGAAAAAAATGAGATTGTGACATGGAGACGAGAATATTTGGAGAAGATAAGAGGATTTCGCGCTTTAAATAAGAAAATATATTATATGGATTAAACATGTTTAAATGAAGGTTATACTGTGCTAAAAGTATGGCAAGATTGCAACGTACAGGACAGACATTTATGGATGGATTTTCTACAGGTTTAAAAGAACCTTCCAGAAAAGGACGAACACTAATAACTCATATTGGAAGTGATTCGGGATTTTTGGTAAATGGTCTACATATGTTTAAGTCACGAAAGACTGGGGATGATCATGAAGATATAAACAGCGAAGTGTTTGAAAAATGGTTTGAATCTGTTTGACACCACTTAGAACCTGGTGCAGTTGTTGTAATATATAATATAATACCCCTTACCATAGCAGGAGAACAGAGAATTTACGGAGATTATCATGGAAGTAAGGGCAAATAATTTCTTAAGAGCGTTCTTTTGATATTTGTAGCAATATTCATCAATTTCGTCCGATGTACAACTATTCTATAAAGTGAGTTTAAAAAATAATTCACAATTTCTATAACACCGTTCATGTTTTCATATTTTTTATATTTATTTGACATATTAGCACCTTTTCAATGATTTTTTGCGTACGCCTATGGAATTACAGTCCCCACCACAATTTAATACGTCACCCGGTAATACGTCACTGTCTACTATTTTAGCCGTCCACTAATGAATGTTATAATTCTTCATCCTCTACTTCTTAAAACAAATTTAATTCGGTAAATAAAGTCTTCTTAGTCAGTCCAGTCATTCATTCTATGTCTCCACCACAGTATAAGACTGTTTTTATTGACTCCTGAACTACACACGGTACACTTAACAAAAATTCTTGTTCTCATACATCAATTTCAAGGAGATTGACGTCATTTCGAATGCTTCTTTTCTCAGGGTATTACCGTAGCATATAAATATAGTCCAAAAAATATTTCAATATTTCGTTGTCAAACATTGATGGTTTATTCTTGTCAAATACGTTAACATATTAAGTGTCCTGTTATCCTGGAGCGCCTTTAGGTTCCCCATCAGTTATTTCAATTGTTCGTACTTTTTTACGATCTTTCCAGATCCTTCTCAAATTACTTCAATAATCTATTTCGTGCATTGAGTAATTGTCCTTTAATTGTTGTTCATTATTTCTCATCTTCATTTAGTTTCCTTTCATTTTTTCCTTTTTCTCTTCTTGATCCTTCAACATTTTAAATAATTCCTTAATATCCGCCACCTTCCTAACCGGTGAAACGAGTCTTTATTATATCATAAGTTCCTTATTTGCTTACTCTGACACCAGAATATTACTTATGACACTAAAATGCTAAAATTATACCTCTACAGAACTCTTCATTAAGTATTATTAAACTCAGTCGAAAATACTCGTAATATTTAAGCCCTTTACGGCTATTAATCCTAACTTAAACTTATAATTTGAAATTAAAAACACAAATATAACACAATGCAATGGCACCACTTATGTCTAATTCCACTGACTTCTCATCAATTTTTACTATAATATTGTCAAGGCTGATGTTCCAAGTAGTCGTTCGAGGAAGTTCCATCTATGACTATCAGGATAGATTACAAAGTAGGTATTTCTTCCACAACGGGTATCGATAGGTTCTCGCAACGAAGCTTGGAATATAAAATAGAAGATGTCCCTCCTTTATTTGAATAATTGTCACTTCAAGCCAAGTTTACAGAATATAACTATCTATAAACTTTGCTTCAAAATTGTCACAGGGATTCCCAGTGGCGGAGTTGCCAGATTATGTTAAATTTACCTACGGTTGGACTGGACTTTCAAGGTATGCGGCATCCATATACTATACTCGATCATCTAACCAACTAAAATTATTTTATAACTTTTTATAGACGTACCATCCCTTGGATAGGATGTAAAGCCGTAAATTACTTGTCTGTAAAATAATAGGCAAGTAAAAGATCCCTACCCTGCTATAAAAAGTGGGGGTTCGGCAAAATTTACATGTTGGGGGTTGCTGTGGGCGTCGGTGATTAGCCTTAGTCGCGAAATAGGCCAACATTAAATAATGGTAATAAAAAACCTTTATAAATTAAGGTAAATACAATAAATTTTAAATTTAAAAATGACCCTGGGCTATTACGATTTTTATACCCTTAGAATGAATACACTTCAACTTCATTTTCAGTTCTCTGAATTACCTTATATCAAATGAGTATCGTCTTTATCCCTTTGACTAACTTTACAGCAAACGCCTCTGTGCGAATCATGATGACGATCCGATGATGGCGTGCTTTACCACATCATTGTTACCCCATGAAAAATTGAAACAGCGGCGCTGTAAAGATTGATGTTCCGGTTATTCCGCGAGGCTCATTTGTTTCAATCAGCAGATGACAGGGGCGAGACCGGCGATTGTTACCTGTGTATCCCGTGACGTAACAGCGCCCTCTGAATCATCCAGTGGACGACGCAGATGTTTTCCAGCACCATCTGCGCGATTTATCGGTTTTTGGCCAGAACACCATCGGCCACACCGTCTTATTTGGGGTACAGCGGGTCAGCAGTGATGATTAGGAGGTCGTAAATTAGGGGTTAATTAAGGTATTGTACGCAGGGCGCAAGGTGTGGGTGAGTTTTTGCAGCTTTGGCGTGCGTCATATCCAATTAGGAAAAAAGGTCAGCAGTCGAAAATATAGACTGTTAGTAGAAGATTCAAGGAGATTTAAGGGCGATTCAAAGATGAGACTGAAACTGAAATCCAAGTATATTAACAATAAGTATAACACTGACAAAGTTTTCCACAGGGCATCAAAAGACTATACTGCACTCGACGTACGTTTCGTCAACCAAGTTGGCATCATTTGGAGATGATTAAAACTGCCAAACTGCTAATCCAGTTTTAATCATCTCCACAAATAAAAAACGTGACAACACTAAAGTCATTTTCATTGCACAATAACTTTATTTCCAACTACTAACTAACATTATACCTTAGTTGTTGGATTCATCTTATCGATTAAATTATTTACAAAAGCATAATGACAATGTGATAAAAAAAATAGGTATTTTATCCAAGATTAGAAATTGCATAAAATTTTGCAGAGGTTTTGAATTGGCTTTGAGACTGTTGAGAGCAACGGATAGTAAAATCGAATTAACTTTTTAGAAAAGAGTTAAAATCAACATTTCCAGAACACCTGCTTTATTTCATTACGAGCCGCCCCTGCTACTCGCTACACTTAAATATCGTAAATATAAGGTTATTACACAATGTACAAGGTGGCCCGTTTAACATGGGCCTATACCTTATCTCAGAAACTACCAGTCCCATCGGAAAAAAAATTATATGTAATTGTTTTTTAAAGTTTAAATTTTTTAATATTTTCAAATTTATAACCTGTTTATATACAGGGCGATTAACTAAAGTTCCTTTTTTTTAAATAGCACACCCTATATATTATTACATTTTCAGAAAGTCCTTCTAAAGACAAGTTCAATGATATATGACATGATGGGTCTGACGCCCACCGTTTCGGAGTTATTGAGAATTATCTTCAGGAAATAGCCCATATTAAAATCGTGCTAGAAAAGTTAATAATTAAGTTTTTGAGCATTAACTTGCGCCAAAAGATTTCTAATTTTATTGACTTTATTATCTAATTACTCAATATTCAGTTTATAAAAATAAAATTACGTGTTGCCACATTTCGAAAACCATAAATTCTCACGATTTTTTCAAATGGAACACCCTGTATATTGTTACATTTGGGCCATACACCTCTATGAATACATGAACCTAGCGAGGCTATTCTGCTATTTATCCTGAATAATGGATGATAGCAGCATTTTAGATGAAACGAAAGGGTCTAGATGAGCGCGAAATGATAGATGGATATTTTCTAATTTTCAGAGTGTGGAGAAAAATTGATTCGATGCGCCTCTCCTTGGTTTGACAAATGATGATAGAGGATGTTTTATGGGAAACAAATTTAAATGTCCTCCACAAATATTCGTTTTAAATAGCGCATGTTATGGTTCGGTCATGGCCTGTTATCTTTGCACGCCTACTGGTTTGTTATAGATTTTATTTATATTGTTTTTTAGTAACCATACAATAACTGGCGTTTAAGCAGACTAATAGGTAGGTAAAAAATGGTTATGGATATATGAAGGTGTTTCACAAGAGGAAGACGTTTAGAGATTAACTTTTTAATTAGTTAAAATAAAGTAAAGTTTCAAAATATTATAAACAGCAATGGTAAGTGATTTTAATATATATTATATATAGGGTGCCCATTCTATTCTATCTCATTACATGGCTAACTCTTTTTTCTTATTGTAAGAGATATTGGTTAAAGGAGATTGTGGAGATTGTTAGCTAAATTAGTAAATTTGGGCAGAATTATAAGTGGTGTAATGACTCCTTCAGATTTAATTTTCGTTTTTAACTGTTCGAGATATTAAAAAAAAGTGAAAATAATCAATATATTTAACCGCACATATCTCTGAAATTATACGAAATAGAAAAATGATCGCGATATCCTGCGATAGTGTTTTCTAGTAGCAGTGTCAATCAAAATTCCACAGCCACCTTATTTTTTCGAGCTATAAAATAAAAAAAAATGTTTTTTTTAATCGCAGCCATAGTGTGACACCAACGGAAAGCTTTTTTTATAATTTCAGACACATAACATTCAATATGTCATTTCTTTCTTGGTTTGTGTATTTCGACAAAATTTATTTTATTGAACTAGATAATAATTATTAAGTTATACCTACCTAGCATATTTTGTAAAACAAAAAATTAATTAACGGCATTTATTACTATACCTGCAACAACAATAATTTGATTTCTTCTTCTTCTTCTTCAATACCAACTAAAATTTAGCAAAATAATTATTAACGAGAATTAACAAAATTTTTTAGATATAATTCAATAACAGTTAAATCACATTAAGTGTTCAAAATGTCCGCCATTGTATTGTAAGCACATTTGGTAGCTTATACATGTACCTAACTACGTTATAGGTTACGTTGAACTTTTTGTATTGCAAAACATTTTGTATTGTGTTTCTTATTGCAGTTACAATATTTATTTTTAATTCCTCGACGTTGTTTGGTTTGTTAACATACACCCTGTTCTTTAGGGCATCTCAAAGTTATACCTGTTGATCTTGCGGGCCAATGATTGGGAGCAGTCATCCTCTAAATTTCATTTAATCTTCGATTTAATCATAAATAACTCATCTAATATGTCCTTCAAATCATTTCTAAGAAAGTACAAATTACCGATCCCAGTTTAAATTTTCATGGTAGAAAAATGGTCCAAAAATATTCTGTCCTAGAATACCACACTACATATTTATTGAAAATACATACTTGTCTAGCTTTCCACTGTTAAATGGGGATAATTATGACGCCAATAGATCTTATTTTTTCTGTTAAAAATTCCATTGTTGGTGAATTTAGTTTAATAAGTAAATAAAATACTGACGTTAGATCGGAATTGTTTTCACCAAAACAAAAACCATCAAACAAATTGCAGTTTTCTTTCTAATTACTACCAGATGCAGAAAAGATTCAAATTAGATACATTTCATTTGCATAAAAATTTACTCAATTTTTTCACAGACCAGCAAGTTGTAAACATTTAAGATTGATTTCATTGTTTGTAGTTAATGTACTTTTTAGATTCAAAGTACAAGTACAATATTCAAAGAAGATTTTAACAAGATGATGCTAAAATGTACACTTACTATTTGATTTTTTAAGAGGATAACCATATATCATAACCTGACTATTAACAATAATTAAAATACTCTACTATCTGTATTATTCTTTGTAGTTTCTTTTGCGATTACACCACTTGTAAAGTAATAAAAATTAGGAAATAAGAAGTATTAAAAATAAAGATTGAAAGGGTAAAATTAAATAAAGTGTATCGTATCTCATCCGAAACAATATTCTTGGATCAAACGTGGCTTTCTCTTCTCCAGAAGGAGAATTAATAATAACATAGTGATCAGTGCATTATGTGATGATAAAGAGAGAAAAACTATTTAAATATTTATTTGAAGATGTCGAAAACCATTACTCCACGAACTATATGTCCCGACTAGCATTGCACCACTTCCGCAACTGAATTAAAGTCACCATATCTTTTATTGAGACCAACTAGCAGACCCAGACCGGTTTCGCACTTATTCTGTACCGGTCAGAGTGCCATGGGTAGTGGAATCGATGACAGAATGAATTTTTCCGAAGTCATGCGTGATATGATTGGCAGGAACAGGGATTTTTTGAACAAAATATTATTTGGCGATAAAGCAACTTTTAGAAGCAACGGACATGTAAATAGGTATAATATACACTATTATTCAGTCGAAAACCCACACTGTTGGTCACAAATCTCCCCGTGCTATTAGAAAATGTGGATTTGAACACAAGAGACTGTGGAATGAGAATGGAGTGAGAATGTGGTTGCAGCAAGACGGTGCTCCTGTACATTATAAATAACAGCATTGTTCGTCACTATTTACCATGAAACTTTTCCTAATAGGTGGATAGGAAGAGAACCTATTACTTGGCCAGATCGCTAGCCCGATTTAACCCCAATAAACTTTTTCTTGTGGTGAAATGTAGAGGAAAAAGATTATAAACTAACGACGACTGAAGACATGAAAAATAAAATTTCTGAAGCATTTCAGTCAATCCGCGAAGACATGCTAGTCAAGTTGCCTTTTGAAAGGCGATTGACATTTTGTATCGAAGAGAATATCTATTTAAATACCTACATTGAAATGAAGCTCTATGGTTTCCACGGTATCTCGAAGGGCACTTATCATGATCATTATTATTATTGTTAATTGTTCTACTACATTTGATTAATAATTCAACCGTTTACTCTCCATAGTGTGTTATTCTACTTCTTAATTACTAAGAAAATTTCATTCTCGTGAATATAATGAAGTAATTGATCACACTAGCATCAAAATAAATTCTCATTTGACTAATCAGATTCACTGACAGAAGAGACACAATCCTACTTACAAAGATTAATAAATTTCTTTGTACTAATATACTTTTTTTTGGAAAATTCAGGGTATTCAGAATTCACTATACAAACCTATATCTAAAAAATCTTATCAAAACTGCTATCGACTAAAAAATTAGTTATTCAACTTTTTGCCTTTCAGTACACCCTATACAGGGTGTACATGGGGATCTCGGAAACGGTAAGAAATGCGAAGTCGGTTAAATGGAGGCAAAGTTGCGTATTCAGGGGGGCAACATAATGGTGAAAAAAAACTCAATGCTAACTTGATTAGTTTTCGAAATATTTTGAAAAAACCGAAAATTTCGATTTACGTTTTTATTTTTTTGCGGGCCTATTTGATGAGGTATTCAAAAATAAAGAGCACTTTTCTATAGCAACTTGCCCTTTATCGAATGGTGTTAGCGAATTTTCCACAAAACGATTCGTTTCCCGGAAACCTACATCAACTTAATTTTTTTAAATACGGACCTGGAATTTTTTTTCAATTTTTTGGAAGCATTTTTGTAACTTGATAGAATGCCACCATAAAAGGAACCAGATTAAAACGTTTTGTCTAAGAAAAATCCATCATTAGTATTTTTGTTTCGACTTTTCTTAATTCTAGATATTAAAAAAATCTAAATCACAACGTTTAAATCTGGTTCATTTTATGGTGACATTCTATTAAGTTACAAAAAAGCTTCCAAAAAATAAAAAATTCATGTCCGTATTTAAAAAAATTAAGTTGATGTTGGTTTCCGGGAAACGAAACGTTTTGCGGAAAATTGGCTAACACCATTCGATAAAGGGCAAAAAGTTGCTATAGAAAAGTGCTCTTTATTTTTGAATACCTCATCGAATAGGCCCGCAAAAAAATAAAAACGAAAATCGAAATTCTCGGGTTTTTCAAAATATTTCGAAAACTAATTAAGTTAGCCTTGATTTCTTTTCACCATTATGTTGCCCCCTGAATACCCAACTTTGCCTCCATTTAACCGACTTCGCATCTCTTACCGTTTCCGAGATCCCCATGTATTGCATCGAATTTGAAGCACCCTGTATAGTGTCTGCGTTCTTGAACCAAATGTCGACCATTTGCTGAAACTGCAAGTTATTCTAACATTTTATGTTGCTAGAGTTTGTTGGAAAATATGCATGGCCTACTTCTCAGTGACTTCTCAAATGTCGGTCTTTTTCTATAAAAAAATTGAATAATCCCTAATCGGAAAGGGCCTAGACCCATAATGGTATATTGCATTATTTTTTTACGTAGAAACTAATGATGTAAAAATATATAGGGTGTTCCATTTAAAAAACATAACTTTTGTTCACCACTCTGTATACGGACACCTTTTATATAATGAAAATATTTGTAAGATGTGCGCTGCACATATTTATTGGGTGGTAAAAAGCGCATGTCGATATATTGAATAGCAAAAAAGTTATAGACCAATTACGCACCCCTGTGTCACCCTGTATACATATATACGCTAATAATAAATTAGCTCACTACATTTACCGTAGGTATTAGAAATATAAAGAACAAGCAAATATAAATTTCTCCTTGAATATCCGCCTTAATTTGCAGAAGTGACGGAATTGTTTTACAAATATTATTTATTTGCCCAAGCATTAACCGAAGTCACTTAGATACTAGTTACCTGTTTAATAAATTATTGATTCATTTGTTTAATGAAAAAAGCTATCCATCATGGCCTCCTTTCTACTTGGGTGTCCTTAACTGTTTATCCCAATAGAAGGCGTGAAAATAATACAGCTAATTAGAGCCCCTTTGAAAATTGTCGAGCGCTAAGTGTTACAACAAAAAATTTCTATTCATGCGCACAAATAATGGGCAACATCGCATAAGTTACATAAGCCATTACATAATATATTTATTACTCTCTAAACATATTTTCGTCATTACGCGATTGCAAATAAGAATATTATGGAAAACGAATCAACCAAACTTTCTGATTTTAATATGCTTTCAGTACAAATAGTTTTTCTTATCTAACTGCAGTTTAAAATGTTCTCTTATACAGGATATTGATCAACTTACTATGTCAAATTTTACTTCAGCAGCAGCTTCTATGTTACGCAGCTACAAAATAATAAAAACCTACCTATACCTAAATCTAGGTTAGGTTAGGTTCAAAATTGAGTGGGCCGAAAACCAGACCCTCCACCGGGACCATGTGCTCTACTATGGGTCACACCTACTTATATTTCGCATAATAGATCCAGCCTCTTAAAGAAGCTGATGACCTTATTGGGTGAGAACTTATTCAGATCCTCTGGCATAAGTTGTCCTTTGCCAAATAATGAGTATCTGATCCTTTCCCCAGCGGGGCAGGTACATAATATGTGTTCTGCCGTTCCATCATCCTCTAAGTACAAGCGGCACTCAGCATCCTTTGCTAGGCCGAATTTGTACAGATGATATTTTAAACGGCAGTGACCAGTATATAGGCCAATTAAAGTTCGTAGGTTAACTCTAAAAGTTTTTTAGTTCTTGTTTTTGAAGGGTTTATTATGAACGCCTTCGAATGAACTAATCTTGGTAGTTCTTGCCAGTACTGGAAAATTTGCCCCTCAGCCCAGGTCAAGACAGTTGCTTTGGCAGTACTCGAGGAGATACCAAGCACCGGTTCTGGTCTGACAAATTCAGAAGCAGCACCCTCCCTGGCTAGAGAGTCGGCTGCTTCATTCCCTTCATAGCCAGAATGGCCTGGGATCCAGACCAGAGTTACTCTATTTTTCCTGCTCAACCGACTTCTTTTGCATCCATATAATATAGTTGATCTATCCATTGCATATAATTTGTTCGATTTATACTTGGACATTAATATTGTGCTTTCTCTTTCGTGTGATCTTTGTGCCCCAAAACTCATACCAGGCTAATTACCAAGATTATTTCACTCATACATATTATTTTTATTGCAGCAGAAACTGTATTTTAAAAGTGATAATTCACAAAAAAATTACAGCGGTAAGTTTATGTTATCATGGCATCCTAATAACTGTCACTGTCAGATTAAATCTGATAAAGAATCTATAAAAATGCGATTTGAACTTGAACTGATAAACACAGTGAAAAGTAAGAAGGACGTTTGAAAACAATGTGTGTCGTTTTGTGCGGAAAAAAAACAAAATGGATATTGCAAATTCAGAGACTCCAGTCTCTGAATTTACATCTATTTTAAAAAGCTGGGCTTTCAACATGCCAAAACAAGATACAAGATACAGGAGAAGAATACAAAATTGCATTGTCAAAATGTTGTAGAACGTCAGGGTGAAACTATTAACGGAAATGTTTTTAATGTATTACAATATGTACAGATCGAATTTAAATTATCTCGAGATGCAAGAAATAAACGTAAGAAATTAGCATGTTTCTTCCCTTAAAATAAATTGAAAAGGCTGATCGACAGTAGGTAATGATGAAGAAAGCCTCGAAAGGTTGCATACAGAAATAAGTATTTTTTCTTTGTCGAGTTGGTTGGACAGGAGGCGCCCGAGCACAGATGGACTTTTTTAAAGAATAATTACACATTAACGAGTAATGAATTATGCAACTATGAAATATTGATCGTGGCTCCGTCTGTGTGTTTGGTTTTTTATTCATTAACTGCGTGTCTGCCTTTTTTCAGGAATAGGCAGACATTTTGGTACGCTAATATCTATATTTTAGGCAAAATAGTAATAATATTAACAACAGATAGCATATCATAATTCAAAGCTCCTACTGAACATAATACTGCATTAATTAGTTTGTATTGTATAATTGAATTAAATTAATACACTATTTTAACTTAACTGTGGTTTAAATTTGTCAATAATTGGTACAGAGGTTTGTATCAAGACTTTGTTCACAGGATTCTGATATAATTAACTAAAAAGTTTGTTTGGGAAATCCTAAATCAAATATGCAAATGTAGCGTAAGCGAACTTTAGATTTTCATTCAATATCATTGCAGGTCATCGTTTCTCAAAGTGATATATAATAGATATAATTATTGTATATCTCAAATGGTTATGAAGATAAACAAAATATTGGACGTATCAGTTTGTCATGTACAACGAGAGTTTCGATAACGAAAGCCGACGTAATTTTCAGAATGTAAACGTAAAAGTGACATGCTGTTTCATTACAAGTGTTATCATTAGAATAAGTGCGTGGAAGAAAAAGTGAGGTGATTTAAGTGACAGAAAGAGGGAAATGGAGGCAATGGATGATCCTTCCAGCACACAAAATTACTATGGTACCTATTTATGTTTTATCTAAAGTAATTTTATTGTAATATAATATTCAAAAAAATAGTGTTCGATAAAATATCAGTGTATTCAGTTGAATGTTGAATTCAAATGATGCTAAGATAAATATTATTTCTTATGTAGCCCGAAACTACTTCTAGATTTTATGAATATTATTGATCGACGAATCATACTGATGACGAATATGATTAAAAATCGATATGTGAATTTCACCCGACATTTTTTAAAAGTAATTCCTAATGCCAAAATTAATTAAATAAAAAAAAAAGATTGGATAGAGGTTTCATCCAATATATTGAACCTTGAAAGGAATTAAGAGGTTTCATCCAATATTTTGAACCTTGAAAGGGGTTGGACCCTTTGCTGTGAAGATAACACTGACCTAGTTTTCCACATAACACCAAAATGCTGTACTGCGCTCTCGACGCGCGTGTCGCCAACCAAGTTGGCATCATCTGCAGATGACTAAAACTGCTTAGTTACAGTTGCTTTGTTGTAGCTGAAATTGTTATAGTTTTAATCATCTCCAGACGATGCCAACTTGGTTGGCGTGAAACGCGCATCGAATGCAGTATGGTGTTTCCTGTCTTACCTGTGTAATTTGTTGTAATTATTAGTAAATATTTTTTTTATGCCTGATAATTTCGGAGAAAACTAACTTGATAGATACTCTTCATGAATAATACACGTGAAATTTAAGATAACATCTTAAAAAGATGTTCACTGATTTGTAAATGCACCTGGTCGTTGAGTGATAAATACTATTTATCACTCAACGACCTGATACAGTTTCAATAGTTTCTAAGTTACCTACAGATTTTCATAAACTCCCAGAATATCTATGATAGATAGTAAAAGGTCAGACCTTTATTTACCATTTTACATTTGCATTCATATTTATGGCAAGTCAAAATAAAAATGAAATAGTGAACAGCGTCAACTGGTTCAATATTAAAAAGCAACAGTAGTTATTTCATATATACAGTGAGGACATAAAGTCCGTCCCCCCCCCCTCTAATTTTTGAACCACTGGGTAGATTGTGATGAAATTTAGAACGATAATATATGACTAAATTCTGCATTTTTTGACACATCATTGACAGCTCTGAATGTCAAAGTGACAGCTGGGCGCGCAATAAGAATTTTTTTTAAATGGAAATGGGGGTCGAGTGGGGACTCATTTTGAAGCTATTTTTATGCTTAAAACATCCCCCAAATTTGAGAACATTTGGTTCAGTAATTTCCAAATAAAAACCAGTAATATCGATTTCTGTTATATCATTTTTTTGCATACATATTACAAATTATTGTAAATTATTCAAAGCAGAACAAAAATTAAAAGTAAACAAATAACAATAAACCATCCCTAACTTAAAATAACCTAAATTAAAAAATTATGAAATAATTTAAATTAAACCTAAAAAAGAAAAAAAACTTTAGAGGCAGAAACAAATTTAGAAAAAACATGTGTTACTTCAAAAGATGTTGAAAATGACCTCCAAGAACCTCCTGACAAATAAATGTTCCATGGGTAAGTTCTATTATAAAGATTATGTGGTAAAAAGATTATGTTATAAACTGATTTATTTGGAAATTACTGAACCAAATGTTCTCAAATTTGGGGGATGTTTTGAGCATAAATATAGCTTCAAAATGAGTCCCCACTCGACCCCCATTTCCATTTAAAAAAATTGTCCTATTGCGCGCCCAGCTGTCATTTTGACATTCAGAGCTGTCATTGATGTGTCAAAAAATGCAGAATTTAGTCATATATTATCGTTCCAAATTTCATCACAATCTAGCCAGTGGTTCAAAAGTTAGAGGGGGGGGACGGACTTTATGTCCTCACTGTACAATACTACTATATCGCGGGTAAAGGCCCAAAAACTCCGAAAACAACACGGCGCCGACATACAATCTCTATCCTTATCGAGAGTACCTTAGTCAAATATGCGCATGCGCACGAATTTCGCGACATCCAATAAGCATGCAGCATAAATACTGCATCTCTGTCTATCGACTTCTTTTTAAAAAAAGTTGAAAATTGGAAAGTCTGTCAACCTATAAACAATGTGTCAGCTTCCGTAACCATGGATATCGACAAAATCTGCGCATGCGCAAATCGAACAAAGGGTCTCTGGAACAGTATAGCACTATATCTTTTGTCCTTTAATGTTTTCGGAGAAACCGCTTATGGGCTAACATAGGAAATACGCGATATAGTAGTATTATATATGAGTTATTTAAATAAATAATAAATAACACATATATATTACAACAAAGGCACTAAAGCGGAACTAAAATTTATACGGTTAGCCAATTATTCACCAGATAAATAAAAACAATACTTAAACAGATGGTTCATAAACATTTTAAAACGTCTTGAATCTAATTTTCTGCAAGAAAAGGCAATTTATTAAAAAGTTTAACATTGAAAGAATTAGACTTTGATTTTGAAAGTCTAAATCGGTTTGTCTTTATACTGTCAGCAGATCGTGTTTTATGATTGTGACACATAATTCTAAGCAAAACTTTGTCAAATTACTGTGAATTTCGACAACAGTATAATGTGTAAGAATGGAAGAGATAATATTAACGATCATTTGAAGATTCGGCTGACAGTGTTCTTCATTTCTTAGATTAGTAGATAATGACGTTTATTCAGTCAACGCAACGTCAACTAAAGGTAAAACCAAACACCAGTATAGATTTAATTTGAACTAAATATTTATTTAAATTTAAACATTTAGTGATAATGATATGTAATGGAAATTCAACAATTTTATTTTTTTCTAACTGGAAGTTCCCCTTGGAATTTCCCTGCAATCAGAAGTTTTCTTACAATGCCGGGTATAATTTCGGGTATTAAAACTCGGGGACAATTTCAGCTATAACTAATCAACTATAATAAAGCTGTTTCAACTATAACAGAGCAGTTTTAATTATCTCCAGATGATGCCAACTTGGTTGGCGAAATGCGCGTCGAGTGTAGTATAGTGGTTTGGTGTTATGTGGAAAACTACGTCTGTGTTATCTTCAGACCAAAGGTTATATATGCGAATAAAATGTTAACTCAACTTATTAAGTTCCTAAATAATGAAATAAGTGATCTGTCTCGTGATTTGCCAAACCACGCATCGTAGAATTGAATAGATTGACTTTATTTTCCACATACATGTCATTCAATAGCAAGTACCTATATGCGCCCCGTGAGAAAAGTGGTTCCTAAATATGTTTAATACTTTAATCATTTAATCACCTCTCTCTATCACCCTCTGTCTTTTCCTTTATCCTTCGCTGTCCCTCTCTTTTAGGCTCACATGCACTGGATTATTTACGGTGTCGTCTCTTGAAATGTATATCTCAGATGTAACAATATAGTGACTTCATATTGAATCATAATTTTTTGTGATGCCTCTCTCAGTTATTTTTTTTTACAATTGAAAAATGATCCCGAAACGAAAATCTTTCTGCAATAAATGAAAATTCTTTTAACTTAACTAACTTTTTACATATTACGATTTGAACTGAGCAATCAAGATATAAGATCATTGGGAAAATGTAAAAAATAAATCTCATCACTTTCGCATGTTCACATTCTTCAACTCGTCAGATAGCAGGTATCTGTACTTCCACGAGCTCTGACGCTCTTACAGACGCTGTGTCATGGCCTGGTGAGCTTTGAACTCCTACCGTGACCTCACAGTGACGCCAATGCCACTGGAGTGCATATCACCGGGGAAATAAACAAAATAACAACAATCAGAAGCACTTCACTCTCCACTCGAAATTAAAACGGCGGAATTTTGAAACGGTTCGGCAGATAACCGCAAGAAAGCGAATACGAGCACTCACTCTTGGCGGCGTTTCGTTTAGATCTTTGATGTGATTTCTGAACATGCCGGCTCTGAGATAAGATAACTTGATTCACATCTCCAGAGGCTCGAGACTCAAATTGGCCGACATCCTCGCTACTTGCTGGTACCTAACTGACACGTTTTTTATACGATTTTTTGTTAATATAGTGTCAAATGCCGGCACGGCCATCATCTTTGTATATTCCCATCTATTTAATCTTTTAGGTACATTCCTATATATAAACCATTATTAATACGAAATATTACTGTGATGTAAGTCAATTACATAAGAGTACTTAGTACTTAGCCCTAAACAAATTACTATACTGTATATATAGGACTGTGTCCGGCCATTTTCTCCAATATAATAAGTTATATAAGAGCTGCATGCTCCTCCTTCATGGCAATCCTTCATTTTGCTTGTTAGAAGACTATCAATATCACATTAAACAGTAGAAGTATTTAATTACAGTATAAACCCCAATCTCATAATTTGATAAATCCCATCTCACCCCGTCTATCAAATTATATTCGATTGTAAGATTATTATAATACAACTTTTATCAGCGATACTGGCAAAAGTTTAAACATTAAACTAAAAAAGTATATAAATAAGAAAATAACTATCAAAAACCATTCAATATTCCATAATATTAAACAAAAGCACATTATAATGAATGATATTAAGTAATACTCATTTATTTTTATCTTTATCTCTTTATCTAGTTTTAGAAATATAGATATTTTTCTCAAGGTTTTAAAAATATGAATCATATTTTAGTGCTTATAAGCCTTACAGTACATACCAGTACTATTCATAGTCTTACATATTTATTGGTAAGATTTTTCTACCATATTTTATAAATATACTCGTCAAAACAGGTTTTGGTGACAAATTTAAAAATAATATCAATATATACAACACAAATTGCGATTTTTAAAGAATTTGATTTGATTTGCAATTACCTTGAAGTACTTGTTATTTATTTTTGATAAGGCAAATTATAATACCTATACATTATCAAATTATCTATACCTATCGGTTTTAATTCAAGTAATGGTATAGGTACTTCACTAGTGGAAAATTACTATCAGCACTAAAGTCAACAGTCAAAATAAGTAGGTTCGACAAAAAAAGTCAGTGTATAAGAATTAATCGCGCTATATTATTAATTTTTAATCTGAAAGTTGATCAATTTAATATTATGTAGGTACCTCCTGCTGCTGCTTATTTACTTTTATGTATCTTTCCGAGTAGTCAGTGATTGGCTATATTTTCAAAAATACAATATTTAGATAGTCCAAATATAAACTGAAATTTGTTCATTATTTTCTCAGTCAGTCAGTATAAAAATAATGCATTATCAGTTATAATCATGCATGCAAAGGCAGGAGTGTCTTGACATTGATCTTGATAACACTATTAAAAAGAAAAATGTATTAAAGACAGTAAGTTGAGGTTATATGAAGATATGCCGGTGTATTTCAATGTGGGGGGTGCATATTGTACGCAAAGTAGTTGTTTTCGACATAACTTAAAAATAATAAAGTTATTCCTTTGCGTACCTAGGTTATAGGTATAGGTTATAAGTGATGATTTGATAATTTCAATAATAATTTATCTCTTAGTTAACTTTTTGGCTCAATTCGTATGTAAAGAAAGATATAAGTGCCTAATTCTGTTATTGAATATTAATTATGGCACAAGTATTGTACAGGATAATACACGTAATATTCTAAGACCTCCCTCGCTTTTTGTTTCTTGCCCTAGTAAACACTGATAAAAAAAAGTTATAGCGAACTGTATTCCTATCTTAGCACACAACAAAAAAAACATCGAACGTCATGTTTCAGAGATATATTACATACACTACCAACTCTTTTTTTTGAATGAATTTTTTTGTATATCTGCACCACATTAGCTGATATGGGGTTCTATAAATAGATCTGTAAAAATAAGAAAGGTTTGAAGGGGAAACTGGAGTATACAGTCTCTCCATAAAGTAACCCCCCCCCTGCTAACTTTTGAACGAATCGAGTTAGAGAGTCCTAACAAAATACAGGGTGAATCACGTAAAATGAAGTTGATTCTGACTATAAATTCGATTCTTCAAATTCAAAGATGGCGCCACGGGCGCTGTCAACTCAATTTTTTAAATGGCAAAGTGTGCCGTGTTGCACCTCATTTAAAAGTTAATTCAATTCTCTACTTTCTCGTTTTTGAAAAATGACAATCGAGTTAGCCGTTCTCTAGTTACAAGCGTTTCTGTTTCTAATCTGATCCATGAATAAAATGTTAATTAATATTTTAATACAACAAATTTTGAACCAATATTTATTAAAACAAAAAATAAAAGAATTAAATAAGTTATTCAAAATGTTGTCCAATGACTTCTTGGCACATAAAAAGTCTACTTTGAAATTCTGGCCTGATATTTCCTAAAATTTCTGCAGGGATATTTCTACACATATGTGTTAGACGTTGCTGTAGTTCGTCGATATTTACTGGACGAGTTCTGTAGACTTTTGACTTAAAATATCCCTATAAGAAAAAATCAAGAGGAGTTAAGTCCGGGGAACGAGCCGACCATTCTATCGGGCCCTTTCTGCTAATCCATTTGCCTGAGAAATGGTTATTTAAAAAATCGGTAACAGGTCCATAGAAATGAGGTGCCCCCCCCCCCATCTTGTTGAAATACAATACTTTGAATGTTATTGTCTGCTATTCTTTCTATCTTTGGAAAAATTTCCACCCGCATGATTCTTAAGTATACCGCTCTCCTCTTAAATTTTCTCTTAAATCTATCAAATCGAATACCTTAAAAAATTAAGAAAAAAACCTGTAGGCACTTTCAAACACTCTTAAATTAAACGCTAAACTACTTTCTCGAATCTTATTGACGTTTCAGTGACAGTGGCAAGCAAGGCAAGGAGACTTGATAAAAGCAAAATTTTTAAATATCGTTAATACAAACGCTTGTAACTAGAGAACGGATAACTCGATTGTCATTTTTTCAAAAACGAGAATGTAGAGAATTGAATTATCTTTTAAATGAGGTGTAACACGGCACACTTTGCAATTTAAAAAAATTGAGTTGACAACGCCCGTGGCGCCATCTTTGAATTTGAAGAATTGAATTTATCGTCAAAATCAACTTCATTTTACATGATCCACCCTGTATTTTGTTAGAACTCTCTAACTCGATTCGTTCAAAAGTTAGCAGGGGGGGGGTTACTTTATGGACAGACTGTATATAAAAAGGCTTTAAATACTAAGCTGTGATGTAATTCTTGATAGATTGCTAGTTTTGTTAGCAATCAACTGACGGGATTTGTGGTAGAAATAGATTAAAATCACCAAATAGCCTATGCCACAATCCCCAACTGAAAATTTCAAAATAGCCTAAACACATCGATATTTCATGTTTGTAGTGTAGCTAAAGGAAATGATTTAGAATAGTAGATATCTGGAATCTACATGAACCACCGTGCAGTACTGTACTAACGTACTAATTTTTGCACTGTCATGCTACATTGAACCACATATAGGGCCTCAGTTACGCAGGCAACACACAAAAGATCAATAAAAACCGGATGGAATTTGTGGAGAAATATATGAAAGAAACCAAAGGATTTATGCCAGACTTCCCAAAGAGAAACCCAGTTCAAGTTCAAGTTCCTTCCCTAGTTCAAGTAATTTGTATATAGCATCAAGCTATTGACTTGATCAGTACCTATTTGGTGTTTGTGTAGAAGTCGTTTATTTAAAAGTAAATTTGGCAGACGAATTATCCAACAGAGGTATACTACGCAGGCAAAATAATCTAAAAAAATGTATGTGTACAAGTTGTTAAAAGATAAGATGTTTGGTGGTCTCGATCCCCAACCCAGAGGTCTTGAGTTCGAATTCCTATTCCACCACACAATTTTTAAATAAATGATCTACTCATATATTAAGAACTGTTCACACGGATCGGTTGAAAACAATGCTGGTGTGTGTGCCTAAAATGGGAAGAACGTAAGCTTGGCGTTAATCAGATCGATTCTGTTTGAACATAACAATATTGTTTGTTGCTATTTTAAAAAGATATACTTAGTTATTTCTTAACCAGATATGTAAGATACCTATTCTATTTGATAAATTTTAACAAGATGATTTGTCATTTTAAACATATCTTGCTATTATTTCTGGTAATCTTAGCAACATCATTTTAGTGCTTGCTATGAACATTGCAATATAGTTAGTGGTTATATTTAGTGTTTAAAATGGCCATAAATCCATTATTTATACATTTTCAACTGAATTTTCATGAAGAGTTTCAAAATGTTCTAAATCAGTAAGTACCTACATACTTAGATTTAAGTACAATTATTTTTATTTGTATATTTTGATCAGAAATGTGTACTTTATTTATCAAGTTATTTCGTTTGAGTAAAGGAGCGGCACTGAAATTAATTCAGGAACTGTAAATGTTTGTCGATGAAGCTACAATACCATTACATTTACAGGTGATACACAGGGATAATTTAATTAAAATTATCAATTCACATAGAAACTTTTGTAGGTTTTTGCAAGCTTATTAGAGATAATTTACACATAGTGCCATTTGAGGTCTGTTTATTTTCTTGCTTCGTGACATGGCAATGGCAAAGAGGATGATACACGTTTTCTCTACGGGATAAACTAATTCCTCTTCACAAATCACATAGGTAACTCTTTGGTAAACGTAAAGGTAAAACGGTCGTGTAACCAAAGAATATATCGTGATTCGTGATGAAACGGTTACACTTCAAACTCAAAACACGAAATTTGAGGTTATACCCCACTGTCGTCTTCTTCTTCTGGAAATATCCAATGAATTTGACCCCGACATGCACAAATTTATAACAATATTGTTGTTTTTGTAAACTTTAACAATACTTACTATAACTCTCCAAACGGAATACCAATTTTGAATAAGATCTTGTTACAACTTAAACTTAAAACAACATGGTTTACATAACAAGACTCTTAGCAAGATGCAAACAGAATCGACCTGATTGTGAGATATTAACATCAGTTGATGCTTAACTATCCCCTTAACTAATGAGGTTTTCCTAGTTTCCCTCAGTATAGCACTGAATGGTGGTTAGGCCTTACCAACATAAGTCGTTCCTGAGGCGCAAACGCACTCACTACCTACGTAATATTAATATACCCTCCCCTCTCTCACACACGTCTCAGACTTCCGGGCTAATCCGGTGGTTAGAATGATGTATAAATCTAATCATATACTTACGGTTTGCATCAAATCTGCTTCGTTTTGCAAATACGTCTTTTCTACATCTACACAAGTATGATACGATAATATTGCAACATTGAACGTCCGTAATGTTAATTATATAATAGCGTCACTTCCTTTTACTTAATAATAGAAAAAACTACCTACTGTCGTTCCAAAAGAAATACCACAAATTTTATTGAGAATTACAGTAACGTCATGTCCGATAGAAATTGAAATTAACCAAGAAACAAAAGAAAAGGCATCATTATAATTACTCTTGAGTGGCCAGCGCGAGTCAACCTATAAAACAATTCCTGCGGATAGAAAAAAAAAAAAGGAAACGCTTCCATCTTCGAGAAGAGGCACAGGTGTGTTGGCCGGCAATTTCAGAAATGGAACGGAGCCATTGTTGGGATCTAAAACCTCTTAGCGCGATCTGGCCAGCTCGAAAATAGTCATTAAGTTATTTACAGAGCATCAAAGCGCGTCCGCAAAGGCTTTTAAGTGGCACCAATCACACTGAGAAATCATAGAAACTGTATTGTTTATAATTATATACGGCTATATCAGTAGATTACAGCGCCACCTAGTTAATAATACTTCTCTCCCTCAGATCGTGGCTTCTGATAAAGTGGAAAGCTTTTTGCCACTCAAGACAAATTACTCGAATTAGATGTAATTTGGTACTTTTGTTTAAACGACTTTTCCACCGTATTTAGAGGCTTTTATACTTATGAAGCTGTCATATTATTTATTCAATTTGTGGGTATGTTGCGATAGGTATATAATTTGCTTCTATTTTAAGCGATGAAAAATTATATATGTTGTAGATTGTGTAAATTCATTACGTTTGCATCTTTGTTGTTCCTATTTTTTTTTTTTTTTTTCTATGAAAAATGTATGAACCAATTTTGTAAATTAACTACATCAAAATAAATAAATGAATTGATAACATGGTTTGAGCACTACGAAAAAAATTATTCATTAGTTAGATAAATAGTAAAGCTATTTTGAACCGATACATTTTTATACATAAACAGGACTAATAGCTAAATTTCCAATCTCTTTAACTAACTTTATAAAAGAATATACAATATTCAATACTTAATATTCAATAACATGTTTTACTGTTCTTAATTTTTTTAAACTAGTGGTATTGTATATAAAGTTATCATAAAGTAAGGGGTAAGGGATACATTTCAGGTTATTATGTATTTTTAACAAATTCTGTTAATAACAGAATGTGAAAGAAATTCTATTGCTTAAACAATGGAATTTCTTATGTCCAACAGTGGTTAACGCAAACCGTTCCTCCAAATTGTACACAGCATTATTCAGCATTTCTGGTTGAATTGCAGAATTCTTGTTGAGTCTTTTAATTCTTCCAGCGTTGGTGGTCGTGTTCTAAACATGAATTTTTTTATTAAACCAATTCTTGTTTGTAGATCCATGTTATTAAAGTTTAAATCGTTTCAATTTACGTTTGCGTGGGTTTTATTTTGAGGACAATTCTCTAAATCGTTTGACATTTGTATCAGTAGTTGACACGACAACTCTTTTGTTTTCCATAGATACAGTAAAATCCAATTATTGAAGTAACTAGGTAGATTCTATTTACTTTTTGCTACTAGCTTGATTTCTTAAAATTATATAAGACTTTAAAGTATACCCCTTATTTTATGATGACCCCATATTATATTATATTATATTAGACGACAAATTAATAAGGCAGGCACAACCCATATTGTTCAATACCATTTTGAAAAGTTTCTATATATTTAATTGAAGAGCTGATCTCAGAACCGATTTCGATTAAATTTTCGCCTCAAACCTCAGCCACACTGCAGCCAGTTCAAGTTGCCAATGAGCGATTTTAACAGCCTATTTTAAATACAACAAATTCCAAAATCCACTGACCGTTTTAAAAATTAAATCACTTTTTATTTATCTAACGCGGCGGAACAAATAATTAGTACGTTTTAATCTGCAACTGTACGAATTTCCTAACCTTAAAATTATATGCTCATGCTTCCTCTGCTCAGCATTCTGGTATGCGTTGTACTAAGTTATCCTTTGCTCTCTCTAGTCGCTAATGAATTTGAAGCTATGAAATCAGGTAATTGTACTGGCCAAATTATGTTACCCTTAGTAATTGTAGTGATTTTGCACGACGCTTAGAAGAATGTATAGTAAGAAAGAGGTCATCAATTCAATTCAGTTGAAAGCAGCGTTCAGTTTTGAAGTAAAACAAATTTTGCACTATAAATTAAAATGTGCTAATTGTTTTTACTTTTTCTGTATCGCTTAACATAACTAAAAACACTTTAATTCTAAAAACCAAGTATTTTGGAGTTTGTCTACAAGAAACCATATTAGACATTTTTTCTCACTTTGTATGTTTCAAAAACTTTTACTGACAGAAACTGCAGCTTACCTTTATAATAAAACTTTATTTCGGAATGACTTAATATTAAATGCAGACGACTCTTCTGAGTTACTTATTCCGTCCGTCCACAGAACTGCTTTATTTGGAAAACATTTTAAATATACTCCATACAATCAGTTTCATTGTTTCCATCAGTGTCATTGTATAATACAAAAATTTAAAAAGTTGTAAAAGAACTTATTAAAAAGGCAAAACAGCTCAATATTAAGAACTGTTAAGAATGCTTATGTTATATATATATATATATATGAATGACTAATAACATTAAACAAACTATAAATAGCAGAGGTTCTAGTATAGTCCCCTGCGGGACTCCACTCCTGACTCTGTGATCCCAATTGATAAAATTCACAAGAAATATCAGTCAGATCGTACGGTAGTTTCGTGCGGTTCTAACCGATTAACCACATTACCTCTAAAACCAATAAGATACCACTTACTGAGAAGTAGTTTGATGATAATGGCAGGAAATGCTTTTTTAAATCAATTAAAAGATATAGGCAAGCCGAGAAGTTGTTCTGGTTGAATGGGCACTAAATTATTATATTGAGCATTGATTGCAGATCGAGTTAAGTGTCCCTTACGAAAGCCAAGTTGTTGATAGGTATTTCAAGATATCATCTGATCTGATATTCAGTCGGATGTTGTGAATAACCTTTTTCGAGAATCTTCCAGAATACCAATAAGATATCGACCCATAAGGTCACAGTTATTCTCTTTTTGATGGACAGGCTAGACTATAGCTTTTAACACATTTGGGAATGAATCCTCCAAAACGAATAGTTAACAACAGATGTGAGGGGATTCACTACATCATGAATGACATATCTCAGCAGAAAACACGAACTGCCATCGCACCCTACTGAGATTTTTTATTGTCACATTGATAATTTATTGCAAACATGTCTTCAAATAAAGATGATATTAATATCATCTTGTGACGTACGTACAGGGCATACGTCTGTACATTTAAATGTACAGGCTATGTAACAACGAGTTAACAGTAGATGTAGTTTAAGTTAAGTAAGATGTAGGTTCAAAAGTGGCCGAAAATCATGACCATATGATCTATTGTGGCTCACACCTTTTCACCTACCAGGTCCAGCCTCTTAATGAAGCTGATCATCTTATTGGTTGAGAACTTTTTCAGATCCTCTGGAAGAAGTTGTCCTTTGCCAAATATTGAGTATCTGATCCTTTCCCCAGCGAGGCAGGCACATGTGCTCTACCGTTTCATCATCTAAACACAAACGGCACTCAGCATCTTCTGCTAGGTCGAATTTGTGCAGATGATATTTTAAACAGTAGTGCCCAGTATATAGGCCAATTAAACTTCGTAAGTGCAACCTGTTTCACTCTAAAAGTTTTTTAGTTCTTGTTCTTTGAAGGGTTTATTATGAACGCCGTCAAATGAACTAATCTTGGTTGTTCTTGACAGTACTGGAAGATTTGCCTCTCCGCCCAGGTCAAGAGAGTTACTTTGGAATAAGAAAGAAAGATATAAATACATACATAACATTATATACTGATACTAATAAATAATATTTCATTTAAAGTTAAAATATATAGTCTTAAAATATTATAATGAAATATACCATTAGGTCCCCTTTGAACAATGTTTTTTTTTAGATATTTTAAGAATTACGTACTTTGTATATATCTATATACCTATACTATAAAATATGGTAAAGTGTACAAAACTATAATAATTTGTTGAGTCCGAGTTAAACAATTAGAGTTAAATAATTAATTTGCCACTACGAGCGATTCTGTCTCCTCACCCACTGTTGTCTAGGACGGGAGACGGGTGATTCACTGCTCACTGTCTGATTTGCTGTTTATTATATAATTCCCCAATTATCTGATGCAAATATTTGCTAATACTTTTATTATTTAAGTCCTACTTTCAGTACATTCATTGCCGTTACATCCGATCGGAGAACTATCAGCAGTTTTCAAGACTATCACAAGGTTCCATTTTAGGGCCACTTCTCTTTATCGTATTTGTTAATATCCTAAATCATTCTAATACGTCAGATAAATTATGATATCCGTTATTTATCTAAAATTCTTTATATCAAATTCATAAGAACTCTTTAAAAAAAGTCAAAGGCAAACACGCTTTATATATATATGAAGTCTGAAGTTTTCACACTTGCTGGAGTGCATCCTGGGGCAGCCTACTTTCGCGTTATTATTACGCGTCTAGTTAAATACATCATAATTAATTATTAAAGATATTCAGTAATAAAACTGACTGTCCTGAATTGCATAATCTCTAATATCAGAGTACCTACCTAGATTTGGTTTAAGATGTTTCAATACATTCAATATCCCTGTAGTTAATAGAAATTCCAAATATACCAAATGATTAAATACTATTCCGCCCTTGAGGACGGACAGCTTGGACATATTTAAAACCACTCTACTACTGTTTTAATGTGTAGTATAGTCAATTTGAATTTATTACACTTATATTTGTTTTATATATTTCTACATTATACTTGGACTGCAATTATTTTCATTGGATTTTTAGTATATCACTATTTGCATTTTACATTTGGATTTTTAGTTTGTATGTCCTGATAGATACATCTTGTACAGTATGTTTATTACATTTGATTTTATTTTAGTGAATTTATACTAAGTAGGTAAAACTATAATTATATGCATTTTTCCACACTCTGTAATTGGTTTTCCCTGTGGTGGTGTATATAAATAAATAAATAAATTATTAGAGTTACACCCATCAACTCATATATTACTCTGTTGGTTAGAGACAGCTTTATCCAAATATGAATACTGACAACTCATCGATCCCCATTGTGTATTACAGTTGTGTCATTATAAGAAATAGAACTTTTATTACCATAATTATTATGAGAATCTGTAAAAAATTTTACTGGGTCGATAAAATAAGTGTTCAAAGAATGCGCTATCCTAGATATTTTACCCCGAATTGGCTATGAAAAAGTCAGGATATATTTTCATGGTTATTCAAATTGAATATTATCCGCCTAGCGACACCAGCTTCATTGTTATCGTGAAATAATAAATTGAAATTATATTTAATTTTGGTCAGTATTATCCTGTCGCATTCCGTAATTCCCAATCAGTACTGCCAGTAGCATCCTATGACGCTTTCCTTAAAAATGCTGAAGCTTCCATTAAAGTTAATCCCAGTAAATTTTGGGCTTTTATTAGTAGTAAGAAGGGGTCAACTAATATATCACATCATATGGTTTACGACGAGCATCAGCTCGATAATCCGAATGACATTATTAATGCATTTGCTGATTTCTTTTCAAAATCCTACTTACCAA
Source organism: Pogonocherus hispidulus (assembly GCA_963924545.1). Taxonomy (NCBI): domain Eukaryota; kingdom Metazoa; phylum Arthropoda; class Insecta; order Coleoptera; family Cerambycidae; genus Pogonocherus; species Pogonocherus hispidulus. The sequence continues at coordinate 81,419,356 of OZ004693.1, forward strand.
TGTCATCAGCTGATCATACGAATTTTTTGGGGCAAAATAGCGTCAGTAACTCGATTCACTTACGTGAGTTTAACGAAACCGACATTTTTTCGGCGTTAAAGAGAATTAAACCGAAAATGACTACTGGTCCTGATGGTGTGCCTGCTTTTGTGATAAGAGACTGTGCGCAGGTCCTTTCTTATCCATTAAAAATATTATTTAACATGTGCCTTACTGATTGTCGTTTACCTAATATATGGAAGCTTTCAAAGGTGTGCCCTATTTTCAAAAAAGGTGATAAATTTGATGTCAGCAACTTTCGCCCTATTTCTATTATCTGTAATTTCTGCAAAGTATTAGAAATTATGCTCCATGATTTTATCTACAGTAACGTCTCCAATATGATATCTCCTTCTCAGCATGGTTTTATGAAGGGTCGCTCGACTGTTACTAACCTGGTCTGCGTTACCCAATTTATAGCTGATGCTATTGACAATCGTTTACAAACGGATGTCATTTACACAGATTTCAGTAAAGCATTTGACAGGCTTGATCATTCGTTACTGCTTCAGAAAATTGATAGATTTGGAATTTCGGACTCCTTATTAACTTTTTTCAATTCATACCTTCTCAATAGAACGCAATACGTAGTTTATAATGGTTTCAAATCTGTTGAATACCGGGCTACGTCAGGCGTCCCACAGGGATCTATTCTTGGCCCCTTATTATTTATAATTTTCATCAATGATCTCACGGAAGTTCTGGACAAGAATTTCCTCCTTTACGCGGATGACTTAAAAATCTACGGCACAATTCATAATCAGAGCGACTGCATTCAACTTCAAAATAACCTTAGCCGTGTTAATATATGGTGTGCCGAAAATAAGTTACCATTAAATGTTGGTAAATGTGAGGTTATGTCTTTTTCTAACAGACGGTCCCTCATAACTTTTGATTACAATCTCGACAGTATCAATTTAACACGATCAAAAACTTTCCGTGATCTCGGTGTTGTATTTGATAAAGAATTATCCTTTAATGTTCACATTGACACCATTATTTCTGAAGCTAGTAGAGCATATGGATTTATTGTTCGTAATTGCCGTGACTTCACAAGTACCGACGTAATAAAACTACTCTTTTTTAGTTTTATCAGATCTAAGCTTGAGTATGCTTCTCTCGTGTGGTCCCCCCATTGTGGTGTACACATCAATAAGTTAGAGTCAGTACAGCGTCGATTTTTAAAGTTTCTCTCCTTTAAATCCGATGGTGTTTACCCATATATTGGATTCCCACATGATGAGTTGCTCAGTAGACATTCTGTCAGCAAGCTTGAAATTAGACGAAAATATCTCTCCCAGGTCTTTCTTTTCAAGATATTGCATAATTTGACTGATTGTCAAGAATTTTTAAATAATTTATCTTTTGCTGTTCCTACAGTCAGGACACGGGAAAGTTTAACCTTTTATCTACCTGCACCACGTACTAATGTACTTAAATATTCTCCTCTTCATATAATTTGTGATAACTGTAATCTTTCTTCTAATTTACTAGACATATTTAACTGCAGCCTTAATGACTTAAAAGCATTATATTTTGAATGATTGAAATTATGGTTACTTTTTGGATTTTCACTTTGTTTTTAATACGTCATCTAATTGTCGGTAACTGTGCTATATATGTATATGTGGTGTGCATTCCTTATATTATAATTGTACTTTTGATGTTTGTTGTTATGTTGTTTCTCTTTGCATACCCTCCTGTGCTGTAGTTGGGTACTTGTACCTGTTGAACAGTGTATGAAAATAAATAAATAAATAAATAAATAAAGTAGCATCAGCAATATTCCGAAATTACTGTTCAGTATAAAAACATATTGGTGTAATTTTCACGCCATTTGCATGGAGGACCCGGTTTGGAGGCTAAGAAGCTACTGACTATACTGAGCAGAAAAAGGTCATGCAGTAATTTGCTGATTTCCATGGCCAATGCTGTTGATCTTGATCATATCAGAGAACAATTATTGTTGTTAAGTTGTGTATCATCAATATTTTCTAAAATAAATTCCATACATTAAAAATGACCGACAAGTTGAACAGTTGTTCCGAAATTGCCAGTTACTGTTGATAACCCTACTGTCTATTGCTGCTGACGCCGTTCCATAATTGACCTACTGGTAATCTGTTGGGAGTTTCGGAACTACAGGTATATCATACTCCTAAATTGGAATCATTCAAAGATTACACCAATTGTAAAAATATGTATTTGCAATGCCCTCTGACTTCTATATTCAATTTTCTAATACTATTCTTATTAAAATTCTTGTGGTAAGACTTAATTGTTCCCAGTGAAAACGAAAAATTAAAACAATAAAAATAATTGATACAAAGTTTAGAAATCCTCATACAAATTAGTACACCAATGAAATTATTGACTATAATATAAAAAATAAATAGATTTATATTATCATATGATAATATAAAGTAAAATATAGAATATAAATAAATTCAAACAATACATGGGTATCATTAAACATTTTGTATACGGTGTGTCCCAAATTGGTAGTAAATATATTGAGGTCTCGCAACCTATGAGAGACAGAAAAACGATTAAATGGGGAAGTTTTAGAGAATTCTATTGCTAACTCGCCGTTTACTTGTTCAGATGTTTGATATAAGTATTTAAAAAAATTTAAATGTCGCATTTTGGAGAACCACTTGTAACTTCTTTATTTATAAGAATTTTTAAATTGTTTTTCTTTCTTCGAACTGATAGTGGACAAATTGGTTTTGCAAAAATATTATTTATTTGTTAAATAAATAATATTCTCTTTTACTTTGCAATGTTGCCAAATCTATCGAAAAATCATATTTCTTTGGTTTTTAATGATTAAATTATTTTTCCTATATGTATACATTATTAAAAAGGTAAAAAATACTCTTTTTAATTAGTGAAGAATCCAATATGGCCGCCATAAGAAAGATAAAGTTGATGATTTTTGCAGAAAACCGAAACATGACTGAAATCCGACAAGACAGGCGTATTCTGTGTAAAAATGCTCTTTCGACTTAGGTATAGGATATTATACTTGGAATGTGTTTAGAATTTGACGTAGAATCCAAAAGTAAAATAATATATAGGATCCATAGTTTGTTTCTTTTGGGATTACACCACCTGTAAAATAACAAAAAGCAGAAAACCAGAAGTATATACAAATTAAATATTCAAAGTGTAGTAACAAGACAAACTTCTAAAGTTTGCCCCAAAAAACCACTGTATAACGTGTGTTAAAATAATATTTGATATATTGACTAAATTTTATCAGTGGTTTTTCAGTTTTATACAAAATTCTATAATATTACATGTCATATTCTAAAATATGTCCAAATAAAATAGTTATAATAAAAATTAAAAGAAACTAAACACTTAACTAGCTAGAAACAAACTATGAATCGTCAAAATACACCACAAATAAGTTACAGATATAATATATAGGATGTCCTATTTAAAATAAGCAAGTTGACATCTACTTCCGGTATAACCGGAAGTGTCACCATTTTGAAAATATTTTAACTGAGTTGCCCCCATCGACATTAGTATACAACCAAATTTTCAAAATTTTCCAACCGCTACTTTTCGAAAGATCGATCGCCACATTGCGTCGTGGGAAATCCTGTATTTGTTTTTAAGTAATGTGTATATTTCAGGGCTCTCACCTTTATCTAATAGTATTGCCAGAATTGCCAAGGTCGAGAGCATTGCTTTGCATTATACCTAATGATCGATTAATTTGTAACCACCATCGAAAACGATTAATTTTGAACCAACCTGTATAGGTAAATAAGTTCACCGATAAACCACATAAATCAAATTTAATACAAATTTGAAGCTTCCTGTTTCCTAGAAAAATAAAAAATCTATACCTATACAGCGTTCCACAAATCCTAAACAGAAAAAAGCTATCTTAAGTCGATATAAATATACATTATATTGTTAACGATTCTATGGGCACATTGTGTTCCTAGAAGATTAAAAATGGGGCAAGAATAGCTGGCAGACTTAATGTCAGTTTAATAAACACATGGTCGATCGACAATAGACGGTGGTATATGATTATCGCATTAGAATTAGTGTGTATAATGGTGATGGGGCTGCAAATGAGCATCAGTGGAGTCTTGATAGGCTCAGTGGTGGCGGAATTCTTTTACAGGCTATATTTTAGTGCATATTGAATGACGGAGTATATGTGCAGTTAAAGAAAATATTTATTTTTATTTATAATTTATTCTTTTTAAAGTTTATAGGAAAATTAAGTTGGGTTTTTTGCTTTTAGTCAACTCTTACAAAGTTGTAATTATTTTAGCAGTAGCCAATCCATTTTACACGGAAATAAGTACTACTATAACATTTTACACACATTGAGCAAACATTTTTGTTTATTGCACATTGGTGCAAGTTTACTAGCACCTGGTCTAAATGGTTTTTTATAAAACCTATCAGCAGTGACTTCTATAATCACTGCTATCAGTCAGTCTAATATTTTTGTCGGCATAGACCATATATTTGGAGAGAAACCGAAGATATATTAAACCTTTAAAAAATGTATCCATTATATTTTTGTTATAAAGAATTAATAATTATCATAGAAGAACTAGATAACGTGTATTAAGAAAGCTAAATAAATATAGATTGGACTTTTGAAAATTAATTTGGAAATTATGTTAAAGTAGTATCAGCAAGAATCAACAGACTGCAGTAATTCCGTTAATAAAAAAATATGATTGCTTGGCAGTTAGCGGTTTTCCTACTACATCTCTTAAAAAGAACTACAGGAACAACATATTCTTTTTAAAAATCGATTAGTAGTTTCTCCTCCTTCTATGTATACTATACAGAATGGGAGTTGAATTCCATGCTTTAAAACAATTCTTCGCTTATCAAAAAGATAAATGTTGATTACTCTAACATATCTAAGGCACTGGCCACTAAAATATTCAAGTGATATTCTATACAAAGCTTAAAGGACATAAATATGGCTATAAATTAGCTGAAGAAGATATCCATCAACTTGAAGAGCTGCATGCTGCAACAGAATTTAAAAAAAAATAAACACTTAACTAGCTTTTTCCTAAACGTTTCAAGTTGATCCTCAACTCTTCGTCAGTAGAACGTCTTTATGATAAAAAATGTTTGTCAGATTGATATTTTTAATTCAAAATGTCATCCCATGCACTGATCACTATGATATTATTAATTTTCCACTGGTAAACTAAAATCAGGTGACTGGGAGAACGAACGTAGTTAAACACCAAATTAACATTGGGTCAGCAGTTAGAATGTAATTTAATGAACAAGAGTATATCCCTATTCTATATTTTCAGACCTTCTTCAGTTTTTCCCGGTTTTCAGTAACAGATTTTTTTCTTTCCGTTATTGTTACTTTACCCAAGTTGGTAATAATCTGTGATAGTGGTTTTATCATACGTAATACAAGACATTCCCTTAGCGGTTGGTATACCCATAGGACCCCATAAGGTACCTGGTAAGCCCCATAGGCGTATTTCTTTGAGATACTTAACATATCATATTCGCTCGCTCACTCACACATTTAAATTATATAAAATATAAAAAGTGTTGTGAAACCCTTTATAAAACTGTAAACTATTCCTAATAAATCTGCTGCATATGGTGACATATACAGTGTGTCCAAGATAAAGATGGGATAGCATTGGGATCTTGGAAACGGTAAGAGATACAAAGTTGGTTAAATTATGAAAAAGTTGAGCATTTTGAATACCTTTTACATGGACTGTACAAAAATAAGTTATCTTTTTTGATTTTGAAATATTTGGAAAAACATTTTTTTGCGATATTTGTTTTTATTTATTTCTGGCGTTATTTTAACAGCTATCAAAAAATAAAAAATACATTTTTTATTTTTTGTCACTTTCCATTGTCACTTTTTGAGCTTAACAAGATGGCATTCATCAAGTTTTTGTCCGACGTTTCGTTTCCGAGAAACCATCATCAACTTATTTTTTTAAATACGGCCTTTTAGCTCTTACCGTTTCCAGGATTCCAATGCTATCCCATCTTTATCTTGGGCACACTGTATATTATACAGAAGATTATAAATTAGTAATGGGAGTCAACATTTAAATCTGGAAGATTCGTTTGACAATTTAATTTTAAAATAGATGTTCCAATTGATACTAATTCTAAAAAATTCACAACCTTACTGAAGAATATTTAAATTCACAGTAGGTACTATATTGCAACGAAAGAAAACACAAGAATCGATTTTTTTTTAAGCTCACAATACTCTTAAATTTAACTTAAAAATAAACTCTACGCCCCTGTCAGCAGACCAAGCTCACTGCCGGTTGACAATGGGACCGACAAAAGCAAAGTGAGAATGGAGCAAGTAGGCGTGAAGAGGCCTAAACAGTAGCGGTTTCCAGAGGCACCTTTATGACGCAACGCTGCCAGGACTGGTAAGGATTTTACGCTACATTACACTAACACGCTCCGGGAGAACAAGCCGTGTCCTACGATCATCCAACCCCACCTTTGCCGAGGCGCAGGTTTATGCCAGGCACGAAACGCGACGTTGTTATAATGCAGAAGCAAAGTAAAATCTTTGATCTGCGTTGCAGACAAAACGAATATGCGTAATGGGAAAACGTGAAAAATAAGTAATTTTTCAAAACCTGTAAACTGGCACAAGAGGAAGTTAGTGCTTTAATCACAACACAAAAAAGAATAAGTGATAAATTTAATTTTTGACCGTTGAGCGGTGTATGATATAAATAAAACTTCCTTTAAGCAATAGACGTGATACTGACTTTCTGAAGAATATACCGTAATAATATGGTGTTACCTTATTGAATATGCTTCCCTTATTAAGATGGATCCATTAATAGTCAATGCCTTCGTACGATGCCGTTCCTTACAAATTTATGAGATATACAGGATTTATCTGAAGGAGATGCCGAAAACAACTACTTCACCGACAAAGTGCCCCGACTGGCATTGCATAATCCGGCATCTCCATAGGAGTCGCAATGGAGTAATGCAGTAATTTCCAAGCTAAAGGGATGATCCTAAAAAATGAATTTTAAGAATGAAATAAATCATATCGCTAAATTTCTCGAAAAGAAGTTCGAATTAAGCCGATAAATGATTCTCAAAATCTATAACGTATAGCAAACACAACAGGAACCAGAGAATACAAATCATCTCGCATAGACAACATGGTAAAATTATCCATTCAAGGATAACTTGGGGATATACTATCATACCAATTTCTAAAGTAAATGTTGAATAGTCAATGTGTTGATGTTGTATTTTCAACAAATTATTCTTCTATAATAAACGTGTGCAACGAAATTCACTTCACTTGACGTGAAATTCACTTGACTGCAAAAGTATTTGCTTAAGATATGATGAAAGGCAAATATTGCATTTTTGTAGTACCTGTTCTGCAACAAATACGTAAGTACTTCGAATTCACTTGATAGATGAAAGATGGAGATACCATTATAATAGACTTGTATCTCTTGGCGCCTTGAAATATAAAAAAATCATCATATCGTGTCAATATCATGTCGTTTACTTAATAACGAATTTCATTTCTTATTTTTTTTGCACATCTCTTGTCATTTAAAACCGAATCATTAGCTTTTAGATATCATTTTGACTAATTAAGATATCAAATTCAACCTTCAAGTATTTTTTCAGTTGTTAGTTTTAGAAGGTATTAAAAATATCCAGTCCTAACTAAAAGTCATTGAACAAGCAGTACTCGGCAGGAAGAAAGTACATGGGCTGCTATATTTTTTCGTTAACATCATATCATTACTCATTCCTTTGAAATTTAATCTCACTTGCACTGGATAGTATCCCATGAAAACAATGTTACTACCCTCAGTTCTGGTTTGCTAAATTCGAGTAGCTAGGTCTTTAATCCTTTTGTACGAATAGTTTATAAACATTTTCGTTTGTCTTTGACTTTTAATTTGACCTCTTTGACCCCATAATATATGTTGTTGTATAATTATGATTATTCAACAGGCAGGGCGATCTAAATTCTCAATTCCTTCTACTTCTTCATGCCTTGGCAATATAAAGTTAACTATCGTCTTTTTCCAGTTACCCTTCTCCAACATTTCTGACTCTATAGTCAAGTAACTGAAGTGCACTTATAAGGCAGGCAGGCTTAAGGCAGACTTATAATCTGCCTGACTATATGAACACGAAGATCTATGGTATAGATTTCTGACTAAATGATGTACGCGTATGATCTATGACTTAAAAATGACAATATGGGAACCCTGCAGTTTAAGAAATAAAATACACACCACATCTATCCCTGCCGGCATCTGTGTATCAGACAAGTAATCCCCTCTCCAGTTTTGATCCTTCATATGTTTATATTAATTATATTAGACTGTTATTAGCACCACTGAGTCAAAGCATCACTTGCTCAAAGTGAAGTGAAGGTCTGAAGGCGACCAAAAGAGCGAGCGAGCATTTTCACTCAAAATAAAACTTTCGCTCGTCTTGTTAAAAAATCGGACAGATGGTAGTACTTAGTAGTAGTAAAAAATATGTATTCTTGCTTGTTTAATGTGGAAGGGCATTTTTTCTCGCGATGTAATTTAAATAAAATATCACAACAATATCAGTATTTGAAAAAAGCAACTTGTTTTTTGTTCAACTATAAGTATTCAATTTGCACGCAGCTTGAAACCAGGTCCACCAGGTCCAGATCAAATGAGCGAGCAAGAGCATGAGAGAGCAAGTTCATGTTCTTTACGAATGCTCACGTGGTGTGGACGGATCTTCGAGCGAGCAGCGATTGCTTCGCGCTGGACAATAATCCACAAGATGTCGTGTGTGTGCGTTCAGTCCAATCGACGTATTTAGTGCAGAAATTCGCACTTGAACGTTTGTGGATACTTGAAAATCTGTTTGTGACAATTCTGCAAAAATTCTTCAATTTTACAGAATCTTGTTCATTAATATATCTCAGTATGATCCCACCATAAAAATGTCGATTATTAAAAAATGTTATGTTCCTCCATCTTCTTTGCTGTCGTTTTTTCTTATTTGAAATAATTTATAAAACATAATAAAGCACATGCAACTATTTTGTCCAACATGTTTATTATTTACAAGCGCCTCGATCAATATTGAACATGAAAATAATGGCTAGATGTAGACAGAAACGGAACATGTGCTTGTGAGCAGCAGTAATCTTGAATTTGAGAAAATAATAGGTGTCCCGCTCGCTCTTGTTCGCTCACTTGGGCTGAACCCGGTTTTTTAGTTATCTAGATCAAATCAAATGTCGGCGAGCGGGCGAGCGCGAGCGAATGTTTGTCTCATTTGGTCTTTTAGTGTGTACCCAGCTCTATCTGATACTAAAGTGGCTTAGCTACCAAAAAGTTGAATGTGTAATTGATAAAAACAAAAATCAAAATATTTATCTCATTGTGACACGAATATTTACTTTAACGTCATCAATGTCTAGAAAAGTTTCGTTTACGAGATAAACATCAATTAATGATGAAATAAGTGAGTCAACATCCTTAACTTATAACAGTTAAACGCTAAAAATATTTGCCATATTTTCTTGAGACAGAATTCCTATTTATTACTAGTTTTTCTTTAAATTTACAGTGATGTAGGTAGCGAAAATCAGACAAGGACGTTCGAGAGAGAATGTATAAGTAAAACTGGTTCAAAATTTGTAACACTAACAACTAAGGGCACCCATGAACTATTGATTCTGAAATTTATTAACATCTGAATTCACAATAACAATATTATTCATCATCTTCAGATGTTCAGAGTTTTAATCATCTTCAGATGATGCCAACTTGATTGGCGAAACGCGAGTTGAGTGCAGTATATTGTTTTGGTGTTAACTACGTCAGTGTTATCTTCACACCAAAGGTTCCAACCCCTTTCAAGACTAAAATTTATTAACAATTTAATAAAACTTCAAGACAGCAGCTTTGAAACGCGGATGAATATCATTTATATGATACAATATTCATGTCACTTTTTTCCAGATTACACTGAAAACTGGTATTTGGTAAATTTTGTTAAACAAATTAAAATTGAATTATATGGTGGACGGGGTAGAACTAGTACTTATGAGGCAAAATTAAATACTATATCTAAAGTATTGGAGAGATTAAAAATATAAACAGGTGTTTCTCAAATTGCGAGCAGAAACATATAATACTCGCCAAAATACAAGGAGAGTCAATATGACCTCTCAATAACTATATTTGAACTTGCTCGTGACTGTAATCTGTTATTTTGAAATTTAAAAATATAAAAAATGTATTTTGGAGCGATTGCAGTCAACTCACGTAAATATCATATTTGGGACATACAAGGTGTTATAAATTCGCTTCTCACTATCGGCATCTCGGAAGCTGTAAGAAATACGAGGAAGCTTAATTGAGGTCAAAGTTGCATAATCATGAGGGAACCAACAGAATATCTACCCTCAGCTGTTGGGTATACCTTCTTGTATAACCCTATTTGTAGGGTTCCCCATAAAATACAATCTAGTGGAAATAAATCAAACCACTTTAAAATTAAAAGTTTAACTAGAATAATTATGTTTCTTCAACGAACCTTTAATTTATACAAGATGAAACTAAAAATGTTATAATTTTATTACCGATATGAATAACTTTATTTGAACAATAAATACAATTTATCTACCTACCTACTTATTTATATTGTAAATAGTTTAAATACAGTTAAGTGACTCAACCTCTAAATGAACAATACTAACTATAAGCACAAATAGAAATGTTATTTTTATTGATTCTAACCAATTCGTGTTTGCTTACAAGCACGTAGAAATGTATTCGGAAAATTTTCTAACGCAGGAAATGAAGTATAAACTTCACTGTGGTAATAGCAAACTTTATATCACATATTATATTATTGTGAAAATATTTGTATTATTTAACATGTTGCTATTGTAAACCAATTTAAATAAAATTTACAATTTACAAAAATTAAACAAAACGTTGAAGTAAAAAATTCCAATTGTAATATAGTATACTTATTCGTTGAAAGCGTTGGTGGTTTGAATCCATCTAGAGGTATAGGTACATGGATGTTTGTGAATGTTGAGTTGGAGGGTAGTGTAAGTTAGTAGGTAAAAATCGGCCAATTGAGACCTACTTGATTTAAGTTTGCTTTACCTTACCTTTATCTTTTCTTTAGCCTTTTTACTTATAAATCAAATATTGATATTTCCTTAAGCGGCATACACACGTACAGTTTAGCACGCATGCTTACCTGAACGCTCCCAGGCTCGCGTGTAAGTGCGACGGGCGAATTTGGATACACACGCTCACACTTGCATGCGAGTTTGCACGCAGACCAAACTGAGAGATGACGGCAATAATTTATTTGCAAAATGATAGAGTGCTTATTTCTCGAGATATTTAAAAATTTCAGGTTAAAAAACTCACTCGTTATAGGTCACATACCACATGGGTAATATTACTGGGAAGAGCATACTCATATAATTGAGAATGAACTTCCTACTGTGCGTTTCACGAAGTTGTATCCCGGATTGGAATGTTCGGATTGTCAAGATTCGCTGGCAAATCCTGTGCGAGACTGGCACGTGCGCTAAAATCACACCACCTCAATTTGTAGCGGTCCGTAACCGAGATGTGCCAATGGATTGAATTTAACTAATAACATGACGACGCTCCATACGTTGGAGATATATACTAAAATTCCAATCCGGGATACAACTTCGTGAAACGCACAGTACAGATGGTCGTTTGAAAATTTGAACATGAAATTCAAAATATCACCGTAATACATACAAAATATCACAGTATTTGAGGAATAAAAATGTAAAAATCTCTTTACACGTGCCTGTTTAAAAATTAATGAAAGTAAACATTGTCTTCTGAGATTTAAAGAATATTATCAATATCAATTATGTAATGTGTACACAGCACAAGTATGTATTTGTTTGGCAGATACGATATCAGTTAAGATAAAGAAAACATGCACATGTTATACGCCACCGCCCTGTGTGTGGTGCATTATCTATCTAAATAAATGTAAACAGTTCGTTTGGCAAAGGGCCCTTATGATTTTCAACATATTCAGTGAGAATTTAGTATAAAACTGAAAATTTCCCGCCAACATAATATTTTAACCAATAAAATGGGAGCATTCTTAATGTTGCCATGTCAACCTAGGCATTTCTTCGCAAATTTTCTCCTGTTGTGGTACCCTGGAAGGTATTATTACAGTGGAAATTTTTTGACATAATAAAAAGTATCAGCGGTACTTTTTGAAATGATAATAATGACTAAATAAAATATAATAATAACTCAAAAAAACAGCTAAATGTTTTTATTTGTATGACTAGAACTGCGGTCGCTTATAAAGGGTTTTTCAATAGGAACGCTCGATCTTTGTATTGTAATAAAACAAATTGTGTAAGTTAAACTGACATGTTTTTATTTTTATTTTAAAACATATGTGAGCACATTATGTTTTAAATGTCCGCCGCGGCTTCGCCTGGTGACTCGAATCCTGGAGATCCAATTTTCGATAACGTTATCGCATAGAAGTGGCTCAATTTCACCAATGACGCGTCTGATGTTGGCCTTTAAGGCGGCAACCGTCTGCGGTTTGTCGGCATATACACGAGATTTCACAAAGCCCCAGAGAAAAAAATTCAGTCGCGTTAAATCGCATGATTATTTTTCGTCCAAAATTAGGATCAACCTCCAACTGCTCTAGCGCCCACTCAGCGAATGCAAGCGGCTGTCTATGATCGTTGGGCTTTAGTTCTTGGGTTAATTTCACTTTATAAGGGTGAAACTCTAAGTCCTTATGCAAGATTCGCCAAACTGACGTCGAAGAAAGGCCAAGTTCTTGAGCACGACGTGGAATGGATTGTTATGGACTGTGACGCACACTTTCCCGGACTGCATAATATTTTCAACGGATCTTGCGCTTCGTTGACGTACTATAGGCGTTGTCTGATCTAACAGCGACCCGGTTGCTTCAAATTTATTTATTAGACGGCGAATTGTGGACTCTGAAGGACGACCATCGAAACCATAAATTGGCCGAAGTGCATGAAACATTTGCCGAATGGAACATTGATTTGGATAATAAGTTTTAACCGTTACGAGGCTTTGTTGAATCGTATAGCGTTCCATAATGAAATATAAAGACTAACTGAATACGTCCGTCAAAGATACAACCTGTCTGACTACCGACTTCGTCATACGCTGTTGCCAAACATCGAGCGTTCCTATTGAAAAACCCTTTATAAAGACACAACTGACATATTTTTCTCTAAATTTAACATTTAAGGTAAATCAAAGCCTTTTATATTTAACCACGTTTAACTACTACGAAGTATAAACACAATAAATATTGTAATAAACATTTTCCTATTGTAAACCAATTTTTTTGTGAATTTTTCTCACCGAATATAGTCGAGATCAAAAATTTTACCTGGACATTTTTTCTCGCTCACTAACATTTTCAGAAAATTATTAATAATTTTCAAAATATTTGTGAGATCTAAAAAATTTAATATAGATAATTTATAGGTATACATATATGTATAGGTCCGGATAATTTGACCTCTAGTGGTATTACAAGTGAAAATTTACGTTCACTTTTTTAGATCTTCCAATAGCCTAATGTAAAAATAGGAGCATCCTCAATTTGAAAAATCGACCCTCTTAGTATAAACACCTGTAGAAAATGTATCAGAAGGGAGATGCAAAAGTAAGAGGAAAAATGCTTGCGTAAAAATATAAAATGTGCAAAAATAGAACCTAGTGCGTAAAAGTCCAATATATCTGATTTACCAAAAGAGGTACGCAAATTTTTTTTACGATGTTGCCAGACTTTTATTTTATTAGTTTCGATAAATACTTATGCATGGTATAAGGATAAGGAATTCCTTACACTCCAAGGAAAAGCCTCAGCAAACTGGGAGAGTATCTATTGGTCTTTTATACCCCTATATAAAATAGGTGCAGGCTGTTCCACTTTAAAAACTTAACTTATTTTCTTTTCAAATTGACACAATTTGGCACAGAAATATAAAGACCCTGTAAGTATAAAATAAAAGTAAAAATGAAATATTTATATGTATTTTCTAAAAGTCCAAAGTCCAAAGTGACTAGCCTCCCTCCAAAAATGTTGCCTCTTTCCTTTAATTTGTCAAAAATATGCAGATAAACGATTATAACTGTGAAAAAAATTATGTTTCCAAAACATTTAGAATATCTCGAAAAATATTATATTCAAGTTTAGGTAGTTAGGAAGTATGATGAAACTCCTACTAAAATTGGGAGTGGAATGTACAAGTATTTTTTTTTTGTATAATTCTAGAAGTCTGGCAAAATCACAAAAAAGATTAGTATAACTCTTTTATGAACTGATTTATTGAACTTCCGCAGATTAGATGAACACCAGTCCACTCTCTACCGGACACCCGGTACCCGGTATACATGCACGTTAAAACTTATAATTTATAAATTACTGGTTTTATTTATTATTCAGACATTTTTTTAAAAACTGTGAACTGAACAGTGTAATTTAATTTTTGATAAATATTTAGTAAAAGGTACTAAATGCTCTCTTTTCCCAGAACAAGAAGAATAGTAGGTATTTAATAATTAGTACAAACAAGGCTTTACGATTAATTTGCTTAAATTAAAGGTCTATACATTATATACTTAACCTATTATATAGATGTTTTAATTATTTTCGAAAAAAGAAGAAAATTATATTTCAATTGCGGAAATATATTGAGTACCCACCAGAAGTTATTCGTTCCAGCCAGAGACGTGGGTTGGAGAACAGACTGGCTCAGGAATGCCTGAGCTTTTACGTAAAGTATGAAGTGTTTTCGTTATCTTTTTCTCGGGTACCTGGAGTTATTTTATTTTTTAAATCCAAACATACAGCTAGCTTAAATAGATACGAAATAATAAATAATAGATATTAAAGAAGAAATATATATTTTTGTCGTTTTTAGGTCTTTCATGCATAGTTAAAACACCCGTTAATAGATATAAATGAATCGATGTTTAATTTAAGAGTGCATTGACTAGTCCGAAATAAGCCCAAAATCGGCGTTCGTCTCGTGTCTAATTATAAAAAAACTATGAAAGATAGCGACATTTAGTAAAAAAGTATTGAAAGATAAGACTTTAATCTAAATCCCTATAGTAGTAATTTTTTGTAATTCTTTTTATTTTTAAAATTCCAGGCAACAATCTTGTACTAAAATAGCGTATTTTCAAAAATTATTTTCTCTAAAATACATGTATTAAACAAAAATTTGCTACTATAGGGATCTAGTTTATCTTTTGATCTTTCCGGTGATATATAATTTATAACATTAAAAAGAAATTTTGTTGCAATTATAAGACAAATCCGCTACCCTTGCAATGAGGGCTAACCTTATTTCCATGTGCCTTTTTACTTCGGCTTTACGTGCACCTCCGAAATCTAAATAATTCGGTAGTGGAAATATGTAAGTCTTCACCCATCGGCTACCCAACCTCTCAACCCGACCCCGAATTCATGTTTGTCAAGTCTACAATGAATGGAAGTATAATATAATCCAGTCTTTATGCATCATAACAGTGCTATGCTGTCACTTTGACCAATCGACTATATACATAGTAGAAGGAATGATTTTGCATGATTAATTGAAAATGACTAGTCAGAACTAGCTTTCATACATTATCTGAATGAATGTCTAACGTTGATTACATTTTCTTTCGATTCCAGTAACTCATGGAAAATTATTCATTGAAAATTACTAGGGAAAACACACTACCTTTAAGACCCCTCCAAATTTTAGCGGCATCCAAGTAGTTTAGCACATCAGCTTTTCAATTTGATTACGTAATTAAGACTGTTATGAAATTTATTTTCGGTGAAATAATATTTGATTGCATTATCCCCAAGGATCTTTTACCTGCACAAGTTTTTGATATCTGCGAGTTACGTATCGGATTTTTACTAATTTCTAGATTGCAGAAATAGGACTCAATCTTGAATGGTAATGTTCAGTTAGTTGTAAGCCGTCATTTACAAAAATTTACCTGTGTTCAGCACTTTTACAGTCCCAGTTCTCTCTTGCATCCATTTTAGTTGTCGCAAGCGTTTGTCAATGTCAATTTCCTTTAATGTTTTACTTTCTTATCATGAAAATCATTGTGACTGTATTGGCACTTGCCAAGTCAATTTTTATTTAAAAATAATCCAAAATTTCAAGTTTTGAATTTTCTATTCAAATCTATTGTCTTTATTATGACCTACCTAATTAAGAATGAAGTACAAATACCTATACGTACAATCTCCGACCTAACCTGAACGAATACCTACAATGGTTTAGTGTCCTAAATATATACATGCTAAAAATACACCTTTTTAATAGAGAGTGTTACAAAAATAGATACTACAATGTTTACATATCTATGCTTCAGTTCGAAACAATCTTAAAATTTGTAGCATTCCTCATGTTTTCTTATATTAACATTTCAGCATTTTCTATATTTCATTCAGAATCTGTGGAGAATTTTAATTATATTAAGTACAATTCCTCCTGGCATGAAAGGTATATGCGTATTATTAATTAACTTTTAAATACAGATATAAGTACTAACTTCTAGATTCCAGTCGCGATTCCTATTAATATTGGGCCACCTACTGATTTTTTCTTTCATTTTCGGTTAGAAATTGTCCTTAATACTCTTGAGTCATCTGATTCCGTCATGTCCTGTTTTATTAAAGTTAGAATGCCACTTTATTTGTGCTCATACCTATTAATCTTTATATAGGTGAAATTAACTATACCTAATTGGAGCCTTATTTATTATTCTATGCATTATATGTCTCCTGTATCAAAAATATTATAAAATCCCTGCACTAAAAAGGAACCGTTAAGGAGCGGTTTTTGAAATGTAGTTTTGTTTCACCAAAAACCAAATCCACAACAAATAATTATACGTATTAACTAAAGAAAATGCAAAAATCAACGAACTTAAAGCACGTCAACCAAAAAAGTATATGTTTAGTACCATAGGCGAGCCGGTGGCTCAGGGCTTAGCGTCTCGATCGCTCAACCCAGAGGTCGTGGGTTCTAATTCCCATTCCACCAAACAATTTTTCATTAAATTGTTTGCTCGTAGATCAAGGCTTATTCGCAGGGATAGCTTGGCAACCATCCTGGCGATGGCCTAGGATGAGAAGAATGTCAAGTTGTTGTTAATGTGAGAGATTAAAATCAGTTGATGTTTGACTTGTCCCCCTAACTAATGAGGTTTTCCAGGTTTCCCTCATTCCAGCACTGAATGGTGGTTAGGGCCTAATACCAACGTAAGTCGTTCCTGAGGCGCAAATGCGGCCCACGAAATAATAATAGGCCGCCCCCTCTCCCACACAAGTCCTAGACTTTCGGGCTAATCATTGTGATTAGAATGAGGGGTAGAGATATTATTATTATTATTATTATTATTATTATTATTATTATTATTATTATTATTATTATTATTATTATTATTATTATTATTATTATATTATTATATAATTTTATGCTTTATTTGAGCGTGAGGATTTGGTTTTTGGTCAGACAAAATCAGAATTCAAAACCGATCGCTGCGTGTTTATTCTATAGTACTAAGTGTATTCTGTAATTCTTCTTATACTTTCAAAAATGTGCAACAAAAAAATAATATGCATAGAAATAGTTTGATACTCCATTGACATTGCATAGGCACTTGAAATTTTTCCAATAGTTTAATGAAGTGCGCAGATATTGTCGGGATGAAACTATAAGAAATCTTTATTAGAAAATCTAGTGTAGGTACAGGCAATACATTTTTTATCAGTCCATTATTTAAGTATTTTAACATTTTATGGCGCATGTAGGTATTTATATAGATATAGGTAAGTATACGAAGTAGACACAGCGACATACGTAGTAGGTAAAAGTATTTTACTCTAAACCATGTAGAAAAGTTTAAACCGGATGTTCTTCAACGAAAATCTTTGGAAACCAACAAAAATTTCATTGAAGCAGTTAGCAAACCGGAATTACCTGCTCATAAAGAGACGAAAAGTCGAGACCAATTCAAAGAGGAAGATAAAATTTCTTCTGAGGCGTCAGAGGAATCTGTTGTTGCAGTTAAAAAGAAGAAATTTGTCAGGCAACTGGGTGAAACGTCAAATGAAGACGATATAGAGGAACCGGTGGAGAAAAAATCAGTAATTAAAGCAACTACAAGTCAACAAAAATCAGAAGATTGTGATGCGGCTCTTGAAAGCAATGGAATTTTTCCTGTAGAAGAGATCAATTTAAATTCGAAAATTGCTGTTATAAATAAGTAGACATCAACAAGGAAAGAAAGAAAAAAGAAGGAAACTGAGAAACGTGCTGTGAAACAGGAAATTAGTAAAAACAATGTGAAGAAGAAGCATGTACGCAAAACCACGAAATAATTTGAAGAAATCTTGTCAATCAAGAAATCAGAAGAGCCAGAACCAAGTGAAGCTTTGATCAGGGATGTAAATTTTGAAGTAGATAATATGCAGCAGAGAAGAGACTAATAAAATAAGGAGAAACCAAAAGGATGTTGAAGAAACCATTTCATTGAATGTATTTCGGACTTCAAAACAAAAACATTCTTTGTCGGTTCGATATTTGCATATTATACTGATAGATAAAGTTATAATGGTTAAAATAAACAGTAATATTAATTGCCGCCAATTATTAAATAAAAGTAATAAAATAATGCAAATACATATTTGAAATTGTAAATATTTTTATCTGGTTAATTATAATGTTATTCAAGGATTGCTAAGTAAACAATTGGCGTTTTCTTTTTTCGAAAATAGGTATTTACGCAAATAATACCACTTTTACAGATAACTTGTATATAAATGTCTAATAAATAACTTTATGCTGTATTTATGCTATAAAAAATATATTTTTTATAAAACATAAAAATGTTGACATAGAAGCTACTCGAATACTTGTGGACAACCACAGTAAATAACGCATATTTTTGTATTCTTTTAAATCCCGCTCGTATTTTTATTAATAAACTGGCAATAAACCATTTATGTAATTTATAGCAATGCGCAGAAATACTTTTTATCATATTGTATTGTTTCGTTAACATATCAATTAGTATGTGAGTAATCTAATTTGAACGTATGATTGTTAGAAATTATTAATATAGAAATAACATTTTCTTTAAAAAAACTTTAAAGCACAGAAAATAATAGGTACCTACCTATGTAGTACCAACCTACTGTTGGCCTGTATAGCTCTCGACTAGCGGCAGGCACAATAGGTCGAAAGACCTGAGTGCTGCGGGTAACCGCGCCGCCTTCCAACAACCACAGTACCTACCTACAAACTATTTGCAATACAGAAAACAATATGTGTAATAGAGAAATATGGTATAATATAGATGCCTTGAATAAAATGTTATACATTAGGAATACAGAATGTACTACCTTTTTATTTAAAAGAGATCCCGAAAGTAACTGCTACACGGACTATCTGCCCAGACTGGCGTTGTATTACTCCAGCATCTCCATAGTCACCACATCTTCATCGAGACCAACCGCACCAGATTAAGATTTTAGATTTTCTCACAACCACTAACATTCCAGATGCTCTTTAAGGCTATCATATAATATATATAAGGTAATATATACCTTGTTTAATTTGTATTGTGTATGGTATAGATGTCATGTGCAATTGTATAAATAATCCTCTAATACATATACGTTGCTATAGATTAATAATTTAAAACTAATGTGGATATAGAATGAAGACTTGTGGCAGTTATGGGTAATGTATTCAATGCAATCCACCAATCATAAGTGTAGGTGATACATATTGGAATTGATGCAGTGTTATAGATACTTAACTACATAGGTACATTACCTATATACCTAAACCTGAACTATAATGGCGTCATTTTGAATAGCATAATTTTTGCTTTCAAAATAAGGAAAGATATTGGGTATATTATCTATATAAAAGTATTAATCACGCTACTAAATTTATAAAAAGCTACATTAAAAAGGTTTCTATGTGTATTTAAAATAAATTTTAGTTTGTTTATTTTTTCAAATATCTTAGGTATTTGTAAAGTAATTTTATTATTCTTTATTTCCACCAATACACAATTTTTAAAATAATATATTTTTTTATTTCATTTTATTGCCCATCATTTCATAGACAAAAGATCTCCGGGTTTCCATCATATCCAAGGGATAGACGGTCTTTCTACACAAATCTCCCCTAAATTTGTATAGCTTCTGGGAATTGCAGGCCACTAGAAGATAACTCAGTAGACACCGTGGGTCTTCTCTGCATGATCGTCCATCCAAGTACTAACCGCGGTCAACGTTGCGTGGCGTTCATATCGATAATGTGAACGCCAAGTTGCTACCACGGCTTGCCCTAAAATAATATGTGTCGATAGAACTAAAATTCAGGAATCCATTCTGCAATAGATTGTTAAATTTGCCTTTAAGTTTAGTTATCTTATACCATCTATCAGTATATTGCAGGTCTCCTGTGTTAGCTTAGATAACAGTAGTTGGTTAGGTAGGGTAGCATTTAACTATAGAAGTTAAAAGAATATGGAAACAGAAACAAGTTCATTTTATTTCATTCATTTTATCGGTTAAGGGTGTCACCCCACATTCATAAATCACCTCACTCAACTTAGCCTGGAAGAAGGCTAACCCACTCACAAAAAGCAGTCATACTTCATTCATGGAATATACTTAGTAAGATGGTTTCTAAACCAAAAATTATTTCTTTATAGACTTGGTACTAACAGCCTACAAGAAACGTAAACCAGCGAAAAATTGAAAAGTGCGTAATGCGCAAAAACAATAATAATAATAATAATAATAATAATAATAATAATAAAAACAACAACGACAACAACAACAACAAAAACAATAATTATTATTATTATTATTCAGGACACACGATTCCCGGACTCAGTAGCTATTCTCCCCACGTCCGTGGGGTAACTAC
Source organism: Pogonocherus hispidulus (assembly GCA_963924545.1). NCBI lineage: Eukaryota > Metazoa > Arthropoda > Insecta > Coleoptera > Cerambycidae > Pogonocherus > Pogonocherus hispidulus. The sequence goes on from OZ004693.1 coordinate 81,440,456, forward strand.
CCACATCCGTGGAGCCGCTACTGATAATCACCAGCGACCGACCCTGAGAATCGGAGCCAGGGAACCGGTCGACTGGATTTCAACAAAAAAATAATAATAATGCATTTATTGTCCAACAGAGTAAACATTTCGACTACAGGGAAAATCAAGTAACAATACACCAATAAAATACCCGAAGACTCCAAAACTTTAAGCTTAAACTCACATATTATATACAATGATAAAAGAACATCGCTAATATTAACTAAGTAGGTATTACTAGAACAGTCAACTGTAATACCAATTAAGTCGTCAAGACTGGCAAGCATCAAGCACAACTTCTGATTCGATATTATATTGGTTGTCAACGCCAAATGATAAGGATTTGAGAAGGCAGCGATGTATTTCTCCAGATGGTGAATATAAATCAGATATTGTGGATTCCAAATAATACCTACTACAATATTCTCGTTAGGAGCGAACTAATGAAAAGTAATATGGAAATAGTTATATATCATAATAATATATATACAGTTATATCGTTAAACGCTGAATTTCTAATAATGAAGCCCAAAGATTTATATCCAGACATTAAATTAATGATTTATCAATATGACTAGATAATGAGTAATAAATTATACCTAAGTCAACGTTTCGAAACAAATCCAATATGATTTGGAAGAAGAAATGCTTGTCTTAACACCATTAAAGATCTGAATATATGAGTGAGTATATCTCGAAAACCTTTGCAAAGATGAACAAAATTGATAAGGGGGATAATTTTTTATACCTATCCGAAGGATTGACCTTTCTTTAATTGCACACTCTCATCAGTTTTCAAGCATCAGGTAAAGTACTTGTAGATAATGGAAGATTAAACAAAATCAGTAAAGCTCCAGACAGACATATTTACCCTAGATGAATATTTTTTTAGAATGCTGGGAATTTGATGATTTCTAATTAAGTTAGAGATTAACTACCTCAACTTATTTTATATTTTAGAAATGTAGAAGTATATAGATAAGTACGTTAATTTCATTCTTAGTGTATTGAACTAGATGACTGTCTACGACCACATATTACGTTTGAATGGTGAGAATATATAATCAGAAACCGAAAACACTAGAAAAGTATTTTACCTACTAGTTTAGTAGGATCGTCAAAATTATCATCTAAGCAATTAGTTTTAATTTTTGGGATCAGTCCTAAAATTTACCTGAACACTGGTTAAAAGGAGCTTTCTGAATATTTAAGGCTGCAGACCTATTTTTAAAAATAGTTTTCATCGTTACATTAATATTGGGATGATAAAAATTGGCTTGTAGATAAAGGTAAAGGTGTGGAATAGGTAATAACAAAGTTAACTATTGTATATAAAAGATATATTTGGTTCTTTATATAGCTTAACCATACGTTATAAGTACTAAAAGAAGTTATGCAGATGTGCGCAAATTAAGGAGACAGGAACCTACAGCGTATCCTGGAATCCTGGATACGCTGGATATCCCGGAATCCTGAATCGTTACCCGGATTCAGATTCACTTGAAATTGAATTGAAAACCTGACACGCTAGACCCGTCCCCGTACCTTGACCTAGGTATAGTATCTATAAATAGAAACAAAGTATAATTTATTAGAAACAAAGAATTTTAGTAGGTGTACCCAGTGTCACTGATAAAATATTTCTTATGAGAACCAAAAATATTTAATATAAATTATATATTGAATAAAATATTTACATATTTGAAATATGATAACATTTGAATAATAAATTAACAAAACCAATTAGATATTAATACATTTTTCGCGTAGGTACACTGTAATATTATTGGTTACAGGTGCGTTATTGTTATACCTGCACTTATTTTTAATTAAATTAATGATGTACTTAATGAATTAAATTTTGAAATTAAAACTAAAAGAAAAAACTATTATTTAAGCACCTAGGTAATACATAATTATTTAAAATGTTTTAGGGACCTTTACCAAATGCTTCTATATAAAAGTTTCTGTAGTTCAGTTACATTACACCTAGATGTAATTACATTTACAATAGGTACTTCCATAATATAAGCTTATAAAGGGTGTATACTTAGATACTTATGTCACCAGTTACCTAAGGGTGCTCACATATTCGACAATTAAGAAATCAGCCAAATTTTTTCAACAATAGGGGAGACCGGGGCTAGTTGGCTACAGGGGCAAGTTGGCACAATGCTTATATCTGCGATTGGTGTGGATGTATAAACGCAAATACCATTAAAATATAAAATCGACAACTCTCTTCAACCATGTAAAACGTTGCGCGCGCAAAGTCACGCGGTGAACACCTGTTAGTTGTGTTCGTTTGTTTTCAATACCAGTAAGTAAATTTTTGTCCCCTTATAGATTTATGGATAATCTGTTTAATATAACGTATTAACTTGATTTTTTCACCGCAATTCGTTGCTAGATGGCTAGTTGACATACTATGCTAGGCAAAGTTATCAAATTATTCTTTGTTTTTTGGAAAAAATATGTGTTGTTATAAAACCTGTGTCGGGGCAGGTTGGCCCATTGGTCTCGGGGCACGTTGACACAGTGTGCCAACTAACTCCGGATTTAAAAATAAAACTAACAAAATTAAAATTAATAAAAAAACAGTTTTAGATATGAGAATCTACAAAAAAAAACTGTAAGGGGTACAACACCCACTGATGTAATTGCAAGAACTGTAGAAATGGTAAAGACTGAAGGCAGGTCAATACGAAGTGTTGCCACAAAGACTTCGACATAGCATTTTGAACTTTAGCCAAATATTGCCAAAAATCAAAAAATTCGCCAATTGAAAAAGTTGGTTACACCCGACATAGATTCTCCAGAACCCAGTTTACCTCAAGGTAGAAATATTATACACCACCACCTACACAGGAAGACATACCCCCATTCCCAATAGCGCCACTAAGAAAAACTGGCACTTCACGGCGAAAAAGAAGGTCCACAGCTATTCTTGGGGTACGGATACTCCAATCAAAGATGCTTTGGAAAAAGAGCAGAATGCTTCTTAAAAGAAAAAGGAAGTTGCAACCGAAAAGGCAATAAAGGCAGTATTTGAAAATAAAAATGAAAAAGGAAAAATAAAGTTAAACAAGAAAATCAGGACCGTTAAACATGTTTGTGCAGATGAATCTTATTCTGATGAAGAGGAGGAAACTTCTTGCTTGGTCTGCATGGACAGTTTTACCAGCAGTGAACCAGGGGAAAAATGGGTTCGGTGTGTCATGCCATATTTGGTCTCATGAGGCATACACTAACAAAGAGCCGCTATACATATGCTCAAATTGTGTCTCGGATGATTCTGGCTAACTATTAACTTTTTGTGTTTACATAACTGTAAGCTTTATTCTACTTTCTGTTTTAGTTTTAGACGTTTTTCTAATCTATTTTATTTTGTATTCTCTTAGTAGGTAATAAATTTTAAAAACTATAAAAACACTTGTTTTTCTCTATATAACTTACATATGCCAATTAACCCCAGTTAGTGTGCCAACCTACCCCGAAGTTGGGGTATGTTGGCACACTTACACTGATGTTTTTAACAAATTGTAACTATTTAACTTTTTTTTATAAAGACACTTTAAATATCCTAAAGTGTAGAGAAATTATGGAAATCTGTTCTACATATTTTGTAATTAAGTTCAATTGTCTGTAGTGCTAAAAAAAAATAAAGTATGAAATGTGTGCCAACTAGCCCCGGTCTCCCCTACCTACTTTATAGAGACGTTATGTATACTTTCATCATTATTGCTAGTAAGCAGTTGTTCCTTTGTGTATATACAGGGTGCGAAAGTACATGCGAGTTCAATGATCTGGTACAATAAGAAAGAAGAGGATACTTAATAGCAAAAAGATATAAAATATCCATATAAGTAGATGTTACACTTTAGAAAAGGAAATATTAATACGACAATAGAAATTTGGAACTGTATAAAGAACTTTTGGACTTTCAATGACAAAGAATGGAGTTTTAAAGGAGAATCTACGGGAAAGTGAGGAGTAAAGATATTGCTCTCTTATTGGAGGAGCAGAAATCGTTGGAAATTCTCCCGTCATAGTATGTGGCGAGGTCTAATCAGGTATGGTTAATTCTTATTAGGTATTAGCGTTGAGTGACGAAAACTTCGTCACTCAACGGTATTAGGTAGGTAGGGTACGTAGGTACCTACTATAGGTACTAAGTGATAATTGATAGGTATCGATAAACGGGTTAGATTTCGATAAAAAAATATCTGCGGCTATAACAAGTGTAGATATACAACTTATTTATATTTCCTTAATGGCTGTACCTATAATAACTGGTACCTACTGGTAGATAGGTACTGATATATACTGGCAATCGTTGATTACTTCTTATTAATAAACTGTTTCTTATTCGGGGAATAAGATTCTATAATAATTCTTATTATAAGTGCCAGAACGTATCTAGATGCCTATTGTATTCTATTTTATGCTATTTATACAGCATACAGTGTACCTACTCAACTGTTGTATGTAATATAGGTAGGCAAAATGAAGTCTTAATACATTTATGAAATAGATAGGTATGTATTTTAGTGAAAATATTCACGCAACTATTTGATGAAAAGAACCTATATAGGTAGGTAAATACAATGGGAGATTTCTTTATTAGGTATTTGCATTACCTACCTTTTTATCTATAGATAAAAAGGAGTAAAGAAATTTATAAATTTCTTTACTCCACTGTGCCTCTTGTCAGCATATCTCATCAGCTTCTACTTAACTGTACAGTCGTCTATTGCCCCATAGGTGTAGAAAGTACCTATAAAAATATAATAATTATGAAGAAGTCTTATAATGTTAATTGACCTCTTATGACTAGATAGGTATATCGTATACCTACTTCAGCAAATTACACCACACATACCTACACATTCTACAGATAGAATATGATGTATAATAGATACATAAAGTATGTATTAATGGTTATTAAATCATGTCAGTTGGTAACGAAGCAAGAAAAATTACAACTTCAGATGACCAGGTGCTACTTAAGCGCTTATGTTATTAAATATTTACTTTTAGGTAGGTAGGTTGGAACTTAACTACATGATCCTATTGTATTTAGTTAAGTAGCTATTATTTATCGCTCATATAGGTAGTTACCAAAGGTTGGCTAGCTCATTGTATAGGTACCTACCTACCTATACTATTGGTTCGTATAGTTGATTGTTGGTTTCCCAGCCTAACCACGTAGGATTTCCGTGAGATGAACTAAATTAGATAAATAGTAGTGACACAAAATCAATATCGATTTGGGTTCCTACCAAAGGAGAAGTTGACATAGACCCACTAAAAAAGGATACCTACTTATATTCATATGGAAGCCACTGAGCCACTGAGTAGGTAAGTCCTAATTTCTGAAAGGAACTACTGAATCTTATTAATTCACGCAGCCTATGGAGGAACTTGTGACACAAGCCGCCGAAATGGATTTTTAATCCGTCGGCTAACATGAATCTGTGTCCTTTGAGCAAATTTACAATCCAGTAGCCAACAAGGTTAAATTTACATGTCTAACAAAGAAGGAAAGCAAATTTAACACGAGTCCTGAAGGGGGACGAAATCCGGAGGCCTCGTTATTGATTACTCGCCGACCATTTTGTGCTGTGCTATCAACACAGCGAACCAATTGGAGATCAGAGTACGCAAACGCGATAGGCGTGGTCACGGTGGAGGGGGTCGACAAAAACTAATCGCTTAACCGATTTCGCCCGATGGCATCGGCCTCTCCTTAGTCGATTCGATACTTCAGCCGGTGGCGGATGGTAGCCGTGCAGCTGCGCGAAAAATCCTTACATTCGTTGGTGTAGCTAAGAGTGCTGTGTTTCGGTTCAGGAGGACAGCTCCATGTGGAATGACACATTTCCGCGGCCCGGCTTGAACTGTTACGCCCAGTAACCAAGTGACGGACAATCGCTTGGACTGTCTAACAGGGTGATTGCTGTTTCGGACTTTGTGCGGACTGTTTCACGAAGTGTAGTTCGTATGGTGATGTCAGAGCAAGGTGGACTGGCAATGCACCAGTTACCAATGCATCACAGGGGTTTGGTCCAGCCGAGCCTGGTTATGAATCCGCATCCCATCAACGACTCTTGCTCGGTGGATTCTCATAACAGTAAGTGCATTGATGTCTCCATTTCCGTCTATATGATACTTCTTGGATTCTGGATAACTAAACTGTAGATGCATTTACATATCGTGCAGTCGAAGTTGATAAATATAACAACAAAAACACTGAAAATATAAAAGAGGAGTTCAAAAACTTGATAATAGGACAAGATTTTACGTATGTAGTATCTATCTACTAGATACTTAGTTGATGCTAGATTTTTTAAAAGTCGCCCACCCATTGTTTTTGACTGCATATTATCTTGGTGAACTTTTGGTACCTATACTTTTAATAACATCATATGGACCCGCTTTTAAGCTACCTAGATGTGTAGATACCTATCTACATACTCCAGGAACACTTGACAGAGTTGTAGAAAATTTATATACCTACCTAAATTGTTAATAATATTGAACTAGATGTTATTTTATAATGATGTGTGTGACATCAATAGAAGGAAACGTATAACAACCCATGACACGGCAAGCATTTTTTACTTACTATACCTACTACATATAAGTAGGTACCTATACCTATCTATTATTGAAATTTCTATAATTTACATTCTTCAACATACCTAGTCCATTTTTTCATCAGTTTTTCAAGATTAGACTGACAGGTTTGGCGGATAAATAAATTTAATTTTTATTATTATTATTACTTATTATTATTGTACCTACCTACCTACCAAAAAATTGGAATCTATTTTCAACTACGAATACTACGATGTATATAGAGAAGAAATTGAAACATCTTGAATGAAATCTAGCAAATTTATTTATTTTTGTTCTATAAATACCTGGTCAGTATTTATAGAAACAATTCCATTATATCAAAATGTTTTATCAAAAAAAATTTACAGGTAGGTATATATCATGCGATGGAAATCAGTTGATAATTAGGTATGTGCATATATGCTCAAATTCTCACATATATCTCGTTTATATTTGAGGCGATACTAAACTTAAACTTTATTAATTCGACGCTCGATGCTTTCTATTATTCAAAAATGTAATGAAACATTTGTAGGTAGGTATATTAAAGAATGTTATCGCACCATCAACCAAATTCTGAAAAGTTAATCATTGGAAAGTTATAATAAACGGAATTATCTAACTTTAAAATTATTTTATTTTTACTTTTTAACAGTAAATTTACGGTGCACCACCCATATTAGAAATTGATTGATGTGATGATGTGTTGATGAAATGTGGTCTTGTCCGCGTCACGTACCTATACCTACAAGTGTTCTTTGGATATTCACGAAGAAGATTCATGTAAAAAATAAGATTCAGTTCCCGTAAATTATCATTTATAAAAATAAGGAAACAACGTTTTGCATGAAAATCACAGGGGTATTATTTTTAATGTCTTTATAGCTTTAGAAGTACCTAAGTAGGTATTCGCAAAATATCCAATTAAAGGAAAATAGGGCACTAGGCACCTACTCAAAGGAAATTTTACAGTTACCTAATACATGCAACATAATAATAATAATAATAATAATACTTAATATATGTGATAAATGTATCTATAGTTTGTGAGAAAGATATATTCTACGATATCATTTTGTACCTATAGTTAGTTTTATTTAAATAATTTAGTTTAAATAGAAATAGTGAAAGTGGATTATCTGGCCAATTAGGTAATAATATTTTTTTTTATTTTAAACTGAAACTAATTACCTCAATGTGATGAATGAATAATAAGTAAACATAACAGAAAAACGTGAATAAGGATGCTAATATTATATAATGTTCCCGACGCGACGGAAGAAACTTACAAAGTAGGCATACAAAGATCGATCTATACCTACACCTATTCTGCTCTAAACTCTCACATTATATCCAATTATAATAATTTTTTTCTTTTCTTGACATAGGTACCTAAAAGACGGCTTCATATCTATAATTCTATAAGTAGATATCAATGTTTACACATCACTAACATTTTTCCAGGAACATACCAATCAGCGGCATCAATTCTTATAAAATCAATGCTTGTTTATCCGTATATTGAAAATTAATAGTATTATGCATAGATTACCTACCTTTGAAAATCGGACACTGATTAACATCCTTGGAGGAACCAGGCTTAAATTCCTGCTCCAGGCTTCTTAATAGAAGATGAGACGATATAAATTATACTGATGTGGGTGTGGTGTGGTAATTAATGGAACTTTTAAAAGAATGCTTTTAATTTATTAAAAAGTTATTTGACTGATCAAAAGCCTAGGTACCTACGAAACTCTCAAAACATACCTAACATTAAGTTCTAAAACTACTAACTACTAAAACTAACGAAATTAACTACTAAAATACTCTGTTTCTTTCTTATGTATTAAAACGAAAGGAGTTAAATATTAAAAAAGCTATTTCAGCAAATTGCAAGTTAAGGCCTGTTCCTGCAGCAATCAACAACTAGGTAGAAGAATTGTGATTGATTGAAAACAATTTGCCGACTTGTTTAGAATGGTTTGATTAGATCTGTTGTAGTTTGTGATTTCTGCAGGAACGGGGCTTTAGGCATCAAAGAATAGTCGCGGTTTTAATACCTATAAAGAAGTACCCCGATATATAGGCAATTTGAATAATCTATTTCCGCATATTCCTCTTTGCCTTTAATAATTTTTAATGTGCACAATTTTATTCGTGTCCAGTCTATTGATAATTAAATTATCAACAGACACTAAGATCGAAAAAAGAAAATAATATATTAATTATATAGTGCCTAAAAATATATTGCTGGATATTTTATGTTGAATGTGTTATGTATTATGCTTTTTTGCCCCTTAAAGTTAGAGGCAAAAGGGTCCTGTCCCCCGAGTTTCCCCCATTTTGGCTGTCTGGAGAAAGTGCAACTTAATTGCCGATTTACTAATAATAATAACACGCTCTGTCGAAATTACCTAAACGAAATATATACCTATATCTAATAATATTGAAATTGAACATGCCGTGGCATTAAAGAAAAAAATATTTTAAATATAAGTATCTATCTACCTATGCGCATAGCACGGGTCTCTTTCAATAGCTCTCCACTAGCGGCAGGCACAATGGTTTGAAAGACCTGAGTGCTGCGGGTAACTGCGCCGCCTTCCAACAACAAGTACATATCTATTTGTAAGATATCAAAAATTACAAAATTACATAACGCTCATGCTTACAGCAGTAAAATATTAAGTGTTGATTTATATACCATCATAAGTCACCCACTATTATTATTTTTTGAAGTATAGATACCTATGAATTTACAGAAAATAGGTATTATAGTAAATAGTAGATATAGTGAAATTATGATTAGTTCACTACTTATAGTGAAATTCCTAAATACATAATCCGCATGTAGATGCTTTAAATAACATCTACTTATATGTATTCTCCATGTTTCTGTACAATATTAAAAACCAAAAATCACTTTCAGACTCATTACTCATACTCAGGTAATTGAAAAACGAAAGGATTAAAAAACGAGGTAGCAAATACTTCACAGTGTGATGTGAATAAGTGTATGAACTTATAATTTGTGGGTATAAAATCGTTATGTAGTTATACAGTACTTATATGCATATACATTTAGAAAAATACCTATAATTTTAATAATCATAGTCAACCCTATTTTGTAACCCATCCCTATGTTTTATGTTACAAAATGTAATCGTGAGTGTTTAAAAATACGTAAGAATATATTATACGTAGATATAGGTGCTTAAAATAATATAAAATAAGATGAGAAATACTACAATTTTTGTATGGAAATGGTTTATTACATTTGTTCTCAAATTTCTGCCTGTTTCTAGGAGTAGAGTTTTTATACCTATTATAGGTAGGTATAACTATTTTTACCGTAGGTACCTACCACTTATTATTATTTGTTCCGGAAATGATTATATCTAGGTATATATTGCCTAGTTTATTGATATATTAGTTTATTATTTTCCAAAATGTGTAGGTATCTACTACATTCGTCAAATTTATAGTATTAATAAAATATACATGGGCATAGACAAACAAGGAACTACTGGATCAGTTTGTTATTTACATATATTTGTATTATAACGTATTTACAATTAGTAATTTAGTAATCAATTATAGCAATAGTTAGCTACCTAGTATTCAATTAATAACAAAAGGATAATTTTTTAAATATAGGTAGGTATATCAGATATACTTATATTTTATTGGGTACTTTTAAATCTGATTTCATTTTTAGTTGTAAATATTTTGTTGTTAATCTTTTTATTACTTTAATTTTGATGTCATGGCATTTCTTAATTTAATGGAAAACTGAAGGTATATTTTTGCTGATTTCTGCACTTGCACTTACATTTCTTTATAATAGCTAAGGAATATTTTTTTAAGTAAGACGGATCGCGACGACGTCTCGACATGTAGGTATTTAGCCTCTCTCGTCTTTCTAATTTTTGATCTCGATTATTCGAAACGAGACAGCTGATTGTCTCGTCTCTTGGTACCACCAAAGAGAATAAACTAATAAGAGTTTTCACTTAATGTAACTTCCTATCTCCCAAGTTTAGTTTTTTCCAGATAGATAACAGATAGATGTAGGGGAAGGTAGCCTAAATTGTACCACTTTTTGGTTTTTCTAAAATTCTGAGGAATATTCTTGGCATAAGTTGATAAAAAAAATATCTGTGATAGATTGGTATATTTGACAGTTTGAATATTTTTTTCGTTAATTTTAAGATACATCTTCTGCAAAAAAGAAATTAAAAATAGAAGGCTCACAAGTGGTACAACTTAGGCAACCGGTTGCTTAAATTGTACTACTTGGTATCCTAAATTGTACCATACAATCTACTATCTAGAAAGAATGAAACATCCAGTACGAAATTCAGTTATGGAGGTATTTTGTCAAAATAACTTTAAGAATGCACTTTATTCAAATATTTATTATTATCAAATAAATGCTCTTTAACATTCAAACAACAAAAAGCTCTCTACTCCCTCAAACACATACTTTGAACAAACAGAATAGGATCTTCTGGATTATAAAACAGCAGGATTAAATACCTACTTACTTATTTTTTAATACACTGATCACAATAGTAATTGTCTTTATATTATCAACATTTGCACAGATCTTGTACCGGTACAATTTAGGAAACCACAAGGTGGTACAATTTAGGAAACCGGTAACAAATTTACAGAAATGATATAACAGAACACAAAGTAAGGTTAGAAATGAATTTCTTTGGGTGAAAGGACTCTAAACTATATCAAGTGATTTACAAATAACATACAATACACAGCAATTAAAACAACCCCGCAAAAACCCTTACGAAATATCAGAACAAACTTACATTCTGAATTGGTATTTTTTTCAAACGCTCCTACTAGGAGCGTTTGAAAAAAATCTTAAACTTAAACCTTAAACCTCCACTCACATGAATGAAATATGAAATTTGACACACTACCAAGATACTCTGTGCCGGTGCTAATTATAACCACCAGAGGCCGCACAGGTTACTTGATTGTAAAATATGGCTAAGGTACAATTTAGGCGCCGGTACAATTTAGGCTACCGTCCCGTAAACAAAGATAACTAGATGTACGATGTGATGATGATTAAACCAGTCTCATAAATTGGCTAATTTACTAGGTATAACCTGCGCCGAGTGAATTATTTATCACGTAAATTCTGTGCACCTGGCGCATTGTGACAAAGATAGAAATTTGGTCGACGGCATGAATTAATGTGAATACTCTTATTACTTTATTCTCTTTGGTATACCTACCACTAATTATGTCTTTCTCGAATGGATTTGAAGGTACATATATCTATGTAGTGTTTTAGTGTAGTTTAGTTTTAAACTGACACAGTAAACAAGTTGCACCAAAATATTGATTGATACATCACAAAATCAAATCATATGATGTATCAAATATTGATACATCATAAAAAATATGCCAGCTGAATAAGATTCAGGTTCTTATAGAGAAGGACGACTCGGTCACCAAGAAATCTATAAAAATCTCCCACAATTTTATCTGAAGCCGCGAACGCTATATTTATGATTTTTCGACTTACAATTGGTATTTTATTTATGTTTTTCCGGAAATTTAATAGTCCGGTATGCCTTGACCTTCAAATTTATTATGTTAATCGAAGCCTAAATATTATCTTACCCGGAAATAGATTTGATGATGACAATAGAACTACTCAATGAAATCATGATTTCTGCATTCATTATTCAAATCAGTGGGTTTATTAAAACTATTTTTAAATGGAAAAAATATGATACTGCCAACTCTATTAATATCAGTCAGATAATATCTAAGCATTTTTTACCATATCTGAAGATAAAATATCGTGAACAGATTATACATGGAGGTACTGATGAGGAATTCCCAACGAATGACTGAGATCATCAACAGTTTTAATAAACCTTAGTTTATTTGCACAGATAAATCACATCCCAAATCGTGTGACTTAATTTTAGTGTGAATCAATATCTATCTGTATAAAATTTTAGATGTAGGTACCTAGGTGATTATTTCACAAACAGAATTATTTTTATAAAATATAGGTAGATACAATATTAGTATGGTCTCGAGCTTCAACTTGAGCTTGAATAAAACACGCTGTGTTATTTATTTTGTGTATTATATGTTACTACACTACCACAGTTAAATGAATTATATAATTCATTTAACTGTGACACTACTCATATTATTTACTAACATCAATTTTTCATATAAAAATGTGGAGATGGTTAGCAGGTTCAGAAGCAGTTTCAATTTCTTTTTTAATTACCATCGTTTCGCTACTTTTATTGGGTTTGTTTAGTGGTTCCAATTGATTCCAAATTTAAAAAAATATAGACAGTATTTTCTTCAAAATGCGAGCGCAAGTACGTAAAGCAATTTAACTTTGAAAAATTAATTGGCAGGTACAGGTGTCTCAAAAAATTATGAAGTTTTAAATTAAATCTAATTTAAACTTATAATCGTATACTCTTTATAACAGTACGTTCTATGATGCCTTACGCCATGTTTAACTATATATGCCTTAAACCACGCAGGTGATCTGTGCATTAAACCACAGGTATTTGGCACTTACATCCACAGAAACATAATTAAATCGCAAATTAAACTCTGCTGCACCTAACCTCAAAAAAAAAATGAAAAATAATTATCTGCAGAGTGCCATATCAATTTTATTTTTAGAAACAGTGTCTATTTATTCCATTATTTCACCAATGGTAAGAATATAGGTAAAGGTAAATATGTACAAAATAAATAATTCTTTAACAATTAAAAAAACCACCATTACGCAGATAAGTAATATGAAAAATATATCTACCACTAAGGGCAGGTTTTATATTCAAATCTAACTTTATTTAATGTTGCTTTTAAATACCTTGGGTACCATTGTCTCAATAATACCATCAAAATATATAAATGTAACTTTAGCTAAGGGTACTTTAAATTTCGAGTTTAATTTAATTATTAAACCGGCCCTACAATTAATTTTAAATAACTTTAATGTAATATTATTTTGAAATGCTATTACAGCGAACTTTAGAATGAGCCCTTTCCGATATTGCTGCATATACAGAGTGCAGGTACCTATCCTTATTTTTGCGCCATCCCTACAGGTCAACAAGATGAACAATTGCTATAGGAACACATTAAAACTGGTGATTTTTAAATTAAATGAAATAATTTTAGAGTAGATTTTATTAGGTATATTAAATAATATTATTATAATATATGTATTATCTTACGAATACATTCGTAACAGGTTTTATCGATCTATTAATAATAATAGCGATAGAGGAGATTGGCCCAAAAGAGACCTTTTCAGAAACCAGGAACCCGTAATTTGTCTCTATACTCAATCAAATAAAAACACTAACATCAGTATAATTACTATGCTTTATTAAAGTCATTCAATGCTTTACATTTTGTCACTTACAAAGGAGCATTGTCCTTAAAAACAAATTGTTAAAAGCAAATTGTTTAAATTGCATAAACTAAGAAAAAAATTGAGTTTCATGTGAATTTTTCAAGTGAATGTGAAGTGTGACGTTCATGTGAAGTTTTTTTCATGTGAACAAAGAAAATTTCTTTCTTTGGATAAAATTGCATAATAGTTTCAGTAAGTTACTGCTAGAGTGCTAGATGACACTGCTGTCAAAAAGTAACTAAATTATTTAGGGATATTTGGCGTTTGCGTTACGTGAGGACAGGACTTAACCATGTATTTTAAGGGCAGTAAAAACTTATTGGAAACTGACCTAATTATTCTTTGGCAATTATAAATTTAATACGGGGACACATTGACTGTTTCATATAAGCCTACTAAATTTGTAATGTTTAACAAAAAAATTCCTAAATTGGAGTCGACCAGTATGGTTTTTGATTGAAATGTGTTAATTTGTTTGGCCGATTGTATTTTCAGTGTGACATCTACTATATTTCGGTTGCATAAATTCACACTGAATACGTTTCATTTATTTTTTTATGCAATATCGGTATAAGATAGTGTCTGTACCTTATTTTTAGTGCAGTTGTATGGTTCATTGTAGTTTCTTTTGGAATTACACCACCTGTAAAATAGTAACCATATAATAATAATAAATAGGAGACCAGAAGTATTCAAAATATAGATTGAAAGTGTAGTATCAAGGCAAACTTCTAAAGTTTATAGATAAATAAATAATAAATAGGTATAATAAATATATAACAAATTAACTAAATTTCATCAGTGGTTTTTTAGTGATTTTCTTTTTTGGGGCAAACTTTAGATGTTTGGTTTGATACTACCTACTTTCAATCCTTATTTTCAATTCTTCTGGTTTTCTGTTTTTTACTATTTTACGGGTGGTACAATCCCAAAAGGAACTACAATGAATCGTAGGTATATGAGATCGAGATGTATGTTATACTGAATATAATAATAAGTATAGGTAAGTCGTTATTTTTAAACCGCTCAATGGTGTTCTTTTTTAATAATAATTAATAACTTTTTAAGAAAAATCTATCTGCGTTTCATTTTCCATTTTTGATTTGCCTAATCAATTAACCACCCCCTAAAGGACAAGTGTATTTTTAGCATCCACCCTGAGTAACTCTTCAATAAAAAAACATTGAAGATGGAGAGTGGACGAATAGCTGCAGCCCCGTTTTATTTATACCTTAATTATCGCCCAAAAGATGCGAACGCGCATAATGCGACCGCGGTCAAAATATCATATAATATACGGGCAGGTCGTCGCTTTGTCTTTTTATACCGGTGGTCTGCATCGCAGCCGGGACGGTTAGCACCGGGGTGCTAATAGGCCCCCGTCGCGCCGATCGCTACTGGTGCCCGGGTTCACTGTGGAGCGGTGCCGCCGTTGCCGCCACGATATTTACCTGGCAATTAGCACAGCCACCGCCTCCGCTCGCCGGCGGGCCCCGGTTCTACCTGCTGCCCTAAATTCCGAATTTACAACCGGGCGTAGGTTTTTTTTTTCTTGTATGGCCGGACCGCATTTGAATAAGGCTTTCCTTAATTAGGACATAACTTAGGATTAATATTATCAGGAGATTATAGTGTGGAATAAATAATGGACAGCCTAGTTTGGTTCAAAATATTGTTGATATATTAAAATATGTTATATATGCGTATTTTATTCAAGTCATCAGACCAAGGCCTAATATAACAGTTTTTCGAAAATTCAGAAAAAGTTTAGTCATTCTTTTTATAAAAAATATTGCTATAACACTGTTTTCGTCATCGTTTAAATCGGATACATCCCAAATTTCATTCAAAAAATTATATTTGAACTAATGTTTTATGTCGATAAAACATATTCCTGTTTTATCCACAGAAGATAGGCGGGCTATTCAAACTTTACGTTTTTGCTTTATGGGATGATTTTTGGAAATTTTCAATTGTATACATTTTTTTGCGGAAAAGTGTTTTTAGCGACTTGCAATCGATTTGTCTGTGTCAAATTAGTTTTAAACTATATGTAGGTATAAAAAAAGTCAATAGCAAACACCTACATAAAAGCACAGGATGCTTGCAAAACGTTATGCAAAAAATCTTCCCCCAAAAATAGTCTTAATGAAATTAAGCTTTTTTTATTTTTAGGGAAAAATTAATTAAAAAACTGTTGTGAGGAAAAGGGTTTTATTAATACATTGCAACATTGCAACAGGGTTCTTTTTTAATCACAGTTATAATTTTAAATACAGTAACGAAAAAATATATAATTCTAGTCTAAAATATATACCTACCCAAGGACTTTTCTTTAAGAGTAGGTAAATTAAATTTAAAAAATAGCTCATCCAGAGGCTTTAAAAAGAAATTAAACAAACAAATTTCAAAATTCCAACTAAACAAATTAAAGATTCAAATTCGTTTACATAACAATGAACTAGCATAAAAAGTAGAGCCATGCACGCTTACCTTTGTTATGTTCTTAACGCAAAATTATACGAAACTATCCTACAAGTTTTGATTCATTTCATTTCAGTAGATTCTCCGTAATCATATGATAGATGAGAGATTGGCAGTGTTAGGTGCCGTGCCGTAATTTCATGTCATGGTCGTGTTCCGTGGCCCATTTTAGTTCAACTGCTGCTAGCGCCTCCAAGCGCCGCTGGCCTGCGCAGAACCTCATAAACTCTGTGCCAAATTGCTCATAAGAATCAAGCACTCTCTTTATTTTTATATTTCTCTATGAGATTTACCTAAGCAAATACGAGTTGTTATTTGTAACATGTAACTTAATGCTCCACATCCTCATTTATCTTGGAGTTCAGCCAGTACTAAATATCACAAAAAATGTTTTACTTTCAGAAGTTATGACAAGCTGTCAAAAGAATTTACAAATCCACTTATCGATATATTAAAAAATAATGTGTTTTACATAGATAACATATAGGATTTTAAATTTCCCAGACTTCAAAGTAATTTATTTTTTATTAATACAATTTGTTAGGCAGGAACAGCAAAATACTGTTAGGAAAATGATTGTAAAACGGTATATTAGAGATTTTATTGAAGGTTAGTAATTTACTAAAACATCAATGTTACTTCAGATAAAGTACCTTATATTACAATAAATCGAATTTTGATGTATTCTAATAATAACATAAGTGATATAGGTACAAAACTGAATTTATATATTTGAACTTTTTAATTTACCTGGAACGTGCCTTCATATCTAAAGAAATTCTGTATCTTTGGTGTAAGGATCTTTTTGGTGTGTATTTTGCTACTCTTTTATAGAAAAAAATAAATAGGAGGTAGCGGTAATAGTCGTTGGTTTCTGATTTTTCTGAGGTTTAAAAATTATTTCTATATCCGAGAACGGAATTCTTTAAAGGCTTGGTTTTTAAGAACATTCCGTCGCGAAAATTTCCGACGAAGTTCGTCGACTGAATGCGTTCGCAAAGTTCGCTGTATTTAAAAGTGCACTTTCAAAGCCGTCCGTTTTTTTAAATCTGTTATGCGTCTAGTTTTAACGGAATGCGCCGACGTTGTTCGTTGTTATCAAAAACATTTGGTTTCAGCGCAATTCTGCTGTCATTTCTGGTAGTTCTTGTTTAAAATTTGTGAGGTGTGGACATAGGTTGGTTGAAAGTATGCCCAACAAAAGAAAATATTCTCGAAATTTTGCTTCAGTTTTTGATGAGTGTCACTTAATTAGTACTTCATAAGCTCCTTCTGATTTTCTTGTTTTAAAAATGTTGTCCGGTTCTTCATTTTTCAATAACTCCAGCAGCAACTCGTCTTTTTCATCTGCAAATTCTTCTTCTAATAATAAATACTAGAAAATCCTCCATAGTACAGCCACAGATCTTATACTGATTTGAATATTGAAATTCATAATTTCCGTCGAATTAAATGGTCATCAGTATTTTAAAAAAACACTGCGTCTACGAACTTCGCGAACAGAATTCGCGAACGCATTCCGTCGACGAACCTCGTCGGAAATTTTCGCGACGGAATGTTCTTAAAAACCAAGCCACATTGAATTGACATAATTACACTGAAAACTGGACATAGAGAAAATAAAATAAAGAAACTGGATAAATGTCATTGAACCAAAAAGACATCACCTCAGTTGATCTTTTGTATAATGTATCTATTTCCATTATACAAACCCTTCAAACCATTTCTAGATTTTTAAATTGATCTTCTTGTAGAGAGGGAAAAGGAAGGAAACTACATGATGAATCCTCTTATAAGAATCTTACTGTCACTTCTAATGCTAGACAAATATTCCACAGTTAACAGTTTATAAAAACGACTCTATAGACCAGGTGTCTCACGGTGACGGTTCATTAGAAGTATCTGGAGAACCAATTAAGCTATTAATTTGAAATTTGAGGTGAAGTCAAAGTGGGCCATGATCTACTTGATGAAAATATTTTGCAGTTTCTAACACTTCCGGTTATACCGAAAGTCGACATTAACTTCGTTATTTTAAATAGGACACCCTATATATCATTGCATTTTTTGATTTTACTTGAAATTCTGAACACATTTCATGTAGGATGTCCTGACATCAAACAAAACGGTTTGCACATTCCTATCTTAACTTTTTATAAACTATCGTTTGACACTAATTTCAGATTTAACAAAGAGATTAAATTTAATCGAAAATTTTTTATTTCTAGAAAATCTGAAATTAGTGTCAAATGATATAGCTTATGAAAAGTTTAGATATACAAACCGTTTTGCTTGATCTCAAACCGTTTAGATTTTACAGGGTGTCAAAGTTGAAAAATGTCAATATTCACCTGTCAATATTTCAAGAACAGTTGAAGATAGGTATAGGACATCCTACATGAAATGTGTTTAGAATTTCACGTAGAATTCAGAAATGAAATAATATATAGGGTGTCCCATTTAAAATAACGAAGTTAATGTCAACTTCCGGTATAACCACAAGTGGTAAAAACTGCAAAATATTTTCATCAAGTAGATCATGGCCCACTTAGACTTCACCTCAAATTTCAAATTAATAGCTTAATTGGTTCTCCAGATACTTCTAATGCACAGTCACCGAGGGACACCCTGTATAATAACTGTTCCACGCCAAAATTAAACCAATTATACGCAAGTTGCGCTTCAGGCATGCCGATACTGATATACCTAATTTGTCCACAAACTGCCATATTTATCAAGGCGACTTCGTTAGCGGTAGCAGACATAATCTACCTCTAGTTATTGTCACTAATTATGGTAATAATTGCGCGAATAATTGGTATAAACGATTAATTACCTTAGTTGGAGACGGATATCTCCTCGTGTCATAGCGATATCTGCGATAAGTCGTCGGCTTATTAGTCGAGGTGTAATGTTGGGTGTTCCACTGACAATCGACAGCGGTAAATAATATTAAAGTAGGATAAATTTTGCACTTGGCCGATTTCCATTTCACGTGCTGTTTTCGCCGTGTTAAAACGAGACGCCGTGTTATGTGGACACTCTTACTTTCAGTGGACTTTGTTGATTCTAATTTGAACAAATATATAATAAGTATCTCGATTTGTATATATGTAATATGCTTTCTTAAGTAGGGTGTCCCACGGCGACGGTCCATTAGAAGTATCTAGAGAACCAATTAAGATATTAATTTGAAATTTGAGTTGAAGTCAAAGTGGGCCATGATCTACTTGATGAAAATATTTTGTAGTTTCTACCACTTCCGGTTATACCGGAAGTCGACATTAACTTTGTGATTTTAAATGGAACACCCTATATATTATTTCATTTCTGAATTCTAAGTGAAATTCTAAACACATTTCATGTAGGATGTCCTATTCCTATCTTCATCTGTTTTTAAAATATTGACAGGTGAATATTGAAATTTTTCAACTTTGACACCCTGTAAAATCTAAACCGTTTGAGATCAAGCAAAATGGTTTGCACATTCCTATCTTAACTTTTCATACGCTGTCATTTGACCCTAATTTTATTCTTATTTGGCATCTGAATTTGTCTATATAAATAAAGTTCGAGAAAGTATTAGTTTTCCCCTCTGTAGTTGTTTCGGAAATCCTCTAAATAGATATCTATGTATTATGAATTCTTAAAAAAATATATATTAACAAAACAAATTAATAAAAATTAAAAGTTGGTCCTTCTAAAAGTATTTTTCAATCAGTAAGATAAGAAAGATTACTTTTAATCCAATCGCTTTGATTGTTAACGTTTTTATCTTTCCAAATTTTCCATTTACTTGCTGTTCATATCGCCATATTGAAGAATATCAAAGAACTATTGATTTTCCAATAATAGATAGTCCTTTATTTTAACACTTCTTCAACAAAAACACTTCTAGAAGGAACTTCCCACAATTGACTTTCTTCAATTTTTCCTGGAAAATCAATACTTTTCCTACATACTACAAGGGTTGAAATTCTCAAATATAACATGTATGAAATACCTCCATATTTATGAATTATTGTGAGGCAGAGGGTGTGACGTTTTTTTTGTGGAATTCCAGTGGGACTAATCCATATGTGCATTAATTATAAAGGTTCGTGCTTTGTTTTTGTTTCAGTATGTGCCAATTTTCACTAGCCAGTATGGATCGAAACGACACTACACGAACATATAGAAATGATGTCTTTTGTATGTTGAAACGTGAAACCCTTAAACCTGAGCTATCACTTTTCTCTCGTCACGTCTCATATTATTATATTCGAGACGAAAAACAAATTTCCTTAAATTTTCATTCAAAAAATCTTGAATTTCGCGATTTTCATATTATGAAATTTAACGTTTTCAATTGGTGTCAAAATAAACTGATTTGGTCACTTCTATCTACAAAAGTGGTAAAATATTATATAAGTAGGCGTTCTTGTATACGAAGAGGCATTCCGAAAAATAAAGTCACTCTATTTTACGAAATTGTCTTTAAGGTACGCATAATTCCCTATAAAAAGTACCTTTGCATACATACCACTGAACTGATAATTTGATCCAGTTCAGTCACATAGAAATGTAGGATTACACTTTAAAAACTGTATGACTTCACATAAGAAATAAAAGTTATAAAAATGTTTTCTAAGTCATAAAAATTAATAAATCTCTCAAAAAAAAACTTATTTTTCAAGTTCGACTTGGGCCAAATATCTAGACTTGAGATATGCACAGATGGAAAAGACAGTCTTATCTATTGATTGTTTGTTGATTGGCCTCGGTGATTTTATATTCAAGAACCGGTAATGATTGGCTGATATACGAGCACAGCTTACCTGCAATACTTTTTTAAATAGAACTAGGACAACTAAACTAACTAGGATTAACGCCTTCTGATTTCTGTGTTGAAATAATATCTCAGACTTACTATCCCTTATATTTGTTACACGCCTACATTGGTGTGATAACTAATAATTTGTATATACGCACCTTGACTGCATTTAGCGATATCTTGTTGTACCAGAATGATTAATTCATATTGCGAAAAATTCAGGTGAGAGATTCCTTATATAAAAATAAGAAAACAAGTTCCTATAAACATGTGTTCGGACATGCTTTATTTTCGAGATACAGGGTGTTACAATTCTTATGCTTTTTATTAATATTGGAATAACTCTTTTTCCAAATTCATTGACTTCATCATACACTTTTTTATATTTTGATACGTACTGGTTTAAAATTTTTTCAGGGGAAAAAATTTAAACAAAAAGAAATACTAAAAACAAACAAATTGTAGTTAAACTTGCTTGGTGTAAATATCAAACTTGCTAAAAATGACTGGCAGGCCATTCCGCACATTTTTACTATTTATATTAACTGGTTTGTACGAAGGCCGTAGAAGGGCCACAATAAAAATAAAAGTTTTAAAACTAAAAATTGTGAGTTTTATCTCAGAATTCTGACTTCTATCTCAGAATTCTGACTTTTATCTCAGAATTCTGACTTGTAACTCAGAATTCTGGTAAGTTAATGTAGAAACGTAAGTTAATGTAGAGTTATTGATTGATTTATTTCAACCTAAAAAAATCTCGGATTAATTAAAATCTCTCTCGTTTTTGACAGAACCGCTCGCTCGAAAAAATATATGTACCTACAGTGTGTCCACGTTAAGGACTTACGACCCTTGTAACTTTTTTTGTTACGTTGGTATTCAAAATGTGCATTCAACGAGTAGATAACTTTATTTTTGGGCTGTAATCATGGCTAGCTACGACCATTTGATTAGCTCAAATTTCAGAAAGTATTACCTATTAGGGATTTTTTTTTTTTTGAGAAAAACTGATGACGGATTCTTATTTAGAATAACGTAAAACCTACTTGTACCGATTTTCAGTGTTTTAAGATACAGGGTGTCCAAGAAAAGAAAATGTACTTTTATTGAATTAAATTTTAGAAAGTATTAAGTATTAGGGATTTTTTAGAGAAAAACGGATGACGGAATCTTATGTAGGATAACTTAAAACCTACCTGTATCAATTTTCTGTGTTCTAAAAGACAGGGTGTCCAACAAAAGAAATTATTATTTTTGACACAAATATAAATTATTAAGCACTAACAATTTTATCGTATAACTAACAATAAAAAATCGATACAGATAAGTTAAGTTATCCTAAATAAGAATCCGCCATCCGTTTTTCTCTAGAAAAAATCCCTAATAAACTTTATGTAATTTAATCCAGCCAAAAGCACTTTTCCAACCGTCTCTATACAATTCATTCTTTTATCTGACTTATCAAGTCAGAATTCTGAGATAAAAGTCAGAATTCTGAGATACCTAAAAGTCAGAATTCTGAGATAAGAGTGAGAATTCTGTGATAAAACTGCCCCTTCGTAGGTTTGCCTCCAATATACCACTGGAATAAATAAGTAACATCAAAAATTGGCTCTTACTATTATAAATATACATTCAATATTTCTCAATGAATTTTTTCAATGAAATCGGGAAAAAAGCAATCCCTGTCTTGAAAACTTGATGAATGTAACTTACAATAAATGAGCTATAAACGTTTGTAGAAAAGGCTCATTTTTTCACCTTGTATCAACTTAAGGGAAGGAATTCTTAAAAATTTTCTGCATTTCAGCATTTTCGGCATTGACGGTTATGACGGAACCATACGACCCTGCATTTTTTAAATAAATAAATCAAAGTGCTACCTAAACCCCATGTCCACCACAGCCACAAAATATCTCGCCTGAGGAGATATATCAGTGAGAGTACAAAAATGATTACTTCCCGTTCGCATTTCGCCTTGGAATCGTCGCTCAATTTGCCGCTAATAGTCGATTTAATTGCGGCGCATCAGTCTTACGTTGCACATTTCTCAGCAGGAGTAACTAATTTGCCTGGAATATTAACAATTAAATTAAAAATGAACAAAACTGCCCGTCATTCTTCGGAATAACATAATAACTATTTGTAGCAACTAATTAATTAACAACCTTCAGTTTGTAGTCGTCGGAAACAACGAGCTCATTATTTTCATTAGTACATAAGTTACGTTTGCAATTAGTCGTTGAGAAAATTGCCCGACCAAGGTAACAAAGCGGCGCTGTAAACGGTTTCATTTGAGATTCCTACTTTGAACACCCATTCTCTAAAATAGGTAAGTTCAATGAGAATTAAATACCAGCTTGACAATACGAAAAAAATAAATGCTACATTATTTTCATGTATCATGGAGATCTCGGTTGTTGCTAAAGATTTATAATTAACATTGTGCAATCAGAGGCGAACATATGTCCAGTATGAATTCATAGATAACTTATTTTCTTTAACTGACGTAATTTTTCAAATTACACCAAAACACTATACTGCACTCGACGTGCATTTCCCCAACCAAGTTGGCATCATCTGAAGATAATTAAAACTAAACCTATATGCTAACACTGTGTCCTATTTACACCTAAAGTTCAATGAATAGTTTCGGCGGCTCAGTGAACCGTTTCGCTGGCTCAGTGAACCGTCACGACGGATCAGTGAACCGTGATTTACTAACCAATATATAGCGGGCTGTATGGGATTGGCCCTCTGTCACTATTCATACTATTTTTACACTTTGCAATTTCCAAACTATCAAATTCATCAAGCTGTAATGAATTGGAATTTATTACATCGTTTCACCCGTGGTTTTGATAAGGTTTTTAAAGATATAGATATGTCAGTAGTTTATTCATCGCGAAATGAACTACAACAACTTTTAGGCATTCCAAAAGACAAAATAGAAACTAAGGAAAAGTCGGAGATTTACGAAATTAACTGTAAAGACTGCAATCAAAAGTATGTTAGACAAACTAGAAGGTCGATTCAAGCTAGATTCAAGGAACATGTAGCTCATTTCAAATATGGTAGAACAGATATGTCTATAGTGTGTCGCTAACATGCATTTGAGAGCAATCATAAAATAGATAGTAGCAAATTAAGACTAATTAGGAATGTAACAAATTCCAGACACCTGGATGCATTTGAGAGTTTGGAAATTGCAAAAATAGTATGAATAGTCACAGATGGTCAATCCCATACAGTCTGTCTTATTGGTTAGTAAATCACGGTTCTCTGATCGCGACTGTCACGATGGTTCTATATGGGGAATGTGATTGTTCACCAATAAAAATACACTAAGTAACACAACAAATATTTTATTGTGAAACTAAGTGTTCGCATCGAACTATACTCCTGTTACTTCGCAACGTAAGGATACACGTGAGAATCTGGACTCTTCTCACAACTGCCTGACTGAACTGTACTAAACTGAGTAGACTAGACTGAACTGAACTGAACCCGGAGTGTGAGCTACCTCCGGTTTTATCGCAACTACAGATTACCTGCCCAAGTGTAAGGTCAATGTTTCAATAACTGTTCCTAGAAAGGTTATTATGAATTACATGGATCATATCCGAATAAGTGTCATAAAAAGAATTAGGATGCTTTAATTATACCGACAAATACCCTTAATCGGTAAATCTGCTTACATGTACTATCCCTTAGTTGTAAATAGTATTTGAGATAATTTTAATAATTTGTTTACATCTAGATACTAAACTTATTATTACTCAGGTACTTACCTGCCCAAGTGTATGGTCAATGTTTCAATAACTGTTCCTTGAAAGGTTATTATGAATTACGTGGATCATATCCGAATAACTAGCATGAAAAGAATTAGGATGCTTTAATTATACCGAGAAATACCCTTAATGCCGTAAATCAGCTTACATGTACTATCCCTTGGTTGTAAATAATATTCAGGTAAATCTGCTTACATGTACTATCCCTTAGTTGTCAAAATTATTTGAGATAATTTTAATAATTTGTTTACATCTAGATACTAGGCTTATTATTACTCAGGTACTTACCTGCACAAGTGTATGGTTATTATTACTCAGGTACTTAAGGATTGGAATTTCCGAATATTCTCGTTAATGCCGAAATATTGTTTTCTTGTTTTCAATGAAAACAGAGACGTACCAGGGGACGGGTGTCCCTACAGTTCACTGAGCATAGTTTAGGTACAAATAGGACACAGTGTAAGTTTAGTTTTAATCATCTCCAGATTATGCCAACTTGGTTGGTCAAACGCGCGTCGAGTGCAGTGTAGTGTTTTCGTGTTATGTGGAAAACTACGTCAGTGTTACAACATCATACGTGAGTGTTATCTTCACGCCAAAGGTTTCAACCCCCTTCAAGATTATTTTCTTATGAAACAATTCACAATTTTGCAACCGATCTTTACCTTTAATCTTATTTGAAGAATTACCATTTTTTTCACCATAACTTTTTTCAATTCAATGAGGTAAACAGTTTTTCAATATGTAAGTACTACTATTTCATCTTTTTCATACGAATCTGAAAATGTTATCACGCATTTCAGCATTGCAAGTCTCTACGACTTTTTCATTTAACGCCACGACCAACAACTTTTATCATATCTGAAATATTGCTCGCTTTTGGAGTTCAAATGAGCTGAGAAAAACCCATACTTACATTTCACAAAACAAAAATTCAGAAACTTTTGGTCTACAAAGAAATAAGAACCCTCTTAATTTTACTTATACCATCATCAAACGGGGGTAGTCGATATATACTCATCACTAGACATAATAGACAGATAAAGGAAAGGAAACAGATGTGTTATCTTTTTTAATAGGAAGACACCGTCCTACTAGAAGGACGAATAGTATCACTAATAGGAGGTCAATAACTGCCACTGTCGTTTCGTGATAAGTTAACGCCAATTTAAAATAAGGCCTTATGCTTATTACGTTTAGCCTGGCTTCTATGCTATATCTATACGATAGTTTAGTTCGAATTACCTGAAAACGGGAACGAGTGGATTAAATACATAAGTCCTGCTAGAAGGATAGTTTATAGGATATTTACGTCGTACTTGCAGGACTTAAGGACCCTACACACTTGCAGGCGGCCTGCACAGATCTTAACTGTGCAGGCCGCCGGAGAAGCTTCCACACGTTTTACGATCATTGTGATTTCGTCAGTTGCGAGAATATTCTTACTTCGTGGCTTACTAGTTTACTTTAAATATAATAAATTGTGAAGTGTTGCTGCTTACGACGGTATCTTTAGTGGCCGAAGCATCTATTTCGCGCATTTTTTGAATAAGTATTTTATATGCAGCAGCTTTTTAGTGCTTGTCCATATATATTCTTTAGATTTCACCTTAAAAAGACAGGAGTGAGCTCTACAGTTCAATAAACTCTGTCACAAATACCTCCTGTTTATTTTCTTCAGCTATGGTCGTTTTATTAAAACTTTCAAAGCGAACTCAAGCAAATGTTCGTATTTACATCCACAATCTCAGTTTTTGCAAGTCTGTGCAGCCAAATGTCAAGCGCGGCTGTTCGGCCATAAAATTTGCCTTCAGCAGCAGCCTGATTTACCTAGACACTCTCAGTTTGGCCTGCCCAGATCTAAACTGTACAACGATGACCTGTGTGGTGTGTAGGGCCCTTAAGGCAGTGTAACTTGAAAGATCAGATTTAGCTGTAGTTTTTATATTGTGAACGAAAATCATAAAAGGAAAGCAAAAGCGATATCGGTTGGGTGTGTACATGGTTAAAGATGACGTAATATAAGAAAAACATCAAGAGCAACTTGCATATCAACTTCATTCTAACAAGTTTTTTTGGTCCAAGAGGGTCCAAAACAGACTTGATGATCTCGACAGTGTTGATCAGTGACAGTGATTGAGTAACAGAACAAACACATGCATGGTTTTCTGTTAACCCTGTTACCCTGAGTACCCTGTTAACTTCTTAAATACCAAATTAGAAATACGAAATAAATCCCTATGCCAAATTAATCAATCAGATAATGTCTGTAACTTATTTGTGGTGCGTTTCATGATTCATAGTTTCTTTTGGGATTGCATCACCTGTAAAATAACAAAAAGCAGGAAGCCAGAAACATACAAATTAAATATTCAAAGTACAGTATCAACCCAAACTTTTAAAGTTTGCCCCAAAAAATAACTGTATAAAATGTAATAAAATGATATTTGATATATTAACTAAATTTCATCAGTGGTTTTTCAGTTTTATACAAAATTCTGTAATATTACATGTCATATTTTAAAATATGTCTAAGTAAAATAATTATTATAATAAAATTTAAAAAAAATTAAACACTTAACTAGCTTTTTCCTAAACTTTTCGAGTTGATCCTCAACTCTTCGTCAGTATAGAACGTTTGTACGATAAGAACTATTTGTATGATAAGAAGTATTTTTGTCAGATTGACATTTTTAATTCAACTGCATTGATCACTATGATATTAATTTTCCACTGGTAACATCCTTCTGGAGTAGAAGAAGCCCACGTTTGATACTTTTCTGGTTTCCTGCTTTTTGTTATTTTACAGGTGGTGTAATCCCAAAATGTTGATGACAGATGTTGGATTTGAAGTTACTTTGTAATAACTAAAGGCAAATATGTAGACTTTCTACTTTGTAGAAGGTCTATGGTTGATGAAATGTTGATGACAGATGTTGGATTTGAAGTTACTTTGTAATAACTAAAGGCAAATATGTAGACTTTCTACTTTGTAGAAGGTATAAAAACACAATTTTGCAGTTGATATTTCGAAAATGTGTCCATTTCCTTTATCAAAATATTCTAGTTAATGAAAAATTCTATCTATTCATGCTATACATATATTCTATGGTATTTCAAATTTTAATAAAACATTTTATTTAAGAAGACGTAGGTAGTAGCAGAACTCGTTTGTATTCAAAATAAATTGACAGATCTTTCTTTGTTCTAATTGATGGTTTTAGTAGATTTGGACGTTTCTCAAAAATTCTTTAATGGTTACATTGAAGCATCATTTAAGCAGGATATAAAATCAGTAAATTAAGTTTGATAATAGTTATACATTTCTGCCAAGAAACCATTTTATTATTCATCCAGTTTTGTGAAGTTTTCTACATATATTTGTTTATTTATTTAATGAAACAAGAGTATCAAATATTTCTATTTCGAGAAGAGGCTTAGATTATTCAATATAATTTTCAAAATTTTGCGTGTTAGTATGATAGAACACCGGATGTATCTTAAAATACAAAATTCTTTGTTTGAGTCTAATGTCTCCGGTCCGTAAATTAGTATTTTTAGTTGCCCGTCTGCTTCATTATCTTAGTAGTAATAACATCATCCTTATTTCGAATATGAGGTCATATATAATATTTTTAATTTGTATACTCTGTATATTTTCCATAATCGAATATAATCTTTCTGATGCATAGATATAGTTCACACTATATTTTTATAAGTTCAGAATTTGACCATATCAGAAAATCAATTAACTTCTTTCAATGCAATCAAATTTAGCTTTTTTTATTTTCAATGAAATGTACTGTAAATTATAAATCCATATATAATTTTACGCTGCACTAGCACTGCCCAGTTTATAATTGCTCGAGATTTGTAAAGCGGATATCCACATTAAAAAGTGAGTTTTACATACAATTGGTTATTGGTTTTTTACATTTTATTACCCTATCTCAAATGGGAAGAAATATCCAGTACAAAATAGCAAAAAAAAAATAATAAGTGAACAAGAAATCTGTCGGTGACATTAGTAGTGGTGTATAGAAACCATGCGTGAGTGTTATACCAGCACCATAAACCGTTCTCTAGAGGCAAAAGTTTGTCTAACGGATGCCCATCTCAACTGGAGCGCGACTACTTCTCTATTACGATAAACATCCATAAATCAACCATCAAACATTATTACATTTAACAAGACTTTACGTATCTTTTTCTTTTTTATATTTTCAAAAACACCATTAAAATAGAAAAACAGGGATAAGAATTTTTAGGAAGTATTACCTATATTACCAAAATTAGGAATTGTTTATTTCACGTATATTTGTGTATACGTATTTTGTATTTGCTATACTTAGTAAATAGAATACTGCTTAGTATATAGAGGGTCTTTCAACGATAATTTGTCCCCCTCCCTATAATTATAAAACCGAAAAAAAAAATTTTATTCGCCGAGACCCGTCGATATCTATCCTTGGGGGAGAGACATTTTTGACAGTCAAGCCAACATGTTCATCCCCTAATCCTTCTTAGCAACCCAAACTTTAGAATTTTAAATAGAATTACCCTACTTCTAACATCATTTTAAAGCCCTTTCCGTTGCGAATAAATTGGTGCATCGTTTTTTTGGGAATCGGTTGAGATTTGACAAAGTTATTGGCTAAAAACGAAAAGCTGATAAACCGTTATTCGCGTAATAATTTGTGCAGAAATGCCCACCAATAATAAACTTTTTATCTACTACACAACCACATTACTTTTTTTTATGCGTGTTCTAAAGACTATTGTCCTGTGTATCCTATGTTCCAGGGATACCTACATCCATTTTTAGACAAATTCAAATCTCATCTCTTCTTAAATAATAAAAAAGTCAATGCTGTTTTTTGCTTATGACCACCAAATCGTTAGTTTCACTTTGTTGTTGAAAGTATAAACGTGTTTTCGAAATGGTTTATTCTATCACAGAAAGAGTAGAAATTCTTGCAATTTGGTATGGATACCACAATTGCGCTAAAGCTACAGCACGAATTTTTAATGCTAATCATTCAGAAAAAAATGTAAGCCGTCAGTACGTTGAAAAACTGATGGATAAGATTGTTGCAATGGGTAAACGCGAACTACATTACCCAGTTCGAAATTAAGCATTTGAAGTGGCAGTTTTGGGTCACTTGCAGATAGACAATAATCAGTCCATCAAAGCGGTGTCTCAAGCTTCTGGCGTATCCAGTTCAAGTGTTCAGCAAATTTTGAAGTAATATAAATTTCATCCATTTAAAATGATGCTGGTTCAAGAGTTACATGAAGATGAGTTTGATAGTCGTACCAAATTTTGCGAATATTTTAGTAAGCGGCTTCTACTGAACCCAAATCTTCTCTACAATACGTGTTTCAGACGAATATACATTTATATTGAAAGGCGAAGTTAATAGACACAATTGTCGCTATTGAAGTGATAGTAATCCTCATTTAATCAGGGAAATTCATACTGAGACTCCTCAAAAATTTAATATTTGGGCCGGTATTTTGGGCAACCATCTTATTGGACCGTTTTTTATTCAAGGAAATCTCGATGGGAACACCTATTTACAATTATTGGAAGAAGACACAATTCCAGAAAGTTAACAGAAATCTATGATAACAGAAAGTATAGAGAGTCACAATTTAATGAAAAATGTTCAAGTTTGGACACACCTTTAGTTGGACTCAACAGTATTTTTAACCTCGTCTAACATTGACTCTCTCGCTTTTTCGTAAGCATGTTTGGTGCAAGAACCAAACAAACGCATTGCTTGTCTCTTGTACTTATACATTCCATCCATTTTTTCGTTCAGTCCATTGTTTGATATGCACTTCACAGTTTCTCTACTCTACACCATCTTGATAAAGCGGGGACTTGTTGTTAGCTGGAATATTGTGACATAAATAACCATTTAAAAGTGTGCCATGCCTCCTATTCAACTCCATTTAGGGAATTTTCAAGATTGTCGTCCTGTAAAATTTATTCTATTTGAGGCCCCACAAATTTAATTTTGCCCTAATTATTTGGGGAAATTCCTCCTCGAGATACGTATATCTAGCTGAATGGTTCTTCTGAAGGGCCTTAACAAAGTTTTTCATTACTCCAAGTTGGATGTGAAGGGTTGGAAGAGGAATATGTTGTTTGAGTCAGCTGGTGCAACTACTTGAAAACCTTTTTTCATTGGTTCCCAGTTTCGTTTGATCAATTCTTTACATGGCTAAGCTATCCCATAGAAACAGAAAGCAACTGTATTTAGTAAACCCATCAACATCCCGATTACTTCCAACAGATCACAGTAAATGTTCCATATTCCGTTTTTCGTAACTACTTCCAAAAATATACACATGATATCATGTTCCTTTTAACTGAACACTGAGATATAGGAATTGATGATCTTTTGGACAGTTAAATGAAAATCCACTACTTGGATACATCATGTCACAAATAACAGTTTCAAGTAAAATCTTCCCTTATGTTGTAAGTTCTCTTTGGGAATAGCCAAATCCCTAAATATGTTCATTATGTTTTCTCATTTCTCTGGCATCTCTGAAATATTGCCCGGAAAGAATTCTGAATCTGATGTACCATAACCAATAACGTCTTCATCAGTCTTCATTATATCTTTCCTGAGAATACCGTCCATTGGGGGGTGGTATGGAAAATGACACAGTATCATTGTGAGGGATTTGTATACCTACTTGCAGGTTCTACAGCTGGATAAGTTATTTACTTTTAATTCAGTCTACAGTTCAACCTATCTCGAACCTCGGATGATCACTCCTCGTATATACCTATGTAGAGATATCTTGTTTAGATGACGCAATAGGAAATGCCATCGAAGATGTTAACGCGTTCGCGTCCTAGAGAATTGCGAGAAAAAACATAAAGCTGTTTGATAACATTCAGATATTAAAAAATACAAATTACAATAAATTAGTCAGTGAGACCTGCAGCATGGGACATTCAATTCTGTGGACATTCAGCGTCGTAATTAACTTCCGAAGAAGAAATATTGGTTGAGCGGACCGAACAAATGACGATAATATAGATAATATCGAGTCATCCGAAATACTAATACACCCATAAACAAACGATAGCCGCTTATCAGCCTCGAGGATCGAATACCATTAAGATTTGCTGGCTGTGGTCTCATTAGTGCGGGCCCGGAGACCACTGATTTGCATGTTGGCTCCAAATGATGTGGCCTATACCACTACCTGCCCGATCCTCCAGTGTCGTATGTACGGGAAAAGACACACGGAGCGGGTGTAATACATTTTTTTAGGGAGACATAGAAATGCCATATATTAATTTTAAATTAATATCCGATACCTTTGAAATATTCCCGTTTGTGATTATAGTTTGAAAAAAGCCTGGAAATTTTACTTTGTTGGTATTTATTGAAATAGTTACTGTTTTATTCACATACAAATCGTTAGAACTGTATCTGAACAGACTTAGATACTTTTAAATTCTGATAAAAATTATAGGTACTTACCTACCTACCAAACTGAACTAAAGTTTTCGATTCCACAATATAAATCAAGTTACTAGAAGTTTTATAGAAGGTACAACTTCTCTCAGTTTGTATAATATAATTATCTCTTGTGCTTTAAGTGTTGCATGGAAATAATGTTGAGTATTTCCAAAGTTATGATATATTTCAGCACCTCCAGGAGGACAAAGATCGTTTAATCCTGTAAGGACTTTCTATATGCCACCTTTTAGGTCATCAACTGATTCAGTGTTTTGTGAATAAGTACATATTTATCACATCCTGTTTATTTATTATTATCGCCGTAACATATTTAATAGATCATATTTTTTTGTGCTATTGGGTTTTAAAAAGTCAGTTTCCATAATGTTATTGTCGATATGTATTATTTTCTCCCAGTTTTTTTGGTGTCTCCCTTCTTATTAACAACACAACTAGTTCAAGTCACTCTCGTGTATCTTCGAGATCGGAATGCTATCAGTTCCGCTGATAGCATTCAGTTCACTCAGGAGTTTTTCTCTTTTTTCACCTCTTCATATCAGTATCTTCGGGAGCATTATCAGCAGCAGTTCATCAAAATCGCATTCATAGTCCATAGTCTATTCATCTTTCACTGCTCCTGACAGATTTTCCTCATGACCAATGTGACCTCTGCAATTATACTTAGTTAATAATGTTAGAAAAAACCAATTCATGGCAGCCCTGTATATAAATATTATTTGAGGTTTAACCACCTCAAATATAATTGGCAGCCAAATTAGCGCAATTAATTTGATATTTTTATTGTATCAAAATTTTATCCTACGGGGCACGAATAGACATGTGGATATATGGATAATGTAGTCTTCTATGCTTTTTTCTATATTTATATGCCTTACAGTTGTAGAACTTGAATATACAACATATTTATGTTTTCTATCAAAAATAAATATATAAGGTATTCTTACTATTATTATTATATTATTTTTTTATTGAAACCCAGTCGACCGATTCCATGGCTGCGATTCTCAGAGTCGGCCTCTGGTGATTATCAGTAACTACTCCCCGCGACCATGGGGTGAGTAACTACTGAGTCCGGGATTCGTGTGCCCTGAGTAGACGTAATTAACACAGAATGACCGCCTTCTGCATTCTTCCGGCTAGAAGATCTGCCGAACTTCGGCGTGCCAGAATCGTCTTCAGTTTCGAAAGCAGTGTATCTCCCGCTCCACCGAGGGCTCATATTATCAGTACCACAAGCTTCACAGAATGTTCTGGATGGAGTCTGCGGAGTTTGAAGAGAAGATCTCGATATTCTGTCCGTTTCTCGTCCTCTTTCAAGATAATGTTGGTCTCGGCAGGAGCCGAGAATTCTTAGAACTTTTATATTATATTATTACTATTATTATTATTATTAAATTAATATTTTTAACCAAAATCTTTCTCTAGGGCGTATAATTAATAATAATATTAATATCTCTGCCTCTCATTCTAATCAAAAGGACTAGCCCGAAAGTCTGAAATTTGTGCGTGAGAGACCCAACCATCATTCAGTGTTGCAATCAGGGTAACCTTGAAAACCTCATTGGCTTGGGGGTATTGGCAAAACTATCAAATCCATCGTCAAGCAATTCAATAATACATCGATTTACGTTTTCCGGATAAACTGAAATCAAATTTACATTACACGCCACTGCCACGCCGTGTAAATAACTCCAACACTTCTGCTAATTGTTTACCTTATCTTAACTTACCATCTTCGAATCCTCCACATTCTCGCGATTCTTCCAGTGCCTGTGCGGCTCTTTTATGCCGGCCCGGTATCAATTATTGAGGCTCATTCGATTGTGACAAATGAGCGTTTGCGAGTCTAGCCGGTAAACATCGCAGATACCCGCGAGTATGTATATAGGGTATAATCATTGATGAGACGAAGGTTAACAACATGTGAAATTCTAATATGATACTGTACCGTTTAAATATAAATTTATATTGAAGTAATAAAATAATACGATCATACTGTAATGGTTTTGAATGCAGCAGAGAATTAAGAAACGAGAATTCATTATTTTAAGAGTTTTACAGTATGGTAGGTATAATTTATACTTCTACTTGGTTAATTAAAGAATGTTCCTTGTTGGACTGGATATCCTTATCTATTATAACTATCGAGACAAAAGTAGTACTTCGAACCTAATATACTTATTAATTGTTTGTAGTGGCGCGATACAGTGAAATACACTGCAGTGCCCTCTTTGATCTTTGCTACTACCTGTCTGACAATTATTGTCTAATTGACAGACAGATAACGATCTGCAGAAAAGCAGATGCCATTACAGCGACCTCTATTGTCTTTGAGGAAGACAATCCTACTTAATTATTGGAAGAAGATGCTGAAAACAACTACTCCACGGGCAATATGCCCCGACTGGCGTTGCATTACATTTTTTTTTTTTTATAACATTACATAATTAACATTACAGATAACCATCTGCTTTTCTGCAGATCGTTATCTGTCTGTCAATTAGACAATAATTGTCAGACAGGTAGTAGCAAAGACCCAAAGAGGCCACTGCAGTGTATTTCACTGTATCTCGCCACTACAAACATTCACATATGCCCCTTAGGCAATCAATGTCGCCAGATCATTCATCGATTCTGATACCTATGGCAATCTGATGAGATCATAACAAGATCGAAACCGGTCATTGTCTGGTATTTAGTCTTGATGAAGGATGTGGCGACATCCATGGAGATGTTGATGTAATGCAACGCCAGTCGGGGCATATTGCCCGTGGAGTAGTTGTTTTCGGCATCTCCTTCCAATACTTATTAATTGTTTCTACAAGTAGTTAAATTCACAATAGTTAAATTCACACAAATCACTGACATGTAAAAATGCGAAATTTCTTTTATCTTTTCTAGAGAAATTTATACTTATACTAAAGCCCATACGTAGAAAGAGGAAACTCTTTGTTTTGTTGTATGTAAGGTAATTCCTTATGCAATAATATTCTCCAAACTTTAAGTACATGCAATCAAATATAAAAAACTTGTCCAAACAGTACCAGTAAGCAGTCGTTACTTCTATTTCGTTTCAGTGTCATTTATTTCCTGTTTAAATTATTCGTTTTAACCATGGAATTTGATGATTTCCACACTGGTTTTTACTAATAACATCACATCTCTTCTTGCCTCTATTCCATAGTTTTTTAAACTTGATAAAAATTGTTTGCAATCGGCCAGGAGAGTAGGTACTGGTTGACTTGGTGAATGTTCCAAAATTTCCTGGCAAATAACCTACGCAATACTTATATTGATTAGTAGATATGAATAGGCGAAATAGATAGCAAAAAAGTATGACTTAGATCAAAAATCATTAGCTTGTTGGTAGTCTGTTTGATATTTAAGGTCGATATTGAAAATCATTTTTAAAATTAATTTAAAATTTTCATTAAGGTCTCTCACGACTCTTTCCATTCTATGAATCATTCCCTATATTTAATTGGAACGGTTTTTGAGATATTTGAGGTTTTATTCTCTAAATTCTCATTTTCTTTAGAAGTAGATGAACTAACTGTTTAGTTAAAATTCTTTTACTGATTTTAAAAAATTTTCTTGATCCCAAATATCGCTAATAAACTGCTTACAAAATTAGTCGACAGCTAATCATTTTTCGTCATTTTTAAGAGACTTCATCTCGGAAACGCCTTCGCCGATTTTGGTAAAAAGAGAAAAATGTAAAAGCTCGCCTCTTGTAGAATCAGTGAAGGAAACCGATCTTCAATACTTTGTGCAGAAGAATGCGTTACAAAATTAATCAGTTTATTATCTCAAATATCTCAGAAACCTTTGCAATTAGGTATAGGGAATGCTTCATAGCATAGAGTCATGAGAGACCTTCCTGAAACGATTTAAAATAAAGGTTTCATTTATAAAAATTGAGAAAACTGTGGTTGCGAGTTTTGTATTCGCCCTGTATACTCGTATAATAAGAAGCTATTTTGAAGGAAATTGTATAGAAAGTAAAACTAGACCATATAGCAGAATTAATGGAGCTAAAAATTGTCTACTATTTATTTTCTTAAAAGAAATACAGGGTGCTCAATTTATTGCTCGATTAAGATACAAAAATGCTCGTATCTTCTGAATCACTGTATAATACTATTAAACCCTATTGGCGATTCCAAAAATGAATGCGCCCTCTGCATGAAAATATTTTAACCTACTTGAAAGGTAATTTTTGGAAGCTTATTCCTGATATAATGATAAACAACACGTATTTGGGTTTGTTTAACGTAATAATTTAGTGGTGCTTGTGATTTTTTGGTATTATAAAGTTAAAAACGACGTGGTTAGTATTTATACATCTTTATTTTTATATTTTAAAATGCCATTCAAAAGAAATCAGCACAACACAAACTGCCGTGTTTATAGGTGTACTTCCACAAAATGTGTTAATAAATCTGTTTAAGATTGAAGATAGGTAGAAGTTTGGCCCTAGTATAAGAAACTGTTTTCTCCAAAAGACATGTAACAATTTAATAACATGGAACACGTTTATTTACACAACATAACCAGTTTGTTTGTCTATAGTTTTCTATTATTAGTCTTATAAAAGCAGAATATATTTTAATTTAAACATTATTTAACAAAAAACAAGCACTAATATGGTATCACCATACAGTTTATCACACTTATTTTAGTCCAAAATGTAAGTTAACAAAAACTAAAACGTAAGTTTGATATGGCCCCGGTTTATAGAGCACCCTATGACTACATATCTTAGTTGAAGTTTCTGTTATTTTGATGCATATCCTTATCCTATAAATGGACCTTGGTCTCAAGGCTATTATAAATTAAATAAATAAGTAAATAAATAAATGAAATGAACAAATGTTACAATTCTTATGTGTCTAACTACACCCTTAATTTATATACTTGCGACGGGGTTAAGAACCAATGAGCAACACACTTTTTCGGTTTCTTATATTCCAAACAATTTGGAACTAATTGGTGATGTTTATTTGGAATCTATCATAATTTATTTCCATGACCTGAAAATAAAATTCTTTAATCTTAATTATAATAGCCTTTATATCGAAATAACTAGAAGTATTTTAAGAAATTATAGAAAATAAAAATTAACGGGTACCGCAAAGTGAAAGGCTTATTTATTGGAGTATCTAAATAATTCTTTCATCTAATATTCAAAATGCATTACAACTTAATTAAAAATGTGGAAATTAGAATAAAAATCGAATTATGAATATAATTTTAAAAACGTTTAATTTAAGTAAAAACGTAAATTTAAGAATCCTGGTAAAATACTGAAGTATACAATGTGGTCAACGAACTTATTTTGTCACTTCCATTATCATGTAAAAATGTTAACAGGTTTGTAATCGGATAAAATATACTGAAATGAATGTGGATATTCATTTCTATGCTTCTATCAATACCGCGTGCATATACATATAGTTTTCTATTAATTTGGAAATATATATTTTTTTAAATGTACGTATCTGTATATCGCTAGTAAATTAACGATATTGACCTAAATGGGAAAACTACGCGCATATCTGTTCTTTTATGAATATAAAAATGTTTGAATTAATTAATACTACATATTTTATCATTATTACATTTCCGTTCTAGCAACTAGTTGAGTCTAAAAAGTTTAAAAAAATATATTCGCTGGTTAATCCTAAAATTTATTTAATTATTTGAGACATTAGAAATTTTCTATTGAACTGCTACCTAATAAGTTATTTTATAATTTGATTATACAAATTTAATGTTTAATAATTACAAGTTTCCGCATATATTCGTTATTTTACTGTAAAACAACCGTTCCTTCTCGCCAACAGTGAAATACAGGGTTTCCCACCGGGAGCTCCATCTATCATCGATTATGGGAAAACTGTAAATAGGAGAAATTTGAAAATTTGGTAAGATACCAATGTCGATGGGGGCCATTCGGCCTAAAATATTTTCAAGATGATGGTACATCCGGTTATACCGTAAGTAGAAGTCAACTTTCTTATTTTGAATAGGACGCCCTATATATTATTTCATTTTTAGATAGCACCCTGTGCTAATAATCATCAAATTATTATACGAAGTCTGTTAAAGTGCACCCCTTTCCACATAGAAACCAACCCAAATTAAATAATGAAGGCTCCGGAACAATCAAAATTGGAAATTATTTTTCGGTGTGCAAACGTCATTTTTTACATCAAATTTTAAATATGTCAAAAACTGTTAGACTTAGGTATAGGATATTATGCACAAAATGTTTAGAATTATGTGTAGATTCTAATAAAGAAATAATATATAGGGTGTTGTATTTAAAATAAGCAATTTGCCGTCTACTTCTGGTGTAACCGGAAGTGCCACCATCTTGAAAATATCTTAGCCGAATGCTTCCCATCGACGTTGGTCTGTAACCAAATTTTCAGATTTCTCCTAATTATAGTTTTCTCATAATTGATCGATAGAGTTCCCGGTGGGACATCGTGTATATTCATTGTTGTTTCTTTTAAGATTACTTACGTACCACCACCTAGCTTTTTCCTAAACGTTGTTCTCAACTCATCGTCAGTAGAAGGTTTGTTATAAAATTTGTTTAGGTATCTGTATTTTAAACGACGAGTTGAGGACCAACTTGAAACATTTAGGAAAAAACTAGGTTGTGTAATCCCAAAAGAAACTAATCCAACGAGTGAATGGACTTATTTCGCGCATTGGCGATTAGAGTGGGAGGAGTGTATAGTGAGCTGCACAGGACCGTTATACATAAAATCTAGCGCTTTTTCAAAAATAGGCGCTTCACGATCATGAATCATGAAAACGCACCACAAATAAGTTACAAACATTACCGTGTGTATTTTAAAGTAAGAAGAATAAACGGATACCTATAGCTATACCATTACCTCATATAAGGGACGCTGGTAAGGTTCATGTTAAGTGAATC
The DNA here is from genome assembly GCA_963924545.1 of Pogonocherus hispidulus. Taxonomy (NCBI): domain Eukaryota; kingdom Metazoa; phylum Arthropoda; class Insecta; order Coleoptera; family Cerambycidae; genus Pogonocherus; species Pogonocherus hispidulus. The sequence continues at coordinate 81,480,087 of OZ004693.1, forward strand.
CAGAATACCACTGATTTTGAAGTAGTTAATTAGTAATTAGTTCCAATTTTACAATGCAGAATATCACCTTTCATCTTGCTCTATACAGTGCTTTCGAAAAGTAACGAATAAATTCATTATTTTAGAAATTAAGTTTTCGAAAAAATCCCCTGACACGTCGATTTTGTTTTTAAAAAGGCACTTTTTGACATACGACCCATATTTGTGACGTCATCGTAGTTCGAGTTATGCCGTCATCGACAATTTTCGACAATGATAATGATTATGTAAAAAATCGACTAAATTAAATGTTCAAATTGTGCACCGTTGGGGCTGCCTGACAGTAGCCAAGACGATTAATAAATTCTTTTTGGACCTTATCTATAACTTCAGAGTAACGTATACTTTGCTTTTTAAGTATCCCCACAAGAAATAATCTAGGGGTGTCAAATCAGGCGATCTGGCTGGCCACTCAATCGGCCCCCTTCTCCCTATCCAACGATTCGGGAACAGCTCATCTAAATAAACACGGACAGCTGCTGCATAATGGGGAGGTTCACCATCTTGTTGAAAGAACATGTCATTTCTTGGAAGATCACGTCCCTCTATATCTGGATATAAAATTATTAGTGCAGAAATGAGCTCGTCTCGAAGAAAATCCAAATATCTTGCACCAGTTAGGTTGACGTCAAAGAAATAGGGACCCAGAATTCTTCCGTCGACTATGCCGCACCACACATTTACTTTCTGGGGACTTTAAGTGTGATACTCCATCATCCATCGGGGATTCTCGGTAGCCCAATAACGGCAGTTTTGCCTATTGACATGGCCGTTCAAAACAAACGTAGCCTCGTCAGAAAAAATTAGGTTTTTTACGAAATTATTATCATTATTGCCTAGCTCTTGCATTTGCTCCCAGAATTGATTTCGCCGATCAAAGTCGTCTTCAGACAGCTCATAAACAAGGCATACCTTATAAGAATGATACTTTGCTTTTTTCATAATTTTGTGAACTGTGGACGCTGCCATATTGAAATCAGAAGCCAATTGAGTGATGATTTTCTTGTATTGCCAACAAAACATTAACCTCATCATCTATTGATTTTGACAGTCGACCAGATTTAGGAAGATCACGAACATGTCCAAAGTTACGATATTTAGACTCAATATTGCTTACCATGCTTTGGCTAATGGGATGTCGATCAGGATGAGTTTCATTGAACAATTCAACTACTTCTCTTTGGGTGCACATCCTGTCTCCAAATCCGATCATGCAAAGAATTTCAATTCGTTCTCGTTCAGTTAATTTAACCATTTTTTTATAAAATGACAAAGTTACTACTCAATAAACACTTCAAACGCAGTGCTTTTGCCAAACAAAAGATAAGAACTAAAGAAATAACTCAAAAAACAGAAAAAACTATTTAATAAAGTACGATTTCAAGTTTTTATCTGACAGCAATAAAAAACATTCTCGGTCGCTAAGGCTACTGTCAGGCAACCATGATTTTTCATGATGCGTATGTAGAATGATACGCTCTTTCAAATGGCGTGGTCAAAATTGGGGGGTTGCTATTTAAAAAAAATTGTCGATGACGTCATATCTCGAACAAGGATGACGTTACAAATATGGGTCGTATGTCAAAAAGTGCCTTTTTTAAAAACAAAATCGACGTGTCAGGGGATTTTTTCGAAAACTTCTCAATTTCTAAAATAATGAATTTATTCGTTACTTTTCGAAAGCACTGTATATTTTAACACATTTCAATCACATTACCCTATTAAATAAATAATATGAATAAAATTGTCACTAGCTGTTGACTTTATTCTATAATATTTTCAATTTCCATTCTCGTGCGGAAAAGGTAATCTTATCTTTAAATTATCTACTGGAATATTTGCCCTAAAATATGTCTATCCCTAAAAAAATGTCTTAAACACTAGCTTAACGTACAAATATTGATTCTCCTGATAAACTGAAAATGATAAAAAAATTTTAACTGTGTGAATTTTAGAACACTTAAGTTTAAGTAGATTTTAATATCGACAAATAATATTAAGAATGTATTGTATCTTTTTAATAACACTGGCAATTTCACGGTTTTCAGACAGACATTTGCAACCCATCATTTTTATTCCGTCAGATTTTATGACTATTCACAATTTTTTAATGAGTATATTGGAATTAATTATCACCATTTTATAATATACAATTATTATACTTTTATGATTTTATCACGTAAAATTTACATTAACACATTAGATGACAAATCTAATTTCTAATAACATAATTAAGTTTTATTTGCCAAAGGAATATTTTATTGATGTACTAATAATCCTTTTGCTGAATAAAATTTAATAACCGTTTTCACATAACCACATCACTGATATTATAAATGCATACAAAAAAGTTCACATGGCCTATAAACATTTTTCTTTCTGGAAAGTTGTATAAACGTTGTATAGGGAATTTTTATTAAGATCTTTTCTTCTCAGCAAAAAGTGAGCTGAATTTTTAAGAGTCCATTCACTAGGTCGAAATAAGCCCTAAATCGGCGTTCGTCCCGTGTCTAATTATAAAAAAACTATAAAAGATAGCGACTTTTAGTAAAAAAGTATTGAAAGATAAGACTAAACTCCCTTTAGTAGTAATTTTTGGTATTTCTTCTTATTTTTAAAATTCCAAGCAAACAATCTTGTACTAAAATAGCGTATTTTCAAAAATTATTTTCTCTAAAATACATGTATTAAACAAAAATTTGCTACTATAGGGATCTAGTTTATCTTTTCATCTTTCCGGTGATATATAATTTATAACATTAAAAAGAAATTTTGTTGCAATTATAAGACAAATCCGGTACCTTTGCAATGAGGGCTAACTTTATTTCCATGTGCCTTTTTACTTCGGCTTTACGTGCACCTCCGAAATCTTAATAATTCGATAGTTGGAATATATAAGTCTCCACCCATCGGCCACCCATCCTCTCAATCCGACCCAACATTCATGCCTGTCAAATCTACAGAGAATGGACCCTTAAATTCTACATTTCTTAACCAGAAATAATTAACAGTTTTCTAATTGCAATTAACTATTTGCGTTGATACATTATGTGGTACTTTTGTGTCGCCAACTGGATAGACCCTCCTTTAAAGTATATACGTATAATACAAACCAAAGTTACAGAAATAGTTATATTCTGTAAACTTTGGTATAACTTACTTCATATACGTAGTAGAAAAAAATGCCCTACACAAAAATTGATACTTATTTTGATTTAAAAATTTTCTTCAGCATATAGAATAAACTGAACTGCTAGTTTTCATATGAACAACAAGGAATAAGAATAAAAATTAATAAAAAAAAAGTCAAAGATAAGTATTTCCTAAGAAAAAAACTTTAAGGAAAACAAAAAAAATGGTTAAAAATGGCTTAGAAACTGTTTGAAAATATCATGCTCTTAATTTAAGGAATGAGACAAGAATCCAGTGGCGCGCTAAAAATAACACTTGGACAACCACAGACGAAAGGAGATGTTAAATATTACTTTCCATAAATTAAAAAAATTAAGATGGTATAATTCCCAAATAAAGAATGGAATTAAAAAGTACAGTATCTTCTACAGTGTGACCCAGAAAGTATCTTACATTAGATATGTTCAGAGGGTGATAATACAAGTTTTAACAAATACCATGCACAGCAGCAGCATCACAGTTACTTAATGGTTCATTGAAACAGGCCTTTTTTGGACTTAAATAGAAAAATGCTAATCTCAAAATATATCCAGACGAGATTCTTACGTAGTGTGAATTTGGTTCAAATAATAAAACATAAGGTGTCCATACAACACATTAAGAGGTGTTTTATGGACACTTCTTAATACGTCTTTGTAAATAAGTGTGTGTTCCTATAAAATGTTTCTCATTTAAACTATTTTCGTCTTGCATTTTCCCAAAATGGCCATTTTGTACCGAGATTATCTAAACATACTATAATAAGCATGATAGGACAAGACGTTATAACCAATTTTGCCTAACTCTTGGCTATAGCCAAACAAAATGAATTACAAATTAGCTCCGATAGCCAGTCGTTAGGGTATAGGTTCGGAGAGGGCACTGTGTTTACTATCACCCTATAGATGTCGTCAGAAATTTTTAATAGGACAAAAATTCAAAACTATTTTATTTACTTTTACTAAATACAGGTGAGGTCAGAAATAAAGGAATTCAAAAAACTTGATACATATATTAATAAACAGATTGAAAGGTGAATTTGTTTTTACAAAAAAAAATTATTCAAAGTTAACAGTGCAATGATTAAGAATGAGAAAAAAAAGATTTAAAATTACAAAACTGAACCTTTTACAATATTTTAGACTAAATATTGAACCCTACTGGTTTAGTGGCTACTTTGAATTGGCTTCGAACACTGTTACTTGGAGTCCAGGGGTGCTTAAAATATTCCTCCAGGAATGTTGGTGCGTCCACAAATGTATACTAGTGTATGGGTTTTAAAAGCACCGGTTGTACTCTGACGTTAGTATTTAAACGTAAAGGTGTGAATTGTTAACAGAATTAGAGAATTAGTATAGGTATTAGATAAAGATAAGGTAGGAAAATTGTGATTGTTAAAAGAAAATATAAAATGTAACGAAATTGTTGGAATTTTCGTTACAACGTTTCTTTTTTCCGACATGTTCTGAGATTTGTATTTCCGAGAGATTCTGCGATCCACTCTGAAAATCTTTGTTTTGTGGAGATATACTTGTATGTAACAAAAACAAACAAAAAAAGTCACATTTTTCTGTACTATTCTCCCCATTCCCCTACCCCAGGGGTCGGCAACCTGCGGCTCGCGGGCCACATGCGGCTCTTTGGATGTGAAGCTGCGGCTCTTTAGTTCCATACGCAAATATTATTTATTTTATCAAAAAAAAAAATATATATTTAAAAATCGTTCTTAATCGATTAACGAGGATTGGGCACTGATTCTATCTCTCAGCCACTTGTACTCGCTTTTCACCGCACCCCTCCCCCGTGACACGCGTCGTCACTGTCGTCAGTCCGTCGGAAGCTCTCGAACGACGCCGTCGTCGGATGTTTCTATGTAGGTTTTAATTCGCTTTCGACGCAAGACAATTTGACGTCTTCACCAATGCTAAAATTTGTCCAAACTTTCTAAAACCATGCAAAGCCAACGCTCCCATTGAATTTGTTTGCTCAAATGTATGTTATTGTTTTTTTAATTTTAAGTACAAGTTACATTGTTTAGTAAAGTTTAAATTTTCTACTTGAATAACCATGCAAAGCCATCGCTCCCATTGAATTTGTTTGCTCAATTGTTTGTTATTGAAGTACAAGTTAGTGTTGTAGTAAATGTTTAATTGTTTTAATTTTTTGCTTAAATAATAATTAATTATCTAATAATGCCATATATATTATCTAATTTGTTGTGAAAAACGCTACTTATATATAAATAGATATTTTTTTCTTATAAATAAATAGATTCGTTTTATTTTATTTATTATTTTCAAAAAACTTTATTTATTTATTTATGCGAGTTCTATTTATAGTTGGCAAAAAAAATTTTGTGGCTCTTTAAAAACTTTGAAATTTTGTAAATTGTAATTTTTGACCCTTCCGACTGAAAAGGTTGCCGACCCCTGCCCTACCCCTATATCCTCCTAAATCTACCCCTTTCAATGGGTAGACATTTTGACTTTATTTACAAGAAACAAAGATGTTCGCTGAATAGGGAATCAGTGGAATGCACAATTAATAGGCCTAGCTGTGGCCGCAATGTTCTGGGAGTCGTCTCAGTGAAACCGACCTGCCTGAAGAAGAAGAAGAAGAAGAATCCCTCCCATAAGTTTGAAATATGCTTTCCAGGACACCATGTAGATGTTTTTCTAAATTTAATAAGTTAAAAACAAACAAGAAAAAAATAATAGTAGTAGTGGTGAGAAACACAGCAGTACCCTCAACCTACATACTATACCTTCGGTTCTCCAGCGATGGTTCCAAAAGTGACAAGGCGAATCGAACACCGTGACGTCAACCGAACGATGCACGCTACAAGTCCTGTCGGCCCCTTTGATGCCATTAACACAACTTTGTAACTTCTTTGAGACTCACCTAGCACCTCTCGCATCATGTGAATTGATGCTTTTACTATGGCCACCGCAGGTTGTGCGCGGGACTATGACCTCTAGGACGAACAAATCGGTATACAATTTTATTGATTGTCGTTACTTTCTATTTCCATCGGTAAATTGAAGAGAAAACCTCTTAATCGAATTATATTAGTCATTATCCTTATCCGGAATTTTGTTATTTATTATTTTGTTTGTTATTTCGTCAATATGTTGCTGAAAAATAAACGCCAATTTTTTGGCAGAAACTAGAACTATATGATTAATTCTAAAAACTTCTATATTTTAAATATGTCCAATTGTTTTATAGATCTCTATTTTACAGACGTATTTGAATAGGGGTAAATCAGTGAAATACGCCCTCATCTTTTTACACTAAAGGAATAAAGGTACGTGGAATTACGGTAGGTACTTTATATTAATGAACGAAAAACTTTAAATAAATAAATTATTATTTATTTATTTACTTATTTACATACGCCATCCAACAGCAAAGCCAATTACTGGATGGGAAAATACAGAAATAACAAAATATCTTATAAATATATACAGTAAAATATATACAGAATAAAACAGTATTAAAGTTTTTTGAGAGAACTAATGCTACAATTAAAAATATCAATTCTGTCCTGCACGTCATTATAATTACTACACATAAAATGAAGGGGCGAAAATTTTTAACAGATTTGTATGTGGTATATAGCTAGGTAAAAAGTACTGTTATTACGTGCCTCTACTCCAGGTACATGAAAGCGTAATTGCCCAAGAATGTCAAGAGTGTTCACTGCATTATTTAAAATTTTGTGCAGAAAAATTAAAGACTGCTTTTTTCTTCGATCTTCCAGGCTTTTAACTGAGAATCTTTGAAGTAACGTCATTGATTTTATAAATCGAATCTTTTATTTTGTATTTATATATGAATGGACACTTTTCCTAGAGTAGGACTTCACGTTACACTTTGCAATATTCAGTGGGAGATCATTAATTACACTTTCTAAGCTAATCTGTAACTGTATACAGTCGTCTTCTGAACAAATATAACGAAAAATTTTAACGTCGTCTGCATAAAGCAAATAATGGACGTCCAAATTGTCAACAATATCATTCATGAATAGTACAAATAGAAGCGGCCCAAGTACTGACCCCTGAGGAACACCCGACATATCTCAAACGATTTAAAACCACGATGTTTAACGTACTGAATTCTTTCACTACCGATGCAAATAATTCAATAAGGGCGGGAGATATTCCAGACGGTCAAATGCCCTAGAAAAATATGTGCCTATATATTACATTAACTTGCATATTGAGATCAACGTGTTCTGCAATATACTGTGTTATATTAAAAAAGTTGGAAACAGTCGATTTTTTTTATATAAAACCATGTTTATGCAATGTTATATCTGTCCCTGAAGATGAAAATAAAGAATATCATGCAGCGCTATTTCAAAAACTTTGGTAAAGTTACATAAAATCGAAATTTGTCTATAGTTTTCTACATTAGTATTGTTTTCTACATTAGTATTGTTACCTTTTTTAAAGGCGGGGCACATACGTGACTTTTTCCAGACTGTAGGAAATGCAGGATTGCAGAACTTAGTGAAAGGTTAAAAATTAATAAAAGAGCTTTAGCAAATCTGTAGGCACAGTCACAACTAAAAATGCTGGTATTTGGTCAGGTCCTTTGGTACATTTGGGTTTTAATTTGTTCAAGGGCACATATTATCTAATTTATCGGGGTACTGTTCAATAGTATTCAGTCGCCAGTCAATTCATCGCCACCAGCTACAGCCTACGACTTTTTTATACATTTGTAAGTATGCTATGTAGTATGTTACCATTGTTACCAAGGCAATAAATAGTCTTCAGACTCACTGGGGTCTAAAGTGGATCAAACTTCAAATACTAGTTAATTTAATAGTCATAATGTTTAGACAGTTTTCATGTTAAAATCCTGACTGTTAATGATACCCATATCCCAACCAACCAAAGTTTTTACCAACTATTTTCCAAAACTGTAAATTTGTGTTTAAATAGATCCTAAATGAAAAAAAATCCTAATTTTTTTTTTTTCATTTAGGATTAACACCAGTTAATTTAATGGCCATAATGTTTAAAACAGTTTGCATGTTAAAATCCTCACTGTTAATGGTGCCATATGCCAAGTTTTAACCAACCATTTTCCAAAACTGTAAATTTGTTCCTAAATATAGATCCTAAATGAAAAACCAATCCTAAAAATCCTACACGCTTCGGCTGTATAAGCTTCTGAGCTCAACAAATAATGTTCGCCTTCTACTGCTAGTAACATAATATACTATTTATTCCTGCGGGTCGGTTTTTTCAAGGCGAATCCCAGAGCACTGCGGTCACAGATATGGCTATTGTGCTTCCCATTGATTTCCTATTCAACGGGCATCCCTACACAAGAGCGTTAGCCTCATACGAGCGTAGCCCTTATATTCAGTCAAAAAATGAAGCGCGGTCTTGTCTACATCATCACAAACCCCAGCATACTTTACCCGGGGACTTTCTGTCAATCTTAAATTATAGAGATGTTTTTGAGGTAGCAGAGCCCTGTTGTGAACCCTGTCATACTTCGGAGCTGAGGTTTACATGAGTAACCTGCTGAGCATGAGCTCAGCATCTCTACAGTTCTTTTCTGCGAAGGACCTTCTATCAGTGTCTTTGAATGAGTCTGTTCTGATTTCAAAAGCCAGTAATTCCTATGTTGTGTTCCTATGTTCCGGTATGTACTAAAAAGTTCAACATTTTTGCCTTCGGGACATTTTCTGTTTATCCATACGTAGGTACCTATTACATATTTTACATATTTTCTATTTTGCCAAAAAAAGATCCTCCATATTCATTGTACCTAGCTCGTACCTACCCGTATTTGAAGACCATTATATTTTAACTTCAAAATATCTGAAGTTATTTTTTTAATCTAGCGACTCGACTCCCCGTGATATGTATTTTGTATATAATTCGTTATATTACTTGGATGAAATTATAGATTCGGAGTCAATGACAGGAATTAATGGTTATTACAACATCTAAATAGGGAAGTAATATATAATATAATTATAAATCTAGATCGGAACAATGGTCGATATTGGAGTTCTACAGGGCTCTATTCTTGGCCCACTGTTATTTCTCATATTTATAAATAATATTGTGAATGTAGTTGATACTGATAATAATTTGATTATTCACGCAGATACTAACACTTACGTATATGCGGAGAATAATATAGGTGAGAACTGATGCTGTTTTCAGTTTACTACAGACCAGTAATAGTAATAGTAATAAGATAAATGATACACTGACTACAAGCAACAAAGAACTATAACTCGTAGACTATAAGAATGAGACTTTTGAGACATCTGGTTAGAGTATATGTAACAATTAATACATGCTATGAGCCACTGATCTAGATGCAGTTGCAGTATCGCCTCAGGATAGTATGTGCATTGTGCATGTCTTACAACTTTGTAGTACCTACAATCCGAGTCCATTATGTTAAAACAATGGTAACCAATAATAGTAAATACCTTATCGGTGATTTTATAAGGTTTTTTATACCTCGTATATCTCTGAAAGGAACTGTACCAACTGCAAATAACTAGAAAGCACATCGGCCTGCAAAGAAGGCCAACGGAGACCGGGCTGGCCTGGTAAGAGCCAGAGAGAAGCGAATGTGTGTGTCGGTTCGTCGCCTCCGTTTGGCTATCAGCTTGTCGATCGACTTGATTACGACCGCAGCCGTGGCACTGCTGGAGCTCTTATCTCTCCGACCACAGGCGCATTTGCATACACAATTGTAAATTATGAAATTCCCTACCTCCGCGACAGGTCCGATGATTACGGGCAGGCAAAAGTGACCATAAAATGATGAGAAATTGAGAATTTTATATCGGGTATTACATGGCATTTCGCATTTTTTGTGGATATAATAGTAAAAATAAGATTTTGTACTACACATAAATATATAGCAACCAACCAGTCTACTAAACCTTCTTATACTTTGTTATAAAAAGGTCATCGCAGATGGGACCATTGCTACAAAGTTGCAACAAATTTTCTATTTGATTTAAACTATTAATTAACAAAAGATTAAAATAGTAATAGAGATTGTACAACTGATAAATAATTGTGCTAATCTACACATCGATGTTTCAAAGTTTTTGGTGTAAAGCAATGCAGCATTAATATCCAAATGCTGGATTTCGTACATTTGCATTAACCACTGTTGGACATAAGATATCCCATTCTTTAAGCGATCGAATTTCTTTCACATCCTGTTCATGTTCGTAGATGCAAACTGCTTAACTCTAAAAGTTTTTTAGTTCTTGTTTTTGAAGGATTTATTATAAACGCCTTCAAATGAACTAATCTTGGTCTTGGTAGTTCTTGCCAGTACTGAAGGATTTTCCCCTCAGCCCAGGTCAAGAGCGTTACTTTGGCAGTACTCGAGGATATGCCAAGCACTGGTTCTGGTCCGACAAATTCAGAAGCAGCACCCTTCCTGGTTAAAGAGTCGGCTGCTTCATTCCCTTCATGGCTAGAGTGACCTGGGACCCAGACCAGAGTTTCTCTATTTTTCCTTCTCAAATGAGCGAGCGCCTGCTGACAACTCCATACCGTTTTTGATTTACAACGGTAGGAACCAAGAGCTTTTTAAGAGCTGCGTAGCTGTCTGAGAAGATTTTTATCGATTTGCATGTAAGTTGCGTTCGTTCCAGCCTCTGTACACACAATTCGATGGCATAGATTTCTGCCTGAAATATAGTTTCATAACTACCAAGGAATGAGGATATTTTTACCGTTGGATTTCAACTATGCACTCCGGCTCCAACACCCATGGGTGTTTTGGAGCCATCTGTAAACAAACAACTATTTGCCCTCAATAGGTCGGCTTTATTCCGATCCCATTCATATCTTCCTGGGACGAGAATATTAAAGGTCAGTTCATGGTTTGTCGTTGCAGGCATGACATCTGAAATTATCTCCAGGATGCTGGCCATGTCATGTCATGTCATGTCTGGCCATGTCCATGTCATCCAGCAGCCTATTGTGCTCCATAATGTCAGACTGCGGCATATAGCTACCTGCTTTAGTCTGTATGTTGCCCATCTGGCTTCTCTCTCCAAATACGAGTATATGTGAAAAGGAGGTAAGTCCAGTAGGATTTCCAGAGCTTCTGACGGTGTAGAGCTAATTGCTCCAATTATGGCCAGGCAGGCTTGTCTTACCAAAGCCGAAAATTTGATTTTGGTCCCTTGGTTGTAGTCCTATGGACCACCAAACTATGGAGCCGTACGCTATCATAGGTCGTATGACCGTCACGTACAGCCAATATATTTGTTTGGGACCAATGCCCCAAGATTTCGCACAGATTCGTCGACATATCCGTAAGGACAGTCGTGCCTTGTGGATCACTTTCTCCAGATTAGAGTTCCAATTAAGCGACTTATCCAGTACTACACCCAGATACTTCGCATGCTCCGCTAATGAAATTATTTCACCAAGTAAGGAGGGAGGACTTAGATTGTCCAGCGTCCTTTTCTTGGTAAACGGTACAATTACTGTTTTGTAGGGATTTACAAACATCTGCTCGCTCTCACACCAACTCAGTACTATCTAGTACCTCTTAGAGGGTGAGAGAAATTCCATCTTCAGAGTTTCCTCTGACTAAAATGACTAGATCGTCCGCATATGCTTGAACCTCAACCTTCCACACAGAAAGTATGGCCAGCAGGTCATCCACAAGCAGAGTGACCAAAGTAGGGAGGAAAGAATCCCACCTTGTGGACACTCTCTTGCGGCCCTAAATCTGACCATTTCTTCCTGAAGGGACGTCGTTATAGTTCTGTTTTCTATAATAGCCCGAATCCAGTCACTTATGGTTGGGTCGACTACCCTAGCAGCAGCAGCCGTGTATAGGGAGTCAGGCAGAGCATTGTTAAACGGTCCTTCAATGTCAAGGTAAGCCGCCACTACAATTTGCCTACTCTGCTGGGATTTCCCGACTAGGTCTGAGGGTTAGTTCTGTTGATTTGCCAGTTTGATAGGCATACTGGTGGGTATTAAGAGGGTGAATGCTTAACACACTCCTCCTAATGTATCCGTCCAGTACCTTTTCCAAACTTTTCAACAGAAATGATGTCAAGCTAATAGCTCTAAGCCATTTAGGGCCTAGGTCTATTCGACCTATTTTAAGTATGTATACCACCCTAACTGCTGACCAACTGGTTGGTTTATAACTCCATACCAGACAAGCTCTTGAACAGTCTGATGAGAAACGGTATGATAATTTCCAGTCCGTTTTGGAACAGAGCTGGAAACACACCATCCTCACCGGGTGATATCAATGGCTGAAAAGATTTAATAGCACACTCAATGGCTGATCTTGTGATAACCTTCCTAGCCACCAACCAGTCGTTTTTGCTAGGTCGTTTAGATCGGCCCCCTGGTAGTGGTAGTTGTTGGTTATACAAAGTCGAACTACCTGGGAAGTGGTTTTGTAATAAAAGCTCAAAGGTCAGGCCTTCCTGTCAGTCAGAGCCAGACCTGAGTCAGTAAAGGTGCCATCAGGTCGTTTTATCGATCCAAATTCCCTTACCGGATCTCTAGAAACGATGTTGTGGATTCTACTGCTGCTAGGTAAATCAGATATACTGTCGCAGAACTTCCTCCAAGATTTCCTTTTTGCTCTTCTTATTTCTTTATTATAGTCCGTTTGTGCGGATCTCTACGAAGCCCAGGCGCCCAAAACTTTAGCTCGATTAACCAGGCGTCGAACTTCCTTCAATATCAGTCTAACACGAGGATGTTACACATATGACACTATATTCAGCAGTTGTGGAAGATATTGTAGTATATAAGACAGTTGACACATAAAACTTCTACGTACCCTGTTGCCCTTGTATATTCTAGAAGGCGCAACTTATATCCCACACCACCGATTATAATACCGCAGAATTTTAGTGTGGATACTTTGTACGCTATACCAAATCATTTGGTATTGTCTGCAATCTGAGGCCTCTCTGATGAGACTTTCTAGGCCGAAACGAAGCAGCTGTCTGCCTGTGTTAATAGTTGCTGTGAGCGTGTATATACAATTCTGCTGTTTTTTTTCCTTATGTGCAGGGTGTTACATTTGTTTTCCTTATATGCAATTACAAGCATTACAGGGAGTACGTGAAATGTATGTTATCAGCTGGTAACCGATTAAAAATGTGACGATTAAAGCCAACATTTTGATGTCTAACCATTTTCTCGAAATAATAATAAAATTTTAAGTACTACTACTAGGTACCTATCAAATTTCTATTCAAGATAATATTATTTTCATTCAGAACATCTTGCCATTCACCTAGAACCCTAGAGACAGGGCTATTTTTATCACCCTAAAATTGTTTTGAAATGAAAAATTTATTTACCATACATACAGAAGAAGATACATTAGAAGTATCTAGATATGTGTTCACAGAATGATTTTGGAGAAATTTGTTGCATTTAAAATTCGTAAAAACACATCTTGTGAAAAGATGTTTCTCCTGTTTCAAATGATAGAAGGAATGAAGATGCAGGACAGAGTAATAGATAATATATTTCAGAACAGAGTAGACCTATGTCGTTTATTTGTAAGAAAGACAAGGAGAATCTAACTGGCGATTTAAAAGTTAATACCATATTTCCGAGACTAAAATTACAGGACCTCACGGACAACCCTTGTTATTAACCAGTAGCAATAAATTTTAAGCCAGCCAGGCCCACTATTTTAAAGCTTCCTCTGTTGTGACAGATACATCTCTACGGCTTACAGTTATATGGTTATTTTCTCCTTAAGGTCCGTTGTCTGGCGAAAAGAGCGTCTCTTTGTATTTCCGTAGTAAACCATGACCTGCAGATTCATTGAAAGCGAGCAGAGGTGAGGGGGTTCATTGAGTAGCAGGCCCCACGTTGATTTATTAGGGTCATTTTTCGAGAGGTGTAGTTTGTTAATGTCGGTGTCGTCCCGGCGTGGCGACATCGGAGTAGGCGCCGGCGTTTTGGGAGGCAGAGTCTACTCGGACCGTTCTGTCGGTGTCTAGTTTACGACCTAGGACAGTAACGAGTTCAGTAAGGACGGGTGGTGCTTGATATAGTGGGTCTTCGGTATTTTTTCAATGTACGCGGTGGAGCAAATTCGATGGGATTGTAGGCTACATCCAAAATTGCTAATTCCACCCACCTTCTCGAGCTCGATTTTTTAAGGCAAATTCAATGTTCAAATTATAAATTTCATATATTCAATGAACTACATGCATTATTTTTACCATTGAGTTAGGACAGTAGGGAGGAGCTATCTGGTAGTAAAAAATCAAGAGCCCTAAACAAGTTTAGGGATCTTGGTAAAAAATAGCATCGATACCGACATATTGATACGACACTTTTGTCAAAACTGACAAGCGGCTGTGGCGCATACGTCAATTTAGTTAAGTGGGTTTTTTTAGTAAATTTGTACGTCTTGGAGATTTATATACTATCAAGCATTAAAACATAATGATATCGTGCGCCCATAGGTGTAATAACAGGTACTGTATTGATAAAAATAAATTATGCAGAATAACATTTCACGGGTTTACATTACAAATTAGTAAATAATAGGCAGAGCTGTATTTGGCATATTACAAGTAATTTTAATGTTTTAATTGGTAATTGATTGCTTAAATAGTATCTAATAGTACAATCTATCTATGTAATCTATCTAATAAGATCTAACATGAAAACATCTCAAGGTGGATAGACTAGATACATGCTCAGGGAAAGATTAATACGTATATCTATGAGTATACAGGAGCTAGGAATATCAGCTCCTCAATTAAAATTTTCTAAATATATTATAGCATATATTGCAGAATACATTGTTCAGTTTTAAAGCTAATTTACTAAAAATGTACTACTTTTGTAAAAAAATTAATAAATCTGAAAGCATTAGGCATTAAAGCAATAAAATTTTATTATTTAAAGAACAATAAACATTTTTTTGGATCTATATGACCATTTTATTCTGTGTTTTATTCTATCTGTTTCTTTATCTGTGTTTTATTTTATTGCGTTATTTTGATTCCCCATTTCTGACTTATAATTCTAAAAAATCCGGCCCTAGCGAGGCAGCCATATTCTCACGACACTTAGCCACGCCCAGTGATTCCGTTTTTTGTATGCGGAAAGAATGCTTACAGCGTCTCCTTACTATACTACCACAATTATTTTTACATACAATGTAAATTTGGTAAATTTTCCTACTAAATTACTGTGGCAATAACAAAAAATATTAATTATTTTAAATTTCCGCCTAAACGACATTTAGGTACGTCATCCAAATTGCTGCCGCGTTATTACGACGTCACTACAATTGTTTACTATTTTTCTGCTATTGTGCTGTGTTTGTGTAACATAATTTACGATTAAACGTGTTGACATCAGTTCAACGTTTAATAATGCATATAAAAAATATTAAATATTCCAAATACCTACTGTTTAATACCTCTGTCAATAATCATTAATCAAAATGCCATAAAAATATTAACTATATTATAGTAATGGTATAAATTTTAAAATTTAGCATATTCTAGGTATAATATTTGATAAATTTTCGTCTTCAAGGTCTTCAATAGTAGAGTAGTAGCTAAACCATAATAGTACAATAATAATTTACAAAGATACTTACGCTCAAATGTGTAGTGTTGTAAATGAGGGAACGTTCTCGAATGTGCTTGGAGAACATTCGCGAAGCTTCAAATGAATTTGTGCGCACTTTCCCGGCCGAGCATTTTGGAGCACATATTGAGGACTTTCCCTTGAATATGCTCTTGAATATGAAAATTCTCGGCAAAATGCTCAATATGTGCTCCAAAATGCTCGGCCGGGAAAGTGCGCGCAAATTTATTTGAAACTTCGCGAAGCTTCGCGAATGTTCTCCAAGCACAATCGAGACACATTGTTCAAATTCCCGCTAAGAAGTAAAAGTGGCAATATTGCGACTTGCGACTTATTTTTCGAGAATTACAGGTGGCCGCCGGGCTGCCGCTGCACCATAGAATTTATCTCTTTCTGTCATAATAATCTGAAATGTAGAGTAAACAAAGACGAGGATTGCCGATATGTTACCGTGAAGGTACTTACTTTGTTTCTACCGATTACAAATTTTTCCTCTTATATCGAGCTTTATTTGTATTTATTCTTTTTTATAATCATTTAACATCAAATAGTTTTTTTTTTTTAATAAAGGTGAATATATTGAGAAAACTGGTAATCTTCTCGAGAACATTGAGAAGATTGGGAATATTCTTGAGATTATTGAGAAAAATCAGAATATTTACGAGAATATTGAGAATAAAAGAGAAAAATTAGAAACATTGACAAAAAACGTTAAATAGCCTAATTCGACTATACTGATAATAAATTCTGGTTTGTGCTCAATTTGCGTTCTCCAAAAATAAATGCTCGAGCATTTTCCATCTCTACAAATGTGTATCGCTAAAAAATCCTTGCGACTATCTGTGGATTATTTATTTACGTATGGTGTAGATCTAGATGTTTTGATAAGATGAGCGTACTTATTAGTCACATTTGTGCTTTTATGCTCCAAAAGCATATGCATCAACATTTGATAAATTATTACTCTGGTATATAACAAAATCTTCATAAGTTTCTCGTTCGCCAGAGGGCGGAAATCGGGAAGTTATTTGAATTTTAATGAGAAGATACATAAATATAGCGTAGGTACTTTTTTGTTCATTGTTATTTATTTATTGTTAAAGTTAGTAGTAATTACAATCACACAATTACGCAGCATTATTTTTTTATTTAGCGCCGTTTTAAAACTTATAAGTATACCTAATCAACTCTGTTGTCTTAGAGCGTCTTATAAAAAATTTCTGACTGGATATCAAGTTTGAACGAAAATATATTCAAATTAGGTTAAATCGTATTGTCACAAATTAATAATAATATAATAATAATAATAATAATAATAATATTTATTTACAGGTAAGTAAACTTTACAATAATTAAAAATATAAATAAATACAAGTAAATAAAATGGTATTCAATAAGTGTAAAACACTTGTTTTGAAAAACATTTAAGATATACAATTTAATATAAAATTATGTGCATTTCCACATATCACAAATACACATACATAAAATAATAATATAAACATATACATTTTATAGTCCTTGTATATGTGATGATCAAAAAAGAACATACACGTGCATCCATACATCTGATCTCGTAGTAAGTTGATGGCATTGCATGTCCTACCTATCTCATACAGTATTCAGTTCTACCGTTGAGTGACGAAGTTGACTCAACGGTTCTACGTAATTAGTTATTATAGATCTTGGGGTAGATAGAATAAAATCCTTCAATCTTTTTTTAAACAGAGATAGTCTCCCTATATTTTGTACATTTTTAGGAACTGTATTGTACAAATAATATAATTATATATATATAATATTATATAATATAATAATATAATAATATAATAATATAATTAATGCTCTTCATCTGTTAACAATCACAAGTTGTTTGTTGATTATTAGTTAATTTATATTTTTTATAAAATAATTTTAGTTAATAGAACAGGTGGATGCACGAATGTTACATATTGTATACTTTGATAAATGTATGTGGGATATAATATATGCATGTTAATATCAGTCAATATATGCGTTGGTATTAACATGCCCAAGCGGTCAAAACCTAAAGTCGCCCCTAATGCTCCGACATATATCATGGTTTAGGTTTATTTAAGTACATCTAGAACTAAGTAGGTAAATACGAAATTTAAACTCCCCAGGTCATCTCCTGGCCGAGATATTCGCTTACAAATATTGGAAACAGATAAATTGATTTGAAATTAAATAAAAGTAAGTGTAGGTAAAAAAGAGCTATATAGAAAGCTTCAAAACGGTACCTGCTATGGTAAAAAATTAAGTAAGCTAATGGCACTTGATTAAAATAATAGACGCATTATTAAGCAACATTAGTTAATCATTTTTATTTCCTTCGCCATTAGCTATTTAAATTAAATCGTTGCTTTCATTCCCAGCCGCTAATAAACAGGTGTTTAAATGTTCTCCTCATAAATGTGCTTTTTTGTATTAAAATGAATAAACGTACAAAGATAAGCCTGTGAGTAAATTAAACTAAACGGATTTGAGTTCATTCCGTTTTCTACGCCGAAGATTATCATGGTTTAGAAAAGGGGCTATTTAAGCACTATATAATCTTAATTGGTTTACGAACAGGATATCTACGTGGAAAATATAATGAGATATGATAAATAGCCACGACCACAACTTTATACGGAGGTTCCTTGATATATTGTGTTTAACAAATGCAGTTAATATGGAAAGTAGAAAAGCGTTTGTATATTAAGCTGATAAATCATATTTATCTCAATAGACATACGTTGCCTGTCAAAAAAGGACATTTAATCGCTTGGATACACATGGGTATGTTTATACTGATATTATGATTATTTAGTGATTATACAGAAACCTAATCTTGTTGATAATAATGCGCTATTTATAAGTATGTTTAATAGAATTTGTAAATTAAGAAAACGTATTTCGCAAGAGCTTCAATGTGAAAGCCTTTGCTTTGCTTGGCAAAGCAATGCTTTGACACTAAAAAAACCTTAAAGAAGGAAAAGAATATTTCGAAATATCGATTTATTTCAAAAACTGTTTGGTGTTTTGACATTAGCCTAAATGAATCATACACCTCACAAGTATATAGGCATTTATCTAGCTACAAATTAAAAATTGTAACTTCGTACAAGCCAGTAGTAATTTTTTTATCGAACTGATGTTACTGCTTCCCCATCTCATAGCTCTGCTATTGCTGCTAATTGAATCAGCTTATATGTCATTATGAAGACGCATCCCAGCATAATAATAATAATAATATATTTATTCCAGTAAGATCATTTTTTACATGATATTGGAAAAGTCAAAATAGATCACAAATCACAATGTAAATAACAACATATATAGATATACACACAGGAACTATACATCACATGAAAATCAACAATTAAGGCACATCTAGAAGCAATCTTACACATAATAAAATTCATCAATTCTGTAAAAGCACTTAGTAATTAAGTAGGCTTTTAGTTTTTTTTTAAAGGCAATAAAATTTTGTTCATCTTTAATACTACAATGTAATTTGTTGTAAAACTGTACCAGCATAAGAAGGTGATTTTTCGAAAAAAACAGTTCGATGATATGAAACTTGATGCAAATTACCGTTTCTAGTTGGATAACTATGGTTGTCAGAATTTTTGGGCACGTTAATTAATCTTTTTTTGATAAACTGTAAACACTTAGATATATATCGATGGCAATGTCAGGATGTTGTAATTTTTAAAATAAGGTTTACACGAATCCCTGGTTTTTAATCCAAAAATAAGTCTTAATACCCTTTTTTGTAGAAGAAATAGTCGATTTAAGGTAGTTGAACAACCCCATACAGCAATATTGTATGTTAAGCGTGGATTAACTATTGCGTAATATATATTCATTAATTGTGATTGTGTAAATATATTTTTTAACTGTAAAATAGCATAATAACCACTATTGGCCTGTTTACAAATATAATTAATACAATTATTAAATGACAATGATGAGTCAATAAAAGTACCGAGAAATTTCACGAAGTCAATTGAAGTGATATTTAAATCATCAATTGTAACCTGTAAGGTTGAACTAGGATTATGTATCATATTAAATTTCATAAGAACAGTTTTTTTATTATTTAATATTAAATGATTGGCTAAACACCACTCATTAAATCTGCTATAAAGGCGCTTCAATTTATATAAGAGTTCATCAGTAGTATTACCATTGGTTGCCAGTGACACATCATCAGCGTATAGAACAATACTATTTGCATTCATAAAAGCCGGCAGGTCATTTATAAACATTAGAAATATTAAAGGCCCCAACACAGAGCCCTGAGGAACCCCCAGGTTGACTTCACTCTCTGCTGAAGTTGTTTGACCTAATCTGACAACTATTTTGCGATGTTCAAGATATGACTTCAGCCAAGAAAGGACTTTCCCACGAAATCCCAATGCATATAATTTGGTTTCAACATATTTCAGGTTTAAGCAGTCAAAGGCCTTAGTAAGATCAAAAAAAAGTGCTCCAACTGATTTCCTATTATCTAGATGTTTATAAAGATATTCCACAAATTCACTAACTGCACACCTGGTACCTGGTAGCAAATATAATTTAAAAATTTCCATTAGTATATTTAGGATATATAAACAATAAACCAACGAACATATTGTGATAACGTCGCAGTGTCTTCTATCCCTTTAACAAAGTACAGTTACCTAATCGCAACTTTTCGTCTTCATTTAATTTTGAAGTAGGTACCCATATAATCAAATAGTAATCTAAAATCGAGTACCATTAAAGGAAGGATAATTAAGATGACTCACATCAATCTTTGAGCAGTGTGTCACCGGTCAATAATCTAAAAAAATATACTCGCTTTGAAGCAAGTCTCGTCTGCAAATATTTATCAGTATTAGCATCAAGAAATTATACAGTTGTCCGAGGGTACTGACTGACAAAGTCTATTTGTAGACTGTGGTACTGACATTACACCAACTGGATTGATGATCCGATCCAGCAATGGTTTTTTCAACATTTCTGCAACGTACCATACAACAAAACAAATCCATTTCGGTGGTTGATGTGTCTACTAACCAAAGGGTCCCCTTGCGGCATCGCCGGGGCTAGACTGGCGATAAGTAAGGCGCCGGCCACCGGAGGAATGTGGACTGGCCATGCCGCTAGCTCGTCCGCTGGATTACCACCTTGCAGCCGACCGCGATAATCCGACACCTAGAGGTATACAACTCCTCTTTCATACAACAGGACGTTATTATTACTCGTTCCTGATATTTGGCTATTTTTACACATTATTACTTTGTAATAATGTCATATTGTCTCTTCCTCGATACTACATGGCGATGTTCACAAGATCATTTACGTATAATTCTATTAAAATTTATAATAGCCTTAATGATGAACTAAAGATTCTACCCGTAAACAGTTTTCGCAAAAAAAGTTAAGATTATTTCTTAGCTCTTTAGTAGTGCATTTAACTATTATTCTTAGAATGTTTTATTGCATTTTCTGTGTAATTGATATTTTTGCTGTCTTTGTATCTTTTAAATTTTTATTTTATTGTACATGTTGAATTACCATTTGTAATGTTTCAATGACAATATTTTGTTGAGCTATTTTTGTGTATATTTTTTTTTTGTATTTAATTTGGGTTAAGTGGAATAGCCAATGCTAGACTTCGCCCAGCTGTTGCGTGTTTTATATTTTTGTAAACACCTTATAATAAAGACCTTTTATTATTATTATTATTATTATTATTATTATACTTACTTTCCCATATGCAAGTTTATGACTTCCGGGCTCATCATTAAGATGAGAATGAGGGATAGAGATATTATTATTATTATTATTATTATTATTATACAACGCTTTGTAAATAGAGTCCTTACGGTAAATACAACAAACCAAATATGCAGGGCGACTATCATTGTTCTGATAGTTTCTACCTGTTGGTTTTGCTCACTTTTTACAATTTGTATGACAACAATTTACGGAAAATTGTGTTCGATTTAACGCAAGTTACACCTACATGTCACTATGTAAACTAGAGATTGAAAATGAAAAGTTGGAGTATTTTTGATCACGCATCGTGTACCTACCTATCTTATCCGATGATTTCACTAAAAAAGTTTAAGCAACAGGGAAGAAACTTTAAACTAAATTGAGGAGCGAAATGAAAATGAGGCTCTTTATACCTGCCAAATCAGTTAGTATTCCAATAGCAGAATATCTCCCACGGTATATATCTTCTAGAATATTTCTATTAAATTTGTATAGGCCCTTCTAGTTCATTTCCCTCGTGGTCGCCAGATTTATATACATTGATGCATACTTGAGTTGGAGCGATAATTGGAGAACAAACATGTACATCGAGCGAAAGAATAGTGAGATTTAAATTACTAGAACCCTTCGTCCATCCTCGTTGCTAGGGGGCTTGAGTCTATACTATTACTACTATTACTACTACTACCACTATACGACTACTACTACTACTATTGCTATTACTACTACTACTATAGATATTTTCATAGAATACTATTGCATAGTTTTTATTTGTGATGTGGTATTTTTTATTTTGTTGGACATTTATTTTTTTGGCCTCATTTATACCTATATTTGCTTAAATTTGAAATTATATGTTTTCAAATAATTTTTGTCTTTTCAACGAAGCTAAAGAGACTAATATGCCTGAATAATTAAGTGCTGGTTGGGGCTTTTGCTCGCAAAGTTTGTAGTTGCTTCCGACATTTTCTTTGTGTTACGGCATGTACAATATTTCAATTATTGTTTTTATTATTATGTGGAAGCGTGGAAGCTATAATAACATAATAGCAGTCATTCAAATATTTAATCAATATTACAACTTTTTAAAGATTGTTTTAAGAAGACATCGTAAGTGTAATAAATTATTTTATTAGTGTTTTTTGTAATAGTCATCGTCATTGTCCTTTGGTTTTTGCTCTTTTTGTTTTCGTTGTTTTTATTATCAGTATTATTGTTATTGCTATTGTTTTTACTGTTACTATTATTATTATTCGTAAATTTTTTCCCATTATGCACTTCTCAGTTCTTATAGTTGGTTTATGTCTCTTGTAGATGGGTTAGTACCAAGTCTAACACGAAATTATTTCTGATTTAGAAATAATCTTACTATATTGCATATATGAAGTAAAGCTGCTTTTTATGACACTTATACATTGCTTATAATTTCTTTCAGTCTCAGTTGAGTGAAGTGATTTATGGTGAATGAGTATGAAGTGAATGCCCATCACTGATATAATTATAATATTTATTTATTTTCTATTATAGTTGGTGGGAAATATTGGTAGAACCTACGCTTGGCTCCGATTGCACATTATATGGTAGGGCTATTGCCTGGTGAATAATTTCTGCCACTGCATCATGTCTATTGATATATTGCACACATTTTGATAGTTTGCAATGTTATATGTTCTGTTGTTTCAGGAAATTGGTGGCATTTTCTGCATCTATTGTAATATCCTTCAAAACTTTTTTTTTATAGTAGAATTATCGCTATAACTTGGTCTTGTGTTGAAAGTATAAATCCCTCTGTTTCTGGGTATAATTGTCCTGTTTGTAATAGCCTATATGAATATTCCGTGTAATGCTTTAGGCGACCATACATTTTGCTTTTGTACAACTACATTATTTTGTAAGCATTCTTATTCTTGCATTGATAGGTTTAAGGGTCTGAAACTGTTATCAACATCAACTTCTACTATTGCCCTATGTCAATTATCATTATTGTTATTATTATTAATATTATTAGATATTATTGTTAGTGTTATTTATTGTATTGGACATAAATCACATGGAAATAATTTCAAAGCGATACTTTTTGTTATAAATAAACAAATTATATAAATATAACTTTCAACGCACAAATTTTAGTGACACAAGTTGTAATAACCGACAACCAACTTGATTAGTAGTTACCTATAGTTGCTTGTAAATTAACAATGTCTTTTTATACAAAACAATTGCATTCCTTATAGCATTTTTCGTGGTATAAAATAACAGAATTAGTCGTAACAGCTGGAATATTATTAATATTATTACTGGTATGAATACCTACTTCTAGCTTTATGTACTTTCGTCTTATAGCGGCCGAGAATTTTAAGAAAGAGTTTATTTCCAAGAAATTGGAGAAAGTTTCCTGTGGGTAATGAGCTGCAAATGCTTTTAAATAGGGAGCGATTAATTATTGTGATAATAGTTCAAACTTATCCAAAACAACTGGCCTTTCAAACCTAGGGACTGCTGGGCTGTGAAATAGTTTTCGATAATAGCCCATGACGAGTTAGCATGAATAGTTTTGGACAAATATTTTTTCCACGATATTTATATTTTCAGGTCAGAATAAAAAACTAATTTTTTTGCATTATACCCAAAATCTAAAAAATATCCGCAGTATCGGCAAACAATATAACATAACTGAGGTTATGTTGGCAGGTCATGTAAGGTTTTTGGCAACCTACCTTTTAAATTTTAAATGTTATATGTCAAACTACAAATCACAAATGCTTGGGTAAACTCATATATATAATACTACTATATGGAGTCTATGTAATCTTTACCATGTTTCTCAAGTGAAGCCAAATTAGAGTAGTCCAGAATTATATCTATTGTCTCTTTCACGGAGAAAATACCAAATACTCATGCGCAGCAAACCGCGGGAATTTTGCTCCATATACTGTAGAATACAATAAATTAACTTTATTTTATATTGTATTTTATCTACATATAACGGTTTTCAATGTTGTTATTGGGATGTTCCCGTATTTATCAAGTTTACCAAAATAGTGGATGCAGTTTGTATTTGAAAAGAAAATTTTAAAAATACATACTTCAGGTACCTATGCGACTTCATATGGAATATTTCCTTCGCACAAAAGACAAAACCTCGACTGAGTTTTTCGTTTCGGCATTTTGCGATATCTGTGGAATTAAATTAATGAAAATGAGGTACAGTATAATTCATATACCTAATTCACTACATATTTAAATTTACAAAATGTTCTTATATACCTAAACTAGCAGTTGCGACTGTAAAAATACCGTCGAAATAATTTGATGAGCAAATGTCTCTAATCACTAATAAGTCTAATAGGTATATGAACAAAACTAAAACTACAAGTTACACATAAATAAAACACTTCTAAAACTGCCGGCTCTACGAAAAACACAAATTTATTTTCTGTGAAACACAAACATACCTGAAATACAAAAGATAAACTGTGACATAACCACACCACAAAACACATATATGACAAAACACATACAGGGTGTCCCAGTGTGAGCGAACAAAAATTTACCAGTGTGTAGGCCAGACCAAAATAAGAAAAAATTCTTATAAAAAAAAATTCTTCGCTGCACGCCTAACGAGTTATTTTGAGTTTGCCAGGGTGTTATTTTGTAAAAAAAAAAAAAAACAATTTTCCGAGATAACTTAAAAACTCGTTTCATAGATTTAGGTAATATTTGGATGACGTGTACATCTATTAAAGGCCATTAAAACTATATGGTGTTTGTTTAACTCTAAACTTTAAAATCATTGCATATACTTTTCTGCATAAAGGAATACAGTCGTTACTTTACACTCAATTTACTCGAAAATGGTTGATTTTAGAGCTGTGTAACAAGAGCACCTTTTTTGTTCAGAATTGATAGCCGATTAAGGAAAACTTAGTTAATTCACGAAAAAGTAGGATATACAAGAGTTATGAAGACAAAACCATAAGGAAGAGTAGACCTAGGCCACCACAAGTGTCAAAGTTAAACAAGCACCATATAGTTTTAATGACCTTTAATAGATGTACACGTTACCCAAAAATTACCTAAATCTACGAAACGGTTTTTAAGTTGTTAAAGTTATTTAAGTTAAGTTATTACGGAAAATTGTTGTTTTTTTACAAAATAACACCCTGTAACTCCTTAGGCGAGCATCAGAGAAATTTTTTATAAGAATTTTATTCTTATCTTGGTCTGACCTACCCACTGGTAAATTTTTGTACGCTCATACTGGGACACCCTGTATATGACAAAACAAAAGCCCGGTCTTTCTTTACTTTCGCGCCACATTGAAATTCTTGGATTGGATTGGACAACACTTGGGCATGTGCACAGGAACATTTGTCCGTGAAAGAGAACGAAATATATAACTCCATCTCATAAACCGGCTTCAAGAAAAGCTCGAATAGCTCAATATAGTAGTATTATATATATGGGTAAACTACAAGAAAAATTATGAAAAAATTAAATTTTAATTGATAGTGATTTTGTTTAAATACTAACAACCTATCTGCAATTAGTATTATAATGAAGTATTTTAAATATTTAAATGTATAATAATAATTTGGAGAAAATTTAAGAAAATATGAACTTTCCAGCAACAAGTACGGAAATTTATTGAGCCATGAATGCTTGGCTTTGCCGGAAAATTTTCATTAAAGTTCTGTCACTTAAAAAACATGGAAAATGATATAACCATATGATTCGAAGCTAACCGTAATACGAACAAAATTAATTAATTACGGAATATGGTTGTGACTACCGGTATGTACCTATTTAATAGTACAGGAACCTGTTCAAAAATATAAGATATAGAAAACAAGTAGTTACTCACTATACTTGAAAGTTATTTTATTTATAATATGTACCTACTCTATTTATAGAACAGACATAACATATAACTGCATATTATGTTTTTTGAACAAAAAAAAATGAGGAAATTATGCAAATGATATTGAGTTGTCGAAATGGCATTCACATAATTTACAACTGCTGCCGGCAGCGAATATAGATGATTTTTCAAGAAGTGAAAGGAATCTTGACCAGCTTGACCGTTAGATAGATACGTAAATCACGAGCGTACAAAATTATTTGCGAGGTGAAACTGAGGTCAAACTGACATACACCAAGTTCTCAAATAATGTACTCCCGCTCAACTTTTCAAAATGTAATTAAGTTTTATTTACCAAAAGAGATAATCCCCACAGGTTTGTCAAAAGTATCATTGATCTACTACTGATTTAAGTATATTTCTAATTATTAGAGAAATGTATTAACAGAAAAAGGACGAATAGAGGTGCTTATGATTGGTTTTCGAGATAGAATTCTTACTCAGCGAGATGTATTGCGAGCAAAACTGAAACCAATTTAGAGTGTTTGGCCACGTAAGAAATTTACTTAAGGAAGACCACAAAAGGTACTTGAAAAGAAAAAATGAGCTGTCTTGTCCTGTGCTCTTGAACTCTAGTTCAAGATAAGGTAATATGGCTGTTACGGAATTAGAATTGGCAACTGTGATTTGTCAACAGAATCAGTAGGGATCGATATCTTTATGAATACCTCCTTATGATCCTTTTAAAGTGTAGTTGGTGCATGAGCTGTCAGAAGATATGAGCATGAATCAGAAAACATGAGCGTGGTGATTGACTTTGATCAAAGAATTTAGTTCCTCAAACAGATTATTCAAATGCACAATAAACATGCCATGTAAATGTCGTGTAACAAATAATTTTTGCCGAATGGACAAAACTGCAGATACTGGGCGACAGTAAATCCACAATGGATGCAGGAGGTTAACTCACAACATGCTGAGAAATTAATATGTGAGTAGAAATGATTTACAATTGAATTGTGGGACTTTATTTCTTTAAAGGACGCTAAACGTTCAACAGTACTTGAAGTTTCTTCATTTCGAACTTATTCCTGCTGCAGCTGTTCTATTCCCAATCCACAAGTACCCTGGCGATGTATCGCATTATATCCTTCGATTTCAACAATATGAAGCATCTCCTTACTTTCAATTTGCCTATTAAGTGTCTGCCGAGATCATCTGATCTAACCCTTTTAGACTTTTCTTATGGGGTTATCTAAAATCTAGTCTTAAAATCTATATTGAAAGAGCAGAGTTAATAGCTTAGAAAACAGAATACGTCAGAGATTCCGAATAATTTCACCAAATTCGACTTCAAAGGTGCATTGAAGCAAATGGGTACAAAATTAAACATGAAGTATTATATTTTTTTAGTACAATAAGTTAGTAGGTACCTCAATTTTTGTCGATACATAGGTATTACAAAAACTATTCATAATAAAAATGTTTTCAAAGGATCTATTGGACACGTCTTTTAATCGTGATCCAAATTCGTTAAATATACAGAATATTACGTTTAAAATAAGAACGTAGGTGTCATTATCGGAAAAACCCTAAGTGGCATTGATTAATTATGCAAATTAAAAAACACTAATTTATTTGAAGGGGATGCCGAAAACAACTACGCCATGGGCAATGTGCCCCGACTAGCATTGCATTACTCAGGCATATCCATAGGAGTCGCCATATCATCGAGATCAACCACCAGACACTGACCGGTTTCGCCCTTATTATACGCACGTCAGAGTGCGATAGGTAGTGGAAATAAAAGCACTAAGTTGGTAAGATTATATGGAATTGGTTCCATTCATTGTGAAAGCACTGCATAATTTAAAATCGCCGAATTAAGTATTCCTAGAACCTCAATTCTTGTTGACATATCAATAATTGAGGTTCTCTGTGTATTTTTTGAGTTCCTCATAATATTCATATCATGATATTAAATATCTTCTCAATAAAATTTTAAATCATCGGTCTTGTTAATTTATAACAAAAAAATGTGATTTCCGCTTTTACCTCTGGTTACGCCAATGGCCTCCGGAGCATGTAAAAATCGACGTCTTTGAAATTAACGGTTAACATATTCAAGTAAGTTCACCAAACATCTTTTTTATTGGGATACCCAGACATTATCACACGATTCCTATAATAGAGAGTCATTTCGTTTCATCAGAAGTTCCGTCGGCTTACCTTTGAACATTACCAGTACCAGACTAACGCTATAATTTTATTGCATTTTTAGGACCAGAATTTGTTCGTTTAATTTAATTAGTGTCTGGAGCTATATATTTAAACTCTCCGGGACAGCTGACATAATAGAAAAATATTCCCTATCAGAGTTAATGATTTTGATAAGATGTACTAAATCCGGTACTTAATTCGAATAATAATTTTGATATGTGTCCAGTTTACACCAGACATTTTCTTGATTTGTGAGGAATTAACAAAATTTATTTAAAAAAAATTCAAATACGATATTCGGAACCTTTGCTCTGTGAGAAGACAAAGTCCAGCAGTTATGAAACTGTATATTTTATTATTAATAGCGTATTAAAACCATAGTTATCTTCTTAATTACCCTTTTTATTAGCATAAAAATATATTTCAGTGATGTTTTACGTTTTCTAGTCCAGTTATGTTTGTTTTTGCATTGGAGATTTATTAGGTATTTCCTAATTATAAAAATAAAAAACATACATTAATCAGTGCTTGGGAATTACACCAAATTACAGAAAAACTGTTTATAGTAATAATAAATCAATGTAAATAGCGCAGTGTAGAAAGGCTAAATTGGCTACCTGATGGGATAAACTAGAATAGTATTATTTTTTACATTTGTTAAAATGTCAAATTTTAAAATAGAACACCATCACTTCCTATGTCATTAAAACCTTTTTGTTATATAACGCAGGCAGAGCCCGGTATTAATGTGGCCACTATACTGCTGTATGGTAGACCTAAACTAAAAATTAAATCTATAGTTGTATTTTCTGAAACTGAAATAATCGTACCTATTTGAACCTAAAAATGATATGGAAGGAAGGTGCAGTTCTTCAAATACCTTATGTACTAGTTATCTAATGCAACCAAGAGTTAAAAAATAAGTTAATTAAAAAGATATAGGTTTTTTATAAAACTAAACTTACTACTGCTATAAACAAGTAGGTAATTTCTTAGTGTTTTGGAACCGTAGATACCTATGTAGTCATAATAAGTATCAAAAACTAGCAGTATCGTTGATTGAAGAGTATAATCAATCAACAGTAGTGATAGATGTAGGACCTATTTTTGATTTTTTTTTTATTAGATTCTCTGGCATCCTTTCTGGGATAATGTTAATGTTTCTAATTCTATAATTAGTTAATATATGAAAGTATTTATTTGTGACATCATTTAATTACTCTTATTTATTTGGGTATTATGTCTCCACTGAGAAATACAATAAATTAATAATCAATCTCTGTGCCGATGGATCAGTCAAAGGTTGTTTTTTTTTTTTGAAAAATATTTTGTGCCTAATCAAGAAATCTCACACTGAAAAGCAGATTAGCTATATATAACATTACACACATCACTTAAAAACGTTTACACTGCGAAAACTTATCCGTTTTCGTTATCAAAACTTTAAGTATGACTGACGTACAGAATAGTATGACAGTTTGTAATTCATTTTGTTTATCTACTTCCATGGGCATATTAGATATTAGTCGATTTTCATTCTATTTTGACTTACCTCGTCTTTCAAAATTGATAACCAACAACTATCAAAATTTACAGATATACAGGGTGTTAGTTAAACATGCGGCAAAAATTTAAGAGGTTATTCCTTGGACTATTCTAAGAATATTTTATCCTTTGATGATTTTTGAAAAGCGCTTTGTTGCGAAGATATAGGGCGAAAAAAATTTTCAACGAATAACAATTTATTACTAAAAATTACATGTAACATTTCTGAACCTACAAGAAGTGTTCAAAATGGCTACCTCCAGCTCGGATGCAACCATCCAGTCTTCTCCTAATAGACTCCCGAACTCTTTCAAAAAGACCAGGGTCGTTTCTTATTGAGTTACACCCAGCAATTATCCGATCTCTTAAATCGTCCACATCTTCCACTGGCCTAGTATACACTAATGACTTTAGATGGCCCCATAGGAGACAATCCAGGGGATTTAAGTCCGGGGATCGAGGAGGCCATACGTGAGGTCCACCTCGACCAATCCAGCGATCTAATTACACGTCAACAAGCCAAACGTCCATCAATCTTAACAAATGCGACACATACAAACTACAAAAACACAACATACAAAAACATACAAAATAATCACTCCGAAGTATCACGGGATGTTGGTAAGAAAAAGCAACTCCTTTTTCTTACATGTCTTTTACTTGTTACGTCCAGTGTAGTACGCCATACTTTTATTTCACCTACATTAATAATGTGAAAAATACCAAAATTTGATTTGTAGAAAATTTTTTTCGCCCTATATCTTCGCAACAAAGCGCTTTTTCAAAGATAATCAAAGGATAAAATATCCTTAGAATAGTCCAAGGAATAACCTCTTAAATTTTTGCCGCATGTTTAACTAACACCCAGTATATTGGATACAGATTTGTCTCCATTTAATAAAATTGTCGCGGATTCTTAAAGTTTTCTTTTTATATTGTTTTGTTCTTTATCTAAAATTTTAAGTGACTCCCACTGTACTCTTATGGCTATTTCCCAAGCGTGTTCACAATTTTTTTACTTTTAAAATTATCTCCTTTTAAGAATTAGCATTTATTAAAACTGTGTTAATTAATAATCAGTATCCCGAAAGTTTTGTTGAAGGAACATTTGAAAGCATTGAAAATAGGAAAAAACCAAATACAACAACGTAAAATTTCCTGTACCTATTTTAAAATTTTCATTTACCTATAAGTATACATGGTTTATCTGAAAGATTACAAAGAATTGGTGATATTTTGGAAATTAGAACGGTTTTTCAAACAGATAATACTTTACGGACAATTTTATCAAAGACTCGGCCAAAAAATAATATAGAAAGTTCAAAATACTGCCTTTACAGTGCAACATGTGAGTGTTGTAATAAACATTATGTGGGTGAGACATCAAAACCTCTAAATGTTCTGATCGGAGAAGACAAAGATTATATTAAAAGGAGAGAATTTGAAGTAAAAAATTTGTGAACACGCTTGGGAAAATGGCCATAGGGTACAGTGGATAGATAATAGATACCATATACTCAGTTAAAATTTACTAGGTACTTAAAGTTTTGATAATGAAAACAGATAGGTTTTCGAACCGTAAACGTTTTTAAGTGATGTGTTTAATGCCATATATGTTATTAATATGCTTTTTAGTGTGATTTCTTGATTAGGCAAAAATATTTTTCAAAAAATTGCAATCTGCATTAAAACCGATTTCAAAAATGGTTCCCTTGTTGTAGACATACATATACATATACTCGTATGATGTGTCTCTCACGATAAAAGGCTTATACTTCAGGGATGGTTTGGGGATAAATTAATAAAATCTGAAATCTTTTGAGATGCAGATATATCTTTATATCTACTAATGTAAGAACTATTACAGCAAATTTAGTTATATTAACAGGAACACCCTGTAATTAACGTTCTCTTGAGATTGCTTCCTTTCTCAAAGAATGATCTATGCACACGTTATTTTTTTTATTACATCCATTAGTCACAATTCGTGACTAAAGCAGTAAATTATTTGGGTTTATTTTTTTTGTCCGATAACCATAAAATTTGTTTTACGAATAGATAATTTCAATAATGCCAGTACACGTACCGTTTTTTTAATAAGTAACTGTTAGCTTTTTATATACCTGGATTTATAGCTGTATTAATTAATAAAATAATAGAAATAATCCCATCAAGCTTTCAAATTATTATTTATTGCAAGATTGGTACCGGATATATATAATTATTAGTTTAGAAAGCAACAAATTAGGATCATTATATTTAGAGGAATTTAGTAGGATTACTTGATACAATTAATTCTTAAATGAAAACTGGTTATAATGGCATAGTGGCTAAAATTCGTACAACCTCCAAGATATCCAAGTGCGCGTGTATCAAGGATATCTCAGTGTCTGCCAGTTAGGTAGATATTATGGGGATCTCAGAAAGCACAAGAGCTAGAAAAAACGTTTACATGGACCAAAGCAAGTTTTTTAAGATACTGTAAATTAGTAAACTTGAATTTTTGAAAATCTGTAATTTGCCATAAGTACACTTTTTCAATATTTAAGACCATGATGATGGTATTAAATAATCTAAGATTTCGTCGATTTGAAGAAACGAGCTGGATCATTTCTTCTAATTGCTGCCGTATTGGATTTTTCACTTATTAAAAAAAGGGACTTGATTTTATCTGTCACGATGTAGCACTTGGTAAAAATTATTCTTTAACAAAACTATACACCTATTTTTATTCCATTGATATGGTAGTACCTCACAGGATAGATACTCTTTAGAATTTAGAAATTCAATTCTTCAAACAATTTCTCATTTTTTGCCTACAATAGGTAGTGAATAATCCAAGTACCGCCCATTAGGAAAATGAGCCTGACGATGAAACTGTTTAAAATTATTTTTAAGAGCCCAATGCAAATTATAACTTTTGTTTTCGAAGATAACATGCTTATTTTAATTGCAAAAGGCTTGACCTTAAGGCTCGTCTGACACCTGGGTAAATAAAAGTCTAGTGTTGTATTGTTTGACCGGCGGAAGATGTCGTTTGCGCCAGTTATTGAGATGTAATCACCAGTTTACTACGAAATATTATAGACAAGTAAATTTTCTCTCCCATTGAGTATGTGCCCATGTGCACCATCGATAAACTATGTCAAGCTGTAATTTATTTAATAACTTTGGCTTAACATTGAATGGAATATGGGAGGCACATTATTTCCTACGACCTTCTTTCCAAAATCAAACTGTAATAGAATTTGTTATGCATAATCTCGCTTGCATTTCTCGCGAGATTTGAAAAATTAAGGCTTTCTGAACGAGTGTACAGAAGCTTAAACAGCCGTAACAGCCCCTAATCTGGTGATGGAGCTTTAATTCGCAACTTTAATTGGGTGTGTCGACAAAATAGGAAGAGCTAAAAGTGATTTTGGCCGCAGTCGACGAAAGGGTATCAAAACAGGTAAGAATATTCAATCGACGAAACGGTCAATGCACAAAACGGTAATACTTATACGTTCTGATTATGGTGAAATTTATAAAATTCAAAACGAGACATCGTTAAAACCAATATAGGCCACTCTTCTAAATAGTGAAAAAAAATGTATTTCCTAAAAAAAATTGGATTTGTCAAATTACTCTTTTGTATTGATATTGGAACTTACTCGTCAAGGGCCGTGGATAATCCGATTAGTACGCAGTTATAGTGTTTGGCCAAAATTATAGAGAATTATTCAAGTAGGAAACCAAGCATTTTTAGACAGTTACTGTTAATGAATTTATAATGGGGTATAAACGACAGTACAGAATCAAGTATCACACCGAGATCTTTTTTTTTCATGACACCTATTCAGTAAAGCACCCCCTATCCTATAGTCATACAAAATCATGGTGTCCTTCCCAGAAAAGGTCATTGACTCACATTTTGATTTATTTAAACTCAACCTGTTTACATGACACCACTCACATAACAAATCAATATCAGCTTGCAATGACTCGCAATCACTTTCTGATTTTATGACTAACAATTTTCAAGTCATCAGCGTACAAATAAATATCAGATTTAATAGATTTCTGATATAATTCACAAACATTAAAAATAAATGTGGTCCAAAATTGGAGCCCTGAGTAACACCACTAGTTGCACAATAAGTATTTGATTTAAAGCCCTTGTATTCAACATAATTTTGTCTATTCGATAACAAGGAAAGAATAAGTTTTACCATATTTGTGTTTAATCCGAATTGACTAACCTTTCTAATTATTAACTCATGGTGTACTTGATCAGACGCCTTGGTAAAATCTGTAAATATAACATCTACCTGCGTCCGATCATCAAGAGCTTTGGAAACAAATTGAGTAAAATTACAAATATTCGTCAACGTCGATCTACCTTTAACAAAACCATGCTTAATACTTATCTAACGACATACATGATTATACACAAAAAATGACAGAATGCTTTCAAAGAGTTTGGCAATATTAGGGAGCAGAGCAATTGGTCTATAGTTAACTAATAACATTAGATCTACACCAGACTTAAATACCGGACAATTTTTTGTCATCTTCCATCGAGTCGGAAAATGACCGTTATCTAAAAGTAAATTAAATATCTTACATAATGGTACTTCAAAACAACTAATACAGTTCTTCTCACGAGAAATGCAGGTATAAGATCTGCCCTCCGTTGTAAAGTTGGCTTTCATTTTATTAACGGCATTACATTGATATCATTAACTCCAATAGTAAAACAAGTGAACAAATTTTCACAAAATATAGAATTGTCAGAACCATTACCACACATCACATTATCATCTGTTAAGAAAACACTTTTAAGGTGCGAAGCAAATCCGTCAACTATATCTTAAGGCGACGAAAGGTTGTGGTCCTGAAACGTCATGGCATTAAGTATTCTTGACGACTTCCTTTTAGCATTGACAAAATTCCATAATTTATTTGGTTCACTCTGTATACTCCTTTCAACATCCCTAACAAAATTGTTGTACTCACGCCGAATGTCATATTTTATTTCTCTTTTTAACTTTGTTACCTTACTTTTATATTCAACAAGTTTGTGTTTTTTAAGTAATTTGTAATGGCGATTTTTTAACTTAATTTTTTGTTGTATCTCTTTAGTAAACCATATGGGAAGAAGTAGAGTTTCTAGGTGTTGTTTTGAGTACAAATATCTCTAAAGTATTATACAGCTTTTTATAAAACATATCACATGCAGCACAACGTCATCCATTTCATAAATATCCCTCCAATCAATTACAGACAAGGCATAATATAACTCATGAAAATTCACTTTGCGAAAGTTATATCGAGGACAGCCAACGTTATTTTCGAATAAGTCAATGTTATGAGATACATAATCGAGATCAGATCGAGATCGAGATGCTATAGTAGAGGAAGGAATGAGATTATGAAACACGGATACGTACTCGCTTCATTTCTGTGAAACTTCAGCTGTTGGAATCGTCAAGGGCGGATTTACAGGGTGGGGTTTATCTTATGCGAAGTACGTTTATGTTTTTTAAACTAATTACGTTTTTGCTCTTTGCTAGTGTAAAATTTGAATTCATTGGGTGTATTTTTTAAACTAATTACGTTTTTGCTTTTTGCTAGTGCAAAACTTGAATTCATGGGGGGGTAATTACCTCCCAATTATGTTTAAATAACATACCTAAACGTACTTTACTTAAGGATATTTCATTAAACGCTTCTATTTGCTATTTCATTTTTGTTCCAAGAAAAACGTACCTATCTAAATACACAGGTAATTTGACAACATTTTTAAAAAATGTGGTTCTTCGAGATACCCCCCCCTTATGTTGAAAAGCTAAATAAGCCCTTGGGAATCGTTTAAAAAATTCACGAATTTAGCATTACCGCAAAATGTCATAAATAAATTAGGTTCATTACAGGTAATAATAATAAAGTTAGTCTTTGTAGGAGTCTTGCCGTAATTCACTGTATTTATTTTAGAATTCCAGTATTGATTGCATGGTTGATCATTTATCCACCTATGGCGCCACCAGCAAGCCGTAGATGGTATGTTGGTTAATTTAAGAAGAAGAAGTTGCTATTTATTCTTTTGCTCATACCATATGCGAACGCTCTTTTTTACTAAGGCAACTAGTTAGAAAGTGTCATCTCTGTCCTGATTAAATTTTAATTGCCATAGAACGTTAAAATGTTCCTAGAAAAAAGTTTTTCAAACACCTTCTCCTAAATATATCAACTATGTTCTAACTAATACTTGACAGATACAACAGACTTGTCGGGTCACGTCTCGTCGAATGAACACCATTTCTCATCTCAGAAGTGGGACTTGCTGGACGGAATTTTTGGATCGGCTCGAATTAGTTTAACTTTGCGGCTCTGTGTTTATACCGCAGCGGCTTAATTTAGTGGAGGCGTTAATCGGGATGATGTAAATATCGGTGGCGGCAACATGTGTTCCCATCAATATTTACTTGTCCATTAGCCCGCGCTCTTTACGGGATCGTTTATTTCTGTAACTGAATCTGTCAGCGGGCTAAATGCATTACATTACGGGACTCCAAACACTGTGAAATTCCTATGGAACAGAGACGCATCAATCATATGGCGCACAGCCGTAAATAACCGGCCGGTCGGTCAGTGGCGTACGTATGGGGGCGGGGGTGAAATTACTTGTTTCTAAAACTTAAGAGAGTATATTTTGCAATAATGATCATAAAAGCTTGAATAAAAAAATGTTAATCCGATAATTTCAGTTCAAAACTAACAACAGAAGTGTCCATTGACAAAGAGTCAAGGAACGACTTGAAACGTTTAGAATGAAAAGTTTAGTTATGTGTTCGATTTATATTTTTTTACATTTTTATTTTATTAAGGCCGGATTTCATAATCAAAAAATAAAGGACATTTAGCTAAAGTTGCTTTTAAGTATCCATTAAATTTGATTTAGAAACTGGCCCTTAAGTTTTTATTTAAACGTAATTTTAAATATTAGGTACTTGCAAAATTACATAATCTATTTCTTAACCTGAAAAACTACTGATTTATCTACTCTACTATTACTACTAATTACTCCAATATTAATTAATTTATCAAATTTATCGACTAATAATTTATGGAATATTAACTTTTATAGCATATTATACACGTGGCTAACTTTGAAACTTGACCTTGATACTACACTTGGGCCATTTACTTTGAATACTTCTGGTTTATTATTTTTAATAGTTTACTTACAGATGGTGTAATCCCAAAAGAAATTATGTTAAATATTATTCAGTTATTATTAAAACTTGGTACGTCTATTTTAAATTGGAAAAGTAATAATTCAAAAGAAATCAACAAGCCGTAGTTAAACATTAACTTTTGTTATTGTGTAAATGTATTGTATTCAGTAATTCCAAGTGTCTCTTCATGTACAGATCGGCAACAGTTATTATAAACAAACATTTTATAACGCAATCTTACATCGGCCAGTGGCTTTATTTGATAAGTACTCCTTGGAACATCAGTTTTAGACCTGCAGCCTAGCAATTGATGAAAGTATGACAGTTAATACATTAACGTCTTTTAAAATAAGAGAAAACCAATAGAAGATTGTCAGGTCAACATAAGAAATAACTAAGCATAACCACTACACCAATGGAAACATGGTTTATCTTCTTTAATATGTGGTTCGGTCCTCCCGAAGTGAGTCCCAAAACACTGGTGCCACAGCTAGGCCTATTGTGCATCCCCCTAATTCCCTATTCAGCTAGTATCTTCATTATTTGCATAAAGTCCAAAAGTCTACTCGCTGAAATTTCCCTCAGCACATAAGGTGCTAAGAATAATTTACCCAGAAGCGTTAACCTCAAAGTCACCCAGAAGGTGCAGCGCAGTCTCTGCCAGTCTGCAGTCTTTAATTGTCTGCCAATCTTAAATTATAGAGATATTTCTCGAAATAGTAGTGCCCTGTTATAAACCCTGTCTTATCCCTAAGACGAGGTTTACTCTGCCCTGGTTTTAGGATCCAGTAATTTCTATGCTCTCCCTCCATACATTTACCCAGAACTGTTCTGGCAGCACTATAAACGACTCTACAAGCTGTCTCCGATTTTATGAAAGTCATTTGAGATTCCTTTCCAGCAAGTTCATGCCTTTATGATCAGGAACCCAACATAGCCTCACCATATTGGTATTTTCCAGTTCAATTAACACTTGAGGTAATCTCAAACTGGCATGGTACTAACTTATTTGAGTTCAAAACCTTTATAGCGGCTTGACAGGCAACCTCTTGGTTTGCAGTACATTGTATATATTCAAGTCATACAAAATATTTTGATGAGACAAGTCATAATTGAACTTGTCTCATCTCCATGGCGTTTATTCTGCAACAAGATGATGCAATATTACAATATAAAGGCTACTTTGTTTGACTAAAATCGTTGTTGGAATGATCAATGACAAATTTTTATTGATCGAGTAAATTTTAAAAAGTGGCTAACAAAATTTTTATTTTCAAACGTCACATCATAACAGTCAGTTTTGCTACAATTTTAGGATAGTTTAAATTTTACTCCAAATAACAGGACAACCTAAAGAGCAAACCATATGACTTTTGGGTCAATATTAATCCAGTTTTACTTACTTTGGTTCCCAAGTACTTTTCATCTGGTGCACGAAGTAAAAAGTTAACAAACTGGTCCTTTGTTAGAACTGCTGCTTTTTTAACCTGATAATTTTCTCTATGATTCTTTTACAAAAATGCACGCAGGTCGAGAAATTTTGAAATATCAATTTTTTGCCTGATATGTAACAAAGATCGGATCATGTAGTGACTCCACAGGGAGGATCTCTTCATTTTGTGAATATCCTTAAGTTCAATAAAGTAACGCAATAAAGCGTTTTCGGAGTACTTGTTGTTGCTTTCTCGCTCACAATTATTCAAAAATCTCTGATAGGTATGACGCTTCGTATACACTTGTCGATTTTGTCGGAAATAAGTATTCTACTGCTCTTTTTGCCGCAGCAACAACTCGTAGTGGCGTAGATGGTCGATCTATTTCTTCTGTATGCGACATATGGAATGCACAATTACACACAGTATTATCTTTGGACAGAATAACTGCTCAAGAAGAGTAAAGAAATGTGGTCTTAAAATTTACTTCACTGACATTGTCAGATTGTCACACAACAACGTTTCAGTTACTGTCGTCATGGATATAAACCAGTTACAAGGCAGGTATCCTTACACCATAAATTCAAACCAATAAATTATGAAAACATTGGAGTATCATTATCGAATTAGAATTTTCTTTTCTTAGGGAAGTGAGTAGAAATTGTTTGAAAATAAAATATTGTATTTCATTCGGAGTATAAGTGACTTTATGTGATTCGTATGGATTTAATTCGCCTTGCTGCGCTCGGCCTTTAAACTTCCATATTCACCACATAAAGTACCACTTATACTCCTAATAAAATAAATATCTATTATTAATGAAATTCCTAAAAAATAATAGTCCTAGGGAAAAAGGTGAAATCATAATGAATAACTGGAATGTCAACCTACGTGATAATGTGTCAATATAATTGGCAAAAAAGGTTGGGTTTTCGACATTTTTCGAGATTACTAGAGATCAATTTAGTAATGAATATATCCTTAAATACACAAATATGATTTCTAATTAGATATATCCTTAGTTATCCATCCTCGATTTAAAAAGTTTGAAGCCGGCGCCTATGCAGCAATGCAATTTATCTCGGCAGACTGAGAGTAAGACTAATGCAGTACAAATACAACACACAGCCCTCCTTTACGCTCTATAAATCCATAATCATAACTTAACTAAAAGCCTTTAGATTTAAATTCGAATGATTTACGGTCTTTCAAGAGGCGAGCCATTGATATAAGTGCGTAGTCGCTAAAACAGTGGAGTGGATCGACTACAATGCTGAAAGATGGAATTGAATAGAAATTGAAATGGACGCTGTGGGAACACGTTCACATTACACTTTGTACAGAAGGAGAAGCCTTACAAGAGAATGTTATCAACGTATGGAAGAAAAAGAATTTTCAACAAGTTCAGAGCTTTTGCACATGTTTTGTTTATATTATTTATTATAAGACAAAAAAGGGGAATCAATGAAATTAACTTTATTTTTCAATCTAATTAAATTTAAAAATTTCTAATCCATTTAATAAAATTTGTTTCTTCATTGGAATATTACTTGTTTCAACAATATTTATTATGGATATTCTAGAAGTCTTACATTTGTAAAACCGAGCCTTAGCTTTCACAGATTTTATCACAGTTGAGGTACCTAATGAAGAGAACTTTGTAGTTATTAATGAATGCTGATTCTTTCAATGAACTGTTTAAAAAATCTACATGCTTCTAGACAGTGGCGCTGCCATGGGGGCAGGGCTTTGTATACAAATTTTTTCTGGCCATGCCGCTAGGTTTAGATACAGTTACAGGAACAGAGCGAAAAAATCTGAAACAGACGGACATCTAACTAGTTCGATATAGGTATTCTTATTGAACCGTTCACCACTCAGCTTACAAACAACCGGTTATAATAGGTAGATAATTGAACTATATACTATACGGAGTGTTCTGAAAGTTGAGGCATTTATTTTAACAAGATGTAAAGCTCGTCAGTATGTCAGTCTGCCATAAATGTGCTATAAAAAAATTGCAAAATAGCAAAGACAAAAATATATCCATTGAGGTTGTAAAGTTTGTACTCATCAGTGGCAGCTTCTCATGGCCGCGCGCCCCTCCTCCAAAAATACCAAAGGAATCCTTATTATTATCATTATTATAAATTAAATGCAAATGTTAAAAGTTAAAACATGTTTATTGTGGTACAAAACTATTATAAGGAAGGGCTCGAGCGCTTGAACTATTGTTCTCATAACGCCACAGTCCGCATCACTGGATCACAAGCACGCTGCCACTGCACAGTGAGCAAAGGATCAGAGATTCGTGGCCCAGGTAACTATGGCAACCGGCCCGATCTCCTTTTCGACTACACTCGTTAGATACTTTCCATATGCTTATATTATGCAGATTTGGCCGCAATTATTTCGCGGCCCTATGCCAACATTATTAAACAGTATAACGTATTTTTAACACATTACATATTTTTAACACTATTAAAGTACTTATTTAATGTTTGTGAAAACACAATTTTATATTTAACATGAATGTTAAATATAATTTGTTAGTAGTATAATTATGAATATATGTATATTTAATCTTTGATTAGAGCTAATTTTGCAAATCTTCCACTGGAAGATAAAATACAAATAAAAGAGTTGCGCGTTGCCTGCCCAATAAATACCTAATTTCGTTGAAAAAGTTATGGAAAAATTTATTTCTATGAAAGACCGTAGAGCTGATTTCAATTTTAGAAAGTAAGTGTACTCGTGTATAAATAACTGTATGAAGTTTGTTTACCTACGTAATAATTTAATGTGTCGTTCAATTACAATGACGTGACAATCACAAACTCAAAATACTTTTGAGTTTGTGATTGTGCCATATCGTTTAATTAACGGATATCTAAAAACGAAAAATAGTTATGTTCCTGCTTCCTGAATTCTAGTTTACAGCTTTTTTAGGGTACCGTATATGTAAACTTTTGATTCTAAATATTAATTAGGTACCTATTTAAATATTGTTTTAAATAATTTTTGTCGAGATTTCCGTCAATCGTATTAAAAAGGAAGATCTAACGAAAGTTATTTTTTCAAGCAAATATTTTTGCTCTGCGAATTTATAATTTATAATTTTAAGGGGTTTGTTTTTTTTACTCACTTTTTTATTTTTGCGCCCCCCCATATCCAAATCACCAGCCGCCACTGGTACTCATTGATACTGGTATGAAGAAAATTGTTCATGTTATATCATTTTCCATACTTTACTATGGGATGACACTCCAACGTGATTTGCTATGGTCCTAATGCTCGTGGATGGATCGTTTTCGATAATTTCTAAAATGTCTTCCTCAATATCTGTAATTTTTGGTGGTACAGGCTTTCCCGCTCTTTATATATGATTTTTTTTTGCTAATTATATTTACTAAGTACCTAGTATTATATCCTATTAAATCAAAGGTCTCATCTTTGAAAACAACGTATATAGTTCCTGCTCCAACATGAGATAGTTTCAGTCTAAAACTGAGTTAAAAATCATAAGTAGTCCTTAAATTAAAACATGTTTGCAACATATTTGTTTATAACTAACTAACTATTGTCAAAACCGGCATAGCTTTGACATTTATTTTCTTATGAATAAGAAAGAACACCTAGGAACTAAGAAAAATAATGATCGAATTAAGTACATCATAATTTTTTAACGTTTATCACAAATGAACTAGACCTATTAGTTTATGGAAAAGCTTATATCTCAATTTTTCACTAAGAGACTTGCATACAAATTACCTCAAACAACGTTATCGTTTATAAATGTTTAGCATCTTCACATCACCAGCTTTTGGATTTATAAAAATGTGATCGAATTTCTTTGCTAGAGTAAGGAAAAATGAAATGGGACACCTATAATGGCAACTAACTATATTATGATAATATATTAATACAAGGGTATCACATAGCTTAACATTTTTTTCTTTGCAGAGAAAAATCGGAGGGCCAGCCACTGCGTGGGATGCGGGGGCCAGATCCACGACCAGTACATCCTGAGGGTTGCGCCGGACCTGGAGTGGCACGCAGCCTGTTTGAAATGCCAAGAGTGCCGCCAGTTCCTGGACGAGACATGTACGTGCTTCGTGAGGGATGGCAAAACCTACTGCAAAAACGACTACGTCAGGTTAGTTTATTACGTCAATCATAATAAGCCACTGAATAAGATGGTGATGCGGGTAGATCCAGACCTATCCAGACTAAGTGAAGCTGACGTCAAGACAGTACTCAACAAAATAATTAAAATTAAGTTCTAGTTCATCAATTTTGTTGTCAGAAGATATTGTCAGAAGAATTGTTGAACGGTGAAGATAAAAAAAATAATTTTCTTTCTGAAAAACTTTCTATTATGTACTAGAATAGTACCAATATTGGTATTGGTAGGTATCATCAAAGTCTACATAATTAGAATATATGTAGACTTTCTGTCTCGCTCTAAATTCCGTCGCCAAATCCACAAAGTTTCAAAGCTATCTCCTCCGAGCGGGGATCGCGGGTGACCAGAGGTCGCCCCCGGCCTTTCTCCAATGCGTAGGGGTATTTTCGTCCCGTTTCCTACGTGTTTTCCCAATTTAAACGCCTTTTCAAAAAACCTCTGCAAAATTTTCGTCAATCGCTGTTCAGCGAGAGAGATGAGGCTAGCAACGGTGTTTGTCCTCGCGTCTTTCTCTATTCCTTTGAGATTTTTTTTCGAGACCGTACGTCGACTCCATCTACGTCTATTTCGTCTTCGAAAATCTCGAGTCGCATCCGTCTCAACTTCTTTCTCATTTTATCTGCCGATGTGAGATTGC
Source organism: Pogonocherus hispidulus (assembly GCA_963924545.1). NCBI lineage: Eukaryota > Metazoa > Arthropoda > Insecta > Coleoptera > Cerambycidae > Pogonocherus > Pogonocherus hispidulus. The sequence goes on from OZ004693.1 coordinate 81,523,803, forward strand.
ACTAACGAGACAAGCATCTCCCATGAAAACTGTCAAATTAATTAAACTTCAGATAGGTTATTTTCATTATTTTCCTATGAGAAGTATTGCTAACGAAATCGATAGTACTGACTGCCAAACACTTCTGATTACCAAAATACTGATTGTATAAATGCTTTTCCAATTGGAAAATCAGTAAAAATTAATTTTTTAGGATAAAACGTACAGTTTATATACTTAAACATCTCAAGGTAAATTTCTGACAACAGGCTCGGTAGGGCAATGGGATAGTTGTAGGATTCCAAAAATCGTAATGCTGATTTCGCGAGTTCGAGTCACGCTGGAGGCTAACTTTTTTTTCACTTTTTAATTCCAATTATTTATTAGTATTAGTTTGGAATTAATTCCTTCATTTTGGCAGTCTGTAAAATTCATCATTTTAGCTTACAAAAGTAAATATCAACAATATTAATTTACTCCTACAATTATGACAGCAATATATTTTTGGTCCCATTGATAAAATTGATAAAAATGTTTCCTGAAAAATAAATTCTACTTTCAGCACTTAAAAAATTATGATGTTTTACCATCAAGAATAGAGTAGGTACCCTTACAATTCATCAAAATATTGAGAAAAGTTTAGTATATTTACATCATCATTCCAGATACAAAATTTCTTAATTTGTATTTTCTTAAAAATAATATTATTCCAGATGCTTTTGTCACCCGAAGGGTGAAGGGTGGTAGGGCTAGAAATGGCAACGAAAATCGCGACAGTGATTTTCTCCCATTTCTAGTCATTTTATTATTAGTTGTGTAAAGGTGTATGTTTTTTATGAGTCTAAATATAAAAACTAGATAAGGTCGAACAAAGGAAACTCAGATTTGTCATGGCATAATTCATGTTTTGTGAGCTGCTGTGTCAAAAAAGTGCTGCGAGAGCGATAACTGGAATCGGGCAGGCGGACTTATTCAGTATAGAATGTCGGATACGTTCATAGACATATAATACTAGTTCGATACGTTGAGATATTAAAGTGTTAACTTTGTGAGGAATCTGCGCATTTGCTTGACTTGTAATTAGTTTGTGTCCTAGTGTGTAAATAAGACAGGTGAGTTTTATTCTCACAGAGTGACTTATTACCTGTTTTTAAAGTAATGTATTTATGGCACTTATCATTTTATTTAAAGTAATTTGAAGCAGTTGACCCTTTTATAATAATAAACTTAAATAATCACTATTGAAATAAGTTGGGTCATTTATGGATTAATTGCGCCAGTATCGAGAGGTTAAGCCACTTTGTGTATTCTAAATATGGATTGCCACTTGTATTTTCTCGATGCACTATGGAGAGTTTGAGCCACTTGCGTTTTAATTTATTAAAATATTAAGATAGTAATAATTTCAGTTTACATGGCGAATTTGTTACTCAAGTGTATTTATTTAGGTTGAAGGTTTCATTAAGAAGGTAGAAGGTTTAGGTTAAGGATGTGTGCAAGTGTATCTTGCCTTATCATGTATGTACCAGTAGTACCAGAGTTTGTAGCTCAAGCTCAAGTCTTATCCCCTCATATCTATTGTTCAACCCATCCTAACATAATATCCATGTTTTGTTACTCTACCTGTTTACCATGTTTTAGTAATAGAATTGTAAGTATCGTGTTCTTCTTCTTCTTTCTCCTGCGGGTTGGTTGGTTCCTCTATAGCGAGTCCCAAAGCACTGCGACCACATCTGGGCCTATTGTGTATCTCGTCGATCTTTTATTCGGCGAGCAACTTTATTCTTTACATAAAGTGCAAAATTCTACTCGCTGAAATTTCTCTTAGCTCGCAAGGTTCCAAAAAATGGATTACCCAGAAGCATCATCGTCTGCATCATCGCAGCCTCGACATACCGGACTTTCTGCTAATCTTAAATTATAGAGATACTTCTTGAGATGGCAGTACCCTGTTATAATCCCAGTTATGCTCCTGAGCCGAGAGATACCCAGCAACTCTACAGTTTTTCTCTGCAAAGGACCTTCCATGAGTGCCTTCGCATGATTCTTTCCTGGTTTTAAAAACCAGTAATTCCTATATATTCTAGTTTGACCCATTTTCTCAGAGCCGTTCTGGCAGCACTATAAGCGACTCCGCAAGCTGGCTTCGGTCCCATGAAAGCCATTTCAGATCCCTTTTTAGCAAGTTCATCTGCCCGTTCATTTCCTTCAATGCCTTTATGTCCTGGCATCCAAGACAGTCTCACCGTATTCGTATTTGCCAGTTCCATCAGCAATTGCAAACAGTTCCAGACCAGCCTCGAACTGATCTTGTTTGAGTTCAGAGCTTTTATTGCGGCCTGATTATCAGAGAATATGTAGATGAGTTTCCCTCACATTCTCCCCCCAAACATGCCATTGTTGCAAACATTTCTACTTGGAATATAGTGGAATAAGTCCCAAGACTATAGCTTCTACGTTATCTAGATCTCAGCTCCAAATACTCCAGCTCCTGTTCCTCTGTCTTCTGCCTTATCATGTATGTACCGGTAGTACCAGAGTTTGTAGCTCGAACTTAAGCCTTATGCCATCATATCTATTGTTCAACCTATCCTAACAGAGTATCTATATTTTGTTAGTCTTCCTGTTTACCATGTTTTACTAATAGAATTGTTAGTATTATTCTGGCGCTATTATACTCCTTGTACGATTATCTAATTATGACTAGGTATATATGTACAGCTTTCTACGTGGAATAGTCAATAAATTCTATTCTATTAATTATTATACATTAGAGGTGTGTTGGCTGCATACCAATGAATGCATATTACTTGTAATTATTGTGGGAAGATTAAACGGTAAACAAAGAACAGGTGCACTATTATGAAACATTCTGTAAAACTGATGTAATTATTCCTTGTAGTTTTGTTTTCCTCTTACGGGCCTGTTCTTACGGTCATAAATACGACCTGACACTAAACATGGTGCATTTTTCATTTTTGAAGTAATGCTAATTAGAAAATGGTAATGCCTTTCGTCATTCATCATTTTATATTGATCTATGATATCAGTAGAATCTTAAGTTACAAACCACCTGATAATACGTATTCCCAATTTTCCTCCAATCCGAAACAAAATCTCGATAAATAAAATATTTTTTACCTTCTACATTGGAGTAAAGACTAAGAGTAATTCAAATGTTCTCTCAGTTGGAGGTTCAATCTAGTGATGTGAATGGATTATTATATTTGTTTTTGTCCAACACAGTAATTTATAAGGAAGTCCCATTGCCGCAATTTAAATCATTATTTCAACTTCACAATTGCCCACAATCCAAATGGAGTACAAAATAATGAGTAAAGTATGTTCATACATATAATAGATTGACTTATGAGATTGAAGAGAATTTTACCCGACTGGAGTTGCTACCAGGTCATAAAACAAGCAAATCGCTACATTGAACTGTATTTGAAGAAGTTATTTATATTGAGTTACTGAGAGAATGTTATAACAGTAAATAATACTACAGGGGTGGCCAACCTGCGGCTCGCGAGCCACATGCGGCTCTTGAAGGATTATTTGTGGCTCTCGATAAATGTACCCGAGTTCCCTTTTCATTTTTGTGCTATTATATTTTAAAAAATGATTATCGTTCCGTATGTGTTTCAAAATGTCTTTGAAATTACTGACGACAAATATGAAAGACTAAGTGCAACGTTGTAACAAATTTCATTTCCGTCCAAGTTAAGAATGATATGACTCATCGAAAACTGCGCGAACGAACATAAACAGTGGCGTAATCGTCCGTAATCGACCGACTCCAAACCGATTTTGAATTTGTAAACTTTCATTGCAACGGACAGTTGACATTGTACTCTGGAGGAAACAATTTGTATCACTTTTGCTACGGGTATAATTTGTAATCTGGAATTTTTGGTAAGTTAACTAAATTTGTTTCATAATATGGCTCGGCATAGTATAAATATTAGTAAAAATGGCTCGGACTATCAAGGAGCTTGGCCACCCCTGTAATGCTATATTAGATGTATCGTATAAAGGTTTTATTAGTTTAATTCTATTTCACTATCACTTTCATCACCTATATTAATAATTTTGCTCCGGATTAAATTTTCCCCCCGCTCCCATCTAATTTTTAGTCTCTTAAGAGTCTGGGACTCTTAAATCCCAGAGTCTTTCCTTATTTTCCTTTTGATAATGAGACTAGTCACGATTTTCTGTACGGGTTTCACTGGGATTTTTGATAATGTGGCTGTTTCTTCAACACTTTTCATTTCATCGAACTATCACGCTCAATGAGCGTTGTGTATACCTCTTTTATAATCTCTTTAGCATCTAAAGATAAATGTCCTCTTCGATTTTCATTCCTACATTGTAGCTGTACCATCCCCGCCTGTTCTTCACATGATTCTCCACTCCAGGGATGTCACATATTTTAATAATCAATTTGTTGAAAGCAGGAATCAAATTATTGTTTTTGTTAAAATCTTATCTATTTACTAAAAACCCATGCCCAGTAGGTACAGTCTTTACCTGGGCAATAAACTCATTTTAAATTTTATGATGGGAGACAGGTAAAATTCTCTTCAATCCTTAAATCAACCTCTTATATCTATGAACTGTACAGTGTGACAGTTTTCATAGGGAAATTTCATAATTTGCCTATTAAAATCGAATTTATTAAAAGGGAAGTTTCTGTATTGACACATTGTCAACCAATAAATTATCGTTATTTTGTTTGATATAATTAGAGGTCTAACACCAAGAAATAAACTGTTAATTTAATTAGACATTGAAAATTATAATATTTAGAACCTTAAAAGATACAATCGGGTAATCATGACGTAACTGACGCAATATTATGATTTATACTGGCGTTGGATACACTCTCATTTTTGTTATTTTCTCTGAATTTGCAAGTTAAAACACGGCTTAAATTTAAAATGAAAATGTCTGCTATATATTCAAATATTTCAATTGAATATACGGGACTGTTGAATATCTTTTACTTTCAAATGTAATTTGCAATGCAACAATGGCTTTTCTCGTCATACTTTTTAATTTATAATTCTGCATTGGCAGGATTTGCTATATGATGTGCGTAATAAAATCATGCATTTTATTAAAGTATAACATGACTATAATATCAAGTTAGGATATAAGATATAGAATTCAAAGAGTACCATATATATTGTCCGATACATTAAATGCATCCTGCATGGTGTCTATATTAAAATAAAACCAAAGTTGTTTAAGTATAATATTAAAGCAATAATTTTGGGGTTAATCTCTGTCTTTCTTCTGCGGCAAATCTGCAATACATTATTTTGGTAAATCCTTAATAGATAACCTCACTTCAGTGTCAAATATTTGTAAACCATGATCAGTTTTTTTTAGATAGATAGATAGATAGATAGATAGATAGATAGATAGATAGATTTATTCATTTCTAACAGGTTTACACCCAATTACAAGTAATACTTAAACCAAATATACATAAATTTTCATACACACACTTATAGAAAAACAAAGAAAAATAAACTAAATAGCACAGATAATTTTGAAATAATATAATTTAAACTGTCGTAATTAATATCACAGACATGCGCGACGCAGTATGCTGCACATTGAATGAACCAGAGATCTAACCAGAGTATTAGTCCTAGGGTTTCCGCAGTAAAATGTAGGCTTGTTTCTAGAATTGAGTCTTGGAACCAGAAAATTTATATTGTGTAACAAAGTCTTACAATCAATATTGTTATGCAACAACTTATACAAGAAGGTAACAGATAAAATTTTCCTTCTGTCGGCTAAAGAAGTACACAGAAATCGATCCAGTAGCAAATGTTGATCAGTACCTCTGTCTGGAAAAACTCCATCAGTTCGAAAAGCCAAATATTTTAAAAATTTTCTTTGAACGCTTTCAAGGTTGATTGTATGACTTTGGGCTAAAGTATTCCAGATTACCGCCCCGTATTCTAATTTTGATCTCACTAAAGCAAAATAAAGGATTTCAAAAACAGCTGTATTGTGAAAGTTGTTACAATTACGTAATATAAAGCCCCACATTTTACTTGCAGATCCAATTATTTGTTGAAAATGTAGATTAAAAGACAGTTTATCGTCAAAAAATATTCCCAGATCCCTGAATTCAGTGCATCTATTCACAGTGATGTCACTAATTTGGTATTGATAATACATTGGCGAGGCTTTCCTGTTAAAAGATAATACAACACATTTGGATATATTTAGGTTTAACTTATTCCTAAGGCACCAGTTATTAACAGAAGCCAAATCATGCTGTAACAGTAAGCAACCTTCTACTGTACTGATGATTCGAAACATTTTTATATCATCTGCATACACAAGTTTATGAGTTTTGACTTCATTCAATAAACTATCAATAAACAATAGGAACAGCAAAGGACCCAAATTGGATCCCTGAGGGACACCCGATGTAGGAATAAATTGTGGCTACACAAAGCCTTCGTATTGAACATATTGTTTCCTTCGCAATACATAGGAGTTCATTAATTTATGTAGTTGTGGTGAAAATCCGAAGGAACTGACTCTATTCAAAAGAAGAGAGTGAGTGATCAATTTGATCAAAGGCCTTTTGAAAGTCAAGATATATAACGTCAGCCTGCCTTTGATAATCCAGGCCCTCGGCAACATATTGAGTTGAACAACTAAGGTTTGAGATGCACGATCTATTCTGCATGAAACCGTGCTGATCCGGCGAAATCATAGAGCTGATAGCATTGTAAACAAAATCGTACAAAACCATCTCAAACAATTTAGAAAAGTTGCAAAGAATAGAGATGGGCCTGTAGTTTGATGTAGTTTGATGGGCCTGGGCCAGTTGTAGAGATTGTTCGACGGTTATGGGAATTTAAAATCTATAGTACGATAAATATAACTTTTTTACAAATGGTTTTAATGCAAATAATTTTAACACAGAACCATTCAAAAGTTATACAATTACATTTCTTAAACTGTTCAATTCAACAATTTAAAATCACAGATTGTGAAATTTCACCATTGGGTCTAAAAGAGGGAAATTTTTTTAGCATTAGGTAAATCATAATTCTTTGAGTTTCGTCCATTTCCGCAGAGATTGTAACAGCTATGCATTTACGCCCCGTCTCTCAAGTACATTAAGGATATTTATTTTCATTTTATCAGTCCCATGATTCATTTTTCCGTGCTCTGCAGTGACCGTACCAGGATTATTTATTTTGGCAAAGGCGGCCCCTGCCGGTTGGTAGGTGGCCCAGGTGCGTTTCTTTCTGGGCTTGACACCGCTCCTCCGGGATTGCTAAGGCGCATGCAGCGTTAAAATCATCACCCAGCCACACACGTGGGGTCACATATTTCTCTCGTCTTCCTAGATTAGAGCGACAAGTGACTGTCAGCGGCGTTAACGCGTCGCACACTTGTTTTACCTAGGGGTTGGCGTTTCCTGCAGTCTTGTTATACAGGGTGTCCCAGTGTGAGCGTACAAAAATTTACCAGGGGGTGGACAAGACCAAAATAAGAATAAAACTCTTATAAAAAAATTTCTCTGATGCACGCCTAACGAGTTATTTTGAAAAAAAATAAAATTCCGCAATAACTTAAAAATCGTTAGGTAATTTTTGGAAGACGTGTCCATCTAAACATCTACATGGTGTTTTTTTAACTCTGACACCTGTGGTGGCCTAGGCCTACTCTTCCTTATGACTTCCTTTGCATGTATTTTTCTGCATAAAGGATGTAGTCGGTACTTTACACTCAATTTACTCGAAAATGGTTGATTTTAGAGCTATGTAACAAGAGCACCTTTTTTGTTCAGAATTGATAGCCAGCCGATTAAGGAAAACTTAGTTAATCCACGAAAAAGTAGGATATGCAAGAGTTATGAAGACAAAATCATAAGGAAGAGTAGGCTTAGGTCACCACAGGTGTCAGAGTTAAATGAACACCATGTAATATTCATGACCTCTAATAGATGTACACGTCACCTAAAAATTACCTAAATCTACTAAACGGTTTTTAAGTTACTGCGGAAAATCGTTCTTTTTATCTCCAAAATAACACCCTGTAACTCGTTAGGCGTGCATCAGAGATTTTTTTTTATAAGAGTTTTATTCTTATTTTGGTCTGCTCTACCGCCTGGTCAATTTTTGTACGCTCACACTGAGACACCCTGTATAAAGGCTAATCTTCGTGTTCAAATTCGAAACGCCCACGTGTGACTGGTTAAATTCAGTGTGTTACATGTAAATATACAAGGTGTTTCACACAAATCGCTCACTACAAAGTTCCAAAAGTTGTGTTAAAATTTGATAGAAAAATCTATTCTTCAAGGACTCCTTACAGTAGTTTTGTACTTTACAGTGTAGTATTAGTTTTGTAAAGAACAGTTGTGTGAGCTCCAACATTTCAAATAATTTTTTTAACAAACACGAGGTATATCTGGGAAACTTAAAAAATGTATTAGCTCTAATTTGTAGATATGTAAACAATAAACCAAATGTTTTACATATTCAAGGCAATAACAGATGATGGCAAACCATAGCAAAAACTTATGTCATCATGGCTTATTAATTTAGTGTTTTAGAGAAAACAAAAAACAAATCTTGACAATACTTGCACAACTTGTGTTAGAGCGATAATGTCAAACTGAAAATTTTTATAATTCTAATACAATTTTTAAAGTTAGCTTATTTTCGCGACTAATCGCCGAGTTCAGCAGGAAACGAGCAACTCCCGACCTGCAAATTTGGCAAACCCACACCCCATCTATTACTTGCCAGTAATATTATATTCAAGGTATTTCTGATTATCCTAAACGAGATATATGATATGTCTTCTACATGCACCTTGCCTAAGTTTGTATATCTTCTTTTAATTCTGTGACATACAAGCTATTAGAAAGTGGGCAAACATCGCGAGTCTTCCGTATATTCACCAATTAAACTATTAACCACGATCAGCATTGAATCACAGCACTTCATATTGAATATCAAGTAGCTATAGGCAGTTTTCGCCCTTAGAATTGGGTATAAATTGCAATTATATCAATATCAATTCAATTTAAAATCAGTTTGTGTAGATAAGATAAATAAATATAGGTAAATGAACTTTTTTTAAAATTGTGGATATGACTCAAACAAAAATAAATCTGTTTTCCTGAAACTGTTATAATAGTGATCTGAAACTGTTATCATAGTGAACAAAATTAAAACATAAATGAAGTGCGTAAGTACCTATATTGTACAAATTCGTAATAAAAAAACAGTCTGTTTTTAGCCACGTATATTTTAAGCGTAAAAATATTTGGCATTGACAAATATTGAGCAAGACTTGAGCCTTTTGTGGATATAATATGTTATAGAAAATGAATTACTGGAAGGGGATATTTTTGCCCTCATAAAGTATAAACTATTTCCTATTTTATCTTTTAAAATTATGCTTTAGAACAATCCAATTGTCCAAAACATTTAAATCCAGCTTTGGATTTCTTAATTACTATATTGGATAGACCAACGAAAACTTTCCACCTTGAATAAATTGGACCAAAAATTTGTTCAAACAAATTCCGGTCTTCATATATCCGCACTAATTTTTCTCTCTTATGACGTGCATCGCTTGGATTCTTGATACTAGTATTTCCTATTTCTAATAAATCCAATACATTGAACATAATATCAACGTAATTAACTTTCCACTTTCCTCTATTTTTTGTGTCTATTGGCACATCTCTGGCTAGTGTTGTAAATATTCGGATTATACGGAACCGGATTAAAATAATATTCGGATTAATCTCCAGAATACGTATTCACGTATCTTGAATGTTATCCAGGAGCTCGGTAGCTGCTGTTGAATGAATGACTTCCTATTAATTTGGGCTAAAACTTACTATTTATTGCGAATTGAAACTCTTTAGTTTTAAACATGTAAAAGAAGCAGGCCTGAATGCGTGTTAGTTTGATAACGTAAAGCAACGGTTACATAAATACACTTTTTGCATTATAGCTCCTGGACAAAAATTAATTATCTCATCGTTTTTTAAGAAGTAGCCAGACAAAAATGCACATGACTGATATAATCCGTATATTATGTATTTTAGTACCTATTCGAAATAATCCGGATGCCTACGCATCATTCGAAAGAAAATTAAATTGAAGTCAGATGATTTAATAATAATAATCAACTCAGCGTCCTACTATTTCTAAGATAAGAAGTTATATTTGTTCAAAAACATTGTAGGTAGTAACATTAGATAATATATGAAATAGCTACATATTTAAATAAACAGGGTGGAGATTTTAATGGGAATAAATTCGCTACCGGGGAGTTGAGTAATTTTTCGAAAAATTGACACGTCAACGTTACAATGTATTTACCTACCTTTCCAAGCAATATGCGAAATATAGCCCTTCAGGGAGAACGGAAACCACCCCCAACTTTGTTTTTTCAAATGCAACACTATGGCTTGTGGCCTCTCATTGGAAAGATGACAGAAAGACGAATCCAGCATACTGATCACATTTAATATTTTTCAAGAGGTTGATGGTTGACGTTGAATAAATTTAACTACTTTTCAACTTAATAATTGCCAACATACTAATCTGTGATAGGTTTGGTCCCTTACATTACGTAACATCTCCGGTTTTATTGCCCTGGTTTCATCCTCTTATGTTTCCTTCAACTCATCGATGTTGTTTGGTTTGTTGAATGTAAACCTTACTTTTGAAATGTCGCCACAAAAAGAAATCCAACGGTGTAAGATCTGGAGACCTTGTTGGCCACTCAATGGTACCTCGTCTTCCAATCGTTTTACATTTAAAAACAAACAACGTTCATGAGCTGAAGGAAAAAATAAGTGATGAAACCAGGGCAATAACACCCGAAGTGTTACGTAATGTAAGATCTAAGATCACTAGCATGTTGGCAACAAGTGAATGGTCCACTTTTTGAGCACTTGTTACGTTGAAAAGTAGGTAATTAAACTTAACAATTGCATTTTTATGTTATGCAACCCTCAACCTCTTGAAAAATATTTTATGTGATCAGTACGCTGGATTCCTCTTTCTGTCACCTTTTCAATGAGGGGTCACGGCATAATGTTGAATTTGAAAAACCAAAGTGTGGGTGGTTTTTCCCTGAAGGGCTATATTTCGCATATTGCTTGGAAAATGCAGGTAAATACATTCAAACATTGACGTGTCTAGGGAATGGGGTGTTTTCCTATTTTTTTTTACATCGACAATGGAAAGTACTTGGAAAAAAAGAGATACGTATTTCTGGAATTTTAATATTGGGTTCATTTAAGTCCATAAATTATTTTTTTATTGTTCGCGATATCTATGTGACGTCACTAAGCGAAAATTCAAAATTTGCGCCATTTTTTAGTGATTTCTAGGATATTTTCATTTGTGTAGTTGGTGTCAATGCGTGACAACTTTACTTTTGTTTATGTTTGAATTGTTTGGTTAGGGTAAACATCATGGTAAACATGAGACATTGTTTTCAGTTTATATTTTTACCCGTGAATTGTTGTCTCTGCCTGTGACTGATTACAAGTGTATTTATTAGTAATAGAAAAACATCGTAATTTGTAAAGGTAATTTTTTAATATATTTAATCGACTTTGCAGTAATACTGTTAAGTTAAATACTAACCTTACTTTTTCATCCCTTTTGAAAGGATCTACAGGATCTTTATCATAAAAGGATCTATAACCGGTAAATTGTCGGACTTAGCATCTACAAAACCTTGCTCCATGTTTAATAAAAGTTTACTTCACAAGAAAACAACAATACAACAGGTCAAGTTGTCAAGTCAAACACAAACAGCAAATTTCAAATGTCAATTATCGAAATGTCGACTGTCGTTTGTCGTCGTAACAAACTGAATCTAGCCACATATTACCAGTGTGGCCTCTTTATAGATGCACATTCCCTAGTTTTCGCTTAGTGACGTCACGAATATAGAATACAATTTAAAAATTGAATTAAAAATTTTCTACCGATTCAGTCTTAATAATTTTTATCCTAATAAATATAAAAAATATATATATTTTATAAAAATACAGGTTTCCACTTTCATTTCGATTGAAGGAAAATACCCCATTTTTCGAAAAATTATTCAGCTATTCAGTAACGAATTTATTCCAGTCAAAGTCTTCCCCTGTATGTATATATACATATAAATAGTCACAAATCTGTAAGGATATAGCTTAATGAGTTTATTATCCCTTACGAGCTATGTAAAAGTTTCAAACAATAACACACTATTCTAACAGGTAATATATTCAAAATATTTGTTCCAAATGTGTGGGAGTGCCTATAAAATGTTTTAGCTCGCCTAATATAATAATCCAGAAGATTTACGAGAACAGGTCGATCGAATAGAAGCCGGAAATGGACTACTGCCAGCAATTTGTTCTAGCTTTTATAGCCGTCACAATATTTACATTTGTTTTCATTACACAATCTTTTGATTTGCCAAGTAACAGAGGCCACACGATATTTTTGTCTCTAATCATTGGTGAGGTCAGTTCAACTTTTATGTTTCTGATGTATTTTATTGAATGTAGGTATTTAGTTTGATTAGTGGGTTATGTTGTTCTTTTGTTTATTACTAGTCTCGGCGTTCTTAATAAAACAAACACATGCCTGAATATGCCGATAGTTTTTCCGTGTCATAAGTTGTCGAAGAATGTTTTCCAAAAATTTTCGGACGTGCTACGACCGGTTAATTTAACACGCACCACATTTCACACAATTTTACGAAATTCAATGAAAATTTGCATAAGAACTATGTCCCTTCAGAGCAAAATGTTTAAATTATATAAACCAAGAAAAAATTGAGTTTCATGTGAATTTTTCCTAAACAATGCGATAAAGTCAATTAACAACAAAGAAGATGGCTTGCTTTGGACATAATTGCGTAATAGTTTCAGTAAGTTACTACTAGATGACACTGCTGTCTAAAAAATCACTACATTATTTAGGTTGTGTTCCGATATTATCCGCGACCAACCAGGATTTCGGTTAACCGAAATATTGGTAAACCTGAAAAATGTGTAATTAAGGAACTGGCTGGTTAATCAACATGGATGATGAATTGTTTTTATTGGGATTCATTCAACCTTTAACCTTCATATTCCGTGCTTAACTATTACTCTAGTCTTCAGTCAAAAAATAAATGAAACAGCAGATAATTTGGTATATTATAGTAAGATATAAGTAGTTTATAAGTAGATATAAGTGTAGCTTTCAGTCGACTTGGTCAAGTGGACTACAGAATACAATACAGAAAAGTAGAATTTATAAATATTTATTATAACTCTTAACGCAAGAACACCACCCCATCTGCCTTCACCATATAAACAAAATATAATTAAAATCGTTGAGAGAATTGATTTTTCTTCTCTCAACGCTAAAACCTAACCTGCTCACTCTTCGGTTGACCAATGTACCGCTCCCAGAGCACGGTCAATATTTTGACGTTTGGTTAACCTTTTTCAGGTGACCACAGTTCCAAAATTAAACAATTTTCAGGAATTTTTATTTAATGGAACGCTTAACCGGGATTTTGGTTAACCAAGTTTAATATCGGAACACAACCTTAGGGATATTTGGTGTTTAGTGCGCTACTGTACAGGGCAGGGTTTAACTATTTTAAGGACAGTAAAAACGTATTGGAAAGTGGTCTAATTATTATTTGGCAATTATAAATTTAATAATGACACATTGACTGTTTCATATAAAGCTACTAAATTTGTGACGTGCAACATAAAAATCCCTAAATTGCAGTCGACAAGCACGTTTTTTTTATTAAAATACTACAGTTTGTTTGGCCGATTTTATTTTCAGTGCGACATCTATCTTTCGGTTGCCTAAGTTCACACTGAATACGTTTCATCCATCTTTTAACTGCTTCATCGGCAAGGGGGTGTAATGAGCCCTTAAGAGTTGGACAACACTTCCAAAAATATGAAGATAAGTCGTTTTGTAAACTGTATTCACTTTACTTTATGTTGTCGCAATTGTGGAGCAACGCACAAACTGATACAAAACATTTTCACTGAAACAGTTGGGGTAAATTCATAGATTAATAAGAGGAGACCTCACGGTTCATTCATAAATAACCTTTTGTTTTGTATCAATCATTGGCAATGTGTATGACAAAGAATACCGAGAGAAAGAACGGCAAAATTCCGACTCCGTGCAACGTCGCAAAAGTTTTGGCAGAACTTGCTTCCGACGCCAAAAGGCGTACTGTTTTTGGAGGGGTTGGGTATGATAATAAAACATCAAAAAAGGAATTTTAAGAAAATCACTACTATACATTGCAACAGCAAAAGCTTGTGAGATTATAAATTAAATTAGTATAGGAGTTTTAATGTAGGGAATATGAATTGAAACTTGAACACTTAAAATTCTGAATTAAGTAAAGGTGATACACCTACTACATTCCAAAAACTTATATATACAGTAGTGTAAAAAAGTATTTTTCAGTTTTTCAAAGATACCCAAACTCTGTATACAGGGTTCGATTACATTTAAAAGTCAAATATAATTTAAAATAAGAAAGATGTACATGGTGTTAGTTTTTAATTCAGCTTTTTGTTTCAAGTTATTTGACTTACTGTTTTCAAAATAATTCTTTAAAAGCCTGATAATGGTGATTTTCTCTTAGATTAGTATAAAGGATACCTTAAAAAATTACCTTGGTTACGCAACTGATTTTAATTTTTGTGTGCAAACGTTGCATGTTGGCTTCACACTTACCAAACATTATAGGTTTTTTAATTTGTTATGCAGCAAAGTGCTGAATGATGCCTTAGCTTCTTGCTTGGATTCTTGTTTTGATCGTATTTAAGTATGTGTGTAGGTAACTCCAAAAACTAACACATCAGCCATATTTTAAAAAATAACAAAAGCAATTCCATAATATAATATAGTATAATAATAATAATAATAATAAATTTATTTACCAATTTACAGGATATATATATATATATATATATATATATATATATATATATATATATATATATATCCTGTATATATGTATATATATATACAAGTATATATATATATACATTCTATATTCCGTAAAATGATAAGGAAGCCAGCCAGCACGCCCCTGAAAATCCGTAAATATGGCGTGACAAATATAGCGACCGAATAACCAAACAAAACTTGGCAAAATTTACCTGTGGAAAGACAGTTTTGAATATAATGAATTCATTTTTCCATACACTTGACACGGACGCACCATTTTCTGAAGAATAGTAATAAAATCCTTACGAAAAACACTGAAAAATTCACAAAAGCAAAATTCCGACTGCCAGCAACACCGCACAAAAGAAATACTATAAAATACTACGATTCACGAGCATCAATGGACATGCGGATTGGAGTAGGGAGCAATGATGCCTGTTCATTCCATTTTTGCGTTATGAAGTTAGTTTTTATCGCAACGTTTTTAACAAAATATGATTTATCTACTTAACTAGGAAACGGGAAAATATTTTTATGTAATATTTTAACCTTAACCCATAATCATGGTAGTTTAAATGTGAAAATATAAATTACACAATTGACAGTTTGGCAACAGTTTTTCGTACAATCATAAAGTAGACCTTGCAGTTGACCAGATAAAGAGTAAACAAGGGGATCTCTGATTGCTTTAAAATGTAAACAATTACATCTCCCTTGTCTTATAAATCTATGGGTAAATTATATAATCCATTTTACACCTGGGATTGTTTGGTAGCTGAGACACAACACAATGGTAGTAAAATAAGTGCAAAATGAGACGACGATATTTTTTATCTAAAAAAGTATTTAGCATCAATTTTTAGGTGTCCTATTGGACCTTGCAAGAACAAACTTGTGTTGGAAAACTGGCTAATCGTTATTTGGCGCAAACGATGAACCTTATCAAGTAGACAATCAAAGAGTGCATGCTCGAGTACCTACGTCAATCCGCGTACCTGAAAATAATGAAACTACTTATATTTTTCGAACAGTTCATTTTGTATAACTAATTATATTCTAATAGTGATAATTTCTAAACGCCATAACGGCCACCTGAAAAATTGAATTGAAATTTGTCTAAATTTGTATTAAATGGACATACCTAACTCAGATTACATACTTTAAAGAGTATTTTCACAGGACGCGATAAAAACAGAATGGGCCTTTTCCACATCTTTTTTTTATTCGCTTATTACAAAATATATACCTAAAAATGTAGTTATGCCTAAAAAGTATTTTTTGAAATTTTTTTGTTCGCCAGATATATTTTGAAAAAATTGTTAAAATTACCATATATTTCAAATAACGCGCCATTGACGTCATACTCCAGTTCGTTATTGTTTGTTGGCTGCCCTGCATTTTGTGTTCTGTCAAGTGAAGTGTGCTTAACCTAACTTTCGTTTTGTGTTTTGATTAATTTGATTTAAAATGAATAAAATTGAAGAGGGATACCTTAAGGCTGATTCAGACAACCCTCCAAGAGTTGATAGTGAAATGGTTAACGATTTCTATGTCACAAATATGAACCTTCTAAGTGCTGACGTGCGCAATGTTAAGACAGGAAGATTAGTTTTTATAACCCAAGTTATCAAATCATCATTTAGTTTATTCTAGCATAGATTGTGCAGTGTTGTCACCTTTAGCTAAAAATACCTAAAAATTATTTTGCTCAAGGGATAAATTGTAAAAGAATCATGTTGATTTCCTTTAGTAATAATTTATAGAGAATATTTCACCTAAAAATACATATTTTCATTTCAAAATTACCAGAATATAAATTTAATCGTTGCCAAGAAAAAAGTAAAATTGTATGTGGCAACGTGGAGCCGTTCTTTAACTTGTCTACATTTTATTGGCTACTGGAGTGTGATGTCAGCAAACCGCGCAATTTGAAATGATTCATGAAGACCGGTCACTTTGTACTTTGATATCTTCGCTTAATTACAATTCTTTAATAAATTGGGTTGATTCTACCTTTACTTATGTACCAGTATAACGTTTGATATTAATAAAATAGTAAAATTCAATTTAGTGGAAAAGGCCCATTATATTTTCTAAAGTGCTTTAACCACGCAACTGTAGAGCTTGATGTTTGCAATGTCGCTTCGTGTGAAAGATCTCTTAAGGTTTTTAGCTAGTTTTACACCTACCTTTTTCACTTCCCCACTGTAAAACAACTGGCTTTTATATATCTCATTGTTCGTTTCAGGTTGTTCGGTACCAAATGTGATAAGTGCGGCTCGTCGTTCAGTAAGAACGACTTCGTGATGCGCGCCAAGAGCAAGATCTACCACATCGAGTGCTTCCGGTGCTGCGCGTGCGCGCGACAGCTAGTGCCGGGCGACGAGTTCGCGCTACGCGAGGGCGGCGCCCTCTACTGCAAGGAGGACCACGACGTCATGGAGAAAAACTCGGCGCCGACGACGCCGCACGCCGCCGCCGGCGAGAGCAACAACAACACCAGCCTCAGCAACAACAACCACAACAGCAACTCCACGGAATTGGGCTGCATGTCAGGTGAGTCAAATTGCAATTTTCCATGAAAAATATGAAACGTTTTTAAATGCCTTCCTTATAACTTCTATCCATAGTTAAACACGAACATTTGGATTTATATATGTCTGCAAATTTAAATACAGTTAAATAAATATGAGAAAAGTTTAGTCAATTCTATTCCACAGGGTGAAGACTCCTTTATTTCAGTATAAAACGTTTATCCCCAGAAAACGTGCGATTTTGAACCTAAAATAGGTCCGTTTACCAATATCGAGAAGTCTACATTACCAAAGTTTACAGAATATAACTATATCAGTTACTCGATTCTCCGTCGGAACTTTGATCTTTTGAGATCACAAGCGTGCCGCCACTATCTACATTCGATAGCAAAACCTTCTCGTTACGAGGGACGTTACAAACGTAGTCTGGTTTCGCGGCGAAAATATTTGATTACCTGGGGTTTTCCAAAAGTACAGCATTAATTATATAAATTAGAATTATTCAATGAGTAAGTAGTTGACTATATTCAAAAATATATTAAGCTAATTACTTATATTTAAATCGTGACTAGGTAAAAGGTGAAACACTTTTGCAAACTGGTATCTACAGGGTTATTCACGCAAAGCGGGTATTAGACGTTTTTAGGGTTCTGTTAACGATAAAAATCTGATTTTTTATGGGGGAGGTTTTCCATTATTTCCGATTCAATGAAAATATTTTCAGGTTTGCATCACTTCCGGTTATACCGGAAGTAGACCACAACTTCGTTATTTCAAATGGAACACCCTGTATATTATTGCAATTTTGAACTCTACGTGATATTCTAAACACATTTCATGTAGGATCTCCTTTACCTATCTTCAACTGTTTTTGAAATATTGACAGTTGAATATTGACATTTTGCAACTTTGACACCCTGTAAAATCTAAACGGTTAGAGAACAAGCAAAACGGTTTGCACATTCCTATCTTAACTTTTCAAAAGCTATCGTTTGATACTGATTTCAGATTTAACAAAGAGATTAAATTTAATCAAAAATTTTTATTTCTGGATAAATCTGAAATTAGTATCAAACGATAGCTTTTGAAAAGTTAAGATAGGAATGTGCAAACCGTTTTGCTTGTTCTCTAACCGTTTAGATTTTACAGGGTGTCAAAGTTGCAAAATGTCAATATTCAACTGTCAATATTTCAAAAACAGTTGAAGATAGGTATAGGACATCCCACATGAAATGTGTTTAGAATATCACGTAGAGTTCAAAATTGCAATAATATACAGGGTGTTTCATTTGAAATAACGAAGTTCTGGTCTACTTCCGGTATAACCGGAAGTGATGCAAACCTGAAAATATTTTTTTTGAATCGGAAATAATCGAAAACATCCCCCATAAAAAAATCAGATTTTTATCGTTAACCGAACCCCAAGAACGTCTAATACCCGCATTGCGTGAATAACCCTGTATATAGTCTACAAGTAAATCAAAAAGTGACAACGCCTCGCCGTTTGATAAAATGTTTCATATATTTTTTTGTTTACTAGTTAGTATCTTCATTCCACATTTTCATACTCGATTTTAAAATATTAAATTAAAATTAAATTAAATCGAAAATATTAATTAATCCAGTTATGAACCGTGTTCCAAACTTCTTTTCCACACTGTATATAAGATACTTTCACTCGCGTATTCTATGGAATATTTTAACAATAATACAGAGAATAAAAATGATTTGTTGCTAACATGTTTGTTGTCTATTAACACTAGTTTCTGTTGTTTAGTTTTTTATTAACAAAGATAGTAAGTAACACATTACTAATTTCCATATTTAGTGTGAGTAGTAATAAACGCTAAACATGGTTTTTAAAAATCTATATTACCTCTACAAATGTGTTGAAATAAAATGTAAGAAAGTGTTTCACTTCCTTACATTTCTAAATTTTGTCAATAAAATTGTTTGCCATGTGCGCCATCCTTACGAAGATTTGTGTAAGGTGCTTAGAGTGTAGTGCAACCAAACTTGGTGCAAGTACACCACTTTCGTTTAATCATTTCAGTTAGCCAAACCAAATGTATACTTATTAGCTAAATCTTTCTGCACACATTGGTTCTGTATCGTTTTCCTAAAATTCCTCTAATTTGTTTAAAATTGTATCTATTACATATTCTCTAAATCACTTTTGCAAATCTATACCATCATCAATAACGCCTGTTCTTAGAATTCAATTGAACTAGTTCAATTTGGCATGTAGATCAGCTATTACGAGTATTACCAGTATGAAAAACTAGTGATGTCATCATAAATTGTCTCAGATTGTAACCCTGAAATTTCAATTGCAACCCCTGAAGTCTATATAGCCTTGATAAAGTTTTGTTTACCTTAATCTTGTTTTTGAGGCTATATTCACATATTTGTTAGAATCAATCAATTCTTAGTCAAAGTAAAATTATTAGTTAAATTAAAATGGTAAAATTGTCGAATCGAATTTTAATAAATCTAAGTCATCCTAAAGCTTGAATGCTCTTCAACAATTTGCATACAGACATGGTAACTACCTATCTTACAATCCAGAATTAGCCGATCTGTTTCAATTTAATAATACTGGTAACATGAGAGGTGTACCGGGGTCTTAACATCCAAAGGTAGATGAAGACATTCAACCAAATTATTTATTAGAATCAGAAGATAAACCATCACCAGGAAAGTAAGTCTAAGTATGGAATTTTCCACAGTCATCCGTCAATTTGCAAAAGAAAATTTCCATCCTTACAAGGTGTAACTCATCCACGATTGTCGGAGGATGGCTGAGATTCTCGTTTAGATTTTACCCAAGTTTCTTGTCAATTATTTTCTCTAATGAGTAATTTTTGTTAAGTACGAATTTTTGTATGTTGTCAAAATCTTCATATTCATCATCTACAAGAAGGCAGTGTTTGGGTAAAAATTGTACATAATGGACGTTTGAGTTCGCGCTTTTTCGAATAAAAATTTATTGCTGATCGCTATCTGCAATGTTTATGGTACGAAACGAAAAGACAAAGATTTACAACCAAGTGACTGGACTTTTATGACTTTTGAATCTCTGAACTTTTTACAATATGTAAAAAATAAGGCTTTGATTACAGGAAGATTGGTCACATTGAATGAGGTGAAAGCCCAAATTAGATCCAAGGAAGATTTGAAACATACAGTCGGAAATTATTTAAATATTCATTCAGTGTTATGTGCGTTTAGGTGAGTGTCAGTTTGATATATTAACTAAATTTCATCAGTCGTCTTTCAGTTTTATACAAAATTCTATAATATTATATGTCATATTTTAAAATATGTCTAAATAAAATAGTTATTATAATAAAATTTAAAACAAATTAAACACTTAACTAGCTTTCTTCTATACGTTTCGAGTTGATCGTATTTTTGCTATTTTACAGGTGGTGTAATCCCAAAAGAAACAAACTATGAATCATGAAAATGCACCACAAATAAGTTACAGACATTATTTTTGTTCTTACCTTCCATAAGTTTCTACATAATGATATTTGTAATTGTAAACAAAATGACATTTCTAAATTCAGAAGGACTATATCTATGTTTTTGTGGGAATCAGAATGGTAGTAGCAATTTAAAAACTGAATAAGGACGTCACCAGTTCGTCGCCATATTGGAAGAAATTGCCGATCAAAATTGAAGCAAACTGTATTTATTAGTTGACATTTTTCGATGTTTTCAGATCGGCTCATAAACTAAACTCGAAAACTAAATTTGATGTGAAACTTTAAGTTCAATCTGCATTTTAATCCTTTATTTCCTTTCTAAAATAGTTCTAATGAGAAACATTCTCGAGATATAAATTAAATGTTTAATATAATACACTAGTAACGCACATAATTTTTACAGTATGTAGGTAAACAGTTTCTGAAATATTTAAAAAAATAGAACTTTGGAATTCATTTTGATTAACGGCAACACTAGAAACGCTAAAACTAACAAACCAAAGAACCACACAAAAAACGAAATTCATACACAAAAGGACACAAGATAAACAAGACCCATCTATCTATTGTTTGTCGTGAATACGCTGTGGGGTCCGAGGCCTAGAAAGAAAAACACTTCCACGTCCATTGAAGTGTTTAAAAGGCCGGCCAAGAGTCTATTTGGTTTGTCTTTATTTAGTTTAAAACCTCGAAGACTGAGCATTTTTACTGTTTAAATATTTGCGATGGGTTTAACTTCAAAGATAGTGGTCGGCCGGTTGGAGCGGTGAGTGGACACAAACAGAGGTACCCCAGGGGCGTACTCCGAGGACGCTGGCCGTCTCTCTCGCTCCCGTGAGCTGCAGGAAAGGTCCGCCAGTTGTAAAGCTGTACCTGAAGAGCGCGGAGTTTCCAGTGCTAATTAATATAATGGCTTCCGTTTCACAGAGCCCCATTGCATTGCCGGCGGGACGCGGTGCAATTCCTTTACTGTTTTAGTGTATCTGCATTCTGGTCCTGCTTTAACAGCTTTTACGGAAACTTGCTGCAGATCAAATAATGTTCGTCAAATCCACTTTTGTCTCCGTTTATGTTTCAACATAAAAATTGTCAACTATGTTCTTTACTCGAATTAACTTTTTGTAACCTTATCGACCTTGAATCAAAATTTGTAATTCAAGATTGAAGTTTACAGGTCTTTTAATCTATGAATACCTATAACTGGTTAAAACTGTAATAAAATAGTTATAAACAGGGGAGGCTGCATTTTAGTAATTTTAGCAGTAATTTTACAACTTACAATATCGGCGAAGCCAATACAATAGACCAGACGAATTCTCTAATCGCTGTCGCGGTATCCTTTCCATTGTTTAACTGGTCTGCATGAGGCAGTTCTGTGCACTCCTTTCGACACCCATGCTCTTTCCCTCACCTCACCTCCCCTCTACCAGCCCAGGCATTGCAAGTTTTACACTGTTTAGTGAGCTGCACCAGTCGCAGCACTTGCAGATAATTTGCGGATAATACGAGTGTGTCTTTGTGTGCGTACGAAAATTTTTTTGGTATAAACTTATTCTTCATATTGACAATGTATTCAGTTCACAATTTGAGTCATATAAACAGAATTTTAAATACACTAAAAAAAATTTATCAAAAAATAAAAATGGAAAATTTCCGGGCATTATTATTGAAACGGCAAGTGTTAGTCCGGGAAAAATATACAAACGCCAGTTGAACAGAGAAATTTATTGAAAAAGAAAAAATTGTGGGTTTAATACAAAAAATGAATTGTTTTACATTCATTCCTTGTGTGAGATCCGATTTGAGGATCTCTCAATAAAATAAAATAAATCCATTTAGTAAAGATTCAATTTAATTCACATTAAAGGAAAATAAAAAAAAAATTAATTACTACTTACAATAACTAAATACTTATTTAGCTTGTTTGATTATCCTATCACATAACTGAGCTGGCCGTCGTTTATTGAATTGCTTAGGTATGGACCTGTAAATAAGAAAGAAACAACGTCTGAGCAAAAGAATTTGCCTACATAAATGAATTTGTCTCATTATGACATCCTTGTCATTATGACATCCTTGTATTATTTCACATTTATTTATTACTTGTTAATTTTTAATTTTACTGATTACAACTAATAGTGGTGAAGAATACTGAACGACAGTATTTGGGCATGAACGGCAATGCCTAATATTCCGAACGACAGGAATATGGTATGACACTGAACAACAGCGTCTTGGGGACACGAACGACTGTGTCTATAATATCTGAACGACAGAAAATACCACATTATAATCAGTAATTAGATGCTTATTAAAATCTCTCTAAATTACTAAATAATTATGCAAGTGCAAAGGTAAATTCGTTTTGCCCGTGAGCAGACTCACCTAAATTGTAACACCGTAAATCACTACCAAAAGTACCGGTGTGAACTTAGCAGCCAAAAGTTAGCAGCCAAATTACCGAAGATTGCCGAACGGTCATGGGCGCCCGCGGCGAAATGCCTGGAGGATTAAGGATTAGAAACTGCAAAACAAATTATTTACAGAGTTTGTAATAAAAATACGATTGAAAATCATTTAGATTATTTAGCATGAGCGATTTATCAATGTAGATAATTATTAATTGTTGGTAGTCGATATTATTAAAATTGTAAAAATATAGAACATTAGATTTTAGTTTTAAATTCTGTTTTTACATAATATAAATGCAATAGTGTATAAAGGTGGTGGTAAGCTTCATACTACATAGGCAATTATTTCCAAGCACTCTAAGGGATGATAATCATCCTTAAAATTAAAAAAAAAAATTAAAAAAATGACGGCTGAAGTTGAAATTGCGTGAGTAGATGCACAATATTCTAACAGATATCATGTTAAAACCACATTAACTTGCAAGCCTTCCAAGCGGTAGAAATCTCCCTAAAACTAAAAAAAAATTGAAAGCGGGTGAAGGAAATGACGGCTCAAGTTGAAATTGCATGAGTACATGTGGAATATTGTAACTGATATCATATTAAAATCTCATTGACTTGCAAGCCTTCCAAGGGGTAGAAATCTCCCTAAAACTAAAAAAAAAATAATTGAAACTGCGAGAAGAAAATGACGGCTCAAGTTGAAATTGCGTGAGTAGATGCAGAATATCGTAACTTATATCATATTAAAAGCTCATTGACTTGCAAGCCTTCCAAGGGGAAAAAATCTCCCTAAAACTAAAAAAAATAATTTGAAAGTGCGTGAAGAAAATGACGGCTCAATTTGAAATTGCGTGAGTAGATGCAGAATATCGTAAAATATATCATATTAAAATCTTATTGACTTGCAAGCCTTCCAAGGGGTAGAAATCTCCCTAAAACTAAAAAAATAATTTGAAAGTGCGTGAAGAAAATGACGGCTCAAGTTGAAATTGCGTGAGTAGATGCAGAATATCGTAAAATATATCATATTAAAAGCTCATTGACTTGCAAGCCTTCCAAGGGGTAGAAATCTCCCTAAAACTAAAAAAATAATTTGAAAGTGCCTGAAGAAAATGACGGCTCAAGTTGAAATTGCGTGACTAGATGCAGAATATCGTAACGTATATCATATTAAAAGCTCATTGACTTGCAAGCCTTCCAAGGGGTAGAAATCTCCCTAAAACTAAAAAAAATTGAAAATGTGAGAAGAAAATGACGGCTCAAGTTGAAATTGCGTGAGTAGATGCAGAATATCGTAACTTATATCATATTAAAAGCTCATTGACTTGCAAGCCTTCCAAGGGGTAGAAATCTCCCTAAAGCTAAAAAAAATAATTGAAAGTGCGAGAACAAAATGACGGCTCAAGTTGAAATTGCGTGAGTAGATGCAGAATATCGTAAAATATATCATATCAAAAACTCATTGAGTTGCAAGCCTTCCAAGGGGTAGAAATCTCCCTAAAACTAAAAAAATAATTTGAAAGTGCCTGAAGAAAATGACGGCTCAAGTTGAAATTGCGTGAGTAGATGCAGAATATCGTAACGTATATCATATTAAAAGCTCATTGACTTGCAAGCCTTCCAAGGGGTAGAAATCTCCCTAAAACTAAAAAAAATTGAAAATGTGAGAAGAAAATGACGGCTCAAGTTGAAATTTCGTGAGTAGATGCAGAATATCGTAACTTATATCATATTAAAAGCGCATTGACTTGCAAGCCTTCCAAGGGGTAGAAATCTCCCTAAAACTAAAAAAAATAATTTGAAAGTGCTTGAAGAAAATGACGGCTCAAGTTGAAATTGCGTGAGTAGATGCAGAATATCGTAACTTATATCATATTAAAAGTTCATTGACTTGCAAGCCTTCCAAGGGGTAGAAATCTCCCTAAAACTAAAAAAAATAATTTAAAAGTGCTTGAAGAAAATGACGGCTCAAGTTGAAATTGCGTAAGTAGATACAGAATATCGTAACTTATATCATATTAAAAGCTCATTGACTTACAAGTCTTCCAAGGGGTAGAAATCTCCCTAAAACTAAAAAAATAATTTGAAAGTGCCTGAAGAAAATGACGGCTCAAATTGAAATTGCGTGAGCAGATACAGAATATCGTAACATATATAATATTAAAAGCGCATTGACTTGCAAGCCTTCCAAGGGGTAGAAATCTCCCAAAAAACTAAAAAAAATAATTTGAAAGTGCTTGAAGAAAATGACGGCTCAAGTTGAAATTGCGTAAGTAGATGAAGAATATCGTAACTTATATCATATTAAAAGCTCATTGACTTGCAAGCCTTCCAAGGGGTAGAAATCTCCCTAAAACTAAAAAAAATAATATGAAAGTGCTTGAAGAAAATGACGGCTCAAGTTGAAATTGCGTGAGTAGATGCAGAATATCGTAACTTATATCATATTAAAAGCGCATTGACTTGCAAGCCTTCCAAGGGGTAGAAATCTCCCTAAAACTAAAAAAAATAATTTGAAAGTGCTTGAAGAAAATGACGGCTCAAGTTGAAATTGCGTGAGTAGATGCAGAATATCGTAACTTATATCATATTAAAAGCTCATTGACTTGCAAGTCTTCCAAGGGGTAGAAATCTCCCTAAAACTAAAAAAAATAATTGAAAGTGCGAGAACAAAATGACGGCTCAAGTTGAAATTGCGTGAGTAGATGCAGAATATCGTAAAATATATCATATTAAAAGCTCATTGACTTGCAAGCCTTCCAAGGGGTAGAAATCTCCCTAAAGCTAAAAAAAATAATTGAAAGTGCGAGAACAAAATGACGGCTCAAGTTGAAATTGCGTGAGTAGATGCAGAATATCGTAAAATATATCATATCAAAAACTCATTGAGTTGCAAGCCTTCCAAGGGGTAGAAATCTCCCTAAAACTAAAAAAATAATTTGAAAGTGCCTGAAGAAAATGACGGCTCAAGTTGAAATTGCGTGAGTAGATGCAGAATATCGTAACGTATATCATATTAAAAGCTCATTGACTTGCAAGCCTTCCAAGGGGTAGAAATCTCCCTAAAACTAAAAAAAATTGAAAATGTGAGAAGAAAATGACGGCTCAAGTTGAAATTTCGTGAGTAGATGCAGAATATCGTAACTTATATCATATTAAAAGCGCATTGACTTGCAAGCCTTCCAAGGGGTAGAAATCTCCCTAAAACTAAAAAAAATAATTTGAAAGTGCTTGAAGAAAATGACGGCTCAAGTTGAAATTGCGTGAGTAGATGCAGAATATCGTAACTTATATCATATTAAAAGTTCATTGACTTGCAAGCCTTCCAAGGGGTAGAAATCTCCCTAAAACTAAAAAAATAATTTGAAAGTGCCTGAAGAAAATGACGGCTCAAGTTGAAATTGCGTGAGTAGATGCAGAATATCGTAACGTATATCATATTAAAAGCTCATTGACTTGCAAGCCTTCCAAGGGGTAGAAATCTCCCTAAAACTAAAAAAAATTGAAAATGTGAGAAGAAAATGACGGCTCAAGTTGAAATTGCGTGAGTAGATGCAGAATATCGTAACTTATATCATATTAAAAGCGCATTGACTTGCAAGCCTTCCAAGGGGTAGAAATCTCCCTAAAACTAAAAAAAATAATTTGAAAGTGCTTGAAGAAAATGACGGCTCAAGTTGAAATTGCGTGAGTAGATGCAGAATATCGTAACTTATATCATATTAAAAGCTCATTGACTTGCAAGCCTTCCAAGGGGTAGAAATCTCCCTAAAACTAAAAAAAATAATATGAAAGTGCTTGAAGAAAATGACGGCTCAAGTTGAAATTGCGTGAGAAGATGCAGAATATCTTAACTTATATCATATTAAAAGCTCATTGACTTGCAAGCCTTCCAAGGGGTAGAAATCTCCCTAAAACTAAAAAAATAATTTGAAAGTGCGTGAAGAAAATGACGGCTCAAGTTGAAATTGCGTGAGCAGATGCAGAATATCGTAACTTATATCATATTAAAAGCTCATTGACTTACAAGTCTTCCAAGGGGTAGAAATCTCCCTAAAACTAAAAAAATAATTTGAAAGTGCCTGAAGAAAATGACGGCTCAAATTGAAATTGCGTGAGCAGATACAGAATATCGTAACATATATAATATTAAAAGCGCATTGACTTGCAAGCCTTCCAAGGGGTAGAAATCTCCCAAAAAACTAAAAAAAATAATTTGAAAGTGCTTGAAGAAAATGACGGCTCAAGTTGAAATTGCGTAAGTAGATGAAGAATATCGTAACTTATATCATATTAAAAGCTCATTGACTTGCAAGCCTTCCAAGGGGTAGAAATCTCCCTAAAACTAAAAAAAAACTTGAAAGTGCGTGAAGAAAATGACGGCTCAAGTTGAAATTGCGTGAGTAGATGCAGAATATCGTAAAATATATCATATTAAAAGCTCATTGACTTGCAAGCCTTCCAAGGGGTAGAAATCTCCCTAAAACTAAAAAAAATAATTGAAAGTGCGTGAAGAAAATGACGGCTCAAGTTGAAATTGCGTGAGTAGATGCAGAATATCGTAACTTATATCATATTAAAAGTTCATTGACTTGCAAGCCTTCCAAGGGGTAGAAATCTCCCTAAAACTAAAAAAAATAATTTAAAAGTGCTTGAAGAAAATGACGGCTCAAGTTGAAATTGCGTAAGTAGATACAGAATATCGTAACTTATATCATATTAAAAGCTCATTGACTTGCAAGCCTTCCAAGGGGAAGAAATCTCCTTAAAACTAAAAAAAATAATTTAACATTAATAACATTTAATGAAATTAAGAATAATGTAAAAATAGACGAAAAAACAATTAACGATATGTGTGATCTATGCAGACTGAACTAGACTCGTGTAGGTGGTCTGACGACCAGTTTAAAAATACAGAAAAAAACAGTTAATCATAGTCAAAACAATTGAGAGACAAGTGTGAATTATATTACGCAACACACGCATACGCACACACTTTAACCCAGGCGCTATCTAATACACTAAAAGGCTAGCAAATGCAAATTACACATCGGTGATTGATATTTACTTAATTTAATTAAAAAAATTCTGAGAAGTAATTCGTAAATTATCTTTTAGTATTCATTTACATTGAAACACAGTATAATTTTCTTCGCCGCAGTTATAATTTTTTTCAATCTAAAGTTGATGACCTATCAAAAAACTTTCAAGTCAATAAGCTATAAATGTGATATGAAATACAATATTCTAAATGTGTTAACGCCATTTCAATTTAAGCCGTCATTTCCCTCACCCTGTTTCGATTTTACTTTTATTTTTATTATTTAAGTAACAGGGAGATTTCTACCCCTTGGAAGGCTTGCAAGTCAATGAGCTTTTAATATCATATAAGTTACGATATTCTGCATCTACTCAAGCAATTTCAACTTGAGCCGTCATTTTATTCTCGCACTTTCAATTATTTTTTTTTGTTTTAGGGAGATTTCTACCCCTGGGAAGGCTTGCAAGTTAATGCGCTTTTAATATGATATATGTTACGATATTCTGCATCTACTCATGCAATTTCAACTTGAGCCGTCATTTTCTTCAGGCACTTTCAAATTATTTTTTTAGTTTTAGGGAGATTTCTACCCCTTGGAAGGCTTGCAAGTCAATGAGCTATTAATATGATATACGTTACGATATTCCGCATCTACTCACGCAATTTCAACTTGAGCCGTCATTTTCTTCAGGCACTTTCAAATTATTTTTTTAAATTTAGGCAGACTTCTACCCCTTGGAAGGCTTGCAAGTCAATGAGCTTTTAATATGATATAAGTTACGATATTCTGCATCTACTCACGCAATTTCAACTTGAGCCGTCATTTTCTTCTCACATTTTCAATTTTTTTAGTTTTAGGGAGATTTCTACCCCTTGGAAGGCTTGCAAGTCAATGAGCTTTTAATATGATATAAGTTACGATATTCTGCATCTACTCACGCAATTTCAACTTGAGCCGTCATTTTCTTCTCACATTTTCAATTTTTTTTAGTTTTAGGGAGATTTCTACCCCTGGGAAGGCTTGCAAGTTAATGCGCTTTTAATATGATATATGTTACGATATTCTGCATCTACTCATGCAATTTCAACTTGAGCCGTCATTTTCTTCACGCACTTTCAAATTATTTTTTTAGTTTTAGGGAGATTTGTACCCCTTGGAAGGCTTGCAAGTCAATGAGCTTTTAATATGATATAAGTTACGATATTCTGCATCTACTCACGCAATTTCAACTTGAGCCGTCATTTTATTCTCGCACTTTCAATTATTTTTTTTTAGTTTTAGGGAGATTTCTACCCCTTGGAAGGCTTGCAAGTCAATGCGCTTTTAATATGATATATGTTACGATATTCTGCATCTACTCACGCAATTTCAACTTGAGCCGTCATTTTCTTCACGCACTTTCAAATTATTTTTTTTAGTTTTAGGGAGATTTGTACCCCTTGGAAGGCTTGCAAGTCAATGAGCTTTTAATATGATATACGTTACGATATTCTGCATCTACTCATGCAATTTCAACTTGAGCCGTCATTTTCTTCACGCACTTTCAAATTATTTTTTTAGTTTTAGGGAGATTTGTACCCCTTGGAAGGCTTGCAAGTCAATGAGCTTTTAGTATGATATACGTTACGATATTCTGCATCTACTCACGCAATTTCAACTTGAGCCGTCATTTTCTTCAGGCACTTTCAAATTATTTTTTTAGTTTTAGGGAGATTTGTACCCCTTGGAAGGCTTGCAAGTCAATGAGCTTTTAATATGATATACGTTACGATATTCTGCATCTACTCACGCAATTTCAACTTGAGCTGTCATTTTCTTCACGCACTTTCAAATTATTTTTTTTAGTTTTAGGGAGATTTGTACCCCTTGGAAGGCTTGCAAGTCAATGAGCTTTTAATATGATATACGTTACGATATTCTGCATCTACTCACGCAATTTCAACTTGAGCCGTCATTTTCTTCTCACATTTTCAATTTTTTTTAATTTTAGGGAGATTTCTACCCCTTGGAAGGCTTGCAAGTCAATGAGCTTTTAATATGATATACGTTACGATATTCTGCATCTACTCACGCAATTTCAACTTGAGCCGTCATTTTCTTCAGGCACTTTCAAATTATTTTTTTAGTTTTAGGGAGATTTCTACCCCTTGGAAGGCTTGCAAGTCAATGAGCTTTTAATATGATATAAGTTACGATATTCTGCATCTACTTACGCAATTTCAACTTGAGCCGTCATTTTCTTCAAGCACTTTTAAATTATTTTTTTTAGTTTTAGGGAGATTTCTACCCCTTGGAAGGCTTGCAAGTCAATGAACTTTTAATATGATTTAAGTTACGATATTCTGCATCTACTCACGCAATTTCAACTTGAGCCGTCATTTTCTTCAAGCACTTTCAAATTATTTTTTTTAGTTTTAGGGAGATTTCTACCCCTTGGAAGGCTTGCAAGTCAATGAACTTTTAATATGATATAAGTTACGATATTCTGCATCTACTCACGCAATTTCAACTTGAGCCGTCATTTTCTTCACGCACTTTCAATTATTTTTTTTTAGTTTTAGGGAGATTTGTACCCCTTGGAAGGCTTGCAAGTCAATGAGCTTTTAATATGATATAAGTTACGATATTCTGCATCTACTCACGCAATTTCAACTTGAGCCGTCATTTTGTTCTCGCACTTTCAATTATTTTTTTTAGTTTTAGGGAGATTTCTTCCCCTTGGAAGGCTTGCAAGTCAATGAGCTTTTAATATGATATAAGTTACGATATTCTGCATCTACTCACGCAATTTCAACTTGAGCCGTCATTTTCTTCTCACATTTTCAATTTTTTTTAGTTTTAGGGAGATTTCTACCCCTTGGAAGGCTTGCAAGTAAATGAGCTTTCAATATGATATACGTTACGATATTCTGCATCTACTCACGCAATTTCAACTTGAGCCGTCATTTTCTTCACGCACTTTCAAATTATTTTTTTAGTTTTAGGGAGATTTGTACCCCTTGGAAGGCTTGCAAGTCAATGAGCTTTTAATATGATATAAGTTACGATATTCTGCATCCACTCACGCATTTTCAACTTGAGCCGTCATTTTCTTGACGCACTTACATTTTTTTTTTAGTTTTAGAGAGATTTCTACCCTTTGGAAGGCTTGCAACTCAATGAGCTTTGAATATGATATAAGCTACAATATTCTACATGTACTCACGCAATTTCAACTTGAGCCGTCATTTTCTTCACCCCCTTTCAATTTTTTTTTTAGTTTTAGGGAGATTTCTACCGCTTGGAAGGCTTGCAAGTTAATGTGGTTTTAACATGATATCAGTTACAATATTCTGCATCTACTCACGCAATTTCAACTTCAGCCGTCATTTTTTTCATTGAAATTTTTTTTAAATTTTAAGGGTGATTATCATCCCTTAGAGTGCTTGGAAATAATTGCCTATGTAGTATGAAGCTTACCACCACCTTTATACACTATTGCATTTATATTATGGAAAAACATAATTTAAAACTAAAATCTAATGTTCTATATTTTTACAATTTTAATAATATCGACTACCAACAAATAATAATTATCTACATTGATATATCGCTCATGCTAAATTATCTAAGTGATTTTCAATCGTATTTTTATTACAAACACTCTGTAAATAATTTGTTTTGCAATTTCTAATCCTTAATCCTCCAGGCATTTCGCCGCGGGCGCCCATGACCGTTCGGCAATCTTCGGTAATTTGGCTGCTAACTTTTGGCTGCTAAGTTCACACCGGTACCAAAAGTCACAATAGTTTCAAGCCACTCTAGATAACCAACTCCAAATAAAAATAAAACGTAATATTCCTTCACCCGCTTTGAGCTCAAGACATACTTATCTTGATATTGTTAATATAAACAACCACCGAAAGCTGACTCGTTTTGTTTTGGCTATAGTGTGACTATTTCCTTTTAAAGTTAGGTACCTATTTAATTTTTATGAAAGAATGTTCGTTTAAAAAAAATAATTCTTACACTTGTATACTTTTTGGCGGCGATAAAGCATGGGTGGACGTAGAGGTGACATAGTAAGTATATCTGATATCTGATTGAAAAAATAAAAAACGTGACAATTCTGAAAGCCATTTTCGTACCACAATGGAATTGGCTTTATTGGGAACTACTAATATTATAGCTTGGTTAGATTCAGATTATTGAATAAATTATTTACAAATACATAATGACAATGTAATAAAAAATGGATATTTCGTCCAAGATTAGAAATTATATAAAATTTTGAATTGGCGTTGCAAGGACATTACAAATCTGATACACCGGATCGTAGAATCGAATTAACTTTTTAGAAATAGATAAAATAACATTTGCAGAACATCTGCAAACAGTAAAACAAATAGTACCACAGTCGTCAAAGGAAAACAACGACCCAACCTCAATATATCATCACTGAAAAAAAATATGCCCCCGTATTTCATTTAATTCCGTTACACACTGTCCTCTCACTACACTGAATAGGGATGGGTCAAAATACCGAAAAATCGATGGCGATTTAAGGGTAGTAGACTTTCTTTTCAGTTTAATCTATAACTACCTGCTACTTTTTCAATATAATAAAGTTTTCTCTAGACTTATTTCAGACAGGGTGATAAAGTTTACATAATTATATAAGTTACCCCACTCTCGACCACGTACCACGCTACCTATTCCGCCCTCCTCACCCGTCTCAGGTACCGTTCGGTACCCAGGCACTTACACAGTGGCTGACGCTCAAATTGTAACGTGTTGTATGCGATTGATGCAGAGTGAGCAAAACAAGTGATTATTTAGTAATGTTTTATTTTTATTTTATTTAGAAATGCCTGTGGTATATTGTATTGTGGATATAGTTGTCTCATAATACACTGAAAGAAAAGACGCGGTTTATAGTTAACAATTGTTTATTTGGATGTCATTTATTTAAAATAAATAATACATATTTTAGGTTAAACAATATTTTTTACTATAAATATTCTTGTAAATATATTTTACTTATTAAAAACAAATACTTTGTTTGGTGTAAAAATGTTAATAGTTAATGAGAAATGTTTCATCTTAATAAATTCTTTATTTGGTGGTATTCCCAAAAAATATATTTACTATTAATTTGGATTTTATTAATATTGAATAATCCAGACTAAAAATTAATATATGTTTGTTTCTAATTTACTCTATTTTATTTATTATGAAGTAATCCATTTTTTTGTTAAAAATCCTGAAGTAGTTTTTTAATTAATAGATATTTTATTGTGGCATTATAAAATTGTGCAGTTGGCAGTGTAGGCTAGGTTGGCATTGTTGACAGTGAGTAGCAGACATGTTTTTCTATTTACCTTGGATTGGGTGACTTTATTTCATTTCGTTATTTTCATTTCATTTACCTATTATTTGGGTGCTGCGCGAGTGCTTCGTTTTCGTTAATGTGAGTGTACGTTACTTTACTTGATACTTGAGATGAGACGATAGACGCTGCACTGTGCTGTACGGTATACCTATATGACCTATATGTGTATGGTGCACAAGGTAGGGACGTCAAAACTTATATACCTTTGAAAACGTAACTTTGGAAAACTGCCGATTGTGTGATTTATTAAAAATGTTTAGAATTATTACCTGTTCAGTGGTGATTGCTGTGACATAAAAAATAGATCTGGACTATAACTATACTAAATAAACGTAAAATAATTACTGGATGTGATAAATAAGACACTATTCATTATAAATAATCTTTATTTTTTAAAATTAAAACAAATATTTATTATAAACATTGTTCTTTATATTCTAATAAAGTCGAAATTTTAATTAGTACCTATGCTTTATTTATAATAAATAAGTAATGCTACATTTACTCATAATAATATTTATTAAAAACGATCGTTATTAATAGAAAATAAAAGATATATTGATTATCAATAATCCCTTACTTGACGGTAATAAGGTATATTTGAAAAGATTTAATAAATTGTTTTTTTTCTCATAAACAAAAATTTATTACGCCATTATCCAATAAAGCCTTTGTTAGGTGTCAATCAATATCATTAATTATTAATAAACTGTTCTTTCAGTGATAAGTAACAGGATATTTTTTAAGAAAATGTCCTTTACATCATTCCTGTGAAATTCGTAGCGATTTTAGTAAATCCAAC
Organism: Pogonocherus hispidulus; assembly: GCA_963924545.1. Taxonomy (NCBI): domain Eukaryota; kingdom Metazoa; phylum Arthropoda; class Insecta; order Coleoptera; family Cerambycidae; genus Pogonocherus; species Pogonocherus hispidulus. The sequence continues at coordinate 81,558,435 of OZ004693.1, forward strand.
AATTTAAGTGACAGACAAACCACGTTCTGTGATCTTAAATCCTTAGTAGCACATCAGGGGAATTAGTAGTGCTCTTTAGAAATATCGTGGAATTTGTTGTAGTAGCATTAGAAAATATTATTATTAGTACCTAAATTTGAGGAATTGTTTGACACTAGAACATTACTAAAACACTAAAAATAATTTCGCAAATATAAATTTTAGTCACCCATGTAAAAACTTTTGTTTTTGCTGTTTTATTAATTTCTATACCAGAGTCCGTATTATGTTACATTAAAATTTGCCAATGAAAATGTAAACACTGGGGGAGCATCAAGTAAAGTTAATACAAAACTTTCAATACTACATTATTTGTGATTTTTGTAAATAATAGTAAGTATATATTATGAATTATGTTATTTGTTATTTTAGTTTTAAAATAATATCTATAAAAGAATAATCTTTTTAAGTTTTTTGAAATATTTAAATAAACCTTTTATTGAAAATTTTATTTTTGATTTACTTGTAGACCTATAGAGATACCAGTTTCCAAAAGAGTTCGATTTTTATCTAGGCCAAAATTTAAATATAAGTAATTTGATGTATTTTTGAACATAATCAACTACCTACCCATTGAATAACTTTAACTTATACAATTTAATGCTGAACTTTTGGAAAACTCCCAGGTAATCAAATAATCTCGGGGCGAAACCAAACTCCGTTTGTAAAGTCCCTCGTAACGAGAAGGTTTTGTTATCGAACGTAGACAGTGGCGGCATGCTTGTGATCTCGAAAGATAAAAGTTCCGACGGAGAGTGGGGTAACTTATATATTCTGTAAACTTTGGTGATAGGTATATACGTTTCAACCATAGAAGAAACGTTGTTTCAACACTACTTAAAAATCAATAAACCAAACATCTCCCCCCCCCCCATTCTACTAACTAATTAATTTCAATTAATAGTACAAGAAGTAAAGACAATAAAACTTTGATTTTCTTGTCGTGACAACTTTGTGGCATAAGAAATTAGTTGTTTAGACATTTAATTAATTATTATAATTTAATCGGTCAAAAAAAAATTAACTAAATTAATTCATAATTGGAAAATTAATATTGCACCTATCTAATTGTAATATGGTAAAGAAATGTTTACAGAATATATTCGAAAAAACTGAAATAACGTTTTTCAGAACCATACTTACAATACGTAGAAAAACGTTGTATGAGCTTAAAAAATCCATTAGTATATTACTTTCTATAAATATACCGGCAGAAACTGTTCGCCATTCTTCCCAAATTAGCACAATATAGAGATATTACGTACTTACTTTTCCATTCAATACCGCATAATAAAATAAACAAATTCTATAGATCACGTACACACAAGGTAATAGTTTCTCTTTCTTTTGTCCTACAAATTAAAGCCTATATTTAGGTAGTTGCTTCCATAATAGTTTGTTAAATGAATTTGAGGTCTTACTGCTGGAATAGGCATTGAATTATTTATACGTACTGTGTATTTCTTTGTCTCCTTATGTATGTGTTTATTTTATTTTTTTTGTATTATTTGTATTTAATTCTACTGTTTTTCCCACCCTTTAATTGGTTTTTGCACTGCTGGGTGGGGTAATAAATAAATACAGCATCGAACAACTCTTCAAATTATATCGCTAAACCCAAAATTCTGTAACCATATTCCACCTACCTTTACATTCTCATATCATATTTTTGTCAGTGGTTTAGAATCCCGCAATAATTACAAATTGTCAATAATAGTCACAACATTTAACACTGTTACTCAAATGCAGAAACACGATAATTGTAAAGGATGAATGAAAGATTTAAATGTCGAAACATGTTTACTCTTATCGTTAGATAAACGTGTAATTTATTATCTATCATTTACTTCATTCATACATCATGTTTCAGGAATATTGAAATATAAGAATTATTCCCACAAGAATTAAAACCGTATTTGATATCGATTTCTTCAATAAAAAAACCAAAAGAAAATTTTTAAAATAATTAAATTAGATGCACCTTTCCAGATAGTGCCACCAGATAGTGTTTTCTTACCTTTCTTCTACTAGAAAGATTCTAGTAGGTAAGAAAACACTCTCTTGGATAAATATTCTGTCACTAATCTAATTTAATTATTCATGTAAAAACATTATTTGCAGTATTTAAGTAACCTGTGAAGAAGTCCGAAAACTCGGACGAAACGTCGGAGAATGTATCAATGTAAATAATAACGAGCTGAAAGTCCTCCAAAAATAAAAGGATAAAAAGATTTTCTTTTGGTTTTTTTATTCAAGAAATAAATTCAACTATAACAGCTAACAACTTGTCTAGTATCATCCATATTTGATATCTACTTTTTAACGTAAAACACGTAATTATTATTGCTGATTTATTGCAAATCCTTTTAATACTGTGGCGTATAGGATTAACGACGGCTGTATTTGAATATCTTGACCTTATCCTGTTCACAAAATTGTAATTGTTGGAAAGGACTAACAGCGCCTACCTTGTTCTGACGTTACAGTCTCCTTCTAACATTAAATTTGTCCAAATTCAAGTGCTCGAGTTTTTTGGCAAATCTACATTTTAGTTTCACATGCATAGATAGGTATTATATTATACATAAACAATATTCTAAATGGTATATCGTTTTTACGATTGTTCTCGATTAACCCCAAAACAATAAACAAGGAATTAAGGTCAAACAGTAACCTTATTAGGCGAGTCGATGGCTCAGGGTTTAGTGTCTGGATCGCTCAACCCAGAGGTCCTTGGTTCGAATCCTTTATTTTTTATTAAATTCTACTCGTATTGGGTCGTATTGGGTCTACATCGAAGAGTTGGGGACCATCCTCGCGATGGTTCCAAGCTGGGTGTTAATGTGAGAGATTAAAATCAGTTGATATTTAACTGTCCTCCTAGCTAATCAGGTTTTCCAGGTTTCTCTCATTCCAGCACTGAATAGTGCTTAGGGCGTACCAACCTAAGTCGCCCCTGAGGCGTAAATACGGCTTACAGAATAATAATATGCCGCTCCATCTGTCACACGAGTCTCAGACTTCGGGATACTAAGAAGATTATAAATTATAATCTTCTAAATTATAATTAATAGTTATAAAAAATTACGATTTTATAGTGTTTCTCCATAGTATTAAAAGGGGTTGGAACCTTTGGGGCGAAGATAACACTGACATAGTTTTCCACATAACACCAAAACACTATACTGCACTGGACGCGCGTTTCACCAACCAAGTTGGCATCATCTGGAGATGATTAAAACTAAACCTATACTAACACTGTGTCCTATTTACACCTAAACTATTGGTATGGTTCAGTGAACCGTTGCGACGGCTTAATGAACCGTCGCGACGGACTAGTGAACCGTGATTTACTAACCAGTGAAGTGGGGTTTATGCCTGCTAAACTAAACTAAACATGAAATTTTTCTTCGCAAAATTTCCAAATGGAAAATATCCGCCTTTACATCACTAAATAAAATATTTTCAAAACAGTTATTTTATATTTGTATTCCCTAATCCCTAATCAATTTCTTGAATCAATCATTGAACTTAATTTTGTACTTTCTGACCACGATGCGTTGTGTCTTTCGATATCTTAGGTATATAAAGGGGAAATATTACTTCTTGTACCTAATTGTACTTTTCAATTGAGAATTCCAAATCAATAATTTTAAATATGTAGGTACATAAAAAAATTAATATTTATTGTTTCCCTCACACTGCTTCTGTTAAAATAAGGTTGTTACTACATTAAATGGATTAGTTCCTACGAAAGAGAAATTGAAGGCCAAAGCTTCCACAGGTCTTTATTGCAAAATATATAGCTTCATAAACCATGGGATGGAAAATATACCAAATGTAGACTAGGATCTACAATTTTTCCTTTCAAATAATGTTTTTTCAGTGCCTACTTTTGACACGAGAAAAATGTTTAGCTCCATTGAACCTCTGGAAATTCGAAAAAATCTTGTTAATTTTTCTGGTAGGATTAAAAATTATTTTGTATCCATACTCCTACATATAAGTCGAGTTAATTATCTCTTGTGTAACATCTATTATTCTTTGATATAATATTCACAAAGGACGACCAGTAGCTGCTTTAATCTTCAATGGCCATCGTTTCACGCCTTAGTAATCTCCTAATGCTGAGTTCGGACTTTGGAGATTATCAAAGTTTGCTAATGGATGACGAACGGCCAGCCTGGACAAAGGTCCTCTCCCCCCGTATACACACGGGACGGGATTAACTTCGTGTTTATCAAGTGTTATGTTGTTTTGGGAATTAAAAAGAATCGGACTAGACTTATGGGAGCAAAGTATCTTATACACTGCACGAAATACGCAGGTATTTTTTAACGCTATTACCTACTTCTCTAAAAGTACTTTAGATAAAGGAATGCTGCGTGTTTTCTACAGGGAATTGTATTTTCTAGTACTTTCTAGTAATTGAAAAATATGCAGAAAGTATTCCATAACAGAATAAGGTGCGGTCCCTCTGAGACAAAGCACCCTGTTTAATACTAAATAATTTTAGTCGATAGCCCTGGGGATATAAACCCGTTACGTTTAAATGTTATCATAATATGTTTGTGAACGACGCTATAGGCTTCACTACCGCGTTTTATACTGTGTTATTGAGAACTTATCCATAATAAAATTTGGGGATGTTCAACATAAATGTAGAAATATGGTAGTGCGTGTGGTAGTGCACGCCGCTGGATACTGGTCCACTGTAATGGAGTGATCTTGGGAGTGACAATGCAAACTGGCTAGCACGAAAAAAACTTCGGAAATTCTGAGAGTATACCGACACCCGGCGCAAACAAGATTTGCAGCGTTTTTACTTTAAAATAAACTTAAAGATAGATAGATGTGACCAAAGTGACGTGTCTTTAAAATGAATAAAATTTTGTTCCACTAATTTTGTAAAATTGCGCTACTTGATTACTAGGTATTAGAAACATGAAATTTATAAAAAATTTGCACATACCTACCTTGTTACAAAAGTTGTTCGAAATTTTGTCCCTCGACTTCTACACACTTTTGGGCACGCCTTATCCAATTTTGCCGCACTAAAGTAAATGTTCCTCCTGGTTGCTGATCTTGTAAACGCAAATTATTAAGTAAATTGGGGATTTTCAGCATTTTGCTACAACAACCACTCACAAAACCTAACTCGTAATTGAAAACAGTGCTTGAACAAGCTGGATATGATAGGGATAAAACTGAGCTTCGTGTAGTAAGCGCCACACCGTTGATTGGGATACCCCAGGTACCTGCCTAGCGATCTGATTTGTACTTATCCGCGGATTTTCACGGACCAGATTCAACACTTGTTCTTCAGCTGTTAAAATACGTTGTGGTCGTCCCGGGCCACCATCTCGTCCATGATTTGCACGTAAATTACCAGTATCACGGCCACGTTGTACTACTGCCGTAAAAGTTGCATAATTTGGCGTGTGTCGATTGGGAATTCGTTCCGCGTACAAGCGCGAAGCTGCCAATGAATTTTGTCCAACTTCGCTATAAATAAGAATCATGTCCATTAACTCAGCATTACTGTACACATGAGCCATTTTGAAAATTTTACAATTTAACACTCCTACGATAAATAAAACACCCGCACTGCGAGAGCGACACACATAAACTGATGACTGGTAGACAATAGGGATATTATCCCCAATCCAACTTTCTCGGTCTTAACCAGGCGTTCCAAGTACAAAACACTTGTTTACTGTTTTTTGTCGAAATGTGGTGTATCAAATATCGTTCAAGTACAGTTGCCCATCTACGTAGTCCTTTATAATGGTATCACTTTAAACATTGTTTACGGGAAATCCTAATTACTTTTATTACAATCTTTTTTGTGATATCGATTTCTTATTTAAGGATGCTATGTGCATCCTCAAAGTTTTAGAGATAAGTTCTGAATAACCCTGTACATATAGTGTTCAATTTAAAATAAGAAACTCAGCTGTTGTAATGGCCGTCTGTTACTGGTTTAGGTACATATTTTCGTAAGGTGAATATTAAATTAAAATTTATGTAAAAATATTAGGTGACTGTTTTTTAATTAAGACATTAATTTCTATTAATTACAATTATGTTCTATAATTCCCCAAGTTATCTGCTCTATTATTAACAGTTATATGTTATACCTATTTCTATTCAAATTAATATAGGTATAATTGGTTAATGCAAAACACGCAAATTTGAAATGTCTACGATAAGATATAAGTAATCTACAAATCTACTGACAGTAGCTTTTCGTGGATGCTTAGTCGAAATACGATTTAGGTAAAATGAAATGTGTGAAAAATTATATCTTAAAAAAAGTAATTCGTGTGACGTCATTATCGCATCACACTATACGCTATATAAAGTGTAAATCACTATCTACTAAAACAGTGATCCACAAACTGTGCGCAGGGTCCCTGCAAAATATTGTAAAAACTTCATAACTAATTTAACCAGGACATTTGCCCTAACTAAACAAAAAACAAAGTGAAAAGCTAAAGATATCTAGATTTTTTGTGTGGTTTGTTTTTATTTGACCCTGTATAAAAATAAAGTCGCCGGCGCAGAATATTCTTGGGAACGCGAAGCGACAACGCTGCGTCTTCTCGATCGCGCCATATGATCGCGTGCGTATAGATCCTTTGCGACAGATTTGGAATATATATTTGGAACGTTGCCGGCTCGAATCAGTCAGTCGACATATTATTTAAGTTTAGTAAAGTTAAACTCAGCGCTTCATACAGGGTATCCCACGGTGACGAGACATTAGACATATTTCAGAGAATACTTCGATTTTAATTTTGAAAATTTGGGTAATAGTGGCTCAACTAAAATAATGGCGTCCACCTAACGCTTCCGGTTATACCGAAAGTTGATGTCATCTTCGTTATTTTAAATAGAACACCCCGTATATTATTGCTATTATTGCAATTTTGAACTCTACGTGATATTCTTAACACATTTCATGTAGGATCTCCTTTACCTATCTTCAACTGTTTTTGAAATACTGACATGTGAATATTGACATTTTGCAACTTTGACACCCTGTAAAATCTAAACGGTTTGAGATCAAGCAAAACGGTTTCTACATTCCTATCTTAATTTTTCATAAGCTATCGTTTGATACTAATTTCAGGCTTAACCAAGAGATTAAATTTAATAGAAATTTTTTTATTTCTGGATAAATCTGATATTAGTATCAAATGATAGCTTATGAAAAGTTAAGCTAGGAATGTGCAAACCGTTTAGATTTTACAGAGTGTCAAAGTTGCAAAATATCAATATTCACCTCTCAATACCTATTTCAAAAACAGTTGAAGATAGGTATAGGACATCCTATATGAAATGTGTTTAAAACTTCACGTAGAGTTCAAAATTGAAATAATATACGGTGTGTTCCATTTAAAATAACGAAGATGACATCAACAAGATGACATTTTAAGTGAGAAAAGGATGCCCGAAAACACTATTGGCCAAATACATGCAAAGATTGTTTTTTAATACTACAGCAATTTTTGGTTTCAAATGAACTTGATCTTTCTCAAGAAATACCTAAAAATCATGTTTGAGGAGCACTTATCACGGCTAATTATCTGGTTTGAGTGATATATTTTCAAAATGAAAATTTCGATAAGTTTGCATGGATTCAAGATCCATTTAACACTAATGCTCGTCTGAATTTACTTCTGCAGAAGATAATCTTATCGAGTTATCTTGCGATAACTGTTTGAAAGCAAAATTTGACAACATGGAATTGACAGAATTTTTTATTTCAATAAAAAATGAATATCCCCTTCTAAGTGATAAGTCTCAGCGGATTTTAATTCCATTTTCGACGTTGTATTTGTGCGAAGCTGGGTTTTCGGCGGTCGCTTAATAAAAAGCAAGTATAGAGCAAAAATCAACGTGGAAAAGGAAATGAGGCTGGCCGTGTCCAAACACCACTAAATTATTACGTGAAACAAACCCAAATGCATATTCTTTATCATTATGTCAGCAATAACCTCCAAAAATTATCTTTTAAATAGGTTCAAATATTTTCATGCAGATAGCGCATCCATTTTTGGAATCGCTAATAAGGTTGTCATAACCGCTAAACTGTAAAAAAATGTGTAAAAAGGTATTAAATGAAAACAATAGTTTTTGAACTATTTTTGAGTTTCGTACTACCTTTTATTTTATTACAGCAAATGTTAAAAGTAGCCCCCATTATTGCACAATGCCCAATTCGGTGTTCAAATTCATCAATTACATTTTGAATAATATCAGGTGTTAAGGTCGGTACCTACTGACTTGAGCAAATTTGCGCACACGATTCGTGCGCGCAAATTTATTCAGATGCGTACGGGAGGAGCATGCGTGCACGTAACTTCTAACACACACGAACACACTCCATCACTTGTCGATCTCTGTGACAACATCAAAGAGATTTACGCGTATAATTTGCTCAGTCTGGGCGAGGTTCTTAATAAAATAGGCTGTGCGCTGTACTAGTGAGATTTTAAACAAATATTGCATACTTGAATAGGAATCTCCGGTCGCTAAGAAACGTAGAGTTAAAGCTAATCGTTCTTTCACAGAAACATATTTTCTAAATTTGGTATCCATCTTACCGACTTTCGGACAAATAGCGTTGACCAAAAACTCAAAATCCTCAGATGACATCCGGATGAAATTATTGAAATGGCCACTGTTTTCTTTCAGCCTCATGTCAGCTAATAAATTAGTACCACCTTATAACTCCCGGCTTCAATATAACTGTGTAATCCACCATCATTTCTTTCTTTTTTCATTCTTTTTATTAATTATACTTTGCATTACATTAAACGCTGCACTTGCAATAGTAAGTATATTTGTTTGTGATGACATCTTGTCGACACACACTCAACTGACGGAACGGATATTTGTGTGCAAACATTGATACCCAAATTGTCCCAAAATAAACATTTACGCGAACGAAAATGTGTGCTCACAAATCGTTCGTGCGTGCAAGCTATTCGTGCGTGCCAAATGCTCAAGTCAGTACCGAGCTTTATATTTCGAACATCATCTCTGATACGATCTTTCAATCCTCTTTCACGACAGTGTCTGGTATGTTTTAAATAATCCTACAAAAAAATCTAGTGGAGTTAAGTCAGAGGACCGTGATGGCCATTCAAGCGCCTATCGTCACACCGAATTAGGCATTGTGCAATGGTTAATGGGGGCCATTTTGAACATTTTCTGTAATAAAATAACAAGTAGTACGAGTACAAAAACTATTGTTTTCAATTAGGTAATTCCTTTTTACGCACAAATTTTAGGTATTTTTTTTTTAACGGCTATGAAAGAAATAAGTTGGTATAACTTTGTATCGCTTAATGGGTCTTTATAAGGGATATCTATTTATACTATGAAATATGGAGCGTCATATTTAAAAAAAATTTAGATAATGTTTATAGCTTCGTCAAACATGGTTCAAAAAATATTGGAGAAAAGGGAATTTCTATATATCTACTAATTAGGTAAGCTGTTTGAATTTTTCTTTAAATCGACTAGAAAGAAATATGAATTTTGTTTCACAATTTTGGAACACACTGTATAATATGGTAGCTTTTCGCGCTGAATTATTTTATAATGTGAAAAATTCACTGGAATATGCTAAATACTACGTATCTATTTCTGTTAAAAATGCCCCTATAACTTAAAAACAAATGAGAGCATCAAGTGTATGATCTGACAATTGAATTTGTTGTAAAAATCGAACTCGAAAACATTTCATCAACTTCTGAGATACCTACGTCCCAATCCCGTCAAATTTGTCCCACCCTGTACAAACAACAGTAAAATATTTCCCGATTTTATAACATTTTCGACTCATCCCCCATGTTTTTTGCAGATTCGGGCTCTGAGAGTGGGTCCCATAAGGGGGGCGGTGGCGGCGGGCTGCGGAAGGGAGGCGGGGGCGGTGGCGGCACCGGCAGCGACGGCAAGCCCACGCGCGTCCGCACAGTACTCAACGAGAAGCAGCTGCACACGTTGCGCACGTGCTACGCCGCCAACCCGCGGCCGGACGCCCTCATGAAGGAGCAACTCGTGGAGATGACGGGACTATCCCCCAGGGTGATCCGGGTGTGGTTCCAGAACAAGCGCTGCAAAGACAAGAAGAAGACCATCCTTATGAAGCAGCAGATGCAGCAGGAGAAGGTTGGTATACACCGATTGATTATACAGGGTGCGGCAGAGGAAATGCATGCTCTTCGGTCGGCTAGTCCGCGGCAAGGAGAAGAGTGGGGACCACTTGTTAGTAGACAGCTTAGAGCCGACAATGTCAGTGTTAGAGATGGAAATACCGGTTCCTCTTCTGTCGCGTTACTCTCGCGACAGCTCCAGAAAAATACCGCGACGCGACAAAATACCGCGCAGTGGCATAAAAATCCCTCAAACCAGAGCGGTACGGCGGGAGCGGGATCGGGAGCGACTGCAACGCGGGACCAATGTATGTGGCGGGATATCTGGGCGGGACGTCGCTTTCATGTAGGCGCTTAGATATCCCGCTACATACTTTGGTCCTCGTTGCAGTCGCTTTCGATCCCGCTCCCGCCGTACCGCTCTGGTTTGGGGAATCCTTTAGTTATTTTTTTTGTTATTTTCCAGTCACGGATTTCTTAAAATAAACAAGAAATCCGTGTTTCCAGTACAGCACAATCGTTACTCAGTAACCGGTTATTTCGTCAATGTGGAACGCGATGGAACGGTTCCATTAAAAAACCGCTCCAAAATCGCGGTATTCAAATACCGAGATATCTCTAGTCAGTGTCAGTACCCATGGCGCCATGGACCTTGGAGCATCGAGTATTTGTCTTTGAAACTTATATTGAGACAAAGTCCGTAATTACAATTCCCTGATCGTAACACAATACTGAGATGGATCGAAGCGTTTAGAGTAACAGAGTTTGTCATGAAAAGGATAAGCACATGATAATCCACAACTGTGCGCACGCCTGAAAACGTTGAGAGAGTGAGAGTGGCAGTTCTCAGAAGCCCAAGTCGGATTACCAGGTGGTTTCCTTTTCATGATAGACTCTATTGCTCTAAACGCTTCTACCCGTATCAGTATTATGGTATGGTGGTACGGTCCGTGATGTTTCCATGGAGGTTCAAATTAAACTGTGCACGGAAACGGTGCTGAACTATAATTATGAACTTTGTTTCAATCTAAATTTCAAAGACAAACACTCGATGCTCCAAGGTCCAGGGCGCCATGGATACCAAAAAAATATATAACTAACTAGATGGGTACTAACCTGCACGATCTAAGTTGTCTACTATCCAGAGGCGAAAATTCCCTCTCTTCTCCTTGCCGAGTACTAGCCGACTGAAATACATGCGTCTCCTCTGCCGCACCCTCTACATATTTTATCAAAGCGTTAGGGATAGACCAAATCGTATACCTTGGAATATTATGGAAAGCTTGGTGTCTGCTATTTTTGAACTTGTGCTGTGTCAATACAAACGGCCAAATTAGAAAATATGTTTGAAATGGTTTTTCTTTATGGGTCACTTTACAACCAAAAAATTTAGTTATACAGAGTGATACAGCTTTAATCTTGATAACTTCAGGAATCAAAAAATAATGGTATTCATGTTATACCTTGGTCATGTGGCAAAATTGTTTTTGATATTTACGTATTTGTATGTATTTTTGTAGCACTTGTGAACTGTACGAGTTGTATCATGAACCAGAAACATGATCATTGCTGGAAAATCATTTTGGGCATCTTGTACAATATTTTCAACAGTAGCACCACAAATAATTTAGGATATCATCTTAAATTTAATACAGAGCTTTTCATCTTTCGACAGGTAACGTTTGGATTTATTATGATACCTACTTAGTACCTTTGAGGGTAACCCCCTTAATTTTATGACGTACATAATCTAGTTGTCTATTCTTCTACATAATAACCTATAGAAAATATTTTTGTCTTAATAATCTTGTATATACCTATAACTTTATAAAACGCACATACTTCATGTGCTATGTTACCACCTATAAATAACATTATGTTATTTAGTTATCATAATATTATCATATTATGATAACTACGTGAAAATATCATATTATGATAATAACAAAAACGCTTTCAATAAAAAATATATTTCAACATATTTTTTATTAAATGTTATGAAACTTTGATAGGAAAATATGTTTTTTATCTTTATTAAAAGAAATCTTTTATACAACAATATACCATCATGTTGATAAGGTTGACTAAACCTACAATTGAACTTAATTTATACGTAGTGCGTCCCACTTGTGCGTAGGTATTTCTTAGATAGCGGGTAAATCGTTAGAGTGGGGAAACTTTAAAGCCTAGTCCAGACCTAGATACATTTGCCTGCAAACATTTAAACATCTGTATAAAAACTGTTTACAAACATTTGTTTAAAACATTCAAACAAATAACCAAATGTTTTTGTTTTCCGTCCAGGATGAACAACACGTGTTTTTATACCCGCAAACAAGCTAGTGTGGACGCATTCGGGGCAAATATTTATTACTTTATTTTCCCTTTTTACAAGGATTACCTATTGCTAACCATAATGGTACAGGTATGGATGCTCTGTACTTTGTATCTTGTTTGCAAATACTTGGGCCAATCATTTGAAGTAATATCTCAAAATCAGTAGATGTCATCGAACAAAATTTTTAAATCCAGATCCATCATTTAATTTTAGGTCTCTTAACAAGTACAAAGAATGTTCTATTCTGTTTTGCAGAGGTTCGCGTACCCACCAACGTTTTTGTTTTCTTTTCTTGGAAGTCAAAAATATATAGCCAGCATAAATTCTCGCCACTGCTTCACTACTTAGCGACATGTTTTTTGTCTTTTGGTCTGGATGCAATTGCAACCTAGTAAAATGAAATGTTTGCGTCAAAGGAAACGTCTTCACACAAATGTATAAATGCCTTGTTTGCGGGCAAATGTTTCTAAACTTTCCTATTCTTAATAGGATAGTTGCATGTATTGGTAAGGTGTATATCCTAAAATTATTTTCTATCATACAAAGAGTGTTTAGGAATCTCGCTCTTCAACTTAACATTGTTTTTTTAACGGCAATCCCTATACATTATTACATTTCTGAATGCCTCATTAAATTTAGAGTCCTGAGATGCCCACCAATACTTATTTTCTACCATTTGCGAGTTATTATTTATGCTGGGAATTTGAGTATTACGTTAACAATGAAAAAAGGTATCAGGATGCTAGTAAAAGTGCCGGATGAAAAATATATAATTAGGTTATGAGAAAAAATACTTAATGGAAAGAGAGAATTCTGAGGGAGATGGAAAAAGATAGTGACAAAAAGATTTCAAGCAATTATGAACCGATACACTTTGTCTTGATATATTTGTAATTATAGTGTAAAAAATTAAGTCTGATATATTAATTAGGTTGAAGAATCGTAAGAAACAGAAAAACTAGCACGTTATAGCTGCAATATTCAGAATAAGAATTGGTCTGGTGAATACTACCAATATAATATAAGTAAGTAATCTTTGTCTCGCGTCCCTCTTCTTATGATGGCAAATGTTAGTTTGAAAACAATGAATCTCTAAATCCAGCAATACCTGTCTACCTTCGTTGATGATTTATCAAATTAAGTGGCGCACTTGTTGTTGATTAATTTGGAATCATTTGGATGAATTAAGTTTATGTCAATGTCGACGCATAGGGGGGATATAAAGGGTTCAACACTTGTTTAGGTACACCATGTCATGACAAATATATTTCGAAAAAACTTTTAACTCTTTTTACATTGAAATACGTAGATATGAGAAACAAAAACACCACATAAATTAGACAACCCCAAATCTAACGCTAAAACTGCCCAGAAGGGGGCAGTTTTACACGTTGATTGATAAACGCACACAAAAACACTCCATATCCACCAAAACTGCCAGTGCCCGAGGTGGGTATCGAACCCAGACCATAATAAGTAGTGCAACCGAGGAATGCTGCCACTACACGATCTAGCCTACTACGCTACCGTAGCGATTACCGTAGATACAAAATACCTCTAAATGTAGAAACTCAAAATTGCATTATGTAAATGCTGGTTGCAAACATTTAATAAAAGTTTATCCTATGAGTTAAACGTTAAACCGATAGTTATTTTCACTTTTCCAAACAACAAAAAATCTAAGTAGGTACCTAAAGGTGCGTACAGACATGCAATAGAACTTCTCACCGTAATACCGTCGCGCAACAAGTTTGGACGGTACTACGTAACAGCGTAACACTGTAACATATAGTAACATCACATCGTTCCATCGGTTGTTGGTATTTCACTGTCTCATGAAAGAAATGATACGCGCGGATGTTGCACCAATTGTTTGCATGTCTAGACAGGTCTGCGTAACACTCGCGTTTTATTTTCAGTTTTATTTTTATATTCAGAATTATTCGGTATGGAGACGATGGAAGAATCTTCGATTAATTTTATAGACAGTTATCGCAATAAAGAAATTTTGTGGGATACAAAAATCCGAAATATTATTCTTCTGATATGGAACGATAGCATGTTCTGCACATAGGATACGCAACGATGTATTGATACGCATAAATCTTTGACACCGTATTTTCTATGCGTAACAAAAAATATTGCGCGGCGGTATTATACAGTACGGAGTTCTGTTGCATGTCTATCTATACGCTAGGTGCGTACCGACATGCAACAGGGCCAGGGCATAGTAACGCAACACCGCCGCGTATGCTGCGTCCTATCAGTGGTCGGTTTTCTGCCGTCGCATCAAAGGAATGATACGCGCCGCACCGCATACTTGTGCATTTGAACAGGCGTACGAACATCGTTGCTCTTAGTGATTTAAGTTAAGTTAGTCTTATTTAATTACCGGATCGGTTATGGATAATATGAATTTTTCTACTTGAAAATAATGGCGTCTGTACCAGCGCCTTATCCTACGTTTTTCTTTTTCAATAAATAGTGCATAAAGAGGTGCTTAAAGACGTGCAACGAATTTTCGTACCGTAACATCGTCCCGCAACCATTTTTCATTGCACATCGAAAATACGCTATGCCAAGGATTTATGCGTATCAATACATCGTTGCGTATCCCAAGTATGAGCAGAACATACTGTCGTTCCATCTTAGAAGAATTAATATTGCCTTTTAGGTTAGGTAGTATCGGAGACACATTAATCAATATGACAGCGGTCATGTTTATGCTAGTATAGGTACTCCAAGTCCCAAAATATTCATTACTACCTACTATATCGCGTATATCCCCTATGTTAGCCCATAACCGGTTTTTTCACAGACCAAAGATTTCTCCAAAAACACTGAAGAAAAAATATATGTATATAGTGCTATAGTCTTCCAGAGAACTTGATTCGATTTGCCCATACACGAAAAGTGTGGATCACTATATGGTTACGGATCTGTCAGGACTGCCAACTCTCAATTTTTTTTATAAAGAAGACGGAAGAAGTCGTCAGACAGAAATATAATGAGTATGCTACATGCCTATTGGATTTTGCGATATTCGTGCGCATGCCCATATTTGTCCAAGTTCTCTGGAGTAGGATAGAGATAGTTTGTTGGCGCGTCGTGGTGTTTTCGGAATTTTTTGGCCTGTACCCGCGATATAGTACCTAGTACCTACCTATTATTATGATCCCAAGCAATCAATGAGCTCAGTCGTAATATTGGCAACATTGATCAAAATTTCTTCAAATTTTTCTACATTCAGTTGTCTCTTTCAGTGGCGTAACTAGAATTTTTGGGCCCTTGTGCAGAAATCTTCTCGGGCCCTCTCCCCCTTAATTAAATAGGTACCTACCTACGCAATCGACGGAACGCGAACTCGGGATTCGCCAACACCCGACCGAGTTGCAATAGTTAACTTTTTATTTCGCACTCGAACTGGAGCCCCTCAAGCTCTTGGGTCCTTGTGCGTCGCACACTGCCGCCCCAGCGTAGTTACGCCACTGGTCTTTTTATAGCTTTATATTTTCCTTTTTTGTTTTCCATATTCTTCTACATTTTATGTTCGTTCAATTAAATCATGCTCAACAATTTTCTGTTCTCATTTAGTGTCTTTTTTCCTTGCTTTCTTTAAGCTTAAGGTGAATGCTTATTTAAGAATTTTGCTTTGGGTTGTTTACCATCAATACTTTTTTTAATTTTATGGCGGAGTTGTCAATAAGTAGAGAATGATGAGGTGGTCCTTCGACCACATAATCAGAACGCCATGAACCAAGTTATTTAATATTTTTAGTTTTAGTCATGAGTGGAGGGAGGTGTACCTAACTTTTACATCTTAGGTAGGTAATCTGAAGGTCATTTTATCTAACTGGACTTAATTCATTTATTCGTAAAAATAAAATTTATTTTTACGAATAAATGAATTAAGTCCAGTTAGATAAAATGACCTTCAGATTACCTGTGGCCTATTGCAGAATTAACTTGCGTATCAACAAGTCTCTCCGCTGGGAATAAGAACAGTACAAGTCCAGACTTGTACTGTTCTTACACTCAATGCTCCACGATGAGCGCTGCTATACGCCTTAATATAGTGATATTGGTGCTGTTCCTACACTCATTTGATGCAGCCTTGTAATAAAAACAAAATGGCTACCTATGTCATGTCAAAATGTCGAATTTTGGACTTGTACTGTTCTTATTCTCACCGATTCAAATATAGTAGATACCTACCTAATATAAGTAGGTATTTGCGAATCATGAATCGTGAGACTCAAGAAAATCAAAATCCGTAAAGATCGCATGTACCTACCTATAGGTATACTTATTTCAGTGTACCTATTTAGTGCAGTGTAGTGCTGCGTCACAAGTTAGCGGTGTTGCCAGTTATTACTTGGCGACTTGTTAGATAAATTCGTTTGTGAATGTGTCATTAGGCATTAGGCCACAGGGTGATTCCACCGGTACGGGCAAAATTTTTATCATTGCCATCGGCTAGGTACACATACCTAATATGCGCAATAACATTCACCAGAATCATCTGCTATTTACACTTATACTGCATTACCTACATGTTCACATTACATATTGTAGTACATTACAGTAAACACGTCTGTCAATACGCCGTTGTATTAAATATTCACTTCCACATGCACTGCTCTTAACTAACTAGGTACCTATATTGTGCTTGTGCATGAAGCCTTCTTGGAAAAACTACTCAAAATGTAGGTACCTACCTATCTCACTATTTCATCAAGGTTAACAAAAACCTGTTCGACATGACACAACACTCCTAAAAACACAAGGCGCAAAAAGCAGCACTGTCGAGCCGACCTACCAATAAGGACCCGAGATAAACCGCAAGTTCGACCAAAAAACGAGGAAATCGATGATGAAGCTGAGCATCACATGTCGTGCGGCGCGCCCCCCCATTGGTGGGCCAGTCAGAGGCGGGACCATCAGCTGATGACACGCCTCTAGAGATTTACGGACGACAACTCAGGTCGCGCTGGGTTGGTACGAGGAGGATTGAGTGGACGGTCGGGGGACGCTTAGATTGATGTCGGTAATCAATAAGGCGAGTTGGGGTTGGAATAGCTTAGGGCCCGACGGCTGTCAGAAGGCCAACAAATATTCATGTTTGCGGTTTGAGCTAAGATTATAAAAATCATAGCACATAGCACAGATTTATGATATACATACAGTGTGTTGGGATAGTGTATAACATCTTCAACAAATTTTGTTGCTTTGTCCCTTATTGAGCCTTGAACCGATGTTGGTAATTTTTCAGTTTGACTATTTCTGGATTTTGCATTTTTTTGTATGTACCGTTAGTAGAGAGTAGAAGTAGTTATTTTGTAGTGAAGAAATATTGCGCAAATGACTAATAACTAATGAAACTACGTAAACCTAGGTAATACGGGACTTGAAATTGTTAACAACCGAAATTTGCGCATAATGAAATGCAAAACATCCTAAAAATTAATATGTTTGTGTAACGGTTTTTTAGGTCAAGGCAAATCACTGGTGAATTCGAAAAAATCGGGTCGTGTGGTGTAGGATAAGGAAAATACGTCACAAATATGGCAAATATTCTGAAAAGAAATGAAACGTGGCAACGTCGGCTCATTGTAATGTAATAAGAAACGTGGCATTGTTGGCTCGTTGCATTGTATTAATTTTTTATTAACATTTTGAAGCATTTGCGGAAAAAAATATAGTGGAATGTGGAATGACACCCATAGGTCATGTAGGTAGAACACGTGAGTAATTTTAGTTTCCTTGCAGTTAGCAAAGAAATAGTTAAACTGAAGAATGGCCCCGATTTTTTCAAGTTCAGTCCAAATATCAAAAAATAGTTTAAAGCCCGGTAGGTATACCTACTATGTTCCATAGTCCAAAAACACTCACCAGCAGAAAAGTAGGTACTTATTATACCTATATCTAGGTATATCTCCTATTTTTTACCTACCTATCTACCTATACCTGTAGATAAGTACCTACCTACAAGCAAAGAACACATATCATGGATTAACACAATATCCACGGGGGACTCCTCGAATCCGTGTCAAATAAATATTTTGGGTTTTAGAACCCTCCTTCCTTTCTATCTATCTTCTATCTTTATAGAAGGGTAACTACGGTGCTTGGTTTAGGATGTGTTTGGTTTGAGTTTGGCGGAGGGCGGTTTATCCTTCTTTCCAAAGGGCGGTTTTGATCCGCTCTTCCGAAGAGGAGGTTTGTTTGGCTTGTAAACGATTTTCCTTTCTCAAGTCGTTTTAGTTCGGGGCAATTTTCCCCCAGTCGAGGGCGTTTTGGATTTGCCCGTTGAGGTTGGTGGTTTAGCCTCCGCCCTTTTAGTTGTTGGGGCAAGTTCTTTCCCCTTTACCACTTTGATTTTTGGGCGGAATTGCACAAAACCAAAGTAGGGCCGATTGTTCAGCCCCTCCAGAACTGCCTTAGACACCTCGTCAATAGAGAATGTCCAAACCTGCCCTGGGCCAGACTCTTCCCGGTGTACCTAGTACTTTCACTCCCGGGTATTCAAGCCGTGGTTCATTTTTCTCAGCCTGATGAGCTAAGTCCGATGTAAGCGGTTTGTCGGCTTCATCCGATATATAGGCCACGTCATATATATGTGGTTTGGGTAAATCCTCACCCTGCACGAATTGAAGATGAGCTCCTTCCCACGGCTGAAGATGCTTTATTGCGCTCTCCATCCACGAGACGCTCATCTGATCCAGACAGGTGATGAGCAGCCATCCAGGCCGGTGTGTGCATTTCTGGAATCTCAACTAAGGTCCATTATCGCCCTCTGCAGAGTTCCCAATTCGTTGTTGGTCAAGGCCGTTTCGGGATACTCAGGGTGGATAAATCCCATCCTAATCCCCTCTGTTACAGCTTTGAATGAAGGTTTGGTATATTCACCTTTCCGGGTTCTCTTCGCTCCCAGATTCGGTGAACTACCATCTGAATGCATGCGTTTGCTCGTTCCCGCTGGCAAAGAGGAGGATTGGTTGCCTCTCTCCCGCTGGGGATCAAGTTTCGGCTGGTTCGGCACTTTACTTAAGGCGGTCTGGTAAGGCACTCCGCTTTTAAGCAAACGAGTGAGGCGCTTCCTTGCAGCTCCTCTTAGTCGTCTCCTTTTAAGGGAGAGATTCTCTAAAGATGTGCCTCATCCCCTAAATTGTCTTCCCTCCCCTCTCCTCCCCTCGCAGGTATCGGAGACTTCAGCAGCCTCCTCTCCTGATCTGATGGGATCTGGCTTTCAATAGGAGTAGGATTCATCCCAATCCATAGCTCCTGCTTTGAATCTCCATAGCTTCTCCAGTTGCCTGGGTATCGAGGGTTTGACCTCGTCAAACGACCTTTGGTCGTTAGGTTGGTTTTTTATTAATGTATCCATATAAGTCCCATGAGTAACAAGGGATTAAAGTCCACCACAGTAGAGCCTCGCATTACTGTGGCAAGGCAAGCGTACTCTGGAAGGTTGCCCGGTATTCCAGAGGCCCCGTTAGGGACACCTATCGCCCCGGTGCTATTCCCCGGTGCCTTAACATCCTGGCTTGGGGGCATTTATCGACTTTCCTTGTATAGATCCGCCGTGTTTAGTCGTAAGCAGGGTCACATCGAGCAGGATGTGGCTCTTCACCACGCACAGACGATCTTGAGAAAAGCTTCCTCATGCGGGATTGCCGACCTCCCACTCAGCTATTCCCTTGAAGTCAGTGGCTAGGTGCTAGACTGCTTGGCTCCCAAACATAACTAACAAATTTCTTTAAACAGGTTTTATGAATACCTACTAGAAAGTCCAATAGTTCCCGCACTTTTAAAAACAACGATAAAAATAATGTATTAATACAGTAAAGCTTGGTTATATCCACAGACCACATCTAACGTTCCAGAGGGTAACTATTCTGGCGAGGTGTTCGGTGGTTCAAAGGTGCAAGGGCAACGACTAAAATACCGATACCTATATAGCCAATATTATTTCAAAAGCAATAGATTGTAAAAAAAAATTAAAAATCGACTATTGTCCGATCTGGACGAAATACCCACCATGGTAATGTCAATAAAATGTTCTTTTATATGAGCTAATTGATGGAGAGGTGGTCTCTTACAAATCGAGAAAATTCACTCGGAAATTTCAAATTTTTTATAGAATCGCGACATACCTACCTATACGTGAATCGTGAAATGCGCAACGCTTCAGCAGTCTGTTTTCAATAGTGCTTAAATTTTTCCGAATGGATTTTTTCAGCGTTATGTATTTTAATGTTCGTAAACTTTTAAAAAGTCAGTCAAATCGAACGAGAAAATTCAATACAGTCGCGATTTGTGCGCATGAATCGGAAAAATGTGCAACGCTTAGTCTGTTTTCAGTCTAAATTTTTCCGAATGGATTTTCTCAACGTCATTGTGCTATTTTAATTTTCGTTATTTTGAATACCTTTGAGTCAAAGCGAAAGTAAAAATTCACTCGGAAATTTATAATTTTTTATACCTAACTGATATAAAGAGGAGCGGCAGTTTTACGCGATATGCGCGTGTAGGTATCAGAAAATGTTCAACGTTTTAATCTGTTTTCTTATAGTGGTAAAATTTTTCCGGGGGGATTTTGTTAACGTCATGTGTGCTATTTAATTATTATTTTACCTAATTATTTTAATTTTTTTGTAGTCTTTGGAAAAACGAGTCAACGCGAACGAGAAAATTGACTCGGAAACTTATATTTTGAGTAGCGATTTGTACGTGAATCGGAAAATTGTGCAACGCTTCAGTCTGTTTTCAGCAATGTTTTTTTTCCAAATGGATTTTGTCAGTGTCAGCGTCATGCTATTTTAGTTTGCGACGTGGTCTTTTGAATACCTTCGAGTAAAAGCGAACGAGAAAATTCGCATGAATCAGAACATGTGCAATGTGCAATGTGCACCGCTTTAGTCTGTGTTCAGTAGTGTTTCCGAATGGATGTTATCAGCATCATGTGTACGATTTTAATGTTCGTAATATTTTTTTCGGTAAATTATGGAAAATTTTCTCTGCCCTGTTTCAAGGCCTTATTTGTTTTATACTTATTATTTTTTCAATAATACCAAATACCAAACACTTCATTTTTTTAATGGAACACCCTATATATTTTACAAAATCTACTACCTCATATTTTTTCTTAATCCAAAGATATTTCTTTGGGGTTATTTATTTTCAATAGTTTTCGAGATGGAACAACTGCAAAACATCTTTACCTATAGAAAATATTAAACACCTAACAACGACGAAATTGTCTTTGAAAGAGTTCCCCATAATGTTACTGTTGTCGTAATTGACTGACTTAAAAAGTCAGTCAATAAAAAATTGACTCTTAAACAAAAAGATATGTTGAAAATTAAAACAATGAACGGGAGGGGCCAGTTTTACGTGAACACACTCTATACAGAGTTCTCCCAATAATTTAGCTATTTATAAGATCACTTCATTATTAAATTTCATTCATAAATTCATTATTTCAAGAAATACAAGAATTGTAAATACATAGATTGGTTACAATGCAAATAATAAGTTTATCTGTATTTACAATGATCTTGCATTTCTTCAAATTAGCCCGCAATTTTGATGTTATGCCTTACTAACATAACATAGTATTATACGCAGGATGGCCGGAAGCTGGGCTACGGCGCGATGCAAGGCATCCCCATGGTGGCCTCTTCACCCGTACGACACGACTCCCCCATAGGAGTCCACCCCTTGGAAGTGCAAGCGTATCAACCCCCGTGGAAGGCGCTCTCCGATTTCGCCCTCCACTCGGACCTCGAGCAGCCCCACCAACCCGCCTTTCAGCAACTTGTCAACCAGGTAAGAACTTCTCATTCAGACTTAGATTCAGACTAGATTCAAACAGAATTTTAACATTTTAGAAATGTCCTTCCTCATATTGTCCTTCCTTATATATCACCACACATATAGGTGGTGTTATCAGATGCTAAAAGAAAAGATACTAATATTTAGGGTGACCAGACGTCCTCTTTTAACCGGACAAGTCCTCTTTTTAAGGTTCAAATTTATGTACGGTATATATATATATACACATTTTATGCTAAATGTCCTCTTTTTTAACAGACAAAAAATACAGTAAAAATCTGAAGTATTTCTAAACAATGCAAGTTACAATAAGCAACTAAATTGGAAATCATAAATTATTTGAAATTCATCCTAGACCTCTAATTGTAACTCTTTCTCTTTCTGTTAACTTAAATCGAATAAAGAGGGGGATGGGAACAAACATGGTTGAAGAATCCCACAAAAGCCGCCCTTATTTTACAAATTTAAGCCGAATATTACAAAATTACAAAGTAATTATTTGTTTTTATAAATAAAGACCAATAGTTTATAATGTTTTGACGAAATAATTAAGTATTGTATTTTTTATAAAATATTTCCTACAGCACCTTTGTCCTCTTTTGTTGTTCAAGGAATCTGGTCACCCTACTAATATTTAATTAAAAGAATGTTAAACTTATGTTAAACACGGAAATAAATGAGTCCAATTGACTCTATATTCCCCTTAGTACTTAACTTAAACAAGTTCGGTAAACATTTATTGCTGGAAAGTGCATTAAACATTAATAAACAAATTAATTGTCATATGATTATACGGAGAGCTATGTATTACAAACTTTGTCATAAAATACTTTCATAGATATAGGTATTACATTAGGTATGTCTTCATCAAATTTCAAGTAGGCGGTTGCATAAATATTTTTAAATAGCAAATGAATCAAATATTATCTAGTTCCAATGCATTAAATTAATATTTTAGGATAGGTGATAGGTACCTACTTACCACTCGAAAATATTCATGTATTTCGTTAGGAACAAAAACTGAGAAGCGGCGTAAAAAGAGCACTTGGAATTTCTTGGATATCAGCCGGTTTTAATAAAATAAATGTATATTATTTATAGTCTTATTTATTAAAAAATGTACTACAGAGAGTTCCAGAATGATTGTCCGTGCCGCTTCATAATGATTTTTTGTGTGCCGCCTTTCTATTTTTAGTATCTGCACTAGATCATGAGCGCAGGCAAGGGAATTTACTGTTTTGATTTGATTTGTTCCATGCCATGGTACACCAGTAAATATAAATTAAGTTAAAAATAAAATAAAGACAATTTATTAAAAATAATATAGTTATTATTTTGTATTATTCTATTCCTATGTATCACCAGTATAACCTTTTCAAACTGTGAATTATGGAGCGTTAAAAAACATTAATTTATATAATACAAAATTACCAACCTGATAGGACTCTCTGAAACTGTATAGTATTGAAAAATACTCGTTTAAACGCAAATGATACTTCAGTAAAACAATTTAAGAAAAATGCTAAACGCCACTGAGTCAAACGTCAAATGCTGTCAAATATAAAACTTCTCAAATTGACAGTTAAAAAGAAAGTAATTTTAGCAAATAGAAATAAATTTTGATTATATTCAGAATATGCTGCGTTCCCGTACCGGACAATCATTCTGGAACTCTCTGTATAATAATAACACCATACTGGAAAACATTAATTCATTACTTGGATATGAGTTGTTCACAAAAATGTTCATATACTTATATACGGTGTGTTACAATAAAACGCGTCATATATGTTTCTTGTTTAAATTACTGCGGATCAAAAAGTACCTTCGTTGCAATATTGATAACTCCAAAATTTATATCTTTTCAATATTCATATTCATAGTCAATAATGATCACAATCGTCATAATATCACACGTCAAATCGTCACATATTTATGTTCCTCTTCAATAATCATAGTCGTCGCGCTGCGTCGCGTAAGATACCTACATAAATAATGTAACAAAAAGTTAGTGGTTCGACAATTATCGGGTTGGCTCAGGGTTTATTCTCAATTGCTATACCCAGAGATCGTGAGTACAAATCTCCATTCTATTGGACAATATTTAATTAGACTGTCTACTCGTTTAGCGCGAGCCTACGATGGCAAGAAGGTCAGCTTGATGTTAATGAGAGAGTTCAGCATCAGTTGAAATTTGACTCTCCCCCTAATAAACTATTGAGGTTTTCCCTATTTCCCTCATTCCAGCACTGAATGACGGTTAGGTATTACCTACCAACGTCAGTCTTTCCTGATGGACACAGATGGTAAATACCTTCGCCATGTGTCTCGGCTTGGTAATTTCCGTAAGGGATTAAATTTTTTTCTAGAACTGAAGGATTTTTTTCAGTTAGGTATATTACAAACACTTAACATAAAAATCAAATTAATGTCCATAAAAAGAACAGTAGAAACTGTGTATGAAAAAAAGTTATACTTAGGTACTTACTCTCTCATCCTTGATATCATTTTTGCTAAAAATAAAGAGGAGACAATTGGTTGCCTACAGGAGCTCACACAAGTGAGCATTTTGTATGACAAGCTCTTTTTCTATTTGTTTTAAAATTTTTAGATATAAGCATACAGACAACTAAAACATCTCTTTTACATTTATTTCTGACAGTCATGCAGAATGTATATTATAATATTTGTTTTAGATGCATGGCTATGACCTGCCGCCTCCTTCGATAGGTCCCTCACCAGGTGCGCCACACCCAGGAAGCCTCATGGGCCCCGGAGGTCCTGGTGCTCCACCTTCTGATGCTATGACCCATCCAGACAGCACTGACAGTTACGTAACGTACCTAGAGAGCGATGACAGTCTACCTGCCAGTCCCTAACACACTGGTGGGAGCAACTAGCGCCTTCATCCCAACTTACTCATGTACTGGGGGGCCCTCCTCATGCATCGACTGTCATGTTTCATGCCACTCCCACCCTGACCACATGTTGATACCAATACTTTGTTTTGAAGAAACCTTTGTTGTACTTGTTGTTTTGTTTGTTGTTTACTTTTGTTGAGAAAGATACAAAAGACCTACTAAAAGTACTAGTAAAATAATTTACATTTGATAAATATTTTGACATTTTTAGAAAAGAAACAAATATGCTTGACCATTCAAAAGTGCAATTTTTAAATATTTTTTCAAGCGTTTAAGAAAACGGTGTATAATAAAGATTTATCATGTGATTATATAAGTAATTGTAGAAATTCTATGAAATCAAACTTTATCCAACTGACTGATAAAGATGCCCTGATGTTCTGGCATTACCTAAAGTTATTTGCTTAACATTTCAGTTGACTAAAAAGAAAATAAATACGCAATATTACTTTTATAAAGTAAGTATATGAAAAATATATGCTTAGAGCAAGTAGTCTATGATATACTTTTATTTAAACAGATACATTCAATGAAAATTAACAACACCATTTACCATACCTTTAGGCCTCTAATATTCGAGCAAAATTTTTCCATATATAAAAATGGGTTAAGGCGGTTGAAGTAATAATGACAAATTAACAGTGACTCAAATTTGATACAGTTTTATGTAATTTTATCACTTACAATTTTAATCATTTGCCTGTGACCTATTTAACATCAAAGAGTGGTTTTATTTGTTGTCCTAATCATAATAAAAAAATTGCTATAATTCTTACTATAGGTACCATATTCATTTCCATTCCATGTCATTTCATGGACATTACTGTCATTTTAATTTTTTCAAAAGCGAGTATGTCTCAAACTTGGTCTATAGTTCCTAACTCTATACTGCTATGCTAAGAAAAAAAAAGGATTTTTCTACATCAATAGATAATAACTGCATTAG
Source organism: Pogonocherus hispidulus (assembly GCA_963924545.1). NCBI lineage: Eukaryota > Metazoa > Arthropoda > Insecta > Coleoptera > Cerambycidae > Pogonocherus > Pogonocherus hispidulus. Next base: position 81,584,685 of record OZ004693.1, read on the forward strand.
AGGACTGCATCAATAGGTAATAGATTTGCATTTTAGTAATAAAGTTATTTTCTAAAACTCATGTTGCCTAATGTTTTCATTCTGAAGTTTAAAATCAGCTTCACTTGAATAAGTAATCGACTAATTAATTTGTATCTAAAATAACGATAAAAACCATTTTATAATTTTCTACTTATTCTGAAATCCATTAAAATAAAAATTATACACATATCAATAGATTTGTATAAATCTTTATTATACAGTTCTTTTATAATTGTTTATTATAAACATTATTGTCAAAATAGTAGGTAAATTTAATATTTTGAGTACCTACATATTTGTTCAGACGTTAAAAGGTGAAATAAAAATGAAAAATGAGTTAGGGTGAACATCAATTAAAGATAATGTACTAACACTGTACCATATGTATATCTATTGTAATATGTTATTGTACAATTTGTTAAAAGTCATTGTCGCTAATTTGTAGATGTTATTAATTTTAGAAATAACCTATTATGCATTCGAATGTATGATATTTTTACAGAGTTTCTGTATCACATAATTTATTGCAATTTAAAAATATGTATTTGATAAAAGAAGAATCTACATTACTTGTAAATAATGTTATATGAAATTTAATTTGTAAATAAAATGCGGTGAAATAATGAAAATCTGTATCATTACCTTTTATATCACTTATGCTTCCACACATAAACTCACCCCTAAGCTATAAGCCTTATATCAAATCTTATTTAATGGATCTGCTGGAATGGAATCGGGAAGCTGCTGTCAGATATGCAGCTATATATACACAACATTAAAACGTGAATTGCTACCTAATAGAATAACACTGACGTAGTTTTACACAACTCCAAAACACTATACTACGTCAGTGTTATTTATCTTCACACCAAAGGTTCCAACCCCTTTCAAGACTGATAGAATTAATACATCCTCGACTTCATGCAACTTTATGCTCAACCGTAATACACCTCCATAAAATATTGCCACTAATATGAAATCATATTTAACATTTTTAGTTTACTAAAATGTTATCAGGATAACTGAAGTAAAAGAAGGTATCAGAAATCTACTGTCAGATATGCAGCCATACATACACAAGATTCAAATGTGAGTTGCATACCGAAATTAATACATCCTCAACCTTATGTTATCCTAATACCTACACAAAATATTGCCACTAATATCAAATCATATTTAATATTTTTAGTTAATATAATGTTATCAGGATAACAGAAGTAAAAGAAGGTATCAGAGATCTACTGTCAGATATGCAACCATACATACACAACATTGAAATGTGAGTTGCATACCGAAATTAATACCTCCTCAACCTTATGTTATCCTAATATCTACACAGAATATTGCCACTAATATCAAATCATATTTAATATTTTTAGTTACTAAAATGTTATCAGGATAACAGAAGTAAAAGAAGGTATCAGAACATATCTACTGTCAGATATGCAACCATACATACACAACATTGAAATGTGAGTTGCATACCGAAATTAATACATCCTCAACCTTATGTTATCCTAATACCTACACAAAATATTGCCACTAATATCAAATCATATTTAATATTTTTAGTTTACTAAAATGTTATCAGGATAGCAGAAGTAAAAGAAGGTATCAGAAATCTACTGTCAGACATGCAACCATACATACACAACACTGAAATGTGAGTTGCATACCGAAATTAATACATCCGCAACCTTATGTTATCCCAATACCTACACAAAATATTGCCACTACTATCAAATCATATTTAACATTTTTAGTTTACTAAAATGTTATCAGGATAGCAGAAGTAAAAGAAGGTATCAGAAATCTACTGTCAGATATGCAACCATACATACACAACATTGAAATGTGAGTTGCATACCGAAATTAATACCTCCTCAACGCTTATGTTATCCTAATACTTACACAAAATATTGCCACTAATATCAAATCATATTTAACATTTTTAGTTTACTAAAATGTTATCAGGATAGCAGAAGTAAAAGAAGGTATCAGAAATCTACTGTCAGATATGCAACCATACATACACAACATTGAAATGTGAGTTGCATACCGAAATTAATACCTCCTCAACCTTATGTTATCCTAATACTTACGCAAAATATTGCCACTAATATCAAATCATATTTAATATTTTTAGTTTACTAAAATGTTATCAGGATAACAGAAGTAAAAGAAGGTATCAGAAATCTACTGTCAGATATGCAACCATACATACACAACATTGAAATGTGAGTTGCATACCGAAATTAATACCTCCTCAACGCTTATGTTATCCTAATACTTACACAAAATATTGCCACTAATATCAAATCATATTTAACATTTTTAGTTTACTAAAATGTTATCAGGATAGCAGAAGTAAAAGAAGGTATCAGAAATCTACTGTCAGATATGCAACCATACATACACAACATTGAAATGTGAATTGCATACCGAAATTAATACCTCCTCAACCTTATGTTATCCTAATACTTACGCAAAATATTGCCACTAATATCAAATCATATTTAATATTTTTAGTTTACTAAAATGTTATCAGGATAACAGAAGTAAAAGAAGGTATCAGAAATCTACTGTCAGATATGCAACCATACATACACAACATTGAAATGTTAGTTGCATACCGAAATTATACATCCTCAACCTTATGTTATCCTAATACCTACACAAAATGTTGCCACCAATATCAAATCATATTTAATATTTTTAGTTTACTAAAATGTTCATCAGGATAACAGAAGTAAAAGAAGGTATCAGAAATCTACTGTCGGATATGCAACCATACATACATAATATTACATTGTGAGTTACCTACCTGATAGAATTATCTTCACGCTTCTGTTATCTTATAGCGAATTCAACTGAGAAGCACTGGCTTCTTGTCAGGTTTGCTCTGGCTCTTGTTAGAGCAAAATGATTGCTCTTGTCAGAAAAAATTGTCTTGGACGAAAATGAAAAGACAATAAAAAATTTGTGTTCAAGACTATATTCACGTTTTAAACCTCTTAATCGCTATATTTATTAATTGTGTCAATAAAATTGTCTATTTTAGCCCCCCTTTTTTTGTTAATTAAATTTAGGAGGAAAACAGAAATTGAAGGAGATAACAGAGTACAATAAAAGGAGTTGCACAGTTATACAACCATACATGCACAACAAAATGTGAGCAAACATTACACTATTAATGCGCATTCTGCTATTCTAATAATATTCATATTTTTCTCGTGATTCCCAAACAATAAACAATGAATATAGTCAAATCCAAATACCTGATTGCCATTATCAGCTAGTGCATAAGACGTCACTTGGAACAAGTGGCAACAATTATCATGTCCCTATTATTGTTCATTAACTTTATAAAACGCACCCCAAAATATAAATAAAGGTTTAGATATGCCGAATTGCATATATTTTTTGGATATGAATCTTATTATCCGAATATCCATATTGTTGTTATGTAAGACTGTTTAACATTAAAACATTCTAAATGGGAGTAGCACAAGAAACAATAGTTTGGTTTTTAACATATATTTATTTCTATTTTTACATAAATATTATAAAAAAAATGCAAATACGGACATATGAAAATTGTAACTACCTCTTTCAAAGAGAGCATTAAATAAATTAAGAATGGAGTTTATTAAATATGTATATAATATACAAAATCTGTTTAGAGTTTGTTAATTTAACATAGGAAAATCAATAATTTCATAATTTGACAATATATACGATAAATTCAAGAGATAAAACGATTTAGGCAAGTATGTACCCGTCTATACAAAACTTTTGTCTAAAATTTTCTCATATAAACTCCAACCTTAATAAACTTTGACACATATGTTGGCACTACAGAAAATTTATTGGAATGATCCAATAGATATTTTTTTATTAAAAAAAATTAACATTCATTTTTCAAAGATTTTATATCACAAACATTGCAATGCCATTAACTAATCTAGGAAAAACTAGTATACTTTTAAAATATTCTTGAGCAGCTTTGTGGAGACTTTACATTTGAGTATTTGAGCACATAAAAATATGTTTAAACAACCATGTAAGCTGCCTTGAAATTGCAAGACAATCGTACACAACCATCATACTTACTAACTAAAAGCTTAAAAATGGTTAAATAACCTTATTAGTAAAAAATATAATTCATTTAATATCAGTCACATTAATTATTGTATATACACAAGGACGTTTTCGTAATCTGCCTTAGCAGATTCAGGGAAACTTGTATTGGGCAATACTAAAATGAAATATGTAGAAATTAACACTTATAAATGTACAGCTGCCCAATTAACATAAATGGCACAATTCACAGCAAGTAATATAATAATTTACCATAATGGTACACATAGGGAAGAAAGATATTTGACTTCACAAACCAGCATAACTTGAGATTCTATTTTTAATTTTAAAATTAAAACACGCAGGCAAAATTATCTCCCCAAGTGTGTATTACACATTAATTGATACAATTTCACATAACTAAATTTCTTCTGTCGTTGGAGGTGGAAGTTCATCTGCAGTGTGTTCTAGAAGAACCGCTTTCTCATCTTTCCCACTACCAGCTGCGTTGTACACAGAATCGTAGACCGGATTAGCAAAGTTCCCTGACTGCAAATATTATTTACTTTAAGTACATTCTGGTACTCATATTGTATAATTGTTATCAGTTTTGATATTAATATGTATGAAATATCATTATTACGTTCTTCTACATACAAATTTTTTTTTTTAGTCAAATTCACTAAATTATCAAATATTGAGATTTAATGTAGTACTAAAATCACAACTTTTCACAAAAGAATAGCAGAAAAATGTCTAAGAGAATCAGTCAAAATGGCTTTATGAAAACATAAAGAAGTTATAACATTGCAAATTCACAAATCGAAATGTAAATATTGCTAATATAAGAAATTCAAGACATTAAAGAATTTAAAGGTATATAAATGTAAATTAATATTTATTTTTTTATTCCAGAAGTTGTTGCTGTAATGAATTCTTTACTATTATTTATTTATTTACTTATTATTTAATTTGACATAAACACAAATTTAGAGATGGGCCACTGATAAGTTTCCATATTGGAAAGGTTCCAAAATGGGAACTTTCCGGGAAGGGAAGAATCCTGTTTAGGGAATATTTCCGTATTATTTTGAATCTCCTCCCAAATTATAACTACATAAACATAACCTTAGGATTAAGAATTAATGGAATTATGCTGTATTGAGGTAATCTGTTAAAGGCAGTTTCGATTGTTGTGCATCATTGGTGTCTTTTCACTGCTTTTCGTGTTATTTGTAAATTTTTTTAAGAATCTGTACTTGGTAAGTTAAAGTTACTAAAAAATAATAAGTACAAATAATTACTGTAAATACATGTTGAAACAATTTCCAGATATCAAGTCAAGTACCTACCTACAATGCCAAAAAATAAGTCAATACACATGTTCAAAAAATAAAAACAGTCTGCAAGTGGTGGGAAATATTTCTGGGCAACTTCCCTTGGAAATATTCCCTGGCATTTTTCACGGAAAATATTTGGCAACATTCCCGAAATATATTTTAGGAATATTTCCAAAAAAATATCTTCCCGGGAATTTTCCATCTCTACATAAATTAAAATTAAATTTGTGTTTAACCATTCAAAAGGCCTGAAAATTCAATATGTGCTGCTATTTAAATTTTTGAGATTGTCATTTGTGGCCAAGAATGGCATTTTAAAAATATTGGCATAGAACATTAACTACCTCTTCAAGTTCAAGATATATCGGATATTCAAGATATATCCGATGTTCAAGATATTTTGATATAAATAAGATTTAAATGGAACACCCTGTATACTATTAAAGATTTAGATAGAATGTTCTATTACAAATAAGTTGGTGTAGGATTTGATGGGTATAAAAATATCACAAGTCATCTCGTTTCTCTAAGGTCCATTAATAGTATTTTTCTATAAATTTTCTTCTTCAGATATTTTTCGACTACTCTTTTAGGAAGTTGATTTTTTTATTTACCTACACTTTTTTAAGGAGAAATATGGTAATTTTTTAAAATGAAAATTATCGAAAAACAAAAGCAGCTCTTTGATTCATGAATACTATGTTGTATTTTATTTTCTCTCACCTACATTAAATTTACAAGAAGTTAAGCTCATACCGTTTTAAAACAAATATATTGTCTTTTTTAATAGAGTTGAAAAGTTTCTTTAGTGTTTTAATAGACATGGAAAGAACCTACGGCATTTGTATTGATAAGAAACTACAGAAAATAAAAATGTTCATCCCCTTCAAATCTTACAATGATAATTTCTCAAAATTTGTAGTGCTTAAGGATGTATTTTTTAAATCGACTTGTCTACCTACACCAAAATTACAGGAAAGCCCCTGTAATATTATCGGGTTATGTCGATAATATTTTGTCCAATAAAAAAATATCTGTTTGACGGTTTAAATTAGCCGACCAAGAAGTAAAAGTATCATCCTATCGGATTTGCATCATTAGTTATTGTGCAGGAAGTTTGGAGTATATATCCCAAAAATATTCAAAGTACAAATTGTATTTAATCGTATTTAATTATTTTTTGAAGAAACATGACAAATGAAAAATATAAACAAATTAATAATTCATGGTTGTACTTAATAGACACATAAGTTGAAGATCGAACAGTTATTGTGATGCCTAGTGAAGTTACTATACTTGTCGGCTAAAATAATAGGCATTGACGTACGATCTAATTCGATACAGAATAGGGACGAAGTGTAAATACTTAATACATAGCGGCACAAACGTTAGCACATAGAAAAGTGATGCCGCTTACGCATTACTATTGAACAGAAATATAAATTGTCTGTTCTATGGTGGTTCCATGCTTCTCTATTCCATGCCACCACAATTCTTTACATCGGATATAGTTCCGTCTTTGTTTAATGAGTTAAAAACCGAAGAGTGAGATATGCAACCTATGCAACAAAAGTCAAGTATCAAGAAGATCGGACATGCGCATTTCACACACATCCAAGTATTTCATCGCAGCCTGACATAAGCGTAGTACGCGGGAAATGCTGTAATTTGTGCCTGGACTGCATAAATTAATTGGTGAACTTGTTTTTGTAGATGTTTACTGTGAAGTGATAAGTGTTACTTAGTTTCTTTAGTGTTCGAATAAAAGGATTTTATTATGCAAACGATCGCGGGGAGTAGTGGATTAGAAACGTGCAAACGATTTCATCTGACAAGCGAGTAAATTCGTATGATAAAAAATGTCTATGAGGGATTACAAGCACACGATAAAAATTTAAGTGTAGTGGATGCGGCGGAACTGCGTAGTGAATTAACAAAAGTTTCCGTTCGAAGTGTATTTCGTGCAATAAAATGTGGAGACACAGACGCAAAGAGGAAGAAAATGGAAACACGGGGAAGAAAAAAAATTACTGTGAACGAAAATGTGAAATATGCTATTCGGCGAAAAATACATGGTTTCTTTTTTAAAAATGAAATTCCAACAGTAAGTACAGCTCAGGCTGCCCTGGCAGAAGACAACGATTTGCCCAAACTCTCGTATAAATTGCTTATAAGAACAATGCATGAAATGAATTTCAAATATTGCAACAAACGGAATCGGAAGAGTATGCTCATAGAGAAAAATGAGATTGTGACATGGAGACGAGAATATTTGGAGAAGATAAGAGAATTTCGCGCTTTAAATAGGAAAATATATTATATGGATGAGACATGGTTAAATGAAGGTTATAGTGTGCTAAAAGTATAGCAAGATTGCAACGTACAAGACAGAAGGCAAGCATTTATGGATGGATTTTCTACAGGTTTAAATAAATACCACTTAGAACCTGGTGCAGTTGTTGTAATGGATAATGCCCCTTACTATAACAGGAGAACAGAGAATTTAGACATCATCATGGAAGGAAGGGCAAATAATGGATTGGTTAAGATGAAAAAACATTGAATAGGTTCTTTTAATATTTGTAGCAATATTCATCAATTTCGTCCAATGTACAGCTAATCTATAAGGTGAGTTTAAAAGTTTAAAAAACAATTATTCACAATTTCTATAACACCGTTCATGTTTTGATATTTTTTATATTTATTTGACATATTAGCACCTTTCCAATGATTTTTTGCGTACGCCTATGGAATTACAGTCCCCACCACAATTTAATATGTCACCCGGTAATCACTGCCTATTATTTTAGCCAACGAGTATATAATAGGTTTGTTCCTGCATAGAGTCTCTGATAAATCCCTGACAGTCAGGGATTGTGATTTAATGCGCATGTCTGATCTTAGATTAGTTTCTGATTTTTGCTGGAACACCGGATTTTCAGAGAACTTAATAGCAGAAAAAGAAGAGTACAATAAACAATAACCAAATAATTTTTTAACCTATAAATTATGGAGGAATATCATCCGTTTCTGAGAAATAATTATTGTTTGTTGAGTTATAATATTAATAATAGACAGCGTACAATAATTGAGGTTAAAGTTGGTACATGGTTTTGTTAATGTGCATTGCGCATGCACCGGACTATGAGTTTCCGAAGAATCAGTGAACTTTTCAAACTATCAGCAAACTGCCCTGACTCAAGCTGGAACAGAGGACAAGAAATCCTGGACTGTCGTTCGACTCTTGCTGGAACGCTTAGATTTGTAATGCGCATGCTTCTGACAGTTACTGACAGTTTTGGACTCCTGCAGGAACAAACCTAATATATTCGATATAGTACTAAAGAAATTAAATTATACAAAGTAATTTAACTAAATCTAGGCTTCTGATTTATTGATTGATTCCAGCACAAAAAAATTAATCAGTGACATACTATTTTGGCCACAGTATGTATATTGCTATCTATCAATTTACTACTACTACTACTCATTAGAAAATTAATGCTCATTTTAGGTTAGAATGGGCAAGTAAAATGAAACAAAACTTACCTTATCTGTGTCTAAAGTAAAAGGTTCAGCATCTCTTTCCTGGTAAATGGGGTTATTAAAATCGTTTTCCTGTAACCTTTCATGTGAAAATGTAACACGCTTCCTGAGAAAGTAATCTAACAAGAAGAATCCCACGATCAATACAGTCACAATAACTGCAACCGCTGATAAAATAGGAATCAACATGCTTCTCCCTGGCTCCTTTTTCTGCTCATGACTCTCAATTTTACGGAACTGCTCACATCCCTTACCTTCGTAATTTTCAGGACATTGGCAGTAAGGTATACCGTCACTGACAGCACACATACCACCATTTTTACAATAATCTTTGCAGGCTGCTGGCTGATTACAAGTTGCACCTGACCAGGAATCACGACAATAACAAATGGGATCATCCTCCAAAGATGGCAAAACACACACACCACCATTCTGGCACAAATTTGTGCAAGGATTAGAGTTGCCAATATATTTCTAGAAAATATGGATACATTATCCTGGGTGAAAAGGAAAAAGTGAATGAAGTACTACTTACCTCACAATTGTATCCACCTCTTTGATCTGGGCATTTGCAGACAGTCTTTTCATTGACTGTTACACATACTCCTCCATTTTGACATGAGCATTTAGTATTTGTCAGATCATTCTCACACCTTCTACCCGAATAATTTTTAGGGCATACACATTCTGGTTGTTTGGCTCCCATAATACAAGTTCCTCCATTTTGACAGTGTTGCAAACACATATCTCTGTCGCATTTATGTCCAGTATAACCTGCCAAACAGTCACATCTAAAACTGTTTGCTACAAGAGTAGGTTTTCCATATCTCCCACAAATTGAAATTTCACAGCTGGATCCTTTGTATCCTAGGGAACAGGAACATACTTCTGTGTTGCCATCTCTTGAGCAGATACCATTTTCACAATTCAAGTTATCGCAATTCTGACACCTCACTCCGTTATAACCGGGTCTACAATTGCACTGAGGCATACCGTTCTGCAAAACTGTGCAGGTACCCCCGTTATAGCATCTTTTTTCGCACATATCGACAGGTGTCTCACATCTTTCTCCAGTCCATTGCGGAGGACAATTGCATCTCAATGGTGGAAGAATATCTGACGACTTAATAGCATGGATGTCAATGTAACACATTCCGTGGTTCTTACAATATTGAGAGCAACGATAATGTTCGCATCGAGAACCAGTATATGCTGGTGGACAGATACATTTCGGTCCTTGGCCAGGATTTATCTTGCACGTGCCTGTATTACAGTTTAATGCACAACTTACTGTTTTATTTGTAGCTGCCTTACAAGTCTAAAATAAAAGTATATCAATAGTACTTTTTGGTATAATATATACAGTTATTCTTAAGCCTTGGTTTTTAAGGATAGACCGGCATGAAAAGGACCCAAATTAGTCCGAATCGACCAGAGACTTGACATAACTAGACTGCGCTTAACGTAGGTTTTGCTATAAGCGCCTGGTGTCAACACAGGATAGGCAACCGACGGTTCATTGCGGGGCAGAAGTACGCTCTCGCAACTTACTTTGATGCATGCATTCAGTAGATTTTAGCAGCAAAAAAACAACATATAACTGTTTTAACAAAATCTATTGGTGTTTGAACTGAATTAAATTGGTATACATTTGCCTTACTCTAGTCTTAATTTGATTTATATGTGTATTTTGGTGGTTGGTGAATACGTATGGTAAAATAAACTTTTAAAACTAAAGTAGTAAGATATGATTATTTAACGGATCAAAACGAACAAAACCTGAAATGTACTTAATTATGTCTGTTAAATATAGAGACCAATTTGGAAAATCTAGTATGTCTTCATTTTCTATATAATTTTCTTCACTGTCTATTAAATCAACTAGATCATCAACATGCTGTTCTTTCCTACATCCACTACTTATTGATAAAATGGACGTATTATCTATTTGTACACAATTAGCGGAAAGAGATGATGAAATTTCTGTTTTAAGCAATAGTCTCTTGTAGGCACCCTCGAACTGCTTAGCTGTTGGGTTGTTATTATAACCTCCTCGTGATCTTATAGCTGAAAAAAACATCTCTAAGTATATGATCTTGACTTACTTTGTATGTCAAGAAGTAATCTACATGTTTTGTTTTTATCAGATCGTCCACCATATTCTGAATACCTATCATAGATATAATGAGACCTTTGAAACCCGTCTTTCTACGTGTTGTTAAAATATTTTGACCATCAAGAGTATGAAGTGTAGATATGTATTGAATGGAACTTTTAAAAAACGTTGTGAAGGAAGTAATATTTTCTAGGGTTAATGGCTTTCCGAAACTACTGTTGGACAACAAATTTCTGAAATTTAAAGCATCAAATATATCATTAATTTTTCGACAAAAATTTGAAGTGCCCTGAGAGTCTGTGAAAGATTTTAAGTTAAGGTCTTTATTGCAGAAATCCAAAGCATCTGCTACACTTATGCTAAAAATCCGCACTGCTAATCTCACTTTCATAATTTCTTGTTTGAAATTAATATGCTGTTGGGTTAATTTATTCGCAGCGTGAAGACCTTCAGTTTGTTGTAAACAGACCAATGTTTTAAAAAATTCCCATTTAATTTGTCTTCCATCTTCATCTGCCAGAAGATACCAATCCGCAAGAGTATTTCTGATCAGCTTTACCATATGATAGGGATCAAGTATAATATGTACTCTTTTTGCTCCTAATTGTGATGCTACGGAAAAATTTGTTGCTGTGCCATCAAATGTGAGAGACGATATTTTAATATTGTCACATTGGCCAACACGTTTAAGAAATTCTAATATCAGGTTAGCCTTCTCGGATGCTTTAAGATCATTAAGTAAAAAATAACCAAAAGGGAGTTTCCATCGGCAATTTAGAGCTACTAATTGAAAGACTAGCGCTTCTTTCACCCCAGGTAAAGCATCACTCTCTATATCATCACCAAAATCTATGTAGCCGAAATATCGTTTGCCTGTCCATTCAACATATTTGCGAATTGACATTTCATCATATATTAATCCACACACCAGCACCTTGTTTTGGGCCTTAAATTCACCGCCCTTTGCAGTCAAAATTTGAAAGGCTTCTTTAGTAAACCTGGCTGAACCATCAACAGTAGAGACCCATTTTCGTAAAGTGGAGGGGTGTGGTAAACAATTATTAAATGTTTTGCGCACATAATTATGCACTGTCTGAATAAAAATGTAACGTCAATGCAAACCTGCGAATGTCAGGTGTATATTTTCTATCGGGTGTTCGAGTTTGATGAAGAAGCATTTTCTTTTGAACCTAAGGCTTTCCTAATGGAAATATTAAAACAATATTAGAAAATGAAAATATAATATTTGCTCTTATTTCCCCTATTGCTCGAAAATAAAACTTGATTTCCGAAAAAGCGAACCTTAAAATAAAAATCTTTCTAATCACTATCTAACTAATCACGAGTCAGGAGAATAAATACGTTTCTTAATCGAACAAAATTACGTCACCCAACAGCTAAAAAAACTTTTCGTGAAAGACAATATATTCTTTGTTTTCGTCAAGATCTGCGTTTATAATGCGCATTGCGCATCACCAAGTAACTGGCAGACACAGAGTTGCCCCGCAGTGCTGCGCGGGTTGCATACTGTGCCGACAACACCTTATATGAGTTAAGCGCCGTCTAGTTATCTCAAGTCTCTGGAATCGACAGACTAGAAATAGGAGCCGTCGACGTGATTAACCCGATTATGATACTACATCACATAAATAACTGCAAATTGCAAATAGCAATTGTCAACTGTCAAGTAGTGCACAGGTTTTTGGAAGTAATGTGGATGTTTGTCTCAGCTGGAAGCTGCACTATGAACAGCTAATTTTAAAATTAAATTCAGTATGCTACTTAATGAGGAGATTGAAAAAAGTTCTGTCAAAATCACAACTTTTGCAAATACATCAGGTGCAAGTCAGACCAATGCTGAGGTACAGTGTGTATCTGTGAGGTAACTCCACCTTGTCATCGGATGTCTTTATAGCACAAAAAAGAATTTTAAGAAGCATGGTGGGTCTTAATACTTCATTCTGTAGGGTATTTTTATTTTAAAGATTTTAAAATTTTGACTGTTATATCCATTTTAATTTATGAATTGTGGGTCTTTATTTTTTATAAAACTTCATTATTTTAATACAAATTTGGATGTTTCCAAAATGGTAAATATCATGTACCAATTGCATGGGACTTAAAGATGATTACTTACCAAAAAATATTAAGTAAACTAATGATTCTCATAAACTTAAACTTTTAAACATGAACTCCAGTCTTATTTAGTTGAGAGATGTTTTTACACATACAGCGAATTTTTTGTACTCTAATTTTAATTTTAAATGTGACTATATGGTGGTAGGCATGTAACTGTCTCTGAGGAAAATAAAAGTATTATTATTATTTGGGCAAAAACCCATATATTCTTTACATTCCAGTGTTGAATTGTTCCTGAACCGAAATTTTATAGGATACTATTATCAAAAGATTTAAAGGCAACATACCATAAAAACCTGAAATATATCTGATATTGGGCCGTTATTTACCATCATTTGTACTATGAAATTTAATTACTACTAAGGATGTGTCTCCAGATATTGAATATCACTTGTTTAAGTAATTAATACAGTCAAATTTTAAATATTGCAATAGATTCAATTTGAAAATATCATGTTGATGGAACTAATCGATTTACATCACTAAAATTGTTTTGATAATTAATTAAATCTTGGGTATATACCCCTTTTAAATGCAAAGTTTCTTAGCACTGTTTGGATTAACGAAACTCAACAATACTGAATTTTTATAGCATCACAAAAAAGTGCTTACTACTTCAGATCTTTTGGAATATTCGCTTTAGCATTTCTACAGTACCTTTTATGATACTATCTTACATCTAATACATAGCTCAAAAAATTCAGAATGATCCAGATCACAATCTGTTTATATCATTATGTATTTACTAGTAACTTATCAATCCTGATATTAAAGGAAACCACTAATAACCTTTTTTTTTAATACAATATGAGAAAATTCATTGGAAATAGTTTGGGAAATGTTCACATAGTATTGAAAAAATTTGTCGGCGATTTTGATATTAATATTAAACAGATATGATTAAACTCTTGAATATATATAGTCTAAATATGAAAGGAACATAGTAAATATGTACATTTTATTTAATAAATTTTAAATTCTATCATAGTAAACAAAAATTTGTTTCACAGTGTTATTGGTGGACTGTCACTGAGGTAATTTAATGAATTCAAATAGTTTGCTTCAATAACATATGGTTTTTAAGAGTAATTCTGTTTCTTTTAGCTTGAACTGTTTTTAAATCTAATCTAACAGAAAAAATTTATTAAATTAATCACCATTTAGAGATTGATTTAATTTATTGAAAAGTTTTTAATTTCCTACCCTGCAGTAGGTAACAGGTTTTTTAATATGTATGAAATAACTACTTAAAAAATAATGATAAAAGCAATATTTTAGCTAGGCTAATGTAATTTAAAATAAAATCTACACTTTCTGTTATTAGTATTATTCAGGAATGTTATTTGGACAATTATACAACTTGAAATATCATCATATCATTATAATATACAACATAACTTTAACTTTAAAAATAAAAACGATTTGTTAAATGTTGAAGAAATAAAAAATACAAAATCTTAGCTAAAATTGAATTGCACATAATTTGAATTTCATGCAGTATCCTCCAAATACAACCTTCAAAGACTTGAAATATGCTTTGCAAAACGTTCCATAATTTACCATAAAAATATTTCATACAACACTAGTATGTATGCACAAAATTCAAAATTGATCTCATCAAAAATTAGAAAACCCTAAGCTGCAACTTTCTATGCAGTTTTATGAATATTTATTGAATAGTCTCGGATAAATTTAAGATAAACTTACCAATTTATCCTTCATAAATCCATCAGCACAAGTACAAGTTGCTCCTTTTGGTGTTAATAAACAAAATTCACTGTTATTACAGAAGTCGGAGCAGGTGTTATTGATGTATAGCTGTTTCCTTTCATGTAAAATTAGTATGTCTGAGATTCTAGTTAAACTTCGAGCCAAATACTTTATATCACCTTCTCCAAACTTACTCATTCGAAGAATATCATGCCTAAGATAAGTTGAGAAGAAAATATTATCTTCAAATACTTCTATTTTGAATGGTTTTGTATCTGCAAAAAAAAAATTATTAGTACTTTTCGCCGGATTTTATAAATACAGTTACCTTTTTCAAAATGCTTTATAATTCTCCTGTCAGATCCATCCAGTAGAACACATTCTATGGTCATAGTTTTAGGATCTGCCCAATACAATCTGTTAGTGGGATAGTCGATAGCTAGACCTGTAGGAAACAAGATGCCACTGCTAATAAGAACTTTTCTTTTATAGCCATCCATGTGTGCGCTCTCAATCCTTGGCGCGGGCCCCAAATCCGCCCAGAACATCAATCCCTGACCTGGTGCCACAACAATATCCCTCGGTTGCTGCACATTGGTGTTAATGAGAGTATAAACATATCGTCCGTCTAAAGTAGATGCAAGCAACCTATTTCCATCTGTCACATAAATTCTGTTTGCCACCCAATCAATACTAACTCCTCTAGGATCTTTTAAATTGGAAAGTATCGTTTTGGCAACATCCGCATCTCTGTTGGAACGGCCATCTTTATCCACTTGAATCACCATAGACTGCACTCTCTTGTTTTGGTGATCGGTCCAAAATGCTTCAGCTTGCCTTTTTCCAGATAATATATCTACAGCATCCACCTTATAACCTGGGGCACGTGCCAGGGTCTTTCTAGCTTTATTATCG
Organism: Pogonocherus hispidulus; assembly: GCA_963924545.1. Classification (NCBI taxonomy): domain Eukaryota; kingdom Metazoa; phylum Arthropoda; class Insecta; order Coleoptera; family Cerambycidae; genus Pogonocherus; species Pogonocherus hispidulus. The sequence continues at coordinate 81,600,552 of OZ004693.1, forward strand.
TCCTCTCCAGACTTATATGGTGACATCAACCTAAGTTCAGCTTCAGCCGCTAAAACCAATTCGGGAGAATCACCTTCAGCTTTGCATTGTCCTTCGCTAGTATGTCTGTATCCTTCTACACACTTGCAACTCGTCTGATTTTGTCTTACTTCAACACAGATTTGCGTACACGTGTTCCACTGACAGGCAGAAGTGCTGCAATCAGCCTCATCGCTGTTGTCCCCGCAATCATTGAAGCTATTGCATTTCAAGGAGCTGTCTATGCAGTGTCCATTCTTACAAGAAAACTGGTTGTACGGACATAAACCATATCGCTTACAAATGTGTTTGTCCTCGTCGCTGCCATCAGAACACTGACGATGGCCATCACAGAGTGCGCTCATTGGAATACACTTGTGATTCTTGCATCTAAATCTTCCCAATGGACAAGCAATTGAAAAGCAGTTAACCTCATCGGTGCCATCTTCACAATCATTTTGACCATCACAACGCCACTGTTCATTGATACAATAACCATTTTGGCATTTGAATCCATTTTGCGGACATGTTTCTGAGCAATTTGCTTCATCGGATCCATCGGCACAGTCGACCTCACCATCACATTTCCATGCCCTAAATTTTTTCATTACATATTACTTTACTAATTGACCTATCAAATACTTGAATTTATTGATTTAAATAGTGCAAAAATTGATAAACATGAATTCAGGGTTGCCACTTCCATAAGAAACGTTATACTCTAGTTCACGATCAGATCAGATCGGATCAGTTCAGATTTAGCGTCAGAATGAATAAGTGCTCCTATTTTTTTAATTTAAATTTAATAACACTACAAACTCTGGACTATAGGAAGTTTATTTGAAATTACTTTACACATTTATGAATTGTATAAACCATAAATTGTTCATAACTATCATGGAATTTAAAACAGACTCATATTCATTAGCCATCTTGGTCGATAAGCGGATATGAATGACACCTCATGACTTACTTACTGTTTTCTCTGCAGCTTTTTTCTATGACGATAACAAATAAAAATGAAAAAGCAAACTACTTAATTCATATAGAAAATAAAAAATAAAAACAATAACTTCTAAAATTGAATCTGATAATGTATTCCTAGATAAAGTAGATAGATAAAGTTTTAAAAATTGGTATTCGACTATTAAAAATTCGACCTGCTCTTTTCGAATTTTGACTTTGCCACCTTGGATCTTTGGCACTCGGGCAGCCATATTGTAAAAATGGTGCCCGAAACAGTTTTCTGATAATCTCCTTTCCGACTCATTTTAACAATATGGTGGCAGGAGCAGCAAAGTGAAAATTTGAAAAGAAAATAAAAATGCCAAATATCAAAACTTCCGCAAAACTTTCCAGGTAACCTCCTTTTTGAACACCAAATGACTAGCATATGATAATATAAATTAAGAATCTCACTAACAGTATAAATAATGTGGCAAATATAATTATTATAGAAAACAAAAACATAAATTCAAGTACGATAGATTATAAAAAAACCATTATATCTCATAGGTTGATTTCTATTTAACTAACAGTGAGAATGCAACTTCAGCTTTTCAGTAAATGAAAAATAGTCAAAATGCATAAACGTTTTCGCTTAAATTAGGACAGGATAGGATAGGAAATAGAATACAGTGTTATATTGTGTTAATTAGTTTAACATGGAAAATATTGACATCGTTACAATCTAAGAATTAATGTGTAAATAAGGTGTATTCGAAGCCCCTGGAAGGCAATTTGATGCATTTAATCAAATCAGATTTTCAGTAGAATTTGTTTTGTATATTATACAGGATGAGTCAACAAAAAGTTTAATTCTCAATTAATGCCAAAGGGTTGATTTCAATGGAAAATTCAGAGACAGGCCGATTTTTATTTGAAGGGGGAGACATTTTTGTAGTATTGACTTTTATATATGGAACTCCAAAAGGGTGAGGTTTATCACAACTTTGTGTATTTTATACAACAATGTGTATTTTTAAAAATTTGGGTAAAATGTGCTCTCACGAATACATTAAAATAGGGTTTGATTAATATAGCTCTAATAGTAAGGGAGATATGACCATAAATGATTACCATAAGAGTAATCTATTGGAAAAAGACTTTGTAACTGCTTGTAGCCCAGCAACGAATGGATATTCTGTCTAATTCATATTCTTATGGAACAGTCTTTTACGTATATCTCCCTCACTATTAGAGCAGTATCCATCAAAGTCTATATCAATGTATTTATGAGAGGTCGCTCTAACCAAATCTGTGAAAATGTACAGGGTGTTCCATTTAAAAAATATAAGTTGTGGTAAATCTCTCCTTTTTGGGACACCTGTATAAATATCAATACTATGAAAATGTGTCCGTCAAATAAAAATCGATCTGTGTCTGAATTTTCCATGGAAACCATTAAACCAATCCTTTGACAGATACCGAGGATGAAATTTTTCATTGACTCACCCTATATAGACTAACCAAAAGAATGACAATATGTCAGTATGTTCCATGCAAATGGAAAATTTTATGTTGATTTTCATCAATTTTTTTTCCAGAAAAACTGGTATTATGAAAACAGTATCTGGACCTACAGAATTACTGTTTCCAGACCAAAATACAGAAATTTAAGAAAATTCAATAGAAAATATATATAAAAAATCTTCCTAAATCTATTTCTAGTTTCAATTAACAAACTTATTGATTTCATAGCTTTATCTGATTCTGTTTCTAAATTATGATTGTCTATAACAGGGGTGGCTAACCTGCGGCTCTTGAAGGATTATTTGTGGCTCTCGATAAATGTACCCGAGTTCCCTTTTCATTTTTGTGCTATTATATTTTAAAAAATTATTATCAGTCCGTATGTTTCAAAATGTCTTTGAAATTATTGACGACAAATATGAAAGACTAAGTGCAACGTTGTAACAAATTTCATTTCCGTCCAAGTTAAGAATGATATAACTCATCGAAAACTGCGCAAACGAACATAAACAGTGGCGTAATCGTCCGTAATCGACCGACTCCAAACCGATTTTGAATTTGGAAACTTTCATTGCAACGGACAGTTGACATTGTACTCTGGAGGGAACAATTTGTATCACTTTTGCTACGGATATAATTTGTAACCTGGAATTTTTGGTAAGTTAACTAAATTTGTTTCATAGTATGGCTCAGCATAGTATTATAAATAATAGTAAAAATGGCTCAGACTATCAAGGAGCTTGGCCACCCCTGGTCTATAACAAAGAATGACTATAAAAATAGTAGTTCTATTGGTTTATTACATCTATTAAACCAATGGAATGCAATCATAGTTAGGATAAAATTGTACAAAGACCAGCAATCATTTTCTTACATGTTAAATAGGGCCCTGTTGCCGAGCACGAAATACGTGCCAAATGAAAGCACCTGAAAACCTAGTCTCTATGTCTCGTAGTCTATATGTTGTGTTTTTACAATGTTACTCTTCAAAAAAATCTGCTTTAAATTTTTAAGATTACATCTGTCACAATCACTGTAAAATAAAATGATGTACTTACAAGAATATGCAAATCTTAGGGTTGGCACATTGAAATTCGCTCTTCTTACACGTAACAATGCAATCGGCTTCATCTGTCTTATCCTCACACTGGAATTCTCCATCGCACTTCATACTTCCACGGATACATTTTCCATTGCCACACCTAAATTCTGATTCGGAACAATCTCTTGGGACACACCCCTGCTCATCCGAGCCATCGCCGCAGTCTCCTTCATAATCGCATCTCCATCTGCCTGGTATGCACCTGTTATTCTTGCACTTAAAATAACTGGGCTCGCAAGTGTGATAATCTGGGTGGCTGCAAGTTTTAGGTTCATCTTCGCCCGACAAGCAGTCCGGATCGCCATCGCAAACCCATGAATGGGGAATGCACCTTCCAGAATTGCAACGGAAATGTTGGCTACTGCAGGTTCTAGTCTCACAGTCCTGTTCTTCATCGGAGTTGTCGGAACAATCGTTGTCTTTATCACATACCCAGACCGAAGGTATGCATTTGTCATTGTTGCATTTAAATTGGTTTGGTGGGCAAGTAACTGGAGGACAGTTGAGTTCATCTTCGCCCAGGGGACAGTCGTTCTGTTTATTGCATCTTAACTTGGATGGAATACATCTCGGAGCGATAGTACTGTTACCTTCACATCTGTAATTTAAGAAATAAAGACAGATAGGAAACAAGTTATATAAAACCAAAGTTGTAATGCATAGCAATATTACCTACTGCTCTATAAATGTAATACATACATCAGAAATAAATATATACTTTTTTATGTTAATTTCAACTTTGTTAGTACTACACTCTTTTTATATATTATATAATAATACTAAATTTTACACATTAGAAATTTTTAAATAATGTTTATTTTTAAATAGTGTTGGTTGTCATTTATAAAAATTCTCAAAGTGACCGCAAAAGTGACCCAGTACTTTTCAAAAGTTCTTGGTAATTTTGAAGAGTTACTGCCAGAACGCCACGGGTCTAATATAACCTTTGATTACTTGTTTCAACTCTACTTGCTTCTGTAGATGTTGTGTTGGTGTTGGACAATACATTAGTAACAATGACCAATAAGTTCTTAATTTAGCGTTTGACAAGTCACAGAACTATAAAAAATTTTATCTCAACTTTGGATATTTAAATATGTCGGGAGGAAGGTCCGAAAACGCCAATGGTCTATTTTTTGTTCAAGCTTAAGATTGGACGTTTTAATGCGACCAAAGCCCAAAGTTCAATTCTTATTTGGGGTTTGGACATTTCCAAATAGCCAAACCTAGGATTGTACAATTATAAAATAACCATGGCTTTACACATTTTTAGTGAATCGATAGAAATTAAGAACCATCGCTGCTGTAGAAAGAAATGTGAAAATAAGATATGCAATTGTTTGAAAAAAAGAAGTGAAATTGCAGCTCAAAATGTCACTCATCGTTATGTTGCAAAAAAAAAAAATAATTATCAATATTTGTTTTCTTATATCAAGATTTATTTTCTATTCAAATTTAGGTATCTATTCCATAGTTATGTATGTATTATGTAATTATAATTGTTTTGAAAAAAACATTGATCTCATTTAGATGTTCCAAGAAATATATAGAAAACACTCTATACATAAGTATTTCGGCTTATTAGGCCTTTTTCAATAGAGTAAATCGAGGAGTAAATGTCAATTACAGTAATAGACATTTACTTTATTGAAAAAGGCCTAATAAGCCGAAATACTAGTATATAGAGTGTTTTCTATATATTTCTTGGAACATCTAAATGAGATCAATGTTTTTTTCAAAACAAGTAAACAATTATTTTCACGATGTTTCATAAAGAACCATCCGTTTCGAGTATCCACTTTATTTATATGTATTATGTGTTCATTCGTAAATATAAATTAATTAAATAACACAAGGTTCCAACGTACCTACTTTTTAAGAGTTTTTTTATTGTTAGAGAATTTCTACGGTTCACTAAAAATATCTGTCAAGCTTTGGTTGTTTCGTAATGGCACAATTCTAGGTTTGGTTGTTTAGCCCGGCTGTTTAAATGGCCAAAGCCCGAAATAAAATTGAACTTCGGCCTTTTGTTGCTTTACAACGACCAATCTTAAGATTGAGCAAAAAAATCGTCCATTGACCATTTTCGGGTAAATTAAAATATAATATTTATTACTATTAATGATATAAAAATTCTAGGAGGTTCACCACCTTTGCTCCTTATATAAAGCCACCAGTGCCACCAGTGTTCCAAAACATAATATGTAACAAATTCTTTGTTTTTTTAATAAGTTTAAGTTACATTGAAACTTTTTTTTCATAAATATAGAGTATTTAGTGACATTGTGAAGTTCTTGAAAAGACAATTCGTAAATATTATTTTAATCTTAAATCTAAAAATAACTATAAGTGACCGGAATTTTGACTGATCGTTTATACCATTACCACTTTTAAAATGGCAGGTCATTTGTCTTTTTGTACTTTTCATAACTTGTTTCTATTTGAATATTATTTTTTTTAATTGTTTAATTAGGTAACTTAATTTAAATTTAAAATTTTTAATTTTTTTTGTCACTTCACTGTGGGGTACATTTATTTCATTATATATGGTTAACAATAAATAATAATATAATGTTTTGTCACGTAAATGATCAGTCTTTGTGGGTTATTTTTATAAACGAAACTTGGTTAACTTCACGTATATTACGCTAGCACCCGCCAAAAAAAAACTATGCCACAAAATGTTGCTATTTTGTACCACAAAAAAAAATTTGTAACTTGTGCCGTTCTTGAGAAAAATGGTGGTTGCTGGCGTTAAGTTTACGCTAGCACCCCAATTTGTTGCTCGTCACCTAGAAACACTAGGTCAAAAATTTTTGCGCTAGATTTTGTTGCTTTTCAAGTACTTTCGAATGGGAAATATATTGGTTAAAAAAAAAGAAAAAAGAATTTTCCGAATTTTTTCCTTTACGGAAGATCTGATATTGTTATAGCTGTGCAAAATAAAATTTTCTTGGGCTTACCCGGAAACAAATTTTATAAGTGAAAAAAATGAGAAAATGTTTTTTTAGCATTGTTAAGCCATTTTGCACATCTATAGTTACTTGAAAATGTTAGATCATAATTTCACCTTGTTACTAGAAGTTAGTAGCTTAAGTTCTCTGGTAGTGCACAATGGCAACAAATTTTATAAGCAAAAAAAAATGAGATGTGTTTCTAGTATTTTTAAGCCATATTTTCCACTTTGCGCATTTATAGATAAGTACTTGAAAATGTTAGATCATAATTTTAACCTTGTTACTAGAAGCTAGTAGCTTAAGTTCTCTGGTAGTCCACGATGGCAACAAATTTTATAAACGAAAAATTGAGATGTCTTTTTACCAATTTAAAGGGCAATTAATATTTAGATATCAAAAATTTACATATACGTTACCTTATAAAAAAGCTGTAAACGTGAATTCAGGAAGCAGAAACATAACTATTTTTAGTTTTTAGATATATGTTAATTAAAAACGATATGGCACAATCACAAACTCAAAAGTATTTTAGTTATTCAGTTTCAGTTCATAGTTATCAAACAGCACATTAAATTATTACGTAGGTAAACAAACTTTATGAGTTATAACCGGGTACACTCACTTTCTAAAATTGAAATCAGCTCTATGGTCTTTCATAGAAATAAATTTTCTCATAACTTTTTCATCGAAATTATTTATTTCATGTATTAAATTTCTGTTTATGGACATCATAGCGAGAGCATTTAGTCGGTCATTAAGCATGCTGTTTTGTAAGAATGTTTTAATACGTTTAAGAGTCGAAAAAGTGCGTTCTGATTCTGCAGTTGTCATTGGGGTTGTCACAATAATTTTTAATAATTTTACGGTTTCGGGAAATGTTTCACCAAGATTATTTTCTAGAAGAAAGATAAGAATGTTCATCACTCCAACAATTTGGTTTAAGCCTGACCTTGAGTAGATGACTTCTAATTCTGTTTTTAATCTATCCCTACACAACATGGGATAAAAAGTTGTTACAGCATCTAAAATATTCACTGGAAAAGTTTTCGAGTATGTTGAATATTTCTCTTTGTTAAACAGTTCAGCCGCTTGCAAATGACCCCGATAAAAGAACCTTTCCTTCATTTGTGTTGTAATTACATTACAAACTTCCTTGGCAACAACACTTCGCATATTATCATCAGTTCTTCTTCTTTTAACAGCTCCAAACTGTGATTCAATACTTTCTTCAATATTATCAGTTTCACCTTTAATGTTGGCAATACTTTCCTTAAAAATCACTAAGTCCTTTTGTAACTCAACACAGTCTTTATTTCTTGACTGGAGCTGATTATAAAGTTTGTCAACTTGCGGCATGATGTTATGGAAAACTGTTAACCAAAACAAAAATTCTGGATCTTCTAGCGCTCGCCTCAAGCCAGATGCCTCATTCAAAGTAACACTTTTTTCGCATTTGTTTTCGACCTCCTCAAATACCTCTATAAGTTTCTCGCGAGTTTCAAATACAGTATTAACTGTACGAATGGTATAATTCCATCTGGTGACTGCCACTCTGGGTAATCTTTTGTTCAGGATTTCTTGTAAGATATCACATCGATGGGAGGAGTTCGAAAAAAAGGCTGGGATGGCAGACAAATTATTAAAAAACACACGCAATTTAGGGTTGTGTGATGCCGCTTTCTGTATAATAAGATTCAACTGGTGGGCATAACAATGAATGAAGTGTGCACAAGGATATTTTTGTTTAATTTGAACTTGAACACTGCTGACAGAGCCGCTCATAACATTGGCACCATCATAAGTTTGCGCTATTAACTTTTGAGGAGTTTTCAAAATTAGCGGGTCTATTTCATTTTCAATGCACGTTTTCAACCCAGTTGCTGTTTTGTCCGTAACTCTTAGAAACCCCCAAAAATATTCATAAATGGAACCTTCGTAAAAATACCTTAATATTAAAACCATTTGAGAATAATTTGAGACATCGGTGGTCTCATCGCATTGGATAGATAAAAAGTCAGTGTTTTCAATTTGATTGGAAATTTCTTCTTTACAAACTAGCAGCATACTGTCTAAAATATCATTTTGAATAGTTTTTGAAGTCCCTTTAAATACAGTTGCATTTTGTAAGTGTTCTTTAAGCGTAACATCTAATTGAGCAGTAAAATTAATCAACTCCCTAAATATTCCTCGATTTTCAGAGCTCTCACTTTCATCAAGACCCCTAAGCGCTAGTTCAAACGCGCCGCAAAATTTTATACAGCTAATAATTCTTTTCAAAATGTGACGGTTTTTTCTCACTTTATTATTATGTTCTACTAGGCTTTCCCTATAAGCAGAGCTCAATTGTGCCAAAATATTTCCTTTACCAAGCAATGCAAATCCGGTGCAAGAATTGATATGACCACGAGATATTTCATGTTTCCTTATTTTGGCAGGAAGGTGGTGCAGATCTTTTATCCCTGTTCTTGCCCAATTTGGGTCCATTCCTGATCCAGCATTATAAAATAATAAACAGGGGAAACAGTACAATAAATTTCTTACTTCACATCCACATATCCAATTATTTTTCTTATAAATGTCTTTCGAAAAATGGCGGGTAAAACTTCTGTTTTCTGCCTTCCGTTTGCTCACTTGCGTCAGCTTCAAATCTGGCAACGGCCTCCCTAATTCTTTTATTTTTACTTTATCTTCCAGTGGAAGATTTGCAAAATTAGCTTTAATTATACTACTAACAGTATTCATGTTAAGTAATATATTAGAATTGTTTTTTCACAAAAATTAAATAAGAATTTTTATTTTAATATCCGACCACATAATATATTTATTTAATAATGTTAAAAATACGACACGTACCACACGATTTTAATCTTAACTCCGACAACACAGAAACAATAATATAACTGAACTGTAGTGTCCTTCATAGATACCAAAAGGGCGTAGTGCCGCGAACAAAACAGTTAGCAGAGATTGTTGTCTCTGCAGTTAGCACAAAACAGGTAGTGCCGCGCCGCAAACTAATTGTGACCATAGGATAATAATAATAAAAGATTGCGACCAAACGGAAAACGGACCAAATACCAAACCTGCAATGGAAATTATCGGATGAAATTATCTAACGAGTCTAGTCGAATACGAGATCGGGTCGGTTGCCATAGTTACCTGGGCCGCGACTCAAAATGCGGCCACGAAGCAAGAACCCTAAACAAAGAAGGACTGATCTGCACAGATTATTAAAGAGATTTAGATCGGCCACTCCACTACAGCGCCCCCTCGTGACGCGTTCCTCCACTAAATGGGGAACAACTGCACAGAGGAAGTTTATTATAATCCAAGGAACGAATTGCACTACTGATGTATTTTATAATTCACTGCTTTTCAATACTTTTTCAAAATAATTACAGTTTAAGATATTACTCTTATTTAATTAGGTATTATGACACCACTGAAAAATACAAAAAATTAATAATCAATCTCTGGGTCGACGGATTAGTCAAAGGTTTTTTTTTTTAATATGTTTGCTTAATCAAGAAATCTCACACTAAAAAGTAGATTAACAATATATAATATTAAACACATCACTTAACAACGTTTACGTTTGGAAAACATCCATTTACGTTTCAAAAATATATACGTTTTCGTTATCAAAACTTTAAGTTTGACTGACATACAGAATAGTATGACAGTTTGTAATTTATTTTATTTATCTACTTTCATGAACATATTAGATGTTTGTCGATTTTCATTCTATTTTGACTTATCGTCTTTAAGAACTTTATGAATTGATAACCAATAGCTATCAAAATTTATAGAAATATCGAATACACATTTATCTTGATTTAATAAAAAATAAATTCCAAACTGTCATACTATTCTGTATGTCAGTCAAACTTAAAATTTCGATAACGAAAACGGATAAGTTTTCGATACGTATGTGATGTGTTTAATGTTATAAATTGTTAATCTGCTTTTTAGTGTGAGATTTCTTAATTAGGCAAACATATTTTTCAAAAAAAGAAAAAATAAAACCAACCTTTGACTGATCTGTCGACGCAGAGGTTGATTAAATTTTTTTGTATTTTTCAGTGATGGATGGCACAATACCCAAATAAATAAGAGTAATCAAACAATTCCACAAATAAATAATTTCATACATTTTCTTAGTTTAAGATATTGTTTAAGTTAAATAATAATAACAGTTTAAAATGAAACGAAGGTACATGAAATAAATTTAATTTTAATATTGTAGAAGTTTAAATAATATTAAACTGGAGAATTACTACGCTAATTTTTTTACATAGGTACTTTTTTACATACTTTAACACTTCGATTTTTTCCTTTCACCTTATAATATCTATTTTGAGCTAATATTTTCAGTTCATCATTATCATCTTTATAAATTGATAGCTGGCCCCTTATTCCGTCTCCTTGGTACTTCAATTTCAATCAAATCTGGCCTATTAATTTGAGGACACGATAATTTTTTCATCTAAAACAATAACAAACAGTAATTGTGAGAATAGGTACCTACCTACCTACTCATATATTTATGTAGAACAATTTTGTATATAAATTAATATCTGCAAAATTTAAACAATATATAGATATGAATATAAAAAATAATATTTAATTATTAATACGGCCAAGTAGGTAGATACAATAAAAATATAAAACAGAGAAATCTTACCTGGAAATTTTTGGGCACAATATGCATTTTAATGTGTTCTTTGGCTGTTACATTACACCCAGGTATACAACAGCGGACAACCATTATAATAACGGTGCAAGATAAAGATAATAATAAACAATTTATTAAAATTTAAGTAATATATGCACACACAACACAGGCAAAATTAACACGAAGTCGAAACGTAAGATCTCTCTTACATGTCAAAACAACAACTAACATATTATTACATTCGAGATTCGAGTATTCGTTAGTCTTGCTTTGCGTTTGCGCTTGCTCTTCTGCTCTGCCGGCTTGGACGAATTTCATTTTGTCTTTTGACCGCGGTCTCCCTCTAACGACGCGTTCCCAAACTAAAATGCGGAACTGTCAAATGTGGGGGAGTGAACTACCCCTGCTGATCTGATTAATCAGTAACAGCCAATCACATTTGTTTATCACTTATGTGACGTCAGTGGATTCCCTTTAGCGGGAGATTTAAATATTGAAATTTAAATATCTTCTTTGTTTTAATTTTACAGCTTTAACCATAGACATAAGGGGGAGACAGAATTGTTTACATTTTATGCCGATCAGACATCGTTTTCAACAAAAATCAATGATGTAAAATCTATGTGGATTGCCCACTGAACTATATATACATATAGTTCAGTGGGATTACCCGCTAGATCCTTGTTTATATAAAATATAGTTAATCAACCGCAATGGTGACACCATGTGGAAAAATCTAATACTACCAAGCTCGTTGCATCTGATTGGTTATTTCTATAAATGCAGGAATTTCATTGGTCAGGTGCACATATTATCCACCATGACATCTGTACGCCATCCACTCGTACTAATGCGGTTGAATAACTATATATCTATAAACAAGGCCTAGATCTACCGCCGGTGTTTGAAAACGAAGAGTATATTAATTATATTTATCTGAATTTTTATGTGTAATTAAGAAAAAATAATATACTAAATATTTATCTGTATTTTTTAATGAAAATACATAATCTCTACTTTTAAAATTATTTATAATTTCCATAACATAAAATTATTATCGTGTTAGGGAAATATTATGGCAATGCTGTACGGCTGTTTTGCTATCAAATGACGCTCTTATGTCAAAAGATGACGTTACAATGTTGCTGTGCTGTGTTTGTGATCTTTTGGGATTTTTTATTTATTTGCAGTGTTTTTTTGCCAGTAGAGGTATTTAGAGCCTTTTATAATCAATCTGCAATAGTTCAACAGTGCGTGGTTTGTAAAAAAGTCGACTATTCTAACCCCGGACTGGTATTTCGGCGGTAAGTAAGGTCATGTTTTTTTAGCGTAAGCAGTGGTGTTGTTAACTAAATTTTGATGAATAGACGATGAGTCTATTAATAAAAGGTAAGATTTATTTGTACTACAATTGCCAGGTATTTATTTGTTTTTAACAGGAATAATATGGGGGTGCCTTACCTTATGTATTCACCAGATTGCACTGAATAATGTCTATAGTAGTACCCTTAAAAGGTAAAATAAAATTTTATTAGGCAGCATTGGAGTAGATTTGAGAACCTTTTTCTTCAGTGTCGGATGCCGAGATGCAAGAAACCAAAGAAAAGTTCATGTATGCAATTAATTGCTTTATGCTTCTGTTGTCTGTGATAAATATTGTATTACTGTAGTAGATATATTTAAATTCAAATACATGTACATAAACATACACTTTTTTCAGATACCAACGAAAAACTGGTATCTATCTAGCGAGGATATCAAGTTATGAACAATTGTTGGAAAGCAATGCAGTTACTCGCAGCACTCGGGCCTTTCCTATTGTGACCTATTGTGCCTAGGCCAATCGGGGTAGGTATGTAAAAATCTGGAAACCGGTAATTGCTTAAAATAATTACCGTTTACCGGTAATTACAAAAATCGGTAAATTTGCAATCCCTATTCAAGTACATGAAAAGACTTTAGAATGGCCTCTCTTTATGGTACATGAATGACAAAACACTAGTTCATTTATTTTCGCTAGAGTACACTTCTTTCTTCGTGAAATTAATCATCCAGTGAGAGCAGCACTAACCAAAATCAGTGTGCTGATGAGGGGCATGAGAAATGTACATCGGAATTCACATCAACAGTGATCATCAAATAGGAGATAGGTCGGTATTGCCTTGATTTTATGTTATTCAGCGCGTACAACATAGGCTAAATGGGAGTTTAGACTGTGTTGCCTTATTTCTTATGTAATAAAGAGGACAACACTGACCAAAGGGGTATCTATTTTTACTAGTATAAATAACTCGTATCTATTTTATTTACCTGCTCTGTGTAACCGTTAAATGCAATATTTACTGTTTTCAATAGGATGCAAAAGTTCCTAGGAAAATAAGAATCTTACAACGGTGGTAAAACGAACTTCAAATAGTGATTTGCAAACAAAATTTGTTACCAATTGCAAATAAAATTTAAAAATGTATCTATGTTTTTATGATAACCTTTCAAAATTTATCTGTGCCTCTATATGGAATTAAGTTACATGTCAAATATCGACAATGTTATTAAAAGTTGTTATGCAAAAGTGACTTATCTAACAAAAAAAAAAAAAAAATTACGGCTTGATCTATGAATTTAAATCTGACTGTATCTTAAAGAGTACGATAAAAGAAGAATAAACATGAAAGAAAAAATTAAATATTATCAATGACAAATCCACAATGCAAAAATAAAACATTTTTAAAACTTCAAATGCAATTATCACTATTGTTCTCAACTGACAATATATTATATACCCTGTATTCCCATAAAAAATGGACTACTCTATGCATTCATAAATGTAAACACTTTTAGGTTCAGGAACTTTTGTTTCTGTAAAAAAACCCTATTCTGGTATGATCTCAGCAGGAAATTTAAAATTTTATATGTGAAGGTATACATTTCCTGGTTTCGTATCTAAAGTCAAAGCCAGAATTAAGCTTGTGCAATGATCGGAAAAATAGTAGATCTATGTTGTCACATTTATTTCTAAAGTATTCTTATTTAAAACAGGAAACGTATTAATTACCTTATTTACCCATTTTTTTACTTGTCTTTAACGTCCCTTATCCCTATTGTATTTTATTAAAGCAAACACAATGTTTAATTTGTGTTTTACTTAATAATATCAACGAATTTCCGAATACGTAGCAACTGCGAAAGTCGTAAAGTTGACGACAAGCTGTTCATCCTTATTTAACATACATATTCTTACATTTATAATAGATATCTGAGTAATAGAAACTTTGTAGTTTGGAACAACCTGCCAAATGATGTGATTAATGCGCAATCGGTGAACTTGTTCAAAAATAAAATTGAGAATTACCTCTTTTCTATAGACTAGATCTTTATTTACTAGGTATAATATGTTCTTGTTATTCAAATTGTATTTTATTTGGGGCATTATTTTCTATAGACTAGGTCTTTATTTACTATAATGTTCTTGTTATCAAATTGTATTTTATTTGGGGCATTATAGGACATCTGTCCTCTGCCCTTACTGAATTTGTAATAATAATAATAATAATAATTTACGCTTTCTTTTCTCTGAGCTTTAACGACGTTGATTGGTCGAATCAGGAACCAACAAGCGACTGCGTTCGAGGTAGTAGGGAAACAGTGGCGTGATGTTGGGTTATTTCGCGCGCGTTTCTTAACGGTAAAAATTTGTGGTAAAATTATCAGTGTATTTATTCTTTATGTCAGTGTTTATACTTATTTGTGTTAGTTAAAAAAGTGGAAGTGCATATACTAGAAGTATTCTATAGAATAGTATACGAGTATATATTAACTGAAATTTGCCCTATGGTAAAACAGAATAAGCACGCCCATGCATCACCGCATTTTACCAGATCGGCGAGGTCATTCCACTTTGCTTGATTCTGGCTTTGACTTTACTTGGGTACATTCATGGATTCGCCGACATATCCCTAAATAAAATAAATAAATCTTACCTGAACTGAGTGTTTAAGCAAGTATAATGTTCACAATCTACTTCATCTGAGGAGTCTCCGCAATCGTTTTTGCCATTACACAGATCAGAAGGGTGTATACAATGATTATTCCTGCACTGAAACTGGCCTGGCATGCATGTAAATTTGGGACAGTTCTCTGGTTCATCGCTCCCATCTCCACAGTCATCTTGAGTATCACATTTCCACCAGAATGGAATACACTTGAAGGTTGTTTTACACTCGAAGAAAGCTGAGGTACAATTGGCCTTGCAACTATGACCATCATCGCCAAGAATATAATTTTCTGGACAAGCACAGGTATAATAGGGTTCTTTGGGTGCTAATAGACACAAGGCAGAACAGTTGGAGTTTAGGCATGGATTTCTTTTAGGCAGTGGCTGCCTAAAGGGATGAACTACTCTTATATCCATTGGGCGGTGAACAGTCGACAAAACCGATTTACAATCTTCTCCTGTATATTTATTACATCTTTCAACTGTTTTCGTTTCCCAATCTGTCCAATAAATATAGTCCTCCCAAATGTCTATCGCAAAGACGTGGTGTAGCTGCAACTTGGGATTCTTCTCTCTACTTGCGACAATACGGACATTGTTCCCATCTAAATCTGCACATGCTATGTAGTCTTCTCTTGCATCCGCCCAGAATAATTCGTTGGTTTCATAAGAAATGGTTAATGCGTTAGGCCAGCCGAGGTTTGATTTAATTATAACTCTCGGATTCGATGCATCCATTCCGGCTTTCCCAATGTGAACGTGGGTTCCCCAGTCTGACCAATACATATAGCCACGCGTTGGATCCAAGACTATAGCTCGAGGCTCCTCCAAGTCCTTGTTATGTAATACACGACGATATTTGCCATCTAAGCTTGATACTTCGATTGTATCTAATCCCTAAAAACAACATAACTTAATATGAAGCAGTTCATATAACCTTCTTTTAAACTGACCTGCTTTAGTGACACAGTATTTGTTTAAAAAAATGTTTTAATAAAGATTGTCAGTAACTCATATGATGTAATAATTTAGTTAGAATAAGAATAATTAGTGTGAAAATCATGACCTTGTGCCTAATCATAATGGTTATATGTAAAGCTGTTGAGGTACTGGAAACAACCATACTCCAACAAAGTGAAGATTAATTTTATAATGGTGCTACAATAATTTGTACTGTGTGAGAGAAAGACCTGATATTCTAGGACAGGTGTGATTATACCCGTCACGTAAATAGGGTGCAACATAAAAATAAAAAAATTACATGCCTTCACCAATACAATTTATGTTTGATTTACTATTAATGCTGATTGCCTGTGATGTTCCCCTGTACATACTCGATAAATGACCGTTATGGGAGTTTTGGAACAAACACAATCCCCAGGTGATGCTACCAGGTTGCACAACGTTACGTACCTATGTACCAATTTGTACATGAAGACACAAATAAGATCAAATGTGTCTTAAAAAGTACACGGTTATGGTTTGATTGATTAATGAGACTGATGGTAAAAAAAAAATTATACTGTAAATGTTAAAGTACTGGACTCTTTGAAAGAAACATTTCTATTGTTACTAGCTAGCAAACGACTAACTGAGTGTACTGGCAAAGCAATTACACGAGTGTTGCGAGAGACGTTAGAAAAATATGAACTGTCTATACGTTGGGTGTTGATGTTTGTAACCCATGATGCCGTGACAATGCCCTTCAATAACATAACTTTACAAGTGAAGTGTTTTCAGTGTGAGAATTTTAAATTTACTTAGGCAAAGTTATCATTTAGGCGAGGCTGCATATTTTTAATATTTCAGCGTATTTGTATAAAACTTTTGGACTGTTACTCTATTTTATCTATTCCCACATAACTCAATATTCTATTATTATTATAAATATGAGTATGCTTACTTTGTCACACCAATACAAATTTCTCCCAACCCAATCGACGGCCAAACCGTCTGGATTTTGAAGTGACGGTTGATGCAATATTTCCATTTCCGTGGAGTTATGTTTATAATCACATAGCTTTTTAATAGAAGATCCAAGTTGAGTAACATCGGACCAGTAAATGCATTGAGTTGACCAGTCGTAGTCGAGCGCCACTGCGTTGGTTAGATTATGGGCTCTCAAAGTGCTGTGACCTCTCAAATCAAGCTCTCGTATATAGTATCTATTAGCAAGTATCAGTGTAACCTTATCAGTGGAATTTGCTCTGCATGACGTTTTGTCGAAATGCAATATGTAATTTTCTTTACAGCTACAATGATATGAACCTCTAGTGTTCCTACAGATCTGGCTGCAAGGCTTTTCCAGACACTCGTTAATATCTTCACAATGATGAGAATCTTTGGTATTCAGTTTATAACCAGGTTTGCACTGACATTCGTAACCCACTGGTTTGTCAATACAGATTTGGGAACAAGGAGATGGAGCAGCAGCACACTCATTAATATCTATTCAAGTAAAAAAAATAGTATTCGATTAAAATGTTACCAAATTGTTTCTAGACTGTAGCCATTTTACTAAAATGAAACTACTTTAAAATGATTTAGGAAAACTACTTCTTAAAATCCTTTCATCAAATTTGATATTTTTCAAATGAAAGGAATTAAAAAGTTCACTGTGAGTAATATATATTTATTTGTGGTATTATAAGCTATTTCATGCCAGTGTATTTTGCAATTTCCAAAGCAATTACAAAAGTATATTAAAAAAATAAAAAGTCACCATATTAAGGAAAATTAAGTTTAAAATGCTGTATCAAAGTGTAGATTTTTCTCTAAGTGTAGGATCATTCATTGTGTTTTATTGCATTGTATTGAGACTTATTTTGCAATTTCCAAAGCAATTACGAAAGTATATTAAAAAAATAAAAAGTCACAACATTAAGGAAAATTAAGTTTAAAATGCTGTATCAAAGTATAGATTTTTCAAGTGTAGGATCATACATTGCGTTTTCGCCGCTCCAGTGGAACCGGTGCGGTTGGGCGGGATATATTTTCCGGAGGTCACACATTAGCGATCGCTTTCCAGCCAGTGTTTATTGAAGAACAGTCCAGAGTAAAAATGCTGTCAAAATTGCTAATTGTTGGTGTACTTGAAGCAGCGGGTTGTTATAAAAAGCCAATCAGAAGAAATTATTGATTTCTACCTTGTCTCTGACGCTCTTCGTCAGTAAATTCAGTCCATGTTTCGAACAGTTCCCTCTTTCGACTCTTTTTCCCACAGCACTGAATGCTGTTGTACACACTGGATAAATTTATCAACATCCAGCATGGTTGTTTTCGAAAACCACAACCATTACCACCGCTACGTGTGAATGCTCTGACTTGACTGAACATATTTTTGTTGCCGTCCTGTCGTCCGATCTTCCTGCCAAACCGCAACATGATGGGGCGTCATCCGGTTGCCGCAGCAACGCATTGTGTGATCACGCCAATTAAAAAGCATGTACCCTATTTATTGCGGCAGAGCACACCGGAGCGGCGAAAACGCAATGTACGATCCTAGTAATGAAATTTTAACTAAAACAGCATCATCATCCATGGAGATGTTGATGTAATGCAACGGCAGTCGGGGCATATTGCCCGTGAAGTAGTTGTTTTCGGCATCTCCAAGTAAATAAAAAAGTATTCATACAGTTTTGTTCATATTTGAGTGTTTAGATTTATAGAATTTATCTAGTGATTTCATACCACTTGTAATTTCACTAAATCACAATACAATAGCTCTAATTACTACATCAAATAACAAAAAGCCAGTTTTTAAATTTTTAAATTATTTTCACCTGCAAATTTATGTGCAGTAAGAATGCTCTAAAATCCTTAATGGGAATATGAAAACCGTTCTGCTATAATTTATTAACCACCCTAATAAAATGGGTACCCTAATAAAAATCAGGATGATGAAGAATTTTTGAAGAAAAAATATATATTCTTCAACAAAGAGAAAGAGAAGATTAGATTGACAGGTAGAATTATTATTATTTTAGCATTTGAACACTGTATGTCTTAAAAAGAAGCTGTAGTCCTTATTAAAGAAATATCTTACAAAATAGAATGGATTATCTTACAACTTGGAAAACTTATACTTCACGTTCAATTCATCTTATAATAGAAAATGACTAATTATTTAGAAAATATTATAAATACAAAATTAATCACACTATATTATTTTTTGTAATATATTATGTACTTACTGCATTTGTTTTCATCTGAAAAATCCCCACAGTTATTTTCACCATTACACAGAAGAGTGTCATTTATACAGACACCATTTGCACAATGAAATTCGCCATCTCCTTTGCAATATTCCTCTTCTCTTTGGCATTCCTTTCCTTCATCACTTTCATCACCACAATCATCCTTGCCGTCACATTTCATTAATTCTATAACACAGTTACCATTTTTACATTGAAACTCCCCAGCAGTGCAAGTTTTATAACAATCAGACATTTCATCAGAGCCATCTTTACAATCTCTATCACCGTCACATAAATATATTTTATTGATGCATTCTCCATCATTACAGTGAAATTGTTCATCTCTGCAAGTGTTGAGAACACAGCCTTCAAAACCGTTTTCATCCATACTGTCTTGGCAATCTGCTTCACCATCACAGACCCACGTTCGAGGAATACAACGACCGGTGCTGTTACATCTGAACTCCCATTTACTACACTCGGTTAGCGAACAATGTTCCGTCTCATCTGACTGATCTGCACAATCAGGGTTACCATCACACTGCCAGGATTTTGGTATGCATTCAGAGTTTGAGCACTGAAACTGGTCAGTGCGACATTGTAAATCTGAAAATAGAGATGTTCTTTAGTAAATTCTGTACCAGTAAATTTTGCCAAATAGACAATTAAACAATAAATTTTTGATCATCCAAATTTGGCTTCATTTTGCAAAGTTTCTGCTAATACAATCACTACCCTGCTAATAGTGCCTTGGATATGTCAGTAAAAAAGCATACAAACCAAGGGATGGAAAAGTTGCAAATGCACGCATGAAGGTTTAAACCATTTACTGTTTTATTCAAAATTCCCATCTATAAAGGGTGTTTTTTAAGCTCGATAGAATTTTAAACTTTAATAAATACCATAATAAATTTATTTTTGATAAAAAAATCTAGCTTTATTTGAAAGATCAATACATGGCATTAATATTTCAAAATGATTTGAAGTATATGGTCACTGCAGCTGTTATTGACAAAGCGCATTTTGTCCAAGGATTGTTAACTGTTTACAGGATTGCTCGATCGCTCAATTTTGTCATCCGCCTTTCTGACGTCATCGAAGATCTATGTAATCGAATTGTCGAAATATACCTATTTTGTGTTTGTTATATTTCACATTTGCAAAAGAATTTTCGTATTTGAATGATTATTAATATTATTATTTATTAAAGTTTGTAATAATACTATAAAGTGTACCTATTTCTACAAGTTCGAGATCTTTGGATCTTTGATGACGTCACAATTATGGATTACATTGTAGTATAGGGATCGAGCAATCCTGTAAACAGTTAACAATCCTTGCATTTTGTCAGTCCAATTTTGGTTCACTTTTTTGAGCAATAGTGGTCGTATGTCATGAATGACACAAACAATGTTGACTTCCGTAGTGTCCACTGTTGCTGGTTTATTAGCATAAAGCAATGACTTCATGTAGCCTCTTATGAAATAACCTGGGATTATTAAAAAAACACCCTTAATTATATTATCTTTAGGGCCAGTACTTTGGATCTTGATTAAAAAGTTAATGCCGGTTAAACTTCAATCAGCTTATAGGTACTACTGCTGTACTTTGAGCAACATTTATTAGAACATTAATTTTGGAGGGCCATTACTGGGAATCAGGAATATTAGCATACATGGGCTCATAAACATAGTAAAAATTGAAATTGAAATTGACGAAATAAACATAGTAATTTAGTACATTCAATGAACTTTTACTTATGTTTATACATGCCATCTACCCATTGTTGCTGATATTAATGATAGCATTATATTTTAACATCAATAACACAAAATATAAATCGTTATCAGGTGATCAGTTCATCAAATAAAATACCAAGGATCCCAATACTTGAGCAAATTGCTCTTCTCTACTGGTGTAACATATTCTAATGAATTATACTTACCGCAATTTAATTCATCACTCTGATCTTCACAATCGGGGAAACCATTACAATGCCAAGGTAGAGGTATACATGTTGAATCACTTTCACACAGAAATTCATTAGCACGGCATTTTTTTCCTGAAATAATTATAAATATGATTTATTTAATTGCCACATATTTATCTTGTGATATATTTATATTGATAATCAAAAGGAGTAACCCAAATTTTAGTTTACAAATTTTCTATCATGGTTACACATACTGTAGAATAAGCTCCCGGTACATTTATTTACAAATAGATCTATATAAGAGATTTAATTTATCATAGTAAGCAGAATTTTGGAAGAACTGCAATAGTTAAATTATTTGTTATTTCCATTTAAAACATAACCTAAAATGTGCCTGTTAAAACAACAAAATCCATAAGAATGGTAATCAGAAGTAATAATACAAGATTCCAGATATAAATTCAGTTTTTCATACACAACTCAAAGACTGCTTCAGAGACTTAGTCTCAGACCAGTTGCGGCTGGCATCCCGATGAATTGACGGGTCAAGAACACATCAGCGCTTGCCCTCTCTCTTCTCCTGCTGAAAACAAGAGGGAGGGTATGTACTTGGTGTACGGGGCATACAAGCTCACGTCAGTATGTGTTTACATCCTTAATCTCACGAAAAGAAGAGAAAAGGCACACGCTGTTGTATCGCCGAGTCCCGCATCAGTCTCAATGTCAGCCTTGCTTCAAACATATATTACAAAAGAAAGCTCAGAGATTGTGGACAAAATCGTGTACATATTTTGTAAATAAAATCTTATCCTGTCTTATCATTTTTACTGTCCATAAAATAGTAAAGACCTTTCCCCTACAGTAAAACACTATAAATACAAAATATCCCTAAATAAATTAGCTACTTTTGACAGAAGTGTCATCTAGCAGTAACTTAGTGAAACTATTACGCAATGTTGTCCAAAGCAAGAAATCTTCTTTGTTGTTAATTGACTTTTTCGCATTGTTTAGGAAAAATTCACATAATAAAAGTTAATTTTTTTTATTAGTGTATGTAATTTAAGAAATTTGCACTGAAGGGACATAGTTCTGATGTGAATTTTCATTGAATTTCTGCGTCATTTTTGCAAAATATTGTTTGACAACTTACAACAAAGATTATCAAGTATTATTATATTCAAGTAGGTTTCATTAGAAACACAGAGACTAATAACAATTTGATAATTTTGTTTTTAAAAACAATGTTTTTTTCTTTTTGTGACAAAAGGGAATGCAGCATTGGCAGTGGTAACATGACCTTAATATTTACTTGTCTTTGACATTTTATTCACTCCTAACACTACTGGCAATATTGAATAATGAATATATAAGAAATATAATACAAAATTTCTTACTTGACATGCAGTTTAATTCGTCCGAGCTTAACGTACTACCAATTTTTGTATCATTGCAATCATTAATTCCATTACAACGGGTAGATAGAGATACACATAACCCATCAGAACATTGAAAATGGCCCATGGGGCACGATTTCTGGACTTGAGTACAGTTGGCTTCATCGGAATTGTCCCAACAATCATCTTCAAAATCACAAAGCCAAGCTTTGTGTATACAAGATGTCGTATATTTACAATTTATAAAATCTTTACCATGTAATTTAGTACAGTCTGGCATTTCTAAAACAAAAAAAAGTTTTATCAAACATCTTGGTGTATTTATAATGATTATGATGAATTTTGAAATGTTTATGATCACTCACAAGACAAGAGGCAATTTCAACCATTTATAATCTATTAAATGATTAGAGCCAGCATAAAACACATCAAGTACTTAACTAATTTGAGAAATCTATCTCGGTGAGTATATGTCACCTGTGTTCAAGATTTGAATTGTGTGATCTCTTTATTGACTGACAACATTTAATCGTTTTCTTTTTATAAGCCTATAACATAATTTTTATAAAATAAAATGTAATTGTTTTATCTTAAAGACCTATTTAAAAGAAATATAAACCATCCACTTAATTAAAAAAATTTAATTTAAATTGAATTTGATTTTATTGAATAGTGGCCATAAATGGTTCGACTAATGATATCAAGGTTAATTAACATTATCAGCGCTAAGCATTATTACCAGTGTAAGATTACTTCAAATATTATATGATGTTAAGTATATTTTAATTTAATCAAGAGTAATTTGTTAAGCGTAAATGTTAATTCAATTCACATATTGAATTAATGGATAATACAATTAATCTGTGATAATACTTAAACCACATTGCTGTAGAGATGGGCTCTTGGAAATTTTCCAATTAGGAAAATAAATTTCCAAGACGGGAATGTTTCGGGAAGAAATAAACATAACAATGGAATCTTTCTTGCAAACTTTCCACGAATATTGCCGGCGTAATTCCAGGGGAAAGTTCCGAAAAATTTTCTTCTTGAATTCTCGTTTACAGCTTTTTAAAGGTAACGTATATGTAAATTTTTGATATTTAAATATTCATTACATATTTAAATATTGTTTTAAACAATTTTTGTTGAGATTTCTGTACGATTAGAAAGGAGGATATTTGTGTAACGAAAGTAAAAACTCTCACCAGCCGCCACTGTTATTATTATTATGTAGTGATGTAAAAATGACAAAAAAAAATGTTTCTGTCATTTTTGTCTGATTTTTTTCCAGAAAAAAATTGGACCAAAATCGGACAAAAAAAATCATATTTGAGGTACAAAATTGAATTAGACATAATTTTCTGGTCAATTTAATACCAAATACGTGTAAGTATGTTATAATCAAATATTGGAAATTTTCTAATACATTTCTTAAAGTTTAGTTTTGATCACCGTTTAACTAACATTTTCAAAGTATTAGCCAATATTAATTGCGTTATTAAAAATAGAAAATGACTAGTTTATCTATATTTTTGTTTTTTTTTTTTTTGAAAAATGTGAAAAATAAACTGAATATTTTTAATAATAGTAATAGTAATATATATAGTAATAATAGTAATAGTAATATATATAGAAATAATAGTAATAGTTTAATAATACTTGGTAATTTAAGCCAATTAAGAAATATAATGTAGTAAAAAACTTTCGACCATATTTTAATGCTGATACGAACAGTAAAATATAAGTCATTTAGGCAAACCGTTAATAAAAATAAAATAATTAAAATTAAAAAGATTAAAAATAAATATTTATTTCCATTTAAAGTTTAAAGCACATTATAAACAATATGAAATTAAAAAAAGACAGAAATTGACATAAGAATCAACAACCCTTAATGGTTACACTCAGTCGAGGAGCAACACTTTTCATGGGGTATTAAGATAAATTATACCTCAGTATTTTGTTAAGTACCTATCTATTATTCATATTATTTTAACAGCCAACAAAACAATCACTTATCTACCCAAGTCCTAAGTATTTATTTACCTTTCAGTAAACTTCTGGTCACCAAAATAAATTTTTAATATAAAATGTTGTAATTGCTATTTATACCATCAGAGTGGTGGTACTCTGATGATTTTATAACTAATGAAAGCAAAGCGGAAAGGCCAAATACAAGTTTTATAGGTTAATAATAGATGACAGTAAAAAAAAGTGGGTAATTCGATTTTTGTCAGAATTTTGTCCAATTATTGTCCTAAAATTTTCGGATTTTTGTCCAATATCTGTTTTTGTCTGGATTTTTTTATTTTTTTCCAATGGATGAAAAGGTATATTTTGCTGGGGAAAAAAACTATATTTTTCTTTACCAGATTTTTTTCAAAAATGTCAAATTTGTTTGTGGAAAAAAATCCGTTTTACATCACTATTATTATGTATCAATAAAACATAGAATAATAATATATAAAATATAAAACACATAAAGTAAAAACAGGATCAGTTTTTTCCATATAAAAAAAGTTTGAATATTAGTAATTTAATTAAAAGTACTTACAAGAAAAAGAAATTTTTTGAATTTCCTACAGAAATTTGAAATTTAGATATACAGACATACTACTCATATATTCGCCCACTAGGTAAAGGTAAAAATAAAAGGGTAAAGGGTTGAAGGTAAAAAATTTGTGTAAAAAAAATAATAAATGGCCTAAATGGTAAAAATATGGCTTTTTGCTAATATGAATAACCATCGCAATAAAATATACCAGCAAATTGTATTTGGTCTTTCTAGAAAGCTCTGCTGTCAGAAGTGCAATGAACCAAAAAAAATTTTTTTTAATTTCCGAAAATTTCTAGAATTTTCACTTATAATATTCCTAGTGCTTAAATTATTTCCGGAAATTTTTTCGAGGTCATGAATATTTTGAAAATTATCCCGAGCCGCAGGCGAGGGATAATTTTCTTAAAATATTCATGAACGAGGAAAAATTTCCGGCTTTTAATTTAAGCTCGTGGGATATTCGGTAAGAAAATTTCACACCATTACTTTATAAATATTATGCCAAAATTGAACATTTTAATTACGAATGACAAACATTCATTCCTCCATAGTGAGCCATGAGCAATAACAAACATTTTTTACGACTGTCAAACTGTCAAGTACGGTACCTTGGTCAAGTTCCACCACTTTTCATCGTGTCATTGTGTTTGTGCAATTTGCTGATTTATTAGATTGTGTTTTTGAAAATGTTCCGCTTTGGAAAGGAAACATCATTTATTTCTGATAATTATTCTGAAGTACTTCGAGCATTGCAAATATTATGCTTAATAAAATGTGAGTTTTCTTAGTGAAATAAAATGTCATTTTCTAACATTAGTTACATAAATATTTTACAAATAACTTAAAAACATATTATATTTTGGTTTCTTATTAACTTTGATCTACTAATATTGGTGGAACATCATTTATTTTTGATAATTATTCTGAAGTATCTACTTCAAAATTTATATGTTTAATAAAATGCGAAATCTCTTAGTGAAATAGCATACCATTTTCCAAGTTTAGTTACATGAACTTTTTATAAATAACTTAAAAACATATTATATTTTTCTTTGATCTACTAATATTGGTGGAACATAATTTAATTTTGAGAATATTACTTAAATTCGAGCATAGGAAAATGTATTGATTCATTCAACTTCCGCGTCTTTATTTTGACATTTTAAATGACAGAAAAATTTCCACTTATTAATTTGACACAACGTTAAAAATTTCTGGAAATTTTTTGGGTTGGCATGGTAACTGAACAAAAAACAAGCCTCTGATTAGTTAAAATATGGCGGTGTGAAATTTTCAAGGGAAATTTACTGGGAATATTCAATATTTCGGAATTTTCCCATCTCTACATTGCTGTCATTTAATGAGAATTTTGTAAATAGAGCATAATTAAATTGTAAATATTATCAATTAACCAGCTGCTCCAACAACAGTTGATCTGTCATCGATAGGATCATAAAAATTTCTGAAAATAGTGAAAACACAAAATAAATTTAATAAATTGGCACAGTTTGACGTAGACTAAAAAAAAAATAAATTCAAATCACTCACCACACCCAATTTCATCTGACCGATCTTGACAATCTGGGTCATTATCACATCTGTGCATCTTCTCGATACACTCTCCATTGCTACACCGGAAGTGATCAGCCTCGGAACAGGAACAATTGATTTCATCGGTGAAGTCGCCACAGTCATCTACACCATTACAAGTTAAGTTCGACGAAATACACATCTTATTTTGGCAAGAGAACCAGCCTAACGGACAGGTACGATACCCACAGTACCCTGGTTCTTCATCAGACAAGTCCGCACAATGTGGTATACCATCACAAGTAAGATGGAATGGAACACAACCACCGTCAGAACAACGAAATGAGTCTAAACTGTTTGTACAATTTGTTAATATATTAGAGATACACCTGCCATCGTCTGTCAAAGCACGACCTTCCAAGCAAGAACATTCTACAGCACCTGAAGCTGATAGTTTGCAAATTTCCTCACATCCTCCATTTTGCATTAAACAAGGATTAGAAAAGCAGTCCTCAGTATCATTAGCTACCGTAACAATTCCCATTGGTCTAGCAACGTCCCTCCTTAGCAGTCCAAAGTACTGACCCGTATACTTATCAGCTCTAATTACTGCGTGCAACATCCAGTCTGTCCAAAAAATAAAATCTCCATAAACAGCTATCGCAAATGGATGCTGTGGAGTAACTTTTGCCAAAACTACTCTATGTGAGCCATCATATTCGCACCTTTCAATTTTGTCCAGCCGTGCGTCTCCCCAATAAAGTTTCTGTGCCTTGTGATCGAGAGTTATAGCATTAGGCATTCGAATACTTGTTTTAATTATGGCCTCTTGTCTATAACCAGTCAAAAATGCTCTTTCAATGCTAGGCTGCAGAGAATTCCAATTAGTCCAATAAACCCGACTTCCGCAGCTATCCACAGCAATTCCTCTGGGTTTATCCTGATTTCGTAATTGTATTATAATTTCGACACGGCTGACATTTGTCATTGTGGTGGTTAAATTGACTCGGTTGATGGATGCGTCATTATTACAAGTCCAGTACAAAGCGTTCCCTACTTGTTCGTAGGCTAAACCTTCCACAGATCCTAGCTCTAAAAACAGATTCCAGCATAAAATTATTTACAATCACAACTGATAAATATCAAATGGAATATAAGATAATTAATTACGTTACGCTCAAATTATTTACAAAATTTCATCAGACTTACTTTCGATGACAATCTTATGATCACTGCCATTAAAGTACACAGTGTTAATTGAACCCTTCTGTATATCAGAGTAAAACAGCCTCTTATATTTATAGCTGAAAGAGAGACCAATGGCGTTTTTCAGTAAAGTGGAATTTTTTATGCTGGGATATGGCGAGTTCTGTAAATTCTTATCACCAATCATCAAGATCGAATCAATACTGACCACACGGGAAAACATGACAAAACTTTCAAATGCTAAAAATGAAAACAAATTAATTTAACATTAATTAGATCAGTTTCTGGAACGTACGTTCACAGGTTTTTCCATTAGACGTGATACGGCCATGAGAACAGACACATATGGGATGTGTACTATTAAATAAGCACAGCTGTTCACATCCACCATTATTTTTAGCACAGGGGTTGGTACCTCGCTGCTTTCGTTTGGAAAAGACTTGAATGTCTTTCAGGGAATCCCCTAAGTTGTCCTTTAATGTCACAAAATTAGATAAATCGGTTATGGGTGCCACTTTTACACTACCTCTGCCGTGCGTGCTAAAATATAATCATATATATATATATATTATATTATTGTACAGGGTGTCCAAAATAAGATCCTCTATCCCCTTATCTCAGAAAGTATAAAAGGTAGAGAAAAATGTTAAATACGAAAGTTTTTTGTTTTTACCTGAATTTTTTATTTTTATAACTTTCTTGAATACAGGTTGTTCAGTTTCTCTGATGCAGGCATCAACTTTCTTTTTTTAAATGGGACACCATATATTCAATTACATTTTTGAACTCTCCTTAAAATTCTAGGTCGACATTGTTAAGAGTACCCTATACCTATCATTTACCGTTACGAAGATATTAAAGCAGCATTTAAAGAAAAAAATCTTTAAAAAACACCTGCTCAAAAAATCTCGGCAAAACAAATAAGACATCAAAAAAAAAGGTAAATAGGGTTTATTTCGTAGACAATTAGACTCAGAAATTACTTCTATGAATCGATATTACCTGATTAATATACAGGGTGTTTTTGACAGATGTCTCAAACATGTATATGTTAAAACTCCAGAAAATCGAAAATCTCTTATGGAACACCCTGTGTATTATTATATTTTTGGATTCTCTATTAAATTTTAACCTTACTCTATATAACGTTCCCTATTCTTATTTTGCTTAGTTTTCAAGATACTGACGAAAATGTTTGGTGCGCTATTTATAAGAGTCACATTTTAGGCCCTGTCTTTCTTGGCCAATATTTAAATGGTCACAGGTACCTTAGGTAAAATATCAGGAAATGGCATTCATTACAAACTTGCATTTTACCTTTATTGGATGCCGAAGAAGATGCCAATTAGATCATCTATCAGATGGATGGAGTTCCATGCGACAATACTGCAGTTGTAAATAATTTTATTAAGAACTATTTTGTGGAATGGATAGGGCCAAACGGGAATATCCCATGGCTGCCAAGGATCCCAGATTTAACTCCACTTGATAACTTTTTATGGGTTACATTGAAAGCCTGAGTTTATCAAATTCAGAGTAATAATGTTGATGGTTTAAAGATTAAAATTAAGATGGAAATTGAAGCGCTCAATCAAAGTGATTGCGCTGTAAG
The DNA here is from genome assembly GCA_963924545.1 of Pogonocherus hispidulus. Lineage (NCBI taxonomy): Eukaryota > Metazoa > Arthropoda > Insecta > Coleoptera > Cerambycidae > Pogonocherus > Pogonocherus hispidulus. The sequence goes on from OZ004693.1 coordinate 81,630,195, forward strand.
GAAACTAGCAGTTATATACACAACATGCATAGCTGAAAATTGAGGACATATAGGACACTTGATTTAATTTATTATTTTTATTGTTATTTGTTGATTATTGTTCCATATTTGTGGTTCAAGTTACAAACAGATTTGTTTATATTAGTTAATTAATGAAATAACTTAAAAAAATATTAGTTTTTAATAAAATAATATATTCTTAATCAGTATTAAGGCACACTTACTATAATATACCAAATAATAGTAGATATATTTTTAATAATAGCCGATAATGATTAATAGCTGACATTTTTTCCACATTTTCGTCAATATTTTGAAAACTAAGCAAAATAAGAATAGGGAAAGTTATATAGAGTATGGTTAAAATTTAATAGAGAATCCAAAAATATAATAATACACAGGGTGTTCCATAAGAAATTTTCGATTTTTTGGAGTTTTAATATATACATGTTTGAGCCATCTCTCAAAAACACCCTGTATGTTAATAAGGTAATATCGATTCATTGAAGTAATTTCAGAGTCTAATTGTCTACGAAATAAACCCTGTTTACATTTTTTTTTGTCGTCTTATTTGTTTTGGCGAGATTTTTTGAGCAGATGTTTTTTAAAGATTTTTTTCTTTAAATGCTAATATCTTCATAACGGTAAATGATAGGTATAGGGTACTCTTAACAATGTCGACCTAGAATTTTAAGGAGAGTTCAAAAATGTAATTGAATATATGGTGTCCCATTTAAAAAAAGAAAGTTGATGCCTGCATCAGAGAAACTGAACAACCTGTATTCAAGAAAGTTATAAAAATAAAAAATTCAGGTAAAAACAAAAAACTTTCGTATTTAACATTTTTCTCTACCTTTTATACTTTCTGAGATAAGGGGATAAAGGATCTTATTTTGGACACCCTGTACAGCTAATTGGTAAGGTAGTCAACTGAAAATGGTAGATGTCGCAAATAACAGTTTTCACTAACACACCTAACCAAGGAATCAGCCAAAAACTAGTTACTAAAATCTAGTATTCTGCTAAATAATATCTGGCTCTGGACACAGACATTTTCAACCAACATAAATTTCGGCTGTATCTAGTCGAAATTCTCCGAGAGTTCACTATTTTATTTATATCGGCATGATCAGCACATAATCACACGATATCCACACAAACCATACATTCATCAGCTTATTTATATATTATAAGCAAATGTATCCTTAAAAGAATGATATTTAAGACATGTTACATAATGATGAAAACAAAAAAATATGTTTTTGAATTATGTCGAAATAGTATATTATGCAACGATCATTTAATGAGAGCTATTAAGACAAGAGTATGAGAATTACGACACGAGCCTTAGGTGAGTGTCGTAAAGAATACGAGAGTCATAATAATGAAAAATAAGAACCTTATTTTCAAAATTTCTGTCATTTATGTATGTCAACTACGAACTGTCAAAGTGAGTAAATTTCAGTTATGTCATGATCATGGCAATATTTAATGTTGTAGTCATCTTACATTTCTATTGGTTACAAACTTGTATCTCAATGACAAATCTGTGTCTTAAATGAACCTCATTAAGGTAGTAAATGTCTATTAGGTCTATTAAAATATTGGAGTAGAAAAAGAATATATATAATATATATAAAATAAGATACTAATAATGCTAATCAATTCCATGTCTGAAATACAGGTGATTCTTGCTAAGCAATACGCTACCTACTGGCGGCACGTACAACTAACGCATGGGCCTTTGGTTCAGTTTTGCTTATGTATGTCTATTGTGAATTTTGAAATATCCGTTGTTATATTAGTTAATTGCTTTGATATTGATTAGATATGAATCATTATTGTTGTGAGCGTCATTGTTCCTCTTGGACAAAGAAAAACCCCAAGATCAATTTCATACTTTTCCAAAAGCGGGAAAACCTGGAGTTATCGTGAAAACTATAAGTTGGGCATTAAAGAGTTACAGGAGACAAGTATGGATAAATAACACAAAGTAGAGTGTGTGCTCTTTACTTTTCTCTAAGAATGACTATTTCCATAAAGGTATGTATGTCGTATGTCCAATAAAGAATTTGACATATTTTGAGGTTAAGTTTCATTTTCAGATTGAACGCTCGAAAAATATTGAAATCTATTTTAATTTTATATCACTACTTACCCCTTTGAAAATAGTTTTACAAGCAATCGTTTAAAGTTCTTGACAACAAATCTTTGATAAATACAATTTCAAACGTCAATGTCAGTAGCCCATAGGTTAGTGTAGGTTACAGCCGTTTTGACTCTACGATCTTAAAATGAATCGCGTATACTCGCGTATGATTGTTAATTTTTTGAACATTTTCAGAAAACTTTGTAATATGACTTATGCAACAAATGTATTATAAAAGATACTTACATATCCATCCAGTACAGTTTGCCATCAAATAATGTCAACGATATAGGGTTTTCCAATGATTGATTTAACAAAAGAGTATGTTCTTTACCATCATATGTAATTCTCTCAATAGTATTGGCTCCAAGGTCACAGAAGTAAATCATTTTATTTTCAGAGTCGAATGTAACATCAGTAATAGACACCTGATTATCCAACAATAATTTCCTGTTCTGACCGTCTAGAGTAGAGATTTCAAGTTTTTTGTCTGTAACCCAAACCATATAACCCCTAATCGGGTCTAAGGCTATTGCTTTTGGTTTTCCAATTTCATTTGAAAGTAAGACATGTTCTTTTGTACCGTCTAAATGTGCTACTGAGATAGTGCCACGTTTTGAATCACACCAGTATATGTTACCGGCTATCCAATCTATAGCTAAGCCGGTCAACCAATCTGTAGGCATATTTTCTAAAACCTGATTCAAGCTCGTATATTCTGGTTCAAGAACAAACTTCCTTTCAGTGCCGTCTCTCTTAATTCTTGCAACTGTACCATGATCACTGTCAGCCCAGAATATTAGGTCTTGTTCAGCTACAAAATCAATTGCAGTAGCACTAGATACCCTAGATATGGGACCTAAAACTTGGGTATCGTCGAGGGTATGGTTTTTACCATCTAATAGTAAACCTTGTAACTCCCAGTTGATAGAAAAGAACAAAAATTCATCAATACCAAGGCACTTCGAGGGGTCTTTGGGATCTTCCTTATAACCGATTGCACATTTACAAGTAAAATTTTTATCTGATACTGGAATGCAAAGATGTTGACATTGCGGTACATTTTTACTACAAATGTGGCTACCTCTTTGTTCCAGTGGATCATAAACTCGTAATGCTAATACATTACCGGTATTATTACGTAGTAACGAATCTTTTAATGCTGTAGTTTTATCAGCGGTATGAATAGTATCATCATCCTCATTAGCATAATAAATTAGACCCTGGTACACTGTCACTGAACAGATGTGTGGAGGTAAATTTAATTTTGTAACACCAGTACCATCAAAATTACAGTAGTATACTATGTACTCACTAATCCAATACAACCTCTTAGAATCCAGATCCACAGTTAAACATTTAGAATAGGTTGGTGTAACACTTGGAACAATAATTCTCCTAGAAGTCCCATCCATAGCACTTGTTTCAATATTTGCCGTCTCGTTACTTAGCGATATAAAAAATAAACTTCCTTGAGTTGGGTTAACACCAATAGAAAGGATACTGACATTCTGTAAAATATTAGTTGTAAATTCCCCATCTAAATTGCACACAATTATTCCCGTTTTGGAAGCAATGAAGAGCAAATTGGAAACCCAGTCCACTGCTAAGCCCGATGGACCATCCAAACCCGTATCTATGAGGGTTTCTGTTGGGCCGTGAGTTAAGCCGGTACGTCTAATTTCATTTATGTGGGTATCTACCCAATATATAGTACTGTTTCGTGTCATGTATTCCAACTGTACGGCACTTATCACTTGTGGCATACTTATTGTTGGTATGGTATGGTAATAGGGCTGTTTTAGGTCTACCCCACGAATTTCATTGCTTCTAGCGATTAATAGAACCTTCTCATTCACTGAAACGGATAGAAATATATTTGCAACTGCAACTTTATACAAACTGTAGTATAGTGGTAGATCAGTTTTATTCTAAGTTGAATTTTTACAGATTTCAATAGAAAACTTTCTCAGAAACCAACCCAATATGACAGGTATCTCTAATACTAAGGGAATATCCCTAAAAGAATATATAATAAGAATATTTTTAATATTAAAATTAAGATTGATTCTCACTATATGTTATGTTTTTTATGTGTTTTTTATTTATCATACTGTATTTCCACTTACTATCCGTCATCCATCCTCTATAAACCATTATATACTGAATTTTTTCAAAAAGAAATGTCATTCTGTCTTATTATTTTTATAAATATTAGTAATTTATTTTTGTAAGTTAAACAGTAACTAATATTTAATGCATTGTCATTGTACTTATGTACATACCTACTATCAATATTATTTCCATCCTTTTTCAACACATCCATTAAAAATATCCATCACATAACAATAGTGAACTTAGCTGATAGAAAATTGAATACTGAAGCAGAATATATATATATACTCATTTCATTTCTATGGAAGAATATTAGAACGGAACTGATATGGAAAAAACTGTAATTTATAGTGAGAATCAGCCTTCAGGGGGCCCTTATTGAGATGTGCAACTTTTTTAACTGTAATAGATTTGTATTGCTTTTGCTTTCTGCGATATTCCATATTTCTATTTGCAAATGAATTACCCCAAATAGCATTTGGACATCGAGCCGATGTTGCTGTAAATGAAACAATGTCGGAAGCCAACCAAACCTTTTTGCAAGAAAATAAGTAATACAAATTTGAGTTATACAGATGTTGGTTAGCAACTTGCTGATTGTAAATATTTATATACTAAGTGGAACTTCATCCATAGTATATCAGTTTTATGTAGGTACTCAAAAATATGAAGAACTTAAGTAAAAAAATTATATTATTAAAAGTCACTCGCGTTAAGTTTAAAGTGACGTCATTTTCAGTAATTAATTGTTGTCAATATTGATAAACAAATGACCTATAAATTAGAATAGCATTTGCCATTTACAAACAGTTTTATATTTGGCAACCCTTCTCTGCATTGTCAAGTTATTATTTATTTATATTGCCTGTCTATTGTTTGCTGGTTTTTTAGTGTTTGGTTCTGCCTAAATTTTGCTCCCGTATTTTCTATTTACGTTTTCTAGTTATTCACTTTATTTTATTTAAAACAGTTCTTCTCAGAGCTAAAACCGTTGTGATTGTGTGACATTTTTCAAACTCCCGTCCGCAAAGAAGTTACATTTGACAACGCCACATATTTTGACAAGATAACGTCACTTTAAACTTAATGTGAATAACCTATAAAACTAAACCGAAAGTTATAATTCACTGATGAGTATTAGCTTAAAATTATATTAGCTAAAATTTATATATTTTAGGCCCAATTTTACCACAATAAATAAAAAAAAAATAGTGATGAAGTAGAAATTGTTCCATGTACTATTTAGAAAAAGCAGTTGGTTCAGAAATGTTTATAGAATTAGTCCAATTTTAACTAGAGACCCTTAGGTTTCCTAGATTGAAGTGGCCGTCATCTTTGTATTTCATTCAACACGGTATAGGCTTGTCCTCTTTTTCGAGGGTTAAAGACAAGGATAAGCAGACCGTATTACTGAAATATATAGATGACGGCTGCTATACTAGGCATTAGGCGGGAAAACCTAACCAAGCCAACCTAATTACAAACCAAGCTTAACAACCATGGCTTACCTGTCAGGCCAAAAATATCGACTGTATGTGATATTTGCAACAAATTTTACATATTTTTCCCCGACATTCTGTTGACATTTCACTACTAAATAGGTATATGCAAAAAAGTGGGAACAACAAAAATGCAACGGGGCAGGATGGTACTAGAAATGTCCATTGTTATTTGGAACAATACTCAGAGTATTCTTAACAATAAAACGTTTCTTATTAAATTCTAATTATAAACTCACCTACACAAGTTTTGTTATTTTCGCTCAATTTCATAATATGAGGACAGTCACACCTATATGTGTGATTAAGGTGTATCAGACATAAATGTGAACACCCTCCCTTGTTATTCCCACACGGATTAACGTCATCTCGGGGTTGTCGGCTTGGATGCATTATCTTAATATCGAATGGTTGCGACAATGTTCTCTGGATTACCCTAACATCACCCCCTGTCCACTTGTTTGCCCTTACAACACTGTTTGATCTCCAATCAGTCCAATATATATAGTTTTCAAATACAGTAATTGCAAATGGATGCGACAATGTTTCATGGCTGCGCATAACCTCATGTATATCACCTCCATTATAATCGCTTGTGTGAATCGAATCGGATCGGGCATCTATCCAGTAAATTCTCCTCATGGTATAATCAAGGGTCAGGCCGTTAGGCCAGCCGCCATTCACTACCTTAACCACTATTTGCCGATCCAACCCAGCTAAGGAACATCTCTCTATTCTAGGAAACGCATTATCCCAGTCTGTCCAAAACAGATAACCGTCTCTAGGGTCCAGGGCTATGGCTCTAGGGCTCTCCATTTCACCAGCTACTAATGTCCGTCTGTAACTGCCATTCAAGGTGGCTACTTCAATTTGATCTAAGTTACTTTCGACCCAGTACAGATTTTCACCAATCCAATCTACCGCTAGGCCTTCTGCAGTAGAGAGACCTGTTTGTACCACAACTTCAATGTTGCTTAGAGTTCCACCGATAACTGTACCTCGGTATATCTTATCATCTATAACATCAGTCCAAAATACCTGCGGAAAATAATTTTGTTTAAAAGATCAGTAATGCTTGTAAAATAGCAACATCATGTGGTGTCAGAAATGGTTTACTAACACCAAGACGGATCTATGCTTTAAAGTGTAGGATTTAATGATAAATGTTTATTTACAAACTGCTAAAAATTTAAAGAGTAATAGGTAATTCAGATTACAACATAAAGTGCTCATTATTAGTTCTCTTAAAATTAGATTTTCAACTTAACACGCTTTATGGCTTCCATATAATTTTTGGAACGACTAGTAAATAATGATGTAATTAATTAAATTCTGCAAACTGCAAATAATTACATTTTCTTCAGATGCCAACTTTACAGATTAAACAATGAAAAAGAATAGCAACTCAAAACTTAAAGACGTACAAAAGAAAGTAAACCTATTTAGATTTTTAAAATAAATATAAACTTTTCCAATATAAAAGAAAATTAATCAACTATCACACAAATAATATACTTTATGGAAATGTTAATATGTATTACATTTTACAGGTGCGTGAATTTGGAAAGCAGCTAACAAAACAAAAATAAAGGTTATTAAAAATGTGTTATTATTTTCTATTTTGCAATTACGAACGAAGAATGGGATAATAATTTCTGTTGCATTTATAATTTTGTTTATGTGACAAATAACAATAAAATGATATTGTGAACAGTTTTTTAATTGAATATAAGTAAAAAAATGGGGGTTTCCATTTAAACAAAAAAATCAAATTAGATAACTGGATATTTTTAATATCTTAAATATAGTGTTGGCAGACATTTATATAAATGTCCTTAAATGTTGGGACATGTGTCCAAAAGTGTCCGGACAGAATGAAAATGTCTAGACATTTATCGCATCTGTCCAGCTTCCTTCAGATTTATAATTACCGCCATTTTCAGCTAAGTGAGCTAACTTAAAAATCCAATTCAAAATTGTCACAACCTCTTGATATTATTTTCTATAGTCTTTTTGTCTTAAAGATGGTTAAATCAGAAACTCTCATTTGGAGATACTATAATAAAAAGTCAATAAATGGGAAGAAACTATATAGAAAATTATAGACCTAACAACTAATTATAAACCTTAATTACATTCAAAAACCTAAGTGTTAGATATCGCCGAATTCCGTGATTTTTTTTCTCTATCTAACCATGTCAAATTCTAATATGGTGTCCATAAGAAAAACAAAAAACGATATTCATATATCAGAATCTAGTAGGCGAAAGAAATTCTGGTTGCATTAAAACAAAGATAATTATGCATGTATGCACGAAATAATTTTTATTTGAAAATTTCAAAATTTCTATAAATAACGGAGCTAGAGCTAATTTAAGTTTTTTGAAAATTTATTGTTTTGCTATATTTTGAGAACCGCTGTTTTTTTGCTCAACTTTTCTCTAATTTAATCAACTTCGGATCTCTTCAAATAACAAAGATACCAATACATAGCAGGACTCGTGATTCACCCTGTATAATTTAATTTTTTTAAATGTTACAGAATTTAGAAACTGTATTTTTGAATATTTACCATGTGCCATATGCCATATATATGTTATATGTTGTACTTGTTACTTGAAATAATTTTTTTTTAGTTTTCTTTTTTCTATAATTTATTTATTTCATTTCATTTCGCATGTACACAGTAGAAACTTAAACTTCTTCAAATTAAATCATAATTTCATAATTAACACTATTAATTTTTTACCATGTTAACCATAAGCTGGTAAAAGGTAGATGAAAATTGAAAATTGTTACGGAAATATTGATTTTTCACCTAATGCTTGTATTTCAGAGAATATACAAGTATTTGTATCATCTTGAAGCTTATGACATGTACTGTACAGTAAATCTGTTATAATTCATTTTCTAAAATATCCGTAGAAGTGTCTAAAATGTCCAAACAGTTGTCTGGACATTTGTCCATTTTTTAAATGTCCGGACATTTGTCAACACTATTAAATAACATTATAGACCTCTTATAATCAATTTTTGTACCCTTAATATTTTATATTAAAGATGAAATTAAATTTTTTTATGGTGACTTAATTTGAATTTTTTTAATTAAGTATCTCAAACATGGTACAAATTAAATGTATCAAAGAATTAAAAAATGTAATAAAAAATGTAGTGTTTCATTTAATATAAAGAAGTTGTTATTGTCTTCCGGTATTAACTGGAAGTAACAGGAATTAACAAATAGTTTTGAAAAAGTCAGCAACCTTAGAAATTTTTAAAATTATATCTCTACTAATTCTCCATATAGATAATTCAACTCGTCGTGACACACCCTGTATATATTAACAATTATCTACATTTCTAAGTGAGTACAGGGAAATTATTGTGAAACTGATCATTAAATTACCTATACCAGTCAGCTAAAATAATAGGCAGTGACTCATGGTCTAATTCAATACAGAATAGGGACGAAGTGTAAATACTTAATACATAGCGGCACAAACGTTTGCACATAGAAAAGTGATGCCGCTTACGCATTACTATTGAACAGAACTATAAATTGTCTGTTCCATGGTGGTTCCATGCTTCTCTATTCGATGCCACCACAATTCTTTACGTCGGATATAGTTCCGTCTTTGTTTAACGGGTTAAAAAACGAAGAGCGAGATATGCAACCTATGCAACAAAAGTCAAGAGTGTCTAGAAGATTGGACATGCGCATTTCACACACATTCAAGTAGTTCATCGCAGCCTGACATAAGCGTAGTACGCGGGAAGTGCTGTAATTTGTTTCTGGACTGCATATATTAATTGGTGAACTTGGTGATGTGTTACTTAGTTTATTTAGTGTTCTAAGAAAAGGATTTTATTATGGAAGCGATCGCGGGGAGCAGTGGATTAGAAACGCGTAAACGATCTCATCTGACAAGCGAGGAAATTCGTATGATAAAAAATTTCTATGAGCGATTAAAAGCACGTGATAAAAATTTAAGTGTAGTGGATGCGGCGGAATTGTGTAGTGAATTAACAAAAGTCTCCGTTTGTAGTGTATTTCGTGCAATAAAATATGGAGACACAGACTCCATTGCTTTGGCAGAAGACAGCGATTTGCCCAAACTCTCGTATAAATTGCTTATAAGGACAATGCATGAAATGAATTTCAAATATTGCAAACGGAATCGGAAGAGTATGTATGCTTATAGAGAAAAATGAGATTGTGACATGGAGACGAGAATGTTTGGAGAAAATAAGAGAATTTCGCGCTTTAAATAGAAAAATATATTATATGGATGAGACATGGTTAAAATGAAGGATGTGTAGACATGTGTTGTGTTGTGTAGTGTAGTGTAGTGAAATGAAGTGAAGTGAAGTGAAGTGAAGTGAAGTGTTAAATAGTAAACTTGCTCCGGAATGTGATTAATCGCGTTTTCGGTGGCGGCTGTGGGTTGGTGGTGGGCCATCAACACTTAAAAGCGTTCTTTTAATATCTGTGGCAATATTCATCAATTTCGTTCGATGTACAACTAATCTGTAAGGTGAGTTTGAAAAACAATTCACAATTTCTATAACGCCGTTCATGTTCTGATATTTTTTATATTTATTTGACATTATTAGCACCTTTCCAACGATTTTTGCGTACGCCTATGGAATTACAGTCCCCACCACAATTTATTATGTCACGCGGTAATACGTCACTGCCTATTATTTTATCCGACGGGTGTATATAACATAATTTGCAGTCTAATTAATTAATTAATTAATTCTCATAATTAATAAATATGTGAATATTATAAAATTAGAACAGTATTACCTTTGTTTTTTACACCTGTAATACTTATACGTAATCGGTAAAAAATATGTAAACACTCACCATATCAGTATCGTTAGTATGGTAAAAATCAAGAGCTATTGTGTTCTTCAAGTTAGATATAAAGGACTTCAGATTGAAAGTATGTAAATCAACACCTCTCAGTTCATGCCTATTACTAAATATCACATAAGGTCTCCCACTATCGATACTTTTACAGGTAAAACCATCTTCTTGCATCACATACCCATCTATACAAGTGCACTTATACCGCGAACCACGCGGAATGCATTTCTGCGAGCAAACACCCCACGCTTTACAAGGGTGTGTCTCCAAACAATGTGCTCGATCCGCTTGTAAGTGGAGATGAGGCGGACAAGAACATATCAGTCCTTCGGGGGCATTGTGACAATCGTGGGAACATGCGAAACTATGTTCACACAACATATCGCCACACCTCATACCTTCATCAGATTGATCTTCGCAGTCAGGTTGTTCGTCGCACAATTGATCTACAGTGATGCACTTTGTTTGATTATCACATAACCTGCTGGGGTATTCACAGGTTGCGGACACAATGGGGAACCTCATCCGGGTAGTATTAAAAATCAAATCACTACATTTCTGACCACCTTCATCTGTTCCATCAACACAGTCTTGTTTGTTATCACATAGCTGTGCTGGGGTGATACATTTGGTATTGTTATCACATAATTTAGAAGGTGGATAGCAATCTAAAATTGGCGTGTTAGATTCTGTTGCATTTTTTATCTTGATCGGATCACACTTCATTTCATCTGAGCCATCTACGCAGTCTAAGTCAGCATCGCAGTGAAATATCTGAAATGAGAAAAATATCTATTTTTTCCAACCATACAAATAAGGCACTATAACATTAAATTATTTTGTATAAAAAGAGGGCCATTTCGGGACTGTTTGAGATCGCCATAGCAACTGTACAAAAAAGAGATTATTATACAGTTGTACAGTATGTATAGTACTGAAAAGTAATTTGACATTGACATTGCATGTCACACAATATATTGAAGTTAAATAGAAAAATAGAAAGAGATAGTGACTCCGATGAATGGGTAAACTGGAGGTGCTAATTAGAAGAGATTGGAAAAAAATATTATGTTAAACTCGTACAAAAAATACATTTATACAGTTGTACAGTATGTATAGTACTGAAAAGTAATTTGACATTGACATTGCATGTCACACAATATATTGAAGTTAAATAGAAAAATAGAAAGAGATAGTGACTCCGATGAATGGGTAAACTGGAGGTGCTAATTAGAAGAGATTGGAAAAAAAATATTATGTTAAACTCGTACAAAAAATACATTTATACAGTTGTACAGTATGTATAGTACTGAAAAGTAATTTGACATTGACATTGCATGTCACACAATATATTGAAGTTAAATAGAGAAATAGAAAGAGATAGTGACTCCGATGAATGGGTAAACTGGAGGTGCTAATTAGAAGAGATTGGAAAAAAAATATTATGTTAAGCTCGTACAAAAAATACATTTATACAGTTGTACAGTATGTATAGTACTGAAAAGTAATTTGACATTGACATTGCATGTCACACAATATATAGAAGTTAAATAGAAAAATAGAAAGAGATAGTGACTCCGATGAATGGGTAAACTGGAGGTGCTAATTAGAAGAGATTGGAAAAAAAATATTATGTTAAACTCGTACAAAAAATACATTTTCGAGATTCCCACGTCCCGAAAACGTGTATTTTTTGTACTAGTTAAACAAATAACTATTGCGGTGCAGTAAAACTAATTCGGTTTGCCATTAATGTTTCCATACACTTTCAAATGTTTTCTGAAACAATAACCAATTTGTTTTGTTTACACTGTAGCTTAACAATGTCTCCACAAATTGTAGAAACCATTTTTATTCACATCCGCATTTTTTTGCAAGTCATGTATTCTAATTTTTTTCAAAACAAATGGCAATATTAGTTACTTCAATTATTTATAGAAACAAAAATCTATAAAACATTGAAATTTACCGTAACGCCTGTTTCAGTACTATCTCTCCATTTCTCATACACTAAATGGAAACCAAAAAACAATATTAATCGAAATTTTTACAGGATGTCAAATCCCATATCACAAGAACAGGAAAATGAATAAAATAATCCCGTGAGTGGCATCAACGTTCCCAGAGAATTTTCCCTGGAAAAAATTGTACTTGACATCTATTAAAATGCTATTGATCGTTTTTTGGATACGATAGTTTTTGATTCTCTAATTTCTGTTTCAAAGTTAATTTCAAAACGATAATTTAGGCTCATAACAAAACACTGGTTTATTATAGTGGGTTATAAACATAATAACCGGACATAGTACTCATTTGACAGTTGTTTATTAATGTCCAATATTAAACTTTTTAAACATGATGTTTAAAATTTGAAATAATTTTTAAGAGCTTAATTTTAAAATCTCTAGATATGTTTCAAAGATTTAAAGCATTCAATTCTAGTCAACAAAATTTCTATTTCACTTCACTGTGGATAATTTATATTTAACTATAATTAGTTTTACAATACCTACATATGAGAAACAGCTAAATAACAACACAGGTAATTGTATAAACAAAACAACTCTCATCCTGACTGTAACAAATTAAAAATACAGCACATATAAGAAAAGTAAATCTATGAATATCTCTGATAAAAACCTCAAGTTTTTGCTAATGATCACAAAAAATCCAGCAAAACATGTTGGTATGAAAAACTAGATTATTTATACAAACGCAGAACATAAAATAATGAAACTTCTACATACAATTATTCAGAATAGTTTGAGAATAGGTACAGAATAGTTTCAATTAGCGTGATTCTTTCATGTGCCCCTTGTGCTTGGCCTCAATGCTCAAGACTCCACAAACTGTTTGTGAAAGGAACGGTTATAAAGACATTCTATGCAAGGTGGTGCATCAGGGACAAGGAGGGAGCAGCACATGTGCAAGAAGCCCAATGAAAGGAACACAGTAAATATGTACTGCATTCATTTCAATGGCTTGGGCAGCTTAGAGAAACTTAGAGCTGTTCCGCAGCATGTTCTTTTAACCGAGTGCGCGACGCCCTCCACTGTCTTCCCCTTTCCCTTCGAGCACTACCATTTTTGCTGGGGTTTGGTGACTCCAAAATATTAGTGAGGTTATATTAGAAACCTGTAGAAACGTAGAAACATCAACAAATTACAGAATTACACTGAAAATGTAAAATAATCACAGTAGGTATCAGAATTTCAGACTTATCGAGTAAAAACGTATTTACTATTTTACTATTTTCATTTTGTATTTAGGTTAAGTAAACAAACTGGCAAATATTCCCTAAATTTATGTTTTTTTCAAGGGCTCTCTATGGTCCGCCACGAGTTTGACGCCCTGGGGCGTGGCGATCTTGAAAAGAAAACGCTTATTAGCATCTTGATAAAAAATAATCACAACATTCATATAAATATAAAATCATTTTATCATATTTTCTTAATAATCCATGCAGAAGTATTATTTATTATTATTATTAGTATTATTTATTATTATTTAGAAGTATTTGAATATTGCAATAATTATTCAATGCTTTCTTTCTGTACCACATATTTAGAATCTGTAGAACTTTTCGGTTTCATGTATTACTTTTATTTTGCAAAATTAGGTATTATTTGGAGGTGGCAATCACCTAATATCAATTCAATCCAGAGTTTTTTGAGGTTTAGATTATGAGATCCGAAGATCATAGAAGTGATAACAAAAAAATTAAATATTTAATGGAATATGTGGATGTGTTCATTAATTTTTTATTAGTATAAAATTAGAACACAAGAAGACAAACTCTCTGGACACACCTCGTCCCAGTTGCTTTCAAAACTGGTTTCCGTTCGTTAATATTACTTTCTTTTCTATTGCCAACTGATCAATTTTCGAAATCGAACAATTAACAATAGGAAAGAAAGTAATTTTAGAACATGGAAACCAGTTTAGAAGCAAAAGGGACAAGGTGCGTTTAGAATCCAGTCAATCATTACCGTTCTCACTGTAAAAAGTGTCAAAAAAGGATCACATACAAATTAGCAAGTTAATGTTTCAATTATATCCGTCTGAAGATAAACATCTTTCAGCCTCACTTGTTAGAAGAAGTGTCATTAAAATTTTCTATTAAATTTATGACGCCGTGAAGATTATATCGACTGCCACTACAGATGGATTCAGTCATTAGTACATTAATTTTAAGAGATTACGTTGCAAAAAAATTTTCAAATTATTATTTAAGCACCTTATTTAGACTGTCGCTGACTGTTGACGGTCTTGATTCATACAAAGCTGAGCGAATTCAGTAGCAGGCCCAGGCGTATTGTTGCTAAATTTAAATATGTTCACAGACATCGCCAGCAAAATCATAATTAGAATTTTACTGTATTGGTATCTTGAAAGGAGTTGGAACTTTTGGGGTGAAGAAAACACTGACATAGTTTTCCACACAACACCAAAACACTATACTGCACTTGACACGTATTTCGGCACGCAAGATGATGCCAACTTGGTTGGCGAAATGCACATTGAGTACAGTAGTGTTTTGGTGTTATGTGAAAAACTACATCAGTGTTGTATTGGTATCATAAAACAAACGATTTTATTGACTGATTTAGAAACTCTTATATTTTTTCTTGATCACTTCAACCAATAATAATTTAAAATGTTAAAAATGTAATGAAATGGAATGAATGCTGACTATTCCACAAGAGAATTCTATTAAGAATGGATGACCTGCTCGCCATACTTTCTCTGTGGGCGGTTGAGGTTCAAGCATAAGCGGACGATCTAGTCATTTTAGTCAGAGGAAACTCTGAAGAGGGAATTTCCCTCGCCCTCCAAGAGGTACTAGATATAGTACTGAGTTGGTGTGAGATGCAGATGTCTGTAAACCCCCACAAAACGGTAATTGTACCATTTACCAAGAAAAAGAAGCTGGACAATCTTAGACCTCTCTCCTTAATTAGTGAAATAATTCCATTTGCGGAGGAAGCGAAGTATCTGGGTGTAGTACTGGATACGTTCCTTAATTGGAACTCTCGTCTGGAGAAAATTATCCACAAGGCACGACTGTTCTTATAGACATGTCAACGAATCTGTGGGAAATCTTGGGGTATTGATCCCAAACAAATATATCGGCTGTACGTGACAGTCATACAACCTATGATAGCGCTAGGGATACCGATATCCGTTAATTTTACTACCCGGGTACACGTTTTCAATACCCGGTATTTACCGGGTACCCGTTTTGAATACCCGGTATTTACCCGCTACCCGTTAATAACCTGGTATACCCGTTAATTACCCGTTACCCGCTATTTACCTATTACGCGATATCAACCCATAACATTCAACATAGCAAATATTTTCCAATTCAGATCATATTTTATATCGCCAAACCTGTTAACAATGCCGCCAATGCAAAACTGCAAAAAACAAGTTGTCATATCAATATGAGTCACGCAGAGGCCGATCGAGTGCAGGTGGTTAGAGGGTTATCGGATATTTAACGGATTATCGAGTACCCGGGTACCCGTCGGGATCCCTAGATAGCGCACAGCTCCATAGTTTGGTGGTCCAAAGGACTACAACAAAGACCAAAATCAAATTTTCTGGTTTACAGAGATAAGCCTGCCTGGCCATAACTGGATCAATTAGCTCTACACCGTCAGCAGCTCTGGAAATCCTACTGGACCTACCTCCTCTTCACATATATTTGGAGAGAGAGGCCAGATGGGCAACATACAGACTAAACCAGGGAGCTGGATGACATGGAAAGTCACAGCATCCTGGAGATGCTGCAACGACTAACCATGAACTGTCGAATCGAATTGTGTGTATAGAGGCTGGAACAAACGCAACTTACGCAAACAAATGCAAATAATCATAGTCAGGACTTATTCTAATTTGTTGTGCTTCCAGGGTGTCGTATTACCGGGAGCTATGGGTAAATTTGCTTTAGTTTTAAAAGGTTGAGAAAAAAAATTAATTTTTCAATTTCCTGTTTATCAGACTTTCTGAATACCTGGTTAAAAGGAATGCACTGATGACTGAATAATCCTGTATTTGTAAATAAATAGATTACACAAGGGCTTCAACCATTATGAAATGCACTCATTGCTTAAAATATTTGTAGCAATCAGCCCCATATTTGTAATAAACCATATGGCATGAGATGACCACAAGTAGCATAGATCAGCAATGAGTAGTGAGTTTTATTTAATTGGTCTGGGATAGGTGCCACTCCCTACTTACATACAGGTGACAAGTTAAATAAATTATGTTCCTTAAAGACCACCAACAGAGAGAAGTAGTTAATTTAATAAAACTGAAAGAAACTGATTGAAAATTTCTTATTGATTTTCAATTTTTCTCAGTTCATGGTATCAAGGCTTAAAATATGAAGATCGGGTGTGACTTAGAAACACCATAATACTATAATATATGTATCTAAATATCATACCTTTGGTATACATTCAAAATTGCTACAGGTAAACTCATGGGGTTCACAGATAATTTTAGCGCTACAGTCATTTTCATCCGAACCATCAGGACAATCCATATGACCATCACAGAGGGAAGCGCTTGGCAAACATTTATTTAATGGCTTACAAGGAACTTCGGCTCCAGAATGACACACGAGGCAATTTATTTCATCGGAACCATCATTACAGTCTTGTATCGAATCACAGTAGAATCCAGCTCCTATGCATTGCCCATCATTACATGTGAACTCGTTCACATCGCATGATGAAACCTCTATAAACGTAACATTTTAAAAATTATAGCGACGTTCAATTTAAAAGTACAAACTTAAAAAGTACAGGTAAAAATTATTTGCCATTGGAAAATACATCTATTAATATTTATCTAAGAAATAATATCACTTGCTTATTTGAAAAAGTATACAGGGTTATTCAGAACTTATCTCTAAAACTTTGAGGATATGTGCATCCTTAAATAAGAAATCGAAATCACCAAAAAAATTTATAATAAAAGTCTTAGGATTTCCCTTAAACAATGTTTAAAGTCATACCATT
Organism: Pogonocherus hispidulus; assembly: GCA_963924545.1. Lineage (NCBI taxonomy): Eukaryota > Metazoa > Arthropoda > Insecta > Coleoptera > Cerambycidae > Pogonocherus > Pogonocherus hispidulus. The sequence goes on from OZ004693.1 coordinate 81,647,865, forward strand.
ATAAATGACTACGTAGATGGAGCAACTACTTAGATAATATCTCTATTGTCTATTCAGTCATCAGTCTATCTGTGTCCTCTCTCAGTGCCGGTGTTTTATTTATCGTAGGAGTGTTAAACCGTAAAATTTTCTAAATTGCTCATGTGTACAGTAATGCTAAGTTAATGGACTGTTACCAGTGGATTATCAATTACGAGTTAGGTTTTGTGAGTGGTTGTTGCAGCAAAATGCTGAAAATCCCCAATTTACTTAATAATTTGCATTTACAAGATCAGCAACCAGGAGGAACATTCGGTTTAGTGCAGCAAAATTGGATAAGGCGTGCCCAAAAGTGTGTACAAGTTGAGGAATATTATTTCGAACAGCTTTTGTAACAAGGTATGTGCAATTTTTTTTATAAATTTCATGTTTCTAATACCTAGTAATCAAGTAGCGGAATTCTTCAAAATTAGTGTAACAAAATTGTATTCATTTTAAAGACACGTCACTTTGGTCACATCTATCTTTAAGATTATTTTAAAGTAAAAACTCTGCAAATCTTTTTTGCGCCGGGTATCGGTATACTCTCAGAACTTCCAAAGTTTTTTTCGTGCTAGCCAGTTTGCATTGTCAGTCCTAAGGTCACTCCATTACAGTGGACCAGTATCCAGTGGCGTGCAATGAAAAATTTTTAAATAGTTTTCAGAAGCCGCCAAAAAAATTTTTTTTTGCACTACCACATTTCTACATGTATGTTGAACATCCCCAAATTTTATTATGGATAAGTTCTGAATAACACTGTATAGACATTCTCATTCTGGGAATTAGACAGAAATAATCTCTAAAAAACTGTATAAATATGCTCGATGGTCAATTCGTCACTCGTTAGAAGATCGATAAAAATAGCATGTATTTTTTAGTAAGGTATGAGAATCTATAGGAAAACTATGAACCTTGCCTAAAACATATATGTGTGGTTATCTGTGTTAATACAATTTGACAAGTAAGTATCTATTTCTCAGGAGCCATGTCCCTAGTAGAAGTAGAAATTAAAACAATAATTTGCAATTTTAATTGACCTGTATTAAAAATATAAAAAATTTAGTTAAAAGATATGTAATCATTTTAATATCCCTTTAATTTTGTTAAAATCCTTTCGATTTTTTGTGTTTATTGTATTAATTTACAATTTATTTTAAGGAACTTTGTATACTTATCCATATTGAATATATTTTTATATTGTTAAAATGTTAGCCAGAAGGCATCATAAATTAAACACCTGGTGAATTTGTTGTGAAAAAATGAAAACCACATGCAAATCCAGTTAGAATATTAAAAAAAAACTTACTGCAATCAATTTCATCGCTGTCATCATCCGGACCACAGTCATTTACATTGTCACATCGCCACACTGTTGGTATACATCTTCTGGACTTTTCACACTTAAACTGTGTACTGGTACATACTTGAGAGCACATAGCAGGATCTTCATCGGTTCCGTCTAAACAATCTCTCTCACTATCACAAATCCAATGCTTTGCAATGCAAGTAGTTTTATCACATTTTATCTGATTTTGTCCACAAGACACATTTTCACAGGGTCCACCAGGTTCAGACGATTCATCCGAACCGTCACCACAATTATCAGCACCGTCGCACAAGTAATCGTTGGGTATACAATGCAAATTATGCCGACACTGAAAGGAGCCTGGCAAGCAAAATGTGGGAGGGACGTAATTTTTTTGTTTGACGCAGGTGTTGTTTGCCATATGAAAACCATCGGAACAAGAACAAACTGCCCTATTTGGAGTGGGAAGGCATAGCTCGGGACATGACATGTCTGAACATTTATTCTCTCCTGAAAGAATTACAAAGTGTTAATAAAATGTAACAATTTTAAATTGTTATCCCAAATGTAATTGTGTCTCAAAATTAAGAAGTAATATTTTACCAATGTGTGTACCACAGAATGACTATTGTACCCACAGACCAAATAGACTTGCCTTATCGAATAATTTGCGTGGTACCGAGAGTGCCAAATATCGGGGAAGCGATGTGCAGTGAAGTACATGGGAGGAGCACTCTTTTCACAAGCCAGCAACAAAAATATTTCGTATATACCATATCTATTAATTTTAATTCTCCAAGGAACTCATTAAATAGAGCAATATTAATAGTACAAACTAATTATAATATTCAAATAAAACGATAAATACATTAAATACTAATGTGAAAAGCATTTTGAAGCTGCGGCTCGCGATGTCCGTGTTGACCCGCTTCACAAACCATTGAATCGCGGCTCTCTAATAGCCTTATTCTTAAGTAACAAGAAAAATGAAAGTTATACCTATTCTGTTTGTGATATTTAATTTTCTAATGTCATGAGCTCTAAATTTAGTGTAAAGTAAATTTATTTTATCTATTGCAGAACTACAATATAAAATACAATTCTTCCAAAGAAATGCAATTTCCAGAAGTTATGTAATAATGCAATAATTTTTTATTTGGAGTCTCTCCACAAATACTGTTAACGTTGCGATTGCCTTTCCGAATTTTTTGGAAAATTATTTCTTAAATACGGCAATTGAGTAGTATTATTTGTATCATATTAAACTATATTTTTCAGAAAGAGTAAAAAATATTTGCAGAATTCTGAAATTACGATAAAAATAAAATTTAATAACAAAAAATAAAAAAAGATTATTTTTTTTTAAAGGGGTTGGAACCTTTGGTGTGAATATAACACTAATGTAGTTTTCCACATAACACCAAAACTATCTACTGCACTCGATGCCCATTTCGCCAACCAAGTTGGCATCTCCCTGGAAATGCCAACTTGGTTGGCGAAACGATTCTTTTCCTTCAATCAAACCTGGGTGAAAAACTGCTTTCTCAGGAGGAAAAAATATGTTTGGCGTAATAAAGTCACAAAACTAGTAATAAAATATACCCCACAAAAAATGTTTGAGAATGTTAAAAAATTTTAAGATTTTGTTTGAAGCAGCGAATTAATTAAGCATCTGAACATCTTGTTTTGCTGTACAGAGATTACACACTGGTAAAATATTGTGCGCCGATTTTGGCAAGTATATAGACAGCACTATATAGATTGTCATCGATATTACTGTTAATCACCTTTAACACCAAATGATCAGCTGTTTTAACCTATTAGGTCTCCTCAGTGCCATACAGGTCTCAGACTGAAAACAACTCAGACTAGTATTACAGAGGGCATACAGTAAAATTCTATATTATAATAAATGGGATACAGCGTACACATCTCGAATGTAGGAGGACAATACACTAAACTGAAATTCTATATAGGTAAACTGTATTTTGATGTTAGGGGTGATTGGCACTAATATTGGTGCATATTTCTGGCAATATAAATGACGGTCATTTCAAAAATACATTTTCAGTTTCAGTCAATTTTTTTTTATAATTCGCTACTCTATACGTAGCAATGGGTATATCTTTTAAACAAATCAAAATATATTGCCTGAATTTTGTTATTTAATTTTTTAATGGGCTCTATTAAAAACAGAAAAACTGTCACTCCAACTTTCAGAAGTACAATAAAATTGGAAGTACTTGTTTTTTAGAGCATACTTTCACAAAGGGTCAATTAGCATTCAATAATTACATTTACCCTGTGCAAACGAAGTTAAAACAATATGTAAAAGCAAATATTTTGTAGTGCCTACAGTACCTACCTTTTTGAGAATCAACATCGAATAATTTTATGTCGTATATGGGTAAACCTCCTTCATATATTTTCTTTAGGCCAGTCTCGTTGTTATATACCATAACAGCACCCTTTGACATTTCAATAAAGTAAAAATGTTTTTGTGGTCCTAGTGCTAGGCCAAATGGTGCCTTAAGGTTTTCTTTTATTTCAATTCGTCTATTACTTCCTGAAAAATCAACACTTTCTATCGTTTTAAGATCATTATCAGACCAATACAGCCTGTTCTCCATGTAATCAATGGCTAGACCACTTGGCCAGTGAATATTGGCATTTAAAAATATTGAAATGTTTGAGCCATCCATATGAGCTGAATAAATTTGTCCGCTTTCTGGGGACCTACTGTCCCAATTAGCCCAATACATAATTCCTTCGACAGGATTTAGTACAATCGATGTAGGATGGAAAGTAAGACTTTGTACTAATGTCCTGGATATCGATGTATTTGATAATTTTATAACACTTATAGATCCCTTTTCTAAACTAGACCAGTATAAATTTCTTGAAATCCAATCAAAAGCCAGTCCATCGCAGTCAACGTTTTTCAGTAAAACTATGGGTTTAGAGGTGTCATTAACTGAAACCATTTCAACTGAACCACTTTGGCCATCGGCGTAGAAAATTGATCTGGCATTTGCATCAAATTCTATCGCATTGGGCCTTCCTATTTTAGTTATAGGAACCAAGGTATCATTGCCGGTTTCCAAATCCATGCCTTTAATTGCAAATGGATTGCTTTTTGATATTAGTAAGAACCTTGAAGGAGTTCTTATTACACATTTATTGTTTTCTAGTACGTAACCTGATGCACATATGCATTTTTTAACTGCTATATTCTTATTCCATACAGGTATACAGAGGTGATCGCAGTCATTAGATGATTTACAAGGATGAGCAACTGAAACATAAATGATATACCTAAATATTAATTTTTATTAAAACGCTTTTTATAAAATAGGGTAGCAGTCAAGAATTTGCTAGATCTTCCGTTACTTTCTCTTTAAAGAAAATATGTGTTCTACAGCGTGTGCCAGATAATTACAGAAATGAAAATATAAAATCAAAATCCGAAGTAAAAAAACTCTTGTGTCTTATTGATGCCAATCCTAGTGAGCTAGCAACAAATCAGCAAAACTAGAAACAGGATAAAACTGATGCAACTGTTTCACTTATAACTAGGGCAAAGATGCAAGAGATGTAAAAGTTGTCATAATTTGTTTGTACCTCGGATATTTTATTTCTGTATGAAGTCGCATAAACAAAAATTACTAAGGAATTTTGAAAAGTATTTTGTTGATAAGTATTTAATGCATGTTTTAAATGTTGACAGATTTGACAGAGAAAGTGTGCAAATAAAGTTTTTAATATTGTACTGTTGTAATTGCCCAAAAGCACAAAATAAATAAGGTTAGCACAGGACACCCCTCTTAATTTCCTATTTTTATTGTGGCTATGGGATTAATTTTACTTTTTATCAATAACATTTTTGGTGTGTTTCTTTTGTGAACAAATAATTTACCTAATTTATTCATAGACAAGGTATTGACGATGTTAGGTTGGTTAGGTATATTCTACAGAATAAATAAAAATGCACCCATTTATCTGGCCAGAACTTTCATCAGATTGTTACAAAAAATTTTCTTCAAAATTTGAGGTACTGTCGTAAGGTTTCTGGAGCGGAACTTTGTAACTTGACAGAAATAGAAAAAGAAAGAAATAAAGAAAGAAAGGGAATTTCTATCTATTCACAAATAGTACTCCGTATTAATTTTTCTACAGGACTCGAATAGTCGTCAATAAAGAATTGTTGTATTAAATTAACCAAGCAGAAAATGTTGTGTTAAATTTAGGCATTCTGCTGTTCTGACAGTGTTTATATTTACTTACTGTTTGTTAGATGGTAATTTTCTAACAAGTAATTCCAATCCAACCTTGTTTCTAAAGTTATTTCTATAATAGGTAATGTAATAATAAAATTTAGCACATGAAAGATGAAATAATGTGTAGTCAATCCATTCTGATTTTTTTTTGTTTATTCTCAAATTAAATATTACTCCTCCTAATATTATATTCCTCGCCAAAATTGCTTCCTTTTAGCTCAAGTTTGTCTACAATTTTGGTTGAAAAATTACTAAGCAACAAGGTCTCATAAAATTTACAAAATTTGCTAGGAAGATATCAACCTCTGCCGCATTATACAAAAAAAATTATTTATTATGCAGTATACTATAACAGATTTTATCTACAATCATGCGGCACGGTGATACTTACCGCACTTATTTGCGTGCGGTAAGTAGTACATTACCGCATGCAATGCTATAATATTTTACCGCACGCCACTGTCATTAATTCAATACAACACAAATACGAGAACAATATATTTATTAATATTAATTACGGTTTTGACAATCGATGATTACTTGATACCAGTTGCAAGTATTGTTGAAACGATACTGATATTAATATCATTTTAAAGCTGAAACGTCAATACAGATTTAATTTTTACTGTTGTTGATTTTTAAGACATATGTGGCAACTGCATGCTTGTAGATAAAGTATCGTATATGTGTGTGGTACTTGGTTATTAACACATTCAGTTTAACTTTCACTTGTATGCGTAATCTACCTACCACACTTATTACATAATATACTATTAATTGCAAATGGTGGTGTTCCATTTTATGAACACTAGGTATATTATTAAGTACTTGTCTCCTAGAGAGGCTGATCATTTCCAAAATATTTAAAAAATTACTTACCATCAGGTTGCCGCTGCCTGTGAAATACATGTAGATTAAAAGGCCTGCTTATATTTGCCACAACAGTTTTTGCATCATGAGTAAATTTATCCAATTCTAATATAACATGATCATACCAAGATGAGACAAACAATTTATTCTGAAAAACAGTAATTCCATATAAGTTCCGAACCTGCACCCCTCTCAAAACGGTTCTTCTGTTTTGTCCAAAATAATCTACCCGTTCTACATAGTCTAAATATGTATCAACCCAGTAGACATGTTTCTTTGGATAGTCAACAGTAACACCATAGGGGTATACTATAGTGTGATCAACTATTGGTGTTCGCTCAGTTCCATCCATTTTGCAACGTACTAACATTGGATGAGAATGCCCCCACTTTGTAAAAAATAAATATCCAGTTGTAGGGTCCAAGGCCAAAGCTCTAGGTTTACTTAAGTCGAATTCAATCAAAATGTTGCACCAGTCTAAGTTGTATGTGCACACTAAAATTACTTCTCTTTGGTCGTCTAGAAAATACCAATTATGAGTTATCCAGTCTAGAGCAATCTGATGTATAGAGTCAACTTCTAAGAGAGGGGAAACAACCGGTAGGTTCCATCTTTGGTTTAAATCGTTAATGTTTGCGCAAACAAACGTAGCTTTTGATACATTGTGATGAACATAACAAACTTTGTGCTTTCGATGTATGAATTCCAGAGCATTACTATTCAAAATTGGCAATGATGAGTTTCCCGGAAATGCCTTTCCATCCAAGGTAACTCTCCTTATTTCTGATTGTGTTGAAAACACAAGTGATGGTGGTTCAGATGGAGGAACTAAAAATGTTATTAATTTTAGTAACAAACAGTGAATAAAAGTTTCTTGTAAAATGCAAATCAGTTTATAAAAAATACCACAAATAATAACTGTAATACCTACTGCTAGAAATGTTTGAAGCCCTACTAGAACCTGAAGCTAAATAGTTGAATAATAATTATTTATTACAGCTGTGGTAATAATATGCAAGTTTATTTTACTGTTGAAAAATAAAAAAAAAATCTACCGCTTTAAAGACACGTAATTAAGTTATTTGGGTGATTTCTGAATAATTAATAAAATGTGCAACCCAGTGGAATTGAAATTAATATGAATTTCCCCGACAATATATTGACTTTGAGTGTGACCACTGTGAAAACTTTGTAACATAAATATTAGTAGGTATTTTAATTTTCAGTTCACGTAAATACAATATAGGTACACGTAAACATTTATTAGCTATAGGTATAATTTTATATTGGGTTATATACTTAATCCTGTAACAGATTTTTCATAAAACACTACTAGAAATAACTATTTGTCTGGAGAGTACATTTTAATCTTACGATGAGTTTACATATCTACTTGGGCATTTAGCAAAAAAAAATAAATAAATTTTACCTACTTATTTTCACTAACCCTTGAATAGAGCAAATTTAAACCATTTTTGAGAAATGTGTTTCTGAAGTAGAACCAGGACATCAGTACTTACTCCTTTCAACGTTACAGTATACGTTCAACATACATAAGTATACAGTGTGACCCAAAATGATGCAATAAAATTCACATTTTTTTTCTAGTCGAGACCTCGGTCGAGACTAAAAAAAAAAAACGCTGAAACAGATCAATTAGTGTATAGAAATTGCCACTTTTCTGCAATATTTCCAATTTTTTTGAGACATGTTTGACGGAGCTAGGTATAACATTACCGTCGATTTTTTTTAAATAGATCTTTTCTAAATACGAATTCAGCAATATAAGGTTATACCTAAATACTCTTTTTTTTGTCACAGCCGTTAAAAAATGTAAACAATTTTAAAGAAAACAATAGTTTTTGTTCTATTCTAGGTACTTTCTATTTTATTACAAATAGAAATGTTCAAAGTGGCCCCAGTTAACAATTGCACAATGCCCAATTTTATGTACAAGTTCATCAATTACATTTTGAATAATATCTGGTGTTATGTTTCGAACTTCCCTTCTGATACAATCTTTCAATCCTTCGATAATGTCTGGTATGTTTACATGCACTTTGGCTTTTAGATAACCCCACAAAACAAATTGGGCGAGTTAAGTCTGGGGAGCGAGGTGGCCATTCAAGCGGCCTTCTTCACACCGAATTGGCAATTTCTATATACTATTGACCTGTGTCAGCGTTTCTTTTTAATGTGAACTAGAAAAAAATATAAAATTTAATTATTAAAATTAATCAAAATTAATTTTGTCGACTCCGGGTACATGAGTAGCACAAACTCAAAATGAAATATCCATGTCAGTGCCTGCATCTTGAGCTGCATATTTGTCTATGGAGACTACAGCATAAATACTCTTTTTAGATTTTATATAAAAATACCTGAAATTCTAGATCAATACTTTCTCTACTCTACCAATACTACTTCATAAAAATGCCAATTATATAAGAATTGCATTAACATTTATAACCAAAGACCAAAGGCCCAGTAACATTACAACTCACATTACAATGATTTTAGATTGAAAATATGAGGAAAAATACGAGTACATTAAATAGGTAAAATAACTTCGAGGGTAACCTCTTTGGAATTTAAATGATTTTGTATTTATCGATTATGATGGTTTATAATTTTTGTAATAGGTTTATTTTCAAATGCTTGCTTACAAATAAATAAGTACAGAAAATATGTAAGTGTCTGGTATAAAAAATTATATATTTTTTAACTAACTATTTTTGGCTGTATTTTTATGTAGGTGAATGTTAAATTACACAGTACTTAGCTATCTATAAAATTTACCTATTAACAAACCTGCGGTAATATTATATTCAATATAATAGAAGTAAGAATCCTGCTGCAGAACAGTGACATATTTGTTGGAAAAATGTTACTGTGAAACAACACCATGTACCCACAATAATTTATTAATATATAGGTAAAGTTCACTTATTTTGGTAACTAATTTGATTACTATTTTCATAAATGGCTGAGACTTTGCTCCAAATTTATTTACGAACGGGTATAACGGGTAAGGGTATATAAAAATATGATTGTGAACTTACAATTAATTGCTATGCAATCAATACCATTGGTATGATATCCAGAGACGCAAGAGCATTTAAATGATCCTGGAGTATTAACACACAACTGCGCACAGGATCCATCCAATTCACACTCATCTGCATCAACACATTTGTTCCCATCGGGTTTGGTCCCATTGGAACAGAAACACTGGGGTCCCTGCGGGGTAGGTTTACAGCCATGAACACAATTCAACCTCTCACAGCTACCCGTGTTATTTCTACAATAATCCCACTCGTCACTATTCCCTGGACAATCAAATTTTCCATCACAAAATTTGTTTATGGGCAAGCACACCAGGCCTTCACCACAAGCAGCCTCGTTCCACCCACATTTAATGCCTTTGGGACATATGTTGGGATCTTCATCTGATGTATCAGGCCCCAGATCTGGAGAAACACCGCAGTCATGCTCATCATCACATTTCCAACCCGTTGGAAGACATTTCTTTGTCAACTTGCACTGAAATTGTCCAGCACGGCAGTTCTGGTTTTGCTGACACTCCAGAGGTTCGTCGCTGCCATCATCACAGTCGGCATGGGAGTCACAGTGCCAAGACGCCGGAATGCATTGGCCGCTCAAGCATTGAAACTGATTACCGACACAGGTACCTGAAACAAAATGTATTTTTTTAAATTAGGATTGTAACATGTAACGATTTTTTTTATATGTATGAAAATACACAGGGTGTCCGTAACGTAATTAGTGTGCAATATTTTACCAGTGTGTTCCATGGTTAAAAAAGGGACTTTTTCTTCATATAAACTTGGGTCAAAAAATGCTTCCTTAAAATTTCAAAATCGATTTTATATCAAAACGGTGCATTTTATCAATATTTAACAACGGTACCTTTTTACGTAAAAAAACTCTAAAATTCCATATTTTAATGACGAAACCAGGAGAAAGTTCCCCTTTGGAACGTATGTGATACAAATTTTGAAATTTTGTTTACAGCAGTGGAATCAGTATACAAAACTTAGGCAGGATACCAAATTTGATAAATTTATCTCAACTGGTTTCAGAATTATTTAGAAAAAATCGGCACTAGGATGCCTTCTCTAAGGGACTGTAGCCCCCTTAGCAAGTATTTTTAGATACATGTTTATTTTTAACATTTTAACCATAGAACACACTGGTAAAACATTGCACACTAATTGGAACACCCTCTATACATATTTTATATATTTGCATAGAAAATTCTTTCACAAATACACTGATATAAGATTCGATGAGTCAATTTCTATTACCAAGGGCCTAGCACTTCTATCTACTAGCAATATTGCAAAAGACCGCAAGAGTAATATATTCGACAAATAATATTGTTAATATTTTTCCCTTTATTTATCCAATAAACTTTCATTAATACATCCCTCTTGCTATTAGAGATAACCTCGAGATAGACCATCAAATATAGACATCGACACCTTATCAATCGAAAATATATACGATATTTCAGGATGTTCCTCCTTTACAATAGGGAGGTAGGTAATTTAATACATGTCCTTAGCTATTCTCATTATATGTGTATAATATCTTGATAATCTATATATTGTCATCGAGTGGCTGACGGAATATTATAGATGGCTCACCCTACCATAAGTATATTTTTATTTTTCAAAATATGTCAGTAACATGTAAGAGTGCTTATGGTATCAAAATCTCGAGCTAAAAAACAGTATTTAAAAATACTATAATATTCTCATCCACTTCCGCTTTAACCGGAAGTGATATCAATGTTTAAAAATTAAATGAAACTACCACATCCACATATTTCTACCTCTATTTCTATTACATATTCGAAAAGTGTTTTATCACTGTTATCACACGAATATATCGGGGTTAATGGGTCTATTTCTGATAGTGATATATGACCAAAATAATATATCAAGAATAAGAGTAATAAAAGAAAATTTAGAATTTAATATAGGTAGTTATAATATATAATAATAATAATAATAATAATATATATGGTTGTAATTAATTTAAAAACTCTTTGTTTAGTACAGGGTGTTACAACATCGTATGTCATATATATACAGGGTGATTGTTAACTTATACACATAAACTTGGGAAATTATAGCTGAGGACAAATAAATTGATTAATAATGAAAAATAATAATGAAAAAAAATATAGAAAACATTTTTAGTTTCGAAAAGAATTTGAAAGAATTAATTGTTTTATCAGGTGATTTTTTTTGTTTATAAAAACTAAGAAGTAAATAAGTCAGGCATGTGCGCGTGCGTGTGAGTAGCTGTGTGTGTTTGTGTGTGCGTGATACAATATGATTTATAATCCAAAAATATAGATCGTGTAGTTTTAAATCATATGTGGAGTTTTTGATGCCATAGGCACCAGACACTTTCCAAATTTAGGTGAAATATATTGAAAAATAAAAAATATAGATGTTGTCATTAAAAATATCTGTTGTATTAGGATTAAGTGTTACTTTTTTGGCGAGCAAATTTTGTATTTGCGAGGCGAAGCGTAACGTAACTGAGCGGATGCAAAATTGCGAGACAAAAAAGACACTTTTAATCCGAATATAACATGTTATTTTTTCTTCAACCGAAATCCCCCATTTAATTATTAATTTGTGCTTTGAAATTATTGAATTATTTCACCGTTCACAACATCTGAAAATAATTTATTAATGAAAACGTGTTGGACCGCTTTAAGAATTGCTCCAAGAATGAGGGTACTGAAATTTTAATACTTCTTCAAACTGTGTATTTAATATCAATGTGGATAAACAAAAATTATTGTAAATATTGTTGAATAAACTTCTATAAATTAAAACTTGATTAACACTTTTAATCTAAGGATTAAAAGTGACTTTAGCCCCTAGAATTAAAAGTGACTACTTTTGTTACCAAGATATCATTTTTTTTCCAGTAAGGAAAATGTCAACCTTAGAGACTCCTGACAGTCAAAAAATATCATAGATTTGTGACGGTTGGAGAAAAAAATTGTTTATTTGGTTACCAAAGTTTTTGATATCCATTTGTTTCTGCATAAGGATAATATGCAAATTTACGGAGTATGCTTCGGTTTTTCTGAAGCCTCTTCCATCTCCCTAGATGTCAAAATTTAAATAAGAACCCTGCATAAATATTTAAGAAGATTTACCAGTTAAACCAGAAGTAATATCTATTACTATACATATATCTATCACAGGATAAGGGTGATATTTGAAACAGAGGTTATAATATTGACCCATCACCAAAAAACTGTTACTTACTAGTGGAAGGTCCGCTTTACACATAATAATTAAAACAACTTAAAAACAAATTAACTAAACAGATAAATATTCTGTAATAAATTTGTTTTTTTTTTTAATCTAAATATAAATTATACAATTATCTGAGTTTCACAACATGTTATTTATATTAATGAATAAATTAGTAGACTTATGTCATTTTTTAATTCCCCTGTAATAAATATATCAAATCACGTCTTAGAAACAAACACATTTGGCTAAAACTCTGTACAAAATGTATGTACCTACGTATTTTTCCACAACGTAAAGCCTACTCCAGTTTCTTTATCAATCATTTTTCACTCAACGGCCACACTTAATAAGAGCAGTTCAATATTACCTTTAGTTAGTCGTATCATTTATTATTATTATTATTATACAGGGTGAGGACATTAACTGGAATAAATTCGCTACCGCGGAGCCGAATAATTTTTCGAAAAATTTCCGAGATATGTCAACGTTTTAATGTATTTACCTACATTTTCCAAGCAATATGCGAAATATAGCCCTTCAGGGAGAGCGGAAACCACTCCCAACTTTGTTTTTTCAAATACAACACTATGGCAAAAAACAAATCCAGCATCCTGATCACATTTAATATTTATCAAAAGGTTGAGGGTTGAATTTACTTACATACACTTACGTACTTTTCTACGTAACAGTTGCTCAAAATCTGCACCATTTATTTGTTGGCAACATCCTAATCTGTGATAGGTTTCGTCCCTTACATTACGTAACATTTCCGGTGTTATTGCCCTGGTTTCATCTCTTATTCTTTCTTAAAATAAGGTTTACGTTCAAACACCAGACAACATTGATGAGCTGAAGGGAAAAATAAGAGATACATTTTGAGCAATTATTGTTACGTTAAAAAGTAAATTACATTTTAATGTTATGCAATCCTCAATCTCCTGTTCCAATGAGAGGTCACACGCCATAGTGTTGCGTTAAAAAAAAAGTTGGGGGTTGTTTCCGCTAGTCCTGAAGGGCTTTATTTCGCATATTGCTTGGAAAAGGTAAATACATTCAAACGTTGACGTGTCTCGGAAATTTTTCGAAAAATTATTCAACGCCTCGGTAGCGAATTTATTCCAGTTAAAGTCTCCATCCTGTATATACCCGTTGCATGTACGAATTTGGTCCTTACGCAAGCAGTAAAGCCAATAAAAGGATGATACATTTACAAGTACCAGTGGCCAGTGGCCACACCCATAGATATTGATACTTCAGTCCACCCATGCACCGTTTTTTTTCTGTTTAATTCACTACTTACTAGTGAATTATTAGATTATTATTAATAATACATTTTAAATAAGATGCGGACGTAGGTCAGAAAATACGTTAATTTTGTAATTTTTTTACGTATAACCTAATAGGTTCCCTCTTTTTTAAATTGCACGGTATGGCTTGTGAGACGTTTCCATTATCTTTCCAAGGATGTAGAGGTTTTGGAAACATTTTACAAAACAAAAGAGTTACAACTATTTGGTGTCAAATAATAAATTTAAACCCGAGTCAAAATCCCATGAAATTAATGTAAAATCATTATGCAAAAGAGCTGCATTTTCTACAGATCGCAGATCAGATCAGATCAGATAGGAGATTTATAGTGCTTGAGGTAGTATATTAGTTTTTTCGTTCTTTCATATTGTTTCATCTTCGTCGTGAGTTTCGCTATAGAAATCGAATTATAACTAATAAAAAATGGAATTTAAATTGAGTGTAAATAAATTTAATAAACTTGGCCTCTCAGTGAAAGAGCGCGGTCGTCCACGGCCTGATTTAACAATAATTGAAAAGTGGAAAATTTATAAAAGACAATTTAAAAAAGATACAAGTATACCTATTTAAGGAAAAACTGGATTTGAGGCCGAGCTGAAAAAATGGATTTTCCAAATCCAAAAATGGATTTTCCGTGTGTGTTGTTCGGTACTGATTCGAACGAGAAAATCTGGAGGGAAACGGGGGTAAGGGATTTAGTGTATTTAAGAGAGAAGATAAACAAACTCATATTGACAATCAAATGCGATTCGCATTATTTGGCAATGTCAACACAGGCCCAACTTATTTGAAGGGGGAGGCTAATTTACATCTCTGTTTCACCCACAAATGTACAGGGTGTCCAAAATAAGATCCTCTATCCCCTTATCTTCTCAGAAAGTATAAAAGGTAGAGAAAAAAGTTAAATACAAAAGTTTTTTGTTTTTACCTGAATTTTTTATTTTTATAACTTTCTTGAATACAGGTGGTTCAGTTTCTCTGATCCAGACATCAACTTTCTTTTTTTGCCTATTCTTAAGACCTACTGTGCAGCACACCCAGTAAAAATGGTCACGGACCGCCACTGTATCAGATTATTTTTCATCCAAACGCCCAAACTGATTAATTTTTGCGAACCGATATTAACTGGGTCTGCAGTCTGCAGGCACCTTTCTGTACCAGCACACCATAAAAGAACGAACTAAATGCAGCTACATTATATGAATAATTATAATTTTTTTATAAAATTATTTTGATTTATGCAAAGTTATATAAAATTTTACTTATAAATGAATCATATGCAAAATATGAGCTATTTATAACAAACCAAGTTAATTATAATTCAGTGTGAATAATTAAACTTGTGATAAATATTAATATACATTGTAAATGTATAATATGTCGTGTTAATACGTGTGAATTTATCTATTATATATTTATTGTATATTTATTTTTAAAATAATTACATAAAGCCATATAATTAACCAGTGGCGGCTAGTCATAATGGGCACAAGGGCACGTGCCCTATGCGTAAGCACATAAGACTTGTGAATGTTGTGATATTTTATAAACTTTTATAATTATTATAATTTGGTGGATTTTTTTATTAATTTTTCATCATGAATATTGAATCATTTGGTGCTGTATCCGTCTAGCGTCTAGACCGCTTCACGCTTCACCGTCTGTGGACTGGGCTGGGCACGGCCGCTGTGTGCCTGTTCTTTTTTCTTTTCTATTTGCATGCGCAAGAAAAGGATACACTGCTTCTATTTTTCCAGCGCGTCTTTTCTAATGCGTTCTGTTACGTCATTGAATGGGCGCTGTCCCGTCGGTACAGAACAGAGTACTAGAGATGGGAATACCCCATCATATTAATGAACGTACGTGAGAGATTTCAATTTACTGATTTTTTAACTATAGCCAATTTGTTTGAAAAGGAGAAATTTAACAATTATAGAATAGTTTTTCCTCTGGAACATATTAAAACAGTGTATGCCTTATTTCCACAGATCAACATTACAAAATTAAAAATTGAGCTGTATATAATGTATTCTAGAGATGATTTCACACAACATAGTGGTGCGGTTGCTTTATTACAAATGTTAAATAAAAGTAATTTACTTAGGACGTTTTTGGAATCGGTTGAACTATTAACTATATTGTGCACAATTCCTATGACTACAGTCGAAAGTGAATGCTGCTTCTCAACACTTAAGTTAATAAAGACATTTTTAAGAAACACGATGTCACAAGAAAGGTTATGTGCTCTAGCAATGCTTTCCATCGAGAAAAATTTAGTAAACACTATGACTGATTTTAACGAATAAGTTATCGAACATTTTGCAAATGATAAGTCAAGAAGAATGGAGTTTCATTTTAAAAGTTACTAAGTTTAGTTTTCGATGGACGAGCGGATGGTTGCAGATTGTAAGGTAAGCACACCGATTTGTTATGGGTTTGGGTTAAGTACTTAAATGGGTTTTATTATTTATTTTTTTTATCTCTCTGTGTTTTTCTGGTCTAGTAGAAAACAGAAGTTTCGTCTCCATTTTTCTGACATGTATACTTTTTTTGAACCGATTTAATTATTATTTTAAATAATTTTTCCATATTTCTGTCAATCGCATCAAAAAAGGGGATATTTGCCTAACGAAACCTATTTCTTCAAGCAAATATTTTTGCTCTACGAATTTCTAATTTTTAATTTCAAGGTGTTTGACCTTGAAAAAATGCAAAATTTTCGCCTGCGGCGCATTTTTTACCCCTGTGCCCCCCATTCCCAAATTTCACCAGCCGCCACTGTAATTGAAGGAAGGATAGGGCTTTTTTACTAAAACAATTATAACTTGTTTAAATTCGTTTATTCGTCACAGTTAAATAATTATTTTTATTTTGTACACACTTCCAACAGTAATTAACATTATTATTATTATTGAATCAAACTATAAGATAATTAAGTATTACTCTTCTCCCACTTTTTGCAGTGTAAATATTGTTAACCATGGGAGTGATTCAAACCCCGACCTCTCCTTGACTATACCACTGCATAAGTATTTTATGAGTAAAAGTATGTAGCTACATCAAGCAAGTGTAGAAAGGTTGATTAAAGAAGTACCTACCTATACAGTCCCAAATATACAGAAAAAAATTCAGCTGTAGCATGTCCAAAGCTTTTTAAATTTTCGAAAAGCATTACATGAAGCCTGATACAATAAAAAAAATGCGTCTAAGAAAAAAGTACTCACCTTCAATAATTACTTATACCTACATTAGAGCAAGCATTTTTAATTAGGGTACGCGTTAGGTAATTCTTGGTTAGGTACGTCGATAATCATTGACCAAACTTAGTTACGTTAATAATACCTTTATCTAGGTATGCTATAATTTAAATCTCATAATATTTGAATTACCTACTTGAAAAAATTGCATTTTACCGAAAAAACACATTTAGACACATTTTATATTGTCGCAAATTAAAGATCTCCTGAGCTGAGACAATTAAAGGGGGCACGCACCTACGTGTATTTATATATGTGATTTATATACACAACAGTAGATCATAGGTAATTGTTTAAAAGTTACAAAGAATGATTGTGGTATATAATAAATATGCTGCAATCCTGTTACTTTTAAAATTATTACTGAAAGTAAACTATGTGACCATAGACGCTTACTTAGGTTGAGTACTTATTGCATTAGTATTTACGCGGAAATGTAAAAAATATTCAGTTTATATTTCGTTTATCCGCCTGAGGTCTACTGACTAGTTCATTGTCCTTGATTTAGCATGTATTGTATTACCATGGTCGTCTCTCGTTTAATGTTAAGAAACTAACCAGGTATAGATCGTCGAAGGTGTCATTGACAGGGATATAATAAAATGTGCAACTGAGTGGATTCGTAATTCTTTCTTACACTGCATTTTTAAATAAAAAATAGGAAAGTTGTTAATTATTATTATTTCCTAACTATGGAAATGGATGTCAGTCGTAATGCTAAATTTTGTGGGGAAATTTGCAGTATTTTCAGCAAAATTCAGATGCCTAAAATCTCGATTTCACTCAATTGCGGGATTTATTGGATCTTTTAGCTAACATATTATATTTTATTAATTATAAGCTTAATCAGTAGTTTTAGGGCTGAAAATATTTTTTGGACTTAATACTTACAAACAGCCTCAACCAAATTCCTGTATAAATAAATTGTAAGAAATAGACAAACCAATAATTACTTGATTTTCTCATTTATAACCACCCTGAAGCTAAATAGTTGATGGTTGAGTGATACTTTTGTAATTTTAAGAATTTATTTTATGGCCACGACTTGATGGATTATAGTCCTACCGAAATCTGTGGATATGAATGTCTTCACACCGGTTAAATTTTCGTGGCAATTATATCGGAAAAAGGTTGAGTATTTGACTTTTTTTCCTCTAATTTCCATGGTAAAGTGTACCAATGTGGAGCAACGTTCGGTCCACAGTTTCGAATTCTGGGAATGGTTAAGGCATTAAATTCTTGTTGAATACCGAGAGATTTTTTTTTGTTATCATATTTTCAAAAAATAGATGCAGAAGTACTATAAAAACTGTATATTTTGTCAAAGATCTATTATAATAATGATGTCACACGTTATTTAGGTTGATTTACTATTACTATTTATACCTACCTCCTGCTTCTTGCTATTTGAGACACCTACTTTTTGTTGTGTCAAATTTCAAACAATCAAGAAATATTGAAAACAGCTATAATTTAAATGCCAATGAATAGACAAATAGTCATATCTTAGTTATTTTATATTCATGGTAAATATGGAAGAATTTTTCCCTATATTCCTCATTTATCTTTCATAAATAAAACTAAATTTTGGATAATTGAAGGGACATTTTTGCTAGTTAATATCCTACATAAACTAAGTTAGCAGACCATCAACTGAAAATTAACTGAACGAAATAAAGGTTTCGACATATTTTCAGGCTTAGACATGCGACAGTTGCAACAGTCTCTGATTTGGATTTGTCTTGTGTCTATTTAATTTTCGTCAATTTAGAATGTAAAATCAGTAGCAGACTACATTGACTGCATTAAAATATCAAATAAAGTTGAATAATAATAAAATCACCAATAACTCAAAAACTGGTGAGAAACGAGAATACTTAGATATAGAAAAGCTAATAATGCATACTGATTTACTCTTGCATTTAGCGGTACACTGATATACATGGTGTCCGGTTTAAAATGACTTTTAAGTACTTAGGTATCTATTTTAAAAATATTTTATTGATAACCAAATTTCGGATACTCTGTATAAAAATCTAAAAAATTCTGGTAAAAAAATCACAGTTTTTGCCTTAAATACACAATGTCGGAAATACACAATATTAAATATCTGTGTGTTAATAACATAACTATACTTTTTCTATATTTTTGTTTTTTATACCATTATCAGTTTAAATTTAACGTAGTAACATAATTGTACCTACATTATGTAAATGTCATACATTGATAGAAGGTAATTAGTTGCTACACCACGTGTAGCAATTTTTTAATGCGACTTTAATAAATCAATTGTTTATGAAAGATATATTTAGACTACATAATTATATATTACGGAGGGTTCAAAACAAGTGTCTGCAAATGGAATGAATAATAAAGCCTCAGACAAACAAATTGTTAGTCTGAGGCTTAGTTAGACCACCGAACATAGTTAGACCACAAGTATAAAGATATATACAGTAGTTTCACTCTTTAAATTTTTTGTACAAAAGTTTTTAATGCGCATGTCTGCCCCTAGGTAGTATGCGCTTTGGTAGATATGTAGAAGGGGAAGAATGGGCCGGCGTATGCTATTTTATGGGCGCAGGGCGCACATTTGCTTTATAGGTAATCAGCATACGTTTGTGTGTTTAGGCGTTTATGTTTGTGATTTTGATAAGTGTTTTGTATTGTGTGTAACATGGCTACAAAATATTGTTTCATTTGTAAACGAAATTCTGATAGGCCACCTTTTTGACTTCAAAAAATAATAGTCCGGACCTGAGCGTATCTACCAAAAACGGTCACTAATGCGCATGACCGTGCCTGGGTAGTATGCGCACTGGTCTTTTTGGGGGGTTAAAAAAACAAAACTTAAGGACACCAACATCAAAGAGATTTTGCCGAGTGAAATTACTGTATATATCTTTATACTTGTGGTTAGACTAAGTTCAAAGCAAACATCTACCTAATCACGTGAATTATTATCAGTGTCGGACTTAAATAATACACGTCGGACCATATACCACAGGAGGCTAAAACTAAAAGTTCATGATATTTTACCTAATTTTAGTTTCCTCTAAACTTACGATTAACGAAATAAAAATGTAGGTTTATCAGATTATCATTAATAATTCAATACCATCATTTAAATCTGGTGTGGACGTTAATAAAGAAATAACAAGTTGAGGATAAAGTTTCGAGCTGGAATATTCTAAAGTGAACACATACTTTTTATAAAATTGTAGGTAATTTTAAAAATATAGTACAGGAACTGACGAATCATAAAATTTTAGAGTAGAAAACAACGTACAGATTGATGTGAATACTCACAAAGTAGGGGTAGGTATTAAAATTAAAAATATACAGCCTTATTCAGAACTTATCTCTAAAACTTTGAGGATATGTGCATCCTTAAATAAGAAATCGATATCACCAAAAACATTTATAATAAAAGGCTTAGGATTTCCCGTAAACAATGTTTAAAGTTATAGGTACCATTATAAAGGACTACGTAGCTGGGCAACTGTACTTCAACACATCTGATACTTTTCTACCACATTCCTAAGAATGTGATAAAAAAAGTAAACACGTTTTTGTCTGGAACGCCTGGTTAAAATCGACCGAATAAAGTTGGAGTGGGGATAATATCTCTATTGTCTATGAGTCGTCAGTCTATGTGTGTCGCTCTCGCGGGTGTTTTATTTATCTTAGGAGTGTTAAACTGTAAAATTTTCAAAATGGCTCATGTGTACAGTAATGCTGAGTTAATGGACTGTTACCAGTGGATTAACAATTAAAAGTTAGGTTTTGTGAGTGGTTGTTGCAGCAAAATGCTGAAAATCCCCAATTTACTTAATAATTTGCGCTTACAAGATCAGCAACCAGGAGGAACATTCGGTTTAGTGCGGCAAAATTTGACTTTATTTTCTTTTTATTTGTGTAATATGTTACATTTACCTATTTGTTACATGTCTACTATAAGATTGTACTTTATTATGTGTATATGTAAGGATGTGTTTATATATTTCTTGTAATTTTCCTGTCCTGTAATTGGGTTTTCCTGTTGGACAGCGTACCAATAAATAAATAAAATAAATAAATAAATAAATAAGGCGTGCCCACAATTGTCTACAAGTCGAGGAATTTTATTTCGAAAAGCTTTTGTAACAAGGTATGTACAAATTTTTTATACCTAAATTTCATATTTCTAATACCTAGTAATCAAGTAGCGCAATTCTTCAAAATTAGTGTAACAAAATTTTATTCATTTTAAAGACACGTCACTTTGGTCAGATCTATCTATCTTTAAGTTTATTTTAAAGTAAAAACGCTGCAAATCTTTTTTGGGCCGGGTGTCGGTATACTCTCAGATCTTCCGAAGTTTTTTTCGTGCTAGCCAGTTTGCATTGTCAGTCCCAAGGTCACTCCATTACAGTGGACCAGTATCCAGCGGCGTGCAATGAAAAATTTTTAAATAGTTTTAAGACCACGCCAAAAAAATTTTTTTGCACTACCACATTTGTACATGTATGTTGAACATCCCCAAATTTTATTATGGATCAGTTTTGAATAACCCTGTATATATTAATATACTATAAATAAAAATGAACCATAATATTTGATAATTTCATTAATAATACATCTCTTAGTTAACTTTTTGGCTTAATTATATAAAGAACGATATGAATATGTTTACTTACTTTATTGGACGCATGTCAAAATAAAAGAAACCTAAATACTGCCACAGATTAAGGATAACTCCTTAGCCTATCTTGAATCTTAATGGGGCGTCCAATAATATTATGTTCCTAAATAAAGATTTCTGATGGTATCCTATGGAAAAGGTTTTAGCCACTCAAATAACATTAGATAAAACTGGCATGCTATCACAACTATGCAACCATAAGTTACAAAAGAAATGCTGCTATTTTGTTTACATATTTTTAAAGTTCGTTTAAAAATTCAAGAGGAGCACAATGAATTCCTACTACTTACTAGTCTCGTACACGGATACATGATTTTCGGAAGATTTGAAACAAAATACAATTGATCAGTGTGTTTTTCCTTTTGAAGTGTTATTTCCTGCCCAACGGCATACTTTATCTTTATCGTTCTATCTTTAATGTATTTTCTCCTAAACGAGACACATAGTACAGTTTCAATGTTCACTTGTCTGTACAATCTAAAAATTACACTAAAATTTCGATTACGCGAGATGTAGAAGTTGGGACCAAAGTGTCACTTGCCTTTCAATAACTGCGCCACTGTACTACAGACATTAAGCACAATATGTGAAGTGTTAACACCACCATAGTAAATTTGAATCAAATGCCAGATAGAAAATAATAAGATTCAAAAACTACGGCTCCTGTGGAGAGAAAACGGTACAACTGAAACCCCTGTTTATAAAGCAAATCTTAATTATTTGTTGAAATCTGTCCTATCTTGCCTAAAGTTTACTTTACTCTACTTGAAACACCCTGTATAGTTTTAGACTGCTGAAACGCTGAAAGAAATATGTCCAACACAGACCATCATGATGATGAATTGATGAATCATCATAATTATATATATGTAGTATGTTTCACAGGCTATGTACAAATTCTAAAAAGTTCTAGATTCCTGCTACGTAGAAAAAATGTAAACATAAATTTCAATTTATTTTATGGCTGTCAATTATCAACTAAATAATTTAAATTAGGTATAAGCAATGCTTACTATATTTAACGAGAAAGACTGAATGGCTTTACGTAGACGTACAATTAATTATTAATAAAATAATTTGATAAATACTTCGTCGGTATCTCTTTTCATACTCTTATCTGCTTTACTTAAGCATATCAATTAATTGATACTATAGACATTTATCTCACTATTATCTATCAGTCTGGCTATTCAATAATTATTATTCCATTGAATGAATAAGCAATAAGATAAGTAACTTACACTAACCACAATATTAGGAATCAACATCATCCATATGTGGTTTTTGGATATCTAAAATTAACTGATATTTTTTATGTACCTACCTATTACAATTAGCAAAGTCTACATACTCGTATATTATGTAGACTTTGCCACAGTTAAAATATGTAATTCATTTAACTGTGGCAATATGTAATTCATTTAACTGTGACTTTGCCATTAGGTACCATGTTACCACGTAACTAATTCAAGAAATAAAACTCTTTAATAACATTTTTTTAAATAGCGACGTGCCTAGGATGGAAAGTATGTCCCCCCTAATTAATAAGGTTTTCAGGTTACCCTCATTCCAGCACTGATTGGTGGTTTTCACACATCAACATCATGTTTAATCATATACGGACATAAATGACATAAATGACTTTTCATTTAATACTGAATCGACAAAAATTCTTCTACTGAATAGAATGTATTTGCTAAGAGCAATAATTTTAACTTTGACACATCTGTTAGGGTGGCATTAAGTTTCGCATTGCGTACCTATATTTTCATGACGAAAATGAATGCATCAAAGAGTCATCTTGGGTCCTTCATCTAGAAAAGGGAGTTTTTATTTGTGGGTATGCTCTTTGGCATACGCAAACGTATGTCATTGTTTTTCTGCAGTTTTATAACAAAAAGTTGTATATTTTTATCATTTGCACCTGTTCGGAAAACCAGAAAAATTATTTATTCAAATACAAGTTCACGTGACCATAACAGCCCTTTGAGCCACTTTGGACTCAGGGTAACGCTATCCCGGTGGTTTTCCGAAGAATTTCTGGTGTTGAACCTCATTTTAAGACATGCCAGATTGACTAGTAGTAAAACGAATAATTTGGGAACAAAAAATGAAAACTCACCTTTCTACATGAAGAACCCAGGATGACTCTTTGATTCATTCATTTTCGTCATGAGAATATACTCATTATAATACCCTCTGAAAGACATACTGACTAAAATCAGAACCAAAAATCTGTCACTAACTGCCGGTCTATAACTTCTGTAGTTTTTGTCAAAAGAGAGAACGTTATTTGTCTAGTTAATTCTAGGTTTATGCTTTATAACTATAACATTTTTGGCAATATCTTATCCAAAGTCGAGCACTATAAGGGTAAAAAAGAAAAATTGGAATCGAGGGTCGCAGCGATTCTGTGTATAATTTCTAAAAACAATAATTAATAATAATTTCTAAATTCAATTGTGGAAATAAAAATCTACTTGCAATATAATTTCCTTACAACATTCCAAATCTTTAAGATTGAAAATAAGACAATTACTTGAAAGTACACAGGGAGACAAATAGTCACACAGATTGTCTCCAAAACAAAACTGTCCTATTTCACAACTGCTTTGGTTTCAAAACTTTATTTCTATAAACATCATTAACAAACAGTTAGTTCTAAGAATGTTTGCACGTTAGTTTGTTTCCTTCAATTTAGATTAAATATGTGGTAAAAAAGCTATAAATTTAACTTGCAATCGTTGCAATATTATGTAAAGCAATGCTGTGCAGTATTTTATTGAAATACAAGTGGCGGTGAACCTGAAATAGAGAATTTAGAAATAACATACTAGATACAAGTTTTACATTGAGGACACTGTATAAATAACATCAGTTGAGAAATGGAATTTTATAGTAGTGATTCTATTAGTCCTTCAGCTCCAGGCTTCTTAAAAACCAAATATGATACTTCTTAAAAGCTTTGACCATCTACCATCAAGGTATTGATGGCAGAGAGTACTCTAGGTGTCTGGTGGTTGCCTATTGAATAAATATAAGCGGGGTACCTATTCCCGATCAAGGAACTAATGTTCAACAGAAGGTACCATAAGAACAATGTGTTATAAAGAAGACATAGTAGTTAAGCAATTAAGTAATATGTAATTTTTATGACTCGTTCTATGATTTATTATTATGATTATGTGACACTACTTTGCTCGTAGCTTCTCTGGGATTTAAAATCACCCTAGAGAAGACTGTCTAGGTGTTGTACTACAATTTCCCTTTAACAATTAATAAAGTAAACCTAAAGTATGCCTCTCCCCATAGTCGTAAATTGTAAATTACTTTAAAAACTCCTGCATTAAAATGACGACCATGTCCGAGGTCATACTCTAACGTCCATGGTCAAGTAGCACGACTTCCTGCAGTTCCACCGATACTTGCTCAAGTTCTCAAAACCGTGCACCGTGTTCTAAATGAATTGACATTATTACAACTATAACAATAATTCCATACTTTTAACAAAGAGACTTTTAATATATACATATTAAAAAAATATATCGCGTCATACGGTATGTCGCAATATATTTGTATATTTGTGTGTGTGTGTCTCAAACACACAAAACTATATCTATGAATGTTAGAAAAGTGTAAGAATTCTGAAATTAGAACGTTTTCGAATTTTAAGTACTACCTATACTTCTTTTTAGATTTTCACCCATGTGACTAAATTAATTTTAACAATTATTCTTAAAAAAGCTCCATAAAACTAACAGGACATTCAATCAGTCTAGAATAAAATTGTTATATAATATATACACACTTCAAAAGTCGCAAGGTCACACTTCCAAAATAACTTTTAAATCAAAATTTTATTGTAATTTTCAGTATTTCTAATATATCTATCTTCTATATAAACTAATGACTATCATCCCCCAGATTATATTCCATGGCTCAATAGTTTGAACCGTATCTGAACGTCTGGTGAACCAAACTGCCACCTATGACTTACGAGAGCACTTTAGTTTGCAATTATTCTACCACTGGACAGCAGTGCTGCCCTGGTGGGCATCATTCTATTCGCAGACTACACAGTTTCTGGCCGGTTTAGCCATTATCAGTACCAAAAAAAAATGATACCACACCAATATCTTTAACAATGAACGGCGCATTGTATGATTAGAGACCAAAAGGAACTATTACCACAAGTATAAAGATATATACAGTAGTTTCACTCTTTAAATTTTTTGTACAAAAGTTTTTAATGCACATGTCTGCTCTTGGGTAGTATGCGCGTTGGTAGAGATGTAGAAGGGGAGGAATGGGCCGGCGTATGCTATTTTATGGGCGCACATTTGCTTTTTGCTTTACAGGTAATCAGCATACGTTTGTGTGTCTAGGCGTTTGTGTTTGTGATTTTGATAAGTGTTTTGTATTGTGTGTAACATGGCTACAAAATATTGTTTCATTTGTAAACGAAATTCTGGTAGGCCACCTTTTTTACTCCAAAAAGTAATAGTCCGGGCCTGTACGTAGCTGCCAAAAACGGTCATTAATACGCATGATTGTGCGTGGGTAGTATGCGCAGTGGTCTTTTTGGGGGGTTAAAAAAACAAAACTTAAGGACACCAACATCAAAGAGATTTTGCCGAGTGAAATTACTGTACCTATATATCTTTATACTTGTGCTATTACTCTTTACTTTAGCCGTTGAGTGTTTAGCCTTCTGTAGGCCTGAACTATCTCGTATAGATAGACCGCCGTTCGTCGTTAGACGAGGAAGCGATTTTCGATGATTTTTCCTGTCTTGGCTCTATCCACAGACCAGAGCTCTATTCCATCGGCTGGGTAGTAGAGCTCTTCTATTTGTTTGGTAGTATACGCCCCTACATGGTCATTTAGTACTTATTATTGATGCAGTTGTTGGTATCAGAAAACCCTGCATCTATCAGTTGTAAAATTTGCCGTGTTTCTTAGCATATCCAATTTTTATTGTTGTGGTTTACTGGATGAAGTAACAAATTTTTTTTTTTGAGGCTCTTTGGCAAAATGTGGGGGTTTCATCCGAGAGCCACTTTGTGGCTTTACACCTCGGTTATCAGACCCTCCTTTCTATATGCGTCGATTGTATAGTGGCCAGCCCTCTGGCAGGCTACCATCAAGCAACGGCTAAAGCGTGTGTAAGCACGACAGGATCGATGCGCACGGCTTCCACAGAGGCTCTCCTGTCTCTCCCAAAACAGTATATACTGGTCGAGAGGAAAGCAAGGAGGGTCGCTTATAGGGCACAGTGGGGGCGGTGGCTAGATAATAGCCACGATGGTGGACACAAGTATTTTTAAGGAACTTGTGAGAGGAGACAGTCTGCTGAACGTTTCATAAACCTTTCACAGTAGATACCAGACAGGGATGCCTGACTCGAAAATCCTGATGCTCAGGTCTCGAATGCACTAATCTGATTTACAGATGAGGCCAAGACAGACTAGTGCTCAGGGGCGGGAGTTCGTAGCGTGCGCTCAAGGGCGAAATTATCTTTCCCCTTGGGAAAGTATCTCACGGTCTTTCAGGCGGAAGTATTTGCTATCTCTGTTTGTGTTCAGGAAAATCTCAAAAGCAGATATTCTAATCAGCATATCCATGCAGATATGCACTGACAGTTTGACTAGCCCAATTGGGTCAGAACAATTAAGTAAAATTGACCTACCGGGTCATCACAACATAATTGAAAATGAGACCGATGCACTGGCAAGAGGCTCAAGGGCTCAAGAATTCAGTTTACTGGGTCCGAACCAGTGCCCCGGCTTCCGCCCAGTTATGCAGCGAGGTCCATTGAAAAGTAGATCAGAAAAATAACTGAGGAAGAATGGTTCAACGGAACTGGGCTGCGACAAGCCAGGCTCTTAATTGAAGGGCCCTAGTCGAATGCAACTCGATCAATACAAGTCGTAACAGCAGTCGTAACAGCATAAATATTCTCACAAACTATTAACAGGTCATGGACATCTCAACAAGCACCTTAATACTATTGGCCTTAGTGGCACTAGAATATGCAGGTTTTGCGGACACGATGGCGAGGACTCCATACACATCCTCTGTCGTTGTGCCTGCCTCATGGTCAATAGACGCAAACATCTGGGTGCAGCGTCTCTTCCAATAACTCTCGACTAGTGGCAGGGACAATGGGTCGAAAGATCTTAGTGCTATACGGGTAACTGCGCCGCTTCCCACCAACTACAAGTAACTAATGCCCGTTTGCATCACCTCTCCTTAAGCTTGGCTTAATTTAAGTGTCGATTAGACTGTGAGGTCTCCGGTCTTATATCCTGTTTATAATCACAGTGTAATCTGTCATTTAAATTAAGCTATACTTAAACTCGCTAAGCAGAGGTGGTGCAAATGGGCATTAGTAATTTGATATAAAAATAGCATAATAGCGATTTTCTGAAACCGTTTGAAAACAGATCTAGGTTATTAATCAATAACCTCGTGAATAACACACTGTATATTGTATATGTATACTTAAGGTAAAAGCACCAATGGTTGACAGGACTCCAATAGTAGACACTCTACAATTATACCTTGAATAATAAAAATACTACAATTCCCAGAAACTTTTATGATATATCCAATGAATCTTAATGCCATCTAGTAGCGAATGTCTGAAGTAATATTCCCCCCACCCATACTAAAGTGTCATGGCCAACTTGGTTCTATGTGTTCCACAGAGCATCTGGGATTTTGTTAATATATTAGTGATTTTATTAAGGAAGTGATCCAACATAATCGTAAGTAATTAAGTTATTAACATTTGTTTTAACTTTATTCCACAATGACTAATTTAATGACTTATTATAGTGCATAATAAATAGTTGGTTGAAGTTGTTTTCATTCTTAAAAGTGAAAAAACTTGGGTGTCAACTAGTGGATAATAATTTTAGCGAAGTTCCAATAATTGACACAGGTGTCAACTATTGGTCACAAGCATTTTCTTTAGATTCGCGAAGTATATAGTTTGATGGAAGGTCACGGTCATTCTGCTATAGATAACATAGAAAAATAATAACAAGATCCAATGGTTGACACCTATGTCAATTAATGGAGATGATCATGTCAATTATTGGTTATTGTTTCAGAAAATGTCCAAAAATAAAGCATTTTTTAATTACACTGAAGACCAAAAAGTTCCTTCTGTGACAACTTCGAAAAGTTGGCAGCTAAATTATGAAAGGAAAGAATTAAAGAAAAAAACGCTCGAAGAGGAAAAGAAAAAAAGAGTAGAAGAAAGAAAAAAAAAAAAGAAAGAAATGAAAATTGCAGAAAAGATAGATAAAGAAAGAACAAAAGATGAAGAGGAAGAGAGATGAGTATTCTGATACTTCAGAGGAGGAATGGGTAGAATCTGGAAGTAGTACCGAGGATATTAGTCTATTTGACAATGATGATGAAGATTTCACAGTCGATAAAAGCACGGAACTTGAAAAATCAAATGATTACTGCAATCGCGATTATAAAGAAGGTGATTATGTGCTAGTATGTTTTCCTGGTAAAAAAAGAAATTTACAATTTGTATGCGTTATTCAAGAAGTATTGGATAATAATGAGTTGGAAATAGTAGGAATGAAAAAATATATGGATGGAAACAGCAAAGTCTTTATTTTAAATGAAACAGATGTGAGCACCATTGAAATGTCTCAAATTATAAAAAAATTGACATTTCCAAACATGTATGTAGCTGGAGATCGACTAAAGTATGAATTCTCAGAAGATTTTAATGTAGATGGTTAAAGGACCCAAAATTATTGTTTCGAATTTACCTACTTCATATTTAAATTATGTGCAATGTTTTTGTTATTTAGTTTATTTATATGTTTGTCACTATTTAAAATAAAAATATACATGCAAGCATCCATATTTTCTTTACTTATATTTCCATGGAAATGGAAGGAAATTTTAATTCCATTGTACTACACTGTTCAAAATAGTTATCTAATGTCAAACATTGGAAATTAACATGTCAACTAGTGGGTGTGCAATTTTATTGCACAAAGTGACATTTATCTACTGTAACATACAACAAAATTTAACTTATGATACATTTCTTTTTGGAAGAAGCAATGGTTAATGCTGTGAAATCTATTAATTTTTCTTAATAATACAAATATTTCCTTTTTGCAATTAATGTCAACTATTGGACCTGAAATCTTGTCAATTATTGGTAATTACAGATTTTGATTATGTCAATTAATGGTTCTTAATCAAGCTTATTAATATATGTATATTTTAATTAGCAATTTTATTCAAAAATCAAATACTAGGTGGCGGAACTTTTTTTAAAGAGTTGTTGTACCTATATTTACCCCTAATTATGCGATTTGTACTATTTGTTGTGGCTGAATAAATTCAAAACATTGAAAAATAATTCACTAAAGTGTCGACCATTGGAGCGTGTACCTTAATTATTTGTCGACTACTGTTTTTTTCTTCGTTTTAGCCTGTTCTGCTTATTCTGTTTAATATAATAACCCTTATAACAAAGTAATAGACATAATACACAAAATAACACACGGTATGTAAATATACTTCATTATTTGTTGACTACTGTTTTTTTCTTCGTTTTAGCCTGTTCTGCTTATTATGTTTAATATAATAAATAACCCTTATAAAACAAAGTAATAGACGTAATAAATTAATGTGTTTTGAGCAACGTAGTTAACATTTACATACTTAAGTCAAAGATTAAATATATATTCAATCTTTGCTTAAGTACATTACGAATGAGCCGAGAACTCGGCGGTAATTTTTTATCTAAACATTTATGTTTAGTATGATAAACAAATTTTAAAATTTTAAGTGTAACGTGTAAGCAATACAAGCAACAAGTGTAAAAGGCAGCTGAAACAATAATTAAAGGAAATTATTTACTTACATGAATATGAACAAACCGAAAGGTAATTTATTTTTAACAACAAAATACATTGACAACTAATCCTCCCTATTACTCGAATACACACAACACACAACTACCGGTTACTCAATTAATTACTCAAACATTACTAGTTCTAGTCGAGTATTAGTGCTCCTATAGTACCTACTACCTACTACCTAAATGATAAGTACCTAATGTCTTGTTTAAATATTTTTCACAATTGAAAACTGCAATATTTAAAGAAATATATTACTCGTCAGATTATTTTACAGACATTATACCGAGTATTATATTGAAGATTGTACTAATCTGTATTAAGATCCTCAAGTCACAAAACTGTTAATAACAAAGAGTTAATAATACTAATAATTGGTAATTGGTGTTATGGATTTCCTTGAAATATTCTTTAAAATATGTACACTGCTGTTTATGCACTGCATAATTTAAACCGAGATTTAAACATACTATTAAAATAGTACCTACGACCATGAAATATTTTAGAAAACCGTGGAGTTCCGTGGTCGAGCGCAACCAGTACTGCAACCGTACCTACTGTAGAAACGGCTGACAACCCACTGTTCCTTTAATTAATAAGGTTTTCCAGGTTTCCCTTATTCTCATAAAGATAAAAATTACTGAGGACATCTCTCATGCATATACAAATATAAACAAAGGTATATGCACCATCAATCATCACCACATGAACGTCAATTAGGTACTCCTAACAGCAAACGAGAGCTGTATCGATCTATTAGATCTCCTCAGTGAAAACTCCTCGGAGTACAGCAGTGAAAACTCCTCGGAAAAGTCATTGCAGCTAGAAGATGGCATATACCTACCATTTCCCAAATAAACATATATTCAATTTGGAAACAATGACAAGATATTAGTATATGATAGTTAAATAAAGATAAATAACGTAAGGCTGGAAAAATACATCAAATTCGTTATTTAGTGGGGGGACGCAGCTGAGAGGTACATCTTCAGACCCTCTGTGGCCACATCTCTGACCGATGTCATCCCACTTTCGTTCGCTAGTATCCGTATTGTAATCACTAGTAATCAGATAGAGAAGTGAAGTAGAGGTTAGTGGACATATTTTATTTGATAAAACAAAACGCATTATTTTAAAGTAGATTTTTTTTTATTATCTGAATATTCCCATTTATTTTTATTTACTTCTTGAAAAAATAGCCCGCTTTCTTCATTTTACTGCAGAATCGCGACCACACTCTCAAAATTACTGTCTCAAATCTCAAACGAAGTATACATTTGCATGACCAAAAGGCTTCTGACACTCAAAAAGTTAGTTAATAGTTAATTAATTCTCTTTGGTTATACGGAGCCGGGCAGCTCCTCCATGTGAAATGACAGGCACAGAATATCTGTGACAGGTGCCATGTCATGTAATAAGTACACACTTTACTTACTAGTGACCCCTGTCCATGTCATGTACATGGCACCGGGGTGATAGGTGTCCCTAACGAGGTCTCTGGAATACCGGGCAACCTTCCAGAGTATGCTTGCCTTGCCACAGTAATGCGGGGCTCTGCTATGGTGGACTTGATTCCCTTGCCACTCATGGGACTTATATGGATACAGTAACAAAAAACCAACCTAACGAGGGAGGCCTCGATCCCCAGGCAACTGGGGAACCAATGAAGATTGAAATCAATCCTACTCCTGTTGAAAGCCCGACCCCATAGGATCAGGAGAGGTGGCTGCTAAAATCTCTGATACCTGAGGCTGGAGGAGAAGGTAATTTAGGGGATGAGGCATCTACATCTTTAGACAACCTCTCCCTTAAAAGGAGACGAATGTAGGAGCTGCCTAACTCGTTTGCTTAAGAGCGGAGTGCCTTACCAGACCGCCTTAAGTAAAATGCTGAACCAGCCGAAACTTGATCCCCAGCAGAAGAGAGGTAACTAATCCTTCTCTTTGCCAGCAGAAACGAGCAAACACATGCGTTCAGACGGTAGTTCACTGGATCTGGGAGCGAAGAGAACCCGGGAAGATGAGCATACCAAACCTTCATTCAAGGCTGTAACAGAAGGGATTATGGTTGAACCACCTTGACCAACAACGAATTAGGAATTATGCAGATGGCGATAATGTCAGCTGTAGATGAACTACCAGATGATGGACCTCATATGGAATTCCAGAGCTGCACACATCGGCCTGGATGGCTTCTCACCACCTGTATGGATCAGAAGAGCTCGCAGATCTAGACGAAGAATTAATAATACCTAGTAATATTCTATATTTAAATTCTTTTCGATGATGCAAGCAAACTTCATTATAATTTATCATGCGAACTATCTTGTCTAATTTAGAACACTTAGAACTTAGATTTTATTTGTTCACGAGGGCAAGCGACATCTCTGCGTAAACACAATTTACGAGACAATTTAGGTTTAATTTTGAAATTCTACAGATAATTCTAGATAAAAACCTGTACTGGTACAACCAATGGAATTTTTTCTAAATTCTTTATCCGTATAGGTAGGCTGTTTATTCTTCTGTTTCTACGAATAAGAGGACTAGAGCACTAAACTAAGCCTATTCTTACGCTTTATACAATTTTTTATTGCTTTAGCCGGGAAAACTAATGCTAGTTGGAAACGAATGCTAGTTGGAAACTATGGTTTAACTTGCGGTTTACTTTACAGTAGAGAATTTGAGAAATAGCGGAAGTAGCACTAGAACAGTAGCCACACCCCGAAAATTTGACACTATGCATTCTATATTAAGATGTTTCTAAAATTTAAAAAGCGGTATAAAATGCTAAATGGATCTCGAAATAGGTATTCTGGAATTTATCTGACTGACACAAATTGGGTAAAAGGTAGCAAACTCACTATCACACAATTTTTGCCAACTAACTTACATTTTTTTCTCTGTTTAATACACACTTTACTAAGGTACTATATTTTTTGGCATCTGGTGGTCCCATAAGTACCCATTAGGGTTAGGCGGCCCTTGAAGCCCCTAAACTAACGGCCCCATCCGAAGCCTCACCGCGGTAGATATAGTAGCCACGCCCGTATCATATCATTATAATTCGAAGTTCCCAAAGAAATTGAAATAATAAATTAATTTACCTACCATACCTTCTATTAAACAGACTTCCATTATCAACAAATAAGAGAAAATAGATAGGTATTATACCTTTATCTAACTGAAAAGTTTCAGCCTTGGCTTTTTTAAAATATTTCCCAGAACATTTTGAATTAATGAAGTATCAGCGTACATAGTACATACATAACATCATCGTGAAACTGGACAGTGCAGAGGTTAAATAAATATTTCGTATCAGTCCACGTTAGTACCTACTCGAATATTCAATATGGGATATATTTTCAATATGGGCGTTTGGGGGATATTTTAGGTACATCGACCACTGAAGTTCTCTGATTTTTGTCTCTGATGTGCGCCACAGACTTTTCTATACGATTTTAAAAATTAATGCTTTGAAAAACGATTTTGATGAAATAGGTACTTTGCGGGGTTGCTAAGGGTCTTTGTAGATAACGCATGTATTCAATTGGATTTTAGACTTAAAAGCGCTGTCTCGAGCGTTGTTTGATAATGTCTGACAGTTTTAAGGATTAGTACACATACAAAATAAAGGCGTACGATCTTAGTTTGCCCTCAGAATACAAGGTCCTGTTCCTACATCAGAACCCAGTCAGAGCCAATCAAATAATTCAAAACTAAACTGTTTAAAAAATACATTTCTTGTTTCACCTCACATAGATTCCCTTCGAGATTCAGCCTCGGATTCACCATGTACGGTTGGACATCTGTATGTCTTCGTGATTCTTGTATGTACTTGGATGTACTTTATTATACTCTATTTGCAATGCGACTGTGGTAACTTTCGCTTTGTGATCGGTTAATGGTATAAATCTATGGTTAATGGTGTTAATCTCCATAAAGTTATCAAGCAGTCAAGCACGTTAAATAAGAAAGGTAGCACCTAGATGTTAATTGAGGATTAGGAATCTGCCACACTCAAATTTTCAATTCCCCATTTGAATAATGGGATATTGACTAATTTAAAATTTTGGTTTGCTACAATAGGAGCCAAACAATTTTTTGGATTCAAAGTTTATGCCTGATCATGATCAAACAAATTTGACGAATATCAGTGGCGTCTCGCAGTGAACATTTTGCAACTAGACTGAAACTAAAAACTAAATGGAATAGAGTAAGTACTTATTTCTTAAAAATAAGTAAAAGAAATACCTAAGTATTCAAACTGCTACTTAGAAGATTAACAATACTTCACATTGGTAGGTAAGTAAGTACCTACGTATATCTCCAATATTTCCTCCAGTATTTCCATAAGTACAAACAAAATTCTTAATGGAAAAAAAACAACTAGGTTCTCCCTGCCTTTCTAAGTAGATATCTATGTAGGTAGATATACCTAGTTAATGGAGAGATTGTTTTATATATATAGTGATGGAGAGTTTAAGGCTGTTTTCCAGTTAAGCACTGTATATAGGTAAGTACATAGGTATAGGTATGTCATAGTATTGTCATATGTACCTACATCTGTAAATAGATAGGTACCTACCTACCGAGGTACCTTTATAGGTACTTATCTACATACCTACCTGAACATGTACCCAAAATCACATCATATACTTACAAAGTACACCTACTTAGTTAATTGGTATAAAAAATAATTGTAATATATCAACGGCATAACCATATAATTTATATGCTTCCTGTAGGAAAAAGATTGTGTTTTGAAAAAGGAAAAAGAGCTGTAAGACCCTAAAGACAGGGGGACAGTCTAAGACAGTTCTAAGACAGTTCTTAGACAGTAAGACAGTTCTTATTCCAATAAGAAGTATTTTTGCAATTAATTATTTATGTGTACCTAATGTAAACTTATATAAAGTTCTTGGCTAAATTGATTGATAATATTCTAGATTCTAGCAAAAAAATTACCTACTAGGTAAGTACCTACATCTACCTACCTCCTATACTTACCTAACTACCATTTATTACACATGCACTAAATTGATACATCTAGTTCTAGTAAGTAGGTACCTTTTACCTACTACCTAGGTAATGTTAATGTACTAACACTAACCTACTTCTAACAGAAATTCGGGATTCTCAGACAAAGTAGATGCACATTATTCAATAATAATTATTTATTATTAATGATTCTGCTTAAAACTATTTTACCTGTTTCAAAGAAAGACTTAGGAGGAAATGTTGCTGCTGTCCAAGACCCACTTGTTATAAAAAATGATCCAATTGAAAACAACAAATTATACATTTGCAACATTTTGCCGGCACAATATTTTTAAATTGACTATTTCACATTTTAACGTTACTTCGATACCTATTAATAAACAGGGCACTTGAACACTATTATTTTTGGTAACCTTCCTTCACACAAAATCTGAAGTATAAAGGACTTCACACCCTTATCCTTTGTAAAACAAAAAACAATAAACTGCTATTGCTTCCCAAGACCACATACATGCACGCCAAAAACAAAATAACAACAATACACAAAACCCGTTCGCCAGCGGCCAGCGCACATTGACTCGCTTCAAGGAAATTGAACTATTGAATAAGTAAAAAGTAAACGAGCGTTCGTGATATCTCACTTGCACTTCGAGCAATACGCAGTTTGCTCTGTCTCTGCTTCAGCTCAGTGGTAGTGGCAACTCAGCATCCCGCATCCCGCCGTTAACTCCCTAGATGCTCCCTACCTTTCTGTAACATTGACTGGACGGACAGACGGGAAAGCCAATAGAAATAGAAATAGAGAAACTGGTAATACTAATACTACTACCTATATGGTAATAACATAATAATTATCATTACTAAAATAAATAATAATAAGTAATGAATGACCTCTGCTTGCATAGGTAATACCTATATTTCTTTTCGCTTTCAAGTTTCAATTTTTAAAAAGAAAAGTGAATGGAGTACCTACTCGTAATATAATACTGGGGGCACCGCAGCAAATAAAAATTTTTTTCTACTCCCCATCTTTAAAATGCCATTTTTCGTATATGTTTCCATGACGCTGATCTTTTAAATACACCTTGACAAGCCGTGGCTTCGTGCATACAAGCCGTGGCTTCGTGCGTTTTAGTCACGGATTGAAATTATCGAAAAAATCAAGATAGTTGTCTGTGTCATTTTTAATCAATCTGTCAAACTAATTTAACGCGGCGTGACAAGAGAAGTAATTTTGTGGAAAGTAATTGTGGAATTATTTAGATATTTGCTATCGTAGAAAAAGTATAGTATGCAACTCGTTTTATAATGCCATTTTATTCACTCATTTTATTAAACACTCGCTCCGCTACGCTTCGCGCTCGTGATTAAAAAAGTCGTGACTAAAATGGCATTTATAAAACTTGATAGGTACATAATATAATATAAGTTAGGCAACTAGGTATATGCTTTCTTTTTAGTGGTAAATTAAAATTTTAATTATATTTTTTTTTACTAAAGCTGAAACGAACAAAAGAGAACCTGAACATATCTTCCTCCTCTTCGTCCTCGGAAATCTCATCAGACCAAAACTGACTTTCCTCGTCCTTTTCAATCTAAAATTACTTATTATTATAACTACCTAAGTAATGCATTTTTACATTAATTAATTCTTCTTGTTTTGTGTCTACTGTTTCTGCGTATTAGCAGAGACTAAATCTCTCTATGCGGTCTCTGATATTAGTGGATATATACATATATACCTAATAAGTACATGCGCTCATACAAAAATTGTATAACTAAAATAATCTAGTAAGAATTTATTTAACCCATTTGTGGTGAAGTTCAAAGGTTCAAAGCCCTATATATACAGGGTGTTACAACATCGCATGTCACAAACTCGTGCGGGCGCGTTCCACGAACAAAAACAAGAAAAAAAGTTCATTACACTTTTTCCAAACTTGATTCATTTCCAAGTTATAGGGGTTTAAAATTTTTCGAGAAAGAAATATTTTATTTTATAACTTTTTAATGAATAAAAATATAGCTTTACAATTTGGGATACTGTATGAATAACTTTGTATACGATACCTAACGACATTTATTACCCAAATATGGAATTTCAACTATAACCAGTGGCGTAGATACAGGGTGCGTCTGCGGTCTTAGGCAAAAAAAGAATGTGACGCTTTTGAACAGTTTGAAAAACATGATTTTTATATTTTACATTTCATTCTTAACACATTTGCTATCTTTCATCTTTTTCGATTCTCCAATATTTTAGGCACAAATTAAATATTCATAGAAGTATTCAAGTTGAAGGACGTCACTTTGTACAATTATTGTGAATTTTAGATGACAAGATAACCTAAGTAGTGTCCTGCTTGTTTGTAGAGTTTATAAACAAGGGTTTTAGTGTTTAATAGTGATTTTAATAGTGTTTAATATTCTTTAAAGTATAATTTCAAAAATTATGGAAAAAATCGTTTTCAACCGACTCATTATATAACTTTTTACAAAAATGTAATTTACTTTCTAATAATCAACATATGGATTACAGTATAACATAGGTAACGTTCTATTTCTGTCGGAATTACATAACAAAGATTTGTGAATCTGATTAAATGTTCAATGCATAAAGAAACAAGGACTTTTCTTTATGGTTCAATGGACGAAGGTCACAAAAAATAAGAAGTAGAAGAAATGAGAAATTACATTGAATTGCAACTCTCTTCACTATGTTCGCATTCAAACTATTCAACTCTTAATTGTCAATTATAATAAATTATAATATGTAAACTGAAATGTGATATAAATATATATATATATATATATATATATATATATATATATATATATATATATATATCACAGAAATAAAAAATAAAGAGTCTTTTATTTTATTTTATTCGTATTCATTCATATGCATAGACAACAATAATTATTATTTATAATGTTCACGTTCGCTTCTGTTCGTGCAAGTTCGTTTCGTTCTTTCCCTTCCAATTTTGTTGTCATTTGTCAATATGTCAAGTTTCTACGTCATTTAGGTGGTTTTTATGTTTTTTTAGTAAATTTATTAGAAATATTTAAATAAACAATTAAAGGTACACTCAAAGATAGATGAACGGTAAAAAATTCAACCCTTAACTTGTTAGTAAGTATATTTATACTGTTTCATGTTTAGTTAGGTGGTCAAGTAACGGTACTTAAAATTTACTGGAGATTTACAATAATTAATTTGGAATTCCCATAATATATTAATATTAAAAGAAAAAAACGGCATCGCTCTTTCAATATTAATACGTTTACGTTTATGTTTTAATAGACGTTCC
Organism: Pogonocherus hispidulus; assembly: GCA_963924545.1. Taxonomy (NCBI): domain Eukaryota; kingdom Metazoa; phylum Arthropoda; class Insecta; order Coleoptera; family Cerambycidae; genus Pogonocherus; species Pogonocherus hispidulus. Next base: position 81,687,119 of record OZ004693.1, read on the forward strand.
AAAGAATTCTTGTATTTCGTATACTTTAGCTATATTTTTCAATATGTTAATTCGAAAATATTGTTTTTAAAGACTATATAGACCACCAATATTAAGTAAAGAAATTATACAATATTCTTTATCATTTCATATTGTATAAAATAGGTAGGTAAATAAGCAGTTGCTAATATTATTTTACTACCGGACTTGATAAATGTTTTTATTTGCTTGGTATACCATGAATTTGTAAGTGTATACAAAACTTTCTTGTCCTAAACATTCTTAATTTTAAAAATGTCTTTTTCAATATTATAATAAATTTTCTGCTTTCATAATTAAAGGAATATGTTTATAGTTTTGCCCTTACTGAATTATGTTTATTGTCATTCCAGATTACGACAAAAAAAAATGGATGAACAGGGACCGGAGGTAACATTTTTATTCCAGTTCGGGTTAGTAAGAGATGCAGTTACAGTTCCTCAGTCATCTTTAAATCTCAAAACAATAAAGAATCTCGCATGTGATTTCCTCAATTCTAAGGTAAGTTGATAACAAGGAGGTAACCACTAAGAAAATAGTGCGGCGTAATGTAAGGTTTTCACAAGTAATAATTGAAAGTAGTGTCAGTTAGTGCGAACTAATACGAGACATTTTTGAGTAGTATATACAGTAGTATATACTCCGAAGGCGGAGTATGTATACATGACAAAAACAAATTCTAAGATGTTGTAGGGAACGAAGTAGACTTAAAACATGCATATGATATTAGTATAGGTTATTTCGAGGGTTAAGTATTTAAATAAAACTTTTACTTATTACTATTACAACTCAGTTATTTTTGCTTTATACTTTTATACATTTTTTCAATAGATTTTTTCATGCCTTTTTTATTTAAAGGGCCCACTTCCTAAAAGAGTTATTGGAACTTAAATGACATATTAATTTTTAACAATTTGGATATCCTGACCACACAAAATCGTCTAGTTCTTTACTTTAAGACTTTAATTGTATAATTTTTATTCCTATTTTCTAAAATTCTTCCTATACACCATATTGTATCATAATATACGGCGTAGTACTCTTCATTTTTTATTTCAATCTGCCAGTCAACCTTACTAACTCTGTCTTCTTTATCTGACAATATTTCTATTTCTAATTTGCTTAAGTTCCATATTTCCCTTAAATTTGATTTGTGTCGCGATTTTTGTCTAATATTGAAATTTTTCTTAGTTTTTATTTCGTATTTTTTTTATATGGTGTTTTCCTACTTTGGGAATTATTGTATAATTTAAAAGATTGCAAATGGTCGCTCGATAACCTTCCATCTTTACTCGAGAATAACTAACAAATTGCAGGCTTGCAAATTTTTTTACAGGTGTTAGTTTAAATAAGACATAACATCCACAATAATTTTTAATATATTCCTTGCCAATTTATCTTCAGTGTGATCTTTTATATTCAGATTCTTCATATTTTATAATAATTTCATATTTGCTATATCGAAATTATTTTGGTTATTGGGATTTTCTCTAATTTCATTATTTTCCCTATGATTAACCTTATGCATCTTCACTATTTTACAATAGGAAGACTTTCATTCTTCATTGAAATATTTTCCAACGCAATATTTTAAGTTATTCTTCAAATTTTATATTTAATTCTCGTGCTTCAATACAGCATCAGTTTTAGCTTGTTCTATTATAATGTTTATTTATTTAATAGAGAACACTTTTTATTTTCTAAAGTTCTATCATACTATCAGGTCCAACGTTAAATCTGACTCATTGATTGGAATGATGATTGGAAGCAGGATACTAAATTTTATAAATGTTGATTGATCCAAGATTTTAGTAGATACTTCTTTGTGCAAGTTTAGTATATATGTAGTTATAACATTAGCATAAAAAAATTACCATATAATCTCGTAGACTGATATGTAACAAATTTTTGTATCGCCAGCCTGTCAGAAACACAGAAATAGGCTTCCCAATTAAATTATTATATAAAAATGGTAGATGAAAACCAGGATGAAATTAGAATATTCGTTTATCTTTAAGAACAATGAATTTAATAATAAATGTTTTACGCATAAAAAAACCGCATTTATACTTACTTACCTTTAATGTCGATTTTATCACTAGCACTGATTGAGATTAAAGTAACACTAGTATTTTCATCTTGGCACTTGTCACGCTACACATTTATAGGTATTGCGATGTACTGCGTAGTGCAAAATGCTGTATTTCAATAGTTTGAGCAAGTGCGTAATTCAGAGTAGTGCGGACGGACTGCGAAGTTTTATAGTCGTACTGTGGCGTATAGCGGACGTAATGCGGGTAATTCGAGAGAATTTGTACAGATATTTCAAGAAGTGATTACCCCCTCTGTTGATAATAATTATATAATATGTATTTTTAAGTTATAGATGCTATTAGCCACTAATAATAATTAAATATTTCAGATTCCAGATCATGGAGTGAATAAGTTAGGAGATCGTTTGTTACTGTTTCGACATGCATATAATTCAACAAATATTCTTCAATTGATTAATTCTGCCTCAGAAATAACTGATGAAACTTTAATAGAGATTGTTTTAACTGGTAAAGGTAAGATACATCTTTCTGTCATCTTTGTTATTTAGTGTTTTATGTACCTTGTAGTAAGTCCAAAAGTAGATAAAACGTGATATATTGAAAAACGGAACATTTAGTGAAAAAAAATTGATGTGTTACTAATTTAATGTGATTATTTATCTTTTTAGTGTCACCTCTTTCATCGGTTCCAGATGTCACTGTAGTAAGACCTCATGCTCTTTCCGTTCATTCATATAAAACTCCAACATTTTGCGATTTTTGTGGTGAGATGTTGTTTGGATTAGTTAGGCAAGGACTCAAATGTGATGGTAAGCATATATATCCATCTCTTATTTTATTGACAGTTGTATGTGCGCCTAATATTTTACATTTGGCGGGCTCTCTCATGGGTCGACGTGACATCGGTACCACCATAATTGGTACCGATTATGTGCCATAATCTATTCTCACAGGCGACTGTAAATTTATATCATAGATACCCAACGGCTCCAAAAAGATGTCGTCGATTTAAAAATTATAAGACGAAGAAAGAAAAAATATTAGATTCATCCTTATCTAGAAAGAAACATAAACTGCAGACTACATTAACTGCAGTAATTATAAAGGCACTGATACTTTTCGACTTCCAATTCAAAATTTAGTTCAGTCGACATGATTATTTTGGACACTTCAATCACTTCACTGTCAATCACGCCGTGTGGTACTGGACGTTTGCCGACAGAAAATATGCCGATACACGGTATCCCGCAAGCATACAGAGTCGAGACCGCGCCAGGTCTATCCGTGTGCGGCAATTTGAATACATGGAAGCGACATTGGCTCTGCACACCGAAAACATACTGAACCAACGTCGAGCTGACCCGTGAGAGAGGGGCCTTAAGTGTTAGATTCACATGCATATTAGAAAAGACATTTATAAGTAGCTTCACATAATTTTCTGTATTTTATTGACAGCTGTATGTTTGATTAATACTTTACATTTAAGTGTTAAATTCAAATTCATATTAAAAAAGAATTTTCAAGTTGCATCACATATTTTATAGAAGAAACACAGTGTGTCTTAGGTGAAATAGTATGCCACCTTTAAGTTAAAAAGGTAACAATAAGAATTATTTTTGGCTTGATAATGCTTATAGTATATAAATTTATATACGTAGTTCTTATTCTCATAGAAAAGAGATGTATTCTGATTTGTATGGATGAATTACTTAATGGTAATGATAATGATGCACCTACATATAAATATAATATACTAATCTTATAGCCTCAGCTAGACTAATTATTATCTAATCGCAAGATATTAAGTACAGTTCTATTTATAATGTTGTACCATATTGACGAGTGGTAAGAAATAATATATTAGAATCATTAATATTATGATCCCTTCCAGGTTGTGGTCAAAATTATCATAAGCGTTGTGTGGTAAAAGTCCCAAACAATTGCTCCTACATATTACTGGACGAGAAAACAAGGAGACGTTCGGCTAATCTTCAAGTTCCACGTAGTCCTTCTGGTGGCTCAAATACCTCGCTTGCATCTGCAAATTCTACACAAACCGAGGACAGTGGCTTGGTAAGGCTTGCAAATTTTTTTACAGGTGTTAGTCTAAATAAGACATAACTTTTGTCTCTCTTTCTCTTCATACACGTTAATTAGACACTATTGCCACTTGCTACCTTAGTTTTGTTGACAACTAAAGTATTTTTGAAATGTTTAAAACTGTATATTATAGAAAACAATTGAAACTAGTATCTGACATATAAAATTGTTACATGCCTACATGTATATTATTGTTTTATTTCTTAATTTACCAAAAACAAGACTGCTGGAGAACTTGATTGTAAAATATTTTATATTCTATTATACTGTGTAACTCAGTTCTTAATTCCGTCCATTGTTTATTAATTAATGTATTACATTTTGGTGGAGGTTTTCGATTTATATATTTTTTAGATACTTTTATTTTGTATATTTGTATTAAATTTTTTTAATATAATTTATGTTATTATATTTTTGTTTTATTCGAAAACCTAAGTATAAAAGTAGTTTCATCAAAATTGTTATTTTTAATGATACTGCCTGATTAGAAAACGTTAAAAAATAAAAATAGAGGGTTCATTCAAGCGGTGGGTACTATTCAAATTATAACTGACAAAATATGAACTTGATATTAACCTAACCAAAAATAAATATATTTCCTTTTACATCAGGAAAATTAAGATCAAACTAACTTACCTTAAACCTGCAGTTTTCTACCTCAGTAAAATGTTCCTACTGATTGTCAGTTTTAATTAAATAAAATGTAATATTAAATTTAATATTTCATTTAAAAATTTAATTGAAAGAAAAACTATTGTTCGGCCATGCCACCAAAAACCAAAATATTAGGCCACTACCAGTTAAGTGATGTTCGTAAATAGCCAACTGGACTGATTTAGCAGATTTTAAATAGGCAATCAAAATTCATGTTTTGGTAGTCTTACAATTAGTATACTGGCATGTCAACTGTTAATTGTTTGATGTAATATGTGTATTTACTGTTTAATAACTAATATTATTTATACAATTTGTATAATCTATAGGTAAGTAAATTTTAGACTTAAAAGTGGCTACAGAATTATTAAAACTATATTTCAATATCAGTTATTTTATTTGATATCAAAAAAATTTAAAACCAGAAAACCATAGAGAGATAATTTTCTTTATATTACTTTTAGGCTTTTAGGTTAATGTCAATATTATTAAGTTTAAAATATGTTTTATATGAAACTGGATAACCTTACAAGATTTAAGAAAGTTATTACAAACTGCTTCATAAAATACTGCACAAGTACTAAAATAGAATGTGTCCCTTATTTTGAAAATGTTATAAATTTAGGAGTTAAAACAATGCTTTCACTGATAAAAATATTTAAATCCGATTTTAGCTTCATATTTTATAGGTAAGTTTTCTAAAAGGACTTAACTTAAGGAAAAATTAACGATTTGTACTTAATTTAATCTTAATGTTCAAAAGAGTAATACAATTGTTACATTTTTATATACCCATATTTATAATTCATTGAAAAAATTGTAAAGCTAGTTTTACATGTACTTTTGGTCAGTTTTGAACATAATTTGTTTTTTTTTTTAGACAACATCAATCCAACTAGAAGCATTTGGCTTTATCTGATTTATATACATATTATAATAAGTATTTGTTGGCCTTTATCCTATTCTGTAAGTAGTTTTATTTATTTCATGTTGAGTTTGGATTTTCATAACATAAATATGTATTTGTAATCAAAAATGTTAATTTTTTATAATATCTATTTATATTTTTTCCAGATTTGTTGTAGAAATCGATACAAAACTGCAAGAATCCAAACGAAATATTTATTTAGTTACTTTATGACCCCAAATATTGTAAGGAGCATTACTAATATAAAAAGTTTGCAGATCAGCCATGGATTTGGAAAAATAATTAGAAAATGAATTTTAAATTTGTTGTCAGTCGATTCATATACTTTCCATTCTTAAAATAAAACTCGGAAGACATTTGAATAGTGTATATAGTTAGTAGTGTGTAGACTATAAATATCTTTTTTATCTCGCCTGTTATTGAGTTTCGAAAATATTCCTTTTCTTAAAATCCCCAAGTAAACCAATACACCTATAGCGCTTCAAAGAACTGAATGAGGGATAAAAATTATATTACTAACATGTTCACCACTAAAACTAGTTTTTGATTTTATTTTTCTATAAAATATAGCTACATAAAAAGCAATCCTTAAATATTTCAAAAATACACAAAATAATTGAAAAATATGTATGTATTTGTAATGACTTCAACAAATCTGTTAAGACATACAGGATGCCCGTATTTCGAGATCAAGCATGGGGATATCAGTTTATAAAAGATACGAACTCGGTTAAATTGGGGTAATGGTGCGGAATTTAGTGCACATTCATATTCTAAAATGGAATCCGAGGTACTGCTTTATAAGTTTACAAGATTTTAGAAAAAACTGAAATTTTGTATTTTCTTTTTTCTCAAATATTTAATTTCTTATTACAGCCACTGTTTTAATTTTTAAACATCATTAGGGCAACTTTTTACATAGAATCTGATTTATTTCTGCTCCGACAGTCAGGCGGCAGGCGACAGTCTTCCAGGCTGAAGTCTTCGCTATCCTAATGGCAGCAAAGAAGGAAGAAGTAAGGAACTGTACGGAGCAAAATATTTACTTCTGCTCCGACAGTCAGGCGGCCTTAAAGGGTTTAGCATCTCCAAGGACAAGATCTGCTCTTGTCCAAGAGTGCGGAGATACCCTGGAGGAGCTGGCCAGAGCAAAAGACAAAGAGGTTAAATTGGTATGGGTACCAGGTCATAGTGGAATCCCAGGGAACGAAAGGGCCGATGAACTGGCTCGACTCTGATCTCAGGGACCCAGCCAAGGATCAGAACCGATTTTAGGCATTACACGAAGGCAAGTCAACATGGCTCTTAATGATTGGGCTCATGAAACACTAAGTAAAAACTGGAGAAGGAGTGAAAGTTGTAGGCAATCTTGCAACTTTATAGTGGAGCCAAGCAAGACCAAGACGGCCTGGCTGTTAAGTTGTAGCCGGAAGGCTCTAAACCAGTTGGTGGGAGTTTTAACGGGTCACTGCAGGCTTAGAAGACTTAACCTTAAACATTGATGGGTGTTGAGGAAGTCCCTATCTGCCCAAAGTGCGGGGAGGGGGACGAAACGCCTTCCCACTTCTTGGCAGGATGTGTGGCTTTCGGCAGACTAAGACACGACGTCTGGGAGGCCGGGGAGCTGCAAGGGCAAGAGGTCAGTTCCCTTGAATGGACCGATATTCTGACCTACATCAGAAAGTCGGGAAGGTTCGACGAGGGAAGAAGGTGACGGAGTTAGGTAGGGGACGACAGGTTTGGGCAAAAAGGGCCCACTTGTGGCCTACTTGCCAGGTCTTGGCTGCCCCATACCACCACCACTACTACTACTACTACATAGAATCTGAATCTGCCAATTCAGATTTCGCCAAAAATGAAAATTCTAAATTAAAAAAATTGTTTTATCAAGCATTGCTGTGGAAAGAGTATAAAATATAGGCAGAAAAACTATATGAAGTATATCTAGTAGTACATAGTTAAACTATCTTCAGTGTAGATAATTAGGATTTAAATCCGAAACAGCGCGAAATTTATTTATTGTATTTTAACACAATTTAAAAAAAATAATAAATTAATAAATAATTTACAAGTGTTCGAATTGTTCACCATTTACTTCTACACATAATTATATTTACCTATTTCTGGTCTGGTACTGGTATAATTTATCTTTTCTTTTATTACAGTGATGTGTCATAATATGATATACTTAAGTACCTGTTATAGGACTTAGCCCAATCATATCTCTCAATGTAAGTAAAAGAACAGTTTTCCAATAGTGATCTGGAATCTTCATCAATACTCTTGTTTCACAAACTTTGACAGTTTAGATGGTAAACAATTTGAACACTTGTTATTTATTAAGTTATTATTAACTTTTTGTCGTGTTACAATACAAAAAATACTGAAGCTAATTATCTAAACCGATGAAAGTTTAACTATGTACTATTAGGTATATTTCGTATTTTTTTCTGCCTATACTTTATAGTATTTTCACAGCACACTTGATAAAACAATTTGTGTATCTAGAATTGCCATTTTTTGTTCAAATGTCAAAAAAATGGCGCCCTAATGATGTATAAAAATTAGAACAGAGCCAGTAATAATAAACGAAATATTTGAGGATAAATAAAATACAAAATTTCAGTTTTTTCAAGAAAAGTCTTAAAAACCTATAGATGTACCTCGGATTTCATTTTAGAATATAAATGTGCACTAAATTCTGCAACTTTCCCCAATTTAACAGAGTTCATATATTTTATAATAACTGAGATACCCATGCTTAAGCTCAAAGTACAGGCACTCTGTATCAGGAAAAACAGACGCGTTGTATAACGGAAAATAGTTTACAAGCCAAAATGGTCTGAGGAACTTGACGGATGGGTTGAACATACACTTTATAAGGCTCATCAAAGCCATTTACAAACCTTCACTTACAGGAACTTACTTTTATAATAGTTACAGCCATAAGCTTCACCCTTGGCATTCGCAAATTACCCATTAGAGATATTTTTACAAATAAAAAATTAGGATTAGGTACACTAAATCAGGTAAAGGAAAATAATTATAGTATATCAACAAAAATCAATTGGGTTCCAAAAAAACTTTACCACATAACACAAATTTCTTCTTTTATATAAGTAGTTTTTCTTGTAAAACCCATTTGCTTTATTATTTCAAATTTATAATATAGTAATTATATTGAGACGATTTCATAAGCTACTTGCTGGCAAATATGCTCACATTGCAATAAACTTCACAAATGTAATCATGTGTAAGCTAATTTAACTGTCAAATTGTTGGAACACAACCACTCATGTTAAGTTTACATGTCAGCTGGTAGCTAGAACACTTACTCGCTATAATTGCCATAAAAGCCTCCAACCTCAAGAGAATACAAATATCATTAGAAAAATTTGCTAATATACAACAACTATATTTAACAGTTTCAGGGAAATAATAGATCGCCTTCGTTGGGTGGTCGACCAGTATGGGTAGAAAAAGAGCTGTCTAGTAGAGTACGCATACCTCATACTTTTGTTTTACATTCATACACAAGGCCCACAGTATGTCAATACTGCAAGAAGCTATTGAAGGGATTGTTTAAACAGGGTCTACAATGTAAAGATTGTAACTATAATGCCCACAAGAAATGCATCGACAAAGTACCCAAGGACTGCACTGGTGAACTTCCAAAAGATTCTTCAGGTTAGATATTCTTTGCTACCATAATTTATGAATGTGGACTAACCACTTCAAACTTGATGCCCACAACAACTATTTACCACAATGTTTGTCGTTTGCATCAATAAGTGGTGCCCATAATACCGATAAGAACTTAATCTCTTGGATAACAAAAACAGGGACTACTGCTCAAATAGAATTCTGCAAATAACCTCTTAATATTTCCTCAATAGGTAACTTTGAATACGCAGATAATTCAGCTGGTAACGACAGCCACAACCACTTAATAGAACAGGATCAGGATATTATAAAGGATACCTACACAGCAGAAAATGGTGCTAATAAATACATAGAGGTTATACCCGTTCATGATGATGACAACGATATAACTCCCTCCACGTAAGTATACAAAATGATAGGCATAGTAAAGTCAGTATGTTACTCAACTTTAAATTGTGCTGTGCCGATTATATAATTAGTAATATATTTCATTTTCATTACATCAACATGAACTTATTTTTACACCAAACTATTATTTGTTTTCGTAAGTAATAGAATGATATATAGAAATAACTGGATGTAACAAATTACAAACAAATGGTAGGCATAATCAGCTAGACCGCAATCCACTCAGTTATATAAACCTAATCTTTCGCATAAGGTAATTTATATATAGTGGCCCTATAATTTTTTCAGTAGAATCGAAAGAGATGGCATAATTATTGCTATAGGAACCTTCATTTATTATTTGGTCTAAAATGTTGCAAGTAATATATTTAGTTCAACCAACCGTTTGCAATTTTAATTTTAAAATTTCCTCAAGTTGCAGTTCATCTTCTTCTCCAAGTGCCAATATACCTCTACAACGAATAGTGCAGTCTGTCAAACATACAAAACGACGAGGATCTAAGGTTATAAAAGAGGGCTGGCTGGTACACTTCACTAATAAAGACATGATGGTAGTATTTTAGAGGGTTTTATAATATCTTTGACTGAAATGCTTTTGGCTTTTAGGTTAGGAGACACTTTTGGAGACTAGATACAAAATCCATTGTTTTATTCCAAAGTGATCAGAGTTCTAAATATTTTAAAGAAATTCCATTATCGGAAATTTTAACACTAGACAGTGCTAGGATAAAGCAAGGAGGTATGCTATAGTACAATATATACCAAATACAACAAATAAATAAGATAATCAAATATGAGAAATCTGTAACTTTATACCTTACTTTATTCAGAAATTTTTTAAACTTTTATTTGGAGATACCGAAAACAACTACTCCACGGGCACTGTGCTCAGACTACTACTTTTTAAACATCTTCAAAAAAGTTAAAAATAAAAATCTTTAAAGTGAATCTAATCGCCTGAATTGACTCAATATATTATTTTTCATAAGCTTACAAAAGGGAATATTTTGAGATATTAGAAAAGATCAGGTGACTAGGAGGCTGAGCGTGTGTCCTTGAAAAGGAAGGTATTAGCAAACTAACATTTTCTATTTTTCTATATTCACAGATGTTATGCACTGCTTTGAGATAAGAACAGCCAATGTTGATTACTTTGTCGGTCAGGATCCACTATATGATCTTCAGGATGGAAATTCAGTAAATCTACCACCCCCAGATAGCGGTGTTGGAGCTTATCTGGCTAGGAGTTGGGAAACTTCCATTAGACAAGCAATATTACCAGTGCAGGCAAATATTAGTAAGTGAACATCTTGATTAATGCTTTTTCATTTTGCAAGGGAATATGAAATTCGACATGTGCTGTGAATGTGAAGCTTTTAACATAAAAGACCTACAAAAATTTGATTTAATTGATGCAGACTTGCACGAAATATTTCTCCGAACTCAGTTTATAAGCCGTAAGAAAGTATAAGCCTATTTATTACAAGTGTCTATTTTTGTATGTGCCAGGTCCTTGTATCATTTTTTTAAATGCATTTTATTGTATGGTATTATGGGAGTCTAGGTAGCTATTTTAATAAACGTCAATTATCAGATTCTACATCACATTGTCAGGATATAACTATTTCAATCATTGAAATCATTACTCTTTATTAATTTATTAATTAGTATCGCTATATTTGTCCTGTAAGAGTTGCCAGATCAAGTTTTATTTGATTCACTTAAAAGTAATAAAATTCAAAATACCCAAAAAAAAAAAGGAAAAAAACGCACAATTTCTAAATTGAATTAGCAAAGTTTTTTTTTGTACATTTCTGGATAATTCGGAAAGTATTTTAAATTTCTGTAATGTTTGAATTTTTGGTTTCATCGATGCAGACTTTCCACCCAATAACATTACATATATTTTTCATATTTCCATTGAAATACAAAAAAAAACGAAGTTTTGTTTGTATCATTTATATTTTATGCTACTTAACTAAATATAACAATCATATGATCTAAATATTCAGCTATATTTTATTATAGTACTTAATTATTTGGGTTAGATGAGTTTTGTATATCAGATGTGCGGATATGGTTTGTTTATCCACCATTGACCTTTGTAGGTTGATGGTTTTCTTTTTTTTTCGAAAAATGATAATAATTGTGCCAAGAAATACTAAAAAACAAAATAAATAAAACATACAATTTTCTTTTATATTGACATTGATTTAATTAAAGTATATTTATCAGAACATGAAGAGAGTTCTATTTGTGAGGAGCAAATAACGGACATGAGCCAAATTTATCAGATATATCCCGATGAAGTTCTTGGTTCAGGACAGTTTGGCATAGTTTATGGTGGTGTGCATAGAAAGACTGCAAGATCTGTGGCTATTAAGGTAAAGTTACTTCATAGTATTCATATTATTTGTATGTGTCTCTGTAACTATGTTACAAGTTGTAATACAGGGAATATTTGACGTAATACATTTTTTTTATATGCTCCATAAAATAAGTTCTATACTGTCAAACTCCATTTGAACTGAAGTACCAACTACAAAGTTACACAATGGGTACATTTATACAGAGCCCCAAATAAAAATTTGTTTAATTTTAAAACAAAGACACAAGATAGTATAATAGTTGAAAAATTACACCTAATTCGTTATTTATGGGGGAACGCAGCTGAGAGCCATACCTGTGTGACAGCTTATACTTTACCAGCTACTCATCTTATGGCGGTATTTCAGAAGTCTCATAACAGTAGGTCGATATTCGCAATTTGTGTGCAAAAAAACTAGTGGAGCAGTTCTTCACGGCAATTGACAGCTCAGGGCCTTTATATACATAAAGGCTTAATGTAGCAGTATAAAGCAAAATGTAGCAGTGTAAATTCTGTAATTTATGGAGAAATCACTTGTATGTCTAGCTAAAAATTTTTTTATTATACTTGCACCATAATCGTCATTTAAAATACTAAAAAGCCTGCATAAACGTAACATTTAATGCCAAGATAAGTAGCTGGTAATGAATAAGCTGTGCCTCTTGTCACCCCACCGTCGTTTCGGAGTGAACTATTAGGTGTGATATCTCCCACCCATTGATATTTACATCTCAGCTCCCACCCATGCCTCATTCTTTTTCTCTGGTTAATAAACACTACTTACTATCAACACATTCTTGTCTTCTTGTCTTCAGATTAAACAAAATTTTATTTGGGGCTCGTGACAAACAAATTTTATCAGGAGCCCCAAATAAAATAAACATACAACATACTCACATACATACATACTCCGTGATAAACAAATTTTATCATGGAGTAAACATATCATTAACAGGGCCTGTAACATGGGACATTTAGAATACAGACAAATCAATTTGTATGGGGTCAATTTGGAAAGGAGAAAGGATGCTCAAATTATTCCACAATTAACATTCAACCACATTGCAATGAACACATATTTTGCTTTAATTTGTTCATGTTTCCTGATTTTGATTTATATAGCAAATATACTATTTCATGTGGAAAAACATCGATAAATCTGGTAGTGAAAAGTGATCATTAGAATTTTGACATTTACAAAACTAAGAGATCCCCCCATCTGTCACTAAAAACAAAAAGCCGAGCCTTCTACATAAATGTATAAGAATAACAGAAAATAAATTCCAATTATGGGGCAGGAAATACATACAATAGAATATAAATATCACTTAAATTTAAGTAAAAAAACATCATAAACATAAAAATAACTTAAATACTACAAATCTTAGACATAACAATAACAGAGCAATAATATCTCCGGATAATAATAATATATTTCCAGATAAAGCTAAATTATAAAAAAAAATACACTATACATTAACTAGGGAATATAAAATACAGCTTTTAATGTCACCCATATTACAATGGAAAATGTCAAAAGAAGACTGATACTCATTACCGTAGAAACACATGTTAAAAAGAGGTGAATACTTCAATAGATTCGTACGAGGTGTGGAAAGGTAAAAGAGCGAATAAGAACGAGTTTGAAAAGATGTCACATTAAATCCTATGACACTAAGAATACTTGGACAGTCGACTCTATTAGTTATAAGCTTGTAAAGAAACAACACTAAAAAATACACGCGGCGCAATTCCAAATCATTTAATTGAAATCTGGATAACAATTCTAATTGTGGAGTACCGATAGCCGGGTAAACACCATCCTCTCTATAAGCAAGATACTTAACAAACATTCTTTGAACTCTTTCCAAGGCAGATATATGAACTTCATAATGAGGATTCCAAATAACAGAGGCATATTCCAATTTAGACCTCACAAAAGTATAAAACAATAGCTTTAAAGTTGACGTATTTTTGAAATACTTTGAGTTTCTCATAAAAAAGCCGATCATTTTGTTAGAGCTGGCTACAATACTATTAATATGCGGAACAAAAGTAAGCATGGAGTCAAATACCTAACACCTAAATCTCTAAATTCAGAACATTTAACAACTATTTCAGCATCAATTTTATATGTAAATGAAACTGGATTAGATTTTCTTGTAAATGTCATAGCATTACATTTTGATATATTCAGCGATAGTTTATTATTTGTACACCACACGCTAATTTTAGATAGATCACTCTGTAGCTTAACACAATCGGATTCAGAGTTGATAGCCGAATATAATTTAAGATCATCAGCATACAGGAGTACATTACTTTCAAGCTCTAGACAGATATCATTGATGAATAAAATAAACAAAAGTGGACCAAGAACCGATCCTTGTGGCACTCCTGATGTAGCAGATACTTCCCAAGAGGTAAAACCGTGATATGATATGTACATTGATCTGTTTAACAGATAAGATTGAATGAATTGAAGCCATCGAGTAGTCAATCCGAAATTAGACAGTTTTCCTAGTAATAAACCATGATCAATTCTGTCGAATGCTTTAGACATATCAGTATAAACAACATCTACTTGTCCACCTTGATCTAGAGAACTTGCTAGAAAATTGGTAATAGTCATGAGATTGGTAACCGTAGATCTACAAGCCAAAAAACCATGTTGACTGAAAGAAATATGCGATTTGACATGAAACATTAAAATATCATATAATATATTTTCAAAAAGCTTACTAAAATTACAAAGAATGGCTATAGGTCTATAGTTTTCAATTTCGGATTTTTGTCCTTTTTTAAAAATAGGGCAAATCTTTGACTTATATATATTAGTTTAAGTTCTGTAGAAACTCACTAATAATTATTGTGCCTAAACCTTTGCATTATTTTTTTCTTATTATTATTTTTTGATTTTAGGTAATAGACAAATTAAGATTTCCCACAAAACAAGAGGCACAATTAAAGAATGAGGTTGCTATTCTTCAAAATTTGTCTCATCCCGGAGTAGTGAATCTGGAACGTATGTTCGAGACTCCAGAACGAATATTTGTAGTAATGGAAAAATTAAAAGGCGATATGTTGGAAATGATATTATCTCATGATAAAGGGCGTCTGACTGAACGTGTAACAAAATTCTTGATTACACAGGCAAGTAAATTAGCGAGTTCCGTATATATTCAAAATTTATGAGCATGTACGTCGCATTATTAAATTTTGTAAATATTTAAAAATATTGAATTAAATTATTACATGAATTTGTTATCATATACCTACTCCTTTTTATTATAACTAAAATTACATGGTCTTCGTTAATTTCTATAAATTTTTTATAGATTTTAATAGCTTTAAAACATTTGCACAGCAAAAATATCGTACATTGTGATCTGAAACCAGAAAATGTCTTGTTAAATTCGGATGCAGAATACCCTCAGGTGAAACTATGCGACTTTGGATTTGCGAGAATTATAGGAGAAAAATCATTTCGTAGATCTGTTGTGGGCACGCCTGCTTATTTAGGTAAGAACAATAATTTAGTTTGGTATATTTCATATAAAATGGATCAATAGATAGATTTGTTATATGAAATGAACCTATTTTTATTTATGTATACGTACTGCAGATCGCATTAACCTATATTATATACAGAGCGCGTCTAAAGTCCCCCCCTACTAACATTTGAACTAATTGGGTTAGTGACTCCGGACAAAATACAGGGTGAATTATATAAAATGTATTATTTTTTGACAATAAATTCATTCTCATAAGATGAAAGATGGCGCCATAAGCGGTCAAATATTTTTTTTTATGATAAGGTGGGACGTGTTGCATATTATTTAAAAGGTCTCTCAATTCTCTGCCTACTAGTCTTTGAAAAATTCAAATCGGTTCATCCGTTCTCAAGTTATAAGCATTTCTGTGAGTATGGTTCTAAATGAATAAACAATATTAAAACAATATTTTAATAGAAATAACTAAAGATTTTGTTCAAGATGAGCACCTTGGAGCTCCGGACGGTAGAAGAACCTGTCAAGACATTTGCCTGTGGATAGTTGCACACTCATTGGTGATTCCATGCCGCAAAATCCAAAAGATTGACTGGTTGGGTAATGAATGGGTTTGGTTAAGGTAATCCCATGAAAAAATTCAATGGACTCAAATCCGGCGAATGAGCAGGCCATTCAATAGGTCCTTGACGTCCAACCCAGCAGATATTATAAAAGTTATCAAGGAAATTCCTGATTTCATTAAAATAATGTGGTGGTGCACCGTTCTGTTGATACTTTATGTTAAGCCCTTGAAACTCATGGACATTATTCTAGGAGATCACATCATAGAACCTTTTTCATTAAAGCGAATTTAACAGTATATCTTGTAACAGACATGTATACCTTGACTGGTTGGAAAATAAAATTCAACTTGCGATGGCTAAAATAGTCCAGAATAATGTCCATGAGATTCAAGGGCTTAACATAACGTATCAACAGGACGGTGCGCCACCATGTTATTTTTGGGAAATCAAGAATTTCCTTGATAAATTTAATCCTAACAGATGGATTGGACGTCGAGGACCTATTGAGCGGCCTACTCGTTCACCGAATTTGAGACCATTGGATTTTTTCTATGAGGTTATTTTAAATATAAAAAGTTCATTACTCAACGAGGCAATCTTTTAGATTTGCAGCAGAGAATCACCAACGAGGGTGCTTCTACCCCCAGGCAAACATTTTACAACAACATGCGCCAGGAAATGTTTGATAGGTTCTTCTACTGTTCTATTTTGAACAAGATCTTTAGTTAGTCCTATTAAAATATGATTTTCTTTATTAAACTGTTGAATTTGACTGCTTTTATTTCATCTTTTATTTTAGGAAAATGAATTTATCGTCAAAAAATAATACACTTTACATGATTTACTCTGTATTTTCTCCAAAGTCCCTAACCCAACTAATTCAAAAGTTAGCGGGCAGTGGGGGCGGACTTTAGATGAGCTCTGTGTAATATACAGTGCGCTATATTAGAGTATATTATACTTTAATGTGGCCTACAGATTAATAATATACCACCTCCCTCACCCACAGAAGTGTTTTAATTTAGGGTTAATAATTGTGATTAAAATGAGAGGTTGACATATTATTATTATGTCTCAATAACTAATAGTGATATAAAAAAAATTAAAACGCTAAAATATTTACATTGTTTTCAGCCCCTGAAGTACTTCGAAATAAGGGCTATAATAGGTCTCTAGATATGTGGAGTGTAGGTGTGATTGTGTATGTCAGCCTAAGTGGTACATTCCCATTTAATGAAGATGAAGATATTAATGAGCAAATTCAAAATGCCGCTTTCATGTACCCTCCTAATCCTTGGAAAGAGATATCATCGGCAGGTAATTTATTAACAATACGTCTCATGTATAATTTCTTAACTTTTGATTTTCAGCTATCGATTTAATTAATAACTTACTTCAAGTTAAGCAGAGGAAAAGATACACTGTGGATAAATCCTTACAACACATTTGGTTGCAGGTAATCTTTTACTTATTTTAAGTATACAGACAGATTAAACAATCACGAGCAGTATATTAGTTAGTTTCATATAATTGCATATAATAATATATATTTTTTTTAAATTTAATTACTAGGAATTGATATAATTTACAACATAAAAAAATCTCCAAGAAATTAATAGATTGTAATTTTTCACTGGAAACAAATGACACTTAACGTTTAGGAAAGAACAAATTAGTTTCAATTGCAAACACTTGTGGTAGCAAACACTTAAAAATGTACTTATGGATGTCTCGATATTTTCAATGCTTCAATTTTTTTCCGTCAATTTTAACCCACCAAATTACCCGGTAAAGTCTCTTATTGTCCCATCTCTCAATTTGAACCATATAGCGGTGACATCTAAGTTTGGTATGGTACACAAAAAAAATAATACAAAAATAAAATTTACTATCATCCAATACAAAATCTTGGTGGTTTGTCTCTTTAATTTCCTGTGCAAACATATTAAGAACCGTATAACTCCCTTAAGTATAAAGATAAACAGAGTATTAATTTCATAATCTGTAAACGAACTTTATAATTAAGTGTGAATATGTCAACCAATTTGAACAAAACTAAACAGTATTTCAACTATGGATTTTACCATCCCACAGTAATAATGTGCGTCATCGATAAAAAATATTTATCAATGGTTTATCATATTATAAGCACAAGTATAGAGATATATACAGCAATTTCAGTTGGCAAAATCTCTTTGATGTTAGTGTCCTTAAGTTTTGGGTTTAAGCATCCCAAAAAGATGACTGCGCATACCGCCCAGGTACAGTCATGCGCATTAGTTTTGCATAGTTTTAAATACAACCTTAGTAGATACGCATAGGTCCGGATTATTATTTTTTTGAAGAGTCAAAAGGGTGGCCTATAACAAAAAGTTATGTTGGCAGTTTATTGAACTGCTTTAAACAAATATAAAGTAAAGTCTTCAAACATTACTAAGAACAAGATGGAGGCAGGTTACCTTTCTTCCTCCTTAGGAAACCTGAAGAAACTGAGAAATGGATTTTTCTCAGAATTTCGTTTACAACTGAAACAATATTTTGAAGCTATATTATACACAATACAAAACACTTATCAAAATCACAAACATAAATGCCTAGACAAATTAAACCGACACAAACGTATGCGAATTACCTGATAGATAAAATAATTTTAAAGGAAACGTGCGCCCACAGAATAGCATGGACCAGACATGCGCATTAAAAACTTGTACAAAAAATTTAAAGAGTGAAATTACTGTATAAATCTCTATACTTGTGTTATAAGTGTGGTCAACTACTTGATACTTTAGTCATAATTCAAGTTTGAACGAAAGTACCATTTTAACTAACCTATATAGTCGTTAGCAAAAATTAGAGAGAATTACACATTGCTAGCATATTATGGAACCCCTTGACAAGTGAAGTGTGCAGGGATCACGATTTCATAGGCCTGTCTGTAAGAGAGGGTCGATAATCACAAAAATGCTATAAATTCTACAACTAACTTCACAATTAACTGTCAAATAGAAGTTGCCTACAAAACACAAGTGTTTTGAAGGCCACTTGTACGAAACCGTGGATGTTGGCGACATGTAAATTCACATGCTCCAGTTTTCAATCTCGATTTCGTGAAAATGATTCGATATTAGCCAACCACAAGTTGCTTATGTACTACAATACACCAATCACAGTTCATAGAGAGTATATATAAATAAAATTATAGTATAGACCCATTATATATACCAAGTGGCACATTACATTACATTTCTTTATGCAATCATTGCATCGGGGATCATTTTATATGGTGTATAGTAAAAGTGTTCTGATACTATTCATGGGTCACTCTCTATAATTTTGGCCACAGACTATAGTTGCAATCAGGGACCAGAGATGTGTGCATAGTATTTTCGAAACGTTCAAAGATTCAACTAACCACACTGCAAAAATTATGTCTCTATGCTTTAATTTGTAAAAATGTTAAGTTAGATAGTTGATAATAAAATAAAATATTTTCCCAAAATATTTTGAACATCTCGGAAAATATTAAATTTAGGTAGTATAGAGAAATATGATGGAAATCCTAGGTGGACATCCTGTATCATATCAACAAAATTTCTACACAATCTATGGTTGGTATAAATAAATCCATAAAATTCATGTTATAAAATATGTAAGAAATATGTTAATCAACACAGCTGCAGTGGTTTTTCTATTAAAAATCACATTTTTTTTCTTATTTCCCTTATATTATGATTAAAATTGCAGAATGAACCATTTTTTAGTTAATTTTGTATTGAATTGTATTCCCAAAATAATAATAGGAATGTGCTATAAACATAGTTAATTACAAACTTCAAATTCATATAAAGTAAATAATGACACCTCTATTGGCTTTAAATTAGCTGGAATAGTATATTGTTTATTTTATAAATATTGGATTCTTATGACATGACAACCACAATAGCAGTTTCATTAAAGGCACATACTTACAATGGGCCTTTTCCACATATTTTTTTTTTTTTTTTGTTATTATAAAATATATACTTAGTTATGCCTAAAAAGTGTTTTTTTTAATTTTTTTCTTCGCCAGATATATATTAACATATATTAATTACCATATATTTCAAATAACGCGCCATGACGTCATACTCCACTTCGTTGTTGTCTGGTGGCTGCCCTGCATTTTGTGTTCTGTCAAGTGAAGTGTGCTTAACCTAACTTTCGTTTTGTGTTTTGATTGATTTGATTTAAAATTAATAAAATTAAAGAGGGATATCTTCAGACAACCTTCCAAGAGTTGACAGTGAAATGGTTAACGATTTCTACGTCACAAATATAAACTTTATAAATGCTGAAGTGCGCAATGTTAAGACAAGGAGGTTAGCTTTTATAACCTAAGTTATCAAACATCATTTAGTTGATTCTAGCATAAATTGTGCGGTGTTGTCACCTTTAGCGAAAAATACCAAAACATTATTTTGCTCAAGTGATAAATTGTAAAATAATCATGTGGATTTGCTTAATGTAATAATTTATGGAGAATATTTCACCTAAAAATACATATTTTCATTTCAAAATTACTATTTCACCTAAAAATGCATAATATTTTCATTTCAAAATTACCAGAATGTAAATTTAATCGTTGCCAAGAAAAAAGTAGAA
This sequence comes from Pogonocherus hispidulus, assembly GCA_963924545.1. Taxonomy (NCBI): domain Eukaryota; kingdom Metazoa; phylum Arthropoda; class Insecta; order Coleoptera; family Cerambycidae; genus Pogonocherus; species Pogonocherus hispidulus. The sequence goes on from OZ004693.1 coordinate 81,708,028, forward strand.
TTGTATGTGGCAACGTGGACCCGTTTTTAATTTTTTATTGGCTACTGGAGTGTGATGTCAGAGAACCGCGCAGTTTGAAATCATTCATGAAGACCGGTCACTTTGTACTTGGATAACTTCGCTTAATTACAATTCTTTAATAAATTGGGTTGATTCTACCTTTACTTATGTACCAGTACAACGTTTGAAATTAATAAAAAAGTCAAATTTAATTTAGCGGAAAAGGCCCATTATAACACTAGAAAATTTTAATCAAGACCCTCACTCCTGCTCTGAATATACAGAGAGTTCCAGAATGATTGTCCGGTACGGGAACGCAGCCTATCCTGAATATAATCAAAATTTATTTCCATTGCTAAAATTACTTTCTTTTTAACTGTCAATTTGAAAATTTTCATATTTGACAACATTTGACGTTTGGCTCAGTGGCGTTCAGCATTTTTCGTGTTTCAATTGTTTTACTGAAGTATCATTTACATTTAAAAGATTATTTTTCAATACTATATAGTTTCAGAGAGTCCTATATCAGATTGATAATTTTGTATTTCTTGAGAATACATAATTATTATTTATAAATTTTTAGGCAAATGAGAAATGGAATTTTCGGTAGTAAATTCCCTTGCCTGTGCTCGTGATTCTAGTGCAGATACTAAAAGAGAAAGGCGGCACATAAAAAATCATTATGAAGCGGCACGGACAATCATTCTGGAACTCTCTGTATATATATGAATATGTTAATTTCTTTTAGGATTATCAAACCTGGTGCGATTTAAGAGTGCTAGAAAACCAAGTAGGTGTCAGGTATTTAACACACGAGTCTGATGATGATAGATGGGAGAGACACAGATCTGACCAATGACCTGAAAAAGGATGGCTGCATAGTGTCAAAAAGTGCCTTCGGGGTATCAAGACATGAGGAACCTAGAAGGAAATATTTTCAGACATAGCTGGAGACGAAAGTTTCAGCCGATTTTTTTTGAGAATTTGAATCACTTGAAGATTTAACTTGAAGTATTATTTAACTTCCTTTATATCAAAACAGAAAAACTGCAGATTGGTTTGTAAGTAAAAATAGAGATTACTAATTTTTAAGTCCTATATAAGAAAGCATAATAATGTAAGATTTCTACTAAATGTCATTCCTAATTATTAAATTATTTTATTTATTTTAATTCGGGTATATATATATATTGCTTTACGGAAATAAATTAAGACTATGTTAAATATGTATAAATATATTTTTTTACTTTTTTATGTATAATTTGTTAATTTTGCATAATATAGTTGTAACAGCTTTCAACAGCATGTTAGCTTAATATTAAGGTTACCCGTAAAAAGTTTTTAACTACTAATTTTTTGATAAATGATGCAATATTTAAAGATATGTGGAACTAAACTATAAACCATTAGTTTGTTTCTTTGTAATAGGGTACATACAGGGTGGCCATTCGAAATGATGATTATATCTTGGAATCTAATCTAATCTAATCTATATCTTGGAAACTGAAGACTCATCAATTTCGGTTTGGACCCTAAGGGGAGTTCAAGTAGCACAGCTTGTTAAGGCTACTTAAAATCTCTTTCTAAGTGACTTTTTATTTTTTAAAATTGGGGTCAAACGTTTCCTAGAAATTGAGTTCGAAATGTAACAAATTTATTTATCAATTACTTACATATCAGTTAATTAAATGTTTATTCCATGGGACCTATTATTGTCCCAATCCACCGATTCACAAATGTAGAAAATCGAAAGAAATAGAAACTCAGAAAATCGAGTTAAAGAAAATGTCTACTACCATTTTTTATGCTGTTGTAGTACATTTTGCTTTTACAGTTGTAAGTACTCTATGGCTGTGATTATATAAATATGTTTACTGAAGTAATTTCTCTGCAATAGTAACATTTTCTATGATCATAAAGAGACTTTACTCCAGCACAAATATTTTTTTTGAAAGTTGACATTTCAACTACTAAAAAACTCCTTACTGCCACAAAAGTGGCAGAAAAATACTACCATAAAAATTCATAAATTTTATTTTATAGCATCAGTTACCTACCGTATACTGACGCGACCTCCGCCATTTGGCGTTTAGCTGTTTATGTTTTGTTATCTCTTCAGTGAAAGTTATGCGAAAATGGTGAAAACTTACTGGTTGCATCTATTTCCTATTTCTAAGAATTTGTATTTAAAAGGTAAGATTTGTTGTATAATATGAACATCTACTTATTATGTGTCATGATTTTTACTGTATGTGGTAAATTTAATTATAATAATACGGTTTTATGTTTACTGGTTATGATTCATAAACTATAACCTCGGAACGAACGGTTACGTTATATAAAATGTCGAATAAGGTAAAATATTTTATTTTCTGAAGGTACAACGTAAAAGTAGATACTGTATGTAGTACATTTTTTCTGCAGATTAAAAGATGCAAATAGGTTCGCTGATGGTAATTACATTGGCACCAAATACGCTGTTGAAACAATCCAACAATGTGACACTCTTGAGAAAATAAAATAATTATCTTAAATTTAAAACTAAATTTCTCAGAAATGTTTAACTCATATCTAAAAATTAAGACACTGTTTAAAAGATATTTTTAACTAGCTTTAAAAAGATGTGCGACTTAAGGTGACAAAACAATATTTACGTGCTTCGGCTTTTTTAATAAAAGTCTTCAATTATTGCCAATATACCGTGTCTCTTTTTCGTTTTCGAATAGCCACCCTGTATAAAGCCGGTGGATAATATATTTCATTACCTAACTGAATCTAAACATACAGACATATTTTGACATATTTTAGTGCAATACTGGAACGTCAGCGTAAGTGGGATGCTATTTACAGACATAATAATAAATATATAAGTAATCAGATGTACAATGCAATATTAGGCATAAGTAATTCATAAATTTCTCACTGAGGTTGCTCTCATACAAAAACTTGTTGGCATATGACTTTGTAGCACTTTCGTCATTTGTAAAGCTGAATGAACTGATTGAAGGGAAACTGCAGCGGGACTCTTGAAATGTCGATATCTGAATATCGACATCGATGTCGGTAGACACTAATCGAAATATACTTTGGAACTCTTGAAAGGCATCGACATTACGATCGTGCAACTTCGTCAAAATGACAGTGTTGCCAATGAAAGATAGCTAATTTCATTCTTTTTCTTACTCTATTGTTATATTCTTTCTCTTTCTTAATCATAAGTGTACACACAATCTTATAAATGTAGATGTTTTTGTTAGTATTTACAGAAAGAAATAGTGAATTATTAAGTGAAGAAGTGACTTAAAAAATCACCAAAAGTATGGTACCTATATATTGAATTATTGGGTGCGAAGTTTTAAAGTTAAAATTTATATATAAATGATAGTATACAATGTTGCCTGTAAATTTAACATAGTGCAACAATTAGAAGAGAAATCAAAGATGACAATTACGAAACACAAATGATCTATTAACTTTACTAAATATAAGGTTTGTTGAATTATTTTGAATATATAAGACCATGATTTATTATTCACTAAATTAACAAGCCTCAGGAGTAATTCACTGCCGAATCTTCTATTAGAATCACTTAAAAATTAATAAACACGAGCCAAGAGGTACCTAGGTATATTTAATTGACACTTACATTAAACACTCGATTATTTATATTCCCAGTGACAGTTTTGACACTGAACCTAGAGGTTATGTTATATCTCGTAAACAAAACCAAACATTTCGATGGTTAAACAGAAATAGCATATTCTGCCGTGTGTTAGAAGGAAAGAGTAAATCATTTCGGGCAGGATATCCTCGTCGACATTATTTCGATACGAACGGTCGATTTTTCGTAACTATTTCTTTAGTGATATTTTTGGGAGTACCAATTATTCGATATAATATCGATATCGATCGGTTGACATCAAGTGCCTGCCAAAAATCTTCACTTCATCCATTTTGGGTTAACGCTCTTTATTGCTCTCAGATCATCCGAAACTATCTGCCAAAGTAAAATCTGACTGAAACATGATCTCCAGTCTTGTAGGCATATGATAAATTCATTGATCTTGAGCTGTTACAAAGATCTACCAGGCTGACTCAGCTGAAAAAAAGTAACCATCAACGAAATCCTACCACGAATTCGTTGATAACTACAGTGTTGAGGAACCACTACCGTGCAGGTATTTCCTGCTGACTTTTAAAACAGCTATCCCTAGTTACACCTAAACCCCACACTATCTTATGTCTGTTTTTTACTTTTTTGTTAATAAAAAATTAAATCTAAGAGATTGATTGAAAATACCTTGAAGTTATGTTGAAAATTGATGAAAAGGGTAACCTTAATAATTGATGTGAAAGACTTGCAAACTACTTAAACTTTGCCTTATTATAATCTCATATTGGTTGTGTAATTATTAATGTAAGGATTTGATTATGAGTAGTTATAAAAATCAGGGTGTTCAAATTAATAATGATTCGCTGGTAAAAATAACAAGACTAGCAAGATTGTACCTTAACTAATTAACAGCTTTAGACAGTAAAAATGATCAAATTATTAGTTATATAAACAAAATTTTTTTATGAGTTCAGTTCTTACCTCATGTTTGTTATTTAGTTTTATTTAGTATATCTTGTATCTTTGTGTAATTTTGTTGAAACGTCTGACCATGACCGTAGGAGCTATGTTCAGCAACAAAATAACTTTTATCCGTTTATTGCAATAGCATCACTTTTCTTAGAAGGGCTGACATTAAGGTTAATTACAAAAACACAAAGAGAGATAACAATGCTGGTCAGAAATTTTAATAAAATTATAATTATATTCCGCTTTAACAATGCAGTACACGACTGACATTTTGTATTTTTGCCTGCGAATTTAGTTTAGCAACACAATTATATTAGAATACGCTATAGCATACTGACAAAGAAGGAATTAGATTGTTTTTAACTTTATTTTAACCACTGGAAAGTCATAGACCTGCACATCATTTCACTTTTCATAAAATATCTTATTGTTTATCTGAAATTTTGTGATATAATAATAAGGGCCATTATTTTCATTTGATATTAATATATATATTGTATATTATATAGTTATTTATTTGATTTTAAGACATATGTCTACTTTAAGGGCAATCAATAGTATAGCCAGGCTAGTTACTAACTGCTGGTAGCATAGCTTACTTGCTGAATTATAAAATGCAAATAATAGATATATTACGGACTAATTATGTTTTTATTGTACTAAACACATAGATGGAATTTGTAGTTTGAAAAAAGTACGAATAGTGCACTATTTATGACTAGCGCATTAAAGCGCTTGTGGAAATATAACGTTCCATTTCCATGACATGACTGAATGACTCACTGTCGTTTGCCCATAAAAGAGACAAATATGTCTATACAAAAAGAAAAATTGAATAATTACTAAAATTTAAAACGTTTAAATTTTCCATGAAAAGTGAAAGAAAGTGTATATTTCATGAGCAACAAGTACTTGATTAATGACATATTTTTTGGAAACAAATTTGTTCTTCTGTATATGAACTGATGCCAATTATGTCTTCCTGTAGTCTTTGAAAGTACATATAGATTGTGTTAAAATATTAATATATTGCTTTTATATATAATTCTTTACACTTACATTATGTTTAAATTACAATTAAAAATATATTATTTTATAATTTTCCTCTTAAAATAGGCCAAATTGCAAAACACTTGTTTGTGCAGTGAATTAAACAATATTGAGTAAAACTTGAAGGTAAAATTGTATTTATAAGATAAAAAAAACATTGGCAATTATTATTGCCTGTTGGCAAGTATTACGTTAAAAATTAAATTGAAAGCTAATAATAGGCGGTATTCATCTACCAACTTCTTTTTAAAAAAAGTTACAAGAGGCACTAATTATAAAAGAATATATATCTGGTCATGTTATAAAATATTATAATCCATAAGGAATACTGGTAATATTCTAAATTGTATATATGTCTCTTCTAAAATACCATGAAACCATTTGTAAAACTGCACAAATAGAAATTGTCAACAATATAATTTTATTATTAAGTGTCTTTCTGCTTATACAAAAACATTGCATTATTTAAAAAAAATAGTTTTAGACTCTTTAATATGAATTCATGTTAACTGTAAGTTTAAATGTGATTTTGAAAAACTTATTACATGTTAAGACAATAGGCTGATAGAGACCAATAGAATTGCACTTGAATTCAGGCCTAAACTATGTGCTACAGTATTGTAATTTTTATATTGTTATTTAGTGTATGTTTTATCTTATAAGAAACCCAGTTTTAGTATGTGTAAGGATTTGGAAGTTATTGTATTTATATATATTTGTACTATAACTATGGTTCATGGTACAGGGACTATTATATTTTATATTATGTGTAAATAATATACACACAGTTATCTAATAAAGGTTTGTTTCATTTGTGTATATATATTATAAACGGTCAACCCTAAAACATATCCAAAACAATTCTGTTTTAGAAATGGTACATTTTACGAACAATATAATATCAGTGGTGGCTCGCCAGGTGACGCACCGTTTCACCTAAAATTTCTGTGTTTGATTGTATCATTTAAAATTATTTTTAATTTCATATAAATTTTGTAATTTAGATATATTTACATTTATATAGATTAGATATATTTATACAAGGTGTCCACCTAGTGCGCGTAAGTCCAATATCTGGGTTAATAAAAGAGATAACTTAATTTTTTTTTCTACAGGGTTGTCTAATATCCCGAGCTGCACAAAATGAAAATATATTTACATATTCAGGGTGTTCAGTTTTTCCTGGACAGGTACCAACTTCGTTTTTCTAAATGGAAATATATATTTTTTATTGCTTTTTCGAACTAAACCCTTGATTTTAGTAGGACTTTCATCAGCCTTCCCTATACCTAACTTAAACTGTTTTTGAAATATTGACGGGTGAATATTGACATTTTTGCAACTTTGACACCCTGTAAAATCTAAACGGTTTGAGATCAAGCAAAACGGTTTGCACATTCCTATCTTAACTTTTCATAAGCTATCGTTTGGTACTAATTTCAAATTTATCCAGGAATTAAAAATTTTCAAAATTTTCAGAAAATTTTAAATTTTTGGATAATTCTGAAATTAGTACCAAACGATAGCTTATGAAAAGTTAAGATAGGAATGTGCAAACCGTTTTGCTTGATCTCAAACCGTTTAGATTTTACAGGGTGTCAAAGTTGCAAAAATGTCAATATTCACCAGTCAATATTTCAAAAACAGTTTAAGTTAGGTATAGGGAAGGCTGATGAAAGTCCTACCAAGGGTTTAGTTCGAAAAAGCAATAAAAAATATATATTTCCATTTAGAAAAACGAAGTTGGTACCTGTCCAGGAAAAACTGAACACCCTGAATATGTAAATATATTTTCATTTTGTGCAGCTCGGGATATTAGACAACCCTGTAGAAAAAAAAATTAAGTTATCTCTTTTATTAACCCAGATATTGGACTTACGCGCACTAGGTGGACACCCTGTATAGTTAATAAACAGAATAATTATTATAAAACGTTGCGCGCTGAACGCCTTGTAAAAAAACATCGCTTTTGTTGAGAGCGAACATTAAACCTCGTACCGTTCCCTTCCTATAATAAGCGCAAGTGACGCAGATCGCTATTAGGTGGTATTTCTGCGACAGTCGGAACGGCGGTTGCCATGGCAAGAATGTGGCCGATATGTAAGTAAACTGTCCTGTGGGCGAATGAGTGCCGCAGATTTCGATAGCGCATCACATCACTCCTACCGTCTTGGCCAGTTTGCCTATATACGTGACGCCGCGCCGGTTAAAAAACAATTCTTATAATAATAATCATTGTTTTTTATCAATCGCAGAAATGTTTCCTCCAGTTTGTCTTTTATTAGAAACACTATTTTCTAGATGGAAAAATGAGGACAAAAAAGATTTTTTAAATTGCGAGAGACCTGTGCCTTCTCTCGATTTCAAAAAAACGGTAAAGTCAAAAGACAAAGTGTTCGTTCGGAAGTTTCAGAATTAGTGGTATTCGGAGTATAAGTGGTTGTGTGGAAGTATTTATTTAAAAAAACTTTTTTGTATGCCGTGTTTAATTGTGGGTGTAAAAAAATTTGGCGTGCGGAATAAGGAGAGATTTAACAATTTTGGGAATGTTATGCGAGGCTGTCATAAGCACAATGCTTCTTTAGAACATATACGGTGTGCATTAATGTTCGCAGAATTTAGAAAAAACCTCGATACAATCGAAGACGCTTTGAAGGAAAATTCCAGACTATATATTAAACAATTTAACGATGACGTCCTTTTAAATAGACGGTTTATGCAATTATCTATTCGCGCAGCGATTTATTTAGGCAGACAATAGTTGGCATTTCGAGGTCACATTGAATTGGAGTGTTCGGACAATCATGTCAATTTTAAAGAACTTTTGGATGGCGAATTCGCCGCTTAGTATTTGTCTACTTCAACTATCATAAAGTTCACAAGCAACAGGCAACTGCAATGATCTTGAATTTGCTTGAAATTTTCGCCTGCGGCGCTGTTTTCATTTCCGGACTTGCGGCTCGCACCTCAGTCTGCAGTTCGCGTCACCTATTTACTGACCCACGAGCCGCCACTGTATAATATTCTTTCTAAGCTTGGCAACCATGTACCATGCTTCCCAACTTAATAAACCTTTGCAAGTCACCAATTAGCCTCATCTACAGTGACTATAGAAGACAGTGGCGACCGACAATAACTCTAAACTCTGCCCACCCGCCATGTTTCATCAAACTTCAAAGGAAGGATTATTTATTTTTAATGATAACTTAAATCATTTTTTACATGAGACCTTACGCAGAAAAATAGTATAAGTGTAAACTTTTGTAGTTTTGTTCAATAAGTTAGTAATAAATATTTGTTTGGATAATAGGTCTATAATTGGCCTATAACAACGGCCAAAATGAAAATTAATAATATGAAATAATTATAAAAGTGGGAACGCACGGAGAGCTATACTATAATATACAGGGTTATTCAGAACTTATCTCTAAAACTTTGAGGATATGTGCATCCTTAAATAATAAATCGACATCACCAAAAAAATTTCTAATAAAAGTCTTTGGATTTCCCGTAAACAATGTTAAAAGTTATACCATTATAAAAGACAACGTAGATGTGCAACTGTACTTCAACGACATCTGATATACCACATTCCTACAAAAAAAATAAACAAGTTTTTGTATCTGGAACGCCTGGTGAAGACCGATCGAATAGAGTTGAAGTGGGGATAATATCTCTATTGTCTATCGGTGTTGCTCTCTCAGTGCCGGTGGTAAACAAAACGAGGTCAGTCCAGCCTAGGTACTGGTTACATTAGAAACAAGAAGTCAATACTGTTGTTTATTGTTAGACTAATATTTCCCGTGTTTCAGTTATCAATAATCAACAATTGTTATGTAAACGATTAGACAAAATAGATCGTTTGATAAAGCCAATAGTACATCAATTTTATTATACCTGTACCCACCCCCTTTTCATTAATATAAAATAATTCTTTAAAGAAAAAGAAACAAAAAAGTTACACAGATAATAGAAAATGTATCACGCTGTTTTCAGCAATTAGTCTGAATACCCCCAATGGGCACACATACATTTAAAAAACATTAGAAAAGAGTTGAAAATCACACGTTGACTCAACAAAAATATGTAGCATGTATACCAAAATTATTGTTGAGAGTAAAATTTCAAATGAAATTTGAAAGTTTCAAAATGATTCGGAAAGAACTTTATTCGAGATTTATTGTTAGACTTACACCTGCGCCTCGTCTCCGTCTGTGGCTGGCTATTTGATATGTCTCGCTTCAACATTTCAGAGATATGGCAAATCTAACTGCATTTCTTAAAAAAATTTTCATCCATTATCACCATTCTATAGCTTGCTAAATAAATGTATTTAGATTTGTGCCTTTCAAAGTATTTGTTCTCCCTTTAAATGCTATAATTACAGCATTTTCAGTTTAATAAACAATGGAATATTTATTTTAAACAACATAATTTGTATACAAAACAAGTAACAGTAACATATCTCTAATAACATTAAATTATACCAGACTGACACATTACACATCAGCACTGACGAGTTGATAATTATTGTTACCTTTATTTAATAAAAATCCCTGTATGTTTAAGCTCTGCAAAATATTGTAGAACTTTTCTTTCGCAATGCCAACTTGTTCACCCAATGCTTTTATTTCTTTAGTTGAGAATAATGTCTTTGTTTCTATATCCGATTTACGTTGTATCATCTGTAGCAACCTTATTGCCTGAAATGAAAAATATTACAGGATCAGTCAAAAAACATACCGCACTAAATTAAGTCAGTCAAATGTCATGCTTTCATACATGACATTTATTTTGTCATATGTTTTACAAGAAAATAAAATTGACTTTGATATATTTTATATATTATATTACACATACTTTACTCATGAATAAGACTCAGGTAGATCAAAAAATAGAAAATAGAAGAAGAAAAATAGAAAAACATTTAGAAGGAGAAATGGAATGTTTAGTTTGTTTATATATTTTGTAGTAATTTTACGAGTATACTACACAACTTGCTAATATTATCAAAGTGCACTTTTGCATTTAGTTAAAATGAATGTGCAGTAACACTTTTCCCATTCTAGTGCATGTAAAATTTCTCTGACAAGTATTATTTCCTACCTGATTTTTCGTACTCATTCCAGTGCCATTTTGAGACCTAGTTTTATCCAAAAGACCGTGTTCATCAGTGAAAATATCTATTAAACTGTGTTTCATGATTTCCACCACATCTATTGCATCCTCTCTTGTAGCTTCTTCCCGAAGTTCAACTTTTGCCCTTGACTTTAAAAAGAAAATTCTATTAAGTTCTAAAGTAAGAGCTATAAAGGGAAATAATTTTAATAATTATTAAATTATTATAAAATTAAAGACTAACTTGTGTCAGTCTGATGAGGGAATGTAGTTGCCTAGTGGTAACGGGTGTAGAATCGCCTGTTTGATAATGTTTCCTTAGATCAAGGTAATATTTTCTCAAAACGTCTTTTGCATCATCCGACAATTGAGGATTCACGTATCTTTGTGCATAAGCTATATATTTCCTAAACAAAACATGAGGCAACAGATCTAACGTCTCCCCATTTGGTTTTAGACGATCTCTATAAAAAAAAACTTAATAACTATCTGCAATATGAAATTGGTCTTTGTAATATATATAATCCTAACATATTCGTTCACATACAAACTACTCAATAAATTTTTTTAGACTTTCATATCAATGAGAAATAAAAGGTTAAAAATAAATAAAAGGTAGCAGAGATCATATAAATAAAGGGTTTTTCAATAGGAACGCTCGATGTTTGGCAACAGCATATGACAGAGTCGGTAGTCAAACAGGTTGTATCTTTGACGGACGTATTCAGTTAGTCTTTACATTTCATTATGGAACGCTATACGATTCAACAACGCCTCGAAATGGTTAAAACTTATTATCAAAATCAATGTTCTATTCGGCAAACGTTTCGTGCACTTCGGCCAATTTATGGTTTCGATGGTCGTCCTTCAAAGTCCACAATTCGCCGTCTAATAAATAAATTTGAAGCAACCGGGTCGCTGTTAGATCAGACACCGCCTGTACTTCAACGAAGCCCAAGATCCGTTGAAAATATTGCTGCAGTCCGGGAAAGTGTGCGTCACAGTCCATGACAATCCATTCCACGTCGTGCTCAAGAACTTGCCCTTTCTTCGACGTCAGTTTGGCGAATCTTGCATAAGGACTTAGGGTTTCACCCTTATAAAGTGCAATTAACCCAAGAACTAAAGCCCAACGATCATAGACAGCCGCTTGCATTCGATGAGTGGGCGCTAGAGCAGTTGATCCTAATTTTGGACGAAAAATAATCATGCGATTTAACGCCACTGGATTTTTTTCTCTGGGGCTTTGTGAAATCTCGTGTCTATGCCGACAAACCACAGACGGTTGCCACCTTAAAGGCCAACATCAGACGCGTCATTGGTGAAATTAAACCACTTCTATGCGATAACGTCATCGAAAATTGGATCTCCAGGATTCGACTCACCAGGCGAAGCCGCGGCGGACATTTAGCTGATATAATTTTTAAAACATAATGTGCTCACATATGTTTTAAAATAAAAATAAAAACATGTCAGTTTAACTTACACAATTTGTTTTATTACATTACAAAGATCGAGCGTTCCTATTAAAAAACCGTTTATATGAATTTATCTTAGTATGTAGATGCTACATACTAAACTTCATTCACGTTAAGTTTAAAGTGACGTCATTTTCAGTAATTGTTTTCAATATTCGATAAACAAATGGCCAATAAATTAGCTTAGCATTTGCCACTTACAAAGAGTTTTATATTTGGCAACCCTTCTCTGCGTTGTCAAGTTTTTATTTATTTATATAAACTTACCTTAAAACTTAAAATTTAAAAACGTCACTTTAAACTTAACGTGAATGAACTCTAGTTTCTGAGTTTCATTTCACTACGAGACGAGGGTAAACAACACAAATAATCCATAGAATAGAATAGGCAGTGAAACCTTACTTTCAACTTCTTTCTTACCATTAAGAATTCTTTTAATTGAATGGTAAGTGTAAATAGTCAATGCAACTTTACGACGTATTAAATTTCATTCAAACCAGAACCGATCACAATAATAAGAAATTAAAATTAATAATTATAAACAATATACTCCATATTGAATATTGATATTGTATAAATCAGGGTACATACATAAAAAGTATAGACACTTGCCTATTTTGCGAAACTCTGTTTCAATAGGTGCGTATTATGAAATGTTTGAGCATGGTGTCGCTTCTAAGAACACAAGCATGAGACCGCCACCAGCATGCGAGACTGTGATTTGCTTTGAATCTGTAATTTCTTATTTCATTTGTTAGTTTTACATTTATCAACGACTATCATCTATCGGTGAAAATAAGAAGGGATGCTAGACTCCTTGAAGGTTAATGGCGACGAATTTTTAACATCAGAGTGCTGCCAGATATCTGTCCATACTTCATATATATTTACGCTGTATAAACACAATACAGCACGGTAAAACGAGATTTTAATATGTAACAAGTTTGCAACGTACTTACATTAATGTTTCTGTTGTAGAGTTAGCATCAGCTGCAAAACTAGTACTAACATCTTGCTTATTTGCATGCACTTTCTTCCTGTGTGCACTTAATATATGTTTAGACAGCAACTTATCTAATTGCTAAAAATTACGCATTATTACATAAACTAATTTATGCAAATTGAATAAATGAAAATTAAGCGAGCCCAGTATTTTGGCAGAGTAATACATTCTTTCGATCTAGTAAATGCCACCCTAGCCATCACGTTTATGTTTACTACCAGTACGGAGCATGTACAAGGGATGACTTACTATGTAGGTGGGCAGCTGTTCGACCTACATGTTTTGGAGATGCACCATTTTTATTATTTCTATGCGGACTATAATATAGACTAATATTATTGAATCACGTGTATCGTTTCTATATCTATTTCCATATAAATTTAGTCAATAGGTCAGAGGAATATCAGATTTTTATAACTGTATATTCTCCTTCTTATGTATTAAATATTAAATTGTACGAAATATTTTGAAAAAAGTGTACAATAATATTTACCATTAAAGAGTTGAAAAATTAGGAAATAGAGGAAGTGTATAAAAACATGACGCTTTCATATCCTAAGGGTAGATGATTAGCAGTGGTAACCTTACTAAAGCCAAATGTAACACTCGCCAAAGTAAACTGACTTTAAAAATAACGCTTTTTATACTGACCTCATTGGCTTGATCAAGCAAAATAAAAATAATATCAAATCTCGACAGCATTGGTGAACTTATTTTTAAGTTTTCTGCAATGGTTTTTGCTTTATTGTAGTGACCGCCCGAAGGATTCGCAGCTGCTAAAATAGTAGTGCGTGCTGGCAAAGAGCACAAAATGCTTGCCTTTGCAATACTTATAGTTTGTTGCTCCATCGCTTCCAGTAGACTCTTAAAATAACAGACCACATTTAATATATTTTTTCGAGTACTATATTATTTCATAGATACAATAAACAATAAATGTTCTATTATTTCTGGTAGATTATGATATATCATACCGCATGCTGTGATGGCATCTTATCAAATTCGTCAATGCAACAACATCCCTTATCCGCTAGCATTAAGGCTCCCGCTTCTAATGCATATTCACCACCTTCTCGTGTCATTGTAACAGTAAGACCAGAACTGGTACTAGTATTTCCACAAACATAAACACCTTAAAAATATGTTTTAATTTTTTAAAGGTACAATTACAAAAAACCGCATATTGGTGCAGATGTTAAAATATTGGATTCAAAACATATCTAAAATCTTTATATTTTCAATATCAACTAAAAAATGAAGTGTGATTCAAGTGTGAAGTGTAAAACAGTGATTCTTTTCCATTTACACTTAAAAGCAATCAGTGTTCACAATAAAATATAAGCATGGGTTACAAGAATTATTTTCCTAAACTCCTCTATCTGTACTGCTTTATAAATCTTCATTACTTAAATAATTAAAAGTAAAAATTTAAATATAAAAAGTAAAAAGAGTAACATTTTATATTAGTTACCTCTTGGAGCAACATTTGTACATGCTCGCAGCATCTGACTTTTTCCAAGACCAGGATCGCCAACTATTAGAATATGTGGCTCTGCTCTTACAGAATCTGATTTTGTACCTCCAAATAAAGCCAGCAAAAGTCCTGCTTTTACTATTTCATGGCCATATATATTTGGGCACAACGATTGCACTAACAGTCTGAACAACTTGTTTTCTGCATGAATTTTCTACAAAAGGAAAATATATTTTTAAGTTACTCATCTGTTAAATCTAGAAAAGATATTTTTTTCTTGCAAAACCACCACTTGTAAAAACAACATAATAAGACTCATTCTGCTATTATCCAGGAAAGATAGAATAAAAAGACACTGTTCCATGATTTGAGACACAACCGCTGTACTGGGTGGAACAGGAAATAGCCTCCGTACCATTTTTATTTTACAGGATATGTCAAGTAAATTTGGGGAGTGCTTAGTAGACCACAAAATGCATTCAAGGACAATAAGAAACTGACTTCAACTGACAAGTTAAATGAAACATCCTGTATATTTTTACATATTTGGATGCAGCGTGATTTTTGCATCTATTAATAAATACCAATATATTCTATATTTGAAAGTCGAAAAACAAAATTTTCAATTTTTTAATTTGTATTAAAGTGATATGATTCGTGAAAACGGCATCCTACCAAACTAAAGATCATCAAAAAATTATTATGGGTGCGTTTTGAGTCGAGTCGAGCTGATTCTGCACTTATGGGTCGCTCCGATCAATGTATTTTGTGCGGCACAGCCAACATAACTCCGCCGACTCTTGGCATTATAGTCTGCAGCAACTACATCATGTACGGAGGGTGGAGGAGTTCCTGCGTTAATCATAAACATAACTTTCCAATATATGTCAATGTACAATGTACAGTATGGAAACCATTCATGTAATAAAATTTTATTATTTGTGATATTTTAAGGACAGGGCAATTTTTAATCTAAAATGTAGATACGTTTTTTTAAACTAAATGTGAAATATAGCGGATTATTCTTGTATGTGCCGTACAATTAATGACCTTTTTTAGTGAAATTTTGAAATTCTTAATAATTTTTTAAAAGACGATTAGATAAGTAAGTAAAATCAAGAATTTATTAGTTTTATAGGTAAGTCATATCGGTTTTAGGACCCTTCACTTTACGTACTGCAGGGTTTTTTAAAAAATAATGGTATTTTAAGAGTTTCAAAATGTCATCCTCTATTAATTTACTTAAGGCATAAGTGTTATATATCTCTGAAATCAGCTTATCAAGGAGTTTTCAAAATTCAAATGTACATAGTGTTCCATTTAAAACAAGGTCATACACTGCTCTTACATGAATGACTGTGCATACTTCAAATTTAGTTTAAAAAACATACACTTCAAATTAAACATTGACCTATCTAACCGTTGTTCTTAAATCCCTAATATAAGTTCACAATTTATTCCATGTGTATGCTTCCACACTGATGTATATTAAATACACAATTTTTATCCATTTTCTGTAATTACTTTGTTGACATTGTCCGCAATGTCTCCATATTGTGTTATTTATGTGTTAAAATATATATTTTCATGGATAACTTTAAAATGAATTCAATAGTTTTCAGTTTTCATCAATGAGACCGGTACCCTATTTACTCTAGTACGTTTTATGATAAGAACATATATTTTGTGATAAAAATATTACCATTTAACATATAACCTCTGCTCTCGATCATATTCATTAAGTTATTCTGAATTGCGTGGCCGTGTTATGCGCTTCTGTTAAATGAAATGCAAATACGAGTTACTGTGACATCTTCACTTGCTGCGTGACATGAAACACACCCTATATCAATTGCCAGAACTCATTATATAAAAACAAAAAATGTTTTTTCTTCAAAAAAACTGTTTTAATTAAATAGGGAATGTACCTAATAGTTCACTCGATATAAAAAAAAAAATCAGCCTCATTAACGAATCAATTGACACCAACAATAAGATGCTGGATCCAACATATTTCATATAACTTGTTGAAAACGTATTTTTTTTAAATTTTGACATTCGATTGTCTAATATATCCAAATATGTGAAAAATAAAAGTGATATTTTCCTGTTCTACCCAGTATATAGCCTTTAATTTGCATTTGTATTACTAATCATTATAATTGATCATCTATCAGGTATCAAAGGCATATCATCACAACACCAGTGCTATTCCTAAATACATCAGAGGTATCATTAAAAATGCTAATCTTACTCCACGTTTACTTAACAACAAGCGTTTTTTTTAGGCATAGTTGCCGGATAAGCAATCACACTGTTTTAACGGCTTATTTAGAATAGGCCTTGAAACATAGATGTTTCACAATTTTTTTCTCAAAATGCATAGAGTATTTTGTGAGAATTTGTTTTTATAAGGGCAGATGTGGTTTTAATTGGTATGAATGCATTACTGAGAACTTACTACAAACTATACTAAAAATCTGTAACTTACTTGGATAAGATAGTAATCGTTCGTATTAAAAATTATCCCTTCTGAATCAGAATAACTTCCTTTATTTTGTCTTTTGCTGTTGTATACAGATATAGCTTCCAAATATAAATTAAATATTGTATTTTGTTTATTTTTACAATTATTGCTATTAACGTCTCTTACCTAAAATAAATTAATTTCTATAATTCCAATGTCTCATACGAAGCCATTTAATAGGGATGCCATGAAAACTAATGACATGCCCCGGGTTCTTAATTTTCAGTAAGTAATTAAAGGTTAAATGAAATTCCTTTTTATTTTATTTTCATATCATGACAATAATTCTTGGAGCATGAGATCAATTTTAACAGATCATAGTCATGTCATTACCTTAATAATGCCAATTATTGTTATATCATCACCTGGTATGCAAGATTTAACTAAATCGTCCATTAATTCACAATCCAAGCTTCGAGGAACTTTGGCATTCTCACTCTGAATAAAAAGAATATATAAATTAGTATTTATCGGATTTGGATTTGGTGGTATTTATTGTAATATACAATTATAATATTACCTCTTGACTTGTTATAAGTTCTTGTATTTTGATAGATTGTAAACTAGTTGTTCTATTAAAAGCCGAAGAGTGGATTGGAGTGAAATTATATTGCACTCTACATCCTTTCGTGGGGCAACTAGTTGGAACTGAATAAACTCCATCTATTTGTTTTACAAGTTGTGTACCTGAACATCCACTGCAAGAGAATGCAAGATATTGACAAATTACTTTAACTTGCCCAACTTTTATAACTGTTCCTTTAATACTAACAAGTTTTCCTAAAATGGTTCTGTTACTTTTTCAAAAATAAATTGATATTTTTCTTACCATAATAAATTACTTTAAGACTTTTTAGCTGAAGTGTCGGTTCAAAATTAATAATTCTGGCTCTAATAAGTGGAATATCCTCAGTATCAATCACATTTTCATCTTGTTCTTCATTTTTTTTTTCGTAATAATTAGTAATAAACTGATGCATTGCTAAACCAAAACAATTCAGGCAGTACTCTGAATTGTTTATTATGTCGGTTTTAAAGCTTTCCCAAGAAGAAAATGTATCTTCTTCTGCTATAAGAACTTTGTAGTCTACGGTGAAATACTTATCAGCTAATATATCATCAATACAGTAATTCGATTGATTGGATAGAATGTATTGTTCAAAATAAGATACACCTTTTTTAATTCTTTCACCATCACCTAAATATTGAAAAATTTTAGATTTTTGGTGGAATATAAAAATCTATATTCTTACTCTGATCTGGAAAGTACAGTCTAAAACCAAGATATCCAAAATTGGGAAGCTTTTCTATCAAACTAACTTCGCTTTCATTAAATTGTTTGGTGGATTGTGGTCGTTTGTTCTTGTACCAGGATTTAAAATAAGGTTTGGACATTTTGTTAAAACGTTATTAAAACTATTCATATACCTTACTTTATTATTATTCTGGGCTCTCACTGTGATGTACTTCAAAAAATTTGTTTATGATATATATTTAAAATTTTTTAAATATTCAACCACAGCACTCAACTTCTCTAATTTTTATTTCTGTTTCTGTACCATTGAAAATAATAGTTTAATTTTCTATGATAAGACTTTTGCACTGAACAGGTAATTGAGTTCATCTTCTTCTTGGTTTTCTCTTGGCCTTCGCCCATTGAACATTTAGCCAGAGGTAAAGGAGTTAACACAGATAAAGATATTCTGCCTTTATCTATGGGCGCATTCAGGGAACCGCAGCGCTTCAGCGCTTTATTAAAGCGGTAAAGCATAGGTATATTTTTCCATATATATAATACTACTATATCGCGGGTACAGGCCCAAAAATTCCGAAAACAACACGGCGCCGACATACAATCTCTATCCTTATCGAGAGTACCTTAGTCAAATATGCGCATGCGCACGAATTTCGCGACTTCCAATAAGCATGCAGCATAAATACTGCATCTCTGTCTACCGACTTCTTTTAAAAAAAAGTTGAAAGTTGGAAAGTCTGTCAACCTATAAGCAATGTGTCAGTTTCCGTAGCCATGGATATCGACAAAATCTGCGCATGCGCAAATCGAACAAAGGGTCTCTGGAACAGTATAGCACTATATCTTTTGTCCTTTGATATTTTCGGAGAAACCGCTTATGGGCTAACATAGGAAATACGCGATATAGTAGTATTATATATATGTATTTTTCACGCTGGATCGCTGAATAGTTCCATCAAGTGATAAAATTAATTTAGGTTAAGTTTACGTCTATAGGTTTACGCACAAAATATCTATGGATAATATCAGTGATGGGTTTTTAGCCGTTAATTATATATTTAGCCAATGCTAATTATATAATTAGCATTTAGCCGGCTAAAAATATTATAATTAGCCGTTAGCAGAATATAGTCTTTTAATTTTTCACACATTAGAATATTTTTTTCGGAATTATCAATAAAATATATATATATATATATATATATATATATATATTTATTCTTACCTACTATGGTAGGTAGGTAGGTAGGTAAGCATAATAGGTATTATTAGGTCAGCATATTATAAGTCATCGTCATCGATAAGAAGAAATTAAATCTAGAGATAGCGACTATTTTGTATTTTATTTTATAATACCGAAATCTTCATCATTTAATTAAGTGCATCAAAAATAAAAATAATTGTACAAATTAAAAAATAAAAATATAAAACAAACTAAATTAAATTAAAAAATAAATAAAAGTTCCAATATATCTCCCTATGAGGCCATTTTTAGCCAAAGGATTTTTAGCCGACGGATAATTATCGATAATTAGCCGGCTAATTATCCGGCACATCACTGCTAAATACAAAATGAAAATAGTAAATACGTTTTTACTCTATATTGTCTGAAATTCCGATACCTACTGTGATTATTTTCCATTTTCAGTATAATTCAGTAGTTTGTTGATGTTTCTACGTTTCTCTCGTTTCTACCGATCTAATCTAACCTCACTAATATTTTGGAGCCGCCAAACCCCAAGGATTGTTAACTGTTTACAGGATTGCTCGATCGCTCAATTTTGTCATCCGCCTTTGTGACATCATCGAAGATCCATGTAATCGAACTGTCAAAATATATTTTATATATTTCAAATATATATATTTCACATTTGCAAGAGAATTTTCGTATTTGAATGATTATTATTTATTAAAGTTTGTAATAACAGTATAAATTGTAAAATTTAATAATTAATGAACATATTTCCCAAATTTAACAGGTAAGGATTGTGTATCCAATATATTTATTAACAAATTATCTTTGCTGGGAATCTTAACCCAATTTTTGATATTAACTTTACTACTGATGCCTACGTTTTTTTTGCTACAGTAAGCTTAAAATTTATTTTAATTATTTTAGCCTTATTGGCAAATTATATAGGAATTTCAATTTAATTTTGGCTAGATTAGATTAGATTTATATAGGAGTCGGCCCCCTGGCCTGGTCCACCGCGACCTAGAAGATCTATTGTGGCACTCCCAACCTATTTAGAGCACTCTGTCCAGCCCTGTCCTGTGCATTATATATAGTATATAACTGCGAACAGTATACATGTTGCTTATTGTAAAAAAGCAGTTAACATTATTAATTATATATAAAACTAATCATCCTTGTATATAAGTATCTTTTAACTATTAAGAAGATGGTAAAGATAATCACTAACAAATTTATGTAAATATATACAATTCAAACCGCAAAATATATCTTGAACATTACAGCATAATCCAACATCACACTTTTTCCGTTCATATTTCTCTACAGAATCTCTGCTTCTGAATATGTTCATAATTAAAAAAGTATGCATATGCTTACCTATTTTAATAATATACTCGGATAGTTTATATCAAAATGTGCATATAATTTCAATTTGTTGGTAGACACAGAATTAAAGAACATAAAGAAACCAAGGAAAATATTATGCAATTACTTATTATAGGTATGTACAGAAACTATTACCAAAAAGGATAAACTAATTCCTCTTTGCTATTACCCACAAACACAAACAACAAAGGTATTATATAAGAATAATTAACTATTGATTTGAGAATTTTATTTTCAAATTCCGCTTTCGCGCTTGCAGTTTGACTTTGACAGATTGCTTTATTGGATCTTTGACGACGTCACAATTATGGATTACATTGTAGTATAGGGATCGAGCAATCCTGTAAACAGTTAACAATCCTTGGCCAAACCCTAGCAAAAATGGTAGTGCTCGAGGGGAAAGAGGAAACCAAAGGAGGGCGTCGCGCACTCGGTTAAAAGAACATGCTGCGGAACAGCTCCGAGTTTTTCCAAGCTGCCCAAGCCATTGAAAAGAATACAGTAATTGTTTACCCCTAAACAAAAAAAAGAGGCAATTCAAAAAGTTGCAGGTAGTCCATGATACAACGGATACAACTACACAGATATGCTCATAAATTTCGTTTGTTTGCGCATGACGTCATTCGTGAGGGAAAAAAGGTAATGCGATGCGAAAATTCTTATGGGCAGTGATATAATTATTTTCGTGTTTATCAATTGTTTTTTCCTCGTAACTGACGTCACTATGCGGATTGGCATATCTGTGTAGTTGTATCATGCAGGTAGTCAAGAACCCTATTGTTTAGGGTTTTTGGCAGGTAGCACTAGACACATACCTAAAAATATGAAAATAAATGAGGAGTAGAGATATTATTATTATAAAATGATTAAGTTCTCCATTGAAAGAATATTATTTAAGCCAAACGCGTCAATTTCACGCCAAATATATTTCAATTCGTTTGATGTGGAAAGGCCCACTTTGGCAATCACCGAAACAGGGGTAACAGATAAATATTTTGGAGGGTAGTGATTGAGAGTTATTTTAATTTTAATTTAATTTTAAGGGGTTCAAAAACTCCCTTTTGAACCCCTTAAAATTTACGTTATCGTTATTCTGAGCATGCGCAGTGCCGAAAATGATATTATTTTTGCACTGCGCATGCGCAGAATAACGATGTGCTAAAATTTAAGGGGTCCCTAACTAAAACTAAACTCTCTATTGCCTTTTTATGCCTCACTTATTGTATATGAGACAATTTTGGACCTTGTTGTTGTTGTTGTTGATAGGCGGCGCGGTTACCCGCAGCACTCAGGTCTTTCGACCCATTGTGCCTGCCGCTAGTTGGGAGTTATTGGAAGAGACCCGTGCTGTGCGCATAGGCCAACACCCGTTGTAGGGGAAGCTCCCTAATGTCCTGAGGCAGAAGAAATGCTGCGCCCAGGTGTTTGTGTCTCTTGACCATGAGGATACAGCGACAGAGGATATGAATGGAGTCCTCGTCATCGTGTCCGCAAAACCTGCACCTTCTAGTGTCACTAAGACCGATAGTGTTAAGATGCTTGTTAAGATGTCCGTGACCTGTCAACAGTCCTGTGACAATCCTTATGCTGTTACGACTTAGCGCAAGTATTGATTGAGTTGCGTTCGACCAAGGCCCTTCAATTAAGAGCCTGGCTTGTCGCAGCCCAGTCACGTTTGACCATTCTTCCTTTGATCTTACCTTGATCCAGTTTCCAATGGACCTTGCTACATAACTAGGCGGAAGCCCCAGCACTGGTTCGGGCCCTGTAAACTGTATACTTGAGCCTCTCTTAGCCAGTGCATCGGCCTCCTCATTTCCTGTTATATTATGATGACCCGGTACCCAGGTCAATTTTACCTGGTTGTTCTGTCCCAATTGGGTCAGACCATTAACACACTCTAGGACCGTCCTGGAGGTGATCCTGTAGGAGATCAAGGCACGTAAAGCCGCCTGACTGTCGGTGCATATCTGGATATGCTGATTAGAATATCTCCTTTTGAGATTTTCCTGAACACATGCAGAGATAGCAAACACTTCCGCCTGAAAGACCGTGGCATACTTTCCCAAGGAGAAGGATAGTCTCGCCCTTGGGCGCACGCCCCGGACTCCCGCCCCTGAGCCCTGGTCTGTCTTGGACCCATCCGTAAACCAGACGAGCCCATTCGAGACCTGAGCATCAGGATTTTCGAGCCAAGCTTCCCTGTCCGGTATCTCTACTGTGTAAGGTTTGAGAAACACATAAGTGGGAGATATCCTGTCACTGGGTGCGTCCAGTAGACTGTCTCCTCCCACAAGTTCCCCAAGAATACTTGTGTGTCCACCATCGTGGCTTTTACCTAGCCACCGCCCCCACTGCTTGACCCTATAAGAGGCCCTCCTTGCCTCTCCCTCAACCACTATATGCAGTTTAGGGAGAGACAGGAGAGCCTCCAGAGCCTCTGTGGGAGCCGTGCGTATCGCTCCTGTCGTGCTTACACACGCCAGGCGTTGTAGTTGATTTAACCGTTGCTTGATGGTAACCCGCCGGACGGCTGGCCACCATACAATCGACGCGTATAGAAAGGAGGGTCTAATAACCGAGGTATAGAGCCATAAAGTGGCTCTCGGATTAAGCCCCCACATTTTTCCAAAGAGCCTCTTACACGTCCAAAAAGACGCGGTGGCTCTCTGTATTTGTCTGTCTATGTGGGGTACCCATGACAACTTTTCGTCTAGGATAACTCCCAGAAATTTGACCATCTTTGAACGCTGGATGGTCTTATTGAAAATGGTTGGTGCTTTAAAACCATCCAACTTCCTTTTCTTAGTGAAGAGGACTAGATCGACTTTAGAGGGGTTAATTCTCAGCCCTTGTCCTATACACCATTCTTCTACGATTCTTAGGGCCCTTTGAGTGAGCTCACTAACTGTATTTGCAGATTTCCCCGCGATTAAGACCGTAAGGTCGTCTGCGTATGCTTGAGTCATAATCCCTTCCTCATTAAGCCTGCGAAGAAGACCGTCGAGCACAAGGCTCCATAGCAAGGGGGAAAGAACCCCCCCCTGCGGGCACCCTCGGCCCACAGTCGCTCTAACTGTGACTTCATTGAGAGAGGTAGAAATCGAGCGGTTTGAAAGCATGGAATAAATCCACCTAGCTATGGTAGGTGGGAATCCGTGGTCCTCAGCCGCATTTTGGACCTTACTATTGTGTATTCTACAAAATACATAAATAGAAATAATTTAAATGCAGTAAAGTTTGTTTGTTGTCCAGAGCGCAACTTAAAAATTTGTACGTTATATCAAAAGTTCATTCAAAACAAGTTAAATAGATACGCTTACATTTTCTTTGTTTTTATTAATTCTCTAGAGAGAAACATAAATGTAACGAAAGCAACAACAAAATAACACAATATTCCTTTTAGATCATAAAAACTCTGGCAAATTACATATCTTCAAAATAACAATGAAACGCAAACCACATCATTCACAATATAATTAATTTTCATTTGACATTACATATGATACAGTATATTAAATATATTTATATAGGTAGCTATTAAAAAAAATGGCTAAGTTTTAGACATTCTCTTATAAAAAAATATGCAAAATAAAATTAAAGTAAACTGAATCAAAATTAGTTTAATCAAATTCTTTGTCACACAGTAACATATATGTGTTAGCTTAAAAATTAACCTACATATTTACATAAAACATTCACAATACATACTTCAAAAAAGTTATTTCTTCGAACTGCCCTCCTCATTAACATCTATAAATAAAAAAGGTATTAACATATTATTTAAAAATACATACCTTTATACTCACTTTTACCATCACAAGCTACTATTTTTACTTTATCTATTTTGGTAATTTCTTGGACTTCTCTAAATTCCACATCGTTCAGCATAAACGTCCATACATTATCACAAAATCTATATGTATTCAACTTTCCTGCCTTGAATGTCAACCTTGATTTCACCCTGGTTGCAAGTGTTTGATTTATCGATTTATCAAATTGCAATAGTACTTTGCAAGCCAGTTGTGGTGTAATTTGTCCATACTAAAATACAATAGTGGTAATTACTTTCCTAATTAATTAATTTTCCCTTAATTTCCCTAATAATAGATCAGTCGGAGGTGTTATTTTCTGAAAGCCTAAACAGTACAAATAATTAGGGCTAAAATTCATTTAAGATGTAGAGGTTATATTATAAAATTATACAAGTAGCAATGAATAAAGTACTAAAGATAAAGGTTTCTTCAATGTGCAAGTTCAACATGAATGGAAATGTTTTAACACACCGTATTTAAGGAAAAATCTGAATCTGAATAATGTTTGTCCCAACAGGGAGTGGTTATCGTGTGATCACATAATACAAAATATCCATTGGAAATCTGGAATATTCTCACATAAACTCAGATGACAAACATCTCGATTCCTCTCCGTAGCGGTGTTATAAAATCATTCTATAAACGCTTCAAGTAAAAGTAAAACCAAACTACAGTATTGCTTAACTTGAATATTTACTTAAACTGAAATATAAATAGAGCTAATAGAGCTACTTAGAGCTAATGGTGTATAAGATATTCAATAATTACTTATAATAAGGCCTGTATATTTCCACATATTTAGAGCTTTCCGCTGTAGAATCACAAAGGATACAATTGTATATTGCGACTGACTCGCACTTTTGAATCGCAAATCACTTATTTTCGCGCGGCTATGTAGTAACAACATGGATTCCTATGAAGAAGCCCTTGTTCTTGCTTTGTTAATCAAAAGACTATTTCAAAGCATTCGACCTCAACGTAAATATTGGATTCACACGTTATTAAGTACGTGAGAAAAATATGGTCATTATTGCACATTATACAGAGAGGTAAGGGAAGGCAGAAGCAAATTTTTTAATTACTTTAGGATGACAAGTACCTTGTTTGATGAGCTACATATTTACACAAAGTACACAACTTAGAACCAGTATTTCGTCGGAAGAAAGGCTTATGATAACTCTAAGGTAAGTAAAGTAGTCATCTACATAATATATTTATTTAGATTAATGATATTAACATTTTGTTTCGATGTTTATACATTTTTAAACTCAAAGCCTTCATTTAAAGTGATTAAAAAATATATTATAAAATATTCATATTGGAAACAAATCATTTATTATGGATGCATCAGATACCTGTGACGTAGCAGGGGATGGGAGTTGGATCATCCCTAAAGGTGCATGGCGTCGGTTCAAAGTTTGAATACATTACAGTTGCTGGTGTAGGAGATGAAATTTATTCGTATCTGGAGCTACAGGGACTTGGATTTGGTGAGCTAGTAGTCGAATAACCATAAAGTCTATTGTATTTTCTCACAATGAACAGAAATTCAAACTTAGCTTCCATTTTGAAATGCAGCTTCTGTAACTGTGATTAATTAAATTGTTTCAGGTACTTGGCAACTGGCTGTACATTTACGGATCTTCATTATCAGTTTAAATGTGGTATTTCTACCATATCAAAATTAGGGCAAGAAACTTGTCAAGCAATATGGTATAAATTCCAAAGCAAATGCATGCCACCTGCGTCAGGGGTGACTTGATATTACAGAAGGATTTAAAAAAATATGACAATTTTCCAAATTGGATTGGTGCTGTAGATGGCAAGTACATTAAACTGATCAAACCTGAACATAGCGGTTCGTTGTATTCTGTAAGGATGTAGAAAGGACGACTGTTACAGAAGTATACAAGAAGTCGTGCACCTGTTTCATGGCAAATCAGTAAGACATAATTTGTAACTTAAGTAACTAATTATTATTAAATAAACCATTTATACTTACCAAATTCATTTTTTCCGCTGATGTTTTATTTTTAAAATCACTAATGAACTTTTTACAGAGCTCTCCCCACGCATTACGTTTTTCACTTCTGTTAGGTACCATAATTCTGATTTCTAGAATTCCATATTCCGGACGTGATTCTATTTCAGAAATGAATAGTTCGACATCAAAAGTAATTTTTAAACCAATAACAAGTACACCGGCTGGCAGTCGAAATTTAACTATGCATTGGGCTGCGAATATAGGCAATTCCACGACTATCGCGCCACTAAACAACTAATGTGTAAGGACGATTGCAGGTGAATCGCCGCTGTTAGGTCACAGGGAGCCGCGGATGCAGTCGATCGCACTACGAAATCGCCAGTGTGTAATGAAGTGGGCTAATACCATTCAAAATTGTGTGCGCTACTATCACGCAACTGAGTTGCGCTGCTAAAAATCGCAATTGTGTAAGAGCTCTTAAAGCCTTCCCCTCTTACTCTTTTAGTAAAGGCTGAAAGATTATACCTTAGAAATAATATTTAGGAAGATATTGTTATAAGGGATGTAGCTGACCCAAAAAATTACACATCACAACTAAAAAAAATCTGATAAATGAAAAAAAGAAAACATTCTCAAACAGAAAACTCCAAGTCCTTAGTAACTAAATATTTGAACAATACTGAGTGAAAATAGTAATCTGAATGCAGTAGGCAATACAAAAAAAATAACATTAACATTAATTATTATTATTAAAAACTGTAAGGATACCTTTAGAACTTTCGGGGTAACAAATTTAATATAATTTTTAGGTGATCTACTAAGATAACTAACATTTGTAGTTTGTTATTAACCTCCGGCATAATATCCAAAGACGACGCAGATGACAAATATATAAAAATAAATAATTTCGAATTATAAAGTATTTACAGATTTACATTCGGATCTACAATTTGGTGTTTTTTACAATTATCATAAAATAAATTTTCTAATATTATTTTTAATACATGTTTAGAGAAGTATATAAAAACTCAATATTTTCGCATAAGACACTATACTATTTTTAGGACAATATTGAGCATTCCATGTGTTAATGAAGAGAACTACAAGGAATATCAATGTAGTTGAGGTTGCCCAATGGTAATCCACAATCTTAATTTGCTTAGAATACTACAAGTACCAATTGCTTACGATAGAGAAAAACATTAAAAAAACATAAGTTCAAGATATTATAATATTCCATTCCAAACAGCTAAGGACAGCCTATCATCTACTTTTAATAGAATTCCATCCTGCATCTGGTTAATAAATTCATCTTCGTAAACAATATATCTTATCAATTCTAATTTATATTCATTTGGGTCATAATATGAAAACCATACTGTCCACCTATTATTTATAAGGCATGATTTTACATAATATATAAATATCATTATAATAAATTTTGGAAATAATCTGCAGATATTGTTATACTGTAAGTATACTGTACTCTATGTTACACTGGAATGTTATACAATCCTAATACTTTACTAATCTATATAGTATTATTAGATTATCCTCTACAAACTGACCCAATTCTCTGATCATTCACTAAATAACTGAACTCCGGAATCAAATATGACCCTTTAGTTATGCCGGTTTATTATTGTTATTTCCTGATAAGTATGAAAACTTCCACTTAGAGACTTCTCTTATTCCATAATTTACTAACTTTTGTTCTGAAACTGTGTGATCAACCACACGAAAAATGTTGCTGAAGTTTCTGTACGTACATGTGTTTATGTGCATGTACCTCATCAAGGCCTTTAACGGTTGGTCGGTTTTTTCTATCTATAATCATTTCGTCTGTACTATATTTAGAAATAATTTTGGTTGACAATCAACCAAAATGAGTAACTGTCGTACTCTAAATAATGCTGATAAAAAATGAATTATGGACACTGTTTATACCTCAAATTACTTTTCTTTTGCTCATTTATCTTAAGAAGAATGTATGAGCATGTTCCTGTGTAGTTACAGTGATTCTGTAATAAGTAATGTTATGTTTTGTTAATATCTCATATTAAGGGATCGGAAACAGTTAGCTCATATTGGGTTTTAAGTTTGATAACAATTAAATTATATCCACTAGCTAAATAATTTAGTTATATTATATTGAATTCTCTTTACCTGTATTAGTTCGTCCAAACTTTCTTGTAATGTATGACCTATAGTTGTATTTCTGTATAGTTGATATGACATGGTTAGTTTATTATTTTGATAGTAGGTACCATTAATTTAAGTAATAACGGAAAATGTTCGCAAAATCTTCAAGTCAGTACCACATTCCATATGAATTACAACATTCGAATAAAACTTGGAATTGGAACTTAAAAAGCTTATAAGTTGATCTCACAATAAGTAACAAACACAGAAAGTACAGAAATAAAATATTAAAATAACAAACAGAAAACAATAGAGACAACCATTTAGTATGACCACAGACTATGACAAACAACAGTGTTGCCAACTCTTCACAACTGATTTCCTCACAAACACTTTTATGCATACTACGTGCCCGCCCACAAAGTATAATAAAATAGGCAGTTTCGTAAATCCATGATCCACGCGCCTTTTCGGCGAAAAGTCGCATGAATTTTCGAAAAGTTTTCGTAAATTCAGCTGTATTGTGATGGATGACGCAACTGATGGATGTGATGAATTAATGTTGGATATGGATTCCATTAATTTACGAACAGAAATTAGGTTTAACGATAGATTGACATAGATTCATTCCATGAATCTTTTGTTGAGTGAGAACTACTGTTTATTATGATTTTCCAACCAAAATATCCACTGGAAATTGTTTACCCTCCATATGCCCTCCTTGTGACCAACAACAAATCTACTTGGGTACTTTGTACTTACTTTTATGCTTTTATTTCTTTTATCAAAATTGCATCCCTTGAACCAAACAAAAAACAACATACTGACCTCAAAATTAATGACATGACAATTCCCCCTCTTTTTTACATCATAAAATTTGAAATTCATCATGGAAGTGATGCTTTTCTGATGGGACATCATAGAATTTTGTGCTGAATTTACGAACAAGATTGATAGCCCATCACAAAGTAATTGCTGAATTTACGAAAGGCTTTTACTGTTGTGGTTGAAATGATTCCATCTTTTTAAGAAATGGTGGATTTACGAAAGTGCGTGAATTTACAAAAAAGGCGCTTTTTCAGTACCATAGAAAAAGGATTTATTTATATCTTTTTTCTATGTTCAGTACCAAAGAGAACCAGTATTTTGTATTGGCAACATTTGCTCTGCTTGTCAGCACAATCTTGTCAGCTGATTGGTAGTTCGTAGTTCAATCGTTCAATCAACTGTCAGTAAAATACAGAAAAGAAGGAAGTTTTTGGGATATTTTAGGTCGCAACTCGCAATGCCTTATTTTTACGTTATCATTGAAACAACATGATATACAATAGGATGTGATAAATTTTCTATTTTTATCTTATTTGAGAGTGTTAACATCCTATCTACTGTATTTCGTATTGTAACCATTTACAATTTGGGGAGATTGTTGGTTTGTAAAAGAAGATTGCTAATAAATTATATAATGGACAGAGGCTCCTATGAAAAATTATCAATAAGAGAATCGGCCAGGTCTCTGAAGAAATATGGTAGCACAAGTAAGCATGTTACACGAAATGAAAACTATGCAAAGCATTATGTTTCCAACACAGATACTTTGCAGGGTATTGCACTGAAGTATAACGTAACAGTAAGACATTTTTTTTTTTGTAGAAAAAATAAAATTGCTTTATATTACTTTTTGTAGATAGAACAAATCCGTCGAGCGAATAAATTATGGGCATCAGATAGTTTGTTTTTAAGGGAATACCTCTTGATACCTATTACAGAAACTGCAACACCTACTAGTGAACAATCTACCCCAGTAGTCAGTCCCAGCACAGTCACATCACCTTCAATTAGTAGGAGTTTTGATGAAGACAATATTGATGAATTCCTTAATAAAATTGATGCCTCAATTGCCACTACTAAAGCAGAAGTCAAGAAGACTACAATTAACAGCGAGTAAGTTTAGTTTTAAGTCTAGTGCAATGTTACCTCGAAGCACTGTGATAAGGAGTTGTGTAGGTATACTTGGATTCATATAGTGCTAGTGGAAATAAACGGTGGATTAATGAATTCTGAAAATATTTTTTAACTACTTATGTTTATGTGTTAGGACCATGGTAGCTGAGCGGTTAAAGACATTAAGTTTTTAATAATTCTCCGTGGTTGACGACGGTTCGAATCTCGCCGCGGTAAACTTTTTCTATTTCCTCCTACATTACATCTGTGTGCATAAAACTGGTAGCGTTCTTAATATGCAACTAGTACTGCAATATCACTGTATAAATGGCTAACAACCTACTGTACACTTTCATTAATAAGATTTTCCAGGTTTCCCTTATACCCATACCACAGTTTAATAGGAATCAGTTATTTCACTCAGCGTCGGCACCTCTGATCTTGTGTCCATCAGTTTCGTTTTTTATAACCATATGCGCAGAGCGTTATCTTCATGTTACGATCATGCTTTGTTCGTTCACACTTACACTTTTTGTTCATTTGTGTTAATTATTTACACCGATTTACACTACATCTACTCCTTGTCATGTTCTCATTTGCATAATGCCCCTATATATTTATTTATAATAATCCTTAGCTTACACATTTCAAATTAAAAATTAACTTATAAGCTCATAGCAGTTTTAATAGGAATACAGCAATAAGTTATTTCACTTGTCGCTGGTTTCTTGGTTTTGTAGTTTAGTGTTTTGTAAATACAATGTATTACCTTTGTTGAAGTAAATACAGTTGGAAAATGTTAGTTGAAAAATATATATTTTCAAAATACTGGTTTCTCAAACTGGTAATATTTGTAAATAAAAAACAGAAATAACGTCTTACAATTTTAAATATACATAGTATACCCGGGTCCGTCCAACAAAGTTGGAAGAAGTAAGTTATGGCCAGTAATCGGAAGATTTTATTCCCTACATTGTGTTTATTTTTGTAATTTAAGAAAAACTATTATTAACTTACCTCTGATGCGCTAATTAGTCACTGAATAGGGAGATTTAAGGAAGGGGAAAATCTTAAATAACAATCACAACAAATTCGTAAATACACCTTCTTTATTGTAATATTCAGAAAGGACACAGCAGAGAAACCTCCGATCTCAATTCAAACGAATCTCTGTTATGCTGTTGGAATGTGACAAAAAATAAAATAATAGGTTGCACAAATTTATGTAATATTCGAAGTTCTTGAATTTACGGCATAAATATACGGTATACGGCATAAATAGCAATAGTTCACAGCTCTACCTGCAGACATCAACTTCTATTTGCACACTGCACTGCACTTAAAAAAAAAACACTCCCGAAACTCTACAAATCAGAAGAAAATATATTAACACAATTTCAGAAAGCAAAAGCAAATCACAAATCGTAGAAGATAGTTGTAAACCACCAACTTACAAAACGCAAAACGTGTGCAATTTAAAAGAGGTTACGAATAAAAATAAACAACTTGCGCAGGAGTTACTTGTTGTTCCACTTTTCATGCCAGAGGCAGATCATGCGCAATAGAGCCTTGTGCACAACAGTGAAATAACTGATTCCTATTAAACCGTGCCCATACTAAATGGTCGTTGCATAACATCGTAAGTCTTTTCTGGGGCACTCGTGAACTGCAAAATAATAATATCCCGCTCCCTCTACCATACAAGTATATGACTTCCGGGATCATTAGATGAGAATGAGGGATAGAAGATAGAGATATTACTATTATATCTATTTGTAGATATTCAGCCATAGAATTTGAATATAGACAATATACTTATTGTTAATGAAATTTCGAAATATTAAGATTCAATGAAGTTTCCTTTCTTACCTAAAATCTAAGTATGTAAAGGGGAACAACTAATAACTTCATTAATTAAAAGAATATGTCATAAACAACTACTGCAAAAGTTATTTACATCCTTTATGAATTATAATACCGTTGTTGTCTTGAAATAACCACAAATTTATTGCTATTTTAAATAATGAGGTTATTCCTTTGTATATCTAGATTATAGATAAAAGAAAAATATTGGACCATATGTCGATAATTTCATTAATAATATCTCAAGTTTCAACTTTTTGACTGAATATAAATAAATTTGTAAGCAGCTAAGGAAACTAATAAATGATTTAAAAAAATATACTGCTAATTTCGAAAATATAATTTGGTTAATGTGCACAGGCAGACAAATACTGTGTTATGTAAAAATTATTCATTAAATATAATAAATATTATATTATTAACGGAAATATTGTGATGGAATGTGTTAGTTGCAAGTACCTCTACCTTTAATTAAACTTTTTTATCACAAAAACGTGAAACATTCATGTTATTATTATCATTATATTCATCCTATTAGATTACTATCCCAGATAGGATAGGTCAATGGTTTTCATTTGTTAATAATGTTTTGCAATTTAAATATTTTATTCTTACTGAGTGCTTATGGTGAATCAAATTAATAAAACAAGGTCGTAGGTTGATAAAACTATACACCTATGTACCAAAGACACTAGAAAACCTGCCGTATGACAAGTCAGTGAAGTGCAAGTCCAGACGTTTCAGTATCGTATATGTTCTGCACTACCTGTAGTCGTTAATGTTGGTGTGTTGGTTAACTGTCAAATAGATTAGATAGTTTAAGAAATATATTTGCATTTTTCATATTATTGGACATTATTTTATTGTTCATTTTCTACTATTCCATTAATAAACTGAAATAGAGAATGCCAATAGCAATCTATTTGCTTAATTTAGTTGAAAAGTTCAAATTATTATATAAATGCTAGCATTTTAAAAACAGGCACATCGATGTCAATATAAGATAAAATATTCTTTCCATCTACACAAAAAAAAAGCTTTCCATTTAAAAGTGTGTAGTGTTTTACGCATGGCATTTTATCAATATTTTGAAAATGTGATGTTCAACATCATTTGATGCAGACTATTGCTTCATTAGATTTGACTGATAATAAGGTTATGTCCTAGTTCTGTTTAGTATCAATACATCTATGAGTTAGCTATCTAAATTTAATACATTGATTTATATATAAGATTATAAAGTTTATAGGTTTATTATTTTCCTATTATCCTTACGACATTTTTATTGACACCTAAATTATAATGGTATGCTTATGTTCTACATATTTATCCAGCGTACACATTATTTAAACTACGCACCAAGTAAAATCATTTCATTATCATTATTCATTATCATTTCATTATATCAACCGCCTTATTTCCATCAGGAAACAGGTTGTTCTATTAGTGTTTCCTTTTTTATAGTTAGAAAGACATTTAGTTAGTACTTTGTTGAAAAACTTGATAACTTATGCAGGACCTACCTACCGATAGTTTAAACCGTATAATTTATATTTTCTGGACAAACAAAACATCTTTGGATAATTAAATGGATCACCCGGTATATTATTGTATTTTTTTGGATGTCTTATTCATTAGCTTTAGAAATACAGATTTTGTCTCAAGTCAAAGTTTTTGTATTATATTGACAGATACCGATCTAGGTCTTTAATTCAAAATTATTTCCTAGTTTATGATTTCTTAAACTTATTAAGACAGACAAAATACTACGTTTGTTTGGGACACGGATCACTGATTTCCTTCTTAAGGTTATCAATGTTATTAGCAATGAAACTATCAGTCACGGATATATGAGGTTGCTTTCAATTCCAGATTTGCCGCAGGCCTAGACATTGATGGGGAGAGGCGGAGACCAGCCGTGTCACGAATGAAACAAATGGTAAACAACAATAGTTCTAATGACATATATCAACCACCAAACACAGTAGTTATACAACAAGGTAAAAAGGTTAGAACTTCTATAAAGCAACATGAGCAACAGCAAGATGAGTTGTTTGAGTTGTAGCATTTCATTTATTGATCTGAAGTTATTTTTTGTTATTTTCTCATTTATGTAGTATATGAATGTTATGTTCTGTAGCAATAAGTCCAATAAGTTATCTGAATCTTCGTGTCTTCTGACATTCACCCAACTTGTAAATATTAATAGTCTCTCATCGTTAAGATAAAATAAATATATGCAGATAAATTATAATAGTAAATATAAATGATTCTCTTATCATTATTTTTGTGTTTTGTGTAAAAATATTTCAATAAATAAACTTATTAGTCATTACTAGTGTAATACATGCCTTTTATAATATTTAAATACGAGTAGTCTGTTTTAATTGTGATATTAAAAATAAAAAAATGACAGTAAATGAGATTAATTCACTTATAAATAAAAAGATTGACAGAGTAACAACTTTTATTTATAATCACTGTTTAATTCAACTTTTTTGCTGGCTTTTATGTAACCCTGACCTCGATAGATTTATTTGTTGTTTTGGTTGATTTCGTTTGAGTTGTAAAATTTTGCTTCTTTTATTTTACTATCAATAAATTTCTATTTTGAAACAAATGTTTTTAATTATGACCCAAATTTACTTTTCTGCAGGATAACACTAGAAAAAAATCTGTTCTAATGTATAATTGGTCAAAAAGAAAATATGTATTTCCGGTACTTTTTTGGAACAACTGGAGACAAGAAGAAAAATTAACAGTAGACTACAGAAAATTTGAAAATTGTAATGCAAGGAAGTGAAATAGTAGCTATGTTTAGAAATAAGAATACCTCTATATTATGTTAAAAATATGTGCCTCATTTGAAATGGTAGTTATAGAAAGAAAAGGTTAAGTAATGCTTGGATTGATAAATTTTCATGTGATTAAATGGTGCTCTTCAACTGTTAGTATTTTAATTTAATGCCTGTGAGACTTGTAAAGTAGTTTTAGAAAATGTCTTATCAAAAAATATTTAGCACAAGATAATATAATATCCTAAATAAATATTTTTTAGAAATACATTTCACCTTATTTGATTATCATACATTTGATTTTATTAGCTCTCAGACTTTTCATTCTACATTAGAAAAAAAAAACAGTTTGGAAAGTATTGTTTGTATTTATAATCGACAAGTTATTAGTGCGTAGTTGATATAAAAATAAAATTGATTGTGAAATTTATATATGAATTAATCTTGCTGTTTTGAATTGCCAATGCAGGAATATTATAATTAATTGCAGACAATGCGTCAAAAGGTCAGAATTAGATTTCTAATCTAAATGCTCAAGCTATGTTCTGCTTTTTTTTCAAAAATATCTGAATCTGCAAATTGTTTGATCTTAGGTGAAAGTAATGATGAAAATATGGATAAAAAAATGTGAGAAACTTAAGTCTCGAAGTCCATTCTTACCATATTCCATAACAAATTAATTTTGGAAGACGTCATTTTATGTAGTGAACAGTATTGCTGATTGAACAAAAAATAGTGAAATTTTTTTAATAAAAATTGTAGCTTTGTGTTTAACATCTTCCAATTTTAATATTTTTGTGTGCTTTGGGAAATAAGGCAAGGCAATAAAGCTTTTAACTCTTTCATAATAATCATATTTTATTTTTATGTAGACTTTAAATTCATTTTGATTTACTATATTACAAATTTACTATAAATACATTTCCCATGCAGATAATATATCTGTAACTTTTTTGTGGTGTAGCTGTATATAAATCATTGTACTAGATTATTTTGCGATTACACCACCCGTATAATAATAAAAGACAGAAAACTGTCTTTTATTCCGAGAAGTTTTCAAAGTAAAAGATATAAAGGGCAGTATCAGGCACTTCTAAAGTTTGCCCAAAAAATACATTTCCCATAATAATAATAATATCTCTACCCCTCATTCTAATCACAAGGATTAGCCCGAAAGTCTGAGACTTGTGTGGGAGAGGGGACGGCATATTATTATTTCGCGGGCCGCATTTGCGCCTCAGGAACGACTTACGTTGGTAGGCCCTAACCACTATTCAGTGCTGGAATGAGGGAAACCTGGAAAACCTCATTAGTTAGGGGGACAAATCAAACATCAACTGATTTTAATCTCTCACATTAACACCAAGTTGACATTCTTCCTATCCTAGGCCATCGCCAGAATGGTTGCCAAGCCATCCCTGCGGGGGATGGCTTGCCCAAGCCCAAGCCTTGATCTACGGGCAAACAATTTAATGAAAAATTGTTGGTGGAATGGGAATTAGAACCCACGACCTCTGGGTTGAGCGATCGAGACGCTAAGCCCTGAGCCACTGGCTCATGTATTCAAATTTCTGACCGGTCACTGTAAGTCCTGTAGAACTATGTTATCTGCCACTGTATGTCGAATAGAACTAGGTTGCAACAAGCCAGTCTTCTAATTGAGGGGCTCTGGTCGGATGCAACTAGATCAATACTTTCGCTAAATCGTAACAGCATAAGGATTGTCACAGGATTATTAACAGGTGATGGATATCTCGACAAGTACCCTAACACTATTGGCCTTAGTGCCACTAGAAAGTGTAGGTTCTGCGGATGGTGTGGACTTTATAGACATATTTTGCCACTGTGTCTGCCTTATAGTCAAGAGAGCCACTTACTGTACGTTTCACGAAGTTCTATCCCGGATTGGAATGTTCGGATTGTCAGGATTCGCTGGCAAATCCTGTGCGAGACTGGCACGCGCGCTTAAATCACACCACCTCAATTTGTAGCGGTCCGTAACCGAGATGTGCCAATGCATTGAATTTAACTAATAACATGACGACGCTCCATACGTTGGAGATATATACTAACATTCCAATCTGGGATACAACTTCGTGAAACGCACAGTAGTCGCAGTGGAGTGTCTCTCACTTTTGAACATAACCTAACCCCTGCCCCAGGACTTTAGAGAGCTTCCAGTAGAAATGGTATTGGCCTACACGCAAAGTACCGGCATCTTTTAATTCTCACCCGGCGGCAGGCACAATGGGTCGAAAGCCCTGCTGAGTGCTGCAAGTATTTGAGCCATGTTACAACAATAACAGGAAGTTTTGATACAAATTTTAGGATATAATAACCATTATCTTTTAATTGTCATAAAAAACAATGATATATGGAAAAAATTAAAATTATCCATCTTTTGTTTTTTAAATCTAGCACTTATATGTTGAAAGTAATGGAATTTTGTATCAAATCTACAGTTATTTCAGTCTATTTAAGGTATTTTTAATTACTACATTTGCAATGTTATGTAAACTCATACCATTAATTGTGGAAAGAACTTGTGGTGTAACGTGCATATTCCCTGTCACAAGTGAAGCAACATTGACTCTGCCCTGTGCATAGATAGCGGGCTGAAGGTCTTTTACGGAGAAGGAATATTATTGAAATAACTAGATAATAATGCGATTCTGTAGCACTATATGTACCTACTTGGAAAATTTATTTCCCATGCAGTATAAATTTGATACTGAATAAAATAGATTATAATAATTATTAACTTTTGAAATAATGTTCAAACCTTTAATATAATAATCATTTGAATATTTTCTAAACACATTTTTTACGCATTCAAGCAACTATGACCTCTTAGTTTCTTATTCAACAGGGAATGCATCATCTTTTTTTGCCTTCAACTGTACCCATTACAATATTTTTTCACTCAAATTTAAGGATCATCAATCTGTTTAATAATAAGATGATAAAATTATTCCTTTATATTATTAATAACTAAAATGGAGTAGTGGAGTTCAGCCATGGTTTCTTGCAGGTTAATTTACCCAGGTGCTACATTAAATATTTTTTAATTTGACTTTAATAATAGTAAATAAAAAATGTAAGAAACTATGGGCAATTTTATTTATTTGATAAACCATTCACTTTTGCAGCCAATCGAATTTTTCATCTGCCACCAAGATTGTTAAATTTTAACGTGGTCAGTTGTATAAAAAAAATATCATGATTTCTTGGCATTTAAAAATAGTTATTTACATTACAAGCTGCGAAAGCTTACTTTTAGGTGCGAGGTGTATTTAAATGGCCGAGGCGAATACTTTTCATTCTCCCCTCGATTTTATATAAAATAGGCGGTGTATTG
Organism: Pogonocherus hispidulus; assembly: GCA_963924545.1. Taxonomy (NCBI): domain Eukaryota; kingdom Metazoa; phylum Arthropoda; class Insecta; order Coleoptera; family Cerambycidae; genus Pogonocherus; species Pogonocherus hispidulus. The sequence continues at coordinate 81,746,994 of OZ004693.1, forward strand.
CCATAAAATTTCCATTCTAAATAAAAATTTGACATTACTTAATAATTTGACGTTTTATTTTTTCGTCGTCCAGGGCGCGAAAGTTGTTCATGTCTAGCAACCGACCTAGCATGTTTTACTTTCTCTTTCGCTCGCCTCTTTAAAATAGAAAATTATACTTTCGTAGGGGGGAGAATGAAAAATATATAATTTAGCATTTTAAATGTTGTACTAATGGTTGGAAATTGAATAGAACTTTGAGCGGACTACTATTAGTTTTTTATTTTTACAGACATAAGAACTAACTTTGATCAGATAAGATATTGTGGGAAAATATCGGTAACTAATGTTTGTAACATCTACTAAAAATGTTTTGTGTACAGATTTTTATTAAATAACTTCTTATTAAATATTAAACAGTGTCATTTGTTGTAAAACCTAACAAAATTATTTTAGAGTTTCGAATTACGAAAATAAGATGCTATGCTACCCTACCCTTTAAATAAAGTCAGTCTAAGCCAGAGAGAAGAATCACAACTAATTAATAACTAATACATCAGCAACAATTATCTCGGTAACAAAAAAATATCAACAGTTATACATTTAACAATTCTTTAATTCTTAATTCATTCTTAAGTATATTGCCACGAACAATTACAATTTCCTGTTGTTGCTTTTTAATTTCCTCTTGAACATGTTCCAGATGTGCCAATAGAGGTTTATTCGATTCAACACTAAACCTAAAATGAAAATAATTTATTTTTTATGAACATCTAGAAAATTTACATACTTTTTCTGTTTATTAATTTCATTAAAAAGTTGGTTTTTGATGTTTGTCCACATCTGTAACTCCCCATGCATTGCATCAATATCCTCGTGTAAATAATTCATTAATTTTCCTAAAGGATTTGCAGTTCTCGTTAAAGTCTGTATCAATGAACGGAGTTGGTTCACTTCTTTTGCAGCTCCATCTCTACTGTGCAAACCTGTGATAGTACAAAGGCAGTTAATATTATATTTCAATGTACAGGGTGTTACAACATCGTATGTCACAAGCACGTGGGTGTGTTATATGAACAAAAACGAGGACACAACTTCTTTACACTTTTTCCCTAGCTTCATTCGTTTTCCAGTTATAGGGGTTTAAAAATTTTCAAGCATAAATAGCGCAATAGGCACAAATTGAAATGATTGATATCAACAGATATTGTGCAATTCAACTGTGACTACTATTAAACACTACTTAGGTTATCTTGTCATTTAAAATTCACAATAATTGTTCAAGGTGACGTCTTTGAACTTGAATATTTCTATTACTTAATTTGTGCCTAAAATATTAGAGATATGAAAAAGATGAAAGATACCATATTTGTTAAGAATGAAATGTAAAATTTAAAAATTGTGTTTTTAAACACTAATCAGTGGTGTCACATACTTTTTTTTGCCTAAGATCGCAGGCGTACCCTGTATCTATGCCACTGCGGTTATAGTTGAAATTATATTCGGTAATAAATGTCATATCGTTAGCTCATACAATACCTCAAATTGTACGGCGATATTTTTTTTCATTAAAAAGTTTTAAAATAAAATCTTTCTTTCTCGAAAAATTTTATACCACTATAACTTGGAAACGAATCAAATTAGGACAAAAGTGTAAAGAATTTTTTTTCTTGTTTATGTTCTTAGAATACGGCCATATGTTTGTGACATACGATGTTGTAACACCCTGTATATCATATTTTGATTATGTATTTCAAAATGATAGGTGCACAGAATAAAAGTGTTTAAAATTATAAAAAAAAGTAGAGAGTACCTCGCCGTGTATTTAAATAGTTTATTTAAAACCATCCCACTTACACTAGGCGATTTAGGGACAATTTCATTTTGTCTTAAAATTCTATGTACATTTGGAAATAAACCTGAAATTATGTATAACTTCTAATTAATAATACCAAATGGCATATTTTCATTTTCATGGAATTCACTACAAAGGGTGTATTTTTAAAATGTCTGTCATGTCATCAGTGGCGGCTGGTGTTTTGATATGGGGGGGCGCAGAAATAAAAAAACGCGCCCAGGCGAAAATTTTGCATATTTCAAGGTCAAACCCCTTAAAATTATAAATTAGAAATTCGCAGAGCAAAAATATTTGCTTGAAAAATTACTTTCGTTAGACAAATATCCTCCTTTTTAATACGATTGACGGAAATCTTGACAAAAATGATTTAAAGCAATATTTAAATAGGTAATTAATATTTAGATATCAAAAATTTACATATTCATTGCATTAAAAAGGCTGTAAACGAGAACGAGGAACATAACTATTTTTAGTTTTTAGATATCCGTTAATAAAAAACGATATGGCACAATCACAAACTCAAAACTATTTTAGTTATTCAATTCATAGTTATCAAACGACACATTAAATTATTACGTAGGTAAACAAACTTCATACAGTTATTTATGCATGTACGTACACTCACTAAATCAGCTCTACGGTCTTTCATAGAAATAAATTTTTCCATAACTTTTTCGTCGAAATTATTTATTGGGCAGGCAACGCCCAATTCTTTTATTTGTACTTTATCTTCCAGTGGAAGATTTGCAAAATTAACTCTAATTATATTACTAACAGTAGTCATGTTAAGTGTAATATATAAAATTGTCTTCACACAAAAATTAAATAAGCATTTTAATAATGTTAAAAATATGTAATGTGTTAAAAATTTGTTATAATGTTTAATAATGTTCGCGTAGGGTCGCAAAATAATTGCGGCCAAATCTCATAGTATAAGCATATCGAAAGTATCTAACGAGTCTAGTCGAAAAGGAGATCGGGTCGGTTGCCATAGTTACCTGGGCCTCGACTCAAAGTGCGGCCACGAAGCTGTGATGCTTTGCTCACTGTGCAGTGTGCTATGGTGATGTAATAATGTTGACTGTGGCATTATAAGTACAATAGCTCAAACGCTCGAGCCTTCCTAATAATAGTTTTGTACCACAATAAACATGTTTTAACATTTGCATTTAATTTACAATATAATGATAATAATAAGGATTTCTTTGGTATTTTTGGAGGAGGGGCGCACGGCCAGGAGAAGCTGCCACTGCATGTCATAGATCTTAAATATGTCTGTCTGTCTAAAGCGACATTGCAGTTTTTTTGTATCATAGTATTATAGGTGAATAGGTAAATATTTTTTGTGCCAATAAGGTGTCAACTATAGTTTTTGTAAAATTCTGCAAAAAATTTACTTTTTATACATGTGAAGAAAAATCGGGTGAGTGCAGAGAGATAATTAAAAGAACAGGAACTAATAAGTCAATCAGAATTGTATTTTACTATACCTTCCTGTTCCCAATCAATATCAACTTTCTTCTTAATACCGTCTCCCTCCTCTTGTATTTGCTCTAGGATTTGTTCGACCAACTGTCCTTTGTTATCTTGTGGCACTTCTACAGAACTAAAATTTTCTTCAGTCACTTCTGAAGTTGTTTGAATCACAACTGTATCTTCATCATCCACTACGTTATCCACATTCTCAACTATAACATTTATATTACCCATGGTTACGGTTTCTTGAAGAGGCAGTGCCGAATCTGGTCTCAAGCGAGGTGCGCCAGGTCGTGCACTGGATGGGCGAACGCTTGGTGGTCGTAACGAACTCTTCGGTCTTTGAGGTTGATTTACTAAAAAAATTACAATTTTACGTTTTAAATTATTATTCAAAATAAGGAATAGGAAGGTCTTCTTTTTCGCATTTTTTATATTTTACAATTATTTTACAAAGCCCTTTAAAGTCATTAACATTTTTCCAAAGTCTCTCAGCCAGAAATTATTAAATTGTAATTATAATAATATAAATGCAGGCTGCTAAAATATGTACATATTAAAATGTTTGTTAATAATTTCAGCGTACGTACATTTGTACATATTATCAGGTACTCTTAGAAACAGTGATGAGTCGGCAACCCAACTCTGCACATGAGTTAGGATGAGTAGAATGCCAATCAAGTGTTAGTGTGAATGATTAACATGTAAACATATAACTATAAGGTCTCTCACTATGTATATGATATATAATTTGTGACTTCGAGGGCGGCTGTTAGAACAGCAACATTTGATTAGTTCTGTCAATTACAATAACAGGGACAGCGCTTATGAGAAAATAAAACAAAACATTGTAAGTAGTGTGCTTGCTTATAGCAAAGAAAAATACATTTTGAATTAACAGCAAATATTGTTTTTATTCACTTACCAACTTTTAGTTTGCTTTAATAATATTGGATCCTCTTATATAGATAGTAGGTATGTTATGTATAGAAATATTAGTTTACTGATGTTATGTTTTAGACCATTTACCGTTTTAGAACGTTTAGGCCATTTATAAACATATTTCTATTCATTAATTTCAGTAGGTACAAAATTGAATCCCCGAAGTTTGTTACATTATTTTGTTGTGTACATTTCATCCTTATTTTCGAATATTTGAGTAGAATGAAAAAAATGGAAAATGGAAATATACAAACAAGAAAGGTTATTAGTCAACTTGCAGAAAAATATCCAAATAGCATCTTTATTTGGATATTTTTCTACAAGTTGCAGACTTGCCAGATAAATATGCAAGATAATAATGGTTTATTAAATATAAACATATGTATAAAAAATGTTCAACTAGTTCAAAATTCAACTAGGAATACATTTATTTGGTCATAAACTGTTCTAACTTTGGGATAATGAAGATGGTAAAGTTAAAATAATTGCTTACAAAAAATGTCATAAATAGGGGTGTGACACACACACGCTGCCATTTATTTCATGCATTATGAAAACCCCTTATTGGTTTTCATTACTAAATATACTAAATTATAGGTACAGAATATGTTTTTTTTACAGCAAGATATTCTTTAATGTAGAATTAATTCAGTTTTGGAAAAATTACACCAATAATACACAAAAACATATTTCTACCAACTCTTCGACACAAAATAGCAAAATGCTTTACAAATGAATAAAATTGATTGAAATTTAAAATCACTTTCACATAGAAAATAAGAGAATTTTGCGCAAAACCGCAGAAAACTGATAAAGTAGAACCTATATCGTGCGAACCTATATCATAGAATTTATACGTATAAAAGGGATAATATTAACTAGAGGGAGAGGGTATACTTAAAAAGGAATATATTTAGCAGCTTTATAATAAAAAATCCTTACCATTCATTTGCAATGGCTTTAAAGCCTCATCCTGATCAGCATTTACATTTCTCGTTTTTGAAGAAGCACTTCCATCACCACTTTTAGGTCGAGCAGATTTTGGTCGCACTAAAGTTGGAGCGTCATTTTTTATGTCCTTATTTTCAATATTTTGATTGCTTTGTTCCTTCATATATTCCTTTGTTTTATTAGTAATATCCAAATTGTGTTCTTTACAACCTGCTGCCTCATCATTGGGAACGTGCTTTTGATTTTCTAAAACTGCGACATGGCCTCTATCTATGCTACTATTATTTAAGGGTGTATTTTCTTTTGGAGAAGTATCTTCAGAAACTGTTTCTTTCTTATTTACTTCGTTTACTTTTCCTTCTTCTATGACATTAATCTTTTTCTTTGAATCACTCTTGTTAGTTTTATCCTGCACTTTAGTAGTTTTACTTCTTGCAGAGTCCTTTGGAGTAGTTGCCTTGGAGGCTGCTCTACTTCTTGGGGATTCACCAACTTTCTTAATTTTAATGGCTCTGGTACTAGAATCATCCTTAGACTTACTTTTTCCCTTATCATCTCTTATGGGAGTCGATTTTTTTAACTTCTTTTTGTCAGTGTCTACTTGTCCAGAATTTAATTGGGCAATATAAGCAGAAGTGTCAATTTTGCTATCTATAGCTTTTCCTATAGCTTGAAGCAGTAAATTGGTTTTCGTTGGCTCTAGGCCAGCGACAATCTTACTAGCACGCGCTGTTAAATCAATTTTTGTAACTGTTTCTGCAAAAATAAATTATAAATTTTCAGCAAGAAAATTTAAAAAATTCCTATCTAATGTCTGTTTTGAGCAAATAACTTGTTAAAATGAGTATAAAATTATTAGCAAAAACACACTTTTATAACAGAATTATAAAGACACTACAAATAATATAGTGACCACATTATATTTTTCTTCTCATATAATCAATATATCCGATAGGTTCCTACTCCAAACTCTAAGAAACATATAAACTATAGTTCAATGGGATGTGTATGTATAAGAATGTCCTTATTAAGTTGCGGGTTAGTTTCCTCATCTTACAGTGTTATGTAGGTAGATTATTTTGCTGTTAGACTTCCTTTTCTATTTTAACAGTTACAACTATTTACTATAAAAAAAAATAAACAACAAAATAATTAAAGGTTGGGCTTGGATCCAGCATATATTTTTGTGGGCAAGAAAATGTGCCGTACTGTCTCCTATAGTGTCTTTTACTTTTTATTCAATAATAATGTAATCATATGTGTCTTATAGATAAATATCACATTAGACAAATCACTGATAAATCTCCAATATGAAACAGAATAACAATAAAATGTAGGTGTACCTACTTATATAGCTTTATATATACATAATTAAAATAGACTTACTGACTGCATCAATAAGCTTATTTAAAAAAGCGATTTTAGCATCCTTTTCTTTAACATTTTCAAATATAAGCTCTTCTGCTGAAAACAATTCTTTTAGAAAACCAGTTTCTTTAATAACAGAAATAATAATGTCATGCAAAAATCTGAATGGTGGCTTCTTCAATAACTTTTCAGTTAATGCTGGTTTTTTCACATATTTTCCTAAAAGTTTCTGTGTCTTTTTTATCACATCTGGAGTAATATCTTCTGCCATAGTTCAACTATGTGTAGTTCCTATTAAAATGTTTTTTTATATTTTCTATCCGGGACATTTCATTTAATAAAATTTGAAATATATTTGGATATTTTGAAGTTTTAAGTTGACAGTGGTTACTCGCTTCGTTGTCATAGTAACAATCACGTGGTTAATACGTTCACTGTCATGCGCAATGACAAAAGGACGCGCCTGAAAATAGTCTGCCTCCATTTTATTTGTACCCGTGATAAAACGGTTGTCCACTTTCAGGGGCGTAAGTAGTAAATAAGTTTTTATACATAATTAATTGTTCAGAAATTATTTCCACATCATAAAAATTCCAGAAAGGGTGATATTATAAAGCTATTTCAATTATTTTATCTATTTACACTAGTAATGTGCTACAGTTTCTTAGATACCCTGTTTGGAAGAACAGTTTCAAGGAAGTTAAAAATTATTTGTAGACTTTCTCCCTAACAAGCTTGCATTGAGTGTCGTCTTTATATAAAATGTAAGGGGGTCAAAACATAACCCGATTTCTGTAAATATAAAATAATTAACTGTATATAATTATAATCATATAATCTATTACTCGTTTGCAAAATTTGTAAATATTAATGGAGTGTATTATGCATAATGTACATCAATATATTTTGGCAATGTCATCAATATGTGAGAAAATCGGCCAGCAAATTCAGTGCCAGAACAATATTCAAATACTATTGTGCTACCTATGCTGCATTAAAAACAATTAGGTTTCTTTTTCATGGCATATAATTTATTACAGAAAATGGATAATCAGATAGTGGTTGTACCTGTTAAACATGAAGCAACCCTCGTGAAAGATGAAAGTATGGAACCTGAAAGCATAGACAATGTTAAATCACCTAATAACACTACAGTTCAAACTGTCGTTCTTCAAAATATACAAATTAATGAAGATAGCGAAGAACTTCCAATAATCTTTAATGATTTTTCTGAAGCTAACTCAGATGGAAACTTGGAGATTGCTGCTAATATGGAAGAGGATGTTATTCACACATATATCATAGAGTAAGTTATTGTATGCAGTAGAGTTGCATTCTGCATCTCAAATGGTTTTGTGCATAATTTACCATCCATCTTTTTCGTTAATTTAATTAATAGTGCATATGTAACTACACCTAATTATCTGACGAAAGTGTGATTACGCAACATAATAATTATATTATGAATTAGCAATACAGAATATGAACATGGAGGAGGAGAAGAAATAATTTATGAGGACCAAGATGGCGATGAAAACACCATTCACTATGTAATAGAAGAGAATGCAGAATTTGTAGAAGAGGACGAAGGGGGCGACGGAGCCCACCTTGAGGATATGGAATATTCCTATGAAGAAGCTGAAGAGTCTGTGGATGATCCTGCAGAAGAAGTTGAAGATGAAAATAAAAAGTTAGCAGAAATTAAAAAAGAAAAAGATGAAGATATAATAGCATGTGATATTTGTCAGAAAATATTTAAAACAACTGCGGTAAGAACTTTTAGAAACTTACTGTGTATAAACACGTGATTAATTTTCATATTAACACTTATAGGGTTTAAAGAGGCATATCACGGTAAACCACGGGGAGAATGATTTTGTTGATGATGATGATCCTCTTTCTCTGCAGTTGTGTCCCTGTTGTGGCGAGCCTTCCGATTCAGCGCATACAGTAAGTATATTTTTTAACTTAAAACTTTAATATATTCTTACCATACATTTTAAGTACAGATTCTGTTATTTTCTAAATTAAATTTAATTCCTGTTTGCTAAAATTACGCCTTCAGGTGCAAAAAATTTCAAACAATAATGACGGTAATTGTTTTTTATTTACTTTTATACTGTACAAAAAATTGTTTCTAATATCTATCTTGTTATATTTTCGAGAATTATCAATTATAATAATTTCCTGTGTCCAAGTAGAACCGTAAATGTAATAGACTTAAGTATTTAAATAATTGTAAGTACATGTAGATAACTTTACAATAATATGATGCAACATACTCCTGAACTTATAACTGCAATTGTTGTTACTTCTGAGTGTCTTACTCCTTATGAAAGAGGGTTATTAACATTCCTCCTTGTTTACATTTGTGAGCTGCCTCATTGGTAATTGTCACCAATATCACTGAATATAAGGTGAATAAAACAAATTAACTATCTGAATCTGAAACTATCTGCTCTGAGTCAGAAGAGATTTTTAGCTTGATTAATTTTTTCATAATATTGATTTCGATTTATTATTTATTATCGAGTATCAGAAAAATAGTAAAATACATAAACATAAACACAAACAAAATGTATTATAAGATTAGTAAAATTGATAGTAGACTAAATTGTAGACTTGTGGCGGCTCGTGGGTCAGTAAATAGGTGACGTGGAGTGTGGATGAGGTGAGGTGATTTTACCGATATAAACATGTCCAAAAGTTCTTTAAAATTGCCACGATTGTCCAAACACTTCGATTCAATGTGGCCAACTCTTGTCTGCCTAAATAAATAGCTGCGCGAAAAGGTAATTGCATAAACCGTCTTTTAGAAGGACGTCATCGTTAAATTGTTTAATACACCGTATATGTTCTAAAGAAGCATCGTTCTTATGACAGCCTCACGTAACATTCCCAAAATTGTTAAATCCCTCCTTATTCCACACACCTAATTTTTTTACACCCACAATTAAACACGGCATCCAAAAAAATTTTTTTAAGTAAACTCTTCCACACAACCGCTTATATTTCGAATACCATACCACTCATTCCGAAACGAACACTTTGTCTTTTGACTGTCCCTTTTTTTCGACATTGAGAGAAGGCACAGGTCTCTCTCAATTTAAAAAATCTTTTTTGTCCTCATTTTTCCATCTAGCAAATGGTGTTTAAATAAAACACAAACTGGATCATGCATACGAAACATTTCTAAGATTGATAGAAAACAATTTATTATTATTAAGAATTGTTTTTTAACTGGCCCGGCGTCGCGTATAGAGGCAAAACTGGCAGGACGATAGGAGTGATATGATGCGGCTATCGAAATCCGCGACACGCTGCCCTGTTGCCATGGTAACCTCCGTCACGACTGTCGCGGAAATACGACCTGATAGCGAATGCGTCACTTGCTTATTATAAGAACGGAACGGTACGGGGTTTAATGTTCGCTCTCAACGAAGGCAATGTTTTTTTAAAAGGCGTTCAGCGGCCAACATATTATAATAATGATTGTTTATTTCTGTGGATAAAACAAACACAATACATTTTCAGTGTCAAAATATATCTAACTTACAAAATGTATATGAAATTAAGAATAATTTTAAATGATACAACCAAACGGAAATTTTAGGTGAAGCGGTGCGTCACTTGCGTCCCCTGGCGAGCCGCCACTGTTATAATGTAATATGTTACAGTATATATCACAGGTGTCAACATTCTAAAAAATCATTACAATCAATATAAACATTGATTGAACGATTTAGAACTTTTCATCAACTGAATTTATCTAATATGAACAATACTCAAGATTTTCTAATGATATTTAATATTACATATCATGTTGATAACCCCTTCTATATTGGATTAATGAAGATTGGACTCATTCCACTCAGCTGCACATCTTATTCAATTATTCAGTCAATAATTTAGAAACCAACATATACTTTTCAAAATAAACAAAAAAAATTTGTAGTAGATTCCCTCCTCTCAAGCACGTGAGGTCATTAACAAATGATCATTTTCTAAGCTATCTATGCTCTTTTAATATATGTAGATTCAATTTTTGTAACATTTATTTTTTCTTAGTTGGGAGATTTTAAGTGTGACCTGTGTGATAAGCTCTTTGTACAAGCAAACTGTTTGGAGCGTCATCGTAGTATCGAACATCCTGTTGATGACAAATATGTATGCACTGATTGCAAAAAGAACTTTAAAACTAAGGAGCAGCTAATTGATCATATGAGAGTACATCCAGTTAAGTCTGTGAAATGCTTGGGCTGTAGCAGGGAATTTACCAGAAAGTACCATCTTGACAGACATGTTGGACAAACTGGCTGCACAGGTCTCCCTAGAAAAGTATTTGATTGTCGGGTGAGTAACATATTGTCAATTCTTATATAAAATAAAAAATAATTATACTTACTTACTTACTTACTTTACTTTATTGATGTCACATACAAAACAAATTTGTTTACACAGGTCAATTCAATAGAATACACTACAAAATCATTAAAAATACATAGCATATAACACACAACAGTTTATAATTCCTTCATACATATCCAAGCAGGCGATATACACACCACCTAGACGGCAGCAAAAATCACACAATACGCACTTCAAATCAAGAAATCACTAAAATCATTATTATAATACTCGTCTATCGAGAAAAAACATTTTGCAACAAGATAACGTTTTACAACTTTTCCGAACACGCTTATTGGAAGTTTCTTTACACTCATAGGCAGAAGATTAAAGGCTTTTGGTCCATAATAACTAGTTCCTGTTCTTGTTTTTTTAAGCCTAGAAAACTTTATCTCTGTATGTCTATTATTTCTAGTCTGATAATTATGAATATCACTATGTTGGCTGTAGCTACTTTCACTGTTTTTGACATAAACAAGACAATCAAATAAATACATACTAGGTGTTGTCAGTACATTAAACTTGATAAAACTGCAACGACATTCATCACGGTATTTTAAACCATCTATTATTCTCAAAGCTCTTCTTGGCAATCCAAAAATTCTAGCAGCTGAAACAGCATGTCCCCACACCAGTATTCCATAAGATATTACCGATTGTATTATTGCATGGAAAGCAGAAATAAGCACTCGCCGTGATACACTTCTCGACAAGCTAAGCAAGAGATAAATATTAGTTCTTAATTTTTTAGCTATGTGATCAGTATGATAAAACCATGTCAATTTAGGATCCAAATATAGACCAAGAAACTTTACACAATTATCATTATTAATAAAGTTTACATCCCGCATCGAAAAAGCCATTTGTTGCGTCTTACAATTGTTCAGATATAATTGGTTTGCTGTGAACCATTCAGTTACACTTGTCAGTGCCCCTTCCAGCATTACCTGTATAGCATTTAGATCCTTATTTTTAATAGCAATTGTAGTATCATCTGCAAACATAACGAGATCAGTACCCGGACTACCGCATTGCATATCATTTACATAAATAAGGAACAGCACCGGACCCAATATTGAACCCTGTGGGACTCCATTTTCAACAGATTCTAATTTTGAATCTCTATGATTGTATGTCACAAACTGTTGCCTATTTTCCAAATAAGATTTTAATACTGACACACTTCCTACACTAAATCCATAATATCTCAACTTATCAAGAAGTATGCCGGGCGAGACACAGTCAAACGCCTTCGTAACATCGCAAAACAATGCCGCAGTACATCCCCCTTCTTCAAGACTTTGATTTATAATTACTGTTGATAAAAATTGTGAAACTAGGAAGTTCATAATATTTATTTATTATTATTATTATTATTATTATTATTTTTTCTTTGTGTAACAGGGCTGGGGGGGGGGTAGCAATTTAATTATGTAAGACAATTTTTTTTTTTACTAAACAGATTATACCTATTTATGCAGCAATGTTACTTTTTGACAGTTATTATAAATACAAAGTTTATCTATATATTAAGTTATAAATATTATTACCTACTGAAACAAATTATAAAATAATATAGCAAGAGCTTAATTTTTCATATTGCATTTTGAATTGAAAACTTAAATAGTAAACATCTTAATTAAAATAGGACGTCTTGTAAGTCTTATTTTTTATTTCGTTAAATAACCTCAGGAATATAACTGATACTTATTTTATACCATATTGCTAGGAAAAACAAAACATTCCTGTAGACAATTTTTTTTTTTTTTTTTTTTTCGATAGGTAATGTGATTTTTTCGCAATTGAGTTTTATAAATTCTATTAGAGAAGTTCCACCGAACTACCATTACAATAGAAAACTAGTTCCACTGAACTACTTTTTCATTGATCTTGGCTCAAAATTTAAAAGCTCCAAAACTTGAATTTTTAGGTATGTAAACGGTTTTTTACCCGCAAAGACAATTTAGCAGAACATCTCAGAGGTCATGCCGGCCAAGGAAAAAAGAAGAAGACTTTCACCTGTGAATTTTGTAGTAAAGTATTCACTGGTTATGCTTTACTAAACGTTCACATCCGTACCCATACAGGTAAGCACAATTTTTATTTACATGCTTAGATATTCTTAACGGATTAATTATTTAGGTGAAAAACCATATCCGTGTGATTTGTGCCATAAAAAGTTCCCATCGACTGGGGCCATGAAGAAACATCGTCGTATGCACACCGGAGAGAAGCCGTACAGTTGCGATCAGGTTAGAAAGATATTTAATATATGAATTTCTATATATATTTACAGGAGTCACTGGAAAATAATTTACTACATTAAAACAATTCCAAATTGAATACTTGTCTCGGGCTACGTTAAATAACCTCAGGAATATAACTGATACTTATTTTATGCCATAAATAATATAGAAGCACGCCCAATAACGAGGTCAATAATTTCATCATCTTAATTGCTTTTGGGATTACACTACCTGTAGAATAGTAAAAACGGGAAACCAGAAGTATTCTAAAACGTGGATCTGTCGTGGATTAACTTGAAACATTTAAAAGAAAGTATTGGTTTTATTTAAAATTTGTATCTGTGTTTATTTAAAAATTATTCTAAATATTATTTGTTAATGTTGCATAATTTGTATCAACTAAAACTAAAAACCACTGATGGAGTTTAGTGGATTTATCGAATATTTACTTTTATTACTATAATATAATTTTTTTAAAGAAACTTTAAGTTTGTAATTTTTATTACTTTTGTTTTAATTGTTTAATTTTATTACTAGAATATTTATTTTGAGTATTTCTGGTTTTCTATCTTTTTTTACAATTGGTATGATCTCAAGAGAAATTATGACGAATCGTTACATTATATATTATATTGACATTATATTTTATAAACATGGAAAATTTAAAAAATATCATCTAATTTTTGCACAAAACTTCCAGAAGAGGGATATCCTTTTATGAAATGATCAAAAAGAAAGTTCATCTAGCTCTAGTCTTCATATTTTCATTTTCCTAAATTCATATTTCATAAATAAGTTACATTTTCTCTACAGAAATTTTGGCATTAGAAAAATTGTGTTGATATACTAAAAAATTTAGAAAAAATGCAGATGGCAATAGGGTGTTCTCACATATTTTTTTTAATACTAAAAAATTGTTTCGTTCCCTATTATACATATGTCTAGTTAAAAAAAATTACAAACACTCGCATATCCGAAAAAAAGTGAGTTGAAATTTAAATTCAGCATTTGGCGCGCAAACGGGTCTACTACGGCAGACATATTTGTGACGTCATCAGGCATACAAACAAACAGTTTGACAGGAAGCTATCAACATCAGTCATTATATTTCCTCTATAATAAAGACCAGCGTGTATGGTAACAAGTTTTTTTATGAAGTACTAGTTATATTGTATGCTGTAAATATATATAAAAAGTTCCAGTTCAAAATATGTATGCTCAATCAATCAAATGGTGTTTTGTTCCGGCTTGCTCTAACACATCTGTAAATGCACCAAATAAAAAATTTGTGACGGTACAAAATGAATATTCCCGGAAAACAAAGTGGTTCAAGGCTGCCAGACGTGATATGCCTAAAACCAAATCAAAATTTTATTGCTGCGAAGATCATTTTAATGTAAGTTACCTACGAAGTTTTTAAAAACATAACATAACCAACCATAACATAACCAATATAACAAAATCTAGGAAAATGGTTTTCATTAATTTGCCGAATTTAGTATAAAGTTATAAATGTAAAGTTAAAAATAAAAATCGGAACATGACTGAAATTAAACAATACTTACGCAGTGGCTTTAACTCCTTTAAATTCGGCGGCATTGAAACGATCATCATTTTTAATAAATTCTGTAACCATAAATATGTTCACATGTGGTAAATTGTTGGATGAAGCCTTTACAAATCCTTCAGATGTCATTTTAATTATTTAATTAGAAATAAACAGCAATAACTCTTAAACTTCAACAAAATCACAGCTGACAGCTGACAAACACTAGACGGAAACGGCGCCCATTTATATACTTAATGATTTCACTTGTGTTTTGGTTCCCGTTTAAAATAGACCCTTTTTTTTAATTTTCTAACTTCAATTTTATTCTGAAAAAATGCAAAATTTGCATTTTTAACACATTACAACTTCTTTGTGGATGTATTACTAAATATGTATAGATTTATAACTTGATTCGTCACATATGGAAAACACCCTATTATGCTATTAAAAATATTTTTAAACTAAGATATATCATGATACACTGTTAACATATATATTATGTATCATATGTTATTATTTATCAGCATTTCAAATAATTTTATGAACAATTCAATTGGTAATAATGATAACGCTGTAATAAAAGAATTATTTCACTTCAAATTTGTCCTGAGATATTAGTGATTGATAACTTTTTTTAAATAATTACATTGAAACGCAAAATTTTATCATTCCAGTGTGAGAGGCGATTTGCTGCTAAGGAGACTCTAAATCGCCATATACGCATCCATACGGGAGAGAAACCTCATATATGTCAGTTTTGTGGCAAGTCCTTCATTCAGGCGTCCCAATTACGAGCCCATATATTCCATCACACAGGGGAGAATGCCTTTACCTGTCCACACTGCAACCGTTCCTTCAATAGGAGACTCAGATTGACCACCCACATAAAGTTTATGCATGAAGGGAAGGAGCCACTGACTTGTCCCCAGTGCGACAAAACTTTTTTCAGAAAAGAAGATGTTGCACGACACTCGTTAAGTCACAGCGGAGAAAAACGTAAGACACTTTATGCTATTAATTAATATATTTTTTTGATTGTCAACATATTTTGTCAAATTCATATGATTAATCTAAAGTGACAACCCTGTCGAGGAATTCGCAGCCCTGCCACTGACTGTGCGCGAAACCTGAGTATTCGTGGAGACTTGCCTCCTTCACTGCGCTATTTTCAATATTCGACATCGGCCCAGTTGGTTTCTAATAAACTTGGTAGAATATTTTTATATCCAGTTGAACAATGTCAATTTAACTTTAACATTAATCGAAGTTTAAACTTTGATGACGAAGACGAATGGTTAATATGTAGTTTAAACCAATCAAATAAATCTTCAACATACATTGTAAAATTTGTTGAATCTGTTGCACCTTCTTTTAAGTAGGTTCAAATATTTTCATGCAGAGTGCGCATTCATTTTTGAATCGCCAATTATATACCGGGTTTCCCATTTCATTTGACTAATGGCAATTAACATGGGCTATTACATTTCATTGAATTTTATATTCCCAGGGCACACTATGAGAAATATTGCTAACGGAATCGATAGTACTGACTGTCAAACACTTCTGATTACAAAATACTAAATACTAAAAACTAAAATACTAAAGCGAAATGCTTTTTTAATTAAAATATCAATAAAAATTTGTTTTAAGTTAAAAGGTGTAGTTTACATAACTGTTTTAAGAGTTATTATTAAACGTCATCCGGGGACTAGTTGGTTAAGCGGCTGTGTTTCAAACTGAACCGCAAAATTTTGCAGGTTCGAATCCCGCCAGAGACAACTTTTTTTCTACTTTTTCTTTAATTAGAAATTATTAATGTTTACTTATTCGAATAAATATGGTTCATTGTTAGTACCTAGTTATTATTTTCGAAAGTCACAATATTTGCTTATCAAAAAAAAAAAATTATAAAACGTGTTTTAATTGGTTCGTTTCCTTTAGCTAAAGGTGCTATCTTATAAAATAAGTAATCAACAAGCAATATATTTTTTATTTATTACATGCACTGTGCTTTTACTAATAGTGTAGGTACTTATCTCTGCTAATTGTTACTACATATTATAACTCAATCTGGATATTGAGTTAAACATTTACAGAGGAACGGTATTCTTATTTTAAAAAACTCATAATTTTAGAATTATAGTTTTTTATTTAAAAAAAACCTATTACTAATTCACGACAGTTCCTCTGTAATACTGTTTAACTCAATATCCAGATTAAGGTATAATATGTAGCAACTATTAGCAGAGATAAGTACACTATTAGTAAAAGCACAGTGCATGTAATAAATAAAAAATATGTTGCTTGTTGATTACTTATTTTATAAGATAGTAGCTTTAGCTAAAGATAAAGGAAACGAACCAATTAAAACATGTTTTATTATTATTTTTTTTTTTGATAAGCAAATATTGTGACTTTCAAAAATAATAACTAGGTACTGACAATGAACCATATTTATTCGAATAAGTAAACACTAATAATTTGTAAGTAATGAAAAAGTAAAAATAAAAGTTGTCTCTGGCGGGATTCGTACCTGGAAAATTTTGCAATACAGTTTGAAACACAGCCGTTTAACCAACTAGTCCATCGGATGACGTTTAATAATGTCTCTTAAAACAGTTATGTAAACTACACCTATTAACTTAAAATGAATTTTTATTGATATTTTAATTAAAAAAGCATTTCGCTTTAGTATTTTGGTAATCAGAAGTGTTTGACAGTCAGTACTATCGATTCCGTTAGCAATATTTCTCATAGTGTGCCCTGGGAATATAAAATCCAATGAAATGTAATAGCCCATGTTAATTGCCATTAGTCAAATGAAATGGGAAACCCGGTATATGATTCCAACACAAACTGTAACGACAACACAATTAAATCGGATTTTATGCACCAAAATTCTAATCCGAACCCAATTTTTTTGCGAAGGGACACATCAGGCATAGATGTATTTGTTTATACGGGTATACGCTCGACGCACATTGGTTATTGTCCATGAGCAAAATTTACAAGGTGACCAATGTAGGATTGAACTAGTATGTGGGGTCATAGTCGTATTAGACACTTTATTAAGCTGTCACTATCGTAGAAACAAAAATAGAACCAGAAATTTAAAAGTAGCACATCATTTTAAATTATTTTACTTTGTAAGATCACTAAATTTCAAAATTCACAATGAATCTACTGTTTCAGCTTTTAGTTGTAACATTTGTGAAAAGTCTTTTGCTGCCAAGTCCTCCCTGAAAATTCACATGCTCACGCATCGCAAGGAGCCACCCTGCAGCTGCGATACTTGTGGCAGAGCATTTATTCGCCAAGACTGTCTCATGAGACACATGCGAGCAAGACATCGGGACGTTCTCGAGGATATTTTGGCAAGCGCTGAGAAAAAACGACTACAACAGCAGTTGTTAAGCGCAGCTACTGATGCAGCCTCGAGGAGCAGTCTGACTGAGAATATCATTTGGAACGAACTTACCCTTACCGAATCGATCAAAGAACTTCTGACTTTATTAGTGGAGGATGAATGCTTACGTGATTTTGGTTATCCCGATGCACCAGTCCATAAAGTTTTAGATTCTGTTATTAAAAGATGTGGTCACAAGCCTGCATCAGAAGAAGACTTCGATTATATCGGACGAATGAGGGAAAATGCCAAATTGTTATTTACAGTGGTGATAGATGATGAAGCAGTAAAGGAGTTATTGAATAACCAAACTGTGGATGAGGTGATTTTACACGTTTTAAGACTGGCAAAGAAGCAGAACGTTAGCTAAGAAGAACTCTTTAGTTTTCCTTAATTTACATATGGAATATCATGTAATAAATCTTATTTTAAATGTATTTGCAATGGATGAGGAAGATTAATATAAAGTGTGGTACAGTAATATTCATATTTACCTAACACTATTTATACATTTATATTTTGTTGTTTAAATAATGTTTATTTGTCAAATTTATGTTAATTTTTACAGTTACATAAAATTTGAATACCTTATTCTCACATTGGCATATTTATCATATTCTCGATTTACTAGGAATAAAGAATATAACCAATGCATGATTGTAAATGCAAAAACAGTATATATTTTTATGTATTTTAAATCAAATTTATTTTAAAGTTGACTTTAAAATTGTGGTATTGCTCTACTCCCATACTACAATTGAAATCCTGCATGTGATTTGAAGGCCTCGGAGTGCATTATGCAAATATGTTAGGAGCGATGTCCTTGTGTGAGGATGTCATAATGCAAGTGACAAAAGGCAAGTTATCCAATGTCATCCTTAAATGCTTGCTTAAAAATTTTAAGTTCTACTTTATTCTTTATTCATGAGCATATTTTATCAAGATTTTTTTTGACTTGGATCTTCCGGGAAATTTTCTTGACATTTTGTATACACACTGATATATATATTTTATGTACTCCTATATTATTTTTTTTTTTGGTAACAATTTGAAATGTTACTGTTTCCACTAAAATTAAAGTAGGTATTGTAAACTTTTCTGTGGTTCAGAATGTGATGTTTTATCCTGCAATCTTGTGTGTACAGAGAAGAGATGCTCCTAAATCTATAATCAGAACAAAGTCATTATATAGGTAATTATCACTGATACTGATTTTTTTTTGAATTGGTAAATTAGTTGATTACATTTTAATATCTGTCATCGTGTAATATAAGATATTCTTTTATTCCAAGGTAACTGTAACCATTGCCAACATAATGTTGAAGAGATAAACTATATGTTAGACGTTTATAACTGAGGTTAGACTTAATTAATAAGTTGTATATATTCTTATTTTTTTATACCGTAGGTTTTTTTTTGTTATCCTTATAAAATATTGATTTATGGTAATATAAGTAATAATCATAAATAATTTAACTTTTCTTTTCTTGACCGTTAGAGATTTAACACAGATTGTTTTTCTTGGGTATATCGGTCACTTAATTGGACAGCAAAATAACGCAATAATCTTTTCAAACAATTTAAAATTATTATAATTTAGTTAGTTACAATACATGAAACATCCTATAAGTGAAAGTATAATATATCACAAAAGTATTAAACAAATAATTGTAAAATGTATTCTTCTGCAGAATCTCTGAAGATGGCCTAATAAAGCCGAAACGTCAGAAATATATATATATGTATAAAAAAAATGTAACCTTTTTTATATATAATTAAGTGACCGATATACCCAAGAAAAACAATCTGTGTTAAATAATAAATAATAAAATATAATTTCCACCCTTTGTCCTTGCTCATGGTATGGTTAACCTTTTCGCTGCTGTAGACAAGTATGTTTGCGGTGCAGTTAACTGCTGTAGACGCATATATTCGCCCTGTAAATTAAAATTGATTCTGAGTGCTGTGACAGTATAAATTTGTGTTTTATGGACAACACAATATTAGACAACTTAGTGCACGCTAAAATTTCAACCTAGTAGCTGTTATTAAGTCAGTAGTTGATATGATTTTGTGTATTTTTTAGGTAGTTAGGCTAATAAATATGTCATTCAAGTACAGACTTAATTTTTTCACTAAAATTATAATTAAATAACATACCACAATTGGTTGTAGAAATGACGTGAACCGGAGTAAACATCTATTTGCGAATTATAAAAATAAATGTTGCTGCACGGCGCAGTTCACCGTAGATACGCTTACCGCAGCGAAAAGGTTAAATAAAATAAAGTTTACAAATTTGTTTAGGAACATTTAATATGAAAACATAATCATAGAAGTATATGCAAGGAAACAGGTAAGTACCTCAATTTTATTACTTGTTAACTTAATATAATTTGTATATGAAACTTTTAAAAACATTAATTTTCCTAAATGTTATTTTGCCGCATAACTGATAGTAGTTTATCTCTTTTCCCAATAACCTAATACTTTTTTAGTTTTTTGAGCTAAAGCGATAATAAAACTGATTTTTGTAATAAAAAAACACAAGTCGAATACAAACTACTACCTCTACATCGTACATGATTTACATATTCAATTAGATACAAATCCTGCTACAACCATGAGTAAAGTAATAAATAAGCAGCTATTCTTTAAGATTAAAAAAATATGACCCATTCGCCTCGTTATAAAAAATGTATTCAGTCATTTTGTTGTAACAATATTCGTTTATAAACAATATTATTTTCTTTAAACATGTGTAGTAAGATAATGACGGTTTTTTTAAAATTTAGAAATTGTGGATGATTTCCGTTTTGTAGGTACTTTTTAAACCGTATTTGTTTATTTACATTTTTATTGGATTGCTCCTTTTGCAACCTTGCTAATGAACTATTTACATTATTATTACTTTTGTGAATATAATTAAGGGCAGAATCAATAATTTTATCCACCTTTAAATTAGTTTCCTCATTACAGAGACAACCACTTCATTCATTATAAGAATTTTGAATTTTGGGCCATAGATGAGCATGATACAATAAAACAAGATATGATTTTAACGCGTCCTAATTTCGTCTGCTTTCGCGCATGACGTCACTTGGTGCGAAGAATTTTAAAATGTATATGGCGCAAAGTGCGCTTTATCGTTGGAAAGCGTTGAAGTTTAATTATAATTGTTTTATTTATTGTTTGAAATATACTTTTAGGTGGTTTTAGTTTCCAAGAACACATTTCTCATGTAAAAAAAACTTCGCATTGACGCAACATTTGTGTAATTAGAGTAACATGTTACGTTACAATCCAAGTACTTTTATCATGTTACAGTGAATCAGAATAAGTAAATGTTGTTTTTAATAAACATCTGAAGTACCTATGTCCTAGACTAAGCTTGTACCTATTACATTATAGTTACTTTCATTATATGAATTTAGGTATTATATACAGGGCCTTTCAAAAATAACTAGTACATTCTAGGTAATAAAATACATAACATTTTTTCTAGTTATTTTTTAAAGGCTCCGTATATAATACTTAAATTCATATAATGAAAGTAACTATAATGTAATAAAAGTTTAATTGTAATTATACAACAGTTATACCGGGTGTCCCACGGTGACGATCCATTAGAAGTATCTGGAGAACCAATTAAGCTATTAATTTGAAATGTGAGGTGAAGTGGAAGTGGGCCATTATCTACTTGATGAAAATATTTTGTAGTTTCTACTACTTCCGGTTATACCGGAAGTAGTAGAAACACACATATTATCATTGCACATATTATCAACACCACAACCATACATCGTACACCTCATTTTTCACAAAAATGAACGCTTTACCACTTTTAAAACTATTATTTTAAAAAGATCTTTGCTATGAACGGTAAAATAAACACACAAAGTATAGGCCAATATGGCGGAAATTCGCACCAATTGACGTCACATATGCCACGCCCACATGCGTGATATCATATCTTCTTTTATTCTATCATGATAGATGAGGGATTGGTGATGTTAGATTGGTTCAAGGATTGTTATTGAGATTGGTTAGGTATATTCTTTTGGGCAACACCATAGAAAATAACAGTACTAACATTTTCTATGGGCAACACCATATCTATGCGAGTATGCGCCAAGGATTGTTAACTGTTTACAGGATTGCTCGATCGCTCAATTTTAGGTTCCTTCCAACACACCATGGAACTAGTTCGGAACTGTGCGACGCCTGCGCAGATCGAATTTAGCGTTCCAACATAAATCAGAACCGATTCTGAACTAGCAGTCCCGCGTTCCAACAAAATCCCAACTACTTCCGAACCGGTTCTGAATCAGTTCAAACAGTTCTTGGTTCTGAGCGAGGACGAAAAATTCTAATCTTGTAGCGCATGCGTTGCGTACATTTAGCGTCGATCAGCTGTGTCATTTTCTGTGGTCATTTTTTAATATATTTTTAATCAATCTTTGATTTTCAGTTTGCACTTTCGTTTCGTACCGCTTTTCAATTTTTAATAATTCGGTGTTTGTTTAGAAGTAAAGTAACAACAATGAGCGACAGCGATGACGAATATTACTTGGGATCTGATTCCAGTAAAGATGAGGGGTTAAAGATAAAGGGGTTGCTTTATTTGTTTTATAATTATTTCACCTAATTAACTTACCTTCTAACAAACCTGCCATGTTTTTCTTTTGAAACAGAGACAACAATTTTTTAAATATTTCATTCATAGGTTAGGTCTTAGGACTCCTAGGTCAACTTCAACAACAACACAGAGGACAACAAATTTGAACAAATTGATAGGTTAGGTAAACCATAGAACTAGCGATTCTCTGTTCCAACATAATCGTACGGAACTAGTTCAGAACTGCACTCGCCGTAGTCCTGCGCAGTGAATAATTCTGAACTAGTTCTGAACTGATTCTGAACTGGTTCTGAAATGTGTGTTGGAACGAAGCTTTTGTCATCCGCCTTTCTGACGTCATCGAAGATCTATGTAATCGAATTGTCGAAATATACCTATTTTGTGTTTGTTATATTTCACATTTGCAAAAGAATTTTCGTATTTGAATGATTATTAATATTATTATTTATTAAAGTTTGTAATAACAGTATAAATTGTACCTATTTCTACAAGTTCGAGATCTTTGGATCTTTGACGACGTCACAATTATGGATTACATTGTAGTATAGGGATCGAGCAATCCTGTAAACAGTTAACAATCCTTGAGTATGCGCCTTTTCTTCCCTATGCTATGGTATCTGACATAGTTGATCTGTGGTACATTTTTATTCCGGCTTTATTTTTTTTGAATTTATCATTAACCTAAAAAATCTTAAAAGAAGTTATGGTCATTAATTTTATAATAAACTGGTAATACAAATATATCAGTTTTTCAAATTATATATTTAATTGATAGAAATATCTATGGACAAGACACCTAAAATTTCAAAATCGTTAAATAGACGTAATTTTTATACAGGTAGGTACTTACTAAGGATTTCGATCGATTCAATATCTATGGAAGTAATATCATTTTGTAAATAGGTGCAGCAAATAAAGTGAATGGGTCTGATACAGAATTTGTGTCATGTTCTACGCCAGTTACAGACACAAAAATGTTCGTAGAAATGGAAAATGATGATAGTCCCGTACATATAGCTTGTACACAAGAGGGGTGTGATAATGTTGATGTAGTGTGGGACTGGAATTCGCCACAAGCTAGGCAGCGACCAAAGAGAATAAAAAAGCGATTAATATTGCCACAGTCTCCTAAAATTCCATTAAAAAGACATCCATCAAATAATCAAATTCAGAATTTTGAAAAGCTTCGGGAAGAATTGCAGTCCCTTAGAGAAGCTATGTCTATTCCAGATAATGAAGAAAGCTTATTGCTATCTCCTTTAGAGGAAGCAGAATATAAAGATGTAAATAATGACCAAACAACAAATGATGTGCCACCTTTAACACAAGAAAACTGTTTAGGAGTAAACAACGAAGATTTATTTAATGATTTGGCCGACGAACAGTTATTATTATGTACTCAAAAAATAGAAGCAGATTTAGAAGCTGCAAGAAAAAATATAAATGAATCGAATAAGAATTTAATTAATAATTCAGCAAGTAAAGATACAAAAAGTGTACAAGATATTAGAGATATCAGAAATACATGCATTAATAATCAAAATCTTCCGTCTACTAACCATTTTAATAGTGCAACTGATGATTCTTTTGATAAAGTATTAGGAAAAATTAATGTAGCAGATTTAGAAAATAGTACAGTTATTGATAAACAGATAAGTCATCCCCAAGGAATAAAAAGGCTTACCCACTTAAGCTTTGGTAGGACAAGATCAGAAAATAATTATAATAGGCAACAAGTAGGAAAGGTAGAATTTCATAGAACACATAGTTTCGAATCGACTGTAGAATATGCAAAAGGTAAGTTATCAATAAAATAGTAGCAGTAGATAAAATGTACCTACATTAGCCAATTGCGTGGAAGTTTTTTTAAGTTCAATTTTTCCACCGCAATATTTGAATGTTTCAAAAATCTCGCTTTACTACCTTCAATGCAAAAAGAATAAGAGCCACCTGACACGAGACTTAATTTAGCACTGAATTCAGTACTCAAATTGCGCGCGCAGATTTAGCGGACTTGGATGCTAGAAATTAGAACATGTTCTAATTTTTTGGACAAAATCAGCGCAGTATAGATGCACAGTGGGGTATATATATTGCGCTGATTTCGTCCAAGAAATTAGAACATGTTCTAATTTCTAGCATCCAAGTCCGCTAAATTTGCGCGCGCAATTTGAGTACTGAATTCAGTGCTAAATTAAGTCTTGTGTCAGGTGGCTCTAAGAGTATGTAAAACCCAAATATATCAAGAACAAAACAACTCCTGTTAAATTTCATAAAATCTATGTTATGGAAAAAGCCAATGTAAAATAAAGGCCATGAGTTTATAGGTTGGTTATGTCTTCAGAAATAGTAATTCGAGAATAGAAAGGCGATATTGGTGGCTGGTGGATGTTATAAACAATATTATTGATACCATTGTCATCATAGTGAACTCAATTTGTTTATATCATGTATTAAAACTTAAACTATACATGGTGTCCCACTGGGAAGGGCCACGATCGATAAATAGAAAAGTACGTACAGAATGATTTTGAAAATTTGGTTATTTACAAAGGTCAGTGGGGCCTACCTTTTTATAATATTTTCACGTTTCTGGCACTTCTGGTATAACCGGAAGTCGACACCAATTTGCTTATTTTAAATGGAACGCCCTATATATTATATCATTTGGATTTTACGTAAAATTCTAAACACATTTCATGTAGGATGTTTATACCTATCTTCAACTGTTTTTGAAATATTGACATTTTGCAACTTTGACACCCTGTAAAATCTAAACGGTTTGAGATCAAGCAAAACGGTTAGCACATTCCTATCTTAACTCTTCATAAACTATCGTTTGACGCTAATTTCAGATTTTGCACTCGCCAAGTATGGCATATTATACATAAAATTAATCAGAAAAACTCAGAGTCCGAAAATGAAAAATCCAATATGGCGCTCATAAGAAAAAATAAAGTTACTGTTATTTTCTCGGAACCCATGAGCTGAAAAAAATAATGAACTACGCCACTGTAAAGCCCTTAGAAAACCAAACAAAACCTTGAAAGATTTTTTCGATCGGACCACAAATAAAAAAG
Source organism: Pogonocherus hispidulus (assembly GCA_963924545.1). Classification (NCBI taxonomy): domain Eukaryota; kingdom Metazoa; phylum Arthropoda; class Insecta; order Coleoptera; family Cerambycidae; genus Pogonocherus; species Pogonocherus hispidulus. Next base: position 81,772,895 of record OZ004693.1, read on the forward strand.
TTGCGGATGTTCTTAAAAAATTATGTTTTTAATTTTTTCCCGACTAAAATCGAAATGAAACAGAATTCAATTGTTTTCTCAGCGGAATGTTCATTCACATTAAATTCTGAAATACTACTACTACTTTCCCCATTTAAGCCTTCTTGTAGCTCTAAGTTTCGGAGATCTTTGTAGTATCAGTATCGGTAGCTACTACAGCTCAATATAATTATAGTAATTATTTATACAACATAATTTGGTTTTTGTAAGTAAAGAGCTAAGCCGAGTATGCTTCCTTTGAACAAAATCAATTAGCCAAGGAAAATAAGAGCTTGAAAAATAACATTGTGGATCCTGTATGACGTGTATTATTTGGATTCTTGTTTTGAGTTTAAAGGTTTATTGATTTTGTTCAAAGGAAGAATATTTAGCTTTGCTCTTTACTTACAAAAGCAAATTATGTTGTATAAATAATTACTATAATGATACCTCCTGTGTTCTTTATTAAATTGAAAAATATTTTTGTGTAGAAATGATACCTCAACACAAATTAGATGAAATTCAAAGGAAACGAAAAGAGGCCCTAGCGAAGTTGGAATCAAAAAAGAAACAAGAATATAATAATTGTAAGTTTTGCAAACACGTCATTTATAAAAAATAATATTTAGTATTTTTAGCTCTATCAAAATGTTCAGCAGAAGAAATAGAACAAAAAAGATTACAAGCACTGGCCAAGTTAGAAGTCAAGAGGCAACAGGAAATTATCGAACGTAAAAGACAGGAGGCCTTGAAGCGCTTAGAGCTAAGTAGAAAGAAAAACGCTACTATAGTAAAGAGTTCGCTTAGTAAACGATTGTGATTATTTGATATATATAATGTTATTGGATACTTTATCGACTTATTGATATTTTGTTAAAATGTGACCTGTTTGGCATGCTGAATTCTTTATGAATGTATTAACTCTCAAGTAGCAAGTATGTATGTTTGATTACTATATTTCCAGTTGTAGATTCAAATATTTTATTTGTAGTCTAATTTTTTTCAATATAATAAAAGTGTACATATTTTGAGTGTATTGCCATTATGATTTAAGCAAATTATACAAAATAAAAGTTATATTTTCTCTAATCCTTGAAGTGTTATCTTTAAATTAACCAAAAATGATTTATTTCTTGAGGTGGCAAAGGACTACAGGTAAAATATTGTAAGACATGGGATTTTGTTTTTAATGAAAAGTAAATTTAAATTAAGAATTTACGCAAATATATATCTTTCTAAAAATCTTATTTTATTTTTTCTAGACCATTTAGTACTTGGTATAAATATATTTTGGTAAAGAAAAAAAAATTCACTTAACTAAAAGGTTCATTTATGTTAAGTCTATATTTTATGGCTTCGTCCAGAATTATTATTCTGTGTTACATTTTGTTGGCATTTATACTTTGTAATTCCGTTGAGACTTGGCAGCAGCAATAAAGGACGGACAGAAGAATTATATTACTAATGATTGTCTCTAAAAAATAACTTGTATTAGGGAAATTGATTACCTGCATTAAAATCTAAAACCTAATATACCTTGAAAAACCCTGCTAACAAAGATATTTCCAATTTCAGTACCAGCAAAAAAATAAAAATTTGAAATAGCTGATAATACTAGTAATGGTGAAGCTATAATACATTTTATCCTTCTTAACCAACAGGCATCGACAGTTCCCACAATTTTTTTCTCAAAATATTGTTTGTACAATAAACTGCTTACATATTCCAGGACTATGCCCATGTAATTTAAAATTGCCCATATCAGTATATAATGCTCTACGCCATGCCACAAATAAACAAACAAAAAACATGTGAAACTGGCAATTAATTTATAATGGCAAATTTTGCACATCGGGACATAAATATACCTAAAACATACTTATTTTACAAAAATATACTTGTTGACTATATGTTATTGATACCTAACTAAAAAATTATACAAACCAGGATCAAAATATTTCCACATATCTGAATATAAGTGAATTCTGCCAATACATCTTGGTAAATGAGGAGTACTAATATTTTCATAAGATGCAAAACTAGTGCTTAATCCATAGAGAACTATGTATTTAATATGAAAAAATTGACCCATTGCATATCCGTATCCATACAAACTCCAGTTATTAAAAGTTTTAACCAACTAAAATGAAGTATGAGACAATTAAAGCATAGAAAATAAATATTTTTAGAAACATATACTCTTACCTTTGGCTGATACAAAGTGGCATTTACATATACATAATGCAAACAGAAGTTGGTAAATAAAAACCAAAACAAACATCTACTTAAATTAAAAATGAGTTTTTGTGTCCGTGTCTGAAAAGGTAATGTTGTAGACTTGTACATATTTAGATAATCTTTATATGGTATAAATGGACCAGTGAATAACGTAGGAGGATATAAACTAAATGAAAGAAAGTCTAGAAGCTTTTTTGAACTATGCTTTTCTAAAAAATAACTTGTACATTTCAAGTTCATCCAAAACAAGCATAATATTATAAAGTACAACTCATAGTCATTTAAGCGTAAAAATTGTAAAAACTCTCCATTTGAATTAATTTGTTTGCAGTGCGTTATAAATATCAAGGAGACTCCAGTGCATAACCACGGCACAAGTATATTTCTATAAAAATTGCAAGTTATGTAAAAAATTGTTGGTTGCAGCAATATAAGGGCAACTACAACATATCCCACTTGAGTCAAGTATAAAATAGTGAAGCATATTTGCCAAATTTGCAACACCTAAAAAAGTTTGTTTTTAAAATGGATATCCATTTATTACTATATATTTAGACAACCACAAGAAATCCTACGTTGAAGTAGGATTAATTGCTCTTAAACATACCTTATTAGTAGTTAATTGCAAATTGCGAATAAATTCTGATATGATGATGTAAAGAATAATCCATGGAGAAAAATTTACAATTAAATAATATGTTGCTTCCCATTCAAAATCAGATTTATCTCTTCTGTGTAAGAGATAATAAAAGCCAGAAGTGAAGTCATCATATTTATCAGTATAATACTGAAAATCTGTAAAACGTTTAATTTCAATAATTTTGATTCGTAATGTATATGACAATATTATTCTTGTTTATATAAATTATGTAAATAAGGACATTACTTACAATAATAACTACTACTAGCAAAACTGTATAAAGAATATAGGACTGCTAAAATCCAAACTGAAAAGTAAATATATTTTTCCTTTTTGGAATTGTTAAAATTGAAATTCATTATTCATTTTTATGGAAAAACTATTTTTCAACTATCGAGCTGAAACTAGAGAATAGGTTATGCATAAAATATATAGGTTATGTGTTATGTTTACGTTTAAATGTTCTTCTTCTTCATTGTAGAGATCTTCTTCTTGTTTTTTTCTTTGGCCTTCGTCCTCGTTCATTGAACTTTTAGCTAGCGTCACTCATTATAGAGATGGGTCGTGGAATTAATCTATGGTACAGACCACAGAGTTCCTATATGTCAAGGAGTGTAACCAACACCAACTCAAGGATTGTTAACTGTTTACAGGATTGCTCGATCGCTCAATTTTGTCATCCGCCTTTGTGACGTCACCGAAGATATATGTAATCGAATTGTCAAAATATACCTATTTTGTGTTTGTTATATTTCACATTTGCAAGAGAATTTTCGTATTTGAATGATTATTAATATTATTATTTATTAAAGTTTGTAATAACAGTATAAAGTGTACCTATTTCTACAAGTTCGAAATCTTTGGATCTTTGATGACGTCACAATTATGAATTACATTGTAGTATAGGGATCGAGCAATCCTGTAAACAGTTAACAATCCTTGACACCAACTACCAACTAGCACAGAACAGTGTCGGGGTCCGGGGTACTAGCGGTGCTAGTGAGCTGATTCTTGAGTATGTGAGAACAATAGAACAAACTGGTACGGGACACGGGACACTGAACTATATCGTTATTAGATATAGTGTAGTGGTACGGGATGATACATACGATGGTACGGTAGGCAGATAAATTGGACGCATTTTTACTTTTTTCTAGTTGTACTAGTACAGATCTCTTATATATTTTATGAGTACAGACCAGCCGATACATTATACATGTTTAACCAATGTAAAAGGCAAGAGAATATGGCACGGATTTCTTTAAGAAATCCGTGGAATATGGGCAAGTTTCAGATGCACTAAATTGTGCAGATTGTGCATTCTCTCATCTAAAGAAAAAAGTATAAATACGAGTGAAGCTAGCTAAAAGTTCAATGGACGAAGACTAAGAATAAAAGCAAGAAGAAGAAGAATATTCGCTATAATTTTGACATATGTTTTTGTGGTTATGATTCTATAGGAGTAAATAATAAATAACTGTACAAATACTAAATAGTACATCTTTTTCTGTTTTGTGGTACAAAATGATCGAGGTTACTGCAAAGCTTCCCCATGGACATGTTTTCCTTTCTGGAGAAATTGTTGAGTGTAGCATTACATTCGCTCATCCTCATTCACCTAGTCATAAAGTTTCCCAAAGCCACACAGATATATTTGAAAGTCTGGCTTGGGCCTCTGCTCAAATCCATTGTCAGTGTTTTACAGACTCAAAAATATCTAAAGAAAATGAGCGAGTAAATCAACTTATGTTTGCCCATACTGCTTTGGGAGTCACTACACCTGATAGTGGAAAAATTGAAATAGCTACGAAGCCAAAAATACTATTTTGTGATTTAAGGCTTTCTCCAGGTCAAGCAAGAACTTGTAAGAAAATAATATTGTGTCTATTATTTTATCCATTACATTTTTGCAGATATTTATCGTGAAAAAATACCAAATGACTCGCCTCCATCATACAGGGGTCAACTGGTAAAATATTCATACAAAATTACAATTGGTACCCAAAGAGTCAATAGTCCAGTAAAATTGTTGAGGGTACCGATAAGGGTTTTACCTCTTTGCGAAGCATTTTTGAATGAAGCAGTTGCTCTGTGTAATGAAACAACTGAAGAATTGACACCCGCAAATCCATTTCTAGAGATAAGGCAAAAAGAAAGACCTCTTGATTTAGCTCTTCAGAGCCTACAAGTTAGTATAACCTCTGATATACATTTTATATCTTATATAAAGGTGTACAAAAACGTATTAGAAGCATTAAAATATATTGAATTGCAAGAAATTGTGAAAGTTACGAGATCTCCATGTCAAGTTTCTTGTGTACAAAAACAATATGGATCTTTAATTTGACTTTTCCACATAATCACTACTACTACCACATAAATACTACTTTTACCATCAAATTTCTTTCCTGTTAACAAATAAACTTTTCAATTAATTTACTTTATTTCCATTATAATTCCCATATGGCTTCACATTTTGTACAACTGTAATCAGTATTTCCTGTTCTATGATTTCTACGGGGTTTAATTAAAACTATACCTACTATATTTAGCCTGTCTCTCTTTCTTTTTCACATATAATTCTTTCTGTTTCGAATACAACAAACTTGTTCTATAGTACAAGTCTATAAATCTACTTGTGAAGCCAACTAAATCTACTTTTGCTATTAAAAACTCTTCATGTAATACAATACATTTGAAGGTGGTTTATTTAAAAAAAAATATATTTAATTATATAAACAAATTATGATTATCATTACAGAATATAACAGCTCGACGAAACCCAAATTTCTACATGATAACGAATATGTGGGGAAAAGTAGCTAGGTTTTGTTTGTTTAAACCAGCTTATAAACTTGGAGAAGACATTATAGGAACATTTGACTTCACTGTTGCAACTGTGAATTGCATGCAAGTATCTGTTTCTCTTCAGTGTGAAGAGGAAACTATGATTGATATTAATAACGAAAATTCTAAGCAAGTTAGGATAATTACGTTTAGTAAGCACCATGAAGTATGTTTGGGTTACAAATACACCCAGCTAATTCTACCAATACCATTGCATATTACACCAGCTTTTAATACGAAATTGGGTAAGTTATAATAAAATTTTGTTGCTGTAGCTATATTATAATTTGATGTTTATCATCATAAGATATAGGCATAATTTGGTATCTCCGTTATTCTTAGAAATAAACCTAGTACTAGACATGGGGGCGCTTTTAAAGTTTTTGAACATGTCATCTTTTCTGTTTTAAATAAAAATGTTATCTAACTAAAAAAATTACACTTAATTTGGTGGATATCATCCATTTGGTGGTGCCAAATTTGATATTTTATTACATTTTTGGTGATATTAGAGTAATTGAAAAAATAATTAAAACAACATAAGTATAAATAAAAAACCAGAAATCCGAGAATAGATAAAAGATTAAATATAATAGCGATATTTGTAGTGACATTAGTAATTCTGGAAATATTTTTGAATTTCTTATATGGCGATGAAGTTCTTTTCATTTGCTTTATCCTTTTTCTTTTTCCTGACCATTGATTTTTAACATGTTTCTACATATATTTTAAGGAATTCGGTTTAAGCAGAGATAAGTGTTTACGTAATCAGTTATTTTAAGTTTTTTCTAATGTTTTGGTTTATTTTATAACCATCTTCAGAGAACTACAATAATAGTATATGCAAATGTACTCACATATAAACCTACTTTTTTTTTATTGGTACCGTATGGCGATACCTTTGCAGTTAATATATAGGTGTTTTAAAAGTTTTAGAAATGCATAAGTAGGTAATATGTCGAAACCAATAAATTTCTAAAATGTTTTATGATGTAACAGGTGTAGGTTTTGTGTAAAATTATGGCTAGATGTAAAACTATTTTCAATATTCTATTGCTTATTGCATTTGGATGTCTTTCTATTTAGAGCATTTCATGAACAATTCATTGGTGATAGATTCTCTTTCAACTATTTGTGTGTTATTAAAGTTAAATGTGCGATGTTCTAGTGAGTGTTTTGAAAGAGCAGTTGCATTTGAATTATTGTTTGTTATACTATATTTGTAGATGTAAGTTCTTTTATGGATTTATTCTTTTGATTGTCATACGTAGGTACTGTTAGTCATTACAATCAATTTTGTACACTTTCTTGGTTTCGCTTTCTATCAGAAAATAGTATTGGGTTTCAGTTTTGTATAGAGGTTTCATGTTACATTGTATGATTTATGTGCTACTGCAAACTCATCTTTTTTAAAGGCTTTAGCAATTTGTTCTGATATTTCCAGTAAATATGGCATAGAAACAAACTTGGTGTTCTTCTTGGTTCCTGAAGTTATGTATTCTTATGTATTCTGTTAGTAAAGTCTGTGTTTAGGGTATGAAAGTTGAATAGCTCGGATGATCAAATTATCGGTTACACTTATTTTATATAGTACAATACAAAAAAAAAATAGATTTATGTACGGACATATTAAAACACCACATAAATTAGACAAACTCCAAATCCAAGTCAAAGGCTGCCCAAAAGGGTAAGCCCCTTCTGGGCAGCCTTTGGCTTTGACAATGAAAAACTGTCGACAAATAACCCGTATCCACCGACATTGCCAGTGCCAGAGCTGGGGATCGAACTCAGACTGTAATAGGCATGTGACCGAAAAATGCTGCCATATACCACTACCGTAGCAGTTCAGGAGTACTTTATTATAGTTATCTGAAGATGGTAATAAATAAACCGAAACGTTAGGATAAAGTTTAAAATAACTTATTACTTTGACCTAATTCTTAAAATATAGAAAAAAACAGTTTTATGCTTTAAATATTTCCAAAAGAAGAATAAAGAAATGCCAAATTTATTTATATATTAAAAAAACTCACCAGTCTGTATTCATTACAAAGTACAATAGACTCCCGATTATCCGAAACACGATTATGCAAATTCCGCGTTATCCGAAACGACACATGAACCGGATTATCCGAAATGATTCCCGCTATGCCTCCGCATTATCCGAAATTTATGAAATATGTAACTTTTGTGAAATATTTTTTATGTAAACTGAGACAATTACCAATTACCTCTACCTCTTTCTTGAATTTATGAATATGAATATACAGGGTTATTCAGAACTTATCTCTAAAACTTTGAGGATATGTGTATCCTTAAATAAGAAATCGATATCACCAAAAAAATTTATAATAAAAGGCTTAGGATTTCCCGTAAACAATGTTTAAAGTTATACCATTATAAAGGACTACGTAGCTGGGCAACTGTACTTCAACGACATGATATATCACATTCCTTCAAAAAACAGTAAACAACAGTTTTTGTACCTGGCGAATACAGTTGGAGTGGGGATAATATCTCTTATTGTCTATGCAGTCATCAGTCTTTCTGTGTCGCTGTTTCTGTGTGGGTGTTTTATTTATCGAGTGTGAAACTGTAAAATTTTCAAAATGGGTCATGTGTACAGTAATGCTGAGTTAATGGACATGATTCTTATTTATGGCGAAGTTGGACAAAATTCATTAGCAGCTTCGCGCTTGTATGCGGAACGATTTCCCAATCGACACACCGACACATCGACACATCAACAGTTAGGTTTTGTGAGTGGTTGTTGCAGCAAAATGCTGAAAATCCCCAATTTACTTAATAATTTGCGTTTACAAGATCAGCAACCAGGAGGAACATTCGGTTTAGTGCGGCAAAATTGGATAAGGCGTTCCCAAAATTGTGTACAAGTCCAGGAATATTATTTCGAACAGCTTTTGTAACAAAGTATGTGCAAATTTTTTATAAATTTCATGTTTCTAATATCTAGTAATCAAGTAGCGCAATTCTTCAAAATTAGTGTAACAAAATTTTATTAATTTTAAAGACACGTCACTTTGGTCACATCTATCTATCTTTAAGTTTATTTTAAAGTAAAAACGCTGCAAATCTTTTTTGCGCCGGGTGTCTGTATACTCAGAAGTTCCGAAGTTTTTTCGTGCTAGCCAGTTTGCATTGTCAGTCCCAAGGTCACTCCATTACAGTGGACCAGTATTCAGCGGCGTGCAATGAAAAATTTTTAAATAGTTTTCAGACCCCGCCAAAAAAATTTTTTTTTGCACTACCACATTTCTACATGTATGTTGAACATCCCCAAATTTTATTATGGATAAGTTCTGAATAACCCATCACCATTATAGAATTATAGATTATACCATTATAGAATGCAGATTATGTATTATTTATCCCATACATATGATATATTGTTAGGATTTATTACATACATCTATAAAAGTATATGTAGTTTACTTTTTCCTATGTATGTACATATTTAAATACATATTTATATATTTGTTTTCTTGTTTAATATGTATGTATTTAAATTGAAATTTAATAAATGCTCCTTATACAAACATAATATGTACATCATGTTAATGATTTTCCTCAATCTCCGCATTATCCGAAATCGGTCCGGTCCCCATTATTTCGGATAATCGAGGGTCTACTGTAATCAGAAAAATTCGTAATGAAGTGGCGTATTGCATTTAACAGGTATTACATTTTCTAAAAATAATGGAGATTGTTTCTGTATGGTTTATTCTAATCCTGTATAAGTATATCTTTTGAATATTTCAAGTGAGCTTAAAATGGCGCCTTCATTTTGAATTTGTAACGAGTACTCATAAGGGCCTAACAACACCCAGTTTAATAGATTCCGATTGGCAAGCCCCTTCAGAAGTTCCTATAGAAACCATGGTGTGGAGTTTACCTATCCGATTGTATTCAACCACCCCAATTCATGTTGCCCAGGGAATACAAACTAATACTGTACATAGGCTGTCTATTCGATAATGTGGTAAATTATGTAGGTCTTTTGTTTTTGTTAATCGCACGTAACTTAATATTTAATTATAATGCCTATACCCACGGCTATACATACTCTGTTTATGTAAAAACTGAGACATTTATTTTGAAATAAATAATTATTTTAATTAAATTACATATTCTAATAAACCTTCATTCACGTTAAGTTTAAAGTGACGTCATTTTCAGTAATTAATTGTTTTCAATATTCGATAAACAAATGACCCATAAATTAGCATAGCATTTGCCACTTACAAAGAGTTTTATATTTGGTAACCCTTCTCTGCGTTGTCAAGTTTTTATTTATTTATATAAACTTAACTTAAAACTTAAAAACGTCACTTTAAACTTAACGTGGATGAACTCTATAAGATATATTTCACATATTTTATCATTTCTATCTCTGCTTTCTGTAGCACATCATGGCAGAGAGCCAAGAGGCATATCAACAAATTTGTGATTTTCAGTTCCATCAGCATAATACTATTTTACCCTCTTCGCAATTGCTTGTACAATGGTATGCCTATAATAATTTAAAATTACAGCATGTCCATAATAATTTAAAATTATCCAAGAATAATTCCAAGTAATTAGTTACAAACAAAAACATAACATACATAATAAGAACTTTGCTTTGAATGATGCTAGAAAGGTGTAAATATGTACAGGGACATCGTAGAGAAATGTAACTTTGTTGCCTTTGAAGATATCGAAAAATATATAAAAAAAATCATATTGAAATAAAGTATTATTTTAGAAATTGCCAGAAAAATGAGGTAAAGTAGTTTAATAACATTGAATTGAAGAAAATTTGAGAATAAAATATATATAATTATCTTTATATACAAAAATACGTATTAAATTGAAAAATATTTTGAGTTTTGAATTCTGCAGTACTTATGAACACCAAAGCCTATCATCATGCTTTACCTATTTGTATTATATATTGTATACTATTTGTGTACCTATATATAGTATATTGATAAATATACTAAATATAGTTAGCAAGTTATATTACTAAATAGTGATTACATTAAATTGGCCAATTAAAATGATATTTTGAGCCTTATGTACCTATTCTCATTGATTATAAATGTTTATAAGATTTTGATCAGAAGATAATAATTTTTATAACTAAAGATATTTAGTAATTTAAAAATTAATCAGTCAATAATTTTCAGTTCAATCAGCTATTAATTAGTCAAACAAAAGACATTATATTTATATATGGTTACTAAAATGTCTATCTCTTCGGGAAAACCGAATTAATTGTTTCAAATACAGCTATTGTGTTCGATTTGATTATTTGATATTATTAAGAATATTATTGTGTTATTGTAAGTATTAGAAATTACTAGGTTATGTAAATTTGTCATTATATAGTATTAATTTTATTATCGCAATTAGGTCTAAGTAGTAATATTAGGTATAATGACCAAACTTCTTATCATTTAATACATCATAATATCCGAATAATAGAACATGAACATTTGTAATATGGAAAATCCAATTTAATAAAAAATGGCCCACAAACCGGATGTCAATATAAAATGTATTGTTTTCAGTATTTTTATTTTTGTTTTGTGCGTCAATATATTCTGTTTTGTTGTGATTAAGGTTTCTTGTCCCCAAAATATTGAAACGTAAGTTTCACTATGAAAGATTTTTCTGTGACATTTTTCAATTATTTACATTTAATAATTACATTAATTTTTGTAGACGCAGTTTTGTATCAAAAGCAGCATTCTGGATTATAAAGCATGTTGTACCAAATTTTGGCAATTATATATGCATTTTTACAGTAAAAAAATATAAAGTCATTTTCCAAATTATTGCAGATTTGCTTAATACAAATCAAAATTTACTGAAGTGTCACGTCAGTTCGAAGAATGTTTTTATAAAAATCTATTTATTTGCAATACTTTTTTGTTTCATACCACTGATCATTTTAGAAGTCATATATAATAATTCAAACTTTTTATCTTTATGGTGTTTGTACATACCAAGTATTTTAGTCAACTTGTACATTGCCGCAAATACTTTTGTAATAGAAACATGTACAAAATACTTTAAAGGAATAAATAAGAACTTGGAAAAACTGTCCACCCAACCTCTTATTAACAGAATAATTAAAATTCAAAGTACAATCCATCAAAAGAATACCAATATAAACACAATTTTTCAAGATTTTTTAATGTATGATAAAATATATAAGACAGTATGCAATATAAACAATGTAGCTGGATTTGGACTTGTAATTTATTGCTTGATTGGAATAACGTTGAACTTGTCTATTACATTTTCTTATATAACTGAGAGTGAAATAATGGGCCATAATTATTTTCCATACAAGATAAATTTATCTAGAGAATATTGCTCGGCAATTTTTTTGGTAGGGATGTATCTGCTGATCTATGATTGTCACTACTTGCAAAAGGAAACTGAAAAAACTGGTTCAGTTTTATATGACTTGGTAAACCTCTATCCAGATATAAATCACGAGGTAAGCTTGATTAAAGAAGCTTGATTTTTCTAATGTTCTATTCTAATTTTCAAATTAGAATAGATATTATGTTGAAAAATAAGTAGTGAAAAGATACAAAATAACTGTATTCAAATGAAAATGAAAATGTATTCAAATAAAAGCAGAGCATTCTTTTATTAGATAGACTTTTTTTATGAAAACTATAGGTTGCTTAGAAACTTGGAGACTGATTGCAACCGTATTTATTTTTTCGTCGATTAACAATTAAATTGTTCAAATATTAATGAAAAATTATACAAAGTAGAAATACCATTTCTTTTTTGGTGGTTTCACGCTTTACAGTGTGCACAATATTAAAAGTTTTCTCACAGTTTGAACCACATTTGTATTTCTATGTTGCTAGGCAACAAAACAGAAAAATTAGGTACATATCATGATACAACTTGTATCATGATATGTACCTAATTTACCATGATACAACTTGTATCATGGTACATATTTGATTCTTAAGCCGGGTACTGACTAGCCAGCTGTTACATGTAACGTAACGGTTACAGTAACCTGTTACTAGTGTGAGGACGTCACATCCATTCCATATTGTGAGCACACAAATCCGTACCGTTCGTCGTAAACTCACACCGAAAACATGTCTTTGTTATCACCTGAATTAATTGCTGGTGCTGCATATATAGTTGCACACATTTTAATTATCGATTATAAAAGACCTAAAAGATGGTGGCAACATGAAGTTTATAAAAAAATGAGCCGGTTCTGCTCGAGTTTTGAATTTGAAAGCTCAAAAAATCAGTGGTCATTACAAAAATTTTACCCGTATTCCTCCCCAAGATTTTGCAAAATAGACTAGCAGTGACATTAAGATACCTGGCAACAGGTGACTCTTTTACAAGTCTGCAGTACCCATTTCGCACACCCTTTTGGGTCTCACAGTATTGTTGAATTCCTGTAAATGTCTATCAAACAGTTTCTATTTCTGTGCTCAAAAGTAAATTTTTCCTTGTTCCACGCCATCTTGTTACACTATGTGCTCTGTGCAACATACTGACACAGACTGACAGATAACTTGCAGCTCGCTGTGATTGATACGTGGCTCGCTCGTGGGATGTTCGTCGCTTCGTTTGCAAAGCATACGCACTGGGTCCTGTAACCGTTACATTACATGTTACAGCTCGCTAGTCAGTACCTGGTTTTATGCCAAGATATTTTTACCATTTATAAAATAGGTAAAACCCTATTTCTACCTACTACTCTATACCTATGCCTACTCTATATTTTAGGTCGTAGTGTCAATAATATTAATTAAAACTTAAGTGATGGCCAGAATGTTATTAATTGAAATATCATATATATTGCTGAATTTGAGCAAACATTTCTTTCTGTTTTATTTGCTGAGCACTTCATTTCCTTCAATAATTTCCTTTCTTTAAATTTTAGATAATGCTTTATGGGCTTCAAATCTCTAATGAGAAAGTTGAAATAATGGCAAGTGGTCTTTTTACGATTAATTTTGATGTCACCCCTGAGGTAACTGATGAGATTCAAATTTAAATTGCATATTCTATCATTATTTATTTCAGATTATGGTCCTGTTCATTATACACCTTTCAGTTTTTATACAGATCAATGACTACTAGAAAAAAAAATTGTATGTACGTACTTTGCGTCTGTGGAGATGGATTTATAAAGAATGCAATTAAAAAAAATAATTTGGTTTTAATTCCTAAATTTCAAACTTATTTTGTATACTAAAACTAAGATAAAATTGCAAGTTATAAAATTTTGACAGTGCCAAATTTCAAATTAATCAGATAAATTTTTATTCTATCAGAGACGTATAGGTATAAGTCTCTGATTCTATTATATTGATGCCGATAGTGAACGGTTCATCCAACCATGATGATCGAATGCGGCAGTTAAGCCAAATAAGAGGTAACTAAATTTTAACGTACCATGACTTGTACTATTATAGTATTTATAATATAATACTATTACTTTTCTAAATAATACTGAAATTACATACCACACCATTCTTGGTTAAATTCGTTCATTAAAAAACAGCTGTCAAACGCTTAAGGCCATTTATATTCCTAATTATTTATTAAGGTGGAATATTAACTTTGGAGTTTCATACTGTGTCACAAAGTTAACAACGGACAATTTCCACAGTAAATTATCTACTTTTATTGTTTTTATCCATTACTTGTAGGTACAATTTGTTTGAACATTTTTTCTTTTGGTAAACATCCCTGTTAAATATTAAATAATTTATAAATTGTATGAAAAACAACTTTTCTTACTTCGTGATTTTGAGCACTAAAAGCATGTTTCAAAATCTGATCATTATGTCCGAACCGCCTGTACAGCCGGACCCTCAGCTAACCAAATTTAACTGGGCAAAACATTTTATGCAACCCTTTTAAAACTATCAAGTTTTGATTAATAATAGTCATTTACAACGCAGATGTACTAAATCACTTCTTTTGTTGCCAACAAGAAAATATATATACTAGGGATGCCGACGGGTACCCGATAACGACTCGTTACCCGGTTCCCATTTTAGGACCCGATAACCCGTTAAAAACCTGATAATCCGTTAAATACCCGATAACCCTCTAAGCACCTGCACTCGGTTGCCCTCTATGTCACTCATATTTATATGACAACTTGTTGTTTTTGAGGTTTTGCGTTGGCGCAGATTTAGCGATATAAAATATGATCTGAATTGGAAAATATTTGATATGTTGAATGCTATGGGTTGATATCGCGTAATAGATAAACAGCGGGTAAATAACGGGTATACCAGGTTATTAGCGGGTAATTAACGGTCAGTGGGTAAATACTGGGTATTGAAAACGGGTACCCGGGTAGTAAAATTAACGGGTATCGGTATCCCTAATATATAGCTTGACGAGTGGCTTTTAGCACAAATTTCTTTCCATAATTTTCAATTTTTGTAAGTTACCCCACAAAACAGAACTTATTAATGTGTATTATGTTGATTAACTATACCATAAAAACTACAACTCATTATTTAAAGTAATAATTTTATTAAAAATATTAGGTACAATTAAGTAACTTTAACCACATAAAAGCAAATGTGTAAAAATAACGAATATAACAACATTAAATATCAATGAAATAAAACACAGCTACATTGCTGTTAATCATAAAATAAAGTAAACACTCGTTTAAGTGCACAAGATTAAAGTACGAGATGTACTTTCACCTGAATTTTACTTGGTACATTAAAAAGTAAATTTTAATAGGCAGTTTTTTCACCTATTTAATTGGGCATTTTATGAAAAATATTTTGGTATGTATGTTTTAATTATGATCATTACAATTATAAATGACTAAATAAATTTATTTTACTAATTTAAGGATTTTAATATTAAAAGGGACGGGTATTTCCGTGGTCCATAGGCTCGGAAACAGGACAAATAATAAGTATTATTATCATATGGACTTAGAACCAACGGAAAAAGACGAATATGATAATTTTTCACAGAGGAACAAAGCAGCTTTATATTCCTTTCATGTGTTTGAGTAGTTGCTAGAATTATTAATTGGGAGACAAATTTTTATATAAAGCTGCCCCTTTCACATATTTAATTTATGCTACATTTTACATCTTAATCAGTAAATCTATATTAATATTTAACAATTAGACTGCAGTACAGTTAAATAATAAATATAATTTTTTTTTATCAAGTTTTAACAGTTATTTTACCCTTCCACTTATTCAGTAGCTTCAATATTTAAAAAAGTGTGAAAAAAAAATATTTAAAAAATTAATTAATCTAAACATCACACAAATTATAATATATATTACACTTACTATCACTAATATTTAATAATAAATATTTTTGTTATGAGTTAATATATCTTGTTAGTAACCACATAACGGTGTCGATATAATAATAAAACACTATTTCACTATTTTCCACTATTAAATGTGTTAATGAAAACAAATATCTATAAAATTCTCCTACTTCAGACGTAAATGGAATATACTAAACGATCCTTACATGAAAAACCAAACATATGAAAATTTTTGGCAACCAATGTGTCTAGCATAATTTATTTACAACCAATTCCTGCAATTATAAAAGCTGTATTCTTATAAAAAAGTGAACAATCATCATATATTTTTGTAACAAAATACATTTTTCTTAGCATGTTTCCCAACTTTTGTCATTTTCAACTTTGTAACTTAAAATCATTTTTTTTAACTTTTAAAATATTTTCTATACATCTCTTATAACATCAGAAATTAGCCAATAGCTAATCAGTTTCTACCATAAAATATATCGGTATTAAGAGTGTAAGAAGAAATTGTATTATAAACATATAATTGCAAGTAATCCTTGTTTAAACATTATGTGGAAGATAAAGTTTACTGTCAAATAAATGCTGTTATAATCATCTACTAAGTAACATACATTGCACGATCTTTTTTATGGCCAAAAAAAAAAATAAATTTGGAAGTCTTCATCAAATCTAATTATGCTTTTTCTCAACTCACATTTTAATCATACCTAACATCAGATCTGCATTTATTCAGTACCTTTCAATCAAGGCAAATCTTTTTTATCACATTTCATCATGCAATTTCTAATAAAAGTAAAGTAGTGTAATTGTAAAATTCATTAATAATAAAAATACCTTATATTCACCAATCACCAACTCTGTGGCATCCTGGCATAAATGGCCTAGAGTTTAAAGAATGTTGTAATAAATGCAATGGCATAAACGAAAGGCCCCGACCTTGGCTAGAACATATCACGATTGGACCTACCAGGTCGTTGGAAGTTGCGATTGTTCGGCCTTCTGGCATTTCTGATTTCTCTATCAACTTCTAGTTCTTCCAGACGTTGAGTCAGAGATAACTTTTGCTGGACAGCCAGCCGAAGAAGTTGATTTAGTGTCTTTTTTTCGTCTTCAGCTGCGTTGAGTTGCTGCTGCAGCTCATCTACTTGTGTTACATATTCTTCACACCTAGCAGCAAACATAGCTCTCAAGCCTAAAAAGAAATGACAATATTTGAACTAATTCGGTAATAAAAACAGCATAAAACGTGAATCATTCATTTCTAACAATAGAAAATATATTTCTATTACTATTAGTGGCAGCCTCCACCAACTCTTTAACAGATTTACCTGGTACAAAAAGCACAACTTGTACAGAATGTTGTTCTACTTAAAATTACAAAGTATTTTTTTTTAATTAGCAGATTTTTTTTATTATTCGTTAATATTAAGTAATTTACATAATATATAAAATGTAATATGCAATTTACTTAGCATATAACTTCCATTTTTAAACTTTATTCACAATTGTATTAATTGAAGTAAATAAATAAAGCAATTGTGACTTCTTGTAATTTGTGACATTTGCATAAATAAATTAAAAGTTACTTACTTGAAAAGGTAGCAGCATCCTCCTTCAGCAACCTAAGTTCGTTTCTTAGTTTCATCATTGTTTCCGAAACAATAGTCTTCTCGTTTTCGTATTTAGCTTTGAGATTCGTCAGTGCAACTTCAGCTGTATTTTTATTAGATTTAAGGACGGTTCTGAGAGTGGCAATTTGTTCCCTTTTTGTAGACAATAAGCTCTTGAGCCTGATAACTTGTTCTTGGAGTTCCTGAATCTCAGATTCACTATTCTCATCTTTGAGAGCTGGAAATAAAATTCAAATTAGATTTATTTGTCACATCATAATATGTTAAATATAGATTTACATTCATATGATCCATCTGATTTATCCCTTTTGATTTTGGAAAGTTCAATAGTGTTTTCAATGGCATTACGAAGATGTTTTATTTGATCTACTACAGTACAAACATTTCTTGCTAGCACTGCAGTATCATTTAAGGCTTCTAGATCATGTAAAGGTATGTCACTCTTCAAGCGGCTTCTCAATAATTCTAATTTACTCATTTCTCCTATTGGCGGGGCACTTTCAGTCACTGAAATAAATAAAAAATGTACTCTCTGCAAAAAAAATTATTTAGAGAAAACTTACTTGGTGTCATGCCTTCCTTTTCATGATCCAATATGACTCTAGTTGGTGTCTGACCATTGACGGTGCATACATGGTGATACAACTGAGCTAATTCTTCTGTAACAGTTTGTAAATTGTTTTGAGTCTCGTCGAGAGAAGCTCCTGCTTCACTCGAAAATTCTCTTAACAATTTCAAGTCTCCCTCAAGGTCCATACTCTTTTGTTCTGTATCTAATAGGTTATTTTTCAAATTTGTAATTTCATTCCTTAACTGTAAAGTAGCATCAGACACGTTAGTTAACTTCTCAAGTTCTCTTATATCCCTCTTAAGCTGTTCAATTTCCTTGGCAGACAACTTAAACCATTGCTGATACTGGCTGATGACTTTGTTAACTTCATCTTTCGGTTTAGACAAGTTCTTGTCAACATTTTGAGAAAATTGTTGCAGAGAGTCGACGTGAGCTGCCAATTGAGTAAGACGAGCAACAAATACTTGAAGTTCTCCTTGGCTTTTCTCAACCATGCCCTGGTTTTCCCTCAGGCTTTGTGTTAGAGAAATTTTCTCTTTCTCTAATGATTCTAGCTGTTTCTCAAGTTTGCGAAGTTCATTCAAGTGAACCTCCGAAAACAAATCCACTTGCTTGCCGTCAGGAGATGCTAATTCTGAGGCAGTTCCACTCGACAAACTTGCTTCAATATGTTTCAGCCCAGGAATGTCATCCTCACAGTCACTTCCTAAATTGGTGTCCTCCGTAATTCCACGAATACTGTAAGCCAAATTGTTTATGTTGTAAAAAGATTCTCTGTTAATTTGTTGATCAAGTTCCTTCTTCATAGCATATTTGGCTTCTCTCTCACTTTGTAAGGATTCTAAAGCTTCTTCCATGTGTTTCTCAGCAATTTTTTTCAAGTTTGTCAGTTCTTCAACTTGCAAATTCAACAAATCCATTTCTTCATGTAAGCGTCTGATTTCATGTTTTAAGCTTTCAAACTCTACTTGAGAGCTTTTCAAGGCTGAGACCTGCTTCTGCAGAGCAATGTTTTCTTCTTCTAATTCCGAGTAATCAGTAATAAGACGATTTTCTCGGAATTTAACTTCACGTAGTTCCGCTCGTAGTTTTTTACATTCCATGCTTCGGTCCTCCTTGTCTTTACCCATATCATTGT
Source organism: Pogonocherus hispidulus (assembly GCA_963924545.1). Classification (NCBI taxonomy): domain Eukaryota; kingdom Metazoa; phylum Arthropoda; class Insecta; order Coleoptera; family Cerambycidae; genus Pogonocherus; species Pogonocherus hispidulus. Next base: position 81,792,320 of record OZ004693.1, read on the forward strand.
TCTCTTGCAGCATCCGATCTCTTTCGGCAGTGACACGTTCCAGTTCATGTCTACACTGTTTGACCTCATTTTCTAGTTCAATTATTTGAGAATGTAGTGACGTTTCTCTAGCTGCCGATTCAGTAAGTAGTGACTCTTCTGTTTCTATACCAGTTTTTGTCGTTACTTTGTGACTAGATTGAAACTTTGTTAGGGCCTGGAATTACAATTCTGTTTACAGAATCTGTATCAAGTCGTAAATTTATTAATACTGGGTGTTACACATGTTAGTTAATATCTCCGTTATTATTAACTAAAAAATGTTTTATATAAAAGTTTATCAGGCATGTAAAATGAATTATGTGAATTTGCTATATATTTTCTTCAGGGTGATAACCAAAATCTGGAATCACCAAACTTCTGTTTTTTTTTTAAATGGAACAAATACCCCGCCCGCATATTGTTGGATATTTGGTTCCTACGGTTAATTCCAAGCATGTTTCATGTAACATGTGTGTTACTTAAAGTTAACAGTTTCTAATATATTAGGATTTGAAACTTTCATCTTTTTTTATTTAATAAACACTCAAAGTATACCTGACCATTATTCACTGGTAGTGTTTTGATAAAAACGCTAATTTCTTGAAAACCGTTAACTTTAAGTAGAGCACATGTTACATGAAACTTGTTTAGAGTTAACCATAGGAACCGAACATCTAACAATAATAGGGTGTTCCATTTAAAAAACATAAGTTTGGTGCTTCCTGATTTATGTAGAAAATGTAGCATGTTCACATAATACATTTTATATGCCTTTATATCAACTTTTATATAACATTTTTTAGTAGGTTTTACAGTAACAGAGATATTTGCTGTAACAATGAATGTGGGCCACCCTGTATAATTAATATAATCTTCAGATTTCAAATAGTACATACCTAAACTAATAGGCACAAAGCGACTACTGTTTGATGTCTAATTTCTAGGTAGAGAAACTACCTTCATTTCAAAGTATTGAGTAAGTTAAAAATACTGGAGATACACTTAATGAATATATTACATAAAATAGGTATGTAACTAACATGAAATATTTATTCCTGCTTTTTATTTTTAATGATTAATTATGTACTTCTAAATATAACAATTCTAAAAAGAAATTATAGCATAAGTATATTTAAAATAGATTAGTATGTCTTCTATTTCCATGTTTGGTTTGAACCATATTTTTAAATTGATAAATAAATATCCTTTAGGCCATTCAAGAAATATGTATATCTAAATAATTACACTTTCAAAATAATAATTCTATTTAATATATACTAAAATATATTTTACAATTCATTGGTGAATAAAAAAAATAAAACACCTATTTTTACCAATTTCTGTGTTTGAAAATTACAGAGGTGGTGCATATGATTGAAAGTTATACCCATTTAAGAATTTTTAGAATAATATAGACATTTTTATCCACCCTCGAGTTTTCTTTAAATGAGAAGTAATAGTAATGCAGAAAATTGCTTCTAATATAAAAAGTAATTTTTCAAGGTACTTAAAAAATCAATTTCTAATTAAACAGATTTGTTATAATTATGAATGATATTATATAATAGGGGGTTATAGAAACTGTAATTAGTAGAATGATGCATGATAAAGCTGGGTATAACATACCCAGCTATTGAAGATATTTAAGATTCGTGCTTGTAGCACATTGAAAGTGTCCTTATAGTAAACTAAACTAAGAAACAAACAACCCGTAAACTACAAACTACGTTAATCTGTTTCTACATTTCTTAATCTTAAATTGTTCTATTTCTGTAGCCTTTAAATGATCTCATACTCCCCACATCAAGCAAGATTTTTTTACGCTTGCTATACCTGCAAGCGGTTGAAGTTCGAGAACAGTTTAAACAACAGCAGTTTGCATGCCTTTCATTATTTATTAGTATAACGATAGTTTCATATTTGTATGTTATTGTTAGTACATTCCTGAAACTTCCCCATCATCTAAGTATGAATCAAATAGTATCTAATAACTATAACCAACTATTTCAAATTGATAAGGTATTTTCGACTGAAAATATACAAGAAATATATGTATTTATTAATTTACCTCTTGAGTGATACTGAGCTCATGTTTGGTGTTTTCATATAACGTCTCAAATTCTTCACATTTCTGCTGTAGTTCATTTTTTTCTTCTAAAAGGACAAGCCCGTACTGGGCAGACTGCACTTTTTCGCTACTAGCTTGATCCAGTTCTCTGGTTAAACGTTCTATTTCACTTTTCAGTAATTCTACATCACTTGCGTCGTTTACTTGTGAAGCCATTTTTTTCGTCTAATTATTCTTAAGGGGACTTAAAACTATATTTTATAAATAATAATTATTACAAGAGATTTTTGTCAAAACATGTCATTGTCATAGCAGAAACGTCACTACAAACTGACGGTTGACAGATGAAAAATTTACCAATCACAGCAAAGCGGGAAATTCAAATATCGAATTGATTGGTTTATTTATTTAATCACTTGGAAACCAGGGAATTGTTTGTAAATAAAAGTAATTACAACGTATTGCAAACCATTAAAAAGTTTAAAAAAGTAAATATAATCTAGATTTTAAAAATATGGGTTCAGATTTTAGAAGGGATTGGGTGAAAAATAAGGTAACCAAACTATTTGGATTACCGTCAGACCATTACTTTGAAGAAATGTTAAATAATACAGATGACTTGGAAGATAAGTTAGCCTCCTACTTGGATGATGATTTTAATTACCAGGAAGAAAATATGAGGTTTTTTTATGTGTATAAAACATCGTATGAAAAATTAATTGAAGAGGAAATAATGGTTGCTGAAAAGGGTAATTAATTTTATAGCACTCTAGGTACCTACTTATATATTTATTTTTTTATTCTTAGTAAAGGCTCCATGAATAATAATTATAATTATAATTATAATTAACTATAAATTGGAATAGTTGAATAGTATTTGATTTGATCAATAACTTAAAAGTTTTAATTTTTCAGATTGGTAACAAAGAAAATATGTTGGTAATAAGTATCTAGGTAGATTTTTTGAATAATTCGAATTTCTGCTAGCTTATTTCTTGATCACATATCACATCACATATTTTCTTGATACTTACCTTACTAAATAATAATTAGACTACAGATTATAAGTTAGACTTAGTTTTTATTTCTGTGTGATACCCCAGCCTGAGAATAAGAATTGCAGGGAAACATATAGGTATAGGTATACCGGGTATACCCATCAGGTTCGTTCAACAAAGTTGAAACAAGTAAGTATTAAGTATGACCAGTAATCACGAATATTTAGTCCCTAAGTTGCGCTTATTTCTGTCATCTAATATTATTATTATAAACTTACCTCTGATGCGCTAGTTAGCCTCGTAGGAAGATTTAAAAGGAAAGTGAATTAAGCTCTATATCTTACCTCAAACATAAATGAACATATGCTTTACTCACAGATTATAGACTTGCTTTACTATAATCTGTAAAATAGATATACCTACATCTATTTTACAGATTATATTACAGATATTTAAAAGGAAAGTGAATTAAGCTCTATCTTTTACCTCAAACATAAATGAACATATGCTTTACTCACAGATTATAGACTTGCTTTACTATAATCTGTAAAATAGATATACCTACATCTATTTTACAGATTATAGTAGCGATTTCCTTATTGCACAATAATGTAGGTACCTTGTGCGAAGCTCTCATGGTAATATCTAATACACTACTACCGCGAATTCAAGTGTCAAGCAGTAAAATCTTATGTTTTGACAAGAATAGAACGTCACAATACCAATTTTAGCAGTATCAGTTAAATTCAAACTAAACTGTACTTGTTCGACACCACATATTGATACCAGTGTCGTCTGACTTCGGAATATATAGGGTGTTGGAAGATTAATTCAATTCCTCCACGGTCTTTCTAAGTAGTCCTACATGGGTATTTATTAAATACTACATTAAGTTTCAATAATAACTAATATTTTGTATCTGTTCATCAGACACTGTCACCAGTTGCTGTAGCTTATCAGTTACAGTGGTCGTATTAAATGTTCTTGTAGAGAATGCTAATGCTACGTATTTCCAATCTGCCCCTAAGTTGTCTGCAGTTGCAGGGCATTGTCAATTAAATAATTATTAGTAACGTTAGGAACATTAGGAGTTTAGTTATTCCCTCTTACTTCAGAGCATGTCACTACCATATCAGGACTGCTGGACGAATCAGGCTCATTAAATACTGGGCTTGGGGTGACAGTGCAGGCGGTATTGTTGTCTTGGACATTCGGTGGTAGTGTCACAATACAACTGAAGTCTCGGTGTTCCTCATGAATACTTCATTCACACGGCTTTGTTATATAAAATACTCTTCACTAACACAAGTGACGTTACTTACAGAATCAACCAGGGCTAATAATTCAAAATTACAACAATTTAGAATATATGGTAGTAATCGTAAAGGAAACTGCGAGTAGGAGGTGTAGTTATTTTTGTCAGAGAGAACATTCCCTCATAATTCTTTGTGTTCTAGTTTTCCGAAGAGTTGGACAATAATTTACATCGACAACAAACGCAAATTGAAGGAGGTGACGTTGTTAACAGTGCTATATAGTCAGTATATTCTCTACTCACTAGTGAGCACATGGACTCTTACAGAGAATTATTCATTATAGAGAATGTGTTCATTCGGATTACAAAAGCAAAATAAAATTCAAAGATGTAGTTTCTTTCAGATTATACCTGAGACGGTATACATAGTATACATCATACACCCACGGTTTAATAAACTATCGCTTAATCAAACTTCAGTTAATAGCAAAAAATATACACGATTATCAGTCTTAAAAAAAGATATTCACTTTATTTTTTTATGTTAGTCTGACAGAAAATTCATATGAATCAGTACGTAATTAGGAAAAATTAAATATAATTTGAAAAGCAAAATATGTTTTTCAAAACAGTTACATTCCATAATAAGTATTTTTCAAATCATGATTATTCAAGTACACACTGTGTTTTTGAAAAGAGCTTTAGCGATAAGTAGGTACCAATTTTATAGTATATTACTTTTGTGGTGAAAAAATGATGTTTGTTATTTACAATAAGTTAAAAATATTTAATAAAGTTAAAAAATAATAGATTGCATGCATATTCTATACATTTATTAAATATTTTAGTAAAGAAACCAGAACTATTAGAAGATGAAGCAGTACAAATTGCTACACCAAAAAAAAAGAAGGGTAAAGGTAAAAAAGGCAAAAAGAAGGGAAAATCAAAATCTGGAACACCATCACCTTCTCCAACTTCTGATGGTTAGTAATATTAAAGTAAGGCAGGTAATTAAAGGCATAACCGGACACATAGGTAATATACTCCTTCGGCTGAAATATAAAGGAATACTATACTTTCCTGTTGAGTGTTGTGTTAATTTCATCAATAATTATAAAACATTGTTTCATACATAGAAAAATAGGTACAAGTACAAAATTTTATAGAGCATATTTTAAAATATCTTAAATAAAGTTTACATTATTTACATGTAAATAACATAATATGTGCATGCTGTAAGTACCTTTATATACAGGGTGTGTCATTAGTGGGTAATTGTTCGATTACTCACAAACGGTACATTATATCAAAAAACTTTTTATATGAAACTTTTTTGGCTCTAAAAGTGCATATTGTAGAATCAATTACACAGGGTGTTCCAAAAAGTCGGGACAAGGTCCAAGTTAGTTATTTCAAATACGACACCCTATATATTATTATATTTTTGAAATCTAGGGATCACTAAGAACATATTTGTATTAAGGTTCTCTATATAGCTATCTCTTTTCGTTTTTGAGATATTTAACAGTTAATGGAAAAAAACCTCGTAACACTGCATTGGAAAATAAATAAAATTTCCTCTATGACACAATGTGAAAAGGAAAAAAATGTAGTGTCAGTTAGCACAAGGGATACCTTAAATATTTGACCCGGTTTTTGGAACACCCTGTGTAATTGAAAATATTTTTACAATATGCACTTTTAAAGCCAAAAAAGTTTCATATAAAAAGTTTTTTGATATAATGTACCGTTTGTGAGTAATCGAACAATTACCCACTAATGACACTGCAATTATGTACAATTGGCAGATTGAACTGTCAATTATACATAATTGCCCGATCAAACTGACAATTATCTATAATTGACAGTTTAAACTGGCAATTATAAAATTATTTCACACAATGTCCTTTTATAATTGCCAGTTTAAACTATCAATTATAAATATAATTGTCAGTTTGATCTGGCAGTTATGTATAATTGACAGTTTAAACTGTCAATTATACATAATGGCCAGTTTAAACTGACAATTATCTATAATTGACAGTTTAACCTGGCAATTATAAAATTATTTTACTCGACGTCCTTTCTACACTTTCGTAATAATTTGTATCACACAATTGAATTAATTTTTTATTCGGGTGTATGACAATAAAGGTTTTTAGCTGTAATTTATATTGGTGCCTGCCATTCTCTAAGTTTGTGCTGCTGTTGTTGCTCATTTTCTGTTATCATTCTGTAGCTGAAGTCACAGATGCTTCCGATGCAGAAAATTTTCCTGAGATTGTTAATGGTACAACGGTAGAACCTGAAAGTAAAGAAGAGTCACCGGTTAATGAAGAAAATGTAAATACAGAGTCACAGGCTACTGAAACTGAGGCTTCTACCTTACCTTCGCCAGAAGTTACAGATATTGAGGATGATATTGATGGTAGGTTTTGCTTTGTTTAACATTGGTATGTTATATATATATCATTTTACTGTATGTATAGTATTTATTATTTTAAGAAGTTCTAGTTGGTATACCACAGTTGACTATAACATTACTGACTTTATATATTAATTGATATGGTATATATTATATACACGGTTTCCCATTTCATTTGACTAATGGCAAATAACATGGGTTGAATTACATTTCATTGAATTTTATATTCCCAGGGCACACTATGAGAAATATTGCTAACGGAATCGATAGTACTGACTGTCAAACACTTCTGATTACCAAAATACTAAAGCGAAATGCTTTTTTAATTAAAATATCAATAAAAATTCGTTTTAAGTTAATAGGTGTAGTTTACATAACCGTTTTAGAGACATTATTAAACGTCATCCAGTGGACTAGTTGGTTGAGCGGTAGAGTTTCAAACTGAACAGCAAAATTTTGCAGGTTCAAATCCCGCCAGAGACAACTTATTTTTTTTACTTTTTCATTAATTACAAATTATTAGTGTTTACTTATTCTAATAAATATGGTTCATTGTCAGTACCTAGTTATTATTTTTGAAAGTCACAATATTTGCTTAACAAAAAAAAAAAAAAATAATAAAACATGTTTTAATTGGTTCGTTTCCTTTATCTTTACCTAAAGCTACTATCTTTTAAAATAAGTAGGTAATTAACAAGCAACATATTTTTTATTTATTACATGCACTGTGCTTTTACTAATAGTGTACTTATCTCTGCTAATAGTTACTACATATTATGTCTCAATCTGGATATTGAGTTAAACAGTATTACAGTATTTTAAAAAATAAAAAATATGTTGCTTGTTGATTACTTATTTTATAAGATAGTAGCTTTAGCTAAAGGTAAAGGAAACGAACCAATTAAAACATGTTTTATTATTTTTTTTTTTTTTGATAAGCAAATATTGTGACTTTCAAAAATAATAACTAGGTACTGACAATGAACCATATTTATTCGAATAAGTAAACACTAATAATTTGTAATTAATGAAAAAGTAAAAAAAAAAGTTGTCTCTGGCGGGATTCGAACCTGCAAAATTTTGCGGTTCAGTTTCAAACTCTGCAGCTCAACCAACTAGTCCACCGGATGACGTTTAATAATGTCTCTTAAAACTGGTATATAAACTACACCTATTAACTTAAAACGAATTTTTATTGATATTTAATTAAAAAAGCATTTCGCTTTAGTATTTTGGTAATCAGAAGTGTTTGACAGTCAGTACTATCGATTCCGTTAGCAATATTTCTCATAGTGTGCCCTGGGAATATAAAATTCACTGAAATGTAATAGCCCATGTTAATTGCCATTAGTCAAATGAAATGGGAAAACCGGTATATGAATATGAAATATGTTATTGTTTTTTTTTGCAATTACATTGCAGGAAGTCCTCGAGAAGCAAAGGGGAAGAAAAAGAAAAAAAAGGAGAAAGGAAAGGGTAAAAAGAAAAAAAAGAAACCATCTGCCGAGGTAACTGAAGAACCACCCGTTGCAGAAGAAGAAGAATATATTTATGTCCCTGTAAGCGTTTATATCTAAAAATGTATATTTTTGGACAAATTTTATGTTCTTCCCACTTTACGTCAATGTTTTTTTGCCTGTTTGTATTATCGATGCCAAGTGTGATGTAACTAACGTCGTATTTCATAATAAAAAATTAAGGATATTTAGCTAAAGTCACATTTAAATACCTTGGATGCCATTATTGAGATGATCGTAACCAAAAAATAAATAAAGCTCCTTTAAATTTGGTTATGTAACTGCCTAATTAAATAATATATATTTTTAGCAAATCATTCAGAAATTGGTTACTGATTTTGCACTACATGGAGGATTTATAAAAGTGTATGACTGTCAAATTGACGCAGATAAACGAATTTTATACATGTGTCGTAAAACTGACGAGGGCATTCCCAATTTTGACTACCCTGAGCAGGCCGAAGCTGAAATGGCTAACTATTTTTTAATTGGAATGACAACTGGAAATTTTCTTCATACGATGACTAGTCTTTCAAAAAATGTAAGTTTAAAATACACTTTTGCCTGTTAAACAGTTTGGTGAAGCCTCTGTAAATGCAATTATTGTAAAATTAATAAAGACTATTAATAAAAACTAAAGTGATTAAGTTATAAATGTGGGAAACAGTACCAAGTTTTTTGCAAATCAACATTATACTTGGAAATTTTATACGAATGTTTAAATGATAATTGATAATTCTAAATGTATTGATTTAATATTTTTTAACACTTTCTAAAAAATGTAAAAGTGATGAAATCTGAATCTATTCTGTTGGTACTCTTATTATTAGTAATTTATATTAAGGCACTATCAGTATTGAAATAAATTATTTCAATATACTATCCTATTAGACATTAGTATTTTATAGAAAAATGTTGACCTTTTTAAAGTAAATTAATAATTATTTTTGGAAAATGGTTATATTAATACTTATCACCTTTATTATCCTTATTTCGTAATAAATCATATCAACATTTCATTGTATTAACTGTTTTTACTACATGTCCTCAGATAATTTTTAAAAATGTTTATAGTAATTATATTTATTAGTTGTTTGTGCCGCTTTTTCAAAAATCTTTTATGGAGGCAACAGTAAAAAAAATCACTGCCGCAAATAAGCAAACAAAACAGCAAGTCGAAGAGAAAGTTGACTACAAGCAGCAACAATCAGATTACAGAAGATTATCATTAAAATCTCAACAGCAATTAGAAGTACTGCAAGGACAAGTAATACTCGAGGAAAAGGAAAACTTAGAGACTAGTAGTACCACTCCAATTAGAGCTGAACTCTTAAACGAGGTCGAAGGACTTATATCTGCTTTAGATTGGTAATTACACCATCAATGAATATTACATGTTCTACAAAAAAAATATGTTTTAGGGTGAGTGATCACGTAGAAGATGAACTTGATTTACCCATGACAGATCTAACCGATATACTTTATTCAACTCGTACAGATGAGGAACTGATTCGAGATCCAACCGTAATTTCTAATTTAGAAGAGGTGGTAATGGGTTGGGAAAGACACATCCTCAAGCTCATAGAGAGTTACTTAGCAAAGGTATATTCATGGAGAAAAAAATAATAAAATACAGAGGAATATCCAGAATGATTTTCCGACACGAGGATACGAAGAAAAAACTTTTTTGAACTGTCAATATTAAGAATTAGACAATTGACAGTGTTTTACATTTTATTATAATATGCAGCACTCATGATTCGATTCTAGTGTAGACACGTTAAGACAGATCAGGGAAATACAAAAAAATATATACAGTGCTTTCGAAAAGTAACGAATAAATTCATTATTTTAGAAATTGAGAAGTTTTCGAAAAAATCCCCTGACACGTCGATTTTGTTTTTAAAAAAAGCACTTTTTGACATACGACCCATATTTGTGACGTCATCGTTGTTCGAGATATGACGTCATCGACAATTTTTTTAAATAGCAACCCCCAATTTTGACCACGCCATTTGAAAGAGTGTATCATTCCACATATGTATCATGAAAAATCATGGTTGCCTGACAGTAGCCTTAGCGACCAAGAATGTTTTTTATTGCTGTCAGATAAAAACTTGCAATCGTACTTTATTAAATAGTTTTTTCTGTTTTTTGAGTTATTTCTTTAGTTCTTATCTTTTGTTTGGCAAAAGCACTGCGTTTGAAGTGTTTATTGAGTAGTAACTTTGTCATTTTATAAAAAAAAATGGTTAAATTAACTGAACGAGAACAAATTGAAATTCTTTGCATGATCGGATTTGGAGACAGGATGCGCACCCAAAGAGAAGTAGTTGAATTGTTCAATGAAACTCATCCTGATCGACATCCCATTAGCCAAAGCATAATAAGCAATATTGAGTCTAAATACCGTAACTTTGGACATGTTCGTCATCTTCCTAAATCTGGTCAACCGTCAAAATCAATAGATGATGAGGTTAATGTTTTGTTGGCAATACAAGAAAATCATCACTCAACACTTAACTAATTGGATGGTTCATGAGTTATCTGAAGACGACTTTGATCGGCGAAATCAATTCTGCGACCAAATGCAAGAGCTATGCAATAATGATAATAATTTCGTAAAAAACGTAATTTTTTCTGACGAGGCTACGTTTGTTTTGAACGGCCATGTAAATAGGCAAAACTGCCGTTATTGGGCTACCGAGAATCCCCGATGGATGATGGAGTATTACACTCAAAGTCCCCAGAAAGTAAATGTGTGGTGCGGCATAGTCGACGGAAGAATTCTGGGTCCCTATTTCTTTGACGTCAACCTAACTGGTGCAAGATATTTGGATTTCTTGCACCATTTATATCCAGATATAGAGGGACGTGATCTTCCAAGAAATGACATGTTCTTTCAACAATATGGTGCACCTCCCCATTATGCAGCACCTGTCCGTGTTTATTTAGATGAGCTGTTCCCGAATCGTTGGTTAGGGAGAAGGGGGCCGATTGAGTGGCCGGCCAGATCGCCTGATTTGACACCCCTAGATTATTTCTTGTGGGGATACTTAAAAAGCAAAGTATACATTACTAGATCGGTTAATTTAAAAGATTTAAAAGCAAGAATTCGTCACGAGATACATCGTATACCTCCTGAAGTTATAATTATATATTATTATTGTATATAATTTATTAATCGTCTTGGCTACTGTCAGGCAGCCAACGGTACACAATTTGAATATTTAATTTAGTCGATTTTTTACATAATCATTATCATTGTCAGTATTGTGAAAATTAAATTTTAAGATCTTCAAACATTATTTTCTTGAAATTTTTGTTATGTAACACCGTAATTTTTCATGATGCGTATGAGAATGATAACGCTCTTTCAAATGGCGTGGTCAAAATTGGGGGTTGCTATTTCAAAAATTTGTCGATGACGTCATATTTCAAACAACGATGACGTCACAAATATGGGTCGTATGTCAAAAAGTGCCTTTTTTAAAAACAAAATCGACGTGTCAGGGGATTTTTTTTTTGAAAACTTCTCAATTTCTAAAATAATTAATTTATTCGTTACTTTTCGAAAGCACTGTATATAATATATATAAAATATAAAGTAATATAAACAATTATTCTGGATCTCTCTGTATAATCATATTAAATCAAATCCCTATAAAGATTTTTTGCTCGATTTTAATTTTAACAAAATTTATAGTCACATACAATGTAAAAAAAAACTTTACTTTTCGAAACTTAGTCTTACATAATCTTAAAAAAAAAAGAAAAAGAAAGCTCGATAGGCTAAGCTTGGGTTAGTTTTACTACTGGTAACTTGTTATGAAGCAACAATATGGTCACGTACCATTAATTGATGATTCATAGTTTGTTTCTTTTGGGATTACACCACCTGTAAAATAACAAAAAGCAGAAAACCAGAAGTATACAAATTAATTATTCAAAGTGTAGTAAAAAGGCAAACTTCTAAAGTTTGCCCCAAAAAACCACTGTATTAACGTGTGATAAAATAATATTTGATATATTGACTAAATTTTATCAGTGGTTTTTCAGTTTTATATAAAATTTTATAATATTACATGTTATATTCTAAAATATGTCCAAATAAAATAGTTATAATAAAAAATTAAAAGAAATTAAACACTTAACTTCTTTTAATTTTTTATTATAACTATTTTATTTGGACATATTTTAGAATATGACATGTAATATTATAAAATTTTATATAAAACTGAAAAACCACTGATAAAATTTAGTCAATATATCAAATATTATTTTATCACACATTAATACAGTGGTTTTTATTGGGGCAAACTTTAGAAGTTTGCCTTTTTACTACACTTTGAATAATTAATTTGTATACTTCTGGTTTTCTGCTTTTTGTTATTTTACAGGTGGTGTAATCCCAAAAGAAACAAACTATGAATCGTCAAAATACACCACAAATAAGTTACAGACATTACCATTAATTGATTTTTCTTTCCAAAATCGATAACAAAAATTTTTTTAAGTATGGGAACGTAATTTAAGAACAAGAACCGTCCTGTGACATTTTATTTTAGAATTTCATAAATCCTATTTTATGTTTAGACACCAACAGGTAATGGTCCGCTTCCAGAATATGAATATTGGCATGAAAGGGAAGCAGCCTTCAGTTCAATTGTGGAGCAATTAAAGAAACCTACTTTGTTACGTATCAGCAATATTTTGGAAATGGCCAAATCACCTGTGGTTGATGGTTTTATTCATTACCAGGTTGACTTGAAAAGACATTACCTACAAGCCAAGGATAATGTAAAATTTCTGTCAACAATTAAAAGGCATTTAAAGGTTTGCTTTTTGTATTCTTAGTGATTATGTAAAATATATTTCAAAATATTGCTCCTATTAAGAAATATAAAAAACACTTTGTCAAAAAATACGCCGTTGACGGATGTAACTTTTTTGCGGGGAGGAGGTTTTAGTTCTGAGAAGAACTTTTCAGTGTAAAGAAAGTGAATGACTAGAAAACATAAATAGAAAATACACGACCAAAATTTAAATAAAAACCAAAAAACCAGCAAACAATAGAGAGGCAATATAAATAAATAACAACTTGACAACGCAGAGAAGGGTTGCCAAATATAAAACTCTTTATAAATGGCAAATGCTATGCTAATTTATTGGTCATTTGTTTATCGAATATTGACAACAATTAATTACTGAAAATGACGTCACTTTAAACTTAATGTGAATGACCTTTACCAATCCAATTTATTTACTTTTATTTATTACTGCAATGTTATATATCCTTGGTTATGGTATTTATTTTGATTACAGCAAATGTTTTATTACAGTATTTATTCACTAAACTGCTTTCAGTATCTGCTTGCTACTTACTCAACTGCTTCTTTTTTAACGTAATAAAAAGTCAAAGTATACTTTTTTGGACAAATTTAATAAATTAGAGGAATAACAAAATAGTTTGAAACTATTTTTAAAGTGTAATTTGTGTTTTCTTTATTTTTAATTTCTGGTGAACTGTTAGTGTGAATTGTTGAAGTAGATTATATGTGGCTGGTGTTGCAACACTTCTACGAAATTTTATCCACCTTAGATCATATCACTATCTCCACATTTGTTCAATGGAATTTTCTATACAGTCCCTTCCTAAAGCAATCCCTCCACTTTAACTTTTGAAAGTGTTGAGATATCGACCTCAAGCAAAATGTACGATGAATGATATAAAAATTATTACTTTCTATCCGCAAACGGAATTTTGACAACTAATAGATGGCGCCACAGTCGTTGTTGGCAATTTTTTTTAAATAGCATATTAGGCCATGTTGCAGATTGTTTGAAAGATATTTTAATTCTCTTCCAGTTGTTGAAAAGTAAAAATTGAGTCATCCGTTTTCCAGTCACAAGCGTTTCTGTGTCTCATTCTGCGAGTTAAAAGACCATCGTAAAATCTAAATACTCAAATGTTTTAACCTAAGAATGTTAATGTAATGCAATCTAAGAGATATCCATTCTCAAAAAAAACCTATCTATAGGTGTTAAATCGGGGGAATGTGTTGGCTTTCAATTCATTTCTAACAGCAAAAACAACATTCTTCAGTAGTACGAATTTGAGGCAATATCTCAACTTGTTCAAAAGTCAGGTGGGGGAGAAGGTACTTTAGAGACGAATTGTATTTTTTTCAGCAATCGAAGAACTTGCATGTTTCATATATGTGTACATATATTTTTCTTGTTTTTCTAAAATGAACATATCAGCACCAGCAGAAAAGTTACAAATGTGCAATTGAAACAATGACCCATTTTATATGGATCCAAACTCTGAGAATAGTACTTTGTGTACCTAGACGGAAAAGTGGATGTTTTCTGGGCTGACAGAAGAAATGGGCAGGCGAGGCGAAGCCGAGCCTGGCCACTTCTGGAAGACCGGAAAACCACTTTCCCGCCATGGTGCACACAACATTTTTTATACTACACAAGAAAAAAATCATAACCGTGAAAACTTTTTTATATAACAATAAATAATTTACAAAAAAAAATTAGTTCTTTGAAATATTGATATTAAAATACAGGATTATGAATGGTGCAAACACCAAAAAACAATACCTTGTTTAGATAAACTCAATAACCGGGTTTGTTCTGAAACTGTTGTTAAAATTAAATCATGATATTCATGATGATATGTCACTTCTGGAGGTTCTCTGACAAATGAAGCTTCCATACAGTTTCTTCCATGCTTTTGTCACTTTCAGAAGCTTGAAATGTCCCCGGGATACTTGTCTCGTCCATTGTTTAATAATTAATGGTAACAATAATAATGTGTTCACTTAAAATTACTTTATAATGTGAAATTAAAATGAGGCTACGATGACAGGTAATGGAGGCGCTACCTATTGATAGAAAATTTCGCGGCTAGCCGTGAAAATGCCTACTTTCGCGCCACTAAATGCTCACGAAAATAAAATTTTCGCCTAGTGTAGGATAAAAATATATTTAATTTTCTGATACCTGACAAACCATATATTTTCCATCAATTTTTAGGTTGTAAACCAATGTACACTAATCACTAATCTTGCACATAATCAAGTTCAATTCTGCACATTCTCCTTTCGATGAGCTATGCATATCATTTGAACTATCCAATATAAATCAAATCATTAATTTAAATAAAATCATAATATCCAAATAACTTGTCTAATTATGTAATTTACTAAAAGATACTCATCATAGGTGCTAATTGTGTTTCAAAAACACAATTTATTTCTTCTGGTAAGAATTTTTTCGACTAATCCTGTTGATTTCTAATTGAATCTTCTTCTTTAAGAAAACTATTAATTTCATATTTTAGAGTATTCATCACAAGAAATATTCATGTTTTTATAAACCACATCGATTTAGCAATTGAGCATTTTGCCAACAATGACACTACTTATTTTCTGGAACTAAAACATTTTTATTCAGTTTAAATGAAAAATATGTTTTATCATATTCAAAAAGTATGCTAACATTTTTTTTTTCTTATTTCTATTAAAACTGGTCTGATGACCAACCATTAATTTTCTTCTAAAAATCTTACAAACTAAACATTTATTAACTAAAGTTCATCCAACGACGTCCTTTAGATTGTTTTCTTTTAACAATTTCACTGGCGCACTATGTCCTGCTTTTACACAGCAGCACTACACCAGCTCAAATGGTTTGGGTCTCTTCAACCTTCGACCAAGATGTTGGTTGTCCAGCAGCTGAAGAGCTTCTGCATTGATGTGGAGGTGAAGTCTGGCCTCATGTCTGCCAGCAAACCTTTTGATCTCATCTTTCACCATTGGGATTTTAAGGTCTCGATGCAAGTCGGAGTTGCGTATGTACCATGCTGCGTCTACTATGTTACGCAGCACTTTATTCTGGAAAGTCTGAATGGTTTTGATGTTACTATTTCTGGCACAACCCCAGAGTTGAATACCGTATAACCAAACTGGTTTTAAGATCTGATTGTAAATTAGTATCTTATTATGTATTGTCAACTTAGAATTTCTTCCAAGCATCCAATAATGCTGTCTATATTTCAAACCAAGTTCGATTCTTTTCTTCTTCACATGTTCTTTCCACCGGAGCTTGGCATCCAGGGTCATGCCTAGGTATTTGGCGTTATTCTCATTGGGTACAATAGTACCATTAATATCCAAGGACGGAGGGTTAACTAGTCTTTTGTTAGTAAAGTTAACATGAGTTGATTTTAGCTCGTTTAGCTTGATTTTCCATTGTTTGGTCCAATCAAGTATTGCGTTGCTAGCTACTTGCAGTCTTCTAGTGGATATTCCTTGATCTTTACCGACCGCAAGAAGTGCAGTGTCGTCAGCAAATGTAGCTACAGTGGTCTCTTCTAGTACTGGCATATCACTAGTATATAGCAGGTAAAGGATAAGGCCAAGAACGCTACCCTGGGGCACTCCTGCTCTAATATCTTTCAGGTCAGAATATTCATCTTCCTGTTTTATTCTGAAAAGTCTGCCTGAGATATACGATGACAGAATCTCTACATATTGTCTCGGAAGTATTTTGTTTAATTTGTGTATCAATCCTTCGTGCCATACCTTGTCAAAGGCTTGAGCAACATCTAAGAAGACTGCAGAGCAGACTTCGTTTTCTTCAAGTGTACGCTCTATTGTGTTAGTAATACGATGTACCTGATCAATGGTTGAGTGCTTTTGTCTAAAGCCAAATTGGTAATCCGGAATAAGATTACCAAACAACTTTGAAATGGTTGGCAGCAGGGAGATAGGTCTGTAAGACTTGACATCATTTGGTGGCCTGGTTTAGGCAACATGATCACGTCCGCTACCTTCCAGCTGGCAGGAACGTGTTTCAGTCTAAAGGCTGCATTGAAGAGGTAGGTCAGCTTGACTATGCACTTTCTCGGTAAATGCCTTAAGATTTCAGTGGTAATCAAGTCATAACCTGGTGCTTTTTTTAGTCTTAGATTTGCTTTTATTTCCTCAGCTACTTCTTTTGGGGTAACAGGGGTAATATTTTCTGTCCTTAGATTGTCAATATCAAGCAAATTGTTTACAAGAATATGATTAGGTGTGAATACGTCAGCTAAATATTCAGCAAATAAATCAGCTTTTTGTTTATTATCTCTGGCCCATGAGCTATCGTCCTTCCTGATTGGAGGGGTTGAAGTAATAGGCTTCTTGATTTTCTTAGTTGCTTTCCAGAGGGAATAATCTGTCTCGTCATCTGCAGTTAAATTTTGGAGATAGTAATTGATTAACTCTTCCTTATGTTTTTGTATTTCTCTTTTGAGCAGCTGTGTTTTATTATTTAAGGTGGTTTTATCAGAAGGATCTCTCGATTGCTGCCACCTTCTCCTAGCTTTTCTTTTCTCTTTAACCAGTTCTCTTATTTCTACTGGGTAATTGATACCTTTGGGAATATGACTAATTTCTTTTGTGTTGTGGTGTGCTGCCGTCTGGATAAGTGTGGTGAAGTTTTCAGCTTCTACTTCAAGCTGCTCAGTTGTTCTCAAATTAACATGTAGGTTAATCCTCTCCTGAAGTTCCAGCCTAAAACTTTCCCAGTCAGTGGTTTTGTTTACCAATACAGGCCGAGCCTCTTTTTTAGTTATCTTGTCACTTAGGGTCAAAATGACAGCTGAGTGATCAGAATCCAGGTCAAAGTTTTCTTCAGCCTCAGTAAAGTTGGGTGATACTTTTCTTGAGATGAAGAAGTCTAACAAATCGGGAATTTTATTGATGTCAGTAGGCCAGTAAGTGGGCTTACCTGTGGAATGATAGCTGCAACCAGTTTCACGAACTGCTTTTCTCAGTTCACTTCCCTTGGTCGTGGTTAATCTTGATCCCCAGTCAACATGCCTGGCGTTAAAGTCTCCTCCCACAATGAATCTCTCACCAGGATGCTGAAGGAGGATCTTGTAGTCTTCTTTCTTAAGATTATATCTGGGTGGACAATAAACTGCCCCAACCATTAGATTTTGTTTGGTGGACTTAACCCCCACCATAGCAAGTTGTATATCTACACGTTGTAAGTGGCACTCCTCAAAATGATTGATACTTTCCTTGATTAAGATTGCACTACCACCCTTTGCTTGATTGTCAGGGTGAATGGCATGATAAATTTTATAGCCTCTTATCCTGAGACAAGATTGAGTTGTCATATGTGTCTCTGAGACGAGACATATCTATATGTTGGGAGTTAAGGAACACTTCTAACTCATGCTTTTTGTTAAGGACGCCGTTGGCATTCCATGTAGCAATTCGCAAGTCTCGTTGGTCCATAAATTTATTTCTTCTTTGGGATAGTACCAGTGTGTCTGGATTCTATTTTATCAAGTCTATCATTGACTTGGTCAAGCCTTTTCATCATATTCTGCAGCATCTGCATCATAGATGATTCTGACTTGGATGTAGAGGGGACATGTTCCACCGGCTTATTTTGAGTTATTTCGGCAAAGGAAACACCAGTTTTAACTTTATTGGAAGTAAGTATTTTTTGTTGAGAGGCTGCCCTCTTTGTTTTTGTAGCATCGTGTCGTCTCTTCTGCAGTTCCTTGGCTACAAGACATCCTCTATAGTTGGCAGGGTGTGCCTCTGAGCAGTTAGTGCACTTTGCAGGGGTATTCCTTGGCTTGGTGCATTCCGCTGTCAGATGATTTCCAACACACTTAACACAAGTGGGAGTGTGTTTACAGAATTTGTGGGTGTGACCATATCTTTGGCATTTTTTACATTGCGGAATGAGTTTATTACTTCTCATTGCTTCGATTTTAACCTTCATATGGTTTAAGTATTTGATGCCAAATATCCTGTTAATGTCCTCAGAATTGTCAAACGTTAACATATGCAATGGTAGACGTACACGTTCTTCCTTGTTATCCTTTGTTATTTTCTTGAGCTTTTGTATCACTTCTACAATCTTAAATCCTTTTTCTTCAAGCTCTTTTTCAATTTCCTGGGGGTCACAAGAGGGATGTAAATTTTTTACCATCACTCGTATTGGTCTAATGGCTTTATTCTCATATGTATGCCATTCTAAATTAGTGCTGTTTATATGCTAACATAACATCTTTATTAATTTTCGCAACTTATTCTTTTTTTCAATGACAAAATTCCAGGTACTCTTTTTTGTACTGCAAGGGTAATTTTATTTGGTGATGTGACTTTACGTCAATACTATAACTTTTTGTGAATCAGTTACTAAACTAGTAAAAATTTAAATCTGGAAATATGGAAAGCACAGCATGAAATAGAATGTTATATAAGCGGTTCGCTTGCCAGTAAACATGATGTTGTACTGCGAGGAATGACTTGCGACAGTCGCAATGTTACTTGCAACACAACTTGAGTATTTTTTTATTACTTTTAGACCATTACATACAGTACAGACTTTCGAAAGATAATTGACTGCATTCCACTGCTAATTGAAGGTTTACATTTAATATGGGTTTTATCGAGATATTATAATACTGATGAAGTTATGGTACCCTTTATGGAAAAGATTGCTTGGTGTCTACTAGATAAAGTTCGTAAAAGCCTTAATAATGAAATTCTGTTTAGGTAAGTATTAGTATTTGGAAGGTACTATTAGAAAATATGCGGAATCATTATTATTGACGTTTCATATTTGCAGAAAACCCATTACCGAAGTACAAAACTCCACTTCAGATGCTCAAAAGATGCTTGAGTTATGGAAATCTACTTACATGGAAACTAGACAAAAAATAGAAGATTCCGGAAAAGGAGAACGTTGGGAATTTGACAGAAAGAAGTTGTTCGGAGGTTCAGATTATATGGCAACAGTGTGTAAGGATCTGTATGAAGTAGCCACAGTGAGTAAAATAATAAGAGATTGCGTCTGCTTAAATATGGCTTTGGATAATGGAAAAAATGACAATAATATTTTTTCATTACATCTGCAGCGTTTCTGCAACTTTTGTTACCTTCTTCAGATGAAACAAGGTGCAAGGTGGCAGTTGTGGTTGACGCAATGTAAGATATAAAAGCTAATTACATAGTTAAGGAGTGTATTCCCAGTGATTCTACTAAAACTGTTTCGAAATTCCAATATCATTTTTCATTTTTACAATGACAAGCTTTCAATATTACACATTGTATATATTTTTTACTTTTAAAAAAGTTTTTAAGTATTTATTTTAAAATGGAAATTGTTGCAGGTTATTTATCATTTTAAAAATATATTTGGGGCTGAACTGAGAGCTATCGTTAGTGATCCCCAGAGCATTGATAATGTAGAAAAACGAGTTGATAGGCTGGTGATTCAAATTGAGAATACCGATTTTGATATATTTGACGCGAACAGTAAAGAAAATTGGGAGGCCATCATGGAGCTGTTTCGTAAAGAAGTACATAAATTAGAACTGGAGGGTGTCAATTTCATTGACCAGAGTTTTAAAATGATTAGGTAAAAAAACGTACAAATTTAACTAACTTGTAAATCATATTAAATTATTTTAGATCATCAGAAAGTGCCTTAGACATGCTTTTAAAATTTAAACACATTGAAACACGTCAATTAATACAAAATAAACTAATGTTAAAATTTGATGTTATATTAGATCAATACATGAAGGAATTGTTAGCTGTTGAAGATCATTTTACGGTAGGGAAAATACATATGTCTAAAATATTCCATAAAACTAAAAAATTTTTTAGAGAAATAAGCGACACCCGATTCTCTGTAGAAATACACCACCTCATGGTGGTGCCATCTATTGGGTACGTCTTTTGTATTTTAAATTAAAGCGGCCTATTTTGAAGTTCCAAAAAGTGGAGGAATTAATGAACTCTCATATGAAAAGTCAAGTATTTGACGCATATTTGAAACTGGCTAAAGAATTAAAAGCCTTTGAGCATAGCAAACTAGAGGAATGGCTGGAGTTGTTTGGACCTACGATGGAAAAAGCGATGCAGATGGACATACTAAAACTTAATTATTCAAATAAAAAGAGAGATGCTTTTAAGACAATTAGACCTGGCCCATCTCACCTAAAAGTAGCTCCTAGTTTTACAAAAGGATTGCATAAAAGTGAGAATTACAAGTTAAATGCTTTTTATAACAATTGTTTTTTCTTTGTTGATATACAGGCTGTTTCAAAAAACATGTGCCGTAGCTTGTGGGGAGATTCCTCACCCAAAAACAAGTTCTTATCAACATGGGTCTACTTTTGCTTCGTTTATTAGATACATGGTGTGAAAGTATTTTTATTTGTTTGCTTTTTTCAAAATATTATGAAATGGCTTTAGCAATTTGAATAAAATTTAGATTCTGAAAACTATTTCGTCAAACTGTTCAGGTTGAACAGACAGTCATCAATACAGTGGAACGTAACTCCACTACAAGTGCAAGAATCACCTCTAACAATGCGGAGAATATTTCTGCATCATGTCTACACACATAATTTTGAAAGAGCAACACTTAAAATCATATTACTTCACATGAGTGCAAGAACTTTTACCTAGAGATGTTGTGCTCTAGACAAGAATTTTGTCAGTAGTTTCTAAATAAGTTAGAAAACAACAACATACTCATCGTGTCCTCTTCACATCATTCACAAGAAAAAGAATTACAAATTTTCATAACTTGTAAACTTGGACTGAAGAAAATCCAAATTTATTGAGAATATCAAACTCGCAGTATCAGTTTTCCACACATATTTAAGCTGGTATAATTATTGGAAGTGAAATAATTGGCCCTATTGTTCTCCCAAATAGGCTGGATCATGTATCCTATTTAAATTTTCTAAGAAATGATTTATCAGAGGTGTTACCTTTATTAGTGACGAATAGAATGTGAAGCCTTCTTAACTTTTAAAAAACATGTTAATAGAGAGTTTTTGAACCCCTTAAATAGAGAGTTTTTGAACCCCTTAAAATTTACGTTATCGTTATGGTTATGGTTATTCTGAGCATGCGCAGTGCCAAAAATGATGCTCTTTTGATCACTGCGCATGCGCAGAATAACGATAACGATAACGACGTGCTAAAATTTAAGGGGTTCAAAAACTCTCTAATTTTAGCACGTCGTTATCGTTATCGTTATTCTGCGCATGCGCAGTGCCAAAAATAGTATCATTTTCGGCACTGCACATGCTCAGAATAACCATAACGATAACGTAAATTTTAAGGGGTTCAAAAACTCTCTAATAGCAAACAAAAATTTATGTTAATGTTATTTCTCAAAAATGGTGTAGATATTTTTTTTCAAAATTATTTCCGTGCCAGCTCATACACTAAATATGTATGAGCATATATGTATAAACATGTCTTGCTTTTGGGTGAGGAATCTCCCCACAAGCTATGGCATATGTTTTTTTAAACACCCTGTTTATCTCTCATACTTATGAATTGAACCGGACCACCTTATTTCCAGTCCAAATTCCAATTTTATGTTGACTGATTTTGTGGTGCTTTTTAGCCATGTATAGTAATTTTCTGTCAAATACGCAGCCTCGTAGCCACCAATATAAAGATTACATAAATAAGCGATGTTATTAATTGTACAAAAAAGTTTTTAAGTATGGTATTTCTTGATATTGTGTCATTCATATATGTATGTGTATTACATATTGATAACTAAATTGATAACCCCAAACTTAAAATTGTTTGCGAATGTACATAAACAAGCTAATAATGTTTGTAAACATTGCGGTTACAAATATTTCGGGTACAGCCGTAGTTAGAGAATATGCCAGGAATATGTAGAACAGTTTATAACTATATTTTTTATATTTTTAAAATTATATATTTTTTCTTTTGTTATGTTTGTTATTGAGAATATATTTTTTCCTTACCTATTACATACAATATTTGTTATAATTTGTTCTCATCCTTAGACAACTGACAACCCCCCACAATAATGTGCTGTTAGGGGCCTCTGAAATGTAAGAAGCATTAGGCCCTAAAAAGTCACCTCCCCCAATGAGTTTTACTTTTAAATAATTTAAAATGCCATTATCTCGGAATTAAATAAATAAAATCATATGAACAACATAATGTATGTAAAGCCCATAAAAATATTCTCATGTCAAATTAATATTAATAATTGTGTGTATGATTAAAGTACTATACTGGCACTATTCTATGACTTGATGACAGAATTCATTCCCGTATGTATTTAGAATGTAAATATAATTCAAATAGATAAGTAATATACTTAATATAGGCATATATTAAAAAAAATAGACTGATAATGATAACTCAATGAGAAATGTGGATTTGGAAATATAAAAATAGTACAAAAAGACCAAAAAAGATACAATAAGAAAGTTTTACTAGCTTTTCAATATTTTTATAAATGGTTCCAAATGAAATACCTTTTGCATCATTGATAAGAATTTCAAAATCACTGAAACTGAAAGTAAAATGGTCCACTTCAATCTGTAAATAATAAATTTATGTCTTAATGAAAATAAAAAATACAGGCGCAAAGATGTCAAGACCCCGAGTTGGTTCTAACAGATCTGTTTCTACCATTATGGACCGAATAACTGGAAAAAATCTTACATGGCATGAAATCATGGGTGATGCTACAGTAGCAGATTTAGGGATGCAGTTTGAGTTAAATTTTGATAATACTTTGTGGAGTTGCTTCCATAGTGTGGAAGTCCTAGAGACGTTAAATTTTAATCTACCAGAGAATATTCGCATGGTTGCGATTAGAAAAGAAAAACTACAAAAAAGTATAAACGTGGTGGAATTTATGGTTACACAATATAATGAACTAGTAGATAAACTCTCTGAAGCAGAAGTAAGATTTTTACAATACTTATAAATTAATATTCTATAATGTACTAAAAAATTTCCATTTGGTTAAAATTTCTAAGATAAATATGTACGCCAGCTCCGTGCACTATTTGATATACTAATTTCTGTGCCACTTTGCAATATGGAAGAAAATGACTAAGTTTACTAGCTTAGTAAGAACTTGGTTACTAAGGTAACTTAGCTTAGTAAGCAAGTAACACCAAGTAAATTACCACTCTATTTGATACGTGACATAAACCTCTATGTTTTATAAAAATAACAAGAAAATAATATATGGGGTCATCATAAAGTAAGGGCTATACTTTAAAGTTGTATATAATTTTAAGAAATCAAGTTAGTAGCATAAAGTAAATGGAATCTAGTTGCTTCAATAATTGGATATTACTGTATCTATGGAAAACAAAAGAGTTGTCGTGCCAACTGCTGATATAAATGTCAAACGTAATCATTGCAATTTAGAGAATTGTTCACATTTTGTAAATTCAAAGCCTCCAAGATCGCCCGATCTTAATCCAGCGGATTACTGGCTGTGGGGTTATTTAAAAAATTGGCATTTAGAACACGACCAACAACGCCGGAAGAATTAAAAAAACTATTATGGAGCAAATTGCTGCAATTCAACCAGAAATGTTGAATGCTGTGTACAACTTGGAGGAACGGTTGGTGATTGTACAGCAGCAAAATGGACAACATATCGAACATTTGCGTTAACCACTGTTGGACATAAGAAATCCCATTGTTTAAGCAATCGAATTTCTTTCACATCCTGTTATTACCTTAATTTGTTAAAGATACGTAATAAGCTGAAATATATCTCTTACTTTATGATAACCTTGTACAATAAAAACATGTATACCGATAAAAAGAAATTCCCTTTTACCTAGCACCCTACAGTTCAACTAAAAACTGTAATACGAGGTGTACATTTACAGAAACCACTTCATTTTATACTACTTGTGAAATGAAATTTGCTTTGGTTATAAAATTAAATTCAATCAGTAATCATAACAATACATAACAGTGTTAATGTTAATTTAATTTGTTTTTAAACTGAATTTTTCAAATGTTTGTTAAGTAATTTAAACAATAACAATTGTCAATATCATTAAACCCAATAAACCTTTCTACTGTTGTTCAAAGTCCCAATTCTATTGTTCCTTATAATTACAGGAAGTTGGAAATTACAATTAGTGATCTCTTTTAATTTCAAAGTCGATAGGTTAATTACTGCATGAGTAAAGTCAATCAGTCGACTAATTTTTTATCCTTGACATCTGATATTTTACATGTTTTTGACATCTCTTAGAAAACTTAACCAAGTAAAAAACTGTTTTTTTATAATATAATCGCTTCTAGCCATTATAAGAAGATTCTAGAGTTTCTTAAGCTCATCTCTATCTATTTTCCTACCCTCATCGTCATATCTGCTAATACTACAAATCTACTGATTATAAAGGAAAATATAAATATCAATTACCTATAAGCTTTTGTAAAATTCCGAAACTATTGTGGTTACAATATTTTGTCCCCTTAAAGGTTTGAATTTACATACCCACCTAATAAGGTGGGTATATAAATTCTTGCTTCTAGACTTATGTTTAAATTTTGAAGAAAATCCTTTACTGGGAACTGAATTCATGGCCAATAAAACAATTTATGACATGAAAGCACCCTTAATAATAACTAATTACGTTTATTGTATCAAAATTAACAAAACTACAATGCGGTTTAATCAGTTTGGTTAATGTTTAACTAAGATCTGGATTAGGAACACCTACATTTTCATGCACAATTTGTTATTGCAAGAAAAGTGGTTAAATTTATATTTCATAATTTCGTTACAGTTTCTTATGTTAATTTTATTTATAAGCCTCAGTAATTACATCCAATTTGCTTTTTTTGGTTGCAAATATAGTTTTTTACTTTTTATTTCCTAAACAAAAACAGCTTCACATAAATAAACTAACAACTAACATTGGATGTCAATGAAAACTGCCTGACGATGGTGAGTGTTTAAAATCCGCCAATCGCCAAATCGTCTACACCACACTAAAAAATTGACATTTCGATGGATTGGTATCTACTATATTTTCAAAATTTTATTAAAATAAATGAATAGAAAATTTTAAAAATAGTTTAAATATTAATTAAAATTCTATATTTCTTTAATCAGAGGCACTGACTCCCCTACCTCATTTGATGAGCTGCCACTGATAATAATTACTGTTTGCAGATTCCAGATTGCAAAATACTGTTATTACTTACATTTCTTTTATTTTATTATGACATATTTCTTATAATTTACCGCCACTGTAGTGGCAGCAACTCTCGAGCACATCCCTATTATGGTCTGGGCTCAATCCCCAGCTCCGGCATTGGCAGTTTATGTGGTGTTTTTAATTTTTAACATTTTTTGGTTAATATGCACATTAGTTAGCTTGTTAGTTAACTTCTTTAGTTCTGTAGGTATTTTAAGATTAATTATTATTCGATCAATAATAATATAATAGATACAATATTTTAGATGCATTTGTTAAAAGACAACTTGAGAAATGTTGAGCTACATATACAACCGGGATTGATGAGGATTAAATGGTCATCTCTGAGTATCAGCGAGTATGCAGAGGAGTGCATATCATTAATAACTAATTTGCAAACTTTATACGTTCAGATTGAACACATTCAGAAAGACTTACATAAAAGAGTAAGAATTTTGTCTAGTTGTAACTTGTTTGATTTTGAAAATGTTCAAGAAAACTCAGTAAGGCTGAGTTGCAAAGATTTCTTCAAATTGATGACTGATAATCGCACAGAGAAAATCTCAAAATTAATGAAAGTGTATGAATCTTTTGGACCAATACTGATCAAACTGGAAGTCATGGTCTTGAATACAAATACTGGTAAAGCTCCCTCTATGGTGCCATATTATTGTTTTTGGGAAACCGAAATATATAAGGCTTTTATACACCTGGTAATGAGAAATTTTGAAACCATGACTTCTAAAATAGACAAAAAGGAATTACTCTTCCAAGTTGATGCTGTGGTAGTTATTCCGGAAGTCGTGCTCAGACCAACTGCTGCCGAGATTTATAACATCAGTATAAGATGTACCAAAGATTTTATGAATCGACTGACACTTTTCCCGAGGTGGTTACATGAATCTTGTATAATGTGCAGCCCAATCAAAGTATCAGATACTGAGGATTTTTTACATTCCTTTTATGAAGAAGTCGTGAAGGTACATGATGTGAATGAGGCTATTGGTAAAATATCGGATTATATTCAATCGATGGTCCTTGAAGTTAATAAAGAATTACAAAAATGGAAAAAATATAGGAATCTCTGGGTGTTTGAAAAAGTTTCTACTTGTGAAAAATTTATATCAAAAAATGTATCTTTATCTTTGTACGATGATAAATTTATGTTTTATAATGATATTATTACATTTATAAGGAATCGGAAGAGTTACGTTGATGTGGGGTGTATTCGATTAAATTTATTGCCATTATTTGATACAATTGAATTTCATTGTGTGGAATGGAAAAATACGTTTGGTAATTTGCTTGATGTGGCAACAAAAATTAGTATGGATGAAATGAAAGAAAAAATGGATGAGCTCAAAATTCTAGTTCGACGAAACATTAAAGGTTTAGACAGATTTAAAGCTATCATGCAAGCTATTTCCACAATTCAAAAGAATAATATAACTGCTGAATTAGACTACTTGAATTTCCAGCAAATTTATGGAATTTTGCAACAGCACAATATAGATTTTCCACCAGAGCATGAAGAAATGGCGTACAGATTGCAGAAAGAATGGAAAGAGCTGCTTTTATCTGCTTTATATCGAGAACAGACACTTGAAGCTACTAAAGAAAGATTTGCTATTTTAACGCTAAATGAGATAAATGAATTTTGCGACATGCTTACGGAATTTCTTGAAAAATATGAAAGCGAAGGACCTGGGGCTATTGGGGAAGACTTAGAAGCAGGAATTAAGCTAATGGATGAATACAGAGAACAATTTGCAACTTTGGAAGCCCGTCGTTTAGATTTAGTGAATGCAGAGAGTTTATTTGATATTCCATTGGCCGACTATTCGAATTACTTGAAAGCTAAAACTGATTTTGAGGGCATGGAAATATTGTACAAACTTTATAAAACTTTGAGACATGCCCGTGAAGTTTGGGGCAAAACGTTGTGGGCAAATTTAAATCCACAGGCTTTAGTAGATGGTATCGATAGTTTTCTAAGAGAATATAGAAAATTACCTAAAGAGATAAAGACAATCCCTGTGGGTTTAACTCTAGAATTGAAAATGAAGCAATTTAGAAATGTGGTACCTCTAATGGTAGCTTTGAAAAACGAAGCACTAAGGGAACGCCATTGGAAGCAGCTTATGGCTAAAACTGGCAGAGAATTTGACATGTCTCCAGATCGATTTACTTTAGACAATATGTTTGCTATGGAACTCCATCGCTATCAGGACATAGCTGAGGAGATTATTAACAATGCCATAAAAGAATTGAGTATAGAAAAAGGAGTAAAAGAGATTGCCCAGGTGTGGGCCACAATAAGCTTTATCGTTCACAAGCATATGAAAGGGAATGAAGATCGTGGATTCATAATTGGTGCAACTGATGAAATTATGCAAGTTCTTGAGGATAACTCAATGAACCTTCAAAGTATGGCTGGATCACAATTTGTTGGACCTTTCTTACCTCAAGTTCAGAAATGGGAGAAAAGTTTAGCTAATATTGGAGAAGTAATTGATGAATGGTTATCTGTTCAAAGAAAATGGTTGTATTTAGAAGGAATTTTTGTTGGAGGTGATATAAGAGCGCAGCTTCCCGATGAAGCCAGAAAATTTGACGATATAGACAAATCCTTCAGGAGAATTATGTTAGAAACTGCTAAAAGACCTAATGTATTAGAGTGCTGCAATACGGCAGGTCGGTTAGAAGAATTCCAAGGCTTGGGATATGGTTTAGACAGATGTCAAAAGTCCTTAAACGACTACCTGGACTCCAAAAGAAGACGGTTTCCACGATTCTACTTTATCTCTACTGAAGAACTACTATCAATATTAGGAAGTAGCGATCCTAATGTTGTCCAAGATCATATAATAAAGATGTTTGATAATATAAAGTCCCTACGATTTAATTTGGATAGCCAAGAGCGTACTATATGCACAGCTATGGTATCTGCGGAACGCGAGATCATGGATTTGAGAAACCCAGTGCTCATAGATGGTAAAGTCGAAGAATGGATGAATGAAGTACTTAAAGAAATGCAGCGTTCAAACAGATTTATTACGAAAAGTGCTATTTTCTATTATGGCAAAATTAGAAGACCAAGAGCACAGTGGATGCTAGAATACCAAGGAATGATTTGCCTTGCAGGCAGTGGTGTGTGGTGGACTGCAGAAGTAGAAAATGTTTTTGCCAAATTTAAAAAGGGAAATAAGAGGGCCATGAAGGAGTATTTAGAACAACTTAACAAACAATTGGATGAAATTGTGCTAACAGTCCGAGCTGAATTAAGTTCCAATGACAGAAAAAAATTTAGAACTATAGCAATTGTTGAGGTGCATGCAAGAGACATAGTGGAAGGTTTCGTTAGAGATAGTGTAACTGATGCTCAGGAATTTGAATGGGAAAGTCAGCTGAGGTTTTATTGGATTAACCACCTGGATAATCTTTGGGTAACACAGTGCACAGGTTCTTTTGAATATGGATACGAGTACATGGGTTTGAATGGTAGACTTGTGATTACTCCATTAACAGACAGAATTTATCTGACAATCACCCAAGCATTGATCATGCATATGGGAGGAGCTCCAGCTGGTCCTGCCGGCACTGGAAAGACTGAAACCACTAAAGATTTGGCCAAAGCAATGGCTCTACTTTGCGTAGTCACAAATTGCGGAGAGGGAATGGATTTTAAAGCTATTGGTACCACACTAGCAGGTTTGGCACAATGTGGTGCTTGGGGATGTTTTGATGAATTCAATAGAATTGATATATCTGTACTCTCTGTGATATCAACACAATTGCAAACTATTCGGAGTGCTTTACTGTTAAAATTAGAGCGGTTTACCTTTGAAGGTGTAGAAATAGCTCTAGATTCCAAAGTGGGAATATTCATTACTATGAATCCAGGCTACGCTGGCAGGACCGAGTTACCAGAATCCGTAAAGGCACTTTTTAGGCCTGTAGTTTGTATTGTACCTGATTTAGAAATGATATGTCTAATTTCTTTATTTTCTGATGGATTTTTAGAAGCAAAAGTACTGGCTAAAAAAATGACTGTGTTGTATAAATTGGCTAGAGAACAACTTTCGAAACAGTTCCACTATGACTGGGGACTACGGGCTCTCAATTCTGTATTACGAATGGCCGGTGTCTTAAAAAGAGCGTCACCTGACATAAAAGAAGCTTTAGTGCTAATGAGAGCCTTGCGAGACATGAATCATCCTAAATTTGTATATGAGGACGTGCCATTGTTTTTGGGGTTAATTCGTGACCTTTTTCCTGGAATGGATTGTCCAAGAGTAGGCTATCCAGATTTCAATGCTGCCGTAGAGACTGTGCTTAAGGCAGACGAATATATTGTTTTACCCTACCAGATGGATAAAGTTGTGCAAATGTATGAGACGATGATGACGAGGCACTCAACCATGTTGGTAGGTCCAACTGGAGGAGGAAAAACAGTGGTTATTCAAACTTTAGCAAAAGCTCAAACCTTAATGGCATTGCCAACAAAAATATTTACCTTAAATCCTAAAGCTTGCTCAGTCATTGAGTTATATGGTATTCTCGATCCAGTAACACGTGACTGGACAGATGGCCTGTTATCAAATATATTCAGGGATATGAATAAACCTACTGAAAAGCAAGAGAGGCGGTATATTCTATTTGATGGAGATGTTGACGCATTATGGATAGAAAACATGAACTCTGTAATGGACGATAACAAACTATTGACCCTAGCAAATGGCGAAAGGATTATGTTGCAGCAACCGGTTTGTGCGCTATTATTTGAAGTTGGAGATTTGCAGTATGCATCTCCAGCTACTGTTTCCAGGGCTGGTATGGTGTATGTTGACCCCAAAAATTTAGGTTTTCAACCGTACTGGGATAGGTGGGTGTCTAGAAGAAAGCACGAACCAGAAAGAGAAGCTTTTCAAGAACTATATGAAAAGTTCATACCAGACATAATGGCATACGTTTTAGAGGGAGTTTTGGGAACAAAGCAAGTTGCTCCTTTGAAGACAGTTATTCCACAAACCGGACTGAATATGATCACTCAGATGTGTTTTATGATTGATGCAATTTACCCACAAAGCATTGAAGAAACTCGAAATCCAGAAGAAGCAGCTGATCAGGACTTATTAACCACAGTATTTATTACCGCTATATATAACTCAATTGGTGCTGCTTTACTGGACTCTTGTCGGCGTGATTTTGATGATTTCGTTAAAACATTAATTACCATGTTAAATGCAGATGATACCATTGATAATAAATGTGATCTAAGACACGTTCCACATGGATTCCCTTCTTTTTACGACTACTTCCTTGATATTAAAGAGAGATGTTGGGTTGCTTGGGAGTGGTTGGTGCCGGAATATATACATGACGCACAAAAAAGGTTTTCGGAAATATTGGTACCAACCGTTGACACAGTGAGAACTACTTATTTACTTCAGTTAATGAATCAAATAAGAAGACCAATTATATTAATAGGTGAAACGGGAACCTCAAAGACTGCTATTATTCAAGACTTTTTACGAAATTTGGACCCTGAAGTATATATTCTATTGAATATAAATTTTTCTTCAAGAACTTCCTCAATGGATGTACAAATGAATTTAGAGTCATCGGTAGAAAAACGAACAAAAGAAATATACGGGCCTCCTTTGGGAAAGAAGTTGGTATGTTTTATAGATGATATGAATATGCCTCAAGTAGATGATTATGGCACCCAGCAACCTATAGCTCTTCTTAAGTTGTTGTTTGAAAGAGGAGGATTCTACGATAGAGGTAAAGACTTGAATTGGAAAGTTCTTAAAGATATTTCATATTTTGCAGCTATGGGTGTTGCTGGGGGTGGGCGAAATGAGGTGGATCCTCGATTTATGTCTATGTTCACTGTTATAAATTTAGTATTTCCCGCTCTAAGTACGCTGAATCATATATACACATCAATTTTATCTGGCCACCTTTCAGTCTTTGAACCAGAAGTTCAAATTGCTTCTATTCTAATGAGCATGACGTTAAATTTATATAGCATAATAATTACGCAGCTACCTCCTACACCCAGTAAATTTCATTACATTTTTAATATGAGAGATTTATCTAGAATAGTTGGTGGATTATGTATTACAACTCCTCAGTTTTTTAAAACTATTCCTCAAATGGTTAGAGTTTGGAGAAATGAATTTACTCGGGTAATATGTGATCGTTTAACAAATACTGAAGATCAGACTCTTATGACAAATCAATTAATTAAGCAGTTGTCTCACTTTTTTCCTAAGAAGGAATCTGTCAAAGTGCAAGAATACGAAGTTGATGAAGGTTTGGAAGATGAAGCTAAAGAGGAAAACGAGGAAGAGGAAGCAGAGGACGATGAAATCGATGTTGTCGAGTATGTAATGAGGGATCCTGTTCTTTTTGGTGATTATCGAAATGCAACGAATGAGGGAGAAGCACGATTCTATGAGGACCTTTTGGATTATGAAGCTATTTACTTTTTGTTCCAAGAAATTATTGAACTATATAACGAACAAAGAGAGAAAGTAAGCATAGTATTGTTCAATGATGCACTAGAACATTTAACAAGAATCCACAGAGGTTTAAGGCTTCAAAGAGGCCATGTTATGTTGGTGGGAGTCGGTGGATCTGGTAAACGTAGTTTAACATTTCTCGCAGCTTTTACGGCTGGTTGTGACGTCTTTGAAATAACATTATGTAGGGGTTACAATGAAACAATGTTTAAAGAGGATTTAAAGAAACTATACAACCGATTAGGCGTTGAGAGAAAAAAAACTGTATTCTTCTTCACAGCAGGACAAATCGTGGAGGAGGGATTTTTAGAATTCATCAATAACATATTAATGATTGGATATGTTCCCTCGTTATTCACTGATGAAGACAAAGAACAAATAATTGGCCAGTGCAGGACGGCTGCTAAAAATGCAGGATTCACCATCACAAAAGATGGTGTATGGCATTATTTCCTGCAGCAGTGTCAAGACAATTTACATGTAGTACTATCAATGTCTTCATCTGGGGATATTCTGAGTAAACGTTGCAGAAGTTTTCCCGGTCTAGTTAATAATTCTACTATTGACTGGATATTTCCTTGGCCACTGCAGGCGTTAGAATCGGTGGCCTCTGTTTTTCTGAAAGATTATCCGAAGATACCCGATATGTATAAGTCT
Source organism: Pogonocherus hispidulus (assembly GCA_963924545.1). NCBI lineage: Eukaryota > Metazoa > Arthropoda > Insecta > Coleoptera > Cerambycidae > Pogonocherus > Pogonocherus hispidulus. The sequence continues at coordinate 81,825,855 of OZ004693.1, forward strand.
GATATTATCAAACATGTTGTATTTGTCCATCAACTGGTTATTCAATACACGATAAATTATACAATAAAATTAAGACGGAAAAATTATATTACACCAAAACATTACTTAGACTTCATTACTACATATCTAAGATTGTTGGAAGAGAAAGATAATTATATCAATATACAGTGTGAAAGGTTAAAGAGTGGATTAACCAAAATAGCAGAGGCCACTGTAGATTTAGATGTTTTAAATAAAAAGCTAGCTGTTCAAAAGGTTATTGTATCTGAGGCTACAGAAGCTTGTGAAGCTATGCTTGTGGAAATTGAATCGGGTACTAAAGCGGCTACTGAAAAAAAAGATGTAGCTTCTCTAAAAAGTACTGAAATTGAAGAACAAGCACGAATTATAAGGATAGAGCAAGCAGATGCTGAAGAAGCTTTGTCGGCTGCTTTGCCAGCATTGGAAACAGCCAGGCTAGCATTAGCTGACTTGGACAAATCTGACATTACAGAAATCCGATCTTTTGCCACACCCCCTGAACCTGTCCAAATTGTCTGTGAATGTTTAGTTATTCTAAGAGGCTTGAAGGAAGTTTCATGGAAAAGTGCTAAGGGTATGATGGCAGACCCCAGTTTCCTAAAATCCTTGCAGGAAATGAATTGTGATATAATAACACAAGCACAGGTCAGGGCCGTAAAGGCTCATATGAGTAAATCGAAGAAATTAGATGAAATGTCTAGTATCAGCAAAGCGGGTTCTGGCCTGTTGAAGTTTGTTCAAGCTGTTTTAGGTTACTGCGCTGTTTATAGAGAAGTAAAACCAAAAAAGGACAGGGTGGAGCAATTACAGAATGAGTTCAACGCAGCTAAACGCTTTCTTGACAAACTTTACAATGAAATTTCCCAGTTAGAAGATGACTTAAACAAACTTAATGAAAAGTACGAAGTTGCCATGAAACGTCGGCAGGAACTACAAGAAGAAACTGACATAATGATGAGAAGATTAGAAGCCGCCGATAAACTTATATCTGGTTTAAGTTCTGAACAAGCTCGTTGGACTGAGGATCTAAAGGAACTTTACCGAGAAAAAGAACGGTTAGTGGGAAATTGTTTACTCTGTGCTGGCTTCCTAGCATATTGCGGCCCTTTCACCTTTGAATTCAGGAGGGATTTGGTCTACGTGGAGTGGCAGAATGACATTCTTCAGAGAAATTTGCCTCTCTCGCAGCCAATAAAGTTAGAATCAAACTTATCCACCGACGTTGAAATTAGCACATGGAACTCTGAAAACCTACCACCAGATGAGTTATCTGTTCAAAACGGAATATTAACTATTAGGGGTTCCAGGTTTCCTTTATGTATTGATCCTCAACAACAAGCATTGAATTGGATAAAAAAGAGAGAAGAAAAATTCAATTTAAAGATTCTTAGTTTCAATGATTCTGACTTTTTAAAGCATTTAGATATGTGCATTAAATATGGATCACCGGTACTGTTTCGAGATGTGGATGATTATATAGACCCTGTTACCGAAAATGTAATACAAAAAAATATTAAGAGTATTAGTGGCCGAGTATTTGTGGTACTTGGTGACAAAGAAGTGGACTGGGACCCTAACTTCAGAATGTACATGACTACAAAAATCGCTAATCCAGTTTTTAATCCTTCAGTGTATGCCTCAGCAATTGTGATAAATTATACTGTGACTCTTTCCGGCCTTGAAGATCAGCTGCTTAGTGTGGTTGTGAGAAATGAAAGACCTGACCTAGAAGAACAAAGGGAGTCACTTATTGCAGAAACCAGTGAAAACAAAAATTTACTTCAGCAACTCGAGGATTCTTTATTAAGGGAACTGTCGACGACAACTGGTAATATGCTGGATAATGTAGAACTGGTCCAAACGTTAGAAAATACTAAAACCAAAGCAGCTGAAGTTATGGACAAGTTAAAATTGGCTGGTGAAACAGCAAAGGATATTGACAGATTAAGAGATGGTTATCGATCAGTAGCGAAAAGAGGAGCTATTTTATTCTTTGTTTTATCTGACATGGCTGGTGTAAATGCAATGTATCAATATTCTTTAGCTTCTTACCTAGAAGTATTTGCATATTCCCTTAGAAAATCCTTACCACATACATTGTTAGCAAGGCGTTTAATGAACATTATAAATACTCTAACAAAAAATGTTTACGATTATGGCTGTACAGGTATTTTTGAAAAGCACAAATTACTGTATTCATTCCAAATGACTACGAAACTGGAGCAAAATGACAACCATGTTTCTCAAGCAGAACTGGACTTTTTTATTAAGGTAAGTAATTTTTTTTTTCAAATTATTTACTTAGATGAGTTATATGCTATTATATATTCATGTCTATATACACATATGGCAATGGTAGACTTACAAAGCTGTTTGTAATGCGTAAGACGAAAAAGATATGTGAATTGTTAAAGTTAGAGGGAGATATAGATAATCGCGCTGTTGTCAATTTGATGAGATTGATGACTGTTGAAAAAGTCACTACCGCCCCGTGTACAATAGTGGGGGCAATCGAGAGGGAGGACCGAGCGAGAGGTTCATGTAACATCTAACATCGAACAGGCTGTGGGGGCTGGGTATCGATGCGCGCGCAACTGTTGCCCGCTTTAAGGGATTGCTGGTAGGGATGTCTTTCTAAGAGGGACATGAGTGTGGCATCAATGTAATATATTGCACTCTCTTTAACATTCTTAAAAATATAAGTTACTTTATCTTGCCCACGGGTTTTACGCTTGTAAGTCTACCATTGCCATATCTGTATATAGTATACTTGCATATTCATAAGCACAATGCAAATGTATATAAATGGGTGAAATACATATTATAAAAGTTTTAACTAAATTTTATACATATAAAAATACAAAAGATGTTATATATAGATACAATTACCTATTTATAAATAATAGTTGTTACATTATATCCATTACATCAAAAACATCTTCAATTAATTAATCGTCTGTAATTGCATTCTCAGTTTTCCAAAAAAGACAAAATTTAAGCCGACACAATATACTAACATTAAAGCTAAGATGATGTTTAAGATTGTTTATTTGTGCAGCATATATCAAAGTTTCTGTTTGACCCCGTTAACAGTGTTGTGATTAAATTATTACCGTGCAAGCAGCCTTTCTAGTAACAATTGTATATGGCTCTTTAAACATGTAGTAGTAGTAAATAAAATCATTTTTTTAAAACTGTGCCCTAAGTTTCAAATTGAACTATCCTTATATATTATGGTTCTTATAAAAACAGTAACAATATTTATGTCATCTGTTGACATAAATTACATATTTCTTTTTCACTCCGAGGCAACGTAAATGGGAGCAATTCAATAGAATTAAATGGCAGCAGGAGACAAATATGTTTTTTTGTCTATAATGTAAAATAGGTCTGGGGATTGTAATTTCTATATATTTCTTGTATACAACAAATCATTTTTTTTATCTAATCCATACAATTTCCAATATTATAGGGCAGTATAAGCTTAGAAAAATCTACCCGCGAGTGCCCTGCAAGTTGGATTTCAACTCAGGGCTGGGAAAATATAATAAAATTATCAAATGATTTCCAAGAAGCTTTTGGTAAACTCCCACTAGAAATCGAGAAAAATTTGGAAACATGGAAAAACTGGTACGATCTTGATGCTCCAGAGTCAGTTGATTTTCCTGAAAACTATAATAACAGGTTAACTCCATTCCAAGTATTAATGCTTTTGCGATGTTTCCGTATAGACAGAGTGTTTAGAGCTGTGGGGAATTACATAACGGTAATTATGGGAGAGGAATATATAATGCCTCCAGTTATCAGTCTAGACAATATTTTTGAACAAAGCAGTCCTGTAACACCTGTAGTTTTTATTCTTAGTCCAGGTTCAGATCCTACAGCAGAACTAATGAAATTAGGAGACAGGTAAAATGTATCAATGTGTATAACTGTGGAAACTTATTATAAGCCTTATTTCGTTTAGGTGTGGTTTTGGAGGTGGAAAATTCAAATATCTTTCACTGGGCCAAGGGCAGGAGCCAATGGCTCTAAGTCTCCTAGACACTGCTGCATCCAGAGGACAGTGGCTGATGTTCCAAAATTGCCACCTTCTGTTATCATTTATAAAGGGATTAGAACAGCAGTTAGAGAAGATTGGCAAGCCACATCCAGATTTTAGATTGTGGCTTACAACAGATCCTGTAGAAACTTTCCCAATAGGCATCTTGCAGAGATCACTTAAAGTTGTTACAGAGCCTCCAAATGGTTTGAAATTGAATCTTCGAAATACATATTTCAAGATGCCTACACAAACATTGGAATCCTGTTCCCATCCTGTTTTTAAACGGCTGATTTATGTTTTAGCGTTTTTCCATGCTGTAGTTCAGGAGCGAAGAAGATATGACAAAATAGGTTGGAACATTTGCTATGATTTCAACGAATCAGATTTCAATGTTTGTGTGTTGATTTTGAACACTTATCTTACAAAAGCTGTCAAGGTGAAAGATACTAGGTTGCCTTGGAACAGTTTAAAATATTTGATTGGAGAAGTGATGTATGGTGGAAGAGTGATTGATGATTTTGACAGAAGAATAGTGAGTACTTACATGAATGAGTACATGGGGGATTTCTTGTTTGATACATTCCAACCATTTCACTTTTACCAAGACAGTACTGTCGATTATGTAATACCAGTTGATGGAACCAAAGAAGATTACATAGGTAATTTAATTACAATTACAGTTTTACTACTTTAATCTGTGATGAAGTTTGCTGTTATAATTAATGCCAAGTTAACTTGGCCCAAGAGGACACAAAGAACAGCCAAATTTCTCCAAGTAAACAAGTACATACAATGGGTATATGATTTATGGAGTATATTCAGTAATGACTAGAAGTACTTTTGTATTTTCGGATTATTTGTCAATAACTTGTTGCACGATAAGAAAAGAGTGTCCTTTTGACAGTTTAAAGTCCTACTACAAAACGGGAAGATTATTCTATCATATACTTATATAAACATAATCTGAATTTTTTTTAAATATATTCCATTGAGTCTTTTATGTGTGACATTGTTTGTTTATAACAAGGTCATTAGGACTGATAATTTGTGAGAAACAAGTTTACGAAAAAAAAAATAATAATTAACAACCTGGTTATAGACTGTGCCCAAATCTTGCGAGGACATTATAAATCATTCAGAGGCAGGAGGTAACTAACTAGCAGGCTGCTAATCTAAGTGGGAGAGTTTGACATCATTAAAAGCATAGAAGTTCTATATTATTTATTATCAACTGCATCGTTTATTTGTTAAAAATATGGATTACATTAAAATGTCCTTTCAATATAAGTTTTTAGTGAGATTTTATCACCAACTAGTGTTAAAAGGGGCACAAACTTATTCAATAGTGAGCATGTAGTAAATGTAGAAGAAATTAAAGTGCCGTGGCAAATGACGTTAAATGAAGGTATCTTCATTTTGTCAAATTACTGAAAAACCTCTAAAAAGTTTTTCTTCATATAATAAACATTATATGAGGGGGCCACATTTTCGAAGGTGCAAAAGTTATTCAAAGCACAGTATAGAATTTTATTTTCTTGAAAGAAAATTTAGAAAGAAAATATTTACCTGTTTTTCAGTACCATTTGTCATAGAAGAATGTATGTGAGGTGAGAATATTCCGGGTCTCCCATATCATCGACTAATGGCAATTAGCACGGACTATTATATTTCATTGAATTTTATATTCCCAAGGCACACTATGGGAAATATTCCTAACGGAATTGATAGCACTGACTGCCAAACACTTCTAATTACCAAAATACTGCGGTGAAGTGTTTTTTTAATTAAAATCTTGATAAAAATTTGTTTCAAGTTAAGAGTTACAGTTTACATAGTTGTCTCAGCTCACAAAATTATAAGCGGCATGGTAGTCTAGCGTCTAGCGGTATGAGTCGCAGGCTGTTAAATTGAAACTGAGAATTTTGCAAGTTCAAATCCCAACAGAGGCAACTTTTTTTATCTTCATTTTTAATTATTTGCAATTATTAATTTTTACTTATTTGAATAAATATGGTTCATTGTCCGTAGTTATTATTTCTGGAGGTAATATTTAAAGACACAATATTTACTTATTAAAAAAAATTAAAACATGTTTTTAATTAATCCGTTTTTATCAGTTTAGCTAAAGCTACTATCTAGTAAGATAAGTAATCGGTAAGCAATATATTATTTATTTATTACATGCACTGTGCTTTTATAAATTACACCTTACATCGACGGGTCTCGGCGAATTCACATTTTTTGTTCGGTTTTATAATTATTGGGGGGGGGTTAAGTTTTCGTTGAAAGACCCTATATATGTAGCATAAAATACATAAAGTTGCTGTAATGCCCTATACTTACCTACCTATACTAATAGTAACTGATAGATAACTAAACTGTAACTAAATGATAGATATCATCGTTAGATGCTTGTGGATGCATGTGCATAAGGTTCAAGTTAATGTGTTGCATATAGGCAACCAGTGTATCAAGACTCAGTTCTGCTGGGTTGCATAATCAACGATGTCACAATTAAAGTAGTTCATTTTGATGAATCGAGGCTCTTCTAAATGCTATAAATTAATTTTTTTAGCATTTATCGATGAATTGCCATTGGCAAATAGCCCTGAGGTATTTGGATTACATCCCAATGCAGAAATAGGTTACTACACACAAGCTACCAAAGAAATGTGGAACCTGCTTATTGAACTACAACCACAAACTTGTAAGATGTTTAAAACATCACTGAATTTTCTTTTCATTGAATTCTCATTTCAGCTGCATCAGGAGAAGGAATTAGTAGAGAAGAATTCATTGCATCAGTGGCTAGTGATATATTAAAGAAGATTCCAGAGAAATATGAAGTTTGGAAAGTTCGAAGATATTTTCAAAGGATGATGTCCCCGACAATTATTGTCCTTCTGCAGGAACTAGAAAGGTTCAATAAACTAATATCAACCATAAGGAGAACTTTAGTGCAACTGCAGAAGGCACTGTCTGGAGAAATCGGGATGGATAGTGTCTTGGATAATGTGGCTTATTCATTATTCAACGGACAGTTGCCAAATGTGTGGCGCAAGTTGGCACCGGCTACTTGTAAGAACTTGGGTGGCTGGATGGAACATTTTGAAATGAGGCAACAGCAATATTTCACTTGGGTATGCTATCAAGTTTTATTTTAACAATCTTACCTACAGGACTAATCAATTTGAAGTTATCGGGTATGTTGAAAAATTTAGTTTTGACCACTGCATCTTAATTACTAAAAATTATTAAAATAAAAAATTATGGAACAATAGATAGACAGTCAATGCATATGGAACATTATGTGTAAGACCTCCAACCTTGTTAAAAATTAAGTGAAATAATTAAGAGAGCAATAAGCAATAAAGTATACAGGCTGATTCAAATTCGGGTCTTGCATGGGGATCTCGGAAATAGTAAGAGATCTGAAATCGGGTAAATGGGGGCAAAGTTGCACAATCAGGGAACCAACATAATGGCTAAAAAATGTCAAGGTTAACTTGATTGGTTTTTGCAATATTTGAAAAAAATTGAAATTTTGGTAATTCGTTTTTATATTATTCCAACTTTTTTGGGTAGACATTTAAAAAAAAACACTTCTTCACAGCAACTTTTTGTGCTCTATCGAATAGCATAATCATATTTTGATAAGATGTTTTGTCTTTCCAAGGCTATCATCAATCCTCTGTGTCTTCTGACATGCTGCCATCGCAAAAAAGCAAATTCCGATGTTTCGGCCCGAAAAATCCACGTTCAATATTTCCATTGCAACAGACACATCAATTTTTTTTATTCAGACCCGTTTTTTGGGGTTTTCTTTCATTCAATGTGTTGTATTGCCCAAAAAAGTTCAAAAGATTATCAAAACTCATTTTTATGCTACATTTTTATAGCAAGTTAAAAATGCATTTTAAATAAAAGAAAATTTAATTTTAAGTACATAACGATAAAAACATAATAAAAAACGCAGTAGATGTTCAATTTGGTACCTTCCTTGTTAGATAGATTTGTTAATTATTTTATTAATGTCAATAATAATAATAATAATAAATATTTAAATCTTTGGTGTTGCTTCTTATTTTATTGTCAGAATGGTCGGGTATTATGCATGATACATACATTTCTACATTTTATTACCTACTCCACCATATTTTTACTTTGTGACGTGAATGTACTTGAGTATACATTGTCAGTAAACGGTATCTATCTATTTACCTAATAGAGCACTCAAAGTCCTTCTGCCTAAACGGAGCTAAAGCATTGAGAAAATGCATTGGTTAAGTTTTTGAGAAATACTTTGGAAGAATACTTGGATGATATACTGTTGGCAGAGCATAATAGAATATGGGTCCAACATGACGGACCATCCCCTCTGAATACTTAAAATGGTGAATTTCCAAGCCGCTGGATTGGAAATTCTGCATTACTGAAACTTCACTATCTATAATTTTTAAATGTATTAATATTTTAATAAAAAAAAAATTGATCTGTCAAGAGTTCTATCGTACCCGTTAAAACACTTTTTGTTTTTTTTTTTAAGTTAACAGGAAAATGTTACTATGTGCATAAGTTTTAAAGGAATATCAATATGAATATTTTTTCCTTAAATCTTCAATGAGTTATTTTAGGCGTAATACTAACCATAGCTTAACCACAGCCTACTAAACAAATTAACTCTGTTTTTTCTAGTGTATTATTATATATTTGTTGTTTGCAGTCAACAACAGGGGAACCAACTGTTTTGTGGATATCGGGATTGCACATACCTGAGACTTATCTTGCTGCCCTGGTTCAAATTGCATGCCGTTTTCACAATTGGCCGCTGGACAGATCTACACTTTACACATATGTTACTGAAAATATGGATCCTGCAGATGTAGCTATGAAACCAACTCAGGTAAATCAATTACTATAATAGGCTGTAACTCTTTTCTATATATCACTTTTTTAAAAGAAAATGAGTGACTGGTTGTTTGGAAATTTCTTCAGATAAAAAATCAGATAAAAAAATATTTAACTAGTTTTTTCCCAAAACAGGCGTTACTTAGATCTTTGTCAAGTTATGATTTTTTTTAATATTATATCGAAACTATTCTTGATTAATTATATAGACATACATATATCATAGACAGAAGTATATACAGTGTCACCATATATGGCAGTTACCCTTAACACCAAATGACAGTGGCAGTGCATACATTTTTGTTTATTTATGTATGTTCATGAGGAATGTCCTCGGGAAGTTGTATTTTTTTATTGAGTGTATGTTGGTGGTACGGAGTGCTAAAAAGTTCAATACACTTTTAGGGTAACTGTCTTGTACATGGCTTGTATCTAGAGGGCGCAGCTTGGGATTTGGAAAACAATTGCCTTAAGAGGTCTACGCCTAAAATTCTAATTGAAAAACTGCCAGTACTTGGAGTAATTCCTATAGAAGCATATAGATTAAAGTTACAAAACACTTTGAAAACTCCCGTGTACACCACATCTTTGAGGAGAAATGCCATGGGTGTCGGACTAGTATTTGAGGCAGATTTAAGGACCACTGAACACATGAGTCATTGGGTTCTACAAGGAGTTTGTTTAGTTTTAAATACTGATTAAGCTATTTAATATATGTTCAGGTACAATTTCTTTAGATAAGAGAATTTTAAATAAATAAAAGGTTAAAACTGGAATAATTTAATATAAATAAAATATTCTGGTACAATAAGTCACGACTTCAGAAAATGTCAAAAAAGCGCATCTTGAAAAGGTAAATTTGATAATCCGCACTTTTATCAAATTTAACAATCTTCTTACAATACGTCCTGGAAAAAAGAGAAAATTGTCGGATGAATTGGCAATTGACTAGGGCCGGATATTATAATAAAAAAATAAAGGTGATCATTCAAGTTGGTCAGATATTTCTGTGCTTCAACTATTTTTTTTATACTAAAATAGAACAATATGTACCTATATTTTTACATTTTCAGAAAAAAACAAAATTCAAGCAATGCTGAAAACATTTACTTAGCGTATCCACCTAATCCCAACCGTTTCAGAGATATTTGATGTTTTATAAAAATTTTTAACAAATTGAAATGTTTGTAAAAACATTTATAACATTTTTCATAAGAGAATGTGGTACCTTCTATAAATAAAATAAATTTGATGATAATAATAGGCCTGCCTGTTCCCACAGCAATCAAAAACCACATTTGTTTTGACTGGTTTGTGATTCCTATGGGAACAAAACTAATTTATAATAATAATAATAATAATAATACTGTTTTTATTATAACTAATTTTATACACTAACGTAAGGATTCATCAATGAGGCCTAACGTTAGTCCGACTAGCGAAAGTTACACGAAAAATTTGCGCCCTTGTTAGGCGGGTTACAATAAAAGGTGTAGTGGGCGGTGCAAAGTTGGTTAGTCCGACTAACGCCTTACATCCCTTTCATGAATCCGGGTGAAAAGAGATTTACAAAGTAAATAATGTTATAAAGGGTAGTGTTCAGTGGTTTCTTTATAAAAAATGCCTGCTCTTCCACTCATCTGAGAAAAGAAGAGAAAAAAAATCTACAGCGGCTACGGCGTACAATAAAATTAATATCTAATGGAAATTTGTAATACTTATAGTAATATAAATAAATAGAGGAAAAATGCAAAACCCAGCTGAACTTAGCTAAGCACTAGTATTGAAAAGTATTTTTTTAAATTTACTTTTAAATTTGTGAATTGGTAGTTCCTTGAGATCATTGGGTATAGCGTTATAAATAGAGGCCGCACTAGAGCTTCGCATAACAGATTTTTAGTTTTCTTTTTGTCAACATTTCTTTATTTCCGTAAATTAACTTCAAATTACAGAAGGATTTTTTATTTTTTAATAATGTGGTTTACATGTTTAGTAATTTTTTTAACCTGAATCAATATATAAGTCGATTTTTTGATACATCCGCAAATTGAAGGGCATTATTATTATTTATTTTTACATTAACCTTCTCCTTACACCTATTTCTCACTTTTTCCCGACCAAATAACATGACCTTGGATTTAATTGAATTTACTGTTGTCAGATGCTTGAACAATATCATCCACTAAATCTAGCAAGGCAGTTGGGCTATATGCATTCTTAAAACCTGACTGATTATTTGGCAGTATATTGTATAATGCGACATGTTCTGTAATTTGTTGATTCATGATTATTTCAATTACTTTAGACGTGGTTGGCAAGATACTAATTGGTCTAAAATCTGTTACAACCGTTACAGTATTTGTTTTTGATAATGGCATTATTTTAGAGGATTTCCACAAAGATGGATCTACATCATGTTCAAAACAATAATTAACAATATGCGTTATCAGCGGCTAGATATAAGGACAAAAACACAGACGTAAACCAAGTCCGATTTCATCGATACCTACAGCATTCGATCTCCCAGATTTTAATGCTAGTCATATATTATTCTCTGTATTCATTTTAAAGGAGAACGTATCAGTCTTTGGTTTAGTATGCCTTTTGTAATTTTCAATAGTTTGATCACTGACCACAAAATTACTTTTACTGGATCATTTTCAGCAACTTCAATTTTCAAAACGAAAACTGCCACGATTTTCTCGTTTCTTTTTTTTCACAAAAATGATATCAATTAAGCCATAACTTTTAAAAAATTTAAAACCACATAAATTAGACAACCTCTAAATCCAAAGCCGAAGGCTGTTTGGAAGGGACACACTGAAAAAACGCAGACAAACACCCCATATCCACTGACGCTGCCAGTGCCGGAGATAATAGACAATGTGATCGAGAAACACTGGAACTACATACTCTAGCCCATTGCGCTACCAAGGTGGTAACTAAAAACAATCATCTTAAAGAATTGAATTTCATTTCTATTGACAATTTTTGATTAAATCAAATGATTTGATTTGATGTCAAATTATAATCTTTCAATCAAATACACTTATCACTTCCTTATGCCACAAATTTGTGATTAAGGTTTATAAATAACAGGCTTGAATAGAAAAATTTGAATTTTTTATCAAAAATTCGTGAAATTCAAAGAAAATCGCAAGTATCGTAAAAAATTGTAATGTGAGCCCCTACCATATTTGTACTAATAGAAAGATAATTTAATTTTACATAACTAAAAGTAATACAGGATACAGTAATAATACAGGTTGAAATTAAATTTTAAACTAGTCTTAATAGCTTTAAGCTAATACTTAAAAAGTATTTGCTCTTTGAAATTGTCCAAAATATGAAGTGAAAAATGGAATACTTGGTATGTTAGTATTGAAGTTATTTTCATCCTTTAAGGTAACGCACTTCATGTTTTTGCCACAGCCGAAAAACAATTTAGGAAAAGTTAATATACATTTTTACAAACCCCTGCATCTGTCAAAATCTTATAAAATGTTTTTGATTTAAATTGTTGTGCTTTTTTCGGAAACTGCTAAAATTTACATGGCGTTACATATAAAGGAAATAGTTGGGGCACAGAAATATCACACTTACCAATATTTTAAAGATTCATTACAGAATAATTTAAATATTCTTCTTACCTTAATTTGTTTTCTTTGCATCTTTAGTTTCTCCCTCTTTCAGTTGTCCCCTTCCAAATATTTTTGCTAAACTATCCCAGATTCCTCCAAAGAACAGCGCACACATTAGATTTTCGAATGGAATGAAAGGATCATGAATGCCAAGGATTATCGATGAAAGCTTGAAGTAAACGAAGAATATAACAATTCCAAAGTAAACAAGTGCGTGTGGAGCTGAGATCAATTCTGTCTTTTTGTCGAGGATGAAAATTATGGATGCTACGAGGGAAGCTTTAGTATAGCTAAAAAAGAAAATAATTCTAAAATACAATTTGTAGAACCAATATATCTAAGAGAAGTGTGGCATAAACTTGACATATTCGGTATCCGCATGAAAGCTGTGATGAAAAATATTTTTGATAATGATAACATGATAAATTTATTAATGTATTTGTTTACTTGACTAACAATAGAATGAAACTAGTGGCGTACCCAGACCTAAGCTGATGCAAAAAGTAATATATGGTGTTTTGTTAACGTTAGAATTTAAAGTCAAAAGTATCAATCAAAGACAATGCTTAAGACAACCTTCTTGCCATTGAACAATTATTCATCTTAGTGGAAGCTGGTTCACCGTGCTATATACTGAGTACTTTTCCACAGTTAACCATTGACGTATTGAACCTGCGACAGAGCTACACTACACAGATTTGGCAGCAAGGCAATTAGTTTTATTGTTATCCTGGGACCGCAGCTTTTATGTATATATATTTTCTTGGCTTGATTGTCTCGTCAAATGTCGTTCAATCAGCATTTTATACAAGAAACAACTGGATATATGGATATAAAAAAACACCATGTTTTGTTTCCTATATTTACTTTTTGAATGCAGAGTACATTAAAATTCCAAATGTTCCTACACACTGCTGCTTTTGTTTGTTCTTGTGTAAAATAGTTTGCTGACAAAATTAACATAAATATGTTATAATAAATAAAAATTTCATGGATGATTTGAAATGTTTTCTTTTTTTTTTTTTTCTAACAGTACTAGCCTATATTATTATCAGCAATTAGAACCCATATAGGTAATTTGATCAGTCATACTACTTACAAACTTGGTTGCATAAATTCCATAGCTGTAGGTGTCCAGACTCCTCTGATAAGTCTTTCCATAAGTCTGGTAAATCCTGCGCCGTTGCCTTTAAGTGTACCAATAATCACCATTATCAGATATGCATTGGGATAGAGTTTTGCAGCGTGTGTAACCCCATCATACACTTTTTTGCATCTGTAAATTTCTTTCATTGCAGAAAATATTATTTTTACCGGTAAAAACTTTGCTAATTTGTAACCCAGGTCCATCGGAGTGTAAAAAACAATATACCTAAAAATAAAATCATTATCATTTCGTTAAAATTCAGTATTGATTGTATTGGCTGTATGTTTTTTAAAAACCTTTCGTAAATATAAAAATTTAATATCTTTATTTTACTTTATAACATCCCGTTGACTGATAAAATTATCACCTAAAAACTTCTTTAGAAAGCACCTGCAGCCCTATGTTAATAAAAACTTCCACCTTATTTCGAGGTGTAGAGTAATTGGTTCTTATTATTTTTTTTTCTATCATTAATTACGTTCTTTGCAAAAATGGTGCAATATACATTGAAAAGTGTAAATGGCTCAAGTCTTCAATAAGTTTATATACATACCAGACAAGTGTGGCGACCAAAATTTGTGGAGTGTTTTTAAGTGGTCCTAATATTGGTTCTGCAAGGAGTCCGTTGGCTACCATGCCCCCCGCGAATACCACCAGCATGTACGACAACCAGCATGCTAGGGGATGTTTGCGTGAAAATGCTTGTGCTCCTGAAATGAAGATGTAAATTTAAGTAATTAATATATCACAATACAGACTGTGTTACCCTGGACACAATTTATTATCTTTCAACTGAATCTGAAAATTGAACTACATGTATTTTGGGAACCTCAACACATGATGATTCTTATTTTTGTCAATCAAAAGCTTCGTAAACTAAGTAGCACAAAATTTGTATGTGATATGTGCTAAGTAGTCTTGAGGTTGGATTTGGTGTAAAACTCAATAATCAACCGCATTTACACTGAATTCCAAAATACTGCGCTTAAGTTAGCATCATTCAGAAATTATTAAAACTGATTTTTAGTCATCTCATGTTGTATATAGCTAAGTGCTGTGTTAGTGTTTAGTGGAAAAGGGCGTCGGTTTTGGCATTATTTTTTTTATCATTCTAAGTACACTTAAATTACATTACATTACATAAAGTGGTACATTTAAATTTTTTTATGTTTATTTTATGTGTAAATAAATAAGCGGTCATATGTAAAATGAAATTTGAATGGATGTTTCTTATTACTTTAAGATGTTCAACTGTTTATTTAACTGTAAATGGGCTAGAGATTTCAATTTATTACAGTAAAAGTATTTGTTGATTTTAAATTTTAACTTTACTTACTGAACCGTACATCTCAAGTGAGGAAAATTCATTCTTTTTTGCTGTACTTCAGAAGTGCATTCATTGAAGCAATAAATATTAAAAATGTACTTTACACAAATTTAAGGATATAAAACAATTTGCTTTAGTTTGTTCAATATTCTAAAAATTATTATTTGCAGAAATAAAGTAGGTAAAGTAGATGGCCGTAAAGGCAGTCCAGTCCATGTAATGTAATGTTCCTGTCCATAATCTACCTAGGAATATAATTGAAGTGCTGATGTTTTGTTATCTAAAACTATATGTTTTATTAAATACATTAGGCATGCATGCATTTTTGTGTTAAATTAGGAAAATACATATTATTATTATCTATACAACGCACTTCTTTCAGATGATAAGCTCTTTTGGATATTATCTCCTTCAGTATTAGCAATGTCTTTATAACACTTTAGACATGCAGTAACCTAATCTATGCATTTATGATTAGATAACAAAAATATTGATTCTGTTTTAAAAGCCAGGAATGACGCGGCATCTCTTTGAAGTTTTTGAAATTTATAATACTTATGCTTTTGTAGTTTTTTGTACTTTACAACGTTATAAAATCAATGCCATTAGGGATAGAGATAATCTAATATTAATATATGTGAATTTTATAACCAAATACTGGGTGGAGTCTAAGATGGCTCGTCAATCATACTTAAGATGACTGTGGTGATGGCAGAGATGAACAGGTAAACAATTTATATGTATGCCAGGTCAGTTCCAGTGCACCTCTTTACTTTTTAAGGTATGTATGGTTCTTTACCTAAAACTCAATTAGTTTTGGTTTGACCACAGGAATAACAACTTTTGAAACATTACATAGGGATATTATTTTAGTTTGGTTTTGATAAATTACTGTTAAAGTTATACCTATTTATCCCTATATCAAATTAAAAAACATTTCTGAAACAATGCTTTATTATAGGATGTCGGATGTCCCATCTAATTTTCATATGTATAAATATCTTTCTGTCAAATGGGAAGGAGTAGTTAGTTGTAGCAATGATAGGAAGAGCCGACATCGAAAGATCAAAAAGCGACGTCGCTATGAACGCTTGGCCGCCACAAGCCAGTTATCCCTGTGGTAACTTTAGTCTCTTTCATATCAGTTTTTTGTCCTACTGGCATGTACTGTGTATGCAGCCTGTTATAATTTATATTATAACATAATTATTAAATTATTATAAATAATTAATATAATTATTGATTATATTTATTATAGGTAACTCCCTTGTCACTACAGGGTTCTTGGAAAATGAAAAAGATACAAAGGAGCTTAAATAAGGTAAAGTTGCATAATCATGAGGGAACCAACATTATGCCTCTAAAAAATCAAGACATAATATGATTAGTTTTTGGAATATTTCAGAAAAACAAAAAATTTCATTTTGTTAATTTGTAGCTTTATATAGCCCTGCTTGAGGAGACAGGCAGCTTCTGATAAAAAGTGACGCAACAACTTTTTGCCCTCTATGAGATGGCACAATCAATTTTTTCGTTTTCAGAACTATCATCAACTCAATTGTTTTTAATATGACTCAGAATTTTTTCACATTTGATATTTCGATCAAATTCAAGTTTATCTTGATTTTCAACTTTGGGAAAATATTAATTTAAAAAGAGAAATTAATTACCTACATAGTTTATAACACCACCATGGTAGTAGCACAGTAGCTAGAGTGTGTTGTGGCAGGATTCGGTCACACTGCCTTTTATGGGGTGGGTTTGATCCTCAGCTCGGGCACTGGCAATGTCGGTGGGTATGGGGTCTATGTATAGTTATCTAATTTATGTATTTTTTTTAAATTCCTAATATGTGTTCTTATATTTGCAATATGTCTCCTCAAATAAGACTAATGTGAGATAAAAACGAATGCCCAAACGTTCAGTTTTGTCATTATTATTTCAGAAACTAATTAGGTATGCTAAACGCCATGCATAGTAACATTAAATCAAAAATTAAAATTTGTGAACATTTATGAAACATATACTTACTTATAGCTCTACTTCTAAGTGATAAGTTGATAAAACATCCAACTTATTTAAATACAGAAAGTAAATAAAATGTTAATACAGATATATAAAGTTATCAATTTATATGTGTTAGAAAAAACAAGCATAACTGTAACATTCCTAGGTATAATTATATCTTAAGGATTATAAATAATTCCTTGTGATAACTTGATACAATCGGATTAAATTATATAGGTAGGTACACCTTATATTAAAAATTACAAAATACTGAATATATATATGTATCTTAAGATAATGTATGAAAGTATTTATTTGTGGCATTGTTTATATACTCTTATTTATTTGGGTATTATGCTACCACTGAAAAATACAAAAAATTAATAATAAAATTGATCTGTCGGCGCAGTGGTTGATTATTAATTTTTTTTTTTTATTTTTCAGTGGTGGCATAATACCCAAATAAATAAGAGTATTTATGTATCTTGTTTCTGGATAGGTTTATTTTCTAATTTTTTGAATGCAGTAGATGTTCACAAACACAAAGGAATCGTATTATCATCAACAAAAGTATAAATACAAACAAATAATTTTAAATATGACAGTTTATAAGTACCCACTTACATTAAAGTAAATATTACTATTAAAATTAAGTTACAACTAGTTATTGCATTCAGTTTATGGAACTTTTGATGGAAATTTATAGTTAATTTTTGGGACATTTATCTATTACTTTTTAATTATAATGGTAGGTAAGCATCAACCTAGCTGCTTATATATATTACCAGTGAATTTTAACAAAAATAAAACACTTTAGAGTTTGACACATGGATTATTTAAAATAATTACGATTGCCTTACGAACCATGGTCCATCTGTAATGGAATTGATGAATATGGATTATTTCATTCAATTCATGAAAAATGGGTTAATTATTAGCTATAAATAATTTTCACTTCATTAATCACCGGGCCTAGGTATTTTAATTTCGTCCTCTGTACCAAATATATCTTCCCTCTAATAGGAAATATGAAAATAACTCATCCAGCATAGTACTCCAAACTTTCTATGAGTGGCTATAAACCATTTAACTGCTTCAAATTTATCAACTGTATCAGTGCTACTCGTATTTTTATTTAATACATGACTGTAAAACTAAAAAAATCTATAGGCGATTACAGAAATTGTTATTTTATTCGGCCGCCAAGGAAAAATTTTAAACGCGGCCCTGTGCATTCACATTCGCTGTCCTTGTTTCGCATACGTACCGCTTCCAAGATCTTCTCTAACGGAGAGAGCGCACAGCGTGCAATGCGCGATGTCGAAATAGGGAAACATTTTCAGCTTCACCACCTGATTGGCGATGTCCAAGAATGCCTCCGGGTCCATGATGACAGTCGTCTGGTACTTTTCACTTCAGGAAACCACTCGAACCTCGATATATTATATCGGCACGGAGGGCGACTAGCGGCGCTTAGGCATTCTGATAACCGGCCACGGACTAGTGAATAAGGCTCAGGCCGCTCGAGAGATCGAGGAACAGCGCCGAGACGAAATCTAATTTTAAGTCGGAGAGATATGATTTTATTTCAGTTCAGACAGAAATCCACTACACACGCGTATTATACTGGGTGATCGACTGAAACCTTTCGTTGGAAGTTTTAAGATTTCTGCCCGAGTCGCTATTTTGTTTATTTTAAATTGATGTAAGTATTTTATTGAATTCTATGTCTAAATTAATATTTTTTTTATACAAAGGAGACCTATTTAAATTTTTTTGTTGCATGCCATCACACGACATATAACCCATTATTTTTTTTGCGAAATCACTTACAAAGCATCCAAAAAATATTTTCATTGTGTTATCACAGATTAAAAGAATTCTGTGGTGTTATCAACCAACCAAACAATCTCAAATAATCTCAAATATTCAATTTTGATGCAAAGTTAAATTTTGCATCGACCTGTAATATTATTTTATGCCTATTATATATCTTTAATTGATTTGTTGTAGTTATGAAACCTTTTTGTTGCACTAATCTAAAATTTATTCACCGTATCGGCTGTCGCCATTTCTGACGCGAGGATAAGAGCGTGTTTAGTGAAGTAGTGAAAAGAGTTGGAATGTTTAGTGTGTTTAGGGGAAAACTTTGGAAGAAACATTTTGCCCAATATTAGAGATCCATATATCTGCCCAATAAATATGGTTTTCCCTAAACACGCTGCTCTTATTGGTAGAGCAAGAGAGGTTGCCTATGCTCGCATCCCAATATGGCAACGGCCGATGTGGAATTATAATTACTTCCACAGTATAATGCTAAAGAAAATAACTAGCATAAGGAAATTATAGCTAATATATCACAAAAATTTACATCTATTTATAGAATAAAATTACAAGAAACCATATACCTAATAGGTAAATTCATAATTCATATAGAACGTTCAGTGATTTCAAGCGTCTTATTGTTTTGTTATCGAGTAAATTTCTCGATATGCTCACAGTTAGAGCCAAGGAGCCAAAGAAGTTATGAGCATAATCTGCTCATAACTTCTTTGGCTCCTTGGCTCTAATTGTAACATTCGTACGTATAATTATATCTTAAGGATTATAAATAATTCCTTGTGACTTACAATCGGATTAAGTTATATACACCTTACATCAAATATTACAGGAATCTTCTCTCACATAGACTCGATTAGCATATTTTTTATTTTTTTATCAAATATAACATGATCTCCGACCATTAGGTTTCGGTCAACTTTCTACCCATTTAAAATTATGAAATCAAAAATGTTATTCCCGTAGCTGTAATTATTTATCAGAATATTATGAAAAATCATATGGACCATTTAATTACTGTATTTGAAAAAATGAAATAAGATTTTTGGCAAACCGAATTAACACAAAAAGGAAAATACTTGTTGCACATCCTGTAAATGATTCACCAAAAATGAAGTCAGTAGTGTAAAGCTTAATGGTGTGAAAAAAATAAAAATAAAAATATATCATTTAAGAATGGTTGCATTTAAATACATATAGGGAAAATTCTCTAAAATAAATAGTATAGAAACTAAATATGTAATAAAAAATACACCATTTAGTTTAAAATAAAGAAGTTGATATAGCGACTTCCGGTATAACAGAAAGTGTACAGTCATCTTGAAAATATAGTTTTCATTATATTGGAAATACGCTCCTATATGATTAAGTTGAAATTTCAGAAAAAGTAGTACCTATAAGCAACTCCTAATACCTATACTTATTCTCACGTACGATTTCGTATAGTTTATATAATGTCAATTGAAACTGTAAAAAAAATTCCGACAAAAGAAACACCTGCACCTCGACGGCGGCCTCTTTGTTTACGCACGTGTGTTGTTTGTCGGAATTTTTTATGCAGTTTCAATTGAGATTATAAAGACTATACCATTTTGTACCATAAATCGTACCGCCTATTCGACGTGTGCCTTAGATCTTAGGAGGTCACCTAAAAGTCCGCGCTGGCTTCATGCCATAATCCGCGTGGTCTATGAAACGGACGCTGAAAACTGGGTCCGTTGGACGTCGGACCCAGAAACACACATCGACGAACGGTTATATAGTCCGCGCCACGAGAGAAGGCGTAGCTGGTGTGGAACGCCTCGAGTTAATATCGGCGAGTCACTGAAGGTTTTACACGGGCGTCTGTGTAAAACCAAAGAGAATTAACTAATAAGAATTTTCACATTCATTCATGCCGTCGACCAAATTTCTAACTTTGTTACTATACGCGCCAGGCACATCCAACTTGAGTGAAAAGTAATGCGGTCGGCGCAGGTTATACTAAATTTATTAAACTGGTTTATTCATTGTTATAGTCAATTAGTACAAAGTCAATTGTCTTACGGAATACTGGGTTGGGGAGGGGTAAGCGATAGTCATCTAGAAAACTTATGTAAACTTCAAAAATGGATAATTAAAATAATATATAATCGAAATCTCAGTTATCCTACAGACAGTTTATTTAGAGACAGTAGATTTTACGATATAAGACAATTGTTCTGTCTAAATATGTTAATCAATATTAAAAAGAATAAATTACATGTAGAACCGATAAAACACAATTATGAGACTAGGAATAAAACAGATGGTATTATTTTGCCAAAGTGTGGAAAATATATAGGACAACGTAGTTGCAATTATCTTGGCCCCAAATTGTATAGATCACTACCAGCTACTATTAAGAATATAGAAAGCTTTGAGTTATATAAGTCTAGCTAGAGTAAGGAAGTGGATTTTGGACTCTGAAAGGATATGCTTCCATGATTTAATTAACTTGAAAATCTTGTAGATTTAAAGGAAAAATATAATTTTAAATAAGATTGTCTATACATTAACTCACCTTAAAACAGTGTCACTTAAATTCGGACTTGACAACAATTATAATGTAATGTGTGTATGTGCGTTTATATCCATACATGTTCATGGATATAGGTATATATCTATTGTCGATGTTGGTATACCTACTCATATAGTTGTCCTGTGTGAATGTTCGGATATAATTTGTGATTGGTTGTTTATTTTTTGTTCGTAGAATTAAGATTTAATATAGATGTTTCTGGCACATACACATCTAGTATTATATGTCTATGCATCTATCACGTACATACAAGCGGTACTAGATAAATACTGCTTCTGTGATTATTGTTTGTTTGCTTAGAAGGAATTGTATTTATTGTATTGAAATATTTACTTATGCAAATAAACCTTATTATTATTATTATTATTATTATTATTATTATAGTCGCACATCTAGTTATCTTTGTCAGTGATACGCAAATAAGTAAAATGGAAAACTAGAGAACATCTGCACTAGTTGCACGTGTGGCTACCAGGTCAGGGATTCAACTTTCGTGTTATTTTGTTACTTCCATTTTGTTTTTGTTATTACTGTTTGATTTATATTATTTGGCAGCTTTGAGTGTCCCGGTGTTTTAGCCCTTGTGTTAATTATATTATAACAGTTACCAACGTTAATTGTGTTCACACTAGATCATTGCGAATGAAATGTTCGTTTTAACGAATAAAGTGTTTAGATCTACGCGTACATCGGGTACATCAGAAATCACCAAAAAAAAAAACGAAACTTGGGAGATTGGAAATTATACATTAAGTGAAGTGTCTCATTAGTTTATTCTCTTTCGCTTTAGTAGAACTTACACGAGCGATTATTTGTGGTTACAATTGTTTAAAGCTACCCGGGGAATAAATACATTGACTCGGTCCGTCAGATACGGTTTGCTCCGTTCAAAATGTGGACATATTATTATGTTACATTCCGAAGATACGGGCTTCTATTCTGGCACGGACTTTACCCCGCATGCTTTGTTTTGAACTCTCCATCCCGTTTTCGTATGTTTTCAAAGTTTATATTTTATAAATATATAAAGAAAATAAGGATTTGTAACATAGAAAAATCATGTTATTAGTAACTTAAGCTTAGGCTTAAGTTTACACAATGTTATAGACAAAAGTAAAAGCTCTTTCACCACATATGAGTCGTCAACATCCCAAAACAGCTGTTTCGACCTATTAGTGCCTCAGTTCCGTACATGCCTGGATGAAGGCAACCAATATCGTACGAGAGGCATCCATTATGTGAACTCTTGGCTATTTCTAGTCGTAGGATGTGTAAATCTAAATAAGCCATCGTAATGGCTTATTAATAGCAGTTGTGGAAGGAAACCGTTAACTGTTACATGTTCATCCATGTAAAAATTCGTTGACTGTGTTCCCCTTCGCCATTATATCTTATACGGGTAGAAATAATCAAGATTTCATGATGGATATTTCTCGTACTACATTAGCTGTGTTCTTCCTAGACCTGTACGGCACTAAAGCAGACATAATAGATCGAAACATCCGTCTGTCGTTTGGTTTTGGGATGTTGATGACTCATGTGGTGAAAGAGCTTTCACTTTTGTCTACACATTATGCATACGTAGAGGGATGACCTCGATAATGTCCATTTTGCTTAAGTTTACTTAAATCAAATAATGTACGTCGACAGCCACTGCTAAACTTATTTCAGGTGCAGAAAGAGTGCAAGTATAGGCCAGCTTTTACCCAAAGTTTTGACAAAAGCGGTCATGATAAGACTTTGTGGTTGTGTGCATGGTTGTGACGACAAAAAAGTGACGTTTTGTTTTGTAAAATATGTTTATTTGGAGGTGAAAAAAGCCGCCCCATAAACGGAGTTTTTAGATTTAAAAGCAGGAAAATTCTTCTAGACTCAAATATGTATTCATGTTTTTTTTTTGCGCCTTCCCCTTAAGTCAAACTCTCGGGCTGCCACTGCCTATATATCTTTGATTATATAGTCCTACGGACCCAGGAAATTCCTCGCCCAGGACTATATAAATAAAGCCTATTAAACCTTTCTATAATGCTGTTATAATATTGCAAGTTTTCGGAAGATGTTGGATAATTAATTTATATAATCAGTTCTGTAATTTATGTAACAAATTAATAAGTACCTACAATAATTATATTTATTGCCAGCATTAACGTTTGAAATAGTGCAAACGGTAATTTTTAATCTCTTTCTATTTCAAACATACATGGTGGGTTTTTTAAATGACATAGGTATTTCTTTCTAAACTCTGTACATATACTGGGCGTTTTTGAATTACCATACAATGCAATGGCCAGTGGCGTAACTACGCTGGGGCGGCAGTGTGCGACGCACAAGGGCCCAAGAGCTTGAGGGGCCCCAGAGGGGCTCAATCCGAGTGCGAAATAAAAAAGTTAACGATTGCAACTATTTTTAAAGCAATAATTAATTAAGGGGAAGGGGCCCGAGAAGATTTCTGCACAAGGGCCCAAAAATTCTAGTTACGCCACTAGCAGTGGCATATTTCAAGTAGAGTATATACCAGGGGTGGCCAAGCTCCTTTTGATAGTCCGAGCCATTTTTACTAATATTTATGCTATGCCGAGCCATACTATGAAACAAATTTTAACTAACCAAAAATTCCAGATTACAAATTATATCCGTAGCAAAAGTGATACAAATGGTTTCCTCCAGAGTACAATGTCAACTGTCCGTTGCAAGAAAGTTTACAAATTCAAAATCGGTTTGGAGTCGGTCGATTACGGACGATTACGCCACTGTTTATGTTCGTTCGCGCAGTTTTCGAGTCATATCATTCTTAACTCGGAAGGAAATGAAATTTGTTACAACGTTGCACTTAGTTAACTTACCAAAAATTCCAGATTACAAATTATATCCGTAGCAAAAGTGATACAAATGGTTTCCTCCAGAGTACAATGTCAACTGTCCGTTGCAAGAAAGTTTACAAATTCAAAATCGGTTTGGAGTCGGTCGATTACGGACGATTACGCCACTGTTTATGTTCGTTCGCGCAGTTTTTGAGTCATATCATTCTTAACTCGGACGGAAATGAAATTTGTTACAACGTTGCACTTAGTCTTTCATATTTGTCGTCAGTAATTTCAAAGACATTTTGAAACACATACGGAACGATAATCATTTTTTAAAATATAATAGCACAAAAATGAAAAGGGAACTCGGGTACATTTATCGAGAGCCGTCTCTTTCATGTAGGCGCATAGATATCCCGCCGCATACTTTGGTCCCGCGTTACAGTCGCTCCCGCCGTACCGCTCTGGTTTGGGGGAGCCTTACAATCATAGATTTATAAGACAAGGAAGATCGTAAATCATAGCCTCCATATTTTATTTCAAAACTTTATAATGTCTAACTTGACAGAATGCGATTACAATAAACTGAATGCAAATTAATAAATATAGTAAAGAAATATAAAAATAGTGTGCCTTTCGCCAAATTTTTTCATTAAAAAATAATAAATATAAAAGTGAAAATCTTAAAATAGAAACGGGTAGGTACATAAATTCCAGGTTACATAATAGCCATCTAAATAAATATTTATTTAGATGGATGGTAGATGTAGATATATAAATTTTCCAGCCGCCGCCTCTTTGTAGCTCAAATTAGAAAATTCCCTACATGCTAAGTGAAACCACTTTGGGCAATAGTCACAGCCTAAATTTTTTAGTGAATCATCTTCGGTATCACTGTGAAGTTCGTCCTAGCACAGTGAGCACATAATTTTCTGCTTTTTCTTGTTCCAAGTCTTTTTCTTTTCAATGAACTCTGGGTTTTAGACCAGAGGTCTACTAAGTTTTAGACCAGAGGTCTTTTGGTCTGCTAAGTTGCTTTTCTAGTATCTTCTTTCTTCTTTTGCCTTCTCTTATATTGAATAATGCGAGTTTGAGATTTTCCTATGAGTAGGTGAAGAGCTTTCGTGTTTTAGCTTCATTTTTATATTTTGGTTTTTTTGTTGAACTGGCATCTGAAAATGCCTAATATCGATTTATTAACTAAAAAGACAGGTAAATCCTCTGATGTCCGAGAAGTGGAATATGAATATAATATATGAAACTTGGCGCTTTTTCTGATTTAGGTGTCCGTAAACCGGCATCTATATATCGTAGCCAATTGTTAACTTCACACTAATAGAAAAAAGTGAATATAGAATACCTAATACGAGAAAAAAATAAATGCATTCTCTTCCTTTTTTCCTACCCTTTCTCGGACACTGTGGCCGAGAAATGGATTAGTTAAGTTAAATGAAACTGATTATCCGGCCACCCAACCATTTCTATATAGGTAGGTACCTACTTAAATGGATATTTATGTAATTTTGCATGCTTAGAATAGTAATTTGTAATGTGTCCGAGAATTGTCCCTCGAATTGGGGGTGGCTGGCTAACCGGCACATTGACCCTATAGGTACAAGCAACAAGCAAGGTTTATTATCTCCAGTGTGATCGACATTTTCAACTATAAAAGATGAAAATCTTTTTTAATTTGTTTTGTATATGGTACTTTATGAATGGTACACATGAATACCATTTAGGTATTTCTTCGTATTTCTAGGTAAACAGAATTTATATATAGGTACAGACAAAAAAATAATTCAAAATCCGCAATATCGAAACGTCGGAGAACAAAATTGAAGCCGGCACGGTAAGGTTCCATAAAACTATAAATAGCCTTTACTTTAGTTTATACCCTTGAAAAATTGAAAGTTTCGCTTTCAAAATAACTGAAAAACTTTATATAAATAGTTTTTCATCTATATATAGGTATATTATAGGTACCTATATAGATCATTTTCGAGATCCGCATGAAGTCCTTATTTTGGATACACTGTATATCATTACATGATGACCTATATACTATATATGATTTCATTATTCAGTTAGATAATATTCAAATAATTTATAAACTGCGAAGTCCAACCCTGTTCTTTATTTGGAAAGTTAAAGGTAAAGGTTAAACAACATTAGCAAGAGTAGTTACTTTCAATACACGATTAAAAACAGTTTCATTGGTAAAAAGAAAATTTACTCTTGCAGGTAAGTTTCATTCATGTTGGTTGTTGGTAATTAATATATTTCATTACCTACCTACCTAGCATTTCCTTGTCATTTGGTAAAATTCCTTATACCTACCTACTCCTTTATCTAAAATTTGTGCAAATTATTTAGATGTGTAACTGAGCATAAGTATATATTACCATTGTAGTTTGATATTTTATTACCTAGGTACTACTCTCTTTTCTTTGGTACTACTTTATTTAGTATTTATTATTAGCAATAAATATTTAGGTAGGTACTACTTACTATAATCTCGCTTCTAAAAGGTTCCAAGTGTGAATTGATATTTAATATTTAGATAAAATCTGGCTTATCTGGTTGTGTATAAGCAACTTACTCTGTTACTTACTGTCATTGTCAAACAAAGTATTTATTATTATAATGATATTTATGTAATACGCAAAGCGCAATGATAAATTATTGTTCGACTTTGAAAAGTCGACCAATAGGTTCAATCTTTATGGGTTCAATAGGACTAGATGTAGATATGTACATATGTACGTCTAGATAGATAGGTTTGTGTTATTTATGTTGTGTTTCAGGCTGAACACTGAACACGGCCCTTATATTTGATTGGTGTTTACCGTAATTCCAGCAGTGTATAGCCACATTTATATAAGTGTTTTCGTAAAGTAGTATATAAGTAGATAAATTCGTTATTTAAAATAATACCCAACTTTTTTGGCCTTATTTTACATATACCTATTTAATTTTGTACAGAGTGACTTAACGAAGTTACGTCGATATACACTTTAATAGGTACCTATTTTAAATGGGATCCTGTACCTACTTATTTTTTACATATTTGGAAAGAACTCTGCTGTCTTACAAATACGGGCATATAAGGTTTTATAGGTCTATCTTCATTAATAAGAGATATATGCCCAAAAAAGTGAGCCTTAATAAGAGTAATGTGTTGGAGTAAAAGACTGCCAAAGTTTTGACTTTGGCTTTGACATGACTTTGACTGTGCCAACGCATATCAATATTCTCTTCCTAGCACATTGATTGCTCTTGGTCCACTTTTTTCGGCGTTCTTATTTTATACCTTATTATTAGACACGTACAAAACCTTATATGACCGTGATAGATATTTATTAAATAAGGAATTTATCCGAAAGCACTGTAGATTTTACCAAATATTGAAAAAACTATAGGTCAAATTGAACCGATCGCATGCAAACTATAATCATCTAAATTTCTGTATATACACTTGCGCGATATAGGTAGGTACCTATATCAAAATTTCAAAAGGATGGAATATTCAGTCACGGCAATTCACTTTTCAAGAAATGTAAATTGTTCAAGGGTTGACTATAATAATTACCAACAGACCGAACGGGCAAAGATAGATAAAATCGATAACAGACCAATTAGTTTGGCTGTTTACTACAAAAAACACAATAAAAGACCAAACGATTCGATTTATTTAACAAGATAAAAATACTGTGTCAACTTTACTAGAAAAGATACCCTACATCTACGTGCATAGATATTTTCATTACTTCAAGCATTAAACGAATTAGTTACTATTATAACTACCTATTATTTGTTCATTTTAATACTTATCTGGGGTTACCGTACTTTAGCGACTTTAGCTATTCTAATGTGGTAACGCCGACAGTCCTCATTCTGTTTATCTCAAGATTCTCAAGGTTGGTACCGAATTCTCTCATATTTAGCTGGACAGAACCGTACTTAGTTAACTTCATTTGGAAGATTTTCAACATTGTATAGGTCATATACATAGGTCATATTTTATTTTTACTGGTGTACCTACCATATATTCCTGTTGAAATATATGAGTATATTATTATTATTATTATTATTATTATATATTTTATATACGTCCCTACCTGTTTAGGATCATTGTCGCCACCTCCTTGAAAAGTTGAAAAGAGTACTAGATAGTCTAGTGTCTAAAATAGTTTTCTATACATATATAGAAATATATATTTTCTAGGTAACATCAAATAAGCGGTATGAAAAGTGTATTGGTAGGTGGTAGGTGGTAGCTATTGGAGATAACCTACATAATAGATTAGATTATATAGGTTTATACAATGCGGATACAAAGTCTGGAACACAATTATTATTTCGGAATACGCAAATACTTTAGGAAATTCCTCGGACAGGTCGATTTTTAATTTTAATTGCCCATTTTTTGACTTTATTTTTTTAAGCAATGACGTCATCACTGCTTGGGTTATGACGTCATCTACTGTTTTTTTTTTTAAGTGGAACATCCTATATATTTGTTAATTTTTGCTTAGGGCGTTATATCACGAATACATTAATATGGGATTTGATAGATCTATCTATGATAATAAGAAATTTATGATCAAAAGAATGTGCCATAAGCGTTGTGTGTTGGAAAGAGAACATAAATTGGTTGCCAGGCTACAGGCGTTACAGTCTTTTTCCACACTACGTTTATGGCACACTCTTTTGGTCATATCTTTCTTATTATTATAGATGGATCCATCAAATCCTATATTAATGTATTCGTGAGATAATGCCCTAACCAAACATGAAAAATATATAGGATGTTCCCTTTAAAAAACCAGTAGATGACGTCATATTCAAAAATAAAAATTCCATCCCAGACTTTTTATCCGCACTGTATATCATCTAAGGATTACCGTTATTCTGATCACTTACTCAGGCAAAATATTTATACTTTTCTATTTATATATTCTTCCAATTCTTACGCAGTAATGCACTACAAAAAGACACACAATTTGTTTAAATTTATTGCGGATTGGTTTTTTGACTACCTATACATCAAAGTTGGACAATTATAAATCATAGGCGACTTCATTTACTGAATCACCTAAAATTAACTTAACCTTTTTTTCAATTTAAACTTTGTTTTTATGTCAGAAAATGTACCTATGACAAAAGAATGTCCTATCCTTTTAGCGGTATGAGTATGTTCCTATCACCTACCAATATACTCATACCGCTAATTTGATGTTACCTAGAAAATATATATTTCTATATATAAGTATATATAGAAAACTATTTTGACACTAGACTATCTACTACCCTTTTCAACTTTTCACGGAAGGGGGACAATGATCCTAAACAAGTAGGGACTTATATCCTTTTAGTCCAAGATGGTATCTATATGCGAAGTTGCATATTTTATTAAGTGATAAATATGTTATGTACCTAATAATAGATGTACGAAGTTTTAAAAGAAGTTAGTGTGAGTGTGGCTTTACTGTATCAATAGCCACTTTTGGAGTTTGTCTCAAAAAACACTATGAAATAAAAAATATCATGAATACTACTATTATATAATAAATTAACTATAAAATTTATAATTTTTTTTTTAGTTTAAAAATATATTTAAGAATCACTTGAATTGTCGTTTGGTTCTTTGCTGGTGAATTATTTTTTTATTTGGACATATTCTCATTATAACTTCACGTTCACAAATTCTACTACATTAAATTTAATTGATAGTCGTAAATGGTCAGTAATAAATATTTTGTTAGATTAAATATGCATGGCTTGCTCCCCCCTTCTTCAAGAAGCGGTACAGTGTGGTCCTAGTAAAACTACCCCCCCCCCTTATTGTCTTAAAATTCTCAATTTATTTAGTTCAAAAACTAGATGCATGTGATTTTTCCTGTTAAATTGAATTCCTATTTAAAAATTTTTTAAAAACTACAATTAATTGAAAAATATATAAGGTCTACCAAAAACTAGCTTTTTTCTTAATGTAACACCCTATATATTTTGAAAATACTAAAATTCCTTGTTTATTTTAATCGAACGATATATTTTAACTTTTTGGGGTTAATCTTCAATAGTTATCGAGACATTTTCACTTTTAGTTATCGCAGTTTCGTTATAGCATTTTTTTATAAAAATACAATATTTTTGTTATTTTAGACTTAAACTGGTAAGATATATTACAATAACAAAAGTTTATTATAGAACTTCATATCACCGTATAAGGCAAAATAATTTAATTAAATTAACATTGACATTAATAATAAATTAAACTTAAAATAACAAAACTAAAACAGTAACAAATCAAGAAAAATGTTTAAGCATATTTTCTATTATTGCATCGTTGCTTGTCATATAAAAATATTGCACCTTTTAAAGGCAAACTCTTTTAAAGACAATGGCATTTTTTTTTTCATTTTCACTCTGTAGCTCAGAAACTAAGACATGTGGAAATTTTGTTCATGTCCATAGAAAAAGGATAATTTATATCTTTTTTCTATGTTTATGTCATCTATCATTTTGGTCGTCTCTCAAAAAAGTATCCTGGTGTCGTGAAAAGCACATAGGTACTGTATCTTTGTTAATAAGTCAAACCGACAGCATGAAAATTCAACAGAGAAAAAGTTTTTTCAGCAACATATTTTCCAAAGTTTCAATTATGTAGTTATTTACTTTCGGAAGCACAGTTCAAATTTTTTGTCTGCCACACAGGGTGTTTGGTTTCAGTGTGGTGGCCCAGTGATTTTAACATTGTTAGAAAAAGCACAAACTTATTTGTTAAAAATTTAGCAAGCCTAGTCTATACCTAGACATTTAATTTTAAAGGGTATTTGATATTAAAAGATTTATAAGAACAACAAATATATTTTTAAGTTGGAACAGAACTGTAAAAACTAAACTGAATTACTTGGCAGTCTTAAAGGCATCTTATTTTTTCAAGTCAGTTGGGTGACTTAAAAACAGAAAAATATAGCGCAATATTTTGGCACTATGTATGTTATATATCTGATATTTTCGTTTTGTTGTAGAATGTATAAGTATGGTGATACTCCGGAATATATAGCAGCCTTGGATATTGGAACAACCACAATTAAATGTCACATAATCAATTCCCAAACTAATACAGTTGGTGCTGCTTATTCAGCTGTAAGTATTTCTTTTCAGAATATTGAGTGAATGTAAATAAATAGTTTATCCATAATTATACATACTTACTTATTATGATTATAGAATAACCTCCTGGTATAAAATATTTTTGAAAACCATTTTTGCCTAACAAAAAATAAATGTTTTACACTGAAATGAAGCAGATAATCATTATTAAACAGAAAATAATTTTTATTGACATTTTGGCCATGTCTCCTCAGTGTTAGTGAATTGCAACCTCTAATAGGTACTGCAAATTAACAAGATATATACTGCAAATCCCATTTTTAACTTTATATGCTACTACCTAGCTTGTTTTTTGTTTAAATGGTTAAAATTAAAACTTGGCAATAACCAAATTTTAAAAAATCCGTTTTATAGTTTACCGTTGGGCGAGAGTATACCTGAATGTGTCAAACGTTATGTTGGTGAAACAGCAAGACCTCTTAGTATTAAGGTATTAAATGAGGACGCAAATATTTCAAATGTTTCAATAAATTTAAATCAGTGTTGATTGAAAAAAATTATAAGTAACTATAGAATAAATATTGTCCAACGTTATATATTTACGGATGCCGATAAATTAAAATTGTGAACTGTCACATTTGAAAAATTTTAAATAATTACAGTTTCAGGTGTTGCACAATTTGATAAGAGAAACACATTACCAAAACGTCAACAAAAATGTATTGTATTTTCTATTTACTAATGTATGTTTTTTCTCTAAAAAACTGCAACAATGTGCTCAATTAAATTTTGAATATTTAGAGAAAATAGGATATAAATTTTTTTATATTTGAGGTAGATATTGAATCAAAATACATAGTTAATAGTTAATATCAAACTTATTATATTTGGAATATCAAAAATTAGATTTAATATAAATATATTATATTATTTATTTTTTTACTTTATTTATCTATTTTGTTTTTTAATGTAATGTGGTAAAATAAAAAGACGGAATTGGATATAAATTGTATATAACTGTAATCTAGATAGTGACTATGTTTAACCATTTAACCAAGGTTTATTATTTCTATATCAATTTTCTATAAAAAAAACTGAAGATAATTCATTCCACTCTTGACTAAGATCTTGGCACATCGATACATTTAAATATATAAAGAACATGTTCTAAGAATTTTTTATTTATTATCATTATCATTAAGAATCAGTCTGTATCTAAATATTGCTTAAAAATTGCTTTTATTACAGATTAAACTGCATTATCCCAAACAAGGACATGTCGAAATTCTACCAGGTGAACTATTAGATGACATTATTAGAGTTATCAAGCTCGCAACAGAAGGTAATTCAAAAAATATTGATACCAAAAAACTTAATAAGTGCTTATAGAAATAAAAATATAGCAGTGATTATTTATAATGAAACTGTTTTTCTTGTCCTTTAGATGCTAAAATCAATTGCGCAGAAATTAAATCTCTAGGAATCTCGACTCAGAGAGCTACCTTCATAACGTGGCGAAAGGACACTGGAGAATATTTACATAATTTTATAACATGGAAGGATTTAAGAGCTATACAATTGGTTAAACAAGTTAATTCATCGTGGTTAATCAACGTAAGTGGACGTTTATCACTAAATTATTCGTTTTGTTAATTACCTTCGATAGAGTTGTCCAAAGCGTCACATTGAACAATCCAATATGGCTGCTACAGCATAGGTAACCAACCAGAAC
Organism: Pogonocherus hispidulus; assembly: GCA_963924545.1. Taxonomy (NCBI): domain Eukaryota; kingdom Metazoa; phylum Arthropoda; class Insecta; order Coleoptera; family Cerambycidae; genus Pogonocherus; species Pogonocherus hispidulus. The sequence goes on from OZ004693.1 coordinate 81,859,005, forward strand.
ATTTATCAAAAACAAATTGAGCATTTAACTTAACAAAATAGAAAATATCAAAACAAAATAGAAAATATCAAAATTAATATTTGACTTTATGACTACAACTGAATCGAATATGGAGAACCAGTACGTGAGAATTTTGAAAATTTGCATGGGGACTAATTGCTGGTGCTGACTTTCATTTTTATTTCTTTTCAATTCCTGTTATACCGGAAATCGATACCAACATAAATACAAAAAAAAAATAGTTTTTGCCAATAATTCAGAAAGGGTTCATTTTAGGTATAACAAATTTTACACATAATTTCATTATTTTTTCGAGAGGAATTACACAGAAGTAAAAATGAAGAAATTTTTTCTTAAAATCGATGAAGTTGGTATCGACTTCTAGTCTAACAAGAAGTGATAGGAAGCCGACAATATTTTGAAAGAGTCAGCGATATCAATAATTAACATACCATCCTTTATTGCTAAATCTTAAATTGTTTTAGTTACAAACTTACTTTTTGCATATAAATTACAGAAATTCAAACAACAAAAGGTTAATATTAGAGCTTAGTTGACTGAGAATGCTTTAAGATATAGCAATTTTTAACCCAAATTTAATGTTTATGTAGGTATTTCAGACATTGAAAATTATGTGACGATATATGTGATTTTCTCTGATTTAAACTTTTTTGTTTCTCCTACTATTTAGGAGAATATTTATTTATTATTTAAAACTTCCTACATGGTTTTTAGTTTTAGGGTGTTCGATGGGCAGCATATATCATTTATTTAATATCCCGAAATAAAAAATTTGGTGTTGGTAGTAAACTAAAATTTTGCAGCGATCATGTAAGTACAAACAATATTCTCAGTTCTAAGTATGTAGTTATGTCCTCGAATTGCCAGATAGGTTTTTGAAGAATATGCCTGTAATAAGTCAAGGTGCTGAAAAGAGAAGAGAAAAGATAATTTTTATTTTACTCAAATATTTTTTGTTGGAACATTTTTAATGAATTTATAGTGAATTCTCTGATAGAGAATGCTAGTCTAGTACACTACAAATTTCTATATTAGCTTAGCACTTAACCTGGCACACTTTTGAGTGTGTGTTGTAACAGAGGATTCTGGGCAATATTTTTCTCTAGTCTTATGGTCAACGTTCATAAAAAATATACAAATTCAATGAAGTAATGGCATAGAAATATGATTATATTTTTGGTAGGTAATATCAAAGACTATTATCTATCTATGATTGTCTTATCCAAAAAAACGATTTTTTCATTATAGCATACACCTAATGATCCAATTCTTATCTATTTTTTTTTTTCATTAAATCAATTATTTTCATGATTGATCCAGTTACATTATTTATATTTTGAGTTTCATACTACTTTCTGTACTATGATTGGATGCTTTTACATTAAATTTGGGTATTTGAAATAATTGTTAGTTATTTCAATACTATATTTTATTACCAGTCTCAATAGACTACTCCAATCACTAATTTTATTATCTACCTTAAAATATTTTCTTTACTTTCAGTTTTATTATGGTGTACACATTTCTTCGAGTGGTTTCTTCTTTTATTGTTCCTCTCTACCGGTCATAATGTTTATTAATTATTCTTAATTTCTAGGTATCTGTTAGACTCTTGTGGGTTTTACAAAACATAAAGGACGTAAAAGAAGCTTTGGAAAAAAACAATTTAATGTTCGGAACCTTAGAAACATGGTTAATTTATAAACTTACGGGTGGAGAGACATATGTGACAGATATATCGAATGCCAGTGCCACTGGGTTATATGATCCATTTGAATTAGATTGGGGAATTATGGCAAAACTACTGAGTATACCAATAAATATTTTGCCTAAAGTAGTAAGCAACGATTACACATTTGGCACCACTAAAAGTAATTTTTTTGGAATTCCTATTAAAATAGGTTGTGTGGTAAGTATAACGGAATTTTGTTTAAGTCTTCTATTATTGCTATTGCTTTCATATATACTATTATTTTATTAAATCATATCAAACGAATTATGGAAAAGGTTTTGATCGAAGGTAGTTGTATATTGCTAGATTTTATAAACATATATGTAGCATATACATATAATACATATACGAGTTTAAATTAAAGTATATATGATTTCGCAATCTTTAAATAGTAATAAGGCAATATTTCGTGCATTTATCTAAGGTGTACATTCTTTGTTTTTTGAGAGAAGACATGATTTTTTTAATTCTCGAACTCCATTTAACCTTCAATGAAGTAAAAAAAGGGTATCATATTTTCGAAGCATCACCCGATATTCTATATAATTACTTATAGTAAAAGTGATTCACAGTATTCAAGAGTGAACATGCCATTTTTTATAAAATTAAATTTTGCACATTTTCTGCTAGGAAACTATTTTGTATGATTAGTACAAAATGATAAATGTTTACTTTAAAAAACAAAAATTCTATTAAAAAAAAACGATGTGCAATGTAAGTCCAATGCAGAGTAGCACATATGCATTATTACCCACAGCATTAGTTATACCACTGACTAGGACTGATATTTTTTTGTTGTTTGTATTTGATTGTTGTTTTATTTATTTCAAGCATTTTTATTTCCACTTTAAAATACATATAATTTGGTATTTCCTATTTTTTTCTACAATTAATTAGTTAATAGAGCAATAACATTAAAAATATATTTTACTTGCTATTAATATTATTACTACACTTTAATATATATTACTAAAGACTTATCCATCTATCATTTTGTATATGTACACCATGATTTTTCACAAAAAACGTAAGTAATTTTATGCTAGCCTTAATACTATATTTATAAATAAAATAAATAAATAATAAAAAAAGTTGATTTTAACCACAATTTCTATAGTTTATTTATTTTAACAATTGATTTCAGATGGCCGACCAGTCATCATCTATGTTTGGTTCGTGCAGTTTTTTTGAAAATGATATTAAAGTGACGATGGGCACTGGTTCCTTTCTTGATGTAAATACTTCCGAGCTAATTCATCCAAGTCTAAATGGAATGTATCCCTTAGTGGGGTGGAAGACAAAACATGAAATGATTTATATGACAGAGTCGTCCTGTTTGGATGCAGGCTCTCTGATACAATGGATGATAAATACAGGTACAGTATTACTTATATGGAATACGTTTTAGTAAGTTATGCATCCGCTAAATAACATTAATTTAGTATTCCATCCCTGCCTTGTAGTTAACTCGAGAAATATAATATATTTCTTGAGTTAACAAAACATATTATGTTTTGTGTTTTGTCTCAAACATTTGATGTTTGCTACAAAATCATTTGTATGCATTTGAAAAAATATAAATTTAATCAAAAAATTCTATTTAACATGGTGTTAAATTTAGCCACTATTCATTGTACGTTTCAGGTTTTATTAAGAATCCTGCAGAAACTTCAGATATGGCATTTAAAATTAATGACACCGATGGAGTATATTTCATACCTGCATTTAGTGGATTAGGGGTACGATATTTATTATAAGTTACTGAAGTAGCCTATCTCTGAAAAATAGTTCATAGATAAAATAGAAATTTCAACTATTAGTTATTTCACTATTTCATTTCAGCCACCGATCAACAATGAAAAAGCCGCAACTGGCTTCATAGGCATAAAGCCCACAACCTCAAAAGAACATATGGTTAGAGCTGTGCTGGAAAGTATAGCTTTCAGAGTCACTCTTGCTTACGATTTGTTATGTAAGGAAAGGAGTAAAGATTACAAGAATATTAGGTAATACAGGCAGTAATAAGTTTAATGTGTACCATTAAAGAACTACAATTTTTCTTTGTGGTGCACCAAATTATTTCTTGCATATGTTTAGTGTATGATGTAAATGTTAATGCTTAGTCAGGCATGTCTAGCAGAGGTATACAGAGTAAAATGGATTTTGTTTTGGAAATCACCATACCAATTTGAAATTAACATTTATTTGTAGGGTTGATGGTGGAGTATCAAGGAATAATTTTATTTGTCAGATGCTAGCAGATTTAACTAATATGATAGTTGAAAGGCAAGCTTTAGAAATGTCTGTATTAGGGGTTGCATTTCTTGCAGGGATCTCTTGTGGTAAGTAATATTGTTTGTACATATGAGTTTTTCGCTACAAAAGTAAAATATCTGTCACTTTGCGTGTATTCTTTAATCCTTCTAGAATACAAAACTCTTTTATGGCTTTTTCGTTTGTATTTATTATATAAATAAAAATTATACAGGATGTCCTAAAAACAACTAAATTAATTCTTGACACCACTGTATTTCGTACAAAATGTTTTGTTTCAACCATGCTTCTTGTTGGGAGAAAAAAATTCTTTAACACAATAAACATTTCAAAGATACCAATTTTAAGACCGTAGTATTATTTGTGACTTATTTAGTTGGCATCAGAACATTAATTTTGTTGATTTTTAATTCAAAATTTATATTGAAAATGCACGATAAATTCTCATTTCAAGAACTTACTGATATATGCATCTTGCTTATGGTATAGCAAATTTTAATGGAAGAAAAGCTGCACCCTCGTATGGACCAGAGATATTTGATACGCCGGCAACCTGATCATACAACCTTTCAGTGACATCTTTTAATTCTGTAATGTGTAATGTCATCAACTGTTTTGGAAATAGAACGCCCTATACTTTACTACTAAAATTAAAGTAAGACTACTAAATCTATTAAATTCTATTTATATCAAAACGTTCTATTCAACTTTATATAAAAAATATAGTGTCACTTAGAAAGTATATGGTAACTATAAAAAGTGTATCGTAACAATTTAAACAATTTAAAATGATTGATCTAAACATTTTTTTAATTTTTTTTGGCGGCATGGACAAAAGCATTTGAAACTGTTCATATTTTTATATGGCATATATACATTATATTTTATTTTAGGTATGTGGAGAGATAAAGAACAGTTGTGTGAATTACATAAAAAAGAACAAGTATTTATACCAAATGTTTCTCAGGAATATAAGGATAAATGCAGAAGGGACTTGCACAAGTGGATGAAGGCAGCAAATAGATTTAAGTCATGGTATAATGAAAAATAAATTTGTATGATATTGGAATATCAAGAAAAGCAATATGCCAACCATTTCCGATTTAGGTAACTAAAACTTATAGGCCACTTCATAGGTCAATTATTGTTACAAGACAAGTTTGTTGGCACTTTGTCATGTACTAATTATTACGAAAATTTAAAGGCTAATTAATTAAGTTACATACCAATGGCTGGTATCCAGTTCAGTTATCACCACTGCAGTGCTGCCATCTTAATTAAATTTTGTATTATTATCCAGTAGATTTTTTATTTTAAACTAATTTTTTGTATGTTCTTATTTTGTGGGGAGGCAGTTACCTTTGTCTGTATTATATTAATAATAATAAATAGGTAGGGTTTTGTACTGTAGCGTAAGGAAATATTTTCATACTGTTGTACTTTAGAGACAATGTTTTTATATAATTATATTTTGCCTGATTTTGTATCTCTTTTGATATTAAAAAAACATGTAGATAAATTTGTGTTTTAAACCATTGGTAGCCATATTGGTAGCATATTTTTTAGTGATAACATGTCCATAAATGATTAACTGAAAATGTAGTATCTACTTTTCTGATTTGCATGATATATCCATATCGATTATTTAGTGGATCATCTGTCTCTATATCAGAGTACGCACATAAGAATTTCTAATCACAAGGAAGGATTGAAAAATCAAGTTCTAGCCAAAATAAAATTCTCAGACATACATATTATATCTCTTTTAGTTTAGGTTTATGTGTAAAAACCATCAGACAAAATTTTAATCAAAGTGTAAGGCATTTTCATTGCGTGCGCGAATATCAAGTGACGGTACCAAGTACAAAAATACATGTATTATCACAACAGACAGGAACCACCTACAAGAAGTAATTTACAAATAACCAGCCTATCACCTATTTTACTTTTATATGAATATAAAATAAACCAATGTCAGTATGTGATATGATATATGACTAATCCACATTTTCTATCTTTTGTATCACAACACTTATGAAAAATCCATTCATTATTCCTGTTATGGATCGATATGTATAATATACATATATAGGGCAGCAAATATTGTATTCCAAACCCTTCACACCTCATCGTCATATTTGAACAGTTCAGTATACATATAAGGGCAACGACTGACTTTATTATTAAAGCTAATCTGGAATTTTTGTGTTTAGTCTAAAAGTATAAGTATTGCATTAATATAAATATGAAATTAACATTTATGTCCTGTTAATTATGCACACATTAGCAAGTCAAAATTTTTATACTAGTCTCGTTTATTTTTTGCTAAATTGAGATATGCGTCTATGTTTATACTTATCCGACTGGACAGGAACTCGGATATTATTTTCAGTATTACAATCAATGAGACACGAACTTAATGGTTGTGGCCAACAGCACCTTCCAACTACCCCCATTATTTAATGTTTTAATTGATAATTGATTGCTAAGATAGTATCTAATAGTACAATTCGAACATTCGATAAAAACTACTAATATAGATCTAACTAATAAGGTCTAACATGAAGACATCTCAAAGTGGATAGACTAGATACGTGCTCCGGGAAATCCGGATTAATACGTACGTATATTCATACTGGAGGAAACATTAGTAGCTCTGGTGAAACGAGGGTGTCCGCAGCAAAACATTATTTTGTCTATACTACTCTAAGCCTTGTGGTGGATGATGTTACTTTTGCTGATGTCGAAGTTTACTGAATATTAACGGATTTATAGAATATTAAATTTTCAAAATAAGAGATTATATACATTATTCAATTTTATTGCAATATATTGCAGGATACATTGTTCAATTTTTAAAGCTAATTTACTAAAAATGTACTACTTTGGAAAAAAAATGAATAAATAAAAAATGAATATATATATGCCAATGCGCATGGGGGTGTGGTCTATCGATTGAGCGTGATGTCAGTCACAATGCAAAATTAAAAATACTTGTAAACAAAGATAACATAAAATAAAATAAGGACATTGATTATGGAATTATAATACACGATTCATACAGGAAAACTAATATAATAGTTGATTAATATCAATCTTTCTTATTTTAATTCAAACCGCATTCTGTGTATTTACCTACCGATCGAATTTAATTCTAACCTAAATTCTTCTAAGTATGTAAGTCTTTGTCTGTGTTCTTTGTATTTTCTATGATTTTCTGTTATCATTGACAAATTAATAACATAAGATGTAATTATTTTAAAAACCAATGTGTAGACACCAAATATATTTTTCATCTGAAGGTGATGAACCATGCATTACATGGAATACTTCATCTAAATTGATGGCCACCCTAATTAGCTCATCATTTGCATATATCAAACTTCCCCTTGATAGGAAGTTAAGCCAATCTTGTGTCTTCACACTGTCACAATATTTTTTGTTTCAGTACCCAAATCGGGATATTTATTGTGAAATCTATGAGCTACATAACCCGCTATGTACTTTACTGCCTCAAGATTAGTTTTTTCAATAAATTTAAGTGTTATGTTCAAAATTTTCAAAATTCAAATTCAGATATATGTATTTCTGGATATTCACGGTATACATCTTTGGTGGCATCTGTTAAATTAACAACAGGGAGTTAAACAGGGAATTACTACTCGACAATCATGTTCATTGAAATTTTTATTAGTTCTCTCTGAGGTACTCTCTAAAGGTTTAAATAAATTAGGTTCCGAAGACCCTTCAGTGTTTTTATTGTGAATAAATACTGCTTCGGAATGTTTCCCTAAAATATACTAACGAAGGCGATATTTAAATTGAAGAGAGGAAGGATCCTCATTAGGCCCACCCATTTTTCATATATCCACGTATATATGAAAAAAAGTTTTCGAGAATGTCCTGATTGAGTCTGGTGTTAATACATAATCAACGCCATATTTAACATGCAAATAATCATAGATTTTCATTAAAGTTGATTGGAAAGCAATATCCTTTTTTGAAACGGAAATAAATTTTTATGATTACCAACAGTCATTTTCTAACAGTTTCTGACACTTCCAGCAAAAGATTCTTCTGAGTCTCTCTCTATGTTAGTTCCAAAAGCATTCTTTTTAGGATTGTTGCCAACAAATAAGTGGTTGCGAATAAGTTTTAAAAGCTGAGGTGAATCTGCAAAAACAAAAATTTTTAAATCTTCATCGCATGGATGAGAAAAAATTTTTTTATTAGATTCCTAATTCCAAACTGAGACCATACATGCATGCATATTCCCTGCGCCCCTGCGCCAGCACACTACAATATAAGAAGCCTTGAAAAGCTCAGAAATGATTTGAATTAAAATTTGTTTTTTCATTGACTTACTGAATTTCAAATATACAGGCTGCTTCCGCTCATAAAACATGTTGACATTCAACATAATTTTCAACACTCATAGAAAATATCACAAAACAGAAAAATATAGTCATATATATAATACTACTATCACAGCGGTGGTACTCTGCGTCACGATAGAATTCTATATATCGCCACGAAGCGAGAGTTTGGTACTCTGCGTTTAGTTATCTACTTTTTCCCCTTGCCCCGCACTGTAATAGGGATCGCTTTCTGGCGATGGCTCGAGAGGTGTAGTTATTGAAACAGAAAATATCGTCTTCCGCTAAGCGCGCTTGAGAGTAAGTGAGATAGTCACAATCGTAAATTTTAGTGGTGGAGATTCCCAATTTTATGACTTTAAACAGCTGTGGCGGGAAACAATATAATCATTATCACAAAATTAAAAACATTATCACAAAACATTTATATCATTCGTTGTGGATAGATGAATTTCTAGCATCTTTTTTGTTTGTAATTATTATTGTTTTTATAAAAATGGGTGTAAGAGTAGAGCACTGGAATTTATTTTTAGCTATAGCTGAGGAAAAATTCTCATTTAATTACTAATATAGGTACAAAGGACCAGGTGGCAGAGACAATTTAAATCTTCTTTGGCAGTCTGGTTGCCACTAAACTAAACAGTCTTGGGTTCGGAGAAAAAACTATTGAAGAATGGAAAAAGGTTTGTATGAATAAGTACTTATATAAACACTAATACGTAAGTATAGGTACATAAATTTAGCTTTTCAGTTATCATTCATTATTGTATAAACTTTTATTAATTTCTTTTTAAGTAAGGCAAGTATATAACACAAAGCAATTGCACGTGTCTCGATCTTGATCATGTAAAAATGAAAATTTAAAACTACCTCTGTTGAACTTGCATGTTGAACTTGAACTAGAGGAAACATCTAAAATAACAATCTAATTTTAGAATAATAATTATTAGGAACCCTCTTATTTTACGATAATATATAATTGCAAGCATTTAATTACCTTAACTTCAGCAATACCTATGCAATATAAATTAAACAAATTTAAAACAAATATAGGATAATTATAATAAAGAGGACGTGATTACTCGTATATGCGAATTATACAATTTACGAGCAAAAAAAATAAATAATTTACTTTTGAAATACAAAACGTTAACAAATTAAAAGTTGACATTTACAAATTTCATGTACCAAATATATTTTATTTGGTTACAAACCCAAAGTTACTATTTTAAAGCTCTTATTTATTTACGTTGAATAGTATAGCACCGACTGTGCCCGAACGGTTGTCGATATTTTTGCAGAGTACCGTTTTAGGTAGAAATAGAGATCGCCAGTAGAAAGCGATAATAGCTTTCTTTCTATTGTAGACAAGCATACGCAGAGTACCAATGCAGAATAGACTACTATATCGCGGGCATAGAGAAACTATAAAAAGAGAGCTGCCAATTCAATAGAAAAAAGTTGGCACTACGTGCGACTGTGGTGCCCCCCTTGACGTCCGAGAGAACTAAAGTAGATCTCAACCGGTAAATTAGGAATATTCCTTGTATGTAAATATCGCGGTAAATTTTGAAATTCAGGGTTATGATTCTGTTTATACATTCTACTTTTATTTTCTACTCTAAGAAAATTGAACATACAGTTTTTAAACTGTACACATACTGTGCATTAAAAACTGTATGTTCAATTTTCTTAGAGTAGAAAATAAAAGTAGCATGTATAAACAGAAAATTTATGCATTTATTTAAATTTACTTTGAGTAAAAATAAATTATTACAATATAAATTAAAAAGTGTAGATATAATCTTTTGGAGTAGAAGTTACCACCAGTAGGATGCATAAACCAGACCAATAGGTGTCAAATAGGTACAAAAACATTTATTTTTTTAGAAAATTTTTATTAAAAATTAACAAAGAAATATAACTTCATAAATAAATAATTCGTAATAATGGTTCATATAACAACAAAATAAACATTTTTATCCAAAAGTAGTTATTGTAAAACGTAAACATATAATTCTTTTAACAAATAAATAATAACAATAATAAAATAAATATATCAGTTTTCATTTCGAAAAATATCTTGGTAATATTTTTTGCTAATTAAAAATATGGAGTCTGTTAATAGAGAGTTTTTGAACCCCTTAAATATTTGGGACTTAATTTCCTCTCTATGTTTCTCACATCTAATGAAATCGAAGGATATATGTTTGTTTAAAATAATCTTAATTTTTTTTGTTAAATGCTGAACATGTCCAAATGACGTCAATATTTGAAAAAATGTTTATTTTTATGAGGTTCTGTACATTTAACATAATAAGCGTTTTTACAATCCTGTGCCCAACATTTATAACTAAATATACCTGTGCTCGACATGGTTACATACTTTTATTGTTGTTTATTGTTATTTCTATGTGTGGTTCTGATCTCCAGTCATAGACAAGATAATAAATATAGTTTCTCTATGTCTCCAGTCTCCAAATTTCTTCAGATTTTAATCACAGAATATTACCTCACGGTTATTTTAATTTATTCACTGCAAAGTTCAAATCACAGAATATGTTCAAATGACAAAATGATAAAATGGAAATATAGGTTAGAAATATAATGAAATCCAACGTTGCCAGTTGCCGTTTCATAATAGACAGTAGAATTTCCCTTTCGAAATAAAAAAGGCAGATGTCCCTATATCACGGATTTCCTCAATTAAACATTAATCTTGAGATATGTACCTACATACTATAAAAGATTAAAAGAAAATAATAATTTTTGAATCAATAATCAAAAGACGATTTAGAAATTTCCGATTTTCAAGTATTTATATATAACACTAGCAACATTGTTAGTTGATTGAGAAATAAAGGAATCTTCTTTATCTACATGTTAGTTCAACTAATATACGTAAAACGCCGTGCGCGTCCGAAATGCGCAGGAACATGATGCCAAGGCCGTGCATGCTTTTGAAAAGTCTTATTTATTATTTTGTCTATGATCGCGGGTAGAGGCCCAAAAATTCCGAAAACAACACGGCGCCGACATACAATCTCTATCCTTATCGAGAGTACCTTAGTCAAATATGCGCATGCGCACGAATTTCGCGACATCCAATAAGCATGCAGCATAAATACTGCATCTCTGTCTACCGACTTCTTTTAAAAAAAGTTGAAAGTTGGGAAGTCTGTCAGCCTATAAACAGTGTGTCAGCTTCCGTAACCATGGAGATTGCGCATGCGCAAATCGAACAAAGGGTCTCTGGAACAGTATAGCACTATATCTTTTGTCCTTTAATGTTTTCGGAGAAACCGCTTATGGGCTAACATAGGAAACACGCGATATAGTAGTATTATATATATGAATATAGTACTATATTTTCTATGTCAACTGTCAACACTTCAACCACCACAAAACAGAACAATAACAAATTGTTTGTCAACGTTTGTATCTGCTAAACGCGTCCTTTTCTATGATCCCATGGTCATCACTGTCATCTGTATTTTGTGCTGTTTTCCATATTTTTGCCATATATGTAGTATTATAATCATATATGATTTGTGCGTAAACCATTAGCAGAAGAAGAAGAAGAAAAATATTTTTTGCGCTATGTAATGTTAGGTTAGGTTTATGTTTTATTGCTATTAATTTTGAAAATTTAAAGTTTACGAATTATTAGCTTTTTTTAATTTAATTGTAATGACTTGTTAAATTTAAACTCAAAGCGCTGACTGCATAATGAATTATCAAACGTAAGTAATTTTTAGAGTATGAAAAATGTTCTCTCCATCAAAATATTTTTTAGACCCAACCGTAGTATTCTTCGAGGAGGAGGTTCGCCCGTATTGGAACGAAGTTTAGTAGTAAATCAAAAACAGCGCAGCTTACGTAAAAGTTTTACATGGGGCACTATAAATTTTGGACTTTTATCAGTTCTACTTTATGATTTGTAAGTTATATTTATGAATTCATAAATTTATCGTTATACATCATAGTTAATTGATGTAATCGGTTCTCTGTGTAGGTGTATGATTATTCTGTGCAGTACAGTTTTCTTTTTTAGTAATTACAAATTTTTTGTATGTATATGTCATACCATTAACTGAGGGGCTTGAGATGCTCAACTGAGTGGAACTAATTTCTTTGGTATACAATAAAATTTTACATTGATTGATATATAGTATATTCAAAATACCTATCTTTTTCGTGTTATGTAGGTATAACATTTTATGCAGAGTACTAACTAAATATATTCTTTTATAAAGTTTACTCTACTCAAAAAATTGTTTTCTATTCTTAAACACATCTAGTAGATGTGTTTAATATTGGAACTATTTTGTATGTATATATTTTGTATAAAATATAGTCTGATGAAATTATATTTTACGCAAATTCATATTTATATTAACATAATTGCTTGCAGAATAAAGCTGTTCAATGAAATAAGTAAATCAAGATGATAGGGTATAGAGGACATATACAGAGATTAATTGAAACTGTGCATTAGAAATATTGGATGTTGTGTTTATAATTTTTTATTTCAGCATATAGGTAGGTAGTGGACCATGCTCTATTTAATCAAAATATTTCCAAAATGGCTACTTTAGGAACTTCTAGTTATACCAAAAATTGATACTAACTTCTTTTGCTTTTAATTAAATGTTTATTGCATATTTGTATTAGGTAAATGGAAGTAAAGCCATTTTGAAAGTATTTTGTTTAAATCAGGTATGACCCACTGTGTTTATGTGCTAAAATTTCCAAAATAAAAAAATTAAAGGAATAGTATTTTTGGAATTTGATTTTTCTTACATAAAATACAGAAAAAATATTGCCAAACATTTTTGAATATATTTTTAGGATAAAATTAATTAAAACACGTAAAGCTTGTAGTAGTCACATGTAGTCCATTCACTATGTAGTCCAACAGCTGACTAAGATGTAGATATTCACAAAAATTAAAATTACTGAAATAATAACTCGTCACTTTTTCTAATAGCAATGTGTTTAAATTAACAAGAATTAGTAACTTCGTGTCTCAATAGAAGTAATTTGTAATTGAAAATATTTTGTTTAATCATAAATCTAATCTTATCATAAGTCTTGTATGTATGTATGTATTGCATATATTTATATGCATTTTACAGTTTAGTATCACTGCACATTGAAAAATATTGATTAATTGAAACTTAAATGTTAGTGTTACCCAGTTAGTCGGCTATGCATTTGTATATCTAAATCCTTAATCACAGCAAAACACCTAGCAGTAGACGATTCAAAAAAAAGATATACAAAATCTGGGAGTTATATGAAGTTTTATGGTATGTTAATGTTAATAATAATTAGGGATGCACTGAAGCTTCGATATTCGGCTATATTTGTATTCATCTGAAGATATTCAGTATTCGGCAGAAGCGGGCGCCGAAGCCAATTCTGGAAAATTCGTGTTTATGACTTATTTCGCGTTATACATTTTCATCATTTGCTTTATAGTTATAGTTAAAATTAGTGAGCAGCGAAAATTAGTAGTAAAAAAATTGCCTTTTGGGAGCACTACAGTGTTTACTCAGAGATACTATTTTCCGAAATGGGAAACATTTATGAAGAAACTAGAAATAAATTACTCCACAGAAATGCTGAGCGAATACTATTTGTACATCACAAATAAACTTAATTTTAAGTATTAACTTGTTAATTTTGTTACGAGTAAATAATAAATATAAATAGGTTTTTTCTTTAAGTTTGTTATGTTTTACACCTCACCTAGTGGCTTTCTACTAATGACAATTAGCAGGCTATCATTTCATTGAATTGGAAGGCACACTATGAGAAATATTGCTAACAGAATCGATAGTACTGACTGCCAAACACTTCTGATTACCAAAGTACTGAGTGAAATGCTTTTTTAATTAAAATATCAGTAAAAATTTATTTCAGGTCAATAGGTACCTTTCCCATAGTTGTCTTAGTGCTCACGTTAGAAATGTAATTACCCATGCTAATTGTCATTAGTCGGATGATATGGGAAACTCGATATACGAGGGCGAAAAACTAAAAATAAATAATTAAGTATGAGTTTTAGCTATGCTATATGCCTTGGCCAAAGCACCGAAGCTTCGCTCTAACCGATGACCGAATATTCAGCACTCTTTGATTCGGGCAAAACACCCCTTCGATGTGTCCCTAATAAGAGTCATTGCAATATTTATCTTTTTATTTTAAAATATTGTACATTTGCTTAATACTGCTTTCTTCTTTATAAATAAATAATAGGTATTTTTTAGGTCTCAAACGTGCCCGCTGTATTTAAGTTACTACCACTATTTGGAATACATCCTAATTGTTATATTAACAATTAATATTTTATATTATGTATTCAAAATCATTAAATCATCACTGGTTCCTTTTGAACCAATTCCTGTTACATTGGAGCAAAAGAAGTTGCTTGGAATAAAAGACTCAGGTTAGAAATAAGGAAAACAATCTTGTAACTTGATACCTAACTATTCTGTATTTTGTAGATCCTAGCTACAAAATAGTAGAAACTCCAATTAAAAGTTCTCCTGGAGATAGTCCCTTAACAGCTTACTCTAGTACACCAATGAATATGAGTGCTCTAAGTTGGAGATCAAATATTTCTCAAAATGAAAGTAAGTCGGTCAATATAAATGTTTTTGGTTGTAATGCTATGATAGTGACCCATTAACAGTGTATAAGGACTAACTATGCAAGCTTTGTCAAAATGATTGAAACACTGAAAATAGTGCCAATATTCTGGTACTTCATGTTATACAGAGTTATATAACACTATATTTGTGTATCTTTGATTTTACATAAAATTCTGAGATCTGCAAGTTATTTTCTCAAAAATTGTTAATTCTAGTTATTGCAGGACATGCAACACAAAGTGTCCCTATAAGTTTATGCATAATCAAAAAATTTCTAGTTCTATTTAAGTTCTAGAAGTTCTATTTAAAATTACCACCCTGTAGCTATTGAACAGATCTTTTTAACCCTCCCTTTAAAAACATTTTTAGATTTTATTATAGATAATTTAGCCGATTTTCCAAATCCAAAGTTCATCCTTGTGACACATTGCATTAAAGTTTTGAAAAATATTTATTAATTTGTTTTTGAAAAACCATGTTATCTATTTGTTTTAGGTATGAATTATTCCCTGTCTTCGTCATGGAATTATATAAAAGGTACACCAGAAGTAAATGTGTCTCAGTTTTCTAATAAACCTTCACCTACATCTTACTCCAAACGAGTCTCACCAGCAAAATTAACATTCTGTGATACATCCTCTGTAGAATTTATTAGTGACGAAAATTCTCTCCAAAAATATTTAAAAGAACATGAAGAAACTGAGAAAGTGAATAAAATAGCAAATAAATCTCGCCAATCGTCTAATCTACTAAGTTCTTTTTGGAGTCATCCCGTTACAAAAACTGCAAAAGATATGTCTTCCTTTTTGAGAAAATGCCAGTATCAGTTATCCACCCCTTCACCAAGTAAGTTTTTCAACCTGCAGGTTTTTATAAAATTTTCGAGCTATTGACAATCAAGTAAATACGAAAGACCAGGATAAAAAAAAAATATTTGGAAATTTCCAAATAGCTATCTGAAAATTTTCAAATAGAACCCAGGAGTCAAATATTAAAAAAATTAACTGAATAAGCAGACCAACCTCCAACCTATTTATTCCGTATAAAGCCAACAAGAACTTTAAACCCATTACGTCCTTAGAATGTAAATTCTTAATGACGAAAATGTATATTGTTTTAATGGAACACCCTGTATTTTTTTACATGTTTATATTAAGTGCTCTTTTACGAATATAGTTTGA
This sequence comes from Pogonocherus hispidulus, assembly GCA_963924545.1. Classification (NCBI taxonomy): domain Eukaryota; kingdom Metazoa; phylum Arthropoda; class Insecta; order Coleoptera; family Cerambycidae; genus Pogonocherus; species Pogonocherus hispidulus. Next base: position 81,875,248 of record OZ004693.1, read on the forward strand.
TGGGCATATATCTAATAATAATAGGGAGGATCTATAAGATTATATCTAATAATCAGTATGTGGAAATTTCCAGATAGCTAATTGGAAATTTTCAAATAATTTTTTTGATCTTGGCCTTTCAGAGCTTTCGTAAGTAATAGATTTACCTTAAAAAGCACTTAAACAGAGAAACATTCGATAAATATTTTTTAATCTAATATTGTCAATACTGTATTATAAAATTATTCATCAACTGTATTTGAATATATCTTTTATAAATAGTACTAGAAAAATGTTTCTTCTTTTTAAAAATTTCGCTATATGTATTCGCGACATGACAACACAGGCAAAATTTTTAAATCACTACAAATTTGACATAGACCCTTCTTTAAGCAAGGACAGCCACAGGTAGCCCTAGTAGTAAGGTAGAAGACAAGCCATCCAATCCGGCCCAAGTCACAGCACTGGAAGTGTGGACTAGAATAAATGTGGACAGTGTAGCGTTGACCCAGTGGAATGAGAATTTAAGAAAGGTAAGTTGTGTATATAATTTTTTTATTCACATTAGGTCAATAATACAAGCAACAAAACATATTTAGTATTTAGTATTTATTCAATTAGATTGGGAATTAAGGTCTTAAGACCTATATCCCACAACAAAGGTGAAAAATAGAAAATTAATTAAAAAATTTAAATTAACATCCACAGTTACACAATAACTAAAAGGCAAACTATATCCTATAGCCAGAATTGGTGCATTACAGTCACAAAATAGAACATAAAAACACATATTGTCACATAGAACCTTTCCACGCATCATAGTTTTTCTTGAAAGTGTTCACTGAAGTGGAGTTGACAACCGCGGCAGCTAACGCATTCCACTGAGAGAAAATTCTGTTGGAAAGAAAATTTTGCCGTGCTCTGCAATGAAACCTCTCTTTGGTCAGTTTCTGGGAATGTCCACGTAGTCGTTCATTGTGATTTAACGAAAAGATATTCCCGAGTTCCACCCCAAAATTATTATTCAGCGCACGATATGTAATGATAAGATCTCGTGAGCGTCTTTCACTAAACGATGTCATGTTAAGTTGTGCCAATCGTTGCTCATAAGAAGGTCTTGTGGGTCCATACATTGAACGGGTGGCCTTACATTGCACAGATTCGAGAAGTGTTTTGTCTCGAATCCAGTCCATACTCCAAACGGGTCCTGCCTATTCCAAGATAGGTCTCACGTATACATAAAATAATCTTGTGAATTGCTGAGGAGGTAATTCAGTAAATGTTTTGGTGAGCATAAATAATGTTGATTTGGCTTTGTTGCATATTTTGAAAATATGTGGGGACCAAGAAAGCTCCTCTGAAATCGTAACACCAAGGTCATTATGTGAAGACACTACAGCGATTCTATTTCCATCTATAAAATAGGGCAATCGAGGGTTATTTTTTCCGACATGCAGAACCACACATTTTTGGGCATTTAAAGGCAATAACCATATCTTACTCCATGATACGATACAATCGAGATCCCTCTGTATTTGCATGTAGTTGCATTCTGGATTGTCATAAATTTTGGTGTCATCAGCAAAAAAGGACACGATAGACTTAAGAGGATGACAGATATCAGATGAATATAAATAGAAAGTATGTCTTTTGTACGTTGTGTTGTCTTTTATTCTTATGTCCAATTCACACCAAGTTGATAAAATAGAAACAAGACATATACTTATTGTTTCAACGAAATTGGCTACAATACTAAAATATCTTTGATAATTTTTGCGTATTTTTGGCAACGTTTAGTGACTTTCCACTGCAATCATGTAAGGCCTTTTCGGAAATTTACTCTGGGTTACTGACCCGATTGGTTAATATCACGTGACAGGTTTCAGAGATCACGACAGCCGTTTTATGAAGTTTCCGAACAAGCAGCCTGACCCGAGTACATTTGTAATTATTTCATAGCCTAAAAATTCGTTCTATCTAGGGATCTGCATCTATTTTGTGATCGTAAAATTTAATAACATAGCTAACAAGATAAAATTTTCAATTATTATGACTACTAATACAAACAAATTAGCAGTATTCTGTATTAGGGGTGATCATCCGAGAACTTATTGAGGATGAACGTGATGATGAACTTATATTTATCTCGCTTAATCAAAGTAAAAAGGAAACGCAACTGCGTGAAAAATTATGATTTGGTCATATTAAAATATAATATTTAACTGGTAGGTATCTAATCTCTATTTATATTTTTTTATCAACTACCTCTATTACCATTTAAGTTCAATATTCCTGATTAGTGAAGTTGCTCTCCTGGCTATAATGAAGCCGCAATATTGGCATCTACCTAGAATTTCTTCTTCTATCTTTTTGTATAATAATGCAGTTATAGCCACAGAAAATAGCCAAAGGAAATATTTAATATTTAAAAAGACATAACCTCAATAGCGGTTTTTTTATTTAACTCTAGACGACCCTGCTTTTGAGTAGGGTTATAAATAGTTAACTCGAGTAAAGGATCGAGTTGCCTACTTTTATGTTTACGAACACGAAGAACAAAACTAGATCAGTAAACGAACACAATTTTATGTGATCTGATTAACTCGAGTAAGTTTCCGAAAAGGCCTGTAGTCTTTTGTGGCTATATTTCATCCAGCATGTCCAGCCTCTAAACAAGGCCCATTGCCTTATTATCACAAGTATAAAGTATATCTTTATACTTGTGCTTATTATGGGAGAACTGGTCCAGATCCACTGGTACAAACAAGTTGTTCTTTACCAGAGCATCTGGATAAATTTTATGCTGCTATCGTCCTCTTAGCACAAGCACCACTTGGTGAATTGATGGTAATACAAATTTGTGTAAGTAATATTTTAATTTGCAGTACCCACTGTATAGGCCGATTAGATTTGGAAGGTTTAACTATAAAAGTTTTCTAAAAACAAGAGATACCTAATGCTTTTTAAATAAGTTTTTGTTAAATTGTGCATTTATTATATTTATTAATTTTATTTCATTTAAAATTTTGATGGATTGAAATTAAACTAAATACAATTCACAGTGGATATCTCAGACAATCCTCGAACGATTAGTTGAGGAGTTTGATCGAGTCAACGATTCCTTGGAGAAGCATGGTTTGACAGACATAAAAATCGGTAGAGTTGGTCTCGACAGACTACGTAAAACTGCTCAGATGATACCCATTGCACAATTTATCCCCTCATTAGCAACCTTAATTCCTTTTTTGGAAGTCACAACAAATCAAGAATATTTAGAGAAACGAATTAGGGAACTTGCGAAAGGTGGTTGTATGAGCGAGTTCAAGTGGAATGGAGGTAGCAGTTACAATGGAAAAGATTGGGACGATTCGCTCCCAACAGACTGTGCAGTAAGTGAAATTAGCCAGTAGTGTTTGTTAAATGTTTGTAAATAATTTTAATAGCACAATTTGAATAGTTTTCAAAATATTCACCAAAGCGGTGTTTTTTTATTTATATTTTCTTTGGTATTAAACTACCCACTTTACCTGAAGTAAGATTTGTTGATTTTGAATTAGAAAAAAAATATGAAAAGGGGTTTTCCATTTTTCTGGAAATTTCAATTTCTAGAAAACAAAATAAATAAATTGTGTAGGTATTATAAAATAAATATAATAATAAAAAGTAAATGGCTAAGCATTTATATAATAGGGAGATTTTGAACCCCTTAAATTTTACCTTATCGTTATCGTAATCGTTATACCGAGCATGCACAGTGCAAAAAATGACACTTTTCTTTGGAACAGCACATGCTCAGAATAACGATAACCGATAACGACGTGCTAAAATTTAAGGGGTTCTAAAACTCCCTAATATTGATATATGCAGGATATTTTTTTTTTCAATTTTATGGGTCTCCTTCAGTATTTCCAAACACTTAGGACACCTTGTATATTACTTATATTATTACGAATGTTAAAAGAATAGTTAATACCTGGATTTCCTACAGAAATATTTTGCAAATGTCTTGAAATATCACTTTGCAGATTGTAATGCACTTACTGGCTTCATATTTGGACACTCAACTCATGCCCTTACCAAATATGCCAGATACAAAACCCTTCAGTGGACACCATTACATAAAAGCAACGGATAAGATGCCACCTTTGACGCCTAGTAGTTTTTTTATACAACAAGTATCAGAAAAGCCTCCTCATTATCGAGTAGTTATTGGAGAAAAGGTGTATGAAATGGTTAAGGTAAGAATTTATAATATAATGGGGTGAAACAAAATTAATGAAATGTCTGCCACAAACTTTTACATTTTTTTTTTCACTTGCTCCTCATTTAAAAGGAGCATCACTTATTCGTAATTGATACATTCCGTCAAGGTATCAACAAATGTTTTTAGGTAATGTAGTGTTTTTGGGATAATTAAATATGAATGTATTATTTTGGGGCAAAGTTTAGGATCTCATTACTGTGTGCTGGAGGAGCTTTAAAATTTTTTAAGGAAATTGGGTGTGGGTAAGAAACAGTAAAGAATCCCAAATAAAGAAATAAATATAATCATGACAACATTTTCTGATATACCACAGAATTCATGACATACTGACATAAATCGACATCTACTAAATATTTTTGCATAAATTTAATAAAAAATATTGTTTTTTTCGTTCAATACCAATTCCATTCAGGGGACCAATTCTGGACGCATTGGAAACAATTTCTGAGAGAGTGATGTAATTTTGTGACCCTTGACAAAATAAACTATATAGAAAGAACTGTCAAAAGAACCAGGTTGTCGAGGAACTTGTATTTTTTCAAGTGTATACGTACTGCACTAGCAGGCGATGCAGTGTTTTAGATTTTTAGTATGCTCAAAAAACACTGAATTAGGAATTTTTAGTCATATTATCATACTTAATATTATACATTTGCCTTTCTTAATTTGCTTTACATATTAAATGCTATTTTAGCTACTACTGTACTTGTCCTCCAGACCAAGTTTATATTTTCTATTATGCCTATTATTTATCATTAAATTAGGTTTCATTATGACGCACTCTCATGTACAATGAATAAAGTGCAATTACATGCCCCTTGTGTCATGAGATACATTCCAAGTGGTTCAGAGACTTGACTTTTAACGTTTTAATCAAAGATTACAGAATTCATAAACAAGTTTAATGCACCTTAAGATAGAATTTCCTTTAGATTATTTCTGAATATTTCTCATCATGCGGTACTGTGCTTTTTCAATTATTCAGCCGGCATGTAATTGCACCCGTCCACTGACTAACTCGTGTAAGCCAGACAGAGATTTATTGGTTACTCTAGTTTTTGTTGAGATAGCAACAAAATAAAGATAAAATGATAAAACAGTTATTATTTATTTAGAAAGGATGTAGAAATTAGAAAAACATTGTAGAAACGAATTAATGGTTTTTATTACTACTTTTTACCGAGTAACTTTGATTCGTTGATATTGTTCATTTTAGGATAGACATTCTCTTCATCCAATGAAAGTGAATTTTGTAGATAATTAGATGAGCTTACTTTATGATAAAAATCTTTTGCTTAGACAGTCTGAGAGAAAGGCATGATCCATAAAATGCATCATCATTGTCAAATGCGCGATGAAAATAACATTTTTTTAAAAGGCACCACATAAAAGGAACATTTGCAAAAAGTAGTCTCACTTCAGTGATGTCTTGAATATACTAGTGATGGGGAAAGTAACTGGTCATTTTTAAAATTGATAATGACTGGGATAAATGGCCAGTCAAAAAACTCTTAAGATTAAAATAATACTATATGATTAATCTCGTCAAGAGCTTCACAATGTCACCAAATACTCTATATTATAGGTTATGTTAGACCGGTGCAATTTTGGCAGTAACTTTTAAAAATGTCCGAGAATTTTAGCAGTGACCTATAAAAGTACTGGGCCCTTTTTGATCATCTTGAGCATTCGTATAAATGACGGACAACATTAATTAAAACTGGTCCAAATAATGGCAAAGAAAAGGCCAATTGAATTACCATTTATTTTTTTTTATACAGCCGCCTCAACATCAAGAGTGAAGAATCAATCTTACAAGAATCTATATACGTATATTAAATGTTCCTAATGCATTCTCTAATTGATTTAAAAATATTTTAGGGCTACAACAATCTTTTCCATAGCTTCTTATTCTTCATTTACCATGTCAATAAAGTTGAACACGGGATGCTTGGAAGGGTGAATTTAGGAAGAGCAGGTGTCAACATCTTATGGATCATAGACCAGTAATTTGTTAAAATTGAACCTGTACTAGATTTTAATTTACTTTGTATTTTTTTTACGATTTATATAATGTAATAATGGTAAATAAACAGTGTAATGTTAATAGTCATGGTGTGAATTTATTTTATGTGTGAATTTGGCACAATATAAAAAGATATTTATAGCTGGTAGCAGATGAAAAATTGAATTAAATTTATGCATTCCAGAATTTTGCTTAAAAATATGCAATAACTTGAATAACAAACTGGGTTTTTCATGTACCTACACAATACGAACAGAAACACTAATAAGTTGATAAACTTTCATATATTGTCTTCATGAGTATATAAACTAGCAGCAAAAACAATGTCTCTTTTAATAGCTGTAGAAGCCTCTTCCATCTTGCTTTGCAATTTTGGATCACCAATGATTCTGGCTGCGTCCCTAACATCACAGATAGTTTCGTTTAACTGCTGAATGCACCTAACAATTATACCCTCCTGAATGTCGGTGAGTTGCATAATGTCCGCAAAAGGCTATAAGTAACAATAATTTAAAATGATTTTCTCACGAATGATCAAATTAAATGAAGTTACCTTGTTTGAAGCCCATTCATAGACCACATGCACTAGACCAAAGTTTAATTCTTCTTGAAATTCATCTGTTTGAATCCCCATGCTTAGTTCCAAATTGGCTAGTTCGTTATGCACCCCTTTAATTTCTGCAATACCCTATAAATATTAATAATCATAAATTATTTAATCTATAAGAAATGTATTTCAGTTGCCAATAGTGTTGTGAGCAAGTGAAATTTCAAATGAAATTTTCAATTGTTGAAAGTTCCAGGCTTCTCTCTAAAATTTCGAAATTTATGACATTCTCCGTAAAATTTTGACAGTCCATCTTGTAACCTAAGCTCTTCAGAAAGTCTTGTATCATCTGGTATTTGGTTTATAGATTAGTATTTGATTGAAAGATAAAATGAAGGCAAAATTAAAGATTTGGAAACAATTTCGTTGTGTTGACAAAGTTATTTGTAAATACTGTTTAAAAAAATGTTTTCTCAATGCAATATATAAATGCATATTGAAAACTGCAAGAAATACCTTCTCAAATACAAGACTATTATAGCGTGGATTAGTAACTCAAACAAAAGATAAATTCTTTTTTTGAAGATATGGTGGAAATATTTCGGTCTTTCTAATAAGTTTTGCAAATAAAAAAAAAGTTTGCACAAAAAATTGCACATTAGCATGTGCAATTTATACAGGTGATTTTAAAAATCAGTGTTTTTCTAATTTCCACCTGGATATGTATAAGCTTGATATATATCAAATTAAATCTAGTCTGATCATATATTTAAACTATTATATGCCTGCATAAGAAAATATAAACAGTAGAGTCTCTATAATCCAGCACCTCTGATGGGCTGGGGACCCTCTACGAGCGGTCGACGGACTGAAAAAAACACATAATGCTTCATTTACATTTACAATCCTGCTGCAAGTTTTTTATACAATCCAATAGTCCGAACATTCATTCAGCACACCCTGGTTTTCATTAGTGCCGGATTAGTGAGACTACTGTATTTTTTTTTATTCACTAAAAGAATTCAATTACATTGAAATATTTCGCTTTGAAACTCTTAAACTTACAAGATTTTAAATATTTCAATTTTATAAATCTAACAACACAGTTGCAAATGAAACCATTATTTATTGCCCCATTTTTTTATGTATTGTATTAAGATAGAATTTTTAAAAGTTGGGACTAACTTTTTTTAAATCCGATGTAAGATCGCTGTCCTCAGTGGTATCAAACCTGGATTTCACTCTAAAAACAAGGGCTGACAGAAGTGCAGCCACTTCGGCAGCTCGTAACTCAGTCAAAATGTTTCTAAAAACTAATTCGGTGATGAGAAGTTCATTCATTCCCATTTCACATGCCACACGGCCTTTTAACTGCACTGAAAAAAATTAAATACTTTTTTGAAATCATTCAAAATAATTTATATTTAGTTCCTGGTACTACTAGCTAGTAAAATAAATTGGCTGCTTGCGAGTTATCACCCCGATAGCAGGCTGGGCACTTGCTAAAATATATTCTAGTACGTTTTGTGTAATGAACTTCTGTGACATAGTTCTTTATATTAAAATATTAACAAAGCAAATAATTTATATATTAATGTAGATTAATTCAGAATTCTTTCTGAACTAGGCCAGGCCTGTAGTGTAGAGGTGCTTCACAATCAGACCACCTCTTTACCAATTTGTGAAATACAAACAGATGTTAATGTTTGTAGTGGCGAGATACAGGGAAATACACCGTAGTGCCCTCTTTGGGTCTTTGCTACTACCTGTCTGACAATTATTGTTTAATTGACAGACAGATAACGATCTGCAGAAAAGCAGATGCCATTACAGCGACCTCTATTGTCTTTGAGGAAGACAATCCTACTTAATTATTGGAAGGAGATGCCGAAAACAACTATTCCACGGGCAATATGCCCGTGGAATAGTTGTAATAATAATATGAAATACACTACGGTGTATTTCACTGTATCTCGCCACTACAAACATTCACATATGCCCCTTAGGCAATCAATGTCGCCAGATCATTCATCGATTCCGATACCTATGGCAATCTGATGAGATCATAACAAGATCGAAACCGGTCATTGTCTGGTATTTGGTCTTGATGAAGGATGTGGCGACACCCATGGAGATGTTGATGTAATGCAACGCCAGTCGGGGCATATTGCCCATGGAGTAGTTGTTTTCGGTATCTCCTTCCAATAATACACACAGATGTTGTTCACTCATTTATTTTAAAAAAGACGTGCAAGTTAACACATTTGTTTGGTCCACTTATTTTTTATGCATGTATACGTGATTTAAGCAGTAAATAGGCAATAAAAAAGTGACGACAAATAAACATGAGTGTAAAAGTTCATATCTTCTAAGAGGCTGAAGTGAATATACTGGATGGAGACTAAGCTGTACAAATTCTCCATATATATTTTGCTCACTTCCAAAATCACATTTTCAATAATTTTTTTTTAATTCTAGATATTACCTAGGGAATATGATGCCACTTACCTCTGTTTTGATTATCAACATAATTTAAATTCTTTAACAAAGCAATTCTATTCTCATAATCAGGATAAAGCAACAAACTGGCATTAGATAGTTTAAATTCCAGATCTTTCCTTCTTTCTTCTAAAAATTGCCTTCTAAAAACTGTCATAAATTGCTGCTCAAAATTAGGAATTTGGGTACTTGGAAGGTGATCAATGATTTTGTCCTTTAAATTATACATTTCCAATAGATTTCTATGCAATTCTGGATTATTAATTTTCAAATCTACGATATAATGCAAATATTCCAATTTATTAGTAGAAGTGCTAGAATTAGCCAGTAAAGTCAATTTATGAAGCTCCTGTACAGCTTGTATACAAGTTTGACCTGGCTCGCTATCTTTAAAACGTTCTATTTGTCTTTTTTCTATATCTCTTATGATGTATTCTGTGTTTATTTTCAGGTTTTTAGCTGATATTTCAAATATGTCCACTGGTGACACAGTAAGCATTTCATGTCCCGGTGTACCTAGAGGTAAAAATAATTTATCTTGTGCCAGGCCCAGCATTTGATACCATAGATCCTCTTTTATTTCCTCGGTTTTTGTGTTATTTGAATCGGTCAAAACAAGAACTTTATACTGGAGTTGCTTAGAGCGATTGACAACTTGCAAAACAAGCGCCAGTTTATTAACATGATTTTTATACGTGACCACTAAAATTCTTCCAGGTATAACAGTCTTTTGTATTTTAGGAGATGCCATGACATGATTCTGGAAATAAATTTTCTTTCACACTGGGTATGTCCCTCATTTGAAAAGTCAAGTATTCGTTATGCAAGGTGTTTTTAATGGATATTTTTTCCATAACTTTCTTATTTGTTGAATTAGGTAAAATAATGTTTAGCATTTGTACCTCTTTTTGCAAAAAAATATTAGTGCTTATACAGGGTTATTCAGAACCTATCCGAAATAAAATTTGGGGATGTTCAACATACATGTAGAAATGTGGTAGTGCAAAAAGAAATTTTTTTGGCGGGGTCTGAAAACTATTTAAAAATTTTTTATTGCACGCCGCTGGATACTGGTCCACTGTAATGGAGTGACCTTGGGACTGACAATGCAAACTAGCTAGCACGAAAGAAACCGGCGCGCCCGGCTCAAAAAAGATTTGCAGCGTTTTACTTTAAAATAAACTTAAAGATAGATAGACGTTCCAGGTACAAAAAACTTGTTTACTGTTTTTTGTCGGAATGTGGTATATCCGATCTCGTTGAAGTACAGTTGCCCAGCTACGTAGTCCTTTATAATGGTATAACTTTAAACATTGTTTACAGGAAATCCTAATTACTTTTATTACAATTTTTTTGGTGATATCGATTTCTTATTTAAGGATGCACATATCCTCAAAGTTTTTCAGATGAGTTCTGAATAAGGCTGTATAGAGGTGTTAGATACATTACTACGTTGCAACTAACTTTTTTATTTAAAGTGAAATACTCTCTATATTTTGAAATTTCAAGGAAAAAGCAATTTTAGGCCCGACAAGAATCCAAGGTTACATTTTCAAGAAGTCCTTAAGTGAATACAGGGTGAAAACAAAAAAATGAGTATTTGCTGGAAACGTCCATTCCTCGTTTACTGTAAAAGATATCACTGGCGTAGTTTTCCACATAACACCAAAACACTATACTTCACTCTATGCAAAAGATACATTCATCAAACTTTCAGGACAGGGATAGCAAGTTAACAAGGATTTCAAAATAGGTCTCTTTAAAAATTTAGGTCTACTAGATTTGATGCTAGAATACTCAACTTTTGTTTTTATTATGGGTGCCATATTGGATTTTCGGAATGCTAGGTCACTAGATCCATTAAACTTGACTTTCTTGTGTGGGCTTATCTAAAAAACCAAGTAAGCATGTTAAATATTTTTTCATTTTTGAATATATGCATATTATACATGGTTGAAAATCACTTTTGAAACAGTTTTCAAAAATGCGAAAATATCCAATATGGCGCCCATAAGAAAAACAAAAGTTAAGTATGGTAGCACAAAATGTAGTAGACATAATTTTTACCGATCAATTTTGAAAATTTCTATCCTTCTATCTATCCTTCTCCTGAAAATTTGATGAATGTATATATTACAATAAACGAGCTATGGGTGTTTCTTTTCCCAATTTAATCAACTCTGTATCTCTAATAGTTTCCGAGATGCTCATACATTTCATTTTAAACTGGGCACAGTGTATACAGAAGATCCTGAATTGTTTTTACTGTAAAAAGAAGATAAAGTGTGCTACCTTAAAATAAATTTAAAACGTAATGTTTGCAAATGACGTGGTACTTGGTGCAACTTACCCTTGCTGTGGCGTGGCTGGCGGTGGAAGCTTATAGTAAGCCAGAATTGTTAACGGTCTTGCAGTTCCAAGTTCTAGTAAACTTAGAGGACTAGATTATATATGTCATATATAATCTAGTCACTGGGTCAAGGAGGCCAGTTACAAGCCACTGACTCCAGGAGAATAGCTGAGTGGGCTGTGGCAATCCCACTAGGAAGCTTTTCTCAAGCCCGTCCGTGCGTGGTGAAGAGCCACATCCTGCTCGAGGTGGCCCTGCTGACGACTAAACACGGCGGATCTAGACGAGGAAGGTCGATAAATTCCCCCAAGTCAGGATGTATGCGACCCGTGTCCGTGGCCGAATGGCACCGGGGTGATAGGTGTCTCTAACGGGGCCTCTAGAATACCGGGCAACCTTCTAGAGTATCCTTGCCTTGCCACAGCAATGCGGGGCTCTGCTGTGGTGGACTCTAATCCCTTGCTACTCGTGGGACTTTTATGGAGAACATAGTAGCCAACAAAAAACAACCTAACGAGGGGGGTCAAACCCTCGACCCTCCCCAGGCAACTGGGGAACCTATGGAGATCGGGATTAATCCGACTCTCATTGAAAGCCCGATCCCATCGGATCAGGAAAGGAGGCTGCTACAGTCTCCGACACCTGAGACTGAAGGAGAAGGCAATTTAGGGGATGAGACATCTACATCTGTAGACAAACTCTCCCTTAAAAGAAGACGGCTAGGAGGAGCTGCAAGGAAGCGCCTAAGTCGTTTGCTTAAGAGCGGAGTGCCTTACCAAACCGCCTTAAGTAATGTGCTGAACCAGCCGAAACTTGATCCTCAGCAGGAGGTAGGTAACCAGTCCTCCTCTCTGCCAGTGGGAACGAGCAAACGCATGCGTTCGGATGGTAGTTCACCGGATCTGGGAGCCAAGAGAGCCCGGGAAGGTGGATATACCAAACCATCATTCAAGGCTGTAACAGAGGGAATTAGGGTGGGAATTATCCACCCTGCGTACCCCGAAACGGCCTTGACCAACAACCAATTAGGAACTCTGCAGAGGGCGATAATGTCAGCTGTAGATGAACTACCAGATGATGGACCTCAGGTGAGATTCCAGGGCTGTACACATCGACCTGGATGGCTTCTCACCACCTGTGTGGATCAGACGAGCGTCTCGTGGTTGGAGAGCACAATAAAGCATCTTCAGCCGTGGGAAGGAGCTCGTCTTCAAACCGTACAGGGTGAGGATTTACCTAAACCACATATATATGTGGCCTATATACCGGATGAAGCCGACAAACGGCTCACATCGGACATAGTTCTCAGCAGGCTGAGAAAAATGAACCATGGCTTGAATACCCGGGAGTGGAAAGTACTACACCGGGAAGAGTCTGGCCCAGGGCAGGTCTGGACATTCTCGACTGACGAGGGGTCTAAGGCAGCTCTGGAAGGGCTGAACAATCAGCCCTATTTTGGTTTTGGGCAGGTGCAATTCCGCCCAAAAATTAACAAAATCAAAGGGGTAAAAGGGAAAGAACCCGCCCCAACAACTAAAAGGTCGGAGGATGAACCACCAACCTCGAGGGGCAAATCTAAAATGCACTCCACTGGTGGAAAATTTCCCCGAAACAAACCACTTGGGAAAGGAAAATCCATCCCAAACAAACCTCCTCTTCGGAAGAGTGGATCAAAACCGCCATCCGGAAAGAAGGGTAAACCGCCCTCCCCCAAACCCAAACCAAGCACCTAAACCCCGTTTCCTATCCTAGTTTCCCCTCTTTATAACCTTTTTTTTTTTTTTTTTTCCATCCAATAACCCATCCCCTCCCCCTGATGTCTGCTACTACTACATACATCAGGTGTCTACAGGCGAACATTCAACATGCCAAGGCCGCGACGTATGTCCTTGGAAAAAGATTCCAGGACGAGCAAATTGACATTGCTCTTATTCAAGAACCCTGGACCAGTAATACAGGCCGAGTAACCGGACTAGGTAACACTTCTGGAAAGGTAATAGTGATGGGATCTGAAGCCAGACCCAGAGCTTGTATCTGGATCAGAAACAATATTAACTATTTTGTACTTACAGGTTACTGCACCCCGGATGTCGTAGCCATCCAACTATCGATCCGAATGGGGGAGAGCAGGGGGAATATAATCCTCTGCTCGGCTTACTTTCCGGGCGATAGGGATGCTGGTCAACCTCCTCCATCTGCAGTGCGGGATTTAGTCGCCTTCAATAGGAGAAACAATGTCCACCTGGTCATCGGATGTGATGCGAATTCCCACCACACGGCTTGGGGCAGCACAGACATTAACCAAAGAGGTGAGTCACTATTTGATTATATATTAGGTGAAGGGCTAATGGTAAACAACATTGGTTCAGAACCAACCTTTATCACTAGAAATAGGAGAGAGGTACTAGATCTCACCATCAGCTCAAATCTTTTGAGCAATAAGATAACTGACTGGAAGGTATCTTCTGAACCATCATGTTCAGACCATAAACACATTCTATTTAATATAGAAACGGGGCCTAGGCCCATGGTGAAATATAGGGACCCGAGAAGCACAGACTGGGGCGAGTACAAACGATCGGTCCAGTCACGACTTCAAGGTACCCTGACCACTATAAATAATCGTGACGAGATAGAGATTGCGACGGAACAAATTCGGAACGCTCTTATAGCAGCTTATCACGAAAACTGTCCACTTAAGACCAAAAAAGATAATAGAGGCACATCTTGGTGGAACAAAAAACTGGAAAAAATGAGGAAAGAAGTTCGACGCCTCTTTAATCGAGCTAAAGTTTCGGGCGCCTGGGCTCCATATAGATCTGCATTAACAGACTATAATAAAGAAATAAGAAGGGCAAAAAGGGAATCTTGGAGGAAGTTCTGCGAGAGTATATCTGATTTACCTAGCAGTACGAGAATCCACAAGATCCTTTCTAGAGATCCGGCAAGGGAATTTGGGTCGATAAAACGACCTGATGGAACCTTCACGAACTCTGGAAGGGAAACCTTGGAGCTTTTGTTAAAAAAACCACTTCCCAGGTAGTTCGATTTTGGATAACCAGCAACTACCACTACCAGAAGGCCGATTTAAACGACCTAACCAAAATGACTGGATGGTGGCCAGGAAGGTTATCACAAGACCAGCTATTGAGTGGGCTATCAAATCTTTTCAGCCATTCAAATCACCCGGTGAGGATGGTGTGTTTCCGGCTCTGCTCCAAAACGGACTGGAAATCATCATACCGTTTCTTATTAGACTATTCAGAGCTAGTCTGGCATGGAGCTATATACCATCCAGTTGGTCCGCAGTGAGGGTGGTATACATACCTAAAATAGGTCAAATAGACCTATGCCCCAAATCGCTCAGACCCATTAGCCTGACATCATTTCTGTTGAAAAGTCTGGAAAAGGTACTGGACGGACACATTAGGACGAGTGTGTTAAGCATTCATCCTCTTAATACCCACCAGTATGCCTATCAAACCGGCAAGTCAACAGAACTAGCCCTCAACAACTTAGTCGCTAAAATCACCCAATCTCTGCAGAGTAGGCAAATTGCAGTGGCGGCCTTTCTTGACATTGAGGGAGCGTTTAACAATGCACTGCCTGACTCCCTATATACAGCTGTCACTGCTAGGGGAGTTGACCCAACCATAAGTGGCTGGATTCGGGCTATGTTAGAAAATAGAACTATAACGACGTCCCTTCAGGAAGAAACGGTCAGATTTAGGGCCGCAAGAGGGTGTCCACAAGGGGGGGTTCTTTCCCCCCTACTTTGGTCACTGCTTGTGGATGACCTGCTGGCCATACTTTCTGTGTGGGAGGTTGAGGTTCAAGCATATGCGGACGATCTAGTCATTTTAATCAGAGGAAACTCTGAAGAGGGAATTTCCCTCACCCTCCAAGAGGTACTAGAGACAGTACTGAGTTGGTGTAAGAGGGAGCAGATGTCTGTAAACCCTCACAAAACGGTAATTGTACCGTTTACCAAGAAAAGGAAGCTGGACAACTTAAGACCTCCCTCCTTACTTGGTGAAATAATTCCATTTGCGGAGGAAGCGAAGTATCTGGGTGTAGTACTGGATAAGTCGCTTAATTGGAACTCCCATCTGGAAAAAATGATCCACAAGGCACGACTGTCCTTATGGACTTGTCGAAGAATTTGTGGGAAATCTTGGGGCACTGGATCCAAACAAATATATTGGCTGTATGTGACGGTCATACGACCCATGATCGCATACGGCTCCATAGTTTGGTGGTCCAAAGGACTACAACAAAGGACCAAACTCAAACTCTCTGGTTTACAGAGACAAGCCTGCGTGGCCATAACTGGAGCAATTAGTTCCACACCGTCAGCAGCTCTGGAAATCCTACTGGACCTACCTCCTCTTCATATATATTTGGAGAGAGAGGCCAGATGGGCAACATACAGACTAAAGCAGGCAGCTTTTAACATGCCGCAGTCTGACACCATGGAGCGCAATAGGCTGCTGGATGACATGGAAAGTCACAGTATCCTGGAGATGATTTCAGATGTCATGCCTGCAAAGACCAACCTTGAACTGCCCTTTCACATTCTCTTCCCAGGAAGAGATGAGTGGGATCGGAATAAGGCTGACCTATTAAGGGCAGATAGTTGTTGGTTTACAGACGGATCCAAAACACCCATGGGAGTTGGAGCCGGAGTATATAGTTGCAACCCAACGGTGAAAATATCTTCATCCCTTGGCAGTTATGCAACTATATTTCAGGCAGAAATTTATGCCATCGAATTGTGTGTACAGAGGCTGGAACAAAGGCAACTTACACGCAAATCGATAAAAATCTTCTCAGACAGCCAAGCAGCTCTTAAAGCTCTTGGTTCCTACCGTTGCAACTCAAAAACGGTATGGAGCTGCCAGCAGGCACTTGCTCAATTGAGCAGAAAAAATAGAATAACTCTGGTCTGGGTCCCAGGCCATTCTGGCCATGAGGGGAATGAGGCAGCCGACTCTCTAGCTAGGGAGGGTGCTGCCTCTGAATTTGTCGGACCAGAACCGGTGCTTGGCATATCCTCGAGTACTGCCAAAGCAACGCTCTTGACCCGGGCTGAGGAGCAAATCCTCCAGTACTGGCAGGAACTACCACGATTAGTTCATTCGAAGGCGTTTATAATAAACCCTTCAAAAACAAGAACTAAAAAACTTCTAGAGTTAAGCAGGTTTCACCTACGAACTCTAATTGGCCTATATACGGGCCACTGCCGTTTAAAATATCATCTGTGCAAATTCGGCCTAGCAGAAGATGCTGAGTGCCGCCTATGCTTAGAAGATGATGAAACGGCAGAACACATATTGTGCACCTGCCCTGCTGGGGAAAGGATCAGATACTCATTATTTGGCAAAGGACAACTTCTGCCAGAGGATCTGAACAAACTCTCACCCAATAAGGTGATCAGCTACATTAAGAAGCTGGACCTGTTGGGTGAAATATAAGTAGGTGTGAGCCACAATAGACCACATGGTCGCGGTGGAGGGTCTGGTTTTCGGCCCACTCACTTTTGAACCTAACCTAACCTATATATGTCATTATATGTATATGTCACGTTACACAATAATTAATGTCGCATAACTACAAGTTGCGCGTGGAAGTTTAGAGAATAGATATGCGAAAAATGAGTGAGCGGAATAAACAACTATTCTTCTATGAGAATCAAAACTAACTCTTGTCTGCCCCGCAATCCATTGGGCTTCATAGTTGATGTTGAGTTTTTTGTTTTACCAAGTAGGTATAACGCGAGAACATTGAATTATATTAAATAAAATGGGATATATGCATTGGCAATATTAATACTAATAAAAAAATTATAAAAATTAAAGAAATATACCGGGTTAGTCAGAAGTAACGCACAGGTTAAAAAATAACTCGGAAACTACTGAAACAGAATTTGGTATACAAAGTTTACAAATAACACTTGATCCAATAAGAGTATTGGCAATGTTGCCAAGTCTACCGGTTTTTCCCAAAAAATTCCAATTTATTTTTTTAAATGGAACAGCCTGTATATTTTTAGATAATTGGAAAGAAGTTTTTTTACGAATACGGTCATATAAGGTTTTATAGATAGATAGATAGATATATTACCATAATTTCATTCCTAAGTTGTAAATAAACACTGGCTCGCTCATAGAATTTTACCAAAGGTTGCAAGTAGCTACTTATTTGTTGTCTGAGTAACTCTTCTACCTGCTGGTTAATCTTTTCTAATTGTTTTTTAATCTCTGTCATATTTTTCTGATGGTCAGCTTCACCAAAACTTCTGGACATCATTCCTTCAACTGTAAGGCTTTCTACACGCAGTAAACTTAAGACCTAAAATTTACAAAATAAACCAATTTGCAATTTCGCAAAATTTTGCAAAATTTCATGTATTCGATATCCGATATGAGGATAAACCCCATTTCATTTAACCCATTAATGCCTAGCGTGCCATATATGATACGATAATAGTGACGTAACTGCTAGTCTGATAAGATTAATTTAAAATATCTAGGAGTAATGCTATATGCATCACATAGTAGTAATGTTAGTTGCCTACGCACAAAAATTACTTTAACAGTCAGTGATGCATGTATTTCGTGTAATAAGGTGAAACTATTGAAGCTTCTCTTATGAGTTCTCAAAATGAATGATAGAAAAGGGTAAGTAATTATTTTGAAATTTCTGGCCTAATAAATATGTGTATTGTAGTGTATATGTGAACTAGTAGTACTTAAACTAGGTCAATGTATTTTTATTTGAATAACTGAGGTTATGTGTAGTTACATATGAGATGATTTACGTCAGTGTGCCATATATGATACGCTAGGCTGATGAGATCCTTTTATGTTTTAGTTTGACTGTACAGCAAATTGCGGATTTATTTGAAAGTAATGATTTTTGGGAAGATGACCCAATTGATACAGTATTTATTGCTCCTCCTGAGCCCAATGACTTCTCAGAAGAGGACTCTGCCGATGAAGATGTAGGGGGTCTCTTGGACAACCTTTCAGGTAAACAGCTTCAAGCCCAAGCAGAAGCTGTGACTGCAAGTGGACGTAGGATTGGCGATGATAGTGAAATAGAGCTGAATACTGAATATGAAGATTCTGATACATCAGATGAAGAAATGAACTGGCCGTTAAGTCGTTTTATAAAACCAACTGTCACCCAGATAAAAAAGCGAATATTTTCTTGGAAAAAAAATCAAGACCTTCTTGAATCCAACCAAATATTTCCCGAACGTAATACTTCGGCTTTTAGAGATATGAACGCTGTTGAAATTCTGGAACTGTTCATAGACGATGACGTTATTGACTTTTTAGTGGAGGAGAGTAACAAATATGCATTACACATAAATTGCCCTGATCCGAAAATTACTGGCAGTGAGATGAGGTGCTTTTTGGCAATACTTATTGTTTCTGGTTATAATTCCGTTCCATCTAGAAGGTTTTTCTGGGACTCAGGAGAAGATGCTCGAAATATCTTGATTCACAAAGCTATGAGACGGGACCGTTTTGAACAAATTATGCGGTTTGTACATTGCGCCGACAATATGAACTTGGATAAAAGAGATAAGATGTCTAAGCTTAGGCCTCTTATAGAAAAGTTAAAAAAAAAGTTCATTAGTTACTTCCAACCTGAAAGAGAGATTGATTATGACGAGAGCATGGTGGAATATTTTGGTCGCCACGGATGCAAGCAGTATATCCGTGGTAAACCGATTAGGTTTGGTTATAAAATTTGGTGCATAAATACAAAATCTGGATACCTTATCAACTTTGATGTTTATCAAGGTGCACAGCCAAATTGTAATTCTAGGGACCAACAGTTATATGGAAAAGCTACTGCCCCACTAATCCAGTTGATTAACGAGCTAGGGCCAAATATAACATCTTTACCCCTACGATTTTATTGCGATAATTTATTCACATCAATGTCTTTACTGCTTTATATGAAGGAACGCAATTATGCTGTAACAGGTACCATAAGGGAGAACAGGGTTCCGAAAAATTGCCCCATTCGTTCTGTCAAAGAAATGAAAAAGACATCTCGGGGTACTTTTGATTTTGCCTGTGCTCAAAACGATTCCATTGTTATAGTCCGATGGAAAGACAATTCAGTCGTTACCGTTGCGTCAAATCTCCATGGAGTTTATCCAGTTACTACTGCACATAGATATTCAGCTGCGGAAAAGAAAAAAATTGGCATTCCCAGACCTAATCTCATAAACCAATATAACAACTTTATGGGTGGCACTGACCAAATGGATGCTAATATCAATGTCTACAGAATAGGTATAAGGGGAAAAAAGTGGTGGTGGCCCATCTTCACCTGGCTGATAGATGCTAGTATTCAAAATGCCTGGATAATTGCTAAGAGTTCTGGTCGCAAGATTTCTCAACTTGAATTTCGAAGGGAAATAACTCAGTGCTATCTACAAAAATATCAAGTGCTACCAAGAGGAATCGGTCGCCCTTTTGCGTCTAGTCATAGTAATGTGTTTGAATATGTAAGATTCGACCGACAAGATCATTTGATTGAATATGTACCAGACTCAAAAAGACGACGTTGTGCAGGTCGTGTGCATGCTGTAAAGTCAAGTGCTGTTCGCACGCAATGCAGGAAGTGTAATGTGGGATTATGCATTTCTTGTTTTGCGTCATTTCATCAAAAACCTTAACAATTTGGTTTTATAACATACTACAATATTTTTTTACTGTGCAATCTGTTTTTGTGTGCATTTTATCTGTCCAATAAATAATTTAAAATTAATGCCTTATATGCCAACATGAATACCTTATATGCCTAGTGTGCCTTATATGGCACAGCTTATATATTTTTTTGTAAATGACATTAATAAAAACAAACATATTTAAAAATGTTTAAATAAATCATCAAAAGAAGTAATGTTAAAAAAAACAAAAATTATGGAAAAAAATTTATTCAGGCATTAATGGGTTAAAATTAATGTTTTAAAAATTTTCTTTGCACATATTCAGTCATACGCACTTGAAATCCATATTTTGGTAACCAGACCGAGGAACAGTATTCTAATTTACAACGCACAAAACTATTTATTTGAAAGAGATGCCGAAAACAACTACTCCACAGGCAATATGCCCCGACTGGCGTTGCATTACATCGGCATCTCCTTAGATGGTTTTACGGAATATGAATAAAAAGAATAGTCTACTAATATATAATATACATAAAGAAGTAAATATAATACTTACCATACCATAAGTTAGTCTAAACTGACTAACTAATGAACTCGGTTTACCAAGCATCATTCTTTTCAAATTTTCTTCAGATGGTACAGCATATTTACATAATATAATTACAGTTCCTTCACTATCAAGGCCTCTTCTACCAGCTCTTCCAGCCATTTGAATGTACTCCGCAGGTTCCAAGTCCCGCAATTCTTTTCCGTCGTGCTTTCTTATGGCATCAAATACGACAGTTCTAGCAGGCATATTTACTCCCATTGCAAATGTTTCTGTAGCGAATAAGAGCTAGAACAAGGCAGAAACATGGTTTATGGATTTCAATGGAAGCATAATTATCTCATTTGGGATAATAAACCAAAATCAAAATTTACACCCTTTTTTTAAATGATTATGTCAAATCGAAAACCGCAATCTATACATCTTAATTTGAAGACTAGACTTACCTTGTGAAAATTTTTATACCAAATTTTTTAATGATTTATTCTATGTGTAAGTGACCCAGATTTAGAGGTATTTAAAACTTAAGATGAATCTTTTTATAAAATATGAATGATGAGGTGATTCTGGTGTATCAAACTGAAAATATGTCACATTTTTAAATGAATCATCTCGAACCCTTATACATGATATAGGTTCACCAGTTAAGGTGAAAAGAACTTAAAAATGTTTGAATGAAATGAAATAATGCTTTATATTGATTGATATAATGTAATGATTATAATAATGAATATGATTAATGATTTATATATTATTGTTGTTGTACTGTATAGTGGATTTATATTATTATTTTCAAAGTTTAACCATTATCGGTTGTGTTCTTCAGAACAGAACCGATAACACAGATTTATAGATTTTTAGATAATACAGGGCGAATCTTAACTTGTACGCATACAATTTGGAAAATTATAGGCGTGGACAAATAATGACTAATAATGAAAACAAAAGTGTAGTAAAACATTTTTAGTTTTGGAAATAATTTGAAAGAAATGTTTACAAAAATTTATCACGTGAAAATTTTTGTTTATAAAAACCAAGAAGTAAACAAGTCAAGACGATATGTTTGGTATTTCTAGCAGGTTATTTTAAAATACAATATATGAGACTTCTAGAAGTAAGGATAAGTTGACGATGACGTAATGTCTTAATTTTGTACACTGAATTGAAAAGCCTTGGTATCAAAAGTGGATACGCCTTATCTACTAAGTAAGAGCATATAAGCAAATTATTCAATCTAGCATCTAGCAAGTTTTTTACTTCTATTACTATTCTAGTTTAATTACAGTTCTCTGGTTAATATTTATTAATTCTGGAATTTACTGAAAATATGTAACTAAATAAATAGACTCTCTAATTTTCTGTAGTAAACGCCAATAATGTACCTTTATAAGACCACGTTGGAAGAGCATTTCAACAATTTCTTTAATAATAGGGAGAATTCCACTATGATGAACACCAATACCCCTAGTTAGAATATCCTGCATTTTAACTATCTGAGGAATATTCTGATCCGGCTCCTTGAGGCATCTAATGCATTTATTGAAGAACATTGTTATATGAGACTTTTCTTTTTGAGTTGTTAAATCCAAATTTTTCAAATTTATAGCATTGTTATCACATTTTTGCCGAGAGAAAGTAAATGCTACTACAGGCAGTAAATCATGTCGTTTCAAATGGTCGATAAGGCCCGACCAGAGATTTTTCTCTTGAGCTGGAGTCATTTTCTGGTACATATTTTTTTGGTGCTCTGGTTTGATAGAGTCCTTAGCTTTCATGTACCTGAAACATAAATAATAAAATTGTATTTAAATAAACATTACATCACATATACAAGTAAATTATTAATCTAAGATAAGTGTATGAATATAAATTTGCAACTCAATAGACAGCTTATTGTTTTCATTTTTGGCACCAGGCATATTTGTGAAAGAATTTCTTATATATCGTGAAGCTCATTGGTATAAATAAACAAATGCAGATAATAGTACCGAGCATAAAATAAAAAATTGATAAAATAATTCCCGAATGTAGCAGAAAATTTGGAACCAAACCCTTTTGGGGGCCACCAGTTTGACATCCGGCAAAATATACAGATTTGAAATAATATGGCAAAAAGACATTTGAGAAAAAAATTTAACATCTCTAAACTATGATGGAACTTTGAAACTGAATTGATTTTTGGTTTTTTAATTGAACTTGCAATGTTCTGTCTACTTCGTCTACAGTTTCAAACATAATCATATAACAATTTGAATGTCTAAAATTTGTAAGCTGTAGCATAATCGGCTAGATCAAGTCACCTAGTCCCTGCTCCTTATACTAGTCTGTTCCATTGTCCTGTTTCACTACTTCCCTGCAATTACCGGCATTGGCAGCACGTACGATAAGTTTACAGTAGTCAATTGTTTGTTTTAATTTGAGGTTTGTGACAGCCTGGCAGCTGTCAAACTTATCTGGTAGTGTTTTTATGATTATTTTGATGCTACTCGAGTTATCTTCGTTATTTTTAATTATTTTGTCGTTGTGTATATAAGTTTTAAAGTTGTGGTTACTTCTATGAGTTTTGTGTTTTGTAGTGCCGTAAAGTGCAACTGCTGTCACTAGTGTCACTGTCAACTTTTGACGTATAGAGTATGCCATATTGACACTTTGTAGTTCTCAGCGACACCATGTGGTGGTGACAATTACTGAATCTCCATGGCAACCACAAAATGAATTTCACACCCCTGTACCCAAATTGGGCCAAATGTACTAACTAGAAACAGGAGCAGGCGACGTTATTTAGCCGATTATGGCTGTAGAATCCCAGAGTAAAAATTGAGAAAAATATAAAACATACTGATTCATACAACGTGATAATTCTGTTCTTACCCACTAATAAGCCACTTATCAGCATCTAATATTTTGTATCTATTGTCCCTTGAGCCTCCACCTGTGCCAGTATAGAGATAATGTTGAAGAGGGACAGGCCTCCTGAATGTAGTTATAACGTACACCTTCCTCTGGTGTGTCCTACCAAGCCAGTCAGCAAATTCAATGGTGTTTGGAACTGTGGCACTTAAAAGTACAACACAGACATGGGCAGGTAGCATGATCAAGACTTGTTCCCAAACGTGCCCGCGTTCTCTATCATTAATGTAATGCACCTACAAGCAACTTCGCTTTTAGGAAAGCGACAAATTCACTCTGTTATGTATAAAAAAAATCTTAAAACTTAAAGGTATATCTTTGGCATATCTAACAAAATTGATCCTCAGCGATCTGTCAAAAGAAAATCACATCTTTACTAGATTTGGACGTTGAGTGACCAAGTTTTATAAAGAGGCGCAAGCCTAATGGCACAATGCGTGTTCATACAGTTCCTCATGACATTCTACCCCTCCTATCCCCACCGTCCACAAGTTGCTGCGCTATACTCAAGCACCGCCAATGAGAAAAGATAGAAACATGTATTTATTTCATGATTTTTAGGGAAAACAAACTGGAGTCCAAAGACTATATTAGCTGAAATTTATCCAACGCCCGGCGACTTGGCTTAGAGCATTTCACTTTAATTTGTTTAAGACCGGGTGCAATTTGATAGAAGCAGTACAATACAGCATACATTTGTATGCACCTACCTCAATTATTATTAATTGAAGCAAAATAATAATTAATTATAATTATGATTTTGCTGATTTCGTATTTAATTTTTGAGGTTTGTTTATGAAAGAAAAATA
Source organism: Pogonocherus hispidulus (assembly GCA_963924545.1). Lineage (NCBI taxonomy): Eukaryota > Metazoa > Arthropoda > Insecta > Coleoptera > Cerambycidae > Pogonocherus > Pogonocherus hispidulus. The sequence goes on from OZ004693.1 coordinate 81,899,877, forward strand.
ATATTATTTAATTCGGTATTTTACTAGGTAAGTACTATTTATTTACTTAGGTATGTATTATAGCAATAAAAAAATTAATTTTGTCAAACTTATTATTTGCCCAATAAAATAATATTTCATTTTTTTTATAAGCAAGGCAGTAGATAATTAACGACAGCTGTATACAAGGTGTAAGTACAATAGCAATGAAAATGTAAAAATTAAAGAAACAAAATTTTTAATTTTTTACACCTATGGAACCCCTACTTTTTAGTCTGTAAAATTTTTGATCAAAAATTTATATAAGTATAGATGCCGAAAAATTATAAATTTTAGGGAACGAATCCCCCTGCTTGTTTTATGACCTGGTAGTAATTCGAAGCAAGTAAACTTTTTTTCAATCCTTTAAGTCAATCCCTTGATACTAATGCTTAGGACAGTAGCATCAATAAATTAATTCTGCTTTTAAAAGTAAGTCCATTCATTGATCATTGTAAATGCCAAACGAAAAAAATATATGTTCCAGGTGGGATTATTTCTGATTATTACTACAAATACAAATAGATATTGATAAACCACTTACTTCATCAAAAATTACATACTCTAAATCTCTTGTAATGTCACTACCACAGTATAACATTGACCTTAAAATCTCTGTTGTCATAATCAAACAGGACGCAGTCTGATTTATCTGAAAATCACCAGTTATTAACCCAACATCTTTAAAAACTGATTTAAAATCCCTATACTTCTGATTCGATAGGGCTTTAATAGGAGAAGTGTAAATGGTTCTCGTCATATGTCTTTGTGATAACGCAATGGCATATTCAGCCACAACAGTTTTTCCCGCAGAGGTGTGTGCTGCAACAAACACGTGATTGTGTTGTTCCAGTTGTAAAATTGCTAATTTTTGGAAATTATCTAGTTCAAAAGGAAATTTAATGGCCATTTCAGGAATTCGTTCTTTAAAATTTGTCACAGGTTTAGTGGTATCTAATAATATCGCCCATTCACTGCCCTTCCATGTAGTCTCTGGCGGAACCGTACTGATATTCAAAACTGGTGGCTCTTTAGGCAATATTTCTTCCTCTTCAGGCAATGTTTCAGATGGAGCTTTGTTTGTTTCTTCTTCTTTTTCTTCCTCTTTGCTGTCCCAAATTCCTAACATTTAAATTGAAAACAAAAATAATAAATACTAAAATATATACTGTTAAAAACTATTAATTATAGAAAAGAAATACTTAAAATTATACAATTTATTTAACAGATGTGAACGCAGACAAGGGTCTAGTTATAATGATTCTTTATTCATCTCACTAGAGCACCGGTGACTGGTTATTCTCATCACTTGAATTCTAATTGATAACCGAATAACTCATATTATATTATTGCAATGACCAGATAATAGGTTATTTTTCACTTGAGTGATCTCAGTACTAGATATCACCAATAACTATATTTTTACAGGTACAATATAGTTTTGATGTATTCAAATGAATACGATGAAACAATAAGAAAGATTAAAAGTAAACCACCTAGTTTGTCTCCTCAGAATAATAGTTCTAAGATATTAAAATATGTACTTCATTCAAAATTAGTTAAAAAAAAAAAGAATACAGTACCTATGGGCACTAACTCCAAATAAAAATTACAAAATAACTACCTAATAGATGTTGTTCTTGATGTACTATATCCAGAAGATTAATAACATTCTTACTATCGTCTATAAGTTGCTTCTCATTGACAGTATCTGACTCTGACACTAGAGTAACCCCGTCCTTAGCAAAAACAAGTCCATTTTGAAATCCTGGTGGAACCGTCAGTAATTCTAAAATAAATAGTTTTCATATACAGAATTAAAAGTATGTAATAAAATTACTTAATTGATAAAACTACCAACATAAAAATATTTTAAAGTAATTTTAATAACTACTTACCTGCATCTAATACACTTTCCTTCGGTAAATCCAATATGGGATTAGGAAAACTACCTGGTAAGAATGGTATGTAACATGCATTTCCTCTGGTGGCTTCTGCTGGAGAAGCCGGTGCTCTATTTAAGGACATTGAATTTTTTGCAGTAGCCCCAGCACCTTGAATGGGTACCTCTCGAAATTCTATAATTTCTCCTGTGTTCGGATCTCTTTGTACCTATAAATATATAAATAAAATCAAATGTTATATATTATAGCCGAATGAAAATAAGTGTACATACTTTTAAGGTTGTACATAGTGAGGAACCCACACAATGTAAAAGTTCTATCGGATTTGGCTTTCGAGGCCAAAACTCTTGATTCCTTTCATATTGGTGAATTGGGAGAGTCTCGGGGCATAAGAGATATTTCTTTAAGTCATCTTCTATATCAGGTAAGATAGGTGGAGGGTCATTCATTGGACTCATTTAATTTTTTATAAGAAAAATTAATTAACCTTAAAGTTAAGGTTAGGTTATGTCTCAAATTTATTTTATCAAATCAGATAATCAGAATACCAACAACAAACAACAATTACCAACCAACTGAACTCTAATTTCTGTCTGTCAGTCTATCTTTAAACTCTAATTTTTAGTGTTTTTAATTTTGTTCCACCTATCTTTAAACCATTCAAAGTTTCCACTAATTACCATCAAATTTAAGATAATGTTACTAATCTAGACTTTATATTAATTAAAGTTAAAACTAAAAACTTTACTATTTTTCTTTACGTAATTTCTATTTTATTAAAATAATAAGGGACAAAAGGAAATATTAGTTTAGTAATTTTTGTTTTTTGATGTTTGTCAATTTTTTTAGTTTAATGGCCGATAGGCCGGGTAATGAATTTCAGTGTTGAATGAACCACTCCCGATAGGAATTTGTGTTTAGAATTCTCAAATTTATAATATCAGTAAGTATCCTTTTTATTTACCCCTGATAATATTTCCTAAATAGGTATTCTAAATTTATCTGCATTTTATTCATCATGGACAATCTATAACTGAGAAAATGACATTAGAAGCTGAAATGTCAAGTGAGGGGGATGGCTGTTAATATTGATACGAATGTTCCTTAATATCAAGAATTTGTTAATCTAATATTAAATATTTTCTTCTTTCTATTGGTTTAAATTGTGTGTGCAAGTTTCGTTATTATTTTTAGAATCAACGCGTTGGTTTCTACAGTGGGTACATCCGTAACGGGACATCTTGGAAAAACCGGTATGCAACGTTTTTGTTTTGCCCCGAGTAATTATGTCGTTCTAAATTTTATAGTTTTCACAAATCGCACTGCAATTTCCGGTTTTCCAAGTAATTACAAATATAGTCATAATGACGTACGCCAAAGGAATATCCGGACTCAATATAACAAATTTAGATTTAGCCATAAAATACCTATTATAGTTGCTTATCTTTAAATTTTCAGAGTGCCGTTGACGATTAAAGTGATAAATAGGTACATTTTTCTTGATCTTATTACACCTATTAAGTCAATTTTTGTTTTATATTTTATCTGTACTAGGTACCTTATAATATTTTATAAATTATGTTAAGGGTGCCCTACCAAAATAAAGCGAAACAGCTTGTTCTTCATGAAAAGTAATTGAAATATGAATTATTCTATTGTTAATAATAAGTTTACACACATGGTAGGTAAACATAAACTACAACAAAATTTGTATGGCTACAGAAAGTCGATAAAGTCTTTCGTACACATAATATTTTAAAGAAAAGAATATTTCTTAACTAATTTTCTATAATACTCTCGAAACATCTATTTGTTTCAAGCTAACCGTTGTCATACTATATAGTAGATGAATATGTAAAATTAATTAGCATCTAATCTAAAGTTCATATTTTATCATCGAAAATCTCACAAAGTCTCGCCCTTGTTTATATACCTATTAAAATAAAATTTTATTTTAGGGAATTTAAATATTCAAAATGTCTAATTCTAACTTTAGACTTTTGAATTATTAGTGTTGTTTTTACTTTACATCAAAAGTTTACGATATTTGTGTACTGAAAAAACGGTCTGAAATGTGAACATTTAGGCCCCAGGAACGGGCACCTTAATAAAAAGCTTTTAGGATATAAATGAGTACAATAAATGCATTTCTTAAGGATTTTACTGTGAATTTAAGTTTTAACTGTATTGAGTCCTCAAATGTTTATATGTTAATAACTTGTACATAATAGAATTTTTGTTGTTTTAGATATGGCAGTAAATGTTTATTCAACGAATGTCACTACTGAAAACCTGTCACGTCATGATATGTTAGCATGGGTAAATGAGTGTCTACAAAGTAATTTTGGCAAAATTGAAGAATTATGTACCGGCGCGGCATATTGCCAGTTCATGGATATGCTGTTTCCTGGATCTGTTCAACTGAAGAGGGTCAAATTCAAAACAAATCTGGAACATGAATATATTCAAAATTTCAAAATATTACAGGCTAGTTTTAAAAAGATGTCAGTAGATAAGGTAAATATTTTTTGTTCACATCAGATTCTGATATATCTTGAAAGGTTGTTTTGGTCAGCTAACATCTCGACTAGTTCTAAAGATAACCACATGTCTCACCTTGTGTTAACTTATCTGAGGCTCATTATTTCAAATTTGTTTATGTTTTAACTGTTAACTTTCTATTTTAGTTAGCCACATATTTTTTTTTGTCGGTTTGCATCTTTTGGTAGTGTCTGGTGATCCTTGATTTTAAACGGGACATTTCATCTGTTATTTCAAAAAGGCATTGTTTAGATATTTATATTTCGATACAAATTTTTTTATTTTTGTTAGTAACATGTAATTTTTAGTATATATTACGTAGATATTTTACAATCCAAAGTTGGTTCTGTAGTTAAGAAATTAGTGTGTTAACTGTAAAAGACTCAAATAGATGTTATAAAATGGATGCTAAAGTATAATAAAATGTGAGAAAACACGTATGTCTAAGGTTACCAAGCTGCCACCATCTATCTGGTTGGGCAACCAACCATAGAGGGAAGATCCTCATCTTTTAGTAACTTGTACGTGGGCGAATTCACAGAAGCTATGCAAACTTAGGCGAGGTTTGTGTAGAAAGACGTACCTTCCCTTAGATAGGTTGTAAAGCCGGAGATCCCTTGTCTATAAAACGCTAGGCAAGTAAAAGATCCCTACCCTGCTACAATACTAGAGGTTGGGCAAAGTTTCCAGGTTGGAGGTTGCTCGCTTCAGTGATTGACTTTAGTGTGGAAATAGATCAATGTTAAATAACCGAAATAAAAAAAATGACATCATTTTGAAAATTCACACTATCTGCATTTAATTTCTTCGCTAATATTAATCCTGTGGTTGATGTTATATTTGTATTATCATTTTCACAAAACTTTAAAAATAACGACGGATCCATGCTTTGCCAACTTATAGGTTATGTTTATTTACTGTTCCGTGGACAAACCCTTTCCCAAATTAGAAATAAGTGCAGCAAATCTAACCAACGTGGTCTAACGTACCACAAGCACTCTTAGAAAATCTTGCAAGTAAAGCACCCGAAAAGCTTGATAACTTTAGACATAAGCAGTGTGTTTCTTTGTAGTAGTTGGTATTTACAGGCAATTCCATCACCATATTCTCTCAATTTCACACCCACTGCTGCAACTACTAACAATTTTATATTGTAATGTTAGTTCTACCCAACTGAATTTTATCGTGACGTATATATGCAAAGCAACTGGCTAGTCTAGAAAACCTTTCTGCATCATAACAATGCAAACTGATAACAAAGAATGAATTGTGTGGCCAGGTTAAGAAGTTTTAATGATGCTTATGCTCTTCCATTTATTATATGGTTTCTTCTGGCAAATCAACTTCATATTTATCAAAATAAAAAGGGTTAGATACATTATTATTTGATCTAGTAAAAAAATTTTGCCAGTTTTTTTAAGAGATTTTTCAAAACTATTCACCTTGTAAGTGACCTAAAATTTAGTGTGTATTTTAAAATACATTGTTACTGTTGACATTCAGAATTAAGTCACTTCATAAGTACTGATGTGGTCGCTTGAATCATGTATTATTTTTAAAAATGATCTTTTTGCTAACTAAAACAACCAATAACTGACCACTGTTACTGTTGAAAATAAAATAGTTGTATAAAATATTGTAGATTATACCTGTAGATAAATTGATAAAGGGCCGTTTTCAAGATAACTTTGAATTTTTGCAATGGTTCAAGAAATTTTTCGATGCCAATTATGATGGGAGGGATTATGATGCTTTAGATGCAAGGGGTGGCATCATGATTGGCTCAGCTGCCAACAACAATAGCCACGGAGGTGGACTTATTTCACACCATGCAACCCCAAAACCTCATATACAGACTAGACAGGGTAACACTGATTCACTTGCAATTAACACACTAACTAGTTGAACATTATCCTGATAACTTGTTCAACTATTTTACAGTTAACACAATGTTCCAACAAATAAATTAAATTATAGATCTTTGTTTCTCATGCAGATGGATAATGATCATCTAAATTGTGGTTGATCCATTTTCATTGCTTTGAGTAAGAAATTGAAAGCTGTTGTCTGTCACTGTTGAGTAGGTTTTTGGGAAATACCACTGATTTGCATATATTTGGATTTCATATAATTTTGGAGGTATTTGTTTTTAATTACAAAGATAAAACTCAACATCTATCATCTTATAGTTATGATTTCTTTACTTAAAACTTTTGGCGGTAGTGCAAAATTGACGGCTGCAGGCACAAGATCTTTTTATTTCAGGGTTTACAAGTGAAAGTTGATAGGGTAGGAAGTAGGTAATAGTAAATAATGGCAAATATAAGGGCATTATTAAATTTAAAATTGGTACCTTATAATCAGATTTGTGATATCAAAACATATGTTCGCTTACTATGATTAATCACTTTAAAGCAGTATGTTTAGAAGCCAACCATTGATAAGCAAAATATTCGACAGTGTCCAGCAAGTGTCGAGAGATACTTATTCATATTTCAAGGTTAATAACAAAAAATATAAAATTTATAAATACAAATAAACTTTAATAAACTGATATGGCTTTACTGATATCTACATATCTTGGAATTCAAATGAGTTTTCCAAAGTAAATAAATAACAATAGCCATCGTTTTCACATTTGATAGCAAAATGTAAAATAAATAAGCTTCGCTTATGTTCCCTTGCTGTATAAATAGAAAAACTATATAAAATTAAAACAGTAGCAAAGCATAATACAATTACGAATAAATATATTACTTTTTAATCTAGTTTTAGTGTGGTTAATTGTAAATCAGGAATCCGTCAATAGTGTGTAGATCACAGTAGATATAGACAGGATATATTAAATATTTAAAAATATAGTAAGTCATAATTAGTGTGACTATCATCAGAAAATACAGGATATATGTTTTTCTTCATAGAACATTTTTTCTAAACAAATTCGTCTTGATTTTCAAAAGGTTTGGAAATAATATAAGGGATAATTTGTCAATAGTTTTTTTGTATTCCTGGTAAATTTGAATTTAATTTACAAATTTAACAAATTTGGCTGATCCAAAAGTATCAACTAATGCATTCAAAACTGACAACATTGAAGTATAATAACTATAATACCGATAAATAATAATGTTCGTATAGTTAATCAGAATTATTAGAACAAGAGAGAGGAAACAAAGATACAAAACTAATTAAATTTGATGCTGAATAAGGATGAGAAACTAAAAAGTTATAACATTGGTACAATTGATAAAATTACTGAATTTTTAGTTGCCATATTTGTATAAGTTAGGCCAATATTAGTAGGTGAAAACAAATCCTGAATAAGGGGTTATTTCTGGTGTTCTTAAGTGGTATATTAAAACAATAAAGAAATCAGTTCATGGTAGTCAATTCAATTATTTAGAAATGTATGTAATGAAATTAATGATATCTTGTGTTTTTAACGGTAAGGGTGATAATATTGAACTCTTTACGGGTTATCGGTATCTATGGAATATCATACAGACTATTCATTATAGCAAAAAAAATGTTAATTTATTTTCTATCCGTTTTAGGAGAAACTTGCATTTATCAATATCATTTAACAGGGTGTCCAGCGACCTGGAAAACCGTGAAAACCTGGAAGAGTCGGGGAATTTGATTGATCAGGGCATAGTCAGGGAATTTTGACATATTTCTGGAATTTACCTTTTTATATATACATATTTGTATAAAACCGAATTTTCTGATGATGTTTGTTTTCAGTTCATATGAATTTAAATTTTGAAAACTTTTCTTGAAATATTTCAATTTAATTTATCATTTTTTCGAATTTTTTCATGAGACATGGGTGGTTTGTCGAACTGCTCTGATGTTGACCATTCGCGGGAACGCGCAAAAAATTTGCGTTGTTTATGCTGCAATGTTTATTAATTTTTTATTTATTTGAACAATTGTATAATTTCAGATTTGAAATACTTCGTTTTCTGTTGACTTCTATTAGAATTACGGGAATATTTTTCTTATTTATTTTTTAAATGTTTTCTTACATAAATTTTACAGGTATGAAATCCTGAAAAATAGCATGCTTGTGCATGAAAATATAGAAATGTTGACATTATGTTCCTTTCATAGAAGTTCAATCAGATAAGGAAATATTTATTTAAATTTTTGTTTAGATCTCATTTCGTATGTGATATTTCGTTTCGATAAAACCAAGTCTTGAATTTCATTTACTATTGCAGTAGTTTTTATGCAATGCAATTATTACAAATTATAAATTTTTGTTTACCATAAAATAATGTGCGTTTGTCATATGAACCATTTAATTACTGGAAAAAATAAATATTTGTCTGGAGAACCTGGAAAACTTAAGGAATTTTATATAGACATTATGTTGGACACCCTGTTTAAATAAGTAAAAACAGTAGATGATCTTATTGATAATTATGTTGTGTATACTAAGTGGAACAAAATAAGTACATTTTTTAGAATACCTACTGCTTTTACCATTACCCACTTGAATTTAATGAAACCACATGGTTTTGAATGTGTAATATTAATATCCAATGTGTAACTTACTTTTTTATCACAATTTATTTGATTACACCCAACCATAATTTTTTATTGATATAGATAGGGAGTAAATTTTAGTTCTATAATTGGTATAATATGATATTATCAATATTGTCTTATTTTTGAAATTCTGTTAGAAGAATATATAAAATGAATAAATCTAATTAAACATAATTCAGACATCTCTGTATGTTAGTGAGAAATTAGTTTTAAAATATTTACATTATGTACAGGCAGTTTTGGACATTCATAAGTTGATAAGAAAATAAATCAGTTGGATTAATTAAAAGGGGAGCAATAAATTTCTATCAGAAGATGGTGGTTTTTGGTTTCATTATTTTCAGAAATACCTTCTCTTCAAAATAAGTTTGTACCGATATCCAATCAACTCGGAAAGCAAATTAACAATAATTGACCAGCAACTGCAATATTTTTATTTCATTACTTAAAATAGATATAAGATTGTTAAAGTAAAATATAATTGTTACGCCAAATTATGCAAATCAGGTGTAATAAATTTTAAAATCACTCTGCAAAGAGCTTGTACGTACCAAAATATCTGGCATGGTATCGGGAATGAGTTTATCATTTATCTCAGTTACTAATATCTCCTGCAATGCAATGTTCTGTGGTTAATATGTTTTATTACAGTTTTAATGTATTAGATAGAAATTTCACAATTATAAATTTTGTTGGTGATTATTTTCAATTTTAAAATTAGTACCAACTCATAGATAGAGTTGAGAGACATGGTTTATATTATTATTATTAAAAAAAATTTATCATCATTTGTGTAATGTCTTTTTTTAGCCGAATTTGTTTTTACAGTATGCCATTCGGTGAAAGCAATATTTTATAGGCGATCAGGTCGATTCTGTTTGAACATAACAATATTGTTTTTGGGTATTTTAAAAAGATATGGTTATTTCTTAACCAGATATGTAAGATACCTATTCTGTTTGATAAATTTTAATAAGATGATTTGTCATTTTAAACATATCTTGCTATTATTGGTAGGATTGTCTTCCTCAAAGACAATAGAGGTCGCTGTAATGGCATCTGCATAAAAGCAGATCGTTATCTGTCTGTCAATTAGACAATAATTGTCAGACAGGTAGTAGCAAAGACCCATAGAGGGCACAGTGTATTTCACTGTATCTCGCCACTACAAAAATATCTTGCTATTATTTCTGGTAATCTTAGCAACATCATTTTAGTGCTTGCTATGAACATTGCAATAAGTTAGTGGCTATATTTGGTGTTTAAAATTACCATAAATCCATTATTTATACATTTTCAACTGAATTTTCATGAAGAATTTCAAAATGTTCCGATCAGTAAGTAGGTACCTACTTATATTTAAGTACAATTATTTTTATTTATGTATTTTGATCAGAAATATGTACCTAAATTAAAATTGAATTTTTAAAATGTTAGAAAACAATTAACTCTTGAATTCAAAAGGATTAGAGATGCAAGCAACCTATTTGAGTTTCCGAATGATAAATTTATCAAGTTATTTCGTTTGAGTAAAGGAGCAGCACTGAAATTAATTCAGGAACTGGAAATGTTTGTCGATGAAGCTACAATACCATTTCATTTACAAGTGATACACAGGGATAATTTAATTAAAATTATCAATTCACATTGAAACTACTTTTGTAGGTTTTTCCAAGCTTGTTCGAGATAATTTACAGTTAGTACCATTTGAGGTTTGTTTGTTTTCTTGCTTCGTGATATGGTAATGGTAAAGAAGATGATAAACATTTTCTCTATGGAAAAAACACTAATTCCTCTTCACAAATCACATAGGTAACTCTTTGGTAAACGTAAAGGTGAAACGCTTGTGAAACCAAAGAATATATTATTGTGATTCGTTATGAAACGGTTGGACTTCAGACTCAAAACACGAAATTTGAGGTTATACCCCACTGTCGTCTTCTTATAGAAATATCCAATGAATTTGACCCTGACACGCACAAATTTATAACAATATTGTTGTTTTTGTAAACTTTTAACAATACTTACTATAACTCTCCAAACGGAATATCAATTTTGAATAAGATCTTGTTGCCACTTAAACTTATAACAACATGGTTTACATAACAAGACTGTTAGCAAGATGCAAACAGAATCGACCTGATTGTCCAGTATGTAACGCTAAATGGTAGTCTTGTCTCAAAACTCACCTAATAATGTGTGAAAGTTTCCATGGAACATTGTGCCCATCTTGTTTATTTTTTCCTAGTGCACTGTACGGCTTGGGCGTTGTTTTTATTTTGTTGTTTTGTTTTTGCCTTGTCATGGCGGAATTGTAGATAGTGCCAATAGACAAGTTGGTGAAGGGTAGATTCCAGGACAACTTTGAATTCCTGCAATGGTTTAAGAAGTTCTTTGATGCAAACTACAGAGGAACCGAGTATGATGCCTTGGGAGCACGAGGTGGTGAAGGAATGGGAGCAGGTGGCGCCAATGCCCCCAAGGGAAACTCTCTGATGGCCAGAAAACCTGTCGCTGCTGCACAACCCCCATCACCAGCAAAGTCAAAACCAATTGGTCGAGCTAGTATGTTCATGAATTAATTGCTTATTGTATCATATTGTACAATCTGATTTCTTGGTCGCAGTTTCTTAAAAATTTTATTTTATAATCTAATCGGTATGGAATAGAATGGGGTAAATGTGTGGTGTTTTAGTTGATTTTGATTGAATTTACTACATATGTATGTAATTCATTTATAGTTAATAACATTAACGTGGGGTAAGATACAGTGGCGGTTTTACCATAAGAGCTGCGGAGCTGCAGAACACAGAAAATTTTATGTATTTAAGCTTTTAAGCTTAAATATTTAAAATTTAAAGAATCCAAATGTTCTCGCGCAAAAATAAATCGAGGAGCTTTTATTATTATTTATTACGACGCAAGCTAGCCTCTTAATATATGTAACCGCAACCTGATATACGAAATGTGTGCACAGCGAACAGTTAGATGCGTCCTTTGTTTTTATTGGCTAATCAGGCACGTGACCCAGTACACGAACATACGGGCTTATGTGGCTGCAACAACAACAGCCACTGCAGTAAATTCAGTAATAGGATGTGATACGTGGTCATTTATTTCTGTGAGCGGCACGGGTAAATATTTTCGTTTAGTCCTCAGATATTATACCTAGTTACTAAAATGAATAGCGTTTCGTTTTTACAAAAAACTTTATTTAGTTCTCTGCCTTATGAGGATAAACTGAAAATAAAAGAATTAGGTAGGCCACCACCACAATTAAATGTTGAAGTTAGTGGAACAAGCCGAAGTAAAAGTTACAAAAGACAATTTAACAATAATGTATACACAAAAACAGAGTGGATGTACGGGTGTGATATAAAAAATGCACTGTTTTGTTTTCCGTACTTACTTTTTGGTGGAGATAAAGCATGGACAATATATGGAGTGACATATTTAATTCATTTAAGTCAGAGCATCAAGAGACATGAAATAACAAAAAATCATGTCAAATGAGGTTAACTTGGCCCTATTAGGTAAAATAAACATAAGAAGTCAGTTAAATTCTGCATATTGGGATAATATAAGGAAACACAATGAACAGGTAACGAAAAATGTATTAAAATTTAGCGGCTTCGGTCAGACTTAATATCCCGGAATTGAATTCGACCAATGTGACAATGCTAAGCAGAACACATACAATTAATGTTCACGCGCCGCCAGTGGTAAGATATATTTTACTTCAAAATACTATACGAAGCACCTAAGTAATGAGTTCTTGATATTATTTTGTTTATTACTAAATATTCTTTCATATGGAATATTTTTTATCTAATTTCACGGTATTACACAAAAGCTGTTGTGGGTGAAACAACAAGACTTAAATAAAAGAAGCAGTAATACTTAAATAGTGTCAAAAAATGTTCAATAGTTTTTCTTGGTTAATGTTGCACAATCAAAGGATCCTTATTACATCGAAATTTCATTTTAGCGAAACCTAAACACTTTCTACAGAAAAATAAAAACCTATAAATAACATTGTAATGCAATCATTGGCCACCAATTAGCAATAAACACTTTCAACGAATTTTACAAGGTCAACAAGGTTTTTGTTCACAGACAAATAACAGAAATACAAACAGGAAAATACTAAACGACGCTAACCAGCAGAAAATATTCGACAAAGATCACATAAAAGAAGACAGTTTTCACAGGCTGTGGTTTTGATAGTGATACACGTCGCACTGACAAGTTTCCGGATTGTATTTAGGAAAATCTGCTCTTAGAATGTTCAGCCAATAATATACATAACCGATAAGTAGGTTATCAATTAACTTCTACTTAAATTACGAGGAACTAGGGATTCAGTTTGAAAAATATTTTGAGATTTAAGTTCTTCATTGAAAAAATAATATTTTAAGCCAAACACATACTTTAAATTCACTATTGTTGTTGTGGTTAGAATTATAATATAATGTAGAGAACGGGATAGAAATTCAAATGTTATTTGCAATATTGTGCCCCAATCTGGTGATGAATAAAATATAAATTCTTCCTAAATTGGTTGTATATTATTGATAATTATATCTAATATTTTCAGTTCATATATAAAATAAATAATTAACATTGAAAATCAGCACATCTATTTGATCTGTATCGGTATATGATGTGCAACTGTGCACGTGTAGCCTTCATCGAGAATTAATGAATAGACTTGGCAAATCGCGAGGGAGACCAAAGGTGTATGTGTGGTAAATACCGCACCGCGCCACAAGGCTATTATTCATTTCATTGCATTTGCATTACTCATTCAAGTGCATTTTAGTTCATTGTCTACTGCCGTGGTGTTTGCGTGTAAATATATTCCTCTCCATTGTATTGTATGCTGTTACAATTTATAAACTATCTACAGTTTATAAATTGTAACAGTTTATTGCTTTTGTTAATAGTTAATTTCTTTTATTACGTTATTACGTGTATTATGCTTGCCTACGCACACCTATGCCTGCCCTTGCATTTCCGCCAAGCCTATTTATCAACTTGTATGACATTTCTAAAATTTAAATGTATAATCAAAATTTAATCAAAAATTGTTTTTATATCGTTGGTGAATACAGAATTAATTTTTATATCAATTGAATTTACAGTGCCTTGTATATTTACATTGAGTTGCATATCTAAATCTCTTTTAATTGAGATTTATTATATTCTAACATTCATGTTCGTTTACAAAACTAGCATTTATGTATTAGTTCTCCAAAATACAATTTTTAGATTATAAATTCTTGACTTCTGCTTTGCTTAAAAGTTAATACAAAAAAAAAAAACAACTTAAGAATGAAAAGCTAATATATTATGTAACTATCTCTTGCCAGTGGGTCAATTCTTGAATTTGTATTGAAATTGTCTTGTACGGCATTCGTTACAGATTCCTCGGACAACTTTGGAATTGTATTTCAATAAAAGTCAAAACACTTTTGTTTAGGTTATTTGTCAACTCTTTAGTTAACTGACCTAATTTTTCATAAATAGTCTATTATTTGATTAGAACTAGTCAGTCATTTTTTAAATTATCTCTAGGATTCCATAGTTTGAGATCTTCATGTGACAATCAGAAGATGAGTGACTGAAACCATTCGATGTGAATTCTACTAAAAAAATTGTCCAATGTGATATTCAAAGGAACTAGCATGGGTCATTAGAATTTCGAGAGTTGACAGTGAAAAAATTTATATTCTCAAAGAATTGAACTTAATTCAAATCAAACTTTAATACAATTCTGGAGTGATTTATCAAAAAATTATATAGGAAAAGAGTTGCACTGTTAAATTTATTTGTGAATATTTGGAAATTAATAAACAAAATTAAGAAACTGTGACCTGGGAGCCTTTTGATAATTTAAAAATTTATGAAATTGTGCTCGACAAATACAATTTTTGTCTAAAGTACTATTTGCAAAAGAAAAGCTTTTATATGTTGCTATAGTGTATGTAATGTTTCCCTTTTTTTTCACATTTCACAATGCTTTGCTAAACATCAAAATCACCATAAAAAACAATAATTAACTCATATATTTTGTGCTTGTATTTGTGTGAACTTTTTTTATGAATTGTAGTGCCCAAAGTAAACCCAGTCCGACCAACGGCCTCTAAACCGCCACCAATCCGAATGTCTGGAGATAATGGTAAAATGGAGGAGTTAACAAATCAAGTTTCTGAATGCAAGGTACAGTAGTTAGTTATTTTGTACAGATAAATATATTCTTTATTAACAGGTAAATGATGATCTTTTCTCTAATGGGGTATTTTCCTTCAATCGAAATGAAAGTGGAAACCTGTATTTTTATAAAATATATTTTTTTTTATATTTATTAGGATAAAAATTATTAAGATTGAATTGGTAAAAAATTTTTAATTCAATTTTGAAATTTTATTCTATATTCGTGACGTCACTAAGCGAAAACTAGGGAATATGTATCTATAAAAAGGCCACACTGATAATATGTGACTAGATTCAGTTGGTAACGACGACAAACGACAATCGACGTTTCGATAATTGACATTTGAAATTTCCTGTTTGTGTTTAGTTTGACAACTTGACGTGTTGTATTGTTGTTTTCTTATGAAGTAAACTTTTATTAAACATGAAGCAAGGTTTTGTAGAGGCTAAGTCCGACAATTTACCGGTTATATATATAGTAAGTGCGGACACTTATCTAATTTGCTAATTTTTTTCGCAGTAGGGGAGTATGTTTGAGTTTGGCATTACTTCGAGACACACAAAAGTGACGGTGCTACGTAAATTCGAGCTGTGATAAGTTTTTTAATCTGTCGTTTGTACTTTCATTTGCCAGACCTAGTTTTATTTAAAGAGCTACATTTAGTGGTAAACACAAGAAGACAACCAATATAATTGGAGGTCATCGATATTGAATTTCTAACTTCAATATCAGCATACTTTATTTGTATGTGAACTGTAACATCTAATATGCGAAACCATTATTTTAAAGTTGTAATCTTGCAAGCATGTATTTACAATCTACAGTATTATTAAGAATAATAATTATGAAAATGTTTAATCCTTAACATTATGATTATTTTGTTTTAGATAACAATTGAAGGTTTAGAAAAAGAGAGAGATTTTTATTTTGGAAAACTTAGAGATATCGAAGTAATGTGTCAAGAATGTGAGGATGGAAATCCCATAATTCAAAAAATATTAGATGTTTTATATGCTACTGAGGTAAGTACACAAAAGGAACTGTGTGAAATAAACTAATTTTGAACTAATTTAGTACAATTGCATTTGTCCCACTAAATTATTACATTTTGGTTATAGGTATTTTTTCGTCAAGTGCTTATTTCTCGAGATATTTGAAAGTTTCAGGTTAAAAACTCACCCAGTATTTCGGTTTGCCTAATTTAGTTTCAATACTTTCAGTTTGTATTTTTCACTGCTTTGTCGACAATGAAGTGCAAAGACCCTGTGAGGATGTACTCATATTTACAAAAACTTTTAATATAAATACTTCATTTATATGTTATAGTATGAAACAATTTTTTCATTTTTAGGAGGGTTTTGCTCCACCAGACGAAATCGAAGGCGGTGTTGGTGACGAGGATGAATATTAAGCAAATTTATCGCCTTTTAAATCAAAATCGCCTTAAGTTATGGAATTTTTATAACTTGTAGCAACATAAAGATTTTAATTGTAATTTCAGTTAAGTTTATCAATATAGGTTTATGTGAGTGTTGCTTACAAATGTGTGCCCTATGAAATGTAAGTTGTTAATGTTCACTACTTCTTTTCTAGACTTTTCTACTATATTTAATTGTTACTTTTTACTTTCTCATATTTACAAAATTATTCATGTCCGTGAAAACTTTATTCAAATTTGTTTTTAATAAAATTTACATGCAGACAATAAGTTTTTAAGTTTTACCATTGTATTGATTACAGATATTACATTTAAAAAGAAAATGGGTGGTAATCCAGCAGAAAGCATATTAATACAAAACTTGAGAAATTTCCAAGGATAAAAAAAAAATTGAAAAAATAACACTATTAGACCAACTTACATAATAGGTTTGTTCTAGCAGCAATCTCAAACGGTTCCCAATCGTACGGAGTTTGCGTATAGTAATCCACGCGTTCTAGCAAACAAATCTCGGATTTTCGACTATTAGTCAGATGTTCTAGCGACAGCAAAACCCCGTTTACAAACCAGTCGAAAACCGTCAAAGTAGTCCACAGAAATTTCTTTGGATTTTCAGTTTGTGACATGCGCAGAAGTTCGGGATATCTGCCGCCACGCATGATACATTTATTCTCTCCTTATTATGTCATGGCCGCCACGTGACGATAAATTTGTTATTCAGTTAACCTATATTTTTAATTTTTTTGTTCTCTTGTTAATTTTTGGATTGCAGCAAACTCTGGGGCAGTGGACTAGATTCACCCGTAATATTTAATAAAACGAACAATACATTTATATCGAACATCAAAAATTATAACCTATACATTTATACCGATATTTGACATTTGACGCATTTAAGTTCACCGATTCACCACAGAACATCGCAAGAGTCACGGAATTAGCTTCAAAGCGTTCTAGCAAATTAGAAATCCCAAACCGTTTGTAACCTAGTTTTAGGACGAAGATGCGCAGTTGGTCAATCCAATAACTGGCTTCAAACCATCCGAAATTTCGTGCTAGAACAAACCTAATATGAGTTGTAACGTAACTAGCCAAGGCTGCTAGTTAGACCGCGCCCTTTAATTGGCATGCCGAATAAGTTGGGTGCTGTAATTGAAATTGCGCAGCACTTTTGCACTTTTTAACTTACACATGCAACAAACAAGTATAACTATTTGAAATACCTCTTGTATATCCACAGTGATTTTTCAAGAATATATTTAACAATCAAGAACCTAGAACATACAATAACTTCACTTGAATATTTAATAGTCAATGCCGAACCTGCAAAAAATAAAAATTACAACAGTTTTACAGAACAGTACTGTCTTTACTACGCTCTGTGGTGCTGTGGACCTCCTTCAAGATAAAGGTAGATTTTTCTGAACCCTTTATAAATGTGACCCCATTAAAGAATTTTATATATCTTAAATATACCACTGTTACATCTCTAGATGTTGAATGGTAAATGGTTGTTTTTTAATTTTATATTAAGTTTTAAGTTTATACTGCAACTATAAACAATCATAATATAAACAAAAATATATTTATATTTTATTGCAACAATTAATAGATGGTTTTAAGTTTTTGTCTTCTGTAATTCTATATTGATTTTCCAAATTTCCGTCTTGATATTTTTATTCTGTTTTTTGGAGATACTAAAAGACTAGTGTAGTCTTGTTCTCTTCACATTGTTATATCAATATCAATAATAATAATAATGATTGTTAAAATAATAAATAATGACTATGATAGTAGGATATTAGTAGTGAGAGGTGTAGTACTTTCATTGGTTCATGCTACTGTCTCTGACAAATAGGCAAATATTTGTCAATTAACAGTTACAAGTTACTGCAAAGTTACTGTTACTCAAAAGTAAATGTCAGAAACTACAACTACCCTACAGGCAGAAGCATTAACAAGTATTGAGTTGCTCTGTATCCTAGAACGAAGCTACACGTCCAGTGCCACTATTCATTATTATGCAGACCGGTTTTGAAGTTTGTTCTCGTCACTATACCATAAAATGAAAGACGAGTGAATGCAGGCAATCGTCGATAGTTTCATTTTGCCTCAGTGTTTGATTGTAGTGGGGAGAGGCAATGTAGTGGTCTATGGAAAACAGATATCTAGTGGTTTACTTCACAGTAAGAGCACATTAGTGTAGATACCTGTTGTCCCAATACGCTAAATTATGATTCAAATGAGGACCGCACTTTTTTTTAATATGGTTGGTTGTATCATAATCACCTATATCTAGGTGACTGTTTGATACAGTAGCAACTGGATTTAGAGAAAAGATGTCATCACATAAATTTTAGTTAGGCATTTACGTGTCAACCAGATATATAACATAATGCTTAATAATGTGCTGTGAAGAAATTTAGAGTATCTAAAAAGAAAAACATATTTTAATTTTTATTATCTTCTAACTTCATTTGAGGTGATGTCAAAAGTTTTGAAGGCTTTCCTTGCCTTCGTGCTTTTTATTATCTACAATGTCACAGTAAAATATTTTGATAGAGTTTTTCTAGATCACCCATGTTTCATCAACATTTTAACTATGCTCAGTTCATTAATTTTCGTGGTTTTCATGTAAGGTATAGATAGCTTTATTAAAATCTGATGGAAAATTACCTACACGCAAAACTTAATTCTCGCCCTAACTAGGAATACAGGATGTTAAAAGAATGTTCCAACCCACCACTGGATTCTATGATGAAAATAAAGGACTACTTCAGACAAACATCTTTGTTTCCAGCATATACTTACTATTGATGAAGTTCAAAAAATTAAAATTGTTCAACGTTACATATTGCTTTGTAATTTGACAAGTTATTTTACTGCAAGCAACTTTAGGACATTGCTCCAATTACAGTAGAAACTGCTGCAAATAACGAATAAAGTACTTAAAGCTATATCATAATTTCTTTAAATTAAGGTACGCGTCCATTTGAGGTGGGCCGGGTCGTGGTGGACGCATTCCAATTTAAATTATGGTAGGCGGATTTTTGCGATGCGATCCGACCCGACCCGTTCCCTCTAGTGGACGCATACCTTTACATTAAAAGTAATTGAAATAATTCAATTAATAATAAACTGCTTCCAGCTCTCATAATTATTATATCCTTTAAATTACATTAAAACCGATTCAATTAATTAAAAAATTATCAAATTATTTCTAAAGTATTTGAATTAATTTAATACCTATTGCTTGAAATAATTTAGAATAGAACCAATTGACAAAAACGAAGCAACTTACAAATGCGCTATATTTTCAAATATAAATTATAATTGTGATAGAATGCTTCAAATACTAACCAACAAGGAATTATTATAATTGCTTCAATTAGGTACCAGTTGTAAAAGCAATTTACTTCAATAAAGTTATGAGCAGCTCTGGTATAGGCATAGGTAATGTTTAATTGCTCTTCAAGGTATAATTTTTATTTGATATCGCCCTAATCGTTCATATTGGTAGTGGTTTTATATTTTTTAAAGAATTCATTATGTAGATAGCAAGTATTTAATACATTTAGATAGAGTTTAGCATTTAAAAGTTTGATATGGACCGATGACGTGCACAACTGATTTCACTTAAATTCATAGTTAGTTTAAAATCTTGTTTATCTGTTTATTTAAACAAATACTATCTAGTTTTTAATACCATGCTTTTATCAGAGATGAAGCAATAGAGAAATTATGCTGATTATATAGTTATGTTATTATATCTACTTATAATACTGACCCTTTTGTCCTGCTGCCAAATATCACAGGTATTCAATAAAACTTTAAAACTAATAGTTAATAAGATCCGCGCGCAATATACACACGCAAATATATGCATTAGAAAAAGAGCTGATAAGTAAATATTTATTTTTAGCTTATTAATAATAATTAAATAAATGTATTTATTTTTAATTATTATTTTAATTTGTTACATATCGATATACGATCACGACTATAATGTAGAACGAATATAATAATAATAGAACGGAGGTAATGTAATATTATATCTTATTATCTCTACCTAATAATAATTATATAGTTAGTGGGTATGTAGAAATTTATCAAAAATTATACCTTAGGTATAGTTGTATCAAAACATATTTTTTATACGATTTTAAAACGGAAATCAAGTTTTTTTGAAACACATTTTAAAATTATAGGTACATCATTTTAATCAGAGGATTAGTTTCAACGTTCCTATATTTACATGTGGGAGAAGAGCGGTATATTATTATCCTGTCCTGTAGACCGCATTAGCTACCAGTGGATACTGCACTTGTACTCCTGGTAATTTTTAATATCTCCGTTTTTTAGTTTTATATTTTGTAGAAAAGACAGAGTTGAAAAAATTAAGATACAGGGTGGGTTAATTTAGTAATTATCGTAATTTTCTAGAGTAGTCGCAATGATAGTTGATGTACGCTGAAGATATATTTTATAAGATTAGGCCGTCTAGATATCATAATCTTAAAGTTAATAAAATCAACCTTAAACTAAAGAAATGAATCGTAATACGGCTATGAAGGGATTAAAATCAAATATGCAAAATTTAATAGGGATTATCTCGATCCCATATACTTATTTTCCTCTGACTAATCTCTTTAATTTAACAGCCTATCACATATTACCTCTATTATGAACTCACCTATAGTATCTTATTTGGTACATACAATAAATACATTGTAGTGATTCTACAATCATTACAAATATATTTAGGCGATTATAGAAATATAATATCATACTTGATTGCACATTTATTGCATTTTGACAGATTTTGTAAATTACTGTCAAGTAGAATTAATTAATTTTCAAAAAATAAATATACTCCGCTCACTTACGTAGGTATCTTATTCCGATTATGGATAATTTGCTTATATGAATCATGCATTATTTAAGGCCACGTAATTGATTTGATAATACCACGATTTTGATAATATATATCAATAAGAGGCATAATATATTCATCCCTATTTGCTTACAACTGTATAGAAACAGATAGCCCAATAATTTTATATTTAATGGGTGCATTTATTTCAAATACATATTTTATTTCAGAAAATTATATTGGACTACATCCTTTCAGTTACACAATACAATGAATATTGGTAAAATGCATGATAAACTGAAACCCCTTTCTTGGATTATAGGCGAATGGAGATCTATAAAAGCCGTTGTAAACTATCCTACTATGAAATGTCCTATATACTATAACGAAAAGTTAAGTTTTATTTCACTGGGTCAACCACTTCTAAATTATACATCATTAACATGGAATGATCAAGACCATTCACCCATGCATTTAGAAAGTGGATTTTTACGGATAGATGAAGATGCAACTTCAGTAGCTCTCATAATAGCACAAAACTTTGGAGTTGCCACCATAGAAGAAGGTTTAGTCAAGGAGAATACTATAACTACAACTAGCTCTTGTATAGGACACATAAAATTTGTTAAATCGAAAGTTGTTTCACTCCAAAGATGCTATAAACTAAATAAAAAAGGACAGTTAGAATATCGCGCCATGATGGAAACACCAAAAACACCTCTGACAGAACATGTAACTGTTTTATATGAAAAATGTGTTTGAAATCTAGCATTCATGAAATATCTACCAAATGTTAAAATTTTAATTGCAAAATACAAAAGTGGACACAGTCAATATTTATTACATTTATTTAAAAACTTGATAAAAGATCAAAAGTCAAATACATTTTAATGAATTGGTAAGCACAGAAATATTCAGTCACAATTCTAGGATGTTGCACCTAGGCTTTTAATGTTGTTAAACAGTCTTCTTCTTGTGAAGATAACAGCACAGCAATTTCTTCTAAATATATTGCAACCATATTACATCTTGCATTTTCAGCTTTTTTTAAATAGTAATAGCCATAGAATAACCTTACTGCAGGTAATAGGCATCAACGTAAGCATCAAGAATCACAACGAGATTTTAAATAATAAATTAACATATCTACATATTTATTTAGGTATTTAGACCTATTTAGACAAAGAAAAAAAAAATTTATGAACAGACTATTTTTCTTGTTAGATGTTAGATCTAGATATGCAAAGAAAATAACCACATTATTTAAAAGGAAATTTTGCCAAACAACTACTTGCTATCTAAAACCCCTCGCAGTATTCAATGACTTATAAACCCCAAGTAATTTCTTTGCTATATTTTTCTTTTCAGTAGAAATATCATATCAAAATATTAAATATATCTCTATTTGAAATTGAAATTTTTGCTCTATATTCTTTCACTGATAAATTTGAAATTAAATCGATGCTCCTTATGATACGATATAAGTTTTTGCTTCGACATCCGCTAAATAAATTTGTAAACATAAAAAAGCCAATAAGTAATATAAAAAATATGTATACCATTAAAATTGACTTAAGTTGTAATTGTACAAGTATTATAACAAATATGATTTCTAAAAAACTTACATACATCAAAAGTTAGACAAATTTATCATAAAAATAATCTTGTCCAAATCAATAGTAATATTAAACTAATCATCAGTTAAGGCACGATAATTACTTTGTACTATGAATTAGTTGTTTACTGAAAAATTTAATAAGACGCACAAATGAATGTAATCGAGATTTTTGAATCTGAATTCCTCTAATATACTGTTTTCAAAAATTTGGCATAACGGGACTATTTGATTGCCACTTTCGTATAGGATAAGAATTAACAAGATAGTTTTTTCGTCACAAATATAGTCTTCAATTCTTGCTAAATCCCTCAGTAAAAAATTACAAAGTACTTATAACACATATTTAAACATAAAAAATTTAAAGTTATATTTAACATTTGCAACAGCAAAAAGGAAAAACCCTAAAATATTAAAATGTAGTTAGACACTGTTAGGTATAAGAGTTATAAAATGCTTATAATTATGAATATATGAAACTTTAAATCTAAAATTACATTAAAAATAAGATTTGGTTATATTCTCGTACACATGAACATCTTAGAAATAATAATTACAAGACAAATCACAGATTTTATATTACAATTCATATGCAAGTAGGCATTAGTAGTCAAAAAATAATCTATTTCGAGATCTGATAAATCTGCATGCCATGATTTTCAGATTTTCTATATTTGAGTCGAAATAATTTATCACAGTTTGCTATTATACATTTCTGATATCAAAGAAATATGGCAATAGCTAATCATTTGGTTATGACAACAATTTTCCATATTAGGTATTAAAAATGTTCTCATTTAGATTGGGGGGTACCAAATCATTCACTGCAAGTGTTTACATATATTCTTTAAAATCGTACTGGTATGGTACATGCTAAAAAACATTAATTTTAAAATAACTTATAGGTAACAACTTTCACAGGTGTCACATATTTAGCCGAGTAATACGGATGTATTTTGCAGCCGTCTGCTTTTCATTCTGTTTTTTTAACATAGTTTTTCTATCTATGTAAGACTTTTTTACTTAGTTTTATGGTTGTAGTCTAATGTATTTCACAATTTATAGAAACCTTATAAAATGGATGGCCGCAGCAAATTTCAATTTGTTAGTTTAAAATATTGTCAAAATTGTAATTAATCAAAACAAATTGTAATTAGTTAAATCAATTATTATTAGTTATAAGCAATTATATATCGGGTCGATGGCTCAGAGTTTAGTATGTCGATCCCTTAAGCCAGAGGTCGTGTGATTGAATCCTTATTCCGCCGGACAATTTTAAGTAAATTGTCTACTCGTCTATTAAGGCCTGTTTCACAAGGATGGGTTGGCAACCATCCTGGTGACATGGCTAGGATGGGAAGAATGTCAGCTTGGTCCTAATGTGAGAGATTGACATCGTTGATGTTTGCCTACCCCCCTAACTAATAAGTTTTCAAAGTTTCCCACATTCTAGCACTTAATAATGGTTAGGAATTATCAACGTAAGTCGTTTCTGAGGCGCAAATGCGGCCTACTGAATAATAATATGCCGCCACCTCTACCAAACAAGTATGAATTTTGGGCTAATCCTCATAAAGATACCTATGTGCAGTGGCGGCGCGTGAACATTAATTGTATGTGTTCTGCTTAGGGTTGTCACATTGGTCGAATGTTGAATTCAATTCCGGGATATTATGTCTGGCCGGAGCCGCAAAATTTTTAAAATTTTCAAGGTCACGCGTTTTCCTGGCACTTCTGAACTTCAACCGGGAATTTCAATCGGGACCGTACAGCTAATTCCCGGTACAACAGTCACAGAAAATCCCCCATGCCCATGTGGCTCCTATATAGTTCTCAATCGTATATTGTCCATGCTTTATCCCCACCAAAAAGTAAGCACGGAAAACAAAAGAGTGCATTGTTTATATCACACTCGCACATCCACTCTGTTTTTGTGTATACATTATTGTTAAATTGTCTTTTGTAACTTTTACTTCGGTTTGTTCCACTAACTTCAATATTTAATTGTGGTGCTGGCCTATACCCAATTCTTTTATTTTCAGTTTATCCTCATAAGGCAGAGAACCAAATAAAGTTTTTTGTAAAAACGAAACGATATTCATTTTACTAACTAGGTATAATATCCGTGGACGCCTAAACGAAAATATTTACCCGTGCCGCTCACAGAAATGAACGACCACGTACCTCGTCCTATTACGAAATATTACTGAATTTACTGCTGTGGCTGTTGTTGTTGCAGCCACATAAGCCCATATATTCGTGTACTGGGTCACGTGCCTGATTAGCCAATAAAAACAAAGGACGCATCTAATTGTTCTAATTGTGCACACATTTTGTATATCAGGTTGCGGTTGCATAAGGGGCTAGCTCACGTCGTAATAAATAATAATATTATAAGCTCCTAGATTTATTTTAGGGCGAGAACATTTGGATTCTTTAAATTTTAAATATTTTGTATTTTGTTGATATTTAATATGCTTAAAAGCTTAAATACATATAATTTTAAAATGAAAATAGTGCCCAGAATTAATTCATAAAAAGTCACCTGGGAAATGATAATAAAAAAAAAACAACGAAAACTGAAATATTGAAATTAAAGACAAGTCGAGATTTAAGTGTAGTATCAAGAAATTTTGATTTATAGAAATTCTGTACTTATTTATAGTTTATAGTATAAATCTTCTCTCATGACAGCAAAATGCACCATACACGTTAAAAATGTTTTTATAAACTATATCGTAGGTATAGAAACTTCACTTTTGGCTTATTTCAGTGGTACTATTGATAGTAAATGAAGTTATAATATAACTTCAATGGTTATAAGCCAATAACAAGATTTCCATATCCTTTCAAATACAAGATTTCTTGTAGCTTTGAGAAAAGTCAAGATATTGACAATAATTTCAATTGATTGAGTTTAGTATAAATAAAGAATATGTTTGAGACCAGGGTGCTTCCGTATTTTCCCATTGGGACTTATTTTTGAAAAATTTACTTATTTAAGGAACCTCTGCATTTCAATAATTACTCATACTCAAAGCATGGAAAAAAGTATCCTAAGGGCACCTCGATAATTACAAATAGAAGGCAAATCATTGGAATAGAAAATTTAAAAGGCAATCAAATAATGGTGAAATAATTATACCAACTGTTCCATATAAAATAACATTAATCTTAAGTCCTAATTATTAAGAAAGTACATCCATTGTAGATTCCTTCATTAAACGACTCCAATAAACTAATATATGGGGTCATTATAAAGTAAGGGGTATACTTTAAAGTCTTATAATTTTAAGAAAATAATGCAGTAGCAAAAAGTAAATGGAATCTAGTTGCTTCAATAATTGGATTTTACTGTATCTATGGAAAACAAAAGAGTTGTCTTGTCAACTGCTGATATAAGTGTCAAATGTAATCATTGCGATTTAGAGAATTGTTCTCAAAATAAAACTCACGTAAACGTAAATTACTGCATATGTTATGAGATTATGCCATTCCACGGATACAAAACGAGCACGAAGGAATTGAAAACATGATTTTTATGAAGGATGGAGCACCTCCGCATATTTACTGACCAGTTAAAGAATGTCTAACTGATGTTTTTCTAAATCGTGTTATAAGCAGACATTTTGTAAATTCATGGCCTGCAAGATAACCCGATCTTAATCCAGCGGATTACTGGCTGTGGGGTTATTAAAAAAAATTGCTGTTTAGAACACGACCAACAACGCTGGAAGAATTAAAAGATTATGAGGGAGCAAATTGCTGCAATTCAACCAGAAATGCTGAATGATGCTGTGTACAATTTGGAGGAATGGTTGGTGATTGTACAGCAGCAAAATAGACGACATATCGAACATTTGCGTTAACTACTGTTGGATTTATATTGACGCTAGAGTCTGGCCTGATCTATTGAAAGATTATACAAAATATTTAGGTTTACAGCAAAAACGATAACAAAAAATTGTTCTGATTGATGGACGCCTCACAATGGGGACTATTCTGTAACATGTCTGTTAGTTTTAACGGAACTGTTAAAATTCTTATCCAATCAGGAACCATATTTCCAAAAATCCACTTCTCCGATTCGCTATAAATTTTAACAGAGCCATTAATTTTAACAGATGTGATACCGAATAGACCCCATTGTCTGCTAAAACATGTCAAATCTACACATTATACCTAAGCTATTTTATATTAGGAATGCACATTTTATCGATTTATGCAGTCAAACAATATTGTTTAATCTTAAGGTAAACTTTTTTATTATCTGCTACCTATATTATTATAGCAATCAAAAACTAATCAACAAGAGATTGTTATTATTCTTTGTAGGTTTATAACAATATAACGAAGTATAGCATACTTTGAAAATTTAAACTTATGCACCACCATCCACTAGACTAGAAAATGTTTCAGAATTACAACTAG
This sequence comes from Pogonocherus hispidulus, assembly GCA_963924545.1. NCBI lineage: Eukaryota > Metazoa > Arthropoda > Insecta > Coleoptera > Cerambycidae > Pogonocherus > Pogonocherus hispidulus. Next base: position 81,927,468 of record OZ004693.1, read on the forward strand.
GGATGAATTAAAAATACAGTTAAAAGACAATTACAGTTACAAATAGTTTTTAAATTTATTTTAAGTTCTACCATTATTTTTAAATCTGTGAATGTAAATTTAGCTTTACCTTCTTCTTTATTGGTTAGCTACACTTAAAACCATGAATCTTTCATTGGGTAGTTGTTATGCCTTTTCACCTTATTTTCCACATGAATTTATTTATTTAATCAAATAATCTTACCCAGATGAGGTTTTTTTTAAGGAACTATTAGCAGTAATATATTAATTTCTAGATTTACACATTCCTTTTATATGCAACATCTAGAATATTATTCGAAGTTGGACGTCACATGCATTTCAAACAACAGTAAAAGAAAATGTCTAGAACCTATATAAGTATGGTGATATTTCTCTGAATAATATATATATATATATATATATATATCAGAAATCCTCAATTGAATAGTTAACTCTTCACTTCAATTAAAAGTAGCATTTTTAAATAGAACAATTAGACTTACAACTCACTGTGATAAGTACTTTTAACTCAAATCAATTGCGTCCTACCTAACAAAACTTGGCCGATTTCTACTAACGTAAGCATAACCAAAACACATTAATGAACAAAAGTAACAGTCAATTGGAACATATATATCACCAAAGGAACTGCTGACACTTTCTGCTATAGTTCTTAATAACAAATTATGAGAACTTCGCACATATACTTCAAAAAGAGCTTTACCACAAACACAATGTTTAGCATTATCCAAATAGGTTACAAGGGTCAAGGGTAAAGATGCTGCAGAATATGGCAGACTTGCACCAAGCACTTTCCTAGAGGCATATTCTTTTAGAGTACAAACTGGTAAGGGTTTTGGGAATACACCAGCTTCATTAGGAATACACTGTTCAAAATTATTGTTTGATATATCTATGGAAAGCAGTCTTAAGTTTTTTACACTACCCGGAAGAATTATTAAGTAGTTATTAGAAGCCGAGAAAATTTTTAAATTTCTCAGGTTTCCAATACCAGTTGGTAAAGTCTTTAGATAATTGTGATTTAGATTCAACGTTGTAAGTTTACGGAATTTCGAAATTTGATTTGGAATAATTGTAAGTTCATTATAACTTAGATCCAAAAGCAACAAATTCTTAGATATATTTCCCCCCATCCAACTCCATTGCTTTAAAGTTGCTCTACCCAGTAAATTATGCGATAGGTTGAGTTCTTTTAAATTTACAAGGCTTCTTAAATCTTCGGGTACATGTTCTATACAATTATTACTTAAATCCAGTATTTTCAATTTCACTAAATTCAAAATACCTCTATCAACAGTACATCTCTGAATATTATTGATGTGTAACTCTTCCAAAGTTCTCGGAAATCCTTTAGTAGGATAGTCAGATCGTTTCAGTATAACTAATTTTGTTGGTGCAATATCCTTTTGTTTTACTGGTGTTACAGCCATACTAGAAAAAGTAAGCTCTTTTTCAGATATTTTATTTTCCAAGGCCCGTTTAAAAATATGTAAAAAGCCTTTTAATTGTATCACATCCGACTGTATAAATAAATCATGTTCTGGTTTGTTAAACTGTATTGTGCACTTCCCCTCATTCACAAATTTCGTTGACACTTGCTTAACGTTGCCCTTCAAACTGTATTTTACACCATTTTTATTCTGCCCTGAGAATAATATAATACAATATTCTTCTGCTTTTGGATGTTTACAAAGAGCCAAAGTTGATTGAACGTGTTTTTTAGATCTGCTAAGAGCCAATGCAGGTAACAATCGATTGCCCACAAAAACTTTACAAACTATTTTCATTATAGCTATTTTAGCATTCCAATATCTAAACGCTAATAACTATTTCTTATTTCTTCATTAATATGATAGGTAATATTTCTTTAATGGGTAATATAAAATTGGTGTCCAAAACATTTCATACACCATACAACACAGAATATCTATAAGAATCATACAACCATAGATTAATTACAAAGGACATACCATAGATTACAGAGGGTTGGACATACCATACAACCCAGAGAAATGCTCTATAGTCTATATCTCTGATACAACCACAACCACAGCATATAAAACAGTCAGAAGCTGGCCAACGACAATCAACATCAATTAATTTATATTCTTTGGTCTTGCGACAGAGACTAGCTCTCCGGCGGCAAGGATTTTTATATAAGTTAAAAATCCTTGCTCCGGCGGCACCTTTGATCTATTGAAATTCAGTGTGTGACGTCAACAGCCGCTATTTAAGGTTAAGGAGAGAAGAAAGGGCCTCATTAGGTATACGCGATTCTTGCTAAGCAATACGCTACCTACTGGCGGCACGCACAGCTAACGCATGTGGTATTGGTTCAGTTTTGCGTATGTATGTCTATTGTGAATTTTGAAATATCCGTTGTTATATTAGTTAATTGCTTTGATTAGATATGAATCATTATTGTTGTGAGCGTCATTGTCCCTCTTGTACAAAGAAAAACACCGAGATCAGTTTCATACTTTTCCAAAAGCGGGAAAATCTGGAGCTATCGCGGAAACTATAAGTTGAGCATTACAGAGTTACAGGAGACAAGTATGGATAAAGAAGCTAAAGAACGCAGAGTAGAGAGTGTGTTCTTTAATTACCTTTCTCTATAAGGATGACTATTTCCATAAAGGTATGTATGCCGTATGCCCAATAAAGAATTTGACATATTTTGAGGTTAAGTTTCATTTTCAAATTGAACGCTCGAAAAATATTGAAATCTATTTTAATTTTATATCACTACTTACCCCTTTCAAATAGCTTTACAAGCTTTTTACCTGGTTTAAAGTTCTCGACAACAAATCTTTGATGAATAAAATTTCAAACGTCAGTGTCAGTAAACATAGGTTAGTATAAGTTACTGCCATTTTGGCGCTACGATCTTAAAATGAATCGCGTATACACAGTGATGGGTTTTTAGCCGCTAATTATATATTTAGCCAATGCTAATTATATAACTAGCATTTAGCTGGCTAAAAATATTATAATTAGCCGTTAGCAGAATATACAGTTTTTTTATTTTTCACACATCAGAATAACTTTTTCGCAACAACCAATAAAATATCTATTTATTCTTACCTACTAGGTAGGTAAGCATAATAGGTATTATTAGGTCATCATATTATAAATCATAGATAAAGAGAAATTAAATCTAGAGATAGGGATTATTTTGTATTTTATTTTATAATATCGCAATCCTCATCATTTAAGTCACCGAATTAAGTACATCAAAAATAAAAATAATCGTACAAAGTAAAAAATAAAAAATAAAAGAAACTAAATTAAATTAAGAAAATGGTCCTATGAGGCCATTTTTACCACTGGCACTATAAATTAGCCTGCTAACTTTGAAATGATTTTTAGCCGACGGATAATTATCGTATTATCGATAATTATCCGGTTAATTATAAATGGATAATTATCCGGCACATCACTGGGTATACATTACATTTGCAATTTTTACTCTCCTCGACCTGGACTGTATGTACCATCGATATTTCACTTAACATATTTTCTAAAAATTAATGCTGCCGCTTATACCGCTTAACGTTGCTAGTGCCACTGGTGATGCATAGCAGAACTAATATTAAGGTTTAACCACAGTCTACCTATTAACTGTGGTTTTACTTTCAGTGGGAATGAGCCGGAATGAGCAGGCCTAATAAGAAGAAGAAGAATAGAAGTAACCAAAAAAGTAATATGTCAAAATTATTAAGATATAAATAATTTGTGTATAAAACTACTTGTAATTAAAGCTTGAAAGAACAAAAAGAAATTGAAATTAAACAAAACATGAGGACTCTCGGATTATCGATTTTCTTGATAGTATCATACTTTTCCCAACAGATTTGTGCAGAGTCTAGCTTGGAAGACGAAACTGACTCTAATAGATATATAATTGAAGGAAGAATTTTTCCTCTTTCCGATTATCAATCGAGTCATGGATCTTGGCAAGCAAACACTAGGATTCATGTGAATGGGGGTGAATACATAGGGTTTGTTCGAAAAGATGGGTCTTTTGTAGTCTACAATGTACCAGCTGGATCATATGTAGTTGAAGTTCTGCATCCTGAATATGTTTTTGAACCAGCCCGAGTGGATATCAACCACAAAGGAAAGTATAGAGCAAGAAAGGTTAATCATATAAAAACAACAGAAGTAGTGTTTGTACCATATCCTTTAAAAATGAAAGCTTTAGGAAGAACCAGATATTTTCAAGTTCGAGAACAGTGGAGGATAACAGATCTTCTGTTTAACCCAATGGTGATGATGATGGTTTTACCGCTATTCCTAATTATGGTTTTGCCAAAAATGATGAACGATCCAGATACCAAAAGAGAAATGGAACAAGTTCAAAGTATGAGCAAATTTGAGTTACCAGAGATGTCCGACATGGTGTCAACTTTTTTGGCTGGTTCAGCTCAACCAGAAAAGACAGACCGTACACAAGTTTCTAATAAGAAAAATCAGAAGATAAGAAAAAGGCTGGATAAATAATTAATTAATGTTTGTAATAATTATTTTGGAATAAAGTGTTCTTAGTATGATTATAGATTATTAGTTCTGTTTGGAGGGTCACCTCATCTATATGTCAGTTTCCTAATTTTTTTTGTGTGGTGTATATAGCAGGGTTTTATTTTATTTTAATTTGATCTTGTTAAATAAATTAATTATGTTTATTTTTGTGTGCTACTTTTATCTCCATATATAAATTAGTAGTGTATGTACAAATATGTCAGAAAAAACAATAAATTTTATGTATGTGCGTGTTATACCCAAGGATTTTTAACATAAGTTAAAAATCCTTGTTATACCCATATGCAGTTATCTGTGCCCATTATTAGCATAGATAAATAGTTACATATATTATGAGTAAACCATATATATAATTCTACTATATCCCGGGTAGAGGCTCAAAAATTCCGAAAACATCACGACGCCGACATACAATCTATTCTTATAGAGTACCCTAGATAAAAATACAATAGATAACTATCTTAATATTGATAATTTAAAAAAAATAAAACTGCGCCCTCAGACAGTTTGGAATGAAGTAGGTGTATAACTGGTTGCATCAGATATTTTCAATGAAAATGGAAGTGACGTTTAACTGGTTGCATAAGAAATATTTGCAGGACCTTCTCTACCAATACATTTTTTACTATGAAATCGAAATGTTACAAATAAAATAAAAATATGCGACATTATATATATTTACCACGAATTTATAAAAAGCTTTACAAACACTTTTACATTAATATAATCTAAAACTTACGTTGCAAAAATTTTATAAATTATCAAATTATTAAAGTTATAAAGTAATTGTGTTTCCAAGGAATAATAAGTACAATATTTTCTTGCAGCACCTCTTCCCTCTTCTGAAACGTCTATCATGCACCTTCTTGCATCTTTTCTTTCAAACCTAAAACATAATAATCTAATAACTGAACACTAATTACTAAAACTGATTATTATTAAGAGAGGTTCTATTCCACCTCTCTTTTATTATTACATTACCTGTATTATTACATCTCCCCAGAATGATAATAATGGACTAAAGTTTGTCAGCTACTGAGGAAACAAATCAAACACAGAGCAGTTAGTGCATTTTTTTTTTCATAGGAAATTCTTTAATTAAAAAACTGCGGCGAAAACTTCAATGTTTGAATGCCAGGTTATATTTCAACGAAAAAGATGCGGCAAAATGGCGACGGGAAGTGGGAAGTAGATATTTTAGACTTTTAGACTACTAGATGTGTACGGTATTGTTTCTCTTATTAGTTACAGCACCATCTATCGGTTTGGAAGAAACTAAAAATGCATCTAGGGCTGTTCTATGTAAGAAAAACATCTATTTCGTTTCATTTAGGGAGAGTACCTTAGTCAAATATGCGCATGCGCACGAATTTCGCGACATCCAATAAGCATGCAGCCACGGATTTCTTAAAATAAACTGGATAGCTAATACATACTGGTGGGGGTAGCTAAAAATAACAACTGATAGGCGGCCGCCATACTGTGCTAACTTCTAGGTATTTTATGAACTAAATGATGGTAACACTGTTGAGTTACCATCACTGCTTTTATATTTTCTTTTTGTTTTGTGGTTTATAAATGAAGTTTTGTGTGCAAGGTGAAAAAGGCTGCAGTTTTGGAAAGAGTGCAAATTGAAGAATTTTTGACTAAATCTTGTGATAAAGAATATTTTATGATTAAGGTAATAACTCTTAACTTTTTAGACAATATGTATTAATAATACTTTGAATCATTTTAGGTTGCGCTAGTAATAGGAGTCTCTGGTGCTTGTCGATGCTACGAATTGACGAATTTGAAAATCACTAATGTATAGGACATTGGCGCGTATCTAGTTGTTTCGATACTAGATACCAAGACCGGCATTTCACGAAAGTTTAAAATTATAAATGAAGGATTTTCTATCAACGACATAGAGATGTGTAGAAAATGTATTTCCCTAAGACCAAAGAATAATCACAAAACAGATTCTTTTAACATTATAAGAATCAAAAATGTACTTCTCAGCCTGTTGGAATCAACACATTGGCAAAAGTTCCATCAAAAGTTGCATCGTTTCTGAACTTGGCAAACGCGGAAGCTTATATTGGCCACTATATGAGGGTGCACTTCAATAACTTTATTGGGAAATAAAGGTGCCGACTTTACACCCATCAAGCGGCATGGTGGGTGGAAGAGCCCTGCTGTGGCAGAGAGCTATATTGAAGACTCCGTATCTAACAAACTTGGTATTGCAAGGAAAATCCAAGGTTCTTTTCGTTCAAGTCATTCCTCAGGAGAAGGAGACATCCAAAATTTGTTGCAAGAAGCAACTACAAACTTCCTATTAACGGAAACGAAGTGAAATATGAAAAAGCGAAGAACGAAATGTCTATTAATATAAATGTTAATGTTAATTTTAATAAGTAAATTAAATTCGGTTGATTTAAGTTTATATTTTTTTATTATTTCAGTAGTGGATAATAGGTTACTTTATATGCTTTATAAGTGTGGATAAAACTCCTATTATAATGTGATTGTGTGTATAATTTTAAATGTGTTTTTATTAAATTCCTACCATAATCATAATGATTTTGAGTTTTGAAGTTGTTAATGTTATCTTCTAGAAAAGCAGTTATTACCATATTGTGTATTATAAACTTCATGTAATCTTATAACAAAATAACTGATTAACCTATCCCAATTCATTCACAATATTTAATATATCTTAACAGTGTAAAGTATAAATTTGACTAATAACTACTTGACATTACTAATTGTATGATGTCATTCAGTTAAAAAATATTTTTTTAGTGCCGTTTTTACTGATAAGACGTGCAGCTACTTTCATCGTGGCTTTTTATATATGCAGCTCCTGCCACAATTAAAATAACTACAAACATATGTCTAATTCTTCGATAAATACCTACCTTATATCGATACCTTTTTGCCAAACTATTGTAAGTGACATTTTCCATGAAAATGACTATGGATCTATCGTAAGTATAATATGCAAATACACATCTTGGCAGAGGTAGATAGATCCATAAATATGTAAGCGTATTTAAATGTTTCACGGTTAAATAACTGCATACATTTTATCGTAAGTAACAGAACTGTAATAGGCAGAGTGGCAGAATTGTCGTTAAGTAGCCTAAGGTAATTTTACCTTAGGCTACTTAACGAGTGAGTGACTTACGATATTTTGGCAAAAAGGTATCGACATTAAAACAATATACAAAACTGATCCTAACTAATTTTTATACTGCAATCAGACAAGGTTCAAATACTTGGTTGACAAACCATGTTACTTTAAAGTTTTTTGGGTTAGTTACTAAATTATGTTTAGACAAGTAACTATTATGAACCAGTTATAATTCCGGCTAATGTAAAATTTATTTAAAAAATGAAGTTGTAACAGGAGAAATAAAGAGTGTCGTCAATGAATTTAATATACATTGGTACCTACCAGACATACCATTGGAAGATTTGTACATGTAGGGAGTGTCTTTACAAGCACATAAATTTCGACTTTGTCGAAAATCATTTCAAGTCAAATTAAAAAGAGATGATTCCAATTATTTGAAATGCACTATAAATAGAAAAAAATTATGTGTACCTTTGCTGCACAAATATAACTCTTGAGTCCAGTTCTGTCAATTACTCGTCATATCTAATGCACACATAATACAATTTAATCTTTGATATAACCCTATATTGAGTTAACTTTTTAGACCCGCTGCTAAAGTATTTTTATTACAACAGTGTACATATTTTATACCCATATCCATATAAGTAATATTTAGTTAGTCATATGCCCATATCTCACCAAACTATTTTCAAAATTTCCCTCTGTAAATACCTCAACATCATTAGCTGAAAACTAGCAAATGGAATGTTAGCACAGTGTGGCGACCACCTTACAACTGACAAAATGATAGTTAGGAATCAGCGATCCAGTTTATTTTAAGAAATCCGTGCATGCAGCATAAATACTGCATTTCTGTCTACCGACTTCTTTTAAAAAAAAGTTGAAAGTTGGAAAGTCTGTCCAAGGATTTTTAACTTATGACATTCGTGATTACGAAAATGCGTCCGCTGTGCGCATTACGTCATCGAGAGCGCAGAATGATCGCTAATCCAATTCCAGTATTGCTGGCGTCAGTGTCTACGACACAGATTATAGATACTATAGATGGGCCACTCTCCCTCTCCCGCCAAAACCGTTAATAGCGCCGCTCGTGATGCGTAGTTGAACTACCGGAGCTGCGCTGGTTGCCTACCCTAGATACTTTTTAATTATTTATTCAAATTTCACATTTTGAAAACAATTTAATAAAATATATTCACTATTTTACACATCAAGTTTTATTATAAAAAGATGTGTATAATAGTGAATACATTTTACCAAACTGTTTTCAAAATGTGATTAATAATATTGTGAAGGTGTTCTGACGTGAAGTAATGTATTTAAAAAAATAATTCAATGTAAAATAAAATTTATTAATAAAAAGAACATTTAAACATATGACCAAATAATTGTTAAATTATATAACACAAACTTACGAGACACATAAAATGTTTAAACAACAATTAATAACCTGTAAGTTTGCTTTCGATAGATCTCAAATATGTTTGTCGGAGAAATTCATCGAATACAGTTGTTGGATGTTCACACACCATTTCCTACGCATCTGAAAATTAAAATATTACGTGGTAAGCAGTGTGATTACCTTGATAACAAAACCTATTAAATATAAGTTTTAATAAATGTTAGGATGACAGGTATATTTCTTGATTGATTTTATATATCTGACTATAATTGAAGTTTCTCTTTCTTGTGAACTAATAATAGACACTGCAGTACATTTGTTACAATGCTTATATTGTTTGTTAAACATTATTCATATAACTACATAAACAAAAAGTTTGTACTCATCAAGTGATGGTACAATCATGTACTTTAACTTTGGTGCATAAAATTTTCTAAAAGATCTTCTTTTTTATAATTCAAAATGCTTTTACTAGTATCTCAACATAAGTCTGGGAGAAATGAAGGAGAACAACCTTCAATTAATATTTCACATTGCAATTTTTTAATTTTTTATGCATTTATCTGAGTTCAGTCAAAAGAATTAACGGTTAAAAATAAATACTTCTTGTATAATAAAAAACTTAAGTATTCAACACGTTGGAATTGAAGTAAGAAAACTAAATACTGTTTTTCGCTTTTCTTTAAAACGACTTGCATGCAATTTAATAAGTAGCATTAGAAGAAAGCTCGTGCTACAGATAGAAATTTATAAAGAATTGACGAACAATTAAAAAGTACATGAAACTTACCTCAAGATTTTTAAGCGAAACTAACATTCACCTTGTACATTGGTACATCCAGGAACACTACAAACTTAAATCACAGTATAAGGCTTGAACTATTAAGTTATTTAACAAGAACTATTAAATAAAAAATCTTTCAAAAGGACACAAAAATTATTCAAGAACAGATTGGTGTGAGGTTGTATTATTCAACAACAAACGACCAACGACTAAACGAGATAACGAGAACAATCACGGAACATTAGTAAGTGACGTAGCTAGCGCCGCTCGTGATGCGTAGTTGAACTAATATTGAGGTTTGACTTTTCCGTGGGAGTGCCCAGGCCCTGGTCTACGATGAACTTCTTTCCAGGAATTGGATATGACAGGATCGGGGGAGAACACAGGGCGCCTTTAAGCTTCTGAAAAGCTTCCTGACACTGTTCCGTCCACATAAATGGTTGGCTGTTTTCGGTAAGTCGATGCAGAGGTTTGGCGATATCGGCAAAACTTCCGATAGTATGTGCAAAGTCCCAGAAAACTCCTTAATTCATGTTTGTCTCTCGGCACTGGCCATTTCCAAATGGTTTCAGTTTTCTCCGGATCAGTCTTGACTCCATCTGTAGAAATAATGTGTCCTAAATACCTGACTTTCTTTTGGAAGAGCATGCATTTCTTGGGACTTAGCTTCAGTTGGGCTTCTCTTAACTTTTGCAAGACTTCCTGGACATTCTTTAAATGATCTTCAAAGTTTTTGACAAGTATTATCACATCGTCAAGATAGACTAGACAGGTTTTCCACGTCATTCCACGGAGAATTGTTTCCATCAGTCTTTCAAACGTGGCTGGCGCATTACAAAGCCCAAACGGCATAACGTTGAATTGCCACAAACCTGTCCCAATGGAAAAAGCTGTCTTTTCTTTGTCGTCCGCATGAAGTTGGACTTGCCAGTAGCCACTTTTCAGGTCTAAAGTAGAAAACCATTGAGATCCAGATAGTGTGTCCAGAGTGTCGTCTATTCTTGGCAACGGATAACTGTCCTTCTTGGTGACATCATTTAATCTTCGGTAGTCAACACAAAATCTAGTAGAGCCGTCTTTCTTCCTCACCAAAACTACTGGAGAGGTCCATGGACTTTGCGATGGTTCAATGACTCCCTGTTGTTGCATCTCGCTCAACAATTTCGATACTTCTTCTTGTTTGGCCAATGGAATTCTTCGTGGGGCTTGCTTAATTGGAGCGGTGCCGCCGGTATTTATGCGGTGTTGAACTAGGTCAGTTCTTCCTACATCGTTCTAAGTTAGTGAGAATACATCTTGGTACTGTCTTAATAATTCTTCTACTTTATGAACGTCCTCCGATGGCAATGATGACGTGGATCGGTTAACAAGGTTTTGCAGAATTTCCGGCAGTATTCGAGGATCACAGCGTGCTGTTGATGATTCTACATTCTTGAAAATCACATCGACTATCTGACAAACTCCCAAGGATTCTCCTTTCTTCACTTCTTGTGGGTAGTCTTTCAGATTTAACATTCTCACCAACACTGAGTCGTTCTTCTTTTGTGTTAGAGTCTTTCCTATTAAAATTCCTCTTTTGAAAAGATTGCTCTCCGGATCTGGTTCCACAATTACTGTTTCTTCAAAAGCCGCTGAACTGTTACAAATTGCCTTAATAGTTACTTCTGATGCCGCGGGTAGAATAATGTCTTCTAATGCTTTAACGGCTTTAATCGGTAGATTTCTCACTTCAGGATAATGCATTAAAATTTCTTCACCTTTGGTCTTTAGTAGTCTCTGAGGAAGATCCAGGATAAAATTATGCTCAGTCATGATATTCAGACCAAGAATGACGTCATCGGTGATGTCGGCTACAAGGATGTCTTGTTGGAATGTATTTGTTCCTAAACAGATGTTTGCCACATGGATGCCTTTTACTGGTATGACTTCCCCATTTGCTGTTTCCAAAATGAAGTTTCTGTCTGGCTTCTGAATTCTACAATGGGCTACGATGTTTGGCCTTACTATGGTGTGACTTGAGCCAGTATCAAGGACCATTTCTCATTCCCGGCCGTATATTCGCTCTGGTACTACCAAGCTATTGCCGTTGTTGTGCAGCCGGGTAACCTTGATCTTCATGATTGGTGGGGCCATATATATAATACTACATATATATGGGTGGGGCTTGGTAGCACCTCACCAGCTTTCGTCCCTCAAAGCTGGCTAGTTGGCGTTTCCCTGGTCCTGTTCCGATCTGTTTTTAGGGCATCGATTCCTGAGATGCCCTTCCCAGATAGCACAAACCTATTCCTAGAATATACCTACATTATTCTGAAGGAAGATTGGAATATTATATAGATAAATTTTGGGAATATATGTAGAATATCGAAAAGTACACACTTTTCTATATCTAGAGAATATTCCTAAACTTATTCCAAGAATAATCCACAAGATAATACAAGAATAATTATAAAATATTCAAATAATAATCGCAGAATAGTCCCAGAATAAGGGAACAAATATTCCGAGATCACCAAAAATGACACAAAGAATAATCTATAAATATATTATATAGATAATTATATTTGTTAGTGGCGAGATACAGTGAAATACACTGCAGTGCCCTCTTTGGGTCTTTGCTACTACCTGTCTGACAATTATTGTCTAATTGACAGACAGATAACGATCTGCAGAAAAGCAGATGCCATTACAGCGACCTCTATTGTCTTCGAGGAAGACAATCCTACTTAATTATTGGAAGGAGATGCCGAAAACAACTACTCCACGGCATATTGCCCGTGGAGTAGTTGTTTTCGGCATCTCCTTCCAATAATAGATAATTATAGATTAATAAATATATTATATATGTAGATTATTTTTAGATTCATTTTTGGTTAGGACGTATTTAATCCTGGAATATTTTTTTTGGTGGAAGATATTCAAAAAGAAAAACTTCGCCGAAACCTCCATTTAACTAGACAATTTTTTGTCTGGGTCGTGGCTCGTGGCTTGAGGTGTATTGCCACCTCAACCTGACCTGCCTATTAGGCTTCGTCAGTACGAGATAAGCACAATGACAATGACACACAGGCAGCAAAGACACTTAGAGAAGTACGTCAGTATTCTGCTGGTAGGACATAAGTGTCTCCATCCAGCGGCATAATCACAAACTATCAAAGCCCGGCTAGGATGCACTACTTGAAAACAAGTGTGTTTCTGAAGGCGGAACATATTCAAAAAGAAAAACTTCGCCGAAACCCATTTAACCAGACAACAATTTTTTGTCTGGGTCGTGCTTGAGATGGTGAGTAGCATGATGACACCGGGGGCAGCACCGCTGTCCAGTGGTAGAGTCGCAAACGACAGTGCTTTTCGTAGGTGACAATACACCTCAATACACCTTGCTACGTTTCATAATATTTTACAAAAAATATTACAAAAATCAAACGCATAATATATTCTCCTAGAAATATTAAACGCATGTTTCTTCTGTATATATTGCTGGTTAACTGTAATAGACATTACTCGAATATTATTTTCAGAATGTTTTATAACACAACCGCAAGTCTTGGTGCCATTTCACAAAAAAATATTTTGCGAGAATATTTAATGCATATTTTTTGTGCATATTACTAGTGCCAGCTTTAATATATATTACTCGAATATTCTATAAAAGAACGCAATATATTAACTCTATAGTAAATATTACTGGAATATTAGATTCATAATATTCTATAACTAATATTACAAGAATATTCTTTAAAGAATACAATATATTAACTCTATAATAAATATTACTGGAATATTAGATTCATAATATTCTATAACTAATATTACAAGAATATTCTTTAAAGAATACAATATATTAACTCTATAATAAATATTACTGGAATATTATATTCATAATATTCTACAACTAATATTACAAGAATATTCTATAAAATAATGCAATATATTAAACTATAATAAATATTACTGGAATATTCTATTCATAATATTCTAAAATGAATATTTTAAGAATATTATATAAAGTGTATATTTATTATAAGCATATTACTGGAATATTGACAATGAATAATCATTTTCGAAGATTTACAGATTATTCCATAAATAATTTGTGCTATCTCGGTTCGTCCCCGCAATTCCAGCATCGTACGGGTCTACGTCTGCTAAATGTAGCAGAGTCGGTATGATTCCGTTCGGTTTGGAAATTGTTCAATAAATCTTGAAAATTTTTCAGCAATACCTCCACATTTTTGTCATTACTTCGATAGTCGGCTGGCTGATATTTAATTAGCCTTGCTCTGCCTTGACCCCGTCTGGATGCTTGTTGAGCAGCTTCAATTTCTAACGCCTGCGCCAAAGCTTCGGAAATGGTTTTGCTTCTGGCTAACCTCAACGCCTGACTGATTTCAGGGTCTCGCAGTCCATCTATGAAGCTACTTACAGCTAATTGCTCTTGGAACTCTACAGGGGCAGTGGGATAAGCTAGCTTTACCATCCGGGCTATATCGGCCTCATATTGCTGAATATTTTCTTCGAATCGTTGTCTTCTACCCTTTAATTGAGCCTGGTAAACATGTTGCATGTGGGCTTCACCATACCTCAATTCGAGAGCACTTTTCAGCATTTCATAATCGGTTTTGTTCTGCTCAGGCATCGTTCTTAAGATTTCCATAGCCTCACCTCTTAGAGCTACAGTTAACGATATCGCCTTTTCACCTTCGGACCAGTTATTTGCCACGGCAGCCGCCTCAAATTGCTTTAAGTATGTGCTCCATGGTACCTTTTCATCAAATGTTGGTGGCTTGACCCTCGAAGATGCAGAGTTACCTTCAACTTTAATAACTCCTGTCGTGGACAGCTGTGTGAATTTTCGGTTGACTTCTTTCTGCATCTCTTCGACTTCATACTTCAACGTACTCATACTTTCTTTTACAATTTGGACTTCGTCTTGCATACTATTCCTCATTTGATTTATTTCTTCTTCTACAGTTTCTTCAAAATCTTTGAATTTTTCTTTCATTAGCTCTTCTAAGTTTTTATTACTTTCTTCTAAACTGTTCTTTAGTTCTTCTTGGCTGTTCTTCAGTTGTTCTTGGTTATTCTTCATTTCGTTTTTTAATTCATCTTGACTGTTCTTCAGTTCTTCTTGACTGTTCTTCAGTTCTTCTTGGTTGTTCTTCATTTCAATTTTTAATTCTTCTTGGCTGTTCTTCACTTCATTCTTGATCTCCTTCATCATTTCCATTAATTGTGTCAAGGTCTCATCCATTTTTATCGATTTCGATCTGGTAACTGGCATACACTTTCTATTTGATCCTTTTTTTTTTTTTTTAATCCTCGAACGTTTCACGTCGTGGAACGTCGCACTTCTGACAAGATGTAACGTTTGTCTAACCTCCAAACAGATTAAACCAGCTTGTTCGACAAAACAACACAAATCTTTATTGTCACTAGATACAAACTTCAACTCGTTTTCACAACTGTCAACACAAATTCCTTAGTTTGACGTTTCAGTTTAACGCGCTCTCGCTTTCGACTCAAAAACTCCCCGTCCTCTTGAAATCGCGAGTATTTATATATTTTTCAAGCTTCTGGAATATTCGGGAGCTTCTTTTTGGATTCCGGAACATAATGGAACGATTCTATGACTTAAATGAAAATTCTAGATTAGAAACGTCAACCTAAAGATTTTACAAATATTAATTTATAAACAATAAGAAATGAATTAACAAAACAGACATTCACTAGCAAGGTAGGTGAGCTTCCGTAACAATAACTACAAACATATGTCTAATTCTTCGATAAATACCTACCTTATATCGATACCTTTTTGCCAAACTATCGTAAGTGACATTTTCCATGAAAATGACTATGGATCTATCGTAAGTATAATATGCAGATACACCTCTTGGCAGAGGTAGATAGATCCATAAATATGTAAGCGTATTTAAATGTTTGACGGTTAAATAACTGCATACATTTTATCGTAAGTAACAGAACTGTCGTAATAGGCAGAGTGGCAGAATTGTCGTAAGTAGCCTAAGGTAAAATTTAGTGAGTGACTTACGATATTTTGGCAAAAAGGTATCGATATTAGAATTCCTCAAAACAATATACAAAACTGATCCTAACTAATTTTTATACCGCAATCAGACAAGGTTCAAATACTTTGGTTGACAAACCATGTTACTTTAAAGTTTTTTGGGTTAGTTACTAAATTATGTTTAGACAAGTAACTATTATGAACCAGTTATAATTCCGGCTAATGTAAAATTTATATAAAAAATGAAGTTGTAACAGGAGTAATAAAGAGTGTCGTCAATGAATTTAATATACATAGGTACCTATACCAGACATACCATTGGAAGATTTGTACATGTAAGTAGGGAGTGTCTTTACAAGCACATAAATTTCGACTTTGTCGAAAATCATTTCAAGTCAAATTAAAAAGAGATGATTCCAATTATTTGAAATGCACTATAAATAGAAAAAAATTATGTGTACCTTTGCTGCACAAATATAACTCTTGAGTCCAGTCCTGTCAATTACTCGTGATATCTAATGCACAAATAATACAATTTAATCTTTGATATAACCCTATATTAAGTTAACTTTTTAGACCCGCTGCTAAAGTATTTTTATTACAACAGTGTACATATTTTATACCCATATCCATCCATATAAGTAATATTTAGTTAGTCATATGTCTTTATCTCATCAAACTATTTTCAAAATTTCCCTCTGTAAATACCTCAACATCATTAGCTGAAAACTAGCCAATGGAATGTTAGCACAGTATGCCGACCACCTTACAACTGACAAAATGATAGTTAGGAATCAGCGATCCAGTTTATTTTAAGAAATCCGTGATGTATGCATATATATAATACTACTATATAGCGGGTAGAGGCCCAAAAATTCCGAAAACAACACGGCGCCGACATACAATCTCTATCCTTATCGAGAGTACCCTAGTCATATATGCGCATGCGCACGAATTTCGCGACATCCAATAAGCATGCAGCATAAATACTGCATCTCTGTCTACCGACTTCTTTTAAAAAAAGTTGAAAGTTGGGAAGTCTGTCAGCCTATAAATAGTGTGTCAGCTTCCGTAACCATGGAGATTGCGCATGCGCAAATCGAACAAAGGGTCTCTGGAACAGTATAGCACTATATCTTTTGTCCTTTAATGTTTTCGGAGACACCGCTTATGGGCTAACATAGGAAATACGCGATATAGTAGTATTATATATATGGATGTATGCTTATATATGAACCACAGAATAGGTAAAGGAGTCTATGAACTATGCATATATATAATACTACTATATCGCGTATTTCCTATGTTAGCCCATAAGCGGTTTCTCCGAAAACATCAAAGGACAAAAGATATAGTGCTATACTGTTCCAGAGACCCTTTGTTCGATTTGCGCATGCGCAGATTTTGTCGATATCCATGGTTACGGAAACTGACACATTGCTTATAGGTTGACAGACTTTCCAACTTTAAATTTTTTTTAAAAAGAAGTCTGTAGACAGAGATGCAGTATTTATGCTGCCTGCTTATTGGAAGTCGCGAAATTCGGGCGCATGCGCATATTTGACTAAGGTACTCTCGATAAGGATAGAGATTGTATGTCGGCGCCGTGTTGTTTTCGGAATTTTTGGGCCTCTACCCGCGATATAGTAGTATTATATATATATGGAACTATGCCGTGTGCTGTGGTCGTGGTCGATGTCAGATTGTTTTTTGAGGTTAAGTTATTAACAAAAAAAAAAAATAAATAAATAAAGTACATACTAGTACCACAAGTATATATCTTTATACTTGTGCTAGTACATAGATAACACCCAAGGATTTTTTAGTAAAATTCTTTGATAATACCAGCCTACATATGTGATATACGTTGATAAAATATACCTAATTTATTTGGTTTATTTAGTTCGATTAAAGATTTAACATGGAGCCCGGTCCAATTCATGAAGCCCTAAATCCACTGAAATGGATAATAGGGAAATGGAAATCAGTGAGTGCACAAGGCTTTTTTCCTACTATTGAACCATTTTCTTTCTGTGAAGAGATTTCATTCACTTCTGTTGGGCAGCCAGTTTTAAACTACAATTCTGTTACCTGGCACCCCACTAAATTAACTCCAATGCATTTAGAAAGTGGTTTTCTTAGGATTAACCCTGGAACAAATTTAGTATCTTTCATGGTGGCACACAATTTTGGCTTAACATCTATTGAACAAGGTACCAAATGCAACTGGTCATATTGTTAAATGTCTTACTAATGTCACTGGTAACTTAAGAGACTGGACGACCAATCCAGAGAAAACTTCAACTTGCTCTACATGATTATTTAGCCCTCCGTGTCCATACCAGTAATCAGTGGCACTAGAGGCACATTAAACAACCTATTTGGATTATATATTTTGATTATTTATTGTAGATTAAGGTTGCCAATTAAATATTTTTTTTCCATACCTATATTTAATTTTAATCATGTTATTAAAGTGCTTGTAATTGGACATTACATGTACTTATATTTTCGAATTAAAAATTGAAATAATGTTCAGCATTTTGCCAAAATAGTTAGAAATTTGTTTGTGTTAACAGTCCAAACTTAAAACTGGTAAATTAGGAAGAGGTAACAGGTAGTTCCAATATAATATTTATTAAAAATCTTTCTTTTAGGTAGCGTTACAGAAAATATTCTGCAAGTAAAATCTAGTCATATTGGAAGAATGCAATTTTCCAAAGAACCAAAAGTACTTGAAATAGCCAGGAGCTATAAACTCATTGAGGAAGGGAAACTCGAATTGATCTTGTTAATTTCAACAGCCAATACTCTACTGGATCAGCATTTACAAGTGCAATATGAGAAGTGCACCTAATAAATTGAGATCTATACATAGAAATTATAAAAAATATAGAATGCCAATATCCATTATATGACACATCCAAAAATAGCCAATCAATGCAGAACACATGCGAAAACGTAACTTTAAGGAATTTTTACACCACAGTAGGGATGGCGACGGGTACCCGGGTACCCGATAACAACTCGCTACCCGGTTCCCATTTTAGTACTCGATAACCCATTAAATACCCAATAACCTTCTAAATACCTCACTCGGTCGGCCTCCGTGTGACTCATATGACAACTTGTTTTTTGTAGTTTTGCGTTGGCGGCGTTGTTAACAGGTTTGACTATATAAAATATGATCTAAATGGGGAAGGAAGCAGGGAACATGAGCATTGAGCTTGAGCTGTTGAGCAGTTCATGGTTTATATAGGTTGATATCGCGTAATAGGTAAATAACGGGTATACCGGGTTATTAAGGGGTATCGGGTAAAGACCGGGTATTGAAAACGGGTACCCAGGTAGTAAAATTAACGGGTATCGGTATCCCTACACCACACCATGGGATACAACCTTGTACGTATTGGTAGTGCTTAACCCAATACATCCCTGTAAGTATTGGTAGTGCTAATCCCAATTAAGTGTTAAGTTAGGAACCTTTGACGTTTGTCAGCTATCAGCCTGTGTTAATTGTTCTTGTTTATTTTATGGCCATCACCTTATTTGTGTATTTGTTGTTCTTAACGTTTTGTTGATAAATATTACCATACTTTATATTTTATTGTGTTCCTTGAACAACTGTTTTGTTTTAGTTTATAGTGAGATAAATGGCCTTTGGGCAATAAAACGATTTTGTGCAAATTTTGGCTTTAAGAGTTCAATCTGTCCAAAATTTTGATAAAGATTATTCTACTATTAATAATAATGTGTTTAATCTCTAAAAAGAAAAGAAAAGTTAAATTAATAAAAATGTAATATAACTGGCCGCGACCATTTAGTATTATTTATTTAGCATGTTACTAGCTAAAAATTGCGACTGGGTGAATATTATGACAAAAATTCAAAGTAGTTGTAAATAATCTAGGTCACATGTAAAATTACATAATTTTTGAATTTCCCACCCGGCGGCTAATGCAAAGCTAGATGCTATGCTAGTGTGACCACCAGAGCTACCTATACAGAAAACCAAAGTTGTTAAAGTTACGTTTTCTCCATAGGATGGCCATTTTCAGTCTCCATAAAAGCATTCTATATTTTTTATAATGTCTATGAATCTGTATGTAGGTATTTTTATTGTAAATTGAATTTTGTGATATATGTTAAGATTTTATATGGTATTGTTCAGGGTGAATTAGGTTTGGCTCCTTTTTTACGAGTTTATTCTAAAAGTTCAAACTAATGCATAGTGGGCTTCTATCTTAACTATGATTTAGGCTTTAATGGAACTTCTACTGAAATTTTTCAAGATACAGTCAGTCAAATGTATTTCCTGTTGTGATGCAGAACTTGAAGACCACTAAGTTTTAGCTAGAGGTGCTGATATATTAAATATAAAAAACACAGTTTGTTAAAATAAAACACGATGTATATAAAAAAATTTATTAAAGCACCACATTAACCAAACAGGTTCTGTTCTGTTTAGATATATTGATATTAATACTGGTTTGGAAAATTATATATATATACCAGTTTAATTTTTCGTAGATATTATTTAGGAAACAATTTAATACACAACAGTGAAAAATAATAAAAGAAATTTAAACACTTTTGTCTAGAAAAAAGTTGTATATAAGTTATACGTAGGGTTGCCAGATCATATGCAAATATCTGGTATATCAATTAAAAATGGACATTAGATACTAGACTACTTTTTTTGGGAATAGTTTACTACATCAATGAGTCTTCAAAAGTATTTGCTTTGGGTTTGAATTAGAAAAAAGTCAAAAAGTGTTTAAACACATGATCAGAATAATATTTCTGTTATTCTAGTATTTACACAAGAAAATTATTTTCCATTTGGAATCTTATTTTTGCATTGGTTAATTTTAATGTCAAATAGATCGATATGTTCACGGTGTACACGCATATATTTCCCATGTAAATTAAACTTAGTCCTGCCTTTATAGCTGTATAAATTCGTGTCATATGAACAATACAAGATTAGAAAAGTTAGTAAGTCCTTAAAATTCCAACTTTAGTAGTCACGTCATTAATTCAGTAGTTGTGTATTGTGTGCTAGATGGTCGTTAGGCATAGTTCAAACGTCATTAAAATTAAAATGTGGACTTAAAATTTTTCCATTAAAATTACAATTAAATATAAAAAAATTGTCAAACGAATGAAATATCACATTTAGTTGTAGAAATGACATGAGCTGCTGTAGACATATATATATTCGCGAACAATAAAATTTTGCCACACAGCCCAGGTCCCCTTAGCTACGCTTGCCGCAGTGAAAGGGCACATATAAAAAAATAGTAAATAAAACCTACGTACAAATGCCAAAAAGAAAGAAGTACAAAAGTTATTCTATTAAAAGTAAACATTTGCAAATACGTCTTTACATTTATTCCACCACACATTCCCCAGTAAATGAAGCATTCTCACTGGTCCTGCATTACATGAATACTCGAGGAATTAAGCAATTGTGGAAAATCACATCTTCCCTTAAGGTGGCCGTTCCCGGCCCTTAAAAGTTCTCTTTACATATACAATATCAATTTATTTCCACTGTTCTTACTCGAGCAACAAAACTCATTTAATTACGTTCAGAATCCTACTTCTGATCAATAAAGTTTTCTAACCAGATCTACAGTGGCTATTCTCGGTCTACAGTTTCTTCAGTAAAATTTAAAATTGTTTGAGAAAAAATATATTTATCTGACATTTTCAAAACGGGAATTTTTTAGAATTTAAAAAATGGGATACTATTTCTTTGCGATTAGTTCTTCAGACACCCGTTGTCCTAATTAAATGTATTTGAAGACTCATTATAATGAAAGGATGACACATGATTTTGACTCACCTTACGTACAACTTAACCTTGCAATTATAACATTGTTGCTGTTAAAAAGAGCTAATAGGTTTGTTCCTTCATTGCGAGACTTCTCCCCAGAACAACATTGAGCTATATTATGTAATTCTTTACTTCTGGGGAAATAATTGCAAACAATTTTTTTTTCTTTGGAATAGAAGATATCAACAATGCCTGCTCCTTACTGGCTTGGCTTATTGTCAAGCATGAAAAATGCTTCTCAAAAGTCAAAATGAATTGTGTTGCATCAAGGGACAGGATGAAGACACTATTTTTGGGTACAACATACTGTAGGTATTTATTTAATAGTAATTTAAACTTTTACAACTGATGTTAACTTTTTAAAATAGTGGCAAACTAGAAGTTGAAACCACGGATGTGATTCTTATCAAAGTAAATGAGATCAGCGACATCTACAATTTAAGAGATATAAATATGGAGACCTTATATGTCACCCAAATGAATGTTTTTATGTTTTTTATAAATCTTGAAAATACAAAATAAAATATATATAAACAATAAAAAAATACAGATATGTATATTCAGTAGCCTAAGACTAATAATAAATAGTCAGTAAGTAACCTAGATAACATAGTCAAGCGTTTATACAAGAAACTTTAAATGAATTAAATATACAACAAATCTTTACAATAACAATATAGGGGCAAGAAGCAAAGGCATGACTCATTTTTTCGCATTACAATCGCACATTTACTCACATTGACAATGCTATAAATGAATTGTGCTGAAAATTCTGTGCTTATACGACTTGTAAAAATGTATAAAAGCTACAACTAGAGTAGCGTTGAGCAGAAAATATATCTTAATTCATAAAATTTGTACTAATTCAATTTTAGGGCAGTCATTTTAGCTGATAATTTAAAAAATAAGTTCGTTTACTGAAGTTATATCCTAAAATAACAAGGTTGAAAATGTAACATCATCCACTATTACTTTATAACTTTTGTATATAATGATGGTATTACTTATATTTTTTCAAATTCATCAAATTTTTTTTTAGTAAACACTAACTAGTAAGGTAAAATTTGCTAAATTTTTATTGAAATAACAATGACAAATTAACATATGACCAGTTCATTAAATATACATTTTTTAATTAACTAATGTGTGTTCTAGAAATGTTCCCTTACAAGAGCGGGAAAATATCCAGATGGTCACTCTGGTATTTTACAATTTTGATGTAATTTTTGTCCTTCAATTCTAAATTTCCATAATTTGTTGTTTACATTGTGATCAATGTTAAACATTCTTTTTAAAACAAACTTTGTATAAAAATATAATACCATCATTACATTTCTATAAAGTGTGTCTTCACGTCCACGTTCATTATGCTATTAAAAAACAACTCACTGTAACAGCCTGTTCTAAAATGCCTAAGACCTTTTGCCATTCATACTTATGTAGTAACTTTCAACGAGCTTGTTCTTTAAATTTATGACTGGAGACATTGGCATGTACAGACTCTCCGAGATTGACGGTTTTCTAGGTTTATCCAAAGTCTTACTGGGGCTCATCACCACATAGTCAGAATCTGCATTGAATAATTGCGAAATTTTCGATAAGTCTTTTGCTGGCAGGGTGTTGCAGCGGTTCTTGAATGGTGAGAATATGGTCGAATGGAAAAAGTGGGAATGCTGCTTTTCGTCGCTGAAAATAAGTGAGATTTTAGATCTCAAATCTTTTGAAATAAAGGTTTTCATTTTGTCAGGAAAATGACAATGTCATATGAAAATGTTATTATAGGGGTAACAGGAAGTTTTTGAATCCCTTAAATTTTAGCATGTCGTTATCGTTATACTGAGCATGCGCAGTGCCAAAAAGAGTATCATTTTCGGCACTGCGCATGTTCAATATAACGATTACGATAACGTAAAATTTAAGGGGTTCAAAATTATTATTAAGGTATTACAATTATTTTGAGAAGTTTTATTAAATGTTGCTTGGAATTGCTGCGGTCTAAAAATTTACTATCCTTAAATACGCTTGAAATAATATACAGATTAACAAAACTGGCATTAAGGTTATTACTTTTTTACTGTAGAAATAATTCATAATATTGAAATATCAATTTTTAGTCCTTTATGTTGTATTGTGTGTTTTGGATTGTGGAATAAGTGTAGAACATTGAATAAATTGGCAAATAATTATTGCAATGTAGAGAGAGAACATTTGTCATTTGTAATCAATAGCACTAGACAAATAATAGAGTGAGAAGGAAAAACAAAAATAGCTCCCAGAGGTGCAGTAAACAATACACTCCTGTGGCTTGCCTAAAGGTGTACAGAAGGTGATGAATAAAAATTGAATAAAGAATTACTACACTAAACGTCTAAACAGATTAATTATGGCAACATGTGCGGTCAAGTATAACTGAGTGTACACTCAAGTATGTCTGATGGAAACCTACAAAACATACCTATTTAAATTTTAGTACCAAACTCTGATTTAGCAGAATTTCGACATTCTACACCTATGATTACGATACTGTTCACAAAGCTTACCGATGATTAGGTTAAGTTTTGTCTCTGACACTATAATTGTCTATACAGTCAAACAACAGGCTAACGTACAAATTATCAGAAAATCACTTATTTACACAACAAAAACACTTACACCTCTGACGATATGTAAACATACAAATAATTAACAGTGTCGCCAGCCCATTAAGGAAGAATATATTCTGGTGATTTCTTAAAATATTTATTTACTATTACTACTATACTGCCCCCCTTAACAAGAAAGTCGTAAGTGCAATTTTTGGCAAAATGAGTTTTTTTGGCTTTTTAATAACCCTGGGGTGTCTAATATCGAATAAAATAAGAATTTTATCGAAATTCGTATTTTAAATATAAAAAAAATATGTTTAAAAAAGTGTCGTATTGTACATTCTAAGAGTAATTATGCATAATACATAACATAATCAACGCATGTGCACTGTTTTACCGTATGTACAACATTTTGATATAAAAAACATAATATAAACAACGTAAGTATGCACTTGCGTTGTTCTTGTCTAGCAATTTGGCATTATTTATCTCGACGAGACGAGAGCACCCCATAACTATAAAATACGCTTATAATACTTAAAAGCGATTAAAAACATGTTTCTTTAAGTATGATTTTATTTCCGGTATTCTAGTTTTATTTTGAATACAGTGTGTTCAGGTGGAAACTAGTAATGTATAAAAAATAAGGTATTTAGTTTAAAAATACAAAATTTTATAGCCACTTACGTTTTTTATTCCTAGTATAATACAAGAATTACTTAATCAAAATAACGTAAGTGCACCTGTTTTATTAAAAACGATTTTATTTACAAAGTAAACTACGTTTAACCTACGGTATAATATCGCAGTTAAAGTTCTAGAAAAATATTATCCTGTTTTGTGTAAAAGAAATAAAGTTATTGTAATTCTTTTATGTCCAGTTCTTTAAACACTATTTTCTCATAACTATGCTAAATGCACTTACGACTTTTGCTTTTTCAATATTTAGTTTTTGTGAATAGTCAAATTTACAGTTAATTTCAAATTCTCTTCAAATATTGAGATAATTCAAATAAATCGGGTCACATTTGGAATTCAAATGTTGTCAATACTTCTGGGGTCACTACAACAATGGGATAAAATATTAAATTATACTGAAAGTCGTGTTCGCTACCTAAAGCTAATAAAAAAACCAATCTGTCTATTTAAGCTTAGAGCTTTTCGTATTGTTCGGTTTGTTGGGGCAACTTCGATGGATGAAATATAAACAATTTCATCTTGTACTTACCTATTTTCTCCTTTACAATCTATATCAGAAATTACTTCTTTTTCAGGTGAAATCTCGTTAATAATTGCTTGATACATTTTTGTTATTGTTGAGAATTCATCTCAACAAAGTACTAAAGATTATTCTACCTTTTCTTTCTCCCTATCTTTGACTTAGCATTTAAGAAGTAGTTATGTTTATTATAGAATTTAGTTTAGTCATAAATCCCTTTATAATTTGTTCAGTCCCAGGCTATAATATATTAATTAGGCACATCTGTTGGTTTCTGTAAACTAATTTACTATTTCAAATATAAGTTTTATTCTTAGTAACTCGGAAAAACCCAAGGATTGCTAATTTACTTTATACCTATTCATGGAAGGTAAACTTAGGTCAGAATTCTTAGAAATTCATCCTACTAAGATGTGCCTGTGTAAATTACCCCATATTTAAGATCACCCATGGAAGTTAAAGACTAATTTTTCATCTTGTAGTTGTAACATCTAAGCTCTCGAGTAATGCCCAAAACAGTGTTGATATATGTATAAATTGTGTAAATAGATATGAGTATATGTACAAGTGCGATTTAATTTCAATACCACATTTGTTAACACAAATATCTCCCCAAAACCCAAAACGTCCTTCGAGAAATCAACCCAAGAATAAAAAACTCATCTCTCAAGTTTGGGACAAGTAACGATTACTTCCCAACAGTTATTATTTACATCCCTTTGAGATCACGAGACAAAAATCTAAACCGTCTCCCACAGCCCCTGTGATGACAAAACTGAATTCGGTTTAAGTCGTATTAGTCTATATAACTTACCTATCGGGAACCAATTCCAGCTTCCTAGGTGGCAAAGGTGGTGGCAAGGGTGGTGGCTTAAAATATTGACTGCTTTTAATATCCAATACTACTTCTAAAGGATTTTCATAAACGTGACTAATCAATTTAGTATTGCTTTTATTTGGTGATATTTTTGGATAATCAGGTATTTCTTCATATATACCAGATGCCAGAGACATTCCTGATTTATTCCTTGGCAGCAAACACCTATTTTGAACGCAAAATGAGTAAAATAGGAGTCAATTAATATATTTTGGTTCAAAATACCCATCAGGAATGAAAATGACCATCATGAATTAATTCTAAAGCATCCAAGTACCCTCAAATTGATAATTGAACCTAATCAAAACTAAATAAAAATCTTACACAACATGTTAACGAAAAAGTCGTTAATTTTCATTATTATCCTGTCGTAAGTTTTTACATGTGATGTCAAAATTTCAAACTAAACCAAAATTTTTAAATTTCCTAAAATTCTTTAAACGTCAAAAATATATACAAATACATATAATTACATATAATACATGTAATTGTATAATAATAATTGTAAAATAATATCTCTTTACCGTTGTCCCACCGGTAACTTAGATGTGTTTTTTGATACACTTGAAGAGTTATGTAATTATTTATTAACAGATAAATCTATGATTATTTTTTGCGGGGACTTTAATATAGATTTTTTAGCAGATACTGTAATCAAATATCGCTTGGCTGATTTTTTTGGAACTTATGATATTTACAACCATGTGAGAGAACCGACAAGATTAGCATCGGGTATTGACTATATTTGTAGCAATTTCTTAACCAGTTCAAATCAATCTTGTGCTAACTGTATAGTAGAATAAATTGGGGTATCAGATCACTCATGCCAAATTTTATCATTTAATTTGCCTATCTCAGAAAAAGAAATAATTAGAAGAACTAGGATTTTTTCTAGTAATAATTACCAAACTTTTAAGCATTATATAAGTATGGAAGCTTGGAGCAGTGTCTATACAGCACAAAAATTAAATGAAGGAGTTGAAGCGCTTATTAGTTACTTGCAGTATTATATCGACATAAGTTTTCCTTTCTCGAATATAAAAATGAACTATGATAAAAATAAAAAATGGATAACACGAGGACTTCGTATCTCTTGTGAAAAGATGAAACTCTTGCACAAAATAATGCTGGCTACTGGGAGACCTGAGGATACAAAACTTTATAAATCGTATAAAAAAATCTACAACAGTACTGTTGCAGCGGCAAAACGATTACATTATGATCGTATATATAATAGTGCCTCCAATAAGTCACAGGCAGCTTGGTCTATTATAAATAATAATTTAAACAAAATTCAAATTAATTCAACCACAATACAAGAACTAAAAATGGATAATAAAATAGTAACAGATCCCCAGGAGATTTGTGAAGTCACAAATATTCATTTCGTTAACTTACCAAATAAGCTGGCTGAGAACTTAAGAAGTAAAAATAATAATTCTTCTATAAATGTAAAAAAAGAGTATCCTACAATATTTCTCGAACCGGTCTCAGAAAATGAAATATATAATGTTATAGTGGCGTTCAAAGCATCGAACTCATGTGGTGTCGACAATATTAGTGCTAATATGTTGAGATCAATAGTCCACTTTATTACAGCCCCTTTGACATATATAATTAATTGGTCATTTGCTGAAGGTATATTTCCGGATATTTTTAAGATAGCCAAGGTGGTCCCATTCTTTAAGAAAGGTGAAAAGATGTCACTTAATAATTACAGACCTATTTCCCTGCTATCGGTTGTATCAAAAATATTTGAAAAAGTAGTTTGTACGAGAATGCTTAAATTTTGTAATAAACATAACATATTATGCAATGAACAACATGGTTTTCGAGTAGGTAAATCCACGCAGTCCGCTATTCTTTCTTTTCTTAATAAGTTGTATGATAACTTAGATTGTAATAATAAATGCCTTGGCATCTTCATGGACTTGAGCAAAGCATTTGACTTAGTCGACCACGAAATCCTTCTAGGGAAACTTAATAAATATGGTTTTAGGGGAAAACTAGGCCAGTGGCTTCATTCGTATTTGGAAAATCGTTCGCAATTAGTTCAAATCGACTCTATACAATCTCACAAATTAGCTATTTCACGAGGAGTACCCCAGGGTTCTATATTGGGGCCGCTACTATTTTTAATCTACATAAATGATTTACCGTATATAACTTCATGTCTTTTAGTAATGTTTGCAGATGATAATACTGTCCTAAATGTAAGTGACAATATGTCACTATTATTAGCCGATACCCAAAATAAAATTAACTCATTTGTTTCCTGGTTCGAGAACGAAAAATTATTATTGAATCGAGATAAGACTGTATTTATTCATTTTACACCGGCCACGAAGAATTATAAAGAAAGTTATTTGCTTAAAGTCCATGGAAAATCGATTGAGCAAGTTACATGTACTAAATTCCTAGGTATGCATATAGACGCTGCTCTAAGTTGGGAAACACATATCATTGAATTATGTAAAAAACTGTCTTCTGTGTGTTATGCTCTTTATAGACTTAAAAATGTCACAAACCGAAATGTCTTACTATCATATTATTATGGGCAGTTCTACTCTAGGATTTCTTATGGTATCATATTTTGGGGTTCCTCTCATTTTTCTGAAAGGATTTTTAAGTTGCAGAAGAAAGCTATACGGAATATTATGGGAATAAGTTCTGTTACTTCATGTAGGCCGTACTTCAAAAATTTACAAATGCTACCTTTAACTTGTATATATATTATGGAAATACTCGTGTTTGCAAAATCTAATGAAAGCATATTTTTAAAGAACAACTATAATCATGATTATAATACCCGCCGGCAAAATGAACTACTTTTACCAAATCATAATTTAGTTCTATATGAGAGGAGTCCTAAATATGCAGGGATAAAATTATATAATAAACTACCGCAAAAATATAAACAGACTAGAAATATTAAGATGTTTAAACTTGAAATTAAAAAATTGTTATTAAATCACTGCTTTTATACTGTTAATGAATTTCTGCAATATCCTTTTTAATCGTAGGTATTTATTTTTCGCGCATTTGTTGCTTTTTGCTTTTTTTTTGCACTTATTTTATTTGTTTCTTTTGTAATTTTTTGGAAAAAAAACATGAAGCAAAAACAAAAACTGTTTATTAGTTGTTAAGTATTGTAATTGTTACTTTTGTCAGATTTTGATCATCTACTGTTTGTTCTTGTTGACGACTCCCATGCTTGTATTGGTCTTATGGATAATAAATAATAATAATTATTATTATTATAAAGGTAAATTTCTAAAGTACTTACGGTACTTCCTCATGAATATTACTGAGATCTCGCGATGAATCCTCAGTCTCACTTCCACCTGGAGTTTTTGTAATAAGCGCCATTCCCACACATTGTGTGCTGGAAGTATTCTGGGAAGAAAAAGTAAAATTATATATATACAGGCCGCCACTGTAGGAGACATTTTATAAGACTAATAAAATCAGCAAATTTTTACCTCCAATCTATTGTAATTGCATTAAAACAACACATACATTGGACAACTCCCCCCCCA
Source organism: Pogonocherus hispidulus (assembly GCA_963924545.1). Taxonomy (NCBI): domain Eukaryota; kingdom Metazoa; phylum Arthropoda; class Insecta; order Coleoptera; family Cerambycidae; genus Pogonocherus; species Pogonocherus hispidulus. Next base: position 81,957,434 of record OZ004693.1, read on the forward strand.
CCTTCAAATCCAAAGCCTGCCTGGAAGAGGGTTACACATTGAAAGAATGCAGATAAACACCCAATTCCCAGCGACATTGCTAGACCCGGAGCTGGGAACGGATCCAGACCATAAGAGCAGTGTGACCGAAATGCTGCTACAACACTCTCTAGCCTATTGCTCTAGCGTGGTGATATCATTCATAATAATTATTCGAAATCATTCAATAACTTAAAAAAGCAGGAACGATGGATACCACCAAAATTAGAAGAGTCTAGTTTAGTTTCCTTTAGTAATTTGGCCTCAAAGACTTCCTAGCTGTCCAAGGATAAAGATAAACTTACTGTTGTATAAACTTGAATGAAATTCTTGTTCAAAACTTAGAAATTCAAGACGGCGGTGCTAATATAGTTGATGAATTTCATATGTTCGTTATGGTTCAATGTCACTGAAAATTAGTATGGAGGGGTTTTCACCGTTGGAAGTTCCGAATTTATGGTTAAAAATTAGACATTCAAAATATTGACACTAATATGGTGCAGGATTTTTTCTACTTATATAGTGAACTAATTTTTGCCCAAAATTAGATATTCCAAATGATGATGCTAATTATATAAGTGAGTTTTGCTGTTTACTCCTTTGCTTCTGCAAAAGCAATATCTACAAGTTTTCAGGGCCGGGAATTGCAAAGTTTTACTGAAATATTCAGAATGAATTTTGACGTTTTTGGTCAGATGGCACTATAAAAATCGGTATCAGGGGGTTTCAGGTTTCTGAATTATGATTCAACCTCCATTAAAAGCCACACCTAGATATAAAAACCTACATTAAAAAGACTATTATAAAATATACAGGGCGTCACTAATGCATACGGTTATTAAAAATGTTAGAATATTATACATATATGTAATGTGAAAGGTGTACAAATTAAAATAATGTTATTATTTCCTGAATCAAGAAATGATGCTGCTGAGGAAACATTTTTTTAGATCTCTTAGATAGTATTTCTAAGTTAAAATTATTAAGTTTCATCGTTAAATAAGTAAAAAAATGCACTGTTAATTAAGAATGTAGTAATGCAGAAACTATACCAACCTTCGAGTTACTTAAAACATATACAGAGTCATCTGAAGATTCTGATACTCTCACTCCAGAATCCTCGCTGCCAGTTTGACTTCGAATTCGGAAACACAATGGACTATCGGGAGTGCTTGAGTAAATCTTTGGAGAGTAAAGATCACCTTCACTGCGACTCAGTCTTTTAGATGCAATGATACCGGGTGATAGCTTTGTCAGCTTTCCTCGGGCAATCAGATGGTGAAGAAGTTTTGGGCCTTCCTTGCAATATAGAAATAGTTGACCTGGGCCAGCAGCAAATTCTCTATAATCAGAAAAGATCATAAGTTTCCGTTTGAAAGTTTTTGTAATTACAGAGGCAGCAAAAATATGCAAGTAAACACAGTAATTATTCCCCTCTATTTAAGTTTAAGTCAGGAGCGGCTTGTATTGAAATTAAGCAGGTGTTCTGCAAATGTTGTCTTTACCTATTTTCTAAAAGTTAATTCGATTCTACGATCCGTTGTATCAGAGATGTATCAGATTCGTAGTGCCCTCTCAATGCCAATTCAAAAGCTCCGTAAAAATTTGTGCAATTTGTAATCTTGGATAAAATGTATCTATTCTTTGTCACATTGCCATTACGTTTTTGTAAATAATTCTATCACCGACCATGATTTAGCGCCCCCAAACAGTCCACAAGAAAAGCAAAACAATGCATATTTTGTATTACACCCACAAATCCAATTTTTTCTTAAATAAATTTCCCTGCTCAACTGACGTTTGTATATTTTTCCCCGACTAACACCTGCCATTTCAGCAATAATGTGCAGCAATGGTCTATCTTTATTTTCTTAATTAAATTTTTTACTTGTAAGTGTATTTAAAAAATATCTTCATATGAATATTGTGAACTAAATCACAATACTACATGCACAAAAAACACTCATATTATATGCAAATAAACTGCAAGTACTGCGACCGATGCAGCTTACTAAGCAGTCTAAAATTTGCAATGCCTGGGCCATTAAAGGGGGTGAAGAAAAGAGCGTGGGTGTCAAAATTAGTACACAGAACTGCCTCACGTGGACCAGTTAAACAATGTAAAAGATACTGTGACAGCGTTTAGAGAATCTGTCTGGTTTATTGTACTGGCTTTGCCGATATTGTAAGTTGTAAAATTCAAATGAACAATGAGGCGTTCATTTTACACAATAATAAACAAGTCACACCGCTAATTCAAATATAGTGATGGTAAAAAAATGTATTATTCTTATCCACCAGAAGACTGCAAGTAGCTAGCAACAAAATACTTGATTGGACCAAACAATGGAAGATCAAGCTAAACGAGCTCAAATCAACTCATGTTAACTTTACTAACAAAAGACTAGTTAACCCTCCGTCCTTGGATATTAATGGTACTATTGTACCTAATGAGAATAACGCCAAATACCTAGGCATGACCCTGGATGCGAAGCTCCGGTGGAAAGAACATGTGAAGAAGAAAAGAATCGAACTTGGCTTGAAATATAGACAGCATTATTGGATGCTTGGAATAAATTCTAAGTTGAAAATACATAATAAGATATTAATTTACAATCAGATCTTAAAACCAGTTTGGTTATATGGTATTCAAATTTGGGATTGTGCCAGAAATAGTAATATTAAAACCATTCAGACTTTCCAGAACAAAGTGCTGCGTAACATAGTAGACGCTCCATGGTACATACGCAACTCCGACTTGCATCGAGACCTTAACATCCCAATGGTTAAAGATGAGATCAAAAGGTTTGCTGACAGACATGAGGCCAGACTTCACCTCCACATCAATGCAGAAGCTCTTCAGCTGCTGGACAACCAACATCTTGTTCGAAGATTGAAGAGACCCAAACCATTTGAGCTGGTGTAGTGTGCTGTGTAAAAGTAGGACACAGTGCGCCAGTGAAATTGTTAAAAGAAAACAATCTAAAGGACGTCGTTGGATGAACTTTAGTTAATAAATGTTTAGTTTGTAAGATTATTAGAAGAAAATTAATGGTTGGTCATCAGACCAGTTTTAATAGAAATAAGATTCTCCAACAAAGAATCTTAATAAAAAAAAAAAATCTTATTCTTATAAAAACAATATATTAATGTATAAATAATTAAATAAATATGACATTTTTGTCAGTACTGCAGCTCTGCAGCACCTATGCACCAGTCGTCCTAGGTTTAAGTTCAATCATTTTATTATTTAGTATAATAATTAATAATTATGTGCAGCAACCAATGTTCATATTTTAAAAGGACAATTTCCGCATTTTAGCTTTTTTGCAATGAGTATGTGATTTTAAATCAACAAAATACAAAAATAACCTCTTAAACTGCAAGAAGCACACAAAACCTAGCTGAAGAGATATGTTAAATGATAACGAGCAACTAAATGTATGAACAAGAGACAAGGTGAAAATAAGATCTAATTGTGCTGTATCAGTTGTAATAAAGATAGAAGATTTGCATAGATTTTTCATTTACCTATCTAAAGGGTTTATTATAACAGGTAGAAACGTTCTTTAACACAATCGAATTGGAATTGGTTGCTTTGAATTTGTCAAATGTGACCAATATAAACAAAATAATTTTTGTTTATCTACGTCCGTGGATATACCATGTGTTCCAAATTCAATGCTCATTATTGAAATCATTGAATGGAATTGGAATGTTTTAGACATTTTTATAATTAGTCTGAATATGTTTCCAAATTATGGCTAACCATGCGCTCATTTTTACGTGCTAACTAATCATGCGCTCGTTTCTGAGATATCTCAGAAAAACCAAAATTTGGTAAATTCTTTTAGTGTCTGTAGCGGAGCCATAATTGATCTGATAGGTTCTAGGTTTGTGCATAATTAAGACTGTAACGAAGTTACCTTTTTACAGTTAGGATTTATTATTTGGAGTATAGAATTTAATATGTATTAGTTTCCGCCGAAGTATATTGTAGGTGAGCTCCGTAGCGCTGTGCAAAGCGTGCCGACTTTTCAGTAACTGCCTAGAAAGTACCTTTTGACCGTCCGATCTTTTGATCTTCTGATCATTTCCGCCAGCACCAGCACCAGCAGGAGTAAGTAACCCTTAGTAAGTCCGACCGCCGCCGACAAGCTATCTTCAGGTTCGCTTGGCTGCGATCGCTCTATGAGCGTTTGACATGGGCGAAGCAGCTTTGTGTGAGCTTGAAGACGCTGTTCGACTGTACGCTGTTCCTAGTATATACTTCACTAGGTGTACCTCTTGGTAATGGTTCCTCTATGAGCGTTTGACATGGGGAAAGTTGCCTGTTAGAGTGCATTGGTTAAGTGTAGCCGGTTACCGAGTATAGTAAATAATATTAGGCTTGTATTTTGTCTTTGGGAGGGCGTTTCACTAGGTGTATCTCTTGGCAATGATTCCTCTATGAGCGCTTGACATGGGGAAAGTTGCTTGCTAGAGAACATCAGTTTTACGTACCCAGATTCCGGATACACAAAAGCCTGGTACCCGTATTTCAGTGTCTTAAGTGTTTTATCATAATATGTGCCTTGGCAATGATTCCTCTATGAGCGTTTGACATGGGGAAAGTTGCTGGTTAGGTACATTGATAGAATACCGTCAGAGGCTGGTACAGTAAACCGATAGACATAGAACAAGGTATTTTGTTGCATTATTAATTTATTGCGCTTAGCTTTTCTGGTTGCTACCGCTTTGTTGCTAATTATTGATTGCCGAATAGGTTTACCTGAATAATAATTATTGCTTGTCTATTTACTGCTGCTTGCTACCATTTGTTGCTAATATATTTCCGCTTGTTTATTATTACCGCTTCTATGAATAAATATACATACATATATTGCTATTAATATTTTGGTATTAACTGATTTATTTACCGACCGATTTATTTAAAGTATAAATAAATATTTTAGGAGTTGGAAATGTTTGATTTTTATTACTTAGGTTAAGAAACATTGACCCTCTGGCAAGTGCAGGTATGCACCTTCTTCACTGCAGTTACCCAGCCTTTACTCATAAGCGAGTAGAGTCCACGTGGACCATTCACCACGTGAAACCCATGTTTGGTGGCGCCCGAAGGCAGAAACCCGACCATTAAAATCCGAAACCGATTTAAGAGCGTCACAAATTGACACCCTCGAGTAGGGAACGTCACAAATGGCGCCCTAGAGCAGGGACCGTCACAAGACACGTATTTTTTAAATATCTCAAAAACGGGCACAGTTGGTCATGATTTCGAAGCAGATTCAGCATCAGTATAAAGACGTCTAAAACATTCCCCATTTAACCGTCTTTCTATTTCTTACTATTTCCAAGATCCCAATGGTGAGAATCGAATTTGGGACACAATGATATACACAACCTGTTAGATATTTATTTTATAACCGATTTCTCTTTAAGTGAAGACAATTAACACTGAGATTTATTGAAATTAATTTAGCAAAATTATTCTGTATGAGACCATTCTTACCCACTAGAATGCATTACAATAATTTTCTTGTCATCAACTGGTTGTACGGGTGCTTGAAGATGAAACTGGTGGAACTGAAACCATTTCCATATAATTTTAGGTTCACCTGTACACGGATCGCTAATCATTATCTCTTGTGAGCTTACACCTAGGACTCCAAATAAGCCAATCATTCCAGCTGTCCTTGAATGACTATTGTCAATCAGCGATACTCGAAAATTTGATTCACCAACTAGAAAAAGAAAGAATTATACAAGTAATATACATAGCACACTAAAAAGTTAACAAAATGGTACCATATTGTTGTATTGTCACCAAAATTGCATAAGTTTGCAAAGTTTCAAATTCAATCTAATAAAATGTGTTAAAAATGTTAATCAAATCACATTAATCGAAAAAGATTACTGAGCATAAATAGAATTTATATGTTTATTTATTTATGATAAACATCATATAGGTACAGTAGTGGGGAAATTTTAATTTTCAAGAGGGAGGAGGGTAAGATTAATAGTAATACTTCCTCGGCTACATCTATGCGTTTGTGTTCAACAGTTAATCTTGTCCTTTTGAATATATTTTTCTATATTTTCGTTTCTGTGATCTAATCAGTAAGTAATTTTTAGCGAGATACCAGGTTGAAAGTGGTAACAGCGGTTCAGTTCAGTTACCGGCACATTTTTGCGAAAAGAGGTAACGGTGGGGAAGGTGTTGTGGCGTCACAAAATTTGTTACTGGGTACAACGTTCAACCGCTATCTACATCGGTTATGAGGAGTGGCGATCACGATCACGTCTGACAATTGACAGTAGTTGACAAATAAACGGTACATAAACATAAATTTATAATAATGAAACTTGCTATACTGTACCGACGACATAACTAAAATATTTTGGACGCAAAACAATCAAACCATATTTTGTATACAAGCGAATATTCAAGGTTAGAATGTAAAGTCCAAAACCGTCAAGGTTAGTTTCCGTTTTCGCAAATGGAGTACTCCAACGAAATTTCATGAAAGTGGGGGGAATTACCACCTTTAGCCAGTGGTTAAACCCGGTATTTCGCTAAAAATTACTAATTATGTAGTCAAATAAAACTCACTGACATGTCAATGGAAGATTGGGGATTCCCCTTTATATTTTCGAGCGGAAGAGGCAGGGCCTTAAAGGTTGAAGGGTATGAAGGATGAAAATGTTATAAATTGTTGTAGTGTCCCTGTCTATAATATCGATAATATAAATTATCCCTCGTCTTCGACTCAGGATAATTATCAAAATATTCGCCACCTCAAAAAAATGTTCCGTAATAATTATGCACTTGGGATATTATAAGTGAATACATCTTTTGTTATATAGCTATTGACTTTCCTTTGCAAAACAATTTTTTATGTAAGTACCTATTTATTGTTTCGGGAAAAATGCACAAAAATAATATAGTAACATGCTTACTTCATGCCTTACCTATATAGTCATCAAATCCTACTTTAATTGAGAAAAAATATATTAAACACCACAGCATATTATATTCACATTATGAACTCTGTCCTTGCACCACCTGTCAATCCTATGCTATCAGACAAGATATTAAAAAACAACGATTATTAAAGTTATTTAAAATTTGAAGTAGACAAATCGCAAACTATATAAAATAAAAAAATAGTATCCTATAGCATTTAAGAAGCGTTCAGTTAATGGTTGTGAAACTTTTGTGGCATTATTTGCAACATCACTCTGGTTAGAGTGCACTTACCGCTCTGAGATTCAAACACACCCATATTGTTTTCATCTAACAAATTTAACGGTGTCAACTTTGCACTCATAAGAACAAGCTTTTACTTGAATTACCTGGTATATATGATGCAATACTGAGCATTCGTCTAATTGAGGACATCCATTCTTGTGCATCACTTTCTGATGATCCAGACATAAATATAATTGATTTCTTATTATTTCTCCCTAAATTAAATACTCCAAAAGAATATTGTTTTGTTCGAGATTCAGTCCTGCAAATGGTCGAAGATCTGGGTAAAATAACACAATTTAAAATCGAACCTTCTTTGTCAGTCCTTAGTTTTAATTCAACACCATTTTCAATAGTGTCTAACCTTCTAATCTCACACCACTGTTTCTGCCATGCCTGAGAGAAATTAGATATATTGTCATTAAATGGTTAAATACAACACATGTCAGAATTATTTTTAACATAAATTTTACCATAATCAATTTAACATATTTCTAGTGAAGTTATTAAGAAATGTATTACTTAAATAAACTTAAATAAGTAATGCAATGCCAGTCGGGGCACATTGCCAGTGGGGTAGTTTTGGGCATCTCCTTCAAATAAACTGTTTCTTTTGAAAATATAAACTTCCAAGTATTTTAATTTGTGGACTAAGGTAAGTATTGTCTTATCTAATTAAATAATCAAATTAATAAGTGAACCGAGATGCACAAGTTATAGATAATAACAGATTTTAAATATAAAATTTATATTGTATCAAAATATATTTCTTGCTTACAACTTACTTTCCACGGTCTCAGTCCTCTTCTAGATTTTGAAGATATTTTAACATCTAAATAACCACTAATTACATCGCTCATCGACATTTTCAAAACATATTAATGAAACAACCCGCGAATTCTAATAATAAAATAAACATACAAACACAGATTATTAAAGAGATTTAGATCGGCAACTCCACTACAGCGCCCCCTCGTGACGCGTTCCTCCACTAAATGGGAAACAAATGCACAGACGAAGTTTATTATAATCCAAGCAACGAATTGCACTACTGATGTATTTTATAATTCACTGCTTTTCAATACTTTTTCAAAATAATTACAGTTTAAGATATTACTCTTATTTAATTAGGTATTATGACACCACTGAAAAATACAAAAAATTAATAATCAATCTCTGCGTCGACGGATTAGTCAAAGGTTTGTTTTTTTTTTTTGAAAAATATGTTGGCCTAATCAAGAAATCTCACACTTAAAAGTAGATTAACAATATATAACATTAAACACATCACTTAACAACGTTTACGTTTGGAAAACATCCATTTACGTTTCAAAAATGTATCCGTTTTCGTTATCAAAACTTTAAGTTTGACTGACATACAGAATAGTATGACAGTTTGTAATTTATTTTATTTATCTACTTTCATGGACACATTAGATGTTTGCCGATTTTCATTCTATTTTGACTTATCGTCTTTAAGAACTTTATGAATTGATAACCAATAGCTATTATCGAATATCAATTTATAGAAATATCGAATACACATTTATCTTCATTTACTTAAAATTTCGATAACGAAAACGGATAAGTTTTCGATACGTAAGTGATGTGTTTCATGTTATATAAGTATTGTTAATCTGCTTTTTAGTGTGAGATTTCTTAATTAGGCAAACATATTTTTCAAAAAAAGAAAAAATAAAACCAACCTTTGACTGATCTGTCGACGCAGAGGTTGATTAAATTTTTTTGTATTTTTCAGTGATGGATGGCACAATACCCAAATAAATAGGAGTAATCAAACAATTCCACAAATAAATAATTTCATACATTTTCTTAGTTTAAGATATTGTTTAAGTTAAATAATAATAACAGTTTAAAATGAAACAAAGGTACATGAAATAAATTTAATTTAATATTGTAGAAGTTTAAATAATAATTATAAACTGGAGAATTAGTACGCTAATTTTTTTACATACTTTTTTACATACTTTCACACTTCGATTTTTTCCTTTCACCTTATAATATCTATTTTGCGCTTATATTTTCAGTTCATCATTATCATCTTTATGAATAGATAGCTGGCCCCCTTATTCCGCCTCTTTGGTACTTCAATTTCAATCAAATCTGGCCTATTAATTTGAGGACACGATAATTTTTTCCTCTAAAACAATAACAAACAGAAATTGTGAGAATACCTACTCATATTTTTATGTAGAACAATTTTGTATAAAAATTAATATCTGCAAAATTTAAACAATATATAGATATGAATATAGAAAACAATATTTAATTATTAATACGGCCAAGTAGGTAGATACAATAAAAATATAAAACAGAGAAATCTTACCTGGAAATTTTTGGGCACAATATGCATTTTAATGTGTTCCTTGGCTGTTACATTACATCCAGGTAAACAACAGCGAACAACCATTATAATAACGGTGCAAGATAAAGATAATAATAAACAATTTATTAAAATTTAAGTAATATATGCACACACAACACAGGCAAAATTAACATGAAGTCGAAACTTAAGATCACTCTTACAAGTCAAAACAACAATTAACCTATTCGAGTATTCGTCTTGCTTTGCGTTTGCGCTTGCTCTTCCGCTCTGCCGGCTTGGATGAATTTCAGTTTGTCTTTGGACAGCTGTCTTCCTCTAACGACGCGTTCCCAAACTAAAATGCGGGCCTGTCAAATGTGGGGGAGTGAACTAGCCCTGCATACAAACAAACAACCCCTCCCTATCAACCAATTCTCTGACAATTCCATACAAAAAGGATATAAAATTAAAATATAAATAATATCTTTTTTTCTATGGACAGTTTCTGTTTCTGCCATAGATGAACAAGAATAATTTCTGGTTCTGTCAATTAGTTAGTTGTCAACTGTCACTCACCGGAAATACAAAATTAAAAAAAATTAAAATCGCCTATTTCCGATGTTCGTCCATAAGTGATTTCTCCGAAAACACTGAAAGACAAAAATATATAGTGCTAGACTCTTCCAGATATCTTTTTCGATTTGCGCTAGTGCAGATATCATCGATCTCCATGGTTACGGAAAGATCGGCTAAAGAAAGGAACACAATCCGCAAACGGCGCATTCGCATTCCTCACATGTGCCTCACATGGTGTCGGTGTCTCACATAGATAATATATAGAGGGTGTCTCACGCAAGTTGACAGATTATAATATATGAAAATTCCCAACACGAAATACGAAACTCGCTAAACGTTAGTCATAAAGTAGCCCTATCTTCAGTTGAAGATACCATAGATGGAATCATAGACAAGGGATTGGCGATGTTAGGTTGGTTAGGTACAAGGATTTGGGTTAGGTATATTCATATATATAATACTACTATATCGCGGGTAGAGGCCCAAAAATTCCGAAAACATCACGGCGCCGACATACAATCTCTATCCTCATCGAGAGTACCTTAGTCAAATATGCGCATGCGCACGAAATTCGCGACATCCAATAAACATGCAGCATAAATACTGCATCTCTGTCTACCGACTTCTTTTAAAAAAAAGTTGAAAGTTGGAAAGTATGTAAACCCAGTGATGTGCCGGATAATTATCCATTTGTGCCAGATAATTATCCATTGTTATATTAGTTCATTGCTTTGATTAGATATGAATCATTATTGTTGTGAGCGTCATTGATCCTCTTCTACAAAGAAAAACCCCGAGATCAGTTTCATACTTTTCCAAAAGCGGGAAAATCTGGAGCTATCGTGCAAACTATAAGTTGGGCATTAAAGTGTTACAGGAGCCAAGTATAGATAAAGAAGCTAAAGAACGCAAAGTAGAGTGTGTGCTGTTTACTTTTCTCTAAGAATAACTATTTCCATAAAGGTGTATGTATGCCGTGCCGTATGTCCAATAAAGAATTTGACATATTTTGAGGTTAAGTTTCATTTTCAGATTGAACGGTCGAAAAATATTGAAATATATTTTAATTTTATATCACTACTTACCCCTTTCAAAATAGTTTTACAAGCTTTTTATCTGGTTTAAAGTTCTCGACAACAAATCCTTGATGAATACAATTTCAAACGTCAGTGTCAGCAGGGACCGTAGGTTAGTATAGGTTACTGCCGTTTTGGCGCTTCGATCTTAAAATGAATCGCGTATACAGAGCCGCTTTCCAGCTCTGCTCCTGGAGCGCTCCAGAGCGCTCTACGGCTCTACAGAGCACCTGAACTGTAGTTCAGCGTTCCACGTTCAAAAGTTTGATGTACCTGAACAGCAAGGATTTTTAACTTTTAAAAATCCTTGCCTAAACAGTACTAATTTTTCATTCCCCTGTCCCCTCAAACACTAGCAAATTTTCCGGTGTTTCAAACTCTTTTTGTCTTTTCAAATATTGTAAGATTATGTATGAAAATTGTCATATCAGTTGAGTTGTCAAGTTTTAAGATTTAAACTTAAAAATTATTGTATTTATTACATTACCGTGTTTTTCATTAGGTACCTACCTATGTATTATGGAAAATAAAATATTGATCATAGCAATGGATCATTGGTATTTAGAAGTCATATATGAAACATCGCGCTTAGCCTACAATGAAAGTTATTTTCTACCAAATATTGTAAGTGCAATAAATAATATGCTTTATGTTTGTTAAGACTATATATAAGTTTAGTGAAATATGTTTTTCTAGTTTAGATATAAGTATTATTTATTTAATAAATGTTCTTTAACTTTGTTCAATAAGACTTTTGAATTTTCGACTATTGGTTTTAAACAAAGCTGTGGTCACGTCAGAAAGTCCAATTTGATTGATAAGCAAAATTGGTCCAAAAACTTCGACCATGTAGGTCGAATAACGATAAACGAATTTGAAATTTGAGTGACAAGATATTCAATACATAACCTCAAAATTAAAAAAGTCATTTCAGTTTTGAACCGTTCCTTTTCAGTACTGTCGGTGTTTGAAACACATAAAGCCCCAAACACCCCAAACACCCACAGGAGCAGAGCTGGAAGCGGCTCTGCTTAAAGTTAACTGCGCACAAGGATTGTTAACTGTTTACAGGATTGCTCGATCCCTATACTACAATGTAATCCATAATTATGACGTCATCAAAGATCTAAAGGTCTCGAACTTGTAGAAATAGGTACACTTTATACTGTTATTACAAACTTTAATAAATAATAATATTAATAATCATTCAAATACGAAAATTCTTTTGCAAATGTGAAATATAACAAACAGAAAATAGGTATATTTCGACAATTCGATTACATAGATCTTCGATGACGTCAGAAAGGCGGATGACAAAATTGAGCGATCGAGCAATCCTGTAAACAGTTAACAATCCTTGAACTGCGCATCCGTATTGCGCTTGCAATAAAAGGAGATAAAAATAATCGCCATTTTGACGTACACACGTCACACATACTGACATACGTACGTACAATAAATGTAAAACCATAATGTTCTTGTATCAATCACAAGAAATTTAAAGTATTCAAAAACTTTGAGCACTATTTTGAAACAAATTATTCAATTAAAACGCGAAAATAATTTATTATTATCAGTATAGGATATGTAACCACCATTACACATTCGTGTATATAATGTTGCAACATTTCCTAAAGGTTCAGATGATGGTATGTATGTCGATGATGCATGCACGGTCAGTATACGTCAAAATGGCGACGCACTATATTTCACTATATTTCACGTCTCTCTTGCGCGGTATACTTCTTTTATGTATGTGGTCCAGATACAAGAACCCTAAACAAATAAGGACTGATCAATCAGTAACAGCCAATCACATTTGTTTATCACTTATGTGACGTCAGTGGATTCCCTTTAGCGGGAGATTTGAAATTTAAATACCCTCTTTGTTTTAATTTGACAGCTTTAACCTTTTAACATAACCTATATATGTCACATTATCATGTAGAATGTCTCGGTTGTCTTTGGAATGTCATCACTGTCCAAGAATTGTTAACTGTTTACAGGATTGCTCTATCCCTATACTACAATGCAATCCATAATTGTGACGTCATCAAAGATCCAAAGATCTCGAACTTGTAGAAATAGCTACACTTGATACTGTTATTACAAACTTTAATAAATAATAATATTAATAATCATTCAAATACGAAAATTCTCTTGCAAATGCGAAATATAACAAACACAAAATAGGTATATTTTGACAATTCGATTACATGGATCTTCGATGACGTCACAAAGGCGGATGACAAAATTGAGCGATCGAGCAATCCTGTAAACAGTTAACAATCCTTGATCACTGCCATCAGTCATGTCATCATATCAAAGTATTTCTTTATCATATCATAGTAATCTGTGCACTGATTAACAACACACAAGTTATCACAGTTGTCAAATCGACAACGATTTTTGCACAACGCACTTCAAATCGTAAGATATATATCGTAAAACACATATATAAGTACTTTCACATTTGATTGCATTAATACAGTCTCTGAAATAATATTGGGTTGGATATTTTGACTGAAAATTTTTGAAATTGCAATTATAGAGGCAAATTTGGCAATAGGGGATCCACTGACGTGTTACGGAAATCTGTTGAAAATGACCTTCAAATTTTTATGAATGAATTGATCAGTCCTTCTTTGTTTAGGGTTCTTGGTCCAGATAGGTATGCGATCGCGATCGCGATAGGATTTTAGTGATGGGCATAATAGTTCATTTCAGAGAACTAGTTCTTAGGAACTTCTTGCGCGAAGCGAACTAGTCTTTAAATCTAGTTCGCGCGAACTACTTTTTAGATAGATATTCGGAAACGATCGGTCGGTCGGTAAACATCACGGTAAACATTAGTATTGTTACGGAAGCTCACCTACCTTGCTAGTGAATGTCTGTTTTGTTAATTCATTTCTTATTGTTTATAAATTAATATTTGTAAAATCTTTAGGTTGACGTTTCTAATCTAGAATTTTCATTTAAGTCATAGAATCGTTCCATTATGTTCCGGAATCCAAAAAGAAGCTCCCGAATATTCCAGAAGCTTGAAAAATATATAAATACTCGCGATTTCAAGAGGACGGGGAGTTTTTTAGTCGAAAGCGTGAGCGCGTTAAGTCGAAACGTCAAACTAAGGAATTTGTGTTGACAGTTGTGAAAAAGAGTTGAAGTTTGTATCTAGTGACAATAAAGATTTGCGTTGTTTTGTCGAACAAGCTGGTTTAATCAGTTTGGAGGTTAGACAAACGTTACATTTGGTGTCAGAAGTGCGACGTTCCACGACGTGAAACGTTCGAAGATTAAAAAAAAAAAAAAAAGGGATCAAATAGTAAGTGTATGCCAGTTACCAGATCGAAATCGATAAAAATGGATGAGACCTTGACACAATTAATGGAAATGATGAAGGAAATCAAGAATAACCAAGAAGAATTAAAAGTTGAAGTGAAGAACAGTCAAGATGAATTAAAAAACGAAATGAAGAATAACCAAGAAGAACTGAAGAACAGCCAAGAAGAACTAAAGAACAGTTTAGAAGAAAGTAATAAAAAGTTAGAAGAGCTCATGAAAGAAAGATTCAAAGATTTTGAAGAAACTGTAGAAGAAGAAATAAATCAATTGAGAAATAGTATGCAAGACGAAGTCCAAATTGTAAAAGAAAGTGTGAGTACGCTGAGGTGTGAAGTCGAAGAGAGAGTCAACGAAATGCAGAAAGAAGTCAACCGAAAATTCACACAGCTGTCCACGACAGGAGTTATTAAAGTTGAAGGTAATTCTGCATCTTCGAGGGTCAAGCCACCAACATTTGATGGAAAGGTACCATGGAGCACATACTTAAAGCAATTTGAGGCGGCTGCCATGGCAAATAACTGGTCCGAAGGTGAAAAGGCGATATCGTTAACTGTAGCTCTAAGAGGTGAGGCTATGGAAATCTTAAGAACGATGCCTGAGCAGAACAAAACCGATTATGAAATGCTGAAAAGTGCTCTCGAAATGAGGTATGGTGAAGCCCACATGCAACATGTTTACCAGGCTCAATTAAAGGGTAGAAGACAACGATTCGAAGAAAATATTCAGCAATATGAGGCCGATATAGCCCGGATGGTGAAGCTAGCTTACCCCACTGCCCCTGTAGAGTTCCAAGAGCAATTAGCTGTAAGTAGCTTCATAGATGGACTGCGAGACCCTGAAATCAGTCAGGCGTTGAGGTTAGCCAGAAACAAAACCATTTCCGAAGCTTTGGCGCAGGCGTTAGAAATTGAAGCTGCTCAACAAGCATCCAGACGGGGTCAAGGCAGAGCAAGGCTAATTAAATATCAGCCAGCCGACTATCAAAGTAATGACAAAAATGTGGAGGTATTGCTGAAAAATTTTCAAGATTTATTGAACAATTTCCAAACCGAACGGAATCATACCGACTCTGCTACATTTAGCAGACGTAGACCCGTACGATGCTGGAATTGCGGGGACGAAGGGCATCTCAGGAATCGATGCCCTAAAAACACATCGGAACAGGACCAGGGAAACGCCAACTAGCCAGCTTTGAGGGGCGAAAGCTGGTGAGGTGCTACCAAGCCCCACCAACCATGAAGATCAAGGTTACCCGGCTGCACAACAACGGCAATAGCTTGGTAGTACCAGGGCGAATATGCGGCCGGGAATGCGAAATGGTCCTTGATACTGGCTCAAGTCACACCATAGTAAGGCCAAACATCGTAGCCCATTGTAGAATTCAGAAGCCAGACAGAAACTTCATTTTGGAAACAGCAAATGGGGAAGTCATACCAGTAAAAGGCATCCATGTGGCAAACATCTGTTTAGGAACAAATACATTCCAACAAGACATCCTTGTAGCCGACATCACCGATGACGTCATTCTTGGTCTGAATATCATGACTGAGCATAATTTTATCCTGGATCTTCCTCAGAGACTACTAAAGACCAAAGGTGAAGAAATTTTAATGCATTATCCTGAAGTGAGAAATCTACCGATTAAAGCCGTTAAAGCATTAGAAGACATTATTCTACCCGCGGCATCTGAAGTAACTATTAAGGCAATTTGTAACAGTTCAGCGGCTTTTGAAGAAACAGTAATTGTGGAACCAGATCCGGAGAGCAATCTTTTCAAAAGAGGAATTTTAATAGGAAAGACTCTAACACAAAAGAAGAACGACTCAGTGTTGGTGAGAATATTAAATCTGAAAGACTACCCACAAGAAGTGAAGAAAGGAGAATCCTTGGGAGTTTGTCAGATAGTCGATGTGGTTTTCAAGAATGTAGAATCATCAACAGCACGCTGTGATCCTCGAATACTGCCGGACATTCTGCAAAACCTTGTTAACCGATCCACGTCATCATTGCCATCGGAGGACGTTCATAAAGTAGAAGAATTATTAAGACAGTACCAAGATGTATTCTCACTAACTGAGAACGATGTAGGAAGAACTGACCTAGTTCAACACCGCATAAATACCGGCGGCACCGCTCCAATTAAGCAAGCCCCACGAAGAATTCCATTGGCCAAACAAGAAGAAGTATCGAAATTGTTGAGCGAGATGCAACAACAGGGAGTCATTGAACCATCGCAAAGTCCATGGACCTCTCCAGTAGTTTTGGTGAGGAAGAAAGACGGCTCTACTAGATTTTGTGTTGACTACCGAAGATTAAATGATGTCACCAAGAAGGACAGTTATCCGTTGCCAAGAATAGACGACACTCTGGACACACTATCTGGATCTCAATGGTTTTCTACTTTAGACCTGAAAAGTGGCTACTGGCAAGTCCAACTTCATGCGGACGACAAAGAAAAGACAGCTTTTTCCATTGGGACAGGTTTGTGGCAATTCAACGTTATGCCGTTTGGGCTTTGTAATGCGCCAGCCACGTTTGAAAGACTGATGGAAACAATTCTCCGTGGAATTACGTGGAAAACCTGTCTAGTCTATCTTGACGATGTGATAATACTTGGCAAAAACTTTGAAGATCATTTAAAGAATGTCCAGGAAGTCTTGCAAAAGTTAAGAGAAGCCCAACTGAAGCTAAGTCCCAAGAAATGCATGCTCTTCCAAAAGAAAGTCCGGTATTTAGGACACATTATTTCTACAGATGGAGTCAAGACTGATCCGGAGAAAACTGAAACCATTTGGAAATGGCCAGTGCCGAGAGACAAACATGAATTAAGGAGTTTTCTGGGACTTTGCACATACTATCGGAAGTTTGTGAAAAATTTTGCCGATATCGCCAAACCTCTGCATCGACTTACCGAAAACAGCCAACCATTTATGTGGACGGAACAGTGTCAGGAAGCTTTTCAGAAGCTTAAAGGCGCCCTGTGTTCTCCCCCGATCCTGTCATATCCAATTCCTGGAAAGAAGTTCATCGTAGACACTGACGCCAGCAATACTGGAATTGGAGGGGTACTATCGCAAGTAGAGGAAGGACAAGAGAAAGTGATTGCCTACTTTAGCAAAGTCCTTTCCAAGCAAGAGATGAACTACTGTGTGACTAGGAGAGAGTTACTTGCCATTGTCAAAACAGTGGAGCATTTTCACAAGTATCTCTATGGTCAGCCGTTCATTTTGAGAACCGACCATGCTTCATTGAAGTGGCTCTTGCAATTCAAGAACCCGGAAGGCCAAGTGGCGAGATGGCTTCAACGTTTGCAAGAGTACGACTTCAAAATTGAACACCGAAGAGGACAGAGCCATCGCAACGCTGACGCTTTATCCAGAAGGCCATGCCTTCCTGATTGTAGATATTGCTTGCGACAGGAAGCAAGGGAACAGGACAATTTTCATTGCCGAAGAATTAGCATCCAAGGCCCAGAACATTGGGATAGTGGAAGCCTTGCTAAAGAACAGAGTGAAGATCCAGAGTTTGGCCCAATTTTCCAATGGAAAATAAATAAAATGGATAGACCTGATTGGCAGGATATTTCCAATAAATCTCCATCTCTGAAAAGTTACTGGGCATTATGGGACTCCCTAGTTGTAGAAAATGGCCTACTAAAAAGAGTATGGGAGAGTCCGGACGGCAAAGAAAGAAACTACCAGACTGTATTACCCAGGACAAGAGTTCCAGAAGTTCTCCAAGCGGTTCATAGTGGCGTTGGTGGTGGACATTTTGGAATCAATAAGACTTTGAACAAAGTCAGAGAGCGATTCTACTGGCTTGGGAGTCGTTCCGATGTGGAAGAATGGTGCCGGCGTTGTGAAACCTGCGCCTCTAGTAAGGGACCAATGACTCGAAGTCGCGGACAGATGAAGCAGTACAATGTCGGTGCTCCATTTGAAAGAATAGCTATTGACATAGCTGGCCCATTTCCTCGAAGTGACTCTGGCAATCGTTATATCTTGGTAGCTATGGACTACTTTAGCAAGTGGCCAGAAATATATCCTATACCTAATCAGGAAGCAGTCACCGTAGCAGAGGTCCTATTTGAAAACTGGATATGCCGTTATGGAGTTCCGAGGGAAATCCATTCTGACCAAGGACGGAACTTCGAATCTGAGGTATTTCAGAATGTTTGCCAACTACTAGGTATCTCGAAAACTAGAACAACACCTCTTCATCCACAATCAGATGGAATGGTCGAGAGATTCAATCGAACCATTGAAAATTTCCTGAAAACTGCCGTGAATGAAAAGCAGACCAACTGGGACACCTGCCTTCCTCCATTTCTCTTAGCATATAGAGCGGCAGTTCACGAAACCACTGGTAAAACACCAGCCAGTGTGATTTTTGGCAACGAATTACGTCTACCAATAGACCTCATTGCAAATAGACCAGAACATCAGGAAAATATCAGTGACTATCTCCGCCACCTGAAAGATCGAATAAAGTTGGTACATGAGGAGGTACGAGAAAAGCTGAGAATAGAAAGTGACAGAATGAAGACCCGTTACGACTTACGTGCCAACAGTAGTGGGTTTCATGAAAATGATAAAGTTTGGCTGTACAACCCAAAGAGGACTAAGGGCAAATCACCTAAATTACAGAGATCTTGGGAAGGCCCTTATTCGATTGTGACCAGGTTAAACGATGTCGTGTATAGGATCCAAAGAAATCCTCAATCCAAAATGAAGATTGTTCACATAGATCGACTGACGCCTTATCAAGAACACCATGCGGACAATGGAGTAACCTGATCGAGACGATCAGTTCTGAGAGGGGAGCAGTGTTACGGAAGCTCACCTACCTTGCTAGTGAATGTCTGTTTTGTTAATTCATTTCTTATTGTTTATAAATTAATATTTGTAAAATCTTTAGGTTGACGTTTCTAATCTAGAATTTTCATTTAAGTCATAGAATCGTTCCATTATGTTCCGGAATCCAAAAAGAAGCTCCCGAATATTCCAGAAGCTTGAAAAATATATAAATACTCGCGATTTCAAGAGGACGGGGAGTTTTTTAGTCGAAAGCGTGAGCGCGTTAAGTCGAAACGTCAAACTAAGGAATTTGTGTTGACAGTTGTGAAAAAGAGTTGAAGTTTGTATCTAGTGACAATAAAGATTTGCGTTGTTTTGTCGAACAAGCTGGTTTAATCAGTTTGGAGGTTAGACAAACGTTACAGTATCCATGCGATCGTTTAGCATTGGAGCATCGGTCGGCGGTCGCAAGATTTCGGCCAAGTAAACATATCGCCGGTCCAGGTATTAGGTATTGCGTCAGTGATGTGCCGGATAATTATCCATTTATAATTAACCGGCTAATTATCGCTAATTATCGATAATTATCTGTCAGCTAAAAATCCTTTCAAAATTAGCAGGCTAACTATTATAGTGCCAGAGGAAAAAATGACCTCATCGGGAGATACATTGGAACTTTTTTTATTTTTTAGTTAAATTTTGTTTGTTTTATATTTTTATTTTTTAATTTGTACGATTATTTTTATTTTTGATGCACTTAATTAAATGATGAAGATTGCGGTATTACCGTATTATAAAATAAAATACAAAATAATCGCTATCTCTAGATTTAATTTCTCCTTATCGATGACTTAATATGATGACCTAATAATACCTATTATGCTTACCTACCTAGTAGGTAAGAATAAATATATAGATATTTTATTGGTAATTGCGAAAACGTTATTTTAATGTGTGAAAAATTAGAAGACTATATTCTGCTAACGGCTAATTATAATATTTTTAGCCGTCTAAATGCTAATTATATAATTAGCATTGGCTAAATATATAATTAGCGGCTAAAAACCCATCACTGTATTGCGTTGGTACCAACTTATCGCTGGCATCAAGAAGTACTTCGAGTGAACTACTTTGTTTTAGATCAGCGAACTAGTTCGTTTAGTTCCCTAGAAAGAATCGTTCGTCTTAACTCGTTCGTTCGCGAACTAGCCATCACTAGATAGGATCACTGAACCAATATTTGAATATTTGCAATGTTAAAAATAATAATCAAAATCTCTACGACAAACAAATAATATGTAACAAACCAAAGATTTTTTGGTAACAAACCGCCTCTATTGTTCAATTATAATAACTCTATGGTTCAATGCTTCCATTTTTTTTAGCAAGAAGATGAAGAAGAGTACCGAAACAACCAAAATATTCGAAAAGGTTTGGAGGTTACGTTTATGTTTTTAATTCAGATTTAAAACATATAATCGTGTTTTTCTGTGAACTATTATAATAAAATTAAATAAAATTTTTTATGGACATACAATTCTTTGGTTCGGATTGTTGAGTGTACTTTTCTGTTGTGTATTGTTATTCTTGGTTCAGTATGTCTTCCGGACGTAAGTGTAAAAATTGTGGAAGTTCTGATATCGAAGTAGACCCGGCCAGAGGTGATGCGGTGTGTACAAATTGTGGTTCTGTTCTCGAGGACAGTATCATTGTTGCCGAGGTACAATTCGAGGAAGGAGCACATGGTTCTTCAAGTGCTATAGGACAATTTGTTGCAGCAGATTCAAAAGGAGGTGCTACAAAATTTGGAGCCTGTAAGTAAATACTTGTAAATTCTATAGAAATACTTCTACATTTATGTCATTTGTTATAGCATTCCATGTAGGGGTAGGCGTCGAGTCAAGAGAAATAACATTAAGAAAGGCTCGGAATGGTATTAATAACTTGTGTAATCAACTTAGACTAAACCAGCACTGCATAGATACTGCATGCAGTTTCTTCAAAATGGCCTTATCAAGAAATTTAACCAGAGGAAGAAGAAATACTCATGTGCATGCAGCTTGTGTATACTTAACTTGTCGAACAGAAGGCACTGCACGTATCCTTTTTAACAACTGCTATAGCTTGGTGTTATTTCATTGTTATTTTTACATGAGAAAATTAAACTTTCAATGTCACTTGTCAAAATTATCAAGTAGAACTGGCACTGACAAAAATGCCTAATGGTATCAGAATCACATACAAAAGATTTTATCTGCGGTCTATGTTCAGGCATTGCAAATACCGCAATAACTTTTCCAGTATCAAAAATTATTTACCGTCAAATTATAGAAGGCATAAATGTGAAACATGCCATGAAACAAATAGTTCAAGAAGGTCCTTACTTTTTATATAGAGGATCTTTAGCACCCATGATACAAAAAGCGATATCATTGTCTTTAATGTTTGGAGTATATAATTATGCCAAGACGACTTGTAAGGAGTATAAATATAATCAGTATTTTCAGCAAGTGTGTGCTGGAATGTTATCTGGGACCTGTGAGGCTCTTTTTATGCCCTTTGATCGAATACAGATCTTATTAGTACATGCCCGTTATTATGGAAAATTTAAAAATATGCCACACGCTATTAAAGTAGTAACAAGAGATTATGGTCTCAGAGAGTTTTATAGAGGATTCAGTGTGATGCTGCTAAGAAATGCTGCCTCAAATAGTGGTATTTTCATTGCAAGAATGGAATTTCAAAAACATTCTCACACATATAAAGCTGCCTACAACGAGACATTGGTAAATTTTTTTTCGGGTGGAATTCTGGGAGCATTAATTTCTACATTATTTTATCCATTTAAAGTTATAAAAGTAACGATTCAGAGGAAATTGGGCGGTACTTTTATTACACTATCTGAAGCTATTGTGCACGTGTATCGATATAAAGGTGGTGGAATAAAAAACTTCTATCATGGTGTCATAGTAAATGCTTCTAGATCAGTACTCAGTTGGGGTATAACTATTATGACTTATGAATTTTTACAGAAAACACTTTAAATGTACCTAAATGTGATTTTAAAAGTATTATGAATTTGTTTGTTTTTCTTATACATTAATAAAATAATTAGTTTTTGAGAAAGTTTTATTCAAACAGACATGTTTTCTTCATAAACGGATGAATTAAACACATTGACTGAATAATATAATAGGATATGCAATTAGGTCAATTTTAGTTTATTTTTGTCTTTTTTATTTCTAGCACTATTGAGCTAGTTATTCATTTTTCCTATCATGCAAGTGGCCTTAAATTGTTTGAGAAAAAAAAATCAATATTTAACTTTTATCTATAAAGCGCACTATTTAAAAGATGTTTGTACATCTTATTAAATTTTTTAGTCAATATCAAAAGTATACCTAATCTTTAAAACTTGACAGTTGGTGTTGCTATAATTACCTATTATCTTCCATTTTAACATGATCTTTCATTGCAAATTGCTTTTTATGCAGTTTTTGTAGAATTTTCTTAATGATTGTAATAGATATGCTCATTGATATTAGTGATGTGCTTCAAATATGCTGCTATGAATTAGGACGGACCTACCTCAAATTATCCCAGGCACTTTGTATTAATATACCTGCAGTTGGTAAGTACAATTTATTCTTTATTTTGTATTTATCCTTCTTTGACCATGTATCAACTCGTTGAATTGATAGTTAAATGCTTCTCTATGTATAAAGCATTACATTTTCAGGAGCTCTTTTTGTAGTTCATTGAGATTGTCACGCTCGAGCATGCTGTTTTATGTGAAATTATTAGAATGCGTTAGTGGAACGCAGATGATCAAAAAATTTTCATACTTCGACAATTCATGGGTACAATTATTTCTCAGAAATAAGTTTTCACTGCTATAGCATGGTATTATTATTAGAGAGAACAAGAGATACATAATAATACATAGTACAGTTAATAACATTGTTGCATCTACTATCTGTCTCATGTAAAATTGTGTAAATAATATACACATTAACTAGAAAATCTTTAGCCCAAATCTAAAGAAAGACGAAGCGATGTAAACAAGCACAGCGACGGTGGTGGGCAAAGTACGGTCGGCCTAGGCCACGCCTTTGTCTTCTGTTCCCTCCGGCGGGCGCGGGGGCCAGCCGGCAGCTAGTACAACCACATTAATCAATGACAACCATGATACAATAAACTATTATATCATGATATATTATATTATATCAGTTATGTACTTATTATATCATGAATGACAACCACAGCTTGGCCGACAGCCGACATTCGCTATCGCTCTCGCACTGAGAAGAGAAGTCAGAGTTGGACGTATAATATTTGTAGTTATCGTAAATGCGCGATAACAGTGCCGTATTAGAAACTCTTGAAACATTTTATAAATAACTTTTGAAATAGACATGAATAAAACGGTTATGCCTAATTTAGAATAAGTATTAATGGGATTCGGGTCTACCTATTTGGCAAAGTTTTAAAAAATAAATTTGCGATAGTAATTACATACATATGTTTATTACACATTAATTATTTACAAAAATAAAAATAGACAATACAATCAATACAGTGATGCCTAATTTAGAAATAAGTATAATAATGGGATTCAGATCTACCTATTTGGGAAAGTTTAAAAAAAAAATTTGAGATAGTAATTATGTACATATATTTATTACACATTCATTATTTACAAAAATAAAAATAGGCAATACTTTACAATGAGGTACATATAATAAATAATAATAAAAAATCTGTATTGTGTTCTTAACGACAAAAGAAAGAAAGAAACACAAACGGTAAGAATTCGGAATTGCCGTTCTTCCACTCCACCTATATAAATTTTCAAAATTGAAGCTTGGCTTGGCTTTTATGAAGTGTGTCCAATTTGTCCAAAAGGTCTTCCCTATTGGCTTTCATTATATCCTTGTCCGTAAAAGAAATTAATATTTTTAAAAATTAGTTATAATTATTTTTTAACACACCGCAAAACATTAGCAAAAAAATTTATACTCGACTACTTGGGCAGTACTGCTCTATAATTTTGTTTTTCCTAAAACTAAAATATAACAGCTGGCCAACTTTTAAACGAAATTCATTAAATATTAAATTGAGTGATTGTATAAACCATATTATTGGCTGTCTATGAATGAATTTCCTAAATTAAGTTAACTTAGATACTAAATTACATTTATGTAGGTATAACAAATTTTGATCTACTTACCGATGGGGTTCCTTAGGAAAGGTAAAAAAGATCTTATTACAATTATAGCTTTTATTATTGCAGTTTTTAGTTGCACATACGTTTCCTGTTTTTCTATTACTCATTATCACTAATGAAAAAACGAACACTATAGAAAACAAAACAATAAAAAAGCACAATAAATAAACACAAAACATTACACTCAAAATAAATTCGCAAGAATAACTACGTCCCTGGCTTAATCGATAATCAACACGAAGTGATTTCCCTATTTCGGTTCGAAACTCTCGCCACTGTACTGTTCTCTTCTCAAAGGCGGGCCTAAGTGACGCGCATGGATCGGCGCAAATCGTTCCTGTCAAGAGAGCGAGCGTACCCTTCCACTTAGCTGGGCGGTGACTCTACGTCTGCCACAACATGCATGCCTTTCACCCATTCGCTGAGGACTCTCTGTTTATCACATTGTTACCTACATCGCTTCATCCCTCTTTAGATTTCGGCTAAATATTTTTTAGTTAATCTGTATACACACAGACACAGTTTTGTTTGATAAACATATGTATTTTCAATTTTATAATTTATAGTTCAGCGAGTTGTCAGATGTTTCTAAATCAAAGATTTTGTTTTGAAATTTTGGTGTCTTGTGAGAACAAATACGTTTCAGACAGGTACAATTTACTGGAATGGAAAATGTAATTTTTTGTTTTTACTTATTTCTAAAAACATGATACCCTGAGATGCGCTTTTTGCGGAGTCAGGTACTCCTGGGCCGTAAGCCGATTGGCTACATTTAAAAAGTTGAATCTTTCTTAAATAGTATTTTTACTGAATTTGCATATCCCTGTATAATAAATTATATATATTTTTTTAAGTAGGAAGAATTATAAAGAAATAGTTTTCTAAAAGTCTGTCACATGTCTGTCAACATGTCACGTTGAATTACATTCAAAATGTAAAGTAGGTATACAGGGTGTCCCACGACGAATTGCGTCGATCAATCTCTCAAAAAGTAGAAGTTGGAAAATTTTGAAAATTTGGTAGTATACTAATGTCGATCGGGGCAATTCGGCTAAAATATTTTTAAAATAGTGGCACTTCTGGTTATAACCGGAAGTAGACGTCAACTTGCTTATTTTCAATAGGACACTATATACGTATTATTTCATTTCTGGATTCTACATCAAATTCTAAACACATTCCATGTATAATATCCTATACCCAAGTCTAATCATTTTCGACATATTTCAAATTTGATGTAAAAAATGACGTTTGCAGGCCAACAGAGAATTACCAATTTTGACGTAGAAAAGGACCTATTTTAACAGACTTCGTATAATATTTTGATTATTAACGAGAATAAAAATGAAATTTAAAAAACTGCCAAGTCAATTTTTTCAAGTGGAAACACCCTACTTTTATTATTTTATCTTATTCAGCATTAAAAATAAGGGTTACTTTGTATAAGGTCATCTATTTCGAAAATTTGTAGTTTTCGAAATGTTGGCAATTTAATATTTTTCTATTGCAAAAATGCTACAATTTTTAAGTTGTTACTTTTAGTAGGCCATGAAGGTGTTAGAAAACAATCAAGTGCTAAATTAATGTCACTGTCACCTACTTGTTAACAATTATTAACAATTATGCCGGAACGCTTAAATAATACAAACCAAGATTATTTGAATCTGTTTATTTTATTTATAGAAAACGTCACAAAGTAATATCAAGGTGTGATACCTTTGATACTCCATATCTGCCAAAACATCATTATTTACACGATTTGCTGCTGGCTGATCACAGAAACCTATTTCACCTAGATGATGACACACCTCCACATAGTGCCCACTGAAACAACAATTTTATATAAGACCTTTTTATGACCAATGAATAGCCAATGGTATTTTTCTTTGGGCCACCCTGTTCCCCAGATCTATCAGTGCTCGATTTTTTATGTAGGGTACAGTTAAAAATGGAGTTTACCACATCATAGTAATAACCATGAAAGACTGCATGCAGCGAGTAAGGAATGAGTTTGAAAATTTAAATCCTGAAATAATAAGAAAAGCAACTTATGAATAATTATTGTTTAGATGCCAAAAATGTCTGGATGCTCAATCAATTGGGACATTTACTGAAAAAACCATTTGTTGTAAACTCTAGAGTTCAAATGTTCCAACTAAAAGTCAACTTAAAAGATGTAGCATTTTTGCAATAGAAAAATATTAAATTTCCAAAAACTACAAATTTTCGGAATAGATGACCTTATACAGAGTTTCCCCTATTTTTACTACTGAATAAGATAAAATATTAAAAACAGGGTGTACCCATTTGAGAAAATTGACTTGACAGTTTTTTCAATTTCATTTTTATTCTTATTTTTTGAGTACTCTGTGTTATAAATTATCAAAATATTATACGAAGTCTGTTAAAGTACGTTCCTTTCTACATAGAAACTACCCAGCTAAATAATAAAAGCTCTCCTACGGTCAACATTGGTAGTTCTTTTTCGGTCATATACGCAACCGAATCAGGTCGTCCTTGCAGGGGAGGGTTAGTTACTTCAACTGCTCTGGAGACAGTAAAATATAGTCCATATTTATTATAGAACTATGAGTATACAGGGGGTTTAAGAATGACGTGTTAATAAGGATAAGTTTAGAACATCCTGTACATGTTTTACATTTAAATATAATATTTAAATCATATGAATCTTGTAGACTGGTTTTTTAATAATTATTTGTTTTTTGATTCATCAATGTAAGACACTTATTAAAAAAGATACAAGGGATTACGTAAAGTATTGCATTTTAATAATTTAATCACTTAATCTAAAAACATATTTAACTTTATATAATAATAAAATAAACAGAAAAATAACATTATAAAACTTAATAATGAGTATGGCCTCCTCTGGCCCTCTGGACTTCAGCACATCGTCGCTGCATACTGCAAATTAGATTTCTGATAACGTCATGGGGAATTTGATTCCATTCGTCTTGTAGTACCTCAATCAAGTGAGCTGCATTATTTATAGGTAACCGCTGATGTAAACGCCTTCCAAGTATATCCCATAAACGCTCAATTGGATTGAGGTCTGGGCTATTCGCTGGCCATATTAATCTTTCAATACCCTCGTCATCTAAATATTGAGTAACAATTCACGCCTTATGAGCTGGGGCATTATCCTGCTGAAGTTTAAAATCGGCACCTTGATTTGCGAAGAAGGGAAGAACATGGGGTCTAAGGACATTTTGTATGTATCTCTCTGCAGTAAGTGAACCATGTTCTATTAAAACCAGATCAGTGTGGTGATTTATTTATACTTATGCCTCCCCACACCATTACAGAACCACCTCCAAAACGTAATGTTTCTTGAACCGTTTGGTCCATGTACCTTTCACCAGTTCTTCGCCAAACCCTGACCCTAGCATCGGAGTGACTCATTTTGTACCTGGATTCATCGGTAAATAAAACCTCACTCCACTGGTGAAAATTCCAATTTCCATATTGTCCAGCAAAAGTTCTACGTGCTGCTCTGTGGGCAGGTGTAAGTTTCGGAACCTTGGCGGATTTTCTTGATCGAAGACCATAAGCATGAAGTCTATTTCGTACAGTTTGACCAGAAACTGTGGTACCCGTAGCATGTACTAAATCATTAACAATTACGCGGGCAGTAGTACTTCTATCACGAAGAGCCCAATATCTCATAAGACGATCCTCACGAGGTGTAGTAATGCGTTGTCGATGTGGATATGCCCTTCTTCCCAAGAGTACATTTTCCTGATATCTAATCCAAGCTCGTGAAATTGCGGACTGACTAACATTTAGTAATCTAGAGATA
Source organism: Pogonocherus hispidulus (assembly GCA_963924545.1). NCBI lineage: Eukaryota > Metazoa > Arthropoda > Insecta > Coleoptera > Cerambycidae > Pogonocherus > Pogonocherus hispidulus. The sequence continues at coordinate 81,985,870 of OZ004693.1, forward strand.
TCACGTTGTGAGCGACCTTCTTCTAATAAAGTTACAACTCTAGAAACTTGAACTTCACTTAAGAAACGCCTAGGTGGTATATTCATTATGACAAATTATTATTATAATATTTGGTCGGATATTATAACTGACACTGACAGATAATAACGACTTTTAGCAAAATCAGTGCCAACGTAGATTATAAACAATTTATTTGTCGCGCAATCCCTTGTATCTTTTTTAATAAGTGTACTACATTGATGAATCAAAAAACAAATTATTCACAAAAACCAGTCTACAAGATTCGTATGATTTAAATATTACATTTAAATGTAAAACATGTACAGGATGTTCTAAACTTATCCTTATTAACATGTCGCTCTTAAACCCCCTGTATACTCAGTTCTATAATAAATATGGACCATATTTTACTGTCTCCAGAGCAGTTGAAGTAACTAACCCTCCTCTGCAAGGACGACCTGGTTCGGTTGCGTAGAAATGAAAATATCGTACATTAAATTTAACACATTTTTTATGTGACCCCTTATTCGTTTTGAGTAGTTTATGTCACAAATGGTTAGACTTAGGTATAGGATATTATACATGGAATGTATTTAGAATTTGATGTAGAATCCAGAACTGATAATATGTAGGTTGGTCTATTTAAAATAAGCAAGTTGACATCTACTTTCAGTACAACGGGAAGTGAATTTCCCCATCAATATTAGTATACTACCAATTTTCCAACGGCTACTTTTCTAGATATCGATCGTCGCAGGACACCCTGTATACCCTGTAAATATGAAATATAGTGATAAACTAATAACCATTTAAGTATTTAAGGATGCCATATCAAAATCTAGCCAAATTGCTTATTCTTCACAAAAAATAATTGAAACATGATTTATTCTTTATTTGAAGGAGATGCCGAAAACAACTACCCCACAGGCAATATGCCCCGACTGGCGTTGCATTACATCGGCATCTCCATAGTATATAAATCAAATAAATAAGTAGGATTGTCTTTTTTAAAGACAATAGAGGTCACTGCTGTAATGGCGCCTGCGGAAAAGCAGGTGGTTATCTGTCTTGACAATAATTGTCAGACGAATAGTAGCAAAGACCCAGAGAGGACACTACGGTGTGTTTCTCACCACTACTATGATTTATTCTATTGTTTAATGGCCACCTGAAGACAAATATAATATAGAACATACTTTTGTTTTATAGCGATTCTTCTGGTAATGATTAAGAAATAAAACATATTGAACTACTGATATATATATTTAAGAAATTATAATTTTTTTTATCACATAAGGACTTATATAACAAATGTTAGCAATGTAAGCAAGTATTTTCTATTTACATTTAACAAATTTCAATTCACCTCAGTTCAATTCAATTTCATAAATGCAATTCGACCCTGTCTGATTCATACAGTGCAATATTATCTAGATATTCAATAAGTAAAATATGGGATTTGTTATTTTATGGAATACTTATTTACATCACTCTGTTAAATGCTTTAATGGTACCTTAATAACTATATATTATATTGGTAGGTATCACACTCTGTGGTAATACTTTGAAAACGTCCATATTTTTTATTAGATTTTTGTGGTGATTTTTTTCTGTCTTATATGATTCCTCACAAAGGAAACTCTGTATCTAATTATAATATAAATATGACAATATTAAAGTCAGAATTGGGCATTTTGAATATAAAATATGTAATGCAGATATTTACAGGTCACAGCACATACACCTAAAGTATACAAAAAAGGGGATATAACTGACCTACTATCTTACCATTCAATGCGCAGCTTAAAAACAGATTTTCATTTATTTTCTAGCCTTGATTGTGACATACTTATTGCTTAGTAGTTTTTAAAAAAGAATTGTTTATAAATACACTTCTTAGAAGAGCATTCTTTTCGTATATATTATAGCAAACAAATGGAATTAAATATTTTAATATTCACATGGATCCCGAAATAGGCAAATTTTGAAAAATATCCAAGCTGCAGATATATTTATTTAAACTTTATACTTATATATCTTTGCAAAATATAATAATTATTTAACAGTCACCTATACAATATTTGTATGTTTGAATTGAACACGTCTCACGGAGATATTCAGTTTTGGTTTTACTTTGACCAGAGCAGTCCTCAAAAAATACAACAGAAATATACGTAAAAGTAAATAGTCTATATGTATTTTTAAAAAATTCACAGCACTTTAAAAGAACTAAAAAACAACAGTCTGTAAAAGTAACGTAGTAAAGAAAAGAACCTTTGCCGATTTAAATTAGTGCTCCTCGTGGGACGGTCCATAAAATATAAGTTCTGGAATCTGACCGCCCTGCACTCCCGTCCCATTAGTGCTTTCGGAAGAACACTGGAACTGAAATGTCACCTGACCGACAGTTACCTCGCTCATGCCCTCCTGACCAAAATAACTCAGCTCCCCCCCGTCTAGAATTGCGGACGCCGTGTAGAAAGATTCAGGTTCAATTTGTATGGGGTTGTCAAAATAAACATGAAAAGTATTGCTTGAACCATCAGAGAAAAATTTTGTGTTGTTTTCTGCCAAAACCCTACCGAGACGTTTCAGTTCAATTTTCACGGTGTAATCGGCCCCACCATTAGAGGAGCCGTATAAACCAAATCCGACAACAAAAATCCTGCGATCCACTGAAAACTGAATACTGTCACACCGTCCACGATACCTCCACTGATTAGATCTGTATGCGCAAGACTGAAACCTGTGGCAAACCTGTAAAAAAGAAAATTCAGTAAGTAATACTAATTTCATTAAAAAAAAAATTATTTACCTGAGATTTTAAGCCTGCTCGGGGCTTTATAGGGTACTGCAGACTTGGTTTATTATTTGCTGTAAAGTGAAAAAATATGTCTATCGTTTCTTGTTGGGTCAAAATTCCGATTTGTGCCGCGCCATTCGCAAATTCTTCCAAAGTCATTGTGGGGATCCTTATGAGATACAGGGCATTTCCTAAAACAGCTCTTTTGTTTTGCGGCGTCTGTTCTATTTCTCGCCTTCCACATTCAGCTGTTGCCCAATTCAAAGCAGCCTCCAACAAATTCATTTCTTTGCAGTTTAGGGTCTCTCGACCTAACACCGATTCTAAAGTTGACATGTCGATGTCTACAAAACCTTCGGATTTCAGTGCCATTTCGGCCTAAATAAAATAATTATAAAATTTTTATAAGAAAATCATTTTAAACAAAATATGTTTATAAAATAATTTTTTCCATGCTACAGTGGAACTATTTATAAACTGCGAGTTACTGACGTTAATGGCATTAGTTATTTTAATAGTAGTATTATGTGTTAATAGTGGGACAGTGGAAGAAGGATAGGAATTATAGATATTAATAATAAATGAGTTCAGTATGTTTTTACAATCCATATATTAACAGACAATGATATACATACATTAATATTACATTTTTCAAACATCGATATGCTGTAAATATGTGGATCAAAAACACAATGGAGAAAGCACGGAATCGGTCAATTTAAATATTTTTTTAAATTATAATTTTCAAATTAACCGATTACATGATAAAACAAGTAATATGTACAAAAATAATTAATACATAGGATATGTGTATAAATATTGAGCATTTTTTTTATAATTTCAAATAATCACATACAATATTTAAATTCAATTTCCTATTGAATTTAGAATTTATAACATATATCAGCCTTTGTTTTATATATAAACGATGTGGCAGTTTAAGCGAATTACAACACAAATTTTAGACACTTATGGTCGTGGAACATAGAAGACACTTCTTGTACCTAAGATTTATCCATTCATTCAAGAAAACATTATATATTACATCTGAAAAGGTTCCTTTTATGGGATTTTAGGTTGTATTTGAGCACTAAAACTAAAGTGTCTTTTATGTTCAAATTGTTCAGAGTTAGTGGTGAGATCTAGGCAAGAAAGGGAATGAGTTATGCTTACCTGGGCATCAATGACTTCCCAACAACGTTGCATAAGATCAGGTTCTTCAAAAAGTCTGGATTGGCTTAAGAGAAGGCAAGCATTTTTTGCTGTGAGGCTAGTTTCAAGGTAATTAACGCAAGCACGTGCTAAATGAGGTACGATATACTTTTTGGCTACATAGAGGGTTGCTAGAACTGTGTCTGCTTCCAGCTGAATTTCATCACAATACAGGTACCTGCATAAAATAAAAGTTGTAGGTATACAATATTACTTGTGTTCGGAGACTAGTTTATAATCCACGACAAAAGGGAGGTAAAATTATTACACATACTTCAGTAAAGTTAGGAATGCTGTGGGTTCCACATCCGGAACTTCGATCTCTTCTTTACATTCTGCTAGACCACCATAAAACATGGCATAGAAGACAGAACTGCCTGTGGCGAGAACATATTTATGTGCAGGAATAACTTGCGTAGCACCAGGAGATCCTACAATAAACCGAATGTCTGCCATTAGATCGTTGTTGAACATAGCGGCATTTCTTTCTCGTACAGTGGGTTTAGAAGCCTGCCAGTTTGGGTCTAACGTCCCTGGCGGTCCGACTGGAGAGACACATGGGCTAGCAGGTGGCGATCCTGGAGCACTAGCAGGCTGCATTACCTGAAGACTTTCCCTTTGTGAAATGACATGGGGTGGTGACAGACTAAGCGAACCATTGTTGAGAGTTTCTGCTATAAAAAATAAATTTGTTAGGCTTACAAAATTCTCTAAACTATCTCTGTACATATTTAAGGACAACTGAATGAAATATAATTTCGGTAGCTTCTTAGGTATATTTCCTGCTGCCAAGTTTTGTCGTTTTATGTTCACTTGATCAAGTTGTCATATTATTCGTTTTTTTTTTAGTTTAGCTAGATACCTACTTGATTTTTTAGTAGATTTTACAGTTATAAATAAAACGTTCATTTTACGAAAGGAGAGCAACTAAATTAATAAATAAAACAATAAAATTGTTTTGTTATTTATAATCGTCTAGAACCTGCGCATTACCCTCATCCTATTTACATCTGCAACGCCCTAATCACGCAATCAAAATAATTATCTTACCGTTCATCCACGCGTTGGTCTGCGACACTGCCATGTTGTCTTGAGAACGTTTCATCGGCTTTGTAGATATTTTTGAATACAAATTCGACATAGCCATTGTTAGCTTATGGAAATTTTGTTCATATTAGGCAAGCTACACCTGCCCTTCACAAATATTCGACCGCCATCTTACTGCGCTGCCCAACTGCCGTTCGTTACCGTCTGGCGACTCATTTACTGTCTCTTTTTCCCATATCAAGCCGTAGCACGCGAGCGTGGCAATTCTTGGGCGCTTGCCGTTTGCACCAGAACAAAAATATTAAATGTTTTTTTTATTGGTGCCCCATTTTACCTATTTAAAGCACGCCTGAGCGTGTTTCAATCGAACTTTCAAAAACGCGCGTTTTTTTAAAGTTACCATGGCAACATTAACAACCCGAGAAACGTGTAAAGTCTAAATGACAATTTTTGATCTGACAGGAGTACCCTGTAACGTCAATAAAATATTACTAACAAATTCAAAACTTTTATTTATTAAACTAACAAAAAAAATTGCGTAAAGTATTCGTGGATAACTGGTCTTTAAAACACTTGCTCTATTTAGAGGACTCCGGCTGCGCCGTCGTGCTCGAAAAATTGCGAAGACGTTTTTATCCACTTATACTTTAATATACTATTTTTTGGGAATAAAAATTTTTTAAAATGTTTTGCAATTTGTAACGATTATTTGACAAATTGGCAGGCGTAATAGTAGAGCAATTTCAAATGCTCTTACAGGGTTCTCAGCGTCAGGGAAAACCTGAAAAACCTGAAAATGTCAGGGAATTCATATTATGTCAGGGAAACGTCAGGGAATGTGTCAATATTCGTAAAAAATCAGGGAATTTTTTTGTCATCAGGGAAAAATTTGTTGGGCGCTCCCTGTATGTTAAGATTTGGACGCGCCATTGCGATCGTAATGTATATTTCTGTGGCTTGTTTGGACTTCAAAACCAAAGATATTATTTAATGAAATTTAAGCATTATTTAATAATGCTGTTTTACCCAAAGGTGTTCCGATATTTATAAAATAATTTAATAGAACTGTTTTACCTGAAGTTGTTTGAGTTTCCTTGGTATTTATTAGGAACTAAATACTTTTATTAAAATTGTTTCGCCTAAAATATTTTTAATAAATGAAAAATCCTTTTTCATACCACTAGACAGGAAATTTTGTAAATACAAGTCAGGGAAAACCTGGAAATGTCAGGGAATTTGATAAATTGCTGAGAACCCTAATATATTTTTGCGGATCACATTTCTGTGATAAAATAATCATACCATTAAAAATCGTAGTGCGCGCTAGGCCTTATTTTATGTGTAGACTTTGGCTATATTTTTCATCGGAAAATTTATTTACTTTTACGCATGTGTCATACATTACAACAATATTGTAAATATGATTGAAGTAATACGTAGGGATCTTCTATTCATCAATTTGTTAAAATTTACCTTTTGGTTCAAATGAAGACTTTACTTTCGACTATAGTCCATAAAATTGAGTTTTTAAACTACCGACTTTTCTGCTGTGGTAAAATCCCTAAATGGTCATAAACTATTTCAGTAATCTCGCATTACCTCATCGTAAATATATTTCGGCTAGGATCACGATCGTACCTACTTGATCACTCTACTGGTCGATTGATATAATTTAGACGGATATTGTGTATGGTACACAATGTCTAAATTGCCTTGTTTGTGTAATGAAATAAATGGGCTTTAACTACGACGAAATATGAAAATATATGTGAATTAATCAACATTTATAAATTACAAAGCAACTAATTATGCATGTACCATCTCAATTTCAAATAATTTACAATTATTTTTGCGGAAAGCGGAAATACATAGGTAGGTACTTATGTGTATGGGTTAGTAAGTACATATCTCAAGGGTGTTAAAATAATTAAACTTAGTATATACATAGTTAAACATATCTAAATAGTAGGTGTAAAAAACCAGCGGTCATGCTGCCTTTTGAAAACTCATGTCAACATTAGGTATGTCATTGTTTAAACAAAAATGGATAGCTTGGAAATAGCTAGCTACGGATAGCTAGCAACGGTTCTTTAAAAGCTATTGCCATACATGGATGTGTTGCACCAAATATCGAGCCAAATATAAAAATGATGTAAGGCGTGAGATGGAATATTTGTCAAATACGGAGCAATTTGTCAAATACGGAGATATTAAAAATTGTCTGGGCCAGAGATGGCCATGACATAGAAAATGGCCGTTTGCTTAGGGACTAGTTTTTAAATTCAGCCATGAATTTTAGGAGATGTGTTCCATCTTTTTTGTTTTTTTGTTAAGAAGAGAGAAGGAAATAAGTTTTTGATGCCAGCGATGGATCCAGCGCTAAATTTAAAAACTCTCATAGAGAGGGACGATACAGTAATATACAGTCACCTGAATACAATACCAGATCATGATTACAATATCTGCAATGCTATTCGTGGATTTAAAAAATAAAGGCGCGTGATTGGCTCATATCAAAGCATGATCTCGAAATCAGGTGCAAAAGAAAACGGCTAATGATTGTGTATAGAAATCGAATGTGCCCCTCGCTACCCATAGTGATGTAGACTATAATTTCTTCGACTCCATATTATATTATAATTCACGCACAAATCGTTTCTGTTAAATATCATTTGTACCCATCTGCATGGATTTAATACTTCACTAAAATAAGGGCGGCTACAGAGATATGGTTAACCTATGAATACAGCATAATATGAATTAACTGGAGCATGCGCACTTATACGTCGACAACATCCGAGGTTTTGTGCAATTTCTAATTGGCTGTTTGTTTTTAATAAGGTGACCAACTATTTTTTGTTCAAAAAGAGTACACTTTGCAAGTATTTCATAGGTGAAAAAAAAAAGATATTTTGTACACCTCAAATCTTGTGAACTTGAACAAAAAGTATGAAATTGTTGGTTTTCTCTAACCTCAAATTAATTAATCAGAAAGGCAATTCCCATAAAACTTTGCCGTACATGTTACGCATGCGTCAAGACTGTCAAGCATGCCGTACATACTGCACATCAAAGATCAGCCTGGGGATTACGTACACAAATATTGGAGAGATAGATATATCCATCTCTTTTCACGAATGTAATCATGTTGTTAGAAAAAGAGGTTTGTAGTATCTATCTATCTCTCCAGGTGCTCTATTCTTGAAACTGAGAGATGGGAGTATCCTCGGGAGTATCCCGGGGAGTCTTCCCTCGCTTGCGATCCCCGGGAGAAAATATACGTATTCTTTAGAGATGGGGAACGTAAGGGAGAATCGGGTCCCTGGGAACACTGTTGCCAGTTTGTTTAACCAATCAAAACGCAGCAAATTTTGACAGACTAAATTAACCATAAAAAAAAGATTATGTATATCCTTTTTCTATGAAATTATATTAACCTCCAATGTTTCTGTGGTAACAAAACAACCTAGATTTTTGTGGACGTTTTTTTTTTTGGTGTTTTAGACGTAGAAATTCTAAAAAATATATAATTATAAATATATTTGTAATTTTTGTGGTTATATATCGGTGGATATATAATCCATTTTTACTTTCAAATCAATGTAGTAAGTGATATTTTTTTATCAGAGACAAATGGAAATAGAAAAGTTTTTTGTAACTCTAAAGAGTCTAACAACTAACAACTTTGTGGTCAGTTAGTTCAAAAGGATTCCTTTGTTCCAGGACATCCCGAGGGATGTCCATTTGGTCAAGGGCATCTTCTACATCTTCCACTATAATATCATTGAATATAAATTGGTTGTAATCCTAAACATTCATCTTTTGGGAATTGGGAAAAGCACCATTACAAGTTTCAACACAAATTGTAGGTTAGAAAACCCAGGGATAGTCGTCTTCTCTTGGGTCTAGCTAGGGTAAGGTGACCAACTGTACTCATTTACTGAGTTTTGTACTCTTTTTTCGCAAACCGTACTCTTTTCAAATCCTGTACTCTGAAAGTACTCATTTGTATAATTTTATACTCATTTGTATTTGTAAAACATTTTTTTAGATTATTTTATTTCAATTTTATTAATTAAATATTTAAAATTATTTTGACAGTACCTGGAGAGATAGATAGATACTACAGACCTCTTTTTCTAACAACGTCAAAATTACATTTGTGAAAATAGATGGATATATCTATCTCTCCAATATTTGTGTACGTAATCCCCAGGCTGATCTTTGATGTGCAGTATGTACGGCATGCTTGACAGTCTTGACGCATGCGTAGCATGTACGGCAAAGTTTTATGGGAATTCCCTTTCTGATTAATTAATTTGAGGTTAGAGAAAACCAACAATTTCGTACTTTTTGTTCAAGTTAACAAGATTTGAGGTGTACAAAATATCTTTTTTTTTCACCTATGAAATACTTGCAAAGTGTACTCTTTTTGAACAAAAAATAGTTGGTCACCTTAGTTACGCAAAAAAATAAACAAAAATAAAATTACCTACCTACCTACCTAAAAATTGAAAAATTAAATCAAGAAAGTAATATTAAAAACAAAACGGAACAATAAAGTTAGCTGAATGATAATAATTATCGAAAACTAAATAGTTTTTTATTTAAAGATCCCGTTGGTCTCAAAACTTTATATTTCTACCGAAGTTATATTGGAAAAAAACAGCAACTCGTTTCGAAGGACAATATAAAAACATAAGAAAGCTAATTCCAGAATATTTTAATTGAAAAATCAATCGAAAACCCTTACCCATTATTATGATAACTCTCGACAACACTTTCAATTAACATATTTGCATATAAACGCACAATAGGGAAGCTTTGCAAAAATATTTCTCAGACAACTTCTCACTTTACGAAGCAGAAAACAACACTGCGTTGCTCACTCGAAGCACAGGCTTATTTACTGGAACGCTTGTTTACATGGTATCAGGATAGATAGATAGATAGATATTTATTAATCCAAAAGATCACAAAACAATGATATAGGACAAGTCAAGACATACGACATAATATATAAAAACTCGTTAAAATAAGTTATCCCTAATAAATTAGTCTAGACATATAAAAATACATATAAAGAAATAAACAAACAAGAAAAAAAACAGTAACACATTAATCAATAATTCAAGTATTCCTCCAAAGAATAAAAACCATTAAAAATAAGAAATTCCTTTACTGCCGCAGAAAATGATTTAATGCATCTAATATTTTTCATATTTATATTAAGTTTATTGTAAATGACAGTACCCATGTAATAAGGATTTGATTTGTATAATTCAAGTCTATGCATTGGGTGTTGTAAATTCTGTCCATGTCGTGTTGGATATTCATGGTAGGAATTTTGAAACACAAACTTGGACAAATTTCTTTTCACAAATATTAACATTTCAAAAATATATAAACAAGGAAGAGTTAATATTTTATTATTAATAAATGTTGACTTACAGGATTCTCTATATTTTAATCCAAAAGTAAATCTAATGGCACGTTTTTGTATTAAAAAGACACGATTAGCAAACGAGGAATTACCCCAGAATATCAAGCCATACCTAAGGTGACACTCAAAATTAGAAAAGTAAAATGTTTTTACAACATCAATACTAGATATCTGTCTCAATCGATTCAAGGCATAACTGCTAGAGGCACACCTACGACAAACATAATCTGTATGAGATCTCCAATTTAATGAAAAATCAACATATATACCCAAAAGCTTGAAATCAGTTACTTGCTGAACAGACTTGTTATTTAATGATATAAGTGGACTAGCTATATAATTACTACCAACTGGATGAAACTGCATAGAGAACGTTTTGTTCGCATTCATAACTAGGCCATTATTACTAAAGTATTTTTTTATAGAAAATAAATTGCAATTCAAATTACTTATCGCATCATCCAAATTATCTGCACTTGAAACAATAGTGATATCATCAGCAAAAGCACAGTAAAAAATAGAAAGTGAATTCTTTATATCATTGAGATATAATAAAAACAATAACGGTCCTAAAACGCTCCCTTGGGGAACGCCTATATCAATTTCAAGTTGTTCAGATTTTTCATCATAGAAATCAACATACTGCTTTCTGGCAAACAGATACGATCTAAGTAAGTCATTACACTTTCCTCGCAAACCATAACATTCAAGTTTCCTTAGTAGTAACTCTTGATCCACACAATCAAATGCTTTTGAAAGATCCACAAATAAGGAAATTACTTTATGACCTTTATCTAACTGTTTATAAACATAATCTAGAAAACTTAATAATGCAGTAATGGTTGAATGTTTTTTTCTAAAACCATGCTCTGGTCAGGAGACAACAATTTATTACTATCCAAAAAATCCACTATTCTACCAAACAACAATCTCTCAATTATCTTAGAAAAAACAGATAACAAAGATATCGGTCTATAGTTATAAAGTAGCTGAGGATCATCTTTTTTGAACAAGCATATTATCTTTGAAATTTTTAACATATCCGGGAAAATTCCGTCCTTAAAGCAAGCATTAACAATATCACATAATGGTATAGCAATCAAATGTACATGTTCCTTTACTATTTTCATAGAAATATTGCCATGTCCTGTTGAATTGGAATTATTTAAACTTTTAATAAGCCCTATTATTTCAGCTGTAGTAACTTTTCTCAAAAATATCGTTTTATTAACAATAGGTATATTAACATCTGACGTTATAATATTTGTGTGTCTTTCAATTATCGTTTTTGGTAAGTTGACAAAAAATGAATTAAAACAATTTGCTATCTCAGACTTATCTGTAACTATATTATTGTCGATTAGGAATTGATTATTGACAATGTGAGTCCTATTTCTTAAAGTTTCATTAATAATCCTCCACACTGTTCTCGATGTGTTTGCAGAGTTCCTAATAATATGATCAAAATATAAAGATTTGGCCTTCCTAATAAGTTTGCGATATATTCTTTTATAATTTTTGTAATATTCCCCACATATCAAACCATCCTGTTTCATGCAAAATAAGTCTTTTAATTTATTGGACGATACCTTTAATCCCGTTGTTAACCATTCCTTGTTATTTGATTTGTTTACATTCCTTGAAATATATGGAAAACATGTGTCATAATAATGTTTGAAGAGATTTGCAAAAACCTCAAATTTACTATCTACATTTTGTTTCGTAAAAACAGATTGCCAAGTTTCACCACGCAACAATTGCCCAAATCGTGAACTATTATTTTTAGAAAATGATCTACATCTTATATACTCAAATTTTGTTTTAGAGGTAACTTCAAATCTGATTACTTGGGCTGAATGATCCGACATACCAATATGAAGTACTTTGGCCATAAGTATGTTATTATTAAAATTTGTTACTATATAATCTACAGCAGTAGCAGAATTCCTAGATATTCGAGTGGGTTCATTAAAAACTGATTCCACATTATATGAGCTAAAAATGTCCTTTAGTTTTACTGTTTCAGTATTATCAAGTAAATAATCAATATTCAGATCACCACAAATAATTAATCTATTAACATTATTATTCACAATCATATCCAAACTACATTCAAATTTTTCAAAAAAACGGTTAACATCAGAGTTCGGTACTCTGTATATACATAACACACAAATATTAACTTTATTAATTGAAATAGTCACCGCAGAGCACTCAAAAATTGAATCTATACTCAAGTCTACAATATGTTTTAATTCATAAGCAACAAAAACATTTTTGACCAACAAAAGAACACCACCATGCTTAGATTCCTTTCTACAATAGAAGCTAACAATGTTATAACCTGGAAATGCCATATAAGTCATTTCATTTTCCTGAATCCAGCTTTCGGTAATACACACAACATCAGGATCTTCCGATGACAAGAATATATCTAACTCATCCAACTTGTTCCTGACACTCTGCATATTCTGATGAACTATCTTAATACACATACTCGTTTTCTCAGCAGCTTCACCCTGTAATTGCTACGATGTATCATAATTAGTGCTAATTTTTGCTGATTGAATGCACTTTAAATAAACCGGACAATTTACAGCCTTAGAAGAATGGTTTGTCTCATAGTTTGTTCTGAATTTAAGATTGTTATTAATACAGTTCACACAATTAACAGAGTCTCGTGGACAATCCTGCAATCTATGTGGACCGGAACAAATTGGACATACCAGATTGGTACTTTGACACTTGACTGCCATATGTCCAAATGACGAACATTTGAAGCAACGAATTATACTATAATATTCTTGAACAAGACACTTTGACCATCCTATGAATAGAAAACCTTGCTTCATAATCACCTGGAACATACTGGGGGACACTTCCACAATTAAATTTAAGCTTTTAGGATATTTTACTTTATGAATAATTTTAAAACAATCGTTAACATTTAATCTATTTTGTTTTACAATGTCTTTCTGCAGATCATCATTTGACATTTCAGTATGCTCCACATGATAGATTATAATTTTAGGATTTTTCTTTGCCGGTATAGACACCCTAAAATCATTGCCAACAGATTGTTCAAGATTATATTTTATATTTTGAACATGTTCTTTGTCCAAACATCTTAGTATCATCTTTCCATTGCTGCCACTTTTTATTTGTGTTATTCCCGGACCTAGGTCAACAGGATTTACCTTATCTTTAAACGTATTTAAATTATCTGTTGCGTTTTTTGCTTCCAATACAAGAACAGCCGAATTATCTTTTTTTGTTATTTCACTATACATAGGTCGTCGTTCCATGTTTTGAGTATTGTCTGAATTACCAAACATGGATCGTGAAGGTGTCTTTGGTATATTGAAAACTTTATCAAAATTTTTATCAACCTCACCTAATCTCATCTTTAACAAATTATTAACAGTTTGCAATTCATCATTTAACTTTATTAATAACTCAAGCTCACGTTTGCAATGTTCCTCATCTCCTGGTGACTGCAATTTACCTGATTTTGATATACTTTCTGGAATCGGAGTATGCAGTTTTTCTTTAGCGCCATCCTTGCAAGCATCACAAAACCATAACAAATTGTCACAGTCACTTATTGCTTTGTACCATGAATCTCTTATCTTGACACAACTTATATGATACCTTGTCAAACATAATTCACACACTATTAACTTTGTGTTTACTTAAGGTGACCAACTATTTTTTGTTCAAAAAGAGTACACTTTGCAAGTATTTCATAGGTGAAAAAAAAAGATATTTTGTACACCTCAAATCTTGTTAACTTGAACAAAAAGTACGAAATTGTTGGTTTTCTCTAACCTCAAATTAATTAATCAGAAAGGGAATTCCCATAAAACTTTGCCGTACATGCTACGCATGCGTCAAGACTGTCAAGCATGCCGTTCATACTGCACATCAAAGATCAGCCTGGGGATTACGTACACAAATATTGGAGAGATAGATATATCCATCTATTTTCACAAATGTAATTTTGACGTTGTTAGAAAAAGAGGTCTGTAGTATCTATCTATCTCTCCAGGTACTGTCAAAATAATTTTAAATATTTAATTAATAAAATTGAAATAAAATAATCTAAAAAAATGTTTTACAAATACAAATGAGTATAAAATTATACAAATGAGTACTTTCAGAGTACAGGATTTGAAAAGAGTACGGTTTGCGAAAAAAGAGTACAAAACTCAGTAAATGAGTACAGTTGGTCACCTTATTTTTAACCTTGTTTTTTGAAAAATTTAATCTACTGCACTGGACTTTTTAGTATTCGCAAAAGACCAAATTTTACCTATTTTAAAAACATTTTAGATGTTTTTATATTTTCTCTAAAATTCGACCCCTCACCTAAAATAATGGCGTCCACTTAACGCTTCCGGTTATACCGGAAGTTGATGTCATCTTCGTTATTTTAAATGGAACACCCTGTATATTATTGCAATTTTGAACTCTACGTGACATTCTAAACACATTTCATGTAGGATATCCTATACCTATCTTCAACTGTTTTTGAAATATTGAGAGGTGAATATTGACATTTTGCAACTTGGACGCCCTGTAAAATCTAAACAGTTTGAGATCAAGAAAAACGGCTCGCACATTCCTATCTTAACTTTTCATAAGCTATCGTTTGATAATATCAGATTTATCCAGAAATAAAAAAAAATCGATAAAATGTAATTTCTTGGTTAAATCTGAAATTGGTATCAAACGATAGCTTATGAAAAGTTAAGACACCGTAGAACACCCTGTATGTAGCAACCTTAACTAGGTAAAACTGCCTGTCGTTTGGTTATTATACAGATTATTATACAGATGGGACAGTGAGACAGAGAAATTAAATTTAAAGAGAGATGTCAAGCACTTCCCATTTAAATGTCCACTGAAGACTAATGCGCGTATAATACCACAGAGTGCCCATTATACTATATGATAAATACTACATTCTGGAATCTAGAAGACTCAGATTTAAACCTAACATTTCGGGGTGTCGCATCATAATTATTCAAGTGGTTTTCTATTTTGATTTATTTGGTATTTGTCAGTGTTGTTTAGTGCTTTATATTTCTATTTTGAAATTTAAATAATGGAAAGTGGAAGTGTATCAAAGTTACCATCTGTATATAATGTAGTTATTTTTTATCTAAGAAGGTAATATTTTAAGTTTTGGCATAATAACCACAAAAATAATAATAATTTGACGAACTTACCTATCAATTGTTGTTTTTATTAGAGTAATTGTTGGTTATTTTGTATATACTGGTTTTTATGGTTCTTAATAATTACACCAGTGTTTAAGTTGTTTAATTTTATTTCTCTTTGGGTTCTATTCGATTTTTATAAAAGAATAGGTTCACCGACAACGGCAAACACTGGTGATGCCGATATTATCATAACTTTTTTAGGAACCAACTTTTATTCGCAAAAATAGGTAGGTACAAATGCATTCGATGGAATCTTAAATCCAGTGGTGTAGTCAGACTTTTTATAAAAAAAATGCTAACAAAATGTTGCTATTTTTCACTTAAAAAAAAATCGTAGTAGGCCTTGAAAATCAAAATATCGTCTTCAAATTTTGCATCAACATAGACCTTTCGGAGATCGGTCAAGAGATCGGTCGGAGATCAAATCGGTCCATAAACAAATTTTTTACGCGCGTGTTTCCATTCTTAATGGGTCACACTGTATATACTCTATTTTGTGTTTAATAATCCTAGTTATATGTTTTAACCAGTATGTTATTTAATATATACCTATGTCGATAAAAGTATAAAAGTTTTTATCACTGTTCATGAAGTTATGAAATATCATGGTTCAATGTTTTCATGTTTCTAAGAGCCAATTTTTCAATGCTTGGTTAACGTAATTTAACCTAGAGTTAACTAACTACAAGTTTAGAATGTGAATATATTCATAAAATGTTCGAAGTAAATTACATTTTCAACTTATAGCTGGCTTAACTATACTGGTTAAACCGTGTTAACCAAGCATTGAAAAACCGTCCCTTAAGAAAAAAAAAATAACTAGAGATTAATTATTAATGAAGTTGATTAAACATTTAAAACTGTATTGAATCATGACTTCATTAATAATTTATCTCTTATTTTTTTTTCTTAATTCCTAATTAAAAAAAATAGCAACAGTTAAATAAGGCAATAAATAATATTGAAATATACTATAGAAATAAAATATTCTACATATTTCCACTGCATTTTTAATTTGAACGAATATTGTATGTAAAAGCTCTGTAATTGTTACTTAAATAAGTTCATTTTAAATGTGTTTATAAATAAAAAATATTAAAACCGGTTTACGACACAATTTATGTTTCATTATCTTATGTACTGTATAATGAGCCACTAACTTAATTAAAAAATATATAAAATAAATGTTAGGTAAAATGCAACAGCGCTTCTCAAGAAAAGATTGTGAGTTTGGCAACGTTGTACACTTCCCGTTTAAAGGGACGAGGTCATAGCTATGAACTGTCAAACATCAAAGACATTCCGCCGGCTGTCCCCTCTGTATATACTCCTCTGTGGTTTGGTGTTAAGAGTGACTGACACTTGACACGCATGTGGTGATTGACAGTAGATACACTTCTGTCTGCAGTGTGTCTTCTCTCCCCTATCTATATTTCACTGTATCTGCCTCATTTATTTTAGAACGAAAGTAAATATTTTCTTTGCAAAAAAAATTACGTCAAAGATTAAGGCCTGGGTAGAAAAGTTGAAAATTTAAAAACATAGTAGGGTTTGTTCGATAAATGACATTAAAAAAATGTTCAGAATCCCAATGTTGACTATACACAAATTTTGAGAGAAAAAATATTCATTCTTAATATTTCATCGTATTTCAAATATTTAAACAAGCAGTTAATCATTTTTACAAATAGGCTATACCTACTAGAGTTCATTCACGTTAAGTTTAAAGTGACGTTTTTAAGTTTTAAGTTTTAAGTTAAGTTTATATAAATAAATAAAAACTTGACAACGCAGAGAAGGGTTGCCAAATATAAAACTCTTTGTAAATGGCAAATGCTATGCTAATTTATTGGTCATTTGTTTATCGAATATTGAAAACAATTAATTACTGAAAATGACGTCACTTTAAACTTAACGTGAATGAACTTTACTAGCATAAATAGTAATATTCAAAATATACTCATTTTTGTTGATTCGAGGATTCGAGAGTGTACGGGTGAGAGGTGAGAAACAGAAACAAACTGTATGTACTTAGTATATACGAGAAGGATGTCCTCAGGAATTTGTATCTTATGTACAGGGTCATTGGTTATATTTTAGCCACCCACCTAGAGGTTCTCCCTTTAATCTGAGGAAAAAAAGTTAAATACAAAAGTTGTAGGAAATCAAGTGAAGTTTATTCCAGAATGTAAAATCTTTATATAGGGTGTTTAAAAAACGCGTGACATGCCAAACTTACATTTTTTTAAATGGAATACCCTGTATATTATTAAGTTTTTCGATTCCACGCAAAATTCTATGACTTTTTCATATACCATATCCTATATCTAAAGTTAACCGTTTTTTCATAAATAATGGTTAAAGATATACCTACCATAATTTTGTAATAATTTAATTGATCTGAGGGACGCGTGCTTACTACTTCTAGTTAGCCATGAAAACAAAAAACCGATATCTGTCATATGCATTGTCAAACATTTTGGTTTTCCAATTCCGAATTATTTTATTATTATTTCCTTTCTCTTTAGGTACCTATATTTTATATCTTTAACCATCATTTATTAGAAAACGGTTAAATTTAGACATAGGGTATAGTATATGAAAAAGTCGTAGAATTTTGCGTGGAATCGGAAAACTTAAGAATATACAGGGTATTCCATTTAAAAAAATGCAAGTTTGGCATGTCACGCGTTTTTGAAACACCCTATATAAAGATTTTAAATTCTGGAATAATCTACATTTGATTTCCTACAACTATTGTATTTAACTTTTTTTCCTCAGATTAAAGGGAGAACCTCTAGGTGGGTGGCTAAAATATAACCAATGACCCTGTACATTTTGGAAGGTGCAAAATATGTAGTTTTCAACAATGTATAATGAATTGTAAATTTCATTTTCATTGGTTCCACAGGTACATTTTCCACGATACACATCACTATTTATCTATATCTTTCAATCTACAAATTGAAATGAAATGAGGTAATCATCATAGAAAATATTAGTACTATATTTTCTATGGTTAATCATTTCAAAGTTCGATAGGCTGAAGGTAAAAATGGCTACACACTTAAAACGAACCATGGTTGTCTCATTAAAAATATATGTTGCCTAAAAGAAATTATACTTGAGAATTCGCATTTAAAAAGAATTTGTCGTTGGGTCTGTTAATTTATGATACCAAATATATTTGCTATGGGTTTTTGTTCAAAGGGCATTTAAAATCACAATCACCATCTTAATAGTTAAATGAAAGATGCAGTCTTATCTTTTATGCATTTTATGAATTATATTACTTAATAGAAGCCACGACTTTACTATACCGGGTGTCAACGGATCTATTAGACAAGTCATAACTTCTAGAGTATTGGATGTATTAAAATGAGATTTGGTATAGGTAAATGGTAGAGGAAGAGGAAAGTTTTTGCATATTTTTCACGTTTAGGTTACTTCCGGTTTCACCGGAAATGGCTTCAATTTTGAATTTTTAAATGGAACACCCTGTATATTTTTACATATTTGAATTTCTGAGACAATTTTGGACTAGAAAATGACATTAAAACTTTTAAAGTATAATACTCGTATACGAATTAATTAAAAACTTCACTGAAGTAAATGTATTTTATGAGCTTATTTTTAATCCAATCACAATGAATTTAGTATCGTTGGATTCGCAAAAAAAATCCCTTTTTGAAAAGTGCTTGTCTAAAAAGTGTTGCCATTTGAAAAAAAATAGTTAGATATAAAAAAGTAATTTTGCCAACTTGTCTCATTCCTATCTACCATACTAATCACTAAAACTTTGCGATTACATTTTTCTGACATCATCTAAGGCCTTCAGATTAGTTTGCGCTCAATCATGGCCACCTAGATGCAATATTAAAAATGGCTCTAAAAAAATCAAGTAGGCGACAAAACTTTTTAAAATGTCATTTTCTAGTCCAAAATTGTCTCAGAAATTCAAATATGTAAAAATATACAGGGTGTTCCATTTAAAAATTCAAAATTGAAGCCATTTCCGGTGAAATCGGAAGTAACCTAAACGTGAAAAATATGCAAAAACTTTCCTCTTCCTCTACCATTTACCTATACCAAATCTCATTTTGATACATCCAATACTCTAGAAGTTATGGCTTGTCTAATAGATCCGTTGACACCCGGTATGTTCAATTTCCAAATACCTCGACCGAGTGAGTATAAATCAGACTTTCTGTTGTAATATGCAAGCAATATCTTAGCTGAAGCGTCTAACCTTTGCAAACCATACCATTGTTCCTTCAGAGAAATATTGAGTTATGCAAATGCCGAGGCGAATGCCAAACGATAGTTTAAAAAAAACATAGTTATATCACAAGAATCAAAGAATAACCAGAAGGATATCTCGCAGGGGGCACCTTTGATATGGTTACCGATAGATTTGCGATCTCGGTTCCAAAATGGAGACGCAGTTTCGAGGATATCTTGTATACCGTATACATTTAAGTGTATTAAAATAATTTCACTCTACCAAACAGTTTCAGTAAGTAATTTTGAGGAAAATTTTTCCATGGGTGTACAAATAAAATTTCAAGTAACGGTATACAGCTTATAAAATCATTGTGAGGCATATTTAAATTGCCAAATAAATCCAAATGGGAATTTTCGTAAGTTTTATAGTAGCAAAATAAAGCCGGTTCATCCAAATCTTGGTGGGCTTTAGAATACTGTTCGCAAACATCTCGAGTATCTTCGTGAGACATTTTTCGATTAAATACCCTGCAAAATACCTTACAAAATTAATTTCTAACATGCTGTTTCTGCAAAAGTAACTGAGTAACTAAAATTAACGAAACTTAAGGCACTATAATTGACAAAACTAGGTAAGAACTAGGTAAACGTAAGAAATCATTCGCTGCGAACATACTAATACCCGAGACGCTGCAGCACTGGCCGTTTCAGGATAGAATCTCAGGTTAACCGAGCATCGAGGTTACGGGAAGGAATAGAGCGCGTAATATGGAGATATGCTTCTGGATATTTATTGTTTCTTGTGGTTATATTTTTGTTTTATATCTAACATAATAATATGTGTATCCAAATCAACGCCATTCAAAGTTTTTATGATGTTAATGAATATATTGATAAAATAATTTATTTTCCTGTTGACAAAGTATTTTGTATAGGAATAGTAACATTCTTAGGTACAAGATTCTTCCAAATTATAAAAAACATTTTCTAAAAGGTAACAATTTAACTGCTTTTTAAAAATATTTAAACTAACAGTACTTTTGACTTTTAAAGGGACCGTATTAAAAATTTTTAGACCTAAATAGATGGGAGAATTGTAAGTTACTATATATTTACGAAAAGGCTAATGAAAATGATTTTTTTTTGCCTGGTTGATTTGCTTGAATATTCTTATTTAAAATAAAATCGGACTTTTTTTAAAAAAATAAAACACACAACTCAAATAAGTATCAAAACATTCACCACAGTTAAAATTTTAAAAAAATTTAATAGGCCTACGTGAAAATATATCGAATACTCCAGCAATACATCTTACAGTACGCTTTTGTACCATAAATACATTCATTGCTCGAGTGGATCGTCCCTAAAAACACTCTCCATACCTCAATCTAGAAGACACCTGTGTTTGGTAACCAATAAGTTGTTCATGTAACAGAAAAGTACGTACATTTCTTAAAAGGACATCGAATTTAATTTCGAAATTAATTGAGCACAGTGACCCTTCCAGTTGAGGCACCCATCCATTGTAATTTTATACATTTGTACATTTTATTCTCCCAGACTGGCATTCAGTGTCGATCAATATATTATTATTTCTCTATTGTGGAAGCTTATAATTCGAGTTTTTCTGTATTAAAATAAAGAGAGATAGTTTTATACCAACCACTTATCATCTCTAAAACATTATTACATTTGCTTTCTAGCTTTTTGTATACACCGTCAAAAATTAGCAATGATTGATCATCGGCACACATGACAAAAATGCATCTGTGGTAAAATAATCCAGTTTATGTAAAGTATAAATAAAATGGGACCTAAAACGGAGCCCTGTGGAATGACTATATTACATACTATATTATAAACTTAAAAAATAAACTGATCGTTTAAATTGCGTCAAAACTACAATGAAAAATGCTTTTAGTTTTTCTGTTTTCTTAAATTTTTTTATGCCAAAAACTAATACAATACATAGGGGCTCCATTTGGGAGATTTTTAGTATTTCAAAATCAGTAATAAACCACCCTTCATAAATTTTTTTTTGTAAAGAGTCACGATATCAGTCTTGTCCAGGTTAGGATTAAAAAATCTATTAGAAACATTACGTTAAAGTTTTTACATAAGTTATTTAAATTATTAAGAAGATATAGCAATAAGGATTTTTTTCCTTTTCATGCAGAGCAAAGCTAATTTTGATTGTCAACTAAGATAATAAAATACAATAAAAAAATCATAAGAAAAAATCAAAATGAAACTGGATATTTTTTAAAACGATATGTTGATAAGTGATACTTTGTTTAAATATATCTGAATTTTTTTTTACGACGCGTTTTTATTACTCAAAAAAAAAAATTGGAAAAATACTAATCTCAAAACTATCCAAATGCTGCTACCTTATAGACCGAGACCAGGAGTTAGTGACTAATTTTCGGTTATGATTTGAGTCAGTATGCCTTTCAGAGGGGAAATATCATACACATAAATCTATGGTAAATATCATCATGCCGAAAATGAATAAATCAAAGAGTCATCCTGAGTTTTCTTTTGTGCGTATGCCCTTGGGCATACGTAAACGGTATGTCATCTTGTTTTTCAGCAGTTTGATAACAAACTGTTCGGAAAAGTGGAAAAATAATTTATTCAAATACAAGTTTACGTGACTATAACAGTCCTTTGAACTACTTTGGACCCACGCTAACGGTGTGTCGGTAGTTTTCCGAGGAAATTTTTGTGTTAAGACTTCATTTTAAAAGACATGACAGCCTGACTAAACTCCTACTAAAACGCATAATTTGTGAACAAAAATGAAAACTCACTTTTCTATTTGAAGAACCCGGGATGACTCTTTGATTCATTCCTTTTCGTCATGAGAATATACTTATTATAATATCCTCTGAAAGGGATACTGACTAAAATAACAACAAAAAATCTGTCACTAGCTGTCGGTTTATTAGTTTTGGGTGCGTGCTACTAGTTACTGAGATACTTTATGAGAGTGTTCATTTAGGGGCATCCTGTACATATTTTCATTACACTGAGGATTATTTTAAGCTTGTTAAGCCCAGATTACTAACCCTCTTGGTCGTTCACGGCGAAATTATCGTAGTAGTCCTCCCTGGCTATCAGTTGTTGCTGTTCGTCCTCCAGCGTGAAAAGGTCCTCCAAAATGGACACGCTGCTCTGTGCGGGATGTCCTTGGCCCTTACTGACGAAATGGGCGCACCTGTACAGTAGGTACCACACGTCGGCTTGTCCCAATATCCAGGCTAACGCATGCTTTCCCGCACTCAGGCCTGCTTGTTCCGCCCCCAACATATCACCAAAGGGTCAGTCACTCAACATCGACACCTAAACCTAACTGGCCACTGCGAATGTACATACACTTTTATCGGTTAGTGTGTGTCGCAGCCGTTCCGTTGCATATCGCCACAGTTTTTCACTAGCCAAAATCAGTAGTCACTATTTCGGTGTTACATGTTTCGTCAGCTGTCAGACTTCCCGCTTGTAATGCTGAAGACGCTGAAGTCAATAGTTGGCAATATGCATGCCGATGAATGGTACCATATGCACTGATAGGCCTTCGCGTCGTATATGGAATGCGAACGGTACTATAGGTACCACGTGTTTGGAGTGAACTTGAAATTACACTTTCACTTTCCGCACAAATCCAGTCAGTGCCTGTGAACAGAGATCAAGGGGTTAGTGAATTCTTGGTAGAAAAATTTATTGAGAAATGGACTTGGTTATTATTATTTAGTTGTCTTTGTGTTGGGTGATGATGTATGAATATTTATTGTTCAATTGAACTGGAATAATTTTTGCAGTATTAGCTAAATCATTTTCATATCGTAATTGTTTATTTTATATTTAGAAAGTAATAATTACACTTTTGTACTATAATAATAACAGTAGATTATAACCTGTTGACTGTTAACACTCCTATTCACTACTTACAGTTATTGATACATAATTTGAAATTCTCTACTTGATTGTAACGAAAGAGAGACCTTCAGTGTATTTTAGATCTTCTTATTGCACACATAGCTGCTTGTTATAGCATAACAAACATAGACTTAATAAGAAATCTATGATAACAAACTTAAATGTAACATTGCTCAATATGAATACAAATAAAAGCAAGTATATTTTGTCTGCATGTGATAAAATTAGTGTGGAAGAGAGTGGCATCCACATTTTATTATTAATTCATCATGTACCGGGTGGCCAACTAAGAATGGACGCCGGTTGTATCTCAGGAACTATTTAATGTATAACTTTGGGGAAAAATATTTATAAGTAAATCGGATAAGAGAAATCGCTGGAAATTATTTTCAAGTTTGTAGGATGACCGCTAGGGGTCGCAAGTGCTATGACCAATCATAAAATGGGATTTTTCTCAAAAATATGCCAAGTTAAGAGGTATTTTAAATAGTTGTATTGTAATCTTTGTAAAATTTGCAATCTTTTTTCTGTAACGCACTTTGCTCTATCTTTGAAAATAAAGTGGTGGGGAAGGTTAAACTTTATTTTATTCAAATAAGTTTAACTCCAGTTTGGGTTAACACAATTAAACAAACTGGGGCTCGTCTGGAAGAGCTTTTCTTACTGAATAATCTGCAATATATACTGTCCCTGAAGTTATTTTACCGTGGTAGCTAGAGGGCGCTGTTTGACATCGTAACAGTTAGTGCGCGTTTTCATAAAAATTTTATACGGCAGGCTATGTCTCTTTTTACATAGTTAAATAGAGCACAAACTTTCCAAAAAATCAGCTCAAACCACAACTTTCTATCTTCTCTCTAACGGGAGATATTAAGAGAACAAATAAAGTTAGGCTGCCGCCTAGGTCTATAATAATCTAATTAAAAATTATACCTATAATAGACTATGAAACAAAAACTATGTTCCTTGAGTATGTTTGGAACCGTAGTTCGAGTTACTGCAAGGTCTTGCGCAATAGTTCTAGTAGATAGGTACTTAGTTGAGGATTAAACTTTATAATGCTAACACATTAATAATGTTCTCTTCGGTGTGACCTCTGCGTTGTCTAAGAATACAGTTAGATGAACATTTCCAGTTGTTTGCAGACGGTGAATTACTCGTAGAAAAACTTTTTTACTGGGATGCCGTCTATCAGGATATTTTGCGCATATACTCTCGCAGCAACTGTAGCATTTCTCATTGATTAAAAATAAACTCCTACCATGTCAAATAACTCTTCGTTTCTATAAATCATTTTGTAAGAAAAAACGAACAATAAACTACAGTCCAGAATAAACAAGAAAACAACATGAATAACATGAAAAACCCGGACAATACAAACTTAATAAGACATAAAACGACATTAACTAAATGACATTAACATGAAACTAAAACGTTTTAATATTTTGACTTACCTATTTACCTCTTTTTGTTTCATAGCCTACAAGTATAATTTTTAATTAAACTATTATTATAGGCCTATAGGTGGCAGCCTAATTTTACTTGTTCTCTTAATATCTTCCGTTAGAGAGAAGATAGAAAGTTGCGGTTTGAGCTGATTTTTTGGAAATTTTGTGCTCTATTTAACTATGCAAAACGAGACATGGGCTGCCATTTAAAATTTTTATGAAAACGCGCAATAACTGTTATGATGTCAAACAACGCCCTCTACTTATCACGGTAAAATAAGTTCAGGAGCAATATACCTTGCAGATTATTCAGTAAGAAAAGCTCTTTCAAACGAGCCCTAGTTTGTTTAATTCTGTTAACCCAAACCTAAGTTATACTTATTTGAATAAAATAAAGTTTAACCTTCCCCCCACCACTTTATTTTCAAAGATAGAGCAAGATGTGTTACAGAAAAAAGATTGCAAATTTTACAAAGATTAATGTCTTCAACGCTACTATTTAAAATACCTCTTAACTTGGCATATTTTTTAGAAAAATCCTATTTTCTGATTGGTCATAGCAATTGCGGCCCCTGGCGGTCATCCTACGAACTTGAAAATAATTTCCAGCGATTTCTCTTGTCCGATTTACTTATTAGTATTTTTCCCAAAGTTATACGATAAGTAGTTTCTGAGATACAGCCGGCGTGCATTCTTAGTTGGCACCCGGTACATATGCAGGCTTTAAAATTTATTTCCTTACTATTTTGTAAAAACAGTTGTTATGCTTTCCGTGCACTTCGATTGTCCATCAAGTGCAGTTTTTAATGCTCTATTAATAGTTTTGAGCACGATTAAGCATTTTGTTTAAATATGTGCATTAAGGATACCTACTTCTACCAAATTCGAGGTTTTATTTCCCTTATATTTCAACTAATAAAAATATAAATGCTTTTATTCTTATTTTTTACTGGTTTATAGAAAACATCTCTTTATGGATGGCTTTAGGCTATATATAAGTGTACTGTCATCTCAGTATGAAATTGATATGGAATTATATCGGAATTTGTGAGACGTTAGAATAACTTTTCTGACGTTTTTCACTATGCATATATTATTAGGTAATGCTATTGTTTCCTCGGCTTGTTTAGGTCTCCTTCATAAATATTAAATTCCTTCTTGGATTTTTGTTTACACGTCAGCTTACAAGTTCAAAATGGTTCTAGAAAAATTATAGAATAAGCAGGTTGGTTTCTAGGCAGGGGGGCTCGTGATGAAATAAAGTAGGTATTCTGCAAACGTTGATTTTACCAATTTTTTAAAAAGTTAATTCGATCCTACGATCCGTTGTATCAGATTCGTATATCCTCAACGTCAATTCAAAAGCTCCGCAAAATTTTATTCAATTTCTAATCTTGGATAAAACATTGTTTTATTACATTGTCATTATGTTTTTGTAAATAATTTCTTCAATAAGTTTAATCTTACTAAGCTATAATATTAGTAGTTCCCAATAAAGCTAATTCCATTGTATTATGAAAATGGCTTTATAGTTGTCACGTTTTTTATTTTTTCAATTAGGTGTACTTACTATGTCTCCTCTACCTTCGGCCATGCTTTATCGCCTCCAAAAAGTATACAAGGAATGCAAATCCATTGTCAATATAAACAATAAGTTTATACCAAACAAGTTTACGTAAACGCACAAAAACACACTCGTATCATATGCAAATTAACTGCAAGTACTGCCACCGATGCAGCTCACTAAGCAGTGTAAAATTTGCAATGCTGGGCTGTTAGAGGGATGATAGGGAAAGAGTGCGACTGTCGAAGGCAGTGCATAGAACTGCCTCATGCGGACCAGTTAAACAATGTAAATGATACCGCGACAGCGATTAGAGAATTTGTCTGGTCTATTGTATTGGCTTCGACGATATTGTAAGTTGTAAAATTGCTGGTCGAAGGCATTCGCTTTACCGTTAATTCAAAGATAGTGATAGTAACGTAATATATTATTGTTATTATAAATATAGTATATTAAATGGATAAATAATTAAATAAATATAAGAAATTTTTGGCAGTTCTGCAGAATATATTACGCACCAGCCGCCCCAGTATTACTTTTCTAGTGATACATCATTTTTGTATTTTTAATAGAGAAATGGAGGAAATAGCGAATATAGATTTCGATATACTATGAAACTAGAAATTGCTGCTTAGGAATGTTGTCAAACATGAAGAAAAGCTTCAAATCTATAGAATTATACATATATAATGTTTTGCAAGAAAGTTTAGTATGGATAACAATTTGGTAATTTAGAAATGGCGATGTGAAGTTTTTAATATAAAAATATGTAATCATAGAATCTTTGATAAACTGTGTATCAAAGGATAATTTTATGTGCGCGGCAAATTTTTCTGATAAAATATATATACTTTTGCTGTAAAAAATGCAAGCGCCTTCCCTTTGACCTAAGTTAAGTGTATTTAAATTAGTTAAAATAATAAAAAAAAAATAAAAATCTTTAATACTAAGTATTTTAGATAATATTTAATAAGTAAATGATGGAATAACTAAAATATTTAGGTCTTTCTCCAAAAAATAATAATTAATAGGTATTTTGTTTTTACAACCGTAATTTTTAACAATGGCCGTAACAATGGCGGCAGTCGAAGAAGGTGAATTACTAATAAAAATATGGCGGATTCTAATACAATGCGCTAACTTCTATAGGAAACTCTATATAACAAATACCGTATAATGCATACAAATAAATGCTTTAAATGAGTATTTAGTTGTAATTTTGATGTGGTCAGCTTAGTTAAAGAAATTAACTGAACTTAAAAATTATTATTTAAATTATCCATCATATTAATTTTTACGCCGTGTAAAATTTGTTTCTAAGGGCCGATTTTTCAATGCTTGGTTAACGTAATTTAACCTAGAGTTAACTAACTACAAGATTAGAATTTGAATAGTTATTTATAAAATGTTCGAGGTAAATCACATTCTAAACTAATAGCTAGCTTAACTACTGGTTAAACCGTGTTAACCAAGCATTGAAAAATCGACCCTAAATTTTTTATAAGTCATATTTAAAATTGTGCAAGCTATAGAAAAGGAAAAAGGGCTTACTTAAATTAGTGGGCATTATGACTACACGTAGAAACTGAATTTATAGGTTGAAGCACCGAAATGGTGCATCCTTTAACGCGTTTATATATTTTTTTAACGGTTTCTTTGAAATGTCCACTTAGCTTAATGTTTTTCCATCATAAAATTGTTGTAGGCTTCATGTTTGTAAACGGATAGCAAAAATGGGGTTAAGTTGTTACGGAGTACACAAACAATATGTTCTATAGCGCAGTCTTAGAACGCAATTTATTCTAATAAACTACAATTTAATATTATAAGGGTTTTATAATAGTGGGAATGTCAAAGATTGTAAACATGTTATAAAATAATTTTAAAGTGGTTCTTTAGTAGTTGTATTATCTAAATATATACCATATCTATTATATGATTTTAAAGTAAGCTACACAACTCGTTAAAGAATTTATATAAAACTATTTTATAGAAGTTGTATTAGCAATTACCAGATTATCTATACAACTTTTATACAAATCTTTTATAGTTCTTTCAAAAGGGGTTGGTAAATGGTGCTATAAATATTTACACAATGCTGATAAAACGAAGATATATTTGATTGCCGTCTGAACTTTAATATTGGTTGTATATTCGTTCTTACAACTATATTATGTGATAATTTGGTTCGTTGGCTAAAACGGTTTTAACTCCTGGCGTTATAGAATAAAACTCTTCTTTGAAGAGCACTAACGGATACCTATATAATACTTTAGTCCCGTTGGAGATCTATTTTGTTAGTTGGGCGTGGGTTCTAATTCCCACTCCACCAACAATTTTTTATTAAATTGTTTGCACGTAGATCAAGGCTTATTCGCAGGGATGGCTTGGCAACTATCCTGGCGATGGCCTAGGATGGGAAGAATGTCAACTTGGTGTTAATGTGAGAGATTAAAATCAGTTGATGTTTGACTTGTCCCCCTAACCAATGAGGTTTTCCAGGTTTCCCTCATTCCAGCACTGAATGGTGGTTAGGGCCTACCAACGTAAGTCGTTCCCGAGGCGCAAATGCGGCCGCGAAATAATAATATGCCGCCCCCTCTCACACACAAGTCTCAGACTTTCGGGCTAATCCTTGTGATTAGAATGAGGGGTAGAGATATTATTATTATTATTATTATTATTATTATTATTATTATTATTATTATTATTATAGTACAAAAAAAAACGACTGATTGAGGAATACTTGGAAGAATCAATATTTGGTCGGATGAAGAATCAGCGTTAAAAACACTGTCAAAGGATGTAATAATTTTGCTAATTGGAAAACTCTTTGGAGAGCCTTCAACATAAAGTGCGAGGAAGGAAAATCTTAATCAAATATTGAAATTTCATATTCATAGTGCTTTACCTTCAAAGATTGACGTAAATAAGTGTTCTGAATGAAATATTAATGTCAATGTAAATTCAAATTCGGTTCAGGTAACATAAATTATAGATTTTTCATAGCAAGAATTTTTCTCTTCAATCACTGCAAAATATTATCACTTCCCGAAATGGATTTGTAAAGACATAATTTTGCATACGATGGTGTTAGAATAGTATTTTTATCTTCTCAACTACGTCGTATCTTTGAGATAGTTGGTCAAAATATTCCACTATTAAATAAGAATTATTAATACATTTTTTAATTTGTATACCAGACGTAATTAAATTATTGAAAGAAAATCACTTCAGAAACAAGTTTTTTATTTTATTATTAATGCAGTAGTTGTCTACATGTGATGGTATGTCAGTTTTAGTTTAAATATAGTTGAAATTAAAATTTTGAGTTCTTATAGGAGACTTGAAAGGTTTTTATAAAGGAAAGATATTTTCTGAATTAGAAGAATGTTTTATAAAAAATATGTTTTAGAATGCAAATCAAATGCAATATACATTACGTGCAAAACTAAACCCTTCAATTAACACTTATTGGCGTAAATTAGGTTCTCCCTCTATAAAATTTGAAACGTCTTCAAGGTCCAAAAACTAACCATCCACTAAAAAAGTGAAATGCCTAAATATTCAATGAAAATGACTGGATGCTACTATATTGACTTTGGTAGGTAGTGATGATAATTTGACATTTGTAAAGGTGGACAACTATAAATGGTTTATGTAACTTCCTGATCTTCTGCTTATCCAGTGTGTTTTTTAACTAATGGGCAAACTTTTCCGCTACAGTAGTAGGTACCTAGTCCTATAAGGAGGTGTTGCAGGTATTGGTTTCTAGATCTAGATGCAGCGGGATGCCTATTTCACATCGACACAAAATTTTTAATTAAATTGCTTATTCGTATATCAGACTGTTTCGGAGAGATGGGGACCAGGAAAGAAGGTGAGATATTAACATGGGTGTGTGTTTGACTTCTCCTCTTACAAATATTTCTCGCGTTCCTGCACTATATACTGCGGTGATAGTTACAGTTTACCAACTTCAGATGTAACACTAGCCAGTGACGTAGCTTACAAAATAATAACCCCCCTTCTTCCACGTAAGTATCTGACTTTCGGACCAATTATTGAGATTAGAGTGAGGGGTAGACATATTTATATAAACTATTATCATCATTATTACTATTATTTTTGTTTTTGTTTTTGTTGTTGTTGCTGTTGTTGTTTTTGCACCTCTCAGTTCTTCGTTGGTTTATGATTCTTGTAAACATAAGTCTATCACGGAATTATTTTTGTTTTCGCAACGATCCTACTATATTTCAGGTATGAAGTATGGCTGCTTTTTATGAGTGGGTATATTTTCTAGGCTTCTACGTTCTTCTAGGCAGGCTTCCAAGTTGAGTGAGGTGATTTATGAATGTGCAGTGTTATCTGTCTCCGATGAAAAGAATGGAACGATGTGTACTTGTTTCGGTTTCCATATTCTTTCAACTTCTATTACTAATTGTTGATCATTTTCTTTTCTGTATATTTTTTAGCTATGTTTTGGTCAGATGGTATTGCCAGGTCGATGAGATAGGTGATCCTTTTTATTGCGGAGGATTCCTTTTAATGGAATCCTATTCCAGCGGGGTATTTTATAGCGTCTATATAACGGGGCTACCGTTATATCAGTTTGTATGGTGAGGTCCCAGTACAATTCATATTTGTTTTTTAATCTGTAATTTAATTCTGTAAACTAATAAATCGAAAATGGTTAAATAGAGCATAAACATTTCTTCAATGGAATTACTTTTATAATAATGCGTAAGTATTCTAGTGAAAAATCAGTATCTCATATCTATAACATAGTTTATCTGATTTTTTACAGTACAGTAACTATAATAAGTAATAACTTGAAATATGAAAACGTTCAATTTAATTCTAAATTTGATCTATTATATCTGTAATAGCCTGCTTATCAGATTTTTTGCAGTACAGTAATCAGTCAAGTAATTTTAAAATATGGGAAACGTTTATGTTAATTTTGCTATGAATTACTCTAATAATAATAATAATTTTTCCAGTCTAATTTCAAAACGGTGAAAACGGATATTTGTAATGCTATATTTTTATCTCATCATCTCACAGTAAGGATATGAATAATAAACTTTTCAGATAACCTGGAGTATACATACAGGTCACCAAATAAAATATGTTCAATTTGGAAACAAAGACAAAATATTAGTAAATCACATAACACAGGAAAAATACTTCTAATTTGTTATTTAGTGGCGTCACGTTACTCATCAAGTACGTCGCGTGATCCTGAAAAAACGTCACTTTTTTCAGGATAACGTGACGTTTTTTTCAGGATGCCCCGGGTGAGGCTGCTGGGACTGTCTGTCTCGAGTGTCCTAATAGCTACTAACCTATATAAATGTCAATAATATACAAATGTGTCCCCCTTCAAATAAAAATTGACCTGACCGAGCATTTTCCATAGAAACCAATCCTTCATCAGATAATCGAGGATGAAACTTTTCGTTGGCACCCTGTATACCTAATAAAAAGGTTCCACCAGTTCAAGCCCTGAGATA
The DNA here is from genome assembly GCA_963924545.1 of Pogonocherus hispidulus. Lineage (NCBI taxonomy): Eukaryota > Metazoa > Arthropoda > Insecta > Coleoptera > Cerambycidae > Pogonocherus > Pogonocherus hispidulus. The sequence goes on from OZ004693.1 coordinate 82,018,291, forward strand.
TTTGATCTTACCATGTCATGGATCTACAGTCTCTATAACTTAAAACCGATAGAAACAAAAACGTACTAATCTTTTGTAGAGCTGCTTCTAAATTTGCTTAGAACTTTGGCCAATACGGGACCAGAAGATTACACAATTAATTATTTCATATTAAAACCCACTGTATATTTATTCAACATTATTTCAGGGCTTCTTGTACATACAATAATATTTACCGGTGATAACTGCAGTTTTAAAAAGTTGGATAAATTATCACTTCTATACGAAACTGGTTTTAATGCGTTACGAAATAACCTCATAACTAGGACATATCGAATGAATTTATTTAACACAATGGTGCATGAAATATCGCTGTGTAAACGTACGCATGTGGAATTTATAAATCATCTTTACACCACAATACTTGGGTAATCCGGCAATCCAAATCTGGGCGATCTTTAAAAATGCAAATAGCTGCAAAGGTTTAAGGCCTCTTATCTGGTTTTTGTGACACGTCACATGACTATATAGTTCCTGCGCTACTTACATAAGTTGCGTTCGGTAATATGCTCACAGATGCCAAGGATTGTTAACTGTTTACAGGATTGCTCGATCCCTATACTACAATGTAATCCATAATTGTGACGTCATCAAAGATCCAAAGATCTCGAACTTGTAAAAATAGGTACACTTTATACTGTTATTACAAACTTTAATAAATAATAATATTAATAATCATTCAAATACGAAAATTCTCTTGCAAATGTGAAATATAACAAACACAAAATGGGTATATTTTGACAATTCGATTACAAATATCTTCGATGACGTCACAAAGACGGATGACAAAATTGAGCGATCGAGCAATCCTGTAAACAGTTAACAATCCTTGCACGGATGCGACGAGATTACAGTCACGTGATTCCAGATGAGACGGACAAATAGAAAATAAATGAACGAAATCGATTGCATAAGGCATAATATAACCTCACCTTTTCTGTTTTGACTTTGTTGACGGTTTGTTTATATTCTATTATGAATTATTTAAATAATGATTATTGTAAAATCAACCATTTTAAATGCAGTCCAAGGATATGAAATAATTTTTGAAGATAAAGATGAAGAATGTACAAATTGTTTGGAAAAAGATGAAAACTTCGCTTATGAAACAGTGCCAAATTTTTGCAAATTGTAAATTTAATGTAATTGTATTTTGTAAATCAAATAATTGTAAATCTACTTCTCCATTTCCAAAAAATGACAACTCAACTCAACTACAACCAACTACAACTTCAAAAAGACAATGACAATTGACAACCATGACCACCACAACCTCACAAATTCAGATTAATCTTTCTCCTCGACCAAAATGCTGCGAGCAAATAGATCTTGCTCTGATCGATCTGATTTAATTTCTGAACGATCAAGATTTACCTCCCCTACCTCTAGATGTAATTAATGAACGATACGGACTAAAAAGATCAATCTGAGGTAACTACCGAACGCCACTATAGTTTGAAACATTTTTTATACAAACAGGATGTAAAATATTTTAATTGCATTCAGTATATCATCCGTAATTAATAGATGTACAGATATAACAAAGTATACCTATTTCAATGTGGGTATCCATACATTGGAGCAAACTCACATGGTATCTCACAAACCACTGGAAAATGCCACGTTCTCCATTTTGGAACTGTCAAATCAGAAATTGTATTTGTTTTATAGTTTCATGGTGATTTTCAATTTCCTGATATTTTCGCCGAGTTCTGTATATAAATAAGAATATATAATAATTGTAGTAAATAAATTGCTTGGAAAGTAATTGCTCTAGATCGATTTGTGGGCCTCGAAGCAAATTGTGTCATTAGTTTTTACTAGGTATATCTTATCACTTCGGAGCTATAAATAACACTACTTATTTCATTTGTAATATTACTTCAATATATTTTCGTATTTTGATGACAATAATTGGCTCTGAAAAGCCAATAAATTCGCAGCCCTCATTACCGCGGAATAAATTGCTACTGTGTAAAAAAGTGAAACTAACGCCATATTTAGAATTCTCAACAATTTTACAATAAAAAGGTAACTTCTGGTTTTATGCTCCTATAAAATACACAGTTTTTTTCATAAAGACGGACCTTAATTCAGCCACTTGTTGCTTGTTGCCGTACTGCGAGATCATAATAATATGTATACAGATCCCCAAATAAAAATATGTTCTATTTAGACAAGGACGGAGCGATAGTAAGTAAAGTGTATATTAAACAAAGAAAAAGAACGATGCAAGGCTGAGCCGTATCAATACGGGTGGGGTATCAGTATCTAGAGGTGGGAGGCATGACACGGGTGGCAAAGGTCAGAGGGGTAACCACAGAGGTAGTCTGTAGTCTCAGGTTGCCCAAAAGAGAGAAGTTTACCACAACTTGTATTTTTTAAATGGAACACCCTGTGTATTTTGACAGATTTGCATTGAACGTCCTCTCACGAATACATTGATGTAGGGTTTGATGGATATAGTTGTTCTAATAGTGAGGGAGATATACATAAAAGAGTGTTCTATAAGCATCTAATGAGTTAGAATGAGAATATCGATTCGTTGCTGCACTTCAAACTCTTTTTCCAACACATTACTTTTATGGTAACCATTTATAGGAAAATGCCTATCTCCCTCACTATTAGAGCTAGAGAGGACGTCCTATCCAAATGTGTAAATATCCACAGGGTGTTATATTTAAAAGATATATGTTCTGTTAAATCTCTATTTTTGGAGACATCCTGTATAAATGTCAATAATATAAAAATGGGTCCCTCTTCAAATAAAAATCGGCCTGTCCGAGCATTTTCCATGGACACCCTCCTTTGACGGATAATCGAGGATAAAACTTTTCGTTGACTCACGACCAAGTTGTATTGGTTACTCAACGATGATATATAATGACTCTATTATGAGGAGAAAATAGATCTGCTATAAAAGCTGAATACTCTAGAAATTATATGGGTATTTTTTGCCATGCTGAAAGTCCTCAATTATCTGATGGGCGGGACCTTGGGCGGGCCATTAAAAATTATTTTTTACTTTATTACCTATATTTTAGGAATTATAAACTCCGCGAGAAATATTAAATTATACAACAAACAGCGTCACGGATCAGAATCAAAAGTATCATGAATATTTAGGTACAAATTCAGCAGGAATACTTCCAATATTTAACGAATAACGTAAAAATTGTCATTAATCTTTGTTAATTGTCAACTTTTACTGATATGCCTCAGTTGTTGATCAAACATAGTATTCTAATGGAGATGGCCAGTGAGTTGGCCTGCAGCAGAATTTTAAACTAGTAGAAATTCTACGATAAGATTCTTTATCCAAGTATTAGAAGGATACTTTTTCATATAGTACAACTATTCAAGCAACAAAGTGTTTTATTACCTTTATACAACAACGAGAACAGTTTTACTAGGCTTTATACAGGGTTATTCAGAACCTATCGAAAATAAAATTTGGGGATGTTCAACATACATGTAGAAATGTGGTAGTGCAAAAAGAAATTTTTTTGGCGGGGTCTGAAAACTATTTAAAAAATTTTCATTGCACGCCGCTGGATACTGGTCCACTGTAATGGAGTGACCTTGGGACTGACAATGCAAACTAGCTAGCACGAAAGAAACAGGCGCGCCCGGCGCAAAAAAGATTTGCAGCGTTTTTACTTTAAAAGAAACTTAAAGATAGATAGACGTTCCAGGTACAAAAAACTTGTTTACTGTTTTTTGTCGGAATGTGGTATATCTGATCTCGTTGAAGTACAGTTGCCCAGCTACGTAGTCCTTTATAATGGTATAACTTTAAACATTGTTTACGGGAAATCCTAAGTACTTTTATTACAATTTTTTTGGTGATATCGATTTCTTATTTAAGGATGCACATATCCTCAAAGTTTTTTATATGGGTTCTGAATAACCCTGTATATTGAAGAAATGTATTTCATTAATTCGTAGACATTTTCTCTATTTTAAAGAACATTTTTCTCCGTGCAGTTGTTTTTAAAATATATAACAGCCTACTTTTACGGGCGCATCGGATCAAGGCAGCTTGTTAGCGAATTTCGCAACTTTTAAGGATTTGTCCAACCTGTGAAGTTACGGAGTGTAAAATAATTTCTTTCCGCCCGTTCTTTCAAATAAAAATTTACAGAATTTGTAATCAAGCAAGCAGTGTGTCCAGTTTAACTGTTAGAGATACAGAGTTTTTGTTTCACTGTACTTGGTGATGCCTTCCGTTTTTGCGGATATCGAGCAGCAAATGTATCACAAGTTCTTGTTAAAACTTTGTCACATTCTTCAAAAATACTAACATTTAAATAATCTTGCTTTAAGTAATTTAAACGCGCCGGCATAATTACCATAGTAATTATTTATAACGAGTGTAAATTATACAGACATAGCACTCAACAATAATATGTATTCTACACGTACCAAACCGATTTTATTGTTTTTGAAACGTTTATGTCCATGGCAAATTTGATAACATTCTAGATATGATGAAAACTCTCAAAATAGTGAAATTTGTAAATATCTTCAAGACTAATAATCACAACCCTAATAATGCTTATATGGCTTGACAGAGAATTTCAATGTGCATAAGATAGACTAGAACAATAGAGTGCTCCAGTTGAGTTTAAAAAGTTATGGTTGTTTGAAATTTCCAAAATGTAACAGCGAAAATATCATATGGTATCATATTTTTGAACATTTTTTGAACACATGGATACACCATAATTTAGCGTCGCTTAAGTTCTCTAAGAATAAAAAAAATCAACTTAATATCACTTTCCCGGAAAAAGTTGCGGACACTCTTGCACACCATAGCTTATTAAATTTTTTTTCTTTAAATATTAATATCTCAAAATGCGTAGCTCCTAACCATAGGGAATGTCACATAAATTTACCCTAAAATTTTCCGTAGAATCCAAAAATACAGTAATACACCCTATACAGGGTGTTCCATTTAAAATAACGAAGTTCATGTCGACTCGGTATAACCGGAAGTGCTGGAGAGTTGTACATGCTTTGGTTGTGTTCGCCCTGTAGACTTTACCATGTTACGAAATTTTCAAATATTTCGGATTAGTACTTTCCCAGATATCGATCGACACAGTTCCTGGTGAGACATCCTGTATAGCTTGTAGTTAATCTACAGTTCCCTATTAGATTCTACGTACTTTCCTAACATTCAGCGCACTACCGATTCTTTAAGCATTTCCAATGTTAATACGGAGCACACGCGATGCAAGTAAAGTGATAATCAGCATATGTTACAGATTTCAGCGGTGTCGTTAAGTTGAAGCATGCTGTTTCTGCGGAAAATTGAAAATTCTTCGGAAATCATATCACTGCCATTTACACATATATGCTGGAAGACCCGGTGACCGTCTAAAACCGGTGCCAGGCATTTTCTTTGAGATCTACTTAAGAATTACATAAATACAATTTTCCATATTTGTAAAAAAGTTAATGACAGTTATGAAAATGAGAAGAATTTTTGAAGGAACAGGATGCTCCTTATAAAAACTCAGGTTGTGATCATATCTTAAAAATATTCAGAATTATTTTTATGCCATCGAATATATCTTAAAAAAAACGTATTCAAACGATTTTACAATATTTCAATTCAGTGAAAACCTGAAATAGGGCACATCCAATTTGTTAAACATTTTCCCAAAACCGTTATGCGCAATGTTCCTTCTATTTTTCTATTGTAATAATGATTATAATACTTATGATAATGATAAAGATACTCATGATGATTATCATAATGCTAATGCTCATAAATGGTAGTGCGTAATAGACCAGATATAACACTTCAAAATAAAATAAAATGGACCTATCTCATTGATGTGGCAATTCTATGTAACAACAACATTGTCACTTCATTCAACTTAATGTTAAAGAAACCTACATGCGCATTCACCAAAAGCAGTCGTACATTATACATGAAACATAAACCAGCGAAGATCTGAGAAGTGCGTAATGTGCAAAAACACCATAATATTAATAATAACAATAGCTTTAAATGTGATGTACTTTTATTAACATCGTTAAGCGTAGCAAAAACAATCCTTTTTTTATTTTATGAAGTCAGAATAAGAAATAAAATATTTTTGGTGACAAGAATTGAAAATAATTAAATATGCACTAAGCGTGTTGAATTCCGGATATGCATTTTATATAGCCAATAAAGAGATTAACACTGAATAATATTAAATATTTAACATTTAACTATAATAACAACAAAACGGAAGCGGAAGTATGACTGGGGCAATACAACTTTGGAGAAATATCAGATTACCGTTTTATTTATCGAGTTATTTGACCTTAATTACTTATTTACCTTCAATTCCAATGACTTGGAATTGAAAAAAAAAATCAGTTTACTTTATTGCCATTAATTAATCTGGGACTAATAATATTTAAAAGTTTTAAAAATATGGAACTTATATGTTATTTAATACCTGTACATACCATCTGCTATCAATTTCAGATTTATCAACTGCAGTTTCTATACTGCATTTCTAATAATAATTACTATAATTGTGATTATAATGGTCCCATAAGCATGGCTCAAATTTGATTGACATATCTTGTAAAATAATAAAAAAAAACAAGTGGTTAGCTACCTATATCCGTGTTCCACCTGGAAGAGCAATAAATATACTTCTATGCGATCTTGTCATATCAAATTTGTTGTTTTGTGTATTTATGTGTTTTATAGCGCGGGTCAGAGCCAACTGGACAGTCTTCAATTTGTTGTTTTTGGCGATTTAATGTTTACCTTGAGAATAAATGTCACTCCGCACATTTTACGTTTTTATAAGGAGCAAACACATTAGGAAATACTTAAGAATACTCACAGTATTATAATTGAAAGTGGATTAGTGTTTTTATTTTAAATTAAAATGTTTTTAAGAAATATGATAAAAATATAAATAATAAAGGTGAAATTAGTTTTCACTAATTACTAGTGTTTAATTAACAGTATAACTTAGGGTATTAAAACATATATTTCACAGCAATTATAGTTCTGCACCTTCTTGCTTGTAATCGAATAATCAATTCTGGGGGTGGTTTTCCAAGCACGACCGCCACCATGTCGAAAATTTGCCGATTCACTCTCTTGAAATTTTCTTCAAGCACGATTGATTACGGTAACATTAACATTGAACAAAAAAATTCATTCATTGCCTTTGTGATTGGCCTGCTCGAAGTATCCCAACTGCTTAATTTAAGTGTTCAATAGATGGTCTCGGCATATTTTTACTTAATTGATATTTATAGTTGTAGTAAATTTATCCTGGGGATATATGGTACGACACAAGCACAAATAGGACAATAAACTATACTAGAATGTGGAAAACACTCTCTACACTACCTACCAGCCATATTATTATATGTATAAAACTACAAATTAACCACGGAGGCATCCATATAAAACAAAATGATAAAAACAGATGCATATATCAAACAACTGTCAAATATTCATCAACGCTCTGACATTTGTACAACATAATTGGAATAAATACAGAAATCAGTAAATGAGAAGTCAGTGAGATGACAATAAAACAGGGAAATTGTTCAATGTTCATTCAAACTCTCTGTTTACTAATCGTGTTGCATTATTTATTTATTACTTATTATTGTGATATATGTTTTGTTGTTTTCTGCGAGAATACCAATACGTGACAATCTATCTGTTTAATAGGAACAGTATAACAGTATATACGCGATTCTTGCTAAGCAATACGCTACCTACTGGCGGCACGCAAAAATAACGCATGGATTTTTGTTTCGGTTTTGCGTATGTATGTCTATTGTGAATTTTGAAATATCCGTTATTACATTAGTTAATTGCTTTGATTAGATATGAATCATTATTGTTGTGAGCGTCATTGTTCCTCTTGGACAAGGAAAAACCCCGAGATTAGTTTCATACTTTTCCAAAAGCGGGAAAATCTGGAGCTATCGTGGAAACTAACAATTGGGCATTAAATAGTTATAGGACACAAGTATGGATAAAGAAGCTAAAGAACGCAAAGTAGAGTGTGTGCTCTTTTACTTTTCTCTAAGAATGACTATTTCCATAAAGGTATGTAGGCCGTATGTCCAATAAAGAATTTGACATATTTTGAGGTTAAGTTTCATTTTCAGATTGAACGCTCGAAAAATATTCAAATCTATTTTAATTTTATATCACTACTTACCCCTTTCAAAATAGTTTGACAAACTTTTTACCTGGTTTAAAGTTCTCGACAACAAATCTTTGATGAATACATTTTCAAACGTCAGTGTCAGTGGCCCAAGCATATATATAATACTAATATATCGCGTATTTCCTATGTTAGCTCATCATTTAAAAGAAGTCGCATGCGCATATTTAACTAAGGTACTCTCGATAAGGATAGAGATTGTATGTCGGAGCCGTGGTGTTTTCGGAATTTTTGGGCCTCTACCCGCGATATAGTAGTATTATATATATGGGCCCAAGGTTAGTATAGGTTAGGTACTGCCGTTTTGGCGCTATGAGCTTAAAATGAATCGCGTATAGTTACACTACTATATAGCATCGTAAAAGGGTTTTTTCTGGTGGATAGAAGGAAATGACTGGCGAGTGGTAGACGAGCCTGTCACCTTCTGGAGCCTGATGATGAACTTATTTCCCTGATCATGAACGACGTAAAAGATATGAGGAAATACGTAACTGTGACATTGCGACAAAAAATTTAATAAGAAGATTTACCATAACCGATGATGGCTGCAGTTTCCAGCCTTGCATGTTGTATAGAAAATACGTAAATCTTCGGTCTCCTTGAATACAGAATGCCTGCGATATTCTTTAACATATCGAAATGGAAAGTGCATTTCCCTTAATGTTGGCGCAGTCTCAAAGCAAATTGCAAAATATTTATGTTTAAATGAATCAGAGTTATGTACCGGTCATTCTTTTCGCCGATCTGGGGCAGCTATGGTTGGGGATGCGGGTGGAGATATTTTATCACTACGTGCAAGGAGATAGAAATCCAGCGAAATTGCCACGACTTATGTCGATGATTCCCTTAATAACAAAATCGAAATATCGAAATAGTTATTTATTTCATCCTATATCGTAAAACCCACTTTTACATACTTGATTTTAGTCCGGAAAATAACTTCTTACGGTATTGAGTACCATAATGAAATTTCACCGGACTATAAAAAATTTAAGAAAGCTATCATTAACGATAGCTTTGCCGTTGCTATCCTATTTACACTGACAAAAAAGCTTGTATTCTTTGTCGCAACGAGATGACGACTTTTTGGGTATCAGCAGGTGTCCCATGGATTCTTGAGATTTCAACTCTAAAATCTCAGGAATTAATAATTTTTCTTGATCCATTTTACAATTATTAATAACGCGTCAGAACAATAAATTGTTTGCGAAAAATTGCTCGCGTTTCTAGGCAAACTATCCCGCAGCTAGGCATGTCAATTCAAAACACTTGCCGCATATAAAATTATTCTTTAATTACTCACGTTTCTTGTTGTTTTTAAAAAGTATGAAATAAAATGTTGTACGTCATATGTCCGGTAAACTTTTTCCAGTACTGGTTTCGAAATTCCAGATTTGGCTAATCGCTTCGTCTAGAAACATTTTACTCGTACTGTAAAAATGTATTTACCGGATTTATATCGTAAATAACTATTACAGTCCGGAGTCCGGTAAAATTTCATTACGGTACTCAATACCGTAAAAAGGTATTTTCCGGAATAAAATCAAGTATGTAAAGGTATCTTTTACGATATAGTATGAAATAAAAATTATTTCCTAGTAAACAGTCTACAGATGGTATGCCGTTGTCTTCTACTTTATCAGTCTCTGCGTCAGCAGATTGTTCAGTTTCAACTATTTCATTGTCCAAATTTTGTATTGCCGGAAATAACAGTTGTACCATGATCTTTAACATATATGATATAAAAAAACACAATTGTCTAATGTAAATACTGTTACTAACTTGTAAAACTGAAAGTTAACTTGTAAAAATAAACTTTTGCAATTAATACGGTGTTTTGATAAATTGACGTTTACAAATGAGTATTTATTATTTTATGTGTTGTTATTTAATTCCATTATATTTTATATATTCAGCTAATCTACATGAACTGTGCCCAGAAATAATAATTGCTAAATGGGTCCGAATAACTAAAGCTTCAAAGATTTTTCCGTGTTAGAGTTGGCTCATCGTTTTTATCATTTTTAACTTTTTGTAATACCAGGCATTTTACGTACACTGACCGTAACTTTGCGAAAAATAAATGTTTGAAGTGTTGCATTGAAAATGAAATTGTTTTTAGTTTAAGATCCCACAAATAGTATAGTGGCAATTAAGATTTAGGATAGGGATAATACTGCTAATTTACGCCCCTTCATAATGTTCCGACAGCGAGTTTTTATTTTTTAGTTTCAAAATTATTACAGAAAAAATATCCTGAGGAATTGCATTATATCTAAAGAATTAAATAAATTGAACGACATCACATCACTTACACCTTTTTCATTCGTTGGCGAAACTAACCGGGTGGTTGAAATTCCTAAACCAACTTGGAGTAGTCATCCACTCATTGGGTCACTGTAACAACACCGACATCGGTTTCACTGTCCTGCCGACTTTCTTCTCAGGACCACCGCTCTGCACTCACCCGCTCGCCCTCTTCAAACCAACTGACTAGTTTTGCCGGTAAAACTGTCTTCTATTCGACATCAAGGCAGTCTTGAGGTCGTCCGGTGACCATTTTTGTACCATTTGCCTATTTCATGTTTTGTTCTACTTTTATGGGTTTTAGTTTCAATGATGCAGCAGATTGTAGCCGCGTTGCCATCGTAGATCATCTGAGAGTGTTTCGATTTCGCATGGTGCTTCCGTGTTAGTATGTCAGATGAGCTAATATATTTGATGCATTGTAAACGGGAAGTGATGATAAATAAAACGTGTAGGTATAACGTCTATAAGTTATTTGTGGTGCCGCTGTACTATGCATCGTAGTTTCCTTTGGGATTACACCACCTGTACAATAATAAAAACAGGAAACTAGAAATATTTAAAATATAGATTCCCAGATCAAGCAAACTGAACATTTTCCCCAAGAAAGTACTATACAGTATGTTTCAAATTGGATGCAATGACATTGGTATCTTGGAAACCGTTAGAGATAGACTAGGTTAAATTGGGGCGGAGATGCGTAATTTGGTGACCAATAATATGCTTCAAAAATTCAATACTAACATGATTAGTTTTAGAGATATATGAAAAAATCGAAATGTTGGAAATCTGTTTTTGTAAAATTTCAGGTTGGCTTGAAGAGCTATTGGAATAAAAAGGACAGTTTTTCATGGCAAATTTTTACGCTCTGTCGAATGGTGTAAACAATTTTTTAATCACGTTTCGTCTCTTCAGAACCATCATCACCTGCATTTTTTCTAATACGGCCCTATTAATATTTTTACGTGACTCGACAGCATTTTTCCTTGTCAGTTGAATGAGGTATTATATGCTATAGTATATCTATTGTTAAATTAACTGTTCATTATTATTTTTTAATTTATTGTTGTTTTCAAGTTCAAAACGTGATCAAACTATAACGCATGATACGTTATCGAACTCATAAGGAAAAATGCTGTCGATTGACGTAAAGAATATTAATGGGACCGTGTTAGAAAAAATGAAGTTGATGATGATTTTGAAGAGACGAAACGCTACTTTAAAAACTGTTTTCTTCAGGGTAAAACGTTGCTGTGAGAAAGTGTTCTTTTTTCCAATAGCTGATCAAGGACTGAAATTTTACAAAAACAAATATCCAAAATTTCGATTTATTTTCAAATATCTCAAGAACTAATCATGTTAGCCTTGATTTTTTTAAGCATATTGTTATTTCATACGATTTGAAACACAATGTGTAATATGCAATAACAATATATATACGACAAATTAAGGAAATTTCGGTAGTGGTTTTTTATTTGACATACATTTTTTTGATGTTGCAAGTAATATTTATAATTATTATTATGTTTAATTATTAAAAAACAATAAAATAAAATTTAAAATAAATAAGAACACTTCACTAGCTTGAATCTATACGTTTCAAGTCGAATCTCGATTCTTCGACACTTTTACGAAATTGTCAGATATGCACCACTATTTTATTATTAATACATTCTTCTGTGGAAGAATAAGCTACGTTTTATCCAAAAATAGCATTTCTGAGGTACTCGTACAATCATCACCATTAACTTTTAATAAAAGCACTTTCTTTACAATTTTGCATCTACAATAATTGTTGCCACCAACTCTTCTTTCGTTATTTGCTTCACCCATTATTTTAATATTCAGAAAATATTTTCGGTTTTTAAATTTGTAAATAGTTTCAGTTGCAGGTTGAAATTCTGTTTCATATTCAGATATATAACTGGAAAATCCCTGACATCGGAACATGCCTTTCTGTAGTATTAACACTGACGTAGTTTTCCACATAACACCAAAACATTATACTGCGCTCGACGCGCGTTTTGCCAACCAAGTTGGCATTATCTGGAGTTGAGATCATCTGGAGATTATTAAAACTAGATCTATGCTAACATTGTATCCTATTTATACCTAAACTATTTCTACGGTTCAGTGAACCGTCGCAACTGCTCAGTGAACCATAGCGACTGCTCAGGGAACCATCGCGACTGCCCAGTGAATCGAGTGTTTTGGTGTTATGTGGAAAACGTCAGTGTGAGCTTAACACCAAAGGTTCCAAGCCCCTTCAAGATTCTGTAATATTGTTGTACAGAGGGATGGCAACTAGGCGTAGATATCAGAGAGCCTTGATGCGTAGACGCTGTATTTTTGATGGTGTCCTTCAATGCAGTTTTTGGTTCTATCTAGGTAATTGTCAGATTTCGATAAAACATCTTGGAAAATTAAGATGAAAAATATTTTAGATGTGAGCCATCTTCTGTTCTTTACCCGGTATATTAAGTATCTAGCTAACATTGCCTTAATTCCATGCATGTGCAAAATACAGATTAACTAAAAAATATTTAGCCGAAATCTAAAGAGGAACGAAGCGATGTAGGTAACAATGTGATAAACAGAGTCCTCAGCGAATGGGTGAAAGGCATGCATGTTGTGGTAGACGTAGAGTCACCGTCCAGCTAAGTGCAAGGGTACGCTCGCTCTCTTGACAGGAACGGTTTGCGCCGATCCACGCGCGCCGCTTCTTAGCCCCGCCTTTGAGAAGAGAACAGCACAGTGGCGAGCGTTTCGAACCGAAATAGGAAAATCACTTCGTGTTGATTATCGATTAAGCCAGCGACGTAGTGTTCTTGCGAATTTATTTTGAGTGTAATGTTTTGTGTTTATTTATTGTGCTTTTTTATTGTTTTGTTTTCTATAGCGTTCCTTTTTTCATTAGTGATAATAAGTGATAGAAAAACAGGAAACGTATGTGCAACTAAAAACTGCAATAATAAAAGTTATAATTGTAATAAGAGCTTTTTTACCTTTCCTAAACAACCCGATCGGAAAGTAGATAAAAATGCGTTATACATAAATGTAATTTAGTATCTAAGTTAACTTAATTTAGGAAATTCATTCATAGACAGCCAATAATATGGTTTATACAATCAACAATCACTCAATTTAAGATTTAATGAATTTCGTTTAAAAGTTGACCAGCTTGCTGTTATATTTTAGTTTTAGGAAAAACAAAATTATAGAACAGTACTGCGCAAGTAGTCGAGTGTAAATTTTTTTTGCTAATGTTTTGCGGTGTGTTTAAAAATAATTTTAACTAGATTTTAAAAATATTATTTTTTTTAAGGGCAAGGATATGGCTAATGAAAGCCAATAGGGAAGACCTTTTGGACAAATTGGACACACTTCATAAAAGCCAAGCCAAGCTTCAATTTTGAAAATTTATATAGGCGGAATGGAAGAACGACAATGCCGAATTCTTACCGTTTGTGTTTCTTTCTTTTTTCGTTCAGAACACAATAAAGATTTTTTATTATTATTTATTACATGTACCTCATTGTAAAGTATATTGTCTATTTTTATTTTTGTAAATAATGAATGTGTAATAAACATAATATGTACATAATTACCGTTTTATTCATGTCTATTTCAAAAGTTATTTATAAAATGTTTCAAGAGTTTTTAATACGGTACTGTTATCGCGCATTTACGATAACTACAAATATTATACGTCCAACTCTGACTTCTCTTCTCAGTGCGAGAGCGATAGCGAATGTCGGTCAAGCTGTGGTTGTAATAGCACCCGCTGGCCATCGCGCCCGCCGGAGGGAACAGAAGACAAAGGCGTGGCCTGGGCCGACCGTACTTTGCCCACCACCGTCGCTGTGCTTGTTTACATCGCTTCATCTTTCTTTAGATTTGGGCTACAGATTTTCTAGTTTATGTGTATACATAAACAATAATACCGTCCATATTGAATATATGTGTTAATAGTTACGCAACAGTCACTCTTTGTAGGTTCCCATTTCAAATACTTGTAATATATGTTATTTTTATTCGTAATGGCGAATTTGGAATTTGCGTGTGGAGTGCTGGCGATTGAAATTTGTTTGACGCAATGTAAATGCAACGTGCATTTAATTGCAACTATGCCACATATTTAACTGTTGTCTAGTGGATGTGCATTATTATACGTTGCAAAAGTGCCTCTGCCTTTGTCATAGACACTTGAATAATAATGTGTTGTGTAAATGTGCGGCTTCTTTTTGCAGGTACTTGATTCACAATCCACACATAAGTCATTTTTCGTATGGCATTATCAGATAATCTAATGTGAACACATGTATCTGAAAAGTTTCAAAAAAGCATCCTCAGAATTTTTATTTATATAAGATATATAAAATTAGATAGTTTCTCGAAAAACCGACTACACAAAAATCTCAATAATGAATGACTAGTATTCAGTAGTTGATGACCACTGTACAGTACAATGTTATATCGTCTACCCTAAGTATTTCTTGGAAAAATTCTGTAATTTATTCTTGGGAATATTCTGGAATTTTTGAGAATACCTACATGAATCTGGAGTGCAAAATACGTTAGTTACATAAGTTAATGCAATTCTATTGTTAATATTACTACTATTCTGTTACTTCTATTCTGTTATTATTATTATTATTGTGTTTTACACTTCTCAATTCCTCGTTGGTCTATATTCTTGGAGACGGGTTAGTACCAAGTGTATCAAAAAATTATTTTTGGTTTAGAAACGATCTTACTATATTGCATATATGAGGTATGACTGCTTTTTGTGACCTACATTTTCAACTTGGGTTTCAAGTTGAAAGAATGAGGTGATTTATGAATAAGTATGGAGTGATACCTCTCACCGATACAATGAATTGAATGATGTGAACTTGTTTCTATTGTATTATATTTGGTCGTTTTCTCAGTTTGTATGGTGAGGTTCCAGTATAATTTACAATATTTGTTTTCTATTATGGTTGGTGGTATGATTATTTCATTTATTTTAAGTAATCGTTCGGTTTGAACCGATGTGCACGTATACATTTTAATATTGTTCATGTACGTTTACGGGTTCATATCGTTCGTGTGTGGTTTATTGTATGCAGTTTTGTATCTTATTTTTAATTTGATATCTATATGGTGTACGCTTGAAATTGTTGGATAAAGGATTAAGGCACATACAGAACCAAAGAGCACTGAGGGATTTCCCTTTTTATATCGATTAAATCGGTTTCTATATGACCTGTGTTGGGTTTTAGTCGTAGGTATTTTGGTTTTCCATCTTTTTATTATTTTTTTCAGGAAGTTTTGTAAAAGGGAGTGTATTTGGTATATTAAGAGAACCTTTAATAGTCAATCATGAGGAACCATGTCAAAGATTTTTTTAAAATCTATGTATGTTACATGCATTTTGCTGTTTTGTTTGAACTCGCTTTATTATTATATTATCTATCATTATTTGTTCCTTGCATCCTTGGCTCATCCGTTTACATCCTTTTTGTTACTCCGTTAGTATATTATTGCAACTTAAATGTTTGTCTATTTTACTCCACATTGTTACTGCCCTAATTTTATAAATAGTTGGGAGACAGGTGATAGGTCTATAATTAGCAGGTCGCTTCTTTATTTTTGGGTTTCTGTCATTTTTTTATTTGCTTGTGAGGTAAGTGTGTTGCTGTAAATTGTTTATACCAATAATTGTTATGTATGTGACCTTTCCCTGGATATTTCCAATTATGCGTTATTGTTGTCTTTAATTAATTCTCAGTTATGAGATAATCTGATTGTTCCAGTGTATTATTATGTCTTTTTAATTCTGTCTCTATCTACTGTGCGTTTCACGAAGTTGTATCCCGGATTGGAATGTTCGGATTGTCAGGATTCGCTGGCAAATCCTGTGCGAGACTGGCACGCGCGCTTAAATCACACCACCTCAATTTGTAGCGGTCCGTAACCGAGATGTGCCAATGTATTGAATTTAACTAATAACATGACGACGCTTCATACGTTGGAGATATACCGGGTGTCAACGGATCTATTAGACAAGCCATAACTTCTAGAGTATGGGACGTATCAAAATGAGATTTGGTATAGGTAAATGGTAGAGGAAGAGGAAAGTTTTTGCATATTTTTCAGTTTAGGTTACTTCCGGTTTCACCGGAAATGGCTTCAATTTTGAATTTTTAAATGGAACACCCTGTATATTTTTACATATTTGAATTTCTGAGACAATTTTGGACTAGAAAATGACATTAAAACTTTAAAAGTATAATACTCGTATACGAATTTATTTAAAACTTCACTGAAGTAAATGTATTTTATGAGCTTATTTTTAATCCAATCACAATGAATTTAGTATCGTTGGATTCGCAAAAAAAAATCCCTTTTTGAAAAGTGCTTGTCTAAAAAGTTAGATATAAAAAAGTAATTTTGCCAACTTGTCTCATTCCTATCTATCATACTAATCACTAAAACTTTGCGATTACATTTTTCTGACATCATCTAAGGCCTTCAGATTAGTTTGCGCTCAATCATGGCCACCTAGATGCAATATTAAAAATGGCTCTAAAAAAATCAAGTAGGCGAAAAAACTTTTTAAAATGTCATTTTCTAGTCCAAAATTGTCTCAGAAATTCAAATATGTAAAAATATACAGGGTGTTCCATTTAAAAATTCAAAATTGAAGCCATTTCCGGTGAAACCGGAAGTAACCTAAACGTAAAAAATATGCAAAAACTTTCCTCTTCCTCTACCATTTACCTATACCAAATCTCATTTTGATACGTCCCATACTCTAGAAGTTATGGCTTGTCTAATAGATCCGTTGACACCCGGTATACTAACATTCCAATCCGGGATACAACTTCGTGAAACGCACAGTATTTAGCTCAAAAATATTTAAGAATTATGTTATTTGTGTTTAGTTGGTGGTATTATATCTTATCTTTTTTGTTGTTGTTTGTTAAATTTCGCTTAAACAGTTTTTCTTTATTTGTAAACGTTGCGTTTTGCGATTTTGTTTCATTTAATTCTTTTATTATTATGATTTTATTATACTGATTATCATTATTATTATTATTTGTCTAACTTAAACGGTAGCTCGAAGCTATTTGATACATTAGAAAAACAACGTAGATTTTACGTGCTTTTAAAAATGATAATCATAACCGGGGCTAATTTTATCCTGAATTAAATTTTTTTTTTTTTTTTTATTAAGATTCTTTGTTGGAGAATCTTATTTCTATTAAAACTGGTCTGATGACCAACCATTAATTTTCTTCTAATAATCTTACAGACTAAACATTTATTAACTAAAGTTCATCCAACGACGTCCTTTAGATTGTTTTCTTTTAAAAATTTCACTGGCGCACTATGTCCTGCACAGCACACTACACCAGCTCAAATGGTTTGGGTCTCTTCAGTCTTCGAACAAGATGTTGGTTGTCCAGCAGCTGAAGAGCTTCTGCATTGATGTGGAGGTGAAGTCTGGCCTCATGTCTGCCAGCAAACCTTTTGATCTCATTTTTCACCATTGGGATTTTAAGGTCTCGATGCAAGTCGGAGTTGCGTATGTACCATGGAGCGTCTACTATGTTACGCAGCACTTTATTCTGGAAAGTCTGAATGGTTTTGATGTTACTATTTCTGGCACAACCCCAGAGTTGAATACCGTATAACCAAACTGGTTTTAAGATCTGATTGTAAATTAGTATCTTATTATGTATTGTCAACTTAGAATTTCTTCCAAGCATCCAATAATGCTGTCTATATTTCAAACCAAGTTCGATTCTTTTCTTCTTCACATGTTCTTTCCACCGGAGCTTGGCATCCAGGGTCATGCCTAGGTATTTGGCGTTATTCTCATTGGGTACAATAGTACCATTAAAATCCAAGGACGGAGGGTTAACTAGTCTTTTGTTAGTAAAGTAACATAAGTTGATTTTAGCTCGTTTAGCTTGATCTTCCATTGTTTGGTCCAATCAAGTATTGCGTTGCTAGCTACTTGCAGTCTTCTAGTAGATATTCCTTGATCTTTACCGACCGCAAGAAGTGCAGTGTCGTCAGCAAATGTAGCTACAGTGGTCTCTTCTAGTATTAATTAAAATAATAAAAAAAATATATGTCATACCCAGGGAGGGCCTGGGTTTGAAACTAGAATCACACGGAAGCTAACCATGTCCTATTCCTATGCAAAATGCCAGTGTTTTGCAAGTTTAAATGCTATAATATTATAATGTACAATTGCCGTCCAATAGTTAATTTAGCCCTTGCCGGTTAGAGACAACTTTTGTGTGTAGATTTAAAGGATAATACATGATTAGTTATCATATTGGTTAAAAAACAGTGCCGTGTCATATATATTTTTTAAATAATAAGTAATGTCTATCACTTCCGCTACTATAACTCAATCACTGGCTTAAGAAATAAAATAATTTATTTCAGTGAAAGGTTTCCATGATTTTACTTATTATTTTGGTCTTGTAAAAATCTGAATGAAATTAATTTTAACGTAACTATGGTTACACATTCTAGAAAAATTTTATTAGCAATTTACAGTAAATTAAAATGGATAAACGAATAATTAGTTGCAATAAAAATAACGCACAATATGCATTTCGATGTTTATTAACTAATGAATTATGCAAACTAGGTGCTTTATAAGCACATGTGAGATCCATCATTTGCATATTTAAATAATAAAGGTAGATTACACACACAGTAGGTACTGTAGGCGTGCAAAATGATTTAAAGGTCATGCGTACTTTATTTGCGCTATAAATAAAACAAAGCAAGTTTACGACTGTCCTAGGTATTACATTCTTGCAACCACATATTCTTCATCGGTTATAGGTATGTAGATACTTAGGTACCCCGTTTTTGCCTAGGGTTAATGTGTTTTGGGAGTGGACATTTATTTGCCGTATGTTCTTCTGAAAAAAGTCAAATGGTGTAATATTATAAGAGTAGTACTTATCACCTACCCAGATGGTCATAATCTGTTGTTGACGGATGATAATTGATAGAATAAGATCATTTGAATACGATTATTGCTTGAGCAAAGTTGTTGTTCAAAAGTTGAAGCATTTTTACATTGAAGATTCTAGACAGCAAAACTTACACGCAATTTACGGCCATTGTGTCTGTGTTTTCTGACTGCTTATACCAAATATGTGACTCTTTGATCATCGACAGTGACAGTCTCTACTTGTCGCATCTAATTGTAATATATTGAATATTGTAATATATTTTAATATATTACATAAGTGCACTGTTCAAGTGATGGGAATAAATACTCAGTAGAAATATTGTATACCGCAGATATTTATATTTTTTCATTTGGCTCATCCAAAATCTGTTACTGGTCAGTGTTTCCCTAAATTTTCGGACTTACTATAAGAGGCTCACTTAACAAATCTTAAGTGCTACGCGGTATAGAGATGTATAGTGATACATCTCCCACATTTTCATCTACATGAATAACAAAGGCTAATTCTGTAAACAAGTGTTTTCTTTAGGAAATACCAACAGCGCCCGCGAAAAATGAAAGTCTAGACTGGAAGAATATGAGAGATTGTTCGGGAAATTACTCCAATGTTCATGTTATCAGAGGATCAAGGTTCCGCTCTTATCAACGTTATAAATTTTCCTGTAACAGGCGTTATTATTCATGGACTTACGAATTGCGCGTTCATGTTTAATGTTTTTATTGGTACAGATTGTAAACATTCTGAATTTTGTTTTTTTTTATCAACTTTAAGTCAGAACGTTAAAGATTTAGCATAGTAATAATTTAACCATAATTAAGACATGATTCAAGATATGGTTTGATTGAGTGTTAGTTAAGTCTATGGGAGGCCTTAATCTGTGTCTTTGACTGTATCGTCACAATTCTTCTTTCGAGCCATTGACTTTGAAGGTGGGTTAACAACTGACTAGTGCTACATGCGTTGGCAAGCATTAGTTAAAATCCCTCAAATATCCAATATCAAGAACACTAGTCATAGGAGTTTCTTCGTCTTAGCCGACAGACACAGTGACTCAGGATATGTAAGAAGTTCTCGGCGTCATGTATGAATAACTTCATCTTTTGATGGCACTTAGTCCTACGGAAATTGAAATGTCCGTTTTAGTTTTTGACCAGGGCTCTTTGATATCCACGTCAGCTTCACCAGATTACTCTGTCTCAGTAGGATCAGGATGTTGATACACATCTGGACCATTCGTGAAGTGACCCTGAGGGGTAAGAGTACTAAACTTTGAGAGAGAGAGTACTGATCTGCTGATTTGATAATCTTATTAGATTTTGTTCTACATAGGCAACTATAGCAAATACCGACATCGAACACCGCAGCATACTTCCCCAAAGAGAAACGTAATTCCACTTTCTTCAGCGCATACACCACAAATTCAAATTCATCTGCCTTAAACCTATATATGAACCAGACGACTCTTTGGAGATCTGAGCATCAGGATGAGCGAGCCGGATTTTCCTACCTTGTATCTTCTGTACTTTAAGTAGATTGTGAAAGATATAGGTGGTATCATTACCTACTGCTTTATCTTTCACACTTTTTTGTGTGTATGGCATGACTAGTTATGTGGTCTTTCTTAATTAACGCCAGGAAGAAAGACAATAGAAATAATTGATTGCAGCCAATTATTTTTACAACAAAAAGTGTTCAAATATATTTAATTGCTTTATACAATTTAAATTTGTTACTTAATCTAATGAAAACAATGGCTTTATTGTGAGAAATTCGAAACAGAAATTTACAATGAAACTACTTTAGCGTATGTTCCACCAATAAATCAATGAAATTTTTGTTTTCATGTTTATTGATAAATTATGATAAGTTAGGTGGTTATTTTTATCCTACTTATTTATTTTTTGGACCAAATTCAACATCAGAAAGCTCCTCTGAAAAGGTGAAATTTGGAACATTTTGGCTTTTTATAGTTGTACATTTTCTAAAAATTGACAAAGCTAAATCGAAATTTAATAAAGTGTTAGAATATATTGTATATAATATTAAACAATATTAAATTTTGTGTTTTATCAGGAGAATTCAATATGCATTTCATATGTACTTTGAAAAAATAATAATATCTATATCCCTCATTCTTATAATAAAATCGGAAGTCAGATTTCTGTGGTAGAAGGAACGGTATATTATTATTTCGCGGACCGCGAATCTCATCAAGCAGCTAAGATGCAGCAGATGAGAAGCAGCACGTAATCCTCATATCATATAGACCCATCAGTATAAAAATGAACGACTTAAAATGGGTCTCACGGGGTGAAAAACAGATAGCACCCAATACATACAACCCCAATTTTCTCAAAAAGTATAGAGCGTCCCAACTTCTCTTTCGGTATACGTAAGCTCCATCTCATATAGACTACTCAGTATAAAAATGAACGATTTGAAAAGGGTCTCACGGGGTGAAAAACAGATAGGACCCAAAACATACAATCTCAATTTTCTCGAAAAGTATTAAGCGTCTCAACTTCCCCTTTGGTACACGTAATCCTCATCTCAAATAGACTCCTCAGTATAAAAATGAACGACTTGAAATGGGTCCTAGGGGGTGAAAACTAGATAGTACCCAAAACATTCAATCTCAATATTCTCGAAAAGTATTCAGCGTCCCAACGTCTCCTTTGGTACACTTAACCCTTATTTCATATAGACTATTCAGTATAAAAATGAATGACTTGAAATGGGCCCCGGGGGGTGAAAAACACATAGTATCTGCATACTTTTCGAGCATCTCAATACTTTTCGAGAAAATTGAGATTGCATGTTTTGGGTACTATCTGTTTTTCACCCCCTGGGATCCATTTCAAGTCGTTCATTTTTATACTGTGTAATCTGTATGAGATGGGAATTACGTGTACCGAAAGAGAAGTTGGGACGCTAAATACTTTTCGAGAAAATTGGGATTGTATGTATTAGATGCAGCATGTATTGTCACCCCCTGGGACCCATTTTTATACTGTAACTGTTCATTGGAACAGTTATTTTTTGCTCGTTCTACCCAATTCAACGCACGTCTATGGATGTTCGGGTATTTCCGGAAATTTCGGTTGCTATCTTAGGGTGCTGTTTTCACACCGGTGACAAAGTCCTCAACTGTTTATTATGTTACTCATATTCAAACAGTAGGTAAATGGATGTTTAGAGCCCTGCAAGTGAGGAAGTTCAACATAATAGAAAATATGCCTGTGAATGTATAACCGGTAAACTTTTATGAACTCTCGCAAAGAAAGAAAATATGTATTTTATAATATGTACATAAATCTTTTAATGACTAGTTAATGTGGTAGATAAAATGAGTACCTATATAATAGTAAGTGCAATAAGAAATTTTATAACTAGTACATGTATATCTACAGTGATTTAAAAAAGATATAGGTATTAAATTTTATCACTCAAATATGTCATGTAGATATAAGGTGAAACGGGAAGGTGACTCTTCATATATTATTATTTTATTTTCCAAAACTAAATCCTCTATGCTCATACAGTCGCATTCCAAAATTTCTTAAGACGGGTATCCATTTGTGTCAAATGCCTCGTAACGTAACACCGATTCGTCGGTCTGTCGGTGCGGTGAATGAGAGAGTGTGTTTTTCTGTGTTTGTGTCATGGGGTAAAGAAAACATTGAAAACTTTATAGAGCTGTATCATAAAAAGTCTATTCTTGGAGATCCTCAACTTTATATCAACTTTATTGTTGGAGTTTTAGATCTGCCAACAAACTTGATCCACTATATATCTTCCTACTCTGATACAATTGTGAGATCCACCATCATGGATGTTTCCGTTTCTTATTTTTCAAAATCGTATAATGAATAAAAATATATGAGGCTGCTGCTTACTGCAATTGCAGTGACGAATCCTTTAATGCAGCTAGGTTCATACTGCGGGTTAAAAATGTTTCTGTGTCGTGTCGTAACCTTATTTTGTTACGTTACGAAATGAAGGATACAACCAAAACCACACATACTTTCGCAGCCAACCGTGTCACCTTTGCAACAAGCCGTAACATGTTCGTTGTTACGTTACAGAGCGTTGCCACAAGTGGATACCCGCCTTAAGACGCCAAAAGTAAACCTAATCGAAACACAAAAATAAACTCGATCATCTTGAAATAAACTTATTAAATTTTATTTGAACCCTAATCTGTAATGATCTTTTAAATTTTAGTTAGAGAACAATTAAAGTAATAGTAAGAGGATATATGTATAATAATATTATTCATTCATTTTTATATATCTAGCTGATCGAGTTTTTATTGCATTCTGATAGTGACTTGTTTTCACACCTAGTAAATAATTACAGTTCACATTCACTTGAACCAGTTATATAAATGGTACTTGTTATCGTGATCGTGACGATCAAAACATCACGTTTCACTCTCTTTGTCGACACAGTTTGGCAGAATAATTTTACCACTGCAAGTGCAATAATATTTTCAGTATATATACGTATTATACTCCAGAGTATCTAAGAATCTTGAAGTTACTGATGTTAATTATACATATTTAACTGAGCTGGAACAATGTAAAATGTCGGGGATATGATTGTAAGGCGTTACTACATGTTTAATACATTTTGTGGTACTGGATACTTACCTCCTTAATTAATTAATTGTAAAGTTTAATATAATCACATCTTAACGCGTTTTATCTAAGAGTACTGCCTGCTAAGTTCGGATTCGATAGCTGCACCACAGTATAATTTTTTGTTTGTTGAAGAAACATTTATAAAAATCGAAAATGGGCAAAATAATAAATTTCCAGAATAAATAAGCAAAATCTGAAAGACCTAAAAATCCTGGTAATTATTTTAACATAAGAACATTCTAAACGAAAAACACTTTAAGATCAATACTTACAAAAACAAAATCAAAATTCAAAAAATTGTACTTACCACATTCCTTGTGAATGTGGTAAATATTATATTGGTGAAACATCTAAACCATTACAAATAAGGGTCCGCGAACATAAAAATTATGTTAAGGATTACCAAGTTGATAGGTCTACATTAGTAAAACATGTATGGGATAACGGTCACCGGATTAATTGGACGCAGGCTAATATTTTACAAGAAGAAAAATCAGTGAAAAAGAAAATTAAAACAAAGTGCTTTTATTAAACTTAATGGCGATAACTGTATCTCGTCAGAAATAATATTCATGGATCAAACGTGGCTTCCTCTACTCCAGAAGGATGTTACCAGTGGAAAATTAATAATATCATAGTGATCAGTGCATGTGATGACATTTTGAATTAAAAATATTAATCGACATAACATTTTTATCATACAAAACGTTCTACTGACGATGAGTTGAGGATTAACTTGAGACGTTTAGGAAAAAGCTAGTTAAGTGTTTAATTTCTTTTAAATTTTATTGTAATAATTATTTTATTTATACATAATTCAAAATATGATTTGTAATATTATAGAATTTTGTATAAAACTAAAAAACCACTGATGAAATTTAGTTAATTTATCAAATATTTATTTTATCACACATTATACAGTGGTTTTTGGGGGCAAACTTCAGAAGTTTGCCTTGATACTGCACTTTGAATATTTAATTTTTATGCTGATGGTAATAATCATATAGACAGTATAACATAAAGTCTGATATATTTTTTAAAATTAGCTGAAGACTATCACCTTGAAATATACAGGGTGTTTCCTAAGTAATCTAAAATACCGAAACAGACACTTCCTGAAGTGATTTCATGTTTCACGTCAAGTTAATGATAAAGTATGGTATTAATAATGATAATAATATTATATTTATTGATCCTTTTTGCCAAATACATTTCAATGGAATAAATAGTTACTAAATAAGTAATTACTGATGCCAAATATATAATTAAGAATATTTATCCAGTATGTCCACTATTAGAAAAAATACTCAATAAAAACATATTAACAAAACTAGTTAAAAACTGAGAAGGGTTTAATGATAACAACATTTATATGCACAATGAGATCAAAAATATCTCATAAAACATACAGTCAAAACAATTTACAACAAGAATATATTTGAATCTAGTCAGGGAGAATTCCTAAATATTGTTTATCTGTTGTGGGAAGCTTATATGAACTACTGACGTGTTTTTCGAAAATTATTGATGAGAGTACAGTTCGAATAATCTCTTTCGGTTTCCACTTCATCTTCAGAAATAGCTTCTTTAATTTCACCATTATTCTTGTCATAATTATTATCTCTGTTATATATCAACAATCATATAAGTATAAACTTTTCTAGAAATATCACATCTCATAGAAGAATTTACGAGGTCACAAATTATTTGACAACTTATTGCTGATAATTATTCTGCAATACCTATTGTTCGTAAGTTTCCGCACTCTGAGAAAATTCTTGCGAGAAAGTATTACCATGTTCATATTTTATTTACACATATAGTATTTCAGGAACAATAATTATTTTTTCACTTTCTTCTATGGCAATAACGTGTAACATACATTTGCACCTTATATTGAAAACCATAACCATATTAATGTTTAGTAATTTAACTGTTATGATTATGTTTTGTTTGACCTCCTTCTGCACCTAGTGAATATTTGAATTATTGTTTAACATTCACTCGAATCCAGTACATTCGAAATGGTACCTGTCTCTAGCCAAAACATATACGTTCCACCAGAGATTGACTATTCTCTTTCGTTCCACTCTCTTTTTCTGTAGGCAGAATCTATTATTAACAAAATTCCTTACCATTACCCATATAAGCGACGCGCATTGATATTATCTTGTAATTTTGTAGAGTATTTAATGTACAGGGTGATTCACTATATTTTAACCCCCTGAACTTTTTTGCATACAGAATTATAAAAAAATGTGAAATATAGAAGTTACACGATTTTTTATGAAAGTTTAGAAAATGACAGTAGGAAGACAAACGAAGTCCAAACAAAATTACCGCGGATGTTAACTGTGTTAATTTAAATGGAACACCCTGTATATTTTTTCAAATTTGGATAGAACGTTGTCTCACGAATACAATAATAATATAGATATTCAGGTCGATTCTGTTTGAACATAACAATATCGTTTTTGGCTATTTTAAAAAGATATGTTTATTTCTTAACCAGATATGTAAGATACCTATTCTGTTTGATAAATTTGTCAAATTTTTATTTAGAATGGAAATTTTATGGCAATACACCGCCTATTTTATATAAAATCGAGGGGAGAATGAAAAGTTTAATACATTACACGCTGCAAAAGCCCTTTCAGGTGCTCGGAGATATTCAAATAGCCTCGGCTTCGCTTCGCTTCGCTTCGCCTCGGCCATTTAAATAAACCTCGCACTTAAAAGTAAGCTTTCGCAGCTTGTAATGTAAATAACTATTTATTTGTGTACTTTAATAAGAAATGTGTACTGTTAGAACCTTCTTCTGGATGTATATAATTAAGGACACTATTTATTAAATAGTTTTATTAAACAATTATTTTTGTTAGTGGGTTAACAGTAACGTAACATCTGTCTTCTTTCACAGTTAAAAATATATTATTAAGTCTGTGTCTCACAATATGAATCTTTGCGCCCTGTCCTTCAGTTCGTATCGTTGTTTTATAAACAACGGCCCAAGTTAGAACAATCGTGTAACACCTAAATTAAAATTGAATATTTAAAATTTTAGAAAACAATTAAGACTTGAATTCAAAAGTATTAGAGATGCAAGCAACCCATTTGAGGTTCTGAATGAAAAATTTATCAAGTTATACCGTTTGAGTAAAGGAGCAGCACTGAAATTAATTCAGGAACTGGAAATGTTTGTCTATGCAGCTACAATACCATTTTATTTACAGGTGATACAGAGGGATAATTTAATTAAAATTATCAATTCACATAGAAACTACTTTTGTAGGTTTTTGCAAGCTTATTCGAGATAATTTACAATTAGTTCCATTTGAGGTTTGTTTGTTTTCTTGCTTAGTGACATGGTAATGGCAAAGAGGATAATACACGTTTTCTCTATGGGATAAACTAATTCTTCTTCATAAATCACATAGGTTACTCCTTGGTAAATATAAAGGTGAAACGCTCGTGAAACCAAAGAATATATCGTGATTCGCGATGAAACGGTTAGACTTCAAACTCAAAACACAAAATTTGAGGTTATATCACACTGTCGTCTTCTTCTTCTAGAAATATCCAATAAATTTGACCCCCGACACGTACAAACTTATAACAATATTGTTGTTTTTGTAAACTTTAACAATACTTACTATAACTCTCCAAACGGAATACCAATTTTGAATAAGATCTTGTTACCACTTAGACTTATAACAACATGGTTTACATAACAAGACTCTTAGCAAGATGCAAACAGAATCGACCCGATTGATGGGTCTAGCTTTAATAATAATGGAGATATGAGCAAAAAAGTGCGCCATAAGAGCGATGTGTTAATAGTACAAAAAGGAATAGATAATGAAATAGTTTGTAAAATAGATTTTAACAGCGATGATTGGTTTCTTAATTTAGATATTTAAAAATAAAATGGTGACTATATTCTTTTATTTCCGTTCTTTTCCTGTTTATCTTGGGAATACCCTATATTAGCATATCTGTACAAATATGCAAGCACCATACAGTGTATTTGGGTGGCTTTGATTTTATAAAAGGCAAACAATAGATACACCTATCTGCTTCCATATTGAATTAGAATAATATATTTATGAATTAATAAACGGAAATTGGAAAAGCTCTTTCGGCTCATTTTATAGGTTTAGTTAAAGCGATTAGCATAATTACGCTGTTATTAACTTTGTGAACAAAATACCTATGTAGAACGATTTTGATACGATCATTCAGTTTCCATAAATTTTAGTTTCATTCATAAATACTAAAGGGTGTTTTTTAGGTTTGATAGAACTTTACATGACAGCTACCATCAGACTGAACTGTTAGTTTGACACTGTTTATAAAATTTATTTTCAGTATACTTTGGCAAATCATCATGAACAGATTCACTCTTGAACAACGATACCAAATTCCTCAAATTTACTTTGAAAATCATTCGTCGATTCGCCAAACGCATAGAAGACTTCGTGTGAATTTTATGGTCCACATGATCGTCCATCTGAGCTATTTATTCATCGTACTGTGGATAGATTTCATACCACATACTCTCTACATGATTTGAAAACACCAATGCGTCGAAGGAATGTGCGTAATGAAAGGAATATTACCGCTGTACGTGAAAGTGTGGTTGCAAACAAGGTTTGGTGACAAATTAATTTCGAGAAATGGACCTGTTAACTATCCACCCAGGTCCTGTGATATGACGCCCCCAGATTATTTTCTGTGGGGCTGTGTCAAGTCATTAGTTTATGCTGATAAACCAGCAACAATTGAAGCCTTAGAAGCCAACATTGTTCGTGTTATTCACGATATACGATCAGAAGTGCTCGAAAAAGTCACCCAAAATTGGATCAAAAGAATACGCTATCTTGCGGACAGTGGCGGTGGCCACATGTCGCAAATAATTTTTAAATGTTTAATGTAATATATTGTTTTTTTAAATAATATTACTTTTTTAATCACAAAATATTTTCTTTAACATTTTTTTAAAGTTTAAAGTTCTATCATCCCTAAAAAAACACCTTTTATATGTCCATGGTGACGGTCCATTAGAAGTATCTGGAGAATCAATTAAGCTATTAATTTGAAATTTGAGGTGAAGTCAAAGTGGGCCATGATCTACTTGATGAAAATATTGTGCAGTTTCTACCACTTTCGGTTCTACCGGAAGTCGACATTAACTTCGTTATTTTAAATGGGGCACCCTATATATTATTTCATTTCTGAAATCTACGTGAAATTCTAAACACATTTCATGTAGGGTGTTCTATACCTATCTTCAACTGTTTTTGAAATATTGACAGGTGAATATTAACATTTTTCAACTTTGAGACCCTATAAAATCTAAATGATTTGAGATCAAGCAAAATAGTTTGCACATTCCTATCTAAATTTTTCATAAGTTTGACACTAATTTTGGATTTTCTAGAAATGAAGAATTTTCGGTTAAATTTAATCTCTTGGTTAAATCTGAAATTAATGTCAAACGATAGCTTATGAAACGTTAGATTTTCTAGAAATAAAATTTTCGATTAAATTTAATCTCTTGGTTAAATCGGAAATTAATGTCAAACGATAGCTTATGAAAAGTTAAGATTGGAATGTGCAAACCGTTTTGTTTGATCTCAAACCGTTTAGATTTTACAGGGTGTCAAAGTTGCAAAATGTCAATCAATATTTCAAAAACAGTTGAAGATATTTATAGGATATCTTACATGAAATGTGTTTAGAATTTGACGCAGAATCCAGACATAAAATAATATATGGTGTTCTGTTTAAAATAAGCAAATTGGTGTCGACTTCCGGTTATACCGGAAGTGGTAGAAACTGCAAAATATTTTCATCAAGTAGAGCATGGCCCACTTTGACTTCATCTCAAATTTCAAATTAATAGCTTAATTGGATCTACACATACTTCTAATGGACCGTCACCATGGAACACCGGGTTCAGGGTTGGCTGGAAGATACCACACTGGAAAAAACCGGGTGGTTTTAACTGGTTTTTTGTGGCCTGGTCAAAATAAAAAAAGTGGTTTTTCCACATAAAGTGGCTTTTTCCAATTTTTTAATGTAAATTAACAAAATGAGTAGCATTGCATAATTTTTTATTATTATATGAAATAACAAAAATAATAAAACAAATGAATATTAACAACAACACCAAACTTATTTTTACCGCCTTCTTCATTTGCTTCTTCTATAACGTGAAACTTTGCCCATATCGGATCTTTCGTCCTGCCGCCTCTTCTATTTCTTTGCGGTTTTGCAGCCAATATTTTTCACAAATTATTGTTTGGCAAAATAAAATGAGCAAAACAGAATTTGGGTTAGGTATACACTACACTATACACTCTATTCTAAGAAAAATTCAATAATTTATTGTAGCAGGAGAAAATACACCCTGTACTTTAAAGAGAAAAAACTATTGACATATTTAATTACTTTGTTTTCGTTTGAATAGATAAGTAATAGAATATATTAAACACATACCCCTTTTTTACTCGTGCACTTATGAGTCTTAATTTTAATTTTCACCCAACTCCAGCTCCAGAAAAGCAGATAAAAAAACGTCTGGCCTCTGGGGCGGAAAGACTCGTGTTGTATCCTAATGTCAGCAGTCAGGGTCAGTTATCAGATTTTAGTAAGTAATAAATTTAAAAAGTGCTGCCAACTGCCAAAAAACTACAAACGAATGTGTATAAGATGCATAATCAGTTTCAAATACTGGTTTTTTCCACTTTTTATGGTTTTTTCCAGTTTTGTCCACTGGCCCGGACTTTTCTACAAAAAGACGGCTTTTTGCCAACCCTGCCGGGTATACTGACCCAAATTTGGACAGAGATATCCTAAATATAGGTACACAAAATTTACAACGTTGTAAATTTTTCTTTATTTATTAATATATTGGTTACATTTTTCAGGTGTTTTATTCCTGTATTCTTTAGCTGTAAATGCCACGTTGATTATAATATTTACATTAACTTCATACCCAGTATACATGGATAAACATGTGTTTAAACTTTTCAGTGAAATATTTTGAATTTCACACACTCTGGAACACCCTGTATATTCAATTTATGGCATAGTGACTACTTACAAGTGTTTCCCCATCATGCCAGGTTTTAAACGGCATCATAAAGTTTCTATCGTTTGTGGGTCAAGAACAAAATTAATTTTTATTAACCATTGTTAGTTCTGAAGTGTCAACCTAAAATTGTTTTATTTTATTTTTAATTATTATATTCTCTGTACCCAGCCTGCTCTTAGATTTAAATATAATTCAAACCAGGTATCTCATATCAGGAAAGAAGTTTTGCCGCCATAATTGCAAAACCCTGCTGAAAGTAATATAGTGTTACTCATCCAGGTTGTTACCTGGGGATTTCGGAAACTGTAAGAGATAGGAAGAAACTTTAATGGGAGCAAAGTTGCCTAATCAGGGGATCAACATAAACAAATCAAGGCTACCTTGATTAGGTTTTGGAATATTTGAAAAAACCGAATTTTTGATAATTCGTTTTTATTTCCTTGAAGCCTTATTCGAGCAAATATTGATAATTGAAGAGCACTTCCTCAAAGCAACTTTCTGTCCTCTATTGGTCAGGATATTTAGATTTTCAATGTGATGTTTCGTTTTTCCAGAACCTTCATCAATTTCATTTTTTTAAATACAGACTTGAACTACCCCAGAACTGCTACCCCAGAATAAATTATATTTGGAAGTTTCGAATGGACGTTTGGTAATGTTGCTTATCTTTCGTAATGACAATATGAATGTTAAATCATCAGCACATCTCGCTCTTGATAATTTAGGTATTATTATGTAGGATAGATTTCGTTATTATTTGTATTCAAGTGTAGCGTGAAGCTACTGGTATAATATTACCTAATTCAAATTCTATTATAGTCTAATGTTACGTTTTACTTTGACGTTGATATAAGTCGAAATATTATGTCAGTAATTGACTTAAAAAACTCGGTTCATTTACTATACATACTAATTGTTACAATTGAGGAAGAAAATTATAGTAATAATAAAAATTGGAAGCAACGTAACATGTTAAGAAATTGTTCAAATTTGTCAAGAGTGTTCCAAAAAAATTTACACAAATCCAAATATGTTCAATTGATTTTAAGAGATATTTTGTTCCAGTTTAAGACGTTATCGATATTTTCGAAGGAGAGTCAGTGCATTTTTTTAAATAAGTATCTAAAATGTACCTGAACCTTAAAATAAAACCCCAAATGTTTTAACCTGGGCAGCGTAAGATGTTATGTTTTTGTTTCTTTCCCATCGATGATAGGTATACCTTTTGTTAACAAATTGTAACTTCTTTTAAATATTGTCTTTCAGAATTTTCAGGATTGCGTAGAAAGTCGTATTCTGCTTTTTTATTTTTATTCCTCTTTTTTTTTTTTTTAATAATATCTACTAATTAATTTTGCAAGTGTGTTTTCTTACCTTGTCTAATGGTCGAATATGAAAATTGTTGAAGAGAAATCAATTACTTTTATAAATATTTGTCCCCATTTTGCCGATTGACATAAAATGGAAGTTTCATTTTATTATAATTTAACGACGAAATTATACCTAACTTACTTTTAAATTAACGCCTTTTACCGGTCATTAGCAGAAAAAATAAATCTCATCTCATATTCGGACAGTCTTTGGCCCACTTAAATGAAAAGGCTGACATACTATTGTTAATTTTATGCTTTATTGACTTTCATGAAAGAAGTCGATAAAAAATTAGATGGTTACAGTCCTACTTTTGGAGAGAAATAATAACAGCATCTTCTTAATGCGGCATGGTTTTGTTCAGGGTGTTAGACAGCGAACAGACTTTTTGAGCAGAAATAATAAAATTTAAGTAGAATTTAAAAATTATTCTTAACTGGCATTGAAATTTTAATTTTCAAAACTTTTCTTTGTATCTTTTGGAATAGATTTGTTGCCAACTTAAAACTTGGTGCATCTTATATGATAAGTAATTTGTTTAATTTATTTTTCATTTTCATATAAAATTTTCCAATACTTATTTTTATGCACCGCCAACTTTTATAATTTTTTGATCTAGTTTTTTGACATGATAATTTTGAAGATATATTTATAATGTTATTTATAATATAGAATATTTTGAACAACAGATTAATAGATAATATAGAAACAACTGGCCCTGACGGCCTCGTTGGACAATTTCACGTCGCGTGCAATAAACACTTAGGGTAAAGTCGCCCATATTGAACCAATTTTTGAAAAAATCACTGTAACATGGGAAAAATTGTTGTACGGTTCCATGCAACCCAGCCAATATGTGAGTTTGACATTGGGAAACACATTTCCGGTAGTTTGCAACCTTTACAGAACTTGTCCACCCAAGGACGATTTTTTTTTGGGGGGTATGTAAATGGTTCAATTTGGGAAACCAGTTGCTCAAATTGAACTTGCGGTATCCTAAATTGAACCCATGCTTTCTGACGTGTAAAAATGTATACTTGGGTGGTTTTGAAATGAGAAAACTGTTATTGCACTATTTTTATTAAAAAAAGGCATAAAATTTATAAAAAAAAAAAACAATAAAATTCTGTCAATAACTAAAACGAAATCTGAATATGAGCATAAAAACAAAAAATACTTCATAGTAACCTACTCAATGCACGATGCACAAAAAATTTTCTTTTGGCGTGCACCTACACCCACACACTTGCAGTGCACCCACAATTTACACCACAGGCATTGGATCATGTCACTTTGTTCTTCCACTCCATATTCTCTACAGTACCAACCATCTGTTTCTGAATTGGTGGCGATAGCAGTGGATTTTATATTTCCTAAACCTTTTAAGGATACCGTCACTTTTTCCGTCAAGTTTTCGTGTCTTCTCATGAATTTATAATACCATTTTTTTTTCCAGCTATTTTCTTGTCTTTGTTGAACTGATGTGGGATATTTGTTTTTTCCGCCAAGTCGTAGGCAAGTTTTCTAATATCGCGTATTGTTAAGCCAAACATGCACTCTGAAAATTGCACTATACTCTGCGAAAGCAATGTTTCTAGCTCATGATCAAATGTAGGATTTCTTCCTAACGACTTTCTTGTGCCTGTAGCTACTATTTTATTTGTGTTTAGTATATGTCGAAGTAGCGTTGATTTCGAAATACTGTAATCACGGCTACATTGATTTAACTCCTTTTCACCACTTTTGTACGCTGTTAAAGCCATTTCCAGATCCTCGGTCGACCATTTCCCGTAATTTCCCCTTTTTGCCATCTGAATAACACATAAAAATTATCTCCGAAATTGAACCGCTGTTGCCTAAATTGAACCCCAGTTCAATTTGGGCAACCTTTAGGGGTTCAATTTGAGCAACTTACAGCAAGTTCACACTATAAACTCTAAACTAAAAATCTAAAAAGTTGTAAAGTATTCCTCCTAGCGTAATAAATAGTGCAAACATTGTACTTTTTTATGACAACATCAAACATATCATATCTTGCTTAATAGCTGTGGAATTCCTTAGTTAAAAACACTCAAATATTATAGTCGAATAAGTCTGTCAAAACTGTGCAGGGTAAACAGAAGTTGGAAATCGCCATCGTGCAGTGTACCACCGAATTTAGGTTCACTAAAAGGGTGCTTTTAAAACTTGGTATGCAGATGGCGCTATTGTCTTTGCAACAGCTCAAACTAGTGAAGGTTCAATTTGGGAACCGGTTCAACATGGGCTACTTTACCCTATAGTGGAGTTTAAAAATGATTCTATCGTGTCATTCCGTTTGCACTTTATTGCTAAAATGTAAAACCTATTTTATATCATTCCTTATGCCTTAAGAAAGCAAAATCGCCTGGTCGTCAAAAAATCGTGGTGTGCAGGGGGTAGTTAGGGGTGGTTTTCCAAAAAATTGTAAAAATTTTTTTTTGCTTAATTTACATCTACACAACATGTTTAATCATTCCTGAAAGTTTTGTTCTAAAATTCCAAGAGGAAGTATTTTATTTTTAATTTTAAATTATCTGTGCAACACGCTCTTATATGGAGTTGCTTAATATAAAACGCCTCGCGCTGAAACATCGAAATCGCAATATCGTTTACACTAAGATAACTCAAGAATGCT
Source organism: Pogonocherus hispidulus (assembly GCA_963924545.1). Lineage (NCBI taxonomy): Eukaryota > Metazoa > Arthropoda > Insecta > Coleoptera > Cerambycidae > Pogonocherus > Pogonocherus hispidulus. The sequence goes on from OZ004693.1 coordinate 82,053,612, forward strand.
AATTCTAATCAAAAAAACACTTTCTATGAACGTTGTAGACTAAAGATCAAGGATTAAAATGCTTTTTTATTTTTAAAAATCCGACAAATAGTTTCGTCAAAAAACTGTAAAATGTCAAAGCATGTCGTTACCACCGCGCTCCGACGCGGAGATGCGAGGATGGTTGAAAATCGCGTGATCCGCGGTTTATCTGAATGTTAAAGCTCTCCTTATGTATTTTGGAGCTTAGACGGTTGCTTTTCGTTTAAAACAGCGGAAGATAAACTGTTATTATAGCAACCGTTCTGATAATCTAAGATATTATAAGAATATAGTGGCTTTTAGTTTATGTACCTATTTGAGTATTGAGTAGGTATTTGTAAATATCTTTTCAAATTCAATTAAATAAATTAATAACAGTTAAATATTAATAAACATTATTTCAAAAAATAATTTTATTAATTATAGGTATCAATTATCAATTACAGCATTTAATTATGCTAAAATCCGCGTTAAAGTAGTCCAAAGGTAGGATAGTAAAATTGTTTATAGTTAACGCTTAACCTTTTTAATAAAGTCTTTGATAATACATAATGTGTAATAAGATATAATATTGAATACTTGTGAAGTTGTGATATACATATCACAAATATTATGGGTGCTTGTGGAGTCGATATTTCGGAACTCGGAATTTTCTTCACTATCAGATAACATTTTCTGGGAAGCATTTGTGATTTTTAAGTTTTTCTTTACTTTATTTGCACGTGTAATTTGAGCCATACATTTGCAGGACCCAATGCAACAGATTTGTTTTTTCTTGCAGGAACATTAAGGTCCGTTGCAATCTATAAAAATGTTTACTTAAATTAATAATATACTTATAATAATAATTTCTTTACCTTTTTTACAAATGCAAATATTTAAAGTATGGGTGTTCTCGGATAGTATTGATACTGTGGTTAAAATTGGCACCAGTTTTCCGTCAACAATTTTCCAGCCACAATCGGATACCTACATCTGGCAAGGATGGTCTGGGTATCGTACTGTTTAGCCATATTTTAGTCTGGTAGTATATACGAAGACAATGCTATTTTAAACTATCTAAAGTTGGAGGTAATTGCTGATCGGCTTTGAGGACGCTAAGATCCCTGTAAGGTCATTTATGCAATGCATATTTTCGTTGTTTGTATAGACTCGCATTACAAACTTTACTTTATTTTAGAAGATTTTAATTTTAATAAATCTTCTTCTAAATTGTCACTTACGCCACCATTACTAAGTAAATTGTGATGTGATAAAAACACTTTCCAGCATAGTTTTTTGGCCATTCCCACAAACTGACTGGTTGTATCACAAAATGTCAGTGAATGAAACGCTGGTAGGCATTTTGTCATTGAACTGTCCATTTTCAATTCATGGATTGATATAAATATTGTCTGGTAAAATAGAAGGATATACAAGATGCATATTGGATTGTAAGGATAGATATGTTTTGTTACTATTGGAATTTCAAAGATACTGACGCCGGACATTGGGATGAAAGTTCGAACAAAACAAACCGAAAGATTTATAGCAATCCATGAATTGAAAATAGACAGTTTAATGAAAAAATGCCTACCAGCGTTTCATGCACTTACAGGTTATGATACAACAAGTTAGTTTGTGGGAATGGGCAAAAAACCAAGCTGGCAAGTGTTTTTATCACATCACAATTTACTTAGTAATGTTGGCATAAGTGACAATTTAGATTTATTAAAATTAAAATCTTCTAAAATAAAGTAAAGTTTGTAATGCGATTCTATACAAACAACGAAAATATGCATTGCATAAATGAGCTTAGAGGGATCTTTAGCGTCCTCAAAGCCGATCAGCAATTACCTCCAACTTTAGACAGTTTAAAATAGCATTGTCTTCGTGTATACTACCAGACTAAAATATGGCTAAACAGTACGATACCCAGACCATCCTTGCCAGATGCCAGATGTAGGTATCAGATTGTGGCTAAAAAATTGTTGACAGAAAACTGGTGCTAATTTTACCCACAGTATCAATAGGTGCTATCCGAGAACACCCATACTTTCAATATATGCAGTTGTAAAAAAGGTAAAGAAATTATTATTATAAGCATATTATTAATTTAAGTAAACATTTTTATAGATTGCAACGGACCACAATGTTCCTGCAAGAAAAACAAATCTGTTGCATTGGGTCCTGCAAATATATGGCTCAAATTACACGTGCAAATAAAGTAAAGAAAAACTTAAAAATCACAAATGATTCCCTGAAAATGTTATCTGTTAGTGAAGAAAATTCCGAGTTCCGAGCTAAATGCTGTAAAATAATTTTGTAAGTATATTAATATTATATTTTTATTTACCAATTATTATTTGTTTATTTACAGAAATAGATTTTACCACGAAATATCGACTCCACAAACACCCATAATATTTGTGATATGTATATCACAACTTCACAAGTATTCAATATTAGATCTTATTACACATTATTATCAAAGACTTTATTAAAAAGGTTAAGTGTTAATTATAAACAATTTTACTATCCTACCTTTGGACTATTTTAACGCGGATTTTAGCATAATTAAATGCTGTAATTGATAATTGATACCTATAATTAATAAAATTATTTTTTGAAATAATGTTTATTAATATTTAACTGTTATTAATTTATTTAATTGAATTTGAAAAGATATTTACAAATACCTACTCAATACTCAAATAGGTACATAAACTAAAAGCCACTATATTCTTATAATATCTTAGATTGTCAGAACGGTTGCTATAGTAACAGTGTATCTTCCGCTGTTTTAAACGAAAAGCGACCGTCTAAGCTCCAAACTACATAAGGAGAGCTTTAACATTCAGATAAACCGCGGGCCACGCGATTTTCAACCATCCTCGCATCTCCGCGTCGGAGCGCGGTGGTAACGACATGCTTTGACATTTTACAGTTTTTTGACCAAACTATTGGTCGGATTTTTAAAAATAAAAAAGCATTTTAATCCTTGGTCTTTAATCTACAACGTTCATAGAAAGTGTTTTTTTGATTAGAATTAGCATTCTTGAGTTATCTTAGTGTAAACGATATTGCAATTTCGATGTTTCAGCGCGAGGCGTTTTATATTAAGCAACTCCATATAAGAGCGTGTTGCACAGATAATTTAAAATTAAAAATAAAATACTTCCTCTTGGAATTTTAGAACAAAAGTTTCAGGAATGATTAAACATGTTGTGTAGATGTAAATTAAGCAAAAAAAAATTTTTACAATTTTTTGGAAAACCACCCCTAACTACCCCCTGCACACCACGATTTTTTGACGACCAGGCGATTTTGCTTTCTTAAGGCATAAGGAATGATATAAAATAGGTTTTACATTTTAGCAATAAAATGCAAACGAAAATCTTTTCTAGAAGGAATATCTTCGCGTTTAAACTCTACTACTACTTTTTGCACTTGTTGCATAAACAACTATTTATATGATGATTACTGTGATACTGTTCATGAGTCAATTCTCTATAATTTTGGCTTTATATTATTTGTATTACAAAATTAGAATTATTTTGTTATCTTTAATTATTTATTTTAATTTAGATACGTTATCTTTTTAGATATGGAGTAAAATACATATTTTTATACATATATCACTATATATTTTTTATTTGAAACGATATACATTATTGTTACGATCCAAACCAAATTTCTTCCTTTACCAAAATAATTTCGTTAAATACCTACTTTTTAATATAAAGTTTTATACTGCCTTGTAAAGTTATTATTCTGATTAGTAAATCAGTAAGTAATTGAAGATATGAAACTGATCTATTAAGTTGCATTTGGAGTCTTCCTGTCGGTGTATGATAATTAGAAAGATTACTACCTAAAAATATAATCAGTACCTAAATAATTAAACGATACTAATTATTAATAGTCACTTAATGCTTATGAATTCATTAAGGTTGTGGTTTTATAGTCATTACCTTAAGTATAACGAGTTCAAATTAGGTTAAAGAAAATATAATTACTGTAGTTATTATTTCTACTCATTTACCTATATTGTTTAAAAAAGTGTCAGAATTCGTTGTTTATTAAAGTAGAATATTATTAAATTAAAAATATAAGTTTTATAGTTGATCTTTTGATAATAACTCATTTTTGTTATTCGTGGGAATGTGTTTTGTAAACTAAGTTTTAAGGACCAAATCCACCTGCTGTGATGATTGCCGTTATCAAAATACATTCTACTCTCAACGTATTGTGTTAATTTTTATATATCTGTTACCATAGGTTAGACACCATTTGCCATAATGCACGAAGTTAGACACCATCATTTATCTTTGAAGAATCCCTCAAAAAAAAAGAAATAGTAAGATATAGTCTTGCTCAAAAGTTCATTCAGGTTCATTGCAACGCCACAGGTCTTTGTATTTTTTTTGATATATTTTCTGAGCTATCTTTTATACTATTAGAGAGAGAGAGAGAGAGAGAGAGAAAGAGAGAGAGAGACAGAAAGAGAGAGAGAGAGAGAGAAAGAGAGAGAGAGAGAAAGAGAGAGAGAAAGAGAGAGAGAGAGAGAAAGAAAGGGGGCGAAATGCTGTGGGAATATGCAAGGTATTATTTAGAAAATATATTCTTTTGTCCATATTTCGAAAATGTTATTTCAATTGCTATTCATTAAACTCAGCATAAAACGACATCTCGTATGACTATAAATAATACAGTTAGAACATAAGCCATAATAACTTTGAGTATTACCCGTTTGTTATGCCATTTGCACAAAATTAAAAAATATGAGCGTTGTCATCATTCCCTATCTACAAAATAAAATTGGAATGTCATTGTTTTTTCGAAGGCCAGTTATCAAGTGAACAAATTTAAATTTGATCAGCCAAGGTCAGCGTATACGATGTAAATTAACATATAGACAAAATTGTAAACAAATCTCAAACTACCATTATGAACTTATTGTCTGTACTCATTCAAGACGTACTAAAAGTAAGTAATATTAATTTTACAGCATTCGGTCTATCAAAATACCTTTGTCAAGCGAACATCCTGATTGATTTGTCAGTGGCGCATGTGAAACTTCATTCTTCTATTATGGTGTAGCTGAAAATATAAATAATATACCTATGATATACAAAATATAACGATTGAATCCATCTCCTTTTATTAAGAAATGCACTATCAAGAAGGTCCGTCAAGTTAGCGACTCATATGTTGAAATTTTACATTAGAGTTAGTAAATAATTTTGTGCTCATTTTGTGCTAATTTGTGCTGTAGGTTGTAAATTTTGTGCTCCATCCATTTTCAAGGTAAGCCAAAAACTAAGATGAGTCGCCAGCTTGACGGTGCGACTCACACATCGAATTTTTGATATTTAATGTTTCCAACATTTTGTGCTAATTTGTGCCGTAAGTTATAAATTTTGTGCTCTATCGGTTTCCGAAATAATACGAAAACTAAAATGAGTCGCCAGCTTGACGCTGCGACTCATATATCGAATTTTTGATATTTAATGTTTCCAACATTTTGTGCTAATTTTGTGCTAATTTGTGCCGTAAGTTAAAATTTTGTGCTCTATCGGTTTCCGAAATAATCCGAAAACTAAAATGAGTCGCCAGCTTGACGCTGCGACTCACATATCGAATTTTTGATATTTAATGTTTCCAACATTTTGTGCGAATTGTGTGCTAATTTGTGCTGTAAGTTATAAATTTTGTGCTCTATCGGTTTCTGAAATAATTAGAAAGCTAAAATGAGTCGCCAGCTTGATGCTGCGACTTACGTATCGAATTTTTAATATCTAGCTTTACAAGTATTTTGTGCTTACTATGTGCTAATTTGTGCTGGAACTTATAAATTTTATGCTTTATCTAATTTAAAGATAATTTAAGAGCTAACAAGACTTGCCAGCTTGACGGTGAGAGTCATGTATCGATTTTTTTACAACAGAAGACGTCGAATAAGACGCTATATGGCTCGAATAAGACGTCAACGCTATAAACATGCACTGTTATTGGAATCATAGTGACCCGTTTTATTTAACAATTTGTGTTCCATCTCAAATATAATATATATATCTCACTTATAGAATTGATAATTAAAAATAACGAAGTTCTAATTTATTATGTTTTTAATCAATTTTTCTTCAAGTAGATACTGCAGAAAAATGACTCAAAATTACCTGACTAAAGGGAATGTACTCACCAGTAGTCGTTGCGGTTAAATCGGATAGTTGGCATAATGAGTAAATAGATGTGTAGTGTTTGTTTTAACGGTTATAGAGGTTTTCAATTAGTTATAGAAATTGCTTAGTGTCATTAGTGAATTGAATTTATACCTACCTTGCAAATTATTTATTGATAACTTTAACTTAACTTAGAAAAATGGCTGGAAGGAAACAAAGTATAAGGTTAATGTTGAAATTGACTTCATGTTATTACAAGAACTGGACACTATCGGTCAACATTGTCCATTCCCATCAGATGAGATTTGGGATACAATAATAAGTAAGTATGGATTAAACATTTCGCAGAAAAACTTATATACAAGAGCTTTACGGCTTTACAACAAAAATAAAACAAATTCTGGTATAAAATATGAAACGATCGAGGCCTTAGCAAGTCCTATTAGTTCAGATACTTCAGATAACAGTGATAACACATATTACACATCAGTAGACGACTATTCAAATGACAATATACATTTTGTAATTTCACTAGACACAGCAGAATTAGAATTAATTAAGCCTACTAGGTACTGTTAGCTATAAAAATAGGGGTTATTTAAAAATGAAACCTGGGCTCTGGTCTCACATCATATGTAAGAACATATATCAAGTATCTAAACTGCGGTGTGTTTTTTCATTTAAACAGCATTTTATATCAATTAACTCAAATAGTACATATTATATAAAATTGCGAGCAGTATGCAAAGAATGTGGAGCTCATATTATTTGTTACAAGAAAAACGCTAAAGAATTAAATTTTAAAAACGGTCTTCATTTATCATGTATATACTCAAAGGGGAAGGATATAGTACACCAAAAAAAGAGGCAAATGAAAGGTATTGTACGTAAGGAACTCACTGAAGAAATGGTTGAAAAAAAAATGTTGGAACTAAGGTGAGAAAGGATCTACTGAGGGATAGTAGTAACTTATTATTCACTGAAGAGTCTCCTTGTGTTCCAAAGTGTAGTATATTGAGACAAATTAAATATGAAGAGGAACTATTAAGTAGACTACACAATGATCAAGTCATGGCTTTACACAGCAGACACATATTAGCACAAAATGTTGGAAACATTAAATATCAAAAATTCGATATGTGAGTCGCAGCGTCAAACTGGCGGCTCATTTTAAATTTCGGATTATTTCCGAAACCGATAGAGCACAAAATTTATAACTTACGGCACAAATTAGCACAAAATTAGCACAAAATGTTGGAAACATTAAATATCAAAAATTCGATGTGTGAGTCGCAGCGTCAAGCTGGCGACTCATCTTAGTTTTTGGCTTACCTCGAAAATGGATGGAGAACAAAATTTACAACCTACAGCACAAGTTAGCACAAAATTATTTACTAACGAAATGTAAAATTTCAACATTATGAGTCGCTAACTTGACGGACCTCTATCAAGACGCTAAAGCGTTTTAAAATTTCTGAAAATGATTCTCCCAATTGCTAAATGAACCTTGATTTGTGAATACGTATTAAGAAGTGACATTGTTTGAGGTAATTTCTTTATTTTTCTCTTTTGTCCAGTTGCTTTAATTGCGTACCCCAGATATATAAAATTCCTATTACTTTTGTTGATTCACATAAGTTTTTACACTTCTGCCGTTTACAGAATCGAGTGAATAGTGGAGCACTGTTGAGCCAAGTATTCAAAATGAGCATTCGCGGCGCCAAGGAAACGAGCTTTGTAATGTAATGCTCACATTGAGTATTACATTACAAAGATCGGCTCAAAACGGATACTTGGCTCTGATATTGAGCCTGATATTGAGCCTTTCTCTGATTTGAGCCGACAATAAATACAAATTTGCTTTATAAATATGTTGTCTCTACATTGTCAACTGTTTCTAATGTTATAAAATTATGATTATGTCGTGACGAGGCGAATTCGTTTTTTGTTTTATAAATTATTTTTTTGTCAGTGGTTTTCTGTATTATTACTATTATTATTATTATTATTATTATTATTAATATAAATAAATAAATAGTGGTTTGTTAAAAAAATAAATCAGCATTTTGTTTTTTCTTAAAAGTTAATAGTAACTCTGCCGTTTACAGAACCGACTAACCGTCTGAATAGTGGAGCACCGTTGAGCCAAGCATTCAAAATGAGCACTCGCGGCGCCAAGGAAACGAGTTTGTAATATAATGCTCACCTTGAGTATTACATTACAAAGATCGGCTCAAAACGAATACTCGGCTCTGATATTGAGCCTTTTTTTGATTTGAGCCGATAATAAATACAAATTAGCTTTACAAATATGTTTTCTCTACATTGTCTGTCATTATCTCTACATGTCAACATTGTTATTTCTAATGCGCTATAAAATTATGATTATGTCGTGACGAGGCGAACTCGTTTTTTGTTTTATAAATTATTTTTTTGTCAGTGGTTTTCTGCATTATTATTATTATTATTATTATTATTATTATTATTATTATTATTATTATTATTAATAATATAAATAAATAAATAGTGGTTTGTTAAAAAAAATCAGCATTTTGTTCTTTTTTAAAAGTTACTAGTAAGTCTGCCGTTTACAGAACCGACTGACCATCTGCATAGTGGAGCACTGTTGAGCCAAGCATTCAAAATGAGCATTCGCGGCGCCAAGGAAACGAGTTGGTAATGTAATGCTCACATTGAGCATTACATTACAAAGATCGGCTCAAAACGGATACTCAGCTCTGATATTGAGCCTTTCATTCATTTGAGCCAACAATAAATACAAATTTGCTTTACAAATATGTTTTCTCTATATTGTCAACTGTTTCTAATGCTATAAAATTATGATTATGTCGTGACGAGGCGAGTTCGTTTTTTGTTTTATAAATTATTTTTTTGTCAGTGGTTTTCTGTATTATTATTATTATTATTATTATTATTATTATTATTATTATTATTATTATAAATAAATAAATAGCGGTTTGTTAAAAAAATCAGCATTTTGTTCTTTCTTAAAAGTTACTAAAAAAGAAGTCCAAGTATTTTTCAATTTTTGATCAATCTATCTGAAAGCTCTAGTGTGTGTGTGTGTGTATGTGTGTGTGTGTGTGTGTGTATATAATTGACAGTATAGATAATATAATAATATCTCTACCCCTCATTCTACTCCCAAAAATTAGTCTGAAGATTTGTGTGGGAGAGGGGACGGCATATTATTATTTCGCGGGCCGCATTTGCGTCTGAGGAAAGACTTACGTTGGTAGACCCTAACCACCATTCAGTGCTGGAATGAGGGAAACCTGGAAAACCTCATTAGTAAGGGGACAGTCATACATCAACTGATTTTAATCTCTCACATTAACACCAAGTTGCCATTCTTCCTAGCATCCTAGGCCATCGCCAGGATGGTTGCCAACCCATCCCTGCGAAGAAGCCTTGATCTACGAGTAAAAAATTTAATTAAAAATTGTTTGGTGAAATGGGGATTCGAACCCACGACCTCTGGGTTGAGCGATCGAGACACTAAACCCTGAGCCACCGGCTCTACTAGATAATGTATGATTCGTGCCAGTAATACATTACTTTTTAATTTGAAGCAGACGCGCTATTCCTGAAGCTTCCAGAAATTATGTAGTACATGTAAAGGGCACAGTGTCACTTGTTAGCAATAAAAGCATGGTAATTGGCTTATTAAAACAGTAAAGAACCAAATTAGAATTCGAAGTGACGCCTGCAGACAGATATGAGCAAAACATTTAAATACTGATAGCTCGTTATGTCAAAAACATGTAGTGAATATCATCATGTCGTGCGTGCTTGAATATTTAAAATATTCTATAATATGAAATAAAAAGTAAATAAATTGAGTCGATATTGGACAAGAAAAACTTAAATATTTAAATTGTTCGAAGAATGAAGTTCCAGAACCATCTTTGTAATAACGGAATTGGTGACGGATAAAATTTTCCTCTAATTAGTATTTAAGGAATTTCCGGGGAATGTTCCGAAAATAGGAAAACTATAGAGAATGAACATAATATATAAAAGTTGGATTACAATTTTTATTCATGAAACACGAATACCTAGTATAATAAATACGAATACCTAGCAAATAAAAAATTAACTAATATTTATAACAGTTTTGTAACAGCTAAATTTTAAATTTTCCGAAAAATTCTGGGGTAAATTATGAGAATTGATGATATACAAAACAGAATATAGGCGACAATTTTTATTTACGAAACATGGACAATATTTTTAAATACACTATAAATATACAAGTAAATCAAATATGATATTGGAAAAGTTGTTGGCTGTTAAAATTTATTTCTTCAATAAAAAACAATAAAAGAGGACTTTCAGCCAGATACATGGACAAATATCCTACATTTCGGACTTTATCAAGGTAACCTAATAGCTAATATCAATTTTCTATTTTAATGGTCTTGTTTTTCATCTTTTTTTATTGTTTATAAGAATGCAATATGAGTATGTGAAGTTTGAAGAGTTAAGCTGAATATTCTCTGCTTAACTCTTCAAACTACACGTACCGACAACCCACCCCAGGTTGCATAAAGTAATTCATCCTAGCCCGTTTTATTGCCAAACGTATCTTTTACACAATGTACCTTATAACTATAAAAGTTGACATTATTTTTAAAAGTTCTGCTGATTCTTAGAACTGCATTCTGTATATTCCTATTTTATGGACTAATAATATTAAAAATTAGGACACATATCAATCTGTTTTAATTGAAATACTGCTCGTTCTTACCGATATTTGCTAGTAATATTTGTTAGCTGTTATTTTTATAAAGCCTTCTGGATTGCATTTTCTTTTCCATGTTATCTCCTTTTCAAAATAGTCAAGTGAGCATCAGATAATTTGTATCAAACGATCTTCTATTCTGTTAAACTTCTACTTTTCTACTTCTATAAAAAATAAGTTAGTTTTATTTTGTTCTGATTTGTTTTCCGATAATACTTTCATGTTTCTGCGAAGATCAAATAAATTTTAGTGCAAAATTTACAAGACACATAATGCTAAAGACTTTACAACTTTTATATTAAATATTTTTTCTTCGAGTAATAAATCTTCTATGAGAGGAGATGCCAAATATACATAAAAGTCCTAAACAGGCTGTTGACCATGAAAGAGAAAATTGTTTATTTTAAGTATAGTATTTTCCAATTAAAAATTATTAGAAATTAAAATTAGTCGGTCGTCTGATTAAAGATTTGTATGTTTCGATTAAATCCAAAAGTGAAAGCGTATTTTATTAAGTTCAGTGAAAGTTTGAGGTTATATGTAAACATTTTACGGTCAGGGTCGTGGTCACTTTAAGCTAATTTGGATGTAAGCGGCTGTTCATGAGTTGCAATTTAAATGTTTAATTAATTTTTCTTGCCTGAAGGAAAGAAATCGTCCTAAAAGTAGAAGGTAAAGCTCGTCCACATCAATAAAAAGTACACCTGGCCACCTCGTATGTTCTGTTACCTCGATATTGTTAAAAATGCATGTTCTTATATCCAAAGCCAAGAATATTTTAAACAGAAAAATACCAATATATTAGGTACTTTTAATTAAGAAACCAGAGTTTATTTTTCACTTTCATAAAATTTTTCAGTCTCTCCAGGTAAAACAGTAGACCAAACCAAGAAGTCAACGTTTATCTAAAACATATGTGAAAAAAACATAAGTTTTTGAAGATATCCCTCACGTATACCACAGCGTCATTATACAGTATTGCGATATACCATATGTAAATCCAATATTAAATTATTAAATAAAGATCGCTGATCGCTGGATGTACGAGATCAATAGCGGAGTAATGGTGGGGTGGGAAATCAGGTCGATGCAATGGTCGATCTCGTGAATGGGAGGAGCCACACTTTTTCTACCAGGCTTTAACTGTTATACAGGGTGTTAGTTAAACATGCGGCAAAAATTCGAGAGGTTATTCCTTGGACTATTCTAAGGATATTTTATTCTTTGATGATTTTTGAAAAAGCGCTTTATTGCGAAGATATAGGACGAAAAAAATTTTCAACAAATAACAATTTATTACTAAAAATTATATGTAACATTTTTGAACCTACAAGAATTCTTCAAAATGGCTACCTCCAGCTCGGATGCAACCATCCAATCTTCTCCTCATAGACTCCCGAATTCTTTCAAAAACACCAGGGTCGTTTCTTATTGAGTTACACCCGGCAATTATCCGATGTCTTAAATCGTCCACATCTTCCACTGGCCTAGTATAAACTGGATGACTTTAGATGGCTCCATAGGAAATAATCCAGGGGGTGTAAGTCCGGGGATCGAGCAGGCCATACGTGACGTCCACCTCGACCAATCCAGCGATCTCCGTATGTTACTGTTAAAAACTCTCAAGCAACTACACTAAAATGAGGTGGTGCACCATCATGCATAAACCACATTGCCTGTCTTGTAGCCAATGGTACATCCTCCAAAAACTGAGGTAACGTTTGTTCCAAAAAGTTGCGGTATACTTCGCTGGTAAGTCTTCCTGGTAGAAATACCGGTCCAATTAGCCAGTCACCCACAATTCCAACCCAAACGTTCAACGAGAACTACTGTTGAAACCGATCTTCACAAATCTCATGTGGATTTTCCTCAGCCCACACATGGTTATTGTGGAAATTCCTTATTGCATTTCGCGAGAAACTGGCTTCATCGGTAAAAAGAATCAGCGTAAGTAGTTAAGGGATTTCAACCAATGTGTGCAAAAGCCATTGACAAAATGCAATACGTGGAGCAAAATTCGCAGGAAGAAGTGCCTGAACGCGTTGAATGTGGTATGGGTACAACAAATTATCTCTCAGAACTTTCCAAACAGTCCAATTACTTACATTCAAAGTATTTGCAATTCTTCGCGTAGAAATATCTGGATCTTCTTCTATCATGTCTAGCACATTCCTTTTTACGTCTATCGTTCTTACAGTCCTTGGCCTTCCTGGTCCTCCACTTTGCTTCAATGTTCCCGTTTCTCGAAGACGTTGATGAATACTTTGAAAGATTTTTCTATCGGGAGCAATGTGGTTAGGAAATCGTTCAATGTACAGTCGCCTAGCTTCTAATGCATTGTCATCAGCAAGTCCATAAATAAAATGCATGTCAACCATCTCGGCATTCGTATAGCGAGCCATGATAGAGGACTTCACTAACAACCGTTTACACGTCAACTAGCCAAATGTCAATCAATCTTAACAAATGCGACACATACAAACTACAAAAACACAATATAGAAAAACATACAAAATAATCACTCCGAAGTATCACGGGATGTTGGTAAGAAAAAACATCTTCTTTTTCTTACATGTCTTTTACTTGATACGTCCAGTGTAGTACGCCATACTTTTATTTCACCTACATTAATAATGTGAAAAATACTAAAATTGGATTTGTTGAAATTTTGGTTCGCCCTGTATCTTCGAAACAGAGCGCTTTTTCAAAAATCAGCAAAGGATAAAATATCCTTAGAATAGTCCAAGATTTCCAAGAACCTCTTGAATTTTTGCCGCATGTTTAACTAACACCCTGTATATCGGGGAGGTGAAAGTTATTTTGGTAAATTTACTTATAGGGCTTTTAGGTAATCGAGGAAAACATCTATAACTAGCCGAAATTTCGGTTTAATTTGTAACCGTCCTCAGGACATAACATACAATTAAAATTAGGTGTTATTGTCGTAATGCTATTCTTATAATTTAACGTATTCTCGAATGATGCTTTTCACGCGTCACACCTTAAAAAAATATGGAATTATGATATGGTACTACAGCTCTGGTATACGGCAAATACAAAATTAATAAGATATGTTTCCAAATAGGCCGATAATTCCAAATAGTATGCATAATATTGTTACTTATAGTGGTCCTCCAATCAACTTTGAGGAGAAAAGATAGGGTTAGTCGTGATATATTTTATGCGTCATCAGTTTTATTAATAAGATGACCTAGTGTATTGCGGCAGTTGGAGGCTTATTTCATCATTTGCTGTAACGCTATGCTTTAAACTTAAAGTGTATAAAGAATAGAATGAATTGGTATGTTTTCATAATCTTTTTGTATAATAAGAATAGTTTCGTTTACTTGATACATTTATGAAAATATTTTTGTGGAAAGACAAAGCAAAATTTAAGTAAAAGTTACTTTCAATTCAGCGAATGTTGATTCCTGCAACCGGATTCTAATGTGATTCAAATGGTTCAATGAATTCTGACATTGACATCGTTGGGCGTAGCTTATTTGGCCCCACTTCTGTCACCCGGAGGATACGACAACTGTCTATCTCGTATCCTCCTTCTTGGAATATCGGCATAGAGTCAATGAACACTCGGTATTTTTCCATTCCCAACTAACAACCGTATGCGAGTGGTACGATGACACAACATTAATTAAAAATTTGATGTAGCTGACATACTGTTAATTACATAAAGTGCATAAATATTTTCTTACATCAATATGAAAACTGACCTCAATCTTGCCTTGATTTAATCATGAGATGTGCACAATGTACGTAACTGTTGATTCCTGTGGATTTATAATCTATTAGTCCAAAATCACCAATTTACCATCAAAATTGCCGGATTGGTGGCTCAGATTTTTGTGTGTCGATCGCTTAACCCAAGGTCGTGGGTTCGAATCCTCATTCCGCTGAACAATTTTTAATTAGATTGTCTACTGGTATATTGGTCCTTTTCGTAGGAGTGGGTTGGCAACAATCCTTCGTGGCAGGCACGTGCGTGCTTAGAATCAGAAAAATGTCAGCTTGGTGTTAATGTGAGAGATAATTAACGATAACGGACGAACTAACGACCGATTAACATCGGTTGATATTTGACTGTGACCCCTGTGACTGTGTAATGAGATTTTCCTATAGAAATTATGAAAAATATAGATTGCTTTTATGGAGATTGAAAATGGGCATGCTATGAAAAATACGTAACTTTAGTAACTTTGGTTTCTGTATTGGTAGCTATGGTCGCACTAGCAGCTAGCTTCGCATTAGCCGCTGGGCGGGAAATTCGAAAATCAAGTAATTTTACACGTGAACTGGATTATTTTCAACCACTTTTGCAAATACAAAAATTCGCAATTTTTACATTACGACGTTTCAAATCCTTCGACTATACTATCAGGCTACCGCGTCACTCGTTATAACTTGACACTGAGACAGTTAAGTAGGTAAACTGTGCGTGTTAACCTGAACAATTAATTTCTACAGATATTCTAATTGGAAAGCATTTTGCCTCAGTATTTTGGTATTCAGAAGTGTTTGGCAGTTAGTACTATCGATTCCGTTAACAATATTTCTCTTAGGACAATAAGCTATCTGAAGTTTAATTAATTTGACAGTTTTCATAGGACGGGCTTGTTGTTAGTTCAATCTCACATCGGCAGATAAATGAGAAAGAAGTTGAGACGGATGCGACTCGAGATTTTCGAAGACGAAATAGATGTGGAAGGAGTCGACGTACGGTCTCGAAAAAATCTCAAAGGATTAGAGAAAGGACGGAAGTTTCGCGTGAAGCGGTTTTCGAAGTCGTAAAAGTTAGAAAAGAGGTCGAGAGGGTTCCGTGAAAAGTCGGGATTTCGCATTAAGCGCGAGAACAAACATCGGTGCTAGCCGCATCTCTCTCGCCGAACGGCGATCGACGAAAATTTTCCAGAGGTTTTTTGAACAGGCGTTTAAATTGGGAAAACGCGTAGGAAACGGGGCGCAAATACGCCTAGGCATAGGAGAAAGGCTTTGGGGGAGGATCGCGGTGATAGTTTAGAAACTTTGGCGATTTGACGACGGAATTTAGAGCGAGACAGAATCGACGTTTTAATATGTATGGATGACCCTAGATACAATATGCTGCAACAGTCAGGTAGTCCCGTAGATAAATAACATTCCGATTTAATGGGATTCTGGCCTTAATGAATTAGCTCGTTATTTATGGTGTGTAATTATGACTTTTTCATGCATTAAACCAGTTTGACAGATAAAATTGAAAACATTATTTTTGTTGCACAAATATTTTCAGAGATTTCTTTTTGACTTGGGTGATAGGTACCAATAATTACTTCGGAGTGCCTTGTTCTAACGAATTTTTCAGTATCAATCCAAGAAAACCCACTCGTTTTTTCATATATTACTATCATGATCTGCATCTCTCTCTGTATATTATAATCTCCAATATATATTTAGACGGACACTGTACAGGGTGAACCAAATTTGATGGGAATTGGAGGATTATCTCGCAAACTGTACTAGGTAGGAATACCAGGATCCCAGGAAGCACTTATCGGTTTTCTCATACTTCGCACAGTTTCCGAGATAACTTTAAATCCTTTTGAATATGGTTCACCCTTTACAGAGTATGTCCTGACGATCTGTATATGGAGAACCAGTATAGAGGCATTGATGACTCTCACTTTTTATAACACATTTTTGACTGCATACAATTTCCGGTCATACCGAAAGTCGATTCAAACTTCCTTGTTTTAAATGAAACTATATTTTTTAAATTTCTTGATAAATATGAGGATCGAAATATTTAATTATTTTAAAAAATTTTGGGATTTGCCTATGTATAAAATTCGCTATACCTAAAGTGAACTATTTTTGAGTTATTGGCCAAGAACTGTTTTTTTTTATATTTATAATTAATACCGACGATGTTGTCTAGTTACTTGCGATAATTGATAGCCATAAAGCAATAGTTTAATCAATCTGTTAGGTAACTTAAACTTCAGAAATGTCGCGTCTAAGATTGGATAGTAAAGATTTCTTCGATTTAATAGTAGTTTATAGTGAACATGATAATATGAGCTTGTAAAACGTTTTCAGTCAGATATCCAGATAGGTCTGATTAATAATTCAACTAGATAATGTCAGATTTGCTTATGCATGTGTAAAATTGGCTATATTGAACCTTTTTGATGATTGCCTTGTGTGTATCACATTCACCACAAATCATTATTAAATTGAAGGGATCTTCACTATTTCATTCGAAACGTGCACTTCTTAAGGTTAAATTACCTGAAAGGTTGATTAAACTATAGCTTTATTCTGGCCGTCACCACAAGTAACTACAAAGATAGTATTGGATTTGTTTATAGTAGTGGTAGTGTGTATGGGGCGGCCAAAACCTGGCAAGTAGGCCACAAGTGGGCCCTTTTTGCCTACCCCTGTCGTCCCCTACCTAACTCCGTCACCTCTTCCCTCGTCGAACCTTCCCGACCTTCTAATGTAGGCCAGAATATCGCTCCATTCAAGGGAACTGACCTCTTCCCCTTGCAGCTCCCCGGCCCCCGGGGAGCCCCCGGGCAGACTAAGACACGCCGTGTCTTAGTCTGCCGAAAACCACACATTTTGCCAAGAAGTGGGAAGGCGTTTCGTCGCCCTCCCCGCATTTTGGGCAGATAGGGTCTCCCACAACACCCATCAATGATTAAGGTTAAGTCTTGTAAGCCTGCAGTGGCCCGTTAAAACTCCCACCAACTGGTTTAGAGCTTTCCGGCTACGACTTAACAGCCAGGCCGTCTTGCTCTTGTTGACTCCACTATAAAATTGCGAAATTGTCTACAACTTCCACTCCTCCAGTTTTTACTTAGCGTTTCATGAGCCCAATCATTAAGAGTCATGTTGACCTGCCTTCGTGTAATACTTAAAATCGGTTTTGGTCCTTAGCTGGGTCCCTGAGATCCGAGTCGAGCCAGTTCATCGGGCCTTTCGTTCCCTGGGATTCCACTATGCCCTGGTACCCATACCAATTTAACCTCTTTTCCTCTGGCCACCTCCTCCAGGGTATCTCCGCGCACTCTTGGACATTAGCGGATCTTGTCCTTGGAGATGCTAAAGGCTTTACGGCCGCCTGACTGTCGGAGAGCAGAAATAAATATTTTGCTCCGTACAGTTCCTTCGGCTGGGCTGGGTTCGTATGCCACAGTCTTCCAGGTTGAAGTCTTCGCTATCCTAATGGCAGCCAGCAAGCAAGGATTTGTTTATAAATAAATAAAAAAAAAAATAGTTTTTCCGTTTTCCACAAAAGGGTTCACTTTAAAAGGGGTTCGCAGTATTATGTACTATTTTGCAATAAATCTGTTATTTTTTTAGAGGAATTGAATAAAAGTATACAAATGGGGGTTGTCATTTTTTAGAAAAATTGAGTTTTTGACTTTTTTATTTGCTCAATTCTAGGTACCCTTGACATCTGTAATTCAATTGTTTTTCATGCAAGTCGTCTTCAACAGTTAGGTATAACCGGAAGTGACAGGAAGTCAAACATATTTTTGAAGAAAGTCACCGTCGTCAATTATCACGACACGCAAATTTTTAAAATTTTACCTATACTACCTTGTTGTCCATATACAGACCGATTTAGCTCTTCGCCCTGTACGTATGTACTTGTACATACTATGTACATATGCGAAGTATTGCATATGAATAATTAATAATGTTTAATGAGCGAGCATGCATGAACTTTGTTTAATATAATAATGAGAATAGGTACGGTCGGTGTCGAAAATTATATATAGTTAGTTCTTAAAACTTGTGTATTCTTATTAAATCATTAGGTAGTACCTCAACGGTACTTGATATATGTTCCATCCTAAGCCATGACACACTTCCTTAATAGTCTGTTAGGTCATAGACCTCGTAGATTACCGTTAACCATATCTAATTAGTCTAATGACATCATTCGGTAAAAGGTGTCTATGTTTCGACTAAGCACGGGTACCTACATATATCTACGTTCTAGCGTAGCCTTATTTTTATTGAGATCACTGTCACAGGTCGAAAGTATACAAAAAACTATTTTGCATTTTCGGATATACTTACATATTTCATGTTTAGTGCATTCGGAATATAATCTATGAAATATGGAGTTATAAAAATGGTAAAATATTTGAACACAATAGCGAAAAAGGCAGTTCTTTGTAGATAATGTCTGTAACTTATTTGTGGTGCGTTTCTATGATTTATTGTAGCCCCTTTTGGGATTACACCATCTGTGAAATAACAAAAAACATGAAACAGAAGGATACAAATATTCAAAGTGCAATATCAAAGCAAACTTCTAAAGTTTGCCCCAAAAAAAACACTGTATAATATTCAATAAAATATATATTTCATAAAATGACTAAATTTCATCTGTTTTTTTAGTTAAAAAAAAAGAAAAAATGTCAATCTGACAACTTTTTTATCATACAAACCTCTACTGACGACGAGTTGAGGATCAATTAGAAACGTTTAGAAAAAAGCTAGTTAAATTAGTAATGGTGAGAAACACACCGTAGTGCCCTCTTTGGGTCTTTGCTACTATCTGTCTGATAATTATTGTCAAATTGACAGACAGATGACCTCTATTGTCTTTGAGGAAGACAATTCTACTTATTTATTTGAAGGAGATGCCGAAAACAACTACTCTACGGAAATGTGCCCCGACTGGCGTTGCATTATTTATTAATTGTTCAAATAAGCTAGTTAAGTGTTTAATTTCTTTTAAATTTTATTATAATAATTATTTGGTTTAAATATAATTCAAAATATGATTAAAACTAAAACTAAAATACTAAAATAGTTTTTTTTTTTAGTTTTATGTTTAATAAAACTAAAAAAAAATCATTGATGAAATTTAGTTATTTTATCAAATATTTATTTTATTGCATATCATACAGTAGTTTTTTAGGGAAAACTTTAGAGGTTCGCCTTAATACTGCGTTTTGAATATCTAATTTGTATGCTTCTGGTTTCCTGTTTTTTGATATTTTACAGGTGGTGTAATCCCAAAAGAGACTACAATGCACAGTTCGGTTCAACGACAGTTCTTTGATTTCACATTTTTTTTTAAGTATTATCCTTGACCGGTTATCCCCTATAACTAATGAGATTTTCCAGATTTGCAGTATTCCTGTACTAATTGGTGGGTTAAGGTATATCAATCTAAGTCTTTTTAGGACGGGGATGCGGACAAAATAATATTTCATCTCCTCTCTCTCAAAATTTCTTTGACTTTTCATATTCAGGGTGGGTCCAATTTGATTTAAGCATAAGGATCTCGGAAACTGTTCTTTAAGTGACGACATAGTTGCGGTCTATGAAAGTAAGTAAAATTTTGGGAATGATTTCAGCTGTCAGTTTTAATTTTTTTGATCTGATTTTATTTGTTAAAAAATTTAAACTCGTAGTGACAATTTATGTTTCTTTCAATGTTTTGAGAAGTGTCAAGACGTTTAGAATTTTTTTCCCCGGAATATCACTATTATCATAAATGCGAATTTCCACATTTAATAAATTTTATATCCTTTAGGGTCTCAAAGATCCTTGCATTCGCATTCAAATTTGACCATCCTGTATACAGGCTGCCCCATTTGTTCGTATTTCTTCGATAGTGGTTAAGCGGTTGGAGTGGGGAAAGTATTTAAATATGAAAGTTATCCGGGTTGTGAAGCCCCATAACGTAAAATTATTACCTTACAGGAACCCCTGAATATTATTACCTTTTTGAATTTCACATTACATTTTTAGTATTGCGATGCCCCTCAACACCTACTTATTTTCTACCATTTGCAGTTAATTTATAATCATTATTGTTAAAATGTTATTTGCAGATGCATTTGCATCCTCAATTTTTCTGTTGTCTTGGACATATCGAAACCTTTCTTTTATGGTCTTTTAGAGGATATATGTAGTTTCCTTTTCCTTTCACAGAAACTCATTACGTTATACAGGATCTTAACTATGAGCTTGAAAATTTTACCAACTTCAAAAGGATACAATTAAATTTTTTCAAATGGAATGTCTACCAAATTTTACGATTGCTTAATGCAAAATTAAATTCTCTTTTCTTTGCTATCACATGTGCTTATAATAACAGTTATATTTTTTCATTTTGAGAAATTTGAATTGTGCCCTTTTGAAGTTGTCATATTCACAGCAGAGACCCTGTATAACATTAAGTTTCTGTGAATGGCCAAAGGAAGCTACATATGTTCTCTAAAAGACCACAGAAGGATTTCGGTGTATCTTCAGATAACAGAAAAAATTAGGACTAAATTTTAAAAACTGTAAGCTGTAAAGTAAACTGTAGAAAATGGTGTTGAGGAGCTGGCAAGACTCAAAATTTAATGAGGAATCCAGAAATGTAATAATACCCGGAGGTTGTTGGAGAACGTTTATCCTGAACTAGTATAGTTACAAATAATTTTAGGTTAAGCGGCTTATCAAGCCATCCAACTTTACTAAGCTTTAAAACAGATTTTAAAGTGAAATACCAAGTGTCCAACTGTTCACGTCACAATTTTCCAATTTCAAATAGAGAATGTTGTTTAGTTCGAATGGAGCACTATCATTTTTATTTTGTTATATCAAATTATAATTATTACAGTTTAAGGTTTGCAGGGGTTGACGTTATAACTTTTTGAGGTATTTGAGATTCTCTTAAAGCTCTCTTCGAGGTCCTGTAAAAATAACTTTCAAATTAATCAACCTAATAATTGAACTTATTTACTATTGCAAATAATATTATAAAAGTTGTAGAAGCAATTTCGAAAGTAATATTATATATTTTCTTTTTTTTTCAGAATATTTCAGTTTTCTAGTTACTTTCTATTAAGTTTTAAAGTTTTGTTTACTGTTAATTATTATTTATAACGTTGTTTGTGATACTTTTTTTATTAATATTATGCAACGACTTTAAAAGATAATATAATAAAGACAAAATACAAAAAATCCTTTATTTTTATTTGAACATTATAAAGGATTAACTTTCTTCAACCCGTATCTAAAAGCATATATCTTAAAATATAATACTAATTTATCACTTTTGAATACACTATATGACAGAGTAGGGGATAAGAGGTACGTAAAAGAATTCGTTTACGGTTTTTAAGGATAACACGTTTCTTTCTATCAAAAATAACGGAAGTGAATACAATTTACAATGTCTCCAACTTTCACACCCACGCTTGCTTTTCTTGCTTGTCCTCTTGACTGGAGGGTGTGAATGAATCCTAAATATCCTAAAGCTTGGTACTTTTACATCTTAAAATACATTTCATTTCCTTAATTGTACTGAGATAATTAAAGGAAACTCTACCTATGTCATTAATGATAATAGAGTTTATTAATAGCTCCTTAATGACTGGCAGCGAGAACATTGCACAATGGCTTTTCATGGCCAAGCCTCCGGTTTCGAATCCCTGCTGGGGTTTTCCTAAAAAGGAATTAATTTCGTTTGTACATTGGATGGTTTTGTACCATCGAATGGATGTGGATGAGGGAGGTTTGTACATTGAATATGAAGGGATTTTCAATGAGTGACGAAAATAAAACAGAGTAGGATTTTTTCGGAGCAAGTTATGCTTGCATACTTTCAAAACATTAAAAAAATATAAAACCCTCGCCGTTGTGGTCTGTTACGATTAATAATTAATTTCAAAGAGAATGTCGACATAAGCATATATATCGAATTGTGATGATTCTCGAAACGAAAATCAGATTGGTACAAACACAAACCCAAAAAAATCGAAGCTATTGACGCCTCAGCATGTTGCTGTTTGTCAGTTGAAAACAACGAATTTTAAAAGTCAATTAAATTATATTAAGTACGTATCAGTGTACAGAGCACGTTTAGTTTTTTAAACATTGAAATAATGCTTACATTGCAGTCGTTGAGTGACAAAATAATAAATTTTGTCACTCAACGATTGCAGAATAATGCATTTTTAAAATTAAAAAATGCCACATAATGCCGTCTACTGTTAATATATTAAGTTCTATTAGTTTGAAGCCTTAAGCCGCCCATAGGCTGCGTATATTTTTGTTGAACATTTTAATACACGACGATGAGCCAAATGAAATCGTTTATTGTTGAATTTATCGAAACATATATAGAAAATTTCCATGTTTATGAACGTTTTCCATTTTAGTAGCCATTCATTGGCCAACATTGAACGCCTTTTTTTAATTTTTCACTTAAAACAACAGAAACGCTGTTTTAAGAAAAGTCGTCGTTCAAACAGGCGGCGATGAAATCAGCCGAACATGCTCGTAGTCTGTGGCCCGCTTTAGAATTATTCTAAAGTAGTATTTCGCCAACATTCGCGAAAACAACGTGACATCCATTATGCTCAATTAAAGTACACGAAAAAGTGCTCATAAAGTACACAAAATGTATCTATGTAAATAATTACGTACAAATATCTAGGTAAATATTAATTATTAATAATAGTAAATACTAATTATTAATAAAAACGATTTAAATTATAGGAGGATAATCATTTATCTAGGGATTCTTCTAAATAGCCAAATGGAATTTCACCTCGTGTGTGGTAAATTAAAATATAGGAGTTTGTAGACATGTCTCCAGTATAAAAAAAATTTTTACAAAGAGGAACATGATGTACCTACTCTACATTAGAGTAAGAGTAACAGGAACACGAGTCATTACCATATTAAAAATTAGAAAGAATACAAATAATAAAATAATAGATCGTCCTTAAATTGATAACAAGTATAATAAATACAAACCATTTCTGAAAGTTTCAGCTTTGGGCGATTTTATTTTAGGCTTCTTATATAAAATATAAATATGTTATATAATATAAAATCTATAATGAATTAAGCCAAAAAGTTAACTAAGACATAAATTATTAATGAAATTATCAAATATTATGGTTCAATAAAGTTTTATATTTCCTCGTTACCTATAATCCTTGGTATGCAAAGGAATAACTTATCATTTTTTTGAAGATATATTTTAATAATTTATCTCTTAGTTAACTTTTTGGCTTAATTCCTATACTTAAAGTTGTCCTTAGTTAAATAGGTTAACAAATAATATTAAAAATATATCTAGATGTATACAGCACAAGAAAACTTTAAAGTAGACATATATTACATAAAAAATTTGGATATGTTCCAGGATTCAGTTAGGGATTCACTTTGCATGTATAAATAAAATAATCATATTGCAATCTCAACTAACTCTCAACTATTTTCTTGATAGTACAAACTATGTTATTCTTTGAAATTTTTAAATTCAAGTTGTGTTACTGGTAGTTTTTTATATTGTGTAATAAAACGAGTCAGTAGACAACTTCGAACGATATCCGAATACCAATTTTCTGTATTTTGTGGTTAGTAATACAGATATTGAAATCGCAGTACGTGAAGAATAACAAAATCTAAAATGGAAATAAATACAGAGATGTTTGTTGGTTATTTTGAAATAGAACTTTTAGCCTATATCTTTGTAGTATAGTATATTGTTTATCTAGGTTTATATTAACGAAAGTATGATTTTCTTTAAATAAAGTTATAGTACTGAACTACACACATTTTTTTGTTAATTAAATTAAGAGTGCGGTTAGTTCGCCACACACTTTATTTTCCCCTTAGAGGCGCTAGTATTGCGCCAGTGGTGGAGGTAGCGTTAATGGATTCCCTCGTGCAAATATCCATTGTAATTGCCCGGTTCAATCCAAGAGAAAGTAGTATAGTGTATATAAGCACCGAGATAAGCACAATTGAAACTGGTCAGTGTTAAGGCACAGGACCGTGCGCACTTATCTTGATATTTCGTCCTATGTATTTAGCAATGGTATCGCGATTAGAATAGTAACTAAAACTGTACATGTTAGTCCTACACTGGAAATCTAATCAGCCCGATGAACCATTTACAACTGCGCGCTGATGTAAAGAGAATAAACAGACTGGTCTGCTGGGTTGTAAATAATGTTTTTGTTTCCCGTGCCGAGTGTTGAAATTCATCAATAGTTTTCCAGTGCAGCTCGTAAATACCAATTACCAAGCGTAGTTTAGTTTTGTTAAATAAACAATAAAAATAACAATAATAAACATAAACAATACTTAAAAATAATAAAATATGTTATTGACTACATGAACAAATAATAGGTATCTAATAAACAAAAAGTAATAAAAAAGAATACAATTCTCATAAAACGATCTCTGTAACATTTTCTTAATAGCAAACATTTCTACCTCCGCCCATGTACAATAAAGAGATGCCGATTGTTTTTGCCGGTTTTTAGTTTTTATACGGTTTTAATTGTGCTTATATACACTATAAGTTAGTTAGTGATAAAAACAAAAAAAAAAAAAAAGAACAAAAAGAAAAAATAAAAACAAAAAAGTTTTTTTGCAAAGCTACTTACAATATAAAATAAAATCTAATTTTAATGTTGCGTCTGATACAATAAATAGACTTAGGGCCGGTCTTTCCACCTCCTTTTAAGGTCCTGATAACTATTTGACAGATTAGAATGTGACATTTCAGTATTTCAGTTTTCACAGTCTAATCTGCCAAATAGTTATCAGGAACTTAAAAGGACGTGGAAAGACCGGCCCTTAAAATATATTCCAACAAAAAAATTGTGTAAATAAGAAATATTCTTTTTTGCGTAAAATGTTAGCGAAATTGTTAACAAAACTAGTTCCATTTTAGATTCTCGTGACCATTTAATGGACAGTAGCGCTAAATAAAGTATAGCTAGAGCTATCGAATAACCTATTTGGAGTCATTGAGTTATGATTCTAGTTAATTTACTAAAAGAGCGTTGTGCGTTGACAATTGTTACTGACCAGGGGTTCTCAATTCTCATGTTTGTATCTAGTGTTCGATACTACGAACTACCCTATGATAGTTACGCTACTGAGTTGCATCAAGAATGCATTGGAACTGCACAGTGCATGCGCAAGTAAAAATATAGGTATCTCTTGTGTTAATGTTAGTGCTATCCACTAAGATATGAAGCACTTAATTCGCCTTAATTCGTGTTCTTATAACTTGGGCATGATGTTAATAAATGGCTATGACTTGCCATATTGCGTTTTATGAGGAAGGGGTACGTTTTCGGATATCAGTATTATTTATTAACTATCATTATTTATATTTACCCACAAGATGGACATTCTTGAGGTCATCCCTCTATGTATACATAATGCACACACAAAAGTTAATACCCCTTGTGCCACATTAGTGGTCTTCATCCTAGACCTGGTCAGCATTGGTACTAATAGGTCGAAACAGCTGTTTTGTAGTGTTGACGACTCATGTGGTGAAAGAGCATTCACCTTTGTCTATACATTATATTTATGCAGTTATGATTCAATTACGTGTTAATTGAAGTCTTTATTCAACCTAATTGTTGTTATAATTGTTTTCAAAATATGAATTTTTCTTTCAGATCCCTGTTTGTACATATTGCGGTTCGCGGCCAAGTTGCAGTTCGGCACAAAAACACAGCAGGTCGCGAACACAGCTTTAAGGTTAGTCCAGAGAATGAAGAGGGATTCCATTCATTCCGGAAGGCGACCTTCTGGATTATGCGGCGCAGGCAAGTCATTAAATAAGTCTGATGTGGTAGATTTAGAGGCACCTTTTTGATAATGGAATGATTTAGTCTACTAACTGTGATTTAGAACTTTATTCTAGCATTTGAATTGTATTAAATTCCAAATTGACTCAAATCTGGGAGGTTCAGATTTTAACAGGACTCTATATTTACTTATAACTGGGGCACTATTTTCTATAAAGTCGTTGATTTTATCAGTCTGCTGTTTTTACCGCACCTATTTTTATTTTTAGATTTATAATATTTAAATGTATTTTTTTAATATTGGGTTTATGAACATAAAACAAATCCTTCTACTTTTTTTTTGGCAATAAATTATTAAGGATGTTATTATATATATTAAAATTTAAACATCAAAGCTGTACAGAGCAGTTCATTTTTGATGGGAATTCAGCTTATCTCAAAAAATAGTTACGGACAAATCAATTGCACAGTCTCGACCTACTTTTTCAAGGCCAGACTGATGTACTATTAGATCAATTCTATTGTCACATGTTTTTTAATTACAGAATGATTTTAAAATTTTGCCTGTTCCAACAAGACCCTGTATCTTTCTTATTTTGAGACATAAGAAAATGTGAAAATGACAAATTTTTAAAAGTTCTTAAGGGGATTCCTGTGAAGTAGTAAAATTTTTTCTATCTATTTTTGTTTTTGAGCTACGGAATAAATTTGTTTTTTAAACGGGACACCCTCTATATATT
Organism: Pogonocherus hispidulus; assembly: GCA_963924545.1. NCBI lineage: Eukaryota > Metazoa > Arthropoda > Insecta > Coleoptera > Cerambycidae > Pogonocherus > Pogonocherus hispidulus. The sequence goes on from OZ004693.1 coordinate 82,080,892, forward strand.
TCCTTATTTAAAAGTACCCTTTTCCTCTTGATTATAACAATATATATTAGTATGGGTATATTTAAATAGTCAATAATTTTTGTCCGTTGCATAATATTTTAAAGTACCATCTTAATGAAAAATTAGTTTAATTGGAAATATATTTTTTAATACTTAACTAATAGATTATATTTTCAATGGTTCCTGAAAAAAAATAGATTAGGTGCATAAAAATATAAATAATAATAAATTAAAGATTATTTAAAAAGCTACAATAAATGTTCAAATTGCCTTACATTTTGCTCAGTATTAAAAACATATAAGATATTACAAATATACAGATATACAAATATTAAGAGACGGACAAAAATTTGTATGTTGTTAATTTCAAGTAGATAATACTAGATTAAAGATTAAAGAAAAGCTATTTTTGAATATATATAGGGTGGCCCATTTAAAAAGACATGGGTTTATTACGTACTCAAAAACAAAAGTATATAGATAAAATTTCACTACTCCATTGCATTCCTATCAAGTACTTTCAAAAATTTATCATTTACACTTTTTGTACATCTTTCAAAATAAGAAAAATAGAGGGCCTTGTTGAAATAGACAAAATTTCAAAGTCACCCTGTAATTAGAAAACATGTGACAATAGAATTGATGATATAGTGACATTTAGTTTTTCCAAAACCATCATCAATTAAAGTTTTTTAAATAGGGACCTGGAATTTTGAAACCAAAATTTGCAAGCCTCCTTTACCCCTAATAATATGATATCCCAGAATAAATCATATTCGGACGTTTCGAACAAAAAATGCATCTTCAATCTTTCTGTTTCAAATTGTACAATTTTTTATTTACATACTCACTTTTTGTTTATCGTACACATAAATGTCAGTGGATTTTACCAAATTCAATAGATCCTTATATTTACGAATTGCATTAAAAAATTAAAACCATATCTTCCAAATAAAACATTAATGGGTTCATTTTATTACAAAAAGATTTTCAAGATGACACTTATTAACATAGATTAAAAATTTTCATTAGACGCTCAGAAACATTTCAATTTTGGTAAATAAAAGTAAGAGGTTTAAAAAAATTTATTCTTCTGAAAATATTCGGCAGTGTCCCTTCTTCTAATGGAATTAAAGACGTACAGAATATCTGCCCTCAGCTTCTTTACATTGTTGGGTACGTTTTTATATACCCTATTTTTAAGGTACTCGACTAACAATCCATTGGAAATAAATCGGGTACCCTTGCAGGCCATTCGACTACCTCACCATTTCACATCCATTTTGCAGGAAATTGTGTTGGCGTAAAAACTGCACCATATCAAAATTGGATTTGGTATCTTCCAGTGACACTTATGTGCCTGATATATGAGCATGAAGGTAAATAAGCAATGAGATAAATTAACTGGGTACGTAGATAAAAAAATTATCAAATTCGGAACGCAAACATTGAAGATGTATTTTTTTATCGAAACGTCTGAATAGAATTTATTCTGGGGTACTATGGTATTAGAAGTAAAAAAGACTTGCAAATTATGGTTTCAAAATTCCAGGTTCGTATATAAAAAACGAAGTTGATGATGGAAAAACTAAACAATCACATTGAAACTCTAAATATCCTGGCCAATAGAGGACAAAAAGTTGCTTTGAGGAAGTACTCTTCATTTTTCAACATTTGCTTAGATAAAACTGCAAAAAAATAAAAACGAATTTCCAAAAATCAAAACCTAATCAAGTTATTCTTAATTTGTTTGAGACATTATGTTGGTATCCTGATTACGCAACTTTGCCCCCCATTTAGGCTTCTTTGTATCTCTTACAGTTTCCGAAATCCCAATGGTGAGAAGCGAATTTGTAAATTTGAATTTATAAACCTGTATTTCAATTGGACACTGTTTTGTGTCAGCTAGTATACCTAGATTTTATATTTTCGTAAACTGGCGCAGACTGAAATACTGAAATGTTTTCGTATTGCCAATTTGAGAATAATTTATGAATCTAGCATGTTTCCCCTAACGTGGAGCATATGAAATGGTAGTTTTGAGATTTATTGCACATTTAAGAATCCATTTCCTTTATGCACCGGTCGGTATTTGCAGTTGTCAGTTAGAAGTGCGTCACTTGAATTTTTAATATGACCCCATTCTTCTCATATAACAGGAAGCTTTCGCTATGCTTTGTGAAGTTTTGCGTTTGTTATGGTTAACGAGATTGCTTTATTGTCTGTATTAAAAGATTGCATCGTAAAGCTGCTAAAGCATTTATATAGATTAAAATTTGTAATTTTAATAAATTTATTCTTTTTAAATTTAACACCCTATATATTTTAATACATTTTCATTCGCCTTGCTCTGAGCTATCTGGGCCGATATTATGTCTTTTGCTATCGCATGCGACGCACACTGGGTTATAGTAGGAAAAAATGTACATTTTTCTTTTTTATTATATAAGCTAACTCTTTTTCTTTTTCTCTTCTTAGATAACTATTTTAATTAGTTTCAGCTCCTATGTCCGAATTTAATGCCAGATAACATAGAAATATATTTTTTAAATCAAATAATATCGAACTTAAAAAAAATCATAGAAAATAGGAACAAATTCAACCCATCAGTTTTTGTTATAAGAAATAACTTGGTTGGTTCCAACTCTTTTACTAAACAAGGAGGGACCTTAATTCTTATAACCATTTGCTTCTTTGAATTTTATGTCACACTTTTAAACCTTAAATCGAGAAAGTATTAATATGAAATAATTTTTTGTAAGTTTTATCGGCGATTTGTCCGTAAATCGCTTATTTTTTGGAAGTGGTCAGTTTGAACTTTTATAATAATTATTCTCATATCTTATTTATAATTATAATTAATGTATTTTTTTGTCAGATACTATATTAGGTTTCTACCTACACAACAATTTCTGATAGTTTGCAGCACTGGTTTAATGCGCAATGCGATTCATGCAGCAGTTGGAAACTAATTTGAATTATTCTTGTTGGAACACAATCTTTAGTTCACATAATATCCGGTAGAAGCGCTAGAAGCGTTGTTTTATTTTGTGGATTTCGATTTTCCACGAGTTAACCAATGTAAAATGCTAGGTAATAGATAATAAAAAGAAATAAGTTAAACATTTACTATAATGTTTTCTTTGGAATTCATGGATTTACAAGAATGTTTAATTCTCAGTTGTAACCCAACTGAAATTGTAAAACTTAACGATTTTTAAAGTGACTTATTACCGCCTAATTTTCGTTTCTAGCCATAGGCCCCCCCAGGTAAGACAAGTATCTACGCCCCTGTGGTAAAATTACTTATTACTTCTATTACAATTATGAAACAAACAAAACTAAAACAATGAAGCATCTTTCAGATACTTACAGAATTTTTTCCGGAAAATGCCTATTTTTACCCACTGTGCGACGTTGCGATTATAGTAACAGTTTTCTCAAAAAATTTGTGAATTACATGTACTTGTGAAAATCCTTTTAGGGCTGCAGATTGTCAAGATTATGAGTTGAAATTTTCTGCAAGTATAAACAAGATCTAGCTCTATTGACACATACGACTTGAAGTTAAATATTCCATACAGGGCGTTCGCCAAACACAACGAACTTCATGATTTTTAGGGAGTCAGAACTTGATTTTTTAGACACCCAGTATATGTTTACAATTCTGAATTGTGTGAAATGAAATGAAATGAAATGAAATGAATGAAAATGTATGAAAATATATAGGGTGTTAAATTAAAAGAAATATATTTTTTGTGACACTATGTATGAACACCTTGTATACGGAAAATTAATTTTAGAAAATGGGTGCTCTAATTACACCATAGAATAATTGCTTATTGCTTTGGGGCCCACCCACTATTGGGCCACCCTGTATAATAAACAGTGTACCATTAAGGGTATGAGAGGTAGTGTAGAAGGTTTTTGATACAATTTCTGTTATTATTAAAAATATATTTATTAACAACAATTTCAGAAGGCAACCCCCATAAAATGCTCTATTCAGCAGCAAAAATATTGCAAAGTCCTGCTCTTAAATACCAATTTCTGACGTGCAGGACAGTAATTAATTTAAAAAAGATTTAAAGTTAACTGGTTAACACGTTCATACAAAACACGAAAAGACGGATTATTTAAATTTTGTTGGATCTGCATGTTTTATTCATTTCAGTATCGTGTAAGAAACTATTTTACAGACATTAAAATTCAGTCGTGAGAAAAGCATACGCACATAAATCTGGAAACAGTCTGATATACATTATTATACAGAGTGAGTTTTATGTATGGAACGCCTCAATTATCTCGGAAACGGCTTGCCCGATTTTTTTGAATTTTGGTTTATAAGGGTTTTGTAATATGGCCGATATTATTGTGGCATTTACATTGTTGTCAGATCTTTCGTTTTTCCGGAAATATACTGAAATTTGTTATTTCAAATGGATCACCCTATATATTTTTTTGTTTTTGAAATCTCTAAGAAATTTAGAATATTTTTCATGTAATGTTTCCTATACCTAATTGCCATAATTTCGGAGTTACAGCTACATTTGCAATATCTCCGCCGAAGTTAAAATATTATATCAGGGCGGCTATGTCTGCGACAAAAACAATTTTGACGTTATAATAAACTATTATTGTTGGTGTTTATTGAAAGTTACAATGGACCGTTTATCTGAGAAAGAACGAATTGAGATTTTAATGATATTAGGATATGGTGATGTGCGTAGAAGTCAACAGGAAACGTGTAATATCTTTAATAATTTATATCCTAATAGAAATCCCATAGGATCTTTTGAAAACATAAAGTAAAGGCGGTTACATCTGATGCTCAAAATGTTGTCCGTTTACTTCCATACAAGAAGCCATGCGATGTTTAAAACTTTGCAGTACATTTTGTAACATTCCTGACTGCTCAATTCTTCTTATCTCTGTGGTAATCCTATCTTTTAATTCCTGAATATTGGCAGGTTTGGTTTTATAAACAATATTTTTTAAGTGACCCCACAGGAAATAGTCTAAAGGATTCATGTCGGGTGATCGCAGGGGCCATTCGATAAAACCACGCCTTCCAATCCATCTTCTGAGAAACACATCGTTTAGGTATTGCCTCACGTCACGCGCATAGTGAGGTGGAGCTCCATCTTGTTGCACCCAAATATTGTTATTTGGGACATTGTTATTGTCTGAAAGTTTCAAATAATAAAATTTCTAAATTAACAGGCAATTGAGAATACTTACTTAGATTTGGAAGTTTGGTTAAACTTTTTTAACAACTTACTCACAGTAGATCTTGTTATGGGATTTCTATTAGGATATAAATTATTAAAGATATTACACGTTTCCTGTTGACTTCTACGTACATCACCATATCCTAATATCATTAAAATCTCAATTCGTTCTTTCTCAGATAAACGGTTCATTGTAACTTTCAATAAACACCAACAATAATAGTTTATTAAAACGTCAAAATTGTTTTTGTCGCAGACATAGCCGCCCTGATGTAATATTTTAACTTCGGCGGAGATATTGCAAATGTAGCTGTAACTCCGAAATTATGGCAATTAGGTATAGGGAACATTACATGAAAAATATTCTAAATTTCTTAGAGGTTTCAAAAACAAAAAAATATATAGGGTGATCCATTTGAAATAACAAATTTCAGTATATTTCCGGAAAAACGAAAGATCTGACAACAATGTAAATGCCACAATAATATCGGCCATATTACAAAACCCTTATAAACCAAAATTCATAAAAATCGGGCAAGCCGTTTCCGAGATAATTGAGGCGTTCCATACATAAAACTCACTCTGTATAAAAGGTATACTTCTATCAAAAACATCCACGAGTTGTTTGTAAATTCAACGAGTCCATCTTACTTAATTCCCGATAGAAAGCGTATAAAGTGAACTCGACGAGAAAATTTAAAAGTATCTGCTGTATATCGCCGCTAAAATCTCGGTCTGCTTTAGACGTATCTAGTTTCCGTCACTTTAGTGGAGATGGATGAAGATTTTCCAAGATTAAGTTAATGCGTGGGCTCATTCTTTAAGTGACTGGATACTTTAGTTTATGCGCGACTTACATATATAGAAGATGATCGAACTTTGTGAGTTTTACCTTGAGATTTCATATTCCACCCGCTCAAGACTGGTACATCACGGGTGTCACACTTTCAAGTTATCCTGCGTTTTCTTCATGATATGCCTCCTACATTTTGACTTATTATGTAGCCTATAATATTAATCTATTACGAACTAAATTAAATGAGTTTTATAGTGGTTTTATACAGTGTTATTCAGAACTTATCCATAATAAAATTTGGGGATGTTCAACATATATGAAGAAATATGGTAGTGCAAAAAAAATTTTTTTGGCGGCTTCTGAAAACTATTTAAAAATTTTTCATTGCACGCCGCTGGATACTGGTCCACTGTAATGGAGTGACCTTGGGACTGACAATGCAAACTGGCTAGCACGAAAAAAACTTCGGAAGTTCTGAGCGTATACCGACACCCGGCGCAAAAAAGATTTGCAGCGTTTTTACTTTAAAATAAACTTAAAGATAGATAGATGTGACGAAAGTGACGTGTCTTTAAAATGAATAAAACTTTGTTACACTAATTTTGAAGAATTGTGCTACGTGATTACTAGGTTAGAAACATGAAATTTATAAAAAATTTGCACATACCTTGTTACAAAAGCTGTTCGAAAAAATATTCCTCGACTTGTACAACTTTTGGGCACGCCTTATCCAATTTTGCCGCACTAAACCGAATGTTCCTCCTGGTTGCTGATCTTGTAAACGTAAATTATTAAGTAAATTGGGGATTTTCAGCATTTTGCTGCAACAACCACTCACAAAACCTAACTCGTAATTGATAATCCACTGGTAACACCCATTAACTCAGCATTACTGTACACATGAGCCATTTTGAAAATTTTACAGTTTAACACTCCTACGATAAATAAAACACCCGCACTGAGATAGCGACACAGATATACTGATGACTGCATAGACAATAGAGATATTTGCCCTCGGTCTTAACCAGGCGTTGCAGGTACAAAAACGTGTTTACTTTTTTTTACCAAATTCATAGGAATGTGGTATATCAGATGTTGAAGTACAGTTGCCCATCTACGTAGTCCTTTATAATAATAATAATAATAATAATAATAATAATAATAATAATAATAATAATAATAATAATAATAATAATACTAATAATAATAATAATATCACTTTATTTCAAACAGCCACATTACAAAGATACAATCACGCAACAATGGGTTGAACAGCGTCAAAAGAAAATTTAAGAACTGACTTACAAACAGAATATACATAAAAAAGATATAAACATATATGCAACAATACTTCACAATAGGTAATTATAAACGTGCTTTCTTATACTCGAGAAATTCTCTAATACCATTTATAATGGTATAACTTTAAACATTGTTTACGGGAAATCCTAAGACTTTTATTATAAATTTTTTTGGTGATATCGATTTCTTATTTAAGGATGCACATATCCTCAAAGTTTTAGAGATAAGTTCTGAATAACCCGGTATGTCTTTTTAGATTCAAGTCGGGAATAATCAGTTTTAAAATGGGAATAAATATCAACCGTCAATAACGAAGTTAGGGTCAACTTCCGATATTTCAAGAAGTACTTTCACCTGGACAATATTTTCCATAAATAGATCTTATTGCAGAATGCACGTCGTCAAATTTTCAGATCAAAGTAGTTTTCCGTTTTCGAGATAATTCTAATAGACGCCCAAAAAAATCACCCTGTATGTAGGTACTATATGCTATAATTTGATTACGTTTTAAACGTGAAAAATCATATTCAAACTCATCTGCGTCTGCCTGTATGTATTAATCAAATAATGACTAACAACTAATAAATCATTAACAATAAACAACAATTAATAAAACAACAGTAAATTAAAAAATAATAGTGGACAGTTAATGGAACAATAAACAAAACAGATTTTCAGCTTATCGTATAAGCTTGAACTACTTTGTATAATAGTATTATAGTGATCAAGGATATACATATATTGGATGATTCCTGAAATGTGTTTTTCTTTTCAGCGCTTCTGATTGCTGCCCGCCTACACGAGTTTTCCCGGTCACCCGCGGACATCGTGAAAATTGTCAAGGTCCACGAATCCACATTACGGAAAAGGTACTGTATACTCTGCTTTTTATTCCGCATTCCATTCCCTTATGTTCAGGCCTTTTGTTACGCTAGATTTACCCGTTATTTTATTTTACCCTGGAAAAGTAGTCGTGAACGAACAAAAGTTAGAATACAATTCCCAGCTTTGTATATACAAAAGGTGTATTTATGTTTTGAATAAAGGTAAATTTGGTACCCTAAATAGTAAATATTATTTCGATTTTAAATTTTACTTTTTTTACTTATAATATGGTATAAGGTGTAGAATATTAAGGTGTAAAATAAAACTTATATACTGATTTTTATCTAATATACAGGGTCATTTACGGTGACCGCCTGTTGGATGTATCTCCAAAACTAATAGTGATATAAATTTTGACAGATGTCATTTTGGCAGGCGATCCATTTTTGAAAAATATTGTTTTTGTACTTTCGGTTATACCAGAAGTCTATCTCACTCAACTTGCTTATTTTAAATGAAACACCCTATATATTTTTTCATTTCCGAAAATAGCATAAAATTCTTAATAAAAAATATGTTACATATTTTATAAAAAAATTTACAGGTTCAAGGGTTCGCAAGAACCTTTATAACTAACTTTTTTCGTTTAGCACGGGTTTATTAAGTTCTTGGCAAATTGTAAGGAAAGAGCCTAAGTTATGCAACACTTTAAAGTGAAGACAAATTCAATAGCATTATACCAAATGTTCTATATCTCCCTTTACATTTTGGGAAAATCGAGTAGCGAAAACTTTTTTAAGTCCAATGGAACACCTTGTATATTTTTACATTATCTTATTTAGAATGAAATTCTCTTTCTTCCAGTATATATTCATTGTAGAGGTTAAAACCACAACTTTTTGAGATATCTCTATTTTCTTCAATTTTATAAAATTGTTCATCTTGAAAGGGGTTGAAACCTTTGGTGTGAAGATAACACTGACGTAATTTTCCACATAACATCGAAACACTATACTTACTCTACACGCGTTTCCTCAACTAAGTTGGCATCATCTGGAGGTGCTTAAATCTTCAGTTTTAATCATCCCAACCATCAATGGAAAACTGTCAGTGTTAAAATTGTTCATAATTGATACTAAATTAGCCACGATTATAATATAACTTCAGCAAAGAACACAAGTAACCTATGATGCAACTAAAAACAACAAGACTACAATATAAACAAACATTATGAATAAAAAAACAAAATTGAAAATAGAACTAAACTACCAGAAATTCGGAACTAACATAAAGTATGGTTTTTATGTGACCCCATACATAAAAATCAAATGATGTTAACGTCCATTGGTCGTGGTGGCTACATCCATGGGCCAACCATGATCGAATCCATCGATCTTCAGTTTAATAATATTTTTTAGGTAGTCATGACATTTTCAACAGAAATTACTGGACCGATTATTTATTTTTCCAAAATTCATCGATTTCAAAATTCGATTCTCCTAAAGTTTTTTCCGTCATTGGTAACAGCAAAGGAAAAGGCTGGTTGAAAGTTCTACAGATTCTTTTAATTATTTTTTGCATTCACCATGAATATAAAATAATTTTAATGTTTTCATTTGAGTATTCCATTGCAACACACGGAGAAATGTGGAAGATAACGATAAAGAAAGTAAGCAAAATTTGTATGCAAAGCAGAAATGTTAATAAAATGATTCGTTTGTTCCAACCTGTCAGTTTAAATCAAGATCCTCTTTACAAAAATAATAGATATAAATAAATTAAATGTAAACAGAGATATCTCAAAAAGTTGTAGTTTTAGCCCCTAAAATGTATTTACTGTAAGAAAGAGGATTTAATTTTATATAACATAATGTAAAAAATTCCATTTGACTTAAAAGAAGTTTTCGCCACTTTTTTCAATATGAACGGGAGATATAGAACATTTGGAACAGCCACTATTAAATTTATCTTTCCTTTAAAATATATTCATCTAAAGTGTATCTTTTATTTAGTACAAGTACATCGCCGTAATATTTTTTTGCATTTTGATTTCAGACTGATAGAATTTAGTGATACTCCAAGTAGTGCTTTAACATTAGAAGAATTTATGACGGTAGATTTGGAAGAGGAGCAGGATCCTCCGTCCTTCAAAGCGGCGAGGAAAAAGGACAAGGAGCGGCTGCAGAAGGTAAGGACTGCTATTATATTACATTAATTTTATTGTTTTAATTTGTTTTGCCGTGGTGGAGTATTGTGCTTTTTATTAAATACTAGGTAGGCAATATACAATTCAAATTAGGATGATCGTGACAGCTTAACTAACCCGTAGACTATTGGTATATAACGTCATTAATTAACGTGTCAGGTTTTCCTAATATCTATTGTTTTATTTGATAAGGTGACAGCAAGTTTTAAACAGTTGACATCTGTGGTCGATGGATTGTCCGTAATATGCCACCAGCCGACGTAGCGCTTATTTTGATTTGATCATAGTTAAAATTCTCCATTAATGTCTTGACAATATGCTGGGTTTACTCGAAAAGAGGATTGATATTATTTTTGTTTTTATATATTCTTTATTAGAAGTTTTATTTATTATTATTGTTTTTATATATTTTATATATTCTTTATATTTTCAAATTTCATAAGTACATTTTGGGAGGTGATTCTCCATTAGAAAATGCAGGATATGACGAGTATGATATTAAATATACAAATGATCCAAATACAATTTGGAATGAGAAACTCCTTACATCATACAGGTTAATATTTTCAGCAAAGTATAAGAAACAGGTGAATGAAGTTCGAGTTCAGTCTTTGGTATCTTCACAGCAAGTTATGATGCTTGTTTCGAGGTGCCATGTTGCATTTTGAATTAGAGTGAATTTTCAAATAGTTTAATCAGTGTAATAAATAGTTAATCATTGATATTGATGCGTAAGACACTATCTGCTTATTCATAATATATATCCTAAAACTAATAGGCATCATGCCGTATAAATAAATATGTATTAATAATCCCTACAATTAGCCAGGAACAAATTTGTAAATAGTCTGAAAACATGAAGATCATCTGATAGGTCATTATAAGCATTGAGGTTATTAGTTAGCATTTCAAAGAATGACGCTTTTTTCGGTATGACTTTCAGGCGATATTTTTTAGTATTTTGAAAAATTATGTCACGTTAACTGTCACGTTTTTACCATATTGTGACTTGAGCTATAGGCTCTGAGCTAAGTCTCGTGTTTATCCTTTTCTTTCATATTATTTTCCTAACAAGACGTTTCTACAATAAATAACTATAAAACACCATTATAAGTGGCATTACTTTAACAAAAAATTGCCAGAGTCGTCCGAAAATAAAGAGCCGATCATTTAAATGAAAAATATTGTCTTAAACAGGTCTTCCTTTGGTTTTTGTTTCAGATAGTGTCATTGTTGAATTTAGCTAATGTTATTTAACTAATAGTAGGTCAAGTCGCTGTCATTTGATTATTAGAAAAACGTTGAACTTGCTATTTAATTCTTTTATTCGTTCATCATCCCCGTGGCACAATTTAATAAAAAGATATTTTAAAATCTCTCTTTTTTAATGAATTACTAATTCTGAAAGCTGAAATGACTTAACTGAACTTACTAACTTTAACCAATTAACTTTCAGTTGATGGAGGAAGAAGCTGACAATATAAATGATTTGCAAAAGCAAATAGAAGTACAGTTAGAAAAAGATAGGAAGAAAACAAAATGTAAGTACACATTTTCTTATTAGAAATTTAAGTAAAATTCAGTTAATTAAAGGTTTAATTTGTTGTATTTTTTATATTGATACATTTTTTGTGGCAGACTATGACAAATAAATAACAACTACTTTCACTAATCATTACCAAGTGAACATCACAGATATGTAAATTAATTTTATTTGAATGTAACTATGTTTTGTATTATTGTTCTGATCTGTTTCACAATATACATATAATATGTATATATACAGGGTGTCCCAGTGTGAGCGTACAAAAATTTACCAGGAGGTGGACCAGACCAAAATAAGAATAAAACTCTTATAAAAAAAAATCTGTGATGCATGCCTAATAAGTTACAGAGTGTTATTTAAAAAAAAAATTCCGCAATAACTTAAAAATCGTTAGGTAATTTTTGGGTGATGTGTACATCTATTAAAGGTCATTAAAACTACATGGTGTTTGTTTAACTCGCTTGACACCAGTGGTGGCCTAGGCCTACTCTTCCTTATGACTTCCTTTGCATGTATTTTTCTGCATAAAGGAATTTAGTCGGTATTTTATACTCAATTTACTCGAAAATGGTTGATTTTAGAGCTGTGTAACAAGGGATCTTTTTTGTTCAGAATTGGTAGCCGATTAAGGAAAACTAAGTTAGTCTAGAAAAATGTAGGATCTGCAAGAGTTATGAAGACAAAATCATAAGGAAGAGTAGGCCTAGGCCACCACAGGTGTCAGAGTTAAACAAACACCATGTAGTTTTAATGACCTTTAATAGATGTACACGTCACCCAAAAATTACCTAAATCTACGAAACGGTTTTTGCGGAAAATTGTTTTTTTTTTGCAAAATAACAATCCCTGTAACTCGTTAGGGGTGCATCAGAGAATTTTTTTTATTAGAGTTTTATTCTTATTTTGGTCTGGTCCACCCCCTGGTAAATTTTTGTACGCTCACACTGGGACACCCTGTATATATTATAATTTGAAAAAATCAATCAAAATAGCAGTCAGTCAAATATCCTGTTGTTGATTTGTTTACTCTCGAGACAGACTATTTTGTATGCTAGAAATAGACATAAGTGTATGTACGTTAATGTAAATAACTGTTTCGCACAAGGACGCACTGTTGCGTTATTGAAATTATTCTATGATTAATCACAAGAATTAATGAGGTGTAGTTTAGTAATAGTCTCTGGTACATAGACATACCTTGGAATATCTTCAACAGGAATAGTGCAAGAGACAACTTTTACCTTAACTACGGATATTATTATAAATGTAGGTTTTATGAGACATTATAATATATTGGAAATATGACGGTATTATCATTCTGCATTTAAAACTATCATACACACGCGACATTTATTATTCATACACATATGAAAATAGGCACCATCCCTTTGTTTTCCAGATACAAAAACTATAAAATGTTAGTTTTAGCACCTTCTATAAATTCATTGCAGTTTTCGGGATTATGTAAATAAGAGAACAGAGAACAGAAAATGCCTCTCAAAAAAAAAAAAAAACTGATGTGCCACTAGATGTAACCTTATATTTGAAAAAATAAATTAGGTATGGTTGCACATGTCCAGGTGTAGTGCAAATAAACATTACGGCTGCCGCATAGCCAGTAAAGGAACTTAAATTGATGTGCTCCAGAAATGTCTACAGAAACATTCGGATTAGTAATAAAATAATTTCCAATTAGATTCTACGCTGTATATCCGGCTTGAAACATATTTGTTGTACCAATACTGAGGGTGTAAGATTTTTTGTCTGAAGGTAGTGATGCATATATGTTAGTTAAAATAACAAGAATATCATTTATTTATTAATCGTTTGGACAACCGTCATTTACAGCCATTTTTAAAATAATCACTTTGTAGCACGTATAGAGTCCTATATAAAGAGAGTAAAGACATGAGGGTGATCGTTGTTGATTGGCTCAACGGATATAAGGTCGAAAATTGCTTGCGGCCGCCATTAATCCTCCAAACAAAGATTTTGACGGATCTGGATCTGAGTGTCTCGAAGATTTGCGCTTAACTTTTTACGAGATATACGTAGTTAGTGACGCTTTGTGTGAATTCTGTTTTTTCCTGTAATTTTATTTCAGAGATTATTAAAAGTGTTTTATTCGAAATTCGAAAACATTTGATTAATTGTTACTTGTGAGGTAGCTATTATTGTAGCTACCTAAAGGTATACCTCGGTAACATTAGACACTAATGTGCACCAAATTTTGTGTCAACCATGTTATATATAATTACTTCGTTAATATCTAAGCTCTACCTGATATAAACATAACCGTTCTTGACAGATTATATAACTGCTTCTCTGTACCAGCTGTATCTCTGTCTCTTCGCCGTGTGCCAAAAGGTTACGGTTAAAATATAATATAATCTAAAGATTACTTTTGCTTGGTTATTCTTCATAAGTAGATACTAAATAAATACTGCCCAAGTAGTATTCACATTCACACAAAGCGTAACAAACAATAAACAATTACAGTTAGTCATAGAACAAGATATAGAAGTGCGTTCACCACAACATATTTAAGTTTTTATTTAAAAAATATTTTCCACATTTTTGGTCGTTATCACAGAACAAACGTCGTTATTGTATTTTAAATTTGCCGCCATGATTTGGAGGAAAAATGGCGGCTCATGTCTTTACTCTCTTTATATAGGACTCTAGCACGTACGGTGAAGCTGTTATGATATCAACTTCGCTAATGACGGAGCAAATACTTTAGTTGTTGTTAAAATCGAAGTATCTACCAGTAAAAAGTAGATACTTTAAGTCGTAGTACGTGTTACTATAATGTTTAGGAGAATGCTATTTATTTTTAACATTTCTGGAAAAATAGAGGGAAGTACTTCGAAATGTAGTATCTACTTCGATTTGAAGTAAATACTAAATAGAATATACTAATACTTGTAGTAATAGTAGTTACTTCGTTTTTATTCATACCACCCATTTTCTCACCAGTTTTTCACGTACATACTTTTGCATTCCAGCCACATTACCTCATTCTGTATAAGTCTTATTTACATAAAAACTACGACTTCATTTTATTCAAATTGTGGTGAACTTAAATGATGTCTAGCTCGTATCTTTTACTATTAATGTTAAGTAGGTAAATCACACTGCTGGATATAAACCTGAGAACTTCCGTTGAAGTGGAAGCAAAGTATACAGATTAAAGGAATTAGACTGAAATCTAGATTATCATGTTACCTCGTAATTTCGGGGATGAAGGGCTTTAATAACTTCATTTAAGCATTATGCATTACTGCCGTTTATCAGTAGGGGTTGCAGAATACTAATGAGACAGTTAAAACTACAGACAGGCGACGGGCGTATTCTCTAACAAAAATGTTCCAATGTAGTAACTTCACGAAGTACCAAAGTAGCTTTATAAATTTCAGGTAAATAACCATTATTATTTTGGCCAAATTCGTATCCACAATAACGGGACATTACCACAGAAATTAGTTTCTTTTACTAACCTGTTGTAACTTATAACAAAAGCAGCAGTAGTTTTAATAACCTGATGTTTTTTAATTGAAATAAATAGAAACTTATTATGTTTTAACCTGAGGAAGAAAATAAATATGGTCGAAACGTCGGCATTAACGTAAACGAAGTTATTTTTTTTTGTCTCAATAATTTGATCCTTTTTTGTTGTAAAAAACTATTTTAATTGACTGATATAAAAAAAAGTGATGGACAATCTCACACCGGCAGATAAAATGTGAAAGAAGTTGAGAGGGACGCGACTCGAGATTTTCGAAGACGAAATAGACGTAGGAAGGAGTAGTCGTACAGAAAAAAATCTCAAAGAATTAGAGAAAGGACGGCACTTTCATGTGAAGCGGTTCTCGAAGCCGTAAAATTAGAAAAAGGGTCTAGGGAGTCCCGCGAAAAGTCTGGATTTCAGCTGGCGTGACGGGGCCATTAGACGCTTGACGAAAATTTTGGAGAGGTTTTTGGAAAAGGCGTTTAAATTTGGAAAATGCGTAGGAAACGGGTCGAAAATGCGCCTACGCATAGGAGAAACGTTTGAGGCGACCTTCGGTCGCCCTCGGAGATCGCTTCGCTATCCCCGCTCAGAGGAGATAGCTTAAAAACTTCCAGTCGATTCGAGACAGAATCGACGCGTTTTAATATAAATGGATGTTAGGCATTATTGTGGTTTTATTAGATTTATATGTTACACTTTAATGAATATTGATATAAGGAACTATTAATCAACAGTTTCAATTTGACTACCTGTACAATACATCACTCATACCATCTGATATAGTAATATCATATTCTATATGGTCAGATTAGTAAGTTATTTGTTCACTGGTGTTATAAGTTTCGATACTGAATCTTGAATGATACAAAACTCTAAATTCAAACTTTACATAAAATGTAATTCTGAATTTTTATTAAATAAGTTTAGAAAAGATGATGTATTTGGTATCAAATTGATTGTCACAGTGAGTCCTTCCTAATTCTGCCAAGATCTATATTTTTTCTATATTTCACTTGACCGTTCAATTATGTCGGTCAATTGACCGAAAATAAATAACCGGTCAATTTACCATCGTTAAAAAAATGATATGAAAGACTATTGTAATTATACATTTTATTATACTAAACTAAATTTATTTACAACAGCTTTTAACTGTATGTTAAAATATTGTTTTATTTTTTTCAAAATAAAACATTTGTATATTGTTTTATTTTTTTCAAAATAAAACAATATTTACTTACAACTTATATAACTCCTGTATAAACTATTATTTAATACTGATGATAACTGCATTAAAGTTATTATGTAGCAGAAAAACGCATGCACTTTCGTCTATTACTGTGTTAATGTTTTATGGTGTGTTTTAAAACAGTAATTGTATCTAGGTATAGTACCTATTTAGTTATTAAGAAGACTTGTGTATGCCTCAATGCAAATTACCGAAAACGATATATGTACTTATTTGTAATATTGTTAGCTTATTAAATATAAAATGTCTGTTGGTCAATATTATTCATTTGTTTAGTTATTTAGTAAAAAAAATAACACGTATATTTTAGTGACATTTCCCCTTTTTCAATATCTACTATTGCTTTTATGTAATTTGGCTGCATTTTATGTAATTTATGTCACTTGGCTAAAATGATCATAAATACGTTAAGATTTACGGATGTTTATAAACAAGATATAAGGATTATTACTCATGGTTTTGTTTAAAAACACCTTGCGTGAATTTCGTTTTTTTTTTTTAATTTTTAATATTGAGAATTATATATTCATAAGACATGTGGTATATTATACACTTATTATATTTGCTTTTCTTTGTTTTATATGCACCCTAATGTTAAAATTATTGACCAAAATTAAAGACTGCAAAATATAACTTCTCAAGAATCGATTTCCTAAACCAGAATTTCCTTTCTTTCCAATATTTCCAGATTATTGAAAAATGCTGAATTGTTATCTGCCATTAAAATAATTTTCTGAATCTAATAAATATATCGCAAGGACTGTTAATGATCCAATTTTTAATCTCTTTATATATATTCATTTATTTTTTAGATAAATCTAACGGCTTTCAAGAAACTGAGGACGCTAACAAATTCATACACGAATCCACTCTGGGCACAATCCAGAAAATTATTCAGGACCAACAAGTGGACGATCCTGGGGCTGAATCTGTTCAAGGGTTGGGTATGTCATCTCTTTTATTTTCTTTATTAATTACATTAAAATTCTGCTTGTATCTGCTACTCTTTCAAACAGTCAATAGAATTCAACCAAATTAGTTATAAATTCATTAGCACCTGTTCTAATATTTTTGATAATTTCTAACTATTTGGGTGTTTGAACGGAATCGTTCCGACTGCTTACACATAATTATCCTTCAAGTAACCAACTAGAAAAATATGAAATCAAACGGTGGTTATTAATTCCACAAATAATACCCCCATTAATATGCAGTCTATGTTTTATTTGTATCTCAAAAATGAAAATGAAAAATATGACTCATTTTTCAAAAATATGGTGAAAATATAAAAATATATGTATAAAATATGGTGTTGCGAAATCACGTTAGCATTCCAAATTATATATATATTTGTTGTATATTATTCAATTAACTATGATAAGTGAAGCACGCAGTTGCAGTTTTTTAACGAGGCTTATTTCAGTAACTTTGCAAAATTACTGGCACCTCTATGTTATATCAAATTTCTGTCATTGACTTAAACAATGAAAATTTAATTAACAACTAGATAATAATATGGTATGTCACATTGAATTGTTTTTATTGTACTTTTAAAAAAGTTTCATTTACTTTTGAGAACTACTTCCTCTTTGTGGTTACTTAGATTAAGAAAAGAATGGTAATGAATGTATCATAGTAAATTTGACATAGTATACAGAGCGTAAGAAGTTACGCATATGTTAAGAATTAAAAAGTGTGGCAACAACGTCTCTAACGGTAATGTGATGTGTAAAACTAAATGCTTAATATTGTGTAAACATATATTGTGGTACATAGGCCCATAGAAAAAGCCTTTTTTTGTTCCGGAGACTTGATCAGTAGACCTCGTTGTAGCATTTTTTCTAACCTTACAAAAACAAACATAGATGGATAGATATATAGATAAATAGTATAAGGTACTTTTCAATATTTATACAAAACAATACCTACTTATGAAATTGTTCTTATCTAAGCGTGGGTGGTGATTTCGATATACTTTTCTGCTTAACTTGAAATAAGGCCGCCAGTGGTTTGATCTAAGGTCACACAAGTAAACCAGAACACACTTATATTTTTACTTTCAGCAAAATAGTTACAAAACAGGCTAATAAAAGAATACTTTGCATTTATTACGTTAAGCATAGCATATAAATGAACAACTATACGACAGATTCCATGACAAAATATTTTAGTACAAATACACTAAACTAATCAGAGATTAAGGAAATCTTTTTCAATGCGACATCTATGTTTGGGTTGCCTAAATTCACACTGAATACGTCTAAAGCCGGCTACTCACTATTCGTTAATTCGTTTCGTTAATGCGATTCGTCGGTTCATTTCGTCAATTCGCGCTTCGACCATCCGACGCATTACATCTTACTCATTATGCGTTGATTCACTTCGCTTCGATGATGCATGGAAATTCGTCTATTGTGCGAAGTGCGGCATAATATATTTTAATTCATCGATGTTCTCCGTTCCCATTTCTTCAGCAATGGTTTTGAAAGCATCATGCACTTTATTCCGATTTTTTTGGTTCTTGTCTTCTGGATTCCATAAACATGGATACAATTGTATTTTTTGTATAAATTTAAAAACAATATCGTCATTCCATTCCATTTTTAAGTAAACTAAACACACACGACGACTGGTTTCTTCAACGAATGATTCGCGAATGAAATCTGAGATCGAACGCGTTCAACTTCGTCGCTTCGTCGACCTCATCGCATCGTTCATTTTCCCTTTGATGATTCGTCCAAATACCGACATCTGGGCGAAGTCTGCCGAAGCGCCGCACAACGAATCGCATTGGCGCAGCGCGTCATACTCACTTAAGCAATACTTCGTGAATTACTGCGACGAATTGACGAAGTAACGAATAGTGAGTAACGGGCTTAATTCATCTTTTGACAAACGCGCCCTTAAGGACAAGTGTATAGAATTAGCGTTACAAATTTGGAACCACATTACATATACATACATGCTGGGTTTTCCATTTCATTTGACTAATGGAAATTAATATGGGCTATTACATTTCATTGAATTTTATATTTCCAGGGCACACTATGAGAAATATTGCTAACGGAATCGATAATATTGACTGTCAAACACGTCTGATTACCAAAATACTTAAGCGAAATGCTTTTTTAATTAAAATATCAATAAAAAATCGTTTTAAGTTAATAGATGTAGTTTACATAAGAGTTTTAGCGATATCATTTTATGTCATATGGTGGACTAGTTGGTTGAGCGGCAGTCTTTCAAACTGAACCGCACAATTTTGCAGGTTCAAATCCCGCCAGAGACAATTTTTTTTTTATTTTACTTTTTCATTAATTACAAATTATTAGTGTTTTCTTATTCGAATAAATATTCACATTATTCACATTAGTCACATTATTTACTTATCAAAAAAAAAAAAAATAATAAAACATGTTTTAATTGGTTTGTTTCTTTTATCTTTAGCTAAAGCTACTATCTTATAAAATAAGTAATCAACAACCAACATATTTTTTATTTATTACATGCACTGTGCTTTTACTAATAGTGTACTTATCTCTGCTAATAGTTACTATACATATTATACCTCAATCTGGATATTGAGTTAAACAGTTACAGAGGAACTGTCGTGAATTAGTAATAGATTTTTTTTTTGAATAAAAACTGTAATTCTGAAATTATGAGTTTTTTAAAATATGTTGAAAAAACTCATAATATTAGAATTATAGCTTTTATTAAAAAAAAACCTATTACTAATTCACGATAGTTCTGTAACTGTTTAACTCAATATCTAGATTGAGATATAATATGTAGTAACTATTAGCAGAGATAAGTATACTATTAGTAAAAGCACAGTGCATGTAATAAAATAAAACATATGTTGTTTGTTGATTACTTCTTTTATAAGATAGTAGCTTTAGCAAAGATAAAGGAAACGAACCAATTAAACATGTTTTATTTATTTTTTTTTTGATAAGTAAATATTATGACTTTCAAAAATAATAACTAGGTACTGACAATGAACCATATTTATTCGAATAAGTAAACACTAATAATTTGTAATTCATGAAAAAGTAAAATAAAAAAAAGTTGTCTCTGGCGGATTTGAACTTGCAAAATTGTGCGGTTCAGTTTGAAAGACTGCCGCTCAACCAACTAGTCCACCAGATGACATAAAATGATATCGCTAAAACGCTTATGTAAACTACATCTATTAACTTTAAAACGAATTTTTATTGATATTTTAATTAAAAAAGCATTTCGCTTTAGTATTTTGGTAATCAGATGTGTTTGACAGTCAATATTATCGATTCCGTTAGCAATATTTCTCAAAGTGTGCTCCGGGAATATAAAATTCAATGAAATGTAATAGCCCATGTTAATTGGCATTAGTTAAATGAAATAGGAAACCCGGTATATATGTTTAATTAAATACGAGCTTGTAAATATATGCATCATAATTCTGGTCTGCTATTAACAAATCCAAATTATTTTCATATACTACGTGTAGTATTGTCCTAACTGTCCGGCTACACATAGAGGGCTGTGTTAGCTTTATGCCAGCCTTCACGCGAGAATGTGATAAAATGATTAATTACAGGATATGGGGTCGCCATAAATTAAAATTAAAAATGGCTCCGGCAAGAGAAGAAACAATGCCGAGACGCGAGAGGGCGGCATCGAAAAAACTACCCGGTCAATTAGGAAATGATTTATGACTGGCTTCTCTTGCGTTACGGAATATTTTTATCGTTAGGATGTGATATTTTTAAGAGAGTCTTATTTTAGACGAGAGGATGTGCAGTATCAACATGACTGGTAAAGATTACCCTATATGAGTAAAATAGCTCTTTAGGCAACAAGTGCAAAAGGATAATCCCATGCGGGTTAAGCTTTGTGTGAAGCCAAGCGGAGGCGAATTGGCCAAAATGTCGTTAAAATATATTCTGTACGTGTATATAAATTGTTTCTTCAACGATCTTAATTTGTTTATTAAAAAAATTTAAACTTATTTTGAGTGTTTAAATCAGTAAAGCCTGATTTAGAAAATGCAAGCTAGTTTACATTAACACCTGGTCCTCAATTCTTGAAATAAGTGGAAAATGGGCTCATGGGAAAGGTTTTCCTTTGGTCGAATGCTAACCGGATAGACATTTGATATTCTTAAAAATGTTATGGAAATATTTTTCTCAAAGAAATAAGAATAAACGTAGCAATGTTGCCAATTGACAACATCTACAGGGGACGAATTATTCCAAATACTATTAAAAATTGTTAAAGTTTAAGCTTCACTAGACTTTATATTAAGTTATGACACATTTATACGTGATTTACACGTGATTAATACGTGATTTATACGTGATTACTAGGTGATTTATACGTGATTAATACGTGTTTATTTCTATACGTTTAAAAACACTTTCTAGGTCATTTTCTTTTTTAGAGAAGATTTATACTATAGGGTTGTTTATATATTGCATTGGCTTGACATTCCTTTATTGATTTACGGATTTGTAGGTTAAATATGTAAAATTAGAAATTCTTGTAAATATTCGAAAAAATATATTATATAATATTGATTGATTAATATATAATATTGATTTGTGAATATTCGAAAAAACATATTTAAATGTGTTGTATGTGGGAAGGGAAAACACATAGCGAATAGGTCTATAATACTATAATATAGGTCTATAATACTTTGTTTTATAGATTGGTAGGTATATAAGTGAAAACGAATAAAAAATGCTCTGACTTTTGTTTATCCAATGCTGAATTTCTGCTCGGAGGTTCAATATAATCGTTTAAAATATCCAAGAATTGTCTTACTAACTGTTTTGATAATTTAATGTTTTTATAAACATACCCTTACTTAATTTGAAATGGATTTTGCCTAAATTGAAAAACCTTCTCTCAATATTGTCAATACTCTAAATTAATTAATCCATAATATTTAAATCTTTTTTACAATATGATTATAATGTGCAGTATTTAAATATCACAGTTCACTACAAAACTTTGAGGTGAACAGAGAGAAATTGCACTTCCATTGGCAACCAAGTATTGTAATTCCACTGATTTTAGTGGAAAATATTTCTAAAAGATGAATCAAGAAAACAATTCACGTTTTCCTATGGGAAAGCACCTGTTTCTCAACAGATTCCAATATTGATTCAATCAATGATCAGATTAATGAATTCATTCATGAATTAATTGAACGCTTTAACTTTAGACTAATGCAACCATTATAGAATATTTAAGATATCGTTTCTATATGCATTACATACAACTGTTTATGGCTAGGATGGTTTATGGCAATATCGGTATATTCTGGTTTAAATTATTGCAGGTATTTTATAAAATGGCGGATGCGCCAAGCATAATCGTTATTTGAATTGTGTTATTTATTTAGGAGTTTTTCTAACACCCAAAATAAATGATTGAAGTTAATAAATTAATTTCAAATATTGGCCTATATTTTTACCTAGTCAAAAAAATTTAATACCTATTAAACAATAAATCAGACAATATTAACAATAAAAAACCTAATGTGTGGTGTTAAAGTTTACAGACATAGGTTTATTAGGGTTCTTTAATACAATAAATTTAAAAAATCACACATTCTTGAATGGCACATGAGTTCTAATGAATGAGGTTAGATGACACAGCTCTAGTTGATGTACGATATGAGGGTGGGCAGTCCCCCGTAACGCCTGAACAACTAATTTGAGTAATATTTTTCGAAAGGGATATTTGACAATGAATAATTAACACTAAGTAACTTATAACGTATCTATTTTTTGCTATTTACGACAGGTCTCTACATAATAGATTGCAAACAAGAGGCAAATGGCTGGAAATACTATTGTTCACATCGTCGACCCAAATGTTTTAATTAACGAGTATATTAAAGTTTCAGTGAAACAAGGCATTCTTAACAGGGCCCTGCACCTACTCATTCTCTACATAATTTATTTCCACATCAGCAACAGCAAAATCTGTCGGGAATTGATGAGTTCCATTTTACTGTCTGCTTTTATTATTTCCACTTGTTTCACGTGTATTTTTAGGGCTGAACCATTAACATGCATTTAGCCATCATTCGTTACATCTACAGGGTGTATCACGAAGAGGGCCCAGAAGGATTATCTCAGCAAAAAGTAGTTAGAATGAATGAGAAAATATATCGGAAGTCATCATCAACTTGCTTATTTTAAATGTAACACCCTATATACGGTGACCCATTAAGAATGGAAACACTCGCGTACAAAACTTGTTTATGGACCGATTTGAACCGGATTTTTTTCAAAAGATAGATCTCCAAAAGCTCTATGTTGATGCAAAAGTTGAAGACGAAATTTTTATTTTCAAGGCCTACTACGATTTTTTTTTTAAGTGAAAAATAGCAAAATTTTGTTAGCGATTTTTCTATAAAAAATCTGATTGACAGTGTACACCAATGGATTTAGGATCCCCTCGAATGCATTTGTACCATTTTTTTGCGAAAAAAGTTTGTTCCTAAAAAAGTTATGACAATATCGGCATCACCAGTGTTTGCCTTTGTCGGTGAACCTATTCTTTTATAAAAATCTAATAGAACCCAAAGAGAAACGAAATTAAACAACTTAAACACTGGTGTAATTATTAATAAGAACCATAAAAACCAGTATACACAAAATAACCAACAATTACTCTAATATAAACAACAATTGATAGGTAAGTTCGTCAAATTATTATTATTTTGTGGTTATTATGCCAAAACTTATAATAATAATAATATTACCTTCTTAGATAAAAAATAACTACATTATAATTATTTATTCAAAAAGTGTGAATCAATATGACCAGACTCCTTTCTCATTTTTAAAAATGGAATTTTCTAATCATTACTTTTTTGTATCAATTGTTCTTTATATTAGAGTAATTGTTGGTTATTTTATGGCAATATCTGGTTTTTATGATTCTTATTAATAATTCCACCAGTGTTTAAGTTATTTAATTTCGTTTCTCTTTGGGTTCTATTAGATTTTTATTAAAGAATAGGTTCACCGACAAAGGCAAACACTGGTGATGCCGATAATGTCATAACTTTTTTAAGAACAAACTTTTTTTCGCAAAAATTGGTACAAATGTATTCGAGGGACTCCTAAATCCAGTGGTGTAGTCAGATTTTTTATCGCAAAATCGCTATCAAAATCGCTAACAAAATTTTGCGATTTTTCACTTAAAAAAAATTTGTAGCAGGGCGTGAAAATCAAAATTTCGTCTTCAAATTTTACATCAACATAGAGCTTTTGGAGATCTATCTTTTAAAAAAAATCCGGCTTAAATCGGTCCATAAACAACTTTTGTACGCGAGTGTTTCTATTCTTAATGGAAACACCCTGTATATTATTTTATTTCTGGATTCTATGTAAAATTCTAATCACATTTGATGTAGGATGTCCTATACCTATCTTCAACTGTTTTTGAAATATTGACAGGTGAATATTGACATTTTGCAACTTTGACACCCTGTAAAATCTAAACGGTTTGAGATCAAGCAAAACTGTTTGCACATTCCTATATTAACTTTTTATAAGCTATCATTTGACACTAATTTCAGATTTATCCAGAAATTAAAAATTTTCGCTTAAATTTAATCTTTTGGTTAAATCTGAAATGTGGTATTGATCAGGCAAGAATTTTTTTGATAATATCTACAGTGGTACCTTTTTTCTGTCTCAAAACGTGTGGTAATATATTCGATTGAATGTAGGTGTATCATGGCATAAACTTTACTAAGTTTCTATAGACTAGACAATGAAGATAAATATTAGTATATTGTGGTTTAAATTGTTGCAGGTCAAATATGAATTTTATAAAATGGCGGATGCGCCAAGCATAATCGTTATTTGAAATTCAAAATATCTAGGTCGCTATTCATGGCTTGGAGGAAAACAACGTATGAATTCATTTATTTTGATTTTTTGCACTGTCTTCTTCTTTTCGTCTATATAAAAAACTTTTATTTTAACTCTTTTTGCTTTTTTGAAACAAATATTGTTAGATAGTATACTTATAATTTTATTTTATACGTATTAATCATACGTATTACACAACTTCGCGGTCAATCCTACAGCTTGCCAGTATAAAATAAATGTTTAATTATTTTAATTATATTTTACCCCATTCCTATACTACGTTTCAATCACTTTTGTCGTTCAGAAGAACATTTATTTTCAATTTTAAATGTTTCTGTTTAAGAGTAAGTGCTTCGGATATAAAGTTGATTCTTTAATCCTCGAGAAGCTCAAGGGAAGTTCAAAGTAGCGATTTTATGCAGCGTATTATCTTCATCGGTACTTTGAGTGGACTTAGTTTTATGGACTTTGTATTTGTGCTTTAACAAGTGCTTTGTTCTATATAACATCTACTTAAAATTTGTATGTATATGTTATTCTTTAATTTAAAAGTTATATCATATCTCTACACCTCATTTTAACATTCTAATCACAAGGATTAGCCCGAATTCTGAGACTTGTGCGATGGATGGGGCGGCATATTATTATTTCGTTTGTCGCATTTGCGCATCAGGAACGACTTACGTTGGTATGCTCTAACCACCATTCAGTGCTGGAATGAGGGAAACCTGGAAAACCTCATTTTAATCTCTCACATTAACTACAACCTGTCCTAGACCATCGCCAGGATGATTGCCAACCCATCCCTGCGAAACAAACCTTAATCTACGAGTAGACAATTTAATTAAAAATTGTCTGGTGGAATGAGGATTGGATCCACGACCTCTCGGTTGAGCGATCGAAACACTAAACATGAGCCGCCTGCTTGCCAACATGTATGTTATCTTTTATTTCGCGAAATAGCCCAAAATGATTGAAAACAGTGGGTTTCTTTGACGTTTCAGAAAAAATGGCAGGAGCGCCTTTAAGCAGTGGTTTTTTATTTTCAAAAAAATTGTCACAATCTAATTTCCAATTACCAAAGTAGTTTCTGAAATCGATAAAAGTTATATTCGCAATTGACAACTTAGTCAGAAATTATACATGGTGATATCCAGTCGAGAATTAAATATATTGAACATCAGTTGTTCATACGAGTGACTTTCTGATATTAATCCTCTTAATTTATGTGGTGTAGCATAAAATATACCATATAATTTTATTTTATCAGCAGAAACAATACCAATATGGAGGATATAAAATATTCCTAAGAAACAGTTCTAATTTCTCCAAACATACATTAATTGTTAATATTTTCATTGGAAATGTGTCTGACATTTATTTGTTTATAACATTTTTTCCTCTAAAAAGATAAAAATTTACAGACAATTAAATTAGTATTTAATTATAGCTTTTGTATATTTTCTGTCACAAACATAAGTTAGTAGTTTTTGTTTTATTTTTTAGGATTTGTCTTTGTTACAAATCCTTGTATATATGTGAACAATAATAAGTGGTTTTACCAACTCCTATATAAACTATTCTCGGCAATCGATGAGCAATTGCGTGTGGTTAACTAGATGATTTGGTTTTCAAATTTCATGTTTTTTATTATAAAGTTTTGTACTATTTCATGGATATCGATCGCAAAAAAATAGTATGTGTATTTAGGAGGAAAAGCACATTCCTGAACTCTATGTTACTCATCACGGTCGTCCGTTCCAACATCGAATGTTTAGCTTTTCATCCTAAATACACAATATACTGTTACACTGAAAATTTTGGTGACAGGTTCATTTTTAGCGAAACTGTTATATTTAAAATCTTCTAATAAAATTGACGGAAAACTTCAAGAAATGAACAACTAATCAATATTATTAAAACATGTTTTCGAAAGAATAATAAAGCCTGGTTAAAAATGTGGACTACATTCAAAATTATCAATTTATTGCTCACTTAAATATTTCTCTTTTATAAAATGAGGTCTCCGCAGTTGTTATGTAATTCTAACCGATTCAATATATATATATATATATATATATATATATATATATATATATATAAAACCTGAAATTGACATTATAAGATTTTCTGGTTGTACTAATGGCCTGATTCTTTATAACACCCTGTATATTTTGACATATTTGGATAGGGCGTTCTTTTACGATCACACTGGTGTAGGGTTTATAAATCATTTTTTAATACAGTCGTTTATTTTATTGTTGTTATCCGATTTTTATCATTTACGTTTGTTTGTCAAAACTGACAATTTGAGTTTGCGAATTTAGTGTTATTTCAAAAATGGCAAAACTAAATGAAACCGAGTAGAAAGAATTGAAATATTAATGATGGTTGGATATGGAGATATCGATATTGTATTTCTTATTTAAATAGAGATTTGTTTCAAATTTAACAGATTATTTGCAGCACTTGAAAAAAGAATTATTTACAAACCATACACCAATGTGTTCGTAAAAGAACGCCCTATTCAAATATGTAAAAATATACAGGGTGTTCCGTTAAAAAAAAGTGAATTGGAATTTTTTGGAAAAAACGGTAAATTTGGCGATATTGCCAATACTTTTTATTGGATCGGGTGTTATTTGTACACTATGTATACCAAATTCTGTCTCCGTATCTCTAGTAGTTTCCGAGTTATTTGACCTGTGCGCTGGTTCTGACTAAGCCTGTATATGGACAAGGTAGTGGATTACATTATCCAAAAGCAAATTTTTCTTGTTTTTAAATTATTTCCTTAAAATGGATTTTAAGTAACTAAGGGCCGGTCTTTCCATCTCTGTATAAAGTTGCTGTTAACTAAAAGAAACTTAAATTTAACAAGTGAATTTATCTGGCAGTTAAAAAATTGCGTCTTTCCAACACAGTTTAACTGCTCTTTTGTAAAAAGACGGTTTAATGATATTATCAATACTGATTAAATAAGAAAGTCTATATAATAAAGTGAGACAGGTGAAATGCGTCAATCATAATCAACAAAATATGTCAATTATTTTATTTTATTTTTTATTTTATTTTATTTTACAGCTACCCAGACAGATAATAATCCAATAATAGGGTAGGGAACATTACATATAATTATTAACATATAGCATAATAAGATACATAATATAGAAAATGTAAAATTAAGCATCTAATCACTTAACTAGTTACAAGTAATATGCAAATAAATAATACACAACAAATTGACAATTCAATAAATCAATAATATGTACTGATAACAATTAATTATCATTTAGTAAAACGTGTTTAATTTTACTAATATTGCAGCAGAAGATATCAAATTTGTCATTTACAGATTCATACTTTGAACACATTGAATGTAGGGGGGACGAAGCATATAAATTAGTATGTGGAGTATGTAAGTAAAATGTGGTGTTAGAACGGGAAAGGAAGGATGGCGCGTGCAGATTTAGGTAACTGAGCAAAAAAGGACAATCAATTTGGTTGTTCAATAATTTGTACAAGAAAACAACTGATAAATAATTGCGTCGGGATTCTAGGTCAGAAATATTGAACCTCTTCAGCAAGTCAACTTGAGGAGTGCCTCTAGTTGGATAAAAACCATCATTTTTATGGCAAAGATATTTACAAAAACGTCTTTGTATTCCCTCTAATTTATATTTATGTAGCTGATAACCTGGACTCCAAATAATAGATGCATATTCTAATTTTGCTCTAACAAAACTATTAAAAAGCAATTTCAAGGTGGCAGTATCTGCAAATTCTCTGGAATTCCTAATTATGAAACCTAAGTTCCTGTAAGCACTGGCCACTACTTCGTTGATGTGTGGTACAAAGGTTAACTTGCTGTCAAATATAACCCCTAGATCTTTAAATTGATTGAGTTTTTTCAGATCAACACCATTTAACCTGTATTTGAAGTGGATAGGATTAATTTTCCTGGTAAAATATACATAATTGCATTTGTCAACATTAAGAAATAAATGATTAGCAGCACACCAACCATTTAATCTCTCAATATCTATTTGTAGATTTAGGCAGTCCTCTAGGCTATTGATGACTGCAAATAACTTACAGTCATCTGCATATAGTAAGGAAGAGCAATGCAGGTTACAGCTTATGTCATTTATAAACATTACAAACAATAAAGGCCCAAGCACAGATCCTTGGGGCACGCCGGAAGTTGCTGTTATTTCGACAGACTTGAAACCACGATACTGTACGTAGAGTTTTCTATTGGAGAGGTAGGATGAAAAGAAATTAAGGATAGAATCGGTGAGTCCAAAACTGCACAACTTATTAAGCAAGATACTGTGGTCAAGACTGTCGAATGCTTTGGAAAAATCCGTATATATAACGTCTACTTGTCCTCCACAATCAAGGGATTCAGCAACAACTTGGGTTATGCTTGCAAGATTCGTTACAGTGGATCTGCCAGATAAGAAACCGTGTTGACTAAAAGACAATTGCGATTTAACATGGAAAAATATAATATCATAAAGAACGCTCTCAAACACTTTACTAAAATTGCATAGGATAGCAATAGGCCTATAATTCTCAATGGCGGATTTATCTCCTTTCTTGTAAATGGGACATATTCTAGATTGCTTCCAAAATGATGGGAAAATGCCGGATCGAAGTGATAAGTTAAAAATAATAGATAAAGGTGCAGCAAACAAAACGGCGCAATCTTTTAAGAGAAAGGCAGGTATTCCATCAGGACCAGCGGTTAATTTTGGCTTGATTCTTTTAAGCGCCCTCAACACGTCTTCTTCTTTTATATTAGGAATGGAAAGCTCAGAAGTACAATTATTTACATTAACATTTTGAACATTCCCAAAATTGGTGATAAAGGATGATTGAAAAAACGTTGCAAAACTATTTAGAATTTCTTGTGGATCAGTCATGACATTATTGTTATGGGTCATTATACTGGGGATCGAAGTATTATTTTTTAATGTATTGATGTGCGACCAGAACCTGTTTGGATTGGATTTAATTTGAAACTCTATGTGTTGTAGGTAATTTTTGTGGGCAAGAGCAGTATCTGTTTTGATTTTTTTTCTTAATGTTTTGAATTGTTCGTAAGCATCGTTACTCCCTGTTACTTTATATGAACGCCAAAAGGCGGTTTTCTGTTTAATATCTTTTATTATTCTGCGACTATACCAAGGAGGATAAGATTTACTTATAGGGGCCGTCTTTGGAACGTTTATGGAAAAAACTGAATCTAAACTATTGTACAAATAAGTACATGCTTCATTCACATTTTCAAAAGAGGATAGGAAAGTCCAATCTAAATTACACAAATCTTTATATAAATTTTCAAAATTCGCTCTTTTGAAGTTGTAGCGAGTGTCAAAGTTATCAGGAAATTTACATTTGGGAGAACTTATATCAATCGTGAAATCAAGAGCAGGATGACATTCATCTTCGGGCAGTAAATAGTTATCAGATTTGTAAACATTGATGTTAAGATTACTCAGGATTAAGTCAAGCAAGCGATCATTGCAGTTTAAAATTTCGTTATGTTGACTTAAATTCATAAATTCACAGAAATTTATCAATGAGGTTAAGCGCCTGTTTGTGTATTGGCTATTATAAAGATGGTTTATATAGTCTGATATATTAAAGTCCCCTAGAAAAACTAATTTATCCTCTTCATTCAAAAAAAGAATGTTTGTTAAACAATTAAAAATTGCTTCGTATATTTCAATGCTGGTAGAAGGGGGAATGTACAGTATGATGACATATATGACATTTGACGGAAAAACAACCTTAATATCAGATGCATCAACTGAAGGTGCTACTATATTGAATATATTTAAGTCCAAAGCATAAGCACTAAAAGATTTTTCTACCGCCAGGAGTACTCCACCGCCTCGACATTTGCCTGTTTGTTCCAGATTACGATCTTTGCGGAAAACTGTATAGTTATTACTGAATAACTCAGCATCAAATACAGAGGAGTCCAGCCATGTTTCAGTCAGACAGATTAAGGAAAAACAAGAAATTAATGAGACATTGAATAAATCCCGTGTCTTTGATTTTAAACCACGAACATTTTGATAATATACAACCAGATGATTGTCAGAAATAGCTGTATTATGAGTATTAACTCGAAACGTAACAGGATTACTAGTAGGTTTAGATAGTTGCTATTTGTCAGAAAACAAGGAACGTTTAAAATGTTCCAATTTCTTTTGATAAACAGTACATTTACTCACGTCCCAAACAGCGTGACTATGATCATCAATTTTAGCATTCACGCAATTAATACATTTGAGGTTAGCATCATTGGTACAATCTTTGACGCTGTGGTTAAGAGAGCATTTGGGACAGACAAAATTAGGATTTTTACAAAAACTCTGAAAATGATTGAAACCACTACACTTATAACAAATTTTTAGGACAACAAATTATGACAACATTACCTAGCTAAATATAACATACTGTGGCTATAACCAACTAAGTATAACTTTTTTTGAGTTCTAGTCGTTTCTGGGATCTCTAGTATATATTTAATATTCAGAATTGTAAAATGACTTGGAACCAAATTGCCCAAGAATTTGAGGCCCTCACTAGTACAAATCGTAGCAGTTCAGTCCTCATTTCAAAATATGATTCAATAAAACATGTCATAAAATCTAACAAATACGTAGATATCATTTCTTTTTTATTATTAACCTGTTAGTGTGATGCCGTAAATGTTGCTCGATTTTTTCTAGAACATTTAACACCGTTATTTTTGATACACCAAATCTCCTCATAAATTCTTCATCATCCCAGATATTTAAATTGTCTATATGAGGCCTTACAGTATATATTTTTCGTTTACGATTTGCAATATTTACCATGTTAATAATTTCATGATCTAATAATATTTCTTCTTCAAAATCAATAAGGTTTTCCATTATAAAAATATATTTTTTGGCGTTTTATTAATGAAATTTTTTACTAACAGTCAAATTTGTAACATTTCTGAGGTTAGAAATCTCTTTGTAACTACTTATAGGCCAGTAAAAGTGACCGATAAGTTAAAGAGCAGATAAAGAACTTTAAAGACAGGATTTAATTTAAAACACAGTGAAAAGACCCATTTTGTAGTTACAAGGAAGATAAATTTAAAAAGATGTTTATAAGGAGATGGAAAGACCGGCCCTTAATGTAGTAAAATAACCGTCATTGTTGAATCATGAAATATAAATTTGATATTTGTTAAATAATTGATAATTTTACCATAAATGTATATTTTAACAATACCTAACCTTATTTGACGTTTGAATGTCACTATTATTTGTTTAACATTAAAATCCCGTAGTGCCTCCGCAAGCTCCGCTTACGATTCTAGTATTGGTAACAAAAACAGGTGCGCCACAGAAAATATCAGTATGAAGCGGCACCGTCAATCATTCTAGACCTCTGTACAACATTTTTCTACGGGCGTGTGGAAAGTTACAATTTTCTGCACGCATTTGAGTGTTGAAAATTGCACTTTTCCGCACTAGTGCGGAAAATAAATACCTATGTATTACTTGCAATGTGATCATAATATTATCTTAATTCCAAAAAATCATGTTGTCACTGTTCAGATTTTGACATAAAGAAAAAGGAATGCTTGACACTTCTAATTATTAGACAGCATTGTGTGCAAATATTTATTTTTCTTATCTCAATTTTCTTCACGCCCGTAGAAAAAACGTTGTTCCTAACACATGTGGAAGGTGTCTTTTCCGCACTCACTGCTTGTCCGAACTCCGCTTCGCGTCGTTCGGACAACTGCAGTCGCTTGCGGAAAAGTATCACCTTCCACACTTGTTAGGAAAATAACTATTTCCATCGTGCGGTCGCAGTTCGTTTCAAAATAATCTTATAATTGTTAACATGCCGTTTCATCAAGTGGATCAACTGTTTTGTTGTAGTAACGACGTTGTTTTCTTCACCGTGATATATTTTTTATTTTTGTCGCATGTTTTTATGGAAAAATGTATGAACTTCATCAATCCGATTGTACATTGTGCTGTTTTTATACGTTAATACAGTTTTGCTATTATTTACATGAAATCAGGCGCTGGATATCTTACGGTTAACGGATGATGGATTATTGTGATGGATGAATCGCATTACCTTAATGCCTAAAGTGGGTTCTTAATCGGTGCAAGATCGACAGCAAATAAAAGTACATAAAGCGGGGGCGTTAGCACAAATAAATCTGAGATTCAGGGAGCGGAGCAGTATTAATTTCTCAGAAAACATAAACCTTGTTTGTAATCGAGATAACGTAGAAAGTAAATCGAGGATAAACAGATGAAAAATAAGCGTTCACTTTCATTCTTTCTTGCAGGGTACTATAAGTAAAAATGTTTCTACATTGAAAAACAGGCAATAATAATAAATATTCGGGTTTAGTAATAAACCCATCCCTTTTCTGTTGGTGTTTCGAATGTAATTATTTTATTTATCAAAGTATATAAATAAAACTGAGATTTTAAATTTGTTAAGTGTGACAATGTTAACAAATTTTAGGGGTCTTTTCATAGACATATAAACAATTAAACGATATTTATTTTATGATTACTTATCTCCTGCTTAGTGAAGACGGAACAACAGTGATCAAAATCTAGGTGATTTTCCTGCAGTGAAATCTATAGAATGCATTCTAATTCAATTCTGTATTCAATTCAGAAATGTAAGTGTGAAGGTATTAACCTAAAACTTTGTACAAGGTGTTGAATTGAAGTGTGGTAAATTATAGAGAACAGCTGTTGCTGTCTTTACGTGCAATGCCGTCTTTGAAGATACAGAATTAAGCGGATTATCACATCTCACTTCCCAACTATATAAAATTATAATTATTACAATTGATAACCATGCCATGGCAATATCATGTCTAAACGCACATATTCTATAGTGGCGCCAAGATTGAAAAGAAAATTCGGATGGAAAATATGAGTAAATTAAGCAGTTTTATTATTAAATAAACTATTTTGTTTTCAAACGACTTTGTTACCATTTCCATATTACAGCAAATTGTAATACTATATGATAATTATATATATGGCAAAATTGTCACAAACAATTATCTTAAATAATTATTTTGTAAACTGATAGGAAACAGTTGCGAAATAATCGTAATATGTTTTTATAACAGTTCTAAGAATGCCACAGTATGTTACTAAATACGCATTATAAAACAGTTTGGATTTATAAGATTATATGATAACTTTAGTCATAGACACGTTTATAAAATAATTTTTTAATTCATTTATAAGCAATTTTATAATTTTGGTGCAAAAAAGTTTTATTGATAAATTTACAAAACAGTTTAGTTTCAGACAACAAAATAGTGTTTTCTACAAGTCTAATATAAGTACTATATTAGCATTTGGAAGTAGTAATAAAACATCAATAAAACATAATAATTGCATAACATTTAAATTATAAAACAAATTTGCTGGTTGCGTGGTTGGCACGCGATGTATGAAATGGTGCATTGTCCTGTTGCAAGATTATTGGTGTTGTGGTATTTCGAAAGCGACATACTCATCTTCTGAGATATCTTAAGGTCTAAATATACAGTTCAGAGTTAACAATCTTCCCAGTCTCCAGATATTTAGTTGCATAGATGTTTGGTGTTCCAAAACACCGTTAGTAGGAGTTTCTTTATGATTCTGTTGGTTCTCAAGGACAATCATTACACCACCGGCGATGAGGTTAAGCGAGCTGCGGCCATTTAGATTCGAGAAATGCACAATTTAGAAAGCACAAACTTGCCACACGCTGGGAGAAATGTATCAGTGTAAATGGGGACTATATGAAAAATTAATATTGCATTTTGTACCTAAAGAATTATACCTTTATACATTTTTTATCTTATTCCGATACATCTTTTCGTTTCCATGCTACCTACGCGTTAGTGTGCAAAACTTATCAGCCGGCCCTTGTATTTATGAACTGAATAATTTTAGACGCTCTACAATCAAATTAGTATCTGGAGATACGAACTTGATTGTTCCACCAATGTCTATATAATAAATGATAAAATCCACATAAAGTCCACAGGCAGTCGTGAACATTGTAACAAACCGTGGCTTGAGGCTCTTACTGCCTGATCTCATACAACGAATTGTTTTGTCGAATTTTGTTTAATCACTCTATGAATCATTTCCGTATTCTTTCCGTTTGCTTCGAATAAATATTGATTTTCCACATAATTTGGTTAAAATTAAGTGCTGATCGCACAGTGGTTAATTGGATGAGGCATAAGACAACCGCAACTCGCATTAGGCCCTGATAACTCGTCCGTTTTTATCATTATAAATGTCCGTTACATTTTATTATAATGTTTCTGAAATTTTCTCCGCCTCCGGACTGTTTGCAAAATTTCAGATAATTGAAGGGTGCAGAAAGTAGGCGTGAAATGTAAACGCTGCCGCATATCTAATAAGAATATCTCTAGAACAAAGAACGCAAAATTCGGGGAAGGCAAATCGAATTCAGATAAGAGACGTGCGTAATAATTTGGGCTTTAAATGAGAACTTTATATTTAACTTATTGTAAGGCATTTAATTGTGTTAGATATATTTTTGCATTTTAATCATTAATTTAGCGGGCTAATCGCTAATAAGTCTTTATTAACCCCCTCCCCATTAATAATGATAAAAATAATAATTACATATGTATTTATTTATCATTGAAACAAATAAAGAGCAGTAACTGTTGCAGTGTCATAAAAAAATATAATATAAAATAAGTTGGAATATTTTTTGTTAAAAAAAAAATATCTTTCTAATAAGTGGAAATGAGCTGGGAGATACCTGTTTCCCTTGCTGGTGTTTTATTTTTTCATCGAATTGAAAGTAAAGTATCTAAATGTCCTGGTTAGTTTGGGAACCGAATACATATTTATATGTCAGGTATTACAATAGATATTATGCCTCGTGGAATTGTCACTAGCAGTAGCGTAGTTGTTAATATTAAAATTGATGCTGTTAGACGTATTTTGTCTATTAAGAAAACAAATCACTTCGTTTTTATCCTTGTTTAAAAATTTAAGGTTTTGGCTAAACCACTCATGTATATCTGACAACACTTTGCAACCATCTTTAGTTAATACTTGGTCTGATTTATCATGCAGAAACAATATGGTTTCTGTCTTGAAAATATTAGTGCTGAAGTTAGGCGCGTTTTAGTTCTAGGTTGTTTATTTCTGTACCAGATCCTGAGCCAAACCTTAATATTTTGTTGTTGTTGTTGTTGGTGTAAGGTGGCGCGGTTACCCGCAGCATTCAGGTCTTTCGACCCATTGTGCCTGCCGCTAGTCGAGAGCTATTGGAGGAGACCCGTGCTATGCGCATAGGCCAACACCCGTTCCAGGTGAAGCTCTCTAATGTCCTGGGGCAGGAGAAATGCTGCACCCAGATGTTTGTGTCTCTTGACCATGAGGCAGGCACAACCAACAGAGGATGTGAATGGAGTCCTCGTCATCGTGCCCGTAAAACCTGCACCTACTAGTATCACTAAGGCCGATAGTGTTAAGGTGCTTGTTGAGATGTCCGTGACCTGTCAGCAGTCCTGTGACAATCCTTATGCTGTTACGACTTAGCGCAAGTATTCATCGAGTTGCGTTCGACCAATGCCCTTCAATTAAGAGCCTGGCTTGTCGCAGCCCAGTCCCGTTCGACCATTCTTCCTCTGATCATTCCTTGATCCAGTTTTCAATAGACCTTGTTTCATAACTAGGCGGAAGCCCGAGTACTGGTTCGGGCCCTGCAAACTGTATACTTGAGCCTCTTTTAGCCAGTGCATCGGCCTCCTCATTTTCTGTTATGTTGTGATGACTCGGACCTTGATGTTTTACTTTACCCAGAACCCATAGATTATTTCTGACATTACTTTTCTCCCTAAAATGTTCAAGGTCAAATAATCTGACTTTTTCTATGACTATAGATGCCTATATCATACTGTATACCAATAAATACTATACACTTGTGTTTTTGTGCACATGCATTTTTAATATATGAAGTTAATACTTATGTTTATGTTAGCCTAAATAAAAATAGGCAAATTCTATATTATCTATAGTCGATCTAAAAAGTTTTGATAGTGTAACGACCGGACACCGTAGCAAGGTCGTTGCCGGCCATAGGCGCGCGCATTTACACTACTAAATTACACTATGCCACTTTCAATTAATTGCACTAAAGGAATGTCGAATATTATGTTTATATTACAATCATATAAAATTTTATTTCAAGCTATAAGTAACCAGTAGAAAGTACAGAAACACGAATAAAAATGTGCACTAAGACCAAAAATCGTGTTACGCACCTGAACGAAGTCGTTCAGTTCGAGAAATGAGGAAATATAAAATTTAGTCTGTAAAGAAAATATTTTCGCAGTTCACAGAAACACGGGAAACAATCCGGCCTTGTATGCTCAATATTATATCATAATATAGATATACAATTATGCATAATATAATATACAGATATGCAATAAACAATACAACTATAGGAATAGTACTAATGGTACATACAACATTAATTTTGGATGTGAGTAGTGTGTATAAAACCTTTTTGTGCGCATTTATAAGATTTATATAATGAAATTATACTTTTTTATTTGGGTATTATGCCACCACTGAAAAATGCAAAAAAAAAAACCAAAAGTTTTTTGAAAAATATGTTTGCCTAATAGAGAAATCGCACTAAAAAGCTGATTAACAATATATAATTAAACAAATGACGTTTACGTTTCGAAAACTTTTCCTTTTTCGTTTTTTTTAAACGTTTTCGAAACGTAAACGTTTTTAAGTGATGTGTTAAATTATATATTGTTAATCTGCTTTTTAGTGTGAGATTTCTTTATTAGGCAAACATATTTTTCAAAAAACCAACCTCTGACTGATCCGCCGGCGCAGAGGTTGATTATTAATTTTTTGTATTTTTCAGTGGTGGCATAATACCCAAATAAATAAGAGTAATTAAACAATGCCACAAATAAATACTTTCATCTTAAATGAAATTACTGTTCTTTAATGATAATCGTAAATATAAATAACATTTAATTAGTATTGTCGAATTAGATGGAACAATTTAAGAATTAAGTGCAGCTCAGCACAACAATGCAGCGCGATATTTGTTGACGTTTGCCGGTCGATGTAATATCAAAACTTTTTAGATCGACTGTACACAAAACATTTTGACATGTTCTGGGGACGAGCAAAGACAATACCTTCGAATCGGTGTCGATGTGCGAATGAGAATCCGGGGTCAGATCACAAGGGTCACTCGACATGAATATGAAATTACTAATTATTCACTACGTTAAAGTTGTGACCATGAAATTGAATGAAATATAGAGATGGAAAGTTTTTAAAGTTTATAATTTTCGGCAACTTTTCAATGCGACAGAAAACAGTTAGTTTTTGAATTAAAAATAAGGGCCGTACAATCATAAGTTCTAAATTTGGCACAATTGCTCCAGCAGTAACAACTGAATTCAGAAACTATTACTGAGATATCGTCAGTTTACAAAGGGAACTGATCCGAGTTCGGCGAATTATACAGATAATAATTGATATCAAGGTTATCATAAAGTAAGGGATATATTTCAGTTTATATGTATTTTTAACAAATTAAGTTTGGATCTGAAAGAAATTCGATTTATTAACAATGGAATTTCTTATGTTCAACAGTGGTTGGCAAAGGTTCGATATGCCGTCTATTTTGCTGCTGCATAATCATCACCAACCGTTCCTCCAAATTGTACACAGCGTTATTCAGTTGTTCTGGTTGAATTGCAGCAATTTCCTCCCTCTTTTAATTCTTCCAGCGTTGTTGGTCGTGTTCTAAACACGAAATTTTTTAAATAACCCCACAGCCAATAATCCGCTGGGTTAAGATCAGGCGATCTTGGAGGCCATGTTCGTTACCTTTAACACTTGTATCAGCAGTGTACACGACAACTCTTTTGTTTTCCATAGATACAGTAAAATCCAATTATTGAAGCAACTAGATTCCATTTACTTTTTGCTACTAGTTTGATTTCTTAAAATTATATAAGATTTTAAAGTATACCCCTTACTTCCTAAGTTCTCAACAGGTTAAATATTAAGTTAGCACGATTGAACTCTAGATATCGGGAAACATTTATACTGGATATTCCTCGATCGGGTCTTTTACAGGAGTCCCGTACCCTGTAATTGGTTTGTTACTGTTGGGTAGTTGTAGTTTAAATAAATAAAAATATTAAAGAAGACTCAAAAATGAGATTGGGAAATTTCCATATTGATATCTTCGATACTGGACGAAATATTGTTAATTGTCACATACTTGCTACTGCCACATGACACTGCTGCGAAAAAGTAACTAAATTGTTTAGGTATATTTTATATTTAGTGCGATATTGTAGAGGACAGAGCTTAACTATGTTAAGAACAGTAAAAACGTAGGTATTGGAAATTGGCCTAATTATTCTTTGGCAATTATAAATTTAATAACGGGACACATTGACTATTTCATATTATGCTATTAAATTTGTGACGTGCATCATAAAAATCCCTAAATTGCTGTCGATCAGTACGGTTTTTGATTAAAATGTTACAATTTGTTTGCAACATTATTTGCCGGTTGTATTTTCAGTACATACAACATCTATATGTTTCGGTCCCTCAAGTTCACTGTGAATACGTTTAATTCATTTTTTGACTGCCTCATCGATAAGGGGGTGCAAACGCGCCCTTAGCAAAGGAATATCGTAACCATTTTAGTGAAATATCTGCGTTTTCATATCTATCTAAAATCTCAAGCAGGACATTATGCTTTATGGAGTCAAATGCCCTACTGAGATGACAACAGATTCCATCCTTCCTAGTTTCTCCAATAGAATAATTTCATTTGTTATATTTTTTCAGGTCCCGATATAGCCAGTATGGGCTTGGCAAATTCCTTAGATGACACAACGAACGCTTTCCAGCCTTCCACGGCGTACGAGGTCAACTTCACATTTGAGGATATCGACGACGCCGAACTGGACACTTACATCATGACGGATCACGAGTTCGAGTGCAAAAAGGGCTTGTGGCATCAGAGGAACGCAGACTACTTAGAAGAACAGAAAGGTAATTTATTTATTTATTTATAGAGTGCACAAGGGATGCACGACAGGCTAGAGAGCCCAAAATGTGATCCACAAATACAAAGTAAACAAAATATAATAGGTAAAGTAAAAAAAGAGAAGTATACTGTAGCAAAAAACAATAATAATTATTATTTAGATTCTGCTTTACAAAAGAAAAATCAAAAGAAATAACCCATATATGTATACAAACAAGTAAAAAATAATAAGTTGGTGTGTATACATGTATTTGTATAAAAAAAAAAAAAATAAAAAAATATAATAATTACTAAAAGGTAGTTTTGTTTTATACAAATTTTAAATCTGCTTATAGTTAAATTGAATATATCTATTTCAGAAAATCTTTCATTATAAATTCTACACATTCTGTTGATAATAATATATGTAAAATACAGGGGAAATTTACTGTTTACAATTTTATTATGAACATATAAACGTATAGCATTATTTATCTGATCATAAAATAGTTGTACGCACTCATCAGTGCAGCAGTTAATAAAAAGGTCAAACCATGAGATACCACATATAAAACTATTAATGACTCATAGTCCGCTTTTTTGAAAATTTTTTACTGAAGTAATTTTTGAAGGTGGTGTTTTTGCCAATGCGACAGAAATCATAAATTCGAACGATTTATGATGATCGTCTTCAGGTACCAGAGGAAAATTTGAGTGACTAACATTTTTAATGGAAGTATTCTTACATAGAATTAAATCCAATAACAGGTCGTTATGATTAGTTATGGTGTTAAATTGCATAAATTGCGTAATGATTTGATTCTGAAACAAATTAGAAATTCTGATTATTTTGTTTTATAAAAAGCCCGTGTATTTTAACTTTAAAATTTAATAAATTAATCTAGTCTTTCTAATCTTTGATCAGTATGCGAAAACAAACAAAACATGTACAGTGTTAAGAAGATATATTTTGTGATGTGAAGGAAACGAAACGAATGAAGAATAAACAATGAAAAAATTACCTTTTGAGGATATTCCGTAAATATTCCAAATTTCTCACAGCAAATAGTTTTGAGTGCACCTCTTTATTCCGTAATAAAATATAAATTCGATTCTATGAGTATAACGACAACTTTCATTATTTAAAATTTAGATAAAGGTACAAAATATACTAATAATAATTGACGGCACGTTGGGCGCCAATTGTATAACGATATTTCTCTTACATTAATTTATTAACCAAAAAGATACTTACTACTGTGTTGAAACTCTCTATCAGGGGTGAGCAGAGTGAAGTACTGCAGGGTTATTTATTATCTGCCAAACATGGGCGCCATCAATTGATCATTTTTGATGGTATTGGGTAAAGGTATAGTTCCTATCTAAGTGAAGACAATTGCAAAAAAACACTTGACAAGAACAAAGTTAGTTTTAATGTAATGATATTCAACTATACATTTACGAACATCAAACACATATAGAACCATATAAAGTTACATATTTTAACAAGTACTCTCAAATTTAGATCCTACTG
This sequence comes from Pogonocherus hispidulus, assembly GCA_963924545.1. Lineage (NCBI taxonomy): Eukaryota > Metazoa > Arthropoda > Insecta > Coleoptera > Cerambycidae > Pogonocherus > Pogonocherus hispidulus. The sequence goes on from OZ004693.1 coordinate 82,123,100, forward strand.
GAGAGAGAATTCTGCTATACTAAACTCGACATAAAAAGGTAAGTTCTAGATATTTTCAGTCCGCGAGGTAACGGTAAGGGCCCTTAAATTCTTTCGCACACACGGCCTAGGCATAGGTAAGTTAGTAGAATAAGGTACGGTATACGCAAGGTGTTCAAGAAGCACTTCCAAAATAGATAGATAATAAGGTACTCACATCAACTACGTAGTACAGGGGTTGCAGAACTTAACGTTTTTCATACGTTGCTGTCCCAGCACAACGAAATCGTAATAAACGATCGTTTTTCCTCCTAATTACTATAGGAAATCAAATTCAGGGTTGCTGCTATATTACACTCGTAATATTTTTTATTGTATCACCTTTTTTCTAGCTCAAAAATTCAGAGAGACTTCTGCGCGGTAATACGTCTTCTCGCCATGATCCTTTCGCTCCCCCTCTCGTTCTCTTACGTCCTCCATCCGCTCCCGTTCTTAACACGAGATGGCGTCACTATATTGTTCTGAACTTTAATTTATGTGACCTAGGACTATGTATGGATAGACCTAATGCACAACCACAGAGAGTGAAGTCGGGATTATAAGCACTTAATATACACCGAATACATAGAATACTTTAAATAAAGGATTGGTGTTTAACAAGCAGGTAAAAACATAGAATGAGATAAGAATTATTAGTTTAAATTAACTAAGAAAGGTATTTTATTAGCTACTCAAAACGAGACCGTTACATGAGATGCTTCGATTTTTGAGATCGATGAACAATAGAAATCTGATATTGACATTTTTGTTTTCAATTATAAAACTGCAAGATGTTGATAATGGAAGTGTATAATTTTAAATGATTTTGCCTTTGGAATTTTTAAATGAACGGTTTTTAATTTATATATGTTACAAAATCGTTAAAATAGAAACGCACAATTTACGATTTGATTTTAATTTACAGAGAGTATAGAGAAAATAATTTGCAAAGAATTGTACATGGCAAGATATACATATTTCACTGTTATTAACATAGTAATTATACTAATAAATAGGTTCGTCTTTGTGTACAAATAGATTAAGATAGTAAAATGCATTTGTCTGTCTATCCGTTCTAGTTCTACCAATTGCCTAAATCATTTTATTTAGTTTCCACGCTGAAGAGTTACAAAAACTTCGAAACTTCGATGTCTGTGTTTCCTTTGGAACCAAGACACAGCTCCTTTCTTTGTATTAGTTCCAAAATTGAGTTAAAATAGCTAATACTTTGCACAGCAGACAGAGATTTGTCGCCCGCCAATATCCATTTACCGTGGTCATGACCTGGGATGGTTTGGGGTCGAGCGGGATTATCGCTCTTTACCCTCCCCATCGCTGTAAACCTGGACTACCTCGTAGAGGTGGACCCCATCCTTCACTAACCCCGATCACAAACAGTGATAGGTGTGGGCGATTCGTGGGGTCTCCTACCTGTTCTCGCTCTACCCTGCAGGCTGGGTAGAATCTTCTGGCGCTCTTCTCTCTTGTCTTCTTTCTTCGAGCTTTGTCAACATGTGACGAAGTTTGTCAATGCTCATTCAAAGGTCGAAGGTAAACCTAATTTGTTAAAATAATTCATAACCGAGAGACAATTTTATGCTGAAGTATAGACTGTATTTTGTAAATTCTAGGTTAATTTTTATGTTTTTTTTTGAAGCATATGTAAATTTATCTCTCCTACCCTATTTTCTACATCTTTTGCTGTATATTTCTGTTATAAAAGTTCATATATCAGCTAATTTAAAAGAAGCCACTTGAACATTCCCTGTTAATGTACTTTTTAAAATATGCCACTGTATGAAGAATACACAATCCATTTATAATTAAAATTTAGATACTTTAATATTTTCATAGCGTCAATCCCGAACGCTATTCTTTGAGCGTCATATAATTTATCGAAGGGAAACATGAATTAACTTGGCATTATATAAACCTTCAAAATTAGCATGTTCCTGCATGCAGTGGAGTGTCTACCAGGAAACTATATTGCTAGTCGATCAAAAATGCAAGAGATGCATGTCTCGTATGTACACATTTTAGCATAAAATTGACTAAAATAGGTTTCTGTATAAGAGCCACAAGACTCGCTAAGATTACATTTTAAAGTATTCTACAAAAAGAAAAACATTCTTGGTACATCGCAGAGTAACAATATTAAATTTATACCCCAAAGTATTTTATTCTAGACGTGAAGCGAGATTTAAATAAAAATACCTAGTCGTTTAAATCGACTGTTTAACGTAAATTAATGTATAACAACATTAAAGTGTCGTAGAAATAAAATAAAAAAATACTTCAAAATTTGTCAGTTTATTTAATTTACTACTGGGAATTAAATGCTTCATTGAGTTCATAACTCTATTAAAAATATATATGTAATAAGCCTTTTAGATTTATTATTTATTTTTGAGAAACATATACCGGGTTTCCCATTTCATTTGACTAATGGCAATTAACATGGGCTATTTCATTGAATTTTATGTTCCCAGGGCACACTATGAGAAATATTGCTAACGGAATCGATAATACTCACTGTCAAACACTTCTGATTACCAAAATACTAAAGCGAAATGCTTTTTTAATTAAAATATCAATAAAATATCAATCCGTTTTAAGTTAACATATGTAGTTTACATAACTGTATTAGGGCTGTCGCTTTATGTCATCTGGTGGACTAGTTGGCTAAGCGGCAGTCTTTCTAACTGAACCGCAAAATTTTGCAGGTTCAAATCCCGCCAGAGACAACTTTTTTTTTTTTTTATTTTACTTTGAATTAATTACAAATTATTAGTGTTTACATATTCGAATAAATAGGGTTAATTGTCAGGATCTAGTTATTATTTTTGACGCTAATCTTATCACAACAATATCTAAGTCACAATATTTATTTATATAAAAAAAATAAAACATGTTTTTAATTGGTTCGTTTCCTTTACCTTTAATTAAAGCTACTATCTTATAAAATAAGCAATCAACAAACAACATATTTTTTTATTTATTCCGTGCACTGTGCTTTTACTAATCAGTTACAGAGGAACCGTCGTGAATTAGTAATTAGTGTTTTTTTTAATAAAAAATATTCTAAAATTATGAGTTTTTTTAAAATATGTTCACATTTATTCAAGTAAGCAAACACTTGTAATTATAATTAATCAAAAAGTAAAATTAAAAAAAGGTTCCCTCGATTGTGATTCGAACCCTCGAATATTTTTGAAGTTTCAGTTTGGGAGGCTGAGTCTCGTACCACTAGGCCACCATGCCATCTAATTTCCGTGTTCGAAGACAGTTATGTAAACTACATCTATTAGCTTAAAACGGATATCAATATATTTCTCATAGTGTGCCCTGGGAATATAAAATTCAATGAAATCTAATAGCCCATGTTAATTGCCATTAGTCAAATGAAATGGGAAACCCGGTATGTAGTTAACGTATTACCTACTATCAGAGGTCCAAAAATAAAATAAAACTTTATTTCGGAAAATGCTCAGAAATGTTTCCTCAAGAAGCTACCAAGTGAGCCTCCAAAGATGGCGACTTAAATGTTTAGTAAGCTGATGACAACTAAATTTTATGCAAATTTTGCTTTTAAAACATAATAAAAAAAATATAAAATGTTCAAACTGAGCTTCTTCAGTTGTGATACAGGTTTCGCAACACCTTCGCGTAGATAGTCGTACTCATTCAGTATTCCTGGGGTGTTTCTAATATTTTGAAAACTCTGTTCAAAACATCCCGCAATACTCCTACTTTTTCACATCCAATGTAGGGTCTTTAATGTGACACAAATAAAAATCAAGCGGGTTGTAATCAGGACTTCTAACTGGCAATGCTGCTGATCCTTTTTTTCCCATCCAGCGTCAGGTAATTGTTAAGATATTATCTAAGCTGAAAACTGAGAATAAGCAATTATTTTGTTGCGGATCATGGATTTATTGTGTGAATCATGGAAACACATCTTATCTTTTTGCTGAACAACGGTTGGTTTTATAAAAAAAATTAAAGAGACAAAAAAGTTTCTAATTGAAACTGGCTATCTTATTTGTCACCTCCTGTGAAAAAATAACTTATAGGACAGATGTACATAACTTAAATATTAGATTCAAGAGCACTATTACAGTTCCTAAACATAAAACTTTCATATTTCGTTCTGGATTTTCATATTGTATAGCATCTTTTTATAATGCCATTCCTAGCATTCTCAAGGATTTGCCAAGCCAGAAATTTAAAAATCAGTTAAAAAAAATTCTTTCTGCAATAAATATTTAGCAAGTGTTACATGTCTTCCTTTTTCTTTTTCTTATTGTTCCTTCAATGTTTTTATTCCAGTCATATATTTATATTTTGTTGGCGTTACCGTTACATGATTATTTTGTTCTTTCTCTTTGTGGGTTGAGTGGAAGAGCAGGGGTTTTTTTTCTTAAAAACACTGAACTCTGTCCTTTATAACATAACTCTGTTAACTGTAAATGTATTTCTTTAGAAAAATGGTTGTAATAAAAGCATTTATTATTATTATTATTATTATTATTATTATTATCTTTAAGGGATACTTTGTGATAAATTTGTTAATTATTATAAAGTTATTGAAAAAAAAGGAAATAGAAGTTGCTGATTTCACAACTTACGCCGATTAGAGATATAAAAAAAAAAATCAAGCAATTCTATACATTGGTAGAGGAAGTCTATCAAAATGTATTTTCTTCTTGTCGTTTAATTTAAGAAAAAATATACAAACCTTGATTTAAGAGTCCATTCACTAGGTTGAAATAAGCCCTAAATCGGCGTTCGTCTCGTGTCTAATTATAAAAAAACTATAAAAGATAGCGACTTTTAGTAAAAAAGTATTGAAAGACTTCAATCTAAGTCCCTATAGTAGTAATTTTTGGTATTTCTTTTTATTTTTAAAATTCCAGGCAAACAATCTTGTACTAAAATAGCGTATTTTCAAAAATTATTTTCTCTAAAATACATGTATTAAACAAAAATTTGCTACTATAGGGATCTAGTTTATCTTTTGATCTTTCCGGTGATATATAATTTATAACACTAAAAAGAAATTTTGTTGCAATTATAAGACAAATCCGGTACCCTTGCAATGAGGGCTAACTTTATTTCCATGTGCCTTTTTACATCGGCTTTACGTGCACCTCCGAAATCTTAATAATTCGATAGTAGAAATATGTAAGTCTTCACCCATCGGCTACCCATCCTTTCAATTTGACCCCGCATTCATGCCTGTCAAATCTACAGAGAATGGACCCTTAAGTCGCCATCCATGGAGGCTCGTAGCTTCTTGAGGAAGCACTTCGGGACATTAACCCAAGATAAGCTTTTTTCTTATTTTGGGCTGTACCTCAGAGATACACCCTGTAATATAATATACACCGGATTAATTTTATGGTTTCAGTTTTAATTTACTGAGGATTTTGTTTGCTTGAACAGTACTTTACAGAATTATAGGATGAATTGGTGTTTTCAATTTGGACACTTGGTTAAATGTTCATCGGTTCTTGAAATTTATTAGAAAATCTAAATAATTTTTTGCAAACCTTAAAATTATGATGCTGTGCAATATTTTGGCGCTAGACACCTCGATATTTTTTCTCACTAAAGCTTGTTGAAACCTTTTTATATTTAGAAAGTTAACAAGCTTTTGTAGTACATAATGTAGTACATAATGATAAATCAGATTTAGTTTAAAATCGATCTTAATTGTGTCACATAGAAATACGAATATACAAATGCTCGCCATGCATACATGCACCCATACTGCAAACGCTGTCCAATATCCAACTGGAAGTTATTTACTACAGAACGGAAATTTTGGTTTGATGTTCAAACATTAAAGCAGAAAGGGAGGGAATAGGATTATAGGAATATTCAGATTGCCAACAGTTCTGAATAAAGCGAAAATATATGAGTATATTATAATGTTATTAATCCGAGCTCGGTTCAGCTCTCGCTGTATTATTATTGTTCGGGCATATTTTTATACAGGGTTGAGATAAAGTATTTATTTTATTTATTTATTTATTTTCTTTATACAGTATCCAATGGATTATAAACCCAATTACAGGATAGGGTGAGAAGGCAAAATATAATTAAGAATACTAATAATAAAAAACCAAAGATTAACCTGTGTAAATGGCATGACTAATACAGAGTTAAAGGACGTGGGGATTCGAACCCACGACCTCATGGTTAAGCGATCGAGACACTATGCTCTGATCCGCCGACTTGTTTCTTTCTTTCTTTCTTTTATTGAACATTCTGCAATATACAATAACAGTAATTTTAAATTTAACCGCTTTTTATTAATTTGACAGCCTCGACCTCATATTGTTTATTTTAGTCTCCATTTGTTGGACCTCACTGTATTGTAATAGAGGAAATAATATAATGTCTTTATACTGCTTTTCACAATAGCTCTTTTGATCCTTTCATCTTTTTTTTAATACTGGCTATAAATCACTAGGGAGGGATCCAATTAACTGACGCCTGTTCGACGCCCGACTGACGGCCCTCGAAATATTATTGACAGCCGAATAATTAATAGTGTAATATCAGAATGCCAATACACTCGAGATACTGTTTAATTGTGGTGGCAATCTCGCACGTTGAGACACTGACGGTAAGGGGAATTCGAATTCAATAGATCAAGGGATCTAATTGTGAATTGCTTTAGCGCTGCGACTCTATCCTGCAGGCAATATATATTTATTATTTATTAATATTAACGTTAAGTAAATCTTAAGTGCTTATACATGGCCAAACCAGAAAACCAGAAAACAAAATTAAAGATATGACTATATGTTCAAGGTGGCTCGTTTAATATGGGCCTATACCTTATCTCAGAAACTACAAGTCCCTTGGGAAAAAAATTATATGAAATTGTTTTTTTCAAAGTTATCTTCAATTTTTTAATATTTTCAAATTTATAACCTGTTTATATCGAGGTTTATATACAGGGCGATGAACTAAAGTTCCTTTTTTTATTAAATTTTCAGAAAGCCCTCGTAAAGACAAGTTAGTGATATATGACATGATGGGTCTGATGCTCACCATTTCGGAGTTATTGAGAATTATCTTCAGGAAATAGCCCATATTAAAATCGCGCTAGAAAAGTTAATAATTAAGTTTTTGAGCATCAACTTGTGCCAAGAGATTTCAAGTTTTATTTACTTTATTATGTAAGTACTCCAATATTCAGTTTATAAAAAAAATAACCGTGTTGCCACATTTCGAAAACCATAAATTCTCACGATTTTTTCAAATGGAACACCCGTATATTGTTACATTTCTAGAAAGCTCTTCTATCGACAAATTCAGAGATATATAATATGATGGGTTTGTATTCCATCGTTTCTGAATGATTATCCTCAGAATATGGGCTTTTAATACTGGCTATTTCCCGGAGGTAATACTTTTTTTTAAATAGCACACCCTATATATTATTATATTTTTAGAAAGCCCTTCTAAAAATAAGTTCAATGATATATAATATGATAGGTCTGATGCTCACCGTTTCGGAGTTAATGAGATTCTTTCTATAGTCACTGGTATTATCTTCGGGAAATAGCCAATATTAAAATCCTATATTCTGAGGATAATCATTCAGAAACGATGGGATACAAACCCATCATATCATATATCTCTAAATTTGTCGATAGAAGGGCTTTCTAGAAATGTAACAATATACAGGATGTTCCATTTGCAAAAATCTTGAGAATTTATGGTTTTCGAAATGTGGCAACACGGTAAAATTTTTTTTATAAACTGAATATTGAGTAATTATATAATAAAGTAAATAAAATTAGAAATCTCTTGGCGCAAGTTAATGCTCAAAAAGTTAATTATTAACTTTTCTAGCACGATTTTAATTTGGGCTATTTCCTGAAGATAATTCTCAATAACTCCGAAACGATGGGCGTCAGACCCATCATGTCGTATCTCATTGAACTTGTCTTTAGAAGGGCTTTCTGAAAATGTAATAATATATAGGGTGTGCTATTTAAAAAAAGGAACTTTAGTTCATCGCCCTGTATATAAACAGGTTATAAATTTGAAAATATTAAAAAATTGATTCCAAATTCCAAATTTCAGACCAGGTAGAGTAAACTGAAATATGACGAAAACCCCTATACAGTTTTCCTCTAAAGTGCTCGTAGGGTAGCTACACCCCCTGAAAAGGGTGATCCCGAAAACGGTTTTTATGAAATAACTTTAAAATGGTTTAATACAAAATTACGAAATTTTGAACGTATGGCTACACTTTTTATGCTTAATAATATATAATAGAAAATATTTAAAAATTTGGATCTGGGATGTGAGAAAATGGGGTGGTTGGGGCTAAATTTGACTGTAACGTCAAATTTTTTTATGATTTTTAAAGCGAAAATATGAAGATTTCAACGTAAAAAGGTACTCTTGGCGAATCCTGATAGAATGCATCGTTTTCTAGTAAAATCGATTGGAAAATTTCACTGCTTGCTCTCTCTAAAATGTGACTTTTAATAGATAGCAAAATATGAAAGTTTTCAGTATGCCACAACAAAAATGGCCTCGTCAAGTAATAATTGTTAAGATTTTAATTGGTGTTATTTGACTTTGAGTGACATCGATTTGGGCAAATTTCTGAACTTTTAAGCATACCGCCTTACAGCAGCTCTTATGCTCCCATGAGATTCACCTGAAGTTAATAACATATCCACATATTCAGAAAAAGTGTACCTACTATGATATACTTTTTATTGGTATTGGTATACTTTATTACACATCACTTATGACAACCAACTTTTTTAACTGTAGGTACTTAAACAATACTATTCAAAAATCAAATAAGACCGATTAAAATATTAACAATTAGTACTTGACGTTTGAGTTAAATATCAGGCCATTATGACACTGAATATCTACTGAAAGTTGTATTTTAGAGCAAGCAGTAGAATTTTCCAATCGATTTTACTCGAAAAATGGTGTATTCTCTCGGGATTCGACAAGTTTACCTTTTTTACGTTGAAAGCCTCATATTTTCATATTTTCGTTTTAAAAATCATAAAAGATATGTATAAAAAAGTTAGAGTCAAATTTCCCCCGACGACCACCATTTTCTCACATCTCCGATCAAAATGTTTTAATATTTTCTATTACATAATGTTCAGCATAAAAAGTATAGCATCCGGTTAAAATTTCGTAAATTTATAATAAATCGTTTTGAAGTTATTTCATAAAAACCGTTTCCGGGACCACCCCTTCAAAGGGTTGTAGCTACCTTACGAGACACATGAGAGGAAAACTGCGTAGGGGTTTTCGTCATATTTCAATTTACTCTACCTGTTTTGAAATTTCAAATACCCATATCGGAAACACTTTGTATAATTTACCATAATATTAATTCTAAACAAATGGTAGATTTGAACATAGGGAAATAAATATTTAACTAAATCAATTGCATGGTTTGTTTATTAATTTTTTTTTATAATTATACTACTTGTATATTACAACTAATTTATTGTAATACTCCAATTTTTTATTTCCTATTAATTACCAAATAATGATTTATTTTAATTACAACCATAGCTTCTGTAAAAATGAAATTACTTAATTTGATGTGATATTTGATATCAGTCATCATATCATCAAACCTGTTCATATAAATTAAATATAATATATAACATTTACTGAAATAGACTGGAAAATATGCGTACCTTTATTAGTATTATACACTTAGAGAAAGGTTTCTTACATTTAAATACAGGGAAATAAATATATCCGCCTTCCCGACTGCAGATACTGATTCGCTGCATCTACTAATTTATAAACTTTATAATAAAGCATTATTTACTATTGCGAAATTTTGTCTATTAATATCAAATTACCTCAATGTTTTACATATAGAATTACTTAAGTTTCAAGGATCGGTTTAGTTGTGTTTATATAAATTGGTATTTTTGCTTCTTGCTTTTTAAATACAATTTTCAAATTTGGCATGGCAAAAGTACCTACTTATTAATGATTTTTGACATAAAAATTACCTTACCGGTTACCTACCACTACTACTTCCGGTTTAAGTAATACCAACTCTCAATTTTTATACTTAACACCCCGTATATTATTATATTTTTGAATCTACGTCATTTTCTGAATCCAACGATATAACATAAGTGACATTTCAGCTGTCAAATTACTTTTTGGACTCTCTTTTACTTTTGAATTTAGAGTGCCTTCTCTCAATTGTAATTTCTGTTATGTTGGTCTCATATAGATAAAATAAGCGTATGGGTAGTTTGCTTATTAATTTTACTGTCTGATGGTACCGTAATACCATTATGGTTCTATTCAAAAAAATACTATATTTAGGTCTAACCATTTTGAAGAATTGTAACACCCTGTAAGTAGAGAAATTGTATCGGGGATGGTCAAGCCATTCCCTCCTTCCCAATTCAAAAGCAAAATAGAGTCCAAAAAGTAATTTGACAGCTAAAATGTTGCTTATGTTGTATCGTTGGATACAGAAAATGACGTAGTTTCAAAAAATATAATATACAAAGTGTTCCATATAAAAATGGAGAGTTGGTATTATTTCCGCTAAAACCGGAAGTAGCAAATAGGTAATTTTATGTCAAAAAGTTACCAAACAGTAAGTGAAAAAGTGATAAGGACATTCGCCGTGCCAAATTTGAAAACTGTATCTAGGAAAATAAGGAGCCAAAGGGGGGTACACAATGAACCGTCACACTGTATACTCTCCGCTGAGAAATAGTAATAGATAAGGATATTATTTAATGTGCATTTGTTTGAGCCAATATCAGATATTCCTAATCTAATAATAAAAACTAAAATGTTTTTTTAAGGAGTGTAAAAGAATTCGACTAAGCTCGAAACAAGAATCCAAGCGATGCACATAATAAAAGATCCACAATGTTATTTTCCAGAAATATAGATTTTTTAATTTTGATATAGGTAGCTACCTCAGCATACCTTACACTAGCGTGATTGACTGTTGTTAAGAATTCTAAAACCCCCAAAAAAGATGCATTTATCATAATATTTCTGTCATCTGTTCAAGGTTAATAATTTGTCCCTCTTTTTGTAAAGTGCCTTGCGTGCACTATGTTTAGGTTAGGCGTTAGGCCATCTGGCAATTTTGTACAGTTTGTATAGACATTCTAGTCAGTTCTCTATGTAACTCCGTATGCTAACGTTGCATATGTTAAATAACTAACTTGCTAACTTTTGAACGAATCGAGTTAGAGAGTTTTAACAAAATACAGGGTGAATCATGTAAAGTGAAGTTGATTCTGAGGATAAATTCAATTCTTCAAATTCAAAGATGGCGCTGTAAACTCAGTTTTTTTTAATGGCAAAGTTTGCCGTGGTGCACCTCATTTAAAAGGTAATTCAATTCTCTACATTCTCGTTTTTGAAAAATGACAATCGAGTTATCCGTTTTCTAGTTACAAGCGTTTGTATTAACGATATTTAAAAGTTTTGCTTTTATCAAGTCTCCTTGCCTTTGCTTGCCACTGTCACTGAAATGTCAATAAGGTTCCAGAAAGTAGTTTAGCGTACAATTTAAGAGTGTTTGAAAGTTTCTACAGGTTTTTTTCTTATTTTTTTAAGTTATTAGATTTGATAGATTTAAGAGAAAATTTAAGAGGAGAGCGGTCCTTCAGAATGCTGCGGGAGGAAATTTTTCCAAAGATACAAAGAATAGCAGGCAATAACATTCAAAGTATTGTATTTCAACAAGATGGTGCCCCGCCTCCTTTCTATGGACCTTTTATCGATTTTTCAAATAACCATTTCCCGGGCAGATGGATTAGCAGAAGGGGCCCGATAGAATGGCCGGCTCGTTCCCCGGACTTAACTCCTCTTGATTTTTTCTTATGGGGATATTTGAAGGCAAAATTCTACAGAACTCCTCCAGTAAATATCGACGAACTACAGCAACGTCTAATACATATGTGTAGAAATATCCCTGCAGAAATTTTAGGAATATCAGGCAAGAATTTCAGAGTAGACTTTTTATGTGCCAAGAAGTTAATGGACAACATTTTGAATAACTTATTTTATTCTTTTATTTTTTGTTTTAATAAATATTTGTTCAAAATTTGTTGTATTACAATATTAATTAACATTATATTCATGGATCAGATTAGAAACAGAAACGCTTGTAACTAGAGAACGGCTAACTCGATTGTCATTTTTCAAAAACGAGAAAATAGAGAATTGAATTGTCTTTTAAATGAGGTGCAACACGGCACACTTTGCCATTTAAAAGAATTGAATTGACAGCGCCCGTGATGCCATCTTTAAATTTGAAGAATCGAAGTTATTGTCAGAGGCAACTTCATTTTACATGATTCACCCTGTATTTTGTTAAAACTCTGTAACCCGATTCGTTCAAAAGTTAGCAGGCGAGAGGGGTTACTTTATGGACAGACTGTACGTTTTTACACTAAAAATGCGAGTTATTTCTACATAATAACTAAACAAATAAGTTAAATAATACAGTCCATTATACGTAACTACAACTGTGATTAGGTATTTACAAGGAAATACACGTTTTTGACCCTTTAACGTCATGTAAATCCTTTTATAACTGATGATGTGTATCGCGTGGATTCTTGTTTTGACTTTATTTAAGGTCAAAATTCGGTTTTTTTCCGATTTCCTCATATTAAAGGTCGACAAGCTAATCTGCACGACGTGCATCTGCAATATTCGGTAACAACCACTTAAAATTACTTTTAAAAATAAAACTGAATTAACTATTCATTAAGTAAGTAATTTAATAAACTATCTATAAATGTCACCTGAGGTGCTATTATATATAATATATAAATATATTATACTACTGCGTATATGCGTTATATTTATTTAACGCAGAACAAAACATCTATCTACGCGCCTTTATTGAATTGAAAATAGCTGTGGACAACTGATTGATATGAAAGAATGTAAATTTATCAGAAATACGTCAAACATCTCTCTTTTGTTTTGGTTTCCTCTTATTTCCTATATCCCATATTTATTTCATTAAAATGTGAAATAGAAAGGTTTGAGTCCGGAAATAGCGGACAGAGAGTTGATGGAATGAAATGCATACATTTCTTAGAAATAGGTAAAATGATACCCTTCTTTTTTTAGACCAGTTGTTGTTGAGTTGTCCATATATAATATTAATTTATAATAATAACTCGTAGCAACAGTTATAATAGTATACTAAGGAAAAATATTGGTTATTATATATATGGTTTGCTTCATATTAAAGAGCCATAGTTCTTATAACATTTATCTAAACTATAACTGTCACTAATAACTAATCACGGGCCAAAATGTTAGTTTTTGAAGGTAACTCGAAATCAATTAAATTCATTTTATTTTGGGGTATAGGTATAAAGTACAATACAATTACCTCAATTTAACTAATTCTATATATCTAATTGTTTTCAAGATACCAATTTTCAAGAATTTAATTAATTATTCACTGCACAGACTCGACTCAAAATTCTTCGTTTTTAGTAAGCACCACACAGATACAGATTAAATGTTTGTAGATGGTAGACATAGAAGTTATTAATAAGATTCGTCTAAAATGGTACTGTGTAAATTTAAATGAACTAATTTAACTCTATATTATTCCGGTGCCTTTGCATCAAAAGCGCATTTTAAAGTTGTGCAGAGCTTATCAGGCCTCGTTATTCGCGCACCCCTTGTTTAGCTGATAGAGGTGAAATTACCGGCATAACCGGAGGTGAGCTTAAATGGACCCACGTAACTGATATTATTACTACATAATGCACAAACAGCGGAACGTATAGGTATAAGCGTAAACACAGATAATTTGACCTCTGTCCTTAATTAAATAAAACATTGTAAGCTAAAGCGTAGATAGTAGAAAAGAATTCATATACGTACAAAATTTAAATAATAGTACGAACGGCAGGTAATATACAGGGTACGAAAGTGCATGAGTTTCGGTCGATTCTGTTACGGAAGGAACAGAATAAGACGTTAATAGACATTAGTAAGAACAAAGATTGTTACATTTACATTGCATTACAGAGTGTGTCACAGAACAACTTAAGAGTAGGGAGAAGGAGTTTGCCCGCAGTGAAGAGTCGGAGACGGGAGTGCACACGCGCTTTGCCTTGGGGGCGTATACATGCATCTTCACTGGTCAGTAGGCGTAGCTAATAAAATAAGATCTGACGTATGGCATCTAAGGATATGTGATATCTATGTCGACCTACTTTGCACAAGAGTTTCTTCTCTTTTTTTCTTTTTGTACCATACCACCGAATTCATGTACTTTCGTTCATCCGAGAATTGAAGACACGTGCAGAAAGTTCCTGCACAATCGTCATCTTGTAAGAATGGAAATGAAGATCATAATGAAGAATTCTCCTCACAGAACGATCGGAAAGTCCAAGGGCAGACACATGTTTGCGCGTAGAACGTCGTGGTGATCGCAACATTGAAACTCTCACTGCCTCAATGTTTTCAGGTGATCTAATGGGGCGAGGGACAATAGCTCTTCGTCTTGTCGCACTTGTAGTTTGTTTGAACGTAGTGACCTACGTAACAATTGATTTCCGGTGTGGGACAGGGGGCGACGGTGCTAAATTAAAGCGATTCCGAAAGGCGCGCTGGGTTGCGATCACAGAACATCCGCTCGAAAAGTAGGCCTCAACGGCAAAAGCACGCTTCTCACTGTTCCAACGCATGATGACGACTGAACCACAAAACATGGACTGAACTGTGTCGGGACAAAACTTTATAGTCCCGCCTCTCAAACGAGACCACTAGCACTCCGCTACGACATCAACCGACTGAATGGCGCGCATTTTAAAAAAGGAAGTTGTGCTGCCGCACCCTGTATGATAAAAAGGCTTTTAGTGCATTTATAAGATATTTGGCTAACTAAAGTAGTTAGAGATTCTTCAAGTCAAGTAGCTTGATAATTTTATGAATTACTCGATTCGAAAGTTTATTCAAACTATACACAGTTTGAGATTACTTCTTTTTCTGTTGGTTTTTATATCTGAATTGATAATACACTTCAAAATTGGAAGGACACTTGACTTTATTTTAAGTCTACACTACCTATCCTCAATGGGGTAAAGGTAGGTCACTTTTTTAAACAAGAAAGTAATTGGACGTTACGTTTTAAAATAAAATTAATATTAGGGATATAAGATCATATTAATTACATGCAAACATACAAACAAATGAATGTTGAAAGGGTTCAATAACCTTCCTCAATTAAGGAAGGGCATACCACCGGAATATTTTTTTCTAGTTGGTGGTTCCGTGGGTTTTTCGGATGACTTCTTGGCAAATGTACCCAACCATCTTTTGCAACCATTTGTGTACTTTATTCCCTCTTTAGAATCGTTCATATTATGTTCATATTCCCATTCATCTTCTTTTGGCTCTTTATGCGGTTGTCAAACATCTCAATAATTTAAGGTTGGTGAGTACTGGTGGAAAGTCTGGTATGCCGGGTCTGTGATGATGTAGATGAGTGCGCTGCACTTTTTGCGTGAATGTGAATTCTACATTCGTATGAGGCTAACGCTCTTGGGTAAATCATTCTTAGAACCTTATGAGCTAAAGAAAATTTCAGTGAGTAGACTTTTCGACTTTATACAGAAGAAAAATAAAAACCAGAGTAAGAATACAAAGAATAAGAAGTGAGAATATATATATATATATATATATATATATATATATATATATATATATATATATAAAATCAAAAATTCTCCTCGCTGAATAGGAAATCAATAGATGCACAATAGGTCTAGCTGTGGTCACAGTGCTTTGGGACTCGCCTTACTGGGAGACCAATCCTCAGAAAGAAGAAGAGCATTTCCACCTTTTTACGCCAATGCTAAACTTTTGTGCTGTGAGTTCTGATATTGGGTATTCCAAGGGAAATTTTAAGGTAGAATTTATGTATGGAATTCGTTTTTATGGAAGTTTTCGAAGAATTATTAGTTTCATTTATATAAATTACATAGAATAGACGTGCTTTTGGCATTTAATTTTAATTTTTCCAGTCATAATACCTAAGAATTTCAATTGATTCACACTTTAGGTATATTTATCCAAAGAGAAATGATTTTGAAATACGCTGCTTTTAGAAATTGTGAAATAGATATTGGAAGGTACGAGTACTCATAAAATCAGTTTAGCTTCAGACTTTCTCAATTTCCCTTAACACACATTAAAATAAAGTTAGAAATATAAAGCGGGATTGTAAAATATTATTGCTCTCATAATTTCAAGTCAGGCCTGTATGAATTCTGAAAGTCGCATTATTATTAATGTTGCAATTTTCATGAATTTATTGTGCTGATTTCAATTTTTTAAACATAATCTCATTTAATATGAGTTCCCATAACTTTTTATTGCGTAGTTGAATTGACTAGGAAAGCTAAATTCTATTAGCGCTCTATATAAAACAAATATTATATTCATTTTATATTACCTTAAGCAGAGGCAATTTTATAAATTAATATGCCTCTATTAAAAAATCAGGAAAGAATAAGAATCGAATAACTAAAACATATTTGTATAAATGGCGAATGCGCCAAGAATACTTGTATTAAACTACTAGTAGGTATAATATTAATTTTAAAAGAACTTAGTTTGTAATATTGGAAATATTTATGTTAATATATGGGGACCAAGTTAGGAGTTTTTGTCATGGTCGAGAGACAGCGCTGTCGCGATTGAGTGACGCAATACATACAGTGGAGCAGATGAAACCTATAACACATTGTAGCGCATGTTTTGTGTATATTATGTGGTGTGATCTATAACTTTATTTAGCAGGGCAATTTTTTTAAATGGGCTAGAGTGCGTTATCTGCACAATTCGAAAACTGGTGTTTGTGAGTCCATACATTGCCATCATAAAAAAAAAAAAATAAATCAAACTGTTACACTTACCGACCTGAAATTTTAACTACTTATGCACAAAACCTAAGAGCTTCGAGCTGTAAGTTAGGGTTGAGACCTGTAACCGGCGCTTTCGAACGGCGCGCTGAGGCTTATAGCGCGAATACTGGTGCCTCTATAGATGTCTACCCCTAGAAAGAAGCGAGATAGACCAACAAAACCGTTGTTAGTTAGACAGGCGATTTTACTCTACTAATACAGATAGCGCAGCGGTCGACTCGTAAACGGCGTGAAGTAGTAGGGAGTGTTCAGTTATAATACCGTACTCGCTTAATGGTGTAGCGTCTCATTTGATAGGACGATCGGCACGCTTATAATTATGTTTTATATATGGTGTTATCATTTCCAATGCCTCCTATAGTTACAAGAATTGCGACATCTGTGAATTTTTGTTTGTACTCAATATTAATTAAAAATATATTCAATAATTCAACTTAATAAATTTAGAAGGGGCGTGGAACCTTTGGTGTGAAGATATCACTGATGTAGTTTTCTACATAACACCCAAAACACTATACTGCACTCTATGCGCGTTTCCCCAACCAAGTTCGCATCATCTGGAGATTAAAAGTACCTTATACGGTAAGCGTTTGTCAAAAGTACATGCGTCCCTTCGTCCAGAAGCTGTTCTTCATGACCGTTTTTTCGTTAATTATCGAAATGGAAAATAAACCAGGTTGTAGGAGTCAATACTTTCGGAAAAATCCTATCCGAAATAGCAAAATATCTTCATTTAGAAAATTTTAGTTTATAAACAGGTCGCTGTTTTAGAAGATCATCCTCAACACTACCTACGGATATTGGTGCAGATATTTTAAGCTTAAAACGTCATGGTGGTTGGCGGTGGGTTAGTAGCGGAGGGTTATGTGGAAGATTCGATTCAAAATATAACTAATATTGGATCATCATCCATTATTATCAAATGAATCGAATTCTTGGACAAGAAAATACTAATAATTTCCCCGTTTTACAAGAAGTAATTAAAAATGATTCACAGTGATATCAGTTTGGAAGCGACGTCATCCAATACAGCATTGACAATAAGTCTTTAGAACTGTATAAACTGTCGAATTAATATAAATTTTTATGAAAAAAATTAATGATGTTTTCACCATATAACCAATTTTGTTGTTATAAAATGTTAATATAAAAATGTTCAAGAAACGTATTTTTTGCGTTTTTATTGCACTTTGCCTCAAAAGTGATAGCTTCTGACAGGATCGTAGAAAATAGTTATTTAAGATACAAGTGTAAAAAGCCTTTATTGCACGAATGACTAGATTAAAAATACGAGCGAAGCGAGTGTTTTTAAAAGCCATGAGTGCAATAAAGAGGCTTTTTACAAGTGTGTCTTATAACGTTTTATTTTCGATCGTGCCAATTATTGTAAGAAATGGGCAATTTTTCATGAATATTTGTAAAACTGTATCAACCTTTTGTGAATGTCACTTTGACGGTTAGTATTTTTTGAGTTGTAGTTGAAGTCGCCATTCTAATTATATTACTTCATGGTCGTGACGGAAAATCTGTGATGATAGTAACTAAAGAAACGATATTATAAATAAATTGGCGTAGTTGAAGTCGCCATAACCGTGCAATAAAAGCGTCGAAAAAAAATTTTTATTGCACAGTTTCTTATAAAAGGCCACTTTTTACACTGGAAATGATGTAAAAACTGTTACTTTTTAAACGATCGTAGATAAACGATTTTTTTATAATTTGAAAAAACTCGAGCATTTTCACCTTTTTACGACTTTTTAATTTTCTCATGGAAAATGCCGTAATTAAATTAATTAGATGAGGAGTATTTTTGAGATTTTGTTGAAAAGTACATAATTAATATGACGAATATGGTTTTTAATATGGTAATACAATTTTTTATTGTTATGTGAACATTTCTATAGTTTTCAATTGCATCTCTACATGAATTGAGCTCCGCTCAGAAACTGTGATCCTTTTTGTTATTATTTTAGGGTTCATTTTACATCTACCGCAGATAGTTTAATTGTAAATTAAATCTGTTACACAAAATCAATGTGTTAAGTCTAACACTCAAGGGGGAATAATTGGAAACACCACCATCGCCCTTCTTCTTTCCGGTTACCGCTCCGGTGTTTGTTTTTGACAGGTCTTGTCATTTTGTCCTCGCATCGCATTATAGATGACGACAGCCGCAGGGGTCGTGAACTTCGCTTTCGGGAGGGTATCACACTATGACCGAAAGTATCAAATTGATATCTGACCCTAATGGGTCCCGATTGAGTTGTATTCCGCCCGGTTGTTTACCGGAAAACGTTAACGTCCCTTTATTTCTGAAACGGTCGGATAAACGCGAGTAGTTGTAGCAGAAAACAGACAGAAAACATTTTGTAATTTATTTATATGTCGCAGTTGTTGTATACAATGTTACATTTTTAAGTGCATAGTAAGTTATTCTGCATTATTGTTAAGAATAACGCAAACACAAATACATGCTGTTACAAATTCGCTTCTTACTATTGGAATCTCGAAAACTGTAAGAGATACGAGGAAGCTCAAATGGGGGCAAAGTTGCGTAATCAGGAAACGAACATAATGCCTCAAGAAAATTTTGGAAATTCGTTTTAATTTTTTTGTAGCCTTATCTGAGTTAATATATTATAAAAATGGAGAGCACTTCCTCAAAGCAACTTTCTGACCTCTATTGACCAGGATATTTATATTTCCAATTTTCAATTTTTTAAATACGGGCCTGGAATTTTGAAACCGTAATTTGCATGTCTCCTTTACCTTTAACAACATGCTATCCCAGAAAAATCATATTCTGGTGGATCCAACGAAAAAATGCAAATGATTAAAACTGGAGAATGGAGAATGCAAATGATTAAAACTGTTTTAATCATCTGGAGATTACTAAAACTGTTTTAATCATCTCCAGATGATGCCAACTTGGTTGGTGAAACGCGCGTCGAGTGGAGTATAGTGTTTTGATGTTATGGGGAAAACTACGTCAGTGTCAGAGTCTGGATATATTTTAAAATTATAATTATTATGAGTCGTTTTTTGGTTAATGTCATTTAATATATTCTTTTTAATTTTTGGTTCAAATTTGTTCCCTGTGGTGCCAAATACGAATATCAAATATTTTTGCAGTTAAATCAGTGGCTAATAGTTAATTAAATATTGTTCAAATATCAGTTATTATAATTGATTAAATTTAAAATTTCTACCATCCTAACAATCTGCTTATGGTAAGTTATCTTTCACCTAGTAATATTATTAATGAGCTACTAATGATATGGAATATTGTTTATAAGTATTTATATTATAATTGGATTTGTGATTTGATTTGGTTTTATTTGATTTGATATTACTTTTGTTTTCATTCAGTAGAGGTATTGCCACAGCTCGGATAAATATAAACGATATTAAAAAAATATTTTATTCACCCATGTGTCAATATCCATTGACCGTGGTGATGACCTGGGATGGTTTGAGGCCGAGCGGGATTATCCCTCTTTACCCTCCCCATCGCTGTAGGCCTGGATTGCCTCGTAAAGGTGGACCCACAGCCTGCTTTAAAAGCAGGCTGTGGTGGACCCCATCCTTCACCAACACCGATCACAAGAAGTGATAGGTGTGGGCGATTCGTGGGGTTTTCTCTTGTCCTGGCTCTACCCTGCAGACTGGGTAGGATCTTTGGCGCTCTTCTGTCTTCTCTTCTTTCTTCGCCCGCATGTCTAACCCACCGGGGGTAGTTTGGCTCGGGCGGGGACGGCAAGTGCCGCTCCCGTCCTAGGTGGTGGTTTGGGGGTAGGTCGTGTACCCGGGGATGCACCTCTAAAGGACCGAACTGGCCTTTTAGTTTTGTGCAAAGTAAGGGAAGTACTCGAAGTGAGCCCGCGACCGATGTCGACGGTCGTGGCTTCGAGGAGAGGTCTGAGGGTCATTTTTTAGTCGCATTAGTACATAATTTTAGACATGCTAATGGCGGAAATACTAGATTGTACCTAATTCGGTTAACCTTCAAAAACACCCTCTATTTTCCAAACAGTGGGATATTGTACCTCAGATCTGGTTTTATCATCAATGTCACATAAAGAATCAATGTATAAGATGTACAACTTTCAGTTCGCTGGCTTACATAGATCCATAGATTCCCATTCCTACTATAGACTTTTAGAAGCTTTTTTATGGTTCAGATAGTAAATACTTTTTGGCTATTTTTTACAACAATTCATCAATTTAAATAAAAGAGGGCCATTAAACCGCTATTTGATTTGTAAATTTAAGGTCAATCAGCAATAATCAGCTTTACAGCGCACTCCACTTTAGCAGACAAAAGCGCTTTTAACCTAAGTAGATTACAATCCCATGTATTTACAAAGTTGTCCTTAATTATTATTTAATCTAATATGGAATTCACGAAAATTTGACACCGTCCTATTATCTCAGAGTTTCCCAACACGATGTTCAATTAACATTATAGCCATCACGAAATAATACTGATAATTTCAAAAGCTTAAGAACTAGTTGAGAGCCTAGCCTATTATTGTTAAAATATAGGTTATGTCAAAGGACAACAATACAACTTGGTAAATACTTTAGGTCGATAGAGCATTTACCGCATTGTGTACCTACAATTTGTGATGCACTATACAGTATGGGTGAGTTTGCATTACACACTCGTAAATGTCATCGCAAGATATTAAAATTTTTCAAAAAATACTTTAAAGTGATTTTTTTTTGCTCTTTTAAACTCTGTGATTAAAAATGCTCTCATTAAAAAAACAGTGTACAGTGATTTTTTTTTAAATGGAGCACCCTGTATTTTATTTCATAATTTGAAATTCTATCAAATTCTGAATATAACACCGTTTTTATTTTTTTTTAAAGTGATGATATGAGTTAGGAACAATACAAGAAATTATCGGCACTAGGCCATGGATTGCAAAATTATTAAAAACAAAGCATGCTTGTGAAGACAAAAATTATGCAAATAACTCATAACTTTGTTAATGATATTATTTTCATTTATTTCAATAAATATTTTGTATCAATTGTACAATCCATGCATGGCCTAATACCAAAGTTTACAGAATAAATATTCTGTGAACTTTGCTAGTACCGATAATTTCTTGTATTGTTCCTAACTTACACATTATCACAAAAATAAAAACGGTGTCATATTCAGAATTAGATAGGATTTCAAATTATGAAATAAAATACAGGGTGTTCAATTAAAAAAAAAACTCTATATATGTCGCTGCTCTTTTGTTTTTTTAATGAGAGCGTTTTTAATCCGAGGATTGAAAAGAGCACAAAAAATCACTTATAAGTACTTTTTGAAAAAATTTTAATATCTTGACATTTACGAAGTTACTGAGTGTGTTAAGGGCCCCACAGACTACGTACAATTCGCGCGAATTGGCCTGTACGGACCAATTCGCGCGAACGAAGACTGTACCGTTTATTTGTCCACACACTACAAGCTATTAGTACGGTACGTTCAACGCGCGAACAATGGTTTCTCGAAAGTGTCTCCTAGCAGTGGCGGCAGTAATTGCAGTAAAAAAGAAAAGGGAGAAAAATTGTACAAGATGGTGCAAAAATTGGCTTTGTAGCTGTTGTAATAAATGCTGTACAAATAATAAAGGTGTGTTTTGAACATTTTCATTTGAATGAAATTTCTTACCTTGTCATTCTCATAAACACCTCTTTCGCTGTTGTCGTCTATGTTCGATACACTATCTCTAGGCATTTTTATTTTTATTTTATTTTTATTTTTATTTTAGTATACACCATCCAACAGTACTTAAACCAATTATAGAATGGGAAAAATATCACAAAATATAAAATACATCATTTATCAATAAAATTACCATTAAAATTATATATAACAGAAAATAACTGAATTTACAAAATCGCAAATATATAACGGACTAAGGAAACACTTTTTTCAGAGAATTGTAGGAACAGTTGGAAATATCAACGCTGTTCTGCAAGCTGTTG
The DNA here is from genome assembly GCA_963924545.1 of Pogonocherus hispidulus. Classification (NCBI taxonomy): domain Eukaryota; kingdom Metazoa; phylum Arthropoda; class Insecta; order Coleoptera; family Cerambycidae; genus Pogonocherus; species Pogonocherus hispidulus. Next base: position 82,146,085 of record OZ004693.1, read on the forward strand.
CAATTATTACACATAAAATATAACGGCGAATATTTAAGAATATTATTGCGTGGCGTAGGAAGGTAAAAAGTATCATAGGAGCGCGTTGCTAGCGTAGGAACGTGAAATCTCAGGTTTGCAAGTATCTGAGGACAATCAATTTTGTTATTTAAGATTTTATTCAGAAAAATTAATGTGAGATTTCCTGCGATTTTCAAGACTCAGAACAGAAAATCTATTCAGCAGATCATTTTGAGGTGTTCCAATTGGAGGGTATTGACCATCCACTTTAAAAGCAACAAACTTTAGAAAACGCCTCTGAATATTTTCCAGTAGTGATGTGCAGTTCATGACCGAATAGTTCGCATGAACTATTCACTTGAGGTAAACTGAACGAACTGTTTCATATAGTTGCCACTGAATAGTTCATTTTGAACTGTGTGTGAAATTGTACCGTTCATTCTCGTTTTCGTTCCCTCGTTCGAGTCAGTTTAGTTCATGTCGGACATGAAACATGAAACTTAAAACCGAAAAAGAAAACTTTTCAGTTTAGTAATTTAAATGAAATATTGCACTGAATCGATACATTTAGCGTTTTTGTTATCTGAAATTCTGAACCATTTATGTATACCTACCTATTTTATGAACTAATAAAATAATTTACTTCAAAAGCTGATAATAAACGTAAAATATATTTCTATATAAAAAAACAATACGAACAAAAAAAAGAAAGTTCAACATATTAGTAAAATTATTATAGTAGGTACTGTACATACTTTTATATAGATAAAAAATTTATAGATTATAGTTTAAAAATATTATATACCTTGCAACAATTTCTAATATTTTATAATATACCATTATTTGGTTGTCATAAAGAGTATACCTAGTACCTACTATTGCAATTATATTCGGTCCGCAAGGAAATCAAGTACGAAATGAACTGTAGTTCGTTTTGAACTGTAAAAAAGAACTATTCACTTAGGTAAACTGTTTCGGTCCGAACTATTCACCAAAGTGAACTGGAATGCCCATCACTATTTTCCAGACTTACTGTATACGTGTCGTATCCAGGTTGCCATACTAAGGAGGAATATTCAAGTTTGGATTTAACAAGTGCATTAAATAACAACATCAAAGTAGATATATCACTGAACCCCTTAGCATTGCGAATAACAAAGCCCAAACTCTTATAAGAAGTTTTGACAACTTCATTCACGTGCAAATTGAAAGTCAATTCACTGTCAAATATTACTCCCAAATCTTTAATGAAGTCGGGGCGATTCAATGGTGTGCTGTCAATAGTGTAATTGTAGAGAATCAGATAGAATTTTTTCGTAAATGTCATAACATTGCATTTAGCAATATTCAAGGGAAGATTGTTTCTAGTGCACCAGATATTAATTTTATCAAGGCATTTTTGAAGTGTAACGCAATCTGAACTAGTGTGTATAGCACTGTAAATTTTGACATCATCAGCATACAACAGATAAGATACATTGATATCCCTGATTATGTCATTCAAAAACACCACAAAAAAGAGTGGGCCAAGAATCGAACCCTGGGGCACTCCAGATTTTACTAAAAATTGATCAGATACAAAACCGCGACATTCAACATACTGTCGTCTATCAGTCAAGTAAGATTGGAAAAACTTCACAAGTGGAGTGGATACTCCTGCCTGTTCGAGTTTTTTAAGAAGAATACAATGATCTAGCCTGTCGAACGCTTTCGAAAAATCTGTATATATAACATCCACCTGAGTGTTATTGTCCATACATTAAGCAATAAATTGAGTGATACAAAATAAATTCGTTGTTGTTGATCTATTTGCCATGAAACCATGTTGATGAATAGATATTTGTCCTTGAAAGTGTGGATATAATCTATCGTGCAATGCAAGTTCCATAACCTTCGCAAAGTTATTTATTATGGTAATCGGCCTATAGTTTTCAATATTGCCTCTATCTCCTTTCTTAAATACGGGGCAAATTCGAGAGCTCTTCCAAACATTTGGGAGCAAACAAGTACGTAGCGCCAAATTAAATAAAACAGTAAGAGGCACAGCCAGAGCATGAGCACAATCCCGAATAATAAAAGCAGGAATATTATCAGGACCTTTGGTATGTTTGGTATGTTTGGGCTTTAGTTTCAAGAGAGCACGAATAACATCATTATCATTAAATTGTGAAAAGTGCAAATACTGACTACCAATCACTGATTCGTTTGATATGTGATTTGATACCGTTGGCTTTATAAAAGTTGAATTGAAATAGTTACCTAAACCATTAACAACATCCTTTGTTGTTGGTCCAACAACATTTGTTGGTCCATTAAAAATAACAGCATATCAAAATACCAGAGATGAGGTTTGTAAACCTCGTCGGCTCCTGCGCCAGACCTGTTGGATAATTTCATTTTTTTTTAATTCTCTACGAAAGCTGCCCCGTATAGAGTCTATTTTTTTTATAACAGCTTCTCTGGTCGCATTTTCGTCCTCTTTTAATTTATTTATTAATTCCTCGTAGGCCTTATTTTTCTTTTCCCGGTCGTGGTAATCCTTGGATTTAATTTTCCATAGGCATGGAAAACTTTTATATATATATTTATAAAATCAGTTAAAAATTCTTTCGAATTCATGTCGCTGCCTGCGCGCTTATGAAGTACGTGTCGCCTGGAACGAATAACATACAAACTGCGTTCCTGGTCCGTACCATTCTGTTCGCACGTTCATAAAATCAAACCGTAACAGATTTTGCACGACGGGCAAACCGTGCCACTTTTTTCTCCACACACTGTATTTTTGGTACGTACGTACAAGTCCGTACGGGCCAATTCGCGCGAATTGTACGTAGTCTGTGGGGCCCTTAATGCAAACTCACCCACACTGTATACCAGAAGACTCCAGCTTCCTTATGCATTTCCGGACATATTTATTTATACAAATTATCGATGCTTTTTCTTATTTTGGAGGGTGATACTAATACCTTAATGTTTGTGTTATTATCTAATTTTATTCGCGAACATCTTGTTTTTTTACAAGAAAAACTGGGGATTATTGTTGTGTTTATTAAGTAAAAAAAATACAGAATTCGCCGTCAAGCAAACTTCTGACACATTGGAAATGGACGTAGTTGTGGATAAAATAAAACACCTCATTATTGGTCTATAAATGAATTTATGTATTTATACAAACACTAAGAAATAGCCGGCTCACTTCGCAAAGTGCTCATTATTTGTTCTCGCTTGGCAATATTATTTTTGGGGATGTTTTGTTTACTTTTAAATAACATTTACATTTCTCCATCCTGTGGCTATTTGTGACGTATGTATGTATGCACGTTTGTATTTATGTATGTATGTATGTATGTATGTATGCATGTATGTATGTTATTTATGTGAAAATATTTGAATTTGATTATTAATATTAATGAAAATATCATTTCGTCGTGTATATTTTTTAAACTACATGGCGTTTCTTTTCCAAAAAAATCTTGTTAAACTTGGAAGACACTTTATTGGTTATAGTTTTAGAGAAATTAATTCACAAGTATCGTTATACCGAGAATGACGTCGGCAGGTACATTTTTTATATTATTACATATTTCAAAAACTATAAAATATATTTTCAAAACATTTCGGTGCACTGTACAAAGCAGTTCCAATAGTAGATACACAAGAAATAGTGTTTTATTTTTTTTACTAGTGGTTAAACTGAGAGACAAGTCAGTCAGTCGTAAAAAGTAGTAAGTTATAAATAGAAATATGTATTATATTCTTACACTCCGGTAAACTATACAACGTATAAAACTTATACCCCTATGTACAGAGTGATCAAATTTCAAAAAGGGACACCTCTAAAATTTTTATTTGTTGGTTATTTTTTTTTAAATTATAGATCTTCAATAACTACTATGGCGCCAAATTTTAGTGTTAAATTTAAAATTCTAAGGACTACTTCGAATGTTTTTCAAGACCAAAAATCACAAAAAAGAAAGTTACCAATTTTTTTGATTCTAATCTGACTTCGTCACTATATTTAGAATGTACCGAATGTCACCGAAATTTGAAAAAATATATTCATTTCTATTACAAATATAGCATAATTAAAATTTAAATTTTGTCATTAATCGACTCATCATCATGTAAATCACGACTTTACTATATTTCTGTTAGAAATATATTGTATTCAAATTTCGGTCGCACCCATTTGAAAGTATCCTAAATACTTGATTTTTATATTGTGAAAAAGAGACACATGGCTGTTGTAATTTAAACATTTTTTAATTATTAATCGTGATTATTTTAGCAATCAATGGTCATTTGAATATTTTTTTATATGTACTGTTTTATATTAGTGACCACAATTATTCTTTATTGCATTGTGATGTGGTTTTTTAATCATTTAGTCAATTTTTCTTCTATAACCTCAAATTTTCGTAAGTACCATGCTTTCAGTTTTGTCACATTCTGATTAATTTAATAAATTTGTAGTATTTCTGATGAAGGAACAATAAAAAAGGCTTCCAAACCTTGAATTTGGAAAAAAGAGTATCTACTGTTTTGTTAAAATCGAGTACCATTAAACCAAGTTCTCTGTCTTAACATAACCATTCAGGTTAACACCTTCACCCACTATCTTCATCTGCTGAGTTTGCAAAGAAATTGAAATTAATAAACCGAATTCAAAATTATTTAATAAATATTGAGATCGTCATTTTATATTGTTCTAGCAAAAGCCGAAAAACTGCAAAAAGAGCGCGAAGAGGGCAAACCAGAAAAGAAGCGAAAACGGGCCAGCAGGAAAAGGACTACGGGTCCCACTAATTCGGCAGGGGAAGCTATAGAGAGGATTCTCCAGGAGAAGAAGATATCATCAAAGATTAACTATGAAGTGTTGAAGAGTCTAAATGCGGCTCCTACACCGAAGAACGAACAGCCTGCTTCCGGTAAGGACGAGGCTGCAGCAACAACTTCGGAATCAATAAAACGGTGAGTATTCATAATTTCGGATATTTATATTACAATATGCCTGCACCGCATTATCTAATATTATAAAATTCTATTAAAAGCGTTAGGCATGATAAAAATTGAGCATCTATATGTAATATTTTTCCTATTTGTTAACCTCGGATGATGCTCATAAATTCTAGAGTTAGATTCTATGAGTAGTCCAAATATCTTAGCACGATGGCACATTATAGAAATCAATTTTGTGACACTTGTAGCGGAAATGAATCAACCTGAAACTTATTCCTGTTTAAAGTATATTATTTAAAATTCCTTCCTATAACACATTGCATTATGATCTGATATGATACCTAGTCTATGCAAGTATATCTTCCGATGAAAATACATTTTTAATGGTTAGTAAATTACAGAAAAAAATTGATAAAGAAAAGAAATTCATGATACCGTTAAGATAACTAACTAACAACTCGCAACTAGTAGTACTACTACCTTCTTCACTTCACAATAAGGTTCCCTATCCCCTTATTTCTGAAAGTATGAGGTAGAGAAAAAAATTAAATACAAAGTTTTTTGTTTTTGTTGATGTTCTATTTTTATTACTTTCTTGGTTACCGTGTAAGGGGATAAAAGTTCTTATTTTGGACGCCCTGTACAATTTGGTAAAGATATATATATAATGGAAGGAAGGACGCTCTTCATAGCTACTCAGTCAAATTTGCGTATCTTGCCTGCATGGCCACCCATCCAAGTAATGTACTAACCACAAGAAATATATATCTATGGTATGAACGCTAAAGTCGTTACTACGACTTATTTCTAAAAATGGAGCTAATTATCACTAAATGAATACTGTAAAATAAAAAATATATAAATAGGAAATGATTGAATTATTTCAGGATATACCGAGATAATTCACTGCTGGAAGGAGCAAATAGTGGTGCTAGTTGTTTTCGACAAATCGATATTTTAATTAATGAAGTAATTTTCTTTGTATACGTAGGTTATAGAAAATGTAAACTTCATTAGATCAAAATATGTAAATAATTTCATTAACATATTTCTTTTGCTCAATTTAATTCCAAAATACCTAAATAAATACTTAACAGTGACAAAATATCGTAAATAATATATAAAAATACCCTAAAAGAATTAAATACGTATTTTCTATACCAAAAAAATTATTATGAACAATTAATTTCTTCGAAGGTAAAATTTTATGGATTATTAAAGTTATATTCCATTTTGTGTGCAGTAAGTTAGAAATGGTATCTAGACGTTGTTATCAACTTACCATCAAGTAAAATGCATTCTGCCTTGTCTTTTTTAAAAATATTAGCACATTTTTTTCAGTTCTTCATAATTATACGAAGCATTTTAACCAATAAATGATTTGTAGATTCTTATCGAACACTAAAGTGCTCATTGCTTTTTTTATTTAACTGGATTGCTATGTTCTATGACAGGGATGGCCAAGCTCCTTGATAGTCCGAGCCATTTTTACTAATATTTATACTATGCCGAGCCATACCATGAAACAAATTTAGGGGAGGGTGGGGCAAGTGAGACACCTTAAGTTTTGACGATCTATAACTTTTTTACTTTTAGAAATTAAACAACGCATATTGAATAAAAAAAAACTTGACCCTAAAAAACGTACAAATTATTAACTCTTTATGAAACTAAAGACTTTTAAAAAAATTTGTCAAATGACTCACTTACCCCAAGGTATGGGGTAAGTGAATCATCTATAGGGGACAAGTGAGTCCTTATACAAATTATTACCGGCAGTTGTCACAAACATAATTATTCGCACTTGGTTCGATATCTGAACACTTCTCGTGCATCCAGGCACTACATTTTCTGCACATAATCCATTCTTCGTGACAAGTGTCTTTATATATCTCGTGACAGTAAACACATATTGTGGCTTTCTCTTCTTCTGTCTATGTTGCTGCCATTGCTAATGCACTTTTCTTCCTTTCCTTTAAGTTTCCTCCTTTTTTCACTTTTTCAATATACAATTAATACTACTGTGACTATAGCTATGACTCACTTGCCTCAACGTGACCTCAAAATTTTTAAAAATAAATTCAAGTAGAACAGGTACATTTGGCAACAATCTAAATATCACGCGGTATTACTAAAATATAAGGTTATGTTGTGTTGATAATGGAATATCTAGATATTGCGTTTAAATTGTGAAAAATCCTTACGTAATTCAGCGTAAATATTACATCACAACATGCCAAAAACAAAAAATATTTATATTTGCCTTAGTTTTAATATTTTTCAGTGAGTTTTTTAGGGACACGATGCACCTGTTGATACGGACGTAAACTGCACTGATTCTTTCCGGCTGTGTTCCCGGTTGTACGAATTATTACAAAAGACGCACTTGCCCCCTATGGCTTACTTGCCCCACCCTCCCCTAGTTAACTTACCAAAAATTCCAGATTATAAATTATATCGGTAGCAAAAGTGATACAAATTGTTTCCTCCAGTACAATGTCAACTGTCCGTCCGTGGCAATGAAAGTTTACCAATTCAAAATCGATTTGGAGTCGGTCGATTACGGACGATTACGCCACTATTGATGTTCCTTCGCGCAGTTTTCGATGAGTCATATCATTCTTAACTTGGACGGAAATGAAATTTGTTACAGCGTTGCACTTAGTCTTTCATATTTGTCGTCAGAAATTTCAAAGTCATTTTGAAACACATATGGAACGATAATAATTTTTTTAAATATAATAGCAGAAAAATGAAAACGGAACTCGGGTACATTTATCGAGAGCCACAAATAATTCTTCAAGAGCCGCAGGTTGGCCACCCCTGTTCTATGGTTTCATGTATCGTATTATATACTTGTTCGTGCGAAAAGTTCAGATGGATTTATTTCTAGTGCCTTTTAAACTACAAACTTAAAGTTTTGGGTTGTCAGTTAGTAGATAGACAGAGGGGCGTTGTACATAATTCTGTATTGTTATCGCGCCACTTACCCTCCCCCTGCTACCCCTATTGCCCTCACTGACTATTGCCTCAACTGACTCCAAAATTTCAAGTATATAACTTTAAAAGCACCAGAAGGAAACACATTCAGATTTTTTGCGCGGAGATCTGCGGTATATTTCATGCATCTGGTAGATTTCAGACCGGTCTACCGGGAGACCAGAAAATGAATTCGTGCTAAAATTTGCTAGGATTTCACAAACACACTGAGGTTTTCGACCTCTCACGCATTTTCATTTTAAACCTAGTTTTTATGAAAAACCCGGTAAAAAGAAATGTAATTTTGTATTGTGGCGAAGGCGCAAGTGTAAAATTAAAAATAACGTACCTATCAAGAAATTACCAAATTATTAAAACTAAAGCATACATTGTAAACAATAACATATGTAAATATACACAATCCTATGGTCGACTTCATATTTCTTTAAATTGTGTAACAGTGAGAAGGTTTTTTTATTATATAATAATGCTTTTTAGATTTTAACATTGGTCACAAACATTCGTTATTAGTCCTTATTTTTGTACAGCTGCAAAGTTGCCATAAATAACCATATGGATCACATGATCCTTGTGCTTCATTTAACTATCCTCTTTTAATACTGACAACCTAAACGTAAACATTGACATTTTCCAAAAAATGTTTTTCTTTAAACTAGTGATTCTTCCACCCAGTGGCTTAAAATTTATATTAAACTTGAATCAATAGCAAACCCCCACCACACTTTAATATTTCCAATCACTTTTAGTGTATCTATATCCGGATGACTCTTTCATCCGGATTCTAACATAATAGATTTCAATAATTAAATATACCAGGTATCTCAATTCCGCCTGACATTTTTTAATTACATTTTTACTCCTATATTAAGGCCTGTTGGCATGGGATGGGTTGGCAACCGACATGCCTAGGATGAGAAGAATATCGGCTTGGTGTTAATGGGAGATATTAACATCGGTTGATGTTTGACTGTCCCTCTAACTAATGAGGTTTCCAGATTTTCCTCGTTTCAGCACTGAATGGTGGTTATAGGGCATACCAACCTAAGTCGTCCCCGAGGGGCAATTACCCACATAAGTCTCGGACTTTGGGGCCAATCCTTGTGATTACAATGAGGAGTAGTGATATTATTGTTGCTATGAAAGGCCCCATTGAAAGATCATATACCTATTTGGTTTATATACCTCAAACGTAATGAGGTATATTGGTTTGTACAGGGTTAGGCAGAATGACGTATCCATTTTTGAACTGGATTTATTCAATAATGTAAACAGATCTAAATTCAAATCAAATCGCCATGTGTTCCCGATACATGGCAATTTATGACAGTTGCCAAACTGTTTGCGAGAAACGTCAGTTTAATAGTAAAAATAGAGCGTTATCATCGCAACATATTTGATCGGAGATCGCAACGATATCAACTTGTATTGCAAAATTTTTAACAACAACTTCATAACGAAGGCGTAGACTTCAGAAGACTATGGTTTCAGTAGGAGCCACTTCCCACACTGCTATAGGCAGCCTATGGCAATTCTGCGAAGAATGTTCTTTGGTCGTGTTATTTTAAAATTTGGGGATGTCGCGTGGCCTGCACGGTCAGCTTGTGAATATTTTCTTATGGGGCTATCTAAATCAAAAGTATTCGCTAATCGACCTCGAACTTTGGAACAACTGAAGCATAATATTCGAACCGAGATTAACGCAATCCCAATTGAAACGTTGCGTTGCAGCGAGTGATGCAAAATTTTTGTGCTAGACTTCAGGAGTGCCAGCAACGAGGCGAAGGTCATTTACTGATGTGATATTTAGAAAATAATTTGCCATGTTTACTTAAGAACATTTTGTTTCAGTTTTTGGTTAAAATTTAACCATTAATGAATACCAGTACATAGAAAATAGATACTTCATTCTGCCTAACCCGTTATGTCTGAAACGAAAGAGATGATAAAAAAATTCGCTCTTTACTATTTTCCTTATGGTCGGAAACACAAAGAATCTCTCGTGAAAATCCCCATACAACAATGTATAATAAAATGTGTGTCGTTTAAAAACGTCGCTGTTTAAAAAATGCTTGTGTTGTTAAACATGATTGATGTCCGCAGTTTGTTTATCAAGTGGTGGATAACAAACATAATTGTAAAAAGCACAAACACATCAATAACTCTTGACGTGGTACACACACAATTAATATATTGGGGTTCGCGTTATAAATCTGTCATCCTTAGCATCGCGTCGTCGCCTTCGCATTATAATTTCCGAGTACTGAATATCACAGGCTGGGGTAATTGACACGTTGTCATGCCGCTTCTGATCTACTAAATTCATTACTTTATTACAATATTGAAAGCAACAATTAGTCAATCGTAATGCGAAGATCGGGAAGTTTAATGGCCTGGTAACGTAATTAAGATGGTTACAATTAGACATCCCGGAAGTGAGCATCATTACAGGGTCGTACTAGCCCATACCTACGAATAATAAAACGATTTTTTACCTTATAAATGTTTATTAACAAAGTTCTATGGTGCAGGAAGGTGATGGGTGGACAATAATTCCTTCCTGTTGGTCGGAAGCTGTAACCCGGGAACATAACAATTGTTTTTCACTAACTAGATGTCCATTGACAAAACCTTTTAAAGGCTACGCAGGTGTGTGTAGATTTTCACTCCATACGTTCTGTCGATGGTGCTGAGGTGTAATACAAATATATCAGTAAAATGTGTTCCATATAGCCATGTCTTCTATCAGTGAATATCTACTTATGCAGAGAAAATAACATTCTGTGCCTACAGAAGTAACGGGGGCATAGCCACGTAATGGATATTCATATACAGATCCTTGGTGAAGTCTGAAGAAAGTTAAGTTTCTGTCGTACTGTGACGCTTTTATTTTCGATTCTGCATTTAATGTTGTGAATGGTCCACACGACTCGCTTATGAGTAGAGGTTGGGCAGCTTCAGTGAAGAAGGTGCAATAAATGCACATGCCAAGGGTCAGTGTTCCTTAGCATAAGTAATAAAAATCACACATATTCAATTACTAAAATATTTATTTATACTTCAAATAACTCGGTCGGTAAATAAAGCAGCAACAATAAACAAGCATAAAATATTAATAGCATTAAATGAAATCAAGTAGCGGTAAATAGGCAAGCAATAAATATTATTCAAGTAAATATATTCAGCAATCGATAATCAGAAACCAGAAAAAGCTGAGCACAATAAATTAATTCAACAAAATACCTTGTTCTTGGTCTACAGGTTTACTGTACCAGCTTCTGACAGCATTTTACCAATGTACCTAAACAGCAACATTCCCCATGTCACACGCTCATAGAGGAACCATTGCCTAGGTACATATGATAAGACACTTAAGACACTAAAATACAGGTACCAGGATTTTATGCATTCGGATTCTGGGTACGTAAAACTGATATACTGTAGCAAGCAACTTTCCTCCATGTTAAAGGCTCATAGAGGAACTATTGTCAAGAGATATACCTAGGGAAACGCCCTCCTAATAACAGAATAAACCACTAAATGATTGAGCTTTCCACTAATGGTTACTTATTCTTGCTGCTGTTAATGGTGCTGGCGGAAACAAAAAATTCAGTCGGCTTAGTGGTAGGTAGACTAAGTGCTCGTTTATATTGTTTGGCGGTGAAGACTAACCCAATACATATTAAATAATAAATAATACTCAAATACTATTTGAAAGTAACGGTTCCAATTAGTCACCAAGAAAAGTAACTTCATTAGAAATGGCATTTGTTGGCACAAATCGTACATAACATTCATCTGCTCTGTAAGGAAAAATTGTCAGTGGTTCCAGCTGCTGTATAACTGCGGGAATGCGCGAATAGGAATTAAAAATTTCCTGCAAATTATCTTGCAGCCTCTTGGGCGTTAGCAATTGCTGATGCTTGACTGGCATCTAGTAAGGCAGTTATATGCAATGGTATTCATCGAAATGCCAATATAATTAATTCCGGGAAACTTTAGTTATTAGTGTTGAAAGAGATCAGTTAATTTCGCCTCATAATACCCCATATAGTTTGGTTGGGGATAGATAAATTCTTAAAAAGTTTTGACTGTTTGTAATAGGCAATTATACAGGGTGTCCACCTAGTGCGCGTAAGTCCAATATCTGGGTTAATAAAAGAGATAACTTAATTTTTTTTTCTACAGGGTTGTCTAATATCCCGAGCTGCACAAAATGAAAATATATTTACATATTCAGGGTGTTCAGTTTTTCCTGGACAGGTACCAACTTCGTTTTTCTAAATGGAAATATATATTTTTTATTGCTTTTTCGAACTAAACCCTTGATTTTAGTAGGACTTTCATCAGCCTTCCCTATACCTAACTTAAACTGTTTTTGAAATATTGACGGGTGAATATTGACATTTTTGCAACTTTGACACCCTGTAAAATCTAAACGGTTTGAGATCAAGCAAAACGGTTTGCACATTCCTATCTTAACTTTTCATAAGCTATCGTTTGGTACTAATTTCAAATTTATATAGGAATAAAAAATTTTCAAAATTTTCAGAAAATTTTTAATTTTTTGATAATTCTGAAATTAGTACCAAACGATAGCTTATGAAATGTTAAGATAGGAATGTGCAAACCGTTTTGCTTGATCTCAAACCGTTTAGATTTTACAGGGTGTCAAAGTTGCAAAAATGTCAATATTCACCCGTCAATATTTCAAAAACAGTTTAAGTTAGGTATAGGGAAGGCTGATGAAAGTCCTACTAAAATCAAGGGTTTAGTTCGAAAAAGCAATAAAAAATATATATTTCCATTTAGAAAAACGAAGTTGGTACCTGTCCAGGAAAAACTGAACACCCTGAATATGTAAATATATTTTCATTTTGTGCAGCTCGGGATATTAGACAACCCTGTAGAAAAAAAAATTAAGTTATCTCTTTTATTAACCCAGATATTGGACTTACGCGCACTAGGTGGACACCCTGTAGAATTAAGTACATCAATTATTGTCAACAATGTTTGACAATCAAAATAATATTTATTGTGCATGCCGTTTCCAGCCTTGGTTATTGTTAAGTGTTCCGTAAATGTCGGTCAGCGATAGGTTGCTGAAAAACTTGACGAATTACGCAATGCGGTTCTTGAAATATCTGTCACCAGAGTAATAACCCAGAAAGCTCGGTTTCTTCGTTTTAACATAATTATTTCTCGTTTAAGGTTATGTATCATTTAATTTGCTAGATGCAGGTCTGTAATTTCCCTTTATACTTGTGACCCTGGAACCTTTCTTGATATCAGTACTTGATTTTTAAATAATGGCGGTTCTAATGTATTGTAAGATAGTGAAAAGGAAAATAATGTTTTGTTTCCCGTTACATGAGCGTTACTGTTAATATACAGTTAAATGAGACTACGCCCTGCACAGTGCACCTAACTTCAAACCTAACTCAACACTTACCTGCGGTGTGTACCATAATTATCTCTTGCTTTCAGGTCTTTTACCGCCCTCAAAATTTATTTATTGCTTTGTTAACCAGGTTTGGAAACAGAGTAAACCCTTAATGTGTAAAAATATACATGGTGTTGCATTTGAAATAATGCAGTTGCCCTGTCTCTGTTCTAAAATAAAAAAATCTAATAAAGTGGATACTCGAAGCGGATGGTTCTTTATGAAACATCGTGAAAATAATTGTTTTGAAAAAAACATTGATCTCATTTAGATGTTCCAAGAAATATATAGAAAACACTCTATATACTAGTATTTCGGCTTGTTAGGCCTTTTTCAATAGAGTAAACGTCTATTACTAAATATTTCCAAGTGCGTTTTCGTTATTTATTTGTTTACGAGCCTACCTCTGGCCATCTGGTGAAGCCCGAGTTTTTAATACCGTTTCTAAGAAGGGCGAGAGTGTAAAGTCTATCTGATCATTGGTAGTACACGGATTTATAATTAAAGATTTTTTAATTTCTAATTGCTCTAACAGATCTAAGCGCTTTCCTTTCTTTTCCCGATGCAGTACCTTTACATTTTGCTGATCTATAAAATGATTGTTTTCTATACAATGCGTCGCTAATCCTGAATTTTTTGCGTTATTTAATATGGATTTTTTATGTTCTTTTACTCTCGTTTCGATACTTCTGCCAGTTTGACCCACATAAAAGAACATAAAAAATCCATATTAAATAACGCAAAAAATTCAGGATTAGCGACGCATTGTATCGAAAACAATCATTTTATAGATCAGAAAAATGTAAAGGTACTGCATCGGGAAATGAAAGGAAAGCGCTTAGATCTGTTAGAGCAATTAGAAATTAAAAAATCTTTAATTATAAATCCGTGTACTACCAATGATCAGATAGACTTTACACTCTCGCCCTTCTAAGAAACGGTATTAAAAACTCGGGCTTCACCAGATGGCCAGAGGTAGGCTCGTAAACAAATAAATAACGAAAACGCACTTGGAAATATTTAGTAATAGACGTTTACTCTATTGAAAAAGGCCTAACAAGCCGAAATACTAGTATATAGAGTGTTTTCTATATATTTCTTGGAACATCTAAATGAGATCAATGTTTTTTTCAAAACAATTATTAAAAAAATCTTTTAAAATAATTAACAAGATATAAAATTGAATACCAATATTTCAAGTACTTAATTATACAAACCACTGAAAGTCGCAACCTACAAACCACCTTGTATTTGGAAGTTTTAAACTGTTTTTATGAAACGACGACAACGAAAATGATTTTATTATTAGCATTACGTCGTGCGCAACTGTATTTGACATAACCCAAATAATGTGATAACGGGAAGGAGACGCGCTTCGCGTCGAAGGGTGCGATTTATTGAATTATACGGATGAGGGAGTGCAATCAAGACATGTTAAAAGAACATTTATTTCAACGATCTGCTAATTGCGTAATCTCAGGAAGATGTAATTGGCGTAAAACATCAAAGGAAGAGGGGGATTTTCTCGCCTCAGCAATCTTCTCTTGACAGGAAAAAAGTACTTGGACCGAAATAAGAACAACAAACTAGCCGATTCCCAAATAAAAAAAATATTATAAATGTACGTTTTAACTTGTGTCTTACTTAAGAGTCCATTAATTCGTAAACTAATTTTATAATCTGTTAATGTGAAACAGAGTGCAAACGGGCTTTTCAACCTTGAGTGCCCGCCGAAAAATTTTAAACTCTAGGCCAGAGCTCGCATGCCGCTGCTGGATTTCTAACTGTTTCAGGCATGTACATTCTCTGAAAATATGTTCAGCTGCTATGTTTTTTAATTTTTTTATCTGGGCGGGCTGTAGTTGTTATTTGGATTCCATTGGAAATTAAATTTATTTATATTTGTTGATAAATAAGTATTTTTTGCTTCATTTATGCGTGTAGTGGTCTTTCTGAAGAAAGATAAGAAAAAGGCGTTACTCTAATAGCTTTTATAAAAAAACATTCAACAAGACATCAATATAAAAAATCCAGCATTTTAACAAAATCAGAAATGGAAAAATTCTGACAGTTGATTAATTTTTTAGTACTTATATTAAGTTTTGGAGTTACAATGTGTATCTCTGATTTAGAATATATTCCACTTGAGGTTCAACATGCCGCAGAAAAATCCGAAGAATATTTGTCCCAGAGCCCAAAAAAGGCAAGGGACGGTACGATAAGATTTATCAAATATATAGGAAGCGGTGCTCTGAGAAAGGTGTCAATAATGTAGACTCAGAAACTTGCATATTTTAGTGAAATGTCCCAGAAAAAGAAATCATCAACGCTATGGTCTACGTACTCAATATTGAGGACCACACTAAACATAGAACATAGGTAGAAATATCGAAATTTGCCAAACTATTGGCATATTTTAAAGAAACAAAACACTGGCTGATAGGAGACATTTCTACCTTTCTACCCAATAAGATGTTCATTAAATTGCTTTCGCATAGATATATAATGTACGTACTTAATTTTAGATTGAATTAAAAAAATGGGCTAAAAAACTAAAATCCAAAATTATTGTTATTGTAAACTGATTTTGTATAAATAAATATACAAAAATAGGGTTTGTCTGACGACTGATGCCTTGTCAAAATTAACGTCACTCAAAATACAAACATCACGTATCTTTCAGATGTTTTACTTTCCACCCTTGGGTGGAAAGTGGTCACTTCCTGACCTGGAAAGTAGCAAAATTTAGTAATGACTAATTTTCAACTTATAAAAAGTCAGTAATAACCTTATTACATATATTGTTCTGAATAAAACATATTATGTTAAGCTAGTACAAAAAATACGAGACTTGTAAAATTGCCGGACTCCACTATGCGTCGTCCGGCAACCCTTTCACTCGTCCCGAAAACGTATATTTTTTGTACTAGTTAAACAAATAACTATTAATCTATGAAACTCCCTTAAAGTTGAAGCAAAAAGTAGTGAAATAACTACACGAGAAAAATGCAGACTATAATATACTTTGAATTCAAATTAGATTCTGCATTTTTCTCGTATAGTTATTTCACTACTTTATTGCTTCAACTTTAAGGGTATTTTATAAGTTAAAAACATGTTCTATATGAGTGCATTGTGCCCATACATCACTGCTACACCATTGTGGCTGAATTGCTCATATTTTCTTTTACAGTATATAGATAAACATATCAGATACACCGGTTTATCAATTTTTAAATTAACTATTGTTTTTTACATTATTTTAAATCTCTATGCATAAAAGACGTACAAATTTCATATATATGCAAATTTTGGCCGCCAATATGCTTTCCAATTATTTTACGGTGTCGTTCACTTGTTCAGTTATCAATACAATAAAGCCTGCCGTTAGTTATAGTACACGAAAAGGGCCTTAATTTACAATTATCTCATTTCAAAGTAAAATGTAAAGAAGTGGTTCATTTGTATTAATCAGGATCCAATTTATTATTTCAGATCTGATCGAATGAATGCGATTTGGACAGATTTTCACTTTAAATTCAATCGGATCAATCTCACGAACAAAGACCTAGATTGTGGCATTTACATCTTTATTTTTAGAACTCTTGTAGTTATCCACAAGGTTCGTCTACTATAATTTTCAACTAATTATAAGGAACTTAATTTATCGTCGTCTTTATAGACGATCATCGCCCACTGGATTTGTTTGATGAAATAAACCAAAATTACATAGCTGAAGGTGGTTTCCATAAGAAGATGTCGAAAACAACCACTCCACCAAGGGCAATGTGCCCGACTGGCATTGCATTACTCCGGCATCTCCTATAATGACGCCTGCGGAAAAGCAGGTCGTTATCTGTCTGTCAATTTGATAATAGTAGTCAGACAGATAGTAGCAAAGACCCAAAGAGGGCAGTAGTATCTATATTTATTTTTTTTATTACATTATCTTAGTATATTAGTCTTATTATTAATTAATCCAGTATGTAAGAAGAACGACTTTTATTATTGCTAATACCATGCCTATTCCTATTTACTGTATTCTTATTACAATTCTTTTTGCCATTCTTATAGAAAGTTCCATGGCATCATCTTATGTAATACAATACGTAATAAATAGTTCCTATATAGACCTAGCCTAGCATATCAACCGTCAACAGGGTATATTGCTATATCTTCATAGACCATGTAAACGTCATGAGTATGAGTATTATCTATATTTTAAAACTCAGTTTTAACGACAAGAGTCGTATCTTTTATAATATTATTTGGGGATATTGACCATACGGTTTTTGCTGATATTGTTATTTGATTTTAAAGTTTTTTGTGCGTAACTGGAATTTCCGTTACGCTTCAAATCACTATATGCACATTCTCAGAGATAAGGCCAAGTGGTATTTCTAAAAAACACCCTCGGTAGCTACATTTCTTCCCATTAAGAAAGTTTGATTTTTCTCTTTTCCAATATTGTACCATATAATTCGAAGGAGATGCCGAAAACAACTACTCCACGGTGAATGTGCCCCGACTGGCATTGCATTACTTCGGCATTTCCATGGAAGTCGCAAGAGGGCACTACGGTGTGTTTCTCACCACTACTAACGTTCACGATGTCGATTTGTTATTTTTATTGTACAGTGAAGGCGATTTGAAGTTTTTATAGAAATTCGATGTAAAAAAGAGATACATAAACTATAAGCAATAAAAAAAAATGTATAACAGTTACCATGCAATTGGGATAAATTCATTGAAAAAATGCAAAATTTGATATTGTTTGTTTTCCGATTTTCAGCTTTTCGGTGTATGTCGATATCGTGACTTATTTTGAAATTAGTAAAAATAATTTTCTTATTCTTTTTCAGGCAATTTTTTTTAGTAACTACAGTTCAGTGAGATAAATATATTTTTAATAGGTTCAAATGGAATACCCGGTGTATTTGTCCATTGGAAAAATTGTCACATCTCCAGATCAAATTGTACGCAGTAGATACTATAATACCTCTATAGTTTCACGTTGTCTATTTTTTTGAATCCCAAAGGAAAAAGTTCAATGGGCTCAGATCAGGTAACCGAGCTGGTTATCCTGTAATAAAGTAATCACAATTATATAATTTGTAAACATTATTTTTATCTAATTTACAGAAATTCGAGATATATAAGCTGACAAATCGAACTTTTGCCACTTTTTTTTCCAATTTTTCCACTTTTCATGCATAGAGTAGAATAAGATGAGAGTGATAATAGCCATCAAAATAAGTACGTACTGTTGTGTTATTTAGTACAATCTAAGGTACCTACATTTGAAGTTTTTCATTTATATTGTCAAACAGTTTAAAATTAATGTACTGAATAGTAATTATACATGTGGTGTATCGCAAATTGGTGGTGAATATATTGATATCTCGGAAACTAAAAGAGATAGAAAAACGATTAAATGATGAAGCTTTTAGATAATTCTGTTGATAAATTAATGGCGCTACAGAGCGACTGTAACTGTTCAGGTGTTTAAGATATTTGGAAAAATTCACAGATCTTGCATCTTACGCAAATATCGTAGGCGTATTGAAAATACCAGACACAACTATTTTTGTTACGCACTCTATATATTTCATAGTCATTATATTTATAATTTATACAGAGTGTGATACCAAAACCCTTCATTTGATGTATCGAGAAAACTAAATCTTCCAGTTTAGAGATTACTTATTTTTATTGTGCTGTCATAATAATTATCAACATTCCGTAGTTTTCATCGAGTACAACTAAAATATACCTTAGTGTCATTATAAAGACAATTATTAGTGAAAATGGAATGGAGCTCGAGGGCTGCACAACTATATTTTGAACGATATTTTGATAGCCGGCAGCCATCAGTAAGTACTTTCAAATAATTGTGTTCAAATTTAAGAGATTTTGGAGCGCTCAAAAAGCCGAATAGAATTGACAGTACTATTGACCAAGTATCCGAAATCAATGTTTTTGCTTGCGTACACCATAATGCTGAAATATCAAGGCAAATTGCCCAAAAAGCTGGTACTTCACAAACAACAGTAGTTAGAGTTCTCAAAAAACATAGATTCCTCCCATACAAAAGAATATCCCTTACCCAATTTATATCCAGGAGACCATGAAAGATGGAGTGTCTTTTGCAATTGGTTGGTGAATATGTGCGGTCAAAATTCTGAATTTCCATTTCAAGTTTTATGGACTGATGAAAGCCGATTTACAAATTGTGGAATGTTTAACCGTCATAACGAACACGTATGGGCACAACAGAATCCACATCATGTTGTTCAAGTAAGGCCTCAAATAAAATTCGGGTTTAGTGTGTGATGTGGGATTTTAGGTTCATCATTAATAGGACCGTACATATTCCATCAAAATCTTACTGGAAATCGTTATTTGCGTTTCTTGCAAAATATTCTTGATGATCTACCGCTACACATATTAAGAAATTTAATTTGGTTCGCGCATGATGGAGCACCGCCACATTCGAACGCTCCTATTCAGTGGCCTGCAAGGAGTCCTGATTTGATGCCACTGGATTTCTTCCTATGGGGCACTATAGACGTCACATGAGGAAAGCAGTTAATTCCATTCGAACCCGATGTGTCAAATGCCGGAATAATAATGGTGGACATTTCGAACACTAACATATTAATAACAGTATTAGTTTTGTTTACGTATTTTAGTTTGTTATTAGATTTCAGTATACCTACCTATAATTATTTTTCAATCTTCATATTTTTTCAGATTATAATAATATGCATTATTTATTCACAATATGGTGTTTGTTTATTGCTGTCACACTTATCTTCAAGGCCTACTATTTTGTTCTTGAAAATAATATTTTGCGTTACTAAGACTACATCGTAGATTAGAAATATGACATGTGCTATATCAAGGTAATCAGAAAAAATCGCTAAATTAAAAAATGGAAAAATCCAATATGGCGTCCATTAGAAAAGCTAGCATTTTTTCGAAAAGTATGTATCATAGCAAACTGGGATCCCCGTAAAAAACTGCCCAAAATGACCTTTGATTTTTTTCGATCCGAATGCAAACAAAAGAGTTAGAAGCAAACTTGAAAATTGTCGATTTTCCCTTTTTTCTAAATAAAATATAGACGGTGCGAAATTCAATTGTTTTCTCAGCGGATTATTGACGGGCATTAAATTCTGCACCACTTTGCCCATTTAACCATTTCTGTATCTCTTCTAGTTTCCGAGATCCCTGCACGTACACACAGTCAGATTTAGTTCACCCTGTATATTAGCCCACCCTGTATATATGTTAGTCTAAATTAATAAAATAACAAACCTGTTCATTCTATTACAACGATCAGTAAATACCAAACGTTTATTTTACACTCAACATCAGTTCATAAATCACTGTGGTCAAGGAATGATGTAACCCAAGCATAAACAATAAACATAGACTGCTGATTATAACAACACAGCTAGGCTAGGTCGTCTCCATATGAGTACGTGTCCATGTCGAGGACGCTTGCTTTTGCATACCGCTAAGCGTTAATATTTTAAGAGACGGCCTCCCATATATATATATATATATATACGATCACAGAAGTATTTCCAATACTAAAATTGAAATATTGCATTTTGGAGAATCTCTTGTTATTTATTTATGAGAATTTTTAAAATCCGTAAAACATTTCAAGAGCAACTTTTTACACATAATACGCCGATTTAATCGGGTTTCAGTTTTTTCTGGCAGAATCATTAACTTTATTTTTTTCTTATGGCAGCCATATTGGATTTTTGACTCATAAAAAGGGTATTTTTACATTTTCAGTAATGTACCGTACATAGGAAAAAAATAGTTTAGTCATTAAAAACCAAAGAAATGGATAATTTTTCGATAGACTTCATGACGATGGCAACATCGTACGGCAAAGGATTACACAATATCTATTATTTATTTTATAAATGAATACAATTTTTCCAAAACCAGTCTGGACACTCTGTATATTAATAAATAGGTGATTCTTTGTCAAACATATGTATATATCTACCGAACTAGCTAATATATTGTGACGCGCAATCGCTGATCTGTTTGAATACCTACCAATGTTGAAATAAAGGTTTTAATGACAAATTTGGTTGGCTGCTTTTGATGTATAATTTACCTTAACACGCCAAAATGCGAATTCGACTAACCAACTTTGGAAAAATGGAAAAATCTGCATTACTATTTTTTTCTATACTGCATTTAATATCTTGTTGTAGTTGTTGTAGTTGTTGTATTACCATTATCAAGAAACTTTAACATCATGTTGTATTTTAGTACTCTATTTAATTTACATTGATTTGATAGACAAACAAAACTTTAGACATGTGAATTTTGACGTTTTCAAATGTTAATTTACCTAATTAAGTCGTATTACGCTGTTACGGCGGGTTAGTATAATTGGAATTCAATTATCGGCTTTTCCTGTTTGGCTGCAATTAGGTTTTCCATTTATAAAGTTGGCTCCATTGGTGAATAAATTGCTGCACCGACTGCGCCGGCTTATTGCAATTTAATCATTTCACTGCAGTTCCCGCAAAATGAATTAATTATACATAGCCACTGAAAAATTCATGATAATCGACATAAACTTTTATCAAATTCAACATAAATACGTTAGATTTCCTCCATTTATTGTTAGCGATTTAGAAGTTTATCAACAAAAAATATCCATATGCAGTAGTTATTTCGGGTTAAACACTGGGTGTGGCGACAGTTTAAGTTAACTAAGAAGAATTAATTAAAATAATTATTGTGATAAATCAAGTTTTGCAGTATAAAAACACATGTTTATATTACCGCTGAAAAGTTATTTAATAATAATAAAAGGCTCGTTTTTTTTAATTAGATATATAACAATAATAATAATATTAATAATCGTCTTTATTGTTACACCAATATAGAATATAATAACATTAGGTACATAAATACATACAATACAATACAATGTTGGTGTATAATCACCTTGCAGCATGCGAAGTTTAGCTCTAGGCTATTCTTACACTTAACATACTACAGGTGTCATTCTAATCCTGTTAAAAGAGGAAAAAAAAAGTTCCCATAGACTAAGACACACCAGAGGTAATTAATATAATTGAACATAAAGAAGTATCTACACAAAGAGACATAATTAATAAAAACCAATAAAAAAGCACAACCACAATCAGGTCCTGTATTATTGAAATGAAAATATGTGTTTTAATTGAAATTTAAAAGCTTGAACCATGAGATTCTTCATAGAAAATGGTACATTATTATAACATTTAACTGCATTATAAGAAACACTTTTTTGAAAAAGAGCAGTGGCATGAGGAGGAAGAGTAAGCATATCAGTATCTCGAAGATTCACAGTATGAACTTGAGCTCTTTTAGTCAATTTAGAATTAAGTGAAGAATCGATATTAAGTGTTAGTAGCTTATGAACAAATGTATTTAAATGTAGCAATCTTCTATTTTCCATATTTAACCACCCAAGTTCATGTAATTTATGTGACACATGATCATACTTAGGCAGTCCAAAGATATAGCGAATACAGAAATTTTTAACTCTTTGGATCCTTTTTTTGTAAATTAAGTTAAGACAAGGGCCATAAATAAAGTCACAATAGTTGAATACAAACAGAACCAAAGATTCACACATTTTTTTAAGTTTACTGTTTAACACGAATCTATTTGAATATAAAAGTTTCATAGAGGAGTAGGACTTTTTTAACAGGCCGTCTACATGACTTAAATCTAAAGTCACCATCTATTATCAAACCCAAATTTCTAGAGGAGGATACAATGGGTAAAGAATTATTATTAAGATTAATTTTGATAGAGTCCTTTATAACACTAACTGTAGCCTTGGGCCCAAATACCATAATACAAGATTTCTTGGGATTAATTTTTAGGTTGTGTTTTTGACATTTATTGAACAGAACATCCAAATCACTGTTAATGTTGCTTTGTGCTAAAATTAAATCCTCAGGTAAAAAACTATAATAAATTTGCGAATCATCTAGAAATGCTTGAATTTTTGAGTATCTTAAACAATTTAATAAATATCTGTGTTTTGTTTGAAATATTTGAACGCTAAAAAATGCGATTAGACCTAAAGAAGTGGACGATAATTTAAATAAGTATTTGCAAAGCTTATTATTATTGACTTAAAAAAATTATAAGACAAAAAGTACTGCGCATCGAGCCAATTCCCACTCCACTCCAATCACCCACCATTATGACCTCCCACCGTGACGCGGAAGAGGCATGCAGCCTTTGCGTATCGCAAAATGAGGAGTTTATAATATTTTGGTTTTCAAAATATTTTATCAGGACCTACTTATATTTGAAATTATTTTTTGAATACAAATCCATTCAGCATATATTTTTTCAATTTTTACAATAAATCTAACTTTCCAAAACCCAGTAAAACAGTAGCTGATGACATAATTCTTAAGAGTCTATTCACTGTAGATTTGACAGACATAAATACGGGGTCGGGTTGAGAGGTTGGGTAGCCGAAGGGCGGAGACCTGCATATTTCCACTACCGAATTATTAAGATTTCAGAAGTGCACGTAAAGCCGAAGTAAAAAGGCACATGGAAATAAAGTTAGCCCTTATTGCAACGGTACCGGATGTGTCTTATAATTGCAACAAAATTTCTTTTTAATGTTATAAATTATATATCACCGGAAAGATTGAGAGATAAACTAGATCCCTATAGTAGCAAATTTTTGTTTAATACATGTATTTTAGAGAAAATAATTTTTGAAAATACGCTATTTTAGTACAAGATTGTTTGCCTGTAATTTTAAAAATAAAAAAAATACGAAAAATTACTAATATAGGAATTTAGATTAAAGTTTTATCTTTCAATACTTTTTTACTAAAAGTCGCTATCTTTTATAGTTTTTTATAATTAGACACGAGGCGAACGCCGATTTTGGGCTTATTTCGGACTAGTGAATGGACCCTTAACAGCAAATAATCACATTGGCAAGCATGGGTAAAGCAAGCCGCCGATGTATGCTCTCAAAAACTGCCACACAATTGCGACAAGGTAAACAAGTATTTTGAGTAAAAACAACTTTTATATCACTATCAAGTTCATCTTACACTAAAAACATTTATAGAGTATACAAAAGTCCCGTAACAGCTCGATTACAGCCGAACGGAACCTCGTGTCAATTTCGGGTTTTTGTCACTGCAGTCAACGACATTTTTAGAACTTTATGACGTATATTTTAGGTCCGTGACGTCATTATATGCGGAAATGTGACAAACGTTAATATTTTTTTATGTAACACTATACATTTTTTTATATTTTGATACTTTAAGCAGTTTAGTGTTCAAGGATGTAAGATTTTGTCATAATAACGTAAAATCAAAGTAAAAATCGAATTTTCATATCTAATGAAAGTATTTTATTCATAAAATTAAATAAAATCTTGAATTAAATGTTCAAAATGAAACTCCAGTATTGCCTGAAAATGCTCTAGTCTCTCTATTAATCCCGTTAAACATTTTCGAGGGAGTGGGTGTAATATTAGTCTTGAAAGTCGAACTTCAAGTTCAGGGGGCGTGAAAGGTTTTCTGCGATACACCACAGTGGAGTCAAGTTGGACTAGCTGGCTATTCAATATGACCCCTTCTACCTAGCCAACTCTCGGGAAAACGTTGTTAAGAAAGTTTTTACATTTCTGACATGCTGTGGCTGAGCTCCTCCATTCGACGTGTACCTACATTGTAAGTACACGTCGTTTTGGATCAACTGAGGATTTTCCTGGTTGGGAAATAATTGGATTAATTCAGGTTTGACTATCGCATAATACATTTAAATATATATCTGCAGTCAAACTACCATTTAGACAAAAATACCCTATTAAATGTGTTCAAATTATACCCGCCCAAACATTTAACTTTTGTGGTTGTTGTATGTGGAAGGTTTCCATCCAATGTGGACTTTCATCAGCTCAGTGGCAACAATTGTGACAGTTGACAAATTCATTTAAACAAAATGTAGCCTCATCTGAAAATAACATGTATGCTATTTCTTCTAAACGAATTATCATGTCCTGGTAAAACTGCATTCCACGATTAGAATCATCTTCCGAAAATTCCTGAAGAACACCAATTTTTTAAGTATCTATGCATTTTATTTGTTTTTAATATTCTTCTGGTGGATCTCTCAGCATTAACAGTTTATAATGTACATCCTGGAATTGACGTTTTAGGCAAATCTTCAATCGGCAGAAGTACATCTAAAGATCGGTCGTAATTTGTCGCTGTTTTTGGACGGCAACTTTTTGGTAAATTTTTAACGTTTCCCTTAATTAAGTTACAACAAAATGCTTTAATTTAACGTTTTGTAGGCATGGAACTGAAACAGAACGTATAATAAATGTAAAATGTATCTTAAAATTATAAAAGCGCTTCGGTTATTGCCGTCATTAAAACAATTTTGAAAGTTATTTTAAAAAATATCATCTGTGAGAAAAATGTATGAAATGTTTAAAAAGAGAAGTTTGAGAAGAAAAAAGGTAAGCTCTTCAATTTTTAAGAAAAAGTAATATTTGTATGCTGGAGATAATTAGGAACAACAATAATGACCTGTGGAAAGATATGCCTCAATATCCGAGAGAGACAATAAAACGGAACTAATTTGTTACGACAACACAGGAAAGTACGCTTCCCAAGGGTGGATCGAGAAATAATTAAATTATAGGTGATCTAAGGGTTGTGCCTAATTACCTGTTTTATTGTTTGGGTTTATTTCTTCGGATTATACATTTAAGTGACTTTGGTAACTGACCTCAAAGTATCCCATTGATGTTCATATGAAATTAAATTAATGATTTCTACCAGGTAACACTCAAAGCATGTTAAGCTTCTAAATATCTAAAAATAAAACATCAAAATCAATTAAATAGTGGCATAAAATTATTAATTACGACTATTTTTATAGTGATATTGTAATTGTAATATAGAATTGTTTTTACTTGTTTGTTTCAATTCGCCAAACATTCACTATTATTTATAACTATTATTTATGCAATACAGTCAAAATAAAAAATTATCCCGCCGTCCACAAGGTGGTATAAAAATTAATATTAAGTATAAAGTTTTAAATCTGCATCCAACCGTGAGCTCAGCTGGAACACAAATGAAGTATTTAAACTATAGCTTACTTCTTTGAGGATGAAGGTCATAATGTAAGAGTGAATCAAGAACGTTATTGTAACAGGCTGACCGTTGGGCTACAAAGGCTTCACGAAACTTACTTATTTATTCATTTATCTCGATTAAATCCAATTTTATTACTGAATCAAATTCTCTGTCGCTGGATTCGAGATATGGTTTGATCAAAAGGTTTCTTAACTTACCGTGGGTTTTCTTATCCTGAGCCGCGATATATGTATGCATTTCTGGGACACTCCTTATATTCTATCATTGAGAAGGTAGTTATGAGGATTTGGATCAGAACACTTCACTTTAGGGTTTTTTAATAACAAAGAAATATAATTGAAAAATGTAAACAAAAGAGAAATAGAAATTACTGAATTAATTGAGACTGAACTTAATGAAACCCGTTTTAGTTATGAAACTTAGGAAAACGACTGGATAAAATACTAATGAACATTGATTTTGAATGAACTTTATATAAAACTACTAACGGCATCTAATTCGAGTCCGAGAAATATACTTTACCAAACCACCAAGGGTGGGGTGGTTTGGCCTCATACTATGGGGAAAAGCCCCAAATATCAAAATCCGTTCTGAAGCTGTACCGAGAGAGACTAATGCTTCTTAGGTCGAAACTTTCAAAGTAAAGCTTCTTTGCTTTAAAATTTAAATACACGGATCCCATTGTTGTTAAAGTCCATACGTTCCTCCCCTCTGTCTAGTACCGCGAACCATGACATGTTTTTGTCACGCTGTCCAATGAAAATAGTACTTATTAGCTAATGACCCTCTTATCCTCTTATCCTCGTCCCAAAATGAGTGGGGGGGAGTACGACTTACTTTACCACTGATCTTATACCTGAAAAATTCCCCGAAAAACCAGGCTGCTATATTCTGGCCTTTTTAATATTTATATACATACAAATGTCTCAGAAACTTCTAAGTGCCACCCATATAATTTAATTGACTGTTGGATTGCCATGCACATTTGGCGCTTTTGTCTAACTAACTGAACACTGTTCTGTCCCCAGGGGTAACGTCAGCATAAATCTGTTAACCCAGAACAATTCTCAAAATTATTTATGAGCAAAATGACGTTTTTGCTAAAGAACCAGAAACCATTCTACGAACTCAACCTATTTAAGCAGAATGTTATTCTCTAAAGATACTTAATTTCCAAACAAAAGTGTAACTTGACGTTCACCACATGACCTTTTGTTACACTATGGACAACAAATTGAGTTATTTGTTCGATATTTAAAAACTCAGCTGCAGAGCTAGAAACGTGCCTTATCGGAGACAGTGGTTCCATCAAGACGGTGCAACAAGTCGTTAATGCCACTATTGTGATGTTAAGACAAAATTTCGTCAACAGAATAATTTCCAGAAAAACAATAAATAGCAATGTTATTTTGAAATATAACGTTTTCGTGTAATGATACATATACGTGATTCTATACGTGATACATCAAGTAACTACATTTTAATGAGTATTAATATACAGTGCGAACGTTTAGAATGGAAACCGTAAATGAAATGCGCCCTGTAGAGTTTTCGCAAAAACGCTCGGACACGTCAATTCTTAAATTCAATTGCGCTTCTTTTGATATCATTGTTTTGGATGTGACGTCATTAGGTAATCTCTGTGACGTCATCATGATATCATTTCAAATGGGAATGTCCAGTTCTTTCATTAAATTTAAATAGAGAAAATATTCATGAAAATGGCAATATACGACACTATGGCCTTAAAGTGGATAGTTTTTGACATAAAGGACTTTGAAGTTTGAAAAAAGAAAAAGTAGGCTAGCCAAAAAAATTTATTATCTATTATCTATTTATTATTTATTTATATTAGATATTTGATCCTGATAGTGACAGTTCCGCAAATTATTTAAAACTAATTGTCACAGTCGGTTATTCTTTAATATTTTTTTGTGATAATTAAAAATGGTACGAACTTTAACAGAAAAACAAAGAATAAGATCTTGATTTTGAGAGGTTGGGATGAAATGAAAAGATCAATTAATGAAGTATGCAACATTTTCAGTAATAGATATTCGAATGAACCACGCATTAGAAAATCAACAGTGAGTAAGAAGTAAATTTATCCGGTTGGGACATGTTGTGATAAACAGTTTTTTTTGACTAGCCTACTTTTTCTTTTTTCAAACTTCAAAGTCCTTTATCTCAAAAACTATCCACTTTAAGGCCGTAGTGTCGTATATTGCCATTTTCAGGAATATTTTCTCTATTTAAATTTAATGAAAGAACTGGACATTTCCATTTGAAAAAAATATCATGATGACGTCACATAGATTACCTAATGACGTCATATCCAAAAAAATGGTATCAAAAGAAGCGCAATTGAATTTAAGAATTGACGTGTCCGAGCGTTTTTGCGAAAAATCTACAGGGCGCATTTCATTTACGGTTTCCATTCTAAACGTTCGCACTGTATATTTGAAATAAATGGGTAATTTGTACAGTTGGCTGTTATGCAGAATGCGCGTTTTATAAAGTATATTTAATTAAAGCTGTGTATTTTTACTAGCGGTATTAATTCTGTAATTCTGTAATTATGTTGTATTCATTGAACTAGATTTCATGTAAACAAAATAGTTGGCTTCAGGTTTTTTATTTTACGACAAGCATAAGTGTTAATTTACCGTATGGGTGCATTTTAAAAGCCTGCATGTATTCACTTAGCATTATAAAATTATCCGGTGTGCGTATCCTTAATCATTTTCTCTTTGTTACAGACGCAGGCTGTCGTCTGCATCCAATTTCCTGGATCAAGCTCCTGCAAAAGCGGTGGGACGAAAATCAAAAGCTGCTATCAAAAGTCTTGGGTTACCTTTCGTGGAAGGCTCTACTAAGAATGAGAGCAAAACTCACCAGAAAATGAAATCTGAGATGAAGGAAGAGGGAATGAAAAAAGAGAAAAAAGAGGAACCAGTTCCAACATGTAAGTCTGCACTTAAATTTAATGGAACTAAACTATTCAATAGTAGAATATTCTTAGAATAGAATTTCAATATTCTTAGAAAAGGTACTAAAAACTCGGGCTTTACCAGATGGTAGGATCAATCGGGGGTAGGTGCTCGTAAACAAATAAATAACGACAACGCGCTTGGAAACGTTTAGTAATAGACATTTACTCTATTGAAACAGGCCGAATAATCCGAAATACTGATATATAGAGTGTTTTCTATATATTTCTTGGAAGATCTAAATGAGATCTATGTTTTTTTCAAAACAATTATTTCAATATTGATTAATGATCCTATAAGACACATATTTAAGTAGTTACGGCACATTTGGTTTGATAGTAAAATGAAATTGGTAAGAACTGTTTCAAATACATACAGTGTGTTTCACTTCTCACCTTCACATCCTTGTAAAAATATAATGAGGAACACGATTTGGATGATTATTTTTTTATGAATAGTTATGCCTAGTATATACTTCTACAACCTAGTACGATGGTAAGGTTATTATTCTACGGCCTGCTATAATTTTTTTTCGACGCGATTTTTTGATAAATCATATTAGCGATTTTTTGACGCAAAATCTGACAACATTACGTGAAATTCTCAGATAGAATAACGTTTCTATAGAACTTTCCACTTTCAAAACTACGAAATTATTATTTTATTTTAAACACGCAGAAAGCTTTGGAAATAAATGAAAACAGAATAACTAAATGCAAAAGGAGACATAATATCGTTACAATTGAAAAAACAATAGAAACTGTACAGGGTGAGTCAACCATAGAGTAAAGTTCATTATCTCATTTGTTTAGAGAATTACGAAAAAACGTTAAATACAAAAGTTTTATAGAATATTAAGGTGCACAGTTTAAAATTATTTTTGAGTATACAGGGTGGCTCAAAAAAGCGTGGCGAATATAACATAAGTTTTTTTAAATGGAACACCCTATTTTTTAATTTATTTTTAGATTTTACATGAAACACTATAACTTTTTTGTTAATAATGTCATATACCTAAACCCAATAGTTTTTCTAATATTTTAATTTTTTTAGAAAAATATTAGTTTTTATTCTTATAAGAAACTGACAGTACCGCCATTGTTTCTGAAGGTGGAATACTCAAATTTGGTACAGACGTTCTATAAGGATGACAAAAAAGGTATATGTAAATAAATTTGAGTTAAATGCTACAAGGCCTTCAAAATAAATTTATACATTTCGTTTATTTTAACTTAAAAAAAATTCAATTTTTTTAAATGGCACACCCTATATAATATTATTTTTTCTGATAGATTTTACAAAGCCCGTCAACTTTTATTGAGTATGTCATATACCTAGTTTTCATAATTTGGGAGTTATTTTGATTTTATTCTTTTTTACACTTGTTTTTATTACACTAACGGATTCATTGGGTGGCCCCCTCGATCATGTGACTTAACACCTTTAGATTTCTTTTTGTTAGACCACTTTAAAGATCGTGTTTATGTGAACTCCCCTACAACACCAGAAGATATCGAAAATAGGATACGAGATACCTGGAGGACAATAAACACCCTTTATGCTATGGAACGTGCAAGAAAATATAGTAACAAGACTAAACATATGTATCTAAGTAGACGGGCATATTTTTGATCATTGATTACTCCATAATAATTAAAATTAAGGTAGTTAGTAAGGAAATTATTATTATTTATATTAGTTTATGTTTCCACAATAGCGTAGGTAAGTGTAAAAAAGAATAAAATCAAAATAACTCGCAAATTATGAAAACTAGGTATATGACATACTCAATAAAAGTTGAAGGGTTTTGTAAAATCTATCAGAAAAAATAATAATATACAGGGTGTGCCATTTAAAAAAATTGAAATTTTTGAAGTTAAAATAGTCGAAATGTGTAAATTTATTTTGAAGGCCCTGTAGCATTTAACTCAAATTTATTTACATATACCTTTTTTGTCATCCTTATAGAACGTTTGTACCAAATTTGAGTATTCCACCTTCAGAAACAATGGCGGTACTGTCAGTTTCTTATAAGAGTAAAAACTAATATTTTTCTAAAAAAATTAAAATATTAGAAAAACTACTGGGTTTAGGTATATGACATCATTAACAAAAAAGTTACAGAATTTCATGTAAAATCTAAAAATAAATTAAAAAATAGGGTGTTCCATTTAAAAAACTTATGTTATATTCGCCACGCTTTTTTGAACCACCCTGTATACTCAAAAATAATTTTAAACTGTGCACCTTAATATTCTATAAAACTTTTGTATTTAACGTTTTTTCGTAATTCTCTAAACAAATGAGATAATGAACTTTACTCTATGGTTGACTCACCCTGTACTGAATTATTAAATTCGTAATGTCAAAAAACTATCAAAACAAATGTGAAAGACTGTAAAACTCTTAGTAAGAATTGTTAAATCGAAAAAAAAATATTATGAAAAGTTGTTTAGAAACACAAAATGAAACATTAATTTTTCGCATTTGTTTTTGATGGTTTTTTGACGTTATGAATACATAAATTCAACAGTCTTAAATTTTTTACAATTGTAAATCTCCTTTTGTTCTCCTATCTATCTCTATCTATCTCTAGCAGATAATTTATATCTCCTTTTGCATTTAGTTTAGTTTATTTTTATTTATTTCAAAAGCCTTCTGGGGGGGCACGTTTAAATCAAAATTATAATTTCGTAATTTTGAAAGCTGAAAGTTTTGCAGAAAAGTTATTCCATCTGAGAATTTGATGTAACTCAGAATCTTTAGGTTTTAGAGGGTGGTGAATAATGCCATGTTGTCAAATTTTCTGTATAAATATTGCTAATATGATATCGCCGTACTAGGTTGTAGAAGTACAGATTAGGCATACCTATTTAAAACAATAAGCATCCTAATCGTGCTATTCATTAAATTTATACAGAGGTGTGAAGGTGAGAAGTGAATCAGACTGTATATAAAATATATACAGGGTGGGTTTTTGAAAACGAAACAGAGCGAATAACTCTCAGGAAAATTATTTTTTCGAAAAACGCCGAGACAGGTCGATTTTTGATCAAAAGGGGACATCTTTTTCCATACTTTTGATGCTCCAGTCTCACCCCCCTAGCGAGGGGGGGCAACCCCCCCAAATATCTTAATAGGGAAGGAGGGTTAAATGACACATCATTTGAAAAGTACTTCAATTCTCTACACAACCCTGTATTAGTTTTTTAATTTGACTGGTTAGTTTTGAAGATAAAGGTTGTTAATAAAAAACTACTTTTTACGGTTTTATTTGCAAACTTTTTCTACATCAGCCAATTAAATATTCAAATTGATGACCTCCAGCCTCCATACAATAGTCGTCCATGAGTGTCACCCCTTATGTCAGAGTGACATTTCCTTTTATTATTCGCAGTAAATGGAAATAATAAATAATACAATCAGAACGGGTATTGAGTGAATTATTATTTTATTGTTACCTGTACAGTTTGTCGACATTATGGTTTATTCGATTCCAGAAAGAGTGGAAATAATTGCTCTTTTTTATGCAAATAATCGGAGTGCTAATAGGACAGCAGAAATATTTAATCAGCAGCACTTCGGTAAAAATGTTCACAGGAAGTACATTTTGGAGTTAGTGACCAAATTTCAGGAGACCGGATATGTAAGTAATAAAAAGCGACACTCCGAAAGAAATGAAGCAGAAGATGTAGCTATTCTAGGCCATGTTGCTATAAATCCTAGAACGAGTACGAGGCAAATGGCAGCTGAATCCGGTTTTGGGCGAAACAAAATTCGTAAAACTTTGAAGCATCATAAATTCCATACCTATAAGATTCACCTTGCACATGAACTTAATGGAGATGACTTTGACCGCCGACTACAATTTTGTGAAGTAATGAGTGAACGAGCTATTAACAATCCAGATTTAATTTTTAATATCTGCTTCTCGGATGAGTGTTCATTTACTGTTAATGGCAATGTCAATCGTCACAATTGTCGTTATTGGTCCGATTCTAATCCCAGGATATTTTATGAGACTCATACACAACATCAGGAAAAATTAAATGTATTGGCTGGAATTTTTGGTAACCACATTGTTGGTCCTTTTTTCTTGCCAGGTAATCTCACCGGGGAGATGTACCTGGATTTGTTGGAAAACTCCATTTATCCAGAGCTGATACACATTATAGAGAATAATGAAAATTATCTAGAAGACCAGTTGATATTCCAACAGGATGGAGCCCCTCCTCACTACACCTTGCCTGTTCGGCAGCATCTCGATCGTACGTTTGCAAATCAGTAGATTGGGAGAAGAGGCGTCATAGAGTGGCCTGCGCGATCGCCGGATTTGTCCCCTTTGGATTTTTTCTTGTGGGGTCATTTAAAGTCCAAAATTTATGCCACTCCACCTACTTCCCTTGAAGATCTACGCCAACGCATTATTAACGAATGCCGTCAAATTACTCCGAAATGTTGCAAAACGTACGTGATCGCATTGTGCAAAACTTATACTATTGTATGGAGGCTGGAGGTCATCAATTTTAATATTTAATTGGCTGATGTAGAAAAAGTTTGCAAATAAAACCGTAAAGAGTAGTTTTTTATTAACAACCTTTATCTTCAAAACTAACCAGTCAAATGAAACAACTAATACAGGGTTGTGTAGAGAATTGAAGTACCTTTCAAATGATTTGTCATTTAACCCTCCTTCCCTATTAAGATATTTGGGGGGGTTGCCCCCCCTCCCTAGGGGGGGTGAGACTGGAGCATCAAAAGTATGGGAAAAGATGTCCCCTTTTGATAAAAAATCGACCTGTTTCGGCGTTTTTCGAAAAAACAATTTTCCTGAGAGTTATTCGCTCTGTTTCGTTTTCAAAAACCCACCCTGTATAGACTTCCATTAAGTAAAGTTGTTCTAGAAACTGCTACTAAGTATCAACATTCTATTGCATTCTATTACATTACCTACATTTCATTACATTACAGCATATCATTTTGCCGACGGTTGCGAAGTTCGTAAATAATCGTTTAATCGTGGTTTTTCATTTTCTAAATCATTTTACATTAGCGGAATTATAAATTATTGAGTATGTAAGAAAACTCATAGTAGGACATATTATTATGTAATTTAATATCGAAAATTTCGTTTAAGCACTATTTCCAATTAAAATCTTGTGATCATTTATTATGCGACTTACTTGAACTTCTAATTAATTTCAGTGTCCGAAGAAGAAATGGATGAAGATTTTGAAGAAGAAGATCAGCCGGTAGAAGAGCCAGCCAATGAAATGGGAGTACTGCAGATGCTGCGGCAACACAGGGAAGATGAGGATGCGGAAGAGTTTAGTTTTGATTACTATGAAGAGGAGTACTGATATCTATCACTGATTAACTTATTCCTATATATATTTGCAAATATTTTTAACTATTTATGTATACAACAAATACATATTTATATAAGGGGTTAAAACATTTTTTTTCAGATTAATTTGTTATATTTAATTTTATTATGTACAATTTTTTTATTTTATTACCTGTAAACTTTTCAGTGTAAATATTTATTTATTGATTATTTATCCCGGTATTTGTACTTGGTTGTATCAAATGGGAATTTTGTTGTTGTAATTAGACAAAATAAAGGAATTGTTGATACTATATAAGTTTTTTTTTACATATTGGGAAACAAATATAAATAATGTAATATTTTTATTACATTGTTTATATTTACTTGTATTCGTGTAGGTTCAATTGTACAAAATGATAATAATGTACAATTATTTACTTATTAAATAAAAATGTAAATTTTAAATGGAAAAAAACATTATGCCTTTTAATCCTGTGAAAGTATGTCGTCTTAATACAAATTAAAATAAATCGGAACAGTTGAGAAAGTAGTTTTCAAATTAATTTTGCCATCCCCACATATCTTGAAGTTTATATCATACCTCCATGAACTTTTGGACTCTTAATACAAGCAGTAGTAGAATTATGGACAACTGAGACAAACACATATACATGAAATAAATATTTTACACCACAATTCTTTATACTTCTCTGCTCCTAATAAAAACTGATGTGGCAGGAAAATAATAAGTGAAATTGAATAAAATTAATTCCTACCAAGACCAATCCGTAATGTGTAGGTAGACATGAACATAATGTTTTGAATTTAATTTTATTACAATTCTCTGAACTTCTGTTCTAATACATTTGGCATTGGATAATGAAAAATGGCATAGGATGTGTAGGTATCAAATTAATTTTAATTTACCCAATAAATGGTTGAAGTTCTCTCCTACTAGTTAGAGTAGCACTTAATTAGATCTAAACACCAAGAATCAGGTTCAGACCAAAATCCAAGACCAAAATCCAAAATAATTCTTATTTTACATTTTTCTCTTAATATGACTAATTATTAGTTATAGAAAACTACAGGGAAACTTCAAGCATGGAGTTGATATTTAGGCTGTACCTACGTTCCAATTTTAATTTTTGTGCTAGGAGCACAAAAATTCAGTACCTAATATTGAATTGTTAATACTGCATTAAATTAGTAGGTAGTAGTTTATTATATACCACATTTCTTTTAAATTATGAGCTTCTAATATGAATAACCACAAAATACCAAGGGGTAGAAATTAAATTAATTTGTTAAAATAATACTACAAGCATGAGATTTAATCCTTTTTAATTCAGATAATTCATATCCAAACCTTCATGGCTTACACTGTTTTAATACAATTTTATTTTACACCATATCTCTTAGATCTTCTGAGCTCCTAATATGAGTAACAGTTACAGAAAACTATCAGAAAAGTGTACGCATAAAATTATTTTTCATGTGAACTCTCTGAACTTCTGTGCTCCTAACAGTGAATTGTGGAAAAGTCATACAATGGTAAGCATGATATTTATTTTATACCACACCTTTTCGAACTTCTGTACTCTTAATAGTAATGAATTATAGCCAGAATGAGTAGGAAGGAAATTAATTCCTAGGATGCTACTATGTACTATACTCACCGAAATAAAGACTATAGAATGGAGAAAGAACAATAGAATACTGGCGATGGTATGTGGTGGTGTAAAGAATACATATCTATGAGATAATATGATGTCCCACACTTGTTCTAACTTATATGCTCCTAATAAGAGCAGTAATGAATCACTGCCAAATACTGATTGAAATACTGTGTGTTTCACGAAGTTGTATCCCGGATTGGAATGTTAGTATATATCTCCAACGTATGGAGCGTCGTTATGTTATTAGTTAAATTCAATGCATTGGCACATCTCGGTTACGGACCGCTACAAATTGAGGTGGTGTAATTTAAACGCGCGTGCCAGTCTCGCACAGGATTTGCCAGCGAATCCTGACAATCCCAACATTCCAATCCGGGATACAACTTCGTGAAACGCACAGTATATTACACATAGACTCACAAAGCGTGGGAATTTAAAATAATTTTGTTATGAGTAGAAATGATTTCCAAAAAATAGTGTACCTATATCAGGATTCCAGTAAGTGCCGGCTTCCGACTTCTTTTTTTGGGTTCTTTTAAAGAGCAAGGTGTACGTCAATAATCCTCAAACTCTGGAGCAGCTGAATTACAATATCCGCCAAGAAATCGCCAACATCACGCCCGATATATTGAAAAATGTTATGGAAAATTTAAATAAAAAGGTCACAAATGTGCATCAATGAAAATGAAAATGGCCGCCATTTGTCAGACATCATTTTCTAATTATGATGTAAAATATTCCAAGGATTTAATAAACGAATAACATGAAAATTTTATTTGATTTTTGAGTTTATTAAAAGTTATTAGCAATTATTACTACTATTAGGGAGTATTAATACAAATTTCCATTGTTGGTGAAAATATTTTTCGAGCGTCTTTTTTTCAGAACAAACATTCACTTTGCCCCAGGGGCTGCAAGCAGTTTATATGACATGCCTGTATTAATTGAAAGATTCATATACGCTGTAGAAAATGCAGAAAATATTTTTACGTTTTAAGTTTACTCTATCCGAAATTATGGCGAACGCGCCAGTGTTATAAATATGGCACTTTGTGCATTACAAATAATTAGGTACAAGGTGGGCTTCATTTAAGCCCACCTTGTATTTCAGTTCAGCAACTTGGTCGTCTGTTATTATTGTTTCTTTTATTGTTCTCAATTGAATTTTTTCTTAGAATTATACAAAAAAGCTATAGGTACGTCTTCAAAAATGTATGCACGATATTGTGTAATATCAGTATAAAATACAAAAAAATGCGTAGGAATTAAATTAATTTGTACGATAACCTACCACGTTAAAGTATTGTTAGAGCACATAACTTCAAACTTTTGTGCTTCCAATATAAGTAGCAGTGCATTACAGGAATCTTGAGTATGTGAATATCAAATTATTGATATTTTATGCGAGACCTTCCTGTACTATGAGCTGTTTATATAAAAAACATAAGTAATAACATTAACGTGTCAATATTACCAGTGTTCCTCAATCTATGAGTCCATTAGGATACAGCGTAATCGAGAAAATATTGATTAAAAATAACAATATAAAGATTGAGATCAAGCTTCTGATTTTCAACTTTATTAAAATTTATATTGTTCTTTGATAAAGTTGACATTGTTAAAATATAAGTAAATATAGTTTAATCGTTTTAGTAAAATTAAAAATAAAATCCAGCAGTATTGTATAAACACAGGCATATATTTCTGTTTGTTTTTACAAAAATTTAACAATTTTGTAACCAAGAAACTGTATAAACGAATCAGATACCTACTTTTAAGTGTTTTTGTTCGACATTGTCAAGGGATATTAACGAAATTACCCGTATTTAAGCAAGAAACTGCCGAAAGGCCTTTAGACATTTTAAGTCTCGAGAAAAGAAAATTTTTTACAAGGCGCTGTATCAACAAACTTTTTAAAACGTAATTCTATTATATAAAACGCGAAAAAGAGTAAAAATAATGAAACTGGAGGTTGTTTACATAAGAAATTTAATTTCTGCCGAATTCGAAACTGCCCCGTTCACTTAATTTTTCATGTTAAATAACCATTTCTGCATTTATAAGTTAGTTTGCCTGTCACATAATTATTATTTTAGAGGTGTTAACATCAAGGTAATACACACCCCACAAAAATTATCGCAACACTAAAAATTTGCTATTATTTTGATATTCGTTTTCTCTGGAACTAATTGTCCGATTTAATTGATTTTTTTTTTGTATTGTAAGTTGATACGTTAGCAATGTGACTGGTTTAGTTACATTCTCGAAAAAAATAATTTTAAATACATACAGGGTGAAACAAGTGTAACATGATTTGTTACAGAAGTTTAGAACACCCTGTGGAGCTAATCAGTTATGGCAACATAGTAAAACTTAATAGGAGTTAAAGCGACTTCTTTTCTTAATATAATCGTCTTGGTTTCACATCGATATCTCAATAATTAAAGGAGATATTGCACAATAAAGGGTTCAGTGTCATTTTAGTAAAAAAAATCGATTACAAGTGCATCACTAAACAAATTTAATAAAACAGTATACCCTTACAGCAATAAAACACGTCATAAAATTAAAATAACAATTTTCAGTATCGGGTATTTCCTCCCCTAGCCTCAATTACCGCTTGAATACGCTGTGGTAGGCTTTCAAACAGACTGTGTATGTAATCTTCCCCTATATCATTCCAAATCTGTTGAAGCTTGTTCTGGAGCTCATTTAATGTTCGGTAGGGGATTTGACCCTCCTTGATTTTCCATGACATGTAGTTCCATACATGCTCAATTGGATTTAGGTCTGGACTGCGAGCAGACCAGTCCATTGTAGCAACATGACTGTTTTCAAGATATTCTCTTACTATACGTGCAACGTGAGGACGTGCGTTATCTTGCATTAAGGTAAAATTATTACCCAACAAGCGTCCATATGGAATCACATGAGGAACTAAAATATCCGTTATGTAACGTTGGGCAGTCATGCTGCCATTGTTGACAGGCACCAGTTCCGTACGCCCATTAACAGAAATTCCTCCCCACACCATTACCGATCCACCTCCAAAATTTTCGATCTGTCGAAGATTGTACTGCATATGCCGTTCACCTGGCCTTCTGTATACTGGCATACGTCTATCTGACGAATATAAACAAAATCTTGATTCGTCAGTAAACAGTAATACCATTCTTCTAGGCCCCAGTTACTGTGTTCCCTAGCAAATTGGAGACGGGCAACTCGATGTGCCCTGGTCAGACGTGGTCCCTTGGTTGGAACCATAGGACGTAAATTAACTTCTCTAAGACGGTTTCTAACAGTTTGTAAAGAAATGTTTGCATGTCTGGCTCCCAAAATTTCTCGTTGAAGCATACGAGCAGTACAATGTCGAGTTCTTAATGCCGAAAGTCTTAGAAATCTATCATCTGCAGCTGTAGTTACCTTTTTACGCCCTTGTCCTTGCCTTCTGGAATGTTGTCCCGTTTCTCTATAACGCCTGATTAATCTGGAAATGGTACTTGGTTGAACACCTATTACATTTGCCACATATCTTTGACTTCGTCCGTCTTCAACGAGTGCAATTGCTCTTACTGACTCTTCATTTGACAAATGTCTGTTTAGACGAAGTTCAGCATTCATTTTTTTTAAATTTAGCACGCAAATTAAAAGAGTTTTAACAAAACTGTAACAATCGTATTTCTGTAGAAATAATGATTGTAGGAATGACATTTCAAATTTTGTTTTCAGAGCCTGCTAAGTTTTCATAAAATCTGTAAATGTTTGTTAAGGTTTATTTGATTTTTTTTACTGAAATGACATTGAATACTTTATTTTAAAATATCTCCTTTAATTGTTGAGATATCGATGTGAAACTAAGACGATTATGTTAAGAAAAGAAGTCGCTTTAACTCCTATTAAGTTTTACTATGTTGCCATAACTGATTAACTCCACAGGGTGTTCTAAACTTCTGTGACAAATCATGTTACACTTGTTTCACCCTGTATGTATTCAAAATTATTTTTTTCGAGAATGTAACTAAACCAGTCACATTGCTATCGAATCAACTTACAATACAAAAAAAATCAATTAAATCGGATACTTAGTTCCAGAGAAAACGAATATCAAAATAATAGCAAATGTTTAGTGTTGCGATAATTTTTGTGGGGTGTGTATTTAGCTACTACGCAATAATACCATTCCAATTTCTTCTGTTATGTCACATATTTGCTTTGTTTAGAATTATAGGTATAAATTTAATTCTCTCAATTTTGTTAAAGATATTAATAATTTATAATTATTGTTATTTGTATTGTTTCTATGTATTTCTTGGAACTATTTTGTTTTATTATCAGTAGCCTATCATTATTATTGTTGATATTTATTTAACCGAGAGGGTGAGTTCTAGTCCAACAAGAAAAGTGTTACTATTTTCGAATTGGAAATAGGAAGTGTAGGACGGAAAGGATAACAAGCATTAAAAGCAACAAACAGTAGGGCAATAACAGGACTAAGGTTTCCGCTTCTGGTGGGTCAATGTTTTGTTTGTAAACTGGAAATGGGGGTTTCCTGATTGATTGAAATAACTGATTCTTCTTGTAACTGGACAGTACCTATACAGATAGATTTCTTGCTGAATGCTGATAAGGGTAATGTTATTCAAATTAATAGTTATTTATGCATTAAGGGCTTAAGTAAGCGTTTAAGGCCAGCGGCGTGAATATAACAGCCCGAGATTTCAGCAGAGGGCTATGACACGCCAAGGACACTAGAACACAGTAAAAAAAGACAAATGGTAAAATTACTAAATGGTAATCGTAATTTGCTGCAGTGTTATTTTTAACACGAACTGGGTAGTATAATAACTAAATCTTTAGAACTCATATTACACGAACGACATACCCGCCAAGCTTGTAGAAGTACTCATAAATTTTAGTAAAATTTACAAAACCCTGTGTTAAAAATGAATCAACCCGCCATAAAAACGGAATAATTACACGGTGAATAATTAACTATTATACATTACCTTGTAAAATCTACTGTGTTAAATTACTTTTATGTAATGTAATAATACACCGATATGTCTAACACTGCCAAGTGTGGACTATATACACACTGATGAGTGTGGATTCAGTGTTAAAATCAGTCGGATTTTTTTACTGTGAAACATGACACAAGTTTTATACACATTATTTTTGACCTTAATCAAATTAATATTTTTTTAATTTTAAAACGAACTAATTTTTGTAACGTATACCATAAAAATTTGACACACATTCATTGATGTCAAACGGAAGCGATTTTTTTATATAAATATATATTTATTTTTCTTTAAATAACCTTGTATTGTATTATATTAATATTCAATCAATTACTTACTAACCAAATCAACAATTCGACTTTGAGTGTTGCCATATTTTCTCAGTCGTTTGTAAAAGGATTATATTTAAATCCAAGAAAATTGGCATTGACGAAAACGACAAATTGTTAGTGCCAAAGGATGTTTTGGAAGCTGCATAAGAAGCAAATATTGAGCTACTATTACCCGAGTAAAAAACTGCATGAACGTACCTACCTATCAGGAGTTTATCGAATTTTGATGGAGAAGTAAATTAGTAATTTACCGCCATAGGTCGTTAAAGTTGTGTTTTACGCCAGGAAAGGAGGTTATTAAAGTGTAATTTATCGCCAATCATGAATCAAAATATTTAAGAAATTGCCAAAAGAAAAATAATCTATCATATATACAGTCTCTCAAATTGGATGCAATAACATTGGTATGTTGGAAACCATTAGAGGCAGAGATTAGGTTAAATTGAGGCAAAGTTGCGCAATTTAATAACCAATACAATAACCATCAATACTCGATTCATTTTAAGATCGTAGCGCCAAAACGCCAGTAACCTATACTAACCTACGGCCCCTGACACTGACGTTTGGAATTGTATTAATCAAAGATTTGTTGTCGAGAACTTTAAACCAGGTAAAAAGTGATATAAAATTGAAATATATTTCAATATTTTTCGAGCGTTCAATCTGAAAATGAAACTTAACCTAAAAATATGTCAAATTCGTTATTGGACATACGGCATACATACCTTTATGGAAATAGTCATTCTTAGAGAAAAGTAAAGAGCACACACTCTACTTTGCGTTCTTTAGCTTCTTTATCCATACTTGTTTCCTGTAACTCATTAATGCCCAACTTATAGTTTCCACGATAGCTCCAGATTTTCCCGCTTTTGGAAAAGTATGAAACTGATATCTAGGTTTTTCTTTGTCCAAGCGGAACAATGACGCTCTCAACAATAATGATTCATATCTAATCAAAGCAATTAACTAATATAACAACGGATATTTCAAAATTCACAATAGACATACATACGCAAAACTGAACCAAAGTCCTATGCGTTAGTTGTGCGTGCCGCCAGTAGGTAGCGTATTGCTTAGCAAGAATCGCGTATACTAGAAATGGGAGAAAATCGCTGACCACGTTTCGTGAACCTACCACTTCACCCATTGAACAGTTCCATATGCTGTGAATGAGTCGCTCTCTATAATTTTGGCCAAACACTATAATCGGCGGAGGTTGTCTTAACTCTACTTTAAGAAACTCTAGGTTTCCTAAGCTACTTTGTCTTTTCTAATAGAAGTTGAGACGAGAAGAATTTTTAGAGAAAGGAAGGCGACCAAAATGTTTTATAATACCTTACAAGATTTATTATCTATATTTTTAAATACAACAATTGATAATCTACGTTGGTCTATTCGTCCTGGTTCCCCTGAGGTAGTCATGGTATTTGCTAACAGCTCTCTCCTGTTCATAAGTTTCCACCGAGCCCGGCCTTTGATGTCTCAAATTATCTATGGCCCTTTGAGGAGACAAACCATGGAATTGCATCAAAAAGCAAGCAGCCATCACGCCTGTCCTCCCTATTCCCATGCGACAATGCACTCCCACACCCTGTAACAAACATTAGATCTTAGGGATACTTCAGTCTTCGGTCT
Organism: Pogonocherus hispidulus; assembly: GCA_963924545.1. Classification (NCBI taxonomy): domain Eukaryota; kingdom Metazoa; phylum Arthropoda; class Insecta; order Coleoptera; family Cerambycidae; genus Pogonocherus; species Pogonocherus hispidulus. The sequence continues at coordinate 82,189,666 of OZ004693.1, forward strand.
AGATACCGGATGAGTCACAAGTCTCAGTCAAGACGGATTAGATATGGAGGAACTTATACCATGGCGTACACCATGCCATCTAAACAGCCATCTAAATATAGTAGAGATAATATAACCGAAAATCCACGATATGTTATGTTGTAAATATTTATCATTAACCGAATTGTTCGCGTGAAGTGTAGGTACTTCGGCCGTCCTTACATACTTTGGTGACTCAATCTGATATAGTTATACCAGAAGCGAATTAGAAGTTCAAGTGGTTTGGTGTATTCGATCAGAATAGTTAGTTAGGAAGGTGCAAAACCTGTAGTTCACACTTTGTATGTGCCCTTGGTAAAGTTTATAAAATAAAATGGAGTGTAAAGTAATTTTCTACCTTAGAACTCGTGCTAAAAAGTACGAATTCTGATAAAAGCGTAGAAAAAATTTGTTTTTCATTCCAAACAACTATGTATCTTCGCCTCGTTACTATATTTACCTCTTTTCTGGCTAAACTCTCTTCACATATATTTATGAATTTTATGATATCCTCTAAAGTTGGTGGCTCAAATTCCTCGACAGCTATCAGGGTCCACCTTATGTTCGACCCTGTAATGGGGGGAACCATCTCCGGAGACAACGTCACCAAGTGCCTAATTCCATTCTGCCAAAGATAGTTCAAATTCTCTTTCTTTTTGGGCCAACTCATCGCTGCGAGTTGGTTTTCTACCACCCAGGAAAAGTTCCATGGTGGTTTCGATTCTTCCACAGCTAGAAACAACAAACAGAATGTGAAAATTGTTAGTTTCAAGTGTTTTACTATCTCTACCTGATACGATGAACCATCCTTCATATGAAATTCACCACTAAGTGACCTAATGATTGATTTATCCAGCCGTACATATAATTCTAATAAAAATATAGATGAATTAAAATGACAAAAGGACTGAACAATTTTCAAGGGAATTATTTGTCTAGTTATGGGTATGTATATACTACAGCTAATCAGAAAATTATTTGAAATTATAGTAAAAAAAATTAAATAGGTAATTAATATTACCTATTATAATATAATTCAGAAAAATATGTATGCAACAGTTTAATTATGCATTAAGTCTGTGATACTTTTGCAAATTGAAATGGATATATACAGGGTATTTATGAATTTGGAGAGCATCTCTGAGTGGTAAGTTGAATATCTACATTAAGAGTCTATTCACTGTAGATTTGACAGGCATGAATACGGGGTCGGGTTGAGAGGTTGGGTAGCCGAAGGGCGGAGACTTACATATTCCCACTACCGAATTATTAAGATTTCGGAGATGCATGTAAAGCCGAAGTAAAAAGGCACATGGACATAAAGGTCCATGCAACGGTACCGGATTTGTCTTATAATTGCAACAAAATTTCTTTTTAATGTTAAAAATTATATATTACCGGAAAGATTAAAAGATAAACTAGATCCCTATAGTAGCAAATTTTTGTTCAATACATGTATTTTAGAGAAAATAATTTTTGAAAATACGCTATTTTAGTACAAGTTTGTTTGCCTGGAATTTTAAAAATAAAAAGAAACTACTATACTAAAATAAAAAATTACTACTATAGGGATTTAGATTAAAGTCTTATCTTTCAATACTTTTTTACTAAAAGTCGCTATCTTTTATAGTTTTTTTTTTAATTAGACACGAGACGAACGCCGATTTTGGGCTTATTTCGGACCCTTAATGGAAAGTATTTTAAATAATAAAAATCAGTGAAACTACCAAAGAGCGCTTAAAATTAATAAGTACATCAATAAGAACCTCTGGAGACGTCCCTGTACCTACGTTAAAAAACGTGAATCAGTTGTGGCTGTGGCCCTGACTAAGCCGTCCGCTATTTTATTCCATTTTTTACAGTAAGCAGAAAAATAGCCATTTCAATTTTAGTTTATCAGCTGTATTTACTTTTCATTACGGAAACGTGTTGCTCTTGCTCTTCAAGGATGAATTGAAGCAGCTGCAGACGTTATACCGGATCAAGCTCTTACGTTTGCCCATTCCGCCATTCCGTCAAAATTGGGTGCGTCACGTTGCGCTCAGCTGTGTGTAGAAATGGAAGGAGGTAATTTCGAGCGCTTGTTGTAAGCAGAGACGGAGCTGTGCATGAAGTGGTTCGAAAAATATTTATTCGTATTATCATGGTCGGTACCATAGACTTAATAACAGGAGACCTCACGGTTCATTCATAAATAACCTTTTGTTTTGTATCAATCATTGGCAATGTGTATGACAAAGAATACCGAGAGAAAGAACGGCAAAATTCCGACTCCGTGCAACGTTGCAAAAGTTTTGGGAGAACTTGCTTCCGACGCCAAAGGCGTACTGTTTTTGGAAGGGTTGGGTATGATAATAAAACATCAAAAAAGGAATTTTAAGAAAATCAGTATTATACATTGCAACAGCAAAAGCTTGTGAGATTAGAAATTAAATTAGTATCGGAGTTTTAATGTAGGGAATATGAATTGAAACTTGAACACTTAAAATTCTGAATTAAGTAAAGGCGGTACACCTACTACATTACAAAAACTTATATATACAGTAGTGTAAAAAAGTATTTTTCAGTTTTTCAAAGATACCCAAACTCTGTATACAGGGTTCAATTACATTTAAAAGTGAAATATAATTTAAAATAAGAAAGATGTACATGGTGTTAGTTTTTAATTCAACTTTTTGTTTCAAGTTATTTGACTTACTGTTTTCAAAATAACTCTTTAAAAGCCTGATAATGGTGATTTTCTCTTAGATTAGTATAAAGGATACCTTTAAAAATTACCTTGGTTACGCAACTGATTTTAATTTTTGTGTGCAAACGTTGCATGTTGGCTTCACACTTACCAAACATTATAGGTTTTTTAATTTGTTATGCAGCAAAGTGCTGAATGATGCCTTAGCTTCTTGCTTGGATTCTTGTTTTGATCGTATTTAAGTATGTGTGTAGGTAACTCCAAAAACTAACACATCAGCCATATTTTAAAAAATAACAAAAGCAATTCCATAATATAATATAGTATATATATACTATATTCCGTAAAATGATAAGGAAGCCAGCCAGCCAACACGCCCCTGAAAATCCGTAAATATGGCGTGACAAATATAGCGACCGAATAACCAAACAAAACTTGGTAAAATTTACCTGTGGAAAGACAGTTTTGAATATAAAGAATTAATTTTTTCATACACTTGACACTGACGCACCATTTTCTGAAGAATAGTAATAAAATCCTTACGAAAAACACTGAAAAATTCACAAAAGCAAAATTCCGACTGCCAGCAACACCGCACAAAAGAAATACTATAAAATACTACGATTCACGTGCATCAATGGACATGCGGATTGGAGTAGGGAGCAATGATGCCTGTTCATTCCATTTTTGCCTTATGAAGTTAGTTTTTATCGCAACTATCTACTACTATAATCTACTTAACTAGGAAACGGGAAAATATTTTTATGTAATATTTTAACCTTAACCCATTATCATGGTAGTTTAAATGTGAAAATATAAATTACACAATTGACAGTTTGGCAACAGTTTTTCGTACAATCATAAAGTAGACCTTGCAGTTGACCAGATAAAGAGTAAACAAGGGGATCTTTGATTGCTTTAAAATGTAAACAATTACATCTCCCTTGTCTTATAAATCTATGGTCGGTACCTACTTTAAAAAAAGAAAAAATGTGCAATATGCTAAAAATATTTCTGCCAATCGATTTTTTTCGCTCTTTGATTTATTTACTGTGCAAATATCCTCTTCATTTTCATAACCACCCTGTATTGAGTCTATATATATAAAAGTTTCAGTAACATGGAGGGAGAACCAAAATTATAAGACAAATGACAAACGACAAAAAATTATATTCCCTATGCCACCTATCTTTCACACCTCAGTCGGATAAATTAAAAAATCTTAAATGGTAACCTTTTAACTTTAAAAAATACATCATTGGTACCTTTGAAAATGCTTTCCAGGAATACCAGATAAATCGTAAATCCTATGATTTTCGATTTATTTCGACCTTGATTAAAATCAAGGTCTTGTGGTAGGTACTGCTTTTGTTTCTTAAAATTGCGTCATTAAATTTACTTGTTTTCTTTTGGGCAGTATTCAGACTGCAGCTGAATGTGTCGAAATTATTGTTATTTATAAACCAGAAAATTGAAGCTGCTTCAGATAAACTAAATTTTTAATGAGACATATTGGTGAAAATGTAAGCCACGCGTATATTCAAAAGCTAATCAGTAAATTTTAAGAAACTCGCTCAATATTTAATAAAAAAAGAAATCAACCAAGATTACATAATAAAGCAGTCCCAGTAGAATATTTATCGTATTCTACAGGGTGTCCACCTAGTGCGCGTAAGTCCAATATCTGGGTTAATAAAAGAGATAACTTAATTTTTTTTTCTACAGGGTTGTCTAATATCCCGAGCTGCACAAAATGAAAATATATTTACATATTCAGGGTGTTCAGTTTTTCCTGGACAGGTACCAACTTCGTTTTTCTAAATGGAAATATATATTTTTTATTGCTTTTTCGAACTAAACCCTTGATTTTAGTAGGACTTTCATCAGCCTTCCCTATACCTAACTTAAACTGTTTTTGAAATATTGACGGGTGAATATTGACATTTTTGCAACTTTGACACCCTGTAAAATCTAAACGGTTTGAGATCAAGCAAAACGGTTTGCACATTCCTATCTTAACTTTTCATAAGCTATCATTTGATACTAATTTCAAATTTATACAGGAATAAAAAATTTTCAAAATTTTCAGAAAATTTTAAATTTTTGGATAATTCTGAAATTAGTACCAAACGATAGCTTATGAAAAGTTAAGATAGAAATGTGCAAACCGTTTTGCTTGATCTCAAACCGTTTAGATTTTACAGGGTGTCAAAGTTGCAAAAATGTCAATATTCACCCGTCAATATTTCAAAAACAGTTTAAGTTAGGTATAGGGAAGGCTGATGAAAGTCCTACTAAAATCAAGGGTTTAGTTCGAAAAAGCAATAAAAAATATATATTTCCATTTAGAAAAACGAAGTTGGTACCTGTCCAGGAAAAACTGAACACCCTGAATATGTAAATATATTTTCATTTTGTGCAGCTCGGGATATTAGACAACCCTGTAGAAAAAAAAATTAAGTTATCTCTTTTATTAACCCAGATATTGGACTTACGCGCACTAGGTGGACACCCTGTATATATAAATCTGCTACAAACTGGGCTATCAGAGAATCTTTTAGTAGGGTATTGAAACTAAATAAATTATAGCTAAACGTAAAATCTTCAAGAACTTGTTGATGGTTATATCCAGGTAGAGGAATTGACACCGAATATCGAATTTATAAAAGCCAGGATTATTACTTTTAAAATATTTAGAAAGTATTTGTTTTAAATGAATATGCCTTCTATACAAAAGGCCAAGTATGTGAGAAACAGCTGTTACTGTAGTAACGTGAGTACCTACATGTTTACAGAACACTGGAAGCAGTACAATTGAAAATATTAATGTTTAATTCGTATTTTAGCAGATGTTAGACTGAAATTCGTATTTAGACTGAAAATTAAAATCATTATGGCGAGCCGGTGGCTCAGGGCTTAGCGTCTCAATCGCTCAACCCAGAGGTCGTGGGTTCTAATTCCCATTCCACCAAACAATTTTTAATTAAATTGTTTATTCGTAGTTCAAGGCTTATTCCTATTATTCAATGGCCTAGGATGGGAAGAATGTCAACTTGGTGTTGATGTGAGAGATTAAAATCAGTTGATGTTTGACTTGTCCTCCCAACTAATGAGGTTTTCCAGGTTTCCCTCATTCCAGCACTGAATGGTGGTTAGGACCTACCCACGTAAGTCGTTCCTGAGGCGCAAATGCGGCCCGCGAAATAATAATATGCCGTCACCTCTTCCACACAAGTCTTAGACTTTCGGGCTAATCCTTGTGATTCGAATGAGGGGTAGAGATATTATTATTATTATTATTATTATTATTATTATTATATATTCAAAACGCTTATGCTTTATTTGTAAACAGAGATAAGGTTTATGTATTGTTTGAGTGTAATGATCCCACTGAAATATGACTGCTGGCATAATTCGCTTCAACTATCTAACCTATGTATTGTTCTCACACGTAAGGAAGCCTTTTTCCAAATTTAGTGGAGTGCTCTGTTTTATAACTTAGCAGTTATTCTTTTCCCTGTACAGTTAATTTTGAAAAGCAGGGAATAACTATTGCAAAATAATGAGAGAACGTAATCGTAAAACCTGCCTCTGCTTATCATCGACAAAACCGAAACAGCTGTAACAGTCGTTTACATAGCGGTATATATTAATACAAAATATTTTATTTCCGTTCTTCATCTTAAAAAGACTCTCCTTCTCAAATGTAGGGAGAAATTAAATTAGCAGTAACATTAGGTGGCTACAAAAAATATCTATAAGAAGAAATAATTATCTCACATCAATAAATCACGTCATAAAATTCATTTGTACTGTTTTTATATAAATTTATGTTTTTCCAACAATGTTGATTGAAATGAGTGTTTGTAAAATAACCATTTTAAGAGTAAGTCAATATTAATTCAATATAGATACCAACGTGTAATGGCCCTAAATTTAAATATACATATAGGTACATAGGAAAACTTTTGTAATATTGGTTAGATGTACTCCCGTTCTTGAGACGCTACTGAGTCGACAGTAAAACACTCCTGCAACATTCAACTTTAAATATTGGAAAATGAAAGACACAAAAATCATTTCCATTGTAAAATTACTATACAATTATTGCAACTCTTACCTAGGTATCCGTTGGTATGGCTCAACATTCTATTTTTATATTTAACCCTATGAATTTTACTCAATGCAGATAGTAGACTTCACTGAGTCACAATTTTGCTAGGTTATCTTTACGTTTCAGTTTATCGAATGGGAATGTGAACTGAACGTGAATGTCTAACGAATGTAAGTAAGTAAAACGCTTGTTCATGAAATGCCATGAGTCAAGCGGCTGCGTAGGACAGTAGAACACTGAGAACAGTGTCGGGCTGGCCCAATGGGGAAATAAGCTCCGATCTTCCATAAATCAGTGTAATTGTGTCATAACTTGGGAAACTATCTAGTATTGATTAGTTTCCAATATACCTATGTTTCAATAGCGTTACCTTCCAATGGTGTTGTCAGTATTAACAGATTGTGCTATTGTATAAACCAGTGATTTCGAACCTCTATGAGAAGTGGGTCAAATTTTGTTCATTATTTTTTTAAACTAGCCCATAGGTCACTAAGTTAGTGGCGTCAGTTGTAACGAGGGGTGTGGTAAGAAGGTATCAATAATTTGGAAACACCGAAAATTTGTTAACAGAATAATTTGACAGTTGAACCCTTTTTTTTTGGTTCCCACTTTTAAAATCCTCTAAAAAGGTTTACGTTTCTTTTTTGTTTTACAACTTTTACTTTGCAAGTGCAGGGCAAAGAATAAAGGTTGACGCCAAAAAATGTATGTGAATGGGGCGATATGATAGAAAATCAGTTAGCCAACGTCCACTTGGAAATATTTTTTTATGAATTCGATCGACCGGTTTCGATCTTTTTATGATATCATCAGTGCAATATAATTGATCATACATAAAGATGCGAAGCCCCAAGTACTTAATACAGTATACGTTTTGAGTACGTAAGCCCTATACCATAGCGCCACCTCTTGATAGTTCTCGCAACACAATCCACATCAAACTAATCGTATGAGAATCCAATACAATAACGAGATGTAGCCAGAGATAGCCAGGAGAATAGCTGTTTTGGATTAATTTGTTTTAGTCCTTATTTAAATAAGGCGTTTACAGATGATGAATGTAGATTCGTACTATTCGTAGTTGTAAATTTTAAAATTATTTACATTATTAATTACAGTATCCATTATATAAGTAGAAGGTTCTTGTACGAATATTTGTTATTCTGATAAAATTGGATTCTAGTGCTTTACCGTAACTTATTTTGTATCTCGGTGGGCTACTCCGAACCTGCAAAAATACTAATAAATACTCTAATAAAAACGGATTTCCCAGATATTATAATCATATAGGTATTTATTCTCATTGTTATAATCAGTTGGAGATTCGAGGTAAAACACGTATTAACGATTAGATTTTATATAAAATAGATAAAAGGAATACGACAGGTATAAAGAATGAATGTGTCGACTTCACGAAATTGAATTGGGTCACTGCGGAGCCTCTATGTTGATGTTTTGCTACGTGCTGCGAGCGACGAGGAGAACAGTTGACATCAGCATGAAGGAACCCGCGACCCGCGACCGATGACCGATATTAGGTATTATTCATTATTCTGTCTTGAGCAGTCTACTCTACCAGACATACTTAAACTTATATTTTTTGGAATAAATATACTAAAAGTTATTTTGTGTGTTTTTTGGACGTTAACACAAGTTGAATTTAAACGCAATATGGTGCAATATTTCTATAGTTAATACTGGTGGCAACGATGTGGTCACGTCATGTATAAAAGTTGGGAGTAAGGAATCAGTAATCTTTTTTTTGATATGAATAGCAATATGCCATTTGTTTCTTCCTGACATTCTTAGGTAGAGTTTTGGCATTCAAACAACTTATATGTTAATACTGTTTGAAAGAGATATTTTATTTTACCTACTTTAATTACTAGGCCCAGTAAAGTTAGACTGAACAATGTAATTATTATTTTAATGTATTTTTGTTATTTTCGAGTTACTGCCTGTAACATTACTGCGGCATTGTTTAATTTCTAATGTGATTCAATGAATATTTTTTACTTGGGAGGTGTTTAATTATTATCAAGAAATAATAAAAAAAAGTTATTGGCCTATGCAGATGCATAATGTCAATGCAAATGCAAAATTGTTGACATAAAGATATTATACAAGTTCTTGCTGGTTGAAATATGTACAAATAAGTTGTCATAAATGGAATATTTGGTACATTTTGTTTAAAATCTAAAATTCTGCGTTCTTCCTTAAAATAAAAAAATATAGTTATAGGACGGTGTTTTGAAAATAAGAAAGCTGTGGAAATATATTACCAGACAAATATACTCGTATAACCTCCAGATATTTTGAAAAATATTTTAACAACTATTTATACAACTAACTTTTCTCCAACGTTTCGTCTCGAGAAAGGACTGACCTAAAGAGGTATAAGTATACAATTTTAAAGTCACACTGAATTTAAAATAAATTTACAAAATGTAGACAGTCCTTTGTAAACAGGAACTTCATAAAGGTATTAGTGCCTCTCTACCAACTTGAAGTAATGTCAATTAAGTATTATCACTGAGAAGCTGATAATAGAAGTAGTTTATAATTAGTTCCATATTATCCATATAATTAGTTCCATGGTTGGATTTGTTGAATTTCTATTAATACTCATAACTTAAAAACAGTTATGATTAATTATAGGGAAGTAAATAAAAACTATAGCCATATTTTTTGACGCTGAATTCATGAAACTAAAAAAAATAGGTGTTTCTATTTAAAAAATTCAAGGTATTTAATTTTCTTAGGTTGGACGTTTCCATTGCCACTGTACTCACCCTGTATACAACCACAAGTATAAAGATATATACAGTAATTTCACTCGGCAAAATCTCTTTGATGTTGGTGTCCTTAAGTTTTGTTTTTTTAACCCCCCAAAAAGACCACTGCGCATACTACCCAAGCACAATCATGCGCATTAGTGACCGTTTTTGGGAGACACGCACAGGCCCGGACTATTATTTTTTGGAGTAAAAAAGGTGGCCTAACAGAATTTCGTTTACAAATGAAACAATATTTTGTAGCCATGTTACACACAATACAAAACACTTATCAAAATCACAAACACAAACGCCTAGACACACAAACGTATGCTGAATACCTGTAAAGCAAAAAGCAAATGTGCATCCATAAAATAGCATACGCCGGCGCATTCCTCCCCTTCTACATCTCTACCAACGCGCATACTACCCAAGAGCAGACATGTGCATTAAAAACTTTTGTACAAAAAATTTAAAGAGTGAAACTACTGTATATATCTTTATACTTGTGATACAACTAAGTATTTTTTAATCGTCCGTTAATCACCTACAGCCTTCCTTATAAGGTCCACAGTCAAATATTTTTAATTTACTCGCACAGACAAATTTTCTTTACAAGTCTGCATTCGTCAAATTTTTGTTGAAAAAATTAATATCTCGAAAATTACATTTTAGGAATAGGGTTTATTGTACAAAGTGGCCCTAAAATTGAATGTAGAATTCATATATGGAGAAATATACAGGCTGTACCATTTAAATTATGCAAGTTGTTATATACTTCCGGTACAACCGGAAGTTACAGAACTGTGTAATTATTTTACTTACCGAGCAGATCCTGTATTTATACTACATGTACAAACTTTTAGATAAATCGTGGCAGAGATAATAAATACACATGGTGGAGTACAGCTGTTTGGGAACAAAGAATGGGATATTACCTTGAAAATGGTAAACACGTGCGAGTCGTAAATCATCACAAAATATAAAATTGTGGATTAAACACAGTTTTTCTAAGAATGTGTGTTATTTTTCCTGAAAGAAAATTGCAAAACAAATATTGTGTAAGACTTTTAACCATTTCAACTGGCCGTAAATTAAATTTTACTGCGATTTTAATGTACATGCCCGAATTTGCGTCCCCTGTGTAATTTTTTCATGCTGTCCGTATTTGTCAAAGTTCACGAACGAAACAGGAATGGGAAAAGAACTCTGCATTACAATACAAGGAAGTCAATAGAATAATCCCAAAAGAATGCCTTTAAGAGGCTGGAGAAAGGAAAAGGGCATCAAGGGAGTTTTGTATTGCTATTATTTATAATTACCTGCGATGCCCTTTCGGATGCCAATGGAATAAATAAGTTATATTTAATTAAAAAACGTTTTTCATTGTTTTAAATAAACTGAATGATTTCCATTAATTCGGAAAAACAGTTTTTCCCAAATAAATAAAAAACCCATGTTTATAATTGTACAAAAAAAAAAAAAAATGTGACATCCTGTATCCCAAGAATGAAGCATATCCAGACACATGTCATAAAGTAACCTATCTGATTACTTAATGGAGATGTTTATAGGAACTTGTTATCTTATTTTTGTCCAGGGAATCCCCGCACTGGATTTTTTCTCAGTATTAATGAATCCCCTTTAGAATGATTTTTTACGTGAATCAGTAATAAGTTTTATAGTTAATTTCATAGTTAATAGGACTTTCCATTTCTATATTTAGCTTCAACTACATTCAATGTTATGGACACTATAGTTGTTTTTTATCCGGGCGTATCTCTTGTACTGTGGTGTATGTAATAATAAATCTATTTGCTATTTGAAACCACGAAAACGCTATTAATAAAACACTCGATATAAATCTAAAACATAGAGATTAATAATGATAAAAATAATTCTTGCAATAATAATAATACTTGTTAATTATAATTGATATTTGACATTGAAATAATAATAATTGAGTTGCATTGCAATCAGAGTGTTCTTCAAGACAATATTTGCATTTTTGACCAATGTCTTTTTACTCTAATTTTTTTTACAAATTCGTCATCGAATACTGGTTTTATTTTAAACTACCGGGATATCAAAAATTATCTTGGTCAAGGGTGGTTGTGGAATGTTAAAACGTGTGTCTTACTTTAAATTTGAAATAATTATGTCACTGTCACTGTTGACATCATCAATAACCTACAAATTTCATACCTATTTATTTCAGTTGTAAAACAATAATGAACTACAAATTATGAAATAACGGTTTTAGTAACAAGAAAAACTAAATTACAGTAATTGTTGGAAATGTCCCCCGTTTTGTTCGATGCACAAGTTGACGCGCCTCCTCATGCTGTGAAAAGCGTTTTGCAGCATTTCTGGCGTTATGGTTGCACATTGCTGAACAATTCTTTGTTGCAGTTCTTGCAAATTATTTACCGGAGTTGCGAAAATCTTGTTTTTTAAGTAAGGAAATATAAAATAGTCCATAATTATCAAACAACTTCACTATACTCAACTCCTGTATGCAAACTTATCAGCCGGTCATCAAATACTCGCGGAGGAAAGCAATATTTTCTCGTGTAGTATGTGCTGTTGCACCGTTATGCTGGAAATAACCGTACCGAAGTTCATCATCGTTTAACTGTTGCACAAATTCAGCCAAAAAGTTGTGTCTGTACCTTTCTGCGTTGACGGTGAAATCGAAAAAAATTGGCCCAATTATTCTTCTGCGAAAAACTGCCAGCCAAACACCAATTTTTTGAGCATGTAGTGGTGATTCAGTAAAAACATGAGGGTTATCATTGCTCCACATTCGCATATTTTGAGAATTGATGTATCCCGAAAGGTGAAACCACGCTTCGTCAGAAAAAAAAGTTAAGTCCAGAAGATCGTCATTCATTAAATTATTGACAAACCAATGGCAGTAAGCAAGGCGTCTGGGGTGGTCTGCGGGCAGAAGAGCTTGATGTGCTTGCATCTTATATGGATGCATGTTCAAGTCTTTCTTTAAAATCTTATGACATGTTCCATAAGATAGTCCAATTTCCTGAGAAAGACGTTTCAAAGGTTTTGCAGGCTCCTCTTCCATACGTTGACGAACGTCATTGACAACTTCTTCTGTACGAACTCTTGGTATACCAGCGCCTTTTTTATGAGTCACACAACCAGTTTCGCGAAACACTTCAACGCAATTTGTAAGGCACGCATAAAAATTGTCCGATAATATTGCCACGTTTGGGAAGTGCTCTCGAAAATTGTCCAAACACAAATGTTGACTGTATTGCCAATTTCCATTAACTAGCGCATCCGTTCGAAAATAGGCTTCAATCATGAAAATTTTGTGCTGTGTGGTAAGAGGCATGATTCAAAAACTGGATTAGAAAATTTCAGCACAATGACTTGACAGATTCTGACACAACAAAACATATTCAAAAATTTAAAGTAAGACACACGCTTTACATTCCACAACCACCCTTGACCAAGATAATTTTTGATATCCCAGTATTTAGCTGAGCCGCTTTCCAGCTCTGCTCCTGTGGGTGTTTGGAGCTTTATGTGTTTCAAACACCGACAGTACTGAGAAGGAACGGTTCAAAACTGAAATGACGTTTTTAATTTTGAGGTTATGTATTGATTGAGTATCTTGTCACTCAAATTTCAAATTCGTTTATTTGACCACAAATTATTGTAAAATTTTGACCTGTCGAAGTTTACAAATTTTGCTTATCAATCAAATTAAACTTTGTGACGTGACTATAGCTTTGTTTAAAACCAAGGCATTAGTCGAAGCCACAACCAAATAGGGACCAAATGAACAGAATTATAAATAAAGAACTAATGGCAAGTACTGTTTTAATAATAGAGTTTTTGAACCCCCTAAATTTTAACACGTCGTTATCGTTATTCTTCGCATTAAGCTGGACATGTTGGGTGAAATATAAGTAGGTGTAGGTGTGAGCCACAATAGACCACATGGTCGCGGTGGAGGGTCTGGTTTTCGGCCCACTCACTTTTGAACCTAACCTAATCTAACCTTCTTCATTTAATAACAAAAAATATCTTCATGTGCTCGAACATAATCCGCTTCAGACACAGCAAAATCATATGTAATATTTGTTTCTGAATCCACTATGATCAATATTTTATTATCCATAATAAAGGTACCTAATGAAAAATACGGTGCCTAATACAATAAATACAATAATTATTAAGTTGAATTAAATCTTCAAACTTGACAACTCAACTGACAATTTTCATACATATAACCTTACAATATTTGAAAAGAGTTTGAAACACCGAAAAATTTGTTAGTGCTTGAGGGGGCAGGGGAATGAAAAATTGGTACTGTTCAGGTACATCAAACTTTTCAACGTGGAACGCTGAAGTACACTTCAGGAGCTCTCCAGAGCGCTGCTGGAGCGTTCTGGAGCGCTCCAGGAGCAGAGCTGGAAAGCGGCTCTGACTGATAATTTAAACCACCTACTTTGTTAATTCTACTGCTCTTCGTTAATTAGTGACAAGTGACAGTCAAGTTGACCATTACGAAAAAAGTCTTCAATAGGAATAGCTTTATTCTTGCATAAACATCGTAGATGTTGTGAGAACTAAATCCTCTGAAGTAAATAAACTGCAAAAATAAGCTCCAGTAAATTTTATATAAAATAGACAATTCATTTTGACACTTTGTTCTATATGAAATTTCAAAATCAAACAGAAAGATAGAAATGAAAGATATATATTGAAAGCTATATCAAAAATACGGTTTCTGATTATAAGCCGTTTGTAACGAAGACTTTTTGATCACCCGTTATAATGGTATTTCCCCGACGTACCATGGGGAATCTACGAAATAAAGCAGTCGCTTAAAATAATGAAAATCTATTTAATTAATTATCAAACTAATTCATTTGATTACTTCACAAACACATTTCAATTTTCACTTACTGATTTACTGGTGGATCACTTACCGTTTAGAAAAGACATTACCTACTTATCTCTTAAAAACACATTTTATACTCACATTGTTTCAGAGGATCTAGACTTTGAGAGAATCTAGGAAATGTGCTCTCTCGGGAGGCTAGCACAAAACACCTTTATTTCCTATTTTCGATTACTTTAGTAATTTTACTAACATATCCTCTGTAGTCACTTCAGTTTTCTTTTGATTTAAGTTTATCAGTCAGTAGAAATATAATTTTATTCCTTTCTAACATTGTGTGCGTATCATTTAATAAATCCATATATATTAAAACGCGTCAATTCTGTCTCCCTCTAAATTTCGTCGCCGATTCCACAAAGTTTCAAAGCTATCTCCTCCGTGGGGCGATCTCGGAACGATCTCCGCGGACCACCCGAGGACGCCCCCGGTCTTTCTCCAATGCGTAGGGGTATTTTCGTCCCGTTTCCTACGTGTTTTCCCAATTTAAACGCCTTTTCAAAAAACCTCTGCAAAATTTTCATTGATCGCCGTTCGGCGAGAGAGATGCGGCTAGCACCGGCGTTTCTCCTCGCGCCTAATGGTCTCCCTAGACTCTTTTTCTAATTTTACGGCTTCGAGAACGGCTTCACGCGAAAGTTCCGTCCTTTCTCTAATCCTTTGAGATTTTTTTTCGAGACCGTACGTCGACTCCTTCTACGTCTATTTCGTCTTCGAAAATCTCGAGTCGCGTCCGTCTCAACTTCTTTCTCATTTTATCTACCGATGTAAGATTGCACTAACGAGACAAGCACCTCCCACGAAAACTGTCAAATTAATTAAACTTCAGATAGGTTATTTTCCTACGAGAAATATTGCTAACGGAATCAATAGTACTGACTGCCAAACACTTATGATTACCAAAATATTGAAGCAAAATGCTTTTCCAGTTAGAAAATCGGTTAAAATTATTTTTTCAAGTTGACACGTACAGTTTACGTACTTTAATGTCTCAAGGTAAACATTTGACAGCAGGCGTGATAGCGCAAAGAGAAAGTCGTAGGATTCTAAACTTCATAATACTGATATCGCGAGTTCGAGTCACGCTGGAGGCTAACTTTTTTTTACTTTTTAATTCCAATTATTTATTAGTATTGGTATTTAGTTATTCTGTTTCATTATCCGCAGCTTTTATTCTTTCTGCACGTAAAGTTTGGAATTAATTCGTTTATTGAGGCACTCTGTTCGTCATTTTAGCTTACAAAAGTAAATATCTACAATATTTTTGGTCCCATTGATAAAATTGATAATAATGTTTACTTAAAAATAAATTTTACTTTCAGTACTTAAAAAATTATGTTTTACCATCAAGAATAGAGTACCGTTACAATTCATCAAAATATTAAGAAAAATCTTTTAGTATAATTACGATACTAAATAATTACGATAATTTTGTATCATTCCAGATGCAAAATTTGGCATCTGGAAATGGGAACGAAAATCGCGACAGCGATTTTCTCCCATTTCTAGTATAAATATTTATATCCGAGAGTTGTTGCACGTCCCATAAGGTTAAGCATTATTTAGGTTTTCCTTATTTTGCCATCTGCCCCTGCCCATTCCTACCCCTAGCTCTCCAAACACTTCCAGAGAATTCTCACCAGTAAATATTTCAAGTTGACAACTAGATCCTGCGCAGTCTGGACCGCCTGTATATGCCCCGGCTGCCCTACACATTCTCTCTTAGTAGAAATATGTTTGTAGTATGATTTTATTAAATCGATATTAAAGAATATTAAAGTTAAGATAATGTTGCATTTGGATAGAGTATCGTTACCATTTGCGCCACCCCCCAAGAAAGCTAGATCCTCTGGCAGAAATTGTCCTTTTGCCAAATAATGAGTGTCTGATCCTTTCCCAGCGGGGCAGGTGCATAATATGTGTTCTGCCGTTTCATCATCTTCTAAGCACAAGCGGCACTCAGCATCTTATGCTAGGCCGAATTTGCACGGATTATAGTTTAAACGGCAGTGACCAGTATAATAGGCCAATTAAAGTTCGTAGGTGCAACCTGCTTAACTCTAAAAGTTTTTTAGCTCTTGTTTTTGAAGGGTTTATTATGAACGCCTTCGAATGAACTAATATTGGTGGTTCCTGCCAGTACTGGAGGATTTGCTCCTCAGCCCAGGTCAAGAGCGTTGCTTTGGCAGTACTGGAAGCATAGACTTAATAAGAGGAGACCTCACGGTTCATTCATAAATAACCTTTTGTTTTGTATCAATCATTGGCAATGTGTATGACAAAGAATACTGAGAGAAAGAACGGCAAAATTCCGACTACGTGCAACGTTGCAAAAGTTTTGGGAGAACTTGCTTCCGACGCCAAAGGCGTACTGTTTTTGGAAGGGTTGGGTATGATAATAAAACATCAAAAAAGGAATTTTAAGAAAATTAGTACTATACATTGCAACAGCAAAAGCTTGTGAGATTAGAAATTAAATTAGTATCGGAGTTTTAATGTAGGGAATATGAATTGAAACTTGAACACTTAAAATTCTGAATTAAGTAAAGGTGGTACACCTACTACATTACAAAAACTTATATATACAGTAGTGTAAACAAGTATTTTTCAGTTTTTCAAAGATACCCAAACTCTGGTCATACAGGGTTCAATTACATTTAAAAGTGAAATATAATTTAAAATAAGAAAGATGTACATGGTGTAAGTTTTTAATTCAACTTTTTGTTTCAAGTTATTTGACTTACTGTTTTCAAAATAACTCTTTAAAAGCCCGTGATTTTCTCTTAGATTAGTATAAAGGATACGTTTAAAAATTACCTTGGTTACGCAACTGATTTTAATTTTTGTGTGCAAACGTTGCATGTTGGCTTCACACTTACCAAACATTATAGGTTTTTTAATTTGTTATGCAGCAAAGTGCTGAATGATGCCTTAACTTCTTGCTTGGATTCTTGTTTTGATCGTATTTAAGTATGTGTGTAGGTAACTCCAAAAACTAATACATCAGCCATATTTTAAAAAATAACAAAAGCAATTCCATAATATAATATAGTATATATACTATATTCCGTAAAATGATAAGGAAGCCAGCCAGCACGCCCCTGAAAATCCGTAAATATGGCGTGACAAATATAGCGACCGAATAACCAAACAAAACTTGGCAAAATTTACCTGTGGAAAGACAGTTTTGAATATAAAGAATTCATTTTTCCATACACTTGACACTGACGCACCATTTTCTGAAGAATAGTAATAAAATCCTTACGAAAAACACGGAAAAATTCACAAAAGCAAAATTCCGACTGCCAGCAACAACGCACAAAAGAAATACTATAAAATACTACGATTCACGTGCATCAATGGACATGCGGATTGGAGTAGGGAGCAATGATGCCTGTTCATTCCATTTTTGCGTTATGAAGTTAGTTTTTATCGCAACGTTTTTAACAAAATATGATTTATCTACTTAACTAGGAAACGGGAAAATATTTTTATGTAATATTTTAGCCTTAACCCATAATCATGGTAGTTTAAATGTGAAAATATAAATTACACAATTGACAGTTTGGCAACAGTTTTTCGTACAATCATAAAGTAGACCTTGCAGTTGACCAGATAAAGAGTAAACAAGGGGATCTCTGATTGCTTTAAAATGTAAACAATTACATCTCCCTTGTCTTATAAATCTATGACTCGAAGCTATATCAAGCACCGGTTCTGGTCCGACAAATTCAGAAGCGGCTCGCTCCCTAGCTAGAGAGTCGGCTGCTTCATTCCCTTCATGGCCAGAATGGCCTGGGACCCAGACCAGAGTTACTCTATTTTACCTGCTCAAATGAGCGAGCCCCTGCTGACAACTCCATATCGTTTTTGAGTCGCAACGGTAGGAACCAAGAGGTTTAAGAGCCGCTTGACTGTCTGAGAACATTTTTATCGATTTGCGCGTAAGAGATACCTACGATAGCTATTGAATCAAAATCTAATGTTCATAGATTGGTGTAACTACTGAAATACACTGCTGCAAGCACTTGTAAAGGATGTTTGCATAATCATAGAAAGTAAGCAAATATAGTTGGCACATAGTTCTATCATATATTTATGATGCCAAACAGTCTTGATTTGCTATCTAAATTAACTTTAATATACTAAGTTACCTTAGTATAAGAATAATAAAACAAAGTTATTTTATTTATTGACTGTTAATCATAGGAGAGGAATAAAGAAATCGTAGGTATCGTTTATCGTCTCAGAAATACTGCGATGTACTTCCCAAAGCATGGCTGTAATTTATTTATACACAAACAAATTGCATTTTTACTGCCATGTGCCTGGCATTGAAGCATTGGATCGTCAGTCGTAAACAATATAAATATATAATCCTAATTTAAGTGCCCGTTTAAAATAATTTAATTTGGTTATCTAGTGTTGGTGAATCTGGAAAAATGCGGTACAGGAAGCAGTTAATACTAAAAGCCCTGGAAGTGAAAAATGAGGAAGAGTATAGGTAAGCGTACACTCAATTTATTTTCATTTTGCTTCAGTGACTTTACTAGTTGAGATAGCCTCTAAAGCTGTGTATACTATGTAGATTGTCTCGACAAAATATAAATCAAGCTCTACGTTACTGAAAAATATATAGTAGTTTTTCTACAGTATAAATGCTAAACTAAGAGAACTTTTTTCAAGTAGAGGAAAGTATTTAATGTCATTTATCTTAAATTAGACATTACCCCAATAACTATCAAGATTTGTCCAACAAAAACTTCGAACCAAAATCTAAAAATGGAATGACAGTATTGAAACACTCAGTTTAAATAATGTTGAATTAAAATAGTTATAGAACTCATTTTAACCATGTATTTTGTACATTTTCATTTTCCAAACAATATACAAAGTTAAAGATAGACTTTGGTTAATGACTAACTTTTTGTGGTGCAAATATATGATTCAAAACACCACTGTATAATATGTAATAAAAATAAATATACATAGTACAATGGATATACATAGTTTTATAATATTATCTAAAAATTTAATAGTATATGGTAGAAACTTATATAAATATTTTCGTCAAGATTTTGTGTTTACAATATTGTTTTGAAGCACATGCTGCTGAAAATCGCGACAGAAAATATTTTTCTATATATTTATGAATTGGTGAGAGTAGATAGGCTATAAGGATTCAGCACCAAAACCTGTGATAAATCTCCATAAGAGCAAATCTTGCAAAATTACCATTTCCCCCCCTCCACTTTTCTTTTGGAGACAGACCACGCCCCTGTTTTTCCCAAATACCTGTTTTCTGTTTAACATCTGTATGAAAATACCTGTTTTCTGTTCCATACCTGTTAAAAATACCTGTTTTCTGTTCCGCACCTGTTTGTTAATACTTGTTTTCTGTTCAGTACCTGTTCACAAATACCTGTTTGCAACTACCGATTTTCTGTTTCACTGGCTGAGGGCGTGGTCTCCCTCCCAAAGGAAAGTGGAAGGAGGAAAAATGATCATTTTTTGCAAGATTTCCTCTTATGGAGATTAAAACAGGTTTTTGGCGCTGAATCCCTATAGCCTATCTACTGGTGAGCGACGGCTGTTGTGGGCCACTGTTAGTCCCTAATTTCACATATTTTTTAAAACTATTACTAGAAATCGTTGACGTGGTAACCTGACGGTGAGAGTTAAATAAACTCAAAAGGTCAGTTAATCAAAAGTATCAATTCTTATAGCCATGTATCATGTATTTGCAAGATAATTGTTTATCTGAGAATAAAATAATATCTATGTTTAAAATTATTAGGTGAAGCATATTTGGCGTAGAAGGTAGATATGCCCATCTGATGTTATAATGATTTGATAATATGTTTTCATCAGAATCAAAAGTGATGCATTTGCTAAGGATTTCACAATTTGTTCTTAACATAATTTTGGGATAGGGATTCATATTTTTGTTGGGCAATAATCGAATTATATGGATTCTTATGAATATCTTAAGAACCGTTGGGCTTTGGTATAGGAAATTAACATAACAGTTCTTATAATTGTAGTACAATTTAATAAAAACGGCATCTCTAATTAAGCAATTTATTATTACCTTAATTTTAAATTATAACCATAAGAAGAACATCATTCACAGGGTGATTATTTAAAAAAATGCCTCTATACAATGAAAAATTATTGAGGATGTATAAACAATTATTATGGTACCTACAACTTTTATAGTGTAGCTACTCAGATAGTAGACGTAACTTCGTAATTCAGATACAAAATATGTGTCGTAAATTTTGGAATCGGCTATATATGAAGTCATTTCCTATGGACTGAAAGTAATCGCCAAATACGGTTGATTCAATTTATAATATATTATTTGTTTTTATTGCATACTATATGCGTTTTTCGGACAAACCTTAAAAGTTTGCGCCGATACTCCACTTGGACTCTTTATTTTGATTACTTCTGGTTTTTGTTGTCATTATTTTACAACTGGTGTAATTCTAAAAGAAATTTACGATGAACCATAAATCGAAAGACCGGTGTGAACTTAGCAACGTTGCTAGAAACGTTTCTGAGACTCGAACTGCTACGCCCTAATTTCCACCAGTGGTCATTAGAATTAAACTTTTACATGAAAATTACTTTACAAATACATCACATAAAATAAAAATTACTGCACATGCTTACATAACTGTTAATTTTCCTTACAGTTGAAGATGTTACCTTATAAGGGGGTGGGGTATCTAGCACACTTCACTTTTATAAAATGTCAATCATTTTCAAGCTGTTGTCTCGAAAACGAAGAATTGTGTCACCTCAAATTTTTGATATGTTGTGCATGATACCATCCTCTTTGAGGTATTTAACCGAGAAATTACAGCAGTGCCGTAGGGGGCGGGGTATTTTAGCAAATATACCACTTTTCCAAATTTCTTTGTCATTTTCACGGTATTACTCGAAAACGAAGAATTGTGTCACCTCAAATTTTTGATATGTTATGCATGACACCTTCCTTTTTGACGTACTGACCCCAGAAATTACGACAGTGCCGTAGAGGGCGGGGTGTTTTGGCAAATATTCCTCTTTTTCAAATATTTATGTCATTTTCATGGTATTACTCGAAAACGAAGAACTGTGTCACCTCAAATTTTTTATGTGTTATGCACGATACCATCCTCTTTGATGTACTGACCCCAGAATTTACAGCAGTGCCGTAGGGGGCAGGGTAGTTTAGCAAATATTCCAATTTTCCAAATTTCTTTGTCATTTTCATGGTATTACTCGAAAACGAAGAATTGTGTCACCTCAAATTTTTGATATGTTATGCATGACACCTTCCTTTTTGACGTACTGGCCCCAGAAATTACGACAGTGCCGTAGAGGGCGGGGTGTTTTGGCAAATATTTCTCTTTTTCAAATATTTATGTCATTTTCATGGTATTACTCGAAAACGAAGAACTGTGTCACCTCAAATTTTTTATGTGTTATGCACGATACCATCCTCTTTGATGTACTGACCCCAGAATTTACAGCAGTGCCGTAGGGGGCAGGGTAGTTTAGCAAATATCACAGTTTTCCAAATTTCTTTGTCATTTTCATGGTATTACTCGAAAACGAAGAACTGTGTCACCTCAAATTTTTTATGTGTTATGCACGATACCATCCTCTTTGATGTACTGACCCCAGAATTTACAGCAGTGCCGTAGGGGGCAGGGTAGTTTAGCAAATATCACAGTTTTCCAAATTTCTTTGTCATTTTCATGGTATTACTCGAAAACGAAGAATTGTGTCACCTCAAATTTTTAATATGTTATGCAGCATACCTTCCTTTTTCACGTGTCGACCGCGAAAGTCTCGACAGTGCCGTAGGGGACGGGGTAAATAGCAAAAACTCCTATTTTCCAAGAATTCTATAACTAATCTGGGTACCATTCGAAAACTAAGAGATGTGTCACCTCAAATTTTTGATATGTTATGCAGGATATCATCCTTTTTAACCTGTCTATCGCGAAAGTCTCAACAGTGCCGTAGGGGACAGGGTAAATAGCAAAAACTCCTCTTTTCCAAGAATTTTACAGCTTATCTGGGTGCCATTTGAAAACGAAGAGATGTGTCACCTCAAATTACCCAATTACT
Source organism: Pogonocherus hispidulus (assembly GCA_963924545.1). Taxonomy (NCBI): domain Eukaryota; kingdom Metazoa; phylum Arthropoda; class Insecta; order Coleoptera; family Cerambycidae; genus Pogonocherus; species Pogonocherus hispidulus. The sequence goes on from OZ004693.1 coordinate 82,212,318, forward strand.
TACTCACTTACTTACTCACTCTCTTACTTACTCACTCTCTTACTTACTAACTCATTTACTTACATTCTCGGTTACTTACTTAGTTACTTATCTACTCACTTACTCGCTTACTTACTAACTTACTTACTCACTTACTCCCCATGAAGGGAATGAAGCAGCCGACTCTCTAGCCAGGGAGGGTGCTGCTTCTAAATTCGTCGGACCAGAACCGGTGCTTGGCATATCCTCGAGTACTGCCAAAGCAACTCTCTTGACCTGGGCTGAGGAGCAAATCCTCCAGTACTGGCAAGAACTACCAAGATTAGTTCATTCGAAGCGGTTCATAATTAACCCTTCAAAAACAAGAACTAAACAACTTTTAGAATTAAGCAGGTTGCATCTACGAACTTTAATCGGCCTATATACTGGGCGCTGCCGTTTAAAATATCATCTGCACAAATTCGGCCTAGCAGAAGATGCTGAGTGCCGCTTGTGCTTAGAAGATGACGAAACGGCAGAACACATATTATGTACCTGCCCCGCAGGGGAAAGGATCAGATACTCATTATTTGGCAAAGGACAACTTCTGCCAGAGGATCTGAACGAGCTCTCACCCAATAAGGTAATCAGCCTCGTTAAGAGGTTGGACCTGTTGGGTGAAATAATAAGGTGTAAGCCACAATAGACCACATGGTCGCAGTGGAGGGACTGGTTTTCGGCCCACTCACTTTTGAATCTAACCTAACCTACTCACTTACTCGCTCACTTACTCACTCACTTATTCACTCACTTACTCACTCAGTTACTCACTCATTCACTTACTCACTCACTCACTCACTTACTTACCCACTCACTTATTCACTTACTCACTTAATCACTCATTTACTTACTTACCTACATACTAGTTGTATTATGATTATAAGTCATCGCGACATTTTCGTGTAGGGAAATCTGCTAAAATTCACGTAAACTTTGCCCAATATCCGAAAGCATAAACATTTCCAATGTTAAAATTAATGCCTAACCGTATTAAATTTAACGTTTTAAGTCACAAAATTGTCCCCTAATTCTGATATTGATGGAAATAAAATAGTGAGATATGTTCATTATTGTAATGGTGGATAATTATAGACTGTTTTTGCATTATCTAATAATAATTTTTTCAGATGTAATCTGTATTGTGTTATATCTATTTCAGAATCTAGTGTTTTATTGTTTATCACTTTGTCGGCAAAATATAATACGAATGCACCGCAGTTGTAAGCATCCTGTTGTTTCGGATGTTTTAATATCGTAGACTGCCATCCAGATAGGTTTACATGTTTCCCTAGACCTTTATGAAGTAGGGTTTTGTAATACGACGTTAAGAAATACGACTTATACTGTTCTATTTTCTCTTCTTCTTTACACGCGGGATCTAGAAAATAGAACAGTTTTTCGGTTACGTCTGCTACAGCTAAGCACCAGTGATTGTTGTGAATGTTCACTGGCATAATAACCAAACCTGTTAATTGAGGAATTATATCTAACTCCTCTGGAGTAAGACATTCTGCTTCCTCTAAAGATTGACATAAAGTGCGTAATATTACACCAGAAATGTTGCAATTTACAAGGGTGATTTTTCTTTTAGAACTACTGGCTAAGCAGCCTAGACAGAAATCAATTACAAAATTATTTAACCATGTTACTCCATTGAGGGTACTGTAATCCTCCCAGTATAAAACTTTTATTTGACAGTGCCCGTCAATGGTTTTGTCAAAGTCACAGATTTTGTAATTGGGAGCAATACTGCAATGGTTGGTTGTTGGAACAACAGATGTTTTGGCAGCAGTGTATATTAGGCATAATTCGCATTGAAAATGTACATCGGAACGTTCAAATTCTGCCGAACTTAATTTGTCTGGTAGGCACTCAATATGAATCCACCTCAAACAATTTTCACATTGAACCCACGACACTTCCGGTAGAATTTGTTCTACGAATCCACAATATATACATGCTTTCTTTACATCCAGCGATTCACTTAATAGTAGTGACTGAATTTCGTGAATATAATTTGATTGTTGAAAATCTGTAAAGGCCTTATAAAAGGACGTAATAATGAATAGTCCGCTGTTCATGTCGTCTGGGCAAGAAATGACTTTGATAGAAAATTTATCACCATTGATTCCTGTAATATTTTTTAAAACATATTCAGCCTGTTTTTTGGAAGTGTTGTAAAAGGTTGCGCTAAATTTAGAAAAATTTATAACTAATAATTTATAATTTTTTAATGCATAATATGGCTTATAATTTATCATCTTTTTATTAAATTGTGTTCCGTCTGTTAACGAACCAGCGCCTTGTAACTTTAACAGTACAGAATTTCCGGTATTAAATTTATTGTAAATTGTTTCTAGGGTATATTGTAATGCTCTAGAAGTCACAATAGCTGTGGAATCGGCGGCGATAGAACGAAAGTCAGTAAGGTACAAAATTTTCGTACTTGAAAAACATACAGGATAGTTACAGCCTATATCTATATAATAGTCAGGATTTTTAATCAAACCATTCGGGAAGCGCTTTTCTGCATTATGCCTTTGGTTTGTATCTGCATTTACCACGTCTATAATAGTAGTCCATAACGATCCATCTGGATATAATTTGTCGTCATCGTCACTAATAACAACAGCGTCATCGGCTTCAACAATCATTTTACTTAAGTTTGTCATTTTATGATATGCAAATTTTTTCTTTGCATATGTTTTCTTTCCCCATTTTTCCTCATGTAATAACGCATCAACGGGTTGGACTTTTCTATTCTGAGTAACTTTTTTATTAGTCAAGTTATTTTTTGGTATACCACATTTTAATTCTTTTATAAGGCTTAAGATGTGTTGTCTACTAGCACGAACTACCCTACTTGTCTTTATATATTTTTTTTTATCCAGTATAGTATTTTTTAATATGCTATTCCAGTTCTCTACCGGAGCATTACTATACCGCTGCCCTTCATTTAGTAAACCACTCCACAAAGGGAGGTAGGGTACGTATTTTTTTAAAATGATAACCATCAACTCTTCGGAGTAAAATTTATTGTCTATTTGAAAGTTTTCATCATCTATTAATAAATCGTGTTTCACTTCCTCGTAAATCTTGACAAAATCCTTGTAAAACATGCTGTTCTGGTATTTGGGTTTTTCGTCTTTGAACTCGTGATAATCTATTTCATCTATAATATCAGTAGCGTATTTAGGATCGCTGTTAACGCAAATATTTGCAAGGTTTTCATAGCAACGTTGCAAGTCTTTCGAGTTGCACTTCGTTAACAGCACTTTACATAACAATGTAAACCAAGTGCGAAGCACTCGATAACTGGTGATATTCACAGGTGCAGCCAGAATTTCTTTCAGGTAGTTCCTTGAATGACTTGCATATTTATTTACGTCATTAGAAATTATTCTCATAAAGTGAGACCAGCAAATTGTAATCTTAATCGTACACCTCTGTAGGGGCTTAGTATCGACTACATGAGCATATATTCTGTTGATGTAATCAAGGAGGCTCTCTTGATTCCAATACAGCGATACGGCATTTAGCAACGCAAAGCTGAAATCTACCACGACTCTAGTAAATATAGGCCATTGAAGATTATTCTTTAAAACAAAGGCCTTGAAGGATGTCAAAAATATTCCAATGCTAGCAGTATCTTGTTTGATGGATATAAATTCAAACATCGGGCATATTCTTTCGTTTACAGTGGTCACTACACCCGAATAATATAAACAAGATCCCGTGAGATGCCTAGGTGGTCTTACAATGGAACCAGTAGCATCTAAATAAAGTACTCCAGTAGTAAACTTTCCAATTAATTTCAATTGATCTATGCTGTATAGATGAACTTGAAATGGATCAGAGACAAACTGGATGTATTCCGGATTGTCTCTTTTCATAAGCATAATGTCAATAATGTCATCTCTATGTCTGTCAAGTGAAGACGAATTCTGTGACTTAATTTTTCGTAACACAGAATCCGATTTCACTTCTTGTAAATTTCCGCAGTCTATTAGCCTTCGGCTTGCATTTCGGATCGATTTTAGTTTAAAATTTAAAGTTTTCTCAGTATGCAATCTGTTACCAAATATTTTGCGTTTTATACCTCTTACTGGTGAAGTAATCTTTTCTAGATGGTTATAATTCTTATTGGAACTGAATACAGTTATAACTCCATTTTTTGAGGCGAATATCTTAAACAGTTTGCATTTTGGATGAATACATCTTGCGTATATTACATTCCCATTTGCATTTATCCGTTTGCCTTTTAGTATTAAGTTACACGTATTATTAATGAGTAACTTAATTTTTTGTTTTAAAATGAAATTGAACATTAATGGATTTTCGCACTCACGTTGTTCGTGGTCATTTAAATAAAATTTCCCCTCACGTATATGACACGCGGAATATGTTTTTCGATGGCATATACTGTCTTCTAATAAATTCTTAGTTTTCAAAGGTAAAACAGATTTTATTTGTGGTGTGTCTGCTAAGCTACTTACGAAATTTGGTAATGTAACAGATTCAGCAGGCGATACCTTTGGAGTGCTACCTTCAACACTACCATCACCGCTCTCTAGGTCAAACAAACCATTGTCTTGACTAATTGGCTCATCACATCTCTCTAAGTCAAACCGATCATTGTTGGAATCTAAATACTTCGAATTAGAATAGTTCCCTGCGGGAATGTTATTAGAGTTGTTGCTATTAACAGCTTCTTTATCTGTAAGTGGAGATAAATCAAAACCGAGATCAAAACTATTACATTGATGGGATCCAACAGGCGTGGAAGTGGAAAATCTACTTAATTTCTGCGTATTCCTTTTAATAAAAGTTTTTAATAAAAGGCGATTCTTTCTTAAATTTTTCATGCCCAAAAAAGCACATAATTCACTAATCACCGAATTCGCTAGTCTGTCAGACACCAAAATTGTTTTAATGTTATAACACTTTTCTAAAAAAAAACTTTTAATTTTGTCTATTTTATCTGTTGAGGATAGTTTTCTGAAGTCCGGTTCAGACATTTTGTAATATTATCAACTAGGTATCTACAAAAAAGAATTTTACTCTAACCACACCTATCTAAACGGAGCACCTACGATTGAAACAAATGCGTTTCTCACTGTAGGTGTTTAAGAAATCGGGTAAAACCAACAATGAACTAAATTATAAAAGAAGCAAAATGTTTTCACTTAAAGATATGTACAGGATATACACCCAAGCTTTAAAATCGCTCTTAAGATGTATCTCAATAAACTACTCAAAAAAACTACCGAATTCGTAAAACAGGTACGAAGAGTACATACATACGTGTAAATACAAGTAACTTAAAATCGCAAATCTCTGTTAAGTGTCTCAAGGATACACATAAAAGAATATAAACTGTCGATATAAATCAACTACGTATACAAATTAATAATAACTATTAATTAGCTATGTACTTGCACACATACATATGTACATGCAGTAAGGGCATATATGTAAAAGTTTAAACTATAAATTCTGTTTCACTTAAAAAAAAAAACACACAAGATGCAAATTCACGCAAGAAAAGAGACAAAACACAAAGAAAGACACAAAATCGCAATTATATGTAAGCACACAACTCAAGTTAAAACTAAAGAAAAAATATTTCTAGACTGAAGTTAATGGTTGAAACTTTGAATCTATTTTGAATACACAAAGAAGGAGACAAAACACAAAGAAAGACACAAAATCGCAAGTATATGTAAGCACACAACACAAGATAAAACTATAGAAAAAATATTTCTAAGCTGAAGTTTATGGTTGAAACTGATAAATCGAGGTTGGTATATGAATGTTAATCTTTTCGCAATATTGAAACGTGGATTACTCTAAAACGATAAGAGCTATCCAAGTGCGGTTTGCGCCTTTCGCTTTCTATTAAGAAACACTATAATTTTTGTTTAGGATGATTTTTCGAAAAACGAAATTTTGATTTTGCTCACGTATGGACTTAGAAAATATTCAGTAAATCAGCATCTAAAATCGAAATTCACACAAAGAAGGAGACAAAACACAAAGAAAGACACAAAATCGCAAGTATATGTCAGCACACAACACAAGATAAAACTATAGAAAAAATATTTCTAAGCTGAAGTTTATGGTTGAAACTGATAAATCGAGGTTGGTATATGAATGTTAATCTTTTCGCAATATTGAAACGTGGATTACTCGAAAACGATAAGAGCTATCTAAGTGCGGTTTGCGCCTTTCGCTTTCTATTAAGAAACACTATAATTTTTGTTTAGGATGATTTTTCGAAAAACGAAATTTTGATTTTGCTCACGTATGGACTTAGAAAATATTCAGTAAATCAGCATCTAAAATCGAAATTCACACAAAGAAGGAGACAAAACACAAAGAAAGACACAAAATCGCAAGTATATGTCAGCACACAACACAAGATAAAACTATAGAAAAAATATTTCTAGACTGAAGTTAATGGTTGAAACTTTGATAAATCGAGGTTGGTATATGAATGTTAATCTTTTCGCAATATTGAAACGTGGATTACTCGAAAACGATAAGAGCTATCCAAGTGCGGTTTGCGCCTTTCGCTTTCTATTAAGAAACACTATAATTTTTGTTTAGGATGATTTTTCGAAAAACGAAATTTTGATTTTGCTCACGTATGGACTTAGAAAATATTCAGTAAATCAGCATCTAAAATCGAAATTCACACAAAGAAGGAGACAAAACACAAAGAAAGACACAAAATCGCAAGTATATGTAAGCACACAACACAAGATAAAACTATAGAAAAAATATTTCTAAGCTGAAGTTTATGGTTGAAACTGATAAATCGAGGTTGGTATATGAATGTTAATCTTTTCGCAATATTGAAACGTGGATTACTCGAAAACGATAAGAGCTATCTAAGTGCGGTTTGCGCCTTTCGCTTTCTATTAAGAAACACTATAATTTTTGTTTAGGATGATTTTTCGAAAAACGAAATTTTGATTTTGCTCACGTATGGACTTAGAAAATATTCAGTAAATCAGCATCTAAAATCGAAATTCACACAAAGAAGGAGACAAAACACAAAGAAAGACACAAAATCGCAAGTATATGTAAGCACACAACACAAGATAAAACTATAGAAAAAATATTTCTAAGCTGAAGTTTATGGTTGAAACTGATAAATCGAGGTTGGTATATGAATGTAAATCTTTTCGCAATATTGAAACGTGGATTACTCGAAAACGATAAGAGCTATCCAAGTGCGGTTTGCGCCTTTCGCTTTCTATTAAGAAACACTATAATTTTTGTTTAGGATGATTTTTTGAAAAACCAAATTTTGATTGTTACTGCGATTGGAAAACATTCAGTAAATCACTGACTATGCTTCGATATTCACATAAAACAAGTCAAAATTTTGAGGTGATGCATCCTCGTTTTTGATGGTGACCAAAAACCAAAAAAATTGAGTTGTTGCTATTTACTCCGCCACCTACGGCACTATCCAAATTTTCGTGGTCGATACGTGAAAAAGGAAGGTATCCTTCCATAAAATATCAAAAATTTGAGGTGACACATCTCTTCGTTTTCGAATGGTACCCAGATAAGTTATAGAATTCTTGGAAAATAGGAGTTTTTGCTATTTACCCCGTCCCCTACGGCACTGCCGAGACTTTCGCGGTAGACACGTTAAAAAGGAAGGTATCCTGCATAACATATCAAAAATTTGAGGTGACACATGTCATAGTTTTCGAATGGTACCCAGATAAGTTATAGAATTCATGGAAAATAGGAGTTTTTGCTATTTACCCTGTCCCGTACGGCACTGTCGACATTTTCGCGGTCGACACGTTAAAAAGGAAGGTATCCTGCATAACATATTAAAAATTTGAGGTGACACATCTCTTCGTTTTCGAATGGTACCCAGATGAGTTATAGAATTCTTGAAAAATAGGAGTTTTTGCTATTTATCCCGTCCCCTACGGCACTGTCGAGACTTTCGAGGTCGACACGTGAAAAAAGAAGGTATCCTGTATAACATATAAAAAATTTGAGGTGGCACATCTCTTCGTTTTCGAATGGTACCCAGATAAGTTATAGAATTCTTGGAAAATAGGAGTTTTTGCTATTTACCCCGTCCCCTACGGCACTGCCGAGACTTTCGCGGTAGACACGTTAAAAAGGAAGGTATCCTGCATAACATATCAAAAATTTGAGGTGACACATGTCATAGTTTTCGAATGGTACCCAGATAAGTTATAGAATTCATGGAAAATAGGAGTTTTTGCTATTTACCCTGTCCCGTACGGCACTGTCGACATTTTCGCGGTCGACCCGTTAAAAAGGAAGGTATCCTGCATAACATATCAAAAATTTGAGGTGACACATCTCTTCGTTTTCGAATGGTACCCAGATAAGTTATAGAATTCTTGGTAAATAGGAGTTTTTGCTATTTACCCCGTCCCCTACGGCACTGTCGAGACTTTCGCGGTCGGCACGTGAAAAAAGGAGGTATCCTGCATAACATATTAAAAATTTGAGGTGACACATCTCTTCGTTTTTGAATGGTACCCAAATAAGTTATAGAATTCTTGGAAAATAGGAGTTTTTGCTATTTACCCCGTTCCCTACGGCACTGTCGAGACTTTCGCGGTCGACACGTGAAAAAGGAAGGTATCCTGCATAACATATGAAAAATTTGAGGTGACACATCTCTTCCTTTACGAATGGTACCCAGATAAGTTATAGAATTCTTGGTAGATAGGTGTTTTTGCTATTTACCCCGACCCCTACGGCACTGTCGAGACTTTCGCGGTAGACATATGAAAAAGAAAGATATCCTGCATAACATATCAAAAATTTGAGGTGACACATCTCTTCGTTTTTGAATGGTACCCAAATAAGTTATAGAATTCTTGGAAAATAGGAGTTTTTGCTATTTACCCCGTTCCCTACGGCACTGTCGAGACTTTCGCGGTCGACACGTGAAAAAGGAAGGTATCCTGCATAACATATGAAAAATTTGAGGTGACACATCTCTTCCTTTACGAATGGTACCCAGATAAGTTATAGAATTCTTGGTAGATAGGTGTTTTTGCTATTTACCCCGACCCCTACGGCACTGTCGAGACTTTCGCGGTAGACATATGAAAAAGAAAGATATCCTGCATAACATATCAAAAATTTGAGGTGACACATCTCTTCGTTTTTGAATGGTACCCAAATAAGTTATAGAATTCTTGGAAAATAGGAGTTTTTGCTATTTACCCCGTTCCCTACGGCACTGTCGAGACTTTCGCGGTCGACACGTGAAAAAGGAAGGTATCCTGCATAACATATGAAAAATTTGAGGTGACACATCTCTTCCTTTACGAATGGTACCCAGATAAGTTATAGAATTCTTGGTAGATAGGTGTTTTTGCTATTTACCCCGACCCCTACGGCACTGTCGAGACTTTCGCGGTAGACATATGAAAAAGAAAGATATCCTGCATAACATATCAAAAATTTGAGGTGACACATCTCTTCGTTTTTGAATGGTACCCAAATAAGTTATAGAATTCTTGGAAAATAGGAGTTTTTGCTATTTACCCCGTTCCCTACGGCACTGTCGAGACTTTCGCGGTCGACACGTGAAAAAGGAAGGTATCCTGCATAACATATGAAAAATTTGAGGTGACACATCTCTTCGTTTTCGAGTGGTACCCAGATGAGTTATAGAATTCTTGGAAAATAGGAGTTTTTGCTATTTATACCTTCCCCTACGGCACTGTCGAGACTTTCGCGGTAGACACGTTAAAAAGGAAGATATCCTGCATAACATATCAAAAATTTGAGGTGACACATATCTTCGTTTTCAAATGGCACCCAGATAAGTTGTAGAATTCTTGGAAAATAGGAGTTTTTGTTATTTACCCCATCCCCTACGGCACTGTCGAGATTTTCGCGGTCGACACGTGTAAAAAGAAGGTATCCTGCATAACATATCAAAAATTTGAGGTGACACATCTCTTAGTTTTCGAATGGTACCCAGATTAGTTATAGAATTCTTGGAAAATAGGAGTTTTTGCTATTTACCCCGTCCCCTACGGCACTGTCGAGACTTTCGCGGTCGACACGTGAAAAAGGAAGGTATGCTGCATAACATATTAAAAATTTGAGGTGACACAATTCTTCGTTTTCGAGTAATACCATGAAAATGACAAAGAAATTTGGAAAACTGTGATATTTGCTAAACTACCCTGCCCCCTACGGCACTGCTGTAAATTCTGGGGTCAGTACATCAAAGAGGATGGTATCGTGCATAACACATAAAAAATTTGAGGTGACACAGTTCTTCGTTTTCGAGTAATACCATGAAAATGACAAAGAAATTTGGAAAACTGTGATATTTGCTAAACTACCCTGCCCCCTACGGCACTGCTGTAAATTCTGGGGTCAGTACATCAAAGAGGATGGTATCGTGCATAACACATAAAAAATTTGAGGTGACACAGTTCTTCGTTTTCGAGTAATACCATGAAAATGACATAAATATTTGAAAAAGAGAAATATTTGCCAAAACACCCCGCCCTCTACGGCACTGTCGTAATTTCTGGGGCCAGTACGTCAAAAAGGAAGGTGTCATGCATAACATATCAAAAATTTGAGGTGACACAATTCTTCGTTTTCGAGTAATACCATGAAAATGACAAAGAAATTTGGAAAATTGGAATATTTGCTAAACTACCCTGCCCCCTACGGCACTGCTGTAAATTCTGGGGTCAGTACATCAAAGAGGATGGTATCGTGCATAACACATAAAAAATTTGAGGTGACACAGTTCTTCGTTTTCGAGTAATACCATGAAAATGACATAAATATTTGAAAAAGAGGAATATTTGCCAAAACACCCCGCCCTCTACGGCACTGTCGTAATTTCTGGGGTCAGTACGTCAAAAAGGAAGGTGTCATGCATAACATATCAAAAATTTGAGGTGACACAATTCTTCGTTTTCGAGTAATACCGTGAAAATGACAAAGAAATTTGGAAAAGTGGTATATTTGCTAAAATACCCCGCCCCCTACGGCACTGCTGTAATTTCTCGGTTAAATACCTCAAAGAGGATGGTATCATGCACAACATATCAAAAATTTGAGGTGACACAATTCTTCGTTTTCGAGACAACAGCTTGAAAATGATTGACATTTTATAAAAGTGAAGTGTGCTAGATACCCCACCCCCTTATAAGGTAACATCTTCAACTGTAAGGAAAATTAACAGTTATGTAAGCATGTGCAGTAATTTTTATTTTATGTGATGTATTTGTAAAGTAATTTTCATGTAAAAGTTTAATTCTAATGACCACTGGTGGAAATTAGGGCGTAGCAGTTCGAGTCTCAGAAACGTTTCTAGCAACGTTGCTAAGTTCACACCGGTAATCGAAAGTAGGTATCTTATGACCCGATTTTATTACTTCGGCTTCTACCGAAAGCAGACATAGCATTTTTTATTTAAAACGTAAATATATTTTTATATCAAGTGGATACTGGAAGCGGATAGTTGTTTATGAAACATCGTGAAAATAATTGTTTTGAAAAAAAACCCAATTCTCATTTACATGTTTCAAGAAATATACAGAAAACATTCAATACACTAGTATTTCGGCTTGTTAGGGCTTTCTCAACAGAGTAAATGTCTATTACTAAAAATTTCCAAGGGCATTTTAGTTGTTTATCTATTTACCTACCCCGATTGATCCTACTCATCTGGTGAAACCCGAGTACTCCACGGGCAATGTGCCCCGATTGGCATTACATTACTCCGGTATCTTAATGGAAGTCGCCACATCCTTCATCGAAACCAACCACCAGACACAGACTGGATTCGCGTGTATTATATGCTCATCAGAGTGCCATAGGTAGTGAACCATTCAGATCTCTGTGAAGGATGTGGCGACTTGTATGGAGATGCCGATGTAATGCAATGCCAGTCGGGGCACATTGCCAGTGGAGTGGTTGTTTTCGGCATCTTTAAATAAATATTTAATATACTTAGTAGAGTTATGTGTTAATTTGTAAAATTTTAAGTACCTATTTGTCTTGTGTTCTTAATTTTTTCTGTTAAGTAATTTATAATTGGATAATTTGAGTGTTTCCAATTATATAGTTTTTTCGATAATTTTATTCATTGTTTACATAGTTTCCTGAATGTGTGCTTTTTGTGAAAATTAAACAATTAAGATGAACTCAAATTTATCTATCTTCTATTTAATTAAACATGTTATTATAGATTAATGCTGGCAGGCGATGAGGACGCTCTCTACCCTCCTTGGTTTTTCACCTGGGTCGAAGACGACAAACTGGCGGCATTTGCGTGGCCGCAAACGAGAGGAAATTTAGAATTTCTATGGGAGGCAGGTACTAAAAATACATATACTTTGAATAATTCAAGAGGCTTACTTTGTTCCAAATATTTACGTTTGGCATTTTATGCTAAAAATATACCTTCCGAGTTTAATGTACTTAACTCACTTCACATGAATGAATTTTGAACATATTCATTAAAAAATGTGTATTCTGACGATTGTGTAAAACGATAAAAGAGTATAGTCTATATAATATAGACTATACTCTAGACTAATGGTATATAGTATACCATTTTTTATGCAGTTTCAATTTAGATTAGAAAGACTACGCAAGTGATAATTTTAATTCTAGCCACTATTGCTATAAAATTTTCGGAACTCCTTCGATCGCTAGTGGGAAAACTATAATTCAGAGAAATTTGAAAATTAAGTAGCATACCGACGTCGATGGGGGCCATTCGGCTAAAATATTTTCAAGATGGTGGTTATACCAGAAGTATAACTTGCTTATTTTAAATAGGACACCCTATATATTCTATTTTTAGATTCTACCCGAAATTCTAAACATATTTATGTATGTCCTATGCATAAGTCTAACTGTTTTTGACATTTAAAATTTGATGTAAAAAATGACGTTTGCAGACCAAAAAGGAATTACCAATTTTGACTATACAAGCGCCATTATTATTTAACCTGAGCAGTTTTTATGTAGAAAGGGACCTACTTTAATATACTTCCTATAATATTTTGACAATTATTATTATAGGGTGTTCAAAAAACAAGAATAAAAATGAAATTGAAAAAACTGCCAAAAGTCAATTTTTTCAAATGGGAACACTCTGTTTTATTAATTTATCTTGTTCAACATTAAAAATAAGGGTAATACTGTATAAGGTCATATATTCTGAAAATTTGTAGTTTTCGAAATATTGGCAATTTCTTGAGGTTTCTTTTGGGATTACTCATACCACCTGTAAAATAAGAAAAAAAAACAGGAAACGAGAAGTATACAAATTAAGTATTCAAAGTGTAGTATCAAGGCAGACTTCTAAAATTTTCCCCAAAAAACAACTGTATAATATGCAATATAATAAATATTATATAAATTAACTAAATTTCATTCGTCGTTTTTTAGTTTTATACAAAATTCTGTAATACTACAAACCATATTTAGAAGTATGTCTAAATAAAATAATTATTATAATAAAATTTAAAAGAAATTAAACACTTTTTCCTAAAGTTTTAAGTTGATCCTCAACTCGTCGTCAGTAGAAGGTTTGTATGATAAATTTTTTTGACATGTCAGATTGACATTTTAATTCAAATTATCATTACATGCACTGATCACTATGATATTATTAATTTTCCACTAGTCATATCCTTCTGGAGTAGAGGAAGCCACGTTTGATCCATGAATATTGTTTCTGACGAGATACAGTTATCAGCATTAAGTTTAATAAAAGCACTTTCTTTTAATAATTTTTTTTTAACTGATTTTTCTTCTTTTTGTAAAATTTCAGCATGTGTCCAATCAACCCGGTGGCACAGACTAAAATTAATAACATTAGGCTAATGTTAATACCAATTCGAACTTTAATTCCCCAAATACAAATAAATAATTTAATGGTTGGTATCAAATTTTATTTATCTCATATAAATTCATTTCTCAGTGAAGAAACTACATTATACTAATTATAAGACTACATATTATTATTAATAAATTGTTGCTATTCTTGTAAGAAGATTATAGTAGATTATCCTTCTTTTGTTTCAGGTATAAGACATATAGTAACATTATGCCCGGAAAAAGTACCCCCACTAGCAAATTCGAAATTCGAATGGACTTTCATTCCTATTACAGAATGTCACGCACCCTCGATTGAGGACATCTTCATGTTTATTAGGGTCGTGCAGTGTTGTCGCAAGAAAAACCAGGTAACGACACGTGAGTTGAATACATAAAAAAATAACGTTAAAAAATACACAGTACATTCCAGATGTGTGTCCAGAAAGTCGGACCGTTATACATACGTTTATATACATTTTCACTAGCCTTGCTCTGGCCTTCTCTTCACTTTTCTGGATTTCGAGTTATGTGACGTTTTTGCAACTGTAGTAAAATTGTATTGCTGAGTGTTACTCTCCTAGCTCGTGACTGTTTTCACACTTCTATGTGTTGATTATAAATCATTGCACATTGCATTGAGCAGGAAGAATAACATTCAACAATATTATTTTACTGCAGTTCCAAAAAAAGTCAAATAACTCAAAAATTCAAACTAAAATAAAAATAGTTTTGACCCTCCTAAAAATCATGTATTTTGTTAATGTTTCACGAACACCCTGTACGGAATACCTGACTTATGGTCATATGTGTAGATAGGGCTAGAACCTGTTTATACTTACTCTTATTTATTTGGGTATTATGCCACCAGTAATAAGTAAATAAGAGTAATTAAACAATGCCACAAATAAATACTTTCATACACTATCTGTTTATATTGTAGAATTTATAATCTTGACAATTTGCAGTGATAAAAAGAATTTTCACAAGTACATGTGAATTATGAGTTTTCGAGAAAAAGGTTAATAAAATGACAACACCGCGCCGTATGCTATAGTAAAAAACACAAAATTATGGGTCTTAGAAAATTATCCTTTGGTATAGTTAGAGCACTGACTATTGGCTTATTGCTAATTGCCACGGAACTATGCTCCGCCCACTCACTATTGAGCCACCATACATGTATGATATCTATATTTTTTGCATCTACTATATTTAAATAAAATTATATACTTATATCTCTCTTTATATAGGAATTAAGCTAATTAAAAGTTAACTAAGAGATAAATTATTAATGAAATTATTCTGCTCTGGAAGCAGAACTACGTATCTTACGTAATACGTATCTTACATTAGGATAAGGAGGATTGCTACAATTTCAGTTTGTCAGTAAAAAATAAAAAAAAATCGTTAAAATTCAATACAAAAGGTACGTTACCAAAAATAATTATTTTTAATGAAGATGATTATTTAATATTTTATTATTTAAATGATGTACAGTAAAGACCAGAATTAAGCAAAGTGGAATGACCTCGCCGATCTGGTAAAATGCGGTGATGCATGGGCGTGCGTATTCTGTTTTACCATTGGGCACATTTCAGTTAATAATAATCAGACTCGTATACTATTCTATAGAATACTTCTAGTATATGCACTTCCACTTTTTTAACTAACACAAATAAGTATAAACACTGACACAAAGAATAAATACACCGATAATTTTGCCACAAATTTTTACCGTTAAGAAATGCACGCGAAATAACCCCACGCCACTGTTTCCCTACTACCTCGAGCGCAGTCGCTTGTTGGTTCTTGATTCGACCAATCAACGTCGTTGAAGCTCAGAGAAAAGAAAGCGTAAATGCAAGAATATGTATGTTAAATAAGGATGAACAGCTTGTCGTCAACTTTACGACTTTCGCAACTTTCGCAGTTGCCACATATTCGGAAATTCCTTGATATTATTAAGTAAAAGACAAATTAATTATTGTGTTTGCTTTAATAAAGTACAATAGGGATAAGGGAAGTTAAAGACAAGTAAAGAAATGGGTAAATAAGGTAATTAATACGTTTCCTGTTTTAAATAAGAATACTTTAGAAATAAATGTGACAACACAGATCTACTCTTTTTCCGGTCATTCCACTTTGCTTAATTCTGGTCTTTACTTTAGATAACACTATTAAAAAGAAAAATGTATTGAAGACAATAAGTTGAGGTTATATGAAGATACGCCGTTGTAATTCAATGTTGGCATGTTGCACGCAAAGTAGTTGTTTGCGGCATATCTTAAAAATAATAAGGTTATTCCTCTGCATACCTAGGATAATAGGTAGCGACGAAATAAATAAACTTTATTGAACCATAATATTTGATCCCTTAGTTAACTTTTTGGCTTACTTCCTATATAAAGAAAGATGTAAAGTTAAATAAGCCAATAAATAATATTAAAAAAATACTATAAAAAATCATATGCGTCAATAGGTATTTATAGCCGTGAGTGTCTCGTTCTCTTCTGATTATGATAAGTGGACTATTGGTATCCGCCGCTACTGCTGATACATTTTTATATATTTCAATTTTTGGGTCTTCTCCCAACTATTTCAATATTTTTAAAAGCCTATATAATAAGGCCTCGCATCATAGTGAAATCTCAATGGTAAATTTCATATTGCATTTATCCAGTATTATCATATGGATATGGAAAATAAATATGTATAGCTTGCAATAAGCTGCACATATAATAGAGGTCCAGATATCAATACACATTTTATGACTGAAAATATTATATCCTTTTAAAGGAAAGATGCCCGATATTGATACGGATAGGTCACCTAAAAAGGTTAGATTAAATTGGGTCATGTTTACTTTTCCAAAAGTACATGATGGAAGCTTTTATTGTGCCATCACGTCCTTTTCAATATTTATTCGATTCTGAGTGGAAGTGTAGATTCGATGAAATTTGAAACTTCTTAGGTATACCTATTAAAAATTTTAAATGTTACCAAATAATAGCGACTGAAATGACCCTCTAAAATAAAACATATATATTAAATCAGTAGTAATTATTGGTCAAGTACAAAAACAGTAATTAGAAAGTATAACAATAAGCTGATATATTATACAGGGTCATCTACATAACGTGTTCGTTAAAAGATTTTACTTTATTTGAAATTATGAAAATTTGAGATTAGAGTAAAGTTCAGGCGTTCTATGATTTTGAACTATTGATAATACTGTACTAATTTCGGCAATATCGGAAGTAAGCTAAAAGTTATTTCAAATCGAATTCTATATTTTTTATTGCAATGTTAATTTTATGCGTGTGCTATTCAGTATTATGTATATCCAACATTTTCAAAGCAAAACCTATTAATTTATTTCTTCAATGAAAAACAAAAAAAGAGGACTTTCAGCCAGATACATGGGCAACTATCCTATCTAACTTTCGGCCGAGTTTTCGGACTTTTTCAAGGTCACCTAATAGCTAAAAATAATGGTTTTGCATAAGTAGGTATTAAATTAGATTATTGACAGAATAAATATAAAAAAAATGTTTTCTTACCTAATATCAACTTCATACTTTAATTTTATTGTATGGGTCGGTTTTATTTTGTTTTTCATCTTTTTTATTGTTTAAGAAAGCAATGTACGTGTGGTTTGAACAGAGAATATTCAATATTTGGTGCCCCCGTTGATGTGTTTCTTTTCGAGAGCAGGTAATTAAGACCTGATAGCATATATTGCTGGTCTGAATGACAGAGTTATTGCAAATACTCTCATGGTTCAAGAAAGCCGTTGAGAAGAGATTTTACAGTTTGTACATATGCAGGATGTTTAATTCCAAAGTGATATAGTGAATTTTTCTTGAAGCGTATGATAATATTTACATTATATTATGTTGGGCGTTTTATAGAAGAACCCTTTTATTTTATTTGTAAAGAAATTTCACATTTTTTTACTAGTAAAAAAGGTAATAGTGTAACCATAACAACGGATTAAAGAAAAGAGTGATGTGGGCACGATTTCTCAGAATTATCAGTTTGAAATTTAACGTGGAGTCAGATCGCTTCTTCTACAAGCATTAATGTCTGTAGAAATACAGTTTAAATTTTGACGCTTGAAGAAAAATAGTGTCACTCGAAGTACAAAGCTCTTTATTTGTTTCGCACAGTTTACACAGCCTCGGCTGTGTAAATCTCTGGGCTCAACAAATAAAGTTCGATTTCTACTACTACTAACATAATATAGTATTTACGTATTTTAATGTTTGATTTTTAACCAAATTATGGAAACTAAAAAAAAATTATGAACTTCTACGAATAATGTATCTATCTATCTTCCATGAATTGTGCTATAAATGTGCTGATAAAATCACAGGTTGTGCTTAGAAAATTTCCGAAATGACGATATTTAATATCTCTATGTTAATGTGAAGTTTAAAAAAAATTACGTAACTCGACATAACTCGAAAACGGTCAATTTTAGTACCGTAAAATCTAATAGAGACTTACGAGAAATTACGCGTAGGACAATAATAAGTATAGTGTTCTTTTAGCAATAAAAAAGTAGTACAGTGTTGTTAATGGTTGAAGGCGTGAACTTTGCCTCTGTTTTTACCACCCCGCTAACAATAATTTTAAACCTAATATTATAAACATCATGTTTTCCCGATTCTCGGAACTTGTCATGGGTATGCCCAGTTCATAGAAAAGACAATAAGAATGAACTTGCCAATTATAGACCGATAATCATAATTTGAAACTTTTCCAAGATCAAGAAATTTTACTACACAATATATTGTGCAGTTCCGTGTCTGGTATGGTTTCTTGCAAGCAACATGGTTTTATGAAGGGAAGGTTCACTACGACGATTCTTGTCCGCAAGACAAAATTTATTAGCGGGAAATTAGACCAGTTGAGTCAGGTTGATGCGATTTACACTGACTTTATTGAAGCTTTCAACAGACTTGACTCCGCCACACTGTTGGATAAGTTGAATATATTTGGTCTATCTAATCTACTGTTACAACTTTTCCGTTCATACTAGCAAAACAGATATCAGATTGTGCAGTACAGTACGTCTAAAAATTTTCAACAAATCTCTGGTGTTGTCGCGTCACTAAAACTACCCGTCTTAGCGGCACGTCGTTCGATAAATAAAAAGGCCGTATTTTCTATGTACAACCTTTAATACAATATCTCACCCCTTTTACCAACGTATAAACAAGCTATCTACAACGTAATAAATGTTCGTACAACATAAAGTACAACGGAAAAGGATTACTGTTTATAAGAATCGGAATTACCGAAAAACTCCCGTGCACACCACGGAATCCGGTTCGACAATTTGCTTCCGATTCTTTCCAAGTTCTTTGCAATACTAAATATCTAAAAATTCAGTTTTCTACTCTACAACTTAAAATAAAGGCACATATTTACAAAACCGATACCCACTTAAAATAGTCATAAACTCATATAAACATCGCCCAGCCCTCAGACACTTGTCTACGGCAATAAATATCAGCTGGGCCCTTACGCCCAACATCTATGTCTAAAGAAACAGAAACTTTCTATTTTAAGTAGGTATGAAAAGATATGCGCCTGCTAAAACCGAAATTACTACAATACAGGGCGTTAAAAATATATAAATGTTTCCAGTTGCAACATCCTCCCACCTGAGGCCTGTTTAACACAATAACACGGCCTCAAGAAACTAGAGATTTCAACAAAAAATCAGGTCAAACATAAACTAAAATAGCGAACAAAATAAAGACAGTCACTAAAATTTTATAAAAGAAATACACACTTAAATCAAAATCTTAACGCAAAAACATTTTTCTACCTAACTAACCGCTATATACCATATCTTATGGGAGATTTAACTTCGCGTCCACTCCGCGTCATTAGCACTCTTTCGGCGGGTACTCTGCTTTCAATCACTCCCGAATTCGCGGAACTTTTTCCTACATGCACTCCCATATGCTTGCTGACAACTCTTGCAGGTGCTGGATCGTTGTTGGTCTCGTTCTGTTCAGGAGGAGTCGAGTCACCTCTAACTGGGTAGGAAGGTAAGAAGTCGGTGCACTCTAAGGGGTAAAGTCGCTGTATAGGGCGTAGGTACTGTCCTTTACCTGTAGCTACCTTAACAAGGCGAACCTTACCGTCTTTACCACGGATCAGTTCGGTTATTCTTCCCATCGGCCAATCTATGCGTTTATCCTGATCATTTCCTATTAATACAACTTCTCCCACCGATATCTGCCGACTCCCATGGCGCTTTTGTGACAGATGTAACTGCCCCAAATATTCGCTACGAAACCTTTTCTGCAGATCTTCCCTCAATTTAAGTTTGTACAACATCTTTCTGCAAAGAGTTCTACGGTCAACGTCATCAAGGTCAGGGACACCACTTTCGGTCAAGTCTCTGAGAAACATCATCGGCGTTAACGGAGTCAGTTCTTTAGTATCACTTGAAGTGAACGTGATTGGGCGTGAATTTATTATGGACTCGCAATCGCAAACCAGGGTCGACAAGTCCTCGAAATGGAGTGAAGCACGGCCTAACACTTTCCTTAACAGTGGTTTTAGGATCCCGATAAGTCTTTCCCAAAACCCACCCCACCACGAACCCGTTGGGGGGTTGAACCGCCACTTAATACGCTGTACCGCACTTTGTTCGGCAATCTTATTAAAGTCTAACCGTGAAAATGCGTTATCAGTTCCGACAAAGTTTTTCCCATTATCACTATATATAGTTATTGGCCGTCCACGCCTGGCAATAAAACGTCTCAATGCTTGCATAAAACTAGCTACGGATAAGGACATGCAAAGTTCCAAATGCACCGCGCGGTATACTGCACAAGTAAAAATGCAGATCCATACTTTTTCTCCACTTTTTATATACAGGGGCCCGGCCATGTCTACGCCGATGACTTCAAACACTGCAGCATCGCGAACTCGGTCCAAAGGTAAGGGAGGCGCATTTTCACTAAAGGGCCTACTGTTATATCTTCTGCAAACCGCACACTTTGATATAGTGGACCTAATGGCCCATCTCCCACGCAGAATCCAAAAATTTTCGCGCAATAAACTGAGTAGTCCCTGGACACCCACGTGGCACGATTTGACATGCTCTTGAAATATTAGCTGCCTAATTACGGGGTGTTTGGAAGGCAAAACTATAGGATATCTAAATGAGTCAAAGTCTTTTCTGTTGCTAATCCTAGATCTTAAACGTAACACGTCATTTTCGTCTTTAAACACGTCCAGACTGGCTAAATGTTTGTCGTTTTCTTCGGCAAAGCAATCGCGTTGGACCAGTTTTATTACCTGCTGTTCAGCTTCCTTGAATTCTTCAGCTGAAAGAGCACCCTCTCGTTTATTGTTCTTATTTTTTATATTATACAGAAAACGACATATCCAGGCATACATGCGTACTGTCTTTGTATATTTTGAAAAATAATTAAGATGCCAATCTTCTGACTTCATTACTTGCTTGTCTTCATTGAGCAGGGTGGTAATTATCGTCTTCTTTCTTTCCTGGGCTATTTCTGCTTCAATCAAAGTACAATCTTCTATTGGCCAGCATGAAACGTCCTTATAAAGCCAACTAGGTCCCTCCCACCATTTTGATTCAAGCAGCTTCTTAGCAGGGCACCCACGTGACGGCAGGTCGGCGGGATTAAACACACCAGGTATGTGATGCCAGCTGGTAGTGGAAGTCGACTTTCTAATTTCTGCTACCCTGTTCCAGACAAATGTAGCCCATTCCTCTTCGTTTTGTATCCAAAATAGAGTAGTAGAAGAATCAGTCCAAAAGAAACTTTCAGCGTTAATCTTAATATTGTCTTTAACGCTGTTGAATAAGCGAACACCAATAACTGTCGCCATCAATTCAAGTCGGGGTATGGATAACTTCTTTAAAGGTGCTACTCTGGATTTCGCTGCCATTAAATGAATAAAGACGGTACCGTCGTGTCGAACGCCTCTCAGAAATACAACGGCCGAAAATGCACTTTTACTAGCGTCGCAGAACGTATGAATACTCCAATGCTTGGCGTCTTCCACCCCAGCACCCATCCACCTGGGGATTTTAATGGACATCAAAAATGGGAGTTCCTTTAACCACGATCGGAATTTATTTGCCATATCTTCATCAACCGGGGTGTCCCAACCACTAGATTTTTCCCACGTCTTCTGCAGCAGAAGTTTAGGGTATAACGTTGCAGGACATGTGAATCCTATTGGATCAAATACTCGTTGAGCCCATGATAACATAAATCTTTTCGTCACTGGCCTACTAAGCATTTCTTCGTGTTGTTTAATATCAATTCTGATGCTCAGGATGTCCTCGGTAGTATTCCATGTCATACCAAGTACCGGGGTGCCATCGTAGGTTTCTTTTGGCTGCTCTTGGTTGGTATACTCCCACCCTCTTAAATCAAATGCGCCTTCTGCCATTACCAGCGATGCTTCTCGGATGAACCTCTGCAAAACTTGCTCATTTTCGACACTTGTTACACAGTTATCTACGTAGAAACTCTTTAATAGTCTTTGGACAGTTTCTTCAGAGTAGGAGGTGCTAGATTCCTGCCGTTTCTTATTTAAGTGGTATTCCAAAGTAGATCCTAACAAAAATGGGCTACTATTTATTCCAAAAACCACTCTACGGTGTCGAAAAATCCTTTGACTTCCGTCTTTGCCAATCCACAAAAATCGGAGATAATTTCTGTCAGCCTCATGTAAACTGATCTGTAGGAAGGCTTTCTTAATATCTGATACTACTCCAATTTTATTGGCTCTAAATCTAAGCAGAATACTTGGAATCTCCTCTATCAAGTTCAATCCTTTCTCTAGGCACTGATTTAATGAAGGTTTGTGCTTTTCCTTTGCTGAAGCGTCAAACACCGGTCTTATCTTTGTTGTGCTCGCCTCTTTTATGACTGGCCTATGTGGTAGATAGTGGCCCTCCCTGTTAATATCCGTCTCAGAAACCTCTTCTATAATATTCTCCTCAAGCCATTCATTAAAGATTTTGTCATATGACTCAAACAGCCCGTCTTTATGTAACTTATTTACGGTGTTATCAAGCCGTTTCTTGGCAATATTATAGTTACTAGGTAACTCTGGATGGTCCTCTAACCACGGTAATCTAACTTCGTACCGTGACTCACTATTCACAGTAGTTGTGTTTAAAAAGAAATCCTTTGCGGCCAGCGCACTCTCTTTACGTGTATTTTGCTGCGAGGGATCTGTAATGCCTAAGGTCTCCAGCTCCCATAAGTTTGCCAACGATGGGTCATTAACAAAGAGAGACAAGGCTGTCATGGTGCCGGTACTGGTCGATCCCTGAGGTATTTTTCCCATTAATGACCAACCTAACAATGTTTCAATCGCCACCAACCCGCATGGCAAAATATGTCTTCTTCCCGTGTACAGCTTTCCTGCAACATCTGATCCAATTAACACCTCTATAGGTGTTTCACTTGACGTATCGGAGAGTGTCACACCTAGCCGTCTTAGTTCTTGCCACCAAACTCCATTAAAAACAGGCGGAACCGCGGTGCAAATAACATCTTGATCCAGAGCTTCAAAGGTGCAACTATAGCTATTATGTCTTAAGTGAATATCATAACAATTATGTTGCCGTAGCATCTGACTTCCTCCAAACAAACCGTGCATTAAATTAATATTTCGTTTGGGTCTATAACCTACACTGCTCGCTGTAGATTTTAGAACGTACGACTTCTGCGAACCTGTGTCTATCAAAGCGCGCACCATTCTTGAACACCCTATACCATCTAACTGTATGCGCAGCGTTTGCAAAAATACCTGAGTATTAGTGCTATTTGCTAAAGCTTGACTTGGACCTGCCTTCGAGCTACTACTATCATTAGAGGGTTCACTTTGTGTCTCTTGCTCCAAAATACCTGGACACATTATTTCTACATGTGATTTACCGCAAACAACACATTTTATTTTAACGCGACATCTTCGCCCAATATGCCCGATTTTTAGACACCGAAAACAAGCACCTATATCGCCTAAGATATTGCGTTTCCGTTCATAGGTGAATTTTTGTGCCTTAAAACATTTGGCGCTCTCATGCGAATTGTTATTACAAAAAACACATCTCGGTTCACTTATATTGTTTGCTAAACCCGTGGCAGTAGGTATGGAACTAGAATGTCTGCCCTTGTCACCACTTACATTTTTATTCCTAACAAATTCTTTATTTGTATTAAACCTATTTTGTGCTAAACCAAAACCTTCTACAGCTAAAGATACATGCTGCTCATTTTCGACTTCATTTTTTAAGAACAACATGAGACTTTTAAGACGGTTTTCTAAACTAGATTCTTTTTTACCCTCGCTGATATCCATACCGGATGCACGTTGCCAAATGCGAAGAAGATCAGGTGGGAAGCACGATTCAATTAGTGGGAATAGCATAGCAGCGTATTTATCAGACGTTATACCGAGTGTTTCTAACGCACGTAGTTGTGTCTCTATTTTATCATATAGCAATGAGAGTTCGATTTTACTGCCAGACGTAGCGTTACTTATGATTAACCTTAACAACTCGCGCACATAAACCTCGATTTGAAGATCATCCCTACCAAATCGTGCCTTCAAACAGTCCACAATTTTTGAATAGTTATTACCGGTCGCGGGAAAACTATCCACTAATTGTCTTGCTCTGCTACCCGGAACTGTAGCTTGAATTAGGTATTCGACCTTGTCACTTAAATCTAAATCAAGATCGTCGTTAATCTTCTGAAATTGGGACCAAAATGGTAGCCAGTTTCTAATAGTCCCATCAAACTTTTTAAATTCTAAAACAGGTAACTTAAATTTATGCTTACTTTGTACGATGTCACTTCCACCGCTGGCTGATAAGTTTGACCGTAGCTCTTCCTCCAACGGCGGCGGCGGCGGCGGTTTCAAGAGTTCCTCACAACGCACACTTAAGATCTTGTACTTGCGTTCGTAATTGTCGCTACCTTCAACATCCGCCAACAAATCCTCCTCACTAGCATCTTGTTCCAAAAGTGCGTTGTAAATTTCACCATCTACTTGCTTGAGGTTATCAAATTTTTGCTGCAGAATGTCCAAAGATACCTGAACTAACCGTCGCTCCACCCCAGGATTAGCAACCAACTCTTCAAGCTCATTAGCTACCTTCGTAAATGAGGCGCGAAGCACTTTGCGATGTTTCTTTCGTTGATCCATATTTATATTAAGAAACAATAACAAACCGTCAACGTTTGTTCTCACAAAGTTCACTGGGTATTGCACTAGTCACTAAAACGTAATAATCCTTCACTTATTACGCGAACTTGTTTTCGAACCAAAAGGTAAAAAGAAGGTGAGACACAGTCCTGTCACGGTCGCCACTAAATATGTCGCGTCACTAAAACTACCCGTCTTAGCGGCACGTCGTTCGATAAATAAAAAGGCCGTATTTTCTATGTACAACCTTTAATACAATATCTCACCCCTTTTACCAACGTATAAACAAGCTATCTACAACGTAATAAATGTTCGTACAACATAAAGTACAACGGAAAAGGATTACTGTTTATAAGAATCGGAATTACCGAAAAACTCCCGTGCACACCACGGAATCCGGTTCGACAATTTGCTTCCGATTCTTTCCAAGTTCTTTGCAATACTAAATATCTAAAAATTCAGTTTTCTACTCTACAACTTAAAATAAAGGCACATATTTACAAAACCGATACCCACTTAAAATAGTCATAAACTCATATAAACATCGCCCAGCCCTCAGACACTTGTCTACGGCAATAAATATCAGCTGGGCCCTTACGCCCAACATCTATGTCTAAAGAAACAGAAACTTTCTATTTTAAGTAGGTATGAAAAGATATGCGCCTGCTAAAACCGAAATTACTACAATACAGGGCGTTAAAAATATATAAATGTTTCCAGTTGCAACAGGTGTGCCACAAGATTCGACGCTTGGACCCATGTTCTTCGTAATGCTTGTGAATGGCATTGTCTCTGACTTGCAGGTACATTATCTAATTTATGCAGATGATCTGAAATTAATGTGTGAAGTATGTTGTGAAAAATAAGTTGTGAACTTTTCAGAACTATAGTGTAGTTAGTGCACTAACTTTTTCTCTGCTAGTAGTGAGATAATACTAAATTTCTCACAAAGTAAATGCATCCAGTGTCTGTAATGTGTTACAAAGCTCGGCTCAATAAAATAGACCACTGGTGCGCACACAACCTGTCACTAAACGCTTCTAAATGCAATGTAATGACGTTTTGTAAAAAAACTCATCCTCTTATTTTCAACTGTAAACTAAAAGACATATCTCTTCAGAGACCTGACTATGTGAAAAACCTCGGCGTAACATTTGACTCCAAATTAACCTTCTTAAAACACACTGAAACCGTAACATCGTCTGCATTTAAATGTTCAGGATTCGACATACGTAATTCGAGGGTTTACTAATATATCTACTCTTTGGTTGTTGTATATGTCCTTTGTACGCTCAAAACTTGAATATTCATCGGTAGTCTGGGGCCCAATCTAACTCATATAGGCTGCTTTGAAAAAAAATACAAAAACGATTTCTAACTTCTGCCGTGGATTTAATTGATGGTATTTATCCTCCCGTGGGTTACCCGCAAAATTTATTACATGAGCGGTTTAGTCTCATTAAACTAGCAAAAAGAAGGTCAACATATCAAGTCATTTTTTTATATAAAGTTCTTAACAACATTTTGGACTGCTCGGGTATTATAAATAATATCGAGATAAAGATTCCTAGAATTTCAGCAAGGATTCTAAATCTTCCTACTGCACGTACCAAGGTTCTAGTAGTAAAGGTTATTCACGTTAAGTTTAAAGTGACGTCATTTTCAGTAATTAATTGTTGTCAATATTCGATAAACAAATGACCAATAAATTAGCGTAGCATTTGCCATTTACAAAGAGTTTTATATTTGGCAACCCTTCTCTGTGTTGTCAAGTAGTTATTTATTTATATTGCCTATCTATTGTTTGTTGGTTTTTTGGTGTTTGGTTCTGCTTAAATTTTGCTCGTGTAATTTCAACTTACTTTTTCTAGTTATTCACTTTATTTACACTAAAAACAGTTCTTCTCAGAACTAAAACCGTAGTGATTCTGTGAACTGTTTCAAACTCCTGCCCGGAAAAAGTTACATCTGTCAATGGTGTATTTTTTGACAAGGCGACGTCACTTTAAACTTAACGTGAATGACCTTTATCTCCTTTGTATCAAATAATATGGCAGTATTGTAAAATAGAACATAGGGTTGATACTCTTTAGTACTATTCTAAAGATTAAAAATGCTTTTGTAAAGCCAATCTATGTATGTAATCTATATCTATCAATCTTGTAATTTATAAATCGTATATCTACTTTGTTGGTGTATATTTTTCTATTGTAGTTCTATTCTTGTTACACATTTATTTTTATTGTTATATGTGTATTGTAATTCTGTTGTTCTGTGGAATTCTGTTGTTTCATATCCTGTAATTGGGCTTGTGCCTGTTGGATACGTATTACTATAAATAAATAAAAAATTAAAGTCTTACAAATTCTATAACAATGTTCCTCCAAGAGAAAGTTTTATAGGTTAGTGAGATGAGCTCGTCGTTATATATGCAAAACGAAACAAACGAAAATATTATTTTGTTCTATTATTTTGGTTTTCTTGAATAATTAGCTTGCATAAAAGCTATATTATTAGCTATGTAGAGCAAGGATAACTGCTAAGTGCATCGGGGTCACATCTAGTCCGTAGACATTACTTATTAATCTGTCATCCTACGGTTGCGGTTCATGATTAATGATGTTTACCGTATTGTCTTCCTGCTGAATACACAGTTAAACTACGTTCATCTAGCTACTGTGCAGTTGCTCAGGGGTTGTTCCTTTGTGGCTAACGTTCCCCTAAGGAGTTACACATGCAGCAGGTGCCGCATATTGTCTGCAAATCTAGATATCTAATATGCCTTAGCCAGTAGAAGCTTCAGTATTTAATTGAGATTTCGTATATAAAAATATATTTTTGTACAGAGTTGATTTTCTAATTTGAGCCACTATGGCTACTTTTTATCGAAAGTAAGAGATAACAACAGGTTAAATATTAAAATATGTGTGCCAAATGGGTTGAGGCGTAGCCCCCGACAGTTGAATGCTATGGTTGAGGACACTTGTATCACTATCTATCATCTAACATTAATATTCTAAAATACTGAATAAAAAATGTATTTGTTGCTTGAGGAAGTCAATAGCAGCTATTTTTTCTGACAACTTCCCACGGTATGTTACTGTTGTGTAATATGTTTTTCTCTATCTGACAATAAAGCAGAGAAAATATATCTACTCAACATAGGTGGCGAAAATAGGTCGACGTTAAATACCAGAAAAAAAAATTTATAATAATAACACATTGTGCGATGATATCAGTAAAAATCTCTAATATCATATCCAAACACAATGTAAAGATATATTTTAAATCAGAAAATAAACTATCAAATATTCTATAAAGATATAACAGACAGATAAAGTTGATCTGGAGTGTGTAAGTTAAAACTTTCAGTGTAATAACTTGTATATAGGACAAAGTGGTAGGAATTTTAAAACACGATACCGTCTGCATTTTTGGTCATTTGAACTATAAAACTGACTCTTCTTTCGCAAACCACTTTGTAGATAATAACCATAGTTTCCCTGATTTAAAAATCATCGAAATCCAACACAGTTCTGCAAAAAGTGGTAAATTACATATCTTAGAATCTCTAGAAAATCACATCAATAATAATTTCAATTTGTTAAATCATCAGTTCGATCCTGCATACTTACTCCTATTTATATATGGGATGCCTTGGGCCAATATTCCACAAATTATTTTATTATTTTCATATTCTTAGTAAAGTTTATTTCCCAAATCAGTTTTATATCCCTTAGTTTCATATCCCAAAATTGTATAATACAACTTCAGGTAATTGCTGTTCCTTTTACTTAATAGTAGGTATGTATTTAGATACCATGCCGAGTTGTAATTCATTATATATTCTTGAATCATTGCTTGAAAATGACTTACTTGGTAAGTCGAAACTGTTGTCACAAAGTTTTATTCAAAAATATAGTGGTAAAATACATAGTAGTATGTTTAATTGTTTTAAAAATCACTATTCTTTAAAATCTTTTATACAATATTTCTCAGTATTCAGTAATGAATGGACCATATTTTTCTTTCCCAGATATATTTGAGAAACGATCATTTTTATATCACAAAGCTTAATTCATATTTTGTATTGGTCAATTTAATTTCAGAAAGCAATATTTATATTTTATATTAGTAAATATAATTTCAGAAAGTGGAATTTATATTTATTACATGAGTTCTATATATCATGAGTATATTGTCTCAGTGTCTATGTTAGAAACTATGTATATACCAATATTTAAGAAAAACAAACACTAAAACGTATAACAAAATATGTAGATATATGGGTATTTCAAATTCTATACAACTCAGTGTTCCGACTATATACGTACAATTGACGAAAATTAAAATGAACTAAATTGAAATAGAAATGAGGCTTTCTGAAATAAAATTGACTAAACTGAAATAGAAATGACGCTTTCTGGAATAGATTTATCTATTCTAATATAGAAATTATGTTTTCTAAAATACACATGGAAAGGTATAGATGATATAACTAAAACATTAAAAAGTATATTTCATATAAAATCTGTTGATAATCGCTTCACTTTCTGTGTTGGAATTGAATAAATTGAAATTAGTTCTATATATCTTGAAAAACAATTAACATATAATTTGAATAATCGTGTATGTGTTTATTTCCTTTCAGCCACTCGGTGTACACTGCCGAATGGGCCTAGGTAGAACTGGTGTCATGGTCGCCGTTTACCTCATGTACTTCCACGGTTTGGAGGCAGATCAAGCATTGAAGAACCTTCGATACCTCCGTCCTGGTTCCGTGGATTCACCCGAGCAAGAAGAATGCGTGTTGAATTACAAATTCACAGCCAAAGTCGCAAATGATGCCAGGATAAGAAGGATAACGAGACGGCCTAATCATTTCCTCGATATTTTGGGAGGAATGACACGAGATGGCGTATGGGGATTACCTCACAAGTAGTTAATTTATTTAGATTTCTTGCTAGCTTTTCTAAAATCTTTTTTTAGTTATACTACCTGATGTTTCATTATAATATTTTCCACTCCTTTAACACTTTACGTCTTTTGAACATATTGAGACAACAAAGTACGGTTTTCACTAGACTGCTCTAAATGCTTACAAGTTTTTCTATATCAATTTCCAATTTTTTTCCCAATGCCAGAAATATATAAAATGAAATGGTGTTTTTTCAAATTGTTTATCCAACAGTTTTTTGAAAGCTATTTTATAAATCTTTTCAAAAATGGTTCATTTTTAAAATCGATTAAAAACTGACACAAAAATTTATTTTTAAATTATACCGCAAAACATAATATTATTTTTATGAAACGATAGAAATTCCAGGAAGCAATAGAACACTTTCTAACAAAATAATTTTGCTTTTGTTAAATAAATAAATTTTTGTGACAGTTCTTAATCGATTTTAAAAACTATCGAGCATTGCAATTTTTGATTTTGCAGAATTTTCTGTAAATTGTATTACTCAGTCTTCAACCGATTTTAAAAACTAAAAATCATTGAAGAGTTTAAGGAAAGAGCTTTAAAATAATCGTAAGTATACTAGGTGTTCCATTAAAAAGCTCTTGACCCAGAAGTGTGAAAACCACACTTGGTTATCCCAATCCGTTCAAAATATATAAAATGTTAATATAGGGGAAAATACACCCGGTACTTATCATAAATTATATAAATGAAAAGTAGTCATTTTGAAATACTGTTGTTTTATTGTTTTATAGAAACGAAATTTTCTATCACTAGTTTTTTCATTTCTTACAGTATTAGTTGTCTTATTATAGATGTTTGAATAAAATATAAATGGATTTGTCTTAAGTGTTAAATATTCTTATTTCCCATATGTTTAAATATATTTTCGGACCTTTTCCTCGATTTTTAATTTGGAAATGGCATGGATAGATCGAGGAAATTCAGTAACCAGGGGATCTTAATTGAAAAGTGTCGAGAAACATAAAATTACTTAATATTACACTAAAAACTCGCAAGAATAGATATATTATTGAGTATTGAACATTAGTATGTTCAATACTACATTGAATTGTACATTGTACACACTCCTATATTAAATCTGTTTGCAAAAAACTGGTAGCGTTCTGAATATGCAACTAGTACTGCAATATCACTGTATAAAAGGTTAATAACCTGCTGTAGGTACACTTTAATTAATAAGGTTTTCCAGGTTTCCCTTATTCTTGTACTAAATGGTAGTTAAAGTTATAACATCGTAAGTTCGTGGGCGCACTCGCGGCCCGCAAAATAATAATATAATCCCACACAAGTCTATGACTTCTGGGCTCATCATTAAGATGGGAATGAGGGATATAAATATTATTTTAAAAAATTGCTTATTTCAGAGATTACCTATATAGAATACCTTATAATAGAATCTTTAGAAGATAAAGCTATGCTACTTGATGAAGATTTGCATTTTCAGAAAAATGGACTACCCCTCCTCTAACTGTGCTCTTGCCAGAACAGTTGGACCAACAATTACTGGCTAAGTGAATGGAGGGTGGAATATAATGACTCCCTAAGATTCTTCTTGTTGTTGTTGTTGTTGTTGACAGGCGGCGCGGTTACCTGCAGCACTCAGGTCTTTCGACCCATTATGCCTGCCGCTAGTTGGGAGCTATTGGAAGAGACCCGTGCTGTGCGCATAGGCCAACACCCGTTGTAGGGGAAGCTCCCTAATGTCCTGAGGCAGAAGAAATGCTGCGCCCAGGTATTTGTGTCTCTTGACTATGAGGCAGGCACAGCGACAGAGGATGTGAATGGAGTGTAAGATTCTTCTTTCTCGAAAGATTTCTTACTTTAAGACTAATTTTCATAATAAATATATTTAAATATATTTAAATATATACTTAAAAATATTTAAGAACTCAGAAACAGGTTCAGAAATCACAAAGATACAGGTTGTAAAGTTGAAGAATTTTAAGTTACACTGTCACAGCTTACCATTTTTGGTAGACTGTGACACTGTTTTTTAATAGCTAGCTAAACAAAGATGAATAATACCTAATGGCGCACATTTTGCTCATTTAACGAGATAATTGCTTATAAAAACAATAGATAATTATAATTTCTGTATATTATTTGTGGCTTAGCTGTGTGATTCATCATAATTTCTTTTGAGATTACACCACCTGTAAAATAAAAGATCACGTGTTTTTAAAGTTTGCCCCAAAACTTATACATCTTACAAACAACTTATATACTAGACACAGGCTAAAATTATAAAAAAAACAAGAAAAATCAGTTGAAAGAAAGTGCTTTTATTAAACTTAATGGTGATAACAAACACAATGGTGTCTTCATATACAATATGTTGTTACTCCTTTCGAGGTTCTAAAGATAAGTGAGACTTTTAACAACAGTAAAAATCTTTATTCAACAGAAAACACTTCGAAAATCACACTTATTTCAGTTAAGTATTGCTTCTTCTCTTGATGGCTGCCTGATTAAGACTTACTGCTTCGTCGGCATGCCGCGGCTTTTATATAGGTAAACTAGGCTTCTAGATCCCCGTAGAAATTTCCATCGAATACTCACGTATAATCCGTGACCAGGGCGGTTCAATAACTAATCGACCGCCAAGTTATACGAGGGATATTCGATGAGTACCGCTGGTGACATCCAGGAAATGTGGACAAGGCCTATCTCCCTTATTTGAAGGCCTAGAGGGTTGAGACTTCGCCCTTGGCGGGGTTGTCCCTGGGACCCCCAGAGGTTGTTGCCAGATTGTGCACAATTTCCCTAGAGCTGAGGAAACGTAGATTTGGCAACGTCGCACTCGGGCACTGTGTCGCTGATTTTGTGACAATATGGAAGGATGTTACCAATGGAAAATTAATAATAACATAGTGATCAGTGCATGTCATAATGACTTTTGAATTAAATACGTTAATCTGAAAATTTTTGATCGTATAAACTTTTACTGAAGACGAATCGGGGATCGACTGCAAACGTTTAGAACAATCTTTTAAATTTTATTATATTTTTTTCATTGTATAGGAATAATTTGAAATATCGTATGTAATAATACAGAATTTTATATCACTGAACTGAAAAACCATTAATGAAATTCAATTAATTTGACATAGGTATATTTATTTTTATTAGGTACACATTAAACAGTGACTTTAGGAAGCAAACTTTCAAAGTTTGCCTGACACCCTGAGTTTTTATTTTGAATACGTCTGCTTTCCTGTTTTTTACTATAGTATTGGTGGTGTGCCTATTCCCAAAAGAAATTATGATGAATAATAATGACGACACACATTATACTATTTTTTATTCTATATTGAGACGGATATAGGCGAGTTTGGATGGATCCCAAATATAACTAAAATCAGATATTATTTAAGGTGGTTTGCTTGAAATAAAAGCAGTTCATGTAAAAATATGTGTATTTCTATATACCTGCAAAACGTCGCTTTAATAAATAATTCAATAGCCGCAGTCGAGCAGAAGAGTCTCCTACCACAATATCGAGTTGGGTTTTAATTTTTATTCTTCACTGGTTTTCAAACTAATGTTTAATTTATTTTTTAGGGATCGATCTGGCGATGTTTAATAGCATACCAAAAAACGGGGCTTTATTATGACCAAATTCCAAAGCAACCGCAACCTGACCCTTCTGAACGCCGAAATAATTGGAATTTTATACAATTTTTGAGAGTTTTTGAAAGAGATTTTATTAATTAGTGCAAATTAAATATTTTAAACACCACTTGATTATTCATTCTGAGGAGAAACTTACTTTCGACTTAATATAGAACACTTAGGATAATTTGAAGCTTTTAGGCATGTTCCTTTATAAAACTCATTATTTAAATTACTGGAACAGTTAATCGGTTCTAAATATTCCAACATTTGGTAAAGAAATAATAAAAAATCTTGTTAAAATTGATACAAATTTTCACAGACCCTGCATTACTAGAGTAGTGCAGATCTACTAGATTATAGACACAAAATGGTTTGTTGGTTTCAGAACCTGCGCAGAACAGTCAACGGATTTACAAAAATATTGAACTGTTACAACTGGTCTGGAGAAAAACCAAAATGCGCTTATGCGATTGAAACGTACTCTGGTGGCGTAGTAGTAAATTAAGTAGATAGGCAGATAACAGATCAAGTCCGAAGATATCGATCGACTTTTGGGGGCTATTTTTCATGAACTGTAAACTCCTCATGTTAAAAATTAAAATTTTATGAAAATATGACGAATTTGTTAATTGACACAGGATTTAAGCAACACTTTATGTCGGCAACGAAAATAGTTTTTTAGTGATGTA
The DNA here is from genome assembly GCA_963924545.1 of Pogonocherus hispidulus. NCBI lineage: Eukaryota > Metazoa > Arthropoda > Insecta > Coleoptera > Cerambycidae > Pogonocherus > Pogonocherus hispidulus. The sequence goes on from OZ004693.1 coordinate 82,246,746, forward strand.
AAAACACCGCAAATTTTTTTAGGTATCAAACGATAGCTTATGGAAGTTAAGATAGGAATGTGCAAACCGTTTTTCTTGATCTCTAACCGTTTAGATTTTACAGGGTGTCAACGTTGCAAAATGTCAATATTCACCTGCCAATATTTCAAAAACAGTTGAAGATAGGTATAGGACATCCTACATGAAATGTGTTTAGAATATCACGTAGAGTTCAAAATTGCAATAATATACAGGGTGTTCCAGTTGAAATAACGAAGTTGTGGTCTACTTCCGGTATAACCGGAAGCGATGCAAACCTGAAAATATTTTCATTGAATCGGAAATAATCGAAAACCTACCCTATAAAAAAATCAGATTTTTATCGTTAACCGAACCCCAAGAACGTCTAATACCCGCTTTGCGTGAATAACCCTGTATACAATTCTGGTCTGCCTTGAAAACTGTACTCTTATGCTAACACCATCAAATAGTTGCAATGCTTGAGGGATTTACTGTTACCTAGAAACATTAATTATATACAGGGTGTTCCAAGATAATGTGACACATTTTAAAGGCTTATGACTTCAAGGTAAAATGAGATAGCGGCGAGTGGTTTTCACTGACGCTCTTAATTTTACAAAAAGTTTTCTTTTGTCATTGGTATTAGTTTGTTTTACTTCTACAGGTGCTTGAAAAAAAATTGACACTTTTTAATTCAAAATTGTGATTACTTTTTAAATGGTAGATTTAAATGGTTAATTTTTTAAATTAACACCCCGTAGATTATGTTACCATTCGATAGAGACATTTTCCCTCTTTTCAAAAATGTATAGTTTGATAGAGTTGTACCAAAAAATAAAGGAGTTATTTCAATTTACAAACCAGCCCTTTTTAATAGACCATAATTTTTTTGGAAGATCGCATTTTATTTTTTTTTACATTGTACAAATTTACAAATACAAATTTTTTCCCAATATTTCAGAAACGAATCAAGTTAGCCCAGATTTTTACATCCGTTATGCTGCCACCCCTATTTGCCCAGTTTTGCGTTCATTCAACAGACTGATAATAATTACATCTAAATTATCAATATTTTCTTCCTCTTCTTCCCTCCTATATTATTTATATTTGTATAACAATTCATTTTATAATTTTGTTCTAAAATACTTATGTATATACGTACTAAATCTCATTTGCCTAATTAATTTTTTCCACTTTCTTAGGCCACCGTTGTTTCACGTAATAATAAAACAAATTCCTGTGAATCAATAAGATTTCTTTTCTTTTTTTTTTAGTCTTAGAGGGAAGACTTTCGTTTAATCTAGCCGACGGCGACGGAGCGACTGTCGAGAGGAAGGAAATATCAGCCACGAGAAAGGCTTTATTCTTAGAGGAGGCTTTACAAACTCACGCGTGTCTGAGCTTATAAAAATATCCTGCCAAGTTCCAAAGGTAAACAAAAAAACATTCATCAATAATTAATTTCATCTTTGCTACCTGTCGATTCAATCAATTCTGATCACGTCTGATACGACGTGATCTGATGCTGAGATTTTGTATACAACTTGTATCAACTTCCTTCTTCTCATTTTTCATTGTTTACCTTCATATATATTGTAATTTCAATCAATTCTTTAGATGATCATATTGATTATATTGTATCATATTTCACTTTTTCTAAGCTTGAGGCATTCTGAAAGTCAACTATTAAATTCAGGGTGTGGCAAATAAAGTATATATTACTAACCCTTATTCTGGTACGACGTGGAAAATTTGAAAAACGTGTCTAAAAAATAAAGGGGAAAGAGGGGTATACCATCAATCTCTGTCATGATTCTATTGGAACATATATTTTAAAAATACTTAGTCATTTCTTATATATATTATATATTTCTTAGTCATATAATATTATAATATTTGAATAGTTACTGTATATTTGTTATAATCAGGAAGAAAATCTACTTTTAAATAAGGAAAAGATATACAGGATGTCCCAATTAAAAAAAGAAGTTTATTCCGCAGACCAAAAACAAAAAATGAAATGAAGATGAAAAAAATTTGACTATTCCACAGCATTAAGTATCTATAAAAATTTGTTATTCACAATTTTTCTGTATGTTTCAAAATAAGAAAGATATATCGTCGCCCTAGTGGTGAAATGTTCTAATCCACAAATTTCTCATTTTTGGGTTATGACTGTTGACAGCCATTAAAAGGTTCAAATATTATATTGGTGAACAAATTTAAGTCATAAGTACATTTTTCAATTAGTTATAGAATATTTGTTAATAGTTCTAACCAACAATTTGTCATAGTGAATGGTCTCAAGACGCTTCAGACTTTTCACTAGTAAATTTACCTCTATCTAAGAAGATATTTTATTAGCGGTGAATTGTCTTAAGCCACAATTTGTGAGTCGCGACTGGATTTTTTTTTGCCTAAATAATATTTAGTCAATGCTACGCAAGTGTACTAAGCATCTTCAGTACCAACCGTGCTATTGTGGGGCGAAGTGCTACTAAAATGAGTTCAAGAAGTAAATTATGAACCATTAATTTACTTCTTGAACTCATTTTAGTAGCACTAGCAATCAAAAATATATGGAGTCTGGTCATTCTGAAATGGAATGTGACAGTGTCCACTCCAGTATTGAAACCAGAGGCAGCAAAATCAATGTTTTTACACCTGATGGTTGGTACACCGTAGTCCGGACCGTAAAAACAAAAAAGCCGTATTATCGCGTAGTAGAACTTAATTTTACTGACTTTTTGAACTATAAGGATTTCTCTTCATCTACGATTAAAAATCGAAACAAAAATGAAGATGGTGAAAATGTTAGGTGGCTTAAAATCAAATGGTTGCAGTACAGGAAAGAAAATCCCACTCATATTTTTTATAAAGAAAGACTTTCTGACTCTGATTTTAAAGTTATTATAACTAAAAAGATTACCACAAGAACTACCACCACTTTGAAAGATGATATCAAACCTCTTTACACGAGTTCGTTGCCAATTGAAAAAAGAAAATTGGATGGTTTACTTAAATTATGCACCACTGTGTATCCCGGAAACATACCATTGCTTCTATGAAAATTTAAAATCTTCCAATCAAATTCCTTCTGGTTCTTCAGAAGATGAAATGACTAACTAATTATGTGTTTATAAATGTAACTAATAAATGTAATATGAATATAGTGGATTCTCGAAGCGGATGGTTCTTTATGAAACATCGTGAAAATAATTGTTTTGAAAAAAACATTGATCTCATTTAGATGTTCCAAGAAATAGAAAACACTCTATATACTAGTATTTCGGCTTATTAGGCCTTTGTCAATAGAATAAAAATGTCTATTACTAAATGTTTCCAAGCGCGTTTTAGTTATTTATCTGTTTACGAGTGCCTGTCGCGATTGATCCCACCATCTGGTAAAGCCCGAGTTTGTACACTTTTGCCCTTCTTAGAAAACGTACCTACTAAAAACTCGGACTTTACCAGACGATGGGATCAATCGGGATAGGCACTCGTAAACAGATTAATAACTAAAACGTGCTTGGAAACATTTAGTAATAGACATTTTTACTCTATTGAAAAATGCCTAATAAGCCAAAATACTAGTATATAGAGTGTTTTCTATATATTTCTTGGAACATCTAAATGAGATCAATGTTTTTTTTTCAAAACAATTAAATGTAATATGATTCTAACGATTATTTTCCGTGATTTTTTATAGCCATGTTCTCATATTCCCAAATTTAAATAAAATAAAAATAATGCATAATCTCATAAAAGGTGCTTAGCCACAAAATTAATGATATTTTTTATTAGTGAAAAGTCCTAAGCCACAGTATTTTTTATATCCCTGAAAAAAATTAGGTTTTTTTAATTAAATAATGTTTTTTAGTTCAATTTCAAATGATAAATAGACTTTTTAAAAAATAATGAAATTATTTAAGTTCCTGAAATGGAAAAGAAGGGTTTTCAACAGAACCAACTTATTTAAATTGCTATTTACTCAGAAGTTGCATTATGTGGATTAACACCTTTCACCACTAGGGCGACGATATGGCCTTGTTAGAATACGCAAAATTAGAAAATTACCATGTAATTAGAAAACATGTGACAATAGAACTGATTTGATAGTACCATCAACCTGGCCTTGAAGAAGTAGGTAGAGACTGTGCAATAATTGCATTGTTCGTAACTTTTATACCTTTTGCGTTGCCCTGGTTCCCATCAAAAATGGACTGCTCTGTACAAAGAACTACCATTAACACCCATGTTTTTGAGGTATATAATTAAGAGTCCATTCACTAGTCCGAAATAAGCCCAAAATCGGCGTTCGTCTCGTGTCTAATTATAAAAAAAACTATAAAAGATAGCGACTTTAGTAGCTATCTAAAGACTTTAATCTAAATCCCTATAGTAGTAATTTTTTGAAATTCTTTTTATTTTTAAAATTCCAAGCATAGGTACAATCTTGTACTAAAATACCGTATTTTCAAAAATTATTTTCTCTAAAATACATGTATTAAACACAAATTTGCTACTATAGGGATCTAGTTTATCTTTTGTTCTTTCCGGTGATATATAATTTATAACAATAAAAAGAAATTTTGTTGCAATTATAAGACAAATCCGGTACCCTTGCAATGAGGGCTAACTTTATTTCCATGTGTCTTTTTACTTCGGCTTTACGTGCATCTCCGAAATCTAAATAATTTGGTAGTGGAAATATGTAAGTCTTCACCCATCGGCTACCCAACCTCTCAACCCGACCCCGAATTCATGTCTGTCAAGTCTACAGAGAATGGACCCTTAAGATAAAGTTATATCCAGCCAAATGTAAAATATGATTTTTAGTATTAGGTAAATCGTTAATAAAGGTAATAATCAGTTACCGAAACGTCTGTAAAAACAGACATGTTACACATGTTACATGAAATTTCTACATCCAGATATGTAATACTACCATAATACCGAGTCCACGATATCTAGATATTAAACCGATATCTAATTCTGATTATCTAGTTTTTAGCGGACTTGTATAACTTCTTCCACGTAATCTCAATAAACCAAGTGATAGTATATGATGGAAGATCTATTTGGAATAAAACTATTCGCATCAATTATTAGCCTTCATTGCTGTTACCTATCGATTGAACATATTATGTCCCACACTTTTTTTGAAACCTAAACATGCGCCGCAGAGCAAACCATTTTCCAACTTAGCAAGATCGAGTTTTCGCGCAGTTTTACCCGAGCGCGGCTGAGAACTGCCAGAGGAAATTCCTGAGCTTTGGCGCTCAAAATCGCTAAAAGTTTACGCGAGGGAAGTTTGTGAATGAACTGCCAATACTACGGTTTTGTTATGAATCAAAGGCGGTGTTGTTCGACGTTTTGGGACATTCTTGTGGTTATAATATTTTTCTGAACTGTTGAATAAAGTGCAATTGTCAACTGGGTTACGTCTTTTTTCGAAAATTGATCTACAAGGATGTTACTGTAAGTTATGATTTATAATACGTAGTTCTTTTTGGTTACTGGTGTGAAAAATATGAAAAGTAATCCCATTGTTTTATGCGTCCACGCACAATTTTGTTGTAAATAGAATATAAAAATGATATAAATTTGCATGCATTAAAAAATAATTAAATGACTCACGCCTAAGGCAAAATGAGAAAGAAGTCAATTTCGTGTAGTTGAATTTCAAAAATGACTTTTTCAATATAGATTATTTATAAGGACAAGACAAGGCAGTGAAGAACACAAAAAAGGAATTCATAGTTTCTTTTGGGATACACCACCTGTAAAATAACAAAAAGCAAAAAACCAGAAGCATACAAATTAAATATTTGTATTAATAATAACTATTTTATTTAGACATATTTTAAAATATGACTAAATAGAATTTTGTAAATTTTGTAAATAAATTAGTTAATTTATCAAATATTATTTTATTACACATTATACAGTGGTTTTTTGGGGCAAACTTTAGAAGTTTACCTTGTAGGACTACACTTTGAATATTTAATTTGTATGCTCGTGGTTTTTTGCTTTTTGTTATTTTATAGGTGGTGTAATCCCAAAAGAAACTATGGATCATGAAAACGCACCACAAATAAGTTACAGACATTATCTACAAAAAAGGAATGTTCGAATTATTTTCTTCAAATATCTATCTGTCTACCCAATATATTTTTTGCACAGTTTAAGCAAGGTATTTCGTATAGAAATATAACTACTACAGTGTTCGGAATTTTTTCTTTAAAATTATGGAAGTATTATTTGAACCAAGTATATTATGTGTTTTCAAATACTAATTCCTTATTCCTTTATATCTTAAAATATTTTTTGAGAGGAGGTTTTTGCTTATGTATGGGATCTTGTTACATTTATTTTATGTTATTATTTTTATTTCTCATGACTACTTTGCTAGTCACTAATTTATTTAATAAACTGGGAGGACAGTTATTTTATATTAAATAGCAATATTTTTGTTTAAGGTTATAGGACAAAGTTTGTTTAATCTCGTTATCAAGTTTTCACTAATATTTTATTTCATATTTTATTGGAAACTGGAATTAAAGAATTTTTGACAAAAGATAGGGTTATGGTAATCTGTAACAATAGTACAACATAACTACGATTATAGATCCTATATATCCAAAGAAGTTAGCAAACTACAATTTCTTTTTTCCACATAACACTATCATCTGGAGATGATTAAAACTCGGTTTTAATCATCTCCAGATGATGCCAACATGGTTGGCGAAACGCACGTCGAGTGCAGTATAGTGTTTTGGTGTTATTTGGAAAACTACGTCAGTGTTGTCTTCACACCTAAGGTTCCAACCCACTTTCAAGATTACAATATCTTGTTCTACATTTGGAATGATAGTTGTCAAGAGTCTGCCGCCAATTCTTTCAAATTATTATTTGTGCACACCAAAAAAATTTCGTCCTACGTTGGTATAATAATCTCACAATAGATTTTCACACAGGCATAGCTTTCGATAAACTATCAGACATATAAGAAGAACGATTACCATTAAACGTCAAAGAGAAGGAGTCATGAAAGGAACGTTAGATGATACATTTAAAAGAAAAACTCATCGAAATTATAAATATTATTAAAGCATATTGTCTAAACAAAGGAATTTCAAAATATATACTATTTTTTGTTTAAATACTGTCCTTTCTGTTTCTATTTCTACTTCTGTTTCTATTTCTGCTTTTATTTCTGTTTCTCTTTCTATATTAAATATAAAATAAGCATCAAATATCAGTTAATAATTTCCTATTACACATAGTTTATCACATAGTTAACCTGTAGTAAGATGGTAAAATTTATTCTATAGGGACTGTTCATATAACTATTATAGAGATGCCACATTATGAACGATATATTTTGATATACCTAGTCTGTTTTATTTAATTTTTCGGTAAAACTAGCGAAAACTGCTTTTCTTAAAATTATTTAAAAAGAAATTAGAGAAATATTGATTTCTGTAGGCGTTTGTCATTAAGTGGTATTTTAGTGGTATTAATTTAATTACCACATTCTTATTTTTAGTTTTTATATTTACATATACAGGGTAGCCCAATAAACAAAGAAAATATATTTTAGGATCTCATTGAGCCTAAGAGGAGGCACATTTTAAAAATATGTATAGTCATATAGGGTGCTCTATATAAACCACTGTAATATGAAAGTTATGTTTTTTAAATGGAATTATATATTTTTTAATTCATATTTAAATTGGAGCCATTTCTCCGAATTCGTCAATATAGTAGATATAGGTTTACTAGTATTATACAGAGTGGTTCAGAAGATATGAGCGTGTTTGTATCTTAATCGCAACAAATTGGGCACCCTGTATCTCTTTTACGATAATAAATAAGTACCAGATAAGCAAAAATAAATAAGTACTAGATAATTTTTAGCTTCATTAATTCTGCTACATGGTCTAGTTTTACTTTCTATAAATTTTCCTTCAAAGTAGCTTTAAGTAGGTACTTGTATATAAGGCGAATCAAAACTGGCAACCGCAGTTTCCTTAATTTTTCTAAGTGAAATCATTATCATTAAGTTCTCTCAACACATTCTATTCTATGAAGCATTTCCTATACAACGGTGCAACGGTTTTTGAAAAATTTGAGATTATTAATTGATTAATTAATTTTGTATTGTACTCTGCACCAAATATAATATTAAAAAAATATTTTTCATTGAAAATGAAACTCTCCGTTCCTAATTCTACAAGAGGCGAGCTTTTACATTTTTCCCTTTTTATTAAAATCGGCGAAGATGTTTCCTATATGCAGCCTCTTAAAAATTTGCTGTCGACTAATTTTGTGACAACTTTATTAGCAAAATTCGCGAGTGATTAGGAAATTTTTAAAAAATGTAAAAAATTTGTGAAAATGTCGTACCTATGGTTTATTTGAACTGTTTTCTTATGTAATTCAATTTGCACTTGCATTAGATACTTAGTTATACTGACTAAACTGTAGTCCATCCCATACTTCTAAAGAAAATGAGAATTTAGAGTACCTATAAAACATCAAATATCTAAAACCGTTGCAATTAGGTATAGGGAGGAGAATAGAAAGAGTCATGAGAGACCTTAATAAAAATGATATAAAATATAGCGTGTTTCATTTACAAAAAATGAGAAAACTCTTGTTGCGAGTTTTGATTTGCCCTGCATACAGGTAAAGCTATTTTGAAGTAAATTCTACAGAAAGTAAAACTACACCATATAGCATAATTGATAGAGCCAAAAATAATCTAGTAATTATTTTCTTAAAAAAGATATAGGGAGTTTAATTCATTACGATTAAAATACAAAAATGCTCATATCTTCTGAATTATTCTGTAAAATATTATTAAACTCTATATTGGCGAATTCAGAAAAATAATCCAAATTCCAGTTTGAAATAAAAAATACGCCATTCCATTTGAAAATTATTATGGTTATACATATTTTTAAAATGTGCGTTGTCTTTAGCTGTATTAGATCCTAAATATTTTTTTTTTAGTTTATATTTCGGCGTAGAAGTTATGGAACTTTGCCACACTATAGGGCTACCCTGTATATGTATTGTTTATTCTAGATGTGCGAAATGCTTACAAAAACTACGTAAATGTAATTTGTTAGAATGTTTTATTGACCAATAACATCTTAATTGTAACCGAAATAATATTTAATAGTTTTTTAGAAGGAGTAAAACCAATAAATCTTTCTTAAACGATCCATTTTCCTCGTCTCTTATAGTTATGGGATGTACTTAATGGATGTGGAAGGAACACCTGAAAATTTAGCTATAAATTCTACTACATCCCAATTTCTTTAAAATCATTGCGGATTATTTATAACTACTTAACTTTTATCTTTAGCAACTGAATTAATACGTAGTCCTTATTTTACTTTAACTTAATACCTAGTAGTTTAACCGCTTAAATCTTTTACATAAAGATGGTATTCTGTTTTTGCCGTAACTTTGTCATTTTTTTATGAAAATGCAACATTTTTAACTACCAAAATTTTTAAATGACCCTTAAAAATTACATTTTTAAGATAATGGAGTTACTTTTAGTGCCTAATTGCCATTGAATTGCTATTGCCACTGAATCTTTCTTCAAATTTATCGTCACTTATTATTTAGCCCAAAATCTGCAGTGAGAAGAAGTGACTAAATCCACAAGTGTTGCTTTAGTATTCTAATATTTCAATAATATTATAATTCTGTGCAACTGGCTGCATTTTCAAGGCAAGGTATGAAAATTTTTGTTTTAAAAATTTAGAAACAAATTCAGAAAAAATGTTAAATATCCAGAACTAGTAGAGATCGATATAAGGGTTGCTTATACAGATTGATGCAGAACGTAATTATGTATTGGAATGTGAGAAAAATTATAGAGCTTCGTATTTAACAAAAATTAAACTGTGAAGGTTCGAATTTCAGCTAAAGCTAAATTAAACTTGGAACCTCCTAAAGAAAAATGAGGCATATAAATTTCTCCAATCACATGGTGAATACTGCTCCTTTCATTTGAAAATATCCGTAGTAAATAATTTCCAAATATCATAGTGGCAAACGCATTTTTTTAAATCAATAATATCTCAAAAATAAGCCTGATGTATAATATAACTTTTCCTAAGCTACATGCGGAATTCTAATATGCAATAAAAATGGTATTATCCGGTATAACCGCAAATTCCTGATCAACGAAAATGTTTTCATTGAAAAGATTTAAATTTAAAAAATACATTATCACTTATAGTATCACAAGAGTTTAAATTATTTCCGGAAATATTTTCCATGTCACGAATATTTTCAAAATTATCCCGCAGTGATAAAGGATAATTTTCTTAAAATATTCGCGTCCGAAAAAAATTTCCGGAAATAATTTACGCTCTCGTGTGGTATTCGGTAATTAAATTTCACACCCCAAGTAGATATAAATCAAACCTGACATTTTAAATTAATTTTACTGATTGCAAAGTCGGCCAAGGTATTGTTGTTGTTGACATATGTTGATTTGTCCTTTTTGCTTAAACGGTTCTGTCATAGTGATGTTAATTACTAGTTCGAAACGTATGTACGTTGAGTTCAATAAGTGTATACTGAAATGTCGCGATTTGGTAAAGAAAATCGTGTGGTTGTAAAGAAAAAGTAAAAAAGTGGTTGTAAAGAAAATAGATAAGATGGCAATGTGTAGATCATATATGTTCACCTTCTCAACTGTCAAAAAATTTCCAATTAATTATCACCTCGCCTCAAAAAAATTGCACAAGAGGTTTGTATTTTACCGGATAAATTTGGATTGTTTAATGAGAAACTGTTGCCAAGCAATTAGATGAGTAAAACTGTCAACTATTAAAAACGCGACACCGAAGGTGAAGCGTTTTTAATTCAGAGTTTTTCGAGTCAAATTGCTAAAGGAAACAGTTTAGAATTTAATCAATCCAAATTTATCCGGTATCAATACAAACATCGAGTGTAATTCGGCAGGACAATTTAATGAATAAAAAATTTAGAAACATATGAATGCAAACTTTATTTATGAAACACTAAAAATAAACACATTTTTATTTGAGCATCACCGAATCGATTCATTGTTAGTGTTTAAAAATTCAATAACTTGTTGACAGAAATGTCAAACTATTTATTTTGGCAACGGACACCGTGATAATTGATTAAAAAATGAATAAGTGAAAAAACCACTAGTGCATTTGTCACTGTAAAAGTTGAAGGTAACTTTTGTTGCTGTAAAAGTGACAATTGCACTGTGGCATATGCGATTTTTATATATAAATTAAATTGTCATTATAACATGTCAAAGGAACCAGATACGTGCAATGGCCTTGGATATATATAATTAGCTTTGTTCTAGCAGCAATCTCAAACGGTTTCCAATCGTACGGAGTTTGCGCATATCAATCCACGCGTTCTAGCAAACAACTCTCGGATTTTCGACTGTTAGTGAGATGTTCTAGCGACAGCAAAAACCCGTTTACAAACCAGTCGAAAACCGTCAAAGTAGTCCACAGGAATTCCTTTGGATTTTCAGTTTGTGACATGCGCAGAAGTTCGGGATATCTGCCGCCATGTGACGATAAATTTATGTTATTCAGTTAACCTATATTTTTAATTTTTTTGTTCTCTTGTTAATTTCTGGATTCCAGCAAACTCTGGGGCAGTGGACTAGATTCACCCATAATATTTAAAAAAACGAAAAATACATTTATATCGAACATCAAAAATTATAACCTATACATTTATAGCGATATTTGACATTTGACGCATTTAAGTTCACCGGTTCACCACAAAACGTCGCAAGAGTCACGGAATTGCTTCAAAGCGTTCTAGCAAATTAGAAATCCCAAACTGTTTGTAACCAAGTTTTAGGACGAACATGCGCAGTTGGTCAATCCAATAACTGGCTTCAAACCATCCGAAATTTCGTGCTAGAACAAAGCTATTATAAGACTAAACATTGTTGCATTCCATAAAAGTAAAAAATTGCAAAAAACGCCTTTAAGTCAATATGACATTTGTATAAATCATCAATGAGTTTTCAGGTAAAAACGTTTTCACCTCCATTCTAATCGGTTAACTGTAACGGAAAATACGATTATATCAAGAAAAACTTACCAGCTATCTCAGCTGTTCCGTCAATGGCACCAAAATGTTACTACGTATAGTTATGTTTTACAGATTCAACCAAAATTGGAAGTTATATATCTTCCAGCAGTAAGTTATTATCTGTTTATGTTTATGTTTAAAAATATGTCACTTTGTTTTCGAATTTCCTAAGTATTACTTGGTACTTAATATTTATCAGAGAGTTATTTTCCTATTATAACATCAATTAGGTACTTAAATTATTCTACGAGAGTATCGCATTGAAAAAAAAAATACCGAATGTATTCAAATATAAAAATAGAATCTTACTAAAAATACCTATTTTAAAGAAGAATTTATATACATTACATTAGTTTTGTTACTGAATAATAATGTATATTATTGCCAGTTATTTTTATCCTTACAATTACGATTTATTTTTAAAACATTCCCGTTACGGTTTACTTTTGAAGCATAATGACCTAGATTGAACATAAGACACATTACACGACATTACTTTTATTTACTTAACTTTTTTAAATTATGTTTTCATATTCAGGACAAATAAACTGCATATAAAGATACAACTTTTAAAACTGTACAAAGACCTATTTTTCTTTACACAGGAAATAGCTTATATAATAAGAAAAGGATTGGAAGGATAAGAAGGAAAATTTATTTTTGTTTTATATTGTCTGAATGCATACAAAAATAAAATATGATAATTTTTAAATCGTTTAAAGAAATACCCTGAAAACTTATAATATGTTTACCTGCCAAAAGTTTAGAAGTCATGAATTAAACTTTATATCTAGGGTAGTTTTTATATACGTACAGGGTGTGTAACGACGCGTTGACAGTATAGATGTATTTCTGAAAATATTCGAGATACGAAGCTGATACTGATACTCATTTTTATAAATTATTTTTTCAGGCTAATGAAATTTTATTTAAAAATTCTTGGCCTGAAAAAATCATAGTGGTCTCATTTGAAAAAAAAAATGAATTTCAGATGTTTAAGTATGTTCCATATTGGCTATGTATAACAGATACCCTATATACGTTTTCGAACTAAAATCTCTACCAATAGATAGATCCTGGATTACTCAGGGAGTTTATGAAAATATGAATTTTTTTTATTGATAATATCAGAAATAAGAGAGAGAATATCAGAAATAAGAGAGATAATAACTATTTATTTAGCAGAGACACCCTGCATCTACTCGTATTTGGTTATAAATGTTAACGATTTTTTAATATGTTATGGACCATTTTGTCATCTATTCGGTAAAAATTTACAGTACCATACTTACAGTTAATTTACAGAAATAAGATTTGTTTGGTCTACATTCAACATTCACCATGGCGTGCTCCTATCCACTATTTAAGTAAGAAATGGTTGCAATTGGTGTTGCAGATGGCTTAGCAATTTTTGATGAACACAATCAAAACAAAAAATTTGAATACGACACATGAATTTGATACGCGAACTAAAACAGAATGAGAAAAGCGACTTCTTAAATTATTTGAGAGTAGACAAACGCTTACCTTTGCTTACAAAAGCTTACCTTCTGTCTTTTCCTCTCTAATCACTCAATGCATTAGAAAACTAAACAAAACTAGTCACTACGCATAGCTCTATGCGGCGATACTTATCCCCACACGATGAAACATGCTGAGATCTGTTGCTGAAATTATATTTTCTTGAAAACATAATAAAAAGGCCTTCCCAGATTTATGAAAATAGTATGTTCCATTTAAAAAAATCAAATACAATAACGGGGTGTAGACACTAATTCTACTACTTGACAGATGGTATGTACATAGCAAATAACTACGAATAGTAAGGACATCATTAGGTCCTCCATCTGCAAAAGCCTTATTTAAATAAGGACTAAAACAAATCAAGCTAAAACAGCTATTCTCCTGGCTATATATAACTACTATTCGTAGTTGTTTGCTATGTACATACCATCTGTCAAGTAGTAGAATTAGTGTCTACACCCCGTTATTGTATTGGATTATATATACCCCATACGATTGATTTAGATTGTGTTGCGAGAACTACCAAGAGGTGGCGCTAATAGGGCTTGCGTACGCAAGACTTATTGTCCCACAAGGCACAAGGCAAGGCACTTAGGTCTTCACATTCGTAGGTATGCTCACTTATATTGCACTGATGAGATCATAAAAAGGTCGAAACCGGACTGCAATTAGTGACATCCTACGATGTGTGGCCTTAGTATTTTCTCGTAGTTTTCGTTGCAATCCGAATCCTTGTATTTTCATTCTAACTGTGTTAGACAAAATGCGGCAATTTTGCTTTGTAATTCAGCGCTCAGCGCGGCATATAGCCAGGAGAATAAGGCTTTTGCAAATGGAGGACCTAATGATGTCCTTACTATTCGTGGTTATTTGCTAAAAAAATCAAGTTTGCCATGTAATTTTGGTTTCAGATGCCCAATTGTATTTCTCATAGAATATTCTGAATCTTCAAAAGACATCATAAAATCCGCATGAACACAGTTTGTTTTTTGTAAAATTAAAGATCAAGAAGTTAGAGGCAAGTTCAAAACATACGCGGATACTCTGTATTTAGCTGGAATTAGTTTAACCAGGCACATATAGATAGCTCCATTACCAATGAAGCTTATTACCAAGGGAAGGCGATTGGAATCGGTAGAATACAATCGGCTATGTACCATATTAATTAGAGATTAGGTATCTGTTTATTGCCGTATAGAAGGTCGGGCCGATTGCTAATAAATATTGTGAAAACATGATTTGATTAAATGTTATTCTTACTAACAGAATTAGATTAATAAAACCAATATAGGAGATATGATATAGGAGATACCTAATATACAGAGTGGCCCCGGAAGTTTTGGCTAATCGATGATTCGAAAATAATTTGTATTTTGTAATTATTTAAGTTATTTAATTACATACAGTTCATATTATCACTGTTATCATATATTTAAACAGCTCATATTATCTCTGTTTTACACAAAAACGTTAATAAGTATGGTATCGTTGAAATATGTAGTATTAGAAAGTCTCCCCAAAATTGTAATAATATACAGGGTGTCCTAACATATTCAAGTTTATGTTACGTAACCGGAAATGTATGTACCTATGTGTGTATGCTCCTTTTATACTAGAAATGGGCAAAGCCTTTGACTGTTAACCAAATTTGAAATCATAATTGAAATTATTTTTCGTGTTATCAACTGGCCGAATCTGGGCCACCCTGAATAAGTTATAATAGGAAATTGACATAAATTATGTACTTATACAAAAATAAATTATTCAGTATCAAGAAACAATAATTTTTCATACAACAGATGAGATAAATTTTTGTCTCGAGGATAATTTCGTCTCGAGAATGAAATTTATTGTTTCTCGCCGGGCGCATCAGTGATTTTCGCATTCCAAATATTACAAACATTTCACTTGTGTAATCCTGAATTAAGGCTAAATTAAGAACTAATAACTTTATCGATGTTACAGGTAAGTCGTTTATTCTAATAATTATGGTACCTATATTATACAGGGTGAGTCAATGAAATGAGTCAATGAGTGAGTTTCATCCTGGATTGTCTGACAAAGGATTGTTTGCCATGGAAAAAGCTGGTAGTGGACGATTTTTATTTGTAGGATGACACATTTTTATATTATTAACATTTATACGGGGCGCCTCGAGACTTCCTTGCTAGACTACTATCACTACAAATTCTTTCGCCGACATTGTTTTTATGGTAACCGTTTATGGTAATAGTGAAGGAAATACTTCACTATCACAGCTATATCCATCACACCCTATATCAATGTATTCGTGAGATGACATGAGTATATAATATATTCCTGTATCACAAAATTATCATGTTTGCCGAATAATAATAATCAATAATCAAATGGACAAACATTCATATGTAACATTTCTCTTATTATATAAATTCACTACATGTTACAAGAAGTATAAGTGATAAAAGTGGAGTCCGGAGTTTTGACCCAGTAAAAAGTCGCATTCAGGATGATCAGAATGGTTGGCAATAAAAGATACCTACATAATATTTGCTGCAAATATATTTACATACTTTTACAGGAGTTTAGAATTTTCTATCATATATTTATTCCATATGTACATAAATAGAACACAAGTATTACTATAATAAAAATTAATAATATTCAAAATTAAAATACACGTTATCGGTAAAGATTTTGTGTTTAAAATGAATAACAATATGTTTTCTAAATTAGTTATTGTAAAATCCCGACTTCTCTCAGTTAAAATATAAACATATTTTAAAATATGTTTATATTATGAGAACCTCATTTCAACATTCTTTGTTGATGTTAATGGACAATATTTTAGAAATAGCACAAAATTTGCATCTAAAATATTAATGTCCTTTAACCAGTTGCTTATTGTTTTAAGTTTCTAAATCGGATTTGTTTTTAACCTCTTTTATATTTGAAATATTGAGTAACCGATAAATGCCTAGTTTTCTGTCTTGTTATTTGGTCATGTAGCACTAAGAAATTTGTTTTAATAAAGTTGAGGTTACTTTTTAAACATTCATCTTTCAATGCATCTTTTGAAGTCCGTATAGTCTTTTGAACAATGAAATTGTTTCGTTCACTTTCAAAGCTCGTGCTTTGAGTAAACTAGCTCCCGATTTAGTACATACACTAGTGTACAATTTAAGAGATCTGAAGGAATATGTTTCTTGTTACTGATTTTTTTTATTTCGAAAAATTCTCACTGTTAATTGTTTTCATCATCAAAAATGCTACTATATACTTGAATCTTGCATATGTTACATTACAAACATAGATGATACCATGTTTTGCAAATATTTATACTTGTTTTACCTCTAGTTGGTATGGGAAATGCGTACTGAGGTTTATTTCTTGGAAAATTATTACAATGCCTATACTTTCTGTAAATCTGGTATTATGGAGATCAATCGATTAATTGACAATTAAAAGTTTTATAGACGTCTCGCAATGGAAACTGACTAGAGCTTAGTGGTAAAGTTTACTCGCAAATATCATCCTTACAATAATGGTAAGCTACAATAATCAACAAAAAAGTTAACATGGGTCTCAAAGAACATAAAATATATATTTTTTGTCGCTTCGCGTTTTCTTTCACTCATCCATTTCATCTTGTCTATTGTCCGATTTTGCTGATATTGCTCGTAAATTCAGGACGCAGGACGCTGAAATGTACGTAGGTATTTGAAAAAAATGTTTATATACATTTTCTTTTTTACACATTGAATATTTGACTATAACCGGTGAAAACTCAGTTATAAATTCTTAGGTTCTCGGTTATAAGTGTTAAGCTTTATACAGAATAATAAAATACTTACATTTTGCTAAGAACGTGAACTATTTATTATTGGTCGGTCGGTGAAAAACAATATACAAATAAACATAAGTACAAATAAACAATTAAAAAAAAAGAAATCAGTTTTTGCTTTACAAATAGACAGACAAACAGTTCTTAATAAACAGATAATTAAAATCACGTTATAGGTTTTAGATTTCTATTGCTATGCAATATCATTTTCGATAATGATGGTGGATAAAGGTAGTCATTATCGTATGGATGATTACAGGTTTCTTTTGTTTTTTGCTATTTCGTGATTGACTTTCTCAGATAATATATATAAAAATAGATTGAAGTGGAAATTTGCAGTACCCATTGGATGTTGGAGAAACAACAAATGAAGCACGATTAGACCCTCTACAGTCAGAATCCGGAAAAATATATGGAAGCACGTATGGTGATAGAGCACCGTATATTTTTGTACGAATAAACTAGCACTACTGCAATTCATGTAGCTGCATTGTGCCGTTGAAAAAAAAATGATTTCAAGATTTAGTCTCTTCACTATTGATAAATTTAAGAAAAAAAAAATCAATATTCATGCGAGCTTACAGTTCTAGACAATAAAGAAGGAAATCACAGTCTTTTAGACATTCTACAAGATATTGTTGTTCTGAGTATTGAGTTCTGAGAGAAAAATATATTTGTAAAACTGCACATTATTATACATTCGTCTATAGTAACTTCTCAGTGCTTCTCTGCATTATTACTGTCTGTTGATAATCCAATAAATATTACTGCTTGACTTTCAGAAGAATGTGTGGAAAATTAGATTAAAAATAAAGTACGAATTGCTAAGAAGTTTCTTAGAAGGAGTTCAAGGCTAGTCATATATTTTATGTGTTTGTAATTGTATCTGTTTTTCATAAACTATACTCAGAAATTGGAAAAGAATAACTTGAGGAATTATACCAATAAAAATTTTTCCTATTCAGCCTATCTACTAGTTTTAAAATCTTTGTATGTTAAACATTAAATAATGGAAAACTTATCTTAGGCAGTGTGGAAGGTCTTTAAGAAGTTAAGACGGATCTAAATATGAGAACAAAACATGAAATTCAAGATATATGTGAAACTTCCTAAATCACAAGATCATCTGATGAGGTATATATATTGCAAGCCAAGGCAGTCTGAATAGTAATAGATGTTAGACATCTGTCGTTAATGTTATTTCCGGTATCAATAGCCTGAAACCAGCCTAGTCTTAATTGCCTACAGCATAAATAAATCTTACTCTGCATGTTTGTTTATCAGTATCATGATAAACAAAACGCTAAAATATATAATACTAATATATGATATAATAAATCAATTTAATGAAAGTATACATTGCATGACTAAACAATTCAAATACGTATCTCCATTAAATTCGATGTTCTCCAATAATCGCATTATTAATAACGGAATGTTAAAATTTGTAAATGAAAGAAAAATATTCCGATTCTTATAGTACTTTGTCGTTTTAGAACCTTAAAGTGGTTTATGACCTGTCATGTGGGAGGAAATATCAGGCCTGACCGTACCTAAAGTGCATAATTGAAAATTTAGAAATACATTTAGATTACAGATTAGATAAATAGATACACTGAAAGAAATGCGCTTTATTCATTAATAGAATCCCTTAATCCGTTGTATACTATATGTGATAGATCAACAGATGAATAATGGATGTGCACTATGCATTGCTAACACAGGTTTATAGTGATTATAAACGATTTTCTTAATTAAAATATTAAGTTGCATAGTATACAACCGTTAGTTAACCTGTATGACGTTATAACTGTAACTATTAGTAAAGTGTTTCTTACTCTTTATTAGAAATTCTAGTACCAGTAGAAAGCATATGGAACTATTTTATATTCTTCTTAATGTAAGGGGCCTCGCTGAGGGAGACGCTGAATTGGCAAACTCGGCTATGTTTATTGTTTATGTTATAGTCACGTATTATAGGCATACATTCATTCTATGTACTGAACTGACCGAAGACGGTCGATATTTGAATATACAGAGAGTTAGTTAATATATGTATCTTACAGTGTTGACAAGTTTTATTTTTTGTTAAAAAAGTAATTATTGACCCTTACATAGTCAGAAGTGGGATTACCCAAAAGGGCCTTCAGCAAATTCCAATGAAAAGTTAAAGTTAAAAAAAATACGCCCCAGTGTAGTGTTTTGATGCGATGGCATTCATGAAGGTGGTGTGATGTGATGGCCAATACCTAGAGGAAAATCTGTATAGGACGGATATATGACGACCTTATTGAAATTCCCAGAGAAGTTATGCCTGAAAGATGTCAGTTCCAGGACGACTGAAAATTTGGCGTTTGGGAGTAGATGTTTCTAGGTGAAACATGCAGAAAAAAGTTGAAGATACATGGCGTCATAATCTTGCAAGATGTTTGATGCATGTTCTTTCATTAGTCAAACTTGGTAGACTTTGGAAAGTCAGATAAGTACAATTTTCAGAGATAAGTTTGTTCTGATTTGTTTGAGTAAATGTTTATTTCAGTAAATGGGAGTTTGTTGAATGAAACTGCACAGTACTTTTGCTTAGGGTATAAATTAATTATTTCTGTTTCTAATGTATTAAGTTAATGCATGGACAGATTATTTAAGTTTATAACGCATTAAGGTTGCACGCAGGATAAGATAGAGGGAAGTTAAATTTGCATATAGGATACCCAGTAAAAGCAAATCAAAAAGCAAAGTAAAAAAAGTATATTTTATATGCTGAATATGCTAGTACTGATTAACCACGTAACTGGTATATCGAAGTTTTGAATATTAGGAGATATTGTGGATTTGAGGAACTCTAAAAGATCCTAGTAATGCAGGAGATAACATGATTGCAATAATTGCTATTATCCAGATTCAAAAGAAAACTTGTGTTGGATGCTTATTATACAGTATACTCATATGTGCCTTGCACTTCTTAGTATTTTTCCATAAGTTAGACCGTAAAAAAAAAAATTTACAAATGAGAATTGCCTGTTTATTTCGGTTGTACTTTGGAACAGTAAATATTATTGAAGAAGTGTTCAATTTTATTACATTTCAGTTTGCTAGTTAAAAATTGTATGTCAATTGTAATCTCATGATGTATTCTAACATTATTGGCAAACGTATAAGCTATGTAGAAAATCGACTAATCGGATTTGACCAGCAGTATATTGGTTTTGCCTCCGAATGTATCCTGAGTATCGAGTTGCATAGAATTATTATACTTTGAGTAAAATAGTTATCGATGCAATTGACAAATACGAATGCCTTGATGTTGTTTTCACTTCATCTTACTTTAATAAAAAAGCGGTACTATAGTATGTGATGAATGCTGTTTTGAAAATTACAAAGTTAAATAATCAGTTAAAAATTATATGTGCTTACTTCAGAAAAATATCTAGTCGATAGTGCAATGAAAAGGATATGTGATAATTGTTTGTGCTACTGAAAATCTGGCTGTTTTGAATTAGTTTAAAGTTAAACTATAAGGAGTCCTAAAGAGTTCTGGTTGTGAAAATGTGAAATCTAAAGAGATGGCCACAGTTAACCAGAACACCTTTCAAGAGAAATGCCTTGTTTTAAATCATTAGGTTCGAGTAAGTATCAAACCATAGTATCTATAGAAATGGGCAAAATCGTTATTTTCAATTAACAGCCGCAACTGTTGTCACTGTTTTGATGTAACGTTTAAATTAATGGCATAATAATTGTTATTTGGAAACCTTATTTTATTAATGGTTATAAAGTAGGTAGGTTTACAGTATAATTAATAAACAAACTGAAAAAGGAAGAACGTAATAAAGTTTGTCTTGTATGGGTGGCATTACTGGCATTAAAAGAACAATATACAAAACTATATTATTAGTTGCAATAAATAATAAGCATAGATGTTATTTGATCTCTTATTTTTGATGGAAATAATAATGATTGTCATTGTTGGATAAATGAGTTGTAAAATATCAAATGGTTAAATAACGATTCATCACTGTAGTGTTCTTTTAGTAAATTTTAATTAGGAATACAAGTTCGGCGCACTAGCAAATAACCTTTTAAAAACAAACATAATTCTAAGACGTACACATAAGGAACTTAATGGATGTATCAGGTTCAGTATAAAAATTAAATTATGTTTGTAACGAAAACATGTTTCATGCGAATGAATATAAGTTATGTATCAATGTGTAATTGATACCGCCAAAATTTTATGTTGATGTTTCTTGCGTGATGTTTGAAAGTAAATATAAAAAATGTTCGTTCCCAGCACAGTTTTTAAAAACATAAACTAAATTAGGAGTTAGAATGCGTATTACCATAAGCTGAAGTATTGTTAAGGACAGCTGTGAATACAGAAATAGTAGGAATGAATAACGCTTATTCAACACCACGTTATGTTGTTATGTTATAAGATCAAATGATAAACACTAGTAACTATTGATTATGAGGCACAGACGTGTTAAAGTTTTGACAAAATAAAAAGTGAGATCATCAAAGCTCCACAGCATTTAGAGTTTAAATTATTAATAAACATTAATATAGATTTCTACTTAAGTTACTGACCTAGGCAAAACAAATGTATTGAGATAGGTAGGTACCTATATTAATTAGGAGATAAATGAAATGGTAGTGTATGTATTAAAGGTGATATATACGAATACTGATTTACAAATTTTATAATAAATAAAAATAGAGTCACTGCTGAGGTTTGTTATATTAATGTTGATATGAGATTGGCAATTGTACTGCTGCATATTTATGTACCAACAACAGATTAAAATTTGATAGTAGATGAATTATAAAGGATGAATTGGCTTTGCAGCAGGTTATAGATGATTAATCTATAGCAATAGTAATGACAGTGAGAGTATGACTAAACTAAGAAATTGAATCCCCTAATAGTTTGTTTTTTTAGTGTTGTTAACTGAAAGTCAAACCAATGTAAGCCTATATTGCTGAAGTAAGCATATGGGCTAGACCTGGGGTGGAAAGCCTAAGTGGAGGCAGCCCTTAGAAACTACAAAAGGATTAGAAAGTGATCGAGATGAGGTTACCTAGTCCATCAAGTGGAGGATACCCAGGAATACAGCGTACCTCCAAGTTGTATTGTGGAGTCCTGATAATAGAGCACTTAGAAATTATGTGATGTAGTTGTATTCATGTCCAGCAATCATTGTTGAAATGGTAGAATGAAATATGAGATTTGCATAGGCACCAGGTTAGCACAGGGCTAACGCATAAGTTAAGGTTAGCGCAGGGCTAATGCAAAAGTTATAGATATGAGGTAGAGCATCTTAGAAAAAAACATGAAAAGGCGAAAAACGGTTGTTGATGTGGACAAAATTAAGCCTTAGGTACTCCTAGGAGGTGAATAAGTAATGTAAGTTAAACGAGAAAAAAAAAGAAACTAGCAAAGGCTAGACAAGTTGATTTCTCTCGTTCTTTATGTTAAAGGTGTAGAAAATTATTTTAGGTTTCGATATGAACTAATACCATTTTATGCAATGAAGTAAAAAAAAAAAATAAATAAAAATGTAGCGAATAAGGTCTAAGAAGTTAGTTAATTAAAAAAAAAAAAAAGAAACTGGCAAGGGCTGGTTAATAAAAAAAGAAGACTGGCGATGGCTGGTTAATTAAAAAAAAAGAAACTGGCAAGGGCTGGTTAATAAAAAAAAAAATGAAAACTGGCGATGGCTGGTTAATTAAAAAAAAGAAAACTGGCAAGGGCTGGTTAATAAAAAAAATGAAAACTGGCGATGGCTGGTTAATTAAAATAAAATAAAGAAAACTGGCAAGGGCTGGTTAATTAAAAAAAAGAAAACTGGCGAGGGCTGGTTAATTAAAAAAAAAGAAAACTGGCAAGGGCTGGTTAATTAAAAAAAAAAGAAAACTGGCAAGGGCTGGTTAATTAAAAAAAAAAGAAACTGGCAATGGCTGGTTAATAAAAAAAAAGAAGACTGGCGATGGCTGGTTAATTAAAAAAAAAGAAACTGGCAAGGGCTGGTTAATAAAAAAAAAATGAAAACTGGCGATGGCTGGTTAATTAAAAAAAGAAAACTGGCAAGGGCTGGTTAATAAAAAAAAATGAAAACTGGCGATGGCTGGTTAATTAAAAAAAAATAAAGAAAACTGGCAAGGGCTGGTTAATTAAAAAAAAGAAAACTGGCGAGGGCTGGTTAATTAAAAAAAAAGAAAACTGGCAAGGGCTGGTTAAATAAAAAAAAAGGAAAACTGGCGAGGGCTGGTTAATTAAAAAAAAAAAAGAAACTGGCGAGGGCTGGTTAAGTAAAAAAAAAAAATATATATATATATAAATATATATTTTTGGATTAATTGGATTTGTTATTTTGCAGATGTACAAAAGGGACTCCATGGATCTGAGGACAGATCCTATACAGGATGGCCGAATGTAAGGGGCCTCGCTGAGGGAGACGCTGAATTGGCAAACTCGGCTATGTTTATTGTTTATGTTATAGTCACGTATTATAGGCATACATTCATTCTATGTACTGAACTGACCGAAGACGGTCGATATTTGAATATACAGAGAGTTAGTTAATATATGTATCTTACAGTGTTGACAAGTTTTATTTTTTGTTAAAAAAGTAATTATTGACCCTTACATTAAGTTAAGACTATACGATGTACTAAATAGTTGATGTACCGAGAACGTAACGTATTCTCTAAAAAGAGTTTTATATGATAAAACGCGAAATATAACCATTATGAATGAGTGTGATACTGTTAGTATACATCTCTTTATATAGAGATCTGTGGTGATTGTCTTTATACAACTACTCTTACCTGTTATACAAATGAAATATACCTAAAAGATATAAAACATAATATGTTTAAAAGTTATTATTTATAGTCCCTATCTCACCTATGTATATGTGTATTAAATCTATTTCAGTGAAACTGACTGAATAATGAGTATAAAACGACTTTTAAAAAATTAAAAGTTGTATACTTACCTACTATAAAAATTTTAATATGCAATATGGATGTTATTCTAGTGAAACAGTTGCATGTCCCTCCCATTTGCGGGTGTTGCAACGCCCATTTCTTTCAGTGTACATTACAGATTTTTTGGCCTCCCTCTAAATGAGCAGTAATTGGTACAATACATTAAAATGTGTAGGGCATAAATTATATCTATAAAACGTACATTTGAAGTCTGCAGTGAAAAAAATAATAAATCTTTTTTACCCGTACCCACTGAATAGCAGACATTTTCATTAACTAATAAATAATGAAATGAAGCCTAAAATAAATATTTATCTTCCAATTATGCTATCCCATTGCCGATTTATTAATATTTTTATGAATAATTATGACTACTGATTAAACACTTGTAGGTAAATGATAAATAAAATATTTTTTGAATCAAGACTTTGTCTATTTTATTACTATTTGAATCGAAAAACCTCATTTAGTGGCATTAATTGATAATATAGTAGAGCTATAAAACTTTATATAGTGTATAATTTATGTTGCCATTAGCCTATTAAGGCTACCGACATGGAAACATATAATAATACCTCTATTCTATACCGGGTGACAGTAACAGTCTTTGCAAAGGTGAAAGTTCAATAATTGTGATAATTCTCTGCATTTTGGAATGTATATGTAAGGGGCCTCGCTGAGGGAGACGCTGAATTGGCAAACTCGGCTATGTTTATTGTTTATGTTATAGTCACGTATTATAGGCATACATTCATTCTATGTACTGAACTGACCGAAGACGGTCGATATTTGAATATACAGAGAGTTAGTTAATATATGTATCTTACAGTGTTGACTGGTTTTATTTTTTGTAAAAGAAGTAATTATTGATCCTTACATAGTCAGAAGTGGGATTACCCAAAAGGGCCTTAAGCAAATTCCAATGAAAAGTTAAAGTTAAAAAAAATACGCCCCAGTGTAGTGTTTTGATGCGATGGCATTCATGAAGGTGGTGTGATGTGATGGCCAATACCTAGAGGAAAATCTGTATAGGACGGACATATGTCGACGACTTTATTGAAATTCCCAGATAAGTTATGCCCGAAAGATGTCAGTTCCAGGACGACTGAAAATTTGGCGTTTGGGAGTGGATGTTTCTAGGTGAAACATGCAGAAAAAAGTTGAAGATACATGACGTCATAATCTTGCAAGATGTTTGATGCATGTTCTTTCATTAGTCAAACTTGGTAGACTTTGGAAAGTCAGATAAGTACAATTTTCAGAGATAAGTTTGTTCTGATTTGTTTGAGTAAATGTTTATTTCAGTAAATGGGAGTTTGTTGAATGAAACTGCACAGTACTTTTGCTTAGGGTATAAATTAATTATTTCTGTTTCTAATGTATTAAGTTAATGCATGGACAGATTATTTAAGTTTATAACGCATTAAGGTTGCACGCAGGATAAGATAGAGGGAAGTTAAATTTGCATATAGGATACCCAGTAAAAGCAAATCAAAAAGCAAAGTAAAAAAAGTATATTTTATATGCTGAATATGCTAGTACTGATTAACCACGTAACTGGTATATCGAAGTTTTGAATATTAGGAGATATTGTGGATTTGAGGAACTCTAAAAGATCCTAGTAATGCAGGAGATAACATGATTGCAATAATTGCTATTATCCAGATTCAAAAGAAAACTTGTGTTGGATGCTTATTATACAGTATACTCATATGTGCCTTGCACTTCTTAGTATTTTTCCATAAGTTAGACCGTAAAAAAAAAAATTTACAAATGAGAATTGCCTGTTTATTTCGGTTGTACTTTGGAACAGTAAATATTATTGAAGAAGTGTTCAATTTTATTACATTTCAGTTTGCTAGTTAAAAATTGTATGTCAATTGTAATCTCATGATGTATTCTAACATTATTGGCAAACGTATAAGCTATGTAGAAAATCGACTAATCGGATTTGACCAGCAGTATATTGGTTTTGCCTCCGAATGTATCCTGAGTATCGAGTTGCATAGAATTATTATACTTTGAGTAAAATAGTTATCGATGCAATTGACAAATACGAATGCCTTGATGTTGTTTTCACTTCATCTTACTTTAATAAAAAAGCGGTACTATAGTATGTGATGAATGCTGTTTTGAAAATTACAAAGTTAAATAATCAGTTAAAAATTATATGTGCTTACTTCAGAAAAATATCTAGTCGATAGTGCAATGAAAAGGATATGTGATAATTGTTTGTGCTACTGAAAATCTGGCTGTTTTGAATTAGTTTAAAGTTAAACTATAAGGAGTCCTAAAGAGTTCTGGTTGTGAAAATGTGAAATCTAAAGAGATGGCCACAGTTAACCAGAACACCTTTCAAGAGAAATGCCTTGTTTTAAATCATTAGGTTCGAGTAAGTATCAAACCATAGTATCTATAGAAATGGGCAAAATCGTTATTTTCAATTAACAGCCGCAACTGTTGTCACTGTTTTGATGTAACGTTTAAATTAATGGCATAATAATTGTTATTTGGAAACCTTATTTTATTAATGGTTATAAAGTAGGTAGGTTTACAGTATAATTAATAAACAAACTGAAAAAGGAAGAACGTAATAAAGTTTGTCTTGTATGGGTGGCATTACTGGCATTAAAAGAACAATATACAAAACTATATTATTAGTTGCAATAAATAATAAGCATAGATGTTATTTGATCTCTTATTTTTGATGGAAATAATAATGATTGTCATTGTTGGATAAATGAGTTGTAAAATATCAAATGGTTAAATAACGATTCATCACTGTAGTGTTCTTTTAGTAAATTTTAATTAGGAATACAAGTTCGGCGCACTAGCAAATAACCTTTTAAAAACAAACATAATTCTAAGACGTACACATAAGGAACTTAATGGATGTATCAGGTTCAGTATAAAAATTAAATTATGTTTGTAACGAAAACATGTTTCATGCGAATGAATATAAGTTATGTATCAATGTGTAATTGATACCGCCAAAATTTTATGTTGATGTTTCTTGCGTGATGTTTGAAAGTAAATATAAAAAATGTTCGTTCCCAGCACAGTTTTTAAAAACATAAACTAAATTAGGAGTTAGAATGCGTATTACCATAAGCTGAAGTATTGTTAAGGACAGCTGTGAATACAGAAATAGTAGGAATGAATAACGCTTATTCAACACCACGTTATGTTGTTATGTTATAAGATCAAATGATAAACACTAGTAACTATTGATTATGAGGCACAGACGTGTTAAAGTTTTGACAAAATAAAAAGTGAGATCATCAAAGCTCCACAGCATTTAGAGTTTAAATTATTAATAAACATTAATATAGATTTCTACTTAAGTTACTGACCTAGGCAAAACAAATGTATTGAGATAGGTAGGTACCTATATTAATTAGGAGATAAATGAAATGGTAGTGTATGTATTAAAGGTGATATATACGAATACTGATTTACAAATTTTATAATAAATAAAAATAGAGTCACTGCTGAGGTTTGTTATATTAATGTTGTTATGAGATTGGCAATTGTACTGCTGCATATTTATGTACCAACAACAGATTAAAATTTGATAGTAGATGAATTATAAAGGATGAATTGGCTTTGCAGCAGGTTATAGATGATTAATCTATAGCAATAGTAATGACAGTGAGAGTATGACTAAACTAAGAAATTGAATCCCCTAATAGTTTGTTTTTTTAGTGTTGTTAACTGAAAGTCAAACCAATGTAAGCCTATATTGCTGAAGTAAGCATATGGGCTAGACCTGGGGTGGAAAGCCTAAGTGGAGGCAGCCCTTAGAAACTACAAAAGGATTAGAAAGTGATCGAGATGAGGTTACCTAGTCCATCAAGTGGAGGATACCCAGGAATACAGCGTACCTCCAAGTTGTATTGTGGAGTCCTGATAATAGAGCACTTAGAAATTATGTGATGTAGTTGTATTCATGTCCAGCAATCATTGTTGAAATGGTAGAATGAAATATGAGATTTGCATAGGCACCAGGTTAGCACAGGGCTAACGCATAAGTTAAGGTTAGCGCAGGGCTAATGCAAAAGTTATAGATATGAGGTAGAGCATCTTAGAAAAAAACATGAAAAGGCGAAAAACGGTTGTTGATGTGGACAAAATTAAGCCTTAGGTACTCCTAGGAGGTGAATAAGTAATGTAAGTTAAACGAGAAAAAAAAAGAAACTAGCAAAGGCTAGACAAGTTGATTTCTCTCGTTCTTTATGTTAAAGGTGTAGAAAATTATTTTAGGTTTCGATATGAACTAATACCATTTTATGCAATGAAGTAAAAAAAAAAAATAAATAAAAATGTAGCGAATAAGGTCTAAGAAGTTAGTTTACCAACTGAAGTTAATAACCAAAGGGTTATTCAGATGACTAAGGGCTATCTGGTTAGCAACGGCTAACAAAAGTAGTAATTGAAAGGTTACTCAGATGACGAAGGTTATCTGGTTAGCAATGGCTAACAAAGCAGTAACAAAGTATTACTTCGATGATAAAAATCATCAAGTTAGTGAGGGCTAACAATGACGAAAGTCACTTGTGCGACGAAATATCGTCGTAAGTAGTAAAGTACTGAGAGAAGTAATGTGCGGTGCACCGACACGATTGTCCTCTATCCCTATCCTATCTTTTACCTTCCAAGAATCTAGTCATTACTGCGGAGCATATGGTATCAAACATATTTTAAACGTTATGGCTACCCCAAGAGCCAATGGGCAATGCCAACAAGTAAATCGTACGATTTTGAATTCTCTAGCTGTGATGGCAGCTGGCAGTCTAGAAAATAAGTGGGACACTTGTGAAACAGGCACAAAGTGTAATAAATTGTACAGTGAATAAAATTATAGGAGTATCGCCACTTGAAGTACTGGCAGGTTATAAAGGTCGAAATATAGCAGAGTTTAAACTATAAAAAAACAATGATGAAAACTAGCAAGGGCTGGTTAATAAAAAAAAAGAAGACTGGCGATGGCTGGTTAATTAAAAAAAAAGAAACTGGCAAGGGCTGGTTAATAAAAAAAAAATGAAAACTGGCGATGGCTGGTTAATTAAAAAAAAGAAAACTGGCAAGGGCTGGTTAATAAAAAAAATGAAAACTGGCGATGGCTGGTTAATTAAAATAAAATAAAGAAAACTGGCAAGGGCTGGTTAATTAAAAAAAAGAAAACTGGCGAGGGCTGGTTAATTAAAAAAAAAGAAAACTGGCAAGGGCTGGTTAATTAAAAAAAAAAGAAAACTGGCAAGGGCTGGTTAATTAAAAAAAAAAGAAACTGGCAATGGCTGGTTAATAAAAAAAAAGAAGACTGGCGATGGCTGGTTAATTAAAAAAAAAGAAACTGGCAAGGGCTGGTTAATAAAAAAAAAATGAAAACTGGCGATGGCTGGTTAATTAAAAAAAAGAAAACTGGCAAGGGCTGGTTAATAAAAAAAAATGAAAACTGGCGATGGCTGGTTAATTAAAAAAAAATAAAGAAAACTGGCAAGGGCTGATTAATTAAAAAAAAGAAAACTGGCGAGGGCTGGTTAATTAAAAAAAAAGAAAACTGGCAAGGGCTGGTTAAATAAAAAAAAAGGAAAACTGGCGAGGGCTGGTTAATTAAAAAAAAAAAAGAAACTGGCGAGGGCTGGTTAAGTAAAAAAAAAAAATATATATATATATATAAATATATATTTTTGGATTAATTGGATTTGTTATTTTGCAGATGTACAAAAGGGACTCCATGGATCTGAGGACAGATCCTATACAGGATGGCCGAATGTAAGGGGCCTCGCTGAGGGAGACGCTGAATTGGCAAACTCGGCTATGTTTATTGTTTATGTTATAGTCACGTATTATAGGCATACATTCATTCTATGTACTGAACTGACCGAAGACGGTCGATATTTGAATATACAGAGAGTTAGTTAATATATGTATCTTACAGTGTTGACTGGTTTTATTTTTTGTAAAAGAAGTAATTATTGATCCTTACATATATAAGTCACTAAACATAAAATTGGCATATTTTTTTATTTATCAGGGTAGTTGGTACGCTTTTTTAACTATAAAAATATTTAGATTTAAAGGTATTTAGTTTATATATTTCTTTATACAGGAATTCAGCCAAAAAGTTAAATAAGAGATAAATTATTAATGAAATTATCAAATATTACAATAGAGTTTAATTTGCCTCGTTACTTATAATCCTAGCTACGCAAAGGAATAACCTTATTATTTTTAAGATATGTAGAAAACAACTACTTTGCGTGCAATATTGGATGGCATATGGCAACTCCAACATTCAACATTGAATTACAACGGCATATCTTCATATAACCTCAACTTATTATCTAACACATTTTTTTTTAATAGTGTCATCTACATTTCATTAAAAATAATTATTTTTGGTCACATACCTTTTGTATTGAATTTTAATAAAAAAAAAATATTTTTTATTTTTTACTGACAAAACTAAAATTGTAGTAATCCTCTTAGTCTAATGTACGATACGTATTTCTGCTTCCGGAGTCTTCAGGCACATGTGTGGCAGGAGGTTTTAACATCTAAGAATTGTTAAAAATTACAAGAATTACTAGAAAATTGTCATCAGCTGAAAAACTAAAACAAATTTGATGTAATTTACCTATATATCCGCACTTTTATATACAAGAATTGATTTTTAAAATTAATATTGAGATGGAGAAATGGCGATTCGAAGAAAGAGCGTCTAAATCAATGTGATCACTCTACCCTACCATTTTATTTTATTAAAATGTTGATCTGGAAACCAATGCAACATCAAGCAGCAGAGAATTTACAGATTTAAGTGTTAGTGGCAGACGTTGGCAAATTTTAGGACGGGTTCTACGTCACAAAATGACAAAATAAAATATACGCAGATGAGTTCGCAAATGTTTGTTTTTTGAGGGTGGGTGATTGCCAAAAAGAATCATCCCAAATCATCAATGTACCATGCCCCCAAGAACATGGTACATTGTATACTGACAAAATACATTTATATGAAAAATCGTTCTTTTTGCAAGGATACAGGGAAAAAGAGCTATATAATCTATTGTCCATTAAACTAAATTGTAAGTACTCATCAGGATATGATGAGGTTCCGGCCTTTCTCATAAAAAAAATTCTGCATATTTTGATCAAACCATTTGTTTACTTGATAAACTTGTCTTTCATTAGTGGATGTTTTCCAAACTCTCTGAAAATGGGGAAAATATATCCTATCTTTAAGAAAAACGATGCTACCCTAATAGAAAATTACAGGCCTATCACTGTGCCTTCAGGATTCTCTAAAATTTTTGAATATTCTTTCTTACATAGATTGTTACCATTTCTTTTTCAAAATAATGTATTAACTGAGAACCAACACGGGTTCTTAGATAAGAGGTCAACCAATACTGCCATTCATTCTTTTTACGATCGTGTAATCAAGTCTATTGAGATGGGCGAATGCCCAGTGGGAATCTTCTGTGATCTTAGCAGGGCATTCGACTGTCTCAATCATTAGAGGTACGCCATTAAACTGGATAACCAGTTTTCTCAGGAACAGAAAACAGTATGTATCAATTGACCATATTTCATCAAAGATAAAAAATGTTAACTTGGGAGTACCACAGGGCTCGGTTTTAGGGCCTGTATTTTTTGTTCTTTATATCAATGATCTCGATAATCTATCTGGTCCAGCCGAATATACCTTCTATGCTGACGATACATCAGTAATTGTCACTGCAAAGTCGGATGAATGTTTAACTAAGAAATGTAATCAGGTGTTATCTGATATGAATGAGTGGTTTAGCCAAAACTCTTTATTTCTGAACACTGACAAAACCAACGCGATCCGCTTTCACAATAGACAGAAAGCATGCGCTAGTATTGGTATGAATATTAATGATAATGCAATTGTTACTAGTGAGAGTAGTGTTAAATTTTTGGGATTAACAATTGATGCATGTCTAAATTGGCAGGAGCAATGTAACAACATAATCTCTAAACTCAATTCAATATCATATCAGATAACAAATTTGAAAACCATACTGAATATTGATCAGTTAATAAAACTATACTACGCGCAAGTAGATTCACGATTGCGCTATGGGATTGGTTTCTGGGGGCTTTCCTCCCATTCTGATGACGTTTTTATTGCTCAAAAAAGAATCATAAGATGTTTGTTGGGGATGCCCCCTAGAGAATCATGCAGGGATGCTTTCAAAAAATATAGTATTCTGACACTGCCCTCACTGGTCGTATTCGAGATGTGCCTATATGTATACATGGATAGAAATAAATTTGTTAGCAGAAGTGAAATTCATTCTGCTAATACCAGACAAGCAAATCAGTTGCATATACCATTTAGTCGACTTAATATTTCCTATAACTCGCCTGGCTGCTTGGGATTGAAAATGTATAATGTATTACCTAGTCATATAAAATACTGTGATTCCATAACTGTTTTTAAAAAACGTTTAAAGATATTTCTTGTAGAAAAATGTTTATATAAGATTGATGAATACTTTGCCTAAAATGTAAATATTGACTATAGTTGTCCATCTAGTTTGTAAGATATTGACCATTCCTATTAAACTTGTACTTACTTGGGAAAATAAACTTTATTATTATTATTATTATTATTATTATTATTATCTATTTTACATTCCAAACCAATAGAGACATTTAAACCAGCAGCAGTATACCTAGACAAGTTGTGATGTGTATTAATATTAAGTACCATGGGTTATATACTAGTACCATAAGTAGCAAAGGTAGGGATATCATTAATTCAATGATAAAATAGTAAAATCGTACAAATCATTTAGCACATTTCTATCAACCGTTTATTTCTAAATAATTGATATTAAATTGCTATAGTTTTATCGTAAATCAATTTTCTATTTTTGTTTCTTATGCCTCATGTCAGGCAAATAGTAAAACAAATAAAAACATCTAGTTTGATAAGAAACATAGCAAATTCATAAAAAAATTTAAAAAATTAACTTAGAATACAATAATTTTACATACTGCGTATTTTTAATAGTGTATCTGCTATTTTTTATGGAATAAATGATCTCAATATTACGTACCTTCATCACTGAGTCCTTGAATCAAGTACCCATAGTTCAAATACTCAATGTATATAAAAACCATACATTACTGAAAAAATTGGCAGATTATTTCATTAACACCTTGTATACCATATCTTATTTTGACACTCTTCTCTGTTACACAAAATATTTTCACACGTCTCGTATTATTCCTTGATATTAACCGTTACAGCAAATTGCATGAAGAAATTACAAAAGATTGATTGATTCTAGGAATAACGTTCATCTAATATAATCTATCCAATCATGAATCAATAGGGTCACTAAGTTAGTTGCTAGTAAGGAGAAGCATATGCTTCATTCACGTCAAGTACGAATGACAGGAAACAATTTAGGATTTGTTATTAGTTTAGACATTGAATCAAATTCAAAACGATTTTTTAATTACAGGAAGAATATTTTAATGTTTTCCAGGTTATCTAATCTAAGATGGTGATTTAATAACCACTTATTTTATTATGTTTTATCAAGGCAACTGTATTTCTTTATTTGTTGTTAAATATATCTAATTTCAAATCATTATACTTTTATTACTAAACAGAAAATCTGATTCAGCGCCCTCTAAAACCCAAATATCCCAAGTTACGTCAAATTCTCAGATATAATAATTTTTCCAATCAATAAAAAAAGTATCTGAAAACCTAAATTATTTGTTAGATTTGTAGCCTCGTAAAAATACTTATTATTACCTACCAATCATACTTAAAGTTGATTGAATTCATTATGATTTCGGAACTGGCCTTTTAATAATATATGGAGCTTCCAAAAGGGATAACTAAAATACCTACCTAGATATTTGGTAATGCAAAACAGGTGCTAAAAAGTTTGACCATAATTTTCAATAGATAGATCGTGACGTCACATGCCCGAAATAAAATTTCTATTTACGTATCTAAAATAGTTTCAGGTTTATGTTTACTGCCAACGAGTCGTTACACTCCCTGTACCTATAGATTTTACTTGGTTACATATTTCGTTTCAAATAAAAAAAAGTTATTTCATCCATCTGATAGTCGGTTCACTTTAAAGTTTTAAAGAAGTAATGGGATGTTTAGAGCGCCTACTAATTTTCCTTAATGGCTTCGAAAGATTAATTCTTTGGAAAATTCAAGGTGACAAAATAATTGACGAGCAGGAGAAAAGAAAAATCGCAAATTGTCTTTCTGACACTATGTGGACCCATTAAAAAGCACTTGGAATTATATAATTTTTAGATCCTATTCTTGATCCATTACATATACAATTTTTTATATATTTCAGACTGTAGAAACTAACAACATTCTTTTATTATCATTTACAAACT
The DNA here is from genome assembly GCA_963924545.1 of Pogonocherus hispidulus. Lineage (NCBI taxonomy): Eukaryota > Metazoa > Arthropoda > Insecta > Coleoptera > Cerambycidae > Pogonocherus > Pogonocherus hispidulus. Next base: position 82,281,631 of record OZ004693.1, read on the forward strand.
CTAGGTAATAAAAAAATGTTTATCTCTGATAAGGAAGTAACAATTTTTGTTATTAAGAGTCCATTCACTAGGTCGAAATAAGCCCTAAATCGGGTTCGTCTCGTGTATAATTATAAAAAAACTATTAAAGATAGCGACTTTTAGTAAAAAGGTATTGAAAGATAAGACTTTAATCTAAGTCCCTATAGAAGTAATTTTTGGTATTTCTTTTTATTTTTAAAATTCCAGGCAAACAATCTTGTACTAAAATTGTGTATTTTCAAAAATTATTTTCTCTAAAATACATGTATTAAACAAAAATTTGCTACTATAGGGATCTAGTTTATCTTTTGACCTTTCCGGTGATATATAATTTATAACATTAAAAAGAAATTTTGTTGCAATTATAAGACAAATCCGGTACCCTTGCAATGAGGGCTAACTTTATTTCCATGTGCCTTTTTACTTCGCCTATAAGTCTCCACCCATCGGCCACCTATCCTCTCAATCCGACCCAACATTCATGCCTGTCAAATCTACAGAGAATGGACCCTTAAACACAGAGTTTAGTTTAATTCTGGCTAGCTTCCGGTTTAATAAGTTATTCCACTGATATAATTTGAAATCACTATTTTGTTCAAGAATGGTCGCTATGGGATCTTTCCCAACCAAGTTGGATGATGCCAACTTGGTTGACGAAACTCGCGTCGTGTGCAGTATAGTGTTTTGGTGTTATGTGGAAAACTAAATCAGTGATATGTCTCTTTTTGCATTTAATTATCCACTTTTAATTTATTTCAAAAGCCTTCTGTACGTTTAAATTAAAATAATTGTTTCGCAATTTTGAAAGTTGAAAGTTCTATGGCAAAATTATTACATCTGAGAATTTGACGTAACTCGGGATATTTGGGTTTTAGAGGGCGCTGAATCAGATTTTCTGTAAAAAAATCGATATGATTTTTCCGAAAAATCGCGTCAAATAAATTATAGCAGGCCGTACAGTGGTAACCTTACCGCCATACTAGGTTGTACAAGTAAAGATTAGACATACCTATTCATAAAAAATAAGCATTCAAATCGTGCTGTTCATTAAATTTTCACAGGGGTGTGAAGGTGAGAAGTGAAAGAAGTATGTAAATATCCATATATATTAAAAGGCGTCGATTCTGCCTCCCTCTAAATTCCGTCGCCGAATCCGCAAAGTTTCAAAGCTATCTCCTCCGTGAGGCGATCTCGGAACGATCTCCGCGGACCACCGAAGGACGCCCCCGGCCTTTCTCCAATGCGTAGGGGTATTTTCGTCCCGTTTCCTACGCGTTTTCCCAATTTAAACGGCTTTTCAAAAAACCTCTGCAAAATTTTGGGCGAGAGAGATGTGGCTAGCACCGGCGTTTGTCCTCGCGCCTAATGGTCCCGTCACGCCCGAAATACCGACTTTTCGCGGGACTTCCTCGCCCCTCTTCTAATTTTCACGGCTTCGAGAAGGGCTTCACGCGAAAGTTCAGTCCTGTCTCTAATCCTTTGAGATTTTTTTTCGAGACCGTACGTCGACTCCTTCTACGTCTATTTCGTCTTCGAAAATTTCGAGTCGCATCCGTCTCAACTTCTTTCTCATTTTATATGCCGATCTGAGATTACACTAACGAGACAAGCACCTCCCACGAAAACTGTCAAATTAATTAAACTTCAGATAGGTTATTTTCCTACGAGAAATATTACTAACGGAATCAATAGTACTGACTGCGAAACACTTCTGATTACCAAAATATTGAAGCGAAATGCTTTTCCAATTAGAAAATAGGTAAAAATAGTTTTTTCATGTTGACACGTAAAGTTTACATACTTAAAAACGTCTCAAGGTAAACATTTGATAACAGGCTTGGTAGCGCAAAGTCGTATACGATTCAAAACTTGATAGTGCTGATTTCGCGAGTTCGAGTCACGGTCGAGGCAAACTTTTTTTTTTACTTTTTAATTCCAATTATTTATTAGTATTAGTATTTAGTTATTTATCCGTAGCTTTTATTCTTTCTGCACGTAATGTTTGGAATTAATTCGTTCATTAAGGCAGTCTGTTAAATTCATCATTTTAGCTTACAAAAGTAAATATCTACAATATTTTTGGTCCCATTGATAAAATTTATAATAATGTTTACTTAAAAATAAATTCTACTTTCACTACTTAAAAAATTATGATGTTTTACCATCAACAATAGAGTACCCTTAAACCCTTACAATTCATCAAAATATTAAAAAAAATCGTTTAGTATAATTACATCATCATTCCAGATACAAAATTTCTTTAATATGAATTTTCTTTAAAATAATATTATTCCAGATGCTTTTGTCACCCGAAGGGTGACCCCAGGCCGCAGGCCTGGACCCCCGGTAGGGCTAGAAATGGGAACGAAAATCGCGATAGCGATTTTCTCCCATTTCTAGTTATCAAATTAAAACGACATATTATATGGATGTAACCTCAAGTGATGACTATTGTTTTTTATTAATATATTTTTCTATTATCATCATTATTTCTAATATGAAAATATTAAACAAGTGTCTATAAATAAAAAAATATTATTGATGGTTTTATTATTATTAATTATATACTTTCGTATTAAATTTTCGAATGAGCAAAAATATTAAAAAAAAATCATTAAAAAATTAAATACAAAAGGTGCTATAACACAAAATGCATAAAGGCAATAAAATAATAAAAATGATGTTGAGTTTTAAACACATTAGATGAAAAAAATGTTACTATAAGTTCAGCATAGTCTTTAGTGTTCAGTGTGAAATTTGCAGTAAATCAATCAATCAATTACCCGATTGCATAACATTATTTGGACACATTTGGAACTAACAATAATTGTTAGTCCCGAATTGTCCATTTCAATGCAGCGATTCATTCAGTCAGAGTTAAAATTTTTATTTGTTTGAATTGAATGTGATCATCCACGTTAATTTAGTCTGTTAGCCAGCATTATTTCACCCTTTGTCAATTAAGGATGTTTCACTTGCAATTAATAACACTCATATACAATTTATATTCGATCACAAAATGGAAATTGTTGATTGAATAAATTTGTTTACTATTCATTAGCCGAAAGCATGTGGGTATTTTAATTTAATATTATTTACCTAATTAGAATACTTTGTCACACAGAGTGAAATTTTATCGTAGAATTTTTATTGATTCGATTTTCTTTACAAAATAGTTTCGATTTATTAAATCATTCATCAGCACGTAATATAACCAATATTTTATTTATTTTAAGATAAACGTGAGCGTGTTAATTTATATATTTAGTTAAATTAATTATGACAAATAGGACATATTTGAATAATATTTTAGGATACAACTATATATTTATACGTGGATTATGTAGGTCCACGTAAAACTTTAGTCTTATGCGTTGCTCTTTTCCATCGTAGATGGTATTATGTTCCACGCTTATAGCACAAACTGTAATGTATATCTTCAAACCTCAGTGAGCTATCTACGGAACGGAAGAGATCTAATAAACCGAAACAGCTGTTTGGCGGTTGGTGATAAGAGTGACTGACATGTGGACTCATGTGTTGATGGAACATACACTTCTGTCTATATACTCAGAGAAAATAACAGTAACTTCATTTTTCTACTTCTTTTTCTATTTCTATTTTCATTTTCATGAACATAGAAATTCATTTCATGTTTTCCCGTATAGTTTTTAGGCATAGAAAGCAAACTGCTGTTTTAAAATAAGTAAAATATGTTCTATTCTATTATATTTCTATTTCTTATATTTCTATTTGCCGATATTTTAAATTGAAATACAAGTTAGTTTGCCGATAATTTTATAAAATTTGAGACCATAGTCGGTCATGGAACCAAATCCGCTTTCCTGATTGGTTCAAGCCATCGACTGAGGACTATAAAAAAAGCCATGCCGAATTTCGCTAAAAGGACAGTAATTCACTGACTGGGCACTAGCTATCACGGACCAGTTCGTATATCACCGATCACCGAAACAATTAGAGTAAGTTTTAATAGGTAGGCTTCCTTTCCGAAGTTGTTAGGTAAAAGCTGATGAATAATCTGCAGCGCGTGTTCGACCCTCACGAAGACCTGTCCCTTTGTTCCGAGTTCACAAAACCATTCTAATTTCAATACCGTGTTTAATATTATCATTGCTTCTTTTTCTTAAAACTATAATTAAAGCTGTGGCCTGGTACTGCCGATTTAATGCGTGGATAAATTCCATTTCTGCTAAAAACCTGGATGTAAGATAGTAATAAACTTTTGCTTAAATAATAATAAAATGCTTTTAAGTTTCTAAGATTTATTGCCAGCCTAATGGCTGACCGTTTAATGATTGGGTAATAATAAATAATTTTTTTTAAAAAATATGTATATACAGGGTGTCCACCTAGTGCGCGTAAGTCCAATATCTGGGTTAATAAAAGAGATAACTTAATTTTTTTTTCTACAGGGTTGTCTAATATCCCGAGCTGCACAAAATGAAAATATATTTACATATTCAGGGTGTTCAGTTTTTCCTGGACAGGTACCAACTTAATTTTTTTAAATGGAAACCTATATTTTTTATGGCATTATCGAATTCTACGTAAAAAATTAGTGGGACTTTGTGCATAACACTGCTATTGAAATATTGATAGTTTTCGAGATATTTGACTTTTAATTTTTTTTTCTTATGTTTCGTCACTTCTAATAGTTGACATAATTATGGTTGTATGACAGCTAGAAATTATTTTTTTTCAGAAACTGTAGAGTGAAGAAGGCTCTTTCGAAAAACGTATCAAAAGTTGACCTGCGATATACAGGGGGCAACAGAAATCGTGCCAAACCTGATGGTTTAAAATTTAAAAAATCTCGACTTTTTCAAATGGAACACCCTGTGTTTTATGATTTCATTAGATGCCTTTCTGTAGACTCTACAATTTTATAATAGCTTTCCCTATACCTAAGTTGCGTAGTTTTTGCAAAAAACCCACTTTTATGAAAAATACCCGATTTGCGCACGTTCCTTTCTCGGGAAAAACGCAGTGAGCGTCTGTCACGCAATAAAATTTGTGAAAATCAGTTTACATGTCATTTCTTCTTTTACTGAATATTCACGTACGAGTTTAGAGTAAGTACTAAGCGTGCATACAATGAACTATTCAAAAGAAGAATTAGTGAAAATGGTTTATGCCTTAGGAGAAGCTCATGGAAATTGTTTGCTAGCAGCACGTATTTACAGAGCAAATAATCCAGATTTACAGAGATTTCCACGTGCTGACTGTTTTGAAAATGTGAAAGAAAGATTTGAAAGAACAGCAAATGCGAATTATGAGAAAACTACCAGGAGATATGACGGTAACAATGACGATATTCGGTTTAATGTTGTGGCGTCTGCTGTTGAAAATCCAAATGTTAGTGTCAGGAAAATCAGTAATAATCTTGGAGTTTCCAAAAGCTTGACAAACAAGATACTGAAGAAGAATAATTTTCATCCGTATCATATTTTAAAATCATCAAGCACTGTTACCTCAAGATCACCTAAACCGCCTGCAATTTTGCCACTGGGCATTGGATAAAATTCAGGAAAGTCCAAACTTTTTTTTGAATGTCTTGTTTACTGACGAATCAACATTTTCAAACACATGCTTACCCAATCGTCGCAACTTTCATCACTACGCTGACAATAATCCAAGATTATTGAGGGTACTAGATAATCAGCATCGTTTCAAAGTGAACGTGTGGGCTGGAATTTGTGGAGAACATATTGTTGGACCGTACTTTTTTGAAGGCAATTTAAATGCCAATGTGTATTTGCATTTTTTGCAAAACGAACTTCCCCTTCTACAGCTACAGAATATGCCCGCTGATTATTTGGTTCAACAATGGTTTCAGCATGATGGTGCCCCTCCACATTCCACTTTGGCGGTACTGTGATTATTTTATTGTTGTAGTACTTTTCCTATTATCTATTCATATTTCAGATTAGAGAACACCTAAACCACGTATATCCAAATAAGTGGTTAGGTCGTGGTGGTCCAGTTCTTTGGCCTGCACGTTCGCCTGATTTAAATATTCTGGACGTTTTCTTGTGGGGTTATATCAAGGAGCGAGTATACGAAGTACCACCAACGGATATGCAAGACTTGAAAGAAAAGATCCAAAATGAGTTTCTAACCATAACGCCCGAAATGTTAAGAAATGTTCACATTCATTTTCGTCGTAGATTAATGGTTTGTGTTGAAAACAACGGTGGACATTTTGAGCATTTACTTAGGTTAGCTTGCTTGTATGAGTATTGCGTATTCTTTTTTCAATACTCTATGTATATTCATCCATTTCACTAATAATTTTTCTAACTACGGTAACACCGTTTGGTTTTCAATATGATACGTATGAAACTTCTTCTTCAATATCTTATTTGTCGAGCTTTTGAAAACTCCAAGATTTCTACTGATTTTCTGATACTAATATTTTTGGATTTTCAACAGCAGAAACCACAACATTAAACTAAATATTATCGTTGTTACTCCCATGTCTCCTGGTAGTTTTCTCATAATTCCCATTTGCTGTTCTTTCAAATCTTTCTTTCACATTTTCAAAACAGTCAGCACGTGGGAATCTCTATAAATACGTGCTGCTAGCAAATAATTCCCATGAACTTCTTCTAAAGCATACGCCAGTTTTGCTAATTCTTAATTACATGTAGAGCTTTTATGATTTTTTACTTTTATTTACAAATAAATGGTAACTTTCCATAAAGACTTGTTTATTAAACTGAAATTATCTAAATTTTTCAGTTATTTTTATTTTAAGAAGTGTAAACTAATACATTTTATAAAAATAAATAGCCTTACAATATTTTTTCCGTCAAAGGAGTGCGCAAATCGGGTATTTTTCATAAAAGTGGGTTTTTTGCAAAAACTACGCAACTTAGGTATAGGGAAAGCTATTATAAAATTGTAGAGTCTACAGAAAGGCATCTAATGAAATCATAAAACACAGGGTGTTCCATTTGAAAAAGTCGAGATTTTTTAAATTTTAAACCATCAGGTTTGGCACGATTTCTGTTGCCCCCTGTATATCGCAGGTCAACTTTTGATACGTTTTTCGAAAGAGCCATCTTCACTCTACAGTTTCTGAAAAAAAAATAATTTCTAGCTGTCATACAACCATAATTATGTCAACTATTAGAAGTGACGAAACATAAGAAAAAAAAATTAAAAGTCAAATATCTCGAAAACTATCAATATTTCAATAGCAGTGTTATGCACAAAGTCCCACTAATTTTTTACGTAGAATTCGATAATGCCATAAAAAATATAGGTTTCCATTTAAAAAAATGAAGTTGGTACCTGTCCAGGAAAAACTGAACACCCTGAATATGTAAATATATTTTCATTTTGTGCAGCTCGGGATATTAGACAACCCTGTAGAAAAAAAAATTAAGTTATCTCTTTTATTAACCCAGATATTAGACTTACGCGCACTAGGTGGACACCCTGTATGTATGTGCTAATATCGTATTGTTGATTGTGAATAATTGCTGGCTGCCTATTATGTCGCTGCAAGTTACATTTAACCGACTTTTATTGGCTAGATTGGATACACACTGACCCCTGGCATGTGCAATTTTACACCTTCTGCACTGTAGCTATCCAGCCTTTACTCATAAACGAGTAGAGTCCGTGTGGACCATTCACCACCTAAAATCTTTTAATAGTAACGTTCGAGGGAAAAGAAATGGACGACAGACTGTTCGGGGGTGGTAAAACCGGAAAGAAATTAAGGGAGCGTCACAATTTGACGTCCCAGAATAAGAAAGGAAAAAGGGAGCGTCACATATTTAATTAAAATTCACAATTAAAGTCAGAAGTAAAAATAAAGTTAGTAGTTAGTAATTAATTAATATTCACAGACGTAAATTAGTAAGTAGTAATTGTAATTAAATCTAGATTAACTACTTAGTTGACGACAAAAGTGTGATATTTATAGTAGAAATTTTTTGTTTTCTGGAAAACCCATTTGCTTTTCATGGTTGCATTTCATTACAAAGTTCAAGAAAATATCTGTTGGTTAGGTGAAACGTGATTTCTTTATATATATAATTTTATTTCTTATGTACTTAAAAAAGAGGGAGTGAAAAACAAAAACAAAATTTACGTCTGATGTTTTGTACCTATTAATTTAAAATATGTCAAGATTTACTATCTGACCGACGGAGGAAAGTTTTAACGTATTAGATTCTGCTTTAAAGTTGGAAGCGATCTGCCTTAATTGCATTTGCAGTTTTTATATGACACTTGCATTTAACTCTGACTAAAAACCAAATTGGTACAAGTATTTTCAGGAATATCGATTACTTTATAACAAATATATCGGGTTACAACCATTAAATGGCTGACTACAAAGATATCTTAAACTATTTAAAGTATAACAATATGAAAAAGCATAACATTTCAGCACCGTAAGTTATTCACATAGTCTTTTATCCTTCAAAATTATTTTTATAATCAAAAGAGTGGCACTAAAAAAAATGAGTTTAAATTTTTTCAGGTTACCTCAGGTATCTATTATCAGATGCATTTCAGATCTGCCTTTATGATGAAAAACATCAACATCATTTTTGTAGTTGTACATTGTGTCTTAAGTACTACAAAATATTTATAAGTTGACTTCAGATCATTTTATTATGCAAAATGTGGATAAATATACAGAGTGGTCACTTTCAAGGTGTACACCATTGGGGTATACAGAAGAGATACAGCGTTGCTTAAATTACAAAGAAGATGCGCTTTTTCATACCTTTTAAAAATATGAAAACTAATAAACCATATATCGCATCGTTCCTGAAATATCCTGAAAAAAGGTGAAAACTTTGGTCTTCTTATTTCTACCACATCTCCTTTATTACTGAAAAAAGGGAGTGAAATTTGGTACGTTTACATATATTCATATGCTGAATATATTGGAAGTTTCAAACATTTTTCAGATTTACTAGAGCTCCATGTTTTCGTAGACAACTTTCGATTTTGTTATGGTCACCATATTGGATTTTTGCATTATTGAATAGAGAATAAAATTAAGATTTAAACGATGTGGCACAACATGGGTCATCTGACTTTATTAAGGGACTTTTTATCACAGAAGTATCTCATTGTGTGTTTTGGCTTTAACGACAATTTCATCGTGTCACCAGTAGCGTACAGATAGGCAGTGATGTACACAGTATGTTGAAAGAAATATACCAGTGACACCACTCCTTTACAGCTAGCTAAATTGTTTTCTAACCTTACTTCAGTGCTTCACAAAAGATGGCTCGTTAATACTTTTTCATTTGAAAGGTATTAACGATAGTCAGGTAGAATGTGTTACTAATGAATAATCCACCCCAAATGTTTATAGATCATCGCCTTGATAAGATTTTTTGCTTCATAAATGGGGATTTTCATCTCTTCATTCATTTAGGTTCTGAGTATTGATGATACATGTCTGAGTAAATGTATATTCATCATTCTACAAAATCTTTTCAAATAAAATTTATATCATCGTTAACGTTATGCATTAGCCATCCACAAAAATTTACTCGTACCTACCCCTTTCATGTAAAACTTAACACTTTCTGAGGCCTAAATGGATACAGCCCGTTTCTCCTTAATAATCTGTGAATCGTATTTTTTCTGAAATGAGTGTGGGATGACGCTTATAGAAGACTCATGGTTAGATTTTCTTCAACAAATTAAAGAATTTGCTCCTCTTCATCAACGGTTAATGTAGGATGACAACCTTCTTTATTTTTAAGAGGATTTAAATGACCTGTTTCCAATAAGCTTTGCTCTGCCTCAAAAGGTAATTTTATAAATAACTAGAAAATAAAGGACAATCGGCTATTTCTTCACTCTTAATTTTCGACTTGTTTTGACCTCCCCTATAAAGTCCCAAAAGCACGGGCATGAATTATGGGACACCCTGTATATCTTAAAATAGGTTTGTTGTCGCAATAATTTAGAATGTTATGAATAACATGAAATATATAGAACAATGTGAACAAGTGATAATTATTAGTTTTTTTATTGATCTATTAATAAATTATTGTCTAATTCTTTGCATATTACAATTTTTAAACTTTAGTTTTTCTAATTCTTAGGTATCTTCCTAGTGATGGCTTAAATGTTTTACTTCTTCAATATAAAAAATATTACAGCTGTAATGAAACTAATTATTTTTGTTAAAAAGATGATTAGCATGCTTTTCAAAAATATTTATATGATCGCGACATCGTTTTTTGAAACGTGTAGCTGTTTGACTAATATAAATCTTGAGGAATGTATCTCAGGTCAGATTATAGATTCCCGTGTGTCACATTCTTTAGTTTCATATTTTTCTATGGACGTTCTCAGTAATTTGTTGTTCTATAAACAATTTTGGTAATTAATGTTTATTATTTCCTGGTAAGTACATTTTGAAATGTCTTTTACGGAGTTATATTTTTATCAACTTTGTCTTTATCAGTCAAACAAAATTTCATTATTACAAATGTACCCTGATGTTTAAATCATTTTTCTGGCGTAGTGTGTTTCATAAATATCTAGTTAACACGTTTCAGATGCTGGCTCGGATTCCCTGGAATCAGTTCCCCATTTGCTTAATTGAATGGTTGTCGATTACCATGAACCAATTTAATCAGGAGTGGGACGAACAATCGGTATTTTTCTAAGGCCAGTTTCAGGCTCAGGTCGTGGGAGCTGTAATAAAGTGCGTCCGAATCAACAGCTGGAACGTTTCCAAGTAATTAAATTTTCCAAGCAATTTCATTCGATTGGGATGGATTATCTGGTAGTTTTACCTGATATTTACTTTTCACTTTAAATCCAATTACAAACCATTAATTGTCCATTAATTGTGTTAATATAACCAGATTTGTAAAACCGTGTAGGACATACAAACTGAAAAAAATTGACATAAACTGCCTATAGATTGGAATACATTATAGTTCCAATTAAGTATACAGTCCATTCCTAAAGTAATTCCTTCACCTTAACTTTTGAACGACTTGATATATCAACTTCAAACAAAATGTGGGATGATCGGTATAAAAAACACCTTCTACCCGCAAACGGAATTTTGACAACTGATAGATGGATTTTTTTAAATAACATAGTAGGCCGCATCGCACATCGTTTGAAAATTATTTCAATTCTCTTCACACCATTTGTGTCGGTCTCTCATTCGGCGAATGAAAAGACCAGCGACCACTCTAAATATTTAGGTGTTTTAAGCGAAGAATGTTAATATAATCTAAGAGTAAAGTGGATACTCGAAGCGGATGGTTCTTTATGAAACGTCGTGAAAATAATTGTTTTGAAAAAAACAAAAAAACATTGATCTCATTTAGATGTTCCAAGAAATATATAGAAAACACTCTATATACTAGTATTTCAGCTTGTTAGGCCTTTTTCAATAGAGTAAATGTCTATTACCAAACATTTCCAAGCGCGTTTTTGTTATTTATTTGTTTACGAGCAACCTACCTCCGATTGATCCTACCATCTGGTAAAGCCCGAGTTTTTATTACCTTTTCTAGGAAGGGCGAGAGTGTAAAGTCTATCTGATCATTGGTAGTACACGGATTTATAATTAAAGATTTTTTAATTTCTAATTGCTCTAACAGATCTAAGCGCTTTCCTTTCTTTTCCCGATGCAGTACCATTTACATTTTTCTGATCTATAAAATGATTGTTTTTTATACAATGCGTCGATAATCCTGAATTTTTTGCGTTATTTAATATGGATTTTTTATGTTCTTTTACTCTCGTTTCGATACTTCTACCGGTTTGACCCACATACACGGAATTACATTCCGCGCAGTTAATTTGGTATACCCACGATTGTTTTAATTTATTAACCCTTTCTTTGTTGTTTATCAAAATTCTCCCAATAGTACGCTTTTTGACACTAATCGTTTTACACCCGTTTCGTTCTATTCTGCGAGCTATTTTTTCGCTATAACCTGGGACGTGATTAATATAACTATAGGTGCCTTCTTTTTCCCGAATATTGTAAAACTCCCGACGAATTAATTTCCTCCTTTTGTTTTTTAGCATGCTATTTATTAGTTTTTCTTTATATCCGTTGTTTCTTGCAATTTGTTTGATTGTACTTAATTCTTTTTCAAAATCTGCTTTTTCCAGCGGAAACATTAAAAGCTTATGTATTAAACTATGGAAAATCGACTTTTTTATTTGCCAGGACTGCTGCGAACTGGCTGGTATAATTGCGTCGGAAGTTGTTGGTTTTCTATAAACCGAGAATTTTAATTTATTTTCTACCTTTCTTATTGTTATATCCAAATAGTTTAATTGATTGTTTTCCTCCTTTTCCATTGTCAACTGAATATTATCATTAAGCGAATTTAAAAAATTGAGAGAGCCGCTCAAATTTCTTTCAGTACCAGTTCAAATACAAAAAATGTCATCTACGCGAGCCCAAAAGTGAACATGTGATTTTAAATTATTGTCACTGTTGAACAGTGTGTTTTCGAAATGGTTCATAAAAATTTCCGCTAGCAAAGGAGAAATAGGACTACCCATGGGTAACCTGTTTTTTTGTTTGTAATATTTTCCATTGAAATAAAAATAATTTTGTTTAATGCGTCGCAAAAATTCAGGATTATCGACGCATTGTATGGAAAACAATCATTTTATAGATCAGAAAAATGTAAAGGTACCTACTGCATCGGGAAAAGAAAGGAAAGCGCTTAGATCTGTTAGAGCAATTAGAAATTAAAAAATCTTTAATTATAAATCCGTGTACTACCAATGATCAGATAGACTTTACACTCTCGCCCTTCTTAGAAAATGTAATAAAAACTCGGGCTTTACCAGATGGTAGGATCAATCGGAGGTAGGTTGCTCGTAAACAAATAAATAACAAAAACGTGCTTGGAAATGTTTAGTAATAGACATTTATTCTATTGAAAAAGGCCTAACAAGCCGAAATACTAGTATATAGAGTGTTTTCTATATATTTCTTGGAACATCTAAATGAGATCAATATTTTTTCAAAACAATTATAATCTAAGAGGTTTGCATTTTCAAAAAAAAAATGTATCTGTAGGTGTTAAATTGGGGGAATGTGTTGGCTTTCAATCATTTTACTATTTGAAAGGTAGGTGTATCAATTCTCTACGTAGTCGTATTTGGTAGATAAAAAATCAAGTTGTTCCTATTCTGAAAATAAGTACAATTGATTGCTTTATTTACAAATTGTCATCGAGGAGTGGCCAGTCTGACATTTAACTTATATTGGGTGTTACAGCTTTTGAGGTTATTTATTGTTAATTTACTAGTTATTTATCGTTTACTATCGTTTGGTTAGTTATCGTTCTATCGTTTATTTGTTACTATTTCTTGATTATCGTATTTATTTGTTTATTTATTTTTCGTAGTTTTCGATTTAAAATGTGTACTATTGAAGAACGTGTTTTTGCTGTTAGAAATTATTTGAAACCCAACACATTCGCCTGAGTTAACATCCATAAATACATTTTTTTATTTTGAGAGTGCAAACCTCTTAGATTCATTAGATTAACATTCTTAGGTTGAAACAGACGACTCGATTTTAATTTTTCACAATTGCTGTGAAGAGAATTGAAATACCTTTCAAACCATGTGAGGCACGGCCCAGTATGTTATTTAAAATTATGAGCCGACAGCGACTCTGGCGCCATCTATCGGTTGTCAAAAATCTTGTTTGAGGATAGAAAGTTGAATTTTTTATACTATTCATCCTTCAGTTTGTTTAAGGTCGATATATCAACTTGTTCAATAGTTAAGCTGGAATCAAAAGACCCGAAATGACTATTTAAATTTATATAGCTATCTATAACAAATCAAAAATAACCCAAGACTCAACAGGCACTCAATAAGATGAGGTTAATTAATATGAAAAGTATTCAGTTTCAAAGGTACATACCTACATAAAACACAGAAAATGATTGACTAAAGATGTTTCACTCAACTTTGTGGTGTTGTATCCGCAGAGTTTTAGTATTGAAAATACTTATGTGATCGTATATATGGGAGCCGTCTCTTAAAATATTAACGCTTAGCGGTATGCAAAAGCAAGCGACCTCGACATGGACACGGTCTATGGAGACGACCTAGCCTAGCTGTGTTGTTATAATCAGCAGTCTATGTTTATTGTTTATGCTTCGGTTACATCATTCCTTGACCACAGTGATTTATGAACTGATGTTGAGTATAAAATAAACGTTTGGTATTTACTGATCGTTGTAATAGAATGAACAGGCTTGTTATTTTATTAATTTAGACTAACATATATACAGGGTGGGATAATATACAGGGTGAACTAAATCTGACTGCGTGTGTACGTACAGGGATCTCGGAAACTAGAAGAGATACAGAAATGGGCAAAGTAGTGCATAATTTAATGCCCATCAATAATCCGCTGAGAAAACAATTGAATTTCGCACCGTCTAGATTTTATTTAGAAAAAAGTGAAAATCAACAATTTTCAAGTTTGCTTCTAACCCTTTTGTTTGCATTCGGATCGAAAAAAATCAAAGGTCATTTTGGGCAGTTTTTTACGGGGATCCCAGTTTGCTATGATACATACTTTTCGAGAAAATGCTAGCTTTTCTAATGGACGCCATATTGGATTTTTCCATTTTTGAATTTTGAGATTTTTTCTGATTACTTTGATTTAGCACATGTCATATTTCTAATCTAAGATGTAGTCTTAGTAACGCAAAATATTATTTTCAAGAACAAAATAGTAGGCCTTGAAGATAAGTGTGACAGCAATAAACAAACACCATATTGTGAATAAATAATGCATATTATTATAATCTGAAAAAATATGAACATTGAAAAATAACTAGGTAGGTATACTGAAATCTAATAACAAACTAAAATACGTAAACAAAACTAATACTGTTATTAATATGTTAGTGTTCGAAATGTCCACCATTATTATTCCGGCATTTGACACATCAGGTTCGAATGGAATTAACTGCTTTCCTTATGTGACGTCTATCTAGAGTAGCAAAAGCATTCGTCACACATTCTTGCAGCTCTTCAATGGTCTGATATTGATGGTTACTATAGACAATGACTTTAATAGTGCCCCATAGGAAGAAATCCAGAGGCGTCAAATCAGGACTCCTTGCAGGCCACTGAATAGGACCGTTTGAATGTGGCGGTGCTCCATCAAGCGCGAACCAAATTAAATTTATTAATATGTGTAGCGGTAGATCATCAAGAATATTTTGCAAGAAACACAAATAACGATTTTCAGTAAGATTTTCATGGAATATGTACGGTCCTATTAATGATGAACCTAAAATCCCTCATCACACACTAAACCCGAGTTTTATTTGAGGCCTTACTTGAACAACATGATGTGGATTCTGTTGTGCCCATACGTGTTCGTTATGACGGTTTAACATTCCACAATTTGTAAATCGGCTTTCATCAGTCCATAAAACTTGAAATGGAAATTCAGAATTTTGACCGCACATATTCACCAACCAATTGCAAAAGACACTCCATTTTTCATAGTCTCCTGGATATAAATTGGGTAATGGATATTTTTTTGTATGGGTGGAATTTATGTTTTTTGTGAACTCTAACTACTGTTGTTTGTGAAGTACCAGCTTCTTGGGCAATTTGCCTTGTCGATATTTCAGCATTATGGTGTACGCAAGCAAGAACATTGATTTCGGATACTTGGTCAATAGTACTGTCAATTCTATTCGGCTTTTTGAACGCTCCAAAATCTCTTAACTTTGAACACAATTATTTGAAAGTGCTTACTGATGGCTGCCGGCGATCAAAATATCGTTCAAAATATAGTTGTGCAGCCCTCGAGCTCCATTCCATTTTCACTAATAATTTCACTGATACGGAGGAGGTTCGGACTATTATTCACAGCTTGAAAAATAACAAGTCTGTTGGATTTGATAACGTAAAAGCTGAGACCCTTAAGTCAGTTTCAGATTACATAACTGGTCCTTTAGTTTATTTGATAAATAAATGTCTGCAAATTGGTCTGTGGCCTTCAGCCTTCAAAGAGTCGATTGTAATTCCCATCCATAAAAACGGTAGCAAAACTAACACAGGTAATTATAGACCAATTACCTTAATCACCCACTTAAGCAAAATCTTTGAAAAAATAATAAAAAAGAGATTAGAATCCTATATAGAAAGATACAATTTGCTTTCTGAAAATCAGTTCGGTTTTAAAAGTAAAGTTTCTACAGAAGATGCTATTATAACCTTAACATCTAGAATATACTCTTCACTGAATGATGGCAAGCCTTGTCTGTGCGTTTTTATAGACTTATCGAAAGCCTTTGATACAATCAGTCACAACCTACTCTTGAACTTATTAGAAGAAATGGGAATTAGAGCAAACTCTTTAAAGTTGTTTAAAAGTTATCTAACAAATAGACGACAGAGAGTAAGAGTGGATGGAATATTGAGTTCACCTCAAGTGGTAGAATATGGTGTACCTCAAGGCACTGTTTTGGGTCCCATTCTCTTTAATTTGTAGATAAATGGCTTGTTTTCATTACAGTGTAAAGGTGAACTGTATGGTTTTGCTGATGACACTGCCATTTTCTATACTGGCGATACGTGGGAAGAACTTAAGGCTACTGTAATAGAAGATTTTGCTTATATTAAAGATTGGTTTGATTACAAAATATTAACAATAAATTTTGAGAAAACATATTTTATACCGTTCTCATGTCAAAAAGCAAATCTTCCATCTTTTGAAGACATACAAATTATAAGTCAAGGAAATCATTATACTATTGCATCAAAAAAAAGTATTAAATATTTGGGAGTAGTAATAGATTCTCATTTAAAATGGGACTCTCACATCAATTATGTTATACGGAAATTGCAGTGTTTACTGTATAGATTCAAATACTTAAAACATGTTTTAAAATTACAGCAACTAATGGTAATTTATTATGCGCTAGTTGAATCTCACTTGAGATATGGAATATTGGCATGGGGGTCATCTTTGAAAAGAGATTTCTCAAGTTAATACTTGATAAGGATGTTCGATACTCCACTGACTTATTGTTTTCCGAAGCTTCAGTATTTGATTTAAGGCAGTTGTATTATTATTGTGTAAATGCGAGACACCATCTTTTTAAACACCACTCCTCACTACCTTCACACTATTATAACACACGTCAAAGAAGTAACTAGATAGTGCCTCGTGTCACAAAATCAATTGGACAAAGGTCTTTTGCTTTTCTAGCACCAAAGTTGTACAATACAGTTCCTAAAAATGTACAAAATATAGGGAGACTATCTCTGTTTAAAAAAAGATTGAAGGATTTTATTCTATCTACCCCAAGATCTATAATAACTAATTACGGAGAACTGAATACTGTATGAGATAGGTAGGATATGCAATGCCATCAACTTACTACGAGATCAGATGTATGGATGCATGTGTATGTTCTTTTTTGATCATCACATATACAAGGACTATAAAATGTATAGTGTTTATATTATTATTTTATGTATGTGTATTTGTGATATGTGGAATTGCACAAAATTTTATATTAAATTGTATATCTTAAATGTTTTTCAAAACAAGTGTTTTACACTTATTGAATACCATTTTATTTACTTGTATTTATTTATATTTTTAATTATTGTAAAGTTTACTTACCTGTAAATAAATATTATTATTATTATTATTACTATTATTAATTGTCTTTATAATGACACTAAGGTATATTTTAGTTGTACTCGATGAAAACTACAGAATGTTGATAATTATTATGACAGCACAATAAAAATAAGTAATCTCTAAACTGGAAGATTTAGTTTTCTCGATACATCAAATGAAGGGTTTTGGTATTACACTCTGTATAAATTATAAATATAATGTACTATGAAATGTATAAAGTGCGTAACAAAAATAGTTGTGTCTGGTATTTTCAATACGCCTGCGATATTTGCGTAAGATGCAAGATCTGTGAATTTTTCAATGGAAGTCTTTCCAATTTAAAATATCTGTCCATTGAGAACATTACATAAACAGTTGTATGTATTAATATATTTTGTTCTTAAGTAGGTTTGGGTGTTTGATTTACATTGAGATTATTTTTAACACATTTGTCTCCTAAAAAAATTAAATGCCTTCAGGTTTGTTCAAAATCAATTCAACTGATGGAATACATACCTGTTTATTGATCACGTACGTCTATATAATATTATCGAAAAGTGAAAAGTGATTTCGTAAAGTTATGTTATGTTTATTTTTGTTAAATTCTCTAATCCTATTACTTTTTAAACACATCGCTCAGCACGAACCAATGTTTAGACAGTTATTTCTAGCTTAAAATATACACAACTTGAGACCAGCATAAGAGGATAATTTACTAGTCTAACTAGTAAATCTTGGTTTGCAGTATAATCAACTTCGCTTAACTCTTGCCTATAGCCAAACAAAAATTGATCTCAAATTAGCTCCGATAGATCATTCCCTGCTTAACTCTTCAAACTACACGTATATTGTATTATTAAATAATAAAATAGACGGAAAAACAAAACAAAACCAACCCATGTAATAAAATTAAAATCAGAAATTGACATTAGGTAAGAAAACACTTTATTAAATATTTATTCTGTCACTAATCTAATTTAATACTTATGTAAAACCATTATTTTAGCTATTAGGTAACCTTGAAAAAGTCCGAAAACTCGGACGAAACGAAGGATATTGGTACATGTATCTGGCTGAGAGTCCTCTTTTTTGTTTTTTATTGAAGAAATAAATTCACAATCAATATGTTTACAATTCATAATTGTGATAATTAATGTAATTCGTTAGTTATAAAATAAATTAATAACAGAAGATTTCTGATATCAAATAACCTTTATTTAATTTCGATCTATATTTATCTGTTTCAAATCTTCAATCGCTCATATTTCGTGCTACGAGGCTGAAATATCGCGTGCAATCTCATCAACGTACCAATTCGTGGAATATTTACATTCTCCAATTATACATTTGCACTAGTTTGTCTTTAACGGATCGTTTCAACTGCAGGATTTGTATTTGCATGTTCACTTAACAGAAGTTCTAAATGTGGCAATCTACCAAAATCAGGAGGCTATTGTTTAGGTAGACTATCCAAGTTGGTATTACAGAAGTATTATCAAATGTAGTTATAGATTAAAGAACAAATGTATTAGACAAAGAACATTATGATATTTTTTAAAAAACCGTTTGAATTGTAGAATAATAATTTTAAAATAACAAGAACAAAGAACCTCGTTTCTTTTTTCGTCCAAATAAAATGCAGGCAATGTATACAATTTTAATTCTGTCTCATCTAAATTAGGAATGATATGATTCTTACATGATATTTCCTAGGTCACTGGCGATCATCAAATTTAATTCAAGTATATAAACCTTCAGCACCACATAAATGTCGAATATCCTTACGATCAAATCTGTAACACACACATCTGGACAGCTATTTCGACACGCTAAGTCTCATCAGTAATGTTCAAGCTATTCAGAGCGAATGATTGATCTAATTTTGCCAAGTGCCACCTAAGACTCAATACTGTTTAAATACTAGTAGTACTTGAGGTATCAAACTTCCGTATGATTATTAAAATTATTTGCATATATGAACAAAATAGTATTGGTTATAACTTTAAAATAATTTTTTTATGAAGCATTCAGAAATAAATTATGTCGTTTTCTTCTATAAAGATACCTTGCCGAAGCCTTGGAAAATATTGATTTAACCACCCATAGTCAAAATTTGTCTCTCCCATCTAAATCTCTCTTGATTTGGAAAAGATTCATCTTCTCGAATAATTTGGAATAGTACTAATGATTGAAGAAATGATAATTTTGAAAAATGAATGACTGCCAATTCCTTTCATCCTTATTTTATCTTGAGTATACATTTTTTGTTTTATTATTGTAGTTTCTGTAGAACTAGAAAACATTTCATTTGCGACTGAATTAGGAATGAAGCAGCTGTATTTTATAAGAAAATTAGAGCTTCTCATTTACACAAGTTATTTCAGTGAGAAAGATAGTCAGAATTTCATGAATTTTAATCGCGTGATTTACTGAGTAGCTTTAGTGCTAGCCAAGGTTTACTTTCTAGAGTTTTCGATGCCTTTATGTGCAAAAGTTCCAGTAACGTTACTTGTAGGTGGACATGATTAATTTCAACTAGTCTAAAAGCCAGACTTGTACGTTCATAGTGAACATGAGAACACCTACTCTGTGTTTCAATGGAAGTAGATGGATTTAATAGTGCTTCCTTTGAAGTAGACATGATTGAAATTTAAATAAATTAAATTTAATCAAGAGAGAGAGAGACAGAGAGGCTGAACTTTCAACTAAACAAATATTTTCTTTAAAGTGATTATATAAAGAAAAGAAGAAATATGCAAGACGGTCGTTTTCATTAAATTATCTCAATGCTTTTAACCATTTTATGGATGTTTCACTATTACTAATTGTTTCACACTTTAAAATTAATATAAAATTTTGTAATGTATAGTAATAGGGGAAGGCGTGGCAAGTTTATACAGGGACACTTTGTTACAATGAAGGTCTGCTAAATACAGGGCAAAATAGCATGTAACATGTGAGTCATTGCAACAGGTTGTATCAATTTCAAGTTTCGGTGATACTTGTGTTTTCGATACTTAAGTTTTCTAAACGCCAAAACACTATACTTCACTCGACACGCATTTCGCCAACCAAGATGGCATCATCTGGAGATGAATAAACCTTGATGACTGAAACAACTGGGGGCACACGCTGTATGATAAACATTTGATTTATGTTTCCACGAAATATTTTTTGACAATTATAGCCACATAGTTCTGCATTCTACCTGGTAGGTCGAAAATTTACGAGTTAACTCCTCGTCACACCTAAGTTAACGTTATCTATATTGTATCTTTTATATTCTTCCTTTTGTTTTGTATTTTTCACATTTTTGCAGCATTAAGAAATGCACTACAAAGTAATCCAGCCAATTTACAAAATCGAACTAGTTTGAGTAGCACCGATATAATGGATTTACTCTTTGTACGAAAACCACAAACTTTCAGTGGCAAAACATCAGATATAAAATGTAGGTGTATTTGTTTAAGGTTGCTGCACATTTTTTGTCGACTCATAATGAAAAAGAGGAGAGGAAAGAGTAAGAAAAGAGATATAAATTTCTTAATGTCATTTATAAAAGTGGCCGTAGATATTTTCCAGATTTTCCCACTTTTATTAAATACAAATCCTTAAAAAGTTTTCTTACCGAATTAAAAACTGTATATTTCAGCAAAGCAACTTTGAAAGCAGTTACTTTCTCAGTTATGTTACCAGCTACCTCTCAGCATTGGGATTTAAACGAAAATGGTTACTGCAGGAATTAATTTTTGCCTTGCTAAAATGAAGTTGACAAACATTTTCCACTATATCATATAAAACCGACTCCATTCTTCTAAACCGTTTAATTGCCTGTCTCAAAACAACTTTTAATGATCCATATTTAAAGTCAATGCAAAGCTGCGGGAATTAGTTTTAAGTTGAATGCGATATTTACGTAAATTTACAGCAAGTTTGCAGCAATTTACGGTTGGCGTGAAATGCATCATTATAGAGACAAAAGAAGGCACCCTAATATCTACCCGCAGTAGCGAGGAATCGGTCAAAACTTCAATACATATATATTTTATTAACAAGGGTTTGAGACAAATTCGAAGTTTTTTGTAATATTTTTTGTCATCGAGTTAATCGCAGAAATCAAAAACGTTTTATTTACTTTTTTTATTCCTTTTGTAGAACTCAACACTCAACTTTTGCAACACTCAACACATGCTGGACGTTGTTTTATGTATCTTGTAACAATACCAACGAAGTCCATTTCGATACGTAAAAACGTTAATTCTGACTTTCGACGTGCACGAGATAAAAACCCTTACATTTTCGTCATAACATCATATTTTCGTGAAAACGTAATATTTTCATTCGAAAAAACCTTTACAAAAATAGCTATAATCTAATACTGAGGTATGCATTACGAATTTTAATGAATTATCTAAAGTAAAAGTAATTTAAATACCCAAATAGGTCAATGATATTCAAAGTACCCCTATGTTGTATAACGATCAAGTATAATCCGTAAAGTACAAATAATACGTAACCAATTCAATATTGAATTGAAATAAAGATTATACTCAATATTAGATATTATCCATTATTAGAATCCTAAAAGCAATTTTCGTTTGAGATAATCATTTAAAAATTGGATAAATTATAGATGTGGGACAGCATTGTACCATCAGGAAGGCAACATAGCGACTTTCTAATACTTAGTATACTGTGTCTAAGTTAAAATGTTACGATGTACCTAGTTAATAAATTGTTCTATGTACACTGAAAGAAATGGGCGTATTAAACTGTTTCACTAGGATAACATCCATATCACATATTAAAATTTTTATAGTAAGTATAAAACTTTTATTTTTTTTCTGAAAAGTCATTACCATACTCATTATTTAATCAGTTTCACTAAAATAGGTTTAATATAAATTATACATAGGGGAGATAGGGACTATAAGTAATAACTTTTAGATATATTATATTTTATATCTATTATATTTCATTTGTATAACAGGTAAGATTTAGTAATGGTGAGAAACATACCGTAGTGCCCTCTTTGGGTCTGTGCTACTATCCGTCTGACAATTATTGTCAAATTGACAGACAGATAACGACCTGCTTTTCCGCAGGTGCCATTACAGCAGTGACCTCTATTGTCTTTAAGGAAGACAATCCTACTTATTTATTTGAAGGAGATGCCGAAAACAACTACTCCACGGGAAATATGCCCCGACTGGCGTTGCATTACATCGGCATCTCCATAGGAGTCGCCACCTCGTTCATCGAGACCAAATACCAGACACTGACCGGTTTCGCGCTTATTTTGCGCTCATCAGAGTGCCATAGGTAGTGGACTTGATGATGTTGCGACGTGATTGCCTAATGTGCCGAATTTATTGGAATTCAAAATTCGGTACTTCTCATTCTCCCCAAGGGACTGAATATCCCCGCGGACCGTATAGCAGCACTGGTATAATATTTTTATTATTGTTGTTATTATTATATTTGTATTAAAAATAGAACCACATATTATATACTTTATGAATCATATATACTTCTATAAGTCTGTAGAGCTGAAGTCACTCCAGCGTTGGTCAAAATATACCTCTATAAAATTACGTCAAACTTATGAATTTACTGGTATGTTTTTTATGGCCGCTCGTTTATCTTGAGCTATTTCGAAATGTACCGTAGAATGTACTAAAACATCAAGTTATTTATATCTTGTTAATTTTGTGGAAAGTCCTAAAGACAATTGACAATTTTATGGCAAAAGGGGATGTTTTATTACATGAAGTATCCTATATATTTCGTACGTTAATACGTTATCCGTATAATTTCCAATTTATATTAAGCTGGATCTGAAGTAGAGTAATATGAGTATTAGTGGATTACGGCAAAGTCCAGCAAATATTATTTCTTTACATTTAAATCGCTCATCAGCGTACACTCTCAAGGATATCAAATATCTTTTCACCACAATATTTTATTTAACTTCACATATACAAGTCCTGAAATAAAAATATGTTCAATTTGAAAACAAATACCCAAGATATTAGTACATTATAGTTCAATAAAAATAAATAACATAATACTCGAAAAATAATTCTACTAACAAAATACTAATGGGGTATTTTCCTTCAATCGGAATGAAAGTGGAAACCTGTATTTTTATAAAATATATATTTTTTTTATATTTATTAAGATAAAAATTATTAAGACTGAATCGGTAGAAAATTTTTAATTCAATTTTGAAATTTTATTCTATATTCGTGACGTCACTAAGTGAAAACTAGGGAATATGTATCTATAAAGAGGTCACACTGATAATATGTGGCTAGTTCAGTTTGTAACGACGAGAAACGACAGTCGACATTTCGATAATTGACATTTGAAATTTCCTGTTTGTGTTTGGCTTGACAACTTGACGTGTTGTATTATTGTTTTCTTGTAAAGTAAACTTTTATTAAACATGGAGCAAGGTGGCCAAGTCCGACAATTTACCGGTTATAGATTCTTTTATGATAAAGATCCTATAGATCCTTTCAGAAATAAAAGGAATGAAAAATGTAAGGTTAGTATTTAACTTAACAGTATTACTGCAAAGTCGATTAAATATATTCAAAAATTACCTTTACAAATTACGATGTTTTTCTATTACTAATAAATACACTTGTAATCAGTCACAGGCAGATACAACAATTCACAGGTAAAAATATAAACCAAAAACATTGTCTCATCTTTACCATGATGTTTACCCTAACCAAACAATTTAAACATAAACAAAAGTAAAGTTGTCACGCAGTGACACCAACCACACAAATGAAAATATCCTAGAAATCACTAAAAAATGGCGCAAATTTTGAATTTTCGCTTAGTGACGTCACATAGATATCGCGCACAATAAAAAAATAATTTATGGACTTAAATGAACCCAATATTAAAATTCCAGAAATACGTATCTCTTCTTTTTCCAACTACTTTCCATTGCCGATGTAAAAAAAAATAGGAAAACACCCTATTTGTTATTTAGTGGTGGAAGGCAACTGGGAACCACACCCACAGACTACCTCTGTGGCTGCATCTCTGAGCTCTGTCGCCTGTATCACGTCTCCACCCATAGATATTGATACTTCGGCCCACCCATGCACCGTTCTTTTTCTTTGTTTAATACTGATTTTACTATCAACCAGTTCTTGTCTCTGAATTGAAGATATTTTATTTGGGGATTCGTATATGTACGTAAAGAACCTTGTAACACTTATTTCATGCACTTCTCTTTGATCTATTGAGCTAAAATGTGGTAGACTGATAGATCTTGAATCACTTTAATACTTTTGTATAGGTAATACAAAATCAAGATGGGGACTCTAAAAAGGGGAATTAACTGTGGTGCTTATGGTCCATAAAAAATAACATAGGGGCTTATTTGGACAATAATTAAAATACATAAAATATTTATCACGGTATGTCACAGCATTGGAGCACAAGTTGCTGATGTAAAATGTTTTACTCCTTCTTCTGTAGATATAAGTACACATATTTGATTTAAACGAAACTAAGCTACTTCTCGCATCTAATTTTTCTGAAGAAACTAGAATGTATCTAAATCAAATACTTAGCATCATTTCGTTTGGTATTCAATTATTAATTATTCGTTAATTCCGATGGATCAATCGGAAATTGCATTTCTATGATATCAACAAATTTAATATTTGAAAAATTTAGGGGAATTAAAAATTTCAAGTAGATATTTATTCCGCCCTCTTGGAGCAATCACTTTCTTTCAGATAAACTGAAATACAACTAAAGTTAAAGTTAAATAAAACACTGTTTATCAGTGTATCTGCAAAATGATACGGGTGAATTATTTTAAATATTTTTAATAGTCGATGTAAATGTTAATTATAATATAATAATAATAATAATAATAATAATAATAATAATAATAATAATAATACCTCTACTTTTAATTTTAAACACGAGAAAGCCCGAAAGTCTTAGACTTGTGTGGGAGATGGGGCGGCACATTTAGTAGGCCCCATTTGCATCTTAGAAATGACTTACGTTGATAAGCCCTAACCACGATTCAGTGCTTACTATGAGGAAAACTGGAAAACTTGATTAGATAGGGGATTAGTCAAAGATTAACTGATGTTGATCTCTCAAATTAACACCAAGATTAGATTCTTACCATCCCAGGCATGCACGGCGATGCCGTGATCTAACCCAGTCTTGCGAACAAGACTTAATCTACCAGTAGACAATTTGATTAAAAATTTCCCCGCGATATCGAATCGAACCAACAGCTTCTGGACTAACCTCATAAATTAAATCAATTGCTTTTTTAATATATTTATTTCGAGTAAATATTTTTTTTCTTAATTGACTATAATTTCCACCGGTACGTACAGAATGAAAGCTTTTCTCGACAAACTATAAAACAAATAAAATTCACAATAACGCAATAAAATACATGATACATGATAATAAGGATAATGATAAATAGTCGTCGGTCAAACACGTACCGTGAATGAAAAAATTAAATGAAAAACTATTGTTATAAAAATATTAAGAAATGGAAAGCAATACTTATAATTGCTCTAATTTTCAGCAAACATTTTTTAACTTAGGCATCCTGTGTAGGTACTGAGCATTTGTCAAATTTGGAACAAACTGTATGCGAAATATCACAAAGAGCCGGTTTTAGGCAATATATCTCTGAGCTTATGCGTCAATTTTAGTCAATATTTCAGGAATGTATTGTTTCAGTACCCATAGGTCGCTTGCTGACAAATTTATGGCGACCCGTTGAATGGACGGGATTTTACAAATAAAATATGGATATAAAGTGACGAGGCACAGTTTTTGTAAACTTTATATTTTACAAATTATATGCTTATATGTTATGAAAAATCAGTATCTGATCTGCAACAAAAGTATGATTTATCACACCCCAACAGTATGATCAAAATTAGTCAGAGTATTCTTTCTGTAACTATATTACCTAAAATTAATAATATTTGACCATAAGTGCGAACAAATGTAATTTGAATGTTTTGAAAAAATAATTATTCAATTTTATAACAATTATAAAGAAAATTTTGGATATTCTGTATGTTACATTTTTATTTTCGTTACATTTATTATCATGAGACAAAAGTTTTAAAGTTTGCCTGAAAAATCCACTGTAGAATATGCAACAAAAGCAAATATTCGATAAATTAACTTAAGTTAATCCATAGTTTTTTAGTTCGACACAAATTATGTAATATTTAGAAGTATGATTAAATAAAAATTGTAATAAAATAAGATTTAACATGTCCAACACCAGGTTTCTTTGCTTCTGAACGTTTCAGGTTCCACCCTTAGCATAATATAAGCATGAAATGATATATTATAAATTGTAACAGAATAGTTTATAATTTGTAATATGTTGTGTCAATTGTAAATAAAATATTTTACAAATATAGACATCGTCGGCACCATTTTTTGATATTCCTAGTTGTTTGACAATTAAACAAAAAGAGAAGCAAACAGTTGGTCTGGGTAAATGGACGCGGTCACTTCTATGAGATTTCAAGGCGTAGGATAAATATTTTAAGCTGAAAATCGAGGGGCAAACCGCGCTCAAAATTTGTACACTAAACATCCACTTTCTACAGTACATCCACGGACATCCATAATACATTCACGTACATCTACGGATATCCAAGAATATCCAGGAGTATCCATGGACATCCACGGCCATCCATGTACATCCATAGACATCCAGGAAACATCCGGAGACATCCTCGGACTTCCACAGACATCCGCGGACATCCACGGACATCCGCAAATGTTCCAATTTAATTTTCATACTGCTAAATAACTTAAGTTAAACTTTATATGAAAATCGTGAAGGGGGTGAACACCCTTTGGTGTGAAGATATCACTGACCTAGTTTTCCACATAATACCAAAACCGTATACTCCACTCACTGAGTGCAGTATAGTGTTTTGGTGTTATGTGGAAAACTAGGTCAGTGATATCTATATGAAAATATACAAATTAAAGATTCTTGTTTCAGCATAATGTAAATACTCGTAAAGGTATTACTATATTTTGTTTTTAAATTTTATTAAAGTATCCAGTACACACACACACACACATAACAAAAAACTTAATAATACCTCATGCTAAGTAACAGGTAGTAACTTAAAAAAAATCATACACTGTATATATGCTTACAGTATCCAGTAGGTACAGTACCTACCTATCAATAATTATTAATAAAGCAGAAAAACTAGACATTAATATCACACATCAGTAAGTAATAATAGAATAAATAAAGAAATAAATAGATTCATTCTGTACAATCATAATAATACCTGTATACATTAAAATGACAATAAATATGAATTTTAATTGGACTCCTCAGAAGAGGATTAATGAATACTGCTCAATTTTTCGCTGCTTCAAGCTTTGTCTAATACGTCGACTAACCGTATTAGTTTCCACCGAAGTTCCCTCTGTTATTGAAGCTTCTAAGACCTGATGAATATACAGAGGTAATTGAAAAAATTGGTAGTGTATACTTATAATTGCAAGTATTAACGAACGGATGGCTTTTAGGGGCAATTTTATCTTGACCTATGTGGGCAGCAGTAATATAAGTATGCTCTTTATTTTTCTTATTTAAATACTTTAAAGCTAGAATTCTACCAATAACAAAGAAGAACAAAGCCCAATCTCCAAATTATAATTCATCTTTTGTTACCTATATGAATTTCTACAAATGGACCATCCTTTGCAATATTTGATACTTTACTGGTAAACTTTTTAAGTTTATGTTGTTGCAAAAATCAATATGTTGCATCTCTATATATACAGTGAGCGCCAAAAGTGTTGCATAAATTAATTATTTCACAAACTTTCAGTTGTTTAAAAAACGCTTGACCCCGTCGATTTTTTTTTGTTTAGCCTGTATTATGTTATATACGGGGTGATACGGACGCACATGGACACAAAGAATTTTTTTTTAAATGGGACATCCTGTATATTTTCCATATTTAGAAAGAGGACATTCTCACGATCACAGCAATATATGGTTTGGTGGGGTTAACACAAATATTAACGGAGATAGTGTCACTGGAATACTAAAAAACATTCCTCTTTATTTAATCGCATTTACGACACCTGTCAAGCTTTGACATTATTGTATTAAGTCTGTACAGTTGCAACAATTAAAATTCAATTATGGTTCAATTAACAGAGACTCAGATGATAGAAGTTTTAATATTTCTTGGGTATGGAGGTTTGAGTAGAACTCAAAATCAGGTGTGCGACTTATTTAATGCAAAATATCCAAATAGTCCAATCAACCAACCTGCTGCTAGTAGAATTAAAAAAAAATTCAGAGAAACTGGACATGTTAAGGATATTGAAAGGTCGGGTCGCTCAAAGATAAAGGACGAAAAAAGTCGAATATTTGCTTACAAATCCAAGAATACCCTTATACTACATCTAGAGCAATAGCAAACGAAAATGAAATTAGTCAACGCTCCGTACTACGTGTATTAAAAAAGGAGAAATACCATCCATATAAGGTTCAACTTACTCAAGAGCTCAATGAAGATGACCCTGACAGACGTTTCCAGTTCTGTGACACACTAATGAATATGTGTAATGTTAATTTGGATATGAAATGTCAAATTATATTTTCGGATGAAGCCACATTTTGTCTAAATGGCACGGTGAACCGTCAAAATTGTAGATATTCGATTACAAATAATCCGCACTGGATAGTCAAATCACATACCCAGCATCCACAAAAAACTAACGTCTGGGCGGGAATAATTGATAATCGAGTGATAGGTCCTTTTTTCTTCGATGATACCCTTACAGGGAAGAGATATTTAACATTTCTTCAAAATTATCTCCTTCCTGCCGATGATAATAATCCTGATCTACCGAATAGTTCAATCTGGTTTCAGCAGGACGGTGCACCACCACACTTTGCTCGACGTGTTTGTGATTATTTAGATACGTGTTTTCCTTAACGGTGGATTGGTAGAGGTGGATCCATCGAATGGCCTACAAGATCCCCAGATCTTACTCCAATGGATTACTTTTTGTGAGGATATTTAAAGTCAAATGTTTATATCGACGGACCACAAAATTTAGAAGACCTAAAAAACAGGATCAGACATGAAATGAGACAAATTAGTGTAGCTGTTGTCCAAAACGTTCAACGGGAATTTGTAAATAGGCTTGGCTATTGTCAAGAAGTTAACGGATGGCATTCTGAACATCTTATTCATTAGTTGATATTAAATGTATATTTTTTTTCAATTTTTATAATACAATTAGGTATATAAATGCGATTAAAATAAAGTGGAATGTTTTTTCAATATTCCAGTGGCTCTATCTCCGTTAATATTTGTGTTACCCCACCAAACCATATATTGCTGTGATCGTAAGAAAGTATCCTCTTTCTAAATATGTAAAATATACAGGGTTTCCCATTTATAAAAATGTCTTTATGTGTCCATCTGCGCCCGTATCACCCCGTATATAACATAATAAATAAAGGTTTGTGAATAAATAATGAATTTATGCAACACTTTTACCGTTCACTGTGTATCATTTCTAATGTGACCCGATTGATTAATACTTAAAATGTATTATATTTCTATTTCGTTATTTACTTTTAAAATTTCTTGTGGGGTTGTTATTTCCTTGGTTATTTCTTCGGCCACATCTTCAGGAAGATTTTCATGTTCCAAATTTTGTTGCAATAAAATGAAATAACAAGAATCGCTTTCCACAAACACACTAAGATTTTATATGTCAATAATTGCATTGATTAGGGCAGAATCACTCATTCTACCACGCATCTCACTGTTGTACCTATTCTTGAATAATAAGCAACTTAAAGCACAACAAACAAAATTTATCTGCAACACGTTTCAGTAAAGTTACTAATAGAAACAAAGTCAAAAACAGTGATTTTTATAGGTACTAACCTCAGTATTAACAAGTTTTATTATTAAATGCATTCGAAACATTAAATCAGTCTACTTTTTTGTTTTAACAAGTAACGCCCACAAAAGCACTGAATACATTTTTGCACTCTGTTAAAAGGGAGTTTACAAGTGAATAATACCGGTTTAACTAGTTTATGACCAGTATTACGCAATATTTAACATTACGTAGCCGTAATATTTTCAAAGACATCCACGTACGTCCACGGACATCTACGGACATCTACGGTTATCCACGCATATCCACGCACATCCAAGCAT
The DNA here is from genome assembly GCA_963924545.1 of Pogonocherus hispidulus. Lineage (NCBI taxonomy): Eukaryota > Metazoa > Arthropoda > Insecta > Coleoptera > Cerambycidae > Pogonocherus > Pogonocherus hispidulus. The sequence continues at coordinate 82,312,591 of OZ004693.1, forward strand.
ATCCACGGACATCCACAGACATCTGCGGACATCCTTGGACATCCACGTGCGTGTACACCAAACATCCATCGCGGTTTGCCCCTCGCTGAAAATACATCCACTTGACAGGCAGCAGATTTATACCGCTTAATTCTGCTTACAAACTGACTATTAAATAACGATAAACAGAATATAAATATTTATGGGTTAGGTATGATAATCCCCTTAAAGCATTTTATACGAAATTGCCAACAGTAACAAAGCAGATATTTTTCATTTTATATACCATAAAATATTTGTAGGGGAATTACTCTATTTCAAACGTATTGCTTTATTTTACCCCAACGAAAGTGAATATTTAAATCTCATATGTGAAGCCTGGATACAAGCAAGGTTAAAAACACTAAAAAAATTGTAACATTTTTTAAAAATTAAGTAAGGTTTTTGTTTTTCGGCCAATACTGCAACTTTTTTAATGTAACGTAGCTACAACATTTCAAAACCAATTTTTAGAAAAATGAAATTTAAAGACGGCCTTTGACAGTGTATTTTTATATGCGCGTATATGGCTTATATTCGCGTATATGGTATATAACCCGATTGGTTACAGGCTGTAGTCAATTTTCAAGTCTAATCATATTAAAATAATTTTGATTACAATCAAAATTGTCTACATTTCCGGGCTTATTTTATAATTTTCCATCTAATGTTTTAGGGTACATATAAATCACTAACCGGCACAATCTTCGTTCCCACCTAATAAAAGGACCTTAGGCAATCTCCTGGCAACCGATTCACTATACAGGGTGTCCACCTAGTGCGCGTAAGTCCAATATCTGGGTTAATAAAAGAGATAATTAAATTTTTTTTTCTACAGGGTTGTCTAATATCCCGAGCTGCACAAAATGAAAATATATTTACATATTCAGGGTGTTCAGTTTTTCCTGGACAGGTACCAACTTCATTTTTTTAAATGGAAACCTATATTTTTTATGGCATTATCGAATTCTACGTAAAAAATTAGTGGGACTTTGTGCATAATACTGCTATTGAAATATTGATAGTTTTCGAGATATTTGACTTTTAATTTTTTTTTCTTATGTTTCGTCACTTCTAATACTTGACATAATTATGGTTGTATGACAGATAGAAATTATTTTTTTTTCAGAAACTGTAGAGTGAAGATGGCTCTTTCGAAAAACGTATCAAAAGTTGACCTGCGATATACAGGGGGCAACAGAAATCGTGCCAAACCTGATGGTATAAAATTTAAAAAATCTCGACTTTTTCAAATGGAACACCCTGTGTTTATGATTTCATTAGATGCCTTTCTGTAGACTCTACAATTTTATAATAGCTTTCCCTATACCTAAGTTGCGTAGTTTTTGCAAAAAACCCACTTTTATGAAAAATAACCGATTTGCGCACGTTCCTTTCTCGGGAAAAACGCAGTGAGCGTCTGTCACGCAATAAAATTTGTGACAATCAGTTTACATGTCATTTCTTCTTTTACTGAATATTCACGTACGAGTTTAGAGTAAGTACTAAGCGTGCATACAATGAACTATTCAAAAGAAGAATTAGTGAAAATGGTTTATGCCTTAGGAGAAGCTCATGGAAATTGTTTGCTAGCAGCACGTATTTACAAAGCAAATAATCCAGATTTACAGAGATTTCCACGTGCTGACTGTTTTGAAAATGTGAAAGAAAGATTTGAAAGAACAGCAAATGCGAATTATGGGAAAACTACCAGGAGACATGACGGTAACAATGACGATATTCAGTTTAATGTTGTGGCGTCTGCTGTTGAAAATCCAAATATTAGTGTCAGGAAAATCAGTAATAATCTTGGAGTTTCCAAAAGCTTGACAAACAAGATACTAAAGAAGAATAATTTTCATCCGTATCATATTGAAAACCATCAAGCACTGTTACCTCAAGATCACCTAAACCGCCTGCAATTTTGCCACTGGGCATTGGATAAAATTCAGGAAAGTCCAAACTTTTTTTGAATGTCTTGTTTACTGACGAATCAACATTTTCAAACACATGCTTACCCAATCGTCGCAACTTTCATCACTACGCTGACAATAATCCAAGATTATTGAGGGTACTAGATAATCAGCATCGTTTCAAAGTGAACGTGTGGGCTGGAATTTGTGGAGAACATATTGTTGGACTGTACTTTTTTGAAGGCAATTTAAATGCCAATGTGTATTTGCATTTTTTGCAAAACGAACTTCCCCTTCTACAGCTACAGAATATGCCCACTGATTATTTGGTTCAACAATGGTTTCAGCATGATGGTGCCCCTCCACATTCCACTTTGGCGGTACTGTGATTATTTTATTGTTGTAGTACTTTTCCTATTATCTATTCATATTTCATATTAGAGAACACCTAAACCACGTATATCCAAATAAGTGGTTAGGTCGTGGTGGTCCAGTTCCTTGGCCTGCACGTTCGCCTGATTTAAATATTCTGGACTTTTTCTTGTGGGGTTATATCAAGGAGCGAGTATACGAAGTACCACCAACGGATATGCAAGACTTGAAAGAAAAGATCCAAAATGAGTTTCTAACCATAACGCCCGAAATGTTAAGAAATGTTCACATTCATTTTCGTCGTAGATTAATGCTTTGTGTTGAAAACAACGGTGGACATTTTGAGCATTTACTTTAGGTTAGCTTGCTTGTATGAGTATTGCGTATTCTTTTTTCAATACTCTATGTATATTCATCCATTTCACTAATAATTTTTCTAACTACGGTAACACCGTTTGGTTTTCAATATGATACGTATGAAACTTCTTCTTCAATATCTTATTTGTCGAGCTTTTGAAAACTCCAAGATTTCTACTGATTTTCTGATACTAATATTTTTGGATTTTCAACAGCAGAAACCACAACATTAAACTAAATATTATCGTTGTTACTCCCATGTCTCCTGGTAGTTTTCTCATAATTCCCATTTGCTGTTCTTTCAAATCTTTCTTTCACATTTTCAAAACAGTCAGCACGTGGGAATCTCTATAAATACGTGCTGCTAGCAAATAATTCCCATGAACTTCTTCTAAAGCATACGCCAGTTTTGCTAATTCTTAATTACATGTAGAGCTTTTATGATTTTTTACTTTTATTTACAAATAAATGGTAACTTTCCATAAAGACTTGTTTATTAAACTGAAATTATCTAAATTTTTCAGTTATTTTTATTTTAAGAAGTGTAAACTAATACATTTTATAAAAATAAATAGCCTTACAATATTTTTTCCGTCAAAGGAGTGCGCAAATCGGGTATTTTTCATAAAAGTGGGTTTTTTGCAAAAACTACGCAACTTAGGTATAGGGAAGGCTATTATAAAATTGTAGAGTCTACAGAAAGGCATCTAATGAAATCATAAAACACAGGGTGTTCCATTTGAAAAAGTCGAGATTTTTTAAATTTTAATCCATCAGGTTTGGCACGATTTCTGTTGCCCCCTGTATATCGCAGGTCAACTTTTGATACGTTTTTCGAAAGAGCCATCTTCACTCTACAGTTTCTGAAAAAAAAATAATTTCTAGCTGTCATACAACCATAATTATGTCAACTATTAGAAGTGACGAAACATAAGAAAAAAAAATTAAAAGTCAAATATCTCGAAAACTATCAATATTTCAATAGCAGTGTTAAGCACAAAGTCCCACTAATTTTTTACGTAGAATTCGATAATGCCATAAAAAATATAGGTTTCCATTTAAAAAAATGAAGTTGGTACCTGTCCAGGAAAAATTGAACACCCTGAATATGTAAATATATTTTCATTTTGTGCAGCTCGGGATATTAGACAACCCTGTTGAAAAAAAAATTAAGTTATCTCTTTTATTAACCCAGATATTGGACTTACGCGCACTAGGTGGACACCCTGTATATTATTGTTCCTTTTTCGCAAACGGAGGCATGAAAAATAGTCATACGTTTTTCTTATTAATCGCCTTGTTTTGTCCTCTCACTTTAAGAAATACAATAATCATCGGAAATCGTTTTAGAATGTTTTATTTACTATCTCTAAAATGGCGTTATAAAAAAACAAGCGGTAGAGAAATTATTTTTTTGTTAAAGCCTGCTCTTAAGTTACAAAGTGGCCAAAAAATTGTTTTGTAAAGAAGCAATTTAAAAATTTAAAGAACTTTAAATCGCAGAAAACTTTTATTATTTTCTAAAAATGTCCACCAAAGAGTTTTTTGTGATGAAATATCATTTAGTTACTTTTGTAATGCAATATCGAACCTTTATTAATATACTAAAAAGATTGTTGTTCTTTTTTTATTATTTTACAATTGGTTTTAAAAAATATATATTTTTTTTAGTTTACCTCTGTACTTAATTTTTTTTGCTCAATTTTTTTAAGATATATGCAATAAGTACAATAAATATCTGTAAATATAATTACGATATATTCAAAAAGTAATACAATTGTCAGAAAAACAAATTTTTAAATGTGTAGGTATTCATTTACCATTCACATTACTGCTCGATGGCTCAGAGTTTAGTGTCCTATCGCTTAACCGTGGGTTGTGGGTTCAAATCTCCAGTCCGCTGGACAATTTTTATTTAAATTCTCTTTTCGTATATCAAGGGCTGTTCGCAGGGCTGTCTCCGAAACCATGCTGGCGTGTGTGCCTATAGGAATGAAAGCCTGGTGAGAGATGAAAACCAATGGATACTTGATTATACCGAATGATGATAGGTCGCCCCTACCACACACAATACTCCGAGTTTCGAGCTAATTCTTGGGATTAGAGTGAGGGGTAGAATTATTATTATTATTTCAATTTAAACCACAGTATAATTATATGTATTAATAATAATATTTGCTATATATTTTTAAAAAAGTTTTGTACTGTACTTATGGCGGTTGAACAACATATGTATACAGAAACAGAGAAAAATGATACACCTGAAAAATTAAGAGACTTTTCTGTCTAGTATCTTACCTATAATGTATCAATTAATATTAAGGTTAATTTAATATTAATATTAAATTTTTCAAAATTTCTTTGTTAAGCGAATATAGCAAAAATTTATATAATTGCAAAAACTGTATTGTTTATTCCAACAATTTTTAAAATATTCTTCTTTAGGAAATACATTTATTTTCCACAATTGCCATACACTATCTTATCTATACCTAATACCTTTTAAGTATACTCAAACATAAAATAACTGTTCTTTATTTCAATCAGAATATAATTACTATTTCAACATTTTTGCTACAAATTTTAAAATACATACCTACTGTTAACTATTAGCTCCTTACAAAATATGTTTTTTTAACAATATTTTTTTATTACCTAGGTGTAGGTATATGTATCCAGATTGAAGATATACCGCATATAGAATATTCAAATGATGCTGAAACTCAGTCTAGTTTTATATACATAAGTATACACATTTTCTACAAACATTGCAGGTTATATGAGTAATTATTATATTTAAAGACCTAAAAAATTATCTTTTTTCTGCAAAATTTGATTTTCTATAAATTAATGCAATAATCTGTTCAATATTAAGCCTTATCTACATTTCAATATTACATATTTAATAACTATAAATACCTACTTGTCTCATATTGAAAAACTCAAGTTTGTTTTTCAATAGTAAACTAAATTAAAAGACTGAAATAAATCTGTTTGCGAAAATACACTTTTTTAATTCAGCAGATTAAATATTTTTCTCCTTGACAATTAAATTTATTAGATAATATTAAATACTTAAAGTGACCATTGAAATAAATGCTATATTAATACCAATTACATTTTTAATTCGCCAAATAAAAATAAATAATTTAATCGGTGCAAATTTCATTTATCTCTCCTTTTCTCAGAGTATTAGAATTAAGTATAATTAGTACGTACCTACAAAGAGTAGTAGAATTAAGTTATGAACAACCTGGCGCCTTCGCCAAAATATACAATATCGTAAGGTATATTCCTCCTCCAATCAATATATTCCTTCAGCAGCATTGAACAAATGAGCAATAAGCTTAGACAAAACCATTGTGGTCTAATAATGCTAAACAGTATCTAATATTGCGAGTGATTATAATTTTGTAAAGTTTTATTTGCAATTTAGATTACTATTTTCGTGCTTCCTTGCGTACTTACATTGTTAAAATTTAAGATACACTGACCAATTCATTTTATGGAAATGATGCTACGTGAGGTGTGACTACTACATTTTTATGGAGCATTAACTTTATGTGGAAGAATGGCAACAAGTATTACTAGAGACTCGCAAAACCGTAAAAAAAGAGAATATACGCAATTCATTTACTGAAAGTTGACGACAACTTCAGGCATGCACTTAATATATTTTAATTTGTTTTACGAGGCATTAAAATACCTTCCATTTATCGCATTAGCACATTATATACGGCTCACTTATGGATGGTTAAAAGTCAAAATGTCCAACAACTAATGTTGCACATCAGTAGCAACAAAAATTAAAGCAAATATCTTGCAGGAAGACATAATAACAAGGTGATCACTTTGCAGTGATGGTTTGTCTACTATGAAATGTCATGCACGTTAATTTTGATGACATTTACTAGAAAAAATTATGTAATGAAACAAGATTAAGAAATGCACTAGCATTGAAGATTTTGGGGTAACCCCTGATAGTAAGTTAAGTTTTGTGGTAGAGATCTATAAAATCCAGCGGGAGTCTTTTGGAAATATTAGTTTTGTCTTGGGAACTCAAGATAATTTACAGAAATTAAAAACGTGTTCTTAGGTGCTTTTTAATGCATTGGTCTTCTCAAAATTAGAATCCGCCTCTCTTGTATGGGACCGAGGCTATCAAATTCTTGTCAGCAAATTGGAAAACATACTTAGGAAATATGTTAAATACTTATGGTTTAAATCTGATGATATTTTCCAGCCTCGAGGAACTCCTCAAGAAAAAATATTACAACGATTTTAACTCAATGATTTTGCAACTCGCTGTATGTGTAATTCGTTTGTGAATCCTAAAAATTATAACTAATAAAATTGATTGTCCAGATTTATTATATCCTCTATGTCTTCATGTTCCCCACCTTGCCACTCGGTCTTCATCATTGTTTTATTTTTCGACACCTAATACTAACCTATTAAAGGTTTCTCCGCTGTAGGTACAGAATGCATTATTATCACTTCAAGATGCAGAATTTTATGGATATTTTCTATGACGATATTTCATGTCTTAAAACATTTTTTTACTAATATTTGATTCTACAATTTTATAATTTCCTGTTAATTTTTGAAAACACCTTTATAATATGTAATAAAATAATACTTATATTGAACACTCTGTGTAAGTTAAACTAACGAATTACATGAATGTTTAAAAACAAAAGCCTACGGATTAACTTTAATACGAATTTGGATAATACTATATCTAATAGACGTGTTTCATTTGTCACGATTGCAAAGTGATTTAATTTTCTTTTGACAAAGAAAAGCAGGATATAAAAACAAAGCGAATCAGGTATTGTACATGTCATGATTATAATGGAAATATAAATGGATTCCTTAAAAATCGAAAACAATTATGAACAACATTCTATGCTTGCATAAAAAGCTGAAAGAATATTTGAAATATAAAGCAATGTACAGTACCTTAAACGTAGTTTATATTTTAAATTGGAGTAATATTCAACACCACATCAGTTAAAGTTACATCACATGTTAGGTTTTGAACTAGTATTCATTTTACTGTAATTCAATGTCTCAGCAAATAATTTGTAGCTTTAACTTTACATAAATCAGTTGAAAATATTCCAAGGTGAATTTTCAAGTTACATTTACTGAGGTAGTATATATGTACATCTAAAATATAATGCTGTATTCAGGTCCTACACAAAGTTGTACTCTTTCATAGAATAACTTGTTTGCTTCAGAATTGAAAGCAAATTCGCTCATATGGGAATTCTAGCTCCAGACAACTGCAAATAACTATAGCTGTAGGCAACTGAATTATTTTAGTTTAAACAACTGCGGCTGACTTATTTAATCTAATATGCTCCTACACGTTTCTTGGAATACACTGAAACAAATTCGACGTGCTGGGGGCAATCAGATATCAAATTGTCACTAATATTTCGTTATAGTATTAATGATTATATGTTTTTGAAATTTTCATCGCGAGTTTAATGTGTACCGGTATACCGGTATAAAATTCAAATAGTTCACAAGTTAAAAAAAGCGGACAGAACGGTTCGTGTTGCTTTCTGTAGACAGTTTTTACACATTTTAGAAAATGATAGCCATTGTCAATAAATAGAATTATTATCACTGGTCTGAGGTATATTAGCAACGCCATCATGAAAGGCCTCAGATCCGCCGAATAAAAATTCGGCGGATCTTCTAGCCGGAAAAATGCAGAAGATGGTTATTCTGGGCTCATTACGTCTACTCAGGTCGATTGGATTTCAAAATAATAATAATAATAATAATAATAATAATAATAATAATAATAATAATAATAATAATAATACTTACTTACTTACTTACTTTATTTAACGACCACATTACATACAATTAAAAGTACATTTGAAGTCACTGAAACATTAACCGTTAGAATTTGACCAATTAAAATAATCATTCACACTATAAAAACATTTGTCTATTAGAAACGTTTTACACAACTTATAAAACTTATTAAAACTCAAACTAGTAACATTAACATTGTTAAAACAATGAACAAAGTGATTATACAATCCAACATCCAATTTATTTATTTGCGTTGTACGAATCCTAGAATAGGACTGAATCAAATTTGTTGCATTCCTAGTATTATAGGAATGCACATCACAATGCTTTTGAAATTTGTCAAATCCACGGTGTATTTGCAATAGGGACTCGAATATATAAATACAAGGTAGGGGCATAATTTTAAATTTTTTAAAAAGATGTAAGCACGAGGTACCATAAGGAGCACCTTCTATGGAGCGAACAGCAGCCTTTTGCAAAATTAGCACCCTATAAGCAGCACTTGAATTTCCCCATAACGTGATGCCGTATGTTAAATGGCTATGGAAAATTGCGAAATACACCGTGCGTAGTACATTAGAAGGAAGCGAACGTCTTAATTGCTTCAGACAGAATATCTGCGATGACAGCTTTGAGCAAAGATGATCAACCTGGGGTGACCATTCCAATCTGGTATCTAGGGTTAACCCAAGAACTTTGGCCTCGGACTTAGAAGCCCATTTGTCAGTGGTGAAATGAATGTGCTGAGTCTTGGACTCGTTGAGTTTCAGCTTATTTGATGAAAACCAATTTTTCACCAGTTGAAAACTACGCAAATTAGAACTATCACCCCTTGCAATTAGTGTAGTATCATCAGCAAATATTACACAAGATAAGTCATCTACCGAGTAAGGCAAATCATTGATGTATAATAGAAACAAAATGGGTCCCAAGACAGAACCCTGAGGAACACCGTTTTCAACTTGTAGTAGTAATAATAATAATAATAATAATAATAATAATAATAATAATAATAATAATAATAATAATAATAAAAATAATATAAATATGTCTATTCTCCCATTTTAATAAAAAAATTTGCCCGGAAGTCATTTGCGCCTCAAGAATGACTTACGTTGGTAGACCCTAATCATCATTCAATACTTGAATGAGGGAAACCTCGAGAACCTAGGGGGACAGTAAAACATCAACAGATTTTATTCTTTCACATTAACATCAAGCCGATATTGCCAACCCATCCCTGCGAATAAGGCTTAATTTACGAGTAGAAAATTTAATAAAAAAAATATCTGGTGGAAGACCTCTCGAACTCAAGACCTCTGAATTGAGCGATCGAGACACTAAACCCTGATATTAATTTAAAGATCCATTTAAAAGGTATAATTTTCTAAACATAAATTGCACATACTAAACCGCATTACCACAAATTGTTTTCAATAAACTATTTTTTAGGCTTTTAACATATTTTTGAAAATAAGTGAAACGCAGATACCTATACCTAGATGCTCTAATATTGTGGGAAAAATCTATTTAAATCATTTTGAAGTTTAATTAGAGGGTAATGAGAGAAAGAGAGAAAAGAAAAAGCCTCAACAAAATTCAACGATATCGATCTCGTTTGTTAAAATATGCTGATAGTAATTATAAAATATCTTATTGCTTTAATCATATTTCCTGTGACACTTGTTTGTTTCAAATTAATACATGCACAAAATATAAATTATGCAAAAATAAGAACACTGTCAAAACACCCTTCCTTTTTTGACTAATTTCATATATACATGCAAATTTTATCATGTCACAACATAAAGAAGATTGTTTTTATACACGGCTATATCCGGATCGACTTCCATTGTAATATTGAATATTAATTCATAAATTCGTATGTTTAGGAGGATATGTTACAACATGCCATCTGAAAAACTACTGACAGTGCCACTTTCGACGAGTTGTTACTAGGTAAAATTACATTATTTATTTATTTATTTATTTATTTATTTCTATTCTACTCTACAGACCCATTTACAGAGTAAATAGAAACAGTATACAGTGAGGACATAAAGTCCGCCCCCCCCCCTTTCTAACTTTTGAACCACTGGGTAGATTGTGATGAAATTTGGAACGATAATATATGACTAAATTCTGCATTTTTTGACATATCAATGACAGCTCTAAATGTCAAAGTGACAGCTGGGCGCGCAATAGAAAAAAATTTTTAAATGGAAATGGGGGTCGAGTGCGGACTCATTTTGAAGCTATTTTTATGCTCAAAACATTCCCCAAATTTGAGAACATTTGGATCAGTAATTTCCAAATAAAAACCAGTAATATCGATTTCTGTTATATCATTTTTTTGCATACATATTACAAATTATTGTAAATTATTCAAAGCAGAACAAAAATTAAAAGTAAACAAATAACAATAAACCATCCCTAACCTAAAATAACCTAAATTAAAAAATTATGAAATAATTTAAATTAAACCTAAAAAAAAAATTTTAGAGGCAGAAACAAATTTAGAAAACACGTGTTACTTCAAAAAATGTTGAAAATGACCTCCAAGAACCTCCTGACAAATAAATGTTCCATGGGTAAGTTCTATTATAAAGATTATGTGGTAAAAAGATTATGTTATAAACTGATTTATTTGGAAATTACTGAACCAAATGTTCTCAAATTTGGGGGATGTTTTGAGCATAAAAATAGCTTCAAAATGAGTCCCAACTCGACCCCCATTTTCATTTCAAAAAAGTTTCCTATTGCGCGCCCAGCTGTCACTTTTACATTTAGAGCTGTCGTTGATATGTCAAAAAATGCAGAATTTAGTCATATATTATCGTTCCAAATTTCATCACAATCTACCCAGTGGTTCAAAAGTTAGAGGGGGGGGACGGACTTTATGTCCTCACTGTATAGGTACACTGAAGAAACAATAAAAAATGTACAGAATAAAGAAAAATATAAAATTACATGAGATATTACAATATAAAAATTAAATTAAACAACAAATTAGATGTATAGTAAGAACACAGGAAAAGAGCAATAATAAAAAGCAGAAAATAACAAAAAACAAAAAAATAAAAACCAAAGTTAGGAAAATTATGCATAACATTTCTTGACAGTATTCACATCGCAACTGAATATATCATATTTATGACAATTTATGTTGTAATTATTACATATTGAGAAGGAAGTATGGATGCTAGGAAAAAGCTAGGATGTCCTGGTTTTTACAGCAGGAATTTAGTATCTACAAACACTATAAAAATGCAAGATACAAACCTAATGCAGCGAAATAGTTTTTATTATATATTTTATTTTTTATAGAAACATTAATATATAAAAATGTTAAAAGTAAGTCTAAAGTGCCCATACCATTACTTGCAAGCTTGTGTATTCTGTATAAAAAAATATTGTGATACTCTTTAAAAAGAATACAACTTTATTTAAAGTACTATCTATAATAATTCATCCAAGCGTACAGTTTGAAAATGTAATTTATTTGACAATTGTATTAAAAGACGGATCAAATTATTTCACACGACGCTTCTGCTGCCATATATCATTTTTAAACAAGTTCTAGAATTGGATATTCTAATACACTTTGCAGAGTCTGCGTTGGATTCTTGTGAAACATCTTTCTAATAATATTTGTAAAACGCTTTGGCGTTTTACAGCGTCAATTTTATTTAGAGATTCTTTTACTGTTTTCGTTTATTAGCCTTAATATTCTTTAAGAGCATACGCAGTGTACTCTTGACAATCTCTTAATAAAATTGAAGCATATAAACGCAAAAGTGCTTTCCAACTATTATTTAATATTTTAATTTTTAATTCAATTTATTTAACAGACAAATTTCTCAGATCGATTTGGCGTTGATGTGTTTTATATTTTACTATAAATAAAAGCAACGATAAAAAATACGTGTATTTAAGGATCCATTCTCTGTAGATTTGACAGGAATGAATGCGGGGTCGGATTGAGATGTTGGGTAGCCGATGGGTGGAGACTTACATATTCCCACTACCGAATTATTTAGATTTTGGAGGTGCACGTAAAGGTGAAGTAAAAAGGCACATGGAAATAAAGTTAGCCCTTATTGCAACGGTACCGGATTTGTCTTATAATTGCAACAAAAATTAGTTTTAATGTTATAAATTATGTATCATCGGAAAGATCAAAAGATAAACTAGATCCCTATAGTAGCAAATTTTTGTTTCATACATGTATTTTAGAGAAAATAATTTTTGAAAATACGCTATTTTAGTACAAGATTGTTTGCCTGGAATTTTAAAAATAAAAAGAATTACCAAAAATTACTACTAGGGATATACTACTATACTTAGATTAAAGTCTTGTCTTTCAATATTTTTTTTACTAAAAGTCGCTATCTTTTATAGTTTTTTTATAATTAGACACGAGACGAACGCCGATTTTGGGCTTATTTCGGACTAGTGAATGGACTCTTAAATTTCACAGATAGGTACTATTTGTTTTTCTCTTCTATTTTACAACCGATATGGAGCATTTGATTTGTCCTGAAAAATGAAGCGTCTTCATTATCCATTAATAACAGCTATCTGCTGTAGTCTTTGCTGACATAGGAAACTTTCAGAGAACAAAATGTACTGATAAATACTATATTGGATGAAATAAACCGATATTTTGTTCACGATCGAAGGGAGTTTATAAAGAAAGACTTTTCAACGCTTTGAATTATCAACATAAAACTATTTTATATATACAGTCTACTGATTTCTATAAATTATTAATTGAATGTATTAGTGATGATGAGAAACACCGTACATTTTTTTGATTTTTACTACGATCCGTCTGACAAATTGGCAGATAAATAGCGACCTGTTTTTCTACAGGTGCCATTGCAACAGTGACTTTTATTGTTTTTGAGGGAGACAATCTTACTCATTTATTTGATGGAGATGCCGAGAACAACTCAGCTCAGCTACCACGGAGTATATGCCCCGACCAGCGTTGCATTACTCCGGAATCTCTTCGCAGCTCTTTCAAATAAATTATTTAGAATTTATGTTTGAGCCACTACCTACAAAATAATTTTACTGGATTATAAATTACTTTGCTAACATTAGAATCTTTGTACTATAATAAATAAAATTATATCTTCGTCATTTGAATTTATATGGTGATTATGGTAGTTGTTGTTAAAAATATCTACAATTAATTATTTAAATAATATGAAAACGAAAATACGTTGTTAACATTCCATTTATATCAGTACAAACATCCATACTCATTCATACAGTAAAGAGATCATAGATAGGTACCTACCACCTTTTTTAACCAAAAATAATTTCTTTATATACTTGATATTAGACCAGCTACAAGGAGAATAAACCATCGGCGAATCGAGGAAAACATAATAAAAAACATCCACATAATATCCACAGAGTTTATGATGATATCCACAGTCCTTACCTGGGTCATACTATTAAGCTCATGATACCTGTTGTTAATGCCCTTGGCGGAGCGAAACATTGCTTTCTGAATTAAAGTCCATAGCGGCATGATGAAATTTAGAAAAAATCCTATCGGGCAGAATGCAGAAGGCATCCTCGGTTGGTTACGTTTGCTCAGGGTATACGAATCTCTGGCCCAGTAACCACTAAGCCTAAGGGTTTAGTGAATGATTGCAGGTATTATTAGCAAGCTCTGTGACTGGAGCGGTCACAGAGTAAAGCGAATTGCTCAAGTTTTAGTAATAACTACAGTACAGGGTTATTCAGAACTTATCTCTAAAACTTTGAGGATATGTGCATCATTAAATAAGAAATCGATATCAACAAAAAAATTTATAATAAAAGTCTTAGGATTTCCCGTAAACAATGTTTAAAGTTATACCATTATAAAGGACTACGTAGATGGGCAACTGTACTTCAACGACATCTGATATATCACATTCCTTCAAAAAACAGTAAACAACAGTTTTTGTACCTGGAACGCCTGGTTAAGACCGAGCGAATAGAGTTGGAGTGGGGATAATATCTTTATTGTCTATGCAGTCATCAGTCTATCTGTGTCGCTGTCTCAGTGCGGGTGTTTTATTTATCGTAGGAGTGTTAAACTGTAAAATTTTCAAAATGGCTCATGTGTACAGTAATGCTGAGCTAATGGACATGATTCTTATTTATGGTGAAGTTGGAGTGGACGAGAAGGTGGCCCGGGGCGACTACAACGTATTTTAGCAGCTGAAGAACAAGTGTTGAATCTGGTCCGTGAAAATCCGCGAATAAGTACAAGTCAGATCGCTAGGACACTGCCTGCAGCACTGTTAGCAGCGGATTATCAAGTACGAGTTAGGTTTTGTGAGTGGTTGTTGCAGTAAAATGCTGAAAATCCCCAATTTACTTAATAATTTACGTTTACAAGATCAGCAACCAGGAGGAACATTCGGTTTAGTGCGGCAAAATTGAATAAGGCGTGCATAAAAGTGTGTAGAAGTCGAGGGACAAAATTTCGAACAACTTTTGTAACAAGGTATGTGCAAATTTTTTTATAAATGTCATGTTTCTAATACCTAGTAATCAAGTAGCGCAATTCTTCAAAATTAGTGTAACAAAATTTTATTCATTTTAAAGACACGTCACTTTGGTCACATCTATCTATCTTTAAGTTTATTTTAAAGTAAAAACGCTGCAAATCTGTTTGCGCCGGGTGTCGGTATACTCTCAGAACTTCCGAAGTTATTTTCGTGCTAGCCAGTTTGCATTGTCAGTCCCAAGGTCACTCCATTACAGTGGACCAGTATCCAGCGGCGTGCAATGAAAAATTTTTAAATAGTTTTCAGAACCCGCCAAAAAAATTTTTTTTTCCACTACCACATTTGTACATGTATGTTGAACATCCCCAAATTTTATTATGGATAAGTTCTGAATAACACTGTATAGTATCATACCTAGCTATATTAATTATTAGAGAAAACATTCGAGTTCATTAAAAAAATTTAAATTATTAATTTAATTTAATTTAAATAATAATAAATATTTACCATGAAAATATGTTTATTCAGTAAAATTTTTTAACTAAGTACCTAAGAACTGTTTAAACATTTTATTATAACCAATAAATTATAAAATATATATCTCTAGCTAATTGTAATTGTAAATACAATAATACTATTGATTTATTTTCCAATTCCGAAGAATTTAACTACGGAAATTTTTTCTTATTGTAAGGGCTGTGTATTAAATTATCTGTTTACACTTTTCGTTGAAAGCTAAATGAACCATTACCCCCTGGTAATCGAGTCTCGGTGTTCTTGCTGCCTGATGTATTAAATTATACCCGATTCAGTGGGAGTTTTACCAAATCTTGCTCGATAACTAATGACCACTGTCACAATAGCCAGAGACAACAATAATGCTGCTGGATTTGCCTCGATAAGGTATTTCTGTAATTGCTTTTAGGTCTGAAATTACTGTGAACATTCTCTAAACTGTAATTATTAGAACAGCGACTAATCTCATCTAGGACGACCGTAGAACATCACGTCGTTTGGATTTAGGTCCTCACGTTCTTTCTGGCACAAATGGTTTATTTGAAATAATTTACTGTCAAATATTTTATAAAAGTGAAAAGCTGTTTAATGATTGTCAACTCTAAGAAATACCTCATTAGACCAAAATACGAGTATAATAGGGTAGTAATAATGGGTGGCCCATAATGTAGTGACACATTTTGAAGTCTAATAAGTTTGCCTCTGAAAAACCTATAGGTAAGTTTTCGGTGTTGTTCGATAGAAAATATAAAAAAGTTTTTTTGTGTTATAAAAAATTACAGGGTGGACCAAAGTATAAAATGATTTTAATCAAAATATGGAATTCAAGAAATTTAATAACAAGGGAAACTAACGTATGTCACCACAAACTCAGCTAAGCTAGGGATGTACAATTCCACTAGCTTAAGTTTATGGACATTAGCTCCGGTAGCTCAGGGAGATTTATGAGACTAGGGCGTAGTATTCTTAGGACTGCTTTGACTGTTGACAAGTTATTTGGGCACCAGGATAATTTTTAGATATAAGATAAAAGAAAACTATATAAAAGTTAGTTGAATACACTATAATCAAATAAACAAATTGAATGGAATTTACAAATGAATAATAAAGTGACTATTTAACAATAATTCAAAAATGATTGAATATTGACTAAAATATGAAAAAAAATTTGACAAATGAAATTTTAAAATTGGCTAACTTTACACAATTTTAAGAGGGGTCACTCTGAAAATCTCGTTCCTTCTTTAGGAGGTCCGTACTCTCACCCTTAACCTGTGCTGATGATTGAATCCAGGTGGACTTTCCGTGGCAAAGTGGGGAAGCTAGAGCTCTAGTCCAGATGATGGTCACGTACTGCTAAGTCCAATCCTCTTATCTAGGGATCTGCAGGTGGTAAGCGTCCAGAGTTTTCAGCAGGTTATAGATCTCGCAGTCAGGTTACAGCAGCCTCGTCTCAGAAGAGTACATACAAAGAATTGTTTGTGTTAAGAGTGCCCCAAAATTTACAAATATATAGATGAACGTTGACGGCTAGTGTAGCCAAGATTAAAAATTATAAATAAATTCCTGATGGGAATGTACCAGCAAATCTGGTATGGAAAAATCCTCTGTGATTCTCACAGGGAAAGTAATTAACAAATAAAAACAAAACCTGGAAGGTGTCAACCTTTAGTGACCCTACCCAGAATGAAGCAAATAAAATTACCCAAAAAATTGCATTCAAAAGAACTGATTACAGTTCAGCCACTCGACAATTTCTGAATAAAAAACTCTAATCAATACTATTTAAAGATACAATAGTTCAGAAGGAACAAAAATAAATTAAATAAAAAAACCCTCTATTATCTGACCCAAAATTCCAAAAACAACGGTTTCATAACCGGTTAAACAAGGAAATATTACCACTCTAATTAGGTAAAAGAGAAAAATTATTTCATTAATATTTCAAAAACTGAGTGACAAGTTATAGAAATTCGTATTGATTTATTGTACAAATTTGTTGTCAAAGAACAATAATCAATGAATTTACTATGTTAGGAAACAGGTTCCAGTCTTCTAATCGGCGTGAATGTGAGTTATTCAAATCTATATAAAGTAACAAATTACTTAACCTAGTGCAGAAATTACGATATTAGCAATTTTCTATAGCTCCAATCATATATTATAACTATAAGATAAGAGAAGATAAGATAACGATAAGATAATTAACTTAATTCCCAAAGGGCACAACACGTGGTGGATAATCGCAATCCGATTCAAACAAAATGGAGGCAAGAAAACTCAAATGTATTGGTTTTAAAAAACAATGTTTTCTATAATCTCCTGACTAGAGCACAGCTTCACAAATTTATAAAATCATATTAAAACTATTTTCTATTGTTTAGAATCGTACTACATTTCACCATATAGGGTGACAAAAAAAATCTCACTGACCACGCCTAAATAATTTAACTAAAATCCAGGTAAATCCTGATTATATATGAAATATAATTACTTAATAATGACAACAAATCGCTATTATCTTATTTCTGTACTAATAATTATATCGTAACCAATAATGAAAATGAATAAATTATATATATCAAATAGGTAAATAACTCACATGTGCCTATCCACGAAGACGGAAACTGTCTGTCCTCATTCCTAATCACACCGGCGTTCTCGCTTGAGGCCACCGTTTTTCTAGCCAATGAGCGTTCTCCAACGCAGAATATTTGAAAACGGAAAACTTAAGCCACCAACAATTAGGTTGGGTGTTTTACGGGGTGCATAATAGTCAACCTCATGAAACGACATTAAAATGTACGTTACACGTAATAATAATAATACTAACTAACCTAATTTGTAAAAATTGTGTCTAAAAGATGATGACCTTCTCTCCTTGAACATTCTTCTACTCTAGACACCATATTTCGCATAGCATTATGCAACATTAATGGAGCAATAATCCGGATTTCTGTTCGAATATTTTATTTTAATTCGTCGATATTTTGCGGATTCTTGATGTAAACCCTGAATTTTAAATAACCCCATAACAAAAAATCACAGGGTGTTAAGTCACATGACCACGGGGGCCACTGCAGATAACCAAACTTTGAAATCAGGCTTCCTGAAAACATTTACCCCAGGACATTCATGGACGCGCGGGCAGTATGACATGTGGCGCCGGCCTGCGGAAGCCACATGTTTTCAGGAAAACGCCGTAACTCTTGTTGAAAAAAAGTTTCCAACATGTTCTCTTAACGTTCCGAAGTTACCGTGGTATTTTCTTCTTTTTCGTCCACAAAAAAATAAGGTTCCACAATTCCCTGTGTTGACACTGCATACCAAACAGTAACTTTTTGGCTATGAACAGGAGTTTGGTGTATTTCTTTGGGGATTTTCTTCAGACCAGTAACGAGAGTTTTGTTTGTTTTTAAACAGACAAAATCTATTCAAATCTATCAAAATGTGGCTATTTATAGCCACACATATGAAAATGTGCTTCGTCAGACATAAATAAATTTTCGGACAAATCAAGTCTGGCTGCAAAATCGGTGTCTTTTAACTCCTGCACGAGTTGAACTTTATATGGTTTGTAATGGTTATATAAGCGTAAATTTTTATGCAATATTCTTTGCAGGCTAGTTATTGAAAGTGCTAATGTTTGAGATTGTCTGTTTGCAGATCGCCTTGGACTTTTTAAAAATGCAACTCGAACTCTTTCAATATTTGCAAGAGTTCTAACTGAAATAGGTCCACCTGCAGGTTTCTTCTTCAGAGCTGATGCTGTGGTTCTAAATTGACCAACCCATGTTAAAATTGTGTCTCTACATGGAGGATTCAAATTAAATCTTGTGCGAAACTGACGTTAAGTAACGACAATAGACTCGTTATTTTTAACGAAATTTTCAACAATAAAAGCGCGATGATTCATTTTTCGAAACCGGCAGTACGTTACTGTCTATTTGACAATTATAACAATTATAAATATCTATGGTTACCCTTAAAAAAATAGTAGTAGGTATACAGAATGTAACTAAGAGATAAATTATCACTTATAATATCCCTAGTGTTTAAATTATTTCCGGAAATTTTTTCGGTTTTTAATTTAAGCACGTGGGATATTCGGTAAGAAAATTTCACACAATTACTTTATAAATATTATGTCAAAATTGAACATTTTAATTACGAATGACAAACACTTATTCCTCATAGTGAGCCATGAGCAATAACAAACATTTTTTACGACTGTCAGGTACGATACCTTGGTCAAGTTCCACCAGTTGTCATCGTGTCATTGTGTTTGTGCAATTTACTGATTTATTAGATTGTATTTTTGAAAATGTTCCGCTTTGGAAAGGAAACATTTATTTCTGATAATTATTCTGAAGTACTTCGAGCATTGCAAATATTATGCTTAATAAAATGTGAGTTTTCTTAGTGAAATAAAATGTCATTTTTTAACATTAGTTACATACATATTTTACAAATAACTTAAAAACATATTATATTTTTGTTTCTTATTAACTTTGATCTACTAATATTGGTGGACATAATTTATTTTTGATAATTATTCTGAAGTATCTACCTACTTCAAAATTTATATGTTTCATAAAATGCGAAATCTCTTAGTGAAATAACATACCATTTTCCAAGTTTAGTTATACATGAACTTTTTATAAATAACTTAAAAACATCTTACATTTTTCTTTGATCTACTAATATTGGTGGAACATAATTTAATTTTGAGAATATTACTTAAATTCGAGCATAGGAAATGTATTGATTCAACTCCCGCGTCTTTATTTTGACATTTTAAATGACAGAAAAATTTTCACTTATTAATTTGACACAACATTAAAAATTTCCGGAAATTTTTTGGGTTGGCATGGTAACTGAACAAAAAAGAAGCCTCTGATTGGTTAAAATATGGCGGTGTGAAATTTTCAATGAAATTATCAAATATTTCAATATGAAATTATAATATTACCAAAATATTTGATAATGTTATTAATAATTTATCTCTTAGTTAACTTTTTGACTTAATTCCTATATAAAGAAAGATGTAAATGATTGTATACTGTTGCTACTATCTTCATGTTCAAATTCGAATAAATCCATAATAAAATTACAAATGAATTAATTCCAGTGAATAAATAGAAATATTCAAATCAAACCAATGAGTTAGTTTCCAATACGTAAACGAGTTTAATATTCAGTCCATCAGATGGAAAGTTAAATTAATTCTTATACAAGAATCTGTTCAGCTTTCTGCCGCAAGGCAATAAATCTATATATAACTTGGCCGTTGAATATGAGAATAGAGGGAGTGAGTGAGTCTGTTCTAGCAGACTTAGTTTCTGACTAGTTTCCGACTGTAAATTATATTTTATCAAATTATGAACATGAAGTCAACTGATCTTATATATAGAGAGCTTTATGTAGAGTTCTCAATAGACTCTATTAAGAAAGGCCTAACCAGCCGAAACACTAGTATATAGAATGTTTTCTATATATTTCTTGTAACATCTAAATGAGAACTGTGTTTTTTTCAAAACAATTATATTAATAATAGTAATATTTCTGCCCCTCTCATTCCAATCACAAGGAGACTGTGACTGATAAATTTGAGACTTGTGTGTGTGGGGGGGGGGGGAAGGCGGCACATTATTATTTCGCAGGTCACATTTGCGCCTCAGGAGCGACTTAGGTTGGTAAGTAGTTAACCAACATTCAGTCGTGGAATGAGGGAAACCTAGAAAACCGCATTAACTAGAGGGACAGTCAAACTTCAACTAATTTTAATCTCTCAAATAAAACCAATATAATAATAATAATAATAATATCTCTACCCCTCATTCTAATCGCAAGGATTAGCCCGAAAGTCTGAGACTTGTGTGGGAGAGGGGGCGGCATATTATTATTTCGCGGGCCGCATTTGCGCCTCAGGAACGACTTACGTTGGTAGGCCCTAACCACCATTCAGTGCTGGAATGAGGGAAACCTGGAAAACCTCATTAGTTAGGGGGACAAGTCAAACATCAACTGATTTTTAATCTTTCACATTAACACCAAGTTGACATTCTTCCCATCCTAGGCCATCCGCCAAGATAGTTGCCAAGCTATCCCTGCGAATAAGCCTTGATCTACGAGCAAACAATTTAATGAAAAATTGTTGACGGAATGGGAATTAGAACCCACGACCTCTGGGTTGAGCGATCGAGACGCTAAGCCCTGAGCCACCGGCCACCGGACCAAGCTGAGATATTTCCCATCCTAGGCCATCGCCAGGATAATTGCCAATCCATCCCTGCGAATCGGCCTTAATCTACGACTAGACATATTTATTTATTAAAATTGTCGGGCTGAATAGAAATTCGAACCCACGACTTTTAGGTTAAGCAATCGAGACACTAAACCCTGAATCCCCGTCTTGCTATTTACATCTATCCGGAGTTTCTCAAGGATCAATCATCCTGAGTCCATTGTTTTTTAATATATTTATCAATAACGTTGTCAACAGGTTCAAGGTGAAATTAGAAGAAACGCTTCTGTTAAATATGTGAGTGTATAAAACATCTCGAAGTTCTTTGCAAAGTTTGACAAAATAGTAGTATGGACAATAAATTCTAATATCCGAAGGATAACCATTTATTAGAATGGGACACTCGGACACTCCATCAGATTCCAATCATCAGAAAAAGTACCCCTTGACGATGCAAGATTAAACAAGGTCCAGGTTGAACCCCAGAACAATATTTTGATAGCTTAATAACATGACTTCATTTAGCGTATTGTTGTTACCGCAGTGATACCAGAAAGGATCACTTATTAGAAAGAATGATGTTTGCATACTGAGTGAGTATATTTAAATAAAATAGTTGTTTTGAAGAAGAAACCTCTTTTTCTTATTTTCGTAGGAACCATTAAAAGTAATGTTGGGTTTGGATAGACGGAATAATATTTTTTTCTGATTATACGGGGTGTCCCATCGAAAAGTATCACATTTCGCCGCTTTATATCTCAAAAACTAAAAGAGATATCGGGATGCGGTTTGGACAGAACGACTTAAGATTTTTGTAAGTTTGTTTTGGCACTATTGCCAAATCTCCAAATATATTGGTAAATGTTTTATTGAATACGCTTCTCTTTGGAGTAAAATTACTTGCTTATATTAAGTGGAACACCCTGTATATTTTGCCATAGTCAGAAAGCCTAATCACTTTACTTTTCAAAAAGGTATACATTGTTTACATTATCTTGAGAATTGGAGTCACAAAATTCAGTTTAATGGGAGCACCTCTTATTTGAACAGTTTGTGAAGCTGGTCTTCGTTTTCACAGTAACCATGAAAAACAAAAGTACAATAATAAACTGTATTTTCAGTTGTGTCAAATATTTGAAGTATAGATATAAAAATGTTCACATTAGAAGGATCACACACTTTTGATCATTTACTACTAAGGATGCACAAATGTATATTGAAGTACCTAAATGGGAGGCAGTTAAAACAAATTAATTGTTAACTTATTCAAGTAGTTTTTATTTATACAGTTATTTTGATTATTTTACCAGTTATTTTTATTACTGTCATTGTGCTTTGTTGTTATTATTAACAAAACTCGTTCCTACCGATTATTAATGAATTATTCTTGTCTCCCTATCTTTTTTCATTTAAAAAGCAGTCAAGTTTCACATCAAGTTTGATCAGAGATTTTAAAATTACAAAATATATAGGGTATTTTATTTAAAATAAGCGTACAAAAACTTAAAAATAACTTTATAAAGAAGGAGGCATTTTTTTCATTCGTAATAACCCAAATAATAGTACTTCTAACAAATTTAATTTTGTGGCTTCAATTCACAAGATAATGTAAACAATTCATACCTTTCTGAAAAGCAGAGTGACTAGGCTTTCTGATTATGGCAAAATTCACAGGGTGTTCCATTTAATATAAGCAAGTAATTTTACTCCAAATAGGAGCGTATTCCATAAAAAATTTACTAATATATTTGGAGATTTGGCAACAATGCCAAAAAAACTTACAAAAATCCTAAGTCGTTCTGTCCAAACCGCATCCCGATATCTCTTTTAGTTTTCGAGATATAAGGCGACGAAATGCTATACTTTTCGATGGGACACCCTGTATTTAGGTTACCAAGAAGCTATTTTCATAAATCACAGCGTTTTAGATTGAAATTTTGAAATCTTAACATTCAACCGTTGAAAATAAAAAATGTTAGTACCATTAGGTGCAAGAAATCACGCAAAATTTACAGGGTGTTCCTTTTAGGTTCAAAAGTGGGGATTACTTCCTTGGTGTCTTTAGTACAGTTTTTGATCATATAAATACGTCCCAAATTTTGTTGACATAAGCTGAAAAATAAAAAATATACAGAGGCCATCTACTTTCCTGCTCGTTCCGGTATGATTTAGACATACTTAATACTAATAGAGATTATTGTATCATAATATTGTTCTATATAGTGACACGAACTTGAATAAACTTTAACGTATTTTTGAAATTTGAAATTCTCAGTGTTATTTCATATGAAGAAGTTTTATTTTAAAAGTTAAACTAATTCCCCGGAATTTTTACTTGATGGCTCAGCTGCGGTGCGTTACTGTATCTGATATATGCTGTATTCTCAGGTTGTTGATTCATTGCCCTGTCAGTGTTCTATTACTCAGTTGGCCTTGCCTGCTTGTAATTTTATTTCAGCGAACCACAAAGTACTTTAGCGGCTGTTGCTATGAAAGCATTATGTGTATACGCCCGGGTACGGTATAGGGCTACTCATTATACGTCAAGATTAATGAGGAGCTTATTAGGAGAATTTAGAAAAAAGTTTGTTCCAATGCTGGTGTAACTAAATGCTTGGGTTTATCTGTTAAAGATTCATTGATTTAAATACATTTTTAGCAGGATAATGCCCACTTACAGGATAAGTGGCCAAATCTAGAAAGTACATCGGATTAATAGAGGTAAAAATGTAATGTATTACCAACAAACCAAATTATGTTGGTAGTGGTGAGAAACACACCGAAATGCCCTCTGGGTCTTTGCTACTATCTGTCTGACAATTGTTGTCAACTTTACAGACAGATCTGCTTTTCCGCAGATGCTATTACAGCAGTGACCTCTATTGTCTTTAAGGAAGACAATCCTACTTATTTATTTGAAGGAGATGCCGAAAACAACTACTCCACGGGAAATGTGCCCCGACTGGCATTGCATTACTTTGGCATCTCCATAGAAGTCGCCACATCTTTCATCGAGACCGACCACCAGACACTGACCTGTTTCGCGCTTATTATGCGCTCATCAGAGCGCATCATCATTAAAATAAAAAGGTTGACATCCATATTCGATGTAATCGAAAGTGGGAAAACTAACAAACTTTTGTTGGAGAGACTATTCAGTACCTACTACATATACAAAAACAAAATCATGCTCCCTTGTATATGGCTCCATTAAGGTGCCCGCTGGACACACTGCATGTGTCTTTTTTAATATAATGTCTTAATATATTTTCTTCAAGTAGGACTGTATGGCAGCAAATTTTAAAAAATTAGCCCCTGAATGTCAAGATGAAACCTGCAGGGTTATTATACTAATTGTCTTAAAGTGAAGACAAAAGACAGGCTAATTCATTTTAAGCCATCAAAATTATAGACTCCTTGTATTACACTATTATTCCTTTAAGACCGTCTATAATTAACATGGACTTAAAGAAGTTTTAGCCCCCACAATATGGCAACATCGCAGTCATTCATATTTTTAGTTGGAAGAGGAGGAAGAAAACAATCTAACCAGAGTTTAAAAGGAATCTAACCTTAAAATTTGTGCATTCAAAAAGAAAACCAAGTTATAAACAAACCAGTGTTTGAGTGTATATTTTTGAACTGAATTGAAAATGGAATCACAAAATCCTTGCCCCACAACCCTTTGGTAACATCCAAGAGACAGAAATCGAAGGGTTAGTAAAATCTATATTTTACATATTATATTACTCATTAAGAAATGTTAGCTTCATTTATTTTAATCACCTTTACTTGTGGAGCTAATCCATCAGATCTGTAAACCCGGAGCCTGGGGGTCAATCTATTTATTAAATATCGTGCACTGTCCTTGTCTACACGAAAAAGGCGCTGAAATTCTAAGGCCCTCACAAAAGGATTATTGTTGTCTCTTAAATGTCTCCTTTACACGTTTAATTCCCTTATATCATATCTTCGCCTTTTGTGATCAACAAGAAATAGCAAATGAGGCACAAAAGCCATATTTTTCTCTAAGTATGCAAAAATACAGAAAACAATTATGTCTGACACAAATGTTCGGCACGGTCTTAAACTAGTTTAGGGCACCTTCGGAGGTGGCTTAAAGTAGGAGCTAAAGAAATGTCTCGCATTTTAGACCAATTTGTAGACAAACTCATTAGTATAATTCCAAAATATTGAATGTGGCTAGAAAATCGTCGTGAAGTGCACTGTCTATAAGACTATATAAGACATAAGACTAACTATAAGACATAGTCATGTCCAAAAGCCCATATTTAAGTCTTAAAGATTAGTGTAATAACCCTGCTGAATACCAAAGTATAAATACGTAGGTATACAAATATTAAAAAAATCAAATCCAATTTAGATACACGACTAACGCTCAGAAACATTTATTCGAATTATCTTTATATTTACGATAGCTTTTAAACTTTCCGCAAGCCCAACCGAAGTTTTGAATTTAATCTCGGGGATATTTATTCAAAGAGATGAATAATCACCTCTGAGGCCATCCGAATACGGATTTCGAGAGTAATATAGGGCGCGTAGCGTTGGTAGGTACGAAAATATTGATATACATTTTCGTTTGTATTTTTACTTTTTTAATTATAAATGTATAAACAGAACACAAACAAACATGCATATGAACAGAACACAAGAATTAAAGTTAACTTTATAAGCCATGGCATATTTCCCGAAAAAAAAAAAAAATATATAGGATGAGTTTAATAAGCTATTAGAAGCTTTGATTTCTCCAATAGTAGCTTGTGACATAAATAACTTATTTACGAATAATAATAATAATAATAATAATAATAATAACTAAATAATAACTAAATTATTGCAAGTTTAGTAAAGACAAATTTTTGCTAAACTTTATGTCATGTTATATTAACATAATATAGTAATTAATATAACAGTATTATACCGATTCCTATAAAAATATATTCAATTGGGAAACAAAGACACAAGATCACATAGAAAAATAGTTCTAATTCGTTATTTAATGGGTTATTTAGTGGGTGCACTTCAGCTGAGAGGTACACCCACAAACTCTCTGTGGCCACGCCTCTGACAGCTGTCACTCCACCTCGCCTCACTATTATCCGTATTGTATTCAGACAGAGAAGTGTAGAATAGGTAAGTTGACATATTTATCTTGATAAAAAACGGTCTCCTACCCGTAGATATTGTTACATCGGGTCACCCATGGTTATTTTTCTCTGTTTAATACACACTTTAGTCCCACTTTATGGACCCGTCCTTTTCTCCAAATTGAACATATTTTAATTTGGGAATTGGATAATAAACAAACGACGATCAGAAGAATGAAAAATGATGCCAGAATGTGTGAACGATTGCCCCCCCCCCCCCGGGCCACATCTACCTAATTACGACTATATTTCACCCAACAGGTCGAATGTGTTATTGAAGTCAATTACCTTATTGGGTGAGAACTTGTCCAGATCATCTGGCAGAAGTTGTCCTTTGTCAAATATCGGGATAGTTAGGTATGTAAACTGTATTACCAAAATTTTTTATTCATAAATTCACAACTCTGAAAGATGTGCTTAGTAGATCTTCAACAGTTAGACACAATAAGATATTCACTAGTAGAATTTCATATCACATAATATAGTAGGTATATGAGTAGTAGCATGGGGTGAGGTTGATAAAACACATTTAAAAGCCTAAATATTGTACAAAAAAGAGATATTAAAAATAATATACAAAGAGGAAATAACTTACACTTCTGATGATTTATACGTTTTAAGTAGTGTTTTAGGCCCTCGGAAATTTTACTTTTTGTATTCCAACATTCAGCAACATAAAACCAAATCTGACCTGGAAAAAAGCGTGCATAATTTCTTAATTATGCACGCTTTTGGCTATTATACGAAAGAAGAGTTAAATTCCTCCTAGAATCATAAAACCAATTGGTTCAAAATCGTATGTCTACTTAGGACTTAAACTTACTTAATAATTACTTATGAAGAAAAGTGTCCCGCTTTTTAAACTACATGTGAATAATTTTATCTTCGCTCTATTTAGAGCGGAAATTCACAATCGAAATCAAATTTTCTATGTAAATGAATATAAAATAACAATTAATAAATTTGGCATAAAATATATGTGCTACACATGCGTGATAAGTAGTTAATGTTATACACTACTTTTAAATTTTTGTACACCTATTTGTACATATATTAATGTATATGAACAGAATGACAATAATAATAATTATAAAGTGAAGGTATACTCCAAAATATACAGCGGGTAAAATCCAAAATTACCGGTAGCTCTTGGCAATATTGAAATATTTTCCTCCCAGCTTAAGCCAAGAGAGCTGCTTTTGTTGTACTCATGGACATAGTGCCTGTTCTGATCCAATGAATTCAGAAGCAGCACCCTTCTTAGCTAGAGAGCCGGCCGCTTCTGGTCGATCTGTTCGACCAGAGTTACATGGAGTTACTGTTTTCACTGCCCAACTGTGCGAATTCCTTCAGAATTTAACAGATAACTTTTTTAAAATAAAAGGGTGGGAGTCAAGATCTTTAAGAGCTGCTTGGCTATCTGAGAGGATTTTTTATCGACCTGTGGTATGTAAGCTGCTTTCGTTAGGCTTGGAGATGTGGGCAGATAGCAGGTAGATAATTTTAATTAATTACAAAAACTACCCTTTCAGGGTTTTGTAACAGTCCGATTATTCTCTGTGCACAATAAAGAGCAGATTTAATATTGTCTGATAGCATATAATGGGCAGAATATAGGAGATAAATCTGTAAATATTGTAAAAAGTT
Source organism: Pogonocherus hispidulus (assembly GCA_963924545.1). Taxonomy (NCBI): domain Eukaryota; kingdom Metazoa; phylum Arthropoda; class Insecta; order Coleoptera; family Cerambycidae; genus Pogonocherus; species Pogonocherus hispidulus. Next base: position 82,341,185 of record OZ004693.1, read on the forward strand.
CTTTTTTCCTTTAAAACATGAAGAAATAAAAAAGTTTTCATCTTTTTCAGACTTCAGCGCCATGTATTTTCCTACCTGGGTCTCGAAATAGTAATTGTTTTTCAAGTCTGCTGATTCTAGTTTGTTCGTTCATTTAAAGCTGAGTTTCTATGAGTTTTAGGCAATGACGAATCTTGTTTCTTCCATTGAAAAATATTTTATTTTATTGGATCAGTTTATTTACTATAGACAACCCAGAGGTCGTGGGTTCTAATTCCCATTCCACCAAATAATTTTTAATTAAATTGTTTACTCGTAGATCAACGCTTATTCGCAGGGATGGCTTGGCAACCATCCTGGCGATGGCCTAGGATGGAACGAATGTCAACTTGGTGTTAATGTGAGAGATTAAAATCAGTTGATGTTTGACTTGTCCCCCTAACTAATGAGGTTTTCCAGGTTTCCCTCATTCCAGCACTGAATGGTTAGGGCCTACCAACGTAAGTCGTTCCTGAGGCGCAAATGCGGGCCGCGAAATAATAATAGGGTGCCCCTTTTCCCACACAAGTCTCAAACTTTCGGGCTAATCCTTGTGATTAGAATGAGGGGTAGATATATTATTATTATTATTATTATTATTATTATTATTATTATTATTATTATTATTATTATTATTATTATTATTATTATTATTATTGTTATTATTATTATCAATACACCATTTTCAGAACGTTTGTATTTGAACATTAGTGTGCTATTTTCAAATATGATAATAATTCTAACATTAATGCACATTGTTAATACATTACTTATGCACTGCCGATTATTGTGATTTCAGATTTTTTTTAATTCCACATAAATTATATGTAGCTTAACCGCTTTTGACTGAATTTCCGGTGGGAAACTAGTACAACTTAACAATTTCTTGTAGTTATTACGGATTATCACACTGACAATGAAATTATAGAATCACTAACCACATGAGTTTTTTGATATTGCTCCATTTTGAATTAAATAAAATTCAAAACAAACAAAGGAGGTCTTATAAGACATTAAAACGGAGAATTTGATATTTTAAACCACTTTCCAGAGATGATTTTAGTTAACAAGAAAATACACTACACATTTTTATGCACTTTTATGAAGAAAGATGTCCAATATTTATATGAAACAATATGACTTATATAAAAATATTAAATGTTAACTGAGATAAAGGTCATATAAATTATCAGCGGTTACTCTGTAGAAATGTGTCTTATTGACTACAATAAAGAATTACAGAATAAAGACTTATCTGAACTTGAAATTTTGTTCGTGATTCGAAGCAACAAATTGTAGTAGGAAAGTTTGGCCATGTTTCATGTGGGAAGGATTTATGTTCAGATATACTTATCTTGTCAGCCGTTTTATTCATGGTTATTCAGAACTTCCGCGGTTTTTCTTTACAAACTGTAATAATGAGATAACTTGCCTACCCTGCAGTTTATTAATACGCCCATTTTTCAGAAATAATGTTGATGTAAATGAACATAAAGGGACATTAATGAAATATATTGTTCCCCTTTTATGTTAATATTTTCAGTACTTTATATAGTTGATAATTTTCATACAAGTCAAGGCTAACTAGACTTCTAATTAGAGTGAGGGGCAGATATATTGATATTAATATTATTATTATTATTAGGTACTATTATTATTAGTATTATTTTTTTTATATTTATTTATTTGTATAAATCCAGTCGACCGGTTCCTTGTCTCCGATTCTCCGGGTCGGTCGCTGGTGGTTATCAGTAGCTTACTCTCCACATCGGTGAAGTGAACAACTACTGAGACTTCGGGATTCAAGTGCCCTGAGTAAACGTAATAAGGCCAGAATAACCGCCTTCTGTATTCTTACGGCTGGAAGATCTGCTGAATTGCAGCATGCCGGTATGATCATCAGTTCCGAAAGCAGTGTATCTCTTGCTCCATCGAAGGCTCCTATAATCGGTACCACAAGCTTCACATTATGTTCTGGATGGAGTCTCCGGAGTTCGAAGAGGTCTCGATATTTCGTCCGTTTCTCCTTCTCTTTTAAGGCAATATACTCGATGACAAACATGGTCATGGGCGATATTTAGAGCTGGTCTCCTCCTCGAGGTGGACTACATCAGGATTATTGACTCGAATCTGCCTGAGAGTGGGAAATGAGTAGTTTCAATAAATTCGGAACTTCTCATTCCCCACAACGGACTCAACATCCCCCGGGGCGTATGGCAGCACTTGTGTTTCGTCTATCTCGTACAAGTGCCGTAGAAAGTAGTAAAGCACTCGTAAAGCCGCGTTATGTCTATGGCTATACCGGAGACTGCTTGTTATTCAGTCTAGTCAGTCTACAAACACTGCATTATTGGAATGAACTAATTTATAAACTAAAGAACTGATACTTGAACATCATTACATTGTCGAATCCTAACAACTCCATAGAGGTGTAAAATAATTACACAACGGAAATGTTAGTCAGATGACATTACGGAATCTGGTTGGTCAAAAGCTCATTATCAAACTTAGACATTTTCGTGCATCTACTACTTCTTAAATTTGTGTATAAAGTCTGAGTTTACAATAATAATTGTTACCAAATTAACTTTAATACAAATAATGACTACGTAACATGGATTAAGTCAGTTTTATTAATCCAACATTGGCATTATTCATTTTGTTTATTCGATTTTTTTAGTAACATTAAGAAGCATTTTATTCGTAATTATTAAATAAAGTTTAAATTAAAGGTTTATTATATAAATAGTAACTAATGTCGTTTATCGGTATCTAAAATATGTATTTACGAGTAGTTATTATTTAACTTTGTTACTTTTGTATATTGTTTTAAATTAAGTAAGCTATACACAACCAAAGGTTTTTAATTATATTTACTAATGTTTTCCCACAGAGTTTTATAATACCTATTCCCAGAGAATATTGTCGAAATAAAACCCCTTTTATTGGTTTACATATAGTTGATATTAACCTGCCACGCTTCAAAATTTAATATTTATCGCACAATAATAGTTGGGTGGTTAAAGATGGAATTATGCTGCTTTTGTTATATCGTAGCAAACGTAATCAGGGTCACTAATTGTGGCATAAAATTTTAAAATAATAAAACAAAAGGTGAACAAGGAAAATGAAAGAGTACAGTAAAGAAGAATACATAAAGGTTATATTGAATAAGCCGAAAGTATTTTGGAAACTATAAATGTATAATATTCACACTGCTGCTGTCTACTTATAAAATTTCAATAGAATTAAGAGAAATATGAACATGTTCTATTTTTTTTCCCCGCAAATATAGCTATATTATGGGTTCACAATGCTTTACTATAAATTTAGAATTATACAAAATTGCAGCCTCATATGAGCGTATACTCAAAAAAAAAAAGATATAAACTGCACTAATAAATTGTTAACATAAAAAGAAATGTAATTAACACTTAAGATCAATTGGTAATCTCGGCAGAATTAAATTTTAAATTAATAATGTTCTTAATTAGAACTAAAGGATAACCAAAACGGTGAACTTGATATTATGAATATTATAATTAGGTAGGTGGAGTTGAGGATTTCTATTAAGAATCACATATTATATAAATGAAGGCGACTCAAAATAATTTTTAAACTAAAATTTGACAGAGTATCTGACCTTTCGAAAGTTTGTCCTATCGTCTTCCTTTTTTTTTGTACAAACCGACTGTCAGAATCTCCAGGAATTATGTAACAGGGTGACTGGTTCTGCGGCGTCCTTGTTAATATAGAGAGGTAATTTTAACAATCAAAATAGCCTTGATCCAGAAATTGTTCGCAGAAATTAGCATCAGCTTCTTGTAGGATAATTTTTAAACAGAATGAACTTCAAGTGCATCAAAAATTATATAGGATCTCGCCAAGTTACTAGCGAGGACAAAACACCCTAAAATTACAATGGAATATGTAAAATTGTAATAAGAATGTAAGAATACCTGAATTATACCTCTTTTCGAGGGTGTTAATATAGCCTAGGGGTTGAAATGTTAGTAGTTTAGGCCTTTTTAGTATAGCTTCGCCCACGTGGTCCGAGGTTGGTTTAAATCCCTTAATCGGTGGATTTTCAAAAAAATACAACTCAGGAAATACTCTTCCTAACAAAACCATGAAAATCCCAAAACCTTGAGTGAAAATGGATAAATCCCCGAAGGATGGTTACAAATTTATTTCCACTCTCACAGCAATAACTTTCCTCGAAACACACTAGCAGAAGACCTCTTTTTCCTAATACCCCAAAAAGTCTATTTAAAAAAAAAACTGTCGACGAAATTTGAAACTAGTCAACCACTAGAAATATAAAATTACTAGAATGTAAGTTTATCGAAAGCAACGGACATAGACGGAACAACGTGAAGAAAACTGGAATAATAATTGTGAAAATCAGAAAACTGATAGTCAAAATCGACTAGTAACTTAAGAACTATTAATGATAAACCTAATGAAGTTATTCGGCATATCTAAATGCGTTGAATAACATTGATATGCAATTTATATGTAAACTGCCGAATAAACGTAAAATGCGCGCCTATGGCATGCTTGGTTTAACGTTAGGAGGAAGGAGCTAAAGACATTCTAAAATTCCCTAAATTGAAAAGGCGGTACCTATTCAGGAAAATAAGTAAACGGAGCTAACTTCCATAAGAATACACAAGATTACTTGTGTTAATTAAAACGGATTAATATTAATATTTTCTATTTATTTTCTGAATAAAATGATATTCCTTGGTATATTTATTTTATCTTTCTAACACTACTATAAAACAAAATTATGAGAAAATTAAATGTATCACATTGACAGGTGTATTACTGGTTGTAGAGATTTGCAGTACGTAGGGAATCTAATTTGCAAAGTTCACTTATATGTTAGAGAAATATATACAAAATATCAAACAACAAAAATTGAACCGTTACAAACCATCTACCTACTTAGCTGCTTAGGTAGATGATGAATGCACTTAAACTTTGATCATGGCCAAATTTATTAGTTTCATAAAATAATATTGGCTCACGAAAGATATGAATGTTTTATAAAATGTTCTTTTGTGCGCCAAATACGCCAAAATTCGCTGAATCCTCTAATATTCTAAATGTAGTTATTGTCTTATAAATAAACATTTAGTAATCCCACGTATTTAGAAATTGAGTTGGTGGAATAATATATCTTTCTCTTTTGAATATAAAATATGTTATTCATTATTCATTGGAATGCGACAGCCATACTAAAATAATTGTTCTTGTGCTAGAATATTTTATCAGACATCAGTTTTACCACCTGATGCGTTAGATTGTACCGTGAGAGATACAGATTTTAATTGAAAAATCGCGTGAAACTAAACCGAACTACAACTTGTTTTGATTTTCGGTTTAATGACATTTGAACATTTATAAACATCTACTTACTGATTAATAAAAGATAAACCGAGTCTGGCACGCAACTATATACAGGATGGGCAAACTTAAATGTTTTTTTATTTGAAGGAGTTTTTGTTTTTGGTCTTCCTCAAAGACAATAGAGGTCACTGCTGCGATGGCGCCTGCGCATAAGCAAGTCGCTATCTGTCTGCCTATTTAACAGTAATTTTCAGACGGATAGTAGCAAAGACCCAAAGAGGACACTACGGTGTGTTTCTCACCAGTACCTACTTAAATGTTTCTATAGACATACTTAATAATTATAAGAGAAAAATGAATTTTGTATCTTAGACATATTTTTTTAAACTAATACATTAGTTAAAAACCAAAATTTGCTACTCTTTTCTATTTATAAATAAAAGTTCGAATGCCTGTGGTTGAGATACATTTTTCATAAATAATTTCTGTAAGTTATTTGTGGTGGGTTTTGACGATTCATAGTTTGCTTCTTTTGGGATTACACCTCCTGTAAAATAACAAAAAGCAGAAAACCAGAAGCATACAAATTAAATATTCAAAGTGTAGTAGCAAGGCAAACTTCTAAAGTTTGCCCCAAAAAACCACTGTATAACGTGTGATAAAATAATATTTGATATATTAACTAAATTTTATCAGTGGTTTTTCAGTTTTATACAAAATTCTATAATATTTGGGGCAAACTTTAGAAGTTTGCCTTGTTACTACACTTTGAATATTAAATTTGTATGCTTCTGGTTTTTTGCTTTTTGTTATTTTACAGGTGGTGCAATCCCAAAAGAAACAAACTATGAACATTTTTCATCATAAAGTTCAAGTTCAAGTTTTTTTTCTTCATAAAATTTTTAGCTTATAATTTTACATAAATAGCATAATTCTTATAAAGCCTGTGCTTAAATGTTACAGTTGAATATGCAGAAAACAATCACAGAACTGATTTATTCATTTACCAGTTTATGAAATATCTTTTTATGTTTTCACAATAAAAAAAAAAACAACAATTGGACGCAACCAGGTGCTGCAGTTTCACATTTACCTATGAGTTGGGTGATTAGTTATGTTTAATATTTCCCTTTTAATTTAAAAAAAAACTGTTGAAACCTCGACATTGTGTTCCAGGTATTACAGCGTTATATTTTTCAGTATTGTGAAGATATAATAAATAATAATTCTTCTAGACGTATTCAGAGAGTTCAAAATTTATGTTTACGATTCATTTTTGGCATAAGAAAGTAATATTTCACATAAGTTAGTAGATATTAGATGGCTAAACATGAAAAATATCGGAACAATGCAAACACTCTGTTTATACCAAAAAATTATTTTAACTAATAAACCTTCCTATTTATACAACAAAATAACTTTTAGATGTGATGTACATAACATTAATATAAGGAATAAGGGATCCATTTCACCTCTTGCTCATAAAACGACTTTTTTTGAAAGATGTTTCACTTTCAACATTTATCAGCTGTATAATTCTATTCCTACTGAGTTCAAATCATATTCACAAACTAAATTTAAAAAATGTTTAAAAGACTTTCTTTTTACTAATCAATAATTTTTACATATTTAAGTACCTACTTTGTTATGATTGTTTATTTTTGTGTATGTATAATATCTATACAATCCTAAAATTTTTGTCTTCATATTATTATTATTTTTTTACCAGACAAAAGTATATTTCTTATTTGTCAAGGGTTAAGTGGTAGAGCACAACATTTGTGAACTTCCCCTTGTGATTATCAATGATTGATATGATTCAATGAACATACTTATTTCGTTTTGTAATGTAGTGCGGTCTGTTGTTGAAAATAAAGGCATTTATTATTATTATTATTATTATTATTATTATTATTATTATTATTATTATTATTATTATATACCGTGAGTATGAAAAGTATGGTATAAATTCATTGTTTCCGAAACAGTTAATATTTTAGGATGATCTTCGCACAGGTCAATTTTTACTTTCAATTGCGTCTTACCTTTAACTTTTTTAGTTATGAAGTTATCATTGATACAACTATAACTTTATCGATTTCCTTTAAAATTGAATAACGTCTATATTCGATTCATTTTGGATAGGGAATTTTCTCATGAATTAATTGATATAGGTGTTGATGGATTTTTCTGTAATAATAAGGAATATTACCAAACTTAAGAGTGTACTATATGAGTAATATTGTTACGTTCTTTGTTTTAAAACAGGTTCTTTAAATGCAGATAAATAATAAAATAACAATTCTTTTACAATCAATATTTATTAAATACTAAATGTAACAAGTTTATATCGATTTACTGTTTTCACACTACAAATACTTATTACACTTATTTATATCCACAAGAAATCGCGCCGACAGACGGAAATACAACTATCTGCCTGAATATCCTGTATGCGTATTTATATATTCTCCTCCGTGTGAAGAAAGGGACCGTTGCATCTCGAACAACATTGCCAGAAACGTTGATTGGCAGCCGGGAAGACCATCGTCGTTCATATTGGGCATCGTTCGCGATGTTTCGCGGTAATTCGCTCTTGGTCTCGAAAAGGCTTTCGTCACAATATGATGGACAGCGACTTTGTAGTGCCTGAACCTAGCAACTCATTTATGTTCATGATCCAACACAATTCGCATTCGATGACGTAGTAATCGAACTCATGATGACATCAGAACTAAAAAAATTAAGCGTAATGGTAAAGTAAAGTGAAAATAAAAATCATCCTGTTCAAGGACTTTCTCAAAAATATTTTTGGTTTAAAAAATAACTGAAATCTTTCTATAGGTACTTTGCTAACACACGATACCTATAACAGAGATGTTTACATAAATTAGTGATTTAATTATAAATGCAATGCATCAGGTCCATGAATTATTAAAGTTTCAATTATTAAATCATTATTAATTATTGTCCGTGGTTGATATTCATGGTCCGTCAGAACATGAACACATAAAATACTAGCCAAAATTTATTTATTTATTTATTTATTTATTTTAATTTAAAGCCCAACAGGAAAATCCCAATTACAGGGCAAATTGACAACGAAGATTACAAGATTACAGAGCATTACAAATACTTATATAAATGATAGAAAAAATACATAACAATCAATAATAGATAAAAAAGAATAATAATAAAGCACATTACAAATAATAGTGATACAGAAATAAGTGGTAGTAAAAAAAAGCAAAAAAAAAACTGTTAGTGTAAATTGTACAATAATGTCGAGTACGCATACTTAAATAAACACACTGATATTATAAGTAAACAAATGGTACAAATGACAGAAATAAATAAACACTATAACCGATCTAAAATAGGTTTTAGAAAACTATTCAAAGAATTAAAATTTATGTCAGTCAGGTAATCAAACTCGTTATATTGCTGGCATATTCTGTTTAGTGGAGACATGAGACCAATATTACTATTAGCGGCTTGCAAGTAAAAATACCTATGACCCCTACAGGAGTGTCTTGGAATATTTATATTTAGTTTGCTTAAAAGTTCAGCACAGTTTATATTATAATGGTATAAACCATACAAGAATTTGAGATTAACAATTGTTCTTCTGTTTTTTAGCGATTGCATATTGAACATGTTCAACAAAATCTGATGATCGTAACCTTGTGTCGGGTATACTCTTTCAGTTTTGAAATACATGAACTTTAATAATTTGCGTTGAATATATTCTACCACATTAATGTACTTCAAACAGAGTGGATCCCAGATCAAACTTGCATATTCTAGTTGGGATCGAATCAAAGATACAAACAGTTGCATGAGAGCTGCTGAATTCGTGAAAGATGAACAGTTTCTAAAAACAAAACCTAATGTTTTATTTGCTGATGCAACGACATTCATTATATGTGGAGAGAAAGTTAGTTTCTCATCCAACGTAACGCCCAAATCCTTGATATGGGATACTCGACTCAGTGGATGATGCCCTATCGTATGATTGTGTAAAACTTTATTAAATTTCCTTGTGAAAGTAATAATGAAACATTTGTTAATATTTAGTGGTAATTTATTAGCAGCACACCATAAATCAAGTTTATTTAAATCATTCTGAAGATGCACTGAGTCAGAAAAGCTGTCGATTCTACTAAACAATTTAAGATCATCTGCAAAGAGCAATGATTCACACTGAAAATTATCCGCTATATCGTTTATGAATAATAAGAACAATAATGGCCCAAGGACTGAACCTTGTGGGACACCAGAGGTAGGTATAAATGAATCAGACTGAAAACCATTGTATTCTACAAATTGCCTCCGATTTGTCAAATACGAGTGGAAAAATTTAAGCATATCCAAGGAAAAACCGAATGATTATAATTTTGATAATAATACATGATGGTCAAGCTTGTCGAAAGCTTTCGAGAAATCGGAGTAAATTGCATCAACTTGGCCAACATCATCCAAAACAGTACTTACATAATCGGAGAAGCAACATAAATTTGTTACCGTAGACCTTCTAGCAAGAAAACCATGCTGACGCTCGCTTATAAGATGTTCAACTTTGCTATAAATATAAGAATACGTATAAAAATCTCGAATACCTTCGAGAATCCGGATAGTAAGGCAATGGGTCTGTAGTTGCTAACTTCATTTAGACTACCTTTTTTATGAATAGGAGAAATTCTAGCCATCTTCCAACAACTTGGAAATGTAGAAGTCTTTAAAGAAAGCTCAAATATTTTCCTTAGTGGTTTACAGAAAACGACAGCACAATCCCTGATCAGAAAACTAGGTACAGCATCGGGCCCGCAACATGTCTTTGGTTTTAGTTTGCGAATTGCAGCAAATACTTCATCCTCAGTTACCTGACTGAGATTAATATGTATATCAGAACCACACCACAACTGATCCAAATCAACTACTGGGTTATCAGCATTTACAGAGTATACACTAGCAAAATAGCGGCTAAAACAATCCACAATTGTCCTAGGTTCGCAATATTGAGTATCTCCATCGGAGATGACACCCGGAATACGCGACACTTTATTTTTGTTTTTTATGAAAGCCCAAAAATGTTTGGAATTTACTTGTACACTATTTTCAACAGAAACTATATAAGATTTATAGGCATTATTTATTTTAGTTTTAACTTGAGATCTAAGACATTTAAACTGATGGTAGGATGCATCTGATCTAGCTGTCCTGTGCTTACGTAATAGCCTGTTCTTATGTTTTAAATCAGATATAATTTCTCTCGTATACCAGACTGGGTATTTGCTTCGGTTGTTTCCCTTTAATGGTATGTTATGTCTAAAAATATCTAATAAAATACTATAAAATTTATCGCATGCTTCATTTACATCTTGATGAGCAATATATGATATGATATATGATGCAAATAAATAAATACAGGAAAGTGGTGAAACGAGGATGGGGTAGAAGATTATGGCCAAGCTAAAGAATTTCATGAGCATTTAAATGCGCGCATAAAAAAGCACATTTTAAAATGATTTTGGATTACCTATATTGGGTATTAGATACCCAATAATTATCTGAAATACATACGGGGTTCTATATAAATCCCTCCTCATAAATGAACAAACCTTGAAATACAATAACTTGTTATATGTTTACTAAGGCGAAAACAGTTTTGCAGAATATCAACTAAACTCAGTATTTGTTGTGTATTATTAATTTTCTATATAGAATCGCATGATTATTTTACTTTATTTGTCCAACTCAAAAAGTTTACAAAGGATATTATTAATATTTACTTAATACAATTTGTAGAAAATATTTTTTGCTCTGTACTGGCGCCTCCGCCATAAATTGGAAAATCAATAGAGTTCACTATATTTTGTGCTACAAAGTTAGGGAAACGTAACTATATCATGTAACCAGATTAAAAAAACAAGGTTTATGTAATTTAATGGAATAGGTACAGGAAAATCCACTCAGTGCCGAATGTATTGCATTGTTTTAAAACTCGGTTATCAGTAAGTATGCAATGTTGCATCATATCCTTTTGCTGATAATGTACTAATATTAAAATATAGGTTTTAATGACTAATTGACTGTTATTTCTGTATAAAATATGAATTGATAGTCGTTATACAAGAGTTTTATCTATCACTGTATAGATAACTTGGGTGAAAGTTACATGATAGTATAAAGTAACAGGAAAAGTGGACCAGAGAATTATATTATGTGTCTTAGTAACTTTGAAATATCCATTACCTAAGTCTAGTAACATTACCTAAGTTTAACAGTGTGTGCATGTTATTACAGTAATTTTGTAAGTACTGCAAAAAGTACTCAAAGTATAAAGTAAAAAAAGGGATGTCTTTTGAGATTTTCTTTTTGAAAAAAGAAAATCTTGATCTTTTCTTTTTTTCTTATTGGAAAAAGGGTCTGGTTTGTTTCGATAAAATAAAGTATACTTAACAATTATATGATTTATTCTATATTACAGTTAAAGAGTTTTACTTACTAAACATATTTCGTCTTTCTTATTACCGGGAAATTGTTAAATTTTAAAATTTTAATTTAATCTAAGTTGTTACCGGGTAAAACAAGAACTATGGTCTGATATTTAGATTTAAATTTTATTTATTGTTATATATTTATAAAAAAAATATGTACATTTCTTTATAAAATAAAACTAAATATTTATATATAACTATATATTCTCTATAATAACTAAGAGATAAATTGTTAATGAAATTATCAAATATTACGATTCAATAAAGTTTTATACTTCCTTGTTACAAAAAATAATAAGGCACCTAGGATAATAAGTAACTAGGAAATACAAAACTTTATTGAACGAATATTTAATAATTTCATTAATAATTTTTCTCTTAGTAAATTTTTTTGAATTAATTTCTACATAAAGAAAGATGTAAATTCTGCTTTGTCTGATTCCAATTAGATAAAATCGCTACCACACCAAGGATCATTTTGCAAAAATTACATCGCTACCATTTAATTTGTCAAAAATATGAAGTTAGCTCATTAATAGTTAAAATAATTATTTTTCGAAAACAGTTAGAATATCTTCCTACTAAAAGAAACAGTAGAATTATTTTTAAGTTGTGCAACTTGGGAAGTCTTGCAACATCGCAAAAAACTTATCGCAACTACTTTCTCACCAGAGACATGTAACTTCCTCCTACTAGGTGGACATCCTGTAATTACTTCTTTAATTATTGAACCAGTTTCCGGGTCCATATCCTAAGACAAGGTAAGAAGATTTTAATTTGGTATAGAAGTTTTGCTGGTCATCAATTTTATTCTACAAGATATTCTCAACTCTCAAAGATAATAAAATCCACGATCCATGATTTGTTACGTCAAAACTCGGATGTGCACTTTGAAACATATTTTCGACTTATAGTTCTGGCTCTTTATACTCGTGTTTCTGAAACCATTAGCTTTTATACTTTATTTTCTGCAGCCCTTTGTAATCGTTATTTAATTGACGGCCGAAATAAGAGGAATGAAAACAAATGGTTCCTTGGATGCTGCATTCTGTAAACAAGTAAACTGGTATATATAGGTACATTTATTTCCACATATGTACAGTGTGTCCACAGTTGACTATCAGCAGATTATATTAACATTTATTATATTTATTTTGTTTGAATTTCTAGATACAACATAATTAATTAACAGCCAAATGGCTGTTCATCAATGGAAATCAATGGCCAAATGTAAACTTTATATGATTAAGAGCAAATATTAATTAAAATAAATGGATTGGATGTATCAAATTAAAGTGATTATCTGAGTATCGCAGTCATTATTAGACCCCGCAGACTATATGATGCTATTCCAAAATGGATTTTGTGTACCTACTATATTAAACAGAGTCCTTCAATGAAAACTTGACCCCCCCCCAAACATGATCTGTTCATCCCCTTAACTCCTAGCAACCTCAATTTTAAAATTTCAAATTGAACTACCCTACTTCTACATTTTAAAGCCCTTCCATTGCGAATAGACTGGTGCATCGTTTATGGGAATCGGTTGAGATTTGACAAAGTTATTGGCTAAAAAAGAAAAGTTGACAAACCGACATTCGCATATTACTTTCTACAGAAATGCCCACCAATAATAAACTTTTTATCTACTACACAACCATATTACTTTTTTGATGTGCCGATCAGTTTACAAAAGAAAAACAGTATCAAATTAAAATATCTGAGGCAAAACAAAAACAAGTTTTATTTAATGTATTGCTCCAAACGACCCCAGTTAACTTGCAAACAATAATGCAAACAGTGTTTTCAAATTCGGTTCGAACATTACTAAAGACATCCGGTGTTATGTCTTTAGAGAAAAACCTCTTGTGTTTCAGGCTGCGTGGCCTACACTGGCCGATTTCAAATAGCCCCACAGGAATAAGTCCAAAAGAGATAGAATAGGTGATCTTGGTGGCCATTCGACGGGACCTCTTCTACCAATCCAATGCCCTGGGAAATGCTCATCCAAAAATTGCCGCATAGCAACAGCATAGTGAGGGGGTTACTCCCCCTCACTATGAGGGAGTAACAACCAGTTACTCCCCCATAGCTATTTCATTTTCTATTAAATTGTCATGACTCTAAAATTTCTGTTATCATAAGGTCAATCGTGTCTTCCAATAATTGTAAATAGGTGTTCCCATCGAGACTTCCTTGAATAAAAACCAGTCCAAGATTAAATTTTTGAGGAGTCTGAGTATGAAATTCCCTGATTAAATCGGATTCCAGGATTAGTATCACACCACATTAGTATCACACCAATAGCGACAATTGTGTCTATTTACTTCGCCATTCAACATAAATGTACATTCGTCTGAAAAACACTTATTGTAAAGAAGATTTGATTTCAGTAGAAGTCGCTTATTAAAATATTCGCAGAGTTGGGTACGACGATCAAAATAATCTGCATGTAACTCTTGAACCAGCATCATATTAAATGGATGAAACTTGTATTTTTTCAAGACTCGATGAACACTTGAACTGGATACGCCAGAAACTTGAGACATCGCATTGATCGACTGATTATTGTCGATCTACAAGTGACCCAAAACTGTCACTTCAACTTCTTCGTTTCGAACTTAGCGATTTACTTCGTGTTTCTTGTTTAGACGCGAACCCGTTGCAAAAAAGTTATCCATCAGTTGTTTAACATACTGATGGCTCACACTTTTCTGGATAATTAGCATTAAAGAATCGAGCTGTAGCTTTAGCGTAATCGTGATTTCGATATCAAATTGCAACAATTTCCACACTTTCTGTGATAGAATATACCATTTCGAAAGCACGTTTACACTTTCAACAAGAGACTGAAACTAACGATTTGGTAGTCGTAAGTAAAGAAACAGAGTGACTTTTTTGTTATTTAAGAAGAGATAAGGTTTTAATTTGTTGGTAGTGGTGAGAAACACACCGTAGTGCCATCTTTGGGTCTGTGCTACTATCTGTCTGACAATTATTGTCAGATTAATAATTAACAATTAATGCAATTATGCAAATATGGATGTATGCCTGAAAAATAGCATACATAGGACAACAGTCTTTAGAATACGCATCAAAGAAGTAATGTGATTGTGTAGTACATGAAATGCTTATTATTGGTGGGTCTGTAGAAATTAGTACGTGAATGTCGGTTGTTAACTTTTCGTTTTCCAAAAACGATGCACCAGTGTATTCGCAATGCAAAAGGCTTGAAAATGATGTGTTAGAAGTAGGGTAGTTCCATTTGAAATCTTAAAGTTGAGGTTGCTAGGGGTTATGAGGATGAACATATCAAATTGGCTTATTGACTGTCAAAAATGCTCCCCCAAGAACAGAAATTAACGGGTCTCTGCGAATTCTTATTTTTTTTTTCGGTTTTATAATTATAGGTAGAGTCAAGTTTTCATTGAAAGACCCTGCATATTAATTAATAGTAATTTCAGTGTATGTACTTATAATATAATTAATTTAAACATATTAACAGGGGCGGCAGCAGTGGCAATAAGCCATAATTTTGTCGATCGACGATTATGAAAGAAACAATATCCCTCATACAATACACACAACTTGCCTTTTTACGCATACATTGTGATGTATCGTACAAGTAAACAAACAAAAATATATATTCTAAATGAGCTCCACGTCTGTCCAAGTTTTTTTTGTACGGCTCTCTACAGTTCCAGTCAGTTCCAGAAAGAGTAAATAAATATTTCCTATCAGATGGATATTAGAACTTGAAGTACACGATATCATATCTCCAGAATATTTACACGACGCGCAACATTGGCATATTAGTTCCCGAAAAAAAGGAAATGAGGAGAGGTTAACCATATTGCTGCTCGTTTAGTGTCTGTGTCCACTTTGGTACGAGAGATCTTTTACGTACGATTTTTTGTTTTGTCGTTTGTGTGTTAAAGTATAAATAATGGTTAGGCAGGGTCATGAATTACCGAATATCCTGAATTATCTTATGATAGGATGCAAGTGACATGTAACAAGTCTAATGTGACAATGTCTGTACAAAAATCTATTGTAATGAAGTATGTTTCCTCTCAGAAACAGAAAGTTGCTGCATTTGACCAACATGAGAGGATTATAAAAGGCCCTAAATTACCAATACATTACTACTAATATTCACATATTAATCGTTTTTGAAAATATTTATACTTACATATTTTAAACAGTAGATAATAATCCTCTCACTGAATAATAAATATAAACTAAAAGGTCTGGGATGAAATTATTATTCATAGATTAGCAAATTAAAAAATTAGATTACCTACGTACTTTAAAAACTTACAATAACGAGATGTAGAAATAAGTTCTACTACTTGACAGATGTGATGTACATAACACATAACTACGAATAGTACGAATATACTTTATATTCACCATCTGTAAACGCCTTATTTAAATAAGGACTAAAACATATTAAGCCAAATCAGATAATCTCCTGGCTATATTCCTCGCCAAGCGCTGAATTACATCGCAAAAATGTCCTTAATTTCCAATAAAAGCCTTATTTAAATAAGGCGTTTACAAATGGAGGATATAAAGTAGATTCGTACTCTTTGTAATTAAGTGTTAGAAAACTTCTTTCTATTTGCAAAAATATACTTTGTGTTGCATTTAAGACATACACATATCCATATAGTCCATATATTTTTCTATAACACCATTAAAATTAGCAGAAAAATATCAATTTAACCCATCTGGTGTACTTTTATTAATTAAAGAGATTATATTATATTTTTTAATTTTAAGAAAAGTGCTGAGTTTTAAGAGTTTATTTTCCCTACCTATTTCATAGATGATGCACCATTCAACATGGTTTTCATTTCTTAGGAAATAAATATAAAAAAAAATCAAACAGACGCTGTTTTATCATGGTTCATAGGGTTCCCCAATTCTATATTTTTCTCGTTTATTATAATACTTCTCCGTTTCATGAAAGCCACTGTTACCATTCCTTCAGGCGCGACTGTATAAAATCATTCAATGACAGGAATACTAATATGAAATTGCGTGTTTCAAAGCCAAGTGGCTTCGTAAAAAGCTTATTTCTGACCCGGTTTTTATTATTCACGAAGTTTAATATTAAAACTTTCAATATAATTCTCATTTGTTTCGGACTTTCGACCCTTTCAGGTTCCAATACTCTACTTTTTAGCTCTTAAGAGAATACCTAAAATATTCAACTTTTCCAATTATCTTTATCTGATCCATAACAGTAGGCTGTATAAGGGGTCTTATCCATTTCAATTGAATGATGAGCAATATATGAAAATGTTCAGGTTAATTAAAGACTTAACAAATAACCTAATAGAAAGTGTTACTCATTTTATTGCAAGGCTACTCATAGTTCAGCAAAAGTGTAAAACCAAAATGTATTATATTATGTTATACTGACATCAGCACCCGAGCTACGTCATGTCTTTGCTAACAAAATAATACCTTAAAATGAAATTATATATTTTATAGGTATAATTTTAATTTAAGGTATTATTTTGTTAGGAAAGGACATGATATGGTTTCATAAAATATGTATCGAATTACTCAGTAATTGTGTATTTTGCGAAAAAATGTAAATATACCTTTTTATAGAGAAATGGGTGGGACATCGAAATATCGTATTATTTTTAAAGTTAGTCAATGGCGTAAGATTTCTTAGAAAAGCTGTCCCAAGAGTGTAGGTTGCACGCGACTGGCTATTCCCATCGAGCTGACACTGGCATTTTTGTGGAAGTAAAGATTCATAGTAGCATCTACCAAATAAAGTTAAAACGATTGGTCTTGTTCCATATTTTACATATTCTGCATAGATCAGGGTCGGCCGGACTTATGTAGTTCTTAGGTCTTTTGATCATAATTTATGAATAATTAATTGTGTGTGAGACAGAAGTCTTCTACGCCCTTATTTTCAGTTCAAATCACTTTATAATAAAATAAATTATGTCTTTTTGAATACGAATTGTAGTCATTGTGTTGCGACATAGGTAATAATAAGTATACGTGCAAAAATTGTGGATGCCTGACCTAAATATAAAATTTATAATCTGAGCCGGCAGAGGAAATGAGAAACTGGTAAGATTAATTTTTCCCAAAATACTCGTTTTCTCAATTTAGTGGTACGAAATTAGAGTTAATTTATCCTCGCTTGCAAATGATGCGTCATATGTGGGCGGTTCAATTTCTGTAACGAATTTTCTGTGGGAAATGAAGATTTTACATAGCACCATGGCAGTTTACATTGAAATTAAATTTAATTTAATATTAGCGTGTGCAGATTATGAATTTAATAACTCTGGCGGCGGTCCTGGGAAGAATCTTATTATACACTGAGAGAACAGTTTGTTTATACCAATAATCTGTGTCTCTGGGTTTTATTTTATTTATTTATTCATATCCAATTCCAATATTTATTTATTTATTATTTTAAAAACCTTAATATAATGACTTTGCCGTCTCTGTATATGTACACTCACTTGGAAATAAATAAGAATAAAGGTAATTATTTGACTAGTAGTCAGATTCATGAGTACCTACCCTACAAGAAATACCAGTGATCTTCGAGCTCCGAGGTTTAGACTGTCTTTATCAAAGAGAAATTCCTTGGATGTGCGATTGTATAATCACCTACCAAATTATCTAAAATATTCTGAAGACCCACAATCATTTAAGTTGAAAATAAGAAAGCATATGATTATGCACGGCTTCTATTCGGTTCATGAATTTATGCAGACTTCATTTGATGCCAATTAACTTAACTTTTATTGTTTTGAACATTGATGAATGCTCATCTCTCTAAAAATGTTGGCTGAATATGTTTTCTTTTTTGTATTTCTGTGTTTTATATTGACTGTTGTTTAAGTTTTGTTTACTATATATACTTTGTGTCTGAAACTATAATGTTATGTTTAATGTATTTTAATGTTATATTATTGGATGTTTTACATGTATTTTTACGTGACTTGCCAAAAATTTGTATTCAAATGTACTTGGTTAAATAAACTCTATCTATCTATCTATCTATCTATCTATCTATCTATCTATCTATCTATTTAATAACTCCAAAATGTTATTATGTTACCCAGTATGTCTATACTTTTCTATTATTAGTCTTATAGAAACAGAATATATTTTAATTTAAACATAATAATCATTTAACAAAAAAACATAAACATTAATATGGTGTCACCATTCAATTTTCCTACTTTTTCAATACTTTTTCAAGTCCAATATCGGCCCTATTGCAGGATTTTGGAAAAAAAAACACTTTCAGGAAGTGGTGCAATGTGAAAAGGCACAAATTTTAAAATATTTTAAACATACCGGGAAGCCCACTAAAGAAGCATACCTTCAAGGTAATTTTTTTTAAATGGATCACCAAGTATATTTATGGATATTTATATTTAGCTTAAAATTCTATATTACACGATATCTGATTTTTTACTTAGAAGGTGGCGTTGAAATCTAATGAAAAAATATTAGAATGTTTTTGTTGAAACACATTATAATATTAAATCAGGGTGTAAGTATTAGAAATTACTACGAAAAAATATTTTACAGCTATATAGTCAATTGATGTTGCTAAACGTTACCACCATGAAAAATATCGATCATTTTATACTGGATGTTTTTCCCATAAGTTTCACTTTAATATATTGCAAATAGCATTTTCTAAATTTTTTAAAATGTAACACGTACCTTTGCATTTACATGTTTTTTCAAAACTAAATTATTAGACAATTATTGTCTAATTGAAAAACAGATAACGACTTGCTCTTCCGCAAATGCCATTATAGTAGTGAATCTATTGTCTTTGAGGAAGACAATCCTATTTATTTATATGAAGAAGTTACCGAAAACATGTGCCTCGACTGGCATTGCATTACTTCGATATCTCCATGGAAGTCGCAACATCCTTCATCTAGATCAACCACCAGATACTGACCGGTTTCGCACTTATTCTGTGCTAATCAGAGTGCATCAGGGTTATATAGGGTATTACCGTGCCACTCAGAAAATTGTAAATATGTCACAGTAAAACAATCGTGAAACAACGACCACCAATTAACATACACCAATTTCAATCATCACATGTTATTAAAATGTATTCAAATACTCGTATATACTGACATGTGCAACTTCATATCCATTAAGTGACCTTCAGAAACGTAATTAATGTGACGTGACGATTCACTAATAACCAACCTGTTTTCTTAGTGTAGAACTAGAAGATGATAACGTGCAAAATACATCTGTAAATAAACATGTTCGGACAGCTACTACATTCAGTAAATTTTCTGTTTATAATCAGAATGATATTAATAATGGGCTGTTAGGAGGATCCTTTAATTATTGAAATGTCATGGTTAAAACTAAGTTGCATTCGTAGCAAAAGAAAACAGAAAAACGAAAATACAAAGCAGTAAAATATTGTATGCTGTAACAATAAATCGTAGCAAACTGTACACAATTATTTTTATTACATCTGCAGTATTAAATAAAGCACCTAATATAATTTTTTAACCCATGTGTTGCATAACAAACTCGCTGCGAAATGATTCCAAGGGCCCTATAATAAAAGTGAAAATGTAAAAACCTGAAATTGCAAGTCTGGCCCAATTTTCTCATGAGGTAAGCCGTCACGCCTGTTCATTCCTCTGCTTTTAAAATAATGGTTTCCCTTATTTAATTACGGATGATGTACTTTTATTAAAGACCTAATGACGTATACATTTCTGCAATAATTATTAACTTTTGCCGTCTCCTCAAATTTTCAGCAGTAACTCGGGTCTAAGGTTATAAATTGAGCTCTACTTTGTACGTTAAATTAAAAGGAACTCAAGAAAAATTGATAATAGCCTCATAATTGTCTCTTTTATATTAAATCAAAAAGCTGTTAACCATTTAGACAGATTAAAATCCTTATAGAGACATTAGCAAGTCAATTTTAAAACGTGAAGTATTAATTTGGCATATCGGAAAATGTTTTGATAGAATTTTTTATAAGAACCTGAAAATAATGAATAAACATCTTCTGACAAATATAAGGTGGGCCAATGAAAAGTTTCCACATCTTATGTGGAATCTTCCACATAAGATTTTTCAGATAAATTCCAGGTCAGGCCGATTTTAATTTGAAGAACGATACGTGTTCAAATTATTAACATTTATACAGGGTTTATTTGAAGGAGATGCCGAAAACAACTACTCCACGGGAAATACGGCCCGACTGGCGTTGCACTACATCGGCATCTCCAGAGGAGTCGCCACATTGAAGCCAAATACCTGACCGGTTTCGCGTTTATTTTGCGCTCATCAGAGTGCCATAGGTAGGGGACTCGATGAACGATGTTGCGACGTGATTGACCAAGGACATTTTTTATTTAAATGTCCTTGTGATTGCCTAATGTGATGTCGATGTAGTGCATCGCTAGTCAGGGCACATTGCCCGTGGAGTAGTTGCTTTCGGCATCTCCTTCAAATAAATAATTGTCTTCCTTAAAGACAATAGAGGTCATTCTATTGTCTTTAAGGAAGACAATAGAGTGACCTCTAATGTCACTCTATTTAAGGAATAAGACTTTAAGGCACAAAAGTAGGTCGTTATCTGTCTGTCAAATTGACAATAAGTTTCAGACAGATAGAAGCACAGACCCAAAGAGGGCACTACGGTGTGTTTCTCACCACTACTCACATTCTTCAGGGTGTTGTGTATATATAATAGTGAATGTATCTTTAGAAAATTCACATACTATCCTCAAATCAGTAAAAAACTTGAAAATTTACTAAAGAAAGTCAATGTCATCCCTGCATTTAAAAGTACATTTACAATAATTAAAGCACTATTAGGGTCCACTTTCCAAAAAGAAGATCCGCTGCAGAAATTCGGGATATACAAAATAAACTGTAGTAATAATTGTAACAAACTGTATATCGGTCAAACAAAAAGAAATGTGATAACTAGATTTAAAGAGCATACATATCACACAAAAAACTTACGCCTACATAATGTAGATAAGTCGGCTCTAGCCTTACATAGTTACGAAACGGGGCACAAATTTAATATAAATAATATCTTCCTCATAAAAGCCAGTAATTCTCAGAATCTAAATATATTAGAATAAATATATGAGGAAATATAAAAATCACTCATTGAATTTCGATATAAGCTCATTATCTAAGGGCCTTTTAAATTTAATATCCTGTATATAAGAAAAATAAAATTAAAAATAGTCAACAATAGTGAATAAGTAATATTAGTAAATATTCAACCACAATTTAGAAAAGAGCAGGCAGGCAGACATCTATAGTTTACCTAAATAAAATTATTTACAGTCTCAACCTCTATAAATTGGGTGACTTTATGTATAAACTTGTTAGTATTTAAGCTACCGACGATGAGCCCATAGTACTCGAAATGTGTACATTTAGCATTGTTAATAGGTAGATATGTGAAGAAAGGTGTATTGTCTTATTTAATTGAACATGCACACAAAGTTAAAGAGTGTATTCTTTCAATTTGTGTGTTCACAGTGTGATTTTCCTCTTTTCCATTCGTCTAAGTTCACTTTTACCAAAGTTGGTCCACATAAAATTTGCTTTTACTAAAGCAAGGTTGAATACATAATATGTATTTCTAATAGCACGTACGATTGAAATACACGCTCTCTGACTATACTAGACGAAGCTCTGGTGACGTCAGGTGAATCGGCGGGTAATATTTTCAGACACTTTATCTCGGCAATGGTACATCATACAGCAACGAGGTTTGAACATTTATTCTTAGATCCTTTCGCCCTGAAAGGTTAATTTTGGGTTTACACCCCCTTTACGGCGTGCTAGGTGAAAGGCGGTGGTTTTGGCAAATACAAAAAACTGGCAACCTATATTTTTCTATAGCATATTTACCTTAGTTTTCATATTCACGTGTGTTTGATATTTAAATTTATGTGTATTTTGGATATACAGTTTTATTATACTCAGCCTCTTGTCATCTTCCCACTTGCTTACTTAATATACTGCTTTGCTTATTTAATATTTTCCTTATGTATTTTTCAGAACAACTAAATATGTTAATGCCATTCTGCAGTGAGTGTTGTGAGTGCACAATAAAATTCCTATTTACCAGCAGACTCATAAATAAAATGTTTTTATTGTGGCGTCACTTTTACAGTTTAGAGAATTTTCTATTTGTATTTCTTATAATTTGTGATTCTATTATTGTACTTATTGTTTTCTCAATCCTCAACACTTTTATTGGAAAAAGACCCCTTTGACTGTTGGTTGGTGCATCTAAGTAAATAAATATATAAATAATCTAGACACATTATCTGCTTCTTCATTAGTACAGAGAAAATATACTGCACAGTATTAAAATGATTCGGAATTAAAAAAATCTGATATTTTGTTTAGTTATTTATTTGTACTATGGTTTAAATATTTGTTTCTTTTATTGGATACATTTTTAGACTTCTGAATATAGACAAATATTACAATATTTGTACATTTTTACAAGTATGGCATAATACTCAATATAGAAAAAGAAGAAACATGGCTTTCAAGCATATTACTTTTAAATTAGGTTTAGTTATAATAATAATAATAATAAGAACTTTATTCACAACAGCAACATTTTTTACAATGAACATAGAGAAATAGAATAGAATAAAGTTGGATAACCGATAAGTGCGTACGCACTTGTTTCGGTAAGTACATAATTATAAAATAAGTAAAAATATAATATCTGTTGTAGACATACATATATAAAACTAAGACATGGAATAAACATACACAACACACACAAATATAAAAACACGAAATTATAATACAATACCATATAACAGTGCAACTCTAGATAAGTATCTAGAATTTTTTTTTTTTTTTAATTTCCTTTTTTTTTAATTTTATTATTATTTTATTAAATTGGCTTGAACTTAATTTTCAAAGTAGCCAGCAATAATGGTTTTTCTATTTTTAATAGTATATTCTTTTAACTGCTTTTTGAAGACGTAAATATTGCTCACTGCTTTTATATGTTCTGGAATTGAATTGTACAACCTTGGAGCCATACCAGAGTAAGACCGTTGAGTACAAGACCTTTTCATAAGTGGAGCTACATAATATCTATTTTGTCGAGTATCATATTCATGAGAAACAACTAAAGCTTGATGCCTATGTACGTGACATCTACTTCCAGAGCACAAATAATATAATTGCCTTATGTCCAAGATCTGTGTTTCCTCATGCAAGATGTCTGTAGGATGCCTAGGTTTTTTAGAAAATATTAATTTTAAAATCCTTCGTTGCATAACCTCCAGAGAGTGAAGGTGAGTATTAAGAGCTGCACCCCACACGAGTATTCCGTAGCGGAGGTGGCTTTCAACTAACGCAAAGTATAAACTCTTTAGGTAATATGCAGGTAAGAGTTCTTTTAATTTTCGAAATTTGTACAGAATTGTCCGTAATTTATTCACCAAATAGGAGATATGCATATTCCATTTCATATGTGAGTCTATTATTAAACCCAAATATTTTATTTTAGTTACCGGTAAGATATTCCATGTACTTGTGATGCATAAATGATCAAATGGTGGAGCGCCAAATGCGTTGCAGCTAAAAGGTAAGTAGTTTGTCTTATTCACATTGATTGTTAATAACTTATGATCCAACCATTTTTTTATGATTAAAAAATCAATTTCAGCTGTTTGTTTTAACTCTTCCCAACTTCTCGCCTTATAGAAGATCGCTGTATCATCAGCAAAACCAATAATGCTTCCATTAGTTCTCAGCGAAAATAATCCATTTATATAGATGTTGAACAAAGTTGGGCCAAGCACTGAACCTTGTGGTACTCCATATTCAACTGGTCTCGGGTCGCTATGCACACCATCAACCCTCACTATCTGTTGCCTATTGGAAAGATAACTCTCCATAAGTTTTAAACAGCCATTTCGTATCCCCATATCTTCCAACGATTGCAACAGAAGCCGATGGCTGACCGTGTCAAAGGCCTTTGACAAATCAATGAATATACACAGACACTGCTCACCATTATTAAGAGATTCTACGATTTTTGATGTTAAAGCTATGGCTGCATCTTGGGTGGATGTTTTTTCTCTAAACCCATATTGTTGCTTTGAGAGTAACTCATATTTATCTAAGTATGAAACAAGTCTACATTTAATCAATTTCTCAAATACCTTCGAAATGTGCGTGATTAAGGATATTGGACGATAATTGCTAGTATTAGTTACATCTCCGTTTTTGTGTAACGGGATAATGACGGAACTTTTGAAAAAAGACGGATAGATGGAGTGTTCTACACATTTATTTAAAACATATGTTAAGGGTTCAATAAGGAAATCAGAAATTAGTTTAATTGTTTCAGCTTTTATGTTATCTACCCCAGCTGCTTTACCATTTTTTAGATTGGATATAGTATTCTTTACTTCAGCTATTGTAATGGCTGTAAACACAAGGGAGCTAGGATTAGACATTCTGTTGTTCGTGAAACTGTCATCTTTTATAATTCTGTTTGCTAATTTTCTGCCCATCTCACTAAACCCCTTATTAAATTCGTTAGCGATATCTAATTTATTTATTAGTGTTTCATCCGTGCCTGTACATTTAATACAATCAATATTTTGTTTATGTTTTTTTGTGTTACAAATTTGCTGTACAACATTCCATAACGTTTTGGTGTCTGTATTTTTTGTATTATTAATCTGTTTCATGTAGTAAGTTGTCTTGGCTTTTTTTATTAAAGAGGTGAGTTTATTTCTATATGTTCTATAGTTGCTTGAGTTACTTGGGTCTTACTAATCGAAGAAAACTAAATAACCATGATTCAGTTGTGGTAGGCTTGCATCACATTTTTCTTTTAAATTCTCAGGGACATTTATTTTATTATTTCGCAATGTAATAGGTATCAGTAAGAATTGATATATTTTTACCATTTTGTTATGTATTCTTTTAAGACATTTATTTAATTTTTATATAGTAATTATATCTGCTACACTTTGTGTCAAAATGGGAGCCAAATTTAATAGTTTTATATGTTTAATACTCCACTGCGCAAAGTCAAGAACATAAAATTATAAAAACTATATTTGTTACTTTGATAGAAAACAAATATTTTTTCCTGGTTCTGAATATAACTTTAGCAGTCGTAAAATTAAAATCCGCCTTTAAACATGAAATTAAACATGAAACATTGTCCTGCTATTGATAAATATTGTATAGAAGCAACTGGTAGTTAAAAAGTATTTTGAAAGCATGTAAAGCAAAAAATACTATGAGGAAGTATGTAAAACTATGAAAGTATGTAAAGAAAAAACCTAAATCAATTTACTAAAAGAATTAAGCATTAAGTAGTGAATTTAGTATTTATTTAGCTTAGAAAAATACAAGCGTAAGCCAAACGCCTTTTTGTTTTGCTATCCTGATTGTGAATATCCAATTTTAGTGACCATATACAGTGTCTGGCAGAAACTTAAACATATAAACATTTTTATTACAAATTTATGAGAAAACTAGATTCTTGATAAATGATTTCAAACTCAAAATATACTTCGCAAAATCAAAATATCTTCTACATATACAGCGCGGATTTATAATTATGAATAAAACTCAAGAGTAGAGTATAATACTTATGTGCCAAAATATACAAACGTGTTATTTGCAAAGAATTGGAATGAGGTGAAAACTACAGCCCCGGTAATAAAAAAAATGTTCACATATTTTTCTGATTTTTTCTATTCACGAGTGCCACGAAAAATGAGGTACCTATTTCATTTTAACTTGTTTTGAAATATACGTTATGAGAAATTTGTTTTAAACAATAATTTGTAATTAAATAATCATACACACATTGAAAATAAACAAAATAAACGAAACTTTATTTAAATACATCTTAAAAACAAAATGCTGTTGCAACGCTTCAACTTTTTGCTATGGAAGACAGGAGACATCTCAGTGGTTGTTATTTTTATATAAATTCTTGAATAACAAAATTGATTGTTCCACATTATTAGAGAAAATAAATTTTCATGTTCCATTTGTAACAACACCATCCATCTCCCTTTCTTACGTAAAACAATCAATAACTAATATGGTAAAGTTCTCTCCCTTACATATTATGTGCAATAACTTTAAAAAAATTTAATATAGTATTGACATATTCAGTTGCACACCTAGTGCTATTAAGCGTGTTTGATCTAATTCAAGTATTCAGTTGTATAATATGTGTGTTTACTGTATCTGTAGTTATTTCTAATATTTATATTTGTACCTACCCTGTAAGTGGAATTTAAATTCTGCTTGGTTTGTAATTAAATAAAATCAAATAAAAATAAAATAAAAAACCAAATATAAATATCCAAAAAAACATTTTTTTGGAAATCAGGGTATGTGTTTTCCTCAAATATTTGTAAACACACTGTATTCGACTGGAAATATTTAAATTCTTACAGGTGCATTTCGAATCTGAAAATACGGGACCTTATTATCAAGTATTAAATTTTTAAAAAATTTAATGCAAACAGTTTCTTGTTTGTGTCCAAATATCTGCCGAGCACTTTATAATAGTTCAGAAGTAAAATAGTCTTTGATTTGCTTAGTTATTTCAACTAATATCTCAACTTTGATCATAGTTTTCAGCATGTTTATCTCCCGACCCTTTAAATATTATCCTTCCCGGGATTATTTCAAAGCTGGCTTCAATTTAGATCAGGGTAACTGAATTTTAATATGAAAAGTTTTAATTAATGGATTTAAATTATCCTGCATTACCATTTAATGAAATGAATCTAGTGAAACCATTCATAATGGTTAATTAACAACTGACAGTCGATAAATAATTAGTCTCTCTATCGACCACGCTATCCGATTAAAATGAAAAAGTTAAACATTATTTGCAGTGGAGTGCATGTTTTAATTTCGTCTGAAAACTGAAGGGGGTTTGAACTGCCGATGAAAACGAAGTAATCAGCAATATAGCAGCATTTTGTTTGTTGTGGTTGTGCTTAGTTTCGCTTGCTTACACCGCATGTTGCTTTTCGATTAGTTAAGGATTCTCTTTAGCAATGTATATGGCAGGATTATTATGAATAAATGTATATAAAGTTTATTGGTGTATGTTTCCTAGCTGTGCGTAAAGTCTAATTTTCCCTAACTACGGCCTGGCGTACCGTATCTTCACTGTACGTATCTGAGTAATGGTGTTTCTGCAATATAAACAGGAACTGGCGCCCGAGGAAAATCAAAAGAGGAACCGTCAAACTGACATTTCGTATCTTCAAGCCGAAGAATACGTCGCAATCTGTGATCCTCAATAATCAAGGGAAGACCTAGAATTAAGTTTTAGAAATGGTAGTTTTAATAAATTTATTATGGTTTTACCTCGGGTTTTACATAATTTGGATAAGCAAAAAAGTCTGGTTGACTAAGAAAATTTCATATTTCCCAAAGCGTTGGCAGTTGCAATTACTCTTATTATCACCCCCGTAGAACCAGCGTAGACTCGAAATTTGAATACTATTAAAATCCATTTTAGGAATTGTTAAAAGATATAATTGGGGTAAATGGTTATCGACTAGACCCGAACTGAGTACTTGTGTTATATCTTTGTAACTTAAAATTGCTGAAATTATATTTTATTAATTCATCCATTCGTATTCAGTGCGACCTCACTAAAACTACAGCAGACAGAGTAAGCTCAATCGTAACTAAATTAAAAGGACACAGAGCTTTAGACAACATCTATGGGGTAGATATTCCTAGCAATATAATTAATAGCCGACTAGTCCATGTTTTCAGGAGGACAGAAATAGCAAAGGGAATGGAGACAAAGGATGTAGTCGGTACAGCTCGCTCTACTAATAAACCAATGATTGCCTGAGTTTGCTATAACTTTAATGTGTACCTCTAGAATATGTTCGCACTATTATATTTGGTCCGTCACTCAATGGAAATTTATCCTGCCATATTATCATCCTCTTTGAAAATTACCACATCCATGATAGGTTAGGTTTTAAGCGAAGTGGGCTGGAGCTATCTTACGAAACTGTAGTGATACAACAGTTATATTAATAATTGGAAGGAGATGCTGAAAACAACTACTCCACGGGCAATATGCCCCGACTGGCGTTGCATTACATCAACATCTCCATGGATGTCGCCACATCCTTCATCAAGACCAAATACCAGACAATGACCGGTTTCGATCTTGTTATGATCTCATCAGATTGCCATAGGTATCGGAATCGATGAATGATCTGGCGACATTGATTGCCTAACGGCTCTTTCACACTATCAGGTCTCGCCTGTCAGGTACCGGATCTGATACAAACCTGAGAAGTAGTGGACTATTGGTTTGAACGGAAGTGTTCACATTGTCAGGTTCAGGTCCGGCGCCTGATTTCAACCTGACATCTCGACTGCAACGTCAGGTGACCTGATACCAGACGCAAGGGTGGTGGAAGACACATGTAAACGAATGATTTCACACTGTCCGGTAGTTTTCGTCAGGTTTTCAGAGCGCATACAACAAAATGCAACCTACAACATGCAACAAAGTGCAACAAAACCCGATGCAAACCTGATACATAATCGTACTTCAGATTTATATCAGATCCGGTACCTGACAGGCGAGACCTGATAGTGTGAAAGAGCCGTAAGGGGCATATGTGAATGTTTGTAGTGGCGAGATACAGTGAAATACACTGCAGTAAATAAAATTGCAATTTTTGTGTTCAAGACTTATGATGATGTTTTGTACTGACTCTTTAAGATTGAATTTTTGCCATACTTACATTTTATTTTCATATACATATTATTATTGTTAATAGTTTTATGTACTTATTCCCTCTAAAAATATATAAATAATATTCTAAATATTATACCTTAACTTATTGAGATATCGACCTCAAATAAAATATAGTGTGAATGGTTTAAAAAATACCTACTACTTTCTACTCTCAAACGGAATTGTTACAATTGATAGATGGCACCAGAATCGCTGTCGGCAATTTTTTTTTAAATAGCGTGGTAGACGGTGTCACACATCGTTTGAAAGGTGTTGCAATTCTCTTCACACAAGTTGTTGAAAAATTAAATTCGAGCCATCCGTTTTCGAGTTACAAGCGTTTCTCTGTCTCATTCGGCGAGTGATAATCACTCTAAATATTAAAATGTTTCAACCCAAGAATATCAAAGAAATGTAAACTAAGGGGTTTGCATTCTCAAACAAAAAAATGTATATGTAGGTGTTAAATCGGGGAATTCTGTTTCATACATGGCATGACATGGAATAGGAATGAATTTCAATAAATTCGAAAATTCAAAATTCGCGAAACAGACAGAACAGACACGAAAAATAAATGCAGAAATAAATACAATAATCAATAAATGGTATCCCTGACGTAGTTTTCCACATAACACCAAAACATTATACTCACTCGACGCGCGATTTGCCAACCAAGTTGGCATCATCTGGAGATGATTAAAACTAAACCTTTGCTAACCTTGTGTTCTATTTATACCTAATTTTTTTCTACGGTTCAGTGATCCGTCACGACCGTTCAGTGAACCATCGCCTCTGATCAGCGAACCCTCCGACGGATCAGTGAATCGTAACTTACTAACCAATAAACCGGGCTATATGGGATTGGCTCCCTGTCACCATTCATACTATTTTTACATTTAGCAATTTCCAAACTCTCAAAAGCATCCAGCTGTCTGGAATTTGTCACACTCCTAATTAGTCTCAAATTGCTACTATCTATTTTATGGATGTTCTCAAACGCATGTTGAGAAACACTAGACTTATCTATTCTACCATATTTGAGATGAGCCATATGTTCCTTGAATCTAGTTTGAATTGACTTTCTAGTTTGTCCAATATACTTTTGATTACACGCTTTATAGCTAATTTCGTAAATCCCCGACTTTTTCTTAGTTTCTATTTTGTCTTTTGGATTGCCTAAAAATTGTTGTAGTTTATTTCCCGATGAATAAACCACTGACATACCTATATCTTTATCATTTTGAAAAGTCGAGGAATTCCGAAGTGTCTCTTTATATTTACGTTTCTTAATTATTTTATCAATTAAACTTACAGAATAACCATTACTCGGAGCTATATCCCTAATCAATGCCTTTTCTTTTTCAAACCTCTCCTTATTTAGAGGGAAGCTAATAGGCGATGAATTAAAAAATTGAAACTCGCTGTTTTATGTTGAGCACAATGGTGAGAGGGATATATCTTAAAGTACTGGTATCTTTTCTGTATAGGTATGTCAAATTCTAACTTATTTTCACTATAACTAATTATTAACACATCTAAGTAGTTGGTAGTTGTCCAGAGTTTTCAATTTCATATGTAAATTTAACTGACGCGAAACGACTATTCAATTTAGAAACAAAATTGTCGAGTGTCAATATCAGTGACTTTTGTCACTGACATCGACAACCTCGTAGAGGTGGATCCTCCACCTCTACGAGGCAGTCCAGGACCGCTATTCTGGTAAAACATTACGTTTTCGAGGACGCTGAGCGAATCGCACGGCCTGCGCCTCGCATGGCAGCCGCGTTTGGTATTCCCGTTGCCGTCCGTGCGCTCTTCGAGCAGACTCCGTTGAATTCGCTATGCACAACTTGGCAACCTCAAATTTTCAGTGTTCCCAACATAAAAATTGCTGACATTTGACAAGAAGGAGACGTGATGAGTCATAATTGTAGGTTATGGTTATATTTACGTTGTAGTTGATGAAAATTGTTTTTTGGAGTTGTGTGAATTTGTGAATAAATGGAGAAAAAAACCATTAAAAAAAAAGTAGGTCCATTAAGAAAGTATGAAGTAAAACATATAGGTATGAATACATAAAAAAATACCTTATGAATTTTGTTGATATTTAACCATAAAGATGGGTTTTCACTGATGCAAAGTTGTCCCCATAACTCAACACATCATTTTTGCTGTGTCGCAGAGTTGTTACATCGTAGAAAACCGATTTAAGACATTGGCAATCAAAATGGATGGGTAGGTAATACACAGAGCTTTACCCATACCTCATAGGTACTTCTTGCTGCTTAAATTATAAAACTCTAAATGAGACTTTTTCCTATTGAGTCTGTATTAATATAGAATAACCAATGCCCACCTACCTTGACTCTATTGCTTAATGCATCCTGTCTTCTCTTTAACGGAAGAAATGGTTCAAGCATCTCTTCTAAATTTGTAATATCTTGCTTCCGAAGCCTATACATCTTTATAAAATTTCTGTCCGAAAATTGGAAGGGGTCATCGGGGAGAAAGTGCTGCCTCCCTATATTATTTTCTATATTGTCCAGGAGAATTCCCCCAATATATGGTACCGCCATTGTAAATAAAATAAAAATCTATGTGTATTGTTTAGTAATAGTAATTACTAATATTATTTTTACGCCACACAGAAATATAGGTTAGAGCACTATATACGAATATACGAATAGCAAAACGGCTACCAAATGGTAGACATTTTCAGGACGCTTATCGTGCGCTCGTCGTGCCCTGGATATGCTCAGCGTAAAACACGGCTGAATACCAATTTTGCTGATTTGGTCACGTGCTTTGCGAATTTGACGTCATGAAACGCTTAGCGTGTACGATACGCTAAGCGAATTGAGTTACCAGAATAGGGGTCCTGGCCTACAGCGATGGGGAGGGTAAAGAGCGATAATCCCGCTTGGCCCAAACCATCCCAGGTCATGACCACGGTCAACGGATATTGGCGACCTCTGTTGCTTGAAATTTATACACCTTAAAAGTGAAGAATAGAGTTAAGGACAATGTAAAATTAACACACTTTGCTTTTACGAACTTTATGACTAAGATATGAAATAATGGACATCTTTTTAATGAAATACCTTATAGATTTTATAGCTTTTAGTTTGTATTTTTTTCGACTAAAGCTTATCACCAACGTCACACCAAACCTGGACATTTTGTCTCCTACATAAACCTCGCCTTGTATAGCTTCTGCGTATTCATCAACGAACAGGCCACTAGAAGGTTCAGGCAGATATCTTGGGTTTTCCTGCACAGTCACAAACATGTTGATTATCTTTAAAATAGATCATATGAAAGGTAAGTCGGTGCCACCATCTTCGATAGAAGAAATGGGACATGAAAATTGAGCTGCTGACTATAATTTTACTAATTGTTGAATTATTGATATCGGGAGAAAAAACTAAATGCTCTATTTAACGGACGTTTGGTACGTATTTATTTTTGTTTTATTTTATTTTCTGACATACTCAATTAAGAAAAAAAAAAACATTCCTTTTACATACGGACCCATAAAAATGATTTCCATTTATAGCGAATATGTTTATCAATTTTATCACTTCACAAAGCCTATTGAGATAAACATACAATTAAGATAAAAGATATAACTGTCGTGGCCAACATATTGTTCACATTAAAGCGGCCAATTAGTTAATCCATATTGCCTAATGACAAAGTACGTATTTGTTATATATGCATAACGTTTTTATTAAATCATATTGCTTTCATAAAAACATCAAAAGCAGGCTGATAATAAAATTGGCAGAACAAAACACCACAATAAACGTCTGAAATAATATTGTTCATTCAATGCAGCGGCGTGGCTGAATATTTTCGGATATATATAAAAGGATCTTAAATTTAATGCTCATTTTCGTGTCACGTTCTGGCAAGGCGTGGTTCATCAAATATTCACTATAACATACATATATTTATGTGTTTCATCCGGAACAAATTTTGGCGAGACGAGCCGTGCCGTACGTAACTGATAAGTTGGCGTTGATGAGTTCTGCTACATAAATACAAGATATTACGATTACCACAAACTAGTATTATGGTTGAATTTGTAGAAAAAGTTGCAATATGGTAAATAGCAGGTGTCAAATGTGCGGAAAGGCAAACGTCAATTGTTAAACAGAAGCAGTCAACAAACTAAGAAGGAAACTGAGAAGGACGAACCATCATGCCTATAGCAGCGCCACCTAAACAAATGAATAACTCAATACCACGTCCTTTTTTCAGTACGTATTTTATCAGGAAAGTCCTATTAAGTTCGGACGCCTTAAAAGGAAAATATGTTACAAATGACTTGTATTTTGTTCTTGTTATGTTTACATAAAAACATTCTCAGGCCTTCTCCACTCGTGCCTCTCAGAAAGTACGATCGTTGAGTGATAAATAGTAGATTGACTGGTTGGAAACTTATCCATAACATTTATTTTATTTTGTTCCATTAATTTTCTTTTTATATTCATTTTTTATGTAACTTATCATTGTGTTGAATTTGTTCTCCCCGACAAAAGATACTCTTATACCTATCGCCATAAATAACATGTAAGAAGAGATAAAGACTCATAAAGTAGGGCTCGTTATTTTCTCCATAGTTGAATGTTGCGTGTTGCAAATAATAAATATACATAATGCCAATTTCCTTGGTCAGTAGTCTAAACTAATTATTTGTTATTTAAATATACATCAAGTTTAATAACTATTCATATAAGTTGGAAATGAGTGATCAGCTACATCAGCTACATTAATAAAGTAAAATTTTAAATCCAAACTCATGCGAGTATAAGATTAAGAAAGCTTGATATGATATTCAATGTAGATACTTGTTGGCTTCTGTAGGTCAAATGTCAGATCAATATTACACCAAGGAAAAAAATCTTGCTTAATTATATTTAAAAGCATCTTTGTAAAGGGAATATACCAAGAATTGATATAACTTTAAAAACTGTATAGTTCATTTGACAGAGATTCCGAAAACAACTACTCCACGGACTATGTGCCCCGACTGGCATTGCATTACTCCGTTGTAACTTCATCATCTTCATGGAAGTTGCCACATCTTTCATCGGGACCAACCACAGACACTGACCGGTTTTGCGCTTACTATGCGCTCGTCAGACTCCCATAGGTAGTGAAATCGATGAGCAGCCTGGAATGTTATTAGTAGTGAGAAACACACCGTAGTGCCCTCTTTTGGTCGTTGCTACTATCCGTCTGACAATTATTGTCTCATTAATAGATAGTTAACGACCAGCTTTTTCTGAAGAGCACACAGTAAGTGCGAAACCGATCCGTGTCTGGTGATTGGTTTCGATGACAGTTGTGGCGACTCCCATGGAGATGACGAAGTAATACAACGCTAATCGGGGCACATAGTCCGTGGAGTAGTGGTTTTTGGCATCTCGTTCAAATGAATAAGTAGGATTGTCTTCATCAAATACAATAGGGGTCACTGCTGTATTGGCCCCTGCGGAAAAGCAGGTCGCTATTTATTTGTCAATTATGTCAGAGGGGTAGTAGCAAAGATCAAAAGAGGGCACTACGGTGTTTCTCACCACCATTAACTCACCACCATTATTTATCTCAATCATTATTCTTTTCTTAGTAGGTAGTGGTTGACTACTTTGATGTTTGATCTTAAAAGAGCAGAAATTATCAATAATTTGACTTCTGCATTCTCATCATATGTATTCAAATCGGTGCCAGGTCCTTATGGAGCCTTACATTTTTAAATTATTTATGAAAAATCATATTTTATCGTACAGGTAAAAGTTAATATTCCTTTTATTGCATGTTCTAAAGCTACCAAAATCAGTAGGTTTTTAAAAGTAGATTTGCCCAAACAAATATAAATTTCTCACGCTCACGAAAATGACAAGTAAATATACAGCAGATAAATAACAAATAACCTGCCACTTTTTTGTTTCATAAACTATATCTATTTTAGTCATCAGAACCGTGCACTTGAAAAGTGAGAATTATTTGGCAAATTTGTTATATTAACAGTGACTTGTTTGTCTTATTAATGCTGATTTCTGATGTGTTGTGTCCTTGTAATAATATCATAACCTCATGGTCATAAAAGTGAAATTCATCGGATTTAGAATATGGGTAAAATAAAATACGAAACTGCGGATATTTCGATTTTAAATAAAAATCTTCTCCAAGGTTTATAGCACAACAAAACCACTATATAAAATCAACTACCATTTATGCAGTAGGGTGTATGAGTAGGCTATAACACTCTTTCTCTCTCTCTTACTAAATTGAATAAATGTAGATATGTAATATTTAATATCCATAAAATTGTAACTATATTTCATGTTCAGAAAGAACGGCAATTTGTTAAATTTAAAATGTACGGAGTCTTCAAATTTTAAAATTTATAAAACATATGCCTGGGTTAAAGCTTCCTTGTGTTATCATATAAAACACAAAGTAATTTAAAAAATTGTTATTGAGATTTATGGCAAGTTCCTTAATACTGTATTTTTTACATCATCATGAACCTAAATAAATTTAACGCTTATTCGTGCAAAGAACTTCCTGTGTGTGCCTGAAAAAAATATGAAACCAAGCAGAATCCCCAGAACTTGGTACATAAATCACCGATAAACTGATTTAATCTCGCGAGAACGAAGACATTAAATAATGACGGAATTGGATACATTTAATCAAATCTCAAAGAATACTTTAAGTTATAGAATTCGAGGCCAGAACGAATTGGTAAATCAGACGATAAAAAAGTGGTTTTGTCCGCCAATTTGTTTGAAACTTAATTTTTAAGTCATTTATAAGAAAAAAGTTTAATATTTGTCTGGTTATTGGTTTCAAACCATATATACTGTGGATATACACCGTGGAATCAATATAAAAGCGCATAACAGTGGTATTTTGAATATGATGAGACGTACAAAAAGAAAGAAATCAGGAAAAGTTGCACAGTTTATTTCCGAATAAAAATATATCCACAAATTTAAAATATTCGATAGCGTTCTTAAGTTATGGTGGAACTATGGAAGTTACCTATTTACTATATTTCCAATATTCCAGCCAAAACAATAAAAATTAATTAAACACTTCAGAAAATGATATTTACATAGATATATATTTATTAGTTCGTCTCCATTACAAGGTAGGTATCCATAGAGCGTAGAACTTCAAAGCGTAGAGCGTCAAAAATAATGAAATACAAATGTAAAAAACTAAAAAGTTAATAAAAAAAGTAAAAGTAACTGAACTGAAACTGCATCCATCTTATGGCGTACTTTTTTTGGGGATATCTCCATTATTATCTCTCTTGGGATATCTCTTGCATTTCTGACCTCAATTGTACTGTATCACGTGATAATCAACCCATAGTTGAAGAGGATAGCTATCATCCCTGTCTATCTGTGACAGTAGCAGTAAGTACAATTATACCTTTACCATTTCCTACAAATGTGCGTAATAAGTGCTATAACTTTAAAAAAGCTAATTTTCCAGGTCTGTATAATGCTCTTTTATATGCAAACTGGCACTTTCTATATAGTTTCAGTGATGTTAATTCAGCATGTGAGGCTTTTTATAATAAAATTTATAGCATAATTGATAACTTTGTTCCAGTTTACAAAAAATTCAGACGTAAATACCCAATATGGTATTCATCAGAAATAATAAACAATGTAAAGCTTAAAGCTTATCATCACAACAAATACAAAAGGAATAAAAATATTTACCATTTTGAGGAATTTAAACGCTTAAGAATGACTGTTAAATATCAGATCTCGAGTGCTTATAAAAATTATATAATTTCCATTCAAGAAAACTTTTGGTCTTTTATACAAGGTAAGAAAGGCTTTACACGTATACCTTCAAATATGTTCATGGGTGATGATCATTTTAATGAACCTGAGCAAATTGTAAATGAATTTGCGAATTTCTTCTCTAGTGTATTCACAAATGAAGCCGATCCTAGGTTAACATATTCATTTTCTAGTACGGTATCATGTATTAATCTTACTCATTTCACTGAAGCAGATATAATAAATTCCACCAGGAAGTTAAAAAATAAGATGACTTGTGGTGATGATCAAATTCCAAGTTTTTTTGTAAAAGACTGTTCTAGAGTGATAGTCGCACCACTGCTTATATTATTTAATCTTATATTATCTACGTCTACTTTTCCAGATATTTGGAAACTGTCAAGGGTATGTCCAATTCTAAAATGCGGAAATGCTTCTGATTTAAGTAACTACCGTCCGATCGCCATTTTGTCTAATTTCGCAAAAGTATTCGAGATGTCGTTATATACTTTTATTTACAATAGTGTCAAGCCCTACATTGCTCCTAACCAACATGGATTTGTTACAAAGCGTTCAACTTTGTCTAATTTAACAGAATTCACACAGTTTACAGCCAATCACCTGGATAATAAAAGCCAAGTTGACGTGGTTTATACCGATTTTACGAAGGCTTTTGATAAAGTAAATCATAAAATTTTGGTACACAAATTGGGTCAATTTGGTCTCAGTAACAATCTGCTTGCACTTATTCAATCTTATCTTTACCAGCGACAGTTATATGTTGCGTATAATAGTTTTAAGTCGAGAATTTTTTTAGCCACTTCCGGTGTACCCCAAGGGTCCAACTTGGGACCGCTTTTCTTTAATTTATTCGTGAATGATTTGCCTCTTTCTCTTAACAACAATCATTTGTTTTTTGCGGATGACTTGAAGTTGTTTTTGAACATATCTACTGTCGACGATTGTTCAGTGCTTCAGGCTCTCTTAAATCGTGTTGTTACATGGTGTTCGGATAATCACCTAGTATTAAATATAAACAAATGTAAGGTTTGCTCTTTCACACTCAAAAATCAACCTTTTCTATTTAATTATTCTATCAATTCAGTGCCATTAGCACGCAGCAATAATATAAAGGACCTTGGTGTCCTTTTTGACGATAGATTATCTTTCTCTAACCATATAGCTGAAATAACTAATAATGCATATAGAGCTCTTGGCTTTATTATTAGAAACTCATCATCACTTAATGATGCTACTGCTTTAAAATGTCTCTATTTTTCTTTAGTGCGCCCTAAATTGGAATACTGCAGTCTAATTTGGCACCCTTATTATAATATTCACATTTGTCATATTGAAAGAATACAGCGGCGTTTTCTGAAATTTTTGTCATATCGAATTGATCTTTACTTTCCTGTTAGAGGTTATGAGCATAGTCTTCTTCTGCAAAGATTTAACATTCAGTCTCTAAGTGCAAGAAGGTCACTCGCTAGCTTGTCATATCTATTTAAGCTGTTTCATGGGGACGTTGATTCTCCTACTTTGCTGAGTATGTTTAATATGCGGGTGCCCAGACAGGGTTCTCGTGTTGATCATACATTTTATTGTCAAAATGCTAGAACTAATTTACTTTTAAAATCCCCAGTACATATAATGTCAAAAAAATTTAATCTTATTTGTAATGTTTGCGACCTTCATAATTGTAGTCTCAATGCATTGTTAGGTTTGGGACTGTTTCATTTCAATGAAAATTAAATTGTAGTAGCTCGTAGCATATCCTTTTCTTTTTTATTTTTGCTTTTGTTTTCTCTTTTTTTTTTTGTTATTAAGTTTGTCTTAGTTTAAAATTAGTCTGATGTCAACAGACGCTATACTTTATATTATACCGCTATTATATTGTACTATTTTGTTTTGTCCTGTTAATGGAATACGATTCTGTTGGACAATAAAGGCATTATTATTTTTTTTTTTTTTTTTTTTTTTTTTTAAGAGGGCGGTGGAAAAACCTTCAAAAAAGGCATCCAGCAGGGTCCGCACTGCCGGATAGTGTGGGATTACCAGAATCGCAGCGGGCTCACTCACAGATGTGCCCGCCGGGAAGCCAGCGACCCCACTAAAAAACCACCTCCCTTTCCCACGCAGAACATCAGGCCGGGACCGCTTTCGCATTACTTCAGCCTGAGTCTTGTTTCTTGCTCTTAGTAGCTCTACCGTTCTGGCTTGCATTGCCTCTCTGTTCTTTCTTTCCTTTTCAGTCTGTCAAGCAGCCATCATCCCTCTTTGTTCGTAGCAGCCTCTGCACGTAGGCAGTCACTCTGTTCCACCAGTTCTCGTTGTCAAGCATCAACTCGACGATGTTCCGCGGAGTCATTTGACCGATCAGCGTCTCCAGGAGCCTTCTTTCGTCGATCCATCGACTGCATACGAAAAACGTATGCTCTGCGTCGTCCCTTTCATGTCCGCAGTATTTGCACTCCGGTGTCCTGACCTTGCTCATTTTCCACAAATAATGTCGGAAGTAACCGTGCCCACTAAGGAGCTGGGTCAAGTAGAAATCCACTTCCCCGAATTTCCTATCCATCCAGGGTCCGACCCTCCTGATGAGCTGGTGCGTCCACCTACCTCTTGAATCGATCGTCCATCTTTCCTGCCATTCCGTCAGGGTTCGAGCTCTCTCTTCTGCTACTGCCCGTTCTCTGCCCACTTCCACGCTAGCGTCGTAGATTTGCTTCCGTTCGATAGCGAGCAGGTCGATGGGTGGTACACCCGCTATCACCAGGATTGCGGCTTCGGAAACTGTACGATAAGAGCACGCGATCCGTAGTGCTCCCCTTCGCTGCACGGTGCTCATACGCTTTCTGTATTTATTCACTCTCATAGCGTCGGCCCAGATCTCGGCCCCGTAGAGCAAGATCGAATGCGTCGTCGCCATCAGCAGTCTGCGCTGGCTTGGCCTCGGGCCGCCCACGTTCGCCATGAGTCCGCTCAGTGCAGCGGTCTTCGTCACGGCTCGGTCGGCCGAGCTCTGTATGTGTGGCCAGTAGGTGAGCTTCGTATCCAAGATCACTCCCAGATACTTCGCCGATACCTTCGTCTGGACTCGTTCTGTACCGATTACCATGGGTACGACCTTGGGGATTCTTTTCCTCGTGAGCAACACGATCTCGGTCTTTGCCAGGGCCAGTTGTAGCCCATGTTGACTCATCCAGTTGTTGACTCGCCTCATTACTTGGTCGAGTTTCAGTTGTGCCATTTCGGTGTTTCGGGAAACAATGACCGCTGCGACGTCGTCCGCGTACCCGACGAGGAAAGCGTCTCGGGGCATGTCCGCTCGGAGCAGGCCGTCGTACAGCGCGTTCCAGAGGTCCGGTCCCAGTATCGAGCCTTGTGCCACTCCAGCCGTGATTTCCCTTGTCTTCGTCCCTTCGGTCGTTTCATATTTTATTGTACGATCTCTGAGGTAGTCCCTGAATATGCGAAGGAGATAAGTCGGAATGCCGAACGTACCCCGCAGCGCCTCAAGGATATCTATCCATCTCGCCGAATTGAAGGCGTTTTTCACGTCTAGGGTGACAAGCACCGCTATCGGCCGAGCCGGGTGGCTCGCCGTCTGGGTTTCGCACACCGTCTCTACGACTTCTCGTATGGCACCGATTGTGGAGCGGCGCTGTCTAAAGCCGTACTGTCTGTTGGAGAAATCTCCCGCCGTTCGGATGGCATCCAGCAGTCGGGGCCTCAGCAGCAGTTCCAATGTCTTACCGCCCGTGTCCAGCAGACTCAGGGGTCTGAGCGACGACGGAGAATTCGGGTCACCTTTTCCTTTACTGATGAGTACCAGTCTTGCTTGCTTCCAGCGAGTACTAAATACACCTTCTTCGATGCAAGCGTTCATCATTTCCAACAGTATATTAGGTGTCGTGTGCGCTACGATCTTAAGGATCTCTGCTGGTATGCCGTCCGGTCCAGGGGCCTTTCCGCTTTTTAGGGCGGCGATGGCTGTCATCAACTCATCCATGCTGAACACAGGGACTTCATCGATCTCCTCTTCGCCATTTTCCTCGTTCCTCAGAGGGTGTCTTGGGAAGAGTTCGTCGACTATACCCTCCATCGTCTCTGCTGACAAAGCTCCGACCGGTCCTAGGGACTTCAGTTTTTTGGTTACGATCTTGTAGCCCAGTCCCCATGGGTCCCTGTCCACCTCTTCACAAAGTTTCCTCCAGCACTGTCGCTTGCTGTTCTTAATCGCGTTGCGGAGATTTTTCCTTGCCGTTTTATATTCATTTGTACGGGCCTCAGCTTCTACGACGTTACGCTCCCGTTGTGCCCTTCTTCTGAGTCTCAGACATGTTCTTCTCAGTTCGGCTATCTCTTCCGTCCACCAGTACACCGATTTTCTGCTGCCTCGCTGTCTTTTCGCTGGCATAGAGGCATCACAGGCGCTCTTGATTAAGCTCATGGTGGAATCCACGAGGGCTTCCGCCCTCTGTCTTCCGCTTAGTCCCCTGGGAAGCTGCGAGGAGGGATCCAAAGCGTTTTGTAGAAACTCCACCAGTCTCGTCCTGTCCAACCTTGCTAAATTCCAGCGGTGTGGTCTTTCGGCGTTATTTCTCGCAGTTTCCCTGCTTCCTCTGATGTCGAAGGTTATGTATTGGTGATCGCTTCCAGTATAGTCTTCGATCACCCGCCATCCTTCCACCCGAGGTGCCACTCCAGTCGATGCCAGTGTGACGTCTGGGATGGAGTTGCCGAACCCCGGTCGCCTGTAGGTCGGTGTTGTGCCCCTGTTTAGTACTTCCAGGTCGAGTCTGGCCGCCATTTCCAGCAGCAACCGGCCTCTTGCGTTTGTCTGTGGCATGCCCCACTCCAGTGCTCTGGCATTGAAGTCTCCGGCGACCACCAATTCGCCTGTGACCGTCCTCAGAGCGTCTTCGATGGACTCTAGCTTTTCTCGGTACTCTAGAGCGGTGGTGTTAGGCGAAAGGTAGACACTTACATAAGTAATGTTGCCTGCTCTCACCCACGCGTAATCCTCCCCGGCGCCGTGTGCCTCTGTTCGAAATTTCTGGGTATTTGCTACCCACATTGCTGCTGTGTTAGAAGTGCTGGTGAACCACGTTGGGCTGCCTATGTTTCGGTACTGCTCACTGATGATTAGTACGTCTGCCTCCAGCTCGACCACGAGTTGGGACAGGAGGTCTTGAGCAGCACTGCACCGTTTCAGATTGCACTGAAGGATGCGGATCATCGGGCGGCGTTCTTTTTCTTTTTCAGCTCGAGGGCATGTCGAAATACTTCACATGCGCCTGAGCCCGGGACGTGCTCGGTTTCTTTAGCCGTCTTTTTCCTCTCTTCGCAGAGGACGCACCTGGGGTTGCTGGTGCATTTCGCCGCTTTGTGGTCATTTTTGCCACATTTCCAGCATAGCGTGCTCCTATCGGGTCCCTGACAATTCTGCTTCACGTGACCGTAGCCCAGACATCGGTAGCAACGTGGGACCGATACTCTCAGCCTAAGCCTGCAATTAATCCAGCCGATTTTTATTCGTTCCTTCTTAAGAAGGACGGCTGCCCCTTTCTCGTCCATCTCGACGATAGCCATTTTTTGTTCCCGCTTATTGGGCTGGGTAACAAATACTTTAGGCTCTCCAGCCTCTCCCGTTTCCCGTTTAAGGGCCTCTTCGACTTCCTCTTTGGTTGTGAGGCAGTCTAGGTCCCGTATCTCCAGCGTGACTCTGGTTGTCAAGTCTCGCACCACACACGTCTGTCCCAGCGCGTCCTGGATCGCACTGCGGAGTGATGCGCCATCCTTCGTGGTGTTACCGAGTCGCAGGAGGACGCCGCCGTCCTGCGTTCGCCGAACTG
The DNA here is from genome assembly GCA_963924545.1 of Pogonocherus hispidulus. Taxonomy (NCBI): domain Eukaryota; kingdom Metazoa; phylum Arthropoda; class Insecta; order Coleoptera; family Cerambycidae; genus Pogonocherus; species Pogonocherus hispidulus. Next base: position 82,384,563 of record OZ004693.1, read on the forward strand.
CCTTGATGTCGGCGTCTTTTTCTTCCGGCCTGATGGTCTGTCGGAGCTTCCCCAGAACCTCCGCGTAGGTTTTTCCGTCCCCAGGTTTAATGAGGATAGCATTGCCTCGCGCTTTAGGCGCCCGCTGCTTCTTGCTGGGCTGCCGCCTGGTAGTTCTTGATGAGGAGGAGGTCCCCTCTCCTGGCCTATGTTGATCAGTTTTGGAGCCGCCCTCGCTACCTCTCGATTTTTGAGATCGTCTGACCATGATCCACTCCCCTTCTTCGTTCCCCTGTTTCTTCTTTTTTAGGGGTGTCGAGTTCGGGCTGCCATTCTCAATACATGTCGGGTCCTCTCTTTCCCTCTTTTTGTTTGACCCAGGGCCTAACTTTTTTGCCTGCATCGGGGCAGTCGCCCGCACTGAAGCTGGCGGTGGCGTCTGCGCGGGGGCGCATCTCACGGGCTTACCTCTCGCGTGAACGAAGAGCATGCCGCTGATCTCCGCTGAGACCATGCACACTTCTCGCACCGAATCCAGCGATGCCTCTAACTTGTTCAGGCCATCCTTGATTTCCAGGCTAACGTTCTTCTGCCTGCCTACTGCCCTCTGCATGACGGCAAGGGTCTCCTCCATGTGCTCTAGCTGCTGCTTCAGCCTTTCCTTCTCTTCCGCAGCCTGCTGTTGAAGCTGGTCAAGAGTCAGGTCTGCCATAGACACTCTCCGTCTTCTGCCCGTCTCAGCGGCAGCTGGTGTTCTCGGTGTCGGACGCCCTGGTTTCGTTAGGATCTCCGGGAGTTCTCCTTTTCTTTGCGCCAAGGGGGTACCAGATGGTCGCTCCTGCAAGGTCGCCTTCCCTTTGGTGGGAGGAGTCGCCGCGAGCCTCGATTTCTTTGCGAAGGGATTTATTCCTGTCCCACCTTCGCATCCATTAGTCAAGTCCATTTCCATTGCCTGTTCGTCAGTAGTTGTATCCTGTCCTGTGTTTAAACTTATGTTATTTTCCATAGTATTCCCACGAGTTGGGACCATTCTTGTCGTCACCCCCCGGCAGTGGGCCCTTACCGAGGGGAAGGCTTTGATACTGTGAGGTGCGCCAGGTGCCCCACAGGTTGTAACGACTTCGCTGTCGGGTTTTATAGAGTTTTCCTTCTCCTATGCCAGCCAGTTAAGGCAAGCACCCCGGTCCCGGATCCCACCCAACGTACCACAGCTACGCCCTGCTGTGGTGGTTGAAGGGCGGTCCAGGTTTTACGGTATGTAGGTGATGACTGGCGCTCAGTCATCCCCAGCTCGGACTGCCCCGGGTTCGCCAATTCCCGTAACCACCCATCTCTGAGTGGCCCCTGAGGCAAAAGGCATTATTATTATTATTATTATTATTATTATTATTATTATTATTATTATTATTATTATTATTATTATTGGAGATATACTCATCAATATATCACTGTAGTCAGAAAAAAACGTTCCATCTAAATATCGCTGTTTCTGTGATAAGCTGTTTACGATCTATTAAATATAAGTTTATTAATAGTAGTGCAATCTCGCGAATACAGAACTTTACTTTTTAAAGTTGGTCACTTTACTTTAGATTTTTTAGACATAAAACTGCTTTTTACTATCAAATTTAAAAAAGCTTACGCCAGTATCCATTAACCGTGGTCATGACCTGGGATGGTTTGGGAGCGAACGGGATTATCGCTTTTTATCCTCCCCATCGCTGTACACTTAGACTGCCTCGTAGAGGTGGACCCCATCCTTCACCAACCCCGATCACAAAAAGTGATAGGTGTGGGCGATTCGTGGGGTCTCCTCCTGTGCTGGCTCTACCCTGCAGGCTGGATAGGATCTTGTGGCGCTCTTCTGTCTTGTCTTCTTTCTTCGCCTGCATGTCTAACCCACCGAGGGTAGTCTGTTTCGGGTGGGAACGGCAAGTGCCGCTCTCGTCCAGGGTGGTGGTTTGGGGGTAGGTCAGGAGTGGCTGTGTAGCCGGGGATGCACCTCTAAAGGAGCCAATTGGCCCTTTAGCTTTGTGCAAGATAAAGGAAGGGGACTCGAGGTCTCAGGGTCGTTTTTTAGTCGCTTCGTAGCCCTTTACCCTTATTCCGGGTGGAATCTGAGACATAAGACGATCTTACTCTCATCCTGGGTTCAGCAGTTGGAGTCTTGGCCGCTTGTGTACAGCGGCCGCATCGGGCTCGTAGTCCACGGGTTCCCGGATTAGAGGGTTGCTGGACGTCTCGGCACGCGCGAAGAACTTGACTCCGCGCCTCCGTGGTGACTTCTAGGACTGGGACGTAGTCGAGGTCCCGATATATATCGGCTGTTCGCAGGTACCAGGGTACACCTACCGCGGTCCTTAGCGCGATATTTTTGACGGCCTAGATCTTCTTCATAAAAGCTCACGAAAGTGATTCATCAAAAATGCCCCCCGTATTTTGAGTATTTCTGAACCGATTTCAACATTTTAAAATCCGCGTAGACTATTAAGAATATTGAATGAATATTGAAAAAACATTAAACTAAAGCCAATTATACATACCTATATAGGGTGATGCTTGATTTTTTAAATAGAACACCTTACATATTTGGCCACATTTTTTATTAGAGTGTTTTGTCACTAATACACTGATATAGGGGTCGATGACTCTAGCTTTAATAGTAAGGGGAGATATGAGATATGATTCACCTTTAGCACCTCCAAATCCAATGATTTTGGCGATGTTTAATTTTTTAAATTTAATTCCCTGTATCTCAATTGAAAATGACATTCCTAACTTGCTTATAATTTCAACAATATATTTTCATATTATTGTCAAAATACATTTTTATATTATTGTCAATAATAAAATGAATACCCCTTGAAATAAAAATCGACCTATCCCATTTTCCATTATTTCCACATAAAATGCCACAAACTGTATATTAAATTTCTTTAGGTACTGAATATTCCTGATAACCAACAAATTGCACAACTTTCTCCTAATTTACTTATTTTTATATACTTCACCGTTTAAGAGTTACTAGATAATGATAATTGATAAGAACTTTAAGTGATGTACAAACATTTATTCATTTAAAACCGATTTTAGGTATAGAAAAGCATATAACATAACGTATCAAAGCGGTAGAAAGCTGCAGTCTGAAATGAAGTCGACTGTTGTAATCACAAACTTGTAACAAACTACATCTTCACACATGGTTACATTACGAAAGTAATTTTCAGAGTTATAACATTTGCATACATACATAAACATTCATATTCGTGCAAATTAGTAATTACGTGTTTGCGTGAGGGTATATAAATCACTCATAATGTTATATAATCCCACGAATGAGAAGGCGTTAAGTCTTAAGTGTAGCCCCAAAATTAGCCCACGTTCTGAAAAATAGTTCTCAATTCTCTATTTTGGGGGTTTGTAGTCCAATTATCAAATCAACCGATCACAATGTGCCTCGATCTAATTTATGTATCTGTAACATGTATACCTATTAATATTGTTACTTATTCAAGAGTTCAAAAAATAAGTGAGACTTTTACACAATAAAAATATTTATTTAGTTCTTGAGACACAATATGATACTTCACCAACAATATCAAATTAGGTAATTACACTCTTTTTACTGGGGTCTTGCTCCTTTCCTTTGTGACACATATTTTTCACGGGCACGCCACTGTCTTTATATAGGCTGACTAGGCCTCTAGATGCTTGTAGAAACTTTCAAGGAACATTCAAGAATAATTAATATACCAGGGCAGTTCAATAAGTAACCCACATCAAAGTAGACGAGGGGAATTCCATGAGTACCGGTGGCGACGTCCGAGAAATGTGAACAAAAACTCTTGTCTCCCTTATTTGAATGCCTAGAGGATTGAGATTTTGCACTGAGGGGTTGTACCTGGCACCATGCACAAGTTACGCAAAAATTCCCTATGGTTGGGGCAAAAGTAAAAGTAGATTTGGCAATACTTCACTCAAGCATTCTGTCGGGGATTTTGTAACAATATTCTATATCTATAATATATTGGTGTAAGACTGTTAAAGTAACAGAAAACATTTATGCTTTCATATATCAAATTCATTTGTTTAGGCTAGAATAGGACTAAGTTAAGGCAGTTGGCGCCTGTTGATCACGTCAGCTTTCGATACATTAAAACTGCTGACATTATTGCTTTTAGCAAATTGTGCGTTGGTATTTTATTTAACCATGAGAATAGTCGTTCAATAAAGTTTCTGCCAGCAACAAGTGTTTTTCGTTTGCTCTTTCTCTCACAAAATTACCTTGCTTCCCTAAAAATCTCAACAAAGACCCTATTGAATATGGTTATGTTGTTTTTGATGTAGAAGTTGATAGTTGAATTTCATTTAAATATTAGTTTCGGAGGTGACATTTCTCAAGGGGATAGGCAAAATGTTTGTCTTATTTTTAATAGTTATATGTTTTAAATTTTGATTCAAGAATGATATTTCTCATTTTTTAACGTAGATCTAGTCTACGCCTATGCCTGGGCCCCTTAGGGCCTTTTAATATAGGCTTAGACTATATTATACGTCTTTAGTTTCTTCTTTTACACTGGGACATCCTGTATAGGTTTATATTATTCTTCTATACATTGTTATCTCTTCTAGAATGTCACATATTCGTAACATTTTTATGAAATTGTATAGATATGGTATCAAGCAGGCATGTTTAAAACATTTCTCGTCCTTGGTACTCGAGATGTTTTCGACCTTCTTGCGGTGCTTTTTCTTGTTGCTTTTATAAAAATAAATATCTGTGAAACATTTTTCTCCGCGATTTTTCTAAGAAAATTGTTGCTCCATTTCTACTGAAAATATATAGAATTGTAACCATATATTGGCTGGAAGACAATTTTACTTTCGTTCACCAGCTTTGATGAAAAATAAAGCATGAGCGAGGCTGAATATAAGTGGTTATATCTTCGGTCAGAAAACCTCATTGGAAAATGTTTTATAGTATATATATAGTATATGTATATACAGGGTCCTGCACCTGAGCTCCCGTCTTTTGTAGCTCATGAACTGGCCTTTATAAATTTCGTTCAAATTTGAGTGCAAACTATTCGTAGACAGGCACATAATAAAAGTCAAATCAACTGACAATAAATTTGAAATGTTTCTAGTTGTTTTATTTTATTCGAAGACCACTTAGAAGCGGGGTAATTTAAATTTTCGAACACTTTACTATAAAATTGATTATATCTTGAGCACCTTAAGAGATAGGTATAGGACAATACTATATCATTCAATTCATAATTGAATGATACTTTCAACTGTAGAATAATAAATGGGTGTGCCATTTGAAAAAAATGAGTTTTTCATCTTTCAAAATAAACGTATTGCTCAGTAAATATTAAACACTCTGTATGCAATACAGACTTCTGTTAGATATTTTCAGAAATACCAATGCCTAAACTATCTGTCACATAAAAATTAAAATTGTATAAGATATGTAATTTTGAAATAGTTGTAACAACTGTAATTTATTATATAAATTGTCGAATACTTTCGAAACGGCTACGTTTTGATATAGGGAATATAACACAAACTGACACTAAATTTGCATGCAGAATCCAAAAATGCAAAAATATATAGTATGTTCCATTTAAAAAAACATAACTTTACTATGGTAACCGGTTTTGGAGCAACCTGTATATTTGAAAATATTTTCAAAATGTGCCTGTCTACAAATAGTTTGCAGTCAAATTTGAACGAAATTTATAAAGGCACCAGTTCATGAGCTACAAAAGACGGGAGCTCAGGTGCAGGACCCTGTACATATAGAATATGTATAGTATATAGTAGGTATAGTTTATAAAAAAATGGGCCCATTTTGCATTTCAGCATTAAGTTTGTCTCAGAACAAGGATATAGAAAGGCGGGTTAATTTTTAAGTATCTCTCCTAGCTGAAGAGCAGTCCTATAACATGAAACAAATTTGACCAACCAGTATTTCAGTGATGTTGAAAACAATGTGATCCAGTTTAACTCATTTAATCTGGAGGAAATAAAGAGAGTAAGGGAACGCAGAAATTGAATAGGTGTCTTTGTTAAGACTCTTATTTATGTTTGCACGTAATGCGATCCTCGGAAGTCCATAACAATTTTTAAATTTATCCAATGGGTTCAACAGCAGTGGACCAAATCAGCTGTTGTGATAAATAGGCGGGTTACTGGTTTCCCCACCGGCTGATTTGTCTGTAACTATATATTTAAAAGCTATCCATGGGGATTAAGGCAGAACTTTATTATTTCTTGTGCTCCGTTTCGTTATTGCTCCCAAGGCGTCTCAGCTGGATATATTTAAGAATTATGAAGTAGTATTAATTTGACAAATAGGGTCTTGCTGTTTTTTTTTTTATTAAAAAGCCTCCAACGATTCAACCAGCATTAACGTTGGAATAATCTATAGCAGTTGAGCAGACTGAGTTATAATAAGCACTTTTTATTTCAACAGATGGTGGTCCGGTCTCTTTTTGGTCACATATGGAAATGTTATTTTTTTTTTGTTTTGCGCCAATTGTACCGGGATATTAAAAATTATCTTGGTCAAGGGTGGTTGTGGAATGTAAAACGTGTGTCTTACTTTAAATTTTTTAATATGTTTTTTTGTGTCAGAATCTGTCAAGTCATTGTGCTGAAATTTTCTAATCAAGTTTTTGAATCATGCCTCTTACCACACAGCACAAAATTTTCATGATTGAAGCCTATTTTCGAACGGGTGCGCTAGTTAATGGAAATTGGCAATACAGTCAACGTTTTTTGTTTGGACAATTTTCGAGAGCACTTCCCAAACGTGGCAATATTACCCGACAATTTTTATGCCTGCCTTACAAATTGTGTTGAAGTGTTTCGCGAAACTGGTTGTGTGACTCATAAAAAAGGTGCTAGTAGACCAAGAGTTCGTACAGAAGAAGTTGTCAATGACGTTCGTCAACGTATGGAAGAGGACCCTGCAAAACCTTTGAAACGTCTTTCTCAGGAAATTGGACTTTCTTATGGAACACGTCATAAGATTTTAAAGAGAGACTTGAACATGCATCCATATAAGATGCAAGCATATCAAGCTCTTCTGCCCGCAGACCACCCCAGACGCCTTGCTTACTGCCATTGGTTTGTCAATAATTTAATGAATGACGATCTTCTGGACTTAACTTTTTTTTCTGACGAAGCGTGGTTCCACCTTTCGGGATACATCAATTCTCAAAATATGCGAATGTGGAGCAATGATAACCCTCATGTTTGTACTGAATCGTCACTACATGCTCAAAAAATTGGTGTTTGGATGGCAGTTTCTCGCAGAAGAATAATTGGGCCAATTTTTTTCGATTTCACCGTCAACGCAGAAAGGTATAGACACAACTTTTTGGCTGAATTTGTGCAACAGTTAAACGATGTCGGTACGGTTATTTTCAGCATGACGGTGCAACAGCACATACTACACGAGAAAATATTGCTTTCCTCCGCGAGTTTTTTGATGACCGGCTGATAAGTTGGCATACAGAAGTTGAGTTTCCTCCGAGGTCACCTTGTTTGACAATTATGGACTATTTTATATTTCCTTACTTAAAAAACAAGATTTTCGCAACTCCGGTAAATAATTTGCAAGAACTGCAACAAAGAATTGTTCAGCAATGTGCATCCATAACGCCAGAAATGCTGCAAAACGCTTTTAACAGCATGAGGAGGCGCGTCAACTTGTGCATCGAACAAAACGGGGGACATTTCCAACAATTACTGTAATTTAGTTTTTCTTGTTACTAAAACCGTTATTTCATAATTTGTAGTTCATTATTGTTTTACAACTGAAATAAATAGGTAGGTATGAAATTTCTAAGTTATTGATGTCAGTGTGACAGTGACATAATAATTTCAAATTAAAGTAAGACACACGTGTTACATTCCACAACCACCCTTGACCAAGATAATTTTTGATATCCAGGTATTAACCTATCAATTGTAACGTACATTTTAATGTCGTTCCATGAGGTTCACTATTATTATGCACCCCGTAAAACACCCAACCTAATTGTTGTGGCTTAAGTTCTCGATTTTTGAAATAACGCGCTGCAAGGTGTTCATTGGCTATAAACGGTAGCCCCTCCAAAATCCAACCGACTATCGGGTGTAATTAGGATAGACAAGACAGACAGTTTCCGTCTTCGTGGATAGGCACATGTGAGTTATTTACCTATTTGATATATATAATTTATTCATTTTCATTATTAGTTACGATTATAATTATTAGTACAGAAATAAGATAATAGCGATTTGTTGTCATTATTAAGTAATTATATTTCAAATATAATCAGGATTTACCTGGATTTTAGTTAAATTATTTAGGCGTGGTCAGTGAGATTTTTTTTGTCACCCTATATGGTGAAATGTAGTACGATTCGAAACAATAGAAAATAGTTTCAATATGATTTTATAAATTTGTGAAGCTGTGCTCTAGTCAGGAGATTATAGAAAACATTGTTTTTTCAAAACCAATAAATATGAGTTTTCTTGCCTCCATTTTGTTTGAATCGGATTGCGACTATCCACCACGTGTTGTGCCCTTTGGGAATTAAGTTAATTATCTTATCGTTATCTTATCTTCTCTTATCTTATAGTTATAATATATGATTGGAGCTATAGAAAATTGCTAATATCGTAATTTCTGCACTAGGTTAAGTAATTTGTTACTTTATATAGATTTGAATAACTCACATTCACGCCGATTAGAAGACTGGAACCTGTTTCCTAACATAGTAAATTCATTGATTATTGTTCTTTGACAACAAATTTGTACAATAAATCAATACGAATTTCTATAACTTGTCACTCAGTTTTTGAAATATTAATGAAATAATTTTTCTCTTTTACCTAATTAGAGTGGTAATATTTCTTTGTTTAACCGGTTATGAAACCGTTGTTTTTGGAATTTTGGGTCAGATAATAGAGGGTTTTTTTTTATTTAATTTATTTTTGTTCCTTCTGAACTATTGTATCTTTAAATAGTAATGATTAGAGTTTTTTATTAAGAAATTGTCGAGTGCTGAACTGTAATCAGTTCATTTGAATGCAATTTTTTGGGTAATTTTATTTGCTTCATTCTGGGTAGGGTCACTAAAGGTTGACACCTTCGAGGTTTTGTTTTCATTTGTTAATTACTTTCCCTGTGAGAATCACAGAGGATTTTTCCATACCAGATTTGCTGGTACATTCCCTTCAGGAATTTATTTATAATTTTTAATCTTGGCTACACTAGCCGTCAACGTTCCTCTATATATTTGTAAATTTTGGGGCACTCTTAACACAAACAATTCTTTGTATGTACTCTTCTGAGACGAGGCTGCTGTAACCTGACTGCGAGATCTATAACCTGCTGAAAACTCTGGACGCTTACCACCTGCAGATCCCTAGATAAGAGGATTGGACTTAGCAGTACGTGACCATCATCTGGACTAGAGCTCTAGCTTCCCCACTTTGCCACGGAAAGTCCACCTGGATCCAATCATCAGCACAGGTTAAGGGTGAGAGTACTGACCTCATAAAGAAGGAACGAGATTTTCAGAGTGACCCCGAACCTCTTAAAATTGTGTAAAGTTAGCCAATTTTAAAATTTCATTTTTCAAATTTTTTTCATATTTTAGTCAATATTAAATCATTTTTGAATTATTGTTAAATAGTCACTTTATTATTCATTTGTAAATTCCATTCAATTTGTTTATTTGATTATAGTGTATTCAACTAACTTTTATATAGTTTTCTTTTATCTTATATCTAAAAATTATCCTGGTGCCCAAATAAATAATTGTCAACATTCAAAGCAGCCCTACGAATACTACGCCCTAGTGTCATAAATCTCCCTGAGCTACCGGAGCTAATGTCAATGAACTTAAGCTAGTGGAATTGCACATCCCTAGCTTAGCTGAGTTTATTGTGACACAATTATTATGGAAAATGAATATAACTGTTATTTAAATTAATTAGATATTTGGTAAACTATATTTGATTAACTATATTTGGTTTACTAGATATTTTGAATAGCTATTTCTTTCCAGTATTCTACTATTTTACAAGGGGTGTATTTCTAAAAGAATTATTTGACGAATATTATAAAGACAAAGTAATGTGGGTACTAAGCATATCATAGCAAAGTTTTTTTTATATTGTTTATAATCAGTATAATATTTTTTCAAAAACGGATGAGAATTCGTATAAGGAAGTTTCATGAAAGTCTTCCAAAAATAATTCGTAGAATCCAAAAATCCAATAATATATGGGGTGTTCCATTTAAAATAAGAAAATTAACGGCAACTTCCGCTATAACCGGAAGTGTCACGAAGACACCATTATTTTATTTGAGGAGAGCATACTCAAAAACCCAAGTATCCAAATTTTCACTCTTAAAATCTAAGTAGTCTCTGACATATTCTAATGGGTGGTCACCGTGAAAATCCTGTATCTCTTATAGACGGGTTTAAAACGGGTTAAAACCTATAGCTAATGGTTTTTCTGATGATAGATTTTTGAACTATTTGTATTTTTCCTTCTGTGTTTAGATCTATTTGTATTTTTATGTTTGTATATGTACTTAGTATATATTCCGCATTTTTATGCATTGTTATATTCGCTGGACTCTACCACAAAACTATGGTTTTTTATTGTTGGATAATTGTATTTTCTTTTTATTTCCAAGGCATTTAATAAGGCCAATAGCCGATGTCAGAAAACGAGCAACCCCCAATCTGGAAATTATGCCGAACTTCCACTTTTGTAGCAGAGTAGGGATCTTTTACTTGCCTATCATTTGATATAAAAGGGATCCCGGCTTTACATCATATCCAAAGGATGGTATGTTTTACGTACGTACGTTGCACAAATAAATAATTTTACTTATCATTCTTATCATTTCCGAATATACACTTCGTTAACTGTCCTACCCTATTGTTAATTTATAAGTAACTACTTAATCAAGGCAGTCTTGACACAGCAATAGTGAATAAATCCAATTGTAGCAAATTACTATAACTATAACATTTTTAGCTTGAAATGTTTTTTAAATTATAATGAGAGAGAGAAGAGGAATAGAAAATTATTTAAAGTAACCAAGATACGGCTTAATATGACGGCTTAAAACTTAAATAATATACTTAACGTTTAGCTGGTGTATCTCTGTTTAAGTGTGAGCGACGATATTATAGCTGGAACAAAAGCATGCTGATAAGGATGCTCGACTGATTTTTTGTAATTTGAGTCAAGGAACGTCCCTTTATTTTGAAGAACGCGCAATAACGGGGGTTTTTATTCTATTCTTACTTTGATATCCCTTTGTTTCACATACTTTTTTGTTTGTTAACTTACAAAGGCTATCGAATCTTTTTCGTATCTGCGAATACTTATTACTTAATACCATTTATATCAGTGACGTAACTGATAAACAAGTCTTATCAGCATTAAAAAGTCTCAAACTTAAAATGACTACAGGGCCCGATTATATTCCTTCTTTTCTAATAAGAGATTGTGCTGCAGTATTCCTAGAACCCGTTAAATTTATTTTTAATCTAATTTTTAAAACATCAGCTTTTCCAACATCCTGGAAAGTATCGCGCATCTGTCCCGTTTTCAAAAAGGGTTGCAAGCAGAATGTTAGTGACTACCGGGCAATCGCCATCATCTCTAACTTTTCAAAAGCCCTCGAAAACTTGATTCATTCCAGTCTCCTGTTTCATTTCAAAAATATCATTATTCCCGAACAACATGGTTTTATGGCAGGTAGATCCACGACAACCAACTTAACCTGTGCCACACAATTCATATCTGAGGTAATAGACAAGCAAGGCCAGGTTGATATAATATACTTATAGGTACAGACCTTTCGAGGGCTTTTGATCGTTTAGACCACAAAATATTAGTAGCTAAATTAGAAAGTGTTGGACTATCAGATTCGTTGATTAAATTATTCAGCTCATATTTAGAGAACAGAATCCAGTTTGTTCAGCATAAAGGGTACATATCTAAACATTTAAGTGCTTCATCTGGTGTTCCTCAGGGATGTATCCTAGGACCTTTGTTGTTTAATATTTACATAAACGATATCGCAACTAATTTCAATATAAGATACTTATTATACGCAGACGACATGAAAATATTTTACCAGATTTCCTGCATTGAGGACTGCATAAAGTTACAATACAATTTGGAACAAATAAACAATTGGTGCGGTCGAAACAACTTACCTCTAAACACCGACAAATGCAATGTTCTTTCATTTTATCGAACGCATAACCCAGTAATTTTTCCCTATAGCTTGGACAAGGTCTGTTTAAAGCATCCCAATTCTTTTAAAGATCTTGGGGTAATTTTTGATCCCCAGTTGAGTTTCAATGAACACATTTCTTCAATTGCTGCTAAAGCTAGCAAAAATATGGGATTTATTATTAATAACCCCATAACAACCGCCACTCTAGAGAGTTCCCTTCTAAGGATGTTCTACTTTCTCTTTTTTATTCATTTGTTCGTTCCCATTTAGAATATGCTTCTATGGTTTGGTACCCCAAATATGGGGCTCAAGAACAATTATTAGAAAGTTTGCAGCGTAAATTTCTGAAATATGTTTCTTTTAAGATTAGTGGAGCCTATCCGCCTATTGGTTATCCTCACAACATATTATTATCTGAATGTAACGTCACAGCCTTAGATATACGCAGGCAAGCACAATCAGTTATTCTGCTGCACAAAATCATTAACTCTACTGTAGATTGTACCGAATTATTGCATAGGTTAAACATAAATGTACCTCGTATGAATGCAAGATACTCGTTGCCCTTTAACTTAGCAGTGCCTCGTACACGAGTCTTACAATCATCGCCAATTTACACCATGTGTCAAAATTATATGACAGTGCAAGGTAACATAGACTTGTTCAACACAACCGATTCCAAAATAAAATCTGTAATACTTCATTAGTTTTATTCTGTTTATAAGGTAGATGTACATATTGTACATAGATATTTATTACCCTATACGTACTTGTCATATACTTTATATTTAATTTGTTTGTATCTTACTGTATTTGCTGGCTGTTATTTTACTTAGTTTAGTTTGCTGATATTGGTTAGTGTTCAATATTGTTGTACTTGTTTATTTGCCCAAATGCATTTAGTTCATGTTTGTAAATCGTTTTTTAAGTAATTATTGTTCTCTTAACTGTGTTATATTACAATACTTTTTGTCAACTCCTATCCTGTAAATGGTTTTTTACTGTTGGATAGCCGTAACCTAAATAAATAAATAAATAAATACTTTGTACTTCCAGGTGAAATAATTCATTGAGTACAGAAGGGTAATCCCTAAAATGAAAACGTAAATCGGTGAGTCCTGAATTGGATCTTGTATACAACGTGCCGTTAGAAAGTTAAAAAAAAAATTTTCAAAACAATCGACAGTTCTTTGTCACCAGGAGTATTCTAAGTAATGTTAAAATCTGATTTTCGGTTTATGTGCTTATCAATCTGAATTTTTTCAAACACCCTGTAAATTAACATTTCCTGGATTATAAACAGTATATTATTCAGTCATTCAGTCAGATCAATTATTTAAAACTTGTGGCTCTGACCAAAAAAAGTCAAACCAATAACAAATTATTTTTTTAGGCTGCAGGGCATACATATTTTATAAAAATATATAGATGAGTTTCTATGAATCAAAGATCAATACATCCTAGGACGAATAAAGTGATTACGATTACATTTGCGTGCTTTCTTATTAATCTTGTTTTAAAGGATACTGAAAAGATTTTTAATACTTTTCCGTTCTCTTTGAAAAGTTTAATAAATACCGGTAAACAACTGAATTACTAAACTCTTTTCAAAAAATCCTGAAACTGTCGTATTTCATTTCCACTTCCGCAAAAATGAAACAATACAACGCCAGGTCTGCAAGTTAATAATCATGGGATTTTGTGGAGAAGAGCCAATTGTGTTGCCGATGAGAACAAGCGCACCTGTTTTAGTGCTCTGAAATATTAACTATACAGTATGATTATCGAAATGTTCGAATAGAATATTGCTGTTAAACAAAAACTTGTACAGTAGTATTAACCCTCACGAGCGCACCATAGAAGAGGCCATTCAGAATAAACAAAACTCCGGAAATTTCGAAAAGTCCATAAGTTTTGTAACCTATAATGATTTGAGAAAACCAGTCGCGCATCGAACCCGATTTCATTTAAAAGGAGGCGGGTGAAGTTATTAAACTAATAATGAGTAAATGTGTGGTTCTACATCGGCAAGTAACATCATTAGAAGACACAAATAAGAAAATTTGTGTATGTATCGTTCTAAATATCGGGAAGTTGAAAGTCCTCCCCTTTTGAATAAATATGTTTGTAATAATTGTTTTGAAAATGTGTTTGTAACTATGGGAAAAATACAAAGTGAATCTACACGATTCGCACATATTTGCCTAATTACGTTGATTAAAAAAATACACCAAAATGAACAAAAACACATCAAATACATGTTAATACAAATTAACAAAAATTAGCCATGTCTAGAGGGTCTAGTCACAGAAAGTAAGAGGCAATCACGGCAAGGGTATTTAAGATAAGCTGAAATATACAGCTAAATGTAGATATAGTAGTCTATAAATGAAACTTACAATAGAATACAATATATACAACAGATTATATACACTAGAATATATTCAGTAGGTACCAGGACGTCTTTCTTCTGTAACAAAACTATCTTGCGTGAATTAATGACAAGTAAATCAATCGTGAGAATAAGTTAAAAACTAACTAAAGGGGAGAGTAATTAACCCAGCAAAGATAGAAACAGGATGAAGAAAATAAAAGAAAAAATGTATTCAAGGAGTTGGTCGACATTCAAGATATTCACAATATCCTAAGATATAGTAGTCATGATCCAGAAAGAAGAGGCAATCGAAGCAGTAGAAGAGGAGTAAGGTCGAGAAGCCTAGGAAAGGGTAGGAAATGAGTATATGTATAGTGAGAGAAAAGATACAGGAAAGGGATGTCTATGACGAATAATAATAAAAATCACCTCACTCAAACTTAGCCTGGAACAAAGTGAATATACTCAGTCACAAAAAGCAGCCATACTTCATACATGAAATATAGTAAGATCGTTTCTAAACCAAAAATAATTTCTTATTAGATTTAGATTTAGTATTAACCCGTCTACAAGAAAGACAAACCAGCGAAGAACTAAGAAGTGCATGAAGCGCAAAAACACAATAATAATAATAATATTTTCCTCGGTGGAGCAAGAGATTCACTGCTTTCGGAACAGAAGAACATACCGGCATGCCGATATTCGGCAGATCTTCTAGCCGGAAGAATGCAGAAGGCGGTCATTACATCTATTTTGGGGCATACGATTTCCTGACTCAGTAGTTATTCACCCCACGGACGTGGGAAATAGCTTCTGATAAACACCAGCACTTTACCCTAAGAATCGGAGCCAGGGAACCGGTTATTATTATTTTTTTTTGTCGAAATCCAGTCGACCGGTTCCCTGGCTCCAATTCTCAGGGTCGGGCGCTGGTGGTTAACAGTAGCTATTCCCCACGTCCGTGGGGTGAGCAACTATTGAGTCCGAAAATCGTGTGACCTAAGCAGACGCAATGAGCCCAGAATGATCGCCTTCTGCATTCTTCCGGCTAGAAGATCTGCCGAATTTCGGCATGTCGGTATAATCTTCAGTTCCGAAAGGAGTATATTTTATGCTTCACCGAGGGCTCCTATTATCAGTACCACAAGCTTCACAGTATGTTCTGGATGGAGTCTGCGGAGTTCGAAGAGAAGGTCTCGATATTTCGTCCGTTTCTCCTCTTTCAAGACAATGTTGGTCTCGGCTGGAGCCGAGAACCCATGACAAACATTGTCTTGAGCTGGTGGTCGAGGAGGACTACATCATAATAATAATAATAATAATAATAATAATAATAATAATAATAATAATAATAATATCTCTACCCCTCATTCTAATCACAAGGATTAGCCCGAAAGTCTGAGACTTGTGTGGGAGAGGGGGCGGCATATTATTATTTCGCGGGCCGCATTTGCGCCTCAGGAACGACTTACGTTGGTAGGCCCTAACCACCATTCAGTGCTGGAATGAGGGAAACCTGGAAAACCTCATTAGTTAGGGGGACAAGTCAAACATCAACTGATTTTAATCTCTCACATTAACACCAAGTTACATTCTTCCCATCCTAGGCCATCGCCAGGATAGTTGCCAAGCCATCCCTGCGAATAAGCATCATACTACTACTATCTTATTATTATTATTACTATTATTATTATTATTATTATTATTGCTATTATTATTACTACTATTCAGTGGGGTCGCAATTGCGCCTGATGAATATTATAAATACTGATGAAGTTTGCTTTGTAGAAGGTCATATTCAAATTTCAAAGATGAGACGAATATTAAAAAGAACAATTTGAAATGAGAAAGGGTGCAATTTAATTTAACTCTCAGCCTGGCCTGAAAGTTAATAATCTTGAAGCTTTGCAGGAGGGCCGATTGTGGTACCGATGAGAACAAAAGCACCTGTTTTAGCATTCTGGAATATTAACTATGTAACTCCCAATAAACGTGATTAATTGTGTTCGGGATTTAAGCGGCTCTGGAGTGACCCACGGGCGTGGCACAAATCCGTGTATTAGAGGTTATAAAATTATAATAGCGGCAGATGAACATGGATAAATTGTGCTGCTCGGGGATTCCCTCTGTTTGGATATCTGTGCAGCATGCAGTAATTAATTTTATAATCTACTGGGCTTTCGTGCCATTCTAAAACGCATTCTAGGACAGGTATCCGAATTGACTGTCATTTCGTCTATGATGGTACCAATTTTTTTGAAATGGTTAACGCGTTGTTCTTAATGTTTTATACATTATTTAAATATCTCTATATTAAGAAAAACTCAAAACGTTTTTTATTCTGTGTGTTTTATTTACAAAATTTTCGTTGACAAAATGAATTTTTAAATAGGAGGTACAGGGTATTCGCGTATATTTTGATCCCTACCTGCAGGGGTGAATTAAGAAAGTTAGGAAAAAAGTTTAAATACAAAAGTTGTTTGGTTTTTCATGTATTATCTTTTGGCTAGGTCGAAAAAAAAATTGAATATCGTAAATTTGAGGAAACCAATTGAACATAATATTTTTAAATGGGACACCCTGTATAATTTTACACGCTTGGGTAAACATTTTTTTCCTGATTTCAAAAATATATATTTTTTTGACATTTCCTCTGACTGTTTTCGAAATCTTTAATATTTAATGTTTGCAATAAATCATAAAAAAATATTAAAAAATGAAAATATTAGAAAATGTTTAAATAACTAAGGAGGTTACATCGAAAATCATTAAATATTTTTTATTACTGTTGGTTTCTACTGATAAATATTTTTAGTTCTTTGTATTTTTTGTATTTTTTTATGGTACTCAAACGAAATATATATTTTTGAAATCAGGAAAAAAATGTTTACCCAAGCGTGTAAAATTATACAGGGTGTCCCATTTAAAAATTAATGTTCAACTGGTTTTCCCAAATTTTCGACATTCAATTTTTTTTTGACCTAGCTAAAAGATAATACGTGAAAAACCAAACAACTTTTGTATTTAAACTTTTTTTCTAACTTTCTTAATAACTCCTGTAGGTAGGGGTCAAGGTATACGCGAATACCCTGTACATGTCGGAAAGTAACTACTACATCTTTGTCCAGAGGACTGAAATAAGTCTTGCAAACCAAATATGATAGAAAAGTTAATATTTAAATAATATTGATGAATTGGATGTAGATTATTTGATATAAGGAGTTGATTTTAAGGGTCCTTTCTCTGTAGATTTGACAGGCATGACTGTTGGGTCGGATTGAGAGGATGGGTGGCCGATGGGTGGAGACTTATATATTCCCACTACCGAATTATTAAGATTTCGGAGGTGCACGTAAAGCCGAAGTAAAAAGGCACATGGAAATAAAGTTAGCCCTCATTGCAAGGGTACCAGATTTGTCTTATAATTGTAACAAAATTTCTTTTTAATGTTATAAATTGTATATCACCGGAAAGATCAAAAGATAAAGTAGATCCCTATAGTAGCAAATTTTTGTTTAATACATGTATTTTAGAGAAAATAATTTTTTAAAATACGCTATTTTAGTACAAGATTATTTGCCTGGAATTTTAAAAATAAAAAGAAATACCACAATATAGGGACTTAGATTAAAGTCTTATCTTTCAATACTTTTTTACTAAAAGTCGCTATCTTTTATAGTTTTTTTATAATTAGACACGAGACGAACGCCGATTTAGGGCTTATTTCGACCTAGTGAATGGACTTTTAAAATCCATGCCAGAATTGCAAGTAGTAGTGATTCGCATCTATTCTGATGCAGTCAAATTTAACAAAAATATGATGATATGATATAATAAATTAATCTTAAGTAATTCTCAAAAATGCCATGTAGTGACATATAATAACAAGGCAACAAACATTCAGTATAATTATCGCAGTAATGGGTATATTTTAAATAAAGTAGAGATAAATTTGAAGACTTTGGCGTGAGTTTCGATAGAATTTTATCTTTTACCGATGATATACAGCTTATAGCCTCTGAAACATACAAAACCCTAGATTTTATAATACGAAACAGCCACGAGTTTTCTGATAATATTGTCAAATTGCTGTACTACTCGTTTGTTCGTTCCAAATTAGAGTATGCCTGCATTTCAAAGAGTTTTTACAGTAAAGATAATGATTAAGATAATATTACAAAGTTTTGTGTGACTGTAAGTAGTAAATAATTGCTGAACAATATGAAGTAACGTAATTCCTTACGTTTCTATGAATACTAAAGGAATTGTTGCATAAGTACCTTTATATAATATATATGCAAGAACTACATAATTCTTCAAAGCCTAATTACGCTAAAATCTGCTAATTTAATTTCCTTTTGTATTACTTGAAACTTAGCGGGAGCGTCAGATATTAAATAACATTTAATGAGCCTTTAGAATGACAAACTAGTTACCATGTGACTATTTAAACATTTTTCCACAATTATAGTTATTTAAGGCTGTTAGAGAAAGATTTTGTACTTGCACAGAATATCGGTGTCCTAACTGTTTATTGCCTGTAGATATACTTTTGAAGACGATTCTTATATATAATTTATATATAAATAAATAATCTTATATATAAATAATATAATTTAAGCAATTTCACCAGCAAAATAGAATGCATTTCTTAATTACAGTATTATTATTCCTGTAGGTATCTGTTTGCAAAGACAATTTTTGTATTTAATTGTTCCTATTCTCCATAAAATCTTCCGTAGAATCCAAAAATGCAGTAATATACAGGGTGTGCCATTTAAATTAACGAAGTTCACGTCGACTTCCGGTATAACCGGAAGTGCTGGAGAGTTCTACATATTTGTTCGCCCTAGAGACTTTACCATGTTGCTAAATTTTCAAATATTTCAGATTAGTAGGTACTTTCTCAGATGTCGATCGACGCATTTCCTTGTGAGACACCCTGTATATAATTTTAATAAAGTAGTTATGTATACTATAGATTTTAGACAAATACATCAATCCGTTTATACCCCTTTGTTGCCATGTATAACATATAAATAACGTCTATATGAGACTTTTAAAGCACTGTATTTCAGTTACTTAGTAACTTTTGCAAAATAAAGGAACGATTTTATATGAGGAGTATAAATGGGTGGCCCTGGTTCCTTCATTTGTATACCTTTCATAAAATAACCATAACAAATTAAATCTAAATACTTATACTCTTGGATGTATTGTCACGATAGTAAAAAGGAATTAAAATTAATTGTATATCAATATTCCAATATTTCAAAATTTGTTATTTTATTCATAACCATATTTCACCCTGTATAATAAATATAAGAAATAAAATCAGTTTCCAAATTCCTGATTTGCTGTGTTGCAATAATTGTCGACCAAAGTTAAAAGTCTCATGCCAATGAACTGGTAAAACTGAATAGTCAGAGAAAATTGCCGAACAATTGGTTCCTAGTCAAACAGGGTCATATAGACCGCCAATTCTGTGCTCGTTTCATGACAGTGACCATCTCCTCATGTTCCTCCAAAGTCTGAAATAATGTAAGTAGGACTTAATGACTGTATTCTTATTTCTTTTACCTATTACTACTCTGTTTATGGCATCAGTAACTTAAAACAGAATTTAATTAATTATGCTTGCAAGCCAATTACCTTTTGTAATTAAATAGTTCTTTGTAATAAAGCGAGTGTTTTAGTTCCAAGTTACCCCACGTGCGCGCACGGCGTAACAGTATCACCATGGGCGCTGAACTGTAAGGCAAAAATTAACTATACTTTGTCTAAAAATGTTACAATGAAACAACGAAATACAATGTCTTATGACAAAGGATGTTACTGTCAGTGTCGGATGGTTCCTTGAACCTATCGAAATATGATGTTAGGTAATTATGTATAGTCGGGCGTTAAAGGTACGTACCAAGACCTATTGATACTAAGGTTTCTCTTATAGGTACAGGGTGCGGCAGCATAACTTCCTTTTTTAAAATGCGCGCCATTCAGTCGGCTGATGTTGTAGCGGAGCGCTAGTGGTCTCGTTCGAGAGACGGAACAATAAAGTTTTATCCCGACACAGATTAGTCGCCATCATGCGTTGGACCAGTGACGCTATTGTTGTTTTTACGCCGACTATACATAATTACCTAACATCATATTTCGATGAAGCCCATTTTCATTTGTGTGGAATCCGTCAAAAAAACAAAACATGCGCTACTGGGCTGACACCAATCCTCGAGAATTGCATCAAAAGCCTTTGCATTTACCTAAAATCACAGTGTGGTGTGCAATTTCCTCAGCTGGAATTATTGGTCCCTGGTTCTTTGAGGAAAATAAAGTCGCAGTGACAGTGAATTCGAACCGGTATGTAAACATGATACAGGATTTTTTCGCCACGGCTAGATGAGTTGGACTTAGGGGACATTTGGTTCCAACAAGATGGTGCAACGGCACACACTTCAAGAGCATCGATGGCTGTTTTGAGGGAACAGCGCCTCCCAGAGCGCCTCATCTCAATTAGGGGCGATTTGGAGTGGCCGGCTCGCTCTCCCGATTTGGCTCCTTGTAATTTTTTTCTATGGGGTTTTTTGAAATCCCGTGTTTATAGCCTAACCATCCAAGAACCCTATAAGAATTGAAGACTAACCTCCAGGAAGAAATGCCAATATAACGCCTGTTATGCTTTCAAGAGTAATGACAAATGCCAGAAATCGGTTTACTCAGTGTATGGAGAATGGGGGACGTCACCTATCTGATTTGATCTTCAAAACTGTGTAAAACAAAACTTTAGGCATGCGCCTACATTATAAAAAAAAACAAATAAAAATGTTCTAATTCATACAATGGGTTTTATTAAGTTTTGAAAAAAGGAAGTTATGCTGCCGCACCCTGCACAATCTACGCTGCACTGATGAGATCCAGGAAGGTCGAAAACGAGTGTGCAGTAAGTAGCATCCAGCGACAGAGAGAGATTCTTGCATTTCATTGTAATTTTCGTGCAACTTTAATCTTAGTATTTTGATGCTTACTTTGTTATACGCAACTGAAGTATTATGATTATGAACTCGAAATGAATGGTGTATTAATACTGCCCAGACAGCGCCTACATTGAAATTGTGTGCATGACTTCAATTTATTTGCTCGAGCGAAGGAAAATATTTGTGTCGAATATACCCAGCACCTGCCCCATAAAATTTGTCCAATATTTCATTCCCGATATTTCAGTACGTTTTCATTCATATAAAAATGGATTAAATCGCGTTCAAAACTGAATAATGAATAGATTTGTTTTTTGGGATGTGTTTTTAAAGGCAATTAAGCCGTTTTGTAGAATAATAAAAGCGAATATTCACTGTGATTTATTTAATAATCTGCAAGCTTATATTTCCACATACTATAAATTAAAGAGTACAATGCTTGTTGCACAGTGTTGAACTGGCACCAATTTGGCCCTTTTTCGGCCGGATGTTTTCTTCGCCCCATATATAGTGCATGTCCCCAAAGAGTACAAATATGTGAATATGTGAATGTGACTTTCAATATATGAAAGATAGGTCTCAACATCAGTCGATTTCAGTCTGAAGAAAGAACATTTCTAAATTGTCGACACTGAAACAGGGTGCCCCAAGAAATAAACCGATCAAAGTAATATTTTTTAAATGGTATATTAAAGAGCATAATACATAAGAACACTGTATCACACAATAACATTCTAGGTTAGCTACAAACTAAAACTTCTTGTCATTACTTACGCGACCCTTTTTTCAGTATATCTCCGTTAGTATGGATCGATCCATAAAAATGAATATCAATATATTTACAGCTTTATCAATATCAAACTGTAAACATATATATAGTGTTCTTTTTGAATAAATATAAAATTTGTCAGCCGTTTTTTTGTAGATAAACTGTTTTATTGTAGTTTACAAATAGCTGTTGCAAGAAGGTTGAACATTTTTTACAAATATATTTTAGAGCAGCTATTATTAGTTGTGTACCTACCTAGATGCTAGGTATAGGCATTTGTGTTGTACAGAATTAAAAGGAGATATCTTTTTTAAACTTGACTTTGTTTTTATAATACACATCAATGACGTTTTCTTTCAACGTTTGTTATACCTGTATATGGCGCCACCTGTACGTCTGATTCCCTACCTCAATTTATTTTAATCATTAGAGGATTATGCATGTGTTACAAATAAGCAATTGAACTATTTTAATCATTGAAGGTTTTGAATAAACCCTCAAATGTATCCTTTCAAATAATATGTTTTCAGCCAATTTGCCTACGCAAATCAATTCTATCGAACAATGAAAACATTTTGTAGTCGAACGAGTGTAGCACCACGGATCTGGCATTATTCAAATATTCCATTTTCATCAAACTCTAAGTATTATTACGTTTATTGAAAGCCGGATGAAATCGTGTTGAACATTGAACTATTATGCTTATGATATTTGATATGGTAAATATTTGGAATTTCAGACAAGGGAAATGGCGCGTGATTTCGTGGGCATTCAAATCATTCGAATTCATAAAACTGATTTATTTTTCGTTGGTTAGCAATCCTTACCCTTAAGATACGGACTGGCTGAGCGAAAAGCAAGGAATAAATTCAATATCTCGTGAACCACATTTTTTTTTAAAAATCGCTCGTACACGTGGATTTTCTTTTATTTTTACAGGGCGACTCAATGAAGCTGCATTGATATAAACTAATATTTTAAATGGAACACCTAGTATTGTTTTAAATATTTTGAAAGAACTCGTTGTTACGAATACGGTCATAAGAGCGATGTGTTGGAGAAAGACTGTGCCTAGCAACGAATCGTTATTCTCTTTCTAGCACGTTGTGCATATAAGTGTATATAATTTTTTACATTTCTAGCCATGTCAAGTATTTTTATGCTTGATACAAAGTCTAAGAATACTGCTATTTTCAAGTTCAAAAAGGTATATATTATAACAATGTACTATATGCAAACCAACTTAAAAGAAAGAATACAAAGTGAAAGAATAATAAAGAAATACCGAACTGCCGTGGTATGCTTCAAAAGAAATATTTGACTTTTACTATATAATTTCACTATACGTTTCCACTTCTTTATAGTTCAATGTAGTAAACGTTGTTTACGACTTTATAAAGTAGTCAATTCTATACCTCTGTGAGTGTGTATGAATATCCCTGGGGGAAGCATTAAAATTTTATGTTACTACATCCATTATTTGTCAACATTATAACGTGTTTAATGGTACAGCCTTTTTGAACTAACCTACCTACTATAAAATACACAAAATACCTATATAGATACTGTTGGTGAAAAGTAAATAAAAACGTAATTCTAAAAAATAAGATATTTAACACATTACTTTCATGGCACATCTGTTTTTATCACATGTTCCTTATATTATAGATAGGCCCATCAACTCATATATCAGTGCACTCGTAATGGAACGTCCTAACTGTAAATTAAAAAGTATTCAGGGTGTTCTATTAAAAATAAGCACCTTTTCATTTGACTGATCCTGTATATTTAATTTTTATATAATAGATTTTGAAAAACCTTAAGACTTTTGTGTTACAAAACTGTATTAGGTATAATACAGTTTTTTTCTCGCACCCAGTAACTTCTCATCAGCTCTTACAAGATCATTTATTGGGTATTTCTGAATGTGCAGCCAGTAGTTATTACCTGTCGATGTGTGTTGAGCTGCACTTGAGTAAAAACAGTCCATGCATAAATTACCAAATTGTAATGTAACTTTTCACAATTTGCTTTTATTTACTTGTTTAATTTTTTATAATATGGGCATTATATAATTTAATCTTTGCCCATTCCTTTTGTGTTATAATAATAATAATAATAATAATAATAATAATAATAATAATAATAATAATAATAATAATAATAATAATAATAATCAACTGAAACATTGGACTTTTTGGATCTAGTAAAAATAAAATAGTGACCAATAATAGTTTTCGAGAACTGATTAACGAAAATATTTCATCATATATCTCTTCATATTTCACTAACAAATAGCAGATGGTAGTTATTTAAAAAGCTCATTTTCTCGTTATATTATATGTATGTCATTATATTTGAACAAAAAAAATATGACACTCTTAATTATTTGATCTAACAATAATAATTTGAACTGTCTAACCTATATTTCACTGTGTTCTTAATGTTTAACATCATTTTGTCAATCCTCTGTGTATTTGTTTCTTTACTAATAGAACAAAAGCTAGAACGTGTATTACAAAAATGTTTTCTGATTGAAAATATTTGCTTTCTACTTGGTATTTCTAATATATTATAATTCCAGAACTAATTCTGTAGGTATCTTAAAAACCGCTGACAAATTACAATTCATCCTATAGATAGTTTTAAATCAAGAAGCTGTAGAGAGATACCTAGGTAAGGAAATTGATTGACCAAAAACCCAATGTCAAAATATTTACGTTTAACAATGGCGCATCCGGCAAATTTCACGTTTACCCTTTTATTCAATATATTTGTTATTCTCAAGATAAAGTGCAAATTATATAGCTGTTAGAGGTAAGGGGTTAATTCTGTTTGGACAGTTGAATGTTTGTTCATTAGGTTCTAAATATATAACCCCCAACCCCACAGACCTCGGCTATTGAGATCGAGTTTGTGGTTATTTCGGATCTGTAGCTAATTGGTGTTGCATATCACGGACCTATATAAGTTTCCAAAATTGTCACATTTAATGTTATTTGTCAATGTTCACTAGTACGGGAAACTATTTAATGCAAAATTATTAATAAAAATAGTAAAATATAGCGGTACTTAATCTTGAAAGTAATAGAAATAATAACTTATAAACTGATCAGTTGTTCTTAGGCCGAGAGTGAGATAATTTGCATCCCTGTCTATACAGAACATAGTAATAAAAAGAAAAATGTATTGAAAAACAATAAGTTGAGGTTATATCAGGTTACGCCGTTGTAATTCAATAGTGGAGGGTGCAAATAGTATGCCCGGTAAGTAGTTTTTTACGACATATTCCTTTAAATAATGGGGTAGGTTATTTCAATAATAATATGTCTCTTAGTTTATTTTCATGCCTTAATTCCTGTAAGTAAATGTGTAAACGGTATATAAGGTATTTATTAAAAAAATGTATCGCTAACATATTTATCCTAACCAGACATTGTAACAAGTATCATAACTCAAATGACTTTTACTACTAAATGTTAAAAATAATTAATATAACACTTTGTGTTTATTAAAAATATGTAAAACTACTACAAGTAAAAGCTCCTATTATTTTCATTGATATAATTATGACCTCTACAATAATGCGCTACGTGTAATTTCAATGTAATAATGAATGTGGACAGGGCGTCCATGATAAGATCCTCTACTCTACATCTTAACTCAGAAAATATAAGAGATAAAAAAAAACTGGAAAACCTTATTAATTAAAGTATACAATAGGTTGTTAGCCATTTATACAATGATATTGAAGTACTAGTTGTATATTAGCAACGCTACCAGCCTTATGTACATATATTTAATATTGGAGCAATTAGAAAAAGTTGACCACGGTGAGACTCGAGAATTCGTCAACCGCGGATAATGATTAAAATCCTGACGTCTTTAACGGCTCGGCCACGGAGCTGCTAATAGTTTAGTTATAATAATAACTAAATTATTGTTATTACTATAAATTCCTACTGCATAATCCGTCTCTTACGGCAGACGTTTACAAAGCAGTAAACGCAGCAAAAGTTTGCTGAAATTTGATGAACACATGCTCATTAAATCTAAGGAAAACGTCTTATTTAAGACTCTAGGTTGTAATAAAGTATCTTAGAGTTAATTTTTCAACGGCTCAATAGAAAAAAATTTACGTATATGGGAAATCTTATGAATATCCCACATATTCTACACTATATTTTCAGAAAGCATAAAATTCTGAATTGAATATATTTTTGAAGCGAAATTTTATGCTTTTTTTGAAAATTCAGGATATTTTATAAGAAATAACAAAGTAGAGTGTGACCATTATGAAAGAAAATACGAAATATAATTCTAAACAAATTTTAAGTTTAATGCTCTATTGACATAATAAACGTTTGGACTTGATTTCTGTAAGTCTCATGTTCTATGTGGATCAGAAGATTCTGATCCACATAGAACAGGGTGATCAAATTTTAGTTTCTGAACGATGCTACAGACTGTTCTCTAACATATTTATCATTTATCAAGATCTATCAAGAAAGTCTTTTTATTTATTTATTTATTTATTTATTTATTTATTTATTTCCATACACTGTTCAACAGGTACAAGTACCCAACTACAGAACAGGAGGGTATGCAAAGAGAAACAACATAACAACAAACATCAAAAGTACAATTATAATATAAGGAATGCACACCACATATACATATATAGCACAGTTACCGCCAATTAGATGACGTATTAAAAACAGAGTGAAAATCCAAAAAGTAACCATAATTATAATCATTCAAAATATAATGCTTTTAAGTCATTAAGGCTGCAGTTAAATATGTCTAGTAAATTAGAAGAAAGATTACAGTTATCACAAATTATATGAAGAGGAGAATATTTAAGTACATTAGTACGTGGTGCAGGTAGATAAAAGGTTAAACTTTCCCGTGTCCTGACTGTAGGAAAAGCAAAAGATAAATTATTTAAAAATTCTTGACAATCAGTCAAATTATGCAATATCTTGAAAAGAAAGACCTGGGAGAGATATTTTCGTCTAATTTCAAGCTTGCTGACAGAATGTCTACTGAGCAACTCATCATGTGGGAATCCAATATATGGGTAAACACCATCGGATTTAAAGGAAAGAAACTTTAAAAATCGACGCTGTACTGACTCTAACTTATTGATGTGTACACCACAATGGGGGGACCACACGAGAGAAGCATACTCAAGCTTAGATCTGATAAAACTAAAAAAGAGTAGTTTTATTACGTCGGTACTTGTGAAGTCACGGCAATTACGAACAATAAATCCATATGCTCTACTAGCTTCAGAAATAATGGTGTCAATGTGAACATTAAAGGATAATCCTTTATCAAATACAACACCGAGATCACGGAAAGTTTTTGATCGTGTTAAATTGATACTGTCGAGATTATAATCAAAAGTTATGAGGGACCGTCTGTTAGAAAAAGACATAACCTCACATTTACCAACATTTAATGGTAACTTATTTTGGTTTTCAGTGGAGATCTTTAAACGTTTTTCTTGATTTTACTATATTTAGTCATTATAATTGGAATATCTTTTTTTATTAGCCTATAGGCGGGATTTTCACCAACAAAACTTCTTGAAGACACTCACGTACAGATTCCTAAAATTCCTGTTTTAGCTGATTTTAAGTTGTTCTTATCTTTGATTGGGACACGGAAATATCATCTTGTTAGAATCTGCGTACAGACACCCCCTAGCAGATAGAGGAGATTTATTCATTAAAACATGAACAAGGCATGTAAAAGGACTTTTGTAATAAGAGGGTCCCACTCCCTTACAGAATAATATGTGTGCGACAAAGGACCACTAGGCTAGTTTTCTTGTAAGAAAACCCTTTGAGGGTCGCTATAAGTGAAAGGTTGAAGTTTCGCAGACAGAATGTGCTTGGAACAAGTCTGAATAAGGCAATAATGTCCTTTCCTCAGGTCGTAGCTGGAGACAGTTTAGCACGCTACATTTGTTATATTAGCTTAGACTGAGGGTGATAATATATAAGAAAAAGTGTTTCGTGTTCTTTATAAAATATTTTAAAGCTTTTGTGTTCACACATTTTATACAGAATTATAACAGCTACATTTATTCTTGAACGCCTGCAGTGCGGGTGTATAGAAAGTATAAGTAAGATGTCCGCAAAGGATAAATTTAAATTTATAGTGTTTGATTTTTCACAATATATTTTGTCAACATAGAATCCTGAAAACATTTTAGTTTTCATTAAATAAATTTCATTTCATTAAATTGATTCAGTGAAACACTGAATTTTCTCATCAATTTTTGTAAAATTCGAATATTTTTTTTTTCTGTATTGTAGGTTTACATAACTCATGCCAAATTTATAATTTTTCGAAGCATTTACGCTTTATTTCGAGTTTCAACCATAGATTTGGTTTCAACTGTTAGATCAATATAACTGCTAAACCATAAGTGAAAACAGATATCAAACATACACTTATGATACCCATGAAGAAAATGACAAATAATCAACGTTTGCATGTCATCATAATTTGCTAGGAGTTATATTATTGGATAATTAGTTTGTTTAAATAGAAATTTTTACCGCATATTCTCTATTTGAGTTTATGTATTTCTTTTTCTCCTAGATCAAATAGAAAACCATAAAAATGAGCGAAACACTTGTAAAACAATTGATTCAGATTTTCTTTTGGGATTACACCACCTGTAAAATAACAAAAAGCAGAAAACCAGAAGTATATAAATTATATATTCAAAGTGCAGTATCAAGGCAAACTTTTAAAGTTTGCCCCCAGAAACCACTGTATAAAATGCAATAAAATAAAATTTGATAAATTAACTAAATTTCATCAGTGGTTTTTCAGTTTTATATAAAATTCTGTAATATTACATGTCATATTTTCAAATATATCTAAATAAAATAATTACTATAATGTGTTTTAAATTGTATTTTAAAAAGCATGCGCGTAAGCGTTTATTTATGGTTGTTTTTGTATCTTTGTATTTTCGATGCTGTATTTATTATGTAATAATTTACTTAACTAGTATAGTATATACTATATTATCACTTCACTTAATCGAAAAAAATCGATGTTCAGAAACAAATTAAAAGTTAATGCTTCCCTGAATCTTAAAAAGATCGGCTTGAAGGCAGCAGCGACAAACAATATTCGTTATAACTTCAGTGTTTGACCAAAACTAATTCTAATGTTCTGGAACAGACTACAACAAATTATACTAATTTATCCCCGAATCTTCTATAGAACAATTGGTTGATGTAGCGCTGCAGAGCAGCGTCAGCAGGTTTTCATTAAAATAGGTTTCTTTGAATGGAAGAAATGCTAATATTCAGCCACAAATTGGAACAAATTGAGAACCAGTTCTTACCCGATTCTAAATCGATTGGTTAAAATGGCGCTTTTATCTTCATGTGCCTTATTATCATGCAGCAAATGGAATTAGATAATTTATACTCAAACCGTAAATTTTCCGTGTTTTACTGTAATGTAGATGCTAGTTTAATATTTCTTAATTTAAAAGATGTAGATGACACTATTAAAAAGAAAAATGTATTAAAGACAATATGGAGATTGTACGCAAAGTAGTTGTTGTTTTCGACATATCTTAAAAATACTAAGGTTATTCCTTTGCGTACCTAGGTTATAGATAAGGAGGAAAATTAAAACATTATTCAACCATAATATTTGATAATTTCATTAATAATTTATCTCTTAGTTAACTTTTTGGCTTAATTCCTATATAAAGAAAGATATAAACCAATAAATAATATTAAAAATATACTAGAATGTATTGTGATGTATTTTACGTATACTGAGAAACTGAGACATGTTTTTGCTAGGTGTAACTATCGTGAACGATTATTATTACTATTTTCTCGGATCTCAGATAAACCTATTAAGTGAGACATCTCGTTAGACGATTTAGCAATTTATAAACCGAAATCAGCAGCTCATCAATCGATTTAGTTTTTGTACGCTTAACTGCAAATGGTCGACATTAGACTAATCTTCGGCCGGAGATTAGCAATACGCGGGATTCCCCTAAGGTTAAGTGGGCTATATTTTGTGCTTGTAACATCAGCACTTAATATTACTTTTTATGGGTGCAAAAACACACAGTGAGCTGTTAATGTAATGAAAACGCAATAGTATAACAATTTACTATAGTACTATAACAGTTTTATACATTTAAATTGCCTTAAAACGTATTTTAAGATATAGAATTTCTCTACACCGAGGAAACAGTTTCTTGACATCAACGAGTTCTTTTTATTTTATTGTAATTTGCTGTGTCACATCTAGGTAGATCAAATTGTTAAAATGAAGTAATACATTTTCCTGTAACATGACTATATAAAACAATATAATCCACCTGATGCTATCTCTAAAGCCCTGCTATACACATCGATCATAGGTAAAGATTTTGGAACAGCGTAATTTTTACCTTTGTTTGTCTTCTTTTAGTTTTTAGAATGGATCTTTCCACCTCAAACGAATATAAACTACATGTTTCGCTTAAAGTATTCTTATTTTAATGAAAAACGTAATTTGCCAATATTTTTCATATCGAATGGCTAGTTTTCTCATAATTTAAAAGAAATTTTAGAGCGGATCTTCCTAGATACAATCTATCAACTTGACATCGTGTGTGTGTCACTGTCAAAACTACAGATTGACAACTAAACTATCAAACAATATCGCAGCACTACGCTTAATTTTTATGTGATTCCTGTTAATCGTTTTAGTGTTTTTCTTTTTGTATTTGTGTTACCTGAAGTTTTGTTTGAGTAATTTAGTTATACTATTTCTAGTGCTAAAAATACAGCAAATGTTTGTCAACAAATGTCAAAATTGTCGTTGGAAAACGAGTAATTTGATCTACGGTTGATGATCTAATAGTATCATTGTGACACTTGACTATCAGTATATAACAACAAAATTAAGCAATGCCTATAACAGTCTAATTTCTTTGTGGTGCAGCTGTATTTTGGGTTTACACCACCTTTAAAATAATAAAAAACAGAAAAACGAAAGTATTCAAAATAAAAATCGAAAGTGTATTATGAAGGCAAACTTTTAAAAATTAAAAAGTAATAATAGTATATTATACTATAAGGGACAGAAATGCGTTATTTTGGCAGAGGTGCAATTTGAAGCCCGAGGGCGAAGCCAGAGGGCTACAATGCACCGAGGACAAAATAGCATTTCTCCCGAATGGTATATACTATTTTTTCCACGGTCTCATTAACTTAAAAACACATATTTTGTTATTATGAAGTAAGTAGCACCAGAATTATTGTATTCGGATTTGAGCATTTATTTAGTAGTCGTTGAGTTATTGTCATAACTACAAAATAAACAAACAAAAAGAATTGTCAAATTAAGATGTTAGTTTGGTTTAGTTTACAGTTTGTTTAGTGCACAATGAATAATTGTGAGTCGGAAGAGATTGTGGAGGCTGCAAATATTGCAATAAGCAATTTGTTTCCTACGAAGTCAAGATCTTTATACGATATAGCTTACAATCGGTTCAAAACGTGGTGCGCCGAGAAAAATATTCAAGTATACAGCGAGAATGTTTTGTTGGCATACTTCAGTGAAAATGCAAAGAATTACAAGTCTTCCACATTATGGGCGCAATATTCTATGGTTAAGTCATGCTTGATAATTTACGACAACATAGATATAAGCAAATTCCCCAAACTGATCGCATTTTTGAAAAGAACCGGTGACGGATATCAAGCGAAAAAATCGAAAATATTGACAAAGGGTGAAATCGACCGTTTTCTATCAACTGCAGATGACAAAGAATTCTTAATGATTAAGGTAAGATTACTTTTGTCGTTAGGTATTTCAATTATTTAGTATTTTGATTTTTTATAGGTTGTATTAATTCTGGGGATTGCCGGAGCTTGTCGAACTGATGAACTAGTCAATTTAACTGTAGATGATATTGAGGATGTAGGCTCATCCTTGATTGTAAAAATTCCAAACACTAAGACAAAGATTCCACGAACCTTTGTGGTTACCGATGTGGGAAATATGCTTGAATTGTATCGAAAATACCTGTCCCTTCGTTCTCCCCACGTCAAGCATAAGCGCCTTTTTTTGTACTACAAAGCAGGAAAATGTAGTTCGCAGCCAGTTGGCAAGAATACCATCGGAAAAATTCCTAGTGTTGTAGTAGCTTCGTATTTAAAATTACCTGATGCTGCATGTTATACTGGTCACTGCTTACGAAGATCTTCAGCGACATTACTGGCAGATGCTGGTGTGGATATCACGACAATAAAGCGTCATGCTGGTTGGAAATCAACGACAGTCGCTGAGGGTTATGTCGAGAACTCCATTGAAAATAAGACCAAAATTGCTAATCACGTTTTAGTAGGTACCACCACTAGCGCAATCACAAAAACTTTAAATGTAAGCGAAAGTAATATTCCTTCTAATATTAATTTTGAAAATTGTACAAATGTTACATTTAATTTAAATGTCAATAAATAATTTCAATGTTACCTCTTTTTTGCATGAAAAACGTTCTCCATAATGTAAACTCCCTTGGGAGCATTATACTCCCTTGGGAATAATCGACTACTTCTGTTTCAATTTTGATGTCATAGAAACTGATTTCTACTCCCGACCGTGGAAAAAATTATTAAATGTTTCAATATAATTATTATTTAATTATAAAAATTAAATTATTTTAAAATTTATTTTGAATATTTTCTGCCTTTTATTATTTTACAGATGGTGTAATCCCAAAAGAAAATAAAATGAAAATGGAAGAAATGAATTAAAATCACTTAAGTAAAGTTAATTATCCTGTTTTTTTAGCATTAATGTGGCTACCTATCCCTTTTCGAATCTATAAGATGCTATAAGGTTAGCATAACTTTTATTTTATTTACTTCTTAGTAATAAATAAAGTAAAATAAATTAATTAGAATCGTTATAAATTGTTATAATAATGTCTGTAACTTATTTGTGGTGCGTTTTCATGATTCACAGTTTCTCTCGGGATTACACAACCTGTAAAATAACAAAAAGCCAAAAACCAGAAGCATACAAATTAAATATCAGTGTAGTATCAAGGCCAACTTCTAAAGTTTGCCCTAAAAAAACACTGTATAATGTGTGATAAAATATTATATTAACTAAATTTCATGAGTGGTTTTTCAGTTTTATACAAAATTCTATAATATTATGTCATATTCTAAAATATGTCTAAATAAAATAGTTATTATAATGAAATTTAAAAGAAATTAAACACTTAACCACAGCTTAATAAACAAATATTAAGCTGTGACTTAACTAGCTTTCTTCTATACGTTTCGAGTTGATCCTCAACTTTTCTTCGGTAGAATGTTTGTACGCTAAGAACTCTTTGTATGAAAAGAAGTACTTTTTGACAGATTGTTATAATCTTATTTATAAACAAAATCCAAATCCAGAAAAGAACTATATATAATAACAAAGCATACTTTTAAACACTTGTAGATTATCGCAAAACTCAAAATAAAAACACAGAAGCAACAAAGTTTAGTAAAGTAACCGTAAATCGAGGTCAAAATGCAAAAAATACGACGACAACGGCGATAGTCAAATACCTATCTGTTTATTAAAAGTACAACAAATAGTGATGCGTCTTTTTTCTATTTACTTTACCTACTGCTGACAACACATTAATCTCATGATAACTTTTTCATTTATAACATTAGTCGGTATTATTACAATCAATTTAAGTATTTTGCCATTGACCATAATATGTCATATATATTGATAAAGCAAGTATAAAGTTCCGCTGGCTCTAGTGTAGTTAATTGCCTGTCTTTTATATCAGTGTAAACATTTTATTTTTATTTTTTATTGCGCAACCAACTGCGCTAAAAAGAACACCAACACCCGAGTGTTCTTTTTAGCGCAGGGATGTATTTTTGAATATTTTTTAAATTTTCATAAGTATGGCAAATACCTAATGACAAGAACAAGTAGATAATACCAACACAGCCAATATAATAATAATAATAATAATAATAATAATAATGCCTTTATTGCCCAACAGAATCGTATTCCATTAACAGGACAAAACAAAATAGTACAATATAATAGCGGTATAATATTAAGTATAGCGTCTGTTGACATCAGACTAATTTTAAACTAAGACAAACTTAATAACAAAAGCAAAAATAAAAAAGAAAAGGATATGCTACGAGCTACTACAATTTAATTTTCATTGAAATGAAACAGTCCCAAACCTAACAATTCATTGAGACTACAATTATGAAGGTCGCAAACATTACAAATAAGATTAAAATTTTTTGACATTATATGTACTGGGGATTTTAAAAGTAAATTAGTTCTAGCATTTTGACAATAAAATGTATGATCAACACGAGAACCCTGTCTGGGCACCCGCATATTAAACATACTCAGCAAAGTAGGAGAATCAACGTCCCCATGAAACAGCTTAAATAAATATGACAAGCTAGCGAGTGACCTTCTTGCACTTAGAGACTGAATGTTAAATCTTTGCAGAAGCAGACTATGCTCATAACCTCTAGCAGGAAAGTAAAGATCAATTCGATACGACAAAAATTTCAGAAAACGCCGCTGTATTCTTTCAATATGACAAATGTGAATATTATAATAAGGGTGCCAAATTAGACTGCAGTATTCCAATTTAGGGCGCACTAAAGAAAAATAGAGACATTTTAAAGCAGTAGCATCATTAAGTGATGATGAGTTTCTAATAATAAAGCCAAGAGCTCTATATGCATTATTAGTTATTTCAGCTATATGGTTAAAGAAAGATAATCTATCGTCAAAAAGGACACCAAGGTCCTTTATATTATTGCTGCGTGCTAATGGCACTGAATTGATAGAATAATTAAATAGAAAAGGTTGATTTTTGAGTGTGAAAGAGCAAACCTTACATTTGTTTATATTTAATACTAGGTGATTATCCGAACACCATGTAACAACACGATTTAAGAGAGCCTGAAGCACTGAACAATCGTCGACAGTAGATATGTTCAAAAACAACTTCAAGTCATCCGCAAAAAACAAGTGATTGTTGTTAAGAGAAAGAGTCAAATCATTCACGAATAAATTAAAGAAAAGCGGTCCCAAGTTGGACCCTTGGGATACACCGGAAGTGGCTAAAAAAATTCTCGACTTAAAACTATTATATGCAACATATAACTGTCGCTGATAAAGATAAGATTGAATAAGTGCAAGCAGACTGTTACTGAGACCAAATTGACCCAATTTGTGTACCAAAATTTTATGATTTACTTTATCAAAAGCCTTCGTAAAATCGGTATAAACCACGTCAACTTGGCTTTTATTATCCAGGTGATTGGCTGTAAACTGTGTGAATTCTGTTAAATTAGACAAAGTTGAACGCTTTGTAACAAATCCATGTTGGTTAGGAGCAATGTAGGGCTTGACACTATTGTAAATAAAAGTATATAACGACATCTCGAATACTTTTGCGAAATTAGACAAAATGGCGATCGGACGGTAGTTACTTAAATCAGAAGCATTTCCGCATTTTAGAATTGGACATACCCTTGACAGTTTCCAAATATCTGGAAAAGTAGACGTAGATAATATAAGATTAAATAATATAAGCAGTGGTGCGACTAGCACTCTAGAACAGTCTTTTACAAAAAAACTTGGAATTTGATCATCACCACAAGTCATCTTATTTTTTAACTTCCTGGTGGAATTTATTATATATGCTTCAGTGAAATGAGTAAGATTAATACATGATACCGTACTAGAAAATGAATATGTTAACCTAGGATCGGCTTCATTTGTGAATACACTAGAGAAGAAATTCGCAAATTCATTTACAATTTGCTCAGGTTCATTAAAATGATCATCACCCATGAACATATTTGAAGGTATACTGGATATAATCAATTACAGTGTATAGAATTTTACAACATTCATTTTTCGAAATACTTGACCGCAGTAAGTTTGCTTCAGTCCTTTTGTATTTTTTGGTAACATACCTACTTTTGTCGAACTTTTTAATTTGGTAGACAGCAGTTCTGATATTATAAAAATGTCTATATTCGTCACGTTTTCTTTACATTCGAATTGCATTTTGATATAAAAATAACAAATGTTGATAAAACGAAAACAATTCAATGAGGAATCATAAATAATAAACTAAGTAGCATATGTTCGAAAAGTCTATCAAAAGTAAAAAAAAATATCATTGGGAGTAGTTTTAGTTTTATTTTTAGTAATATTTTTTTCATAAATAATTAAATTTATTGAGGCTTATTATCTCAATGTACTCAGAACCCAGAATTATAAAATTAAACCCAATATTTCCTTACTTTAGTCTTCTATGTCACAATCTCACATAAAAAATTAATATATTTCTATAGAAAGGCAGGAAATTAGCTACGAAAAGTAAGTTAATTAAAATTAGTGTTATAATCTTGGCTTACATCAAGAAACGTAATTAATATTAGCTGGATAATCTTCACTTATTGCGATGGATTTACGATAATAAAGACCGGCACAGAAAACCTAATCTCGAGAAACTCTGCTATATTCTCCTTTCATCATCTAATTTAGGAAGTGAAAAAGCACTTAATTACGTCCGTTACTAAACACAGGGTGTCTGATTATCGTGTATCACCACTGAAGCTACATGCATTGGATTTTGTAAATCTGTTGCATCTTTTTGGAATTTTACATCTTTTTCGTTCGATGCTTTAGCATTTTAACTTATGTAACTGAATTCAACAGTAATCGGTTAATTTAATGATAATTAATATTTACTATTTCATTAACTTATACGAGTACTTGATTTGAGCTCGATATTCACATATTGAGAAATTTTCAGTTAAGTCAAATTACAAGGAGGAGTGGCTATTAAAACACAAATATTTTATTATTAACACAAATTTAAAATAAGCCTGGGAATTTAAAATTTTATTTTGGGGGTTGTTTCTTACCGTATTTTAATGAAATTTACACTAAAAGGGGGTAATGATTACAAGATTTTTAATTTAATCCCTTCGTAATAAAATAGGTAGTGAAATAGAATAGAAGAAATTTATAATCAAGCTGGATATTATATGGTTAAAATTTGATAAAACAAGAGAAATAATAGGAAAATAGATCCTTATATTGAAATTTGACTAAACTATTTGAAAAAGAAAATAATCCCTTAAATTAAAATAATCTAACAAATATAATTTTGTGAAATAGAAATGTGTTTCTATTTTTTAATTAAATACAAACCCGCTTATCCTCGCTTAAAAAGGAGTAAATAACAAATGGATCAAAGTCATTCCTGCGGCGCAATTTCGCTCTACTGAATAATCATATACCTCCCCTTCCCCCATACATGTTAGGCTTTCGGGCTAATCCTTGTGATGAGGATGTAGCGGTAGGTACATTATTATTATATTTTCGGTAAGTGGGTTTCCAAAATAATTATATTTTTGGTTAGGTAAAACTATGCTTTAAATATTTTGTTTCGATTTTTTTAGGTATTAAGTAAACAAATAAACTGAGTAGTTTATATTTAGGATTATTAGGATAGATATTTATTATTATTATTATTATTTACAATAATCATAGTACTATATAACACTGACGTAGTTTTCCACATAACACCAAAAGACTATAGTGCACTCGACGCGCGTTTCGCCAACGCGCGTAGAGTGTAGTATAGTGTTTTGGTTACCAACCAAACCACTATAGTGGATTGTGAACCAACTTTCACAATCCACTAGTCACAGCGCAGGATCTTCCTCTTCCCCCACCCCGCTCTCCACTACAATAAATACCGCATCCCGTCGCAGCAGTAGACAGATCTCTCTGAGGAGTAGGCAGATTGAGGCTTCAGAGACGATCGGTGGTGAGATCTGGGGAGTAGGCAGATTGAGGCCCCGGAATCGAACCACAACATCTTAACCCTTTCCCTTTCTCTGAAGAGTAGGCAGATTGAGGCTTCAGAGAACTCCACTATTAATACTTCATCTCTTGAAAATGGGTCCAAAACGGGAGCCGAAACGTCGAGACACTAATCATCTCCAACGCGGTTCAACCCGAAAACCTAGTTTCTCTCATATAGTCTTCTTATTCAAAAATATTAATTTATAAGATGTGACACTTAAACTATTAACTAGGTCATCCGAAGTAATTTATGCATGCTGTATAACCACCTCCTACCATATGTGTATTAGAGGACCCTTAAAGCAGAAACACTTACCTATTATACATAGACTAGTGCAGATTCTATAGTGAGGAATTTTGAAAGAAATTGAATTTTTATTGATATATTTCATATAAATTAAATTTTTAATTTAAAATAGGTACTGGATATTTTCATGAAGTTAATAAAATTAGCAATGCCTAAAAATATAAAAAGAAATGTCCCTAGGTTATGAATCTTATGGGACTTATGATCAGAAAAAGCAACTTGCAGATTATGTCAAGAAGAAGAGGAAACCTCAGTATACGTACTGTGCGCACAGTACTCCACAGCCGCACCAAGGCTGTGGAGTCTAATACAAAGGACAAAGCTGGACAGGGTGCTCTAAATAGGTTGAGAGTGCCACAATAGATCTTCTAGGTCGCGGTGGATTAGGCCAGGGGGCCGACTCCTAGATAAAGCTAATCTTATCTATGTCCTAGGTTAAATGTAACAAGGAAAACAAATACTTAATTAGGTCATAATATTTAAATCGTTACTATAGAGACATTAATTTATTACTTTATAATTAAATACGTAAAAACAATATATACTCATTAGGTGAAATACAAAAATTATCGATAACTTTTGAAAACCAATATTTACAAAAATTCCCTTTATTGTTTTTACATCCATAAGAGTATACATGGCAGAATGTCAAGAAATCAGTTCATTTGAATATAAGATGAAGCATGTCTATATAACTGGCCCTAAGTATACCAGATAAAAAACATCCCAAATTAAAACCTTATTTAAAGGAAAATTAACCAAGTTATTGCAATTTAATTTATAATAGACATCTTAACTTCGTATTGCTTGTATTATAATGTATAACGGATATCCTACTCTTCCGTATTACGTTTCTTCGTGTATCCAGAACACAAACTTTGCTTTAGTATAATTTGCAGACCTCAGGCTTTGCTTTAAAATTAATTCATATTAAATTGTTTCGTGCTCATTTCTCCATTCCACTGAACACATTAGGGTCGTAGTTTGGGTAATCTACAATTTATTGCTTAATACCCTACTGCCGAAAATCTTTTAACATTTAATGGAAATTTCTGCCGATTTAATTAATATATTAAAACCTTAATCTCCAACTAAAATATTTTAACAGTATTATCATTTCTGGTTGTAGATATCGGAAGTATTTTCCAACTCTTCTTTTAAGGCCCCCCTACACATACCTTCAAGTTTGAATGATTTTTTTGCTCATACAAAATGCACATACAAAAATATTACGAAATTAGACGTACTTACAAGTAATACAAACATAGTTTGTTATACTTATCTGTACAAACAAGAATTACCCCTACACATACA
The DNA here is from genome assembly GCA_963924545.1 of Pogonocherus hispidulus. Taxonomy (NCBI): domain Eukaryota; kingdom Metazoa; phylum Arthropoda; class Insecta; order Coleoptera; family Cerambycidae; genus Pogonocherus; species Pogonocherus hispidulus. The sequence goes on from OZ004693.1 coordinate 82,424,487, forward strand.
CTAATCTTTATGAGATATATATGATATATATATAGAGAGCTTTCGATTGCCATACTAAAACATGTTCTAGGCGTACTAGTTTTTCCGCAACAATATTCAACTTTTGAATTTTTTATGGCCGCCATATTGGATTTTTACTTCACTAAATGCAGAAAGAAATTACAAGTACGGTGATATATCACACTTGATACTTTCTTCAACAAATATGGATAATACACGCGAATAACGATAAATATTATTTATTTACAAATAATAAACAATCATTCATTTATAGTTAATTGTTACAAAGTATGGTTTTAGCTTTTTAGAGGAACTAATTATTAAAATAAGAAAAGCAACTTATTTATACTGCTCGAATTGGCTGCCGTTACTCTGAATACAAAGTTGAGTCCTTACAGACATGTCATCCACTGCACGTCTGACTGTTCCACCATCTATTGAATTTATGTAATTTATATAATTAATTTATATCTAAAATTCCACACCAAATATTTACTACATCCTGGAGACAATGAGCGGAGGTTGCAATTTTGTCACTAGATGCAAAGGTTAATGAATAATGACAATGGTTTTTGTAGAAAGATATTATGGAGTGATGAGTCAACGTTTAGTAATTAATTGTGGGATATTCAATAGAAAAAATGAGCACCATTAGCCACAACGAAATCCTCACCTGATTAGAGAAACGAGACCTCAAATTAGATTTTTAGTAAATATTTGGTGTGGAATTTTAGATAACAAGGTATTAGGGCCTTATCGTATTATTGATAAATTAACTTCTCGAAATGATTTACACTTCTTACAAAATGATTTGGAGGAAATGCTGGATGACCTTCCTTTGCAAAATATACAAAATTTACAGTTGTTTCAACAAAATGGATGCCCTTCACACAATGCTAGGATTGTAACCCAGTACCTAGATCAACGTTTTCAGAATTCGTGGATGGGTACAAATGGTCCCATTCTATGGCCACCGCGATCACCGTGTCTACACTTATTTCTGGGGAGCTGTTAAAAATTATATCTACAATAATCCAATGCCATCGAGAGAGGATGAAATGTTGGAAAGAATTAATGAATACATAAATTCAATAGATGGTGGAACAGTCAGACGTGCAGTGGATGACATGTCTGTAAGGACTCAACTTTGTATTCAGAGTAACGGCAGCCAATTTGAGCTGTATAAATAAGTTGTTTTTCTTATTATAATAATAAGTTCCTCTAAAAAGCTAAAACCACACTTTGTAACAATTAACTATAAATGAATGATCCTTTATTATTTGCAAATAAATAATATTTATCGTTATTCGCGTGTATTATCCATTTTTATTGAAGAAAGTATCAAGTGTGATATATCACCGTGTTTGTAAATTCTTTCTGTATTTAATGAAGTAAAAATCCAATATGGCGCCCATAAGAAATTCAAAAGTTGAATATTGTTGCGGAAAAACTAGTAGGCCCAGAACATGTTTTAGTATGGCAATTGAAAGCTCTCATCAAACTATGTAAACGTACCAAATTTCAAAAGTCTACATTTATTTCAAGAGAAGTTATTTGACTTAAAAGAAATTGGCAAATTCTGATTTTTCCGGCATAACTCTCGAACGGCCCGGAATATATTAAACTTGTTCACATATTTTGAATTAGCATAAAATTGAGCAACTTTTTCCTAATTTGAGCCACGTTGTATCTTTTACCGTTTCCGAGATACCAATGCTGCACATTAAAATTTTTCCCACCCTGTATATATATATATATATCTCATATATATATATATATATCTCATATATATATATATATATATATATATATATATGAGATTTTTCTTAGTAAAACATGTGACGCAAAAGTTTTACTAAGAAAAATATCGCTACAACAAGTTTGAATTAATTTCTGATCATAAATATGTATTTCATGTTAAAATGTATGAATTGAACAGTTTACGCAAACTATAAATTACATGCAGTTCTGATATTTGATTGTACGATCTTGCCATTCAAACATAGTTGAAAGAAACTGCAGAGTTTGATTTTTTGTTTACGTGAAATCGAAGCATATAGGGCTGCAGCTGTCCTGTGTCGACGACATTACCATTTCTCTATCTGTTTAGTATTAATCGTGCGATTATTCGGATATAGTGTGAATTTTACACTATTATGAACGACAAAATGATAAAAATTATGAACGACTTAAGAAATTATTCAAAACAATTTAATGAAGATTTCATATCAATGTATAAAAAACTATCTTGTTTATGGAAAGCAATAAGCAAAGACTACAGCAATAGACAATTTAGAAATAGTGCTTATGAAAAGTTATTGAGAAATTAAAAGAAATAGAACCTGATGCCGACAAAGATATGGTGGTGAAAAAAATTTATTTCCTAAAAACCTTTTTCGTTTTTGCTCAAATGTTCAATAATTGTAACAGCTGCACATTTTCTTTTCAACATTGTAAAATAAAAATGTCTGGTCAATTGACATGTATCAGACGGAGGCTTTCGTTAAATTCGGCGTGCGCATTTTTTCACTATATATGTTGACTAACTATGTAAATTATGAAATATAATTGTGCAAACATTTCATATAATCCTTTTGTCTCTAATATGTTGTTACATCTGGGGAAACAGATTGTATCTCAAACGTGTACCCCCAATATTCAACAAATCATATCCCTAGACGTACAAATTATTTATATAAAAGTTTGCTTAAAATGTGTTCTTAATACATGTTTTCTATAAATCTGCTTGGTGTAGGTTCCGATCTTGTATTTACAATTTAAATGAACAATCAAGATTGCAAACTATGAAGGTAGGGGGGGGGGAGGGGTCTTTATAAACAGAACGAGCCATATATTTTTATATTTTTTGACTCTACATGAAATTTTAGGATGACTTTGTATGATAAACTTAATTCCAAAAATTTATAGTTTTTGAGATATTCTTATTTAATAATAATGAATTGGAAGATAAGTACCTCATAGGAAGAACCTTATAAGTAAGTGTGTGTTATGTTAAATGATATCTCATTTCACCAGACAATTTTTTAATTAAATTGTCTTCTCGTAGATTAAGGCTTGTTTGCAACGTTTGTGTTGGCAACAATCCTGGCGGTGGCCTAGGATGAGAAAAATGTCAGCTTGATGCTAATGTGAGAGTTTAAAATCGGTTTAGGTTTGACTGCCCCCTAACTAATGAGGGTTTGTATGTTTTCCTCATTCCAGCACTGAATGGTGATTAGGGCCTACGAACTTAATCGTTCCTGAGACGTAATTGGGCCTACTGAATAATAATGTGCCGCCCCTTCTTCCACACAAGTTTCAAACTTTCAGGGTTATCCTTGTGATTGACTGATTGACTTGAGTGATTGTGTATTATCCTAGGTACGGAAAGGAATAACCTTATTATTTTTAAAATGTCACAAACAACTACTTTGCGTAAAATATAAAAATAAATGGTTCGTTCTGTTTACTTACTTAGTTAACTTATTAATTACTATTATTATTATTATTATTATTATTGTATTTATGTACGTATACCTTATATGCATATATTTTTTCGTTTTTTTTTAAACATACATTATTTATACGTCAGTAAAATAAAAATATTCAATTAGGATGCGATAATTTCGATACTAGTTATATGTATAGGTTCTTTGTATAGTGTAACGAAGTTACTATTTACCGGTGATAATATTAGCCGGCTTTAGGTTAATTTGTTTATTTTTATTATGTAACCGTTACCAGCCAAGAGAATCATAATGATAAATTATTTTATTGTTATAAGCCGTCTATTTAGTTTAGAATAATTTCAGTCGAATTTAACTATTGCAGTGTCATGTATTTATTTTGAGGTTCACCCTGTATATAAAAATAGATTTAAGTTCTCCGGTAAAGTTTAAATATTTCATTGTTGCAGTTAGCAATAAACAATACATATATTCATTTATTAAATAAGCATATCTACCGAAATTCCAGACCGCTGTTTTTATAGTTTCACCGACTTTTTGTCACCGCCGCTAAATGTGTAAAACGCCGAGTTCTAGGTACCTACCTTAAAAATTATGTTTAATGTATTGCAGATTTAAAATATTTTATTTAAATAGCAATTAAAAATACTTATGCAATCGATATGTACTATTGGCTGTACTTTTGAGATAGCACATTTAATAATGAATGGTATGGTAAAGTTTGAGCTAGCTAACTCTTCCCGAAACTGCACAAAGTGCACTTATTTGATTCACCGCCTGTTAGGCGTTTGTAGCGTTAAATATTTATTTCCACTAAAGGAAATATGTTTACAAAAGGTTATTATTTTATTTTTGATCCGTGTTAACCAGTATTGATGATATTTATGTTATATATAGAATTGCATTTATGAGAATAACAATAGGATGCAACTAGATTTAATTTATTGAATTGTTATTTGATAGGTGGGTATTAGAAACTACCCTGTATATGGTTTTATGTTCATATTGTAAATTAATTAATGAATTATTATATTAATTTTGGCTGTTTTCGAGAAAATATATTAAGCAGATGACTTAAATCCGCCAGTGTGATTGGCTAAGCCAGGCTCGATAAGGACATAAAAGCCATGGTATCACTAGTTTAGTTCTCTTTTGTGCTCCGATTTTCCTGGCCACCATGATAAATAAATTTAAGTGAATTATTGTGAAAGTGGGTGATACCTACAGCAGGAGTAAGTTACATTGTTTTACCGCATTGCTTATTGCCTATTGTTGCTATTAACCGTTAGTATTAACTGCTTGGTAATATTTGCTACCGAATATAATTACTTTGATTAATTAGATTGATAATTTATTCATTAACCGTTTTATTAGTAATATTTGATACCGAATATAATTACTTTGATTAATTATATTGATAATTTATTCACCAACCGTTTTGTTATTACCTTTTTAGTAATAATAGCTACCGAATCTAAGTGATTATTGTTTAAGTTTGTGGATAGTTGACTGGTTCACTGTTAGTTGCTTAATAATAATTTGATTGGCTGTATATCTACCGCTGCATTATTACCTGCTCACAATTATTATTAGTACTTATTTGTATTTCCGCCTGTATATTAATATTTAATTGCTTTGACTATTTACCTCTGCTGCCTCCCCTGCTTAACAAATATATGGCTATTGATATTTTATACTGGTTTATTTTGTTGCTATGTTATTTACGGACCGATTTATTTAAAGTATAAATAAATAGTTTGGGCCTTGAAAGTGTGCGACTTTTATTACTTAGGTTAGGAAACATTGACCCTCTGGCACGTGCAGTTATGCACCTTCTCCATTGAAGCTACCCAGCCTTTACTCATAAGCGAGTAGAGTCCGTGTGGACCTTCCACCACACAAAACCAGTGGACGGTGGCGCCCGAAGGCAGAAACCCGAGAATAAAAACCGAAACCGATTTAAGAGCCTCACAATAGGCTTTAATTCATTCGTAAATTAGATTCGTCACTATCTAGTAGGAGCTCAAAAGTCTGGTCTGGTCATTAATTATTAAGTCTAGTCATTAATTGGTCTGTTTCAGTATTAAAAAACTATATTTTAATTTTGATAGAAATGAACATTCTGCATTATTTGTGTGAAGATAGGTGGGATTCATGATGGGTGCTCGATTGCTAAAATTTAGAACAATTATTGTAAACGTTCATAATTTGAGAGTTCCTCTCCAAAATGTATTAGGCTTTCTCCTCTGAGAATTGGAAGTAAGAAACCGTCTGTTCGCTGTTTTAATTGCGTTTCGTTATAAGCTTATAATATAATCTCACAGGAAATTTATGGAGTCATTTTAAGTTTAGTACCAGCCATTTATATACGCGCAGGAGTTAATCACCACCCTGGAAAGTGTTGTGGATATTGTGTTATACTGAACCCTTCCTGATTTACTTACGTCATTATTTAACTCTGCTTGCTTGGCAATTGTGAATTAGATATTGTATTCCTTCGTTAACTCTCCACGCTGATTCTGAAGACGCAAAGTAAAAGATTCGAAGAGCTTTTGACGTCTTCGTGGCAAGCATGATTCGTTATTTCATATTCCTTCATACCTAGAGAGACCCTATTTACTTCAGCTTTTTGAGATTGTCGTACTTTTTACCTATCTTTGTATTGTTATCTATTTAATATTGTATTACTACTGGTTCTTATCAATTATGTTGTCACTCTCAAATATATGCTAAAGTTGAACTGAATAAAGCCTTTGATCGAAGAGGTTAAATTTATTACAAGGATGTTGATCCGTTTCTTATTTGCATATTTGAGATATTGTGCGTTTTCAAATTCAATATCTGAATACAATTATCTGTATTACAAACTTTTGACGTAGGAATCTGAAAGTACACATGACGTAGGCAAGTACCAATACGGTGAGACTGTGTTGGGTGCCAGGTCATACAGGCATTGAAGGAAATGAACGGGCAAATGAATTTGCTAGAAAGGGATCTGAAATAGCTTTCATGGGATCGGAGCCAGCTTGCGGAGTCGCTTATAGTGCTGCCAGAACGGTTCTGGGAAAATGAGTCGAACTAGAACATAGGAATTACCGGTTTTTAAAACCAGGACAAAATCATGCGAAGGCACTCATGGAAGGTCCTTCGCAGAAAAGAACTGTAGATTGCTGAGCATGAGTAAACCTTGGCACAGGGCTCATAACAGAGCACCGCCATCTCAAGAAACATCTCAATTGGCGATTCAAACTACCTATGAGGGCGCTGCAAATTGTAAACAAATATGGAGGAAGACGAGTAAAAATTTTACATTTCGTTTCACATCCTTTAGCAATTTAGCATTCAACTGCCATAAATATAGTGACTTTATGTGCTAGTTAGTGTGCAATAATGGATAAAAAGAGTGATAAAATCAGTCAAACGTCCCATAAGTGCTTCATTGGTAATTAGATGAATTTTTTGGGTTGAAACAGGTACCCTAGTTTTTGTTTACTTACATTTTGGGCTAAAATAAGTGTGATAAATCGTTTGGTGATACCATATTAGTGCTTGTTTTTTGTTAAATAATGTTTAAATTAAAATATATTCTGTTTTTATAAGACTAATAATCGAAAAGTATAGACAAACTGCAACAAAGTGGTTATGTTGTGTAAATAAACGTGTTTCCTGTTATTAAATTGTTACATTCCTTTTGGAGAAAAGCGTGAGAAACAGTTTCTTATACTACGGCCAAACTTTTACCTATCTTCTATCTTAAACACTTCTATTGACACATTTTGTGGAATGATACCCATAAACACGGCGGTTTGTGTCGTGCTGATTTATTTTGAATGTCATTGTAAAATGTAAAAATAAAGATGTACAAATACTAACCACGTCGTTTTTAACTTTGTAATACCAAAAAATCACAAGCACCACTAAATTATTACGTTAAACAAACCCAAATACGTGTTATTTATCATTATATCAGCAATAAGTCTCCAAAAATAACCTTTTAAATAGGTTCAAATATTTTCATCCAGAGGGCGCATTAATTTTTGGAGTCGCCAATAATTTAAGATTGGTAGAAATTCCATATGCTGAGTCTCTGATGATGCAGACAGGAGTGACCTGCCCATCCGCAGTGTATGTGAGGGCTACGCTGGTATGAGGTTAACGCAACCATTTTTAGTACCTTATCAGTTACGAAAACTTTTAGTAGAGCGAGTAGACTTTTTAAGATTATCCAAACAACAAAGGTGCTCGTTAAATATGAAATCAGTGGGATGCATTATAGACTTATCTGAGACCGCAGAACACGAAAAAGAAAAAAAGAACTTTTGCCGCGAGACACCAAATCGTTTTAGGAGATTTTTTGACATTTTTCAACCTCTCTTCAGCTCAATGATACAAATAAAATTTAAGTTGAAAAGTTTTAACATCACAAAATATGAATAATAAATTTTTGTTATGAAGGGTGATCACACAGTAAAAAAAGACAAATGGTAAAATTACTAAATATAATAATAATAATATCTCTATCCCTCATTCTCATCTTAGTGATGAGCCCGGAAGTCAGAGACTTGTGTGGGAGAGGGAGCGGCATATTATTATTTTGCGGGCCGCGAGTGCGGTAATGGTAAATGGTAAATGGTAATAGTAATTTGCTGCAGTGTTATTTTTAACACGAACTGGGTAGTATAATAACTAAACCTTTAGAACTCATATTACACGAACGATATGCCCGCCAAGTTTGTAGAAGTACTCATAAATTGTAGTAAAATTTACAAAACCCTGTGTTAAAAATGAATCAATCCGCCATAAATACGGAATAATTACACGGTGAATAATTAACTATTACACATTACCTTGTAAAATCTACTGTATTAAATTACTTTTATGTAATGTAATAATACACCGATATGTCTAACACTGCCAAGTGTGGACTATATACACACTGATGAGTGTGGATTCAGTGTTAAAATCAGTCGGATTTTTTTACTGTGCATAGTTCTTGTTAAATTCACCTAATAAAAATTTTACCTTTCTTTAAGTTATTTATATATTATTTGCAAACGTGTTTGCCAATTTTCAGAAAATAATATTGCTTCCCAGGCACGCTCAAGATCTTATTTTATTCTCGTATTTTTGTGTAGAACTTCCAAAAATAATGTCAATTGCGGATGAGCTGACCATAAATAAAATGGCTTTTACTATTTCTCCTAATAGGCGCATACGAATCATATCTAACAGAACCCAAAACGAGAATAAAAATAACAATTGAAAAACTCTGAGACATTATCAGTTAGAAACGATAAGTTCTAATTCTATCCAGTAAAATTTTTCCTAATTTTCAATGAAAATGTGTTATTTATCGTTTCACTTTATAAATTAATTTTATTAGCTTATTGCAAGTTTATTCATTCAATTCAGGCGTTGTCATGAATGGTACTTTTGTTTAAAAAGTTAAAGTATATACGACGATGTAACAGTTCATTCAATATGTTTGAGACCAAATTTCGATGGCGAACTGCGGAATAGAATTATTGAATTTAAAACCTAAGCCACCCTTGAAAATATAAATGAAATACTTTACAATATGCCGTAAAAATCTCCTTGACTTTTAAAATTTCAAAGTTGTAGATTTACACTTGAGTTTCCTATAGAAATATCGACACAGTTAGATCCAGTTTTCATAGAGGGAGGAGGACTTATTTACTTCCGTGTTGTATAATTATAATTAAGTAATTTAGTGTGACGTTGTTTAAGGCTGGTAAATAAACGACTGCCTGCAGTGTGAGCTGTTTACATAATGGTTCTAAATTAATTACTTTTTACTACAGAAGCAAATAAATACGAAAAAAACAGACGCCACATACTACAATATTTTCTGCATACTGTTATAACAAAAGTATATAAATACGTTCAATCTGTAACAGAAAAGATTACAGTTTAAAAACTATTGGATCTCACTGAAATATGAAAAATATTTCGCTCCTAATATACAGGATGTCACAAAAATATAGCGACAAACGTCAAGAGCTGATAGAGGACATCAAAACAAACTTTTTTTGTTTAATAAACATATTTCCGGAAATGAGCCGTTTTGGCAGAAAAAAGAAAAAAGTTTTTTTAAGTTCTGTTTATTTCAGTGATAAATAATGATTAACACTCATTTACAAAAAATTTTCATAAGGATATTTATAAATCACTTTTTGTTCGTGTTGGACTTTGTTTCATTGATAAATAAATGATGGTTTACAATAAAGTGTTCAAAATGTTGACCATTTGCCTCAATACAAAGATTGCACCGTCGGTTCATTGACTTGCACACTCTATAGAATGTTCCGAGAATAGCTTCTACATGGTGTACAACTGGCCATTATACTTGCTAAAAGATCTTCCTTATTACAAATAGGCGTTCTGACTAGACTAAAGACATAGGCTAAAGATTTCAGATGTCCCCAAAAGAAAAATCCAAGGGGTTGAGATATGGAGAACGCGCGGGCCAGGTCACGGAACCTTCTCTTCTCATCCATCGGCGGGGAAATTGCTGGTCCATATACTGGCGCACGTTCAAACCAAAATGTGGAGGTGCCCCGTCATGTTGAAACCACATGTTATTTCTAATGCCTAAAGGGACATTTTCTAATAATAGAGGTGAAATATTTTACAGAAAATGGAGATAGATACGAGCAGGCAGCAAGTGAACTATTAGATTATCTCCAACAGTACCAGCCCACATATACAGAAAATTATTACTGGTGTCTTCTAGAGACCACAGTGTGAGGATTGTCATCATGCCAAATATGGCTGTTTCTACCATTAAAATAACCATCGCGCGTGAAACATCAGAAAACAATACTATTCTCCCGAAGTGAGGTTCTATTAATTTATGTCCCAAAAACCATTGGCAAAAAGCTAATCGATGTGAATAATCTTAAGGATTTAAAGCTTGTACGCGTGTAAATGGTAGGGGTAGAGGAGTTGTTCATGCATGACACGGCGTACCGTCGACTTGAAGGATCCCATTTGGTGTGCAATTGCGCGAACACTTGTGGATTGATTTTCCTACACACGGTGTAGAACTTCTTCAAATTCAACCGTAGGAGCTGTTCTTGGACGCCACCACCACCAGTACGCTTTAGGGTCCCACTTTCTCGAAGGTGACGATGGGTGGAAGTAAAGGTTGTATGATGAGGTTACCGGCGTTCCGGATATCTCTGCCCATACAAGCGTGCAGCTTTTCTTCCATTACAATTTGCTGTAGCATGAGCAAGGTGCATATCGGTAAGTTTTTGAAATGAGAAACTATCGTCCATTTTCAATACAAATTTTGAAATTGGCATCTTTGGAAAGTTTGTTGTGATAAAGAATTTTTTTTCTCCCAACAACAAGCGTAATTGACACAAAAAATGTTGAACGAAATACAGAGGTGTCCAACTAAATCAAAAATTAATTTAGCTATTTGGGTATGACTTAAAACATTTTATTGCTATACAGCGCAAACGGCTGATTTGCAAACATATGTTTATTAAAATAAAAAAATATTTGTTTTCATCTCCCCTACCACCCCTTAAAGTTTGTCGGTACGTTTTTGGAACACCCTGTATATAAAGCAAAGTTTTACAGTTCGAATAGATTCTAATTGGAAGACTGAGATTGTGGAAAGCTCCAACGTCTTCAGTATGTAAGTATCTTTCGTATTTCATCTCTCACTTACTATTTCATCTATAACAATAAAACATGGTCACGCGTTGCATCTTTCAGTTCGAAATAACTGAACCTCAAGATGGGAGATATCCTACTATGACTGTGACTCTAGTAGCGAAAATAACCGAATTTACAATGAATTTTATGAATTGGCATGACTGGCGATCATTAATTTAGCGGGTACAAACTTTCTTATATTATTAGTGACTGGTATATATTGGTATATTATTGGTGGCAGCTATATGTCTTCATATAATCAATAATAAATGTATCTTTATTGTATATAAGCATTATTCGAAACACTATTTGTGATTCGTTTAACACTATTTGAAATAACTATTATTAAAATTTTTAAAACTGGTATTAATATAGTTTTAGAAGTCATATAAGGAGTAGAAAAACCAGATTCTTATGCATATTGAAATAAATATTGCATACTGTTCATTCAACAAAAGGCATTAGAATCAGGTTGGAAAATCAGTATAATAAAATATAGGCCGCGACCTAAATCTATAAGCTTTGTAACCATACATTCAAGGTTGCTGAATCTCATATATACGGTGGTGCAATTTTAATACAAGTTAGGTCGACTGCAAGCCATGTGGGTGAGTCAGTTTATACTAGCAGGACTCTGGCATTCGATAGAACACCTGATTTTAAGTTAAGTTTGTCATATAAACATATGTCCGGAATCGCTTCGTTTTTGAGATACAGGGTGTCAAAGTTTTGTTTTTTTTTTAGTATTTTCCACACAGCTCCTATAGTTTTTAAGATAATTTATTCAAATCTTTACCATAGATTACTTATGATGGTTCACAAGTTTTGACATATGTAAACAATTTGAAAACATACAGGGTGATATTTTTTCGGAGATCTGGCCCCCTTTTTCCGTCCAGAACTTTTTTGTGGTACACCACTGACTGCTTATTTGCCAAAATTTGGATTCCACGTTCAATTTAGAAAAATTTTCGTGTCTTGCATTTTTATCGTAGCTGTAACAGTTGTCGAGTAAATTGAAGAAATATCTAAATCTCTAAATTAAAAAAAATAGTTTTATTAAAATTTTCACTAAAAACAATAATTATTGTCAAACGAAAGTTCATTAATCTAAATTGTCAAAGGTTACATACTTACAGTACAACTTTTGCCACTAATTATTAATTTTTTTGTAGCATTTCGGAGACTTAATATCTAAGTAAAATAATTAAGAACTAATAATAAACCAAGGCAAATACAAATAACTTTACAAATAACCCGAAATAATTTTATTTTCAAATTAAAATTTTCAAAATGTGATCCATTTTGTTGGATACATAATCGGCATCGCGTTTCAATAGACCTTCTTGCTGAAACTAAGTGATGAACTCATATGTCTTCGCAAGCATGTCTTATACGCCCTCTAAGATCGTCAACATCTTGAACAGGAGGTGCATACACTTTTTCTTTAAGAAAGCCCCACACAAAAAAATCCATTGGTGTTATATCTGGGGAACCTGGATGCCGTGCGATTGGACCTTCACGTCCAATCCACCTCTCTGGATAATTGTCGTCTAACCAAGCTCATACATTTCTTCCAAAATGAGCTGGGCAGCAATCCAACTGGAACTAAGCTTGCTGTCTTAAATTTAGAGGGACATCTTCCCACATATTAGGATGCTCGGTTTCTAGAAACTCTAAGAAGTTTTGCGAACTGACCCTTTCTGGCAAAAAATATAGTCCAAATAAACGATTTTCAAAATTTCCTACCCATACGTTAATGCTAAACTTATTTTGGATTTTTTTTGGCCTAATAGCACGTGGATTTTGCTCTGCCCAAATATGTTGATTTTTGAAATTTACTATCCCACGTCGGGTAAAGCAAGATTCACCAGTCCATAATACGTTGGATAAGAAAGCTCTATCATTTTCTAATGTGTTAAGGATCCAACGACAAAACTTCACTCTGCGTTGTTCGTCGCCAGGACGTAGACCTTGGTTTATTATTAATTCTTAATTATTTTACTTAGTTATTAAAAGTATTTGAAATGCTACAAAAAAATAAACAATTAGTGGCAAAAGTTGTACTGTAAGTATGTAACCTTTGACAATTTAGATTAATGAACTTTTGTTTGACAATAATTGATTTTAGTGAAAATTTTGATGAAAATATATTTTTTTAATAAAATATTCTTTCATAGACTTTTTCAAATTACTCGACAACTGTTACAGCTACAATAAAAATGCAAGAGACGAAAAAGTTTCTAAATTGAACATGGAATCCAAACTTTGGCAAATTAGCAGTCAGTAGCGCACCACAAAAAAGTTCTGGACGATAAAAGGAGGCCTGACCCCCGAAAAACTATCACCCTGTACGTTTTCAAATTGTTTACATATGTCAAAATTTGTGAACCATCATACGTAATCTACCGTAAAAATTTTAATAAATTATCTTAAAAACTATAGGAGCTGTGTGGAAAATATTAAAAAAAAACAAAACTTTGACACCCTGTATCTCAAAAACGAAGCGATTCCGGACATATGTTTATATGACAAACTTCACTTAAAATAAGGTGCTCTATCAAATGCCAGAGTCCTGCTAGTATAAACTGACTCACCCTGTATATTATCATCAGTGTAAAATAAGCTTTTAACTGAATCGTGTACCACAGTTCTGTATATACAAACAGAACTCGAAATAAACAAGTGCCCGCCCAAGTCGTAAACAAAACTTATACTCACAACATTTATGCTCAACAGGGAACATCGTCCATTAGGGAGAAGAAGCACGTTCCCATGTGAATTGGTGATGTGTCATAATAGTGTATGGTTAATGGCAGGTAATTAGAGGGGGTAGAACGTGTGCCACTACTAATGAGTTCAAAACAGACTCACTAAGCTATTATGTGTGAATAATTGCATGTAGATATGATTTAGAAAGGTGCAAATATTTTAGACTATTTAGTATTTGATCTCAAAAATTAAAAAAGTGGGTTAAAAAATTTTTTCTACTAAAAAAATTATTTAACCCACTATTTATTGTCCTTGGGTCACCACTGAAATTCTTTATGCAGTTCCCTCTGAAAATAATGTAGTAATGACATGTCTCCGTTTTAATTATTACAGATTTTATTATTTTTATTGTTGTTATCACACAAAAAATTATATCTGAAACCAAATATATCCTTTTTTTAATATATAATTTAAAAATATGTTTTTGTATTTTAAAATAACCCTATTAAACATTACTATGATTCATTATACACTATACATATTACATACCACATACCATATTACATCAGCAACTTTTAATCATCATCATCCATTTTTTTATTCTCCTTGTCTTGGGCCCACAAGTGATGTTGTCGGGTCAACAAAGCACTTATGATTGAGTTTCAGGGATTATATTTTTAATGATCAGTTATTTTCATTACAAAAATTAATTAAAAAGCAATAAAACATCGCATAACATAAATGTAAATACAGGGTGTCCCAAAATTACCCCGCCTAACTTTTATCCGGATTCTACGTTCAAAACTAAGGAAAAAAATTTTAATAAACAGACTTAGGCCGCAAAATGCTTCTTAAGGGACCTACAGCACCTTAAAGATGCACCCCTGAAAAGGGTTTTTATCGAATAGCCCCGAAACTTGAAGTGAAGATTGAACATTGAAATTTTGGGTGTTTACTAACCTTTCTATTTTCAACAAGGTGACGTCATTACAATTCAAAAAGTGTATTCAGGAGTAGGTCAAAATTTGAGAAGGTGGGGTAAAAACCAGCCCAAAGGCCTCCTTCACCTGATGTAGAGTGAATTATTTTCATTTTTGAGCAGATGAGAACCCTCATGTGGTAACAAGAGAGTTCGAAGTTCAATAAGTGTAACTTTTTTTAAAAAATCTAGAATCTTTTAGAATTTTACATGAAATCCTGAAAATATTGACAGAGAAAAAAGTTGGAGTAGTTTTTACCCCGCCTCCTCAAATTTTAACCTACTCCTGAATACAATTTTGGAATTACCTATAATGACGTCACCTTGTTAAAAGCGGAGAGGTTAGTAAACTCCCAAAATTTCAATGTTCTATCTTCACAAGTTTCTAAGCTACTGGTATTCCATAAAAACCCTCTTCAGGGTGTATCTTTCAAGGGCTGTAGCTTCCCTAGGAAGCATTTTTCGATTTTTATTAAAACTATTTTCCTTAATTTTGAACGTAGATTCCAAAAGTTAAGTTTGGCAGGCTAATTTTGGGACATCCTGTATATAAATTTGATTTTTCAAGTGAAACTCTTATCTCTGAATAGCACCTGAAAGTAAACTAATATGGAAGTTAACTGATTCTTAATTATAAGGGAGATGCAATAGTCGTCCTTAAATTATTGTTATTTTCAAACGTCACAAAGTGACGACATATGCGATTTAATAAACAAGGCAAAGGTATAAATTTATCCCATTAAATACTCAGGTTGCCGCCTTATACGCTCCGTATAAAACGAAGAAATAAAGAGTTTCATAATTATCATTTATTTAGTTCTACTTCAAGCGACCGACCGCTTGATTTAGTTGGCAGCAAATTTTCAATTGGCGTCCTTGCCGCTTCGAGAGATTCAAATAGAGTATATTGCAACTCTGAATCGGATGTAATTACACAGTTTTTATCGAAATTACTGTAGAAATTTGTGCCGATGCGACCATCATGTACACATTTTTTTTATTACTTGGAATTGTTATTCAGCTTAACCATGGAAAAATTATTTCCATGGAAAAACTAATTAAAATGTATCAATATGTAATTTCTGTGATGCATGAAATATCGTAGGCATCAATCGTCAATTTGATATCTCATAAAGTCTAGTAAATTTCTACTAAATTATTGTTTTCTAATTTTGTTGCTTTTGTTGCAATTTACTATTGGTTTGATAGAAAAATTGTCCCTATATATTATTCCTGTTAGGAGATAAAAGTATCTTATGTGATTTGGCTGACTTGCTACTGCATTCCAGTTAGTGTTAATGTTTAACCCTATTTCGTAATGCTTCATTGATGTCATTACATGAAAAATGTTTACATAAGTCCAGTGGCGGCTCGTCAGGGTGGGAATGGTAATGCGAACCCATCCTAGAATTTCCACTGCAAAAAAGTACTTAAAACTTTGGCTAAAATTCAACTTGCAAAATCTCCGTCCGTTGTTTAGTTTATAGTATAGTTTAAAAAAATATATAATCTGAAGTATAAACGATTAAGTAGTCCACCCTTTAATCAATTGATAGAGATTACCGTCGTAATAGATTGATAGAGAGCCCGTTGTCGTTGAGATAAGTCATATTCATATTATACGTTTCTACGAGATAGAAATGTTAATAATAAGTAAGATACTGGGATCGTAGAGTGTGTATCAATTCAAACAGGCAAACCCATAGCTTCTGTATCAAATCGTCTCTACGTTCCATATGATTTATACCTAAAAGTTAGTCTAAAAGTAATACGAAAAGGACCTACGAACGTAGGACGTAACTAACTTCGCTAATATGATTCCAAGGTGAGCAAGCCCGTAAGAATGTACTCTATGTGGCGTATCAACAAGATTAGAGCAGAAAATTTCCACCAGCGGTGAAAATAAACTTGGCAATAACAACTTATTTTTTCTACAAATATAAACATGCAGTATATTTTTATGTCATTAAGAGTAATCTGGAACAGTTACTTTACCATTGATTTCAAATTAATCAAGAAGTGTAAAGGCCTTTGATAATTTATGTAATAAAATAAGAAGAAAAATTTAAAAGTGGTCATTGGTCCTTTGAGTTGGACTTTTACGTCGGGCTTGCCCGTCGGACATATTCGTACTTCATCGCAACGGCTAGTCCCAACACTACTGCAAAACAAAACATAACGATAACGGTTGGGTAGAGATTAGGTGCGGTGCCGGTGTACAAAAAAATGTAGGTATAGTTAGATATTTAGTGATAAGAAAAAGAAAAATTTGAATTTGCCCACCCAATTCAGAAACCAGTGAGCCGCTCCTGCACAAGTCCACTGCACTTAAAAGAAAATTGCACAATTAGAGTCACAACAAAATTAAAATCTAAAAATACAGTTGAAAATAGT
This sequence comes from Pogonocherus hispidulus, assembly GCA_963924545.1. Classification (NCBI taxonomy): domain Eukaryota; kingdom Metazoa; phylum Arthropoda; class Insecta; order Coleoptera; family Cerambycidae; genus Pogonocherus; species Pogonocherus hispidulus. The sequence goes on from OZ004693.1 coordinate 82,441,728, forward strand.
AAAATAAAATTATTCATGCACGAGGTCTTAACTCTAAAACCTTCGAATTCTACAATTCAGTTCTATCTAATGATTTTGATATTATAAGTGTCACTGAGACTTGGCTCTCAAGTGAGGTACATGACAATGAGCTGTTGAGAGTATGATCAGAGTCATATTCAATTTTCCGAAGTGACCGTAATTCCGTAATTTGATTGCCACTGGACTTTCCACTGGAGGTATTGTATTACTCGCTATCAAATATAGGTTGAAGGCGTTACGAATTAATGTCGGTGATGTAATAAATGTTTTTCCTGGTATAGATGTACCTAAGTTATAATTTCTTAATGTAACTTTATTGATATTCACTCCGTATATTCCACCAACTATTATTCTAGAAGACTATTCTCAATTTTTTGATGCGTTTGAAGCACTGAACTGTTTTCGTTTGGACCGTAAAATATTAATTCTTGGCGACTTTAATGCACCTTTATTTTATACAAATGTTAATGATTTTAAATATAGAGTGGTGGGTGAATTTATTCATTTCATAGATGGACTCAATACAATTATATTGCTAACCAGCAAAATAGACTTCTAGACTTGGTTATTGCAAATTTTACATGTTCAGTTAATAAAGATGTTTGTCCTTTTACTAACGAGGACAGTATCTATCATCCTGCGCTTCACATTTGCCTCCAGTTAGATGTTATGGAAACTAATATTTTTTTATTTGGCGATAAATGTGTTAAATACAATTTTAAGCGTGCTAATTATGCTTTATTGTGTAATATGTTACAGCAATCCGAATGGGGTGTTATAGAAAAGTATTAACGAAGCTTGTGACATCTTCTATTCAACTTTAAAAAATACATTCGATTCATATATTCTCGTATACAAAAAATCATCAAAAAATGTTACCAGATGTTATCCGTCCAGGTTTAATAGGAAAATATCGAATATCCGAATATTAAAAATAGTACATTGAGCATCACAAAGACTAACAATATCAGAAAAAGTTCATCAAGATATTCGTCAAAGGTGTCAAATGCCTTTCTTAAGATAGTTCTTCATTTTCATTTTAAAATGTTTAGTACATAATTTTTTAATAAAATCTAGAAGCCTATTAAAAACCAATACAGAAAAATGTATTAGTTCCATCTCTAGTTTTAATCAGTCTCAAAAAATTAGGCTTAATTTTATCTCTATTTCTAGTATATAATCATGACAGTGTTGTTGAAATGTATGTCTGACGACATTCCAGTATAGAAACATAAGAAAAGTATGCAAAAGAGGTTCATGTCAATATAAAATTGCTGACATTAGCCTGAAAAATCTGACATAGCATACGAAAATACATTTCAATTCCTCTAAAGTCGATAATGTGTTTATAACGTTTGGCGATTTTCAAAAATTCTTGATATTGTAGCATCTCTAGTATGTCCAATGCAACGCTGTTAATCGATTTACGATGTAATGACTAGATTTAAATAATGAGGACAAGAAAAAATGCTGATATGATAGGCAGTGCGAGAGCTGTGGTGAAAAATAATAAATTTAAGAATTGTTTAAATTATTTGGTTTGGTTAAATTAGATAAACCCTGATATAAATTTAGACATAAATCCGTAATTTATAATTCACCATGATATTATGAATTGTTAATTAAAAAATGGTATAAATAGCACAGTATTTCATAGATATTGGGACACGTCTAGTAGGTGAGGTTAAGTTAGGTTCAAAAGTGAGTGGGCCGAAAACCAGACCCTCCACCGCGACCATGTGGTCTGTTGTGGCTCACACCGACTTATATTTCACCCAACAGGTCCAGCCTCTTAATGAATCTGATCAACTTATTGGGTTAGAACTTATTCAGATCCTCTAGCAGAAGTTGTCCTTTGTCAAATAATGAGTATCTGATCCATTCCCTAGCGGACCAGGTGCATAATATGTGTTCTGCCGTTTCATCATCTTCTAAGCACAAGTGGCACTCAGTATCTTCTGTTAGGCCGAATTTGTTCACGTGATATTTTAAACGGCAGTGACCAGTATTAGGCAAATTAAAGTTCGTAGGCACGTCTGGTATAAAGTACCTACTAATAAGCTGACATTAAAAATTTCCTCTATGAATTTTCACTTTTAAAAATTTGCATTTGGAACTATCACATTATATTCCAGAAAATAAGTAAGGACAATAATTATTTTAATATCTCAATATTAAAATAACCATATTTTCATAATATGACCTCAATATGAATGCTCCATATTATATTTGAATTAAATAATACCCATTCTATAATAAATAAAAAACCAATTACCTAATTATGTATAAAACAAAAGAAACAATGACAGTAATGTTAACGTATCAACTAAGGTGTGATTTAATTATATACTTCCACTTCTCCTATAATAAAAGCTACCTCTTGTTACACCCCAGTTGTTACTATGTATCGTATTCAAAATAAACAAGTTAGAGTAAGTCTATTCTTACAGTAAACAGCAAAACACAATGCAGTCGAATAAATAAGTAATTGGATAATCCCGTCAGAGAACGTGAGTTGCTGTGCATGCGCCTAAATGTCTCCATACCCTGTAGAAAGATTATATATACAGTTTGACTTTTATTATGTTTCGAAATGTAATTATCAAGTTAGAAGACACTTTGAGACATCCGTTTGATATATTATGAGTTTCCAGTAGTTCAGCATATAACATAAGTTCTTTATATACTGTAGGTGTAACGTAGGTGTAACGTTTTTTGTGGAATAAAGTAATAACTTATAAGAAAACTTTGTAACTGAGTTACTCGAATGTTGAATCTTAGTGCGTATTTCTTGTATAATTCAGTTGTCCCTTATGTATTCGATAAAAATCAATACTTTGAACGAAGTTACTTGTTATTTGTATATTTTACTAGCTGCGGACAACCTGCTTCGCTGGTTATTTTTTTTGGTATATCTATATCTAATCTAGTTTTTTTCTATATCTGATAGACGTGCATTAAAAGGCATTTATTTTTTATTACTTCTCTTATTTTTTCTCTTTTTTGTATATATATATATCATATACTAAGTATACACGAATATCTTTATTTACAAAAAGTCAACTGATCCATGCACGTCATGCTTCATCTTATAGGTAGTCTCAGAAACCTTCCCCACTACCTACTGTTATATAATAGTTCTCGAACATTCCAAAACATTTTCGATCCTTCCGGTCCAGTTCATTTTGGAACATTCTAGCTGACGACAACCCTAAAGAAATTCGAGAACATTCAGCCTCGCATAATTTGTATTTATTTTCTTTAAAGATAGGGTGTAGGGGTGAAAAGTGAGGGTGAGGACGAAGAGTATGTGTGAGAATTCTACGACATTCCAGGACATTGTAGAACTTTCTTTAAAATTCTGGAACATTCTAGAAAAAATTGAAACATTCTTGAGAAAATTAACGACACACATATTCGAAGTCGATCACTTTCAACCCCTATATCTCCCACACCACCATAGCACCACGATGGGAGACTTGGGGCTGCAACCACAAACACACAAACACTAGTAGTCTGCGCTGGGCAGTTGTGGCTGCAAAGTGAAATGTCCGTATTTTATATGTACAGTGTGGACAAAAAGTCTGGAACACCTGAAATATCTCGCAAAATACATTTTTTTCGAAAAATCGCTCGAAGGGGTCAAAAGGTATTTTAAATTTGCCGTCTTTTGACATACTTGAATTCTATGTACAGTGGCGTACGTTAAAGGGGTCAAATTAAGCGCCTTTTTTTTTAATGGCAACCTATATTTTTTGTTCAATATAACGAAAGAGCACATTTTTCTGAGTATTGTAGTATAAAAATTTTAATATGTTGCATAAAGAAAGTGTCGAGAAAAATGCAAATAAAGTTTTTGTGAAAATTGATTTATATTTTATATTTAACCTAGAAGGCGTTGAAAAAAATTGATTTAATGTCACTTACTTTTATTCTGTCTGTCAGTAAATTTGATACTTCGGTTTCTCTAATCTAATCTAAAAAAAAAAAGAATCAATAAAAATGTCACTTTCGGAAAAAGATCGAATAGAAATTCTTATGATGTATGGTTATGGAGATAGGAGAAGAACTACAGTGGAAGTATGTGCCCTCTTTAATGAAGCTCATCCAGATCGCCCGCCTATAGTACGTTCTACAGTTACTAAAATTTTAGGTAAATACAGAGTACTTGGACATGTACGTGACAAACCCAGAACTGGCCGCCAAACAATCAATGCTGACACACAACTTGACATTTTACTAAGAGTTGAAGAAAATCCACATTCTAGTTCCCGGCAGATTGGTTTGGACATGAATTTAAGTCATGCTACAATACTTAATATTTTACATAAACATAAATTTCACCCTTATAAAGTTACATTGTCTCAAGAATTATCAGAAGATGATTTTGATCGAAAGGTACAATTCTGCGAGGAAATGCAATTACGTTGCCACAATAATAACATGTTTGTAAAAAATATTATTTTTTCGGATGAAGCCACATTTTGCCTTAATGGTACTGTTAATAGACAGAACTGTAGGTATTGGGCTTCACAGAATCCCCGATGGATGCAGGAGTTACATACTCAGTATCCAAGAAAAGTAAATGTATGGGCAGGCATAGTCAGAGACAGAATATTGGGCCCTTATTTTTTTGATGAGAACATGACTGGAGAAAGATACTTGCAATTTTTACAACAAGATTTGATTCCAACACTGACAGCTTTATACCCAAATATAAATGACCCAGCCATACCTGACAACAGACTTTGGTATCAACAAGACGGGGCGCCTCCTCATTATGCTCTTGCTGTTCGCAATTATTTGAGTAAGGTCTTTCCTGAACGATGGGTGGGGCGACGTGGACATATAGAATGGCCGCCTCGTTCCCCGGACCTCACACCCCTCGACTTCTTCTTATGGGGTTATTTAAAAACCAAAGTTTACAGCAGTAAACCGGAAAACATAGAAGACCTGAAGGAACGGATTCAGCAAGAAATACACAACATCGAACCGGAAATGCTTGACAGAGTGCAAAAAGAATTTATTTTTAGACTAGGACATTGTCAAATAGTTAATGGGCAACAGTTCGAACATCTTATTAATTAATGATTTTTTTTCTTGTTTCGTTTTATTAAAAAAAAAATATTTTCACAATTAAAACTTTATTTGCATTTTTCTCGACACTTTCTTTATGCAACATATTAAAATTTTTATACTACAATACTCAGAAAAATGTGCTCTTTCGTTATATTGAACAAAAAATATAGGTTGCCATTAAAAAAAAAGGCGCTTAATTTGACCCCTTTAACGTACGCCACTGTACATAGAATTCAAGTATGTCAAAAGACGGCAAATTTAAAATACCTTTTGACCCCTTCGAGTGATTTTTCGAAAAAAATGTATTTTGCGAGATATTTCAGGTGTTCCAGACTTTTTGTCCACACTGTATATAAAAGATAGATTGTATCATTTAAAAACATCGACGAATATACAGAGTGGCCAGATATCAGGGCCTTAATAATATGCAATTGTTACATAAAATCCTGTTCAGTTGAACTGGCCAAAATATACTCTTATTGCTATGTTATACCTACTATGTTAATACTGAACTCCACTCAACACGCGTTTCGGCAGCCAAACTGGTTGGCAAAACGCGCTTCGAGTTTAGTATAGTGTTTTGATGTTATGCGGAAAACTACGTCAGTGTTTTGTGTTTTGATGTTATGTGGAAAACTATGTAGTAGTAGTAGTAGTGGTACGGGGCGGCCAAGACATGGCAAGTAGGCCACAAGCGGGCCCTCTTTAGTTACGCCTCTCGCCCCCTACCTAGCTCCATCACCTCTTTCTTCATCGAACCTACCCGACCTTCTAATGTAGGTTAGAATATCGGTCTTTTCAAGGGAACTGATCTCTTCCCCTTGCAACTCCCCGCCCCCCCAGACGTCGTGTCTCAGTCTGCCGAAAACCGCGCATTCTGCCAAGAAGTCGGAAGGCGTTTTGTCGCCCTCCCCGCACTTTGGGCAGTTAGGGTCTCCCTCAACACCCATCAATCATAGATGTCTTCTAGGCCTGAAGTGACCCGTTAAAACTTCCACCAACTGGTTTGGAGCCTTCCGGCTACGACTTAACAGCCAGGCCGTCTTGGTCTTTCTTGGCTCCACTATAAAGTTGCGAGCTTGTCTACAGCTCCCACTCCTTCTCCAGTGTTTACTTAGTGTCTCATGAGCCCAATCATTAAGAGCCATGTAGACCTGCCTTCGTGTAATGCCTAAAATCGGTTCTGGTCCCTGGCTGAGTCCCTGAGATCCCAGTCGAGACAGTTCAGTGGCCCTTTCGTTCCCCGGGATTCCACTATGACCTGGTACCCATACCAATTTGACCTCTTTTCCTCCGGCCAGCTCCTCCAGGATATCTCCGCACTCTTTGACAAGAGCGGATCTTGTCCTTGGAAATGTTAAAGTTTTAAACAAATTCGCCTGAAACTTTATTTTAACTGAATATCTATACAGTAAAAACTCTAAAGAGTGTAACTTGGCAGAGTTAGCGGTCGGTTAGCCCAGCCGAAATTAAAAACATTTTTTCGGTGATGTTTTTCTAGTAGCGCAAAATTCGAAGTTGGAGGGATGTAAGACGGCTTAACTAAAACATAACCTCTATGTCATTTTCATAATTAGGTATACTATATTTTGTAAACTTTGGTGTGACCGAGAATTGCTGCCATAACACGCTCTAATCCACTGCCTTACCAAGAGGGTAAAAAGAGAATGTTGAAAAGTAACTATTTCTTACCTTCATTGTTAATTTAGATATTCTTCATGTGCAGCCCACGTTTGTGGTAAAACCAGATAACTAGGTAAGATATTTCATAATGAAGATTTAGTACTTCAATATTTAATAAAAGTAATTAATTTTATAACTTAAGTTAATACCTCTTCTGATGTATATTTTGCACTTCAAAATATCTCCGTAGAACATACATCAAAGTATCTTGTTTATTCAAATTATAACGACAAATATTTACGAATGTTTGAAAATCACGCTTTCCGGCATAACTCCAAAATATAGTTTAATTTTGCAGTCAACTTCTTATCATGGTAGTGATGGCTGCAAAATTGACGTAAGACATGGCTCATGTCCTTAAGCATATTTCCGATAAAACATACAACATCGATGTTAAACAGCCTCATCTGTATGCGGAACGTGAGGATAAATCTATTCAACTTTTTTTATTGAAATGACCAAATGATAAATTGTAGGGTTGAAGGAAATGTTTCACAAGCAAACCACCGCATTAGTTATATTCTACAAATTATATCTGTATTGATAATTTGTGTGTGTATCTACAGGTAATGTAGCTAATAATAATTAATAACTATAATAATAACTAATAACTAATTAATAAGTAATAATTACATAACTGTAATTTATGTAATGTAACTTATTTGTGGTCCAGCTGTATATAATCATATTATCATATTTTCATCATCATCATATCTATTATAATCATAATATTTTCTTTTGGGAATACATCACCTGTAAAGTAATAAAAACGTGAAACGAAAAGTACTTAAATAAATATTCAGAGTGTAGTACCAAAGCCAACTTCAAGTTTGCCCCAAAAAAACTCTATATATGTAATAAAAATAAATATACGACAAACTAACTAAATTTCATAAATGGTTTTTCAGTTTGACACAAAGTTATATAATATAACAAATGATATTTCGAATTATGTCTAAAAAATAAAATTATAATAAATTTTGATGGGGTGTAACTGAAAGAACTTTGAAAACGTGTGGATCTATCTTTAGGAACGATGTATTGACCACGGTGTCTAGTTAACTAAGAATATACGTGATTTCCTTTTATTAATTTACTACAGATATACTTGGGAGTTCCTAACTGGTTAACTTTGTAAACGAGAGTAGCTAAATGTAATTTATAACACTGATTGAGGTTCAGCCACTTAGATTGTGTATAAAACTTTATGAAATGTGATCAAATTTGTTGTAACTAAACCTAAGGAAAGGATCTTGAATTTTTTGGAGAATTTCCTTGTCTTAAGAAGATCATCAGTAGCTTCTAACAAGTTGTGGTGATTTGGAGGGCCCTAGGTCAGGGTGAGTTTGCGCTGTTGTTGTTAAAGAAAGTAATGAGTTGCTCTTTCACAATTTTATAAAGAATTTAAGAAATTGTAGCCAAGAGACTTATGGGTCAAAATTTAGAAAGGTTCGAAGATTAGAATTTTTTGGTAAAGGGATAACTTGGCATATTTCCAAGCAGTAAGAAATATTTCAGTTTCAAGGCATTTATTAATAATAAAAGTTAAGTGACTACTTAAATAGGGCATAACTAAAGACACTATTACAGACAGAATTAGATTTAACGGTATTTACAGGCTGGATCTCACCGAGACATTTTAGTGGAGACAACTAATAGGTGCTCCTAAAGTTGTCGGGTCAATTTTTGTTCACACAAGGTGGTTTATTTATTCACGTTTGATGAGCAAGTTGACAACTAAAAAGGCGATTCGAGAATTTATTCGTGCTGTTATTGATTATGTTATTTCTATTTTATACGTTTTTTTAACAGAATACATATATAAGAATCAGAAAAAAAGGAACGCTTTGTTTTATTCACATATTCATCGGATCTGGCATTCCATAATAATACATGTTGCTCATAAAGATCTAAGAATATAGAGATTTGTTCACTTGTCCATTTAGACATGATTGCTCTTTTCAAAGTACAACTGTAATGTTCTCAATAAAACGTGATAAAACTATGAAAACAAAAAGAACATTAAAACAATATTTTTAGAAGTTATCTAAAAATGTTACAATAAAACGGAAACCTAACCTCACAAAAAGCTGCAGATACAGTAAAAACTCAGCACACACTGGTACACTTGTTGCTTCCATTCGTTAAGTGGCTCTCAGCTGAACACTAAAATTTGCCCCTGGAGCAAACTATAATTTCCAATGGCTAAATTGAAGTTGAAACTTTTTGATCACACCTGGATATTTCAGGTCAACTTTACTGGCATCCATTAATTAGTTGACTCCACTAAAATGTCCCAATGAGACCAAGCCTTATAGCATGAAGGATATTTTTGACAGAAACTTGTGTGAAATTAAATTCATAGGGTACCGTGGGAAATTTTGTAAAAGCATATATTTATTTGAAATTAAAGAGAAGAGCATTATTAGAGAAAGAAATTAGCATAAATTAGAGAGCATTATTGTCGTTAAGTGTATTACACATTATTACAATATTACACATGACATTATCGACATAATATAATAGTAAACTTAAATGAATTTAGAATCGAGTTTAGAATCCTTCGAATATTACAAGATAAACCAGTGACATCATTTCACAAAAGCCGCACTGACGTTTTCGTAAGACACCAAATTTGACTTCAGTTTGCCTAATCTTGGACTGCCCTCAGACTATGTTTACGAGCGAATTAGAACAAAAGAATGCTGTGGGCGTCCGAATTCCAGACGATTAGATAGGCGATGTCTGGTTCTGTCAAGATTCGCAGGACTTTTAGCTGGTGAAGAATTTAATTTAATGGCAAAATTTAATCAGAAGTCTGGTCAAGAAGAAGATGGGGTCAGGTTTACAACTTATTCGAATATTATCATATGAGTGAGAACTTTAACATTTAGGATACCTTCTATTAAATTAAATTATTTGGCGAGCCGGTGGCTCAGGGCTTAGCATCTCGATCGCTCAACCCAGAGGTCGTGGGTTCTAATTCCCATTCCACCAAACAATTTTTCATTAAATTGTTTACTCGTAGATCAAGGCTTATTCGCAGGGATGGCTTGGCAACCATCCTGGCGATGACCTAGGATGGGAAGAATGTCAACTTGGTGTTGATGTGAGAGATTAAAATCAGTTGATGTTTGACTTGTCCCCTTAACTAATGAGGTTTTCCAGGTTTCCCTCATTCTAGCACTGAATGGTGGTTAGGGCCTACCAACGCAAGTCGTTCATGAGGCGCAAATGCGGGCCGCGAAATAATAATATACCGCCCCCTCTCCCACACAAGCCTCAGACTTTCGGGCTAATCCTTGTGATTAGAATGAGGGGTAGAGATATTATTATATTATTATTATTATTATGTGTCTCACCTCTCGTCTACACCACCACCGTATTCCTCATTTATTCTCAAATTAATTGCAAATTTTGTCAGTTTGGCAATACACACCTTGCATGTGTGTAGAAGAGATCAAAAGCATACTGTATAGAATTTGGCTTTAATATTAACCTTAATGGTTATGGCATCATTTTAAAATAAATTTGATAAAAACAAATATATACACTTACTATTTGCTTGTTGCTGGAAACAGTTGGAAATATCAACCCTGTCCTACAGGCTGTTACAATTGTGACACATAAAATATAGCAGCGAATATTAAAAAATGTTAGTGCGTGGCGTAGGAAGATAAAAAGTGCCATAGAAGCGTGGAATGTGAAATCTAAGGTATTCAAGTGGGCAGATAGGAGTAGCGTCCCGCTTATATGAAGAAGGGTCAAACATTTTAGATTATTGAGGAGTGTCCTGCTACTTGAGAGTAGGTCTGCTTTTATTTCCACAGCAATAAACAACAATTTAATAAAAATAAATCCTTTTTTAAACCGAATATATGTAATCTAAACGACGGCAATTGAATATGTGAAATTAGTAAGAATGCGCTTTTAAAATTCAAAATTAAGTTTAATAAATATTTATTTGCAATTAGTGGACAAGTGATTTGATCGTTTTTTTTTTGGAATAGTGAGGACAATTAATTTTGTTATTAAAAAAATTTTATTGATGGAGATTTTCTGTGAATTTCAAGAAAATGAGATCAGAAAATCTATGCAACAAATCATTTTAAGATGTTCCAATTGGAGCCAATGGGGGTGCTCCATCCTGCATAAAAATCATGTTTTCAATTCCTTCGAGCTCGTTTTGTATCCGTGGAATGGCATAATCCTATAACATATGTTCACCAGTAACAGTTACAGATACGGCCTCTCCATTCTGTATCTCCTCAAAAAAGTATGGTTCAATTATAAAATTAGATGTGAAACCGCACCTAACGGTATCTTTCTTGTCATAAAGACCTACACAGTAAAAAAAGACAAATGGTAAAATTACTAAATGGTAATCGTAATTTGCTGCCTTTAGAACTCGTATTACACGAACGATATACCCGCCAAGTTTGTAGAAGTACTCATAAATTGTAGTAAAATTTACAAGACTCTGTGTTAAAAATGAATCAATCCGCCATAAAAACGGAATAATTACACGGTGAATAATTAACTATTACACATTACCTTGTAAAATCTACTGTGTTAAATTACTTTTATGTAATGTAATAATACACCGATATGTCTAACACTGCCAAATGTGGACTATATACAAACTGATGAGTGTGGATTCAGTGTTAAAATCAGTCGGATTTTTTTACTGTGTACCTGAACGATTTCATGTGGATTATCTGTTGACCATATTCGACAGTTTTGAGTATTGACTCCACCATTTAGAGAGAAATGGGCCTCATCTGTCCATAAAATACGGGATAACCATTCGGGTTAAATTTCCATCTGAGCCAATATTTGTAAAGAAAAACCACACCTGATAGGAAAAGCTACATCATTTAATACAAACAGCAGTTTGAGTTTATAGGTATACATTTTTAGGAATTTGCGTAAAATTTTCCAAACCGTGGTGTATGGCATTTGCAATCGTTTTGATATCGAATTCACACTACTGATTGTTAACGGATTAGTGTTGGGCTATGTTTTGATTTTCCTAAAGAACTTCTGCCAACTTGCACATCACAAGACTTTAAAGTATACCCCTTACTTTATGATACCCCATATTATGAAAATTGGGTCTGACCATCAGTGGCGGCTGGTGAAATTTGGGAATGGGGGGTACAAGGGAAAAAATGCGCCGCAGGCGAAAATTTAGCATTTTCGCAAGGTCAAACACCTTAAAATTAAAAATTAGAAGTTCGTAGAGCAAAAATATTTGTTTGAAGAAATAGGTTTAGGCAAATATCCCCTTTTTTGATACGATTGACAGAATAATATTTAAATCGATTCAAAAAAAGTATACATGTCAGAAAAATGGCAGGCGAAACTTCTGTTTTCTGCTAGACCAGAAAAAACACAGATAGATAAAAAAAATAAATAATAAAACCCATTTAAGTACTTAACCCAAACTCTAACAAATCGGTGTGCTTACCTTACAACCTGCAACCACCCGCTCGTCCATCGAAAACTAAACTTAGTAACTTTTAAAATGAAACTCCATTCTTCTTGACTTATCATTTGCAAAATGTTCGATAACTTGTTCGTTAAAATCAGTCATAGTGTTTACCAAATTTTTCTCGATGAAAAGCATTGCTAGAGCACATAACCTTTCTTGTGACATCGTGTTTCTTAAAAATGTCTTTATTCGCTTAAGTGTTGAGAAGCAGCGCTCACTTTCGACTGTATTCATAGAAATTGTGCACAATATAGTTAATAGTTCAACCGATTCCGAAAACGTCGTAAGTAAATTATTTTTATTTAACATTTGTAATAAAGCAGCCGCACCACTATGTTGTATGAAATCATCTCTAGAATACATTATATACAGCTCATTTTTTAATTTTGTAATGTTTGATCTTTGGAAATAAGGCACACACTGTTTTAATATGTTCCAGAGGAAAAACTATTCTATAGTTGTTAAATTTCTCCTTTTCAAACAAATTGGCTATAGTTAAAAAATCAGTAAATTGAAATCTCTCACGTACGTTCATTAATATGATGGGGTATTCCCATCTCTAGTACTCTGTACCGTCTGGTCGACGGGGCAGCGCCCATTCAATGACGTAACAGAACGCATTAGAAAAGACGCGCTGGAAAAATAGAAGCTGTGTATCCTTTTCTTGCGCATGCAAATAGAAAAGAAAAAAGAACAGGCACACAGCGGCCGTGCCCAGCCCAGTCCACATAGCGTGATAAGCGGTCTAGACGCTAGACGGATATGTATGCACCAAATGATTCAATATTCATGATGAAAAATTAATAAAAAAATCCACCAAATTATAATAATAATAAAAGTTTATAAAATATCACAACATTCACAAGTCTTATGTGCTTACGTATAGGGCACGTGCCCTTGTGCCCATTATGACTAGCCGCCACTGCTGACCATCAAGTTTAAGAGGACATTTTAGAAAGGTAGAAAGAACATATTTTCCAAACTTTCTAAATATGTGTTGTATACAGATTACTATACTAAAGAAGACTATTCAAGTTTAGATTTAACAAGCGCATTAAATAACATTAAAGTAGACATATCAATGAACCATGCACTTAGCATTACGAATAACAAATTCCAAGCTTTTATAAAAATATGATGTTTTGACTTTGAAAAATATGAAAAATATGAACTTCATTCACATGTAAATTAAAACTCAATTTTCTATCAAATATTACTCCCAAGTCTTTAATGAAGTCAGGCCGATTTAATGGCCTACTGGTGAGTGTGTAATAATTGAATAAATTCGGATACATTTTTTTAATAGATCTCGGGAAATTACATTTAGCAATATTCAAGGGACGATTGTTTAGAGTGCAACAGGTATTAATTTTTGAAGTTTATCGCAATATGAATTAGTGTAAATGGTACTATCAGCACAAGCAAACAGGATTGGTCATTTATAAACAATTGAAAATAATGGACTAAGAATCGAACCCTGGGGCCCTCCAGATGTTGCTGAAAATTCATGAGATATAAAAAAACCACGACATTGAACATCTTCTATCTTCTATCAGAAAAAATAAGATTGAAAAAACTCCCTCTATGATAGAAGTAAATAGGCCAGCCTATCAGCAAGTTTTTTAAGAAGAATGCCGTGGTCTAACCTGACGAACGTTTTAGAAAAATCTGTGCTAGTATCCACCTGATTGTTATTGTCCATATTTTCATCAATGAATTGAGTAACGCCAAATAAATTCGTTGTTGTTAACTTATTTGCCATGAAACCACGCTAATAAATAAATATTTGTCCTTGAAAGTGAGGACATAAACTATCATATAATGCAATTTCCATAACTTTTGAAAAGTTATTTATTAAAATAATCGGCCTATAGTTTTGTAACATTACTTTTATCTCCTTTCTTAAAAACGGGGCAAATTCGAGAGCTCTTCCAACCATTTGGGAATAAACAAGCACGTAATGCCAAATTAAGTAAAACACTAAATACGGAGAAGGCTCAACCAGAACCGTTGCCTTGATGATTGCATGGAGCAAAACACTTAGTATAATATTTCCAAGAGTTATTTTACTAGTAGTTTGTTATGATGTTTTCGAAAGAACACAAAAGTGTCCTTTCATGGCGACAAAACAGTTACAGACTCATTTACATTACATTACATTACATTACATTACATTACATTACATTACATTACATTACATTACATTACATTACATTACATTACATTACATTACATTACATTACATTACATTACGTACCTACATTTTTAATAATATGCTCTTTATATTTTTACATATTTGCATAAAATGTTTTTCCACTAACACATTGATAGGGGAGAGTCGGGCAAGAAGGCTATAGTGGACAAAAGGAATCGACAAAATATTTTCAACAGCTAGAAACTTCACAACAATGGCTAATAATTCAGTAGGTTAGTGCGAAGTAATTCGTGTGTATTTTGCGTTGCTATTTCAAGCTGGAAACATATTTTTTGTGACGTTTCCGTTTGTATGGTGCAGAATATTTTTAATAAGGATTTTAAATAACGATCAGTAGACCTATAAGTATTATATCGGCATGTTTTATACAAGAACAAAAAGCTCAGACTCTATATATTACTCTAATCTTAAAATAATGTCAGTGGAGTGCATAGTTGGTCCTCTATCTTCTGTAGAATTCCCAACTACATTTTAGGCAAAAAGAATCATGATTCTTTAACAATTTTTAACATATTTTAAATTTAAGACATTTTAATTCGGCTCCGGGTAAAAAGTGGATACAGTGTAACATTTGTGAGAGCTGGGTCCATGGATTTTGTTCAGATCACAAAAATGGAATTTACATCTGCGACTGCTGCAGAAATTCAACCCTTGTCAAAAGACGATAATAAAATTTTAGTTAATACTTTAGGTATTAGTTATTTTAATGATTTTATATATTTTATGAAAAAGCTTCTTTTACACGTCTATTTAGAATGTTCTAAATATTTGTTTAAATAAAAACATATTTATTAAAGTATTGTGTTTCGATGCATTTGATACCATTTGCCTTTTCCATGATTCTTTTTGCCCAAGGGGATCGGGCAAAATACATCAAATGCGAAATTACAGAAAATAACATTTAACTTATTTAAAAATTACTTTTAAGTGAAATAGTTTGTAAATTTGTTAATAATAATAATTAACTTGCACATTACACTTCACAAAACAGAAATAGTTGCTAATATTTCGGAAAAAATTACGTCAAAATCAAGTGATTCTGGCTGCCCGACTCTCCCTATATGGATTTATGGATTAAAAGGAGAAACATCCAAAAGAGTGTACCATAAGTGTAATGGATTACAGTGTTCTATAATATAACTTATATTATAATGCACAGACAGTCCCTTCAATTCACCATATCAGTATTAATGTTAAACAGTGTCATCTTGTATACGAAACCTGAGAATATTTTCCAGTTTTTTTTTATTGAAATGACTATTTGATAAATTGTCCAGACCGAGGGGAATTTTTCATACATATCATAACTGTGACGCTTTAGGTACTGAAAGAGGTGATTATTTCCACCACATTAATCATTGTTATCTACACATTATTTGCATCTAACAATTGCTATTCTCGTGTAGTTTTGTGGCTATTAAACAAAATATACTAAATCTCTACAGCCGTTTGTCATATCTCCAGCACCATTAGGAAATTACGAAGTACGAGCTTGTAGAACTAAAAAAAAATCGAAATATAGCTGTACCTATTCCACATACGTTTGCAATGTTGCCAAGTTGTTTATAATAAATAAAAAATAACTCCACGAAATTCGCAATTCATTTTTATTTCAGGTCAGCCAGCTCTGTTAGGTAGTTAATTTGAGACGTATATAGTTTTATCTTTGGTTTTAAGTAGACTAAAATAATTTTGCTTTTAGTGAATTATCAGAGTAAATCAATACACTCGGTAAGGTAAGTGAGCTGGCCAACATAAAATATTGAATTGGTTTGCTATATACCTACTGTTTTTGAATTTTTTACGTTTTATTTAAAACATTGCTTTGCCACATATACCGTGTAGTAGTTATTTTCGGAAGAAAAGATAATTTACTCTTCCTAAAGAATCGTATATAATATATAAGATTAAACAAGTATCTAAATATTACTTACTACTTTTAGAGATAGGATTTTAGAAACATTTTAAAAGCACTAGAGCACGTGATCTCACTTCAAATATCTAAAATATCAACAACATCGAAATAGAGACTGCAAAACTTTTAATTAGGGAGCTCGAATAGTTTTCTAATAACTCTAGATTCCCAGTAAAAATGGGAGTGTCACCTATATACACAAGACATTGTTTATTTACCTCTTGTGCTCATAAAAATAAAACGAACGAGTTTTCGGCAGTCGTGACGAGGCCATTAGGCGTGAGAACAAACGCTGGTGCTAACCGTATCTCTCCCGCCGAACAGTGATCGACGAAAATTTTGTAAAGGTTTTTTGAAAAGGTGTTTAAATTGGGAAAACGTGTAGGAACAATGCGCTTAAGCATAGGAGAAAGGCTTGGGGCGACCTTCGGTCGCTCGCGGGGATCTCTTTGCGGTCCCCACTCAGACGAAGAAACTTTGTCGATTTGGCGACGGAATTTAGAGCGAGACAGAATCGAGGCGTTTTAAAATATATGAATTACAGGATGTCCACCTAGTACGAGGAAGTTAAATACCTCTGTTGAGAAAGTAGTTAGGATAATTCTTTTTACCATGTTGCAAGACTTCCCAAGCAGCACAACTTAAAAAGAATTTCACTTGTACAGGATATGTTCCGTATTTCTTGTAAAGGTAGCAACGTTTTTTAAATGGCAACTTATACTCTATAATTTTTTTTAATTCTACTGTTTCTTTTAGTAGGAAGATATTCTAATTGTTTTTGAAAAATAATTATTTTAACTATTAATGGGCTAACTTAATATTTTTGATAAATTAAACGGTAGAGATGTAATGCGGATATTTACATCTTTCTTTATATAGCAATTAAGCCAAAAATTTAAATAAGAGAAAAATTATTAATAAAATTTTGAAATATTATTGTTCAATAAAGTTTTGTTTTTCCTCGTAACCTATTACCCTAGGTATGCACAGGAATAACCTTATTATTTTTTTGTAACGAGTAAATACAAAACTTTATTTAAATCATAACACAGATTGTTTTTCTTGGGTATATCGGTCACTTAATTACATATAAAAAAGGTTACATTTTTTTATACATATATATATTTCTGACGTTTCGGCTTTATTAGGCCATCTTCAGAGATTCTGCAGAAGATTACATTTTACATTATTTGTTTAATATTTTTTTGATATATTATACTTACATTTATAGGATGTTTCATGTATTGTAACTAACTAAATTATAATAATTTTAAATTGTTTGAAACGATTATTGCGTTATTTTGCTGCATATGTTGTTTGAGGGCGTTGACGCGACTGAGTTTTAAAGTGGTTTGGGTTCAGTTTTGTTTCCAAGCTGACAGATTTGCTGATAATATTCATATACATGCATTAGGTAGAGGTATAATTGAAACTTAAAAATAATATTTGTTCCGACATGTTTAAATTGCAAACTAAATTTACTTAATTTAGTATTTTTTGTGTGAGATGTAAATATTTGTTTTTCCCCATAAATGATCTATTATTATTTGTATTTATTTTATTTATACTAATTAGTAGGTATTATATTTAATAATGAATTATATTATATTGAAATAAGTTTCACTTAAATTTTTTGTATCAGTGCGGTTATTTATTGCATTAGTATGTCTTTTTATTTGGATCATCTCGTGAATTGTTCTTTTGTTATAATTTGTTTCTTTTTCTAAAATCTGTACATTATTAAAATTGAAGTCATGGTTATTTTCAATAGCGTGTTTTGATAAAGCAGTTTGAGAATCATTTTGACTTCTTATGCTGTATTTATGCGCGTATATTCTCTTATGTAAATATTGTTTCGATTGCCCAATATATGTACTATTACAATCGTTACAATCTATTTTGTATACTGTGTTTGTTTGGTTTGGTTGTGGGACTGGTGTTTTAGTATTAGTGAAAAAACGTTTAGTGGTATTATATGGTTTATGTGCAACAGTTGTATTATGGTTTTTGAAAATATTAGCTATATTTTCAGATAAATTCGGTACGTATGGTAACGAGAAATATTTATTATTATTATTTTTTTCTTGGGTGGTTGTTTTGTTATATATTGTATGGATTCTTTTTTTTTATAATTGGTTCATAAACGGTTTTTGGGTATGACTTGTCTTGTAAGATCTTTTTAACTTTTTTTAAATTACTGGGTCTTTGTTTGGGATGTGAGAGTTTAATTGCGCGGTCCGTCAAATTGTTAATTACACTATTTTTATATTTGTTAGGGGTATGCGATTTATAATATATATCTTCCAGATGAAATTTCTTTTGTATACCAGTTTGTCCCAATGATTCCTCTGTTGTGATTGTATGTAACATTTAAATCTAGAAAGTTTATGCTATTGTTTTTTTCAGTTTCGTAAGTAAACTGAATTCTTGGGTGATAGCTATTGAACTTTTTTAACGTACATTCTATTTTGTTTTTGGGTAACCATATAATACAGTCATCTACTTATCGTTTATAAAATACCGGCAACATTTGATAATTTCATTAATAATTTATCTCTTATTTAACTTTTTGGATTAATTCCTATATAAAGGAAAATGTAAACATTTAAATAAGCCAATAAATAATATTAAAAATATACAATAAAAAATGCACATATTTTTTATATAAATATATATAACAATAAATAAAATGTAAATCTACATGCCATACCATTGTTCTTGTTTTATTCCGGTAACGCCTTAGAGTAGATGGAAATTTTAAGATTTAACAATTTCGGGATAATAAGAAAGACGGAGTATGTTTAAGTAAAACTCTTTAACTGTAATATAGCTAGTATAATTGTTAAATATACTTTATTTTATCGAAATAAACAAGACCCTTTTTCCAAAAAGAAAATAACAAAAAACATTCATTTTTTTTACTTTACACTTTGATTACTTTTTTGCAGTACTTACAAAATTATTGCAATAATGCACTGTTAAACTTAGATAATGTTACTGGTGTTAGGTAATGTTACTAGACTTAGTTAATGGGTATTTCAAAGTTACTACGACACATAATATAATTCTCAGTTCCACTTTTGCTGTTACTTTATACTATCATGTAACTTTCACCCATGTTATCTATGCAGTACCTAATCGATAAAACTCTTGTGTACCGATTATCAATTTATATTTTATACAGAAATAACACTCAATTAGCAATATTAAAACCTATATTTTAATATTATTACATTATCAGAAAAAGGATAGCTATTATGATGCAACATTGCATGCTTACTGATAACCTGAGCTTTAAAACAATGCAATAAATTCGGCATTGAGTGGATTTTCCTGTACCTACTCCATGAAATTACATAAACCTTGTTTTTTAATCTGGTTACATAATATAGTTACGATTATCTAACTTTGTAACACAAAATGTAGTGAACTTTATTTATTTTTAAACTTATGGCGGAGGTGCCAGTATCGAACAGAAAAAATATTTTCAACAGTATTGTATTAAGTAAATATTAATAATATCCTTAAAAAACTTTTTGAGTTGATAAAATGTATTTTTTAACTATAAAAGGTTTGCTCTCAATGTTATAAACTGATACTAAATAATAATAATTGCAAAGTCAAAATTGTCAATTTGTAGATAACTTAACGTTTTTTAATAAAATTTTCCTAATTTCCTATATACCTGTCTAACCTAATATAATCTATCCTAATAATGTTTGAGCCCTATAACTCTGGCAGTTTTATTAAGTATCTGATACGTAATATCAGAAAAAGGATAGATTGGACTACCCCACCCAGAGATTGGGAGACCCCTCACACAGTAAAAAAATCCGACTGATTTTAACACTGAATCCACACTCATCAGTGTGTATATAGTCCACACTTGGCAGTGTTAGACATATCGGTGTATTATTACATTACATAAAAGTAATTTAACACAGTAAATTTTACAAGATAATGTGTAATAGTTAATTATTCACCGTGTAATTATTCCGTATTTATGGCGGATTGATTCATTTTTAACACAGGGTTTTGTAAATTTTACTACAATTTATGAGTACTTCTACAAACTTGGCGGGTATATCGTTCGTGTAATATGAGTTCTAAAGGTTTAGTTATTATACTACCCAGTTCGTGTTAAAAATAACACTGCAGCAAATTACGATTACCATTTAGTAATTTTACCATTTGTCTTTTTTTACTGTGCATAGGGTATGATTTATAGGTCTTCACAAAATTCGAATTTTGAGATGGGATTTCATGGAGAATAAACAGATATTTTTAAGTTATTTTGGTATCCTATTATACATTATTCCGCTCGGTTCCAAATGGGTTAGTTTGTGGAGGTGCTAGCTTTTATAAATCAACATAAATACATCTCGTTAGTAACCAAATAAATTGCAATCATATTTACCATAAATAGTGAAACACTTCACTAAATAATGAAAATAAGTTATCGTGAATTACCGCTTTCGTGTCAATAATGAATTGTCAACTGGTGTTCGACGTTTCATTATTTGAGTGAATTATTGTAGACGGTGTGAATCAATACTGTGTATCAAATGTGGCACGTGCACGAATTGCACCATGTTGTGTTCTTATTTAGAAAATTTATCGCTGTCCTGCTTTTACTACTTTCTTATGTTTCTCATCAAAACGTCTGGTTTAATTTTTGTTTTTTTATGTCTTTCACGCCCTGTATAAACGCATAAAATATCAAGTCAGATGGTTGAAATTCAGATTATTTCATATTAATTCAACACGCAGATGTGACACATCGCATTAAGGGATAATTCTGCTAGATATGGAAATCTTTTTATAAAGTTTTGTGAAATGGGAATCTATAAAACGCGTGCCATCCTGAATAATGAAAAAACCAATGAATAAAAACAACCGTTTCAGATCTGAATGTAAATATAAAATTGCTTGAAACTTATACTAATCATACTGCAAAAATGCTTAAAATTAACGATACTCTGGATAAGTAGTAATACATTGTAACGTACATTTTAATGTCGTTCCATGAGGTTCACTATTATTATGCACCCCGTAAAACACCCAACCTAATTGTTGCGGCTTAAGTTCTCGATTTTTGAAATAACGCGCTGGAAAGTGCTGATTGGCTATAAACGGTAGCCCCTCCAAAATCCAACAGACTATCGGGTGTAATTAGGATGGACAAATAGACAGTTCCCGTCTTCGAAAGTAGGCAGATGCAGATGTGAGTTATTTTACCTTTTGATATATATAATTTATTCACTTTCATTATTGTTTGAGATCCTTATTAGTACAGAAATACGATCATAGCGAATTGTGGTTATTATTAAGTAATTATATTTCATATATAATCAGGATTTACCTGGATTTTAGGTAAATTATTTAGGCGTGGTTCGTGAGATTTTTTTGTAATACGATTCTGAAAAATAGAATATAGTTTCAATATTAGTATATGAATTTGTGAAGCTGTGCTCTAATCAGGAGATTATAGAAAACATTGTTTTTTAAAAACCAATAAATTTGAGTTTTCTTGCCTCCATTTTGTCTGAATCGGATTGCACCACGTGTTGTGCCCTTTGGGAATTAAGTTCATTTATCTTATCTTTATCTTATCTTCTCTTATCTTAGCGTTATCATATATTGTATGTAAGCTATAGAAAATTGCTAATATCGTACTTTCTGCACTACATTAATTAATTTGTTTCTTTGTAATTATCTACATTTGTTTAGAGGTAGTGTGGTATTGCTTTGCCTACCTGAGTAGATATTTTATTTTAATAACTCACATGCACGCCGATTAGAAGACTGGAACAGTTTCCTAATATCTGTAAATTCATTGATTATTGTTCTTTGGTAACAAATTTGTACAATCAATCAATACGAATTTTTACAACTTGTCACTCAGTATTTGAAATATTAATGAAATAATTTTTCTCTTTTACCTAATTAGAGTGGTAATATTTCCTTGTTTAACCGGTTATGAAACCGTTGTTTTTGGAATTTTGGGTCAGAAATAGAGGGTTTTTTTATTGAATTTATTTTTGTTCCTTCTGAACTATAGTAAGTTTAAATATTAACGATTAGAGTTTTTATTAAGAAATTGTCGAGTGCTGAACTGTAATCAGTTCTTTTGAATACAATTTTTTGGGTAATTTTATTTGCTGCATTCTGGGTCGGGTCACTAAAGGTTGACACCTTCCAGGTTTTGTTTTCATTTGTTTATAATTTTCCCTGTGATAATTCACAGAGTATTTGACAACAACCATATTTTATGGTACATTCCCTTCAGGAATTTATTTATAATTTTTAATCTTGGCTACACTAGCCGTCAACGTTCATCTATATATTTGTAAATTTTGGGGCACTCTTAACACAAACAATTCTTTGTATGTACTCTTCTGAGACGAGGCTGCTGTAACCTGACTGCAAGATCCATAACCTGCTAAAGAACCCTGGACGCTGATCATCTACAAATCCATAGATAAGAGGATTGGACTTAGCCAGTACGTGACCGTCATCTGGACTAGAGCTCTAGCTTCCCCACTTTGCCACGGCAAGTCCACCTGGATCCAATCATCAGCACAGGTTAAGGGTGAGAGTACTGACCTCATAAAGAAGGAACGAGATTGTCAGAGTGACCCCGAACCTCATAAAATTTATGTAAAGTTAGCAAATTTTAAAATTTCATTTTACCTTTTTTTTTCATTTTTTAGTCAATATTACATCATTTTTTTAATTATTGTTAAATAGTAACTTTAATATTCCCTTTTAATTTCAAGTCAATTTGCTTATTTGATTATAATGTATTCAACTAACTTTTATAGAGTTTTCTTTTATCTTATATCTAAAAATTATCCTGGTGCCCAAATAAATAATTGTCAACATTCAAAGCAGCCCTACGAATACTACGCCCTAGTGTCATAAATCTCCCTGAGCTACCGGAGCTAATGTCAATGAACTTAAGCTAGTGGAATTGCACATCCCTAGCTTAGCTGAGTTTATTGTGACAAAATGTAATTCTAATTAACAATAAGAGTGAGTTGTTGTTGTTGTTCGACCTATTGTACCTGCCGCTAGTCGAGAGCTATTGGAAGAGACCCGTGCTATGCGCATAGGTCAACACCCGTTCTAGGGGAAGCTCTCTAATGTCCTGTGTTTGTGTCTCTTGACCATGAGGCAGGCACAACGACAGAGGATGTGAATGGTGTCCTCGTCATCGTGTCCGCAAAACCTGCACCTTCTGGTGCCATTAAGGCCGATAGTATTAAGGTGCTTGTTGAGATGTCCACGAGCTGTCAGCAGTCCTGACAATCCTTATTCTGTCACGATTTAGCGCAAGTATTGATTGAGTTGCGTTCGACCAAGGCCCTTCAATTAAGAGCCTAGCTTGTCGCAGCCCAGTCCCATTTGACCATTCTTCCTTTAATCTTTCCTTGATTCAGTTTCCAATATACCTTGTTACATAATTAGGCGGAAGTCCGAGTACTGGTTCGGGCCCTGTAAACTGTATACTTGAGCCTCTTCCTCCTCATTTCCTGTTATGTTGTGATGACCCGGTACCCAAGTCAATTTTTGTTGACTCTTTACAATAAGAGTGAGTTTCTTTAAAAAATAAAAAGGGCACATACAATGTCCAGTTACGATTTAAAAAAATGTATGTGAGTTTTATAAATCAATAATAAATGTTTTTGATCGAGTGATATAAATAAGGACACAGGTATTTATATGTGACCTTTCATGTAAAATTGATCAGATAATCTGATTAAATTTTTAAGCAAATTGTTTTAATTTATATTTAATTTGATAATAACTTAAATGAAACATTCTTAAAAATAACTTCCGGGCATGTAACTAGAATTTGTTTCGCTTATTATAAATGTCAAAATGTTACATGAAAAACTGAACACTGGGCATGTTTACAACATTTATTTTTCATTATTAGTGATTATTTGCCCTCAACTATAAT
Source organism: Pogonocherus hispidulus (assembly GCA_963924545.1). Taxonomy (NCBI): domain Eukaryota; kingdom Metazoa; phylum Arthropoda; class Insecta; order Coleoptera; family Cerambycidae; genus Pogonocherus; species Pogonocherus hispidulus. Next base: position 82,466,101 of record OZ004693.1, read on the forward strand.
TTCAAAAGTTCATGCGTATAGGTTAAGAATCGCCCTGTATATATAAAATTGGTAATTATCCAAATATACCGGTAATTCTGATTAATTTAAGGACATTTATTGAATTACCCAATATAGGGTAAAAGTAAATAAACTGCTGTTATTTATAACATTTGCATTAATGTTGGTAAATATTACAAACTTAAAAAACAAAACACATTTCGAAATACTATCTCTTCGATGTTGGATATTGTTGCTTAGATGGTTATTTGGACAACTTTTAAAAAATCTCAATAAAACATCTCACGTCCGTCTACTATACTTACTGCAGACAATGTATTCTACCAAGGTCAAAGCAGAGCTCGGTGTGGGACTAAAAGGGATTTCGTAAAAGAAAGTTTTCTATAACGAGCAAGAAGTGAACGGCAAAAGAGGTTAGTGGTGTCACTGGCAGCAATCCATTTACTAGACCATTTACTCCTTGACTGACTCGTCCAAGTTGTTGTATGAACTGAAAAATGGCGTCCATGGATCATATACTTCAGATATATTATACTCGACATTTTTACCTCTATTGTCTAGGGCAAAAAATAAGGCTAAAGCTCCAAGTTTGTTGCATTTATTAACTTGTTTATTTGTTCATTTGTTCATTACTTTATTTGTTCATTCATTCATTTGTTCCTTTATTCATTTGTTCATTTGTTCATATGTTTATCTGTTTATCTGTTTATTTGTCTATTTGTTTATCTTTCTATTTTTTTATTTGTTTATTGGTTTATTTGTTTATATATTTGTTTGTTTCTTTATTTACTTGTTTATTTTTTATTTAAAGAATATGCAGAGTATGAAATAACAAATGCATCATACTACATCACTAGATTTTATAACGAAAATTATGTAATCAGGTAGTATTATGTATGAACAAATCCTTTTTCTACCAAATACTCTTCACTTCCGAAGTATAGATTATTGAATTTGAAAAAATTAGGAAAATCAGTTAAACAAGAATGCTTTAAAATTCTACACGGTTTGTACTATCATGACCTTCTGTATCATGTCAAATTTCAGTGAAATACAAATCCCTTGTCAACCGTGTAAAATAAAAATGTTATATTTAGAGTCCTCAACCATTTTCAAACAAATAAAATATTCTGAGTTCATTAAATGTACAATTTAAAAAAACAGATTATTATCCCAATCTCCATCTCTGTCATTTTCATTATCATTTATAAAATAAAGTTTTGTTGAAGTGGAATGAGGATAATAATATGTTAAATGTACCGTTCGTATTAACTGACAAAACAGATTGAAATCATTCATGTCCTATCAATTCCTGTTAGGATCCCCATTTTGATTCCTCATATTGTATACTATTCAGTAACGCCTTATTCCCGATGGACCTATCTCCTGCAAATATATTTAATATTTGCAGGAGGTACGTAATTTGGTGAATTGAGAGGGATTGTCAAATTCAGTCGGATTTCTAAGATAGGATTAGGAATCAGTGGCGTCACTGAAATTGGTATCACGTGATTATTACCTCATGCCACATCCCCAGATGACGTAGTTTTTACAGATGACTATAACGATTTGACCTATCATCATAAGCCATACAATTTATTGTTATCTTTAAAAGTGTTTAACTTGCTTCTTTCCAATTTATTGAAAATCTCGGAGCTTACAGATTTTTTATTGACACTATATTATTATATAAGATGATTGGACGAATTGTTTGTGATATTTTGTGTATACTGTCAACCTATCTAAGTCAGTGGGGTTTAAAGTTACTGGCGAAGTCAAGAAATGTTTAGGAGATATATTAATCTCGTCGGCAGGAATCATGTCGGGAAAATCAGGAGGATCATGTCTAAAGAAGCAAAGTATAGTTAATGAACCTCGTTTCTTGTTTTTGCCTTCTATTTATCCTCTAGAAAAAGGATTTATTTTTATTCTTCTATTTTCTTACCTCCTCCATTGTGGCTTTTTGCTATTCTGCAGATATATGCAGAATATGTTAAATGTACCGTTCGTATTAACTGACAAAACAGATTGAAATCATTCATGTCCTATCAATTCCTGTTAGGATCCCCATTTTGATTCCTCATATTGTATACTATTCAGTAACGCCTTATTCCCGATGGACCTATCTCCTGCAAATATATTTAATATTTGCAGGAGGTACGTAATTTGGTGAATTGAGAGGGATTGTCAAATTCAGTCGGATTTCTAAGATAGGATTAGGAATCAGTGGCGTCACTGAAATTGGTATCACGTGATTATTACCTCATGCCACATCCCCAGATGACGTAGTTTTTACAGATGACTATAACGATTTGACCTATCATCATAAGCCATACAATTTATTGTTATCTTTAAAAGTGTTTAACTTGCTTCTTTCCAATTTATTGAAAATCTCGGAGCTTACAGATTTTTTATTGACACTATATTATTATATAAGATGATTGGACGAATTGTTTGTGATATTTTGTGTATACTGTCAACCTATCTAAGTCAGTGGGGTTTAAAGTTACTGGCGAAGTCAAGAAATGTTTAGGAGATATATTAATCTCGTCGGCAGGAATCATGTCGGGAAAATCAGGAGGATCATGTCTAAAGAAGCAAAGTATAGTTAATGAACCTCGTTTCTTGTTTTTGCCTTCTATTTATCCTCTAGAAAAAGGATTTATTTTTATTCTTCTATTTTCTTACCTCCTCCATTGTGGCTTTTTGCTATTCTGCAGAATTATTTTGGTCTGGAATTTCATTTCCTTCTCTATTCCTACGTGACCTGACATCCATATCAGGGTGACGTCGTTGCTTTCTGCCCGTTGCTTTAGTGGTTCCAAACATTTCCAGGAAATTCTAGATTAAACTGATTGGGCTTACAGCATTCTGTGCTGCCGAGTTCAGAAAAAGCACGAACGTTTGTATGTAACAGGGATTTCTTCCTGAAAGAGATGGCATTAAAATCTAGGGTATTTTATACCCCACATATAGGTCATGATTGTCGACAACTTCTATCGTTTATAATGTATTGCGTCTTAGACGAGTGATCCCGTTTTAATTTAAAACTTTGATATTAATTATTAATGTATAGTTGACAATGTAGACAATGTGTGTGCATTGTAGACAATGGGAAAATAAGTAATATGTAATATATAGTGAAGTATTGATTGAATAGCAAAAAGCGTAATAAAAAATGGTTGGGAGACTGGCAGATTGCTGTATTTATTTACCTAAAAGATATTAAATAGGGGGTGTTCCAATAGTTGACCAAAATTCTATATCGGTTCTATTACAGGGTGTCCTCAAAAACGATTTTATGTAAGTGATAAAGGGCGAAAAAGCGCAGATTTTAAAATATTTTTAAAGAAACAGGACGGCCCACTATGGCGGGACAATTGCAAGGTCAATATTTTTAATAGATCACTCTGTATATTTTTGGATATTCGAATTCAGCTTGAAAATCTCTAAGATAATACTCATTTTTTCTGACGATTAGGCGATGCACACTTTAGGTATAATGAATTTAAACAAAGTTGCATGATATATATTAAATCGCTGTGAAGATATTAGGAATAAGTAAAAACAAATGTTTTGAAGCCATGTAGCTGATACAGTAGCTAAACAACAGTATCATCAAATATTGATAATTTTATACAGGATATTTTCACACAAATTCCTATTTAGTATATTACAAGATACCTTTCTCAACTTTTTCAAAGGCAACACCCACTATATTATTTTAATTTTAAATTGTCTTGTTAATCTCTACATTTTTTCTAAATAATGTCCTATGCCTAAAATCGACATTTTCGAGATATTTCTGATATTTGGAAAACCTCCCAACTGTATAAACTTTTTATTTCCAACTAATCTAGTAAACATGACGTTGACAAAGTTTTCCAAATCGTTGGATGGGACGGAAATGAGATTATAGATGAGCTGCTGGCAACCCCAATTTGACAGAAGTGAACTATTTTTTGCGGTCCTATGTATAATACAAAGCTTTTACAAATACAAAAGAAGACAGAATTTTTCAGAATATTTAGTAGACATTGTAAGAAATGAATACGAAAATCTTTTGAAATTCGAATAATACAGGCATATTTAGATGTACTAGGAGGAGGAATTTTTACTCGATAAGATACGCTGTAGACTAATTGCTAGGAAAATATTGCAGTAATTTAATAAATAAAAATTAATGTATTATACAGCTTTGTAGAATTTCAATTTACCAATTGAAAAGAGGGAATAAAAAACCCGTGACATATATTAGACCTTTTATACTTCATAATCACAATATAATTTTAAAATGAGGTATATTGGGTATATAATAAAATATAATAATAATAATAATAATAATAATATAATAAAATTTATTCACCAGAGAGTTTACACTGCAGTAGGTATACGAAATAATAGTAAAGACTTAGTTAGCTATATAAAACTGTATAGTAGTATAAAAATAAAATATATCTATTAAAACCAAATTCCAGTTCAATAATTACTTAATTAATTAATTAATTCTAAGTTGTTGGCGAAGAAATCAATAATCCACAAAAGAAAAACTTGTACGTGGATACTTCATATCTTTCCATATTTGTTAAATTATTGTTGTTATATTGTTAAATTGGATAAAATCGATAAAATTTATAAAATTGATGTCAAAAACAGATAACATGATAACAATATCTTTTTTTTTTTTTTTTTTAAGTTTTGATTATATACTCAAGTAAAATTACCTAATACAAATTAAAAGTAAAACAACCCAATACAAACTAAAATAGTAAAATAGTAAAAGCTAAGAACTAAGAGGAGAGTTTCATAATTTTGTTATTTTTCTTTTTTTTTTTTTTTTCTCTTCATATTATTCATTTTTTGTATCTATCCATTGCGCAAATTCATTTCTTGGAACCTGTAATATCCATTTTTTTATTTTATATTTAAACATAGGCATACTCAATGTCTTGTACTCACTAGGTATGACACTGTACACCCTAGGAGCGAGATAAGTATGACTTCTTTGACCTGCGGTCTTATACATTCTGGGAACTAAAATTGAGTTTTCCTTATATCTTGTAGAATATTGATGTAAAATTTGATTCTTGTAACCAAAAGTTCTGCGCTGATATATAGCTAGTGATAAAAAGAATATTTGGCGGATATCCATAAGCTGTGATTCTTGAAATAAGCTGTTACTGGGGTAAGTATAGTTTTTATTAAGTATTACTTTGATAATCCATTTTTGTGTTGTTTCAAGGTGTCGCAGGTGGTTATTAGTTATTCCCCCCCAAGCAATTATACCATACATTAAGTGTGTCTGAATCAAAGCATAGTACATAATTTTTAAATGGCGAAAATCCAAAAATGCTTTAAAAAACTTAAATTTAGCAAGGAAGTATCTAATTTTCTTTATAACTAAATTTACATGATGGTTCCATTTCAGATGACAGTCAATTATGATTCCCAGGTATTTCACAGTTTTAGCCATATTCAAAGCAAAACTTTGATTATCGTACAATATATCAATGGTTGTGAAAGATGGTAAGTTGTTTTCATAACTAGTGAAGGGTAGAAAAACTGTTTTAGAAAAATTTATTGTTAATAATTTACTCCTAAAAAATTCCAGAACTTTCCTAAAAGAATCCTTTACTTTTTGTTCCACACTAATCCAATTTGTATCTTTAAATAGAATAACAGTGTCGTCCGCGAAACAAATGATCTCTCCCTCAATAGGTAATTCAAACAAAGCATTAACATACATAGTAAACAAAATGGGTCCAAGTACTGTTCCTTGCGGAACCCCGTATTGTACAATTTGACGGTCACTGTAGTTATTTCCAATTTTTACATATTGCGTTCGTCCAGTAAGGTAACTTTTAAAACTAAAATATTAAACTAAAGTATTATATTTGGTAGATTACTCGGTATTAATTTCTTGAAGTGCCTCTGGTCCCTTTAGAGATTGAAGCCTTGTATTTCTTGTATTTTTGGGGAGAACAGAGGTTCCAATTTGTTTCCTTTTATTTGTTTTTTCTTTACTGGTGTCTCCTTTTTTCTGTTCAATGTCTTGAGATTTTTCGTTGTTATTTTGAACTTTCTTTATGGCTTGTTGTTCATCGACTTGTAGGTCTTCTATTGTAAATGCTTTACCTTCTATATAGAGCTTGTCACCATTAATATGGGCCTTTTGATTGCTAGATTTTGCGGTTCTCAGATGTTGTACTAGTACTTTCCTTATTTCTCTTTCTTCTAATGTTAAAACCTCGGATATTCTTATTCTTGTGTCTTTTAACTTTTTGCAGCTCCTTAAAGTCTTTTGTTTTTCAAGATAACTGCAGAAATCCAGAATAATCGGACTATTTTCTTGTTTATTTATAGTGTATAAATTATTTATATCTCCTTTAACCAAATTCTGCTCTAATAGGCGATTTAAATTGGTCAATGTAAAATCTAGCAGTTGCCCTTCTTTATATCCCAAGTTAAATATTATAATACTATTTTTTTTATTGTTCCTTCTTACTTCCTTTTCTAATTTTTCTCTATGTTCTTTTTCTTGTAATAAATATGAGGTATTACATCTTGTAAGTATGTAATATTCAAAAAATATTCTTAAAGAAAGTTTAAAAACTTTTAAGTAATGGATGGAGATTTACTACAACAGATTTGTCAAGGCCGCCACTGATAAGAACGTCAACACTTGCGTTTCTGTTGAATACGGGAAATAAATTGGCTTCGTCGTTCTAGCGTATTCATGGATTTAGCAGCTCCTTTCACAAGTTGAGTAGATATTGCGGGTGAAATATACGTACTGAATAATAAGATGGTTTACGCTATTTACGAAATATACCCCAAGAAATGATTTTTATATACATTCGGCATAACTGTGTCCCACTTAGTTGGCTCTTATAGGACTTCTAGGTCCTTTCCAATCAATACAATGCTTATGATTTACAATAAAATGTGTCCACTAATATGTGTGACGCATGCAATACAAATTATAGCTTTTGTTTTTAAAGTGACTGATTGTTTTGACCTTATTTGTGAAACATGCCGCGAACATAACTGATATTTTATTTTTTACGAGAAAACGGAGAAATAAAAATTTGGCAAGATAGTCTTTTTTGCAGAAAAATATCATCTTTCTTAAGAAAATGATGGCAATTGAATGAGCAATAAGATATAAGTGTTTTTCTAATTGGTAACCAGTTTAAGCAACTTTAATGGCCGGTTTCACAATATATTTCAACCATCAATTTACTAACTTTAGAATTTGAATTTATTTAATATTTTTCCTAAAACTATGCACATTCTAAACTAATAGTTAGTTAACCATTGGTTAAGTAACGGTAACCTGCTATTGTGAAACTGAAATTTAGAAGCTCTAATGACAGTTTAATGAGAATTCCCTATAACTAAATATAACATTTTCCAAGATATTTTCACTGGAAAGAAAACCATTTTACTCTTGAAAGTAACTATCGTAAAACTGTTAGGTACTTTATGTAATTCAAATAGATTTTAATTTCACATAGGATAATAGATAAATGTAATTTTTTTCTATGTGTCCTACTATATCTCTTAATTAGTTCTAAAGCGATTTTTTCGTTTTAGAAAATTTTGCCAGGAAAATCTGTTACAGCATAAGTAATTTCTTCATATTATCATCATCGTCTTATTGAAAATGCTGCCTCTCTCTTTTTGTACTCATCTACAACCTGAGTTGAGTTCAGGTGCGTATTAGGGTTTTGGTACTTCATCCGCATTTTTATTCCCGTTTTTGGGCTTTCTACTGGTTACTTATAGATTGAAATAAAGTTTTATGTGATTGTAATTTATGTGAATGTAATTTAGTGTAAATTACATTATTAACGGTTTCTCGTCGTTGCCTTATCAAAACTTTTTAGATGGACTGTAGGCAGTCACACAATTCGTGTAAATAAAAGCAATAAAATATTTAGGATCAACTAGGTTCCGTTCCGTTTTTTTTCTTTTTATTGAGGACGTAACTTCATATAATTTAATGTAATACGTTCAGAATGTGGTTTTTAGGTATCCAACTCATAAAAAAGTTGTATAGCTATAACTTCTGAAAAGAAATATTAAAAGTAATAGGTATACTAGATCTATTAAAAGCACTGCAGGTTAAGAATGGGTGCCATTCAATAGATTCGTTTAAATTCAGCGATATTTGAAGAAGAACGGACATAGTCGGAATGATGTTCACGTATCGCTTGATAAGGGTTACTCTTAATGGAAATTGAGTGACGTGAGGAATATCAAGCGTGTCAGAAGCAGAAGAGTCAATTTAATTGGCGAACAATGTAATAGAAAGGTATTTTACTGATGTCACGAATAATGATTGAAGTAGACAAAAATTTTATATTTAAAACTTCGATTCAACACACAAAAATTTGTGTATGTCCACTTGGCTGTACATACTTTGCATCATATAAAACACCTACAGTTCTTATAACATTTTTAGCTAAACCACAGCTTATCATAACTAAACTGCTGTGCAAAATTCAAGGAATACCTGAAATTTTGGTCACATTTTTACACAGTATATCTTTGGTTAGGATTAACCGATACAATAGATAGAATAGATAATTTAGATAAGATAAGATAGAATAGATAATGTATTGAATAGATACAATTAGAATGGTTTTGATGGAAAATTCATTGGTAATTTATACAGGGGCTATTAATTATGAAGTAATTTGTATCCTCTGATGTACAGGGCGTTATTCAACCCCTTTACATTTAGAAAAAATTGATATGCTCCCAATTCTTTCACAGCCGTTGCGGAGATTGTTTTATTACTTACATTTTATCCTTTGGCTCATACCCCCAGACGTTTTTGTCAGTTTTGGTCCAACGCCGTTCTTTATAGAGACACGAAGTTTTTCGAAAAAAGACAACACGACTTAATTACACCACTAGAATTACAACATAAATTGAATAAGACTTGGTAGTTTTCATGTTTTGTGCCCATAATGATGTGTAAGGATAAACTTTCTTTTCAATTTCCAGTTACACCTGTACAGGGTACGTCAAAAAGTAGCTAAGCATGCGAATTTCTGCACGAATCGAGAATTTGGTCACCTTTTATCGCGGTTACGGTAAACCTATGGATTTTAACCACTTTATCTTTATCCACAGGCTCATACCCCAGAAGTTTTTGCCAACTTTGCCTAACACGGTTCTTTATAGAGATTTATAGACAACATAACTTTAGAATTACCGCAAAAATTGAATGAGACTTGGCAGTTCGCATTTTCGGTGTCTGTAATGGTATGTAAGGATTACATTTGTTTTTAATTGCCAATTTCATCTATGTCAAAATGCCGCAATAAGGCGAGTTTCTGGCACGAACAGAGAATTTGGTAACTTTTTATCGAGGTTACGGTTAGCCTATAGATTTTGACTTATCCACAGGCTCATATCCCTAGACGCGTTTGTCAACTTTGGCCTAACGCCGTTATTATTATAGAGATATAGAGATACGAATTTTTTCGAAAAATACAACACGACTTTTGAATTACCGTATAAATTGAATAAGACTTGGCAGTTTTTATGTTTTGTGCCTATATTGTAATATTTATTTATTTGGAGATGCCGAAAACAACTACTCCACGGCTAATATGCCCCGACTGGCGTTGCATTACATCAACATCTCCATGGATGTCGCCAGATCCTTCATCAAGACCAAATTCCAGACAATGACCGGTTTCGATCTTGTTATGATCTCATATCAGATTGCCATAGGTATCAGAATCAATGAATGATCTGGCGATTGTGATAAGGATAAACTTTCTTTTCAATTTCCAGTTACACTAGCATCCTGGCAAGATATACAGTTTGAAATTGTAACCAAAATTTCAGGTGTCTCTTGAATTTTGCACAGCAGTTTATAACTAAACCCATATTCTAGATATAAGTAAATCATTTAGAAGACATTGTTTTATTTGTATCTAATAAGCCTTGGTAATATGGCCAATTCGGTTATCCTCTATCAAATTCAGGCATTTTTTAATATAAATTCATTTGTCTGAAAAAATTACAGTGCACTCGATAAAAAAAAGATTTTTAGATGTTCAAAGACTCTCATATTCCAGTAGGTATATCATGGGTTATTTAGTGAGTTTCCATAAATTCATTCTTCTATTACTGATAATGTTGAAGATGTTTATTCAGTAGTGATACTCTGCATCTGTCATTTATATAAAAGGAATGAAAATATTGACAGTATAAATGTCAAATATGGGGTATAGAGGTCATTTTTGAAAGAAAATCCAACAATGTAAAAATATACAAGGTATTCCATCTAAAATAAAGAAGGTGACGTCTACTTTCTGTAAAGACAGAACCTGACGTCATATGACCGAAAGCAAAATTTCAATTTTGTATCTCGATTAGTCTCAGAAATACGTCTACTATCAACTCGTCGTTACACACCCTGTATATCGGTTTGTATGTTGATAACTTGCTGCACAATAATAAAAGACCGACAGTTTGATAGTTTAAATAATCTGATTGCGTAGCGGGAGGATTATTTTATCCAATGAGCATGTTAGTGATTGTGCGGGAAGTTTTAGACATAATCCGATAATATGGAAGGCCTTATAGTATTACTAGTGATACTGCCGCTCGTGATTTTCGCGACTGAGAAGGCAGCTTAACAAAGAAGCGAAGGACTGTGCTATGGACTACTGATATATCTTTTTACCCGACGCATCTTACCTAATACTATTGTTTTAATAAGAATTTGCTAACATAAATGAAAATGGTGATAATTAGGTACATAATATAAGTAGACCTATATATTTTAATGATAATGTATGTAGCTGTTACCCAGCAAGAACATCCTCTACGAGGTGTAGAGTACGTCTTGCCAAGGGATGAGGTTGAATTTTGAATGTTGTTTGTGATGAGTTGAGAAATTAGAAAAAATTGAGTTACCTATATTACCTACTAGTAATAATAACTAAACAATAAACTCTAAAAGGATAACATAAATAAAAATAAACTTAACAAAAATAATAAAATACGGAAAGCTTTTACAGTAATTAGATAGATAAATAAATAAACATAAACTCTAAAAACCAACATGGGTAATAGGTATAATAAATATAGGTATAACAAATAGGTATAATAATAGGTATATATCTTCTTGGGTTATTAACACAGTATAACTTAAAAATAAAATTCTATAGGAAAATAAAATATATTTCAAAATGCCTTTAAATGTTCAATGGTGATTGATAAGAAAAGAAAAATGGTAAAAGGAAGAATTGGTATTATTTTATTCAATATTCTAGTATTTGTATTAAATAAATACAAATCTGAAAAACATGCTTAAATATTAATTGTAAATTAATGAAATCCGCTGTCGATTAGAGTTGCGACTTTTTAAAAAAATTCAGGCCAGAGTATAGGCCAGGCCAGGCCAGGCCAGATAAACCCACCGAACGTTTGGCCCAATTAAAGCCAGACCTCTTGACAATTATGGCCCGGCCAGGCCAGACCCGGCCAGACCAGGCCAGGCCAAACCCGGCCCGGCCAGACTAGGCCAGGCCAGACCAGGCCAGACTCGACCAAGCCAGTCGAATCGAAGCTCAAATCGAATCTGATCCGGCCCGGCTCTATCAAGGCAAGTTTAGCCAGAATCAGTCCGCCCAAATTCAACCCAGTCTGCCTAAGCCACATTCGGCCATACCAGAAATCCTGCCTACTTGACATTGACAATAGGTATGACAATTCATAAATTTATTAACTCTTTTATGTCTCAATGAAACGTTCAAATGTCTCACAAAATAGAACAAAACAACCTTAATACAATAATTTTTTATTTCATTATCAAATAAAATACAAACTCCGAAAACAAATTTGTTCAACAACTTAAACACAAACATAATGTTTTACATTTAACACTTGTAATATATATATAGTAGTATAAGATATTATTTGTATGTACAGAGTGAGTGCCAGAAGTGATGTCAAAATTCAGCGGTGTGTTTTTTGGAAAAACACACCGCTGTGTATACAGTACAATTCTAAGTCTGTGTAAGAATTTTTAGATGTGCTTAAATATCAGAGTAATACTTATTGCTAAGTATAATTTTCCATTTTGGGACACAGTAAAATATGCAGATTTTCCCGGCCCGGCCAGGCCCGATTTCGGGCCGGAAATCCCAACTCTACTGTCGATAGACAAATATGAAGTAGTGAGTTTCAGTAATAAAAACCAAATTATTAAATACAGCTGTATGTTCGACAAATGCATCTATGATTTCATAAATAATTATAGTCTCATATGTGTCAGTTGTAATATAAGCCCTTTTCCGATTGATATTATTGATATATTTTTTAAACTCTCCTGACTAATACCCGCAATATAATTTATTTTGTACTGTATTTCTTGTTAGCCACCCACTACTATCATACCACTGTATACAAATAATACAGAAGGAACGATTATGTTTTGAAATTATTATCATATTTTCCTGTGGTCTTTTCAATCTTTTTATAATAAATACTGTATTATCGTATGTCAACTGACAAAGAACTTTTTAAAAGGAAATTGACAATATCTGATTTAATACAGCTACTAATACTGTTATTGTTTGTACTTACGTTAAAAGATGCCGCTACCATTATTCGTTCCCTTATACTATAAAAAAATGTAATCAAACAACTAAACTACTTAACCACAACAACCTGCTAACGCTAAGGTTAAGTCACAAGAGTGGAAATTGGAATAATGTAAATATTCCTCTGCTGAACCAAAGAGAATAAACTTCTGTTTGGCGCTGCCGCCTTAGAGAAACAGCTACCGTAGCGGTAGCTGTGACTAGAGATGTGTTGCGATTTCACTGTCAACGATTTTGGCACAGCGACTTTGTTGTCGCAGTAGCAAACTGCTCCGAAATGGTAAAAGTGACAGTGTCGGCTCGGAGGAGCAGTTGCCAGTCCAGTCCGCACGTCGGACGTCGGGGTACTTTCAGCATGTTTCCAACGTACATATAGTTTAATGTTTATTAAAAAGAGGTATAGTTTATATGTTTATTAAAAAGAGGTTGGTTTTCATATCCCCTACCACTCCTTAAAGTTTGTTGGTATGTTTTTGGGACTCCCTGTATAATAAATGTATGGGCTATTTTATTGTTTAATAAAATAGCCCATATCTTTCTGCTCTGAAAATTTTTAATGGGTTCTTTCTAAATTCTGCTCCACAATAGTAATGAATGACTTTCGCCAAGTCCCCTTTTTACCTTAGATTTCTTTACTATGTAGGTTTCCTTCTTTCGTATATACCTAGCTGCATCAACTTCCGGTATAACCGGAAATGCCTGACCAATGAAAATATTATCATTGAAAGGATCAGGGGCAGCAGATAATTTTCAAATAAAAAATTATCACCACAACTATTAAATATTCTAAGGAACTATTTACTTGAATGACCCTGTATTTATGTACACATTTTGAGTGAATCTGTTTGTATATATTTATTTTAAATTGTAAAACTTACATAGTGCACAATATTTCTGCTTTATTATAAAGTATAATAGTCTTTTTGCATAAAGCAGGTAATATTTTAAGATTCTACGTAGGACTTTTTAAGTCCACATTTACATTTAACTGGATGCTTTGAAAACCTAAAAAGTACCTATATAATCTTATGAAAAATGAGCTCATGTTTGTCATTCTAAGTGTTTTGTGTGAAATTTACACATCCCTGTGCAGGTGATAATAATAAAATTTTACTAAACAGCATGAAGTCTCCTACATATACAGTCTATATTTTATTATTTCCTTTCGTAAAATGTGTCTTTAAGTGAAAGAATGTCCTTGAGTAAGAAGTATTTCCTTTAGTCAAAATATTGTTCCTTGGTAAAAGGATGGATTCACATAGAGAAACCTATTGAATACATGTTTACAATAGATTGTATATTTATATATCCACAAGTATTCGAAGTATTCCCGTAATTACATTTTATTATTATTTATATTTCGTTGGTATAATTCCTTCTTTTGAGTTGACGCATACTCTAGAAACAAATTAATCTTCTCTGGAGAAATATGTATAGCTGACTTATTTTTTTCCTTATTTTGTAGAAATATTTTTCATTGTGTGATATTCTTTTTTAGATATGCTTCTAAGAGTACACTTTTGTTGAAAATGACCATTTGACTAAGCTATTATTGAGTCAGTTAGTCAGTCACTCAGTTTAGTCATGGTCAGTGAAGTTGTCCTTAAATAATAATAATAAATAAATAATAAATAATAATAAATAATAATAAATAATAATAATAATAATCCTCGACCACCAGCTCAAGACAATGTTTGTCATCGAGTTCTCGGCTCCTGCCGAGACCAACATAGTCTTGAAAGAGGAGGGAGAAACGGACGAAATATCGAGACCTTCTCTTCGAACTCCGCGGACTCCATCAAGGACATACTGTGAAGCTTGTGGTACAGACATTCTGGGTTCATTCAGGTCGCTGACCCTGAGACCCTCTTTTTAACAAAAAAAAAACAAAACACTAATAATAATAATATCTCCACCCCCTCATACAACTTACAAGAAGTAGCTTGGAAATCCGACACTTGTGTGGGAGAGAGGACGGTATATTATTAAGTAGCCTAGAAATCTGGTCTCAGAAACGACTTGGTAAACACTAACCACAATTCGGTGCTGTATTGAAGGAATCTGGAAAACCTCATTAGTTAGCGGGATAGTCAAATATCAATTGCTGTTAATTCCAGACATTAACACCAAGCTCACATTCTTTCTATCCTAGGGACGCAAGCCTAAATGGTTGCCAACCCATCCCTGCGAACAAGCCTTAATATACGAGTAGACAATTTAATTAAAAATGGGGCGCGGGAATGGAGATTCGAACCCACGACCCAAAATTATCCTCGATATACCAGAACCATGATCCGCTTCCTTAAACTTATTTGCGTATTTGCACCACAACTCCATGAGCATTTTGTATTGCGGCGTACCTTGAAATCTAATAATCGATCCACCGAAGGACCTTTTTCACTTTCGCGCGATTAGCTCACTTAACTGTACCTCTTATAACCTGATTTCAACCAAGTAACCAAAATATACTTTCCTCTTGGTATAACTGTATTTTTTAAATTATTTATGAAGCTTAACTGTAGTTCTTTGTTTTCAGACTTCTGTTACTTCTCTGGACAGGTGCTAGTACAACGGAATGTACTACAGAGAGAGTTACGATCAACATCTCTGTTATCGGACCGACACTGGGAGACTGTTCTTGCGACGATTTGGATGGAGAAGCGCATGAGTGTCGGTGCAGCGGCCCAGCTCTGATGGATGTCCCTATAAATTTGACGAAAAATTTAAATATACTGTAAGTATACAAACAAGCAAATAAACTAGGAGCATTCCTATAACAGTAGTAAGTTCTAATGTTCTACATTTATATAGGGTGCCCCATTTTATACTAAAAATATTCGGGAATATATAAAACCGGTCAAAATAATGGGACTTTGCTAACTTATCTCCAAATCTTCACGGTTCCGAGATACGGGGTGCTGAAGTTGAAAAAAAAAAGATTTTTTTATATTTATATCTCTGACAGTACAGATACACAGTACAAACACAAAACACTTGCAGAAAACACACCGTTACGGAGTAAATCGATATTTTATGAAACGATGTCATGTCCTTTCATAACAAAATAGTGCCTTAAAATAAAATTATGCCTATATAGCTATAATTTATACCTATATAAAATTCCATAGATGATAGATGATGAGATGCTGGCATCTAGGACCAAATTTTTTTCTATTTAAACTACATTTTAAAATGGTACCATCCCTATAACTTTTTCAGGTGATTAAAATTTTACTATTTTGATATTGGATCAAAATGGAAAATGTGACTTATTTGCCACTTAGGGCACATTATAGTCTTCACCGGAAATAAATTTGAAATTTCCTTTCTAAATGTATTTATACCTTTTTAACATCGTATTCTGGTTATCCTCTCAGTAGTAGGTCTTCTTATCGTCCGTTTGCAGCTTCCGTTGAGTATTTGTTTTGTTTCATTGCTTGGATTGTGAAAAGGATATACGTTATGATCGCACAAAATCTTAGTGGATCACGTGGCTCGAAAAGAGAAGTAAATAATCAAATCTCGACGTCTAATGAAAATCCTTCCTGTCTACGTTGTTATCTATATGATTTCTACTTTATTTGTTCATAAAGATTGTGTTGAATTTCTACATTGAAAACATTGTATAAATTAAAATGTGTTAAACAGACTATCTGCAAGAAATTTATGTTCTAATGTTTAAAAATCGGAATAGTGTTGCGTTTTGAGATGGCGTTTAAATAGTTACCTAAAGAAACTGAATTTTAATTGAATTTGGTTTGTGGTGGAAGTTTTATACATAGTTTTCTACCCCTAAGGGTATGTCGTAACGGGCCTAAGGTCTACATACAGGGTATGTCGTGACGTGCTGAATCAAACTGTATATTAAGAACCATTAGTGTCAAGTTTTCAACTTTGAAAACTTGACACTAACTTTTTTAAAAATTGGACTGTTGCATTGGATGGCAGTGGTCATGGACTGATACATTTATCATTTGCATACAGTTGTCTACAGCTTTGTAAATAAATTCTTCATCAGATGGTGAATCAGACGACATTTTATATATCTATTATTGGAATATGAATATAATAGAATGAGAAATAGAAAGAGAGAAGAGAGAATGCATAATAATAATAGAATAGAAAACAAATAGAATAGAAATAAAATTTAAGGAATACACACACACTTTAAAGATTAAATAGTATAAAATAACTTCAACTAACCAACTATCTGTCAATTTAGTGACAAATGACACGAAAATATATTAGACTCAGCCAATAACACCACAAGCATAATAATAGTCCTACTATTACTATTACTAAATAACTTAATAAGGCAACATTCAAATATAAAAAAGTAAATACTGCTATAAAGCACAATTAAATGACATTTTAATGACATGAAAAAATGCAGGGTGTTCTATTTAAAATTTTTCAACATATTTCCCCTGCCCTTAAATGGGTCACCCTGTATAAACAAAAGCATATTCAAAATGTGCCCTGATAAATTTACAACGAAATATATCTCTTATCATTTTATCGTAAATCTCACCGAAATCTAAATATCAGCTGTCACGTTAAACCTGAGACACCCTGTATATCTGATTTCCTAAAAATGTACTTGTGGCAATATTGCAGTCACAAATATCTATTTGTGTGTCTCAAGCCTCTGTGTATGCATGAATGTTCGAATTACCTTTTAGCTTTTGAAAACAAACTTAATCAAACTTAATCGACTTAAACTTAAACAAAATTAGGCAAGCACAGAAATATTATGACAGAAATAATAATTTGAAACCGTAATTTAAACCGATCTTTTAAAGCATTTCGTACGGTTAGCATCAGAACTCACCTCTAGCTTTACGGGATAATGCAAAGATAAGCTACACAACACATCGTGAAAAAGTATTTGGACCGTAACGTTTAATTCTATTATCACAGAAAGAAAAGTAGCTTTCTTTCCTGTAAGGTTTCTTTTCACGATACTTCTTATTTATCCTCTCAATCTGATTTCAGGGTGATCGAAGACGCTGGGATGGAAGTGCTGAAAAGCGACTCCCTGATTCCCTACGCCACGACGTTACGAGAATTGTAAGTCCACACCTTTTCAAATTAGTTGCTAATTGAATTAAATTAACACAAGTTACTTTTATTACTCAATTAGGAATGGTATAGACTACATACTGCCCCTTTTTCAATATACCCGCTTAACATAATCATTGGGGATGTGTACTTGTGAGATTTTGAAGTAAAATATGAGTTATAAAAGGTAGCTAATAATGTAGGAAGTTAAGTTTATAAAAAATCGCAACATGACTGTACTCTACATTTATATATTTGCTCAGTAAAATTCATAATTTCCCATTTTCTATGGAAACTCAAGGTATCAGAATATACAGAACCTATTGAATTGAAAGTTGCACATCTGTTAGTTCAAATTTTTATATAATTTTATTTACAACACACACGCGCTATTTTTAGTATGGCAAGTATAGAGTAGTAGTATTATAGTGTGTTAATAATTAACCACATACTGTAGTGTAACTAAATAATAATGTAAAAGATGCTAAATTCATTGTGGGCGAAGTAGTGTTGTCGTGTTATGGTTGTGTTATTTCTTAAATAAAATGTAATGAACATATATTTAAAGATACGGTTATAGATAAAATATCGCACATAACACGTGTAGTAACTGGGTATTTAATGCCCATGAGTAATTGGAAAACGAGCCTAAAATATGCTTACCACACTTATTATATAAAGTATTTCTTCCTCTTCTTCTTCTTTTTCCTGCGGGTTGGTTCCTCTATAGCGAGTCCCAAAGCAGTGCGGCCACATCTGGGCCTATTGTGCATCCCGCCGGTCTTCTATTCAGCGAGCAGCTTTGTTCTTTGAATAAAGTCCAATAGTCTACTCGCTGAAATTTCTCTGAGCTCGCAAGGTTCCAAAAATGGTTTACCTAGCAGCGTTAGCCTCATACGAGCGTAGCCTTCACATTTACTTAGCATATGAAGCGCAGTCTCATCGCAGCCCCGGCATACCGGTTTTTCTACCAATCTTAAATTATAGAGATGATTCTTCAGATAGCAGTGCACTGTTATGAACCCTGTCATCCTCCTGAGCCGAAGTTTACTCATGCCCAGTATCTCTACAATTCTTCTCTGCAAAGGACCTTCCATAAGAAGGTCCTTTGAAGAAGACTGCATCCTCTGCAAAGCAGTGCCTTCGCATAATTCTGCCCTGGTTTTAAAAATCAGTAATTCCTATGTTCTAGTTCAACTCATTTTCCCAGAGCCGTTCTGGCAGCACTATAAGCAACTCCGCAAGCTGGCTTCGGTCCCATGAAAGCTATTTCAGGTCCTTTTCCAGCAAGTTCATTTCATTCAATGCTTTTATAACCTGGCACTCAACACAATCTCACCGTATTGGTATTTGCCAGTTCCACCAGCAATTGCAAACAGTCCCAAACAAGCCTCGAACTGATCTTGTTTGAGTTCAGAGCCTTTATTGCGGCCTGACTATCAGAGAATATGGAGATGAGTTTGTCCCCAGACCTGATATATAGGCCTGATCCCCCAATAATCACAAATCAGCCAAAGCCAGTCAAATAATTCAAAACTAGTAAGTAAATATTTTCCCCAATCACGTTCCTTGTAAGGAATTGTTAAATACTGTGGGAACAAGTTTACTTTATACCATTAATGGTCAAAATATATCTGATGTATATACAGTGGATCCCAATCTTTTCTAGTTTAGCTTAGAGATAATAGTCTAAAAAAAGAACTGAAATAGGTGAATTAGTATATAGAAAGTGCAACTTTTCTGCAATATTTCCTATTTTTTTGACCCATGTTTGACGCTATAACATTACCGACAATTTTTTAAATAGGGCGCTCTATGTTAGTACTGAGAAACCCACCGTAGTGCCCTCTTTGGGTCTTTGCTACTATCCGTCTAAAATTATGGTTAAATTCACAGATAGCGACCTGCTTTTCCGCAAGTGCCATTAGAGCAGTGACCTCTATTGTCATTGAGAAAGGTCGAGATCGATAATGTATATTTCAATTCGTTACCTCCTGTAGATTATCAGATACTTTGGATTCGCTCCGGAAATAGGAGAGATATAAAGCTCACTTATTTAAGTTAAAAGAGCTGCTAAAAGTTTTCATTTCATTAAACAAATCACAGAGTTAATTAATTTATAAAAACAGAGGACGCCTGAATAAGCAATCTAAAATAAATAGAACTTAAACAGGATCATTTATATATACTTATTCGTCTTTTAATTGGCTATTTCGCCACACTTGTGAAACTAGAAAAATATTAGGAAGTTAGCCTCTGCTGCAAAGAGAACGGTCAGGGTTATTTTTTTGAATAGTTTTGGTCTAACTAATAATAATAATAATAATAATAATAATAATAATAATAATAATAATAATAATAATAATAATAATAATAATATCTCTACCCCTCATTCTAATCACAAGGATTAGCCCGAAAGTCTGAGACTTGTGTGGGAGAGGGGTGGCATATTATTATTTCGCGGCTGGCACTTGCGCCTCAGGAACGACTTACTATGGTAGGCCCTAACCACCATTCAATGCTGGAATGAGGGAAACCTGGAACACCTCATTAGTTAGGAGGACAAACATCAACTGATTTTAATCTCCCAGAGTAACACCAAGTTGATATTCTTCTGAATGTCACCAAGTGACAATTCAGAAATGTAAAAGGATACTGAGTTTTCCATCTAAAAAATCAAGTTGTGATTCGCTTGAAATCATGAAGTTGGTTAATGTTTGGCAAACGTCCTGTATGGAACATCTGACTTCTGATCGAATGTGTAGATAGAGCTAGATCCTGTTTACCCTTCTAGAAATTTCAATTCATATCTTGACAATCTGCAGCGGTAAAAGAATTTTCACAAATAGGTACATGTAGGTAATTCACGAGTTTTCGAGAAAAACGTTAATAAAATGGCTACGCCGTATGCAATAGCAAAAACACAATATCGGCGGTTAGCCCAGAGCAAGGCGAATGAAAATGTATAAAAATGATATCAGGTACATTTGAAAAAATATATTTTTCCTAAGTGTGAACATCCTATATATATAGACTATATACATATACATATAGGCGAGCCGGTGGCTTAGGGTTTAGTGTCTCGATCGCTCAACCCAGAAGTCGTGAGTTCGAATCCCCATTCCACCTAACAATTTTTAATTAAATTGTTTACTCCTACATCAAGGCTTGTTCACAGGGCTGGGTTGGCAACCATCCTGGCGGTGGCCTAGGATGGGAAGAATATCAACTTGGTGTTAATGTGAGAGCACTGCTTTCCACCTTCTGCATTTTTCCGGCTAGAAAATCTGCCGAATTTCGACATGCCGGTGTGATCTTCAGCTCCGAAAGCTTAAATTAAATTAAAACTTTAATCAGCTCCAGATGATGTCAACTTGTTTGGCGAAACGCGGGTCGAGTGCAGTATAGTGTTTTGGTATTACGTCGAAAACTACGTCAATGATATTTTCGCGCCAAAGGTTCGAACCCCCTTCAAGATTATATTATATTATAGTTTTTATAATTAATTACTTCACGAATTACCAAAATGACCCCCATCACTTAGGCTACTAACTACTGCCTAATATTTTTTAAATGTAAGTTTAAAAATCGTATTGACGCATGTCCAGTATCTTGAAAACATCAGAATATTATATAAAAGACGACAAATGTCGGCTCCAAATTCGAAAAACAGATTAGAATAAAGTATTTCTGTTTAGACTTGAAATAATGAAATAATTCTCTGTCAATTTTTTCCTGATGTTGAAAGGAACAAAAATAATATACAATATCTGAAAATCTATTGCTTATGATGAAACAGTTTTGGCTCATGATGAAGAAGACAAGCAAATAAAGTATGGTAATAACGAATATAATTTTTTATGCGAAGTTTATGTGTTTAATCGTTGAGAGAAGTTAAATTATCCCAGTTGGTGGTATTGAAGATGGCATGTCGAGGACTTACCTGCCGGGACTGGACACTCGTTATATTTACTAGTAGCACTTAGTTTTTATTAGGCTGTATAAAATTAAGGTGACCACGAAGAGTAAACGGTAGACTGCTACTTTTACTGAACATCTTGTACTAGTAAACCTCTTTACAGACATCGCCGTCAATAAGAGGAGAGAGAACAATTTGCGAATAAAAGATTTTTAAGGAGGGGACAGTTTAGCGAATATTGCCCCGAGTCAGAATTGGCATGTTGTTGCAGACGATGGACAGAATATTAATCAAGCAGCATGCGACCTATCGCGTTTTATGGAACAACAACAGAACCAGGGCGACAGAGAGGATTCTAAATTAAGCAATAACAATGCTAAATAATTGGCGGTAGCTAAATAATAATAAAACATTGCATAAACTTAAAACGCTTTATCGTCGATATTAAATGAAACATCGAGGTTGGCCCTAAGCCAGCACGCTTTAAAACATTGTGTCACCTAACACAGTATTTAAAATTTAGTACCTTGTAAAAATCTCGACATGGGTGTTCCGTTCCTCCTTCCAAGTGGTCTTGCAATTTTAGAGGTAGTAAACTATAAGCTCCTTTGTGGACTTAAATTTTATTAGCTGGAAACAAAGTAAACCATGTTAACGATAAATTGAAACAAACGTTGTCTTAAATAACAACTATTACCGCAGGGCAAGTAATGGTATATCATCGATATAAAAGCTAAGCAACGTTTATTGCAGTTAATACTTGGATGGGTGATCATGCACGAAAAATCCGCGATGCTTTCCCTCTTTGTAACGTCGTGTACTTCAGAAAATTGACACTATTAAATAAAACGGTAACTTTAGTATTTAATACTTGGCTATTACTATATATTTTACACAATATATAGGATCTTTCAGTTATTTTGATTCATTAGACGATTGGAGAGTTGGCGTGACGATGTCTTTGTGAAAATTTGGCTCTATTGATTATCACTTATAATTTTTTTAATTAAAATAATTCCAAGGTTATACCTGAAGTGACCGACAACTTCATTAGTTTTAATGGAATGATGCACCTTTTAGTAACTGTACCTATAATATATCAAATTGATTACACAACAAATTATTGAAATACAGGGTTAGGCAGAATGACGTATCCATTTATGAACTGGATTTATTCAATAATGTAAAAAGATCTCAATTCAAATCAAATCGCCATGTGTTCCCGATACATGGCAATTTATGACAGTTGCCAAACTGTTTGCGAGAAACGTTAGTTTACTAGTAAAAATGGAGCGTTGGTCCAACATTCAACGTTCTTTTGCTGTTGCTGCTGCTGCTGTTGCTGTTGTATTAAAAAATAACGATTCTATTGTAACCACACAGCGTCTATTTCGCCGTCATTTTCACTTAAATCGACGAGATCAAGTTCCTACAAGAGTAACAATTGCAAGGTGGGTGCATAAGTTTCGCAGTACTGCTTCAGCCACCAGACAAAAACCAATAGGAAGAGTTCGCTCTGTAAGAACACCGAAAAATGCTGAAAGAGTAAGAGGAGCTGTGCAACAAACTCCTAAACGATCGGCTAAACGACAAGCAATAGCGCTCAATATTTCGAATAGAAGTATTCGCCGCATTCTGAAAGACCTATGTACACTTCCATCCCTACAAAATTCAAATCGTACAAAGAATTTTACCTCGAGATATTAATACGCCTTGCCTTTTGCGAGCATTTCCAAAGGATAGTTGCTGAAAACCCGAATATCACCGACTGCTTGCTGATGTCAGACGAAGCTCATTTTCACCTGACAGGTTTCGTTAACAAACAAATCTTCAGCAACTACACGAAGTACGCTTCATAGCGAGAAAGCGCTACTGTGTGGTGTGCAGTATCCGCATTTGGAATTTTTGACCCGGTTTTTTGAAGAAAATGCATTGACTGTTACGGTGACATCGCAACGATATCAACTGTTATTGCAAAATTTTGAACAACAACTTCATAACGACGGTGTAGACTTCCGAAGACTATGGTTTCAGCATTACGGACCCACTTCCCATACTGCTAGGTAGCCTATGGCAATTCTGCGAAGAATGTCGTGTCGAAGAATTCCTGGTCGTGCCATTTCAAAATTTGGGGATGTCGCGTGGCCTGCACGGTCACCGGATCTGTCAGATTGTGATTTTTCTTATGGGGCTATCTAGGTCAAAGTCAAAAGTATCCGCTAATCAACCTCGAACTTTGAAACAACTGAAGCAAAATATTCGAACCGATATTAACGCAATCCAAATTGAAATGTTGCAGCGAGTGATGCAAAATTTTGTTTCAGTTTTTGATTAAAGTTTAACCATTAATGAAGTACATAGAGAATAGATGCTTCATTCTGCCTAATCTGTTATATTCTTATTGGTAATGTTGCATAATATGTAGAGTTATATTTGTTTGGCCGATCGTATTATCAGTGCATCTACGTTTTGGTTACAAGTTCGCACTGAATACATTTAATTTATCTTTCGACTGTTTCACCAACAAGGGGGTGCAAATGCGCTCTTAACAACTTTTATGTCGTTCTTGTAACGTATAATAAATATACTCTCTAGTCCGTCGTATGCCAAATGTGTACCTTAGGCATGGATTTTGACACTTTTGTATTGTGGTTTTGGGTAAGATATCGAGACATCGATAATAAACAGGAGAGTTTCGCTAAGTAAGGTTTTAATTTTTATATATAAATAGTGTGTATATGTGGGTAAAGTAATTTTAATGCTATATATAATATTTGTACATAGTTATACTTAGCCATATCTGTGAAGAAAACCTTAATTATCAAAAATTAAGCCTAAATTAGAAGAATTTTCAACTATTAGAATATTTGTGTCGTTACAGGGCGGGATTTAAAAACAAAGAATGTTCTTTTCATCGTTGTTCAATAATTCTGAAATCTGAGTTAATCTGATTTAGAGCTTCATACATCTATCCTTATCAAAGTAATTACTAAATTATTACATACAGATATATTAATGTATATCTTATATTATTATATTATCTCTATTTACTGAACAAATATAAGTACTTTCTGTCACAAGTACTTACACTTAAATATTTGTCTCTCATAAATAAAATAATTTTACTAAATCATCGTTAAAAATATTACGTGCCGAGAATTTATTTCTCCTTGGGTTGAAACTTTTACTCTGACAATTTTTTTCCCTCTCTAAAGCCATATAGCTTATTACACCACCCAGAGAGTTTAGTGACGTTGGAGTTTTTGAACATTCGCCGAATTTAAAGTTGAACTGTATGAGTTGCTTCTCCTCCCAAGTTTTATTCGAAAGTCTGTAATCAGTTGGAATTACCTTATTAAATTTAATGTTGTTCTGAAACTTCGGAATTGCACAGATTATATTTACTCATTTTATTTTAATACTTTAAGTAGTTAATGTTGATATTTGTTTAACATATAAGTCAACACATTAAATTCTCTATGCTAAAAGGTTCCATAATAATTGACAGAACGTGTCTACATTTTGTTTACCTAAAATATTAGAAAATGGCGAAGTCGCTGGTGCCTGAATATTATCTTCATTTTAACCTTTTACAAAATAGATTTTTAAATCGCTTTTCATTATAAAAGGGAACAGTAATAAAGAAAGATTTTAAATATGATCTGATTGACTTCCTGACGGTTTTAAATTTAATTTTCAGTCTTCATTATATCAGAAATTAAGGAAATAAAGGATTCTTAATTTAAAAAATTGCTTTAGCTGTATCTCAGAAACCAATTGAACAATTATTTTTAAAATTATATAATGGACTACGAACCTTAAACATCGCACACACTGTGTCCCAAATTCGATGCTCACCATTGGGAACTGGGAAAGTGTAAGAGAGAAAAGTGGGAACTGGGAAAGTGTAAGAGAGAAAAGTGGGAATGGGGAAAGAGAGATTGGGAATGTTTTACACGTTTTTGTGCTGATCTTGAATTTTTTTGATATATTTAAAAAAAATTGGTAATTTCTTTTTGCGGCTGTATAGCGAAGCATTAATTGATTTGACGGGTTCTAAGTTTGTACAATATTAAGACACAATTTAGAAAGGAATATTTTGCCGAATAATCGATTTATGTTCACTTGATTTCGAAATGCTTTTGTCAACGTTTGCTTTTTCTTAAGACGGTCATGTTGGATTTTCAGTTTTTCCAATTTAGCAGAAAAAGAGCTTTCTAACAATGTATTATTGTCATCTGTAAAGCCAACTAGTTTTAGCATTGCAATAATACTAAACTTTTTTATTTTTGACAGATATCCTAATTATAAGGCTCATAAAATATTATACCCATCCCTGTGCTTAAATCAGAATTTTTGCAAAAATATCAAACGAAAATATTTTTTATCATAGTCACTTTGTAATTTCAGTAAAATACATTATTTATAACGGTAACTTATATATAGTTAGTGACACCATTTACTACCGGGATCTCAAAAATTATTTTGGTCAAGGGTGGTTGTGGAATGTAAAATGTGTGTCTTACTTTAAATTTTTGAATATGTTTTGTTGTGTCAGAATCTGTCAAGTCATTGTGCTGAAATTTTCTAATCCAGTTTTTGAATCATGCCTCTTACCACACAGCACAAAATTTTCATGATTGAAGCCTATTTTCGAACGGGTGCGCTAGTTAATGGAAATTGGCAATACAGTCAACGTTTGTGTTTGGACAATTTTCGAGAGCACTTCCCAAACGTGGCAATATTACCCGACAATTTTTATGCGTGCCTTACAAATTGTGTGGAAGTGTTTCGCGAAACTGGTTGTGTGACTCATAAAAAAGGTGCTGGTAGACCAAAAGTTCGTACAGAAGAAGTTGTCAATGACGTTCGTCAACGTATGGAAGAGGAGCCTGCAAAACCTTTGAAACGTCTTTCTCAGGAAATTGGAATTTCATATGGAACATGTCATAAGATTTTAAAGAAAGACTTGAACATGCATCCATATAAGATGCAAGCACATCAAGCTCTTCTGCCCGCAGACCACCCCAGACGCCTTGCTTACTGCCATTGGTTTGTCAATATTTTAATGAATGACGATCTTCTGGACTTAATTTTTTTTTCTGACGAAGCGTGGTTACACTTTTCGGGATACATCAATTCTCAAAATATGCGAATGTGGAGCAATGATAACCCTCATGTTTTTACTGAATCGCCACTACATGCTCAAAAAATTGGTGTTTGGATGGCAGTTTCTCGCAGAAGAATAATTGGGCCAATTTTTTTGATTTCACAGTCAACGCAGAAAGGCACAGACACAACTTTTTGGCTGAATTTGTGCAACAGTTAAACGATGATGAACTTCGGTACGGTTATTTCCAGCATGACGGTGCAACAACACATACTACACGAGAAAATATTGCTTTCCTCCGCGAGTTTTTTGATGACCGGCTGATAAGTTTGCATACAGAAGTTGAGTTTCCTCCGAGATCACCTTGTTTGACAATTATGGACTATTTTATATTTCCTTACTTAAAAAACAAGATTTTCGCAACTCCGGTAAATAATTTGCAAGAACTGCAACAAAGAATTGTTCAGCAATGTGCAACCATAACGCCAGAAATGCTGCGAAACGCTTTTCACAGCATGAGGAGGCGCGTCAACTTGTGCATCGAACAAAACGGGGGACATTTCCAACAATTACTGTAATTTAGTTTATCTTGTTACTAAAACCGTTATTTCATAATTTGTAGTTCATTATTGTTTTACAACTGAAATAAATAGGTATGAAATTTATAGGTTATTGATGATGTCAGTGTGACAGTGACATAATTATTTCAAATTTAAAGTAAGACACACGTTTTAACATTCCACAACCACCCTTGACCAAGATAATTTTTGATATCCCGGTAGAATTTACTGCACAAAATATCCACGTTTCAATGTTGATATAAATTAATAAATATACCCTAGAGAGCGTTAGCATAATAATAACAGAATATTATGTAGCTATATCCTCATAGAACTTTCAATAAGCTATCATCACCCATCCAAATATATTGTTTAGCTGCCAACATCGTTGGGTATCCGATAATGATTAAATAATAGGACCATTATTGATTAATCGCGGGAACTTGCTAGATATAAACAGATTATACTTGCACCCACATGAAATATAGCATATGAAACATTAATATGCATGAATAATAGATGAATATTCGCAACACACATAAACACGATGACGGTCATCGGTATTTCGGCACTTTTATTCAATGTGTAAATCAGATAAGCTGATACTGATTTGACACTGACAAAATGGAAATTATAAAATGATCTGATGATATCCCCAACATTCCGTTTACAACATACTAACCAACAAAACATTTTGGTATATGCAAATATAGGATATTGTAAATATGCATCAGTAAAGTTTAATTTTCTCGTTCAGAAATTTTAGGTATTTTTTGTATTACAAGTATGTTACAGTATTTGCACTTTTCCTCATAAGGAAAAGCATTCCTTAGCAAGAAATACACCATATTTATACAGAGCCTTTTGATTATTTACATAATTTGATAAGTGGAACCATGCAACCTTCAGAAAAGTGTCAAATTTAACAAATTATTATTCACGTTTTTGAGAAACCATTCACAATAACATAATCGTCTTCCGGAATAAAGAGGAAGCAACTCCTGTACAACGGTCACTTTGTAGGCATGTAGATTCAGTCGTTTTTTTAAAAGCTTTATGGCATGTTCCAGCTGAAAGGACATACAAAAACGAAATTTCATTAATATATAAATAAAAGTTGAATTTTATTTAAAATGAAGATCTCCAGCTGCTGATTTCAAGTTTCAAAGCAATTTTAAAATTTTCAGAATATTGGGATAAACATAATATAAAATGTTTACTACCTGAGCTGACATCTTTGACACAGGCTTTGTTGGACTTTTACTCATTCGTTTCTATATATCATCGATAATATTTCCTGTGAGATCAGTAGACAGTAGACCTGCCAGTCGATTTACTTTTGCAAATGCAATGTTTGGTTTGAAATCTCTTAAACAATTGCTCACAAGTGCAGTGTTCGGTTTAAAATTTCTTAACAATTACACAAAGGTGTCATAGTCATGTTATGTCGCCTAACCTAATTTATGGTCAATGTTTTCCTCTAGAAAATAGGTCATGAACTGCTCAATGCAGTATTGTTCGGAGTATGTCTAACCATTAAATGAACCATTAAAATAAAGGCGTCTGGTTTCGCAATAAAAGACATAATGGGTCGAACTGAAATACAACATTTTTTTAGTTAACCTTATTTTTTTTTACTTGTACCTACTTACAACAAACTTTAAAAAGCGATGTGATTTAGCTCTGTAAAGATCTGATTGATTTCAAATGTGTAGGATATAATATTGAAGCAAAAGGAAACACAGAAGAATATCAGAAAATAATAGCGAAAACAAATGATGACGGACACTAATGAACAAAGCACAAATGTCAAATGTTGCCATCAATCGTAATAATTCGCTTAGAGTAAACACTGATATTCCGTTGGTCGACGCTCAAGGCAATACGATCGCTGATTGGCTACTTTCAATGTCAAAATGACAAATAATGCCAATCGCGTACCGTAACACGGAATCTTTGGTTTTAATGTGATCTTCACCTTATGGTTCAGTTCTTTTAAAAGTTACTAACATTCTGACGCAACGGGAAAGAAAATAAATTTACTATTTCTAAAATAGTTGCTGGTCACGTGGCTTGTGGACATTTATGAAGATATGGTATTTGAACTGATTTGAAAAATATTTTAAATAATAAATCAACATGAATCAACTATTATTCGGGAATGTTGTAAAGTAATTAAAAATGTGAAACGACTTTTCAAGACTTATGTTGATGTTTTGCTGTATGTTTTATTAAAATATAATACTAAATACACAACAAAATAAAATGTTCAAGTTCCACTTAGTAGAATAGCTTTCAGCGACCAATATATTGACCAAAGGTTCGCTGAGTGTATCCGTATTAGATGCTAGAACCCAATTTTCATGACATGAAGCCACAGGAACTTTTTTAACAAGATACCGTCAAAAACTTTTCTAGTTAAATGATATCCCCTAGAACGCTTATGCCTTAATTTTTGCCTACCCCTGGCACTTCTCATAAATGATGCAGCAATAAGTTAGTATGCTATTACTAACCGTCATAGCGATGTGTAATTGAAACAAATTGCAACTGGGTCACTTGATGTGCATTATAATGCGTATATCATTCCCGAAGCGCTTTTTCATTAATAGCGGTTGCCATCTAGTTGAGTTTTATTGGTGAATGGGATCAGTGCTTACATATAGAGCACAAATTAGTTTGTAAATAATTGCAGTTTCCAAATTTCACATCTGTAAATCCAATTTACAAAATGAATGTAGAAGGTCTTCCAATCAACGTATGTACAACGTTCATTGATTATTTTTTCAAGATATTACAGCCACAAAATCTGTCACAAAAGATCATTTATTTTTACAAATATTTATCGAGGCGGTGGGTCAGAGGTTAGTGTGCGATTGCTCAACCCAGAAGTCGTGGGATCCCCATATAGACCAGGCAAATCTTACTTTTTCAATGAAGTTTAAGGGGACATTTATTTTCCAATGGGAATCGGTAGGTTTTATGTTCAGGAACAAATATATAGAAATCCCAAAAAATCCGTTGTGAGCTAAAAATGTTATCTTGAAAAAACATGGCCGCCCCTTCAAATGTTTGAAAATGAAATGTCTTCTTATTCCTTGGAGCAATTTTAACATTTTTTTTTATTTTTACAGGATTTTAAGCTTAAAACATTATAAAAAAATGATATTTTAATTTAGATATAACCAAGAATATAAATTTCCTAACAAAAAAACGAAAAAGGAAACGATTTTTTAAATTTTTTTTGACTTCCTACATTTAACTTTTTAATATCACTAATTAACTTTACATTCTAGTTAACTACAAAAACTCAGTCATTTAAAAGATCCTTGTAGATATACATTTTTTTTGGCAGCCATTTCTACATTTACAGTCACGATATACAGACAGAAGATAATATGTTGTGCGAAGTGGGCGATCCTTAACACGACGCGTTACGTCACTCAGAGGACTTTTCGTCACGGGGATACGCATTTTGTGCGTTTTTTTTTTTCGTCTGTAACGTGATTATTTTTACAGTTACAAAAAAAATATTAAACAAAAGATGTTTGTTATGGTTCGTTTTATAACTTATAAATATAAAATGTCTCAATTTCGCGAAGCTGAGCTGTTAAACATTCTTACTGTGAAATTTGTTCCTCTAAGGTTTTCGCCACGCATTTCGGGAGAACTGAACAATATAGAGTAAAATTGTACATACACTATTTTGTAGAGCACAAAATATACTACAAGAAAGACTATG
This sequence comes from Pogonocherus hispidulus, assembly GCA_963924545.1. Taxonomy (NCBI): domain Eukaryota; kingdom Metazoa; phylum Arthropoda; class Insecta; order Coleoptera; family Cerambycidae; genus Pogonocherus; species Pogonocherus hispidulus. The sequence continues at coordinate 82,497,128 of OZ004693.1, forward strand.
GGAGGGTATTATATGCACAAATATAAAAACAACACAAGTTTTAAAAATGTGGGGTTTTATTAATACAGACAAAATTTTATTCTTTTTTTTTCTTAACCAGTTTAATTTATTTACTTTTTATATATCAATACCTAATGCTTGCATAAAATCAAACAATCTCCAAGTAGAAAGTATCCTTATCTAACTAAAACCTTACGTTTAAAGGATTGGAAAGTTAAAGACCATATATATCAAATATGCCAAAATGATGGCTTACCCAAATTTTAAAAAATATTTACATGCTAGTTTATTATTGTCCATAGCATTCGGACTTTTATATTTAAAATACTTCATAATCTTCAATGTGCCATTATTTAATTTTAAATAATTTAAATTAGACAAGTTCACCAATTTATTTATTTATTAATATTTTCCTGGATTGTTACACCGTTCTTGACGGTATTTACAAAACACGCAATTTAAAGTATACAATATACATAAAAATACAACACATAATTAGAAAGTATGATGATCCAATTCCAGTCCTTCAAACTTAAGGTTTTGGTTAGATAAGGATACTTTTTACTTAGAGATTGTTCGATTTTATGCAAGCATTAGGTATTGATATATAAAAAGTAAATAAATTAAACTGGTTAAGAAATGAATGGAAAGAATAAAATTTTGACTGCATTAATAAAACCCTACATTTTTAAACCTTGTGTTGTATTTATTTTTGCGCATATATAATACCTTTATCCGGGGCTAGGAGATTTCCCATCCATTGCTGTATTTGAAGATAGGTCATGAAAATATAAAAAAAAATATTTGCTATTAATGTAATCACCATTTGAAACTACCTTAAAATATGTATGTTGCTTCAGTGCACCTTTCGTTGTGGGAAGAACGTCCAAATCAAAAGATTTTTCGAGCGTCCGCTTAGCTATACCAATGTTGTAAAGCTTATACCGTTCTTCTATAACGTCTCGGGATCCGTTTAATCCGTGCATAAAGGAGACAAATTTATAACCAACGTTTAGTGGTTCATTTAGATCCGCATTCTTATCACTGAAGACTAACAGTTTGTCTTACATGAATGTATGATTTTTAAACCCCTTAAAAATAACGCGAGCGGCCATGTTTTTTTAAACGCTGACTCACTTCCGATTTTTTCGGATTTTTAGATTTGCATTCTATGATAAGAGAGCTATCGTTTTCAACAAAAAAAATAATGTCCGCAAAAACTTCACACTTGACGTATATTTCTTTAAAATTTGCCTGGAGTAATAATTTTTAATTAATTTGCCTATTAAGGCTTGTTCATAGGGATGGGTTGGCAACCGTTCTGGCGAACGTGCCTGGGATAAAAATAACGTCAGCTTGACGTTAATTTGGGAGATTAACATCGGTCGATGTTTGACTGTCATCGTAACAGATGAAGTTTTCCTCATTATTGCACTGAATAGTGGTTAAGGCATAGCAACATAATTCGTTACTGAAGCGGTCCTCCTCCCACACATGTCTTACACTTCCGAACTAAACCTTGTGATTAGAATGAATATTATATACTATTATTATTACTGTGTTTTTGGGCATCACATACTTCTCAGTTTCACTGAGTTATTTTTCTTGTAGACGGGTTAGTACCAAGTCTAACAAGAAATTATTTTTGATTTAGGAACGATCTTACTATGTATATTGCATGTATGAAGTATGGCTGCTTTTTGTGACAGTATAGAGGGTTATTCAGAACTTCTCCGTAATAAAATTTGGAAATGTTCAATCTACATGTACAGATACGGTAATGCAAAAACAATTTTTACGCATTCTGAAAACTATTTAAAAAGTTTTAATTGCACGCGGCTGGATACTAGTCTACTGTAATGGAATGACCTTGGGACTGACAATGCAAACTGGTGATGTCACATATCGCAAGAAAAAAACTCGGAAGGGGGGAAAACCGGAAGGGGGGAAACCTTGCAGTGTTATTACTTTAAAATAAACTTAAATATCTGAAGATCTGACCAAAGTGATGTGCCTTTAAAATGAATAAAATTTTGTTAAACTAATTTTGAAGAAGAATTGCGTTACTTGATTACCATTAGAAACATGAAATTTATAAAAAAATTAGCACATACCTTATTACGAAAACTGTTCGAAATTTTGTCCATCGACTTGTACATGTACACACTTTTGGGGCACACCTTATCCAGTTTTGACGTATTAAAGCGAATGTCCCTCCTGGTTGCTGATCTTGTAAACGGAAATTATTCGTGGCAGTTCTTATACGCTTGTGCAAATCCTCGACTGTTTCCACTTCGGTACGATACACCTCATTTTTAATAGACCCCACAAAGAGAAGGGTTTAAATCGGGTGACCGCGGAGCCCATACCGGTCCACCCGTCCAATCCATCGTACTCCGTGCACTTGATGGAGATAACCATCATCCATCAACCAACCAACCATCCATCCACATAACCAATCATGTAGAAACCACATGCGTTGTCGCACAGCTAGGGGTACATTTTCAAAAAGGAAGAACAGGTCATTGCGAAGAAATTCGAGATATTGTCAACCATCCATACGATTGGGCAATATGAAGGGTCCAATTAGGCACACGTCAACAATTCCTGCCCAAACATTCAATGAAAAACGATGTTGGAAGTGGTTTTGTTGAATTGCGTGCGAATTTTCGAGTGCCCAAACGTGTGTATTGTGAATGTTCTGTATTCCATTTCGAGTAAACAAAGCTTCATCTGTAACTAGTACATCAGCAGGAAATTGGGGATTTTCAGCATTTTGCTGCAACAACCACTCATAGAACTTAACTCGCAATGGATAATCCGCTGGTAACAGCAGAGTACTACACGGTTGTAGTACTCTGGTAACAGTGCTTGAATACGCTGGATATGATACGGTTATAACTGAACTTCGTGTAGTAAGCGCCACACCGTTGATTGGGATACCATAGACACCTGTCTAGCGATCTGACTTGTACTACTTACTCCCGTACCATCGGTACCCGGAGTAGCTAGACAAAATAAATTATTTTACCTTAAGCACAGTCTTGGCACACAAACGTTTCATTTATGCAATAGATCAGGACAATCGATTTTATTGTTTACAATTTTAAATAATAATGCTATAGAATGATATGGTATTAACGTCTTGCCTCGAGACTTGACACTAAATGTCTATTTAGTGTAGGAAAACACTACATCCATTTTAAAGCTGAGATACTTAAGAAATCTTCTTTGTGTCGATCCTCGATATTTTTTTAGACTTTATTAATTTTGCTGATGTATGCTAAGAACTATATATAAACATTAATATACACGATAAAACCAATAAAGTTGTTTTTGTACTTGTTCGAAATACCTTGTGCCCGACAATTTCTGATTCTTTGGCAATCAGAATCGCGAATGCATCTTTAAAATAATTCACACTATAACCACATACACTTGACACGATCTTCTCATAACATAAATATCACTTCTGTGGCTGATTGCAAACTAAAATTCGCTTTGTTTCAGGACGCTGGTGAACTTGGATAATTTCTATTATTTTGAGACCGGCGTTTTCCATCGTTTAAGAGAACTTCAGACAATGTGAGTACCATTTACATCTGCTTATATTCTCGTCACATCTTTAATTATACTTCCAGTATCACCTTCGGCAGTTTAGAGTTTAAAGTCCAGCAATTTTTGATAGAACCTAATTTAGTTTTTCTAATAAAAAACTGAAGAGTCTGTACCATACACTAGGAATTCTATAGTCCGCCCCAATGGCAGAATATAGAAGAAAAATAGCTGTGCTTTTTTAAATTTCTAATTATTTTCAAAAATTTAGAACGATTAGTGTTTATAAATTGTTATAAGTACTTCTTAAATTTCAATTTCAATTTCAAAGTAATTTTTTGTAGTACGTTTTTAATATTATTTATTGGCTTATGTAACTGTTTATATCTTTATATAGAAATTAAGGCAAAAAGTCAAATAAGACATAAATTATTAATGAAATTATCAAATATTATGGTTGAATAAAGTTCAGTAAAGTTATATTTCCTCGTTACCTATAAACCTAAGTATGCAAAGGTATAACCTTATTATTTTTAAGATACCTATGTCGCAAACAACTACTTTGCGTGTAACAAGTACCGCCCAATGTAATGTAATTCAATGTTGGGCGGTGAAATGAAAGCTTTGTCAGCAGCGACGGTGAAGTCGCAATTTGGTTTCTAAGGCGGCGGTTACATTGGATTTCAACACTACGTCCCTCAAAAGCTAAACATTTCAGGGCGGCATTACATTGGATGCAAATTCGTACGAGGTTTTATTCGTACAAATTCGTAAGAAATCTATTCGTACGAATGCATAATTAAAAGTGGTTACATTAGATGCGTACTGACAGTGCAATTCAGTATTCAGTAGTAGGTAATTCAGTTGTGCATACTCTGCATATGTAAATACTTTAACAGCACTGACAATGAATCTAGTTGTAAAACTGTATTACTTGTGTTGACGATTAGGTACTTCTTAAGGATAAAGCAGAATGGGGATGAGTTTGGACAATCGCTTACAGAAATTAAAGAAAACGATCCAAAATTCTTCGATTTTAATAAATAATTATTTTAATACAGCAATGTTGTTACTTATATTAAACGGTTCTGTAATAACTTAAAAGAAACAAATAAAAAATCTCTCTGTCACTTTCCCCCATAGTTTTTTAGTTAAGTTTTTATTATGATACTGTTTACTTTTTTGTCCCGCAAAGACTTTTTTCCTGTATTAAAGTTATAAACTTTTCGTAATCGATCTTAGACTCTTCCACTCCGCACGAATACTGACGAAAAAAACAAAATAGTTTGGTCGCATCAGAACATCGTCCGAAATCGTAACAAATTCGTACCAATTCGTAAGAATAAAATTTCGTATAAATCCGCATCCAATGTAACCGCCGCCTAAGAATGATTTAATAAGATAGCTACCTGACGTGCATAAATTGGAATTTATAGCACGTAGCTATATTAAGTTACGCTGGGAATGGAGAGATAATAATAAGTAAGCTATTAGATTTAATGTCAATAATAAGATAAACTTTAGTTGCGTAATATGCAACGTGTTTTAACGCCACAAAGTCCACAATGTACATTTTAGTGCATTACAGTGTATCGGTAAATAAAGAAATAAATCTATTCGTTTTAATCGTTTTTACGTTCTTTTTTTTAGGATTTATCTACATGTGAATAAAATCTTTTTTACCACATTGTCATAAACTTGTTTCTACTAAGGCAAACTAATATATCCTAGAACTAGTCTCTTTGGCTTGGTAAAAGCCCAAAATAACATAATTGACAAAAATTTTTGTACATTTATCACAACTAATTGGTAAATATTAGGTTCAGCGCATCAGACCGAAATTATATATTGGAAAATTTTAACATCGCGTGTCTCGTTTAGTAATGGTAAATATAAGCTTTAAAATATTTTTTATGTTTAAAAACAAGTACTTACCTACTATTTGTTCATTTCCGAGAAAAATTACGCATACATCAGGCAAAAATTTATTTATTTTTATTCTATTTTATTTTATTTTACAACTTCCCAACGGAAAATCAATCCCAGTTACCTACAGGTCAGAAAAGGACATACAAGTAATACAGATACAATAATATTACAATATAATGTGGGTGGCCAAATTTGCTTGCTATTATAGGACAACTCGAGAATAAGAGAAATACAAAAAAATTAACCCCCCCCCCCTTGCTCGAGCTCTTTTTCTGAGACAAACTTAATGCCGAAATGCAAAATGGCCCATCTTCTTTTGTTTTTGAGATATTAGCGAATATTCGATTTTTCAAATTTTTGATGCCTGGGCATATCTTGGTTATTTTAGATATTATAAAAAAACAACTTATATGTTCTTCTGACACTTTTTTAAAAGGAATGCAGTGGCGTAGACAATATTTTAATAAGTTGATAAAATTTCGAGTTATGACATAAACTTGTATTTTTTTTAATGAAAATCGTAGTCGGTTAGAAAGATAATTTTTTTCTCTTTTCAGCGATATATAATATGTGTGGTTAATTTATTCGACTTAACTATTTTTTATTGAATCTTTGACTTTTTAAGGTTATTAATAGCTCCCATTTCATTTTCGCGTAGTAGACGTATATCTTTTGTTTGAAATTTAAGTTATTGACAGTTCTAACTGCATTTCTCACTTTGTGTCTGTAATTTATACCGCTTATAATAATTGATCTGCGAATAGTTGTTTCCTAGAAATTTTAGGATACTTTTAAATTTCAAGAATGGCATTTCAAAATTATGAAAAATTCGACATGCTGGAATGTTATATAAGAAACAATTATTACTGTGAAGTTACGCCCACTATGCCAAAACAAATGGCAGCTATTAATAACCTTAAAAATTCTAAGATTCCTTAAAAAATAGTCAAGCCGAATAAACTAACCACACATATTATATATAGCTGAAAAGAGAAAAACATTATCTTTCTAACTAAATCATAGCCGACTACGATTTTCATTGAAAAAAATACAAGTTTATGTCATAACTCGAAATGTTATCAACTTATTAAAATATTGCCTACGCCACTGCATTCCTTTTAAAAAAGTGTCTGAAGAACATATAAGTTGTTTTTTTCTAATATCTAAAATAACCGAGATATGTGCAGGCATCGAAAATTTGAAAAATCGAATATTCGCTAGTATCTCAGAAACAAAAGAAGATGGGTCGTTTTGCATTTGGACATTAGGTTTGTCTCAGAAAAAGTGCTTGAGAAAGAGGGGTTAATTTTTTTGTATCTCTCTTAGTTCTCGAGTTGTCCTATAATAGCAAGCAAATTTGGCCACCCGGTACAAGTAAACACACAATAAATGCATGTTATTACAATCGGTATGTCTTTTACATAAATTTTTACATAAATTTTTACATACATTTTATATGGCTAAATTCGATTAAAAACAATTTTAAATACCTGCAGGCAAATTTATTGCCGAAAGATAAAATTACATACATTTTGTATAAGAAACCCGCAAGCCGTGAAATAAATGGAAAATGCCTCTGGTGCATTTTAAATATGTCTTTAAGGAAAATTTGTGCACAAAGGAAGATATCGTTTACGTCTTAGCTTTAGGGAGCGGTATATGAAAAAGCAAAAAGAGAACTTGATTATGATTTAAAATTAACATTACAGGACAAATAGAATGCAGAAAGTTAAATTTAAAATGTTGGGATTTCATAAATTATAAAGCAATTCCTTTTCTGCAGCAAAAGATAAATATGAAATCTTGACAAGAGAACAATAGTTGCGTTGGTGCACAATTTCGACGTAGACGTAGTCGGTAGCAATTACTTTTCTTTTGCATGGCGTATCCTGAAAAACTTATTGAAATAGATGAATATCTGGGGATAAATTTAAAACAAAAGAAATAATTAATACTTCTAGAAAATTACAAACTTGTGTTAATTATAATTCTGATTATTATTTTAGTAATAACTATAGTGAATAATAAAAAGCATGTCAAGCATTACAAATGAAAAAACTGTTGCGTTTAGTGGTTTATTGCAGAATAGCTATTTGATATACAGGGTGTTGATCAACTCTATGAGCCATGCTTTCCAGGAGGAAAATATGATAATTTGAGCTATTTTACGGATATATAAGGGTATCTCCCTTTCCCAATATGGATATCCGGCCACATAGAAGTCAAAGGGAATGAGAAATCTGACGAAGTAGCTCGGCTTGAATATAAGGGACAGCCATTTATAGATATTACTAGAAGATATGTCACTGCAGATCTCGATCCACTTATTACCGTTCCCCACAATTTTTACGCAGACGATACCAAATTATACAGTAACCCGTTAGAACAGCACAATTTGATTCAGAACAATCTTAAAGGTATTGAAAATTGGTGTAATACATGACTGATACCGTTAAATCCTTCAAAATGTACGGTCCTTCATATCGGTAACAATAACCCCTTCCACTCTTATGTGCTCAATGACAACCATATCAAGTCCGTTAATGAACAGCTCGACTTAGGAGTAACGATAACCTCAAACCTATCCTGGTAATAAAACCCTAACCCTAGATAATTTTTTCTTTTATTCAAAACATATATCCGAGCAATTTTGGAATATGCTAACATAATATGGGCACCGCACTTAATAAAAGATATAAAACTCTTGGAAAACGTTCAACGGAAGTCTACTAGGCAAGTCCAGTGTATGAAGAATCAATCCTATCAAGATCGGCTTCAAGCTCTAAACCACCCACTTCTATCAGAACGAAGAAATAGAGGTGACATGATTTTCACATATAGGTTGCTAGAGGATCACTTTACGCAAGACATCAGAGAGCTATTAGAATTAAACACAGACGACCGACTCCGTGGCCACTCACTTAAACTCAAAAAAGAAAATTTCAGGACAACGATAAGGCAGAACTTCTATTCCAACCGAATTTTTAACAACTGGAATCGGTTACCTAGTGATGTGGTGACTTCACTGAGTGTAAACTCCTTCAAAAATAAATATGGCTTATTTAAAAATGGTGAAATGCTTTGATGTAAGGACATCTAGTTGGGTATCCTGTATTGTGTCTGCAAATTAACTTCACAGGACATAATATGTCCTGTGAAGTTAATTTGCAGATATATAATTCTTGTTTGTATCTTTTTCAGTTCATTGATAATTATGATATACAGTTATATTACTTAAGTTGTACTTTGTACTTTTTATTCAGTTACTTTTACTTATAGTAAATATACTACCTATGAGGATTACCTATGTTACCTATAAGGATTAGTTAACAATTTACTGTTGCCATTCTTGTCAATCTATTGTTTATTTTTAGGAGCATGATAGGTTTCGACCTCTGCTCCTCTCTTTAGTTTAATAATAATAATAATAATAATAATAATAATAATAATAATAATAATAATAATAATAATAATAATAATAATAATAATATATAATGAGAATCTGAAATTATATTTTTCTACAAAATAAGAAATTCGAACACTTTTCTTTTACCTACATCATTTTCCTCTATCTTACTATCTTCCAGATAATGTATCGAGCAAATCTTTAAACGTGAACTTCCATTTAGTTAATGTTTATATTTGATTAATCGATAAGTTGAAATATACTGCAGGTACAATAACAACAACAAAACAAGGAATTCTCAAGATACTACAAACTTCTAAAGTTTCCCTACAAAAGTATTCTAAAGATCTTAAGTACAGTGTGCTTGAGGTCTTTAGAAATATTTTTTTCTATTTTACAGATACTTACCTCATTCTCCTAAGAATATTTCATTAATCATGAAACTGTGCTATAAATAAGTTCTGTTTCTCAACTGACTTTTTGTATCATTCAGGAATATTCCATCAGTAAAATAAAAAGAAAAATAAGAAAGGGAAAACAAAGATAGTATTCTAAAAACAACTGTAAGTTTAAGGCAAACTTGTAATACTTATACTAATCTACGTATAACTACAGTTTATGGTTAGACTGTATACAGTTTAACCATAAATTATTTAATGGTTAGACTGAATTTTATCAATTTTTTTTGTTTAACACAAACGAAATATATAAACAATAATGAAAGAAATAGCAATAATTGTACTTAGCTTCTTTTTTTAAACAACTCAAACTCCTATTAGCTTTTTATTATAGGCTTAGGGAATATTGATATTTTAAAGTAAAATTTAGGTTGGCACATGCTATGAAACTTGTAAGAAAAGTAAGAATTTCAAATCTGAAAATCTTAAACATATGGTTACTCAACAACGAGACTAAGTCTTACAGAAGTGTCTTGCCTCCTGCTGATTATTATCTAATTTACCTTTCTAATCTAATTTACAAGCTAACAAAATTTTACGTATGCCAATGGCAATATCACAAACATATTAGCTCAACTCAAGAAATAGATACATCTTTCTCTTCCTGACTTTGTATCAACTTCAATAGTCAATTTCAACAATATCTGTTATAGACTAATTTACCATTCAGTGTAATTTACCACAGTTATAAGTATCAAGTAACTTTGCAATCACACACCGCCGATTTACCTTGTTATTTCTCTCTAAATGTGCGAAGGAATTTTGAGCACAAAGCGGCTTAACCGCTTTCGTCAATAGGAACAAGTAGAAAGGTTTTAAAGCAGTGAGGGTGCCAACACAATGCCAATTCAAAGAGGTTGTTTGAAGGAAACTCCGCATACCGCAAAGTAAATAAACGGCTTTACCACTTATCACTTTCTTTCTCTTCCGCGAGGAACAAAGATTAGATTTTGTTTTCTCAGTTTATCTTTCATTTGAGTAACGTGTTTAAAATACACAGCGCTATTAATGTAAATGTATTAATGTAACATAGCTAAAGGAAAACCAAACAGTGATGCGATGCGATGGAAAGTGCATACATGCGCTTTAAAATTATTTAGTAAATTAGATAATCGTATAGAAATCAAGTAGAAATGCATGTTTCTAATTAACTATTTCAACTAGTGCGTTGAAGTGTATTCAAAATACAATGAGTCCCAGAAGTAATGTCTAAATTCGTTTAAAATTCAGCAGTGTGTATTTTTGAAAATCGCCAGGACCCGTCGATTTTTATTTTTTAATGCAGTTTTTGATGCTAAATTCATGTATACAGAGTAGCCCAAAAATAAGTTAAGACCATAAACTTCATTTTTTCAAATGGAAACACCTACTTTTTATTTCATTTTTGAATTCTGCATCGAATACTAAGCCTATTTCGTGTACCATGTCCTATCTCAAACTATTTTTGAAATATTGACAGGTGAATATTGACATTTTGCAACTTTGACACCCTGTAAAATCTAAACGGTTTGAGATCAAACAAAACGGGTTGCACATTCCTAATCTTAACTTTTCATAGGCTAAATTTTGACACTAATTTCAGATTTAACCAAGAGATAAAATTTAATCGAAAATTTCACACCGCCATATTTTATGCAATCAGAGGCTTGTTTTTTGTTCAGTTACCATGCCAACCCAAAAAATTTCCGGAAATTTTACGTTGTGTCAAATTAATAAGTGGAAATTTTTCTGTCATTTAAAATGTCAAAATAAAGACGCGGGTGTTGAATGAATCAATACATTTCCTATGCTCGAATTTAAGTAATATTCTCAAAATTAAATTATGTTCCACCAATATTAGTAGATCAAAGAAAAATATAATAAGTTTTTAAGTTATTTATAAAAAGTTCATGTAACTAAACTTGGAAAATGGTATGCTATTTCACTAAGAGATTTCGCATTTTATTAAACATATAAATTTTGAAGTAGATACTTCAGAATAATTATCAAAAATAAATGATGTTCCACCAATATTAGTAGATCAAAGTTAAGAAACATAAGAAACAAAAATATAATATGTTTTTAATTTATTTGTAAAATATGTATGTAACTAATGTTAGAAAATGACATTTTATTTCACTAAGAAAACTCACATTTTATTAAGCATAATATTTGCAATGCTCGAAGTACTTCAGAATAATTATCAGAAATAAATGATGTTTCCTTTCCAAAGCGGAACATTTTCAAAAACACAATCTAATAAATCAGCAAATTGCACAAACACAATGACCAAGTGGTGGAACTTGACCAAGATACCGTACTTGACAGTCGTAAAAAATGTTTGTTATTGCTCATGGCCCACTATGAGGAATGAATGTTTGTCATTCGTAATTAAAATGTTCAATTTTGGCATAATATTTATAAAGTAATGGTGTGAAATTTTCTTACCGAATATCCCACGAGCTTAAATTAAAAACCGGAAATTTTTCCTCGTTCATGAATATTTTAAGAAAATTATCCCTCGCCTGCGGCTCGGGATAATTTTCAAAATATTCATGACCTCGAAAAAATTTCCGGAAATAATTTAAGCACTAGGGATATTATAAGTGAAAATTTTTTTTATTTCTATTTATTTTTTTATTTTTTCTAATTTTATTTCAGAATTCCTATATAATTCAAAAAAATAATTTCATATTTTATAGAGATGTGCCTCGGACATATCTATTGGATATGTGGTGAAAAGTGGATATGTCCTGAGGACACTTTTCAAGATTGAAAAGTTGTATGCGCATGCGCGGAATTATTTGTTGCAATCATAAGTTCCAACAAAAAATTCTGTGCGTTCATTTTTAAGGTTAGTACATGTAAAATTAAAGATATTTTAGTGATCCACTTGTAATTTTGTTGGTACCTAACTGTTTAACTGAAAACTGAAACTGTCTATTTTAAAAATATAATCTCTTTTGAATGTCCGCATTTTTGGCAAAGTTAATCAAATAATCAGTTATTTTAATAAAATATTTTATAAATGAACATCTATGACGCCAAAATCAAAAGTTTAGCTATATTTTTCTGCCTTGGGCAAGAACCAGTATGAATGTAAGTTTTGCTCAAAAACAATTTTTATGAATTGCAGTAGGATGGAGAAAGATTTAAATAAGTGTATTAGCTGTCTGGGAAATATTGGAAATAGTTTATAAAGTTAAAGTCTAAAGCCAATAAGGAAAATATATTGAGTAAGTTCTTCAAACATTTGACTTGTGAGGAATACATATAAAACTCAACATGTACAATATTTTAAAGGCAAATAAAAAAAAATTACTAGAAAGTAAACAGCACAATTGTTCATAAATTTAAAATTAACTAAGAAACAAACCAAGTTCGTAACATCGAACACGTTCATTTCACACGATTTTATGTTTTATATCAAACAAAAACTAGGCATTTTAATGAAAATTAATCAAAAATAAAAAATATAATTTAATAAAACACTTGTTCATTAGAATAAAAGTAATATTATGTTTTGTGTACCCCCAAGCAGCGACTTTTGAAAACATGATGTCAGGCGTTATCCCAACTAGCAATTTCGTATTCTATAGAAACTGCAAAAATGTTTCCCAAACAAATTTTATAAAATAACGTTACTCTCAGAAACACTTTTAAAACTTTTTTCCAGCAGCTATAAATGGAAAATTGGCACTATCTAATAAAATTATTTAATCGCCGTTGGTATTTTGTAAAGCTTATACAAGCGTGGAATCATTATAAAACTATTATATATATTATAAAACTATTATATAGTTATATAATAGTTTTATAATGATTCCATATTATAATATAATATATATATATTAAGATTTACTCAAGCTTTAAAAAACCTGGACTCCTACATGGAGTCACATCAATAAAATAAAATAGTTTCCTAATTATTGTATCATAACAGTTTCAAGAAGTGTTTCTGTCTTGGAGTCATGGCACACAGAATATGTTAGTTGTTGATAATAAAACCAAAGTTGCCGACCGCCATCGAAGTTATTAAGCAAAGTATGTTGTAACTATGGTGTATTGGGCATGTTTGATGATCAGCGAAGGCAATTTTTAATGCGAATGAAATTTTACAGTAATTTTATAACATGTTTTTAATAAATTTTAAATGGGCCTCGAGTTTGGTGATAATCTATAATCTAATAATTTTTAATATTTTGTAAAAACTCAAGTTTACAAATTTACGTTTTATGACATTTAAATTCACGTCAATTTGTTTTAAATATCTTAACATTATAAATAGCGCGTTTTTTATTGCTGTACATGTTTATAAACAAATTATTTTTTAAAATATGTATGGCTCATTGTACTTTTGACCTTCAGAATTGGCATTTGAAAATGGCTTCCTGTTATAAAACATTTTTACGTTATTTGCAGGTATTAGACACGAAGATCTTGGGACAGCCGTATTGTAATTAACACATAACAAATAACCAAGTATATTCAAGTACCTAAAACATGTTTAACCAGAAAATTAGCAAGTTAAAATTACTGAGATCTGTAAGTTTGGAGATATTTACCTAAAACTTTGTAGGAGGTTTTGAGTTGAAGTGTGGTAAATTATGGAACAGCTGTTGCTGCCGTTACCTGTAATGTCGTCTTCAAAGATACAAAATTAAGGCGATTGCCACACTTTACTTTCCAACCTTATAAAATTATAATTCTCAAAAGTGATAACCACCTCAGGGTAATAATATCATGTCTAAGCGCACATATTAATCATTTTGCACCAGCATAAACAAGCATTTTTAAGGTTAAATAAACTATTTGGTTTTATAACGACTTTCTTATCATTTCCATATTACAGCAAATTGTAATGCTACATGATAATTATATAACGGACTTAGAAATTACAATTTCTCTCCAAGGCAAAATTGTTTCAAACAATTCTCTAACATAGTTTATTTTGTAAACTAATGGGGAACAGTTACAAAATAATCTTAATATGTTTTTATAACAGTGCTAAAAATGCCACAGTATGTTTCTAAGTACGCATTATAAAACAGTTTGATATTATAAGTTTAAATGTTTTATATCTTAGTCACAGAAACGTTATAAATTATAAAATAATTTTTTAATTGATTTATAAGCAATTTTATAATGTTGCAAAAACGTTTTACCGATAAATTTACAAAACACTTTAGTTGCAAACAACAAAATAGTGTTTTCTTCAAGTCTAATATACTATATTAGCATTTTGGAAGCAGTAATAAGATATTAGTGAAATATAATAATTGTATAATATTTAAATTATAAAGCAAATTTGCTGGTTGGGATATTAGGTTCAAGGTCAAAAGTACTTTTCCCGACATGTCTGTAACACACGTTTCCGAAAGTTCCCATCTCTAATATTTTATAAGGTCTGCATAAACTCATCAAAAGTACGGTGGAAAAATAGAAATATAGAGAGCACCGTATTTCAAGAAGGAGAAACAGAAAGATTTCGTCCATTATTTCCAAAATATTGCCCGGCAAACCCCTGGTGTGACGTAATAAATTGTCTTTTGTAAGAAATTTCTAATAAAAGAAAAAAATTATACTTTACAAAAGCTCATCACATTCCGTAGCTTACCAGCACCCATCATTATAACAAAATAGAATCGCTGAAATATTTTCGAGAATATGCCTTGCTCTTCTTCTCGCTCTCTTTCTCCCTTTATCATGACCATCCGAGAAATATGTTTTGGTCGGAAATAAGCGAATAATGCGTGAATACGTTCCATCGTATGATGAAAACATTTTGTGGGTGACATTTTGTCGCCGAATTCGCAGAAAGTGCAAAAACGTTTAATTTCTAGACAATAAGGTTGGACTGAAAGGGTATAGTGTAATCTTTTACTTAGGTCATTAGTAAAAGCTGTCAGGTCATTAGATGTTAAATATGACAGTTTTATAATAGTAGAGGTGAATAAATAAATTTGTATTATTTGATATAGCAAGGTATGATATAGAAGGTATACATGATAAAGGAAACCAGGGAGATTTCACGTTGCTATTATATTTTAGTGGATAAATGTTTCTGTAAACATAGTCCAATTCAATTTGTGAATTTTATAATTTCAGGAATATTATTCTATAAAATCCTAGTAAGATTTCTATAATATTTATAACTAAAAAAATTTCTACCTAAATTGTTATTTCCAACTGATTATTATTATTGTTCTCATTACTTATATGAAAACTACCACTACTCTGTTTTGTGTCACTTAATTTATTGCTGTCAACGTTGATAAAAACATTTAGGTTGACGTTCTCTATACCGACCTCCAGGGGCGGTTCGTGATGAAATAAAGCAGGTGTTCTGCAAATGTTGACTTTATTTGTTTTCTAAAAAGTTAATTCGATTCTACGATCCGTTGTATCAGATTCGTAATGCCCTCTCAACGTCAAATCAAAAGCTCTCCAAAATGTTATTCAATTTCTAATATTGGATAAAACGTATCTATTTTAATAAATAAATAAATAAATAAATATATAAAATAAAAAACAATTAATGACCAGAGGCGTACACAGACTTTAAATTCCTAGGGGGGGGGGGGGTATAATTATTACTGAAACTCTTGAAGAGGAAATATATTACCTGTATTGTAGTAGATGCATAACAGAAAATATGTTTGGTTCGAAATAAAATCAATATTGAGAGCACAGCTGAGCACTAATATTGTTGTTTTTTTTTCCAGATATATTCACAGAGCTCCAAAACTATTGAAGATTCAACCGGAGGTGTTTAGCGCATACCTTCCAAATTTAAAGATACTGTAAGTAGCTCATTATTCCGTTTTTGTAAAAAGATATTGTAGAAATAAAAGGGGCCATTGGTTTATATTTGTTGCAATAATGAAAATGATTCTGATATATGTGGTCACATTAGATTATAACAAAACAAATAAAACGTAGAAATTATTGTATACGTGTCTGAGACCAACTACATGTTTTATCTTAAGTGATTTAATAATATTATTTTATGATAAAAATCTCTGAACTTCTATGGAAGAAAAAAACTCCGGGAAATGTATTAGTTTTGTAGTTATTAATTTTAAACTATTTTTCCGAATTTCTGCTTAATATGAACATATGTATCGGTTGTCTTTGTTTAATTTAGCATTTCTACAATATATTTTCAGGTGACTATACAGGGTGGTTCAAATTGGTTTGTTTGGTATGTATTGGTACCAAATACGCAGAATCTGTAATAAGTCTGTAATATATCTGCAGGGCAAATCTGATGAACGAGCCCTGTCTTCTTTTATTCGAAAAAATAACATTGGAAACCTCATATCACTATCTCTTACCGATTTCGAGCTTAAGGTTGTTTTTCGATTTTTGGCAAAAAACATTTTACAGGTACTTTTTAGACGTATACTCGACATACATTAGGTACATTTTCGAATTCTTGTTTTGACCACAACATTTCCATTTTATTTATAAAATGGAAAGAGGACCGAAAATATATTCCAAATGTATACCGGGTTTCCCATTTCATTTGACTAATGGCAATTAACATGGGCTATTACATTTCATTGAATTTTATATTCCCAGGGCACACTATGAGAAATATTGCTAACGGAATCGATAGTACTGACTGTCAAACAGTTCTGATTACCAAAATACTAAAGCGAAATGCTTTTTTAATTAAAATATCAGTAAAAATTCGTTTTAAGTTAATAGGTGTAGTTTACATAACTGTTTTAAGAAATGTCATTAAACGTCATCCGGTGGACTAGTTGGTTGAGCGGCAGTGTTTCAAACTGAACCGCAAAATTTTGCAGGTTCGAATCCCGTCAGAGACAACCTTTTTTTTACTTTTTCATTAATTAGAAATTATTAGTATTTCCCTACTTATTCGAATAAATATGGTTCATTGTCAGTACCTAGTTATTATTTTTGAAAGTCACAATATTTGCTTATCAAAAAAAAAATAAATAAAACATGTTTTAATTGGTTCGTTTTTTTTTATCTTTAGGTAAATAACAAGTCTGTAATCTTATAAAATAATTACTCAACAAGCAACATATTTTTTATTTATTATATGCACTGTGCTTTTACTAATAGTGTACTTATCTCTGTTAATAGTTACTACATATTATACCTCAATCTGGATATTGAGTTAAACAGTATTACAGAAGGACTGTCGTGAATTAGGAATAGGTTTTTTTTAATAAAAACTATAACTCTAAAATTATGAATTTTTTAAAATAAGAATATATTTAAAAAAAACTCCTCAAAAAGAAACCTATTACTAATTCACGACAGTTCCTCTGTAACTGTTTAACTCAATATCCAGATTGAGGTATAATATGTAGTAACTATTAGCAGAGATAAGTACACTAGTATTAGTAAAAGCACAGTGCATGTAATAAATAAAAAATATGTTGCTTGTTGATTACTTATTTTATAAGATAGTAGTTTTAACTAAAGATAAAGGAAACGAACCAATTAAAACATGTTTTATTATTGTTTTTTTTTGATACGCAAATATTATGACTTTCAAAAATAATAAGGTATTGACAATGAACCATATTTATTCGAATAAGTAAACACTAATAATTTGTAATTAATGAAAAAGTAAAAAAAAAAGTTGTCTCTGACGGGATTCGAACCTGCAAAATTTTGCGGTTCAGTTTGAAACGCTGCCGCTCAACCAACTAGTCCACCGGATGACGTTTAATGACGTTTCTTAAAACAGTTATGTAAACTACACCTTTTAACTTAAAACGAATTTTTACTGATATTTTAATTAAAAAAGCATTTCGCTTTAGTATTTTGGTAATCAGAACTGTGTGACAGTCAGTACTATCGATTCCGTTAGCAATATTTCTCATAGTGTGCCCTGGCAATATAAAATTCAATGAAATGTAATAGCCCATGTTAATTGCCATTAGTCAAATGAAATGGGAAACCCGGTATAGTTTATATATTATTTTTCGAACAATTTCTGGAAAACATTTCATTATTGCAACGATAAGTACACTAGTTGGCTGGCTTAGAAGGCCGGATATGGATAATTTTTAGGATTTAAAGCTTCATGAAAGAAAGATCCAAAAATCATGTTGACTATTACAAAAACAGCTAAATTACGAAGTTTAGCATTTTCGTAATTTAATATTCCTCAGAAAGAAACCTGGTCCTTTCTTTCACGTATGGAAAAAATTATCTCACGTATTGATAACACAGACAATTACATTCTTGTCTGTGTTGATAAGCTGTAATTGTAGCTATATAAGTAAATGTAGGCACCCTAAATAATACATTTTGACGTATTCAAAAATATAAGTAAAACAAAATAATCACGTTTCCCATTGTGACAGAACATGAAAGCATCAGGGAGATATGATTATATTTAGTTTATCTGCTTTCACCATTGTGACAGTGACAAATATCCTGTGACACAAATATATAGTACGATGTCACCCAATTGGCCGTACGTTGAATTCTGTCCCGGAGAAATCAATCACATGGTGACAGTCCATATTTAGAATGGCGAAAAATGTAGTATATGGCGTGATTGTTCATCCTAAGATTCTAATCCTAAAGTATTTAGTAGATGCATTAAAATATAATGATTGTATTTAATGTCTAAGTACAGGATGAGATAACGAAAAGTTTCATGTCAAAGGATTGGTTTCTATGGAAAATGTCCAGTCAAGTCGATTTTTATTTGAACGAAGACAAATTTTATTGTATTAACATTTATACAGGATGCCCAAAAGAAAGAAGTTTACTGCAACTTGTATTTTTTAAATGGAACATCCTGTATATTTTACAAGTTTGGGTAGAATGTTCTCTCACGAATACATTGTCGGGTTTGATATTCAAAAAACAGTGTTCCACAAGCACAAAGCGAATATCGATTCGTTGCTAGGCTACAAACACTGCAAAGTGTTTCTCCAACACATTGCATTTATGGTAACCATTTATGGTAACCATTTATGGTTATATTATTAGAACTATGTCCATCATGTGAGTACGTTCTATCTAAATCTGTAAAAATACACAAGGTAGGTATTTTATTAAGGTAAGGTATTGAAAAAATATGAATTGTGGTAAACCTCTACTCTTTGGGACATTCTGTATAAATGTCAATAATATAAAAACGTGTCCCTTTAAAAAAAAGTCAATCTGTTCGAGCATTTCTCATGGAAACCAATCCTTTGACAGATAATCCAAGGTGAAATATTTGGTTGACTCACCCTGTACAACATTTGGTCGAAGGAAATATTTCACTGAGAATCTGGTTGATTCTCAGTGAAATATAGCTGTCTATGGACACTGCAGTATTGATAGCGATGACGTACAACATAAAAAATCCCTAAATTAAAATTACCTATATTTGCAACAATTGCAATCCCTATATTTTCTTTACGAGCAATATATATTACTCAAAAAAGAATCATAAGATGTTTGTTGGGGATGCCCCTAGAGAAACATACAGGGATGCTTTCAAAAGATAGTATTTGGACACTGTCCTCACTGGTTGTGTTCGAGATGTGCCTATATGTTTACACGAATAGAAATAAATTTATTTGCAGATGTGAAATTCATTCTGTTAATACCAGACAAGCAAATCAGTTGCATATACCATTTAGTCGACTTAATATTTCCTATAACTCGCCTAGCTGCTTGGGATTGAAAATGTATAATGTATTACCTAGTCATATACAATTCTGTGATTCCATAACTGTTTTTAAAAAACGCTTAAAGATATTTCTTGTAGAAAAATGTTTATATAGGATTGATGAATACTTTGCCTAAAATGTAAATATTGACTATAGTTGTCCATCTAGTTTGAAGATATTGACCATTCCTATTAAACTTGTACTTACTTGGGAATATAAACTTTATTATTATTATTATTATTATTATTATTATTATATTATTATTATTACCTACCTTATAGCATAGTTTACAGAATATATCTATGAACATAAACTTTGCTCGTAGAGCTATCATAGAATTTAATTCTGTATATAAAAATGTTGTCACGATAAAAATAATAACGGATTATATAGGAACAGATATCCTCTTTGTTCAACATTTCTCTTTCTCGCTCTCCCTTACTTTGACGATTGTAACATAATTCGAACCTGAATTAAATAATTCGTCCTAATTGACTCGCCCTGTATTTAGATTTTATTTTGCTATATGAGACATTATACATGCCCACAGGCACATGCATGCCAGAGAGGCATGATTATTTAGAAGTCAGTATTTAATGGCCTAATGTTGAGTATGTGTCATAAAAAGTACAAATAATATGCCATAATTGTAATGTTGGCTTCAGATAAGAACATAATTCATTTGGTTTTATAACGTATGTTGAGCCATTAAGTCCCGGTTTTACAGCAAAATTATTACTTGCATTTAATTTATTATTTTATTTCGAACATATTTTTTTATATGTTTGTCAATGTTTGATTTTTTTTCTAATGTTAGAATGGGCGGGCGTCAGATATAACTGAAGAACAAGGAAAATCCATATAAATATAAATACAATGGATTTCTAATAAAATTGTGGAAAAATATAATAAAATTTACAGAATCCAGAGTATTTCTGTTAAAAAGAATCAACTGCATATATATATATCTGAAGAAGATGCCGAAAACCACTACTCCAGCCATCCAACCATCAAAAACGGATCGGTTTCGCACTTTTATGTGCTCGTCAGAGTGCCATATGGAGTGCCATAGTAGTGGAATCGATGAATGATCTTGCGACATGATTGTCTAAGGCGGCGGTTACATTGGATGCAAATTCGTACGAAGTTTTATTCGTACGCATTCGTAAGAAATCTATTCAAACGAATGCGTAATTAAAAGTAGTTACATTAGATGTGTACTGATAGTGAAATTCAGTATTCAGTAGTAGGTAATTCAGTAGTGCATACTCTGTATATGTAAATACTTTAACAGCACTGACAATGAATTCAGTTGTAAAACTGAATTACTTGTGTTGAGGATTAGATACTTCTTCAGGATAAAGCAGAATGGGGATGAGTTTGGACAATCGTTTACAGAAATTAAAGAAAACAATCCAAAATGCCTCGATTTTAATAAATAATTATTTTAATACATCAATTTTGTTACTTACAGATATATTAATCGGTCCTGTAATAACTTACAAGAAACATATAAAAAATTTCTCTGCCACTTTCCTCCATATTTTTAGTTAAGTCTCTATTATGATACTGTTTAATTTTTGTGTCCAGCAAAGACCTTCTTTCCTGTATTAAAGTTATAAACTTTTCGCAATATATCTTCGACTCTTCCACTCCTCACGAATACTGACGAAAAAAACAAAATAGTTTGGTCGCATCAGAACATCGTCCAAATTCGTACGAAATCGTAACAAATGTTCTTATGCACTGTAACCTCCAACATAAAGAAGCATTTATTTGTTTATTTATTTGTTTGAATTTGTACCAATTCGTAAAAGTACAATTTCGTACGAATCCGCATCCAATGTAACCGCCGCCTAAAGGTCATCTGGAATGTTAGTAGTGGTGAGAAACATCGTAATGCCCTCTTTTGGTTTTTGCTACTATATATGTTTGACAGTTATTGGCCAATTGACAAATAAATAGCGAACTGCTTTTCCGCAGGTCTACATATAAATGTTCTTATATGTATGTTTGATCACAAATATCTATGTTTTGGTTAATAATAATAATAATAAAAATAATATTAATAATAATAATAATAATAATAATAATAATAATAATAAAATATCTATCCCTCATTCTTATCGTAATGATGAACCCAGAAGTCAGAAACTTGTATGGGAGAGGGAGCGACATTATAATTTTGTTAATTGTTGTTGATGTTAATAGTTGTTTATGGTATAAAAAGTAAAGTTTCAATAAAATCGCCACTTGCTACGGTATACTTATGTATTTGATTATTATTACAATTCAAATAACTTCCCGATTTCCGACCACTGCCGGGCGAGAGTGACAAGCGACGAATTGCTTCATGACGACACTTTGCAGATATTTAGCTATATAATAATATAATTTTTAGTACCTCTTCTCCAAGAAGTAATGTATGAAAAGATTTTATTACACCTCAGAGTTATAATTTGCCAAATTTTAACAGCATAAGCGATGCATTTATACTTATGGAATTCATGTACAATTGAATGCTATATGATGCCGCTAAAATAAGAGGTTTCAAAGCAGAAATGTAAGTTATAAATAAATAGCCTTTTTATAAAGATTAATACAAAAAATATATCTTCCTCTTATCTTCCATCTAAAAATATCTAGATCTACACCAAAGAATAAATAATCTACACAAAAGTTGCAAGAGTGTGGTTATTTTTTCTTTTCCTTCCAACTTTATATCAAACTGAAATTATACTGTATGCAACATTTATAAATCTGTACCATTAGCTGAGTGCAGTTATTAATATTTTTGTGACGTTTTGTGTTCTTTGACGTTGAAAATAGTATTTGGAACATTTAATATTTTCTCTGTTCATTACTAAACGCTGGATTGATGTTAACACGTTTTACAGATGCAGTTTTAAATACATTTCACACGTAAATTAGATAAATTAAATAATAAATAAATTGAAATAACAACAAAATAAATAGTAAGCAAATTGAGTGATGTCATAATAGTCCGGCAGCAATTTGTATGACGTAAATGGCAGCAATGACAGTTAGTCAAAGTATTTGTTTTCAAAGATTTTGTCTAAAATGGGATGGGTTGTATCTACAATGATATTCAGAACCTCATCCTAAATAAATGTTATTCTGATTACGCCTAACCTAAGAAAACAAGGAAGCTAGCCGCACATTAGTGCGGCTATCAAATCTAATATTCACCATTTGCTTTTAATAAACAATAACATGATGTATTCATTCTGGTTGGTCATCTAACTGATTGGACGAATGCAACCATTGCTTCATAATAATTTTTGGAGACAACGGATGAATTCATTATTTTACATTGACCAGAAATTCGAAATTATTTGTGTTTCAGTTTATTTTATGGAGGCACGAAGTCTGCATCGTTGAAAAATCGTCAGGCCCACACAAATATTAGGATACAACAAAATTTTACTGACATTTTAGCTTGCTATGTACTTCACTTTATATATTTATTATACAGGATGTCTTAGAGTAGATGTAAAAGATAGTACTCTAATTTCTAAACTGTTTCAAAGTTATTGAAAAAAAGGAAATGATGATTTCACCACCTACTAGATAATCCCATATGCATTGGTAGAAAAAGTCTTCCAAAATTTATTTTCTTACCTGTCGTCAAATGTAAGAAAACGCACCGGTGTGAAGTTAGTAGCTAAAATATATTAGTCAATTCGACGGAAAAGCCGGATCGCACATTGGTGTACGTTATTTAATGTTTTTTACGGCTTAATTTAATGTTTTTATTTTGGCTATACTTCATAGACACTCCCTGTATAAGCTGTTAGCCAATATTTATTGTATGGTCACCAACACCAACACCAAGGGAGGATGGTGCTTCTGAATTTGTCAGACCGAAATCGGTGCTTGGCATATCCTCGAGTACTGCCAAAGCAACGCTCTTGATCTGGGCTGAGGGGCAAATCCTACAGTACTGGCAAGAACTACCAAGATTTCATCATTCGAAGGCGTTCATATTAAACCCTTGAAAAACGAGAACTAAAAAACTTTTAGAGTTAAACAGGTTGCACTTGTACGAACTTTAATTGGTCTATATACTGGTCACTGCCTTTTGAAATATCATCTGTACAAATTGGGCCTAGCAGAAGATGCTGAGTGCCGCTTGTGCTTAGAAGATGATGAAACGGCTGAACACATATTATGCACCTGCCCCGCTGGGGAAAGGATCAGTTACTCATTATTTGGCAAATAACAACTTCTGCCAGAAGATCTGAATAAGTTATCACCCAATAAGGCGATCAGCTGTTGGGTGAAATATAAGTAGGTGTGATCCACACTAGACCACATGATCGCGGTGGAGGGTCTGGTTTTCGGCCCACTCACTTTTGCACCTAACTTAACCTAATCAACAAGTCCTTTTTAGATGAAGATTAATAATCTAAATTAAATATTCTTCGCCGTTTTAGAAAAAACTACCTTCTTCAGAATATTCTCCATCCTGTATTAAGAGAGGTATCCTTGAAGATAAAACGTGCTATGAATTTGATTATGAAATTTATGAAACTATTGAAATTGAAATTATTTAAACGATTTATGAAATTATTTATTTGTGAAACACCGCATCCTCTTTTCAGCATTGTCACAAAATACGAATTATAGACTTCCTCTAAATATGTGGCAATGTGTGGCTCTTAACAAATGCACTCTTAAATAATACAAAGGGACAAGGATGAAGATAAATGGAGGGCATGCCTTCAAGCAAAGCGCGGATAACTGGTCCAGACCAGGAGATGGGTTAGCTTTTAATTAAGACAAATGTTCCTCTACAAGTTCCTTAGTAAAATCGATGTGAACTAGATTTAAGTTTTCTTGATCGACTAGGATGTGAAGCATGGGAGACAGTTAATCGGTTGCTCAATAAATGCGACGGAGACTCTATCAGATGTTTCAAATTCTTCGGCGTTTAAGGTATAGGATTTTCCTTTAAACGGATTATGGGTGTTTTTGGATAACGTCACTTAGCCGAATCTCCAACATGATTAAAATATTCTTTGTTACAATTTGCATTCGGGCGATTTAAGAAATTTATCATATTCAAGAAGTCTTTTCCAGATTTTTTTATTCAAATTTAAACTCACTAAAGTACTAGGTGCTAGGATTTCACTTCAAGAGTTTTTGGAAAATCGCCAAATATTTTTTTTTTTTGAAAAGCATGTCTCAATGTCATCTGATGTCAACTGTGATCATATAACGGTCCTACCGATTGAATTACAGATTTAATTATTTTTCTGTAAATTTTTTTCCAAATTTCTCGAAGTGAACGACTTATTAAAAAAGTAACATGCCGCCGAACATCCGGGGGTAGGGGGGCATAGAACGTGTCTCTGTTTAACTCATTGAAGATGCTGTCTGTCTCTTACTGGTTTTATCCACGGCCTCAGTAGAGTTCAGGTGCGTAGCAAGGTTTGGGTACTTCGTGAGCATTTTTTCGTGTTTTCGTGCCTTCTACTGTTTACTTATAGCTTGAAATAAAGTTTTATGCGATTGTAATATTAATATAATATTCTAAATTGGTTCAGCGCTATTAACGGAAACGGACAGTGTAATTTAGTAGTGCTGCAAATGCGCCCGCCCATGGCCGGCACCAACTTGCTACGGTTTCCGGCCGTTGTACTAACGAAACATTTTCGATCGACTGCAGAATGAATTCTTTAGGGATGCTAATCTATATTTATAAGATGTCGTTCTTCCTTAAAACAATATGGTTACATAACTTTATGATAGTTCATTATTAAAAACGTTAATGAAAATGCTTTTAATATTCTCCTTTTAATATCTGGTCCAAATTTATTTTCTATTTAAGAATATCTCCTCTTATTACAATTTGATAATGCTGGAAGACTCGTAGGTACTTAAATCTTCACCGGTGTCGACTAAAATGGTTGCAGATAATAGATAAAAACTGTGTGTCTTGTATATCTTGGAATTAAACATTACGGTGGTTTTCGCTAGACGATATTAAACGTCTATATTTATTTATTTAGGGGTACAGCTGCCCCCCAGGACAGATAGAAATCTTAGATAAACTGAAACTTAAAGAATAGAGAGAACAGTTTAAAGTATGTATGTAAATGGAATAATAGACATAAATTAACAACTAATAAATATTGAAAATTGCTGAACAAAAATTTACAAAATATTGACAAATAAATTAAAACATAAAAACAGCAAGAATATTACCTATATTAGCATTTACAATTTTGCATGTCTAAATATACATGTTCACTATAGCGGGAGAAAAACAATTGAGTTCTGTTTTGTATTCAAAAATAATGTTTTAGGCTTCATGCTTCATAAACACTTTTGAAGTATGGCATTTTCTACATTAAATTAATCAGAAAATATCAGTTTAAATATGATAAAATTCAATATGATGCTCAATAGAAATAAAGTTATTATTATTTTCTAAGAAACCATTTACTGAAAAAAGTATCTAATTACACCACTGAAAAGTCTTTACAAAACCAAGTAAAAAGAAATTTGGAATGGAAAAGAATTCTACCTCTAATAGTTTCCGAAATTTCTGCAGTGGTAAAGAAATTTGGTTCATCCAGTATATTGAATAGCTAAAGATGTTTAAATTTATGCGATTTTTTATATAATTATAACATATTGTATACACTGGTGAATATTTTAGTACGTTTATTTTAGTAGTTGCTCAATAAAATAATACAACTGTGGTCCAACTCGCATACGAGCGAGTTGGACCACAGAGGGAATACTGAAGCAAATATTGGCGATATCATTTACATGGTACGAAAGTTTGTATCAGAAAAGTATTGAAAATTACATACGTCGAGTAGCTAGTTCCTTCAAATTAAAAAAAAAATAACACTCCTGTAAGATCAATATGCTTTTATTTTCTTTTTTTAATAGAGATCAGCTGATATTTCACAAGAATTTACAGTTCCAATAATTTAGAAACATATAACTAATGACACTAATATATATGTAAGGAAGATAGCGATTTGTAATAGGAAAAATGATAGTCACTTATCATGTGACACCGTGAACCTTCTCAAATTTACTAATTATTTACAGGAGCAAGTTAATGAGAAAACAACACACTACCGTAATTTATGAGGCAGCTTTAATGTTTACCTGAAATTAGATTTCAGAGAATATACCTTTGGAAGTAAACTTAACTTAGTTATAAAATTTCTTGAGAAGATAACCTTCAAGGAAGTTTGATCAATTACTAGTGCTTGATATTAATATTTCTTGATTTTTATGTACCTCTTATAGGTACCAAGTCTCCCATGTCATCTGATTAATGAGAATTATCATGGTTATATCATTTCACTGAATTTTATATTCCCAAGTCGCATTACGAGAAACGCACTTTCGTAAATTCAACATTTCTCAAAAAGATAGAATCATTTCTAACACAAAATAGTAAAAGCCTTTCGTAAATTTAGCACAAAATTATATGATGTCCTATCAGAAAACCATAACTTACATCATTAAATAGTTATGATGAATTTAAAATTTTGTGATAGAAAAAAGAGGGGGAATTGTCATGTCATTAATTTTGAGGTTAGTTTGTTGTTTTTTGTTTGGTTCAAGCATATATATAATACTACTATATCGCGGGTAGAGGCCCAAAAATTCCGAAAACAACACGGCGCCGACATCTCAATCCTTATCGAGAGTACCTTAGTCAAATATGCGCATGCGCACGAATTTCGCGACATCCAATAAGCATGCAGCATAAATACTGCATCTCTGTCTACCGACTTCTTTTAAAAAAAGTTGAAAGTTGGGAAGTCTGTCAGCCTATAAACAGTGTGTCAGCTTCCGTAACCATGGAGATTGCGCATGCGCAAATCGAACAAAGGGTCTCTGGAACAGTATAGCACTATATCTTTTGTCCTTTAATGTTTTCGGAGAAACCGCTTATGGGCTAACATAGGAAACACGCGATATAGTAGTATTATATATATGGGTTCAAGGGATGCAATTTTGATAAAAGCATAAAAGTAAGCACAAAAAGTACCTAGCAGATTTGTTAGTCACAATGGAGGGTGAACAATTTCCAGTGGATATTTTGGTTGGCAGACAAAATATACAGTAGTTCTTACTCAACAAGACATTCATGAAATGGACGTTTATGCGCATGTCTCCATCCAACATTAAACCTAGCTTCTGTTTGTAAATTAATCCTGTCAATTTTTCTGATGGAATCCATGCCCAGCATAAATTCATCACATCCATCACAAAACTGAGCTGACTTTACGAAAGTGCGGATGGCAACAATAGAATTTGACAACTGATTGTCAAACACTTCTGATGTGAAATGTTTTTTAATTATAATGTCGATAAACATTCGTTTCAGGTTAATAGATGAGACACTTTAGATATTTGTCTAAAAGTGCGCGACGACGGGTTGTGTGTGGTCTGTAGAGAGGTTGCTGCCTTTTAAACTGAAAATACAAAATTTCGGTAGTTTGCACTTTAGAGGCAATTTTTTATTTTACTTTTTAACTAATTATAATTATTATAAACAATGAAACATATTTCTTCAAATAAGTAAAAAGTAATAATTGTAAGTAATAAAACATAAAATAAAAAAAGTTGCCTCTAGTGGGGCATTGCTTAAAACACTAAAGAAGAACAGTAGATTGGAGATAGGCAAAAGAAAATAAGTAGCTACTTACTAAAAACTATTAAAAATCAATTATAATTTTGTAATGCTTTTTTCTCATTTTATGTATTTTATTATGTAATATTCTTGTTTTGAGTTTTTCGTTTAGTTTAAATCAACATAACAATGATTCAGTATATCCATTATATTTTTTTTCGTATTTATAGACAAGATAATAGGTAACTATTTTTCTCTTTGGAGCATTAGTGATGGCAATAGTAAATTAAGAATAATTAAGACTCTTACGAGCCACGTATAAGCTGGTTTACTAGCTTCTGTGGAGTAATTCTGCTTTATTTCTTGGTGTATCAATTATTACAATATATTTTTAAATTATCATTATCATTATTATTTTCATTATCATTATTATTATTATTATTATTATTTATTATTTTTCTTTTTTTTTTTTTTGAAATCCTGTCGACCGGTTTCCCTGGCTCCGATTCTCAGGGTCGGCCGCTGGTGGTAATCAGTAGTTACTCCCCACGGCCGTGGGGCGAGTAACTACTGAGTCCGGGCATCGTGTGCCCTCAGTAGACGTAATGAGCCCAGAATGACCGCCTTCTGCATTGTTCCGGCTAGAAGATCTGCCGAATTTCGGCATGCTGGTATGATCTTCAGTTCCTAAAGCAGTGTATCTCTTGCTCCACCGAGGGCTCCTATTATCAGTACCACAAGCTTCACAGTATGTTCTGGATGGAGTCTGCGGAATTCGAAGAGAAGCTCTCGATATTTCGTCCATTTCTCCTCCTCTTTCAAGACAACGTTGTTGTCGAGCCGAGAACTCGATGACAAACATTGTCTTGAGCTGGTGGTCGAGGAGGACTACATCAGGCTTATTGGCTCGAATCTGCCTGAGCGTGGGAAATGAGTAGTTCCAATAAATTCGGCACTTCTCATTCCCGGACGGACTCAATATCCCCCGGAGCGCATGACAGCACTGGTGTTTCGTCTATCTCGTATGAGTGCCGTAGAAAGTAGTAAAGCACTCGTAAAGCCGCATTGTGTCTATGGATATAGGGCGAGGCTGAATATGCCGAACAAGCGGAGAGCAGATGCATAATTGTCTCCGGCGCCCTATGGAAGGCCCTGCAGCTGACCTCGGGGATCTCCATACCCATGACACGGCTTCGATAGACGGGGGTGTTAAATACACCATCCTGGCAAGCCATTATGAATCCCTCGGTCTCGGACTTAAGCCCCGCTGACCTTAAATTATATTTATAATATAATTTAAGGTCATACAGGGTGTCCCCGTTTTTTCGTTCATAACTTTGGCAAAGAATAGAGCATGCAAAAATAATAGGGTTTTTCCTATAAAATTTTTTTCTAAGACGCTTCGTTGTCGTTATACGGGGCGTTCAATTTTTAAAAACAAATTTTATTTTCTTTAATATTTACTAAACCTATAAATATTTTTTGTTGAAACTTGGCACACACTAATCGTGATAAAAATCTAATATTTTGACGTAAAAAATATTTTTCGACTAAAGACAGTGCCGTAGTTATGGGGTTTTGTTAGCAATTAAACCCCCTAAACTTCTACGCCAATGACGAAAAATAATTTTTCGATACAGATGTTAGTATTTTGATTCTCTGTCTAAAAAAAAGTACTCTTGACAAAAATCGCTAGGAAGTCTTCTTTTTGAGATATTTGGATCATTTAACAATGGTTAGCTTATGAAATTATTTAAATCTTGGCTAAAAGTTAGTGTAAAATTAAGTAGGCATAGCAAGTTTCAATTTTTAACAATAGTATTGACATATGTCATGTTTAATCAGTTTGTTTAAATTAGTGTTGGATGTACCTAGTTTGAGTAATTGGTTGAAATTAGTTACAGTTATAGTTTAAATAAGTTAATAATGTTTAGATTTACTAATCAAGAATACACAAATATACATTTTGTTTATGGATTTTGTAACGGAAATTCCGTAGCTGCTGCAGCTGAATACCAAAGACGGTTTCCAAATACAAGACATCTATCCCCAGCAGTATTCAGAAGAGTTCATCAGCATCTTTCAGAAGATGGTCCTGCACGTAGGAGAAAACAAAATAGAAATAATAATGTTTTAGTTAGAGGTAGAACTAGACGTGTTCTTCGGTTATTTGAAGAAACAAGATCTATGAGTGTTCGAACAGCTACTCACATTCTTAATATACCTCGTGTTACAATTTGGAAAACTTTGCACAAAGATCGTCAAAGAGCTTTTCATCTACATCCCGTACAAGCTTTACATCCAGGAGACAACGAAAGGCGTTTAGAGTTTTCCAATTTTATTATTAATTCCCTGAATAACAACGAACACTTTCTCCGGCAAATACTGTGGAGAGACGAGTCCCACTTTACTCAACGGGGAGTTATAAATTTTCATAACTTACATTTATGGGCCCATGAAAACCCGCATGGTATAAGACCGAGAAATTTCCAAGAAGAATTCAGTGTCAATGTGTGGGTTGGAATTTTCAACAACAATATTTTTGGACCATACCTTTACCGGATGGACTTAATGCCGCTACATTTCTTCAATTTTTGGAAACAAATCATTTTAACATGTGGGAGGAAATACCACTCCCTGAGAGAAGAAATGCTTGGATGCAATTAGATGGTTGTCCTGCACATTATGGACGGCAAGTTCGGGAGGGGCTAGATACTGTCTACGGGGAAAGGTGGATTGGTCGAGGTGGTCCAGTTGCTTGGTCTGCTCGATCACCTGATCTCAATCCCCTAGATTTTTTGTTTAGGGCTTCTTAAAAAAAAGTATATACGACCCCAGTTAACAATAGAGATTTAATAAATCGTATTCGAATGGCTTGTAATGAAATAAATAATGGCATGCTAATTCGTACAAGACGTTCATTAAGAAATCGATGTCATCTTTGCATTCAAGAAGAAGGATATCATTTTGTGCATTTATTAGATTAAATCATTTGTAAATTATTATTGTTTTTGCCGTTTGTAATAATTAATATTGTATTTGTAATATTATTTTTTCACATTATGGTATACGCTGCGGGGGGAGGGGGTTGAAATGAGAATTTATTTCAACAAATTACACAAACTACAAGCAAACAAACTGATTAAACATGACATATGTCAATAGTGTTATACTGTTGTTAAAAATTTAAACTTGCAGTGCCTGCATAATTCTACAATAATAATTTTTAGCCAAGATTTAAATAATTTCATAAGATAACCGTTATTAAATGTTCCAAATATCTCAGAAAGGGGGCTTCCTAGCGAATTTTGTCAAGGGTACTTTTTTTTAGGCAAAGCATCAAAATACTAACTTCTGTATCGAAAAATCATTTTTCGCCATTGGCGTAGAAGTTTAGGGGGTTTAAATGCTAACAAAACCCCATAACTACGGCACTGTCTTTAGTCGAAAAGTATTTTTTACGTCAAAATATTAGATTTTTATCACGATTAGTGTGTGCCAAGTTTCAACAAAAAATATTTATAGGTTCAGTAAATATTAAAGAAAATAAAATTTGTTTTTAAAAATTGAACGCCCCGTATAACGAGAACGATAAATATTATTATTATTATTATTATTATTATTATTATTATTATTATTATTATTATTTTTATTATTATTACCCCAGAAACAGGAATAACGACATTGAATTGGAAAATTCATTGGACTCTCCCATAATTTCACCGAAATCGTAGCTTAATAACGCAACGGCCTGTACATGCCCATAAAGACTTGAATTTAGGACACACTGTATATGTCTTCTATCTTGAGGAACCATAGTATCTGCGCCCCACTGCGGCTAAGCACCAATGAAGCAACCTTACCTAACTAGTAATATTGGCTAAGATTATCTTCTATCCTGTGAAATGTTGGCGCCGAATTTCATTAACTTTGATCGAATTAGGAATTGTTGCCAGATTATACAGTATCCCTCTTAATCTCAATATCCCTCTCTCCATAACAATAAAACTATGAAGCCGTTTAGTAATTATTTCGGTAATAATTTAAATTTAATTACTCTGGAACAAAATGGACGGGCATACATGTGTTTTACAGGCGCCCGCCGGTTGGTTGTCCCTAGAGGTCCTTGTCCGTTGTGGTTATCATTACAAGTTTACTTGCAACAGATTTCTGTTCATTACATTTTGTAGGAATTCCGAAACGGTTGTGATTAAACGTCCACCTAAGCTTATAAAATCCAGACGAACAGTAACTCTAATAAAACTAGCGAGTGCAATTTTAAACACGTGCGTACATGTGAAATATGCAAGGGTGTAAGCACGGACAGCTGATTTGGGTGATAGAGAGTGCAGTAAATTATATTGAATTGTCCAATTATAAATTTTATTAAAGCTATTTTGTTCTGAAACATGGGCAATTTGACAATGTTAATTACAGAGATATCAACAATTATCTTGGTGAAAGGTGGTCATGGAGTGTTTAATAATTATCGTGTATCTTATGCCAATAAATTTTTGTCAGAATTTTCCAAGCAGTTCTTGTGAAATTTTCTTGGTATTGGTATTGTCAGCATTTTTTGAATTATATGACCTCTATACAGTCCGTACGATATTTGTTGAGTCAAAATTCTCAGAAAGGAGAAAGTCAGTAAAGTTCTATTCTCGGAACGTGGAAGGGTGTGCCGCGGCTGCTATTTGCAAGCATTGGTGTACCTTGAAATTTTTGGGCGATATTTTCTGAATATTTGAAGAATTTGGAGGAGCGAATGATCCAACGTAGATTTTAAATAAAAGAAAACTGTAATATTATGTCATTTGTTTTTATTTCTTTTACAATTTATGACTTAGTCTAAATAAATTTTATTATACTATACAATAATGCTGATACAAAAATACAGCCCCTGATCTGATAAATTTTCGAAGTCATCGTCTGTATCACTAGAAGTTTCACTGCATGAAAATGTGATGATAACCAAATCTTCTGTTATCACATCAACTCATCCAATTCATCAACAACAGTTTATCAACTCAGTTCATCCAATCTTGGACCTTAACTGATAAAACTTCTTTTTCTGTCAGAGTCAAAAGCATTCTTCTTTCCTACATTGTTTTTAACTTGAACCCACATCATTTCAATTGGATTTAAATCAGGATGGTAGGGTGGGAGTCTGACTTAAGGATGTAAATTTGTTACTACCAACATTTAAAAACAAAAAGTTTAGTGTTGAAAAAAGTTTCTTTTTGATACGCAACTGCGTTTCATTATGACTTGTTTATAGACGCAAAATAAAAAAAGTTATTTTTAAACACGAAAAAGAACATTAGACTTCGTTAGTTTCCTTGTTAATATCATATATAGACCAACCTTGTACGCGTGAAGCTTCGTGAAAAAAATTAAAAAAGAAGCGAAATATGATTTAAGTAGTCTAAATTATTTAAACAATTAATTGATATTTATTAAACAATCTGCAATAGATAGGTACTACAAGCAAGCAAAATAAGGGTTCTCAAGTTTATGTAATTAAAAATGACGGTTAAAAAGTATTCAATCGAATGAAGACAACAAAGGAAACAACATAACGTAAACAATATGTAAAACATTTTTCAGAGACACAAACCAACTGTAATTCGTTACTATGCATTGTATCAGCGAAATATGTAGAGTAACTATTACGGTCAGTAAAGAATAAAAATGTCAAATATAATAATAAAGCTACTTACATGTAGAAATGAGTAGTAACCAATAACACTAGAGAACTAGTGTACCCGGTGTAATTGGTTTAACTATAATGTTAACTCCAGTTTCAGTTAGACAGTCTAGTATAATAATATGTCCGTTGAATCAAGGAATTTGCGTACAGGAGTCTCTAATGGTTTACCTCGTTCCCTCGGAGGGTTCTTAAACATGCCTCATATACTGAAGTTTACAACTACAAATTTCATTTTAGGATATCACTATTTACTATTTCTGTTAATGTTAACGGAAACAAACCGATAAATAGTCATTCGCATACAAGTAAAGTACATACATTTTCAACTTCCAAAACGTAGCTTTGACAGTCTAAACGTTAGTACAGAGCGTTGAGTGATAAAATGGATTTTGTCACTTAACGTCCAGAGCTAAAAAACGGACACTGATGGTTATGCTCTTACATTACATTATACAAATTAAAAAATATAAATATAATTACCATTTTCAACAAAAAAAAAATCAAATAATTTTTTTGCTTTTGGTCTATTTTAAAAAAAATCAAAATTTCGCTCTATCTTTGGCGTAAACACTTTTTTCTAAGTAACGTTACGTCTCTTCAGAATCATTATCCACTTCATTTTTTCTAATACGGGGTCATTAATATTTTTAGTCACTGGACAGCATTTTTGCTTCTCAGTTCAATGATGTATCATATAATAGTTTTTATCATAGTTTAGATAGTAGATCATAGATAGTTTAAAAATAATAATGAACAGTTAATGGAACAAATAGACAAGCTAAAAAAAGTTGAGGACGGTTCTGAAGGAATGAAACGTTACTAATAAAAATGTTTACGCCATTCGATAGAGCGAAAGTTGCTATGGGAAACTGTCCTTTTTATTTCAATAATTTTTCAACGAAATCTGAAATATAAAAAAATTAATTACCGAAATTTAGATTTTTTTTAATATCTCAGAAACTAATTATGTTAATCTTGATTTTTTAGGCAACTTATTGGTCACCAAATTACGAAACTTTGCCCCAATTTAATCTAGTCTCAATCTTTAATGGATTCTAAGATAAAAATGTTACACTCTATATAAACACCCTGAACTATTTCCAGCAAGAAAACCATAAAGATATAGATACGATTTTTTGTATTAGTATTATTTGCATTATTTATGAAATTTGCAATTAATCTCTGAACAATTGCAATAAATTCCTAATAATTTTCACAGCTGGTTTTAGCAGAAATGATTGCAATCCAGAATTTCTCAACTTCAGTAGATAGTAGATGTGGAATATTTGTCATCTTTAGAACTTGAGAGTAAAAGAGGAATGACATATAAATCTCTTTGAGAGGAAAGTTGGTAAAACTTAGCCGAAGTTCCCGACACAAAACATAAAAGGCAAAAAATGTATAATGTAAAAGTATACAATACGTTTTATTGAAAGATTTGTGTTTCAATAAGGGGCTTCCTGATAAATTTATAGAACGTATGATGGTCAGCTGAATTTCTATTATATATAAGTTTCAAGGTAGCCAAACATAATACAAACTATATCAGTGATCTGATAAATACACATTCGATACACATTCGATACACATTTTTCATCTGTTTTGTGTTTTATATATTTTGGGAGGCTTTCTATTTGTACTATTTATACACGATATAGAGAAGTAAAAAACTTAATACTGTATTGCGAACCTTATTACGATCTGTGATATTGATATTACTTCGGAGATAATATTAAAGTATTACCTAAATTAGAGTTGTGTATTCTAGTGTTAAAAAAAACAGGAAACCAGAAGTAATCAAATTAAATCTTCAAAGTGTAGTATCACAACAAACTATTGGATATTTCATTTGTTATTTGTTAGGATATTTAATTGGATATTTAAGTAACGTTTCGTCCCTTCAGAACCATCATCAACTTTATTTTTCCTAATACGACCTCATTAATATGTTTCAGTTACTCGATAGCACTTTTGCTTGTGAGTTCAATTATTGATCTATCATTTCCTATAGTTTCTTTAGCTTTGTTCGTCCAATTATTTTGTAGATTATATTTTTACAAATCTGGATAGAGTAATTCTGTAATAAAATGTCTTTACCATTTTTTTTAAGAAACATTGCCTATGTTTCTTAAAAAAAATGGGGATCTCTAAAACTGTCATGTATTTCTTTTTCTAAAGTAAAATAATTAAAAAGTTCTAGTCCATCCAGGGCATTTTCCTTGGATAGACCTGTACTTACCCTAGTTCCTTCTGTGGCCGTAGTTGAATGATCATTACGGCTGACCTGCAGGGATCGCAATCTACAATCTACCCCCTTCATTTCCTTCCATGGCTAGAACTGTGGTAAACCGGCCAAGACTTTACTCTGGACTTGTGTCTTTGGACACCACACAATCGGTAAATAAGGTTGCGCGCCCCAGATTTCAACTAAAACGAACTAATTTCCCCTAATTTCTGCTATTGCTAAGACTCAGAACGTAAGTATTGTATACCACACATCCAGTGAAAAAATTTGAGGTCTGTATAATGTTAAGTTCAAAAGAAATTAAAATCTGACAAATTAAGGTTATATGTATACTGTAAAAGGATTTTAAAATAATGGCAGTTTCAGTTTTCAATACCTCCTGAAATGAGGCTGTAATAATTTACTACCGAATACAGGTTGGTCAAACAAGGAGGGGATGGAGGATTTTGACCAAACTAAAGAATTTCATGAGTATTTTAATGAGGGATGTAGTCAAGGTCAATGACAGGCACAATTTAAAATTATTTTGGATATTTTGGATTTCAAAAATAAGTTACGGACCAAATATATATTTTTTTTTCTATAACACCCCGCATATTTTGCTTTTAAAATATTAAGGACAACTAGTTGAACAATTGGGTTATGATGGTCTGGCGGTAGTAGTTTTTGAGACAAAAAAATATTTTAAGAACAAAGTGCCTCTGTTCGGTACACCTACAGGGTGGCCCATTTGGACTTAGGACACCTCTGTAAAATGGATATTTTAAGTCCGATTTTGATGATTTTTTTTTAGGTTGTTACTCATGGAAAATTGCATTTTGTGGCAAATAGACAGATTTCTTTATTTCATGGGTTACTTGATCTTCACAACGTATTTTGGGGCATAAATTAATTTAGTGAGAATTGTTATTAATATTCTGTACTTTAGGATGAAATTTGGTACAGAGCTATTTGAGGGGGCGCAGAATACAGTGGCGTACTTAGTTTTCGTCTAAAAAAATCGCTAATACGATTTCTCGAAATTTCGCCCCCAAAAAAATTGCAAAGTAGGCCTTGATTTGTGTAACAGAAATCTGTCTATTTGCCACAAAATGCAATTTTCCATGAGTAACAACCTAAAAAAAAAATCATCAAAATCGGACTTAAAATATCCATTTTACAGAGGTGTCCTAAGTCCAAATGGGCCACCCTGTATATTGGAGGAAACCAAAACAAATGATTGAAAAAGAATAACACCGCAAGACACTTGATATAGAGTAATTAAAAACTTAACTCGTCATTCTATACCTCGGTATTATATTAGGTGATCACAATACGCAAACTGTTTTTAACGCATAATATTATAACTTCTAATACCCTGTATGTTATAACATCTATAAATTTTACATTAAATAGCTACATAGACTTATACAAAAACTTTTTTAAAATATTTCATAACTCTGTAATCCACAGTTTTTTTGGATATTAATACCTTAGTATTAATATCCAAATAGTTCGAATATTAAAAAAAAGTGTAATTTAAAAAATATATTATGTTCAGAAAATATTATCTATTTCTACAATAAATGTTACTAAGCTTAAACTTAACGTAATTAGGCTAATTCATTAAACAATACCAAAAAGGATAATTTAAAAA
This sequence comes from Pogonocherus hispidulus, assembly GCA_963924545.1. Classification (NCBI taxonomy): domain Eukaryota; kingdom Metazoa; phylum Arthropoda; class Insecta; order Coleoptera; family Cerambycidae; genus Pogonocherus; species Pogonocherus hispidulus. Next base: position 82,535,339 of record OZ004693.1, read on the forward strand.
AATGAAATAATTTAACAAGAAAAATATTTTGGTAAACACAAATTTAAAGACAATGCATAACAAAAAGATCTATTAATAAATATTCTTTTCTTGTACTCCACATTTTCTGTTTAATTGATTCTTTCCAAAAGGTAAGACTTTAAGCTTATTTTTAGCTTATTTTCCTGAAAAAACAATATTTTTGAAATCCTACTTTATAGAATTGAATGTTTGATTATTTGACCCTCAAAATGGACGCTAACACATATTTTGACAGAAGCAAATGATTAAGATTACTGATTAATAAAGGTACTGTAATAAAAACCCCAACTATTTGAAAATATAGTAAATAGTTGAAGTATGCTAAAGGGCAGAACTTATTTTTATAAGCTTTAAATATGTCTTCACATATTTCAACCTCATTTAATTCCTCATTGGAAATTTTATTTCAAATTCGTGTATCTAACGCAAATATGAAGCAACCCAGAACATTTTTCATTCCTGGGGGCAAAGAGAATAAATGTTTGACTGTTGTGGCATATACAAATCGCAAATATTTCGTTAAGCCTTAAATTTTAAACCAATAGCCAAGCCATAAACGCGTTCAGAGGACGCTCAAAGAAAATAGCTGATTTTCTTAATTTACCTCATTTAATTTTCATAACGAGGAATATACAGTAGATCATCGGTCTCCTTGTGAACCAATAGCAGAGTCCTAATGTGAATAAAATAAAATGCATGCCTACTGGAAAAACAGCTGCAATAACATGCTGAAGAGTATATTGAAAACCTATAATAAATATTATAATAACATAAATAAATAACGTAAAATATTGCAAGAAAAAAATTGTTATAATAACATTTAATGATATTTATGATACTGATATATGATATGATCATATTAATAACAATTTTTCCAGCTTAAATTTTCTTTTTTGCCCACGATATTTAATAATTGATATAATATATTATTACAGCAGAAAAAGCATGCGTGCAAGTTCCCAAAGGACTTAATAATCCTTGCCATGTGGAGCAGTTGATTGCTCAACTGAGGACCTGTACAGGTGCCTCTACTGTGCAAAAAAAGTAAAATATAGTGCCATACTCTCTGTATAATCATTTCATTGAGTTTTTTCATTCAAAATACTTTATAATTTCTAATTTCATTTTTAATTAAATTTCTCATTTCACTTTTGATTTAAAGTTTAATTTAATATCTAATTAATTTAAAAAAAGGTATTGTTTCATCACCCAAGTACGATTAAGTATTTAAGGTTCTAATATTTCAAAGTAGGGTGGAAACGTGTAATATGTTGTGATTAAAGTACAAGTTGAATGTTTAATTGGTGTATAAAAACTGTATTTTTTAGTGATTCATGTGTATGTTATTCAGTAACTGGCTCTGTTTATTTTCACTTTGATTTTTTCTCATTCATTTTTAGGAGCATGGGTTGGATACATATGTTGGTAAATGAAACTCATCTAATTCTTAAAGCGCACCATTCGTTTATTTTGAGAACATTACACTATTACATCCCTAGCATGCTCTTTAAGTTTTATATTACCACAGTAATAGTAAATGCCACAGCCATTTAGTAAATGGCTGAATTAAGTGTTATAGTATTTTCTCATGAAAAGGAAACATCTTATTTAACTTTAATATGGGGGTTTCCTATGTACCTCCTAAAACATCGGTTTTTAGGCAGGCATTTTAAATTATACTATTTCTTCCTGGGATTATTGTCAAAAACTGTTAAAGAGAAAATAGTGTTTAATTTAATGACTGTGTCTAAATAAACACGATATCAAAACAATATCAGAATATGATTTTTGTATACTGTTAAGGGCCGATATATCCGCCTCTTGGTTATGTTATTCTTAATTAACTAGAAGTTAGGTGTAGCTTTCTTAAACCATTTGATCTATGCCTTTTCACAATCTAAACTACTAGTTAGTTAGCAGTCACTTAGTTAGAGGTGGATACCAGCCCTTAAAGTTATATATTTAATTATTGTTATTTGTAATAGTCGAGAAAAATCCTTACATTTTCCTATCTCAAAACACACTTAGACACTATTAGAACCTTGTTTAAAAGACAGTATACTATTAATGAAATTTAAATAAGAGTTACATATAATGAATACACAAAAAAAAATGAAAAAAAAGAAGTGTATCCTTTTCCTTATATTTTTATTAGCCCACAGGCTAATAAATCATTCTTATAGTAGTACCTGCATGTTTTTTTGTACAAACAATAATCCTAAAATCACATTACCTAATTGCTTTAATTTTAATTAAAACTTTAGTAAAGTTAATAAATATTTTTTTCTCTGAAAATCGAGCCATCATTAAATAGAAGTAATATTTCTTGAAATGACAACATTTTTTGCACATACTTTAGCGTATCTGGACTTTCTTGATTACTTCAAATTAATTGTATTGCTTTCATTCATTATCTCTTAATGGCAAATGTATTTTTAAAGGTAGCAGTGTTCTGTTACTTTGCTCTAATCCTATTTAATTCTAGCACTTCAGACCTTCAAATGAAATATTAATTAAAATGTAGAACGCGAGATATAGTGTTTTCTTTGTATAGGCATACTATATTTCTAATAAATTATTTATTTGTTTATTTCTTTATTTGTTTGTTTGTTTTTCGTGTATTTATTTATTTATTTATTTGTTTATTTATTCAAATGAAAAACTTTTACACTACAAAAGTATTTACAGTTCGGTACGCGTAAAACTGACCTCCCCTTTTTATTGTCTTAATTATCAACATATTTTTGTGTTTCTAAAGACAGGCCCATGTGACTGTTGTTGTAAAATTTATAGTATTTGAAAATTGTAATTACCTAAAAAGAATATACGGGGTGTAACAAAAGCCACCTGTTTTTAGTGGAATACCCTCTATATTTTGGAAAAACTAAAATCTCCTATTTTTTCTTAATCCAACGATATATGTATGTATAACATTTTGGAGACTATTTTTTACTATATAATATATACTATAATAGAAAATCTTACAAGCATTTTTAATGCCGCAGATGAAATACTACAGCACTTATTTATGCACTACGCCAATAAATTAGAGGAACACTAAGAAAAATAGTAGAAATTTTCTTTATAGTTTTATAAAAGCAGTGAATAGTAATCTGGTTATTTTATCGTTTATTTATCGTAAGGTTAATAGAATTTGAGTAAATCAACCTTATCATCTCAAAAGAAAACTATAAAACGTAGGAACAGTTCACGGACAAAATCATATTTTTAAATTCAATAGCTTAATTCACAAAAATAGGTCAAATCGAATTTAGTTTCGTACTAAAACTTTGTATGTAAGAGATATCTAAGTGAAGTTTAAGTTGCAATAGTCCTGACGTGACATTAGTCGAAAACGGATACAGATTACTTAATGTAAGCGAAGGCAACTTACTGTAGGCCCTTCTGTTAGATACAGGGTGTAGAATCGATACTTGGTACCACCAGCCTACTAGATTTCATAGTTTTTATAAAACTATAGAGAAATGGCGTTCCTCTAATTTATTAGCGCATCGTATTTAAAACAAAACATTTTCGATAAATGAATGAGATGGGAATAAATTTACCTCATCTTGCAGAAAAGTGATATATGATAAAATTGTAATTAGTCTAAATTATTTTCAAATAATTTGCAATTATTCATTATTCAGAGTTCAGTTATAAATAAGCGAATAGAAGAAAACCTTGTATTTGTTCTAATCCTTACCAACTGCTTGCTGCTTACTAGAGGTTTTGCCCCTCCTTGGGTTGTTTCTGAAAATATCGGATTGTATTGATTCGTCGTCCAGTAAACTCTCCTCTTTAATTTTATTCCTTCTGGAAATATTGAATTTTGCAGCTTCATTGCCACACCAGGCAAGCTCAAATAAGTACAGGTAATTTTTTTTCTGCAAGCCGTCCGGGTTTTCTTCGTCATAACTTCTTACCATTTCAAGTACTTATTGGCTCGTTTGCGTTTATGAACTCTCTTTCATTTGTTCTTGTAGGTTTTGAAGCGGTTTACCGCTTTGTATTTCTAGCAAAACGAGATCACTTGAAAATAAGATTGGTAAAGGTGTGGTTTTTTTCTATGGAATTCTACTAAATTTAAAGTAATTATCTTGCAGCATGTGCGCCTTTGCATTCTGATTGTTTTTATCCCTCGTCATTTTAACTTTTCATATTAAAGTCATATTATGTTCCAAGACCATTAGCTCAAGCTCTAGCTCAAGACTTTTAGCTAGTTCTTCTATTGGGGGAGTTTTTTTTAATTTATCTATAAGATCTTGCTGAAAGAAACTGCGAAAACTGATTTTTTCGTTTTTAATGAGTCGGTGCGTATTTTCAGAAATGCTTTCTCAATATTTGCGATTGATGTTTCTCCAAATCTGTTTATTCTCGTTAAAAATGCTCATTTTTATTAAAAACTTCGTTTGACGATGACTGATTATCGACTGACTCTGAAAACATTAGTTAAAGTTTTGTCTAGTGAAAAACCAACTTATAGGTTTTGCCAAGGTAGGTATATATTTTTTAGTTAAAAACAGCTCGTTGCTATGATGATAATAAAACTTTCTAGTGAAATAGTAATCAAACAATCAGTTTAGAAACAATTGTCATTCCTCCTATCAATGTTTATATGATTTTTATGAAAAAATTCTGATATTTCATTACGCATAACTGAGATGAAATTTACCAAGGCACATTCTTTATTCGTTTTTTCTTCTGGCCTTTCCTACACGTCCGGGATCAAATTAAAATTTCAGAGGGACAAGCAGCTAGTTAATTAAATAACATGTGGTATTTCTTTGTCTTCCACAAAATGTATTGATCCCTCTGTTACTTTTGTTATGTAGATACAGTTTATGGACTGATTTGATTAATAAACTAGAGGTACTTGAAGAAATCATCAAAAAAATATCCACCATGTTGTACACTGTAGCTGTGTTCTTTCGCTCTACCTAAAAATCCAAAAATTTAAGTAATCCGTTTTATTTTTTCATCTTCTAAAGGTAACTGTTGATTGGCCTGTTGTCGATTGTCGACAATAAACTTTCTTAACCTAAACCTATCAGGCCAAAGTGTTCTGTAAAATCGTGATAAAATTAATGAGATAAATAGTTACACCATTTATTATTTTGTGTATATAACCATTAAGTATTAGTATTTTGTATATATAATACGCATGTGCGCAAGGATTGTTTTGATAGAAACGTCCCAATTTGTTGAATTCGAATCTACGATAACACCTCAAGTAATACCGGTAGATCGAACGATAATATATCATATGGATAAGATAGAAGAATGCGAAAAAACAGAGTATAGATATAGAAAAATATATAAATATTATTAGTATAAGTATAACTATTAACATGTTAACTGTTAAAAAAAATATTGTGTCCAAATGTCAAAAAATGTCAAATATCAGGTACTTCAAAATAAAAGCATAACTCACCTAATAATAATAATAATAATAATAATAATAATAATAATAATAATAATAATAATAATAATAATAATAATAATAATAATAATAATAATAATAATAATAATAATAATAATAATAATAATAATAATAATAATAATAATAATAATAATAATAATAATAATAATAATAATAATAATATCTCTACCCCTCATTCTAATCACAAGGATTAGCCCGAAAGTCTGAGACTTGTGTGGGAGAGGGGGCGGCATATTATTATTTCGCGGCCCGCATTTGCGCCTCAGGAACGACTTACGTTGGTAGGCCCTAACCACTATTCAGTGCTGGAATGAGGGAAACCTGGAAAACCTCATTAGTTAGGGGGACAGCCAAACATTAACTGATTTTAATCTCTCACATTAACACCAAGTTGACTTCTTCCCATCCTAGGCCCATCGTCAGGATAGTTGCCAAGCCATCCCTGCGAATAAGCCTTGATCTACTAGTAAACATTTTAATTAAAAATTGTTTGGTGGAATGGGAATTAGAACTCGCGACTTCAGAGCCAAGATTCTGATTCCTCGATTGGATATCGAATCAACCGTGTATCCTTGTTACACTCCAACACATTTCGTAATATCTTCTTTTTCTAATTTGTCTATTACTGTCGAATCGAGAAATGTGAATTTGACCCCTGGGTTGTTGACGCTAAGTCCTGAGCCACCGGCTGAAGCACCTAAGCATCTGATACCTTGATACACGGGAAACCTTACTCGGCTAAATCACGTCGCTTACTCCTATTTCAGCAGGGACCTGGCAACTTGATCTAGCCGATTATGTTATGGAAATTGATGTAATTTTGTGACATTCATAGAATAATCCGTACAAAAAGAACTGTCAAACTATCATTTGTCATTTTTTAAACATTAGGCGTAAAAAACAGTATCAATTAAAAAGTATATAAGAGGGATAATAATAAGAATAGACTAGATAAATAATTTTCATAATTATATTTTAAATAATATGTTTGTCTGAAAAACCATGTACGTATAACGTTTAGTTAATTTATTAAATTTTTAGCATTAATTATATTTGATATAGTGTTTTTTTTGCATGACACATTAAAATGTGGCGTGATACTACCTGCACTACGGTCTGGTTTATATTTTTCAGATGGCATATTCTCAAAGAAATTTTTCAACTAGTTATTTATGCTTTTTACTGAATGAATACCTACATTTCAGGTTTAGTAAATTATACCCATATTTCCCACAGAAAGGCGCCAACTTGAATTCTATTGGAATTTCATTTTATATAAAAAGGAAAGTGACAAAATATATATTGCTTCAAAATATGCAAGACGTTCGAATTTTTATTTCCAAATCATTTTGTTCAAATTCAATAATATGAAAATCAAATAACATATTGCATTTTCTTATGATGTGACGTGAACTGACAAAATAACGTTAGGTATTAAGTGGAAGCTGAAAATAGAATGTCAGTTTTATATTTATAAAAAAAAGCATTTAAATATATTTTCTGATTTTCTATGCAAGGTGGTCCACGATATTTTAGCCGCTCAACATCTCGAAAACTATTTGAATTACGATTTTGAAATTTGGTGAGTTTAAACAGTCGACACCGTTGTTCATTTCTGGTATAAAAGGACTTTATTATTTATACATTTCCGGTGACGTGACATCAACATACAAATTTTAAATAGGACACCCGGTATTTTATTACGATTTTGGGAGGGCCTTTCTAATATCATTTCAACAATACCATACTTATCAGTTTTTGTGGAAAATAGTTATAATATAAGCTCTTAAGTGTGGGATTTCATAACTAATTTTTATATGGGTTTACGTACGAATTTTGAAAGCACCTTTAAAAAAAATAATGCAAGTGACAGAAGTCTAATATAATTTAAATAAGGAAAATAATAATTATTTTAATATAATAATAATTATTCAGCTATATACAGCTATGTATATGTGAACAAACAGCTATGTTATATACTCACAAAAACAGAAATTATAAGAGGTTCTTCATGCATATATAATACATACTTCAATATATGAATGTATACTCGTATATCTAAGGCACATGTGTCAAGGTAGATCTATGCCCACCGGCTGATACGAACAAATCCCAAGGGTCCACCGATAAAATATTTATGAGTTTGCTGATACACGCATTTCTTATTTACTCTTCTTTTTCAAATAATGTTTTTAAAATATTTTGGAAAAATATATAATTTTTATTATATGGTAATCATTATATATAATAATAATAATAATATTTATTTATTCACATACCTACATCAAATTTTGCATATAAGTATAAAAGGTGACGGAAATGCATTTGGAAAGTAACTGTAAACAAATATTCCTACTCGATAAGTACAAGACAATAAACAATAAACAATTACCATAAAATTTTGAAAATTCGAGTGAATGTGTGTGTAGTGAAACAAATCAGAACATATAAAATATGAAAATAAAGCAATTTAGACGCACTTTCCTAAATACAATGTTAATAAATTACAACAAAAATATACCGATGGCGTATACAAATACTTATACAATACTTATAACTCATATTACAATCCGATAAAAATAGTGTACTTAAGATAAAAAACAGAAAGCGTAAGACGCGAATATAACCCAGAACAGTTTTTTTAATTCCAGAAAACTATCAATTGACATTGACGCACAACCAACATCAATAAAGCAACAAAGTCATACATATATAAGTACACAAACATTAAATGTATAATAGCAGGCATACATAATAACAAAATAAAGATATAAAATACACGGATCGACAAAAATGTAAAAATAAATGGGAAAATACAAAAATCTACCGTTTAATCCATCACGAATTAGCTACTCTAATTATATTCTATTCTCTATTATAATTGTGACATACCTCCCGAGACAATAACAAAATATATGATTTCGATCTATATTTAATGAACGTGCTATGGCACTTGTTTTCTTTCTACTGGAATGGTATTATATAACTTCAGTGCCAAAAACCTAGGATCTCAGTCCAATTTTTTTGCTCATAAAAAGAATTGTCTATTGATGCCTGTTTCTACTAGTATAGTCATGATTTGGCAAAGCGGACGGTTGTCTATTCTTATGGTAACGGATGGTACAATTGAGGTAAAAGACTTGCCTTATATCAAGGACTCTAGTCTCTCTATAGACAAGATTACTTGGGCAATTATATTTTTCTGTAACATTATTTTCAAATCAATTCATACAATTGTCTACATACAATTATTATACTAGTATAATAAAAAATGCCATACAATTATCGACTTCAAAAAATCAAATAGAATTCATTAGCCTTCTGCTGAAGAAATGAATTTCTACCTCAAGCGACATCTGAGGTACAAGGTACGCACTAAGAACTAACTCTGAACTGTGTAAAGTACATTTACGGTTACTGCAGTGAAAACTTTACATATCATTTAGTCCTCCTTAATTTAAAGGTCCGCAAAAATTCCTGCTGTATTGAAAGTGACAATTTGGTCCAAGGGACAAAGAAAATAAATTGAATTACTACTTTTAGTTACGATAGCACAAAAAATATATTAAAGTCTGCTGCTCAGAAATAATTAAATATGCTCCGTTTTTACGAGACTCTGCCCTGGATGGAAGAGATTGTGGAGGAATAAAACTTGTCAAAATGCGAATAAAATGGAAGTGTTCTTTTTCCAGTGCGACTGCAACCAACGTTCTGATTTTACTGAAACGGAGGTAACATTTGACGTAAATAAAAGTCGCTTAATGAGACACAGATAAGAAAGATAAATTACAAACACAAACACAAGAACAAGAAATAGTTGGGAACGTTTCTGGAACTTTAGTAAAACTCACTGATGTTTACTATATCGTGTATTAACTGAATATGTATTGCAATTCTGATGTTATTTATACTATAATTTCTACTATGGTAAGCTTTTAATACAATAAGCAACTGTTCTTCTATAGGTAATGAATGGTTATAATAAACAAAGCAATTGATTAAATAAAAGTAAATATGCGTCATCGGGGCACTAATATAACTTATATGTAGGCTAAGAACGTTGGTATGAACAGAGATACCAACCAGTGTTTCTCAATTACGTTCCTATTTTCTACCTAAGCTGGAACTTATTTCAAACAAGCCTTCAGGATGCAATGTTTCTAAAGACTGATCTAACTACTAACCTAGTCTATGGGAAAACTGCGGCAATTTTTTCCTGATATACAAGCTATGCGCTACATTGAAGTGCCAGCCTCAACCATATCTATTATTCTTTCAAAACTGCAGTGTTTAAACGAGGTATCTTTGACAACTCACAATAATCTTGAAGGGGGTTGGAACCTTTGATGTGAAGCTAAACACTGACGTAGTTTTCCGCATAACACAAAAACCACTATACTGCACTCGACGCGCCTTTAGCCAACCAAGTTGGCATCATCTGGAGATAATTAAAACTAAACCTATGATAACATTGTGTCCTGACATGAATAGGACATAAGTAGGTATAAATAGGACACAATGTTAGCATAGGTTTAAGTTTAATCATCTCCAGATGATGCCAGCTTATTGGCGAAACGCGCGTCGATTGCAGTAAAGTGTTTTGGAGTTATGTGGAAAACTATGTCAGTGTTAACTCACAATAACTACCATGACACTAGACAATAGACCTTTTGAAGTCCTGATTAATATATTAAAAATTTCGTACTGTTTTTCCATAAGTAACAAAATTATTTACAATTACACCCGGGCATTAGGCAATCACATCTAAATGGTACTGTAATAGGCTGCCCGATGTACTATACAGGGTTCACGAAACTTACTTAACTATTCAGTTATCTCGAAAGGGAGTCTAAAGTTTACTATACTGAATCAATTTCTCTGTCGCTGGGTTCGAGATATGCTGTGATTGACGTATAAAAAAGGTTTGACTTACCGTGGGTTATCTTATCCTGAACATCGATGTAGGGACGTATCCCTTGGACACCCCTTATATATATAAAACTGAGAGGGTACTTGGGTGGATTTGCATGAAAACACGGCACTTTTAGGCAAGGGTTTTTAATAACAAATAAATAGAATTTAGAAACGTAAACAAAAGAGAGATGAAAAATACTGAAATACGAATTGAAACGAATGAATACAATACTAATGAACTCTAAACTGAATGACTTTATATAAAACAACTAACAGCATCTACTTCGAGCCCGAGAGACATACTTTACCCAGCCTCGGTGATTTGCCCTCATACTATGGGGAGAAGCCCCAAATAAATACAAACAACAACATATTCTGAAGTAGTATCGCGGGATACTACTACAGCGGGTACTCCGCTTTTCTTCAGTCCAGTTACTTCAGTCCAGTTACTTCAGTTCAGTTACTTTCCAAGTAAAGTTTCTTTGCCTTAAAATTCAAATATACTAATCCCATTGGTTGTTAAAGTACGTTTCTTCTTTCTGTCTAGTACCGCGAACCATGACCTGTTTCTGTCACGCTGTCCAATCAAAATATATTTCCTAGCTAGTGACCTAAAACCCTTAATATTATCCTCGTCTCAAAGTGAGGGGGAATTACGGCTTACTCTATTGATATTTTTCCTGGAAAAACTCCCCGAAAAAACCAGGTTGACCTCCAATGTCTCTGCACTATTGTCTACGAACATACAAAAGATCTTATTTCGGAGAACTTCTAAGTACCACCATAATTCATTATAATTTACTGGGCTTATTTAGTACGCATATTTGGCGCATTGTCTACTAAAAACTATTCCGTCTCCAGGGGTGCACGGATTTAGACAGCCATAAAATGTTTTAATAAATCTGTTAAGCCCGAACAATTTTCAATACTATTTATGACCCGAAATGACATATTTGCTCAAGAACCAGAAATGGTTCTAGGAAATCTATCTATTTGAGCCAGATGTTACTGTCTAAAGATGTTTAATTTACACGCAAAAGGCCGCTTGACGTTAACCATGTCAGCTTTTCTTACAGTACTTTAAACCATTTCTTTTATCCAGCAGCCTCTTTTGAATAATATTATATTTGGAATAAATAAAATGGTGTATCGTTGTTTATTTTTTATTTTTGTCTTCTCATTACTGCATATTGAAACTTCTCTAAAAATAGGTAGTGGTATTAAATATTTTTCTGGGTCGCACGTCTTATGAAGGGATATTAAAGTTTCTGAATTGGTAGTTCCGAGGGTAGTTCTTTTAACAAATATTTAATCTTTCGTTCCATAAAGAAAGTCTCACGATGGCCTACTTTTCTGGTAATAAGATAAGTTCGGTTTTATAACTTCCGTTATATTGTACAACTTATATGTACGTGGCAGACCATTTCCGTTTATACCTTATAAATTGTATTCGCTATTAAATATTACTGACCGTTCAAACATTTGAGAGCTGAGCAGCTCAGCTGGTGTATACATTCACTGTCCAGGGAATATTTTTGAAAAGAGCGTCGCCCTATGAAAAGAAATATAAAATACCCCATTTAATATTTAACAATGTCGACATTCAACAAATACTGCTATAAAACGAAAACATGCCAAAGGCAAATATTAAATTTTAAAATGGATAAAGTTTCGGTTTATGGTATTTCAAGGAGAGCTGGATGAACGAAATTTACTATAAGCCTCACAGCTGCTGCGATAAACTTGTTAGTTACTCTGGAAAATATCTTTAAACAAACTACAATACGACACGATAGAAATAATAGCGAAATGTTGTTATATCTGAGGTTTTCCAGGTTTCCTTTATTTCAGCACCTAATGATACGTAAAGCTTACGAACGTAAGTCGTTCCTGAGGCGGAAATGTGGCCTAATAATAATATACATCCCCCTCTCCCACACAGGTCTCAGACTTCCGGGATAATCCTTGTAATTAGAATAGTGGGTAGAGATATTAATTTTATATATTATTATTACTTTTATATTATTACAAAAAAAAATCATGAAATATTTGTAGTATCATTATATAACTATAGCACTCTATTATATAAATATGTGAGAAAGATTAAGACAATAAAAAGTTGATGTTAAAAAAAAGGTTTGTATTTAATAATACGGCTGGAAAATTTTTCCATACAGGATAGGTATATACGCATTCATTTAATATCTAATGTCTGTAACTTATTTGTGGTGCGTTTTCATGATTCATTATTGTCTTTTTTGGGATAACAGCATCTGTAAAATAACAAAAAACAAGTAACCAGAAGTATTCAAATAGAATATTTCAAGTGTAGTACCACGGCAAACTTCTAAAGTTTGCTTTACCAAAAAAAACCAAAATAAATATTTGATAAATTAACTAAAGTTCATCAGTGGTTTTTCAGTTTTATACAAAATTCTGAAATATTACAAATCATATTTTGAATTCATTTAAAAGAAAATAGACATTTAAACTTGCTCCTTTCTAAACGTTTCAAGTTGGTATAATTCCAAAAATACTGCAATGAATCATAAAATAGGTTTTAAGTATTCTACATAAAGTGCGCAAAGTACAGGGTGTCCATCTATAAAGTATCACATTTTAATAGTTTATAACTCGAGAATGAAAAGAACTATCGACATACGGTCTTGACTGAACTTCATAAATTGGGTTAAAGTTTTTCCTGGCATTGTTGCCAGTTCTTAAATATTGTTAGAGATTTTTGAAAAAGATGGCATATTTCAAATGAAAATTATGAGCTTCTATTAAATGGAACCAATCGATCTCGAGTAATAAAACTGTTAAAATGTGATAATTTATAGATGGACACCCTGTATATAGGGGTTAAATTTTAGGTGTGCTATTTATAATTATAATTACTGTACCTTCTTAGTGTGATTTCATTTTGTTCATGTAACTCGACCATGATCACACCAATTTTATATATATATATTTTTTTTTTTTGCAGAAGAATAGTGAATTCTGGTCTAGAGGAAATGCCTAACCTGAATGGCCTAAATACATCGTCAGTTCTGCATATGATGTAAGTTTCCTTAATTAGGTATGGTTAATTGTAAATAAGCAGGTATATCTAAGCAGGGTTTTATAGATAATAAAGAAAAACGTGTATAAGGAAAAATAGATATATTTATGTTTCCCATATTACAAAAGAAGATAAAATATAGATTTTAATAAATATCTGTAATAATATTTACCTATATTATCTATATTTTGATCCATTTCAGAAGTCTGTAGCTTTAAAACCATTTGAAATACAACTTAACTTTCAAAATTTTGTTGTAACTGTTAATTCTGTCATACTTCAGATTTAATTAGAAATATCCACGTCCCTTTTCAGGCATAGGACATAGGATAACTTTGTTATTTAAGGTCTTCGCAAACCAGAGCGGTACGCAGCAGCGGTAGAGGTACAGCGGTCGGTGTTTACACGGCGGTAAATGTACGTGTTCAAACCGGCAGCGATACACCGCGAAGACGCTGCGGTATTACAGCGATACAATTGTGTATCGCTGTAGACACAGTTGACCGCCGTGTACCGCGTACCGTACATAAAAATACCAATCAAAAAATTAATTGAATTCGTCAAAATACATCCTATTTTATTTGATTTAAGCCACCCTGAATATAAGAATATTAGAAAAAAGGATAAAATCTGGCAAGAGATAGGAGAAGCTTTAAATGAAGACAATAAGTAACCAAGTTAAATTTAGGATAAAAGTTAACCAAGTCATCTCTTATTTGGAATGCCATTTGTACTGCTTTTCTAGGATCATTTCGTATAGAAGTAAATGCTTCGATTTCAGTGTCAGGCGGTTCTAGAAATTCAATATATTGGGCATCACATTTTTTGTTTCTTAAAATTATGCAAAACATATGACGCTTTTACAATTTTACAATTACCCATTTTCCCGTTTTCTTTATATTAATATGATTTATTTTTTTATTTACATAAGCTAAATGTAATTCATTTACCTACCTCTTTCTACCTCATTCATTATCTTCTATTATCGGCAGCAATAGTAAATCTTCTTCATCAGAAGAATTCATCCCACTGTTTCCTAACAATCTTTAGTTAATAGGTACAATAATACCACCCAAACGACTGCCCAAGGAACCGCTCTAGTTTGACTAATAGAGCGATATCCCGCTACCGCGTTTTTACTGATACCTCTACCGCTACGGATTACCGCTCTGGTTTGCGAAGCCCTTTAAATGGTAAGGAGTAAGGTAGATTTAACATGTTTTAAATAGTTTACTGTTATTATTGAAAGGGGTTGGAACCTTTGGTGTGAAGATAACACTGACGTAGTTTTCCACATAACACCAAAACACTATACTGCACGCGACACACGTTCCGCCAACCAAGTTGGCATCATCTGGAGACGATTAAAACTGGTTTAATCATCTCCAGATGATGCTAACTTGGTTGGCGAAACGCGCGTCGAGTGCAGTATAGTGTTTTGGTGTTATGTGGAAAACCGCGTCAGCGTTACTGTTATTATAAAGTATTGTGCTATTATGAAGTTGAAATAGTTGTTAATAAATTGTAAGGTACTTGTGTTTTTTCGATAAAATATTCAGTTACAAATATATTTTATAATAGAAAGTGTTATTATTTTTAAAAAATGATTTTGTGGAACTTTTTACTATAACAAATATAACTACAAAAACAAAAATTGTTTAACAGGACGCTACAAAATGGGATTTTATTGCTGGAATACTGCGTGTGACTGATATTCTTGACGAAGTAGTTATTTTATATATTTTTTTAAATTTTTTCCAAAAGTATGGGTGTTCAAAGGAGCGAACCGTATCTAATAATGTCACTAATAAGTAGTTACGCTCAAAATAAATATGCGAAAAGATCAGTTGAAATGAATTTATACTTTTACGTGTATTCAGTGAAAATATTCGAACTGAAAATTCTCAATCACGATTTTAGAACTTCTTATAGGTAAGTATGTAACAAATACGTTTCATGAAACGTGACTGAAACGTAACAAGAAAATTCCAATTCAATTACAATTTAATTTTCAGCTTTATATCTTTAATGCAAGTAAACATCTACTTCAGGAACATTGCTTTGTAGACATATTTTTATTTGTACAGTACTTACAGATAGTGTAGATGTATCTTGAAAATATTAAAAAGACGGTTTTCATCCATCATCCTTACTTAAAATTTATAAATATTTAATTGAATTAAAATTCACATGGTTAACATTTTTACACTTGCAACACATTTTTTAAATTTTTTCAGAATCTGGACAAAATTATGAGCTTTCCAATTTAATAAAAAAATCAGAAAACGTATAACGGCATTTTAATGTGACATTTACTAAAGAAGACTTACCTATACTTCATTACTTTGTTTAATTTCTTAAATAAAACATTCGATAATAATAGGTATTTATAGAATTTATCTCAAAATTTATAGAATTTTGATAGCTGTTGGTTATCAGTTTTAAAATACGAGGTAAGTCAAAATAGAATGAAAATCGACTAATATCTAGTATGCCCATGGAAGTAGATAAACAAAATAGATTCATTACAAACTGTCATACTTTTCCTAAGTCAGTCACAGATAAAGTTTTGATAACGAAAACAGAAAAGTTTTCGAAACGTAAACGTTTTTGAGTGATGTGTTTAATGTTATATATTGTTAATCTGCTTTTTAGTGTGAGATTTCTTTATTAGACAAACATATTTTTCAAAAAAACCAACCTTTGACTGATCCGTCGGCGCAGAGGTTGATAATAATTTTTTTGTATTTTGCAGTGGTGGCGTAATACCCAAATAAATAAGAGTAATTAAGCAATGCCACAAATAAATACTTTCGTACATTATTCTATTATTTTTTTCACATTAATTTATAATAATTTAAAATCGTATTAGAACATGCTTTCTAGAAAGTTCTGTCGTGCAAGTATAGCGCAACAATTATGAATGTTCGATAAATGACAGTTTAGATTCGCATACAAAAGAAAATTCTGTAAAAATATAACAGATATACAGGGTTTTTCACGTAACTGGTTCATTAGAATATTTCAGAGACTACTACGATCTAGATTTTCAAACTTGGGGCACTAGGGTTTTTGAGTATTCTCGTTTCAAAAAAAGTTATGACGTCACTGTAGCACCTCCGGTTGTACCGGAAATTAGTAGTAACTTCGTTATTTTAAATGGAAAGGTATAGATTTTGTTGCATTTTTGAAATCTACGGAATTTTTTAGGATGTTTTTGTTAATATATCCCTATACCAAAAATGAACAGTTCTGGAAATATTTCGATTTTTTAAAAAAAATTGACGATACTAAGCCTATATTGTGAGTGTAATATCTAGAGCTTCTAAAAAGCTATAACTTTCAAAATTTAAGCAGTAGTAGAGCAGGCAAAGGTCTTTCCAAGAATGTACTGCTTCTGTCGATAGTCCATACGGGTTGTTCAAAACTCAAGGGCCAATATTAAAAACTTCAAACACAAAAAAGTTGTTTTTTTCAAATGGAACACCCTGTGTTTTATCTCATCAGTAGATGCAGAATTAAATTCTACATCGATTGGTATACCCATTCCCTATATCTGTCTCCAACATTTTTTGAGTTATATGCAATTATTTATGTGAAAGAAACTTTAGCATCGATAATATGTGTATCTCTAAATTTTAAAGAAGGCTGAGATACCAAAAAATTGAACTGTGTTTGTCAAAAGTTTGATATTACTTTTAGTTGTTGAGGTTTGGTGGCAGTTACAATGCAGAACGAATTATTAAATAATAATTATACTAACGTTGATATTTTAAATTTATTTTACATTTATGGGGAATGTAATAAAATAGTTGAAAGAACTTGTCGTGTTTTCAATGAAAAATACCCAAATTTAACGAGAATGAATAAAACGATACATGTTATTTGTCTTCATCTTCAGTTATAGGTTTGTGATATGTCTTCTTAATGTCAATCCTAATATGAGGGAATTGCAATTCCATCTTCCGAATTTTATCTTGTTCATTGTTGATAAATTTTGAAATATATTTCGTTGAAAATACGACAACAATTTGTAGCTATTTTATTAAATTCCCCACGAATACAAAATAAATTTAAAATACCACTCATTTATAATTATTTAATTTTCTGCTGTATAATTGCTGCTATAATTCAACAACTAAAAGTAATTTGACAAACACAGTTCAATTTTTTGATATCTCAGCCTTCTTTAAAATTTAGAGATACCTACACATATTATCGATGCTAAAGTTTCTTTCACATAAATAATTGCATATAACTCAAAAACTGTTGGAGAGAGGTATAGGGAATGCGTATACCAATCGATGTAGAATTTAATTCTGCATCTACTGATGAGATAAAACACAGGGTGTTCCATTTGAAAAAAAACAACTTTTTTGTGTTTGAAGTTTTTAATATTGGCCCTTGAGTTTTGAACAACCCGTATGGACTATCGACAGAAGCAGTACATTCTTGGAAAGCCCTTTGCCTGCTATACTACTGCTTAAATTTTGAAAGTTATAGCTTTTTAGAAGTTCTAGATATTACACTCACAATATAGGCTTAGTATCGTCAATTTTTTTTAAAAAATCGAAATATTTCCAGAACTGTTCATTTTTGGTATAGGGATATATTAACAAAAACATCCTAAAAAATTCCGTAGATTTCAAAAATGCAACAAAATCTATACCTTTCCATTTAAAATAACGAAGTTACTACTAACTTTCGGTACAACCGGAAGTGCTACAGTGACGTCATAACTTTTTTTGAAACGAGAATACTCAAAGACCCCAGTGCCCCAAGTTTCAAAATCTAGATCGTAGTAGTCTCTGAAATATTCTAATGAACGGGTTACGTGAAAAACCCTGTATACGAGTATATATAAATATAACAAACAATATTTTCGTAGAAATAAGGTTTTCGCCCTTACACTGTTTTAATTTAGATGTCTTCTAAGTTGTCAAGGTACTGGACAAATAAATTTCAGTATCTGCTAAATAATGGCAAGAATTAGTACATTTTATTGCAATAAATGAAATGAATGACTAAAACGGCCTCAAATAAAAAAAATAAGTCCCTTTCTAAATAAATACAACTATTAAACATGTTTATTTAAAATTTTGTATCCCATGAGTTTCCTAGTTATCATCCTTCAAAGTGAGAGGCTAAAACTCTTGAAACGGATAGTATCTAATTTGATAAATCAGTTCAAATAAGTTTGTGGTTAACAACGGTATGTGCAGCTGGATTAATCTTTTGTCTCTGAAAACCGCTGTCATCTACAAACTGATTATCTAAGACAAGTGGTTGAATTAGAGCATCTGCCGGAAATTACAGCTTCATGTGTGCAACAATCAAGTGATACCAGACTCCACTCCATTAGGTGTAACGTTCATGCAACAGTGCACTTTGTCGCCAAGACAGCCAGTGCCGTCGTTTGAAATACGGCGGTCACAATATTTTTAATGATGTTAGAATTAATAGATTAGTCTTTTTATTTATACAGGGTATTTTCCCGTATCTTACGATACTCTTATCGCTGTAATTATTTAAAAATTTAAACGAAAGGGAGCATCGCAAAGTTAAGAAATATATAGCTCTTATTTTTTCAAATTTAACATTGTTGGAATGGAATGCTGGCTATATTGATTTATTTTGTAATAGAGCATCATTCATTCATTCTATCACGAGTTGTCGTGATAGAATGGAATTAATTTAAGAAATATTATTCTTGGAGTGCTCTTTTAAGCATAGCTCTCTTATCAGAGATGGGATCTATGTCCAATAGAGCACTCGAAGAATTTTAATTCTTTAACTCCTGTTTTACCACATTTTTTTGTTCAATCTTCCCAATTATTAGAGGTGGTTCTATCAAATTATATGAATTTATTCATAAGATCTTTAATGTCCAAAAATTAGGCAATACAGGGTGTCTCAAGAAGATACCGACAACATTTCAAGGGTGTAGGGGACATCAAAACAAGCAACACGTGAACCGTTTTGAAATAAAAAAAAATGGTTTTCTGTTTATTTTACTGTATTTAAGCCAAGATCGTAAAGAAAAATTATATAAACTAATATAAAGTAAGCAAGATAACAACAGATAATTTTTCAATGATAACAGTATTATATTAGTCATAGTTTGTTTCTTTTGGGATTACACCACCTGTAAAATAACAAAAAGCAAAAAACCAGAAGCATACAAATTAAATATTCAAAGTGTAGTTACAAGGGAAACTTCTAAAGTTTGCCCCAAAAAACCACTGTATAATGTGTGATAAAATAATATTTGATATATTAACTAAATTTCATCAGTGGTGTTTCAGTTTTATACAAAATTCTATAATATTATATGTCATATTTTAAAAATATGTCTAAATAAAATAGTTATTATAATAAAATTTAAAAAAAATTAAACACTTAACTAGCTTTCTTCTATACGTTTCGATGAGTTGATCCTCAACTCTTCGTCGGTAGAATGTTTGTACGATAAGAACTCTTTGTATGAAAAGAAGTACTTTTTGTCAGATTGACATTTTTAATTTTTAATTTTGATTATATTATATATTTTTTTAATTAGGTATTTAATTTAATATTATATATATATATATATATATATATATATATATATATATATATATATATATATATATATATATCTTCAAATTCAACACTATGGAATATTTTTCCATAATATTGTTTTATATATATATATATATATATATATATATATATATATATATATATATATATATATATATATATATATATATATATATATATATATATAACAATATTATGGAAAAATATTCCATAGTGTTGAATTTGAAGAAACAAAGTGGGGGGGGTGACTTCTGCTCTCCCTGAAGAGCTATATTTTGCATATTGCTTGGAAAAGGTAGGTAAATACATTCAAACGTTGACGTGTCTCGAGAATTTTTCGAAAAATCATTCAGCTCCCTGGTAGTGAATTTATTTATTCCAGTTAAAGTCTCCACCCTGTATATGAAAGTGACATATATATACGATAGACCAGGAAGCTTTCATTTCAGCTTTTTCAAAAACAAAACGCAAGAGCTTTCCTGAAGGTGGAAGCTTTATTTTTTCATTCAATATTCAGGAGAGCTCTTAAACGTTCATGCATAATGAATGAAGAATAAAGATTCATTCTTTAATGGAACATAAATAAGTAATAATTTAACATGTTAAAATTAGAAATGTTTATGTTATATGGGTTATGTTATATGGTATATAGGTGCATATAGAGTATCTTTTAGCTACCTGTAAAAGTTTTATTAATAAAAATATTTAAATAGATTATCTTTCGAGTTCCAAGCATTCAGTGGGCTTATACCTCAGAGTGAATGAATATAAAAGATAGCGATAAAAATAAAGTATATACCTATGTACTGGTTTAATTGATGAAGCAATTAAATATAGGCAAGCAGATAATTTAGTTAAGGTTACAAGGCTATGTGGAACTGCGAATAGCCTTTAACAGCTATTAAACTGGGTAATTGAGTATTCCAAGGAATTTAAATTTTATTAAGGAAAAAGCCATTTACCCTGCTATAAATGGAGAAACAAATTGCAAACTAATCGAGGTCTTTCGGAAAATCTCTCATATCTCATTCCTCATCCACCGCCTGATTATTTGAAGGTTGTAAACTATTTCTAAAATAATACCACACAGCAACGTACAATAGATATGCGGTAATCTTAATTTACATGTACAAATGTGGTAGTGAAAAAAAATTTTTTTTTGGCGGGGTCTTAAAACTATTTAAAAATTTTTCATTGCACGCCTCTGGATACTGGTCCACTGTAATGGAGTGACTTTGGGACTGACAATGCAAACTGGCTAGCACAAAAAAAACTTCGGAAGATCTGAGAGTATATCGACACCCGGCGCAAAAAAGATTTGCAGCGTTTATACTTTAAAATAAACTTTAAGATAGATAGATAGATGATAGAAAGACACGTGACCAAAGTGACATGTCTTTAAAATAAATAAAATTGTACACTAATTTTGAAGAATTGCACTACTTGATTACTAGGTATTAGAAACATGAAATTTATAAAAAATTTGCACATACCTTGTTACAAAAGCTGTTCGAAAAACGGTGTTGGAAGTGATTTCGTTGAATTGCGTGCGGATTTTCGAGTGCCGAAGCGTGTGTATTGTGAATGTTCTGTATTCCATTTCGAGCAAACAAAGCTTCATCTGTAAGTAGTACATCAGCAGTAAATTGGGGATTTTCAACATTTTGCTGCAACAACCACTCACAAAACCTAACTGTCGATGTGTCGATTGGGAAATCGTTCCGCATACAAGCGCGAAGCTGCCAATGAATTTTGTTCAACTTCGCCATAAATAAGAATCATGTCCATTAACTCAGCATTACTGTACACATGAGCCATTTTGAAAATTTTACAGTGTAACACTCGCACTCTATTTAACTAAATAAAACACCCGCACTGCGAGAGCGACACACATAGACTGACAGACAATACAGATGGTAGATAATAGACAATAGAGATATTATCCCCACTCCAACTCTATCGCTCGGTCTTAACCAGGCGTTAATTATTAAGTAAATTGGGGATTTTCAGCATTTTGCTGCAACATCCACTCACAAAACCTAACTTTTAATTGATAATCCACTGGTAACAGTCCATTAACTCAACATTACTGTACACATGAGCCATTTTGAAAATTTTACAGTTTAACACTATAAAACACCCGCGAGAGCGACACACAGACTGACGACTCATAGAGAATACAGATATTATCCCCACTCCAACATTATTCGTTCGGTTTTAACCAGGCGTTCCAGACAAAAACGTGTTTACGTTTTTTATCACATTCTTAGGAATGTGGTAGAAAAGTATCAGATGTGTTGAAGTACAGTTGCCCAGCTACGTAGTCCTTTATAATGGTATAACTTTAAACATTGTTTACGGGAAATCCTAATACGTTTATTAAAATTTTTTTGGTGATATCGATTTCTTATTTAAGGATGCACATATCCTCAAAGTTTTAGAGATGAGTTCTGAATAACTCTGTATAGAGCCACATTATATTGGATTCTAAAATAAATTAAAAGGTGGTTATAGCATAATATTAGGAAATGTTGCTGCATAAATTAAGGTAAAGGCAAATGCAACTAAATGTTATGAAAAGTGTATCGTAAGAATTCTGTGAAAATGAAACTGAAAATATTCAATGAATAACAAAAAATATAGCAAATAGAAATGAATAACAAAAAATATAGCAAATAAAAGTAAATTCATACTACATATACCAATCACTGAATAGAGAGAACTCTCACTACCATCACCGAACAAGAAAGTGATAAAACATCCATTTCTGGGTCCAAACCACCGTTAATACTCTGTGTGATACTGAATTGAACCACATTATATGTACCAACACCAACAATTTTAAAGCTCTAACATAATTCGCTCTTCATGATATCATGCTTGACGATTATGGATTCTGATTGGTTAAAATCTCTCCACCTAACAGACGTTTTGCTGTACCAACAACTTCCTGAACGTATGTTAGATATGATGAGGTTTATTATAACAAAGTGTTCGTTACTATAACCAAATCTAACGTTAACATTAATAATGATTATGTTATGCGTATTAGGTTAGTTTTCCCTTCAAAATTCATTATTTTAGTCAAGGTTAAGAAAATTATAAATCATTTTGATTTATAACTACTAAATTATAATGAAATAAAGGTGTAGGTACTGAATACTCAGAAGAGAATGTCTTCAACCAAATGGTTTTAATTATAGTTACTGATTAATATAAGTGGATATACACTCACTTTTGCACGTTATCCTGAATCTTTTCTAATAAGTAAGGTAGCTCCGAAAATATGAAAAATTAAATATCTGTTTCTAATTGAAAAGTAATGTAGATAATGGAAATGTTTTAATAGCTGAATGTATTCAAAATAATCGACAAATAGCTTGCTATTAATTTTCTCTTAACTGAAATCGGGGTACTTTGCAATCAAAAATGAAATTGATTCACTCTGTATATTGTTTCTGACTTGCTTTTCTATAATTCTAGTAAATTCACACTTCCCATTCTTCACAGTAGAAACAATGACTTTTTAGTAGGTCTGCCTATCGTAACTTTTAATCAAAAAGTCATGAGCTGTGAAGTATAACAGAGCTATATCCGCTGAAATCTATATCCCTTCTAAGGATTTTTTCGAGTTATAAATCAATTCCTTGTTTCTCCATTCTCTTTTACTACACAGAGCCTATATTTGAAATATACCGACTTAGCTGGATTGTAGCATGGCTATTTATAGGTGTTACAGGTTACAATACAGGTTACAATATTTTGAAATAGCAATGTGTTCACAAACTAGTAAATTTAAAAAGTGAGTTAAAATATAGTTGCTTACGCAGTCACCATTTAAAAAACACAAGTTTGATTTGGTGCTATTATATTAGACACGCTGCATATGTACTATCGAATATGATTAAAATATATTAATTTAGAAACTGTTATTAGAAACCGTTGTTAGAAATAAAAAAGCTGTTATTTTAGTCTGTTCTATGACAAATAATGATAATAACATTGTAGAAGCGGTTTAATTGTGTTCAATAAACCTTTCATGTTTCCCTAAGTCGATGTAAAGGACTAATGTTGAAAACAGCTGGGGGAGTGTTGAGGTGTAGGACAGTCCAGTTCCCAGTTCTATTTGTAATATACGGGAGACCTGTTGATATATTTATGCAAGTGCCCCGTTGGCATTATGTAGTTATTGTTATTATTGATTATAGTATTATGATATATATTATTGTTAGTTGGCATATGTAAGTTATATAGAGAAAAACAAGTGTTTTTATAGTTTTTAAAATGTATTACCTACTAAGAGAATACAAAATAAAATAGATTAGAAAAACGTCTAAAACTAAAACAGAAAGTAGAATAAAGCTTACAGTTATGTAAACACCAAAAGTTAGTAATTAGTCAGAATCATCCGAGACACAATTTAAGCATATGTATCGCGGCTCTTTGTTAGTGCATACCTCATGAGACCACATATGGCATGACACACACTGAACCCATTTTTCCCCTGGTTCACTACTGGTAAAACTGTCCATGCAGACCAAGCAAAAGGTTTCATCCTCTTCATCAGAATTAGATTCATCTGCACAAACATGTTTAACGGTCCTGATTTTCTTTTTTAACTTTATTTTTCCTTTTTCATTTTTATTTTCAAATACTGTTTTTTGCCTTTTCGGTTGCAACTTCCTTTTTCTTTTTAGAAGCATTCTGCTCTTGTCTCAAAGCATCTTCGATTGGGGTATCCGTAAGAATAGCTGTCGACCTTCTTTTTCGCAGCGAAGTGCCAGTGTTTCTTGGTGGCACCTTGAGGTTAACTGGGTTTTGGAGAAACTCATTCGAAGGCCCTGGCTGAGGCTCTAATATTTCAGTAGAAGTTTGGTTAGGAAGGGTTTCTGTTACATTTATATCTTTGACCACAGTATTTGGTAAAAACTCTTCGATTTTAGTATTAACTTGGATGGGTTTGTCTGTGGAATAAGATGGCATAAACTCCTCAGGAAGAAATATGTCTTTGTTAAACGGGAATATACCACTGACTTGAAACCTAGCTTTTATGTTGGCAACACTTCCTATTGACCTGCCTTCATTCTTTACCATTTCTACAGCTCTTGCAATTACATCAGTGGGTGTTGTATCCCTTCCAGCCTTTTTTTTGTAGGTTCTCATGTCCAAAACTGTTTTTTTTATTCATTTTAATTTTGTTAATTTTATTTTTAAATCCAGGGTTAGTTGGCACACTGTGTCAACGTGCCCCGAGACCAATGTGCCAACCTGCCCCGACACAGCTTTTACAACAACACATATTTTTTCCAAAAAACAAACAATAATTTGATAACTTTGTCTAGCATAGTGTGTCAACTAGCCATCTAGCAACGAATTGTGGTGAAAAAATCAAGTTAATACGTTATATTAAACAGATTATCTATAAATTCATAAAGGGACAAAAATTTACTTACTGGTATTGAAAACAAACGAACACAACTAACAGGTGTTCACCGTGTGACTTTGCGCGCGCAACTTTTTACATGGTTGCCGAGAGTTGTCAATTTTATATTTTAATGGTATTTTCGTTTCCATATCCACACCGATCGCAGATATAAGCATTGTGCCAACTTGCCCCTGTAGCCAACTAGCCCCATTCTCCCCTACCTATTGTTACCACTCTGGTATAAGGTGCCCACCACCAAAGTAAAGTGCTCTTTCTCACGCCCATGTTTTTTATTTACTGTGCTTTACCCGACTGAATCCTCCAGTAAAACCCAGACCTAGAGAACCATTGCAACTAGTATATAGCTCTGTTACTCGCCAGAATAAAAAATGAAATGAAAACTGTGATTTGGACATACTTCTATTATCATTTAAATATAGATTCATGACACCCATTACCAATGTATTCGTAAATGTATTAAGCAAAACTTTAACAACTATTCCATTGCGAAATTCAATTCAAAAAAACATGGAATTTGTATCTTTTCTTACTTTTCGATGTTCTTTCCTGTCTTTGATACATTCTGTATCAGAATACATTCTGATAGTCCAGAAAAAATCCTGCGGCTTTTGTATAATGAGCTTTTTTGGCGGAAATTTAGTGGAAACCCCCCACATTTACCCCAAAGAGGAAGTAGCAAATTTAGAGTCGCGTATCCAGTTTCCAGAAAATCTTTAAACACAGAATTTGAGGAATTTGTTCGTAAAATTTCCCGACACCAACGTTTCGTTCCAAATGCAAATCCCATTCGCGATGTTAATAAGGGCGCTGCTTCCCTACAATCCAGGCACTTTCACGATCAGTCCCAACCAGAGGAAACTAACTACAGCAATGGTATTCGACATCTTCTTTCTAGGACTACATCAGCTTTTCTTGAACGATTCATCGACTTTTATGTTACCTTAATAATATTGGCGCATTCGCCATTTATTCAAAACTGCTTTCGATTTGGTGTTGAAAAAATAATTTAAGTGGTTATTAAATATAATAACCTAAACGTTTTTGTGGTATATTTTTAATATTATTTATTGGCATATTTAACTGTTTACATATTTCTTTATATATGAATTAAGCCAAAAAGTTAACTAAGAGATAAATTACTAATGAAATTATGAAATAATAAAGTACAATAAAGCTTTAAATGTCCTCGTTTCCTATAATCCTAGGCATGCAAAGGAATAACCTTATTATTTCTAAGATGTGTCGAAAACAACTACTTTCCATGCAGTATATACCTATGCACCGCCAACATAGAGTTACAGAGGCATATCTTGACATAACCTCAACTTATTCTATTTAATACATTTTTCTTTTTAATAGTGTTATCTCCATTTTTTAAATAATGTATAATCACATTGTAGTTTCACAGTAGTCGGATGTAAAATTACCTTGCGAAATAATTTTACAAGAGAACTTTACAGTTCACTTATAAAATTACAGTCGATATGAAAATTACAGTAAAAAAGGAAGATAAATAAATTACCATTTTTTTTTCTGTACTTAATTCTTTTTTCAGGGTTCCTAATTAAAATAGGGAACATTTCCCGAGATGAGTTTGCCTATTTATCATTTCCGCACTCCATAAACTTTTTGAGAACAAATTCACACCTTTATCAGGATTTATCAGGTAAAATATTGTTTGAAGCAGAGTTTGCTGCTTCAGTCATTTCATTCTCGATATCCATAATTTTCCATTTGAAATTAGTTTAAAGACTAAATAATTCAAAACGGACTATAAAAGTGCAAAGTACTTATTATTTGACTACTCACTTCTTTAGCAATAAATGCATTATTTCCAAAGAGCACTTGTTTGAGGTATTCACATAAAGACGAGACGATTTTATGAAGAAATTTTTTTATCATTTTCACTCGTCACTTTCTTATGGAGTAAGCCGTGGAAAAAATTCCTATTTTTCACATACGAGTATATAAGTATAACAGTTTAATTTGTTATCAAAATAGGTTTCTTTTGTTGATGTGTCATAAAGAGCACTCATAATAGTTTAATATTTCAATTGAGGTGCATTATCTACTGGAATAAATAATTTTATCGCTTTTTTCTGTGAGCAATACATTATTGAAAATTTAAATTTGATATACCTTTACTTATAACCAAAATTAATATGATCCCCATTGCGCCCAAAATAAACCTGATGATTGTTTTAAATAATAGAAAATATACTTCTTAGTTTCATTTTCCCTGCTAAATACCTGAATAAATATTTATATTTATGTTATATTTATAGTATATATTGTATTTACAATCTAACTATACAGTTAAATTTTAAATATATTATTACAGTTTATATTGTGCAAAATTCATGCCGATTTGTACTCTATAATAATTATTATAAAACTGCACACCTAACTAAAAATTTGAGCCTGTTTCTTCGTTTGTAATCATCAAGTTAACGGGATGCTAATAAGACTTAATAAACGGTGATTTACTGTCACAGCGCATCATATTCCAGAATATTAGCACTTCATTAACAGATATGTAAAATTAAAGCGGCATCAAATTTTAATGTCTCACACCCTTTCAAGTACATCACAGGCTCACAAGTAGTAGAATTGGGAGATCATTGAATACCTGCTCCTCTCCCTGTGTAACATTTCATTTTACCCTACTTACTTAACTGTAAGAGCTGCGTTCTGAAGCTAGAGTTCTGTCAGATTAGATGCATTAAAGATCACAGTGTGTTCGTCGTTTAATTTTCGTAGTCATCCTGTGGTTATTTTTATATTAATTAAACATGTTATATTATAATTCATACAGAAAATTGATAATTAAGTTAACTGATAAAATTTATTTTAAAAATAAATTAGAATCATTTGAAACCTGTTTATATTAATGTATTTTGTACAGCATTGCATACATTTTTACATAGTATTGGGTTAAAACTTTATAGCGCCTGTAGCCTAGTAAAAACTGTTAATCTATTTATAATAACTATGGAGCTTACCTAGCGTTGAAATCATTCCATAAAATTAGCCCTGCCCCGTATACTTCATTCACTATAATATCAAGACTTAGAGAAAATCAGAACTTGGAGACTCTTAGAAAACTTTAAATTTTGTTATAATTTTTTTGTTTAGATATAATTCGAAATATATCATTTATAATATTTAAAAATTTTATATTAAACTAAAAAACCAATGATGAATTTTAGTTAATTTGTCAAATTTATTTTTATTGTATATTATACACTGTGGTTTTTCGGGAAAAACTTTAGATGTTTGCCTCGATACTACACTTTAAATCATTGCAGTCTCTTTTGGGATTACACCACCTGTAAAATAACAAAATACAGGAAACCAAAAGCATACAAATTAAATATTCAAAGTGCAGAATCAAGGCAAACTTCTAAACATTGCCCCCAAAAAACCACTGTATAATATGCAATAAAACAAATATTTGATAAATAAACTAAATGTTATCAGTGGTTTTTAGTTTTATATAAAATTCTGTAATATTACAAAAGTAGATAAGCTATGGGTATTCTACGCCAAAAATGCCTGTATTTTTAAAGGCCTAAATTTTGCAAAAAAGGTGAGTATTTCACCTCCTCCACTTTTTTTTTTGGAGACAGGCTACGCCCCCAGCCAATCAGATTCAGCTTTAGAATCTCGCCCCCAACCAATCAGCCTTCAGACCCGCCCCCACAGCAATTGTTACGTTCCCCCAGCCAATCGGCCTTCAGACCCAACCCCCACTAAAATTTATCATTTTCTACTAAATCGACCCTCGGGATTTCAAAAATGCAATCACTTTTTACGTATCTGCCCTAGAAATCGGTGTAACGAGCAAGTGCGAGCATTTGGCTTCCTTTTTTGCATGATTCCATAAAAACATCGATAAAAAAATAATGCGATGTGGTATCAATACGATTCTTGACCTCAGCGTAAAGAATATATTTATTTATAAAACGTTGAAAGCTGCAAATTTGTATCGATGATCGCTATTTTTTTATATGCTGTTAAATGTTGATAATTTTACCACATAATGTTATTAAATTAAAAAAACCATGAAATGCCTTTAAGCCTTTAAGCCTTTAAGAAAACTAGAACTAGCAAAACTAGAAAAACAAGAAAACTTGATATTGACCGACAACAGGGTCGGTGTGGATCTGTTAAGAATAACAAAATAAACAATCCCAGCCCCTCACGTCTTTGTCAGGCGGGTATGTCTGGTCAAAAAGGGATGATTCCGCAAAAATAGAAAAATATTAAAATTTCCAAAACTAGATTTTGACCGACAACAGGATCGGTGTGAATCTGTTAAGAATAACAAAATAAACAAGCTCAGCCTCTCACTTCATTTGTCAGACTGGGACGACTGGTTAAAAAGGGATGATTCCGCCAAAATAGAGAAATAGTAAAATTTCTTAAAGTAGATTTTGCCCGACAACAGGATCGGTGTGGATCTGTTAAGAATAACAAGATAAACAATCCCAGCCCCTCACGTCTTTGTCAGGCGGGTATGTCTGGTCAAAAAGAGATGATTCCGCAAAAATAGAAAAATATTAAAATTTCCAAAACTAGATTTTGACCGACAACAGGATCGGTGTGGATCTGTTAAGAATAACAAGATAAACAATCCCAGCCCCTCACGTCTTTGTCAGGCGGGTATGTCTGGTCAAAAAGAGATGATTCCGCAAAAATAGAAAAATATTAAAATTTCCAAAACTAGATTTTGACCGACAACAGGATCGGTGTGGATCTGTTAAGAATAACAAAATAAACAAGCTCAGCTTCTCACTTCATTTGTCAGACGGGATGACTGGTCAAAATGGGATGATTCCGCAAAAATAGAAAAATAGTAAAATTACCTAAACTAGATTTTGTCCGACAACAGGATCGATGTGGATCTGTTAAGAATAACAAAATAAACAATCCCAGCCCCTCACTTCATTTGTCAGACGGGGATGACTGGTCAAAAAGGGAAAATTCCGCAAAAAAAGAAAAATATTAAAATTTCCAAAACTAGATTTTTTCTGACAACAGGATCGGTGTGGATCTGTTAAGAATAACAAAATAAACAATCCCAGCCCCTTACTTCATTTGTCAGACGGGGATGACTGGTCAAAAAGGGATGATTCCGCAAAAATAGAGAAATAGTAAAATTTCTTACACTAGATTTTGCCCGACAACAGGATCGATGTGGATCTGTTAAGAATAACAAAATAAACAAGCTCAGCCTCTCACTTCAGTTGTCAGACGGGGATAACTGATCAAAATGGGATGATTCCGCAGAAATACAAAAATATTAAAAGTTTCTAAATTAGATTTTGTCCGACAACAGGATCGGTGTGGATCTGTTAAGAATAACAAAATAAACAAGCCCAGCCCCTCAATTCATTTGTCAGACGGGGATGACTGGTCAAAAAGGGATGATTCCGCAAAAATAGAAAAATATTAAAATTTCCAAAACTAGATTTTGACCGACAACAGGATCGGTGTGGATCTGTTAAGGATAACAAAATAAACAAGCTCAACCTCTCACTTCATTTGTCAGACCGGGATGACTGGTCAAAATGGGATGATTCCGCAAAAATAGAAAAATAGTAAAATTTCCTGAACTAGATTTTGTATCTATTGTACTAGATGTAAGAATCGTATTGATATCACATCGCATTATTTTTTTAAAATTTTATTTTATGTTTTTATGGAATCATGCAAAAAAGGAAGCCAAATGCTCGCACTTGCTCGTTACACCGATTTCTAAAGCAGATACGTAAAAACAGATGGCATTTTTGAAATCGGGAGGGTCGATTTAGTATACAATGATAAATTTTAGTGGGGGTTGGGTCTGAAGGCCTATTGGCTGGGGGAACGTAATAATTGCTGTGGGGGCGGGTCTGAAGGCTGATTGGTTGGGGGCGAGATCCTAAAGCTGAATCTGATTGGCTGGGGGGCGTGGCCTGTCTCCAAAAGGAAAGTGGAGGGGATGAAATTATTCACTTTTTTGCAAAATTTAGTCCCCTTTAAAAATACAGGCATTTTTGGCGTAGAATACCGATAGCTTATCTACTTTTGCAATATTACAGAATTTTATATAAAACTAAAAACCACTGATGACATTTAGTTAATTTATCAAATATTTATTTTATTGCATATTATACAATGGTTTTTTGGGGCAATGTTTAGAAGTTTGCCTTGATTCTGGACATTGAATATTTAATTTGTATGCTGCTTGTATGCTTTCTATGCGGCAAAGGATAAGTGGAATAAACGCCTTATGAAACGCATTGTTTATACTATTTTTTCTACTTTGTACGTTTTATACGCATATATACCTATGAAAGTAAAGAAAAATCATCAGAAAATTGAATTCCCGTATAGCGATTTTGATACATATTCTGGAACAGTTGGCGTCATTGGCGTTTTCAACTTTTCCTTGCTTGACAATTTAGTTAGGTTATGATTTATATAACATTTGTATGCCATTACTATGCCAACATAGCACACCATACAAAATAAAGGATGTAAAATTGTTGCTACCAACATTTAAAGACAAAAAATTGAGTGTCAAAAAGGATTTCTTTCCGATACGCAATTTCGTTTCATAATAACTTGTTTATAGACGCAAAATAGAAAAAAAACTAATTCATGTAACGACACCCTTATATAAATAAGAGTTGCTAAGTAACAAAATTTTCGTCAAGAGATTTACAAATTTAAATTCAGCTGCTAAGGACCCCTCTGCTTATACCATTACGTCTCTTCATTTCCACTGTGTAGACGAAGTCCACCAGAAATCTCTAAAACTTTGTTAATTAGCAAGCGTATACAAATACTAGTCTTAGTCTAGACAAAGTAACGTAACTAAATTACTTTAAGAAACAAATATTTCTTGAAAGAGGTTTCGCAAAATAAATTTATTTATTAATTAACATTTTGCATTAGTACCTAGAAGAATAAATTTCCCCTATTGAATTAAATATCTACCCTAATAGGTATCTAAGTTTCATTAAATAGATTAATATACACGACTTTAAAGTGTTCTTTAGATGCCGTAATATAATTATTTTTTGATATTAATATTTAATTAATAATTGATAATCATCTTATGTTAAATGTCGTATCTATTATCCGTGAACATGTTTAAAATTCTATGTGTACTATATCACTGTCTGTACTATATATAAATATTGTTCTGAACTTTCCTTGTATTATTATTTTTCTAAATAATTTATAATTTGATATAATTTTATTTAGTTCCCGCCATTTCGCATGTCGAAATAACCCTAAAAATAAAGTTAAGTTTTAGTTTAGCTTGCTGATTGTAGAAGACACAAAAAGAAAAACCCATTTATAGCAGTTGTAAATCCTGATATCTGTTTTCCATATGAGAAGTATGGCATATTGTATTCCAGGCAAATACGATAATATAATGTTTGTGATATATAGGTAGTACAGGACCACCATCTGTTCCTATGATTTTTACGACAAGTGAAAAAGTACATTTGTTTTCCGCCCTTATTGCACACTATAGATATAGTTAGTTTTAGTATAATTTGTTAAACATTTGTGTATGAAGGATGGGCCAACGAAAATGAAACAGAACTATTAAAACTAGTCTAAACTGTTTATTAAAACTAAACAATATATTGTTGCTTTTTCATTGCTAGACTCATAAACTAAACTGTCAAACTGACATTAGGGCAACAATGAACAAAGCCACCTATTCAAAAAATAACATTTCTTAAAGTAGAATCAAAGTGGTTGGTGACAAGTTCATTTTGCTCTTAATAATGAATCAATGCACCTCAAGACATGAACTAAAAAACACAATGTAGGAAAGGAATCGTTTTTTACAAAAATTGGTATTTTGAAATAATTTTGTTACGAAATTATTCCACAGGGTGTTTGAAAGTTAGGTTTATACAACAACCTTTTAATTAACCTTTTATAATGACTAAAACGTCAGCATTTTACAAAAGACTGGATATGCAAGTTGAAATGAGTCATTTTATCTACAGTTTGCTAAAAAAATTATGAAAATTGAACTAAAAATAAAAAAATTATGAAACTTGCGAAACGTCCTCAAAATAAAGTAAATGTAAAATCAGCACGCATATGTTTTGAACAAAACCTATAATCCCAAGAATAGCCAAGTAAAAAATGATATGTATCTTGGTTTTACCGCTTATTCGACCCTCTATTGTTATTAACTACACCTTGCAGAGTTGAATTAACAGGTTGGAATAATTGGCACATGCATTCATGATAATTCACTTAGAACAAAACAGATTATGCAGTTCGTAATTGACTCCTTTCAAGGATAATTAAGCAACACGACTTCCTTATTAATACTGATGTTGTATATTTTATTGCAGAGATCTGGAGCACAACCACATTCAAAGGATTCACACCCGACAAGTCAGCAAAGTGAAAGCTGAGCAAATGTAAGTACTAATTACTGAGAATATATATTACTATTGTCTTCTACGTGAGCGCTGACATCGGAACGAAGTTTTGTTATAAGGAACAAGGAGAAATTATCCTACCAGAACTTTTGATAGCAATCAAAACGCTATAGAAAACTTAGAGTTTAACTATCCTCATTAACAGTCGAGATAAAACTTATCATGTGTATGATATTTATTTAAATGAGGAGTATAGAAATGTTCATATCACGTGGTGTACAATTTGACAAAACGTTGGGCCGCTATAGTTAAATGTATGTGTGTGACCGATGGAATCGTGATCTCGGTTCCAAAAGGGGGACGAATTTTCAAGGATATTTTATTGTTTTTCCATGGACATGCATAATTAATTTATATTTTTACGCTTTTGTTTTGAGAAATATGTCAAATATATATGAAAAAACAATCACAACTTTATTTACTTTCTATTGGAATTAAGAAATTATACCTAAATGACTCACATGAACAAAAACTAGCTAGAAACAACAATTACAATTTTGTATATAATAAATAGAGAAGCCATAACAAAATTATAGAAAGTTATAAATATATTCAAATTTATTTATATAGAGCACTTATGCATACACTGTGTTCATTATATATTATCCCACTTTTAAACGGCTGCAAAATCTAGATAGGTAACTTAAGAAAATGAATTTGAATGTTTTTTCCAAAGTTTTATATGGTAATTTTAGATTTTTTCCTATCGCGCTCAATTTTCAAGCAGACGACATAACCTCAGTTTTTTTCAATGAGACATCCTGTATATTTTCCGATTTTTGGATAGATATTTTTTTCTGATTCCAAATATATGCCATGTATTATCTTTAATAGTTTTGCTGTAACTGGCATAAATTAAAATATAATCCTACCTATACTATAAAAATTAAACGCACATAATAAGCAAAAAAATAAACTAAAAAAATCTTACAAAACCCAGCATTTCTCATCGGGGCAATCTATTTGTTTTTCGTAAAACAGTAAAGCACTCTATCTGCAAAGCAATTACAGCAAAACTATTAAAGATAACTACCTTATATGGCATATATTTGGAATCAAGAGAAAAAATATCTATCCGAAAATCGTAAAATATACAGGGTGTGTAATTGAAAAAACTGAGGTTATGTCGTCTGCTTGAAAATTGAACTCGATAGGAAAACATGTAAAACTACCATAAAAAACTTTGAAAAAAACATTCAAATTCCTTTTTTTAAGACACCTCTATCTTAAGATATAATGATTTTATAGCTGTCTAAAAGTGGGACAAACAATAGATAATGAACACAGTGTACATCACATCATAAATATTTATCACCTGTAAAGACAATAACCAGTATTTGTAGGAAATCCTAAAATTTTTATATCCGAATTTGTTGGCATTCAAAGTAATAATTTGGAGTAGGTACTTATTATTTATAATTTTACAATTTTATTTTTTAGATCGCTAAATTACAACAGTTTACAAGTGGTGGAAGAAGCTGCTTTTGCGGGGTCGGAAATCGCTAAATTGTAAGTAGAAGAAATTATCTCTTTCACTTTCTAGATTTTAAGCAAATATAAAAAGCGCAGTGGTGTAGATAGGTAAGGACCCAATAGTCCCCAAATTGATTCAAAATGCATTGAATTTATTTCGTCAAAATGTAATTTTTTTCTGTTATTTCTTGTTTCTTTTCAGCAGCGTCAGTTTCTTATAAATTTAAAACCATTTTACGAAAAAACAATCCCAATACATTTTTGTCACACGGCGCCCTCCTCAATCAAAATAAATTCTATGTACGTCACCGGTAGGACGTGTTCCAAATATGTAAATTTGAGAGGTGCTTTATTATACACAGTTATAAAACATCTGTTTACAAATACTTCATTGTAGTAGAACATAAATGTTTGCCAAGAAATAATTAATTACTTTTCTCAATAGATTAAGAATGGTTAAAGGTACTCCAAAAAAATAAGTTATTTTATTTTACATCACATAGAACGGGTCAAATGTGAAGATGAATCCAATTATAGGAAATATGCACCCTATAAATAATAAATTTGCACTCAATTAAAGTGCATTCAACAAATGTATCCACGCTTGTCCACGGCCATTAAATAATGTATCCATTATACATGTATTCCCTAGAGAACAATACTATACATTATTCACTGATGTGAATAATGATTTAATTATTTACTATAGTGGGGCAAATTCACATAATACTTACGTAACCCCTAAAAACATTTTATTCAACAGTCATTCAGGCCTATGATATATCCCGTATGTTATTTTATAACAGAGGCTGTTAAGTTCATATCCAATCAAAAGCCATGTTCTTGAAAAATAGTAATTTCTGATTGGCTATAAAGTTTAACATCGATGTTATTTTAACATAAAATGATACATCATAGGGCCGATTACTTATACAGTCATTATTAGCATGCATACATACACACAAAGAGAAGAATAACACACACGTGACTTATAAGCCATAACAAACTAGTGTGTTGTGAATTATAAGTCACACCTTTTTTAAAAACATTCAAGTTTTATTTACAAATTTATACAATTTATTTACTTAAATTAACATTAATATTAAATGAGAATGAAATGCAGTTTGATGATTCAGAAATGGTAAAACCTTGTATGCTTCCAATGCTTGAACTAAGCTCTGTTATTACATCAGCTCGTTTTGAAATACTTGCGGCACCCTGGATTTTTTTTGTAATTTCAATTTTATTGTTGATGGATTCTTCTATATATCCTTCTGCGACCGTTGCAGATCTTTATCCTCCATGTCGTTTTAAGTTTGTGATGTTCGCCCCTGCATTTGCCAATAACGTAGAGGATGATCGTCTCATACAATGACCGGTGTATATAACTCAGGGTGTTGTAGGCACAAGGACGAAGCAATTTTTGATGGTATTTTTGATAGTGTTTATTCCGCATTGTGTCGTACACTTGCCATTTTTATAAAATACAAAACATCTTTTATGGGTGGTATAGTTTGGTGTTAAAGACGTGTATTTTTTGCATAATTCCACAGGATTGACTGGAAATCCTTCCTGCATTATTGTGAAACTACGAGATTTCTTGGTCTTTGCACCTGGCAAAATAACATACAGATAAGAATCGTTGTCTTGAACATTTTCCACACTCAAATTAGTCAGCTCACCACATCGGCAAGGTCCCGCAATCCCCATAATTAAAGCTGTTTCCATGAGCAAAAATTCACCGTCAGGTGCTTCTTTCAAAAACTTGCTAATATCATTACGTTAAAGAGTTTTTGATTTTGTCGGCTTCGGCTTCGCCTTGCTCTTCAAAAAAACGTGACCTTGCTCTTCAAAGTTTCGGAAAATTAGAGATATCAATATTTTTGTAAAGCTGTAGAGTTGACTTAAGCATTGAATACTTGGTCCATAATGATGATGCAACAAATTTCTTGTTTAGTTTAAGAAAGTAAGCACTTTCATTTTAATAGTAAGGAAGATATTTTCACAATGGGATACCATAAACGTAATGTGTTAAAAATAAAACCTTTGTTCAACTCATATTGCTCTTATGGTAAACTCTTTTTTATGTCTTCTTCACTATTATGAGATAGACTTCTTAATATCTATATCGATGTATCCGTGACAGAACATGCATCACCCTACCAAAAAAAATTTCAATTTTTCTTTCACAACATTGTTAAGGATTAATAAAAATGAAGTTCATAATTTTTTTCACTAGTGAGTATTCTTACATCTTCTATGGAAAAAGTATTCTTAATCGTATACTTTTAACTTGTACTATACAGATTTGTATTTGTCCCTGGTATAAATAAATTATATTCTATTATATTCTATTCTATTCTATTCTATTCTATTGTATAGAAACTTTATCCATAGTCTAAATTTACAAACTTCAACTTAAACTACAAACTTAATTCAACAAAACAGTTAGAACAATAATTGAAAGCCGCACTACTTGGCCCAGAATCTTAGCTCTTTCTCTTCCTCGCTCCAGGGTAAAATCAGCTGAGTGGAAAACGGATTCTTACGCGGCGTCTTTTCCATGACATTACAAGTTTTGCTGTCTAACGGACACGAATTTGCTGTTGTTTTCTATAATCTCTGATTTAAAAAACCTAATACATAGCTATATTGAACCATTTTATTTTATACGACACCTATACAAGGTGATTAATTGAAACCGTTCATTCTAAGTGGGGTAATAGAGTGGGGTAACTAATACTAATATAATAATAAAATTCACTTCCGTTTATGCCGGATGTCGATAATGCATCTTTTCCTTTTTCAAAATGGTCACAGCAGCTGATTCAAAGTTAAAGTTAGTAATGTAAAATTAAAGTTAAAGTGTAAAATTAAAAATCCTGTGTGGTAAATACTACAAATAAAGTACTACATACTTTTCTAAATCCTTGTTGATGTGATCTGGTTTTTAAATAGACGACCTCATGAATACATCGATATATGGATTAAAGAATTTACTTCTAATAGCGAAAAAGGCATAAACAAAAGAGTTTACCATAAGAGTTATCTGTTGGACAAAGAACTCGTAGCTTCAGTAGCACAGCAAGGAGAGTATATTATATTTTTAACATATTACGTTTGTGGTATACCAGTTTCGAAACTTCCATATCTTCCTTGCTATTAGTGACCTAGACCTGTGTATTATTATATTCGTGTGAAATTTAAAAGGTTTTCTTCTTAAAAAATATTAATTCGCCCATATCGTCGCAACGAGATATTCAATTGTTTTTTCGAATATATCTTCGAAAAACAAAGAAAACATTTACATCTTTTGTGTTTATCAGTTTTTTTCTTAAATAATAATATAGAAGTTAAGCCTATAGTCAAATATTATAATGTAGTACAGGTTTTTATTTTTTCTGATTTTTTTTTATTCAGAATACGCCATGTCGTATTCAATGAAAATATTTTTAAGATTGTCGCAGTTCTGGTTCGCGAAGCTTATTTTTTACTATATATGTTACTATGTTATTTTAGGTAAAATTTTATATAAGTTTCTTTATATCCGAATTAAATCATTTTGGAGATATTTCAATATTTTTGAAAATGTTATTTGTCATTTTAGAAAAAGATCAGATTCGTATTTAGAAACACTTTCTTGCGCGTCTTTGCTGTTACCTAATCCTAGAAAATTTCCGGTAACAGACTTAAAAATAAATAAAATCATAAATCAAATCGTCAAACTTCTTAATAGGTACTAATACTTTTATATAATAGTAGCAAATTTTCTCGATATAAATGTAGAACATATTCATGTCTTTTGAACATTCTACAGAAATATTTGAGTAACTTTTTATAACCCGATACTTTATTATTACTAACACTGCTACTACTATTCCAATATAATGTTCCACCCTGTAAAACTAGCATTATATAACGATATTCGTACTAATTAAACTTTGACTGATGCACTAGAACTCGAAGTAAAACTTTAATAGATCTGGTGTAAAGTTTTGGCTTGATGTAAACTTACCCCTGGGCAACTAAATTACTAGTTACCAGCATATAGTCGTCTATTAAGAAAATCTTACAAGTTCGCAAAGTTAGAGGTCTGTAATTGATTTAGCACTTGCCTATACAGGGTTATTCAGAACTTATCTCTAAAACTTTGAGGATATGTGCATCCTTAAATAAGAAATACATATCACCAAAAAAATTTATAATAAAAGTCTTAGGATTTCCCGTAAACAATATTTAAAGTTATACCACTATAAAGGACTACGTAGATGGGCAACTGTACTTCAACGACATCGGATATACCACATTCCGACAAAAAACAGTAAACAAGTTTTTTGTACCTGAAACGCCTGGTTAAGACCGAGCGATAGAGTTGGAGCTGGGGGATAATATCTCTATTGTATATCAGTCTATGTGTGTCGCTCTCGCAGTGCGGGTGTTTTATTTATCGTAGGTGTGTTAAACTGTAAAATTTTCAAAATGGCTCATGTGTACAGTAATGCTGAGTTAATGGACATGATTCTTATTTATGGCGAAGTTGAACAAAATTCATTGGCAGCTTCGCGCTTGTATGCGGAATGATTTTCCAATCGACACACGCCAAATTATGCAACTTTTACAGCAGTGGTACAACGTGGCCGTGATACTGGTAATTTACGTGCAAATCCTGGACGAGATGGTGGCCCGGGACGACCACAACATATTTTAGCAGCTGAAGAACAAGTGTTGAATCTGGTCCGTGAAAATCCGAGAATAAGTACAAGTCAGATCGCTAGGA
The DNA here is from genome assembly GCA_963924545.1 of Pogonocherus hispidulus. Taxonomy (NCBI): domain Eukaryota; kingdom Metazoa; phylum Arthropoda; class Insecta; order Coleoptera; family Cerambycidae; genus Pogonocherus; species Pogonocherus hispidulus. The sequence continues at coordinate 82,575,524 of OZ004693.1, forward strand.
AACTGCCTGGGGCACTGTTACCAGCGGATTATCAATTACGAGTTAGGTTTTGTGAGTGGTTGTTGCAGCAAAATGCTGAAAATCCCCAATTTACTGGTGATGGACAAAATTTCGAACAGCTTTTGTAACAAGGTATGTGCAAATTTTTTGTAAATTTCATGTTTCTAATACCTAGTAATCAAGTAGCGCAATTCTTCAAAATTAGTGTAACAAAATTTTATTCATTTTAAAGACACGTCACTTTGGTCACATCTGTCTATCTTTAAGTTTATTTTAAAGTAAAAACGCTGCAAATCTTTTTTGCGCCGGGTGTCGGTATACTCTCAGAACTTCCGAAGTTTTTTTCGTGCTAGCCGTTTGCATTGTCAGTCCCAAGGTCACTCCATTACAGTGGACCAGTATCCAGCGGCGTGCAATGAAAAATTTTTAAATAGTTTTCAGAACCCGCCAAAAATTTTTTTTTGCACTACCTCATTTGTACATGTATGTTGAACATCCCCAAATTTTATTATGGATAAGTTCTGAGTAACACTGTATACTAGAAGACTAAAATCGAGTTTTTTCTAAAGAAACCTTGATTATACTTATTATATCTCTCTCCTTGGAAAAGTATGCCACGGTTTTTCAGGCGGAAGTATGCTATCTCTGCATGTATTCAAGAAAATCTGAAAAGAAGATATTTCCACCAGCATATCCAGATATACTCTGACAGTCAGGCAGATTCGTATGCTTTGACTTCCTCCAGGATCACCTCCAGAACGGTGTTGAAGTGTAGAAATGGTCTAGTTCTATCGGGCCAGAACAATCGAGCAAAATTGACATGTGTTATTACAACATAACGGGGAATTAGGAGGATGATGCACTGGTTAGAAGAGGCTCAATTATTCAATTCACAGTGCTCGGGCGACCGCTCAGTTATATAGCGAAGTAGTAACATAAGGATTGTCACAGGGCTATTACTGGTCATGGACATTTCAACCAGCTCCTTAATACTATTGGTCTTACTGCTACTAGATGGTGTAGATTCTGTGGACACGTCGACGAGGACACTTCCTCTGCCGCCATTTGCCTTATGTTCAAAGGATAAATACCTGGGTACAGCCTCTATCTTCTCCTATCACAGGACATTCTTCATGCTTCAGTATTCCTGTAGTTCTACTGGAAGCATGTTCTCATGTGTACTATACTAAGCTGGTACTGTATGTATTCTAACACTCAACTGGCGGCAGGTACAATGGATGTAAAGGCCTTAGTGCTGCGAGTACCTGCGCTGATATCAAAGATTATCTTTGTTAGAGGTTTGATAATAATAATTGTCGGAGCTAGTATTTATTTATTCATTAATTTATTTAATTAGATTTAGAATTAAGACCTATATAATCTTACAACAAAGATGAAAAATATAAAAAAAACATACACAGTTACACAATAACTAAAAGGCAAACTATATCCTATAGCCAGAATTGGTGCATTACAGTCACAAAATAGAACACAAAAACACATATTGTCACATTGAAGCTTTTCACGCATCATAATTGTTCTTGAAACTGTCCTCTGAGGTGGAGTTGACAACCGCGGCAGGTAACGCATTCCACTGGGAGAAAATCCTGTTGGAAAGAAAATTTTGCCGTGCTCTGCTATGAAACCTCTCTCTCCTTGGTCAGTTTCTAGGAATGTCCACGTAGTCGCTCATTTGATTTAGCATAAAGATATTACCGAGTTCGCCCCAAAATTATTGTTCAGAGCACGATATGTAATAATAGGATTTCCTCGTAGGCGTCTTTCACTCAACGATGTCATGTTAAGTTCTGTCAAATGTTGATCATAAGAAGGTCTTGTGGGTCCATACATTGAACGGGTGGCCTAGCGTTGCACAGATTTTAGACGTGTTTTGTCTCAGTCCACACTCCAAACAGATGGATGTTATATTTTTGTCACCAATTTTTTGATTATAAATACTTGTCGCAGTGAAAAATATACAAATTTTCAAGTTTTTATGTCGATTACTGCTGCATTTATTTTTTATCTTATTTTTGATATAAGAAATATCTGCTTAATAATATTCTAATTTCGCCAGTAATCTCTTAAAACACCTTTAAATTGCATTGCCATTTCCATTAATTTATTTTCGTTGATTGACATTTATTCTAACTATATGAAACCTCTGAGCACTTCTATTTTTAAGGCCGTTTTCCTATCCAAATATCACTGCGTGAAATTATAAAGACTCAAAATAATCTCTTCTATTTGGAAGTTTTGGACTTAAGTTTCTTCGTGCTCTAAGTATTGATTATATGGAAGTAAAAAATCTTGTTTCTCTCCGGAAACCTACTGAACTAAGCATTTTAGATGGTCTATTTTAGTTTCTAGAATAGGAAACATTCCATACGACTGATGCACGCTATCACAGCTCATAAACAACTAAAAATGAACGGCTAAAACAATACGTCATAGGCTTATACGTCATGTGTTTATTTCTTAAAGGAACTAAATTGGCCACTTGGGTCCTTTCTGCACAAAATAATATTTTCATTCGCATATTCATACTGTCATAGTATTATGGTATCTGGTTCCTTTCTGCTCTAAACAGTATATCTTGCCTTATTAACTGTATTTTCACATAAAACCCAAAATGGCCGAAATAGCACTTAGATGCTTTCAGAAATAAACGATTCAATTATGTCTAATTCCAGCTACACCCTCATTGAATTCTTGTCCTTAATCTGACCCTGAGTGTGCTATATTAATCAATAACTTGATTATCTTTTTAAATAGAGTTATACTTGGCTGAATCATTGGTTATTAGCTTTTATGTGTCTCGAGTAATTATTTATATACCTCTATGATGAATTATGAGTGATTTGATTAATATTTCCATCTAATCCGCGGTCTGACATCATTCGGGCACGGTTGCGTGATTCCCAAATCAAATCACGTCATTTGTTATACGGAGCGAGATTAAGTACGAATTTCCCCTAGAGGAAATAAGCGAAATAAGTTATAAAGGTAGAAACTTTACACGTGAGATTCTAAACTTTCATGTTTGAACGTAGTTTTTATCGATTACAGAAAAAGTGAAAAGTAAAATTTGGTGGTATTGATTGAAACCACTAATATATTTTCCTGATTTTTGTAAAAGAATGTATTATATTTCTTAAGTTGACTGAAAAATGATAGAGTGTAAAAGAATTTCGTAAATAAAATTCAAAGAAATGATATTTTTACCAGTTTTGTTATAGCAGGATACAGAGTATGTATAAGCACAGAGACTAGTACCGGGATATCAAAAATTATCTTGGTCAAGGGTGGTTGTGGAATGTAAAACGTGGGTCTTACTTTAAATTTTTGAATATGTTTTGTTGTGTCAGAATCTGTTAAGTCATTGTGCTGAAATTTTCTAATCCAGTTTTTGAATCATGCCTCTTACCACACAGCACAAAATTTTCATGATTGAAGCCTATTTTCGAACGGATGCGCTAGTTAATGGAAATTGGCAATACAGTCAACGTTTGTGTTTGGACAATTTTCGAGAGCACTTCCCAAACGTGGCAATATTACCGGACAATTTTTATGCGTGCCTTACAAATTGTGTTGAAGTGTTTCGCGAAACTGGTTGTGTGACTCATAAAAAAGGCGCTGGTAGACCAAGAGTTCGTACAGAAGAAGTTGTCAATGACGTTCGTCAACGTATGGAAGAGGAGCCTTCAAAACCTTTGAAACGTCGTTTTCAGGAAATTGGACTTTCTTATGGAACATGTCATAAGATTTTAAAGAAAGACTTAAACATGCATCCATGTAAGATTCAAGCACATCAAGCTCTTTTGCCCGCAGTCCACCCCAGACGCCTTGCTTACTGCCATTGGTTTGTCAATAATTTAATGAATGACGATCTTCTGGACTTAACTTTTTTTTCTGACGAAGTGTGGTTCCACCTTTCGGGATACATCAATTCTCAAAATATGCGAATGTGGAGCAATGATAACCCTCATGTTTTTACTGAATCGCTACTACATGCTCAAAATATTGGTGTTGGGATGGCAGTTTCTCGCAGAAGAATAATTGGGCCAATTTTTTTCGATTTCACCGTCAACGCAGAAAGGTACAGACACAACTTTTTGGCTGAATTTGTGCAACAGTTAAACGATGATGAACTTCGGTACGGTTATTTCCAGCATGACAGTGCAACAGCACATACTACACGAGAAAATATTGCTTTCCTCCGCGAGTTTTTTGATGACCGGCTGATAAGTTTGCATACAGAAGTTGAGTTTCCTCCGAGATCACCTTGTTTGACAATTATGGACTATTTTATATTTCCTTACTTGAAAAACAAGATTTTCGCAACTCCGGTAAATAATTTGCAAGAACTGCAACAAAGAATTGTTCAGCAATGTGCAACCATAACGCCAGAAATGCTGCAAAACGCTTTTCACAGCATGAGGAGGCGCGTCAACTTGTGCATCGAACAAAACGGGGGACATTTCCAAAAATTACTGTAATTTAGTTTTTCTTGTTACTAAAACCGTTATTTTATAATTTGTAGTTCATTATTGTTTTACAACTGAAATAAATAGGTATGAAATTTGTAGGTTATTGATGACGTCAGTATGACAGTGACATAATTATTTTAAATTTAAAGTAAGACACACGTTTTACATTTCACAACCACCCTTGACCAAGATAATTTTTGATATCCCGGTATAAGCTTAGTTCCACTGACCTTATAAACCCTGTACTTGTTTACTTACTTCTCTATTAGATCTTATAGCTCTCCATTATCTAAGTTCCAAATCCGTTTCTATCTCTTTCAATAACTTTTCTTTTGATTTCCCTTGGTTTTCATTTTGTTTTCGGTACCTGATAACTTTTACTATTCTTACTTATACCCAACAATCTTTTAAAAAAATGCTTCGTTTCTTTACTATCCTGCCATACCATTGATGACAGATCGTCCCAATACTTTATAGCTTCGCTGATAATCACTATTTTTGTCATTTGTGTCCAAATTTCATATCCAAACAATTACCAAGAACGCTCCTGCTAGAGCATGCTGTAACTTTCTGTGCAGTATCTGGCTATGAATTGTGCAGGATGGTGTTTCAAGTAGCTTTAATTTACTGTTGTTGTTGTAGCTTTAATACTTGCTGTTTACTTACCAGGAAGCGCGGTTATTGGGCAGTAATCTCTCTGAATCTAGTCTATTCTGAATATTTTGCAAACTAAATATTACGGTACGGTAACTCTTTAATTTCTGACAGAACTTTTTGGTTCTATTTTAATTAAAAAAAATATTTTCAAGCGTTCCAAATATGGAAGTGCCCTGAAATAATATTTATTAACCTATTGATTTTTTTGTGTAAAAGTTTCCTACATCTAACCGTTTTATTAATAGTAATAATAATATATAAATTATTACTATGCGGCGACCTTGTAAACCGAATAATTTTTAATTTTCAGCTAAATAGCGATATCCACGAAAATGATTATGACAGCCTATTGATTCAATAGTTAAATGCATTTAGTGGCATTGCAGCAGTTAAGCAGGTAAAGAGTTCAATGTTTGTTTTTAATGTGAATTGACTTTTACGAAGCACATAAGGAATGGGAATTTCCCATTCCTTATGTGCTGATTCTTAATGTCAGAAAATGGTGGGACCACTCCAAGGAAATGAGATAAAACCATGCCAAAACCATGGCAAAACCACATGAGGTTGATGACAAACCCCTGTACGCAAATTAGCTCGAATAAATGGACCATATTCATATAACCAAATGGATTGAATTCTAACAGATTTTAATTTAATCAAACTTATCCGAAACAATCAAGTTTTCAATCAATTAAATTGTCCTGTTATCGATAAGCAGCATAATGGAGCTTTTCACTCATTAAAAAATTTCCTCTTATAGAACGTAAAAAATATTTGACACGTATTTCAGCGTTTTTGCGAAACCTGAAATCTTTTTTCGCAGAAAAATAAGAACCTTCTAAAAAATGGCATTATAATCAGCGATCAGCGTTTTAAACAAAATTTGCAAGCTGGCAACAGTAAGCAAAATCACCCCTTTGTGTTGATAATTTTGAGATTTGTTCACAGAAAAATAACACTACAAATAATACCTATGATTACTAAATTACTCAACAAATACCTCAAATAATACAAATACAAACAAGAAAACACCAAATCGATGTTAACTAGTAGAAAATATTTAACAACCATCACATAAAAATGGAGCGTTGTGCTTCGGCTTTACTGTTGTTTTAACAGTTTTGACAAGCTGTGGTTTTGATAGTGACACGTATGGAGGGTAGAGGTAAGGAGGACTCTCTCCATGTATAGAAAATGTCCGTAAAGTCGAGTAAATTTAAGAGGGCGCCACTGTAGCAAAAGTTCTAAATTTAAAAGTAGTAGTATCTTAACACGATAATAATTATTTCTTTTGTACTAGTTTTAATAAACTTTGTAAAAAGTTTAGAGTAAAAATAATACTTAAAACAGTAATTATTAGTTTTTAAGTTATTAACTTAGCATTATTATTAGTAATCGCCATGTTCAGATCTTACCCTGATTGCTTACCAGCGCCCTCTTAAATTTACTCGATTTTACAAAGACTTGCAACTGATGCCCCATTAGAGAGAGTCCTCCTTACCTTTACCCTCTATAGTGACACGACACGAATCTCAAGGTCAATGTTGTCAGATTATATTTAGGAAAATCTGTTATAAAATTTTCAGCCAATAATATAACCGATAAGTGCGTCAACAATTAACTTTTTATTAAATTACGAGAAAACTAGCGATTCGATTTGAAAGTATTTGTAAATTAAGTTCTCCATTGAAAGAAGAATATTTTAACCCAAAAACGTACTTTCAATTCGTTTGAGGTGGAATTGCCCATTATATGGGTAATTGATATTTTATATTTTTCCGGGAAAACTATTATATATTACATAGGCACCTATCGAAAATTTTTTTTCAGTTTTTTTTCATCATTTACAAAGAAATACATCAATCGGATAATGAATAAAAAATACAAGTTGTTTTTTAACATCTGAGGTATCCTATTTAGGCAACTTTGTCTTCTGTATTCACCAACGAACTTTCATTTAAATCGGTAAACAATTTCGCATACAAATATTTTTTCGCCAACTTAGAACGCCCACTTTACCGATGAATTTTTGCATATATACTCGTAAGTATAGAATGGCTTTAGATGCTATATTTTCATTAAAAAAGCTCATGGTTACACACTTGGTATATGTTTCTTTGTCACCCTGTACATTAGTATTCAGAGATGGTAACTATAGCTGCAGTTAACGATGTAATTTGTACTGCATATCTATACCCATTCATTTCTGCAATCATTGGCGCCAAATATATTGCCTGCTATTGCCCATTAGCTTTGTCTTTGCTATGCATTACCTTTATATATGTATTAGATAGAAATACAGGGCAATAAGTATACTTGGTAAATCCCTTTTACTTTAACTTAGGATACTTATCTAGACTAACAGCGTCTCTAATGTATCTTTGCGATACATTAAACTGATAATTAAGTTAACACCATGGTAATTTTATATTTTATAAGTATTTTTTGAAGAAAAATAAATTTGAAACTTTTTTTCTTGTAGGAGTCTAAAAGGAAATTTTAAATTGACCCATCTACACAGAAAGGCATTCTATGGACTTCAGAGTCTACGCTATATGTGAGTATATTATTTTCTTTCATGTGGGAATTTTTCCAAAATACGAGATTTTTTTCCAGAATACAAAAATAATTAGAAATTTAGTATAGGGCTAAAATTAAATGATTCCAATGTTCTTCATTTAACACTGTACAATGGATTGTAGCTGCATTTTGTGTTTTACAAAGTATTTTGGTGGAAAAGAATATGTTAATATTCCTTTTAACCATTTTGATATGACGTATTGTAATAGAGATAGTAATGTGCGGAATTATTTGCATTACCAAAAGAAAAAATTACTTGAGTAAAGAAACTGGGCCTCAATCTTAACTGGCATGAAACTAATACAAGGAAATCTCAAAGGAAATCTCAGTTTAATTTGTCCATTTTAATGTAATACAAATTAGTTCTGGAGGTAAATCCCTTAGAAGGGCTACATATTGCATTATATCATCAATTATTTCCTCACTCAAAATACTACAAATGATAAAAAACTTGGTTCGTTACAGGACCCATTTAAATCCCCCCTATGTCACCTCTAAAATTTTTATTTGTTGGCCGCTTTAAATGATAGCTTCAATAACTCTACTATGTTGCCAAATTTGAGCATGAAATTTAAAATTTCAAGGCCTACTTCAAATTTTTTTCAAGATTAAAAATTAAAAAAAGATGCGCGCTCTTTATTTCTAATCGGATAGTGCCACTGAATATAGGATAATATCAAGTGGGTGTAACCGAAATTTTAACAAATAGATATTTATTTGTAACAGAACAGATTTGCAACACAAGTGTTCTGACGATGATGTGCATCTCTCCTGAATGTTTTTATTACCAATACAAAAATCACCAATTTAGATCCGTGGAAATTAAAAAATTTAAATGAATAATCGATTAGTACGGATAGATTAGATTCTATACGGACAAATTAAAAAACATTAAATTATTATGGAAACACATTTCAACTTAGGTACAGTCTGAGTCACCAAGACAGCTCACCCACTTTTGAATGTCTTATTTTTATTTTAGAAAAAAATGAACATATGGGTACGAAATGGTTTGTTATTGGCTAACATTTAGACACATTAATTTATGTACGGGGTGTTCTAATTTCTGGTGCCATTAAAGTCGGAATTTTTTTTAATGGAAATGCATAGTTTTTTTAATCATCATGAAAAGAGCTTTCCAAAAATATAATATAGTTGGAATATGCTTCCAACCGTTTTTTAAATATAGGTACCTACTTAAATGTTGAGAAATTATTAAAGTTTAAGCTGTTATTCGTATATTTCATGGTGATATTATTATTATTATTATTGATTGCAAATTCGCTAGTTGAGAATTTACTTGGTTTAAATTCGTTTACCATGTAAATTTATGCCACTTATTTCATAGCACACTCATAACTTGTGCGAAAAATACGAATAGCATGGCTAATTTTTCAAAATTTAAGAAGCTATATTTCAAAAATAGATGAAAGCAGATATTAACTATATTATATTTTTGGAAAGCTCTGTTCATGGTCTCTCCGATGATTAAAAACAACTATCCAATACAATAATGGGTTGTAGAAACTAGTTCTACTACTATCAGATGGCATGCATATAGCAAATAACTACGAATAGTAAGGGACATCACTAAGTATCCTCCATCTGTAAACGCCTTATTTAAATAAGGATAGTTTCTACATAAGGATAAGGATAGTTTCTACAACCCATTATTGTATTGGATTTTTACCCCATTACGATTTGTTTGGATTGTGTTGCGAAAACTACACAGAGGTGGCGCCAATAGGCCTTGCGTAGGTCTTGCGTACGCAAGGTTTACCTATTGTGCCAAATACTCAGGTCTTCGCATTCGTCGGTATGCTCACTTATATTGCACTGATGAGATCATAAAAAGGTCGAAACCGGTCTGCAATTAGTGGCATCCTACGATGTGTGGTCTTAGTATTTCCTCGTAGTTTTCGTTGCAATCCGAATCCTTGTATTTTGATTCTAACTGTGTTAGACAAAATACGGCAAATTTTGCTTTGTAATTCAGCGCTCGGCGCGGCATATTGCCAGGAGAATAGCTGTTTTAGCTTGATTTGTTTTAGTCCTTATTTAAATAAGGCGTTTACAGATGGAGGATACTTAGTGATGTCCCTTACTATTCGTAGTTATTTGCTAAAAACAACTATGCATTTCCGTTAAAAAAAATGCCGACTTTAATGGCACCAGAAATTGGAACACCCTGTACATAAGTTACTGTGTCTAAATGTGAGCCAATAACAAACCATTTCGTACCCATATGTTCATTTTTTTCTAAAATAAAAATAAGACATTGAAAAGTGGGTAAGCTGTGTTGGTGACTCAGACTGTACTTATAAACAGTGACAATAATTGTCACTTTAAAGTGGCAATTCTTACTTTAATGTGACAATTATCAATTCAAAGTGACAATTATTGATTCGAAGTGTCAATTACTCCGTTCAAGTTAAAATTATTCCATTATAATATATTTTACCATCAATATTACTGATCAAATTTACGCGAAAAAAATATCGGGTTGTAGTTTGTTCTTATACAATAGGGAGTATACCGAAAAATTAGGAAAACATTTACAGTCCCCTTGAGAAATTATTTTCAGCGACATTTATTTGTTTTGCCGAATTATTGTTTTTGAGATCACTAGGGCCCATTTAAATTGTAACCAAAGGGTTGTTTTTTACGAATATCTCCTCCAACAGTTTGAATGATATTTGATCCCCTTACAAGTCCCCTGGGACTCCAAATAGGAACTCCAATGAATTAAAATATCTTCACAGTTTCTTTTTATTTTATACAGAATAAAACAGTGCATCGAATAGGCTAAAAACAACTGGAAAAAATTGAGTAAAAGAAAATTACGAAATCCAAATAAGATAACGCATAACTAGTGAGCTCTGTAACATTTAGTAGAACTAATTTATCAATATTGTTTATACTGTTTATCAAGAAGCACATACTAAATTTAATTTAAATTGCCGGATAAAATATTTGTAAAAAACAACACATTGGTCCCGATTTTAAGTGGGCAATAGAGCTCAAAAAATAATAATTCTGAAAAATAAATCCTGGAGAAATAATTTCTCAAGGAGATTATCCGGAATCACCCTGTATATACACCTACAACCCAATAGTTTTCTTTACTTATACCTTATTCATACCTACTATAAAGACACTTCGAAATTCCTTGACTTTTCAAAATGAAAGAGAAAATCCAAAATTCATAACTATTCCATGCGATCCTCGTTCCATCCGTGGTTTTGGTAAAGTTTTTAAGGATATAGGTATGTCAGTGGTTCATTCATCGGGAAATAAACTACAACAACTTTTAGGCAATCCAAAGAACAAAATAAAAACCAAGGAAAAGTAGGGGATAATCATCTTCAGATAATACCAACTTGGTTGGTGAAACGCGCGTCGAGTGCAGTATAGTGTTTTGGTGTTATGTGGAAAACCACGTCAGTGTTAGTTTCACACCAAAGATTCCAACCCCCTTCTAGATTGCTCTAAAGTACTTAATGAACTAGCAACAAGCACAATATAATACACATCCAACAACAATTTTTCGGTTCTATTGACAATTTAATTTATATATAAAAATCGCATATGCCACATTGCAGCGACAAAAGTTACCTGCAACTTTTACAGTGACAATTGCACTAGTGGTTTTTTCACTTATTCATTTTTTAATCAATTATCGCGGTCTCCGTTGCCAAAATAAATAGTTTGACATTTCTGTCAACAAGTTATTGAATTATTAAACACTAACAATGAATCAATTCGGTGATGCTCAAATAAAAATGTGTTTATTTTTAGTGTTTCATAAATAAAGTTTGCATTCATATGTTTCTAAATTTCTTATTCATTAAATTGTCCTGCCGAATTACACTCGATGTTTGTATTGATACTGGATAAATTTGGATTATTTAAATTCTAAACTGTTTCCCTTAGCAATTTGACTCGAAAAACTGTCAACCTAAAAACGATCCACCTTCGGTGTCGCGTTTTTAATAGTTGGCAGTTTTTCTCGTCTAATTGTTTGGCAACAGTTCCTCATTAAACAATCCAAATTTTTCCGGTAAAATACAAACCTCTTGTGCAATTGTAAGTGATAATTGTTGTTATCCCTTCTACGCTTTCCTACTATTTAGATAAAGCTCTGACAAATTTCCATTAGCATTACATTTCCTGATGTAGCTAAAGAGCCACTGTTGTGAGACGCATTGTTGTTTATCATCTTTTCAAATTTAGTTTACAATAATTAATTGATACATAAAAGGATGTTGAATTGAATCGTACTCGTTTTTCTAGGCAACGAACGGGTTAATAGAATTAGTGAGATGAGTACAAATTTACAAACACATTGTTTCTGAAATTAAGGCAACATAATATATAACTTCGGAACTTTCCTAACTGCAGCTAAGTTAATAATTCTGTAATAATTAATTTACTAAAGTAAGTAATCTTACAATGTAATCTTATACCTATTAGAAGTTTGAAATTTATGAACAGGATGGTATACCTACTTTGTTGTAGGTATCGTTTATATTTTCTAGATGATAAAAATAGTAATTGTAGGCATTTTCAAAGTTTCTTTTTAGAGAGACTAATTGTAGCTCACGTTAATAAGATTTTACAACGACTTGTGTGTTTCTAAAGTATGATTAAAGTAGGCGTCTATTTCCAACAGTAATAGATATATTTTCAAAAGAATGTACTTGAACCACAAGCGAATTGTGTTGAAAAAATATATCAGTTCAACTACTCTACATGGGCTAGGAACCCCTTTTCATATACTTTCTTCTTGTGATGCGTCGTTTTGGTTGTCTGCCTTACTACCTTAGGTTAGGTTAGGTTAGGTTCAAAAGTGAGTGGGCCGAAAACCAGAGCCTCCACCGCGACCATGTGGTCTATTGTGGCTCACACCTACTTATATTTCACCCAACAGGTCCAGCTTCTTAATGTAGCTGATCACCTTATTGGGTGAGAGTTTGTTCAGATCCTCTGGCAGAAGTTGTCCTTTGCCAAATAATGAGTATCTGATCCTTTCCCCAGCAGGGCAGGTGCACAATATGTGTTCTGCCGTTTCATCATCTTCTAAGCATAGGCGGCACTCAGCATCTTCTGCTAGGCCGAATTTGCACAGATGATATTTTAAACGGCAGTGGCCCGTATATAGGCCAATTAGAGTTCGTAGGTGAAACCTGCTTAACTCTAGAAGTTTTTTAGTTCTTGTTTTTGAAGGGTTTATTATAAACGCCTTCAAATGAACTAATCGTGGTAGTTCCTGTCAGTACTGGAGGATTTGCTCCTCAGCCCGGGTCAAGAGCGTTGCTTTGGCAGTACTCGAGGATATGCCAAGCACCGGTTCTGGTCCGACAAATTCAGAAGCAGCACCCTCCCTAGCTAGAGAGTCGGCTGCCTCATTCCCCTCATGGCCAGAATGGCCTGGGACCCAGACCAGAGTTATTCTATTTTTTCTGCTCAATTGAGCAAGTGCCTGCTGGCGGCTCCATACCGTTTTTGAGTTGCAACGGTAGGAACCAAGAGCTTTAAGAGCTGCTTGGCTGTCTGAGAAGATTTTTATCGATTTGCGTGTAAGTTGCCTTTGTTCCAGCCTCTGTACACACAATTCGATGGCATAAATTTCTGCCTGAAATATAGTTGCATAACTGCCAAGGGATGAAGATATTTTCACCGTTGGGTTGCAACTATATACTCCGGCTCCAACTCCCATGGGTGTTTTGGATCCGTCTGTAAACCAACAACTATCTGCCCTTAATAGGTCAGCCTTATTCCGATCCCACTCATCTCTTCCTGGGAAGAGAATGTGAAAGGGCAGTTCAAGGTTGGTCTTTGCAGGCATGACATCTGAAATCATCTCCAGGATACTGTGACTTTCCATGTCATCCAGCAGCCTATTGCGCTCCATGGTGTCAGACTGCGGCATGTTAAAAGCTGCCTGCTTTAGTCTGTATGTTGCCCATCTGGCCTCTCTCTCCAAATATATATGAAGAGGAGGTAGGTCCAGTAGGATTTCCAGAGCTGCTGACGGTGTGGAGCTAATTGCTCCAGTTATGGCCAGGCAGGCTTGTCTCTGTAAACCAGAGAGTTTGAGTTTGGTCCTTTGTTGTAGTCCTTTGGACCACCAAACTATGGAGCCGTATGCGATCATGGGTCGTATGACCGTCACATACAGCCAATATATTTGTTTGGGTTCAGTGCCCCAAGATTTCCCACAAATTCTTCGACAAGTCCATAAGGACAGTCGTGCCTTGTGGATCATTTTTTCCAGATGGGAGTTCCAATTAAGCGACTTATCCAGTACTACACCCAGATACTTCGCTTCCTCCGCAAATGGAATTATTTCACCAAGTAAGGAGGGAGGTCTTAAGTTGTCCAGCTTCCTTTTCTTGGTAAACGGTACAATTACCGTTTTGTGAGGGTTTACAGACATCTGCTCCCTCTTACACCAACTCAGTACTGTCTCTAGTACCTCTTGCCTTACTACCTTACTCATGAGAACTTTTTTGTTTCTGTTATTTAACGTCGGTTTATTTCTGCCACTAAGACCAATCTCTCACCCCAGGAGACGAGCAACCCCAATCTGGAAATTTTGTCGAACCCTCACTATTTCTATAGGGGGTAGCGATCTTTTACTTTCCTATCAATTCAAAGACAAGAGACATCCGGCTTTACACCCTATCAGAGGAATGGTATTTTTTCTACACAAACCTCGCTTAGGTTTGTATAGCTTTTATGTATTCACCGACGTACAGGTCACTAGAAGGTACGGCATACGACGAAGACATCGCGTGTCTTCCCTGTAAAATCACCCATCCAAGTACTAACAATGGACCACGTTGCATATAATATTGATATGAAGCTACGGCGACGTACTTGTTCTTTTATCCAAATATGTCAAACTATATCTGATATTTGGTTTAAAACAAAAAAGTTTGAGGCATGCCTATAAAGATGTATGAGATTCTGGAAGTTCATTTAAAATTGATTATTAGGACTATACGTATATTATATTGTGATTAGTCACCTTCAATACAGGCTGCATGTTGCTAAATACAAGTTTATTTATGCTAAACACAAATAATAGATTAAATAGACTTTTTAGTAGGACTTTTGGGTCCAATTTTTTTTTATTTTGCCAGCGACATTTCCCGACTATATTCATACCATAACTACTTAATTTTAGAAGAACCTGAAAACTCAGTAAGAATATTTTTAAAATATATTTCCCTGTATTGATACTTTACGCCATCTTCCAGTTGGCAACAACTTTTCCAAATAACAAATATGATTAAATATTTTGGAAAGTATGGGTACTTTATTATATTATATTATTATATTATATATTGATACTATATATTATTATTATATTATATATATTATGTATTGGTAACTTATTAAATTATACAGGGTTATTCAGAACTTATCTCTAAAACTTTGAGGATATGTGCATCCTTAAATAAGAAATCGACATCACCAAAAAAATTTATAATAAAAGTCTTAGGATTTCCCGTAAACAATGTTTAAAGTTATACCATTATAAAGGACTACGTAGATGGGCAACTGTACTTCACTTCAACGACATGTGATATACCACAGTAAAAAACAGTAAACAAGTTTTTTGTACCTGAAACGCCTGGTTAAGACCAAGCGATAGAGTTGGAGTGGGGATAATATCTCTATTGTCTATTGTCTACCATCTGTATTGTCTGTCAGTCTATGTGTGTCGCTCTCGCAGTGCGGGTGTTTTATTTAGTTAAATAAAGTGCGAGTGTTACACTGTAAAATTTTCAAAATGGCTCATGTGTACAGTAATGCTGAGTTAATGGACATGATTCTTATTTATGGCGAAGTTGAACAAAATTCATTGGCAGCTTCGCGCTTGTATGCGGAACGATTTCCCAATTGACACATCGACAGTTAGGTTTTGTGAGTGGTTGTTGCAGCAAAATGTTGAAAATCCCCAATTTACTGCTGATGTACTACTTACAGATGAAGCTTTGTTTACTCGAAATGGAATACAGAACATTCACAATACACACGCTTCGGCACTCGAAAATCCGCACGCAATTCAACGAAATCACTTCCAACACCGTTTTTCGAACAGCTTTTGTAACAAGGTATGTGCAAATTTTTTATAAATTTCATGTTTCTAATACCTAGTAATCAAGTAGCGCAATTCTTCAAAATTAGTGTAACAAAATTTTATTCACTTTAAAGACACGTCACTATGGTCACATCTATCTATCTTTAAGTTTATTTTAAAGTAAAAACGCTGCAAATCTTTTTTGCGCCGGGTGTCGGTATACTCTTTATACTGTATATATATAGGTATACTCTATAAGTTTTTTTCGTGCTAGCCAGTTTGCATTGTCATTCCCAAGTCTGCAACTTTAAATAGTTTTCAGAACCCGCCAAAAAAATTTTTTTTGCACTACCACATTTGTACATGTATGTATGTACACATCTCCAAATTTTATTATGGATAAGTTCTGAATAATACTGTATATTGATTTTGTGAATATTTAAAATAAGTAAAATTATAGGTATTATAGGTAATTAGATGAAATAAATAAGTTTTCCTTAAGTATCAATATTTCTGTTGATAATTATAGAGGAAAGTATAGCCTAATTTCGGATAAGTTTGCTAAATCAGCCATATAATACGTAATTAAACATAATTTAAGAAAATTTTGGTATGACATCATTTATTGTAATATATCTTCACATAATTTTTGCATTGAGTAAGCCAATTTAAGTAGATATGCAAAATAAAAAATATATACTAAAAAATGGCGAATTCGCCAGTTAAAAAATGGTTTTCTAATTTCGGATAGAGTATCTGAAATTTTTTTTAACAGCATCTATTGCCCGTTTCATGTTAACGGGATCCCACTGTTTGCTTTTGCCACGAACTTTAAGCATCTTTCTCTATGTAAAAAATTTTTATAGTTTTATAGTTAGGAAAGTTTTAAATTTTCCTAATTTCGGATACATATTTGCCTAATTTCGGATATCTATCTGAAATTGGGTGCATTTTAGTATCCGAAATTAGGAACAAATCTAGTTTTAACTTAAATTACTTTTTTTGTTAAAACTATGGGTGAAAATAACTTTTCTTTATAGACATACAACCATTATATCCTATGCTTACCGAGCAATCTATTCAAAGTTTTAAAATGAGAATAAATATCAAAAACACCACTCTCAAAATATCACAGATAAAAATCTCTGACACTCCGCTGTGCAAAAGAATTTGACAGTTCACCTAACTGGCGTAAATACAACTATTTATCATATCATATTATTAATATGTAACCAAATAGGCACAACAATAATGAAATTGCCTTTAACATAGCGGTAATTTGTAGAATTATGGGTATCCGAAAATGGGAACCTGTTCGAAATTAAGCTACTTTCCTCTATAATATGTTCTTTACCACAAAAAAATTAGGAAAGATTTCGGAGACAAATATATTATATTAGCCGCTGACAATCCGCTTCGCTGGTTCAAATCGATAACGGCACACATATTCGATGTCGACCACTTTCAACCTCTATATCTCTCACACCACTATAGCTACCGACATGCAGCTACCATAGTGCACGATGGGAGACTTGGGCTACTACAACACAAAAAGATCAGTAGTCTGCGCTGGGTAGTTGTGGCTGCAAGGTGAAATATACGGACACATATGTCTATTTATATATTTTACTGCTGTACCATCACCAAGCGTTCCTCCAAGTTGTGCAGAGCATTATTCAACATTTCTGGTTCAATTGCAACAATTTGCTCCATAATAGAATCTTTTAATTCTTCCAGCGTTGTTGGTTGTGTTCTAAACACCAAATGTTTTAAATAACCCCACAGCTAGTAAGCCACTGGGTTAGGATCAGGCGATCTTGGAGGTGGTCATGAATTTACAAAATGTCTGCTTATAACACGATTTGAAAAACATCAGTTAAACATTCTTTAACTGGTCGATAAATATGCAAGGGTGCTCCATCCTGCATAAAATTCATGTTTTCAATTATAAAATTAGATATGATAAAATTAGATATGAAACCGCTCCAAACGGTGCTTTTCTTGTCATGAAGACCTTCCTGAACGATTTCATGTGGATTATCTGTTAACCATATTCGAAAAAGAACAATGAAAAGAAAAAAAAAACATTTTTTTTGTTTTTTATTTGTCCATATATTCCGGCTGAAAGTCCTCTAAAAATAAAAACAACAAAAAGAGAAAAAAATGTTTGTTGATTTTTATTGAAGAAATAAATATTTTTTATATTTTTATTAATTTTTCTACTCTATATTCATACGGATCGCTAAATGTGGATCAGGCGATTATACGCAGCTTTATAAATGAGCCACAAAATGTTTTACATCATACATTATAACGCCCAAAAAACAAATTCCGCGAAACATTTTGAACATGTTTTTACCTAAATTGGTGTCATCTGGCTGCTCAACCAGTAACATATATCTGCCCTTTCAAAGATTTTATATATTACAAGTTGTGCTAAAACATGGATCATATGCTTTGACAACAAACAAAAACAGCCTACTAACGCGTACAATAAAGGCCTGTTCTCATTTAGTTTCAGAGTAATTTCCATAATCAAAGTTTAAAGTACTTTTAGCCAGGCTTTTGCTTACAGGGTTTTGGTATACATATATTTGTTATATACCAAGTGGAACAGGTAAGTAGCTCGTTGCTATCTCTTATCTTCCAAGATAAATCAATAAATTTGGGAATGAATAGGATATGAATACTTTCAATCTCTTACGAATAGAACAGAAGTTACTTCAACCCTTGGAACTTAAGAACGCCTTACATGTTTTTATATATTCGGAGTTAATGTGATTTTTTGTATCTTTTCACACCATTAATAGGAAAAATGTAGTGTTTTGACAATAGTATGGCAATATTTTGCAACGGTTAAGTTTGTATCTAGATCGAGTTACATCATGACTTCGGTACCAACTAAACATTAAGGGTGCGTTTGCACTCTCTTCTCAATGAAGCAGTCAAAAAATGAACTAAACGTATGCAGTGTGAACTTAGGCAACCGAAACATATATATCGCACTGAAAATACAATCGGCTAAACAAATTGTAACATTTTAATAAAAAACCGTACTGGTCGATTGCAATTTAGAGATTTTTATGTTGCACGTCACAAATTTAGTAGCCTTATATGAAACAGTCAATGTGTCCCAGTATTAAATCTATAATTGCCAAAGAATAATAATTAGCCCAGTTTCCAATGCGTTTTTACTGTCCTTAAAATTCTTAAGCTCTGTCCTCTGTCCTCTACATCCCTAAATAATTTAGTTGCTTACGTCATTGCTACGTCAAAAGGCTAGATACTGAAACGCGATTTTTGTAGATTCAGACCTATAAAACCATAAGTTGTAGAGTATTGTTATACAGGGTGTCCCGGAGTGATAATAGATCCAAAATATGACTAAAAGTTTTAGTAAACATACCCCTAACAATACTAACAATAATAAATGGTAATTGGCTATAATATTGTAGTATACCTGGCACATAGAGTTACATAAGTACTAGAGTATTGGCCAGCGGTACTGTCTATAGAATAAGGGATTTTAGTGTACATGAGGCTAGCGCGTGAGACGCATCAATAAAGGAAGTATTCCAATTGTGTGTGTTTTACTTAGACAAAGAGTACAACGTTACATTGGCGACGAGGATAAAACGGAATTAGTTAAATAGAACTAGAATTAGAACGGAGTTAGTGATAGCGAATTTTATTGTTACTTTGTTAAATATTGTGACAAAGTGTGTAAAAGGTAAGTTATAGGTACCTATTATGTATATATTAAGAGTAAAGAATAGTTTGAGACCTGTTATATTATTGGATAAATAATATCCAAAATAGCTTATATTTTAGCTAGTAAAATCACAATGACATGAGCCAGAAGTGGTTAGAAAATGTTTAAATAGTCAAACGACTAGTAAGCATGTAAATGGTCGTATATTTATATGTTTAGTTCGGAATTACTTAAATAGTCAAACGACTAGTAAACATATAAGTGATAATTTATATGTTTAGTACCTTAGAGTCAAAAGACTCTAAATCAAACAGCCAAAAGTGGTTAGAAAATATTTAAATAGTCAAACGACTAGTAAGCATGTAAATGGTTGTATATTTATATGTTTAGTTCGGAATTACTTAAATAGTCAAACAGCAGGTTGTTTTCTGTCAAGCAACAGAAAACAACCGTGTTATAACACCTGTCTACGACCTGAGTAATTTCAAAGGAAATATTAGAAGTAATTAGATTTAATATCAATACTTTATAATATAAAATTTTTAAAATCAATACTTTTATGATGCTGCTATAAAATCGACCTAAATGTCAGAAATAACTTCTAGGAATTCCTATCGAGTGATAAAAACTACGGCTAAGAAAAGTTTACTATAAAAACTATTAGTAGAAAAAATTAGCTGGTGTTCCCTCGCAGGTATAGATTACACTATATAATTTTGTGCTTCTGCTTAATAATAAATTGTGTTGTAATGAAAATTTGTAAATAAAATTAAATATATTTTATAACAATACACAATATCCATAACTGAGATCTAGTTATAGTAATAATGGATGTTGCAATCCAGCAAGTATTTTGAGAAAGAGTCAGTAAAGCTAGTACACAAAACAATGTCAAATATCCCCGGAATTGAACAATTCAACTAACTACGTAACTGCTTCGGATATAACAGATGCAGTGAAAAAGCGAGCAATCCTTCTACACTCTGGAAGTATAGCGTTGCAGGAAGATATAGTGGAGGAAGAGGTCAGAGATAATGATCACTGGGCAAAAGAGAGAGGAAAGCAATTGGCAGATCGGAAAAGAAGAGCCCAAACTAGTGACTTTGAATGTGGAGATAAAGTTATAGTAAAAAATATTATAAAAAAAAAATAAACTTACCCCTACATTTGACCCAACCCGCATACCATTACTACTAAACAAGGAGGAGACGTACAGGTGAGGAACGATGAGATACTAGTAAAACTTACAGAAAGAATGTGGTTCATTTAAAGAAAATCAATGGGAAATGGACAGTGGCTAAGACGGCCTCCTAAGTGGCACTATAAAGTGTTGAGGAAAATATATTATTGTAATGTACTGGTAATTAGTTATTGTTTAATATTTCTAGACTAAGTTTAAATATTATATTATGATATTATATATCTAATTTCTAGATTACAACAAAAAATATAATAATAATAATATTTATATTGGTTGTATTATCTATTTGTGGGTCGTATATTATATTGTTTTATAAGTTTATAGTTGTTAGGATAAGGACTCACTTTCAAATTTATATTATGAAAAGAAAGAGATGTAGAATACCTGGCACATAGAGTTACATAAGTACTAGAGTATTGGCCAGCGGTACTGTCTATAGAATAAGGGATTTCAGTGTACATGAGGCTAGCGCGTGAGACGCATCAATAAAGGAAGTATTCCAATTGTGTGTGTTTTACTTAGACAAAGAGTACAACGTTACAAATATGAAAATATTTTAATGAATCTTATCACTCTGCAAATTGCGGAGAATGTTGTCATTCAACTACTATCAAAATAAAAGTAAATAGTATAGTAGAATAGTTTCTTTTGAGATTACACCACCTGTAAAATAACAAAAAGCGGGAAAACAGAAGCATACAAAGTGAATATTCAAAATGCAGTATCAAGGCAAACTTCCAAAGTTTGCCTTGAAACTTCTAAAGTTTGCCTTGATACTGCATTTTGAATATTCACTTTGTAGCGTGCCATTTTAGTTTGAAAAGTTAGACTTGGACCAAGAGTGGCTAAAAATCTTACAATGTCAAATGCAGTTTTTGATTAAGTACATGATCCCAAATTTGGTTGATATGTCTTGGAATATATAGTGAGATTAGTGGCGAATTACTTTCCTCTATCCATGGCGTGTGCCTGAACTTAAGTGACAAACAGTGAACATTTAGTTGTGAACCTCGTTCCAAATATAACACTTATTACTCATCAATGTACTAATATGTAAATTAATTCTAGAGACCTGTCATACACCGCTATCACGTTTCTACCAACTGAGGGTCTTCGAGAAATAGATATTCTCAAAGTTCAGAATACGAAGTCACTGAAAGTATTCCCTTCAGTATTCAATTTTCAGGTAAGTCAAACAAGTGATATTTCAAAAAAGGTTATTTGATTTATTTTTCTCGTTACCCTCAAGAATAATCTGGAAATTTAATGCCGAGTTAAGTTAACTTCAAACCATTATAAGTTGATTTCTTTCAAATGGAACACCCTATATTATTTTCCATAGTCTGGTGCACCATATTATTCTCTTTCGAACGGTATCATGGTTCCCTATACCTATCTCTTCTAGTTTATATACAATGTGGGTGAGTTTGCATTACACACTCAGTAACTTCGTAAATGTCAAGATATTAAATTTTTTCAAAAAGTACTTCTAAAAAAATTTTTATGCTCTTTTCAACCCTCTGATTAAAAATGCTCTCATTAAAAAAACAAAAGAGCAGCGACATGTAAAGTGATTTTTTTTTTAAGGGAACACCCTGTATTTTATTTCATAATTTGAAATCCTATCAAATCTGAATGACGCTATTTTTATTTTTTCTTAAAAGTGATAATATGTAAGATAGGAACAATACAAGAAATTATCAGTACTAGCAAAGTTTACAGAATATTTATTCTGTAAACTTTGGTACTAGGCCATGGATTGTACATACAATTGAAATAAAATATTTATTGAAATAAATGAAAATAATATCATTAACAAAGTTATGAATTCTTTCCATAACTTTTGTCTTCACAAGCATGCTATGTTTTCAATAATTGTGCAATCCAGGGCCTAGTACCAAAGTTTATGAATAAATAGTCTGTAAACTTTGCTATTACTGATAATTTCTTGTATTGTTGGATAAATCACTGTTCACGTCGCTGCTCTTTTGTTTTTTTAATGAGAGCGTTTTTAATCAGATAGTTTAAAAGAGCACAAAAAATCACTTAGTATTTTTTGGAAAATTTTAATATCTTGACATTTACGAAGTTACTAAGTTATATATACGTATATATATATAGAAATAATTTTAGAAAATGGATCTTAGTGGCTCCTGCTATTCCAAAGAATTATTGCTTATTGCTAATAGCAACGAAATTATGCTCTGTCCATGGACTATTGGGCCACTCTGTATGTTTATGTTTTCATGGCTATGAGACATCTCATAGCCAATAGCAAAAATCCAAAAAACCATCCCCAAAATAAGAAACCACCCACAAGTCAAAAACTCCCAAACATAAATCCCAGAACATGAACAATAAAAAATCCAAAAACCACCCCTAATAAGAAAAACAAAATTAATCTTAGGCTCAAACAATAAAAATCCAGAATCTTACCCCTAAATAAAAATCCTAAAAAACCTGGCAACATCCTACCTAAACAATAAAAAACCAAAATTCTCGCCCCATAACCGATTTTACCCTGCACTATTATTACAGCAATGCATCAGATGCTACCCAGTGGCAAGAATTTTAATGGAGAGCCCCATGGTGTAAATTGGTCACAATCTACCCACCCGCTGTCTATGCCCATAGCTAATAAGTATCACAAATTTTAAGGTTTCGTTAGATTGATTTTCTCTGTATAATACCTGCCAATAAGTCACTGTTGAATTTGCACTTAGGAAAGGAACACTAACTATGTTAAAACTCGCTTAAAAGACGTGTTTACGAGTAGGCCAAATATCCTATGAAAGTAAATTTATTTATAAAATAAAGCTACTATAAAACTGGCATGCTGAAGTAAAAATTATGACTCTTTCCCAACAGTCACGCAAAATAGGACAGGCTACCATTTAGATTACTTCGAACGCGATTGTATCTAACCTTCAGTGAAATCAAGAATATCAGAATGTCTAAAAATATCTGATGTTTTTAAAAAGCAAATAAGAATCTTAGTTAATAAATTCTCTTTTACATAAAAAAAGTTCAAAGGCTTTTGGTTGTATGATAGCTTAATATTATTTACCAATGCAAAACGTAAAAATATATGCCGCAGAAAGTTACCTTAAATTGGGGCAGGTATATGTATTTTTAAACGTTTGGTAAGGGAGAACCTCAATTTGTTTTATAAATGAGAGCTCTTTCCTGGGTTAAAGAAGTCATGATTACTCTTCTAAAAGCCACACGTAGGACTAGGTCCAACATATTATGTGCAGCATACGTTAATATATTTTATACAATTACATACCGGGTGGCTAAAAGTAGATGACCTAGTAAATTAATACATACCATTAGATTCCAAACACAAATACAAACCAATCCGAATACAAACCATTTCGATTTACCTGGACTTTGTGAATATGCTCGCCTCAAATAACATAATGGCGTCCCTGTAACTTTTCCGGTTATAACGGCAGTTCATGTCAACATTGTTAATTAAATGCAACACCGTGTATATTATAGCATTTTTGGATTTTACATTAAATTTTAGGGTCACTTTCATCAATTTCTCTATGTTACTAAAATTAATTTTGAGTTCCGTTTTCAAGATATTAAAAATTTCTTAAAAAAAACTCAAAAATCGGTACTACCTTAAGACTCTCTGTTTTTACAGGGAGAAAGATAGAGCCATATTCAATAATATTCACAATATTCACAGGGGAGAGAGTTAAATCCATAGGAATTGTAAGCATACCTTCAAGGTTCCTAAATATTATACAGGGCGGTGAAAATTTCATACCAAGTTAGGTCGACAACAAGCCCTGAAAATTTGATTTATTTAAATTTGATACCCCGTATATTTTTGCAAATTTAGATGCGGTATTATATTCTGTTTCGATCGATAGTTTGGCTCCCTATATATAGTTATTCATGGTACTTAATTTTTTATTGTTCTAACGAATAAATTCATAATAACTTCATTTGCGCGATTATTTTCGTCCATTTTTTTAAACTTTTACAGTAATAATTTATAAATACAATTATTATAATGCGCTCTTTAATTTTTTCAACCAGTACCTAACTATTTATTTGAAAAATGGATCCTTATCAAGTGATTTTAGTTTATTGTATCAAAAACTCGGGTAACTGTAAAAGTAAAATAGATAGGTATAGAAATTCACTAATTCCTATACCGATCTATTTTACTTTTACAGTTACCCTTTTCGTATGATGACTCTTTAGCCATCATACGAAACAGGGGAAAATTCCACATCTAAATTTGAAAAAATATACAAGGTGCACCATTTAAAACATCAAGATTTCATGACTTGCAGTCGAACTAACTTGGTATAAACTATTTACCACCCTGTGTGAGATTCAGCAACCTTGAAAGTATAGTTGCAAAGCTTATGGATTTGACTCTCTCCCATGTGGAAATTGTCGCTCTATCTTTCTTACTATACAAAATAGAGGGTTTTAAACTAGGAACTGATTTTTAATTTTTTTTTTTTTAAGAAAATTAATTTGTCCTTGTCCAAAAATTAAAAGTATCTTAATTTTAGGACAAGGTAAGTAGATGAAAGTGATTCAAATTTAATGTAATAATATACAGACAAGATGTTTCATTCGAAAAAACAAAATTGACGTCAAATCTGGTACCGGGATATCAAAAATTATCTTGGTCAAGGGTGGTTGTGGAATGTTAAAACGTGTGTCTTACTTTAAATTTGAAATAATTATGTCACTGTCACGCTGATATCATCAATAACCTACAAACTTCATACCTATTTATTTCAGTTGTAAAACAATAATGAACTACAAATTATGAAATAACGGTTTTAGTAACAAGAAAAACTAAATTACAGTAATTGTTGGAAATGTCCCCCGTTTTGTTCGATGCACAAGTTGACGCGCCTCCTCATGCTGTGAAAAGCGTTTTGCAGGCTCCTCTTCCATACGTTGACGAACGTCATTGACAACTTCTTCTGTACGAACTCTTGGTCTACCAGCACCTTTTTTATGAGTCACACAACCAGTTTCGCGAAACACTTCAACACAATTCCTGCCAATTTCCATTAACTAGCGCACCCGTTCGAAAATAGGCTTCAATCATGAAAATTTTGTGCTGTGTGGTAAGAGGCATGATTCAAAAACTGGATTAGAAAATTTCAGCACAATGACTTGACAGATTCTGACACAACAAAACATATTCAAAAATTTAAAGTAAGACGACACACGTTTTACATTCCACAACCACCCTTGACCAAGATAATTTTTGATATCCCGGTATAACCAGAAGAGCTACAGGCACGCCATTATTCTATTTGAAGAGAGCAAACCCAAAAATCCGAAAGTACCAAATTTTAAAACCTAAATCGAAGTAGTCTCTGATATAATCAAATGGATAGGCTATCTTTTTCTAGCCACCCGATATGTGAAAATATTTATGAAAAGTATTTCTCGTATTCGCTGGTAAGTAGATATATGTATGTACATCGATCCATATGTAGCCATCCGTATAATTTTTATGACATGGATCTTAAATATAGGTAGGCATATGAGTTTTTATATGATACACACCGCCATCATAAAAAATAGTTGATAACTTTATGGATTCTGATGTAAGAGTTAAGGTTGCACAATATTATAAATGGAGCCCGAAACAGAACATCTGCGACATCTGCATCATACAGTGTGGGTGAAATTCCAGCTCCCAGGATATGGAAAACACTATGATATAATGATGAAAACTTATACGAATAAATGAATGCAGTCATGTTTTACATTTTTATTCTACTATAGCTTTAAGGTACCATAAAAGGCATTAAGAACTAATATTTACACAACATAGTCTACAATAGCCTCAAATTTCGCACACACTGTATAAATGCGATTGAAAAAATGTATTTCCAATATCACCCATTATCGTTTAGATTACCTAAACAAGGAATCCCTTTTATGGATTTACGATTGTTTTGAACTCGGGCAACGATTTTCCAGATAATCTCTTTCTGTAAGGAGATTTCAGTCTGATATGACTTTTATTTGCATTGCCGGTTGCTGATCGGCAATTTCACGGGAATTGAATTCGTTGTTGTGAAATCTCAACAAACGGCATACGGCAAACTGATTGCAATACAGGAAACACTATTGTAGTTTAGTTTGAAGAAATGGACGCAATCCATTTCTGTAATATTGTAAATAGATTTATAAGCAGGTGGATACTGCCAATTTCCGGCTATTTCCGATCATTTCGAACGTAGAATGATGATATTTTTGAGAATAAAATAAAGTATTATTAAAACAGTATACCTACCTATTCCATACTACATATTTTTAAATTACACCGAGAAAAATGTTTAATTCGTGCCGAATTATTAAAAATTATTTTATTTTATGTACGTTATATTAAATATATAATATACAGATATTTAGAAAACATTTATATACATGATGAGTCACCTAAGACGTCTCTGTGAATTACTCAGTTGCTATAGAAGATACGTTTTTTTCTTTTAGAGCATTATGTACATCAGTTAGAGCCATCTTTTAAATTTATTTTGGAACGTATTGGGTGTTCCAGTGTAAAGGTGTGAACCAAACTTATATTTTTTAATGAACTACCGTGTACTTTTCATTTGCATTCGATTTCGCCTTTCTTTCACCTGCAAAATTATATTTTATTATTGAAATTCGAATGCGGCGTTGCCAAGTAAACTCAATTCTTTTAAATGAAACACTCTGCATTTCTTGCCTCCATTGAAAAGGACAGATTGATCTTTGACAAATCTTCAATTTGTTCCCTTTGAAGGGCACGTCTAAACTTAACAGTTTTTGAGAAAATCGACAGAATACTTAAATTACGGTAAAATATTATGCTGACTCGTATATGAACTTGCAGCAAGTTGACACAATAACGGTAATTTTGTTGACATAAACATTTTCTTGGTCATAGGTAACTTTGCGGAATCTTACTGTAGATATTCTCAAAAACTGCCAAGCTTAGATATGTCATTCAAAAGAAACAAATAAAAGATATTTATCTGTCCTTTTCAATGGAGACAATAAATACAGGGTGTTCCATTTAAAGAACTTGGGTTTCAGCTGTTTAAAAATTGATAAATTGCTACCCCTGTGAATAACACTGTACAAAAAATGCAAATTTCAAACCTATAGTTATGAAGAATGAAAATAATAGTATGTGTCTGCAAAATATGTTTCCTTTATCAATGAATATAGGTTAGGTTAGGTTAGGTTAGGTTCAAAAGTGAGTGGGCCGAAAACCAGATTTTCCACTGCGACCACGTGGTCAATTGTGGCTCACACCTACTTATATTTCACCCAACAGGTCCAGCTTCTTAATGAAGCTGATCACCTTATTGGGTGAGAACTTATTCAGATCCTCTGGCAGCAGTTGTCCTTTGCCAAATAATATCTGGTCCTTTCCTCAGCGGGGCAGGTGTTTTTTAGTTCTTGTTTTTGAAGGGTTTATTATAAACGCCTTGGAATTAACTAATCTTGGTAGTTCTTGCCAGTACTGAAGGATTTATCCCTCAGCCCAGGTCAAGAGCATTGCTTTGGCAGTACTCTTAGATATGCCAAGTACTGGTTCTGGTCATCACTGAAGGTAACTTCTTGTTGATTGTTTTTTAATGTGCCAATGCAAAATGCGAATTTAAAAAAAAATCCATTATAAATTTCCATTAAAAAAATATTTTTTCACCAGCCTGTATGTATTCTAAAAAATAGTTTTGAATACGGTTTTTAAAACAAACGAAAAATGCAGTATAAGGTAGCTTTTTCAAATATCTTCACCGATATCTAAGGACATTTAGAAGTCAATATTAAAGTTAACACTTTGTACATAGAGATGAAAAACGTTTTTCTAGATAACTTTATTTTACGTCGGCAGAGTGTTTCTTTTAAATCACCCGACGAGGGTAAAATTTTAATTAAACCAATTCTCCTTTTCTTTGCAGTATATTAAAGAAGCCTGGTTGACCTACCCCTACCACTGCTGCGCCTTCAAATTTCCCAGAACGCACAACCCCAGGGAATATGAAAAGCACACGAGGTTCGTTCAACAACTTCATGAAGCCTGTGCTGCAAAAAATACAACAGTTAATTACGTATTGCAGGTAACTCCAAAACGAATAACATTAAATTACAACAAATTGTCATATAAATAAGAACAGCAATAGGAAGCCAGTTGAATAGAGGTAAAATTGTTGAAGCAGCGAACCAACACAACGGATGTATAAGCTATATAGATGAATTTTTTTAAAGAGCTGAAAAATTAGGAATTTTGGAAATACGTTTTAATTTTTCTTTAGGAGAAAGTGGGGAAATTATGTGCACCTAAGCATATCTACTATTATCTCTCTTTTTGGTTAAACTATTCTCTAACAAATCTGAAATTAGTATCAAACGATAGTTTATGAAAGGTTGAGGTAGGAATATGCAAACCGTTTTGCTTGATCTCAAACCGTTTAGATTTTACAGGGTGTCAAAGTTTGAAAAATGTCAATATTCACCTGTCAATATTTCAAAAACATAAAGTGGATACTCGAAGCGGATGGTTCTTTATGAAACATCGTGAAAATAATTGTTTTGAAAAAAACATTGATCGCATTTAGATGTTCCAAGGGATATATAGAAAACACTCTAATATTAGTATATAATTAGTATTATATTGCGCCTTCAAATTTCCCAGAACGCACAACCCCAGGGAATATGAAAAGCACACGAGGTTCGTTCAACAACTTCATGAAGCCTGTGCTGCAAAAAATACAACAGTTAATTACGTATTGCAGGTAACTCCAAAACGAATAACATTAAATTACAACAAATTGTCATATAAATAAGAACAGCAATAGGAAGCCAGTTGAATAGAGGTAAAATTGTTGAAGCAGCGAACCAACACAACGGATGTATAAGCTATATAGATGAATTTTTTTAAAGAGCTGAAAAATTAGGAATTTTGGAAATACGTTTTAATTTTTCTTTAGGAGAAAGTGGGGAAATTATGTGCACCTAAGCATATCTACTATTATCTCTGTTTTTGGTTAAACTATTCTCTAACAAATCTGAAATTAGTATCAAACGATAGTTTATGAAAGGTTGAGGTAGGAATATGCAAACCGTTTTGCTTGATCTCAAACCGTTTAGATTTTACAGGGTGTCAAAGTTTGAAAAATGTCAATATTCACCTGTCAATATTTCAAAAACATAAAGTGGATACTCGAAGCGGATGGTTCTTTATGAAACATCGTGAAAATAATTGTTTTGAAAAAAACATTGATCGCATTTAGATGTTCCAAGGGATATATAGAAAACACTCTAATATTAGTATATAATTAGTATTATATACTAATATTAGATATACTATACTACAATACTATACTACAATACAGTAATAGACATTACTCTATTGACAAAGGCCTAATAAGCCGAAATACTAGTATACAGGGCGCCCTATTTCTTGACCCGTTGCATGGGTAACTTTTTTATTAGTAGAGATACAAAAACGCTTAAATGAGCAAATTAGTGCAGTTTCGTATTAGTAATTCTACGGCAAGGCGAAAAATTATATACGGGGGAAGGTTGAAAAGTTATTGACAAAAAACGAAAAATCCAACTTTTCTATTATCCCTCGTAGCTCGTTCATTTGAAGAGTTAGAGAAAAATGCTTCACATGTTTTTTGCAGTATTTTCATTTAATTATTGACAGATCATAAGTGACATTTTTAGTTTTTGTTAAGTAGTTTATTGTTTATTATTAATACTGCATACAAAATAATAGTGTTGCAAATATGTACACCAACGAAGAGAAAAATGATATGCTATTTTGTTATTATAACCAAAATCGAGATGCACAAGCTGCAGCGAATCTTTATTTTGAAACTTACATGGAACGAAGACAACCCCATCATAGAATATTTAGACAGCTGGAAAATAATATACGATTATACGGTTCTTTTTCAAAGCCTAAGGATGAAAGAAACTTCAATGAAGACACTGAAATAAATGTTTTGGCTTATGTAAATTTTAAACCTGATTCTTCAACTGTAGAAATTTCACATCACTGCAACACTTCCAAGGAAACTGTAAGAGCTATTTTAAAAGGTAACAATTTAAAGCCTTATCATTATTCCATATGCAATACTTTATATCCAGCTGATAATCAAAGAAGGATGACATTTTGTCGATGGTACATTTCAAAATGCGAAGAGGATCTAGACTTCTGGAAAAAGATTTTATTCAGTGATGAAAGTAGATTTACCAACAATGGTATTTTTAACCGCCATAATAACATAATGTGGTGCCGAGAAAATCCACATCTTGTTTCTGAAAGAAGAAATCAACGTCAATTTGGGATAAATGTGTGGTGTGGAATTTTTTGTGGCAAAATTATTGGCCCATATTTTTACGAAGATAAATTGGACATTGAATGCGAATAATTACCTTCATTTTCTAAGGAATACTCTAACAGAGGAATATTTAAATGAATTACCACATCATATTTTTAGAAATCTTAAATACTTCCAACACGATGGAGCACCTGCGCATAATTCCCGCGAGGTAAAACAATATTTACATGAACAGTTTGATAATGTTATAGGAAATAGAATGGATATCGACTGGCCAGCGCGAACACCTGATTTGACCCCCTTAGATTTCTTTCTTTGGGGGTTATTGAAAGATAAAGTTTATGTGACAGCTCCTCTAGATATAGAGGATCTAAAAGTCAGGATTCAAGATGCAATTAGAAGCATACATGGACATACAATAAATAATGTTTTAAGAAGTATCCAGAAACGTTGCTTACTATGTATCCAACAGGATGGTGGTCATTTCGAACATTTACTTCAATATAATTAATTAATTAATAATTTCTGTTCTCAAAACATTCTTTTGTTCCATAATCCATAGCATTCTTGATGTAACAATAAACTTTCTTTAAAAACAACGATTATTATTACTTTTGTAAGGATAAAATATGGACTATGTTATATCATCTGAAAGAGAAAAAAGGGGACTTTCGGTTAATGTCACAGCCACCTATCCATTACATTTTAAAAAAATATATTTTACTGTGATTCTCAACCATTTTAAGAGATATATAAAAAGTAGCAAGTGCATGTCATTTTACATGAAAAATACTGCAAAAAACATGTGAAGCATTTTTCTCTAACTCTTCAAATGAACGAGCTACGAGGGATAATAGAAAAGTTGGATTTTTCGTTTTTTGTCAATAACTTTTCAACCTTCCCCCGTATATAATTTTTCGCCTTGCCGTAGAATTACTAATACGAAACTGCACTAATTTGCTTATTTAAGCGTTTTTGTATCTCTACTAATAAAAAAGTTACCCATGCAACGGGTCAAGAAATAGGGCGCCCTGTATAGAATGTTTTCTATACCGGGTGTCAACGGATCTATTAGACAAGCCATAACTTCTAGAGTATTGGATGTATCAAAATGAGATTTGGTATAGGTAAATGGTAGAGGAAGAGGAAAGTTTTTGCATATTTTTCACGTTTAGGTTACTTCCGGTTTCACCGGAAATGGCTTCAATTTTGAATTTTTAAATGGAACACCCTGTATATTTTTACATATTTGAATTTCTGAGACAATTTTGGACTAGAAAATGACATTTTTAAAAGTTTTTTCGCCTACTTGATTTTTTTAGAGCTATTTTTAATATTGCATCTAGGTGGCCATGATTGAGCGCAAACTAATCTGAAGGCCTTAGATGATGTCAGAAAAATGTAATCGCAAAGTTTTAGTGATTAGTATGAAAGATAGGAATGAGACAAGTTGGCAAAATTACTCTTTTATATCTAACTATTTTTTTTCAAATGGCAACACTTTTTAGACAAACACTTTTCAAAAAGGGATTTTTTTTTGCGAATCCAACGATACTAAATTCATTGTGATTGGATTAAAAATAAGCTCATAAAATACATTTACTTCAGTGAAGTTTTTAATAAATTCGTATACGAGTATTATACTTTAAAAGTTTTAATGTCATTTTTGAGTCCAAAATTGTCTCAGAAATTCAAATATGTAAAAATATACAGGGTGTTCCATTTAAAAATTCAAAATTGAAGCTATTTCCGGTGAAACCGGAAGTAACCTAAACGTGAAAAATATGCAAAAACTTTCCTCTTCCTCTACCATTTACCTATACCAAATCTCATTTTGATACATCCAATACTCTAGAAGTTATGGCTTGTCTAATAGATCCGTTGACACCCGGTATATTTCTTGGATCATCTAAATGATATCAAAGTTTTTTTCAAAACAATTATTTCAAAAACAGTTGAAGATAGGTATAGGACATCTTACATGAAATGTGTTTAGAATATCACGTAGAGTTAAAAATTGCAATAATATACAGGGTGTTTCATTTAAAATAACGAAGATAACATCAACGTCCGGTATAACCGGAAGCCTTAGGTGAACGCCATTATTTTATTTGAAAAAGGCATGCCCGAAAACACTATTGGCCAAATTTTCAAAATTAAAATCGATGTAGTCCCTGAAATATGCTTATGTCTTGTCACCGTGGGACACTTTGTATTAAGAATTCCAAAATATAATATGGAGAAATCAATAAAACTTTAATTAATTACCTATTATTTCTGATATATTCTATAATAAACTACGTGTCGAATTTTAAAGAAAACTACTTAGGTAAATTTGAATATGAAGAGCTAGTACACTTGAACACATTTTAATACTATAACCATTTGTTTTAAATAATTTTTATGATTGGATATTGAAGTCAGTGTATTCGCATGATAAGAAACGATCATGCATACCAGCCAGGATTCATTATTACATTCATATAAGCAGCGACTCCATAAACTTTACGGCTCATAAAAGGGATTTTCACTTCAACTGTAATTTTATCCCACTAGTGAACTAGAAATTTAAAGGGCATGGCTGGATTAAATTTAACATACACTACGCTGTTTCCTCTAGGTTGGGAATATCGTGACATAAGTGTTCATAAAAAATAATTGAATGTCTAACAAAGTATCTGACAAACTTGACATGGAAGGAACTATATGAGGCTGTTCCGAATAAATATAGTACAAGACTAGAGTCAAAGAATAATAGGATATTATGGCCACCTTGCGTGTTGCTACATTATACTACATCCAAGAAAAATAATTTCAACAAAATTAGAACCATACGGTTTGGTAACTGATAGCTTCGTGCATCGATTTATTATGTTAACTTTTCCTTTACGACTTTAGATGCATTATAATACTTGTGGACCAATTTTGTATTATTATTATTATTATTATTCAATAAAATATCGTACATGTAATTGCGAATATTTAAAGAAAATGATTGGAGTTAAGGCAAAAATAGAGTAGGTAGTGTAGGTACCATACAACGAGTACCATAAATAAATAATAAAGATGACAATACTCAAAATATTGTCAGGAAATGCGCATACCTACTATAAGCATCTATGTTTCGGAGTTTTTCTGCTCTTCAGGGTAATTAAAAGAAATTATCTAGAATGGTATTATAAACCCAGAACAAAATCACTGCATTTCCCTATAAATTTCATTTTAGTTTATATTGATCATTGCCATGAGGTGAATAACACTATATAAGCTTCCTGTGCAGAATGCTCACTCGAGCCTCTACATCTGATACATTCTAGCAGGAACGTGCAAAAGGCAGCACTTCAACTGAACTCGATGCATTTTTACTACGATTTTCTTCTCCAGATCTATTCCATCTTATACGAGTATTTTTTTCTTTAGCCATGGTGCACCAAAGAGGAGCACAAACATCGAAACATGAATGTATGTAGCTGCGTCGGTGTTAAGCTTTAATAACTTAATCAAGAATACTGAAATATACTTGTAAAGTATTAATATTAATGTTTAAAAGTAGGTAAGTTACAAACAGTGTACCTTTATTTTAATGCTCAATACATATGAAAAATGCAAAGAAAACAGTGTTTTGGGGTGATCCTCAGGGTACTCCATTGGGGTCTTTATTTTTTACAATGTACTTCACAATTTCCTTACTACAATTTTTAGCATCCGTTGTATACTTTCCGAATGACTTTCTTCATGAAAAACAAAATGGTATAGCCTTAGAAAGCAAAATTAAAAACGACTTCTCTCAGGCTAAGGTAGGTTTACTTTGGATGAACGTCTGTTCGTAAAATTAAAAAAAAAAACGGCGTACCTACTCACTTTTCTGTAATATGGTTTCTAGTCTTCCAACATATCAGCATGTACAAATAAAAAACAATATAAAAATACATAAATATAACCAAATGACACCTAATACTTAAGTATTTTTTAGATAATCGATTTAGATGGCAGATTATAACATTTACCAAATAAATGGCTGATAAATCAAATTAGCCATTATTGAAATTTAAAATTATTGCAAATTATTAAAAACTAAAGCAACAAAAATCTTGTATCATTGTTTCTTTAAACTATATTTGCAATACGGTCTCAGATTCGGGCGGAGTATCAAAGGCATACTTAATATGTACAAAAACGTTCAAATTATGTAGACATCAGATATTCATCGAATACACTATAATATGAATTTAACGTTTTAAATTCAAGACAAGACAGAGCACACTACTATTTTTTACTAATCAATGAAGTAACTTGCATGATCTTAAATCAAAACAATTTATGCCTAATAACAACCAGTTAAACTCACTGACTGGCTTTTAAAAGGCTCCTAAAGACTTTATGAAGGCCAAACCACAGACTTGATTTAATAGAATATTATTTACTAAGTATTTAAATTTATGTAATGTCATAATATTGTCGGGATTCCCTTTCACAGTAACAATATTTTTATGTTAGTAGTGGTGAGAAACACACACTAGCGCTCTCTTTGGGTCTGTGCTACTATCTGTCTGACAAATATTGTCAAATTGACAGACAGATAACGACTTGCTTTTCCGCAAGTGCCATTACAGCAGTAACCTCTATTGTCTTTGAGGAAGACAATCCTACTTATTTATTTGAAGAAGATGCCGAAAACAATTACTCGATGAACGATGTGGCGACTCCTATGGAGATGCCGATGTAATGCAGCGCCAGACGGGGCCGTGGAGTAGTTTTCGGCATCTCCTTCAAATAGTATTTTTGTGTGTTTTATTTATTGTTACATACTTTAAGATATATTTTATGGGATTAGGTTTTTAAACTATATTTATACTAGATTCAAAAGTGAGTGAGCCGAAAACCCACAATATGAGCCACAATAGACCACATCCTCGCGGTGTGGGGTCTCCACCGCGAGCTTGTGGTCTATTGTGGCTCATATTTATACTATGCCAGTCACAAACACCTTGAATTACTCAAGTTCTGAACTTCTTCGTTTATTATTTGTTGTTAGATAAGATTATATATTTAACATGATTGTTTGTATCTTTATTAATAGATAAACCTTGTTCTTATTAATGTACTCCATTGAACTGTTCAAGGATAAGGTCTGTGTGGATTTCAGGAAAATATTGACTTGACCATGAATGCCAGTCATCTTGCCAAGCCACAGAACGACGAGCAATGGGGGGACGAAAACGAAGTTTTCCACAATAGCACCAATGCTTTTCCCGTCACAACGGCGTTTTGTGGCAAGATTTACAGAAATTACCATGAGGTGAGTTTTATGGACGAATTTTTGTCAGTTGCAGAATTAAGTAAATTAGAAGCGATAAAAATGACTGTTAAACACATATGCTTCAAATGCGATTACATTTATCGACTTGTTTATGTGTAATTCATTAATTAGCCACCATAAAATTGTTACAACATTTACTCTCCAGATTGGTTAACCCCTCATTCCCCATGGTCCTCATTTGGATACCCGATTTTTGCTTATATTTTATTTTCTCATTTCTAATGTTTTTCACTTTTATAATTATCAGTCATTAAGCATATGTCACCCACCGATGAGTGAGCTCTGTTCCTGAGTGATGTAAATAAATAAATAAATGGAAAATCATATAACGATATAAAGAGCGATAATATACAGTGCTTTCGAAAAGTAACGAATACATTCATTATTTTAGAAATTGAGAAGTTTTCGAAAAAATCCCCTGACACGTCTATTTTGTTTTTAAAAAAGGCACTTTTTGACATACGACCCATATTTGTGACGTCATCGTTGTTCGAGATATGACGTCGGCGACAATTTTGTTAAATAGCAACCCCCAATTTTGACCACACTTATTAATGAAACCACGCAAAATTTCAAGAAAATAATGTTTGAAGATCTTAAAATTTAATTTTCACAATACTGACAATGATAATGATTATGTAAAAAATCGACTAAATTAAATGTTCAAATTGTGCACCGTTGGCTGTCTGACAGTAGCCAAGACAATTAATAAATTCTTTTCGGACATTATCTATAACTTCAGGAGGTATACGATGTATCTCGTGACGAATTCTTGCTTTTAAATCTTCTAAATTAACCGGTCTAGTAACGTATACTTTGCTTTTTAAGTATCCCCACAAGAAATAATCTAGGGGTGTCAAATCAGGCGATCTGGCTGGCCACTCAATCGACCACCTTCTCCCTATCCAACGATTCGGGAACAGCTCATCTAAATAAACACGGACAGGTGCTGCATAATGGGGAGGTGCACCATCTTGTTGAAAGAACATGTCATTTCTTGGAAGATCACGTCCCTCTATATCTGGATATAAAGTTATTAGTGCAGGAATGAGGTCGTCTCGAAGAAAATCCAAATATCTTACACCAGTTAGGTTGACGTCAAAGAAATAGGGACCCAGAATTCTTCCATCGACTATGCCGCACCACACATTTACTTTCTGGGGACTTTGAGTGTGATACTCCATAATCCATCGGGGATTCTCGGTAGCCCAATAACGGCAGTTTTGTCTATTGACATGACCGTTCAAAACAAACGTAGCCTCGTCAGAAAAAATTACGTTCTTTACGAAATTATTATCATTATTGCATAGCTCTTGCATTTGCTCGCAGAATTGAGTTCGCCGATCAAAGTCGTCTTCAGATAGCTCATGAACAAGGCATACCTTATAAGGATGATACTTTGCTTTTTTCATAATTTTGTGAACTGTGGACGCTGCCATATTGAAATCAGAAGCCAGTTGGTTAAGTGTTGAGTGATGATTTTCTTGTATTGCCAACAAAACATTAACCTCATCATCTATTGATTTTGACGGTCGACCAGATTTAGGAAGATCACGAACATGTCCAAAGTTACGGTATTTAGACTCAATATTGCTCACCATGCTTTGGCTAATGGGATGTTGATCAGGGTGAGTTTCATTGAACAATTCAACCCCATCTCTTTGGGTGCGCATCCTGTCTTCAAATCAGATCATGCAAAGAATTTCAATTCGTTCTCGTTCAGTTAATTTAACCATTTTTTTTATAAAATGACAAAGTTACTACTCAATAAACACTTCAAACGCAGTGCTTTTGCCAAACAAAAGATAAAAACTAAAGAAATAACTCAAAAAACAGAAAAAACTATTTAATAAAGTACGATTTCAAGGCTACTGTCAGGCAACCATGATTTTTCATGATGCGTATGTAGAATGACAATGCTCTTTAAAATGGCGTGGTCAAAATTGGGGGTTGCTATTTAAAAAAATTGTCGATGACGTCATATCTCGAACAACGATGACGTCACAAATATGGGTCATATGTCAAAAAGTGCTTATTTTAAAAACAAAATCGACGTGTCAGGGGATTTTTTCGAAAGGTTCTCAATTTCTAAAATACTGAATTTATTCGTTACTTTTCGAAAGCACTGTATATCTATAAGGATAAATCATTTGAATTAAATCAAATGTATATTAAACGTCGCATTACGGAGCATCACACCACACTAAAAGAAAAAACTTGAGTTTGTTCATACACCTTGCCTTGTGTTCCAGGTGAGGTGCCACCCCGCCCCCGACGCTTTCAACCCCTGTGAGGATCTGATGGGCAACTGGGCGCTGCGCGTCCCCGTCTGGTTCATCTCTCTATCGGCCGTCGTCGGCAACTTGTTCGTCGTCGTCGTAATCGCCACCTCGCACTTCCGCCTCACCGTCTCCAAATTCCTCATGTGCAACCTGGCCGTCGCGGATCTGTGCATAGGAGTTCATCTGCTTCTGATCACAGTCGTCGATGCGTGCTCGATAGGCGTTTATTTCAATTCGGCCATTGATTGGCAAGAAGGTGAGTCTATTAAGATCGTTGATCGGTTGTTTCTGATCACGGTCGTTGACGTGTGCTCAATAGGCGATTACTTCAAATTGGCCATTGATTGGCGAGAATGTGAGTTGTTAAGATCGTCATGAATCTCAATCAGAAAAAGGAGTCCTACTCTATTATTTCCTGCATGAAATTCCAGGATGAAATTAATTTACACAAGTATCGCAGCCATTCATTTCTCCAATTTTCGTTTTTCTTCTATTGTCATTTCTTGTTTTATTTTCGCCTATATGAGAAAAAGAAAGTGTTTGCTCCGCTGAAAATCCTTGCAATTTTAATCGAAGTATTGAAGATTCTCTTTTTTGCAATTGCTTAGTTTTTCCTATACAGGGTTATTCAGAACTTATCCATAATAATATTTGGGGATGTTCAATATACATGTACAAATGTGGTAGTGCAAAAAAAATTTTTTTGGCGAGTCTGAAAACTATTTAAAAATTTTTCATTGCATACCGCTGGATACTGGTCCACTGTAATGGAGTGACCTTGGGACTGACAATGCAAACTGGCGATGTCGCGAAAAAACTTGGGACGTTCTGAGAGTATAACACCCGGCGCAAAAAAGATTTGCAGCGTTTTTACTTTAAAATAAACTGAAAGATAGATAGATGTGACCAAAGTGATGTGTCTTTAAAATGAATAAAATTTTGCTACACTAATTTTGAAGAATTGCGCTACTTGATTACTAGGTATTAGAAACATGAAATTTATAAAAAGTTTGCACATACCTTATTACAAAAGCTGTCGAAATAATATTCCTCGACTTGTACACACTTTTGGGCACGTCTTATCCAATTTTGCCGCACT
Organism: Pogonocherus hispidulus; assembly: GCA_963924545.1. Lineage (NCBI taxonomy): Eukaryota > Metazoa > Arthropoda > Insecta > Coleoptera > Cerambycidae > Pogonocherus > Pogonocherus hispidulus. The sequence continues at coordinate 82,615,309 of OZ004693.1, forward strand.
ACCCCCGACACCTGCCTAGCGATCTGACTTATTCGTGGATTTTCACGGACCAGATTCAACACTTGTTCTTCAGCTGCTAAAATACGTTTTGGTCGTCCCGGGCCACCATTTCGTCCATTCCAGCTTCACCATAAATAAGAATCATGTCCATTAACTCAGCATTACTATACACCTGAGCCTTTTTGAAAATTTTACAGTTTAACACTCCTAAATAAATAAAACACCCGCGAGAGCGACACACATAGACTGACGACTCATAGACAATAGAGATATTATTCCCACTCCAACTTTATTCGGTCGGTTTTAAGCAGGCGTTCCAGACAAAAACGTGTTTACTTTTTTTATCACATTCTTAGGAATGTGGTAGAAAAGTATCAGATGTGTTGAAGTACAGTTGCCCAGCTACGTAGTCCTTTATAATGGTATAACTTTAAACATTGTTTACGGGAAATCCTAAGCCTTTTATTATAATTTTTTTTGGTGATATCGATTTCTTATTTAAGGATGCACATATCCTCAAAGTTTTAGAGATAAGTTCTGAATAAGGCTGTATATACCTTGTCACTTTCGCAAGGGATTTCATAGATTATACTCTTTCAACCTAGCAAAGAACCAGAATCTTACGAATTTTTTATTTTTTGATACCTACGCACTGATGATTCAATTGTTAGTTTTTAAAGTTATCTATCCACTGATAGATGACTGAAAACTATCTAAAAGTTAAACTTTTTCCTTCATTATTTTATGTCAATATAATTTTTGTGTTATTTATTTTTTAATATGTTTTCCCCCTTTTTCAATTTATATTTCATACTGTTCATACTAAAAATTGAGTTAACTTCATGACATTTTGAGATATTTACGTCTTCCTTCACATTAAGAGACAAATATGTGTTTTCTTGTCCAATGTATACTGAAATCATCTCTTCAATAATTTTTTTTAGATTTCACCAGGTTTAAAATGTTCGTGAAACGAATGAGAATATTTGATAATATGAACACTCATCCAGCACATTATTTGAATTTGAAGCGTACATGGGGTCTGTAAATGTTTATCTCATTGCCTTGGAAGGCCCTCACGTTCTGACATTAAAAACCACCGATTTAAATTTATGACGTCAAAATTGTTCAAAGTCATCGGACTATTAAAGTGGAGAAAAAAGTGAATAGAACTTTATGGATGGTCGTTCAAAACAGCAATTTTATCGTAATGCCCGATATCGTAATTATTAAGTGGATAAAATTTATTATCAGTAAATGCCATCTGCTTCAAAATAATTGATATCATGTACCGGTTTTCAAAGTAGTTTTAATAATTAATAATTTGTATGCATCCACAGCAGCAGCTTTCATGGAGCAGTAACACATTTTATAATGTTGCTTTATGGTTTTTGCAGTAATTTTTGTTAGCAGCTCGCTAACACGTCTAATTTCAAACTCTACTACCACTCTAGCTCTGGCCAGTTTTACTAAACACAAAACAAACCTAATAATTTTTATTGTAAAAACAATATCTATCTATCATGAGTGGCGTGATAAATGCTGTTTTTTATATGTACACATGTACAGTTTTGTTAGTGCAATCACCCGAAACCGTAGCAAGGTCGATGCCAACCATGGACGTACGCATTTACACTAGTAAATTATTACACTGTCACTTTCAATTAATTACACTAAATCAATGTAGAATATTAAAAATTAATATTTCAAGCTATAAGAAAATCTGGAGAATGCACAAAAACACGAATAAAAATTGCGCACGGAGTACCAAAACTGTACTACACGCCTGTACTCTACTCAGATGGTGGATGCAACCAAAAAGAGACAGGGAGCATATTCAATGAGTTGAAATGGGATGTTCTATTCAGTCCCGGTATGTTGGGCAGCGTTGTAAGAGACGTCGTTTAGTTCGAGAAATGGGGAAATATGAAATCTAGTCATTAAATATATTCGCATTTGACAGAAAACGAGAAAAAATATGATAATATAGTAGGTACAACTATTGTAATAGTACTAATAGTACATATATAAATTTTGGATGTGAGTGGTGTGGTGTGTATAAAAGCTTTCTGTTGCCCTTCTAAGTATCATATAATAAAATCATAATCTTTAATGATAATAGTAAATATAAATAGCATTTGTATAGTATTGTCGAATTAGATCAACAAATTAAGTGTGGCAACAATGTAATCACGATGTTTTCCGGTCAATGCACTATCAAAACTTTCTAGATCAACTTTAGATTTTTATATGTACAAGTAATGCCTGATTTTGACAAATAATAACATAATTGTTTTGAAAAAAACATTGATCTCATTTAGATGTTCCAAGCAATATATAGAAAACACTCTGTATACTAGTATTTCGGCTTATTAGGCCTTTTTCAATAGAGTAAATGTCTATTACTAAATATTTCCAAGTGAGTTTTGTTATTTATCTGTTTTACGAGTACCTACCCCGATTGATCCCACCATCTGGCAAAGCCCGAGTTTTTATTGGCTTTGTCAAGAAGGGCGAAAGTGCAAAATCTATCTGATCATTCGTAGTACAAGGATTTATAATTAAAGATTTTTTAATTTCTAATTGCTCTAACAGATCTAAGCGCTTTCCTTTCTTTTCTCGATGTATGTTAGAGCAATTAGAGTGCTGTTAGAGCAATTAGAAATAAAAAAATCTTTAATTATAAATCCTTGTACTACGAATGATCAGATAGATTTTGTACTTTCGCCCTTCTTGGGATCACTCGGGGTAGGTACTCGTAAAACAGATAAATAACAAAATGCACTTGGAAATATTTCGTAATAGACACTTACTCTATTGAAAAAGGCCTAATAAGCCGAAATACTAGTATATAGTGTTTTCTATATATTGCTTGGAACATCTAAATAAGATCAATGTTTTTTTCAAAACAATTATTTTCACGATGTTTCATAAAGAACCATTCGCTTCGAGTATTCACTTTAATAAATAATAACATGTATTTATTTCAATAATAATAATAATAATAATTAAACCATTACGCACTAAGGGCGCCAAAAAAGTTGATGTAGGTAACCTTCTAAAAATATTCTTTATAGGACTTGAAATTTTCAGGCCTCGCCTTCAGGGTGAAATTGCGTGTAGAAAGGCACTTGTGCTTCCAGACTTATTAGGTAAACAACTACGCTTCTAATTAAGGATAAATTCAATTTCCAGGGAATGGCTGCAGCGTGGCGGGCTTCCTCACCATCTTCGGCAACGTGCTGTCCGTCTACACGCTTGCGGTGATCACCACAGAGCGCTGGTACACCATCACGTGGGCGATCCACCTCAACAAGCGTCTGAAACTGCGTACGGCCGTGCGCGTTATGATCGCCGGCTGGATATGCGCCCTCTTCATGGCAATCATGCCGCTGGTGGGAGTCAGTAACTACTCGAAGACGAGCATCTGCTTGCCGTTGGAGAACAAGGGGAAGGCCGACGCGATCTATCTGAGCACTCTGCTGGCTTTCAACGCAATAGCATTCGCGCTGATATGCGTTTGCTACGGAAGCATGTACAAGTCCATCCGAGAAGGCAGGTGATGATGTTCCAGCTTGTAATAACATTTTCATAAATGACATGATGTGTTAGGTTTAGAGCTATAATTATTATTAATGTAGAGAAAAGATTGAAAGATGTATTTGAACTGATTTAACCTAAATCTGTAACCAGAAATAAATACATTAGTTAGACATAACGTTCTAGTTTCAGGTTCACTTTAGTTGTTAGTTAGGTATTTATGTAAAACCGCATGTCAAACAGTTAACTATCAAGCTTTAATGAAATACATTGGCAAACTCAAAGCTGCCTTAGAAGAAAGAACTTTTGAGCTACCAATTACATAGACAAGGTAAATGGTATCTGGCTAGATTAAAATAAAAATGTTATTCTAATAAATCAGCAACATCATGTACTGAGTTTAACTATACAGAGGGTGTTTCTCATTGTAGGTAACCTAATGTTACTGCGCTGACACTAGAGACAGCCAATCTCTAAGCATGAATATTAACTGAGCCATCTCACGACTATTCAATAATAAGTCACAATAATTACGATTTTTCTTCTAGGTGGCCGCACAGGGTCAACGACCTCAGTCCGCAGCGATTTGACGGTAGCAAAGAGGATGGCCCTCCTGGTTTTCACTGACTTCGCTTGCTGGGCACCCATAGCCTTCTTCGGCCTCACTGCCCTCTTGGGCTACCCTCTCATCACAGTCACCCAGAGCAAGATACTCCTCGTATTCTTCTACCCTCTGAACTCGTGCGCCAATCCATGCTTGTACGCCCTCTTGACTCAGCAGTATAGGAGAGACTTCTTCATCCTCATGGGACGGTACGGTCTCTGCAAGGATAGGGCGGAACGCCATAAGGGTGCCATAGGTGGTAAACCGTTGCCCTATGGGTCCGGACCCCAGTACAAAAGGACTAGTGGTGAGAGTAACATGAAAATTAACAGTGGTAATAACCACAGGGGGTCGTCAGTTCTGACCACAGTAGTGTCCATGGAAATTCCTATGATGAGGACTAGTTCAAGGAATAGTTCCAGGTATCGTCCGGATTCTCTTATGGCTGTGCCGGAATTTTCACTTAAAGATATGAGTCATTTCCATGACTGTCACAAATTGACCTCGACTGAAAATTTGTAAATATTAGGTTAGCCGTATTTGTCCCCATGTTCAATCCTGTGACGCTTTATGTGTTATATTGTGAAAGGTAGTACTTACAGATGATAATAGTGATATACTGACTACCCTACACTGTCCCAATGTTTAGCAACTGATTGCTATAACAAAATTTTCACGTTCACTCACTAACATTTCTTTAACTTTCATTGTTGGCAGATTTCAAATATTCAATGTATTAATAATGGCATGAAAGATCGATTAACTTTAAAACATCTGTAATTACGAACAAGTCAAATGAAGTGATCTACATCAATTAAAAAAGTTACACTAGTGGTATATATGGATAATACCTTGTATATGAACATATATTGTAAAAGAATGACACATTAGAACAGAAATTCAGTTAAACAAATATTATATTGAGATGCTAATGCGCGTTCTTAAGCTTAACAATAATCTGAAAAAAAAATATCTACAACTGATGGTTTTGAAGATATCGCCAAAAAAAAGGAATATTTAGATTTTTGTTTTTATTGTTTCAGTTGAAAATATAAACAAAATATTAAGTGTGATACCTCATCACAATCAGAAAAATAAACTGGATTCAGATATGCAAAAATCCAATATGGCGCCCATAAGAAAACAAATTGTTAACAGTTTTTTTCTCAGCCATCTTGAGTGACATTGAAAAAGTATTATATTAATCGGATTCCTTGCAAGAAGTATCTGAAAAATATGTTGATCCATCCATCGGATAGGATGTAAAGCTGGACGTTCCTTATCTATAATGTGTCTATACTTAACATAACATGAGAGACAAGTAAAAGATTTCTGAGTTCGGTAAAATCTGCAGATTGGGTGTTGCTCGTCTCCTGCCGCTGGTGATTTGGCCTTAGTCGCGAAAATATGCCGACGATAAATAACAGAAGGAAAAACTATTATTAAAACTAAGAAGAATAAAATATTCGTCATTCCCTTCAATACATATGAAAATATGATAGAAACGGAATAAGATAAAAAACAGAAATAGATTAAAACGTGATATAAAACTACATTTGAAAAATTTGTGTAAAACACTAGAAAAATTTTGTACCCTAAACAAGACTTTTTTATTACAGGTATTAATTATTATTATACTCGTAATGTATGCATTAGTATTATTACATATTACGTATTAGTATTAGTAGTTTTACCTATTATTTATTATAATTATCATAAAGTAATTATTATTAAGTAACGCAACAGAATATGACTGAAAATTCAGCGGCTTCCCCATTTTATTTTATCATTCATCGTGTTATAATAATGAGATGATAAATTTAATCTTCAATCTTCTACTTAATTTGTTTTATTGTAGTAATCTATCATTTAGTTTCTAACAATATTTCATGTCGGCAAAAGTAGAAAAGAATATATACAGAGCATTTCAATGAAAACAAACCACCCTGAATGACTTCGTTACTGTTTTGTTTCCAGAGAAATCCCGAGACAGGTCGATTTTTGCTTGGAGGGGACATATTTTGCTACCAAATTTGACGTGGTAACATGTACCCCCTCCCCCCCTCAGCACAAATGTGAATATTTTAAATAGGGAATAGAGATCATGTAACCCCTCATATGAAAGGTCTTTCAATTCTCTTTTCAACCATATAAATACTTTTGATATGCATTTGTTATTTCGCGGCAAAATCCATCAATGACTTTTTTTTATTGTACTATAGTGTTTAAGAGTGATTCGACATAATATTCTTGAACTTCAAATAAAGGAGACTTCCAAATGACATTTTATTATTTAAATTATTTTATGGCGTAATTGGTATACCAGTAGATATTGATTTGTTGATTGTAAATTAATGTATATAAAAGATAAAATTAAAATAAAAATATAAAAATTACTAAATAAGATGTTGAAAATTACCATTAATAACATTGATATCATTTTAAATTGTCAGTTAAATAATAAAATGCCATTTGGAAGCCCTGTATTTGAAGTTCAAGAATGTTTGTCGAATCATTTTTAAATATACATAGTACAATACAATCAATAGTAGTTTCAGGTCAATAGTACAGGTCAATAGTACAGAGTGATTCACTTTCGAGTGTGTAACATGGGTATCTCGCTAATTATAAAAGATAGACTGTAGGTTTAAATTCGGCAAAGTTGCGGTATTTTATGCACAATAAGTTGGCCAAAGAAAAGCCCCATATCCGCTTTTGTTTTTGACTTAGAGGCAAAAAAATGTTTTTCTGGTTTTCGTTTTCTGGCCATAACTTCTATATTTTTGAAAATATTGGCTTATCGTTTTCACACAATTAGGACACTTTTTTGAGACAAATACGATGCTGTAAACCGTTTTTTAAAAAATGTCACTTCTGTTGTAAATCATCGTCCACTTTATTTTTTCTTATGGGCGCCATATTAATTTTTCCCATATTTGAATAACTAATGGCTAACTAGACATTTTGAAAAAAAAAATACCTATTTTCCTTCATAATGCCCTTAATATTAACATATATTATATATTGTATTCAGAAAAATCGATTTATTCAAATACGAGAAAAATTAACATAACGCCCATAAGAAAAAATAAAGTTGACGATGATTTACAATAGTGGTGACATTTTTTAAAAAACGGTTTACGGCATCACATTTCAAAAAAGTGTCCTAATAGTGTGAAAACGATAAGCCAATATTTTCAGAAATATAGAAGTTATGGCCAGAAAACGAAAACCAGAAAAAACATTTTTTTGCCTCTAACTCAAAAACAAAAGCAGATATGGGGGTTTACTTTGCGCTAACTTATTGAGCACAAAATTCCGTAACTTTGCCGAATTTAAACCTACAGTCTATCTTTTATAATAAGCGAGATATCCATGTTACACACTCGAAAGTGAATCGCCCTGTACATTAAAAAAAAGTTATTGATGGATTTGGTTGCGAAATGACAAAGAATATCAAAGATATTTATATGGTTGAAAAGAGAATTTAAAGACCTTTCATATGAGACCATTCCCTATTTAAAATTTTGACGTTTATGCTAAGGAGGGGACGGGGTATATGTTGCCACGTCAAATTTAGTAGCAAAATATGTCCCCCTCCAAGCAAAAATCGACTTTTCTCGGGATTTCTCTGGAAACAAAATAGTAACGGATTTAATCAGGATGGCTCGTTTTCATTGAAATGCTCTGTATACATGGTGTCTTCGTGTACGTTTTATTAAAAATCCTTTCCCCACTGCGACTAATTTGAGAATTGCTTAGTGGATTGCTTAGTCGATATATGGCTAAACCAAATTTTGGAGCACCACTTTGAATCTAATGGTGGCGTATAATCTATTCTGTAAAAGGTATAGGTAGATACTATCAATATTGGAAAAATAAGTTGCTGATATCGAACATATTAAAAAGTTTCTGTATTTTCAATTATTCATCTAATCATGATTCTAATCACAAGTACACAAGTATTAGTATGAAAGTACGAAATTTGCATAGGAGGGGGGGAGGCATATTATTAATATCCAGGGCCCCATGAGCGCTAAGAAACAACTTGGGTTGGTAAACTCTGACACCCTTTAGTGCAGGAATAAAGGAAACTCGGAAAACATTTGTTAAGAGCACAGTCCATGTTAATCTCCCACATTAACACATGTTGTATTCTTCCCATCCTGGCTTATATGTAGAATTGATTTCCTACCTATAATCCTTACATACCAGTCACAATTTACCTAAAACTAAGTTTTAAATATTGTCCTGCCTCGATAAATCCCCAAATTTTAAAACACTGATTCCTATGCAAGAAATTTATATGTTTATATAAAAATACAATATAATACCATAAAATATATTTGGATATGTTATATGATTTTTTTTTGTATTCTATACCTACCATTCTAGATACAGCTGGTGAATTCTAGGACAAATTAATTAATTAGTATATATCGAACACTCTGTATTAGACTTTTGTGCACACCTACCTCATGTTCTTTAAATATTCTATGCTTCTGTGTAAAAGGTTACTCTTCCTAGCAATATGTAGTCCTATTTTTCAAATGTTTTTCAAAAGTTTGTCTATCTATAATTGTGTCAAAATGTAAAGTTAATAAAAGTTTTATATAAAAATAAAAGAAACATATGAATCACTGGATTTTTTTAAATTAAACAAATATTCGAAAAAGAGGGCTTCATTAATCCTTTTGACAGGTAAAGGTTTTTAATAGGTAGTTGAAAATTATAAAATTTAAAATTACAAATCATAAATTGCTTCCAGTTCCAAATCATCAGTTATCGTTAATAAAACTTCTTAGGTGTACTAAATTTTTGTTAGATCTATCTAGTAGCTTAATGATATAAGGCATATACTAGGTTGCTCTGCTTTTAGGTACACATTAAAGAATTTTGAGGGACAGTTTCAATTTTTCCAACGACTTGAATGGATTTCAATTTGTAAATAGTTTATTTTTGCAGTTTTATTAACGCTTGAAAAAGGTACAGAACGATAGAAACCAAATCATGTTATAGTTATCGTAAGCGATCTATATTTATAAACATATGTATGTAGATCTCTATAATGTTTTTATATATTTCTATTAGTGGTCTGTCTAGTTTTTAGCAAATACACTGTATAAAGTAAGTTTTCCTGTATGAAATTCTGAATTAAAAGTAATAGTATTCATAACAAATGAGTTTTATTTACTGTAAGTAATATAACATAACAAGATCCTTTTAATGATTTTTCAATTTAAGAAATATTCGATTAGCAGTCGATTAGAAGTTATTAAGGCGGATTTAATGAATAACTGTAATTATTATTATTATTATTATTATTATTATTATTATTATTAAGATGGAAATAAGAGCAGAAGCTTTGACTGCTTGTTTTGCTCAGATTACAAGAAAAAACTAAATATAATACAATACACCCTATGAATATCATAGTACTCATATCAAGAGAGCATATACGATATACATACATATAAAGTAACAGAACAAAAAGACATCCAATAAATACTACGAATACTACGAGATGTGACCAAACTAAGCACGTAAATTCAAGAAATGGTCTAGTCTATCTTTAATGAATTTAAAGAAGTCGCGATCACTACACTATTGGGTAGAGAGTTCCACACGTCGAACACTCTGTTGGGCAGGAAGTGTTGCCTGCATCTGGTGTTCTTTTTTCAATTTTAGTTGATGTCCACGAAGACGGGGTCCAGGAAGAAGATCCATATTTAGCTGAAATATATCATCTGTAATAGGCGAGTGGATCTCGCCTTGAAGTAACCTATAGGTCGCAATAAGGTCACCACGCGTTCTGCGTTTATCTAATCATAATAATAATAATAATAATAATACAGTTCAGAAAAAAAGTAAAAAGAAAACCAAGATTATATAGGTAATAACATAATAAATAGTAATGATGGTAATTTAAGGCGGGCCAGGCAGGTTTATAAGGAATGTTATGAAAACCACTGGGTAACTTAGTGGCTCGTCTCTAAATTCCGTCGAGTCTGTTTATATCTTGCATTAATATAGAGATGTGGCCGAATATACCCCCTGTAGATCTTCAGAAATGTATCAACTACTGTTGTTACATTTCTGAATCCTGAAAGGATTTTTGAATCATGTAAATAAGTTGATTACATCTTCTCTACACAACCTACGTAACATGCGCACTCCAAGACAACGACTCTGTCACAATATCGCCTAGGTCATTTTGCTGCGAAACTTTTGCAATATTGTGTCCATCAATTTTATAAATTAGTTCTGGATTATTCTCGGACATATAAAGAACGTAACATTTGGTATGGTTCAACGGTATTAGCCAACGGTAAGCACCAATCAGCGATGAGATCAAGATCAGCTTGAATGGTCGGCGATGGCACTGAGAAAAGTTTAAGGTTGTCTGCATAAGATACAACATTAGAAGAACAGTTTTGAGCAAGATCAGATACATATACTAAGAAAAGAATCAGGCCCAGTACTGACCCCTGTGGTACGCTACGAATAACATTAAGCTTTTTTGGGACACAGTCACCTATACGAACTGAAAATTGACGATCAGTTAAAAACGACGAGATCCATGTTAACAACTTTCCGCGCACACCGAAATGTTCAAGTTTAAGTAATAGTTTACTAAGCGGCACTTTATCAACTACGATAATCTATCACTTTATCAGGTACGAGAGAAGTCCAAATAAATTATATCCATAAGCTGCTGCGCATCTAAGCTGGAGGTCCATCTGTTGATTGCTTGTAGAAGGTTGGAGACGACAGATCGACCAGGTAAAAAACCATGTTGATGAGAAGAAATAATTCCGTTGTTTAACAAAAATGGGATTAGTGTATCACAGATAATACGTTCCAACATTTTGCAGGGAACCGATGTTAAACTGATTGGACGATAGTTGATGCTGGCCAGTTTGTCTTCGTTTTTATAAATGGGTGTTACACTGGCAACTTTCCAGTGTCGTCGAGGGAATTATACCAGTGTCAAGAGACGTCGCCATTTTCTGGCTCAGTGATATGCAGAAGCTATAATGTAAAAAATAATTGAGCCTAGGTTAGTTAGATATACTGGAACATACGTACTTATATTATTTTATTATAATGCAATATATTATATTTAGAAAAAACCAAAAAAAAAACTTGATAAACAGATAAATTTCCGATAATACTATCGATAAGTTTATATCGTATTTATTTCCATTGTGGTACAATTAGTAATTAAATTATTCAATTAAAGACAGACGTTTAGGTATTTGATTTTGCATTACTTCTATAATTTCATATATTTGTTACTAATGCAGGTGAGTTGTACGAGTCTTTTATTTATTTTTTTTTAAGAAGTACTTACCTATTTATTGTAAAGAGCATAGGACACAATAATAATAATAATAGTTACCTCCTCTGTAGTAGGTATTAACAATACTGAAAAGTGCGTATTATCTGGTTTGGCACGTTAACCTATTTCTCCAAAATAAAATATGCAGTATGTCCCGAAATGCACTTACTTAACTAGTCGAATGATAAAGGCGATTTAATTCCAGTTATCATTTTTAATCAATTCATCAGATTTCTATTGTCTCCTATATTTAAAATATTTTGAACTAAGCGCGCTATATTAGTAAACGTTTGTCAAGTATACCGATGGCTAGTGGCTATTCTGGATGCAGATCTAGTTTCATGTTCACTCAGAATTATTCTTTTTGTTTAGCGAGTGACGTAACAAACTGTAGTTTTCATTTGTTTTCTATTTTCTAAAAAATAGCAGAGAAATTGTCACACCCTGCATACAAAATTATTGAAAATTTAGGTTATATACACAACTTGTCATACTTGAAGGTTTAATAGAACAGATAATTAATAATTTTAAATAATGTAAAGAAATGCGTGTGTGCGTCTGAAAAATGAAATGCAGTGTGCAAAAAGTGTGTGCAAATGAATTTGCACACACTTATTGCACACTGCACACCAAGTTGATTGGCATTTCCGCTCCCTCTAATTATTTTTATAACTTCTAAAATTTCTAATATTCTAAGATTTCCGCAATGATCAGTGGAGTTGAGGTTAACTAAGGATGGCCAAGAAAAAAGTTAGTAGTAGGCTCAACTAGAACCAAGCTTTTTTTTTAAGGAGATGCCGAAAACAAATACTCTACTCCCGACTGGCGTTGCATTACCTGAATATTAGAAGTACCTGATAATATTATTTTAATAGATATTGTAGGTTCGTAAATTCCAACTACACAGCTTCGAAAGCGAAGAGTTGTGGACTGTATTTAATTTTTTGATTGTTGAGTAGGTGAAAAACTGTTCGTGTAATTGCAAATTCCCTTTATTGTTGGAACTGACAATAATTTGGTATTTCACTTTAACTTAGGTATAGGTAATATTTTACAGGTGTAAAATAAACCCGCCAAATGATACTAACTGTAGTTACTGTTTACACTTCCCAACATAGGGTTCAACCAAGTAATAATTATATTTATATTGTAGCCAAGACTTGAACATACAAGCTGGCTGTTATACCGTTCTTATGCAACTGGCCCTTTTTCCTTTCTTGCCGCGGGGCGCGGCGGGGCTCTCAAGGGTGGTCTGATCTGGACAGTGTTACGAATTTTAAACTATACAAAGACTGCAATAAATTAGACAGAACCATCTGTTAGTTATATATCATTAAGCGTTCACAAAAACTAATCTAATCTATTACAAATAAATAGGGTTTCTCCAACAGATATCATAATCAATATAAATGATCAATAAATTAGTGTGCAATAAGTGTGTGCAAATGAATTTGCACACACTTATTGCACACTGCACACCAAGTTGATTGGCATTTCCGCTCCCTCTAATTATTTTTATAACTTCTAAAATTTCTAATATTCTAAGATTTCCGCAATGATCAGTGGAGTTGAGGTTAACTAAGGATGGCCAAGAAAAAAGTTAGTAGTAGCCTCAACTAGAACCAAGCTTTTTTTTTAAGGAGATGCCGAAAACAAATACTCCACTCCCGACTGGCGTTGCATTACCTGAATATTAGAAGTACCTGATAATATTATTTTAATAGATATCATAATCAATATAAATGATCAATAAATTATTGCTAATAAATAAAATATTAGATAAAACTGTAGTAGTAGGATTATCACTGTACCGACCTGATTAATTTTGTGACTTGGAAATTACATTTTATTAAAACACATTTGTAAATCAAATTATTGAACATGTTAATAAAAGTTATGAGACTAAGGCCTTTGTGTTAAGAAATTTCTCTAATTTTTAGATTAGATCTCCCTAATTTCTGTATTTTTATATCAATACATTGAAACAGCTCTACATATTCTTTGTTAGATCTGTCTCGAATACGCATCAGTAATATGGTTTCCCAAGTATAGTGTTCATATCTCGAATTTAGACAGATCAAGTATATTGTTCATATCAAAGTTCAGATTTCTAAAATGTGCCTATGTTAAAGAAGAAGAGAGGTATCTTGATATGATTGTGATTTTCCACGGTCTGACCTTTTGACTATGTTCTCCTTTGATAGACTTGAGACGCGGCGGAGAAAATGTCTTAATATTTTTGCACAAATTGCTATAGAATTGCACAAGATATTTAATGATGTAATGATATTTAAGTATGATTAATTTTCTTGTCCTAGAATAGCATCTAGACAAGATGCTCTCAATCGAGTAATTTTCGTGGGTACGAGTAATTTTGGTAGTATTCACAGTATATGTATGTTGTACTGAGTATTTAAATATAATTTAGGGTAAGATTTTTATTTAACCAGCTATCACATTAGTTAGATACAAAAAAATGTTGTTCACCGATAGTTTTGCTCACAGCTGATGCGAATATTTTTCTTCGATGACTACACAGGATGATAAATAAACTGTTGACGTCTAAAGTAGAAAATACCTACATGAAAAAATAAAACAGAAAGGGGAATCTAAATTTAAGTTTAAACATTGTATCTGAAATGTACCCTTAACAAGAATATAAAAATTTAAAGTTTTGTTTAAAAATAATTTCGAAATCTTCGAAGCAGCTAAAGATTGTTTATTTGGTAGGTTGCACGTAAAGGTGAATAAGTGACAGTTTAGTAAATTATCCAACATTTTATCAATATCAGTAGCAGATAGGCCGGATTTTGTAAAGCCTTTTTAAGAATCAGTTTTTTACTTTTTTTCATTTTGTCACAGTAGGTATATAATATTAAAACACTGAAGAATACTGCTAACAATGGATCATTATATGCTCTGTCCTCTTTTGGGTTACCTATGTAATTATATAAAATTATTTTAAAAAAAATTAAATTCATGTTTTTTATTTTTATGAAACTGGAAAAGCAGAAATAAATGGCAACGTATGAGTTGTAAAAATAACACATTGGAAAAAGAAGCTAAAGAATTTAAAAATTAAATGTATTATTTAAAAATAATCAAAAGGCTAGACATTGAAACACGATATTTGTTGTTTCAGATATACAAAACCATAAGTTGTAAAGTATTGTTTTAATTTTTATACATGAAAATTTTAAACATTTTCTATTTAATATATACATATATACATATATACATATATACATATATACATATATACATATATACATATATACAAAATAAAAGGATCAAAATGTTATTAAAGATTAAAAATTGCATCTACATCACTGCAATAAATTTGGATTCACTGGATTCAAGTAAATCCAAATTTATTGCAGTGATGTAGATGCAATTTTTAATCTTTAATAACATTTTGATCCTTTTATTTTAACACAACATAACAACCAATGGTGGTTGTTTTGATTTTGATTGATATTTATATATATATATATGTATAAAATAAAATAACTCACATCTACCTAGTGTGGAAGCCTGGAACACTTTCTCGTTCCTCGTTCTTTCCTAATTCACACTAGCGGGTTTGCTTGATTTTGGTGGGGCTACCGTTTACTAGCCAATCAGCGTATTCCAGGGTATTATATTCAAAATTGAGAACTTAGGCTACCAGGAATTAGGTCGGTGTTTACGGGGTGCATAATAAGACAACCTAATGGAAAAATCATTAAAATGTACGTTACAAGGCACAGACGATGAGAGCGGTTTTAAACGAGAAATTTTATTTTGGTTAGGTAGCGTGAATCTGGCATCCCGAAAAAGTACAAGGTTGCCACACAAACAAAATATTTTTTCTGCCAAGAACAAACCAGTAAACACTAATACCATAAAAAATGTCAATTTTTGAAATATGGGGGCAACCTCCATGGGCGTAGCTTCCGCAAATTTGATAGTAATTTATTCGAAAATATCAGCAGTTTCTAAAAGAGGTTGCTCTATTTGTAAGGTAGTTTTAGTATATCTCAATTGCATATTATATTATGTGTAGAGATTATGTATTTAAATATGTGATATAACAGGACCTCGTAAATCATATTACCTTGTTTGCGACCCTACCCCTAGTAGAGATAAGCCCATTAAACCCTATATTGACATATTCGTAATAGAATGTCCGTCCTAATTTTCAGAACAATATTGACGATGTTCTATTAACAAAGTTGGCATGGGTACGCCACCGCTTTAACAGATGTTACTTAAATAAAGAAATTACCAAAGTGCGGTCAACCGATATATTAAAGTGCACGTTTAACTATTTTTACAAAACAAAAATCAGATTATTAGTACTTATATTCAATGGTTAGGATAATAGATATTTTCAAACATAAGTTTCAGACTAGGATAAAACTCTAATATTGTGAGAAACTGAGGCTATTATGCTTAATCGGACTAACAATAACATCGTTTTCTATTTTCAGCAATTTCATCTGCTGAAGGAAAATGGATAAATCGAAATATGACAAAGGTGGAAATGCCGGCAGTAGAGGAGTGGACTTTCAACTAAGTTTACTGGTGGTGTTCCTTTTGAATGCACTGCAAAAACTCAGCAGATGGAATCTCTCCACCGAGAACGTCCAGGCCGACAAATTTGACGATGTGGTGTTAGAATGGTCCGGAAACGCTGTTCTGCTTCAGGCTAAGCACCGCGAAAACAAAAAAAAACTCACTTTGAAAGATCTGTTGTCCATAAATCCCAAGCAAGATGACTTTAGCCTGCCGAAGTATTTCTTATCATATCTAAAAATTAGGACTAGATATCCTGTCAAAAATATTATTATATGTACTAATGCAAGTATCAGACCAGAGGAACAATGTGTATATAAGGAAACTGTCACTGCTGATAGCTTGCTATACTATCAAGATGAAGCAAGTTCATTATATAAATTCAACGATAAAATCATATCTGATTTAAAAGAAAACGCAAGGCTTTACTATGAAAAACATTTAAAAAGTAACGAGATCGTTGTAACTATGATTACTGACGACAATATAAGAGAATTTCTGGAACGTTTGCAATTTTATTCCGGCTATCCCAGTGGGCATAAATTAAATAAGATTATTGAAAAATTATTTTCTCTTGCAGACTACTCTAGAAGTCTGTGGAATAAAACGTCTTCCAAATATATGTATTCTAAAATAATGGATTGGTTTCAACAAAAAAATGGTGTATGCTTAACAGAGAATCATGCTAAGGCTATATTTTGTGAAATAAGGAGTAATGTATATTGTGAGAAGCTGGAGCAGTACAACGTGCACTTCCGTGACAATGATTTGACTTTTCTGGACTCGAAACGAACATTTCACGTAATTACTGAGAATGAATGTTTTATAAATGTAATGAAAATTTTTCGCGGCATACAAAATAATAATAAAACTGAGACATTGTATATCAATCCTGATGATAGCATTGATATTCAGAAACAAGTAATCGAGGCATTTGGGTTGCCTCAATATACATTTTTAATTGTTATCTGCCCCAAATTAACAGAGGAATCTGAAATAAGAAACATATGTGACGCACTAACAAAAATATTAAATAAGCACGAATACAAAAAAATAATTTTTATAGCTGAGAGTAATAATAAATTAGCTCTACAATTCGGATTAAATAATAATAGCTTTGCTGCAATTCAGGGAGCTGTGACATTCGAAGATCTATTAGGAGAGACCCAGGAGAGGTTATTAAAAAGAAAAAACATATTTTTTCAATCAAAAAGAGTTAGCTTAGAAAATCTACTTGAAACACAAATTACTACTGAATGTCGAAAGGCAATCAACTCAAAATTACTAGAAAAACTAATTAGAAACGAAAACATTACAGTAGGGTCAAACGTGCGACTTTTAAATGAATACAACATTCGTAATTATATAGATCGCAAGTTTGTGAAAATGGAAGAGGAAAACGAAAGTGTTGAACAGAAAGAAGATACTCTTTCTGAGGAAGATATTTGCGACTTGAACGAGAAAATAATACTAATTTCAGACAGTGCCGGTATGGGAAAAAGCATCGTTCTTACTAAATTAGCCATTACTATAAAGAAAAAGAGCCCTCTTTTATGGGTTATCAGAATTGACTTTAATGACTACACTAGAGTACTGAGGGACTTGCTGAGAGAAAATAGAACTATAAGTATAATGGAATTGTTGGATTCTAATAGTTTAAATAAAATGCCAAATCAACTTGAAAAATTAATATTCTCTATGAACAGAAAAATTGTCTTGATGTTAGATGGAGTAGATGAGATCAGTCCGGATTATACCCATCTCATTATAAACTTGCTCGCTCAATGCCGAGAAGCACCAAACCTCGCGAAGATATTCGTTACAACAAGACCTCATGTTAGTAAACAACTGCAAGATAATTTTCAGGTGAAACCATTTAGTTTACAACCGTTCACAGAACAGAATCAGATAGATTTCCTTACGAGATACTGGGTGTATAATTTGAAAGCAGACGATACAAACTCGGAGAAGTGTAAGCAATACGCAAGAACGCTGATACGTAAAATGTTATCCTGGATAAATTTGAAAGATGAAGTAGTAAACAATTTTGCTGCTATACCTCTACAGATAAGAATGATGGCGGAAATTTTTCAAGAAAAGAATGGTTTCGAAGAATCAACTTATTGGGAGGGATGTAAAGAATTCTTAAGTGTAGATCGAGTAGAACCGGAATTTCCAGATAAAATGAATATCATAAATTTATATGAAATGTTTGTTGAGAAGAAACGATACGTTTTCATGGAAAAAGGAAATACAAGTGGGAGTACAGCGGCAAATCAAGCACTTATCGACCAATTTGAAGAATGTCTCGCATACCATCAAAGCCTCGCTATAGAAGTAATTCTAGATAAAACGCGATGTGAACTTTTCTCATGTTATCAAGTACGTGGCAAGCACTTGGAAGTAAACATGTTAAAAATAGGAATTGTACATAAATTCGGTACCAAATATCATTTCGTGCACCGAACATTTGCAGAGTATTTTATAGCCAAAAGTTTAATAAGAGAACTACAGTTGCAGAATCATAATGCAGAGTTTCAGAGGCTCTTAATTGATGAAATATTATTATATTATCAATTTAATGTTATTTGTGTTTTCTTAGATAGTTTTCTACAAATAGTTGTAGATTCCTTAAGTCCTTATACGTTCCGAAGTTATCAGTCACTTATGATTCAGAATCATTTTAGTAGGAAACAAAACCATCGGTTAATTCACTTACTGGCAAATGAAGGTTTTGTAGCTATTCTGAAGCTTCTATTAAAATGTATTGATTTTCAAATTATTAGATATAAAGAAATATACATCCCTGATATCCACAAACCTGATTTTGCAGACGACTCTCAAAAACATCGTTTTAGTAACACTTTAAATTTTTTACAACACCTTGTACGAGAAAGTGGAATCAACATTAAAGATGACTATTTAAATTGTATGACACCATTGCACTACGCTGTGGAAAATGGACACTTGGAAATGGTAACATTTCTAATTACACAAGGCGCAAATGTCAACGCTTCCAACAGATATCAAATACCACTTATAGAAGCCGTAAATAGTGGCAACTTTGACCTAACAAAGTTGTTAGTTGAACAAGGGGCAGATATTAAATTCAAGGATTATTCTGGACATACAGCAGCGTATGTAGCCGTAACTAAGAAGCATATACGTATCACCAAATATCTTCTTGATACTATTTTAAAAAGGAACGGTTTAGATCAAGAGGATTCCATAATTCCCTACGCTGCTGCTTATTTGGGTAGAATAGATTTGCTCAAAGTTTTAGTGGAGCAGGGTTTGGATGTCAACGTGAAGGAACGTTTTGACGAACCTTTGATTTTCGCTGCTTCAAGATCAGGAAAATTAGATATTATTAAATATCTGGTGGTGGTACAAGGAGCCGATATAAACATTAAAGATAAAAATGACAAGACGGCTCTATATATTATTTCGAGGAATCCCTCACTTATGTCTACTGCTAAACTATTAGTAGATTTAGGAATAAATATTAACGCCAAAAATTCCAGTGGGGATTCAGCGTTATATGAAGCTACTAGATGGAACAAATTGGATATGGTGCAATTCCTAGTAAAGTGTGGCGCACACGTGAATGGTAGAAACAACCGTGGTATGACAGCTCTCTGTCTAGCTGCTTCAAGGGGATATCAAGAGATTGTTACGTATCTGATAAATATAGGGAGTGATATTAATATTAGAGATATAGAACAGCGCACGCCACTACATTTATCCGCTTTAGATGGTAAGTTGAACGTTCTAAACATTCTGTTGGAAAACGGTGCGGATATTAATTCTAAGGACAATAAAAAACGTACCGTACTACATTTAGCTGCTTTAAGTGGTGAGTTGGACACTGTGAAATTTCTTTTGGAGAGTGGTATGGATATTAATACTACCGACATAGAAGGCCGTACGCCGCTACATTTAGCTACTTTAAGATGGAAGCCCGATACTGTGAACTTTCTTTTGAATAGTGGTATGAATATTACTACTATTGACCATGAAGGCCGTACGCCGCTACATTTAGTTACTTTAAGATGGAAGCCCGATACTGTGAACTGTCTTTTGAATAGTGGTATGAATATTACTACTATTGACCATGAAGGCCGTACGATACTACATTTAGCTGCTTTAAATAATGACAGGGACATTCTGAACTTTCTTTTAATTAATGGTGTTGATATTAATACAAAAGACAATCAAGGCCATACAGCGCTACATTTAACTGCTTCACAGGGTATGTTGAAGATGCTGATGTTTATTTTGGAAAATGGTGCGGATATTAATAGTACAGACAACGAAGGCTATACGCCGTTACATTTAGCTGCTTTAAATGGTAGATTAGCCACTATGAAGTTTCTTCTTGAAAGTGGTGTTGATATTAATACCACAGATAATAATGGCCGTACAGCATTACATTTAACTGCTTCAGAGGATAGGTTAGACTCTATGAAATTTCTTGTTCAGCATAATATAAATCTTAGTATTACGGATGATAAAGGCTGTTCTGCGCTACATTTAGCTGCTTCAAAAGGTAGCTTGACCACTATGAAGTTTCTTCTTGAAATTGGTGTTAATATTAATGCCACAAACTATAATGGCCGCACGGCATTGCATTTAGCTGCTTCAGCGGCTAGGTTGGACTCTGTCAAATTTCTTGTGGAGCATGGTATAAATATTAATACTATGGATAATAAAGGCTGCACTGCACTATATTTAGCATATTTCAGCTTATCTAAACTTAAGCTTAAGTACCCATATAAAGAGGATTACCAGTATTTTAGTAACATGCGGAATGAGGGTATTAAATATGAGGGTATTATGAAATTTTTACAAAAGAAAGGCGCAAATATTAATGGGACACGACAGTGGTGTGAGGTGTTTCTGCATAGATGCTTCAAGGGGCTGCCAAGGTGCTGTCGAATATCTGATGAATATTAGGAGTGATATTAATGTTTGATATAATCTCGTATTAATACTGCAAACAATGTAGTACATGATGATAGGTGAAGGGTGATGGGAGATTGGTGAATATTCAGCTGCTAAAGCAGTGAATTGATTACTGCGAGGATTCTTTTCTAAAGTGGGTTGAATATAATATAATAATATAGTGACATAAGAATAAACTTCATGTACCTTGTTATTAATACAATATTTCTACAAATTCACCAAATTATCTCGGACTCAAGGTACATATGTAATAACCTGTCAGATAATATGAAACAAATTCATTATATTTGTAGAAGAGTTATTTAACAGAAAAATGGTATTATACCATTGGTGAAAAAAAATTGTGATTTTTTATATCTTAAATCTGTAATTGTTTTTTGTAAATTACTGATTATTCCTACACGGTTATGTAACTGTCTAAAGGAAAATAAATGTATTATTATTATAATTACTATTTTTTTTATTGAAATCCAGTCGACCGGTTCTCTGGCTCCGATTCTCAGGGTCAGCCGCTGGTGGTTAACAGTAGCTACTCCCCACGTCCGTGGGGTGAGCAACTACCGAGTCCGGGAATCGTGTGCCCTGAGTAGACATAATGAGCCCAAAATGACCGCCTTCTGCATTCTTTCGGCTAGAATATCTGCCAAATTTCGGCATGCCGGTATGATATTTAGTTTTGAAAGCAGTGTATATCTTGCTCCACCGAGGGGTCCTATTATCACTACCACAAGCTTCATAGTATATTCTAGATGGAGTCTGCGGATTTCGAAGAGAAGGTCTCGATATTTCGTCGTTTTTCCTCCTCTTTCAAAACAATGTTGGTCTCGGCAGGTCTCGGCCGAGAACTCGATGACAAACGTACGAGTCGTACGAGTGCCGTAAAAAGTAGTAAAGCACTCGTAAAGCCCAATTGTGTCTATGGATATAGGCCGAGACTGCATATACCGAACTAACGGAGACCAGATGCATAAAATCTCTGACATCTATGGAAGGCCCTGCAGTTGACATCAGGGATCTCTATACCCATGACACGGCTTCGATAGATGAAGGTAACAGAAAAAAGGAAAAGATCCGTATTCTGACTGTATACGTATCCATCATCAATAAAACTAATAGAGTCATGGCCTTATTTAGAGGGCCTAGTCACAGAACCCATACAATGGCGATTAATGCCTTTTTTGCTAATTTTGTTTTTTTTACGTATTTGAATCTCTAATACTGTTAAAAATCTTCTAATCTAGCTTATGCATAGCAAATTGCACATGAATGAGGTAAACTTTTCGCCGGCAATTTTACTCGGAGCTCGGTGTATTGAATTCACCGAATATAATATTAATTATCTGTTATAATATTATCTGTTTTCCTTGCATTAAATATTTTGACTATTAGGTTTTATCTAATAGTTTAAAACTTTTATATCACATTATCACCAAGATATGTCGATGTATGTGTAAAAGTTGTCACCAGATGGTTCTAAATTGTGTCTGTTACCTTTAGATGGAGGGGCCAACTTGCACATGTTAAATACACCACCCTGGCAAGCTATTATAAATCCCTCGGTCTCCGACTTAAGCCCCGCTGATCTTAAAAAAGCAAAAGTCAACCTTTCGGATAAGCCATGGTCCTCAAGGCTCTTATAGAAGACACCGTGCAATGGCTTATCCTTATGCAGCTGCAGAAGATTACGGCCTTCTCCAGCTTTAACTTGAGCTTTTAACTGAACGGGTCCCAGCTCCCCAAATGAGACTGAGTTCATCAGCTGCTCTTCATGCTGCCCTAAATAGAATTGCTCCAACCCCTGCATTTTCATGGTCTTGGACCATTCAGCGGAGGGGATCCGAGCTCCTGATTACCTTGCAGGCTCCATCCAATACCATTCTGTTGTGTAGACACTCCAAACTCAAGAGTCCACGGCCTCCCCGATGTCTTGGGAAGTACAACCGTGGAACGGACGATGAAATCCTATTGAAATGCATCATTTTGGGTGTTCCTATGTCGAGTTGTCGCAGCTCCTCTTGTGTCTATTTCACTACTCCGAAGGAGTAGAGGAGGATCGAAACGGCAAGCATATTAGTAGCACTCACCTTATTCTTACCTGACAGTTCGGAAGATCAGATCTGCCGGAGGCGGTGTCTATACTTGCCGGTGAGAGCCTTTTTTTATGGCAGGAGTCTCTTGAGTGGAGCGTTGCTGGACACTCAAGTAGGCATACGTCTTTCCCACATCCACATGATGTAGGATGCTTCCATCCACGAGCTACACATCTTCGCCGTAGTCACCGCATCGTCTTCTCTTGAGATGGACCAGTGCACATTTGTCCAACCCAAATTCCATCTCGGCCGCCTGCGTGTACTCCTGTACCACCCTGAGAGATTGATGTAAATTCCTCTCCCCGGAGGCATAAAGTTTAAGGTCATCCATATGAAATAAATGGATTAATGGAGCCTATTAAAGCCATTGGACACTTTAAGAAGAGAAAGACTAATGGCTCACTATGCGATATTTTATTGATATCGCGATAGCTCAACCACAGCATCCTAATTTTAAAATCCTATATGAGCCTGAAAATGATATCTATAACATTATATCCACTATCACTAAACTCCTTAGGGGTCGCATAAATAGAGAAATTCTTTATATTACAGATGGATATAGAATGGAAGATGGAGTAGGCTGTGCAAATATGATAGAAGAGGAAGTTCACTCGTGGTCTTTACCTAAAATAGCCAATATCTGGCCAAGGTGTATGCTATTTGGCAAGCTATCCACTTCTGAGAGTTCTCCACAAAACAGCAATTTGTTGTACAGGGTGAGTTTTTAGAGCGTATTTCTTTTATAACTGCGTTGTTACTAGATGTAGAAAAAAATCCTTCACGGGAACTGTTAGTGCCTTTTTTGCATTTTGCAAAGATATTAACAAGTATACAGGGTGTTAAACCTCCTGCTACACATATGTCGGAAGACGCTGAAAGCCGAAATACGTATTGTACATTTATTTATTAGGCTAAGGAGGATTGCTACAATTTCTGTTTTGACAGTAAAAAATCAATAACTCATCTAAATTCAATACAAAAGGTATGTAACCAAATATAATTATTTTTAATGTTTAATATTTCATTATTTAAAAAAGTAGATAATACTACTAAAAGGAAAACTGTATTAAAGGCAATAAGTTGAGGTTATATGAAGATATGCCATTGTAATGCAATGTTGGTCGGTGCATGTTGTACGCAAAGTAGTTGTTTGCGACATGTCTTAAAAATAATATGGTTATTCCTTTACATACCTAGAATAATACGTGACGAGGAAATATAAAACTTTATTGAACCATAATATTTGATAATTTCATTAATAATTTATCTCTTAGTTAACTTTGGCTTAATTCCTATATAAAGAAAGATGTAAACAATTGAATAAGCCAATAAATAATATTAAAAATATACTATAAAAAACAAAATAGTTATTAAATTCATTTGATATCTTGTTTTTGTCAGTAACTGTTACGCCCTTTATTACCATATCTGGACTGTTTTGGTAACTCAATAATTTTTTTACAGAGGTGTTAATTATTTTCCATACTGTTCTACATTTATTGGCTGATCAAAATAGGTATATCCTTTTTTCTTGGGGTATAATCCTCCCATGTACTTATTTTCTTATAGTTTTTATAAATCTAATAATAGGTTTATTTACGTTAAATGATATAAACATAAAATCCTCTTAATTATTTTTCACGGTGATAAATTTAAACCTACTTGGATACTTAAGACCAGCCAAGTTATGAAGACGGATTCAATGAATTAACTGTCATGTAAAAAATAACCAAGCCTACATTAGACTGTCAGAAAACTGATATTAGTGGAACATACGTACTTATACTATTTGACTAATATTCCGTTTATTGTGATTATAAAAAACTTGATAAACTGATAACTGATAAGTTACTGATAGATTATCTATAAGTTTAGTAAAGATATTATTTATTTCGATTGTGATAAGGTTAGTCGTTAAATTATTTAAAGACAGACGTTTACCTTAAGTTTGCATTACTTATATCATTCCATATATGTGTTACTAATGTAGGTGAGTTGTGACAGTTTTAACTTTTTTAAGTGGTATCTATTTATTAAAAACAGCATTACACAAAGTCTCATTTATACAGGGCGAATCAACGAAAATCCAGAGACAGATCAATTTTTTTGAGGGGGACATTTTTTTAGTATTGATATAATAATAATACTTACTTACTTACTTACTTACTTACTTACTTACTTTATTTAACGACCACATTACATACAATTAAAGGTACATTTGAAGTCACTGAAACATTAACCGTTAGAATTTGACCAATTAAAATAATCATTCACACTATAAAAACATTTGTCTATTAGAAACGTTTTACACAACTTATAAAACTTATTAAAACTCAAACTAGTAACATTAACATTGTTAAAACAATGAACAAAGTGATTATACAATCCAACATCCAATTTATTTATTTGCGTTGTACGAATCCTAGAATAGGACTGAATCAAATTTGTTGCATTCCTAGTATTATAGGAATGCACATCACAATGCTTTTGAAATTTGTCAAATCCACGGTGTATTTGCAATAGGGACTCGAATATATAAATACAAGGTAGGGGCATAATTTTAAATTTTTTAAAAAGATGTAAGCACGAGGTACCATAAGGAGCACCTTCTATGGAGCGAACAGCAGCCTTTTGCAAAATTAGCACCCTATAAGCAGCACTTGAATTTCCCCATAACGTGATGCCATATGTTAAATGGCTATGGAAAATTGCGAAATACACCGTGCCTGTACATTAGAAGGAAGCGAACGTCTTAATTGCTTCAGACAGAATATCTGCGATGACAGCTTTGAGCAAAGATGATCAACCTGGGGTGACCATTCCAATCTGGTATCTAGGGTTAGCCCAAGAACTTTGGCCTCGGACTTAGAAGCCCATTTGTCAGTGGTGAAATGAATGTGCTGAGTCTTGGACTCGTTGAGTTTCAGCTTATTTGATGAAAACCAATTTTTCACCAGTTGAAAACTACCCAAATTAGAACTATCACCCCTTGCAATTAGTGTAGTGTCATCAGCAAATATTACACAAGATAAGTCATCTACCGAGTAAGGCAAATCATTGATGTATAATAGAAACAAAATGGGTCCCAAGACAGAACCCTGAGGAATACCGTTTTCAACTTGTAGTAGGCTGGACTCGGTTCCATTAAGACTCACATACTGTTGCCTGTTAGAAAGGTAGGAAGAAAAAAGTTTGAGCACATTTCCTCTTATCCCATAATATTCCAGTTTATGCAGCAAAATTTGTGTATTAATACAATCAAAAGCTTTTGAGAGATCACACATCGTGGCATTTGAATGGAGGCCCTCATCAAATCCCTCTACAATTACCTCAACCATAGATAGCAAGGCTTTAAGGGTAGAACGATTTTTCCTAAAACCAAACTGAGAATCAGAGAAAATGTGCTTACTTTCACAATAACTGGATAAATTCCGCTTCATAATAATTTCAAATATTTTGCCCATAATAGGAACAGTTGCTATGGGTCTAAAATTATCCGGACAATTATGATCTCCTTTTTTATGCAAGGGAAAAATTTTTGTAACTTTAAATGAGTCCGGCCATACTCCTTCATTGACACATTTATTAAAGAGAATAGTTAATGGTTCAATTAACGACTCCTGAGATGCCTTGACCATAGAACTATTTAGGCAATAATAGTCTAGCCCAGCTGTCTTTTTTAAGCTAAAAATTGCCTCCTTTACTTCCTGTACGGTAATTGGGGGCATAAAAAATGAAAAAGGCGGCTTTGGTGCCCTAACTAAAAGGTCATTTGGATCAACAAAAGTATCGTCAATTGTTTGAAGAACTGTGTTACAAATATTGGAGAATATGCGTTCCTGATGTCGCAATATGCTCTCCAGTTTTCAACGGTTTTATTTTTATCAAAGACAGCCTTAGAGTGATGTAGCACACGGCGCATCTCACGGAGCCTGTCATTGAACCATCTAATTCCATTGAACCTATTGGGAACAGATTTTAAAGGAAAAACAGCTTTCGAAATGTTACACAGGGTATCTGTCATTATATAATAATAATAATAATAATAATAATAATAATAATAATAATAATAATAATAATAATAATAATAATAATAATAATAATAATAATAATAATAATAATAATAATAATAATAATAATAATAATAAAATGCATTTATTATTCACTTCTAATAAAATACACAAAATACCTATACTGCGATCGGGAATTAAGCAAAGTGCAATGACCGGAAAAAGAGTAGATCTGTGTTGTCACATTTATTTCTAAAGTATTCTTATTTAAAACAGGAAACGTATTAATAACCTTATTTACCCATTTTTTACTTGTCTTTAACGTCCCTTATCCCTATTGTACTGTATTAAAGCAAACACAATGTTTAATTTGTCTTTTACTTAATAATATCACCGAACATAAACAAAGACTTTGTTTATGTTCCTTGATAATATCAAGGAATTTCCGAGTATTTGGCAACTGCGAACGCCGTAAAGTTGATGACAAGCTGTTCATCCTTATTTAACATACATATTCTTGCATTTTCGCTTTCTTTTTTTCCGAGCTTCAACGACGTTCATTGGTCGAATCAGGAACCAATGGGAACCAACAAGCGACTGCGCTCGAGGACTGGGGAAGCAGTGGCGTGATATTGGGTTATTTCGCTCGCGTTTCTTAACGGTAAAAATTTGTGGTAAAATTATCAGTGTATTTATTCTTTGTGTCAGTGTTTATACTTATTTGTGTTAGTTATAAAAGTGGAAATGCATATACTAGAAGTATTCTATAGAATAGTATACGAGTATATATTAACTGAAATGTGCCCAATGGTAAAACAGAATACGCACGCCCATGCTTCACCGCATTTTACCAGATCGGCGAGGTCATTCCACTTTGCTTAATTCTGAATCGGACTTTAGTAACACATAAATTTTTACAATTTCACAAGAAGTAAATAAAAGGTTATAAAAGTAAATAAAAGGTAGTTTTCGTTGCAATCCCAATTTTTATATTTTGATTTTGTGTTAAACAAAATACGTTGTAAACAAATTTTGTTTTGTAATTCAACGCTCGGCGTGGCATATCGCCAGGAGAATAGCTGATTTGGCTTAATTTGTTTTAGTCCTTATTTAAATAAGGCGTTTACCGATGTGGATATAAAGTAGATTCATACTATTCGTAGTTATGTGTTATATACAACCCATCTGTCAAGTAGTAGAACTTGTTTCTACTACTGTTCGCTATTGTACTATTTCATACTACTGGGTTACTAAAACACTCTCAGCTAAATGTGCTGCTGCTTGCCGAATAATTAATACTTAATTTACTTGACTAAATTCGTAATAAAGTTAATTCATAGACGACCATCGGGAGTTCATTCAAGGAGTCCATTCAAGGAATTGATTTTTTTAAGCTCTAATTATGTTAGAGATCTTCTTTTACCATATCACAAAACAAATTGCAGCTGATAGCGTATACAGTATGTTTACAAAATATGTACAAACTCAACAAACATCAAACATTTCCAGATTATTATGTATTAACGCTAGGAATGTTTTGATCTTTATTCACCACTTCATTAAAGATTAGCTATGGAAACCAGGCTTAGGTAACCACTACTATGCCAGCAAAATTTTGAGCAACACGATTGGATTACCAACATACTATAAAAAAAACTGGATCATCAAGTAGGTATAACAAAAATGACACCTAATATCATTAATTAACTGTGTTTTTTCTTTCGATAAAAAGAACAAGTTCGGTTAAATGTGATTGTAATAGTAAGGTTTAATAAAGTAGATACTTGAAGCGGATGGTTCTTTATGAAACATCGTGAAAATAATTGTTTTGAAAAAACATTGATCTCATTTAGATCTTCCAAGAAATATATAGAAAACACTCTATATACTAGTATTTCGGCTTATTAGGCTTTTTTCAATAGGGTAAATGTCTATTACTGAATATTTCCAAGCGTGTTTTTGTTATTTATCGGTTTACGAGTATCTACCCCGATTGATCCCACCATCTGGTAAAGCCCGAGTTTTTAGTACCTTTTCTAAGAAGGGCGAAAATGTAAAATATATCTGATCATTCGTAGTACAAGGATTTATAATTAAAGATTTTTTAATTTCTAATTGCTTTAACACATCTAAGCGCTTTCCTTTCTTTTCTCGATGCAGTACCTTTACATTTTTCAGATCTACAAAATGATTGTTTTCTATACAATGCGTCGAAAATCCTGAATTTTTTGCGTTATTTAGTATGGATTTTTTATGTTCTTTCACCCTAGTTTCAATACTTCTACCGGTTTGACCCACATACACGGCATTACAATCCACGCAGTTAATTTGGTATACTCCCGATTGTTTTAATTTATTAACCCTTTCTATGTTGTTTATCAAAATCCTCCCATTTTTACGCTTGTTGACACTAATAATTTTACACTAGCTCGCAGATTAGAACGAACCGGGTGTAAAATGATTAGTGTCAATCGAACTATTGTTATTAGGTAAGGAAACACTTTTTTGGGTATTTATTCTGTCACTAATCTAATTTAATACTTATGTAAAACCATTATTTTTAGCTATTAGGTTACCTTGAAAAAGTTCGATAACTCGGACAACATTTTTGTCCATGTATTTAGGTAAAAGTCCTCTTTTTTGTTTTTTATTGAATAAACAAATTCCAGAAATTAAAATATGAGGCGCAAATTCGGCACTCGAAAAAATAATATGCCGCCCCCTCTCACATACAAATTTATACTTTCGGGCTAATCCTTGTGATTAAAATGAAGGATAGAGATACTATTATTATTATTATTATTTTTTTTTTTGTTTAAATCCAGTCAACCGGTTCCCTGGCTCCGATTCTCAGGGTCGGCCGTTGGTGGTGGTTATTGGTCAGTAGCTCTTTCAAGACAATGTTGGTCTATTGTTATTATTATTATTATTTGTGATAAGGCAATTTGACATATAATGTTATATAATAATAAGATGTTTTGGCAATTTTTAATGGCTGACTTAGGGTATAATATTAACTTAAAAATAAATTGTTTGGCGCCCTCGTAAACAACTTGAACCACTCCCTTGCCCACTGGACTAGTAAATACCCTCCGACTAATTTATTGGCCATGGTATCCAGACCTAGTACAGCTAGAATTTTGGAATAGTACGATTTATATGTATTTAAATGTGAAAAACCTCAGCATCAGCAGCTCGTACCATATTACCTTGTTTGCGATCCCACCGCTAGTAGAGGTAGGCCCATTAAACCTTGTATCAACATATCCGTAATAGAATGTTCTATTCCTATTTCCAGACGCTGTTTCCACCGCGTTAACAGACACTTAAAAAATAGCGTCAAAGTGCAGCCCACTGAAATACTAAAGTGAATGTTAAATAATTTTTACAAATAAAAAAAAAATGGGGCTTATTAGAGCAAGACCCCAGGAACATACAATCAGATTTTTGGTGCTTATATTTAACGATTAGGGTAATTTACCTGTTTAAACATAAGGTTCAGGCTGGATCTGAGGCTATTCCAATAATCTCTGCTTAATCGGACTAACTGTAATACAGTTTTTTATTTTTAGCAATTTAATATGCTGAAGGAAAATGGATAAATCGAAATATGAAAAAGGTGGATGTGCCGGCAGCAGAGGAGTGGACTTCCAACTAAGTTTGCTGGTAGTGTTCCTTCTGAATGCACTGCGGAAAGTCAGCAACTGGAAACTCTCTACCGAGAACGTCCAGGCCGACAAATTTGACGATGTGGTGTTAGAATGGTCCGGAAACGCTGTTTTACTTCAGGCTAAGCACCTAGAAAATAAAAAGAAACTCACTTTGAACAATCTTTTGTCAATCAATCCCAAGCAAGATGACTTTAGCCTGCCGAAGTATTTCTTATCATATCTAAAAATTAGGGCTAGATATCCTGTCAAAAATATTATTATATGTACTAATGCAAGTATCAGACCAGAGGAACAATGTGTATATAAGGAAACTGTCACTGCTGATAGCCTGCTATACTATCAAGATGGAGCAAGTTCATTATATAAATTCAACGATAAAATCATATCTGATTTAAAAGAAAACGCAAGGCTTTACTATGAAAAACATTTAAAAAGTAACGACATCGATGTAACTATGATTACTGACGACAATATAAGAGAATTTCTGGAACGTTTGCAATTTTATTCCGGCTATCCCAGTGGGCATAAATTAAATAAGATTATTGAAAAATTATTTTCTCTTGCAGACTACTCTAGAAGTCTGTGGAATAAAACGTCTTCCAAATATATGTATTCTAAAATAATGGATTGGTTCCAACAGAAAAATGGTGTATGCTTAACAGAAAATCATGCTAAGGCTATATTTTGTGAAATAAGGAGCAATATATATTGTGAGAAACTGGAGCAGTACAATGTGCATTTCCGTGACAATGATTTGAGTTTTCTGGACTCGAAACGAACATTTCACGTAATTACTGAGAATGAATGTTTTATAAATGTAATGAAAATTTTTCGAGGCATACAAAATAATAATAAAACTGAGACATTGTATATCAATCCAGATAATAGCATTGATATTCAGAAACAAGTAATCGAGGCATTTGGGTTGCGTCAATATACATTTTTAATTGTTATTTGCCCCAAATTAACAGAGGAATCTGAAATAAGAAACATATGTGACACACTAGCAAAAATATTAAATAAGCACGAATATAAAAAAGTAATTTTTATAGCTGAGAGCAACAATAAATTAGTTCAACAATTCGGATTAAATAATAATAGCTTTGCTGCAATTCA
The DNA here is from genome assembly GCA_963924545.1 of Pogonocherus hispidulus. Classification (NCBI taxonomy): domain Eukaryota; kingdom Metazoa; phylum Arthropoda; class Insecta; order Coleoptera; family Cerambycidae; genus Pogonocherus; species Pogonocherus hispidulus. The sequence continues at coordinate 82,647,207 of OZ004693.1, forward strand.
GGGAGCTGTGACATTCGAAGATCTATTAGGAGAGACCCAGGAGATGTTACTAAAAAGAAAAAATATATTATTTCAATCAAAAACAGTTAGCCTAGAAAATCTACTTGAAACACAAATTACTACTGAATGTCGAAAGGCAATCAAGTCAAAATTATTAGAAAAACTAATTAGAAACGAAAACATTACAGTAGGGTCAAACGTCCGACTTTTAAATGAATACAACATTCGTAATTATATAGATCGCAAGTTTGTGAAAATGGAAGAGGAAAACGAAGGTGTTGAACAGAAAGAAGATACTCTTTCTGAGGAAGATATTTGTGACTTGAACGAGAAAATAATACTAATTTCAGACAGTGCCGGTATGGGAAAAAGCATCGTTCTCACTAAATTAGCCATTACTATAAAGAAAAAGGGTCCTCTTTTATGGGTTATCAGAATTGACCTTAATGACTACACTAGAATACTAAGAGACTTACTGCGAGAAAATAGAGGAACTATAAATATAATGGAATTATTAAATTCTAATAGCTCAACTGAAATGACAAATCAACTTGAAAAGTTAATATTCTCTGTAAACAGAAAAATTGTCTTGATGTTAGATGGAGTAGATGAGATCAGTCCGGATTATACTCATCTCATTATAAACTTGCTCGCGCAATGCCGCGAGGCACCAAACCTCGCGAAAGTAATTGTTACAACAAGACCTCATGTTAGTAAAGAACTGCAAGATAATTTGCAAGTGAAACCATTTAGTTTACGACCATTCTCAGAAGAGAATCAGATAGATTTCCTTACGAGCTATTGGGTGCAGAATTTGAAAGTAGACGATACAAATTCGGAGAGATGTGAGCAATACGCAAGAACACTGATACGTAAAATGTTATCGTGGATTAATATGAAAGATGAAGTAGTAAACAATTTTGCTGCTATACCTCTACAGATAAGAATGATGGCGGAAATTTTTCAAGAAAAGAATGGTTTCGAAGGATCAACTTATTGGGAGGGATGCAAAGAATTCTTAAGTGTGGATCGGGTAGAACCGGAATTTCCAGATAAAATGAATATTATAAATTTATACGAAATGTTTATTGAGAAGAAACGATACGTCTTCATGGATAAAGGAAATCCAAGTGGGAGTACGGCAGCATATCAAGCACTTATGAACCAATTTGAAGAATGTCTCGCATACCATCAAAGTCTGGCTTTAGAAGAAATTCTAGATATGACCCAATGTGAACTTTTCTCGTGTTATCAAGTACGTGGCAAGCACTTGGAAACAAACACGTTAAAAATAGGAATTGTACAGAAATTTGATACTAAATATCATTTCGTTCACCGGACATTTGCAGACTATTTTATTGCTAAAAGTATAATAAGAGAGCTTCAGTTGCAGAATCAGAATGCAGAGTTTCAGAGCCTCTTAATTGATGAAATATTATTATATTATCAATTTAATGGTATTTGCGTTTTCCTGGACAGTTTTCTACAAAATGTTGTAGATTCCTTAAGTCCTTATACTTTCCGAAGGTATCAGTCACTTATGATACAGAATCATTTTAATAGGAAACAAAACCATCGGTTAATTCACTTACTGGCAATTGAAGGTTTTGTAGCTATTCTGAAGCTTCTATTAAAATGTATTGATTTTCAAATTATTAGATGTAAAGAAATATACATCCCTGATATCCACAAACCTAACTTTGCAGACGACTCTCAAAAACATCGTTTTAGTAACACTTTAAATTTTTTACAACACCTTGTACAAGAAAGTGGAGTTAATATTAAAGATGACTACTTAAATTGTATGACACCATTACACTATGCTATAGGAAATGGACATTTGGAAATGGTAATATTTTTAATTGAACAAGGTGCAGATGTCAACATATCCAACAGATATCAAACACCACTTATAGAAGCCGTAAATAGTGGTAACTTTGAACTAACACACCTGTTGGTTGAACAAGGGGCGGATATTAAATCCAAAGGTTATTCTGGACATACGGCAGCGTATGTAGCCGTAACTAAAAAGCATATACATATCACCAAATACTTTCTTGATATTATTTTAAAATGGAAGGGTTTAGATCCAGTGGATTCCATAATTCCTTATGTCGCTGCTTATTTGGGTCGATTGGATTTGCTCAAAGTTTTAGTGGAGCAGGGTTTGGATGTCAACGTGTCGGAACGTTTCGACGAACCTTTGATTTTCGCTGCCTCAAGATCAGGAAAATTACATACTATTAAATATTTGGTGGATCATGGAGCCGATATAAACATTAAAGACAAAAATGACAAAACCGCTCTATACGTTATTTCGAACAATTTTTCGCTTAAGCCCACTGCTGAATTACTAGTAGAGTTAGGTATAGATATTAACGCCAAAAATTGCACTGGAGATTCAGCGTTATATGAAGCTACTAGATGGAACATATTGGACATGGTGGAATTCCTAGTAAATTGTGGCGCCTCCGTTGATAGCAGAAATGACTGTGGTATGACAGCTCTCTGCCTAGCTGCTTCAAGGGGCTATCAGGAGATTGTTAAGTATTTGATAAATGTAGGGAGTAATATTAATATTGGAGACACGAAAGGACGCACACCACTACTTTTAGCTGCTTTAGATGGTCAGTTGAGCATTCTAAATATTCTGTTGGAAAGTGGTGCGGATATTAATTCAACAGATATTAAAGGCCGTACAACACTGCATTTAGCTGCTTTAAGTGGTGAGTTGGACACCGTAAAGTTTCTTTTGAAAAATGGTATAGATATTAATACTACAGATATAGAAGGCCGTATGCCGCTACATTTAGCTGCTTTAAGATGGAAGCTCGACACTGTGAAGTTTATTTTAAATAGTGGTGTGGATATTGCTAATATTGACCACGAAGGCCGAACGATACTTCATTTAGCTGCTTTAAATAGTGACAATGACACTCTGATATTTGTTTTAAATAGTGGTATGGATATTAATGCTAAAGACAATCAAGGCCAGACAGCACTACATTTAGCTTCTTCAGAGGGCATGTTGAACACTGTGATGTTTATTTTATACAATGGTGCGGATGTTAATAGTACAGACAACCAAGGCCATACTGCACTACATTTAGCTGCTTTAAATGGTAGATTAGCCACTATGAAGTTTCTTCTTGAAAGTGGTGTAGATATTAACACTACAGACAATATTGGCCGGACAGCATTACATTTAACTGCTATAAGGGATAGGTTAGACTCTGTCAAATTTCTTGTCGAGCATGGTGTAAATCTTAATATTACGGATGATGGAGGCTGCTCTGCACTACATTTAGCTTCTTCACAAGGCATGTCGAACATAGTGAGGTTTATTTTGGAAAATGGTGCAGATATTAATATTACAGACAACCAAGGCCATACTGCACTACATTTAGCTGCTTTAAATGGTAGATTAGCCACTATGAAGTTTCTTCTTGAAAAAGATGTGGATATTAATAGCACTAATGATAATGGCCGTACAGCATTACATTTAGCTGCTTCAGCGGCTAGGTTGGACTCTGTCCAATTTCTTGTTGAGCATGGTATAAATATAAATACAACGGACAATGGAGGCTGTTCTGCACTACATTTAGCACATGTCAAGTGCAATATTGATATAATAAAATGCTTAGATGAGAATGGCGCTAATATTAACAAGAAAAGACAATGGTGGGATGTATTTCTGCCTATATGCCTTAAGGGGCCATCAAGGTATTGTCGACATCGGAAACCTTACAAATATAGGGAATAATAATAATATTGGATATAATATTATTACTACACACAATGGCATAAGACCATTGGCATTGGCTGCTAATGAATTGAATACTGTGGAGTTTCTTTTTAAAAGTGGAGTCTCCTTTTTAACCGAAGAGAACACTGAAGTTTATTTTGAAATGTGTTTGAATTTTAATGCAGTGCTGCGCATCACTACATTAAAATCTTAGAGGCTCAGACCAGTGCTTTAGAGTTAGAGGTTCTGTTGAAGTGTCAAAGTTCTTGTGAAACATGTTATAGCTCCTTATATTACAGATAATATATCCTGCTCTAAATTCGATTCGAATTTGATTTTAGTAAGGATCTTATAGGCAATAAGTATCGTAAGAATATTAAGGAAACCTCTTTACGAATATTGTAAAACAAAGTCAAGAACGACGCAGAGATTAACTAAGTACAATTGAAAGATTGAGGGATATTATACCTCCTTCACTCTGGTCAGGAGAGAGCACTCTTTCGTTAATACTACTAAGGAAGAGACATAAAACTCTATCGAAGCTTCATATATTTTGAGTAGTAAGAGATACCGTTAGGAAGGTGTTGAGAATTCATATCAACTAAGTAATAGAAATTATTCTATTTTTTCTTCTCGGTACCTTTGAAGTAGCATTTAAGAAGTAGTTATGTTTATTATAAAGTTTAGTCATAAATCCCTTTGTAATTTGTTAAGTCACAGGGTGTAATCCCTTAATTAGGCACATCTGTTGGTTTCAAAACAAGCTGTAAACTTATTTACTATCTCAGTTGTATTCTTTAGTAATTCAGAAAAACCCAAGGATTGTTTTTTTACTTTTATACCTGTTCTTGAAAGATAAACTTAAGTCAGAATTCTTAGAAATTCACCCTACCAAGATGTGCCCGTGTAAATTACCCCATATTTAAGCTAACCCGTCGAAGTTAAGACAGCAGCCTAATTTTTCAACTTGTAGCTATCACAACTGAGGTCTCCGAGTAAAGCCCGAGACAGTGTTGATATAATATGTATAAATTGTGTAAATATATATATATATATATATATATATATATATATATATATATATATATACAGGGTGTCCACCTAGTGCGCGTAAGTCCAATATCTGGGTTAATAAAAGAGATAACTTAATTTTTTTTTCTACAGGGTTGTCTAATATCCCGAGCTGCACAAAATGAAAATATATTTACATATTCAGGGTGTTCAGTTTTTCCTGGACAGGTACCAACTTCGTTTTTCTAAATGGAAATATATATTTTTTATTGCTTTTTCGAACTAAACCCTTGATTTTAGTAGGACTTTCATCAGCCTTCCCTATACCTAACTTAAACTGTTTTTGAAATATTGACGGGTGAATATTGACATTTTTGCAACTTTGACACCCTGTAAAATCTAAACGGTTTGAGATCAAGCAAAACGGTTTGCACATTCCTATCTTAACTTTTTATAAGCTATCGTTTGATACTAATTTCAAATTTATACAGGAATAAAAAATTTTCAAAATTTTCAGAAAATTTTAAATTTTTGGATAACTCTGAAATTAGTACCAAACGATAGCTTATGAAAAGTTAAGATAGGAATGTGCAAACCGTTTTGCTTGATCTCAAACCGTTTAGATTTTACAGGGAGTCAAAGTTGCAAAGATGTCAATATTCACCCGTCAATATTTCAAAAACAGTTTAAGTTAGGTATAGGGAAGGCTGATGAAAGTCCTATTAAAATCAAGGGTTTAGTTCGAAAAAGCAATAAAAAATATATATTTCCATTTAGAAAAACGAAGTTGGTACCTGTCCAGGAAAAACTGAACACCCTGAATATGTAAATATATTTTCATTTTGTGCAGCTCGGGATATTAGACAACCCTGTAGAAAAAAAAATTAAGTTATCTCTTTTATTCACCCAGATATTGGACTTACGCGCACTAGGTGGACACCCTGTATATATATCAGTATATGTACAAGTGCAATTTAATTTCATTAAATGATGGGTGGTCACCGTGAAACAGCATGTACTGTATTTAGGGATTCATGGCTTGACTTAATAGTCAAACTTGACTTGAAATCAAGTCAAGTCAAATCAATAAGTAAAGTAGTTATATTTCAAGTACTTGTTGATATTAAGTAGTTGTTCAAGGCTACTTCATTTTTTGTATGCTTAATCGAAATCAAGAAATTACACTGCAATAAACTTTGCCATTAATAGCTTTATTTACAAAACTGCAATGTATTACCAAAAAATATATATGAAATCAAAGGAATACTATAAACTGTTTATACTGTATAACAATAAAATTTACATATTGTCCAGTTACCTTTAAAAATAAAAGTGGTTCTCCAATATACGCGTTGTCTTCTTCCTTACTGTCATTGTTTGATGACAGTAAGCAGTCCTTACTGTCATCGTTTGCCATACAAGATCTGATTTTCTGATTCAGATGTTAGGATCTGATTTTCTGATTCGGATGTTAGATCTTCTAGCACCATTCTGACCCACTAATCTGAAACGGTTCTGTTTACGTTTCCTGTTTCCGTCCCAATTTCAACAATCACACATAATTGCAGCTGACAGCACACGCGCACACAACTGAGACACTGTTACAAACTGTACTAACTCACAACTCAGTTTTACACCAGCGCAGTTGTTCCAGTCAGCTCGGGCATAAGGGAAACCCATACCTAGCCACGATACACTAATATATGATTCACTATTAGTGTACCTTGTTCCTAGTTTGTTTCTATGCACATACATGCATGAGCTTGCAGGACTGTTTGCACGTTTTACTACATTATCGGTCGATTATCATTATTATCAAGTATCAAGTAGCTTGAAATTTGTTGACGTCAAGTCAAGTAGTAACGCTAGAAAATCAAGCCAAGTCAAGTATTGAATTTTTAAAATACTTTGTTAAGGGCCGGTCTTTCCATCTCTTTAAAAAGTTGCTTTTAACTAAAAGAAACTTAAAATTAACAAGTGAATTTATCTGGCAGTTAAAAAATTGCGTCTTTTCAACACAATTTAACTGCTCTTTTGTAAAAAGACAGTTTAATGATATTGGCAATACTGATTAAATAAGAAAGTCTATATAATAAAGTGAGACAGATGAAATGCGTCAACCATAATCAACAAAATATGTCAATTATGACATTACCTAGCTACACAGACATCTAAGTAGCTATAACATACTGTGACTATAACCATTTGCGAATATATTGTAAATATTGTAATACAAAATATGCAAAAACATACTTATTGTAGTTTTATTTGTTTCTATCTTCATTAAAAAAAGTTAAATATGTTACAAAGGTAGGGCGATTTTGTACAAAATTTTTAAAAAAGTTCTACTACATCTCTACAGATGTCGTTTTCCGCGTCGTTTTTTATCAACATTGCAGATTCCTATCTACCCCTAACCTAATCTATGGCTATAACCCATAACCAACTATAACTTTTTTTAAGTTCTAGTATAAATTTAATATTCAGAAGTGTAAAAATGTCTTCCCAGGATGATACAGTAAAAAGCTTGGAACCAAATTTCCCAAGAATTTGAGGCCCTTACTAAATTACTTACTTATTCACAAATCGTAGCAGTTTAGTCCTCATTTCTAAATATGGTTCAATAAAACATGTCATAAAATCTAACAAATACGTAGATATTATTTCTTTTTTAGTATTAACCTGTTAGTGTGATGCCGTAAATGTTGCTCGATTTTTTCTAGAACATTTGACACCGTTATTTTTGATACACGAAATCTCTTCAAATTCTTCATCATCCCAGATGTTTAAATTATCTATATGAGGCCTTACAGTATATATTTTTCGTTCGCGATTTGCAATATTTACCATGTTTATAATTTCATGATCTAATAATATTTCTTCTTCAAAATTAATAATGTTTTCCATTATAAAAATATATTTTTTGACGTTTTATTAATCAAATTGTTTACTAATACTCAAGTTGTATAATTTCTGAGGTTAGAAATCTCTTTGTAACAACTTAAAGGCCACTAAAAGTGACTGATAAGTTAAAGAGCAGATAGAGAACTTTAAAGACAGGATTTAATTTAAAACACAGTGAAAAGACCCATTTTGTAGTTACAAGGAAGATAAATTTAAAATGATGTTTATAAGGAGATGGAAAGACCGGCCCTAAGTCAAGTAATCCAGGAAAAATCTAAGCTACTTGACTTGATCAATCTCTGACTGTACTATATGCTTAATTTACTGTACTATATGCTAATATCTAGTTTCTATATTTCACTTTTTATATTTATTTTTTTCTTAGATTGCCCTGAACATATAAGAATGCATCTCCTAAAAAAACAACGCACTTAAGAAAACAAAACATATTTTATTAAAAATAAATATCACAATTAGTACCTAAACTACTTATATTAAGACGTTACAAATCAAAGCTGTTCATCAACTGTTCGAGAGCTGAAGCTGTTCGCGATCAATTTAGGAGCTCAACATTCACACCATATTTTATATATTTAATAATGAATTGTATTCGCCAAGCAAAATAGGTATGTAAGACAAATTTCTATATCATCAATTGAGAAAGATGAATAATAATTTTATTTTTTGTGATAGTTTTATGATTATGAAGTCAACAGCAAAACTTACGATCTCCAGAAGACAGTTCGTCACTTGTTCGCTAACAGTTCGCGAATAACTCTCGAACTTGATTCGTACGCACCTTTACGTTCAGTCTATTTCACGTGGACATGCGAGTCCGCTTTACCAAATCTATAATAAGCCAGAAAAGGAAAATATGTCATCAGCCACAGGGTCAGAACCTGAATATAATTATGGATAACTCTAAGTACACTAAACTGCAATGACCATAAAGTATATAAAATATACTGCAACTTAAACTTATCACCCAAATTTAATTTATTAAAATCAGATCTTCCTCTTATCTCGCTGTTGTTTTCTAACACCATTTGTAAGTACAGGATGAAAACTTTGGATTCGAGGACTGGATTCATCACCCACATTCCGTTTATTAATGCCCCGGACATCTTCTCGAAATGCTCAGAGGGGTTCCTTAGAGTTTGCTTGAACACCTTCTCTATAATCAGATTACAAATTTCTTTGGTTTCCCTCACTGATTCCCTACAAATGTTGAACCTGAAACAAAGAATCACTTGAAATACACTTTCTTTGGACCTGCGTTCTTTAGTTCTCAAACAGATTTAATTACATTATTGATATTTGTCTCAAGTACAAGGTGTTTCGCATTGGTTTTCCCTAGGAAGGATTTCATTTACTTCATGAGCTATAAACATTCACCGGTGAAACTGGAAAAATATAGAGAATCTCATGGAAGTCTACTTGCAGTTACGTAATCTTAGGTTTATTATTGCAAAAACTTTGGTTTTCACAATTGTCGTTACTGAACGGAGGTATGAGCTTATACAAATGTAAAAACGTTATATTATATCTTCCACTAAACCAATAGATAAATAAGAGAGATAGGATGTTCCTTCAGTAAACAGGTAGGTATATGAAAAATCTCCATCATTTGCAATTAAATTTTTTAAATATTTATTAAAGGGAATACATCGTCTTTGAGTAACATTTTCACTTACATGTAGATTTGGTGATGGTAGGAGCTCTGTCCTTTAACGAACAGGGAGAAAGATATGATGCATGGAGTGAATTGAATTCGATCCGCACTACTAGGAATCCAGAAATGGTAAGAAACATAGCATTGGTTAAACAGAGGTAAAATTACACTATTTAATGTCCAACAATATGCGGCAAAAAATCCAGAAAAAAATCATTGTCTTCAAGCTATTAGCGAAAAAACAAAAATTTTGGGTATTCAGTTTTATTTTTATAATTCTGCATGCGGAGACTCTGTTAGTTATTATAATAACTCAGTTATAATAATGCAAATAATAATAATAATAATAATTTATATTTATATTTCTTTGAAATATCGATAAAAATGTCGAAAAAAGTTACTAATTCAGTTTTGGTCGCCATAATTGTTATTCTTGTATATATAGTGTTGAGAAATTCTGTGAATATTAAGAAATGAGTGTTAAAATATTACGACTCAAATTTTCATTATAAATTAACTGGCTTTTCAAGTGATGAAGAATATTTGCCTCTTGAGGTAGCCAAAACCGCAGAAAATTCAGTATCGCAAGTTATTCTCCAAAAATCATCAAGACAATATAAAACAGCTTATAATGACCTCAAAAAGAGAATTAACAAAATATGTGAAAATATGTTATTGACTTATTATGAATAAAAGGCCATGCAAGTGAAATGTGAAGCAAATGGTTTATTTTTTTCTCATACAAAATACATTGAATGTTAAAAAACTATTTATCTAAAAAGCACCAATTTTAAAAATTTAAGATTGGTGCCATACTTGAAACCTAAATCTGTTGGATGTCGTCCAAAGAAATCTAACATTTATACCAAAATCCCCTGATGAACAATTTTTATTAATGAAGGTAATTCACATCACTCTCTATAAACGCGTATTAATTTATCTAATTATGCTGTTAAACTTGTTATTTTTTAATAAGACTCAAACAAAAAGGGAAGAAATAAATCGCTTTAGGCTTCAACTTGGCCCAAGAGAAAATAATAACAACTGTCACTGTCACCACGTGAATTTAACTAATGCCTTCCTTCCTATGTCTACGTCACAGGGCTGTGAGGTCACAGTACCGAGTCCTTGTATTAACGGTGCTGTTGGCTCACCTTGCGTCATGCGCATTCATGCTCAAATGTGTACGCGGCTTAACGATTTACCGCCACGACTTCCTCATATACAAATGTCGCCGAATAATCTGCTATTTTGTATAAGCGTAGTCAAAACATAATCTACCTTTCTTCGATACCCAATACATATCCTACAGTCCTCCACAGATGTACGAAACCCTTCAGTTCCTCGTCTGAAGCATTATGCACTCCAATCATTTTACTTCTGACCAGGCCAAGCCCCATAAAACCAAACTGGGTAAGGGCCATATCTCTTTGGTTTATTCTATATTTAATACACGCACAACCTCGCCTACTTGCTAAATTATGTAGACTTCTGACTGTGGCAATTGAGTTCCATGACCTGAAAAATAAATTTTAGAATTTTAAATTCCAATAGTCTAAAAGAAATTCTCTAAGAAAAAGATTTCAATTTTCAGTTATGGAATTACTGTAGCAATTTTATGCAGCCACATATACACTATACAGGATGGGCTAATTTTCAACCTGGAATAACTTGATATTCAAGTTTTTTCAAATAAATTCTAGAGACTGGTCGATTTTTATTTAAAAGAGGACACATTTTTATATTATTGACCTTTATACAAGGTTTCCCAAAAACATACCGACAAACTTTAAGGAGTAGTAGGGGACATGAAAATAAACCTTTTTTGTTTAATAAACATATGTTCGCAAATGAGCCGTTTGGGCTGTAGAACAATAAAATGTAGAACAATAAAATCATAATCCAAATAACTAAATTAGTTCTTGATTTAGTAAGACACCACTGTATTCCGTTCAAAATTTTTTGTTTCAGCTACGCTTCTTGTTGGGAGAAAAAAAATTATCTAGTAAATGAAAAAGTAGTAAAAAAGAAATATATTAAATTATTTATTTGCTTCAAAATGGTCTAGTGGTCTAGATTCTATACAGGGTGTTCTACAAGCTCTATGACAAACTTTGACAGACGATAGCTGGGTTAATTCTAAATATTTTTTATTAATGAACATGGGTCCGGCTCGTTTTTGTTTAGAAGTTACAAGCATACCGGGCGATTCTCAAATGTCGCTCACTCCTATAACTAAAACCAACAATTACCAATAAAAATTAAAATAAATAAAAATCACAAAACTTAAGACTATAAAAATTGTTCGAAATGTCCACCCTCGGCTTGAATGCAAGCCTCACTTCGACGAACTAAAGATTCGGTCACTCGACCGATGAGATTTGGATCATTTCTTATTTGGTTAGCTGCATCTTGAATTCTTTCAAGTAACTGCTGATGGGTATTGATTTCAACATAGGAGACCATCTGCCTCATGTGTCCCCATAAATAAAAATTGAAAAAAAAAACACTAATTGAACTTATAAAGGACAGTATCTATTACATTTTCTTCATCTTGGACATTTACTTCAATAGGATGAATGGCCTTTTTTGGAGCGGAGTTAACTGCTTCTCTAAGTCTACGAAATGATGGACTAAACGTGTGGGCAGGTTGGTGTCTATTTGGATAGGTACCTGCGTCGATATTCTGGAGCTGTTTGTCTGGCGTTCCCATTGAAATACATAATATCATAATAACATAATATCTGCATATTCCTCAGTTGTGAATACATGCATTTTTAATTTATAACTTTTACACGAAGTGTCAAATAGATAATTAAAATGACAGAAACAATCATTATTATCATATCAACTGGCATTTCTATTTATCAGCCTACCTACTTTTGATTGAAGTATGAAAATATGATTCTTTTGCTTGTAACTTCTAAACAAAAACGAATCGGACCCAAGTTCATTAATAAAAAATGTTTAGAATTAACCCAGCTATCTTCTGTCAAAGTTTGTCATAGAGCTTGTAGAACACCCTATATATTTCTATGCGAAAAAAGTCACCTAAGCTCGAAATTCTGCTCCACATAATTCAAATGTTTTGCTCTAAAAGTCAGAGTGTAACATGCACTAAAACAATTTTATTATTAGCTCTTTATATCTCCTCAAACAAATGTAGGACAATCTTCAAGAATAACGCTCAGTATATTATATTAATGATATATTTTGTAGATTTTATATATCTATTTCATTACGGTTTATGATTAACACATTATATAACTAGTTCTTCTAGAGGATGTATTGTTATGTGTGTATTAATATTTTTATGGCACTAGTCCAGGACCTTATTCTAACTACCTAGGTTACATTTTGTTTATATGTATCAGTATGCTAGAATTTAGACTAAATAAATATATTAACCAGCTTTATCTTGCTGCAATTGTCTATTTCTTATATTTTTATTACTATTAACTTTATGCCTTTGAATATTTTCGTTAATTTTTGTTGTTATTTCTTTCATTTTTTCGTATATAACAACAATTCTTTAGAACGTTTAGTGCTTTTTGTTTTTGTGTTCTATTTTTTTATTTTGGTTTCTGTTTGAGCTACCTATGTACTACGTACAGTGTTCTTAAGACCTCACTGACCCAGGCAATATCGAGGATTATTGAAGGGATACAAATGAAGTGAATCTATCTATAATTATTATAATTATTACTACCTACTTTACTGAAATACATATACTATTTTTCGAATATTTACAAGTACAGTTTCAAACTGATATTTTAAAGGTATTTGTATACAGTCCGTAAGGAGTAGTCCCCCTAGGTACACCTTAACTTTTGAACAAGAGATATCGACCTCAAACAAAATGTAGGATGAATGGTACAAAAAATACTACTAGCGTCAGAGTCGCTATCACACGTGCTCATTGTTTATAAAATGGCCTTGTCGCACATAATTTGAAAGGTATTTCACTTCTCTTTACACCAGTTTATGAAAAATTAAAATCGAGTCATGCGTTTTCGAGTTACAAGCGTTTCTGTGTCTCCTCAATAAGCGAATGAAAGGACCATCCGTCCACTCTAAATCTTTAAATGTTTTAACCCAAGAATGTTAATGTAATGTAATCTAATAGGTTTGCAGTCTCAAAAAAATTATCCATAAATGTTGCATTGGGCAGATGTGTTGGCTTTCAATTAATTTCTAACATCAAAAACACATTCCTCACCAGTACGAATTTTAAATCGAAAACCACGAAATATAAATAAATACAATTATCAATAAATGGTAGCAAATAAGCGATAGAACGATAAACTAAGTAAACGATAATCAACGATAAACAACTAAGTACTAAATAAACGACAAATACGAGTAAACTCAAAAACCATATAGCTCTCAAAATAACTTAAATGCCAAACTAGCTATTTGATTCGTCTTGTATTCATAGTTTGTAACAAAACAATCGTTACAAACAACGAAACGTTAAATTATAGTGTATGTTTACCTACATCATACAAATAAAATTATTACGTTATTTACGAATTAGCTAGGAGAATAATCGTGAATATGTCTCATTAAAACTTGGGAAAATGGAAATAAGGTTCACTAATAACAGATATTTGTTCACTTAACCGTAGAAAAAATTGCACTTTCAGCTTTCATTACTACAAAATTACTAGCATTCGTAACTTTCCCTCCTTTTGCGCTGCAATTTACGGTAGCAATATTCTAATTTCCATTATTACTAAAAGTCACATTTTAAATTACCGAATGCAACTCCAGTACCTGGTGTCCCATGGGAAAGGGCCGCGATAGATAAATGGAAAAGTACGTACAGGATGATTTTGAAAATTTGGTTATTTACAAAGGTCAGTGGGACCTACCTTTTTAAAATATTTTCACGTTTCTGTCACTTCCAGTAGAACCTGAAGTAGACTCCAACTTGCTTATTTTAAATAGAATACCCTATATATTATATCATTTCTGGATTCTATGTAAAATTATAAACACATTTCATGTAGGATGTCCTATACCTATCTTCAACTGTTTTTGAAATATTCACAGGTGAATATTGACATTTTGCAACTTTGACATCCTGTAAAATCTAAATGGTTTGAGATCAAGCAAAACCGATTGCACATTCCTATCATAACTTTTCATAAGCTATCGTTTGACGCTAACTAAAAATTTTCTATTAAAGTTAATTTATTTCTTGGTTAAATCTGAAGTTAGTGTCAAACCATAGTTTAGGAAAAATTAAGATAGAAATGTGCAAACCGTTTTGTTTGATCTCAAACCGTTTAGATTTTACAGGGTGTCAAAGTTGCAAAATGCCCATATTCACCTGTCAATATTTCAAAAACGGTTGAAGATACGTATAGGACATTATACATAAAATGTGTTTAGAATTTTACGTAGAATCCAGAAGTGGTATAATATATGGGGTGTTCCATTTAAAATAAGCAAGTTGGTGTCGATTTCCGGTTATACCGGAAGTGCCGGAAACGTGAAAATATTTTAAAAAGGTAGGCCTCACTGACCTTAGTAAATAACCAAATTTTCAAAATCACCTTGTACGTAGGTAGTTTTCCATATTTCGATCGCGGCCCTTCCTGGTGGGACACCGTTTAATAGCCAAATAATCAATCACTTTTCATGAAAAAATTTGAATATGTATGTATTTTTATAAAAACGGACTATTTTTCACACAAGAATTTTGTTTTTTTGTAGTAATAGTTCGAAGGAACGAAAAAACAATATTTTACATAACATGGTCAACTTCAGGACAACGATAATGTTTTTCCGAGTATTTTTCTCCTTGTGGATATACAGGGCATCCTACCGGGAGCTCTATCGATCGAATGATTATGCGAAACATGGGTGTCGCCAAGGGGTCAGGAGGGATTGCCCCCCCCTAGCTTTAGAGTCAAATCCTAAGTAAAACGTCACATAATTTAAAAAATAACCTAAATTAATATTCAGCAATAAAATTTATTGCAATATTTTTTATTTTTTTTTATCAAAGGTTTTACCAGACTAAGTACCTATATTATATTTCCACTCATATTATTTAAGAATATTTTAGCAACTTTTATTTTGCTTAGTTGTTTTACAAATTATATATTAGTTGTTATAACATATTAATTTAATATACTTTATATTATCATTATTTCGTTTTTTATTTTAATAAAATGCCTTTTTGTTAAAAATATTTTTTATGTATTTTAAAAACATGCCTAAAACAACAACTCCACAGGCAATGTGCCCCGACTGGCGTTGCATTACATCGACATCTCCATGGAAGTCGTCATATCTTTCACCGACGACTCTGAGGAACGCATAATAATCGCGAATCCGGTCGGTATCTGCTGGTTGGTCTCGATGAAGGCTGTGACTTCCGTGCCGGAGTAATGCAATGCCAGTCGGGGAACATTGACCGTGGAGTAGTGAGATTTTGGAGGCGACGCTCGTGATGGGAAAACTTAATTAGAAGAAATCTAAAAATTTGGTAGCATACCAACGTCGATAGCGTTCGGCTAAAATATTTTCAAGACGGTGGTACTTCTGGTTACACCGGAAGTAGATAACAACTTGTTAATTTTAAATAGGACACCCTATATATTATTTTATTTTTAGATTCTACGCGAAATTATAAACACATTCAATTTATAATGTCCTATATAACTAAGTCTAGCCGTTTTTTACATATTTCAAATTTTATGTAAAAATGACATCTGCTGACCGAAAAATAATTAACAATTTTGACTGTATTGCGGTTTTTATTGTTTGATTTGGGTTGGTTTTTATATAGAAAGGGTTTTATATACTTCTGCAGGCTTCGTGTAACATTTTGATAATTTATAACACCTTGTAGGTATTTAAGTACAGGGTGTCCCACCGGGATACGACGCGATCGATATCTGAAAAAATACTAGTCTTGAAGATTTGGCAACATGGTAAAGTTGGTGGGGCGAACACAATTAAAATATTTACAGGCTTCCAACTTTTAATTGTCAAAAATATGAAAAAACCTCTGTAAACATAAGCCCGAAACCGCTTAATTTCAGAAGCATAATGATTAGTTTGAATAGTTTGAGATATCTCGATATAAACAACCAGTGGGACACCCTGTACATTTAAATGAATTATTACTATAAATTACCTTACCTAGATCCAGGTTTAAAATCTTCGTCGTACCATAGGCACATGTGGAAAATGGTAGCCATATACCTCTTATACGCAGTCGTCTCTGTACTCGACATGTTGGTCATAACCAGTATATTTACAGAAGGTAATGTAAGCAAAACTAGGAGGCCGAGAAATTTGCTTAAGAATAAGCCAAATATGTTCCTGTGGAAAAACTGTTGGCCCCTAAAAACAGAAACGATGTTTTCACCAAACAGCATGTTACCTATATCTTTATACAGTCCGTCCCTAAAGTAACCCCCCCTCCCTAACATTAACTTTTGATCAAGTTGAGATATCGACTTGAGTTACGTGTTCTCAAAAAAAAAAATGTATCTATAGGTGTAGGGTTACCAACCGTACTCTTTAAAGAGAACATGTACTCTTTTGAGTATAGAAATAATAAGTACTCTTACTTTTCGGCTAAAGTACCCAAATGTACTCTTTTCTGGGCAAAGGTCGTATCATCTTTATGAGTGAACTAATATCACTATTATCCAGACAAAATACGTATCGTTTCCTGTATTATATACTTTATACTTACACTTTCGGTCACCTCACTCTCACTACCTCACTCATAGACATAGGTAGTGCTATATATCCGCCCATGTTTTGGGTAGTTTACAGTTTATATTCGGTAAACTGTAATACTCATATATTCATCTACTAAAATCAATAAATATCTTGCCGAAAGTCGATATTTTTGTATAAACAGATGTTATATTAAAATACTGAAGTGCCAGGAAAACGCGTGACCTTGAAAACTTTAGAAAATTTTCGCCACAGGCACCAAAAGTTTCGGGACTGATTGTGAGTAATCCGGCATTTTATGGGTCTGGCAGAGAATTTGTACTATTTTTTAAATGGCATGAGTTGGTAACCCTATATAGGTGTTAAATCGTTAAATTGGCTTTCAATCATTTTAATATTTGAAAGGTAGGTGCATCAATTCTCTACGTAGTCGTATTTGGTACTTAAAAATCAAATGGTTTCTATTCTAAACATGAGTACAATTGATTGTTTTATTTACAAACTGTCATCGAGATGTCGCTAGTTTGACATTTAGGTTATCTTGCGTGCTACACTTTCTGAGTTTTTTTATCGTTTATTTAGTAGTTGTTAATCGTTTCTTGTCGTTTGCCTAGTTATCGTTCTATCGTTTATTTATTACCATCTATTTATTATTATACAGGGTGAGTCAGTTTATACTAGCAGGACTCAGGCATTTGATAGAGCACCTTATTTTAAGTAAAGTTTGTCATATAAACATATGTCCGGAATCGCATCGTTTTTGAGATACAGGGTGTCAAAGTTTTGTTTTTTTTTTAGTATTTTCCACACAACTCCTATAGTTTTTAAGATAATTTATTAAAATTTTTACGGTAGATTACGTATTATGGTCCACAAATTTTGACATATGTAAACAATTTGAAAACGTACACGGTGATAGTTTTTCGGGGGTCAGGCCCCTTTTATCGTCCAGAACTTATTTGTGGTGCGCCACTGACTGCTAATTTGCCAAAGTTTGGATTCCATGTTCAATTTAGAAACTTTTTCGTCTCTTGCATTTTTATTGTAGCTGTAACAGTTGTCGAGTAATTTGAAAAAGTCTATGAAAGAATATTTTATTAAAAAAAATATATTTTCATCAAAATTTTCACTAAAATCAATTATTGTCAAACGAAAGTTCATTAATCTAAATTGTCAAAGGTTACATACTTACAGTACAACTTTTGCCACGAATTGTTTATTTTTTTGTAGCATGTCAAAGACTTTTAATAACTAAGTAAAATAATTAAGAATTAATAATAAACCAAGGCTTTGACTATATTACTAGTCTACGTCCTGACGACGAACAACGCAGAGTGAAGTTTTGTCGTTGGATCCTTAACACATTAGAAAATAATAGAACTTTCTTATCCAACGTATTATGGACTGATGAATCTTCCTTTACCCGACGTGGAATAGTAAATTTCAAAAATCAACATATTTGGGCAGAGCAAAATCCACGTGCTATTAGGCCAAAAAAAATCCAAAATAAGTTTAGCATTAACGTATGAGTAGGAATTTTTGAAAATCGTTTATTTGGACCATATTTTTTGTCAGAAAGGGTCAGTTCGCAAAACTTCTTAGAGTTTCTAGAAACCGAGCATCCTAATATGTGGGAAGATGTCCCTCTAAATTTAAGACACCAAGCTTAGTTCCAGTTGGATTGCTGCCCAGCTCATTTTGGAAGAAATGTATGAGCTTGGTTAGACGACAATTATCCAGAGAGGTGGATTGGACGTGAAGGTCCAATCGCACGGCCCCCAGGTTCCCCAGATATAACACCAATGGATTTTTTTTCTTAAAGAAAAAGTGTATGCACCTCCTGTTCAAGATGTTGACGATCTTAGAGGGCGTATAAGACATGCTTGCGAAGACATATGAGTTCATCACTTAGTTTCAGCAAGAAGGTCTATTGAAACGCGATGCCGATTATGTATCCAACAAAATGGATCACATTTTCAAAATTTTAATTTGAAAATAAAATTATTTCGGGTTATTTGTAAAGTTATTTGTATTTGCCTTGGTTTATTATTAGTTCTTAATTATTTTACTTAGTTATTAAGTCTCTGAAATGCTACAAAAAAATAAATAATTAGTGGCAAAAGTTGTACTGTAAGTATGTAACCTTTGACAATTTAGATTAATGAACTTTCGTTTGACAATAATTATTGTTTTTAGTGAAAATTTTAATAAAACTATTTTTTTTTTTTTAATTTAGAGATTTAGAGATTTCTTCAATTTACTCGACAACTGTTACAGCTACGATAAAAATGCAAGACACGAAAATTTTTCTAAATTGAACGTGGAATCCAAATTTTGGCAAATAAGCAGTCAGTGGCGTACCACAAAAAAGTTCTGGACGGAAAAAGGGGGCCAGACCTCCGAAAAAATATCACCCTGTATGTTTTCAAATTGTTTACATATGTCAAAACTTGTGAACCATCATAAGTAATCTATGGTAAAGATTTGAATAAATTATCTTAAAAACTATAGGAGCTGTGTGGAAAATACTAAAAAAAAAACAAAACTTTGACACCCTGTATCTCAAAAACGAAGCGATTCCCGACATATGTTTATATGACAAACTTAACTTAAAATCAGGTGTTCTATCGAATGCCAGAGTCCTGCTAGTATAAACTGACTCACCCTGTATTTATTTGTTTATTTATTTTTTGTGGTTTTCGATTTAAAATGCGTAGTATTTATTGAAGATAGTGTTTTTGCTGTTAGAAATTAATTGAAAGTCTACACATTCCTCCGATTGAATACCTATAGATACATTTTTTTTTTTTGATAATGAAAACCTCTTAGATTACATTACATTAACATTCTTCGGTTTAATCATTTAAATATTTAGAGTGAACCATGATCTTTCACTCGCCGAATGAGACACAGAAATGCTTATAACTCGAAAACGGATGACTCGATTTTAATTTCAACAACTGGTTGTGAAAATAATTGAAATAACTTTCAACCGATGTGCAGCACGACCTACTGTGCTATTTACAAAATATATGCCGAAAGCGACTCTGGCTCTGGCACCATCTATCAATTGTCAAAATTCCGTTTGCGGGTGGAAAGAAGTGTTTTTTATACCATTTATTCTATATTTTCTTTGAAGCCGATATTTCATCTCGTTCAAAAGTTAAAGTGGGGTCGAGGGTTACTTTACGGAGGGACTGTACACTGTGTCCCCGACATAAGAAGGATGGGTATTTGGATCTTGGAAATGGTCATACAGAAACCATTACCAAAACAGAGAATAACTGGAATTAAGCTTTTAGGTTTTTTTTTTGTTATATTTATTGTATTTGACTGTGTCAGCCAAATTTAACATAATAAGATGGGAATGTTAGAACTAAAATAAATTCAGAATATCTCAAGTATCACATTGCTTGTACTAATATTTATATTTTAATGGCATTTCAATTATTTTTTATAAGATTTTAGTTTACTCATGACATATCTTATATTTACACTTACAGGAAAATAAATAATGAAGTATTTGTGTAGAGGCATTTTGAAGAAATGTGCTCTTACACAATTTGTAATAAATATAGTACTTGCCATTTAAACCAAATTGTCGACGACTTTATAGATACCTCTACACGAATCACACTGTATATATATTAATTCTATTATTTGAAATAACGCGCAAATAAAAATAAAACTTGACGAGTTCGAACTTTTCTTCATTTTTTAAAGAATTTATCCACTACTTTCTGAAAGCACTGAATATTGTGATGACTGATGACCGAAACTAGTTCAAACCGTATTACTTAGTTATTAATGAAAAAAAAATCTTTAGTACATTAAAAAAGTAGTACAGTCTTGAGTTGTATTAAAAAAAATTGATGTTAATGATAATGATATTTGATGATAATGACTCAGTAAAGATCATCAAAAACTGCTAGAAAAGAGTTTTTTTTACATCAATCATTTATAATAACACAAAAACCTTGTTTTAATATACAGAGTGAGTTTTATGTATGGAACGCCTCAATTATCTCGGAAACGGCTAGCCCGATTTTTATGAATTTTGGTTTATAAGGGTTTTGTAATATGGCCGATATTATTGTGGCATTTACATTGTTGTCAGATCTTTCGTTTTTCCGGAAATATACTGAAATTTGTTATTTCAAATGGATCACCCTATATATTTTTTTGTTTTTGAAATCTCTAAGAAATTTAAAATATTTTTCATGTAATGTTTCCTATACCTAATTGCCATAATTACGGAGTTACAGCTACATTTGCAATATCTCCGCCGAAGTTAAAATATTACATCAGGGCGGCTATGTCTGCGACAAAAACAATTTTGACGTTTTAATAAACTATTATTGTTGGTGTTTATTGAAAGTTACAATGGACCGTTTATCTGAGAAAGAACGAATTGAGATTTTAATGATATTAGGATATGGTGATGTGCGTAGAAGTCAACAGGAAACGTGTAATATCTTTAATAATTTATATCCTAATAGAAATCCCATAGGATCTTTTGAAAACATAAAGTAAAGGCGGTTACAGCTGATGCTCAAAATGTTGTCCGTTTACTTCCATACAAGAAGCCATGCGATGTTTAAAACTTTACAGTACATTTTGTAACATTCCTGACTGCTCAATTCTTCTTATCTCTGTGGTAATCCTATCTTTTAATTCCTGAATATTGGCAGGTTTGGTTTTATAAACAATATTTTTTAAGTGACCCCACAGGAAATAGTCTAAAGGATTCATGTCGGGTGATCGCGGGGGCCATTCGATAAAACCACGCCTTCCAATCCATCTTCTGGGAAACACATCGTTTAGGTATTGCCTCACGTCACGCGCATAGTGAGGTGGAGCTCCATCTTGTTGCACCCAAATATTGTTATTTGGGACATTGTTATTGTCTGAAAGTTTCAAATAATAAAATTTCTAAATTAACAGGCAATTGAGAATACTTACTTAGATTTGGAAATAACCGAGCCAACTCAGGTATAATATTATTCTGTAATAAATTTAAATACGCCGGACCATTTAAGTTTCCTTCAATGAAAAAAGGACCAATTATTTTGTCGCCTATTATTCCAGCCCATACATTAATCTTTTGTGGAAATTGGGTGTGGGATTCTCTCATCCAACGAGGATTGTTACGTGACCAGTATCTGCAATTATGCCGATTTACGTTTCCATCAATACAAAAAGTGGCCTCATCGGAAAACATAACATTATTTAAAAAATTTGGATTATTTTGATCGTAACATTTTTCCATCATTGTGTCGGCAAACTCTTCACGTCTATCGAAATCATCATCTGACAACTCTTGAACCAATCTTACTTTGTAAGGATGGAATTTATTGGCATGTAAAATTTTCATTATGGATGTTTGAGAAACATCAACTTCCCTGGATATTTGTCTAGTACTCAAGTGTGGATCTTCTTCTAACATAACACAAACATCTAAAGATTTGTCTTCAGTTGTTGCAGTTTTTATACGCCCTGATTTCGGTAAATCTTTTATGGCTCCAGTTTGGTTAAACTTTTTTAACAACTTACTCACAGTAGATCTTGTTATGGGATTTCTATTAGGATATAAATTATTAAAGATATTACACGTTTCCTGTTGACTTCTACGCACATCACCATATCCTAATATCATTAAAATCTCAATTCGTTCTTTCTCAGATAAACGGTCCATTGTAACTTTCAATAAACACTAACAATAATAGTTTATTAAAACGTCAAAATTGTCTTTGTCGCACACATAGCCGCCCTGATGTAAAATTTTAACTTCGGCGGAGATATTGCAAATGTAGCTGTAACTCCGAAATTATGGCAATTAGGTATAGGGAACATTACATGAAAAATATTCTAAATTTCTTAGAGATTTTAAAAACAAAAAAATATATAGGGTGATCCATTTGAAATAACAAATTTCAGTATATTTCCGGAAAAACGAAAGATCTGACAACAATGTAAATGCCACAATAATATCGGCCATATTACAAAACCCTTATAAACCAAAATTCATAAAAATCGGGCAAGCCGTTTCCGAGATAATTGAGGCGTTCCATACATAAAACTCACTCTGTATAAGTACAATATATGTATAAGAATGTTTGTAGTGGCGAGATACAGTGAAATACACTGCAGCGCCCTCTTTGGGTCTTTGCTACTACCTGTCTGACAATTATTGTCTAATTGACAGACAGATAACGATCTGCAGAAAAGCAGATGCCATTACAGCGACCTCTATTGTCTTTGAGGAAGACAATCCTACTTAATTATTGGAAGGAAATGCCGAAAACAACTACTTCACGGGCAATATGCCCGTGGAGTAGTTGTATATAAATATGTATAAGAAATTGCACTTTGCAATCAAATTGCAAATAGTTTTGGTTATGACTTACCTTCTGAACATTTCATCATCGTAGTAAGGTGGTAACCTTAAACTTTTATTAAATGTTTCTGAAGTTTCATCACATGGAACTTTGCTTCCTTCATGTAGGAGGTCTGCTACAAACTCCTCTGCGGAAAAATCTAAAAATCATAATGTCATTCTATCTTCTGTAATAATATACAGCTCAAATATGGTTATATAGGGTTCGTCATTAGTGGGGACGGACCATAGGTTGTACATTTCAAGAGATATCGAAATGAAATTTAGTACAGTGACAGTGGTCGGTATCGAAGAAGGACATATTTTAAAATTATTTTCGCTTTGTAGTGATAGCTATATACAGGGTGGTGAAATAAACTTAGTTGTTTTTAAATTGAACACCCCTATCGAAATACAAGTCTCATAGCCACCAAATATTTTTATTTAGTGTAACAGGCATCGAGATAGGAATTGTAGCAGGTATACATGTAATTTTTTATAAGTTAGATACCTAGGTATAATTTATTTTCCATAGTAATAAATATTTTTTCAAATTATTTTATAGAATTTGATATAATATTTAGAATTAATAGGTTCACTGAAATATGAAAGA
Source organism: Pogonocherus hispidulus (assembly GCA_963924545.1). Classification (NCBI taxonomy): domain Eukaryota; kingdom Metazoa; phylum Arthropoda; class Insecta; order Coleoptera; family Cerambycidae; genus Pogonocherus; species Pogonocherus hispidulus. Next base: position 82,671,235 of record OZ004693.1, read on the forward strand.
ATTGAAAGGATGTGATTAGTCGTATGTGAAACAGGTAAAATTTGTAAATTTGCATTTTATAAATTCTTTACAGGAAAACTGTTGGAAATAACTTCATATATTGTTGGAAAGCTCTTTTAACATGCTTTTCATACCCGCTATCAAAAATGGGGCGTTCCATTAAATATTATTGAGCAAACTTTGGATACGCGAAGTACGATCACCCTGTACAGTGCATGGAAATTTGACAAATATGATATTGGTTTTGGAAACTAGAGGACAATAATATTTAGTTACTGTAGAAAAATGGTTACGATTTCAATTTACAGGCTCTCAAAGTGAAGCATATTTTTGTACGTTAGAGCCTCTAAACCAAAAACTACTGCTGAAAATCCCCCTAAACGTTATATCATTTTCTCGTTATATCATTTAAGTTAATTAAGAGAATTCACTTGAGAAATGATTTCACCAGCATTTATTTATTTTGCCGAATTATTATTTTTGAGGGTCCTATACAGGGCGCCCTATTTCTTGACCCGTTGCATGGGTAACTTTTTTATTAGTAGAGATACAAAAACGCTCAAATGAGCAAATTAGTGCAGTTTCGTATTAGTAATTCTACGGTAAGGCGAAAAATTATATACGGGGGAAGGTTGAAAAGTTATTGACAAAAAACGAAAAATCCAACTTTTCTATTATCCCTCGTAGCTCGTTCATTTGAAGAGTTAGAGAAAAATGCTTCACATGTTTTTTGCAGTATTTTTCATGTAAAATGACATGCACTTGCTACTTTTTATATATCTCTTAAAATGGTTGAGAATCACAGTAAAATATATTTTTTTTAAATGTAATGGATAGGTGGCTGTGACATTAACCGAAAGTCCCCTTTTTTCTCTTTCAGATGATATAACATAGTATATATTTTATCCTTACAAAAGTAATAATAATCGTTGTTTTTAAAGAAAGTTTATTGTCACATCAAGAATGCTATGGAAATAAAACAAAAAATAAGATTCCTGATATTTTTCAAAACTTCTAGTTGGCATTTAATTATTGACAGATCATAAGTGACATTTTCAGTTTTTGTTAAGTAGTTTATTGTTTATTATTAATACCGCATACAAAATAATAGTGTTGCAAATATGTACACCAACGAAGAGAAAAATGATATGCTATTTTGTTATTATAACCAAAATCGAGATGCACAAGCTGCAGCGAATCTTTATTTTGAAACTTACATGGAACGAAGACAACCCCATCATAGAATATTTAGACAGCTGGAAAATAATATACGATTATACGGTTCTTTTTCAAAGCCTAAGGATGAAAGAAACTTCAATGAAGACACTGAAATAAATGTTTTGGCTTATGTAAATTTTAAACCTGATTCTTCAACTGCAGAAATTGCACATCACTGCAACACTTCCAAGGAAACTGAAAGAGCTATTTTAAAAGGTAACAATTTAAAGCCTTATCATTATTCCATATGCAATACTTTATATCCAGCTGATAATCAAAGAAGGATGACATTTTGTCGATGGTACATTTCAAAATGCGAAGAGGGATCTAGACTTCTGGAAAAAGATTTTATTCAGTGATGAAAGTAGACTTACCAACAATGGTATTTTTAACCGCCATAATAACATAATGTGGTGCCGAGAAAATCCACATCTTGTTTCTGAAAGAAGAAATCAACGTTAATTTGGGATAAATGTGTGGTGTGGAATTTTTTGTGGCAAAATTATTGGCCCATATTTTTACGAAGATAATTTGAATGCGAATAATTACCTTCATTTTCTAAGGAATACTCTAACAGAGGAATATTTAAATGAATTACCACTTCATATTTTTAGAAATCTTAAATACTTCCAATACGATGGAGCACCTGCGCATAATTCCCGCGAGGTAAAACAATATTTACATGAACAGTTTGATAATGTTATAGGAAATAGAATGGATATCGACTGGCCAGCGCGAACACCTGATTTGACCCCCTTAGATTTCTTTCTTTGGGGGTTATTGAAAGATAAAGTTTATGTGACAGCTCCTCTAGATATAGAGGATCTAAAAGTCAGGATTCAAGATGCAATTAGAAGCATACATGGACATACAATAAATAATGTTTTAAGAAGTATCCAGAAACGTTGCTTACTATGTATCCAACAGGATGGTGGTCATTTCGAACATTTACTTCAATATAATTAATTAATTAATAATTTCTGTTCTCAAAACATTCTTTTGTTCCATAATCCATAGCATTCTTGATGTGACAATAAACTTTCTTTAAAAACAACGATTATTATTACTTTTGTAAGGATAAAATATGGACTATGTTATATCATCTGAAAGAGAAAAAAGGGGACTTTCGGTTAATGTCACAGCCACCTATCCATTACATTTAAAAAAAATATATTTTACTGTGATTCTCAACCATTTTAAGAGATATATAAAAAGTAGCAAGTGCATGTCATTTTACATGAAAAATACTGCAAAAAACATGTGAAGCATTTTTCTCTAACTCTTCAAATGAACGAGCTACGAGGGATAATAGAAAAGTTGGATTTTTCGTTTTTTGTCAATAACTTTTCAACCTTCCCCCGTATATAATTTTTCGCCTTACCGTAGAATTACTAATACGAAACTGCACTAATTTGCTCATTTAAGCGTTTTTGTATCTCTACTAATAAAAAAGTTACCCATGCAACGGGTCAAGAAATAGGGCGCCCTGTATTCTATTTAAATTAAAAAAGTTAACATCCGCGGCCATTTTGTTTGGACCTCATTTGTTTTTCACTATTATTTTCGAAAACTTCATAACAAATAATGCAACTTTTACATTTCACAATTTTTTATAATTCTGTAAACAAAAAAGTTAACAGGTGCGCCATAGTATAGTGAATCATCCTGTACACACCTCTATAATCTTTTGTTTCAATATTTCAATATTTGGCACAGAGAAGTACAGCGCAACAAATTTAACGTGGTCATTTCGAATCGACAATTCTCATAAAAATAAAGTTGCCAGTGCCTCTACACCTTCGTATAGCCGCATTTATTAAAGTAACAATATACAAACGCCATATAATTTTAAAAAACAATGATTTTGGGTCTTCCTTCATTTCATTCACATATAACATGAATACATGACTCCAACTGTTGAGATTTGAACATGTATTATAAGAAAAGGAAAACTAACCCAAACCGAACAAAAATATAGAGAAGTATATCGTTAATCTAAGTTCATTGTCTACAGGCACAATAACATCGCTTGCAGTAACCTTGAACTTTGTAGAAACATCTTGGAGCAACAATAAATAATAATAAAAGACTTTCTCTCGATTCGAGATCAACTACGTCAAGGTTAAGTTTAAAAGACGCGGAGAACATCGACCGGGTAAAATTGCTTTCAATGTTATGTTATTATTGTTAAGTACCTATCTAAACAAAAACAGCGTTTTACCAATTTGACTAATTAAGACCACCTTACCAAAATAAAACAAAATTGCTCATTCTTTACGATAAGTAATGGAAATATAAATAATTAATCTATAGTTAATAAAAAGTTAGTACACGTGGTTAACATACTTTCTACAAAAAAAGATTTCTTCTCTAGAGAAGATTACTTCTTCTTTTAAGAAACTACTGCATCTTTAGGTACGCCAATATTTTAAGGAAAAGGGTATTTTATAACTAATTTTCTATAATCGTAGTCTCGAAAGATCGATTAGATTGAAAGATCGATTTGTTTCAAACTGACCATTAAAAATGTCATAGTTGTGGATAAATATATAAAATTAATTATCTAAAGTTCATATTTTACAGTCTAAAATCTCCCGGCTAGACAGCCACTCCTGACCTGCCCCCAAATCTCCATCCAGGACGGGAGCGGTACTTGCCGCCCCCGCCCGAGACAGACTACCCCCAGTGGGTTAGATATGCAGGCGCAAAAAGAAGAGAAGACAGAAGAGCACCAGAAGATCCTACCCAGCCTGCAGGGAACAGGCAGGAGAAGGAGAAGACCCGACGAATCGCCCACACCTATCACTTTTTGTGATCGGGGTTGGTGAAGGATGGGATTCACCTCTACGAGGCAGTCCAGGTCTGCAGCGATGGGGAGGATACAGAGCGATAATCCTTGGCCCCAAACCATCCCAGATCATGACTACGGTCAATGGATATTGGCAGTCTAAAGCCTCACCCTTGTTTATATATTACATTTTAAGGGAATTTAAATATTGAAAACATCAAACTCCAACTTTAGACTTTTAAATTATTAGTATTTCTTTTACGTGAAATCAAAAGTTTACGATATTTATGTAGCGAAAGTATAATGATAAGAGAACAAGCACGCAGGATACAGAGAAATTCCGTAAAAATCTTGGAGAGACAAATTGAATTCTGGTTCAAAGAGAATTAAATGAATGAGCCATAATTGTAATGAATGGAAATAGAAATGTCTCCAATTTTACTAAAGTTATAACTTTATAAATATGTACTCCAGATCATCTCTAAAGAAAAATTATTTCGTAAACCGAAATAATTGCAGTGTTTTGGTGTTTAGAGGCAAAAACTGGACGATTTTGAATCTCATACCAAAATTTTCACTAGAAACTGAGTACTAAATTTCTTCTAGTAGACAGAGAAAATTCATAGTTTACACAAAGATTCTTACAAGAGATATCTCAGGAATGCTTAGTTTGATAATGAAATTTTGCAAATATATATGAATTTTTTTTATATTTTTAATATTATTTATTGGCTTATTTATTTAACTGTTTACATATTTTTTTATATAGAAATTAAGCCAAAAAGTATTATATATTGTTTAATATTTCAATATTAAAAAAATGTAGATGACACTATTAAAAAGAAAAATACATTAAGGTCAATAAGTTGAGGTTATGTCAAGATATGCCTCTGTAATTCAATGTTAGGCGGTGCATACTGTCGCAAAATACTGTCGGTGCACGCAAAGTAGTTGTTTTCGACATATCTTAAAAATAATAAAGTTTCCCTTTACATACCTAGGATTATAGGTAACGAGGGTATATAAAACATTATTGAACCATAATATTTGATAATTTCATTAATAATTTATCTCATAGTTAACTTTTTGGCTAATTTCTATATAAAAAAAGGTGTAAACATGTATGACACTGGCAGATGAAGTGCGTTTTCGCATAATTATGTTATCTTACCCATTTTCAATTTTTGTCAACCGATATCAATTTCAAAATTTTAAATGTGTCGTGTGTATTACTTCAGTTTTGATAGGGCGTCTCTTACGAATACAAATGTCCCATAAATTTGCTTTTGTGATTTGACCCATGATTTGTCCCATAGTTTTTTATCCAAATGATCGTTTTAGAGATACTCCAGTCTGAATCAACGTGGCTCACTGTGTATGTCTATCTTATGCGTGTCGGTAATGTGTTTTTCCAATAATTCTTAGATTTCATTTCCAGACATGCAATCTGACATGTAAAAGTTTACATCACATTGTACAAGATACAAACCTACGCAATGCATTTTACCGTGAAGAAGAATGTTTACTTTCACTCTTTGCTTGGAATATGTTCAAAGCAAGGGCAACTTTTACTCTAAAAATTCTTATATTCCTACACAAAGAAAAGTTTGTACATTTATTAATCAAGCATATTTAACAAAATAAATGTAAAAAACAACGCAATGTTTTAATTTTATGCATTCAGATATCATCTTTGGAAACTGTCATCGAAAATTTCGGATTTTTTATATGGAACAAACTTTAGAACCTTGGGAACAGTAATTTTGTCGCCATAGTATGATATAGCCCCCTCCTCTTCCTCAGAAATAAATTGACTTGTTTCTACTAAAATTATACGTATTTACTTTGAACACTCAAGGTTTTATGGTAATAAAGTATTTGCGTGTTATTAGCTACACGTGAATTTAGTTATACAGGGTGAGTCTATGAGGTTTAGCCAAAATGAAAACAAATTATTTGGGGGAATATGTGCAAATGCTTCCTCAAGAAGCTACGAGCCTCCATAGATGGCGATTTACATGCTTAGGTGGCTGATGCGACAAGTCAATTTTATTTAAATTTACCTTGTAAAACAAAACAAAAAATCACATAAAATCAAAAGCCTTTCTTCCCAATTCAATTGTCAGCAGACTACCAAGGCTTTTTACATTTTATGAAATTACCTTTTTGCTGAACAACTGTTGCTTTTATGAGAAAAATTATAGAGACAGAAATGTTGCTAACAGATGGACAATATATAGTTCATATAGATACGTTTTGGAATTGGCGCAATGCCATATATCTGATGTTCCGCAAGGATCTATCTGCACTAAGCCCAACTTTATTTACACTATAGAGTTTCAGATTTACACCTGAGCTGTTACTTGAACCCGATATCTTGATTCGGTTTCCAGATATAATAGGATATTTAAATTTTCAACATTTTTAGATATTCCTACATCTTAGTTAGGTATTTAAAAATATGCAGAAAAGTATAAAATGGAATGGAACTGGAACTGGTTTATCAATTTTTGGAAGTAGAATCCAATATTTTTTTGATTTACCCACTAGTTACCGAGCTATAAACCAAAATGTGTTTAATGAAAACATAGTAGACTTTTGCACCAGTAAAAAGCTTTCTTGTGCTTCAAGTTTATGATTTACAGCAAATTGCTTACTTCATAGTACCCACCAATAAATAAATTATAATAACCGACATTTTTGTCAATTTAAAAATCATATTATATAATTCCAGAAAAAGGTTTGAGCAGATATATACTTAGTTAAACTAGCAAGATTTATTTATATAATAAACCATAAAATTACATAGATGAATAATAATTAAGTATCATATTTACAAGGCTACTTACATAGATATTAATTGTTTTGAAGAAAACACAGTTCTCATTTAGATGTTTCAAGAAAAATATAGAAAACACTCTATATACTAATATTTCGGCTTGTTAGGCCTTTCTCAATAGAGCCCCCAAATGTCTATTACTAAATATTTCCAAGCGCATTTTAGTTATTTTTCTATAGACATTTACTCTATCTGTTACATTGTATAGTAATAGACATTTACTCTATTGAAAAAGACCTAACAAGCCGAAATACTAATATATAGAGTGTTTTCTATATATTTCTTGAAACATCTAAATTAGAACTGTGTTTCTTTCCACCATCCGCTTCCAATATCCACTTTACACGGATATTGGTTATTTCAATTTAATTAAAAGAAGACGAATTAGGAATTTGCTGCTAATAGTTAATGTATTAGCATTAATTACATAGGAATTACTGCTAATAGTTAATGTATTAGTACTAATTACGTAGGAATTACTTTGAAAAAGCTATAACATAGTATTCTTAATAAAATATCACAGTTAAATATTTTTTGTAATACAAAATTTTGCATGCATATATTATTTCATGAAATAAATGGCTATAACTTTACCAGTAATTTTATTAACTACATACTTTTAAAAAGGACAAAAAATTAACTTTTAAATGGTGTCAAAGCCTATTCTTAACCTACGGCTTCTTTAGAAACATCGTAAATTTGGTTTAAGACATGATAAGAAGTAGGTAACTAAACAAACGATATCAAAACTGATATAGAAACCGCCAGTTTCTGTCCACTTGACAAGAACTCCGATCCCGCGAAAATATTCCCCTCTGCTGTACTGAATAATAAATTTTTGTATGCCTTTCTGTATATGTATAAAAATTTCTCTTCACTTTGATATGTGGAATCAGTTTTATAGTATACTCGTCAATAAAAATGTTTGCCTTGTGTTACAAACTTTCTGGTGGACGTTGTTTAAATAGCACATGTATAAAATTCGTTTACTTGGATACTTATGTGTGGCGTTATGTCCCATGGCACGTAGTTGACTATTTAACCAAAGAATAAAAGAATCTGCCTACTCCTCAGAGAGATCTAGACAGATCTCTCTGAGGAGTAGGCAGATTGAGGCTTCAGAGACGATCGGTGGTGAGATCTGGGGAGTAGGCAGATTGAGGCCCCGGAATCGAACCACAACATCTTAACGGCTCCAAAACGGGAGCCGAAACGTCGAAACACTAATCATCTCCAACGCGGTTCAACCCGAAAACCTAGTTTCTCTCATACTCACGACCGCGGAAGCCTTTCCGAACATTTCATATATATATATATACACACTGAAAGAAAAGATGTGGATTATAGTTAATAATTGTTTATTTGGATGTCATTTATTTAAAATAAATAATACATATTTTAGGTTAAACAATATTTTTTACTATAAATATTCTTCTAAATATATTTTTCTTATTAAAAACAAATACTTTGTTTGGTGTAAAAATGTTAATAGTTAATGAGAAATGTTTCATCTTAATAAATTCTTTGTTTGGTGGTATTCCCAAAAAATATATTTACTATTAATTTGGATTTGATTAATATTGAATAATCCAGACCAAAAATTAATATGTCAGTTTCTTATTTACTCTATATTATTTATTATGAAATAATCCATTCTTTTGTTAAAAATCCTGAAGTAGTTTTTTAATTAATAGATACTTTATTGCGGGATTATAAAATTGTGCAGTTGGCAGTGTGGGCTAGTTTGCCACTGTTGACAGTGAGTAGCAGACGTGTTTTTTTATTTACCTTAGATTAGGTGACTTTATTTAATTTCATTATTATTTTCATTTCATTTACCTATTATTTGGACGCGGCGCGAGTGTTTCGTTTTCGTTAATGTGTGTGTACTTACTACTTGACTACTTGATACTTGAGATGAGACGAGAGACGCTGCACTAGTACGGTATACCTATATGACCCATATGTGTATGGTGCACAAGGTAGGGACGTTAAAACTTACCTTCGAAAACGTAACTTTGGAAAACTACCGATTGTGCGATTTATTAAAAAGCTTTAGAATTATTACCTGTTCAGTTGTGATTGCTGTGATATAAAAAATAGATCTGGACTATAACCATACTAAATAAACGTAAAATAATTACTGGGGTGTGATAAATAAGACACTATTCATTATAAATAATCTTTGTTTTTTAAAAGTAAAACAAATATTTATTATAAACATTGTTCTCTATATTCTAATAAAGTCGAAATTTTAATTAGTATGCTTTATTTATAATAAATAAGTAATGCTCCATTTACTAATAATAATATTTATTAAAACGGACCGTTATTAATAGAAAATAAAAGATATATTGATTATCAATAATCCCTTACTTGACGGTAATAAGGTATATTGGAAAAGATTTAATAAATTGTTTTTTTCTCATAAACAAAAATTTATTACGCCATTATCCAATAAAGCCTTTGTTACGTGTCAATCAGCATCATTAATTATGAATAAACTGTTCTTTCAGTGTATATATATTATATCATTTCCGGGTTCTACGTAAAATTTTAAACACATTTCATGTAGGATATTCTATACCTATCTTCAACTGTTTTTGAAATATTGACAGGTGAATATTGACATTTTGCAACTTGACACCCTGTAAAATCTAAACGGTTTGATATCAAGCAAAACGGTTTGCACATTCCTATCTTAACTTTTCATAAGCTATCGTTTGACACTAATTTCAGATTTAACCAAGGGATTGAATTTAACCGAAAATGTTTAATATCTGATTAAATCATCAATCTACCATAATCAATTCTACCATACAGAAAAATTTTTACGAAATTTTGGATACTTGGGCACATGTGTATCAATAAAATTATTGATGATGAAATAAATTTACTGACAGCTTCTTCCATGTTTAAGCTTAACAGTGTGTACTCCGAATTAATATTTATTAGGGCACTGTTTGAAAAAACAATGACAACACTGAAATTGTAGCAATCCTTCTTGGCCTAATGTATGATACGTATTTCTGCTTCCGGCGTCTTGAGGCCCATATGTGTGGCAGGAGGTTTAACATCTAAGAATTTTTAAAAATTACAAGAAACATATGACAAATTAAACTGATTTTAAACCTAAAATGATTTCAATGTCAAAATTATCAGTTTGTAGATAACTTAGATGTTTTTTAATAAAATTTCCCTAATTTCCTATGTACCCATCTAATCTGTTATCTATCCTAAAAACGTTTAAGTCCTATGATTACTCCGGTAATGTTTTTATAGTATATTTTTAATATTATTTATTGGCTTGTTTATCTGTTTATATCTTTATTTATGTAGGAATTAAGCAACAAAATTTAGTAAGAGATAAATTATTAATGAAATTATCAAATATTATTGGTAGCTGAATAAAGTTTTTAATTTTCCTCGTTACCTAAAATCCTAGGTACGCAAAGGATTAGGTAACTTAGGTAACTATTATTTTTATGATACACCAAATTATTACACTTTACTTGTTAATTAAATATACCTAATTTAAAGAAAATATCTTGGAATAAAGGTCGGTACTGACTTGAGCAAATTTGCGCGCACGAACGTTGTGCGCGCAAATTTATTGAGATGCGTACGGGAGGAGCATGCGTGCGCGTAACTTCTAACACGCACGAACACACTGCGTCGCTTGTTGGTCTCTGTGACAACATCAAAGAGATTTACGCGTATAATTTGCTCAGTCTGGACGAGGTTCTTAATAAAATAGGCTGTGCGCTATACTAGTTTTTATAAAACAAGTTTAAAAGCAATAATAAAATGGAATGGAACAACGAAAAGACCTAATTGGCGAATATGAAAAGCCGATATTCGGACCAATAGCGTTGATCAAAAATTCAAAATCCTCAGATGACATTCGGATGAAATTATTGAAATGGCCACTGTTTTCTTCCAGCTTCCTGTCAGCTAATAAATTAGTACCGCCCTAACTCCCAGCTTGGATATAACACGATGGATTACACATCCACCATTGTTTCTTTCTTTTTTCATTCTTTTTATTAATTATACTGTGCATTACAATAAACGCTGCACAATAGTAACTATATTTCTTTTAATGACATTTTGACGACACACACTCAACTGACGGAACGGATATTTGTGTCCAAACATTGAAACCCAAATTGTCCCAAAATAAACTTTTACGCGAACGAAAATTTGTGCTCACAAATCGTTCGTGCGTGCAAGCTATTCGTGCGTGCCAAATGCTCAAATCAGCACGGACCTTATAAGATATTTCAAATATTATTACTGACTTTTTTATTAAAGTTCTTACTCTCTAGATATCTGTTCACAGCTTTTCGAATCAATCTAAATAATATATTTTTTAAATACTTAGAAACGCAGGTTTTGAAGGTGACGTACCTGTTATTTTTATATTTAATTAATTACTGACTCAGCTATGATAGATATCTTAACCAGTTATATTCCATTCTTGAATAAATCAAGGTCTAGCTTATTTTTTATATTTAACTATAATTATGGAAAAATATATTTTTTGTTTAATGTAAATTATAAATAATGAATAAGAAACTTAATTAGTTTTTTCATGTAAATTAAATTATATGTTTACGGTAGAAGTATTTTACATTATAAGTCGAGCATAGAGTTGGAAACTTAGTCTCACTATTTATACGTTATTATACAAGGCGGACCCTGGCCTTGGGTATTTGTTATAATTTATGTCTCTATTATTAAAAGTACTTTGATTATGTATCTCAAAAAATTTCCAAAGTTAAAAGATTGGCCTCTCCAAGAAAATTTCGCGTTAAATCCTTATTTAAAAATAATATATTGAACGTATTCCTTCCTCTTAGGTAATTGTCTACGTAATAGCTGCTACATAATAATTGTATATTTTAAAAATTAAATACTGTAAAATACATTAGAAAATATTTCAAATTAAATAAATACCTGAATTTTATAATACATTAAATTAGTATACAGAGCAGTCCATTTTTATGGGAATCCAGGTTACTTAGAAACTGTAAAAGTTAAGGGTAAATTAATTGCAGTCTCTACCTACTTTTCAAGGCCAGGTTGATGGTGCTATCATATTAATTCAATTGTCTATGTCTATATCTGTATTTTTTGCTATTGCGTACGGCGTTACCATCTTAGTAATGTTTTTCTAAAAAACTGGTGAATTATATATAAACGACTGTATATAAACGACTTGGAAGATTGTTTACCTGATGGCGTCTCTGCAACTCTGTATGCTGATGACACTTCTTTAATTGTATCTCGTCCAAGTAATGAAATTTTAGAAAGTGCATGTAATAGTGCTCTTCGCGACTTGGATGACTGGTTCAGCTGCAATTTTTTATATCTAAATAATACCAAAACTAGTTTGTTGAGGTTTCATACGCCTCAGAATCATAGTGACCTTAAACTGAATATAAAGGTGGGCAGTGATGTTTTGGGGGAGGATAAGAATGTCAAATTTCTGGATCTAATGATTGATGATACTCTGACTTGGAAGAATCACTGTTCCGCACTTACGTCAAAGCTTGCTTCTGTATGCTTCCTTATGCGAAATCTGAAACAGGTCCTTACACTGAACCAGTTAATGGGTGTTTATTATGCACAGGTATTTGCGCGATTAAAGTACGGTATATGCTTTTGGGGATTATCCGCAATGACGTCTGATGTGCTTTTGTCTCAGAAACGAATTATTCGTTGCATGGTGGGGGCGACTAATCGGGCGTCATGTAGGAATATCTTTAGAAGATTAAGGATATTGACACTTACCGGAATATTTTTGTTAGAAATCTGTACATTTATCTGTGACAATTATGATACGTTTGGTAAACAGGGTGATCGCCATCAGTACTCTACTAGGAACAGAAATAATTTATATATTCCATATAGAAGGCTAAATATAGCAAGAAGACTACCTAATGTAGTGGGTTTGCATATATACAATAGGTTGCCATTGAATATTAGACTTTGTAAAAATAGAAAGGCTTTTGTTGGGTCTTTGAGGGCATTTCTGGTCGAGGGATGTTTTTATAATATGGACGAATTTTATTCTAAATGTAATTAATTGTTTGTAAATAATTTTGTGTATGTTTGTGCTATACTGATGTTTTTCTTTTGACGTATCCTATATAGATGTAACTATTTATCCACAGGAATAAAATGCTTATCTATCTATATGTATTTCTGGTAATTCGTTTAGCAATCACTGCAGATTGTTACGATTATGAATTGAAATTTTCTACAAGTATAAACAGGAGTTAGCTCTATCAATATATACAACCAGAAGTCAGATAATCCATACAGTGTGTTCGCCAAGCATTAACAAACTTTTGGTTGGGCTAACAAACAGTAACAAACTATGATTTTCAGGGTGTCAAAACTTGATTTTTTAAACGGAACACCCAGTATATTTTTACATTTCCAAATTAACTAGTCGTTTCTAGTTAATTTTCCTTAAGTAAGTAGTATACCTAATTTTTCTGGGTTTTAGAGTTATTTGACGTTTTTGCAACTGCAGTAAAATATATCTATTGTGGCACGTTAAGTATAAACACCCTGTACATATAAAAGTTAATTTTAGAAAATGGGTCTTACTGGGTCTCTGACTATAGCAAAGGATAATAATTGCTTATTGCTAAATAACAACGTTATTATGCTCCGCCCACCCACTATTGGGCCACCCTGAATAATTCAAATGATATTTGTATATACCTAGTATTTTTATAAAAGTTTTTAATACTCATACATGCTAATCCATTTAATGGTCTTCTATAAAATAAGAAAACTATGACCTAACTCTACCTACAGGGTGACCCATTAAGAATGGATACACTCGCGTACAAAATTTGTTTATGGACCGATTTGAACTGGATTTTTTTTAAAAGATAGATCTCCAAAATCCCTGTGTTGATGCAAAATTTGAAGATGAAATTTTGATTTTCAAGGCCTACTACGAATTTTTTTTTAAGTGAAAAATAGTAAAATTTTATATTTTTTTACAAAAATTCTGACTACACCACTGGATTTAGGAGCCCCTCGAATCCATTTGTACTAATTTTTGCGAAAAAAAGTTTATTCCAAAAAAAGTTATGACAATATCGACATCAAGAGTGTTTGCCTTTGTGGGTGAAGCTATTTTTTATAAAAATCGAATAGAACCCAAAGAGAAACAAAATTAAACAACTTAAACACTGGTGTAGTTATTAATAAGAACCATAAAAACCAGTATACATAAAATAACCAACAATTACTCTAATATAAATATCAATTGATAGGTAAGTTCGTCAAATTATTATTTCATGGTTATTATGCCAAAACTTATAATATAACCTTCTTAGTTGAAAAATAACTGCATTATAATTTTGTATTCAAAAAGTGTGAATCAATTTGACAGACTCCATTTTTAAAAATGTAATTTTCTAATCATTATTTTTTTTTATCAATTGTTGTTTATATTAGAGTAATTGTTGGTTATTTTGTGTATACTGATTTTTATGGTTCTTATTAATAATTACACCAGTGTTTAAGTTGGTTAATTTTGTTTCTCTTTGGGTTCTATTCGATTTTTATAAAAGAATAGGTTCATCGACAAAGGCAAATACTGGTTATGACGATATTGTCATAACTTTTTTAGGAACAAACTTTTTTTCTCAAAAATTGGTACAAATGCATTCGAGGGGCTTCTAAATCCAGTAGTGTAGTCAGATTTTTTATAAAAAAATCGCTAACAAAATTTTGCTATTTTTCACATAAAAAAAATTTGTAGTAGGCCTTGAAAATCAAAATTTCGTCTTCAAATTTTGCATCATCATAGAGCTTTTGGAGATCTATCCTTTAAAAAAATCCGGATTAAATCGGTCCATAAACAACTTTTGTACGCGAGTGTTTCCATTCTTAACGGGTCACCCTGTATATATAAGTAGGTATATAACATTAATATCTAGAACAAGAAACTTACGTTTTTGATTATCAACTTCAACTGCTCTTTCATTCAGGTATTTTTCACTGACGCTTATGTCAATTTTTTCAAATTCTTTCTGAGGCTCCAATACGGCCTTGCAAGCGTTCACTATATCCATTATCGCACTACTTATATGATAACTGATATAAGTTTACTAAAAAAACTCAATATGAGATAATCTTCCCATTCCGCTTGACCCCGGATCGTGGAAATAGTTATCGAGGTTAAACGCAGCTTGCCGCTCGCGCGCTCTTCGCAATGTTGCTGTTGGATTAGCACTAACTGTAACCATAAATTTGTATCGGAGGAAGGCACAAACTGGAAACTGAAAATCGCGCTGCAAAATGTCGATCTGTAGAAGGCGGTGAAAACTTTTACACAGAAATGTAGTGAAAGAGTCAGTGGTTTCCTTTAGTTTCATACCATTTATTTATTGGTATTAGTATACAAAGTATTTACATAAGTAAAAAAACAGACATGCAAATTCCCTACGCAAAAATATAAATACACGGAGTGGTCCATTTTCGAACCTCATCATTGAGATCTCAAAAAATGCAAGAGATACAGGGTCGGTTTAATTATGGCAAAGTTGCGCAATTTGATACTTATCAAAATGCTCTGTGGCAATTTGGAAAAAACCGAAATTTCATAAAATCTTTACGTTATTTGAAAACAAATTTTAAAAATATAACTTGATGATGGTCTCTGGAAGACGAAACGTTGGATTTTAAATTTAACAGCGCTATCTTTTAGAGGATAAAACGGCAATGACGAAGTGTTTCGTTTGCCTTTGATTCGTTTAAAAAATTGTTTTCAAATAATATTAGAACAAAGTAAAAAAGATTTCATGATATTTCGTTTTTTTTTCAGGATATTTCCGAAAGTATTTGAAATTTTTCAAATTCCACCAAAGCATTAACACAAATAAAACACAACACCATATAAAACAGTACATATAAAACGTCATATTGTGCTAAAACATTAATACACAATATAATATATATTGAAACAAAAAGATAAAATCAGTTTAAACATAAAGGAAAATTACAATTTAAACATTTTTGAATGCTATAGAATACTTTAAAGGAAACAGCTTAATGTTTTATTTGAAAGATCTAATATTCAATTCCATAATTTCTGGAGGCAAAGTACTGTAAAATTTAATTCATCAATATCCAGTGCCATTTCTTGTTTTGCTTAGTCTTAAGTAATTACTGTGCAAAATATCTTTATTGCGAGATTGATGAAAATGAATTTCATTCCACGAGATATATGATTCTATATTGTCTTTAACATTGCAAAATGCATATGTACGTTATCTGTTTATACTTTGCGATCAATAAAATTATGTTTACAGCTGTCTCTGAATTTCAGTCCGGAGATTATTCTTCTAGCTCGTCATTGTAAGGAGAACTATTAGCAGCAGAACTAGCGTGACCACAAACCAGTATAGCATAAAAAATCACAAAATGCACAAGACTGTAAAGTAGTCAAAGTTGCTATTGATCCCTGTTGAGTAAACTATACGAATTAGAAATAAGTTCTATGAGATTTTTTTTACAAATATAGTCAGTGCGATGTGGTGATCCTATGACAGTTTTTGATCTAAATAAAGTAGAACTCTCACGTAATCCGGATTCACCTTTTAATCTATGTTTCTCAGACTGAAGAACATAAATTCAGTATTAGCGGAATTAAGATTTAATTGGTTTGAAAGAATACAATCCTGCACTTTTGCTTCAGCTTGCTGCATTTTAACCACCACTTCATCCAATACAAAGCCACTGCTAGGAACACTAGGCTTGTCTACAAACTGAATAGTTAATAATGTATTATCCACAGAAAATGGAAAATCATTAATGTACACAAAACACAGAATTGGGCTAATAACTGATCCTTGAGGTACTCCTGCATTACCTAATGTTGACTCGAGTTGATCAATATGGTTGTGGATAACATACTGTTGTACCTCTATTGCTGAAAAAGTACCTATTAATACCTGTTATTGAAGAAGTGATCATAGCGACGCTGCGAGCTATGAAACAAGAACTAAGAACAAACGAATGTTTTCCTTCCAAACCAGCGGTGATTTGGTTTATCCAAACTGCTTAGAATTAAGGTGTTCACTTTCGAAATAATCGATTAATTGTGTTTTTAAAACTTTTTCGTAGATTTGGCAATACTTAGATGGAATAACAGACATAGGTCTGTAGTTTGAAGAATCACTTGCGATACCTTTCTTATAAATAGGAACAACCTTCGAAATTTTTAAATAGTCTGGGAATAGCCTGGGAGTCAAGGCTATTAATATAGCATCTTTTATACATTTCACAATTTAACAACTTACATCATAGACATAGGTATTTACCTTTTTGTATCGTTTTGCATTTACTTTTTTTTATATATCGTTTTTAAGTCGTTAATTCGTGACAATACGAATTCTGTAGAGACCGTTGAAAAATTAAATACATTCGGTGTTATAAATTGTTTCATATAGTCCGTAAAATGTTATCACCTGATTTAAAGTTTGATGGTACCTAACTAAGGTGCGAAATTTAAACAAACATGGTATTACCGTGGCAAGTTAAAACAAGTGATATTTAGCATGTCACTACTGAGAAGCTTAAAGCTCGTGCAATTGACTACAACAGACAGTGAAAGAAAAACAAATAAAATACGATATAAGAACAAACGCATATAATGTATAATAGTAGTTAAGTTCACAGAAGGAAGCCAGTGCTCGATTTGTTGAAAACTAACGTGGTGATTCAATCGGTGGATGAGAACACGAACCCCAATGAATTTTTAAGAAAATATTCTATTACTCCGTCTAATAGGATATCTAATTATATTTTTAGTATCCACACCTTGGCAATTATATATCGGAAAATTTGTAATATGATGTCAGTACTATTGGAGTACTCAAGATAATACTGTCACTCTGTATTTCATTGAGTTTTGTTCTACTTAAAAGTGTATCTCCGAGATCCTTTCTTTTAACCGCACTACATTGAAGAGGAGCAAGAAGTCCGAAACATCGATATCTTGATCAAAGTCTCTATTTCATCTGAGGGCTAGGTACAACTCTTTTAACTTGTCTAAGTAATATTTTACTAATAAATCGTCTCCAAATTTGTGCAAAATATACTACGAATATATAGCATTGTGAGGAATATTCTCAAACTGTATACAGTATGTAATTTTATTAGTAAAATATTCTCGGTATATAGAAAGGCGAGAAACGACAAAATTATTATTTGAAAACTAGTTATTCAAAGCTATCTGTATGTCGTTTTTAACTTATACCTACATGTACACAGTAAAAAAAGGTAAATGGTAAAATTACTAAATGGTAATCGTAATTTGCTGCAGTGTTATTTTTAACACGAACTGGGTAGTATAATAACTAAACCTTTAGAACTCATATTACACGAACGATATACCCGCCAAGTTTGTGTAGAAGTACTCATAAATTGTAGTAAAATTTACAAAACCCTGTGTTAAAAATGAATCAATCCGCCATAAATATGGAATAATTACACGGTGAATAATTAACTATTACACATTATCTTGTAAAATTTACTGTGTTAAATTACTTTTATGTAATGTAATAATACACCGATATGTCTAACACTGCCAAGTGTGGACTATATACACACTGATGTGTGTGGATTCAGTGTTAAAATAAGTCGGATTTTTTTACTGTGTATATACACGCAGGTATAGTATGTGTATACCTTCTTCGGAAAATGTTACACAAGTGTAAGATCTATAAACAACAGAAATAAATTTAAAGAATCTGTGTCAACAGGTCATCCACTGATGTCTTCTACATAGATACATGTTTTTATTAACAGTGAAAGTCTTACTTAGCCCAATAAAAAATTCACGAACTGAATCAATTAGTCTAATATTAATAATAGATATAATTTTCTTTAGTTTTCCTTTTTTTATCATGAAAACACAATGTGTTTTCTAACTACGTAGTACAACCATACAGGGTGGCATTGAAAAAAGTACAATGCGTAGTACCACAAGATAGAGGAGCCCAAAAAAATTTTAAAGTTTCCATACACTTA
Organism: Pogonocherus hispidulus; assembly: GCA_963924545.1. Taxonomy (NCBI): domain Eukaryota; kingdom Metazoa; phylum Arthropoda; class Insecta; order Coleoptera; family Cerambycidae; genus Pogonocherus; species Pogonocherus hispidulus. The sequence goes on from OZ004693.1 coordinate 82,690,146, forward strand.
TTTCCGAATTCCAGTGGTTTTCGAGATGGAGCCGCTTAAATTTAAAAAAATGGACTTTTTGTACTTATTTCTCCATTTTTTTGTTCTTTCTCACCGTTTTTCCATAATAAAAATGTCTGTGTCAACTTAACTTTAGAGTCATTAGAATACGAACATGCTATTTAAGAAACATATATTCAAGAAATCCAGATATATAAGAAAAAATCATGTTAAAAAAAATAACAACACTGAAATCGAAAGGAATGAGGACGTAAGTGTATAGGAACTTTTTTTATTTTTTATGGGCGTCTCTATCCTGTACTATTATGCATTATACTTTTTCTATGTCACCCTGTATATTTTCGCATGTTCCTGATGAATTACAAAGTTTAATTTATTCAAATAAAACCTTACTCATAAAACATAAAACACATAAAACCTTAGTAGTGGAGAGAAAGAGACAGTGGTGCCCTCTTTGGATCTTTGTTATTGTCAGTCTGACAATTGTTGTCTAATTGACAGACAGATAGCGACCTGCATCTGTTAATAGCTTTAATTCCAGTTTACTAATTTCGAGTAGTTCTTTAGCTGTTTTATAAGGGCAGTTGTATACTACCACTCATAATAACATTTGTTTTACATGATAAACTGGTATGATGGTAATTAGAAATCTGGTAATCTCTTCTTGCAATAATAATCCATCTATCTATCCAGAGTTATCTTCCAGCCACGTTGTAACTGACCGTGGAAAATGACATCAGATCATTGTGGGATTTTAAAATCTCGTAAGTGTTTGCTAAAAAAACAAGTCGAAAACCGGTTGGTCGATCGAACTCCCACGCAGGATTTCAAGCAGGAAAAAAGAGCCTAATGACGGTATTGATGGTTGATAGTTCGATGGGACTCAAACTTCAGCAATACTCACAGTACAATTTCAGATACAGAATACAGAATACAGATATGTCACAATTAAGACAAAGAATTAAGTATAATCAAGCAAATTGCAAGAAACAACGGATATAAAGAAATACTAATAATAGATAACATGGTAAAAAAACAAAGGGAGAAAATTAATTCGTCGAGAGTTTTACAATATACGGGAAAAAGAAGCCACCTATTAATTACGTCCCAGGTTATAGTGAAAAAATATCTCGCAAATTAGAACGAAACGGGTGTAAAACGATTACTATCAATAAACGTAATCTTGGGAGAATTTTGATAAACAACAAAGAAAGGGTTAAGAAATTGAAACAATCGGGATTATACCAAATTGACTGGGTGGATTATAATGCCATGTATGTGGGTCAGACAGGTAGAAGTATTGAAACTAGAGTACAAGAACATAAAAAAATCCATACTAAATAACGTAAAAAATTCAGGATTATCGACGCTTTGTATAGAAAACAATAATTTTATAGATCTGGAAATTAGAAAATAAAAAACCTTTAAGGATCAACTGGGGTAGGTAAATAGATACATAACTAAACTGCGCTTGGAAATATTTAGTAACAGACTCTAAAGACTCTATTGAGAAAGGCCTAACAAGCCGACATACTAGTATTAGAGTGTTTCTATATATTTCTTGAAACATCTAAATGAGAACTGTTTTTTTTTTCAAAACAATTGGACTAAGTGAATTTAGACGTATTTATTTCTGTGCTCTTCTGATAACGTTGTTCTATAATGAAAATTCTTTAATTGAAAAAACTAGTATTCTATTAAAAAGTTCTATTATAATTGGAACCCTAGGCTTATTTTACTATAATTAACTATCATTAAGATAGGTAAAACATTAAAATAGAGTTAATTACGTACAATTAGTAACACTTAATCAATTTGCAATAGTCAGTGCAAAATATTTGCCTCTTAAGCTTGTATAGTGACTTGTAGATGTAGAAAAAGTAATATAAAGTTTTGGTTTTTCTTAAGATTATTTATTTAGGTATATATAATATGTGACAATACGAGTAAGTATATATAAATACATAAAAAAAAAATACAATTTTTAAAATTAAAGTGAAAATAAAGGGCAAAAAAGGATAACTGGAAGAGAACTAATTAATATCAAAGGATTATTAAGAAAGTAATCAGCAAAAATCATGAAATACGCAGGATGGCAAAAATGTGAAAAAACTCAATTTTTGAATCAAATACATAAGATTACATCCAATTTTTTTAAAACAATATTGTTTCAGTCGTCCCGTATAAGTGTGGCAAATATAATTAAAAATAAAATATAAATACAAAAATATATTTAAAAACAAATTTTTATTTAGACATTTTAAATAATAATAATAATAATAATATCTCTACCCCTCATTCTAATCACAAGGATTAGCCCGAAAATCTAAGACTTTTGTGAGAAAGAGGACGGCATATTATTATATCGCGGGCCGCATTTGCGCCTCCGGAATGATTTACGTTGGAAGGCCTTAATCACCATTCAGTGCTAGATTGAGGGAAACCTGGAAAACCTCATTAGTTAGAAGAATGAAATATTTATTTGCAATAAAAAATTTGAAAATATATTTTTCTAACTAGGACAGTATTCGTTTGGCAACCAAAGTATTTTAGAGATATCAGAGTATTCTAGAATTCGTATAATAGACGCTTAGGGTTGTTCATTTAATATTTGATGTAATATATCGGACAATATCTAGTTAAATAACGATTTTCTATAGAAACGGACTATAAATACTAACATTCAACAACCAAACTAAAATTCCAAATTGAATTGAATGTCTAATTATACGCCAGAAATTCGTTAGTCGACACCCACAGAACCCCCACATCCAAGTCATTTTTCACCCATGCTTTGCTCAAATTTATATTCATAGTGAGACGCCCGTTAATTTCTCCACGGGTTCTCTCAGATAATTTCTCATGATATTATGGGTGGACGCTCTACCGGTTGAAATCTTGCAGAAAAAATGCAGTATATATCCTAATCATTGGATAGGGGTAATCAGGTAGACTGATTTCTCTAACTAAAGGCTTACTTTGTTAATATATTTCAGTATATCCAATACGGGTTCTTTATTATCAATTTTCCACTAGAAATATCTTTTTGAAGAAGATTCACGTTTGATCTAAGATATCGTTTCCGACAAGATACAATCAATACCATTACGTTTAATTATTACAGCACTTGCGTTTTTTGTTTTTTTTTGTATAATTTTAATCTGTGTCTAATCAATTCAGTGAATATTGACCGATACATATTGTTAACGAATGTAAACATCGATTTGGTGATTTACATTAATGAGGCATTAAATGCCTCACCAATGGCTAGGTTATACACATTGAATTTGGTAAATACAATTTTTTGTATTTTGATCATTTTGATTAATGATTTTGTTTTTGTAAGTATTGATCTTAATGTGTTTTAGGGTTTTAAATGTTGTTCTTATGTTAAAATTACTATATACCAAGTTTTTCTGCTAAATAGAATGAATTGACGTTTCTGTGTTTATTCTTGGATTATTAGTATTTGGCCCATTTTCAATTTTTGTAAATATTCTTTCAACAAAATTTCAGGACAATAGCTTTATTTTAAGATATTTTTAATAAGTATTTCTTTTATTAAAAACATGTGAGGTTGATGAAATTAAGTTTGCTGACTTTAATCAATCAAAAATTTACAGACATTAACTATTAATTATTATTATTTGATATTATAAATATTTAAATAAAATAAATAATTTTAAATATATAAGATTATTTGCAGATGTTGCAACATTTTATAAAAGTCATTAATTTGAAGGAGATGCCGAAAACAACTACTCCAAGGACCATATGCCTCGACATTACTTCGATATGTCCACTAAACTCGCCACATCTTTCATCGGGACCAACCACCAGACACTGACACTTACTGTGTGTTTCTTCACTACTAATTATAAAAGAGTTTCTTATCTCTTCTGGTAGTAAATGTGCAACTCTGGTTGCATATTTCTTGTAACTATAGAAGTATTACCTTAGTACTCTTATTTATTATTAGCGGTTTCGCAATATAGAAACTACATAGTATTCAGGTCACAACGAAGGAGTAAAATTAGCATGCTTAATATAATTAGATACTTAAATTTATGAGTTACCTTTGAATTAGGCAGGTATGAGGATGAATATTTTGGCAAGAAATAAAAAACTTTTTTAAAACTGCTGATATTTCGATAAATTTATTATTATCATCAGCATGATGATGTTAAGTCCCTTATAGTAAGTCAATTTTGTATTAAAGTGCCTTAATGACGATAATACGTTACTTATTTGAAAGTCGCCAGTTTTAAAAAAGTGATTATTCTCTGATACCCAATTATATAGCAGAAAGCTGAATATAGACAGGGTGATCCAATAATGTGACAAAGTTCCATAACTCCGTGCCGTAATAAACAAAAAAAAATATTTTAGAATCTCATAGAGCCTAAGACATACTGGATAATTTTTGGCTTTTTAATTTCCTTCAAAATGACTTTACTTGTATGCAAGGGGAATGAAAACAAGCAACTACAGTTTTCTCAATTTTCACAAATGAAACAACCTACATTTTATATCATTTTCATTAAAGTCTCTCACGACTTTTTCTAAAATATGAAGCATTCCCTATACATAATTTCAACGATTTTTTAGATATTTGTGGTTAATGATTGTTTAATTAATATTGTATTGCATTCTGCACAAAAATATTCTATACATTCTGCACAAAGTATAATATTAAAAAAATATTTTTTATTGAAAATAGCTCTCGGCCCCTGATTCTACAAGAGGCAAGTTTTACCCTTTTCCTTTTTTACTAAAATAGGCGAAGGCTACTCCGATATGGAGTATTTTTAAAATGACGAAAAAATTTGCTGTCGACTAATTTTGCAAGTACCTAGTTAATTCGCGGTTCATTGGGAAAATAAAAAATATCTGTAAAAAATTGTGAATATGATACATGATTTATTTGAACTGTTTTCTTATGTAGTTTAATCGATACTTGCAGTTATACTGACTAAACAGCTACTCCATCCGATATTTCTAAAGAAAATGAGAATTTAGAGCAGTATAAAACCTCAAATATCTCATAATCCGTTGCAATTAACTATAGGGGATGCTTCATAGATTAAAGAGTCGTGAGGGGCTCTAATGAAAATGATATAAAGTATAGGGTGTTTCATTTATGAAAACTGAGAAAACTGTGGTTGCACGTTTTAATTCGCCTTTATACAAGTAAAGCTGTTTTGAAGGAAATTCTATGGAAATTAAAACTAAGCTATTATTATTATTATTTTGTTAAAATCTAGTCGACTGGTTCCCTGGCTCCGATTCTCAAGGTCGGCCACTGGTGGTTAACAGTAGCTACTCCCCACGTCCGTGGGGTGAGCAACTACTGAGTCCGGGGATCGTGTGCCCTGAGTAGACGTAATGATCTCAGAATGACCACCTTCTGCATTCTTCCGGCTAGAAGATCTGCCGAATTTCGACATGCCAGTATGATCTCCAGTTCCGAAAGCAGTGTATCCGATTATTATTAATATTATTATTATTATTATTAATAATTAAATCACTAAATGCCAAAAAATAGTTATTAAAGATCAATAATAATAACATCATTCATTATTAATAACAGGCATTTTTGTCAGCATACGACTAGAAGTTTTACTAGCAGTAAGAATATCTGCATATTCCTATAACACCCTGTATAAATATTTGCCTCTGCAGTGTAATAGATTTTTTTTTATTCAGCGGTCCCCTTTAATAATGATAATGATAATAATAATAATAATAATAATAAAGTGCCACATCTCTGAACCCAACCTTAACTACTATATATTTAAATATAAAATAGAGAGATGATTGCAACGCTCTAAAAATAAATATACCTACACTACCTGCTTTATTCCACATTGTTAACTAGCATAAGATGCTCTTGCGGAAGTATTCTGCTGATAATTTATATTCAACTCTTTTCCTCTTCAAGCGAATAGTTTCACATCTCAACGTACGAAGACAAGTGAAAGTCAGCGAGTCGTGTTTTCTACTAGTCAGTCAGTGTAGTAACTACGAATATTATATTTGCAGTTTTCTTCCTGCTGAACGAAGTGGAAGCAACAGGAAAACATCCATTAAATATCCAGAATTCAAAAAACACTTTGATATTATTGAGTGCCGAATCATGTAATAATCAGTTTATTAATGGGAGAAAAGGTTATAGTGTCATATATAGTGTATAGTATATGTGTCTAAAGTAGTGAATAAAGTGCAAGAATATAATGGAAAGTTATGACTATCTTACAATAGTAGCAATACATACCACAGGTAAACATTTAGCTTTATTTAGACTGCTTATATCTGATTTTTTGTATAATTGTGTTTTACCAAGTAAAATAAATAATGAGAATTACTCATAATGTAAATATTAAAGACTCATATCTTTCTATGCTAAAATCTGTGAACACTTAACAGTAATAACAAAATTAGTACTACTTTAGTAAGTTATTATGAATTTCAATAAATTAGGTAGGTACCTATAATAACTAGATAGTGTCAACATCCGTCCATATGGGTAATATTTTTCAGCTATTTAGCCAAATAAATTTAATTAATTAAATAGGTACATATACTTTCTAATTAATTATTTAACTTTAAATATGAAATAATTATGTACTGTATGACGCTAATGACCTAAGCTAAGCAGTCGATATCTCTAGTCCGGAGGGAAAGTGTCCATTTTTCGAGACACACCGAAGATAACACGCTTTACTTAAGGGATATCAAGACGGATAAATTAGGGCAAAGTCGCGCATTTTCAAGCTGATCCATAACCGGAAAATTGGACCTACGTCTGATAGTTTTGTGTTTTTATTTGTGTGATTATTTGTGTTTTTATTGATGATTGTTTTTATTTTACTCGTATATTGTAAATTGAAAAGTGTTAATACTAGACAGTTCTAGCCAAAACGTTATTAAGACACTTTTTTGGAAGAAATTCCAATATGATAATCTTTTGTCAACGACATTAAAGATGGCTGAGAAACAACTGTTAACATTTTTTTTTCTTATGAGTCCCATATTGGATTTTTGAATATTTGAATCCAGTTTGATTATGTGATTATAAGATGATGTATCATACTTAATGGTTGGTTTACATTTTTGCTTATATATAATGTCTGTAATGGTGATAATTGTATCTCGTCAGAAACAATATTCATGGATCAAACGTGGCTTCCTCTACTCCAGAAGGATGTTACCAGTGGCAAATTAATAATAATAAAGTGATCCGTACATGTGATGACAATTTGAATTAAAAATATCAATCTGACAAAAAATAATTATCATACAAAAAAATTCTTTTCACACAAACGCTCTACTGACGAAGAGTTAAGGATCAACTCGAAACGTTTAGAAAAAAGCTTTAAGCGTTTAATTTCTTTTAAATTTTATTATAATTATTTTATTTAGACATATTTTAAAATATGACATATAATATTGCAGAATTTTGTATAAAACTGAAAAACCACTGATGAAATTTAGTCCATTTATCAAATATAATTTTATTGCATATTATACAGTGGTGTTTTTTTTTGGGTAAACTTTAAAAGTTTGTTTTGATACTGAACTTTGAATATTTAATTTGTAGGCTTCTGGTTTACTGCTTTTTATTATTTTACAGGTGGTGTAATCCCAAAAGAAACTATGAATCATTTTTGCTTATATTTTCAATTTAAACAATAAAAACAGATATAAACTTTCCGTTTTTCGGAGAAACAACTGTCAAATTTGTTTTTTTATGGGCGCCATATTGAGTTTTTGTTTATTTGAACCAAGTTTGTTTTTCTGATTACGAAGATGTACTTATCACACTTGGTACTTTGTATTACATTTTTGATTACATTTGTGTCAAAATTCCAATTTTTTTTTAATTTTGCGATGTGTACCTATTTTGAAAATAAAACAACCAATTTGTTCATCAACAATTTTTTACAGAATAAATATATTTGTGAAGTTTTTGTTTATGTTCCTCCAAATCTTACCAACAAAATGCCTTTTTCAAACGGAGAAAAATGAAATAAGTATACGTTGATCGAAAAATGCATTCAAACAAAAAACAAATTAAAATTTAAAAATTATTACATTGGTCAAATGGTTCACCCCATTCTCTAACTATAATTGAACCCGTCTTCTTAAATTGGCTAACGCCCTAGTGACTTCTCCTGGGAAACCTTCTTCTAAGTATCATCAGTTTCGTACTAAATTCGGAAATTTCTATGAAGTTTTAAGAAAGACTTTAAGAAGATAAGTGACAACTTATTTCCGTATTTCAGTGCAATGCATAATAAATTTTAAGTTTATCCGGCGACTTTCTTTATTTGAAAGTGTATTTTTTTCTGTAAAATTACCAAACATGCAAACTTAAACTTGACAATCATGTGTGAACTGTCAAAAATTGTTGATAAACAAAATGCCCTTGTGTTTATAAAGCACATTGTGCCAAATTAAAAACAAATAAACAGAAATTCCAATATGGCTCACGTAAGAAAAAAGAAAGTTGACAGCTGTTTCTCCGTCATCTTGAATTTCGTTAACAAGAAAATATTTTATTCGCATTCCTTGTAAAAAAAAATCTCATGTAAACAATGTTTTGGTCATAGAACTGTTTAGTACTAATTATTTTCAATTTAAGAACAAAAATAAAAATCACAAATAACTTTTCCGTCTTTTGGCGATGTGTCCAAAACTATCAGATGTAGGTTTAGGTTCAATTTCCGCTTCAAGATTTAAGATCTTTGTATCCCTTAAGGTAGTAAGTTATATACTCATGGTGGGACTCGAAAAAGGAATACTGTGTATATACATATACAGGGTGTATCACGAAGAAGAGGGCCCAGTAGGATTATCTCAAAAAGTTGTCAGAATTGAAATCTGAAAATTTGTATTCAGGGGTTTATCAAAAAGATCTATTCAATAAAATAGTGCCAACTTCCTCACACTTCCGGTTATACCGGGAGTAATAATCAACTTCCTTATTTTAAATGTAACACCCTATATACTATTTTATTTCTAGATTCTACGTAAAGTTCTAAACATATTTCATGTAGGATGTCCTATTCGTATCTTCAACTGTTTTTGAAATATTGGCAGGTGAATATTGACCTTTTGCAACTTTAACACCCTGTAAAATCTAAACGGTTTGAGATAAAGCAAAACGGTTTGCAGATTCCTATCTTAACTTTTCATAAGCTATCGTTTGACACTAATTTCAGATTTAGCCAGATATTAAATATTTTCGATTAAATTTAATCTCTTGATTAGGTACATCCGAAATTAGTGTCAAAATTTAGGCGTCGGCAGCTATACAGTACTTTGCTTGTTGCAGGCAGTTCATAGATTAAAAAAAAACATAAAACATAAACACACACCACAGTAATGGACTACCGCCATTCTGAAAGCCTCAAGCTTGTGCAGAGGGAGGATACACATGAAAAAAGGCACACACACAACCATTCCCTGGAAGAGATGCCATTTCTTCCCTGGTGAGATTCGAACTCGTATAAAATGTACCAAATTTCTATGAAACATATAATTCTAAATTTTGAAATCCGACACTGACGTGATCCAAATAATATAGGTACACACTTCAAATCTTATGTGCCAAATCTCTTTGGTATACATCTTCACGAGCGTCAAAATGAATGGCCGCCAAAATAATATTTCTAGCCAATTCTTTTCCTCAACTTTATTTCTGCGTATTTCAGTGATTTTTTGAAAATCCTTTACTTAAATTTGTGTGCAGGAGATGACAAATCTTTGTAAAGTTCTGTGGCACAAAATTTTCATTTCTTATTGTTTTTTCAGCATTAATAACTTCTATATTCTACTCTCTCTTCTCTGAAAAATATTCTACTCTATATCTTTTTTATAAATAACAACGCCTCAATTTTAGCCTCTTCATAATTTTAGCATTGAAAATGCTTATAGGACGCGAAGGTATAAGTATGTTTCGGTGAAAAGTATAACGCGATGAACATGTCACACCGACATGGTTAGGTAGTGGGAGAACCGAGTAGATCGGGCGGCGTGGGCGCATAGTTTGGCATTCGTATTCGTATATTGCAAATTGCAAGTCTGAGAATCTGAGCTCTCATGTGAATGTGATATACAAGGTGGCAAAGTCTGTAAGTCGCAAATGGTAATTTCTCAAATTAGAAGGTAACTTTCGCAAGCTTTCTATAGTTCCAAATTTCCTTAATTAATTTTCAATATTAATTTTCAATGCACTCCGATTATTGCAAGAATTGTGAAATCTGTAAATTTTTATGTGTATCTACTCACCCAACTCATGCATTATTTTTAAGGTTGCTTCTGTTTAGGGCACTACAACCTGGTCGTTTTAATGTCAATTAATTTAATTTACTTTAAATCAAATCAAAAACATCGAATTCGAATGATGATTACATATATACGTAATAAGATAATACTATCTAAACTAAATCAATTATAAAATCTCTGTTTATTGTAGATAAATTTAAAAATTTATATCACTCAAGTATTTATATTTATCATATATATTCTTATATTTCTGATTATATAGTGTCACCTTTTATTTCTGATTCGCAAAGAGCCAGAATATAACAAATACAAATTCAATGTTAATAAGATATTATAGAACTACTTTCTAAACAGTTTTCTTTCAATCAATAGCCATATTTGTTTGTGAATATATTCATATGACACCTACTTATAAACTTTAGGAGGTATTGTCGCACATCGTACCTAGTTCTTCCAATAGTTGCATCGGATGGCAATTTGAAAAAAATTGCAATGTTGGGAACCAAAAATGAAATAAAAGAGTAAACATCCTTTGGATATTATGTAGAGAGGGAAGTAAAATGACGTAACGATTATTAACACCCTCGTTTCTAACCGCGCAACTCCAGTTCGAACCAACAAATTTTAATACAAGGTGGTGAAAATATGTCAGTTTTGACGTTCCTGGCACTGCTGATAAAAGCTTCCTTCAGATAATACAATTTTACATTCTTTAAGGCCGATTGCATAATCAAATTTAAAGGAATCAGCGTAGGTAGGTACATAGATAACAAGTAGGTTTTATAGTCCATTTCAGAAACACAAGTATAAGATCGCGACCAGTGTCCAAGACTGTGATTGGCTTTCAATCTGTCGTTTCTTATTTTATCTGTCAGTTTGACTTTTATGAACGACCGTTATCTATCGATGAAAATAAAAAGGAACGCTCATTGAACACTCATTGAAGATCATCGGCGGCGAATTTTTAACATCAAGTGCCGCCAGATATCTATCCATACTTGATATACATATGTACGCTGAAGGAACTTTAACTAAAATTGTCTTTAAATACCTTGGATTTTATTATTGATACAATTATTGTATCCAAAGTATTACAAAGTAACATTAATTGACTAATTAGTCGCTGCCAATGCCGGTAATTTCGGTGAAGCACAGACAAGAATTTTTGCGAGTAGGGTAATTTTTTCGTATGTATCGTTCGTTTACTACATAGTTCTTGTTCGCACACGATAGTATCATTCATGGACCATGAATGTCATGTAAATATATTTGCTTTGGTTTATATAAATGCATTGCCAGTTTTCAGTGTCACCCCGGATAACTTACTGATAACTGATAACGACTGTCAGTATTAATACGGTATTATCATCTGAACATGATGTTAATTTTAGTGATAACAATAATTATATACTATTGTTGTCTTACACCAATTAGATTTTCAATTTTTTATTATTTAATGATATATATGTACCATTATTACTAACTATAATAGTATATAAAGAGCAGTAGGCTCAGAATATCCTCTTATTTAATATTTTTTTCAATTTAAATGTTTTTGATCTCGCTGATCCTGTTCGGGCTTTTGTGGTTTCGATATATTAATAGATACCTACTTAATACCATTTAAAAAAATTACAATTCATTATGTTCCAATAAAGTACCAGCTACATATTTTAATATTTCAAATATAGGTAAGCTATATCATCATCTTTTTACTTTTCAGATTGAGATGTTCTGTGTGCATTTGCGGGTTCGAATGCAAATTTGTATTTCCTGTTGCTATATAAACGATACCATACTGCTAAATTTACAAGTTTGTTGAATCAGTACTTTACATGTTGATGTTAAGTTAAAAATAGGTATTTGAATAGGTATTATAGGTAAATTGAATACAAGGTACGAAAGTAGATGAAGTAGTAGTAAAGTTTGGTGGTCTGGTAAATAAGAACGAAGAAGATAAACTCTTGTGTAAGGCAGTTAGACAGAGATATAACATATCTATAGATAACACACTTTAGAACTTATTTTATGAGCTACGCCTGCTGACCAGTGAAGATGCATGTGTACGCCCAAGCCAGAGCACGTGTACATTCCCCTCTCCATTCTACCTATTCGGGTCGCGGTCCTATGGGCGTGACTTGGGATAGTGGGTAAAGGAATAGTGGGTTTCCCTTCTCCCTATTCTTAAGTTGTTTTGTGACACACATTGTCGCGATCATGATACAATATAAAATTTAACCATCTTTGTTTTTACATGTCTATTGTCTATTAATTTATTATCTTCCTCTCAAACAGAATCGATGCATATATTCATGTACTTTCGTACCCTGTATATACAATATTTACTGAAAATGTATGGTCACAGATCTTTTATATCGGATGTCAATATGTAAAACTATATCAATTTGGAAAAGTCATTTTACATGTCAAAAAATTTTATTTAAAAAAAAAAGGATTTAATAAAACTAATCTATATTTTTTATTTACAGATATACGGAACTTATATTATTAAAAAATACTTATGTGTCATAGCTAACACCAATTACTTATAGTGAACAAATATCTCCTACAGTCGGTTGCTTATCTTCCAGAGGTAAATAATATAGGAGAAATATCAAGAAAAAGAAAATATGGAGCAAGTTGAAGAGAAAAGTAATAGTGAGTAGCTTACTTCAGAAAAGGCTCATTTGCACACATCAGTGATGTCTGTTTAAGAAACAATAAGGTTAATTTGTCTTTTAGCCTATATGTTCGGTACCTTGATGATTGACCCCTCAATTTTACTTCAAACTTCTTGAGAACTGAATGGACCCCTCTGATGTAGATGTATGATTTGATGTATTTATTGTTCAAGATGATCGACTGCTTTTTATTTATTTATTTTTTTTTGTTATGTTTTAAAGAACTTTGAAAACTAAAGCGCTTCTCTTGACCATACTAACCATTTTTAAGATGGATGACCAAAGTCTGCTACAATTTTTTTACCAATTCCGAAAGTCAATATAATCATTTAAAGATTTTTTTATTTAAAATCTGACCTGATAACATTAATGAGGATCCCTCTAAACTCCCATCGAAATTTGAATAAAAAATATACAGGGTGTTTCTTCCCACACAATCTGAAAGTTGAGCAAAACACCTAATTTGAAAGATCTTAACTCAGTGCTTGAAAGACGCTAGACAAGCGAAATCTGCTATGGAATAATATCAAAACAGTTAATTGTTATTTATATAAAATCACTTAATTTCACGATATTTTGTTAATAAATACAAAAAACGTTTCATTTTTTATATTTCATTCTGGCATCGTTAGGCTTAATTACCCAATGTGTATTCTTTTTTTATCTGTTAATATCTAAGTGCGGCGTTCCATAAACCATAAACAGTAAAATTCATCCGTCATCTTGGAGTGGCCATTTTATATTTTTTCTACGTTCATGCAAAAAACAAAACTTTATTGAACTATATTTAGTGAAAAAACTGGTTCTTTATTGCACTAGCGCAATAAAAATTTTATTGCACTCATCTGTCATTCTACTACAGCGTTTTGTGATCATGACAAACATAAACGTCAAATCGACGTTGCACTTGGTGCCACCTAAATAAAACATTTTTTGGTTTTTGTATGAACGTAGAAAAAATATTGTATGTAACTCGTACAAAAAGTTCACGTCGCGTGCAATAACCACTTACTTTTTGCACTTGTTGCATAAATAACTATTAAAACATAAAAGTATTAAAAAATATTGCAACCAAGTTGGCATTATCTGGAGATGATTAAAACTAAACTTATGCCAACACTGTTTACATCTAAACTATTGCTATGGTTCAGTGAACCATCGCGACGACCCAGTGAACCTCTGCTACGGATTAGTAAACCTTGATTACTAACCAATAAAGCGGTCTGTATGGGATTGGCCCTCTGAAAAGCTTATGTAAAAAAATAATTTCATAAATCACATAGGGTATCATATTGTATTGTATTGAAGAATTTAAATGAAAATGCCATCAGTATGTATACTGGTTTCAATTAAATTCATTCTCTTCTTTTTTAGAGTCGTTGGCTCAAGAGTTTGTAGACAATTTATTAAGTGAAGGAGCCAAAATAACCTGTGATGAGTTATCCGAGGGTTTTCGCAATCAAGACGCACTGCCACCCTTCTATGACGAGCAACTGTTTAAAAGGTTAATATCCCACAAGGATTGCTAACTGTTTACAGGATTGCTCCATCGCTCAATTTTGTCATCCGCCTTTGTGACGTCATCGAAGATATATGTAGTCGAGTTGTCAAAATATACCTATTTTGTGTTTGTTATATTTCACATTTATAAGAGAATTTTCGTATTTTAATGATTATTAATATTATTATTTATTAAAGTTTGTAATAACAGTATAAAGTGTACCTATTTCTAAAAGTTCGAGATCTTTGGATCTTTGATGACGACACAATTATGGATTACATTGTAGTATAGGGATCGAGCAATCCTGTAAACAATTAACAATCCTTGAATATCCCAAAACCCATTTTAAATTATCTTCTTCTTCTTCTTCATTTAATTAAAACCATTAAGTTGAAGACAGCAAAATTGAATGCACTTCAGAACAAGACTTCAGTACATAGACCGATGTGTCTGCACAATCACCACATGACTGCACATGACTGTTGGTCACTCTTAACACCAAACGACAGGCAGATCGACCTGTCGCCTCGAAACGAACAGCTGTCTGTCGTTTGATGTAGGGGTGAAAGCACTCATGTGGTAATGGCAAAGAGATGTAATGGCTCATACACCTCTGTCTATATACTTAGCATGAGGATGTCCTCAGGAATTTGTATCTTCTTTATAAACATACTCTTTGATTCACTGGAAAAACAAATTTCATGAAACTTGTTACTGAAACTAATTATAATTTTTTTTCATCAAAAAATTCTAGTGATGTTTATTACAGATGGATTTACATGGAACAGTTTATTACTTCACTGTTTTGAGAAATGAAAAACTGACTATTTGTGAAACAATTATTATATAAAAGAGGCCATATCCTTTTGCATGAATTTTTTATACAAAATCGTTGTCAACGAGTACAAAACCATCTCTCTGGTTTCAGAAACATCAATCTGCATTATCTCATTTCTATGCAAGAGGCAAGAGTTATACATTCATAAAACAAGCGATTCCCGTTTCATCGATCAAGTATCAGAAATTTGTTTCTTAAACAAATATTCTTAATTAAATTTAAACATTCACCAATACAAATGCACATATCTACATATATTCCAAATGCAAAATTTCCGGCAATTAATTTGTACACTTAGGATATTCGGTAAGAAAATTTCACACCGGGGAAAAATTTATTTAGAATTTCACTGTCATATTATTTTTTTGTCATGAAAATATGAAATTAACACTACGAAGGAGTCTAATGTCATAATTTATTTTTCTGATTTTGGAGTTTGACCAAGTTTGACTCCCAAGCCTAACCTTCAAAAAACTTATGGTCTTTTCACATTTAAATTGTGATTATAAAATTTACAATGTTTCGTTACGGAATCTATTCCGTAACGAAACATTCTGAGGAATTCTCTAGAATTCTTCAGAAATTCGAGATAAAATTCAGTGAACCGTGACTTACTAATCAATAAAGCGGGCTATATGGGATTGGCCCTCTGTCACCATTCATACTATTTTTACATTTAGCAATTTCCGCAAACTCTCAAAAGCACCCAGCTGTCTGGAATTTGTCACATTCACAATTAGTCTTAAATTGTTATTATCTATTTTATGATTATTCTCAAACACATGTTGGACGACACTAGACTTATCTATTCTACCATATTTGAGATGAGCCATATGTTCCTTGAATCTAGTTTGAATTGACCTTCTAGTTTGTCCAACATATTTTTGATTACAGTATTTACAGCTAATTTCTTAAATCCCCGACTTTTTCTTAGTTTCTATTTTGTCTTTTGGATTGACTAAAAGTTGTTGTAGTTTATTTCCCGATGAATAAACCACTGACATACCTATATCTTTAAAAATATTACCAAAACCACGAGTGAAACGGGGATCTTATGGAATAGATATGAATTTTGCGTTTTCTATTTCATTTTGAAAAGTCGAGGGATTTCGAAGTGTCTCTTTAAATTTACGTTTCCTAATTATTTTACCTATTAAAGTTACAGAATATTCTGTAATTTATCCATTTATAAAAAATATCAGTTAAAATGTTTTCGTTGGTTAGGCAACGACCTAAATTTGACACACCTGATTGACTAAAGAGTGGAGGTGTGAAATTTTCTTAAAAATATTGATTATTGGTTATACAAGTTATTCATTCTTGATTCTGAGCTGCATTTCCATATACTTAAAAATGAAGTTCAAATATTTGATAAAATGGTATGTTAACCGAAATCTTTACGTATCTAATTTATTTGTCTACCTCTTTTGTATCACAGTGCTGCAGTACTTCTCAATAAATTTGAATTATATATAATGGATTCCTCTTTGTTTTAGGGGACAAGAATTCTTCTACAACCACATATTTTCATTTTTCTTTTCCAAATGTCTCGGATTAGTAGCAGTGTTGTCGGTGCCATCAATTTTGAAAATATTAATGTTTACCAAAATGTCAAGTAGTGAGATGACTTCGTATAGGAGATATATGGGGACTATTTTTCATATGATGGTTTGGTATGACTCCGACTTCAAACCTGGTTCTAAGTAAGTTGGTAGGGCTTTTATAAAATTGGTAGTTTGAAAGTAAATATAGAACTAGTATATCTACCACGTACCAAGTCCGAAAAGCATCGCTTTGTGTGGGAGATAGACAATATCGGGAGGAGCCGTAGGCGAGGTCTTCATGTTTATGTTAAAATTTAACATAAACAATCAATAACCCTGTATAGAAGGTTGATAAAAACAGCACTTTAATATTTTTTTTGCTATTACTTTTAAATCGATCGTAATTGATGAAGGAATAACTCTTTGCAATGACATGAATTTTTAGTAAAAAGCTATCCCTTGTACGGTACCTTTTAGGATGTGGAAGTCCATGGCAGAGGTGAGACGACTGCATAACTCTGCAAGTAACAGGAGTTGTTCGGCGGGAATGAACCGAATTAGCCAAAAGGACATGGTACTGACTCAGTTCGGATTCATGGGTATTTCTTTGAGTAGAAGTAAAATGCTGGGCATCCATCAAGCTTCTGATAAGGACTGGCAGGCATTCGTTCACCTTTGGAAGGTAATTGGATATCTCATGGGCATTGAAAACAGGTAAATTAAAGTCTGTTTCACTTAGGCTTCTTTGAGTAAGGTTGACCACTTTGGTAATCAGCCATAAGCTTATCTATGGGGCATTTAAAGTCGGGATTTTTTATATAGGAATCCTGGAGGATTTTTTTGTAATTAAGGATCTTTATTTTATAATAAAAACAAATTAACCACGAAGTTGTTTAGTGCTTTTTATTTATTAGTTTTGTTATACTTTAATTAGTTATGTTTCATTGGTTTAAATTTTCTAACAGTACACATTTTGATAAAAGAAACGCGTGTGTTACCAGAGTGTTTCCGGCTAAAATTTAGAAAAAAAAATTAAAATCCTTAGATCTTTAACAGAAGGCCGCCAAGGCTGAAAAGAATTGCTTGTTGGTCACATTGCAACCAATCTACCCGGGCTATATTTTCGTTTGTTAGACCATCAATGTTCAAAATCCTAAGAAATTCAAAACATTAGTAAAATTTAATTTTATCCACGTCACCCTGAGGCAGCAACCGTTAGCTGAAGTCTACAATCCGCAAAGAGTCTCAGCAAGACCACCGCTCCAGAAATTGTAATAATTCATAAAAAATTCCGCCTCCAAATACCCCCATATGTATCATATCTGGGAACCAAAAGGAGTCGGGTTTATCCATGACTTTATTACAACAAATCACTGTAACTAAATTGTAAATTTCTTCCTCTATTTAAAGTCCACCCTACATACTTGATTACAATTTATCTAAAAAGCTGGTATTTACATAAATCTCAATTGTTACAATAAGGATATATAAGGGTGTAAAAAGTAAGGAATAAAAAAAAACAAAATAAATAGCTCAGCAGATGATATGCCAAAGTTCATTAATTTATTATCGATTCACCAGCCGATAGAAAGTATTCTATCTTCATGAAAATGTCACCAAAACAGCTCACCCACTTTTCAATGTCTTATTTTTATTTTAGAAAAAAATGAACATATGGGTACGAAATGGTTTGTTATTGCTAAAATTTAGACACATTCGTTTATGTACAGGGTGTTCTAATTTCTGTTGCCATTAAAGTCGGCATTTTTTTTAAATGGAAATGCATAGTTTTTTTATCATCAGAGAGGCCATGAAGAGAGCTTTCCAAAAATATAATATAGTTTGTATCTGCTTCCAACCGTTTTTTAAATATAGGTCCTACTTAAATTTTGAAAAATTATTAAAGTTTAAGCTGTATTATTCGTATTTTTAATGGTAATATTATTATTATTGATTGCAAATGTACTAGTTGAGAGTTCACTTGGTTCAAATTCGTTTACTATGTAAACTCATGCCACTTATTTCATAGCACACTCTCGTAACTTGTGCATAAATATGAATAGCATGGCTAATTTTTCAAAATTTAAGTAGCTATATTTCAAAAATGGATGAAAGCAGATACCAACTATATTATATTTTTGGAAAGCTCTCTTCATGGCCTCTCTGATTATTAAAAAAAACTATGGATTTTCATTTAAAAACAAATCCGACTTTAATAGCACCAGAAATTAGAACACCCTGTACATAAATTACTGTCTAAATTTTAACCAATAACAAACCATTTCGTACCCATATGTTCATTTTTTCTAAAATAAAAAGAAGACATTGAAAAGTGGGCGAGCTATATGTTGGTGACTCAGACTGTACATACACTGAAGGAATCAGGGGCGGAACGCACATAAATCATAATGATACAAATACAGGGTATCCCATTTAAAATATTGAAGTTTATATCAACGTAGCTTCATTGAACCACTTTGGTAAAAATTGAATATTTGTAAAATAAGGGCAAATATAAAAGAAAATCCAATGGTCTGATCGATTTTTCAAGAAAATTGGGTATTTATAAAATAGCGAATTTATCCACTGGTTTACGAAAGCACTGTATGAGATTATAGTCATGGCTATCAGCTTATTCTATAGCTAGTATTTTTTATTTTACTACTTTAGTTATTTTGACACAAAATGTTTCCAAAATAGTGACAAAAACAAACAATTATAGAAGAAGAAATCCTATTATTCAGAAGTTGTTCAACAGTAAAACATATGTTGATAATGATAATGCCCTTACAAATATTAGCAGAATTGCTGCGCGATAAATTTACTGCATGGAATAAAACAGGTAATACTTCATCATTTTAGTGGGAACGATTGCATGTAGTTTTATTGCTGGTAATCACGTGCAATATCAAAAATTGTTTAAATTTTATTCTTGGTACACCATCCTAGCCAACTAAATTGCATAGTCTAAAACGGGTTTTAATAAATATATTTCTTTTGCAGATTTAACCTTTGTGGTGGAACATTAGAAGAGACTAGAGAAAGATGCAATATTCTTTTGGGGCAGGTCTTCCGGCCTTACATCGAACAGAAGAATGAGAATTTCATAAACATGTCACGTTACATGATTAATGGACTTTGGTCCATAAATCTGTTTATAAAATTTGAGACTATAATGTGTTTTTTACATATTTTGTCACAGGATGACAATAACAATGGAAAACTACAATCTACACATTACCCGTTAGATTCGACACAGAAATCTAATCTAAATTTTTTGGTGACAGCCATGTACTTGCTTAGTTGGAATTGGTTCAGGATATTTCAAAATTATAGTCATATGTTCGTTTTGTGGTTAGTGAAAGTGTTTCCAATTCTGGCAATTTACCAATTTGGTATGACCAATGCACGCGTGCGCATTCTAGTTAACAATAAACTTGATTAAAATATATTTATTGTATTCTTTTAGATCCTAGTTTACTTACCTACTACTTTTTAGTTTAAATAAGTTATACAGTTCGCTAAAGTCGGGGAAAAGTAGTCTAATAATATTAATTCAATGTATTCAATAGGATTGCCTTTTACATTGTCTTCCAGGAAAAAACAGTACGATTATTCACGATGTGATGATGTGATTTAAAGTGTTAGAAAAAGTGTTACAAACAGTGTGTACTTAGACAAGGGACACATTTCAGTATTATTATCAATTAGGTATACAAGGTGGATCACATAAGCGCTGAATTACAATGTTATGTTTTTTAAAGAACACACCCTATACCTATATCCTTACACTTTTGAGTTCCTCTTACAATAGGGTGTTTTCCGTTTGTGACGAATCACGTTATAAACCTATACACACTTAGTAATACATCCACAAAGAAGTTGTAATGTGTTAATAAATGCAAATTTTAGAATAAAATCGAAGTTAGAAAATTTAAAAAAAGGATCTATTTTAAACGGGAACCAAAACACAAGTGACGTCATTAACCATATAAATGGCCGCCGTTTAGTGTTTGCTTATTATATATTTTGAACTGGAACTTTTTATATATATTTAAAACATACAATATAACTATAGTAGGTACTTCATAAAATAACTTTAAAAAACTTGATACCATGCACGCTGATCTTTATTATAATGGAAATATAATGACTGATGTTGATAGCTTCCTGTCAAACTGTTTGTTTATATTATGCTTGATGACGCGTCTACCGGAGTAGACGCGTTTGCGCGCCAAATGCCGAATTTAAATTTCAACTCACTTTTTTTCGGATATGCAAGTGTTTATAATTTTTTTTAACTAGACATATGTATAATAGGGAAGGAAAACTCAATTTTTTGGTATTAAAAAAAATATGTGAGAACACCCTATTATGGGACCACTTTTTATTAACATACCCTATATCTAACTCAAGCCGTTTCCAAGACGTTTCCAATGTATGTTCAAAGAGTACTACATTTGATACTACTCGTATAACGTGCTGTACAAAAACATATATATAATGTCCTGTACTTCATACTATTTTTAACTTTTTTATTCCATTAATGCCCGTTTGCATCACCTCTCTTAAGCTTGGCTTAATTTAAGTGTCAGATTAGACTGTGAAGTGTTCGGTCTTATATCCTAGATATAATCACAGTCTAATCTGTCATTTAAATTAAGCTTAAACTCGCTAAGCAGAGGTGGTGAAAATGGGCATTAGTACAATAGAGATTTTGAACCGCTTAATTATTGTCAAATTGATAGACAGATAGCGACCTGCTTTCTCACAGGTGAAATTACAGCAATGACCTCTATTTTCTTGAAGGAAGACAATCAAAGACAAGACAAATACATTTCCAATAAATAAATTAAAATAATATTGATTCATGATATAAACTAAATCGCATATCGTTTCGGAGATAGGGGGCGTTGAAGTAGACTTTTTTCCGCTATTCCCTCATAACTTTTGAATCATTCATCCGATTGAAGCAAAATTCGGAACACAAACACTCCACATGACCTTACATGAGCTTCTTAAGTTTGAACCACTCACCCCTCTTAGAAGTGTTTTTGTGTAGGTACTATCCCATCTTACTTCATTTCAAAACTTCAACAAAAAAATTAATTTCAATAAAACAGCTGCACACCGTTTTCCTCTGATTAATTTTGAAACTTTTTTATCTCTTATTTTTTTTGACATTTGACCTTGTTTCTGAGATATTCAATGAAATTCGTGACAATGTATCGCTCCAGTCACGTAAAAATTTCATCAAGTCATGAAAAATAAAACTCACAGTAATTTGTGTAAACTAACGTTTACACAAATTAACTTCAATCAATCAACATTTACTTCAATTGGATGAGTGGATGAGGGAAGAGCGGCCGGAAAAAATCCTACTTCAACGCCCTCTCCGCCATCTCCGAAACGATGCGATTTAGGAAATAAGTTGATATAATTATTTTAACCTGTTATATCGATTCCTAAAGTTATTAAGATTAAACCTGTATCACCCTGTATAAACAGAGGTGAGACTTTGTGAGATTTTTGAGAATAAAATAGGAAATTGGTACCTAGATATAATTAATTTTATATATTTATCCACTGGTATGACATTTTTAATGGTTAGTTCGAAACAAATAGATCTTTCGAGAGTACGATTATAATAGAAAATTTATTATGAAATACCTATAAGTACTTTTGTTTAAAATATTTGCGTAGGTACCTACCTAAAGACAATGTTTTATTAAAAGGGGTAGTATATAATTTTATCGACATTCCGCGACTATCTTTTTGTAGAAAGTATATGTTTACCACGTGTGTTTCTTTTTATTAACAATCTGTCTCTGTAATAATTCACATATCAATTACTTTTCGTGAAGAATACCTAAGCAATTTGACTTTATTTTGGTACGAGGTTGGTTATGTTGCTACCACCCTCTACAAATAGGGTGACCAGACGTCCTCTTTTAACAGGACAAGTCCTCTTTTTAAGGTTCAAATTTATGTCCGGTATATATATATATATACACATTTTATGCTAAATATCCTCTTTTTTATCATACAAAAAAATACACTAAAAATCTGAAGCATTTCTAAACAATGCAAGTATAATAAGCAAGTGAATTGGGAATCATAAATTGTTTGAAATTCATCCTAGACCTCTAAGTGTAACACTTTCTCTCTCTGTTAACTTAAATCGAATAAAGACGACGATGGGAATAACAAACATGGTTGACGAATCCCACAAAAGCCGCCCTCCTTTTACAAATTTAAGCCGAATATTACAAAATTACAAAGTAATTGTTTGTTTTCATAAATAAAGACTAATAGTTTTGACGAAATAATGATTGTATTTTTTATAAAATATTTCCCGCAGCATCTTTGTCCTCTTTTGTTGTTCAAGGAATCTGGTCACCCTATCTACAAATACAGTTTGTTCTAACTTGTACACCTTTAGTATTTAGAAATTTTAAAAACTCGGCTACTTTACAGGCAAAATTTCCATATGTGGAACTATTTTAATTTTAATGTCAATGTCAACACTGAATGCTGTAGGACCGTAGGACCTACGACAAGCGCTAACACTTTCGGGTGGGCTAATCCCGACGAAAGTAATTATTATTGTCGGAACTAGTATAGGAAAAAGCTACTTTCGGTATTAAAAATTGAATTAAAAATCCTAATATTTTCGGAACGCGGTTGCAGGAAAAATACTGTTATTTACCTGCATATCAAGTCATGAAAGTTATTTTATTACCTACTTGACGGACGACGAAACATGACAAATAGGTACAAAGCGTTTTTTGAGCTCTTGCGTCTAGAAAGATAACTTTCAGGACGTCATGCATAGATTAGAAGTCATGTCATGTAATAAATTAATTGAAGTGGTACTAGAGCTCAATGAATAACAGCAGTGACTATAGAAAGAAATAGTCACTGATAACAGTCAAGTAAAAATATTACAATATACTAGTCGTGTATAATAGCAGTGACTATAGAAAATAGTCACTGATAATAGTGATCAATTTTCTTGAATCAAAGTAGTGTAAATCGCAGGTATTGAATTCCCCTTCCACTCACCTCATCAATATGAGTATCCGAAAAGAGGGGTTCTCGGGCAAAAGACTAAAAAACTATCAAAATGGCTATGGGGTGAGATGTCAAAGATTTTTTCCAGCAATACGGTTCACCCCAAGTAATTTTGCAACTTGTATTTTAGTGTCTTTTACTAAATGGCTTAATGTAAAATTTCTACTTGTTAAAAAAATTAAAAAACAGCAGCAAACTTACAGCATATATCTATGCATTTACGCAGTAGTTGCATTGTTACTTACCTAATTTAAATCTCACCTATTCTTCGCTATCACACTTCACATACTTCAACTGAAATGCACTAATTCCAGTTCCAGAAACTGTAATAATAATTGATACTGATTGTATTTTACCAGTTTATTTATATACCCAATAAAAATTGTATTTCATACCTATTATTTTATGCAGAAAATTACGTACAGATTCCGTAAATAACTAAAGTTTTGCACGTTAAATCGGATATTTTGATAATTTTTTTCTCGAAAATGGTTGAGTTTTGGACCCATATTATATAGGGTTTTTTTTTGTTCATTTTGATATATACTATCGCCTATTAAAATAATGGCAGTCAAACTTCCAACAGCCCGTATATTATTATTATTATTATTATTATATAATTATTTATAAGCAGAATATGCCAGCAATATATGGGTTTTTTAAATTTGTACTAGTGCTGCTGCTTGCGATATCCGTAAATTAATTGAGAATGCATTATAGGAGGTACTCGATATTAGTGTACATTTTATACTTTCATTTTTATATATTATATTACACTTATTATTGTGCTGTATTATCATTATCTATTGATTATTGATTATTATGTATTTTTTGTGTTATTTATATTTAACCATTTGTAATAATCTTGTACTTACCTACTTGTTCTTGTACTTTGGCCTTTAACTGGGACATTCCTCTTGGGCATTAAATTAAATAAATATATAAATAAAGGAAAATAAAGTAAAATCAGTATAAAATATTTAGCCATATATTTTTGTATAATGTACACAGTACAATACAGTGCTGCTATATACTAAAAGACCTGTCAGTAGATCTGTAAGCCTGACATGAAATTTTCTTATGCTAAACTTAACAATAAAATTAGTATAATTATAGAAAAAGGACATATGTTACAAATATGATATACACAGACATCAGTCATATCAAATCTTATAGGGCCGGCTGCTACTACCACCCATCTCTTTTTAACCCCTAGTTGCCTGTTCATTGAATTTTATTTTACAGCCAACAGAAACAAACGATATATAGTACAAAATACCACTACGGAATACAACATTTCAACAACTTACGAAAATTACTTTACCACCAAATTTCTCGTTGCACTAAAATGTTCTACTAACGAAAACTTGGAAAATAATGCACAACAAAAAGTTTAAAACATATTTAAAAGTGACCTATGTATGATTGAAAATATGAAAATGGTAATTTCATTTTCTTCTATAATTACTATAATTAATGATATTAAAAACAAAGTTTTTTGGGTATGTAAGAATTCTGTAAGCATTTAGCCTGAAGAACCGATTTCAAAAAACAAATTACAGTAAACTTGTGAAAATTTAATTTTTATAGTTAATTTATTCAGAACCTATGGGTGCATCAAAATAATGAAATGTGAAACTTTTCTACAACTGAGTACAGTTTGATTATCAGAAACGCAATGTGAGATATTTTATCACGTGATTTTAGAGAAACTAGAGATTTTGATATTTACCAAAACCCTTAAAATAAATGGTTTGATATTTAAATAAGGTTAAATAATTAATATAAATAAAATATAATTAATCATGCATATGCTTTTTCTTCTATTATTTTACAAAAAGAAGTGTAAAATTGCAACATACATAAGAAAATAACGACTCAATATACTTAATATTTAAATAAATATTTTAAATGTCTTTTTTTTGAATATAATATTTTATTATATTAACAATCAGTATTGATAATTAAGCATACAGCTGACAAATCTTCACTAATCGATGTAAGGTAGGTTAGCACAAATCGGATATGACTCTGATCGGTAGACAAGCGCTTTAAAAAATTTTATTAACAATAACTTATGAAAGCCTAATTTAAACCCTAAAAAATATCACAGAATATAAAAAATATAAAAATTAAACTTTTTTACACAATATCCAAATCACGCAAAAGTTTAATAATGCTTGATTAAATTATTTTATTTAAATTGCAGAAATATATAAAATTCTGCAGATTGATTACCCTCTAAGTGAAACCACTTAATGTCTTATATGCTGCACCATGATAATTTAAATTTTAAATTCTTATGAAAAGTATAGAAGCAAATCTGCAATATACACTAACAGACAAGTTTAAAATTTATTTTACGAATACCCTTTAAGTATATTTTAAGCCACACCATTCACAGACTAGTTTCTGCTATTTGAGCGTCATCAAACTGCGGACATGATGTAACCACCTACCTATGGGGATCAAGTCTTACTATTAAGACAAAATAGTGTCTACAACAGTTAAGTAGAAAATAAGTCCTTTTTGCACTCACCGTATAATTTAGATGATCCTGATGCAGTTTATTCTACAATAAGTACTCTTACCTTCGAGGGTGACTGATGTATTTGCAATCTACCTCTGTATTAGCTACTTGCGATTGTATGTTTTGTTTAAATAATTATTTTTCAGTCAAAATGCAAACCTTTTGCAGTTTAATATGCACGTGAAATTGTCTTGATGTAAAATAGAAACAAAAGACCAATTAGTTTACACATAGTACTGAATTTTCGTGAAAAAATCACAGAAATAGGTCATCAAATTTGTAACCGAATTAGTTGTAAAAGATTTTAACGATAAAGATATCAATTTTTTCTAAAATTAAATAAAAAATTGTCTTAACAATCGAATCACAGACAATACTGTCACTTAATAATATATACATTATATTTCCAAGCTTCGTTTTTTGCCTGCAAAGTATTTTATCGAAAATAAGGCAAGATATGCTACATTTTGAAAAATACTTATCAATCACTCTCAGCCAACATAACAAAATGGTATAAAAAATTTTATTCGTACTACACCTTATGTAATATTTATTAGAATATTTTGCTAACTACGTTAAATGTTTGGGTATGGCACCTGTTTAAAAAACTGCACAAAATTCATTGTACCTATACAATATATTATATAACAGTGCAGACAGAACGTATTAGCTACGCGGCCTAACTTTTGAAAATCCTGAAATCATATGTTGAAAGCTCTGGGTTATTTCCTTCATTAATATTTACAAAACAGTGGCGATGTGAAACCGCCTGATTGAATTAAGTCCTCAAAATAATAAACAAAAATACTGATATTTAACAGTTGTTACTGCAGACACGGCAGCATATTTCACTTATAAACAACCTTTTACATCACACATGCAAATCTCAACTATCATACTTCTCATTTATTTACAGTGGGCTATAGTTAAAGCTATATGACTACAGTGTGTATATTTTTAACCATGCAACCGATAAGAGTTTAGATAGAACGGTTGGCAAGTTATGAATACACACACTTAATAAGTTTTAGTGGATCCATGCAGAAATTAATTTTACATGTTTCCCAATAAAGGGCAACATTGATGTTAAATATCATCATTTTGATTTTATATACTAAATTAATTTCAAACGCATATTCGTCTGTATTCCTGAACAGACCCACAATTTTAAAAAAATTGCAATTAATAATACCATTTTTACTTTTAAAATTAATTTTCTATAAGGAAAGGTCCAAATAATAAAGATTATGTATATGAATAGTCACTCCTAACACCCCAAACAGACAGCTGTTTGGACTAATAAATCTCCTTAGTGGCGTACAGGTCTCGGAGCAAAGACAACTTATTGTGGTTTGGAGACGATGTATGCCTACAGTTTGCGGTATAAGTGTAGGGCATCAGTAACGTCATCTAAGGTAGAAAAATCTTTTTGATAAAGATTACCAAACAACTGTTAGTAAGAAACAGTTTTATATTATTTAGATAAGTAGGAAACTTCACCACAAAATTACCTGAATAGGTATGAAAAAATATTTTATATACAGATTCCTATGAAGAGGTGGTTAAGTTGAAGGTGCATTTAAATTGGAGCGAACGAATTCGTTCGTTCGCTTCCGTTCGCTCTGATTTAAATGCACCTTGATATATGCAGTATTAGTGGAATCAATTGTAGAACTAGGTGATTTACAAACATTGAAATTTTTTTACCACTCCATTTTAGCAATGAAAAGAATTGAATGTGGAAGTCAGACAGTTCTTCTGTTATACTATAGAACTTAAAAAGCAAATTTATATATAAAACTTGGGAATTAAGAGTTGTGTGAAGGGTTTACCCCATTTTAGGTTTTAAACACAGATTAAACCCATTTTAATTAAGCTTACCATAAATCGAAGCCCCTGATAAACCCCATATAAGAAGCAGAGTAACGTCGCCTGTCTCGCTGTGAGCATATGATCGGCGAGTGCTGGATCGGCTTACTCTGTCCGGGTTGAATCCCGTTTTCACCATGGATGTTTTGAGGGGAAGAAGCGCAATAAGCCCCAGAGGCTCCAGTGCGGTGGTGGGAGGACCGCCCCCCACAAAAAACGGAAAAAAAACCCATATAAATTATTAATTAAGTTAATAGAAAAACAGTAAACGCAGTTGTAGTAAATGTCTGGCTATTTATGACACATGCTTATATATTATACAGTAACAACCTCAAAATGAATAGAAATGTATAGTCATATATCCCCACAGAAATAAAGACTATACAATGGAAAAGTCTTGTACAGGTTTTGTGATATTTTGAGGACCGGAAATGAAGGATTCAGTCCTGTACGGATTCTGCGCAGTTAACGCTTGATGGGGGAAGTCGACATTTCTCTTGGAACTTTGGATGACACACCTTGAAGTGACACGATATTTATGAGAGCTCAATAGTATACCGAGTTTTTTCATACCTACATTCTTTAACTTTTACTTCAAGAAAAAAAAACGTGAAAAGGGTTGGAACCTTTGGTTGAAGGTAACACTGATAGTTTTCCACATAACACTATATTGCACTCAACGCGTGTTGCTTTAATCATCTCCAGATGATACTAACTTGGTTAGTGAAACGCGCGTCGGGTGCAGTATATAACTATGTCAGTGTTAAAAGAAAAACAGACAATGCAGTTTAATATACAACTTGCTTGCAGTTTATATGTAAGTAGCTAATTTTATTTGTAACTTACTTGCTTTATATGTAACTTATATACCATTTGCTCAACGTGCAAACACCTCACCGGACCGAGAAACCATGTTGTAGTCACAGAAATCGTATGAAAGGTAATATACTATCTCCATTCTGTAGTCTTTATTTCTGTGTATATCACTGATGTATTTAAGCCAGAAGAGTAGGGTTATATTCTTGTAATACTGTATAATCAACAATGCCTCGAGGCAGAGATACAATTTGGAAATATTTTAACTGCACGAGTGTCAAGCATTAAACAATAATTCTGACTGCACTTTTAAAAAGAACTTAAGTGTTTGGTCTCAGTGTCTCATCATAATTAATACAGTAGTTTAAACCAGGATACATAATAACAAGAATGAACAATTGCACATTTTGTATAATTCTGTTTCAGTAGGTATGTATATTTCTGATAGGAGTTACAGATATGAAGTAAAAAGATTGCCACTTCTATTCAAACTATGACAGGCTTTGTATCTGTCATTCGTCTTTATTTCACTTAAAAGTATGGGTCAATTCTTGGAGGACATCAAAAGTGAATTTTTTTACATTATCGTGTTATCAGTAGCCTCTATGGGTAAAGTTAAACTGTTAATGAGCAACTCATTCAATAGGTTATAACCTCACTACTAATTAGCAATATAGGAGCTATTCTGTATTTTAACTTGTCACGAAATGTATATGTTTATTGTATCGTCTAGAAACATGCCAGATATCAAATGTCAATTTTGAAATCACATTATCAAAGTTGGCTGGCAATTACGATTAGATAATAGTCAGAAACTACTAAACTACAATAAATTCTGCCTGACAAGTTTTGATTTCACGATTGGTGTCGACTTGTGCTAATTTAGATTGAAATGTTTCAAAGAGTTTTTACCTGAAAAGTGATTCCTTTATATAAAATATGGAAAAGCTTTCTGAAAATAAAAGCTAAGCAAAATACTATTTAATTATCGTGTTAACAGAAATAATAATGGGAAAAAAATGTACTTGTTTTATGACTGCTGTTTATTAGTACCAAACACTAGCAAGACCAAACAAAAAGAAAGAATTTAAGAAAATTTAAATAAGAAGTGACACAATATTTATGAGAGCTCAATAGTATACCGAGTTTTTTCATACCTACATTCTTTAACTTTTACTTCAAGAAAAAAAAACGTGAAAAGGGTTGGAACCTTTGGTTGAAGGTAACACTGATAGTTTTCCACATAACACTATATTGCACTCAACGCGTGTTGCTTTAATCATCTCCAGATGATACTAACTTGGTTAGTGAAACGCGCGTCGGGTGCAGTATATAACTATGTCAGTGTTGTTAAAAGAAAAACAGACAATGCAGTTTAATATACAACTTGCTTGCAGTTTATATGTAAGTAGCTAATTTTATTTGTAACTTACTTGGTTTATATGTAACTTATATACCATTTGCTCAACGTGCAAACACTTCACCGGACCGAGAAACCATGTTGAAGTCACCGAAATCGTATGAAAGGTAATATACTCTCTCCATTCTGTAGTCTTTATTTCTGTGTATATCATTGATGTATTTAACCCAGAAGAGTAGGGTTATATTCTTGTAATACTGTATAATCAACAATGCCTCGAGGCAGAGATACAATTTGGAAATATTTTAACTGCACGAGTGTCAAGCATTAAACAATAATTCTGACTGCACTTTTAAAAAGAACTTAAGTGTTTGGTCTCAGTGTCTCATCATAATTAATACAGTAGTTTAAACCAGGATACGTAATAACAAGAATGAACAATTGCACATTTTGTATAATTCTGTTTCAGTAGGTATGTATATTTCTGATAGGAGTTACAGATATGAAGTAAAAAGATTGCCACTTCTATTCAAACTATGACAGGCTTTGTATCTGTGATTCGTCTTTATTTCACTTAAAAGTATGGGTCAATTCTTGGAGGACATCAAAAGTGAATTTTTTTACATTATCGTGTTATCAGTAACCTCTATGGGTAAAGTTAAACTGTTAATGAGCAACTCATTCAATAGGTTATAACCTCACTACTAATTAGCAATATAGGAGCTATTCTGTATTCTAACATGTCACAAAATGTATATGTTTATTGTATCGTCTAGAAACATGCCAGATATCAAATGTCAATTTTGAAATCACATCATCAAAGTTGGCTGGCAATTACGATTAGATAATAGTCAGAAACTACTAAACTACAATAAATTCTGCCTGAAAAGTTTTGATTTCACGATTGGTGTTGACTTGTGCTAATTTAGATTGAAATGTTTCAAAGAGTTTTTACCTGAAAAGTGATTCCTTTATATAAAATATGGAAAAGCTTTCTGAAAATAAAAGGTAAGCAAAATACTATTTAATTATTGTGTTAATAGAAATAATAATGGAAAAAAAATGTACTTGTTTCATGACTGCTGTTTATTAGTACCAAACACTAGCAAGACCAAACAAAAAGAAAGAATTTAAGAAAATTTAAATAAAAAAGTATATCTATATCGACAATATATAGCTACACAACACCAAATTGTCAGTATTGCAGTTGGGAATAGACATAGTTTACTGGGAATATGCTGCTTAGATATACAGGGTTATTCACGCAAAGGGGGTGTTAGACGTTCTTAGGGTTCGGTTAACGATAAAAATCTGAATTTTTTATGGGGGAGGTTTTCGATTATTTCCGATTCAATGAAAATATTTTCAGGTTTGCATCACTTCCGGTTATACCGGAAGTAGACCACAACTTCGTTATTTCAAATGGAACACCCTGTATATTATTGCAATTTTGAACTCTACGTGATATTCTAAACACATTAATGTATGATGTCCTATACCTATCTTCAACTGTTTTTGAAATATTGACAGGTGAATATTGACATTTTGCAACTTTGACACACTGTAAAATCTAAACGGTTAGAGATCAAGCAAAACGGTTTGCACAATGGAACTAACAGGGTGGAACTTAACTAAAGATTAAATTTAATCGAAATTTTTTTATTTCTGGATAAATCTGAAATTAGTATCAAACGATAGCTTTTGAAAAGTTAAGATAGGAATATGCAAATCGTTTTGCTTGATCTCTAACCGTTTAGATTTTACAGGGTGTCAAAGTTTCAAAATGTCAATATTCACCCGTCAATATTTCAAAAACAGTTGAAGATAGGTATAGGACATCATACATGAAATGTGTTTAGAATATCACGTAGAGTTCAAAATTGCAATAATATACAGGGTGTTCCATTTGAAATAACGAAGTTGTGGTCTACTTCCGGTATAACCGGAAGTGATGCAAACCTGAAAATATTTTCATTGAATCGGAAATAATGGAAAACCTCCCCCATACAAAAATCAGATTTTTATCGTTAGCAGAACTCGAAAAACGTCTAATACCCGCTTTGCGTGAATAACCCTGTATATCTCAATTAAATCCAAGTCGTAGGTATATCAGAGGTTATTTTTCTAATGTTTTTTCTCGAAATCTAAATTTGCAGCAAAAATTAGATTTATATTTCCACACCTAAAAATGTGAAGGATGCGAAGTTTTAGAAAAATATGAGTAACCTAAGCTAAAGTAAACTGTGTGATAATAAATTTGGAAGTTATTCCAAAGTTTTACAGGTATTTGAAGTTAGTTTAATTTTAAAGTCCTTAACATATTGACTGCCAGGATAATTTAGGTAGTTCAGTCATTATGACCATGAGCATCTTTTATGTTTAATAGTTTCAAAATTGGTAAATATATATTGAAAAAATGTTTCCATGTACATATCTCCATCTGTGGTTTATTTTACTTCCGTACCGCGAAATCATACATGTGATGTATAAACAAAAATATGTTGTCGCCACTTGTAACTGTTTGAATATTCGTGAATTATTCTTGTAGACTGGCATCGGATAGTCAAATCGTGCATCACGTAATGTTGAATATTTAGTATTTATTTAGTGATTAGTGTATATTATTTCGGAAAGTGAGTTATGAAAAGGAACATGAATATTTACCAAAAAAGTGGGAAAATTTGTTATGTATTTGTATTTATGTTTATTTTATTAATGTTTAGCACTGTTAAATAAATGTTAATTTCTAATAAAATGTCTCTTAGGCCAAAACTAAATTTCTAGAGGCTAACTTCAAATCATTACAACCCTACGCCACGGCAAAGGACTTCCTATTTGAAAAGCATTGTAAACGAGAAGCATCCGCATTTACACAGCGAAATGCATAAGCTCGACTGTGTATTCGAATACATACATCTGGCAGTTTGGACCTATCTATGTGTGTATTCAATAGAATACTTGCGGCAGTCAATGTGTAAATATGTCAACAAAATTGTACTTATACATTATGTCAACCATTAATTTTAAATTAATTGAAAAAAGGAACAGCTGTATGACTATTATGACAAATGCAACAATTCAATTAGTAGTAGTTATAATAAAAAGAAAAAGTATAAAATATACTAAATATTAATTTTTATTGTAAATATAATTATTAAATCAATAATTATAACTACAAAGATATCTCAGGGGTCGCTGTTAAAACTATGTGATAGAAAAAGGAGAGAGAGAAAGAAAGATGTCAATCCAGAATCGTCTCCACTGATACCAGTTGATATGTCAATCGAAAAACCTCCCAATATATATATTTAGAACAAAAATGTTATTACATTACTATGAATTATGATAACTGAATCAGATTATGTTTATAGTTTGGTCAAGGATTCTTGAAAAAAATATTTTATCTTGATACAGGATATAATCCATTTATTTAATATTCACATATTTTGTATTGTATATTTCCCACAGGTACTTGCTAGTACCATGTTAACTTTTTTCTATCATTTGCTCTTTTAAACAATTTCAAACAACTATACTTACTGCCATTATTTCCTATTTGAAAATATGTTTCAGGCATCTAAGCTAAAGTAGACCTTGCTGTTTATCGATAATTCCAGCACATAAATTACATTTTCCACGATTTATAAACACCACTATCTAAACTTCTATTATCATTTTGTGACTTTATACATAATTTTAAAACTTGTGAAAATGGTATCATCAATTGCATCGGGGGTTATTTTATACCCTAATAACTAATCAAAAAATAAATAAAATTAAAAAATAATTATGATAACAATTAACCAAATGAATGAATATAAACTTAAACAGAAAAATATCCAAAATACTAACAATTATAACTGTACATTTCTAGATTAATACAATTTTTAATTGTCACGATATCTACAGCCGCCATGTGAGTTGCGAGACAAGGGGAACATTTATATAACTAATATCCAAGAGAAATATCATCCGCAAAACTCACAGGCAGGTTTTTAAGTTAGGAGTAGAAACTGACCAAAGTTGGTGTTTTGTTATTTGATATTGCTACACATATATAAATAGTGCACTGTTCACAAAAATTATATCCTTGAAATGCTAATCGAATGGGATAATTAAAAAAATGCTTTCCAACAAAAATTTCCATGAAAAAGGTACATTTGCAAAACAAAAATTACTAAATCGAGGGTACACAATACCATGTATTTTTGCACTTGCTGTGGAGAAAATTACAAGTATTTGTTAACAAACGCCGGTAATCGACTGAGATTCTTAACGTCACTTAACAACAATAAATAAAATCTGATCAAAGAAAAACTATTCCACTTTTAGTGTGATTAATAAATAAATAGGCTCTGGTGTGAATAAATTAATACAAACATACCTCTTAAAATGTTTCTTCCAGATGAATGAGCAGAAAACTCAAAAGTCTTTTGGTATTCTCCTGTAACGAAAAGGCCAACTGCATGAAACAAATTGGTCGAATGGAAGCGCCAGTGTTGATTGTCTAACTCTAATTGGTGTGACTTAGTCGTGCTAGACAATTTAATATTGCTAAGCTTATTTCACAACAACAAACATATATTTTTAGGCTAAGACATTCTCGGGTAGGAAAAGCTGGTTAAGTCATTTTGACCATGCAAACGAGGTTTTTACACTTTAAAAAAATAACGATATTTCTGTTGCCTTCCTAAAGTGTAAAAACGTTAGTAGTTCCCATCCTCAAAACGCCATTAACAAGTACTTTTCGATCTTCAAACGACTGACTGTTTTAGTGCAATAAGTTTTTTCTAACATTTCACAAGTTTTTTTTTTGTCAATAAATAAACACAAACATTTAGCACTTGTCTGAACACTTTTGCTATGCGCTAGTACGGATAACGGTTCAACTTGTAGTCTTTAGTTCACCATTAACGTATGAGATTCCATGGGTGCCGCAGAATCATACAGGGTGTCGGTATCTTGGGTTGGCTCACCCTGCAACTGACACTGATTGGTTAATGTGCCTGCACCGCAGTCGCAAAAAAATCTGAAAAGAAATTTTACCTGATCAGAAAAGTTATTCAAAAAGTCAAAACTTATTATTATACTTGCGCTTCTGACAGCAACTAAATTTCTAGAAAGATCAAATACAAGGTATATTTTATTACAATGGGGTGTTTTCCTATTTTTTTTTTACATCGGCAAAGGAAAGTAGTTGGAAAAAGAAGAGACACGTATTTCTGGAATTTTAATATTGGGTTCATTTAAGTCCATAAATTATTTTTTTATTGTGTGCGATATCTATGTGACGTCACTCAGCGAAAATTCAAAATTTGCGCCATTTTTTAGTGATTTCTAGGATATTTTCAATTGTGTGGTTGGTATCACTGCGTGACAACTTTACTTTTGTTTATGTTTGAATTGTTTGGTTATGGTAAACATCATGGTAAACATGAGACATGGTTTTTAGTTTATATTTTTACCTGTGAATTGTTGTCTCTGCCTGTGACTGATTACAAGTGTATTTATTAGCAATAGAAAAACATCGTAATTTGTAAAGGTAATTTTTGTATATATTTAATCGACTTTGCAGTAATACTGTTAAGTTAATTACTAACCTTACATTTTTCATCCCTTTTATTTCTGAAAGGATCTATAGGATCTTTATAATAAAAGGTTCTATAACCGGTAAATTGTCGGACTTAGCCTCTACAAAACCTTGCTCCATGTTTAATAAAAGTTTACTTCACAAGAAAACAACAATACAACTCGTCAAGTTGTCAAGCCAAACACAAACATCAAATTTCAAATGTCAATTATCGAAATGTCGACTGTCATTTATCGTCGTTACAAACTGAAACTAGCCACATACTATCAGTGTGGCCTCTTTATAGATACATATTCCCTAGTTTTCTCTTAGTGACGTCACGAAGATAGAATAAAATTTCAAAATAGAATTAAAAATTTTCTGCCGATTTAATCTTAATAATTTTTATCCTAATAAATATAAAAAAAATATATTTTATAAAAATACAGGTTTCCACTTTCATTTCGATTGAAGGAAAATACCCCATTACTAATACCAGAGACTTATACATCTACAAAGACCGTTCACCTAATGTATTTTTTTGAAGTATAGACTTTTTCCTGATTTTATGCAACCATATATACGAGATGACAATTAGCCAATCAAAATCGAGTAATTTCAACCCGGCAAGTTGCGCCCTCACAGTACCAGTAGTTTACATGTGCAGGATTCTACTATCGCTTCGCATTGCCATACAGGAATTTAATTTTTCAAGCGCACACGTTTAAGAGAATAGTGCAGTGTTGTCAGACGTAACCTAACAAACGCTATGGATTTAACATAAACATCATTTTAATAATTTTACACGGAAGTATAAATTCTCCTACGTTAATAATTTTATTATTGTATTTAATATTCTGGTAGAATAAAAAGTGCTTTGGCTTTAAACGGCATCCGAGGATCGAACTCGGGACCTTCGGCATAACAGGTAATGCTCTTACAACTGAGCTACCTCCCTACGCTGTTTTAAACTTACTATTTCGGGTAAAATATTTACTACTTTATAAAAAAGAAATTTGTATGTATCTTATGCATGCCGTGTACATAAATGAATTCAATAATATAATAAATAAAAGTAGACCTTATTAGGTACTTACTACACTATTTATACCTCGCTGCTATTATTAAAACCATTATAGTAGGTAGTAGGTACCTACTTTTGTCTTTGGCTTGCCACGAGTCTTTTTTGCGTGTGCGGAAGGTTAGTTACAGTTAGTTACTTACATGCGGTGACCCTATCTGAGGACAGTTATAGGTAGGTACATGTTTATTGAAAAAATTTACTTTGATGAGCCGCCCATTAAAATGAAATTATTAAAATTTCTTGGATATAAAGATAAGTTTTTCTTATTATGTACGAATAACTATTATAAGATCAAATACATAGATATTCTGGAATTTTACTAATTATTTGTTCTAATATAGTGGCCCTCATAGAATAAATATTCAACTGCGGCTATAAATAAATAGCAATAAATAGTCACGGCTCAAATAAAAACTATAAAAATGTATAGTTTTTTTAATAATCATATAAAAAATGCACGTTAGTATAGTGTATATAGGTAGTGACTGAAGATTAAAAAAAGTGTTATATTAGTTATATAAAAATTAAATAAGTTACCCCACTCGGGTACCGTTCGGCACTCAAACGTTTACTTACACAGGAGCTCACGCTCGACCTGGAAAGTGTTGGGTGCGATTGATATAGAATGAGAAAAACAAGTGATTAATATTTATGTTTTATTTTATTTTATTTTTTGTAAAAATGCCTGTGGTAGATTATAGCGAGGGTAGCTGTCCCTCGCAATATTTGTAACCGAATACTTTTTAAGAAAATGTGTTACAACATTCCTTGAAATTTGTAGCAATTTTAGCAAATATAGAAGCCACGTTCTGTAATCTTATCCTATAGTAGCACAAAATCAGGGGTATTAATTGTACCATTTAGAAACATCGTGGATAATTGGTCGTAGTATGAGAAGACATTTGTGTTAGTAAATTTGAGGAATTAGTTTGCCACGAAAATATTGGAAAAACACTAAAAAATCATTTCGTCAATATAATCAAAACCTCTATTCATTTTACATTAAAATTTGTTAAGCAAAATATAAAAACCGGGACAACATCCAGCAAAGTTAATACAAACCATTCAAAATTACAACATTTGTAATTTTTGAAAATAATAGTACAGATGAATGATATTCAGATTATTTCAGAGGCCACTTCGATTTAATTTTTAAAATTTGGTATTCTGAGGTTTTTTGGGGATGCTCTCTTTAAATGAAATAATAGCGTCCCTGCAGCTCTTCCAGTTATACCGGAAGTTGACGTCAACTTTGTTATTTTAAGTGGAACACCCTGTATATTATTCAATCCATCAATCCATGCATCCATCAATAACCTTGATGGTATGATTAGAAAGCTTATGCAGCTTGTGGATTTAACTCTCTCACTTGTGAATATTGTCGTTCTATATCGTTCTTGATATAAACAACACAGGGTTTTAAGTTAGGATTTTCGATTTTTCGAAAACAGGTAAACTTGATGAAAGTGAGCGTAATACCGACCGAAAGTGACCGAAAGTGTAGAATCCAAAAATGCAATAATATACAGGGTGTCCTATGTAAAAATTCAAGTTTTTATGGCTTGCAGTTGACCTAATATGGTATTAAATTTTTACCACCCTGTAAGCAACCACTAACCCTGAAGATGTGATTAGAAAGCTTATGAATTTAACTGACTCCCCTGTGATTATGACCGCTCTATCTTTCTTAATATAAAAAACACGGGGTTTTAAACTATAAAATATATACATATAAAAAAAATAAAATATATCGAAAATGGTTAACTAGGAATAGGGAAACTTGATAAAAGTAACACTAAAATCCAAAAATGCGATAATAAACTGCGATGTTCCATTATAAATAACAAAGTTGACGCCAACTTTCGGTGTAACCGGAAGAGCTACAGGGACGTCATTATATTATTACCAATTTCAAAATTTAAATCCAAGTGGTCTCGGTCTCTGAAATAATCTAATAGGATACTTAGAAACTTTTAGCCGCTCGGTATAGACACCAGTTTCCAAAAGTGTTTCATCTTTTACTTAGGCACAATTTAAACATAAATAATTAGTATGATGTATTTTTGAACATAGTCCTTCCTACCCATTGGATAATTTCAATTTATATAATTTAATGCTGCACTTTTGGAAAACCCCAGTCAGTAATCAAAATATTCTCGGCGCGAAACCAAACTATCTTTCTAATGTCCCTCGTAACGAGGAGATTTTACTGTCGAACGTAGATGGCCGATGGCGGCGGCACGATTATGATCTCGAGAAATAAAAGTTCCGACGGAGAGGAGCAAGCAACTGATATAGTTATATTCTGTAAACTTTGGAATATCAACCGATATAAAAATTAGGTATTAGCAGCGACGAATACCTACCTACAGATGTAGATCTAAGTATATAAAGTACCTACCTCGCTGCACCAAGGGAACTTATTCGAAAAACAAGAATTTTGTAAAATTGGACTCCATAACAACGTTCTAAAATTCTATTTCAGCGACTAAAATTATCCTCTATAAAATAGTGACATTTTAGTTAGTTAGTTACAAAGCATATATACCTACACTTTGGTTATTACCTAAAAAAGCTATAAAAAATAAACGAGATTGTTAAGATACAGAAGCCTAAATAAAACACCAACAGTTCAAACATTCTACCATCTTTAACGGTGTAATTTTTTACACATTCTTTAAAACTATTATACCTATGCAACTAACCCAGTGTAATCAGTGTTTTAGTATAAACACATCAACCCTTCATTGTGTTTACACAAATTACTAATTTATATAGTTCGAGATATTTCCATATACTTTATGCAATTTTAATGTAATGTAATGTAATTTAAATACCTACTTTTTTAGTAGGCACAGTAGTATGTATACCTATAACCTTATATCTTGGTTATACGAACACCACAAACAGCAACAAAAGTCCCAAACTTGCAGATTGTGGAGATATTGAGTACATAATTTTTAGACAATGTGTATGCATCACGTCCATATGGCACGAATTCTTAAGAAAAAAATCGTTATCGGCTACGGATC
This sequence comes from Pogonocherus hispidulus, assembly GCA_963924545.1. Lineage (NCBI taxonomy): Eukaryota > Metazoa > Arthropoda > Insecta > Coleoptera > Cerambycidae > Pogonocherus > Pogonocherus hispidulus. The sequence continues at coordinate 82,730,334 of OZ004693.1, forward strand.
GAACCTGGGACGCTCGGGTGACACGCCATGAAATAATCAAATGTGTTACTAATGACACGTATAAAAATTAGACTTTTGTAGACTACATTTGCAAAACTTTCATTTACAGAATGTTTTAAATTGGTATTATTGTAATTTGATTTTTATAATGTAAGCATATCAAATGCGAAGTATTTGGTAGACAACTGTTAAGAAAACATATTCACAAATAATATTTCACACCAGTTATGAACATAATAAATCCGGCAACAGCGACAGCACCTATACATGTGCAGTCAACCTTATTTAGCGACATCTGGTATTAAACGGTGGAAACAATTGTGGAGAATGTCCAATTTAGTTCCACTGGACACTCCTGCAAGCGCTGCTGGTAAAATTCCAGCAGAGCCATCTACGAATGGCCAGTAACTTTTCGGCTTCATGTCGCCCATAAAGGTGAAACGTCTTTGTAGATTCTATACGTCTCTGCTAATACTAAGCAAAAGTAATAAATATTCCTACTTTTTTTATATGGAAAAAGTTGATACTGTTTTCACTTTATTTCCGTCTTTTACACTTTCTTAAATTATTATTATATATTAATATTTTATATTGATATATATGTATCGATACATAATAATAATAAGCTGTTAAACCATAGATCAAGCAGAACAAGGCAAATTTTGAGGTTAAAACCCTTAGAAAACTGGCGGCAAATTCAAATTCATTAGGAAGTTTTCGGAACTTTCCCCCGCAATAATTATCCCGGCAATATTCCCGGAAAGTTTCCATTATTATGTTTATTTCTTTCCGAAATATTCCCATTTTGGAAATTTTCCTAGTCCCTAATCAACACTATATTTTTACCTCACGGGACTTACGTGAGACAGTTTTCACCTTAAAAGTAACTTTTTCTCGTTATTCTTCTGTAGCTTTGTTAACCGGGTACTCGTGTTTTACCCAAAAATTACTACATTGCATATGTAAGTATAATCACCTACCTATCATGCCGAATAAACTCCACGTCATGACCAGCATGGCAAGTCTTGATGCAATTAACGCAAATGGCATTTCTGTCAGTAGTATTACATGTCTGGCACCTGTAGAAATCATGCATAGGGAAAGACGTGTAACTGGATATCTTGTACAAGCATTGTCCGTTGGCCACCGCCTTCTCGACTGCATCCTGATTATTGAATATCTTGTTGCCCCTGACAATTGGTTGAACACCGCTAGCCAGGCAGAGCCCACCGAAGCGGTTATTGAAAATCTGATTGAACTCGAGAGTAGCGGTAGCATTGTTTGTTATTTCAACTCCAGCAGCAAGGCCATCGAAAATCCGGTTCCGCCTGAGTATTGGGTGGCTCTGTGTTGATATTAAAACGCCTGCCTGAGCATTTCTGAATATGTCATTTTCTTCTAAAATACCCTTTAAAGAAAAAATAAATAAATTTTCAGAATTTTGATGGACATTTAGATGTATTTCTCTAGAGAATATTTACAATAACAAATATTTTTCAAAGACAAATAAGCTACTAAAACCTAATTCTGTAATATATCAATTAGGGATGTTGACAGGTACCCAATAACAATTCGGTACCTGGTTCCCATTTTAGTACCCGATTCCCAGTTTAGTACCCGATAACCCGTTAAATATCTGATAACTCTTTAAGCACCTGCACTCAATAGGCCTCTGTGTGACTCATATGACTTGTTTTTGCAGTTTTGTGTTGCCGGCATTGTTAATAGGTTTGGCGATATAAAATATGATCTGAATGAGGGAGGCACCAGGGAACATGACGTAACTATTCAACTAACGTATTATATACACTTACCTCGAACAGCCAAACTTCAATAAAGGTAATTTTTTAATATATTTTTTTATTAATCCGATTCAGTTATTGTTATTAATATTGGTTAATCCTAATTATTACCCTAAAATAATACTATTTGATATGTTGAATGCTATGGGTTGATATCGCCTAATAAGTAAATAACGGGTAACAAGTAATTAACGGATATACCAGATTATTAACTGGTAGTGGGTAATTAACGGGTAGCGGTATCCCTAATATCAATGACACTAACAAACATTAAGGCACTATACCTCACCTACCGGACTTGTAATATAAAATACCATTTCATAATTTGGACTAGTTTTAATCAATCTATGCATATCTTATTGGTATGTTAGTCTGTTGGTTTCAAATTTTGATTTGATGTTTTTTGAAAAATCTAACTGTGGTATCATGTTCATGTCAAGCCTTGTCACAATAAACTCAGCTAAGCTAGGGATGTGCAATTCCACTAGCTTAAGTTCATTGACATTAGCTCCGGTAGCTCAGGAAGATTTATGATACTAGGGCGTAGTATTCGTAGGGCTGCTTTGAATGTTGACAATTATTTATTTGGGCACCAGGATAATTTTTAGATATAAGATAAAAGAAAACTATATAAAAGTTAGTTGAATACACTATAATCAAATAAGCAAATTGACTTGAAATTACAATGGAATATTAAAGTTACTATTTAACAATAATTCAAAAATGATGTAATATTGACTAAAAAATGGAAAAAAAAGTGACAAATGAAATTTTAAAATTGGCTAACTTTACAAAACTTATGAGGTTCGGTGACACTCTTACAATCTCGTTCCTTCTATGATGTCAGTACTCTCACCCTTAACCTGTGCTGATGATTGGATCCAGGTGGACTTGCCGTGGCAAAGTGGGGAAGCTAGAGCTCTAGTCCAGATGACGGTCACGTACTGGCTAAGTCCAATTTTACGGGGTGCATAATAGTCAACCTCATGGAACGACATTAAAATGTACGTTACAGCCTTCTGGGTGATAATTTCATGTATAAATATGGCATAACACTATGTTATAAATTATTACATAATAAATAATGCACTGCTGTAGAAAACAAATAATCTCACAATACTGAGGAATCGGAGAAAATTAACCCTTTCCACATGGCTCCATAACATATCAGCTTACGTACCAGACGGCTTCATTTTAAATGCCGCACAGACGATTGCCGCATATATACGGCGCTCACTTTTGCTACTGTAAATAACTTTATGCCTATATTGAAACAGTAGTTTCAGTAGTAGAAAGCATCTAAATAAACAACAAGTGGTCTGGTTCCTTCAGCTGATTGGCTCAGGTCTGATTGCGCATGCGTAAAGTATGACGCCGTTTACATACGGCTTCTGTCTGAACAACATATCATACATGCCGTTTTTATATGGCATTCATCCTGCCGGAAAGTTTACATGAGCCGTTTAACCATGGCAATAGTTCCTCAAATCCGCGCAATATTAATTTATCCGTATTTAAACGGCGGCAGTCCCCTGTGCCCAAATAATATTTAAACGCATATATACGGCACTCGTCTGTGAGGCAAATCCAAGAAAGCCGTTCATGTGCGTCAACAGTCCTTAAAGAGTTAATCTGTTCTTACTTTTCTTGTTTCAACGTATTTTTTAATATATAACAATAATTTTTATGATTTTTTATTTTGAAGCTTCATAAAAACTAAACTAATAAATCCCTATTCGCCTCTGCGTAAAAATGTTCTATTTTGCATACCTTATCAGGCATTCTCTACATAACTGAATAGAAAAAACGTGACCTTTATCATCTTCTAATATATAAAATAAATATTTACAGAAGACATAGATAATACAGTTATATTAAAATAATTCATCCAAGGAAATCGCAGAAAATTTCAGTGATTACCTATAGAATAGTTGTATGACAATATGAAGAAACATAATCCAAGAAACCAGAATCTCTTACCTTTCCTCCATTGAAAATGCATATACCGCCATCACGTCCATCAAAAATCTTGTTTCTCTTCAAGGTGGGATTAGAATCCGTCTTGATCCAGACACCTGCCATGGCATTGTCAAAGATTTCATTCTGCTCCAGCAAACCGAGCCCGCCATTATAAACTAACACACCACCATTCTGTCCACCCCAAATCTTATTACCTCTAATCACAGGATTACTACCGGTCCTGATCTGCACACCCGAATACAAGTGATTGAAAATGTCATTGTCTTCCAACTTGCCATGTCCGTTATCATAAAAGTACACACCCACTTGTTTGCCCGAATGAATACGGTTCCTGCGCAGGACAGGGGTGCTGCCCGTGGTGATCCAAACACCCGCCAGAGTGTTGGCATACACTTCGTTCTCTTCGATTAACCCCTGTCCCTTCTCATGAACGTATATACCACCATGTTGCCCATGATGGATTTTATTGTGTCGCACTATGGGGTCACTATTAGTCCTTATTTGGATGCCAGCCAGAGCGTTGCCATAAATATTATTGTGTTCAATCAGTCCCCTACCCTCTCCGAAAATATACACCCCACCCTGATGACCGTTGTAGATTTCGTTACGCCGTATTGTCGGATTGCTGTTGGATGTTATCCAGACACCAGCAAAGTTGTTCGAATGAATTTTATTGTCTATGAATTGACCAAGCCCGTTCTCGTGCACATAAATTCCCCCGGTCTGACCATGGTGAATCTCACAGTGTACAACTGTCGGGTTGGCTCCTGCTTTTACCTCGAATCCAGCTATTCGATTGTTGTGAATGTCATTAGCTTCGAAATACCCCTAAAAATTAATATACTCCTGAAATATATTCCTGAAACATACTCCTTAATGCCAGTTCTTGTATCAGTTGACATAAAATTTGACAGATTTTGTATGCAGTGGTTTCACTTACAATTTTAAAATTAAAATAAAACTACACTGGCAATTTGATGTCAACCAGAACTGGCGTTAAATAAAAAACTATTAGTGTTAATTTTCCAGAAAATCAATTGAGAAAATTTTCCGACAATTTATGGAAATTTTCCAGGCCATTTCCGTGTTCATTTTACATATCATAGTTTTAAATATTTTTAGCAATCTTTCTTGGGGAAAAGATGAGATACTTATTATTTAACAAAGGGATGTTTTCGACATAGGATCTGGACCAGTTCTCACCGAATAAGGTAATCAACTTCATGACGAGGCGGTACCCGTTAAATATAATTATACTCAAATTCAGAATTAAGCAAAGTGGAATGACCTCGGCGATCTGGTAAAATGCGGTGAAGCATGGGCGTGCGTATTCTGTTTTACCATTGGGCACATTTCAGTTAATATATACTCGTATACTATTCTATAGAATACTTCTAGTATACGCATTTCCACTTTTTTAACTAACACAAATAAGTATAAACACTGACACAAAGAATAAATACACTGATAATTTTACCACAAATTTTTACCGTTAAGAAACGCGCGCGAATTAACCCAATATCACGCCACTGCTTCCCCAGAACTCGAGCACAGTCGCTTATTGATTCCCATTGGTTCCTCATTCGACCAATCAACGTCGTTGAAGCTCAGAAAAAAAGAAAGCGAAAATTCAAGAATATGTATGCTAAATAAGGATGAACAGCTTGTCGTCAACTTTACGGCGTTCGCAGTTGCCAAATACTGGGAAATTCCTTGATATTATCAACGAACATAAACAAAGTCTTTGTTTATGTTTGGTGATATTATTAAGTAAAAGACAAATTAAACAGTGTGTTTGCTCTAATAAAGTACAATAGGGATAAGGGACGTTAAAGACAAGTAAAAAAATGGGTAAATAAGATTATTAATACGTTTCCTGTTTTAAATAAGAATACTTTAGAAATAAATGTGACAACACAGATCTATTCTTTTTCCGGTCATTGCACTTTGCTTAATTCTCAATCGCAGTATAGGTGCGGGTCCCGATAGAGCACATAGAAGCGGGGAAATTTTGGTTTTCATCTCTCTCACTTTCGAACTTCATCACCCATCCTAACAATTCTTTCGGGAGCATATTTATATATATTTAAAATATGTTTAACCATCGTGAAGGCATTATTCTTAACTTACATAATATTTAACATAAAAAAATACATTTCCACGTTGAAAAATTATCTAATTATCCCCTTTATTTTGTTTAAACATGGAAAATTATTCAGTTATGTGAGCAAAATGAGTCTTGATAAATGGATATTTATCCATTTATTAGCCTCTGACACCCTTTTACAGAATTCCTGCTATACCTATCTCAAGCAATTTTGAATGTGGCTTAAAAGAAACTTAAAAATCAAAATCTGGTTTGCTAGAATGTTGAGTACACACAATTTTTTTTTAATAAAAAAATTTATAAAACGAAGAAAGTTTTTGTACGAATTTTTGTTTCAAATATCAATATACAGCCACCTCGGAGAAGGAACAGCAGAAAGATAGGCAAATATTTAAAGAAAATGTGCTGACAAGTAACAACATATTACATTCATTACAATAGTTATTGACAACAAAAATGAATCAAGAAAATGAAAACCAACATGGTGTGTCTGGAAACAGGGTGTATAAAATTTTAGTGAAAATTTTCTAGAACTTACCAGAAAATATTTCTAATCATAATTTTCTGGGAAATTAACAATACAATAGTCAAAAATATTAAATCATTTATTTGAGAAAAAATTACCAATAATTAATACTTGCATAATTTTAATTTACTGTAATTCTCTAAATTAGTTATTACATTTGTTTGTTTTATTATTATGTTACGTGTTATTATTAGTTATTACGTTTGTTGGTTTTGATTTGATTAATCAATAAATGTTATTTTATTCTTACAATTTAAAATTAAAACATGAACATTTTTTGTATGCACATTATATGGTTTTCAACAGTGTTTCAAAATAGTATTACTTCATAACTTATTTCACTTACCAGTCCATTATCAAATGTGAATATACCGACATCCCTTCCATGATGAATATGATTACGTCTCATAATGGGGTTGGCATAATTCTTCACCCAAATACCGGCCAAAGCATTTCGGCTAATCTCATTGTCCTCATATGTTCCTTGAGCATAATCCGTGACATACAGCCCTACGTTTTCACAGTCACTTATATCACAATGACGAATAACTGGGTTTGCGCCAACTCCGCTGACGCAGACAGCAGCACCAACTATAAAAAAACCACAAAACTTTTGTTTTATTCCATTCACACTCGGTTAAGTGTATTTTATCGTCCAAATGTAAATATTGAGGCAATTTTAATAACCAGTAAATAAACCGAATTTCACTTACCTACTGACGTACTCCTTATGATACAATGATCGATAGTGGGGCTGCAATTTTCTCCAACTTCCAAGCAGTAATGTTTGTGGTGTGGCACAGTAGAAGTTACATCAGGGGAAAACTTTAGCGTAAGATGCCCTGCATAAGCATTTTTAGCGCCTTCCACAAACATTACAGTAGATTCAGATTCTCTTTCCAATATAACTGACTCCGCCACATTTCCAGGAGCAGCACCTGAAAGAAATAGGCTTCTTTGAGCAAAGAGCACCTAAGAATGTAACAATAATTGGTAATCCTTGAAAGCAGATTATGTCGTGTACAACAGACAGATCAGACTGTGATTATATTTAGGACACAATACCAGATAATGAATAATTAATCCGTTATTACTATACAAACACTAGTTTTCAGCTTGAACATGTTTGGTTGACATGTTTCCTGTCATCTATACAGGGTTATTCAGAACTTATCTCTAAAACTTTGAGGATATCTGCATCCTTAAATAAGAAATCGATATCACCAAAAAAATTTATAATAAAAGTCTTAGGATTTCCCGTAAACAATGTTTAAAGTTATACCATTATAAAGGACTATGTAGATGGGCAACTGTACTTCAACATCTGATATACCTACCACATTCCTAAGAATGTGGTAAAAAAAGTAAACACGTTTTTGTACTGGAACGCCTGGTTAAGACCGAGCGAATAAAGTTGGAGTGGGGATAATATCTCTATTGTCTATTCAGTCATCAGTCTATCTGTGTCCTCTCTCAGTGCCGGTGTTTTATTTATCGTAGGAGTGTTCAACTGTAAAATTTTCAAAATGGCTCATGTGTACAGTAATGCTGAGTTAATGGACTGTTACCAGGGAATTATCAATTACGAGTTAGGTTTTGTGAGTGGTTGTTGCAGCAAAATGCTGAAAATCCCCAATTTACTTAATAATTTGCGTTTACAAGATCAGCAACCAGGAGGAACATTCGGTTTAGAGCGGCAAAATTGGATAAGGCGTGCCCAAAAGTGTGTACAAGTCGAGGAATATTATTTCGAACAGCTTTTGTAACAAGGTATGTGCAAATTTTTTATAAATTTCATGTTTCTAATACCTAGTAATCAAGTAGCGCAATTCTTCAAAATTAGTGTAACAAAATTTTATTCATTTTAAAGACACGTCACTTTGGTCACATCTATCTATCTTTAAGTTTATTTTAAAGTAAAAACGCTGCAAATCTTTTTTGCGCCGGGTGTCGGTATACTCTCAGAACTTCCGAAGTTTTTTTCGTGCTAGCCAGTTTGCATTGTCAGTCCCAAGGTCACTCCATTACAGTGGACCAGTATCCAGTGGCATGCAATGAAAAATTTTTAAATAGTTTTCAGAAGCCGTCAAAAAATGTTTTTTTGCACTACCACATTTCTACATGTATGTTGAACATCCCCAAATTTTATTATGGATAAGTTCTCAATAACACTGTATATTCTAAGATCGTCACTTTTAAAAAATACTAATGACAAATCATTATCACTTTTTAAATTTAAATATGATTGCTCTTGTATCACTTAAAAACCGTTATATTTTCATTTTTAAAAAATGATGAGATTGTTACAAAACTGGTAAATAAAAAACCTAGATAATATAGTCTACTAACCTATTAAAGCTATGTCAGAATCGATAACTAGAAATTCCCCGCGATAGGTACCAGCATGGAGGAAAATTAAGGCACCCTGTGAGGAACCCTCTGTAGAATGGTTGCTACAGGAACCAGACACCGATCCAGTGGTACTATTTGAGCCGCTACGTTCATCAGCATAATCAAGGGCACCCTAAAATTAAAATGTTTGTAAATGAATCACATATCGCTTTAATGTGTAGCAAACAAACACTCACCTGAACTGTGTTAAAGTAAACAAGATTTCGGCCTTTAAAAGTGATATCCTGGTAACCAAACCTGACATGAATACCACGGTATAGTTGTCTAAAAGATTCTTTCCAAGGGTTAGCAAGCTCCGATTCTTCTGGGCTGATAAACTCAAAACGACAAGGTGCAGGATTAAATAGTGGCAAATCATATTCGTATACACTTTGATAGAGTCGCTTCCTAAAAAAAAAAACAAAAAAAATGTAAATGAATTAATTTAAAAGAACGAAATAAGAATATATCAAAAAATAAATCTCATTGAACCAATACGTGCAACAGTAATTATTAATTATTCATAATTAAAACAAAAAATTAGAAATAGTTAAGGAATTCAATAAAATCAATTATGTATCAATTAATGAAATTATGTTATAGAAAATATCCAAACATATTAATAGATGCAATTTTGAACTTACCAAATTTCGGTGTCATTGGCAATAGCCTGAAAACGTTTGCAAACTTGACTGACACGGCACAAATCTTGTTCCAGTAGATAATTAAAAATCGTAAGTAATACCTCATCGGGCAACTCATATTGTAAGTAGTGAGCAGCAGTATTTGTACAATCTGAAAAAAATATAAGCATCAATATTTAGAGCTTTAAATGTTAATTTGGCAATCAATGTAAGGATTCACATATTTATTTTGTTAAATTACACTTGTGAAATTTTGTACCTGTTATTTCCTTGATTATTTCTAACAATATGGGAAAAAAACCATAATCATTAATACAAGTTTTAATACTTTTAATAGTTTATGATAGACCCACGGCGGAAACAATCATGTGGCATATCACTAGACCTCAGGTGGAGGTCAAGAGGAGAAGTGTGGCAGATAACACAATAATAGACCTGTTCATTTCATCGCACCCACTATGTGTATCCAACAACCAGCTTCTGGGGTATAACGGTGTAGTGAATGCATTGCATTGAAGTAGGCAATGCGATGTATATACATCAGTGACGGCCCGTGACCTATTTTATTATATGTGCTGCAAGGTAGGTTTTGAAAATAGGCAAAGTTTTTTCTACATTTGTGGGTAAAACAGACAGATCAATCACAAAAACACCTAATCATCTTTCATTTAAAACAAAGCATTTATTTTTCAGAACAGCCACATATTCAGTTAAATATATGTCTTTTTTAAATTGTCCGGGGGTTTTGATATAATTACATAGGTGATAGGTATATAAATTTAATTGTCTGTTGAATTTTTGAGCTATATTCAATCAACCAATTTATTTCTTGAATAAAAAACTAAAAAAATCCATTTTCTTCATTTTATTGTTGTTATTTTTAAGGACTTTCCTACAAATATCCTACGTTTCGTCCGAGTTTTCCGACATTTTCAACATTACCTAATAGCTAAAAATAATGGATTAACATAAATTAGGTTAATAAAAATGCAAAATACAGCGGTCATTATTTCACTACAAAACACATAGTTTTACCATCTCTTATAAGTTTAAAGTAATCGTTAATGGAAGCAAAATTAATGCAAAACAGTGTATGTTGCTGCATTACAATATGATTTACCTTCGTTAGCATCCATACTGCAGCAGTAAAAGGTAAGTGTATTTAAATAATTTTTATGAATATGTACCATTTGTGTCCATGAATAAATGTTTGTACTGTACTGAGGCGCGACAAAATGACAGGTGCAATAATAAAACACTTGAAATTAAACTATAGTTGGTTGCATTTTTAACTTTCTTGTCCAAGGTTTTAGACTAGAAAGCCTTCTTACATGTGTGGGCCTCTGGGTATTCATGTGTGAATACCCAACTATTAATAAAAATATAAACTGAATGTTTTAAGAAGCATAACAGATTGGTAATATTGGTATTGCTGAAAATCACAAAGGGTGTATGTAACATCTTTTAATGAACTAGAATTCCTAAAAAATGGAGATTGTTAAGAGTTTATTTCATAATAAAGGGATGTCTTGTTTTTAGGGTTACGAAGTTTTTGTGATATCTAACGGGCATAAACCAACACTCTCAAAGGGTATAATCCAAGATGGAGCTTTGGGATTAATAATTTCAATGGGCATTACTATATGCCATTTACAAATATACCCTTTTACACGTACACAGACTTTATTTGTCGAAAGTTATCCCATATATGCGTTTGAGAATATTACATCTCTTTATATGAATTTAGGAGTCATACATGTAAGTCCGATGAATTATATTCAACTCTGTTGCCACCACGTAACATCTATCGTAACTACGAGCCCTAACAACTAAATGTTGGGACAAGGTATTATTTTGGATATAATACAATGGCTCATCAAAACTGCTGAATTATTTTGTTTATTTTTTTAAATACAAACATAACAATATATCCTAGACTATTTGAACACATTTTCGTGCCATGGTGAAGCAAGCGGTAGTAATCATAGCGTATTTAGTCATTGGAAGACCAAATTGGCTGACAACTAAATGTTGGGACAAGCACAAATCTCACATTTAAAATGTTTAAAAAACGCTATATAAACATCAAAAAAACGTTTTATTTATTCATTGACAGTTTGTAAGTGATGTAAATAGTTATAAGTAGTAGTATTTGTTGAAATATTTAAATTTTGTTAATTTAAATTGGAATAATGGGTCGTCGACAAGCTACCGAACAGAAATTATGTGAAATTATCATTCACCAATACAATGCGAGCAAGACAATGCGTAAAATTTCTAGTAATTTACCTATTCCAAAGACCACAGTCTATAATATAGTGAAAAAATATGGTGAGTCTGCCAATGTGGATGTTCGAGGTAAAAGTTCGGGGAGACCAAAAGTTGTTTCACAAAGAGATTTACGAAATTTAGTTAAATTATGCAAATCAACGAGAAGAAGTACCGTTCGAGACATAACTGCTCAATGGAACAGGGCAAGTGGATTAAATATATCTAGAGAATGTTGCCGAAAATACATTCATAAATGCGGTTTGGGATTTTACAAGGTAAGTTCAGTATTGTATGGTTCATCCTTGCAAAAAATTGATCCAAATTCGTATTTAGGCCGAAGAAAAACCGCTATTGACAGAGATTCAAAATAAGAACCGTTACAATTGGGCAAAATCTAAACTTCTGTGGACAGAAAATGACTGGAATAAAATAATATTTAATGATGAGGAAAAATTTGATGTTTGCGTTGGAGATCACCGTAAACGGATAATACAAAATAAAGCAGAAGCTTTTCATAAAGACTGCTTAAAAAGGGTTGTGAAGTTTCCAAAGGGAATTATGGTTTGGGGCTGCATGTCGGCAAGGGGCTTATGCATTTTAAAATTTATAGATGGTACTGTAAATACTTAAAAATAACAAGAGATACTTCAGACCTCACTTTTACCTAGCGCGCAAAATTGTTTCCTAATGAGGATTTCATCTTCCAGCAAGATGGAGCATCATGTCATTCGGCAAAATCTACCAAAAAATGGTTTGGTGATAATAATATAAAGGTTTTATCTCATCCAGCCAGCACTCCGGATCTAAATGTGATAACTGTGTGGCATAAAATGAAGCAGTATTTAAGAAACCATCCTCAACGCACTATTTCTGATTTGCGGACAAAACTACAAGAGATTTATGATAATATTTCTCCTCAAACGTGTCAGTCCTGTCAGCAAATTTGACCTTCCAATGACAAAGTACGCTATGATTAATGCCTATTCCTTTACCATGGCACGAAAATGTTTTCAAATAGTCTAGAATATATTGTTATGTTTGTATTTAAAAAAATAAACAAAATAATTCAGTCGTTTTGATAAGCCATTGTATTATTTCCAAAATATTATCTTGTCCCAACATTTAGTTGTTAGGGCTCGTAATACCAAAGACACATCTTTAGTCATAGCCAATCATAAATTTGTATGCTTCCTTGACAAATTTACTATTAAGAAGTTAAATCTGTTGACTTTTTTTACTGCCCTTCTGTCTGCGCACATTATTGTGCGACTGTAAGAACAGTATTAATCTCATATCTAATGAAGGGAAAAGGCACTTCAAACACTAGATCAATGTATTTATGAGAAAAAGTAAAAATGTAAAATATAAAAATACTTCATAAAGCCTACCATATCATTTAAACTGATTTTATGTAATTTCGGAAACTCAATTACTTTGTTATTTCATAAGATGCTCTTCAAAGCAAGGTTCTTATGTATATAATGGGCACCGCTATAACAAAAATCATGTCGAAAGTAATAATATTAACTGTGATATTTGATTTCGAATTCCTAATATGTTTGAAACGGTCAGCGGTCAGTGGTCACGTCACACCATCTGAGTGGGAAAAGGTAAAGAGAGCGGAATTGCCTATTTTGATTAATGGCTGAATTATATAAAAAATATAAAAGTAAACTAGTAGAATACAAAAAAGCAAAATGTAATTAAATATTAAAGCAAATCAAATTCAATGCCGTGGACCTGAGGAATAAAACATGAAATAATTTCATACAGAAAAATATGTTTCCTTGATTTTATGTTCATAAACTAAGATAAGAAAGATGTTGCTTAGAAAATAGATACATTAAGCTTAAGCATTAAGCTTTATTCTAATAATTTGCCATACATAGACATTTTTATAGTTGATATGAAATATATGAATAACAGTAGATTGAAGTCCTGAAATGATGTGTGTCAAATTAGACAGGTACGTTAATGAGATAGTTACCATCTATTTTAATAGTCAATAGAATTAATTGCATTTTTAGATGTGCCAGAAAAAATTATATGAACAAAAAAAACCTAATGTTACCTAAACCTAAAAAATATGTACAAAATTAGTATATGTCGTGCGAGCCACATTGAACTATAAGGGAACAAGTGAGCGGCTGACCGTCTATGGATGGTGTGATATCACAGCATGACTTGTTTGCATTTTCACACGCTCAGTTTTCATGATAGGGAAAAATTGTTGAAAAAATGGGAATTTTTTGCAGGTTAACTGTGCTTCTAAAATGTGAATTTCAAAAAAAAAAAGTTGAGTGTGCCTATTGGGATCCTGAAATTTTATTTGGTCAGTACAATTTACTTTTCCACCAAGGGTAGGTTAATATAACCAAACCTATGAGTAAACTTCCCATACATAAAAATACTATACCGATCAAGTGTGACGTCCCACAGGTTTAAACATGGAAGCTGCCATTTTGATATTACCTTGTCAAAATTCAGAATGGCCAACTGCCTATACCTACTATCATTGTAATCAGTGAAATCCCTCCCTAGGATAAGACGGTCAGACGTGGAAATTTAAAAACATTTTAGTAGGTATTCTATCAGAATGAAAAAATGTATGTAACATATGTTCTTTGGTAAAAATTGTTAGTGCACTTATAACATTTAGATAAAATAATTACTTATAACATTTAGATAAGGTTGAGAGATAAGTATAAGCAAGACCAATATGTACATGTACAATTATTATTCTTAAATGAATATAGGTGTAAATTGTTATATTTATGTTTTGTGGATATGTATACATATGTTAACAATTTAAATTATTTACCTGTGGAAAGTAATAGTAGAGTTCTCTGAAGAGAAGTTTGGGGATATTTTTACAGCCTCGAACAAATTAGGACATTATAAATAATATAATAACCTCAACCTCAAAGTACACCAAAGTGACAGACACCTTTGACAAGCTAATATAAAAATAACGGCATCTTCCATCCCCTTTTATTACCAACATTTACAATAGGTGCATATGGTCTATAAGCAGTAGCTATACATAGTACCTATTTTTATGTATGTAGTATACTCATACTCTGATGTTTTGTTTCAGAGTTGAGTTTATTAGCATAAAGCATAAAGTTAAACATATACATCCAAATACATAGCAAGATCTAGAGAAATCTTAAGCTACCTTCCATCTTTGGTTTAATTGAAGTTTATGCAACTTTTTTTTTCTTTCAGACTACATTTTTTAATATAACTTTTTACATGGATAGCATATTTGTGGTACCACAAGACCCACTTGTACCCTAATAAGTAAACTGTCAACTGAGACATATATATTTATACATGATGACATGCAGTCAAAATGTTTGTTATTGTTAAGGAAAATATATCAATAACACAATTGACAGTTGTAAACTGATGTACCTACCAATGTTACTAATGCCCTTATTATTACATAAATTAGTACTTTCAAGTCGGTGTCCGGTGACTGAACTAAATCTTCTGGGCTCTTCCACATGGTCAGTTTTTAATCACAAATGTTTCGGGACTCTCAACAGTTGGCGTATTCAGTGCTTATAGTACACATTGTAACAATTCAATTGAAATCGGGCACTTAATTTATTTCAATAAGAGTAAAAAACTCCTATCAAATAAATAAAGTGATCTTTTAAAACCTGTATAATAAATAACTAAATTTATTCTAACTAATAATATTCATTGTATATTTTCTCAATTCTATCAGTGTAAATTTAACTTAAAATAATTACTTAAACTTTAAACCGAAAGACAGCAAAGGTTAGTATAAGTATTTAGGTTAAATCAATAAACATTTTATATTTAATATACTTTTCCTGTTTTACAGTTGAAGAGATAATTTAAATAACTGACTTCACATGCAATGAAGTCCTAAAATATAAAACTGTCACCTACATTTAAAAGGTAATTTTTAAAAACAGGAAAACTTTTGACAATAAAAAGCGTTCAAAAATTAACCCAGATGAGAACGGAAAAAATGTGAATCCTTACATTATTTTAAGGGACCATTAGATTTTTATGGTTATTCATGTGAATATTTGCAATTTCCTGCAAAATCATATGAGTTTCATAAAGTGTTTTACAAAATATTTTTCTAATTTCTTTATACTTAATCTTTCTAACACATTATATTTATCATACATTCCTTTGGGGATATCTACCTTACTATTGGAGATAGACTCATCAAACCAAAAAATGTCAATGTATTTGTGGGAGAATACTCAATCGAAATCTATAAAAATGTACAGGGTATTCCATTTAAAATAAGAAAGCTTGATATCTACTTCCAGTAGAAACGAAAGTAATATAAATATGGCCACTGTTTTCAATGGATAGAACATGAGAGCAATATGGCCGAACCCAAAAATTTTTTTTCATCAAGCATATAATAATACTTACATTATATTATGTAAGACGTATTATAGAAAAGGCCTATTGTTTTACTAGTAAAGAAATATTCTCATTTTTTACTATTACAAAAAAGTAAAAGTGTAACAGATTAAAAAAGAGTCATGTAGCTATGATTTCTGAGAACTGTCAGTTTGAAATTAAACGTCACGTCAGATTGTTTTTTATACAAGCATAAATGTGTGAAGAAATACAGTTTTAATTTTAATGCATGAACAAAAAATAGTATATGTCACTCGGAGTATAAAGCTCTTTATGTATTTCGCTCAGTTTACACAGCCTTGGTTAATGCCTCGTCTGTGTAAGCTTCTGGGCTCAACAAATAAATGTTCGCTTTCTACTCCTAGTAACATAATATACAATATCTAAATTAGTTTTAGAATTTACTTATCATTACACACCCTGCATAATAAAAAAAATGTTGAACATATTAGTAATTCAATAATGACCTTTAACAATTTCTCACATTTTTAATCAAAAATATAGAAATGTAGAGTTTACTTAAGTTTATCTTTTGCCAATATTTCGGTGCAATACAATGCAATGCATTTTACGATTTATGAAGAAAAAATATACACTTAAAATTAAATATGCCATACATTAAGCATAAGTTTTTTTATTGATTTTTTCCATTACTTAAGTTTTTTAAGTTCTAATATCATAAGAATAACTTTTTAGTAAATAGGATAAGAGTTAATATAAAATAGAATTTAAACATACTATATCTATGTAAATTCTGTTTCATATTAAAAGTATATTAAAAGAAACTGGCTTGACATTGATAAGGTGTCAGTAGTTTAAACAAAGTTTAAGGACCATGATGGGAAGCCAATATGGTAAACGGAGTGGTAAGCAAATTAGGATACTTTGTTTACATACCAATTTCATCACAATTTGGTGAGCTTCATGTTATAGGTTTACTCTGAGATTGACAAGTTTAGTAATTTAGGTATTTTTAGCTTGTGTTAAAATACTATCAATGTCGGATCATCAGTGTAGTTGCTATGCCGAATGTCCCTAGACTTTCTGCCTCAGTAACTCTAGATCTAAATTAAGATTTGTTAAAAAAATTTTGATACATTATGTATCTAAGCTTAACCCTGTCCTCGACCTTTTTGTGTAAGTATTGCAACTACATTTTTATTTTTGTAAATGCAATTAATTAGTCTTAAGATAAGGTGATGACACAATTTTCATAATTAAAAGTTGTGAGTAAAACATTACTCACTCTCATAGGAAGCAGAGCAAGTTCGACGGGGCCTCTTTCTAGCAGGTAGCATGGCCGCAGTGTACCCCTGGGCAGGAGCTGTGGGGGTGGCGGGAGAAGTAGGAGATCCAGCCGTGGCTGCACTCGTGCTTGGCCCAGGCCCGTCGTGATGGGAGGGTGACTTCCTCCTCAAATCGTACGGAGAGTGGTGTGCAGGAACTGCTCCCCCACTGGTGCTGGAGCTGGGAGGGGCTAAGGCCTGGGGGCCCCCAGGAGCTACGGCAGATGGGGCCGGAATGTTCTGATTCGGCTGAATTGGGCAGGAAGGCTCACATGGTTCTGCTGTAAAAGATTGCCATTACTTTTTACTAACACATTAATTACACTAATTTAGATATATAATATATTATTATATTTTTTTTTTCTAATACGTTGTTTCTTTTACAAACTAAATTACCTTTTTTATTTTGGAAAATGCATATACCTAACATGATTCAATTGTTTTAATTTCATTAGTTTTGAAAGATAACCATCGAGATATCCATTTTTGAACAGACAAGTCATTAACAAAAATAATAGGTGAATTTTGCCAAGTTAGTGATAAAAATTGGTACTTAAATTTGGTGCGTTTATGATCAGACTGCCATCTTTGTAACCAGTTTGAACATCGGTTAAGCTATTAAGGCACAGAAATAATTTTTCTGTGATCATGTCTACATTTACCCTGATAAGATGTTCCTATAAAATCTATAAACCCAGAATTATCAACAAAAGATGGGGATTTAAGCAATTACTTAGTTATAACCTGGTTATAGAATCAATATAGCATCCGAAACCATGATCTTACCAGGATATTATTACCATAAGATAAACTCGTCAATGTGAAAACCCGCCCAAGCTTATTTGCATCTGAAAACAGATATCTCAATAACAACTAACTGTCATTTGAGTTTCCCAGATGAGTCTATAACCCCATCGTAATCTATTTTAATTATTTAAGTATTTGGTACAATCATATTTTTAAACTTGAAATTGAGGAGGAAATAGTTTTTTTTTGTGAAATAACAAAAACACAGGACCAGTTTTTATCCTGATAATGTATTTCACACATTAAGCAAAGTCTAGTTTTCTCCGAAGTCTCCTATTTTGCATAGTTAAAAGAAAAAGTGTAATTTTTTTAACATTCTGACAAATTATTAACCACCTCAAGGTTAAGAAGAGTTACCTACCTATTTAAGTACAATGTTCACTTTGCTTACACCTTGTTTTTTTTTTAAGTATTTTTAACTGCTGCTAAAAGTAGCCAGATAAGTAGCCTTACCAAGCAAAAGAGTAAAGAAACCTTGAAAGAAGCATGTTGCACACTGGTATGTCTGGCTAATAAAGTTCTTGTTTGTCTATATTTTTTACTTATTTTGGTTTGTGTTATTAACAAGGTTATTATTGTTAATGTCACCATCTCTAGGCGACCAAGAAAAATAATTATTTCAATTCTTTTTAGAAAAATATTACTTGCAAAAGATGAAGTAGGTACCTACCTAGGTAAAAATATTCACCATCGCTAACTCATTTACCTATTCATTAAAAAGAGGATGTTCCTTTAATTAATACTTAGATGTTATTTTTTGTAAAATTTTAATGGTGTAAACAGAAATAAATTAATAGACCTTTACATTTTTTAGTTTTCGTTTATTAAATGGAACATATATCCAAAATTTGAATATAAAGTTCTCTCATGAGTAGGATGATGTAGTCATTATGTCTGCCTATAAAATAGTAAGCAAAATATACTTAGTTGATCATACCATTAAGAATGTGTTCAAAAGATTATCAGTTTGTTGGTGTTCGTTATTATGCAGATGCAGACTGCAGACAAACAAATTACCCTTATAGTATACCTACCCTATTAGTTCCAAAAATAAAAGTTAGCAGTTATAAACACTAAATTTTATACAATCCACATACCTACCTACCTACTTACAATTAGCTTGAAGAATATTAGGCACCTATATAATGTATCATTACACTTAAGTAGGTAATCAATCATTTTTGCTCCCATATTAGAAACAATGTTTAATAATCTAAATAAATTCGAGTGAAATAAAAATAAATGATTGTAACTAAGTACCCACCTACGTACTTTACATAATACTATAGATAATTGTGTATTATCTATGGTCTTTTATAGATACCTAATTAAAGAAAACAAAATCTAATACATGTGTTTTTAAAATTCCTTGGCAGATTGGCAAAAATTGCTTAGGCAGAACCGTGCCCTTTGCATTTGTCCATTTATGATACAAAATTCGATATTTAAAATTTGGTAAATACAACTTTCCAAAGAAAGTGAACCCCCCCCCCCCCATCGTCAGGTAATGAACTGTTTTTAATAAACATAATCACTAGGTTTCACAGTTACTGATTTGTTAAACGTTGGTACTTAAAAGACTTAACTAATTGGTACTTATGTGCCCGTAACAGTTGATCCTACCATGACTGTCCATTTTTCAATTATAGTTCTACCCTCCATAGCATCATAGAAAAATTTAAGTAGTAACAAGACGCTGCAATGTTCCATGATTTAACAAACCACAAAACAGGAGTACCTAGTACCTATACTCTTAATGCATGTAGGTAGGGACTAAATTCTGTAATAATAAGTAGATAGGTATATATAACGAAGTCATCATAAACGAAAAAATCATAGCCTCGTCTGCAATTATAGGTAGGTGCCTACCTATTCATTTCAGATCGTGCCAGCTTTTGCTAATTTTCAAGATAATAAGTTCTATTTTGAGTTCTAGATACATGCAATAGGGGCGAAATTCAGATAAAAATGTCATAAGATGAAAGTACCATGTTATATAGAATAGTTGGTACCTTGAAATAGGTACATTTTTTAAATGACATATAGGTAGTCGGTAGTTCTCTTGTGGATTTTCCTGAAAATTTTATTACTGAAGTAGGTAGGTAAGTATTCAGAAACATTTATTGATAGGTGTTCTATCTAATCAATTTAATATTTGTATAGATTGCTTTAGAGGTGAATATAAGATTTTTTTGTTTTGCAAATACCTATTTACCACCTATGTGCAAAACTAGGTATCAAGTTACTAGATATAAAACATAAACTTTCACTAGTTTAGATAATTATTACTAATTAGGTACCTACTACATAATTTTGATAATATTTAAATGGGGAGAGGAAGGCCTATACCCACAGATATTATAAAAACAAAATTAAAGTGTTCAGAGAAAAGCTATGGTATAACAGGAAAACAAAAGGGATAAAAAAACGAACACATCCTGCTGGTCAATAAAAAGGTGAACATAACACCTACTTATGAAAAAATAATGTGCTTTTATCAATATTTTGTCATCTGAGACAAATTTGGACTGATATCCCGGCTATACTTATCTTTATCTAACTATGTAGGATGCCCTGTTATTTTTATGTATATTTATTGGATGACATTTCAAGTAATTGACAAGTTAGACCGTTCCATATAAAAAACCACCCTAATATTCGCGGATAACATGTATTTCACTATTCTTGAGCATATGCCAGTAGTAAATCATTAATTTTTCAGGGCAGACAACAAGGCCTGGTTCATTTATAATAATCGGGTCGACTTTTAACAATTTCCAGGCTAGCCAGGTTGCTTACCAGAAGTTGTTCTTGACGGTGTTGGTATTCTGTTTGCTCCTTTCCTCCTCGATCTCCTCACATACGACCTGGAGGCCGTAAAAGAGGCGCTCGGCATCTTCACAATACACTCACTCACTTATTTTTCAAGTCCTAAACAAAGGAAACACTAGCACTACCAGCAGCAGCCATTTTTAGAGCAATACGATTCCAAGAAGGCAGAAAGCAGAGAGCGCAGGGCAGCACACCTGACCAATCGCTGCAGCGAGATCCGTTCACGTGAGCAGTAAAATGTCAGAATGGAGCAAGATATCAATGCAATTTTGAGTTGTTTTATCTCGATTTTTCTTTGTTTTATGTTATCAGTAACATATTTAGCTAGTATTCATGTGTGGAATAGCCCGTACAGCAGGTGAGTCCTAGTTTCGTAATTTTCTTTTACATCGATACCTTTTTTTAACAAAACTCACTGCAGACGGTGGACGTCTCTTACCCCTCACACCTCGCACCACACCGCATCGCGCACTCTCATTTATGAGCTGACTACCGTTCGCCGTTCACCGGTTCACCGTTTTCAGAAGACGGATCATGTAGGTACATAGAAATACCGTGGGAACAAAAAGTACAACTTTCCTAATTTATAATTTATAATAGTATTCACCCCGCTAGCAAGAGTGAAAAGCTCTTAGTTTTACATTAAGTACATGCGGAGTGGCTTCTTTGATTCGTAGTTACCATGCCTACCTAGATGCTAGATGTGGTTGTGTTATCTAGGAAATATTCCTCGTCCTCGTACAATGAGGTGCTGCCTAAGTACCTACTATCTTAAAAGAACTATACATATACAAAAATGTGTACCTCTATGTATAAAGACTTTATTGGGCTATTTAAAAATGTAAACATTTGTCCAAGCAGTCCATTATAGGTCCGTAGCCCATTTTAGTTAACGTGGGCTACGTAGGTACCTACCTACTTATCTACCTATACATAGTACCTACATAGGTATTTTGAAAAAGATCAAAAACGTTTTATAAGTTGTTTCAAATACCCCGCCTGGAAATCATTTGAAACTCCTGAATTTCAGTCATTTTGATCACCTAGGCACAGCCTACCAAAAAATTTGTTTGGTAAGCTGTGACCTAGGTACCTAACTAAATATACCTAGGTACCTATTAGAGTTGGGATTTTATGCCAGAAGAAATCGTGCCTGGCCGGGCCGGTAAAATGTGCATATTTTACTGGCCGCGCTGGACCTGGCCGGATGCTTTGTAATACCTGGCCGGGCCGGGCTGCAATTGAATTGGCCAGGCCCGATTGGCCGACTCGGGCCTTCGTTCCTCGCTTAGCCGGTTCGGGCCTGGCATAGCCGGTTCGGGCTTGGCTTGGACGGTTCGGGCCTGGCTGGTTCGGGCCAATTCGTACCGATTCAGACCTGACCTGAGCTAACCGGTTTGCTTGATAACTTAACAAATTGAAAATACTATATCTTGTTCTTCGTATGAGGAATTTGATTTCATAATAACGTGAGGAGTTTCACTCATTTTTCTGACCACTTACAGCCAATCTCACTGATACTACTTAAAATTTAAGGTGCCCTTAAATGGAAAAAATATACTTAACAGATACTATTACAAGTATTAGGTACTCTGCTATTTAACCACATCTAAAATGTTTGTTGATGTATGTGGGATAGGTCATTAGATATGTATCTTTTCCAATATAAGCATCAATAGGTAGGTATTTACTATTGAAAAATTAAGACGCAAAATTTTTCATACAATCAACATAATTGATTTATTTTAAATTTAGTACCAAAAATGATTATTGGTAATGTTAACAAAAGTGCAGTATCGGCTTACGAAATATTTTATTATGAATATTATAAAAGTCACTATATAGTGGCAATAATATGACATTATTTTTCATTTCCGTGCGTTATCCTGGACCCGCCTCCCTTATTTTGCCATCTACTACTCAAATTCTATCTCTAATGAAAAGTGATATTATGTGATCTAAGAAAATGTTTTTGTAATTTCCCATTGTTGTTCCCGACTTCAATCTGGTTTGGTCGGTTCTGGCCTGGCTTGTTCTAGCCGGGTCTGACCTGTTCTGGCCGGGCCTGGCCTGGTCTGGCCTGCTCTGACCGGTCCCGGCCTGGCCTGAATTTTTTAAAAAGTGGCAACTCTGGTACTTATCACTATCCTTATCCCTAGATTAATATTTCTCTGGTCTTCATTTTGCTTTGAAAAAATAATATTTATTTTTTGTTAGATACCCATAGTTACACAAAGCATTATTAAAACAATCAAATCTCTAAATATCTAAATAAATAAAAAATAAACTCTTTTGAGGCTGTCTGAACTAGTTTTTATTTATTTATTTATTTATTTAGTTTTTATTTTTGTGGCCGGGCCGGGCTGCAATTGAATTGGCCAGGCCCGATTGGCCGACTCGGGCCTTCGTTCCTCGCTTAGCCGGTTCGGGCCTGGCATAGCCGGTTCGGGCTTGGCTTGGACGGTTCGGGCCTGGCTGGTTCGGGCCAATTCGTACCGATTCAGACCTGACCTGAGCTAACCGGTTTGCTTGATAACTTAACAAATTGAAAATACTATATCTTGTTCTTCGTATGAGGAATTTGATTTCATAATAACGTGAGGAGTTTCACTCATTTTTCTGACCACTTACAGCCAATCTCACTGATACTACTTAAAATTTAAGGTGCCCTTAAATGGAAAAAATATACTTAACAGATACTATTACAAGTATTAGGTACTCTGCTATTTAACCACATCTAAAATGTTTGTTGATGTATGTGGGATAGGTCATTAGATATGTATCTTTTCCAATATAAGCATCAATAGGTATTTACTATTGAAAAATTAAGACGCAAAATTTTTCATACAATCAACATAATTGATTTATTTTAAATTTAGTACCAAAAATGATTATTGGTAATGTTAACAAAAGTGCAGTATCGGCTTACGAAATATTTTATTATGAATATTATAAAAGTCACTATATAGTGGCAATAATATGACATTATTTTTCATTTCCGTGCGTTATCCTGGACCCGCCTCCCTTATTTTGCCATCTACTACTCAAATTCTATCTCTAATGAAAAGTGATATTATGTGATCTAAGAAAATGTTTTTGTAATTTCCCATTGTTGTTCCCGACTTCAATCTGGTTTGGTCGGTTCTGGCCTGGCTTGTTCTAGCCGGGTCTGACCTGTTCTGGCCGGGCCTGGCCTGGTCTGGCCTGCTCTGACCGGTCCCGGCCTGGCCTGAATTTTTTAAAAAGTGGCAACTCTGGTACTTATCACTATCCTTATCCCTAGATTAATATTTCTCTGGTCTTCATTTTGCTTTGAAAAAATAATATTTATTTTTTGTTAGATACCCATAGTTACACAAAGCATTATTAAAACAATCAAATCTCTAAATATCTAAATAAATAAAAAATAAACTCTTTTGAGGCTGTCTGAACTAGTTTTTATTTATTTATTTATTTATTTAGTTTTTATTTTTGTGAAACAGATTCGGATTAAGGTAAAATTGTCTCTTTACATTAAAATATTACTTACTCACTTTAATCTGTATTTACCTGTATAATAGCATTGAATTCAGAATGGAATCTGGGTAGAAAGAAAATGAAAAATAATCCAGGTCCGTATTTAAAAAAAATAATTTGATAGCTCCTATCCTAGCCAAAGGTAGGTAGGCTAAAAATTTTGATGAAGTGTAAATTTCCATTATTGATTATATTTTCGAAATGACATATTCTACCGCAAATCTGTTTTGACCATGAGAATCACTACGAGCTTTGTAGGAAGACAGTCTGGACCGGTCATGTACGATTTTAAATTCGCTAGCTCTTAGGCTCTGATGAGATACTCGAAAATCTGGAATTTCATTAAAATGGAGCAGTGTATACACATTTCATTAATTGTGAGTCCTTTATAAACAAATTCAACGCCAAAATAATATATATTTAAAATATAAAACCGCTTCTTTCATTCCTATAAGGGTGCTACCTATTTACCATGCACGAGGAACTTCTTCACTCAACGCTTACATGCTTTGGGGTGAAGACCCTCTTTCCTAACTCATTGTATAGCATAAGTAAGAGAGAACTGAAGATATGTATCGATTAAAGAAACTAATATTTTGTGAGTCATAGGTACATGTTAATTGTTTAATGTCTGCTGTTACCTGGTCAAATACTAATTTCCTAATTTCTAAAAGAATTTTATAGCCGAATTAGCTAGGTTATCCACAGGGGCGGATAGGGTAGGGTAAACTGGCCCGGGAAAATCAGTTCCGGCTTGGCCCCATTTTGTATAATAGCAAAAAAGTTTTTTATTTCAATATACATACTTTGAATCTAATAGAGGATTTTTTTATCCGATAAAAATATATGTTCAATTATTTTTTAAAACTTTAATGGCGCAAATAAAAAAAATACTGAAAATACAACCTCAAATAGTTACAAATACAGTGTGGCCTATTAAGAACCAGGACATTCTTTTATAGATCCTTAAATGTTTCAAGTTTATTGAATTTGGGTTTTGTTTAAAAGATATAGCAGACATTGGAAACTTTAATAATTATTGTTTATTGTTAATCTAGAATATTGTTCTTTTACTTACTTCACAAATGAATAATAACGTTAAAACAACAGTTTACAGTAGTCCCCCTGTATCCGTAAATGCCTAAAGCCTAAAGTAATTTAAAAGCAATTGATTGAACAAAAAAATCGTAGTAGGCTGATTAGCAGCTGGACCATCGTAATAGGTACCACAATTACATATCGGAGGCTAATATATATACAGGGCGCCCTATTTCTTGACCCGTTGCATGGGTAACTTTTTTATTAGTAGAGATACAAGAACGCTTAAATGAGCAAATTAGTGCAGTTTCGTATTAGTAATTCTACGGTAAGGCGAAAAATTATATACGGGGGAAGGTTGAAAAGTTATTGACAAAAAACGAAAAATCCAACTTTTCTATTATCCCTCGTAGCTCGTTCATTTGAAGAGTTAGAGAAAAATGCTTCACATGTTTTTTGCAGTATTTTTCATGTAAAATGACATGCACTTGCTACTTTTTATATATCTCTTAAAATGGTTGAAAATCACAGTAAAATATATTTTTTTTAAATGTAATGGATAGGTGGCTGTGACATTAACCGAAAGTCCCCTTTTTTCTCTTTCAGATGATATAACATAGTCCATATTTTATTCTTACAAAAGTAATAATAATTGTTGTTTTTAAAGAAAGTTTATTGTCACATCAAGAATGCTATGGATTATGGAACAAAAAATAAGATTCCTGATATTTTTAAAAACGTCTAGTTGGCATTTAATTATTGACAGAATCATAAGTGACATTTTTAGTTTTTGTTAAGTAGTTTATTGTTTATTATTAATACTGCATACAAAATAATAGTGTTGCAAATATGTACACCAACGAAGAGAAAAATGATATGCTATTTTGTTATTATAACCAAAATCGAGATGCACAAGCTGCAGCGAATCTTTATTTTGAAACTTACATGGAACGAAGACAACCGAACCACCGATTTGGCCAGTGCGAACACCTGATTTGACCCCCTTAGATTTCTTTTTTTGGGGGTTATTGAAAGATAAAGTTTATGTGACAGCTCCTCTAGATATAGAGAATCTAAAAGTCAGGATTCAAGATGCAATTAGAAGCATACATGGACATACAATAAATAATGTTTTAAGAAGTATCCAGAAACGTTGCTTACTATGTATCCAACAGGATGGTGGTCATTTCGAACATTTACTTCAATATAATTAATTAATTAATAATTTCTGTTCTCAAAACATTCTTTTGTTCCATAATCCATAGCATTCTTGATGTGACAATAAACTTTCTTTAAAAACAACGATTATTATTACTTTTGTAAGGATAAAATATGGACTATGTTATATCATCTGAAAGAGAAAAAAGGGGACTTTCGGTTAATGTCACAGCCACCTATCCATTACATTTAAAAAAAATATATTTTACTGTGATTCTCAACCATTTTAAGAGATATATAAAAAGTAGCAAGTGCATGTCATTTTACATGAAAAATACTGCAAAAAACATGTGAAGCATTTTTCTCTAACTCTTCAAATGAACGAGCTACGAGGGATAATAGAAAAGTTGGATTTTTCGTTTTTTGTCAATAACTTTTCAACCTTCCCCCGTATATAATTTTTCGCCTTACCGTAGAATTACTAATACGAAACTGTACTAATTTGCTCATTTAAGCGTTTTTGTATCTCTACTAATAAAAAAGTTACCCATGCAACGGGTCAAGAAATAGGGCGCCCTGTATAAAAAAAGTCATTGGAATCGCACTTATCAAAAATTTTTTAGAAGGGTGTCCTGGTTCTTAATGGGCCACACTGTATAAAACAAAAAACAAATATAAAAAGTCAACATATAAAACAAAATTATATTTTTTCAAAAATAAAAAATATGTTATTGCATGAACTAGATATTGCAACAAAAAAACTTTCTTAAAAAACTACAAACTCAAAAATGTAACATCAAAACATGATTAAAATATCACAAACAAAATAATCCACAGCTAATTCTTTGGTAAAACATTTGTAAAAAAATTTATTAAAAAATCTAAAGCTAACTTTAGTTCAGATCACAAACATAAGAGAAACCACCCTATTTCACTAAAAAACTAACCAAAGTCCAAAATATAGGTAATATAACCAAAAATATGTACCTAAATAGAATAAAAGTAAATTACAAATAAGAATTTAATATAAAAAGAATTTAATATAATTTGAATGGCCAATCGCAGTGGGTCGGACCGGCCCCAAAGGCTACCGGCCCTTCGGGAATTCTCCCGAACTCCCAGCCGGCCCATCCGCCCCTGGTTATCCATCTACTAGTTTTAGTCTAGCTCGAGTTCTTAGTTTTGCAGGCAGCCACGTCGGCTGTCAGGCTATCAATTATCAATTAAATTTAATTTGAGTTATCTTATTTAAGGAGACTGTAGAATATTCGAGGTGTTATAGCTACCCTAGATTTAGGTCTCTGTTCTCTGTCATAACTTCCATATGGTTGCCCAAACTAAGGCTGATTGCTCTGCAAAGATGTAATGCAGAAGGTCCATCGCGGTCAGGGGACAAACAAGTTGTTTATCCCTTGCTGCCCCGGTTCGTGACTCAGAAATTCTGAAACAATATTATGTAAACGATGCTATATTCAAATATAATATATTTTTTAAATAAAAAAAGTATAGAATAGACATTAAAGATCTTAAGAGTCCATTCACTAGGTCGAAATAAGCCCTAAATCGGCGTTCGTCCCGTGTCTAATTATAAAAAAACTATAAAAGATAGCGACTTTTCTCTGTCCATTCCAGGTCCAGGTCCAGGATAGGTCCATTCTCTGTAGATTTGACAGGCATGAATGTTGGGTCGGATTAAGAGGATGGGTGGCCGATGGGTGGAGACTTATATATTCCAACTATCGAATTATTAAGATTTCGGAGGTGCACGTATAGCCGAAGTAAAAAGGCACATGGAAATAAAGTTAGCCCTCATTGCAAGGGTGCCGGATTTGTCTTATAATTGCAAGAAAATTTCTTTTTAATGTTATAAATTATATATCATCGGAAAGATCAAAATATAAACTAAATCCCTATAGTAACAAATTTTTGTTTAATACATATATTTTAGAGAAAATAATTTTTGAAAATACGCTATTTTAGTACAAGATTGTTTGCCTGGAATTTTAAAAATAAAAAGAAATACCAAAAATTACTACTATAGGGACTTAGATTAAAGTCTTATCTTTCAATACTTTTTTACTAAAAATCGCTATCTTTTATAGTTTTTTTATAATTAGACACGAGACGAACGCCGATTTAGGGCTTATTTCGACCTAGTGAATGGACTTTTAATCTAAGTCCCTATAGTGGTAATTTTGGTATTTCTTTTTATTTTAAAAATTCCAGGCAAACAATCTTGTACTAAAATAGCGTATTTTCAAACATTATTTTCTCTAAAATACATGTATTAAACAAAAATTTGCTACTATAGGGATCTAGTTTATCTTTTGATCTTTCCGGTGATATATAATTTATAACACTAAAAAGAAATTTTGTTGCAATTATAAGACAAATCCGGTACCCTTGCAATGAGGGCTAACTTTATTTCCATGTGCCTTTTTACATCGGCTTTACGTGCAGTTCCGAAATCTTAATAATTCGATTGTGGAAATATGTAAGTCTTCACCCATCGCCACTCATCCTCTCAATTCGACCTCGCCCTCGCATTCATGCCTGTCAAATCTACAGAGAATGGACCCTTAAAAGATATGTAGATATGTAATTTCATTTGTAATGTCTCAGGAATTTTACATTTTTTAACATTTATTGTGATATGTTGTATAATTTCCACAGAAACATTTTATGATTTGTTTCAGATACAACGTTATAGTCAAAGAGAAACACTTCCTGATTGTCAATATGTCAATTGAAGTTATAATATGTTTGGTTATATTTCATAAACTTTACATTCAAATTTCATGTATACGTTGCTAATGCAAGGAATTACTATCCAGTTGAAACGTTTCTGTAACATGCATTGTTTAGTGGGTCCTTGTAATTAGAATGAGGGGTAGTGATACTATTTTTAAATATATTTTTTTTTGTGGTGAATTCCATCAAACGAATCGGAATTCAGAATTTTCAACTGTCAAAAAATTTCCACTTAATTATCACCTCGTCTCGAAAAAATTTCCGGAAGTTTTTCTGGTTGCCATGGTAAAGAATCAAAATAAAGGCATCTTATTGGTTTTATAGTAGAGGTGTGAAATTTTCAAAAGAATACCTACTAACTCAGATATGATTAAACAATATCTTATACGAAATTTCTTCAATATAAAAATAAACTGAATGAAAGCGCTCCACAAATTACCTAATGGCATCACTACTATGGTGTTCCAACCGCAAAACTATTTTTTATAGACTTTCACAAGCACTTTTTTGTTTAAAATTAGACAAATAATTGCGAATTACGTAAATAACCTTTATAATAAAAGGAGGTAACGATTTGCATAATTAGTCTTAGTCGTTATTTTTTACGGAGCTTGGCAAATTATGTTAATGGTATACTTATTTCATTATGTCATAGCAGAGACAACAATTCAAGTTTGAAAAATCGCCGAGGCGTATGTTTTAGCTTCCCTTATTGAACACACAACCCTATAGACAGAAATAATAAAAATTGCTAAATACCAAGGTGATAATACCTTGTAAGAACATGTGCCAAAATGTTTTCTAAATATTTTTTATGCTATTTTTAATTAGGGTTCATTCAGGGCGGACATAAGGTAGTCTAAAGTAAAGATATCCTCTTCTCGTCCCTAACCCACACATCTAGTTACGGCCCTGATGTGGAAACGTGGTGTTCGTTGAAACGATCGTACGCTCGAATCTAAAGCTGGCTACTCACGTTCCAAGGCCGAAGTATGATGCGTCGATGCGATGCAGCTTACAGCTGACCGTAGTATGATTTTGTTGGAAATCTGATGAGGACTAGAGTTGGGATTTAAGGCCGGGAAAATGTGCATTTGCATATTTTACTGGCCTGGCTGGAACTGGCCGGATGCTTTGTAACAGGCCGAATCGGGCCTTCGGGCCTCGCTTAGCCGGTTCGGGCCCGGCATGGCCGGTTCGGGCCTGGCTTGGACGGTTCGGGCATAGCCTGGCCTGGCTGGTTCGAATCGTTCGGATCTGTGCAGACCTGACCTGAGCTAACAGGTTTGCCGTATAACTTAACAAATTTAAAATATTATATCTTGTTCTTCGTATGAGGAATTTGATTTCATAATAACGTGAGGTGTTTCACTCATTTATCTGATCACTTACAGCCAATCTCACTGATACTACTTAAAATTTAAGGTGCCCTTAAATGGAAAAATTATACTTCAATAGTCAATAACTATTGTAAGTATTACTCTGGTATTTAAGCACATCTAAAATTTTTATTAATGTAGGTAGGATAGGCCATTGGATATGTATCTTCCAATATAAGCATAAATATTTACTATTGAAAAATTGCCGCAAAATTTTTCATACAATCAATATAATTAATTTATTTTAACTTTAGTACCTACCAAAAATGATTATTGGTAATGTTAACAAAAGTGCACTATCGCCTTACGAAATATTTTATTATGAATATTATAAAAGTCACTAGGGGCAATAATATGACATTATTTTTCATTTCCGTGCGTTATCCCGGACCCGCCCCCTTATTTTGTCATCTACTACTCAAATCCCATCTCTAATGGAAAGTGATCTGTGATCTAATAAAATGTTTTTGTAATTTTCCCGTTGTTGTTCCCGACTTCAATCTGGTTTTGTCGGTTCTGGCCTAGTCTGGCCTGTTCTGGCCGAGCCTGGCCTGGCCTGGCCTATAATCTGTCGGGTCGGGCCTGGCCTGGCCTGAATTTTTTTAAAAAGTCGCAACTCTACATGGTAAGACTTATCTTCATCGATTTATCGTTGACTAGGCATTTTTTTCCTGCAAACGATGAAGGTCATCCAACACCACCATAGACAAGTGGGCGTGTTGGTCATCTTATCAGAATAGTGGCTTTATCTATGCTGAATAGACCACGAATAGACATACTTCGAAACACCGTGCGTAGGGACACGCAGTATAAAGTATGAGTATTGTTTTCTCGAAAAACTAAACATAAATTATAAACTGTAATAGTTAACAGAATATTTCGTGTCTTCTCAAACACCTGTACCTAATCTGGACTGATCAATGAAGAAAGACGTCTCACCTACCTATATAACGCAATTTTACTCGAAATTTTATCATTCTGGAAATATCAATAAAATATCAGGGAACTCCTGCCCTGGCTTGTGACCTGTGTCACAGGATTTTTCCCTTTCGGCATTTTGCCGATCAATGATTTCTGTCATCGCGTGGTGTTATAAATGGTGATATGTTTTATTTATTTTAGAATCTGAAAGCTGTAGGTTTATTATTTTACCACGTACAATTAAATATGTAGGGTGGAGAAATGTTACTTGGATTTTGTTCAACATGTTAAATAGATATTTAAATCATGAATTTGAATTTTTCTTGGTTCTTATAAATCCTAAGCAATGCAAGCTGACATATTTTCGCACAACTTGGAAAATAATTTGAATGGGTAGTTAATTTATGAAGAGGTAGCAATAGCCCTTATGGCCTTATGGGATGGAATATAAAAGCAAAAAAGCAGGTGGACGGAAGTAAAGAGACAATTTTTCTGTTGTCACTGCAGGGTGAAAGAAAGTCGTCATAATACTATTACAATTTCAGCTGCTTTATCTTGTTTGTTGGATGATTTGAGCCTGTTTATATCCTCCTTTTGGTCCCATAGACATTTTCCAAATTGGATTGACGTGTTTTAAAAACAAAAAAGATAAATGTAAACCTCTGTTGTTACTGTTTCACCCGATGTAAATAGGTAGATACCTACAGCAAATGTATTAAATATCTGCAATTCGCTGTATTATGAGACTTATAATACAGCGAATTGCATGAGGTTGTGGTCATAGGTACCTATATAGGATACTATAGGAACTTCTGGTATATAAAAAGGAATGATGGAATGATTAAATTTTAACAGTAAAGTTTTCCGCCGCTAAAACGGTTTTCCGTAGTTGGAACGGATCGATGTATAGTAAATTTGCTGTAAGCGTCAGTGACATAGGTTAGTGATGGGTAGCCGTGAAATTTGCCTGGGAAACTGCGCACGGAAATTTCCACTGGGGACGGGAAAATTCCCGTGATTTCCTCCCAGACGCTAATTCCCGGTGAAAAACAGGAATTTCGCTGAAAATCGCAAAATTCAAACAAAATTTATATGGTGGTAGCGGGTAGGGGCAACCAATTTTTTACCAAAGAAATAGAATTGAAAATAATTTTAAAATTTCAAAAATGTATTCTTGGTTAAATTCTGTTGCAGCTATTTTTAAAAAATAGCGATTTTCAGTTTTTTCTAAATAAAGTCGAAGCGAAACAAAATTAAATTTTTTTCTCAGCGGAAAATAATCCACACATCACGTTTGCGAGCCGGTGGCTCAGGGTATAGTGTCTCGATCGCTCAACCCAGAGGACGTCCTGGGTTCGAGTCCCCATTCCACCAAACAATTTTTAATTAAATTGTTTGCTCGTAGATCAAGGCTTGTTCGCAGGGATGGGTTGGCAACCATTCTGCTGGCGATGGACTACAATGGGAAGAATGTAAACTTGATTAGAGAGTGAGAGATTAAAATCAGTTGATGTTTGACTGTCCCCCTAACTAATGAGGTTTTCCAGGTTTCCCTCATTCCAGGACTGAATGTTGGTTAGGACCTACTAACGTAAGTCGTCCTGAGGCGCAAATGCGGGCCGCGAAATAATAATATGCCGCCCCTCTCCCACACAAGTCTTCGACTTTCGGGCTAATCCTTGTGATTAGAATGAGGGAGTAGAGATAGTATTATTATTATTATTATTATTATTAAATTTGGCACTACTTTCCCCATTTAAGCCTTCTTGTAGCTCTAATAGTTTCCGAGATCTCTGTCGTGGTAATCAAATTTGGTTCAGCGTATAATATACAATATAGATATATAATTTCCTATTTCAGTATTTTCAGCAGAGTGAAAAAATTTTGAGTCTTATTAACCTGGCGCAGTTTCTAATAAACATTCTACATACTAATTTTAAACTTGTTTACGCCGCCTTTCTTGATTCGCATTATTTTTACAGCAACCACCGACAAAATAGCAGACAAACAAAAATGTTAAATCGTTTGGTAGAAAATAAAATTAAGGTCATTTTTATGTATACCTACATATTATCTACATGTGTTCTTTTATTAATTGTCAGCCAAAATACAGCATGGGTAAGGAAACTATAAATATTTTTTATGGATCGAGTCTTTCTCTAACATAAAAACTAAAAATATATAAAAATGACTTAAAATACAGAAATAAACCTTCACTATTATTAGATTTGAAGCTACATAATATATGTTAATTTATATTGTCTCAAATATTTATGGAACTACATCTAGACTAGATGTAGTTCCATAAATATTTAACATCTAGATGAAACAGGAATATAACATAGTTATTTTTCAAATCTGTAAAAGGTACTTAGTATTTTTTACACAGACTTTGACTACACAAAAACTTAATATTATAATATTATTGAACTCCTAATTTCATACTTCTTTCAGAAAATGTTTAAATGTTTATAGTATGTGAAAATCCCGCTTTATAAGCCATATGAAAAACGACATTAAATATTAAAATTTTTAATTAATTGGGCTAGTAAGATATAAAATGGAAAACTGATGTACGAGTGTACGTACCCTTCCTAGAATGCTATCGGCACGCCTAGGGTTCCAACAAATTGAGCAAATAAGTATTCTTTTTAGCCGTCTGCTGTTCCCTACGCCCAATATTGTATTGATTTTATGGAAAAGTTGCGAATATAATTATTATTTATATTTATTATATATAGACCGCGTTTATGATTTCATACCGGCCTGGGACTGAAATCGAAGGGACAAATAAAAAAAAACAATTACTGCAGCTAGGGCTATACCACTATATAAATAGTATATCACTCTATACATGGCTAGCAACTGTTTACTTTAATTAATGTTTTCCAGGTTTCCCTCATTCTCATACTAAATGGTATAGTTTAAAGTTATACCATCGTAAGTCATTTCGCAAAATAATAATATATCGCTCCCTCTCCCACACACGTCTGACTTTCGGGCTCATCATTGCGATTAGAATGAGATTATTTATTACAATATGAGGATGGTGCAGCTCCGGACTGAGCCGGCGAGTTACCGATGAGTAAAACTTGGTGGGCCCTCTCAAGGCTGAGTGCGAGCCGCTCCCCCCAAGAATTAAAGTAGATATAATAGACTAGGTCGGATTAGTTTACTTATACAGGGTGTTCCAGATTTAACGTAACGACTGATATCTCGACTAAGGTTAGTTTTACGACAAAATGACAAGAGATATCTTTTGTTAGGGTGACTCGTTTAAGGGCAGGGGGGCGTATTTTTTCATGTGATTAAAATTGCCTTTAATTGTGCTCTACAGCAGTATTTACCTTTTTTAAATTTGATTGTTGCCTTATTGAGTTATTTAGTAATATGTGAAGAAATAATTAACCAGAGATTGCCGAATGATTGGAAAGCAGCAAAACAAATGTGTCAATTTTTGTACATGTCATTCTTGTCAAATTTTGTTGCTAGCCTCAATAATATTACGGCTGCTATGATATGAGCAGCTTGTAAAGAATTTTACCGGCGTTTGGAAGCTTGCCCATTGTCAAATGGCCAACAGTTTAAACACGAGCTGGCTGGTGTTTATAATTAATTTTTGTTTTGCTTTACCTCTGTTTATCCTAAAGAAAATAATTAAATGACACTCAAACTTTTGTATTTCTTCACATATTACTAAGTAACTCAATAAGGCAACATTCTAATTTGAAAAAGTAAATACTGCTGTAGAGCACAATTAGGTAATTTTAATGACATGAAAAAATACAGTGTGTTCTATTTAGAATTTCCCAATGCCCTATATTGCCCCTGCCCTTAAATGGGGCCCTGTATAAATGAAAACATATTCAAAATGTGCCCTGATAAATTTACAACAAAATATATCTCTTATCATTTTGTACACCCTGTATATTTTTTGCTCTGAAAAATTATCCAATATGCGTAATGAAACTGTCCTTGTAAAAATGAATTTGTATTATCAAAGTCTAGGTCTACATAAACTTTGGTATTATTTGTTTGGAAATAGTAATCTACCTATAAATGCAACGAACGTACTACTTTATTCAATTTTTTTTGTCATCAAAAAATCATTTTTGATGACAAAACTACTTTTTCGTACTACTACGTACTACTTTTTCCTATGTATGAGTTACCTCTTTTAATTTTGTAGACTTTACATCAATAATCCTTCTATCTTTTATTTGTTTAAGGGATCATCCAGAAACTATTAAGAAAAGGTTCATTAGTGCATTTGTCATGTTATTTATTGCTCCAAGCTTTCTATATGTAGGATTAAATAAAGAAATTTTGGAAAAGGTGCAAAAGGTATGCTACATTTTAAATAAATAATTAATATTAATGTTTCAGGCATCATTTTTCCAAATATTAGGATTAAGAACACATGGAATATGCCAGGCTGTTTTTATGCCTTTATTTCTGACAATGATTCTGTTTTTGGGACCCATCTCCATGGAGTTGTATAGTGGTTTATCCAAATTGTACACAGGTTGTTGTAGATGTTATGTAACATATTACCTAAGTATTAAGTTGGTTCGGGTACTGACAGTGAATTGTTCTAGAAGTCCTCAAATTTCTTGGACCATTGTATTTTCAATGGCCGTATTATCACAGACAAAAAGTAACTTGTCTGTGGTATTATTATCTTTATAAAAAAAGTTGTCAGTGTCAGAACTAGAACAATCTTTAAATTTAATATTCAATAAAAGCTTTGTTTCTCCATTCACCATAAATTTTATTATTTTGGCAGATTTATTTTCTGTAGAACTTGGAATATATTGGCTATGTTTAATTTACTTTTTCTTCTGAGTATAAAACACCACGTGAAGCACATCAGTAGTAAGAACATTAATATTTATCGTTTTAGATATTTTAGTGCCCTTTATAATTTTTATTGGAGAAATTGTTGCTCTTCTTGAAATAGGGGATAACGTCTTATTGAAATATTCTCCTGCCACAGGCATACATATTTCAATAGGCTGTTTTGAGTTTAGTAGAAAAAGTTAATAGGTGCAGTATGATTCTTGTAAAAGCAACATAAGGGATGTATTAACTCAATTCAGTACTTTTTTTAAATTACTTTTACTTTTAAATTACTAACTTTTTTTAAATTAGAGTATTAGTGACGTGTACTCTGTTTATGCTTAAGAAATTAATCATATTTTAAGAATATCTTAACCATAACACTTCCCATTGAGCATTATTAGGGCATATTTGAATTGGGCTGTACCAACTTTTTCTTTAGGAAATTTATAGGAAATTATTATTATTAAATTAAGCTTTATAGATATATTAATTGAATTTTTTAGAAGAAAGGTATTGGTTTTCAAACATAACAAGTTTGATATGGATTAGAAACCACATAGCAGCCCCGCTATCAGAGGAATTTACTTACCGCAGCTGTATGTTGCCGTTATTACTGCAATGTTTCAAACCCTCTACAGCTGTTATAATCAACCCTCTGTTTTTTGGAGTCGGTGTGTAGATGTTTCAATGTAGTTAATTTCACTTATAACCTAATGAATTGAAATATGTTACAGCTCATTTCCATCATATGCGAGAAAGAATTAACCACATGGGTATGGATTTTAATACTGCATTAAAAATCTCATGTGAGTATACATTTATGTGCAGTGTATCTCATTTATATAATTAAATTAAATTTTCTGCAAGGGTTACAGGTTTTTTATAGGAATAGTAAAGTAGTAAAAAAAATAAAAAGTAAATAATTTATAAAAAATAATAAATGTTTTAGAATGATGATGCTTAGAGTTATTTCAAATCACACTCACTTGAACACAAATTATACTAAAACTTTAGTTTATAGCTGCCAGAAAAACAAATTGAAAAAATAGTTTGTAATTAAACTATAATTAACTGTAGTTCACCTGTAACTAATAGTTTTGCAAAAACCTGCCTTATAAGTTGTGATTTATAAGGGAAAATTTGCATATTTTGGGTTTGTAAGTAAATATAATTATAAAATTTAGTCTTTTTGGGACAACTGTACTAGCAAACTTGCTATCTGTGTAGCCATCGTGAGCTAAAAGTTCCCGATGGCTACGCTATCTATAATGCACCCAACATAAATTTGTCCTAGATAAAGGGAACTCCCAGATTTCTTAGATGTTCTTGGTATGTGATGTATCTAAGACATTTTTTATGGGAAATATTAACAAATAATTATTATAGGAATAGTACGAAATATTCTGGTTGGATCTTCATTTAGAAATAGAAACTCTAAAGCTTTAATTCTAAAACCTACATTTATTTAACAAATCTAAACATTAGGTAAAGTACTTAAAATTATTTATTTATTGGTATTTTTATTCATTTTTACCAAATAAAAAATAATAATTGATGGAATTTTTTTTTTATTTTAGTTACATATTTTGAGTTTTAAAATTTTATATTGAATCCAATTTCCAACTCTCTTCGAAATCTGGGCGACAGTAATTTGTACTGCTTGTATTGGCTCACTGGCCCTGAATCAGTGCAGTTAATAAAGTCTAATAAAATTTTATTATTCCAGGCTTCCAATTTATCTACACAACAATATTTGGCATGTATTCTGCATACCTATTCTACAGAACTGGTCATTTTGTCTCTCTTTTTATAGTACATGCCTTTTGTAATCATATGGGATTCCCTGAAATTATGGAGATAGGAAATTATAAACAAAATAAAAAAATTGTTGTATCCAGCTTATTTTTGGTTGGATTTTTAATGTGGTGTATTTTGTTAAAGCCACTGACTGAGCCAAGTTGGTACCACAACGGACCAACTTGGTATGAAGTATAAATATTTGTTGTAAATTATAAATCTTATGTATTGTTGTAAAGTCTGAGAGAGTACAAGAAATGTTAAATTGTTACATGCAACTTTTTTAAATAACATTGACATTGCTTTGAAATATTTACTTTATTATAAAATATTTTCAACTGATGAGTCAATATTTAATAAAAGGTTGCTGGATGAAGTAGTTAAGAAAAATAAATAAGACCATAACCCCCTTTCTTGCCATAAGCTTCTTTCAGCCTAGTGTGGCTGAATAGTTTCAATCTATCTGATTATGCGAGTGTATAATCAGATAGATTCAGAATCTGTACCATCTGGCCAAAATTATAGAGATAATTATACTGTGCAGACTCATTGCTAGC
Source organism: Pogonocherus hispidulus (assembly GCA_963924545.1). Lineage (NCBI taxonomy): Eukaryota > Metazoa > Arthropoda > Insecta > Coleoptera > Cerambycidae > Pogonocherus > Pogonocherus hispidulus. The sequence continues at coordinate 82,769,358 of OZ004693.1, forward strand.
ATATGAAGCATTTCGACAGATTAAGTGTGGAGGGATTGCGATTCCATAGACACATCTGGTAAGAAAAGACTGAATTTAAAAATAACTAAAATTTAGTTAAATCAGGTCTTTTACGAATACCAGCCCATACACCTACAAAAACAACCGTAAAAGGAATGTAATAGATAGGACCTCACTATTAACCATCAAATAGAAGTTGCCTAAAGTAGGTACGCACATTCTACGCCAACTTGGATGTTGTCAACATGCAAGAGTGCATGCTTTTTCGACCTTAAATTTTTTATATTAGCCAGTCATGTTTCTTATTTTTTGACATACACCAATCATGCGTAGCGAACAGCACATTAAATTTTATACAATTATTTTATTTTATCGGTTAAGATTATTGTATATAGTAAAAAGTAAATCGCTCCAATACTATTCATGAGTCACTATAACTTTGGCCAAAAGGTATGGTCTAGTCTCAGTGGTTTAGAAGATTATTATGTAGTTAATTCCTTATAGTTGGGCCGCTCAATCTTTTCACACATGTGACTAATGTGTGACATTATCAACGACAAAGTACATACTTGTAATAGCTGTATCATCCGCTGTTATAAAAGAACAGATGATACAGTTCATGTGTTATGCACTGACATTAGTGGCAATTGATTTTTAATATTATTTCATACAAATATGCATGATCACGTGTGTAGAGATCCAACATCCTAACTATATCTAAGCATTTATAGTAAAGGGGATGTGGTCAATCAGTATATAAGTGTTAATGATTTTTTCTGTAAGTATTGACAATGTGGTCTCTTTAAAATGTATTTATATATATTTTTTAATAATGTATAAAATCAGGATGGCCCTAGAACATATCTATACATATATACTTCATTTATAGAAGTAGCTATACATACAGGGTTATTCAGAACCTATCGAAAATAAAATTTGGGGATGTTCAACATACATGTAGAAATGTGGTAGTGCAAAAAGAAATTTTTTTGGCGGGGTCTGAAAACTATTTAAAAATTTTTCATTGCACGCCGCTGGATACTGGTCCACTGTAATGGAGTGACCTTGGGAGTGACAATGCAAACTAGCTAGCACGAAAGAAACCGGCGCGCCCAGCGCAAAAAAGATTTGCAGCGTTTTTACTTTAAAATAAACTTAAAGATAGATAGACGTTCCAGGTACAAAAAACTTGTTTACTGTTTTTTGTCGGAATGTGGTATATCCGATCTCGTTGAAGTACAGTTGCCCAGCTACGTAGTCCTTTATAATGGTATAACTTTAAACATTGTTTACGGGAAATCCTAATTACTTTTATTACAATTTTTTTGGTGATATCGATTTCTTATTTAAGGATGCACATATCCTCAAAGTTTTTTATATAGGTTCTGAATAAGGCTGTCTGAATTGGCTGCTGTATCCATGATACGTAATTATTTTAGTTCCAGGCTTGAATTTTCAGTAGTACCAGAGACTTATTAGATTCTATAAGTCTCTGGTAGTACTTACCATCTCTTATATTACTGTTTGCAATACTCTGTAAGTGTAAACAACTAGCTTTTCAAATGGTTTTGTCCCACACTTTGAAAACCATAATAAAAAACAGTAAAGATAATTTCTTCAATTTTCCAATAGTGTAAGAATATAATATCTAGATAATAATAAGTAACTTACTTTTATATGTAGTATCATACACATAAGTTATAAAATATTTTATTGTGAAGAGGTGCTGATTTGAACATTTTTAAAAGTATGAACCCAGAAAAACTTCAATGTATTCAAAAAAACAGAAATAACTTTATAGCTTATTAAAGTAAAACAAATTGCTTGTACTATTATACTGGACAATACAGCCACTAATAATAAATAATCTAAGCACTATATATTGTAAAACTTTACAGACATATGCCGTGAAAACAATTCCCCCGTTTCTCTGCTAATGGTTTATAAAGTGAAGGATCAAAACTTTTGAGAGGCATAGTAATTTCATTTCACTGATAAATATTAGAATAGGTTAGCTAGAGTAATCAGAGTAACATGTTAGAGTAATCTATTCTTCACCAACACATGGAATGAGAAAAGTGGCATGGAAAATAGCATTCTATCCATTTTTTATGTAATAATTTTTATAACAGAAATAAAAGCAGTGGCAAATACCTACACTGACTAAATATAACGTAGAGTTCAGACACCATTTAAAGGGCAAAAAAAAAAATCATATGCTTTACTTAACATCTGATTTATTTATAAATTAGAAGTTGTACTCCTTCCAATAAATAAGTAGAATTGTCTTCCTCAAAGACAATGTCACTGATGTAATGGCGCCTGCGGAAAAGCAGGTCACTATCTGTCTGTCAATTTGACAATAATTGTCAGACAGATAGTAACAAAAACACAAAGAGGGCACTATGTTGTGTTTCTTACCACTACTAAGATTCACGATGCCCTTAGACAATCATGCCCCCACACATTCGTCGATTCCATTATCTATGGCACTCTGACGAGCGCATAACAAGCGCGAAACTGGTCAGTGTCTGGTGATTGGTTTCGATGAAGGATGTGGCAACTTCCACGGAGATGCCGGAGTAATGCAATGCCAGTCAGGGCACATTGACCGTGGAGTAGTTGTTTTCGGCATATCCTTCCAATAAAGATAAAAAATAGCATGTTGTGTGTGAAGACATACAGATTTTGTGACTAACTGTTTTAATGTGGATAGTTGCACTAGAAAAAAACTGCCTGCTGCTCACTATACTTCTGGAATGTGTGTGAAGACAATATAATTTTTTTGTTGCCGCCATCTTAACACTGCATAAAAATGTGTATCTGGCCATACCGTAAAAATCACACAGAGTCTGACCAAATACCGAAAATTTTAGCTTCTAAATGATAAATTTGCAACATATTTGTATATTGTAAAATATAAAATTAATTTCAACAAATTTTACACTCCGTAGGAAGGAATAAGTGTTAATAACTGTTTTTACAACATATATGAATAGTCACTTTGGTGGTGTCTAAATATACAGTACGTGCTTTAATTTTCTTCTCATATATGCAAGCAACACTATGATTATATGTATATTAAATTAAAATAATTTGGCAGCTCCGTACGACTTCTCTAAAATTTATAATTCCCCATGTGTGATACAAAGTACATATTCTCGCTTTCATGTAAATAATTTCCAATATCTCTCACAAAACTTCCTACCTCTTTGTACATCACTCTTGCATAATTAGTAAGTTAGGAAATAGTGTTACTGTTATAAATTGGCATCCATAGTTACTATTTGTACTAATTTCTGCCATTTTCTTTGTTTGCTCATCAAGGATTTTTTGTAAAAAATATTTTTCTGTAGTTTTTTATTTTTATAGATTGAAAGATGTAAATCTAAATTTTGTATACGCTTAATTTTTTTTAGCATAGAACAGTTCTAAAAGAGTCGTGTGATGGCTTAAACTTATTTAAAAAGACTGTCATGATATTTAAACATGAAAATGTCCTCTTTCTCAGGTGGTTGTCATGTTTTGTACAATAATTATTGTTCTCTCCATTTTAATAGTCAATTAATATTACAATAAAACTTTTAGCATGTTATTAAGAGTTTTAATTTTCCAATTTCATGTAGGTAATTTTTTTAAGTAGGTACATGGTCTGCTAACCCTTTCAACGTGAAAAATTTGAAAACTCATCATTTTATTACTTTTCAATGACAGACATAAAATACCCACTCATTATATGGGACAATATTATATTTTAATTAATATTAATAAGGACAATTTTATTTGGATTCATGAGAAACACCTAAGCCTTAAATAGGCCTTGTAAGGTTTGGCAGAAAATTTAAAATAGTATGTTGTCTTTTCATATCAAGAGACATTTAAAAATTTTATTGAAGTCAGAATGAAGATTTGCAGTATACCAGATGATTGATTGAAATCTTTCATTAGAAATATTGGGAGTTCTGTTCATAATTTTTTTTTCTAAAAATTTCAGGGTGACGTTTAAGATGACTACACTTTCAGTAGTTGATACCAATTTCTTTATTTTAAACTCTTTATTGCATATTTGGATCCTACTAATTATTTTGAGCAGTTAATCATCATAATTAAATAAATAAATAATGTTAACTGCTATGTTCATAGGTGACAATATAGATATCATGACGTTTAATAATCAGTCATTTTAAATGAAGAAGTTAGTATCGACTCCTAGTATACTTAATCAAAAGAGTAGCCATGTTTTATTTTAAATGCTCTAAAAACATTTCCTCTAGGTAATCAATCACTGCTTAATTGATACCTAGTGAAATAACAGTATATTGTGTACCTAGGCGGGAAAGTGATTATTTTCCGAGCTGACATAAGATATGGACATAAGAATGGCCACTTCTGAAAGCCCGGAAAACCACTTTCCCGCCATGGTGCACACATTTTTTATCCTACACAAGAAAAAAATCATAAACGTCAAACTTTTTTATACAAAAATAAAAAATTTACAAAAAAAAATTTGTTCTTTGAAATATTCATATTAAAATACAGGATTATGAATAGTGCAATCAGCAAAGGCAATGCCAATACCTTATTCACATAAACTCAATAACCGGGTTTATTCTGAAACTGTTATTGAAATTAAATCATGATGATATGTCACTTCTGGAGGTTCTCTGACAAGTGAAGCTTCCATACAGTTTCTTCCATACTTTCATCACTTTCAGAAGCTTGAAATGTCCCCGGGATACTTGTCTCATCCATTGTTTAATAATTAATGGTAACAATAATGTGTTCACTTAAAATTACTTTATAATGTGAAATTAAATGACACTACAATGACAGATAATGGAGGTGCCACCTATTGGTAGAAAAGTTAAAAAAAAATTCACACCTAGACGTGAAAATGCCTACTTTCGCACCGTTAAAGGCATACGAAAATAGGATTTTCTAATAGTGTAGGATAAAAAAAAATATTGTTTAATTTTGAGGTGTAATGATTTTTTAAAGGGGATTTACTTACCTGTCATATTAAACCAGTGTTATTGCCAGGAGGTTTGCGGTTCAAGCTAAGCCCCCCCCCCCTCCCCATTCGGAGTTGAGCAGTTAAATTGCTTGAATAGTGTTGAACTTTTATCGCCTAACACCCCTATCTTTTTATTGTCCTGTGACTCGGGAACAATTGCGTGTGGAGTTAATCTCAAAGATTCATACATTCATCTACTACAACCAGTTTTAAAATTTAAGGTAAGTTCCAAAACTGATGAAATGAAAAAATAAACTGTCAACAAAATTTAATCAATGTATTTTAAACATTACATAAGGACTTCTTTTATCACATTTTATATAATAAATAAGAACAGAATAAATCTCAACAGTGACTAATATTATGCTTATAATTTATAAAAGTTAACAAGAGTAATATCAAAGGAATAAATTAAATTGTCAAGAGAATATAACTTCACCAATGCTCCTTTGTGTTAGCTTGATATAACTTGAAATATGTATTAAATCTCAAGTTTAATTTCAATTTGCTTTTGGATTTTTTCCGAAATTATCTTTTACTAAAATGTCAATATAAGTTACAATTTGCAAAAGTAAACAGTTTCAGTACAAGAACAAAGAAAACTTGTACAGAAATGCTGAAAGTATATTCTGCTAGTGGTCTATTCCTAAAATATAAAGTATCTAATTTGTCGTATTTTTTAACATGAGTGTCTTATTTTTCTTAGAATGCTTCCAGAAGAATCTTTTTTATAAACTGCTTTAAAACAGATTTTTTAGACATATTACTGATCAGTTACATTAGTTCTATTAGACCTTACAAAAAAAAAAGATTTTTATAATTTCAAAACCTCTTATAATGCATATTGTAAAGAATCTTTAGACCACTTTACCGAAAAATATTTAACACATAAGACATACTTGTATTGGCCTCATTTGTTACAAAATGTTTTGCTTACTTCATTATTTTTATTTAATTTTTTGTTGTTGAATGTTTGTTTTACGATACTTGTACTTTTTTTTTTGGACTGCTACTACTTCTGAAACAGGAAATAAATCATGGCATAGTTGCATGTGCAGAAAAAAATCCCATAAGCTGGATGTTTAGACCGTGGAGTTGTGGGACTCCTGGGACGCAATAATTGTAAGAATAGGTAGATATATTAAGTCTCCATACTGGAACTGAAACGTAATCGATAAGAATGAAGGGAGAATTAATTCAATAAGTCTTGTGGTGAAACTCGATACCCAATATGTATTCTCGGTATTGTCCAACCTGCGGAATTGTGTAATAATTATAATACTAAACTTCTCGACTACAGTGTTTCCCAGAGTGCCACTAATAACATTTGTACTGTAGTGTAGATTATTTGTGTTCTACCTGGTATATAGTGACCTACATAATTTATTTCCATTCAATATTCATTATCCACTAATACTCCACCCTATTTCACTAAATAATCCGGAAATAATATAATATATAGGGGGTTCGATTTAAAATAAGCAAGTTCGTAATATATTCGTCTACAGCAGTGAAAAGGTTAAATAGTATAGTCATAGTAAACATGGTATTTAACCAGTGTTAAAAGAGTTTAAATTTTTATTTAACATTTTTATACATGGTAGTACTCAAGTTTGTGGTCTAATAGAACCTATCAAGTAATATATTATTAACAAAAATCCAACTGATACAGTTCAATAGTTTTTTGAGATAGTAGATAGTGCATTTTTGATGACTCACCCTTGTAGCTTTTCTATATTTTAAATTCATGAGTGAACACAGAAGAGAATTTTGCAATGTATAATTAATAATTACACCTTTTTTCTTTTCTGGTTTTCCAACAGGGTATTATTCTATTTCCAAATAGAATTCCCTCTATATTTTTCATATTTAGATAACTGATAGATTTTAAATTTGTACTAATTTCATTTGATCTTTTGTCCTCTTATTTGAACCATTTTAAATATACAGAGTTCGGGCTCCTTCTCTTTATACTTCATAGACTAGACAGAATATTAAAAAGAAAACACTTCACTTTGACATTTTTGTGACCAATTTCAAATATGACAGTAGACTTTTGCTTTAGACTAAAAAGGAGATATGATTTCTAATTTAAAGTTTTCCATGAGGAAAGACTCTTTGATCGCCTCTTAATACAATATGAGATCATTCATACCTTACCTATTTTTCAAACAAATGTTTCAAAAACAATGGTATTGAATTCAGAGACACCTACTCTAATCTCTGGCTGAATTTACTAAATTTAGGTTATTAATTATCATAAAGTCGAGTTTTGGCGGGAATTTATACTAAAAATGATTTTAAGATGGCAAAAATGTACTTTTCTTAGCTGACTAATAGCTAAAACGACATATTTCCAGTAGAAAAAAATCCAACTCACACCACTAGATTTTATTCTCGCTAAAATTTAACCACCCTATCAAATTTAGCTTTTCACGGCGAACTTTCATGCAATTATTTCTGAGTGAATTCTAAAAATGTATATTCTAATTTTTTCATATTTCAAAATATCAAAAAATATACAGGGTATTCTATTTGAAAATCCAAAGTTATTACTTTTATCATACTTCAGCACCATACGCTCCATACTACAAAGTTCTCTTACCACCATACACACCATACTACAAAGTTCTCTTATATACCTAGCAAAACCGAAAATGAAAAAAGTAATTATATGTTAAAATTCCTTTCTGTCATAAATGTACCTCGGAAACTTTGATATTTAAATTAAAAATACAAAAAAGTTAAAGAGAGCGAGCCTCTCTTCAAGGCCTGGTATATTATTAAAAATTGCTTCTCTTTACAGAAAACAGAGCCTATTGCAAGCTTAGAGCATGTTCTCTTTACATCATATCCTCTTCACATTAAAACAGGCAAGTGCAAATGAGCATGAATACATTCAATAACATAAACGTCTGAATATATCAAATATCAGACAAATTTTAAACTCCCAAATTTCTTGTAATCGCCATTTTCACCCAATAGAAAGCAACACTTACTAGCTAAATTTAAGCCTACGTTGAGCTTGAAGATCTATCACTGTCTTGATGCAGCTGGTTTAAAAATGCGACATTGCTAGACTTCAGGCGAGTCGCTGCTGCAAGAGACGGTGAAGGCGACATACAAGGCGTAGAGCAAAGGCTGTTACTTATATCACACTGATCCAACATCCGCAATAGTTCTTCTGGAGATGGACCGCCATTAGTTTTATCTAAAGCAATTTCAGGAGTCAGTCACCTTTTCTAACGCCTTATAACTATGCTATACAATAAAATTTATGCCCTATTACATATCCACTATTTTTTATAACGATTAAGATTACTATACTACTAGTATTTTAAATAACATTACATTATCCATATACTGACTGTAAATCTTAAACAATATGAGAGCTATTATTTAGTTCTCGTTTTGAAGAGCTAAAAATTTTATTACTAATATAAACAATAAACCAAAACTTTCGTTGCCACCATTTTGACATATTCAATAATAAGGAAGAAAAAAAGTGTATTTTGATGAAAGATGGATGTCTAGGAGACAGTACACCAAGTGAATCTATAATCAACAAAAAAAATAAAGACATTATACACATAATAAAAAACCTAAGAACCAGTTGGATCTATAACAAAATATTTTCAAACGTTTGCCCTAATTGCTATTTACAATAATACCATTAGAACTTTCTCTGAGAAACACAATGTCTATAAAATCTAATTTAATCTATACACTGTTATATTCTATTACAGCGTATACCAAACTTGATAATAACAATTATCAACTTATAACTTCGACTTGTCCATTATTGAGCTCTATTACTGAAACCATAGTAATGGGCCAAATATAATTTAAAATTAATTATACGTAAGAACTCCTTAACATTATAGAACTTGAATGTTATTCTAACTGCTTTTTATAAAATAAGCAACACCAGTAATATGACTTAGTAACCCTTATCCATATTTTAGATCATCGTTTCTCAACCTTTTTAGAGTCGCGACCCATTAAAAAGCTAAAAAATAAAGTAAAAACCCTTACGACCCCCCTCACAGACAATATTGGCAGACAAAACTTTACAACTACAGTTTTTGGTTCAAGATTTAGATAAGTTTTGGCTTGCACGACGATGTGAATACAGAAGCTTAGTAACTGAAGCTTTAAAAACACTAATTTTATTTGCTACTTCTTACTGTACGAAAAAGGGTTTTCCTCAATGGTGCCTCTAAAAACTAAATATAGAAATCGGCCATTGTCACTTGAAAATAATTTACTAACTTCCTGTGTGTAATCTACTGTGTGTTTCCGATGTTAATCCACATATAGAAAAACTTTTAAATAAAAAACAAACGCAACACACACATTAATTAATAAATTAACATATATTTAGTTATTAGTTTGTTTTATTACAAGATGTAGTTAGTACGATGTTTATAACTTAAGGTTTATTATTTAATAAAAGAATTTTTCGTATGGATACCTTTTTTTGACAGATTGCGACCCCCTCTATACCTGTCCGCGACCCCCCTAGGGGTCGCGACCCCCAGGTTGAGAAACGATGTTTTAGATTGTATCTAATGCTTGTATACCACAAGAACTTATTTCAACAAGTTACATTTATTTAATAGCCATTAGGGATACCGATACCCGGTATTTACCAGCTACCCGTTAATTACCCGCTATCCGTTAATAACTCGGTATACCCGTTAATTACCCGTTACCCGTTATTTACCCATTACCCGCTATTTACTATTACGCGATATCAACCCATAGCATTCAACATAGCAAATGTTTTCCAATTCATATCATATTTTATATCGCCAAACCTGCGCCAACGCAAAACCGCAAAAAAAAAACAAGTTGTCATATGAATATGAGTGGCATAGAGGACGACCGAGTGCAGGTGCTTGGAGGGTTATTGGGTATTCCCCTAAAATGGGAACCGGCTAGCGAGTCGTTATCAGGTACCCGTCGGCATCCCTAATAGCCATTGAATCAACCAATTTGTTTATTTAAAGTTATTTATTATTTACCGTAAATGACTTAGTACAAAATAAAATGGTTAATAACAAGCAAGCAGTTTTCTCAGTGTAAACGACACATTTTTAAAAACATAAACCCTGTAGCAAACCTAAATTAATGGCAGAGGATCATTGAGACATGCTTCTAGTGTTGCTTATTCTAGGTCATCAATAAGAACATGTTCACAAAAAAATGTTTGTAAAATGTAAAAAATACACTGCCGCATTACATTTTTAATTCATTAACTGCTTTTCTACAATTCAATTTCAAATAATAAATTGTTTTATTCAAAATTTCAATGATTCTACCATCATCATTTTTTTAAATTTAGTTCAATCCATATAAACCAAAATCAATACAAACAATATTTTGTTTTGTAAATTCAAGCATATGACCAAAAATTTTAAATCGCAATATATTAAGGTACTCACCTAAATCAGTCTTATAAGAGAGATCAAGAGCTGTAGTTAAATCCCACATTTGTATAGAACCATTCGAGTGACCTGTAAAAATAAACCTCCGAGGTCTGGAACCCATTCTGCTAGAACCCTCGCACTCGTGGACACAAAAAGCACTCACAGTGCTACCATCTACAGCTTTAATTACACAAACCCTAAAGTAAAAAGAGATACTTCGTAAATCATACATTGTATATTTTATTTCATTAAAAAAAGGTTGTTTGAATTGGTTATTTGCCCAAATGTAGTCTGCTACACAAACAATTTCCAATAATATTGTACAATTGAACATAATAACTTATCGGAAGGAGATGCCGAAAACAACTACTCCATGAGCAATGTGCCCCGACTGGCGTTGTATTACTCCGGCATCTCCATGGAAATCGCCACATCCTTCATCGAGATCAACCACCAGACACTGACCGGTTTCGCGCTTGTTATGCGCTCGTCAGAGTGCCATAGGTAGTGGAATCGATGAACGATGTTGCGTCATGATTGCCTATTGGGCACCGTGAATGTTAGTAGTGGTGAGAAACACACCGCAGTGCCCTCTTTGGGTCTCTGCTACTACCCGTCTGACAATTATTGTCAAATTCACAGACAGATAGCGACTTGCTGATCCGCAAGTGCCATTACCGCAGTGACGTCTATTGTCTTAAATTTAATAATATTACCAATAAATAAGTAGGATTGTCTTCCTCAGACAATAGAAGTCACTGCTGTGATGGCGCCAGCAGATCGAACAGGTCGCTCTGTCCCTCAATTTGACAATAATTGTCAAACGGATAGTAGCAAAGACCCAAAGAGGGCGCTACGGTGTTTAGCACCACCACTAACATATAACTCAATTAACGTTTAGTAAATTTTATGATACATACCGTTTACCATTACTAGCCAAACGTACAAACAGTTGGTCGGCGTCAGGGACCACTTTCTGAATGAACACCTGTTCATCATCCTGTTCGCCAAAGGGGCCGCAATCATTGGCAGCCCCATGGCTTATCGTTGGTTCCACAGCTTCTAAAGCCACTATTTTAAAAGACGCTTCAGGCGTTGAGCCCGGCTGAGTTGATAGCATGCCACGGAATCGTGTTACACGCCAACTTCGTACATGATTATATTCGGAACATACCGAGACCAGATATTTTTCTGATAATGTTACCTGTCAAAAAGGGAGACTTACTACATATTTCTCGGGATACTGACAATTGCATCTAGCAGAGGTTTTCAAAGCAATTTTTTGAATATGCGGATACATACTAACACCAAAAAAAGAACAAACTTTAATTATGTAAGTACTAATTTTTTTAGAATACTAATTTTATGTAAAATATGACGCTTGTTAACACTTTCTATTGGTTACTGCACTAGTGAAATTTAGTACAACATTGAAATTTAGTACAACATTGAAATTTATAACTGATTAGTTTTATAACAAGGGAAATAATCATAGATTTATAAGACAAAAGTCTATGGAAATAATCTACCCTTTATTTGTCAACTTACTTTTGTCACTTTGCTCTGATGCACTGTAAATGTCTGAAATAATTGAGGCCCATGTCCAACGGTCTCTGGATGTTGGACAATAACACGGACAGCACCTGACGTAGTACCATAAGCTATTTCTATCCAATTACCACACAAATCTAGAAAATTGATTAGTTTACTCAATTTTGTTTATAAAAAAAAAACAAATGTGGAAAGAAGCGATGTTTTTTAATGTGAAGTCAAAGAATCTCAATGGTTGGCAAGTAACAAGACAAAAGCTGGATCAGTAAGCAGATCACAAAAAATTTAAATAAACATTATAATATTAAAAAACAAAAGTGCACCATTTTACATCAAATTGCATTGAACTATAAAAAGTGAATAATGTCAAATTAGTAGAAACTTATATATTTAATATTTTGACAGTTAGTTTCAATACTCCTTGTTTTTAAAATTATTTATGTAAGTTCAAAAATGGGTCAAAAGCTTAGCTATATAAACTTGTTAAGCTTTCAAGAAAAAGTCACAAAGTTAATCTCATAATATTCTCCCAAACGATAAATGCTAATGTTACGAATTGGTTTTTTATTTATCTTTTGCCCTAAATAGTGGCAGGTATATGCTATTCAGTCATGTTATCCTTTTTCATATTACAAGGAGTATAGCCATCAGGCAGAAATTTAAAAACTTTATAAAGTATAGCAGTGATTTATCTATTGGCTTATAGTATATATCTGTCTAATGCTACCAAAACGCTTATTTGGTAGATGTATTTTTTTTTAGATGTGACTATCAGACAACAGAAAATGATTAGCATTCTACACATAATTGTGCAGCCACTGTATGTTTTGTATTAATCGATAAAAGCGATAAGATATTACCATAAAAGCATATAAGTGTTTACTAATTTTTTGTGAAAAGCTTTCTGAAATAATTGAAAAATTGGTAGCTTGGTGTCCTTGTGTGGCATACCAGCAAACCAATACATTAAAATTTGTGCATAAACCATAACAAGTACTTAAACTGATAAGAGCTTTACATTTTGCACTAAAATAAACATATACACTACTTATTACATTGTACAAATCTATCTAGGGTGAAGTTTGTCTAAGTCAGAATGCCATATATTTCAGTAATATCTATTTTTTATTCTTATATAAACTAGGTTATGCTATTTACGGTTATGCCTATGCTCAGAGTCACTTTTTTTGTAATACAATATCTACTGCAATCTTCTTTATACCGAGGAGATAAGTTTATATTTTTTGAGCGCTACAAAATGATCGTTTATATCCATCCATCTAATATCATTTACAAATTGACTAATATATCTAACCACTAATATCTCAAAAATAAAAGAAAACTGAGGATAGATCTAATTTTGTCCTTTAAATGAGACGCTGCAAATAATTATGTAAAATCTGCGTTTTACTATGGATATTTTTAACCCTGCTGGGATAAAATACATATACTTGAAAATTTAAAGTATTACAAAATTCAAACATATGCAAAAATGTATATCGTAGAAAACACAGCTTGAACTGACTCTTCCACTGAGATTCATAAAATAAATAGACAGTGGCTGTGTAGTTATTATAATTAATTAAAACGATTACTACTAAAAAAAATTGTTTGTAAAACTCATATTTGAATCCATAATAAGAAATATGAAACTGTCAAATTGAATCTTATAAAATCATAACTCGAACTTTTTTTAAAACTTTTTCAATATCTAGACTACATTTCATTTGCTGAATATTTCACATTGCTAACCACATATCGAAGTTTGTCGTGCATAATTTTAGCAGTTTTATCTTCATTTTTTTGGTGTGTTGCCAAAAAAAGATTTATACCGTTCGGAGCACTTAGGTTTTGTGCATAAATGGTTAAAATTTCAGTGCTGTAAGCCTAACCGTTTTTTTTTTTTTTTTAATGGCGAAGTATGTACTCTGAAACACATATTTTCCAATTGTGCAGATAATGTACTCTAAGGACTTTTAAAAAAAATTGGTCTACAAAAAAATGTTGTAGATCACACCATATAATATGTGGTGTGATCATATATTGGGGCATATTATGCCCCAATACATGATATACGAGATGGTATAGGTTTAATCTACTCCACTATATATATTGCGTCACTCGACCGCTACACTGCTGTCTTTTTGCCTTGAACAAAAACTCCTAACTTGGTATACGGACACAAACATTGGAAATGTTTATGATTTCAACTTGTGCCAATCCTTTCTGAATGATTTTTAGTATTGGAAATGTTTATTGGTTGTTCGATTTGTCGAACAAACGGCAACAAAATAAAAATCAAACTTAAATTTTTGGTGAGGCTATAATTCTTGGGGGGTATTCATGAAATACTTAGTTATAAATTTGGAAGGCAGTAATTTATTGAATTGAGCAGGCAAGTTACACAGTGTGAATCCAGTAAGAAATATCATAACTACGCGTGTTATAATATTTCCTACACACAAATTTTTTGAGTGGTAAGTTCCTTGTAGGAAAAAGCAAAAAAGTTATATTAGTTAGATTTTTATATCATTCTTCAACAATCAAGTGGCTTACTATCTGGAAAATGTCAATGCCATGAACTGACCAAAACAGCATTTCAACACAGATTTTCCGGACAGCTACAAAAAATTATATTTAAGGGCGCCGTACCAAAATAAAGCCATATTGCTTATTATTCGCGAAAAGTAATTGAAATATGAATTATTCTATTGTTAATAAAAAGTTAATACACGTGGTACATTTTCTACAAAAAAACATGCGCAGCCGGAGATAATCGAGGATTCAATTGTATATATTGTAAAGATATTAAAAAGATATGTACCCCAGACTTACAAATAAAAATTAGGCAAAATCTAAAACTTGAAATTTTCCAAATGTTGTTTTGTTATAATGTTTAAGTAAGATGTACATTGTCGTATAGCTAAGTAACGTATCGGATATATATGTGTAAGGTTCAAAAACTGTCTCATACCTTCGCGACCCCTCTCTGACGCTGGCATGAAACACAAGGCATAAGTTACTGGGAAATTAACAACACAATGTATACTGAAATTGCCCAAAATCTTATAGTAGGAGAGAAAATAATATACTGTGAGTTTACTAGAAATATTTATTTATATTTTAAACTAATTTGTCTAAACTTTAAAAATATGATGTTTTTTCCACTTCTGGTTACACTAGAAGTGAATGTTAACTTGATTATTTTAAATAAAACACCCTGTATATGTGCAGCATTTTTTTAAACAGGGTATAATTTGAATAAAAAAATGTGTAGCATACCCTGTAGGTAAACCGTGCCGTTTCAGAGATTTTTGAGATTTTACAGAAAAATTTTATGGCGCCAACGGTTTCCAAAAATCTTAATAATTTGTTTCGTCAAGAACTTTCATAATTTGTTTCGTACATAAAAGTTCATTTGCTTTTTGGCCAAAGAAAAGAACAGAAGGTGAGCTATGCTTTATAGGTAAAATAAATTTCGTAATAGCATACTAAGTGTTTCATTTCCTATGTTATACTTTTTGTTTTTATACTGCAAATAAAATAGAATTAAATTCATCATCCTTATAAATATATTCAAAATAGCCATAACTAGAAAAAATCATCTCTAAATGTTGTTGTTGGAAGGCGGCGCAGTTACCCGCAGCACTCAGGCCTTTCGATCCATGGTGCCTGCCGCTAGTCGAGAGCTATTGGAAGATACCCGTGCAATGCGCATAGACCAACATCAGATCTAGTGCAAGCTCTCTAATGTCCTGGGGCAGGAGAAATGCAGCACCCAGATGTTTGTGTCTCTTGACCATGAGGCAGGCACAGCGACAGAGGATG
This sequence comes from Pogonocherus hispidulus, assembly GCA_963924545.1. Taxonomy (NCBI): domain Eukaryota; kingdom Metazoa; phylum Arthropoda; class Insecta; order Coleoptera; family Cerambycidae; genus Pogonocherus; species Pogonocherus hispidulus. Next base: position 82,785,183 of record OZ004693.1, read on the forward strand.
TGAATGGAGTCCTCATCATCGTGTCCGCAAAACCTGCACCTTCCAGTATCACTAAGGCTAATAGTATTAAGGTGCTTGTTGAGATGTCCGTGACCTGTTAATAGTCCTGTGACAATCCTTATGCTGTTACGACATAGCGCAAGTATTGATCAAGTTGCGTTCGACCCTTCAATTAAGACCCTGGCTTATATAAAAAATATAATGGTTCCATTTAACTAAGAAAGTTTTTCTGTTTGAAAATGTCAAAGCGTAAAATGGAAGAGCTGGAATATTATTATTGAATTTAATTTACCTATAAAGCGCACCTTACATTATTTTCTTTTGTCAAGAACCAAATAAAATCTTGTATGCCTACATAATAGACCGCATTGTCTTTTAAACCTACCCTTGCTTCGTAAATGAAAAAACTTATCAATGCTCTTGAAGACTCTTAGGGTGCGTTGTATCGTCCGAGTTCACTTGTCGGTGATCTGTGAATCAGCTTGATCGAAGATCAAGCTACAAAAACGTGTTGTATGGTAACAGATCAACGTTGATCCATGGTTTAACTAGCGATCACGGAACCGGTGGAAAACAGCTAGTTAACTGAGGATCAGTACAAATTTGAGGTTATGTACATAGTTTACATTTGTGATTTCCGTATTTCCTGTGCTTATTTAACTTTATTGCTTGTGGATTAATATCATTATACTATGGATTTTGGAAGAGATATTTTCGAAAATTTGGCTGATGATGAAGATTTTTAGAATTAGTTGAAATAGAAGCTTTTCTACGAAGAACTAGAATTTTTCGTGAAAAAACAAATCATTTTGTTTTCGATTCAACTATCAAAAGACACGGTGAATCATACTAGAGGAAATAAATGAAGATTTACCTTGCTTTAAATATAAGTAAGTAATATTTATATGTACACTGTATTAATTTAATGGGAGTGAATTTTAATTGCATGTGAGAGGGGCGAACCTGATCTTGAGCCAGATGAAAATGTCGAAGAGGCCATGCAGTTCATGGAAAATATTAATCCTGACCATATACAAGATGATAATATAAATAACAATAATCTTTATAGGCATAATTTAATTAATAATTACTTTCAGGCAGTGTAAGAAAAATTTTTAATAAAAATACCTAATTATACAAAAACTGGTTTTACTTAATTTCTATATTATTTCAAAAATATTAAGTTTTCAAAAAATAGAAAAAATAATTTTCAACTCTTTTTATTCAAAATTTCAATTTCCAATTTTTTCTGTTGTACATCTAATTCATGAAGTTCTTTCATGTGTGATAATTATCAAGAATGTAATAAGTACAAAATATTGCATTTCCGCAAGGTAAGTAAGGTCGTGGAATTCCCTTCGACCATAAATTGTTAGGAATTCCCGCATTATTTTCATATGTTTCAACAGGTGCCCGATACGTCCAATAGCAGGCCAGTGACAATAAAATCAATAAGTTTGCCCATGCGCTTTAGCGTTCGCAGAATAGCCAACACTACAGAAAAACGGAAACAGACAAATCAGTTGAACTTGATCTGACTGAAGTCCATACAACAGAATACTGGCTGATATGAGATCAAACTTTGATCTCTAGTTTCGTGATCCGTTGGTTAACTGCCTGCGATACAACGCACCCTTACAAGCCTTGTAACTTTATTTTTTTTTTTATAAAATGTGGAACGTCTGGGCTAATAGGAAACATTTTATATTTTTATGGTTTTAAGTTTTATGAAAATTTTGTTTTTTTTTAACGCAAGAATAGACAGGTGTTTCATTTCTCTACAGGTGGTCAATGGGAATGCCCATGTAAATTTATTATTTATTAGCTACATAGTTTCCGTAGGTGCCATTCAAAAATTAAATAAACAGATATCTGCATCTACAGAAAGTTTTGACTTTTTGTAAGTACAAGTGTACCTATATATTAATTTTCCAAATTTTCCACTATAATATTGAAAGCTATGTTAAATAGGTACACTAAATAAAATGCATTAATGTACTTAAAAAATTGCAAGCAACTTGTTAAAGTTTCAACATCGACCTACTTGTAAATCGAACATTCAATATAACGTTTTTAGTTTATTCCAATTTTAGGCAAATTCATAAAAATAACATGAACACTATACTATTATACAGTGCGGTCGTAAATAGTCCCCCCCCCAGCTAAGTTTCGAACCAGATAAGATAGAGACACCGGACTAAAACTGAATTAAATGGCATGAAGTATACTACTTCTTAGTTCAAAATTAAAAACTGCAGTTTTCAAAGATGGCGCTAGTGGCGCCATCAACTTTAAAACTTTAAATAGCAAGGGTGGTCATGTGATACCTCATTTGAAAGGTTTTTTAATTCTCTATAAAACGGTGGCTTGATTTTTAAATTTCATTGACTATTTCCGGAGTTATTAGCGTTTGAAAGTTATTTGATAAATATGGCGAATAAATGATTTTATCTCATTTTCATTTAATTTTCGCACAAGAATGTCATTAGTAAAGATTTTTAAATGGATAAATATTTTATTACTAAGCCAACCACAAATAATACGTGAAAAAATAAAAGAAATAATCAAACAAGGAAATAAATAAATAAAAGTAATAACAAAGAAATTGGTATAACTCTGATCACGTAAATAAATGTTCAAATTGTTCTCCCAGCACTTCTTGGCAATAAAATAGTCTATTCCCAAATTCCCTACGTACATTCCCAAATGTTTCTGGAGAAATGGCCGCACACACCTGTATAATTCTATTCCTCAAATCCTCTAGTGAATCAGGTTGGGTAATGTAAACCTGCGACTTCAAGTATCCTAATAAAAAAAATCCAGAGAATTAAGGTCTGGTGAACGAGCCGGCCATTCGATAGTTCTCCGTAATCCACCTATTTGAATAGCAATGCTCCTAGATTTTTATATCATAATTCGCCATATTTATCAAATAACTTTCAAACGCTAATAACTCCGGAACTAGTCAATGAAATTTAAAAATCAAGCTACCATTTTATAGAGAATTAAAAAACCTTTCAAATTATCACATGACCACCCTTGCTATTTAAAGTTTTAAAGTAGATGGCGCCACTAGCGCCATCTTTGAAAACTGCAGTTTCAATTTTGAACTAAGAAGTAGTATACTTCATGCCATTTAATTCAGTTTTAGTCCGGTGTCTCTACCTTATCTGGTTCGAAACTTAGCTGGGGGGAGGACTATTTACGACCGCACTGTATATGATGATACACTAAGCATTTCAATACTTACTGGTTTTTGGAGTTAAGTATACCGAAATAGCAGTAACGGTGTCGTTATTGGGATCCCGATAAAGCTCGGTAACTAACAGATCATTATCTTTCATTCTCAATGGAAATTTTTGCATATCTACAACAATTTACAAGTGGTAAATAAATGATTAATAACAAATATACCGTTTTTACCTATATAATATATACATCCATTATTACAGCCAAGTAACAAAATTGATCCGGCAGTATCGAACGAAGCAATCGGCATAACGTCTTGTGTCTGCCAATGTTGTGTCATAGCATGCCACACACCTAATTTACCTGAAGGAGACAGGGCAACTAGCTGGCTACCAATAAAAAAAAGATATTCTACCCTAACGTGCAAGTTGAAAGTGCCTAAAATTTAAACATATACATATGTAGAAATGTCCTTATATGATGAACTAATTTTATACCAATATTGGTCCTCGAACCAGCATCTGATATTCCCCATAAACGAACTTGACTAGCATATGAAATTGCAACCATTTTGGACGTTTCGGTGGAGCCCATTTTCGCATTTATTGCAATTCTCTCTATACAACTTTCTATGTAAGAGCTTGTAAAAACTTGTTGCCATCCACTAGAATCTTTCAATCTAAAAAGTTTGGGCAATGAATAATGGCCCTTTCCACCTCAAACGCATTGAAAGTAAGTGTTTGGCTATTCTTCTTTCAATAAAGAAATTAATTACCAAATATTTTTAAAATCGAATCACTACAGTAAAAACCAGAATTAAGCAAAGTGGAATGACCTCGCCAATCTGGTAAAATGCGGTGATGCATGGGTGTGCGTATTCTGTTTTACCATTGGGCACATTTCAGTTAACATATACTCGTATACTATTCTATAGAATACTTCTAGTATATGCACTTCCACTTTTTTAACTAACACAAATAAGTATAAACACTGACACAAAGAATAAATACACTGATAATTTTACCACAAATTTTTACCGTTAAGAAACGGGCGTGAAATAACCCAACATCACGCCACTGTTTCCGTACTACTTCGAGCGCAGTCGCTTATTGGTTCTTGATTCGACCAATCAACGTCGTTGAAGCTCAGAGAAAAGAAAGCGTAAATGCAAGAATATGTATGTTAAATAAGGATGAACAGCTTGTCGTCAACTTTACTACTTTCGCAGTTGCCACGTATTCGGAAATTCGTTGATATTATTAAGTAAAACACAAATTAAACATTGTGTTTGCTTTAATAAAGTACAATAGGGATCAGGGACGTTAAAGACAAGTAAAAAAATGGGTAAATAAAGTAATTAATACGTTTCCTGTTTTAAATTAGAATACTTAGAAATAAATGTGACAACACAGATCTATTCTTTTTCCGGTCATTGCATTTTGCTTAATTCTGGTTCGCACTTTAGTTTTTTCATAATTTAAGAAAAGTTAATTGATAGAGAACTTATTATGCATATTAAGTATTGGCTAAAAATTCTAGGGCCGATCTTCCTAAATACAATCTGCCAAGACTGACATTACGACGTGTGTCACTGTAAAAACCACAGCTTCTCAAAACTGTTAAGCAATACCAAAGCCACAAGCACAATGCTTCATTTTTATGTGATACATACTTGTGAAACATTTTCTGCTGATTAATGTCTTAGAACAGGAAAGAGATGGAACTCGTAATTGACGACTAGCGTCTTATAGTTCCTTGTGTCGCATTTGGTTATATTTGCCATTTGAATTGGTGGCAAACATTGGATTTTACATTGTTGATTCTTTTGCGATTTAAGTGTATATAGGAATAAAACTGTGTGTTATTGTAAGATTGATGTAATGGTAAACTGTTGTACCTGTTAATGTACAAATAACAGAAGAAATTAGAGAGAATTATCATAATTGGTGGTAATTTACTTCACGCTCCTGGCAATGATTACAAGTCCCTTCTCGCTCCTACTCTAAGGTTAATGTTGTTTTAGTACTTTACCGCTTTAAATAAAAGTAATATAAACGTGAAAATAAAAAAAAAATACAAAAATGTGACAACTGATATCAGCTTATAAAGTACTACAACATGACAGTTTGTATATTGATAAGAGTAGTGCATTTATTGTATATTTTGGGCGATTGTGCAGCCAAGTTTTTTCTAAATGTTTTTTTATATACTCACCTATAACAAACAACAAAATGAGCATAAGCAACCACAATCCAATTATGATGAGCTTTTATTATTTGAACCCGAAGTGGATCAGCCCAAGTTGAATCTGCAATATTTCATTTCATTGGAATGCAAAAATATACACAAATATTTTAAATAATCTTACTTGTCATTCCAAAAATTAAGCCTACATCATTTCGTATTAACTTGTTTAAATCTGCAGATGAATTTCTGACATGTCGAAGATCTAATGAGGCAGCTCGAGAATGTCCTCGACTTGCAAGGCCTCTTAAGTCTTGGGAACTTCTGCTATAGCTCGTGGACATACCCAACCTTAATTCTAAAGAAGAGTTTCTTGAGTGACCTACAATAAAACAATGAGAAAATTAACTAAACCTGATTCCAATACAATGAAAATAGTGATAAAAACTACAAAACAAAATACTCAAAGTAGTACTATAAACAAACAAGAATTTAGGCAATGTTGAGAGAAAATTGGGTGTCTCAAAAACTAGAGAAGTCACTATTTATGATCTTCAACACAAAACATGCCTACCTTTCTATTTTATTAGAACTGTACTAATCCTTATAAAAAAAAATAATAATAATAAACACCAATGTTGTGACATCAGACACCATCTCATAAATGTATCTATTAAAATTTATAGAACAAATATATACTTTGAAACCAACACAGTTCCATGTAAATGGTTCTCGTTCTCATCTTACCTTGTGGTCTACTTTGCACAAGATTAGAAGTAATAGCTTGGGGTATAGCTTGAGGAGGATTTTGTTGGCTTTGTCCACAAATATTTTTTGAATTTTCACCACCCTCTCCATTTGTGCTTGTGGAGGCTTTATTATTATCTCCACTGCCATTTTGACCATCAGGCATTCTAAGACTAGACCCAGATCGTATTTGATGTACTGCGGTAGTTTCCACAAATGGCAAACTTCCATTATTAGAATCTTGAATAGGAATATCTATGAAAATGGAGTTAAAGTTAACTAATAAGGAGTAACATATGTAGAACTTACAAGGTGGAGGCAAAGAACCATAGAAAAGAACATCACCACAAGTTGACTGTGTTAGTTCTTCACATAACATAAGCCTCTTAACTAAAGGTGCTATATTATAATATTCTGCCTCATGTCTGAGAGATCTAATATCAGTTCCATTTAATTCTATTTCTCTGGTACGCAAATAATTCAAGATAATGGAGAAAATTTTCGGATCCCTGTCAATAAATATAGCACCTTTTTCATCTCGCAAACTTGAGATTCTTCCACTTAAAAGTGCGGTAAAAAAAGTATCGGGGATTAAATTTAAAGTCTGCCTGGATGTTGAAAACCTAGAATAAAAAGGCATTTCAAAGTAAAAATATGTTACAATATATTTTTCTTACCTTTTTCCACCGACATTTAAATGTAAAATGTCGCCAGAATATGGTTGATGAAAAGCCATTTTTACTAATTTAACATTCCAGCTGTTAATTGAAAGTTCCCTTCATTAATTCAAATAAAGAATATATGTCAATTTTAATAAACAATATTTCTGCCACCATAGATTAAATATTGAAAAAATCTGCCAAAGCAGACAAGGATGAGAGCAAAAAATTAAAAATATTAAAACGGAAAACGGAACCACAGAATCACAGATGACGATGGACACAGAATAGAGCACAAAACAGAAAGAATAGAGTATTGGAGATATGCATAGATATATTTTTCTTAGGGACATGTCATCTTAGGGTAATGGGTAATGGGTTATCATTCAATCTTGTTTGTAAATTTAGCACAAGATTGTATCTTGTATCACAGCTTACACCAGAGAGAATATTTATCTATGGCTTACACTTACACACACAGCTCGGGGCTGTGGCTCGGGCACTCTCTTGATAAGAACGGTTTGCGCCGATCCACGCGCGCCGCTTCTTAGCCCCGCCTTTGAGAAGAGAACAGCACAGTGGCGAGAGTTTCGAACCGAAATAGGGAAATCATTTCATGTTGATTATCGATTAAGCCAGTGACGTAGGACGTAGTTATTCTTGCGAATTTATTTTGAGTGTAGTGTTTGCTGTTTATTTATTGTGCTTTTTTATTGTTTTGTTTTCTATAGTGTTCCTTTTTTCATTAGTGATAATGAGTAATAGAAAAACAGGAAACGTATGTGCAACTAAAAACTGCAATTATAAAAGCTATAATTGTAATAAGAGCTTTTTTATCTTTCCTAAGCAACCCGATCGGTAAGTAGATAAAAATGTGTTATACATAAATGTAATTATTAAGTATGTAAGTTAACTTAATTTAGGAAATTCATTCATAGACAGCCAATAATATGGTTTATACAATCACTCAATTTAAGATTTAATGAATTTCGTTTAAAAGTTGGCCAGCTGTTATATTTTAGTTTTAGGAAAAACAAAATTATAGAACAGTACTGCGCAAGTAGTCGAGTGATGTGCGGTGTGTTTAAAAATAATTTTAACTAAATTTTAAAAATATTAATTTTTTTAGGGCAAGGATATGGCTAATGAAAGCCAATAGGGAAGATCTTTTGGACAAATTGGACACACTTCATAAAAGCCATAGACTATGTCAAGATCATTTTGAGAAAAGAATGTTCACTATAACCATCTTTGTGAACGTTTAAATGAAAATGCATTTCCTACAGTATTTCCTTCACTTGAAAGAAGCTCAAAAAACATCTATGGTGATCACACCTATTCCAAGCCAATGTGTCTTCCGCCAAAGATCCGAGTCTTAATTAGTTTTATTTCACCTATTTTTGGTTTTTATTACTGGGTATATTGTACATTTTTGTGAACAGTTAATTTTGAATATTTATATAGGTGGAATGGAAGAACGGCAATGCCGAATTCTTACCGTTTGCGTTTCTTTCTTTCTTTTTTCGTTAAGAACACAATAAACACTTTTTTATTATTATTTATTATATGTACCTCATTGAAAAGTATTGTCTATTTTTATTTTTGTAAATAATTAATGTGTAATAAACATATGTAGGTACATAAATACTATCTCAAATTTCTTTTTTAAAACTTTCCCAAATAGGTAGATCTGAATTCCATTGTATACTATTTCTAAATTAGGGATCACCGTATTGAAGTATTGTCTATTTTTATTTTTGCAAATAATTAATGTGTAATAAACATATGTAGGTACATAAATACTATCTCAAATTTCTTTTTTAAAACTTTGTCAAATAGGTATTTCTGAATCTCATTATATACTTATTTCTAAATTAGGCATCACCGTTTTATTCATGTCTATTTCAAAAGTTATTTATAAAATGTTTCAAGAGTTTTTAATACGGCACTGTTATCGCTCATTTACGATAACTACAAATATTATACGTCGTCCAACTCTGACTTCTCTTCTCAGTGTGAGAGCGATAGCGAATGTCGGTCATTGCCTATCGAAAACGGCCACATCAAAGGTGCCGCCGCAGAGTGCCCGAGCTGTGTGTTTATTAAGCTGTGATTGTATGATGTCCCATCAGAAAACCATCACTTCCATCATTAAATATTTAATGATCTGATGATATTGATGATAATGATTAATGCGCTTTTCGAAATCTAGCCAGCCCGATTTTGGTTAATTTTAGCCCATTTTCTCATCAAAATTTAACCGGAATAAAAAAAGTCGGATGGCAACAATGCAATCATAGAACTTCAATTAAGGATATTTTTTTTGTTTTGTGGATATTTAGAATCTCTTTATAATATAATCTGTGATATTTAGTTAGGTTAGGTTAGAGTCAGAATAAGAATAAGTATACTTTTTTGTGAATTGTGAATTTTCAAACAAAACCAATTTTACTAAGAAAATGTCAAAAAGATTACTGAATGCTTTAGAATATCCTCAAGCAGACTCTGTAAACTTAAATGGTAGATGTATATTACAATTAATGTTAATAACGTTTGTAAATAACACTAGGTACTTGTTTCTAGATCCGGTTACCTTTAAAAAGATTGTTATTTGGTTAGAAACTACTAAAATTAAAAGTGCACCACCAAATATATTTAACGCTCTGAAAAATATTAATTCAAGAGACTGGGAGAATGTATACCATATATATAAAGATTCACTTGGCTGCCCTGCTCTCGGAACTAAATCGGAGGAGCTACAATGGCTGTTGGGACATGCCACACAAATTATAACTTCTATGAACAGTCAGTATCTGTTTATAATTTATATTTATAAAATGTACTTAACTTTTTCTTTTATAGAAAATGTGTACTTAAAATATGCTGTAGAAAATTTTGAAACTTCAAATGTACCCACCGTTGTAGCAGAAAATCCATTGGATAAACTTAACTGTAAGTCAGTTGTCTACAAATATTCAATAAAATTAAATATTTTTTTTAGTTCGTAGTAAAGAATTTGCTGATGGAATTAATGAATTAGCCAAAGTTCTAAAAATTGTATCTCATCCTGATCCGCTTATTACATTAAAGGCTGTAAGAAAACTGATAACTAAAAGAATGACACCTGATTGTGTAGAAAATCCACACAAATATGTTGTGCAGGTAATATTTATTATGGATTTTTTGTCTTCAAAGCAAGCTTGTGTTTTTTTTTAGGGGACGCCATTTCCTTTTCAAGAGGCAGAATTGGGTTTTGATTTACATGATCCCGTTTTAAATAATGCAGCAAAAATTTTAAGAATGCTTTACATACACAATCTTAGAGATTTACAAACTAAGGCAAATGAATTGATAGTAGCAGCTCAAAATGTTACTGCAAATCCTAAAACTGACACTAAACTAGGAAAAGTTGGATTTTAATCATAATAAAGACATTAATTATAATTTTTTAAACTATAAAAGATGGTTTGTACAATTTAAATATTGGCATTATATAGATATTGGAGATATGATGCGATGCTTAATACTACTGATTGTAAATACATTATAATGAAATTGCAGAAATATGAAAAACTTGATATTTAGACATGAAGCAGTAAGAGTTATATATCATAGAATACGTCATGACTGCATATATTAATTTGTATTAAATATAATATTTATTCTATCTACAGTTTTTTTTTACTTCCTAAAAGGAGATACATTAAAAATTTCCCCAACACCTAAAGCTGCAGTTCCTAAAAATAAAAAATATTTACAAATATATTTATTATTCCAAAATGATAAGAGTTGTACCTGTTCCTAATAATATAACCATTGCTTTTGACCTTCCTTTATACATTTTTGATATATTTAATAAATATCCTCCAATTCCACATAAACAGCACACTGAAATTATTTTACAGGGCAAGCAATTTTTTCTATTTTCTTCCATTTTACAAGAGCAGCATATAAACAGGAATAATATATAGGTATAGAATATATTTTATTGAAAGGAAGAACAATTTTTAATTCTATTTTATTGTTGGTTATAAAGTATTTTTTATGTTTTGTGGTGGTTTTCCGGTATGAAATGCCAGTTTGATTTGATTATATTATTAGTAATTCGTTTAATTACAGTAGTACAAGGACTGTTACTGTGTTACTGTTAGGACTGTTAGTATATGATCGAAGCATAAAGAAACCAAAAATTCTCTATAGATTGAAGCGACTGCAGTAGAATCACTTGTAATTAATCTATGCAGTAGAACATAAAAAATAATAAAAATATAAGTAAATGTAAACAACCTGCAGTCATATCACCAAATTTCAACAGTGAATTTTGTCTATGCTGCAGTCTCAGTAACAGTAAACTAGTAAACTTTAAAACAAAGAATATATATAGGACTTTAAAACACTAACCAATGAAAATATAGTACAAGATAGGTCACCTCTTAAATGCTATGTTTATAAACGAGATTATCTAGGCGGCGCTACTACAAATATATAGGCGAAAAAATCGTTCATAAATGGCAACTACAATAAATCAAATGTTTTGGCGGGACCCAGTTAACGGTGGTAGTCGTGCATTTTCCATAAGACCAAGGATTGTTAACTGTTTACAGGATTGCTCGATCCCTATACTACAATGTAATCCATAATTGTGACGTCATCAAAGATACAAAGATCTCGAACTTGTAGAAATAGGTACACTTTATACTGTTATTACAAACTTTAATAAATAATAATATTAATAATCATTCAAATACGAAAATTCTCTTGCAAATGTGAAATATAACAAACACAAAATAGGTATATTTTGACAATTCGATTACATATATCTTCGATGACGACACAAAGGCGGATGACAAAATTAAGCGATGAACAATGAGCGATTGAATTGATGAACAATCCTTGCCATAAGACGACGTGTTAGAATTATTTAAAATTGTCAATGTCTTTTAAAATCCCACGTGTTCAGATTACATTCTGTGGTCAGATCGAATAATGGACATTTTCACCTTATGTTGGTATTAGACCAAAGGCCAATTAAAGAAATCATTATATCATTAACCACAAAACATCAGTAAATTATTTAACATTCATTAGTAAAATCTATATTCACCAAATGCTGCTCCAGATTAACTTACAGCATATTTATAGCAGTTGAATGTTAAATTGCTAGATGATGTAATATGAAATGCAAAATTTTTACTGGTCTTCCTCTATATTTATTTACAAAATTTACAGCGCCCTCATTGGTAATCCGAATCGCCAATGATTTTACAATTGTTTTTTAATAGTAAATATTAAATACTATTATAAATAGTGTAGTAAATATTATACACATATGTGCATAAATTGTTGTTCTTGAACATGTAAATCTTAAACTTTGTATTTAGTAAAATAAAATATTCTAATTTGTACTTTTAGTTTTATAATTATTATTTTCACCCCTTAAAACATAGCCGCCCATGCCGTTGGGCACTATGACAAGTAATTTCATGAAATTGAGGTTATGTTTTTTGTTATTCTTGGTCACATTATTTTATATACTGACAAATAGGCAATTACTTATCTATACTTATTTGATGGGAGGGTACTTAGTACCCTGTTAATCAACCCCAGTAGTGACACATCTTGTAGAAGAATTTAATACCACAAAGGTCGTTGAATTTGATTGGTTATATCTATAAATGCACGAATTTCATTGGTCAGGTGCCAATTTATCCACCATGACATCTCTACGCCATCCACTTATAGTGGTTGAATCATATATATAATACGACTATATCGCGGGTAGAGGCCCAAAAATTCCGAAAACAACACGGCGCCGACATACAATCTCTATCCTTATCGAGAGTACCTTAGTCAAATATGCGCATGCGCACGAATTTCGCGACATCCAATAAGCATGCAGCATAAATACTGCATCTCTGTCTACCGACTTCTTTTAAAAAAAGTTGAAAGTTGGGAAGTCTGTCAGCCTATAAACAGTGTGTCAGCTTCCGTAACCATGGAGATTGCGCATGCGCAAATCGAACAAAGGGTCTCTGGAACAGTATAGCACTATATCTTTTGTCCTTTAATGTTTTCGGAGACACCGCTTATGGGCTAACATACGAAATACGCGATATAGTAGTATTATATATATGGGTTGAATGTAGTCAAGAATGGTAAACTTAGTTTACCATTCTTGACTACATTCTAAGTTTACCATTAAGAATGGTAAACTTAGTTTACCATTCTTGGAATGTAGTACCAATTACCAATGACAATAAACCACAGATTATATACTTTATAACTACTATTCTAGTTATATATTTCTTTGTAACTACTTCTACCAACTTTAAATATAAAGGTATGTATACCCAAGGATTGTTAACTGTTTACAGGATTGCTCGATCCCTATACTACAATGTAATCCATAATTGTGACGTCATCAAAGATCCAAAGATCTCGAACTTGTAGAAATAGGTACACTTTATACTGTTATTACAAACTTTAATAAATAATAATATTAATAATCATTCAAATACGAAAATTCTTTTGCAAATGTGAAATATAACAAACACAAAATAGGTATATTTCGACAATTCGATTACATAGTTCTTCGATGACGTCAGAAAGGCGGATGACAAAATTGAGCGATCGAGCAATCCTGTAAACAGTTAACAATCCTTGATGTATACCTATCAAATTAATATAGAATAGGGAGTTTTTGAACCCCTTTTATCGTTATCGTAATGGTTATTCAGAGCATGCGCAGTGCCGAAATTGATACTATTTCTGGCACTGCGCATGCGCAGAATAACGATAACGATAACGAACTGCTAAAACCTGCTAAAAATTAAGGGGTTCAAAAACTCTCTTATGTCACTCAACCTCTTTTAAACTTTTAAGTGTTCTGTGTCACAGTCACAGATCATATTTCTGTGTCATGGAATCTACCAAAGGCAACCCTTTAACCCATAGAGAAGAATAAGAATACTTAATTTAACCAATTTAACCTCAAACTTCATGCCACAAAACAGAAAAAGACTTCATGCTATATAAACAAAGCTCAATTTCCAAGTCACACTGTATGCACAGTTCATCAATAAACAAAAAGTTAAGAGGTTTGTTAAATATATAAATAATTATGACAGCCATAGATCGTGTAAAAATTCTAGTCCTGGGCGATTCAGGAGTTGGAAAGACTTCTTTTGTTCACTTAGCTGCCCATAATGAACCATTAAGGTCACCTAGTTGGACTGTAGGATGCTCAGTAGAAGTAAAATTACATGAATATAAAGAGGGAACTAAGGAACAGAAAACCTATTTTATTGAATTTTGGGATGTAGGTGGAAGTCAGATACATAGAAATGCAAGGCCTGTTTTCTATCACCCATGTCACGGTGCTATATTAGTTCATGATTTAACTAACAGAAAGTCCGAGGAGAACCTACACAAATGGGTAAAGGAGATTGTGAATAAAAGAGAACGAAAAGACTCATCTTCTTATTTATATGTAAATAACTCTAATCCAAGCCAGTTGAATGAAGAGTGGGACCAAGAAAGTATCTTTGGTCATCCTACAGTACCATTCTTGATAATAGGTACAAAGTTGGACCAGGTCGATGATAGAAAATCACATCTAGGCCAAATAGCTTGTCATCTTACAGCTGATGAAATAGTTTTAGACTGTAGACAAGCTAGATATTTGGCTGCTGGCACATCCAATGCAGTAAAATTATCTAGATTCTATGATAAGGTTATAGAAACGAGATCCAAGGCACACAAAGATTCATTTTCAGAAAGATTTGGAAGCAATCCTATTTCACCAATTTTATCTACAAAGTTTTACTCTCCACATCAAGATTAAGTATACTTCATTTTTCAAAGCTCTGTGCAGTGTTATGTGACTAATTCTAAATATTTATATACAGATGATTTTGTAATCTGGAAACTGTATCTAGTGTGTAATGCCGAAATTAATTAGGCATCTATATTTATTTGGATCTTCCAGGTTTGTTATAGTTTTAATAGATTAAATAATATAAAACAACTGTATACCTACAATATATTTTTATATCAATGATGGTCTAATTTATTACAACTAAACATACTAAGTAAACATTATTAATCATTCTACTGGGAGACACAGAATATAAGGTTGCATGCAAAAATCGCATTTGGAAAGCTATAGGTAGTCATAATCAAAATTCTGCACTGTACACTTTCCCAATGTATTTTAAGTACATGACAGTTCATCTGTAGCATTATAATTTTTTAACTAAATACAAGAAACTAGTTAGAAAATTTAACAAAATAATACTTAACAATAACAATTATTTATAATAACTTCTTTTACACGATAATGCCATAATATAATCACAGGCTCTTTCCAGTGACATACCGCTTGAATACTAATAAGTATGTAAGTATGTACATTATAAAAGTATAAGATAACACATTACAAAAAAAAATTACAATAAACAATATTGCCAATGAACTTTCTGACTTCTTTCTGTATAATGAGTACCTAATATTTTTTACAGAAATTCGTAGACGAAATTTTACATTTGCCTAAATTTTTAGATGATGAACTTGGGTGGGTACACTTCATACCGAGCTCGTACTTGCCTATGTTTTTACTCCGACTTGATTAAAAGGGGATTCTTGCGGAAAACAGATTCTTACCCATGTTGTGTTTGTAAAAATGTTTAATAAAATAACGAGAGGTCAATTGCTGGTAAAATTTTGTACACATAAATTCCAAAATGTGTTAAAAAAATTGCAAAAATGCCAAAAAAATGCCCATTAATTTCCAAAAAATTCCATTAGTTTCCAAGACATTCCAAAAATGTATTGCAATGTTAAGCATAAAATAGTATCAATATTAATAATAATAATGTGCATCGGAATGTGCTTAATAAATAATGCTACCGCAGTAAACAGGAAATGTAATGTTAAACCTGGTATTAAACATAATTCTTGTGAAAATAGGAAAAATCTTGGTATCCAATACATTATGCACTGCATACAGGGTGTATTTTAAGTTCAGTCCCATGACCATAAATTAAAGGGGTAATTCCTTGGGTCATTTTGGGCCCAAAAGCCCTAAGAAACCAACGATTTACCTACTTGAAATCACTGGTTTCTACGATACAGGGCGTTAAAACTTTGAAAAATACAAAAAATAAAACAAAGAGCAAACTGAACTTGTGAAGTTAGTAATTTATTCACTTGTCAACGTAATTTTACATGTACCGAGACATTTACCAAATAACGAAGAAATATATAATTTGTAATTGAATGTAAACAAAAGAATTTGTAACTTGGAAATGGTCTATTCTATGAGGAAAATACAAGAAATCTTTTTTTTATTAGAAATATGACTGGGAATTATATGTCTATTAATTTTTCTGAAATACCTACTCTTAAAAAGCTTCTAATAGCTTCTCCCTACTATCCTAGGTTAGGTTAGGTTCAAATCAAAAGTGAGTGGGCCGAAAACCAGACCCTCCACCGCGACCATGTGGTCTATTGTGGCTCACACCTACTTATATCCCTACTATCCTAACTCAATCATTCTTATTTCTTCATCTGGGAATATATTCAAGGCAGTGGCGCACTCAGAAAAAAATTTTGGGGGAGGCAACGCTTCAGATTAATTGGGGATTCATATAATAAACACCAAATCAGAGAGCGAACAGTGAATCATCCGTCCCCTGTCCTAGACAACAACGGGTGAGGAGATAGAAAATGCATCACCCATAGTGTTTTTTTGCCTGTGCCTGCTGAAAAATGCTTTTTGATATTTTAAGAATAATGTGCATTGTATGTTGTAGGTAGGTAGACCTATACTATACTATACGGTAAAGTGTACAAAACCATAATAATTTATCGAGTAGTAGGTAATTTATTAATTGAATTAAACAATTTATTTGCCGCTCCCATACCGCACTCCTATAAGACCTAATGATTATTATGTTCCATTATAATACAGGGTGTCCCAAGATAATGTGACACATTTTAATGGCTTATAACGTCAAGGCAAAATGAGATAGCGACGAGCGGTTTTCACTGGAGCTCTTAATTTTACAAAAAGTTTTCATTTGTCATTGGTACTAGTTTGTTTCACTTCTACAGGTGCTTGAAAAAAAATTGCCACTTTTTAATTCAAAATTGTGATTATTTTTTAAATGGAACACCCTGTAGATTAAATTACTATTCGATAGAGACACTTTTCCTCTTTTCAAAAATGTATAGTTTGATAGAGTTATACCAAAAAATAAAGGAGTTATTTTAATTTACACACCAGCCCTTTTCAGTAGACCATAATTTTTTTGGAAGATCGCATTTTATTTTTTTTACATTGTCAGTACAGAATAACGGTATGCATCATGTAAAGCTATTATTAAGAAAATAACTAATTTAATACAAATTTATACAAATTACATTACAGCATAAATTACCAAGTTATTGAAACAAAAACACCAATTAAAAAGAATACAGTTTTAATATACACAAATATATATTGTACATCTTTAATGTTTAAGGTTAAATTACTAAATGTCAAATGTGCCCACCATTTCCTTCAATACAATTTTGTAATCTAAACTGCATATTGTCGAAGATAAGTTTTAACATTTCCGGTGTTATGGTCTGAAAAACATTAGTTATGCTATGTTTTAGTTGTTTTATATTTTGTACCACAGGACTACAATAACGACCTTTGACGTAACCCCATATGAAAAAATCAGGTATCTACCGTTAGTTCGGGAAAATGTGCAGGCCATTCTATCGGTCCGGCTCTACCTATCTATATAGCCTTTAATGCATTCCATTATTCTGTACTGACAATGTAAAAAAAATAAAATGCGATCTTCCAAAAAAATTATGGTCTATATTGAAAAGGGCCGGTATGTAAATTGAAATAACTCCTTTATTTTTTGGTGCGACTCCATCAAACTATACATTTACATACATTTTTGAAAAGAGGAAAAGTGTCTATCGAATGGTAATATAATCTACAGGGTGTTCTATTTAAAAAATGATCACAATTTTTAATTAAAAAGTGGCAATTTTTTTTCAAGCACCTATAGAAGTAAAACAAACTAGTACCTATGACAAGAGAAAACTTTTTGTAAAATTAAGAGCACCAGTTAAAACCGTTCGTCGCTATCACATTTTGCCTTGAAGTTATAAGCCTTTAAAATATGTCGCATTATCTTAGGACACCCTGTATTTTAAGGCTATACATTTTAACTTTAAATTAAATATTGTCTCAGTCGTATCAGTGCTGAGTAATGTTTATTGTTGGAGACAAGTCGTTCTTGGCAATCAGTTTTATAAGTGTCTTTTAAAATACTCTGGAGGAGGCCATGGCCCCTTGCCCCCTTCGGTGGGCCCTGATTCAAGGTATTTTTATCCAATATAGGTCAGGTAATACAATGATGTAGAAGAATTTATCAAAGTACATTTATTTAATTAAAAAAAAATAATAAAATTTAAACTGTACATTAACATTTATAGAAACATTACATTATGCTATTCAAATTACTTTTAAAAAAAACAATCCTATTTATAGCTAATATTGCACGAAATAGTACGTATAGGTACTGTACATAAAAAATTATAATTATTTATTACTAAAATATTTCTTGATATTTCTATGAAATGGTATATAAAATAGTATTCAAATTAAATTTTAGTGATGAGGGACATATGAAAAATATAAGTTTAATTTTTTATAAACCCTATGGTATTTTATTAACTGCAATTATATTAGGTGTAAGATGTCCTGTAAGAATGTCAAAAAATTATTAGAAAATCATGATAGGTACAACCATTTACCGTGGATACAACCACAAGTATAAAGATTACTTGTGATGTGATCCATACAACTACACTGATATGCTCATAACTTGACCAAATTTCGTTTGTTCTGCGCATGACGTTATTCGCGATGGAAAACTGGCGAAGATTTAAATACCTTACTAAGGCAGTGATATAATTATTTTCGTGTTTGTCACTTGTATTCCCATATTATTATAACTAATTGTGAAGTCCGAGGGTTATCAAGTTGTTATTTTTATATTATAGGGTGGTATTTATTTACAGTAATGCTTCTTATTATCTTTTCAAATTGTAAAATATAAAATGTCATCTTCTGCTGTAGCTGGTTGTGGAAATTATATATCGAACTACTAAAGGAACTAATATTAGATATTTTCATTTTCCAAAAACCGAAAAACTTGCGAAACAGTGGATTGTGGCTTGTCGGCGTTTTGATAAAATAAATTTAAAACATGGTAAGTAAAATAGTTCTTTTACATTGACTTTCAGTAGGCAACTACTCAAACCCTTTGACCCATAAGATGATTTTTGACTTTACACTTTATGTTGAAAACCTATGTTGTCAAAAGCTGTATACTATTTTTTAAATAATTGAAAATAGTTCTTTTACAGTGACTTCCAGTAAAATAAAGCCATAAGAAGATTTTTGACTTTGTATCATTTCTTTAACACTACTTTAAAGAATGAATTATTTTCTTTTCAGTAATATTTCGCACTTAAAATTTAATTTGAATATACTATAGTATTATACAACTCAATTAGTTTAGAATAATTTGGTCCAAATATCTTCAACCAAGAACATTTAGTCGCTTTTGGAATGCATATGAGCATTACTATTATTTTGCCCGTCTTCCCCATTGGATGAAGACTGATCATGTCCTTTTACCGTAAACGTAACGTAATATCTTTTATTATGGTCCAGGCGATCAGTAGGCAGTGAGATAACCTGTTTGTCAGTTCCATGACTAAGTTCCAATGTTACAGCTTTTTTCGAATTAATGTTTGGTAGAAAACCAGTCCCAGGTTTGCAGTTGGCATCGTTGTAGCCAATTTTTGGTATTGTATGGTGGTCCACCCTTGGCACTGAAAAAAATTAATGAGCATATTTGGTGTCAAATTTTCAGATCTTTTATAATAACTGAGCTTATTTTAAGAAAAAAATAGTCCTTGTGAAACAAAGTCTAAATTGTGGGCTTATTTAGGACCAATAATTAAAAATCAGATTTAAAAGTCAGTTAAGCGCTTTTTTATGTGTTTTTAGTTGACTGACTTGGGGTGCCGGTATTAGGTATACCTATATACCGGCACCCTATTTATTTTTAGTTAGTCGTGGTTTTACCTATAACTTTTAAGAATTTAACATTGAATTTTATGTACCTATATATTTTTCAAATAGAATAAAACATTGTCCTGAATTTTTATCTGATGTCCTGCATTTTTACCACCTTCGTCCTGAATAGTGAATATTGAAAGTTGGCAACCCTAATAATAATATAAGTTTTAAATGTTTAATTCCACATATACAAATAAATTATTTAACTTATATACTAGGGAAAGGACACTCATTTTGCTAATGGAAAAAACTTATATTTTTTGTGTTTAGAATGGATAAATTACTTTTATTTTTGTCTGGACTAATTTTTATATTTTGACTATCTCATTATCACGTACAGTTACGTTAAATTTAGGCCTGTATACAAATTTCAACTGAAATATAGCACAATATTTGAAAAACTAAAATTTTCTAAAACTGTATTCCTGGAGGAAACCCAAAAAATGTTAAGTAATTAATTTAAATCAAAATGTAATATTATGTTTTATATTGCGGATTTTAGACCATTTCATTTTGGAGTAGATACCTATATAAATTATTTAGTGAGGGGTTTAAAAGGCAATCTGAACGGAATCGATATTTTTTTTAGGGAAGAAAAGATACGTTAGAAAATAATTTTAATTTTATTATTTATTATTTTCAAAAATAGTAACAAGTTCAAATTGCGGTGTCGAGTTTTAAAAGACTCAAAAATGCAAAAATATACAGGGTGTGCCGTTTAAAAAAATATAACTTGGTATTGCCGCGCTTATATGGACAACCTTTTATAATCAAAAATAATTTTAAAATATGTCTCCCTTGTAATTCTCGATGTAATCACATTTTATGTTTATGATTTTTTAAATACCTACATTTTAAATTTCCGAGTTGTGACCTGTCCACGTACGCACCCTGTATATAGTCTATACCATATTGTTGCAAAGGTTAAAGCAAAAGAAAACTAATGCCGTTTAAATATACAGGGTGTCCCAATGAAAAAATCTAAGGTGTATTCATAAATATTAAAGTTAATTATACTATAAGTACATAAAAGGTGTTTTTTTAAGGATGATAGAAGTTTAAACTTTAAAAAAATTTTAAAGAAAATATTTTAATAATTAAAAAAGTAATGTTATTTAAAACAACAATCTATTACATTAAACAGTTAAAAATTATTTGCGGTATGTGCCACCGCGACTGTCCGCAAGATAGCGTATTCTTTTGATCCAATTTTGGGTGACTGTTTCGAGCACTTCTGGTCGTATATCGTGAATAACACGAACAATGTTGGCTCCTAAGGCTTCAATTGTTGCTAGTTTATCAGCATAAACTAATGACTTGACATAGCCCCACAGAAAATAATCTGCGGGCGTCATATCACAGTACCTGGGTGGATAGTTAACAGGTCCATTTCTCGAAATTAATTTGTCACCAAACCTTGTTTGCAACCACACTTTCACGTACAGCGGTAATATTCCTTTTATTACGCACATTCCTTCGACGCATTGGTGTTTTCAAATCATGTAGAGAGTATGTGGTACGAAATCTATCCACAGTACGACGAATAAATAGCTCAGATGGACGATCATGTGGGCCATAAAATTCACGAAATCTTCTATGCGTTTGGCGAACCGACGAATGATTTTCAAAGTAAATTTGAGGAATTTGGTAGCGTTGTTCAAGAGTGAAACTATTCATGATGATTTGCCAAAGTATACTGAAAATAAATTTTATAAAGAGTGTTAGACTAACAGTTCAGTCTGATAGTAGATGTCATGTAAAGTTCTATCAAACCTAAAAAAACACCCTTTAGTTATATTAGGTTAGGAAAAAAATAAGAAAGCATGAAGTTAGGAAAAGTCCTGTACACAAATGGGACTGTTATAATAATAAAATGGGAGAGTAAGTTTTCTTAATACTTACAATATGCTGCACATGGAACTCCGGTGTAAGCATGTGTAGCATGCATACATCTATTTGTGCTTCTTGTACATAACAGAGGATTAGTTGGTGCTTCCGGCAGACCTTTCATGTACTCCACGTCAGTTTTCTGCAACTTCCTCAGAGATTCATACAGAAACTTCTCGAAGCTCTTGAATGAAAAGTCCTCTGGTATATAACGCCCTGCACCAACGGTCGAAGCACACGACTGATGGTAGGCGTCGATGGCTCTTTTTACTAACACTGCCTCGTTGTGTTGGCCTGCTCTGATTTGGTGCCTCTTTAGCTCCAGGAGCTGCTGAAAAATTTTGCGCTCCAGGTGGTACCTGAAATGTCACAACCATAGACAGGTTACAGCAAGCGCGACACTTAAGGATAGTGTTGGTATCACGCAAAAAAAGAATGAAGCGCAAAAAAATGTATAAAAGTACATTTTTCATAAAATCTCTTAACCCCTTGGTTTTCTTTCTTGTTTTTATTTATTTTGGGGTATTCTGGGATTAATTTTACAGGGCTAAGTATATGTCACAGTTGTGACAAAAGAAGAAAACTGTATTAAACTTGAACTTTAAATCACATTATTTGATATCAGAATTCATCTAAACAGTGGGTACATTTTTGTAATAGTTATGTACAAAAACTTTGTAAGTTGCATAAACAACTTCAAATAAATGAACAAAATCAGTTGAAAGTAAAAACACTGAGAGCATTTTATACAAATAGGTAAAATAATAATAATAATATATCTATCAAAATATTCCAAAGAAAATAACATCGAGGGGAAAAGAACAGGGCAAATCAGGGAAATGAAGAGATTATTTTATTTCTCCTCAAATCTTAAGTGCATATGTGAAAATATCAGGTAGGTAACCATAAATTTAAAATAATTTTAACTTCATGTACCTTAATCTGTTTTGATAACGGAAATAGCGAAATTTTCGCAATACTAACATCAACAAAGAAGTGTTGCATTATATTTTATGCTTAATAGTAACTAGGTTGATTTTATAATAATTGCTTTTTTCCTGTGCACTATATTATTTAAATTAATTTTAATATTTGATTAAGCGAACTAGTTTACAAAAAATCACTGTTCCTGTTGGCGTATGGATTAATTTTTTATTATTTTTATAATCTTAGTAATAAATACCTAAGTAAAGGTAAAATATTGTACCTATAGACAAGTTAATATATACAACAGTATACAGTGTGGTTCACGAAAACGAAACACAGTCAATAACTTCTAGGAAAATAATTTTTCGTAAAAACGCAAAAATCCGTCGATTTTGTTTGGAAGCGTGACATATTCTAGGCTGAATTAATACCACTAACATCAACCCCCTACGCGGGGTTGAGACTCCCTCAAAAATTTTAGATCGTATTTTTCCGAGGCAATGGATTGGACGAAGAGGACCAACTGAATGGCCAGCACGGTCTCCCGATTTGTACTCACTTGATTTTTTCTTGTGGGGACATTTAAAAAGTAAAGTTTACGCAACGGAACCGGACTTTCTAAAAATGTTACGTTAATGTATTGTAAGTGAATGCTAACAAATAACTCCCGACCTGCTAGCAGATGTAATGCAACGTTTTCAACAAAACATGTATTATTGTTTGGAAGTTGGGATCAATTCGAACATTTATTATAGCTAGTTACTATTTTTAGTTAATTACTAGATAATTTAACCATTTTCAGATGAATCTGTGCTGTTGCAAACATTAAAAGTTGTTAAGAAGAAATCCGAATGTTTTTCATTTTACACCACGTATCTTCCAAAAGGATCGATCAAATTTCAAAAATAAAACTTGGACGTATAGAAAATTGAAAGCCCTTTCCGATGAGGTATCGCTCGACCCCCCCCCCCATCTAATTTGAAATTATTAAGGGGTGTCAACCCCGCTTAAGGGGTTGGTGTTAGGTGTGTAAAATTCCACCTAAAATATATCCCCCCTCCCAAACAAAGTCGACGGGTTTTTGAGTTTTTGCGAAAAGAAAAATTCTTTTCCTGGGAGTTATTGGCTCTGTTCCGTTTTCATTGCCCCCCCCCCTGTATACTGGTATACAGGGTGGGGGGGCAATTTAATTTTTTCAATTAAAGGGGTAATTTCTTTGAAAATTTCATTACCTTAAACAACAAATAATGTGCTCAAATTAATACCCACCTTCTTATGTTGCTTTGTATATTTTGCGTAACTGAACTCATATTAACACCTCTCTCGGACATATTCTTCCATTTTGGAATTCTGGTACTTCTCGGGCTGGGTTCGAAGCCCGAATCTATCAAATTGCTGCTTTCGTAGCCACTTCCGGCACTTCTGGCTTCTCTAGTCTTGGGCCTCTTCTTCACCCTTTTCTTTTGCCGCGCCACCAAACTTCTCGAATCGGCCTCCGCATCCGACATACTCTCATTATCACTATAAAGAGAGGCCAAGAGTGGGGCTGACATGTTGGACTCAGATCGGGGCGGTTCTTTCAATCGACCTTTATCTTGGTAAATATTCGGTAGAGAGGGAACGCGACCATCTAGCACTCCCTGGAGGGCTCTCTTTTCTGATAGGTGAGTCTTATCTAGGTGCCTGTCGCTTTTAGATAAAGTAGTTCTTCCCAGTGGCGTTGGGATTTTACTGCGCTTAAGTTTCTCCCTCTCTTTACTGCCTCCTTTATGTTTGTTCTCTTCAGACCGCGATCGTGATTCTTTCTTTGGGCTTCTTTTACTTTTTCTTGTTTTATTCTTGTTTACTCTTTCGACTTCCTCTCCATCTAGCACTCTGAAGCTCTTGTGGGCTGTTTGATTGGTTGTTGATAAGGAAACGTCTTCAGACGGGCTGCTATACTGTTCATCTGAATAATCCTCTTGTTTTCCCTTTGGTCCCTTAGATTTTTCTACTTTTATATGCTTTTTTCTTTTTGCCACAGTATCTTTAATTTTATGTTTCTCGTTGGATGTCTCTGTTCCTTGCTTTTTTTTAATTTCCTTCTGCTTAGTTGCTCCTATTTTAGTTATTTCCTTTTCATTTGATATTTGTTTTGCGATAACTGACTGAACTTGTTCGGATTCCTTCATCTTAAATGTTTCGCGTGGTTGTGCTTTTGACTCGACATTATCTGACACCACTTTTGCTTTAGATTTGTCGGTTTCATCTAAATCGTCCTGTTTTGAAGCAACTTCTTTCCCTGGGCTATCTCCATCTTGTTTTTCTACAGTCTGATCTTCTTTTTCTACAGTCTCATCTTTTTTAAGATTAGTATCGCCTGCACCAGTTTCTTCACCTATATCTTTATTTGTACTTTCGTCATGCTTGGACTCATCGTTATTCTCGATTTCGTGCGCTATTTGGTCAACAATTGATTCTGAAGCTGACTGTAGTTTTTCTTCACTAGTTTCCTCATTCTTTTTCCGTATTTTACTATCAATATTGTCCAATTCACCTGCATCTCCAATCTGCTTAACATCCTGATTTAATCCTTGCAGTTCCCTCCCAGTTTGTTTTTCTTGAGAGGATGTGTCAACGGATACCTCCTCTGTTGTTTTTACAACTTCACCATCTGCTTCTAAATCTGAGGTACCCTTTATCTTTGCTTTATCCGTATCTTCTTTCGTTGCTAAAATTTCACTTTCAGTCACCTCATCAGATTTTTGTTCTTTACCTTCAACGTCTGGTTGTTGTTGAGCATTTTCCACAGTATCTGTTTTAGGTGAAACTGCGTCTGTTATTTCTTCTGTTTTTTTATCTTCTGTTGTTCTCTCTGAGTCGATATCCTTTTTGGCCACTGTAGTATCAGTGACTTCAGCTTTGGCTTCAGAGTCTTTTCCATGATCTTGCTCTTTTGCTGAAGTATCAATCTGATCATTTGGTTCTTCAGAGGACTTGGTACCGTCACGGTTTCCTTCAGTAGTGACTGCGGAATCTTTGTCTACTAACCTTTGCTCTTCCTCTTTCTGATGTTCTAAGTGTGATTTTGGTGGTTCATGAACGGAAGCTTCTACTACAAAATCTTTATGCTCCTCGACATCCTCACTGGTATTCGACATTAGAGACTGTTGATCAAGAAGCTTTTTCGAATCTTCTTTAAGAAATCCACTTTCCGCAGTGGCCATAGTGGGCTGGAATATTTTATTTTCTATAACAGTTTCTGCAGTATCCTCAGAGGTGTTAGTACTTTGTGTTTTTAACGAAGGTTGCCTCGACGCTTTGTCTTGTTGCATAATGGTTTCTGGGCTAGTGATATTTCGAGATTTTGCTGATTCCTTTCCAGCACTGGTTCTCCCCGATCTGTCTTTCCCTTTGCTGAATTTTGCACTTCTAGGTCTTCGATCTCTTACCGATGAAGCAGAGCGTGGAAGGCCAGCCTCAGAAGGGTCAACCGTCTCTGTAACCTTATCAATGAGTATAGGCTCTTTGTCTACAATTATTTCTCTAGTTTGGTGTATGTTTATTTCAGTTTTACCATTGATAATAATTTCGTTAGTATATTCCAGTCTATTAGAAGATAAGTTTTTACTACTAGTCCTTTTGCTTGATACTGGGGGTGTCGAATTGTCGATTTTTGCACTTGATTTTTCTTCTTTATTTCGATCACTCGATCTCTTCTTGGTTCTTTGCGTACTCCCTAGTTTACTACTTTCCAATTTCTCGACTTCTTCTTCGCTTCCTGTTAAAGACATATTAGCTTTCTCTAATTTATGAGGTACTTTCTTGTAAAACTTTTTACTGATTCTGCCCACATTTCCTTGTTCTTTTTCACTATCAGAGCTGGTCTCCCCGCTAAAAGTTACGTCATCCCTTATCTGTAGATTCATGGCACTAGCTGGCTGATTCCGTAGCTCTGCCAGTCTGCTGGCCGGTACTCCGCCATGAAGTTGTAAAAATTTCGCGGTGGATCTGAACCCTCTCTGCAGTGCACAGTCTAGTGGAGTCATAAAGACGTTCCTGGAAGTCCGCAGGACAGGGTTAACTTGGGCACCAGAATCAAGAAGAATCTAAACAAAAAAATCATATTATGTATGTTACAAACAAAACAGGATTTAAATCAAAATTTGCAATGCATAAAAGATGTACAAGAAACACATACAAAGTTTGACTTCGACGTTGAGTGCATACTATCAATTTTCTGAAAATGGTGGTAGTTGGCAATTGAAAAACGCTGTTTTGTCTCTAATTTTATTTCGAAGATGCTCGCAATAAACATAAAGTCTTTCTAATAATGAAAAATACAATAATTTTAAGGTGTAGATAGATTATTATTGTGGCGTAGGATAAAATTATTGTAATTTACAGTCGAAACTGTTTCTCTTTCGATTTTACTTTCTGTAGTTAAACCTTGTTTTACACTTCATGACGGTTTTGCATCACTTTATAGGCATTAATAATAAATTTGGTAAAACTACTTAGAATTAACAATATGTATGAGTTTCTTAAAAATTATTTATCGGAATATGTCATCTGTAAAACAGAATGTATTCAAAGCAAAGATTGCGAGAAAAATTTACTCCGAACATTTGTTGAAAATGTAATACTTACTTATATTGAATATGTGGGTACTTTCTGCTTTCCAGGTGCTTTATGTTTTGCAAGAAGGGGTTTTTAAAAATATTTTGCTAAATCATACATCTGGGCCATATACAGGGTGTTTCATTAAGGGTGGCGAGGTACCATATCAGAAAATATTAGTTATGGAGCTTTGAGTAAAAAATGTCTTAAGAAAAGTGTCCAAGACAATTTTCTGGAAATAGTTTTTAAGTTGCTAACTGTACCGCAACTGCTGCTGGTGTAACTGCTGCTAAGGTCACGTAAAAATGTCCGAAGAAGGATCGTATCAGAGTAGAAGATCAAAACATAATACCAGATATTGTTCAAAATGTAATTGATAAATTTGGACATCGAATTGGGCATTGCGCAATGATTAATTGGGCAATGGGCATTTGCTGTAATAAAATAAAATGTAGTTCTTCTAGGTACTAGTACAAAAACTATTGTTTTCCTTTAATTCTGTCTTACACAATTTTTTATATTTTCTAAAGGCTATGACAGACAAAAAGTAGGTATAACCTTATATCGCTGAATTCGTCTTTAGAAGAACGTCTTTTTCCTCAGAGAAATAGGAAATATCGCAGAAAAGTAGCAATTTCTATATACTAATTGACTGATTCAGGTTTTTTTAATCTCAACTGGAAATCTCATTTTGAAACACCCGGTACATGCTGGTCATTTACGAGTATGAACGAGCAAGTTAACAATACAATCCGTACTTCCATATTGCGTGACAGCAACTTGAAATACCCTGAATAATATAAACCCACCTACCCACCTACTTTAAATAAAGTATATTGTTCGAATGTTCGCACACCTTTTTAAATCATCTGCAGCTTATTTAAAAAAGTAATTTTCTTTCGCACGGAAGCACTGACCTTGGCAGTTGATTTGACGACGAGAATAGCGTCCGAGTAATTTTTCCGCTATATGATGGTAATTTATTTCAGGAAAAGGTCAAGATTTCACGTAGATCGTCCTTGAATTCTGACAAGGACAACACTGGGTTATTAAATATTCAATGTAAAGGTTTGTTCTATTATTGTAAACAGAATAAACAGTTACATTCGCAGTGATTGGCGTTTTTGTTTGTTGTAACTCTTGAGAGGAATCTAAATAGATACGTTTAGGTATATCATCGACATCAGGAGTTGGATGTTATAAATCATACGCTTCATAATTATGCTTCTTTTTTTAAACGTTGAAATTATATATTTCCTAAGGCGTTTCTTTTATAAATAAAGAACATATATTTTTTCTATTGGTTTTCACAGGGGTGATAGCCCGATGAAAACCAAATAGTTTTTATTTAAAATACGCCTAAGAAGTATGCTTCGACTGCAAGTTTAAGCCGTAGGTCCCCGTCATCTCAAGTAGCACAAATTTTTGACTTTCGGGAATTAACTTAGAAGCGCGGTAATGACATTTTTTTAAACAAATATCAAATAGTATATGTACTTTGTACTTAAGCATGTACAGAAGGTGGTTCAGCCCCTGTTGCCTATTCCATGCGTCTATTCAACTAAGAGCAAAAAACAAGCTTGTTCGGTATATTGAAGACTGCATACTATTGTGTAAATTTTTCATCCATCCAGGTACCTAATTTGCAGCAACATAAAATTCAGAACTAAAAAGTTAAAAGTAGAGACAAATAGACTGTTATTGTTTATTTGAAGGAGATGCTGAAAACAACTACTCCACGGGAATGTGCCCCAAATGGTGTTGCATTACTCCGGCATCTCCATGGAAGTCGCCACATCCTTCATCGAGACCTACCACCAGACACTGACCGGTTTCTAGTGGTGTGGCGACTTCCATGGAGATGTCGGAGTAATGTAACGCCAGTCGGGGCACATTGTCCGTGAAGTAATTGTTTTCGGCATCTCATTTAAATAAATAAGTAGGATTGTAGGAATAAGGATGTAGCATAAGTAGGAAATACATCACGATTCACTGAGCCGTTGCGACGGTTCACTGAGCCGTTGCGACGGTTCACTGAACCGTAGCAATAGATTTGTAAATAGAACACAGTACCTATTAGCATAGGTTTAGTTTAATCATTTCCAAATGATACCAACTTGGTTTTGGTGTTATGTGAAAAACTACGAAAGTGTTACCATATATATATATTAAACAAATTAATTTTAATCGTAGAATATGTTCCTGGATTTTCTGTACGCTATTAGAAAACGGCCTGTATAATTCATCAGTCTAATGTTCATGACAGCCTGAGTCTGAGTCACCAAGACAGCTCACCCACTTTTCAATGTCTTATTTTTATTTTAGAAAAAAATTAACATATGGGTGTGAAATGGTTTGTTATTGGCTAAAATTTAGACACATAAATTTATGTACAGGGTGTTCTAATTTCTGGTGCCATTAAAGTTGGCATTTTTTTTAAATAGAAATGCATAGGTTTTTTTTAATCGTCAGAGAGGCCATGAAGAGAACTTTCCAAAAATATAATATAGTTGGTGTCTGCTTCCAACCGTTTTTTAAATATAGGTACATACTTAAATTTTGAAAAATTATTAAAGTTTAAGCTGTGTTATTCGTATTTTTCATAGTGATATTATTATTATTGATTGCAAATGCGCTAGTTGAGAGTTCACTTGGTTCAAATTTGTTTACTATGTAAATTCATGCCGCTTATTTCATAGCACACTCATAACTTGTGCGAAAAATATGAATAGCATGGCTAATTTTTCAAAATTTAAGTAGCTATATTTCAAAAATGGATAAAAGCAAATACAAACAATATTATATTTTTGAAAAGCTCTCTTCATGCCCTCTCTGATGATTAAAAAAAACTTATCCATTTCCATTTAAAAAAAATTTCGACTTTAATGGCAACAGAAATTAGAACACCCTGTACATAAATTAATGTGTCTAAATTTTAGCCAATAACAAACCATTTCGTACCCATATGTTCATTTTTTTCTAAAATAAAAATAAGACAATGAAAAGTGGGTGAGTTGTGTTGGTGCCTCAGACTGTACCTTAATTATTATTTGCTTGAATACAATTAACCGCTGTTTTCCAGATTTAAATTTCCGTCGCATCCTTGCAGCAATGGCGGCACAACAAGTTTTCATTTGTTTCATTTAGCACTTTCTCCTACCATCAAATAAAAAGATTAGAATACCCATTGGACAGAATTAGGACGTGGTCAATCATTTTTAAATGTTGGTTATCCTTTCAAATAAGCCAGCGTAAAAGCCTTCGAAATGCCAAGAAAATTACTAAGCAGGTAATAGCTTATTATGATTAGAAAATAAATGACATACTAGATTGTTCAGTTGGCCACTAAATTTAAAAAAGAAACATGGCTATCTTTTGGTCATCTATTACCATATACCATGTAAAAAAGATGTTCACGCTAATTTATTTTTAAGGTAGGTATACAGAATTAATTTACTTTAATCCCGATTATCACGTCAAAACCCCGAATTTCTTGTGAACTATAAAATTTAAATTTCCGATAATTTTATGGGGAGTTTAGATAATTAAATTGAACAGTAAATCCGAACAACTTATACAATAGTTATATCTATAACCTCTCTGCGGAATGCGTCTCGAATATATAAAATGTTCACAAAAACTGATGTGCATATTTTTGTGTCTGACAAACCTGAAGAATACTGCAACCCACGCATGAGCCACGAAAATGTATACCGCGCAAATCCGCCCTTAAGAAAATTGTTAAATTAATTAATCCACAAATAATATATGCAATGCTAATGACTCAGTTTTATTATACCTTCGTCGTTTCTCTCAGACTTACTAAGTCGGTCTACGATGTTTTATGTACCTACGTCGTTTGTGTTTCAAGATAACGATCCTGATTAATATTAAAAAGGAATTAAACAACCAGCGGATTCATATTTATAGAATTCAGACTACGTCAGCAGCTTCATTGTTGTCCAGTTGGGGTCAAAATTTTTGTTTTATAGCGTTAAGTTGGGCTTAAGTTTATAACTTAAGTCCACAACTTATAATTTATAATTAGATGATTCAGAGTATAGGTATTAAATTCAGAAGATCATATAGAAGTAATCTATCCAAAGCAGATTAAGTATACATATACAATTTGTATAATGACGAATAGAGGGTAGCGTAACTCTAATAATAAATTAGATAGCGATAAGTTGTCAGTATTTTCATATAAAATAATATCTCCTCCTAGGTTAGCTTAGGTTCAAAAGTGAGTGGGCCGAAAACCATACCCTCCAGCGCGACCATGTGGCCTATTGTGGCTCACCCCTACTTATATTTCACCCAAAAGGTCCAGCCTCTTAATGAAGCTGATCACCTTATTGGGTGAGAACTTATTCAGATCCTCTGGCAGAAGTTGTCCTTTGCCAAATAATGAGTATTTGATCCATTCCCCAGCGAGGCAAGTACACATATGTGTATATATATATGGGCAATATGTGTTCTGCCGTTTCATCATCTTCTAAGCACAAGCGGCACTCAGCATCTTCCGCTAGGCCGAATTTGTACAGATGATATTTTAAACAGCAGTGACCAGTATATAGGCCAATTAAAGTTCGCAGGTGCAACCTGCTTAAATCAAAAAGTTTTTTAGTTCTTGTTTTTGAAGGGTTTTTATGAACGACTTCGAATGAACTAATCTTGGTAGTTCTTGCCAGTACTGGAGGATTTGCCCCTCAGCCCAGGCCAAGAGCGTTGATTTGGCAGTAATCGGGGATATGCCAAGCACCGGTTCTGGTCCGACAAATTCAGAACCAGCACCCACTCTCCTTGGCTAGAGAGTCGACTGCTTCACTCCCTTTATGACCAGAATGACCTGGGACCCAGACCAAAGTTACTCTATTTTTTCTGCTCAGATAAGCAAGCGCCTGCTGACAACTCCATACCGTTTTTGAACGGTATCTGCTCTTAACCCTAACCTCAAACTTTTTAGATATGGATAGACATACATAGTTTATGTTTGATTTACTGTTAATGCTTGTTGCGTCTGAACTTCCCCTGCACATAAAAAATGATGGATAAACAACCTTGCGGGAGTTGTGGAATAAATAATAAATATAAACCCTAGGTGATGCACAACGTCGCAGGTCGCACAGCGTTACATAACCAAATTATCTCTACTATTTGACATAACTATGTAGCAACTATGGTACCCACTGTGAGCGAAGATATTATTACAAAATCGCCGACACAATGTCTGAGTGGGGTGTTCTCAAATCTATTTTTTCCCCAGCTATAGGGAAATTGTGCACAATCTGGCAAGGGCGAAATCTCAACCCTCTAGGCCTTCAAATAAGGAAGATAGGCCCTTTTGTCCACATTTCCTGGATGTCACCAGCGGTACATATCGAATATCCCTCGTATATCTTGGTTGTCGATTAGTTATTGAACTGTCCTGGTATGTGGATTATTCATGAGTATTCGATGGAAATTTCTACGAGGATCTAGAAGCCTAGTTTACCTATATAAAGGCCGAGGCGTGCTGGCGGGGAAGTCAGTCTTAATCAGGCAGCGATCAAGAGAAGAAGCAATACTTAAGTGAAATAAGTGTAATTCTCGAAGTGTTCTCGGTGTATATTTATTTAAATATTCTACAAGAAGTGTTGTACTGTGTCTGAAGTGTATTAAAAAATACACGGTCATTGTTTATGTTATGACGAGACGACCGATTGTAAAGAAACTTGTATTGTAAATGTTATAGTCGTATACTGGACCCTCTGAAATCGCCATTTCTATTGTTACTAACTAGCAAAATACTAACAAACTAAGTGGACTGGCAAAGCAATTACGCAGGTGGAGACGAAGCTTGAACTGTCTTGTCTACAAGTGTTGATGTTTGTGACCGATTGTGCCGCGACAATGAGTTTGGTAGGCCGTGAGCTTCACAAATGCGGTTGTAGATTGGTAAGTACATGTTGGGTATATAAAGTATATGCTTTACATCTTGTGACATTTAGTTAACATCTGTTACATCTTGTTAATTTATTTTATTGCTCTTATTATGGAAATAACCGAAAATGACCTGCCAGCTTTACTTATTACTCATAGGATTATTAAAAATTATCGATTGTCTCACTCATTTTTCTGTAATAATCATGTAATATTTCTGCGATCATTAATGAATTATATATTAATATCAGTAACCACTATCCTATAGTGCAATTTATTTAGTTATGTTATGATTACAAATATATATTACAGTCCCTAACTAATGTGGTTTTTCTTCATTCCTACAATAAACGATGATTAGAGTTATTTCTGTAAGATAATGCGGTCTGCAAAATAATAATATGCAGCCCCTGCTCCCACATACGTCCCAGACTTTCGAGCTAATCAATGTGATTGGAATAGAGAGTAAAGTATTTGTTTATTTAAATATTGTGTGTATCGATTGATTCTTTCTTAATAAACGGATATTCATGCAAAAGTCAGCCAACCTTCTACGTCTTATTATACACTTACCTTACACATGTCGGCGTTGTCGTTCAGCGCGGCCATGTGCAGGGGACATCTTCCATCGTTGTTTCTGGCGTTCACTTGGCTGGGCCGCATCCCCAGCAGCCACTGCACCAGCTCTCGGCGGCCGGCCGCCGCCGCCTCGTGAAGTGGCAGGTCGCCGCGCGCATTGCGCAGCCACAGGTTGGCGCCATGCTGCGCGCCCAACAGCTTGACGGTCTCGAATTGGCCCTTGGCGCAGCCGCAGTGCGCCGGACTGCGTCCTTTGCGGTCCTGCCTGTTGGGATCGGCGCCGTGGGCAAGGAGCAGCGCGGTGGCGTCCGCATGGCCTGAGGAATTACATAGTATTGTTGAAACGGGATGCTTAAAATTGGGATTTCGATTGACGTAAAAAATATTATTATAACTAGACCCCGTAAACTGGGATTCGATTCCAGAGTTGGAATTTGTGTACCTACTATACTATATATTCAGGTTTCAAATATTGTACTATTTGAATTAATAGTAATTTCAGTGTACAGTGTACTTATAATTAATTTCTACATGTTAACAGGCGGCAGCGGAGACAATAAGTCATCGACCGCCTAGAATGTACTCGATCGACAATCATCAAACAAACAATATCCCTCACAAAATACACCGTCTGCCTTTTCAAGAATACATTTAATGTATCGTACAAGTAAACAAATAAAATACAACAGTATTACTAGGAGTAGAAGGCGAACATTATTTGTTGAGCCCAAAAACTTACACAGCCGAGGCAATAGCCAAGGCCCGAGGCTGTGTAAACTGGGCGAAACACAAAGAGCTCTTTATAGTCAGAGTGACACATAAATTTTGCATAAGAAATCTATTCATTTTTCAATCTGACCTTGTTATTTACGTCATGAATTACGTCATAATTACGTATAATTATAACAAAGTCACCTACTTACTACAGTACTTTTATTTTTGTGTAAAATATTTGTATAAAATTTATTAATAAACTGTACCAGGTGAAAAATTCTTCTGTATACCTAAGTTGTTTTTATCTTGTTTTGTAATTGAATATAGACATTGAGTAGTAATATAGTCAAAGATATAGATAATGGTCAAATAATTCTGTGCCGCAATTAATATCGCTCTAATTTTTAATATCACACCCTATATATTTGCCATGCGTCAACAATGCATGGCAAACCCAATCTAATATCTATCTATCTAAAGCCAATGACTTCAGATATATTTGTGACGTCTTAGAAAAAATTGACAAAGATAAGATGATCATCACTTTTCTTAAAGAAGATGAAATTTCTTGGCGTATAGCAAAATATATATAGTAAATGACCATCTATGGTGAAAATATATTCAAAGACAAACTAAAATCTTTGAATACAGAACTGTATTCAAACAAACTGTATTTTGCATATTACGTTTCGGGACGTCCCACATTTTGAACGTTAAGTTAGGTATGTAAAATTACAATATTTGTTTACTTTAATATTAATATTGAGAGGTTAAATATCTAAAACAACAAAATACAACAAAAATACAAAAAAAAAACACTATACACATAACTAACAGCACCATGGCTTTCTACGAGGTTTCTTTATTGGCCCTTACTAGCTCCAATCTTACGAATTACTCAACTTTCACTGCCAACACTACTCTTAACCTCGGCTGATCCACCTGCCCATTTTAACTCCCAATCTACCATTCTCGGTCCCAGCCTACCACTGACTTCACTTTTTTTCCTTCACCTCCTTAAATTGACTCACGAGTGCTGATTCGATAAAAAAACCGTACTGAGTCGTGGAAAATTGTATATCATTCGGGGGAAAGAAATCTAGGTCGCCTGAGTAGATCAGTTACATGTTAACCGAGTTTCAAACTTCACACTGCATTATTTGAAATCAGTCTATTGTATTACCTCGACCTAGTGCAAGTTGTGCATTTGTCCTAGTTATGGATGTAAACATAAATATTATACAGGGTGTCCCACGGTGACGAGACATTAGACATACTTACCACTAACCAAGAGATTAAATTTAATTGAAATTTTTTTATTGGGGATAAATCTGATATTAGCATCAAACGATAGCTTATCAAAAGTTAAGATATAGGAATGTGCAAACCCTTTTGCTTGATCTCAAACCGTTTAGATTTTTCAGGGTGTCAAAGTTGCAAAATGTCAATATTCACCTCTCAATATTTCAAGAACAGTTGAAGATAGGTAGGACATCCTACATGAAATGTGTTTACAATATCACGAGTTCAACAATTGCAATAATATATAGGGTGTTCCATTTAAAATAACGAAGATGACATCAACTTCCGGTATAACCGGAAGCGTTAGGTAGACGCCATTATTTTAGGTGAGAAGGGCATGCCCGAAACCACTATTGCCCCAAATTTCAAAATCAAAATCGAAGTAGTCTCTGAAATATGTCTAATATCTCGTCACCGTGGGACACCCTGAATATATGTGTCTAGTAATTTAGTAATTTTAGCATACTGTGGCTAATTCCGTGTTTCTAAATGCTGATGATCCAATAATTTAGTATACGGGGTGTGGCCATTTCCCTGTTACCTTTAGATGGAATACCAGATAAATGATTTTAAATATATGCTCCATGTGCCTTCTCGGTCTTGATCAAATGGATTCTACTGCCTTTGGTTTTGTTCCTCGGCTTACCTGTTAGCGTAGACACGACAATTTTGCGATTTTCTCACGGAAGTTTTATTATTCAGATCTTTGAAGTGGCATATAAATACCAGAATAATTCTATATTTTGGCGGACGCGCCAATGTTAGCAAACATACATTATTTTAATTGATAGTGAGTTGAAAGTAGAAAATTTTATAGGCTATACTCATAAAAATCTATATTTGGATATTTGGAGGAATCATCCTGGATTATAGCAGTCTAAATATATCCGTTTTTCCAGTGGCGCACCTTAAAACAATGTTGGGGGAGGGTAATGCTTCAGATAATTGGGGATTCATATAATAAACGAAAAAGAAATAATAATCATGTCTATGTGTTTATGTTTAAATGGAAGCATGTCTGCGTTTATTAAAAAATATACTTAACAAATATTTTATACGAATCCAAAATAAATATAAAAGAAACAGTATACAATATTTTCTAAAACAGAAACAAAACTCAGAACATCTCTCATATAAAAATAATATCACAATTAATCACATAAACGATAAAATAAAATTAAAAGAACTAAAACCATTGTTATGGTTTTGTACACTTTACCATATTATATAGTAAAGGTACATATACAATGTACATAATTCTTAAAATATAAAAAAGTATTTTTCTAAGGAAACTTAATGATATATGTTCTATTATAATATTTTAAGACTATATACATTTGAACTTTAAATTAAATATTAGGTATTTCAGTATCAGTACATAATGTTTACTAGAAATGGGAGAAAATCGCTATCGTGATTTTCGTTCCCATTTCTAGCCCTACCGGCGGTCCAGGCCTGCGGCCTGGGTCACCCTTCGGGTGTCTAAAGCATCTAGAATAATATTATTTTTAAGAAAGTACGTATTAAGAAATTTTGTATCTGGAATGATGATCTAATTATACTAATCTTTTCTCAATATTTTGATGAATTGTAAGGGTACTCTATTCTTGATGGTAAAACATCATAATTTTTATTTGATGTTAAGTGCTGAAGGTAGAATTTATTTTTCAGTAAACATTTTTATCAATTTTATCAATAGGACCAAAAATATATTGCTGTCATAATTGTAGCAGCAAATTAATATTGTAGATATTTACTTTTGTAAGCTAAAATGATGAATTTTACAGACTGCCAAAATGAAGGAATTAATTCCAAACTAATACTAATAAATAATTGGCATTAAAAAGTGAAAAAAAAGTTAGCCTCCAGCGTGACTCGATCTCGCGAAATCAACATTACGATTTTTGTAATGCTCCAACTATCCCATTACGCTACCGAGCCTCTTGTCAGAACTTTACCTTGAGATGTTTAAGTATGTAAACTCTACCTGTTATCCTAAAAAAATAATTTTTACCGATTTTATAATTGGAAAAGCATTTCGCTTCAGTATTTTGGTAATCAGAAGTGTTTGGCAGTCAGTACTATCGATTCCGTTAGCAATATTTCTCATAGGAAAATAATGAAAATAACCTATCTGAAGTTTAATTAATTTGACAGTTTTCGTGGGAGGTGCTTATCTCGTTAGTCCAATCTTACATCGGCAGATAAAATGAGAAAGAAGTTGAGACGGATGCGACTCGAGATTGACGAAATAGACGTATAGATGGAGTCGACGTACGGTCTCGAAAAAAATCTCAAAGGATTAGAGAAAAGATAGAACTTTCGCGTGAAGCGGTTCTCGAAGCCGTAAAAATTAGAAGAGGATCGAAGGGGTCCCGCGAAAAGTCGGGATTTCGGCGGGCGTGACGTGACCATTAGGCGCGAGGACAAACACCGATGCTAGTCGCATGTCTCTCGCCGAAAATTTTGCAGAGGTTTTTTTGAAAAGGCGTTTAAATTGGGAAAACGCGTAGGAAACGGGACGAAAATACCCCTATGCATTGGAGAAAAGCCGGGGGCGACTTCTGGTCGCCCGCAGGGATCGCTCCGCGATCCCCGCTCGGAGGAGATAGCTTTGTGGATTCGGCGACGGAATTTGGAGCGAGACAGAATCGACGCGTTTTAATATATATGGATTAATGAAGACATTACAAAGTCGTTTTTGGCAATCAGTCTTTTGAGATAAATCAAACTATGTGCGATTGCAAGATCTTGGGAAGGTGGGGAGATGGGCCCTTGGCCCCCTTCCTGATTGCGCTCCTGAGTTTTTCGAAAATCAGAATTTTGAATTTGCTTGGCTAAATAAACTAGATTCCGCAACCCCACAAAATAATTAAAAAAATATATATTACCGCAAGGATCTTATTCTTGCCCAAAAAGGTTTCTACTCACCCAGAGTCACGGCATAGTGCAACGCAGTACACCCATTACTGTCTATCACATCCGGCGAGGCTCCACACAGCGTTAGCAGAGTGTCCAGACAGTCCGTGTGCCCCCTGGAGGCGGCGCAATGCAGCGCCGTGAGGCCGTCTTTGTCGGCCGACTCGACAGCCGCTCCGGCGCGTACAAGGGCGAGCACCGCCCGGGCCGAGCCCGCGCTGGCGGCCCACAGGAGCGGCTGGCGCTGGTCGTTGTCCGTGACGGAGACCGAGATGTTCTTGTGTGAGAGGAGGGTATGGAGAACATGAGTTCCTAGGGTGGAGTCTCTGTCCTGGAGAAAAATGTTCAGATATTAGAGCATAACGATAATAATAAAATATTTATTTATTACAACCTTTTTTCCATCATAGGGAAAGGATATTTTTTAAAGGTTTTCGATCATATAGGGAAAGATTTGGCCTTCTGTTAGTTTTTAGAATTACATCATAAAACGTAAAGAATATTATAACAGTTATTTGTTTAACTAGTACAAAAAATACACGTTTTCGGGACGAGGGAAAGCGGAGTCCGGCAATTTTACGAGTCTTGAAAACGTATTTTTTTGTACGAGTTTAATATATTTTTTTTTCCAACCACTTCTAATTAGCACCTAAAGTTTACCGATTAATCGGAGTACACTACTTATTTCTATTTTTCTATTTAATTAAGCTTCAATATATTATGTGACATGCAATGTCAATGTCAAATTACTTTTCGGTACTGTACAACTCTACAATAATAGAGAGTTTTTGAACCCCTTAAAATTTACGTTATCGTTATGGTTATGGTTATTCTGAGCATGCGCAGTGCTGCAAATGATACTATTTTTGGCACTGCGCATGCGCAGAATAACGATAACGATACGACGTGCTAGAATTTAAGGGGTTCAAAAACTCTCTAATCTTTTTTTTGTACAGTTGCAATGGCGATCTCAAACAGTCCCTCTTTTTATACAAAATAATTTAATGTTAGTGTCTTATTCGTATGGTTGGAAAAAACATATCTTCCCTATCTGCAATAGGGCTGATTGGAACACTATTTGCGACTCCCTTTTTAATGAAATATGTATTTGTTTACCAAAAAGTTAATAATTTAGTCGATCAGTTTAAAAAAATCGAATTGAATGCGAATAAGACACTATAACATTAAATTATATTGTATAAATAGAGGGCATAGATTAGGTTAGGGGTAGATAGGAATCTGCAATGTTAATAAATACTGACGCGGAGAACGACATCTGTAGAGATGTAGTGGAACTTTTTTAAAAATTTTGTACAGAATCGCCCTACCTTTGTAACATATTTAACTTTTTTAATGAACATAGAAACCAGAAACAAATAAAACTACAATAAGTATATTTTTGCATATTTTGTATTACAATATTTACAATATATTCGCAAATTAATGATTGAAGACCATAATATATTTGCCCAATTTTGTTGTTTCAATTAAACAATAATCGCTATACTACACTTGATATCTATTCGATTTTCTCTTCCTGTTTTATTCAGACATCTAGAAAAATTATTTGTTTTCGCACAATACAGTCTCCATACTTTTGAAAGTGTATATTATCCTACGAAATTCAAAATTAATAAAACACATCACATTAACTAATTTTTCTTTTACCTTCTTAAACCATGAGAACAATTATTTTTATCTTCATACAATCTGCACACTTAACTGCATTTTACTGTTAATCTGTTTCCTTTGAATT
This sequence comes from Pogonocherus hispidulus, assembly GCA_963924545.1. Taxonomy (NCBI): domain Eukaryota; kingdom Metazoa; phylum Arthropoda; class Insecta; order Coleoptera; family Cerambycidae; genus Pogonocherus; species Pogonocherus hispidulus. The sequence goes on from OZ004693.1 coordinate 82,825,723, forward strand.
CCGAAGAAATGTCACTAAATATACTATGAGACACAATTCACTACAATTCAAGCTAATACACATAATTGAGGGATAAATAAAAAATAAAAATTGAGATAACGCGTCCACTTCATAATTTTAAAACATAAACTGACAGTTGTCTTTGACATCTACGTATATGATTATTAGCATATTTTATTTTCTTATGATTGGCAGATGCTCAAATTTTTTGTGAAACGCTCTCTGGTGAGATGTAGTGAAACTAATCAATTTGTCTACAAAACTCCCATAAGAGTTCCCAGGCGTCACTTCGGGACTGTTTGAGATCGCCATAGCAACTGTGCAAAAAAGAGATTATTGCACAAGGTGGCCCGTTTAATATGGGCCTATACCTTATCTCAGAAACTACAAGTCCCATGGAAAAAAATTAATTATATGAAATTGTTTTTTTTCAAAGTTATTTTCAATTTTTTAATATATTCAAATTTATAACCTGTATAAATTTGAATATATTAAAAAATTGAAGATAACTTTGAAAAAAACAATTTTATATAATTTATAACCTGTATAAATTTGAATATATTAAAAAATTGAAGATAACTTTGAAAAAAACAATTTCATATAATTTTTTTTCCATGGGACTTGTAGTTTCTGAGATAAGGTATAGGCCCATATTAAACGGGCCACCTTGTACAGTTGTACAATACCGAAAAGTAATTTGACATTGACATTCCGCATGTCACATAATATATTGAAGTTTAATTAAATAGAAAAATAGAAACAGATAGTGACTCCGATGAATCGGTAAACTGGAGGTGCTAATTAGAAGCGGTTGGAAAAAAATATTATGTTAAACTCGTACAAAAATAGTTATTTTCCTAACAAGTGTGGAAGGTGATACTTTTCCGCAAGCGACTGCAGTTGTCCGAACGACGCGAAGCGGAGTTCGGACAAGCAGTGAGTGCGGAAAAGACACCTTCTACATGTGTTAGAAACAACGTTTTTTCTACGGGCGTGAAGAAAATTGACATATTCGTTTTATATTGAAATAAATTGTGAGATGTCAAGTGCACACAATGCTGTCTAATAATTAGAAGTGTCAAGCATTCCTTTTTCTTTATGTCAAAATCTGAACAGTGACAACATGATTTTTTGGAATTAAGATAATATTATGATCACATTGCAAGTAATACATAGGAATTTATTTTCCGCACTAGTGCGGAAAAGTGTAATTTTCTACACTCAAATGCGTGCAGAAAATTGTAACTTTCCACACGCCCGTAGAAAATAGTTATTTTCCTAACAAGTGTGGAAGGTGATACTTTACCGCAAGCGACTGCAGTTGTCCGAACGACGCGAAGCGGAGTTCGGAACAACGTTTTTTCTACGGGCGTGAAGAAAATTGACATAAGAAAAATAAATATTTTAATTGAACAGCACACAATGCTGTCTAATAATTAGAAGTGTCAAGCATTCCTTTTTCTTTATGTCAAAATCTGAACAGTGACAACATGATTTTTTGGAATTAAGATAATATTATGATCACATTGCAAGTAATACATAGGTATTTATTTTCCGCACTAGTGCGGAAAAGTGCAATTTTCTACACTCAAATGCGTGCAGAAAATTGTAACTTTCCACACGCCCGTAGAAAAATACGTTTTCGAGACTCGTAAAATTGCCGGACTCCGCTACGCGTCGTCCGGCAACCCTTTCCTTCGTCCAGAAAACGTGTATTTTTTGTACTAGTTAAACAAATAACTATTTCTCTATATAAACGCGTAATACAAAATACAGGAAAATACCCTAAGCTATGCAAATATCAGCAATTCTTATGTCTACAAAGCGGTTTTAAATCCTGTCTGTTTTTGAAAACCTCAATTTGGATTACGTTAATACTCACGTTGGTGATCCCGCCGCACATCTGGGCTGCGTAGTGCAGCGGGTAACCCCCGTGCACGTCGGGGGTGGAGACCGGAGCGCCCGCTGCCATCACTGCCCGCAAGGCGGCTGTCTCCCCGCACACTACAATTCAACAGAAAACTAGGTTAGGGAAATCTCCTTGAAAACTTGGGAAAATATGCGTGACACAGCTTTGAAGTTGATATGCAATTTAACTTTACGAGAACTACATTTTGTTAGGATAGATGCTACACTTTGTTGTAGCAATGGGAAAGTTTTTAGTAGTGAATATTTCCAGTACAAAAATTTCGTTCCTCAAAATTCCTAAAATTATTTTTTTATCGGTTAGGTACTATTTTCTTCTAGTGTTTTCTAAATATAACAAATACTTGGGGTATTTTATGACAATTATCTTTTCTTTTACAGTCTTTAACAACTTTGTAATTTTTGTATTGATTCTGAATAATATATGCAATTTTGTACGTATTATACTCATACAGTATAAAAAAATAAACTTTTCCGAAAAGTTCAAGCTGCCATAAAAAAACTAGTGGTTTTCGGTTTCTCCAACGTTTGCATTTTCACTTTAATAACAATAACTTGGCAACGCCGCAACGGATTTTCAAAATTCAAAAGTCGTTCGACTGTTCGCTTAGAGATGCATATATCATGGCAAGAAAACATAGGGTGTTCCATTTAAAAAAACTAAGTTTAGTATGATTCACGACTTTTGAATCACCTTGTATATATAAAAGTATAGAAAATTAAAAAATTCTTTATTGCTAGTAACCTTTGTAAAAAAAAAATTCTATTTAACAGTTTTCGAAATAAGGTATAGGGTACATACAAAATGCACAATTTTTCTTTTCATCCTGTATCTACTTAAAGGCAGGAATTCTTGGAAATATAATCATGGATTCTTCTTGGGCCTAAAATAGCCCAACTTTTTCCCAATTTAACTAATTTTCTATCTCTAATGTTTTTCGAGATTTCCATAGAGTTCATCTACATCAACTAAATTTTATTTTTCAATAGTAAACTAAATTAAGTGTTCTTGAAGGGGGTTGGAACCTTTGGTGTAAAGATATCACTGACGTAGTTTTCCAGATACCACTAAAACATTATACTGCACTCGACGCGCGTTTCGCCAATCAAGTTGGCATTATCCGGAGATGATTAAAATTGCTACAAACTGTTAAAACAGGTGTAATCATCTCCAGATGATGCCAACTTGGTTGGAGAAACGCGCGTCGAGTGCAGTATAGTGTTATGTGGAAAATTAGGTCAGTGATAAATTAAGTGTGCCAAATAAATCAGTTTACTACAACGAAACATTTAATTCGGCATTTAATTTTCCAAGTCTTCAAAAACAACAAAGTTTCAGTTTAATCTACAGTCTAATTTCCACGTAATGATCCTGTGCATTTTATTTCTGCACAAAGTTCACATTTAATATATCTACAATAACAATAAGATTATAAATCACCGTGTAGTCTCTTCACGCGCTTCGTGAAAAATCAGGGCGGTTGTGATACGTAAAAAAATAATTATACGATCTATTAAAATATGTTCTACCCTCACGCACTCATAAGATAAGGTCGGATAAATAAATCGATTTGGAATGCTAATTTGTATGACGTCACTGCGGTCAGTTGTGACAAGGCCAGCACAGATTGATTTTTGTGACACCCTTTTGTTTGTACTCGTATGGCTAATCTTTAACATCTTTATAAATACGGCTGTGATGGATCATCGGGTTCTATTTCATTTGATGGAAGTACGCAATTTTTTACATACCTATTTATTGAGTTAATTCCAATAAAATTAAATCTTATTATTGGAAATCTATCTTATTATTGGAACTATTTATTTCAATTTTTGATGAAATCAACTTATAATAATTTATTTTCCTATATAAAACATCATTTTGAACATAAAAAAATTTATTTTGAAAAACAAATTCACATCTAGAAAAGGCATCACAGTATTTTTAGGTGCTCTATACAGAAATGATTGGCAAAACCATGGATCATGTTTTATATATTGAGAACTGAGAGAACATTTATATACAGAGTGTAAAAAAGATAGTGTATCGGACTTCAAGTGGTGATATTATAGTTACAAATGAAAATAAAAGTTCCCATGAACATATGCTCTAAAATGGTTCCTCAGGAAGTTACAGTCCTTTAAACGGTGGATAAAAAGATTGGTTTTTATTTGTGGCGTTCTGGCAAAGTCCGTTTTCCTGCCAAAGCGAATGGTGACAGTAAAAAGAGCCGTTACAGTTCTTGAAGGTTAGAGGGTTGTTTTTCACAAAACTTTTTTATTTAAGTGAATATAGTAATTTTAACGTTAGATGTGAAAAATTACGACATTTTACATAAAAAAGTTAATCCTGAATTAAGCCGTAACGTTACTTAAACGGTTTTCGAGATACTTGCGTTTAAAGTTTGTACTTAATGCACTTACATTGTGCGTCCTTGAGAGTTTGACAGTTGACAGGTTTGACATTTTGGCGACTCCAACTGACAGTTTTGTACATGTTAGATACTTTTAGTGCTCTTAAATTCTCTAAAATAAATAAAACCATTCTTTTTTTCCACCATTTAAATGGCTGCAATTCCCTTAGGGACAATTTTAGGGCATATGAGGAACTTTTATTTTTATTTTTAGATGTAGTATCACTCCTCGATGTCCGGTACACTATTTCTTTACATCCTGTATAGACTACTGACACAGCACTCACCAACTTCCGGTTTAACCAGAAATGGGGATTTAACTTCATGACTACATGAACAAAGATACTTTCAACAAACATTTACGTTAGTTTAAACCAGTGATTCCCTACCTTTTCTGGACCATCGTCCCCTTTAGAAGAGAACAAAAATTTCAACGCCCCTTAGTCCATAATAGTTAATTTTATATGAAATATTAAAATATTGTTGCATATTATTTGTACCTAATTTATATGTTTTTCCACGACCACTATATTAGGAAGGTTTAATACGTCTGTTTTCCGTGGATTAGAGGCCCTCTGTATTAGAAGGAATAATTATAAGGAAAATATTAAGTATAATAATTAATTAATAATAATTAATTAATTAATTAATAAGTATATTGTTATATTAGGATTAAAAGTGTCACTTTTTTGGCAAGCAAATTTTATATTTGCCAGGCGAAGCGTAGCGTAGCCGAACGGATACAAAATTGCGAGACAAAAAAGACCCTTTTAATCCGAATATAACATGTTATTTTTTCTCCAACCGAAAACCCCCATTTAATTATTAATTTGTGCTTTGAACTTATTGAATTATTTCACCGTTGTCAGGATTAAAAGTGTCAACTTTAGCTCCCAGGATTAAAAGTGACTACTTTTGTTACTAAGATATCATTTTTTTTTCCAGTAAGGAAAATGTCAACCTTACAGACCCCTGACAGTAAAAAAATGTCAGTTTTGTGACGGTTAGAGAAAAAATTATTTTATTTATTTATTTATTTATTTGATCGCCCCTCATGACTGCCTCAACGCCGCCCATTTGCCTCTAGATCTACCACCGCCTCCATGGAAGGCTCCAGCGCCCACTGGGGGGCGGTTTCGCCCCCGTTGGGAATCACTGGTTTAAACATTAAGGTGGCCTTAAAAAATACCGACCTCTTATTCATTTATTATTTTATCCACCTATGTGTTTCAAAGAATGTTGAAACAAAAACATGGAACGTAGTGTATCATTTACTCTATCTGATCCGGTACATTATAAATAAAATATATTGTTCAAATTGGCTGTGCTTAAATTTTATATTTCTTCACACGAAATAGTTATAACTACTTAATTAAACAAGAATGTCACCATATATTTAGTCACGCGGCTAGGCCTGCAATGCTTAGGTGCTATTTTACTATCAGAGATGCTATCAAACTGGGTCACCTGAATCTAACAAGAAAATGTGATAACTTCTAAAAATACGTTATTGTGCTTAATGGTTTCTTAAGGGAGACCTTCGGCTTATTTCTGCAGTTAGTAAAACTCCGCGAAGAATTACTAGTCCACATATTTTGGAAATGATTTAGGTCACGCATAAAAAATATAACAATAAAACAAATTCTCTCCTCCATGCAGAAGGATATTACCAGTGGAAAATTAATAATAATAAAGTGATATGATCTGATCAGTGCATGTGATGACTTTTGAATTAAAAATGTCAATGAAACAAATATTTATCATATTATAAGATTCTACTGATAGAGTCGAGGAGCGACTGAAAACGTTTAGAACAAAGCTAGTTAGGTATTTATTTAAAATTTTTACTACATACTTATATTTTTTTATAACATATAGGTACTACTTATTCTAATATACAGTCTGTCCATAAAGTAACCCCCCCCTGCTAACTTTTGAACGAATCGAGTTAGAGAGTTTTAACAAAATACAGGGTGAATCACGTTAAATGAAGTTAATTCCGACGATAAATTTGATTCTTCAAATTCAAAGATGGTGCCACGGACGCTGCCAAGTCAATTTTGTAAATACCAAAGTGTGCCGTGTTGCACTTCATTTAAAAGGTAATTCAATTCTTTACATTCTCGTATTTGAAAAATGACAATCGAGTTGTCCGTTCTCTAGTTACCAGCGTTTGTGTTTCTAATCTGATCCTTGATAAAATATTAATTAATATTTTAATACAACAAATTTTGAAGAAATATTAAAACAAAAATAAAAGAATTAAATAAGTTGTTGAAAATGTTGTCCATTGACTTCTTGGCACATAAAAAATCTATATTGAAATTCTTGCCTGGCCATTTCTTAAAATTTCTGCAGGGACATTTCTACACATATGTGTTAGACGTTGCTGTAGTTCGTCGATATTTACTGGAGGAGTTCTGTAGACTTTTGACGTCAAATATCCCCGTAAGAAAAAATCAAGAGGAGTTAAGTCCGGGGAACGAGCCGGCCATTCTACCGGGCCCCTTTGCCAATCCATCTGCCTGGGAAATGGTTATTTAAAAAATCGGTAATAGGTCCATAGAAATGAGGCACATCTTGTTGAAATATAATATTTTGAATGTATTGCCAGTTATTCTTTCTATTTCTGGAAAAATTCCTCCTATAGCATTCATAAGTACCGCTGTCCTCTTAAATTTTCTCTTAAAAATATCGATCCAATAACGTCGTTGCCCAAAATGCCAGCCCAAACATTAACTTTTTCGATGTGCTGTGTATGGGTTTCCCGGAACTTATGAGGATTTCAGTACTCCAGTAACGGTGATTATGCCTATTTACATGGCCGTTTAAGAAAAACATACATTCATCACTGAAGCAAATGTTAGTTAATAAAATTTGATTCTGGTGCAATCTTTCTATCATTAGTTCACAGAATTGTAATCTCCGATCTGAGTCATCTTCAGAAAGTTCCTGTAAAGGTTTCAGTTTATACAGATGTAGATAATTTATTTTTTTAAATATTTTATGAACAGTTGACCATGGCAAGTCGCGTTGATCAGCAAGTTCAACTGTTGACTGCTGATTCTCACCCTGAAGATCGACCAGAATATCAATTTGTTTATCCTGTAAAATGGATGGCCTTCCACTTCTAATAGTACCTAGTTTTCCAGTTGCTTCAAATTTTCTTGTAAGTTCCCTAATAATGTACTTTCTGTCAATTGGGTTATCTGGATATTTAATAAATACACGAACAGCTTCATGGGCATTACTTTGACATTGATAAAAAAATTTAACGGCAAAAACACGTTCTTCGACGGTGCGCTTTGTATCAAATTGAATAACTTAAAAAAAATTGAAAAAAACCTGTAGAAACTGTCCAAACAATCAAATTTATTAGTCCTTTATACAAAAATATTGCTTCATGTATTGTGTTCATTGAACTGTGTTCATTGAACGGTTCATATTTAGTCTTAAAGTATCGATTTTACTATCATTTCCCTACAATATGTATACATACACGACTAGTTTTTTACCTTAAAAAAAATCGAGTTCGGTGACTTCCAAATAGCTGCTCATTAACTCTATGTCTATGAAGCGACATTTATTGCATCGTATTTCAGGATAGAGAAGCTTTGCAGAAAATTGATCCGTGAATTCTTAGTTAATTAATAAATAACATTCCATTATTCAACAATTTCTTTTAAATTTCTAATCAGCTCTGCCTTGACGAACTACGAATACGATTTTTATTATAATTTTCACTTAGAACTATTACGATGGTGTTATCGCTTAAGGGAATCTCAACATTACGCCATGCATAATGATTTTCAGCTTGTTTTTAAGAAATTATGTAACAGGTAGTTATAAGTTATTTCTTTAAATACGTGAAATGTCAAGGACGGAGTTTTTTATGTAAAAAATACGTAGGTGTTGGCAATTTGTTTTGCAAAAAACTGCACGCGAATATGTCATACATTCTAGACTATAAAACAATAAAAAATCCTCTATTAAATTTACTGTAGCAGCACTTATATTGATAAGAAAAAACAATATGTTAGCGAGGCTTGCTTTGTAATGTTGATCATGCGGGTATAATTTTTCATTTTATTAGAGGTATTTCGTTATTTTTATAGCGTTAAAAAACTAACCTTGAGAAATATTGCCTCTGGAAATTTATATAGTGGAAATAATTTATGAGAAATTTAGTTTTTGAAATATTCAATTCAAGATATTTGTCAAATTGCCACAGTAGGTATGGCGGCGGATCAGCCAGGGCTCTGCCCTCCAGAATGGGGCCCCCTTAGGGCTCCGCTGGGTGCCCCCAACTGACGCATCATAAAAAACGTCGAACACGTCGTAAACATGTCCCATGCCGCCTCCACATCGCGTCGTAAAACGTCGAAAACGTCGTAAAACGTCGTAAAACGTCGTGTAAAACGTCGTAAAACGTCGAAAACGTCGTAAAGGCATGGGACATGTTTACGACATGTATATCGTCAGTTGGGGCCCCCAGCGGAGCCCTAAGGAGGCCCCATTCTGGGGGGCGGAACCCGGGCTGACCCGCCGCCTACTACTTTTTCCAGTAATTTAAAAATTAAGCATCGTAGCTTTGCTTTTGAAAGGCTGGTCCTCTAATTACGAAAATTTAACCCCGTTTAAGCTACTTCGCATCTCTTACCATTTCCGGATTACACTTGTGACAAACCAATTGGTAGGCTGTGTACCTACATACTAATTATAACGTATATATCTTTATCGGGTCAGTGGTTCAGAGTTTAGTGGGTCGATCGCTTAACCCAGAGGTCGTGGGTTCGAATCCCCATTCCCCATACAATTTTTAATTTAATTGTCTAGTCGTATATTAAGGCCAGTCCGCAGGGATGAATTGGCAACCCGGCGTGCGTGCGTCCCTAAGATTGGAAGAACCTAAGAAAGATTAACATCAGTTTTTTTTTTCGGGAGGAGGAGAAACTCTCATAGAGCTTAGGTACGCCTAGTTGTATGGAGACTGTCAGACCCTCACTAACTAAAACCCGTCCTCTATCAATAGCAACGCAGCGGAATCACCTTTTAGTATTACTTCACCGTGTGCTATGCATTTCTGTTCTAGGCTATCTTCTACTTTCTTCTTCCTCTTTACTTTTCAGTATATCTGTTATCAGTTTTTCGATAGCCTTCCATTTCTCTTTACTGTCTAGCATGTGTTTAATTATATTTTCTACTATGAGCTGCTCTCCAACCATGTTTATACCTCCTTCCCTTATAGCATTCGGTCTGTTACATTCCACGATAGTGTGTTAAAGAGTATCCCCTTCTCCACAAAAGAGGCATCCTTCATTTTAAGCCAATTTATTAAATCGCAATAAGTACGATTTGAACCGCCCATGTCCAGTTAACAACTGCGTTAAGTAATATGCTACTTTTCCGTGTTTTCGTGTTATTTCAGGTATTAGCCTCTTTGTTCACTGAGCTGTTGTTCTTTGTGCATTCCATTCCTCTTGTCATGTTGTCATCGTGATCTCTCTCGCTCTTGCCTTTTGTTCTCTCCCATTTGCCTCTCTTTCGTAGGTTCTCTCCGCTATGAATAGGTCAAAGTATAGGTATCGATCATGTCATGTATAGGTATCGTTCCCGCTATAACTTGAACGGCTTTTGTTGACGTTGTTTTATATGCGCTAGCTATTCTGATAGCAATTTTCTTTGGACTCTCTCGACCTTTCCTCTGAGTTTTGTCTTTTATGCCCAGCCTTCCCAAACGGGCGTGCCGTATAGGACAATTGGGTTTACCACGCTACTGAGTATCCTCCTTCTTCCTGCTTTTGGGCCTCCTACATTTGGCATCAGTCTTCTCAGGATTGCTACAGTTTTATCTGCTTTCTGAGCCACGGTTTCTATATGCATATTCATGCTCATATTATGTCCTATTTCAGTGTCAGTGTTCAGACACTCTCAGAATTGTCGGCTTTGATTGTTATATTCTTCAGAATTCTTTTTCCCACTAGAATTTCCCACTATTTCCTCTCTGCTTTCACCGCACACTATTAGAGCTAGGTCGTCCGCATATACTACAATAGTCGACTTTTTCGAAGATTAACATCAGTATATGATGTTCTGAGATAGTATGACTATCTCGGAAGGTAGGTCTCTGATGGTCCCAAGTAGTGTTGGCAAATGTCCGGACATTTAAAAATTGGACAAATGTCCAGACAACTGTCCGGACATTTTAGACACTTATATAGACATTTTAGAAACTGAAATATAACAGATTTACGGTACAGCACATGTCATAAGCTTCAAGATGATACCAAATACTTATATATTCCTAGAATTTATTCCCGGAAATACAAGCATTAGGTGAAAAATCAATATTTTCGTAACAATTTTCAATTTTCATCTACCTTTTACCAGCTTATGGTTAACGTAGTAAAAAATTAAGTGTTAATTACGAAATTAATTTGAAGAAGTTTAAGTTTCTACTGTGTACATGTGAAATGAAATGAAATAAAATAAATTATAGAAAAAAGAAAACTAAAAAAAAAAATATTTTTATTTGGAGTTACAACTACAACATATAACATATATATGGCATATGGCATACAGTAAATATTCAAAAAATAAACTTTCCAAATTCTGTAACTTTTAAAAAATTAAATTATATAGGGTGAATCACGAGTTCTGCTATATATTTTGGTATCTTTGTTATTTGAAAAGATACGAAGTTGGTTAAATTAGACAAAAGCTGAGCAATTAGTAGGGTTTACTAAATAGAGGTCCCAGAAAATTGTTGAAAAAACCAGCGGTTCTCACAATATTTAGCAAAACAATAAATTTTCAAAAAACTTAAATAAGCTCGTTATTTACAGAAATTTTCAAATAAAAATTTTTGAATTGGATTTTTAGGTTACCTCAGTTAGCTGAAAATGGTGGTAATTATAAATCTGAAGGAAGCTGGACAGATACGATAAATGTCTAGACATTTTCATTCTGTCCAGACATTTTTGGACACATGTCCGAACATTTAAGGACATTTATATAAGTGTCTGCCAACACTAGTCCCAAGTATAATTTACTTTTATTATTCCACTATATTTTTTATAAACATTAGGTAAGGCAAGCTCTGAAGGATTATTATAAGAACCAACTACGTCCTACCTGTAGCCCAGTGCACCACCGTGTGCTTCTCGTTGTCCACCGCATTCACGTCGGCGTTGTTGGCAAGCAAGAACGTAACCAGCTGCAGGTTTCCGGCGATGACAGCGAGGTGCAGCGGTGTGAAGCCGTCCTCGTCGCGGGCCTCCACCAGGTCGGGCGCTGCCATCACCAAGAGGTCGGCAGCGTGCGATGATCGGATGCTGTCGCTGGTGCAGCAGTAATGCAAGGCAGACTTTCCCGTGCGGTCTCTGTCGAACAGCGACGCAGACTGCAAAAGTGGAAAAAGAATTACACGGTTTAGCGACCAGTATTATAGAACGAAAAGTACATAAAATCCGGTATAACAGTTAAAATTGTAATATATGGGACAAAATTCATAAAGTTTAAAAAATTGGTAGAAATAATGAGGATAGTATAAGCATTATTAGACCGAAAAGTTTCCACCCCTAAATATATTTCATCCCCTAGTACGTCGTTTCCACCCCCACTTTGAGGTTTTCCAGATTGTCTCGGGAACAGTGCACGTTTTGATAAAAATACCTACAGTGTGGCCCATTAAGAACCAGGACACCCTTCTAAAAAGGTAAGTGCGATTCCAATGAATGTTTTATATATATATTAGCCTCCTATATGTACTTGTTGAACCTATTACGATGGTCCAGCTGCTAATCCTCAGCCTACTACGATTTTTCAATCATCAATTCGATCAATTTTTTCAAAAATTACTTTAGGGATTTTTTTATTAAAAAATTGTATCGAAGAATAATTTTTTTATAGAGCCTTGAATGTTTCAATTTTATTGAATTTGTGTTTCGTTTAAAGATATAGCAGGCATTGGAAACTCTAATAATTAATGTTAATCTCGAATATCGTTCCTTTACTTACCTCACAAATTAATAATAACGTTAAAACAACACTTTACAGTAGTCCCCTATATCCCAAAATGCCTAAAGTAATTTAAAAAAAAAATTGATTGAAAAAAAATCGTAGCAGGCTGAGGATTAGCAGCTGGATCATCGTAATAGGTTCAATAAGTACATATAGGATACTAATAATAAAAAAAAAAATCATTGGAATCGCGCTTACCAATAATTTTTTAGAAGGGTGTCCTGGTTCTTAATGGGCCACAAAACATTGTTGCTAAGCGCGATTCCAATGATTTTTTTTGTATATAGCATCCTAGATGTACCTGTTGAACCTATTACGATAATCCAACTGCTAATGCTCAGCCTACTACGATTTTTTTTTTCAATCAATTTTTTTTTAATTATTTTAGGTATCTAGGGATATAGGGGACTACTGTAAAGTGTTGTTTTAACGTTATTATTAATTTGTGAGGTAAGTAAAGGAATAATATTCTAGATTAACACTAATTATTAGAGTTTCCAATGCCTGCTATATCTTTAAACGAAACACAAATTCAATAAACTTGAAACATTTAAGCTCTATAAAAAAATTATTCTTCGATACAAATTGATGAAATTTGGGCCACATAGGTTTTAAGTGATGCTGAAGAATGCCACGATGTCAATTTTTTAATAAAAAAATCCCTAAAGTAATTTTCGAAAAAATTGATTGAAAAAAAAATCGTAGTAGGCTGAGGATTAGAAGCTGGACCATCGTAATAGGTTCAACAAGTACATTTAGGAGGCTAATATATATATATATATATATAAAAATTCATTAGAATCGCACTTACCAAAAATTTTTTAGAAGGGTGTCCTGGTTCTTAATGGGCCACACTGTATATACAAAATTAGTCCTTATAAAATTCTCCATAAAAAACATCTCTACGTTTTTTTTTCCTAAAATGATTAATACTTTGGTGAATGAGAAGCAAATGTAATCAACGCAGGTCATATAATTCGCTGAATATCCGTATGGCTATTTCCAAAGCTATCTATCTTTACGCAAAAAAAGTATAAATAGCCATACACCACTCCACAGTCGACGGTGTAACAAATTTCACTTTCTCTCGCTACCCCGTCTCAGACGACCCAAGGTCACTGCGATAGTGCATTATTTTAGGCTGCCTGCACACTAATAAAGCGAAAATGCAGTTAAACAAAACGCTTTTCGTTATGTCAAGACTGTTTGGCATACACTTAAATATGGCAGAAACGTTCTGAAACAAAGTTTTTTTCTTTAAAACAAAAACGTTTTCCTCAATACTGATGCAAATTGATAAAACAACATTGTTGTCAAATCAACTTAATATAAAACAAAACGTTTTCTACAACTGCGTTTTCTGTCATTCGTTTGGTAGTTTGGTGCCATGGATTCGGATGAGGAAGAAATTGTTGGTGTCTGTATTTGGATATATTTACAAATATGTAAATGTATAGTGAAACTGACAGAAATTATTGGGAGCATCCTGTAAATAGTATAAAAAAAACAAAGAAAAAATATATATCCTACAAACATCCGATACCAATGATACTACCCCAGTTTATAGATATAAGCGATATCTATAAACTTTGATACTACTGTACGTGTGTCGACCTGTTTTTGAATAACACAGTTGTCAGTTGCGCTTCTAACAAAGAGATTATTCGCAAAACGTTTCGCTTAAAACGTTTTACGTAAATACACTTGTAGAATAAAAACGCCTTCTTACAAATCATTTTGTTGGATGAAAAAAATGTTTTAAACAAATAATTAAAACATAGTAACGAAACGAAAATAGCCTGAATAAAAAATATTTTGTTTAAAACTGCTAGAGAAAACTGCCTCTAATTAAATTATTCAAAAACGTTTTGAATAAATCCATTTTCGCTTTATTAGTGTCCAGACAGCCTTAGAACGTGCTGTAAATGATGTAGTTGTTATTCAGTAGTGATTGAAAATCCACCCGAAGTGTTGTTGGCTGTGTGTATTTTCTCGTGTATCATTAAACAATAAACAATCTTCTGGTTTGTTTAAAAGTTTCGTTATTTTATAAGGGTGAGAGGGTGGAAGAGGTACATTTATTATAATTTTAAGTGAAATTTAGAGCAACTGCTTTAGTGTTAAGGGTCCATTCTCTCTAGATTTGACAGGCATGAATGTTGGGTCGGATTGAGAGGATGGGTGGCCGATGGGTGGAGACTTATATATTCCAACTATCGTATTATTAAGATTTCGGAGGTGCACGTAAAGCCGAAGTAAAAAGGCACATGTAAATAAAGTTAGCCCTCATTGCAAGGGTACCGGATTTGTCTTATAACTGCAACAAAATTTCTTTTTAATGTTATAAATTATATATCACCGGAAAGATCAAAAGATAAACTAGATCCCTATAGTAGCAAAGTTTTGTTTAATACATGTATTTTAGAGAAAATAATTTCTGAAAATACGCTATTTTAGTACAAGATTGTTTGCCTGGAATTTTAAAAATAAAAAGAAATACCAAAAATTACTATTATAGGGACTTAGATTAAAGTCTTATCTTTCAATACTTTTTTACTAAAAGTCGCTATCTTTTATAGTTTTTTCATAATTAGACACGAGACGAACGCCGATTTAGGGCTTATTTCGACCTAGTGAATGGACTCTTAAGCGTTGAACTTTGTAGATTATAATGAATATTACAATTTATTGTGTTACTCGGAACCAATTCTTATGTGAGGGTTTTATTTCCCACCGTACTATTAATTTTAGGAAAAAAAGTGTAGAGACGTTTCTCATCAGAACATCAAAAAGATTTTTCCATCAACGAGAAAATTCTTCCTCTCCCTACTGACGCAACTTTGGAGTTATAGTTTTTTTTAGGATAGACTCACCGGCGACCACTATAAGAACAAACCCTAAATAGAATGTTCAGTCCCTGCGTGGTACCTATATACAGGATGTTTGATTAAGGTAAATATTATTCTCGTGTATCAATTGTTAGTGATTTTTTTGCTGATAAAAGCTCCTTACGACTCAGGAAAAATGTTATCTAAATCTTTCCTGTTTAAACGTCTTGACTTTTTTTTTAATATCTGTAGAAGAATGACAAATCACAAGTAAGAAAAAAAATTAACCTGTCCGAGGATACCTACTAGAAATATTTACTTGGTAATATAGGTAATTAGTTACTTTTACTAACACTGTATATGGGTATATACAAATTATTTCGTTTCTACTTTGATTTTTTTATTTCAGTACTTTTTTACAAAAAATTATTTTCACAAGCCTATGCTCTATATGTTTAACCCAAGAGGAATTGCTGTTTGACCTACATTTTCTTTTCCCCTTCACTTTTCATCGATACCTTCAAAGTTCCCCTAGTTTTCACCATGATGTTCTAATTAATCAGTTGTTAAAAGGGTTACCATCACAACTATCACCCTGTTTATAACAAGCGTTTATTGAGCTGTTGTAGCTTACTTAATCAAAATAAATATAAATCAATTTCAGAATCTATAAACACTAACCCTGAACAGTAAATTAAAGTTTTACATCTTCAATTAGTTATTTAAATATGTATTCATTTCTGCAGGAAATATATATTGAAATACAGCGAGAAGTAGTCGTGAATTCAGATATACAGGGTGTAAATTTAGTGGAGAATTGTTCCATAACTCGGCAGGCACGAACCTTGGAGGAATTTTACGTGACACCATCATACTATACCATTTGGAGCTCCTTTTAAAAATATTTTTGATCCTACAGGGTGTTTCATGTTAAGGTGGCAGACCCAACTTATATTTTTTTTAAATAGAACGACTCGTATATTTTTACATATTCAAAATCTACGCAAAATTCTTAACACATAGATACCAATATGTATGTACTTTAATGCAGTCGTTTTTACGATATTTAATATTTTGTAAAAAAAAAACAGAAGCAGACTTCAGTTTCAGGTGCAATTACGGTTAAGTTTTTTGGAATTTCAAAAAGATTTTTCGTGCACAAATAGTCAACATAACTGTGTATACTTCTATGATTAAAACATTTAATTAAATTATACAGGGTGTTAATAAAATAGAAATAAATCTCGTAAACTTAGAACACACGAAACTCGATTTTTTTAAATGGCACGACCCATATTTGATTCCATATCTGAAAAGCCATTAAAAAGACCTTTCTCTACATTTATCACAATGTGTGCTTAAACTTAACAGTTTTCGAATAATTTGATATTTTTATTATTTCACGTGATAATTATTATTCGAGCCGATTACAACTTTTCCTAATCGAAATAATTTGCGAAGAAGGCTGGCTTCAGACAATTATTATTTTGACAATTCAAAGTGTCAATGAATTAGTAATTTTGTTAATCCGTACAACTAACTTGGTAATTATTGTTCCTCCAGAAGTGGGTATAAGTTTAAAAAAATGAAGTTTACAATTCCAAAATAGTCATACGTCAGTAAATAATATTCTAAAGCAACAAAAATGTCACTGGAACCATATCCAATTATTGCAAGAATTTAGTGAAAACGATTTCAATAATCGAATACGATTTTGTCAGTGAGCACTTAATTCGACGAAGAAGAACCAGATTTTTTCAACAATCTTTTATTCACTGATGAGGCTACATTTCATAAAAATGGTGTGTAATAGGCACAATTTTCATTAATATGCTACGGAATACGTTTACATTGTTTCAACAGATTGTCTAATAAATGTTTTGGGGTGAATTATTGGATTATTATAAGAAATATTTTTTTAAACAGGATATAAAGAATAATAAATAATAAGTAGTGAATATTAACAAATAGTCTAGAAAAAAATTATCTTTTAAACTAAATTAAAGCAAATGTTCAAAATGTCTTCCGTTCTGTTCGAGGCATGCATTGATCCTCCGATGAAAATTCCGGCCTACATTTCGCAGCATTCCCTTAGTTACTGTATAAAAAGCATTTTGAATTCGCATCATCATGTCCTCCTGTCTTGTAGGTTGAATTTTGTAGACTTCATTTTTTACGTAACACCATAAGAAGAAATCCATCCTTGTAAGATCCGGACATCTGGCAGGCCAAACTGTAGGACCACATCTTCCTATCCATTTGTCTGGATATTCAACGGTTAAAACTTCCCTCACTTGTCTACTACAGTGGGGTGGTACCCCATCATGCTAGAACCACATATTCCTTCTTAGTGCTAGGGGTATTACAGTCAGATATTCCTGGAATTGGCTTCGCAAAAATTGTAAATAAATATCACCAGTCAGGTTTTCATTAAAAAAATGTGGGCCAATTATGTATGTTCCAATAATTCCTCCCCAAACATTGAAAGACCATCTGTGCTGGTAATCGATGGTTGAAACAATGTAAAGGTTTTCCGTGACATAGTAATGAAAATTCTGCCTATTAACACAACCATTTTTATGAAACGTAGCCTCATCAGTGAATAAAACCTTGTTAAATACGTGAAATAATAAAAATATCAAATTATTCGAAAACTGTTAAGTTTAAGCACACATTGTGATACATGTAGAGAAAGGTCTTTTTAATGGCTTTTCAGATATGTCGTGCCATTTATAAAAATCGAGTTACGTTCGTTCTCAGTTTACGAGATTAATTTCTATTTTATTAACACCCTGTATAATTTAATCAAATGCTTTAATCATAAAAGTATACACAATTATGTTGACTATTTGTGCACGAAAAATCTTTTTGAAATTCCAAAAAACTTAACCGTAATTGCACCTGAAACTGAAGTCTGCTTCTGATTGTTTTTTTACAAAATATTGAATATCTTAAAAACGACTGCATTAAAGTACATACATATTGGTATCTATAAGTTAAGAATTTTGCGTAGATTTTGAATGTGTAAAAATATACAGGTCGTTGCATTTAAAAAAATATAAGTTGGGTCTGCCACCTTTAACATGAAACACCCTGTGGGATCAAAATTATTTTTAAAAGGAGCTGCAAATGGTATAGTATAATGGTGTCACTGTAAAATTCCTCCAAGGTTCGTGCCTGCCGAGTTATGGAACAATTCTCCACTAAATTTACACCCTGTATAAAGTAATCATATTTACCTGTATATACATATGTATGTACAGGTGAGTTGAATTCCGTACCCTCTATTAGAATCTCGGAAACGGTAAGAAATATAGAGTTGTTTATATTCGGCAAAGTTCCAGAATAGACTCGAATTCAAATTAAAAATTTAAGTGTTTAGTTGAAATGTAGTTATAAATTTTAATTTTGTCATGTATTAAATATTAAATTATTTAAATAATTTAACTGATAGTTTCATAGTATAGTTAAGTTGATATTTAATTTTTATTTGTTTTGCAAGAAAATCAACTTACTATTTGTCAGATACCATTGATAAGTTAAAAATATTGAAAAAATCAAGAAAACTAAACTGACTTGGAATTTTAAGGGAAGTTCAAAAGCACTGAATTAGATACAGAGTGTCCCATTTAAAATAATAAAGTTGATATGGGTCAGAAAAACTAAACAATCCGTATACAACAAAGTAATAAAAATTAAATGTATAGCTACAAATAAAAATATTGTTTTTAATTTTTTGTCTACCTTTTATATTTTCTGAGAAAATGTATATTTTGGACACTCTGTAAAATGTACAGAGCAGTCCATTTTTATGGGAACCCAGGGTAGCTCAAATAATGTAAAAGTTACGGACAAATTGATTGCACAGTCTCGACAGACTTTCTCAAGGTCAAGTTGATGATGTTGATGATCAGATTCATTCTATTGTTACCTGTTTTTGAATTATAGAGTGCTTTTGAATTAAATTGAATTTGAATTTTGAATATTTTTTTCAATTAAGTTGCTTTTTTACTAAGATGTACGTTAAAATATTACGAAAAGGACAACAGAAACGAATAAAAATGGTTATAAAATTCATTTAAAGTGGGAAATATTAGAATAAAGCTGTAATTATACTCATACTATTATATATTGTTAATCAGGAAGAAAAGCTACTCTTTAATAAGGAATATATATAGGATGTCCCATTTAAAAAACATGAGTTTTTTCCATACCAAAAAACAGAAGTGGATAGAAAACGATTTCACTGCATTTCTCTTAAGTACTATTAAAAATTTCTCAGTTACACTTTTTCTATATCTCTCAAAACAAGAAAGATACAGATCCTTGTTGAAACAGACAAAATTTAAAAATCCAATTAATTTATCCGTAACTTTACACTTTTTGAGTTAAAATGGGTTCCCATAAAAAATGGTACGTACATGTACACCGTGTTCCACATAAAACGACCCACTATTCTATCTGGAAATCTATAAAAGATGTGAAAAAAAGTTAAATACAAAAGTTTTTCAGATTTTCGAGTTCTTTTAAAATATAATACCTCCATGTATACAGAGTGTCCCAATTTTGCTGGGACACTATCAACTCTAAAAATTTAAATGGGACACCCTGTATTTTTGTCGATTTTTCGATTCTTTGTCAACAATAAACTTGACTTACCTATTTAAACTATAGTCGAATTTTGCGTAGTTTTCGAGATATTTGAGGTCATGTGTGCGTTTTTGAAAAATCAAGATATTTTTGAAAACAATATAAAAAAATTATCAAAGCTAAAATTAAGCGTTTGGGTGGTAATTTCCACTTACAAAGCGTCAATGCAGATACAGAATACAAAATTTTTGTTAACACTTATACAGGGTGGACATACTACCAAACCAATCTTGCAACTTTATAATTTGAAAAAGGTCGATTTTTTTAAATGAAACACCCATTATATAATTACTCTATGTTAAAGACAATGAAAATACCTATCATTTCATATATATATGTCCTATACATAAATTCAATGGTTAAAGAGAAAATCGCAATTTTATAGAAATTTACAATGATTTCTAGTAGGTATAATGATAATGTAATGCTGGATGCTCTCAAAAAACTAGGAGGCTATGGAATGAATACTAGTAATATTGAAATTTGTTTTAATTTGACAGTTCTCCAATTTATTTGTATTTATACGGTGAGGACATAAAGTCCGTCCCCATCTCTCTAATTTTTGAACCGCTGGATGTATTGTGATGAAATTTGGAACGATAATATATGACTAAATTCTGCATTTTTTGACACATCAATGACAGCTCTGAATGTCAGCTGGGCGTGCAATACGAATATTTTTTTAAATAGAAATGGGGATCGAGTAATAAATCGGTAATAGTAATATCAGTTTGTAACATAATCTTGCTACCTATTAGGTGTCATTATTGATTGTTGCTGTCAGTTTGACAGTAAATTTTTGCTCGAAATTGTCTAGAATGTCTCGTTCTTTACAAGATAAATTTGAAGCGGTTATTATTTTTGGCGAAGCTAACCGGAATTACCATGCTGCTGTTCGTATGTTCAATGAACGCTATCCGGAACGTCAAATATGCAGAAAATATTTACGAAAGTTAATTTCAAAATTTAAAAATGATATAACGTGGAAATCGATATTACTAGTTTTTATTTGGAAATTACCGAGGCAAATGTTCTCAAAATTGGGGAATGTTTTGAGCATAAAATTAGCTTCAAAATGAGTTATTACTCGACCCCATTTCCATTTAAAAAAATATTCCTATTGCGCGCCCAGCTGTCACTTTGACATTCAGAGCTGTCATTTATGTGTCAAAAAACGCAGAATTTAGTCATATATTATCGTTCCAAATTTCATCACAATATACCCAGCGGTTCAAAAATTAGAGAGAGAGGGGGACGGACTTTATGTTCTCACCGTATAAATACAAATAAATTGCAGAACTGTTAAATTAAAACAAATTTCAATATTATTCATTCCATAGCCTCCTAGTTTTTTTGAGAGCATGCAGCATTAAAATATCATTATACTAGAAATTATTGTAAATTTCTATAAAATTGTGATTTTCTCTGTAACCATTGAATTTATGTATAGGACATATATACATGGAATGATAGGTATTTTCATTGTCTTTAACATAGAGTTATTATATAATGGGTGTTTCATTTAAAAAAATCGACATTTTTCAGATTATAAAGTTGCAAGTTTGATTTCGTAGTATGTCCACCCTGTATAAGTGTTAACAAAAATTTTGTATTCTGTATCTGCATTGACGCTTTGTAAGTGGAAATTACCACCCAAACACTTAATTTTAGTTTTTGATAATTTTTTTATACCGTGTTGAAAAATACCTTGAATTTTCAAAAACGCACACATGACCTCAAATATCTCGAAAACTACGAAAAATTCGACTATAGTTTAAATAGGTAAGTCGAGTTTATTTTTGACAAAGAATCGAAAAATCGACAAAAATACAGGGTGTCTCATTTAAATTTTTAAAGTTGATGTCGTCCCAGCAAAATTGGGACACCCTGTATACATGGAGGTATTATATTTTAAAAGAACTCGAAAATCTGAAAAACTTTTGTATTTAACTTTTTTTCACATCTTTCATAGATTTCCAGATAGTATAGTGGGTCGTTTTATGTGGAACACAGTGTATATGTAGTTAAACATTTTCATGTTTGACATTTAAAAACGAGATCGATGTCATACTTCGATTAATTCACCAGCTGCTACAGATTTCAAGATATTACTCGATTCCCATCGCAATTGGTACACACTGTACAAGTTAGTGTACCTAATAAACATGAATATAAATTCAATTGATAGCATGCCATCGCTTGTTTATTTTGTATTCAGACTAAATTAGACAGTAAATAAGTCTTTGTATGGGACAACTATGTTCGACGTCACTACGACGAATATCGACGTCACTACTTTTTTTTTAAATATTAAAAAAGTAATTGTTATTCAATATAAAGCAATTTAAATACGTTTGCTTTTGCTGAAGTATATTCTTTCTCATAATATTATTTTCACATCTCTGGGAAGACCAATTTGAAAATGGATAAAGATTTAAAATAATAATTGCTGAAATTTAGTTTAACACTCAACAAGTTAACATTTGTCAAGTGAGTATTTGAGTATTTACATTTAGAGGTTTATGGTTCATTTTTCATTTTTTGAGAAAACAACAGAAAGATTTTCACTTATAATATCCCAAGTCTAAATTTATTTCCGGAAATTTCAACGTGTTGAATATTTTCAAAATTATTTTATAATATTTTTTTTTTAAATTTATAGTTTTCTAAACAATTTAGAATTTCAATATTAATATTACTTTTGATGTGTCGATGACATTTTTTCAATGTCCTATTTGGCGATTATAGGTTTAACCTTTAAAAATCTTGCGGTGTTTTCACGTTTAATTCATTGTGATTACAATTTACAATGTTTCGTTGCGGAATAGAGAATTCTTCAGAAAGCCGAGATAAAATTGAACACACGACTCTAGTGCTAAGTTTCTATTTATTAAAATGTCAATTTTCATAAATTTGACACACCTGATTGGCCACCTCTGGTTCCACACCTGATTTCACACCTCCACCTGAAAAGTGGAGGTGTGAAATTTTCGACATAATTTTCCTGAAAAATTTAATGTTGCTATTCATTTATTTTCTCAATTAGATAACATGAATAAGTACATTCTATCAACTGATTTTCTAATTGGTTGAAACGTCTTTATAATTTTAAGCAACACGTAGAAGCATGCAAGGAGTTGTATTTGTCATTGTTAAATTAATGAATAATTGTAGTTCGTATAATTAGTTTTGTCTTTGTATACTAAACCTAAAAACCACTTCGTCCAAAATTTGTTTCCCTAAATTTTCTTATATAGGCTTATCCCTATATTATTATATTAATTGTTTATCCCTATATTGTTTTATAATGTATTAATTATTATAGTTTACCGTAGAGGAATACAATTCTTTTAAGTCAAAACAACTATTTTATTTTTGATTGAATTCGCCAAAATTTAGTATAGTATACGTATAGTAAGCAGACGTCTGAATTTATTAAATCTAACAAAACGATGTGTATAAGCAGGTCATATATCCTCAGATTAACCATGTAATGGTTAATCTGAGCATATATCCTTATATCCAGCTATTGTTCCAATAGTAGAAAAATAAAAAGAACTCTATTTGAGATGAGTGTTTTAGTATAGATTTCTTTCTGTTGGGGAATAGGAGGACATTTATTTACTCAACAAACTGCGTGAATATGAATTTAAAATCTAGAAAATAACGATAACAATTTAAAAAAATCTGTGGATTTAATAGTAACACTCACTACTTACTGTTTTAAATAATGTTTTTAGAAACATTTAGATACCACTATTAACACACAACACTTATTCATCACATAAATATTTTAGAAACTAGAAAATATCCGTTTTATATTAAAATAAACTAAATTTCAATATTATTAACTCTTGAATATATTGGAGCACATTTTACATTGGAAGACAAGCGTCTGAAAGTTGCTATGACAATGTAAAATCTATATTTCGGAAGTGCATTCAACTAGGGGGTAACTTTGTGTCAAACATGCAAACACCCCAATTTCGTGTTGCCCAAATAAATTAAAAAAACATTGATGTTCAAATATAATTTTATCTAAAAAATGTTTGATATATTTTAATAACATATAAATTTATTTTTATTTGAAGGAGATACCGAAAACAACTACTCCACGGACAATGTGTCCCGACTGCCGTTGCATTATTTCGGCATCTCCATGGAAATCGCCACATGCTTCATCGAGATCCACCCTTAGACACTGACCGGTTTCGCGCTTGTTCTGCGCTCGTCAGAGTGCCATAAGTTGTGAAATCGATCAATGATGTTGCGACATGTTTGCCTAAGGAGCATCGTGAATGTTAATAGTGGTGAGAAGCACACCGTAGTGCCCTCTTTGTGTCTTTGCTACAATCCGTCTGACAATTATTGTCAAATTGACAGACAGATAGCGACCTGCTTTTCCGCAGGTACCACTACAGCAATGACCTCTATTGTCTTTGAGGAAGACAACCCTACTTTTTTATTTGAAGGAGATGCCAAAAATAACTACTCCACGAGCAATGTGCCCTGACTGGTATTATATTACTCCAAGAGGGTACTACGGTGTGTTTTTCACCGCTTCTAATATATAAATGTATATTAAAATATAGCCAAAAATGAATTAAATAAAAATGTGTTTGTAATTCTAATTTTTGAAATGTTCTATTAGGTAAAAGGTTTTTCAATAGGAACGCTCGATCTTTGTAATGTAATAAAACAAATTGTATAAGTTAAACTGACATGTTTTTATTTTTATTTTAAAACATATGTGAGCACATTATGTTTTAAAAATTATATCAGCTAAATGTCCGCCGCGGCTTCGCCTGGTGACTCGAATCCTGGCGATCCAATTTTTGATGACGTTATCGTATAGAAGTGGCTCAATTTCACCAATGACGCGTCTGATGTTGGCCTTTAAGGCGGCAACCGTCTGTGGTTTGTCGGCATAGACACGAGATTTCACATAGCCCCAGAGAAAAAAATCCAGTGGCGTTGAATCGCATGATTTTTTTTCGTCCAAAATTAGGATCAACCTCCAACTGCTCTAGCGCCCACTCAGCGAATGCAAGCCGCTGTCTATAATCGTTGGGCTTTAATTCTTGGGTTAATTGCACTTTACAAGGGTGAAACCCTAAGTCCTTATGCAAGATTCGCCAAACTGACGTCGAAGAAAGGCCAAGTTCTTGAGCACGTCGTGGAATGGATTGTTGTGGACTCTGACGCACACTTTTCCGGACTGCAGCAATATTTTCAACGGATTTTGCGCTTCGCTGACGTACAGGTGTTGTTTGATCTAACAGTGACCCGTTTGTTTCAAATTTATTTATTAGACGGCGAATTGTGGACTCTGAAGGACGACCATCGACACCATAAATTGGCCGAAGTGCACGAAACGTTTGCCGAATAGAACATTGATTTTGATAATAAGTTTTAACCAATTCGAGGCGTTGTTGAATCGTATAGCGTTCCATAATGAAATGTAAAGACCAACTGAATACGCCTGTCAAAGATACAACCTGTCTGACTACCGAATTCACCATACACTGTTGCCAAACATCGAGCGTTCCTATTGAAAAACCCTTTATATGTAGAGTTTTCAATGAGAGATGCAATTTACCACCAATTAGCAGGAAGAACTCAAGAAGAATTACGAGGACATCAACAGGTTTATTATGAGCTACCGTTGTATCAGTTTGGTAGATCCCAGTATAATTTATAATATTTCTTTTCTATTATAGTTCGTGGTGAATATTGGTAGTAAGCTTGAGGCTCTGATTACAGATAATATCGCAGGGCTATTGTTTGGTGAACAATTTTTGCCACTGTTATATGTACCCATGTTCTAATGTTTCAGGAAATTTGTGGCATTTTCCGTACCTATCGCTCTTAATTGAAATATTATGTCAAACATATTGTTTATACTTATTTGTGGTTATAACTGGTTCTTGTATGCAAGCAAAAAATCCTCTATTTCGGGATATAACTGACCTGTGTGTAAAAAATTATATGAGTGTTTTTTTATTTATGTTAATACAATTATTTCATATAATGGTTAACTATGATAATAGATAATTCGAATTAATGGAAAAATTCTGGTTTTAATGTATTATTATTTACTTTATTTCTGGATGGTTCATTAATGTTTAAATACATTAAAAGAGTTAGTTTTTTGTTGACAAATAGAGAAACAATCAATATTACAAAATTTGATATATTTTTATATGAATATTAAATGAAATATGAAAACAAGTTCTTATTTAAAGAAAATGAGTTGTTGATCCTCTCAAAGGCGAAACGCCGAATCTAAAATTTGGGTACATCATGTGTTAAGTCGCAAAAAGTACTTAGTGAAGGTGTTTTATATTTAGCTATCTGCTCAAATAAAGCAATAAAAGTCAAATCTTAAATACAATGTCTCGAGAAATAGACAAATAATTGAGCACATAAACACCCAATTTACCCTAACGTAGTTTTGTAGGTGTCTCTTAGTTCTTGACATCTTTGAGCAATTGAGTAGTTTAGGATGGAAGATATCTACTAACACTAATTTAGTTGCAAAAGATTGAAACTGAATCCGCTGGTGAATAATTCACCAGCGGATATATTCACCAGAGGAATAGACAAATAATCGAGCATAAACACCCAATTTACCCTAACGTAGCTTTGTAGGTGTCGTTTACTTCTTGACATCTTTGAGCAACTGAGCACTTTAGGATGGAAGATATTTACAAACACAAATCTACTTGCAAAATATTGAAACTGAATCCGCTGGTGAATTATTCACCACACTTTTACTGTCTTTTACTTTTTGACATCTTTGAGCAACTGAGCACTTTATAAGATGGAAGATATTTAAAAACACAAATCTACTTGCAAAAGATTGAAACTGAATCCGCTGGTGAATAATTCAATCTCAGGTGATTTCATTTATTGTTCCGTATACCTACTATACAATTTCACTAAAGTATAAATTCTGCTTTATAAAAGGCAAATAATAGTATATTATACTATAAGGGACAGAAATGCGTTATTTTGGCAGAGGTGCAATTTGAACCCCGAGGGCGAAGCCAGAGGGCTACAATGCACCGAGGACAAAATAGCATTTCTCCCGAATGGTATATACTATTTTTTCCACGGTCTCATTAACTTAAAAACACATATTTTGTTATTATGAAGTAAGTAGCACCAGAATTATTGTATTCGGATTTGAGCATTTATTTAGTAGTCGTTGAGTTATTGTCATAACTACAAAATAAACAAACAAAAAGAATTGTCAAATTAAGATGTTAGTTTGGTTTAGTTTACAGTTTGTTTAGTGCACAATGAATAATTGTGAGTCGGAAGAGATTGTGGAGGCTGCAAATATTGCAATAAGCAATTTGTTATCTACGAAGTCAAGATCTTTATACGATATAGCTTACAATCGGTTCAAAACGTGGTGCGCCGAGAAAAATATTCAAGTATACAGCGAGAACGTTTTGTTGGCATACTTCAGTGAAAATGCAAAGAATTACAAGTCTTCCACATTATGGGCGCAATATTCTATGGTTAAGTCATGCTTGATAATTTACGACAACATAGATATAAGCAAATTCCCCAAACTGATCGCATTTTTGAAAAGAACCGGTGACGGATATCAAGCGAAAAAATCGAAAATATTGACAAAGGGTGAAATCGACCGTTTTCTATCAACTGCAGATGACAAAGAATTCTTAATGATTAAGGTAAGATTACTTTTGTTGTTAGGTATTTCAATTATTTAGTATTTTGATTTTTTATAGGCTGTATTAATTCTGGGGATTGCCGGAGCTTGTCGAACTGATGAACTAGTCAATTTAACTGTAGATGATATTGAGGATGTAGGCTCATCCTTGATTGTAAAAATTCCAAACACTAAGACAAAGATTCCACGAACCTTTGTGGTTACCGATGTGGGAAATATGCTTGAATTGTATCGAAAATACCTGTCCCTTCGTTCTCCCCACGTCAAGCATAAGCGCCTTTTTTTGTACTACAAAGCAAAAAAATGTAGTTCGCAGCCAGTTGGCAAGAATACCATCGGAAAAATTCCTAGTGTAGTAGCTTCGTATTTAAAATTACCTGATGCTGCATGTTATACTGGTCACTGCTTACGAAGATCTTCAGCGACATTACTGGCAGATGCTGGTGTGGATATCACGACAATAAAGCGTCATGCTGGTTGGAAATCAACGACAGTCGCTGAGGGTTATGTCGAGAACTCCATTGAAAATAAGACCAAAATTGCTAATCACGTTTTAGTAGGTACCACCACTAGCGCAATCACAAAAACTTTAAATGTAAGCGAAAGTAATATTCCTTCTAATATTAATTTTGAAAATTGTACAAATGTTACATTTAATTTAAATGTCAATAAATAATTTCAATGTTCTCTTTTTTTGCATGAAAAACGTTCTCCATAATGTAAACTCCCTTGGGAGCATTATACTCCCTTGGGAATAATCGACTACTTCTGTTTCAATTTTGATGTCATAGAAACTGATTTCTACTCCCGACCGTGGAAAAAAATATTTTAATTATTTCAAAAGTAAAAAAATAGACTACTCGAGGGGATAGAAAACCGTGTTTCCTGCATTTTAAGCTGAAACGTTTGCTGCTAGGAAGCATCTACCAAGAGAAAATATTGGCACACTGACCTGAGCACGAATAATCCTCCGCACTCTGTCCACGTCTCCTTGTTGTGCGGCGTACATGAGCGCCGTGACGCCACGTGCTCTGGCGCGTCGTCTACGTCGTGTGAGGTCGTCCTGAACCCCCGTCTCTCCTACGGCGGTCCTCGCTGCACTACTCATGCTGAGACGCCTCTATGACGCCTGTCCGCCGAGTCGCCACCCCTACTCCATCGGCGTCGACTTCGGCGACGCTTTCGTTACCTCGGCCGATCAGCATCGTGTGTCCTGCAATAGTTGTGAGTTTGAAAGAAGACCAAAAGAATATTTGTTGAGGTAGTAGCTCAAGAGTTGGGCGATGTTTCAACCCAAGCAATTTCGTACTCTAATGTGTAAATCTATAGCAATCTAAATCGCAGAATAGTGAGTTTATATATTCATTATACAGTGAGGACAATAATTACAATAATTTGTATTATGTATGCAAAAAAAATGATGTAACGGAAATCGATATTACTGGTTTTTATTTGGAAATTACTGAATCAAATGTTCTCAAAATTGGGGGATGTTTTGAGCATTAAAATAGCTTCAAAATGAGTTATTACTCGACCCCCACTTCCATTTAAAAAAATGTTGCTATTGCGCGCCCAGCTGTCACTTTGACATTCAGAGCTGTCATTGATGTGTCGAAAAATACAGAATTTGGTCATATATTACCGTTCCAAATTTCATCACAATCTACCCAGTGGTTCAAAAATTAGAAGGCGGGGGACGGACTTTATGTCCGCACTGTATGAAGCTTTATTAAGTTATTTATTATAATTAATCTCATTTTCTAGTTTATTAACCATAATTAACAAAAAATGGAGTAATTGTATATTCTTCATAGGAGTTACTTTATAATAAGAATAGACCAAGAATAAAATCACGATTTTATTGAAGCAAATAATATAATTATATAGAAAACTTCCCATGATATCTTTCACTGGACACCAGGTAGGTGTCCACCTACTACCGCTAGTTAATAATTAAAATTAATTTTCATTGCCATTTCTTCCTGAAGCTTGAATGACTGGTCAGATTCTAAGATACCTGTTACACTTGGGGTTTCAATAAAACTTCTAGTTCTGAAACTGAAACAAAATGTGACTCTGATTTAAGTATATCAGAATCTTGTCATGTTGTCACACAATTATGTCATCCAAAATAAAAATGGTAGAGACAAAATCTGAGTCAGTTAACTCATACAGATTGAAAAGGTAATTTTCTTGATTAAACTTTTTTATTTATATATGTATTTATTTGTAAATATATGTCAAACCTGAGTATCCGCATTGAGACCGAAGCAACACTTCTTTACGTGATTTTACTCCAAGGATTGTTAACTGTTTACAGGATTGCTCGATCCCTATACTACAATGTAATCCATAATTGTGACGTCATCAAAGATCCAAAGATCTCGAACTTGTAGAAATAGGTACACTTTATACTATTATTACAACCTTTAATAAATAATAATATTAATAATCATTCAAATACGAAAATTCTTTTGCAAATGTGAAATATAACAAATACAAAATAGGTATATTTCGACAATTCGATTACATAGATCTTCGATGACGTCAGAAAGGCGGATGACAAAATTGAGCGATCGAGCAATCCTGTAAACAGTTAACAATCCTTGAGTTTACTCCACATCTAATAATTATACTAATATACAGGGTGTCTATTTAAAAACGAGCAATGCTTTGTAAGTATGGACCTAAGAAGATATAAAAAATTTCTCGAAACCGTTTCTGGGGTATGTGGGGGGAATCAGTTTGAGCACAAAAATGACCTTCACTAAGCAACCCCTGGGGCTGTAGCCACCCCCCACTCAATTTTTTTAATAGGCAACACCCCTTTTGTGATACCTCATTGGAAAGCCCTTGGAAATTACTATTTAACAGTACCTACTAAACAAAATATTTCTTAATAGTTTCATTTTTGAGAAATACGCAAAATAAATTTTATAATTACTTATTTATTCCAATTCACACAAAATAATTCTAACAAAAGTATAATAAATAAAAAGCATAAATAAACAAATTGTTCAACAATAATCAGAACACTTTAATTTTTAGGGAGTAATAATGAGAGTCATTTTGAACATTTTACTTTAAAGAGCTATAAATTAAAGTGCTCTGATTATTCTTGAACAATTTGTTTATTAAACACCCTGTATAATTGTTGGTTTTTGCAGTTATCAATAACTAAGTTATAAATAACTAACATAGCAGCT
The DNA here is from genome assembly GCA_963924545.1 of Pogonocherus hispidulus. Lineage (NCBI taxonomy): Eukaryota > Metazoa > Arthropoda > Insecta > Coleoptera > Cerambycidae > Pogonocherus > Pogonocherus hispidulus. The sequence goes on from OZ004693.1 coordinate 82,856,474, forward strand.
AGTAATAAAAAGATGAAAAGTGGGACATTATTGTTTTTAGTTCTAAATTCTTAATCAGTGATCATGACTAAAATATGTGTCGTAGGCACAACAAATTTAACATATAATATACAGGGTATACCATGAAGAGGACCCAGGAGGATTATCTCAGAAAGTAGTCAGAATCCAAATCTGAAAATTTTTATACAGAGGTTTATCAAAAATTTCTATTCAATGGAAATAGTCTCAATTTCCTCACACTTCCGGTTATACCGAAGGTCATCATCTCGGTCATCATCAACTTGTTTATTTTAAATGTAACACCCAATATATTATTTTATTTTTGGATTATAGGCATAGGTCTAAACACATTTCATGTAGAATGTCCTATAATACCATCTCACACATTAATTTTTTTCATCAACATATTCTTTATCTTAATGTCCTCTTCCATGGGAAGTACTTAATCCAAACACTCGTTTTCTTGACTATGTAAGCTGATACGCTAGTTTTTCTTTCCAGCAATCTAGTATAATATATAATTTTGTTGGCTAAATCCAAACTCGTTTATGCTTTCTATATACCTACTCCTCTTTTATCTCATAATTTTATCTGTGTAGTCCTTAATATAAGTTCTATAAGTGGATAAATAAATCTAGTATTTGCAAATAATGCACCAGTACAGAAAACAACTTTCTCGACATAATATTGCGTATCCACACAATTTTCAAATTGAGTTATTTTTCTCATTGGCGCATTCGCCATAATTTTAAAAATCTTAAATAAAAATCGGCATGTGTGTGTATATTATAGACATTTCTACGTTGTATAGCGACAAACAACAGTGAATGTTTAGATATATTAATAAAAAAGTACATTGTGAAACAAAAGCCATGAAGTAACTTGAATCTATCTGTGTACTAGATATGTAATTCAATGAGTTTGTGTTTTATTTGCTGCTTTTTCTCTTCAACTTACGTTAATATAATTATTGTTTTTTTTTGGAAATCTTTGAGATTCATTACTGAATTCAATAATAAATTATTATATCAGTTACAAATACGAAAATAAATCCAATCCAGTTCGCGTATTACAGACTACTAAAAAATATATTTACTTACAGTTAATGTATAGATTTCCGTATAAAGTAACCACTATTTTGTTATATTAATTGTCTACAAACCGTATCAATAATTTATTGAAATATGCAATATAAATTAACGTAAAAGTAGTATATGACTTTCCACTTGCACTTATTGTAATTTGTATGTTATAGAGGTAAAGTATCTAGCTGTTGTGTTCAGCTGAGATTCAAAACTCGTTCGAAGGGAGCGAAAGTTGGATATTGGACTGTTCCACGCTCGCTGCAGGGCAATTTAGAAAGTCGATTAAATTAATAAGCACTCTAATTTTGTGTTACATTGATCTATGTATTCGAATCTCCACTTTGATGTGAACGGAGAATCGGAAATAATAGGTGAACTTATGAATTATTATACACGCCTTTCTATTTGTTTGGGAATTTTACTACGCTTCTAAGAAAAACGTCACAAATAAATAATGTTGATCAATGAACTATTAATCGATATGAAAATAAGTTTTTCATTTTCATGTAGGTAGGTATATATTGTAAATTATTATCAACTGTTTATTTTTGCTATAGTATGATATGGGTAGATATATAATAATTATTAGGTACCCATTAGGTGTTTAATAATAATAATTAATAATAATAATAATAATAATAATAATAATAATAATAATAATAATAATAATAATAATAATAATAATAGATAGATAGATAGATAGATAGATAGCTTTATTGACCATATATACAACAGTACATTTAAGTCACAACAGTACACTATAAAAGAACATAAGACAAAATACTTGTGAGTCAATTGAATAAAAATTATGTGCTCTAAATAATTCATTTAAAAAAACTATTGTATTCTTTGACACTGTAAAACAAATGATCAAAGAGAAAATCCTTTGCCAACCTATAAAATGATCTACAATTCATGGACTTTATGTCAGCATGACTATGATAATTCAAGAATTTATTGTATAAGTTGACATCAAGTTTATTAGAATGTGACATTTTAATTCTTGAAAAACTAGGTATTAAATTCCCCCGGAACCTTGTGTTGTGATCATGTACATCAGAATGGAACCCTAAATTTGACACATTCTTATGTATCAGCAATAATGTCTCAAAGATGTAAATACAAGGCAATGGCAGAATCTTGTGTTGACTAAATAATGGTTTACAGTGCGCATCACATGGAGCCGAATCAAGGATTCTTAGTGCTGCTTTTTGCAGAAAAAATACTTTATAACTGTTAGTTGCATTCCTCCAAAGGACGATCCCATATGACAACACACTGTGAACCATAGCAAAATAAACCTTTCTCATGGTCGCATTATCAAGGCTAGGTCTTAACTGACGCATGGCAAATAATTGGGATGAAAGTTTTTTACAAAGGTCACTAATGTGAGCTTCCCAACTTAATCTGGTATCAAATGTAATACCCAGCAATTTTACTGGAACCGATGTACTGGTCCATCTGTCAGAACTGAACAAAATGTTTTTTGTTTTATTTATATTAAGTTTCAACATATTATTATTAAACCAAGTCTTGGCCCTATCAAGCCCTTCCTCACAATTCGTTTCAGCACCTCTAGCAAGCAGTGTTGTATCATCCGCAAACAAGATGCATTTTATGTCTCCTAATGAAGGTGGCAAATCATTGATATATAATAAGAATAAAATGGAACCCAACACAGATCCCTGAGGTACACCACATGAAGTTTTAAGTAAATCAGAAGCATCATCATTGAGAGAGACATATTGATAACGGTCTAGTAAATATGTTTTAAGGAGATTATTAACATTTCCACGAATACCATAGTGATTCAGTTTAGTTAACAATAGATCAACATTAACACAGTCAAAAGCCTTTGTCAAGTCGCACATAACTGCATTAGTATAAGTGCCTTGATCCAAGCCTTCTACAATTTCATCCATCACTGCTAAGAGAGCCTGTATTGTAGAGAAGTTTTTACGAAAACCAAATTGTGAGGGAGAGATTATGGAATTAATGTTAATATAAGTTATAAGTTTATCTTTTATAATAATTTCAAAAAGTTTAGAAAGTATTGGTACAATAGCGATGGGCCTATAATTGTCAACATTATTAGCATCGCCTTTTTTGTATTTAGGTAATACCTTAGTAATTTTGAAGGAGTTGGGCCATACACCCTCCACAATACATTTGTTATATAAGACTGTAAGAGGCTCAACCAGCAAATCAATGGATGACTTAATAATTGCAGCATTTAATTCATAATAATCAGTACACGGAGAATTCTTTAATTTAAGAACTGCCTCTCTGATATCAGATTCAACAATAGGAGACATAAAGAAAGAAGCTGCAGGTGACGGCACATGACGAAGAAATAAATATGTGTCAGTATTTGCTGCTATTAGTGATTGAGTAATAATACCAGCCACGGACGTAAAAAACAGTCTTTAGGAGACAATAATGTTTCTGGTGTAATATTTTTAGTAGATACTTCACGTTTAATCAAACTCCAAATAGTTCTGCATTTATTATCTGAGGATGATATAGTACTAGCAAAGAACTTATACTTTTCCTCTTTCAGGGCACGTCTGTAACTCTTACGTAGCTCAATAAAATTAGACCAGCGATCTGGAGTTTTATACAAGCTAAATAAATGTTTAGCTTCGTGTAAATTAGTCCTCATTACACGAAGTTTATCATTGAACCATTTTAAACTGGTATTACAATTACGAATCACTTTCATGGGAAAGCAGATATCCCGACATTTACATAATCTGTCCAATAATAGATCAGATAATATATTTGCTGTCAATAAAGTAATACCTAACCGTGAGAAATCAATTGTACCAATATTACTTACAAACTTTTCAATATTACTTCTACTATATATTCTTTTAATAACACGATCATGAGAATTGGGTTTATAAAACAAATTATCTATAATGGCATAGACAGCAGAGTGATCAGCAAGAGGAGGGTCACAGACTCCCCCGTATATTGCCTCGGGACTAATATTGGATAGCACATTATCAAGACAAGAACTAGTATTTAGAGTAACTCTAGTTGGTGTAGTTATGTAATGTTTTAGACCATATATAGCAAGAATATTGCACAAATCGTTAGCATGCTCTGTGTTACTTTCCAAATCCACATTGAAATCTCCCATAATTACAATATGTTTATATCTGGCTAGCGAGTATTCCAACAGTTTTATAAATGACTCTATAAAAATATTAAAGTTACCATAAGTGGAGGATCTGTAAAGTGATACAATTACACAGTTTGCAGAATTTATCACCATACCACAAAATTCAGCATGCTGTGCAACACAAAACTGATCAAAATCAATAGATTTTAAACAAGACCTGTTTCTGGCAAAAATGGCTACTCCTCCATGTTTTTTCTCAGATCTACAGTACGCTGAGATTAGACTAAAATTATTAATTTTAATTTTATTTAAACAATCCATATTCAGCCAATGTTCTGACACACAAACTATATCAAAATTATTGTCATTCAAAAATATATTAATCTGGTCGACCTTATTAGCAATGCTTTGTACGTTAATATGTACCACAGAACATGCTGACAAAGAACATCGAGAGCATAAATTAGCGTCACTGTCTTGCATTGTGCGGCCTCCTGGATGGAAAAAAGCGATTAATCACTACATCACTGGGCCATATACTCGGAACCAGAATTTTGTCAGCTTCATCAGTTGGAACGCTAATTTTCACAGATGCATATCTATCCGGATTTCGGGACTGGAGCTTAACCACTGCCACATTTGGGGCAAATCTTTTCAAATATGAACATAGTTCACCTTCCTCAATATTAACTTCAAGATTCGTTACATGAAACTCTTTAAGCTTAAATGTTGGAGCCGCCTTGAAGCCGCCTATAATAATAATAATAATAATAATAATAATAATAATAATAACAATAATAATAATAATAATAATAATAATAATAACTATTTTAATAGCCGTAAATATATAGAGCGAGCGAGTCAGTATTGCATATCCCTCAAATAGGGGGAAAATCCTGCCAATACTCTTAATATACGTTTCTGTATTAGAAAAATAAAAGGTGAGCCACCCTAAAAAGATAAGTCCATATGACATAACTGCTGAGCCAAAATACACCTATCTAAAAATATCCACACTTACAGTGCTTTTCAATTGGTGAATGGTGAATGAGAAAACAAAGCGACTCAATTTAAATGATACTTTATTAATAATTAATATGTTTCTTCCCAGGTCATTTTGCTGTCAAAAGTTACACCTAGAAATTTACTTGGCTCTATCTGTTAGAGTGTTGCTTTATTCAACTTAAGCAAAAGGCTATAACTCTGAGTTGAATTATTCGATAAAAAGGTTATAAGCTAGGTTTCATTACAATTTATTGATAGGCCATTATTGGAAGAATAACAAGAAAATTTCAGAATGACTATCAGCTTTTAACAAAATCTAAGCTTATTATCGTTTGCAAAATAAGGTGTCTGTTAGAGGTGTCTATAGACTTTATAACATTACAGTACTGACTAATTTGTTTAATAAGAAATGGCGCGTAAATTCCAATATTCGAAATCGTTTAATTTTGTAATTTTGAAATTATTTTCAATAAAAACAAAATGTGTGAAGCTTAACGTCTATTCTTCTCAAAAAAATACCCTGTATTTTGTAAACGGTAAGTAGCAAACTCTTAATGTGAGGTACCACTGTACTCGGAAAAAAAAGAGAATTCCATTTCTGTTTAAAATACAGGACATTGCAATTTAAAAAAATGTATGATGACGTCACAACCCTAAAACAAAAGCAGATAAAACAAAATTGACCTGTCACGGCATTGTTTGAAAAATCACTCTGTATAAAAATTTTGAATTTTTTACAACATTGTATATACATGTGTATAGAAATGTAAATGTATAACAGAAACTTTAAAACGATGAAAAACCAAATACATAACAATTTGGAAAATTCAATAAATATTATTCTTTGTTTAATTAAATACTTGTTTTATTTTATCAAAAAAATTGTGATCGTTGATATTAGAACATTTTTTAAAAACAAAACCGTAAAAATATAATTTAATTAGGTACGTCTATAGAAAAATCATAAAATATCCATGAAAATACGTCTCCTTTTTGGAACCAAGGTCACGGATCCATCGGTAAACACATCAAAGGTGCCGCCTAGGAGATATCCTTCTGGTTATTTATTTATTCATTCCTGTGCTCAGAGTTTAGTGTGTCGATCGCTTAATCCAGAAATCAAGAGTTCGAATTCCCACTCCGCCACACAATTTTTGATTAAACTATTTACTAGTGAATTAAGGATATGGGTTGGAAACTATCCTGGCGCACATGCATAGGATGGGGAGAACATCAACTTGGTGTTAATATAAGAGATTAACATCACTGATGTTTGACTTGTCCCCCTAACTAATGAGGTTTTCCAGGCATCCCTACTTCTAGCACTGAATGATGGTTACGGTTTACCAACGTAAGTCGTTCCTGAGACGCAAATACGGCCTACTGAATAGTAATATGCCGCCCCCTCTCCCACACAAATTTCAGACTTCCCGGCTAATCCTTGTGATTAAATTGAGGGGTATAGAGATATTTATTTTATAAATCATCACATGCTGCTTACAAATATTAATTGAATGAGGTACCTACAGATAACTTGCTAGTCGTGGTACAAATTTGACTTTTATTATCTATTACGTGTTGATAATACAACCTGTACAATTAACAGCAATAACCCGGCACGTCAAGCAGCATTGACACTGATATGCACCATTAAAAAGACAACTTCGTGTCGGTAACAGCATTGGAATTGAAAAACTTCTCGAAAACCTGAAAATGAACGGTTCTCGTGCTAAAGCTTCATGACACAATGTAGCCGTCGTTTATATGAAAGTGCAGAAGACGTCTCACGCAAACACTGCAAACAAACTTCCAAAGGAAAATGCCCCACTTCTATGTTCGCCGAAAGAGTTGAATTGGAGCGGCAAATTATAGTTTCTTATCTAAACAAAATGTTCTATAGGTTTATTTAGATTAAAATAAACACCGTCAAAGTTTGAAGAGCACATTTTTCTTTGTTTTGAGCTTCTTCTACACCTGTTTAGGTAGGTGTATATTGAGCAGATTGAACCGACAAATACAAATATTCAAAAAACATTTATTTCATCAGATGTTTATGATTAACAAAAACACACTACTACGAGTGTAGTAAGGATACCCCCATATCCTCCGTCTGTAAACACGCCTTATAAAATAAGTACTGAACCAAATTGGGCCAAAACAGCTATTCTCCTGGCTAATGCTACGCCGAGCGCTGAATTACAAAGCAAAATTTGGCGTATTTTGTCTAACAATGTTAGAATTCAAAATACAATGTTTTAGATTGCAACGAAAACTACGAGGAAATACTCTGGACCTCGCATCGTAGGATGTCAATAATTGCAGACCGGTTTCGACCTTTTTATGGTCTCATCAGTGCAATATAAGTGAGCATACCTACGAGTGCAAAGACCTGAGTATTTGGCACAATTCGTAAGCCTTACGTACGCAAGCCCCAATGGCGCCACCTCTTTCTTGGTAGTTCTCGCAACACAATCCAAACCCAACAGGGAATCTAACAACAGGGTGTAGAAAAAGAGTTCTACAGCTTAACAGATGGTTAATGCAATTAACAAAAACAAACTACTACGAGTGTAGTAAGGATACCCCCATATCCTCTGTAAACCGCTCTGCAATTAGTGACATCCTACGATGCGAGGTCCAGAGTATTTCCTCGTAGTTTTCGTTGCAATCTAAAACATTGTATTTTGAATTCTAACATTGTTCGACAAAATACGCCAAATTTTGCTTTGTAATTCAGCGCTCGGCGTGGCATTAGCCAGGAGAATAGCTGTTTTGGCCTAATTTCGTTCAGTCCTTATTTTATAAGGCGTGTTTACAGATGGAGGATATGGGGGTATCCTTACTACACTCGTAGTAGTTTGTTTTTGTTAATTACATTAACCATCTGTTAAGCTGTAGAACTCTTTTTCTACACCCCGTTGTTAGATGTTTATGAGTTAAAATTTGCTAAAACATATATTTTTATTCCTAAGAAATATTATTAAAAACTAAAACAAGATAGTGTCGTACACACCTTATTTTTAAGCGGAGCTTATACTGGCTTAGAAAAGCCAGTATACTCTAAAAGTTTGTGTTAGTATAAGCACAAGTATAGAGATTTATAAGCCTACAATTCTGTCAATATTCGCTGTATTTACGTGAGACATGGCGACATAAATTTGCATCATTTTGGTATGGACAGCGGATGCATGATTGTCTCGGGCGCCCTATGACAGGCCCTGCAATTGACATCAGAGACCTCCACAACCCATTACACGGGGGTGTTAAATACACCAGCCTGGGAAGCCATTATGAATCCGTGGGTCTCTGACTTAAGCCCCGCTGACCTTAAAACAGCAAAGGTCGGCCTTTCAGATAAGCCATGGTCTTCAAGGGTCTTATAGAAACTAACTATTTTCTCACTTTTTAATGTGTATATTATCATACTGTCCGTATGCGCTAATATCGCAACACCCTGATACGTATAGATATTTTGATACAAAGGTATCTCACTAATATAAAGATGGACGGGTCTATCCATAAATGATAAGGTAGATATGTCCAAAACCAGGGATTTGAATAACTGATCAGAGAATAAAATACGTCTGATAATCGGTAGCAGGCACTAATATAAGTAGAAGACTCTTGTTTATATACTTACAACAGTGATCGATGCGTTTCTATTCGCATCGCATAGCGATTTTATTTGCATTTTTCTCGCATCCCTATTGTACAGAAAAGCCAGAGATGCTAAAACAATGAGAACATTATTTTCGAAGAAGTTGGCGTCTAATCATCCCACAGTAGAACATCATAGGAAATATTACTGGTTGCGTGTATAAAATATAACCATATATATAATACTACTATATGGAGCCTATGTAATCTTTACCATGTTTCTCAAGTGAAGCCAAATTAGAGTAGTCCAGAATCATATCTATTGTCTCTTTCACGGAGAAAATACCAAATACTCATGCGCAGCAAACCGCGAGAATTTTGCTCCATATAGGTACTGTAGAATACAATAAATTAACTTTATTTTATATTGTATTTTATCTACATATAACGGTTTTTCAATCTTGTTATTGGGATGTTCCCGTATTTATCAAGTTTACCAAAAGAGTGAGTGGATGCAGTTTGTATTTGAAAAGAAAATTTTAAAAATACATACTTCAGGTACCTATCCGACTTCATATGGAATATTTCCTTCGCACAAAAGACAAAACCTCGACTGAGTTTTTCGTTTCGGCATTTTGCGATATCTGTCGTGGAATTAAATTAATGAAAATGAGGTACAGTATAATTCATATACCTATATAATTCACTACATATTTAAATTTACAAAATGTTCTTATATACCTAAACTTGCAGTTGCGACTGTAAAAATACCGTCGAAATAATTTGATGAGCAAATGTCTCTAATCACTAATAAGTCTAATAGGTATATGAACAAAACTAAAACTACAAGTTACACATAAATAAAACACTTCTAAAACTGCCGGCTCTACGAAAAACACAAATTTATTCTCTGTGAAACACAAACATACCTAAAATACAAAAGATAAACTGTGACATAACCACACCACAAAACGCATATATGACAGAACACATACAGGGTGTCCCAGTGTGAGCAAACAAAAATTTACCAGTGTGTAGGCCAGACCAAAATAAGAATAAAATTCTTATAAAAAAAAATTCTTCGCTGCACGCCTAACGATTTCCAGGGTGTTATTTTGTAAAAAAAAACAATTTTCCGAGATAACTTAAAAACTCGTTTCGTAGATTTAGGTAATATTTGGATGACGTGTACATCTATTAAAGGTCATTAAAACTATATGGTGTTTGTTTAACTCTAAACTTTAAAATCATTCCATATATTTTTCTGCATAAAGGAATACAGTCGGTACTTTACACTCAATTTACTCGAAAATGGTTGATTTTAGAGCTGTGTAACAAGAGCACCTTTTTTGTTCAGAATTGATAGCCGATTAAGGAAAACTTAGTTAATTCACGAAAAAGTAGGATATACAAGAGTTATGAAGACAAAACCATAAGGAAGAGTAGACCTAGGCCACCACAAGTGTCAAAGTTAAACAAACACCATATAGTTATAATGACCTTTAATAGATGTACCTACACTTACCCAAAAATTACCTAAATCTACGAAACGGTTTTTAAGTTGTTACAGTTATTTAAGTTAAGTTATTACGGAAAATTGTTGTTTTTTTACAAAATAACACCCTGTAACTCGTTAGGCGAGCATCAGAGAAATTTTTTATAAGAATTTTATTCTTATTTTGGTCTGGCCTACCCACTGGTATATTTTTGCACGCTCATACTGGGACACCCTGTATATGACAAAACAAAAGCCCGGTCTTTCTTTACTTTCGCGCCTCATTGAAATTCTTGGATTGGATTGGACAACACTTGGGCATGTGCACAGGAACATTTGTCCGTGAAAGAGAACGAAATATATAACTCCATCTCATAAACCGGCTTCAAGAAAAGCTCGAATAGCTCAATATAGTAGTATTAATAGTATTATATATATGAATATAACGTATTTCTTGAAAGGAGTCATAAAAGTAAGTCATCTCCTGTTGTTTTCTATCTGGTTTAGCTTTTATGTAAAAAATAGGCTAGACTTGTAAGCTTATGAATGCTAGTGATAACATGTCCATAGCAGCATGCAAATGCAAAACTGCTGGATGTGGGTCAGTTGGTTGGTCAGGGTCGCTAGAACGGGGCAGTAATGTAACCTCAATAGCCCTTTTCCTACACGAAAGCCTTAACGATGACAATTAAACTAAGATTTACGCAAACGAAGTAGTTAAGGGAAAATGACTGTTTTTAATGATGGCTTACCGTAACAAAAGAGCTGTGGATCGGAAGATTTAAAAAATTAGAAAGGCCTATCACGGATTGATTGACTTGGAGTTCCTACTTAATTACTTTTTGCTTGATTGAATATACAGTGCGCGTCTAAAGTCCGCCACCCCTTGTTAACTTTTGAATTAATTGGGTTAGGGACTCCGAACAAAATACAGTGTGAATCATGTAAAATGTATTATTTTTTGACGATAAATCCAACTTCCTAACGTGAAAGATGGCTGTCAAATAGATTTTTTGAAATGGTAAGTTGGGACATATTGCATATTATTTAAAAGGTCTCTCAATTATCTGCATACTAATCTTTAAAAAATAGAAATCGGTCTATCCGTTCTCAGTTATATGCGTTTCTATGAGTAAGGATATAAATTAATAAAAAGCAGTCAGATTCAAGAGTTTAATAAAGAAAACAATATTTTAGTAAAAATAATTAAGGATTTTGTTCAAAATTAGCACTTTGGATCTCCTGACAGTATAGAAGAACTTATCAGACGTTTCTTGGAACACGTTGCAAAATCTATGTCTGGGATAGATGCACATTCGTTGGTGATTTTCTATCGAAATCCAAAAGATAGTCTGGTTGGGTAATGAACCTTAGGTAGATTTAAGGAAATGACATAGAAAAATCAAATGGACTCAAATCCGGTGAACGAGCAGACCACTCAAGAGGTCCTCGACGTCCATTCCGCCTGCTAGGATGAAATTATAAACTAGGATGATTATAAAGGAAATTCCTGATTTCCATAAAATAAAGTGGTGGCGCATCGTCCTGTTGATACGTTATGTTAAGCCCTTGAAACTCAGGGACATTCTTCTGGACTATTTCGGACTATTCTGGACTTTCACAGGCTGAATATTATTTTCTAAAAGTCAAGGTATGTTCAAATGTCCTGTCAAATTTTCATCAATGAAAAAGGTTCCTATGATTTGATCTCCTAGAATTATGCCCTAGATGAGTTATGAAACGCGTCCCACATTATCATTTAAAAAAATTAATTTATCGTCAAAAAATAATACGTTTCACATAATTCACCCTGTATTTTGTACAAAGTCTCTAACCCAATTAATTCAAATGTTAGCAGACGCGCACTGTACAATCATAGTCAGTTCTAAAAATAGTATATTATACTATACAGAAATGCGTTATTTTGGCAGAGGTGCAATTTGAAGCCCGAGGGCGAAGCCAGAGGGCTACAATGCACCGAGGACAAAATAGCATTTCTCCCGAATGGTATATACTATTTTTTCCACGGTCTCATTAACTTAAAAACACATATTTTGTTATTATGAAGTAAGTAGCACCAGAATTATTGTATTCGGATTTGAGCATTTATTTAGTAGTCGTTGAGTTATTGTCATAACTACAAAATAAACAAACAAAAAGAATTGTCAAATTAAGATGTTAGTTTGGTTTAGTTTACAGTTTGTTTAGTGCACAATGAATAATTGTGAGTCGGAAGAGATTGTGGAGGCTGCAAATATTGCAATAAGCAATTTGTTACCTACGAAGTCAAGATCTTTATACGATATAGCTTACAATCGGTTCAAAACGTGGTGCGCCAAGAAAAATATTCAAGTATACAGCGAGAATGTTTTGTTGGCATACTTCAGTGAAAATGCAAAGAATTACAAGTCTTCCACATTATGGGCGCAATATTCTATGGTTAAGTCATGCTTGATAATTTACGACAACATAGATATAAGCAAATTCCCCAAACTGATCGCATTTTTGAAAAGAACCGGTGACGGATATCAAGCGAAAAAATCGAAAATATTGACAAAGGGTGAAATCGACCGTTTTCTATCAACTGCAGATGACAAAGAATTCTTAATGATTAAGGTAAGATTACTTTTGTTGTTAGGTATTTCAATTATTTAGTATTTTGATTTTTTATAGGTTGTATTAATTCTGGGGATTGCCGGAGCTTGTCGAACTGATGAACTAGTCAATTTAACTGTAGATGATATTGAGGATGTAGGCTCATCCTTGATTGTAAAAATTCCAAACACTAAGACAAAGATTCCACGAACCTTTGTGGTTACCGATGTGGGAAATATGCTTGAATTGTATCGAAAATACCTGTCCCTTCGTTCTCCCCACGTCAAGCATAAGCGCCTTTTTTTGTACTACAAAGCAGGAAAATGTAGTTCGCAGCCAGTTGGCAAGAATACCATCGGAAAAATTCCTAGTGTAGTAGCTTCGTATTTAAAATTACCTGATGCTGCATGTTATACTGGTCACTGCTTACGAAGATCTTCAGCGACATTACTGGCAGATGCTGGTGTGGATATCACGACAATAAAGCGTCATGCTGGTTGGAAATCAACGACAGTCGCTGAGGGTTATGTCGAGAACTCCATTGAAAATAAGACCAAAATTGCTAATCACGTTTTAGTAGGTACCACCACTAGCGCAATCATAAAAACTTTAAATGTAAGCGAAAGTAATATTCCTTCTAATATTAATTTTGAAAATTGTACAAATGTTACATTTAATTTAAATGTCAATAAATAATTTCAATGTTACCTCTTTTTTGCATGAAAAACGTTCTCCATAATGTAAACTCCCTTGGGAGCATTATACTCCCTTGGGAATAATCGACTACTTCTGTTTCAATTTTGATGTCATAGAAACTGATTTCTACTCCCGACCGTGGAAAAAAAATATTATACTTATGATCTTTTTAATCACTAAAGAATTAAGTATTTTATGCAACATTTTTTCTTTATATTATACTTGCAATACTAGTAAATGCAATCTCAACACAGGTTATCTCTGAAATGTTGTACAAGCTGGTAGAGTTCTTTGAGTTAAAATATGACGATTGATTGGAACCCACTTTTTTTGTATAGACAATACATAAAAATGCATCATTAATAAGCTAGAAGGCAATAAAGTTTCAAAAAAAGAAATTATACTTTATATAATCCATAAAAATATTCAGGGCGTTTCAATAAATAAGTAACAAATATGAAGTTATCGATATCTATATCTCAAAAATGTTTTCCTGATTCGACCATTAAAATCATGATTAAAAACTGTCACTAATTTCCTAATTTCAGAGGATACCTACGCATTTATACATAAATAATGAAACTATGAACACTTAATATGATATTGTAATCATCAATATCTGATATTATTATCATCAATATCATCATATCATCATCACCGCCGAGCCGGTGGCTCAGGGCTTAGCGTCTCGATCGCTCAACCCAGAGGTCGTGGGTTCTAATTTCCATTCCACCAACAATTTTTCATTAAATTGTTTACTCGTAGATCAAGGCTTATTCGCAGGGATGGCTTGGCAACCATCCTGGCGATGGTCTAGGATGGGAAGAATATCAACTTGGTGTTAATGTGAGAGATTAAAATCAGTTGATGTTTGACTTGTCCCCCTAACTAATGAGGTTTTCCAGGTTTCCCTCATTCTAGCACTGAATGGTGGTTAGGGCCTACCAACGTAAGTCGTTCCTGAGGCGTAAATGTGGCCCGCGAAATAATAATATGCTGCCCCCTCTCCCACACAAGTCTCAGACTTTCGGGCTAATCCTTGTGATTAGAATGAGGGGTAGAGATATTATTATATATATAGACAATAGTGTCAAACCCTACATTGCTCCTAACCAACATGGATTTGTTACAAAGCGTTCAACTTTGTCTAATTTAACAGAATTCATACAGTTTACAGCCAATCACCTGGATAATAAAAGCCAAGTTGACGTGGTATATACCGATTTTACGAAGGCTTTTGATAAAGTAAATCATAAAATTTGGTACACAAATTGGGTCAATTTGGTCTCAGTAATAATCTACTTGCACTTATTCAATCTTACCTTTATCAGCGACAGTTATATGTTGCGTATAATAGTTTTAAGTCGAGAATTTTTTTAGCTACTTCCGGTGTACCCCAAGGGTCCAACTTGAGACCGCTTTTCTTTAATTTATTCGTGAATGATTTGTCTCTTTCTCTTAACAACAATCATTTGTTTTTTGCGGATGACTTGAAGTTGTTTTTGAACATATCTACTGTCGACGATTGTTCAGTGCTTCAGGGTCTCTTAAATCGTGTTGTTACATGGTGTTCGGATAATCACCTAGTATTAAATATAAACAATTGTAAGGTTTGCTCTTTCACACTCAAAACTCAACCTTTTCTATTTAATTATTCTATCAATTCGGTGCCATTAGCACGCAGCAATAATATAAAGGACCTTGGTGTCCTTTTTGACGATAGATTATCTTTCGCTAACCATATAGCTGAAATAGCTAATAATGCATATAGAGTTCTTGGTTTTATTATTAGAAACTCATCATCCCTTAATGATGCTACTGCTTTAAAATGTCTCTATTTTTCTTTAGTGCGCCCTAAATTGGAATATTGCAGTCTAATTTGGCACCCTTATTATAATATTCACATTTATCATATTGAAAGAATACAGCGGCGTTTTCTGAAATTTTTGTCGTATCGAATTGATCTTTACTACCCTGTTAGAGGTTATGAGCATAGTCTGCTTATGCAAAGATTTAACATTCAGTCTCTAAGTGCAAGAAGGTCACTCGCTAGCTTGTCATATCTATTTAAGCTGTTTCATGGGGACGTTGATTCTCCTACTTTGCTGAGTATGTTTAATATGCGGGTGCCCAGACAGGGTTCTCGTGTTGATCATACATTTTATTGTCAAAATGCTAGAACTAATTTACTTTTAAAATCCCCAGTACATATAATGTCAAAAAATTTTAATCTTATTTGTAATGTTTGCGACCTTCATAATTGTAGTCTCAATGAATTGTTAGGTTTGGGACTGTTTCATTTTAATGAAAATTAAATTGTAGTAGCTCGTAGCATATCTTTTTTTTATTTTTGTTTTTGTTTTCTCTTTTTTTGTTATTAAGTTTGTCTTAGTTTAAAATTAGTCTGATGTCAACAGACGCTAGACTTAATATTATACCGCTATTATATTGTACTATTTTGTTTTGTCCTGTTAATGGAATACGTTTCTGTTGGGCAATAAAGGCAATATTATTATTATTATTATTATTATTATTATTATTATTATTATTATTATTATTATTATTATTATTATTATATATTATTATTATATTCATGTAACTTTTTTGTCTCTATGTCAACAAAATTTGGGTGTAGTTTCATCGGATTTTGAACACTTTATATACGAAAAGAATATTTGAAAATATCATTGGGTGCTACTATTTTAAAATAGATCCGTATTCTTAAGAAAACTAGCACTTTTAAATTCAAATAAAACACTATATAGAAAATTTGAAAAAGTATTTCAGTCTCATAAACACAGGACCTTTCCTGAGTTGTTTGTTGGTCGCCCTGATGCAAAAACCATATCGCTGTTTTTAAATTTTCAGTCGAATAAAAAATAAAACTGCAAATAAGAACATATATACCTATAACCAAGTCACAAATTTTGTTTTTTTATAATAGATTAATCAAAATTCTCAACGCCAAATCTTTACCATGAAACAAAGGCACTGCTATCTTAATGCATTTTTATTTTATATTTTTCTTGGTGTCCTACCTCTATTTAATTTAATAAATAATAGACTTTGTTGTCTAAAACGTATAAGTATTTGATTTTTTATAAAATTGCATGATATAGCGATGACTAAAATACTTGACATTATTCGAAATAAATCATTTATCCCATTCCACATTGCAATTTTTTTGCTTGCTAAGGCAAAGTTAAATAATGGTCTAATGTTTATATCCAACCCCAATAAAACAAATACTATTACTTTAGAAAATTTCACCTTTTGCCGTATCCGGCAAAAGCTCAGTATCCGTTTACTCAGCGTAATCCGCCACTCTAAAGTTAACTGATTTCATTTTTGTACAGCATCATAAACATGTCAACAAAGTTTCAGCTTTTGCGGTAGGTATTATTATTTTTTTTATTATTTTACTTGTGTGGAGGCTGCAGCAGCTACACCTCCCAGAACCGCACGCGCTGATACTAAATTCTCTTGGTGATACCAAGCATAGGAAACATTTTCAGCTTTTGCCAGATGACCAACTTCAAACTGTCGCTGGCTCCTGGACTATTAGTTAAAGGTGTTTTTATTTTAGGTGTTGCTAAAGAAAAAATATAGTTGGTTGTGCACCCACATCTGGAACATGGCAATATGACCAAAAAATGCGGCCTTCCGTACTTAAAATTACGAAGAAAGTTATATCTGGGACATATATAGATATTACATGGCCTTGTTTCCACTTTCAGTGTAAATAGTATTTATTTTTTATATGGTAGTAGGTATGCACTTATTACTTATTTCAAAAAGGGGTGAACCATTTTTTTTTATTTCATTTTTTTCTAGTAGTACCTACCTACCTTGACTGAGAAATAAATAATTCGATGATAAATATATTTTTTTAATTAATAAAATTGTATACTTGCAGTATAGGTATATAATTTTACACGGGAGCGTACAAGCTGTCTATAAATCAATATAGGGTAGGTAATACCTGCCTTTTTATGAAATCAACAAAAGGGAATGTTTATAGTTTGATATTTATATTTGTTTACATTTTTCCTCTCAAAATTTTTTCTAATTGGTAGAAGTGCAGGTAGCTATATTATTCAAGATATATTTGGAAAATTAATAGAAAATATGACAGAAAAAATAGCACAAACAATAAAATCCATACCTGTGCATGTATACTGTAGGTTCTATAAATTAGTCATGTCATAAATTAAAATTTATGACGTAAACAACACGCACAACGACTTGGGTTATTTCACTCAACTGTCAGGGGTGATTTTGTTTTGTATTCATTTTTGTATTTGTTGTTATAGAAACGCAACCGGTAATACTCCTGCGCAATTTGTAAAGTTTACATTTTTTAGGCTTGGGTTCTAATTTATAAACCTTGGGTTTTATTACTATATTGCAATTATTTTAAAATGATTGGAACAATACTATTATTAGTAGATATTATTAAAAATTGATTAAAATATTAATTATGAGTAGATATAACTCTGAGGAAATTATTAATCGCACGACGAGGTGGCCGAGTGGTTAAGGCGTTGGACTGCTAATCCAATGGGCTCTGCCCGCGTGGGTTCGAATCCCATCCTCGTCGAAACTTTTTTTTATTTTGACTATCTGTAAAATAATTCTAATTTTTCTCAGCACTTCAAAAAAATGTATCTGAGGATTATATAAAATAACAAAGTTATTTAAACGTAGTTATATTGCAAAAATAGTTTTATATGAGGTATTGCACGTAGCGCGTTAATAAAACTACTAGATTTTTAAAATAATAAGTTTCTGTCATCTGGAGATGTTTACAACTCCCAGGAACCGGCTTGGCTTTCTTGTACAACTCCTACCTATTAGCACAGTAGGTATAATGTAATTAGCATTATACTGTGCTATTAGTATATCTTTATACTTGTGCTATTAGCAAAGTATAGGTAGGTATGTATAAAGTAAACATAGGTATAGTTTATAGTTACTTTATGGTACCTGCTATATGTATACCTACCTACCTAAACTTTGTTATCTCCTGTTCCTGATAATCAATATTACATTTGTTTAGCAAAATGATAGTCAAGAACAGTAGCGTACCGCGTTTAACACCAATTCTTTCTCCAATAATTAACACTATTTATTTACAGATTTATAAATAAAATTATGTTTTTTACCTATATATGCCTTTATCTTTATTAACTTAATTATTATTATTAATGTTAACGATGTTATTTATTCATACATATAGAGGTAAAATTCCATGTAAAACACATATTATATCTCTTTGTTTGAAGGAGATGCCGAAAACAAATACACCACATTGCCCGTGGAGTAGGTAGTTGTTTTCGGCATCTTCCTCAAAGATAATAGAGCAGATCACTGCTAAAATGGCACTTGCGGAAAAGCAGATCGCTACTTAGCAAAGACCACTACTAACTTATAGATCTTAGTTTGAAACGTTTTATGCATAATTGGGTAAGTAGATACAGGATTTAGATATTAAATTTAAACATTCTAAAAAATTGGACATTCTCTTGAATTTTTTATTTATCTGTGTACCCAGTGGCGGCAAGTGGCAAAAATTAGATAGATATGTAATTAGATATTTTTGTAGCTATATATATATATATATATATATATATATATATATATATATATATATATATATATATATATATATATATATATATATATATATATACATATATCCCTCACAGGTTAATGTATCTAATAAAAGATATAACTTTTGGAATATTAACATAGAATATTCTGTACAAACAAATTAAGGTTGTCATCTTAATTATTACTGTGCGTTTCACGAAGTTGTATCCCGGATTGGAATGTTAGTATATATCTCCAACGTATGGAGCGCCGTTATGTTATTAGTTAAATTCAATGCATTGGCACATCTTGGTTACGGACCGCTACAAATTGAGGTGGTGTGATTTAAGCGCGCGTGCAAGTCTCCCACAGGATTTGCCAGCGAATCCTAACAATCCGAACATTCCAATCCGGGATACAACTTCGTGAAACGCACAGTATATATTCTCATAAAGTTTGTTTTCTTGATCAAAATATTCCGGTTGAATTGTCTTTCCTTACTTTTCTCGATTAACACCGCTTAGCAGGTTACCTATACTCATATATCTTTGTGAGTTAGTATTAAGGACGGCTCGTGTTTCTCAATTCAAATTTTAAAGTAGGTCAGTAAACGTCTTCGACTTTTCAGTGCCGCGAACCTCACCGGCAGCGTGATATTGGAAATATTCAACTGTTCAACTGGAGTCAGTCCTATGCCACAACACCGAGATGTCTAACGTCAGCATTGTCGTTGATAAAAACATCTGGCGTTAAACTCCGATGTGGGTTTACCACTTTTAATTGAAAAGTATTTTGATAAGAATACTTATAAAATACCTTATTTCTAATAATTTTGAAATAGAAAAAATATATAATTAAAATAGTAAGCAGAAACTCAGAAAGACAATTAAAAAACCTATTAATAGCATGCATTATTAATCCTAATTTATATACAGGGTGGCCCATTTGGACTTAGGACACCTCTGTAAAATGGATATTTTAAGTCCGATTTTGATGATTTTTTTTTAGGTTGTTACTCATGGAAAATTGCATTTTGTGGCAAATAGACAGATTTCTGTTACACAAATCAAGGCCTACTTTGCAATTTTTTTGGGGGCGAAATTTCGAGAAATCGTATTAGCCGATTTTTTTAGACGAAAACTAAGTACGCCACTGTATTCTGCGCCCCCTCAAATAGCTCTGTACCAAATTTCATTCTAAAGTACAGAATATTAATAACAATTCTCACTAAATTAATTTATGCCCCAAAATACGTTGTGAAGATCAAGTAACCCATGAAATAAAGAAATCTGTCTATTTGCCACAAAATGCAATTTTCCATGAGTAACAACCTAAAAAAAAATCATCAAAATCGGACTTAAAATATCCATTTTACAGAGGTGTCCTAAGTCCAAATGGGCCACCCTGTATAAAAAAATAGGTAGGCCGAGTTACCGTTCTGTATCTCCTTCAATTTATGAGATCGTAATGATGCAATCCACTACGTGTGCATAAGTGCATGGGTTTCCATATAGGTAACATGTGTTACTTACGTGCCGAATATAAAGTAAATTATTTTAATCTATCCCTTGTACCCCTTCTATGATCCGCCCATGTTTGTAATGTCGCAATTCGCACTTATGCTTGGCACAAGCCCGCACATGCCGCGCCGCGCAATCGCTCTAGATCGCCTGTCAAAAAATTCAAATCAAAAAGAAAATATAAACAAATATGGTGGATGGAAGTCTGAAGTTTCTGAAGTGATTTTCTAAATGTTGCAAAATTTATAATACAAAGATGAGTAAAAAAGTGCTCACTGTAAGTCTGGATTTTCCCCTTATTTCGAGCTTTTTAATATACCTACTTACCTTACTTGTTGGCCGTGAAAAGCATCCGCCTACATACCTAATTAATTACCCATAAAAATGCATTCTGTTGATTATTGATTTTTATTGCAGTCATCTTCATATACCTATT
This sequence comes from Pogonocherus hispidulus, assembly GCA_963924545.1. Classification (NCBI taxonomy): domain Eukaryota; kingdom Metazoa; phylum Arthropoda; class Insecta; order Coleoptera; family Cerambycidae; genus Pogonocherus; species Pogonocherus hispidulus. The sequence continues at coordinate 82,877,622 of OZ004693.1, forward strand.
TTGTGGTTATGGTTATATCATCAATAAATTTCACCAACAATAATTATAAATTAAATGTTTGAAACCGGAAAATAAAAATGGACTCAAATCCAGAGAAAAACGAGACCCAGCAGATTGTTATCCAGTCAAATAATTATAATGTAACTGTCATACCAGTTGAATTCAATAGAAACAGAGTGTATAATACCCAAAACTCCGATTACTCCATAGAGCAGTTCAGGTGACATACATAATTATTTATTTCGTAGATACACACTGGCTTTGCACATCAAAGTAACTTTTGCGTGAAAAAGAAATACCTAGTGAAAACATATTAAATATCAGGCTGTATATTTTACTTTTTGTTTAGCTGTAATGTCATGTGAAGGAGATTTGATCTTCAAGTGTCGAGTTGTATTTTTGCTATAACATTATTTGGAAGTGCTACAAATGCTACAAATGCCCTGTACATTCGACTGTGAATCCAGTAACCATGCATTCAGTAGTGTGCAAGTATCTTATGCCTTGTAACTTATAACGTAACTATTGTAGGTAAAATATTTAATCGACTACGTTGGCTTCAATGTGAACGTATGTTGGCATTAATATAAGATATAACTCTATAGATACTCTTTTAGCTCGACAATTAAAATAAAAAATCAGCTTCATATTTTTCGCTTCATTTTCTTTGGTGTGTATTCAGTTTTAAGCTAGTTTTCTTAACCAATAATCAACAGTTCAACTTTTTTCAAGAAGCAGTGAATACCAAGGACGAACTCATGATGACTATGTTCAAACCGAAGAGCTGTCATCTAGTCAAGGTGCCCTATACTCTGTCTCCCAAAGGCTTCCACCTGCTAGTACCAGTTACTCCAGCTTATGCGGTACTGATGTAGGGTATTCTGCTGATCAAGTCAGTTACCCAGGAATACAACAGGAATGGGAGAGGGAAAGAACAGTTTCTACATCTGATACCACTAAAGATATTAGCTCTGAGGCACTTAGCGATAAGCATACAACAGGTAAGTGCTCTTCGAGGTCATATTATTACCTATTGCTTAAATTGTGAATATTGACTATTTATCGCAAATCGTGTGAGGTCATTCAGGTGTACATAATCAAATAATTCTTTACAGAGTAAAGAAATCATGAACAAAACAAAACCAACAATTTTTTGTCATAAAAATGTTAAGTAAACCTCAATTTGCCGCAGAATATATGTACCTTTAAACTGCAATATGAGGTAGGTATGTAATAATTAACTGAATGTAATATTTCAACAGTACAAAAACTCTTTATAGGATAGAATTATGTGTTCAGCAACAGTCCATCACAATAAATATTATTCATTTTGATGAAACTTTCACTCTTCCTTAACTTTAACTAAACTTTAATTTCTGTGGATAATTATTATTTAATATTGTTGGTTGCCTAACTATTTCAGATATGAGATACTAATAAGAAATGCTATTGAACAGAAAAAATAATTTATGCAACAAGGAGCATTATTTAATGTAAGAGTAAGACATTTTAACTCTTGTTACAACTCATTAATAGGTATCATTGCCTACCTTATTTACAGAATCAATAATTTGAAATAATGTTATGGTTAATATGATCTATTTTTAAGATTTTAATACCTGGATATATTTTACCACCATCCAAGTTTCAACACAAACGAAGTTAATCAAGTAATATTTTTTATGGGTTTAAAAAGGAATGAATTGAATGCTGAATTATTTCATAATAAAGTAAGAATATTATACTTTTCATTACATGATAAAATCTATCACTGACGTAGTTTTCCACATAACACCAAAACACTATACTGCACGCGACGCGGTTGGCGAAACGCGCGTCGAGTGCAGTATAGTGTTTTGGTGTTATGTGGAAAACTACGTCAGTGATATCTTCACACCAAAGGTTCCAACCCCCTTCAAGAATAATAAAATCGGCACAATGTTAAATTCTGAACAGATAACTGGAAAGTAATAATACAAGAATATGTCAGGAGTTGATTTCTTGAAAATAATTTTACCTAACCTTGCGTAGCTACACGATAAACAAGGGCATTTAGATAATGTAGCTACTAATGGCTTTCATCATTATCTTGTGTTTGCTTCGTTTGAAATTATACTCGAAATTATATAAAATAATAAACAACAGAGGAACATGTATTCAAAATACCTTAAGATTATTTTACTCCAGAGTTTCCCATTTTGAAGCAATATTTTGTTTTCAAAACTCCTCGAGACCAGAATTTTTTTACATTTTGTGTAGGGCAGGACAATTTTATTGTAGATTTTTGGAAGATATTAAATTTAAATACCTATGTTGAAATAATATATACATATATTTTTTTAAGTTTTCTAACCCTTATTCTGATTGATTGTCCACCAATTTCAGTTAATGAAATCTTGTAAAATTTGTTTTGAAAAAAAGACATTGATCTTATTTAGATGTTCCAAGAAATATATAGAAAACACTCTATATACTAGAATTTCGGCTTGTTAGGCCTTTTTCAATAGAGTAAATGTCTATTACTAAACATTTCCAAGTGCGTTTTCGTTATTTATTTGTTTACAAGTTTACCTACCCCCCGATTGATCCTACCATCTGTTAAAGCTCGAGTTTTTATTACATTTTCTAAGAAGGGCGAAGGTGTAAAATCTATCTGATCATTAGTAGTACACGGATTTATAATTAAAGATTTTTTAATTTCAAATTGTTCTAACAGATCTAAGCACTTTCCTTTCTTTTCACGATGCAATACCTTTACATTTTTCTGATCTATAAAATGATTGTTTTTTATGCAATGCGTGGAAAATCCTGAATTTTTTGCGTTATTTAATATGGATTTTACTTTAGTTTCAATACTTCTACCGGTTTGACCCACATATACGGCATTACAATCCGCGCAGTTAATTTGGTATACCCCGATTGTTTTAATTTATTAACTCTTTCTTTGTTGTTTATCACAATCTTAATCCTAATTTCTACCGGTTTGACCCACTATGTGGGTCAAACCGGTAGAAGTATTGAAACTAGAGTAAAAGAACATAAAAAATCCATATTAAATAACGCAAAAAATTCAGGATTTTCCACGCATTGCATAAAAAACAATCATTTTATAGATCAGAAAAATGTAAAGGTACTGCATCGTGAAAAGAAAGTAAAGCGCTTAGATCTGTTAGAACAATTAGAAATTAAAAAATCTTTAATTATAAATCCGTGTACTACTAATGATCAGATAGATTTTACACCCTCGCTCTTAGAAAATGTAATAAAAACTCAAGCTTTAACAGATGGTAGGCTCAATCGGGGGGTAGGTAGACTTGTAAACAAATAAATAACGAAAACGCACTTGGAAATGTTTAGTAATAGACAATTACTCTATTGAAAAAGGACTAACAAGCCGAAATACTAGTATATAGAGTGTTTTCTATATATTTCTTGGAACATCTAAATGAGATCAATGTTTTTTCAAAACAATTATTTTCACGATGTTTCATAAAGAACTATCCGCTTCGAGTATCCACTTTACTTGTAAAATTTGAATAAATAATTTTAGTTTACATATTTATAAAATAGTAGGTAGTAAATTTCTGGAAGATTCAATTGAAAATACATTATACTTTTCATATTTATATTTATTTGTACCTATCTATAAGTATAATATAAAAATATGATTGATATAATTAATATTTTATAGTCTCACAGACCAATTTTTGTCTGATAATTTATAAGTACTTGCATTAATTATATTTTGGTAGGATTACCCTTAAAATATTTGTTTTCATTAGAGAAATATGTGGATGATTAATAAAAAATATACTGATGTGGAACATGTATATATTTACATTAAGGGGAGATAAAAACATAACATGTACCTTAATTTATTACATGTGATTATTACTAACTCGTTACTAAGTTTCAGGGTATTTAAAGAGATATTGCAGTATTTTCACAATTACATTCTCCAGAATGAATTAGAAGTCAGTCTTAAAAAATATCATTTAGTTTGGTAAAATTTCTAATTTTCAGATGCTGAAAGATGGAAAATACAGAAATATTTTTGTGTCAATAGTTATTCAAAATTAGATTACTTATTCTTTACTAACAATGAAAATACAAAATACCTAGTTGTATGTCATTTTAAAACCTTATCTTAACTTTAATCAAACATAATTCAGTCTTGAAAATATTATATCTATAATATAAAATATAGCCATAGAAAAAATAAAATTCATTTGTTTAAAAATCATTTCATAGAAATTGATAATTTATATGTACTTTAATACAGTGTATTCTTTAATTGCATGCTGATGTTTCGAAAATTTCTTGATTTGCAAATACGAGAGGATTGGCTTATATTATGGCACGGAGAAAGTCATACTCAAAGTTTCAATATATATGTATATATGCATGGTTTGTAATTAATTATTGCGGCGCTAGCTCAGTCTCTTAGGTGCTGGGCGATAGCTTGTACCTAACAGAATGGTATATTGCGGTGCGAGTTCGATCTCAACAGGGGAGAAATGGTACTTCTCCCAGGGAATGGTTGTGTGTCTGTTACACACATTATGTTTATTATTAATAGCAAATAGATACTTATTATTATGGCAGAAATTGAAATTACCTATAGTGTGACATATAGAAATAAGCATAAATAGGTCAATCAAATAACATATTAAAGTACCTATTACATGCTTGCTACATGAAGCCAAACTGATCTATTTTACAACTACATATATACCCACTTATCTGGGGATTCTTTAAATTATCCTTGAAGTATTTTCCCCTGATATTGAAGAGTTTGTGTAGAAGTTTATTGACAGTGCAAATATCGTGTATCTGACATTAAATGTGGCTTTTTCTTTGATTAGACTTGCTTGTAATTTGGGAAAGATAAATCGGAGGTCAAGGTATTTTATATAAACTTAAAAATTAATCAGTAAAAATTAAAATAATAAAATGACATGCTAAATATATATAAAAACTGAATTGTTCTGTCTATTAATCTATTAACTGTATCAAGTCATCTGGTTAATAAGGGGAACATTTCTGAAATATAGAGACAGGTTGAGGAACTTAATTTTTTTACCCTATAAAAATATTGTCTAGGAGACTAATGCTTAATTTTTACTGATAATCACTAGGTAATCACTCACCAATTTTTTGATTATTTGATAAAATACGTAATTCAAGTTTTAATCTGTTACATTGAGTATTCCCATTTCAAATAACTACCAATTTAATATATCAAGTCCACTGAAATAATAAATAATATCAGCATGTAGTTAAAGAACAGGCACATTACTACACACATTATTACTATGATTTATTCCTCTACTTTGAACTATGGCTTGATTCACTCTTAGATATTTTAGCTTTGGAACTGCTGGTACTTCTCGATTGCGATGCTGCATGACTCATGTTACTTCTATCTGTTCTATGCATAATTATGGTAGTCATCTTTTTCTTAAAGAAAGTTCTAAAACCTTTATGCCACCAAGCATATATTATTGGATTAATGAAACTATTCATAAAGCCTAATATAGCAAGAGGACTTGCGATTAAGGTTCTCATCGTTTTACATTTTCTGCTAGAATTATCAATGTCGCAAGTAAAGACGTATATAAGGCAAGTAATAAAATATGGACACCAAGTCAAAACAAAGCTACCCGTTGTAAAAAGTACTACTTTTATGGCTTTCCATTTATTTGGCTCTTTTACTGACGGTGAAGGTTTTTTCTTGAAAAATTTCAATATACCTTTTTCTTCCACATTCGGATTTTCTTCATTTTCTGAATTATTACCACCACCTCTAAACCTTCTTATATTTCCTGAAGAAGGATCTTCCTCAATATTTGCATTATTACCACGTGCTTCTTGCTGAAGTTGGATAATGTTCTTTAGAGCGTGATAAAGAATTGTTGAATATAAAAAAACTACCAATGCAAGTGGAATGATTCCAACTAAAACGGTGAGCAGCACCAATTCTTTTGGTGCAAGAAGTATAAACCAGCAAATTTTTCCATTGTTTGTATCGCCATACCATCCCATTAGTGGTAAAAAACCAATAACGAGGCCTAAAACATTATACAAATATTGATTAATTAAAATTGGCAAACTAAACAAAATTTTAATTCAATTATTTTTCATGCAGTTTTTGAATCCTGTGATACATTTTTAGATTAAATATACAATGCGATACAAAAATAAGTCTTTTTCATATATTACAGATTTGGATAGAACATTATTGTCTCTCGAAAACATTTAATATTTGCGAGAATATCCGGTTTGATGGTATATCTCAGATGGTAAAGAAGATATATCCAAACAGCAGTGTGGCTGATCAATGTATTCATGAGAGAAAACTTTTTAAATCATCAAAAATTAGCAAGGTGTTCTGTTTAACATACATTATTTCCAATATATTGTATATATTACAATTATTGCTAAATTTTATAATAAATTAAAAAACTTTCAAATGAAATTTCTATACTAGCTGAAATACTACACAGGCCGATATTGTGGGGTGGAACATTAATAGTTTATTACTTTTATTGTTGTTTACTTGTGAAAGAAGTTAAAAAACACTTAATTGCACTTAAAATAAGGTGCTTGTTATTTTTCTAAATTTTAGCTCCAAAATGTCTGGAACTTTCGTGTAACCGCCTGAACCGCCAGGTAAATGTTTTGCAAGGTTCAAGTAATAATCATAATCACATATGGTGTAAATGTGATATCTCTTCTGATTACTGCCATCTGTGGCCTATAAACGTTATTATAGTCTTAAATTGTTGACATCGGTTTACTTGTTTACCAAAGTGTATCTACTTAATTAGAAAAATTCATGGGACATGGTTATGCGTGTTAGTTGTGCTTATATCTAAAGAAATAATTCATGACAACATAGGTTCTTAATATTTTTTAGTAGGTATTAGATTTTATGTATTAAATCAGTTTATAATTTTCCTGAAAGACGTCTTCAATTGTAACGCTAACTGAAACTATTAGAATGCAGATTGATTTCGTTTCAAGCAGTCATATTTTATTTTTGGGTGTTTGAACTTTTAAACTTTTATCAATAATAGTATATTATGTTACTAGGAGTAGAAGGCTAACATTATTTGTTGAGCCCAGAAACTTACATAGCCGAGGCGTTAGCCAAGGCTGTGTAAACTGGGCAAAATACATAAAGAGCTTTATACTCCGAGTGACATACTATTTTTTTCAAGGCGTCAAAATTAAAACTTTCTTCAGACATTTATGCTTGTATAAAAAGCGATCTGACGTGACGTTTAATTTCAAACTGGTTCTGAGAAATCCTGGCTACATGACTCTTTTTTAATCCGTTGTTTTGGTTATACTTTTACTTTTTTGTACTAGTAAAATATGAGAATATTTTAATTTTAATTTTGACGCTTGAAGAAAAAATAGTATCTGTCACTCGGAGTTTAAAGCTCTTTATGTGTTTTGCCCAGTTTACACAGGCTTGGCTAAGGTCTCGGCTGTGTAAGCTTCTGGGCTTAACAAATAATGTTCGCTTTCTACTTCTAGTAACATATAATATACTATTTTTGATTGGATGGGGATTTATATTTCGCAAATAATCAGAGCATAACTCGGTTTGACCGTTTCAGATAACGAAATTGCTGTAATAACTGGTTCCATTGTCTGAGATAATCTTATTAATTGTCAGTCAAACCGCGAAATTTAGTTAACGCATTTTTGTTACCAACATTCAATTCACTACCTGTAAAATAGAAGAAAGTAATGCAGTAAAGCTGCTATTTTTTAATGATAGCTCTTAAAGGTTGATTTTTTCTTACAACAGATCAAATACGGCTCAGTCAACTCATGTCCCAGTCAAAATTGTTTTTGTATTTTGTTGTAGGCCATTCACCATTCATTGTAGGCCAGATTATTTGATTACTTTATGATACATGCTATGCGAATTATTATGTTACAAAATCGCTCACACAGTGCACGAGTGCGCGTTACCAAATCTAATTTTCCCCAGCCATATGAAAATTCTACATAATCTGGCATCACCGCCTCTGGGAGTGCCAGGGACAACCCCCAAGGGCGAAGTCTCAACCCTCTAGGCTTTAAAATGAGGGAGAGGCCCATTTATCCACATTTCCTGGATGTCACCATGCACCGGTACTTGTGCATAATATCCCTTGTATAACTTGGTTGTCAATTACTTATTGAACTGCCCTGGTATGTCGATGATTCGTGAGTACACAATAGACATTTCTACAAAGGATCTAGAAGCAGCCTAGTTCGCCTATAATAAAGGCCACGGCATACCGACGAGGGAATCTTAATCTTCTAAATCAGACAGCGATCAAGAGCGAGGAAGCAATACTTAAGTGAAATAACAGCAATTTGGAAGTGTTTTCGGCATGTATTTAATTAGATATTGTACAAGAAGTGTTGTATTGTGTTTGAAGAGTTAAATAAATATTTTTTTTATTGTTAAAAGTCTCACTTATCTTTAGAACCCTGGAAGGAGTAACAATAGTATTCCATCAATGAGAGCATAATTTTGTATCAGTGCCACGGCATGCCGGCGAGATTAGTCAGTCGTAATCAGACAGCGATAGAGAGCGAGGAAGCAATTTCACTTAAGTGAAAGAACAGCAATTTTCGAAGTATTTTCGGAATGTATTTAATTAGATATTGTACAAGAAGTGTTGTATTGTGTCTGAAGAGTTAAATAAAGATTTTTTTATTGTTGTTAAAAGTCTCACTTATCTTTAGAAGCCGGAAAGAGTAACAGTAGTATTCCATCAATGAGAGCATCATTTTATATTTATCTATACTGGTCTGTTTATCTGTTTATTTTTGTCTGTGACTGAATTGATCGAAAAGTAGGTGGCTACTTACCAATTATCCACGAAAAGCATATCAGCAGCCTAGCTCGCGTGGGGTACACCCATCTTTGATACTTCATACCATGAAGGATGTACAAAAACCGGTCGACTGCGATTAAACCAACTGAATAAACGGATGTTAGTGTGCTAGAAACTATCATACCTAAAAAATATAAGACGTTATTGTCATGTCATACTTTTAGTCTAATTATGAAGTACCTAATTGTACTGCGCAGAGGTAATGGTCTCTTTTGTTTTTGGGAAAAGATTGACCGAAAACCACGGCGATGCCGGTTACGAGGTCTGTCATGGCCACATTACCGAGAAATAGATAAGTAGATCTTGGCTGTTGACCTAAAATATAAAATGGATTTAATAGTTTATATTTTAGTTTACGAGTAATAAAATTTAAGTTTTGTGTAGTAAATTTAAAAAATCTTCATTTCAAATTAAAATACTTAGTTGAAATGAGATCAGATAAAAAGGATGAAGATGACCTATAGGTACCTCAGACAAATAAATTTATTTATTTGTCTGAGATAGGTACTGAATATATATAAAATAAAATCTTTACTCAAACAAATAAATTTCTTGCAAAAATGGCTATAAATAAAGTGACAGCAATAATCAGTAACAAAAAATTAACCGATAATAAATAAGTTGTTTATTTTGATATATGATTTTGTTCTGCTTACAATTTCATAGCCATATTTGCAAGAAATTTAACGATTTTTGTTATTGTAATTAAGACTCTTAATAATATAAAAACAAAAAGAGATAGGTAGGTATAGGGAAGTGTAATACAGATTGGTAGAGAATAAAATTCTACATCATAATATAATATAAAATACAGGGTGTCCTATTTAAAAAAAATACTTTTCTTGACTTGAAGTTAATGAAACTTGATACTAAATTTTCAGCACCTTGTATACAATTAAACAACTGTTAAGATACAGCTAGAAAGCTTAGAATTCAACAACTTTCCATATGAATATCTGTGTTAAATATAACTTTTTTAGAGAAATAATGAATTTTAAGTTAGGTAGGGAATTTTACAATTATTTTTAAAAAATTTGATTTTTTCAAAAACGGCTGAAAATTCGTATAAGGAAGTTTAATGAAAGTCCTCCTAAAATAACGTGTAGAATCCAAATATGCAATAATACATGGGGTGTTCCGTTTAAAATAAGAAAATTAACGGCAATTTCCGGTATAACCGGAAGTGTCACGAGGACGCCATTATTTTATTTGAGGAGAGCATACTCAAAAACTTAAGTGTCCAAATTTTCTAAGTAATCTCCGACATATTCTAATGGATGGTCACCGAGAAACACCCTGCATAAGAGTACCATAATCTTATTTACCAAATTAACGAATAAATTCGTTTTTACCTTTTTTCAAGATTAGTCCACTAGAGACCACGACCACCAAATTTATTACTATTATCAGGCTACCAATAGCCGGGATCAAATAATCGTACAGCAAGAAGCTTGCTTTTGTTGCTGGAGCGTTCGGATCCACTGTATCGTTTATATTCACAGTTTTATTAGCGACTTGTTCAATAATATATGTTGATAATGAAAAATCTGTAGTGAATTCCATTGCGGCCAAAATTGAACCTGAAAATGTTGAGTAATAATAATTATTTTAGAAAACAAATGTTTAATTTAAAATAATATTATGCAAAAAATCCTTATAGCCCCCCTTCCCCCCTTTATAAAAGTATGTATAGGGTATGTGAAACTAACAGAACAACTTAGGAGCACCCAAGAAAAGTGTCCGTATATGAGCATGATTCAACGGTATTTTTATCATTAATTAGTGTTGTTTATTTTGCGAAAAATATAATTGAGAAAATTTTCCGGTAAACTGGAAAATTTTCCTGTACGTTAATGAATGTAAGGTGTTGACATATTTACGATTTTTAAATAATCTATCAGCTTTGTGCCTTTATTTTTGAGAAGCAACTTTACACAATTGAATATATGTGTAACCACCCTGGTGACATTATTCTCATCAACTTTAAACAAAATATTCTCACATCAGGACAATTTTTCATTTTGAAAAAAATTCAGAAGGAAAATTTTCCGGGAACTTTTCTTCGCAAAATCACTATTATTAATATATTTTCATAAATACATATGTTCACTGGCACTTGCACTTTCGGACTACAAAAATTATGTTCTGGTCAGAGAGCCCTGGATCTAAAAATATTCCGGAAAAGTCAAATAGATGAAAAACCTAAAAATCTAATAGTGTAAAAAGTACGAGATTAACTATGATAGGCCTCCATTATTCATTAATTAGTTGATAAATCCCTTCCTTGTTTGGGTCCGACGGCAACGCGACAGTAAAACACACCTTCATCATGGTACTTAGTATCTTGAAGGTCCAGTAAAAGTTAGAGAATGGTATGTTATTGCGTCAACAAAGTATAGAAAAATCAAGGAATTTTAGGATATTTAATAAAAATTAGGAAATTTTTAATAAAGTCAGACACTTTTTGAAGGCGTCTAAACTAATTCGATCATTTTTATTTTTGTTATTTTGTCGTTTTTGGTAATAAGATAATACATAAAATGTACTCCTTAGCCTTTAAGGGGGTTAGAACCTTTGGTGTGAAGATATCACTGACGTAGTTTTCCACATAACGCTACACTGCACTCGACGCACATTTCGCCAACCAAGTTGGCATCATCTGGAGATGATTAAAACTAAACCTATGCTAACATTGTGTCCTATTATACCTAAATTATTTCTACGGTTAAGTGAACCGTCGCGACCGTTCAGTGAACCATCGCGACTGATCAGCGAATCGCCGCGATGGATCAGTAAACCGTGACTTACTAACCAATAAAGCGGATTATATGGGATTGGCCCTCTGTCACCATTCATACTATTTTTACATTTAGCAATTTCCAAACTTTCAAAAGCATCCAGCTGTCTGGAATTTCTCACATTCCTATAATTAGTCGTAAATTGCTACTATCTATTTTATGGGTGTTCTTAAACGCATGCTGGGCGACATGTGTTCTACCGTATTTGAGATGGCTCATCTTACATATAAAAGTGTCGCCCAACATTCGCCAAGTGTCTAGTGTCGCCCAAATTCAGGTTTTTTTATTTTTATTTGAAATAAATTGGTATTTCTGAAACTAAAAATGTTTTACTACATTTTTTTCATTATTAGTCATTATTTGCCCTCAGCCATAATTTCCCAAGTTTATGCGTATCGGATGAGAATCACCCTGTATTTAAAATTAATATGGTTTTTTGTATCAGTTTAAAAAAAATAATATAAATGTTGCAAATTTGGATTAATAAATCAATAACTTATAGGTCATTATTTGCCACTAACACAAAGTGTTAGTACATATACCTATTACCATATTTAGCCTTTTTGTATAGAATCTGCAACATATGTTTGGTTTGTTTGTTGATAGAAGATAATACCTACATAATTCAATAAATATGCATATTATTTGGATGGCTGATTGTCAGTAATTAATTTCTAAAGAGTCAATAAATAAAAGGTAATCAGGCACTGACACATTTACCGTATTTAGTACTTTGATAAATTTATAATAAAAAAAAAAGAAATCGGTGCGTATTCTTTCATTTATTTTATACAACCTTATGTGTATTATTAAAAATGTAACGCGTACAAGATTTAAGAAAAGTTGCACAATATGCGAAACACTAAAAAGTATTTTTGAAAGGGGTTGGAACCTTTGGTGTAAAGATAACACGTAGTTAGAAACGCGCATCTAGTTTTAATCATCTCCAGATGATGCCAACTTGGTGTGGCGAAACGCGCGTCGAGTGGAATATAGTGTTCTGGTGTTATGTGGAAAACTACGTCAGTGTTACTAAAAAAAAATATTTCTGAAAATGGAGAAAAGTACAAAATTCCTGAGTTTTAATTTTTATTAATTTCTAACTTGGTTTATATTACCAAAATATTACCATAATCATAAAGTATCACTTTTACAATTATTGACGTATCGGGAATGTACCTACGTATTTTTGTCTTTGTATTTTTATTGGAAAAATATTTTAAACCCATGTAATTTAATACATAGGTAATAAAAATGTAGGTATTTTATTAGGTAGGTATTTGTTTTATATTAAAGGAAATTATCAATGGCAACAGCCATTAGAATAGAAGAGAAAAATAGACAAATAAAATGGTAATATCATATTTTTTAGCGTAAATATCATTTATTTCGAATTCTGTAAGTCTCAATCGCATAACTAATGTATTTCCGCTTTAGTTTTAATATTTTAAAACTAAACTGTTCACTTGTATTTGGAAAAATACTCTTATATCAAAATATAAAAGGAGCAAAGAATATTTGCCTTTCTGATGAAAAAATCTAAAGAAATAACACTTAACAGCTGTTTTGTTTAAACAAAAGCATTTCTTACATATCGCCGAAAGTTTAAAAATCTATATTTTTAACCTGTTTGCGATACGCACTAATAAAGAAATATATTACATACATAATTGTTTTCTTTTAACTTAGCTTATTGGCTGATTTTTATTTTTGGTTAGGCAAAACTACGTTTAAAAAATCTATTCTTTATTAGGTAGTCCCCTTGGCGTAAGGCTGTACAGTGTACATAATGAAGTTGGTGTAGTTTATTCTCTTCTTATTTTTCAAACGTGTTTTCAGAAATGTAGGAAAACGTAAAAAAACATGTTTAAATGATGCCACACTGACTAAATAACCATTAAAAATTGGTGTAATTTACGATCTTACAGATTTTTTAAAATATTATTTTTAACAAATTGAAGTAATCTCGTTTGCAGTAAGTATAGATAGGTATATATAAATTACAACGTGAAGCATACTTACGATTATGATTATGAACTAACAGGAGCCTTGTCTTCAATAAAATTATGTTTACTACCACACACCTTCCCTTCAAATACAAATAAATGCAAATGGTAGATAATTTATAATGCAAATATAGTGGAAATTGAAGATAACGCTATCATCGGTCTGCCATATACTTCCGTAGATTTAATATTACTAGGCTGGGTTTCAGAAATTATTCACTTTCCCAAGGACAAGGGAAGAAGGTTTGGGAGAATGTGAACCCCCGTTTAACCACAGCAATTTGTTTTACAAGTTAGCTTACTTTTAGTCTTATCCAATTTTGTAATCAAATAACGACCTTTAAGGAGAAAAAATTAACAAACGTTATACAGTGTGTACCGGGTGTCTAAATAAGAAGTACGTCAGCTATATCTTAGGAATGGTACATGGTAGAGCATCGGGGAAAAAATTTCACTGCAAAAGTGGACCAAAAAAAATGCTGGAAATTATTTTCAAGTGCCTATCTCTGCCGCTAGAGGTGCAACGTGCATGACCAAATTGAAAAAACTAAAATTTTTCTCGAAATTTTTCCAAGTTGAGGTAGACCAAAAATTTTTTCCAGGCAGACCATGCCTTTCCTATTCCTATTGCCTTTTCAACCAGGCAAAGTTTGACATGCTCCCATTAGAAATTTTTGAAAAAAATTGTCTAGTATATATTATGTCAGAAATATATGTCAGTTTTTCCAAATAGCGCCATCTAGCAGTGGCAATATTATGCAAAATAACTTTATGTACAAAAAATTTGGCATTCCGTGGAATTTGACAAAACAGCGGTGGATGCTCTTTCCAACGAATCAAGCCGTAGTTATAAACATTTTTTTAGAAAGACATTCCCCCTCCACTCTTTCCTTACTTGGAGAGCTAGATGTCAAATAAAAAATGCAAAATTTGCCAAAGATTACAACAGAAGAATTTTTGGCTGCCTGCCCTAGGGAAAATTTCGAAAAAAATAAGTTTTTCAAGTTGGCCATGCATGTGGTGCCTCTAGCCGCAGAGATAGGAACTTGAAAATAATTTACAGCATTTTTCTGGTCCACTTTTGCAGTAAAAATTTTTCCCCGATGATCTACGATGTGCCATTCGTGAGATATAACTGATGTCCTTTCTTATTTGGACATCCGGTACATAGATAAAGTACCATAAAAAAATCACGACTTGAGTAGGTGTACAAAAAAAAATTTTTTTTTAGAGCAACATCAGACTATAAGCAGTTGGTAACCATTTTTCGCGGTGTAACCGGAAGTGAACCCAAATATTTTCAATAAATAGATTCTCGCAATGTTGACAATGTGAAAAATTCAGAATTGTCAAATTGTGAAATTTTCAGAATTAATCGAATCCGAACTCCAAAATATTCTAATCAGTCAGCCACCCTGCATATGTATATCTGTAAATTAGTGCTATTGTTATTATTATTAATACACTCTGCCTGCTTCGTTCTACCCTTGAACTTTCATAAAATTAACCACAACAAAAAGTAATGAACTTATGAATAATACATGCACGGCTCGTAAGAGATTCCGGTTTTAAATGGAAGTCAGATTTTCATGTCCATAACCGTCCATGATGCAATTTTCACGGCCGTGTTTTATAGAGCTGCTTGCCGTCTATTTATATTACATGATAACATGATGCATGAACTATATTGTGTTTTCTAATGCATATGTTTCTAGTTTTACTGCCTATATTACGATCAGTGCGACTTGTTGAGATCGTCAAGCAATAGGTTTAAAAAATGTTTGCTATTTTTGATTTATTATCTGAATTTGTTTTCTCTATTATTTTGTTTAACGTTTATTTGTCTAGCAATATTTTAGTAGAAGAGTTGAGTGGAATTTGTATATTATCATTTACATTATATAATAAATTATGTTATAAGGTAACCGGAATATAGGGCGATTGGGGATTCTCATCTAAAAAAGGTGTTTTAAGAATACCCTAATATTCTCTGTATCTTATATACAGTCTGTCCATAAAGTAACCCCCCCCATGCATGCAACTTTTGAACGAATTGAGTTAGAGGGTTTTAACAAAATACAGGGTGAATCACGTAAAATGAAGTTGATTCTGACGATAAATTCGATTCTTCAAATTCAAAGATGGCGCCACGGGCGCTGTCAACTCAATTTTTTTAAATGGCAAAGTGTGCCGTGTTGCACCTCATTTAAAAGGTAATTCAATTCTCTACATTCTCGTTTTTGAAAAATGACAATCGAGTTATTCGTTCTCTAGTTACATGCATTTCTGTTTCTAATCTGATCTATGAAAAAAATATTAATTAATATTTTAATACAACACATTTTGACCAAATATTTATTAAAACAAAAATAAAATAATTAAAGAAGTTGTTCAAAATGTTGTCCATTGACTTCTTGGCACATAAAAAGTCTATTTTGAAATTCTTACCTGATATTTCCTAAAATTTCTGCAGGGATATTTCTACACATTCTTATGTGTTAGACGTTGCTGTAGTTCGTCGATATTTACTGGAGGAGTTCTGTAAACTTTTGACGTCGTATATTCCCATAAGAAAAAGTCAAGAGGAATTAAGTCCGGGGAACGGACCGGCCATTCTACCGGGTCCCTTCTGTCAATCCATCTGTCCGGGAAATAGTTGTTAAAAAAATCGTTAACAGGTCCATAGAAATGAGGCCGGGCCCCATCCTGTTGAAATAGAATATTTTTAATGCTATTGCCAGCTATTCTTTCTATCTCTGGAAAAATGTCCTCCAGTAGCATTCTTATGTATCGTTCTCTTAAATTTTCTCTTAAAAATATCGGCCCAATAACGTCGCTGCCCAAAATGCCAGCCCAAACATTACCTTTTTCGATGTCGTGTGTATGGGTTTCCTGGAATTGATGAGGATTTTCAGTACTCCAGTCACGGTGATTATGCCTATTTACATGGCCATTTAAGAAAAATGTACATTCATCATTGAAGCAAATGTTAGTTAATAAAATTTGATTGTGCTGCAATCTTTCTGTCATTAGTTCACAGAATTGTAATCTCCGATCTGGATTATCTTCGGAAAATTCCTGTAAAGAGTTTCAGTTTATAGGGATGTAATGTATTCTTTTTTAATATTTTATGAAGTGTTGACCGCGGCAAGTCGTGTTGATCAGCAAGTTCAGATGTTGACTGCTGATTGTCACCCTGAAGATCGACCAGAATATCAATTTGTTTATCCTGTGAAATGGAAGGTCTTCCAATTCTCCAATATTCCGACCTAGGCTTCCAGTTACTTTAAATTTTCTTATAAGTTCCCTATTGTACATTATTCTTTCAATTGGGCTATCTGGACATCTAATATTAAATAAACGAACAGCTTCATGGGCATTATTTTAACTTTGATAAAAAAAAAAATTACGGCAAAACACGTTTTTCAACGGTGCGCATTGTATCAAATCGAATAACTTAAAAAAAGAAAAAACTATAGAAACTTTCAAACACTCTTAAATTGAACGCTAAACAACTTTCTCGAACCTTATCGACGTTTCAGTCACAGAAACAAGTAAAGGTAAGTTGACTTGATGAAAGCAAAATTTTTAAATATCGTTAATAGAAACGCTTGTAACTAGAGAACGATTAACTCGATTGTCATTTTTCAAAAACGAGAATGTAGAGAATTGAATTACCTTTTAAATGAGGTGCAACACGGCACACTTTGCCATTTAAAAAAATTGAGTAGACAGCGCCCGTGGCGCCATCTTTGAATTTGAAGAATTGAATTTATCGTCAGAATCAACTTCATTTTACGTGATTCACCCTGTATTTTGTTAAAACTCTCTAACTCGATTCGTTCAAAAGTTAGCATGGGGGGGGGGGTTACTTTATGGACAGACTGTATAGGTTCTCAATAAGGCCACAATAAGCCCACAGCTTAAGTTGTGATAATAAGGCTGTATCTCATATCTCATGAACACTGTAGCACTTCGAGACTATTTATATCAGAAAAAGTCTACAACGTACCTAATATAAAAAAAATCATGGTAACGGACGGACTTGAAAAAAAATACAACTTCTACACAGATTTAATAAAAATATGGCGAAATATTCAACATAGATCATTTAATATACAAGTTTTAAATTGATATCTCATTTATATAAAAAATGTAATGAAAAACTGGAAAGCTTTGATATTGCATATTTGTATTCTTCTATACATTTTAGAGGGAATTTTGAGTGGTTGAAAATTTTTAGGTTTACTCACTTCTTGACACCCTACACACACAACTTGGCGCCCTATGACTCATAAAGTAAGTAACATAAAGGGCGTGTTTTCCGAAATTATACGGGTTGACAAAAAATAGATATTTTTTTAATGCAATGCTCTGTGTATTTTTAGTTAAAATGAAAGATCTTTTTTTTCTGATTTAAAATATGTATCATACAAGTTGACATTATTTGATTCAGCCGTTTTTGCGTTATGTAAACAATAGTAACAAATGTTTCTGAATTGACATTGTCATTTAAGTAACTGTTAGTGGAACTAAATCGATTCCTTTTAATAATTTCTTTACAATGGTGTTTTCTGTGGCAGAAAATGTGGGAATCGGACCATCGGGATCATTTTCATTTAAATCGGGAAAAAAGATCTTTCATTTTAGTCAAAAATACAGGGCTTTTCATTAAAAAAATATATACTTTTTGTCCCCCCCCCCTCTATATATATATATATATATATATATATACAGGGTGATTGATCGAAACCGTCCATTAACAGTATTGGGAATTCTGTTCATAATATTTTTCTGAAAATTTCAGCATCTAGGTAATGAATCATGCTCTTTTCAATGAAAATATTTTCAAGATGGCGGCACTTCCGGAAGTACCGGATATTGATATCAACTTTCTTATTTCAAATGGAATGGTATAGTTTTTTTTGCATTTTTGAATTCCGGATGTAATTTTAGGGGGACTTTGTGTAGCATTCCCTATACCTAACTTAAACTGTTTTTGAAATATTGACGGGTGAATATTGACATTTTTGCAACTTTGACACCCTGTAAAATCTAAACGGTTTGAGATCAAGCAAAACGGTTTGCACATTCCTATCTTAACTTTTCATAAGCTATCGTTTGGTACTAATTTCAGAATTATCCAAAAATTTTAAATTTTCTGAAAATTTTGAAAATTTTTAATTCCTGGATACATTTGAAATTAGTATCAAACGATAGCTTATAAGAAGTTAAGATAGGAATGTGCAAACCGTTTTGCTTGATCTCAAACCGTTTAGATTTTACAGGGTGTCAAAGTTGCAAAAATGTCAATATTCACCCGTCAATATTTCAAAAACAGTTTAAGTTAGGTATAGGGAATGCTACACAAAGTCCCCCTAAAATTACATCCGGAATTCAAAAATGCAAAAAAAACTATACCATTCCATTTGAAATAAGAAAGTTGATATCAATATCCGGTACTTCCGGAAGTGCCGCCATCTTGAAAATATTTTCATTGAAAAGAGCATGATTCATTACCTAGATGCTGAAATTTTCAGAAAAATATTATGAACAGAATTCCCAATACTGTTAATGGACGGTTTCGATCAATCACCCTGTGTATATATGCAAAGTTACCGGAAATTACACTTCAGATTTGGAGAGGAAAAAATTTCTCCTGTACTTATGTCAATTTTTTTATTTTCTCGTACGATAAAAAATTTAAAAGTTACAGGGGTGGTAGTTTATACGAAGTCACCCGGTACATTTCTGCCATAATGCTATAATATGCCAATATGTATACATTTTTCTCAAAAGTGTTAAAACATGTTATTTCTAAATACTCTGATCTCTAAATTTGAAGGTAACTTTTAGAGCTTCTGGTTTGCAGAAAAAGGATAATATGAGAATGATATACAGGGTGTTTCGTGTATATCATTACCTATGTAGGTAAACTGAAAAACTTTAAGATACACTTTTTACACAAGTATTTTCATGAAGAAAAGTTTATAAACTTATTTCATAAGTGGTTAGTTTCTCAGATACAGGGCATTAACATTTAAATTTTTTTTTTGAAAATATCTTGGTTACATTAAAATTTCTTAAATTGCAAGTAATTTACACACATTGGTAGAATATTACCAATATTTTCAGCACACACTTTTTATGAATAAAGAAAAATTACGCCTCTGCTCCTGGATTTTTAATATAATATGAAATCACTTGAGGAAGTAAGCATATCCTTGAGAATTGTAACTTTTTTAAAATTTTTGGCCGAATTGTTTTAAACATGTTTTTGCTTAAGATTAATAAAAAAATTCTTTTGGGAATACGCCACTGGTGAAATAAAACAAATCATGCAATCCTTTCTTGTTTTATTATTTCACAGGTGCTGTATTCTCAAAAGAATTTATGAACCATCAAGATAATAATATAATAATAATATCTCTACCCCTCATTCTAATCACAAGGATTAGCCCGAAAATCTGAGACTTGTGTGGGAGAGGGGGCGGCACATTATTATTTCGCGGGCCGCAGCTTCAGGAACGACTTACGTTGGTAGGTCCTAACTACCATTCAGTGCTGGAATGAGGAAAACTTGGAAAACCTCATTAGTGATAGTGATTAGTGATAGATTAGTGAAGATGTGATATAAATAAGTTTTAGACATTATATCTGCTTATTTTTTTTCTAGAGTCAAACACAACATCCCTTCCTAGTTCCACAGTCAGCAACATTCCAACAGCTAGCATCGTAGAACCCCTACAGGGTCCTATAATTCCGACCAGTGTATTCCTACACAACCGTACAGCGATAATGATGGAAATTGAAGATACGCCCACAGCCACTTGCGAACTAATATGTCAGGCAATCATAAATAGTGACGAATTAGGACTGAATAAGCAGTTGGCTCCTCAAGTGTTTACTCTTTGGATGATTAGCCCCCTGCTAGGTAAATATTTACAAAAAAAAATAATTTCTGTAAAAAAGTAAATACTATCCCTGTGTGTTCCTAAAATGTATATACCAGCGGAAAACAATAATAGTAATAAGCATATAACCAAAATTACTGTTGAAACAAATTTAACCCACATACAAAAACACTCTAGCTGTTAGGGGGCGTTAAAATGTCTAAAAACATATTTATTTTACGCACTAGCTATACTGTGCGGTTTTTATTAAGTTTTTGAGGTTTTGTATGGCATTCTTTTGACCTTTTGGTTTTCTAGGTATATTCCTGCCTCAGAAAACTTGTCTGCCATATACGAACGAACTGTTCAGAATACTAGGCATTTGGGGGGAATTGAAAGGTTCCTTGGTCCCAATCATCAATAAAATGTATCTTCAATCCAATCTTTTTTATTTGCTTCACAGGTGATCAGGTGATAGCTGCTGATCTCCTTACTTTGCTTGTACCAGTCAGTTTCCTCAGTTTCACATTATTAAAATGGCTTAAAAACAGTTTCATAATTAAGTCTCCAAATCATTACCATTTCTTAAAAATAAGGTCAAAAAAATATTGTTTCCCATTCATCTTATCTTTCATCTAGTTTCAAAGGTTTGAAGAGATTCACCAAATAATTTATACATGTATATACTTGAATTGAGAGACCCTTGTGTTATTAACTGTTATTATTATTACTCAGAATATAAAAGAAAGTAGTATGAATTCATATTAGGATGTTATGTGTAATATTTTTCTATATTTTCATTCGTTGTCTCTAGCTGGGTATGACTGTATGGCTTCCTGTTGCAGAACTACAACTGAAGCCATCTCACAGACCATACGAAACAAGACAGTATTGGCGGTCTCTGCTTGAGCAGTACAGCCATGCATCATACAACAGGCAGCAAAGAGATGGGCCGAAGCTAATGTTTCAAAGAAATGTGTTCTTCCCGCAGCACTTAGAAGAAAAAATAAAGTGAGTACATTGTGGCTCAAATAGTAACCATGTGAAGCTAAACGAAATAATAGAATTAATGAGAATGTGTAGTAATTAGAGTTTAACGTGCTTTAGGGAGCAAGGAACAGTGCACTGATATACAGGCTGTCCCATTTGAAAAAGCACTTTCACATATCTAAGAAATGGTTGATTGTCAACTACCGCTTTTGCGGTGTATATGTTCCAGTAAACCAATCACAGGGTTTGATTAAATATTTCTGTATTAATTAAAAAATTTGGAAAAAAAATTAAATAACTCAAATACAGTAAATTTTAGATATAGGGAAACGTAGTAGAAATTACTTTCAGAAATCAAGCGTAGAATTAAAAAATGCGTAATAAGGAAGTTGTGGCTCACTTCTGGTGTTACCACAAGTATTACAGGGAAGTCAATACGTCAGAATAATAGAACACGTGGACTTTACCTTAACCTCAAATTTTCAGAATTCCAAATAAAGTAAAACCTTAACATCTTCTTATAAACGAGTTACGTAAATGGCCCTATATAGTTTCTTAAAATTTTAGAGATCAGAAAATTCTGGAACTTCTTTATGAAGAGGCCCGTCACAACATCCTGGAAGGAAGATATCCATGTGAAGTAGTGCATTATATCATGTTGGGAGGGATACAGGCTCGTATAGAGCTAGGACCGTACAATCCTCAAGTACACTCCACTCATTACTTCCGGGAAGAACAAATTAAGTACTTGCCCATGCATGTGAGGAAGAGTGCAACATGGACTTGGCTTCCTATTAGTTCAAAGAATTCCGCAGAAGTGCGACTTCTTGAGCAGTTCAAGAGGATTCCGAATTCAGCTACGAATAGGAAGCTGATGAAGAAGTACCTGGAGTTTTGTTGGTCCCTGCCATTTTATGGGTAAATTTTAAATAAGGGCTGTGAAAAAGCAAAAATTTTTCAAGTGAGGAGTTTTTCAGTTTTTTATTTTTATTTAATTATTGTATCATTTATCAAAAAATATCCAATATGTTTAATGAGATTATTTTTTTAGCAAAAAACTTTCCTTGTAATATTGTTCAAAATAGAACAATCCTCCCTCTTATGCAATTCCTGTCATTTCTCAAATTATTTTGAGTATGAAATAATTCAATATAATATTTGGTCAAAGGAAATAATGTTAAACTCAAAAAACTAAAATCTGGGGTGCTAAAATGTTGTGTACACATACACAAAATATAAATCTATTTATTGAAATCTTTAAATCAGTTTTTTGACCCAATTGTGAATAAATCATTTGACCATAAAAAATCGTGTATGCGGCACAATATTTCTTCATCGAAAATATTTCTAAGTGTATTCGTAAGCGCAACATTTTTGAGCTGCTAATCCCGAGGTGGCTCTGGCACTGGCAGGGACTGGATCGGTCATTGCAGCTGTGAATTTTAATCCTGATAGTAACAGAAATTCTGCAGTGCATCAAGAAAAATTAGTCAGACCCTCCCACAAAAAAAAAATTAAAAACCAATACCAAATTATTTTTTTCAATTTAGTAGTTGCTGCTTTTAGGTCGGCTTATTTTGAAGGACAAGTGGAGCAGCCAGTGCGTGGCTTAACTTCTCTAATGATCCACCAAGACATTCCAGTTCTAGTAGCCATAAACTCGAAAGGTCTGTACATCTTAGACGATCTACAGTGTGTAAGTATAATACTTGTACACAAGAACGCTCTTAATAGTAACTCATTTGGTTTTTCCAGACCATCTTACTAGGTTTAAGATTTGAGGAATTCAGTTGGGAGTATGCCAGACCCTCGAAAGAAGAAGATCCCAATTGTCTGCCTTGCCTTTTTGTGCAGTTCATGGTGGTTGAAAATGGGGCAAGGGTTTCTAAGATATTGCAAGTGTTCTCGCGGCAGGCTAGCTTGATGGATACACTTATCACGGTTTTTGTAATGCAGCTGAAGTCGAAATCTAATGATGAAACCGATAAAGTATATGAAAATCTTATTCATGAGAACGGTAAGTTGGTAAAAAATACATGGCAGCACATTTTGTAGGTGTCAGCTCGCAGACAAATAAAATATTATTTTATCCAGATTTAAGAAGCCCAGTAGTTCAGTAGTATAAAAACTTAAACGTTTTGCAAGTTTTTTGCCTGATAGAGATTACCTCCGATCAAATAATGTATAGATAAGTAATTGCCTATTTGTCAGTATATAAAATAATCGTGTCCAAGAATAACAAAAAACACAACCTCAATTTAAAGAAATTTCCTGTCACAGTGCCTAACGGCATGGGCGGCTATGTTTTAAGGGGTGAAAATAATAATTATAAAACTAAAGTACAAATTAGAATATTTAATTTTAGTAAATACAAAGTTTAAGATTTACATATTCAAGAACAACAATTTATACACATATGTATATAATATTTACTACACTATTTATAATAGTTCTTAATATTTACTATCAAAAAACAATTGCAAAATCATTGACGATCCCTCTCGCGATCGCCGATTCTACGTTTATGCATGGCTACCTACCTGTGTAAAACACGCCCATTGGTGACACTCACAAAATCCCTAACAATTTAGGCGGTAAATTCAAATGGCATTTTTTGATTGGACCAAATGCTTGGGCAGTAATGTAAAGAAAAAGCTTTTGTTTTAAATATTGTTGGTCACAAAACTGTGTTGCTATAATTTGTCTATATAATATTTGGTCGGATGAGATTACTAATTGTGATATAAAGTAATAGCCAACTAGTTATTTTATTGGTATGACTGTATTATTGGTCTTTGTTTCGTTATCATTTTAATACATTTTTTTATTATTGTAAGGAAGGTAACGTGAGTAAATGATATGTTTGTAGCTATATTTGAGTGCAGAGTTCTATACTAACTGCTGTCCTCTTCTTTGAAGAGTCAAGGGCATTGCGGAATCTTTATAGGAGCCAGCAAATTGAATGTTGCGCTTCTTCGACTTGTGATTTAAAGATCAAAACAGATCTGAGCTATTTCACCATTTAGAAGATATAAGGTGTTTTTGAAAATTTGCTAAGTTCCTTAAAAGCATTAGTTTGTCTAAAATTTGTTAGCGAGCCTTATATATTTTTTTATGAATAATTTAATGGTGTACTTATAGTTTTTCTATAGTAAATGTATAAATCTTATTCTAAATCAAGTTCGGTTTTTAAAGGTACACCCTAGATATTTTTGCAAACCGAGAAATTTGTGTTCCAACGGTGTATCACACACATTATACTTGGTTTTATGTCAACCAACTCACTTACCCAATTTGAGTTCATAGAACTTTTTTCTCTATAGGTATGTTAAAATATATCATTTTACAAAATTGTTTTGTGAAGTTGTGAAATATATATTATTTTGATATTGGGAGACAATAATTCTAAGTTTATTTACTAGTGCTGAAGATATAAATCTATTCCAAAATGGATAGGTTTTCAAAAACACTGTTTTTTTTTAAAAAATCAATGTCAAGGATGTACAAATTCGTAAGCTCTTGTAGATTTTGAGATAATAATTTATTAAGTCTGTAAATTAGAAACGAAATACATTAACCTATATTTCTCAGAAGGTCAGACATCAATTGCAAAAATAGTAGATAGGTGACATTATATCAGAAAGATTGATATTGAGATGATTAGACGATCCAAGCATGAACAAATGAATTAGTTAAATCAGTCTCATAGAATTATGTGTTTCCGAGTGTTGATTTTGATAAAAAAAAACATAATAAAAATGGAATATACAATATTTTTGCTAAAGTCTCCACTCCACAAGTTTTTTTATTCTGTCCATGTAAAAATAGACAATTACCAAATACTTATGACTTCCATGTTATCAATAACAGCAGATTTATGCCAACCAAATACCAACTAATATTTTTCAGTCAAAGTTGTATACCAATCCTAATATTGACTGTTTTTCTTAATAATTTTTTTGTAGAATATCCCCAATTACAACTAAATAGAAACTCAATGCTCTGTAAAATTTGCAAACATTTATGGTAACTCATAACTGATGTATTTTAAAAAAATATGTTTGTTTAGAAACTCATTCCTCTCTTGTTATGGGAAGTATACATTCCACGACTCTGCCTTCACTGAGCAACAAGCTAAACAGACTAACCCTTGCAACTTTTGACGAAGATGGTCACTGTGTAGGCCAGATGGGCTCCTGGTCCTTTAGCTATTAATATTTACACTAAAAGTACAAATAATAGGTTCTCATAATTTTCATTCCGTAGTTGTAATGAATTCTATTTTTTTATGTTTTATTTTATAACCAAAGATATTTTAATATGCTTTAATTTTTTAGTTTGTTAATTTATATTTATTTTAGGGAACCAAAGCTTTAATAATAATTAAGTGTTGCCTAGTTTACTGCAACATTAATTACAACTCTTTTTTATATAATTTTGTATAATAGGAATGTTATAACAAACCAGATAGAATTGTAATAAGAAGTTAAATATATACAAATATGTGTTTTATTTTTCCAATTCTACTACAGGTTTAAATCTAGAAGAAAAAATGGCTTTATGAAGATTAATATCAAATAAAATAATGCAGATTTATTTAAGCTGTTTGATACCACATAGAGTGCAATAACATATACAATATTAGCCTTTTTTATCAGGGAATCTCTGATCATTTGCATCGTAAATATTGTTTTTAGCTATTTATCTTTTAATAGTTTTAACATGGTTTTAACTATGTGTTTAGAATGGGTAGAAAATATTTTTGACCAGTGTTAGGGAGTGGTAATGAGGTATGTTAAATTATGTTGATTTTTTGTTTTTGTTTTAAGGAAAAGTAAAGCACCAAGAATGGTTTTTAGTAAAAATAAAAAATTCATCTAACATAAAATATAAGCACTATTGATAAACATAGTTTTTCACAGGCTTCAGCTTATAGTGGAAATGGATGAACTCTTGTGATTACTTCCTATTATTTTATACCATGTGAATTCCTTGGAGTATACCTCTACCAAACTCGCCAAAGTATGAAAGTTGATATAAAAAAGTTATGAGGCTCAATTTGGTAGCATTGTGTAATTTTAATTTTACTATTGATACTACATTTTATTTATAACACTAGTTTTTAAAAAATATCTATTTCTGATTACCTATAAATTATAATAGTTGAATATTATACTGGGTGGCTTAAAGTGGATGACCTATTAGACGTATCTCCAGACTGAATATATGCATTTTTCTGAAATTTTGGCTGTGAACATATCTTCGAAAGTTCTATAAAAGCAAAATATTTTCAAGATACTTGAAAATATACACTTCCGTTTATACCGAAAATCGACATCAACGGTTTGCACATTCCTAATTCTTAACTTTTCATAAGCTTGTCATAGTTGTCATAACTTGTCATAGTTTGACACTAATTATAGATTTAACCAAGAGATTAAATTTAATCGAAAATTTCTCCATCGAAATCCAAAATTACTGTCAAGCTTATGAAAAGTTTAGATAGGCATGTGCAAACTATGTTGCTTGATCTGAAACCATTTAGATTTTATAGGGTGTCAAAGTTGCAAATTGTCAATATTCACCTGTCAATATTTCAAAAACAGTTGAAGATAAGTGTAGGACATCCTACATGAAATGACTTTAGAATTTTACATAGAATCCAGAAATAAAATAACATATAGAGTGTTCCGTTTAAAATAAGCAAGTTGATGTCGACATCCGGTACAACCGGAAGTGCCACACCCTTGAAAATATTTTGCTTTTATAGAACTTTCGAGGTTATGTCCACAGCTAAAATTGCAGAAAAATGCACATATTCATTTTCGAGATACGTCTATAATAGGCCATCCACTTTAAGCCACCCGGCATACAATATATATAATCTACTCTATTTTGGCAAAGAAGAAGTGGCGGCCTATTTGGGTGGGCATGGTGGGCAGAGCCTATCCTAGAATTTCCACAGCAAAAACTATAACCTCGTCTAAAATTCAACTTGCAAAATCTCCATCTCCGTAAGATACTGGGATCGTAGAGTGTGTATCAATTCAAACGGGCTAGCCCATAGTTCTGTATCAAATCGTTTCATACGTTCTATATATGATTTATACCTAAAAGTTAGTCTAAAAGTAATACGGAAAGTACGGCGAACGTAGGATGTAACTAATAGCGCTAACATAATCCCAAGGTGGGCAAGTGTGTAGGAATGCGTTCCATATGGAGTATCAACACGAGTAAAGCAGAAAATTTCCCCAAGCAGTGAAAATAAACTCTGCAATAATAACTTCTTTTTTCTACAAATATAAACACTCAGTGTATTTCCATGTCATTAAGACTAATCTAGAACAGTTAGTTTACCATAGATTTCAAATTAATTTAGAAATGGCCATCGGTGCTTTGGGTTGGCACCTTTATCTTGGGCTTACCCGTCGGACATATTCGTGGTTCATCGCATCGGTTAGTCACTCTTGCAGCACGTCTATATTTTTCGCGAGTAGCCAACGTTTTTATTAAAATTATTTTTAATTCCAAAAGTAATTAGACTGACTAGAATACAAAATGTAGGTAGGTATAGAAAGAGGTGTTTAGTCATAAGGAAAAAAAAAATTTATTTCCCCACCCAATCCGGAAAGCCGCGAGCCGCCACTGCAAAGAAGAACACTGTACTGTAATATCGAGAAACATAGTAGGTAACTTATATTTGCCTAAACTGCTATTTGACGGAAAATATTGGCAATGATAGCAACCTGCTTCGTAGTTACTATTAGAGCACTGAGCAGTCCAAATAGATGAAATTATTATTAAAAGGGAATATCAGAAACAACTATATACTTTGCAGGTAAACACCCTCACCAGCATTGAATTAGACAATAAAAGACTACTACTGCTACTTTTTAGGATATTCCGGAATAATTCCAGGCTAGTCAGGGATTTTGCCTGCAGGTAGTTGTTTCAGACATTTCCTTTTAAGTAATACATTGTGCTTTTTTATGCATGCTACACTTGAATCATCATTATGTTGTTCTAGCCGTTGCAATGCTTTAGAAACAGAAAATAATTATAAACAAAAGAACAAGTTATTAGGTACTCTTTTTATAAAATTAAAAAATATCCATTTTACTAATTTTACATCTTTTCATTTTATTTGGTTCACGGGTGTCTGAACATTGTGGTTGAATTCAGTTCTCCATGGTTAATACACTCACATTTTGTAAAAAGATTTTCAGAGGCACTGTTACTACAAAAAGCAGTAAAATTATTTCTACTTTTAATATGTAAAACTAGCTTGCTTGCATAACCTTTTCGTCGATATTCTGGTAATGTAAAGACATAATTAATCGTCTTCGGGTTCGTATGTGTTTTTAGTGGATCGTAGTCTAAACCTGACATCAAGATAAATGATACTGGTTTATTATCAGTATACAATATGTAGCATGATACACGTTGATCTTCGTACCACTGATGTAGAAATTGATCATCTATATTTAATTGCTTTATTTTTCTTACAGCTTCTCGGTCACGATAAAATTTTATTTCCTCCATCTAAAACCCGCCAATCTGAAAAATAAATATTTAATCAATAATTACCTAAAGAAAAGATCTTTGCTAATAATGCTAATGCTGGCAAAATGAAAAGTATTGGAACTAAAATAAAATTAATTACCTACCTTATTTTGTTATTAATAATCAGCAAGAACCAGTCTCTTCAACTGTAAATCAACTTGTTTGTAAGTCGTAAGAAGAGTAATTTTTGGCACGTGTTATTGGGTTGGTGAACACAACATACTTCTGTTGGGACGCATACTAGGGTATGGTATATACAGGTGCAATGTGCGTGACCAATGACACCATTCACCATTTCCATATACTTTACAGTAGACCAGATAAATAGTACTCAGTGGTCTGCGGTAGTAAGGTATGGTATAACCACAAGTATAATAGTATATTATTCACAACCATATATGTAATAAGGTTATTACTGACTTTTTAGAAGTTTGAAAATTAGTCATTACTAACTGTTGCTACTGTCCAGGTCGGGAAGTGATCACTTTCCACTCAAGGGTGGAAAGTAAAACATCTGAAAGATACGTGATGTTTGTATTTTGAGTGACGTTAATTTTGACAAGGCATTAGTCATCAGAAAAACCCTTATATTTTATATTTATATTTATACAGAATCAGTTTACAATAACAATAATTTTGGATTTTAGTTTTTTAGCAAATACTAAAAAAATAATCAACTACTGTCAGTGTGACAGTCAACAATTTATGCCCCCTTTATTAAATAATAATGTCAGCGTCATAGAAACGGATTTTCACTGTCTTCTAAATTGAAAAGTAGTATGAAAAAATATGAATAAATAAATGGAGATATTCCCGTTGTCTCGTTTTTTAGATAACCGAGGTGCGTAGCACCGAGGTAAGCTATAGCGCGAGAGAGGAATGAAACCATCTGTGAATGAAACCTTCCGCCGAGGTATGTATACGATTTTATTCACAACCATCTCTAAAAAAACGAGACAACGGGAATATCTCCATTTATTTATTCATATTTATTCATATTTTTTCATACTACTTTTCAATTTAGAAGACAGTGAAAATCCGTTTCTATGACGCTGACATTATTATTTAATAAAGGGGGCAGAAATTGTTGACTGTCACACTGACAGCAGTTGATTATTTTTGTAGTATTTGCTAAAAAACTAAAATCCAAAATTATTGTTATTGTAAACTGATTCTGTATAAATAAATATAAAATATAAGGGTTTTTCTGATGACTGATGTCTTGTCAAAATTAACGTCACTCAAAATACAAACATCACGTATCTTTCAGATGTTTTACTTTCCACCCTTGGGTGGAAAGTGATCACTTCCCGACCTGGACAGTAGCAAGAGTTAGTAATGACTAATTTTCAAACTTCTAAAAAGTCAGTAATAACCTTATTACATATATGGTTGTGAATAAAGATATATATCTATAGTTGTGGTATAAACATAGTTTATATTTAAACTATGGTAGGTACCTATAACCACATAAAATCAACGGCACTATAACTTTGTATAACTTAACATGGTAAGTATAACCACAGCGCGTAATTCTATTAAAACTGTACTGCATAATACCTACCTAGTAATATATTATCATATTTAAATTTTAATACGTATGTAATTAACTGTAACTGCCTTAATATTACCGCACCTACCTACTTGTGGCACTGTTTAAGTAACTATAAACTAATGCTTGTACCTAGTACCTATGTAAATATAGTTATACACAAATTGTTTAATCGCAATAAATTAGATTTTTTAGAATTTGAAATAGCTAATAAACAGAAAAACATAGGTAAAGTAACAAACAAATAATCAATTATTAAAATAAAACGCATCAGCTTCAGATTTCGGTTTCCCAAATATGATGAATTGATGAATAATAAAATATTTCTAAGGAAAAATAATATGAATGTTAAAGAAGAATATATTTAGGTATATATTTTCTATAACCAAAAAGGCAGAGAGAATAAATGTATGTGTCTGTAAAAAATTAGGTAAGGTAGGTACCTATAGGTAACTAAATCTAAAATAATAAGTTCTGCTTGTGTGGGTATCTACAGGGTGTCCACCTAGTGCGCGTAAGTCCAATATCTGGGTTAATAAAAGAGATAACTTAATTTTTTTTTCTACAGGGTTGTCTAATATCCCGAGCTGCACAAAATGAAAATATATTTACATATTCAGGGTGTTCAGTTTTTCCTGGACAGGTACCAACTTCGTTTTTCTAAATGGAAATATATATTTTTTATTGCTTTTTCGAACTAAACCCTTGATTTTAGTAGGACTTTCATCAGCCTTCCCTATACCTAACTTAAACTGTTTTTGAAATATTGACGGGTGAATATTGACATTTTTGCAACTTTGACACCCTGTAAAATCTAAACGGTTTGAGATCAAGCAAAACGGTTTGCACATTCCTATCTTAACTTTTTATAAGCTATCGTTTGATACTAATTTCAAATTTATCCAAGAATTAAAAATTTTCAAAATTTTCGGAAAATTTTTAATTCCTGGATACATTTGAAATTAGTATCAAACGATAGCTTATAAAAAGTTAAGATAGGAATGTGCAAACCGTTTTGCTTGATCTCAAACCGTTTAGATTTTACAGGGTGTCAAAGTTGCAAAAATGTCAATATTCACCCGTCAATATTTCAAAAACAGTTTAAGTTAGGTATAGGGAAGGCTGATGAAAGTCCTACTAAAATCAAGGGTTTAGTTCGAAAAAGCAATAAAAAATAGATATTTCCATTTAGAAAAACGAAGTTGGTACCTGTCCAGGAAAAACTGAACACCCTGAATATGTAAATATATTTTCATTTTGTGCAGCTCGGGATATTAGACAACCCTGTAGAAAAAAAAATTAAGTTATCTCTTTTATTCACCCAGATATTGGACTTACGCGCACTAGGTGGACACCTTGTATATAGGTATCTATACCTGCTAAATATTATTTAAATGAGATGAAATTATGAGACAGACTTTCTGTTGTAGAAAAATATAAGTAATTTATAGATATAATATAATAAACATCGGGAAAATATCACCATAAAGGATAATCACGATGATCATTGATAAAGTATTACATCTAATAAGTAACATGGGTATTTTAATGCAACCGGATATAAGAACATTTATTATTTTTACATGTAATAACAAACCACTAAACAATAGAAAAGCCACCACAAACCGTTGAGTGACCAACTTGGTCACTCGACAATGTGATGGACTATACAGGATTGGCGTATGCATAGCACGCAGTCATCTATAACTTTGAATGGTGAATGGCACAAAATATGGAGAATGGGATGGTGTGGTGATGATTTTTTGTAGTGTGGCATCAAAGAGAATCAACTATAATATTCTCTTGGTGGTATATACTTATAAGTAGGTAGGTACCATCCAGTTATTATAAATGTTATTGTAATAACTCTATGGTACGTACCTTAGTAATAATACAAGATCATGTCAACTACTTAAAAGTATTTATAAGAAATTAGGGAGTCATCCTGAAAACACCCACACAAATAATAATCTCTTTTTGTACAAAATTGGTCTTGGGCGGTTGTGGTACACTGCTCTTTTATAAAATACTCTCTGCTTTCTGACTGCTCTCTTATAAAATAATACTTAAATAATATATGTTATTTAGTAAATAGAGTAAATAGTACTAAAATAATAAAATACAACAGGATTGAATATGATGACTTAACGCTTGGAATTGAGATTTCAAATGGCTTAGAACGTTAAAGTCAATCCTAAAATGTTGTAGGATTATTTAGTAGAAAATGTAGCAGCAATATTTAATATTTTTTAATATTATTCTTATAATGTTCACTTACCTCATTACAGATACCTGCCTCAAACGTTTTCATAAAATTTTTCCTCCAATTCTCATTTGGTATCAATAGATTCGTTAAACAAGCTAAATTTTGTATACCCCGTGAGCCCATTACATTTCCTGTCTAAATAAAACAGTTTTTTTATACCTAATATGGTTTAAATATACTTATAGTGTACAGTAAAAAAAACAGCTTTGAAGAAAATATCCATTGCTTTTATAACAGGCAATCAGTGAAAAGTAATAGTGGGTTCTGCCAAATGACAATTAGGTATGTTCTGATGATTTTTAGTTTAGTCAAAATTTTAAATTGTTGGTGCTAGTGATTCTAGCTAGTTAATACGAATATATAAAAATATTTAGGGTGTCTATTTAACTTTTAAAAGTTGGGATCATCGGGAAGTATTGGGAGGGAGGCATTTTTGTACTGCCTTTTATAACTATATTTTTTGTAAAATAAAATTGGTACAGGGGCGAGCCAGTTTCCTGTTCTCGCACCCACTTTTTCTAACCAATCACATACTTTCATTTCGAATCATTACCATGGCAACAACAAAAGTTTCCGGAAATACATCCTTTTACAACTTTTTCTGTCATTTTAAATGTGACAATAATGACAGAGTAGCTTTCGAATTTAAAGTTATTTTTAGACGCAACAAAGCATATTTGGTGCAGAAAGTAATGTGTATTAAAATAAATTTGTTGTATTCCAAATTGTATTTGATGTTTACTGAACAGTAGTAAATTTCAGTATGTAACTAAACTTAAGTGGTTTTGAAATTATAGCAAGAATTCATCTCGTTTTAGTGGGGAATAAATATGACTAAAAACTGAACTTTTTAAATTAATTAATAAATTAATTATTTTTATATTTGTTATATAATTTTGATTTTTTTTCATTCATGATAAAAATGTTCATTATTTCTAAAAATTTTATAGGTTCGAAATTTTCTTACCTAATCCCCCTTGTGTTTGAATTAATACAGGACATTTTTCCTCGGTTACGAATATTTTAAGAAAATTATCCCTCGTCTGAAACTCTGGATAATTTTCAAAATATTCGCTGCCCTCAGATAAATTTCCAGAAATAATTCAATCACTAGGGAGATTACAAGTGAAAATAGAAAATAAACCCCTGCACGGAATAGAGCAGTCAGGGCTGTTTATTTTTTTAGAATTAGTTTTATCTAACTAAAAATAATGAGATAATGTAAATAAATAGTTAGAAACAATAATTATCAAAACTACAAATATATATAATTTGGATGATATTAAGGAGGATAAATTAAAAACATTTATTTTTGGGTTATGTACGTTATTTAATTTAGAAATAAGATTTTACATCTATGAAAACATTTATGGTGTTTAATATATATTTAGGAATTTATGGTGATGTTAATTAACTCGTCATATCCATTAGGTCGGTTGTCTCTACTTTTATGTGAGAATTTAATATCACTTTATCTCCTGTTTTCTCCATACTTTCAGTCAAACTATTTTCTGGGATATACATTTGTAATTGCTCGGCCAACTCCTCTGCCGAAGGTTTTTTTTCTTCAGTGCAAGAATTTAATTCTAATTGAACAGTTACGTTGCTATCGTCCGTTGCTGTTTCCATCTGCTCAATACATTCTCTTTCTTCATAGTTCTCCCTTATTTCTTCAGTCGACTCCGTTGCTCTCGTTTCTTCTTCTTCTATGCAGGTGCGATTTTCGATTTGGTCCGTTGTCCCATTCTCTTGTGTGTGGGCATGTGTCGACGTAATTCTTTCTTTATTATAAACGTCTAATTCTTTGTCTAGACAGATCATTAGACCAGCTAGCTCGTCTGCTGTTGGTCGCTTGCGCTGATGTTTTTTGCTACACTGTGTACGACCTGATGGAGAAATAACAATAATAAGCAAAGCTTTTTATAATATATTGGATAGACAGGGGAAAATTAATAATAACATAGTGACCAGTGCATGTGATGCCTTTTGAATTTTTATTATATTATACATTTTTTTATTTAAACACAATTCTACAATATTACAGAATTTTATATTAAACTGAAAATCCGTTGATGAAATTTAGTTAATTGGTCATATATTTATTCTTATTGCACATTATATAGTGTTTTTCTGTAGCAAACTTTCTAAATTTACCTTTATACTACACTTTCAATCTTTATTTTGAATATTTCTGGTTTCCTGTTTCTATTATTTTACAGATAGGGTAATCCCAAAAGAAACTACAAGACTTAAAACTATTGAAATAATAATGTAGGTACTAATACTATCATGACACATTTTTAATAGTACCCATTTTTATTTTTAAGATGTATTTTTATGAAAATCTTGACCCGATAAATGAAAGGATAACTAACCTTCGTTCCTCCTGTTTCTGCCTCTCCTAGAATTTATTTTCTGAACGGAGTTAGGAACTCCTGAAGTAGTAAGTTGAATCTTGATATTCCGACCATCTAGAAGCGCTCCGTTATACTCCTTCATGGCTTTAATGGCATCACATCTTCTTACAAAACTAACATAGGCAGAACCTAGCGATCTCCCTAATCCATCACAATGCACACTAGCACTTTTCAGAGGTCCGAATTCAACAAAAAGTTCGTAGATCTCATCGTCACTAATTCGAACATCTAAGTTTGATATGACAAGGTTCGCAGACACCCCAACAGTGCGGTAATTAAATGCAGCATTGCCGACACCTCGTTTTTTGTTATTTGTTTTTATAATTTGGTCTAAACTCATAGAGATTTTATCAGACATTATTGACTGTTTTGAAAAATCGCACATTTATCGCACAAAAAACACAAACTTTTCGCACAAAAGTTCAAAGCAGAATGATATGAGTAGGTGAGGAATTTATTTATACTGTTGCTAGACTCATGGAGGGAGAAAGGAAGAGGTAAAGGTTCACCTTTATCCAGTAGGTATGTCTAAGGGTATAAAAATTCTAAGAAGAGTTTTATTATTATTGTCTGTATTACGTACTTATTACTAGATTATGTGTAATTTTGTCTCACCAAGGATTAAATCAATAATCTTTATGGCCTTCTAATGTAATTTTGATATTTTAATTGGAATTTTGTTTCTTAGATCATAATATTGTTTATTCTGTACATTCTCCTATACAGTTTTCCATTCTGATTTAGTTTTTGAGGAACATGGGTCTTATTACTCGTAATATTATCTTTCATCATATCACCACTCGTATCACCAGAGTTTTCCAAATGACAATTTAATTTATATATAAAAAACCGCATATGCAACAGTGCAATTGTCACTTTGACAGCGACAAAAGTTACCTGCAACTTTTACAGTCACAATTGCACTAGTGGATTTTTCACTTATTCATTTTTTAATACATTATCGCGGTGTCCGTTCCCAAATAAATAGTTCGACATTTCTGTCAACAAGTTATTGAATTATTAAACACTAACAATGAATCGATTCTGTGATGGTCAAATATAAATGTGTTTATTTTTAGTATTTCATAAATAAAGTTTGCATTCATATGTTTCTAAATTTCTTATTCATTAAATTGTCCTGCCGAATTATACTCGATGTTTGTATTGATACCGGATAAATTTGTATCGTTTAAATTCTAAACTGTTTCCTTTAGCAATTTGACTCGAAAAACTGTCAACCTAAAAACGCTCCACCTTCGGTGTCGCGTGGTGTCGCGTTTTTAATAGTTTACAGTTTTTCTCGTCTAATTGCTAGGCAACAGTTTCTCATTAAACAATCCAAATTTATCCAATAAAATACAAACCTCGTGTGCAATTATAAGAGACAATTTAATTTATATATAAAAAATCGCATATGCCACAGTGCAATTGTCACTTTGACAGCGACAAAAGTTACCTGCAACTTTTACAGCGACAAATGCACTAGTGGTTTTTTCACTTATTCATTTTTAATCAATTATCGCGGTGTCCGTTGTCAAAATAAATAGTTTGATATTTCTGTCAACAAGTTATTGAATTATTAAACACTAACAATGAATCGATTCGGTGATGGTCAAATATAAATGTGTTTATTTTTAGTATTTCATAAATAAAGTTTGCATTATATGTTTCTAAATTTCTTATTCATTAAATTGTTCTGCCTAATTACACTCGATGTTTGTATTGATACCGGATAAATTTGTATTGTTTAAATTCTAAACTGTTTCCTTCAATTTGACTCGAAAAACTGTAACGCTCCACTTCGGTGTCGCGTTTTTAATAGTTGACAGTTTTTCTCGTCTCATTGCTTGGCAACAGTTTCTCATTAAACAATCCAAATTTATTCGGTAAAATACAAACCTCTTGTGCAATTATAAGTGAAAATAGAAAATAAACCCATGCACGGAATAGAGCAGTCAGAGCTGTTTATTTTTTTTTGAGAGTTAGTTTTATCTAACTAAAAATAATGAGATAATGTAAATAAATAGTTATAGACAATAATTATCAAAACTACAAATATATATAATTTGGATGATATTAGGAAGGATAATTTAAAAACATTTATTTTTGGGTTACATACGTTATTTAATTTAGAAATAAGATTTTATATATATGAAAATATTTATGGTGTCTAATATATATTTAGGAATTTATGGTGATGTTAATTAACTCGTCATATCCATTAGGTCGTTTGGCTCTACTTTTATGTGAGAATTTAATGTCACTTTATCTCCTGTTTTCTCCATGCTGTCAGTCAAACTATTTTCTGGGATATACATTTGTATTTGCTCGGCCAACTCCTCCGCCGAAGGTTTCTTTTCTTCAGTGCAAGAGTTTAATTCTGGTTGAACAGTTATATTGCTATCGTTCGTTGCTGTTTCCATCTGCTCAATACATTCTCTTTCTTCATAGTTCTCCCTTATTTCTTCAGTCGACTCCGTTGCTCTCGTTTCTTCTTCTTCTATGCAGGTGCGATTTTCGATTGGGTCCGTTGTCCCATTCTCTTGGGTGTGGGCATGTGTCGGCGTAATTCTTTGTTCATTATAAAGGTCTAATTCTTTGTCTAGACAGATCATTAGACCAGCTAGCTCGTCTGCTGTTGGTCGCTTGCGCTGATGTTTTTTGCTACTCTGTGTACGACCTGATGGAGAAATAACAATAATAAGCAAAGCTTTTTATAAATATATTGCCGAGACAGTGGAAAATTAATAATAACATAGTGACCAGTGCATATGATGCCTTTTGAATTTTTATTATATTATACATTTTTTTATTTAAACACAATTCTACAATATTACAGAATTTTATGTCACACTGAAAAACTACACACTAAAATTTATATAATAATCGTAGTGTTTTTTTGCAGCAAACATTAGAAGTTTGCCTTGAGTTTCAATCTTTACTTTGAATACTTTTGGTTTCCTATTTCTATTATTTTACAGATAGGGTAATCCCAAAAGAAACTACAAGACTTAAAACTATTGAAATAATAATGTAGGTACTAATACTATCATGACACATTTTTAATAGTATCCATTTTTATTTTTAACATGTATTTTTATGAAAATCTTGACCCGATAAATGAAAGGATAACTAACCTTGGTTCCTCCTGTTTCTGCCTCTCCTAGAATTTATTTTCTGAACGGAGTTAGGAACTCCTGAAGTAGTAAGTTGAATCTTGATATTCCGACCATCTAGAAGCGCTCCGTTATACTCCTTCATGGCTTTAATGGCATCACATCTTCTTACAAAACTAACATAGGCAGAACCTAGCGATCTCCCTAATCCATCACAATGCACACTAGCACTTTTCAGAGGTCCGAATTCAACAAAAAGTTCGTAGATCTCATCGTCGCTAATTCCAACATCTAAGTTTGATATGACAAGGTTCGCAGACACCCCAACAGTGCGGTAATTAAATGCAGCATTGCCGACACCTCGTTTTTTGTTATTTGTTTTTATAATTTGGTCTAAACTCATAGAGATTTTATCAGACATTATTGACTGTTTTGAAAAATCGCACAGTTATAGCACCAAAAACACAAACTTATCGCACAAAAGTTCAAAGCAGAATGATATGAATGAGTAGGTGAAGAATTTATTTATACTATTGCTGAACTCATGGAGGGAGAATGGAAGAGGTAAAGGATCACCTTTATCCAGTAGGTATGTCTAAGGGTATAAAAATTCTAAGAAGGGTTTTATTATCATTGTCTATATATATATAGATTAGATTAGATTATATGTACTTATTACAAGATTACCTGTAATTTCGTCTAACCAAGGATTAAATCAATAATCTTTATAGCCTTCTACTACCATTTTGATATTTTAATTGGAATTTTGTTTATTATGTCATAATATTGTTTATTCTTTACCTTCTTCTATACAGTTTTTCATTCTGATTTAGTTGTTGAGGAACATGGGTCTAATTACTCGTAATTATCTTTCATCATATCAACAGAGTTTTCCAAATGAAAATAACATCCTCTCCATTTAAGCTACATATAACTTATACACTTATACAGAATACATTGATATCACGGTTATACAATTAGGTGCTGGGTAGTAGCTTGTCATGTGACTAACAGAATGGTATATCGCGGCGCGAGTTCGAATGTCGCCAGGGGAGAAATGGCACCTCTCCCAGGGAATGGTTGTGTGTCTGCGTTTTTTCATGTGTACCCTCCCTCTACACAAGAAGAAGGGAGGTTGTCCATTTCTTCGATGTGTTTATGTTTATAAATAATTGCTGCACTGTTACAAGATGATAAAATTGTTATAAACGTTCAAACACTATCGATAATGAGCAGTTTCGAGCAGTAGTAGGTATCCCGTTGGAACCAGTATATTCAATTATAAAAGTAATCAATATGTTTTGAAAAGTTTAACCCTATGGGGTTTTGACGTACTTTATAGTATGTACCCCAAGTACCTACTATTGTGACTAAAAAGATAAGTACCTAATGTTTGTGTAGATAGTGTCACACGAAATTGAGTATTCAAATGATTCAAATGTCGTGACGCCACGATGAATATCAAGATTAACTTTCAACATTTATTATTAATGACAACTGTTTTAATGTTTTTCAATTAATTTCAATTTTCTCTAATAGTTGTTCATTTGAATAAATTATCTTTTGACATACAGGACAGTTTTAATTACGTATCTTTTAATCTGCGGAAAAACTTGTGTTCGATATCCCTGTCAAACTTTTACACGACCTATCTTTTGAGGATATCTTGGTTACCATTAGATATAGCCCTAGCAAATCTTACATTACCTACACTCTATTTGTAAGAGTACGCTCTATCAAAAAATGTAGACATATACAAGATGCCTTCTTTGGACTAAAAAAATTGCCCCCCCATATACAGCCACTGAATTAGATTGGTAAGTATAGTTTATCTACTATTAATATGTAATGTCAAATATTACAATATTCACTTGAATGTTATAATGACATATATTACCGCACTAGTTCCGTAAAATGTCAATTTTCCGATACGCCACACATTTTCATTAAATTACACCAATCCTCAAATCGTCTATACTCTCGATTTCGCACCTATCTCGAGATTTGTTAATTACAATTTATAAATTTTGTATAACACCTATTATGAGAAGTATTGATGGTAGATAACACATTGTACGATATTCGTATCTGAATTTCACATTACGATACTTAATTGGATGATTGGTTATCAAACTCGGCTTTCTGCCTCGTTTTTCGAATATTTTATCGCGTATCGTAATATGAAAGTTTACGATACTTATATCGTAAATAACTTTTCTTTTCTTTAACACTATCAAAGTTATGAATTTTGTGCGTTACTTTAATAGTAATAACAACGGATTAAAAAATAATCCTGTAGCCATGATTTCTCAGATCTATCAGTTTAAAATTTAAAATCGCGTCGGGTCAGATCGCTTTTTATACAAGTATAGGTAATAACATTTCTACCCTTCATTCTAAACACAAGGATTAGCCCGAAAGTCTGAGACTTGTGTGGGAGAGGGAGCGACATATTATTATGTCGCGGGCCGCATTTGCGCCTCAGGAACGACTTACGTTAATAGGCCTTAACCCCATTCAGCGCTGGAATGTGGGAAACCTGGAAAATCTCATTAGTTAATCGAAATGTATGAATAAATGGAGTTTTAATTTTGACGCTTGAAGAAAAAGTAGTACCTATATTATGTCACTCGGAGTACAAAGTCCATCATGTGTTTCGCCATAGAGTTTTTCGCCCGCAGTATTACATTACATATATTATTTGGTAACGTTTTGTTAATGCTTTACGAAGACAATAATAAACTTTTCTTGTTCTACGCAGAAGGACGCAACGAATTCAAAAATGCAAACACAACTATTGGGTGTTCTATTTATAAAACACAACTTTATAGTGGCCCCTGTATATTTTTAGATATAGAAAATCCAATGGCATATTTGAAAATTTAGGAAAATTCTACATAGATTAGATTTTTAAAAATGTAAAATAAGTAAATAGTAACCGAAATAAGAGGGATTCAATCTTAAAGGAAACACCCTATCCCTACCTATACCGATAGTTATTATTATATAACCGATACCTATTATGTGTAAGTATATCTGCTACTCATATTTGTCGTTTTCTTGCAGGTTATAAAAATTTAACTTAGCTTATCTAGTTTGATATATCAGGGGTTTTGGTTTTACAATTTTAGAAATAGTACTTTGTGTACCTAGGCGGGAAAGTGAACGTTTTCCGGGCTGACAGAAGATATGGACAGGCGAGGCGAAGCCGAGCCTGGTCACTTCTGGAAGCTCGGAAGACCACTTTACCGCCGTGGTGCACACAACATTTTTTATCCTACACAAGGAAAAAATCATAAACTTCAAAAGTTTTTATAACAATAAATAATTTACAAAAAAAAAATAGTTCTTTGAAATATTGATATTAAGGGTCCATTCACTGTATACTTGACAGACATGAATTCGGGGTCGGGTTGAGAGGTTGGGTGAAGACTTACATATTTCCACTACCGAATTATTTAGATTTCGGAGGTGCACGTAAAGCCGAAGTAAAAAGGCACATGGAAACAAAGTAAGCCCTCATTGCAAGGGTACCGGATTTGTCTTATAATTCCAACAAAATTTCTTTTTAATGTTATAAATTATATATCACCGGAAAGATAAAAAGATAAACTAGATCCCTATAGTAGCAAATTTTTGTTTAATACATGTATTTTAGAGAAAATAAATTTTAAAAATACGCTATTTTAGTACATGATTGTTTGCCTGGAATTTTAAAAATAAAAAGAATTACAAAAAATTATTACTATAGGGATTTAGATTAAAGTCTTATCTTTCAATACTTTTTTACTAAAAGTCGCTATCTTTTATAATTTTTTTATAATTAGACACGAGACGAAAGCCGATTTTGGGCTTATTTCGGATCAGTGAATGGACTCTTAAATACAGGATTAGGAATAGTGCAATCAGCAAAGGCAATACCTTATTCACATAAACTCAATAACCGGGCTTGTTCTAAAACTGTTATTGAAATTAAATCATGATATTCTTGATGATATGTCACTTCTGGAGGTTCTCTGACAAATGAAGTTTCCATACAGTTTCTTCCATTCTTTCATCACTTTCAAAAGCTTTAAATGTCTCCGGGATACTTGTCTCCTCCATTGTTTAATAATTAATGGTAACAATAATGATGTGTTCACTTAAAATTACTTTATAATGCGAAATTAAATGACGCTACGATGACAGATAATGGAGGCGCCACCTATTGACAGAAAAGTAAAAAAAATTTCGCGCCTAGCCGTGAAAATGCCTACTTTCGCGCCGCTAAAGGCTCACGAAATAAATAAATACTTGTTAATATGGAATTATTTATTTAATAAAAAAAAGGACTCCTGTTGCCTTATTGCAGAAATGTCAAGTTTTGATTGAAATTTTGACGTTTGAGTGACATTTAGTTTGCCGGCCGTTGTTAAGGGTAACGGCCGCAAAATTGAATTTTGCGGACTGTGTTGCGAATGCAAAATAGTCGCTTTGAGGAGGGTTGCACAATAGTTATTTGTATACCAAGGCCGCAAAACGCAGCTTTGCGCGTCCGAGAGAAGAGTTGTCAGCCGAGGTCGCTTGCGGCCGAGGCTGACAATCTGGAGGACGCCAAAGCGGTTTGCGGCCGAGTTATACACAAAACTTTTTGTGCAACCCTAATAAAATTATATAAATATTGTTTAATATTATTAATATTTTGAAACAGTATTATCTTTGAATAGAAAAGTAATCTGGTGGTTTTACTGTGACGGTGTTTCTATGGAAACGAAATATTTTGACTGTATACAAAATAATTTGACAGTTTTTAAATTGAGTCTATAATGTCTGACGCTGAGAGCGATATTTCAATTTCTTGCACTCCTCCACAGCTGAGAAACATGGTAAACTCGGCAATTTCAGATCTAATACCCGAAAAATCTAAGAAGAAATATGAAAAATGTTATGGCAATTTCAAAAAATGGTGTGACGAGCAAAATGTGAAAACTGTCTCTGAAATAATATTTCTAATTCTATTTTTGGTACTGAAGCATCTAATTCAAATGTAACTAACTGCAGTAGTTTGGTAGTGCCAAGTGTTTCTAATAATTATTCGAAAACATTAGAATTAGGTGCTTCAGTTAGTTCAGGTGTAAATATTACTAACAATACAAATTGTCAAATTACTGTTAATATTCATCCTCAATAAATACTTGTTAAAATGGAATTATTTATTTAATAAAAAAAAGGACTCCTGTTGCCTTATTGCGGAAATGTCAAGTTTTGATTGAAATTTTGACATTTGAGTGACATTTAGTTTGCCGGTCGTTGTTAAGGGTAACGGCCGCAAAATTGAATTTTGCGGACTGTGTTGCGAATGCAAAATAGTCGCTTTGAAGAGGGTTGCACAAAAATATGATTTTCTGACAGTGTAGGATAAAAATTATTTTACCTGGAAGTTAAAATGAAAATGTAGCACGTCTACTTTAAAACCAATAAGATCTCTTTATTTTTACTCTTTACCAGGGCAACCAGACAAATTACCGGAATTTTTTTGGAGGCGAGGTGATAATTAAGTGAAAATTTTTTGACAGTTGAGAAGTTACACATATAATATGATCTACACATTGCCATCTTATCTATTTTCTTTACAACCATTTTTTTTACTTTACACTTTACAACGATGCGATTTTCTTTACCAAATCGCGACATTTCAGTATAGGCTTGTTAAAGTCAACGTACATACATACGCTTCGAACTAGTAATTAACTGTCTACTATGACAGAACCGTTTAAACAAAAATGACATGTCTACAGCAACAATACCTTGGCCGACTTCGCAACCAGTGAAATTAATAATTTAAAATGTCAGGTATGATTTATACTTGGGGTATGAAATTTTCTTACCGAATACCACACGAGCGTAAATTATTTCAGGAAATTTTTTTTCCGTCACGAATATTTTAAGAAAATTATCCCTCTTCACTGGACCACTTGGGATAATTTTCAAAATATTCCTGACATCAAAAAAAATTCCGGAAATAATGTAAGCTAAGTAAAAATTTACATAAAACCTTTCCGAATATTTCTGTGAATTGTTACTGTATTCCCTACAAAAAGTAATACCTAATCGGTAGGTAGGTACTTAAAAATTAATTTGAATTTTATTACTTTATAACTATCTATATAACTACTTAAATTAAATAAGTAGGTCTATATACGTAAGCTACTACCTATACTATTTCTATGTACCTACCTATTTCTGTATGTATTTCAGTTTCAATCTGGGCAACGCAATAGGTACCCCTAACTGTAAGTGAAATAAAATACCTGGGTAGGTACTTACTTCTATTGTATTGTTGTAGAATATAATAGGTTTATAGGTACCTATAATATTATAATTTACTGAATTAT
This sequence comes from Pogonocherus hispidulus, assembly GCA_963924545.1. Lineage (NCBI taxonomy): Eukaryota > Metazoa > Arthropoda > Insecta > Coleoptera > Cerambycidae > Pogonocherus > Pogonocherus hispidulus. The sequence goes on from OZ004693.1 coordinate 82,922,503, forward strand.
AAATAATTTAATACGTATTAAGACCATTTGCACACTTTGTTGACGAAGCAGCAATTGTATATTACATACCGAGGTGGAAAAAATTTTATTTATCAAAATTCGAAAACATTAGTTATTGTGATAATTAAAATAAAGTTAAATGACATAAGAAAATGGTCTCTTAATTTTCCACTCGGGTGGAAAATAAGACGTGAATTTTCCAATTTTCAAAAATGCCCGAAAAAATGGCATTACATAATACAGGGTGTTGCATTTAAGATCTATTCCTTGATATCCCTCTTATTATAAAAGATCCAGTTCCGAAATTTTGTGGGCATAGGTTTGTGCGCCTTCTCCGTCGAAAGAAAATATTTTTAAATACGCTCGATTTCCGGTTACACCGGAAGTGGACACAAACTTCCTTATTTTAAATGGAACACTCTCTATATTGTTACATTTATGGATTCTACGAGTGACTTGAAGGCTACTTTGTGAAGAATTCTCTATACCTACAATAGTTTTTGAGATACTGGCATTTATCTGCCAATTTTGACAGCTGCGTAGCAATTATTAACCGCCGTTTTCACCTATAATGGCCCAAGAGCATTGATAACTATGAGATAATTTTATCACAGATTTCGAAAGCACGTTACTTGACAACAGCCCGACGCCGTAAGCGGAGGGCTGTTATCAAAAAGTAACGTGCTTGAGAAAGTTGTGAGAAAATTTTGAGTTATTTATCAATGCTCGAGGGGTATTCGGTGAGAAAATTTTTTGCAATTTTTATGAAAATGTCATTCAAAATTATGTATTAAAAATACAATAGTTATTCTTGTAATAATTTACTTGTTACATTCCACATAGTTTTAACTGTAGCCTCCTTAAACTCCGTACCATCCCTTTTTCTCATATTAGCCGCCCAATCCTTGACTATCAACGCCAGTCCTTCAACTGTACGATTTCCATCTAATGTATATTTCCGCGTGCTGCAAAAGATTATAAATATTTTCCAAGTATACCTACTTTTTACTGCTAACAGTATTTTTTGGTGTATTTTCTTCTATAATTTTGTCGATTGAAGCACTGTTCACCAAATCGTGACGAAAGTGATAGACATTTTAAATTGTTACAATTATTATAGAAGTGTCAAAAAAATTTTGTTCGCTGTCAACGTACGATGACATAAGTGATAACTACCCATGGGCTGTTATCAGTGTAATGTGACTATTATTGGTTGGTTTTACACACGTGATTACAAATAGAGAAATCTAATTGGTTTGTTTTTGCGTCAAAAAATTTTCTGGGAAATCACACAAGCCTTTTCAGAAAATTTTCTATGGCAGGATAATAAAAGGACAGGGATTATAGTGATGTCAAAAAAATTACGTTGTGCCCATATATATAATACTACTATATCGCGGGTAGAGGCAAAAAATTTCCGAAAACAACACGGCGCCGACATACAATCTCTATCCTTATCGAGAGTACCTTAGCCAAATATGCGCATGCGCACGAATTTCGCGACATCCAATAAGCATGCAGCATAAATACTGCATCTCTGTCTACCGACTTCTTTTAAAAAAAGTTGAAAGTTGGGAAGTCTGTCAGCCTATAAACAGTGTGTCAGCTTCCGTAACCATGGAGATTGCGCATGCGCAAATCGAACAAAGGGTCTCTCGAACAGTATAGCACTATATCTTTTGTCCTTTAATGTTTTCGGAGACACCGCTTATGGGCTAACATAGGAAATACGCGATATAGTAGTATTATATATATGGTTGTGCCGCGAACATTGGCAGTATCAGCGCCGCCATTTTTATAACAGAGAAACGTCAGTAACTTAATTTTATTTAAATACAGTTTTGATGCAGTTTTCGTTTCATTATCAGATTATACATATATAGATACATTACCTACATATCTTTTGACTATACATGTTCTTATACCTATCTCAAGTGGTTTTCTTGAAATAGAGGATTTTTCTATCAGTCATTTTTTAAGTACTACATGGGAAAGTTAAGTTACACGCTCCCTTCTTTTGAAGCAATAATTGTTATATCTGAATCTTTGAAATGTATTCTTCTACAATTAATAGATAAGTAACAGATAATTAATAGAGGCACCTTGTGGCGTGCAATAATGTAAAGTTTCTGCTGTAAAGGGGTCCGCGGAAATATATAGTCATCTGGACTGTGATCAATCAGATTATGTAATAATCAAGGAGATGCTGACAATTGGTTGAATTTTACTCTATTTTAGTGAAGTGCTATTTATTAAGTATGCAAAATTTCTCATTATGCTCAATAGATAGGTACCTAATCTGATGCGATTTTTAAACGATTCCTCCACGCTTAGGATATCAGGGGTAATGTCTCTAAGAGCTACAATCCGGTTTCGGATATTGCCTACTGTGATAATTAGTGCAAAATAAACTTTATCATTTATGAATCCCCATAGACAAAAGTCATATTTTATTATATCTGGAGATCTAGCAGGCCAAACGGTTGGTCCACCTCGCCTAATCCATCTATTTGGAAAATGTTGATCTAACCAATTTTGAGCTTCAACAACATATGTGAGGAGGAGCTCCGTTCTGCTGAATCCATAGGTGTTGCATTATCTTAGCGGCATTAAGTTATCAATGGGAATGCAATCTAAAAGTTCCTGAAAGTGATTTCAACTCAACATAAGAACGCCTATTTAAGTGTTCTAAATATCTACTAAGGAGAAACGAATTGGTTTTTCAAACTTTTATTAAATATATTAGTATAAAAGACATGGTACAATTGAATTAAAAAATATAATAAGATGAACATGTTCAATCCGTCTTTAATACAACAGATGATGCTGCGGTTAATAGTGGATGGCTGTTCAGATATTTCAACATTGAATAATATCTGAAAAAAATAATTATGTGTACTTACTATAGATATAATAAAAAATCTGTTAATTAACTATTGAATCTGCCAGTACACGTAATGAGTTAAAAATATTGATTTCTTCAATAAAATAAAATAGAAAAGGACTTTCCGCCAGATACATGGACAAATATCCTACGTTTCATCCGAGTTTTCGGACTTTATTAAGGTTACCTACTTAATAGCTAAAAAAAATACTACTTTTTTTTAACATCCTGTATGTACAAGGTGGCCCGTTTAATATGGGCCTATACCTTATCTCAGAAACTACAAGTTCTACAGAAAAAAAAATTATATGAAATTGTTTTTTTCAAAGTTATCTTCAATTTTTTAATATTTTCAAATTTATAACCTGTTATATATTTATAATGTATAACCTGTTTATATACAGGGCGATGAACTAAAGTTCCTTTTTTTAAATAGCACACCCTATATAGATGGTTTAATTCTTATTTAAGTGGCAGACAACAAAGAGTCACTCTAACAAAAGACGGCAAAAATTATGAGTCTAGGATTATGCCAAACAGAATTGGCATCGCACAAGGCAGTATTTTAGGACCAATACTATTCATTGTGTTTGTAAATGATTTGCGACCTGTAATAGATGAATTAAATCAAAACAAAGTAATGTACGCCGATGACACAAACTTGGTATTAGGGCACAAAGATCCATCAAATCTTCTAATAAATGGCGAAGTTTTTCTTAAAAATGTAAACAATTGGTTCATGAAAAACAGACTAATTTTAAACAAAGAGAAAACAAATATTACTTTATTTAGAACCAAAAGGAGTACAGTAGATCGACCAACCTATTTAAACGATAAAGGTGAACAACTGGATATCACGGAAAATGTCAAGTTTTTAGGAGTGTATATAAATGAATTTTTAGATTGGTCATGTCATATAACGTATTTGTCAAAAAAATTGAGCTCGATATGTTATGGAATTCGATATGTTAGCAAGTACATGAACAAGAAAACACTTAAAATAATGTACTTCGCAAACTTTGAATCGGTTATGAGGTTGGGGAAAAGATAGTAAAATGCAGAGTATCTTTGTGATTCAAAAACGCTTAATGAGAATTATTAAAAAAATGAATTATAATGCAATATGCAGAACAGTTTTTAAATCAGAAGGGATAATGACGGTTTACGCATTATACATTTATGAATGTTTAATGTTTTTGTTCTTAAATAGAGGAAATTTTGATCTGACAATACACCATCAATACAGTACAAGAGCAACAGCTATAAATTACCCCATACATCGCCTTACACTGACAGAGAAAAGCCCTCAATACATGTGCATAAGATTTTTTAACAAGTTGCCTGATAATATTAAAATAACACAAAGTAAAAAATTGTTTAAATCACACATAAGAAAAATGTTAATTGAATTGGAGCCATACAGTTTAAATGACTTTTTTACTGGAAGTACATGTTGAATATGTAAATTTTGTGTAGGACGCCTTTTTCATTTTGTGTTTGTTTGTATTGTATTATAAATGTAACATAATGTGAAATAAAGATATATTATTATTATTATTATTATTATTATTATTATTATTATTATTATTATTATTATATATTATTACATTTTCAGAAAGCCCTTCTAAAGACGAGTTCAATGATATATGATATGATGGGTCTGACGCTCGCCGTTTCGTAGTTATTGAGTATTATCTTCAGGAAATAGCCCATATTAAAATCGTGCTAGAAAGGTTAATAATTAAGTTTTTGAGCCTTAACTTGCGCCAAGAGATTTCTAATTTTATGTACTTTATTATGTAATTACTCAATATTCAACTTATAAAAAAAATTTGACCGTGTTGCCACATTCTATTGACAAATTCAGAGATATATGATACTCAGAATATGGCCAGGATTGAAATAGTGCTAACCAAGATCCCAAATTATCATTTTGAACTCTTAATTTGCATAAAAAATTTTATTGTTGAAAAAATCTAGCAAATAATTTATTTTCTGTAATTCGTCTCACGGGAAATTTTGCTCTATACTCTCTAAGAGCAAGAGCTGGAGTTTTATTATTTGATAAATAACATTCTAGCATATCAACTTTTTCTTCCACACTATACATTATTATTAATAAAAAATACTTAATAATTAACGCAATGTCAAATAATTTTTCAGTTTATCCCGGTTGTCAAGGCAATGATAAATCCTATAATAATTTTGGATATTTTGTTTACAAAGGCCACTCTGACTAAACGTTAAAATATGGTCATATTTAATGAATATGCCAAATAATAAAGACAGAGTAGGTAGGTACATCGTAGAATTACCTGTACATCTTCAGTCACTAACTAAATTTTTTCAGGGGCTTTGATAATCAACTAGTATACAATAATCTGATATATTCCAGCGAATAATATCAAATTTATGTTGAAAATGATATAGCAACCAAAATTAAATACGTGCATTTTACTGAAACTAGTTTTATTATAAATATTAATAATGAAAATGTTCCTATACTAACGTTACATCAATTACATCAAAGTGATAGATCATATATTACCTATATAACTAGAACTCAAACACTTAATTAAGTAATAATAAAAGTAATTTTGTTAGTTACAATTTGAATATTGGAGGTTTCCTGAAGATAATACTCAATAACTCCGAAACGGCGGGCGTCAGACCCATCATATCATATATCATTGAACTTGTCGATAGAAGGGCTTTCTAGAAATGTAACAATATACAGGGTGTTCCATTTGAAAAAATCGTGAGAATTTATGGTTTTCGAAATGTGGCAACACGGTCAAATTTTTTTTATAAGTTGAATATTGAGTAATTACATAATAAAGTACATACAATTAGAAATCTCTTGGCGCAAGTTAAGGCTCAAAAACTTAATTATTAACCTTTCTAGCACGATTTTAATATGGGCTATTTCCTGAAGATAATACTCAATAACTCCGAAACGGCGGGCGTCAGACCCATCATATCATATATCATTGAACTCGTCTTTAGAAGGGCTTTCTGAAAATGTAATAATATATAGGGTGTGCTATTTTAAAAAAAGGAACTTTAGTTCATCGCCCTGTATATAAACAGGTTATAAGTTTGAAAATATAAAAAAATTGAAGATAACTTTGAAAAAAACAATTTCATATAATTCTTTTTCTGTAGAAATTGTAGTTTCTGAGATAAGGTATAGGCCCATATTAAACGGGCCACCTTGTACAAACTGTAAAACGTCGACTCTACGGCTTTCTTGAGTCATGGAGAATGTTGCTGAAGACTGAGGAGCGAAGATTCACATCGAGCAGTTATGGAGGAATTACAAATAATCAAGGTTGAATGATGACTCGTATTAGTTGATGAAGTTGATGAAATTTGTTTGAACAGATAGATATCTACAGGCTATTATAAATTCGCGTCTCACTACAGGGATTTCGGAAACGGTAAGAGATACGAACTGGCTTAAATAGGGGCAAAGTTGCGTAATCAGGGGACCAACATTATGCCTCTAAAAAATCAAGGCTAACATGATTAGTTTTCGAAATATTTGAAAAAAACCGAAATTTTGAATATCGGTTTTTGTTCCATTTCAGCCTTGTTTGAGGTGATATTGAAAAAAGAAGAACACTTTCTCATGGCAACTTTATGCCTTCTATCGAATGGCACAATCAATTTTTATATGTATCGTTTCGTGTTTCCAGGACCATCATCAACTTAATTTTTTTAAATACGGCCCCGAAAATTTTATTACATTTTTAGCAAGCCTTCATGACCCCCAATGCTGTACTGCCTCAGCCCGAACCAGATTCAGACGTTTTGCCTCGAAAACTTTATCTTCAATGTATTCGTTAAAAATTTATCTAAAGTTTTTATTTAGATTTCTATGTTTACTGAATTATCGTACCTACACTTTAAGTGTCGTTAGACTCTGTGAAATCCATCTGGTTATTTAAATTATATTTTAAACCATCACGCATTATAATAAAACATTATTAGAGTTTTCATCTCGTGCCCATATTTATTTCTAAGTTTCTTGAATGCTCAAAATTCAAACATATTCTGATCTAATTTTTTGGATCTAATGGTAATAGTTTAAATAACCAGGTGGATTTCACAGAGTCTAACGACACTTAAAGTGTAGGATAATTCAATAAACATGGAAATCTAAATAAAAAATTTAGATAAATTTTTAACGAAAACATTGAAGATGAATTTTTCGAGACCAAACGTCTGAATCTGGTTCGGGCTGAGGCAGTACAGCATTGGAGGATCATGAAGGCTGGCAAAAAATGTAATAAAATTTACAGGGCCATATTTAAAAAAATGAAGTTGATGATGGTCCTGGAAAGACGAAACGTTACATATAAAAAATGATTGTGCCATTTGATAGAGGGCAAATAGTTGCCAGGAGAAAGTGTTCTTCTTTTTTCAATATCACCTCAAACAAGGCTGAAATGGAACAAAAACGGATATCCAAAATTTCGGTTTTTTTCAAATATTTCGAAAACTAATCATGTTAGCCTTGATTTTTTAGAGCCATAATATTGGTCCCCTGATTACGCAACTTTGCCCACATTTAAGCTAGTTCGTATCTCTTACCGTTTCCGAGATCCCTGTAGTGAGAAGTGAAATTGTAACAGCCTGTATATAAAAATATTGCCAGCATATAAAAACGATAATTTTTTCAAAAGAGCATTATCGTTTTTATAGTAACTTTTGATCCTGTACCATTTTTTAAACAGCTAATTTTGGTTTCATCATCAAGGGTTGATAATACGGACGCGACGTAAAATGCATAATACTACCACTATTATAACTTTCATTTGTCTCTCTTCTTTTTCAAACTCACCTAACCGAAGAAAGATCTTTATGTCTGTTCAATCGAATCTCCAGAGTACGTAAGAAGAAGATTATGTTATTCACTTTTTCAAAATATTCGGCTTCTTCTGAAGGTTTCAGTGAATCGTGATGGACTGTATACCAGGCTTGTTCGGTCTGCAGCTGTTCAGACATCTAAAATAGTATGTAAATTTAGCCGAAATATTGCAAGAAGATACAACAAAAAATCAATGACGCTGTGGATGTTACGTGAGTTAAGTGTATGGTGTGTATATCACAATAAATGCTGAAATTCAGTAAATGTTAACAATTAGTAAGAAGAATAAGCTATTTCTGATTTGCCTACTTCTCAACTAGTAAAAGCTACATATTTTTAATCTGAATAACTTTTACTTGTAATAATTAGCATTGACTGAACTGTTCTAGTATAAATTGGATAGGATAGGATGGTTACTGGTTACTGTCAGTACCTAAATGTTGTTTTATTAAGTTTCTCCAAGATTCACTAGTAAAAATATAAAATTCCCGTTAATATATTTAACATTAATACTTTAACTTTAACATTTAATACTGACGTAGTTTTCCACATAACACCAAAACACTATACTGCACTCGCACTGGCGCGTTTCGCCAACCAAGTGATCATCATCATGATTAAAACTCAGTTTTAATCATCATAATCAGTGTTTTGGTGTTATGTGGAAAACTACGTCAGTATTATCTTCACACCAAAGGTTCCAACCCCTTTCAAGAATATATAACATTTACTATTGCTTTAGGTATTGATAGCTAATAAAAGCTAGCATTTACTGAACTTCCAAATATTACTGTAACATATACATCGTAAACTGCAGCTATTATTTTATATTTACTCGTTCAAATGTCTTCTGTATGACGTTGGCTCTGTTAACCAATAACTGCTTAAAGTCCTCAAGGCATCTTTGCTTCATTTCCCTCGACTCCTGTGCGGTTATCTTGTCGGGATTACGCAGCCGAGCCAAGTATGGTGCTAGATAGTTTATGTCATCTTCCACTTCCTTCACCTTGTACATTCTTTGCTGCTCTTCTTTTTCCAGCATGGCAATTTTGTAATCTATGTTCTGTTCCATGTTAAATAGGGATACGTCCATTTTCGGGAATGCTAGTTCGTGTGCTCTTAGGAGTAGGAATTCAGCTATCTGAAAATAATTGATAATAGGACATAGGCTAATAATTATTAAAGAAGAAAGTGGGTAGTTCGTTTATTTGATCTATTTTTCTTCCTCTTTGACGATAATTTTCTTCTCATTTAGTTTTATTTATTTTATTACAGAGTCAGTTTAAGAGATTTTTAAGAAAGTATAAGGTTTTTTTGCTATCTATCCGCTGAGAAATTTATTGAAATAAAAATTTTATGAAATTAATTGCGTATATTTCACAATAAATAAAAACCAAACTTACGAAAGTCAAATCCTTGGTCAGCGAGGAAAAATAATACAAAACTTATATTAACTTATGAAATACGTCTATCACACCACTGAAAAGGAAAAAAAGAAGTAAAATGAAAATTTATGTCAGTATTCTGGAAACAAATGGAAATAGAAAACTAGGTAACACTATAATATAGAAGAATACGACAGTGTGGGATGACAGTATAAAAAAACAAAAAATTGCTTTTTCCACAATATTTTTTTATCTAAAAATTTAGGAGCGAAAAAACCTTGGAATTTTCCATAAAATAACCCAAAACCATTTATTTTATAATAATCGAGATACCTATAATGAAACAGGAATTTCGGACACAGTGGATAAATCTTTATACAACTTAAACCAGCTTTGGAAGCAATTATCTGAAACCATATATTTGGCCAAGAAAGCACTACAAATGACCTCGTCAGTAGCGCCAAAGCTGACTATAGGTAGTTTCCATTAGAAAAATCAAAATGGCACGGTTGGCTTATCGTCTGATCAAGAATAGTTAAATAAGATCGATATAGAGAATCGCTCTTGGCCATCGATAAGTTATAAGCTATACATACGTATTACAAGTGCGTGAATATTTTCTATAGACACTATAGAGGGAAAATAATGGCATGCAATGATATGAAAATGAGAACTTCCTCCTTTTTCAAACTTCATAATCAGACATGGATACGTAGTTACCTGATTCTCCATATCTCTTATACTACTGACAACAACCTCTTCATCCTTCAGCTGCTCCTCGAACAGGCAGTATAACTTCAGTTGCCTGGGCGGTTTCGCCCCAATTTCTGCTTGATACCCATAAGTCAGTTCCGGCTTAAAGACCATTCCCTCGCCAACTTCCGCTAGGGGTGGCTTGATAAAGGTTCTCGTGGAAGCCGTCACGTGATCCTTGCCATAGTGATATTTCAAATGGATCTCCCTCTTCACTAGTGCAAACGTTCTTACGGCGATATCGTCATCTGCGCGTTTTTCTTCGTTTCGGTTGAATTTCTGTACGATTTTCTGTAAAAGAAAAGTGGGAACTTCTATACACACCCTCATAATTTAATGGGCTATTAAAGACTTATTTATTATAGCTATCGGTCTTATAAATGATCAAGGTTGATGTAAGGACTGACGCAAATTCGCTTTTTTATTTTAAGTGTAGACATGCATTTAACGCAAAATGAAATATTATAATAAAGGATGTATGCCCTCAAATGAACACTGCGATGCAAATATACACATCGATATGTTAGTGTTCCAAAAGTGGTGGCTTCTCTTCAGTCTAGTGTCGCTATACCGGGATATCAAAAATTATCTTGGTCAAGGGTGGTTGTGGAATGTAAAACGTGTGTCTTACTTTAAATTTTTGAATATGTTTTGTTGTCAGAATCTGTCAAGTCATTGTGCTGAAATTTTCTAATCCAGTTTTTGAATCATGCCTCTTACCACACAGCACAAAATTTTCATGATTGAAGCCTATTTTCGAACGGGTGCGCTAGTTAATGGAAATTGGCAATACAGTCAACGTTTGTGTTTGGACAATTTTCGAGAGCACTTCCCAAACGTGGCAATATTACCGGACAATTTTTATGCGTGCCTTACAAATTGTGTTGAAGTGTTTCGCGAAACTGGTTGTGTGACTCATAAAAAAGGTGCTGGTAGACCAAGAGTTCGTACAGAAGAAGTTGTCAATGACGTTCGTCAACGTATGGAAGAGGAGCCTGCAAAACCTTTGAAACGTCTTTCTCAGGAAATTGGATTTTCTTATGGAACATGTCATAAGATTTTAAAGAAATACTTGAACATGCATCCATATAAGATGCAAGCACATCAAGCTCTTCTGCCCGCAGACCACCCCAGACGCCTTGATTACTGCCATTGGTTTGTCAATAATTTAATGAATGACGATCTTCTGGACTTAACTTTTTTTCTGACGAAACGTGGTTCCACCTTTCGGGATACATCAATTCTCAAAATATGCGAATGTGGAGCAATGATCACCCTCATGTTTTCACTGAATCGCCACTACATGCTCAAAAAATTGGTGTTTGGATGGCAGTTTCTAGCAGAAGAATAATTGGGCCAATTTTTTTCGATTTCACCGTCAACGCAGAAAAGTACAGACACAACTTTTTGGCTGAATTTGTGCAACAGTTAAACGATGATGAACTTCGGTACGGTTATTTCCAGCATGACGGTGCAACAGCACATACTACACGAGAAAATATTGCTTTTCGCCGCGAGTTTTTTTATGACCGGCTGATAAGTTTGCATAGGTACAGAAGTTGAGTTTCCTCCGAGATCACCTTGTTTGACAATTATGGACTATTTTCTATTTCCTTACTTAAAAAACAAGATTTTCGCAACTCCGGTAAATACCATTTGCAAGAACTGCAACAAAGAATTGTTCAGCAATGTGCAACCATAACGCCAGAAATGCTGCAAAACGCTTTACACAGCATGAGGAGGCGCGTCAACTTGTGCATCGAACAAAACGGGGGACATTTCCAACAATTACTGTAATTTAGTTTTTCTTGTTACTAAAACCGTTATTTCATAATTTGTAGTTCATTATTGTTTTACAACTGAAATAAATAGGTATGAAATTTGTAGGTTATTGATGATGTCAGTGTGACAGTGACATAATTATTTCAAATTTAAAGTAAGACACACGGGGTGCGTTTCGAATCGCGCATTATGCACATTTTGCTTCTTACGTTCGTTCCAATTTACGCATTCTGCACGTCGTAGCATCCATAGCTCCTCCTACTTTTGGTTTCGTAGCACGCAGGAGCTGCATCTTGTACGAGGTGATGCGTTTATGCATTGCGTGCAACTTAACCTGATTTTTTCAACTTTCGAAGGGAAGGGAACTGATTCTGTGGTGTGGTGTTGCTAGTTTCAATCAATTCGTTTGCAAGAACAAGAATGCCAGAAATTTTGCTGGTTTCTCCATCACGAATTTAAATAAATTTCAAATTGTTCACAAAAGTAACTGTCAATGTGTCAAAAGCCGTTCCGAAATGCATGAGCGCATCACACGCATCTGTTAAACGGAACGCTTTTATGTGTCACTGCAGCAGATGCGTTTGATGTACGATTTGGAATGCACCCACGTTTTACATTCCACAACCACCCTTGACCAAGATAATTTTTGATATCCCGGTAGAATAGAGGATGGCATATATCTGGAACATCTTTGGTGAACGGTCAACCAAATGAGCTCTCGTGCATTGTTCTTCTGCACATGGAAAAATTAATACGTAGTCGGATGGTATTTGTATGTGAATAGCTTTTAATTGTAAGTACCGATAACGGAATTATTCGTCTGTAATGTCTATCTATACAAGGTCGCTGATATATATGGAAACGGTCGATTATTTCCTAAAGTAAGATAGTTAGCAAAAAAATGTTAAACAGAAAAGTTTTAAGGTTTTTTAAAATCTATTATACCTAATAAAAAATAAGTATACATAATCAGTCAAAAAGTCATGGAAAAACAAAATTGCTCTTTTTTAATGGAACATCCTGAATATTTTTTCATTTTTAGTTATTGCTATAAAAGTAATGTGTTGAACAAAGGCTATGTAGCCCGTGTACCCTAGCAACCAATTTATGGTTGTTCTCTCTCCAACACACTACGCTTTTATGGCACACTCTTTTGGTCACATCTTCCTTACTATTATAATTAGATTCATTAACTCCTATATCAGTGTATTCGTAAAGGAACGTTCTAACTAAAAATTTAAGAATATACAGGGTGTTTCATTAAAAAAGAGCAACTTTATCTTTCCATGACTTTTTACTGATCCTGTATACCTAATTTTACTCTATTATAATGGATCCTAAAACCTTAAAACCTGTCACCCATATTAATAATAATCACAATAACATCAAGTTTACTAATGGCCACTAACCGCATTTTTAAATCAATCTAAGTAGTTCATATTAATAATTAAATAACGTGGGGGAGTATCTCAAAGAACCACCATTTTTAAAAAATGTTGTGAAATTAGAAAGTATCTGTGCATTTAGATAGGTAAGTTTTTCTTTGGATAAACATGAAATAGCAAATAGAAGTGTTTAATAAAATTTCCTTAAGTGAAGTACGTTTATATTTTTTTAACTAATTACGTTCTTGCTTTTTACTAATGTAAAATTTGAATTCATGGTAAATGCGCCCTTGATAAGCATTAACTTTGCCTTTTATAATAGGGAGGTTTTGAACACCTTAAATTTTTACCTTATCGTTATACTGACCACGCGCAGTGCCAAAAATGATACTCTTTTTGGAACTGCACATGCTCAGAATAACGATAACCATAGACAAGGGATTGGCGATGTTAGGTTGGTTAGTGACGATAACGACGTGCTAAAATTTAAGGGGTTCAAAATCTCTCTAATGAATTCGATAAGTAACCATGCCATAATAAAATTTTATATAATTATTGAGGTTACTGACATAAATACGGAAAATTTCGCATTAAATTATTTAATATTTCCGAAAAACGTTCTCGATCTGTTAATTGGGAGGGAAAAGAAAAACTGCTGCCTTTTTTGTAAAATTTTTAGGTTAACTTTAACTTATTGTAAAACATACCCAAACTGATAACTAGTTATTTAACATCATGCTAGCGTTAACATGCATTTAAATGGTATTATTAATGCAGTTTTCACTAATTACAATCTAGTCACGTCTTAGAACATTCTAAGTTTTATTATTAATAAGGCAGTACGTCTTTAACATTTTTTGCTAGCTATCTTACTTTAGGAAATAATCGACCGTTTCCATACATATCAGCGACCCTGTATATTTATTAAGTATAAAAAAGCTTTCGGGCGTTGTGGTATGGAGTTAGAGTTATTGAGGTGATGCTATTGTGTTACCTAATTGCTGCGGTAATTACCGAGATAAGAAGAAATGAAATCATAGAACCAGGTTGTGCATTTACCCATGCTTGAAGGATAATGCGGATAGATACACGGTACATTTGTTTACAGTTCCCATCTTACTAAAACTGCATTGACAGAAGTTTCAGAACATCTATAGAATGGATAAGCCATGCATATTAAGAAATATAAAACTATCGGAGAGAAGAACATGTGTGGAAGAAATGTTGCTAATATTATTTTTGAGCTAAATAACACAAGGAAGGAACAAACTTTATCTTAGTTTTCTGTTAAACAGTAACAACAATGTCAATTAGCTGTATCTTTCTTAGGGCTATTATTCTACACAGTGTGATACTATATATCAGAATGGTTCATTTTCCGATGGATATTTTTTAGCCATCTTCAAAAAATTACCATCGGGAAGAGTAGAGTTGGGATTTGAGGCCAGAAGCCCGGCCGGGCCGGGAAAATCTGCATATTTTACTGGCCGGGCTGGACCTGGCCCGATGCTTTGTAATACCTGGCCGGGCCGGGCTGAAATTAAATTGACCAGGCCCGACTGGCCGGGCCGGTTCGGGCCTGGCCTGGCCGGATCGGGACTGGCCGGGCCTGTTCGGGCCTGGTCGGTCCGGTTCGGGCCTGGTCGGGTCGGTTCGGGCCTGGCTTAGCCGAATCTGGCCTGGCCGTTTCGGGCCGGATTGGACCGATTTCGACCTAACCTAGGCTAACCGGTTTGCTGTATAACAATTTTAAAATACTATATCTTGTTCTTCCTATGAGGAATTTGATTTCATAATAACTTGAGGTGTTTCACCCATTTATCTGACCATTTACGGCCAATCTCACTCATACTACTTAAAATTTAAAGTGTCCCAAAATGGAAAAATTATACTTAGGAATAAGTATTACTCTGATATTTAAGCACATCTAAAAATTCTTACACAGACTTTAGAATTCGATGCAGAATTTAAAAATGAAATATTTGAAAAAATAAAGTTGATGGTCGTAACTTCTTTTTGGACTACCCTGTATACATGAATTGAGCATAAAAAAATCGCATTAAAAAATAAAAATCCACAAGTCCGAGTGTTTTTCCAAAAAACACACCGCTGAATTTTAAATGAATTTAGACATCACTTCTGGGACTCACTGTACATACATATAATATCTTATACTACTATATGTATATAGAGGTATATACGGTCATTGATGAGCCCGTCCAAGATACTAACAGGTCGTTGTGTAGCCCGCAAATACGTTGTGTAGCCCGATTTCGGGCTCAACAGCGTATCCAGGTGTATTTGGTCATTGCTAGGCTTATATAGTGTTAGTAAGGCTGTACACGAATTTTATGGAGGGCTTCACAAAGTAGTGTTTATGAGTTGGACATACGCCAGGAAGTTCATATAAACTCACTGTAGGTGGCGCTGTTTTGTATACCTTATATACTGTATAAGTCTTGCGTAGCCCACCAATGAACATGTCTTTTTTTAGCCCGAAATCTGGCAACACCGCCGTTTCGATCACGGGGTCACGATTTTAGTTTTGGGCCGAAGCCCGCCCACCCACCTTACGGTTTTAGGCCTGATCACGGGAACAGTGAGGTTTTCAACGTGTAGTTAGTACTGATAATTTTAGAGAATTCACATACGTGCTTTTACTAATGTTTATTATATATTCGTATATAAACTATTATTTTAATTGTAAGTAATTTTCTCGGATCCAAAATTCTCTTGCAGAATTTATAATTACTTATTTTTATATTTAACAGCCAAGCAATGTCTTTGCAATTTGGAGCAGATAATTGTAAGTCTATTATACTGTAGCGAAAAAATATCGGAACACTTATACCTACCTAATGGAAATATATCTACACATTTTGCAAAACTAATTTCAAATAGGTTGTATTTTTGTAAATTTTTATTTGGCTTTACTTAAATATTAACGTAAATAATTTACATTAACATGTTGGCTTTCGACTGACGAAAATTAAAAAAAAAAATTCCCTTTAAAATTAAAATAAAAATTTTAAATTTGTTATCGGTGCTATAAGGATGGCAATCATCAACTTGACGCAATTTCATCGGTGGTTGCTACCCTTGGGGGGTAGTTCGCCCTCAATTTTACGCCCAAAATATTTTATATACTTGTATGATGAAGAAAACAGATTAATACGACAATTGATACTTCCAGATAAATTTAATATTAACGAAATTGGCTTTAGTGAGCAAAACATAGAAAAGAATAGCAAAAGCATAAGCAAAAGAATAGCCAAGAGTGACTTACCAATCAAATTTTATTCTAAAGTGTTTTTCGAATATCAAATAAAAGAATCAGGTAGTATTCAAAAATTTTAAGTTAATAATATTAAAAGGCCGAAACGTCGCAGGAAAAATCTGATGTCATAGGTGTATAGAGCATAAAATGTTTTTCTAAAAGTGTATTTGATTAACCATACATACAGTGTGTCCAGCCAGGAGATAACACGACCCATATCTCAGAAACTACTGAGGCGATTTTTAAAAAACTTTGTACGTTTAGTAAATACAGGGTGTTCTCGGCAAACAAAATATTTTGACAGTTTTGTGACTTCCGGTTGCACCGGAAGTAGATAACAACTTGCTTAATTTAAATGGAAGACCCTGTATATTTCTCCATATTTTTGGATTCTACATACAATTTTAGGGCCCATTTGTGTATTCCTAAAATGTAGTTTTCGAGATATTAATTTTTTTAACAAAAATTTGACGGATGCCCACTTGCAAAGAAAATTTATCAGTGAATTAGCCATCGACTAAATTAAAAGTATTTGACTGTGAGCGTTATAAGGAAGGCGGTAGGTAATTAACGGGCGATTTAAAAATATTTAGTTGTATACAGGGTGAGTACAGTGACAATGGAAATATCCAACTAAAAAAAATAAATATCTTCATTTTTTTAAATGGACAAACAACAAATTTTTTTTATTTTAATGAATTCTAAGCCCAAAAATATGGGTGGTTTGTATTCATTTCCCCACCTAATCATAACGGTTTCTAAAAGTGACTTAAATACTATAAATCCTCCCAATTTCCCCTTTTTTAATAAATTCTAAGTGGGCCATGTTATAAAAAAAACAGTTTCTGTGAATTTATTTTAAGTATTCCAATAATAATTGTTCAAACACCACTATTCACTTGTAAACCACTTTCCCATCTGCGATGTATAGCATCTGTTGTCACTTTTGCATTTTCTCCGGTGATACAAACTGAAAGGCTACGCGCAAACTTTTATAAAAAAAATCAAGGGGTGCAACATCTCGTGATCTTGATGAGCAACGAAAAAGATCCCTATTTGCTACCCGTTGATTTTCAAAATTTTGTGTTAAAACTTCTGCTTTATGTGATGGTGCCACGTTAAATTGATATTATAGTTTGGATTGTTCATTATTTGACAAATATTTAATGTATTGGATTTAAAATTTATTTAAAATATCTAAATAGTTTTCACTTAAAATGAAAATTACTGTTGGTGATGATTTTGAAAAACGAAGAAAATTATAAAATTTGTAAGATACTCCCATATGCTAGATACTTGTATTTTACTTGGAAATAAAATAACTCTCTGTATAGAATAAATCTTTTAATAGCTCAACTGAACACGAACTCGCCTCTATATTATGAATATCTTAAAAAATAATCATAATCATATTCCAATATCGAAGTGTGTCATTATTTATAAACAATATTTCGGGTCCATATGTTGAGTCAGGTCCAGAGGAACTCATGGGGTGTTTCAATTATGATGTGCTATCAGATGTCTAATCAGTTAAACTACTTTAATAAAATTTCAGATAACAATGGAAGTGTTTCTCGCTGCACAAAACACATTATTTGTCAACTGGCCTGAAAATTTCGTTTCCTAATAAAATGAGGATCTACTTGTCAGTTGAATAATCTATTTTTTGTAAATTTAGATTCAACAGTTCACACAACGTCTAAGAAATCTTCATCTTATTGGTATTTTATTAAAATAAACTAGAAATGGGAGAAAATAGCTCTCGCGATTTTCGTTCCCATTTCAACTAGGAATGGGAGAAAATCACTGATTTCTAGCCCTACCGGGGGTCCTGGCCTGCGGCCTGGGGTCTCCCTTCGGGTGACAAAAGCATCCAGAATAATATTATTTTTAAGAAAATAGATATTAAGAAATTTTGTATCTGGAATGATGTAATTATACTAAACTTTTCTCAATATTTTGATGAATTATAAGGGTACTTATTCTTGATGGTAAAACATCATAATTTTTTAAGTGCTGAAGTAGAATTTATTTTTCAGTAAACATTTTTATCAATTTTATCAATATTACCAAACATATATTGCTGTCATAATTGTAGCAGCAAATTAATATTGTAGATATTTACTTTTGTAAGCTAAAATGATAAATTTGACAGATTGCCAAAATTAAGGAATTAATTCCAAACTAATACTAATAAATAATTGGAATTAAAAGGTGAAAAAGAAGTTAGCCTCCAGCGTGTCTCGAACTCGCGAAATCAGCATTATGATTTTTGGAATCCTACAACTATCCCATTGCGCTACTGAGACTGTTGTCAGAAATTTACCTTGAGATGTTTAAGTATGTAAACTGTACGTGTTATCCTAAAAAATAAATTTTTACCGATTTTTTAATTGGAAAAGCATTTCGCTTCAGTATTTTGGTAATCAGAAGTTTGGCAGTCAGTAGGTACTATCGATTCCGTTAGTAATATTTCTCATAGGAAAATAATGAAAATAACCTATCTGAAGTTTAATTAATTTGACAGTTTTCGTGGGAGGTGCTTGTCGTGTTAGTGCAATCTCACATCGGCATATAAAATGAGAAAAAAGTTGGGACGGATGCGACTCGAGATTTTCGAAGACGAAATAGACGTAGATGGAGTCCAAGTACGGTCTCGAAAAAAAATCTCAAAGGATTAGAGAAAGGACTGAACTTTCGCGTGAAGCCCTTCTCGAAGCCGTAAAAATTAGATCAGGGGCGAGGCGAGGGGGTTCCGCGAAAAGTCGGGATTTCGGCGGGCGTGACGGGACCATTAGGAGCAAGGACAAACGCCGGTGCTAGCCGCATCTCTCTCGTCGAACGGCGATCGACGAAAATTTTGTAGAGGTTTTTTGAAAAAGCGTTTAAATTGGGAAAACGCGTAAGAAACGGGACGAAAATACCCTTACGCATTGGAAAAAAGCCGAGGAGATAGCTTTGAAACTTTGTGGATTCGGCGACGGAATTTAGAGCGAGACAGAATCGATGCGTTTTAATATACATGGAATATGGATTCGCAGAAACTGTTTTTTCTTAAACATGGCTTACTTGGGATTAATTAAATAAGGAAGCATACAATTTTGTTGAATTTATAGAATTCTATTAATAACTTAGAAACTGTTATCAAAGTCTACACATAAAATAAGTCCGCTCACACAGAATTGAGGGCATATAGAAGAAGCATTGCTTATTTTCTCTATTTTTTTGTTTAAATGTATAATATGAGGCATGTGTTTTGTTGTTGATAAACCATTTTAAAAATATCAAATATTTTTTAATTATATTATTGTAGCAACCGCGTAGTAGTTATGAAAGATATGTCGTAGGTTCCTACTTTAAATTTCGAAGGAAGTACACTAGTGACATAAATAATGTTTGCCTACCATAACTTATCAACATATCTAGGAAAAAAATAGTTTTCCAGCCGGAAATCTAGGATATTACTAGAAATACGCCTTTTTCTGTTTTTCCATTTTACAATACTCATTAATAACATTTTACATAACAACTTATTTAAGTTTTAGAAGTATTTTATATTTATGTACGTACTGCTAACGCATGTAACTTATTACCTACTAGTTAAATGATTCTTGAAAATTGACAGTGCATTCTCAGTTTACAATTTACTTAAACATTCAGTATGTGTAAAGAATATCATCTGTCTGAATGTAATTTTGCTTGAGTTTTTTCTATGTAGCCTTAAAGAGGATGGATAGTAAAAAAAAATTTTTCAGTAATTTAGTGTTTTATATCGCCAATGTCTTGTATTGAATGTTATGTTATTTTTATTAACATAACAGAAGCACAACTAGTTCAGAAATATCGATAATAATAATAGATGGGAATATGACTTTGATTTATATTTAATTCCGTATTTCAGTTACTCCAGTTAAAATTATGATTTTCGGCTCTAACCATGTAAGACAAGAAGAATGAAAGAATTAAAGATTTCAACTTAAAGAAAATACAATGTGAAGAATAGATTGTTAAATTACAATTAGATTCTTGAGAAGTTCTAAGGGAGATAATTAAATACCTATTTACATTTGTTCTTCCATTAACAGAAAATACAATTAGTGATTTTTGAAAAATATTAAATACCTAAATATTGTACAAAATGTATTTCAAATATTTGGTACTTACATAAAAATATTGGTTCGTTAGTGTTCCAAGTGTTGGTATTATCTCGTTTTTTAATACTACCTACTATCCTTTTGGGATTTTCGGGATTATAAATAACTATTACTTAAACTTTATGTAAGTTTGTTAAAATCCTGAATAGAAATGCCCAAGAATATTACGGGTACCTACTCTATTTTAAAAAACACGGAATCATTTGCGTTGACAAGTCGCGAAATAAAAAAGTTATATGCATGAGCCAGGATTTTGTGACATCCAGTATATTAAAATACACATATGGAAAAATCATTTTGACATCACATAGACAGCTATACAGCTATTATGTAAAAGACACAAGAGAAAAATAATTTAACTTTTCCCTTTGCAAGGTTTACAAGCTTCTTACCTCGACTTACAAAGATTTAATCATAAAAACACATCATTTGTCTCCTTGAGCATCTTCCACAGACAGATACAGTTTTTATTATTTCATCAATTTGCTTTTCAGGTCAAGTTAATATCGAAAATGGTATTTAAACGGGCACAAAAGTCGGGCTACATAAGAACCGTAAGACTTATAAAAATATATACTCGGGCTACACAAACTAACGTTTATATCTTTGGGCTTTACAACATCCTGTTACTACCTAAAATTTTAAATTAAGCAACTAAGTTACCCCTCTAATAATGCCCTGATTTATAGTTAAAAGAAGGGTTAATGGTCACAGTATATACTCCTTTAACTCTGTAATTAAGCCCGGGTGCAACAGAGACCCGTCCGTCTCGCGGGCTCCTATTATAAGTATATATATATATATATACCTATTATAAGTATATATATATATATATATATATATATATATATATATATTACAAGTGTTAAATGTAAAACATTATGTTTGTGTTTAAGTTGTTGAACAAATTTGTTTTCGGAGTTTGTATTTTATTTGATAATGAAATAAAAAATTATTCTATTAAGGTTGTTTTGTTCTATTTTGTGAGACATTTGAACGTTTCATTAAGACATAAAAGAGTTAATAAATTTATGAATTGTCATACCTATTGTCAATGTCAAGTAGGCAGGATTTCTGGTATGGCCGAATGTGGCTTAGGCAGACTGGGTTGAATTTGGGCGGACCGATTCTGGCTAAACTTGCCTTGATAGAGCCGGGCCGGATCAGATTCGATTTGAGCTTCGATTCGACTGGCTTGGTCGGGTTTGGCCTGGCCTGACGTAGCCGAGTCGCGCCTGGCCTGGTCTGGTCGGGCCGGGTCTGGCCTGGTCTGGCCTGGTCTGGCCGGGTGGGGTCTGGCCTGACCTGGTTTGGCCGGGTCTGGCTTGGCCGGGCCGGGCCGAATTCAATCTGGCTTGGTCGGGCCTGGCTCAAATCTGGCCTGGCCGGGCCATAATTGTCAAGAGGTCTGGCTTTAATTGGGCCAAACGTTCGGTGGGTTTATCTGGCCTGGCCTGGCCTGGCCTGAATTTTTTTAAAAAGTCGCAACTCTAGGGAAGAGTAGTACTTTTTACAACATATAATCACACTATTCTGTGAATTGATATCTGAGATAATTCAAATTTGGGTTTATGCATGGGGATCTCGGAAATGGTAAGATAGGAAGCCTGATAACAGGGGCAAAGTTGCGCAATCAGAGGACCAATATAATAAGTGAAAAACGTCAAGGCTAACTTGATTGGTTTTTGAAACCTTGAGAGGGGTTGGAACCTTTTGGTGTGAAGATAACACTCAAGTAGTTTTCCACATAACACCAAAACACTATAGGTACTGCACTCGACGCGCGTTTCTCCTAGTAAGTTGACATAATTTGGAGATGATTAAAACGGATCAAAACAGTTTTAATCATCTAATCAGATAATTAATAAATGTGTTTTTTTTTTGATAATCTTTTGGACTATCTTCAACAATACAGATTGAACGAAAGAAAACCCCGAAAAATTAGTGACTTAAAAAAAATTGATGTTTCGAAATGGAACTATTAAAGGCGGATTCTTCGGGACAAAATGTCTAAATTTGCTTTGTGCGATGGCAGCATAGTGTCAGGAGACATAGAGATTTCAAAAAATGTAATAAAACTTCCAGAGTAGTATTTAAAAAATTTGAATTATTTTATCAACACCCTGTATATATAAAACTACACAACATTGTGAATTCAACCTACATTATAGCTCCAATCAGAAGAAAGTTATACATCCTGTATAGAGATATATGTATAAGTGTGTTGCATCTGCTTTATATCGGTTATATAATGAGTGTGTACAATTTAGAATGCGTATGCATTCAAATTTTAATTTGTTAATATTGTTTTGATACTAATATTACTTGCTATTGTAACGCAGTTTTCGGATTTGGAACTATATAAGAACATAAATAATAAATTAAATTATGTGATCACTGTTTCTTTATTTTGTGAACAATTTTACAATATGTTGAACAAAGGAGAATAGATTAATTATATATCCTATGCAATGTCTTTTGAAAGGTCCGTTACACCACCACCCCCCATTGAATTTTGGCTAAAAAATTTAGCACCGATTTGTACCGTTTGGCCGCAGCGGTTCGGAATGTATACCTAGTAATTTCAATGCGGGGGTAGGCTAGTAGCACAGCTTATATACATAAAGCTGTGCTAGTAGGCAGTGTAACGGACCTTCTTTTGTCATTTAATAATTCGGGACAACATAGCTAGAAAAACTATGATTTTCTTTTATAGTTGTTTCTAATTAAAACATTTTCTTACCAGTATTGGCCTTCTGGTCAAATGGGGTTTATCCTCGTCTTTTTTTAAAACATAGGAGGCCCTATCTGCATCTTTTTTCACGTAGGTGGTCTGTCTGTAGTACATTCTAAGAGAAAAGTATACACTACATATTAAGTATATATGAGAGATGTCTTGATAATGCTATTATTTTTCTTTATATGAGATTCTGTTTTCCGATTCTTATTTTGAAGGGCCAAAAGACTTGTTTTATGTAATGGATTTTTGAATTTTTTTGTTTTTCGAGTATATGTATACCCTGTGATACCAATTCTCGTGTTTTATGCCATTCCCGAGAATAAGAGATAGAGCAAACATGATAAACGTGGCCAGAGCTCTTTTGCTCTAGAAATAAGAACAGCTCAAAATACACCCATCTATAGTATCAGTTTTCAATTTGTTGTCAAAATAAATAGGCTTTTATTTGTCGTTAGTTAATTCATACTACGACTATGGTAATAGAAATAGAAACCTCATGCCTTTTAAACCGTGAAGCTTTGGGCCCGTCGAGCGACCTCTTTAGGTCAGTTTGATTGCAAATATTTGGAAAATAATGGTTTAAAAATATGCTTATGCCACACTAAGAAAAAGTGTGCATGCTCAAAATATAGATGTTTTTTCTTTAGAGCACTTAAAATGCCGCGCAACATGGCTCTGCACCCACCCTTAAAATGCCACAAAAGGCAACGTTTTCTTATTAGTGCTTCAAGGATGTTCCAGTAAAAAGAGTATGTAAGAATCATCAATATATAAATATAAGTAAATTAAACGAAAGAATATAACACACCTATGAAATGTAACTCCCAAAATTTTTATTTTTCGTGGTTTTAGAACAACCACAAGCTGCACAACTAACCATAACCGTTCGTTTTAGGCACTTTTACAAACACAACCACTATCAATAGTCAACAATAAATGAGTCACACTTGGCCGTTCAAGATGGCCGCTTCCGTCCCGTTTTCTACTGTGGCCGATAGAGCGTACCCTCCTTCCTGTCGTTTTAAATTCAATGGTATCACCCACTAGATAGATAGATAGATAGCATTTATTTGTATATAAGCTAATCAGCTATTACAAAGGTTGGTACAAATTATTAGAGATACAATAGTAAGTATTCAATAAAATAAAATATAAGAAAAATAAAAAAAAAACATAATAACAGTAGTATTTGAATTAACTGTTCATAAAAACAATAACAGTAGTAACAGCAATAGTTGTATGAAACGATAAGATATAATATTACGATATCACGCGAAACTACTTATATCACCCACTATAAAAATGCGACAAAACGAAAAAAAATTCTTCACAATGTAAATATTGTGCTTCAAAAAGTATATAGGAATGATATATGTAAATCTATCCTATAAAAAACTATACAGAGTGGCCGTTATTTATCTCCTTACATGGGCAACTTTTTTATTTTTAGAGGTACAAGATCGATTAAATGGGGAAAATTGGGCACAATTTTGATAGCATACATTACTGTTTTCAAGGTTGAAAAATTGCCTCAAGTTCCTGAGATACTGTGAAAAAACTGAAAATGGTACGATTCTTTCATGGCTATAATATTTCGTAACCGGCCTATGTAACATTTTAATCCTAATATAACATTTTGCACCCGGGTGGCAATAATAATAATAATAGTAATTAAATAATAATTCAACAACAAAAAAAATAATAATTAAACATCTTCTCTCCGCTTGCCCGGCATATGCAGTCTCGGCCTATATCCACACCCCACAGACATAATGCCGCTTTATGAGTGCTTTACTACTTTCTACGTCACTCTTACGAGATAGACGAAACACCAGTGCTGCCATACGCTCCTGGAGATATAAAGTCCATTCTGGGGAATGAGAAATGCAGAATTTATTGGAACTACTCATTTCCCACGCTCAGGCAGATTCGAGCAAATAAGCCTGATGTAGTCCTCCTCGACCACCAGCTCAAGACAATGTTTGTCATCGAGTTCTCTCTCGGCTCCTGCCGAGACCAACATTGTCTTGAAAGAGGAGGAGAAACCTATCGAGACCTTCTCTTCGAAATCCGCAGACTCCATCCAGACATACTGTGAAGCTTGTGGCACTGATAATAGAAACCCTCCGTAGAGCAAGAGATATACTGCTTTCAGAACTGAAGATCATACCGGCATGCCGAAATTCGGCAGATCTTCTAGCCGGAAGGATGCAGAAGGCCGTCATTCTGGGCTCATTACATTTACTCAGGGCACACGATTCCCGGACCCAGTAGTTATTCACCCCACCCACGGACGTGGGGAGTAAGATAAAAAATGTAGAATGTTGTTTCTCCATATCATTTCAAACGCCACGAAGAATATCAAAAATCAGGTTAGAGTACAGACCACACTAGATTAACCCCACAATTATTAAAAATTTAAAAATATGAATATTATAATGAAATATGAAAAATAAGAATTCACTCCAAACCTAAAATATTTTGCATATATTATACAGTGTGATATATGTATTCATGGTATACCCCTCTTTAATCCTTTATTTTTTTAGACACTTTTTTAAAATTTGCCAAGGCAGCGGTACTTATTAAATGTCACTTTTGGACATAAAAATTACCTTTTTCCACTTCCGGTTCCAACGGCAGTTAGTAATAGCAAAGTCTACATATATTCTAATATGTAGACTTTGGTAATAGCGACTAGTATATTATATTTTTTGAATGTACGTTATATTCTGAATCCAACAATATAACAAAAGTGATATTTCAGTATCGAATTACTTTTTGGACTCTATGTTACTTTTGAATTTTTAGCCATTGCCGTATAATTCTAATGGATTTTAACCACAAAAAAATTTAAGTGGCGCCAAAAACATTTGATTTATCTACTTACCTACAGGGCGTTAAAATTCTTCAAAGTGGTTATAGAGCGGAAACAAGTTTTTTTAAATAGTACCATAATTGTGCCTACTAAGATACCATTAGATAGTATAATTACACAACACACAACACAAATGAAAGAATAATTGATATAGAAAACTTCCCTAAACCCAGTTTTGCCCGAATTTAACAACAATAATCATAATAATTTGACAGCTGATTGGGGTTCTCGCCATTTTAGTTTTTAAGGTAAAAGGTCTTTGGACACGTAAATCTGGTATGCTCTATCTTTACATAGGTACATACAAACATATTGATAAACATATAGAATAAGAAAATTTAACGTAATTATCTAAGACATTTTTTGTATCTCAATAAACAATTGGGCCATCGAGGATATGAATAGTGTCAATAAAAAATATCGATATAATAAAAAATAATTTGCAATGCCAGACCAAAAATATAAGTTAGATATTTAATTATAATAATACAATAAAATAATATTGATAATAGTATGTTTTTCGAAATTCAATTCTGCCCATAAAAAAAGGATAGCTACATAGTAAAAAATAATATAAAAATATCATAACCATAAAAAGATTACATTAAATATGTATACATACAGGGTTATTCAGAACTTATCTCTAAAACTTTGAGGATAAGTGCATCCTTAAATAAGAAATCGATATCACCAAAAAAATGTATAATAAAAGTCTTAGGATTTCCCGTAAACAATGTTTAAAGTTATACCATTTATAAAGGACTACGTACTACGTAGATGGGCAACTGTACTTCAACGACATTTGATATACCACATTCCTAAAAATGTGGTAAAAAAAGTAAACACGTTTTTGTACCTGCAACGCCTGGTTCAGACATCAGAGTAATAAATAAAGGGGAGACCGTTATTTACACTCTAAAGTGAAGCCTTGAGGTAAATGTATTTACAAACATCGGTCCCTGCAACGTCCTTGACATTGATGCCGAAGTTACTTTTTTATAGATGATACTGGACACTAGACTAGTCTAGTATCATCTGTAATCAGGTCCTTGAGGCAGTGACCAAATTTCTTACGAAAATAATGGGATTCTTTGAAGAAATACAAGCAAATTATGGAGCCATAACCAAAAACAAATTAAAACAATTCACAAATATAAGCAACAAAATTTTAAAGTATTTAAGTAACCTACGAAGAAGTCCGAAAACTCGGACGAAACGTCGGAGAAGGTATCAATGTAAAAAAAATGAGCTGAAAGTCCTCCAAAAATAAAAAAAATAAAAAGATTTTCTTTTGGTTTTTTTATTGAAGAAATAAATTACTTTTTTATTTTTATAGCTAGGTACAGCCGTCATCATTTTCATTGATTAACATGTAAAGATCTACCACATTTTTGACCTCAATCAATTTACAAATTAGTTACATTGTAATATGTTTAAGGCTACCCACTATTTTTTTGTGACTTGTGTTATAATTATAGGCTCTCCATATCCATCAATACATTATTGAAATTTCTAGCGATATTAAGCGCCGGAAGTGGCAACATTGCCTGGTATTAACCTAATAGCAAGTAACGCCATTATTTTGAAATCAAAAATTGGTGAAGCCGAGTGTTTTATGTGTTCTTAAACTGTGTTTTTGAACTTAACTTTTGTATATAATTATGTATATTGTAAGCATTTCCGTGATATAGCTTGATACGCCACTACGCTGATACGATCAGGGACCATCGTGTGTTCATTATGTATTGTTTGTTTATCAACATTCAGTAGGTTGAGGTTACATGTTTACATTATGCTTTGAAATAGGGAATGCGGTCTCCCCTTTATTTATTACTCTGATGTTCAGACCGAGCGAATAAAGTTGGAGTGGGGATAATATCTCTATTGTCTATTCAGTCATCAGTCTATCTGCGTCGCTCTCAGTGCCGGTGTTTTATTTATCGTAGGAGTGTAAAACTGTAAAATTTTCAAAAAGGCTCATGTGTACAGTAATGCTGAGTTAATGGACTGTTACCAGTGGATTATCAATTACGAGTTAGGTTTTGTGAGTGGTTGTTTGCAGCAAAATGCTGAAAATCCCCAATTTACTTAATAATTTGCGTTTACAAGTATCCAGTGGACCAGTATCCAGCGGCGTGCAATGAAAAATTTTTAAATAGTTTTCAGACCCGCCAAAAAATTTTTTTTTGCACTACCGCATTTGTACATGTATGTTGAACATCCCCAAATTTTATTATAGATAAGTTCTGAATCTGTATAAAAATGGAATAAGTACAATATTTATTTGTTCTTACTTGTCCTCTCTATTTTCATAATGTTCTGTTAACGTATCACCCTTGACCTCAAGTTTGGCCAACGAATCATATCTTCCTCTAGAGTTGTAGATGATGGTTCTTTCTGCGTCTTCAGAGTCTTGATTTTTATAGTAAATATGTTCTAAAAAAAATATAACTAAACCACTGCCAATATTTTTGTAATCACTACAACAGGTCTTTTATATTTTCAAAAAGGTACGCTTTGGAAGAAATACTAAAAGTTATTTAATCCAGTTTTTTTGTAATCAAAGTACAAAAATCTTCTTGAGGTCTTGGAGTTAGAATATGACGACTATCTGTCTTACCTTTACTATAATTTAAGTTAAAAATTTGCCTAAACTGGTTATCCCAGGTTACACGTCTATTTGTTATTCAGTATTCAACTGACGTCTTTAATGAAATTTGCATAGGAAATATTTATGATTTCACACCAGGTGAAAATCGTATACATTGTTGTTGAAATTAGCGGCCCACCATTCGAGCCTTCGGAGACGGTGGGAGAATTATTGTTGGTTCTGTTGAAATGGTTACTGTACCATTCGGTGAACAGTAACATTTACAGTTAGAACGTCAAAAACAAATTGCACATGCACTGAATCGTCAATGTACGGTTTTAGATGAGTGTTGGAACAAACCTTTTATTAGTGAAGTAAAATCGCCGGTCTAACTCGCTTCTATCTAGGGATAGAGATCTAAGTATATAGAAACCAGCATTTGCGCTATAAACTTGAGCACCCTGTAATGCTTCACTCCGATAAACACGAGCGATTTTTGAAAATTCGATAGTTCGAAAACGGTTACAGATATCAATCCTTTTAAACTTTTTCAATATCTACGCTACATTTCATTGGCAGCATATACAGGGTGTCAATTAAACAGGGGGCAAAAATTCAAGAGGTTATTCCTTGGACTATTCTAAGGATATTTTATCCTTTGATGATTTTTGAAAAAGCGCTTTGTTGCGAAGATATAGGGTGAAAAAAATTTTCAACAAACTGTTGGACGGTTTGGAAAATTCTGAGAGATAATGTGTTGTACCCA
The DNA here is from genome assembly GCA_963924545.1 of Pogonocherus hispidulus. Classification (NCBI taxonomy): domain Eukaryota; kingdom Metazoa; phylum Arthropoda; class Insecta; order Coleoptera; family Cerambycidae; genus Pogonocherus; species Pogonocherus hispidulus. The sequence continues at coordinate 82,951,970 of OZ004693.1, forward strand.
TACCATATTCAACGCGTTCAGGCACTTCTTCCTGCGTATTTTGCTCCACGTATTGCATTTTGTCAATGGCTTTTTCACACATTGGTTGAAATCCCTCAACTACTTACGCTGATTCTTTCTACCGATAAAGTCAGTTTCTCGCGAAATGCAATAAGGAATTTCCACAATAACCATGTGTGGGCTGACAAAAATCCACATGAGATTTGTGAAGATCGGTTTCTACATCAGTTCTCGTTGAACGTTTGGGTTGGAATTGTGGGTGACTGGCTAATTGGACCGGTATTTCTACCAGGAAGACTTACCGGCGAAGTATACCGCAACTTTTTGGAACAAACGCTACCTCAGTTTTTGGAGGATGTACCATTGGCTACAAGACAGGCAATGTGGTTTATGCATGATGGAGCACCACCTCATTTTAGTGTAGTTGCTTGAGAGTTTTTAACAGCAACATACGGAGATCGCTGGATTGGTCAAGGTGGACCTCAAGTATGGCCTGCTCGATCCCCGGACTTAAACCCCCTGGATTATTTCCTATGGGGCCATCTAAAGTCATTAGTTTATACTAGGCCAGTGGAAGATGTGGACGATTTAAGAGATCAGATAATTGCTGGGTGTAACTCAATAAGAAACGACCCTGGTGTTTTTGAAAGAGTTCGGGAGTCTATGAGGAGAAGATTGGATGGTTGCATCCGAGCTGGAGGTAGCCATTTTCAACAATTCTTGTAGGTTCAGAAATGTTACATGTAATTTTTAGTAATAAATTGTTATTTGTTGAAAATTTTTTTCGCCCTATATCTTCGCAACAAAGCGCTTTTTCAAAAATCATCAAAGGATAAAAAATCCTTAGAATAGTCCAAGGAATAACCTCTTGAATATTTGCCGCATGTTTAACAAACACCCTGTATATACAAATTTTGAATATTTCACATAGCTAACTGCATATCGAAGTTTGTCATGCACAATTTTAGAAGTTTTACCTTTACGTCATTTTTTTGGTAATATATAGGTGTACTACCAAAAAAAGATTTATACCGTTCGAAGCGCTTAGGTTTTGTGCTTAAGTGGTTAAAATGTCGGAGCGGTATCTATGTCTAGCCGCTTTTTTGAATGGCGATGTATGTACTCAAAATCACATGTTTTCGAATTGTGCAGAAAACGTACTCTAAGGCCATTTAAAAAAATTGTCCTACTAAAGAAGTTGTAGATCACAATTATGCCCCAAAATATGGTCTACAAAATGGCATAGGCTTCACTTTATGCATTGCATCACTCGATCGCGACACCGCTGTCTTTAACCTTGAACGAAAACTCCTAACTTAGTCCCCATATGCAAACATAAACATTTCTAACAGCAGCAATGACTACATTGTTGTTCCTGTCAGCAGAATTTTACTGAAATCAGCATAATCATCTCTTTTCAGTACATCAGTATATCCACTAACAAATTTCAGTACAATTGTAGGTGAAAGCTTCTCGCAATTTAGTCTATACTTAAATTATATCTGATTTAACATCACCACACATGTAGAGCTCATCAAAAATGTTAAAATAGTATTTACATATCTGAAACTAAAGAAGTTATAGAATTTCTGATTTGATAGGCGAATATTTCTGATTAGACATGCACGAGAAGAAATAAGACAAGACAGAAGAGCGCCAGAAGATCCTTTCCTACTCAGTCTGCAAGGTAAAGCCAGGACAGGAGGAGAACCCACGAATCGCCTACACCTATCATTTTTGTGATCGGGGTTGGCGAAGGATACGGTCCACTTCTACGAGCCAGTCCAGATCTACAGCGATGGGGAGGGTAAAGAGCGATCAATCCGCTCGGCCCTAAACCATCCCAGGTCATGGCCAGGGTCAATGCACCCTATGTTTTAAACACCCTATGTTTTATAATGCTAATGGATGCAGCTTTTAATTCTCTTCCGATGGGTATTAGTATTCCCTATACCTAAATTCCACCGATTTGAAGATATTTGGACATTAAGTATTACTGCTGCAACGAAAATAATCCGACAGTTAGCTGCAAGTTGGTTGGGGAAAAACATTAAATGTGAAGAAATTTTTATCAAACGTCATTGTCACTGTTTATATAGTCATGTGGAATTTTTAAATAAGCCCAAATTAGCATTTTGCGTACGTTTTTTAAATTACATCCTGTGTAATTTGGATCAACTTTCGAATAATATAGATGTTTGGATACCTTTTAGTATTTCTCGTCTAAAATTTTAGTCCTCTAGATTAAAAATTAGAAGAGATAAAACCGATTAAGCGTAAGTATTAGGCAATATTTTTAATCGATACAAAATTGTGAGAAACACCCGTATATACATTTTCAGAGAATGCACGCGTAGTGCATTCTTGCACTACGCGTAGTATTCTAGAAACGTCTAATGGAAGGGCTACGTGGAACACCCTGTATACTTACCTGCTTAATTAATACTTACTAATAACTCTATCTTCTCTACCCCTGGAATGATAGTCGGTGACCAAATTTGTATTTTTATCATGCACGCTTCTGTACAATCCATCTCTGCGGTTTTCGGATTTTTCTTCTATTGCAGTCATCTCAACACAGTCAAAATCATTGTACCGAGTAACACGCGTCACCAGGCCGTCATCGGCCACATAGGGTGCGTATTCTTCAACGGCGGTACGTTTGAAATATTGGACTTTGATTCCGTCAGGAAAGCGGGTTTTTAAAACTAAAAATAAATTTTAATTAAATGCACATTCTTACTGAATTATAGATGAAAATTAAATCACGGTGAAGTTGTGAACAAAAGTAGGTAAGGTTGTTTAAATATTCTTGCAGGAGATTGTCAGTGTGAAAAAGATATAGAAGAATAGTCGTATAATCCCGAAGAACACAGATCCGTCTAAATTAGATTCAATAAACGTTAAAAATCAAAACCATCAATGTATTAAAAAATTTAGAATAGATGCCTTATGAAAACAATATTCTGATTGGCATTGGAATTAAATTAACTGATTGTGGCACAAACTGTATATATCTAGTTAAAAAAATCAAGGATAATCTATAGAAATAATTGGAAACAACAAAAAATGCATTGCAAGTAGAAAACTTGGACGGCAAATTAAACAACAAATCGAATTTTCAGTAAGAATATTTGTTAAATCTTATTATCTTTAGGCCTATCACGTTAGACCTTTTGGTAATGAGGAGAGTAGTAATTTGGATGATCCATTGAAGAAGGCATGAGAAATAAATCTCGAGAATGGTGGACGAATCTGCCACAGCTGGGGCAAAGGCAAAGATTTTCATTAAAGAACGAATGCCTTAATTCACAATAGATCTGTTATATCAGATTAAAAAGGCTATTAGAATAATGGTGGGTCTCCTAATAGGACACTCTAGGCTTAATAGGCATATGAGTCTAATGGAACTAACAGAAGAAGCAATATGCAGATTATATCAAGATGAAAAGGAAGGAGCACAGTGTGAGGTGTCACAACCTCACACTGTGCTTTGCCAGTGTGAGGGTGTGACGAAACTGGCATTTCAAATACTTGGGTAAGGAAGATCGTCTAATAGCTACATGGAAGGGCTTCCATCGAGGCTGTGGAATCTAATTCAAAGGATAAAGCTGGATAGGATATTCTAAAGGTTGAGAGTGCCACAATAGATCTTTTAGATCATGGCGGACCAGGTGGCTCACTCCTTTTGAAAATATAATATCGGTCTTATTAGATATATTAGTATTTGTAATGATAAAAATTAACTATTTACCATCATGAGGAATGTGAATTTTCATGCTCCACGGAAGTGGCATATCAAGATGTTTTTCATCAAACATTTCGTCGCCTTCCCCTTCTTCTTCCCCTAAATCTTTGGGTTTCTGCTTGCGCCAGGCTACAGGCTCGCCGATTAATAGATGCTCCCATTTTTTAATATCTGTTAAATCATACTCCATGTGTTCCAATCCTTCACTGCAGTCTTGCATATTTACCTAACATATTGGTATATTTTGAAATTAATGTTTTTGAAAGGAATTTTATGGCATAATTTGATTGATAAAATAATTTTGTATAAGTAAATTTTTCAAATTTTGGAATTAGTTTAACTACATCAAATATGCACTTATGCATCATAAGTAAATGTAATACAGGGTTGATTTATTGGTGACTATGCAATACGTAATACACTTATTTGTATAGTTGGTTGCATATATAACATTTAAGTACATAAAATATCTTATTATTAGTAGTCTATAATATAAATTGAAACTAAAAAAAAATCCGATAAAAGAAACACTTGCACTTCGACGGCGGCCTCTTTGTTTACGCACATGTGTCGTTTGTCGGAATTTTTTATGAAGTTTTAAATTAGATTATAAAGACTATATAAGATATTTACAAAAACGATGAAGCGAAATTACTTTTACGATCGAAGAAAATGTGTGTGATTCTTTCTTTTGGTAACAAAACTTTCATGATTTTTGAGATAACTCTTTCATTTTCAATTTCTTCTACAGAGAATAAAGTATACAAACGTTTCTTTTTTTTATTATTTGCTAAGAATTCTAAAGTTTATGAAAATGATATGGTGATTCATTTTATGATCATTAAGTTCAATAGTCGATTGTTACTATTATCTCTTTAATGGATTTCCAGTTAATATAATTTCAGTGACGATATCAAGATTTGTATTACTCTCAAAAATTATCTTATTTTGTGATTTGCCATATTTTACTCTTATTGGCCATATAATGATGATGTTATGCTGTTTTGTGTATACATATTATGTATACACAAAACAGCATAACATCATCATTAGCGTAAAGTCACTAGCGTAAAACTATAACTAAATTTTGAGCTGGCGTAATCCACTTTTGTTTTTATTTTGTGCGCCATCTAGATAATATATACAATTTTTAAAACTATTTAAAACTATATTAGAGTTTTAAATAGTTTTAAAAATTGTATATATTATCTAGATGGCGCACAAAATAAAAACAAAAGTGGATTACGCCAGCGTAAAATTTAGTTATAGTTTTACGCTAGTGACTATTCCTAGCCTGTAAATTTGACGCATGAATTTTTTATAGTAAGAGAGAAACTAATATTTTAATTTTTTTAGATTTTGTAAAACGTAAGCCGGCATTACTTTTGGAAATGTAAATGAACATCTTTTTTCTCATTTCTAACCCACTCTGCATCTCTAATGATGCCCAGTACGCCCATACCCCGTACTTTATTTATTAGTTTGCATGGACGGCTTATGGATTTCCACAGTAAATTTCAACGAACATTTGAATTTCTTTAGAAATTATACTAATCGGTCACTGAATTTTTACCCAATAATTGATATGGTTCCACACACTCTCAATTCCGCAGTACAGATCACTATTCACTGAGTGAATAAGTCCGCTACTTGGTTCTATAAACACAGTTTCCTTTATTTCTTTCGCACCGGCTCTTAGTAGAACCCAGGCGTGGACTCGTTGGCCTTCCAGTTCATCGGGAGGTCGCTCTTCTTCGTCCTGTAAATGAATACAGCAGTGTTATTGCATAGCATACCATCCGACCTCAGACAAGACCAGAAGAATCAAAGTTGGCCATATATCGATGAGAGAGTCGTTGGGCAATCACAGACTTAATTGGAAGTATCGGACCAAAATGACTTGTTCACTCTTGATCCTTATCTTGGACAGATGATGAGTATGAGTGGAACGAGTTATTATTCTTATATCATAGCTACAAATAACTAATTTATCACTATAATGATATAAAATCAAAAGCATCTTAACCTGGTTTCTCAACGTATGACGTAACTGACTCAGATGTTGTCGGTAGCAGTTTTATTTTCGATGAAATTATATATAACCTGATGACAGCGAGATTGTGATGTATGTAAATCCGAATTTTGTTTCAGCTTTAGGAGAACCAGCAGTTTTGTCAAAATTTCAGGGTGTAACAAGTGTCAGCAGTTTTAGAATCTGGCGGGCCAGCGAATCAAGTGTTATAGGAAGAAATGATAACGAAAATTAGTTTTAAAAATTAAGTAGCTATTCTCCTTGGTGTCCAATGAAACATGTCACATCCTACTGGTATGTGACATATTTCACTCTCATGTTTCTATATGGTTATAGTATTATGTCATGTCCAATAAACCTAAATAAACTTTATTTTATTCTTTGTTTTTCTTTTTATAATAAAATATTTACCCACTAAACAAAATTTCATTTCAGATATGTTTATAAAACGAATACTTAGATCATTGAAACGTTAGTTTCAAAGTAGCATTTTAAGTTCCGCAAGGTTCCTGAGAGGTGAAATGTCTTACCTCATATACGTTTATTTTGAAACGTTTCTAAAAATTCATAAAAGTAACGTTTTTTTATTACACCTCAATTATATATTTACATTTCATTGTGCACAGGAAAGATTATAGGTTGATTAAAACCAAGTAAGTTAGATAGAATTTATAAACACAATTTACTGTAACATGGCAGTCACCATAAAATATATAACTTGGCAGTCAGCCACAAGGATTTTATCAGCCCACCAGTCACAGCCGCAAATTATAGGTCAGCACAGTACAGCATAAAAAAAATTAAAAGACTAACGACAAAACAAAACATCCTTAATTTCCATTTCTTTTTGATGATCAATTCAGCAAAACAGGAAGAAGTCAACATCACAAAATACATATAAGACTGAACTACAAACTATTGAACGCGTGAACCAGGAAGTGTAAGTGAAATAGCAAGCGATGGCGCATGCGCATATGTCGATATCGATGTCGACATTATCCAAACAGAATTGTCGAATTCAATAATATTTTTTCTACCAATATCAAATAAAAGACTTAAAAATACTACCTATGTAAATTTGAAAACTACTCCAGAATAGTTTTATAGTATCTATCTATCAGTGCGTCCATGATGAAAGGAACAAATTCGTTTAAAATTTCGGTAATTATTTTATGGGAAATACATATGCAGTTATCATTGATTGTTTTAATGGAACACCCTATATATTATGCCATTTTTTAATTGTACTGTAAATCCCGAACATTTTTTGTATACCATACCATATATCTAAAATCAGCGGTTTTCGTAATAATGACGTTTGAAAATTGATGAATGGAAAAAAAATTAGGTTTAATCATAATACATTTATTTAAATAACAATTACTTTATAATAATTGTTCGATGTTTTGTTTTAAAATGAAAGGTAAAACTGACAAAATGACACTGACAAACTAAATGCCGGTGATAGTTTGGTTTTTATTGTCACAAAATACCTACTAGGTAAATCAAAGTAGTCTAAGGGCCAAAGAATGAAAAACGATTAATACGAAGAAATTTAAAAAAATCTCCAAGGTTGCTCAATTTAAACATTTTATTTAATTACCTACTTGGATGTATTTCAAAATATCAATTTTCAAACATCATTATCACGAAAGCCACTGATTTTAGAGATATGCGATATGTTATACAAAAAGTGTTAATAATTTACCAAACAATTAAAAATGGCATAATATACAGGGTGTTCCAAAAATCAATAATAACTCCATATGTTCGTCTTGAGATACCCTGTATACAATTTTCTTATGTCAAAAAATCAAAAAAATACCAAGTAAATCGATGTATCCGAGCGTTTTTCCACAAAATAATTACCTAAATTTTAAACAAATTTGTTCCTTTCATCATGGACGCTCTATATGAGTAGGTACATATATATATATTTTAAAGCAACATTATGTAAACAATGATTCAAATATATTTTTTTTAAATAAAAAAAAGTATAGAATAGAAATTAAAGATCTTAAAAACATGTAGATATGTAATTTCATTTGTAACGCCTCATGAATTTTACATTTTTTAACATTTATAGTGATATGTTGCATAATTTCCACAGAAACATTTTTTTATTTGTTTCAGATGCAACGTTACAGTAAAAGTGAAACATTTCCTGATTGTCAATTGAATTTATAATATGTTTGGTTATATTTCATAAACTTTACATAAAGTTCTTTCATGTATAGGTTACTGATGTAACGAATTACTATCCTGTTCAAACGTTTCGTTAATATCCATTGTTTAGTGGGTCTATGAAAAATACTTATTCAATTTTTGGTTCATTATACCGAAAAATGAGTTTAGGCAATTCTAATTATTTTTAGAATAAAATAATAAACACCTACCTCTTAAAAGGGAATGCATAAACTCATTATTTAGTGAATAAACTTCAATACTCAATGATTGAATACTTAATATTAAGCGCCTAAATAAATTGCCTCAATTCTGGTGCAATATTTTAACTAGTAAGTAAAATTGTGAATTTACTGATATTTATAGAGTGAAACTTCACTCATTTTTCTTAACAAGGTACAATAGCAAAAACCATTAGCAGAGTATATTAGAGAACCATTAGGGAGTTTTAATATCAGAGTAATAAATAAAGTATTTATTTTTTTTTATTACTCTGATGTTTTAATGCACTTTATACACAATACAGCTTGCCGTATATCTGGTTGCCTAAGCAAACATGCCACAAATCTTCTATACCATTGGCGCATTCGCCATAATATATAAAATTAATGTATTTTGAGTAGGTAAGTATGCTAAATATTATAAAAATTATGCTATAACGATACCTAGAACAGACAATTTATGTGTTTAAGGGTATTTAAGGCATAAAACGCATTAACTTTAGACATAGGTTTCACTAGATATAGGTTATTTCTTTTATGTAAAGTGTCGTCTTGCAAATTTCAAATAGCCCTCGTGCCTTAGTTAGGTAGGTATAGGTACCTGATAGGTAACTTATTGAGAAAACAAAAACGGACCTCTAAACAGTTTTTTACGTAGAATCAAGTGGCATACGTACTTTTTTCTGAAAGGATATATTTCCAAGATATAAGGTGAACTTAGGTATACTTTTTTAAACGAAAAAAGTTGTATAAAGTTGTATATTGTTCCTTTAACCTTTTCAAAAATATATAATACTTGGTACATATTTCTAATAATAACTCGGAATTGGAATTAAACATATTTTGATTCTTTTAGTAGGCTGCTGATGTCAGTATGAAAAATAAATGAGTTGTAAGACAACAAAAGGTTTCTAACAATTTTGCATGTTACCGGGTAAGTGTGACATGAGGTGTGCTTGGATTATAGAGTTGGGATTTGAGGCCAGAAGCCCGGCCAGGCCAGGCCCGGCCCGACATCGGGCCTGGCCGGGCCGGGAAAATCTGCATATTTTACTGGCCGGGCTGGACCTGGCCGGATGCTTTGTAATACCTGGCCGGGCCGGGCTGAAATTGAATTGGCCAGGCCCGACTGGCCGAGTCGGGCCAGTCCTGGCCGGGCCGGTTCGGGCCTGGGCTGGCCGAATCGGGCCTGGGCTGGCCTAGCCGTTTCGGGCCGGATCGGACCGATTTCGACTTAACTTAGGCTAACCGGTTTGCTGTATAACAATTTTAAAATACTATATCTTGTTCTTCCTATGAGGAATTTGATTTCATAATAACTTGAGGTGTTTCACCTATTTATCTGACCACTTACGGCCAATCTCACTCATACTACTTAAAATTTAAGGTGTCTCAAAATGGAAAAATTATACTTAACAATAAGTATTACTCTGATATTTAAGCACATCTAAAAATTCTTACACAGACTTAGAATTCGATGCAGAATTTAAAAATGAAATATTTGAAAAAATAAAGTTGATGGTCGTAACTTCTTTTTGGACTACCCTGTATACATGAATTGAGCATAAAAAATAGCATTAAAAAATAAAAATCCACAAGTCCAAGTGTTTTTCCAAAAAACATACCGCTGAATTTTAAATGAATTTATACATCACTTCTGGGACTCACTGTACATACATATAATATTTTATACTACTATATATATATATTACAAGTGTTAAATGTAAAACATTATGTTTGTGTTTAAGTTGTTGAACAAATTTGTTTTCGGAGTTTGTATTTTATTTGATAATGAAATAAAAAATTATTCTATTAAGGTTGTTTTGTTCTATTTTGTGAGACATTTGAACGTTTCATTGAGACATAAAAGAGTTAATAAATTTATGAATTGTCATACCTATTGTCAATGTCAAGTAGGCAGGTTTTCTGGTATCGCCGAATGTGGCTTAGGCAGACTGGGTTGAATTTGGGCGGACCGATTCTGGCTAAACTTGCCTTGATAGAGCCGGGCCGGATCAGATTCGATTTGAGCTTCGATTCGACTAGCTTGGTCGGGTCTGGCCTGGTCTGACGTACCCAAGTCGCGCCTGGCCTGGTCTGGCCGGGCCGGGTCTGGCCTGTCCTGACCTGGTCTGGCCTGGCCGGGCCGGGCCGAATTCAATCTGGCTTGGTCGGGCCTGGCTCAAATCTGGCCTGGCCGGGCCATAATTGTCAAGAGGTCTGGCTTTAATTGGCCCAAACGTTTGGTGGGTTTATCTGGCCTGGCCTGGCCTGGCCTATACTCTGTCGGGCCGGGCCTGGCCTGGCCTGGCCTGGCCTGAATTTTTTTAAAAAGTCGCAACTCTATATGGAAATATCAAATTTTCAATTTCATCCTTTAGCTTGGCAACTAAGGAGACTGTGGAAGTTCTGTTTAAGGCATATGTCATTTTTCAAAAATGTATTGCATTGTAGCGAAAACCGCATCCCTGTATCCTTATTAACAAGCGGGATACCCCTCTGTGACAACGAAAACTGGACACTCTGTACTTACCAAAATCCTTTGCCTTTCTATCTCCTTTAACTTAGCCTCCTCGGCCTTGATTTTGTCTGCCTCCCGTTTCTCCATCATCAGCAAGAACTGACTCCTCAGGTCCTTCGGAGGTCTCAGTTTGTACTTCTCCATTGCCTTGGTGTCCTTCTTGGTTTCTTCAGTATCGGCGACTGGGGGATATGGTGAATTGACCCGAACCATTATGCGAAGTGTGACGTCTTTGATAGCGTACCCGGAGACGATGTACGCGTCGTAGCCCAAGCCGATCAGGAGCGAGCAGAGAGCATTGGCTGTCTCGAAAGAGTGGCCGCTCTGTCGAAGAAAAATCGTATGTGGGGAGCACAAACGTCTTGGCTGAAAAGAAATTAATTAAAATTTAAGTTTTTTTTAGCAAACTGACCATTTATGACGGGTAATAAGAAAATTACTAGGAATGGGAGAAAATCGCTAATTTCTAACCCTACCGGGGGTGCAAGCCTGTGGCCTGGCGTCACCCTTTGGGTGACAAAAGCATTTAGAATAATGTTATTTTCAAGAAAATACATATTAAAGAAATTTGAGATCAACCTTTGTATATGAATAGACACAGAAAGCTGAAATTTCATCATTTTCATCATCATTTTTTAAGCGCTGAAAGTAGAATTTGTTTTTCAGTAAACATTTAGGTTTGGAGCCCCGCCCGCCCTTGGAAAAGGTGTAACGGCGGCGTTAAAAAATATATCGTTGTCATAATTGTTGCAATTAATTCCAAACATTACCTGCTCAAAGAATAAAAACTACGGATAATGAAACATAATAACTAAACAGTAATACTAATAAATAATTGGAATTAAAAAGTAAAAAAAGAGTTTGCCTCCAGCGTGACTCGAACTCGCAAAATCAGCATTTATGATGGTTGGAATCCTACGACTATCCCATTGCGCTAACTCGCCACTTGTCAAAAGTTGCCCCTGAGATATTTAAGTACGTAAGTTGTACATGTCAAACTGAAAAATTAATTTTTACCGATTTTCTAATTGGAAAAGCATTTCGCATCAGTATTTTGGTAATCAGAAGTGTTTGGCAGTTAGTACTATCGATTCCGTTAGCAATATTTCTCATAGGAAAATAACCTATCTTAAGTTTAATTAATTTGACAGTTTTCGTGGGAGGTGCTTGTCTCGTTAGCGCAATCTCACATCGGCAGATAAAATGAGAAAGAAGTTGAGACGGACGCGACTCGAGATTTTCAAAGGCGAAATAGACGTAGAAGGACTCCACGTATGGTCTCGAAAAGAAAAACTCAAAGGCTTAGAAAAAGGACGGAAGTTTCGCGTGAAGCGGTTCTGGACGCCGTAAAAATTAGAGAAAGAGCTAGGGGGTTCCGCGAAAAGACGGGATTGCGGCAGGCGTGACGGGACCATTAGGCGCGAGGACAAACGCCAGTGCTAGCCGCATCTCTCTCGCCGAACGGCGATCGACAAAAATTTTGCAGAGGTTTTTTGAAAAGGCGTTTAAGTTGAGAAAAGGCGTAGGAAACGGAACAAAAATACCCCTACGCATAGGATAAAGGTTGGGGGTGACCTTAAGTCGCCCGCGGGGATCGCTCCCCGATCCCCCCTCGGCGGAGATAGCTTAGAAACTTTGTCGATTCGGCGACGGAATTTAGAGCGAGACAGCGTTTTAATATATGGATTAATGCTAGTTTGTCATTAGTGCCAATTAATAGGTATCATTACTATACCACAGAATAATTATAGCAATCAGATTTATTATATATCGGCGCTATGCAGACATTCGCGTAGATTGCTTTGCACATCCTCACTTTTGATTTGAAAGTATATACAAAACAGTATATAAATAACCCTGGTCGAAGGTCATGCAAATTCGTACGGGCAGAACAAAGATGCCGATAGCAAGACACATTTCTGATTGTTGTTAATTAAACTTTAAAGTGTCACCGATATTTCCACAAAATGGAATGGTTTCATATATTGTTAACGCTTTTGATTATGTTCATAGATAAAACTTTCTTTTCTCCCCAAATTTTCTTGAGTTTTAGACTATTTTTTGTCATTGATTGTGTGGATAAAATTTCATTATTGATGAAAATATCAAGTACCTACTTAACGTATACAAAATAATATTTTCGATCATATCGCACATACGGAAGAGCACAATTTCCACCATTATTTTGTTTCTTTAAGTTTTTGGAATTGCATCACAAAGCACAACAAAAGTTTAAGTATCACTATTAGCACTTTTTCTAACTAGGTACAATTAATAATAATAGTGGCGCCTCAGGCCTTTTTGGTAAATAAAATAGCAATAAGAATCGCAACGATCGAATTAGCTATAGGACTGCTCAAGCAGTATGGGATTTTTGGTTTGTATAAAGAAAACGGAACAACAATTCGAGTCAAATTGCTAAAGGAAACAGTTTAGAATTTAAACAACACAAATTTATCCGGTATCAATACAAACATCGAGTGTAATTCGGCAGGACAATTGAATGAATAAGAAATTTAGAAACATATGAATTCAAACCATATGCAATCTGAAAATAAACATATTTTTATTTGAACTACACCGAATCGATTCTATGTTAGTGTTTAATAATTCAATAACTTGTTGACAGAAATGTCAAACTATTTATTTTGGCAGCGGACACCGCGATAATTGATTAAAAAATGAATAAGTGAAAAAACCACTAGTGCATTTGTCAACAGTAAAACCACAAGAGCTTTTTTTTTATCGGATAAATTTCTCTTTGTAACGAAATAATTTTGCCAATCAGTTATTTTATGAGAAAAACTGACATGAAAAAATCGCGAGACCGGAGGTCGAGCGATTTTGTCAAATGTCAGTTTTTCGAGCAAAATAACTGAATGGAAAAATTTTGAGTTAAAAAGAAATTTATCCATAAAAATAAAGCTCGAGTGTTTTTTGGCAAGATAAATTAACGACAAAATATGTAAACAAAGAACAACAATACTACTAGATGTACTCTGCTTTTGAGGAACAGGCATTTTTATCGGTGATAAAAAACGATGCACCTTTTTTATCGCTGTCAAAGTGACAAAAATGTCACTGCCAAATAGACTATTTTATATAGGAGTTAATTTATCACTGTAAAAGTTGCAGGTAACTTTTGTTGCTGTCAAAGTGACAATTCCACTGTGGCATATGCGATTTTTTTATATATAAATTAAATTGTCAGTGATATTATACAGAGTGGCCCAATAGTGTGACATAGTTCTAAACTTGACCACTCTGTGTACCAAAACTGTCACCGGCTACTCCGCCAGAATTTGAAATCATCGCGAAACCGCTCTCGGGCATGATGAAGCGGTATTCCCGGTGGTCCCGGAGACCACCCATATAAGTCACCGTAATATATGTCGTAATAAAGGAGAACAAAATATTTTAGTATATTATATGTATATAGAGCCTAAGGGGATGTACATTTTAAAAATATTTATAGTCATATAGGGTGCTCTATAAACGGGGCCATTTCAAACTAATGTTTTTTCAAATAGACTGACATTTTTTATTTTATATTTGAATTCGGATAATTTTTCCGAATTCGCCAATATTTGGTTTACTAGTATTATATGGAGTATTTCAGAAGATATGAGTATTTTTGTATCTTAATCGCAATGAATTGACCACTCTGTTATCTTTTTTAAGGAAATAAATACTAAATAATTTTTGGCTCCACTAATTATGCTAGGTATATGGTTTAGTTTTACTTTCTATAAAATTTCCTTAAAAACAGCTTTACTTGTATACTTTCTTAATTTCTTGTATACGTTTTTTATAGCTTTGTCATTAAGTCTGTAAGAGAAGTCTCGGAATAAAATTTCTCGTGACGTTTTGCTTCTTGTCCAAGAAAATTTCGAATTCTCGATGTTTATTTGTTTCGTAGAAAATTACAAAGAACAAATAACAGCATATTGACTAATTCTAACCAGTTAACAAACTGGTTACAATGTTATGTTAAATGTGAATGTTAAAGTGCTAGAATGTTTACAAATATACGTTCTCGTATATAGCCTTCCTAAAAATTAAGATACTTATACAGGGTGTTTCTTAAGTAATCTGAAAATAATCAAGTTATTTCGTAAGTTCGGATTAGTTCCTGAGATACAGGACATTAACGTACGGATTCATAAACGAGGCCTAACGTTAGTCTGACTAGCGAAGGTTACGCGAAAAATTTGCGCCCTTGTTGCGCGGGTTAAAATAAAAGGTGTAGTCGGCGGTGCAAAGTTGGTTAGTCCGACTAACGCTTTACGTCCCTTTCATGAATCCGGGTGTAAAGCTTTATTCATTTTTAATTGTTTGGAAAAAAATTCTTTGACAACTATAATTTTGGTGACACAAGTAACTTTAATAAAAAAACTCAGTTCATAGGCTACTATAATGAGTTTATTACGATTATACGTAATTTGTATTCGTGCATGTGCGATTAATTTGAAAATAATATTTTTCTTCAAGCGTATAATAATACTTACATTATATTATGTGGGACGTTTTATAGAAAAAACCCTATTGTTTTACTAGTAAAAAAAATTATCAGATATTTACTAGTACAAAATAGTAGTAGTGTAACCATAACAACGGATTAAAGAAAGAGTCATGAATCCATGATTTCTCAGAACTGTCAGTTTGAAATTTAACGTCACATCAGATCGTTTTTTACACAAGCATAAATGTCTGAAAAAATACAGTTTTAATTCTGACGTTTGAAGAAAAAATAGTGTATGTTATTCGGAGTACAAAGATCTTTATCGCCCAGTTTACACAACCTCGGCTAATGTTCGGCTGTGTAAGCTTCTATTCTTGACAAATAATATGTTCGCCTTCTACTTCTAATTGCATAATATACTATTTATATCTAACCTACAACCTAAATAAATAAAAATAGTACTAATAGCTAATTCAAGCCATATATGTTAAAAATGCAATAGACAGTGGAATACATTATTTTTTTTATTAATATATTGAACTGACTAGGTCCCGTTAGATGGCGCGATCGAGACTATGAAGTTCGACAGATACCTGCCAGATGGCATTAGTGTAGTTTCCATACTTTTACTTTGTACTTTTCATGTAACTACTATGTTACATCCATCCATATATATTAAAACGCGTCGATTCTGTCTCGCTCTAAATTCCGCGAAGTGGAAAAAAAAGCGAAATGCTTTTCCAATTAAAAAATCGGTGAAAATTATTTTTTCAGGTTGACACGTACAGTTTACATACTTAAACGTCTCAAGGTAAACATTTGACAACAGGCGTGGTAGCGCAACGGGAAAGTCGTAGGATTCAAAACTTCATAATGCTGATTTCGCGAGTTCGAGTCACGCTGGAGGCAATTTTTTTTTTTACTTTTTAATTCCAATTATTTATTAGTATTAGTATTTAGTTATTCTGTTTCATTATCCGTAGCTTTTATTCTTTCTGCACGTAAAGTTTGGAATTAATTCGTTCATTAAGGCAGTCTGTTAAATTCATAATTTTAGCTTACAAAAGTATATATCTACAATATTTTTGGTCCCATTGATAAAATTGATAATAATATTTACTTAAAAATAAATTCTACTTTCAGTACTTAAAAAATTATGATGTTTTACCATCAAGAATAAAGTACCCTTACAATTCATCAAAATATTAAAAAAAATCGTTTAGTATAATTATTACATCATCAATTCAGATCCAAAATTTCTTTAATATGTATTTTCTTAAAAATAATATTACTTTATATGCATTTGTTACCCGAAGGGTGACCCCCAGGCCGCAGGCCTGTACCCCCGGTAGGGCTAGAAATGGGAAGGAAAATCGCGATAGCGATTTTCTCCCATTTCTAGTTTTAATTAAATCATTCAGTACCTATTTTTCTATAAAGTGTAACACATAAATTTATAATTTGTTGCAATATGGCTCGCTTCGCTCATCCCTTTAAATTTTATATTTTTTCAGTGTAAGACCTTTGGTATAGGTAAATAAAAATAAGTTTCAACGAACTAAACCTTTGAACCCTTTTGGATATTACTCATTTTACCTTATCCTTAACAAACTAGGCAATAAAGCAGAAGTAAGTGCAACAACCATATAATTTGTTGAAATTAATTGCATCAATTCATACTGTTATTTCTGTAGGTACTTATTAAATTGTGGTAAATGTTTGATGTGGCTTACTTCAGAATTGAGAGAATACTCTAAATTCTCTTGTCTATTCGGGCACGGGACGCTGTACAGAATTACTTTAACTTATTAGTTATTAATGTTCGTTGTGTTATGATATTACAGATGGATAAAATTCCATGAATTTCTAGAGCTGTCGAACAAAGTGAACGATTAGCAGATCATTATGTAACCACAGGAATTCAAAAGCAATTTAAACTCACTCAATAATGCTGTTTACAACTCCTTAAGACTTGAGAGTTGTATAATAATTGTATTAAGAGCTAATAAATCTCTCACTTTGTGGTTTAAACCGGTTGAAATTTTAATAAGTAGAATTTGATAAGTGAGTACAATCGATAATAACATAGTCAGCCATAATTAATGAACAGTGGCTAGTAATGAATTATTAATTTTTTTATTATGCTTTTTTAAACATATATTCTTACACTGACAAAAAGACAAACTGTTGGGTGAACAGTTTCCGAAGAGTTTTCGCTGTTGGTGGAACTACTTTTTTCTTAAAATATAAATATGATTTCAAATTAACACTGGCGTAGTTTTCCACATAACACCAAAACGCTATACTGCACTCGACGCGTAACAAAAACTCGAAAATACTAACAATAATAAATACTTGGAGAAGGATTCGATTAAAAGATATTACTAGATTATTAACTGTAGAATTGTTGTATATATAACATTTACAAATAAAGATGATTCAAAATTAGTGGAACAATATTTGAAGTGGTTGAAACATTAAAACAATTGTTTTGTAAACATGTACGATGTCATTTGTAGAAGGTCGTTTAAAGAGAGTTACATAATATTACTGCATTAAAATGGAAACCTCTCTTATAAAGAGCAGTGCAATGTTGAGGCATGGTTAACTTAGAGATGTTACGCAAATGGACATTATTAACCTGTAATCTAAACGTGAAAATATCCCTAAAGCAGAACTTTCTTTTGATTCTCTAAATATTTTAATTAGAAAAACTGTAAGATGAAGCTGCCTCCGATCTTCCATTATTAGCCAGTTTAAACCAATTCTGCGAGTCGTCACATGAACAAATTTATATAAATTGAAAATTAATCGAACACAAGTGTTTTGTACGGAAACGTAGAAGGGCCAACTAATTAAAAATATTTTTTTCCTTTAAATTCCGATATAAAAGTCAGAATTCTGAGATAAAAGTCGGAATTCTGAGATAAAAGTCAGAATTATGTTAATTCCGAGATAAAAGTCGGAATTCTGAGATAAAAGTCAGAAATATGTTAATTCCGAGATAAAAGTCAGAATTCTGAGATAAAAGTCGGAAATTAACAAATCTTTGTTACGTGGCATTCTTGTGTGATATTGTAAATCAACCTGTCAATATTAGATCATATTACCCTATAAGTTTATTTGGAATCAGAATTATATACAGATTTCAAAAATATATATGGGGTTCCCTTTAAAAAAATTACAGGCATAAGTTGTAGCTGGACTCTGAAACCATAAGTAGGTAATATTGAACTATATGGTCGGGAAATCAATAACACTGTTATTTATCACAATCTTATTAACTTAGTATCTGTTTTCCATTTGTCCAATAGTTGTAATTCATGTAAATACACTAATTTTATAGCATAAATTTTAGTAATAAAAAATATATAGAAAAAAATAAGAAACCCAAGTTTTCACCGAAAACTTGGGTTTCTCTTTCGGGACACTTCAGAAACGATGCGATGTATCATCAAATCCTTTCGTGATTTCGTGAATAATTTCATTAATAGGTAGGTATGTCTCTTGGCCAATTGTTTTTTTTGCTTAATTCCTATAAAAATAAATATGTATCATCAGTTTGTTTTCATATTTTAGAATTGAATGAAAATGCACAACTTTTGTGTAATATAAGCAACCCTGTAGGCTCTTCTGATTCAAAACATCCCAATGGTGTACACTTTCAAACTAACCATACTGTATAGAAAATTACCATTTTATTAATAATCTGTCTAGACCTATAGTTTGATAAACTGTGATACCTAATGGAATAATAAACTATGAGGTAGCCCTTTGGTAACGGATTAGCTAACCTGCGACTTGGCGATGTACAGTTAGTTAGCATCACGAAACATTATATTATAGAGCGTACTCACAGCATACATTTGCTGTGGCATAGTATATCCAACCGGAATTAATATAATTCCGACTTTTATCTCTGAATTATTATAATTCCGACTTTTATCTCAGAATTCTGACTTTTATCTCGGAATTCTGACTTTTATCTCAGAATTCCGACTTTTATCTCGGAATTATCATAATTCCGACTTTTATCTCAGAATTCTGACTTTATCTCGGAATTCTGCCTTTTATCTCAGAATTCCGACTTTTATCTCGGAATTATCATAATTCCGACTTTTATCTCGGAATTCTGACTTATCTCGGAATTTAAAGAAAAAAATATTTTTAATTAGTTGGCTTCTACGCTTCCGTAGTTTTGCATCTTCTGAATTCTGTTTTTATTAAATGTATATATTTACATGGACCATACAAAAAAATCACAATAATTAAAATAAGAGAGAACATGTGACGTATTTTCTAATATTAAAATTTAAATATAGTGACGATTTGCATATATTAATTTCAAAGATGAAAATGACTTTTGTATCAACTTTTTACATGTCTGTAAAACGAAGATCTTTATCAATAATTAAACCTAAATTTTTAACTGACTGCACATGGTAATGAGTCTCCATCTATATACACAATAAAATTATCTTCAAGAAATGCAACTTTTTTCCCCAAAATACATTATACTTACACGTTTTAAGTGTAATGTTCATAAGATTTATTTTTTAATCTATCCAATTCTGCGTTTAGGACATTAGATGCTAAATGATATTCAGAATGATAAAAGTGATGATAAATTTGTGTATAATCTATATAATGTCAATTAAAACTGTAAAAACATTTCGACAAAAGAAACACCTGCACCTCGACGGCGGCCACTTTGTTTACGCACGTGTGTCATTTGTCGGAGGTTTAGCATTGAAAATGCTTATAGCATAATATAGTCATTATGCTTATAGCATTATATAGCACTATAGCATAGTATAGTCATACTGCCCACCACTACCTATTATGGCCTGGGTTCGATCCCCAGTTCCGGCGCTGGCAATGTCAGTCGGTATAGTGTGTTTGCCTGGGGATTTCAATGTTTTAGCATTGAGAAAGCTTATAGCATCGCGAAGGTTCTCGTATATGGGTATATTTCGATGAAAAGTGTAACGCGATGAGCATGTCACACCGACATGGTTAGGTAGTGGAGGATCGAGTAGAGCGGACGGCGTGGGCGCATAGTTTGACATTCGTATTCGTATATTGCAAATTACAAGTCTTAGAATCTGAGCTCTTATGTGAATGTGATATACAAGGTGACAAAGTCTGTAAGTCGCAAATGGTAAGTTCTCAAATTAGAAGGTAACTTTTGCAAGCTTCTATAGTTCCAAATTTCCTTAATCCATTTTAAATGCACTCCGATGGTCGCAAGAATTGCGAAATCTGTGAATTTTTTTATGCAGTTTCAATTGAGATTATAAGGGCTATATCATCCACATATGCTTGCAGAGAGCATTATTTTATGGAATTTAAAATGCCAGCAGTATAAATAATAAAAGAGTAAAAATGAGTAATAAAAAATTAAGAGTAAAATGTTAAAGTACCTACTAGTAGAGTATATAAACAGGCTATAAATAAATCAACACCAAGCTGACAATAATAAAACAACCATATAATCCAAGATAATAATCGCTCCATCACTCTGTGTCATCTCAGAATTAATCAACTTCCATAAAAGTATAAAAATACAGTTCCCAAATTTGCATGAATATTTAACTGGAGTTCTCTTCCGGTTCACCCTCTTTAAAGAATAAAGCTTTAAAATTGCATTAAGCTCGGGCAGCCAAGCCATAGAGAGAGACTAGAGCGCAACAAGTGTCTATAAAAATCAGATATAGGGACGGAATTTCTAAAGAATTGTGCACCCCTGTTTGTTTTATTACTTTTATTACGGCTCCGACAAACTGTTGCGAGTAACAGGTGGGTAAAATAAAATAACTCCGAGGCAATTGGAAAACTGTAAAGAGCTGCGAAAGTTGTTCTCTCTCTTTGTCTAGTTCCGTGCGCGTTTTATAGCATTATACACAGTTGTGGAGACGATTGAGTTAACACGAATTAAACTGACCTCTACAGATTCATTAAAACGGAATGATTCAAACGGAAAGTTGCAGTTAGTTAATTACATTCGTGTTATGTCCGCAGATAAATGTTGGATCTCCAGATGAGCGTTTGTTTTAATAAACATTGCCCTGTTGAACGCAAAACCGTTTTCACGGACATTAAAGTATTCGAGTTTCACTTAAAAATAGACGGCAAAAATGTGGAATTTATACACAGGGTGTCCTGTTTTAAACCCAATAAATTTTATAGGTAAATAGGGACACCATTTTAAGAAAAAAGTTCCTATAAACATACTCTCTATAGTCTATTTCGCTTAGTAGAGCTACGGAGTGTTGAAATTTAATTTTATTTATAAGATATATTCCAATAATTTTTGAATAAAGTGAGATATTAACTGGAAATTTTACACATTCATACATACACATCAAATGTTATTAACATTCTTTATTAAGCAAAAAACACATAAACCGAATTATTGCAAAAATTACACAAAAAAAACAGACTGAATATTAAAAACGACATCTTCGTTCTAATTTAAACTGACATTGAAGTGAAAAATTTGAGAAAGTCTATGAAAAAAATTACTTTAAAATAAATTCACTTTTGTAAGCAGAAACAATAATTGAGAAAGTCAAAGTTTACTTAAATCGATTAAAAAAATATTTTCCTATATAATAATAATAATAATAATAATAATAATCGTCTTTATTGTTACACCAATAGAATATAATAACATTACATAAATACATACAATACAATACAATATTGGTGCATAATCACCTTGCAGCATGCGAAGTTTAGCTCTAGGCTATTCTTACACTTAACATACTACAGGTGTCATTCTAATCCTGTAAAAAGAGGCAAAAAAGTTCCCATAGACTAAGACACACCAGAGGTAATTAATATAATTGAACATAAAGAAATCTCTACACAAAGAGACATAATTAATTAAAAACAATAAAAAATGCACAACCACAATGAGGTCCTGTATTATAGAAATGAAAATATGTGTTTTCTTTATTGAAATTTAAAAGCTTGAACCGTGAGATTCTTCATAGAAAATGGTACATTATTATAATATTTAACTGCATTATAAGAAACACTTTTTTGAAAAAGAGCAGTGGCATGAGGAGGAAGAGTAAGCATATCAGTATGTCGAAGATTCACAGTATGAACTTGAGCCCTTTTAGTCAATTTAGAATTAAGTGAAGAATCGATATTAAGTGTTAGTAGCTTATGAACAAATGTATTTAAATGTAGCAATCTTCTATTTTCCATATTTAACCACCCAAGTTCATGTAATTTATGTGACACATGATCATACTTACGCAGTCCAAAGATATAGCGAATACAGAAATTTTGAACTCTTTGGATCCTTTTTTTGTAAATTAAGTTAATACAAGGGCCATAAATAAAGTCACAATAGTTGAATACAGACAGAACCAAAGATTCACACAAATTTTTTTTTAAGTTTACCGTTTAACACGAATCTATTTAAATATAAAAGTTTCATAGAGGAGTAGGACTTTTTTAACAGGCCGTCTACATGACTCTTAAATCTAAAATCATCATCTATTATCAAACCCAAATTTCTAGAGGAGGATACAATGGGTAAAGGATTATTATTAAGATTAATTTTGATAGAGTCCTTTATAACAGTAACTTTAGTCTTGGGCCCAAATACCATAATACAAGATTTCTTGAGATTAATTTTTAGGTTGTGTTTTTGACATTGATTGTATAGAACATCCAAATCAGTGTTAATGTTGTTTTGTGCTAAAATTACATCCTCAGGTAAAAGACTATAATAAATTTGCGAATCATCTGCAAATGCTTGAATTTTTGCATTTTTTAATATGATGCGGCTTTCTTGGTACACTGTACAACACATTTCTTGGTGAGATGTGAGAACACTAGTAGGTTTATCTCAGGATTTAATTGAACCAACTTATAAATTAATAGAGCATACCAATAATTAGTTTACCCTGGAAACCCACTAGTTTTCGAATTATTACCTCAATAATGAATGGCGTAATTTTCTGTTTGCGATCAACTTAACCGACGATAATACAACAGACGCAGATAAAGTTGCAGTTTCACGATCGAAAAACAAGCCGAAGCCATACATCGTGATGATTAAATGACCTACCGTATGTGAAACACCGAGCGACATATCTCAGCCTTTGATAAAGCGCTGTCTGCTGAAAATCCCTGATTTGTGATGTTCGGGGGTTGCAAATGCGCCGCCATTTAGGTTAGGAACTAATTTATTTCGACCGAGAGTCGGGTTGTGGTGTGGACTGTTAACCTGCAATGGTTATGCAACCCAGAAACGGAGAGTATACAGTGTGGATGAGTTTGCGTAAATGTCAAGATATAAAATTTTTCAAAAAGTGCTTCTGTTCTGTTCCGTTGTCTGAATGTTCTGTAATGTGGTTGCCTTCTATTGGGATACTGATTATTGGCGATTCAAATTACCAAATTCCCGATGAGGGCGCTGCAAATTGTAAACAAATATGGAGGCAAACGAATAAAAATTTTGCATTTCATATCACATCATCTAGCAATTTAGCATTCATCTGCCATAAATATAGTGACTTCATGTGCTAGTTAGGGTGAAATAAAGGATAAAAAGAATGGTAAAATTGAGTCAAACGTCCCGTAAGTGCTTCATTGCTAATTAGGTATATGATTTTTTTTTGGGTTGAAACAGGTGTCCTAGTTTTTGTTTACCTACTTACATTTTGGACTAAAATAAGTGTGATAAACTGTATGGTGATACCATATTAGTGCTTGTTTTTTGTTAAATAATGTTTAAATTAAAATATATTCTGCTTTTATAAGACTAATAATACAGTTTCTTATACTAGGGCCAAACTTCTACCTATCTAGTGCGTAAATTTTTGCTTTGTAATTCAGTGCTCTGCGAGGCATATAGCTAGGAGGCTAGCTGTTTTGGCTTAATTTGTTTTAGTCCTTATTTAAATAAGGCGTCTACAGATGGTGGATATAATGTAGATTCGTATTATTCGTAGTTATGTGTTACAACAAATAATTTACATACGCATACTAGATTTGACTTATTTTTTTTTGTAAATTTAGCTATTCAGTTTAAAAAGATTATTTTCTCCCTGAACTATTTCTCATATTTTGTTTCCCATATTTGGGATAATAGGGTTGATTTGCCCAAATTTCAATAAATTTATGATAAAATAACTAGTCTACTCTGCTTTTATAAACCTATAAGGAAAATTTCGTATTTTTATTGCTATAGATGCAGCATAGCTATAGCTATATAACTATTTTTCTTCCCTCTGTATAGGTAGGTACCGGGTTTTCCAACGAAATGACTCGCCCCCTATATCATTTTTAATTTTGGTGCTAAAAAAAAGTTTTATAACACGTTTTTCAAGCTATTACTCCTATTTGAGGTGTTGTTTCTATCCAAGGCTAATGTGATAAATGAACAATGTCTAAGGCAGCTGCAGCTTCTGTGTTATAAAAAAAAGCTCCATAAAATGACAACCGTTGCAGCGATTATAGCACATATATACATATTTTTGAAATCAGAAAAACCCTTAGAATACAATAATCAAAAAATATACAGGGTATTCAATTTAAAAAAATTGAACGTAGACTTATATTTCTTTAAGCTGCACTCATTTTGGCCGTTCAACTACATATCTGGAAAGCTTGTAAAAAATTATAAAACTTTTGTATAAAACTTTTTTTCTTAGCACGAAAAATAAAAAAGATATGGGGGGTGAGTCATTTCGTTTAAAAAACCCGGTACCATCTATGCCATAGGGTAGCCTTGTTACCTCTGTCGAAACTGAAGTGGTCAATAGAACCTCTCGAACCAGCACAGTGGGCCCTCGGCCCACGGTTCGAATGTGGAGGTGGCGGGAGGGTTTTCGCCGAAAATGGGAATGCGGCGTGACGATGACGACGACGGTGACTGGCGTGCGGTGGTGCAATGTGGCGGTGGGCCGAAGGGGAAGAGGGTCGTCAGCGTTGGCGTCACCCGGCCATGTGTTCAACGGAGGCCGGAGAGCGCGCCTGGACGTCCCCGATCGCCGGAATTATTAAAGGCCACGGACGCAATTATTGCTCAGTGCTGTGGCGCGAGGGGCTATAAAAACAATCATATGTCCAGGGTGTGTCATTAGTGGGTAATTGTTCGATTACTTACAAACGGTACATTATATCAAAAAAATTTTATATGAAAGTTTTTTAGCACTAAAAGTGCATATTGTAAAAATATTTTCAATTACATAGGGTGTTCCAAAAAGTCGAGATAAGGCGCAAGTTGGGTATTTCAAATGCGACACCCTATATATTATTATATTTTTGAAATCTAGGGATCACTAAGAACATATTTGTGTTAAGGTTCCCTATAGCTATCTCTTTTCGTTTTCGAGATATTTAACAGTTAATCGAAAAATACCTCGTAACACTGCATTGGAAAATAAATAAAATTTCCTCTATGACACAATGTGAAAAAGGAAAAAAATGTAGTGCCAGTTAGCACAAGGGATACCTTAAATATTGCATTTGAAATTATGTGGCCATTTTATACAGGGTGATTTTTATCGTGATTTATATTTCACAATGTTAAATTGCCTAAATCTCATTTTTTTAAATGGAACACCCTGAATTTTTTTATGGCATTAGAAGTAGAATTTAATTACCTTTCAAATGGTATTAGGATGTCCTATACGAAAAGTTGACCAGTTTCGAGATATTCACGATTTTTTGAAAATTTACCTTCCATAACTGATAATTACAAATTATGGTCAAGTAAGTTATGAAAACAATTTATTTTGTTGTGGACATTATTTAACTGTCAAATAAATATTCGATTTTGTGTAATCTGTATGCAAGATGTAAATTTTATATGCAAGATACAGTATTCCAAAATCCTCTCAAAAGCACCACGAATTCTGTTCATCATGTTTTCTCGTAAGGTTGATGGTGTACGGTAAACTAAATCTTTTGTGTATCCCCATATAAAAAATCTAATTTTGTAAGGTCCGGGTACCGAGGAGACCATGAGATAGGTCCACCCTTCCTATCCACCTATTAGTGTAGGTACTCCCTATTTAAAAATCTCCTTACTGAACCGCTGTAATGTGTAGGGCAATCGTCATGCTGCAACCGCATCCCTGCTAAAATTTTCAGAGGAATGAATATCTTCAAGATAATTTAAAAGTTGATTTTCCAAAAAATGCAAATAAATTTCTCCATTGACAGTATTTAGGACGGTAGACATGCAGCATAGGTGGAGATTAAATGTATGGGGGGGATTCTAGGCGACAAGGTGATTGGACTATATTTTTTTGAAGTGACTGTCAATGAAAATCAACTTTAAAATTATCTGGAAAATATTCCTCTGAACATTTTAGCAGGGATGCGGTTGCAGCATGACGGGTGCCCTACACATTACAGCGGTTCAGTAAGGAGATTTTTAAATAGGGAGTACCTACACTAATAGGTGGATAGGAAGGGTAGGTCCACCCTTCCTATCCACCTATTAGTGGTCCCATTGTCTCCTCGGTACCCACACCTTACAAAATTAGATTTTTTTTATGGTAATACACAAAAGATTTAGTTTACCGCACACCAACAACCATACGAGAAAACATGAACAGAATTCGTGGTGCTTTTGAGAGCATTTTGGAATACTGTATCTTGCATATAAAATGTACAGATTACACAAAATCGAATGTTTATTTGACAGTTAAATAATTTCCACAACAAAATAAATTGTTTTCATAACTTACTTGACCATAATTTGTAATTATCAGTTATGGAAGCTAAATTTTCAAGAAATGAGTGTTCCATTTAAAAAAAACGAGAATTAGGCAATTTAACATTGTGAAATGTAAATCACGATAAAAATCACCCTGTATAAAATGGCCAAATAATTTCAAGTGCAATATTTAAGGTATCCCTTGTGCTAACATTTTTTTCCTTTTTCACATTGTGTCATAGAGGAAATTTTATTTATTTTCCAATGCAGCGTTACGAGGTATTTTTCGATTAACTGTTAAATATCTCGAAAACGAAAAGAGATAGCTATAGGGAACCTTAATACAAATATGTTCTTAGTGATCCCTAGATTTTAAAAATATAATAATATATAGGGTGTCGTATTTGAAATAACCAACTTGCGCCTTGTTCCGACTTTTTAGAGCACCCTGGGTATTTGAAAATATTTTTACAATATGCACTTTTAGTGCCAAAAAACTTTCTTATAAAAAGTTTTTTGATATAATGTACCATTTGTGAGTAATCGAAAAATTACCCACTAATGACACACCCTGTATAGTGAATTCTGTCCCACTTTAAAGTCGCAGTAACTTAGGTATTTTATTTTCAAACGTCACATAACAGTCAGTTTTGATACAATTTGGGCATAATTTAAATGTCATTTTTATGACGTTCTAGCTAAACGGCGTATAAGTGTTATACTCCGTCAGAGTATAACACTTATACGCGGCTTCATTTAAACCAAAATAACAATAATTATGTGTAGCTTTTTTTTGTTTGATTTATTTATTAAATCAAAAATTTCATTTTCAATCATTTTTACTAACTCGTCGTATCTACAAGCACCAGCTACTCCAAATAACAGGACAGTTTTACTTAATTTGGTTCCCAAGTACTTTTCATCTGGCGCACGAAGTAAAAAGTTCTAACAAACTGGTCCTTTGTTAGAACTGCTGTGTTTTAACCTGATTTTCTCTCTGATTCTTTTATAAAAATGCACGCAGGTCGAGAAATTTTGAAATATCAATTTTTTGCCTGATATGTAACAAAGATCGGATCATGGAGTAGTGACTCCACATGGAGGAGCTCTTCATTTTGTGAATATCCTTAAGTTCAATAAAGTAAGCCAATAAAGCGTTTTCGGAGCACTTCTTGTTGCTTTCTCGCTCACAATTATTCAAAAATCTCTGATAGGTATGACGCTTCGTATACACTTGTCGATTTTGTCGGAAATAATTATCCTACTGCTCTTTTTGCGGCAGCAACAACGCGTAATGGCGTAGATGGTCGATCGATTTCTTCTATATGAGACATATCGAATGCACAATTACACACAGTATTATCTGTATGGGCAGAATAACTGCTCAAGAAGAATAAAGAAATGTGGTCTCAAAATTTACTTCACTGACATTGTTAGTTTGTCACACAACAACGTTTTAGTTACTGTCGTCATGGATATAAACCAGTTACAAGGCAGGTATCCTTACGCCATAAATTCAAACCAATAAATTATGAAAGCATTAGAGTGTCATTATCGAATTAGGATATGTTTTTATTTTCTTAGGGAAGTGAATACAAATCGTTTGAAAATAAAATGTTTATTTCATTTGGAGTATAAGTGACTTTATGTGATTCGTATGAATTTAATTCGCCTCGCTGCGCTCGGCGCGGCGTTTAAACTTCCATAATCACCACATATAGTACCACTTATAAAACTTCTAATAAAATAAATATCTATTATCTACTTTCACAATGTGATATCAAACTTTACGAAATAGATTTTTAGTGTCAAAATGATGTACTTCTGAGCCGCTTTCCAGAGCCGCTTTCCAGCTCTGCTCCTGGAGCGCTCCAGAACGCTCCAGGAGCGCTCTGGAGAGCTCCTGAAGTGTACTTCAGCGTTCCACGTTGAAAAGTTTGATGTACCTGAACAGTACCAATTTTTCATTCCCCTGCTCCCTCAAGCACTAACAAATTTTTCGGTGTTTCAAACTCTTTTCAAATATTGTAAGGTTATATGTATGAAAATTGTCAGTTGAGTTCTCAAGTTTGAAGATTTAATTCAACTTAATAATTATTGTATTTATTGTATTAGGCACCGTATTTTTCATTAGGTACCTTTATTATGGATAATAAAATATTGATCATAGTGGATTCAGAAACAAATATTACATATGATTTTGCGGTGTCTGAAGCGGATTATGTTCGAGCACATGAAGGTATTTTTTTGTTATTAGGTAATGAAGAAGGTTAGATTAGGTTAGGTTCAAAAGTGAGTGGGCCGAAAACCAGACCCTCCACCGCGACCATGTGGTCTATTGTGGCTCACACCTACACCTACTTATATTTCACCCAACAGGTCCAGCTTAATGCGCAGAATAACGATAACGATAAAGACGAGCTAAAATTTAGGGGGTTCAAAAACTCTATTATTAAAACAGTACTTGCCATTAGTTCTTTATTTATAATTCTGTTCATTTGGTCCCTATTTGGTTGTGGCTTCGACTAATGCCTTGGTTTTAAACAAAGCTATAGTCACGTCACAAAGTTTAATTTGATTGATAAGCAAAATTTGTAAACTTCGACAGGTCAAAATTTTACAGTAATTTGTGGTCAAATAAACGAATTTGAAATTTGAGTGACAAGATACTCAATCAATACATAACCTCAAAATTAAAAACGTCATTTCAGTTTTGAACCGTTCCTTCTCAGTACTGTCGGTGTTTGAAACACATAAAGCTCCAAACACCCACAGGAGCAGAGCTGGAAAGCGGCTCTGCTCTGCTCCTGTGGGTGTTTGGAGCTGTATGTGTTTCAAACATCGACAGTACTGAAAAGGAACGGTTCAAAACTGAAATGACTTTTTTAATTTTAAGGTTATGTATTGAGTATCTTGTCACTCAAATTTCAAATTCGTTTATCGTTTATTCGACCTACAGTCAAAGTTTTTGGACCAATTTTGCTTATCAATCAAATTGGCCTTTCTGGCGTGACTACAGCTTTGTTTAAAACCATTAGTCGAAAATTCAAAAGTCTTATTGAACAAAGTTAAAGGACATTTATTAAATAAATAATACTTATAAACTAGAAAAACATATTTCACTAAACTTATAAGTCTTAACACACAAAGCATATATTTTATTGCACTTACAATAGGTATTTGATAGAAAACTTATAAACAAATAAATAAGAACTTTTCCATTTCATTGTAGCCGAAGCGATGTTTCATATCTTATATGACTTCTAAATACCACTAATCCACTATTATCAATATTTTATTTTCCATAATATATAGGTACTTAATGAAAAATACGGTAATGCAATAAATACAATAATTTTTAAGTTTAAATCTTAAAACTTGACAACTCAACTGATGACAATTGTCATACAAAACCTTACAATATTTCAAAAGAGTTTGAAACACCGGAAAATTTGCTAGTGCTTGAGGGGACAGGGGAATGAAAAATTAGTACTGTTCAGGTACATCAAACTTTTGAACGAGGAACGCTGAAGTACAGTTCAGGAGCTCTCTAGAGCGCTCTGGACCGCTTCAGGAGTGGAACTGGAAAGCGGCTCTGTTCTGTATATTCTTCTTGATTCTTCAACCTCAGCTTTATTATTAGAAGGAGATGCCGAAAACAACTACTCCACGGAAAATGTGCCCCGACTGGCATTGTATTATTTCGTCATCTCCATATTATTTATTATTCAATGCTGAGATCCATGAGTTAAGAAAAATTAAGACAAGCATAGTTTTTATAGGCATCTCCTTCAAATAAGTAAGTAGGATTGTCTTCCTCAAAGTCAATAAAAGTCACTCCTATACCTAATGTCGCCTGCGCAAAAACAGGCCGTTATCTGTCTGTCAATTTGACAATAATTGTTAAACAGATAGTAGCAAAGACCCAAAGAGGGCACTACGGTGGTTTTCTCACCACTACTAACTGAGCTTTATTGCGATAATTTTTGTGAGTTGGGGAGAAAACTGCCCATGAGTTGCATTTGAGGGGGGTAGGGGTATACTTATTTATTCGGTATATTTTCGAAAAACATTCAAGTAGTTGATACGAGCATTATTTCCTTCTGTTAATACGAATTCTCATAAAATTTTGGTTTTCGTGGAAGGATTTAATAAAATTTTTTATGATCATTTTTAAAAAATAAACATTATCTTGAATGTCATCGAGCATTATCTTGGTTAATTTTTCTAGGTAACAGATTTCAAAACTTCCGATTATTATAGCAGCAAGTTTCATAAGAAAATGTGATACTTAAAAGCTTAAATACATCTTCTTTTGTGAACATTTTAGATGCTCTAGCCTTGTAACCGTTTAAATTTCTTATCAAAAATGCAATTAGGTAGTTGAAAAAATATGCTTGTCTTAATTTTTCTTAACTAAAATCATGGATCTCAGCATTGAATGTCGAGCCCTTAGCGTAGAAGCTTTGTATACATTGCTTCTCAGAAAAATGGAACATTTTTTGAAGTTTTGGCAGTCCAACTTCTAAGTTGGACTTAGCCATGGTCTGCAAACCATGGTCTACCATACTTTTTGGAGACTTACACTAGCTCCATTTGCAACTCCAGCATTGCAGCATTATTGCAAAAATATTCTAGCCTACTTTCACCTTTGCAATTTCCTTACCAAAATATTTTATTTCATTCATTTCCCCAAACTTGGTATTATCTTTTTTTTTCGCTTTTACACACTTCCTCCAGCTTGTTTTGGAGAATTCGTTCAAAAGTTTGTGTAAAATAAATATGACCCATGTAGCAGTAGGTTCCATCGTCCAATAGAGCCTGATTGCATTCAAAAAATCCCAATAAACTTCTAGGTGCATTGTGGAGATCTATCACTGATTCTAGTTTATTCTCTTTGGTTTGATTTTCTACATATTATTTTGTGACTTGCCAAAAACCAAAAATAAAATGATAGTTATCAGCAGCGCATTCAATTTTTGTTTTAATTATGTATTTTTAAAATAAAACTTATTCCTCATATTCTTAGCTTTTCGTTTTTCCACCTCTACCTCTACTACAATTTTATTGTTACTGTTATAAACCACTGACTATTCCTTTTCTATGTGTATTTCAGAAAACATTATTTGTATATTATGCAGATTAGATAAATGTATTCCAGAAAGCATAATTTGTATTTCTAGTCAATTTTATTTCAAAAAGAGTCAATTGTATCTCAGTTTAATTATTTGTAAACCAGAATATGTAAATACAATTTCAGAAAGCCCTATTGGAATTTTTGAATTCGTCAATTGTATATAGTCGGACTCTAAATGAGATGATATACTGATGATATGTGATGAATGTATTAAATATAAATTACACTTCCTGAAGTTTAATTTTCGTTTTCTTGAATACAAGTGCCACTTTCTAATTAACTAATATCAAACACAATAGAAGCATTCTGAAATTAAATTGATGGATTGTGTAATACATTTGGAAAAGGTGTAGTATTCTATTACAAAGAAAAAAACCCAATAATTATGGAGGCAAGTGCGAGAGAAGTAAAGAGGACTAGTTCTTCAATGTGGAATCGTACACGACGATACCATCGTTGATTATAATTTAAGAAGACACCTGAAACTACACGAGAAATTAACAAAGGAAAAAACACAATTTACTGTCTGTTCTCTGAAGATGGTTAATAGACTGAAACGTCACACCAAAAAAGCAGTTTAATTGTCTGATATCCCAGTAAGTCAATCAATTTAAGACTTATGGTGAGAATTATTTCTTTTTGGACTATATCACTTGTAAAATAATAAACACAGAAAACCAGAACTATTGAGAATAAAGATTCCAACTGTCATATCAAGCAAAGTGTTTAAAGATTGAACTAAACAATCAGTATGTAATATGTAATAAAAATAAGAATATTAGATTAACCAAACTTCATCAGTCAGTTATCAGTTCTGTAATTTCAGTTTCAGTCAAAATTTTGCCTTGATTCTGCACTCTCAATCTTAATTTTAACTCCAGATTTCCTGTTTTTATTCTTTTACAGGTGGTGTAATTCCAAAAGAAATTACGATGAATCACTTGAAATTTCTCCAAGAAACTGAAAATAGAAATTCTACGTAGCTGGAAGATTGTTTAAATAGATGTAAGAGGTACCGTGGGTGTATCATGATATCTCCTGGATCTTTAACAAAAATGAAAATAGAACATACGCAGACTTCCACGTAGTTGGAAGATTATTTAAATAGATGTAAGAGGTGCCGTGGGTGTCCACGATATCCCTTAGAACTTTAAGAAAAATTAAAATAGGACGTACGCGGACTTCCACCTAGCTGGAAGATTATTTAAGAACAATTTACGTCATACTTGTCATCACGTGTTACTGACGGCTCAGCGGTAAGTAATAATTAGTCTACACGTTGTTCGAATGCTCGGTCTACGGACCTCCGTAAATTTAATATAAGTGACGGGTTTAATGTGTCGAACCGTCATCGTAAAATTATCACGAATTATCTGGAATCAAATATATTATAAGATATTTATTTAAGCGTGGAGTTTCTACAATTAATTACCCATATATAATCCAATTTTATTTTCAATTTCCAATTAAAGGATCGATAGAAATGTTGTTACATACTTGGACTGTAATTATTTTATTTATTATTTAAAAATAATAATAACAGTAACAGTTGCGACAGATCGACGTAGCAATACGCAAAATGATGCATCTCAATAGGAATATGCATCCTAGGTCGCCTGTTCCACGATTGTACTTCCCAAGACATTGGGGAAGCGGTGGACTCTTGAATTTTGAGTATCTGCACAGCAGAATGGTACTAGATGGAGCCTGCATGGTAATCAGGAGTTCGAATCCTCTTCTCTGCATGGTACAAGACCATAAAAATGAAGGGGTCGGAGCATTTCTATTTAAGGCAGTACGAAGAGCAGTTGATGAACTTAGTCTCATCTTCGAGGCTGAACAGAGAAACCCAGGCTCTGTCACTGAGTTGGGAACTGTTCAATTGAAAGCAAAAGTTAAAGCTGTAGAAGAATCTTTTACACAATTTTCTGCAGCTGCATAAAGATAAGCCATTGGTGTCTTCTATAAGAACCTTGAAGGCCATGGTTTATCCGAAAAGCTCACCTTTGCTTTTTAAGGTCAGCGGGGCTCAAGTCGAAGACCGATGATTCATAGTGACTTGCCAGGATTGTGTATTTAACACTCTTGTCTATTGAAGCCGTGTCATGGGTATGGAGGTCCCTGATATCAACTGAAAGACCTGCCATAGGGCGCCAAAGACAATTATGTATCTGCTCTCAGCTTGTCCCGCATATGCAGTCTCGGCCTATACAAATAAACATAACACGGCTTTACGAGCGCTTTACTACTTTCTGTTGCTCTCGTACGAAATATATGAAACACCAACGCTGCCATACGCTCCGGAGGATATTGAGTCTGTTGTGGGGAATGGGAAGTGCCAAATTTATTGGAACTACTTATTTCCCACTCTCAGGCAGATTCGAACCAATAAGCCTGATGTAGTTCGGATCCTCCTCGCCCACCAGCTCAAGAGGAAACGGACGAAATATCGAGACCTTCTCTTCGAACTCCTCATACTCCATCGAGAACACACTGTGTAGTATGTGGTACTGCTTATAGAAGCCCTCGGTGGAGCATGAGATACACTGCTGTCGGAACTGCTGAACTACCGGCATACCGAAATTCGGTAGATCTTCTAGCCGGAAGAATACAGAAAACAGTTATTGTGGGTTCATTACGTCTACTAAGGGCACACGATTTCCGACCTTAGTAGTTATTCACCCCATGGACGTGGCGAATAGCTACTTGTAATCACCAGCGCCCGATGCTGAGAATCGGAGCCAGGGAACCGGTCGGCTGGATTGTAAAAAATAGTAATAATAATAATAAGAAAGCTCTTTGAAGTTGAGGAACATCAAAGATAGTTAGAAACCATTCCGAAAACATTAACACCAACTTCCCGCAGAAAGATAAATAATCACACGATAAAAACAACAAAATTGATATTCAATACTTAATAAATGAAATAGAAACACATGTTATTAAATGTAAAGGCACCAGCCCTGTGACACGACAAATCTTACTTGTATCAAATATAAACCAAAACATAAACAATGTAATTAAAGTCATTAACAACATTATCTCGAACTACCTATTAGACGACACAGATTTAGAAAAGATACACCTTCTTATCACATATGCTTGTGCAAGTGGCACAATTACGTTAAATAAATAAAAAGTGAAAACTATTGCTGAAAATAAAATTAAAACTGTTATGAAACCAAGGCGGTAGATAAGACTAGTAAACAAAATAGAATAACTGAGAAGGGATATTGAGAAAACAAGGCAATATATCATAAGAAATTAAACAAAATTAATATGAAAAAAAATACCCCATATAATCAACAATATAAAACAAACAGTTGAATAACCAACAGCAAAAACTTGGGATATATTCAGCTCGTTTAAAAAAAGCAAAAAGCAATTTTTACAAATAACAATTTTTTTTTTACCGAAATCTAACAGCCAGCGATAAAACAGATATAAGACCACAAATAACAATTCTGGAATACATTGTGGTCAAATCCTACCACTTTTAACGAAAACGCTAAATAGATGGAAACAGAATTAGAAAGACATTAAATACACCGGAACAAGCAGACTGTCTCATAATTGATGACTAATGAACAACAGCAATAATGAAAACGCATAATTGGAAATGCACAAACACTTACATCACCGAATAAATTAACCAACTTAGGTATCTCACCAAGCAAATTAACCAAATTTTCTATAACCCTAATTTTGAGTAGTGTTTATTACGGAGAGCATGACATTTATTAAACCCAAAAATAAAGAAACGCAGGACCCTGCTAATTATATGTCCATCACCCGTCCGCAAACTATTTATATAATTATTACGCAACAATATGTAATAAAATAGATAAGCATTTGAGAAACTATAATATATACTAACGGAGGGACAAAAAGGCTGCAAGGACTGCTTAATCCAAAGGCGGTTCCCATACTAACATATTCATTTGTTGTGATAAAATGGTCAGTAACCGACATCGAAAACATAGATATATTAACAGGAACATAATTAACACATAGTATAGTAGAAATAGTAGGTATAAATAATAGAAATTGATAACGGTTTCTCAAACAAGTCAATTATACACAAAACCAGAGGGATTTATACTTGCCATACAAGACCAAGTTATCGCGACAAATAACTATAAAAGTAGGTATCTGTACTTTTTAAAA
The DNA here is from genome assembly GCA_963924545.1 of Pogonocherus hispidulus. Taxonomy (NCBI): domain Eukaryota; kingdom Metazoa; phylum Arthropoda; class Insecta; order Coleoptera; family Cerambycidae; genus Pogonocherus; species Pogonocherus hispidulus. Next base: position 82,988,134 of record OZ004693.1, read on the forward strand.
AATATTTAAATTAAGAGCGATAGGTTGAGAAAATGCCACCAATTTCCTGAAACAATAGAATATATAACATCCGGATGTAAACTATCCACCCTCCAATATAATCTCCTGTCGAAGCCTCAAGCGTACTACTAATATTCACCACCAACTACCTATAATAGAAAATAAATATTACAAATTATAATGAGGCTTAACCATACAAACTAATAACACGGTAGTCCATAATAAACCCGATATACCACTTCAAGATAAAATAAAAAGGGTTACCATCGATCTGACAATACCATCTGATCGAAACAGCTAAAAAATATACAGAAAAGAAAGAAAAATATGAACAAGTAGCAATAGAAGTTGGTATCGTATCTCACTTCACTTGTAACGCGTCCACCCTGTATTTAGGTAGTTACTTTATTTTATATAAGATATGGGTGTCATATTAATTGCCTATATAAAAATGCCATGAGATTTTATGTTAGTACAAGTGCCGTGAAGGGACCATTATTGACCTTTACTGTCGACGACCGGAAAACTGTTGGCTATGAGTTTTTGAAAAATGTCTGAGAGATGACAAGAAAATTAGGACATTATAGTTTAAGCAACAATTAGACCTGTTGACATGAGCATTTTGGGGGATATAACTTCTGCAGTTCCTGAAATTGTCAAGTTGCGTGTTTAGCTGTTCTATTGATGAGTCGAGACTGCCGACAGAGGATTGTTACATCTGAGATGCGGAGCCCCGACTACATCACTACATCTTGAAGAGAATAAACGTAGTACCTATATCATTAGTTACATTATACAGGTTTGAGTATACGAGGGAATTCCCATTTTAATTGATTAGCTATATTAAATCAATATTGTAGATTTGATAGTATTTACGAGTATAACCCAATAAAACTCTGACCCACCCTTAGAATAAAGTGAGACACCGGTACACCAGAATTACGTGATCGTTGAACGCTCAACTTAGCCTCGAAGAAAGTGTATATACCTAGTCACAAAAAGCAGCCATACTTCATACATGTAATGTAGTAAGATCGTTTCTAAACCAAAATTGTCTTGTTAGACATAACTAACCCTTAACTGAACAGGTAAATTTTTCATACACGGTGAGACATGTGCAGTCTGTGATACTGCGCCATATTTAGTACACCTAAGAATTGAAAAAAATGTACTTCTAAGAAAATTTCTTAAAGCTTTACCCTAAATTAACCTTAAACACTTATGCTTTTTGACTGACACATAACCAGATAGATATTTTCAAAAAAAAAACGACAATAAAAGGCAAAGGGATTGCAGTAAATAAATAGTAGATTGTTTTATAAGTTAAGAAAAGTGATTGTTTACTAGTGAGTGTAAACGTTTCTATTCACGAGCGAGCGTTAGCGAGCGAGTGGAGGAAATTTACACAAAAATGGAAAATTCACTTTTCTTAATGAGTTGAACATGCTATTTTTTCGTGTACTTTATAAAAATTAGTGTAATTTGAAGACTTATTAAAAATTATGAAAAATTCTAATATATCAAGGTAGCATTTGAGGCCATAGCAATAATAAACATGCGAACATGTAAACAATTTATGCAAAAGTTTTCATGTCACATTCACGTAAAATGAATTGCTTAAATGAATATAATGAGCAAATTGCTCAATTATTATCAGAAGCAGAGTCAAATTTACTACCTGTAAAGTCCAGAGCAAAATATGAGAAAAGTTACCAACAGTTTTGCCACTGGAGGAACGAGAAAGATGTGCAAGGAGCCAGTGAAGACATTCTAATTGCGTACTTTTGTGAAAAGGTTTGTTTTATTTATGATTCCTCATGTTTATGGATTAATTTAGAAATATTGTTATAGGTGAAAATTCTTAAAGCTTCAACACTCTGGTCACTGTACTCAATGGTGAAAAGTACTCTGCAAATAAACGAAAACGTAGACATTTCTGCCTATAAAAAATTGCTAGCCTATCTGAAACGTCAAAATGACAATTATTTAGCAAAACATTTGTAATTAATTCTAATAAAATAAATGAATGAAAAAAAGTGTTGCTAACAAGAAAACTGTTGCTAACGAGGAAAGTCCCTCTTTTCTTAACGATTTTGGATTAAACAATATGGTCCATTTCCATGAAGTATACGAAAAAAATTGAATCATTGAATATTTTTATTTAATAGGTGTGGGTCCAATAGGTTGAGGATTAGGTGGAGTGGCAGATTTGAGGGCATGCCAATTTTGACATTATGGAGAAGTTTATAAACAGATAAGTTTCTTAGACGGCACCTGTCCAGTTAAGGGTTATCGCAAGCAAAATAGAATGCTGCACCGCCATAAGCGCAGCCTCGTCTGCATCATCACATCCATCACAGACTCGGCAGTGATAATACCCGGTGTTGTTGGTCATACATCTGAGCCGAAGTTACTCATGCCCAGCATCTTTACGGGTTTTTTATGCGAAGGACTTTTCATCAGCGCCTTCACATGACTCTATCCTGGATTTAAGACTCATAAATTCACATGTTCTAGTTCTACTCATTTTCCCAAAGCTGTTCTGGCAGCGCTATAAGCAACTCCACAAGTTGTCTCCAACTCTATGAAAGCCTTTTCGGATACCTTTCTGTCAAATGCATCTGCGCGTTAATTTCCTTCAATGCCTTTATGACTTGGCACCCAACACAATCTTATTATTTTGGTATTTCCGGATCAATTAGCAATTTGAATCTTTTAGCAGACATTGTAATGTAACTAAAATATGTAGTGCCAACCATTTGTACCATTTGTACTGTAAGTGTTTTAAATAGAATAATGAAGAAATGCATGGTTTCAATATGACTATGGCAACTTTATTGAACCGTCAAGACAGTGCTTTCGTGTTAAGTAAGTTAAAGGTTTTCTTTTTGCGGACAGGCTTTTAACAGAATTACCTAGAAAAGCAAATTATTTTGTCAATTTTTCTAATTGAATAGTTGGGGGTCATTATTCCTGCAACTGCTCATGCGAGAAATTTGACCACAGCCCTCAAGGGCTTTAATTGCGAGTTCTGAGATTCTTTCGGAGACAAAGCTACATACAAACCCACGTTACAACTTCAAGAAGACAAAAACGTATCCTACTAGATGCATTTTTTTCAAACGTAAAAATTTGACGTGGAAGCCTTGCTCAAGTTAGGGTCGAGGTATAGTAACAACGGCTTCTTGCAAACAATGCCGGTTTTTTGCCGGGGAGGAAGAAGCGACGACCCGGGGAAAGCAATTTCTGCGGCGTGACCGAGTCGGTGGGGCCGCGAGGACGTAAAAAGCAGCCCGTATGGCCCGCACAGTCGCCGCGTAGTCATCAGCGCCAGCCAGATATCTAAAGAGCATTCGGCGATCCGGCCATCTGCTCCACAATAACCGGTAATTGCGAGTGGCTAAAGGATCCCATACACTTCCAGTACTCTGTACGGTTTTAACCGCGTACGTTAAACCATATGACGTTTAGTACAAAGACTATTGAAGATTCTAAAAATGAATGCGCCCTCTGCATGAAAATATTTGAACCTACTTAAAAGGTAATTTTTGGAGGCTTATTGCTGATATAATGATAAATAACACGTATTTGGGCTTGTTTAACGTAATAATTGAGTGGTGCTTGTGATTTTTTGGTATTACAAAGTTAAAAACGACGTGGTTAGTATTTGTACATCTTTATTTTTACATTTCAAAATGGCATTCAAAAGAAATCAGCACAACACAAACTGCCGTGTTTATATAGGTGTCATTCCACAAAATGTGTCAATAGAAGTGTTTAAGATTGAAGATATAGGTAGAAGTTTGGCCCTAGTATAAGAAACTGTTTCTAATTCATTTCTCCAACAGGCATGTAACAATTTAATAACAGAGAATACGTTTATTTACACAACATAACCATTTTGTTGGTGGTTGTCTATACTGTCTATCATTAGTCTTATAAATGGAGAATATGTTTTAATTTAAACATTATTTAACAAAAAACAAGCACTAATATGGTATCACCATACAGTTTGTCACACTTATTTTAGTCCAAAATGTAAGTAAACAAAAACTAGGGTACCTGTTTTAACCCAAAAAATTCATATAATTAGCAATGAAGCACTTATGGGACGTTTGACTACTTTTACCACTCTTTATCCTTCATTTCACCCTAACTAACACATGAAGTAACTATATTTATGGCAGCTGAATGCTAAATTGTTAGATGATCTTCATCCATATTTGTTTACAATTTGCAGCGCCCTCATCGGTAATTTGAATCGCCAATATAAGATGGAAATGTGAAATATAATATTTTACGTTCAAATCCAGTAGGTGAGGCATTACAGTACAAGTTTTTTTTTAGGAGCCGAGACGAGTACTGTAAACACTTAATGGAAGTGTATCGTATGATACTTTATTTCATACTGTCGTCGTTTTAACATAAAAATGAATTATTGTAAACTTTATACTATTAAAATAAAATCTCACAATATTCAAATTGCATCACTATCTTAATATCCTTGATATGCAAGGTGACATTAACATGGCATTAACCTTCTTTTGATTGCCAAACAGATCCAGTGTAGATCTCCACCATGCCACACCACACGGTTTCCTTTTTGAATTGGAGATAAATTGTGGGAACTCCAACGGGGACAAAGTTTACGGCGTACCATCAAATGTTTGTGTAAAATGGTGTCAAAATAGGCACATATATAATATTTCACAATACTCAACTGTATTAGGAAAACAGGATTGTAGGGTACGTGAAACGTTTTGTGTGTTTTTTGGGAATTATTTTTAGATTATTAGATTATGTCGTTCTATTATTTCTCAATAGGTTATGTTTGATATACTTAGCAGCAGCATTGAATTGGTATACGAAACAGCTTAACATTTCAATTATTTATCTACTTATAAAGAAAATACTTTATTTTCTGAATATAATATAGCTATATATACAGTGCGAACGTTTAGAATGGAAACCGGAAGTGAAATGCGCCCTGTAGAGTTTTCGCAAAAACGCTCGGACACGTCAATTCTTAAATTCAATTGGGCTTATTTTGATACCATTGTTTTGGATATAACGTCATTAGGTAATCTCTGTGACGTCATCATGATATTTTTTTCAAATGGGAATGTCCAGTTCTTTCATTAAATTTAAATAGAAAAAATATTCCTGAAAATGGCAATATGCGACACTATGGCCTTAAAGTGGATAGTTTTTGAGATAAAGGGCTTTGAAGTTTGAAAAAGGAAAAAGGAGGCTAATCAAAAAAACATTTCAATTATTTGATCCTGATAGTGACAGTTCGGCAAATTATTTAAAACTAATTATCACAGTCGGTTATTCTTTAATATTTTTTTGTGATAATTAAAAATGGTACGAACTTTAACAGAAAAACAAAGAATTGAGATCTTGATTTTGAGAGGTTGTGACGAAATGAAAAGATCAATTAATGAAGTATGCAACATTTTCAGTAATAGATATCCGAATGAACCACGCATTAAAAAAGCAACAGTGGGTAAGATTGTAAATAAATTTATCCGGTTGAGATATGTTCGGAATTGTATCAGAGGTCGGCCATCTATTACAGAGCATGTACAACTAGATATGTTGTTAGATGCTCAAGAAAATCCACGTTACTTCGCGACAAATCGCATTCAATCATGAAATTAGCCAAAGTTCTGTGATAAAATACATGAAAAAAAAAAAAATAAATGGCATCCCTATAAGATTCAGCTAGTACAAGAATTAAATGATGATGACCCTGGCCGCAGAATAGAATTTTGCGAAGAAATAATTAACCTCTGTAACATAAATCCGCGTTTCATCAGCAATATAGTTTTTCTGATGAAGCTACATTTTGTTTGAATGGCAATGTTAACAAATAGAACTGTCGCTATTGGGCCCCTAATAATCCTCACTGGATGATGGAAGTGCACACCCAGTTCCCTCAGAAAATAAATGTATGGACAGGAATTGTAGAAAACCATATTATTGGCCTTATTTTCATTGATGGTAGTTTAACAGGTGACAAATATTCAGAAATGTTACAACAACAAATTATTCTGAAGTTAGCAGCTCTATTTCCAGATAACAATGATCCGAACATTCCCAATGACTTGGCACCAATGATTGGTATGGTATCAACAAGATGGGACACCTCCACATTATGCCGTAAATGTTCGAACACTACTTAAATGAAGTATTTCCTAATCGTTGGATAGGCAGAAGAGGTTTTATTGAATGGCTAGCTCGGTCCCTTGCCCTCATACCTCTTCATTTATTTTTGTGGGATTATCTTAAGTCTAAAGTGTATAATAATAAACCACGGGATATTAACGAATTAAAAACAAAAATTCGAGATGAAATTAGAGCTATACAGCCACACACAATCAGTAAAGTATTACAAGAATTCCAACAGAGGCTTGCCTATTGTCAAGAAGCACAAGGATTACAGTTCGAGCCCCTTATTTAACTAGTTTTCATTGCGTTTATTATCCATTTGTTAGTTATGTTGTGATAAACAGTTTTTTTTTTGACTAGCCTACTTTTTTGTTTCAAGCTTCAAAGCTCTTTATCTCAAAAACTATCCACTTTAAGGCCATAGTGTCGTATATTGCCATTTTCAGGAATATTTTCTCTACTTAAATTTAATGAAAGAACTGGACATTCCCATTTGAAAAAATATCATGATGACGTCACGGAGATTACCTAATGACGTCATATCCAAAACAATAGTATCAAAAGAAGCGCAATTGAATTTAAGAATTGACGTCTCCGAGGGTTTTTGCGAAAAATCTACAGGGCGCATTTCATTTACGGTTTCCATTCTAAATGTTCGCACTGTGTATACAGAGTGAGTTTTATGTATGGAACGCCTCAATTATCTCGGAAACGGCTTGCCCGATTTTTATGAATTTTGGTTTATAAGGGTTTTGTAATATGGCTGATATTATTGTGGTATTTACATTGTTGTCAGATCTTTCGTTTTTCCGGAAATATACTGAAATTAGTTATTTCAAATGGATCACCCTATATATTTTTTTGTTTTTGAAATCTCTAAGAAATTTAGAATATTTTTCATGTAATGTTCCCTATACCTAATTGCCATAATTTCGGAGTTACAGCTACATTTGTAATATCTCCGCCGAAGTTAAAATATTACATCAGGGCGGCTATGTCTGCGACAAAAACAATTTTGACGTTTTAATAAACTATTATTGTTGGTGTTTATTGAAAGTTACAATGGACCGTTTATCTGAGAAAGAACGAATTGAGATTTTAATGATATTAGGATATGGTGATGTGCGTAGAAGTCAACAGGAAACGTGTAATATCTTTAATAATTTATATCCTAATAGAAATCCCATAGGATCTTTTGAAAACATAAAGTAAAGGCGGTTACAGCTGATGCTCAAAATGTTGTCCGTTTACTTCCATACAAGAAGCCATGCGATGTTTAAAACTTTGCAGTACATTTTGTAACATTCCTGACTGCTCAATTCTTCTTATCTCTGTGGTAATCCTATCTTTTAATTCCTGAATATTGGCAGGTTTGGTTTTATAAACAATATTTTTTAAGTGACCCCACAGGAAATAGTCTAAAGGATTCATGTCGGGTGATCGCGGGGGCCATTCGATAAAACCACGCCTTCCAATCCATCTTCTGGGAAACACATCGTTTAGGTATTGCCTCACGTCACGCGCATAGTGAGGTGGAGCTCCATCTTGTTGCACCCAAATATTGTTATTTGGGACATTGTTATTGTCTGAAAGTTTCAAATAATAAAATTTCTAAATTAACAGGCAATTGAGAATACTTACTTAGATTTGGAAATAACCGAGCCAACTCAGGTATAATATTATTCTGTAATAAATTTAAATACGCCGGACCATTTAAGTTTCCTTCAATGAAAAAAGGACCAATTATTTTGTCGCCTATTATTCTAGTCCATACATTAATCTTTTGTGGAAATTGGGTGTGGGATTCTCTCATCCAACGAGGATTGTTACGTGACCAGTATCTGCAATTATGCCGATTTACGTTTCCATCAATACAAAAAGTGGCCTCATCGGAAAACATAACATTATTTAAAAAATTTGGATTATTTTGATCGTAACATTTTTCCATCATTGTGTCGGCAAACTCTTCACGTCTATCGAAATCATCATCTGACAACTCTTGAACCAATCTTACTTTGTAAGGATGGAATTTATTGGCATGTAAAATTTTCATTATGGATGTTTGAGAAATATCAACTTCCCTGGATATTTGTCTAGTACTCAAGTGTGGATCTTCTTCTAACATAACACAAACATCTAAAGATTTGTCTTCAGTTGTTGCAGTTTTTATACGCCCTGATTTCGGTAAATCTTTTATGGCTCCAGTTTGGTTAAACTTTTTTAACAACTTACTCACAGTAGATCTTGTTATGGGATTTCTATTAGGATATAAATTATTAAAGATATTACACGTTTCCTGTTGACTTCTACGCACATCACCATATCCTAATATCATTAAAATCTCAATTCGTTCTTTCTCAGATAAACGGTCCATTGTAACTTTCAATAAACACCAACAATAATAGTTTATTAAAACGTCAAAATTGGTTTTTGTCGCAGACATAGCCGCCCTGATGTAATATTTTAACTTCGGCGGAGATATTGCAAATGTAGCTGTAACTCCGAAATTATGGCAATTAGGTATAGGGAACATTACATGAAAAATATTCTAAATTTCTTAGAGATTTCAAAAACAAAAAAATATATAGGGTGATCCATTTGAAATAACAAATTTCAGTATATTTCCGGAAAAACGAAAGATCTGACAACAATGTAAATGCCACAATAATATCGGCCATATTACAAAACCCTTATAAACCAAAATTCATAAAAATCGGGCAAGCCTTTTCCGAGATAATTGAGGCGTTCCATACATAAAACTCACTCTGTATATATAATATGAAGCTGAACATAAGATTGTAATAGTAATATACGTAAATAACATTGTTTATTTTCAAACGTCACATAACAGTCAGTTTTGCTACAATTTTGGCATAGATTAAATGTCATTTTTATGACGTTCTAGTTAAACGGCGTATAAGTGTTATATTCCGCTGGAGTATAACACTTATACGCCGCTTCGTTTAAGCCAAAATAACTATAATTATGTGTAGCTTTTTTTGTTTGCTTTATTTATTATCAAAAATTTCATTTTCAATCATTTTTACTAACTCGTTGTATCTACAAGCACCAGCTAGCTACTCCAAATAATAGGACAACCTAAAGAGAAAACCATATGACTTTTGGGTCAATATTAATCCAGTTTTACTTACTTTGGTTCCCAAGTACTTTTCATCTGGTGCACGAAGTAAAAAGTTATCAAACTGGTCCTTTGTTAGAACTGCTGCTTTTTTAACCTGATAATTTTCTCTCTCTTAGTTTTTGAGAAAAAAAATAAAGTTATGTTTTTTTAAATGGCAACTATAGTTGGAGATAGATAATGTATATTAAACATAATAAATATCTATTATGTATAATCACAGAACTAGTTGCTGACGAATAAACATTCTCGGAAAATTATGCATTCGTCTTTGACGTTACAATATCCGAAATGTATGGCGCCCTTAAAGGCGGAGAGGCTTCCGTCTGTACGTGATAAGGCCGTTGGTGCCGCGCCCCGTCGTCGTAACGTTAACCGATCCGGGATAAGCGCGTACCATTATAATTAATGATGGGACGCGCGATTCCACTGGATGTAGTTGCCTTCTATTACTACAGCGTAATCCTCCCTTGGCTCAGACGTGACCGTTGATTCTGGGATATCTCCTAGTTTCACCCACATCGAGATTACAACATGTGTGCTGTTTCCTACAGTTCAAGGCATTGAAAAAAAATATGTATTATTGTAAATGTCTTATTACAATACTTTTGTTACAATACAATGTTACAAAACTTTTGGCAAGTTCACCAAAAACTTCTTTGTCTTCATCCTTCAAAAGAACCGCTCAATTTTATATTATTTGTTTGATATTTATTACTACTCAAAGTATATTAGCAAAATATGGGAGACATTTTTCGTACATCAAGTAACAACAAGTATACAGTGTGATATAGATTCATGGTACACCACTCGTTCTCCCCTTATCTTTTAGATACAATTTTGAAATTTGGATTGGCGGAAGGACTTATTAAAGGCCACTTTTTGATATTAAAATTATATAGTTTTCACTTCCGGTTTCACCGGAAGTAATACCAATTATCGATATTTATATGGAACACCCTGTATATTATAATATTTTTGGAATCTACGTCATTTTCTGAATCCAGTGATATAACGTAAGTGACATTTCACCTGTCAAAGTTACTTTTTGGACGCCTTTTTGGACTTTGGACTACTTAATTTACTTTTGGATTTAGAGTAGCTTCTCTCAAGAGTAATTTCAGTTCTGTCGATCCCACAGATAAAATTGTAGATTGCTTTATTAATTACACTTTCTAATGGTATCTTCGTACCATTATGTTACTACTAAAAAAATCTAGTTTTAGCTCTATAATCACTTTGGAGGATTTTAACGCCTTGTAAGTAAAGAAATTGAATGTTTTTGACGCCAAGTAAATTTTTTTATGGTTGCTATGGTGCATTAGAATTAATCGGGGATGGTTTAAAGCACTTACTCTAAATTCAAAAGTAAAGTAGAGTCCAAAAAATAATTTGATAGTATGTGTCACTTACTATTTCCTATATATTACTATTCCTATATTCCCAAAATTCAAATTAAACATTGAAAGTATCGTTTTACAAAAATTTGTACACTAATAGAAAAATCTACTGTCTTTTTTATATATCGCTGGATTCAGAAAATGACATGGATTCAAAAAATTAAATAATATACAGGGTGTGCTACATAAAAAGTTGGTAATACTTCTGGTAAAACCGTAAGCGACACACAGGCAATTTTGATGTCAGAAAGTGACTTTTATTAGTACTTCTGTCATGGTAAATTTGAAAATTGCATCTAAAAAAAATAGGGGGGAAAGGGTATATCATGGATCTGTGTCACACTGTATATAACTTATTTAGGGCCTATACAGGTTGTTTCACGGTGAACACCCATTAGAATATGCCAGAGGCTGCTTAGATTTACATAGTGAAAATTTGGACACTTGGGTTTTTGTATGCTCTCCCCAAATTAAATAATGGCGTCCTCGTCCTCTCAACACTTCCAGTTATACCAGAAGTTAACTTTCTCATTTGAAACAGAACACTCTATATGATTGCATTTTTGGATTCTACAACGATTTAACTTTTTCAAATACGGCTGAGAATTCGTGTAGGGAAGTTTTATGAAGGTCTCTTTCATAAAACTTCCCTATACGAATTCTCAGCCATATTTGAAAAAGTAAAATTTTTTTAAAATATTAGTAAAATTCTCTACCTAACTTAACTACTAATATTATTTAACTTAAAATTTATTATTTAAACGGCCAGTGCTTTAGGCATTGCGTTTAATAATATAGGTATTTTATTTAGTTTTTTAGTTATAGTGCCTGAAGTTTTGTTAATTTTAGTTACTCTTTTAATTTGTAGTTAAAACCGAATTGCAGAGGCACTATATTAGAAATGAATTTTGTAAGGAATTTTGAAGGGTATTTAATAAAAAAAAATCTCACTAAACATACTTACGATGTTTTTAAAAAATCTCCTAAAGCCCACCAAGATTTGAACGAATCGGCTTTATTTAAGTTCTGTAAAGCTTACGAAAACGCCAATTTGTATTTATTTGGCAATTTAGATATTCTTCACAGTGATCTTGTAAGCTTTAGATCGTTGCTTGAAGTTTAATTTCAATATTCAGACTTTAAGATATCGAATTTGACTCCTATATATTATTATTCCTATATTCCCAAAATTCAAATTAAACTTTGAAAGTATTGTTTTACAAAAATTTGTACACTAATGGAAAAATCTACTGTCTTTGTTTTTAACGAATACTATAAAGCACCGTTTTAATATTTCTTCTATCTATTTTCAAATTTAGCTTAAACGTTTCGGTTACTTTGGACGGTACAAGAAATTACCGATTTTTTTGGAAGCTTTGTATCTCTTTATACTTTTTGTAAGATAAAATTATCTTTCTACCATGTATTCCCACATTCATATTAAAAAAATATAATTGAATTTTTTTGTGCTGTTCAATTCATAAACTTGGGTACCAATTACGTTGTAGTGAAGCTGTCCAGAACTTAGAATCAGAAAATACATTAAAAGTATATCTCATTTAAACAAAGAATCTTGTAGCAAGTTCCTGTATAACCGGAAGTGTCATTATTTATTCATTATAAAAAAATATAATCCCATATCTCAAAACTTTTAACGAATCAGCCGCCTGAAAGATACCCTCATTGCCATCGGCACGTAAACCCATGATGGACGTAAACGTACCTTCAAGTTCCGGACCCACACCGTTGTCATCCACTGCATTGCTGATGCTAGAGATTAGGATATCTGGATATTGCCAACGCGTGGATTTGGAGGAAACCTTAAATAGCGGAGGCCAGGGGCTGCCGGCGGTCGTAGAGTGGACACTATTGAGGAATTATGTGCCGTGTAATGTTCCTCGGAAGCGATTCCCGGGGTTAGGAGACCTACGTTCGAAGAATGGGACCATTCTCTGCATAACGATTGGTAAAAATACAGGTTGGACTCAATATCAACTAGTGGAACTTTACGCGTTTTTATAACATAAAATAAATAAATTTAGTAAATAATGTAATGAATAATAGAAACAAAAAAAGTGCAGTACTTACGAACCTGGTTTAGAAAATTCATTGAGTGATAGACAGTAAGAGATAGATGAGGTAGGAAAATAAATCAAGAATTAAAATACTACATGCAATAATAAATATGACAAGACACAAAGCATCTAAAAAATAACGATATTTTCTTATACAGGGTTATTCAGAACTTATCTCTAAAACTTTGAGGATATGTGCATCCTTAAATAAGAAATCGATATCACCAAAAAAATTTATAATAAAAGTCTCTTTATAAACTATAAAAGTTCCCGTAAACAATGTTTAAAGTTATACCATTATAAAGGACTACGTAGATGGGCAACAGTACTTCAACGACATTTGATATACCACATTCCTAAGAATGTGGTAAAAAAAAGTAAATACGTTTTTGTACCTTGAACGCCTGGTTAAGACCGAGACAATAGAGTTGGAGTGGGGATAATATCTCTATTGTCTATTCAGTCATCATTCTAACTGTGTCCTTTCTCAGTGCCGGTGTTTTATTTATCGTAGGAGTGTTAAACTGTAAAATTTTTAAAATGGCTCCTGTGTAAAGTAATGCTGAGTTAATGGACTGTTACCAGTGGATTATCAATTACGAGTTAGGTTTTGTGAGTGGTTGTTGCAGCAAAATGCTGAAAATTCCCAATTTACTTAATAATTTGCGTTTACAAAATCAGCAACCAGGAGGAACATTCGTTTTAGTGCGGCAAAATTGGATAAGGCGTGCCCAAGTGTGTACAAGTCGAGGAATATTATTTCGAACAGCTTTTGTAACAAGGTATGTGCAAATTTTTTATAAATTTCATGTTTCTAATACCTAATAATCAAGTAGCGCAATTCTTCAAAATTAGTGTAACAAAATTTTATTCATTTTAAAGACACGTCACTTTGATCACATCTATCTATCTTTAAGTTTATTTTAAAGTAAAAACGCTGAAAATCTTTTTTGCGCCGGGTGTCGGTATACTCTCAGATCTTCCGAAGTTTTTTTCGTGCTAGCCAGTTTGCATTGTCAGTCCCAAGGTCACTCCATTACAGTGGACCAATATCCAGCGGGTGTAATGAAAAATTTTTAAATAGTTTTCAGAGCCGCCAAAAAATTTTTTTTTGCACTACCACATTTCTACATGTATGTTGAACGTCCCCAAATTTTATTATGGATAAGTTCTGAATAACACTGTGTAGTTTAAATTAACGTAAAATTAAAGGGCAAACCGTGGTAGCGACTTGGCGTTCATATTATCGATATTAATACTAAGCAACGTTGGCCGAAGTTAGTACTTGGATGGACGACCTTGCAGAGAAGACCCGCGCTGTCTGCCGGCATCTTCTAGTGGCCTGTACGTCGGCGAATTCACAGAAGCTAAGTAAAGTAAGTAAAGCTAAGTAGGTAAGCAAAAAGTAAAGTTAGTAAAGCTAAGTAAGTGAAACTAAGTAAAGTCGAAAGACCCCTTTGTCTATTGAAATGATGGGCAAGTAAAAGATATCTACTCTATTACAAGAAATGGGTCTTGGTTTAGGGTTCTTGGGGTTCAGCAACATTTTCAGGTTGGGAGTAGTTCGTCTCCTGGCGTCGACGTCGGTGATTCGCCTTAGTCGCAGAAATAGACCGACGTTAAATAACCAAAATAAAAAAAAAGTAAAATTTGATAATAAATAGAATAAATATTAAAACAGTGTCTTGTTATAGTAGTAATCGTTGAAAACAAGAAGAGTATCTGTTTTTTTGTAATTATCAATTATTTTCACCTGTTTAAAAACCTTTGCATCGAATGTAAAAATGCCTGATTCAATTAATTGGCACCAGAATTACTAGAATTTTTGTAAAGTAAGTACCTACTCGACTCTATCCAGTTTTAACATCAAACTTTCCCCAAGATACTTCTGGGCACATTTTATATCAAATTTTGGAGGAATGTCTATTTTTACGGTATGCAAGATAAATAAATAACCATGACTTTTTATTATTCCATTTTTCCGCTAGAGGACGCGCATGTTTGGACTCGCCAGATGCATTCTTGAAACTCAAATGAATTAGAACAATTTTTAAAACAGCGGGTCTTTGTTACGTGATTCCCGGCATATCGAGTAATTAGTTTCGGTTTGCCTGCCCTCCTATTTCGAGATAAGGCGGCAGGCCAGCGTGCGGCATCGCCGCCGCTCTTTCGCCCGCTGACCGTCATCTTCGAGGCACGTACATTATTTAAAGGGGCCCGCTTCCACGTAAACAAAGGGCGCTCGCTCGGGCGGCCGCCTAACTAATTCCCGCTAATAGGTCCTCGGGAGGGAAGCGCAGTGGCGTTCCAAAACATGAGAAGGGAAGATACATTTTGTTCTTAGTGTACTTACCTAAATACGGGCATTCTTAGAGTGTGTTTTACACGTGATGGTTAACTTATTGATAGAGATTGGCCGGTCAGAAAATTTTCTGAAAGAGAATACTTATTATTTGAGAATAATTCATGAGTGGAGTTTTGATTGAAAGAGAATAATTCCTCAGGGTAAGTGGAAGTTTTAAAAACTCCCAGATTATTCTCTATGCTGGAAATTATACATTATTGCGTTAATATTACCTAAGTACCTAATGTGTCTTCAAAATATGTTTATATTTGGAACAAAAGCCTACATAAGGATTTATGAAGTATCTGAAGCTAGTTACGAAATCATATTTGTTTGATTATTCGTTACATCAAAACGAACAGCGAAATTTCAAGTTAGGTGTTCACGTATAAGGTATTTTAGGTTTAAAGTTATATATGCTTTCATTACAAAATTATAAATGAGCTAGAAAATGGAACCGTATTATACAGTTTTCCAAGAAGAGGTCTTTGCCATTTTTATTTTTGAGGAAAAGATTTTCATCTGCTCTGATAGTCAGGCTGCCCTCAGGGGGGTTAGCTGCCCAAGAACAAAATCTGTTCTTGTTCAGGAGTGTGAAGACGCCCTGGAGTCCTTGGCCAGACGACGAAAGGAACTCGTTGTCTGTTCAAGGCCATATGGGATTCCTGGTGATGAGAGAGCCGATCAGCTGACTCGTCTCAGATCCGGAAAAGCGGGTGCCTGAACCGATTCTTAGAATCACGCGAAGAGGAATCAATGGAGCCCTTAATAAATGGGTTTACTGAAGATCAGGATAGGACTCGAAGATAAACAGAGGATGCAGAGGCTCACGAATGGCGAAGGGCCCTGAACCTGATGGTTAAGGTCTTGATCGGTCACTACCAGGACTAAAGAGGCATTTAAATTTATTAGGAATAGAGGAAGAAGGAAAGATCCCCTATGCCCGAAATGTGGAGGAGGGATACTCCTATCCACCTCTTAGGAACTGTGTAGCTCTTGGAACACTAAGACACAGGGTCTTTGTCACTGGGGAGTTGCAGAGGGAAGAGATGAGAGGTTTATTATGGACCATTATCCTGACGTCCATCAGGGCGTCAAGGGCATGTTCAAGGAGGACAGGAGACAGCGTATAGGATGGCAAAGTAAACAAAAAATGTCCACATGTGGCCAATTGCGGGGCTTTGGCCGCCCCTACACTACTACTACTCGACTGATTCTGTTTTATAACTTGAATCTTAAATTTTTTAGAGGTTATAATCTTATACATATTAAGATGATTCTTATATAACAGTTCGATTTTTTCCAATACGTATTATTTGGTGGTTAAACAATATATTTCTATAATGACTGAATGACTCATGAACAGATACAAAGTCGGTGCAAAAAAAGTTTCCTGAATAAACCTTATATTAAAAGCTATACATATACTGTCAGTAGTCACGTGATGCTTATTTGTGTCTCCCTTTCACTGTATTGCACACTCTTCTTTTAATTCCAACCACCCTTTTACTAGATCTACGATCTCCACAAGTTCCCTTGTGGAGGTGTACGCCACTGGAGATACGCAGTTAGTATACCCACGCTAGGGAACCGCCGCCATCTAGGCCAGCCCTGGCCCTGGAACACCATGATTTAGGGATGACGCGGCGGCTGTTCCCGGCTCCCATCTCGCCTCCTCTCTCGAAATCGCGAGTTCAATAGCCCGCGACTGACCCTTAATGCGTCCTTGTTCCACCTTCTCTCGCCCCCTGTCCCTAACGGCCGTCCCGTTGCTATAGGCGGATGGTATCGACTACGAAATGGACTTAGCGTCAGTACTGACTCAGACTCAGCAAATGTAACGGAAGTGATGAGCTGCCCAGATACTACGAGCTACTTCCAGGGCATACAGAGTGTCCAATTTCTATATAGTCATCCACTGGTAACCTCGTTTTATTACAAATAGGTTGATGTGCTGTAAGTTTTACACACCAAATTCGAAACCTTCCAATCCAATCCAATTTTAGTTAGACAGATGGATAGATAGAATTTTCTTTGTAAAGCTAAGCTAAGCTCACTGTAAGTAAGCCACGTTGCTATGGAACAGTTTAGATTCATCTGGGTCCTGACTCTCGAGTAGTGTGAATAGATTCATATACGAATATTACATGGTTTAGTAGTTATCTTACTCTCGAGAACTATCTGCCTACGTCATTTTGATGTAATTATATATATAATGTAGTATTTTGATTGATGTATAGGAGCTGATTCCTATGAATCAATAATTAAGTTCCTGGTAAGAAACTAAATCCTTCTATGCGTTCTAATACGTGCAAAAAATGTCTAATATTATTCAGCATACCCTAGAGTGAATATCAGTATGTTCTCCGACTACGTAGAACTGTATAAAAAAGCCATGGCCCAAATTGAAATTATTATAAAATAAATATTCTACATAGCATAAAAAAAATATCCGATGTGTGTGAAACTAGACCCCAGATTCTGGTTCCTCGATTCGATATTGAATCGACCGTGTATCTTTGTTACACTTCAACAGATTTCGTAATACCTTCTTTTTCTAATTCGTCTACAACTATCCAATCGAGAAATGTGAATTTAATCCTAGAACTCCCTCGTTTTGTACGATCAACTCGTGATGCAAATGAAACTTTTCATCTGGGCCCGGATTCTGATTCTACGATACGATTTCAATAACGATACGACCCCAGTTTTCGATATCGTCAGTACGATTGTGTTTAAAATGATTCCGGTTCACTATCGTTTCGATACCCAATTTAAACGCGAAAAAATAGAGATTCTGTTGGCAACACTGCGATTTATGATTGATTTTTGACTTGTATTAACATTACTTTGTTTTATTTTGTTCACTTAAAAGTTTATAATTTTATTTATATAAAAATCCCAATAAAAATCCGACCAAATACATAATACATATTTGATCGGAGATATAAAACGACAATCGTGGTAACTCTAAACTGGTTCATGATAATATATTTTATTTATGAAAAATGTAAGTGCTAATAAATTCTTTAATTATAGAACTTATTAATCTTGTTATCATGATCATGTTACCTATATTTAAATGAACGAGCTCGATGGCACGTTGATACAATGAAAGACGAAGGCAAAATAGGAGACTCTTTGACAACTAACAACCCATTTGATTTGCAAGAACGAAGGTTTATTGAATTGTTTCCTTTAAATAAACAGTTAGTTGAAGAGTTAGCAGGAGAGTTTACAAATTTTCCTGCTGCTAAACTTTTATACTCTTCTACGAAATTAATAAAAATTTCCCAATGTATATCCTGCATTTTAAAGGACATTGTAACTAAAGGTGTTGTCTTTGCTAAATGATTATGCTCCACACCACAAAACAAAAAGAATTTTATGCTCTTTTATATCATTGTACATATAAATTTACCTATCACAACTTATATTTATTTGTATAAAATAACAAATAACCACCACCGTATTAGACAAAGATGCTATCGTTTACGCTGGACGACACCTCCAAAGCTATCGACCATTTTTAGGTTAGATTACTCGATAGTCGAGGAGTCGATTTCCAAAGAGAATCGCTATTTGTACGATTCGATATCGTATCACTGTCGTATCGTCATTACAGAATCGCGGCCCTGGTGTTGTTTCTTGTACAAGAAATATCAAATTTGACAATGGCTTATTTAGGCTTTTATTTTTCTTATTTGTCTCATACCGATAATATGATAAGGGGAAAAGCTAAATCAGCTTATATAAATTATAACTCATTGAAAATTCAGCTTATGGAAAGTGGTAGAATACAATGGCATTGAAAATAAAAAAATAAAACTTACAAAGTATACTATAGTTCCTTTTAATAGGTGAGGAAGTCAGCAGTTGATTAGTTATATACAAAAATATTTTTATAGTATTCGGATCACTGACGTAGTTTTACACATAACACCATAGCGCTATACTTCACTCGACGCGCGTTTCTCCAACCAAGTTAGCATCATCTGAAGGTGATTAAAACTCTTTCTCGGTTTTAATCACCAACTAAATTAAGATTATAATCATCTCCAGATGATGCCAACTTGGTTGGCGAAACGCGCGTCGAGTGCAATATGTGTTTCGGTGTGATGTGGGAAACTACATCAGTGATATCTTCGCACCAAAGATTCTAACCCCCTTCAAGATAGTATTCGTAAGTGTTAAACATAAAATATAACATATTGGAAGGAGATGCCGAAAGCAACTACTCCACGGCCAATATGCCCCGACTGGCGTTGCATTACATCAACATCTCCATGGATGTCGCCACATCCTTCATCAAGACCAAATACCAGACAATGACCGGTTTCGATCTTGTTATGATCTCATCGATGAGATGAGATCATAACTGCAAGACTCCTCTCAACGTCCTTCTTGAGTCATGAAAATGTTTACAAATAACTCTATCATTCAGACCAGCAATATAAGCTATCAATTCGAATTCTTAATTACCTGCTCTAGAAAAGAAACACATCAACGGGGACACCAAATACTGATCATTTCTTTGCTTATCTCACACATAAATTGCATTCTTAAGCAATAAAAAAGATGGAAAACAAAATAAAAGCAACCCATACAATTAAATTAAATATAATTGATATTAGGTAAGAAAACACTTTTTTGGATATTTATTCTGTGACTAATCTAATTTAATACTTATGAAAAACCATTATTTTTAGCTATTAGGTAACCTTGAAAAAGTCCGAAAACTCGGAAGAAATCTAGGATATTTGTTCATGTATCTGGCTGAAAGTCTTCTTTTTTGTTTTTTATTGAAGAAATAAATTATACTTTCCTATAGTTGAACATAAGAGAAGAGACAAAACAACATTAGAAATAGATTTTTAAATTTTATAGAAAATAAATAAAAAATACTACCATATATTTTACCACTATATTAAACACGACACTGCGACTAGGGCATGTCGTCCTAGTATAGCATAGTCGTTAAGACAAAGTCAGTGTCAAGCAATGATTCAGAATAGAATGAATTGACAAGAGATTATTTAGAATCATTTATTTATTGATTCTATGTGATTTATTTTCTACAAGATGATAAATTAACCATAGATTAATAAGACAATAGGTTGTTGGCATCATCAGATGTGTAGATTGTTAGTTGCAATGAATATTTAGCTACAACTCAGTTCTATTCGTTTTGCCTTTTCAGCTATGTTGAGAACACAGAAAAGTTCAACAATTCATTAGGTTTATGGAGTCTTGGGTCTTTATGGAACATGCAATCGCGACCTAAAAATAATAATATGTCGCTCCTTCTCCCACACCAGTCTATGACTTCCGAGCTTATCATTACCATGAGAATGAATAGAGATATGAATGAGAGAAGAAGATAATGAGAATAGAGACACTATTATTTATTACTAACTTGCTTAGAATAATATGTTATCAATTGAAATCCTCAAATTAGATTGTTTGGAATTCCTACCATTGTTTTATTAATGTTGAATGATGTATTAAAATGAAGTATTATTGATGTTGAATGAATGATGTATTGCAAACATCAACTTAATTTTTTTTTTCATTTATTCATACTTGATATATACTTACCTACCTAAGTAGGTACTATAGTTTTGTAAAATGCAATAATAATGTCACATGATTGTTCACTTGTACACATTTAAACGAAAACATTGTAGGACTTCCTAAAAGTCCTACTACTTGACTCTTCTTGCCCTTTGACATGTTTGAGACTAAATGGAGTGTAAACGAATTTTATTGTTAAATGTATCCCCTATCGAAATTGTGTCAATGTATTCAGGTATAAATTTTAACTGGGACACCCTACGTGTTGTGAATCTAATTCTGATGGGAGTTCTGAAAGTGAGAACCATCATTATACACATCGTCATCACATAACAGGCAATCGCAACAGGTGGTATACCTCTTTTTGTTTCTGTAATTTTGATAACATACTAAAAATCTTCCTAATAGTGAATTGAAAGTAGTAACTATCTGCTTTACATATAAATCCCTGATCGCATTACGATCTCAAACTACATTTTTCAAGTGGTACAATGGTATGGAATCATTAGAAAAAAAGTTATGCCCATGGGATTATATTATCCCATGTAAAATTAAAAATAAATTTAGGTACGTATCTCGTGAATGAATATATGTATTTTTCTGAAATTTTGGCTGTGGACATAACCTTGAAAGTTCTATAAAAGCAAAATATTTTCAAGGGTATGGCACTTCCGGTTATACCGGAAGTCGACATTAACTTGGTTATTTTAAATGGAACAACCTATATGTTATTTCATTTTTGGATTCTACGTGAAATTCTAAACGCATTTCATGTAGGCTGTCCCATACGTATCTTCAACAATTTTTGTAATTTTGACAGATGAATATTGACATTTTGCAACTTTGACACACTCTAAAATCTAAACGGTTTGAGATCAACCAAAACGGTTCGCACATTCCTATCTTAACTTTTCATAAGCTATCGTTTGACACTAATTTCAGATTTTCTAGAAATAAAAAATTTTCGATTAAATTTAATCTCTCGGTTAAATCTGAAATTAATGTCAAACGATAGCTTATGAAAAGTTAAGATAGGAATGTGCAAACCGTTTTGCTTGATCTCAAACCGTTTAGATTTTACAGGGTGTTAAAGTTTAAAAATGCCAATATTCACCTGTCAATATTTCAAAAACAGTTGAAGATAGGTATAGGACATACTACATGAAATGTGTTTAGAATTTCACGTAGAATCCAAAAATGTAATAATATATAGGGTGTCCTATTTAAAATAACGCAAAATATTTTCATCAAGTAGATCATGGCCCACTTTGACTTCACCTCAAATTTCAAATTCATAGCTTAATTGGTTCTCCAGATACCTCTAATGGACCGTCGTCGTGGGACACCCGGTATATCTAGATATCAATAATATTTAAGAGGCGACCGTTCATGTATAAATAACTACAGGCCAATAGCTATACTTTGTAACTTCGGCAAACTTTTCGAAATTATAGTTTATGAAACAATTTACAATTCAGTAAAATCTTCAAGTATGCCCTTCCAACATGGCTTTATGTCAAAAAGATCGACTGTATCCAATCTGGCTTGCATTACTCATTATATATCTAGCACTCTTGATGCTGCAAGTCAGGTGGATGTTATATATACTGATATTAAAAAAAGCCTTCGATCAGATTGACCACCATCATTTGCTGTCAAAACTGCACTTAATGGGATTTTCAGCTTCTCTCTTAAAATTAATGAAATCGTACCTATTAAATCGGTCTCAGTTTGTTGAATATGGTGGAGTAAAGTCTAACACCTATATTTATACTTCAGGGGTACCGCAAGGGTCCAACTTGGGACCTCTGCTTTTTATAATATATATCAATGATATATCCACAAGAATACCGGTACAGCATTTGTTGTATGCCGATGATTTAAAAATATATCTTGAGGTAAAATCTTTAAGTGACTGTGCTTTATTGCAAAAAGCGCTTAATGCAGTTCAGGCCTGGTGCAGTGATAACTATCTTAAGCTTAACTTATCTAAATGTATTGTCTTTTCATAGAAAACAAAATCCTATCACCTATAATTATTCACTTGACAACATTGCATTAGAAAGATGTAAAACATTTAAGGACTTGGGAGTGGTTTTTGACACTGAGCTCACTTTTAATAAGCACATTGTCGATACTGTTTCCTCGGCTTACAAGCTATTGGGTTATTTTGTTAGAAACTGGGGCGGTTTTTCGAATGCTACTACGTTAAAACTATTATACGTAACTTTTATTAGAAGCAAGTGTGATTATGGTTCAGTGATATGGTCACCTATATATCATAATTATGTTCAACAACTCGAGTCTGTCCAGCGAAAATGTCTAAAATATATATGTTTTTAAAATGTAATGGTTACTATCCGCCTAGAGGATATGATCAGGAGGTTCTATTAGGCATTAGGTTCTCAGACGCAGACTTTTTATAGCGTAATACCGAGAACTAATATTTTGTCCAAGTCACCTGTTTATAAAATGTCTCAGTTGTTTAACAAGGTCTCCCATATATGCGACATACATTCTGATAGTGTGAATTATATTGCTAATAGTTATAAGCAGTGGCTCTATGATCAACGAAACTAATGTTTACTTTTGTTTTTGTATTTTATTTCTTCTTGTTGTATTGTTAATAGTTATAAGCAGTGGCTCCATGATTAACGCAACTAATGTTTGCTTTTGTTTTGTATTTTATTTGTTCTTTTTATTTTTTATTTTTTCTCTTAAATTTGTCTTGTATATTTTATACTATTGTCAACATTTTCTCTGTAATTGGGTAAACCCGTTGAGAATAAATGTATTATTATTATTATTATTATTATTATTAAGAGATAACGGTTTAACATTTTTATGCGCTATTATTATTATTATTATTATTACTAACCCGATAAGCAGGCAACTGAACTCTGTACATTACAACCCTATCTGGCAATCGTATTTTCCTGAAGTATAACGTCTCCCAGTAATTTTCCCAAACGGTCTTCAGCGCACTGTTTTTAATTAAGTTCACATGCCCCTCGTCCCGAGCGGCGCTTCCTAAGAGTCGCAAAAAAAAATAGACCAAGTGAAAAAACCGGGTCCTTTGTGAAAAGCGGCGAGGGGCGCGAGTCCGCTGCGAGAGAGAGGCCTCCTGAAAAGCGCCGCACCACCGGTTTCCCATGAAACAGATGAGCGACATCGCGGCTATTATGGGATTACAGATAGAGCGGCGATCGATGGGCAGTGGCGTAGTTCTTAGAGTCTTAGTTAGTAGGGAGCTGCAAATTAGTACATCGCAAAAAAAATGCAGGAAATGTTAACTCCTGAATCATGTAATAGACTAACTGGAATTCCAGAACAGGTAAATAAAAATTTAAGGGCATATAGTACGGATCAAAATAAGGGAAAAGTCTCAGTATAAATGGGCTTAAAAATGCGTTGTGCAGTGGTCTAAAGCTATTAACAGACGAATCAGAAATCCTTAAGGTGCATTTAAATCAGAGCGAACAGAAGCGAACGAACGAATTCGTTTGCTTAATCTTGCGTAATTTGTATGAAGAACAAAACGGGAGCGAACGAACTCTTCCGTGTTTCTGGATATATTAGGACGACCAGAGACGAACGAACGAATTCGTTCGCTCGCTTCTGTTCGCTCTAATTTAAATGCACCTTTTACAATGTGTTCGACTTCCTTAAAACTATCCTAGAACTATCAGGAACATGCACAGTGCAAAATTTGGTGTTCGGCTTTCTCAGGATCCGTCTATTAAATCTAGTTGCAGTTATTTCTTTGATAATTTTGTATCGATTCACTGTCAGAAATAACACTTTTTTTGTGAGAATTTGTTCGGGAATTTTTATTTTTTCAGTCTTGATGGAGGTTAGCAAAATATTTGTACTGTGATATGAATGTGATGTATATAGACCCACATCTATTTTTTTGGTTAAAACATTTAAATATTTAGCGTGAACGATGGTCTTTTCACTCACCGAATGAGACACAAAAATGCGAAAACGAATGCCTTGATTCTCATGTTTCAACTGGTGTGAGGAGAATTGAAATACCTTGAGGTTATTCCTTTGGATCCTTAGGTTAGAGGTAAAATCAATTCCTCAATTCCTATAAGTAAATGTGTAAACAGTCAAATAAGCCAACAAATAATATTAAATCATCCAGATATTATGATCTAATAAAGTTTTTATTTTCCTTCTTACATTTTAAAAAAATACGTTTTTGTAACTAGGTTACCCAATTTAGGAAAGTTTTAATCGGTGATAACTACATGAAACATGTTACTAATCTATATTCATAAACAAGATCTTTGTTCCAGAAACTTTAACGCCCTCTATCGTATTAAAAATGCTTTTATATATCTTTGATACAGGTAATATAGCTTTAATTGTCATATTTTATCAACAACAACTCATGGTTACTCGATCGTACATAAATTAGTTATACTCAGGTATAAGTAAAAAAATATGACAGCAAATAAAATTGTACCCAACATTCATCCGTTATTTAAACTATGTTATCCTGCTTGTTTTCGTATCCCATCGATGCCTTGTCTCCGTTACGCCACTGTCGACAAGAGGGCCCTCCGCCGATATACATCCAACGGCGGCGTGGGGCGACGTTCATCCGTGAACATCTTGCGTTGCGAATTTCCATCATTAGCGCCCTCGGAGAGCAACACAATATTCGGCGGGACCCCTTTTGCCTCCTCGCCTTTGTCGACCGGCTCAGGTAGGCCCCGTCCTCGTCAGGATGATGCCTTTGTAATAGACGTCGCGTGATTTACATCGTGAACGACGTGATCTTTAATCCGAACCATCGCCGCCGCGCTGCCTACAGTAATTGCCCCGTTGGTTTATGCCTTCCGCTACCGACAATAATACAACGTATTTTACCTTTACTTTGCAGGCTCCCTTTTTGCCGCGCTGCCTGGGATAGAAAGAAAGTTAAGAATCAATCACGTGTAACATTTCCCATGATATAAACCAAATACAGTAGCAATACGTTCCAGATAACTAAGATTTAACTGAAATTACAACATTAATATAGACAATTGTGATATTGATTGCTTATACAAAGTTAAAATAACTTGTTCTAACGACAAACTTATTAATAGTGACAGAAAATTTGCTTAAAAAAGGCTGTGCTAGTAAAAGTAATACCCTGAGAATTTAATAGCTTTTAAAGATGTTCAAAGACGGACACAAAGAATTTTTTTATACAGTAAGTATTCCTTATCCCTATGGGTTAGGTTAGATATAAATGTGAGTAGACCGATTCAGATCCAGAAGCCAGATCTTCCAATGGGATCATGCGGTCTATTGTGGCTTACGCCTAGTTATATTTCACCCAACCAACTCGGCCTCTTAATGAAGCTGATCACGATCACCTTATTGGGTGAGAACTTAATTAAATGCTCTGGCAGAAATTGTTCTTTGCCAAATATTGAGTATCTGATCCTTCTGATCCTTTCCCGAGCGGGGCAGATACGTAAAATATATTCTGCTGTTTCATCCTCTTCTAAACACAAGAGGCAGTCATCCTCATTTTCCGTTGGACCGATTTTGTGCAGACGATATTTTAAACGTCATTGTCAAGTATATAAACCAATTAAAGCTTGCAGGTGCCACTTGTGTAATTCTAAATGAATTTTCTGTAAATGGGTTTATTATGAAAGCCTTCGAATGAACTAATCTTGGCAATTCTTGCCAGTACTGGAAGATTATCCTCTTAAACCAGGTCAAGAGAGTAGTTTTAGCAGTACGCGAGGATATGCCAAGCACCGGTTATGGCTAGGGAGTCAGCTGCTTCGTTCCCGCCAAGACCAGAATGGCCTGGGATACAGACCAGACTCTGCATAGGCTTTTATTGGTACCAGTTCATCTTATTCTTTCTTCGTGTGATTCAGTTCCTTTGAAACGAATTCCAAAGCACTGCAACCACATCTAGACATATAAAGTTCAAAATTCTACTCGCTGAAATTTTCCTTAGCTTTCAAGATTCGAAGAATTGTTTAACTAGGAGTGTGTTAACAACGTACGAGCGTAACTCTCACAATCACCCAGAAGAATCTGCATCACCACAGACCGGCATTCCGGACTTTCTGCCAATCTTGGATTATAAATTTCTTTCTTGAGATGGCAGCGCCCAGTTTTATAAGCCCAGCACCTCCCCATTATATTCTGCGAAGAGCCTTCATCAGTGGCTTCGCATGATTCTGTTCTGGTTTTAAGACCCAGTAATTCCTATGTTCTAGATCCACCCATTTTCCCAGAGACATTCTGACAGCACTATTAGCTACTCCGGTTCTATGAAACCCATTAGATCCTTTT
The DNA here is from genome assembly GCA_963924545.1 of Pogonocherus hispidulus. NCBI lineage: Eukaryota > Metazoa > Arthropoda > Insecta > Coleoptera > Cerambycidae > Pogonocherus > Pogonocherus hispidulus. The sequence goes on from OZ004693.1 coordinate 83,015,158, forward strand.
CTGACAAGTTCATCTACTCTAGCAAGTTTCAACTTACTAACTAAAAACGTTACAACTGAAAACTAACTTTATAATCGCAGTTTTTAAATAACATACAAAATTTAAAAGACACCATCAGTAAACCTTATGGATATAATACACATTATGTTGGTGAAACTTCAAGAACGTCTAGTGTTAGGATTGATGAGCATCGATGATATATGAAAAGGAACGAATTTAAAAGTAACGAGGAGACGAAGGTGGAATAGGGCGACAAATAAAACGTGTTGAGAAGGACTGAACGTTAGTCAGTAATAAAAAAGGTAGAAAGGACACAGCTGAGTGGTTTGGACACATTATTCCATTAGAAAGAAGATAAGATAAGTCTGGTGATAATAATAGAAAGGATGAACAAAAAAACACAGGGGAAGATCGATAGAAGAAGAGAAAAACAGCTGAGTAAAAAAAACAAAAAACTTCGGTATTGATAAGAAACTTGTTACACATACATATCTGACGCTTCGTAAAAATTTTAGGCAAAATATGCTATAAACAAGTAGTTTCCGTTTTGTTATCCAACACTTAGTAATTGAGATATGCGGGGGGTCAAAGAATATGGGAAAGATGTAGAAGCATGCGATCTAAGTCGTTGTTTTTCTTCTGAAAATAGAAGCCAGAAAATCATTAATCGGCTCTTCTTCCAGTTTCCACAGTTTTTCTTTGAATTTGATTTACTTTATAATAAACTCAATCTCAATTAGGTGTATACATACAAGTTGTAGTAAAGCAAATAGCCATATTTAAGCAAGTATAGCAAGTATATAATGCTTAGGTAGGAATATCATTTTCAAAAACTGCGTTGCTGTATATACCTTTGTATAGGAATATAGAAATTATAGACACTATCGAAACTAGTTTCGAGTAGTTTATTTTACTAAAACGAGAATGTTTCCAGTTTAGAATGCAGATTACAGAAAAAATGGTCCTTGCGCAGCATTTTTCCCAAAAATGAGGGGTAGAGTAAATTATTCCAATAGTCTGGTAATCACTAACCTGAATAACTTGCCAACAATGTGTCTGGCCATTTTTTATCATAATAGTTGGTTTGAAGACGGTTAATAAAACTAAAATTTAGGGAACGAATTGAATGATAGACTCAAAGGGGTGACTCTTTGTACGCTGCGGGCCATTCGACTTTTTCCCGTCAAAATGAAAACAATGAGATTTCAAAGTACTACAAGACGTTTGAATAAGAGGTGACCTTTTTTGTTAGTATAATTTTTATTTTCTGTTGTGCTCTATATAGTAATGTAAAAAATATGAATATGTCATATATATTGCCTAGGAGAATGCTTGCAGCTTATGGGAAACATTTCGCATCTGCATCTTGATAACTTGTAGATTTTCACATAAAATATGTAATCACTGACTGCGGGAAATTGGAATTGGAACATATTTCGAATTTTTTCAAATATGAATATTAAAATTTGAAAAATGGCTGTTTAGGGCAGAAGCTTATACAGAAAATTCTTGCAATTTTAGCCAAGAAACCACATCTGGAAATGTATTGCATATACAGGGTGTTCCACGGTGACGAGACATTAGACATATTTCAGAGACTACTTAATAATAATAATAATAATAATTGTCTTTATTTACCACATAAAATAATAATATATAAATTAAATGTAAATGGATAGGGCGAAGTGTCAGTACAACTGCTTTTCAACTTAACCCTAATTAAGAACACAAATATTAACATTGTAACAAGTGTAACCAGTAGCTATAGTATACAACAGCAACAAGACTAGCAAGGATATTAATATACGATATAAGAATGAGAAATGCCACAGACCTTAGACATGCTGCGACGAAGTGATAGAAATAAGTGATACTTAATAATAATAATATGCAAAGAGAAAGAAAAATACCAGAATGAAAACAAATAAATCAAGGCATAAGGATCAAGGCGTAATTAACAGAATGCCTTTCAATTTCTTTTTGAAATTAATTATCGAATAGTTGTGAAACTCAGAAGCTAAACTATTATATAGTTTAGGCGCATTATACGTAAAGCTTCTAGTGAACAAGGCAGAGGTGTGGCGAGGTATTTCTAATAGATTGGAATGCCGGGATTTAAAATTAGAAATAGATTTATGCAGTTTATGTATCTTGTTAAATAAATAAGATGGAATATTCGTTTTCCATATTTTGTGAGTGATACATAGCAAATGTAATTTACGTAATTTGTCAAGTATTAAATTATGAGAATCATGGATGATTTTGCTAATACCGCTATCAAATTTTCTTATTCCAAACGCGAATCTAAAACAGGAATTTTGAATCCTTTGCAATCGGTCTGAATCCGTTTTGAGAAGAGCAGTACCGTAGATGCAGTCACAGTAGGAAATTTTTGAGATTACAAGAGCATTACAGAGCCTAAGTTTTAACTTTGATGTCATAATATCTCTACGAGGAAAAAGTTGTTTTAAAATAATATACGAGGACTGACATAAATAATTTACATGTTTGGAAAACCTTAAGTTTTCGTCAAACCAAACACCCAAGTTTTTACATTCTGTAACAGCATTTATAGTCTTATCTCCAATTTTAATGTCGAGGGATGACTTTACAAGATCTCTTTTCTTTCTGGGACTGAATATAATGATGTTAGATTTACTAGCATTTAGATTTAACTTATGAGCAGCTGAAACATTTAAAAGAGAAGTCAAGTCATTATTAATTGACTCATTAGCAAATTTAACATCTTCAATTTTAAAACTATAATATACTTGGGAGTCATCGGCGTAATGATGAATGCTACACGTATCTAAAACTTGACTAAAATCAGATATAAATGGAGAAGAGCAGAGGCCCGAGAATGGAACCCTGTGGAACAGGGATACACAGGGAACTGTGGATACTTCGATTTTGATTTTGAAAATTTGGGCAATAGTGTGTGCGGGCATTCCCTTCTCATCTAAAATAATGGCGTCCACCTAACGCTTCCAGTTATACCGGAAGTTGATGTCATCTTCGTTATTTTAAATGGACCCTGTATATTATTGCAATGTTGAACTCTATACGTGAAATTTTAAAGACATTTCGTATAGGATGTCCTATACCTATCTTCAAGTGTTTTTGAAATATTGAGAGGTGAATTTTGACATTTTGCAACTTTAACACCCTGTAAAATCTAAACGGTTTGAGAAAATGGTTTGCACATTCCTATCTTAACTTTTCATAAGCTATCGTTTAATGCTAATATCAGATTTATCCAGAAATAAAAAAATTTCGATTAAATTTAATCTCTTGGTTAAATCTGAAATCAGTATCAAAGGATAGCTTATGAAAAGTTAAGATAGGAATATGCAAACCGTTTAGATTCTACAGGGTGTCAAAGTTGAAAAATGTCAATATTCACCTGTCAATATTTCAAAAGCAGTTGAAGATAGATATAGGACATCCTACATGAAATGTGCTTAGAATATCACGTTCTAATTCATAATTGCAATAATATTCAGGGTGTTCCATTTAAAATAACGAAGATGATATCAACTTCCGGTATAACTGGAAGCGTTAGGTCGTCACTGTGGGACACCCTGTCATATTAAACTAAGACAGTGACGTAACACCTTTTACTTCAAAAAACAGATCACGTAATGAAATACTGATTGTACTGTGGTATCATTTTCCAAACTTAAAATTATTGTGGCTTCAGAAACATAGAATACAATATATTTTTAATTTTCAACTTGAACATCCTATACTTGGATACGAATCAATTTTGAACCAAAGTGTTTAGGTAAATTACCATATTTTAGCTTCAAGATTCTCTAGTAGATATCACTTGTGCCTCCTCGTATAAATACAATATGCATATTTAAAAATAAAGAACACTGCCTAACATTTTCATAATTTTTTAATCTTAGTAAAGGTAAGGACATCATTATCCTCCCCTTAAATTCACCCCTGCGAGCCTTAAAATACATAGTAAATACGTATGTTTACAAACTGTAGCAGTAATAACTGGAAACGTACTTAAACGGAAAATATAAAAGTATTATATTAAAATAATATAAAATATAAAAATATTATCGCCAAATTTCGCTAATCAGTGAGTTTTCTAAGTTGATTGAAAGAGTTGTGTATAACACAATAATTGAGTTTATTGAAAGCCATAATTTGCTTACAGTATCGCAGCACGGATTTAGAGCAAAAAAATCAGTAGAAACAGCTTCATATCAATTTTTCGATTATGTATATACACAACTGGATGGGGGTAAATATGTTCTATCACTGCTGTTCGACCTATCAAAGGCTTTTGATAGTGTAAACCAGTGTAAACCAAGAGTTCGTTCTGAATAAATTATTCAACCTTGGTATACGGGGTTCCCTACTACATTGGGTTGAGTCATATTTGAAAAATCGAAGGTTGATAGTCAAAATTGAAAAGCAAAAATCAAATGCGACTGATGTTTCTCTCGGGGTACCGCAGGGATCTGTGATGGGACCACTAATTTTTTTACTTTTTATGAATGATCTACCAAGTTTTATTAGCACTGGAAGGGTAACTATGTTTGCGGATGATGTCTCTATCACTGTGTCAGCAGATACCCCAGAGGAGTTGCAAGCTAAGGCGAAAATAATATTCGAGGAATACAGTTCGTATTGCCAAAGAAATAAGGTCATATTAAATGAAACCAAAACAATATGCTTAAATTTCCATATTAGGAGGGAACTACCGAACACTTTTAATGTTTTTGAGATTACACCGTCACCATCTACTAAACTTCTTGGAACACAAATTAACTCCAATCTCTCTTTCTAGTCACATATAGATTATGTTTGTAGCAAACTGAACAAAGCGTACTTTGCACTACTTCAAATTAAATCGAGTATGGATCTAAACGGTATCTTGAATGTCTACTATGCACTAGTGTATAGTCATATTTCCTTTAATATAGTCACATGGGGACGGGCCACTGATACCAATAGAGTTTTCCTTGCTCAAAAGAGAATTTTGAGGTTGATTTTTAACTTGCAGTGGTCGGAATCTTGTAAAGGTATTTTTGTACAACAATAAATGTTGACACTTCCCTGCATATTTATATTAAAGTGTCTTACTTTCACTAAAAGACATATACAAAATTTTGGTCAAGTTGGCGACATACATGAACATCATACAAGATATGGACATGAACTTTTAATACCAAAGCACAAAACATCAATCTTTGAAAAATCCCCTCACTATAGCTTTGTTACATTATACAATTCTTTGCTGCAAGAATATAGGGATATAAGTAGTTATAACAGTTTTAAAAAAGCAATAAGACATCTTCTTCTTCAAAAAGCATATTACAGTGTTGAGGAATTTATTTGCAGATAGTATTCGTTTTTGGGTACCTTACTGTATAAATTGTGTTTCTTTCTTGTTGTTTAAAATTTTTATAAAATCGTGTACTTTAATGTTTAAAGAACTTTGTTTAAAATGTGTATGTGTATATGTGTGTAAATATTGTATGTATATGTGTGTATATATGTGTTGCATTATTGATTATATAATTTTCAATACTTATTTATTCATGTTACCTATTCTGACTTGCCATATGTACAACTGTATTATTTGTCGCCAATAAAATCTATCTATCTATCTATCTATCAGATCTCAGAACTAAAACTTCGGGTCATCTTCCCAACTCGCCGATATTGTTAGGGAATTTATGAGTCCACCGGTTCGGCGCCGATACGGTCTACCTTTCAAGAACAGTGTTGTTAATCCCATGGTTAATACTTAACATTCGCAAACCGCATCTGCTTACTGAAACAAAGTGTAGTTCGTTCCTCGGCATAGAATAAACACCCTTGGAGGATGGCGCGGCAACAAAATTCCCAATAAAAATAAACCAGAGTCGCTACCTGCGCCCGGCGGGTGGGTTTTAGGCGACCCACTCACATGCCGGTTTTTCCGTCAAATCGGTTCGACAACGATAGATAACGGAACTGAACGCGTAGATAATTTCATGTCTTTTAATTATTTTTTTTTTTGTATACAGAACAATACCCCGAAGGAAACAAGTTTTTCCTCCACTTCAGTGTATCAGAAACGGATATTAAATCAGTAATTATCAAACTATATTACGCATTTTCTTCTATAATAAGATGACATACTGCATTTTTGATGAGCTTTCTGAACGTAAAGCTTTCTTGTACTGCTACTGCTACCGCGTTATTACAAAAAGATAAGAATTCTCTGCAGAAAATTCAAAATGCTTTTCTTAGGTTTTGCTACAATATTAGAAAGTTTGATCATATTTCGGCATCATTTGAGAGTTCTGGGTGGTACAGTGTTCTTGAACGGTTTGAAATTTACATGGTGTTATGTTTACATGGTGTTTTTTGGTGTTATGTCTTGTGTATAAAATTCTTAACCTCAAAACGCCTCAATACTTGCATGAAAAACTTATGACCGTGCTACTCGACATCGGATCTTCTAAATGTGCCCAGGCATAATTTAGCCATGTTCCAGCGTGGTTTTAGCTATAATGCTGTTAATATTTTTAATTAATACCAGGCGACATCAAGTTATCTCCAAATTACGCAAAATTTTTGTTAAGATATTATTTCTTTGTTGAATTATTGTTTTAAATGAGCAACCAGGTTGGATTCCGCCACCCATGTTAATTTATTATTTTATGTGTTTACTGTAAATAAAGGCATATTATTATTATTATTATTATTACTGCTGCTGTATCTTATGCTCTTCTTCATATTGGCGATTGGAAAGATGAATACGGCCTCTGCACGAAAATATTTTAATCTATTTAAAAGATAGTTTTTTGGGTCTGATTGAAGTTGTAATGATACATTACACGTAGGTATTTGGATTTATCTAACGAAATAATTTAGTGGTGCTTGTAACTTGCTTTGATATTGCAAAGCTAAAAACGAAGTGGCTAATACTTGTACATATTTATTTTTACATATTTTAAAACGCATCTAAAACGAACCAAAACAACGAAAGTGTCACTACTCATACTAAACTACTTCAGTGTTACACCAAAGGTTCCAACCCCTTTCAAGAATATATTTTATCTTAAAAATAACCATTACTTAACAAAAACCACAAACGTATTACCGGACACTTTATCTACCGCTCGTCACCCTTATTTTAGTCGAAAATGTAAGTAAATTAAACTACCAAATGGTTCAACCTAAGAAATTCATACGATAAATAACATATTATAGGAAAGAAACACTTATGAGACATCCTATTTATTTCACCCTAACTAGCACACAAAATAACTATATTTATGGCAGTTGATTGCTAATTGCTAAATGATGTGGTATGAAATAAAAAAAAATTACTTGTCTTCCTCCATAATTGTTTACAATTTACAGCGTCTTCATCGGCAATATGAATCGTCAATAGAGAACCTTTTAGCTATGCTACACATGTTTCTGTTTCCTTTGGAGACTATGGCTCAAATCCTTTTACTAATTTTTCTCTATCTCCTCAAATAAATGTACACAAAAAATATACAAGACTTTCTAGTATATTCAGCATTTCAAATGGTCAAGCTTACTTACAAACAAATAGGTATTTACCAGAGGTACTTACATTATCAATGACTTGTTAAAGGGAGGTAAATGCAACTATGACTTCGCATTTTTTAATTACTAATTTTACTAGTTACTTATGTTACAAATAAGTACCTTACCTGACTTGGATATAAAAACAGAATTACTGATTTGCATGTATGCGTATGTGTAAATCAAACCCTTGTCAAAAATTTGTAAATCTAGCCCAGTACTTCGGAGAATTATAAACAAAATTCAGAGGAAGTGAAAAATAATCTAATTATTAGAATAGTGAAGAGAATTTTCCTTGTAAAACCGGTCAACCAACGATGTAGAGTCTATATACACTGTGACAGAGATCCATGGTATACCCAGGCTTTAAAGTTCACTTTTTAACATGATAATTAACACATACAAATGGTAATTTGGTAATACAAAGTCTGGAGGTTCCAATGAAACAACCTGTATATTTTTGTAAATTTTCATTATTTTCTGAATTCAACAATAAGTGACAATTCATCTGTTAAATTACTTTTTGAAGGCAATTTTATTTTTTAATTTAGAATTCCCTGGCCTTCCTTGATTAATTGTAATATAACAAAATAGGCAAATGGGTAGATTATTTATTAATTCCACATTCTAATTACCATTATAGTACCTAAATATTTGAAAAATTTCGAAAAAACTTGACAACAAAAGAAGTTTCTTGAAAACAACATTCAAAAATTTTAACGCCCAGTAAGTAAATAACAAATGAATGTTTGGAAGCCGACTGTTTTTATGGTTGCTATGATTCATTGGAATCCAAGGCACTCTACATTTAATATGGACCATAACATTCATTCTATGGTGTTTGTTGTTAGAAATACAGAGTCCTCTATTAATTCTAACACTCTAAAATTACTGTACATATCAATTGTTAGATAAAGTTTAGAATATGCCTCCATAATATGGTGTCCGCACTACGCGGTACACATAGAGAGTTTAGAAAACATACAACGAAGGTTTTTAAAGTACGCTGCATTTAGGATTGATGGTACATATCCACCCATTGATTACGCACAAAACGCACTCCTCTCTAGGTTCGCGCTAGACTCTTTAGATACTTGTCGTAAAAAAGCTTGTATAAGTTGTTGCACAATAATAGTTATTGACTGCACTCATATTCTTAATATGCTTCTATGCCCATAGAATTGCTTCACGTCAAACAGACTTGTTTTACCTACCTACACCTAGGACAAACATTAAAAAATTTTCGCCACTACAAGTTATGTGCACCATTCTCAATAATGTGCATGATCGCACAGACATATTCAACTGAAACGTTGCTACCTTAAAATCCTGTATTGAAATATTCTTGTAAATATATATGTTTTTTCTTATTTGTTGTAAATATGTTGTTGTCATTATTAATCTCTATCGTATTTATTTTAATAATTCTATATCTCTTAGTTAGATATGTTGGCATATACTCATTTCACTTATTTTAATAATCTCGAGCATATAATATTGATTTATTCATACTTATTATGTTTACCTATTATTTATTGGGTGTGTACAGAGTGGGCCGTATAAGAGTGCGTATCCCCTTATCTCAGAAACTATGTGAGATAGAAAAAAAAGTTTTATATAAATGTTGTTTGCGTTAAAGATGTCGGTATTTTTTTAATATAGTTATATTTGTAGCTCCTCAATATACAGGGTGATGAACTAAACTTATCTTTTTTTAAATGGAACACCCTGTATATTATTACATTTTTAAAAAGCTCTTCAAAAGACTTGTTCAACGATATATAATATGATGGGTCTGTAGCCCACCGTTTCGGAGCTATTGACTGTTATCTTCAGGAAAAGGTTAATATTTATAGCGAGTTAGAAAAGTTACTGATTGAGGTAATAAGCTGTAATTTGGGCCAAGAAATTCTAATTTGGTCTATTTTATGAAACTTCTGTCTAATACTAAAATAAAAAAACTTGCAACAGTGATGCCAAGTTTCGTGAAATTTAATTTTTCATGATTTTTTTAAATGGAACACCCTGTATTTTATTACATTTCCTGAAAGTCCTTGCAAAGACGAGTTTATTGATATATAATATCAGGGGTCCACGACACACCGTTTTGGATTAATCTGCGTTTCTCTTCAGAAATTGACACATAAGTTATGCATGTTTGTATGCAATGTATTCTCTGCAAGAAAAAGTAGGCTTAATAGAATGTTATATATTTAATCACAAAAGTCCAGCTTTAACATTGAGAGATTATGTAAGAAAATATCATTTAAGATAACTGCCAGATATTCATACGATTCTAAATATTTGTATCAAATTTAAAAGAGATGGCAATATAAGTTATAAAAAAATATAAGTTATAAGTGTGTCGTAGACCCCTGATATTATATATCAATAAACTCGTCTTTGCAAGGACTTTCAGGAAATGTAATAAAATACAGGGTGTTCCATTTAAAAAAATCATGAAAAATTAAATTTCACGAAACTTTTTAATTTTGGTATTAGACAGAAGTTTCATAAAATAGACCAAATTAAAATTTCTTGGCCCAAATTACAGCTTATCACCTCAATTAGTAACTTTTCTAGCTCGCTATAAATATTAACCTTTTCCTGAAGATAACAGTCAATAGCTCCGAAACGGTGGGCTACAGACCCATCATATTATATATCGTTGAACAAGTCTTTTGAAGAGCTTTTCAAAAATGTAATAATATACAGGGTGTTCCATTTAAAAAAAGAAAAGTTTAGTTCATCACCCTGTATATTGAAGAGCTACAAATATAACTATACTAAAAAAATACCGACATCTTTAACGCAAACAACATTTATATAAAACTTTTTTTTCTATCTCACATAGTTTCTGAGATAAGGGGATACGCACTCTTATACGGCCCACCCTGTACCTATTCTGTAATTGGGTTCTATTACCTGTAGAATAGAGGAATGAAAGAAATAAATAAAAATAAATAAATAAATAAATGAACAGTCTAAAATCAGTGACAGTGATCAAGTTTAAAAGCATATTGATCTTCTATATCATCTATACTGTCAAAATTACTGACTAATTGTTGGTAATGGTATTGGTCTTTGCCTTGGTTATCTACTGATCCAGAAAACGAGCAAATTCGCCGGCCAGACCTTCACTGAATGGGCCGCTTTACCCGCTTCCTTTTTTCTGAACCGGGCCGCCCAACTTAACCCATCAATCCTCGCCAAGTGAGTACTTGCTAGCGGCTGATCCGCTGTCAGGCTGTGAAACGAACGGTCGCAACGGCCTTGGCTCGTTACCGCGCCGTGGCGATTTTAAAAACGGGCCGTTCTAAAAGGCCTTGGTCCACATAGGAGTGACTATCTTCTTTTCGATGTTGCCGGTTATAATCTATATTCCTGTTTAGGTAAACTGCGGATAGCCGCTAAATACAGAGTGGAATTTTATAGTTGGTATTGGAGTACTTCTGTTCGTGTCAATTTTTTGACATAGTTCAGATGTCAACACAAAAATTCGGCATGTCGATTCGTTTTTTAAATGTTTGTAGGTTTCTTGTACCGGCTTATTTGAAAATATACAGTCCGCTCCTAAAATAACCCCTCGCCCCATCTTAAGATTTGAACGAGTTGAAACAGCAACCCCAAATTTTGAAAACTGATAGATGGCGCCAGATTCGCTGTCGGCCCATTTTTTTTTTAAATAGCAAAGCAGGCGGTGTCGCACAAAGTTTGAAAGGTATTTCGATTCTCTTTACACCAGTTGCATGCATGGTAATGCATAATGGTCAGAAAAACTGAGTTTTAATAATCTCCATATGATGCCAACTTGGTTGGAGAAACGTGCGTCAAGTGCTGTATAGTGTTTTGGTGTTATGTGGAAAACTACGTCAATGGCATCCAATGGTATTAAATATTTTTACCGAGTCCGTTGTTGAGCTACAAACTGATAGTTTTTTATGAAAGTTTTAGTAGACTTTGATGTCCCTGAAATGTTTTACTTATTGTACTTTCTGAAATGAATTAGTAGCTCCTCTATGCCGGTATAGAACTAACCTCGTAACTGCAGCAATAAAAAAATCAACCAAATTTCGCAATTCTTGCAACCATCGGAGTGCATTGAAAATGAATTAAGGAAATTTGGAACTATAGAAAGCTTGCAAAGGTTACCTTCTAATTGGAGAACTTACCATTTGCGATTTACAGACTTTGCCACCTTGTATATCACATTCACATGAGAGCTCAGATTCTCAGACTTGCAATTTGCAATACGAATACGAATGTCAAATTATGCGCCCATGCCGCCCGCTCTACTCGGTCCCCCACTACCTAATCATGTCGGTGTGACATGCTCATCGCGTTAGACTTTTCATCGAAACACACCCATATACGAACCTTCGCGATCCTATAAGTATTTTCAGTGCTAATAAAAAATATGGCGTTAATTTGAAAGATGTCTAAAATTTCAAGTAAATTAGAAGAATATACTTCAAAAAGACTTATATTTCATCAGTTGATCTTCTATATTTTGAAACATACAGTAAATCTCAATTATAATATAACGTACTTTGTTATTACGTATTTCTGATAAAAAGTGTCAAATTGCCGGGTCCGAAAAGAACAAATGTACTTTATAAATCTATTTTTTTTAAAATCGGGGCAATTTGTATTTATTACAACAATTATTTATTGTGTCAACTTGAACTCTTTTGTGAAATTTGTTTCTTAAAAATTAGCGGTATGTAAGCAATAACAAGAAGCGATTTGGCAACAGTGCTCCCAGGCGGGCAGAAAAGGTATACGCGTAAAAGCGAAAGATAAGAGTTGAAGGAAATAGGACGCCACCGTGGTGCCTTACCATCCCATCCCATCCCATCCCATCCACCCATCCGTGGGCTCTAGAAGCCGTGCCGAAGCCGAAGGGCATTGTCCTTGTATTCTCACAGTCGCTACACAACGACAAAAGCGGCCACCATCACCATCGGGACGGTCGGCAGAGATACGGGACGGCGCGGCGGACAGACAGATGGGCTTTAATGAACAGCAACGGAGCGGATAGAAGCCGCCACGGGGTTAACGAATAATCATTTAACGGAGGGGTACCCAAGAGTTGGAATTTTTTGGCTTATGTACTTACGGGATGAGGTTAAAAAATATTTAAACAAGAGTTAATTAAAATTTTTCATTTGATAATTACGGAATGATTATGCTGATGGTAATACGTCTAACCATGATACAACTACACAGATATGCCAATGCGCATAGTGACGTCAGTTACGAGGGAAAAACAATTGATAAACACGAAAATAATTATATCACTGCCCTTAAGAATTTTCGCATCGCATTACCATTTTTCCCTCACGAATGACGTCATCGCAGAACAAACGAAAGTTATGAGCATATCTGTGTAGTTGTATCATGCGTCTAACTATCTATAAACATTTGAAGGAGATGCGAGATGCCGAAAACAACTACACCACGGACAATGTGCCCCAACTGGCATTGCATTACTTATTAACTAAGGTTGTGTTCCGATATTAAACTTGGTTAACCAAAATCCCGGTTAAGCGTTCCATTAAATAAAAATTCCTGAAAATTGTTTAATTTTGGAACTGTGGTCACCTGAAAAAGGTTAACCAAACGTCAAAATATTGACCGTGCTCTGGGAGCGGTGCATTGGTCAACCGAAGAGTTAGCAGGTTAGGTTTTAGCGTTGAGAGAAGAAAAATCAATTCTCTCAACGATTTTAATTATATTTTGTTTAGATGGTGAAGGCAAATGGGGTGGTGTTCTTGCGTTAAGAGTTATAATAAATATTTATAAATTCTACTTTTCTGTATTGTATTCTGTAGTCCACTTGACCAAGTCGACTGAAAGCTACACTTATATCTACTTATAAACTACTTAGATCTTACTATAATATACCAAATTATCTGCTGTTTCATTTATTTTTTGACTGAAGACTAGAGTAATAGTTAAGCACGGAATATGAAGGTATTTAAGGTTGAATGAATCCCAATAAAAACAATTCATCATCCATGTTGATTAACCAGCCAGTTCCTTAATTACACATTTTTCAGGTTTACCAATATTTCGGTTAACCGAAATCAGTTTCGCGCTTATTATGCGATCGTCAGAATGCCATAAATAGTGGACTCGATGAATGATGCTGCGACGTGATTGCCTAATGGGCATGGTGAATGTTAGTAGTGGTGAGAAGCACACCGTAGTGCCCTCTTTGGGTCTTTGCTACTATCTGTCTGACAATTATTGTCAAATTGACAGACAGATAGCATTCTCAGCATTTCCTTCAAATAAATAAGTAGGATTGTCTTCCTTACAGACAATAGAGGTCACTGCTGTAATGAGACCTGCGAAAAAGCAGGTCGTTATCTGTCTGTCAATTTGACAATAATTGTGTGAGACAGTAGCAAAGACCCAAAGAGGGCACTATGGTGTGTTTCTCACCACTAAATATCTATAAACATATTTTGTTACTGAAGCATACTGAAAACATTACGCAATTATGTCCAAATTAAGAAATATCCTTGTTGTTAATTAACTTTTTCGCATTGTTTATAGGAAAAATTCACATGAAACTCATTTTTTTTTCTTAGTTTAAGTACGTAATTTATACAATTTGCTCTGAAGGAACATAGCTCTTATGTAAATTTTTATTGAATTTCGTAAAAAGTGGTGAATGTTGAATGAACCGGTCATAGCACGTCATTTTTGGAAAATATTATTCGACAACTTAGACAAAGAAAAATTATCGGCATATTCAGGTAAGAACGCCGTTATCAATACAATTTCATCGTTTTGTTTTTAAGAAGAATGCTTTTTTGTAAGTGACAACATTGAACACGGCATTGACGGTGATAACGTGACCTTAAAAAGAATACTTTACAATAATAAGATGATTAAATATATTAATTTTACTATCAAATAGCTTACTCGCAGCATTTTGCTCTCAAGTGTATACATATTATTTTTACTAGCGGACAGTTGCTTCTGAAATACGAACACGTTTCGTATTGTGATAGTTCTCGCCATAATTATTTAAAATGGCAGCTATTCGCAAATTTGTGTATTTCCATTTTCACATTCCATTAATAACTCTATACAAACATGATGCCAGAAAACGCAATGTAACCATAACGCGTTCATAAACAGAAATAGCTCTTCTTAATTTTGTATCAATTTTTACAATTACTGGTCCAACTAAGTCTATTATAAATTATTGCACTTGCACTGCACCCATAGGTACAAAGTTTCGAAATTGTTGGCCATCTTCAATTTTAAGTTCTCTTATTAGTGTAGAACATGCCCCAAATTCACACCTTCTCTGAATCCATGGCTTGATCCAACATTTTTTCTTTCTTTGTTGCTTTCTCTTTAACAGTGTACGTGCAACAACAATTGCTCGAAGTTTTTGTACATTCATGATTGATTATCTATCTGCACCTCACTAATTTTTTCTTTCACACTACACACAAAGATAGGAAATTGATGAAACAGAAATCTCAAATGGATATCCTCCTGAAAGATATCTCTGAGAGTAAGCACTCGGCGAGTGTTTCGTTATCTAGCTGACAGTAAAGTTCCTCAAATTGCTCTCAAATGGATACCCTCTTAACAGTAACTATCGAGAGTCGCTCGCGCTAGTTGCTCTCAAATGGACACGTACCTTAACGTCGAAAGAGAATACTGTTTAATAATTATTGATCTAAACCCTGGAAAATTGAAAATTTGCGTCATTAATAGTTGAAATAGCATTTTCTCGTTATTCGTAGAATTTTTTACTCTAAAAGTTAATAAATTTCCTTCATTCATATTTATTTAGAATAGTGAGTGCCTCCATCCGTAATTCGAATCACCAGTTGATGTGGATATTAGCATAGACAAACATACTATGTTAGTATAAATAAAACTAGATATAATAAATTGCCAATTTGTGCCATGTTGTGAGATTTTACACTCGCCCTGTATAAAACAGCGAGTTGCGTCGTGAAAATCAAAACAGCTTTACGAAACCGAGAAAGCAATTAGAGTCGAAAGTAGCGACTTCCGTTCCACATAACTCACCGAGCCCCGCTCCGTTGGCGAAAACCGCTTGCCTCGACCGTTTCGAAATTCATCGGCGTCGCTTGACGAACAACAGGCGGGCACTTCCTGTTAGCTAGTAGCTATTGACCTACCCCAACTCCATAACTCAACCAGCGAATACTACGTATGAGCATCGATCGCGACGAACGGCAAGGGTGCATTAGCCCGAGACGATAACGTGAAAACTTACGATAATTATAAAGTGATTGAAAACGAACGGAAATATTCATTCAGAATAGAAGATTAAGAAAAAATAAATGTTTACATCAACAGGGAAAAGATATTGCAAAATTTTACAACTATTCAAAAAATATAAAGTAATTTGGTAGCTATTTTAGAGAAACTAGACAAAAGTCTTATACAGGGTGTTAGTTAAACATGCGGCAAAAATTCAAGAGGTTATTCCTTGGACTATTCTAAGGATATTTTATCCTTTGATGATTTTTGAAAAAGGGCTTTATTGCGAAGATATAGGGCGAAAAAAATTTTCAACAAATAACAATTTATTACTAAAAATTACATGTAACATTTCTGAACCTACAAGAATTATTCAAAAAGGCTACCTCCAGCTCGGATGCAACCATCCAATCTTCTCCTCATAGACTCCCGAACTCTTTCAAAAACACCAGGGTCGTTTCTTATTGAGTTACACGCAGCAATTATCCGATCTCTTAAATCGTCCACATCTTCCACTGGCCTAATAATAATAAACTAATGACTTTAGATGGCCCCATAGGAAATAATCCAGAGGGTTTAAGTCCGGGGATCGAGCAGGCCATACGTGAGGTCCACCTCGACCAATCCAGCGATCTCCGTATGTTGCTGTTAAAAACTCTCGAGCAACTACACTAAAATGAGGTGATGTACCATCATACATAAACCACATTGCCTGTCTTGTAGCCAATGCATGTCAGAATGCCTGCAATGCATGCCAGCATGCCTGCAATACATGCCAGCATGCCTGCAATGCATGCCAGCATGCCTGCAATGCATGTCAGCATGCAATAAAATGTATGTCAGTCATCTCGGCATTCGTATAGCGAGCCATGATAGAGGACTTCACTAACAACCGTTTACACGTCAACTAGCCAAATGTCAATCAATCTTAACAAATGCGACTTATACCAACTACAAAAACACAACATACAAAAACATATAAAATAATCACTCCGAAGTATCACGGGATGTTTTTATCACGCCATACTTTTATTTCACCTACATTAATAATGTGAAAAATACCAAAATTGGATTTGTTGAAAATTTTTTTCGCCCTATATCTTCACAACAAAGCGCTTTTTCAAAAATCATCAAAGGATAAAATATCCTTAGAATAGTCCAAGTAATACTCCAAGGAATAACCTCTTGAATTTTTGCCGCATGTTTAACTAACACCCTGTATAATTGATATCCTTATAATCACTGGTGATAACAGGATTAATCAATTAACAAGTAAATAAATGAAATATCCATTACCTAAATGATCCCTGATACTAGAAATATAGCTTGAAACAACCTGATTATTCAACTTCCTGTTTTTATTATTTTACAAGTGGTATAATTCCAAGAAAGCTATGAATTAGATATTAATCTTATTTACCCTTCGTTTAAAATTTGTTAGCATAAAGGTCTCATCTACCCAATTAAACAGTACCCCTTGCCCTAGGTACATAGACACATAAATAGATTATACCTACACCTTGTCCAAGATATAAAATCTGAAAACTCGATGAGTCTCGTGGTATCAGCCAAAACTCTTCCAGAACATGTAGAAATAGTAGACCAACGAACGCGAAAATTTAATTTTGGTTGACGATTCAAAACATGATTCAGTCATCTACAAAGCTATAGATCTCCAACTGCCATGATTTGAAATTTTAGTATTCTTTCACCTGTCTTCACGGCATTAAAGTGTACCTAATCCACGGACCAATCCACTCAAAGAATTGCTCGAGTCAATAATTGAAGCCAATTATTGGCTTCAGCAACTAATTTGTTGATAATTACATTTGACCAAAACTGTGTATGAAGTGAAATTACTCCTACTTCCACAATGTTTTCTGATAAGTAGATGCATAGGCTTTTTCTCCTTTTATTATCAATATTTTCGTGTCTACTATGTGGACATCTTCCTGATTCTCGGCAAAAGGATGTATGCAATATCGCAGCAAATCGTCGTTTTACTTCAATTGGACACAAGAAATTAAATGAATGATAGGCTTTTATTCTTAGAAGTGTTTCAGAATAAAAAGGACATTTAGCTACATTTACTTTTAAATACTTTGGATATCTACTATTATTGAGACAGTTGCATCCAAGGATTAAAAAGCATTTTAGTTAAAGGTCCTTTAAATTTTATTTTAAAACCGGTTCTTAGTGATTTGTTTAGGAATAGTAGTTATTATAACTTGAACTGCTACTTTTAAAAAAGAAGCTATAGTACGCATGATTCAGTGTACAAAAATAATGAGAATGACTCATATCCTAGTGAATAATTTTTTATATTTACCTTAAATTTTTTAGTCCTATGTGAAATCTACCTATGGAAAGTCTATGGAAATCTACCTATTCAGTTAGAAGTAAGTTTTTAATTGCTATTGAAGAAACTCGGATCGTAAACGCCTTTGTCTGCTTGATACATTTAATAAATTAATGAATTTTTATGTAAAATGTTTTATATAAAATGTTTTAGTTCAATGCATTGATTTGTAGTTTTAACCGAAGCTTAACGACTACGAAGATTCGTATCAATAGCAGCCACAAATCAATTAGAAGAACTGTGGTTAGTTAAAAACAATGCATTATCTAATTTTCAGTCATATTATTCGTTTTAGAAATACTGTTGGAATATCCTTCTAGAATCATGGAAAATACAAATATGTAAATGTCTACAAATTGTGTCTCATCGTCATTTTCGCAGCGTTGTTGATTCAAATCGTTTGTTTCTATTATGGCTATGATTTTCTTCTTTTACTTTCTTAAATTAGAACTTATAAATATTTTTAGAGATTTTAGAAATAGGTTTTAAGCAAATACAAATACATAAGGTTGTTTATAGTATATTTTTAATATTATTTATTGGTTTATTTCACTATTTATATCTTTCTTTATATAGGAATTAAGCCAAAAAGTTAACCAAGATATAAATTATTAATGAAATTATCAAATATTATGGTTCAATAAAGTTTTTTATTTTCCTCGTTACCTATAACCTAGGTACGCAAAGGAATAACTCGATATATCGAAAACAACTAGTTTGCGTGCAATATGCACCCCCCAACATTGAATTACAACGGCATATGTTCATATAACCTCAATTTATTCTTTTTAATACATTTTTTTAATAGAAATTCTTAATTTTAATAATTCTTGTAATTGGAGTGAAATTATATGAACAAGAGTAAGGTGAAACATTTAGGGCCTGAAAAAATTTTCACTACGACTGTTAACTGAATGATTCAAGACGCGCAACCTACTGGAATTGAGATTTTTCCCAAAGCTCATGTAATCCAATTTTTGTTTGAAAATCTGGAGTATTGTATATTGATATCAATCATTCATTTTGGAATTATCGTCCAGCAGTGTTTACAACAACATTTTTATAGAGACAGCCTGACGACATTACAAAAAACTGGCCTCTGTTGACTGGTCTATAAGTACACGAAATTATTTACGTTTCTATATGAAATATAAACCCTTTTAGAAACTCTTTATCCGGGGGAGAAAGTAGGAAAAGGAGAACGAGAGACAATAAATACGAACGGCCGCGGGGAATCCGACGATTGTAATCTCCCGGTAAATGGGATGACTGGATGTGGGAAACAACTTTTATTGAAGTGTGAAATTCATTGACTATAATTTGCTTGATGTCATCGTCGTGTTCTCTGCAGATTACGAAATTATTAATTTTATAAGAGAGGTTTAATATCTTTTCAAGTTCACAAAATCCGGAAAACTTCCTCCTGGTGAAAGTAATTACAAATAAAGTTTTTAAACTTATCCCGATTTTGTAACAATATCACTGGTATCTTGGTTTCTACGGGAGATTTTTTAACTGCAGAATTTAAGACAATTAAAATTAGGTTAAAAAAATTAGAAGTACAATTTTCGGTTGGTTTTAGACATTTACATCATTAAGACAGATCATACGAAGAATTGTTTTTTATGTTATTTATAACTCCAGATTTTGATTCATTTTTCAGTGAATACCTGTACGATCTTCTGTATGTTTTGCAGCCATCTTATTAAATTTATCCTATAGTTCCTTCCTTAAATAAGCTATTAGGGATTTGTAATTAAAACAAACTAATCCTTAAAACTCTTGATGCATACAATTTTGAAATAAATTAGTACTTATTTTAATTCAATGCAGTTTGTTATTAAAAAATAATAATAATTACTATTTTCTATTAAAATACACATTTTCATGATAATTTCTCTAAAGCTATTTATTAGCGGAGTTTTGTAGAGATAGAGGTACTGCTACGTGAATATTTTGCCATAAAATCTGAAGGTAAATAAATATAAACAATCCTTGACCCCGAGGTAGGTATTAGCAAATGGTATGGTAAGTTTTTAACACCTTTTTCTTGCTTTTACCTTTTTTACATTTTTGAGATCCTCTTAAATATTCTAGTCACTTTCATTAGCTTTATCTATACCTAACTTAAATCGGTTTCCAGATGTTAAAAGAAAGGTGTCATTTTAACAATGGCAATGAATGCTGAAAAAAACCTGTTGAATTCATTTCTGGAGAGTTTCGAAAATTATTTACATATCAAAACTAATTGGTCATAATCCTGAAATAGATTAACATAATGGACATGATCCTGGAATATTTAAAGAAATTAAAAAATGCAGAAACATACAGTATCTGTCATTAACAAACATAAATTTGTATTGCACACGCTGATGTGGAACATCCTGTGTAATAGACAACAATTTCAAAATGTGAGCCTTTCTGTATTTAAAGTTCAAACATTTGTGTAACATTTTTGTTGTGCCATTCAGGCACTAATGATTCACCCTGTATACGTATTATGTAAAAATTATAGCTTTGGCTTTATATACATATAGTAGACTATATCGTACACAAATAGACAGGACAAATACTAAATCCCTAGCCACTTCAAGGCAACTGACCTTTCCAGTAATAAAGATATTGTTTACCGTAAACAAAACAATTTGCCCATGCCATCATTAACGAATCAGCTATTGTTATTGTTATTATTTAAAGTAATACAAACAGTCAGGCAGACACAATTACCCGATAAATATATTACAAGCACGTAGATCTGGTTACGCTGGAAATACGTGAATTAGCAATTTTTTATCTCTTGTATAGCATCTCACCGTCAGGTAGATTTGTTTTTTAAGTGGCGCTAAAAATTGGCCGATAAAAGTTTATTAGCTGTTACTTTATCTACCCTAGACGTTATTTACTATTTTCTTAAAGTTCTTCTTTCTTTATTCTAATGAAATAGGTGGAATAAAGGTACTTGAAAAAATGTTTTCAATCCAATCATTTGGACAATGAAATTCAAGGTTATTGTAATTCTAACCGATACGAGCAAAATGATCCAACCATTTTTTGGTAGTGAAGTTATGGATAATATGCCCATACGAGTTACCATGTTACCGAAATTAAAGCAAGGTCCAGACCAAATCAGTAAGCAATAATTATTTAATTCATATTTATCTTATCGGTCCCAATTCGTGAAATGCCGTGGTTTCAAGTCTGCACATTTTTCTCAATCATCTGGTGTCCCACAAAGATCGATACTTGGACCACTATTTATTGTGCTTTTCGTAATATTGTAAATGACTTACTTTAATCTATGGTGACGACATTAAACTTTACTGCGGGGCATAAAATGTGAAGATGACTGAGCGGGATCGAATATTCTCCCAAATGTTGTCAAAATTGCTGATGGTCTCAAGAAATGATCGGCTTCCGTCTACACCTAGCTATTATTTTCATGCTCACTATTAATCGAAGTGGTCGGTGATGTCGAACAATATAGTTGCATGTGCTTCTTTTATTATATTTTATATATTGTTCAAACGTACGCAATAAGTAATATCGACAGCAATGAAGCTGGTGGACGTGAAACTTTTTAGAAATAGATATTTTCATGGTGGCAATAATCTACTGAAGGATATACAAGCAGAAGATTTGAGAAAATTTACGAAAACCTTGCTGAATGTCACAAGTAGATTTTTAGACCCAATAAGTCACTTAAACCTATTTCATTGACTTAAGAACAAATAAGAGTAACACCAATTATCCACCACCACTTTGTTAATGCAAAAATTAATACACAACCAGAAATTCTCAAGGGCAAATTTATAAGCTAAATACTCGTCCGCACTGAACTTACAACAACTACAACTTCCTTTGAAGTAGCTTTGAAGATGCTCAGTTTTCGCATAGAACATGATCTTGCTCTCGTTCATTCTTGTTAGTTCAATTGGTCCTGTTACTGTCCTATTACCCCTGAGTTGAAGAAGATGATGAGTTTCTGTAACCTACAACTCATATACACGTAGAAGTAGAAAGAAACACTCGAATACTCGTGTTTCTTATAAGCAGTTTATGCATCTCAAACTTCCTGAACAAATTGTGCTAGTTTGACAGAATAATCCTTCCGCTATGCGGTCCCATTATTTAAACTCTTGTTATTATGCAACAAGTCGTCGACATATAACCCGATAATATTGAAGTACTTGTAGTTTTGCTACTGAGTAATGATTATTCGCCTCATTGGGGTTCGGACATACCTCGGTGAGCGATGTGGATGTCGAGGTCGCAGTCATCACATCGATGTCACCTCCTTGTAAAACAAATATGTTATATGTTCTTACAAGACCGTACATACCAAAATAAAATCGCGTTAGCGGTAGAACGCATCCGTCAACAAAAATGATAATTTAGTCAAAGAAAAATGGAACTAAATTAGTAGTTTTAATTTCCAAAGTGCTAAAAATAATGAAATGTTATATATAAGTAGAATAACTAAACAAAAGTTATCAAATGAATCGGGGGTGTATAACTTTACAGGAAATTAGGCCATCGAGGGGTGTGAAAGTGGATATTTTGCCATGATAGGGAAGCAGCTCTGTCCACCCTGTAGGCCTCCTAATAAACGTAACGCCGTAAAACCTTTCACTTCGTACACATTCCCAGTATTGACCCCGCTGAGAACACCACGCAGAAACCCCTTGGCGTCAGCACCCTTAATGACGCGACGACGGCCGCTTGGCTCGGCCTTACCCTCGATCACGAAAACGGCCTCTCTGCCTGCCTAAATGACTAATTCCTGGAAAAATAAGGCACAAACTCGACGGTATAATTTCAAAGTTGATGGTGGATGGGGATACATGACAATATGCAGAATTGGAAGGCCAGCAAAGTAAACAAAATTCACAGTGGACCGGCAGTAGCGCACCCACACCTCAACTGAGGGGGAGGTTGAGATTATATTATATTATTGTACAGGGTCCGCCATTAGTGTGGGGACGGACCATAGCTCCTAACTAACTCGAAATGAAATTTGGTACAATGGTGGGTACCGAAAGGGGTATATTTTAAAATTATTTTCGATTTCTAGCGATAGTCATGTACAGTGTACAGGGTATTCGCGTATATTTTGATCCCTACCTACCTTTTAGTTTATTAAGAAAGTTAGAAAAAAAGTTTAAATACAAAAGTTGTTTGGTTTTTCACGTATTATCTTTTGGCTAGGTCTAAAAAAATTGCGAGTCGTAAATTTGAGGAAATCAATTGAACATAATATTTTTAAATGGGACACTCTGTATAATTTTAGACGCTTGGGAAAACATTTTTTCTCTGATTTCAAAAATATATATTTTGTTGACATTTTTTGCACTGACAGTTTTCGAAATATTTAATATTTAATGTTTACAATAAATTATAAAAAAATATTAAAATATGAAAATTTTAGAAAATGTTTAAATAACTAAGGAGGTTACATCGAAAATCGTTAAATATTTTTTATTACTGTTGGTTTCTAGTGTTAAATATTTTTAGTTCTTTGTATTTTTTGTAATTTTTTATTGCACTCGCTGTCGAATATTTCGAAAACTGTCAGTGCAAATGTCAACAAAATATATATTTTTGAAATCAGGAAAAAATGTTTCCACAAGCGTGTAAAATTATACAGGGTGTCCCATTTCAATTGGTTTTCCAAAGTTAAAGACAGGCAATTTTTTTTTCGGCCTAGCTAAAAGATAATACGTGAAAAACCAAACAACTTTTATATTTAAATTTTGTTTCTAACTTTCTTAATAACCCCTGTAGGTAGGGGTCAAAATATACGCGAATACCCTGTGCAGTGTACAGAGTGGTGAAATAAATTTATATTTTTTAAATGGAATACTCCTAATTTCTTTCCATAATTGGATAGTCCTATCGAAATGCAAGAATATTATATAACATTTAGGGAGGGTTTTCACCAGTACTTTTTGGTGTAGAGGTACTAATCTTTAAAAATATGTTTTACTTTGTGAGCCTTTAGACCCTATATTGAAATCGTAACAATTTTTCTACATGAACTAAAAATTATTGTCCTTTAGTTTCCAAAACAAATATCATATTTTCCAAGTTTCCATACGCTGTACAGGATGATCGTACTTCGCGTATTCAAAGTTTACTCTATAATATTAAATGGAACGGCCCATTTTCGTTAACGGATATGAGAAGTAGGTTAAAAGAGCCTTTCAACAATATAATATTATATGAGGTTATTTCGAACAGTTTTCCTGGTTAGTAAAGTACAAATTTACAATTTTTCCCTGTTTCACATATGATTAATCACATCCTTTTAATTCTTTGATATTCCAGTAAACCTACTAATTCCAAATATTACATAAAATTTCAGAAAATGATTTTAAAAATATTTATTACGATGGAAAATAAAATATATCTATAAGTTACAAAACCTTACATGCATACTACCTACAATTCCCACCTCAATACCAACTACACTACATAAAAACATTTGGTAGCTATGAGAAAAAAAACCGAATGTCATGTCACTGGCAGTAAATGTTAAATTCTGAGAGCGTACGTTTACAAGATCTTGTGTTAAATTTGCTTTAAAAATGAAGGCACCTGGTATAGAAAACTATAGATTTAAAATCATTTGCTGAAATTTTATGTAATATTTGGAATTAGTAGGTTTACTGAAATATGAACGAATTGAAAGGGTGTGATTAATCGTATGTGAAACAGGTGAAAATTGTAAATTTGCACTTTAGAAAGTTTTTATAGGAAAACTGTTCGAAATAACCTTAATATTATATTGTTGGAAAGCTCTTTTAATTTACTTTTCATACCTGCTAGCGAAAATGGGGCGTTCCATTTAATATTACTGAGTAAACTTTGGATACGCGAAGACGATCACCCTGTATAGCGCATGGAAACTTGGAAAATATGATATTAGTTTTGGAAGCTAGAGGACAATAATTTTTAGTTCCTGTAGGGAAATGGTTACGATTTCAATATACAGGGTCTCTACAGGCTTACAAAGTAAAGCATATTTTTGTGATAGTGCACAGTAAAAAAATCCGACTGATTTTAACACTGAATCAACACTCATCAGTGTGTATATAGTCCACACTTGGCAGTGTTGGACATATCGGTGTATTATTACATTACATAAAAGTAATTTAGCAAAGTAGATTTTACAAGATAATGTGTAATAGTTAATTATTCACCGTGTAATTATTCCGTACTTATGGCGGATTAATTCATTTTTAACACACGGTTTTGTAAATTTTACTACAATTTATGAGTACTTCTACAAACTTGGCGGGTATATCGTTCGTGTAATATGAGTTCTAAAGGTTTAGTTATTATACTGCCCAGTTCGTGTTAAAAATAACACTGCAGCAAATTACGATTACCATTTAGTAATTTTACCATTTATCTTTTTTTACTGTGTGCCTCTACACTGAAAACTAATGTTCCCCCCAAATGTTTTATCATTTTCTTGCATTTCGATAGCACTATCCAAACATGGAAAGAAAATAGGTATGTTCTATCTAAAAAAATATAAGTTTATTTCACCACCAAAATAATTATAAAATATGCCCCCCCCCCTCGGTACCCACCACTGTACCAAATTTCATTTCGATATCATTTCAAATGTAGAAGCTATGCTCCGTCCCTACACTAATGGTAATAGCGGACCCAGTATAGTTCGACAGGCATATTGTTTTGGTGTCATAAAATGTTAATCAGTATCCTTATTATTAACAAATTTAAGTTTAACTAGACTTGGGTAATGGTAATTTCAACCATCTATGCAACCAACGTCAGAGGTTGTAGTGTAGTTGCTCTTGAGACAGTTTTTGACATAAACGTTACATCATTTTAATCGCCCAACGTTAGAAAATATATACTCGAATTTTATAAAAGTAAGGCTTTGCTGAAAACGTTGTAAATGCCCTTTTCGTCAGCCTGTTTTCGCGACTGAGACCAATCACTGATACCGGGAACAGCTTTCAACTGGAAAATTTGCGAAATGTCTTTGTAAGGATTTTTTACTTTCCCACCTTTTACATTTCCCATACTTACTTATATTCGAGGAATGGTGTTTGTAAAACTTAAATCCAAATATAAGCATTATTTTAGAGACCTATAACAGAATTTGAGAATTCTGTTGCGAGAAGTGTTTTTTTGTTTCAATAGCTCTTCAAACAAATAATTTTTCAAATATTTCAAAAACTGATTTTTTTGAAGCATTCTATTGATCACCAAATTACGCAACTTTATCCCAATCTAATCTAGTCTCTATCTCTTAACAGTTTGCAAGATATCAATGTTATTAAGTTATCTGCGTTACTAATTAATTGACAACAATAGAGAACAAGAAACTAGTTTAATCCTAAATACTGTAAACATTTAATTGAAGCTGTTCTATCCATGAAAAATTTGTAGGTTTCTTGAAAATTTCTGAGTTTTACCATATATAAACAAACTTATTCTTTTACTAAAATTCAATTATTATTTAGGGAATTTTGACAAAGAATTTCCTAAAGAAGGTTTCCAGGTTTTCCGAGGCTGCCTAAATTTATCCTTTATTATAAGTGCCTACTATAGAACAAATAGGTATACCTACTTGTACTTATAGTCTACGGCCGCGTGGCCTTCACCCCTGATATTACAGAAATTACACCCTCCCTCTGCCTGCCCGCATGACTAATTCTTGGAAAATTTCGCGCTGTCGGCTATAATCTTGGCGAGACTGTACCGGCCGCCGCCGCTGTTGTCGCTATCTGGCAAGCAAGAAAGCGTCTCAACGACCCTCCGAGGATGTCCTTGGGCCATCGTTCGAGTTACCTGATCACCGGCAGTGCAATTACACCCTAACAGCGGGAAACTGCGGCTAAGCCGTCACGGTGCAGCTTGCACCGCTTTTGTGGGATCTCCGAAAAGCGCGTACAGGGTGCGCGAAAATAGGAACTCAGGTCGGGCCAGAATGTGTTTAGGGTGGTCACATTTTTTATAGTTGTGGTAGAAATTTTCATGAATATTACTATACAGTAAGATACGTTTAGAGCGAGGGGCGAATCACTGGGGTATTTTAGTGTACAAGCAGGGGGGATTTCGAGAAAAATTGAGGAATTTTGGGGAATTTCGGGGTATTTTAGGGTATTTTAGGGCATTTCGGGCAATTTTTTGGGTATTTTGGGGAATCTCAATGGTACATGCTTAATTTTTCTTAAAATCTCTACAATCTTTCTTTTGGGTTCAGAACCTTTTGAGCTAAAACGGGTTGATTTATTGGATATAAATAAAAAATATAACGATATACGAAACCTCGCAACAAACAATTTATAAATTTGTTATACTATATTGTCTTTTAAAAGAATATATCTTACGTTTATTTTATTCTTTAACTGAAATAAAAGAAAAGACTTTTTAAATACTTTTCTTTATTTTTGAAACTTATGTAATGCTGTAATATCTTTTAAAGGAATATCTTATATGTATGTTTACTTTATTGTTAAGCTGTACCTTCAACTCCTAAAAGAAAAGACTGACTGTAATATAAGAAAATACTTGTTAAATGTTTTTGTTATATTATTATTTTGTTTTAAATTTGTAATTTATCCATTATAATGTTACTTTATTCATAACAATATCTTTTACAAAAAATATATTCTTCATTCTTGTATTTTGTTATATCTGAGGCCCGATCTGACTACCTATTTTGTTGGGAATTGCAAAACGCCATGGGGAATTGCGAGGTATTTTGGAAAATTTCGAGGAATTGCGAACGATTTTGGGGAATTTCGGGGAATTGCTGACAATTTAGTATATCCAGGGAATTTCAAACGTTTGGGGGTATTTCAGGGAATTTTTGGGGAATTACAGTGTACAGATTTTTTTAGTGAATTACCCCTCGGTTTAGAGCTTCGTTAGAAAAAGTCAGCACTGCATATTACTCTTTAGATACACTCTTCTAATATTGTACTCATAATTTGAATAATGACATAGGTAAGATGTTTTGAAAATTTGAAATGTCTGAGAGTACCTATCTTTCTGCTTATTTTGGCTGAAAAAATTATGTGATTGATTTTATTACGGTTTCATCGATTCACCTTTTGTCGACTGTAAAAAAAGTTTTGTCTACTAGTTTTTTAACCTATACATCGGTGTCATTAACAATTCCCCTTTCGTTAATTCACTAAACCTTTTATGCGAAAAAAATATCTATCAACTATTCTATGCTGAAATTTTATTCATTGCATAAATCGTTAAATGTTAGTCGCTACGTAAGAGCAAAAGTCTTTCCTTCACAATTGATACAGACTTAAGACTATCAAAGGAAAATATTGTGAATTTACCTAACCTACCCTAACCTGGAGCTATAGAGCTTTAGTTCGGAACTTTAATTGGGCAGTTTGACAAAATTCTTCTTGAGAAAGGAATAGCTACGCAGTAATTTGTTTGACGCCAACCGGTAAATGACAAAAAAATTGGGCAGATCCAACGAATCCATCATATACCACAAACATAATTTGTGCATTGCATCTTCTTATTACTTTATAAACAAATTAATCTCACGTCGTTTTATTAAAATTAATGATCGACTTACTATGGGTATACAGCAAATGTTTTTAAATACTCTAAATCCCATTGAGGATACTAACAATAAATATTTTGCCAAGATTTTATACAGTGTGGCCCATTAAGAATCAGGACACCCTTCTAAAAAATTTTTTTTAGGGATTTTTTTATTAAAAATTTGACATCGTATATTCTAGATTAATAATAATTATTAGAGTTTCCAATGCCTGCTATATCTTTTAAACGAAACCCAAATTCAATAAACTTGAAACATTTAAGACTATAAAAAAAATTCTTCGATAAAAATTGAAGAAATTTGGGCCAAAGGGGTTTAAAGTAATGCTAAAGAATGCCACGATGCCAATTTTTTAATAAAAAATCCCAAAAGTAATTTTCGAAAAAATTGATTGGAAAAAAAATCGTAGTAGGCTGAGGATTAGCAGCTGGACCATCGTAATAGGTTCAACAAGTACATCTAGGAGGCTAATATATATATAAAAAAAATCATTGGAATCGCACTTATCAAAAATTTTTTAGAAGGGTGTCCTGGTTCTTAATGGGCCACACTGTATTAAAAAACCCGGCCAATTGTATGGGGATTTTTTAATAGGGAGATAATTTCAAGAAAAAATTACATGTATTACATGTTTGATGTATTATAATATCATTGAATAAATTTGATAGTAGAATTTCCATGTTTTGAATATTATCTTTGAACAGCTAATAGAGTAAGCAAAAAATGGAATGAGACCGTCCACAGCTATAAATACTTTTAGAAGTGTATTTGCAAGACAAATGATCAACTGCCGTGGCCATTATCAAAGTCTACATAATGTAACCTTTGCCATTATCTTCCGCATACATATCATTACAAAACAAAAACAACAACATTGGGAATTGCTGTTGAATTTTTGATGTTGCGAAATTCCTCTCATTTCAAACATTACTAACAATGCGCTCAGTTGCTGAGTTATTATACATATAGGTTGGTGCTACTTCATGGACACAAAATGTAATAAGATTCATGGACACACTGTACTGCAACAGTAACATAATGGAATAAGTCACGGCTGTAGGAAGACTTGAACACACAAGTTCCTCTTCCTAGAAAAGCGGTCAAGTGGTCGCCAGATTGCCCCAACAGCGGGACACCGGCTAAGCCGGAGACAGAGGCATTTCCCGGAGGGTGCAGCTTGCGCCCTCCTTTCTTTCTGTGTGCGATCCGCTGCGCTGCCGCGACAATTGCACGCCGGATCTGATGGTGAAATTCGAAGTTTGCCTGGCCCGTGATGGAGAGGAGCTTTTAATTCTATTGTGTTCGTACCGGCATACCCCTCGGGTCCCGATTGTACTCGCGGCGGTGTAGTTTCACGAAGGAGCGGTTTATGGCTTTATGACCGTACCTACTCCGCTTAATAAATGGTCCTTCACAGTTTCGGCCTTCCTCCCGATGGGACGGGAATTGTGCCAGCGCTTCGCAATATTACAGAAACATAATACACCAGGCAAATCTTATTTTTTCAATTATGTTTAAGGGGACATTTATTTTCCAATGGGAATCGATAGATTTTATGGTCAGGAACAAATATACAAAAATCCCAAAAAATCCGTTGTGAGCTAAAAACGCCATCTTGAAGAAACATGGACCCCCGTTCAATTTTTTAAAAATGAAATATTTTCTTATCCCTTGGAGTAATTTTAACATTTTTTTTTTATTTTTACGGGATTTTCAACTTAAAACACTAGAAAATCTTTTAATTTAGATATAACCAAGAATATAAATTTCATAAAAAAAAAACCGAAAAAGCAAACAATTTTTTAATTTTTTTTTGACTTTCTACATTTGACTTTTTAATATCACTAACTTTACATTCTAGTTTACTACAAAAACTGTCATTTAAAAGATCCTCGTCCAGAGCACAAACATATCGGTAGTCTATCCCATGGCAGTGAAGGCACATAGAACTGCAGCGTTCGACTTGAGAATATAAACATTTTTGGCAGCCGTTTCTACATTTACTTTAGATCAGGCTTATTAGTTCTTCTGGTGCAGGAGATTGCTGCATTGTGATTAGAAACATTTCATTTTTGATACTTTACATCCAAATTTATCCGGGGCTAGGGAATTTCCCATCCATTGCTGTATTTGAAGATAGGTCCTGAAAATATAAAAAAAAAAATTTGCTATTAATGTAATTACCATTTAAAACTACTTTAAAATATGTAGCTTCAGTGCATCTTTAGTTGGGGGAAGAATGGCCTAATCAAAAGATTTGTCGAGCGTCTTCTTAGCTATACCAATGTTGTAAAGCCTATATCGTTCTTCATTAATGTCAAATTTATAACCAACGTTTAGTAGTTCATCTAGATCCGCATTGTTATCACTGAAGAGTATAACAATTTGTCATACATGAATGCATGGCTTCTTAAACACCTTAAGCGCTGCCGCTTTGCCTTCAAACTAGCTTCAAACGTTGAAATACTATTCTCTCTATATTGCTTTAGAAATAGTAATCTTATAACTTGCATTCCGAAATCAACACCCCTTCCCCCTCGGGAACCCCCATCCCTGATTTTTTATCATAACAATCATATTTAATATTTTTCATTGTTAATTACCATTTTAAATTATTAATTAATATACAACCGCTAGCCGCCATCTTGATTTTTGAGCACACAACACCTAGATCCACCCTTCTCTCACCCCCTCGGGAAGCCCCATCCATGATTATTTTATCAAAATTCTCTAAATTCTTCTACGCCCTCCGGACATTGACCAACACTTCTTCAGATCACTTCAGAACTCTCTCCACCCTCAACACACCCCCATCATCTTTGGTCACTTCCTGATGGACACGTGCCATCGGGCATCATTAATATTTAGAATGCCCGTATGATAACTATTACTATAATAGATAGACAGAAAATAATAGATTTTAAAAAATAACCATATTTTTTTAAATGCTGACTTTAGCTCACTTCCATCCATAATAAAATTTGGGGATGTTCAACATACATGTAGAAATGTGGTAGTGCAAAAAAATTTTTTTTAGCAGCTTCTGAAAACTATTTAAAAATTTTTCATTGCACGCCGCTGGATAATGGTCCACTGTAATGGAGTGACCTTGGAATTGACAATGCAAACTGGCTAGCATGAAAAAACTTCGTAAGTTCTGAGAGTACACCGACACCCGGCGCAAAAAAGATTTGCAGCGTTTTTACTTTAAAATAAACTTAAAGATAGATAGATGTGACCAAAGTGACGTGTCTTTAAAATGAATAAAATTTTGTTACACTAATTTTGAAGAATTGCGCTACTTGATTACTAGGTATTAGAAACATGAAATTTATAAAACATTTGCACATACCTTGTTACAAAAGCTGTTCGAAATAATATTCCTCGACTTGTACGCATTTTGGGCACCGCCTTATCCAATTTTGCCGCACTAAACCGAATGTTCCTCCTGATTGCTGATCTTGTAAACGCAAATTATTAAGTAAATTTGGGATTTTCAGCAATTTGCTGCAACAACCACTCACAAAACCTAACTCATAGTTGATAATCCACTGGTAACAGTCCATTAACTCAGCATTACTGTACACATGAGCCATTTGGAAAATTTTACAGTTTAACACTCCTACGATAAATAAAACACCGGCACTGAGAGAGGACACAGATAGACTGATGACTGAATAGACAATAGCGATATTATCTCCACTCCAAGTCTATTCGCCCAGGCGTTCTAGGTACAAAAAACGTGTTTACTTTTTTTTACCACATTCTTAGGAATGTGGTATATCAGATTGTCGTTGAAGTACAGTTGACCATCTGCGTAGTCCTTTATAATGGTATAAAGGACTACGCCAATTTATCACCAATATAAATTTTTTTGGTGATATCGATTTCTTATTTAAGGATGCACATATCATCAAAGTTTTAGAGATAAGTTCTGAATAACCCTGTATTTCTTTAAAATTTGCCTGGTCTATAATGGCTGTGTAGGTTGTTCCGTTAAACAACTGTTTGAACCGTTGAACATTCTCATTTTTGTCATCCTTTCCTGAGGCTTATAATGGTAGTCGTGTACTATTAACACAGACAGCTTTTGTCTGTGCCATTAGTAACCAACAGATCGGGCGGACGGGAAGATCGCAAACTGACTAACGTTCAATGCGAATGACATAAATCACGTTCCTAGCATATTGTGCGCCGTTTTACCACCAGCTTACTGGATAAGGGAAGATAAAAAATAATCGATTTAAAGGGTTCTTATGCAATTGTTTACAATTCCACCGATACGCTCTAGCAGTTGCGGGTAATATGCGTGCGATACTCTATTAAAATCAGGTACCTACATCGGAAGCAAATAAAAATTCGTCCGTGTGTTCCAAATAATATGGGTCTACCCTAAACAGCCCGATTCAGCAGCAGCTGCTGTCGTTCACTTTTAAAATGTGTTTGTTCAAAATTTTGCAAAAAGAAATTTATTTAGCAATATTTATTTTTCAATTTTCATGAATGATAAATAATTTTGGTAAATTTTAGACAGAAAGTTAAAGAGCTTTTCAAAAGTATAATCCTCTTGATAATTATTAGCAATCCTTATTGATTTACAACTAAGTTTCCACCTAAATTATAGGCAGATAATACAAAGACTTTAGTCATCCAGTGACATTCACCTACATTTTCGTGATATCGTTCCAAACGTTACAAAGAAAATCTGGTTTAGATCTATTTTAAAAAGTGTTATATACACTAACCATAACCCTAGCTATAGGTAACCCTAAAATATTTATTAAGACAGCCAATATCGTCCGAAAAATGTATTTGCAACAATCATTGGTTCTTATATCAAAAGACTACAAAATCATAAGTTGTCATAATCATCACTTTTCCTTGGAATATATTGATATATTTTCATTTTTGCAAGAGCATTTGACTTCAAAGGAAATAGAAACATTAATCAAGAATAAAATGTATAATAACAATTATCAATAATTATCAAATATTGACAAAAATTTCTACTGAGAATTTTTTGTAGGAGGAATCGTAATTTGTATCCAATTAACTTTGCTTAGTACACCTCAGACAAATTATGTTTTACCTCTATAAAGTAAGTACACATCATTTACTTACTTTTGAGGACTAAAATTTTACTATTTTACCTATATATTCTGCGTCATCCATTGCTAGAAGTTGCGTAAATCTCTAAAAATGGATGCAAATAAAGCTATAACTCCTACGTAATGAAATTACACTGTCAAATTTTACCAAATACTGCCAACAACTGTCGGTCATTCGTTCTTTAACATATCGTCAAAGCAACAATGGTTCTCCATCAATTCCAAAACTTGGGAAAGTCCGGTCCCAAAGGGTTTCCCGGTTTCCTCTGACGGATGATTCGGCGGCTGCATTCCCGCATTACGGAAAATACCTTAAAAACCACTTATCCCATTTCTGATGGAGGAGATCCGCGTATTGATCAGGTACGAGGCAAGTTTCAATTAAACCTATCCTTATAATAGGTTGGTCTAAAAAATTGAAACATGACCTGACCCTGAATAAAATGGTAGAGTAACGTTTACGGTATCAAATTAAACTACAAAAAACATGGATAAGTATCCAAAATTCTATCTTTTTTCGATAATCTAGCTATCCTAAATTAATTTCAGAAGTCTAGTCTGCATGTCGTTGTTAATAGTTTGTTCAAACACGGAATTATTCTATCGTTTAGAACCAAAATAGGTATATATTTGTACCGGTTTTTAGGTACACAAATATCGTAATCTTTTGATTTAACATAAAAGCAACACTAATAATTAAAAAATCTAAAATGTTATTTTAATACAGAAACAAGGGTGAGATTTTATGAAATGTTCTTTTGTTTAAAATATTTGTGTACCTAAATACGCAGCAGTTTCTTGATAGAAACCGTAATTTTCTTGATTTTCTGTTTGTTCAACACATGAGTTAACTTTTTATTAAAATTCACATTTCAATAACTTTTTTTCGTGAAGAATAAACAATTTGCTTTTATTTTGGTTCATCGCCCTTAATTTAAGTCTACTTTTAATATACCTAAATAGAAATAGGTAATGAAACCTAAAATATACAAAAATCCTGCGCCATTTCCAAATTTTTTGAAAGTAGTTAATAAACTTTGTACAAAGCTGCGAATAAAATTAATTGCGAAATTACTTATTGCACTATTCATCTCCGAATACTTTTTGAATATGAATAAATACTTTAGAGGTCGGTTAATTTAGATTTGCTTTAAGGGCGAACTTTGACAGCCTTTTTTTTATATATGTTTACATACAAACTTTGAAAAGCACTTTTAAGAAAAGTTACGTTCGTAACAGAGACAAAACACCTGTCATTCGATTAATAAAGGTTGACTACAGGCTGTAAATTTTGAAGTCTAATCATATTTCTATTCCTTTTATATACTGCAGATCTCGATCCACTTATTACCGTCCCCCACACTTTTTATGCAGACGATACCAAATTATACAGTAACCCGTTAGAACAGCACAATCTGATTCAGAACAATCTTAAAGATATTGAAAATTGATGTAATACATGGCTGATACCGTTAAATCCTTCAAAATGTACGGTCCTTCATATCGGTAACAATAACCCCTTTTACTATTATGTGCTCAATGACATCCATATCAAGTCCGTTAATGAACATGTAGACTTAGGAGTAACGATAACCTCAAACCTATCCTGGTCCACTCACATTACTAATGTCGCAAAAAAAGCCAACCAGAGGTCCTACTTATTGTTTAAAACTTTTCAAAACACTAACCCTAGATTATTTTCTCTTTTATTCAAAACATATATCCGGCCAATTCTCGAATATGCTAACATAATATGGACACCGCACTTAATAAAAGATATAAAACTCTTGGAAAACGTTCAACGGAAGTCTACTAGGCAAGTCCAGTGTCTGAGGAATCAATCCTATCAAGATCGGCTTCAAGCTCTAAACCTCCCACTTCTATCAGAACGAAGAAATAGAGGTGACATGATTTTCACATATAGGTTGCTACATGATCACTTTACGCAAGACATCAGAGAGCTATTAGAATTAAACACAGACGACCGACTCCGTGGCCACTCACTTAAACTCAAAAAAGAAAATTTCAGGACAACGATAAGACAGAACTTCTATTCCAACCGAATTTTTAACAACTGGAATCGGTTACCCAGTGATGTGGTGACTTCAGTGAGTGTAAACTCGTTTAAAAATAAATATGACTTATTTAAAAATGGTGAAATGCTTTGATGTAAAGACAAGACATTTAGTTGGGTATCCTGTATTGTGTCTGCAAATTAACTTCACAGAACATATATTCTTGTTTGTATCTTTTTATACAGTTATATTATTTAAGTCGTACTTTGTAATTTTTATTTAGGTAATTACTTTTACTTATAAAAATGTACATATACTGTTACCTATAAGGATTAGCTGTACTGTAACAATTTACTATTGCCATTCTTGTCAATCTATTGTTTATTTTTAGGAGCATAATAGGTTTCGACCTCTGCTCTTCTCTTTAGTTTAATAATATTGAAATAGAGAAAATAATTTTCCAGTCTAATTTTCCTAATATTCCATCTTATTTTTTAGGCATATAGGTAATGATTAACGCGGGCACAATTTGCCTTCCGAGCAATAAAGGACCTTTTACAAGCTAGTGGCAACCGATTCACTATAACTCATTGTTTCTTTTTGGCAAACGATGCCTTGAAAATTAGTCATATATTTTTCTTATTATTCGCCTTGTTTTGCCCTGTTGTTTTTAAATAGTATTTATATTAAATTAGTATCATAAGGCGTACTTTAATCGCACGATTCCAAGTTTAAAAACCGAGCCGGCAAGCGGCGAGTTTTCTAAACGACAAGTGCGATAAGCGCCTTATGAAACACATACTATTTTTTGTATTTTGCACGTCTTACACCTATGAAAAAAAAATCAGCGTATTTCGCTGATTTCGTGTATAGGGATAGGGATTTTTATACATATTCTGCGACAGTTGGTATCATTGACATTTATCAACTTTTCTTTTTCGGGAGCCTTAACACAAGGATTGTTAACTGTTTACAGGATTGCTCGATCCCTATACTACAATGTAATCCATAATTGTGATGTCATCAAAGATCCAATAAAGCAATCTGTCAAAGTCAAACTGCAAGCGCGAAAGCGGAATTTGAATTTAAAACTCTCAAATCAATAGTTAATTATTCTTATATAATACCTTTGTTGTTTGTGTTTGTGGGTAATAGCAGAGGAATTAGTTTATCCTCTGGTAATAGTTTCTATAATAAGTAATTGCATAATATTTTCCTTGGTTTCTTTATGTTCTTTAATTCTGTGTCTACCAACAAATTGAAATTATATGCACATTTTGATACAAACTATCCGAGTATATTATTAAAATAGGTAAGCATATGCATTCTTTTTTAATTATGAACATATTCGGAAACAGAGATTCTGTAGAGAAATATGAACGGAAAAAGTGTGATGTTGGGTTATGCTGTAATGTTCAAGATATATTTTGCGGTTTTAAGTGTATATTTACGTAAATTTGTTAGTGCTTATCTTTACCATCTTCTTAATAGTTAAAATAAGATACTTAAATACAAGGATGATTAGTTTTATATATAATTAATAATGTTAACTGCTTTTTTACAATAAGCAACATGTATACTGTTCGCAGCTATACTATATAATGCACAGGACAGGGCTGAACAGAGTGCTCTAAATAGGTTGGGAGTGCCACAATAGATCTTCTAGGTCGCGGTGGACCAGGCCAGGGTGTCGACTCCTATAAAAATCTAATCTAATCTAGCCAAAATTAAATTGAAATTCCTATATAATTTGCCAATAAGGCTAAAATAATTAAAATAAATTTTAAGCTTAAAGTTAATATCAAAAATTGGGTTAAGATTTCCAGCAAAGATAATTTGTTAATAAATATATTGGATACACAATCCTTACCTGTTAAATTTGGGAAATATGTTTATTAGTTATTAAATCTTACAATTTATTCTGGTATTACAAACTTTAATAAATAATAATCATTCAAATACGAAAATTCTCTTGCAAATGTGAAATATATATATTTGAAATATATAAAATATTTTGACAGTTCGATTACATGGATCTTCGATGACGTCACAAAGGCGGATGACAAAATTGAGCGATCGAGCAATCCTGTAAACAGTTAACAATCCTTGCCTTAACACACCATTCAAATCAAAGTATGTAAATTTGTTGCTACCAACATTTAAAAACAAAAAGTTGAATGTCGCAAAAGGTTTGTTTTCGATATGCCATTGCGTTTCATAATGACTTGTTTACAGACGCAAAATATACAATAATCATACGAAAACGTTTACCATCTTGAAAATGGCGCTGTATAAAAAAAACAAGCAGTATAGAAACTAGTTTTTTTGTCAAAGCCCGGCCTTAAAGTGTAAATATTATGAATAAAAATATAAAATCCTATTATTATTAAGAGTTACTTATACTAACGAAGGCATTAATTTGAACCATTTTTGGATACTAAGTTTTAAAGTGTTTTAATTTGTTGTAGAAAAAGCTATTTGTGGAAGGAGTTATGAAATGCCTCATTTTGTGTAACGTATTTTCATGTAAGTTGTAAACATTTCCTAACTTAGTACGTTTAATATTTTTCTAATTCTGGTGAAACCGCCTAAAACGATTAAATTTAATAATTCCATGAAATATATTTAAAATCGAGAAGGAATACTTATTTTGTTCGTCAGAAATTACGTGGTTTTCAGTTTAAAGTATCGTTTGTCTATTTGTTCTGTAAACTAAAATCATCTAAATTTTACAATAAGAACAACTTCTTATTCAAACTCAAATATCCCATCAGATGATGAAGGGAACTTAAAATATAGATATTTGCCTCAATGCATCTACACTTTTTTATTTGTCTGAACCTATATGTTTTTCGTAAATAAATGATTACTTGAACTTTCAATCACTCAATTGCGACGGGTTTTAATTTTGCTACTAGTTACGAAAATTGTGACATTTAATGTCGTTCAAAGAGACAATTTAAAAAATGCCTTCATTCCAAATCGCTATGGAAATCCACCAGCCGAATAATACAACATCGATCTTCGTATAATGTGAACGCGGGAAACCGGAGGAGTAGCTGAGCCTGCCGTGATTGCGAACTATTCCCATGGCCGCGAGAAAGGCGGAGGCATGGATGGGGTCCGACGAGAGAACAAACATTTCGTGGAATTCGCCGCGACAGCCCGGGCGGCAGGGCCATATACAGGGCGTGCCTCCTTTGTCGTTTAGGAGTCGGTAATATTCTAGATTGCTTGGATTTTAACTATTCTATCAAAACGTTATCCGAAAATGAAAATTCATTACAAGGAACGTCAATTATATTTCAAAACAGTTAATTTTATACAGTAAAGCGTCAATGGTAATTCAGATTAGTCAATTGTGAATCAAAAAGCCTTATTAACAGAATGCAGGGTCCGCCATTAGTGTAGACGGAGCATAGTACCAATTTGAAATATGGTACAGGGGCGTGTGCCGAAGGCGGGCACCTTCCTCATCCTTTTTTCTATTTTAAGCGATGATCATTACAAGGTTTACATTACATTACATGCTTATACAATGAGGACATAAAGTCCGCCCCCCCCCTCTAACTTTTGAACCACTGGGTTAGATTGTGATGAAATTTGGAATGAAAATATATGACTAAATTCTACATTTTTGACACATCAATGACAGCTCTGAATGTCAAAGTGACAGCTGGGCGCGCAATAGAAAATTTTTTTTAAATGGAAATGGGGGTCGGGTGGGGACTCATTTTGAAGCTATTTTTATGCTCAAAACATTCCCCAAATTTGGAACATTTGGTTTAGTAATTTCCAAATAAAAACCAGTGATATCAGTTTATAACATAATCTTTTTACCACATAATCATTATAATAGAACTTACCCATAGAACATTTATTTGTCAGGAGGTTCATGGAGGTCATTTTCAATATCTTTTGAAGTAACACGTGTTTTTTAAATTTGTTTCTGCCTCTAAATTTTTTTTTTTTTAGGTTTAACTTAAATTATTTCATAATTTTTTTGATTTAGGATATTTTAGGTTAGGGATGGTTTATTGTTATTTGTTTACTTTTAATTTTTGTTCTGCTTTGAATAATTTACAATAATTTGTAATATGTATGCAAAAAAATTATATAACAGAAATCGATATTACTGGTTTTTATTTGGAAATTACTAAACCAAATGTTCTCAAAATTGAGGAATGTTTTGAGCATAAAAATAGCTTCAAAATGAGTCCCCACTCGACCCCCATTTTCATTTAAAAAAAATGTTCCTATTGCGCGCCCAGCTGTCACTTTGACATTCATAGCTGTCAGTGATGTCAAAAAATGCAGAATTTAGTCATATATTATCGATCTAAATTTCATCACAATCTACCCAGTGGTTCAAAAATTAGAGGGGGAGACGGACTTTATGTCCTCACTGTATAAAGAAAAAGTTTCTTTTAAACCATAGAAAACACTAGTAAAATTTTTGACACTAATTTCGGGACACCCTGTATAAAATTCTTAAATTTTGTTATCAGAATCAATTCCAAGCTTTCTGAAGCACAGAAATATGTGTAGCCGTCCTGTAATATTAAATCTTTGAAGAGCTCATGTCTGCCTTTTCTTGCGACTTTTTACGAAGTTGCAAATTCTCCTGAATCACTGACCTATGTGGTACAGCGTAAAATATGTGATTGAATCTGCTCTTTATCTCGGACTAGCCGAAATTTAGAATTAACAGCTTTCTTCCCCTCCGGTACTATCGCAGAGACCGGCACCCGCGTCGTCATTAAGCCGTTATATAGGGGGTAGGTGCACCCCGCACGCATTACTCACCGCGGGGTGGCTCTTCTCGCGGGGTGAATTTCTAACATCGCGAGGCGGCGGCGGACTACCAGCGTCCGTCCCCTTGTCCGCCGATTTATAGGCTAGTTCCCAGGGCCATTATATTGAGTTAACTGTAACTGCGTCTGATTCAGATTAAGTCGCACACAGTCTGTTCAAACGGGAATATTGTTCGATTAAAGTGTTTACCGATAAATAAAATATTATGTTGCTCAAAGGTAGTCATGGATTTTATAATAATGGGGCTTTCCACTCATTTCAGGTGGCAAAGTCTATAAGTCGCAAATAATAAGTTCTCAAATTAGAAGGTAACTTTTGCAAGCTTTCTATAGTTCCAAATTTCCTTAATTCATTTTCAATGCACTCCGATGGTTGCAAGAATTGCAGCCATCAAAAATCTGTGAATTTTTCCAAAGAAAAATAAAAACCTTCTAAAAATGGCATCGTAACGTAATTATCGGCTACCAATAAGCGATAATACATTTTCAACGAATTTTAAAAACTGGCAAGAGTGTTCAACCGTAGGTCAAATCACCCGTTTCTTTGAAAATTTTGACGATTGTTCGCAGACAAATAACACACAACAAATAATAGAGAGTTTTTGAACCCCTTAAAATTTACGTTATCGTTATGGTTATGGTTATTCTGAGCATGCGCAGTGCCGAAAATGATACTATTTTTGGCACTGCGCATGCGCAGAATAACGATAACGATAACGACGTGCTAGAATTTAAAGGGTTCAAAAACTCTCTAATATGATTGATTACTAAATGTCTTAACCAACACTTCAAATAATACAAATACAAACAGAAAAACATTAAAACGATGTTAACCAGCAGAATATATTTAATAAGGATCACATGAAAATGGAGCGTTGTGCTTTGGCTTTCGTATTGTTTAACAGTTTTGACAAGCTGTAGTTTTGACAGTGATACAGATTTTATAAAAGCGTATGGTTTCCAGGGAACAATGAGACATAATTGTCTAAAATCAGAACAACTAGTTTCTCACTGGTTGGTTTTACAAACTGAGTGAAGTCTTTTAAACATTGAAGAAAGAGATAAGTGTTCATATAACCTCTATCTGATATTAGTTTCAACGTTCCCGTTGGTGCCCCACTTAATAAGTCAATGTCAATGTTGCCAGATTATATTCAGGAATACCCGCCCTACAATTTTCAGTCAATGTACATTCAATTCGTTTGAGGTGAAAAGTCCCATTGCGAAGCTAGTATTACTGCTTTTATATCAATAATTTTTTGATTATTAAAATTATATTATTGGCAAGGAGTTCTGGTGAAGTTTTTTTGCTATTACAATCTTAAGCATTTTTTAATTTCTTAAGCAATGATGGTTTTCATTGCAGGGCAAAACATTTAGATACATTATTTTGAAGTCTATTTTCGAACTATCGTGGTACTTAATAGAATTTGGGAATATAGTTGGCGTTTATGTTTGGATAATCTTGCAGATAATTTCCCACACTTATAAAATAGTAATACTAAATGGTTGGCAGTTTTTTCTGACGGAGCATGGTGTCATCTTTCGGGGTGCATCATTTCTCAAAATAAATCTAATAACCAAGTAATAAATAATAAATAATTTGTTAAAACTCCATTACATGCTCAATTAATTAATCTTTGGATGTCAGTTTCTTGCAGAAGAATTAATTGGGCCTGTTTTTTAATTTCGCTACCAATGCAGAGGTACAGAAACAACATTTTTTCTTAATCAGTTGAATAGCTACACGATGAGGAAGTCTAGAATGGCTATTTCCAGCAAGACGGTACTCGATCATATACGACACGAGACAGTATAGGTTTTCTCTGCAAGTTTTTTCATGACCGGCTGATAAGTTTGCACATGCAGGTTGAGTTTTCCCTCCGACGTAACTTTTTTGACTATTATGGACTATTAAATTGTGCTATCTTATCTTAAAAATATGGTTTTTAGAGCTTCTATTAATACTTTGCAACATCTGGAAGAAAACTTATTGAAAAATATACAACCATCACGTCTGGAAATGCTACAAAATGCTTTTGATAACATGAGAAGGCACAAGACATTTACATAAAAAAAAAACTATATTATAAACAGAATATGATTTCAATTGAAAATTGAATGTGTGAAATTCTAAAGTAATGATTTTTATTTATACTGATTATCACTTCAAGTGGTCTACCCAAAAAAGTGTTGACTTTGATGGGTCATAACTTTTACACCAATAAATGAATCTTGAAATTATTTCCAGCAATGGAAAGATCGCAACTATGGCAATAAGTCTACTTTATTGCGTTCATTTATGAGGATTATCTATTAGTTATTATTACACAGTGATTTATAATGACGCGACTTTTTTGCTAAGTTTGTTGATGTACACGGAATGAACTAACCACTCTGTATATTTTATTTATACGTTATTCTGTGGTTTCATGTGTTAGCTATGCATAGTTTTTTATTTTTCATCTTACCTCAATTGTGCTAGAAGCTATGTTTTTTTTAATAATAACTAGACAAAAATTTTAAAAAACATCGTAACATGATGTTTAAATTATTTACGGAAATTTAAATTACGGAAAATTTTCTATACTATCACAGGGAAAATTTTTCAGAAAATTTTTCCTTACTAATATCCCTAAAATATACAAAGTGGTAAGTGCATCTCGTGTACATCACCGAACCTAGAAAAAAAGACACGTAACTGTAAATAATGCTGTGTAATAAATAATAATCCTTATAAATGAACGCAATAAAATAGACTTATTGCTAAACAAGCGATCTTTCAACTGCTGAAACGAACTTCAAGATTAATCTATTCTTTAAAAGTTATGAACCCTCAAATTCACTTTTTTTTTGGGTGGGCCACTTGAAGTAACGATCAGTATTTATAAATAATGTAAGTTGTCATTGTATTCCTCTGTTTCATATAATATTTCCAAAATATTTACTTCACACAGTTTACTATTAATATTTTCTATTACAATTTTTTTGCAATTCATTTAAAATGAGATCTGCTAGATTCATTTCTTATCCTAAAATCTAAATGTATAATCACCATACACCGTAACTAAGAAGTAATACTTAAAATAATCTACTTTCATGGTGAAAAGGACGTGTCTTCAACGACAGTATGAGAGGTGTCGTTCGTAAACGATAATTCAGAAGTAATTTTTTCATGACCGACGCTCTGTTGCTATAGAATAGAGGAAGTCGTCCATCAACGATAATCGTTCAACAACGACATCGTTAAGGGCTACAGAATCAGCCTCTTTGACTCCGGCTAAGAAAAAAGTTAGGGCTGAGACTAGGACTACTTAACTTATGTCTAAAAGTTTTTTATAAACTCAGTGTAAAGAGACGTGTGGAACCCAACTCATTCTTAGTCAAAAGTGGGCAGGAAGAAGTTGAAATTGGACGATTCATGCACTCTCACCCGCTTTGGGACTACCGTGATGTTAGATACTATAGGGAAATTGTCTCAATT
This sequence comes from Pogonocherus hispidulus, assembly GCA_963924545.1. Lineage (NCBI taxonomy): Eukaryota > Metazoa > Arthropoda > Insecta > Coleoptera > Cerambycidae > Pogonocherus > Pogonocherus hispidulus. The sequence goes on from OZ004693.1 coordinate 83,059,351, forward strand.
CGCTGGTCTGCGCGTCCCCTTGTTCCTTAAATCCATCCCCGCTGTCAGAGCCGCGACAGCTGCGGGTAGATCACCCGAGAGAGAGCCGAGAGCGAGCGGGCGGTGGGCGATGAGGGTCAGGACGCGCGGCGCGGGTCCGCGGACCGCCGAGCGCTCGCTAACTACCCGCCGTCCCCCGCCCCCGATAGCCGCGAGCACCGGAGGTGGTAGGCGGCCATTGTGACCCGCGGCCCGGGTGCGTCATTTCAACATTTTGAGGAAACTTACTAGTTAAGAATTACGCTAATAAATCAAAACTATGGTGGATATACAATGTATATGACCCAGAGGTAGTGGATTCGATTCCCCATTCCACGACAATTTTTAATTAAATTGTCTACTCGTAGATTAAGGCTTGTTGCTTGGGCTTGCAGCCCGTGAAATAATAATGTGCCGCCCCCTCTACCATATAGATCTCAGATTTTCGATCTAATCCTTGTAATTATAATGCGTATAGATATTTATATTATTATTATTAATATTTAATATATTAATATATTTTTTTTGTTTAAGTCCAGTCGACCGGTTCCCTGGCTCCGATACTAGTGAATAACTACTGAGTCCGGGAATCGTGTGCCCTGAGTAGCCGTAGTAAATCCAAATTGACCGCCTTCTGCATTATTTCGGCTAGAAGATCTGTCGAGTTTTGGCATGCTAGTATGATTTCCAGTTCTGTATCTCTTGCTCCACTGAGGGCTCCTATAATCAGTACCACAAGCTTCACAGTAGGTTCTGGATGGAGTCTGCGTAGTTCGAAGAGAAAATCTCCATATTTCGTCCATTTCTCCTCCTCTTTCAAGACAACGTTGGTCTCGGCAGAAGCCGAGTACTCGATGACAAACATCGTCTTGAGCTGGTGCTCGAGGAGGTCTACATCAGACTTATTACGTCGAATCTGCCTCAGAGTGAGAAATGAGTAGTTCCAATATATTCGGCATTTCTCATTCCCCACAACGGACTCAATATCCCCCGGAGCGTGTGGCAGCAGACGCCACAAAAATCTGTTGGGCTGGTAAGTATTCGTGAAGTACATACATGATAGTTTGAAAGAGATACCGAAAATAACTACTCTACGGGCTATGTGCCCCCGACAGACATTGCATTACTCCGGCATTTTCATAGGAGTCGCCACATCTTTCATCGATACCAACCATCGGACACTGACCGGTTTTGCGCTTATTATGCACAGTGCCATAGGTAGTGGAATCGATGACATGTTTCTCACCAATACTAGAGAAACACACAGTAGTGCCACAGCCTTCTCTAGTACAGAGAAGGCTGTGGTAGTGCCTTCTTTGGGTCTTTACTACTATCTGTTTGACAATTATTGTCAAATTGACAGACAGATAACGACCTACTTTTCCGCAGGCGCCATTATAGCAGCGACCTCTATTGTCTTTGAGGAAGACAGTCCTACTTATTTTAGATATTGAAGGGAGATGCCGAAAACAACTACTGAACGGCCATGTGCCCCGACTGGCATTGCATTACTCCGGCATCTCCATAGTAATTGCATTACTATGCCAAGACCCAAAGAGGGCACTACGGTGTGTTTCTCACCATATGATAGTATTGGTGGGCAAAGAGATTAAACACTAAAAGTATTTTTGTCATATTTTCAAAAAGAAACAAGACACAACTAAAAGGCATCGATATTTTAGAACATCTACTCTTCAATGAAGCGTAGGGTAAAGGCCTAGAATTCCATTGGGGGCTGCTGGTACTTCTGTTTATGAATCCTTGTCATGTGCAGAAGTCCACGAGAGCTTCTTCAGCTGGCTACTCAACAGAGATCATATATTTGGCACAATATTGCATGAAAGTACTTTCTATATTTCACTGAACTTTGTTCCAGCTCTGTATAGCTCTATTGCAGATAAATCCCTCGTTTCGCTATAATACACTGAGGAGGACGAAAACTATGAAATTATTAAAACGTGAGTTTTGAATTTTAATAAAAATTTGTATCTGAAGCTTTCCAATAAAATAAATTATTGGCTATATTCAAACTACAGTTATTTGACAATACCATACACCTTTGGTTTTCACTATATTTGATACAGTTTTATGACAAAGAAAACTAGTTTTGTTAAAAAATAAAGGCTGTAAACTGTACCCAAACATGAATTTACGCGTCCCGACTCGCCAACCGACCCTGCCCGCCCCCCCTTGCTCCCCTAGCACATCACCCTTATCTACCTACACTCCCGTGATCCGTACGCCCGCGTGTGTGTGTGTGTCAGGGTAATTCGCAGATGCCTCACTGGCCGCCCGTTAGCCGTTCGCCGCGTCTGTCTGCCCGTCCGCCCGCTCATCCGGCTTAATGCGACCTCTCCGGTTCGCGCTGCTCTTGCTCTTATTTACAGGAAGGCTCACGACTCCTCTGTGTTGCTGAACCGAATTTCTGTCTAAGCTAATCAAATTAAGTCCGTGATCAGGCGGATTCGTCCTTAGCGGGATGGAAATGATTCACTTCGGGGGGAGAGGCAACAGCTTCACGAATATATTTAACACCGAATATCTCAATGTTTAATTAATTAATTAATTCAGGTTATATGAGTACAAAATATTGTTAAATATACAGGGTGTTTACACTAATATTATTGTGGGATATTCTTCAGACGATTTTATAATGCAAACATTATATAAACCATATGCCCTAAATTGATTTGTTTCAGAAGAAGGCGTAGAATATTATTTTCTTTTAGTTTAGTTTAGTTTTCAAAGTATCTCAAAAATAAGGTTAAATATTGTTATCAGATTCCTATCACCCAGGCATTTCATTAGCAGAAAATATTTGGAAAAAGAATTTGTCCGCATATCCAGAGGCGTGAGCGGTTAAGGCTATGGGGTGTTTTCCTATTTTTCTTTACATCGGCAATGGAAAATAGTTGAAAAAAGAAGAGATATGTATTTCTGGAATTTTAATATTGGGTTCATTTAAGTCCATAAATTATTTTTTTATTGTGCGCGATATCTATGTGACGTCACTAAGCGAAAATTCAAAATTTGCGCCACTTTTTAGTGATTTCTAGGATATTTTCATTTGTGTGTTGGTATTGAAATATCGTAATTTATAAAGGTAATTTTTGAATATATTTAATCGACTTTGCAGTAATACTGTTAAGTTAAATACTAACCTTACATTTTTCATCCCTTTTATTTCTGAAAGGATCTATAGGATCTTTATCATAAAAGGATCTATAACCGGTAAATTGTCGGACTTAGCCTCTACAAAACCTTGTTCCATGTTGAATAAAAGTTTACTTCACAAGAAAACAACAATACAACACGTCAAGTTGTCAAGCCAAACCCAAACAGGAAATTTCAAATGTCAATTGTCGAAATGTCGACTGTCGTTACAAACTGAAACTAGCCACATATTATCAGTGTGGTCTCTTTATAGATACATTTTCCCTAGTTTTCGCTTAGTGACGTCACGAATATAGAATAAAATTTCAAAATTGAATTAAAAATTTTCTACCTATCCAATCTTAATAATTTTTATCCTAATAAATATAAAAAAAAATATATTTTATAAAAATACAGGTTTCCACTTTCATTTCGATTGAAGGAAAATACTAAATTTACTTTACTAAATTTTGTTATTTTTTTGTAATATTCCTTTATTACTTAACAAAACATGCATATTTTTTCATTTGAGCGTCGGTTGAAGAAAAAATATAATTTGGTTAGTATTAACACAGAAAATTTGAATGTAGCAGGTGGATATTAAAAAATTTCATAACCTTAGAAAATGATTTAGAAGACAGAAACTTTTGAGAGAAAGAAATAAACTAATAAATAAAGAAAGATTTTCAACACCACGCCCCTCAAAAACCAAACATTTCAGGCTATATGCTTGTAATATAAAATTACCTGAGGAATTACCTCAGGTCATAATTTAGATAATTTACGAACCACCATGCCTACTTATGAAACACGTACCTATCACCAATATTTACGACAATTGTATCAGTTTGAGATAGTAATTGGAATACCCCAATAGGTGGTAGATGAGTCAGCTTTTCAAATCGAAATAATTTTTTGTAATTTATTCTCAAAAAGTAGTTCAGATTTTACTATGGCTGGAGGATATTTGTTCACTAAAATGGGGATTATACTCTATTAACAGTAAGAAAGAAACTGAATAACCCTTTTATATTTTTGATAAAAAAGCCCGGATCAAAGTTATACATACCCGAAATGAGGCTATTTTGATTAGAGCCATGGTTACGAAGCTGACAGAACTTAATGTGACATTTAAACTTATTGCAACTCTTAATTTTTTTATGCAGAAGACGTCGTCAGACAGAGATTTCATGATTATGCTACATGCCTACTGAATTTTGCCAAGTTTGAGTCCGGGAATTTGACCAAGTTCTCTAGAGTTAGATAGGGGTAGTATATCAGAGCCGTAGTGTTTTCGGAATTTTTTGGGCCATACCCGCTATATAGAAGTATTATATGTGACACTATATAGCAATATATAGTGCGACACGGATTCATGTAATACTCCTCTTGTCCCTATAAAGGTCACTTTTTGACATAAAAGTAAACCTTTTTGTCACTTACGGTTTTACACGAAGTAATACCACAACTCTCGATTTTTATATGGAACACCCGGTATATTATTATATTTTTGGAATCTACGTCATTTTCTCAATCTTATGGTATAACATAAGTGACATTTCAGATGTCAAATTACTTTTTGAACTCTATTTTACTTTTCAATTTAGACTGCCTTGACCATCCTCGATTAAATTCTAATGAACTATAAGCAAAAATAGAGTTGGCGTTAAAAACATCCAATTTCTTTGGTCACAACGAGTTAAAATTATTAAAAGTGGTTATAGAGCTGAAACTAGTTCTTTTAATGGTACCATATGGCACTATGATACCATTAGAAAGTTCAATTAATAAGCTTCCGGTAAAACCGGAAGCGATAAAAAGGTTATTTTTATGTCAAAAAGTGATCTTAAATAAGTACCTACTTAATAATAACGACAACCATTTTTAAAATTGTATCTAAAAAAAAATAACGGGGGAAAGAGGGGTAAGTAGGTATACCATGAATCTGTGTCACACTGTATATGTGTTTAGCATTAATTACCATATTCTTTTTGTTTCATTATTGTTTTTAGATCACTAATCAGCTCAACTATGTATAATTTTGTTAATTAATATACGCATCAAATCAACCTCTGCCGACATTTTTCTTTGGATGTTTCTAATTTGTTTTATTTATTATATCAAAATCCTACTTCTGGTTTTACAACAGGGATAGACCATAAAATATTAAATAAGGATATTTTCTTTAATTCCTTCTAAATATCTATAACTTCAATCGGTATAATAGTAAGTGGTTTAAACATCTGTAGTAGATAATTTACTTTCAAATTTATTTCTACTTTGTGGTGTTTACGCATATTTACAAGGTAGTTTCACCACCAAACACTGAATTCACTCTGCGTTAATCAAATTCAATCCGTACCAGAACTCGTCCTTAGTGGGCCGTAAATCATTAAATATTCACATCGCGTTTGGGAAACAAGATAATACAACTAAGATTAAATTATTGCCCTTAATTAGTCCGTTGCCCACATTTTTACTTCATGATTTTCATTCACCATTATTTTTATGAGAATATTTAAACATATGCCTAAGCCTACCTTCGTAGGTTTTAATTAATAATTGATTGTTTTTTGTCAAGGTATTAAAAAAATAAGTGTTTTCTGTATCCATAGGCCACACACATTCTACTAAATATAAGTAAAACACTAATGGAAAATTATTACCCACCTAACTTCTATTGTCTTAACGTGTAAAGGTCTACGTCTACTACAAATTTTAACTGTAACGGCCGGTTTCACACTAGGTATCATTTTACGGACGATCTTTAGGAACGAAGTTTAGATCTACGGATTTAGGTTCTACGGAAAATTTTAGGGTCAATTTATGTTACATTCCCTATAGGCTTTGACTATATTACTATAGCTAGGAGATACGCATTTTGAGATATTAATATTTAAAGAAAAAAATTGACGTATTGACGTCAAGAGTTGTTCGCAACTTTTTCCGGAAAAGTGATATTCAGTTGATTTTCTGTATTCTCAGAGAACATAAGCGACGCTAAATTATGGTGTATCCATATGTTCAAAAATATTATACCAAGTGTTCCATTTTCGCTATTACATTTTGGAAATTTCAAATAGTCATAACTTTTTAAACTCAAATGGAACACCCTGTATTGTTCCAGTCTATCTTGTGCACATTGAAATTCTCTGTCAAGCCATATAAGCATTATTAGGGTTGCGGTTATTACTTTTCAAGATATTTGCAAATTTCTACTATTTTGGCAGTTTCATCATGTCTAGAATGTTATCAAATTTGTCATGGGCATAAACATTTCAAAAACAATAAAATCGGTTTGACATGTGTCAAATATATATTGTGGTGTGTTGTGTCGGTATAATTTATACTCATATAAATAATTAGGTACTATTGTAATTATACTGGCTCGTTTATATTACTCAAACGAAGATTGTTATGTTTTTCTAACACCTTATATATTTTGAATAGTAAAATAAAGTAAAATTCCTTATAAAATATGAAATATACAGAATAAAAGATACATAAAGCATGTCATTGCTAAATTTATCAAACCTAAGTTTTCAGGGGAAAAAGAGAATAAGAAATGACTGGATTGGTTCAATCATACACCAATTTGAATGTGTCTATGCAAATATTCCTAATAGGTTCAAAATCATAAGAGAAGTCCACTACATTATCTTAATTAATTACTATACTATCCATCGAAATATCTATACCTCCTTTTTATAGCAAGTGTTATCTATACACAAATTTTCACAGTTGAACTGTATAAAACGTATAATCTATGTAGATCAGTTTCTAATTTGGTGGGTCAAAGTACCAACTTATATTTTTTGTTTATAAAATATAAAAATATAAAGGCAAATATAATCTTAAAAAGTTTAAATTTGCTTTTTTTCTCTTTACGTAAAATACCCGAGATCACCCTCTTGTTGCTTTACCAGAGTATAGAATATTATCTTCTGTTGATTTCAGTTATGTTTACGAATCACACTGCATATTTTTACATATTCAAATAGCGTTTTTTGGTATAGGGTTTGATTAATATATTCCGATTTGTAAATAGACAAGATAAAACGAAGTGACGATATCGAGTATAGTATTCCCCAGACTATTAACTTTAATTTAAAAGCGACAACGTCGCAAACCATATGTTAAGGCTTCTTTGGTCTCAGTATTTGTCTCTTGTTTAAAAACAGTTAGTACTCGGAATACTCCAAGAAGACTTGTAAAATAAACATGTATGTTATTTTTGTAACTGATGAAATACATAATTAAACATATACGGTCCACACAAGTATTTCATTTAATCCAAAACAGATGATAAGATGTTCATGTACTTGTTTTAATCATCTCCAGACGATGCCAACTTGGTTAGCGAAAGGCACGTCGAGTGCAGTATAGTGTTTTGGTGTTATGTGGAAAACTTCGTCAGTGACAATATTTATGCTTATTCGTGACATTCTTAGGTTACACAATTTTGTATCCATTATGGATACTTTTGACATAGAGGAATGTAAAAAGCTTATTTGACGACAGCGTTGAGAAAACCTTGGCTATAATGGAAAATCTGTAAACGTAATTTTTAACCCAACCTTATTGAACCACTTGAACTTATAAAAAATGAAAAGTCAGTTATCCGCTTTGATCTAATAGAAGCGTGGGAGTAAATTTCCTCCATAATAATAATTATGAACATCGATAATGGTCGTTCCACCGAGGATGCTTTAGTACAGATTGAGTAATCTTGTTGTGGCACTTGTGTCGATTATTATAATGGAGGCGGAGAAGACGTAAAGATGAAAGGGGAAATCGGAAAAGATCAACAACTTTGTTGCAGAGCTGAGTTTCCTTTCTACAATTAAGGGAATTAAAGCTAAGCGTCGTAAACTTTGAAGTGCTCTATTAAATAACGAGCACCTACAGATACTTCGACGCCTGATGCATTATTCAGAACCGGTGGACAACTTGGTTTACTATACAGGGCGAGCCTTCACATTTTGCGTGAAATTATATTTCGGTTTCGTGGAAATACGCAATAAAAACTTTTAACTGAAGTTAGATGATTAATACCGGTTGATGATTGTGATGAGAATGATGATTAACAGTTTTAATCATCTCCAGATGATGCCAACTTGGTTGGCGAAACGCGTGTCGGGTTCAGTATAGTGTTTTGGGGTTGTGGAAAACTACGTCAGTGTTATCTTCACACTAAAGGCTCCAACCCATTTCAAGGTTTAACTGAAGTGTTAAAGTACAGGGTTATTCACGCAACTGGGTCGTTAGAAGGATGGCAGTTGCAGTGATGTTTTTTTTTTTTTTGAGAATTTAGTTGCCTAAGTAACTGCTCCTGATGGCTGAAGTATTTGGGGTAAGACCTAGGTGGCATCCAAGCTATAGTCTGGAGACTTATCCCACGGAAATAGTGGCATGTTTGGGGGAGAAAGTGAGGAGAGGGTACACGCGTAAACTCATCTACATAGTCTCTGATAGTCAGGTGGCAATAAAGGCTCTGAACTCAAACAAGATCAGTTCTAGGCTTGTCTGGGACTGTTTGCAATTGTTGGTGGAACTGGCAAATACCAATACGGTGTGACTGTGTTGGTTGCCAGGTCATAACGGCATTGAAGGGAATGAATGGGCAGATGAACTTGCTAGAAAGGGATCTGAAATGGCTTTCATGGGACCGGACCCAGCTTACAAAATCGCTTATAGTGGTGCCAGAAAAGCTCTAAGAAAATGGGTCGAACTAGAACATAGGAATTACTAGTTTTTAAAACCAAGAAAGAATTATGCGAAGGCACTCATGGAAGGTCCTTTGCAGAGAAGAACCGTAGAGATGCTGGGTATGAGTGGGCTCAGTCTCACTCTAGTAAACCTCGGCTCAGGAGCATGACAGGGCTCATAATAGGGCAGTGCCATCTCAAGAAGCATCTCTATAATTTAAGATTAGCAGAAAGCCCGTCAGGCGAGACTGCGCTTCACATTCTAAATGAATGTGCATTTAGCAGATGAGTTAAACTATGGTGTCACTGTCAACCTCTACTCTAGGTAATAATAAAAAATTGTATCTGCATTGTTTAACTGCGTTGTAAATTTATTATTGATTTACAACTGCCATGTGTTTTATATTTTTCGTTTCAATTTTAATTTATTATTTCTAGGTGGTTTTAGAAATATTTTTTGCATAACATAATTTTTTTTAATTATAATAATTTATTTCTAAATTATTGACTACTTATTGAATTGGCGAAGATCAAGTTTTTAATTTTCAGAGTTTAAACTGGGTTAAAATTGAAATTTGGTTTTGAGTTGTTTTGCATTATACTGGTTTAGTAATAATGATTGATACTCTTAAAATTTTTCTCAAACAATTTGCACAAATTCAAAATAAATATTAAATTGTTGGAAAATTCAGATAATTTGTTAGTAGATACACTAAAATAGTTTGTTACAGGGAGAACTATATACTCATTACATACTTTGCTGTGACACTTTGCATTTCCAGTTTTTTTTTTTTACCGGAAAAGTAACCGTGATAATATAAGTTAAAATATATACATGTTTCCCAGCTATTGTGATTGATTATTTAACCATTTTAAATAGTTTTAAATTGTGTTAAGAGTCCATTCATTCACTAGGTCGAAATAAGCCCTAAATCGGCGTTCGGCTCGTGTCTAATTATAAAAAAACTATAAAAGATAGCGACTTTTAGTAAAAAAGTATTGAAAGATAAAACTTTAATCTAAGTCCCTATAGTAGTAATTTTTGGTATTTCTTTTTATTTTTAAAATTCCAGGCAAACAATCTTGTACTAAAATAACGTATTTTCAAAAATTATTTTCTCTAAAATACATGTATTAAACAAAAATTTGCTACTATAGGGACCTAGTTTATCTTTTGATCTTTCCGGTGATATATAATTTATAACATTAAAAAGAAATTTTGTTGCAATTATAAGACAAATCCGCTACCCTTGCAATGAGGGCTAACTTTATTTCCATGTGCCTTTTTACTTCGGCTTTACGTGCACCTCCGAAATCTTAATAATTCGATAGTTGGAATATATAAGTCTCCACCCATCGGCCACCCATCCTCTCAATCCGACCCATTCATGCTTGTCAAATCTAGAGAGAATGGACCCTTAAGAAAAATCTTACTGCTGTAAATCTTCAAAACATTGCTAATTTACATAATAATGCTAATATTTCTATTAAATGACTTACATTTTTTTCGTTTTAGTAGACAATACATAAAATATATAGTTTTTTTTATTAACACGATGTTATTATCTTTCGCATTACATTAAAATTGTATGTAATTTATTAATAGAGTAACATAGAAGTTTACATTTTATAATCGAGTTGTTTTATCTGTTCTGAATAGATGTAATTTATTATTTTATGTCAATTTTGACACCACAAAGATGTGAGTTACGCCACTGGTTCGATTTTGCCAGACTCATCGCAATACTCATTAAAACCGTTACTAATTCGATTACGGAGTGAAAAAGTTGTTCCGTCTTTCGTAGTACGTGGAACGTCAAACCATATAGTCCTTATGCTTCAGCCTAATCCCGTACTTTTGAATTTCAACTGGCTGCATCGGGCAATCCGGTGATTCCTATTCATACTTCACCGATTACACGGAGTTGTTTATTCGCAGTTGTGAGGAGAAAAGGAACACAGGAGTACCTAATTTAGGGTGAATTCGAATTGGATTGGATTTCACTGCACCATACATTATATTATGATTCTTTATTGCCTAGCGTATTATAAGTGGGTATAATGTGGTGGGTGGTGTATACAGGGTGTCCCGAAATTAGTGTGCAATATTTTACCAGTGTGGCCTATGGTTAAAAAGAGGACTGTTTCTTTATATAAACATGGATCAAAGAATGCTTCCTTAAAATTTCTAAATCGATTTTATATCAGAACGGTGCATTTTATCGATTTTCAATAAGAGTACATTTTTTACGTAGAAAACTCTAAAATTTCACATTTTAATATTAAAACCAGTGAAAACTTACATATAAAAAAGTTACATACATCTCACTGCATTTCACTGCACCATACATTATATTATGATTCTTTATTGCCTAGCGTATTATAAGTGGGTATAATGTGGTGGGTGGTGTATACAGGGTGTCCCGAAATTAGTGTGCAATATTTTACCAGTGTGGCCTATGGTTAAAAAGAGGACTGTTTCTTTATATAAACATGGATCAAAGAATGCTTCCTTAAAATTTCTAAATCGATTTTATATCAGAACGGTGCATTTTATCGATTTTCAATAAGAGTACATTTTTTACGTAGAAAACTCTAAAATTTCACATTTTAATATTAAAACCAGTGAAAACTTACATATAAAAAAGTTACATACATCTCATGTTATTACATGTTAATAATTAAAGCGATTTTGCTCGAAAACGATGCGTCCTATCGATACGAATCAAGTGTACCTTTTTTTAATTAAAATATTGAAATTTCATATTACTAATAAAAAGTTGAAAAAATCAACCCACTAAAAAGTTGGGGTAACTAACGTAATACGTGTAAACAAACACAAGAAAGGAAAATTGTTGAGAAGCCCAGAAGAAATGCAATTGACATCTGCTTTTGGGTTGTCAAGATGGTGGAGCACATCGATCAACTGCAAAGAAAAACAACAACCACAGGATGCCACTACATGGAGCTAGTGTTGCGCAGTGTAGTGTAGTACTAAATGAAATTACATTTGTGGTTTCAGTCGTATATTATAGACTGGGTCACTTTGTCCTAAAGATTTATGAATACCTTTCAATAATCCACCCCAATGTATGTCAATGAGCAGTACTTTATTAATCGCGCGGAGCTTTTTTGTTTTTCCCTGGAGCTAACCAACTCTAGAAAGGATTTAATTTATTAGGATTTTTGTATATTCTCCAGTTTTCTAGCTTCTTTCATTGTGTAACTTTCGATTTTCGCTATTTCCAAGTTATCATGGAATTATAAGTGAATCGATGAGGAGTTTTAAATACTTACTACCCTTGGTACTACCTCGCTACCTCGCTATCTGACAAAATGTAGAGTTTCAGGCCTCGTAGCTTCAATAATCGACAGTTTGTTTTTTTTTAACAATAACTGACAGGACTGCTATAGAAATAAATCTGTATTTCTTGTGCAAGGAAATATTATTGTTGGTAGCGTATTCATAGCTTGCAATTAAATATCACCAATTTATCCACAAATTTTTTATGTTTGTAATTGGAGATCAGAAATAAACTTGGTAAATGGTATGGTCCTCCAAGGCCGGCCATTAAGTTAGTGTTTCGGCCTCATCTGCGACCCATCTCGAATCCATCAATAGAGGTCATCTGGGGCGGAAATGCCGCGGTCGTCGCGTGTTACCCCTCGCCACCCGCCGCCCGCGAATAACGATCTCCTTCGGTAATTAGCCCGACAAGTGGTCAGTCCGCCGAACGGGGGCCGAAGGGGGGAACGGAGGGGTGATACCACCGCTGCTGGGCCTTCCATTAATGCACGGATAAACTTGGTCGGTTTATATACCGGGCCCGAGGCTTCTAAGGATCCGGTGAGCCATGCCATACAGGGTGTTCGTTTTAGGCCGATTGAGCAGCCTTCCTACCCCAAGAGCTTTTGAATTTGAGAGGTAGGGTGATAGCAATGCTCTACTTTTGTAAAAATGTATTGAAATAAAAGTATAATTAACATTGTTGTATTACGATGTAGCAGAGTGCACGAATTTTTAACTATCAATAAGTGTACAGTGTGTCACGGGTTTGACTGCTTTAATTTTAACAGACGACAGAATACATCAAAATAAACAAAAAAACCTTATATGACATAGGTCCTAAATACAACCATTTTCGAGAAAAGAATCTGAAGAATTTGTTGTAATAAGTTTAAAATTAAATAAAACTCATATCGACCAATATGACAACAGCGCAACATGCTCAGACTCACGCTCCGATGTAACTGTACAGATCCGACTGTACAGGGTATTCGCGTATATTTTGACCCCTACTTACAAGGGTTATTAAGAAAGTTAGAAAAGAAATTTAAATACAAAAATTGTTTGGTTTTTCATATATTATCTTTTAGCTAGGTCGAAAAAAAAATTGCATGTCGTAAACTTAGGAAAACCAATTGAACATAATATTTTTAAATGGGACACCCTGTATAATTTTACACGCTCGGATAAACATTCTTTTCCTGATTTCAAAAATATATATTTTGTTGACATATGCACTGACAGTTTTCGAAATATTCGACAGCGAGTACCATAAAAAAATACAAAAAATACAATAAAGAACTAAAAATATTTAACAGTAGAAACCAACAGTAATAAAAAAAATTTACCGATTTTCGATGTAACCTCCTTAGTTATTTAAACATTTTCCAATATTTTAATTTTTTAATATTTTTTTTATGATTTATTGTAAACATAAAAAATTAAATATTTCGAAAACTGTCAGTGCAAATGTCAACAAAATATATAATTTTGAGATCAGAGAAAAATTGTTTTCCCAAGCGTCTAAAATTATACAGGGTGTCCCATTTAAAAATATTATGTTCAATTGTTTTCCTCAAATTTACGACATGCAATTTTTTTTCGACCTAGCCAAAAAATAATACGTGAAAACCAAACAACTTTTGTATTTAAACTTTTATTCTAACTTTCTTAATAACCCCTGTAGTAGGGGTCAAAATATACGCGAATACCCTGTACAGTCAGATCGCATAGTTGCGTGTGTAGCCTGCTTTACTGATCAATCCGATTTAATAATAAGTAATATTTCTTTTACTATCTTTCTATTGTGGGGTGTAATGTCAATACTAATGTGATAAATTATTCCTGTCGTAGTTACTTAGGTGTTCCTTATGCTCTTCACTTTTTTCTTAACATCTTCTAATTGTGGTTTTTCCGTTAGTTAGTTTTCTGTTGTGCCGCTTGTAAAAATTTCCCAGTAGTTTGTTTCTAAGAATATTTTCATAAGTTAAACATCCCATTGTCTAGTAACTCATTTATCTGTTATTAGTTGTACTCCAATCTGGAGCCCGATTAATTCATATCTCACTTTGTGCATCTATATAGGGAGAATTTACACCAAAGCGATAACTAGCAACAAGTAAAGTGGTGTGCGCTAGACATACTCGTATATGAGTATATCACCTTTAGTTTTTACTTTTAAAATGTACACTATATTAAACTCGTTGAGTCGAAGACTATCTTCCTAATATATCAAGATAGATATTACGACATTTTTGTCTTTCACGTTAATATTTAGAACCTACCCCATTATGTCAATATTTATAGATATACAGGCTTATACATAAGGCTTTACCACTTGGAACACAAACGGTATGATTGAGATAATAATAAAGTATTAATTAGTACGCATCTAAGCGTATTTGACAAGTTTTCTTAATTTTTTAGTAGGTATATCTATCTATAAATAACTTCATTGTCGCCAATAGTTCTATTGGGTATATCTAAGGTATATCAACGGTTAAGGTTTTTCAACCTATTAAACTCTTTTCTTCAATTATTAATTTCATTTCATCCTTATTCCAACATGAAATAGCTCACTTGTTATATTTCTTTTCCTTTTATAGTAGTGATTCAATTTTATCCTCTGCAAACTGCAAACGCATTTTAGGGAGAGTATTTCAGACTGAATACCTGTTCCAATATAGAAGTTTAAATTATATAATCATATTATGATGTTATAATTGTAATAATAATTAATGACTTATTTATTTATTTTATTTATTTATTTATTGTAATACACCATTCAACAGGCCTAACGGCCCAGTACTAGAATGGGAAAATAAGTTTACAGTAATATAACAAAACAATGAACATAATTAACATAATCAACATAATACACAAAGAAATATAAAAACACTAAAACAAAAGATTAACAAAACCTATCAAATAAAATTACAATATTACACAAGTATAGCAAATAATGAGAAAGAAAATAAAATAAGGCCAACATTGAATTAAAAGAAACGGTTACAAATTTAACCTTTTTATAAATGAAAGGGAACAAGAAAAAATATCGAAGGATGAATTATTATAAATATTACAGATGTTGCTTAAAGGAGAAAATTTTCTGATGTTTGTCCGTGGAGTTGGCAAATAAAATAAATTCGAATGGCGCGAGGCTGTTCTGGGAACATGGAAGTTAAGCATGCTTACAATTTCAGAGCAGTTGATATAACTATGCAGTAATTTAAAAAGAAAAATTAGACAAGCAATGTTACGTCTTTCTATTAACGGAATAAGCGAAAATCTATCGAGAAGTTGAGAATGAGGAAAACCAATAGGTGGATATACTCCATCTGAACGAAAGGCAGCAAGTTTAAGAAAACTACGCTGGACTCTCTCAAGACTGTCAATATAAATTGAATAATTAGGAGACCATATTATTGAGGCATATTCAGCTTTAGAACGAACTAGAGAAATATACAATGTTTTAAGGCAAGCTTCATTTGTAAAATTGCGCGTGTTCCTAATAACATATCCAAGAGTTTTATACGCCTTGGCAGTTGTGTTTAACAAATGTTTATTAAAACTTAACTTTCTGTCAAATGTAACACCAAGGTCACAAAAAGTTTCAGGTCTAGAAAGGATGTTATTAACAATAGAATAATTGAAATTTATGGTGTTTAGTTTTGTAGAAAACGACATAACATTACATTTCTCTGAATTCAAGTGTAGATTATTTAGTATGCACCATTCATTAATAATATTCAAATTCTGCTGCAAATGTTCGCAGTCCTGTAAATTTGAGATTCTAGTAAAAATCTTCAAAAGCATATAGTAGACATTTAACTGTTAACCGACTAACTATGTCATTAATAAATAGTGTAAATAAAAGAGGCCCAAGAATCGAACCCTGTGGAACACTTATAAACCTGAAGGCAAGTGTGAATATATTTAAAAAACATTTTTACTGTAGGAATTCGGATGTCTAGTCATATTATTTTTTAATGTAATGTAGGTGGTATGGTACTAAGTGTCGTAGTACCTGAGCTACAATTTTCTCTAACCCTCCAAGAAGGGGAAAGATCTCCATCATATAATTCAACACATTAAGGAGAAGGCTTCATTCGGCAGTTGATAAACTAAACTGGACCTCCACTTTCGGTTAGGCAAGTGCTGAATTTGCAATGGAATATGTAACTGGAATGCAACTGCTGTGTGACAATTTGTGTTTTTTGGTTGGTTTTATATATTCTTATATTGTGATTTCTATAGCAGTTTTCGAAGAAGAAAAGAAATTCGACCTTAGCACAAATTAAATCCATTTTAAAGGATACAAACCATGTAATTTTGTCAATTCAAGTGACAGCTGAAACGACAAATGTCACTTTGGTGCAAAATAGTGAATAATTATGGATTATTCACTAGTTATTGAATATAGAAGGTGGAAAAATACTGGAAGTATTAACTGGAAAAAAATATTCTCAGAAGAAACAGAAACCATAAAGATTACGTCGCTCGTAAGTTCAGTTAGGTAAACATTACCTATCACATGAGCTGTTAAGCCCATGAAAAATTAATAAAGCCTGACATACTGAATAGAAGCTTCACTTAAAATTTCTTGATACCACTTGTAGTCGCATATGTGTGCAAAACTTGGACATAATCCAGTTTGGATGCTAATCAGTTGAAAGTCGGAAAAGAGAAGTCTAAGGAGGCGATAGTCCTCTTAGGACCATTATAAAATTCGAATAAAACCATGATACAACTACACAGATATGCTCACAACTTTCGTTTGTTCTGCGCATGACGTCATCCGTGAGGGAAAAATGGCGTTGCGATGCGAAAATTCTTAAGGGCAGTGATATAATTATTTTCGTGTTTATCAATTGTTTTTCCTCGTAACTGACGTCACGATATGCGCATTGGCATATCTGTGTAGTTGTATCATGAATAAAACACAAACTGGATCAAAGGAAAACAAAGGAGCCGACATTGACAGGTTCATAAAATGTTTAGGAGATTAAACTGGCTTGGGCTTGTCCAAAGTATTAATCAATAAACAAGATGAAAAAGATGATGATGAAGTAGATGAAGATGAAAAGTACAGCAATGGAAGGGGGGCAAAGAAACAGAAAGGTCATGTAAGCGCTGAATTGAAGATGTAGAGTCCTACATAATAAATTTAATATAATAATTAATATGTTTTACACTATAACCTAAACACTAGGCAGGTACTAATAAAAACGTCAAATGAACTTTGTTTTAGCAGCAGCACAAACTAGAAGCTAAAGGTGGCAGATGGCCAATATCTAATAATGGTTATTAATGGTGAATGGTGGTTATTAGTCGTTGAGAGGGCAGACGGTGACAAAACCTTGTTGCATTTAATAAAAACCTTATATGACCCAGCAAACGCTGTGATATCTAGTGCTCCTGCCTTATTCTGGTTAATAAACGTGGTTTATGTCAGATTAATTAAATCAGTTGCCGCTAACCTTCAGTCTCAAGATTACAAAATGGTGCCAAAAAAAAGTTTAAAACCCGAGTTTTTCTAATCACTTAAGGGCTATTCTAAAAGTTCTAACAGAAAATTTGTAGGGAATGAATGTAATGAACTTTAGAATCTCTTAAATGTAAGAGTAGTTGTGTGTTATAATTATTTATTGCATATCAAATATCCCTTTTGCACTTTTCAGCTCACTGGAAGGATGCATCTTCTTTATACATCTTTGGGGACAAAAGGATCTAGAAGAAATAATTGTCAGAGAATATCTGAAAGGTCGAAATGCAAAATAATTCTCACAGCTGAAAATTCAAACAGAATTAAAAAGGCATAAGAGGAAGAGCGTAAATATTATGCCCAAGATGTTTACTGCTAACACTATGTTCAATATGTTCTCAGCATTAGTTAGTGTAAACTGAACGTCACATTCCTATAAAATTGTTAGACAAGCTTAAAATAAATTATTCTAAAGCAAACTATCTATAAAATAATTTTATACATCCAAGCGATGAAAAACGCGACTGGATTAAGACCGCGAATGTGTCAAATGATAAAAACTGCGGCGCGGACCTTGAGGCCGATAACCTAGAAATTACAAATCATGCCGCCGCCGAATATTGCAAACAATATAACGAGGCAGGTGTAAATGAGAGGTATATTAGAGTTGACGGGTTGCGGGATCGCGATCGATGCGATGCTGCATCCTCAAGTATCAGGAATTCCCGCCAATATTTTGATCGAAATCGAAATCTTAATCGAAATTTATTGCCTGTTAATACTAAACATCATGGTTTAATTTGGGTATGGATCCTAATTTGGATGTGATGTGCGTGTTATGAAGAAAAACAGTAATAAAATATACTATTTTTACAATAAGAATACGACTGAATAAAGTAAATGAGTTTGTAATTTTAATCATTTTTCAACAATTTTCAAAATAATTTTCAATAATCATCAAACTTATGTTTTTTAAATGGAATGACATATTTTCTTATTACATATTTGAATTCGGATTATTTTTCCGAATTCGCCAATATAGGATTTAGTAGTATTATACAGGGTTATTCAAGCAAAGCGGGTATTAGACGTTCTTGGGGTTCGGTTAACGATAAAAATCTGATTTTTCTATGGGGGAGGTTTTCGATTATTTCCCATTCAATAAAAATATTTTCAGGTTTGCATCACTTCCGGTTATACCGGAAGTAGACCACGACTTCTTTATTTCAAATGGAACACCCTATATATTATTGCAATTTTGAACTCTACATGATATTCTAAACACATTTCATGTAGGTTGTAATATACCTATCTTCAACTGTTTTTGTGAATATTGACATTTTGCAACTTTGACACCCTGTAAAATCTAAACGGTTAGAGATGAAGCAAAACGGTTTGCACATCCCTATCTTAACTTTTCAAAAGCTATCGTTTCATACTAATTTCAGATTTATCCAGAAATAAAAAATTTTCGATTAAATTTAATCTCTTGGTTAAATCTGAAATTAGTATTAAACGATAGCTTTTGAAAAGTGAAGATAGGAATGTGCAAACCGTTTTGCTTGATCTCTAACCGTTTAGATTTTACAGGGTGTCAAAGTTGCAAAATGTCAATATTCACCTGTCAATATTTCAAAAACAGTTGAAGATAGATATAGGACATCCTACATGAAATGTGTTTAGAATATCACGTAGAGTTCAAAATTGGAATAATATACAGGATGTTCCATTTGAAATAATGAAGTTGTGGTCTACTTCCGGTATAACCGGAAGTGATGCAAACCTGAAAATATTTTCATTAAATCGGAAATAATCGAAAATCTCCCCCATAAAAAAATCAGATTTTTATCGTTAACAGAACCCTAAAAACGTCTAATACCCACTTTGCGTGAATAACCCTGTATAGAGTAGTTCAAAAGATATGAGCGTTTTTGTATCTCAATCGCAATGAATTGAGCACTCTGTATCTTTTTTAAGAAAATAAATACTAGAATTCCCTCCACAATAGCTAATCAGGGCGAATCAAAACTCGTGACCACAGTTTTCTCAATTTTTATAAATGAAACACCCTATATATAATTTTCATTAAATTTTCATTAAGGTTTCTCACAACTCTTTCTATTCTATGAAGCCATTCTCTATACCCATTTGCAAGGGTTTTTGTAAAGCATGTTTATTAAACTGCATGGTGGTACAATCTTCCTTAATTAGCAGGATATTTTCCAGCACTTTCCTTGTAACTTTTCCAGTAAGAGAAATTTCCTCCGCGTTCTACTAATATCTCCGAATGTCCGACCACCACCCTCGCCTGACCGTATATCTGGGTAAATTGGGGATGCCGCCATCCGCCGGTCCCGAGCCCTCGCCACCCACAGCCCTGCCAACCCCTATGGTCCCCTACCACCCCCGACCTCCCCTGTGTTCGGCTAAGTGCGCAGATGGGGGGCCGGGAGACTGACCTCGCAGCTCGCGCCTCGCGTGCGTGACGGACAGACCTGGCGATCGGGGGCTGGGGGCGCGGTAGGGGGCGGCCGCCTCGCGGGGACGCACCGCGGCATCTGCCGTGCCGTAGCACCGCGGCGACGGCCGACCGTCGCCAAGCCCGGCTCAGGGACGGCGGCATCAGGATTACGGAAGGGCCGTCCGGTGGATGGCGGCGGCGGTCTTCTTATCCCTCTCAAAGCAGACTGACCTTTTCAAACACACCCGCATAGTCACACGCAGCGCGGTCTTGAACCGTCGACCTGATGTTGAAGTTTATATAATATCAATACCTATATCCAGTATCAAGGTATATATAAAAGAAATATTGGTAAAAATAAGCTTTTTTTTCCAACTATACGAATAAGACACTATAACATTAAATTATTTTGTACAAAAAGAAGGCCATTTCGGGACTGTTATTTGAGATCGCCATAGCAACTGTACCGAAAAGAGATTATTGTACAGTTGTGTCAGTTGTACAGTACCGAAAAGTAATTTGACATAGACATTGCATGTCACATAATATATTGGAAGTTTAATTAAATGGAAAAATAGAAACAGATAGTGACTCCGATGAATCGGTAAGCTGAAGATGCTAATTAGAAGCGGTTGGAAAAAAAATATTATGTTAAACTTGTACAAAAAATACGTTTTCGGGACTCGTAAAATTGCCGGACTTCGCTACGCGTCGTCCGGCAACCCTTTCCCTCGTCCCGAAAACGTGTATTTTTTGTACTAGTTAAACAAATAACTATTATTCAGGAATAAATCTAACTAAAATGAACTGCTCGTCAAAAAGAAAGGGACAAGCAGTTTTTAGCACCCTTTTCAAATTGTTGTAGTTCAAAAATGGGTCAACGAATTTCTATGAATTTTTCGGATTATGAAAGCTCATTTTGTTTAGATTCTGTCCCACAAAGTTTTTTCGTATGGTAGTAGCATGTTCATTGCTACACGATGGAGAACAAGGTAATGTAAAAATAGAAAAAATTGAAGTGTGTCAATTCGTAAATAATTTTTTTTTGTGTTACATTACTGGAGGTATTTGAGGTCCAAGTTGATATCCCGAAACGGTTTTGGCCGTTTTTCAATTGCTATCTTGAACTGTACACATGTTAACAGCTCTACTGCAGCAATTTTATTGGCAAAAATACATACAACTAATTATCAGATTATTTAATTCAGAAACCCGTTAAAAATACACCGAGTGTATCAAAACGTGAGTCATATAAATTGAAACAAGAGGTTGCAGTAATAAAATAAATTTAAATTGGCCTCTAACGGACATTTGTAAACTTTCTTTCTGTATTTTATGAAGGGTTAAAAGTCCGAGTAAATATCTCCAGACATGTCACGCGATTTTTTTATTTCTGCCGTAAAGCAGTAATAAAGTATCCCTGCAGTGGATATGAGGCCCTCAAATATTTTTACATAAAATTAAAAATACCTAATGAAATCGATTGCCCACCTTTACTAAATTTTGGATAACAAATTTAAACTCATGGAAACCACAATCTTTTTATTTACCTATCCCGGGCGTATATTCAACATTCTAAAGTTTTAACCCCTGTTTTTTATATGTGGTAGTTACAAGAAAAACTGTGACAGATTTTACATTTTCAACTGCAATCTCAGTTTTATTAAAGGTCGTTATATGTTATAATCACTTTGTTTTTCTATTGTTTCTGTTTAATTTTATAACTGTATTTTATGATTTATGTATGTTTATGTTTTTTATTTATGTGTATTGTACATACTTCATATTCCTACCTGCTCTATACATGGAATCTCCTGTAGAGTAGTTGTAAAAATAAATAAATGTGAATTGTAATGGTAAAGTAATTAATTAGAGAGAGGACTAACTTGAAGCTACGTTTCTGTATACCGCTGCGAAATACCACCAGAGTGCACCAGTCCCTTTCACGAAAACTGTCCAGGACTATCCGCCGCCCGCCTGACACTTCTGGTGGTTATTGGTTCGGACAGGGAGTGCACAACTGGGCCCGGCACATCCAGGGATATTAAATTTCGCCGGGCCCCGGCTCCTCGTAATTGCCTGGACGGGCGGAAGTGCGTTTTTTTTCGTTAATTACGTTTCACGCAACGCGGAGCCGCCCGTTGCCGCCATCGCCATTGTCGCACCTTCAATAATGTAATCGTTTCATCCAGACCTTTTGGTCACTTCTTTTTCAATGTACTGTACTTTGACGTAGTGACGTAGTACATCACTTTTTATGACAATCCCTTTGAAATACCTTAAATTAACTACACTTTTTTCATGTTCTTTTCAGTAGATTCGGAAAGTCCGCCCAAACAAACAATCGTTCACGATGTATTAAATTGTTGTTTTTAAGAAACAACCTATATTTTATTGCGATATTGCAGATGGTAGAAAAAATATACAATTAAGGGCCGGTACTTTGAGTCCGGTTGGTGCCTTGATAAAATTAATACCTGGTGCACCCTAAATAATCTTCCCTTGAACATTGCTAAACGTAATGTTATGACAATTACGAGAAAATGAATCCGATTTTATTCAATTACACTATCAACAGCACGCCACTAAGTCGGCCTGACCTCATTAAAGACTTGGGAGTAATATTTGGCAGTATAAAAGTTTGGGATTTGTTATTGGTAATGCTAATAGGTTCAACGATATATCTACTCTGATGTTGTGATTGTTAAATCTAAACTTGAATATTCTTCTTTAGTATGGCAACTTAGATACAACACGTATTTAAAAAGTTCAAGAAAATATTCGGAGGCGCTTTGTAGAATTTCTTTCTGTTATTAATTTTAAATGACACGAAATACTATATACTAAAAATTTTACTACTACTACGAGTACTGAACATTCTTATAAAGAGTGTTGGAATGAAATATTCTACAAGTATAACAATATAGTAGCTATTCTGCAACAATTTTGGAATACTTATATTCTTAAGTTGTTACGAAGAAGTGGTGACGCTGATATTATACAGGAATCATTAGCTTTATGTAACAATAATGCACCGGGAAAGATTACTCTTTGCCCTCTGAAAGAAAAATATAGTTTTTGTCAATACGTTATTGTACGTGTTGGAGTAAGTATATAGAAAAGAAGAGTGGAAATTGTTGCGTTGTGGTATCGAAATAATGATTGCGCTAAAGCTACAGCACGAATTTTTAATGCAAACCACCCGGAAAGAAATGTAAGTCATCAGTATATTAAGCAACTGATGGATAAGTTCGTTGCAACTGGAACTGGTTCGCTTCTAAATATTGTACTTTCGTCTCGCTCTTTTTCAAAACAAATCATTGTACTGTCTCATTATCTTCTTTTGTTTCTTCAATCATTGTCCTTATTTATTTAGACTTTAACGTATGTTTTCCTACCAAATAGAGATATGCTAATGAAACTGCCGACAGTGGCTGAAAAAACTATGTAGGATGTCCACGTCCACGTCCGCCGAAATTGGCAATACCCTCCGCCGACCTGGGGGAGCGTTCCACCCACGGCCGTTGCCGGGTCCGTTGTCAGGGGTCCCCCATAACGCGCCAGCCCCCTCCTTTGCCCCCAGTCCCCCGTCACCCGCTTTCACAATTTACGGCGTTCGCTACACGGCATGTAATTATCGACGGCCGAACCCTCCGCCGCGGTCTCACGTTCTCCTCGACTTCGAGTTTCCGTCGACGGCCGCGGAGAGGCAAATTCTGCTGCGAAATTAGTTCGGGCAACTTTGGAGGCCTCTGCGTTGTCCACGTCCGGATCAATTCGTTGCCGTCGACCGCTGCCTGTGCCTTGATGCGGGCTGGCCGGTTTTCGAGTAATTTAATATGTGAAAGTTTATATCTGTGTACGCTGGATGGCATCGAAATTGTAGTAGAAAGTCATCCTGCATAGGACTGAAAAATATATGGGCTGTGAATCTATAAAATGTATAGCAACACCTGACATCCTTCACGTGCTTTAAAGTCTTCACTTTTTATGCAAGATGCATATGCAGAAGTATGCGCATCGATACCACATGAGTGTCAATTACCCCTAACATCGAACGACATACGTTGAAGACAACTCACGGTAGCTTGGGGATTGATGCAACTCATGTGGTGACGGTGCATCGATTCAAAATAATGTATTTTATTACTTCCAATTCTACCTAGATCAACATATTTTTTTAAAAAAAGCACCATGTATATTTTTAGATACTTTGATAAAATTTTCTCTGACAGATCCAGCCTTTGACATACATTAAATCTATAAAAATATAGAAGACCTCTGCTTATTTGAAAAGCTAACCTCCGCCTTTTCGTGGTCAGAACTGAATTCTGACTCTAAAGGATTCATAATAGACTTGCAAATATTGTCTATTCAACACATTTATCTAACGAAATCGTGTCGGGGCCTGCAACTATGCGTCGAGAACATTAACGTATTTGACACTATCTCTATCGATACGATGAAGTTATGGGAGTGCTATACTACCATCTTAGACACTCGTACGGGATGGAAGAGATGCCAGCCCTGGAATGTTATTGAAACTTATATTTTCCCAATTAATACACCCTTAGGCCAATAGATACTAATAAGTCTTCTTCGATTACAAACTTAATATAAGTTCAAGGTTCTCAGTACGTGCTGAGTATAACACTGTCTTTAATGCTGAGCAGAAGCGAACAAAATATAAAGTTCTGCTCTTTCGCTAACTTTATCTGGACCACACTGTTAAGCTAGTGGTACCTACTGATTATTGGACCACTTGATTGAGTGTACACACACACTACTTTCTGAACTAAAGCCTATATCGGCATGAGGACATCTAACCATAATTTCTAATCATTTCAAATCATGTCACTTTTAATAATCTCCATATGATGCCACCTTGGTTGACGAAACGCGCGTCGAGTGCAGTATAGTGTTTCGGTATTAAACTACATCAGTGTTCTCTTCACACCAAAGGTTCCAACCCCTTTCAAGATGGAGACATTTGGTAGAAATCATAACAAGTAGAATATCTTCATCAAGTGATTGCTGGTATTACCAGCGTACCCTGTGTGAGTGTCTGAGCTACGGAGAAATGCAAATGGATTAAGTATACCTAACATTGTCTTTAATGATGAGGAGAAACGAACCCAATATAAAGATCTGCTCTTTCGCTAGCTTCACCTAGACCACACTGTTAAGTTAGTGGTATTGTGTATTGAATCACTTGATTGAGCGAAACAGACACTGCTTTCTAAACTAAACCCTATATCGGCATGAGGATTTGGTAGAAATCATAATTGATAGAATGCCTTTAGCGACTGATTGCTGGTATTACCAGCGTCCCCTCTATGTGAGTGTCTGAGCTACAGAGAAATGCAAATGGATTAAGTATAACATTGTCTTTAATGGTGAGATGAAACGAACAAAATATAAACAATTTAATCTTTCGCTAACTTTACCTGGACCATACGCTTGTTAAGCTTGTGGTACTGATTATTGGATCACTTGATTGAGCGAAACAGATACTGCTTTCTGAACTAAAGCCTATAGCGGCATGAAGAAATTTGACAGAAATTATACCAGGTAGATCAAGTGATTGCTGGAATAGATTAATATTAGTATTGATGTATGCTTACTTTCGTCCGGATTTAATAAGATGCGCAGTTGAGTGGCATCGAGATGAGAGTTTTCTGAAAATCTTCGATAATACCTACTCCAGATTTCTAAATAAAATTTAGTGTTATCTGATCACCTGATCACTTCCATATCGGACAAAAAAATAACAAGATTTACCGTTTTTCATAAAAAGTACAATGTGTCAAATAATCTCGATTCCCTTGAGTTGGTTCTACAGTATACGTAGACATGCATATTTATTATAATCCTTCATTTTGATACTTTTGAGATACACTCAGTTATATTTAAAAAAAATAAAATAATAATAAATTTCACATTTCTTCGCTGCCACTTATACCTAATACGATAAATACAACAATACAATGATTTTCTGTCATATTTCTGTGTTTCCCAGTATAATTGCTAACTCGTTATTGGCAAAGCCTTCCCGCACTTGAAGTTCTAACGGAAACTTACGCGATGCGACAGAATGTGGAACACGCTCTTCCAGCTGACTGGATTCTCGACATTTTTGTGCGATTATAAGATTATTGAATAACAGACTCCAACGACTAATTAAACGTTTCACTTCCGCATGACACAAGGCACACCAATATGTATACAGTGCGGAAAAAAAGTCTGGAACACAATTATTACTTCGGAATACGCAAATATTTTGGGAAATTCCTCGAACAGGCACATTTTTCATTTTAATTGCCTATCTTTTGACTTTGTTTCTTTAGCAATGACGTCATCACTGCTTGGGTTATGACGTCATCTACTACTTTTTTAAATGGAACACCCTATATATTTTTTAAATAGGGCGTTAGGGCGTTATCTCACGAAGACATTGATATAGGTCTTGATAGATTATTTATAATAATAAGAAAGTTATGATCAAAAGTGAGTGCCATAAGCGTAGATCCTACATGAAATGTGTTTATAATTACACGTAGAAGTGCGAAGAAGTTGACACTATTTTCATTGAATAGATCTTTTCGATAAACCCCTGTATACAAATTTTCAGCTTTCAGTTCTGACTACTTTTTTGAGATAATCCTAATGGGCTCTCTTCGTGACACACCCTGTATATTCCTTTGAAATTTAGTAGATGATGCTATAAAATAGTGCTCTAGTATAGTGTTTATAATCTCAATTGAAACTGCATAAAAAAATTCCGACAAACGACACACGAGCGTAAACAAAGAGGCCGCCGTCGAGGTGCAGGTGTTTCTTTTGTCTGAATTTTTCTTTAGATTCAATTGACATTATATAGACTATACATGGCTAAATTAAAAACCATAATTTCATCGAACCTAGTAGGTAAGTAGTAATCGATTTAGTAAAAAAATTAGTCTTGACTTTTACTCGAAAAATGCACGGTTTTGCCCTAAATCCAGACATTTTATTGAAAATGGCTACCATATGCCTAACGGGTATATATTATAGGACAAAGTTGATTGCTTGAATAACTTTTCGGTCACCGCATCTAAGTTATTCAAACTTTTTGCATAATTAATATATTAACATTTTGTATTAGGTACTTGTTGTTGATTCGGTAGTCCAAAATATGTTTTTGTTTCATTAAAGTGTTGGAACTTACTACATTTTATTCATTTGTAAGTTCACTAGTTCATTCACGGAGCGCAACTCAAAAACAGACAATTCTTTTTTCGTTTTTGAAAAACGAATATATAGAGATATGACATACATTTCAAGTGGTTTCCAAATAACACTTTTTGCTATTAAAAATATTTGTAAATCTTTGATTGAGGAAAAATAAAATTTTTATCTTCAAAAAATAGTTCACAGGTCAGTGTCGGGTATTCGGTCTCGATGGACGATGTGGCGACTTCTATGGAGATGCCAATGTAATGCGACGCCAGTCGGGACATATTGCAGTGGAGTAGTTGTTTTCGGCATCGCCTTCAAATAAAAGGTTTACCCTGTATTTCATCTGAACTTTATACAAATCGATAGCAAGTACGAAGACTTTATATGACAACTGTATGTTAAGAATAATAACACATAATAACTCTTTAATTCTCAGGTTGAAGTCGACTGTATCTGCAGTGTTTCATAAATATACACCACTAGTAAAGATTTTTCCTTATTATAACTGATCCACGTATACCAGCCAAGCACTATCTGAACTGCAGACTCCTGCAGGCCCTTCCATGCCTGGCCTCACGAATTTAAGGGGAAGTAGGAAGTAGGTACCTACTTGAATATTTTATCGAGGAAAGACCGCATTTGCATATCCAGCGATAGTTGTAATGGAAGAACGTCCAGTTTCTCTCGGCGGACGACGCCAAACGGCAAACGCAGCAAGGAGGCATGGCCGCCCAGCTAGGTAGTGGTGTGCTGTCGCTGTCCATGACGTGCCTTATTCCAAATGCATCCCCAAACTGCAGGATACACGGTTTCCTTTTACATGCTGTCAATGCCCGGTGGCACGTAATGCTCATTTGGACGCCTCGCGTCTGATTCAGGCCACGAGAACCGTCTACCGGCGTACCCAGTGCTTATATAGTGCAAGGGCACAAGGCAGAAAATGTAGTAATGTAAAATTTCCGGAAAAATAAAACTTGGAAAAATTTTCAGAAATTTTTCGGAAAATTTCCCGAAGATTTGTGAAAGTTCTATATTTTCCAAATAAAAAACAATTGCTGTGAATTAGTTGATTCATATCCTTCCATCAAGACCAAATACATGATATTTTTTCAATTTATAGGTAAAAATTATCAGAAAATATAAAATATCCGTCAACATTTAAAAAATGCTATAAAATGTTACTATTCCTAATTTAATACGTTATTTATGAAAATAACATATTATCCTACTTCAATGACATTTAAACCTGATCATGTTAGCTTTAGCATTGCATTAAATAGTAATTCTTCCATAAAGACAAATACCTAGGTGTAATATCATTATATAAACATAGCATAATAAACATTGCTCCTGGGAGCAATGTTTGCATGTAACAAGTACTGATCTTTGCATACCTTCAGAAATCAGAAAGGAATAAGAACAATGTTGGTGATAGTAGTTGAATTTGGTATCTTAGTATATTCCAGAAAGTGTAAGCATAGCTTAAATTAAGCTGTGGTGTAAGTCACAGCTTAATAAAAAGCTGTGGTGTAAGTCCTTGCCTTTATTAACGCATGAAAGTAATAAATTATGGATACAATAATTACGCACATAGTGTGCACAGGTGAACCATACCAAACATAACTATTATGCAGATTCCACATTTGGTTATTTAAATTCTTAATCACAATTCTTTTTTATTTAGTGTTAATTACATAAGCTTTAAATCTATTTTTTAATTTTTTATCAAAATATTTTATAGAAATATTACCTAAAGTTTTGTGTTTACCTATTTGGTTTCAAATAAATACTTAAATATGATTTTTTAAATTTTAATAATTTAGAAATATACCAATGAAAATATATTTTTTAAACAATACAATAGAACAAATAAAAAATAATATATTTAATATTTATTTACTTCTTGTTTGTTTTCGTTTATAATTCCATTATTTTAGGTGTTTATAGCACTTCATTCTAGTGGTACTCACATAGTAACATTTGACATTTGAGCGTCATATTGGCGCGAAATTTAAATTTCAGTAATTTTTCGTTTTTATCATGCATCACTAGAAAAATGTCTCAGTCCTTTAGAAGCAGAACTTATATATAATCGCCATTTGTAACAAATAATATACTTAGCACCATAGTCTATAAATGAAAACAACTTAGTAGTTACAGACATCAATTTTTTTGGATGGTAAAGATCTTGAACAAAACTCGATAAACATTGTCCTGATCTCTCAAATCTCTACAGTTACATCGTTGTTCTACTCTGTGACAATAGTACTTTTGTGTTTATCTACTGCTTTAATTAATCCCATCTTTTTGTTTTTACTGCTCCTTCTCCTTACTTTGTGGAAAATATAAGTGCCCAAGGGAAACTTATCTTGAATTCTCTATTGAAAATGGTACTCTCTCAAGGTAACTATTATCCCCATTCAGAGATTATATCATCACAGATCATGTCTGACCAGGTGCAAAGATTCCGAAACATCAATGTCTGTGAACTAACTGCGATTTTTCCTTTAAGGCTACGATATCTATTGTCCCAATTGCTAATCCTATTCTTTTGTATATTATGTAACTTCAGCAAAATGTTTGTGGACCCGAATATTCGTTGACCATTGCGACTTCACGTATCGACAATCAACTACATGTAAATTATACTACATTATCTAGAATGTTTATCCGATTATGACGCTATAATTCGAAAGATTTGTAAATTTACTTTCATGATTCAGTAGTAGGTATCCGTAGAATCATTCAATATTCTTACTTGTTTCTACTAGTTTCGACTAGTCGTCAGTTTTACCTTTGTTGTACTTCAAAATTATTGTAGATATTACCAAAGTCCTTTAGTTTACGTACATGTGTCCAGTGAACGATTATCTGGCTCTGGTATACCGCAAAGATTTCTACTTGAAGTGCCCTTTCTTATCATGTTTATTAATGTTAGCTTTGATGACTTAGAAACTAGTCATAGGGCGCAGAGCAATTTTATCCGCATTTGTATAACCATTTGGCAAATATGAATCTGAAGTACAATGAATAAAGTTTGAAGGTTAAATAATGTAATATAAAACTTGGCATTTTTCTTCCAACTTTGTCAGAAGAAAATCGTTAAATCATTTGTATATAAACGAAAGTGATATTACCAGAATTTTTAGGCTACGATCGGATGCTATCTTTATTCTCTGAAGATGTATTGTTCGATAATTTTTCAAAAACGATATGCATAGGTACTTCGAAAATAGTAAAGTTATAGTGTTTCAGTATTATACCATATTTATAATAACAACAATAATGAATGAAAATATCAACAATTAGCAATAGAAGTTGAAAGAATATGGAAACAGAAACAAGTTCATATCATTCCATTCCGTGGAGTAGTTGTTTCCGGCATCTCCTGCAAATAAATATGCTACGTTATGTTATGTTGAGTATTATATGCTCTCGTACTATTCCAATGCAGAAGTGGGAATAGGGGGCTTATTCTTGTAGAACGGACGGCGGTCGCCAAAGGGGGAGAGATTGCATGCGCCGGGCGACGGTGTTTGTGTGCAGCAGCGGATTTCACAAAATTAAGCGGCTCCTAGATTGGTATACGTGGCGAAAAACTAAGGGGAAAAGGTAATGTTTGGAATACGCCAGCTAATTTCAAAGGCCAATTAAATTATTTACGAAAGTATCGGGTGGTTTAAGTCCGTGTGTTTTCAACAGTTCCCAAGAATAGAGTTACAACAAATATGATTCGAGTATCACAATTTGAATTAGGAAAGTATACCGGAAGTAAATTTGATATTAATGTATGTCTGATATAGTTTTTTAAAGGTGTAATGACCAATTTTTTAAAAAATGTCGCATATGTCAAAAAAGAATTGCTTTGCGACACTGTATATGTGATTTTCCAGCAGCTGATATTTCCCTGTTACTGTAATGCATGAACCGTAGCTTATATAATCCATCCATACTGAACTTTGTACCAATCTTAAGCAACATAAAGGTATTGTACCTGGTGTTAATTCTGGGTACCCTATATGTAATAACACCAACAAGCGATTCACATCTGACATTGTCATGTATTAACTTATGCAAGAATAGTATCGAGTGCGTAGTGCGTCTGGTGATAAGAGAGTTTGTAGATCAAAACGAACACACAGTTAATTTTGTGGAATGCCACACTCAGGGTATATACCTTCCAACAAGAAAATAGCAGATTTAACAAATCAACGTAGAAATTTGGCATCACAAAAGTAGTAAATAGCAAACGAAGAGTAGATTGATTCTTAAAATCACTGGAGCTTAGTCAAGTAAAACCAAGAATATTATAAGCATCAGCTACAGACGATTGGATATGCTGTGGGAAATTCAGTTCCGGATCAAAAAGAAAGTCTAAATCTTTGACATAAGTGGCCTTATTGAGACTGGTACCATTTATCTTATAATCAAAAAGTATTGGGACTTTTTGTACGACGAAAATATATTATTTTGCATTTGATAATATTAGCTTGTTGCTGTAGCACCATTCATTAGTGAAACAAGGAAACCTTGAATATCTTCACAATCAGCAACGGGATTGACACAACAAAAGATTTTAACATCATCGGCTATAAGAGATATCATACACTGAGGTCATCCGCAACATCATTGCTGAAAATCACAAAGAGGAGTGATTTTCACTAAAGTAAATTAAAGTTCTTTAATAAAAACAAGGTTACCTTGAATATCTTCACAATCAACAACGGAATTGACAACAAAATATTTTAACATCATCGGCATATAAGAAATATCATTCACTGAGGTCATCCGCAACATCATTGCTGAAAATCACAAAGAGGAGTGATTTTCACTAAAGTAAAGTAAAGTTCTTTAACAAAATAAGGTTACCTTGAATATCTTCACAATCAGCAACGGAATTGACAACAAAAGATTTAAACATCATCGGAATATAAGAGATATACATTCAGGTTATCCGCAATATCATAACTGAAAATCACAAAGAGGAGTGACTTTCACTAAAGTGAAGTAAAGTTTTTAGTGAAACAAAGTTACCTTGAATATCTACACAATCAGCAACGGAGTTGACACAGCAAAAGATTTTAACATCATCGGCATATAAGAGATATCGTACATTGAGATCATCCGCAATATCATTGCTGAAAATCACAAAAAGGAGTGGTCCGAGTATTAGCCCTTGGGGAATCCCTGAGGTTTGAAAAGTATTAGATTTAAATCCCCGGTACTGCACACATTGGTAACGAACTTCAAGGTAAGATTAAAACAATTTTATTAAACCTGTACAGAGTCCCATCTTAATCCGTTTTTTTAACAGAATAGCACGGTCAAGCCTATCAAATGCTTTTGAGAAGTTTGTGTAAATGACATCGATTTGGGTCTCGGCGTCAACAACAGAAGATGTGAATTGTGTTTTGCATAGGTATTTAGGTTAGAAACTTGTTATGAAAACCACTGCCCAGAACTATATTTCAAAATATATTCTTTAAACTTCTTTAAAATATTTAGTAACTAACGTACCAACTATTGTCATACTTATCTGAATTTTGCACCTAAAAATGAAAACCTCAAATATACGTTTACAAATCAGTTGAATAAACCGTACCGCAAAAGTCTCAGAGCACTTCGTTTCATTATAGTATACAACCTCAATCGCCCTCTATAAAACAGACCGTATGTTATCGTCTTTATATTTCATTACGTTGTATTTCAGAGGGAAATAATGGGACCTGTTGATTCGGTGTTATATATCTCTTTCGGAGCTCTAATATGTGTATAACGCTATGCGATTTAATGTATACACTTAGGCGCCGGAACCGCACTAGCACTCTGACCGGAAGTAACACTTAAATATTCATTCACACAGCAGTGGAATAAATAACAGCAGGTTGGATGACGAACGGTTATCAATTTTAATGTAACCAATGATAATGCTAGTGACATTATAGTAACCTCCTGATTTGTCAGTTAGGAGTGTGTTTCAATTATTATTATGCTTCAGTTTAGCGCAGCTAAAGCACATCATCTAGGATCCGGAACCAAACTCGTTTAATAAACGGAAAAACACTACTAATTGTACCCTTCTGAACTACATTCAGCCATATACTTCATGTGCAAATTACAGTTTTTGTGTCCGAACTTTGTTGTTCAGAATGTAAGTTTGACAACTCTATCTAACATTACATATAAAATAGAGGAACATTAGATGATTGAGAAATAATGATAAATAAATAGATAATTAATTGGAATAACTTCAAATACTTATTTTTAAAGGGGGTTGGAACATTTGGTGTGAAGCTAACGCTCACGTAGTTTTCCACACAACACCAAAACACTATACTGCACTCGAGGCTTTCGCCAACCAAGTTGGTATCATCTGGAGATGATTAAAACTAAACCTATGCTAACATTGTGTCCTATTTATACCTAAACTATTTCTACGGCTCAGTGAACTATCGCGACTCCTCAGTGAACCATGTGACTGCTCAGTGAACTGTCGCGACGGATCATTGACTTACTAACCGATAAAGCGGGCTATATGGGATTGGCGCTCTGTCACCATTCATACTATTTTTACATTTAGCAATTTCCAAACTCTCAAAAGCATCCAGCTGTCTGGAATTTGTCATATTCCTAGGTAGTCTCAAATTGCTACTATCTATTTTATGGTTGTTCTCAAACGCATGTTGGGCGACACTAGAGTTATCGGTTCTACCATATTTGAGATGAGCCATATGTTCCTTGAATCTAGTTTGAATTGACCTTCTCGTTTGTCCAACATACTTTTGATTACAATCTTTACAGCTAATTTCGTAAATCTCTGATTTTTCTTTAGTTTCTATTTTGTCTTTTGGATTTCCTAAAAGTTGTTGTACTAAAACCACGGGTGAAACGTGGATCGTATAGAAAAGATATGAATTTTGGGTTTTCTCATTCATTTTGAAAAGTCGAGGAATTTCGAAGTGTCTCTTTAAATTTATGTTTCCTGATTATTTTACAGAAATGTTTTTCAAATACTTAACTTCCGAATATATCTTTCAGTCCTAACGATTTTTTTCACGATTTAATTGCCACGAAAGTTTATTATTATAAATGTAACAATTTAATGTCATTGGCACTGTTTACGTCTTTATTTTATTTTTTTTTCTATTTATTTATTTGACCTCTGTATTATTTTAAAACATGATATATTAAAAGAGACGGAGGGACAAAAGAACATACTATATAAAAATACTATATAAGAATAGTTAAAGAGACGAGAATAAACTAAAATTATATTGATGTACTAATTTAGTATTTATTAAGTATATGCTGGGAGCTGTTAATCTTTTTATTATGGATATTTACGGATATTTCATTTTGTCTATTATAGTTGTATGCTTTTTGTTTTTGTTATGTTTTTTGCACAGTTGTATTGTTTTATATATAAAAATAAAGTCTATTAATACCTAGTATCATCAATAGTAATAATAATCAATCAATAGTAATATCAAAAATAAATAACTGGTCATCATAAATGATTTACTTTTAAAATTTTATGTTTACACGAGGTAAAATGGACCCATCATGATAGTACAAAATGAGCCCTGGGGTCATTTTGCCCCCGGTAAAATAAATATCGAGTTTCTATATGTATCTGAAAATATTATACTTATTTAAAAACATTCTTTTAGAGAAAAAAATTTAAATAGTTCAAAAATCCTTTCCAAGGGGGCTTCATACATAAGAAGTGATTTCTCTAAGAACATACATTGAAATTTGGAATCCAATCTTACATGAAATTCCTTCCAGCCTGGAAGGTATATATTACAAATTATAAATTTTTCTTTGCAGCAGCGAATCACCATGTAAGATTTAGACAGTGTACTGAATAAAAAAAAATTGGTTTAGTTTCGGAGTTACTTAGAAAAATATCAGTATCTGAGTGCCTTTTTCCTTTAAAAAGTTGTAAACCACGTCTTAAGAAACATTTTTCTACCTATGTTTATATGTATGAAGAATATTCTTATTTTTAGTCAAAGACTATACCGGTAAAATATTGCCGCCTAAATTCGGGAGACTGTATAAAAATGCGTTAAACTGATTACATCACTTTCCAACTCCTACAAGATGTTTTCTATAAAAGAAGTTGTTGAAAGTTGGAGTTTGTAAGTTTTATTATTCTTCAGCCGTTACGTAGGTCAGCTGTGGAGAAGAAAATTCAATGCCAGTGCCAGTTATACAGTGGCGCCCTCATCTTTTATCGACTACAAATCCAAAATATATTTTCATGTATCTGGATAAGTCGCATTGTTACTATTTACTCCATTATAATGTTAACAGACTTATAATTTTAGGTTTTCCAAAGGAAAAATTATACAAAGTTGCATAATATGAGTTTATTCATTGCGAGAATTTAAAGACACGTTATTATCGCCAATGCCGCGTTCCATTTAAAAACAAAACGATGGAATAGGGTGTTTTCCGTATGTGACGAATCAAGTTATAAACCTATACATGCTTAGTAATACATCCACAAAGAAGTTGTAATGTGTTAGAAATGCAAATTTTGCATTTTTCAGAATAAAATTTAGTTAGAAAAGTTAAAAATTTAGTTAAGAAAGAAAAGTTAAAAAAGTAAGTTAGAAAATTTAAAAAAAGGATCTATTTTAAACGGGAACCAAAACACAAGTGACGTCATTAAGCATATAAATGTTGTTAACCGTTTAGCGTTTGTTTATTACATATTTTGAACTGGAATTTTGTATATAGATTTAAAACGTACAATATAACTAGTAATTCATAAAATAACTTAAAAAAACTTGTTACCATACACGCTGATCTTTATTATAATGGAAATATAATGACTGATGTTGATAGCTTCCTGTCAAACTGTGTGTTTATATGCCTGATGACGTCACAAATATGTCTGCCGTAGTAGACGCGTTTGCGCGCCAAATGCCGAATTTAAATTGCAACTCACTTTTTTTCGGATATGCAAGTGTTTGTAATTTTTTTTAACTAGACATATGTATAATAGGGAAGGAAAACTCAATTTTTTGGTATTAAAAAAAAAATATGTGAGAACACCCTATTGTTATTAGTCGCCGTTCTTAATCAAGCACATAGCTGAATATGCCGATAATTTTTTTTTGTCGTAAATTGTGGAATAATATTTTCAC
This sequence comes from Pogonocherus hispidulus, assembly GCA_963924545.1. NCBI lineage: Eukaryota > Metazoa > Arthropoda > Insecta > Coleoptera > Cerambycidae > Pogonocherus > Pogonocherus hispidulus. The sequence goes on from OZ004693.1 coordinate 83,095,838, forward strand.
ACTGACGTAGTTTTCCATATAACACCAAAAAAATATACTGCACTCGACGCGCGTTTCGCCAAGAAAGTTGGCATCATCTGGAGATGATTAAAACTGTTATCTTCACACCAAAGGTTCCGAATTTTACGAAATTATATGAAAATTTACATAAGAATTGTCCCTTCAGAGCAAATTGTTTCACGTGATTTTTTCCTAAACTATGTGAAAAAGTCCATTTACAATGAAAAATATTTATTGCCTTGGATATAATTCCGCAATAGCTTCAGTAACTTACTGCTAGATGACACTGCTCTCAAAAAGTAACTAAATTATTTAGGGATATTTTGTGTTTAGTAAAAGCGTATTGGAAATTGGCCCAATCTTATATTCTTTGGCAATTATAAATTTAATAAAGTGACACATCGACTGATAAGGCTACTAAATTTGTGACGTGCAACATAAAAATCCCTAAATTGCAGTCGACCAGTACGGTTTTTGATTAAAATGTTAGAATTCTTTGGCCGATTGTATTCTCAGTGCGACATCTATATTTCGGTTGCTTAAGTTCGCACTCAATACGATTAATTCATATTTTTGCTGCTTCATCGACGAGGGAGTGCAAACGCGTCCTTAAATAAAAAACATCGAACTTAGTGTCAAGAAAATATATTTTAAAATATCACGTAGAATAGGAAATCTGCTCTCCACTTGATGAAAAAGTGAAGAAACTATTAAAGACTCATCATTAATTATTTTAAAATTGTTACTTACACCTCCTGTAAAATAGTACTTTCCTATTTCTACAGGAGGTAGAAATAGGAAAGTAATATAACAGGAAAAAAGAGGAAACTATCGGAGATTCTCTGCTATAAACGGTTTACCAGAAATTCTCTTACTCCCAACTCACCACTTTTGACAATTAAATGGACTTTCCGTGTATATTTATATTATTGTATAGTGTTATCTCCTCACAAATACAATGATATAGAGAGTATTCTATTTCTAATAATAAGGATATACCTATGAACCAGCTTTATAGATATTATATAACAATGTGTTGGAGGGAGTATTTAAGTCATACAAGTCTTTATCATACACGTTATTTTGCAATTATGTACAGAGTATCCCACATAACTTTCAAAATTTGTATCAAATTTCGGCAAATCAGAATTAGTTGAAAATTACCTTTTAAGGTATATTTAATTCCGGGCTAATCCTTGTGATTAGAATGAGGGGCAGATATATTATCCCAACCACTTGTATATAAAATACCTGTTTCTTAATATAAGTAGCGTATATCTCTATACTCTGTATTATATTAAAATCCGTTTCAAAATATATTATACCGAAATGTGTAACAAAACCCTCTGTCCCCCAAATTTCAACAAATATGTTACGAATGCACTGAGGCACCGAAATACAAAAGGAACATTTAATGCAATTTGTTCCGAATAAACGTAAAACGACGTGCTATTAGAGTTGACTGAATAAAAATAAGGCGAAACAAACAGAGGAAGATATCAAGAACCCATTCAATTTATCTTTATCTGTCAGGGCAGTTTCACTTTACGATGATTTTTGCGGGGCTGCAGTAGCTATTCCTTTCCCTTTCTAACGTTGTACTTCCTTTCCCACATATTGTGTTCCCTCAACAATTTTCAACAGGACGAAGTGAGGTCCTTGCGGGGGTTGTTATGATGAATTTAATGAAAGGAAAAGTTAGTTGAGTGAAAAGGGAGGGCGCTTAACATAATGTTTTAAACGTAAATTAAATAAATAAACGTAACAATTTTTTTTTTAATTTTTTTGATTACGGTGAAGTGTATTGTGCAGTGTAATAGCACGTATAAATATATTCTAAATACAGGGTGATTTTTTTTTGGCGTCTGTTAGAAGTATTTCGAGAACTGAAAATTATATACTTTGATCTGAAAATTTGGTAACGTGCATTCTGCGATAAGATCTATGGAAGATATTTTCCAGGTGAAAGTATGTAACTTCGTTATTTTAAATGGAATACCCTATATATTGTATCATTTCTGGATTCTACGTAAAGTTCTAAACATATTTCATGTAGGATGTCCTATACCTATCTTTAACTGCTTTTAAAATAATGTCAGGTGAATATTGACATTTTATAACTTTGACACCCTGTAAATCTAAACGGTTTGAGATCAAGCAAAACGGTTTGCACATTCCTATCTTAACTTCCATAAGCTATCGTTTGACACTAATTTCAGATTTAGCTAGAAATTTAAAATTTTCCATTAAATTAAATTTCTTGGTTAAATCTAAAATTAGAGTCAAACTATAGCTTATGAAAAGTTAAGATATCAATGTGCAAACCGTTTTGCTGTGTTTCTTGCTTCGTTTTCGAGAAAAAAAATTAAAACTACTAGTCCCTGTCTAAATATTTATTATGTTAACAGTAAAAAAACTGGGATGTCCCCATTTCTATAGCAGGAATTTAATATCTACAAGCACTAGAAAAAATACATATAAGATACAAACCTAAATAAGAACTACAAGTAACTGCAAACCTTGACACCCTCTATCTCAAATACGGGGCAATTTAGGACACACGTTTATTTGGGCTCTTAGTCATAAAAGAGTCATATCAAAAAAGAGTTTTCTCCAAGGAAAACATTCATCAATTCAGGTACCTTTTAAGTAAAGAGGTCTGGAATGAAGTAGCTCAGGCCGTAAACCATGTTGAAGGGCATGATAGATTTTTTGAGTTGTTCTTTAATTATTTTGACATGGCTTTTCCGATCAAAAAGTTTAAACGTAAACAACCGCGTAAAATAAATAAGTGGATTACAAAAAACCTTATCGAGGAAGGCATATTTTTACGCCAATTTCAAAAATTGGCAAAACACGATAATGATTTAATTAATCAATATAAAACGATGAAAAAATCTCATCAGAAAAATATTCACAGAGCAAAAATAAATTACTATGACGATGTAATGTCTAATTCAAAGAATATATCTATAGATCCTCTTGGAATCTGGTGAGAATGAATACAAATATATCTTCCATAAAAAAGCTTCCAGACCACATAAAGGTACATGACGAAGTAATTGACGTCAAGGAACAAATGGCCGATAGTTTTAATGACTTTTTTACAAATTCTATTCAATCCTTGGTTTCCAAAACAAATATAAGTCAACATATAGATATACCCCCAAATCCAAATTCATTTTTCTTATCGGATATATCAATCGATGAAGTATATTCTATAATTAAGCAAATTTCAGTGAAAAGATCGTCTGGATTAGACGGCGTTCCTTGTTCATTATTATTAGAAGTATCAGATCTTATATTAATCCCTCTCACTTATCTGCTAAATGTTTCTTTTGAGAACGGTTATTTCCCTCATCAACTGAAATGTGCAATGATCGTACCACTTCACAAAAAAGATGACGTCTACAGTATAGAAAATTACCGTCCCGTGGCACTGCTATCCGCTTTTTCAAAAATTTATGAGAAAGCCTACTCACAGAGTCTGAATTCTTTTATCAGTAAATATAATCTTATATCTGCCCATCAATATGGGTTTGTTAAAGGCCGCTCGACGCGGGATGCACTTATGTCATTTTGTAGTAATATTATTGACTCAATTAATGAAAATCAAAAAACCACCGGCATATTTTATGATCTGTCGAGGGCCTTTGATGTCATTAATCATAGTCACCTACTCAATAAACTCGAGAGATATGGTATTCGTAGCCCACCATTGGAGTGGCTAGCATCGTATCTAAGGGATAGAAGCCAAACTGTGAAAGTTAAAGATGGGGATAATGTCTATTTATCCAGGGAAATTTTTGTGGACACAGGGGTGCCACAGGGGAGTGTTCTAGCTCCAACTTTATTTATTTTATTCATAAATGACCTTCCCCAAAAACTTTCCCAAATTTGCTCTAGTTCACTTTTTGCTGATGACACATCCTGTTTAATTAGTTCAGGGGATGAACGCGATCTATGCAGATTATCGGTGGAATGCGTTGCTCTAATGGAGGACTGGTGTTGCCAAAACGGGTTAGTTCTAAACTTAACAAAAACTAGTTTTATAAAATTTTCATCTGGGGGGACACGAGATGACTATAGCTTATTGATCAGGTCATCAACGGGAAGTTTGGTGCAAAGTGATGTTGTTAAATTTTTAGGTGTACACCTTGACAAGCACCTCTCATGGGACGCTCATATAATGGGAATTCTAAAAAAACTGGCTATAAAAAATTATGTTATTTGGAGTATTAAAAAAAGCCTTAGTTTAGAAATTTTAAAATTATACTATCACGGTTGCATTGAATCTGTTCTAAATTATGGAATTATCTGCTGGGGTAGCAGTAGTAGTGTACACAAAATTTTTATAATGCAAAAAAGAATAATCAGGAACATATTCAATTTGAAACGAAATTGTCCATGTAGATCTTATTTTAAGGAAAATGGCATTTTAACGGTTTATTCTTTATACATTTTAAATTGCGTAATGTATATAAAATCAAATTTAGAAAAATTCCCCAAGAGAGGTGATCTGAATCCATACGTGTTGAGGAACTCGGGTGAGCTACACATTCCATACTGTAGAACTACTCAGGTCTCCAAATCGTCTGCAATGATGTCGCTCAAACTATATAATCATCTGCCCCGTGATATCCAAGACAGCCCAAATATTATATCTTTTAAACGCAGGGCAAAGGAATTGTTGGAATGTTATTCCTTTTATAATGTGCAGGAATTTCTGGATTGGCATTGTTGAAGATTACTTTTTTCCTTCTTCTTCTCTTTTTAGTCTGTTATAGTGTAGCTTAAGTTGTTTACATGTATTGTACATTTTGCTGTACAACTTGCCCTTCATATGTATACTGTTGACTTGTTTGTTGTTGCGTTCTGTCTGTATTTGTGTTTATATATTTTGTGCACGTTCATTGTATTTGACAATTTCTCATATTTACAATTTGTAAATCTATAGAAAATAAAGATTATTATTATTATTATTATAAAACTGGGCAAGGAATTAGCTCCTACAGAATGGACATGACATTAAGGAACACCCTGTATACTTTAGGTATTTCTAAGTAATCACTAATTAAGTAGGCAATAAAAGCATGCTTAGTCTTGGGAACCCTTTGGTAATATAATACAATTTATTTTTAATCTTTTACACAAACATAAAGACTTGATCTAAACTACCTACCGCCATTAGTAAGTAGTTAATAAAGTGAAAAAGATTATTTTCCATTTTTCTGCTAGTTGCTGACTAAAATATTTGTATATACGTAGCGTAGGAAACACACATCTCTATATCAATGACGAATAAATAGACCCCCGATATAATAAGCGTCATATATCAAACTAATTAAAGTCAGTGTATAAATGGAGCCGTAATTTGTTCCAAATTGCATGCCGTTTAACACGATAATGAAGTATAATGTCGAAGCGTTGGCAAAAAACAATAAGCGCGCTCATGAATGAGGGATGTGAATGAATCGTAGTAAGCGTAGTAAAACTACAGAACAAATAAAAAGCGCTACTACATTCAAGCTCTCTAGACTCTACGTAGTTTTATAATAGGGAATAAAATCGAGGGCATTCCATTAAAGATAAAAGTAGTAGGTATTGAATTCTCTCGAGCACTTTGCTGCTGATATTAAATTGACTCGTTCTGTGGATGGAATGTAATTTGCTGTGGCTTGTAATAGACTGGACTCGAGTAATTTATTCATTTGAGGTTGGAGGTTCAGGTGGCCATTTAATTATCGGTTTAGGTTTAGCAAGCAAATAAAAATAGATATATCATTGTTTGTATGCAACGCACGAGGATCGGGTAAACTTTCAACAGTTAAGTTTAATTTGATCTTTTTGCTTAAATCATTATCAGTCTTTCATTTTAATCATCATCATCATCATCATTCACTTTAATTAATAAGGTTTTCCAGGTTTCCCTTATTCTCGTATTAAATGGTAGTTAAAGTTATAACATCGTAAGTCGTACCTGGGCGCACTCGCGGCCCGCAGAATAATAATATGCCGCTCCCTCTCCCACACAAGTCTCTGACTTCCGGGCTCATCATTAAGATGAGAATGAGGGATAGAGATATTATTATTATTATTATTATTATTATTATCATACATCAAGTATTTATCATTAAAAAATTGTTTTATGGTGATGAACTGAAAATAATACATACACTATATATGTATACTTGGACTTAAAGTGGATTTAATAAAAACATATTTTTTGAGTGTTTACCCATTTTAATTACACTATTTATTACATTAGAATAACGGCATAACATATATATTTTTTTAGAACTATCAACTTTAAGCCTAGATCAAGATGAAATAACCAAAGGTACATAGGTAGGTATTTCAAAGTGTTTAAAGTAATGAAAACCGGAAAAAATACCGAAATCAACACTTTCAACACTCGACAGGATCACAGAAACAAATTGTTAGAGAGAGGAAAATTATTAAATCTTGGCAAGAAGAAACTTTATAACGATAAGTCCCTATTCTACACCAATAACAATAGAGACTTTGTTGGAACAATTTCTGCGGTTTGGAAGTGAAAGACAGACAAAATTCCGCATATAAATAAAAATAAATTAGAGCTTTGTTGCGTGTTATTATTTGCAGCCAAATTTAAGCGCCACCCGCCAGTTGAAGGATAACGGGGTATTTTAGACAAAAAAGATAGTCGATTTGGAGCCAATACTAGCAACCCTGCTTGACAAAGTTTAGCGTGGTTCGGGTTCTCCAATTTAGGAAGGTTAGAACCTGCGCAGAACTGATGTCAACGCATTAACAAAAATTCAGAACTGTTCGGGATTCTAGAAAAACCAAAATGCGTTTAGGCGATTGTAACGCACTACTGTTCGCGTAGTAGTAAATTAGGCATTCCAATAACCTGTCAAAAACAGCCTTCATGGGTCAAACAGAACACATAAATATGTGTGAGGAAGAATAGTAATGCCTACAAGTTTATTTCCAAACATATTTTAATAGCTAAAGATAGGATACATCTTATAAACACTTTCATCTATGAATACATGAAATATATACATGTATACCCATATCTACATTCTACCAAACAATTTTTCATAAATTGTTTACTCGTAGATCAAGGCTTGTTCGCAGTGATGGGTTGGCAACCATTCTGGCGATGGACTACAATGGGAAGAATGTCAACTTGGTGTTTATGTGAGATATTAAAATCAGTTGATGTTTGACTGTCCCCCTAACTAATGAGGTTTTCCAGATTTCCCTCATTCGATCACTGAATGGTGGTTAGGGCCTACCAACGTAAGTCGTTCCTAAGGCGCAAATGCGGCCCGCGAAACGAATACATTGATAAGTATAGGGTTTGATGGTATATGCAGCTCTAATAATGAGGGAAATGTGACCATAAATGATTACCATACAAGCAAAGTATTGGGAAAAGATTTTGTAGTGTTTGTAGCCTAGCAACGAATCGATATTCTGTTTCTAACACATCACGCTTGTCGAACACTCTTTTATGTACCTATATCTCCCTCAATATTAGAGCTATATGTATCAAACTTTATATCAGTGCAGTAGCGGCTCGCCAGGGGACGCAAGTGATGCACCGCTTCACCTAAAATTTCCGTTTGGTTGTATCATTTAAAATTATTTTTAATTTCATATACATTTTGTAATTTAGATTTATTAAAGTGACGCATCTCGCTATCAAGTCGTATTTCCTCGACAGTCGTGACGGAGGTTGCCATGGCAACAGGGCGACCGATATGTGACTAAACTGCCCTGTGGGCGAATAAGTGTCGCGGATTTCGATAACCGCATCACATCACTCCTATCGTCCTGCCAGTTTTGCCTCTATACGCGACGCCGCGCCGGTTAAAAACAATTCTTAATAATAATAAATAATCATTGTTTTCCATCAATCGTAGAAATGTTTCGTATATGCATGATCCAGTTTATGTTTTATTAGAAACACCATTTGCTAGATGGAAAAATGAGGACAAAAAATATTTTTTAAATTACGAGAGACCTGTGTCTTTGTTTTTTGACTGTCTCTTTTTTTCGACATCGAGAGAAGGCTCTCGATGTCGAAAAAAAGAGACAGTCAAAAAACAAAGTTTTCGTTCGGAAGTTTCGGAATGAGTGGTATTCGGAGTATAAGTAGTTATGTGGAAGTGTTTACCTAAAAAAACCTTTTTGTATTTAACCGTGTTTAATTGTGGGTGTAAAAAAATGAGGCGTGTGGAATAAAGAAGGATTTAACAATTTTGGGAATGTTACGAGAGGCTGTCGTAAGAACGATACTTCTTTAGAACATAGGTATATGGTGTGCATTAATGTTCGCAGAAAAGAGAGAAAGTTCCAGACTATATATATATTAAGCAATTTAACGATGACGTCCTTCTAAATAGACGCAATTTGCTTGACATTTTCGCCTGCGGCCCGCACCTCAGTCCACAGTCCGCGACACCTATTTACTAACCCACGAGCCGCCACTGTATCAGTGTATTCGTGAGAAGACGTTCTATCCAAATATGTAAAAATACCTAAACAAAGTGTTCCATTTACAAAATACAAGTTGTGGTAAACCTCTGGTTTTTGAGCCACCCTGTATATATGTTAATAATAAATGTGTTCCCCTTCAAATCAAAATCGACCTGTCCGACCATTTTCCGTGGAAACCAATCCTTTGATACATAATCGAGGATGAAACTTTTAGTTTTTAAAGACGAGTATTTACAACTCAAATGAGTATTCACGAAACTACACTGGATCAGATATAATTTTGAACAAATCACTGAAAGTTATTAGGTATTTAATTTCATAACGAAGTACGTACCTAGTAGAAAGTTAAGTTAAGCACCACAAAAACCAATAAACCTGCTGCTCGTGAATGAGAAATATCTATGAATGGTGTAGGTATCCTCCTAGTAGTAAGCAAAACTACAAAACAAATAAAGAGCGGCACACATTCAATCTGTCTAGACATTTCCCACCTAGTTTTATAATAATGGGGAGTAAAATCGAGGGCGATCAATTACTGATAAAACATTTTCATTACGAGGAATGGGGTGGTCGGACGTTGAACTGAATCGTTTCTTTTGATGGAAATTATGAGTTGAATTATCAATCGATTTATTAATTTGTTCTTAAAGCAATTATGCTATTAAGTGGTTAAGTATGCAGTGATGTATTTATTATTCATCACCATTTAACATGTTCATTGATACTTTTAAGACTTGTTCCTGCAGCAATCAGCAACTAGATAGAAGGATTCTGATTGGTTGAACACAATTTGCTGACTGGTTTGGGATGATTTGATTGGATCTGAGTAGTTTGTGATTCTTGTAGGAACAGGGTTTGAATTTTATCTACAATATGTGGAGGTACAGTTGTTTTTTGAGCACTAAACTGCAGCAAAAGTCCCTGTATAAATAAGATTTTAAAAAAATTATTTGTAATGTGAAATTAAACAAAATCACTTCGTATTCCGTCCGTGCTTTTAAGGATTATGATTGTACTTTGTATGTAGGCACCTATACTATACAATATGCTAAAGTGTAGAAAATCATAATAATTTATCGAATAGTTATTTATTAATCGAGTTAAACAATTAATTTGTCGTTCCCAGACTGCACTCCTACAATACAGGCACAGGTAAATACACTACAAGCCATGCATTTTCTATCTCACCCGTTGTTGCCTAGGACTGGACACGGTAATTCACTGCTAGCTATCTGATTTGCTGTTTATTATATGAATCCCCAATTATCTGAAGCATTGCCCCCCCAAGTTTTTTTTCCGGGTGCGCCACTGTTTCTGGAAACCGTTAATAGGCAGCACACTAAAACCAAAATAAAATAATTGTATTCACCTGGTCTGCGAAACTGAATGTTGTTGCAAGGACTCCTGCGCAGATTAAAAAGCTTTTGTCATATAGTAAATAACATTTTATCATGTACACCAGCTTAAAAAAAATGTGTTTACGTTCCAGCGATACAACACACACACACGCATTGCGAAAAGTGTAAATAAACAGGACGTGGGTTAGTGATATTTGCAAACTCAAAACAAGGAGTAAAACATAAAACGTCCTTCTGAAACATTGATGCAAGGGACTAAAACACTTGGCTTTCATGGTCCTTACATAAGTACAACATTTTTATACGAACCGGCAAACATTTTTTGCAGGAAGATGTATTATAAAAATTATTTCTACAGGGTGAGTCATTAGTACGTGAGCGGGCCATAACTTGGTTATTTAAAATGATCGACAAACATGTTATATACAAGGTTATCGTAAAGTGCTCATTATGTATTTTTATCAAATTAAGGTCCGGTCTTTCCACCTCCTTTTATAAGTTCCTGATAACTATTTGGCAGATTAGAATATGACATTTCAGTATTTTAGTTTTCACAGTTTAATCTGCCAAATAGTTATCAGGAACTTAAAAGGAGGTGGAAAGACCGGCCCTAAGTTAATAACCAAATGTGAAAGAAATTCGATTGCTTAAACAATGGGATTTCATATGTCCAACAGTGGTTAATGCAAATGTTCGATATGCCTTCCATTTTGCTGCTGTACAATCACCAACTGTTCCTCCAAATTGTACACAGCCTTATTCAGCATTTCTGGTTGAATTGGACCAATTTGCTCTCTAATAGTTTTTTAATTCTTCCAACGTTGTTGGTCGTGTTCTAAACACCAATTTTTTTAAATAACCCCACAGCCAGTAACTCGCTGGGTTAAGATCAGGCGATCTTGGAGGCCATGAATTTACGAAATGTCTGCTTATAACACGATTTTGACAAACATCAGCTAAAAATTCTTTAATTGCTCTTATGAAGACCTTCCTGAATGATTTCATGTGGATTATCTGTTGATCATATTCGACAGTTTTGAGTATTAACTTCACCATTTAGAGAGAAATGGGCCTCATCTGTCCATAAATAGGGGATAACCATTCGGGTTCAATTTCCATCTGAGCCAATATTTGTAAAGAAAAATCATACCTGATAGGAAAATCTGCATCATTTAATTCAAACAGCAGTTTAAGTTTATAGGGATATATTTTTAGGATTTTGCATAAAATTTTCTAAACCGTAGTGTATCGCAATTGCAATCGTTTTGATATCGAATTCACATTACTGATTGCTAACGGATTAGTGTTGCGGCTATGTTTTGATTTTCCAGAAGAACTTCTGCAACTTGGACATCATTAATCCTTGGTCTTCCTGATCTTGGTAGGTCAGTTACAGACCCTGATCTTTCAAATTTGCTAATCAAATTACGGTACGCTTTCATTTGACAGGGCCCTGCTCTCAAACTCATTTTCGTACTAAATATTCGTAATCCAGTAGTGTTATTTCTGCCGCACTCGTAATAACATTGTACTAAACCAATTCTTGTTTGTAGATCCATGTTATTAAAGTTTAAATCGTTTCAATTTACTTTTACGTGAGTTTTATTTTGAGAACGATTATCTAAATCGCCAATGATTACGTTTCATACTTGTATTACCAGTTGATGCAACAGCTCTTTTGTTTTCCATAGATACAGTAACCACAGATGAGGATTTTCATTATCCGAAATGTGGTTGTTTCAACTACTAAAATCACCATTGCGCCTGAAACATGCTTCATCAGTTTGTTTCTCATTTCACTAATTTTTTCAACCATAAAAAACGATTTTTTCTACGATCTTGCAAAAAGTGACTACTTTTTGCACTAGTGCAAAAAATACTTTGATACTGTAGGTATTGACTACAGGTTTAATCTAAAGATAATATTTCTTTCGTGTAATTTGAGTATACGTATGAACGTGGTAACTATAGGTACTTAGGTACCATAAAATACTCCTCAAAACGTTATTGTTTGATATTAAACAGTAAAATTTTTTTATCATACACTGTCCGAAAATCATATTTTCGTGAGCCTTTAGCGGCGCGAAAGTAGGTATTTTCACGGCTAGGCGCGAAAATTTTTTAACTTTTCTGTCAATAGGTGGCGCCTCCATTATCTGTCATCGTAGCGTCATTTAATTTCGCATTATAAAGTAATTTTAAGTGAACACATCTGTATTGTTACCATTAATTATTAAACAATGGACGAGACAAGTATCCCGGAGAAATTTCAAGCTTCTGAAAGTGATGAAAGCATGGAAGAAACTGTATGGAAACTTCAATTGTCAGAGAACCTCCAGAAGTGACATATCATCAAGAATATCATGATTTAATTTCAACAACAGTTTTAGAACAAGCCCGGTTATTGAGTTTATATGAATAAGGTATTGCCTTTGCTGATTGCACTATTCATAATCCTGTATTTAATATCAATATTTCAAAGAACTAATTTTCTTTGTAAATTATTTATTCTTATAAAAAACTTTTGAAGTTTATGATTTTTTTCTTGTGTAGGATAAAAAATGTTGTGTGCACCACGGCGGGAAAGTGGTTTTCCGGGATTCCAGAAGTGGCCAGGCTCGGCTTCGCCTCGCCTGTCCATTTCTTCTGTCAGCCCGGAAAACGTCCACTTTCCCGCCTAGGTACACAAAGTACTATTACTCAAATTTTGATTAATCCAAAAATATTCATAGTTACCTATGGATGGCGTCTGACGTTGACAATTTCCGTATTAATTTAAAGTTGTCAGCTTAAACTTTCAATATTTTGTTGTAAAGCTGTTAAAAATGTCGATTTCGGATAGTGAGGAAGAAACTATTTGTACTCTTCCAGATATAATTAAAACAGCAAATGAAGCTACCGCAGATTTATTACCTGATAAATCTAAAAAAGTGTATGAAGTTTGTTACAGACGGTTTATAGACTGGTGTATAGTCTTTCTAATCTCAATTGAAACTGCATAAAAAATTCCGACAAACGATACACGTGCGTAAACAAAGAGGCCGCCGTCGAGGTGCAGGTGTTTCTTTTGTTGGAATTTTTTTTACAGTTTCAATTGACATTATACAGTGAGGTTCAAAACTCTGGAACGCCCCAAATAACTTTCAAAATATTGTTTTTTTGCAAAAACGCTCAGACACGTCAATTTTTGATTCTACTTTTCTGTATTTTATGAGGTATTGATTTATTTGTACAGTGACGTATCACTGAGGTGCAAAAAAATTTTTTTTTTAAATGGCAACCCTAATTTTTTATTCGGAATTCATGAAAAACACATTTTTTTACGTATCTTTGACTAACACTTTACAGAAAAAAACCTTTATGGGGTTACAGAAGAAATTTTTCGATATAAATGCAATTTACAGTTAAATTTACAGTTTACTTTTTTGATGGAAATTTAAATGGGGAAAGATATTTGGAATTCCTAAGAATGGAGTTATTCCCGACTTTAATAATTGGTTTATTTCCACATGCGAATGATCCAAATTCAATTGATGACCAGATATGGTTTCAGCAAGATGGTGCTCCACCTCACTATGCTCTTCCTGTTCGTACTTACCTAAATGAAGTTTTTCCTAATAGGTGGATAGGTCGACGTGGTGCAATAGAGTGGCCTGCTCGCTCCCCAGACCTGACCCCACTCGATTATTTTTTATGCGGCTACGTTAAAGGTCTAGTGTATGAGAGTAGGCCAGAAAATATTGATGAATTAAAAAACAGAATTCAGCAAGTAATAGAAGACATTCCGCCTGATTTTATCAATAATGTTCAAAATGAATTCATCTCTCGTTTAGCTCATTGTCAGGCAGTCAATGGACAACAATTTGAGCATTTGATTTAATTGTAATATTATTGTAAGTAACCTAATTTTTGATATTTTGTTTCAATAAATTGCATTGCATTTATATTGAAAAATTTCTTCTGTAACCCTATAAAGGTTTTTTTTCTGTAAAGTTTTAGTCAAAGATACGTAAAAGAATGTGTTTTTCATGAATTCCGAATAAAAAATTGGGGTTGCCATTTAAAAAAAAATTTTTTTTGCACCTCAGTGATACGTCACTGTACAAATAAATCAATACCTCAAAAATACAGAAACGTAGAATCAAAAATTGACGTGTCTGAGCGTTTTTGCAAAAAAACAATATTTTGAAAGTTATTTGGGGCGTTCCAGAGTTTTGAACTTCACTGTATAGACTATAAGACAAAGTTTGTTAAGAACATTACTGAAAACGTCCTAGCGTATTTAAAAGAAAAGTCAGAGATATTATACTAAAACCATCGGCTTTTTGGTCAGAGTACTCAATGTTAAAGGGCTACACTTTTAATCAATTAAAAATGTGGAAATTCGACATTTTACCAACTTAATTCCATTTTTAAAGAAGTCGGTAGGATACCGTACAAGAAATCAAAAATTTTTAACTTTATACTTGTGTTCTGTTATAGATATAGTTGCAGTATTTGGCATTGCAGGAGCATGCCGCAGGAACGAGTTACGAAACTGACATTAAATAATAGCCGTTTTCTTTTGCACCTGATTTCTGAATCATGATTACAATATCTGCAATGTTATTCCTGGATTTAAAAAATAAAGGAGGGTGATTGGCTGATATCAAATCATGATCTCGAAATCAGGTGCAAGAGAAAAGGACACATATTAATGACATGGATTCTATCATAACCGGAAAAATTCCCGATATCAAAACAAACAAACCTCGATCATTTGTCATAAGCGGTAAAATTAGATGTTTTAATTTTGTTGAAATGTATTATAGCAAATATACATCCCTTCATCCCCAGCCTACTAGTCACACTAGATTTTTTATAAGATATTATAACGGAAAATGTTCAGTTCAACCTGTTGATGTAAATACTTTTAATAAAGTTCCAAGTGATATTGCGAAATACTCAAATTAAAAACCTAATGCAGTACACAGGACACTGTTTTCGTAGATCTTCTGCAACATTACTTGTGGAATCAGGGGAAATCTTCATCTGTAGTTGAAGGCTACACTGAGGAGTCAATTTCTAAACTGAAATAGCGGTTCAAATTCTAGAATGTGAACCAAGTACCAGTACGGGAAACTTCACAACAAGCTGAAAAAGAGTTTTAAGGGAAAAACCCGAGACTTCCGCTAGCAAAAACCAAAACAAAATTCAAAAAACTACTGGAAATGAAGTTTGTCCATCAGTTACCATAGAAACTGTGATATTAAAATTAAAATTAACTCAAAAAAAAATAAATAAAATAAATAAATAACTAGTTTTATCAAAATATCGTTAGTTTAAACGGTTCATGTTATCACAACTATTCTAAGAATTAGTAATATTTCTTATATTGTAAAATACTCGTAAAAAAAATTTGAAATAAAAACAAATTTAATTCGATCGTAAAAAAATGTGTGCCACATGTGCAAAAAGCATATTTGTTGCGATCAGCATGGGCATGATTGCAGCTCTCGACTTCGTCTCGAGCTACAAACTTCATGCATCGTGCAACATATATATACTTTTTGCACTCGTTGCACAAATAACTATTTTAATTTAGTTTAGTTTAGTTTAGTTTAGTTTATTAAATCCAATAGACCTTACGATAGGTATAGGATACGTCAAAACAAGTAGATATACATAAAAAAATCTTTACAACATGATAAAACAATAGATATAAACATACAGATATAAAGCACATACTACATACACAATATGGTCTCACATTAACATTAAAAAATTTACGCTACACATTAAAATCAATATATTCGTCCACACTATAAAATACATTTCCAATAAGATATTCCCTTACTGAACATTTAAACTGCTTGATATTACCACACAATGTAATAGTTTTTGGCAATTTATTGAATAGCTTAATACCCATATAAATTGGATTGTTTTCATAAATGGACAATTTGTGTTTAGGGATACAAAGATTCATTGCATGTCTGGTGTTGAAATCATGGCAATTTCCATTGGTAGTAAATTTATTGATATTCTGCTTTACATAGACTAAAATTTCCATAATATATATACCAGCTACTGTTAAAATATTGTAATCTTTAAATATCTCTCTGCAAGATGTAATTTGTGAAACTCCTGCAATAGTTCGAATAGCTCTTTTCTGAAGGCAAAAAATGCGTGTACTATACTGAGAGCAACCCCAAAATGCAATTCCATACTTTATTATTGAATATATATTTGCGTAATAATATGACATCAGGACATTCTTGCTACAAATTTTTTTCAGTCTATATAAAGCAAAACAGGCAGAACACAGCTTTTTAGATAAGTTACTTATATGTGGTTCCCAACTCAGGCTACTATCGATATATATACCCAAAAACTTTGTTTCTGTCACCTGCACGATACTCTTACATTCATTTTTTATTAAATAACTCTGATTAATATTTTTATTTCTAGGTGTAAAATGGATGAAAACGGTTTTATTTGCATTCAAGTATAGAATATTAGACTTGAACCAAGATGTAAATTTATTTAGTATAATCTGAGTATTGTTTACAGCATCAGTTACAGAGGTTCCACTACATAAGCAGCTGTTATCATCTGCAAACATCACCAAATTGTTATTGCCATGTTCATCCACACTTGGCATATCATTCACAAAAAGAAGGAAAAGTAAAGGCCCAAGGACAGATCCTTGTGGAACGCCAAGTGAGTTGACTAGTTCAACTGATCTAACATTATTAATATCAACCACTTGTGTGCGATCTGCAAGATATGATCTCAGTAGGTTATTCATCACTCCTCTAAGTCCATATAATTCAACCTTTTGCAATAAAATATCATGATCTACAAGATCAAAAGCTTTACTAAGATCCATGAACAACCCGATTGTTTTTTCATTTTTGTCCAGTAAGTTATAGAGTGTTACCAAAAAGTCCAAAACAGCTGTTGTCGTTGATTTATTTCTTCTAAACCCATGCTGATTACTACATAAAATGCCAAACTTATCCAGAAATTTTGTAATTCTAATATGAATTGCCTTTTCCAATATTTTTGATAAACTGGATATCAAAGCTATGGGTCTATAATTTTCTGGGCATGTATGATCACCCTTTTTATACACTGGAATGACTCTGGCTGTCTTAAGAACTTCCGGGAACACTCCATTTGAAAAGGACATATTTATTAGAAACACCAGAGGGCAAGTAATATACTTTATACATGATTTCAAAATATTTGCACTAATACTATCCAATCCTACAGAGTTAGAGATCTTCAAGTCACCGATTAAACTGTTTACAAATTTCTCATCCACTGGCTCTAAGAACATTGTTGGATAGTTATTATTTTCTTTAACTGTACAATCTCGTAATTGACCATTACTTATCAGTTCTCTATTTAGTTTTTTTGGCTCATCAACAAAAAATGCATTAAAATAGTCCGCAATTTCTTTAGGATATTTCAATAGGCCATTTTTTGAATTTATTTCTGTAACATTTTTTATATCTCCTTTTTTATTTCTTACTTCCTTGTTTATTATATTCCAAACAGCTTTACTTTTATTATTAGCTTCAAAATACATTTTATCATTACTCATTTTTTTCGCTTTTATTATTACCTCTTTGTAAACCTTCTTATATTGTTTGTAAAATACCTTATCAGTTGGATCATTAGTCAAAGATAATTGATTATAGAGGTTTTTTAATTTTTTTGATGAAGTCTGGATTCCCTTAGTGACCCAAGTTTTTTTATTAGCACAATTATTTCTACAAATTTTTTTAAACGGAAAAGAAAGCTCAATGTAATATTTAAAAGTATCAACAAACACCTGAAACGCTTGATTTGTATCATGACAGTTGTATACATCATACCACGATTCACGACTGATATGAGAAACAAATGTTTGATAGTTACTGTGGCTTAAAGATCTTATTGAGATGAACTGGTTTAGAGACTTATTTATTCCCTCAACTTTAAATGCTAATATTTGGCTTGCATGATCAGACATTAAGTTGTGGCACACTTTGCATGTCATTTCCAACAAACTAAAGTTGGTGCACATGTAATCAATAGATGTTGATGAATTATCTGTTACTCTAGTTGCCTCGTGTACATTGTTATATATGCCATAGGAATTAAAAAGGTCAGTTATAGTTTTTAGACTCTTTGAATTACAGAGCTGGTCTATATTAAAATCACCACAAATAATAATTTGAGCGTCTGAACCAGTACATATAAAGTCCAAGATATTCTCAAATTTTACAAAGAATGCATCAAGATTATCTGCATAATGTCCCTAATAAAATAAACAGAACTTCCAAAACCATATTATCTTTTTTCTGCCAAAACGGCTCTCATTTGCGGACATATTTATTTAATACAAAATGTTTATTTTTGATGTTCCCTACAACCCTTAAAAGTTTGTTTTTGGGACACCCAGTATACATAAATATAAATATTTATTTCTTTATTTTCTGATATGTGATATATATTTATTTATTTTTGCCTTATTTATATCCTGAGTGCACTGGTTTACATTTTTTGGGACTAATTAACTGTCGAAGTTAATTAAAGCAGATCAAAATATTTTTTTATTAATAGGTACAGTGGTTTCGTAAAGTTGTGGATAAAATCGTTATTTTGTAAATAACCAATTTTTTAAAAAATCGCTCGGACCCGTCTATTTTCTTTTACTATTTTTCCTCTATTTTAGGTAAGTATACAAAATTGTTTACAAGGTGACTTAATGAAGCTACGTCGATATACATTTTAACATTTTAAATGGGACACTCTGTATTTTTTACATATTTGGAATCAACTCTTTTTAACGACTACGGTCATAATATTTTATGGTCCATTTCTAATAATATATGGGAAATATGCCCAAAAAAGTGAACCATCAGAGCGTTGTGTTGGAGAAAGACTGTGCCTAGCAACAAATCGATATTCTCTTTCTAGCACATTGCTCTCATAATACACTGTTTTGGGCATATCTCCATTATTATTAGAGATAGACCTATAAAACCTAATTTGACCGTATTCGTAAAAATAGTTTTTCCCAAATATGTAAAAAATTCAGAGTGTTCTATTTAAAATATTAAAGTTTATATAGCTTCATTAAGGGCAAAAATAAAAGAAAATCGACGGTTTCCTCAAATTTACGACATGCAATTTTTTTTTCGTCCTGGCTAAAAGATAATACGTGAAAAACCAAACAACTTTTGTATTTAATCTTTTTTTATAACTTTCTTAATAACCCCTGTAGGTAGGGGTCAAAATATACACGAATACCCTGTACCCCTGTTCAAGCTCTTATTTACTTTTCCACTATAAACAATATTTTAAAATATAACTACCTAGTGCAAATTCTTTTGTAAAGCAAACATTTCTCCATATGTAAAAAAGTAATCGTTTTTGTATGCTAGCAAAGTGATTTCACACGAGGATTTAATTTTATGTAAATTGCGGTCTGTTATTAGACAAATTTGAGGGTGGAATGCAACTGGTGGTTAATTATAAAACCTGTATATCTCTTTCCACAGAAGGGGTGAGAGTTGGTGGTTGAAATTAAAAACACGCAGATAAATGCTCATAAGTATATTTAATTTGGTAGAAAAATATTCGATAATTTACACAACAATGTACAAACATTATAGTAAATTTTTCAGAGTTCGCTACAGGGTCAAATAAAAATATCACTAGATTACCTATCACTTAAATACAACGACCCTGTGAGAACGAGGTAAATATATATACTACATTCTTGCAAACATTGCAAACAGAATAAATACCTATAGGATAAGAAACTTTGGCAAACCACAGTAAGAGATCTTTTCAATTAAGAAATGTACTAATTAGTCTATACGCAGAATATAAATAAATGTACATAGTAGGTAGGTACTCGTTTGAGCTTGAAAAAGTTCAAATTATTTGGCACTATTTTTACATTAAGACTCATATAGAGTAATACTAAATGGTTGAATAGTTATCCCTAAACTGTATTACTAACAAATATGTACAAATGACTGTTTATAATACACCATAGGTAGCAAAGGAACCCCGGGCATATTATATATTTTTTAATTTTAGACTAGGTAATTTAAATACAACGTGACTGTAGAAAACTGTACATAATAAACTACATAAATGCAATGTAACACTTTAAACTAAAACATTTGGTATTCAGCTTTAAAACCTTTGTCATATCAATTGTCATATTAATAACCTAAATAGAATTAACTACACAATCTCACTTTCTTCTCACTTTGGTTTTGTTCTGCAGTTCGCCGTTTTTTCGCTCGGCCCCCTTCTTCACGTTTTTCAACAGAATTTCGAACTGCAAGATCTGCATCTTGGTGACAGAGGGTGCGCTGCATGTTTCCAACCATTTAAGGAACTTTTCACCATGTTCTAGGGCTTCCTTTTGGCTCTGGGCTTCCTCCTCTTGCTTGCTATCCTTCTTGTTCGCCGCAATGTTATTGTGTAATATGATGTCATCGAGAGCAAACCTAGCCTTGTTTTTGTTGTTGGCTGCAGTTTTATTATTTGCGGATTTGTCGCCGTTAACCACCAAATTTTCTGCGTTCTGTACATCCTTGGTAAGTTGCTGATATAAAATTGGTTTTTCGGGAGTCGAGCACTGCTGTTCTTGCTGTGCTTGGTAGCTGTAGCCGGCATCTTTGTACCATTTCCAGAACCACGAACTCTGATCTGCTGTGACACCGTTGAACCCGTTCCGAGATACGTTCGTGTTCACAGACGTAGTCGTTGGTCGAGTCGAAGGCGTCGTAGTAGACGTCGTGGTGCCGTTAGACTGTGGTTGTGGTATATTAGGCAATGTGTTCTGTGCCAGACTCAACCTGGTCTGTTGGTTTTTAAGCCAATACCAAATGGATTCGTTCACTGACTGCTGATCCTTTGGTAAGTGTTTATTCTTTTCTTGATCCACAGTGGTAAGAAGACCTCCTGACGTAGACATATGGGTACTGGTTTCAACAGGAGAGGTGACCTTACTTTTGCCAGCAGCTTGTTGAATTCCGGCTGCCTGTTGCTGCATTTGTTGATGCTGTTTTACCAGTATATTGTTCCAGTGGTTGAGCATAGTAATACTTGCACTCAAATCTGCTAAATTTGTGGTGTTGTGTAAAATGGGTACCGTTTCTGGTCTGTTGAGGCCTAGTTCTACGCTCATACGCGCAAGTTCGGCTCTATTTCGGTCCCTCTCTGTAGCGTGGCCATTTGTACATTTGGGGGCCTCAGTTTTTGTGTTCAGGTTCAATGGGATATTGTTTGGCTCAGATTCGATTTTGGTAGAATCTATCACCCCGTAACGAGTTTCGGAATTGGGAGAAAAAGTGCCGCTGTTATTTTTCAAACTCAAGTTAAATGGTTGCATCGCAGAATCGTCCAACCTGGCTTTTTTATTTTGTGATTCCAATGATTCGTCTGTGTCCGGACTAGACTGTCTGGAGAGATACGATATTTTATCTTCATTTTTGCACCACCCCCTGAGGGTGGACTCCGGCACTCCAATATCCCTTGCGACGGAGGCTTTGCTCTCTCCATCATGTACACGGCGAATCGCATCCAATTTCTCGTGGGCCGTAAGCGACCGCATCGGCCGTTTTCCCGCTCGAGCAGACATTTGTACCGCACTGTATGTCACAGCCGACTGAAAGTCTCTGTCTTATATTTCTGCTTTAATATCACACCACAGCACGTGGTAATGTTTATATGCAATGTGGCCGGCAGCCAATGGAATCCGCTGGCACAGTGCGCAGTTCGAAAAAGTCAGAATAACCGTTGTAAAACCTTACACAGAAACAAAACTTGCGGCGAAGTTTTGACGGATGCACTCGAGATAACGAACCGGCGGGTGCACAGACTTTCACAATTTTGAACCGCACGCGCTAGCTACTACTGCACTACTGATAAATTCTTCTGTTGAGAACAGGTATACGACAGTAATTAGTACCTGTCTTCACTAGGGAGGAACCTCACAGGGCGAGTGGCTAGTGGCGAATAGTTTCTTGCGACTCTAAACCGGTGGTCAGTTTCCTTTGTCCAGTCGATCAATACGAGCAACGGACGAACACGGACTGAGCGCAGGGCAGGCAAGCAGCAGGGTGGTAGGTTCGCGGGTCCCCGCTGATGGCTTGACGTGACACCCTCCCAGCCCCCACCACCCTAGGGACGAATCGGGGGAGCTTCTCTTGCGCGAAGACGCATTCACGCAGCCGAAGAGTCAGGCGAACACGAGAACCACGTCGTACCGGCAGGCCATCACGTGCTTGAACAGCTGATGGGTGGGTGATGCAGGTCCTCCGGTACGTCACATGGATTGCGAAAACAACCCCCTCGATCCCTCCGACCATCTCGTCCGTGAGCAGATAGATATTCGCGTCACTACAAATACAGAACAAGAACAGAAAGCGCTCACCTAAATCTCAAACACAAGGCGGACAAAAAATTCAACTTTCAACCGCAATCAAATTCAAAATTTGATAGATACACATTATCTACAAAAAATTTGCTTTGGCGTAGGTACTCAACTTACGAAAGAAATCTAAGCGAATCTAATTCAAATACGCCAATAATTTAAGCAATTACACAATAGCCTGAAAAACAGTAGAAAATAAATATAAGTATATACTTGGTGCAGTATAATGAAGTAGCAAATTTTTATAGTTTGCTTGAGAACCAGTGGCGCAGCCAGGGGGGGGCCAGGGGGCCCGGCCCCCCCCCCAAGCCTTCTATGAACAAAAAAATAAAGAAGCATAATTTCTATTAGTACAAAGCACAAAGAAATTATTAAGCTTTTTAGGGTATTGTTTCCTTCGCCCGCTTCCAAAAGTAAAGAACAGGATGTTCAGTCATTTCTGAAGCTGCACAATGTATATGCTAATAACGATTTTTTCGAAACATTCAGCAACGAAAGCATTTTGAAAGGAGAATTTGAATTATGGAATAAAAAATATTCAGATGCAGCAGATTCAACTCCTTCTAATGCGGTTCAGCTTTATATTGATTGCAACGAGACTATATATCCCAATATAAAAAGACTATTACAAATTTTCATAACTTTACCAGTTACAACAAGCACAGCCGAAAGATCATTTTCTAGTCTGAAATATTTAAAATCATACCTTAGAAGTACAACTGGACAGATTAGATTAAACGGACTGGCACTACTATATGTAAATGAAAATATACATCTGTCCTGTGAGGAAGTTCTTAATGAACTAGCCAAACGAAGACGAAGATTAGGACTTTCAAGAACTAAGTACTATATATTGTTCAATTTTTTATTATGTTTTGGAAAATATTTTATTTTATTACTTCTATTATATTTTTTATTACTGTTCATTGTTCTGTTTTTTATTTTTAATAAATTCATGATATTGGTATTTATTTATTATTTATGAATGAGGTAACATAATATTTTCCAACCATTTTCTGAAAAGTTTTCCTCGTCCTCTGGGAAGATCGATTCTATTGGCCCCCCCCCCAAATGAATTTTCTGGCTGCGCCACTGTTGAGAACGAATAATTAATTCATAACAAACTAAAGTAGCTTATCGTAGGGTCAAAATCAATAATTATTTTATTGTTTCAACCCTTTTCTTCTTGTCAGTACTTTTCTAAAAACCAGAAAGTCAGGAACAAACATAATTTATCTTTTAAATTTTATTCAGAGAATTTTCAGTTTGCTGGTCGCAACTTTGATTAATAGAAACTTTCAATCAATTGAGATAATGGAGGTCGCATAGGGATCCAGTTCATTTCACCTATAGATAATGTCTGTAACCTATTTGTGGTGTATTTTGAAGATTCATAGTTTGTTTCTTTTGGGATTACACCACCTGTAAAATAACAAAAAGCAGAAAACCAGAAGTATACAAATTAAATATTCAAAGTGTAGTAACAAGGCAAACTTGTTTTCCCCAAAAAACCACTGTGTAACGTGTGATAAAATAATATTTGATATATTGACTAAATTTTATCAGTGCTTTTTCAGTTTATACAAAATTCTATAATATTATATGTCATATTCTAAAATATGTCCAAATAAAATAGTTATAATAAAATTTTAAAGTATTTTTTGTCAAATTGACATTTTTAATTTTAAATTGTCATCACATGCACTGATCACTATGATATTATTAATTTTCCATTGGTAACATCTTTTTGAAGTAGAGGAAGCCATGTTTGATCTATGAATATTGTTTCTGATGAGATACAATTATCACCATTAAGTTTAATGAAAGCACTTTCTTTTAATTTTATTTTAACCGATTTTTCTTCTTTTTGTAAAACTTTAGCCTGTGTCCAATCAACTCGATGACCGTTATCCCATAATTTTTTACTAATGTAGACCTATCAACTTGGTAATCCTTAACATAATTTTTATGTTCGCGGATCCTTATTTGTAATGGTCTAGATGTTTCACCAATATAATATTTACCACATTCACAAGGAATCTGGTAAATACAATTTTTTGAATTTTGATCATTATTAATTGGTTTATTGTTATTATTATTATTTCACCTATATTTTCTCTAATAAAAAGGGATGACATATTTATTTAATAGCATTTAGTCTAATTTTTATTTACAAGAATGGTTTTTAAATAGTAATAATAGGATACCTAATAGGATTTAGTTTAGATTTCTGAGACTGGGTGGTTTTTCTTTTATCAAAAGCCGTGTAAGTTTTACTCCTGCAAAATAAAAGTTAAGTATCTTTCTCGACAATGAATACATACCACGGAATCTTATCGCCGCACAGGCGATTCTCCGAACACCGTTTAAAAGTTGAAGGACCATTAGTGGAGATAACAAATGTTTGCATATTGGCTGCCCCGCAACTGATTGTTTTGTAAATCATGAATTTTATTGTTTCCACAGCCATTAGCTGACTATGCACATACAACCGAATGTTTAGAATAGCTTCCAGATTACGATATATCGTTTTTAATTTGTTTGAAAAGTAATTAAATTATGCGGCAGCAGTAAACTTCCTTTCGTGGATAACTTTATCGCGATCGTTAGTGGTGGTTATCGGGACACGTTTGTGTCATCGCTGCATTTTTAAATTATCTATCACATTTTTTCATAATGCTTGTATAAAAAATAATGAAACGCTACTGAAATGATAGTAAAAGGAAAAGGTATAGTAATGTAAGATTGATATAATATCCGTAAGTACATATACAGGGTGATTTTTTGGGGTTCATTATAAGTATCTCAACGCAAAACTATTTCGTTCCGAAAATATGATTGTTCATTTTCAGATCAAAATAACTGTTACGCTTTATGCCTATACCAGTCGGCTAAAATAATAGGCAGTGACTCATGATCTAATTAGATACAGAATAGGGACGAGGTGTAAATACTTAATACATAGCGGCACAAACGTTTGCACATAGAAAAGTGATGCCGCTTACGCATTACTATTGAACAGAACTATAAATTGTCTGTTCCATGGTGGTTGCATGCTTCTCTATTCGATGCCACCACAATTCTTTACGTCGGATATAGTTCCGTCTTTGTTTAACGGGTTAAAAAACGATTGAACGATATGCAATCTATGCAACAAAAGTCAAGAGTGTCTAGAAGATCGGACATGCGCATTTCACACACATCCAAGTAGTTCATCGCAGCCTGACATAAGCGTAGTATGCGGGAAATGCTGTAATTTGTGTCTGGACTGCATATATTAATTGGTGAACTTGGTGATGTGTTACTTAGTTTATTTAGTGTTCGAAGAAAAGGATTTTATTTTGGAAGCGATCGCGGGGAGCAATGGATTAGAAACGCGTAAACGATCTCATCTGACAAGCGAGGAAATTCGTATGATAAAATGGAGCGATTAAAAGCGCGTGATAAAAATTTAAGTGTAGTGGATGCGGCGGAACTGTGTAGTGAATTAACAAAAGTCTTCGTTCGTAGTGTATTTCGTGCAATAAAATATGGAGACACAGACTCCATTGCTCTGGCAGAAGACAGCGATTTGCCCAAACTCTCGTATAAATTGCTTATAAGGACAATGCATGAAATGAATTTCAAATATTGCAAACGGAATCGGAAGAGTATGTATGCTTATAGAGAAAAATGAGATTGTGACATGGAGACGAGAATATTTGGAGAAAATAAGAGAATTTCGCGCTTTAAATAGAAAAATATATTATATGGATGAGACATGGTTAAATGAAGAATGTGTAGACATGTGTTGTGTAGTGTAGTGTAGTGAAATGAAGTGAAGTGAAGTGAAGTGAAGTGTTAAATAGTAAACTTGCTCCGGAATGTGATTAATCGCGTTTTCGGTGGCGGCTGTGGGTTGGTGGTGGGCCATCAACACTTAAAAGCGTTCTTTTAATATCTGTGGCAATATTCATCAATTTCGTTCGATGTACAACTAATCTGTAAGGTGAGTTTGAAAAACAATTCACAATTTCTATAACACCGTTCATGTTCTGATATTTTTTATATTTATTTGACATTATTAGCACCTTTCCAACGATTTTTGCGTACGCCTATGGAATTACAGTCCCCACCACAATTTATTACGTCACGCGGTAATACGTCACTGCCTATTATTTTATCCGACGGGTGTAGTGCATTACATTTTTAAATCATTTGTGCAGTTCTAACAAACTATTAAATACCTACATGGAGGGCAACACAGTGCATGGTGATTAAAGGAAAATTTAAATACCTATACAAAGCGTTTCACGGTGGCCATACCCATTATAATATGTCAGAACCTACTTAGAAGATTTGGAAACTGGGATAAATACCCCGTATATTATTGTATTTTTGAATTCTATGCGGTATTTCAGGAGAACTTTCATAAAACTTTCCAATACGAATTCTCAGCCGATTCTGTCAAATAAAATTTTTAAAAAATATTTGTAAAATTCCCTAACTTAAAATTAAATATGTCTTTAATAAATTAATATTTAATAAAGATATTCATATGGGAAGTTTTTGAATATCTATGCTTTCTAGCTGTTGAACAGTTACTTGTTTAGAAGTGTATACAAGATGCTGAAAATTTAGTATGAAGTTTTATTAACTTCAAACCAAGAAAAGTAGATTTTTTAAATAGAGCACATATTATAGCATATTATGCTGCAAAATTTTATTTTCTGTCAATCTGTATTACACTTCCCTCTACCTATCTCTTTTTGTTTTTATGTTATTTATGTTATAGACTATAGACTCTTAACTACGATAACAAAAATCTTTAAATTTTTTGCAACTATGGCTATAAATAAAGTGACAGCAGTATTCAGTAACAACAAACAATTATCCGATGACAGATAAGTTGATTATCTTGATACTTGATAATTTTGTTCTGTTTGTTTACTGTTAGTATTTTTGTTATTGTAATTAAAAGTCTTAATTACATAAAAACGAAAACAGATAGGTATAGGGAAGTGTAACACAGATTAGCACATAATAAAATTCTACATCATAATATGTTATAATATACAGGGTGTTCCATTTAAAAACTCTTGGCTTGAAGTTAATGGGACTTGATACTAAATTCTCAGCACCCTGTATACAATATACATTTAAACAACTGTTAAGGTACAGCTAGGAAGCTCAGATATTCAACAACTTCCCATATGAATATCTTTGTTGAATATTATTTTTTAAGAGAAATAATAAATTTTAAGGGGGAATTTTACAAACATTTTAAAAACATTTGATTTGGCTGAGAATTCGTATAGGGAACTTTTCTGAAAGTCCTCCTAAACTAACGCGTAGAATCAAAAAATGCAACTAATATACGGGGTGTTCCATTTAAAATAAGAAAGTTAACGGCAACAAGTGTCACGAGCATGCCATTATTTTATATGAGGAGAGCATACTCAATAACCCCGCAGTTTACAAATCTTCACTCTTTAAATCTAAGTAGTCTCTGACATATTTTAATGGGTCAACCATCTATCTATCAATAATTAATAGATATATCGATGTATTCTGCCAACGAGCAGGTGGCTCAGGGCTTAGCGTCTCGATCGCTCAACCCAGAGGTCGTGGGTTCTAATCCTCATTCCGCCAAACAATTTTTCATTAAATTGTTTGCTCGTAGATCAAGGCTTATTCGCAGGGATGGCTTGGCAACCATCCTGGCGATGGTCTAGGATGGGAAGAATATCAACTTGGTGTTAATGTGAGAGATTAAAATCAGTTGATGTTTGACTTGTCCCCGTAACTAATGAGGTTTTCCAGGTTTCCCTCATTCCAGCACTGAATGGTGGTTAGGGCCTTCCAACGTAAGTCGTTCCTGAGGCGCAAATGCGGCCCGCGAAATAATAATATGCCGCCCCCTCTCCCACACAAGTCTCAGACTTTCGGGCTAATCCTTGTGATTAGAATGAGGGGTAGAGATATTATTATTATTATTATTATTATTATTCGATATATTTTAGATATCGATAAATGAATATATCTAATGAACTATTGCAATTAATAGAGATAGGAGATAAATAGTGTTTTCTTAAGTTATCTTTTTACAAATTTGTTAAATTTAAAATTGTTTACTGTATATCGACAATTCTTATCCTTACCACCAAGTCGAGAAACCCATAAATGCAAGAAGACAAAATTAAAAACCTATTTATGAAACGAATAACTTAAAACAGAATAACAATTCAATAATAATAATAATAATAATAATTTTATAATAGTAATTTATTTACAGGCCTTACATGTTAAATTTTTCAGAACTTACATGTTACATTTAATTCTATGACAAGTAAATAGTATAGGAAATAGAAAAAAAAGAGATACTCCACAGAAGCTACTACGCAGCTTGTATGTGGCAAGTAGGTCTAGCAATAACTATTCTTAGCAAATACCAAAATCCAAAATCAAAAAACTAAAAAAGGGAAAAGAGAAAAAACCCAAAAAAAAAATAACTAACTAAAAATAGGAAGATGAATATTTCTCTTTATAATTATAATATAAGTAATATTGTATAAAAGTAACTAACTTCAGTGGGATATTTGATATTGTTTAAATACATATTATCAGATTACCCACTTAGCCAATATTAATTAACTAATTAATTATATAAATTATAATTAATAATAATTAATTAATATATAATATAAACTAATATAAACTTAAAAATATGTAGGTAGCTAAATTTATGATATGGCATATTTAAAAAAAATCTTTTCTAACTCATTTTCTAACTAATTTTCTTAAAAGATATTTCAGAGTGGTTCCTTTTATACAGATTTTAAAAGTGTTTAGGTTCGCATACATGTTTTTCCTTATGTTAGTAAGTATTTTCCGTTTGTTAGTTTCATATATTGGTGTGATAAGAAGTCGAAAATTATATAAAATTCAATTAAATTTGTATTTTAGAATGAATTCAGTAGAGTCCTTCTTTAGAATTTCATAATTACCCTTAAATTAGTGTAGATATTTTCAATGGAATCTCTTGACAAAATAACCACTTTTTACTGTCAAGAAAATGCACTTCCTTAGATAAGAATTTTGAAAATAAGAATTTATTTGCTTTACGAAAATAAATTAAAATTGAGAAAAAATGGATGTAAGGGTGAATTACTTAATTTTATGGCAAAATATTAAATATTTCATAATAAAGCAGGATAATTTCTTAAACTATGATTTTTTTTAAATCTCTGTATCAAGCGGGTAAAAAATCTGAAAGAAGTAAAACAAATTATGCAGATACTTTTCGATACTCCATAGGTATCGAAAAGATAATGTATCTAACGATTTTTAGAACTAATGTAGTCAAAAGAAGTTTCGAAATTATTATTTCCTCAAGTAATTTTAGAAGTAAGTCCCATGGTTTATTATTTGGAAGTTCTTGACAATTAAATGATCCATAAAATTAATTATGAAAAGCAACCTAGCAAGAAATTGTATATTTATTTAGGTTAGATCTGGTGCAATATACCTCCAATATATAGAACGGGGATATAGTTGAAAATAAATTTGAGAGCTTTATCTAATACTCATAATATAATAATATACCAGGTAGGTATGTAATAAATAACGCTGTTAAACCAAGAACAAAATAGCAGAAACCAGACACTACCCGTACTTATACTTCCATATTTCCAAGTAATTCGCAAGCACTACAACTCTTATTCTTAAGACAGTGATCAACACAAATATAATCAGTTATAGCCCCTAGCCACCATAAAAATAATTAAAGGAAATATATTAGAGGGATATTATTTCTTCGAATATAATCTCAGACTAAGCCGCCGGCACCTAATTACAAACACAGTATACTTAATATTTATAATTTTTATCCCTTTAACACGGTAATAAACATTTTGTTTAAACACAAGACAGCAGAAACGCTATCTATACCTACCCTATTTTCCAGGTAATCGCAAGCCCTCAAAGGATTATCGGTGTTACCATTTTACCCTTGAAACTATTTTGATTTAATAGATATACCGGATGCATTTATAGTGGAGTAACAAGCTTGAGAAAAGACGCTCCGTTCTCGAAAAACAATTTTTTGGAGTATAACCAAATCAGACCAACATCGGCTATACGGAATGGCCAATTCAGACATTTTTGTCTTGGGCACATTTTTTTTTATTAACAAACATAATCCTAACTGATGAATTTTCTTTCACTGTATTTTTTTATATATATATTACTCAATACATACAGTGCGAAAGTTTAGAATGGAAACCGTAAATGAAATGCGCCCTGTAGAGTTTTCGCAAAAACGCTCGGACACGTCAATTTTTAAATTCAATTTCGCTTCTTTTGATACCATTGTTTTGGATGTGACGTCATTAGGTAATCTTTGTGACGTCATCATGATATTTTTTCAAATGGGAATGTCCAGTTCTTTCATTAAATTTAAATAGAGAAAATATTCCTGAAAATGGCAATATACGACACTATGGCCTTAAAGTGGATAGTTTTTGAGATAAAGTCCTTTGAAGTTTGAAAAAAGAAGAAGTAGGCTAGTCAAAAAAAAATTCTATTATTTGATCCTGATAGTGACAGTTAAAACTAATTGTCACAGTCGGTTATTCTTTAATATTTTTTTGTGATAATTAAAAATGGTACGAACTTTAATAGAAAAACAAAGAATGAGATCTTGATTTTGAGAGGTTGGGAGGAAATGAAAAGATCAATTAATTAAGTATGCAACATTTTCAGTAATAGATATCCGAATGAACCACGCATTAGAAAATCAACAGTGAGTAAGAAGTAAATTTATCCGGTTGGGACATGTGATAAAAAGTTTTTTTTGACTAGCCTACTTTTTCTTTTTTCAAACTTCAAAGCCCTTTATCTCAAAAACTATCCACTTTAAGGCCGTAGTGTCGTATATTGCCATTTTCAGGAATATTTTCTCTCTTTAAATTTAATGAAAGAACTGGACATTCCCATTTGAAAAAATATCATGATGACGTCACAGAGATTACCTAATAACGTCATATCCAAAACAATGGTATCAAAAGAAGCGCAATTGAATTTAAGAATTGACGTGTCCGAGCGTTTTTGCGAAAAATCTACAGGGCGCATTTCATTTACGGTTTCCATTCTAAACGTTCGCACTGTATATCAATTCTCAATATATGGGTGGTTTTTTCATATGGAAAAACCTATTGATATGGAAAAAAATAGCAGGTACACCTCCGTTTTTGATAGTAATTTTTTAATAAGCGGTTTTTCTTTTTTTCTCCAAAACGAAGCAAGATACGAAAAAAATTCAAGAAACAAAAAAGTTGTATTTTTAGTTGCTGAATGCGAAAAAAAAGTCAGAAGCGCACATTTTATTTGTCAAAAATTTTGGCGAAGCTTCCCCAGGATGCCACTGGACTTAATAATTTTAATCTAGGGCAAAATTACCCCCTTTTTATTGAGAAAAAAGATATTGAGTTTTTAAAAATAATGTTTAATGCACGAGGATGCTTTCGTAGACTAGTTTCTATTTTACCTATTGTTTTGAAGCATCAAACGTCACCAAAATAGTGTTTTGACCCATACCATTTGCAAGTATTATGTCAAAAATAGTAGTGATTATTCGATATATAGAAATTTTAATTATAATAATAATAAAAAATGAACATCCCTAATTCATGTTAGATAAACTATGTAGTTCGTATCAAACGATTTTGAAGATACTATAATTTCTACTTTTTTTTACTATCATTTAAATACTCCAGTCACGTCAAAATCGCCGTTTACTGCAGGCAGTAAAAACCATCGGCATCCATTAATCATTTTTTATTTCTACAATAAATTCTGGGGTTTATATACTTCAGTTTAAAGGTGTGTAAAAAATCAGTTTAAATTCATGGCTGTATTCCAGTAGCACTACTTTCACCATTGAGGCTACCGCCAAATAATTGGTCGCTATAATCCAGTACAGGGTGGTTCAAATTTTTATGTTTGCGGAAGTTACCGAGAATCTGTAATATAGATAAAGCAAATTCGATGTCGATTCCTGACTCGATTTTGATATACACGATATGTAAATAAAAAATGGCTGGCTACTCAAATGATAAATACAATTTAATAAAATGTCTTAATCTAAGAAATGAAAATGCAAATTCAGCCAAATTTAGCCATTTTTTTATTTGTATAAACTGACTCAACAATGTAAAATGTCAATTTTTTTGTTTTACCAGCCTTCTAAGTCAGCCAATTACTATAACCCAGCAATATTGATAACTTTTCATATTTTCCAGAAATTGTTCGAAAAATGATATATAAACTATAGATATTTGGAATACCTTTTCAGTTTGCTTTCCATTTTATAAATAATATACAGGGTATTCCATTGAATAAAATTCAAGTTGTGGTTAAAACATGAAAACGAAAAATGTATTCAAATTTGTTTTTATACCATCAAATGTAAGTCTAAAAAGTGCCTGTAAAATGCTTAAATCATTTGAAGGTACCTTGAAAGGAAAATGAGAAAAGGGCATAGGTAAGAGATAGAAGTATGCGGTTTACGCCATTGCTATTTTTTCGAAAAAAAAAGCAAAGAACTCGTCCATCAGATTTGTTCTATCTCTTAAAGATTCTCGGTGACACTCGAAAACAAACCATTTTGAACCACTCTGTCTGTACAATACAATAAATAAGCTTTCAGGTCTAACGATTTTCAGGCCGGTGTAGGTATAATATCTCACTGTAGATCACTTAAAAAATAATGGAGACCTCCTATCACTGTAGCTTAACAATCAAAATCGAGTAATATAGGTATTATTGACAGTTGGCAACCATAAACTATTAAAGTCTGTCTGTGCAGTAATCGCACGGATAAGAAGACATATACCTAGAAGGTTAAATGTATATAATTCGGTGGATATAATCTCAGTCAAAGCCGGAAAGTAGTTATAAAGGCATTAAAATTCTATCACAAATTTTATTACCTTACTAAGTAATAAAGCAGCA
The DNA here is from genome assembly GCA_963924545.1 of Pogonocherus hispidulus. Lineage (NCBI taxonomy): Eukaryota > Metazoa > Arthropoda > Insecta > Coleoptera > Cerambycidae > Pogonocherus > Pogonocherus hispidulus. Next base: position 83,129,114 of record OZ004693.1, read on the forward strand.
CGCCAATATTATTATACCTATGTATTATTCTTACGGTCATTATAAATTCCACACCTTAGCATTGGTTGTCCGTTGTTTTTAAATATAGAAACATGTTTGAATAATACGAAAGCGTAGAACGGTTATTATAGCATTTTATTTGTATACTTCCCAGTTTAAGCTGTAAAGTTAGTTAAATAATGCCCCTCATTATAATCACAATTATTATCCTGAGAGTCTGAGACATGTGTGGGAGAGAGGCGGCATATTATTATTATTACAGCAATAATTGCAGCAATAATGTCCAAATATGTTCAAATCCGTGGAATTTAGGTATAGGGAATGCTAATACCAATCGAAAGAGAATTAAAAGCTACATCCATAAGCATTATAAAATATAGGGTACCTATTGTATTTAAAATAAGCGAGTTATTGAACTTTCAATTTTACACAATTGGTCTGTGTTTTTTCGACGCCCTGTGTAACTTGAATCAACTTTCGAATATTACAGATGTTTGGATACTTTTCAGTATTTTTCGTCTAAAATTTAAGCCCTCTAGATTAAAAACTAGAAGAGATAGAACCGATTAAGCATAAGTATGTTTTTTCCAAACTTTTTTAAAAAGTCGAAATATCTCAGAAACGATTGAGTTTAGGGATAGGGTATTTTTATGAAACTTACCTTTAAATTTGACGTAGAATCCAAAAATGAAATAAAAAATAGTTCATTCCATTTGAAAGAAGCGAGTTGATGTTTACTTCCGTTAGAACCGGAAGTGTGACGTCATCGGCAATATTTTTAATCGATAGAAAATTATGAGAAACCCCCGTATATAAAATTTCAGAATTCCACTACGCGTAGTATTCTAGAAACGTCTAATGGAAGGTTTACGTGGAACACCCTGTATAGTGTATGTTATTATGTAGTTATTACCATTAGTCTTCATGTTCGACCAATGATTTCTACTTCTTTCTTCGTCATTTCGAGTAATGGTAATAATATTTTATTTTTAAACTTCTTGTGAATTAAGTAAATGAAGCTAACTAAACAAGTCAATTCTGATGAGCATGTAAATTCTGATTGCATGTAAATGTTTGTTTTGCTGAAAAATATAATAGCTTTGTTTTAATTCCTTTCTTTAATAGATCTCTACTGAAATTTCTAGAATTTCCTCTGGACATAACAAAAATTTACGAAACAGAGACCCAAACTCGCCGTGTCCTTGATATTTAAGTAGTACCATTCCAAAGAGGAGCTATCAGCCGTGGCACAGCAAATTCGAGGATTTGGCTGCGTGAATCGGGCTGAAACGGTCGACCTGGGGGCGGCAGGCGGTAGAGGCCCTCTGTAGGTCGCGGTCCGCGGTCCCTCAAGGGTCGTCCCGGAGGGGTGGCAGTGCGGGGCGGGCGGCGGCCGTTCGCGAACCGTCCCCCTCGCCTCACCTCCCACGCGGCGGTAAACAGCCCGGCAGGCTGGCGAACCCTCGTCCTCTCGCTCTCGTCGTCGTGTGAAATTACCGGGGACTAACTATTGACAACGGACGATGCGACGCGGCGACGGCATCGAACTCTCGACGTCGTCGTCGTCGCTGTGCTCGTGATATAGCCTTTCTTCGGCGCCTTGGTAGGTAGAATGCAATTCGAAATATTTCGGATGAGTTTATTAAAGTTGGCAATGGGCCATAGAAAGAAAGATAATCACTTCAGCGAACAAAAGAGCTTATCTAATCAGTAACACTTGATGTGCGTGTGTACCGGATGGTTGAAATTCGTGCATTTTCAACGGTTTCGGTTTCCAAGAAGCCGTTAGGGATAAAACAAATTTGTTATACAAGGTGATTTTCTAAAGAAAAATAGTCAACTTTATAAAACTATATAGGTACTTTTATAGAATTTTAAAATATATGACAAAAACAGAATGGCGCAAATTGAATCCTTGTCTTTTATCGTGCAAATAAATAAAAAACAAAAGGAATAGACTGAAGGCGTTTCTTATCAAACAATTCGTTGGAGAAGATGCCCCCCTGAAAAAAATAAAAACAGAATTTATACAATACAAAGGTTTCATTAACATAAGCACTTGCGGTCTTGATTAAAATATTAACGATATTCTGTTTCTTTGTTTTTCTTTTAAAGCTGGCATATTTGCAAAAGATTATTTTGATGAATTACCTATATTATTATAGAGTTATATGATAGAACACAATTAAGTTATTTAGCCGAAAATTAGCCTGGAATGGTCGAATATACCAGGAACCTATAAAATATAGGCAATCTAGAAGATTGAAATGGTCTTTATGAGTTGTTACAACTATAAAAAGTTTGCAATTTAGTTATCTTCATCTATAACTGAAGATATTAATGGGTCAAAAGATCTTGTGTATTTGATATTCAATTAATTATTTTATAAACAACGGCTTATACCTAGATATTCGTTTAAAAGGTGGTGGATATATTATAAACGATATTTTTCTATTTACTTCTTTCTTTATATAGGAATTACGCCAAAAAGTTAACTAAGAGATAAATAATTACTATAAAAAACTACCAGAGTTATAAAACTTAACCATTGTTAGTATAAATTATAGGTTAGACAAGTACTTATATAGGAAATTAGAAAATTTTATTAAAAAACATTAAGTTATCTACAAACTGACAATTTTGATATTGCAATTATTTTTATTTAATCAGTTCAATTGTCAAATATTTGTAATTTTTTAACAATTCTTAGATGTTAAACATTCTGCCACACATGTGTCTGAAGACCCCGGAAGCAAAAATACGTATCGTACATTAGGCTAAGGACGATTACTACAATTTCAGTTTTGTCAGCAAAAAATAAATTTTTTTTCATTAAAATTCAATGCAAAAGGTACATAACCAAAAACAATTATTTTTAATGTAATGTAGATGCTTGTTTAATATTTCATTATTAAAAAATGTAGATAGCACTACCTGTTAAAAAGAAAAATAAATTAAAGACAATAAGTTGAAGCTATATGAAGATATGGCGCTGTAATTCAATGTTGGTCGGTGCCTGTTGTACGCAAAGTAGTTGTTTGGGACATATCCTAAAAATAATAAGGTTATTCCTTTTAGTACCTAGGATAGGTACCTAAATAATGAGGAAATACAAAAGGTTATTGAACCATAATATTTCATAATTTCATTAATAATTTATTTCTGTTTCCTATTGGTTATACCCAATAAATTCTATTACGTTAATAATAATTATAGTAATTTTTCTATTAGGTTCCAGATTATAACCGAGTATATCTAGAAATCAAAGTAGCATATCTGTGAGCATCTGTGAATTCGAAAAATATAGTTGTATCAAAATATGATATACAGGTCTTATTCATTTATTCAATTGCAATATAAATGACAATGTTCCCAGAAAATGTTTGCAGAATTCCTTTTATATAAATAGGTGCCTACAATCCCATTTTTTAGTTTTACTTAGATTTCCTTCATTAAATCCAAAATAAATATTTTTGTTCGTGGATTTTCCTCCGTTGCATTGCATATATTCCAGGAATTATTGATCTTTTTTCTACTATATTTATATATGTCAATACATTTATATACCATTTTCACAGGAAAATAATGATCTTCCCAATATAAAATGTATTGAATTACTGCACAAACGAACCGATTTCATGGAAATGGAAAAATTCTTTTGATAAAATTGTATGTGCAAGTCTAATCCCTTACACGTGTCTACTATACAGGGTGGCACAGTGAAAGTTTCCACTTTGAATAACTTGTTATAAAAGTTTTTGCAAACAAATTCCAGATACAGGTGGACTTTTATTTCAAGGGTGACACATTTTCATGTTATTGACGTTTATACAGAGTGTCCCAAAACAATAATCCGAAGATATTTAGAGATTCAATAGTAGAAAGTTTTCTTTTTAGACAGAAATTTTAATGAATTTATAACAGTATTTAGGACCGGTTTCGTAATCAAATTTAAAGGCACTTTAACTAAAGTTGCCTTTAAAAATATCTTGGATACCATTATTGAAACAATTGTCTTCAAGTTATTTAAAAGTAATATTAACTAAAACTCGTTTACATTTGATGATGAAACCGACCCTTAATAATTTACTAAAAATGTGTAAACTACGCCTATGTCTCTAATAATAAAGACAAAATTAGAAACTATCAAACAAATTATAAATCATTGATCCCTTCTGCAAACCCCTATTCTACGCCTATGTTAAATTACTTAACCTGTGTAAACCTGGCGACAGTCACAAAATCCCTTACAATTTATTTGGTAAACTAAAATAGATATTTTTGATTGAAGCAAATGATTGGGCACTAATATAAACGCAAAACTAATTTTTTTTAATAACGTGGGGAAACAAAACTTTGCTACAATTTATCTATACAGTGTCCCCCTAAAGTCGTGCACAAATTCATTGTTAGGTAAACAAAAGAAATTATTAAAAATTCCCGAAACAGGTCGATTTTTGAATTTAATTTACTATTTTTTCAAATAATAATTTAATATACAGGGTGACCTATGTTCGAGTAATGACGTCATCACAATTTTTTTTAAATGGAACAGCCCACTTTTTTTCCAATTTTCGGATTGCCCTAACTGGGCTGATTCTAAAAATATACCACAAGTTGCTTCTAATTGTTACAGGGAGGACAACAATACCCAAATTATTTAGAAATACTAAATTTATTTACAAATAAATAAACGTACTAAAAATTGGATCAAAGCACCAGAACCACCTAAATTAAATGTTCAAATTGTTGACCATTTACTGCCAAACAATGGGCCAGACGGGAAACAAATTCTTGCTGTACATTCCCAATGACTTCAGGCGGGATCGCTCGAACTTCTTGCCGAATTCGTTCCTTCAGGTCGTTAATACTGTTTGGTTTATTGACGTATATTTTGCTTTTTACATAACCCCAAAGAAAAAAATCGAGCTGTGTTAAATCTGGTGATTTGGCGGGCCATTCCTTAGGTCCTCTTCTGCCAATCCAATGATGAGGAAACACATCATCTAAATAGCAGCGAACAGCGATGGCATAGTGCGGTGGTGCACCATCTTGCTGAAACCAAATGGTTTCATTGGGCAAATCTGGATCTTCTTCATTTGGCAATAGAACAATCAAGGAAGCAACTAAATCGAACTGAAGAAATTCCAAATATCTTGCACCATCTAAATTTCTTTCAAAGAAATACGGCCCCAAAATTCGATTATCAACAATTCCCTTTTTTTCCCCAAAAGGTCAATTTCCCATTAACCTTTTGGGGATTCTGAGTGTGTGCTTCCATCATCCAATGTGGATTGCGATCTGACCAGTACCGACAATTCTGTTTATTGACGGTGCCATTCAAATAAAAAGACGCCTCGTCAGAGAAAATTATGCGTTTGACAAAATCCGGATCTGCCTGACATTCTTCCATCATCATTTCGCAAAATTCTTTGCGTCTGTCGAAATCATCGTCAGATAATTCTTGTATTAAGTGGATTTTGTAGGAATGATACTTGTTTCTGTGAAAAAGTCTACTCAATGTACTTTCACCCATTCCTAAATTATCTGCTACGACTCTCAGACTGGATTGCGGGTTTTCATGAATGGTCAAAAGGGCTTGTAACTGCACTTCTTCATCTACAGTCGGTCGGCCATATCTGTGCATATCTTTAACATGACCATGATTTCGAAACTTTGCTTCAGTTCGGCTAACCGTGGATAGATTTATTGGTGGACGATTGGGATGACTTTCATTAAACAGAACACAGAGTTCCTCATGAGTTCGAATTCTATCACCATATCCGATCATCATAAGAATTTCAATCCGTTAGGTTTCACTTAGAATCATGTTTTTTAATTAATTTAAAAATACTCAATATTTTAAGGAAGAATCATTCAAAATGGATTTACTTGTACAATCTTAACAAACTATTTAAGAATGATTGCCTGCAAGAAATACATGAGCACGTTCTATCAGGCAGATAAAATTAAAAAAGCATCAAAGAAATTATAGCAAAAAATAATGACATTTTAAAATGATATGTGGTGCTTTGATCCAATTTTTAGTACGTTTATTTATTTGTAAATAAATTTAGTATTTGTAAATAATTTGGGTATTGTTGTCCTCCCTGTAACAATTAGAAGCAACTTGTGGTATATTTTTGGAATCAGCTCGGTTAGAGCAATCCGAAAATTGGAAAAAAAGTGGGCTGTTCCATTTAAAAAAAATTGTGATGACGTCATTACTCGAACATAGGTCACCCTGTATATTAAATTATTATTTGAAAAAATAGTAAATTAAATTCAAAAATCGACCTGTTTCGGGAATTTTTAATAATTTCTTTTGTTTACCTAACAATGAATTTGTGCACGACTTTAGGGGGACACTGTATAATATTTGGTTGGTGATAAAAATGTATTTGGAATTGGAATGTACATCGATTTCTTTGCCACCACTGTAATAAATATCCCACACCGCTAATGGAACACTGGAATACGGGAAGAATATAGAAGTGGAATGCAAAGTAGCTAGTCCTGTTGCTGCTCATTTGAACATCCAATCTGTCAGAATTGGTAATGAACTACAGTGGTCCGTGCAGTCCGCGAACGGCCTGTCCATTTGCCGATGGTCCAATCAGCTTCTCAATATTCCCTGAAACCTGCATCAAGCCAGCGGCGCATCATTTTTAAACAACAGGGGGTCAATGGCTGTACAAAATATAAAAATGATATCTCTCTATATACAGCTGATTGTCACTATACACATCTACATTACATTTGTTTCACAAAAGTTCCTAATTTAATTTTCAGTTAAAAAAGGGGGTCATTATAAAGTAAGGGCTATACTTCAAAGTCTTACATAATTTTAAGAAGTCAAGCCAGTAGCAAAAAGTAAATGGAATCTAATTGCTATGGATCTACAAACAAGAATTGGGTTGTTATTACGAATGCGGCAGAAATAACACTACTGGATTACGAAGATTTAGTACGAAAATGGATTTGAGTGCAGGACCCTGTCAAATGAAAGCGTACCGTAATTTGATTAGCAAATTTGAAAGATCAGGGTCTGTAACTGACCTACCGAGATCAGGAAGACCAAGGATTAATGATGTCCAAGTTGCAGAAGTTCTTCGGGAAAATCAAAACACAGCCAACACTAATTCGTTAGCAATCGGTAGTTTGAATTCGATATCAAAACGATTACAAATGCCATACACCACGGTTTACAAAATTTTACGTAAAATCCTAAAAATATAGGTATCCCTATAAACTTAAACTGCTGTTTGAATTAAATGATGCAGATTTTCCTATCAGGTATGATTTTTCTTTACAAATATTGACTCAGATGGAAATTGAATCCGAATGGTTATCCCGTATATGGACGGATGAGGCCCATTTCTCTCTAAATGGTTGAGTCAATACTCAAAACTGTCGAATATGGTCAACAGGTAAGCCACGTGAAATCGTTTAGAAAGGTTTTCATGAGAAGAAATTCACCGTTTGGTGCGGTTTCATATCTGATTTTATCATTGGATCATACTTTATTAAGAAGATACAGAATGGAGAGGCCGTGTTACTGGTGAAGGATACCTGCATATGTTACGAGATTATTTATTTATTTATTTATTTATTTATTTATTTTTTTTAGAGTACAATGTCCAACGGGACGAATCCCAGTCACAGAACAAGGTTTGAAAAACAACATTAAAAATACATAATATAAAATCATAATATAGACAACATGAGTAAAAATACAAAACAACAAATAAGAAATACAAAGATATATCATCAATACAATATACAGACGACTATGCAAATAAATTTTTAATATATTCAGTTGAATGAAAAAATATATCAAGTCGATCTTCATACATTTGATAGTTAACAGTAATTTGATAAAGAGGGGAGGCTATGAGAATGTTTGTACGGGGTGTTGGCAATTGCAGCACTGAATTAGATCTAGAATTGAGTCGAGGAACACGATATAAAATTCGAGACAGCAGAGAAGGTGCATTCAGAGAATTATTGATAATTTTATGCAAAAAGATTAGAGAGTACATAATGCGCCGACGTTGTAAGCTAATTAAGTTGAATGTGGATAACAAAATGTCTTGCGGAATACCACGAACCGGATAGGTGCCAAAGTTGATGAAATGTAATGTCTTTAAGTATCTCCGCTGCACCTTTTCTACTTGTGTGATATGAATGTCATAAATTGGACTCCAAACAATGGAGGCGTATTCCAGCTTGCAGCGAACAAAACAATTAAAGAGCGTATTAAATGTGGCTACATTTCGAAAACCCTTAGAATTGCGCAAGACAAAACCCAGACTTTTAAATGCAGATTCAGTTACTGACTGAATATGTGTGTCAAATGATAAATTATCACAAAATGTAACACCTAGATCTTTGAATTGCGTGACTCTATTTAAAATAGTGTTGTGCATAATCTAATCAAGACGTTGAACATTTTTCCGACGACTATAAGACATGATATTACATTTACTGATGTTCAACGGTAAGTAATTATCTTCACACCAACGATCTAATACAGATAAGTTGTTCTGTAATTTAGAGTAATCAGATGCCGTGTTTATCTCAATAAATAACTTAAGATCATCAGCATACATTAAATAATTAACATCGAACAAATCAGTCAAATCATTGATAAATATAATGAAAAATAAAGGTCCCAGAATCGATCCCTGTGGAACACCTGACAATTGCGAAAAATTACTTGACTGAAAGCCCCGGTACTGAACGAATTGGAATCTATTTGTAAAATAAGAGCGAAACAAAGTCAAGAGAGAATCAGATACACCCGTTAAAAACAGCTTCTTAATTAAGAGATCATGGTTAAGCCGATCAAAAGTCTTAGAAAAATTGGTGTATATTACGTCTACTTGACTACCTCTATCGAGCACTTCAGATATATACTGCACTTTGTTGACGAGGTTGGTTGTAGTCGACCGCCCCTTCACGAAACCATGTTGATGCTCACAGATATATCTCTCCACATGAGAGTATAAATAAATAATTATGTCATTCCATGGATACAAAACGAGCCCGAAGACCTTGAAATCATAATTTTTATGCAAGATGAAGCACCCCCGCCTATTTACCTACTAGTTAAAGAATTTTTAACTGGTAGGTAAATACCAGTTAAACCATGACCTCCAAGATCCTGATTTTAACCCGTCGGATTACTGGTTGTGGGGTTATTTAAAAAATTTGGTGTTTAGAACACGACCAACAACGCTGGAAGAATTAAAAGACTCTATTAGGGAGAAAATTGGTGCAATTCAACCAGAAATGCTGAATAATGCTGTGTACAATTTGGAGGAACGTTTGGTGATTGTACAGCAGCATAATCCCATTGTTTAAGCAATCGAATTTCTTTCACATCCTGTTATTAACTTAATTTGTTAAAAATACATAATAAGCTGAAATATACCCCTTACTTTATGATAACCTTACCTATAGATATTAATTGAGTATAGAGTATGTCAAGGATAAGAATGAAAAGTAGGGGGATCCTGGAAACTATACGAGATACAGATTTGGTTAAATGGGGCGGACATTTTTGGGAAAATAGATTTTTTGAAAAAAATATATTTTTTTTCTGAGGTTACGTAAACAGATAGACGAAAACTCAAAGCATTTTTTATGGTCTACCACGTGATGATAGTGATGATAGTGATCACTATCATCACGTGATAGACCATAAAATGTGCTTTCAGTTTTCAATTTAAAGTACGGTGTTTCTATTCCTTGCAGCCATCATTAAGTTACCTTTTTTAAATACAAGGGCAGTAAGGCATGACTATCATTGCAAAGGCCTTTCAATATTCAACATAATGATGTAATATACTTAATATTTTATGCAAGTGGGAGGTAATCGGGCCTCAGATTGCGCAACTTTTTTCCCATTTAACCGAATCTGTATCTTCTATAGTTTCCGAGATCTCCATACTTCCAACTGTTTCAGGACTATCCTGAAACAGTTTGGAATCGGATATATAGTTAGTTTCTAAATTTGTAATACATTGCAATTTAATTTTACATTGCAATTTAATTAACGTTATACTACGGATTATAATTGGACATGGTAGTACTGATCTTGAGTCTGACAACTTTTCTGTACAGTCTTCATTCATATTAATTTTTTTACTATACCAAAATTGTATATTCTCTTTCCCAAGATCTTTTTTTTTAAGCAGAGATATCTTCATCCAATAATAATAGCTTCATCCTAATAGTAGCTGAATAAAGTTTATTTATTTAACATTTCAAATGTGCAGGAAGATTCGATTTCAAATTTCAGGATATTTTTTCTTTGTTTTATATATTGTCCTTTTTAATATCTTCTCAGTTTTTTTTTGGGCGAGGGCTTTACACATTTTAAAATAAGTTTCATCATCCTAGTGGAATTGTCTCATAAAATTTAGCAAATAAATGCATAACACCAGCTGTCTATTTTAAATTCTATATTGAAGAACTGCTAGATGCTTGATTTCACGCTTCATATTCAATATACAAAAACATATTTAAAAATTTAAGTAGGTAAGCAGATAGGGTAATGTATTGTACCTACTTCTACATTCAGCAAACCAGATCTTAGCTGAAAATTAAATTGAAATAATTTATAATTTTCCAAATTGGAAAAGTATCGCAAGAAGTATGTATAGGGTGCCCATTATCTATCTCCTGACATGGCTAACTTTGTTAATAGTGGAGATAGAGAATTGGTGAAATTAGCAAAACAGGGCAGAATTACAAGAGGAATTCAGTGCCTTCAATATTTAATAAATCATTTTTTTCTTCGTTTGTGTACATTTCACAATAACGATTTTAACATGAATGTTTAATTTTGACGTGTATAATGTCACTTTAGTGTGACCTGACATTTGTATTTTATTGTTGTTAATTGATCTACATTTGTTTTTCATAGCTTACTATGTTAATAAATTATTTGTTCATTACAGTAAACGATTTTTTGTTCAAAATATAAAAAAGAAAAGATAAAGGAATATTAAATATTATATTTTTGAAATCAAAAAAAATACGCCTTTTACTGATATCATAGCCCACTATGGTTGCCATTTAAAAAAAAACAACAAAAAAATTTTTCTCAAGAACTAAGATGTCTGTGAAATTTTCAATATCACCGCTGAATTCTACATAAAAAACACTATCACATAGTATTTTTATATTATTTGTATCTTTTATAGTTTTCGAGATATTCGAGTTTAAAAATTTTGTCAATTTTCAGTTTTTTCAAAATATCTCGAAAAGTTGAAAATTAAAATTAAACCTAAAGCAGGTACTAAATTATTTTGTAATTCTGCCCTATTTTGCTAATTTAAGAAATTCTCTATCTCCACTATTAACAAAGTTAGCCATGTAAAGAGATAGAAAATGGGCACCCGGTATATAGAGAAAAACATCAGAGACACGTTTTCAAGTGTTTTCAGGATATTGTCTGTCACATAGATGTTGGATTACAATCCTTAATTTAAGGATTATTAAAGGTATGGATTGGAATGCTATGAATGTGGTTTTCAATATTTCTCTATTAAATATTACACCTAAGTTGCAAAATTCAAAATCTGGTCTGGAAATGATTCTTCAAAAAGAAATTATAACAAACAGTTTGGACGCTAAAAGTGATCATAAACATGGAGCATAAAATTGAACATAGAGGGAGTTGACGTATGAAAATTTATCGCATTGTCCAATATTTTTATTTAAAAGGAGCATGTACGTTATGGTGAAATACCCTATGGTGAAAACCACGAAGACTAGGTACGACTAATTTTGCTTAGTTACTGTAGTGAAATTCCTAAGAAATTGTGCGAATCTAATTGAAAAATTGGGGAGTGTACGATCGTTAAAAATGATCCCCAATAGGCATCCAATTCTGTACGGCCGCACACGCCAAGGTTTTCCCGCAGATTCTCAACTATGCGCCGCTCGTGAGCATTACCCAAATGCCCAGAGCTGGGATTAACAGTAAGTGCACTTTCTAGTTAGGTAAGCCCGTCGTTCTGAAATTATGTTTTCTAAAGCAACATGACCCAAACACTGACCGCTCTAAATTCAAAGAAGGATTTTCCATCTATCCATCAATCTGAAAAGGTAAATGGATTAGTTCGTTCTGTTTTGACTCGCTTGCTTAGGTACCTATTATATATTTTTAGTTTTCGTTGAGTTGAAGTATATGTTTTAAATATTGGCGATTCCAAAAATGAATGCGCCCTCTGCATGAAAATATTTGAACCTACTTAAAAGGTAATTCTTGGAGGCTTATTGCTGATGTAATTATAAATAACACGTATTTGGGTTTGTTTCATGAAATAATTTAGTGGTGCTTGTGACTTTTTGGTATTACAAAGTTAAAAACGACGTGGTTAATATTTGTACATCTTTATTTTTACAATTTAAAATGGCATTCAAAAGAAATCAGCACAACACAAACTGCCGTGTTTATGGGTGTAATTCCACAAAATGTGTCAATAGAAGTGTTTAAGATAGAAGATAGATAGAAGTTTAGCCCTAGTATAAGAAACTGTTTCTCATTCATTTCTGCAAAAGGCATGTACCAATTTAATAACAGGGAATACGTTTATTTTACACAACATAACCACTTTGTTGCAGTTTGTCTATACGTTTCTATTATTAGTCTTAAAAAAACAAAATATATTTTAATTTAAACATTATTTACAGAAAACACCAGAACTAATATGGTATCACCATACAGTTTGCCTCCCGTTTGTCACATTATTTTAGCTCAAAATGTAAGTAAACAAAAACTATAGGGTACCTGTTTCAATCCAAAAAAATCATATAATTAGCGTATGGCTGCGTTTACCACTTTTTTTATTCTTTATTTCACCCTAACTAGCACACGGCGTCAGTATATTTATAGCAGGATTTAAATTGCTGGATGATGTGATATGAAATACAAAAATTTTACTCGTCTTCCTCCATATTTGTTTATAATTTGCAGCGCCCTCATCGGTAATCTGAATCGTTAATACATTTCAACGAAATATTTTAGATGAAATAAAAGAAGTACCTACTTATAACATTTATCGATTTTTTCACATTATAAGTATTTTGTTTTTTGTCGTTTTAAAATTTCTGTATACATTTTAACATATTTACAAGAAATGTTTAAACATTTTTAATAACCCTGTTTTGTAAAACAACTGGCGATTCAAATTACTGATGAGGGATCTGCAAATTGTAAACAAATATGGAGGAAAAAACATAAGTTTAATATGGCCCCGGTTAGAGCACCCTATATGAGTAATGAAACTTTGTCACACTATTGGGCCACCCTGTATGTTTCAACCCGTTGAATACGTAGTAAATTTTGTGAGGCATGATAAATTACATTACCATAGACAGATAAAATGTGCCATAACTGAGGATTGGCAAAGCAAACACTAACTTGAAGTTGCGATATTCTGTTCTGATCATTACATTTACGCGATTAGTGAATCTTAAAAAGTAATCCTAAATTTCGAATAGTGTGACTAAATTAGATTTATATACAGTTTCCGGTAAAAGTCCCAGAACGGTCTTATAATATTTTACAGGGTAAAAATATGTGTTAATAATAAAATTGGAAGAATGTCTTAGGGTCTCGTTAACTCAATTTTGGAGTAGTTGTACAGTCTTCCTCCTCTTCCAAGGAGTAGCATCCTTAAATTTTTGTTGTCAAATTGACAAATCTCCAATTTGACATTTCATCATGCTTTCAAAGTAGCCGAGCAAGTTTGTCGTGTATAAAGTGCAAAAAAACATATAATCTCTTTCATTAGTGAAATGGCAAGATATTTTCCCCAACTGAAAAAGATGGCATGTACAGAGCAGTCCATTTTTGATGGGAATCCAGGGTATCTCGGAAACTACAAGATGCATAACAAAACCGCTTGCACATCCTCGAGCTACTTTTTCCAGTTTGACTTAATGGTGAAATCAGATCGGGTCTACTTTGTTTAGGTTTTGAGATACAGGGCATTTCTCAAATTTTGCCTTTTTCGTCAGGGCCCTGTAACTTTTTTATTTTCAGACCTACAAAAAAAGTTTAAAGGGGAAAGTTTTAGATATTTTTAAGTGGAATCTATTGGCGTAGTAAATTATTTTTTATTGCGTCCCGTTTTTTAGATACAGACCAAACTTTTGTTTTTTTAAATGCAACACCCTGTATATTTCTAGTTAATTCGAAAGAACTTTCAATTCTGGTTACAGTAATATATAATAAATAGGGGTTTATTTGAATTTAAGTACCTTTATTAAACATTTTTATGGTTAAATGGGGGGATACGCGTATTTCCATTGATTTATTTCATTATAAACTACATTGAACTCCTGTTTAATGTTATACTTAATATCTTAATAGTAATATAACCAAATACGGTTATATATAATTTATATTTGTAAAAATATTCGACATTTTTATGTTTCCATAATTAATTATTATCTAGTATTCGGAAATATTTAAATCTTTATATAAAATAGTGTGTTTAATTAAATCAAGAGTTTAATATAGTTTATAAGGAAATAAATCAATGGAAATACGCGTTTCCCTCCATTTAACCATAAAAATGTTTAATAAAGGGACTTAAATTCAAATAAACCCCTATATAATATATATTACTGTAACCAGAATTGAAAGTTCTTTCAAATTAACCAGAAATATACAGGGTGTTGCATTTAAAAAAACACAAGTTTGGTCTGTATCTAAAAAACGGGACGCAATAAAAAATAATTTGCTACGCCAATGGATTCCACTTAAAAATATCTAAAACTTTCCTCTTTAAACTTTTTTGGTAGGTCTGAAAATAAAAAAGTTACAGGACAGTGACGAAAATGGCAAAATTTGAGAAATGCCCTGTATCTCAAAACCTAAACAAAGTAGACCCGATCTGATTTCACCATTAAGTCAAACTAGAAAAAGTAGCTCGAGGATGTGCAAGCGGTTTTGTTGCGCATCTTGTAGTTTTCGAGATACCCTGGATTCCCATCAAAAATGGACTGCTCTGTACAATATTTATTTCTGCATTCCTAAAGAAGACAGTCGGTTACTTTTCGGCGTTGTGGAATCATCGTCAATCACTAAGCTACATTTTAAAATCGAAGAGTCCGCATTGGAAATGACAGTTTTAGTATTAGCCTTGTATATTTAGCACAAATAGTCGTAGATATTAATCCTAATGTATCACAAAGGAAGATACATGTAGAATACAACCTATCTAAATCTGGGGATCAGAAAATACTAACAAAAAACTACACGATTTCAAGTTTAAACCAGCACATAATTTATTTACTAAACATACAAACCATATCGACACTCAAAGTGTCTACCTCAATTGTCAATGGCCATAAAAATAAAAGTTCTGGTGCTAGTCGGAGATCCTTATGACCTTCTATTCATTAGTTAAAGTTAAGTATTCTTATTAGTTATTAGCTAATAGTTCATTAGATAAATATTTTATTCGATAGGAATTTATTAGAATCATACAGAAATATTAATCTCAGAATGATGAAGATTAATATTTCTTCGCTATTTTCACGAAACACCCTGTATATTTTTGCACCTTTTGGAAAGATTATAAAATTCTAACATGAGATACATGTATAGCCAGACAGATGCAGATATGATTCACTCAAGATTTCAAGTCCTACACATCATGAGTGAAGCTATGAAACCCTTGCCGTAGCCAATTTAATTTTAAATTATTTAATGGATTAAAAGTAGACATTGTGTACACCGATTTAAATAACTGCTTAAAAATGGATTCGCCTTTATATATTTCCATTATTCTTACAATTTATTGACAAAAAGTCATGACGTGTAGGACTTGAAATCCTGACTCTATTATTTTGGCAGATGCAAGGGCTCAAAACAATAACGATGTAACGTTATGTAACGACCAAATGGAACAAAGGTTCCATTTGGTCGTTACATAACTTGGAATAAAAATACATAGGATAGGATGTAATAACAACACGTGATGGTCTGGTTATGGGTCTGAAATTTTTACAATATAACTTCCACAATGAAACTCTTAGTATATTATACAAATTATTTTACCTGCATTAAATAATACACCTTAAATTATCGCTACACACAAAAATGAAATCCTAATCGCGCATCCTTGGATCTGTCAACATTTTTATAAAATTACCAACTGTTTGTCGTTCTAGTTTTCGATTCAGGGTTTTATACATGTTCCGCAAATGCAAAAATATACCATAAGAAATAATGAAGTAACTTACGGCCATTCTGAGACTAAACACTCTGTAAGATTTTAAACAACTTCAATCGACAGCCGTAGTAGCGAAATAAATGTTTTCAATTTTTTCTTCCAATTATCTTCCTGAAGGAGGCTACAGTCCACCCCACGCCCATAACGGACATCCTGTACATTCTATATTAAAAGAAGTTGAAAAAGTTTAAGATAAATTTTATCAAATTTTATAAAAAGTTAAAAAAAATCTTGTGATGATTCTAAAATATAAAAACGAGAGCAAATGTTGGTTTCCGTATAAGCATCCTAATTTGTACCACCTTGTACAGGGTATTCGCGTATATTTTGACCCCTACCTACAGGGGTTATTAAGAAAGTTAGAAAAAAATTTAAATACAAAAGTTGTTTGGTTTTTCATGTCTTACTTACTGTCTTATAAATCTTTTAGCTAGGTCGAAAAAAAAATTGCATGTCGTAAACTTAGGAAAACCAATTGAACATAATATTTTTAAATGGGACACCCTGTATAATTTTACACGCTTGGGTAAACATTCTTTTCCTGATTTCAAAAATATATATTTTGTTGACATTTGCACTGACAGTTTTCGAAATATTCGACAGCGAGTATCATAAAAAAATACAAAAAATACAAAGAACTAAAAATATTTAACAGTAGAAACAAACAGTAATAAAAAATATTTAACGATTTTCGATGTAACCTCCTTAGTTATTTAAACATTTTCCAATATTTTCATTTTTTAATATTTTTTTTATAATTTATTGTAAACATTAAATATTAAATATTTCGAAAACTGTCAGTGCAAATGTCAACAAAATATATATTTTTGAGATCAGAGAAAAATTGTTTTCCCAAGCGTCTAAAATTATATAGGGTGTCCCATTTAAAAATATTATGTTCAATTGGTTTCCTCAAATTTACGACATGCAATTTTTTTTCGACCTAGCCAAAAGATAATACGGGAAAAACCAAACAACTTTTGTATTAAAATTTTTTTTCTAACTTTCTTAATAACCCCTGTAGGTAGGGGTCAAAATATACGCGAATACCCTGTACACTGTACCCGCAACAGCCAGTACAGTCATCAGTAGCACAGTAGTAAAAAGTAAAAGAAGTACACAAATATTTTCCAATGATATAAAATTACTGCGTTGGATACCTCTAATACCAATCCTATCAGCCATTATCTCATTTTACGGGTTACCCTCTTTCCGAACTATTCCATCACGCCGGCGTCAGCGTCTGGCCTAAAACAAAAGGTCTCAACGAGAAGTATTTTGTCGGCAGCGAGACGCTTTATCTAGCCGGCTCACGGCAGCTGGCTCCAACGACTATTTGTCTTGCCTCCACCCGCCATTTCGCATCCCACGAAGGAGGAGGAGGAGGAGGAGGACAAGTCGAACATTACCTGGGTCATTTGTAAATTTTATTACATCGGCTTGAATTCTTGTATAAATCCAGCATTAGTACATAAAATTGGTCTAATTATATGTGTATATAGATCTTTTACAAGAAGATTGGTAATACTTACCTTTGCAATGACTCAAAAGGAAAATGTTACAGTACATAATATATATGTCGCCACCGCCTCAGTAGCGCAGTGGGTTAAAGCGTTTGTGGCAGCATTTCTCGGTTACACTGGGAATTGTAGTCTGGGTTCGATTACCAGGTTCACCACTGGCAATGTCGCTGGATATGGGGTGTCTGTCTGCATTTTTTTAATGTGTAACCTCCTTTCACACAGCTTTCTGCTTTTCATTTAGGGGTAGTCTAATTTAAGTGGTGGTTTAAGGTTTTTCCTTAATATGTTATAGTAGAGTCTTGTTATGTCTACTGTAAATCGTGGTCCAATTTAACAAAAATGTTAATTAGATGCTTCAATTCAGATTGTTATTTATTAATTTATTTAAAAAAAAGTACGTACTAGATACATGCCCAACTGATAGTAAAAACTCCAATGTATTGAAGAAGAGGACCACAAGAAGAAGGTAAACCATCTGGCCTCGGGTTATACCCGTGGTTACCGGAGTGTATTAGATTTTAAATGCGACCACTTGCCAAAACTAGATCACAGCTTATCGAAGTATGATTTAATGTGATGGGATTTAAAAAAAAATCAGCATTGGAAATTGCAAGACCATTGTAATGATTATGAGTAAAGGCTTTGAGATAAAACAAAATTAGTTCAAGGCTTGTTTGAGATTGCCTCCAATTGTTAATGGAACTGGAACTTGGCAAATACCAATACACAGTAAGACTTTGTTGGGTGCCAGGGCACAAAGGCATTGAGGGAAATGGACGAGCAGGTAAATTTGCTAAAAAGAGATCTGAAATGGTTTCCATAGAACCGGGACCAGCTTGTGGAATCACTTATAGTGCTGTCAGAAAAGTTCTGGGAAGTGGGTAGAACTAGACCATAGAAATTACTGAGTCTTAAAACCAGGACCGAGTCATGCGAAGGCAATGATGGAGAGTCCTTCGCTGACAACAACTGTAGAGATGCTGAGCATGAGTAAACCTAAGCTGAGGAGCATGACCGGGTCATAGCAGGGTACCTTGTGAGCTGAAGGAAATTTCAGCGAGTAGACTTTGGAACTTTATACAAAAAACAAAGATGCTCGCTGAATATGGGATACAAAATAGGCCTAGCTGTGGCCGCAGTGTTTTGGAACTCGCTCAGACAAACCGACCACATGAAGAAGAAGAAGAAGAATGATTCTGAGAAACATAAGCAGACTCGAAGTAATCTGCAAACATATCACAAATTGCTATTTTACCTTTTTCCATTGATATATTTCCAGAAAGATTTTTTTATAATCCAGATTAATCCTAGTTTTAGAACACTCTCAAATTTATATATTTTGTATAAAATGTATATCTTAAACTGGGTTTCAAATATATTTTGAAAATTTTTGTTTTCACACCTGACACAATTTATATCGTTTTCGTAGTTTTGAAGGAATGGTATATTCTGGAATGACACCCTAGATATTTATAAGAAAGACTTGTTCTTCAACTGTGTACAATACAGGGTTAAGAGATCGTTTTACTACCCTAAAGAGATCGTAAGTATATCCTCTGATGCTTCACTTTGTGCTGCTGTCTTATTGATATTCAGTCGGCGAAATTTGTTGTGCGTCCAGTCTACTTTCAAATTACAGACATGCTGTTTTATATATCGATGAGTCCATCTGGTGCCACCAAAACTATTTCCATCTCCCCTTTTCATTAATGACATGTAACAGATGAAAGCATGCGATAACATTTTTAGATTAATTTGATGGTTACCGTTATATCAATTTAAACACTAAATGGTGCTCTAATTCATATTGACCTTTTTTTGGGATTTTTAGTTTTTAACATTATCCCTCTATACCTGGTCTTTAACTCATTCATATGCGACAGATTGCTTCCCATTTTTGGGTGTGTGATATTTTGCCCAGAAGATTTGAAATTTGTCATTGAAGTTATACTTTTGTATGTATATAATAATTAATATCTCTACAAGTATTCTTAAAAGGGATCTGTCTTCAACTCTCTGCATATTATCTTGTTATAATCTTTTTGTCCAGTAGTTTTGCTTTTAAATTATAGGTGTGCTGTTTTATTAACCGAAGCATTGACTAACGTATTTAGAACTGATTATTCCCTAGTTTTATGTGGATTATCTGTCTGTTCCAATTGATCTTCATTTTATCGACTTGGATAGGTATAACTTAAACTCATGTCTTGCACATATTAGTGGATATTATTAGTCGAGCCGGTGGCTCAGGGCTTAGCGTCTCGATCGCTCAACCCAGAGTTCGTGGGTTCTAATTCCCATTCCACCAACAATTTTTCATTAAATTGTTTATTCGTAGATCAAGGCTTATTCGCAGGGATGGCTTGGCAACCATTCTGGCGATGGCCTAGGATGGGAAGAATGTCAACTTCGTGTTAATGTGAGAGATTAAAATCAGTTGATGTTTGACTTGTCCCCCTAACTAATGAGGTTTTCCAGGTTTCCCTCATTCCAGCACTGAATGGTGGTTAGGACCTACCAACGTAAGTCGTTCCTGAGGCGCAAATGCGGCCCGCGAAATAATAATACGCCGCCCCCTCTCCCACACAAGTCTCCGACTTTCGGGCTAATCCTTGTGATTAGAATGAGGGGTAGAGATATTATTATTATATTATTATTATTATTATTATTATTATTATTATTATTATTATTATTAAAAATACACACTTTTTTCAGTTAAATTTAGAGGTCAGATTGGAAACGGGGATGTTTTTGTGTGCCAATTGACTTTTCTTGAAAGGATCCTTTGGTGTGAAGACAACACTGACGTAGCTTTCCACATAACACCAAAACACTATACTGCACTTGGCGCACGTTTTGCCAATCAAGTCGGCATCATCTGGAGATGATTAAAACTCATCTCCATCTCAGTATAGTGTTTTGGTGTTATGTGGAAAACTACGTTAGTGTTGTCAATTGACTTTTAGTTAATTTGTCAATTGAGTTTGAAAAGCGATGTATTTTCCATATTGGTAATGTTGTATATTCTGTATAAAAGTGCTTTTAGAAAAAGTTATTTTAGACATTCCTGTCATTCAAGTAGAAACTGTTTGAGTTTACTATTAAAATCCGTTTAGAAATTAAAGATATTCTGAAAAAATGTTTTACTCTGTGTAACTGACAACATTGCGTCACATTTTTTTATAACTTCCAATATGATGACGCAAAATTGAAAAATCTTTATAATCCAGAGTCCCTGAATTTGGTGTCAAAAGCAAAGAGTATTCAAAAGTTATTAAATCATCTATAGTTTGAATAAAAACATATTCAAACTGTGCCTTAAAAATCTATGATAAATTGGTTCAATAATTTTTGCACCGAAGAGATTTGCTCAATCGCTCAATTGCTCGGTTGCTGCTCAATCGAATTCCTATTATATGTATTGTTATTAAATTAAATCAATAACTTGCTCATAAGACTTGAAGGGGGTTGGAACCTTTGGTGTGAAGATATCACTGATGTAGGTTTCCACACAACACCAAAACACTATAATCCACTATCTGGAGATGATTAAAACTCAGTTTTAATCATCTCCAGATGATGCCAACTTGGTTGGCGAAACGCGCGTTAAGTGCAGTATAGTGTTTTGGTGTTGTGTGGAAAACTATGTCAGTGATCTCATAAGAACTGTTTTTACGATAACACCTGCCTTCTAGTTAACTATATTCTCAAGAAATGTAGCTTTTATTTAAAAAAATCACTGAAATGTAGGCACCATTCCCCTTCCTCGAGTGGCAAGACACGAGAAAGAACGAAACAATTCTACAAAGTTCGCACCTGAAAGATCGTAAAACTTCTAGATCCAGAGTCCAGAGCCCCAGTTAACACTTGCGATGAGTCACGTGCTCCATTGTAGCCGTAAGGAGTGCACAGATGAATGAAAATGGGAATCATAAAAATTCATGAGTGCCGTAGTAATACGATCATGAATGAGAGAGTAGGAGAGAGAAAATATGTGTGTAATATGCGGCGGGCTTCCGAGTTCATCGCATGGATGTAAATAAAATGTTTCAGTTTCAACAGGTTGCTGCCGGTAAATATATCAGGGTTGTGTGTGTGTTTTTATAACCAACTTTAAATCGTATTAAAGGGCGCTTAGTCTCTCATGAAATTTATATTATTAATGATCTCGGACTCTCGTTTTACATGGGCACAAAGCGGGGAAATTGATTGTTATAATCTGTTCAACACTCGAGAACTAATTTGCCATGGAATTGAAAAGGTCTTTATTATGCAGGAGCTTGTTTAATGTCGGCTCCGGTGATTTATAATTACATATAAATTTTATGGGAAACAGTTTCAGTTGAAAAGGTGGATAATATTAGGTTTATTAATCAAGATTCCTCAGCTACATGTAAAATAATAAAATACAGGAAAACTGGAGTATTTACAGGCGCGGGTACAGAATTTTATTTAGAAGGGGTGCATGAATTAAAAAAAGTCCCCCTCCCGTCTAAGTTTTGATTGTATTAGCAATTAAAATTACCGATGAGGGTACTGCAAATTGTAAACAAAAGCAAAAATTTTGCATTTCATATCAAATTATTTAGCAATTACCATTCAATTGCCATAAATATACTGACTTCATGAGCTGGTTAGGGTGAAATAAAGGATAAAAGGGAGATAAGACCAGTTATATGTCCCATAAGTGCTTCTTTGCTAATTATCATATGGTTTTTTTTAGGTTGAAACAGGTAGTTTTTGGTTACTTACATTTTGGGCTAAAATAAGTGCGACAAACGGTAGAAAAAGTATATGGTGATACCATATTAGTTATAGTGTTTTTTCTTAAATAATTGTTATGTTAAAATATAATTAAAATATATTGTATTAGTAATAAGACTAATAATAGAAAAGTATAAACATACTGCAACAAAATGGTTATGTTGTGTAAATAAACGTGTTCCCTATCAGTAAATTGTTACATGCCTTTTGGAGAAATGAGTGAGGAACTGTTTCTTATACTAGGGTCAAACTTCCTTATCTATCTTCTATCTTAAACGCTTCTATTAACACATGTTGTGGAATCACACCCATAAACATGGTAGTTTGTGTTGTAATGGTTTCTTTTGAATGTAATTTTAAAATGTAAAAATAAAGATGTATAAATACCTACTAACCACCTCGTGTTTAACTTTGTAATACCAAAGTCACAAGCACTACTGCATATAAACTCAAATACGTGTTATCAGTAATAATCCTCCAAAAATTACTTTTCAAATAGGTTCAAATATTTCCATGCAGAGGGCGCATTCATTTTTTGAATCGCCAATGATTGATTTAACAAGTTCGGACAAAGTATGTAACATTACATTGAAATGTATCATTACTTTCAGCCTCACTCATAGAGAATGAGTCTAGCTACAAATAAAAAAAAGTTTATTCAGTTCGGCGCACTGGTCTAAAAAATTAAAAGACTTTTTTTTGGAATTGCTAATTACGTTGGAGGAGCTGTTTGGAGCTGTAAAAATATGTTAATTACGTATCTACATATTTGTTTTTGAAAATTATGTTGGAGTAATCAATTTTCTAGTTGCAAGCGTGTCTCTGAATAATCTTACAAATGAAAGAACAGTAAGAACACTTTAATGAAAGTAAAATACCTATACTTTGGTCTAATCTACAAGGATGTTGATGAAAATTTCCACCTTGTACTTAATAGATAGATAGAATGTCGTGGGCCGCTTATTTGACAATCTTATTATGGATTTGAACCCACTGGACTTTTTGTTAGTTTACACTTAAACACAAAAGGTCATATGCATTTAAAAGCAAAAACCAGCAAAAATGTCTAAAGAAATCGGGTCTGGTGAGTGAAAGAGCCATTATGCTCTTCCAAATTTCATATATGTAATTGACTTGATGACCATTATCTTTATTTGTCTCTTTATAAGACTATAGAATTTGGAAAAGTGTCACATGTCCAGTATTGTTTAAAATCTTATAGCGTCTAAAATCATCAATATTTTTTGCCATCAATGTCCCAATGCCAGTCACCCTATTTGTACTGTCTAAAATTTATAGATTTTTAGAGGAACTAGCAATTTAATTTTCTTTTGTTCTATTGAGATTTTAACCTTTGTATTAGGGCTCTTTCTTATTTCTTCGACTTTGGCTTGCTTCTCTGAATTCTGTTTTTTTAGATTTTTCACAGTAATTAATTATTGTTACTTTTTCGCTTCAGCATTCCATATAATTTATAGTACACCAAATTACTGATTTTCACTACTTTCTACAACTAATTTACCAAGAATCTATAGGCTTATATTACATTTTACACACGTTTCGTTTGGGGTGTCTTTAAAAGTTTGCCTTTGAAGATAGGTACCTACTAACTACATCTTGATATTACAACCAGAGTTCGAGATCATTAATAATCTAAATTTCATGAGAGAGAGAGAGAGACTATGCGCACTTTAATGAGCCCTGATCAGTGAGGTAGGATTGGTAGGTAGGTAATTATTTGCATATAAAATATTCTCAAAATCATCTCTGGATGATTCAGACAGCCACACTACAAATAAGCTACAAACTTCAGGTCTGTTTGTGCAGCAATCAGCAACCAGTTAGAAGTATTGTGATTGCATTTAAATTGTTCTGAACTCTATAGATCATCGTTTCTCAACCTGGGGGTCGCAATCTGACAAAAAAAGAGGCATCCATACGAAAAATCCTTTTATAAATAGCAAACCTTAAGTTATCATCATCGTACTAACTATATCATGTAATTAAACAAACTAATAACTAAATAAATGTTAATTTATTAATTAATATGAGGGTTGCGTTTGTTTTTCATTTAAAAATTTTTCTATATGTGGATTAATATCGGAAACACACAGTAGATTACACACAGGAATGTGCCAACAGATACCAAACTAAATAAATCTCACTAAAAATGTTCAAAATAATTAATGATTGATGGATTATCGACATTTTAAGGCAAGAATAAATTGGTTTAACGAACTACTCCATAGTTGATTCAGATAATTGCACTGCAAAATATCTGCCTCTGAAAGGGCGACAATACGAACTCCAATAATTTGTGAGATGGGAGCCATATATCCTCTTATTATCAAATTTACAAATTCAGTCCACGACCTGTAACTATATTTTCTAAGCAGTTCGCCATAGAAACATATTATTTTCTCATCGGAATGCAGTACTGCCGCATATAAATAACACAGCTCTGGTGTGGCGACCAATAAATCAGTTTAGGCGATCGGAAGTAGTCACGCCCGTCACAAAATTCTGCCTGCGATGGGACCTTTCGTACGAAGGCTGCCTCGACCACCACTGAGCGTTGTTTATTTGGCGGCGGGCACCGTTTCGCGGTGCCTTAAATTTAGGGATATTCCAAGAAGGCCCACGGCCACGAAGCATCTTCTTTTGTTTGTTTGCAGGGAGGTTTCCAATTTTCAAGCCACAAAAAGGCATAAAGCGTCTTTGTACAACATGCACAAGGTTATATTTTATGTAACTAGGCGAACTTACACATGTAAAGTAGTTAAAGCAAGTTACTAAATTTAGTTACTTGCATATCGTGTAAACAACTTAATTTAGCACTTGCACAAGTGCTGCATTTAGTAAACTGTTTAGTCAAGTGAATAGAATCAACTTCTATTTACTTGAGCAAGTAGGTTCCTCCACCTCCGTTTTGTAGCAACTAAACGCCAAATAAAAAAGTCTAGACAGGTCAATTTAGTAAAGTGTATTAGTATACTTGTGCAGATACGCTAATAAGACGTGGAAATTGAAATTTAGAAATTGCAGCTCTGTAAAGTTTTGAAACTATTTCCTGTTGCTAAATATGATAATGTGATTCCCATCTTTTTTCTCAATTTTAAGGAAAATTTGATCTAGCAGAGTATCAAACTATTTGGAGATCCTCATACAATTTCTATATTCTAAAGAATCTTCATTTACAAGTTCTCTGAACAACGTAGAAGGAGCACCATAAGTTTCTCCATACATTAAGCATCCAACAACGCTTTCCTTTGACAATTTCTTCTGAAATTATCTCTGATAACTCACCACGTACATCCAATATAGGTAAATATTTGCACTGATGTTTGAAAAAATGTACTTGCAGCCATATTTAAATTAACATACTAAACGAAAATATTAAAATTAATGTAGACGCACACTTCACAAAAAGAACAACTTTTTAATCTACTTGATTTAGTAACTTGCTTTAGCTACTTTACACGTGTAAATTCGCCTTAACATATATTTAAAAGTTGTATAACAACTTGATTAGCAAGTGAATAGAATCACCTTCTATTTACTTGAACAGGTTTAGCAGCAACTAAACGCCAAATAAACAAGTCTAGACAGGCCAGTTTAGTAAAGTGTATTACGTGTTTTAATACTTGTGCAGACACGCTGAGACATGGAATTGGAAATTTGGAAATTGCGGACCTTGACACATGAAATAATCTCTGTAAAGTTCTGTAGCTATTTCCACTTGCTAAATATGACAATGTGATTTCCAATTTTATACTGGGCGGAATAGCAGTTCTCATTACAGTATTATTTTTCTCAATTTTAAGGAAAATTTAATCTAGCAGAGTATCAAACTGTTCTTTGAACATCCGCATACAATTTCTACGAGTATATTCTGAAGAATCCTCATTTGCAAGTTCTCTGAGCAACGTAGAAGACGCATCATAAGTTTCACTCCGATTTAACCAGTTTCGTACCCAACAACGCTTTTCTTTGATAATTTGTTCTGTAATTATTTCTGATAATTCACATCCATCCAATATACATTCCTGCACTGATGCCTGATCTGTTGTTTAAATTAAATACGAATACACACACTTCACAAAAATAACGTTTTAATGTACTTGATTTAGTAATTTGCTTTAGCTACTTTACATTGTAAATTCGCCTTTATTGGTAGCGCGTAGTTATATGGTTTGGTTCTATGACCAAATAATTATGTTACAAGCATACCTATACAATCATATAAACAAAAGTACTTATTTAAAATAAACTGATGAACTGTTGATAATTTATTTGGTATTTTATTTCTTTAATTATATTCAGTACAATGGTTTGAAATGTATATTGTCAGTAGGCATTTGTTTTCATGGTTTTCTATAACTATAACTTCATGCCTATAAGTTTACGTTCGCTCAACCGAATTTTGTAAACTAGGTATCATTGCTCTGAAGCTCTGTTGTCTAAATAATAAAATATGAAAATAACCATATCATAATGATTCTTGCAGCCCACGTTAGAAGGCATTATTTGAATGCATCGAAGTTTTCTTCATAGTTTTTCTCTGCAATTTCAAATAGAACCATATAACTTTTATAGCACAATCGGAAAGTAGATCAGATTTTCAGGAAACAACGTGAAAATTACAGTTTGATATCTTTATTCGTTTTCATGGCTTGCAGGCGACCTACTTGGTATTAAATTTTCACCACTCTGTATGAGATTTAGTAACTTGAAAGTATGCTTATGGATTTAACTCTCTCTCTGTGAATATTATCGCTCTATATTTTTTACTATAAAAAGCACAGGAATTTAAGAGCTAGGCACTGATTTTTTATTTTTTTAAAGTAAATTAAATTTCTCGAAAACGGTTAACTTTAGGAATAAGGAAATTTGATGAAAGTGACCCTAAAATTTAATATACAATCCAAAAATGCTATAATACCTATAGGATGTTTAAAATAACAGAATTGACGTCAACTTCCGCTATAATCGGAAGAGCTGCAGGGACTCCACTATTTTATTTGACGAGTGCATACCCAAAAACCTGAGAGTGCCATATTTTAAAATTAAAATAAGTGGTCTCTGAAATAGGCCATCAACTTTTAGCCACCTGGTGTATATAATAATAATATACCAATAAACTGATAAAGATAAATTTCTTTAGTACCCTCTTTTGAAGTACTGAATATATTTGCTTATCTAGTAGGTACTTCGTAAAGAAAAATGAGAGGATATTTAAGAAGTTAAATCCTGAAAGTAATTCCTGTAATTCCTAAAAGAGAAGATGATAATTTTACAGAAACATCCCACACTAACATTTGATAAAACCTTTCGTTTTCCAATTTTCAGAAAAATATCTGACAGACTGCCACTGTGACGGGCTATTTCAGTGATTCAAAAGAACTCAATACAGGGGAAGACCATCAACACTCACCACCATCACATCATTTCGCACAATTTATCCCAAACTACTCGCGGTGCGGCTTAAAATTTCCAACCGCCCCGATTCCTAGAAGGAAAGCCCCTTCGGTGCACCGTCACGGACCTTTCCTATTGTTTGTAAACGTCGGCCCAGGTTTGGCGGCCAAATATCCACAGAAATAGATAAAAGATCACGACATGTCAAAGGGGCCTCCTCAACTACCAGAAGAAGTGATGACGTAACGTTAAGGAGCCTATAATACCAAAGTTTACAGAAGGTTATATTCTGTAAACTTTGGTAATACAGAGTAACGTGAATCAATACTGAAAAATAGAATGAGTACCTATGTAATTCCATAATGGAATTTGTTATTTACCTACTCTGTATAACAATCATATACGTTCATTTAAGTAAGGAGTTTAATCGAGACAATTTTGGTATAGCTAAATGATCATAATCTCCAGTTTTAAGTTATATCCTGTTTATATTTAAATAAAAACAATGGTGGGGATACGTAGTTGAGAGTTTTGCTATACGAACATATCGTCTTAAACCATTAATTATAATTATTGGGGGTTTAGATCATTTCGTTAT
This sequence comes from Pogonocherus hispidulus, assembly GCA_963924545.1. Lineage (NCBI taxonomy): Eukaryota > Metazoa > Arthropoda > Insecta > Coleoptera > Cerambycidae > Pogonocherus > Pogonocherus hispidulus. The sequence continues at coordinate 83,157,679 of OZ004693.1, forward strand.
TAATCGAATTCGATAACACCCCGTATATATTTGACGACATAACTTTATACTTCGTGAATCAACACTTTCATTGATGACACGAAGACGACAGTATGTATTGAATTTTTATGCACAAATACTTCAAAACAACCCTATTCAGGCATTGATTGAAAGTTTTTTCGGGCCGAATTTATTAATTTACAGCTAGTTTTCAATAAGCAGTAATGCCTAATAAGAAGAGACAGGAACTAATAAGTATATAGACTTTAAACAAATTAATCTATATTCCATTACAAAAACTTAAGCAGTATGGTGAGCTCATTCTATTCATATAGAACCTAAGATTCTATTTTTGGATTATGTAATTTTAGAAGAGAATTGTAGATCTAACAAATGGTAAAATTGATTTATTAACTTGAAAATTGATAAAAACGATGCGGTGTTTGGGATTCATTGTAATAAAATTGAATTCGAAACAGGTACCGCATGTGGCGCATAAAAAAGTAATATTAAGAGTAATCGTGTAGAGTTAATTAAGTTGTTTGTAGCAGAAAAGCATGAGGTTATGTATCTTAAATTATTTTCTTAGTTTCAAACATTAAATGTTTTCATAATTGGAATAAGTGTAAGTCTACACTTTTTACCTACTTTTATTTTTAGTACAATATATTAGTACTTGTGTGGATTATAGACTAATTTTGCTTGCACTTAGTAATTATAAGTAATTTAGATCGACTTTCTATAGTCTATTAAACACCCCTTAAATTCTTCCCCTCAGCCTTTGGAAAGAGTGGCCCAATAAATTTTACTGCGTAATTCACCACAATAATCCGGGCCTGCACTAAGTTCCGCGAAAAAAGGAATTCCCCAGCCGAAGGGCTGGGAAATATACAGGAGGTGTCCACGGTTTTAAGCTGGGTTCGCTTTACCATCCGCAGGTATGGTGCCGTGAAGGTGACTGGCAAGAATTATTGACCATTCTTGGAAACACCCCAATCGTATAATTGTTAGCGATGTTGTTTTTGTCGGACACTATTTAGAGCTTCTGAGCAATGAATATTAGTATCTACTCAATAAAATGTAAATGTATGTTATTATAATACCTTAACATTTATCTATTATCATTATATTACATCTAAAACTTGGAGAGCCTAAGTAAACTGTGCAGTTGCTCCTGTCATTTCACTTAGAATGGCTTTCTATGTATTTCAAATGGTGAACAATGCATGTTATTTAATTTATAGATAGCCTTGTTGAAAACTAATATCCTTTCTGACATATTTTGTACGTTATTTATGATTTCTACAGCGATTCCTCCCTCTTTAACATTGGAAATGTAAATGTTCGTATATGGAGACTAAGTTAGAAGTTTTCATTGAAAGTTGAATGAAAATGAGTTCCACGAAAACTACGAGGAAATACTCTGGACCTCACATCGTAGAATGTCACTAATTGCAGACCGATTTCGACATTTTTATGATCTCATAAGTGCAATACAAGTGAGCATACCTACGAATGCAAAGACCTGAGTATTTGGCACAATAGGTAAAGCATTGCAGTTTTCGTTGTAATCCAAAACATTGTATTTTTGATTCTAACGTTGTTAGACAAAATACGCCAAATTTTGCTTTGTAATTCAGCGCTCGGCGTGGCGTTAACCAGGAAAATAGCTGTTTTGGCCTAATTTGGTTTAGTCCTTATTTTATAAGGCGTGCTTACAGATGGAGGATATGGGGGTACCCTTACTACACTCGTAGTTGTTTGTTTTTGTTAATATAAAATTATGCTTGACCAATTTTGGTATGCGGCTAGCTATGTGAAATATTCAAAATGTGTATATACAGATATGCAGAGATTGAAATATACCCTAGATACTGATTTTCGAATTATCGAATTTTTAAAAAGCGCTCGCATTTATCAGAGTGAAGTATTACATTGCACTCAGGCTTATAGCGCGAATAGTGGTACCTCTATCGACAAAGGAGTGAACTAATTTCTTTCTGCTGTAGATGTCTTAAAATATTCATGAACGAGGAAAAATTTCCGGTTTTTAATTTAAGCTCGTGGGATATTCTGTAAGAAAATTTCACACAATTACTTTATAAATATTATGCCAAAATTGAATATTTTAATTACGAATGACAAACATTAATTCCTCATAGTGAGCCATGAGCATTAACAAACATTTTTTACGACTGTCAAGTACGGTACCTTGGTCAACTTCCACCACTTGTCATCGTGTCATTGTGTTTGTGCAATTTGCTGATTTATTAGATTGTGTTTTTGAAAATGTTCCGCTTTGGAAAGGAAACATCATTTATTTCTGATAAAATTATTCTGAAGTACTTCGAGCTTTGCAAACATTATGCTTAATAAAATGTGAGTTTTCTTAATGAAATAAAATGCCATTTTCTGACATTAGTTACATACATATTTTACAAATAACTTAAAAACATTGATCTCCTAATATTGGTGGAACATCATTTATTTTTGATAATAATTATTCTGAAGTATCTACTTCAAAATTTATATGTTTAATAAAAAGCGAAATTTCTTTGTGAAATAATACCATTTTCGAAGTTTAGTTACGTGAACTTTTTATAAATAACTTAAGAACATATTATATTTTTCTTTGATCTACTAATATTGGTGGAACATAATTTAATTTTGAGAATATTGAATATTACTTAAATTCGAGCATAGGAAATGTATTGATTCATTCAACTCCCGCGTCTTTATTTTGACATTTTAAATGACAGAAAAATTTCCACTTATTAATTTCACACAACGTTAAAAATTTCCGGAAATTTTTTGGGTTGGCATGGTAACTGAACAAAAAACAAGCCTCTGATTGGTTTTTTTAAATGCCTAAATCTAATGGTCAGTAAACGAGTATACTTTGCTATCTAATTCACCAAGTCCCCTACTTATTATTAACAGATTTTTTATGCAGAACGTAAATATATTCGCTCTTCAGGTTATCCATTTTTCAGTTACTAGGTGTGTATTTTATTGTAGCATTTTCCATTGAATTAGCAATCATGTATCATCACTCATATATTTTTACAGATCTTGATTGAACATTTTTATGGAGCTACTAGTATATCTACTACACTAGAAATATCTAATAATAGTATATTATATACCTATAGCGCCGAAGACTATAATTTTCGAGGTAAATAATGCCCTTCTCAACTGAAGTACATATAGTATTTTTTTACTACTAATAGCCGAACTAACACCAGAATATCTTATTTTTATTTTAAAATCAGCCATTTTCCCTATTACTCAAACATATCGAAATATAAGTAGGTGAAATGTCAAACTGATGAGTTTCAATAAACGTTTATTAACCTAGGTAAATAATGAATAGTTTAATACTACCTAGGTACCTATTACCTAGGCTACTACTACTACTACTACTATATTGAACATTATCTTCTAGTTACTATTATCTATATTATCTACCATTAAAAATAGAGCACCAACCTTTATATTATATTTTTCAATTTATTGAAAATAAGGTTTATTTGAAAATAATAAATGTTATTATTAAATAGAGAGTGCAAATAATGATAACTGAGAAAAAGCAGATACAATCTGACTTTCTCCAAACATAATATGTCATTAACCATTTAAAATCAAGGATCCATTTTTGATACCCCATCGAATCATACCTATAATTTTTCATTCTACCTCTTTCTACCTACTTTGAAATAAGTAGGTTAATGTTATAATGTTACCCTCCTATTTACACAACTCTCAAACTTTCAGATTTATCATTGTGATTAGAATGAGGGATAAAGAAATTATTAATATTATTATCATTATTAAGTATCATTCCGTATCCGCAAAACCGATCATGATCGATTTTGCCCTTACATTTCTGCAAAGCGCGAAAAATGATACTTACCATTTTTTCAGAGCTCAATATCAATACCGTGTTTAAAAATAAACGTAAAACTGAAAGAACTAGTTCATGGATGGAAGATGCCATGACTGGGGCACTAAATGAAATAAATACTGGCACAATAACAATTCGTTGTGCATCAAGAAAGTATGTCAAACAAGAAGAATTAATTCAAGCAGCAGAAGGATTAGAAATTATAGAAGTACCAAAAATCAACAGAAATGGCGACGTTCTACAAATATTTCAGAAAAAAGTATTGACGTAGAAAAAGTACAACAAATTAACGACAGAACTTCCTCTGAAAAAAGGATTAAAGTGATATCAGATATTCTGGTAATGCCGACAGCTTCGTTTAAGCCAAACGCTGGCAAGAGAAAATCACATAAATCTGAAAAACTGACGTCGACCCCTGTGAAACAAGAGATGTGACAAAAGAAAATCGGAGACCAAAAACTGCAGAATAGCAAAAAGTAACAAAGACGTTAGAAATTAAAAATAAAGTGAAAAAAAAGAAAAAACAGTGAAAAACAACGAAAAAACAGCGCCTAATTTTATATACCACAAATCACCTATAGTAGTAGAAAATCCAGAGGAAAACATACCTTGCCTCATCTGTGGGAAGCACTATGGGAATTCACGTCCCAGAGAAATTTGGATACAATGCAAAATTTGTGAGAATTGGTCGCACAAATTATGTACAGATTATCAAAGGGGAATATATATTTGCGATTCTTGCAAAGAAGGCATAATTTGTAGAAGGCATTGAGAAAAATTTCATTTTTATTTAAAACAATGTGATTAGAACCAAATTATTTACGTTTTCCTTTTCTATTAAGACTGATTAATAAATTAATATACCAAATATTGCTGATTTTGTTTTTTCTTTTAATTTTAAAAAAGTATCAAATTCGTAGTTGCTGTAGGCATGGTAAACCTAGATCGGTTTTACCCTAAATCAGGATTAGTTTTGCCCAATGATCTTTGCTATATTTCCAATTTTGCTTATATACCTATATTTTTTTCGAGTTCCTTGTATCGTTATAACTGAACTCAAATAAAATTTAAATATTTTAGTCTACCTATGCAACCAAAAACTTCTACAATATATGTCAAATTGCCCATACTACGTAGTGTCAAAGTTAAGTGGTCGGCCTTGCCCGTGTTTCCCCTAATCATTCAGTTAATTTAAATTTCATTCAATATTCTTCTATTCATCTGCATCTCATATAAAATGGGAAATAATTGCTCAATTTATTTAAATAACCGTAAGTATAGCATAAAACAAACGTTTCAGAATATAAGGGGAAACGTTGTCGTTAAAATGGATTAACACACCTTTGTCGATAAACAACTTGAACTTGAACTCACAGGACGTTGACAATTTTCCAAATTAGTTATTAATTACCTTCACTGATAACTGAATGCCCTAGAAATGAACGCACCATAAAATATATTAGTTAGTTGGAATAAGTTGCTGATACATTTGAAAATGTGCCTTTTACAAATATTAGTTCTATTGTTTGTCTGCCTTGGTGGTGTAATAGCACAAGATGAAGTAAGTTTTATTGAAATATTATTTAAAGATACGTCGGAAAGTGTCCTTTCCAGGACATCTTTTTAAGGACGTATTCAACCCATGAAACTAATATGATTATTGAAATGTGTTTAGATAAATTAAATTATGATTTTTGAAATATTATGACTATATTTTTCATAAATATACAGACAACTTTCAAAATATCTAGTTTATGTTTTATATAATTTGAGTTTGTTACGTTTTTCTGTCGTAAATTAAACATTAACTTGCTGAAAATTGCGCTAGAATTTAATAATTTAATGAGTGTAATATATTCAATTTAAATGTCCAAACATTAAATTCTGCATCAACGGAATAACAGTGTAAGTACATAAAATATTCTGTTAGCTGTAATTTTTTTAAAACCTGTATAAATTCAAAGCATTTGTTAACGAATTATCTTTTCTTTATATGAAAAAATATGGTGACATATCTGAGCAATTTATGAATATTTATGCTTAGCTTAACCGGCAATTTATGAATCTATTTTTGTAGGTAATGTAAAATATAAAACAAAATTCAATTTTGAAGAACAATAGTAACATACACCATGGACGTACCACCTACGTAACATGGACGGTCTACGTAAAACTGACCTACTTAATTCTCAACAGATTTTATTGTTTTAAAACGCACGCCCATGTGATTTTTCCTGCCAAATTTTATTCCCAGTAAAAAATATTAATTACTTTAAAAATATTTCCAATGTACCATAGACTGTTATTCTATGGTTGTACCATAGACTAACTGTTGTACCAAACACAAACTTTTTTTAATGGAACACTCTGCGTATTTGGCAAAAACTAAAATCTCCTAATTTCTTTTTTAATCCAAAGATTTTCAACTTTAGTTAAATTAGGATAGAACCAAATTACTCATTGATCTCCCTTTGATCAGATTGTAATAGCAGCAAAATAACCTTCAAGGGGTATTTTCTATATTAAAAAAAAAATCCAAATATATAATTACTTTTTAGGGTTTCTTCAATGGCTTTTGAATATTTTCATTTTCAGTTATTGAAGTTTCGTTATTGTACTTATACCCTTTAATACAGTACTTTGTTATTACCTAGTATTAGACTAGAGTAATAAGATATATTAAAATAACAAAAGTGAATTACAGAATTTCTTATTAGGACAAGGAAAATAATATAAAAAATTAACGTTAACAATAAATTAAAATTAAAATTAAAATTAACAAAATTATTACACTTGAAAAAGGTTGGAACCTTTGGTGTGAAGTAGTGACATTGACGTAGTTTTCCATGGTATTATGTGGAAAACTACGTCAGTGTTAAAATTATTACATTAACAAATTAAAAATAAATTTGAACCAATGTTCCATAATGTACCTTTTAATAAAATTACAATGAACTTGTTAAAAGACGATTTCATCGTTGTTTAGTTAGTTGTTTAGTTGTTTTTTCTCCAAAAATTTTGAAGATACCACAAAGGGTTATATGTATATCGTTGAATTCAGAAAAATATTAAATAATTAAAATTTTAAAATCGGAATCAAATTTTACTGGAAAAATCAAAGGGGCCTGGCTTATATACAGGGTGCCTATTATCTATCTCCTTATATGGCTAACTTTGTTAATAGTGGAGATAGAGAATTGGCATTGGCCCAATTAGCAAAATTGGGCAAAATTACAAGAGGAATTCAGTACCTCCTTTAGATTTAATTTTAATTTCCAACTTTTTGAGATATTTTGAAAAAACTGAAAATCGACAAAATTTTTAAACTCGAATATCTCGAAAACTATAAAAGATATAAATAATATAAAAATACTGTGTGATAGTGATTTTTACGTGGAATTAAGCGGTGATATAGAAAATTTCACGGGCGCCTTAGTTTTTGAGAAAAAAAAAATAAAGTTATCTTTTTTAAATGCCAACCATCAATAAAAATCTTATTTTTTTCTGATTTCAAAAATATAATATTTAATATACTCTCTTTTCTTTTGTTTACTATAATGAACAAATAGTTTATTAACATAGTAAGCTATGAAAAACAAACGTAGATCAGTAAACAACAATAAAATATAAATGTCAGGTCACACTAAAGTCACATTATACACGTCAAAATTAAACGTTCATGTGAAAATCGTTATCGTGAAATGTACCTACACAAACGAAGAAAAAAACGATTTATTAAATATTATATTTTTGAAATCAGAAAAAATAAGGTTTTTATTGATACCATAGCTACCATGAACAACTATGGTTGTCATTTAAAAAAACATAACTTTATTTTTTTTCTCAAAACTAAGATGCCCATGAAATTTTCACTATCACCGCTGAATCCCACGTAAAAAACACTATCACAGAGTATTTTTATATTATTTGTATCTTTTATAGTTTTCGAGATATTGGTTCGAGATTAAAAATGTTGTCGATTTTAAGTTTTTTCAAAATATCTTCAAAAAGTTGAAAATCTGAAAAAGGCACTGAATTCCTCTTGCAATTCTGCCCAATTTTGCTAATTTAACCAATTCTCTATCTCCATTATTAACAAAGTTAGCCATGTAAGGAGATAGATAATGGGCACCCTGTATATATGTTGAGAGATAAGGCAATAATAGGAAGGGGGGCAGTTTTAGGTGGATCAGACTGTACATAGGCATTTAATTCAGGTAAATTCAATATTTGCTCCCTGATTGGTCTAATTGGTGACATTAATGAAGGTATAGTACTTAACAATTTTCTGCATTTCTGTACAATCTGTACAATCTCCTGTGTTTCTTCTTATTATCACAGTTTGGTTAGTAACAATTATCCATGCCGTAAATTATTAAAATTACTTTCAATTCCTTTATTCGAACTAAAAATTCTATTCTCAAAATAATAAAAAACGACCCAAATATCATGGAGGCAGAGCCTCGGAAAGCTTTACGCCAGGATTCGAGCGATACTGACATTGAAAACTTTAATGAGGTCAAGAGTAAAGATGACAATAATTTCATTGTTAGCGGACATGAAGCTAAAATTGGAGTCTGATTCAGACTACGCCGTTGACGTCACTGAGGGGGTTGCGACCGTTAAACATCCTTCAGGGACGCGCACAACGAAATAGTAAAAGCTAAAAGACCGGCTCGAATGTCTTTTATATTTTTGTAATGTGTCTATTAATATCTATAGTAACATTATGCAGTAGTCAACAATTGCAGAACATTCAGCGAAGCTTTTTAAAATCTGTTATGTATACACTTAAGTAATGTATATCCATTTAAAGTTTTCCCTCAATTCTTTTATTGGAATAGCTCAATTTGAAAAGTCTTCATAATGGCAGAATATGACAATCAATTCAATCTTTTGCCTCAAATTTGTCGCTTGATGTCTCTCTAGGCAATCTCTCTAATCAAATAACAGATATTAAATTCACAGAAAACTTATTTGCTTTACAAACACTAAGAACTAATATATTAATAGCATCCCCTTTATACCTACACAATGTAGGAATGTCAGTTATTCTTTGGCTGAAGCAGGTTGTGATATAATTCGCCGGACTAAGAGATCAAGTAAAAAACTTATTTCTGATATTAATGTAAACTGATCAAGCATAAAAGTTAATTATGTTGATCATTTATCTTATTATTGGGTTGAATAGTTTGTTTTTTATTAGTACACTTGTTTTTAATTTATTTTTGTATATCTAGTTTTGACAATGGTCATGCTTCAATTTATATAGAATATCTATTGCGGGTGTAAATTGCGCCCCCACCTGCTAACTTTTGAACTAATTGGGTTAGGGACTAAAGACAAAATACATGGTGAATCATGTAAAATGTATTATTTTTTGAGGATAAATCCATTTTCTTAAAACGAAAGATGGCGCCACATTCAACTGACAGTTTTGTACACGTTAGATATTTTTAGTGCTGAAAGATATTCTAAAATAAATAAAAACCATTCTATTTTTCCACCGTTTAAAGGGCTCTAACTCTCTTAGGAACCATTTTAGGGCATATGTTCATAGGAACCCCTATTTTTATTTTTAAATGTACTATCACCTCTCGAAATCCAGTATACTATTTTATACACCCTGTATATGCATGTTTATACCTAAATTGAATGTGTGTCCTTATACGTAGATGTACTCCTATACCATGTTAGGTATATAAAATAGTAGGTATATAATTTGTATCTTTCTAGATTTGGGAACCTTATCGTATATAACAGCCTATTAGCCTGTTGGTTTTTGTGTATAAATAAATAAATACATAGGTACATAAATAAATTAACAAATAAGTAAATAAATAAATAAATCAATCTTCCCATTCTCAAGTGAAAATTAAAACCTGATACTAATTTTATATTCATGTAATAAAATAATCTAGTTTCTTAAATTTTCTAAGTATTTTTCTAGGTTTGCTGTGATATAATTTATATAATTTTAAACGTGATTAATTGAAACTTGGTAGCAAGCATTAGTGTAGCATTATTAATTTATTTAATTCATTTTAGAATGAAAGCGAAAATATGACGATTACAATAAACTCTGGAGTTGTGCAAGGACGAGTTTTATATACTACAGACACAAATAAAGCGTTCTACGCTTTTCAAGGAATTCCATATGCTGAACCACCTGTTGGTGATCTTAGATTCAGAGTAAGTATTTTTGCTTTCACATACACGAGTTTATTTACACATACACGAGTTTATTATTCTAATGCACTTGTATGATAAGACAAAATCTTTGACAACTTTCTTTATTTTTTTAAAAGTCATAGTTCCTTTACAAAATATATTTTTTACATCCCTTTTAAGATTTTAAGGTTTTACATCTCTTCTTGAAAGGAGTTGGAACCTTTGGGGCGAAGATAACACTGACGTAGTTTCCACAACACCAAAACACTATACTGCACTCGACGCGCGTTTCGTGAACCAAGTTGGCATCATCAGATGATTCAAACTGAATCTCTTTACATCTTTTGTTGTATTTGGGGGTGTTATTGCTGGTATTTTTGTTACTGTGTAACTATAGCAGTGGCGAACTTAGATAGAGCATATCGATAACGGAGAACCAAATGTAATAAATAATTGAAAATTGAGTTCTTGTGATAATTGAACAATTGAAAGTAGAGTTTAGTGATTTTTTGTATTTCGATTTTAAACTGACTATCGGAACAAGCTACATTATAGATCCGGAAAATTAACATCACTCAATAATAATTGCTATTTCTTGATCAATTTTGCTTTACAATTTTTTGCATCTATTACACTGAATTAATAATAAATAATTTCATATTAACATCTCATTTTCATCTATTTTTTTTTCAGAATTAAATTAATATCTAAAATTCTAAAACTGCAATTATGTAGGGTGTTCCATTTAAAATAAGGAAGTTAATGGATACTCCCTCATTTTCAGAATTAATCGGAATTTTAAAACATTTAGTTTACAACGTTCGTATTCATTAAACCTTGCATATATTTTTCGTTTTTTTTATTTTATTTGATTCTCCATGAGTGAATCTTTTAATGAAAATTGAAAACGTAAAGAATGTTTTGAGTTTTGACACATTTGATTTAATTTGAATTTCAAATTTTTATCACACGAAGGCGCGTGCCACATTTGGAAAACTGTTAGTTTTCCTGGTATTCAATCTGCTACGATCGAAAATATTTTTATTTGTTACTCATTTGTAAACGTCAATTTATCAAAACACCGTATTAATTAAGAAATTTTACTTTTACAAGCACCTAACTTGTAAAATATTTACAAGTTAACTGTCAGTTTTTACAAGTTAGTAGCGTTATTTACATTAGACAATTGTGTTTTATTTGTATCTTATATGTTAAAGATCATGGTACAACTGCTATTTATCTTTTAGTCATGGAAAGAAATTCATCGCATCGACAACAACAAAAAATTTCGAATATTGTTACAATTTTCGCAAGCAAACAATGGTTATCAGAAGCGCCCAACAGCTCCACTCCAATTTCATTTGCAATTAACGATTTTTATGGCGGCGACAATACATGTGATGAAAGTGATTTATTTTCATCACTTGTGAGGCATAAGCCTATTTTGTTCTATAAATCCGGTGAAGTGAATCTCATATTCATATGTAATGATTGTAATGTTAGATTGTCTCTTCTTTCCATTAATGTACCTACCTTCATTGATGATTTTGATCTACTCTCCAGCTCGTTGATATTTTATTTTACAAAAATGTTGTTAACATGGATTTCATCAATCTTGAAGATTCAGAATATGCTATCAGAAACAAAATTGGACGTCCGAGATCAAAACTACATGTCAAACTTGATTTCAATAACAGGCCAATCTCAGATGGCCTACTGTGTTTCTGACAGTATATTCTGAATCTACAAATACCATAAAATCCCTATCAACCCAGTTTTTAAAAAAAATCAAAGATGAAGAAGTCTTATTTGTGGTGCGTTTTCATGATTCATAGTTTCTTTTGGGATTACACCATCTGTAAAATAACAAAAAGCAGGCAACCAGAAGCATACAAATTAAATATTCAGAGTGTAGTATCAAGGCAAACTTTTAAAGTTTGCCCCAAAAAACCACTGTATAATATGTAATAAAATAATATTTGATAAATTAACTAAATTTCACCAGTGATTTTTCAGTTTTATACATTCTGTAATATTACATATTTTAAAATATGTCTAAATAAAATAATTATTATTATAAAATTTAAAAGAAATGAAACATTTAACTAGCTATTTTCCTAAACGTTTCGAGTTTATCCTCAACTCTTCGTCAGTAGAACGTTTGTACCATAAGAACCGAGATAAGAACCCTTTGTATGATAAAAAGTATTTTTCGTCAGATTGATATTTTTAATTCTGGTTTCTTGCTTTTCGTTATTTTATAGGTGGTGTAATCCCAAAACAAACTATGAATCACGTTAGAGGTTAGTTTAAAATATATGCGAAGATACTGTAATTAGAATAGTTATTTACGGTTACAGTCCATGGATAAGAAATTATTATTCTGTAGACCGCAAATACCTCTTTCTTGTAAGTAAACAAACTGACTGGAACAGTATTTCTTGAGGTTGATCACAGGGAAAACAAATTTGCATTTATGTATAATAAGTGTTCGCCTTCCCTTTCGGGTAATGCAATAATATTTATATATGTGTATTAGTATTTATATGTTAGATCACTGAAAACAATTTTAGCAACCGCTACCTGTTCAAAGTTGGGAGGGTGTTTTGGAGGCGCAGGAAGATGAACATAAATGTGTCCAAGAATATGACGCAGATGGATCAGAGGATTGTCTTTATATCAACGTTTTTACTCCAGATGTAAGTATTATACCTAGTAATAAAAGTATGCTCCTTTGATATATTCTATGAAAAAAATTCACAGATTTCGTAATAATCGCTGGTCTAACTCGCTTCTTTTTAGTGGTAGACATCTATAGAGGCACCAGTATTCGCGCTATAAGTTTGAGCGCGCCGTAATACTTCACTCTGATAAACGCGAGCGCTTTTTAAAAATTCGGTAATTCGAAAACGGTTACAGACATCAACCTAACTTTTTTAAAAGCTTGTTCAATATCTAGGCTACATTTTAATCGCTGGATATATGTCCAAATTTTGAATATTTCACCTAGCTAACCGCATATCGAAATTGGTCACGCATAATTTTAGAAGTTTTAACTTTAGGGTAAAAAAAAAGGTTTATACCATTCGAAGGGCTTGGTTTTGTGTATAAGTGGTTAAAATTTAGGGGGGGGTAAGTTTATTTTTGTTAATGACAGTGTATGTACTCAGAAACACATGTTTTCGAATTGTGCAGATAACGCACTCTAAGGCCGTACTATAAAAGCTCTAGATCACATCACGTATGCCCCAAAACGTGCTCTACAATATGGTATAGCTTTCATCTGTTCCACTATATCTATTGCATCACTCCATCGTGACACCGCTGTCTTTTAGCCTTCAACAAAAACTTCTAACTTGGCTTGTTTCTGTTTTAAGTCTTCACTAGAGATATGTGGAAAAATTGAACCAATAAACAATTGAATGAGTATCTAGCAGTTATTTCCATCATTCTAATGCGAATAACCCACCTATAAAACTAATAAAAAACAGAAACTTACGAAAGAAATCTTACAGAAACGAAATAAAAGTTACAGTAGAATAATGAACACATTTTTAAGTTCACAACTTTACTACACTTAGGGATCTATTTTGAAGAAATTCTAATTCCAAATTATTATTTTTACAGAAGTGTACTTAGATTACAATTTTTAATTAATCCTAGTGCTACATCACAAATAAGTCATACAGATAATTACAATTTCAAAGTATTTGAATAATGAAGACTTATTTGATTAGTTATATTTTGGAAATCTTTTTATTCCATAACATCATTTTTTAAGGAGAGATTGAGGTAAGAACACTTTTTTGCGATAATTTTTTGTCATCTATTTAATTTCTCTAATACGGCCCTCTAACCACGGCTCTAGAAATGTAATAACATCTAATTCCTTTCTGTAATTAGGTGTTATTACATTTTTTGCAACCCTCCATAGCCCTCAATATTGTACTACCACAGACCCATTTAGATTCAAACGTTTTGTCTCGAAAAACCCATCTTTAATACTTATATTCATCTATATTTATATTTATATGTGTATCTATATTTTTTATTTAGATTTACTTATGTATCATATTGGTATTTAAGTGTTGTTAGATGCTCAAAAACTATCTGGTCATTTAAAGATTTTCCATTATAATAAAATCATTTTTAGAATATCCCGTTTCAATATTTATAGGTTTCTGGAATGCACCATATCTTCATATCACATCTAGGTCATATCTATCTTCATATTCAACATTTGAAAAATGTATCGTACTAGTAACATAACTGTTTTAATTACTAATATGGTTTATATCTTTCTTTATATAGGAAGTAAGCCAAAAAGAGATAAATTATTAATAAAATTATCAAATATTATGGTTCAATAAAGTTTTATATTTCGTCCTTACCTATAATCCCAGGTACCTACACAAAGGATTAACTTAATTATTTTTAAGATATGTCGCAAACAACTACTTTGCGTGTAGTATGCACCGCCCAACATTAAATTACAGCGGTATATTTGACATAACCTCTCTTCTTCGTTTTCATACATATCTAGGATTATAGGTAACGAGGAAAGATAATTCTTTATTGAACCATAATATTTGATAATATTATTAATAATTCACCTTTTAGTTAGCTTCTTGGCTTAATTCCTATACATATAAAGAAAGATGTAAACAATTAAATAAGTCAAAAAATAATATTAAAGATATACTATAAAAAAATACTAATATTGTTGTTATATGACTGGTAGTTCAGTTGTTTGCAGTAATGTTTATTTTGACTCAACCACTTATGAGTATTTTATTTGACATCCATTTACAGAGAAATAACCTAGTGATGATTTAAAAACAGTTTAAATAACTAGATCTAACGACGCGGTCTAATGATGGGGTCTAATGACTCTTAAAGTGGAAAATAATTCTATAAACATCCTATGTTTATGACTAAGTAAATCAAATAGGAGTACATTGTGACTAGATTTTTCAAATCAAAATTTACCTATTTGAAAAAAAAATTGGACTGGGAGAGTACAATATAGAAAATTATGGAGGCTTTTCAAAAATGTAATAAAAGATCAACGTTCATATTTAAAAAATGTTACTTGATTATGGTCCTGAAGAAACTAATCTCTATTCAATACATCAAATGTAACATAAAAAAGGTATGCTATTCCGCTGAGATTGTTGTAAGTATTATTTTTTCAATATCTGATCAAACAACGGTAAAATTCTTTCATATAAAAAAAGGACATCCTTTGTATAATTTTGCTTCAATAACCGGTCATTTTTATCACTTCAAGACAGTTTCTAAAGATTTGACCTAATTATCTCCACTTTCGAGAAAGAATCTTTAGACATTTAAAAGACAATGTCCTGTATTTTTTCAGTTCTATAACCGGTGACACACCGGGTTGCTAAAAGTAGACGACCTATTAGATTATTTTGGAGTCCCATACATCTATCCCATACATTAATTTACTAACAATTTTATAGAAACCGAATTTCCCTCAACCAATAACTTTCAAAATAGAAAAAATGTTCTTGTCCTTTTTATCACATAATGCTTTTATTCGTCAGGATTTTTCTAACGTTTAGATATAAAAGTAATATTTCACTATTTATTGTAGACTAATGCCCGAGCCCTACCAGTTATGGTTTGGGTCTATGGAGGATCATTTCAGGAAGGCAGTTCCAAAATTAAGAAATTCTCACCGGACTATTTCATGGAGGAAGACGTTATAATTGTTACGTTTAATTACAGATTAGGAATTTTTGGTATGAAGTAAAATAGTATTTAAAAAAAACAGCGAAATATTTTGAGCACATCATGTTAAATCCCCCAGCAAGTATTAGTAGTAGTTGCTACTACTAACTGCCAAATTAATTAATATGTTGCAAATATTTTAATCCGCCGAAGCACTGTCAAACTATAGGGAGATTCTTAACATATACGCATAAACGTTCGAAAGTTGGCAACCAAGTTGACATCATCTGGAAATGATTAAAACTGTTTTAATTATCTCCAGATGATGCCAACTTGGTTGACGAAATGCGCGTCGGGTGCAGTATAGTGTTTTAGTGTTATGTGGAAAACTACGTCAGTGATAATATATAATGTACTATATCAATGTCTAAGCGCTTTTGACATATTTAAAATTTTATGTAAAAAATTACGTTTGCAGAACGAAAAATAATTACGAATTTTGAGTGTATGGGTGCCTTTATTATTTAATTTGGGTTGGTTTCCATGTAGAAAGGGACCTACTTTTACAGACCGTTTTATTTGATGATTGACATCATCATGATCATGATTATTAACATAAGGAAGGTGTCAAAAAAAAAGAATATAATATATTTTGATCATATTCGATGATCTATTAACTTTTGACAGTTTTTTCAACTTCATCTTTATTCTTTTGTTTTGGCCACAAGCCATGTTATAAATTATTAAAATATTATACAAAGTCTGCTAAAGTAGGCCTCTTTCTATATAAAAACCAACTAAAATTAAATAATAAAGGTATCGACACAGTCAAAATTGGTAATTATTTTTTGGTCTGGAAAAGTCATTTTTGCAACCAATTTTAAATATCTCAAAAACTGTTAACTTAGGTATTATAGGAGGATATTATACATGAAATGTGTTTAGCGAGTTGACATCTACTTACAGTATAACCGGAGTGCCAACATCTTAGCCGAATGGCCACTATAGACGTTGGTATGCTAGGTACCTACCAAATTTTCAGATTTTTTCTAATTATAGTTTTCCCATAACCGATAGATGAAGCTCTGGGTAGGACACTCTGTATACTGTAATAGAAGTATATTTTTAAATTCAACAACGATAAAATCAAACCAGCACCCTTTTAAATTTGTTTAGCTGCTTTATATCAAATATTATTTTTATTACAGGCTTTCTGAGCACAGAGGATTCGGCATCTCCTGGAAACTATGCCCTGAAAGATCAGATTTTGGCTTTAAAATGGGTGCAGGACAACATAGAATATTTTGGTGGGGATCCTTACCGAGTCACGATTTTTGGTCAGAGCTCAGGTTCTGCTACAGTGGCGTATCTTATGCAGACCCCATTGGCCAAAAGTAAGATAGAATTCGAGTTATTTTTAAGTTATTATAAATAGAAGTGAACAATAATACCCCAAGTGCTTAAAATATACTTTTTATACAATACAATACGTTTATTAATCCAATTGATCATGAACATGATTTAGGACAAGTTTGATGTGCTTGTATGCTATTATTATAATATTTTCCAAGGAGGAAAATAAGTGAAGGGGTGATATTGGATCATGAAAAAAATCTGTAATATGTATATGACTACGTACTAGGAAAGTAGATAAACAGTATGAAGTCACAAGGTTTTTATGTATGTTTCGTTTATACTACAATAACTTTTTTTGACAGTAAGATAATATATATTTAATTTACTATTTATCAGTAATAAGCGAAATTACTTTGAGCTTGGATGGTGCCCCTAGATAATAGTAAATATTGACCCACAGAAATGCACATGTACATGTAAATATACAAACCCTACGTTTAAAAAGAAAAGTAATATTGTTTTTAGTAAATCGATAGATATTTTTTTTTTTTTTATAAAAATCTATAAATTGAAAAGTCGTTATATCTATAGACAAAGGTATACAATTTAACCTAAACCAATCACAAACAAATTCATATGTACTGAATAGAAATTAATACTAATCCACCACAGGTCAACATACGCAGAAGGGTCTTTATTATTTTTGCTTCTTATTCACATTCATTCACCCTTGTATTATTTGTGTCTAGTCGTACATAAGATTATCCCTTTAAGTATCACCTCTTTTTGGTATACCCATATTATTCATAATCCTGTTTATACCATACTTATAAATCTATGGTTTATACCTACCCGCAGTATTATAGTTATAATATGTATCTAATCTACTGAACTGGTGTTTCTTGACAACCGCATCAGTTATCCAAAATCTAAAAAGCTATTTGCACTTTGTTCCTGAAAATTTGTATATTGAGGTTTTAATAAATACTGAATACAATTAAATTCATTCAGCTGTGACGCGCTTACGATTCTTCTGAAAATGAATAACACGCATTATTTCAAATGGGACACGCCTTTTTGAATTCTTCGTCCAATTTTCATCCACTTTCATCAGAAAATATTATACCTACTTCTTACCTAACCCCGATTTTTCTCAATTATTGATACTAGAGTTATGTTTATACAAAGCAGTTACGCAAATTAATTATTGTTTGTAAATATAATAACAATCAATAATAATAACTCTACCCCTCATTCTAATCACAAGGATTGGCCTGAAAGTCTGAGACTTGTGTGGGAGAGGGGCGGTATATTATTATTTCGCGGGCCGCATTTGCGCCTCAGGAACGACTTACGTTGGTAGGCCCTAACCAAAATTCAGTGCTGGAATGAGGGAAACCTGGAAAACCTTATTAGTTAGGGGGACAGTCAAACATCAACTGATTTTAATCTCTCACATTAACACCAAGTTGACATTCTTCCCATCCTAGGCCATCCATCGCCAGGATGGTTGCCAAGCCATCCCTGCGAATAAGCCTTGATCTACGAGTAAACAATTTAATTAAAATTTGTTTGGTGGAATGGGAATTAGAACCCACGACCTCTGGGTTGAGCGATCGAGACGATAAGCCCTGAGTCATTGGCTCGCCTAAATGGGTACTAGCTTTGTTTATAGAAATATATATTATAGTTGTTATTCAACCCCATTAGTTTTTGTGAATCCCGGACGGACGTCGCATCGTGTCTGACGGGGACTGTATAAACGTAGAGACGGACTGTATACACGTAGAATATTTGACCCACTACCTATTGCATTACTCATACTGACTGACTTCTATTATACAGGTTGTTTTCTATATATTTTTTCAATGGTAGGTATTTCCATAATATTTCCAGGAAAATATAGTCTCCGTAAAATGCAGGATTTAATTTTCTATTGTATTCATATTTTCTCGTATCCAATACCTAACCTAAACTATTTTACTTTATTTTTTTCTGTTAGATAATGCAGGAGGTTTTTACATTAAATTTCTTCCAAGGAATACTAGTAGTATTACTGAATAGTGAGTAGGTAAAAGTAGTGAAATCTCACGTCAAATGTTATCAGCGAACCATCCATGATGATATCTGCACAAAACTTTAATTATATTTTTAAGGCCATTGTTGACCCTTCAATCAGAATCATTATTCTTTTAGATCTATTTCGAAGTGCCATCATGCAAAGCGGTACTTCTCTCAACTTGTGGGCACTTACGAGAAATCCAAGAACTACTGCGTTTGCTATCGGCAAAGCTCTTGATATAAACACAGATAATTCGACTACTCTATTAAAAGCCCTGAGAAGGATTGAAACTAAAACACTACAGGCTGTGGCTGTATCTACAGAAATAGTGGTAAGGCTTTTGCGTTTTCATGTATTTTAATTCGTTACTGATATGTATCTGAGAGAAATTTAGAACAGTAATTATTACGTACCTACTTTAAAACTAAAAAAGGTATCAGAATACGATTTCGATTATCGTACCGTAAAAATGACGTTTGAATATACGATTTCCGTGGTACCATTATTTCAAGCCTAAAATAATAACTACTGTCTTATGAAATTACCTACCTACCCCCTTTATTTACGTTCCACAAAGGATAAGACAAAATATTTGAAACAACCAAGCGTGCAACACTTGAAATCAAGACAAAGTTCCATAAATAAGTGGTCTTTTAGTTTAATTTAAAAATACAGAGTGTATAATTTGTTTTTTAAAAAATCTTGCTTTTTCATGTTGAGGATTTTTTTGGTAGGAATTTTTAGGTTAGGAATTGGTAGCCGATTAAGAAAAACTTAGTCAATTCACGAAAAAGTAGGATATGCAAGAGTTATGAAGTCGAAGAGTAGGCCTAGGCCACCACAGGTGTCAGAGTTAAACAAACACTATGTATATAGTTTTAATGACCTTTAATAGATGTACACGTCACCCAAAAATTACCTACATCTACGAAACGGTTTTTAAGTTATTGCGAAAAATTGTTGTTTCTTTTCCCCAAAATAACACCCTGTAACTCGTTAGGCATGCATCAGAGAAATGTTTTTTATAAGAATTTTATTCCTATTTTGGTCTGTTCCAGCCTCTGGTAAATTTTTGTACGTTCACACTGGGACACCCTGTATACTTACTCTATATCTATGAAAATGTTTATAAAATAATGTCAAATATCTCATAAATTGTTAGCTTTAGGTAGGTATAGCGTATACTACTACTACTACTACTACTACTACTACAACTACCATTTTCGAACATTAATTTTGTACTACTTACAAAATAATACCTACAGGCTGTTATTCCATTTAAAATTAGGAAGCTAGTTAATGCAAAGTAGGTATTATGTGATCACCTTATTTAGCAATTTACCACCGTGTTAAAATAATGAAAACTGAGTACAAAACAATTCCTGTTAAGAATTTTTTTCATCTATTTTATGAACCGAACACCAAATAAACTAATCATGGAAATAGTTGACAAGGCTAATTTTCCCCGACTGAATCTGGGAAATCTTGAGAACTTCCATCGTAATAACAGTTAGTGGCTATGCTTTATTTCTCGGGACTTATTTGGTGTTTTTTCGCTTTTTATCCTACAAAAAAAAATTACAGGGTCTTTTCAGAAAGTCAATATTTAAAAAAGTCAAAAACATCAACTTCTACGTAGGAATTATCTCATATGGAATTCTATGCCTCTTACTAATGTGTTTTTACACTTACTAGAAAACCTACATTACACAGCGTGTATAAAATTATACTTATTGTTATAGGCATCCTACTTTAATGATTGGATTCAATCGAATTATACTGATTGATCATTAAATTGGGGCGCCTTAAACCACGTATAATTTTATGCATCATGTATAATGAGTTCCATATGAGAGACATTCTGAAAATACCCTGTATCTTTTTTTGCAGGAATAAACACCAATCAAATACTTCTCGAGAAGTATTTGATTGAAGTATAAACCAAAGGCACTAAATATTTTTTACCAAAAATCAATCTCAGCCACTACAAGACGAACTTTTAAAATACCTAATATATTTTTAATAAAATTTATAAGACAATTAATTCAGAGATTCAGTCTCTTAAAGATTACCGATGATGAAAAAATTTGCTGTGCAGACTAATTCTAAGAACAGGTTATTTACGAACAAACTGTGCCCTCAATAGAAGCAATGGTATACAGAAAAACATTGTTGATTAATCAAATCGAGGTATTTTAGGAAACAGTAATAACAAATCCTAGGAATGGCTTAGTATTCGGCCCTACTATAGAACCGACACATTCGGGTGTAGTTAGGAATAACAGCCACGAATTTTTAAACTATGGAGATTTCAACAGAGTACCATGCCTGGTTGGTTTTAATTCAGAAGAAGGAGCACCGATTACTTCAAGTACGTATACAAAATGAAAATACATCATAATTTCAAAACACATTTTTATTTATACGTTTGAATATCTTCTAATATGAAAATGACTTCTAATAATAATAATAATAATAATAATAATAGAAATAATAATATTAAAATACGCTCCAGGGGATATTAAGTCCGTTGTGGGAAAAGAGAAGTGCCGAATTTATTGGAACTACTCATTTCCCACGCTCAGGTAGATTTGAGCCAATAACCCTGATGTAGTTCTCCTCGACCACCAGCTCAAGATAATGTTTGTCATCGAGAACAACGTTGTCTTGAAAGAAAAGAAGAAACGGAGGAAATATCGAGATCTTCTCTTCGAACTCCGCAGACTTCATCCAGAACATACTGTGAAGCTTGTGGTACTGATAATAGGAGCCCTCGGTGGAGCAAGAGACACTTCACTTTCGGAACCGAAGATCATACCGGCTTGCCGAAATTCGGCAGAGCTTCTAGCCAGAACAATGCCGAAGGCGGTCATTCTGGGCGCATTACGCCAACTTAGGGCACACGATTCCCGAACCCGCAGTAGTAGAGTTGCGACTTTTTAAAAAAATTCAGGCCAGGCCAGGCCAGATAAATCCACCAAACGTTTGGCCCAATTAAAGCCAGACCTCTTGACAATTATGGCCCGGCCAGGCCAGATTTGAGCCAGGCCCGACCAAGCCAGATTGAATTCGGCCCGGCCAGACCAAGCCAGTAGTATGAATGAAATTGGCCGTAAGTGGTCAGATAAATGGGTGAAACACCTCAAGTTACTATGAAATCAAATTCCTCATAGGAAGAATAAGATATATAGTATTTTAAAATTGTTATACAGCAAACCGGTTAGCCTAGGTTAGGTCGAAATCGGTCCGATCCGGCCCGAAACGGCCAGGCCAGCCCAGGCCCGATGCGGCCAGGCCAGGCCCGAACCGGTCCGGTCAGGCCCGAACCGGCCCGGTCAGGCCTGGCCCGACTCGGCCAGTCGGACCTGGCCAATTCAATTTCAGCCCGGCCCGGCCAGGTATTACAAAGCATCCGGCCAGGTCGAGCCCGGCCAGTAAAATATGCGGATTTTCCCGGCCCGGCCAGGCCCGATTTCGGGCCGGGCCTGGCCTGGCCTGGCCGGGTTTCTGGCCTCAAATCCCAACTCTACCCAGTAGTTACTCACCCCAGGGACGTGGGGAATAGCTACTGATTATATACCTCAAGCGGCCGACCCTGATAATAATAATAATAATAATAATAATAATAATAATAATAATAATAATAATAATAATAATAATAATAATAATAATAATAATAATAATAAGAACAATAATAATAATAATAATAATAATAATAATAATAATAATAATAATACAAATAGAAGAACATGAAAAATACCTATAAATACTTAGGATTTTATCAAAATCAACGAATAGACTAGGAACGAGACCTATTGGAACTATACAAAAAGCGATTGAAACTATTGCTTAAATCCAAACCTCACTATAGAAGCCTGTTTAAAGCCTACTTTTCCGGTTCCATACTTACTATATTTACCTAACACTGCCGTAGTTTTCCACACTACACCAAAACACTATACTGCACTCGACGCGCGTTTCGCCAACCAAGTTGGCATCATCTGGAGATGATTAAAACTGAAAAAGAGAGAGAGAGATTTAATCATCTCTAGATGCCAACTTGGTTGGCGAAACACGCCTCAAGTGCACTATAGTGTTTTGGCGTTATGAGGAAAACTATGTCAGTGTTATCTTCACACCAAAGGTTCCAACCTCTTCCAAGATTACATATTTACCTACTTTATGTGATAAAATGGTCAGCAATGGATATAGAAAACATGAATATACTAACAGGCACACAGTTAACACCGAATAGATTTCTGCACCCAAGCTCATGTAAGGAGAGAATAAAATAAATATAAGTAGAAAAGAAGGGGAAAGAGGATAGACATAGAGTTACACTCTAATCAGATAAATTCATTAAAAACATACTTCCATAATAAAGACCAAATTACATATAGGGCAATGGTAGATAATAATAACGGTTTCACACCCTTAACTATATCAATACAAGAAGCAGAATGCTTCAAAATAATGCCCTTGTATAAAAGCAAAATGTATGCTCGCCTAGGGAAGAAGTATTACCAGGGAAGATATTATAATAGTGTAAACCAAGAATATTCATATAAGTACTTATAAACAGGTTAATTATATTCAGAATAAAATTAATAATAGCAGTAATAATAATAATAATAATAATAATAATAATAATAACAATAATAATACTATTATAAGTAATATTGTTATTATTATTATTTGAATTTTAACAAAATAATAATAATAACAATAATAATACTAACTAATAACACACTTTTAGTAATTAATTTTGTGAGGCCATATTTGCTCACATACGACATATTTTCCACAAAGCTAGTACCGATTGACATGAACATAAAGTCGAGTTTCCAAAAAATTATGGTGGCTCTTCTAATAAAGCAGAAATATTTTGGTTTTATACCAATCGGTCTATCAAACGACAGGGTGGTACAGGTATGTTAAGCACAAAAACTCATGAATAGGAGAACCTATACATATTCGGATAATTCTTAGTTTGTTACAGATGATCAATTTGTTAGACCAATATACGAGTTCGTTTATTTAGTGTCAAAGTATGTGCCCACATATTTCTACAGATTTTCTTATGAAGGCAAAACGGGTACAGATGGAGAAGCACGTGATAGCAAAGGTAAGATCATAGATTAGGTTAGGGGTAGATAGGAATCTGCAATGTTAATAAAAAATGACGCGGAACGCGTCATCTTTAGAGATGTAGTGGAACTTTTTTAAAAATTTCGTGCAGAATCGCCCTACCTTTGTAACATATTTAACTTTTTTAATGAACATAGAAACAAATAAAACTACAATAAGTATATTTACAATATATTCGCAAATTATCAAATTTATCAATTTGATAAAATACCTATAATGATTGAAAACCATAATATATTCGTGCAATTGTGTTGTTTCAATTAAACAACAATCGCTATACTACACTTGAAATCTATTCGATTTTCTCTTCCTGTTTTATTCAGACACATCTAGAAAAATTATTTGTTTTCACACAATACGGACTCCATACTTTTGAAAGTGTATATTATCCTACGAAATTTAAAATTAATAAAACACATCACATTAACTAATTTTTCTTTTACCTTCTTAAACCATGAGAACAATTATTTATCTTCATACAATCTGCACACTTAACTGCATTTTACTGTTAATCTGTTTGCTTTGAATTCCGAAGAAATGTCACAATATACTGAGACACAATTAACTACAATTCAAGCTAATACACATTAGCTACACACGTCCTGTTAATACAGGATAAATAAAAAATAAAAATTAAGATAACGCGTCCACTTATTAATTTTAAAACATAAACTGACAGTTGTCTTTGACATCTACGTAAATGATTATTAGCCAAGGATTGTTAACTGTTTACAGGATTGCTCGATCGCTCAATTTTGTCATCCGCCTTTCTGACGTCATCGAAGATCTATGTAATCGAATTGTCGAAATATACCTATTTTGTGTTTGTTATATTTCACATTTGCAAAAGAATTTTCGTATTTGAATGATTATTAATATTATTATTTATTAAAGTTTGTAATAACAGTATAAAGTGTACCTATTTCTACAAGTTCGAGATCTTTGGATCTTTGATGACGTCACAATTATGGATTACATTGTAGTATAGGGATGGAGCAATCCTGTAAACAGTTAACAATCCTTGATTATTAGCATATTTTATTTTCTTATGATTGGCAGATGCTTAAATTTTTTGTGAAATGCTCTCTGGTGAGATGTAGTGAAACTAATCAATTTGTCTACAAAACTCCCATAAGAGTTCCCAGGCCCTGGGTAAGATTTTAAATATCTATAGGTGGGAGTGTGGGAGACGTGGCACGGGTGACAAAGGTCGGAGGTGTGACCACAGAGGTAGTCTGTAGTCTCTCAGCTCCGTTCTCCTATAAAATCACGAGTTAGAAGTATTTTTCCATTATTATGTTATTTATCTTTATTTAACTCTCATGTACTAATATCTTGTGTCTTTCTTTCCAAATTTAACATACTTTTATTTGGGGACCTGTATACTAGGTACTACCATAGACTAACTATTAGTATGTACTACATTTACCAAAGATACCTTTTTAATAAATTTTCGAGCGAGATATCGAATTGAATAAAATAGATTATACAACTCATGTTTAAATAAGCCAATACAATCCGTGAATTTTGCATAGTTACCGCGTATTGATAAGTGCATATATATAATACTACTATATCGCGTATTTCCTATGTTGCCCATAAGCGGTTTCTCCGAAAACATTAAAGGACAAAAGATATAGTGCTATACTGTTCCAGAGACCCTTTGTTCGATTTGCGCATGCGCAATCTCCATGGTTACGGAAGCTGACACACTGTTTATAGGCTGACAGACTTCCCAACTTTCAACTTTTTTTAAAAGAAGTCGGTAGACAGAGATGCAGTATTTATGCTGCATGCTTATAGGATGTCACGAAATTCGTGCGCATGCGCATTTTTGACTAAGGTACTCTCGATAAGGATAGAGATTGTATGTCGGCGCCGTCTTGTTTTCGGAATTTTTGGGCCTCTACCCGCGATATAGTAGTATTATATATATGGATAAGTGAATATACCCTTGACGACGTTGTATAACCGTTTTGGTGTTTCGCCTCCTGTCAAAATGTGCATATTTTCATAGAGACGACGATTTTTTGACGTTTGTCAAAATAATTAACAATCAAGTTTTGTGAAGTGTTGTTTAATTATCAATATACACCGCCTTGGTTGTAGTTCTGGCGGTGAAATAGATGAAGAAATTGAAAATTTGACACCAGAAAATACCACAAAAACGCATAAGTATGTTTGGAAACAGTTTACGGAGTTTTGTGAACATCGAAATTACAAGCTTTATGTTGATATTTCAAATGAATAATTAGCAGATATCCTAAAAGGTTGGGCGTTTAACATGAAACGTGCAGACGGCACATAATATAAAGAAGGTACAGTGAAAACATAACTGTACCTTTAATTTTAATAATTAATCAATGAAAAAATAATATTTGTTTATTTGTTATATACCTAATCGTAACGAATACCAACTCGAGCAAACGAAAATAATCGTTATACTGACATCTCCACTCGACGTATTTCCTGAAAACACCACTCGAGCTGCGCTCTCGTGATGTTTCGCAAAATACATCTCGTGACTCGAAAGTATAATCGATTATTTTCTATGCTCTTGTGATATTATAACTGAAAACCAACACAATGTTAGAATATTTTAGTTTAGTTTCTATAATTATCACCAAAAATTGAAAACTTTATGTCATCTAATAAATAAACTGATGGACATATGAAGT
The DNA here is from genome assembly GCA_963924545.1 of Pogonocherus hispidulus. Taxonomy (NCBI): domain Eukaryota; kingdom Metazoa; phylum Arthropoda; class Insecta; order Coleoptera; family Cerambycidae; genus Pogonocherus; species Pogonocherus hispidulus. The sequence continues at coordinate 83,184,671 of OZ004693.1, forward strand.
GGTCCACGGAAAATTTGTCATGTCGCATATCTTGACGTATAAGTTACAGACCCATAATTCTTCCTTTGTACAGGAAGATTTGTAAAATGCATGCCTCAACAATAATTCTGGACTAATGTCAAAATTCTTGCAGCTTAGTTTTTTTAGAGATATAAACTAAAACACCTTGTTAAGTTTTTTCCAAAAACTTAAAAGCGGCCATGGACTACTTCAAGAGGTTTTGAAAAATGGTTGGTTAGTTTTAGACCCATTTGTTTAATAATTTTCTTGAATCATTCCGCTAACACAACTGGTTTTGAAGTTATAGCATTTTAAGTGACTACCTATGACTAAAAAATATGTTAAAAATAATATTTTTAATATTCACAAAGTAGGCATTGAAGTTTTGACAGTACAACAATAGAAGTAATAGAAGTGTCATGGTGAATTTATTCAGTGCTGTCATAATCGGCTAAATTACGTGGCCTGCTCCAAGTAGGTATTGTTAACAATCCTTGGTCACAAATCTCATTTCAAAACAAACAATAGACTACCGTAAACTTATAGCAAAGTATACAGAACATTGCTTTATACTCGTAGTTAGGTACTACCTACCAATGCTGGTAATTGCGGAGAAGCAGTGAAACAGGGCAATGGAAGAGACTAGTATAAGGAGCTGGGACCAGAGGATGTGATTTAGACGATTATGAATTGTTATTTCAAATACTAAAAAATGTCTCTTCTTAGGGAAGACAGTTTGAATATTATTGCAAGAATGATTATGTACTAATTATGAACAGAAGAGAAGTTGCCATTGTTGTACTGTCAAAACTTCAAAGCTTACTTTGTAATTACTGTTAATACTGTAAATATTAATAGTAACATCTTGTTGAATCATAGGTAGTCACTCGAAACCAGTTGTGTTAGCGGAATGATTCAAGAAGATTATTAAAGACAACAAATAAGTCTGCAAACTGAGCATATAGCCATGTTTGAAAGCCTTGTGGAATAGGCCATGGCCGCCTTTAATTTTTGCAAAAAACATAAGAAGGTGTTTTAGTTTTATATCTAAAAAAATAACTGAGGCACAGTTAGTCTCGAATTCTTGAGTTATGTAAGGTAATTTTCTGTGGTCCTCTTCATATGTCTATCAGTTTAGTATCTGTATTGCGCAGGAGTTGGGCACAGTGAAGAATTACCTTATTTGTGGAAGCAGGAAGATAATATAAATGATCCGCCAGAATCCGATGTAATAACACGAAGAAGGCTAATAAAACTTTGGACCAACTTTGCGAAAACATCGTAAGTTATTTTTAATCTTATATCAATGAAATATATCAAACTCATTAGGTATTCTTATTTTAAATCATTTTTAAGAAAATCTTGGAATACGTTCACATTATGAACAGTACCAACGATGACAATACATCTGAATATACAGAGTGTTACATTTTCTTCTTTTGTGTCCTGTTACTTCTGTTTAAACATTCTAAAAGGCAAATAAAACACTCTCTCTTGTAATTCTCCTAATGTATATATTTGAAATGCGTAGATTTTTTTAAACACCACTATATAAAGTCAGAATACTAAATCTGTTGGACTAAATGGGCACATCAAAGAACTTCTTCTACCTATCGAGTGTTTATTTCAAAATACATAATACGAAACCAAATACTTAACAGAGTAGCACAGTTTAGGAGTGCCCCAAGATTTAATTTTAATTTTCGAATTCTTGTGGTGGTGATATAATAATAATAATAATAATAATAATAATATCTCTACCCCTCATTCTAATCACAAGGATTAGCCCGAAAGTCTGAGACTTGTGTGGGAGAGGGGGCGGCATATTATTATTTCGCGGGCCGCATTTGCGCATATGAATGAATATAGTTCCTTGGAGTATAAAGTCTGATGTGTGAAATCTGAAATTCTTCTAATGCAATACAAGTTTTATGTCTGTTTTTTATGATTACGTTAAAAAAATGTTTTAGAAACCCCACTCCGCAACAGGACGAACTGTTCGACAATATAACTTGGCCAAAGACTACATTCAAAAACATCACCTACTTGGATATTGGACACAACCTTACTCTGTCGTCAGATATGAGTAACTACAATATTCAATTCTGGAAAGACTTGTATAAGAATAACGGTGTTCCACCTTATGATACTTACTAATAATTAATATCGAATGACTATCAATCGAAGTGTAAACTTATATTTTATTTTATGACTGAAGCGGTTATATATCTTACTGAGCAGTCAATAGAAAGAAGGTGCTGTATCTAAGCGACAACTCTTAAATCAAATAACTGTATCTAATCCTATGAAATGTTATTTCTATTATTCTATCAAATATATATCTACGTTTTTAAATATCGTTTGTGTTATTTAGTCACATAAAAAAATCCTCAAATGGCCAAAGGGGCACGTTTTATTTATATATCTTACTTGGTTTTGACAATTGTGTTAAATATGCATCCCGAAAAGTTATTTTTATAGCTTATTAAAAACAACTGCGCAATGTAAATCATTTAGTTGTAGCGACTGTCATGTCGTCCAATCTCAAACGAAAATGCTTACTGGTTCAATAATAGCAACGGCAGTTTTGATTAATATGGTCCATTTACATGTTCATATAAAAAACTCAGATCTTAGTGCCTACAAGTTCAATTTCAAAATAGATGATTTGGTTGACAAAAACCGATGACCAAATCAAATGATCGGGTTGGGCATTAGGAATGTAATTAAGTTAGACTTAGTGTCCAAGCCAAGAGATGCTGTCTTGAGAAGGCAATTGCTGCATCTTGAGAAGGAATTTCAGGATGTGATAAACAATCAGCAGATATAGAGCTCTGGAGAACCATCACCAGAAAGGAAAACACTAATCTAGTACATAGATGGATTGAAGATAGAGAAAAAGATGTTCATCCTTGGGTCAAATTTTAGATTTGAGCCAAGGATGCGTTTTATGTTGTACTCATACCATTTCCTATAGAAATACCTGCCATACGGTCTTGTGTTCGAGGCAGAAGAACAAATATTAGATCAAACAGTACTCAATTTCAGTTCAGTTACTTTCTAGCCCAGGATAGCCCAGAAAATTCTGGAAAGTAAACGACACCTGGCAAGAAACAACACACTTTAATAGAAGAGAATGAAAGGGGGTAAAAAAATGAGAGAGCGAACGGTTTTGTTAGAAGGTGCACCATCATGATCCATAAGAACAAAATAGTCACACCCCAAAAATAACGTGAAAAATAAAACTAGAGGGAACTAGAAGCTCAACTTTAGGGAGAATGCAAGAGAAAATGTTTATAAACCAATTACACAGGATAACTAAAAAGTTACTCGGACTTATCAAAGAGGAACTTAGGCTTTACACTTAGACACTTAGACACTTAGATTTAACATGATTTTTTGTAGAACTGTGCACTGAACACTGACTCAGTGTTACTGCCACAGACTGAAATGACAGAAAAGCTGAGGGCGACACTAGTCGCTTCTGAAACGACAGAACATAAATAATGGAACTTCGCATGGAGAAAAACTTGTGAGTAATCGGGAAGAATACTCAAAAGCAGCATAGCCTCTAAGAAAGCCAATAGCTTTGATTCTGTTTAGTTTACATGTCTTTATATTGACTTTCTTAGAGGCTATGCTGCTTCCCTGGGTGTTATTCGGCTTGTCAACATTCTAACAGATTACTCATAAGGATTCCTCCATAATATTATCATATACTAAGAGGTATCGAAGAACCTTTCCAGTAATCTATACTCGGCAGTTGATATTTTACCATGTATAATTATAGAATTAGCTGGAGTTATTATCATTGCAACTGTTTCTAATCAATAGTCTAACTTGTAAAGGATTTATCAATTACACGGTTACACCCATTGATTGAAAAATGCGCTGTCCGAAATCTGTAGAAACGGATTTCATTCGTCGACTGTCTTTATTTTTTCAGTTTCGCATTTTCCAGAATCTTCAATAAAAATGTGTATAGTGGCGCCATAGCTTTCTGCCCATAACTAGTTAGCCTCACAAAAAAGCCCATAACTCGTAATTACCCCGCGATTTAATAATAAGATCACAAGCGGATAAATAATAGTAAATAGGGAATGGGCAAGGAAAGCCCGCCTCCAACTAATTTCGGCCACTTATTACATTAAAATACCTCTCATGTGGAAAAGGGCCGTAATAGGCCCTATTAGATAATAATTCGTCGAGGGTGAAGTCATTTTGGGGGATGCCGAAGTCTCGGACGATCTTTTATCCGACTACAGTTATAAAAACAACCCTCCTCGATGGCCAGTGCGACCCGTCAGCCTTTATTATGTGCGAAATAAACGCCACAGTTTTATTGTTATATACGGGGTTGAGTGTCTGCACATTAATCGTTTATTAAATGCATGCCCGGAGTCGTATATCTTCCGGCTTATGCTTCAGCGCACACCAAATGAAGGAAGTTTAAACGATATCATTATCACGTTATTCGTGAGTTATGAATGCATCGAAATCTTGATTCTCTCGCCCTCATTTTGGGTGCCTTTCTACTGTTCTGATAAATTAAAATAAAAAAAATAATAATAAATTAAAAATACAAACAAACAAAAAAATGCAACGCACTGAAAAGAAAAATCGGCCACTTGATGAACAAATAAAATTTAACATACATTTTTTTTATTTTGTAGTTGTCATGTCGTACAGATTTAATTAATATTTTTATTTATTTATTCACGGTTCAAGGTCAGTTATTTAATTCAGGGTTTTAACTTTCGGAATTTTAGAAATAGAAATAATTTTGTGGTAGGCGTCTCGTAGCTTCGTAAAAAGTAAAGGTGTAAACTTTTTAACATTGTAAATGTTTGTTCGTATATGCGGGCCAAGTTAGAAGTTTTCGGTCAAGGCCAAAAGACAGCGGTGTCGCGATCGAGTGACGCAATACATATAGTGGAACAGATGAAATCTATAGGTACCATCTTGTAGAGCATGTTTTGGAGAATATATGATATGATTTACAACATCTTTTAGTAGGGCAATTTGTTTTAAATGACTTTAGAGTGCGTTATCTGTACAATTTTAAAACATTACATCGCCATTAAAAAAAACGCCCTCCTATAGCGGTACTTACCGCTTTCCTCCCTTAGACTTACCGCCCTCAAATTTTAACTACTTATGCACAAAACCTAAGCGCTTTGAATGGTATAAATATTTTTTTTGTAGTAGGTACACCATACATATATTACAAAAAAAAAAAAAATACGCAAAGTTAAAACTTTTAAAATTATGTATGATAAACTTCGGTATGCGGTTAGCTATGTGAAATATTAAAAATTTGTATACAGGGTGTTTCAAATTCGATGCAATACATGGGGATCTCGCAGAAACGGTAAGAGATGCGAAGTCGGTTAAATGGAGGCAAAGTTGCGTATTCAGGGGGGGTAACATAATGGTGAAAAGAAATCAAGGCTAACTTGATTAGTTTTCGAAATATTTTGAAAAAACCGAAAATTTCGATTTTCGTTTTTATTTTTTTGCGGGCCTATTTGATGAGGTATTCAAAAATAAAGAGCACTTTTCTATAGCAACTTTTTGCCCTTTATCGAATGGTGTTCGGGAATTTTTCGCAAAATGTTTAGCTTCCCGGAAACCAACATCAACTTAATTTTTTTAAATACGGACCTGGATTTTTTTTTCAATTTTTTGGAAGCATTTTTGTAACTTGATAGAATGCCACCATAAAAGAAACCAGATTTAAACGTTTTGTCTAAGAAAAACCCATCATTAGTATTTTTGTTTCGACTTTTGTAAATTCTAGATATTGAATAATATTTTTGAGGTTTCATTTTTATTTACGATAAATAAACAAAAGCTAATAATAAAACAACGAATTAACAACTATAAACTTTGATGTAATTAAATAAACAATGAAGAAAACAACAAAATATGTTAAAACTCCTCCGTTCTCCTCCGTAATTATTCATACAGAGGATTTTTCTTAGACAAAACGTTTAAATCTGGTTCCTTTTATAGTGGCATTTTATCAAGAGTATCAAGTTACAAAAACGCTTCTAAAAAATTGAAAAAAAATTCCAGGTCCGTATTTAAAAAGTTGATGTTGGTTTCCGGGAAACGAAACGTTTTGCGGAAAATTCGCTAACGCCATTCGATAAAGGCCAAAAAGTTTCTATAGAAAATTCCTCTTTATTTTTGAATGCCTCATCAAATAGGCCCGCAAAAAAAATAAAAACAAAAATCAAATTTTTCGGTTTTTACAAAATATTTCGAAAACTAATCAAGTTAGCCTTGATTTCACTTCACCATTATGTTGTTCCCCTGAATACGCAACTTTGCCTCCATTTAACCGACTTGAACCCTTGACTTAACCCTAATTTGAAGCACCCTGTATATATGCAGCGAATGAAATGTAGCCTAGATAATTAGAAAGTTAAAAAACAAGTTTCATTGATATCTGTAACCGTTTACAAATTATCGAATTTTTAAAAAGCGCTCGCGTTTATCAGAGTGAAGTATTACGGCGCGCTCAGGCTTATAGCGCGAATACTGGTGCCTTTCTAGATGTCTACCCCTAGAAAGAGCCGACTTTGACGATTTTATTCCACTAATATAGATAGCGCAGTGACCGGCGAGCGGCGTGAAGAGTTCTGGGGGAGTGTTCAGTTATAATACCGTACTCGCTTAATGAAGTGGCGTCTCATTTGATTGGACGATCGGGGCACTTATAATTATTTTTCATATATGGTGTTATCATTTCCAATGCCTACGATGGTTGGAATGAAATTGTGGTGCACGCGATGGTTGCACGATGGTGGTTATTATGATCTCAGTAATTTTTACTTTGTAACTGAGTAAGATTCTCAGATGCTTCGATTTGTCTCGCCTACTATTCATAGCGAAGCAAATTAGGGCCAAACTGCTGAAGAAGTTATTATAGTCGATCATATTAGGGAAAAATAACCCCTTACCTGAAAATAATTTCCCTAAATTCAAGCATATGCATAGTACTAGTTAGTACCTTGTAATAACATACCAAAAATCATCATTCGTGCATGCAATACTACAGCCGCTATCTTGAAAAATTACGGATGTGAAACATTTTTTATTGAAGATCTGTCCATGATTCTACAAAAGGCGAGCTTTTACATTTTTACTAAGATCGGCGAAGGCGTTTTCAAGATGCAGTCTCTTACAAATGACGAAATAAAATACCCTATGACTATACATACTTTTAAAATGTGGGTCCTCTTAGGCTCTATGAGGTCCTAAAATATATATATTTTTTGTTTATTACGGCATAAGGAGTTATGGAACTTTATCAAAATATTGGGCCACCCTGTACGTTTATGTTACTGGAGTTGTTATTGTTATTATTATTATGAATTGCGTTATTCATTGCATTACCCAGAATTTACATAACTATTTTGATTTTGTAATATTGATGTAGGAATAGAAACAATGTTTTTTTGGCATCTCTAATTTTCAACTAATAGAACAGAAAATAAACCAATAGAAGTAAAACAAACTAATACCAATGACAAAAGAAAACTTCTTGTAAAATTAAGAGCACCAGTGAAAACCGCCAGTCGCTATCTCATTTTGCCTTGAAGTTATAAGCCTTTAAAATGAGTCACATTATCTTGGGACACCCTGTATTAACAGTTTTAAAATGCTCGAAACTTCTCTTAGTATCTTAGTGAAAAATTCTGAAAATAGTCGGGATCTATTCTTGTGGAGGTTTAACTGTCTCTTACATCCTCTCGTGGCTAGTCCCGCTTTAACATTTAGAAAATCAGGCAACCTAAGATTTGAGTAACGCCTCAAAAGGGTTTATAAAACTATCCGTTATTCGAAAGCTTTAAATTTGGTGAATAAATTACTGGTTTATAAACACCACTTTAATGGATGTTAAAATTAAATTAGGTACTACACACTTATTCAGTAAAGTCACAAACTTCCATGAATAGCGTAGCAAATTCGAATGAGACTAATATTAATTTGGACTAAGCGGCCTGTTGTCCAATATCAGTTCTGATGAACACTGTCCGATATAAACGCTGGTCCATTGTCGAGATTTATGGCCAGTAAATGAACTCTGATTTTCAGGGAGACTTTTACTTGGCCGCTCAAGACAAATCGCTTCTAGCAGTAAAACGGTTTTTGCCGGATTTATTTCTACTTCGAATTCAACGTGAAAAATGCGCTTGTAATCTGGACGACTAGGGGCTTTTTGCGAGAGGTAGAGTTATAATTAGTGTCTGGGGTTGTTATTGAAATCGGACTGCTTGTTAACGTAATTTGGAAAAGTTTTAAGATTCTGAACACAGGGGAGCCCACGATATTGTCTATAATTATTTATTTGTAGAATTACCTGGGTAGGTACTATGTATAAGTTTGCTCTTTATTAAATCTTTTATGAAACTAAAAAGCGATCTACATCCTTTTTATATCTGATTTTAGGTTCTGTGACTAGAACTCTAGATCTATTATCAATCAATCACTAATAAAACAGTTCAATCACAATAAGATTTATTTCCTAAAAATTTGCTAGGGCGCCAGAGTAGCTATAATAAACTGAGGCTGAGCAATATTTAACGCAATACCAAATGGCGAACCTGCGATGGGGTTTGAATACGTTTACTGAAATGAAGTAGGTACCTTACCTAATATTTAAGTATAATTAAAACTAAAACATAATGAAAGAAGTACTTACAATTAATGTGGGTTCATCAAGTGGTTCATACTTCAGATGATCTGCTACAAATTTAACAATATCGTCCCATGACTGCAATTCGTTGTAGGAGAGGGTGGAGGGTCGAATCGTAGTACATACCATTTTCTGAAAAGCCGCATGAAAATTAAATCCATAAGTGAAGAAACTTTTTACAATTTAGGTGATTTTGTGTTTCCTTGTGATTTGATAAAACTATAATGGTAACGTAATTAAATGTATCATTAAGTCGTAGCAACACTGGTAAAGTAAAGTTTATGAAGTCGAAAACCTTTCATAATTGGCTAATAGTGATTCCAAAACACGAGACGAGATGAGAATAGTATTTTTCTGGTCTCGTTTTGTGAAGCGAAAGATGAAAAACGTGTCGTTATAATTGAAAAATACAAAAAAATTAATTGGTACCACTATATCTTCATCTAGGATTCTTTTCTTACTTACAAATTTAATGCTTTAGCTCACTTTCTTCATCGTATAAAATCACTGCTCATATATATAAATTGGTGGAAAGTTATTTTGTTTGATTTCATTTTTCAATATTATACATAAGCTCATTTTTAAACATACGACTTTTAGGAACCACATAAATCAAATCTAGCACCTTTAGGTAAGTTAAGTTATCGGGCTGGCCACATTATTTTACCATAAGCAATTCCAGTAGCAGTAGAATGTAGGGTGAGCATTGATTGATTTCGTATGATGCTGAGATAATACATCTACATATTATAGCAAAAGAGGCATATCATCAGTGCTAGTTTAGTAGTTGCATATCTGCGCTACCTTAGTAATAAATATGGTATATAAAATAGTAGGTACTTATATAAAAACTATAAAAGAAATTTTAATTAAACTTTATATAGAACTAATCCTTTATATGGCCAAAAAAAGTTTTCAAGAAACACATGAAAAGACACGTCAAATAGATTCAAAAAGAAAACAATCAGCATATTTTACTATCATTATATTTTAGTTTGAATCGAAAACCGACATAGCAAAGTAACGAGAAACAGGCAGCTAACACAATAAGGCCAATAAAAGGTTATTTCATCTTCAATCAAGACTAAAATCTAATAATTAATATATTAGTTTTTATTAGAAAAAAAAAAAAATAAATATAATATTATAGAATAACAATATTCTCAGGTGTTGAAAAGAGTTGGAACCTTTGATGTGAAGATAACACCGACGTAATTTTCCACATAACATCAATACACTATACTTACTGCACTCGACGCGCATTACGCCAACCAAGTTGGCATCATCTGGAGATGATTAAAACAATCTGGAGCAATCTTCAATCTGGAAGCAATCTGGAGATGATTAAAACTGATCATTATGATCAGAGTTTTAATAATCCCCAGATGATGGCCAACTTGGTTGGCGAAACGCGCGTCGTGTGCAGTATTGTGTTTTGGTATTATGTGGAAAACTATGTCAGTGTTATTATTATTCTTAGGCACAAAAGCTATACTCCTGTTTTCTACCGGTATACTCCTGTTTTAGCTAAACTCCTGTTTTTTACCGGTAAATATATTTTCCCGGGAATTAGGGTTTGGGCAAAATTTCCCGAAATTTTCCTGTTCCCGCAGTAGAAATTTCCGAGGAAAATTTTTCGTTCATTTTTCCTTTCTAAAATCATTTTTATTCGAACGGATACTTTTGTTGCAAAAATAATAATAAAATTAAAACCGTAGGCAACATAAAAACTATTTTTTCTCCAAATGACATTAAAAACGGCTTTTTAATGACACTTGACAGGCTGTAAAGGTGTATTCTTACTGCCTAGGCATTAAAAGTGGACTTTTACTGCCTAGGCATTAAAAGTTCATCGTTGCTATGTAACGTTCCAGGTAATAATTTAATCAAACTAGTAATTTCAATTGACAATGACATTACACAAATAATTCTACAAATGTCATCAGCGGTAAACATAGTAACGAAGAGCCAGTTATCTTTGTTGAAATTATTTAATTATTTGGATGTTGATAATGAAATGCAATTAATAAATATAAAAAAGACGATTTTGCCTGAAATTGGAACAAATTTGGAGAAAAAATTATATGTTTCACACGGCAGAAAAGCAGATTTAATGCCTTGGCTGGTTTCCTAGCCTCGGCTACGCCTTGGCTATGAAACACCAGCCCCGGCATTAAAACTTGTACTTTTCTGCCTATTAAAACAAATAACTATTTTCTCCAAATGACATTAAAAGCGGTTTTTTAATGACACTTGACAGGCTTAAAAGTTATATTTTTACTGCCTAGGCAGAAAAAGTTCATCGTTGCTATGCAACGTTCCAGGTAATAATTTAAATAAAATTGGTAATTTCAATTGACAATGACATTACACAAACCATTTTACAAACGTCATCAGCGGTAAACATAGTAACGAAGAGCCAGTCACCTTTGTTGAAATAAAATTTAATTATTTGGATATTGATAATGAAACGCAATTAATAAATATAAAAAGACGATTTTGCGTGAAATTGGAACAAATTTGGAGAAAAAATTATATGTTTCACACAGCAGAAAAGCAGATTTAATGCCTTGGTTGGTTTCCTAGCCTCGGCTACGCTTTGGCTATGAAACACCAGCCGCGGCATTAAATCTTGTGCTTTTCTGCCTAGTAAAACAAATCACTATTATATTATTAGTATTACTTTTTGATGTCTATAATGTCTTTAAATTCCATGGGAATAAACGTCCGTTTACTGTTTGTCAGTAAAGTTAGTTCTGGTCATGATACAACTACACATATATGCTCATAACGTTCGTTCTGGTTAAATTTCGATTTTGTTAAGTGGAAAAAATAGCATCATACTTACATCTTTATTTTGCTGAAAATGTGCATTTTTACTTCTGTAAATTTTCAGTTTAGTTTAAAATAAATATAATGAAAAGAATGTTTCCATGGCATATAACTATTAAATGAAATCAAAAACATATTTTCACATGGATAATTCTATCAAGGTATAATATGTCAGGTTATATCATTGTTCGAGAGAATTAGAGATATCTTTAGAGAAATAAGAAATTGATGGCGAGACATAGGCATTACTTCGTCTCGTTTCGAGATTTCTGTTGAAAATCTCCATCTAATCTTGTCGAGACGAAATGCGAGAATCTCTCTTAAGTTAGAACTAAATCACTAATAGCCCCGATTATAACTTGTTACTGCTACTAATATAAATCTAACCAATAACAATATGAACTCATATCCTAACACTATGTACCCACCTCCATCCCACATTCATTTTCACAGGCAAGAAATAACGGCTTTCTGTTGGGATACTTGTAACAGAACTGCTGCCTGAAATTTTCCGTATATAATAGAAGCAACTTCTCCTTGTTGGTGTTACTCAAGTAACTAGCTGGAAAATGAACCCTATCTTCGAACACTGGATCCGTGATTTCTGGCCAACATAGCTTGATCAAACCCAGCTCATAATTGATTTGCTTCAGATGCTCGAAGGTCAAATCGATGGGTTCGGGAAGGAGTCTTGGTTGATCTAACAAATCGAAGTACGAGAACGGTTTTTCACCTTCTAGTTCTCCTTCTCCTTCTTCGATGATGTCTTGAAGATAATAGTGTCCATCTAGGTCATAAAGCGTGTCGACTATGCCATAGTCTATATCGAGGGGAGTTACAGAGTGATCGACGTCTATAGATTCATGAGGAATTTCTTCTGTAGACATACTAATGGTGACGTTTGTTTACGCGAACTACAACTTGACATCAACAATAAAAGTTGTGTATTAAGGTTAGAACTGAATATCACCATGTTGGTCGGTTTCCATAGAAGCAGCAGTATTATTGAACTAATAACATAAACACCGACATGGATGTATATTATTCTCCGATCAAATATGTATAGATAAGTAATTGCCTATTTGTCAGTATATAAAATAATGTGACCAAGAATAACAAAAAATTTCATGAAATTACCTGTCACAGTGCCCAACGGCATGGGCGGCTATGTTTTAAGGGGTGAAAATAATAATTATAAAAATAAAAGTACAAATTAGAATATTTTATTTTAGTAAATACAAAGTTTAAGATTTACATATTCAAGAACAACAATTTATACACATATGTGTATAATATTTACTACACTATTTATAATAGTATTCAATATTTACTATTAAAAAACAATTGTAAAATCATTGACGATCCCTCTCGCCATCGCCGATTCTACGTTTATGCATGGCCAAGGATTGTTAACTGTTTACAGGATTGCTCGATCGCTCAATTTTGTCATCCGCCTTTCTGACGTAATCGAAGATCTATGTAATCGAATTGTCGAAATATACCTATTTTCTGTTTGTTATATTTCACATTTGCAAAAGAATTTTCGTATTTGAATGATTATTAATATTATTATTTATTAAAGTTTGTAATAACAGTATAAAGTGTACCTATTTCTACAAGTTCGAGATCTTTAGATCTTTGATGACGTCATAATTATGGATTACATTGTAGTATAGGGATCGAGCAATCCTGTAAACAGTTAACAATCCTTGATGCATGGCTACTTATCTGTGTAAACCACGCCCATTGGTGACAGTCACAAAATCCCTAACAATTTAGGCGGTAAATTAAAATGGCATTTTTTGATTGGACCAAATGCTTGGGCACCAATGTAAACAAAAAGCCGTTGTTTTTAAATATTGTTGGTCACAAAACTGTGTTGCTATTATTTGTCTATATAATATTTGGTCGGATATATTATTCATGTTCTTCTACATAACTATTTACCTATGCCTATGCATGATGTAAATTCACCACCTATTTTATGGATAATAAGAATAATTGAATAGAGGTACAATAAACACAATATACCTACAGGATTTTGTTTATGGTAAGATGATGGTAATTTTTTATGGTTTTATCTTTATAAAGGATAGAGCAGGGTTGGAATAAGTCAAAGACTTTTAGAAAAAAGTCAAAAAGGGATACTTTTTGAATTAATTCCGATTTTTATTGCATCAATTCAACTTTGTTTTTCAACTTGAAACCTAAAGTGAAATTACTCCTTATTTATTTGGGTGTTACTTAAAGTTAAATCTCAACTCTACATAAATCTGGTGTTATTTTTGAACTGAAATTATTTATTATTTAATAAATTACCACTTACAATGATTTAATCATTGCGATTAGGTACCTATATAGACTCAAGTAATTCTCAAGAAGTGCGTGATTAGTAAATGTTACAAGGAAAGGCTTAAATGTTAGTTTAGTCTGTGCTTATTAAATCAATTTTTCATAAGAAAAAATAAGAAACTTGAATAAAGAAAACTTAAATAGAAAAAAAATTGTCATTGTTGCCAAGTTATCAATATGGTCTACTACGGGTAATGCATAATTTACTAAAAATATGTAAAATATGTACTAAATTAATAGCAAATAACTACGAATAGTAAGGGACATCACTAAGTATCCTCCATCTGTAAACGCCTCATCACTAAGTATCCTCCTATATTGCACTGATGAGATCATAAAAAGGTCGAAACCGGTCTGCAATTAGTGGCATCCTACGATGTGTGGTCTTAGTATTTCCTCGTAGTTTTCGTTGCAATCCGAATCCTTGTATTTTGATTCTAACTGTGTTAGACAAAATACGGCAAATTTTGCTTTGTAATTCAGCGCTCGGCGCGGCATATTGCCAGGAGAATAGCTGTTTTAGCTTGATTTGTTTTAGTCCTTATTTGCGCGGCATATTGCCAGGAGAATAGCTGTTTTAGCTTGATTTGTTTTAGTCCTTATTTAAATAAGGACTAAAACAAAGAAAGCTAAAACAGCTATTCTCCTGGCAATATGCCGCGCCGAGCGCTGAATTACAAAGCAAAATTTGCCGTATTTTGTCTAACACAGTTAGAATCAAAATACAAGGATTCGGATTGCAACGAAAACTACGAGGAAATACTAAGACCACACATCGTAGGATGCCACTAATTGCAGACCGGTTTCGACCTTTTTATGATCTCATCAGTGCAATATAAGTGAGCATACCGACGAATGCGAAGACCTGAGTATTTGGCACAATAGGTAAACCTTGTGTACGCAAGACCTACGCAAGGCCTATTGGCGCCACCTCTGTGTAGTTTTCGCAACACAATCCAAACAAATCGTAATGGGGTAAAAATCCAATACAATAAAGGGTTGTAGAAACTAGTTCTACTACTATCAGATGGCATGCATATAGCAAATAACTACGAATAGTAAGGGACATCACTAAGTATCCTCCTATATTGCACTGATGAGATCATAAAAAGGTCGAAACCGGTCTGCAATTAGTGGCATCCTACGATGTGTGGTCTTAGTATTTCCTCGTAGTTTTCGTTGCAATCCGAATCCTTGTATTTTGATTCTAACTGTGTTAGACAAAATACGGCAAATTTTGCTTTGTAATTCAGCGCTCGGCGCGGCATATTGCCAGGAGAATAGCTGTTTTAGCTTGATTTGTTTTAGTCCTTATTTAAATAAGGCGTTTACAGATGGAGGATACTTATGATGTCCCTTACTATTCGTAGTTATTTGCTATATGCATGCCATCTGATAGTAGTAGAACTAGTTTCTACAACCCTTTATTGTATTGGATTTTTACTAAATTAATATAATAACCTGTAGAAATTTATACGAATTGATAACATTATCAGATTGTTGAACACAATACAAGACTTTAAATAAACTTGCTCAATGAATAACTGAATTTCACACCTATATTAGATTTTTCTCGGGTGACGCGCACCGGTTTCTTTATGTCGGCAACACAGCAACACTGACCAGTACCGGTACTCACCATGCTCATGATGATGACATGAGGATGAACCCAGGCCAAAGAATATAAACTAATTATTGTCTTTGCCCAGACTCTGTCTGGGACTTTTGGAATAAAGTGGAGTAAATCAAAACTAAATTAATATACCTGTCATTAATCATTAATCATTAACCACATCTGAAAAGATGTGGTTAATGATTAATACCGCTTTATTTCCGATTGGTTTTGTATTAAAATGACTTGATTAAGAGTCGGTACTTTATTGAAACATTATGATTCGTTACGTTGATACTTAGGTACCGTCCATTTTAATTTCCTGTAAAAAAATATTTTATCCCGGGTCTCCTCCTGTGCCAATGCCAGCATGCTTTGACGATTTTTTATGTACCTACCTAACAATTAAAGATTAAAACAAACACCCTTGCTTACAATGCCGTTCTGTGATTCTCCCTGCATGCGACTCGGTGCCGCAATTGCGAGCGCGTCAATAATGAATTAGTATTGCAAAGAATGTGAATTAATCCTTGACTTTTAAAAAAATCCATTCAATTTAATTCCTGAATTAAGTCAAGTCAATTAATTCATGTCAACCCTCGAATAGAGTGCGTTATTTTCATACTGTTTTGTCATGATCCTTGATATCCTACTGGCTCCTGTTTAAATTAAAGAAAAAGCTGTGCTCTTAGGTATATAATTTTTTATTGATGTTTAATTATGAAATAATTCATTCAATTAATTATGTTGAGAAACCTCACATAATTGTGAAATAGAATATCATAAAATGCAATGTTTAATACCTCTTAACATTTAATTTCAGGGTATTCTATCCACAAAATTATGTTGAGGTTCCTTACTTACATTTCATTTTGGAGATTCTTATAATTTTTCTCTCAAAAATGTTTGGGTTTAGAACCCATATCAAGGTTTTTTGTTTATTTTGTTGTACTGCCTATTAAAATAATATTAGTCAAACTTCAAACACACTGTAAACAGTTCTTACAGTGTATGAAGGTTCCTTAAGAGCAATCAGTACAAATGGGTCCTGTCACATTTTTACCAATCTATTTGTAATTTTTCCCACATCAACTGATAAAAAAAGAGTTTGTGGTGTGATGTGTATTATATTTACTGACACAAGTAAAGCGACATTGACTCTGTACTGCATTCTTGAAAAGGGTTGGAACCTTTGGTGTATGAAGACAACACTGATGTATTATTCCAATTATTCCACATATCAAAACAGTATACTGCACTCGACGCGCGTTTAGCCAACCAAGTTGGCATTATTTGCAGATGATTGAAACTGACTGAGAACTGATGATCAGTTTTAATCATCTCCAGATAATGCCAACTTGGTTGGTGAAACGCGCGCAGAGGGCAGTATAGTGGTTTTGGTGTTACGTGGAAAATTACGTCAGTGCTGTACTGCATTAATGGGGAAGGGGTTATTTCACGGAGAAAGTATATTATTGTTGCTAGATAATGTATGATCTATAGAAGTAGATGTATTGTTAGAACATGTATTTGTCTTGTGGTACAAAGTTAAATCCTGTAAAAACCAGATAATTAATTTTGGAAATAGTGTACACATTTCAATGCAATAATGCCATTGCATTTGTGTATATTTGTAAATACATTTTCCACACAATCAAGTGAGGGTAACGTCATAAATATGTCTGTTTTTTGCTCTAGCTATTTAAAGTCCAGATGAATTACCCCTTACTTTCTTTTGATAGGAAATGCCTGATATTTTTTTATTCATAACATTTTTTATCCTACACAAGAAAATATTATAAACAATATAATAGGATTTTCACCTAGTGTAGGATAAAAACTAAATTCTGGGTTAATAATAATTAAATCTGATCAACAAGTATTCTTACCTGTTACCAAGGATTGTATTGTGTCCTTGTGTGGTCTAAAGATAATTACGATAACATAACTCAGTAGAGCAACTGATGGGCAGTATACAAGGGTCAACATTTTATCAAATTCCTTGTTTTTACCTCATTTTACAAAATTAAATAGTGTATTTAAAAGCAAAATTCCTCATAGATTTCAGATATAGCCAAATACAAGTATATAGTTTGTTGTTGAGTGATTTTACTTTTGTAACAAAATTTATATTGTAATATAAATTATTTATGAATTTAAATAAACAACTTAGAAGCTCAAATATAAAAAATATAATAACTACTAGTAGTCTTCAATTAATTCATTAGCTATTATTATACAATAAATTCATATTTTTAACCATATTTTTCAATACCGTGTTTCAAGTATTTTCTGTTTGTTTTATGCAATAAAAAAAGATCTAGGGTCTGTAAAGATCTCAGAACAAGGTTTTTAAACAAATAATGTGTTGCTTCACTGCTTTACCAATATTAACATATGTGGGTACAACTTTCATACAAAATCGGATGCATTTCGTTCCACTCCACCTGCTTCCCAAATGAAACACCAATTTAAAATAAAAAAGTGTATTATTGTAAGTTAAAATAAAATCTTTACCATATATATCTCTTATCTAAATCTTATATAAACCTTACAAATTTAAAAAATAATCACAAACAGCAGTCTGTCGAGTATATCACAAAATATTTATCCATCATCACACCGCCACTTTTGATTAGCTTCTCTCCTGGCGTCCGGAACCAACTGACTTCTCATCCCCCCTAATACGTTGCTAGTGGCTTCAGACGCTATTATGACAGGCTTCAGAATGGTTGGAGGAATTTGACGTAGCACACCGCCCACCACACCACTATAACCCTTCTGTTCTTTCTCGCGTGATACCACTTGCAAGATGTTGTCAGAAGTTTCGCCAATACCCTGAAACATTTTCTATTTAGTTTTATGTACAGTCATAGGTATTTCAAAATAAACCACAAAGATAAAAAAAATAAATCAGATAATAAGAACATAAATCATTCATGTGCCTAATTAAAAACTAGGGACGATGTTAATAAAGAAAATGTTGAATGTGTTGAAGACTATTATGGCCATAAGTGACCAGAATTTTGACCGGTCATTGGCCACCACCATTTTTAAGTACCTATCACAAATAAATTTTTTTACACAAGATTACTTACCTCACAGACAACATTGTAAGCATTTGTTACACCCTCTCTTATGTCCTGAGGCTGATGGTACCTCTTCCTCCTCCCCTTAATTTTGGCTCTCCGCCTCACACTAGGACCTGGTGATAGCATATCGTAAGCGGTTTCAGCAGTTACCTAAAAAAAAAGTAAACATGAAAAGTAAGGGTATTGCAATTTTATCTCGATTATTTCTGAATAATTTTGGAAATAAATAACTTAAAAAAAAAACAGGTCTCAGATGCATCATTCATTAATATTTTGCATAACACTACTGTGTGTTTCACGAAGTTGTATCCCGGATTGGAATGTTCGCATTGTCAGGATTCGCTGGCAAATTCTGTGTGAGAGTGGCACGCGCGCTTAAATCACACCACCTCAATTTGTAGCGGTCCGTAACCGAGATGTGCCAATGCATTGAATTTAACTAATAACATGACGATGCTCCATACGTTGGAGATATATACTAACATTTCAATCCGGGATACAACTTCGTGAAACGCACAGTAGCATACCCATGATATCTCTGTGTAACTATTTGTTTTTTACTGTTACTGTTTTGCTCTCACTTTGGTATATAACTTTTTTGCTTTTCAGATAAAGCAAAGACTATTATTTAGAATTTCGTTAGTGGGCATGAAAAACATACAAATTTAATTAGATAGCTGTAATATTTTTATGGAAGATTAGCGAGTGAAATATGGAAGAGTACAGTGCGTTTCAAACTGGATGCAATAACATTGGTATCTTGGAAACTGTTAGAGAGAGAGAGAGAGAGAGACTAGGTTAAAGTGGAGAAAGGTTCGTAATCCGGTGACCAATAATATGCCTAAAAAAAATCTAAATTTTGGAAATTTGTTTGTGTAAAATTTAAGGCTTGTTTGAAGAACTATTGAAAAAAAAAAGACACTCTCGCATAGCAACTTTTTATGTTTTACCGAGTAGCATAAATTTTTTTTTAAGCAACGTTTAATTTCTTCAGAATCACCACCAACTTTTTATAAAACATCCCTATTAATATTTTTATGTTATCTGACAGAATTTCCCCTTGTGAAATTTAATGTTGAATGTTTGTGTTTTACAATTTGACCATCTAATTTAATAAAACTCCAAAAATTGGATTGCATTTTTTCGACAACTGAAATTAAATAGAGTGCAATAGTGAAGACTAGTGATGGAAAATGCTCGAGCATTTATTTTTGGAGAACGCAAATTGAGCACAAACCAGAATAAATGAGAAAATACGAGCATAAACTAGAAATTCCCGAGAATTTATTATCAGCATAGCCGAATTAGGCTATTTAACGTTTTTTTTTTCAATGTTTCTAATTTTTCTCTTTTATTCTCAATATCCTCGTAAATATTCTGATTTTTCTCAATAATCTCAAGAATATTCCCTATCTTCTAGAGAAGATTACCAGTTTTCTCAATATTTTCACCTTTATTTGAAAAAAAAACTATTTTATGTTAAATGGTTATAAAAAAGAGTAAATACAAATAAAGTTCGATACAAGAGGAAAAGTTTGTAATCGGTAAAAACAAAGTAAGTACCTTCATGGTAACATATCGGCAATCGTCATCCTTGTTTACTCTACATTTCAGATTATTACGACAGAAAGAGATAAATTCTATGGTGCAGCTGTCCGGCGGCCACCTGCGATTCTCGGGAAATAGGTCGCAAGTCGCAATATTGCCACTTTTACCTCTTAGCAGCAATTTGAACAATGCGTCTTAATTGTGCTTGGAGAACATTCGCGAAGCTTCAAATAAATTTGCGCGCACTTTTCCGGCCGAGCATTTTGGAGCACATATTGGCCATTTTGCCGATAATTTTCGAGCATATTCATTTGAAGCTTCGCGAATGTTCTACAAGCACAATCGAGAACGTTCCCTCATTTACAACACTAGTGAAGGTGAAGACTATTTAAAATTATTTCATTTTACGCTTAGTGCCATTTAATATTTCTGAAGGGGTTATTATTACCTAGACCTATGATGCTAACATAAATTTACCAAATTTCTAAAGTCACAATCAAAATTG
The DNA here is from genome assembly GCA_963924545.1 of Pogonocherus hispidulus. Classification (NCBI taxonomy): domain Eukaryota; kingdom Metazoa; phylum Arthropoda; class Insecta; order Coleoptera; family Cerambycidae; genus Pogonocherus; species Pogonocherus hispidulus. The sequence continues at coordinate 83,205,319 of OZ004693.1, forward strand.
ACCTGATTCAGCTAATATGAGACAAATTAGTTGTTTTCAAAATAATCCAAATAGAAACTTTTCTATTGGAACTCTTGTGAGCTTGTTTGATGGGACTCCTACTCTTTTGAAGTTCATAGGTTTAAAATGGCTCACAAATAAATTGGACATACTGTAGAACGGGGACTAATAGGAAATGCTGAAAAACAAAGTGTGAAATTCTTACCTGTATTAAGTGAATAATTCGTGACGTTAATTCTAAAGCGGCCATGGCAGTAGAGGTCGTGAAGCTATTTGCACCCCTTTGGAGGCCTCTTACGATACGTCCATCTTTTTGATATTGCTCGATTGGTAACCAAAACAGGTCCCTCACTCCTTGGACTAAAACAATGACGTTGAAAATGTAATTTATGCAACAAGGCCAAAAAGAAAAAAGTAAATATTACAACAAGCAGCATGGAAATTATGTGACACTTTTGTGATTCATACATAATTCATAATTTATTAAAGGATTATGATTTATTTTTATTTTACATGAATATTAAAATTTTTTAAGGTTAGTGCAACTACAAACTGGTTTATTTACAATTATAAAAGATATCTTTTGATGTAATTAGATTTTACTTATTAATTTCAGTATAGAAATGCTAGTTAGAAAATTATTCAATTTGAAAAGATTTTTGGAAAATTTCCTGATATTTTTCCAAAATGGAACATTTTCCATGATTTACATGTATCCCTTTCATAAATTTTCCTCCATTTTATTAGTAATTTTTGGATTTGACTAGTGTTGCCAGACATTTAAATGTCCAGATATTTATATGTCCGGACACGGACATTTATGGACATGACACAATGAAAATGTCCGGACATTTATGAATATGTCCAAATCCTAACCTAAAATTTTCTTCAAAAAAGTTTATGTTAGAAATTGCCACTTGATATTCACATATCTAGTAATTATTCACATCCGAAGATGTAAGTAAAGTTTTGTATAACAAAATAGTTATGAAGGATGCCAATAGTGTCCAAGTGGAAACTGAAGATGATAATAATGATAGTATTAATATTACTAGCCATGACATTGATATGGAAAGTTAGTAGTGGTGAGAAACACACTGTATTGTTCTCTTTGGGTCTGTGCTACTATCCGTCTAACAATTATGGTTGATACGACAGATAACGACGAAACCGATCAGTGTCAGTGTCTTCTATCTCGATGAACGATGTGGCGACTCCTAAGGAGATGCCGATATAATGCAATACCAGTTGGGGCATATTGTCCGTGGAGTAGTTGTTTTCGGCATCTCCTTCAAATAAAGTGATATGGAAAGTTATAGCACAGAAAACATTTTAGATCAAGATAGTGAATGTAAATTGCAAATCCAATCACATGAGGATGCTGATTACATTGTTTTTTTTTTCACTCATTTTCCTTACAAATAATTATCTAAGGTTGAATATGATCCGAACAATTTGTAATTTATTATTATAACATCACGACTGTGATCACGGCTATGACTAACTTAAAATTCAAAAACAGTGTTTTAATTCAGTGAAAATAATCAATACTTATTGTACTGAATAATAAATGGTATCTTAACACTTTGGTGCATTACATTTTGTTTTATTCATTTTTATTTGAATTTTTGTGTTTGAAATTGAAATTTTGTTAATATGTGACATTATCGGATTTATAAAAATGTCAGGACATATTGAAAATGTCAAGACATATTGAAAATGTCCGGACACTTAAATAAATGTCTGTGTTTTTTAAAATATACATTTTTTGTTTTCTTTCAATTTCCTTGGTAATGTTTGACACACCATTTTAAAGATCTGGAGAAAACTAAGATGATGACACTATTTACAGCTAAATTGAAAATGACCGGACATTTCTCGAAAAATAAATGTCCGGACATTTGGCAACACTAGATTTGACATAACCAATCAATGAAAACCAAAATTTAATTTACTATTTGAAGCTTGTGGTAAGCAAAAATCAAACTGTCTATGCTGTTTATTCAGTGCTTTATAGTAAGTTTGATTTAAATAACATTTTTTCTGTGATTATATTAAAATAAATAAATAAATAAATAAATAAAAATAATAGTACTCACATAACTGCACCAATGAATACATTGGACCGACACCGCCAAGTAAACTGGGAAGTTGATTTTTCTTAATATCATTCAGCCATTCTTGGAGCAAGAAGGACATCAACTTATCGAAACCAAGCAAGCCGTGGCGGTAAGCCACACTTTTCAGTCTTAATTCTGAACAATTCAGTTGTCCCAGACCCATCAAAAGACCGGGGAGGGAACCGTGTGTCATATCAACACGTTTGCCTTGGTAGTCCAGTCGTATTGGCACATCTGGAGTAAATATAATTGCCCTGGAAAATAAATATGAAGCAGACAAGAACAAACCAGTTAGTGCCTAAAAATTTCACTTGTTAATTATACAAATATATGTAAACTAGAGGTGGGCAATGATTGAACGAGTCGTTCATTTGAACGACTATTCAAAAAGAATCGCGTGAATCGATTCAATATTTAGTAGGATGCAACTCGTTCAAGAATCGCCAATATTTGAATTGTTGAATCTTGATTTCCATTTCCATTGATTTATATTTATGATTCGCGAATTATCGTTGGCGAAATGAATCGTTGAATGGTACAATATTATGAGAGCTTTTGTTTATTCGATTTTTAGGCACGATTCTACAAGAGAATACAGGCTATTATTATTATATTATTATTTACGATTCCGTAAAATGAATTCCCAACAAATTTTCATCATATGTACTTTGATTTGAAGTGATATATAATTGTAATAGTAGTACCTAGTACCTATATATATTTACTAGTATGTTATTTATGAATTATTGATTGAAATCATGATGGAATATTATCTTTGAATAAGTATAGAAGTGTTAGGGTTAGGTATATGTCGTAGGTAGAAATTTTTGCAGAAGAAAATAACAAAATGAAATATTTAACACTTATAAAATATATTGATTGATTAAAATCAACATTGGAAATGAATACATACTAAAATAAAAAACTTAAATAAATAACAAAATATTATAAATAATATAAAAAACACCTCTGATAATTAAATGAATTATTTCATGTTGTAATTTAAAAATAGAATTTTAGATAATTTTTTAGAGGTTAATTGCTGCCCTTTTTCAGTAAGAATATTGTAAGAATATTCATATTTTATTATGTTTATATGAAGATAGATTCTTTTATAGACAATATACATTAGTAAATTGATGATGATATGCTGTGATATGTTTTTACTAATTTATTAGTTTCGGAAAATAACATATCCAATAAAATTGAATGGGGCGGCAGCTTACAATGAATACTTTTTGTAATATTTAGATTTATGATGCCACCGGGCCGATGTTTATTTGTTTTGTCTACACAATAGCCCTGTACCTGCTAAATAAGATGAGTAGTATGTATCGGGTAGTGGGTTGTGTTGTGTAGGTCATAGCAGTAAGTATCGCACGTACGTGCACGGTACGTAAGTACGTTGTAGACGATTCTATCGGAGTTGGAACTTGCGAGATGTATATTCAAAATTCATCGTTCAAATGAACGAATTGTAGGAATCGATTCATTTTTACAAATTGAATCGTGTGAATCGATTCACCAAAAAGAATCGAGTTGCCCATCTCTAATGTAAACCAAGTGCCACAAAATGTTGATGAATTAGCCAGATTCTTCATAACGCTAACATTAACAAGAACTTGATCAAAGTGGTTCCAAAACTGACCCCTAAGGGATACCCGAATGTGGTAACAATTGAATATGATCTTTAAAATATTTCTACATTTAAAAAAAAATTTAGGTAATAAATTACATTTCAAAAAAAAATTCAGACTTACCTAAAGTATATTGGTGAATCATCTGGAACAGAACTGGTGGACGGACCAGCTGCTTCATCGAATTCCTGTTGCGTTTTGTTCTCTTCTATAAGCATTATTAAGTTTTCGTCTACTACTTTCCTAGCATGTTGTTTTATTATCTCCTCATTCCCTTCACCAATCGTTAAGACTGGAGGTTGATGAGTTGGCGTACCATGTTTGGAGGGAGGGCCCTGGTTGTCTTCTGAATCAATTAAATATTACAAAAATTAAAGATATCAGAGACTAGAGAGTATACATTATTAGGGAAGGAATGGAGATTCTTAAAGTGGATATGATATTATCTCTGAAAATTACCTGTAGTTGTCGAACTGCCTCCTGCAAGCTCATGGAAATATGTGATTAAGAACAGTAAGGAATCTTGATCGATATTTAGTCGAAGGGGTAACAGAGACACCTTCAATATACACTCCTGAGTTTTTAATTTAGGATCAGGCCTGATGTGGACAGCTTTTATTGCAACCTAAAACACAATATTTTTATCACCTTTTATGTAAATTAATTTCAATTGAAATCATCAAAGGAAGATGAATAGTTCAAAATCCAAAAATCAATTATTACAATGACATTTTATTATATTCAATATTACAGTATTAATTATCAATATATTACTAACCATATTAGAATTAGTTTGCTTCGGTCTAGCTTTACTAGTAAACTCATACAGAAACATGTTCATTTGGCTACATTCTAATCTATCCCTGATTTCCACTTCAGAAATTAATAGAACTTGTCTCGAGGCTTCTTTTGTTGTTTCTGGATACGTTTCATGAACAAATCTCACCTAAAAAATATTTAAAACTAAAATAAATAATGAAAACATAAAAACAGGTGATATAATATGGTAAACAGAATCAACTCAAGCTGATGTTGGAAAAAAACTTGACAAGTCCTTGAAATTAAAGTCTAGAGCAGGGATGAACAACCTTTTTTTTTTCAACAGGCCAGCTACAAATTCAAAAATGTTGTGCGGGCCGCATGTGATAATACAAACACTGAATGATGAACTGAAATTACCTCTTTATTAACGAAATAAACCTAGTAAAAAAAAATACAGAAATAAAACACTCATTAATAGAAATACTATTAAAAAAAGGCGAAACATATATTTGGAAAAAGATTGTTTAATGATAAATTTGACATTGCTTCTTTGCCATTAATTGGTCTATATTTGGAGATATAGACGACACAGCAACTCGCATCCATCTTCCTAACTGTACATCATTTAATCTCGATCGGTGATCACTTTTTTTTATTTTCATTGCAGAAAATAATTGTTCGCAAACATAGGTGTTTCCAAAAAGGGTCATTATTGGCTTTGCATGTGCACCTAATTGTGGGAATATTTCTAAATTCATGTAATTTTGATAGAAATTGAGATTGTGTCAACATTTTCAAATTATTTCTTAAATTTGTGTCGTTTTGGAATCTATTAATTCCATTACTCATCCAGAACTGTTTCCACTTCTACATTAAATGGCAAAGAAAAAATGTTAAAACTAAAAACGGCTTTTCTGATCTAAATATTTTAAATTGCGATTCAAATTGAGATTTAAATACAAACAAGCAATTAGTTAAACTAACCAGAAAATAATAAAATTGTTCATATTTAACAGGATTAGGACAGATGACCTCCAATATTTGAAATACCCTTTGAGCTTTGACTTTACGCCGCTTGCTGACGCAGAGTTTGCGGCATATATGCATAGCGTCAAATGAAGTCACCCGGTGTAACATTTCATATCAACAAATACAGATGCTTAATTTTTGTAAATTGCATGATGCAATATTGTAAATTTTTTATTTAACGTAAATACAATACTAATAATTCAAGTCTAAAGTTGGAGTTAGATGTTTTTGAATATTTACTTCAATTACCCTAAAATTTAATTTTAATATATAAACAAGGGTGAGATTTTGTGATATTCTCAATGATAACATACTTTAGATAATTCATTTTATATATTTATCCAGTAGTATAACATTTAAAATGGTCAGCTTGAAACAAATAAATCAATTGAAAGTATAATTATACAAAATTAGTTATGAAATATTCTTTTGTTTGAAATATATGGGTACCTAAAGATGCAGTGGTTTCTTAAAAGCAGTAATTTTTTCAATTTTCTGAGATTGTGCAAGTTTTTTGTTAACAATAGAATAATTCATATTTTAATTAGGTACTTTTTGTGAAGAATAAGCAATTTGGCTTTATTTTGATACAGCGTTCTTAAATCTCTTTTTTTGTCATAAAATATTACATTATCATCAATTATCAATGATTGGACATTATTACTTTTAACGACTGATTAATTAAAGTCACTACTGACAGTTTTACAGTAAAAAAAATTAAATGCTACACTATAAAATATATTTACAAGTCGTTTACCTTATTAAGCTGGAGCTCCATCAATACCCTATGATCCCTATTAGGACCGCCCCACTGTGTCCATGGAATGTCTGCCAGTTTCTTATCAGAACCACTCGTAATCTTCACAAAACCCGTATTATTGTTAGTAAATCTAATAGTATCCAATTTGGCATCCGAGAAATTTACAGTCTTCTTTTTATTCTCTTTATCTGGCAACTTAAAATCGTTTCCACCATACATCTGCCAAACAATCGTCATTTCGCACAGAGTGTATCTCATAGTCGGAGTAGGGAAGTGCTCTGGAGTTTTGAGGGCATCCGGTCTACCGACAGGTATAGAAATGAAGTTTTCTACAATTTGCACCGATTCGTTAGTAAACCACGTGACCTCAGGTTCTCCACTCTTTGGGAACATCCCCAACTCCTCGTCAGCATCTACTATACAAAACTCATCATCATCTTGAAGTTCACATTGACATACGTAATGGATATCACCTAATTCGTCAGTGACCTGAGGCAGCGGAGCTGCGGAGGCATCTTGCGATAACTGGTTCTCGTCGGGGAAGAAAAATAGTTTTGCTCCTCCTTCAACCAACTTCCCTGGATCCCCTAAAAATAGCTTTATGAATGACGAATGATGGGTAATATCATAAAAATCTTGGGATATGGGATTTACTAATGTCAAACAACCGGAAATTGAAATAAGGTAAATTAGTGTAGTGTAGTGTAGTGTAGTGTAGACACCTTACCTCCTTCAGCTTCACTTTCTCTCATAGCATCAGTCAACATAGCATTTATATATTCATGTTCACTCTTTGACAAGTTAGTAGTGTCTTGTGGTTCCACGTTGACCAATTGCTGCTCCACCTGATGCTTGGGACTAGAGTAGGGAGTTTTTTCAGTTGGGGTTGGCGAGGAACTGACAATATCTCCATCCTCAGCGAAATATGTGATTAACTGCATCAACGCCCGACCACTATCTGAGCAAGTGCGAATATTCAAGGTGTTATTCGAGGCACGCAGGTCGATGTGAGGATTGATGCCACTTTTCTGAATATAAAAATTAATGTTAAAACGGATTTGGTATCACTTTCGTAAAGTTTATTTGAATCATAAAAAAAATTATTTTCAAGCTAAGAGTTCAAACAGCTAAACAAAAAAATGTATGCAATGTTTAACAGAATATCAGTTATACTTGTCGGCTAAAATAATAGGCAGTGACTCATGATCTAATTGGATACAGAATAGAGACGAAGTGTAAATACTACTATAAATTGTCTGTTCCATGGTGGTTCCATGCTTCTCTATTCGATGCCACTACAATTCTTAACGTCGGATATAGTTCCGTCTTTCTTTAACGGGTTAAAAAAACGAAGAGCGAGATATGCAACCTACGCAACAAAAGTCAAGAGTGTCTAGAAGATCGGACATGCGTATTTCACACACATCCAAGTAGTTCATCGTAGCCTGACATAAGCGTAGTATGCGGGAAATGCTGTAATTTGTGTCTGGACTGCATACATTAATTGCTGAACTTAGTGATGTGTTACTTAGTTTATTTAGTGTTCGAACAAAAGGATTTTATTATGGAAGCGATCGCGGGGAGTAGTGGATTAGAAACGCGTAAACGATCTCATCTGACAAGCGAGGAAATTCGTATGATAAAAAATTTCTATGAGGGATTAAAAGCGCGTGATAAAAATTTAAGTGTAGTGTATGCGTCGGAACTGTGTAGTGAATTAACAAAAGTCTCCGTTCGTAGTGTATTTCGTGCAATAAAATATGGAGACACAGACGCAAAGAAGAAGAAAATGTAAACACGGGGAAGAAAAAAAATTACTGTGAATGAAAATGTGAAATATGCTATTCGGCGAAAAATTCATGGTTTCTTTTTCAAAAATGAAATCCCAACAGTAAATAAAGTTCAGGCTGCCCTAGCAGAAGACAGCGATTTGCCCAAACTCTCGTATAAATTGCTTATAAGAACAATGCATGAAATAAATTTCAAATATTGCAAACGGAATCGGAAGAGTATGCTTATAGAGAAAAATGAGATTGTGACATGGAGACGAGAATATTTGGAGAAAATAAGAGAATTTCGCGCTTTAAATAGAAAAATATATTATATGGATGAGACATGGTTAAATGAAGGATGTGTAGACATGTGTTGTGTTATGTTGTGTAGTGTAGTGTAGTGAAGTGAAGTGAAGTGAAGTGAAGTGAAGTGATGTGTTAAATAGTAAACTTGCTCCGGAATGTGATTAATCGCGTTTTCGGTGGCGGCTGTGGGTTGGTGGTGGGCCATCAACACTTAAAAGCGTTCTTTTAATATCTGTGGCAATATTCATCAATTTCGTTCGATGTACAACTAATCTGTAAGGTGAGTTTAAAAAACAATTCACAATTTCTATAACACCGTTCATGTTCTGATGTTTTTTATATTTATTTGACATTATTAGCACCTTTCCAATAAATTTTGCGTACGCCTATGGAATTACAGTCCCCACCACAATTTATTACGTCACGCGGTAATACGTCACTGCCTATTATTTTATCCGACGAGTGTAGATAATTTTACACCAGAACAAATATAAAAAAAATATATTGCAATTTTGATTGCCTGTCATTTAATAAAACTAAAAATGGCATCCTAGAGGGGAACATCGACGTAATTCCTTGTGAAACAAATTTTTTAAAGCTGATGTCATTATTAAACTACACAAATTCGAATGCTTTTTGGCTTTCAGATACCAGTACTAATGAGAAAATGATGATACATAAAACATAAAATAATTACCTTATCATTAGTTTTTAAGCTTATTTCGAAAAGACCCAGATCTACAACGCCGACATAGTCCCTCTTCAATTCCACCGGGGCAGATGACGCAACTCCATTTCTAGGAGGCGCCTTTTCACTAAGGAACAATCCACACTCCTCAAATATGAAACGCAGTGTAGAAGTGTTCGCTTGTGCCGATAAATGTGAAGACATACTGAAAGTTCCTACCGTGATGGCACATCTTAATGGCATGTATAGAGGTCTGAAATAACAAATCTGATGTTTTGATAGATGCCAAAAAATCATCTGCAATGTTGACATTCTTATTTTATATTAGAGATGGGAAATTCCCGGGAAGATATTTTTTCGGAAAGATTCCCAAAATATATTTATTCCCATTATATTTATAAAATATAATGTTGCCAAATGTTTCCCGTGAATAATTCCAGGGAATATTTCCTACCACTTGGAAACTGCTTTTGTTTTTTGTTAGGTGTATCGGCTTATTTTTTGGCATTGCAGAGCCGCTTTCCAGATCCACTCCTGAACCGATCCAGAGCTCGTGAACTGTACTTCAGCTTTTCACATTCAAAAGTTTGATGTACCTGAACAGTACCAATTTTTCATTCCCCTGCCTCTTCAAGCACTAGCAAATTTTCCAGTGTTTGAAACTCTTTTCAAATATTGTAAGGTTATGTATGAAAATTGTCATATCAGTTGAATTGTCAAGTTTTAAGATTTAAACTTAAAAATTAGGTATTGTATTTATTGCATTACCATATTTTCATTAGGCAACTATATTATGGAAAATAAAATATTGATCAAAATGGATAGTTTTTGGCTACAATGAAATGGAAAAGTTCTTATTTATTGGTTCATAAGTTTTCTACCAAAGATCGTAAGTGCAATAAAAAATATGCTTTGTTTGTTAAGACATAAGTTTAGTGAAATATGTTTTTCATGTGAAATTGGTAAACTTCGACCATGTAGGTCGAATAAACGATAAACGCATTTGAAATTTGAGTGACAAGATACTCAATACATAACCTCAAAATTAAAAAAGTCATTTCAGTTTTGAACCGTTCCTTTTCAGTAGTCGGTGTTTGAAACACATAAAGCTCCAAACACCCACAGGAGTAGAGCTGAAAAACGGCTCAGGTAGGTCTTTACTTGATATCTGGAAATTGTTTCAACATGTATTGCATTTACAGCAATTATTTGTACTTATTATTTTTTAGTAACTTTAACTTACCAACTACACATTTTTTAAAAAAGGTACAAATAACAAGAAAAACAGTGAAAAGACACCAATGATGCACAAAAATCAAAAATGCCTTTATGTTTATGTAGTTATAATTTGGCGGGAAAACCAAAATAATACGGAAATATTTCCCGGAAGCTTCCTGGAATCTTCCCGGGAACATTTCCTGGAAATGTTCCCTGAACAGGATTCTTCCCTTCCCGGAAAGTTCCCAGTTTGGAAACATTTCAATATGGAAAACGCAATATTTTCATTTTCAAAATGTTACCCCACCCCACCACTGTAGAAAATGAGCCCATTTCATACAACTTAGCGAATCGTTACTAGACAAAGCGATATAGGCTAGAGCAAAAATACTCTCTTTTAGCTTGTTTCTACTACTATCTTTAATACTTTCACTTATAATTAAAATAATCTAAAACAATCACCTGTAGTCGATGGAGCAATCCCAAAGGTGCAGATGCAATTCGATCAATACATCTTTGGCACGATAACCTGGAATTGGATAATCTTGTGTGTTAAAAAAATCCAACAAATGTGATATCCAAGTATTGGGTTCATTGCACATTCGATGTTTTAATGTTGCTTTATTTATTCCTATAGCTAATTGAACTGTCTGAAAAAATCACAATGTGTATAAAAAAATGTATATATAATGTTATAAGTTTTATATGCAGTAGGATGAGGTAATAAGATATTTTTACCTTTACATTGTGAGTTTCATGGCTAGCCTGAATTTGTATCGCAACAGTTAACATTTCTCGAGATCCACCTCTATTTTTGGCTGTTGCAAGCATTCCACTCTCAGATTTCTGGATTGTGGGGTATAAATGTCTACCTGGAGCCGATCCAACCTCTTTCAGTGGAGGTCTTACGTTTGGTATAGTGATCATATCTAATTAAATAAAAATGAACACTTAACAGTATTTGAACAATTGAAGACTATTTTATTAAATAAGAACTAATTCTTTTTATTACAAGTTCTATGATATAATGAAACTATGTTGAAGTCATTTCTAACCACAGACATAACAATTAAGGTTTGTTCCTGCAGGAGTCCAAAACTGTCAGTAACTGTCAGAAGCATGCGCATTACAAATCTAAGCGTTCCAGCAAGAGTCGAACGACAGTCCAGGATTTCTTGTCCTCTGTTCCAGCTTGAGTCAGGGCAGTTTGCTGATAGTTTGAAAAGTTCACTGATTCTTCGGAAACTCATAGTCCGGTGCATGCGCAATGCGCATTAACCAAAACCATTTACCAACTTTAACTTCAATTATTGAACGCTGTCTATTATTAATATTATAACTCAACAAATAATAATTATTTGTCAGAAACGGATGATATTCCATGGATATTCCTCCATAATTTACAGGTTAAAAAATTATTTGGTTATTGTTTATTGTACACTTCTTCTTCTGCTATTAAGTTCTCTAAAAATCCGGTGTTCCAGCAAAAATCAGAAACTAATCTAAGATCAGACATGCGCATTAAATCACAATCCCTGACTGTCAGGGATTTATCAGAGATTCTACGCAGGAACAAACCTTTAACTGAACAGTGAATCAAGTGTAAATATTTTAATTTCAGTTTAAAAATGAACTGCTCCAATGTACCCATAATTCTATTGGCTGTTTGCAACATGTTGACTGTGTGACACGCTGGTGTCTGTATTTAAAGTTCTTGATAAAATTATTTTGGAATTATGTCGATGGATTGTTAACTTCAGTGTTAGTATTAGTTTCAAAGGTATACTGAGTATATGTTTGAGTGAATCAATAGTAGTGAAATATTATGTTTTATGTAGAGTCCATTTTAAACCTGGAGATCAACTATAATTCCAAAGGTAGGTATAGTTACCATAAGTGTAGCGAAAAATGAGCAAATAGAAATATTTACAATGTTATTTGTAAGCAATTGGAAACATTTGTGAAGATGTGAAAACTGTTCATTATAATAGTCTAAAAAAAAGTGTTCTTGTAAAATATAGGTGTATCCTCGGGTGTATCCTTATTGAAAAATATCTTGTTTGGTAAGTTACCTATTTTTACTTAGGTATGTTAAATTTTATAAAAAGTTGAAGAGCAGTAATAGTCAGTATTATCACAAGTATAAAGATATATACAGTAATTTCACTCGGCAAAATCTCTTTGATGTTGGTGTCCTTAAGTTTTGTTTTTTTAACCCCCCAAAAAGACCACTGCGCATACTACCCAAGCACAATCATGCGTATTAGTGACCGTTTTTGGGAGACACGCACAGGCCCGGACTATTATTTTTTGGAGTAAAAAAGGTGGCCTAACAGAATTTCGTTTACAAATGAAACAATATTTTGTAGCCATGTTACACACAATACAAAGCACTTATCAAAATCGCAAACACAAACGCCTAGACACACAAACGTATGCTGATTACCTGTAAAGCAAAAAGCAAATGTGCGCCCATAAAATAGCATACGCCGGCCCATTCCTCCCCTTCTACATCTGTACCAACGCGCATACTACCCAAGAGCAGACATGTGCATTAAAAACTTTTGTACAAAAAATTTAAAGAGTGAAACTACTGTATATATCTTTATACTTGTGGTATTATCGAGGAAAAAAATTTAAAAAATTAGACTTTTTATAACAACACCTGATCTAAAGCCACCTAATTATATAAGAGAGCCAGAGATCAAGGATTTTACACAATCCTTGAACAGAGGTGTAGTTATACTGCATGCTCATTGGATTTAGTCTAACTTGTGCGCATGCGCATATTTGACTAAGGTTAGGGTTACCAACTCATGCCATTCAAAAAAGAGTACGAATTCTCTGCTAGACCCATAAAATGCCGGATTACTCACAATCAGTGCCGAAACATTTGGCGCCTGGTGGGTGCAAATTTTGAAAAATTTCAAGGTCACACGTTTTCCGGACACTTCGGTATTTTGATGTAAAATCCGTTTATACAAAAATATCGACTTTTGGCAAGATATTTATTGATTTTAGTAGATAAATATGTGAGTATTACAGTTTATCGAATGTAAACTGTAAACTACCCAAAACATGGGCGGATATGAGTGAGGTAGTGAGGTGACCAAAAGTGTAAGTATAAAGTAGATAATACAGGTAACGATAAATATATATTAGTTCACTCATAAAGATGGTACAATGGTACTACATTTGCCCAGAAAAGAGTACATTTGGGTACTAAAGCCGAAAAGTAAGAGGACTTGTTATTTCTATACTCAAAAGAATACATGTTCTCTTTAAAGAGTACGGTTGGTAACCCTAACTAAGGTGCTCTAGAGTAGGATAGAGTTGGCATCTGTGTCAGTTTTTTTATTTATTTAAAGGACACAATATTTACGGAGACAGCACTCCCTTCTATTTTGCTTAAAAATAAAAGAACGAAGAGCTTTTGAGAGAAACGACCTTCACAGTAGTAAATATAATAGTTTGACTTATCGATAGTAAAGATTTGAACTTTTTTTATCAATTAACAAAAAAATTACGAGGAGTTAAGTGACAGATATCAATTTTGTAGGCAGAAAGCTCTGATTTCTTCTACATTTTCACTAATAGCTAAAAAAATGGGATAAATAAACTAACTGAAATTTTAGCACACAGTAGCGTAATAGTGAGGCTTATATAGCCTCATTATACTGATAGACTCCTGACCAATATATGGTCCAAATTTCAATTTTTCAATTTCCAAATTTTTTCACCCCTACGTTTTTAATATCGATTTCAAAACTCTGGGGTCTATTTCATTTATTTTGATAGTAGTTTTTGGCCGAATAGTGAATACTATTAATTAATAGTGACAATTTAATTTATATATAAAAATCGCATAAGTCACAGTGCAATTGTCACTTTGACAGTGACAAATGCACTAATGGTTTTTTCACTTATTAATTTTTTAATCAATTATCGCGGTGTCCGTTGCCAAAATAAATAGTTAGACATTTCTGTCAACAAGTTATTGAATTATTAAACACTAACAATGAATCGATTCGGTGATGCTCAAATAAAAATGTGTTTATTTTTAGTGTTTCATAAATAAAGTTTGCATTCATATGTTTCTAAATTTCTTATTCATTAAATTGTCCTCCCGAATTACACTCGATGTTTGTATTGATACCGGATAAATTTGGATTGTTTAAATTCTAAACTGTTTCCTTTAGCAATTTGACTCGAAAAACTGTCAACCTAAAAACGCTCCACCTTTGGTGTCGCGTTTTTAATAGTTGACAGTTTTTCTCGTCTAATTGCTTGGCAACAGTTTCTCATTAAACAATCCAAATTTATCCGGTTAAATACAAACCTCTTGTGCAATTATAAGTGAATAAATATGTAAACAGTTAAAAAGCTAATAATTAATATTAAAAATATACCACTATAAAACTATGTAGTTTACAGATCACTTCTAATTATTGCATTTAAAAACATTAAAATATTAGTAAAATATAATAAATTCCTTACAGTGCCCGAATACCAAAGATATATAGCAGTGAATACATCCAACATGAGATTTTATGTAGAAGAAAATTTTAAGATTGTTCACTTACCACAATGGTGAAGTTGGAAGTTCTGAACTTGCGCACAAACATATCCCAAGTCACTGTCACCCCTATATCCACTAACTATGAAAATATTAGCATCCTCAAGGCTGAGTAGAAATTCACCCTGCTGTCCCGGTATAACATTGTTTGTCATTACGTCTCTAACAGGAGGGTTCAAACAAGCTAAGCCTCGACCGACTTGCATACTTAACACTAAGTAACTTTGCGACTTGCTTTTGTTCCCACTCTCCAATGGCTCTCCAATCCTGCTTGAAAATTTCATACGGCTCTCACATGTAGAATAAAAGATGTTACCTACGACCTCTTCAGAGTCTTCATCACTTTCACTCTCGGATTCTGGAAATATATTATTGAATTATTGACAATACGCGATTCTTGCTAAGGAATACGCTACCAAGTGGCGGCACGCACAACTAACGCATGGTTATTTGGTTCAGTTTTGCGTATGTATGTCTATTGTGAATTTTGAAATATATATTGTTATATTAATTAATTGCTTTGATTAGATATGAATCATTATTGTTGTGAGTGTCATTGTTCCTCTTGGACAAAGAAAAACCCCGAGATTAGTTTCATACTTTTCCAAAAGCGGGAAAATCTGGAGCTATCGTGGAAACTATAAGTTGGGTTCATTAAAGAGTTACAGGAGACAAGTATGGATAAAGAAGCTAAATAACGCAAAGTAGAGTATGTGCTCTTTACTTTTCTCTAATAATGACTATTTCCATAAAGGTATGTATGCCGTATGTTCAATAAAGAATTTGTCATACTTTGAAGTTAAGTTTCATTTTCAGATTGAACGCTCGAAAAATATTGAAATCTATTTTAATTTTATATCACTACTTACCCCTTTTCAAAATAGTTTTACAAGCTTTTTGCCTGGTTTAAAGTTCTCGACAACAAATCTTTGATGAATACAATTTCAAACGTCAGTGTCAGTCACCATAAGTTAGTATGGGTTACTACCGTTTTGGCGCTACGATCTTAAAATGAATCGCGTATAGAATACACACAGTTTTCTTTAAATATTTATTAAAAATTTTGTGTTTATTAATTTTATTTGTATGTTAGTTATTATTTTTAACTTAACTTTTATTATTTTTAAAATTTTTCTCATCCATTATTTTATTAAAAAGACCAGAAATGCAAAGCTGCTGCAGCCTGTGTTTTAACTTTAGTTATCTTGCACTTTCACATTCATACTAAATTACTTTCTTTTGATGGGAAACAGAAAGATCAAAAAAAGTGTTTCTTCACTTATAAAAATGTTCATAGACATTGCATTTGCCACACGATCATCGGTAATTTATGTTGGTAACTGTAGAAGGTACTGTAACAGGACTAAAAAAACGAATGGATACAATACTAATGAACTCTAAACTGAATGATTCTAGATAAAACAACTAATGGCGTCTCCGTAGAGCCCGAGAAACGTACTTTACCCTGCCTGGGTGGTTTGCCCTCATACTATGGGGGGAAGCCCCAAATAGTTACAAACAACTGGTTGTGAAGTCGTACCGCGGGAGACTAACTTTCCTTCAGTCGAAACTTTCCATGTAAAGTTTCTTTGCTATAAAATTTAAAAACACTCATCCCATTGGTTTATTAAGGTACGTTTCTCCTCTCTATCTAGTACCGCGAACCATGACCTGTTTCTGTAACGGTGGCCAATCAAAATACTGTTTACTAGTTAGTGACTTAAAACCCTTAGAAGTTATCCTCGTCTCAAAGTGAGAGGAAGTTACAGCTTACTCTACTGATATTATTCCTAGCTTCCCAAAAAAACCAGGTTGACCTATGCCTTTGCACTATTGTCTACGAACCTACAAAAGATCTTACTTCGGAGAACTTCCAAGTACCACCATAATTCATCACAATTTACTGGCTTTAATTAGTTACGCCCAATTGAGCCCTTTGTCTATTAAACACCTTTCCATCGCCTGGGGATGCACGGATTTAGACATCCATAAAACGTTTTAATAAATCTGTTACGCCCGAACAATGCTCAATACTATTTATGACCCAAAATGACATTTTTCCTACAGAACCAGAGATGGTTCTACAAAATCTATACATTTGAGCCAGATGTTACGGTCTAAAGATATTGAATTTACACGCAAAAGGCCGCTTGACGTTGACCATGTCAGCTTTTATTACAGTACGATAACTGTAGATGTAAATTATTGAAAACAAAAACAATGTTAAAATTTTAAATCACTCACTCAAGCAATTTTGTATGGTACTTTTTGTCGCAAAAAATACTTACTACTAAAATCCTATTGCCGGAATGCGCGAAATTGTAAGTAACATACTTACCATACTGAATTCCACTTTTACACGTTTTGAAAATGTTCTGTCCCTCAGCAGCGAGACCAGCATCATATTTGGGATAGTTTGGAGTGGCATACAAGTTCAGGTTGGTTTTGGGTTTCGGAGCACTAGGTTCCCACAACAATAGATCATTATTGATTCTGTTGTAAATCAGTTCGTAGATGTGTTTTGACTGCAGCTGCACCGACAGAATCGGGAAAAATATCTCCACTTGGATTACGCAGTTCTCTTTGGTAGAGTTTATAAACTCATGTATTTCCTCCTTATCGCCCGGCAAAATTAACTCTTCAGCATCATCTGAAATGTGAAGGCACTGAATTCGAAAGGAAGACAACATGTAAAACACGAAGAGAAAGGAAACTTTTGGATTTTCATGTAACCTTTCTTTTTTGGAATATTATAATTATAAATTAAAAATTATATAGAATTTTTTAATAATATTAGTTCTCCCGCTTCTATAATTTCTTAATAACCAATGATACTGGTTTGTAAAAAAAATGTCGTTTTTGAATAGCATTTCCAGTTACAAAAAAAAAAAAACACAAAAATTGGCCTGTTTTTTCTCAAAGTAATTTCTTCAGCCCTAAGTTGCCGGGGATGGGGATCATTTTACTCCTCACTAGTAATGGGTTTTCTTTTAATTGCGTAAAAATGTGGCTAACTAACTTATTTATACCCGTAAATTATCAAGGTGCATTTAAATTTCTCATAAACTTAGTCAGTTTTTATGTCAGAGGAATACTGAAATATAAATAATATTTCAAATACAAAATGTATAGATGACACAATTATTAGAGGTAGGTAGGTTAAGTTTAATGGGGTATTTTCCTTCAATCGAAATGAAAGTGGAAACATGTATTTTTATAAAATATACTTTTTTTTATATTTATTAGGATAAAAATTATTAAGACTGAATCGGTAGAAAATTTTTAATTCAGTTTTGAAATTTTATTCTATATTCGTGACGTCACTAAGCGAAAACTAGAGAATATGTATCTATAAAGAGGCCACACTGATAATACGTGGCTAGTTTCAGTTTGTAAAGACGAGAAATGACAGTCGACATTTCGATAATTGACATTTGAAATTTCCTGTTTGTGTTTGGCTTGACAACTTGACGTTGTTTTCTTGTGAAGTAAAATTTTATTAAACATGGAGCAAGGTTTTGTAGAGGCAAAGTCCGACAATTTACTGGTTGTAGATCCTTTTATGATAAAGATCCTATAGATCCTTTCAGAAATAAAAGGGATGAAAAATGTAAGGTTAGTATTTAACTTAACAGTATTACTGCAAAGTCGATTAAATATATTCAAAATTTACCTTTACAAATTACGATGTTTTCCTATTACTAATAAATACACTTATAATCAGTCACAGGCAGAGACAACAATTCACAGGTAAAAATATAAACTAAAAACAATGTCTCATGTTTACCATGATGTTTACCTTAACCAAACAATTCAAACATAAACAAAAGTAAAGTTGTCACGCAGTGACACCAACCACACAAATGAAAATATCCTAGAAATCACTAAAAAAATGGCGTAAATTTTGAATTTTCGCTTAGTGACGTCACATAGATATCGCGCACAATAAAAAAATTATTTATGGACTTAAATGAACCCAATATTAAAATTCCAGAAATACGTATCTCTTCTTTTTCCAACTACTTTCCATTGCCGATGTTAAAAAAAAATAGGAAAACACCGCATTCGATAAGAAAACATTCCCGTCAAATTTCCTGCAAAATTGAAAAATTGAAATATTACTCAGTGGATTATTAACTCTTAATTTTGTTTGGATGGATTATTAGAAGAGTTATCTCTAGTCCCCGCTTAACCTTAAACTCATTTATTATTTATTACTAATATATTTTTTCAAATACTAAACATTAAAAAACTTAACAAGCTAATAAGTGACGTTCTGCCTATTGTCAAGATACAGAAGTGTAGTCCCAGTATCAAAATATATGTTAGTGTTAAAACTACAATTATTACAAATACTACACTATATTTTTTTACAGCTACAATATGGTTACTTGTTAGTGGTGTATCTGTTACATAAAATATTTTTGTCACACATCACATACCCCTTTGCGGCGAATGAGGTGTATCACTTTCATGCACAACCTTTTTCGCACTGAAAGGGCTTGGCTCCTCGTTCCTCTGATTAATAAAGGCACCGTAACAAGAAGTAGTCATCGGATCTTGCTCTGGTACATTGCACTGGTCTTGGTATATATGTTCATTGTTTTTTGGAAATATTTTTATAGTTAATCTGAAAATAACAGCTTTTATGGAGGCATCTCAACACCAAAGGAATCTCATTCAATCATTGTCAAAAGTAAAAATATAATAAAATATAAACACTCTTTTACAAACCGGCAAAAAAAAAACCAGTAGTTAATTGAGTCATCGATTTAACGAACAAAAATACATACTGTGTATTATACAAAAAGGGTAATCAGCTTTTACTTGTTTGTATAGTCTAAGATTTAGATTGTTACAAGTCTAAATCTCAAAATATTTTAGTAAAAATCCATGACACATTTAGTTTTTTATTACCTCAATGCAATGTCAACAAAATTTTTATCCTGAAAATAAAAAATGACATACTCATTTGTCAAACAAAAAATCTGCACACCTTAGATTGGCAAGTGTAAGATTTTCAGTTGTTTTATAACATAACCATACACATAATAATTATATGTCTATGATTATAACCATTCAAAATACTGAATTATTATATTGGTGTGCAAGTTATTTTGTTATATATAACACCATACCCTTAGAATGTGAAATAGAGAATACCGTTTCAACTTCAAGTGTGCTTTGAAAGAAATTCTTACCTGGACTGTAGTAATACATCATGCACACAACAAGCATACTTCGCATCGTATCCTGCTTTCCCTATTGGTAAACCGACAGTATTTCCGGATTCATAATAAACTACCTCTACTCCCCGACTTTGTATTTCGTACTCTTGGAAAGTCTGATTAGTCCGGAAACTTGAGCGCAATAGCGCTTCGTGGAGTACCAAAGATATATAATCTGGTCTCACATGTCTCTTCCACCATGGAGTTTTATTCATGTCGTGTGGTGGGCGGAAATCCGGCATCGGAAATCTAAATAATTATTCAGTGCTGTTACAAAAATATATAAACAGAGGCCAGTGATACATTCTAATGTTAAGTAACTGTATGTATCACTTATGTTACCGTAACGTGCATGTTAAAGTTCGTCTGGGAGAATCTGTTATGTTATATTCAAATTTCATACTATGTATCGTCAGAAAAATAGGCATTTGTTTAACATGCATGTTATTATCTATACGTTATGTTATGATAACAAGTGACAAATTTCAATTGCTTGTGAGGTGTGGCTAAGTGCATAACGTGTCCGATCTGACAAATGGCTTTTGATGGGATATTAAATTTAGTTTTGATGCAAGAAATCCATGAGTAGCAACAAAGGTATTGCAATATACAGAACCTTTCGTATTTTTTAATGGAAGCTATGTTTATTTAAGGTACAATCAAAAAGTACAGAGGCGTATTTTTTATAAGTTATTCCGATTGTCTAAAGAATTTCTTCCACAGAACTTGTATATTCCACCTTTCAGACGGGTTTGTTTTACCGGTGATCAGTAACTTGTTTTCTTGAATAAATTGTAGTAGTTGTTCATATTGGGCCGTTGTTGTTTTCTTTTGCCTTTTTCCTTCAATAATTTTAACTATTCTATTCACACAAATACACAAATAAGGCCTCAATCTGATTAAACGTCAAATATGTCACTCTAACTCTAAACCCTAGTCTATTATGGTTCTGTAACATCTCGGCAGATTCGAGGGCGGATTATCCTTGTCTTGCACAAGAAGCACATATTAAGCTATTTCACTTTACACGAACATACACGACATTGTACCTGTTATGAAAAAGTCATAACATGGAGTATAACGACCCACGTTATTCGGAGATACCCGGTACGACTTTTGCACTTCCACGTTATGAAACATGTTATTTTTATATGTTATCATAACATAACAGGCGTACGTTAAATTTATTGAATATGATACGCGGTTGGGCTGATTATCATGAAGATAAAGGGTGTTTTTTTGGGTTTGATAGAACTTTACATGACAACTACTATCAGACTAAACTGTTAGTCTGACACTGTTTATAAAATTTATTTTCAGAATACTTTGGCAAATCATCATGAATAGATTCACTCTTAAATAACGCTACCAAATTCCTCAAATTTACTTTGAAAATCATTCGTCGGTTCGCCAAACGCATAGAAGACTTGGTCCCCATGATCGTCTATCTGAGCTATTTATTCGTCGTACTGTGGATAGATTTCGTACCACATACTCTCTACATGATTTGAAAACACCAATGCGTCGAAGGAATGTGCGTAATGAAAGGAATATTACCGCTGTACGTGAAAGTATGGTTACAAACAAATTTTGGTGACAAATTAATTTCGAGAAATGGACCTGTTAACTATCCACCCAGGTCCTGTGATATGACGCCCGCAGATTATTTTCTGTGGGGCTATGCCAAGTCATTAGTTTATGCTGATAAACCAGTAACAATTGAAGCCTTAGAAGCCAACATTGTTCATGTTATCCACGACATACGACCAGAAGTGCTCGAAAAAGGCAGCCAAAATTGGACCAAAAGAATACGCTATCTTGCGGACAGCCACGGTGGCCACATGCCGCAAATAATTTTTAAATGTTTAATGTAATAGATTGTTTTTTTAAATAATATTACTTTTTTAATCACAAAATATTTTCTTTAATATTTTTTTAAAGTTTAAAGTTATATCATCCTTCAAAAACACCTTTTACAACATTTAGAATATGATAAACCTCAATTTTGAGAAATTGAGAATTAGGGGTGAAAGAAACGTTTGAAGATATCACAAAAAGGATCAACCAAAGGGTAACCTTTTAGGATTTCTAGTAATTGTATAGTAATGTTGCAAATTGGTCAAATTTGTGCAAAAAATGTAAATTTAAGCTATAAATTAAAAATAAATAAAGTGGGTTAACTAATAAAATTCAGATTATTTGCGTTGTTGGTGTATTTATTTTATATTTGGCTTCTTATATGAAATAAAAATAAATAATAAATAGTAATAATTCAATTTTATCTAAACTAACCCAAAATTAATGATTTATTAATATTATATTACTGACATATATCTATTAAATGAACATAATTATGTGAATCACTTGCAAGAAAATCTAAATACCTATTCAATATATTTTGGTCAATGACATAACATACTAGAAACTCAGGTAACAACGCGCTATTTTGTCATAAGTACATAAACACAAATATTTTTCCAAATAAATAGCATCTCGGCATTTTAAAAAAAATCGTATATTCCAAAATATAAACAATCTGAATTCCTTCTTTTATAAATTTCATAACTCTTACCAAATCTATAGTAAATAACTACAGTATTTTTCACTGACCTTAATTTTATATCAAGAGCGGGTGATGTAATTTTAATGTCCAATTTCGATTCTAAGGAAGTTTCGGTTTGAAATTGTTCTGGTCGGACATCCCACATATTATATTGACGTTTCTCCATGACGCATATTGTAGGAGGATGTAAGAGAGCTGTTATTCTGTCCACAATGGAAATGTCAAATTCCACTGAACATTCATTCAAAGATATACTAAAAGAAATATAGAATATATGAAAAAATAAGAATTCTATAAAATGAATAGTAAAAAAATACAAAATCTAAATCTGCAAAATTCATCTTTTGACTATTTCAACGACAAGGGAGTGCAAATGCACTCTTAAGAAGATATTACTTACGAGATGTCAGTTCTAGGACCACTATTTCTTCTAGCACCCTTCTTTACAGTCTTTTCGATATGTTTAAAATTCATTTTAAAGCTAGGTTTGGCAGTGATAGGGCTCGCTGTTGGAACAGAAGCAGTATCCTCAAAGGTTAGCAAAGGTACATATTCCACAGGACCCTCTGGAGCAGCATAGAGGCACTCGAGGAGCTCCATTTTAGCAGCGAAAATCTGTGCGGTAACTGAAAATGCAGATAGAGTGGTTTTCTCGTCACCCTCAATTTGAACTGGCGCAGCTAGCAACCTAAAATGTGAAAGAAATATAAACAAAAATTATTCAAATTTCGCACAATTGTATGTAAACTCAAAGTAGGAAATAGGAAATTGATATTATCTGATATGTTAGTCAATCTTTTTAATTAAAACAGCTCAAAGCAATGCTGTTTGGAAATATAGTGGATATAACATTTTATTGGAAATGTTTCTTTTGAAATCTAAATGTTTTTAAACAAAACTGCATATATTTGATACAAAATTTAATGGTTATGTCAACGTTCAAGGTTACTAAGCACTTTAAAAATGTTAGCCGTCAAATATTTCCTATTCTATTTTGTCTAAATAGATAAAAAGTTTTAGCAGTAAACCGCTTGCATGGTTTTGACTCGGGTTTTGTAGGTGGTTCTATTCCATTTTCAATTTAGTTTAGTTTAATATAAAATATGATAGTTTCTTACCTTAAATGGTTCAAATTACAGGCTTTCTCGAATACAACTTTGGTATTTTCAAAGTCTTTAGTACTATAAGCAGAAATAACAACTTGTCCTAGGTTTTCAAAGAAGTGGTCGACGATCTGCTGCATTTGGTGTACACTAGGAGCAGCTAGTATACGATCAGAATCCACAGGTTTTACAAGAATATCTTCGTGCAACAATACCATGGCTAACGATGCCAGGCGTATTTGGAAATGTGAGATCTCGGCTGTGGGGTCAGTTTCTATGTTGTGTACTGGAAGAAAATGATTTAGAAAAGTACATGAAAGTTGAAATTCCCACTTACTCCTTCTTCTTGTCCGAACACTGTGCTCTGTAACTGAACTTGCTACACTAGAATTTGTACTAGATTCCATGCTGCTGCTGATACCTGATAAGGTGCTATCATACATTCCACCAACAGGTGCCTTCATTGGTAGGAAGTTATCATCTGCATCACTCTCATCTGCAAATTTGATTTTTTTTTATTATTTCTCTAAATGTGTATCAGTTAATTTCCAAATATTTTATTTTATGGATCAAATTTCGACGACTTCATGAAAATAATTCAATTCCTGAGACATACATAACCAACCCAAGATGTTATGACAATTTCTCATTACCATTAACAAACATTTTCTAAAGCAACTTATCTACATTTTTCACTCTCAATTAGACCAAAAATGGCTTCCTTGGGTCAAACAAAGTAAGTATCCGTGAATTTTTAAAGATTACCACATATGCAGACATTTTAAAACAATTTTTTCTGATTAAATAACAAAGGAACTGTCAAAAAAACAAAAGAAAATATAACAAAAGATGCAGGTAAAAAGCACTTTCATGTATTTATAAGATATATCCCACCTTTAGTAAACCCACCAATTAAAATGTATGTTTGTAAATAAAATTGGAGGAAATATTATTCTTCCTTACACAAATTTACACGTTTT
Organism: Pogonocherus hispidulus; assembly: GCA_963924545.1. Taxonomy (NCBI): domain Eukaryota; kingdom Metazoa; phylum Arthropoda; class Insecta; order Coleoptera; family Cerambycidae; genus Pogonocherus; species Pogonocherus hispidulus. Next base: position 83,230,061 of record OZ004693.1, read on the forward strand.
GTTTGACCCAGAGTTTGACCCAAAGTGTCCATTTTTGACAGGTCATCGGAATGCCTAATATTATTCTTACCTAGCGGTGCTGAAGACCATCCATGAGCATTTTGAAGACCACCAACATGAAAATTTGGAAGAGACTGTATCTGATGTTGCAAATCTTGCTCAACACGCTGGTAATCAAGACCTGTCATTGGTCTCTGCATACATCTCATTCTGGGTGCCACGTTGCTATAGATAACATTATAGATAGTTGCAGACACACAATTTAGTTACATAGATATAGTGATCAACTAGAAATCTCATCACATATCTTCTAGTTTTATGATAAAAAAAATTGTGGTATATTTTTAGTTTTAGACAAGAATTCACGGTACGCTAAATATGTTATAATTAGGCTTGGCAAGTTGCGATAGAGATCAGTGGTGCGCGTGGTACAACAGCTGGTGTTGCAGGGCAATAATGGGCAGACTGAAAACACCTAATTGCTCCGCAAGGCTATTACTGTGCATTTCAGTTCATTTTCTGTTGTCGTGGTGTTTGCATGTAAATATATTTCCCTCCGTTGTATTGTATGTTCTTGTATTGTGGATAGTTCTGTGTTTGTTGATGATATTACATTAACCATAAGGTACGTCAGACCTGCCCAAGACAAAAAAAGGCCATATGCCGACATGGTTTGTAAATTCATCAGTAAAATCCCAGATTTATTTTATAATGGTGCTAAAATACGTTGTAAGGTGTGAGATAGACCTGATGTGCTGGGACAAATGTGCCTGTAGGGGTCATGTAAATAGTGCGCGTGATAAAAAATTTAAAAAAGTGGTGTGCCTGCAACAGTACAATTTATGTTCGATTTACTATTAATGTTAATTGCCTTTGATGTAGTGCTGCACAGCCTCGATAAATAGCTATTTCGGGAGTTCTAGAATAAATATAACCCCGAGGTGATGTCACAAAGTCCCACCACATTGCATGGTTATGTACCCGTCTTACGAGACGACATTATAAATAAAATCAAAGGAGTATTAAAAAATATACTGCTGTGGATGTGTTGACGAGACAACAGACTAAAAAAAATTTATTGTAAAAGTTATGGTACGTGTACTGGACCCACTAAAGCCTACATGTCCACTGTTACTAGCTAGCAGGAGACTTACTGAATGTATAGGCGAAACAATTATACGGGTCGTACCAGAGATGTTACAAAAAATTTTAATTATCAACAAGTCAGGTGTTGATGTTGGTAACTGATCTACTGACAAGAAATAAACGCGTTAGTGAAAAATTTGAGAACTTGTTAAAAAAACGGTTTCGTCAGATTATGACAAATCTATGATGGTACATCGCCAGAGCCGTTAAGTGCGTTCAAAGACTATTTTACGTATGCTTGTATTATATCAGTAGATGTTGAGCGGTCATTTTCCAAATATAAGCATATTGTTCACCACAGCGAACATTACTAACAGAGACAACCAAAGCATAGAAACATACCTGATGTTCCAAAGTTTTTATATATCTTCTCTATTTTGTGATAATCAAGCTAGTTCACCAAGCTAGGCAAGAGGGTAAGTGTTGTATACATAGTTATAAATCGTAACAGTTTATTGCTTTTGTTAATAATTAATTTCATTTATTACACGTATTATGATACACACGCCTATGTCTGCCCTCGCATTTCTGCCAAACCCAGTTATAATAGATTCAAGACAAAGTAAAAATTCACCAAAACTAAGACAATACAAATAAACAAGTCCAAATTAAATACAAGGAATATACAAAAGAAAACAGTTATTGTAACATTGTTTACTTTGACTGGATCATACAGTTAACCAGTTTAAATAAAGACAGTCTTCTGTGAAAGTGCATGAATAGACCTGAAATGTATAAAAACCGCTTATGAATTCTTTACCCACGTACAGCTATCGATCTAAATAATTAAGATGAAACACTGGATTTGTGTTGGAATATCCCTGTACTTGGCTGATCTAATACTATGTTACTTATTTTGTTTCCGAAAATTAAATCTAAACTAAAAGGAATCTATATATTTCACGTCCGCTGATGCAGGAATGAAAAATAGGTATGGAGTTATGAATAACCTCTCAGAAGAGAACTTGCAACATTGCTTTTAACAGTGGAATATTTCTACAGAACAGTGTGAGAGCCGATGAGGAGAACTATATTAAAAGAATAGAATACTCATGCAAACTATTTGTCACTTCAGTCATTTTGCCTTATTTTTTATGCAAAATCATGTACTTTTTATTTTTTATACAATCTTTTCGGGGAAATATTTTCAAAAATGTTTGCATTAATTTCCTGAACAATTGTGAATAGCGGCTTCCACTCAACGGAATAGCTTTTTGGTTTTCTATATTTAGTCATATGGAAAAGCCATAGCTAGCAACAAACATTGGTCAAAAAAGCATTCCATAATCTATCTTTTATAATTTGCCCTTCCGCAATCAGATTAATTGGCACTCATTTCATGGTTTATTACTAGTCCATGTCATTGAATGAAGATATACCAAAGGCATAGATAGTGCAAAAGTGTAAATAAAACGAAAAAACTTCCTGAAAAGTGATAGATTGTAAATCTAAAACTTATTAAAATCCGTACCTTGTATCCTCAATTTCCGGAGTAGCAAAACCTTTAACAAGCTCCACCAAAACATACAACTGTCTAGGTGAACAAAACATTATCAAAGATCCTAAGTTTAGTTCTATGGAAACTTTTGGACCAGCTAAAACTTCGGATTGTTTCAGACGAATCCTTATCTAAAACAGTATCCATTAGTATAAAATTGAATTCTATAAATTCCTTCAAACCTCTTGGGTGTTAGAAAATTTTCCAAACAGGATCACATGTCTATCATTATCAAATTGATTGAATTTGTCTGGAGTACCTTCTCTTGAAGATGCTGCATCTTCTTCAGCACTATGGAATTTATCATCATCGTGTAAAGTGGCATTATCTAACACAGTTACAACTGAGTCGTTTTGTTGTTGATCTGAGTGATAGGATTCTGACAATACCGATCTAGAAAACGTTCTCGCCTTACTTGCAAATTCTATTGTGCACAGAGAAACACCTTGAATTATGAATTTTTTTGTCGTGAACGACTGCACGAGATAAGCTTTTTTCGTGTCCTGGTTTGTTAAATCTGTCGTTTCTTCACAGTTTGGATCGTTACCTGACTCATCAAAATAATCGATGCTAAAATCATAAAAAGTAAATTAATGTTTACTTATACAGTGTGTCCAGTGTAAGATGATCTGTATGGGTATCTTGGAAACCGTTAGAGATACGAAGATGGTTAAATGGGAAAAAAGTTGCATAATTATATGCCCAAGTTATAACAATTATTAGATTTCGAAAATTCCCTTCCATTTGTTAGATACAGGGCGAATACTGAAAATGTGCGTTTTCTATAAATCGCTATATCTCGTTTATTATGAGAGATACATCTAAGATATTTGCAGGTTAGGGGTAATAACTGGCGAGGATTTTAATAATGATATTGAAAAAATCTAAGCCTACTAGATTTTAAGATAATGTACCTAACTTTCGATTTTTTTATGGACGCCATATTGTATTTTTGCATTTTTGAATTCCTCATAAAAAATGCTTTTCAGCCATATGTAATATGTTTATAATCGGTTAAGGGAAAAGTAGAAAATTACATCTTTTAATTCGGAATGAAGTAGGCCTAGATCGATCAGCCATATTATGTACTATTATTCTACTATCGCAGCAGAATAAGTAGGCGCTGATATCTTTGACATGTTTACAAAACAACTGCGTCATTGTTGCTACATTTGTGTAAATGTCAAACAGTTATTGTTAAAGGTTTTTGTGTTTCCATTTTCTATTAAAAGTTAGAAATGAATTCATTTTCCAATAGTGACAAATATGATATGTTGGAATGTTTTATTCTCTGCAGAAGAAATAGTGATAGAGCTGCCGGAATGTATTTTGATTATTATCCGGAAAGACGTCAGCCGGGAAGAAGCATATTTAGGCGTATACGTGCAAATTTAATAAACCATGGCAGTTTTAATAAAGTAAAGAGAAACCGAAATATTAATGAAAACAATGAAAATGTTGTATTACAAGCCGTAGTTGAGAATCCCCGATATCTTTACGTGAAATTGAAAACAATGTAGGCGTTTCTCGATCATCAGCTGGTGTAATTTTAAAACGTTATAAATACCATCCATACCGTGAACGACCCAGCCAAGGGCTTCGAGAAGGCGACCATGCAAGGAGGATGGAATTTTGTCAATGGTTCATCGGACAATGCAGACTTTACGAAAAAAATTTTGTGGTCTGATGAAAGCAAATTTACCAATTGCGGCATGTTCAATAGAAAAAATACCCACTACTGGTCGGACCAAAATCCGCATTTACACCGGGAAATCCGACAACAGGTGAGATGGGGATTTAATGTATGGATAGGTATTATTAATACCTCCATTATTGGTCCTTTTTTTTACCATGAAAATTTGACCTCTGCTACTTATTTAAATCTTCTTGAAACTGAAGTAACAGAAAGGCTAATGGAGCTTCCTCTTGCTACTGTACGGGATATGATTTACCAGCAAGATGGCGCTCCTGCACACAATGCACACATTATTTCCGATTTTTTAAATATGGAGTATCCCAATAGTTGGATAGGAAACCAGGGACCAATAAGATGGCCAGCCAGGGCTCCTGATCTGTCGCCTATTGATTTCTTCTTGTGGGAGTATGTAAAAAATAGGGTGTATGCAAGGTCCTACAACAATGAGGCGGAATTACGGCAAGCAGTGCAACAAGCTGTAAATGATATAACTCCAAATATGATAACAAAGTCTTGTGCTGCAGTTCTGACTCGATGCAGATGTTGTCTCCAGGAGAATGGAGGTTTATTCGAACATTTACTTTAATTGATTATTTGTAAAGTCCTGTTTTCATTTTTTGTTGCTTGTTTTCTTTGTTACGTTTAATGTTATTAAACAATAATTTAAATTTCTAAGACATTATTTGATAATAAAGAAATTAGTTTTCCTTTAATTTAAATGCATAAGCCAAGGCCTACTTCATTCCGAATTAAAAAACGTAATTTTCTACTTTTCCCTTAACCGATTATAAACATATTACATATGGCTGAAAAGCATTTTTTATGAGGAATTCAAAAATGCAAAAATACAATATGGCGTCCATAAAAAAATCGAAAGTTAGGTACATTATCTCAAAATCTAGTAGGCTTAGATTTTTTTCAATATCATTATTAAAATCCTCGCCAGTTATTACCCCTAACCTGCAAATATCTTAGATGTATCTCTCATAATAAACGAGATATAGCGATTTATAGAAAACGGACATTTTCAGTATTCGCCCTGTATCTAACGAATGGAAGGGAATTTTCGAAATCTAATAATTGTTATAACTTGGGCATATAATTATGCAACTTTTTTCCCATTTAACCATCTTCGTATCTCTAACGGTTTCCAAGATACCCACACAGATCATCTTACACTGGACACACTGTATATAAATGTCTTTTAGAACTACTTACATATCTATGTTAATAATGAGACCAACTCCAGTACTGCTATCTTTAGGAACATGTTCAATCTGTATGACTGTATCAATAAACTTTACTTTTACTCTATTTAAAACTGAAAGAAAATGGAAATTAAGGTTATTTTATATATGTCACAGTTAGCGCGTACAGGGTCATTCACACAGCAGGGCTATTCGCTGCTATTGTACATAATTTAATAAATAATGTCAAGTAACAGAATATTATAATTGAGCTTGAAAATCAGGGTCATTCAACCTTATAAATATATTTCTATTGCAACAATTTATATCATATTGCTGTTTTATTTAAAAAATATAGATTTTCTTAGTACCTTATTGGGGCACTTGTATAAATGTTAGTAATTTTAAAATTCATCATCCTGCCCCAAAAAAAACTAGACAGACAATAAGTTTTTACTCTTAGCATTTTGTGTCGCTATCTTTACAATCTAATGAAATGTTATTGTTAAAATCAATGTTAGTAAACACAATGACTTACTTGAATCAATTGTTTGGGCAAACAGTTCAAGACCCTCAAAACGTTGTGTATCATTAGGAGCCATTTCAGCATCATGTTTTGCACATTCTTCAGCAAGTTGCATGGAACTGGTCATTGAATTCCACATAGATTCAAATAGTGAGGTAGCTAGAATAAAATAAAAATAAAAATAAATAAAATCAAACCTTCAGAAACCCAAAGACAAAAGTCTAAATTTTACAAATTAAATTTAACGATACTTGATGCAGGTTCTGCATGGTTATATTATGAATAGTACCTGCATACTTATTAGGAACTAATAAAATATTGCTATGATAAAAGCAGACATTGCAGAATTTTACTTGAATCGATTATATCTCTTAAAAAATTAACGATCATTAAGAAAAAAAATTAAAATTAATTTTATTTTAATCAGACCACCCTATAGATATTGTTAAAAGTTATGTCTTTGAAGAATAAGATAATAAAAACCGAGATAAAAATCTCTGTATCAAAAGGATCAGTTGGGTTTTGAAACAAATTATTCTTACTATTAAGTGTATAGTTAGTTACTATTAAGTGTATATATAATGCAAATTATAGCAGTGCCTCATTCATTACTGATATGAAATTATCGTAATTCAGTTTCCACTTCTATGATATAAAATTATCATAATACAGTTTCCACTTCACTTTTTAAACACTAAAAGTGCGATAACTAATATACCTAATAACAAAAATTTATTTCAGGAACAAAATAAAAGAAAAATCCTTCACAAAGAAAATATCAGCAGTAACAGCTGACATACCATTAATTTATTGGAAACTGCTAAAGTAGAACTGTGACACGAATGCATAAAAATTAACAGTTTTATTATAGATTTTCACTGATAAAGGTTATCACAGGTTACTACTCCATGGCTTCTGCCAGATAAAAAAAATAATGCTAGGTATAATCAATTAACTAAAGTTCGTTAAAATGTTGAAACTTTTTAATTGAAATACTATTTGTGTAATAACAGAATTAACAATTAATATAAAATTAAATAATTATTACATAGCTGCAAATAGGCAATATTTCCAGCACGATTCAATTAAAATTATGGTGGTAATACATTTATCAATATGATTCTTCCTATCATTCAATATTAAAGTATATCCATGTTATTATTCAAATTGTTTGCTTGCCATAATATATAGGTACCTCTATATTATTTGTTGATTGATATCAGTTGGAATAATATAAAAACATTATTAAGTGTGTAGCTGTTGACATTTAACAGTTAAAAATTCAATGTATAGTAAACAATTTTAGTTGCAAAAACAGAAAAATCTGTAATGGTTTTTTTTTATTTGAGACTACTTAATTATGATTAGAGAAATCAAAGTTGACAAAATCTGATTTATGTTTCAAATAACATTCATCAATTTTCATCCTTTTTGCAATTTTACTTTTCATGCTTTGGTTGGTTTTTATAAACTTTTTATTAAATATATATATTTTTTTAGAAAATAAGTAGGTACGCATTTTAGCCCCTCTGCAGTCCATTGAAAGTCACCTAATAAAGTTAAAATGTTACAAATCAATATTAAAGACAATAATTTCTATTGCCGATAAAACCTAGGAAACATAATTTAATTGTATAATCTTATTATATCAATAAATACTTTGCTACTTACTTACCAGATTCTTGTCGCTGTTTTGGCTGAAACGTTAACTTCAAACCTGTAACTTCTATATAACTTCCATCTTTTAAAATTGATGCCCATGGCACCCTCAAGTAAAGTTTATCAATGTAACCATCAACGAATTCCAATGGCCAATTTTGCTGTTCTCCAAGTTCATTGAGAGCCTAAACAAAAACTTGTTAAGCTATTGATCGAGAACTCAATTGAAAATAGAACCTCGGAACACAATATAAGTTAAATAAGTATGATTTTAGTAAGCATTAAAATTAGTGTTTAAAAGTGGCCGGCTAATAGCATTTTAATAGCTGGCTAATATTCTTATTTTCTAATTGAGTGTGAAAATTTGCACAGAAACGTTCATGCATGGGCATAAAGTGTCCACCAGTTATATGCATAAAGTAAAATAATAACTAATGAATCAAAGACTGCTTAAAAGTTACGCTGGTGCTTTTATTTTTAAATATTAATTATTAATTTATATTACAATACAATACAAATTGGTAATAATGGAAAATTTAAGTACAAAACATTTTTATTAATTATTAACTATTTGGTGTGATCCAAGATGTGGTTGTATTGATTGAGGAAAATTAAAGTTCTTATCACAAATGTTGGCATGTACATATCTGCACTTATCAACAGTATATACACGTTTCCGACATAACTAAGACGTATGTTGCCAATATGATATACTTAAGTTAATGACGTACATGCTAACAGTTATGATAAGAACCCTAGCATTTTACTGCATTAAAAAATTAAGTCAGTTTGGTTTCGGTAGACGGTTGACAAAATTTAATTTTAGTCAACTTAATTGTATGTTTTTTGAAAAATTTAAATATCTTGAAAAATGGCAGAGTTATCTACTAGAGGGGAATTATAAATTGAACCCACTGTATAGTTAACATGGAAAATAGGTCTCGACACCATTCGTAAACACCACTAAGCTAGTAAATGTATTCAAATCTATTTTTAAATCAACCATGGAATTCTGATAAGTAAACTTATTTGGCGATTTGACCAACAGTAGATCACATGGTAGCAGTGGAAGGTCTGGTTCTCGGCCTATTCACTTTTGAACCCGCTTGAACCTAATCTAATCAACTTTGTAAATTATAAATTACTATAAGTATAATTGTATTCTAGGTAGATATAAATTTTGTTTTGTAATGAAAGAAAATAAATATTTTTTGAAAAGTATTTTATCTTCTAAAAAAAAAAATATATATTATAAATTTTAATTATAAAAATATATTCTGTATATGCAATACTTTTAAATGTAGGTTACCTGTCACTTTCTGTGATGTTTTTTCATTTTTAACATCAATTTGTGGATTTTGGATTTACTAAGTAGGCAAATAAAATGACTGAAAAGTATTTATAAGAATATAATCGGGCCGGTGGCTCAGGGCTTAGCGTCTCGATCGCTCAACCTAGAGGTCGTGGGTTCTAATTCCCACTCCACCAAACAATTTTTAATTAAATTGTTTACTCATAGATCAAGGCTTATTCGCAGGGATGGCTTGGCAATCATCCTGGCGATGGCCTAGGATGGGAAGAATGTCAACTTGGTGTTAATGTGAGAGATTAAAATCAGTTGATGTTTGACTGTCCCCCTAACTAATGAGGTTTTCCAGGTTTCCCTCATTCCAGCACTGAATGGTGGTTAGGGCCTACCAACATAAGTCGTTCCTGAGGCGCAAATGCGGCCCGCGAAATAATAATATGCCGCCCCCTCTCCCACACAAGTCTCAGACTTTCGGGCTAATCATTGTGATTAGAATGAGGGGTAGAGATATTATTATTATTATTATAATAAACGACCAATTGTGTGAAAATTAAAACATTTCCTTATGTCAATGTCATATATGTGCTTTCTGATTGTTGAGAGGTAGGAATAGTCGGAATTTTCATTATAAATATGTTTAATATACAGGGTAAGTCAACGAAAAGTTTCATCCTCGGTTACCTATCAAAGGATTAGTTGTCATGAAAAATGCTCGGACTAGTCGATTTTTATTTGAAGGGGATTGACATTTATACAGGGTGTCTCAAAAAGGGGATGTTTACAACAAGTTATATTTTTTAAATAGAACACCCTGTGTATTTTTACAGATTTGCATAGAATGTCCTCTCCTGAATACATGATATAGGGTTTAATGTATATAGCTCTAATAGTGAGGGAGATATGACCATAAATGGGTACCATAAAAGCAATGTGTTGAAGAAACTTTGTAGTGTTTGTAGCCTAGCAACGAATCGATATTCTGTTTCTAACACATCATGCTTATCGAATACTCTTTTATGTATATTTCCCTCACTATTAGAGCTATATGTATCAAACCTTATATCAATGTATTCATGAGAAGATGTTCTATCCAAGTCTGGAAAAATAAACGGGGTATTCTATTTAAAAAATGTAAGTAGTGGTAAACCTTTCCTTTCTGGGATACCCCCATAAATTTGCATAAAAATATGTCGCTCTTCAAATAAAAATCGACCTATCCGAGGATGTTCCAATCTTTTGACAGATAATCGAGGATGGAACTTTTCATTGACCCTGTATAATGATAACCCTGTTAATAGTTTTGAAATAAGAAAATTTGATGTAGTAGTAAGCAAGATAAAAATGAGATATATTAACAAACAGAAATTAAAAATCTCTTAATGTTTTTTTAGACAACTTTAATATACAATGTGGACCATTTTGGTGATGTGTGTATGTATTGGTATCTTGGAAACTATAAGAGATAGGAAAATAGTTAAATGGGGAATGTTTCAGACAGTTCTGTTGCTAACTTTTTCTTACTTTCATTATACCATTCAAAAGCCAAAAAAATGCTCTATTGGCTGAGCTTGAAATTCAATATGGCATCCATAAGAAAAAATAAAGTTGATTTCTAGAAGTTTCTATTTCTAGAAAGAAATAAAGTTGGTTTCTCCCAACTGAAACGATACAATGAAAATCTAAATATGCAGTGAAAACTTCTTCGAAAAAACTTGCTGTGAAAAGTTCCTCTAAATAAAAAAGTTACAGACGATTTTTGAAAACGCTACATTTATTTTTTTCAAACTACCTAATTCAAAAACATAAAGAGCTAGGCCGGTCTGCAAGTGTCATTATGTTAGCAACAGAACTGTCTAAAACTTTCTCCATTTACCCATTTTCCTATCTCTTATAGTTTCCAAGAAACCAATACATGCATCACCAAAATGGTCCACACTGTATAGGTATAACCTATCCAGTTATTCTAACTCCTAAACATTAAGAGTATATGTAGGTAGTTGAAATTGAAATCCATTTCTCCTACAAAACCACTGCCTAACAATATTAGCATCATAGGAAGATGACTGAAACGAACAGTATCAATAATGTCCACATGATACTAACATTGTCCGCAAAAGGTGCTTCTTTGAGAAGTGCACTGTTCGGGTGTTCGGGGTAAAACTCATGAGTTTTTGCCCTAAAAAATAAGTAGGCATTTTAAAAAGGATGGGCCTTTTAATGCATAAAAAATGTAGCAGAACTGTTACTGAGTAACATTAAATTATTCTACCGTTTAATAGAAATAAGCGCATAACCTCGTGAATAACTATTGCGGATAAAAAAGTCATTTTCCATTGTTTGTCATTGAAGTCATTGATATGCATCCACGTTTTAGGCATTTATAATGAACGAGATTTGATTTATGTGGTGTTTTTTTAATTCATGCAAGTACATAATTGCATATTTTAATAAATTTAAAATTGAAATTATCTTTCTATGAAAGCTAATTGCAGAAAGACAACCTTAAAAATTATTTATACATTTGGAAACTAAAACAGAACATTTCCTGGTTGCGACTATAATTAGAAAATACATTAATAGATGTCTATGCAGATATTTTCTAACTAGGTATGTTTACTGAAAGTGGCCTTAGGTCTGCTCCACTTTAAAATACAGGGGTTAATCATTTTCTTGGGCATTAATTATTAAACATCTACAATGGTCAAATGGGTAGGGAGTAAAGTCGCAGCAGTGAAAGAAATTTGATCCGCTTTACTATTTTATTCAGAATTAATGAGAACCATTAGAGACAATAACAAATCTATTTTATTTTCGCAAGTATTTACATTTTCAACCAAGATTGACCAGTATTGGAATATTACTTCCTGGATAAATCGGTACATAGATGCAAAACTATTTCTCTAAACTTTCATTTCTCACTTGGCATATTGGATATGATTATTTTTCCAAGAATATCTATATTTAAATGTATTCAGGATAAAAAAACAAGTTATCCCCAAAGATCTGGGAAACTTTGGGCTCTATATACTTTATGGAACCCTTTTTTGCTATATTATATTTTCTTCCATAATTTGGTACAGTATTTTGCTTTTATTATAATAAAGATATGTTATAAATATTACCCTTACTACTTCAGTAGGAATATCGATAATAACAGGTATGAATGATAATATTAGGTATGTCAATAATTAGTGTCTGTAAGCAATACACACATAATAATTCAGAGGAAAATTAAGTGGCCTTCTAACAGACAAAATTCAGGCTGCAAAACACAACTAACTGAAAATATCTTCTACCTCAAATAAATTAATAGATTAGTATGCAACACTCAAGATTGATCAAATTTTCGAACCTAAAAGTTCCATAGTTTCCTTAATTTATTACTGTCTATTTATTTACAGTGTAGGTACCATATAAAGTACAAAGTAGGTATTGATATTCAATAAATTTTGAGTCTACTAATCTACTTTCATAAACAGATAATTATAAATTACTTTAGAAGATGTAAGCAAAGTAGTTTATCAAAATTTTCCACCAAACCACCAAAAATGTGGTTGGGATGGAAAATTTTCCAATGAAACAAATTTAGCGCCCTTTTAAGCAATTACCGCCATTTTACTACTTGCTACTTCCTGGCTACTTGCAATAGGTAAAAATAAAAATATGCTTATGCAATGCAAATCTATAAAAAATATTTTGTAACTTGAATATGATGAGTTACTGACAAGATGGTAATTAAATGTAACATCACAATATTCAATAAATTTATTTTATAGAAATTTGAGAACTGCTAATGGTATATAAAAAAACAAGGGATTGCATTGCTTTATTATTTATTATCCAAGGTTACTCATCAGAACAATACCGTCACTATCTATAAGAAAATTCTTTGGCATTCATGGGTATTCCAAATTACCCCCTCCCTTATAATTATTCCAGTTCCCCCTAGCTCAGGTGGTTATATTGCAAATTACAAAAAGTGATGTTATATCTGGTTTGGTCAAACTAGAGGTGAACGGGCACAAAAAATATAGGTATTAAAAAAATATAGAAAATGAGGGAGTATTAAGAACTTGTAAGGTGTAAAAACAAATGTGTTGATATTCCTTTTTAGTATTTATTTACTAGGTATTCACTATTTCAAGAAGTGCACTTAACAATGCAGAAGCACCCCTAAAAGTGACAACAATATCTAACTCCAGATTTAGTCCCTCTATCTGCCCTTTACTACAGAATCCAGCCAGTGCAGATGGGTTTTCTGGGTATTATTTACAAACTACTTCCTAGAATTTTCCACCTTTAAATCTTGTAGGGCCTGTACCTACCTACCCCTATCTACTCAACTTGTAGGTATGTACCTACATACCCCTATCTACTCTTACCTACCTAAGTAGATAATTATTATCTACTTGTCCAAAATCATACAAAGCAATAAGAATAAGAAAATTAACCAATAATTAAACTGTTTTATTATTATTATTACAATTTCATATGAATATGAATGGTCATATAAAACTGCTTGAATGCTTTTGTTAGTATTATAAATCCACTGTAACTTTGGAATAAATAAAAACACTTAAAAGTTAAACAATAAACACATGTAATTGATACACAACAATGAATAAATATGATTAGGTAATGTTACTTAAGTAGGTGTCTATACAAATAAAAACAAAATTCTAGGTTGAATACACTTAGTTGGAAAATGAAGCAAATAATACGCAATTTATAAATCAGTCAATTCTATATTATAAAAAATGTTTACAAAGGTATAATGGGAAGAAATGACGTAGTGTATAGTTCTGATTATATTAACAAATGATAAAGATGTATGTAGATGTAATATGTAATAGTTTCTTTCATAATTTCGAACATATATTATTGGAAACACATGTGCTTCAATTCTATTTAAAAATACATTTCAATGTTAACCTCGTTGTTATTATTATTATTATGCTTACCTGAACATCAAGGCTAATTTTTTCAACGGTTCCCGTACCATCATAGAGATCTACATTTAATTGATCTCTATTTACTCCAGCTTCGAAGAACTGTCCGAGATACCTCTGTAGGAGATAAGCACATACATTTTTCTTTACAAATTCAGGTACTATTTTGTGGTACCAAGGCATAATTTAGCCCTTATAGAAACTCATTTAAACTTATACTTCTTTGTTTTGAAGCCTAGCGTCTACTGACATTTCGCGACGTGCTGCAATTTTGACTAATTTTTTGACAGCAACATGGAACTGCACAGCTGTTTCCGTTTTATGAACATATGTGCATAAAGAACAAAATTTTCATAATGTTCCACTGATATTTCTTGTTACATTATATTTTTCTATTTTGGGAATTCAAACAGACTGACAAATTGAAAATGACATTTTAATTAAATTTTACTTAAATTAATTGTTAACAGAAACCAAGGATCACAAAATATCTACTAGTCCAAGGATTATTAAAGATCCTTGAACAGAAACAACAATTTAAATATAATTTAGTTCCTATCTTGACTTATTGAGTATGAACATAATCTGTGGTTTATGGTAAGAACCACAGAATATGCATGAACACTCTTCTACTCTATTTCTCGATCCAAAATTGTGTTCGATCCAAACTCCAAAATACACAAACTTTAACTTGGAAATCTAGGTATGAACCCATGTATTTCAAATATAAATCTGCATTTGCACATACACTTATTAAGTTCAATTTTTGTAAATCTAAATATTTTACGTAAACGTAAACTGATTTTTTTTTTTTATAAATTATTTATTAATATATAAGCCTTGCTTACATAAAATATAAAATATATAAACAAGGATATAAGTCAGTAATAATACTGACGAAGTTTTCCACATAACATCACAACACTATACTGCACTCGACACACGTTTCACCAACCAGGTTGGCATTATCTGGAGATGATTGAATCGGTTTTTAAAACTGTCAGTTTTAATCATCTCCAGGTGATGCCACCTTATAGTTGGCGAAACGCGCGTCGAGTGGAGTATAGTGTTTTGGTGTTATGTGGAAAACTACGTCAGTATTATCTTCACACCAAAGGTTCCAAACCCTTTCAAGTATAATAAGTTAGCACATAGAAAAATGACTATCAACTGCCGCTTGGCGCTCGCCCTTGTACCACCCCTACTACCTTGTACCAACCCTATTACTGGGTTGGTACATCAGAGTAATAAATAAAGGGGAGACCGCATTCCCTATTTCAAAGCATAATGTAAACATGTAACCTCAACCTACTGGATGTTGATAAACAAACAATACATAATGAACACACGATGGTCCCTGATCGTATCAGCGTAGTGGCGTATCAAGCTATATCACGGAAATGCTTACAATATACATAATTATATACAAAAGTTAAGTTCAAAAACACAGTTTAAGAACACATAAAACACTCGGCTTCACCAATTTTTGATTTCAAAATAATGGCGTTACTTGCTATATTAGGTTAATACCAGGCAATGTTGCCACTTCCCGCGCTTAATATCGCTAGAAATTTCAATAATGTATTGATGGATATGGAGAGCCTATAATTATAACACAAGTCACAAAAAAATAGTGGGTAGCCTTAAACATATTACAATGTAACTAATTTGTAAATTGATTGAGGTCAAGAATGTGGTAGATCTTTACATGTTAATCAATGAAAATGATGACGGCTGTACCTAGCTATAAAAATAAAAAAGTAACTTCGGCATCAATGTCAAGGACGTTGCAGGGACCGATGTTTGTAAATACATTTACCTCAAGGCTTCACTTTAGAATGTAAATAACGGTCTCCCCTTTATTTATTACTCTGATGTTGGTACTCACTATAACATTGCCTAAGCAGTTTTGTCAGCACCAATGTCTAAATCGTATTGTATTTATTGCGATATATCTACCAATTGCTAATAATAAGTTAGGTATTCATTGAACGTGTCTAAAATACACACAAATATATGCATATTATACTATATATATGTAATCACATATTTACCCTAGAGATTAACAAAAAAATTGTAACTAGAAGAGGAAGACGACAGGTTTAGCGTCGGGCAATGCCTGGAATTATTATTTGGATTTGGATTCAATATAGTTTGGAAGTTTAGAATAATGCTTGACTTGACACATCATAAAAGTGCTTGACAAGGGAAAGTGAGATAGATGATAATTTGACTACAATATAACCTCAAATATTGACAGCTTTAGGAATGAAAGTTATCCACGTTATAATAACTAGTTTGTTGGTTTGTTCTCATAATTATTTTATTTAAAATACGTTAAAATACGTTAGGTACATAAAGTAAAATGTCTGGAGAAATTACTAATAACATAAGTCATCTTAATTTGAATAATGGTAATGATAACATTGGCAACAACCAAGATGATGATTTAGTGGATCCATGGAATGTTTCGAGTAAATCAGATACTGGAGTGGATTATAACAAATTGATACGTAAGTAATATATTTATTACTTGTGTCTGAATAGGTATACACAAAAAAGTCATTCATACAATTTTTTCGAGACATATTCTTTCATCAAATAGTTCCATAAGGTAGCCAACATAATGGTTCTTGGCCAATAGAACCATTTATTTATTCAATTGTAAAATCAGTAATATACCTATATTGGTTAGTTGATGTTGGATTAACTGGCTCAATTTTGTAAATAATTTTTTTAATGAGTGGGAACTTATTAATTTAAAAGTTGTTAACCAGTAAGGTCATTACGCTTAGATTGTACCTAAAAGTAATCTGGTTATTAATTCAGTAAAGTTAGTTTGAACCTATTATGTATCAAATAATTGAAGAAGATGCAAATTCATATTTATTTTGCAATAAAAATTATAAGTAAAATTAGTCAATAGGTTTTATTTAAAAACATGATGCAATATCAGTGTTTGTGATGTTCTTTTAAGAAACGAATAATATTTAAGGTGAGTACGGATGAATATAGTTGGCATTTTATAAATTAATATGATCTTAATACCTACCTGAAGGTTTACTCATGGTTTTATTGAACAACAATATTGAGGTTATTTGAATTATATTAAAAATAAGAAAGTGAACCCCTTTGTCAAAGTTATTGGTTTGGGATTGGTTTTAGCCTAACAAAAATAAAAAAATGTCAAAAAATTGATTTTAATATCTACCTACTTAGGTGCATATAGGTATACTTATATACCTTTTTCAATTTCATAAATTAAAATGTTTTGTCTTGAGTCAGAAGTCTGACATAATATCAAGAAATGAAAGAGTTTGTACACAATACAGTATTTGTTTTCCTTTTAGAAAAATTTGGCAGTTCCAAAATAGATCAAGAACTTATTGATCGGTTTGAGAAGGTAACAGGAAGAAAAGTCCATCATTTACTCCGAAGAGGTGTATTTTTCTCACATCGAGATATGCATACAATTTTAACTAACTATGAATCGGGTAAACCATTTTATTTGTACACTGGACGAGGCCCATCTTCATCGTCGATGCATTTAGGCCATCTCATTCCTTTTACTTTATGCAAATGGCTTCAGGATGTTTTTGACGTGCCTTTGGTTATTCAGTTGACAGATGATGAGAAGACGTTATGGAAGGATATTAAATTAGAGGAAGCATATAAAATGGCTTATGAGAATGCAAAGGATATCATTGCAATTGGTTTTGATGTAGAGAAAACGTTTATTTTCTCCGATTTAGATTATATAGGGTGAGTGCTTTTGCAATTTTTTGATTTGTGAACAAAAGTATAAAAACCAAAGTACATACACCAAAATCCAGTATTTTTTCAAACACTGATTTCTGTTTTATGTTTTCTAGTTTTAATAATAAACTAGAATTGCAGTTTGACTCGTTAGCTTTATTTCACAAATTTGACATATCTGAATTTCTTACTCTCAACTATTGTTATTTATGATTGACAATATTATTTTGACCTAAGGAAGTTGTTACTGGTGCAGAATCGACAAAAAAATTGGACATGTTTTATCGAAAATCATATGCGAAATACAAAACTACAATAACTTTATAAAGCTAATAAAACCTCAAATAAAACAACACTAATAACTAAACTATAAAAAATGATAATAATGAAAAACGAAGGATAACAACTGATATATCAGTCAAAGCACAGGAAAAAAATAGTTATAATTAATATATTACTCATATATCTAACATTAATTAATAAATTAACTACATGTAGGTATTGGAAGATAAAGTACATAATTGGACTGTTGAGTTTATATGTTCATGTAGATTAACGTATAAATCTAGATTGTTTTAATACATTTTTTTAAACTTGAAATGTATTCTGTATTTTAATATTTGTTCAAGTACTTTGTCTGCATGTAAAAATCGTGAAAGATCAGGATAAAAGATAACCATGTACCTACCTAATCAGTTTAATAATTTTTAAGTAAAATATTTTATTAAAACTGTCTAATCTGTTTCAACTGCATTCTTATATGTACAAAAATATACTATATTGTGGCTGATTCGACTTTGATTTTATGCATGGGGATCTCGGAAACGGTAAGAGATACAAAGCTGGTTACAAAGATACTCTATCGAATGGCATAATCATATTTTTCGTAAAATGTTTTGTCTTTCCAGATCCATCATCAATTAAAATTTTTTAAATACTGGCCTGTAGCTTTTGTTACATTATTAGTATGGGATAATAGTTTTAATTGCATTCTAATTTGTATAAAGGGGGTATAGTTAATAATATAGTAATTTTAAAATAATATAACAATTTTAACAAAGTCCATGTTTGGTTTTTTGTAGTACAAAATAATTGATAAAATTTGATATTTGGTTTTGTATTGATTGATATTTTTATTTTAGGCAGTGCCCTGAATTTTACCGGAACATGATCAGAATCCAAAAATGTGTAACTTTTAATCAAGTAAAAGGAATATTTGGATTCGATGATAGTACGGTTATTGGGAAAATAGGATTCCCTGCTGTGCAAGCAACTCCAGCCCTCTCTACCTCATTTCCTGATATCTTTGGCAATAAAAAGATACAGTGTCTAATACCTTGTGCGATAGACCAAGATCCATACTTTCGAATGACCCGAGATGTTTGTCCTCGTTTAGGTTTCAAGAAGCCTGCTCTATTGCATTCGAAATTCTTCCCTGCCTTGCAAGGAGCACAGACTAAAATGTCCGCTTCTGATGCTAACAGCACTATTTTCTGCAACGACACACCAAAACAATTAAAAAATAAAATTAATAAACATGCCTTTTCTGGGGGTCAGACAACTGTTGAGGATCATAGGAAGCAGGGAGGGAACTGTGATATCGATATTTCTTATCAGTATTTGAAATTCTTCCTTGAAGATGACGAGAAGCTGGAACAAATTAGAAGGGATTATACTAGTGGAGCCTTGTTAACGGGCGAACTAAAGAAAATATTAATTGATATTCTTACTCCTATCTTAACTGAACATCAGGAGAGGCGGTCCAAAATAACAGATGAGGTTTTGAAGCAGTATATGAGACCAAGAAAATTAAGTTTTGAGATTTAATGATTACTATATTTTTTTTTCAAACCATTAATGTATTTATTTATTTATTTACAAGGCACATTTTTAAGTGAGTGTATCTGATGTACGTGCGCTTTACATATAGAGTATATTGAATATAAGCAAAATTAAAGTAGGCATATTAAGTATTATCGTCTCAGTTCAAGATGATATGTGATACAAATTCATACATTTTTGGTGTTTGTGAATAGGATTTATTGAAACTGTTATTAATAACCATTTGTAAGACACAAAAATCAGTCAATATAGTGCTAAATCTAAATTTTGTGTTACTATTATTGCCCTTTTAACATACAAACCTATAATAAGAAATAACCCACCATGCTGATGGAAGCATGACATTAAATATAGTGGCAAAGAGAAATTTTTTTATAGTGATAGGTTTTTAGTCAGTTAATTATTAAGTGGGTTTTCAATTTTTCAACTAATAGAACATCAAATAGTTCTGTTAAAATATTTTATGCTAAATTTTACAATATTAATATTTGTATTGTAATATAAATTAATATTTAATATTAAATAAATATAAAAGCAACTTATGACATAAAAAATGTAACAACTTTTAGGTAATCTTTGATGCATTAGCAATTTTTGTATAATAAACACTGATAGACAGTGTATTATTACATGATTGTATGATCTTTTCTATAACGATTCCATACCCCCAAATATTCCACCAAACTTTAAAATTGGAATATTCCCACATTGAAAAATTAGATGATTATTATTACGTGGAAAACAATAATTGGTTGACATTATAATTTTTGTTCAATTTCAGCTTCTGTATTTTGATAATGAAAATGGAAATATGTATTTCTGAAATGTCAACAGAAACTGGTCAATTCAGTAACAATTTTATTTTTTTGATTAGAAAAATAATTTTTAGAAAACCAGCCCCTAGCCCCAGATAATAATGCGTTTTGTTTATTGCAGGGGTTTATCTAATATTTTATAGCTCAGAAATTATGGAAAAATAACGAACTTAGTAACTTATGCCTGACAAAATATTTAGATATATTTGAAATTTTAAAGAAATGGTTTCTGCGATAAGAGCATTTCAATTTTTTTTGCAAAATATTTCTGTATTGCTATCTTTACTAGCTTACTTAACAAAATTTAGAGTAATGTAAAGTTTGTGATATATTTTTAAGAATCATTTTTAAGAATAAGAATAATTTGTAAGAATAACAATGGTTTAATTATTTGGTTGCCTACTTATGTTTACCTTCAAATATCAGGAATATTTGATCTTTGATGCAACATTTTCCTTTGATGATTTTCTTGGTACTAGTATGATTTCATGTCCTAAATCACTCGTAAAAGTAGTCCGCAAATATTTGATAATTTGCTTTCATAGTACCCATAGTACCATTATCAATTTCTCAATTTAGCAACTGTATTTCTACAATTGACAATACAATACAACTTGCAGGTGGAAGAACACTTGTAGTGTACCAAACTTCACTGAACATTATTGAACATTGCTTTTTGAATATGAATTTAGCAATATATTAGGTGTCATTATCAGCTGTCATAGTTTGTCATTGTGTTTGTCTAAATTTTATGTAAGTATGTCAAAGAAACTAATGTGTACATGTGGTAAAGAACATGTAAATAATAAACCTCTAATAATCACGATCACAACATGCCCGAAGAAAAATCATCACCCAAATGGAACGACAACACAGTCAAAACCGGCAACATCTTTGTTATTCAATGGTAAACAAGGAGACAGTCCTCACATAAATAATGGGAAATATATAGGAACTAAAATTTCAGACCCTCCGGATCATATACTAGTCTGTAAGGATGAAGGCATAACTATTCCTTCAAAAAATGCAGATAAACCCCTTATTGATAATAGTGCTTATTGCGATATGGATAAAGAGTCTAAGAAATCTGAAAAAAGTCCTTGTAAATTAAAGGGACTTTTATCATGTAAGAAGAGTAAGGAGAGCCATGACAAATCCAGCACGGCTTCTGAATCAGGTCCTGGTACACCTAGCAGCGTATCGACGGATACAGAGGAATTACAAAAATACGAACCGGGAGGAAAACACGAAGATGATTTCCTGTCAAGACCTGCAAACAATACTTTCTTTGACCCTAGTCACTCTTTGCCAGATGAAGAACGCATAGAGTCAACAACAAAAATCGTAGATTCCATTTCAGAAAAACCTTTAAAAATTAAATGGGATAAAACTCCAACAGATGCAGCTAGTAATTTTCCATCTGATATTCAATTAAAGTTGCCAAATTTGTTACCTAGGTATCATGGTCCAGGTTGTGCTATGGAGGTGGATATTTTAGAGAAGCATGACGTAAACTGCAGGTTGGTGTTACATTAAGGGCCAGTGCCAGTACTTTTACTCCCAATTAAAGTGTTAATCAGCTTTCAAATATAATCCGTAGCTATGAGCTTTAGTCCTAAGCAAATCGATACTCATGTTCCAAATAGTGGCTAAATTTAACTGGCTGGGTTCGTAGCGATCGGGAATATCGGGAAAAGTCAGGGAATTCACTGTTCTTCACAAAAATCAGGGAATAGTCAGGGAATTATATAAATATTCATAAGTCAGGCAATTTCAAAAGTTAACCTGGAAAATTTAGGGGAGCCGGCCCTGTCTTATGTACAGGGTGACCCATTCGTCTAGGATTCCTTTATTTCTCCACTATTATCAACTTTAGAAAAAAATATCTAATACAAAAGTTTTCAGAAATAATAAGGGCTATAATTTAAAATTAGTTACAAATTTACAGGGTGTTCGCATCCTTCCAAACCTAAAAAAACTTTCTTATTTTAAATGGAACACCCTGTATATTATTAGCGCATTGGATTCCTCATCGCAAGTGCTTTCAGTCCATATAGCATTTGTTATAGCTAAACTTTATAGTTTCGAAGATATTTAATATTTTGTGTAAAAAATGACAAATGCAGACTTTGCTGAAAATAATAGTATCTTCCTTAGTTTTTACATTTCGATAATAAATATTGGTATTCGTTTAGTATAAGCCATGGCGAATATTTTGCTGTATATAAATGTTTTATAAATTATACAGGGTATTAATAATCTCGTAGCAAAATTGGAAAACTGTAAGAGCCAATATCTCGTTTATTTTAAATGGAACACCCTGTATATTTTTAATGGATCAGATTCAGAATTGAAAACTCTATCGATCCATATTAGTATGTTATATACCCAAAGATAATAGTTTTCGAGTTATTTTGAAATTTAAAATATTTTACTCTTTGGTTATAAGTAAACATGCATTATGAGCCTAGACATTAGTCAAACACAAGTTAGTAAGTGTTTAAAGGATAACAAATTTCATCCCTACAAGATTAAGTTACATCAAGCTCTACGTCCAAATTACTAACGACTACAATTTTGCGAACAGATATTGGAAATAATAAACAATGAAGAAATATTTCTAAATTTTGTAATGTTCAGCGACGAAGCAACGTTTCCTAAATATGGAAATGTGAATCGTTGCAATTTTCATTTTTAATCAACAGAACAACCAAATTTTTTGAGAGTTGTCAATAATCAAGGCTAATGGACTATAAATTGCTGGGGAGCAATTTTAGGAGAGCACATAATAGGTCCATATTTTTTTGAAAATCCACTTACAGGAGAGACATATTTAGATTTTTTACAAAATTATCTTTTGGAATATCTATCTATTGATATTCCCTTAAATATCTTACCAAGACTATGGCTTCAGCAGGATGGTGCCCCCGCGCACTATAGCGTTAATGAAAGGAATTTTTTGAACGGACATTCCATTCCATTTTGATGGACAAATAGATGGATTGGTCGAGGGGGTCCAGTAAATTGGCCTGCACGTTCTCTAGACCTTACATGTCTGGATTTTTTCTATGGGGATACGTCAAAGATAGAGTATACAGCATATCTCCGACAGCGGATGATATGAAAGAAAGAATTAGACATTGCTTCCGAAACATTACTCCAGATATCCTAAGAAATGTGCAAGTTTCATTTCGAACAAGACTTGAACTGTGAATTCGGCAACAGGGTGGACTGATTGAAATGAAGTAAAATAAAATTTAACGAGATTGTTATTGTTTAGGCGTAGGTTAATCTTTAGAAGGGTTGAGCAAAATCTCATTTATATTAAAAAAATAAAAAAAATATTTTTATTACATTATACTGATAAATTTTAAAAATATCATGTTACGTTAGTTATTTATTTGAATAAAAAAAAAAATATTACAAGAGTTTGATTTAAATCATGATTTTAATTATGATTTAAATTCACTTGATAAATTTTGTTTTCGAAGCCATCTAGGATCATAATTTATGTTAATTGTAACCAAAGAGTAAAATATTTTAAATTTCAAAATAACTCGAAAACTATTATCTTTGGGTATATAACATACTAATATGGATCGATAGAGTTTTCAATTCTGAATCTGATCGATTAAAAATATACAGGGTGTTCTATTTAAAATAAACGAGATATTGGCCCTTACAGTTTTCCAATTTGGCTACGAGATTATTAACACCCTGTATAATTTATAAAACATTTATATACAGCAAAAATCGCCATGGCTTATACTAAACGAATACCAATATTTATTATAGAAATGTAAAAACTAAGGAAGATACTGCTATTTCCACCAAAGTCTGCATTTGTCATTTTTTACACAAAATATTAAATATCTTCGAAACTATAAAGTTTAGCTATAACAAATGTTATATGGACTGAAAGCACTTGCGATGAGGGATACAATGAGCTAATAATATACAGGGTGTTCCATTTAAAATAAGAAAATGTTTATAGGTTTCGAAGGATGTGAACACCCTGTATATCTATAAGTAATTTTAAATTGTAGCCCTTATTATTTCTGAAAACTTTTGTATTAGATATTTTTTTCTAAAGTTGGTAATAGTGGAGAAATAAAGGAATCCCAGACGAATGGGTCACCCTGTACAAAGCGCACGCGTGAATTTCCAAATTTCGCGCGTATCAGAAAGAGATAGATTTATCCTCAAACATGTACGTCGGACGGAGATAAAAGATACAAGACAAATTAGAATACTCAAAAACCGTTAATTTGACTAAACTGAAATTTGGTGATTTTTATTTGTAATTTGAATTTGAATTGAATTTCAATTATTTTTTATTTACTCACAGAGAGCTCACAGATGTGATCTCTCTTTATATTTAATAATGAGCACCAAGGAAGTTTTATTGATTACTATTAAAATTAGGATTGGCTTATTCTAAATTATAATTTATTATTGTTTTATTCTAAAAGGTAAGTTACCTAACATATTTTGATTATATTTTCTTGTAAAATGAAAAATATCTAAATTTATATTCTGTTTCAAATGAGGATCAGAAAAAAAACAATATTTAATCCTGGTATTTTGAAAAATAGACCCTCGACCAATTTTTTTTTTTGCTGCAAACAGCAACAAAAAAGTTATTTTTGGTACACCCTGTATATTACTTCAAATATTTAATTGACTAAAGGATGAGAGAGACCCTCAGTCCTTGTCTAACTGTTCCCAAAAGTTTAATTTTTGATTATTTTGTGATAAAGAGGCAACACGATTTATTGAAATACGGATTTTGCTCAAAATTAGAAAATTAATTAATATCCCGAAGACGGCTTGACATAGGTACCTATCTATACGGAAATATTTACAAAAGTTACTCAGAAATTGATGTAGAATCCAAAAATTAAAAAATATACAAGGTATTCCATTTAAATTAACGAGAATGTTGCCAGGTTTATGTACAACTAGGAACACCGCACTCTTGAAAATATTTTAGGCCGATAGAGCATGTCTGGTTATCTTGCTAACCAAATTTTCAAAACGATTGGTTCACCCGTTCTTCATATACTTAGTTCTAATACTCCATCCACTGTGAATCACACTGTATAATTATTATAGATTCCTATACTGCTGTATTTTGCAATAATTGCGCACTTTTTATAAACATTTTTAAAGTTGAGGGAAATATTCCAAGAAAGAAGTTAAACATTGCTTAATAATACGATCTACCTAAAATAAAATAAGTTCAATTTAGGTAGCCATACATTTTTATAAATAATTTCCTATAAATAAAAGAAAAAATTGGTACAAAAATATCGTAAACTTATGATTTAACGTAAAAGCAATACTAGTAAATCAAAAGTCTAAAGTTGGAGTTATATATTTTCGACGATAAAATGTGAACTTTAGATAATTAATTTCTTATATAAGTATTTATCCACTAGTAGGTATGCCATTTTTAAGAGCAGTTTGAAACAAATAGATCTTTGCAGAGTACCATTATTGAAAATTGGTTGTGAAATATTATTTTATTTAAAATATTTGTGTCCCTAAAGACACATTTCCCTAAATTGTTCGGTTTCTTAAAAGAAGCAGTCATTCTATCGATTTTCTGCAAATGTACAAGTTTTTTTGTAGAAAATATGTTTACCACGTGTCTTAACTTTTTTAGCAATAGAATAATTTATATTTCAATTACTTTTCGTGAATAATAAATAAGCAATTTGGCTTTATTTTGGTATTACGTCGCTCTTAATACTTGTTTAATAGAATTAAAAATAATGAAAACCCCAAAAATGTTGGTAAAATCCTATTAATAATACAAAAAATTCCTGGCCATTTTGATTATTTTATTTTTCAGAAATAGACTGGTCGTGGAGCAAAAAGTCATTTACAAATTTTTTAAAAGTAGGTACTTATAATAAACTTGCTACAAAGCTGTGAATCAAATTAATTATTATTAGCTGCGAAATTATTTATTACTACTATTATATCTTCGAATGATACTTAGATATGAATAAACACTATAGAAATCGGTTAATTTGGATTTGCTTTAAGGTAATTTATTAAATATTTATTGCAATACAATAATAGGTTGTAGAAACTAGTTCTACTACTATCAGATGGCATGCATACAGCAAATAACTACGAATAGTAAGGGACATCACTAAGATGATGATGATGTCCCTTACTATTCCTAGTTATTTGAAATATTTATTGTTTTATGCATCAGAGTAAAGCAAGATAAAGGTAGTTAGAAAAGTATTTGAGAAATTTGTTTTTTTATAAACCCAAAGACAATTATTATTGGAATATAAGCATTGCCACGCTTTACAATAACCAATAAGATATTTTGTTGACTCCTATACAATAGTTGTAATTGGTAAAATATCTTTAATTATGTAGATACGGTAAAACACTTGTCATGAAATTTGTTACCTAAATATTTTTCCTAAATATTTTTCACAGTTAGATCATATCTCCAACCTATTGTTTAATCGATACAATTGTTTGTCGAAACGTGATTTTGTTGATAATGTTTTATATTCAAATGGACAATAAGTATGTCGCAAATATTTAAGCGTTATTACCCAATAAGTTAAATTAGAAAATGGAAAATAAAATATATTTTTCAGGGTCAGGTCAAAAGGTTAACTTAATTAAAAACAAAATAAACTGCGCTCAAAATTGAGACAATACATAACTTCTTTTTTTCCATAAAATGAATATGAAATTGAATCAAAATTATAATAGGTACTATACAATACGTACATTTCAAATTACAAAATGCGATTTGTATTTTGTGTTGTATTATAAATCTCACAGATTTTGAAAATTTGGTTATTTACAAAGGTCAGTGGGCCTACCCTTTTAAAATATTTTCACAACTTTGTGTAAAGTTGTGAAAATTCAGTTATTTTCGAAATATCTCTAATTTTAGGAAAAACGTGACAGTTACAGCACCACATTAAGAATGTTAAATATTGGACAGTGGAGGAAGACCTTTAATTATATATATTTGCAACAGTAATGATTTTGCCATTGCTACATCTGAAAATGATTGCATAATAACTGAGGAACATATAGGGCCCTCAAAATTTATAAGCCAATTTACTAATTTAAGAAGTTACAAAACTTGATATTTTCAAATGGAACACCCGGTATATTATTCTACGGTTGAAAGAAGAATTAAATTCTGAATCGAATGATAGAATATTGCGAATTTTGTTATAAAAACGTGTAAAAACTGAAATATTTCATTTTGCCAAGAGGACTGAAAAAATAAAACAATTTAATTTTTCTCGAGTGTCAAATTTGTTGTCAGAAGCTTCGTCAGTATTGTTTGTGTCCATAAAAGGGTTAATAAAGATGCCATCACTATTAAATTATACTTACGAAAATTATTTAAATTTATTTGTAATTTATGGACAATGTGACAAAGTAAGAACAAGAACATGCGATACATTTGCTGATCTATATCCCCATAATCAGAAACCATCACAAGATGCTGTAAGATGCATCCTAGAAAATTTAAAAAATGTTGGTATTATAAAATTCTTCTTTGGATACCTCCTTTTGTGATACCAACATACAAATTTATATCATTCGATTCAGAATTTAATTCTTTTGACCGTAGAGTAATATACTGGGTATTTCATTTAAAAAAATCAAGTTTTGTAACTTCTTAAATTAGTAAATTGGCTTATAACTTTTGAGGGCTCTGTATGTTCCTGAGACATTATGTAATCATTTTCAGATGTAGCGATGTCTAAACTATTACTGTTGCAAATATTATAATTAAAGGTATTCCACTTTTCAAGATTCAACATTTTTAATATGATATTTTAATATATACAGGGTGTCCACCTAGTGCGCGTAAGTCCAATATCTGGGTTAATAAAAGAGATAACTTAATTTTTTTTTCTACAGGGTTGTCTAATATTCCGAGCTGCACAAAATGAAAATATATTTACATATTCAGGGTGTTCAGTTTTTCCTGGACAGGTACTAACTTCGTTTTTCTAAATGGAAATATATATTTTTTATTGCTTTTTCGAACTAAACCCTTGATTTTAGTAGGACTTTCATCAGCCTTCCCTATACCTAACTTAAACTATTTTTGAAATATTGACGGGTGAATATTGACTTTTTTGCAACTTTGACACCCTGTAAAATCTAAACGGTTTGAGATCAAGCAAAACGGTTTGCACATTCCTATCTTAACTTTTCATAAGCTATCGTTTGGTACTAATTTCAGAATTATCCAAAAATTTAAAATTTTCTGAAAATTTTGAAAATTTTTAATTCCTGGATAAATTTGAAATTAGTACCAAACGATAGCTTATGAAAAGTTAAGATAGGAATGTGCAAACCGTTTTGCTTGATCTCAAACCGTTTAGATTTTACAGGGTGTCAAAGTTGCAAAAATGTCAATATTCACCCGTCAATATTTCAAAAACAGTTTAAGTTAGGTATAGGGAAGGCTGATGAAAGTCCTACTAAAATCAAGGGTTTAGTTCGAAAAAGCAATAAAAAATATATATTTCCATTTAGAAAAACGAAGTTGGTACCTGTCCAGGAAAAACTGAACACCCTGAATATGTAAATATATTTTAATTTTGTGCAGCTCGGGATATTAGACAACCCTGTAGAAAAAAAAATTAAGTTATCTCTTTTATTAACCCAGATATTGGACTTACGCGCACTAGGTGGACACCCTGTATATTTTTTAAACTGGAGATATCTCGAAAATAACTGAATTTATCTATATAGGTACAACAACTTTACCCGAAGTTGACTTAAAATTGAATATAGAATCCAAAACTGCAAAACATACAGGGTGTTCCATTTAAAATAAGCAAGTTGGTGTCGACTTCCGGTTATACCAGAAGTCCCAGGAACGTAAAAATATTTTAAAAATGTAGCCCCACTGACCTTTGTAAGTAACCAAATTTTCAAAATCACCCTGTAGATATTATTATCTATTGCTTTATACTTAATACCTAATATTAATTTTTTAACACCTGATTTAAAAATACCATTACTTGATAAAATATCCAGTATTACCTAATCAAATCCAGAGGCATTACTTTTGAAACATTAAAAGAAAAAGTATACCACTGCCCCGCAATCAGGGATCAGAAATCAGGGAATCTAGGATCTAGAACTGAGTGTGAGAATTTTCACACTCAAAACACATTATTTTAAAAATAGGAGGCGACTTATTTGAATAAAATATATTTGTATTAAAAAGCTAAAATCAATTTTTCTAATTATCAGCGTGTTATTTCGCCATCAGGGTATTCTAGCTTAGGTCGTTCGTATAATACTTGATGTATACGCACCTATTCTTCAATGGAATAGGATCATAAATGTCAGGGTTACCATAAAAGCAATGTTTCACTGTAGTCATTTTTTGGATTACACCACCTGGAAATTAACAAAACCAGAAACATACAAATTAAAAATTCAAAGTGCAGTATCAAGGCAAACTTCTAAAGTTTGCCCCAAAAAAACCATTGTAGAATATGCAATAAAATAAATATTTGATAAATTAACTAAATCCCATCAGTGATTTTTTAGTTTTATCAGAGACTTATATGTATAAGTCTCTGGTCTTATACAAAATTCTGTAATATTACAAATCATATTTTGAATTATGTTTAAATAAAATAATTATAATAAAATTTAAAAGAAATTAAACAATAATTAATTAATTAATACAATAAATAAATAAATGAATAAATAAATTAATACAGCTAATGTGTTGGAGAAAGAGTGTTTGTAGCCTAGCAACGAACCGATATTCTCTTTCTAACTCATTATGCTTATGGAACACCCTGTTATAATATGTATCTTCCTCAATATTAGAGCTACATTCGTATCTATCAAACCCTATATCAGTGTATTCGTGAGAGTACGTTCTATCCAAATCTGTAAAATATACAGCGTGTTTCATATAAAAAATACAAGTTATGGTAAACCACTTTTTTTCGGGCACCCTGTATAGACGTGAATAATATAAAAATGTGTCCCCCTTCAAATAAAAATCGACCTGTCTCTGGATTTTCCATGGAAACCAATTCTTTGACAGATAATCGAGTATAAATTTTTCTTGGACACCCTATATAAACACTTTAAAATAGTTTTATTTTTAGAGAAGAATATAATGGTGCATTTAAATTAGAGTGAACTGAAGCGAACGAACGAATTCGTTTGCTTAAGCTTGCGTAATTTATATGGAGAACAAAACGGGAGCGAACGAACTCGTCCGTGTTTCTGCATATAGTGGGAACAGAGACGAACGAACGAATTCGTTCGCTCTAATTCAAATGCACCTTTAGATGTGCGAAACATTTTTCCTCGGTTTTTAATTGTTTATCATGATATTTTGTCTAATATAGTGATGACTGATGACTACTCATGATAATAATATTTACGTTATGTGTGCCTTCACATTATATTGTATATAGAAAAAAAAAATCACTTGGCACCAAGATGTAGTGGTTGATAAGTTTTCTTCTCCTTATCTTTTTACTATGGTTCAGACATACACATATATAGGGTGAGTTACCTAAGACGCGTCGGTCCATTATTCAGTTGTTATAATTCTATAGCAACTGAATAATGGACTGATGGAATATAAATGTACATACATACATTTTTTCCCTTTTAGGGCATTATGTACACCACTCAGAGCCATCTTTTAAAATTATTTTGGAACATACAGGGTGATCCACTGTGAAGGGGTGAACTAAACTTATATATTTTTAAATGGAACACAGTATTTTCAATCGTATTTGATTCGCCTTTCTTTTACCTGCAAAATAAAATTTGATTTTTGAAATTCGGATGCGGCATTGCCAAGTTATCTTCAAAAAACGCATTTTGCAGGGGCGCAGTAAAAAAATCAGCGAGAAGTTGTCTTCAGCGACTAAGGAAATATATTTGGCAGACACCTAGTACTATCCTCGTTCTTCATCGCTACAATTCTCAAATATATTTTGTACAGTGTTTTTTTATAGAAGTAGTAATTTATCAATTTTCCAACAGCTGAAACTCAATTTTTTAAATGGATCACCCTGTATTTTTCAATCGTATGCGATTCTCCTTTCTTTTATCTGCAAAATTATATTTTATTTTTGAAATTCGGATGCGGCGTTGCCAAGTTACCTTCAAGCGCATTGTACAGGGGCGCACTAAAAAATCTGCGAGAAGTTACCTTCAATGTATAAGGGAAGGTATTTTGCAGACACATGGTACTATCTTCGTTCTTCATCGCTACAGTTCTGAAATCTGCATTTTTTGTAAGTGTTTTTCACAGTAGTAGTAATTTATAAATTTTCAAATAGTTGAAATTTCCTCGATTTTCTGAAAAACTGTTTAGTGTAGACATGTCATGCAAAGCAAACAAGTTGAGGATATTTATCTGTCCTTTTCAATGGAGACAAGAAATAAATTGTGTTCCATTTAAAAAAAAATAGTTTCAGCTGTTTGAAAATCGATAAATTACTACACCTGTGAAAAACACTCTGTACACATGTTTATTTCAGAAGGGTAGCGATGAAGAACGAAGATAGTACTATGTATCTGCGAAATATTTTTTTGTGTGCCCCTGTAAAATGCGTTTTTTGAAGATAACTTGGCAACGCCGCATCCGAATTTCAAAAATAAAATATCGTTTTCAGATAAAAGAAAAGCGAATCGAATACAATGGAAAAATTTATGTTGGTTCACCCCTCTGGACTGGATCACCTGTATGGTCCAAAATAATCTTAAAAGATAGCTCTGAGTGGTGTACAGAATGCCCTAAAAGGAAAAAATGTGTGTTCTATAGCCAGGGCCGCGCCAAAGGTAGCTGGCGCCGGGGTGCGGAACTTTTGCCACCGCCCTAGCAGCATTCTAGGTTAATCACCAAATAATGGAGCGATAATTCGATAAAATAAATATGGAAATATGAATAAACATTAATAATAATAAAAATAAATGTATTTTTCTTCAACAATTAACAAAAACAAACAGTATTAAAAACAACAATTAACAAAAAACCAACAATATTAAAAAAAACAAAAAAGAGACAGGAACGTAAATAGTCTTTTTATTTGTACTTAGTTTCTTAAGTCATTATTCAAAAAAATAATTTTTCGGGCCTTCCTTCTTGCAAATTCTTCAACAAAATCAGACATATATAGGTTTTTTGAATTTTTTTTTGACTCAGTCTAGCTAGCTCAGTGATTCCCCGCCCCGGTCAGTCGCGCGCGGGCCGCCCTCTTTAATCGAGTAGGAAAAACGGCGTTTCGTTGATTCTCGCGACAAATGTGATGACCGGCGACTAATAGACTGCGAAGAAAACCTTTCACTTGGCCAAAACTGTAAATTATAACAAGTCAACTGAAATCTTAGAAAGTACTTTATTTACTAAGGGCATCTGATCTAACTAACGGACAAAAATAACATGTAAAAAAAGGGGAAGATATATCTTGACTGACGTCTGTTGCTATCCAACGGTGTCTTTTGCCGCCCCCTGGAACGTGGCGTCCGGGTGCCACGCACCCCTTGCACCCCCGGGTTGGCGCGGCCCTGTCTATAGCAATTGAGTAATGAACCGAGGCGTCTTAGGTGACTCACCCTGTAGTACTTATGTACTTTAGAAACTAATTTGTAAAAATTCAAAGTGAGCACTTAGCAATTAGAAGAAAAGATAATATCAGGACTTGTCTGTTCTGATAAGGAGGTAATTTTGTTTGTTGTTGGAAAAGTCAACGAGAAGAACGAAGTGACGTAAAATATTTCTAAAATTTTGAATTTATGGAAGGTATACCTAATAATTAATTAAACGCGTAAAACAAAGTCCTATTTTAATAAGAGCAGTTAAAAAATAATAAAATATGTATATATGCAGGTATTATTTCCTCTTGGGCAATTTTGATAGATAGGATTGACTTTTCCTTCTTCATGTTCTACATTTCGCTGTTTGTTGAGATCGTAGAACAATCAGATAAAGTTGGTGATCTAAAAGTCAACTTAAAAACAACACTATCTGGAATTTTCGTGGGGATTTTCGAATAGTGGGGAAATGTGTGTCTTAAAATATTGTCCTAATTATCTAGAAATTTATTAGCTCATATTTATTATTATAATTCTCTAAAATTGTCTAAAACTATCCCCGTTTAAGCAATTCTCCATCTCTTATAATAAGGCAGTGATGCCATTATAGATATAGGTACTCGATTTTTGACAGACCGTATACACGGTGTATAATGATCCGTTTACAGTTGACGTCCATTTTGGTTTCGACCACATGCCTTCACGTTTTACCGATATAAAAATTGTCATATTCTAATATAACATATTCATAGTAACACTCTGTGTAATTCATAAGTTTTTGTTAAAGTTTTCTTATGGGCGCCTTACTAAAATAAACCCAAATTATTTATTCTTAACGAAACATCTTGACGAAATTGAAATATGAGTTATTGTATTATTAACAAAAACTTAACACACGTGGTAAACATACTTTCTACAAAAAAAAACTTGTACAGTCTTAGAAAATCCATAAAATGACTACTTCCTCTAAGAAACCACTGCGTCTTTAGGTACATAAATAATTTAAATAAAACAATATTTCATAACTAATTTTCTCTAATCGTACTTTTCCATATCTATTTATTTCAAACTGATTAAATATATAAAATTAATCATCTAAAGTTTATATTGTCAAAAATCTCATAAAATCTTACCCTTGTATAATACATTAAAATTACATTTTGGGGGACTTTAAATATTCAAAACATCTAACTCTAACGTTAGACTATTGAATATTTGTGTATTGAAAAACGGTCTGAAATGGAAACTTAGGCGTTAGGGAGGGTCTAAATTGGTGTATTTCTAATAAGGGATATACGTCCTGTGCGTACCTGGGTATAAGTTGGACAAAGATCTCATAACCATCTCATCTCATCGTCTTACGTCTTGCCAGATTTGGCGATAAATCGCCATTTTGGCTATCTCAGAACCTTTCTTGGTTACTTAATTTTGTCACTGGCGATCGTTAGCGATTTGGGCGATTTTTGTGGAACATTACCTATCAATGTTTGTAGTGGCGAGATACAGTGAAATACACTGCAGTGCCCTCTTTGGGTCTTTGCTACTACCTGTCTGACAATTATTGTCTAATTGACAGACAGATAACGATCTGCAGAAAGCAGATGCCATTACAGCGATCTCTATTGTCTTTGAGGAAGACAATCCTACTTAATTATTGGAAGGAGATGCCGAAAACAACTACTCCACGGGCAATATGCCCCGACTGGCGTATTGTCTTTGAGGAAGACAATCCTACTTAATTATTGGAAGGAGATGCCGAAAACAACTACTCCACGCCAGTCGGGGCATATTGCCCGTGGAGTAGTTGTTTTCGGCATCTCCTTCCAATAATTAAGTAGGATTGTCTTCCTCAAAGACAATACGCCAGTCGGGGCATATTGGCCGTGGAGTAGTTGTTTTCGGCATCTCCTTCCAATAATTACCTATCAATCTCATGACAATACGAAAACGAATATTATTATTATGAACAGATCCTGATTAGGTTCAGTTTTAATCTTCAATTCTATTAAATGAAGTTTTATTGTCAATGATCCTATGTAAAATTTTGGAATGAAATTTTGTGCACAAATTTTCAGTAATTATTGATGTAATTTAAGATTCTACAAAACAGCTGACTAAAAGCGTACAGCAACATTTGCCATACTTGACTCAGAGCTCACAATGTTGATCTGAAAAAACACAAAAAAACAAATTCCAAAAACTAATATATGAAACGAATATGAGTATGAGAAACCTGTTTCATCTGGTAAAAGAAACGAGCAAGTCAGAATTGTTCATAAGTAGACTGAAAGGTATTGTAAATTAAATTTAGTCATTCCGCTGATTGATACTAAATCCTCTTTATTAATATTAACCCATCTCGAAAAGACAAAAAATAAAACACCTAGTTCAATGTACATATTGCATAGTTTTGGCGAGTTTGATGATTTTCATGCCACAATTTGGCTACAAGGCACAAATTTTATCTGGACACCCTGTTCATAACCTCCGTAGCCTGTCAACGAATGGATGGATGGATGTTTTCTTTCTAAGATTATATGATTATTATGCATTAGAGGAGATTATGGTTATAGAACATTGTCATTGATGTTTTACCTACAATGGGTAAATGGACAGGTGGGTTTATTTCCTATAGTAAAGGAGATAATAAATTTCTTTTAGGAGATTTAAATTTTTCGAATAAAAGACTAATTTTTTATTCGAAAAATTTATCAATCAGTTCTGGTAAAGCCTAGGTCTTATAATCCGAAAAATTTTTTTTAATTTTGGTTTTTACCATAGACCACAAATGTTACATGATTAAAGCCTATTTCCGAATTGGCGCCATAGTTGAAGAATTTGGCATTACAGTCAGCGTTTACGTTTAAACAATTTTTGAAAGCAATACCCACGCTTGCAGTAGGTAATAAAAAAAATTGTACCGCTTTGATTTTATCTCGGCAACTGTTCGTACAGAAGAAATTGTTAATGGCGGCTGTCAAATTTTGGAACAAGAGTCTACAAAAAGAGACTAGGTACATTTATAACTTTCAAATCTCAAGATATTGACTTTTTACGGAACATGCTAAATCTATGCATCCATATACAGTGTGTTTCCAATTGGATGCAATAACATTGGTATCTCGGAAACCGTTAGAGATAGAGACTAGCTTAAATTAGGGCAAAGTTGAGTAATTTGGTGACCAATAATCTACCTCAAAAAATCAAGTAATGTATTAGAAATTGAACATCCGGTTGTTTCAGTCAATATTACCCAAAAACACCTACTGACTCAAATATGGTGGGTGGAACGAGCGGTAAAAGATTAAGTAGACGATTGAGAGTTCTAAAATCCCAGAGCAAAATGTACATAGTGACTTGATTATCGAAAATCAAAATTTAACATTTCTTTTCATCGATTCAGTGAATAACAACTCTATATTTTTTCTAAGAAAAAGGAAGAATATAAGTTTAGTGTAAGCAAATTAGACGAAAAATCGACGAATAGAAGAAAAAATTTATAAAGTTTTGAAATTTTGGTTGTGAACTCCCAGTAGGGACCCAAATACAGATCCGAAGAGTTCCCACCCCCGGGTGGGATGTAAAAAGGGATGTGGAAAGCGATGCAGCTGTGTGAAAGTTGGCTTGCGCTGCTCAACAATGTGCTCTAATTGAAATGGGCAAAGTTGTTTAAATTCATTCGTAGAGGACGACTTTGAAGAGGGAAATGATTAAATAGTTATATATTATTAGTGGAATACGCCTATAGGGGAAACCACTTAAAAAAAAACGCGCCGACAGCTGTACCTTAAGGGTGGTGTGGAAACCCGCTCAAAGTATAAAATGCACAGGTATAAAAAATTATTATTTGACCACTAACACTTTCTCATAAATATTTTATTGAATATGGGCCTTATAGAGAAAGAACTGCTCTACAATTTTGATTCTATACATTTTTTTGTTCACACTAATGGTTTTCGAGATAATCGCCGCAAAAGACGGCGCTGGACTCATTTTTGTCTTCGCGCTGAGAAATATGTTAATTTTCCAACGTCATTTATGAGCGATGGGTGGGAGATACACCAAAACTTTATATAACAAATTTTATAGAGAATTTAATGGAGAATATAATAAGCTGTAACATTTTCTCGTCGGAGCTACGGTTTACGAGAAAAATGCCGAAAAGCATTTCCCGTTCCCACCCGGGGGTGGGAACTCTTCGGACCTGTATTTGGGTCCCTACTGGGAGTTCACAACCAAAGTTTCAAAACTTTATAAATTTTTTCTTCTAAAAAGTCTAATTTGCTTACAACAGCAGTAGTGTCGATATAGAATAACAACGTTTTATACATTAATGAATGACATATATAAATAGTATTCTTTCTAGGTACAGGAAACTGAAGAATACCGAGAGAAACCCTGTCGATGACAGATCAGGAAGCTACGAAGTCATAGGTAGATTGATGTTTAAAACATGCCATCCAAATCCTCCACTAGACAACAGACATATTGCAAGAGTTGAAAAAACTAACAACAACCCACACAGTGCTAAAGTGGCCACGATTTACTCTTTGTTCAATATCCCATATAATTTTAAAAACAAGGAACTACTGGGCGAGAGTGAACATCAACTACAAAAATATTTAAGACGCAAGAAAATTTTAGAGGATCTTGCGAAGAGCTCAAAATCATTCCCTAATAATTCTAAGGGATACGTGGAAGAATTGAGAAGGTCTGTTAATCCAGAAACAGAAACAAAAGCTGTTCAAAATTATTCTCACAGGAATAAAATCACATCTTACGAGGTGGAGGTGCTGTACTTCTACAGAAGCAAGTGTGACAAATCTGTTCAATTTTCGAGAACAAGCGACAACTTTCTCAGGAGAAAAAAATGGCTTTATTATATCTTTCCTTGTATAATGATTAAAGAATCGCATACAGAATTATGCAGTGAGTATTCAGAAACTGTGTATTAAGATATATAGAGTATACATTCTAGGTAAAGCTTGGCTAAACTTTAGTGGTTTTGAAAGGCACAAGCAACAATATCAAAATAAATAATCAACTTTAAGCTTAAACATATAGGTACTGATTATATTTAACCAGAGGAGAGTTATATACGAATAATAAAAAAATGCAAACGTTTTTTATTGTATATTTTATTACATTTTTCTTCGTTTCTACGGGATGGGAAGAATTTTTAGATTCTACTTAACCACACTAGGTCTATATACTCGTAATATGCTACATCTCCAGCTGGGAGCTTATATTCTACCACCCTGCCAGTCTTCCAGGAGGGGGGAATCAGGTAGATTGTACCTGTCTCCCTGCTTTAGACAGTACTGATATGACCACATACTACGTGGATATTACTTTTTTGAGACTTTCTATGTGTAAAGTTAAGACCAGAGTTAAGCAAAGTGGAATGACCTCGCCGATCTGGTAAAATGCGGTGATGCATGGGCGTACGTATTCTGTTTTACCATTGGGCACATTTCAGTTAATATATACTCGTATACTATCCTATAGAATACTTCTAGTATATGGACTTCCACTTTTTTAACTAACAAATAAGTATAAACACTAACACAAAGGATAAATACACTGATAATTACCACAAATTTTTACTATTAAGAAACGCGCGCGAAATAACCCAACATCACGCCACTGTTTCCCTACTACCTCGAGCGAAATCGCTTGTTGGTTCCTGATTCGACCAATCAACGTCGTTGAAGCTCCGAGAAGAGAAAGCGTAAATGCAAGAATATGTATGTTAAATAAGGATGAACAGCTTGTCGTCAACTTTACGACTTTCGCAGTTGTCACATATTCGGAAATGCCTTGATATTATTAAGTAAAAGACAAATTAAACATTGTGTTTGCTTTAATAAAGTACAATAGGGATAAGGGACGGTAAAGACAAGTAAAAAAATGGGTAAATAAGGTAATTAATACGTTTCCTGTTTTAAATAAGAATACTTTAGAAATAAATGTGACAACACAGATCTACTCTTTTTCCGGTCATTCCACTTTGCTTAATTCTGGTCTTGACTTTAGTTAATACATGATATATCCCCCCCCCCTACCTAAAATATTACCACCGCTGTTATCAGCGGACAGAAGATGTCAACTTTATTATTAACACCCATTGTTGACTTTTAAAACATATGTAATTGTATACAGGGTGACTAGACAATAGCAAGGAATATATCGTATATATCAAAATATTTTTAATTTAATAAATTGCACACGCAAAATGTGGGTAGTTCCCTTGTATATAGATTTTTATATTATACAAGGGTACAATTCAGACTTTAATGATTTCAGACTTTAAGTCTGAATTCGTATTTTAAACACTGAATTAAGGCTTTACCCTCGGTTTTGGTTTTGGTTCCGTTTTTGTCTCGATACACCCATCTTCAGTATTCCATTTTCTAATTTATCGAATGGTTGTTACCAATTCCTTTAAATATTTAAATATCTAGCGTAATAAATTGTTGGTTAGATACACAAACTATGATGATCATGGAAATGCACCTATGAAATATTTCTTTTCGATAATTTGTTTATAACGTTCCTGAGGACCAACAATTGATAAGAAGAAATATTGTCGTTATTTCATAATCTCCCTATATAAGACAATAACATACTAAAAATACATACTTTAAAACATTTTTATTACACCGCGGATACCTACTACTTACCTACTTTTGATCCTGTTGTGCCAAGGGAGTTCGGAGAAAAAAGATATTTATTTACAATATCTTATAGACCAAGGTCCACTAACGGGATTTGGAGATACATCGAATGTATACCTAGTAGAAACTTAAAAATAATAAAAGAAACACATATATCTACATATATAGATATATACAGGGTCTTTCAACGAAAATTGACTCCCCTATAATTATTATAAAACTGAAAAGAATTTGAATTTGCCGAGGCCCGTCGATTTCTGTTCTTGGGGGGGAGCATTTTTGACATTGTGGCATTTTATCTAAGTGATTACTTCACTTAGATAAAAACAACAGTTTCATAGTTTTGTGAAAAATAACACTCTACGCTTATGAAAAGTACCTTTTCAGAACTGTCATGGCTCTTTTTACTCTCATCATTCGCTTTGTCATAAAAATATATGCCAGAGCACAAAATTTCAAAAAAATGTTTATATGATCATAGGAACTTTTATTTTTTTAGATATACAGGGTGCGGCAGCATAACTTCCTTTTTTCAAAACTTGATAAAACCCATTGTATGAATCAGGGGTCAAATCGGGAGAGCGGGCAGGCCACTTCAAATCGCCCCTAATTGAGATGAGGCGCTCTGGGAAGTGTTCCTTCAAAATAGCCATCGATGCTCTTGAAGTGTGTGCCGTTGCACCGTCTTGTTGGAACCAAATGTCCCCTAAGTCTAACTCATCTAGCCGTGGAAAAAAAATCCTGTATCATGTTTACATACCGGTCCGGTCACTGTCACTGCGACTTCATTTTGTTTCATTTTCATTTTCCTCAAAGAACCAGGGACCAATAATTCCCCTTGTGATTTTTTTCTATGGGGTTTTTTGAAATCCCGTGTTTATGGAAACCGTCCAAGGACCCTACAAGATTTGAAGACCAACATCCAGGAAGAAATTGCCAACATAACGCCTGCTATGCTGGCAAGAGTCATGACAAACGCCAGAAATCGGTTTACTCAGTGTATGGAGAATGGGGACGTTAACCAATTTTATGATCAGTTTTATAAAATATGTGACGATAATGTCCCTCTATATAAATGTTTTAAACGTAAATATCCTCCTTGGTTTGATGCTGACACTATCGGGAATATAAAAAGGAAGGCCAAGTTTTTCAATAAATTCAAACGGACTGGCGATAATTGCTTTTTGCAAGAGTTTAAACGTCTACGTACATTGATTAAAATTCAAATAAAGACATCATATTCTAATTATATTCAAGATGTTCAGTCATCAATTTCTGAAAACCCTCGACTCTTTTGGTCATATATTCAATCTAAGTCAAATACATCAAGAATACCGGGCGAGGTTTCGTTCAATAATTTGACGTTCAGTAAGCCGCATGATATTGTGAATGTTTTCTCTGAATTTTTTAGTAGTGTATATTTAACACCTGAGGTGGTAAATAATAACTCTAATATTGATATAAGTTATAGTAGTACTATGTTATATTTATTTACAGAAACTGAAGTATTTGGTGCCATTAAGAAATTAAAAAATAAATTAACATCCGGTCCCGATAATATTCCTTCATTTGTTGTTAAAGACTGTGCCGCAGTTTTAGCGAATCTCCTGTGTCATTTATTTAATCTTGCACTTAAAACAAATACGTTCCCAGATCGCTGGAAGGAGGCTAGAGTTTGTCCTGTTTTTAAGAGCGGTGACAAATCACTAGTTGAAAATTACAGGCCTATATCTATAATTTGCATCTTTTCAAAGGTCTTTGAGATTGCCCTCTATGATCGTATCTACTTGTCACTTAAGAATCGAATTTCTCCATATCAACATGGTTTTATGAAAGGTAGATCTACCGTCACAAATTTAGCCGTATTAACGCAATATATTTCTAATATACTTGATAATAGAGGGCAGGTGGACGTCATTTACACAGATTTTTCAAAGGCGTTTGATAGGATCAGTCATGAAGTTTTATTACACAAACTGGCAAATTTTGGTTTATGCAACGTCTTTATTGAATTACTAAAGTCATATCTTCATAAAAGACCCCAATTTGTTAGTTACAATGGTTTTAGTTCCAACACTTACATTGCCACGTCGGGGGTACCTCAAGGCTCAGTTCTTGGGCCCCTTCTATTTTTATTATTCATAAATGATTTGACTGATACTATAACTTGTTACAAGCTTCTATATGCAGATGACTTAAAGATATTTTCGGCTATATCTACTTTAGATGATTGTTTAAATATGCAGTTGGAACTTGATAATATCCAGCATTGGTGTCTAATAAACAGGTTGCACCTGAATCCTTCAAAGTGTAAGGTAGTCAGCTTTACCAGGAAACAAACTTATTGTGAATTCAATTATAACATAGACAATCTTCCTTTGGCCAGGTGCGACTCTTTTAAGGATTTGGGTGTAATGTTTGACTCAAAGTGTAATTTTAATGAGCATTTAGCGCTCATAACAAATGAAGCTTTAAAATTTTATGGTTTCATTATCAGAAACTGTAAGGATTTTACTAATACCAACTCATTAAAAATTCTATATTTTGCATATGTGCGTTCAAGACTTGAATACGGTGCTTTAGTTTGGTATCCTTTGTACAATAATCAGAAGTCAATGTTAGAACGTGTTCAGAGAAGGTTTTTGAAATATCTAGCGTTTAAGGAGGATGGTGTCTACCCTGAGAGAGGGATTTCTTATGACGTTTTAACCAACAGGTTTTTAATAACAAGTCTTGAGGCAAGGAGAAAATGCTCATCCTTAATATTTTTATTTAAACTGCTTCACAATAATATTGACTGTGACTCTCTGCTTTCTGCTATCAACTTCTATGTACCCAGGTTGAATTCAAGGCAAAATGTAACTTTCAGTTGTAAGACGCCTAATTCTAACTTGTTATTAAGATCACCGATACATATTATGTGTAATAATTTTAATTCTTTAAGTCAGTTTTGTGATATTTTTTGTTGTTCATTATCTGATCTTAT
The DNA here is from genome assembly GCA_963924545.1 of Pogonocherus hispidulus. Lineage (NCBI taxonomy): Eukaryota > Metazoa > Arthropoda > Insecta > Coleoptera > Cerambycidae > Pogonocherus > Pogonocherus hispidulus. The sequence continues at coordinate 83,272,710 of OZ004693.1, forward strand.
AAGATTAGCATACCAGCATTTCAATGATTAAATTATTATAGTTTATGTAACTTATTACTATGTATCACTATCTATTATTTCTGTTTGTTTATTTTGCTATCTTTTATTTATTTTTCTTTTTTTTTTCCTCTGTAATTTATATATTATAATTTGTCCTGTAAATGGATTTTATCTGTTGGGCAATAAAGGCATTATTATTATTATTATATTATTATTATTATTATTATCTATCCGATTTGATCTTCAAAACTAACTTTAGGCATGCGCCTAGATTATAAAAAAACAAATAAAAGTGTTCTGATTCATACAACGGGTTTTATTAAGTTTTGAAAAAAGGAAGTTATGCTGCCGCACCCTGTAGTATAACTCCTAGAAATCAGGTGTACTTTTTTTACACCATGTAGACTATAATTTGAAAAATATTCTTCAGAGTATCCACGTTCTCGTAAATAATCAGGTCCTTACACTTTTTCCTAGAACTTGAACATTACTAAAAATCATGTAGATGGTAATCTAATCAATAATCTGTAATCATTTGTTAGAAACTAGGAATTATAAACAAGATTACTTCGCTCGCAGACGTGATGAAAACGATTAGACAGATTTAATAAGCCATGACCGTACAAATTTTAATACTAGAATGCGAAACATGAAAAAAAAATACCAATAAAAGTCACCTTTGTGCTTGCGAACGGAACATTTAAACAAATAGTTTGAGAATGCGTTGCTCCACATATCAATCTCAGATTTTGCAGTAGTTTAGTGCAGTTGTATGAATTTTACTGAAAATTTCACACCGCCATATTTTAACCAATCAGAGGCTTGTTTTTTGTTCAGTTACCATGTCAACCCAAAAAATTTCCGGAAATTTTTAACGTTGTGTCAAATTAATAAGTGGAAATTTTTCTGTCATTTAAAATGTCAAAATAAAGACGCGGGAGTTGAATGAATCCATTTCCTATGCTCGAATTTAAGTAATATTCTCAAAATTAAATTATGTTCCACCAATAATAGTAGATCAAAGAAAAATATAATATGTTTTTAAGTTATTTATAAAAAGTTCATGTAACTAAACTTGGAAAATGGTATGCTATTTCACTAAGAGATTTCGCATTTTATTAAACATATAAATTTTGAACTAGATACTTCAGAATAATTATCAGAAATAAATGATGTTCCACCACTATTAATAGATCAAAGTTAATAAGAAACAAAAATATAATATGTTTTTAAGTTATTTGTAAAATAGGTATGTAACTAATGTTAGAAAATCACATTTTATTTCATTAAGAAAACTCACATATTATTAATCATAATATTTGCAATGCTCGAAGTACTTCAGAATAATTATCAGAAATAAATGATGTTTCCTTTCCAAAGCGGAACATTTTTAAAAACACAATCTAATAAATCAGCAAATTGCACAAACACAATGACACGATGACAAGTGGTGGAACTTGACCAAGGTACCGTACTTGACATTCGTAAAAAATGTTTGTTATTGCTCATGGCTCACTATTAGGAATGAATGTTGGTCATTCGCAATTAAAATGTTCAATTTTGGCATAACATTTATAAAATAATGGTGTGAAATTTTCTTACCGAATATCCCACGAGCTTAAATTAAAAACTGGAAATTTTTCCTCGTTCATGAATATTTTAAGAAAATTATCCCTCGCCTGCGGCTCGGGATAATTTTCGAAATATTCATGACCTCGAAAAAATTTCCGGAAATAATTTAAGCACTAGGGATATTATAAGTGATAATAAGACATTAAGAGATCTTTAAGAAATTTTTTACCTACTCACACAATTGCTAATTATTATTGGGTAGTATTATTTCAATAAACAAAACGTTTGTGCAAATTTCAGGGTAGTACATTATGTATTTTTACAGGATTTAAGAGTCCATTCACTGTAGATTTGAGAGGCATGAATGCGGGGTCGGGTTGAGAGGTTGGGTGTTGAGCTCCGAATTATTTAGATTTCGGAGGTGCACGTAAAGCCGAAGTAAAAAGGCACATGGAAATAAAGTTTGCCCTTATTGCAACGGTACCGGATTTGTCTTATAATTGCAACAAAATTTATTTTTAATGTTATAAATTATATATCACCGGAAAGATCAAAAGATAAACTAGACCCCTATAGTAGCAAATTTTTGTTTAATACATGTGTTTTAAAGAAAATAATTTTTGAAAATACGCTATTTTAGTACAAGATTGTTTGCCTGGAATTTAAAAAAAAAATTACTACTATAGGAATTTAGATTAAAGTCTTATCTTTCAATATTTTTTTACTAAAAGTCGCTATTTTTTATAGTTTTTTTATAATTAGACACGAAACGAACGCCGATTTTGGGCTTATTTCGGATTAGTGAATGGACTCTTAATATTTGATTCCGAGATAATGGCATTTTTAACATAAAATACAATACATTAAATAATAAACTATAGGCAAGTTTAATTTTTAATTCTTTACTATCATGCACAACCACAGACACACCTTTTTTACTTCTTACTCTCTTCTTCTTTAAACTTCCGCAAGACACAATAGGAAATGAAATGTATAGGTACCTATTATAAGATCTGGACATCACTAAAGAATGATCAGAGAGAATTAAGACTTTTAGTTGCTTTTACTTATGTACGAAAATTCACCTCGTTCTTTAAAGATATTCGAGATTATATATATATATACAGTGCGGTCGTAAATAGTCCCCCCCCCCCAGCTAAGTTTCGAACCAGATAAGATAGAGACACGGGACAAAAACTGAATTAAATGGCATGAAGTATACTACTTTTTAGTTCAAAATTAAAACTGCAGTTTTGAAAGATGGCGCTAGTGGTGCCATCAACTTTAAAACTTTAAATGGCAAGGGTGGTCATGTGATACCTCATTGGAAAGGTTTTTTAATTCTCTATAAAACGGTGGCTTGATTTTTAAATTTCATTGACTAGTTCCGGAGTTATGAGCGTTTGATAGTTATTTGATAAATATGGCGAATAAATGATTTTATCTCATTTTCATTTAAGTTTCGCACAGAAATGTAATTAGTAAAGATTTTTAAATGGATGAATATTTTATTACTAAGCCAACCACAAATAATACGTGAAAAAATTAAAGAAATAAACAAACAAGGAAATAAATAAATAAAAGTAATAGCAAAGAAATTGGTATAACTCTGATATAAATGTTATGGTATAATAAATGTTCAAATTGTTCTCCCAGCACTTCTTGGCAATAAAATAGTCTATTCCCAAATTCTCTACGTGCTTTCCCAAATGTTTCTGGACAAATGAAATTTTTATATCATAATTCGCCATACTTATCAAATAACTTTCAAACGCTCATAACTCCGGAACTAGTCAATGAAATTTAAAAATCAAGCCACTGTTTTATAGAGAATTAGAAAGCCTTTCAAATGAGGTATCACATGACCACCCTTGCCATTTAAAGTTTTAAAGATGATGGCGCCACTAGCGCCATCTTTGAAAACTGCAGTTTTAATGTTGATCTAAAAAGTAGTATACTTCATGCCATTTCATTCAGATTTTGTCCGGTGTGTCTCTATCTTATCTGGTTCGAAACTTAGCTGGGGGGGGGGACTATTTACGACCGCACTGTATATATATATATATATATATATATATATATATATATATATATATATATATAATATACTCTAGGTCATATTATACGTCGGTTATGGGGGTTGGTCTGATTTTCACCTACGACTACATCGAAGTATATAGTCGTTTCTGCAGTACTTTTAGAAAATTATATTGTTTTCTAATTTTGAATGGCGATACAAGAATTTTGTATATAACTCTAGATTAAAATGTGTTTTTTTTACTCGTTGGGTTTATAGTACTTCGGCTCGTACTATAAACGCTTCACTTGTAAAAAAGCACCATTTTAGCCTCTTATTTTATAAAATACTATTTCATGAATGCACCAGATAAAATTTTATTACATTTATATAATAAATAATTATTATACAGCAAAATCATTGTCTGGATTAAATAAATAAGTTACATTACTATAAACGATATAAGATATTGCTCTAGAATTTGAACTTGTACTAACAATTCAAAACGGTGTAGTTCCTAATCTAACACAGATCAGTAATTAAAATAATAACGAAGATACAGCTCGGGCTTTCGACTTTAAGAATATTTCGTTGGTTTGCTGTTTGATCACATTTTAAATTTTATTATCACTTAATGCATTTTAGTTGTACAAATATGAATTTCTTTACATTTTAATCTTTATATTAGGTATATCAAAATTTATAGTACTATTACGTAGTATCAATTTCAGTAGCAGTCAGTAGCAGTGGTATCCATTATAATGAAGCGTTAATGTTTAATAATTGTAATTATTATTGCAGGAATACGTTTTTAAATAACCTTGCTTACAAATAAGTACTTTATAGCCTATAGTGTAGTGTCAGATATGACAGGTTACAACTTTAAATCTAACTAGACTATCTCTATATTAAAGCAAGTGATTGAGACGTGAATTCCTTCAACACAAATTTTCATGGTGGAAATGTGTAAAACTTGAACTTTGAAGTGCAAGGATACGCGTAATATGTATGTAAAAATGTGTGATGTAACAGAAGTGGTACCTACAAATCGTACGTTTAGTCGAAGATCAGCTGATGCGTAGCCATCGTAAAGTAAAGTTTAGGATGGCTACGACTGATGATGGAGCCTATTTCACCTGATACGCAGAGAGGTATTGCTCGCACATTTCACAGTAAGTATTTTTTTCTGTAGCTCAAGCAGCTCAAGAGAATAAAGAGAACAATACACAGCAGTTTCAATGCGAATAGAAATGAATAGGAAGCGTCGAAAAGTTCATATGATCTTTTTAGACTCGTAGTGTATATTTTTCATAGAATTAAGGGAGTTTCCTACGTGAGGGTTCTTTTAAAGATGCTTAATGGAGTTGGTGGTTCAGATTCTAGAGTATTTATCTTTGAATTCGGAGGTATTGGGTTCGTTTCCACGCATTTCCACGAATTCAACAATTTTGTATTAAAGTGTGACTCGTCTCGACACTGTATTTTCGATCCCGTTTTCATAAACATGATATAAACACAAACGTCTCATTATAACATAAGATATCACTCTTATGGCATGCTTATTTAGGTAAACCTATATCTCCCTTATTACCACATATCGTTTATGGATAATAAGCAGAATGCATTTGACAGAATCGATTTAAATATTTTGTTAAAAATCTCAGACATTGTACTCAGGTATTACTTTCTTTTGTGATTTTTCTTAAATTAGATTTTTTACGAGACGCTAATCCGCAGGTTGGCATCTCAGGAATCGCCGGGTTGATTGGACATATTAAATTATACAAAAAGAACAAAAATCAGTTACAAGAAAATTAAAGAAAAATGCTTTTATTAAACTTGGAGATAACGTAACTGTATCTTATCGGAAACAAGATTCTTGAATCAAACATGCATGGCCTCTTTTAATATGTATGTTACTAGTGGAAAATTAATAACATAGTGATCAGTGTATGTGATGACTATTGCATTAAAAATGTCAATGACAGATGATAATTTTTTATCACATAAACTTCTACTGACTAGTGACAAGGATTGACTGGAATGGTTAGAACAAAGTTAATTAAGTGTTTGTTTTCAAGTTTCATTATATAAATATTTTTATTTAAACAAAACTATACTACTATCTACAAAACTATACTACTATCTTTTATAATATTACAGAAGGTTATATCACACTGATATAACACAGATTATAATCCCCACATATATCCACACAAAAACCACAGATATAATTTTTATTCCATATTATAGAGTAGCTTTTTGGGAAAAACTTTAGAAGTTTGTTTTGATACTACACTTTCAATCTGTAATTTGAATACCTTACGTGAATACTTTGAATACTGTTTCCTGTTTTTTATTACTTTCCAGGTGCTGTAATCACAAAAGGAAATACAATGAATCATACAGCTGCTCCACAAATAATTTACAGATATTATTTATATATAGATATTTCAATAATACAGGTATCACCCAAAATAACCTTGTAATTACGCTTTTGTTTTAAACCATAAGATTAGTTTTAAGTGTGGAATATCCTCAGATATTGCTAAATTTGTTATAAATCCTAGAGATAATCTTCTGTAAACACTCTCGCTTGCTTTGTTATTTTTATCAGTTGACACATTAGTAGTACTGAATACCCGATGAAATCAATCAATCTTTCCCAAAATTTTAGAGCATGAACATTGAAGACGTGTTATTGAATATTACTCATCACTGTTTATAAATAAAACAAACCAATATATCAATTAAAATTTTGAAATAGAACTCAATCAAAAGAACTAGTGATTGAAGATGAAGATGAAGATTGAGATCTTCATGGTGGTATATTGAGTCCATTTCTATTGTTGTTCTATACAACTACAATATTATATAATTCAGCCCAATTATGAAGCTTCTTAATATTCAAGTTGAATAGCTTCTTAACTGATATAAAAAACATGAAAATTTTTTTTTCATTGAAAAGGTTTTGAAAAGGTACTAAGAAGGGAGCTACTGGGGGCTCCTGGGCTCCCTAATAAGAGGTGTTCTGCCATATATTTATTTCTTCTTCAGTGGAGACGGCATTTTCTGCACCTCTATTTGTGCCTTCAAACTGTCATTACACTCTTTTCATAGTCACGCCTAGATTTGGGCTCTGATATGGATGCCCTCCACTACCTTAACTTTTGAACCAGTTGAGATATCGACCTCAAACAAAATGTTGGAAGAATGGTACAAAAAATACTACTTTCTACCCGCAAACGACTGATTTTGACAATTAAAGATGGTACCAGAGTCGCTGTCGGTATATTTTTTTTAAATAGCGTAGTAGATCGTGTCACACATCGTTTGAAAGATATTTCAATTCGCTTTACACCGGTTGTTGAAAAATTATAATGGAGTTATCCGTTCTTGAGTTGCAAGAGTTAACGATGGTCTCTTCAATCGCCGAATGGGGCACAGAAGCTCTTGTAACTCGAAAACAAATGACTCGATTTTAATTTTTCAACAATAGGTGTAAAGAGAATTGAAATACCTTTCAAAACGATGTGCGACTCGGCGTGATTCTGAGTCTGAAAAGAACTTTAGCTGTACTCCTCCAGAACTACGATAGGCCGCGGTAAAGATAGGAGAAGATTTGATGCTTCGCCCAGATACGAAAAAGGATGATATAATGTCTTCCAAGAATGGTACTTTAATAAAACAGTCCAACATGGGGTGTCCGAGACTGTTTTGATGAAATAGTGAAAAATAAAAGCACTCTGGTCTACGTGTTCGATGCTTAAAACTATATTATCAATGGAATGTAACATAGACATTTCAAAATTAGGCAAGGTGGTGGCTTTACTAAAGCGGCAAAATGTTGGATAGAAGCCCAAGGAGTCCAGTGTTTTCACCATGGAGAACATTATAAATCAATTTTTAACGGATGTTCTGAAAAATTTTCGTATTAAAAAGGTAATTTTTCTATTAATTAGTAGATAAGTAGCAGTATAATAATACGTGGCTAGGTATAAAAAAATACGGCTACCTTTACCTTTTGATGGATGGCCCACTGTTCTCATTAGTCTACTATTCATAGTTAATATGAACTCATCACTGTCTGTCGTTGAGAGGAACTGTACAAAATGAAAAATATGTCCATATCTTGGAGGAAAAAATTTCTGTGGAATTCCCAATACCAAAACCCATTAGGCCATAACTTTTATGGTAACAGAAGAGAGTTGGATAACAGTGATCAAGGTGCACATAAACCTGCAAAAGGGCATTGAATACAGCAAAATTTCTATGCAAGTATGTAAAAGCTACTAAGCAGACTATTGGGCACAACAGCATAAGCGAATTTCCCAAAAAAAATTGCTGATTTTTTAAAGCTCTTCAATGTGGAAAGTACTACGGACTACTGCTGTAGAAGAACAGCTGCTATCCTTCTAGTAGATAATGGGGGAAGCTTTCACCAAAATAAATTGTTAAATGGCTGGAAAAGTAGTTCTATAGCTGAGGGGTACATTGATAGGTCTACTGAAAATCAAATAAAAACCGCCTATATAATTTTCAACAAACCAACTAAAATTTTGTTTATAAAACTACCAAAAATTTCACAAGGACCAACCTATGATCCTTCTAAAATCTATCGGGGATTTAGCATTAGCAAAGAACACTCGAAAAGCCAAACGGGACAAAAAGCTTTAGTCACCACATATTATAGCATCATAATGTCACTATAGATTTTAATAAGTAATTATACATTTGTAGTGTAATCCCAAAAAAGACTATAATGAATCATGAAAATGCACCACAGATAAGTTACAGACATTAAGTAATTATAATTATTATAGTATTTTTATATATAGCAATTTAAACTTTTTAGTATTTTGATTAATGTAAAAATATAAAAATAAGGAAATTGTTGCTTTTTGTTATTGTAGTGACACATTAAAAACTATTTTTTGTAGTTAAAAAATTGAAAAATTTTGAAAATTTTCCGCATTCCTGTTAACGATGAAATGAATATATGAGGTCGATGATATTTCCAAGTGAGGTATATGGGATTTTTTCTGTAGTATCGTTTAACTTGTCGAAAGTTAGCACCACTATAAATTCAACCCTTAAGAGGTTAGCAGAAAAATTATATACCAAAATAGCCCTAAGAATGCTCTAATTTTATCCCAAAATTCGGTACCAATACCATTCACATGTTAGTCATCTCGAAATAAAATATTATTTTTCACAGTATCACTAGAAGTATCACATTATCACTGGAATTTGATTATCTTGAAGTAAATATAATTTCCTACTATAATTTGAAACTTATTTTAATGGTGGTCTAGATATCTCGAAACAAAACTTTTTTTCGTGTTATAGTTAAATTATTAATTTAAATTTTATGTTATAGAAAGTAAAATGTAAGTAAGAACTGTGGAATGTCTACGGCTTGGTAGTTTTCCGTGTCTGTAATTAGCTCGATTTATTTTATTATTCAAAATGAAGTAGCGGAAAAGGGTATTTACTCACCATATAATTTTGAACGACATATTATATCTTTTGATGTATATGTTTCTATAACTACGTATGGCTGATATGTGTTGATTAATATTTGTGTTAATTGTACTAATCTCCTAATCCATAATTCGTTATTAGATATCCGGAAGATAAGACAATGAGGACGAGAGTAACGGACGGGTGATAGTGACATTATTGTGAAAAGATTATTGCTTTTATTTGTTTATTTTTAGTTATTCGATATTGGAAACATACGACAGTGACCCAATTTTCATTTTAATCAATATTCATGAGATTTATTTGGCATCTTTCTTCCGTGACTAAAATTAAATTTGCAAACATATTTTTATTTATATACAGGGTGGGCCATTAGTGCGTATGCGGACCACACCACTTATACCGTTACAGTTAGAAAAATAAATTTTACTTAAGCCCACCAAGTACGGTATCGTTAGAACGCTGAAAAGGAGCTCTTTAAGGCGACATGATAATATACAGGGTGTTCCATTTAAAATTTTGAAGTAAATTACGATATGCGAAATGTATCACCCTGTATAGCAAGTGTAACTTTTTGTTAAATCGTTATATTTTTCTGAATAAAGACATATTCTTAATTTATCTCATGAGAAAATGGAAGTTATATCTCATTTAAATGGAGAGCTACAATAATGCGAAGTAACGACCTTTTTCATAGAAAACTTGCAACAACGTCGCCACGTGTAAATTTAGATATATTAAGTGCTATATTAAATTGTTCAGAGAAGTACGCTTAATTAAAAAATCTAAAAATATATACGGTGTTCCATTTAAAAAAATGTATGTTCGGTTTGGAATTTTAATATTAAACACCTTGTATGTACCAAAATAATTTTAAAATATGCACGTTACTGGCATCTAACTTCGTACCAAAAATTGTTATTATAACATTAACGGTATAGGTGGTATGGTCCGCATACGCACTAATGGCCCACCCTGTACAATAAGCTAGATCTACTTTTCTCCTTAGTTTAGTTGTAAAACTGACACACGAATTTCTTCTTTTATGTTAAAAATGAACTATTGTATAAAAGAATAATACGTTTTAATCGATAAAGCAAAAATATTAAGTATTAAGTAAGGGTACATATAAAATAAGTAAGGGGTAGTAAGGATACCTTATTTTTTTTAAATTACATCAAATACTGAAATTATTATTTTAACTTACGCCAGTGGTGATAATATAAACAAATTCTATTTACTATTGTTTCATTAAAATAGCTGTATGTAAAATATGTCCTCAATATTTTCCTCAATAATTTAAATTTATATTGTTCTGTTATTAGTTAGCTTTTCTGGTAAACAAAACGGATAAAAAAACTTGCACTTCCAGAGAAAACTAATAAAAAGTTGCACTCCTTTCTATAAAGTCTTTAGGTACAGAAATATTTTGAACAAACAAATTTTTCATAGCGAATTTGGTATGGATCTTATCCTGGAAGGACTCAATTCCAGAACGAGGAAAGGCTAGATTAAAAAAGAAAAATGAATAGCCACTTTATTTTCTTTCCATCGAGACTAAACTAATATCTAATAGTTTTTGTATTTATGGGTGAATTTTAAATTATTGCCTGATAAACCCCCAAATTTTAAATAAGCTATGCCTCTTATGTAAAATGTACTACGAGTATTTGCGAAAAAAGTAGTCTTATGTCACTTCACTGACATTAATTCGAATCTATATGATATTGGAAGTTAAAATAGAATATATTTCTTCAATAAAAAACAACAAAAAAGGACTTTCAGCCAGATACATGGACAAATATTCTACATTTCGTCCGAGTTTTCGGAATTTTTCAAGGTTACCTAATAGCTAATATCAATTTCCTGTTTTAATTTTATTGTATGGGTTGGTTCTATTTTGTTTTCCATCTTGTTTTATTGTTTAAAAAAATGCAATGTGGGTACGTGTAGTTTGAAGAGTTAAGCAGATAATTCTATCTTCTATCTATACTTCTATGAACACATTTTGAGGAGTGATACCCATAAACACGGCAGTTTGTCGTGTGCAGATTCCTTTTGAATGCCATTTTAAAATGCAAAAGGTACAAATACTAACCGCGTCGTTTTAACTGAAATACCAAAAAGCTATCAAGCACCACTAAATTATTAAGTTAAACCGACCCAAATACGTGTTATTTATCATTATCAGCAATAAGCCTCCAAAAATTACCTTTTAAATAGGTTCAAACATTTTCATCCAGAGGACGCATTCGTTTTTGGAATCGCCAATAATTTTGATCAAACACTATAAGTGTAATACTTCAAATAAATATAACTCTCCTAGCTTAACAATGAATAAAAGTATTTGCTATATGTATATAGATATTATTCAACCGTGCAAAATAGGATTGGTATATTCAATTCCAATATTCCTAATAAAAAACTGTTATTAGCGTAAGTATATTATTGGTTTTCATTTAAATTTATTTTAGTGTGATATTTATAGTTATTATACTTTTTAGTGTACCGACTTTTTTGTGTTGTTTTCCGTGTTCTATAATTGGGAGTAATCTCGTTGGACAACTGTATTTAAATAAATTAATATTGTCCTTTACATTAAATGTATAATACTACATGTTATTTCTTAGAAACAACTAGATACTTCACGAGATTTAGAATTGAGCGAATCATGACTGCAATCATGCTGTATTTGATTAACTTTTATATTATATATTTTGGATTATTTTCATTTTTACTAATTTAGTCTGCTCATTTTTTGCTAAACTGTATTTATTGATTTGTATCAAAATACCTCGACTATTACAGTAGGTAAGTTTGTTTATCACAAATTCACTTTTATCAATATTTTGGGTAAACAGTATCCAAGCAATGTTTTTATTTGTCTACCTGCTGTGACTTTCTTTTGCAATGAAAAATTAGTCATTTCGTAAAACTCACAGGAAACGGTTTTAACTCATCTTTATCTCGTGTTTTCCCAAAACGGATTTTCTGGTAAGAAATTCCACAATAACAGTTTGTCTATCTAGTCTGTATCTTATCTCTAACATTGACCGTATATAAAGGTTCCTTCCTCCAAAAATGTATACGAACCAGTTCATTATAAATTTCTAATTAAATTGCAAGTATCAGTTATGATGAATAAAGTCGCTTATTATCTCGTAGTAATCGGTTTTCTGGCAAAAGAAGCTGTCTGTCATGGAATGCTCTTAAACCCCCCAAATCGAAGCTCCCTGTGGAGGTTCAATCGTTTCGCTCGTATAAACTACGACGACAATGGCATCAATTGTGGAGGCTTTTACGTAAGTCTTTTTTGTTATCTTGAGATTAACTAGGAATCATTTGGAATGTTTAAAAGTTGTGTTTTTCATCATGTCTAGATCATGCTTAATTTGTTAGCGAAATGTGCATCGAGAGTGAAGTGCAGTGTTTTGTCCTTGAAAGGAAAAGTTGGTTATTTTTTATTCACAAGGTGGCCCAGTGTGAGAAAATTACGATAATATAATTCTGTTATTACTAATAATGTAATAATAGTATAATATTATATACCTAGGTTGAGGAGTGAGCTGTTATTGACCCGAGAAATTTTATATCCTGAGGCGCGCAGCGCCGAAGGATATAATTTTCGAGGTAAATAATGGCCTTCTCAAGCGAAGTATATATAGTATTTTTTTCACTACTAATAGCCGAATTAACACCAGAAGATCTTATTTTTATTTTAAAATCAGACATTTCCCCTATTACTCAAACATATCGAAATATCAAGTAGGTGAAATGTCAAACTGATGGGTTTCAATAAAATTTATTATTAACCTAGGTAAATAATGAATTATTATTAACCTAGGTTAATAATGAACTACTTCTCATTACACAAATGAGGTAAATAATAAGGTTTTCTCATGTTAGTAGTAAAAAAAAAAGATTGAGCACAGCGTAGTGTTCTTAAATTACAGTGCAGTTTAGTAATATATGTCTTGCATGGTTGTCGTCTTTCAGGATATGTGTGTTAAATATTCTTCAACTGTTCTGTTTAAATTTTTGTTATATCTGGAATAAATATCTATAATATCTTGTTTCTCTTCGGTTGAATACATCATTAGTCAATGTAAAAAGTACTGCACAGATGCAATTTATAAAAATTATAAGTGACATTTGTGGTTTCTCAAAAATTGACTGTCATGGCCATGGCTAACTAGGCATTTTCAAAAAAAAACTTATTTTCCTTCATAATGCTCTTATTTTGTAAGCAAATATTAACATATATTATATTGTTGTATTCAGAAAAAATCAGTTTATTCAAATATGAGAAAAATTAATATGGCGCCCATAAGAAAAAATAAAGTTGACGATGATTTACAATAGAAGTGACATTTTTTTAAAAAACGGTTTACGGGATCGTATTTGTCTCAAGAAAGTGTCCTAATAATGTGAAAACGATAAGCCAAAATTGTCAAAGATATAGAAGTTATGGCCAGAAAACGAAAACCGGAAAAAATTTGTTTTGCCTCTTACTCAAAAACAAAAGCAGATATGGGGGTTTTCTTTGCGTCAACTTATTTAGCACAAAATTCCGCAACTTTGCCAAGTTTAAACCTACAGTCTATTTTTATAATAAGCGAGATACCCATGTTACACACTCGAAAGTGAATCACCCGTACCTATAGCGAGGGAACGCCCCATCCAAAAATAAAATAAGAAGTTTTATTTAAGAAAATATAATGTTGATATGTCCAGATGTCCAAATTTTCGAGCATCCTATGTATCTGACAATATGTTTAAATATAGTCTACACAGTAATTGGTAGTTGCGTATTACCATATTTTGATGGGCTAATAACTTGACTCAGAGGGAGTTAACTTTCTGGATCTTCACAAATGAAGAAATTCACCCATTTGGTTGCGTTTCCTCAATTGCACTGTCATTTTCGTTGCTACTCCTGATCATCCTGAAAATATGTTAGTTATGGTAAAATAGTAAGTAATTTCTAGAAAAACAATATTTATGAAATTCCTTATACTTCCAGTGTAGTCAAAATTTCACATTAGAGAAAATGCACTTAATTTATTCAAATCGTATCTTTTACATATTTGTCAATGTGTGGGAATGAGCAATATATTAACTGATCAATTGGAAGTAGGGTTTGGTATTCCACAATGGACAGTCGTTGGTCTTAATGTGTTTTTTTAATATTTATTTGAAAGACTTATTTGTATAGCGTTGATAAAAGAATAATATATTATGCTGATGTACTGTTGATTATGACCACTATTTATATCTGGAGCTATATATTGATCAACATGAAGTACTACAAAATCTGAATTCAATAAACGGATGCAATTGAATGTTAAGATTTTATCTTGATCTTAATTACTGTTCTTTGGAATTACAGCTCTGTTGTCATCACAGGAAACAGTACACAGAGATATGAATCTATTTATTGGTCCAATTTGCCCGATTTTATTGGTCCAATGTCCCTTAGAGAGGGTTTGATGGAAAAATGAACATTCTAGTGACAAAAACTCTAAGAATAAGTTTCCAAATCAGACGTAGAAAACATTTGGTATTCTGCAACAATATAAGCTACATGCGGTTTAAAGTTTTCAATAAACTTCTTCTGTTATTTGAATTTGATAGTTTCCTGTGTGTTACCTCTAATTTTTTTAAATTTTGAATAATATCAGGCCCACACCTTTCTTGTAGGTAATGTCTGTAACTTATCTGTGGTGCACCTCTGAAGAAATAAAAAGATAGGGATCCAGAAGTATTCAAATTAAATATTAGAAGTGTAGTATCAAGGCAAACTTCTAAAGTTTGCTCCAAAAAACCACTATAATATAGCATAGTATAGTATGCAATAAAATAAATATTTGATTAATTAACTAAATTTCATCAGTGCTTTTTCAATTTTATATAAAATTGTGTAATATTAGATATATATCATATTTTGAATTATGTCTAAATAAAATAATAAGATTTTTCTTTCAAGAGATCTAATAAGATGTTTCAAGATTTATTTAGACATAATTCAAAATATGATTTGTAATTTTACATAATTTTGTATACAATTGAAAAGCCACTAATGAAATTTAGTTAATTTATCAAATATTTATTTTATTGCATGTTATACAGTGGTTTTTTGGGGCAAACTTTAGAATTTTTTTTAATACTACACTTTGAATATTTAATTTGAATACTTCAGGTTTCCTCTTTTTTATTATTTTACAGGTGGTGTAATCCCAAAACAAGATTTCAATGAAACTTCTTCTAAAAACTATTTCGTTTACCTTAGTAAAGTAAAATCTTCAATTTGAACAATTTGAAGAAGCTTATAATTCATCCAGCATTCGCCCAACAGAACCTAAATAGACCATTCTCACTATTCGACATCAAAAAATACTAAATAGGCGGTAGTTCAGGGAAATTACCCTCGCCCACATATCGGCGATTCGGAATAGTATATTAAACAACGAGTATAATAAGGCGTACTTTTATCGCACACGTCCAAGTTTAGAAAACGAGCCGCCAAGCGGCAAGAACAAATGCGACTTTTAAAAGCAAAAAAGAATCAGCAGAAAATTGTACTAAAGTATTGGTGTACCAAAGTATGAAAATCAATTTGTGAACAAAATGGTATTTAGCTTAGCTTCTAGTAGACCCTGCCATTAAGTTTGATGACACCCTTGTAAAGTTTGTAACACCCCTGTGTGATACGTATATAGGTCGTATCCAAAGAGGCTCTTTTGTAAATCTATGGTCGTATCAGATAAAATAGGACGAATCAGAAAATGGATATGCAATATATGACTGAAATTAAACCTACAAAATTATAAAGGACTCTGTACAAGTAAACTGACAGGAAACTTTTATTGAAGTAGAAGTTTCTGATAATCGTAAAGATAAATGCGTTCCTTGGAAATGCCAAAAAAGTTGCGCAATTTGAGGCCTAATCTTATCATAAAACGTTTTAATAATAAGTATAATGAAACCTAATAAGAAAGTATGCTCTCTAATTTGGTATTTGCTTACCCACCTAGGATGTGACTAACATGTTCACATATTTTATTGACAATATAACAAATTTTCAAATTCATCTTTCTTTAAATTTTTAAAAATATATTGTCAGTTATTTTTTTTAATTTATATTGATTAATGAAAGTGATGTACGCTTCTATAGTCATTGGAATCCTATAAATTAGCTTATAAATGATGAGATGTTCTATAGGAAAACGTCGAAATATACAATAAAATACGGTTTGCACATGGTTTATTAAACTGGACCTTAAAACATAAATGATGAAAAGTTTATTTTTATTGCGTTCTCATCTTTTCAAGTTTTTTTTAAACATAAATTTCGTTTTCCATGGAGTCCTCCACGTGAGATTACGCCATGGTGATACTTCTCCAATCCTCGTGTTTCTTCCGTTCTACACGCACCCTTGAATCCAAAAATTGCGACGATCTTAAATTTGTAAGTACTGCCATTAATTATTCAAACTCATCGCACTTAAATTACCTAATTAAATACCTAATTAACATTTACAAAAATTGAAAATGGGCAAAATAATAATATTCCCAGAATAAATGGGGAAAATCCAATAACAACCATTACGATTCCTGATATTACAGAGGTATCTGAAAGACTTAAAAAGCTTGGTAATCATTTTAACATAAGGACGACATTTAAAACAAGAAACACTCTAAGATTAATACTTACAAAAACAAAACCAATTAATAATCATCAAAATACAAAAAAATTGTAATACTGATGTAGTTTTCCACTTAACACCAAAACACTATACTGCACTCGACGCGCGTTTCGCCAACTAAGTTGGCATTATCTGGAGATGATTAAAACTGTCAGTTACTGATTAAAAATGTTCAGTTTTAATCATCTCCAGATGATGCCAACTTGGTTGGCGAAACGCGCGTCGAGTGCGGTATAGTGTTTTAGTGTTATGTGGAAAGCTGTTTTCAAAAACTGGAAAACTGGAAATTTCTGTTTCCTGCTTTTTGTTATTTTACAGGTGGTGTAATCTCAGAAGAATTAAACTACAATGAACTTAAATTATCTACTTCATCAAATATCTTTCATCTGACGCTTAAACAGCAAATTTATAGATTTTGTCTTTGTGAAAACCTTAGACTGTTACCTTACACCTTACACTGCACTGTTAGTTTGCTGACTGCTGCTTCAGAAAGTAAGTAACAGTTAAGGTCGATTTAATTTTTTTCTACCAGCAGTGAAACTTTCGCCAACACCAAACATCAACAACGCCAACATCAAACACTTGACGGCTCTATCAGCTCCACAGGTGCAAACAGTTAATGTGCGCGGTATGAGACAAGAAATACAAATCCGGTGACCTGATTGGGCGTTTAGGCATTCTGGATGAAATACAACTTGAAAATAAGTTAGACCATTAAGTGACCAAGTTGTAGTCACTCGCAACGGTTAGACCATTTCACAAGAAATTAAACTCGTCAGACAGTCAGGCAGAACTAAAAACTAAGAGTGGAGTTACCAAGTTGTATATGGCCACTCAATGCTCTAAGTTTATTCTTTTTGAGGCTACATTAGCCTGATAACGCCCGGAAACAGTAAAAGAATGGTAGAAAGCGTAGAGTTAAGCTACATAAACATCATATATTATAGTATCACAGCCTTTTAGTTCGATATCAAGAAAATGGCATGATAAATAAAAACCCTCCTATCACAGCTTAACATCAAGGAAAGACAAGCGAAAAAGAGTATTTTTGTTCTTGTAATATAGCTAAAGAGCTACTCGAACTCAGCAAACCGAAATATCAATAAAAAATTTCACAAAATGATGCCATCTCGATGAAGATTGGTTTGTAAGTTTTCTGTATATGCCCTCAAGATGAACACAATTAATTTTGGGCTGTACTTACTTGCACTTATAAGTAAGACAGAGTAAAAATGTTAGAAGATACATACATGCTGATGAATACACATGCTTCATGAATATGTATCTTCTAAGCACAAGCGGCATTCAGTATCTTTTGCTAGGCCGCATTTGTACAGATGATATTTTAAACGGCAGTGACCAGTATATAGGCCAATTAAAGTTCGTAGGTGTAACCTGCTTAACTCTAAAAGTTATTTAGTTCTTGTTTTGGAAGGGCTTATTATGAATGCCTTGGAATGAACTAATTTTGGTAGTTCTTGCCAGTACTGGAGGATTTGACCCTCAGTCCAGGTCAAGAGAGTTCCTTTGGCCGTACTCGAGGATATGCCAAGCACCGGTTCTGGTCCGACAAATTCAGAAACAGCACCCTCCCTGGCTAGAGAGTTGGCTGCTTCATTCCTTTCATGGCCAGAATGGCCTGGGACCCAGACCAGAGTTACCCTATTTTTCCTACTCAAATGAGCGAGCGCCTGCTGACAACTCTATACCCTTTTTGAGTTACAACGGTAGGAACCAAGAGCTTTAAGAGCTGCTTGGCTGTCTGAGAAGATTTTATCGATTTGCGCGTAAGTTGCGTTTGTTCTAGCCTCTGTACACACAATTCGATGGCATAGATTTCTGTCTGAAATATAGTTGCATAACTACCAAGGGATGAGGATATTTTTACCGTTGGTTTGCAACTATACACATTGGCTCCAACACCCATAAAGTCATCAGTGTTTTGGAGCCATCAGTAAACCAACAACTATCTACCCTCAATAGGATGCAAGTACTAACCGCGGCAAATGTTGCTTGGTGTTCATATCGATAATATGAACGCCGAATCGCTACCACACTCCCTTAAGTTTCTGATCATAGTTATTGTCAATATTTCTAAATGGTTTGAATGTAGCCATGGAAAATGTATTAAGGCCCGCTAATATAAAAATTAGAATATAAATATACTGTGAAAAAGCTGTTTACGTTTATGCCAACTTACGGTATATCAAATTGAAGAATGATAAAAACATTTTCAGTAAAAAGATATGTGTCGGTTTTTATCAAGAAAAGTAACACCACAACGGTCAAATATTTGAACGAACCGTTTACGTGAATGACATTGTATGTCGCCTTATACTAGGGTATAAAAGTATGACAGAAATGTATTTATAAAGTATAACATATGAATGAATATATGCCTTTACTTATTATTTAAATATTATTTTCAAGTACAACAAAATATAGACAGCATAAGCAAAAAGACATACACGTGACATTTTTATAACAATGTTTAAAGAAACCTTTATTTTACTATGCATGGTTATTATATGCCACTTTAATATCTCTATTGTTATATATAATAGTGACAATAATATAGTGGTGGGTCAGCTGATAATGTATCCGAACTATCAGCCATAATTAGTGCTAATAATCCACCGTCGTGGCGCATATAACCACCGCAATTTATCTACTTGGGATTCGCACACGAATATTAGTGCATGAGCCTATTATATTTTGTAACTGTTTATTCTAAAATAATAATAAAATAAAGATTAATTAACGATACGGCTAATTAGACTAAAATGTTATAAGTTGGCTAAAATCCATCGAAAAATATAAAATTTTTAATAATGAAATATAAAACGAATAAGTACCTTACTAAGAATAATTATATATAAAAAAATAAGTAAGAATCAATACTTATTTTTTTAGTGAATGATAATTTTCCTTCCTTCCACACAATCAACATTAAATGGTTAAAACTAAAAATAATAAACTGAAAATTTCGAAAAAGTATTCTAGACAAGTATTCAAATAAATAGAAACGCCTTGAACGATAGTTTCTAAGGTGTGTAACCACTAGCATCTAAAGACCTACTGACTTTTATGCCTTCCAATATATCACACACTCAAAGATCACTAGACCACTTCTATTCCTTTGTAAATAACTCTTGCTTTATCAGATCTGATTCAATACCTATTACGAAAAGCCATATAATAATTAAAAAAAAATAAGTAAGAATCAATACTTATTTTTCTAGTGAATGATCATTTTCCTTCCTTCCACACAATCAATATTAATATGGTATAAAACGAAAAATAATAAGTTGAAAATTTCGAAAAAGTATTCTAGAGAAGTATTCGAATAAATAAAAACGTCTTGAACGATGGTTTCTAAGGTTTGTAACCACTAGCATCTAAAGACCTACTGACTTCTATGCCTTCCCAATATATCACACACTCAAAGATCACTGGACCACTTCTATTCCTTTGTAAATAACTCTTGCTTTATCAGATCTGATTAAATACCTATTACGAAAAGCCATTCAAGTGGCCAGCCGTTTGACGGTAATCTTATCAGACTCCGCAAATATAAAAAGTCGGCAAACTCTGAACCAAGGGACTGTCTCCTTTTTTTGAATAATACAACAACACTAGCAGTAGCCATGAATTCAAAGGTGCTTTTTGTGTTTATCGGACTGCTTGTGAACGAAGCAG
Organism: Pogonocherus hispidulus; assembly: GCA_963924545.1. Taxonomy (NCBI): domain Eukaryota; kingdom Metazoa; phylum Arthropoda; class Insecta; order Coleoptera; family Cerambycidae; genus Pogonocherus; species Pogonocherus hispidulus. The sequence continues at coordinate 83,293,188 of OZ004693.1, forward strand.
TCGGCCACGGTATGATGTTGGCTCCTCCAAGCAGGCGCTCCTTGTGGAGGTTCAATGCCCGCGCTCTTCAAGACTATGACGATAATTCGAACTTCTGTGGGGGTGCATACGTAAGTACCGTTCAAGAATTTTCAATTTTGTGTAAGCAGAGAACCAGTTAAATTATCTTTCTGAATTTGACCAGATACATTCGGAATGTGATTCAGTTCTTCACTACAGCTCTTTGATTTGTTATTCTCATTAAATCAGTCCACTTGGTTTCCTGTACTGGATTCTTGCATTATAGATTGTTTTTTGGTCTCATATGCCATCATACAGCATTATTTTCTACGTTTATCTGTGTTTCTATCATCGTGTATTTCTAGTCTCCTAATATCCCTGTATATTGGAAATATCAGTAGCATTGGTCTTTCTACCTTGTTCCTTGTACCTTGTTATTTCTACCGTCTTCTCCTTGATCTATCCTCCTTATTTTATTATTTTCTCTGGTTGGCTTCTTTATCTATCTAAACTCTAAACCATCGTAACGGCATGGTTTAATATTCCAACCCGTATTTTTTTTAAAGAGAAATTTTATTCAAACTATGATCCACACGTATTAAGCAAATCATTCGTAGACGGAAACGTCAACGAAACTCTTAATTTAATTATATGCTTCATCATTCAAAGAAAATATTCTTTCAGACATAGAAATTCTAAGAAACAAACTTCAAAATAAGCACACCTGATCAATATTTTACCTTAGAAACATTAATACATAACCGTTCACTAAAAAAACTATGTTGCGCTAGAGTGGACTTAATGTTGGGGAGAGTTTTATAAAGAGTTACTTCATTTATACTTCCAATTATTTAAATGCAAAAACAGCCTCTGGCTAAACAAGAAAAATATTGAATTTTCCCTTTTAAAAGAATACCAATTAAGAAGACATCTAAATGATGTAACTATTGAGACAACAATTAATAGGATAAATTTATGAAAAAAATTGACAGATTTTGCAATCCTTGCAACCATCTGAGACATTGGAAATGATAACACCATTATGAAATAATTATAAGCGCACCAATCATCCTATCAAATTAGACACTATTCCATTAAGCGAGTATGGTATTATAACTGAACACTCCCCGCTACCTTTCAGGCGCCGGCCGAGTGGTGCGCTATTTAGTGAAATCGACGGTCTGACTAGCTTCTTTCTAAGAATTGACATCTAGAGAGGCACCAGTATTCGCGCTATAAGACTGAGCGCGCGGTAATACTTCACTCTGAAAAGCGCGAGCGCTTTTTAAAAATTCGATAATTCGAAAACGGTTACAGATATCAACCCAAACTTTTTAAAAAAAACTTTTTCAATATATAGGGTACATTTTATTCGACGCATATATTCGAAGTTTTAATTTTACGTCATTTGTTTGGTAATATAGATGTACTACCAAAAGAGGTTTCTCTATTCGAAGCCATTTTTTTAATGGTGACGTATGAACTCAGAAACACGTGTCTTCGAAGTGTGCAGATAACGCACTCTAAGGCAATTTAAAAAAATTGTACTACTAAAAAATGTTGTAGATGCCCCAAAACAGCATGTTCAGGAAGAAAACACTTTTCCATGTTTAGGATATTTGTCCATGTATCTGGCTGAAAGTCATTTTTTTTTGTTTTTTTTATTGAAAAAATAAATTCTATTTTAACACCCAACAAATTTTCCAATATCATTTAAAAATAAATATTTTTTCTTTACATTTTCTCGTCCATAGTAGGTTGTGGTCGATGATATAAATTTTTTATTGGCAGAAATGGTTTTATTTTTGTAATAGATAACTGACAAGAATTTGAAATTAATTAAAAAATGAATTGGGAAGATATCAGAAGATAATACTATAAATTCATTCATTGTGGTTACTTTTACACCACCTGTAAAATAATAAAAACAAGAAACCATTAAGATTCAATCTTGAAAGGGGTTGGAACCTTTGGTGTGAAGAGAACACTGACGTAGTAAACTATTTACACCTAAACTATTGCGAAGGATCAGTGAATGGGGATTTCCTAACCAATAAAGCCGGCTCTATAGGATTGGCCCTCTGTCTCTATTCATACTATTTTTACACTTTACAGTTTCCAAACTCTCAAAAGCATTCAGCTGTTTGGAATTTGCCTAATTAGTCTTAAATTGCTACTATCTATTTTATGGTTGTTCTCAAACGTATGGTGGGCGACACTAGACTTATCTGTTCTACCATATTTGAGATGAGCCATATGTTCCTTGAGTCTAGTTTGAATTGACCTTCTAGTTTGTCCAACATACTTTTGATTGCAGTCTTTACAGCTAATTTCGTAAATCCCCGACTTCTCCTTAGTTTCTATTTTGTGTTTTGGATTGCCTAAAAGTTGTAGTTTATTTCCCGATGAATAAACCACTGACATACCTATATCTTAAAGAATAGATATGAATAAATCCAGTATCCCATTTGACATAACATTAAAATTCACAAGTGATTCATTAACATTTGGAATGAGAAAATATTGTCGAAGCACATTATTGACAACAAATCCCTAGCTAATGGGAATTTATTTGTTAACAAAAGTGATATGTATTAGTATATTGATATTGAATAATTATCATATACTTATGACAAATAATTTCAAATATCTCTTGATAACAGAAGTATGCGGTATTAAGTATAACCCATAATAGTAAAATAAATACATATTAATGTGGTACCCTTCAATCATCATTTCATTATCCTAAATTCCAGTGGAGGTGGTTTAACGGGACAGAATTTAAATTTGCATTTTGACTAATAATGTAGAAGTCAAAATAAGGAAAAAAGCCTTTAGGACACCAACAAAGAGTACCAGTTTCATTCAGCTTTTTATAAGTATGATTTATACTAACATTAACCATGGGATTTCTTATAAAAAATCCCACCAACTGGCTTCAAAGTCTCTTTTATTGTAAACGTACAAAAGCATACTTTTACTTCTTAAGTAATAAGTGGTAATAATCTCACACACTATAATTCCTGCTAAAGTCCTTGAACACAGATTTTAGGACAAAGGTTCAATGTAAGATCTACATTTCCAAATCAATAATCTGTGAAATTATCGTCAAATTCACTTCCTCTAGAAATTGGGCTTACTTTTTATGTAACTTTTGTATCTGAAAACTTTATAAAAACAAAACTGTCGTATTTTGTTGAAATATTACTATTAGTAGATTAGATACAACAATTTCGAAATAGGTATGGTAAATAAAAAAGCCCTCTATCAAGAAATGACAACTATGTAATTATAGAAAACAAAAGAATTATCACTTAAATATTTTAATTTAAATCTTGTTTTTCATAATCTAATCTTAAGTATATTTTAATTTATATACTATAGTTGTTTTCGATAAACACTGATTTAAAAGCATGAATATTTCAATTTCGTCATTTAAACCGAAGATTGATATCAGATATTCAAGGGGTTTTAATTTAATTATAATTAGTTGAGATTATCCAAGTTGAACTTGCGGTAAAATAAAGCTATCTGTACAAAAAATCTGTACATTAAATGTAACTATAATTGGAACATAGATTATGGATTTTTTGCGCATCAGTTTCAATTTATTTCAAATCTTGAGTCAGCCAAAATTGAAAAAAATCGCTTGAGGCGTACTCCCTTCAAATCAATGTTCAGACTTAATTTTGAAAGAAGAATGGTTATGTAAGGGTAAAGTGATATAGTTACCTTATTGGTTTGTCAGAGATCCAATAACATTTTAAAGTGTCGAAATAATTTACTGTTTATTTTTTTAAAAGGGCTTTAAAAAATCATGCCGAAAAAGTCTAATTAGTAATTAAATAATAAAAATTCCGTAACTATATTTTTAATTCTTTGTAACAATAAGAACGAACATGTTTCTTCAATCAAAAAAAAGTGTATTTTCCAAAATTTTGATTTAAAGAAAAATAGTCACTGTACATAGTATTGGCGTAACATAAGGGAATTAAAGCTAAACCTATTTAAAATATAATTGCCATCGCAATTATATTTCACCGCAATTCCGACTTGTTGTTATTGTTGGAAGACGGCGCGGTTACCCGCTGCACTCAGGTCTTTCGACCCATTGTGCATGCCGCTAGTCGAGAGCTATTGGAAGAGACCTGTACTATGCGCATAGGCCAACACCCGTTCTAGGGAAAGTTCTCTAATGTCCTGTGGCAGGAGAAACTCTGTACCCAGATGTTTGTGTCTTTTGACCATGTGGCAGGCACAGCGACAGAGGATGTGAATGGAGTCCTCGTTATCGTGTCCGCAAAACCTGCACCTTCTAGTGTCACTAAGGCTGATAGTGGAAAGGTGCTTGTTGAGATGTCCGTGACCTGTCAGCAGTCCTGTGACAATCCTTATGCTGTTACGACTTAGTGCAAGTATTGATCGAGTTGCGTTCGACCAAGGTCCTTCAATTAAGAGCCGGGTTTGTCGCAGCTCAGTTCCGTTCGACTATTCTTCCTCTGATCTTTTCTTGATCCAGTTTTCAATAGACCTTGTTACATAACTAGGCGGAAGCCCGAGAACTTGTTCGGGCCCGGTAAACTGTATACTGCCTATTCCCACCAAGTCTTGACTTAGTTATAATAACATTCTCTTAGTTTATTATCAAAAAAAGGCGCCAAGATCTTCAATAATGTTAACTTGTTCAAGAATTTGGGCGCCAATTTGATATTAGTTATCGCACGATATTAGTTAAACTTTTGTTTAATATAACATATTATATTAAAATCAATAATTTGATATCGCCCGGCATTTTGTCTTTCATTAAAATCAACTTCTATATTGTTTCAGGTACAACATACCCTGAACGGTGGACAATGTGGTCTATGTGGTGATTCTTACTCGGATCCTCATCCTCAAAATAATGAAAATACTGGTAAATTTGGAGTAGGAATTGTTATGGCCAAATACGAGGCTGGAAGTGTCATAGATGTAACAATCAAACTAACGGCCAACCATGTTGGTGCATTTACTTATAGGTATGTTAGTAATAATAATAATAACTAATTTTTATTGGTACATAAAGAATTACTATTTCAAATACAAGTAAGTAATAACACATATCCAAACGTAGAGTTTGGAGTAAGTTTCAGTTTCCTACTTGCTGTTATGTGATGTGTTGAAATCACTTTATCTTTTATATACCTTCGTTTTTGTAATTACATTTTTCTGATAAAAATATGACGTGACAGTGTGGCAAGATGAACTATCAAAAGTAGTATAGAGAATGCTGGTGAACTGTTCCTTTTATATATCTTCTATCCTTAGTAATCTCATAAAAAGGTTCAAATTGCCGATTAAGGACATACTTTGTGTTTCAGTTTGGTGTATTTACTTGTAAATACCTGAGTTTCCATGTTAAGATGAAAGTTGATTTGAAACTGAAATTGAAACTAATAAATATTATCCAAGCTTTTACAGGTGGCCCCAATATATTTTTTCATTACGAATTGGTTTTAGTAAAAGTCTTAACATATCTATTAGAATACTTCTGTGTTCTCTTTTATTATTAAAGTGACGGACTTCTAAAACAATCTCTTGATGAGTTTTATAATAATATTTAAAGCCTTATACCTTTTCTCTTATGAAATAATCACTATCTTTAAAATGTTGAAGAAAAAATTTACTCATGGTGTTCACAACAGAAATGTGTTCAGGTTATAAAGGAGTAAATTTGTCTAAAGCAATTCCTTAAAACTAAGAGAATTGCGAGATAGTTGACTATCAGGGCGATTAGCATGAATAATGATTACTCACATGGGTTGAAATATCAACATATTAAAAACAAAATTTTTTATAAGCAGTAAGTTTTCTGAAATATAGTAGTTATGATCAAGCTATCAAAAAACAATTTTTCGTTAGATAAAATGACCAATTCGCCTTGTGCAAATCTTTCACAGTAATAATAACTATTTCTTTACCAACTATTTTCTTTCTGCTCTACACGGTGAGCCAGAATAAAAAGATGCAATTTTAAAATTATTTTTGCCTTCTTCATTGTATTTGATGAAATCTGATTAGATGGACAATTGAATAGGGTATTCAGTTACTTATAAAGGCAACGCCTTCTGTCTTGTAGGCGATTCCATGGGAACCCTGTATTGTTTTCCAATTTTTCTGGTGTTAGCTTTACATATTTCTATTAGTAAAATAAAATAGTATTAAACATTAAAAAATCTATTTCGTTCTGATTCCATAAAGAAATATTATTAATGAGTAGACACATGTACAGGGTAAGGTGGTAAGGTACCGGCATACATATATTTTGAACTAGCCTGTAACTCCTTGATCTTTGATTCTACAAAAAAAAAAATTAGTCATTTGAAGATTCGCAACTAAGATTCAGAATATACTATAAGAAACACAATTGGGCATCTGAGATTGGCCTATTAAACGGCCCATCCACGATGAGACCTATCAGAGACATGCGGCGATACAAGGTCTTAAACACATATTTCAATGTGAACGGTGGTGTTGTATCGGCTAGTGTCATGCATTACTGAGACGTTATCATTGAGACAGACTTTAGTCGACTCTAGTTTTCTAATGCATTGAGTGATTAGAGACGAAAAAACAAAAATAAGCGTTTCTCCATCCTCAATTAATTTAGGAAGTCGTCTTTTTCATGTTGCAGTTCGCATATCAAATTCATATGGGTTAAGATCCTGTACAAATAATTTTCTTTTCACTGAATAATTTCTTTAGCTCATCTTGAAGGGAGTTCTTAGCTCATGTTGTATTTTTAGACCATTATATTTCGTATTACACGGCACTAATCAGTTTAGATGATTTTAATTGTTGCTTACAAGCCACTTTAATCTGAATTATCCACTTAATAGGCAGATAATCAAAATCAGATTGTATTAAAACCTATTAGTAGCAAATATAGCTTGTTTTTGAGATCCGTCTGAAGTTAGATCAAGAGATAGAATTATCGTTATACGCTAAATCTCAGAAATTAACATCAACATATTTTGATTTACGTGTTGACTGAGATTTGGACAGCGAAATAAAAACAATATTTTGCACGTAGGTACTGTTCTTTAAGACACGTTTTTGTCGAAGTACTTATAAGTAGATCAAATATTCTATTTATTTGATAAACAATCCTCCGAGATTGAATGAAAACCACAGAAAAAATATCCTGCCAGAGATTGAACATTGAGTGGTGTTCATTAAGACAAATCCATGACGCAGTAAATTAATATAAAAAAATTAGATAACTGAACATTGGAAACGAAAAGAATGACGGATTATACATTTAATTTTAAATTTCTAAGGGTGTTGAAAAAGAACAGTTGATAAACATGTATCTATTAAATACAGTTTGTTTTGTTGAGGTCCGCATGGTTGATGTCCGAGTGGTTGACAGATAACCCTCGAGATTACCTGAAGATATTTTTCAGAGGTACTGGAGTGATGTTCCTGATTTAGTACATAGGATTCATTAGTTCTTGCTTATTTATACCCGCTTTAGCCAAATTTGAGACTGCACTTGAGTGATGGGAATTATTTGATATAAGTTTCTTCTTTAGTATTTAATATAATTTTGTCTGCTGACACTTTAGTACATTTATGTATCTCATTCACTTCGATCGGTGTATTTTTATACCAACCATTTGAATACTATTTTTTTAAAAACTGGTTAGCGGTTAGAAATAATATGTGTTGTAATATGTGTTGGGTCCCTGATGTAGTATTTTATAATATAATCTTACTGGGCATATATAGCTATTGTCTCCATTTTTAATTAGCCGCTTTCTATCACAGTATTTGGTCGAGTCACCTTGACAAATTTTAGAAAATATAGTATTGTATTCAATAGGATCGGTGAGCATATTATCATCAGACTTTTCTTCTTTAAAGTAATATATTTTACAACTTGCTGCTTCACTACCTCGCCATGCTACTGTTTTAAAAGTCCTATTGGAGTATTTTCGTCACAAATCACCGCCATTTTGCTAATTTAGTTCTTAGTTAATGGAACTGAACTCTGTACGTTTTGTAATAATACTCCGTAACTGCTTGGAATCTCGATCTTCACGAGCAGCTGTTTTAAATATATGTAGTAGGTTTGCAAAGGGTACATATGAAATATTAAAATATATTCGTAGTACATATTTTGAATCAATTGCGATTCATGCAATCTGCGATCAATGCAATCTGCGAGGAAATCCAATGGCAAAATAGTATCTATAATTTTTAAAGGAAAGATATTTAAGAAAGCGTCTTTGTGGCATTTTTAATTTAACTTTATGCACAGTGTAACTAGGATCCCATATAACTGACGCATATTCTAGTTTTGATTTAACAAATGAGTTAAGCAGATATTTCAGGGTAGACTCAGAAAACTCTTAATTCCGTATGATAAAGCCTAAATTCCTGTAAGATGCGGCAGTTATCTCGTTGATGTGGCTAACAAACGACTATTTGGAATCAAATAATACTCCCAGATCCCTAAATTCCTCATATTTAATTAGGCGTTGGTTATTTATAGCGTAATCACAATTAATAATATCACGCTTGCGGGTAAATGTCATGGACATGCATCTTGAAATATTCGGTTGCAAATTATTAGTGTTACACCAAAACCATAGTGGTTCAAGGTCGTTCTGTAAAGCCCCACGGTCGTCCACTCCTGAAATCGAGATGTACAGGGTATTCGCGTATATTTTGACCCCTACCTACAGGGGTTATTAAGTAACCACTTAAGAAGTAGAAAGTTAGAAAAATAGTTTAAATATAAAAGTTGTTTGGTTTTTCACGTATTGTCCTTTGGCTAGGTCGAAAAAAAAATTGCATGTCGTAAATTTGAGAAAACCAATTGAACATAATATTTTTAAATGGGACACCCTGTATAATTTTAGACGCTTGGGAAAAACATTTTTCTCTGATTTCAAAAATATATATTTTGTTGACATTTGCACTGACAGTTTTCGAAATATTTAATATTTAATATTTACAATAAATTATAAAAAAAATTTTTAAAAATGAAAATATCAGAAAATCTTTAAATTACTAAGGAGGTTACATCGAAATTCGTTAAATATTTTTTATTACTGTTGGTTTCTAATGTTAAATATTTCTAGTTCGTTGTATTTTTTGTATTTTTTATGGTACTCGCTGTCGAATATTTTTTTCGACCTAGCTAAAAGATAATACATGAAAAACCAAACAACTTATGTATTTAAATTGTTTTTCTAACTTTCTTAATAACCCCTGTAGATAGGGGTCAAAATATACGCAAATACCCTGTACAATTTTAGGTCTTCTGCATAAAGCAAAGTTTTGCAATGAAGACTATTGATAATGTTGATAATGACTATTTGATAATGTTAAAGTTTACCCTAAAAAATACTTGGATAAGGAAATAGCTACGTCACAAATCAGATATTAATAAAATAAGATCAAAGGTATTTTATTGCAATATATTAATGGTAAACGTTGAAAATTATGTACAAGAAAAAAATAACGATATGTTTATACAGTGGAGATACTACATTCAATAAATACTTTTTTAAAATTGCAGCTTGTGCAGATTAGAAGACCCTACCCTGCCTGAACCTGGTGAAGACTGTTTCTTGCCTCTCCTATTAGCAGACGGTTCCAGTCAATACAATGTATCGAAGACTGAATTCGATATTATAAACCAGGTTCAGCTTCCTGAAGAACCGTGTGAAAGATGCGTCATTCGCTGGCAATACACTGCAGGTATGTAACAATATTTGCATTTAAGAACATCCATGCCTGGTGATAAATATTTTTTGACGAGGCATTTCGCTATTTCGTATTTACATATGAGCCATTTAATATTTCGGTACTATAATCAAAGTATCATATTTCAATTTTTCATTTGGTCAGTATGATGAAATCGCCATTTGCCTTAATATTTTACTTTATAATGATACCTAAACTTTTACTAACAGCAAAATTGAAAATAGTTCGCCTGTTTAGAGATTTGCAGTTTCAACGTTTTTACACACAACTCATTAAGTATAAGAAACAACTAATTTATAATTCTAGGCTCCAATAAGTGGACATAAATACGTATATTAATATGCTTTATACGTTTTAACGTATATTTTATGTGAATATTAATATGAATAATATTTAATAATACATAAACGCGTTGAAGGACTGATACTAAACCACATTATGTACCATCAGAAAAAAATTAGATCTCTAAAATTATTGTCTCTTTATGATGTTACGCGTGACGAATACGGATTCTGATTGGTTAATTTCTCTACACCTAACTGAGACGTTTTGTTATACCAACAACTTCGTTAGCTTGCGTTACATAAGAAGAAGATTACTACGATTAAAGTATTAGCTACTATTATCAAATTTAACGTTTATACAAATAATGATTGGGTTACTAGAATCAGGTCAGTTTTCTTAATGCATTGTTGATATTATTCGTTCTTTTACTGAAATTTTAGTAACATTACGAACAACTTGATTTATAATTACTAAATTAAAATTGAATTAAAGGTTTATTACATACAAAGATAACAATTTATTCCATATCGCTTATTTATATCTAAAATATAAGTTTAGTTAAAGTTTAGCTAAAAATGTTATAAGAACTATGGCTGTTTTATATGAAGTAAACTGTGCTTTACCAAATGGTTTTAATTATAATTAATAATATTTTTCCTCAGTGTAATTAGAACAGGTTAAGAGTTGCGAAAATAGCAATTTTAGAAATTGGCCTAGCGTTGGTCCGGACACATGAACATATTCGTTTGTAATTTGGTGTATTTGTATTTTGGTGTTATGTGGAAAACTATGTCAGTGTTCTCTTCACACCAAAGGTTCCAACCCCTTTCAAGATGTTCTTTTGTGTATATATATATATATATATATATTTTTTTTTTTTTTTTTCAAAAAAGTGTTCTTTTGTAGTTGGTTAATTGAAACAGACTGCAAACAAACATATGCTGTTTTTAAGCATCAAGTCATAATGGCAGGGTTTCTAGCTTACCCTCTTTAATTTTTATCACCCTCTAATGGTTTTCGAATTCCAAATGAATAATTCTCATTCACATGATGAGTAGCCATCACGTTTAAACTCTGTGGTTCCTGCTTATATTATTAAACATTTCTTGTCCTTCTAGTTTTACTCTTCACCAGTGTTCTCTTCCCAATTTAGTAATATTTTCAAAGTAATAGAACCTCTTCTTTCACTTCATACTCCTTCCAATTGATAGTTTCTAGTGCTTTTTGTTTATCGATATATACAAGAATTAGTCAGATTAGTATTATCTTCAAATACCATATCCATATATGAGTTCTTATGCTATACCTTATACCTTGCACATTATAGGTTTAACGTTACTATGTTATTGATAAGTTCTGAGTGGGCATTTCTTAATATAAAATCATCGACCAAGAGTAATCTCACTAAACGAGATGGCATAAAAGAAATTATTAATGACCGCCTTCTGATTGAAATCAGGTTTGTGAGTGCTCATAATTAGTTAATTCAAGTTGTTACAGGTAAAGTAAGCTTGATTTGTCAAAATTCGTTGTCAAAAAAGTTCATGTTGTTTAAAAAAATTAGTTTTTCGTTACTTTTTTGATATCCGCAAGAATATATTTCCATAACTTGAACTCTTTTTTAAATATTAAGTATTTATATAGCATTATTAATCATTATTCTCAGTGTAAAATAGTATTACCTAAGATGTGCATTGGTTACAATTATCGTGACGGCTGTGGTTTAAACATAAACCACAGCCGTCACAAACATTTTGTTTTCTGTAAATGTTTGAGCGTTAGATTAGAGTGAAAGGTATACAAAAAAGTTAATAATATAAATAATAAATAAATAAATAAATGAATAATGGTAAATGAATACCTAATAATCGAACTCCAAAGTTCGATTGTTATTTTAAAGGGGTAGTCTTGTGCGTGAGAGGGGACGATATATTATGTATTTTTTTGGTGATAAAAATATTATTTTTTTGCTGCAGGTAACAACTGGGGAGTCTGCACTGATGGAACATCCGGACTAGGATGTGGGCCTCAGGAAACCTTCCGCAATTGTGCCGATATCACTATACTATAATCTAAAATACATTTGTCATCAGAATAAACAATGTATATAATAAGTAACATGTATTTATTTTTACTTATGTTTTTTAGATCAGTAAGGAATTTTATTTTTATATTTTTCATTTGTACGTACCTACACGTATACAAAGTATTATGCGATATATTGTGTTTCCTAAATAATTTTTATTATTTGGGTTTAATGATAATACTTAGTACATTGTTTTAGTTTACCTGTAATTTACTTCCCTTTTTATAGTTCTCATAATTGTATTTGTATATATTTATTCCGCAAATATGTTAAAAGTACAAGATTATGTTTAATAGAAAAATATATCTCTTTCAATAAATATTTACATGTTTATACAGAAACTGATAATTTATATATACCTACAGTGTGACCAAGATTATTAGTATAACGTAAATGTAATGTAAAGCATAATGGAGTAAATTTTGCATGGTGGAAGTAGGTTGTAGGAAGTAGGATTAAAGATCACTTTTTGACTAAAAAATGTTGCCACTTCCGGTTTTACCGGAACTAACACCGACTCTCGTTTTTTTTTATGGAATACCCTGTATATTATTATATTTTTTTGGAATCTACGTTATTTTCGGAAGAACGTGTTTATGCTGTTGGAAATTAATTGAAAGCCAACACATTTCGCTGATTTGACACCTATCGATAATTTTTTTTTGAGAATGCAAATCCCTTTGATTACATTACATAAACATTTTTCCGTTTAAACATTTAAATATTTCAGTGAACGATGGTCTTTTCACACGCCGAATGAGACACCTTTCAAACGATTTGCGACACGTTCTAGGTACTATGCTAATAAAAAAAAAACGTGCTCATAGCGGCTCTGGCGCCATCTATCAGTTGTCAAAATTTTGTTTGTGGGGAGAAAGAGTATTTTTATATCATTCATTCTATATTTTGTTTGAGGTGTATATCTCAACTCGTGGGAGGGGGGGTAGATTACTTTAGGAATGTACTGTATATGTGAAAATATACTGGGTGTTCTATTAAGACCACCGTAAGTTAAGGGTATATTTTCTTAAATATACCCTATATAGAAATAAAATACCAGACCTCATAGACTTCTTTATAGTACGAAATATATCAGCAGTCTATATCCAAGTTGATGAAGCATGGGACCTGAATTCAGATCACTCTCCCATACTTCTCACCCTCAGCGATACCATTATCCAAAAGGAAAAAGCTCCAAGATTAACAAGCAAATTAACAGATTGGCAGAGTTTCAGTATGGATCTTGAAAATGCGATCGATCTAGCAGTTCCATTAAGAACGGCAGAACAACTGGACGACGAGGTGGAATTGTTCGTTACCAATACACAGAAAGCAGCATGGAATAATACCCCCCCTATAATACAGCGGACAAAGGGAAACAACTATCCTAAAGAAATAAGAGACTTAATCTCTGAAAAAAGGAAGCTCCGGCGGAAATGGCATTACACCAGAGCTCCAGCAGATAAAACTAGACTCAATAATGCCACTCAGCATCTAAAAAGAGAAATAGAAAGGATTAAAAATGAGTCTATTCGTGAGTACCTCAGTGAGTTGACAAATAATAAAAACACTGACTACTCTCTTTGGAAAGCTACAAAGGGATTAAAAAGACCAATAATTCAGAATGCTGCAGTCAGAAATACAGATGGTAGCTGGGCTAGGAATAATATGCAAAAAGCAAATAGGTTTGCAGAACATCTTGAAAATACATTTAAGCCAAACCCAGGAGAGGAACTATCAGAGTTGGAAATACCTGCTCAGCAAGAAATAAACATCACACCAACTTCCCCTAAAGAAGTAGCAAAAGAGATAAAAGAAAACATCGATCCCAAGAAAGCACCAGGCTTTGATCTAATCACTGGAGAGGTATTAAAACAACTTCCAAAGAAAGCTATAATCAAACTAACACATCTCATTAATGCTTCATTTAGATTAAGGTATGTTCCTAAAATGTGGAAAGTGGCAGAAGTCATTATGACACCCAAACCAGGGAAAAACCCCCATGAAGTTTCGTCTTATAGGCCGATATCCCTGCTACCTGTAATATCAAAATTGTTCGAAAAAATTCTACTGAAAAGATTGAAACCAATCATGGATGAGGGTAATTTAATCCCAACTCACCAGTTTGGATTCAGAGAAAGCCACTCCACCCTAGATCAAGTACACAGAATTACTGACGTAATAGAAAAGTCGCTAGAAAACAAAGAAGTCTGTTCAGCGATATTCCTTGATGTTGCGCAGGCTTTTGATAAAGTGTGGCATGATGGGTTAAAATATAAACTAAATAAGTTACTTCCATATAAATACTCAGAATTATTGGAATCAAATATCTCAGATAGACTCTTCAGAGTCAAACAAGATGAAGCATACACTGAACTAAAAGAAATCAAAGCAGGAGTACCACAAGGAAGCGTCCTAGGCCCTATCTTATACCTGATTTACACCAGTGATATACCACAGTTAGAGCAAAACACAATAGCCACGTTTGCAGATGATACTGCCATTCTTGCGACAGGAAAGGGCTATGAAGAAGCTGCAAACAAACTGCAAATATCAGTTAACCAAATCAATAACTGGACCAGAAGATGGCGTATCAAACTGAATGAAACCAAATCAGTGCAGATTAATTTCACAAATAAAAGAGAACAACAAATACCTATTAACATGAACAATGCCCAGATTCCATATGCAAACTCAGCAAAATATCTAGGCATCACATTAGACGCAAGACTTCGCTGGAAAGTCCATGTTAAAAAGAAAAGAGAAGAGCTAGACATCAGATATAAGAAAATGTACTGGCTACTTGGTAGACAGTCCTGCCTATCAACTTACAACAAAATACTGTTGTATAAACAAATTCTCAAGCCAGTATGGACCTATGGAATACAGCTCTGGGGCTGTGCCAGTAAGAGCAACATATTAATTATTCAAAGGTTTCAGAACAAAGTACTGCGGAACATCGTCAAAGCGCCTTGGTACATCAGAAACAGCGACCTTCATCGAGATCTTCAGATGGACACTGTAGAGCAGACAATTAATAAATTTGCACGGACTCATGAACAACGACTCCATCAACATGTGAACATCGAGGCCATCCAGCTCCTCGACAACACTAACATAGTAAGAAGGCTCAAGAGGGTTAAGCCCTTTGAGTTAGTGAAGTGATTATGTCAGTATAAAAACACAGCATTGTGCGGTTAGTGTTACACGTTAGTGTTAGTGTAATTAAGTTACCAGACTCTAAGGTACACTAGTGAGTAAGACCTTAGCTCTAAAATTTTCAACTTTAGTTAAATTAGGATAGAACTAAATTACTCATTGATCTCCCTTTGATCAGATTGTAATAGCAGCAAAATAACCTTCAAGGGGTATTTTCTATATATATATAAAAAAAAAAAAAAAAAAAAATTGTATTTTCAGAAATATCAGCGACAAGTTCAAATAAATATCCATAACTTTTATATATCCATTTATTTTTCTCAAAGAAACAAATCTGAAATAACTTCACGGTCAAAATAATTATTTGTATGTCACCCTACAGTGCCACCATGATAATATTCCTGGAAGGTCTAGTCAGGCCCAAGCATGTAAACATGGATTTGGATTGGTAGTAAATAAATGTATACCTGGCATTCATAGATCTAGAGAAAGCTTTTGACAAGGTACCAGGGGAAAAATTATGGGAAATCTTAAAAAGAAGACGAATTAACAGTAAAACAATAAGAATTATACAGAACATATACAAGAATAATATTAACTGCGTCATAAATAATAACAGAAGATCAGAAGGTTTTTCAACAAAGGAAGGATTGAAACAGGGAGGTGGATTGAGCCCCTTACTGTTTATTATATTCATGGATGAGATTATAAAGAAATGTTCCGCAAAGACAAAGAAGTTATAAGTATGTAGGATATAGAAATTTACAGAAAGTTGGCATTTCAGAGGGAGCATTTGCAGACGATATAGTAATTATGACAGCAAGTGAAAAGGACCTACAAAATAATTTAGAGTTATTACAAGAAAATGGAATGACAATGAATATAAGTAAAACTAAAGTAATGATAGTTGGCGAAGAACAAGACGAAGTAAATATACAACTAGAAGGTGCTAAAATAGACCAAGTGAAATCTTTTCAATACTTGGAAATAGAGGACAGTGGAAAATTAGAAGTAGAAATTAATAAAAGAATAGAAAATACACTGCAATTGTATTACGCGATGAGCAAGAAATTTATATACATATAAGAGAGAAATATCAAGAACCACAAAGATAAATGAAAAAGCAGAAGAGCAAAATACAGGCCGTAGAAATGAAATATCTTAGAGGAATCAGAGGAGTCACAAGAAGAGATAGATTGAGAAACACAAAAATAAGAGAAGAATTAAAAATACAGTCGACTCTAGAGTTCATTGAAAGACGACAATTAAGTTGGTGGGGCCACCTAGAGAGAATGGAAAGTACAAGACCTGTCAAACAAATATGGAAGGCAAAAATACTGAAGAGAAGAAAAAGAGGAAGACCGAGGCAAACTTGGGATGGAGTAATAGGAGAAATACTGAAAAAAAAGGGAAAAACATGGACGAATGGAGAAATATTAGCAAGAAATAAGAAGGAATGGGCGAAATTTGTATATAATTGATAGTAGAAATTTGAAAATGAAATGAAATGTAATATAACTGCCCTACACCTAAATGTAGCAAAAAGGCTTTCTGATAATATATATAGTAAATAAATGTTTTGTGTATTTACAGGTATACCACGAGGAAATTAATAAAAATTAAATCAACATTTGAATAGTTTGCTGTTGAATGTTGCATGCAATTATATCTAAGCAGTGTTAAATTAGGTAAGAGTACAAATGAAACTTTAGCAATACAATTTCAGCATATAGTGAATTGTCTATTGTGAAAAAGTCTACAATGAGCGAATGATATAAAGGATTCAAGATAATCAAGGAAGGACATGAGGACTTGAAAGAAAATTTATCTGTAAAAATGTGGATAAAATAAACAATTATTGAAATGGAATTAACTAATATAGCATAATATCAAAAAAGTCCAAGTGTTATAATTACAAATCAAAAGAATGTTTTTATTTTTTGAAAATAAAATAAAGACACTGAATTTATTAGCAAAAAAATAAATCAACATTGTTTCTCTGAAATGCTGATAAAGCTTACATGAAACAGTTCGTAAGAAGCGTACCACTTGCCCCAACAATTGGCTTGACAAACACCATCAGAACACCTCAACGCGAATACGTTTGATCAAAAAAACAGATTATAAAATTGCCTTTATTTACTAGAATTGACATTTTGTGACTTTTGGGTATCCCAATAAATGAAAACAATCCTAAAATGACGCTGATTTGCTGACGTTTCTCACATTTAGAAGCATGTGGCGTAAATACTGCAGAACATTCTGGAGGAGAGGTCCAGAAATGATTTGATGGGTTGTGTAACTTGGTGTATCACAGCTCAAGTAGTATTTTGAAGATGATGATAATCATAGTCAAATAAAGTGTTTATCAGTCTATCGCAGGAATTTCACTGTCGGACCACGTGAAATAAATTACTTTGTCTTCCATTATGGTCGAATCGCTATTTTACTATAAAACTAGTTGTTAAATATTGTGGATTTGTGACACTTTAAAGCAACTCGGTGAACGACGTAGGTGTTTAAGTTAAAAACCTACCAACCAAAAGACAAAATAATATCATCAAATAATATCAAATATCAATAGCATTTCTTTTGATGTGAATCTTACTAATCAAATCATCTACAAAATCAGTAAATTGCAAGGATTGAGAGAAAAATAAAGTCCATTTAGTGGTCTATAGCAAAACCCAACCTCACACTATCTATCTCTGACTTGAATAGATTATCTTCATCATATTCTTTAAAGGAAACCATTTCGTGTAAATATACATCAACTGTTGATTATCTGGTATGTATTGTTTGTATTACGGATCCAGATCAAAAGATTACCCTCTATAATTGGTAATTTTCATCCTGAACATTATATTAAATACTATGTTTTCTACTTAGATTCTTCTGTTTTTTGATTACTACTACTTCTTTCAATCTATTATTACTGTTCCTAATTATATAAATAATGTATTTGGTAAAATGATTAATATTTATTTAAATAATTACTAAAATTAAAACTGACAACCTATACATTATTTGTGTAAAATATTCCTGAGAAAAAGAGTTGTTTGGAATTACTCAAATAAAAATATGACAAAAATCAAATATTGATAACAAAATGAGTCAATCCTTCGACAAAAATTAAATATTGGTTTTTCTGGATACTGATACAAAACATTGGATTAGGGTAATCTCAATGGAATGCAAACGTCGTAATCTTATTGTACGTTTTCAAAGAAAAATATGAAAACATTTTCAGTAATGCAATATGTAGGTACTTGTAAACATCATGCACAAGACAATTGTTTATTTAGAGGAAACGATTTCTACTGATAATGCTGCTGCCAAAAGATAAAACAATAGAAAGATATAATTAGATAAACTCCTTTAACCGGAACTGAGTTCTCAAATCATTAAAGACAATTACCACTAACAGTAAATTTCTATATATACTTAAAATTAATTAAAAAATTATTTATTTATTTATTTATTTATTTATTTATTTATTTGTAATACACCATTCAACAGACAGAATCCAATTAATGAATGGGAAAAAGACTATCCAGTAAATTTATATACATACCTATAGAGTACAAAATATGTGAAAAACAATAATCACTATATAAACATCTAATAGACAAAAAAAAAATGGAAAAAAATGGAATACAGTGACCAAAAAAGGTATAAAAAAAACAAAAAAAAAACAATCATATGAATAACCGCGAGTGGTAAACATATTTATTTCTATACTTATAGGTATATTACGTTTAAAGTGCCATTTAATTCTGGCACCTGCACATAAAAGCTGATGCAAAAGTTTGCTTACCACTAAAAATATGGATACCTGTACAACAAATTGAAAAGTGATTAAATGGGAAAAAATAATATTCAGTGAAGTATATTCGTTGCTGCACCATAACCATGCAATATTCAGATTTGAAATATATGAAGTCATCATAAAGTAAGGGGTATACTTCTTTAGTCTTATATAATTGTAAGAAATCAAGCTAGTAGCAAAAAGTAAATGGACTCTAGTTGCTTCAATAATTGGATTTTACTGTATCTATGGAAAACAAAAGAGTTATCGTGTCAACTGCTGATACAAGTGTCAAACGTAATCATTGCGATTTAGAGAATTGTTCACATTTTGTGAATTCGTGGCCTCCAAGATCATCTGATCTTAACCCAGCGGATTACTGGCGTGGAGTTTTTTTAAAAAATTTGGTGTTTATAACACGACCAACTACGCTGCAAGAATTAAAAGACTATTAGGGAGTAAATTGCTGCAATTCATCCAGAAATGGTGAATGCTGTGTACAATTTGGAGGAACGGTTGGTGATTGTACAGCAACAAAATTGACGACATATCGAACATTTTGGTTAACCACTGTTGGACATAAGAAATTTCATTGTTTAAACAATCGAATTTTTTTCATATCCTGTTACTAACTTAATTTGTTAAAAATACATAATAAGATGACATATATTCCTTTATGATAACCTTATATATATCTACCTTAAATGCACAGAACTATGCAAGTAATACCCTTTTTAGTAATGTCTTGGTAAAATATGAGACAAAGGCAAAAAGTTTCTGATTTTTTCTCCTTCTTATCTCAGCCCCATTTAACAAGAAATAATTGAAAACCGTGTTTCAGGAATACACAAAACTTTTTTAAATAAAAAACCTTGAGTATCCTACAGATTTGTGTAGGTAAATCATTTAAGGTTATATCAAAAGAATATGCCGAGGATCGCGTCATATTTTGCTCTTATGGCATATGTTTTCGAGAATGTCGACCATATATTTAAAGAAATATCCATAAAATCCTATTGAGTTGGAAAACATTGGTATAGTATCGGTGAAAAGTATTTCCGTCTGATTTAGACCCATTTTCATAATCAAATTTAAAGGAACTTTAGCTAAAGCTACATTTTTGTACCTTGGATACAATTATTGTTTCAATATTAGTATCCAAGTTTCCAAGGTAATTAAAGGCCTAAATGACCTTTATTTTTTATTATGAAATTCGAGCTTACAATTTTTGAGACAATTAATTGTAGCCAAGGTATTAAAAAGTTAATTTAACTAATGTTCCTTTAAATTTGATTTGAACTGGCTCTTAATAATAGAAAGTTAACTTTTACTTGTATCAGAGATGCCAGTTTTTGCTTCAGTGTCTATAGATGTGATGCAAGAAAGATACCTACCAACTTGAAGAAAGTGCCATTTTCTAGAAATATTTTTTAAATTTGCATTCCAAAGTGAATGAGAATAATGAGATAAAAAGTTTAGGGTATATAAAACATTAGGTGTTACAGATTTTCGAACTATAGAGCTTAATCTATGGAGAGCTTCTGCTTCTGGTTCTTCTTTTAGAATCCATAAGTTGCTACCTTTAATGTTACGTTGTGGAATACCTAATAATGGTACATGTTAATTATAACGTCCCTTGCAATCGATAAAATAAAACAGTCAACGAAAGAATTCGTGTCTGTTTTTAACTTTGCAGTTCAAGATACGCAAAGGGACTATACATATAATGAAATTGTTTTCCTAAAATTAAAATAGACATAAATCTTGTGACCTACTTCTGGGGATTTAACGTATATTGGCCAGTCCCAAAGATAATCAAATAATTAGGAAATTTTATATAAATATTTCAAAAATGTGTATGGATTAATCCATCACACAAACACTGTTTTATCTGATATTGAAGTAATTACTAAGAAAAATCTCGCAACCTGAAAACTAAGCGTAATCTTATCATTTCTCGACAATATAAAAACGAAGGTACACTTACCCCAACCAGGTATTTTGTGAAATTTAAGAAATAAGAGCGCTAGTCCAAGATGTATAGAAGTATAGTTTTAATGTTGGTACCAATTCTAGTTAAAGGTGCGCTTGGTCATGGCATGATGTTGGAACCTCCAAACAGAAGTTCGCTGTGGAGGTTTAATTTGTCTGACATATACAACTACGATGACAATCAAAATTATTGTGGTGGGCTATCCGTGAGTATTTTTGCTGTGTATTGTTCAAAATGTATTACTACAAAAAAAAACCGTGGATCAAAAATGAAGTGATAAAATAGAAACAGTGACAAAATATCCATTTGGTGACTACCACCAAGCTGCAGGTGGATTTATATGAGATAATGAACATTTTGCAACTTGTAGGAAACAAGAACCTAGATAATTTTTGGCAGGTGTAATATTGTAATAAAATTCATACTGTTATTATTCTAGTTATGTTTCTTAAATATTTAGCTTTTCTATCATAAAGTGAAACAATATTTGGTAAAGTTCCTCGTTTTCTTTTTATATATTTTGTCGACTTTCTTTTGTCTTGTGCTAGGTCTTTAAGACTCCTTTTGAGGCTGCGTTTCTTACATTAGAATTTTATATTTCGTTGGTCTGTCATCTCCTGATTACCCTTAACTGGCCTAATCTGATTATACATAAAAATGGGGGTTAGTTCCAGCTTTGAAGACTATGCTTATTTACTTCACTATTTAACATGAACGTGCGTTTGTTGGAAAATCAAATACGGAAGTACTTTAGAGAAGATTTGAGTAATGAGTCAATTCCTTATTAAAATATTCAGAAAATTGAATATGACGAGACTCTTCACTAAACTTATAAAATAGATTTTGAACCAAAAACTAATGATATTTTATAAACAATAAATTGTTTATAGTATATCTTTAATATTATCTATTTACACCTTTCTTTATTTAGGAATTAAGCCAAAAAGCTAACAAAGAGATAAATTATTAATGAAATTATCAGATATGATGGTTCAATAAAGTTTTATATTTCCTCATTACCTATAATCCTAAGTATGCAAAGGAATAACCTCATTAGTTTTTTCGCTTAATTCCTATATAAACAAAGATGTAAACAATTTATTAATTTATAAGATGATTCTTCCCTAAATCTCATAATTCTGCTTCTGGGAATCTTATTTTCAATTTGTCAAGTAAAGTTTCTGCAAGTAGTATAGACCTAATGAAAGTTAAGGTATAAAATACAGGGATCATTAATAAATTAAGAGTAAAAATGAGTCAAATATTGTACTAGTAAGAGATACTATCGGAGTTAATGGGATAAACATATGTGCTAGGGATTAATGTAGCCAAAGCCTATGATTTATTAGTTTTAATAATAAGATTAGTCTAGATTTAAAAATAAGATTAATTACTATTGTTCAATTTAAGACTACACATTTAATGTTTCCGGAAACTTTTCAGACATTTATTGTCAATAAGGTAAAAACTCATGTCTCATAGCTAGATGTCTTTAAACTGGCGTTAGAGAATTTGCGGACGTTACTGCTAGCTTACCTGTCAACATATTTTCATTGTATACCTTAATGCTCTACTTAATAACTGTCTATTAATAACTAAGCATTTAAGCTGTTGTTGAGACTAAATACCTTCCCAATTATGTCAAAACATATAATACTTATCTAAAAATATTTAATATTTGTTCCGTTTAATATACATTTACTCCATAAAGATAGTGACTGGATTACTAACCAGTGAAACACAGCTAGAATTGAGAAAACTAACTGGGTTGCGATAAGGAGCTCAAGAAGTAAATGAACGTAGCTTGAATATAGATTTTCAAAATATTTTCATTTGAGATTCAATAAAATAATCATAACTCTGATAATATTAATCCAGGACTGGTAAATTAATATGGATTATGTAAAGCTACGTTCCTTACTAAATTTATCTGATCAAAATAAAGCCTGTCATTAACTACGCGGAGCAGAGGCGATCAGAGATCGTCACAGGATTATTATCAAACCATGGACATGGTCAAAACAACTCATAATCAAAAGACTAAGTGTTACTGAAAGGAACATGTACATATATCCTTCGTCACTGTGTCCTCGTCATGGTGTAGATCATAAAGGAAAGATACATAGATACATGGGAAGAATATAAGACATTCCAATAAGACAAGTGTTCAAATTTGCATGTACAGCACTGATCTATCTTGACTTATATTTAGCGGCAAGCAAAATCAGTAAAAAGATCTGAGTGATATGGATGCTCCAGTCGCTATAATAACAACTGGAAAGAATGTCCAACTTCTGCTAGTGTTTATAGAATATGGAAGTCCCACTAACAACCCAGATTTTTATGTTATCGAATGACAGATTTAGAATGACCGTTTTATCTGTGGAGGAATCAGCTGGACGACCAAAAAACCATCTACTGAACTAAACCGCAGTTCACTGCTGGCGAAGCAAGTTAATGAATGAAAAAAGAAATACATTAATTGGATATGAAAATATAATCAATTCTAAAATTTTAAATATCAAATATTCCAGAACACATTATCAAAGATCATAGCTTTTGTGAAGAGTCACTTTCATATATAAATCTGAAGTAAAACTTGTAAGATTTCTGCTAAATATAGAAATTCCTCATAGTCAAATTGAATACCAGAAGATAATCCAATAATTATCAATAATCTTACCTTGAAAATCACTGTTGATTGTTTGTATTAACGTCTTAATCTAATCATTCTCACGTGGCTTATCGGATTATCTAAACGACTATTTCCTTCGTACTAGATTATATAAACTGACCCTGGATTAGTTAAGTTAGCTAGTATGATTTTGGTAATATAAAAATCGATGATACTAAAGTAAAATCACTAAGCTAACCAATAAATGTCTGTTCTCTCTTTAATATATTTGGCTATAAAATTATTTTGATTATTTTCTTCTTCTTCATGTGGGTTAATTTCTCTGAGCAAGTCCCAAAACACTGCGTTCACAGCTAGGCCCATTGTGCAACCCACATATTTCTTATTAAGTGAGCACCTTCGTTTTTTGCCATTCCAAAAGAGTCCTCACTGAAATTTCTCTCAGCTCACAAGGTTCCAAAAATGGTTTACCCAGGCGCGTTAGCCTCATACGAGCGTAGCCTTCATATTCACCCAGAATGTTTAGTGCAGTCTCGTCTGTATTATCACAGACTCGGCATATCACAGACCCAGAACCCGGATCTGAATTATTACAGACCCGGGTTCTCTGCCAATCTTAGGTTATAGAGATATTTTCTGAGATGGCAGTAGCCTGTTATGAGCCCTCTCATGCTCCTGAGCTTAGGTTTACCCATGGCCAATATATCTATAGTTCTTTTTTATAAAGGACCTTCCATAAGTGCCTTTGCATAATCTTGTCCTGATCTTGAAACCTAGTTCCTATGTTCTAGTTTCACCCATTTTTCCAGAACCGTTCTGACAGCGAATCCACAGGCTGGCTCCGGTCTTATGAAAGCCATTTCAGATCCCTTTCTAGCGAGTTCATCTGCACGTTCATTTCCATCAATATCCTGTCACCCAACGAAGTCTTTGGAAGTTCCATTAAAGATTGGAGGCAATCCCAAACAAGCCCTGAACTAATTTTGATTGGTTCAAAGATTTTATTGCAGCTTGACTATTGGAAAATATGTAGATGAGTTTACGTGTGTATCCCCTCTTCAGCGTGTACCACCCCATCATTATTGCAAAAATTTCTGCTTGAAATACCGTGGGATAAGTCCCTAGACTATAGCTTCTACGTCATCTAGGTCTTAGTCCAAATACTGGACTGTCTGTTTTGGAGCCATCTGTGAACCACACGAGGCTCCAAGCTTCCAGAAAATTTACCTTCTCTTTCCAGTCACTGAAGTTTTGTATTTGAACCTTAAATGGCTTGGGGAAGTTAAATTTGACACCTACATAAATTTTATTTAGAAATACGTCTAAATTAGTCCAATCATATTAGGGAAAAATAACAGGGAAAAATAACAAATAATTTCCCTAAACGGGAAATTTTGCTTTGCTTAGGGTTTAGTCCTAGTGCTCAGTAACAACATACCAAAAGTTAATATTAAGGCCGCCATCTTGAAAACATTCTTTTATATTAGATTAAAACATCTTTTAGATTATTTTGTCATATCTCATTACCGGATGGGAATCTCGAAAACGTTATGGATATAAATTGAAGAAAGTTAAAAGACATATTTCTTCCATATGAATAATTTTTCTTGTGTCTACTACGATTACTAAGTTGTATGGCAGACAAGTATAATAAAAAATATTTTGATTTGAATGGTGATTTATTAAAGTGATATGTCAAGACACTTTAGTTTCTTTAATGAAGTTTGCATCCCATTTAGTATATATTTTTTTAATGAGTGAAAAATTAAATATAGGCTATGATTTTCCAAGATGACGGCAGTAGCACCAGGGAACACTACTTTGTATATGGAGTCTCCCCTAAAAAATGATTAAATCGCTTTTTATCGCACTCAGACTTGTGCTGCAAAGGATGCACTTATTCTCTTCCATGCTCCTTATGTAAAACTATCTTTTAGCCAAATCCAAAAGAATGGATGAATGTTACTAAATATTGGACATAAATCTTACACCACCACCGCCATCTTACAAAATGGGTGCCAGTTTTCAGTTTTTCCTATTTAGAAGTAAGTTAGGTACGTGACATATATATATATATATATATATATATATATATAAAAAAAAAGAAAAAGTTAATAAATCAAAATTGAAATCGATTGAATTATTAAACCTTAATGTGTGCCTTATAAATCGATGACTGTAGCAGATACGAGAAAAATGGTCGAATTTTCGATTGAATTCTTGAAAAATTGTGTATTTTCCAATGTCCTCTAACTTTCGTCTAAAGCATTTTTCGATCCGTTTCGAGCATTCTTCCCATTCGTTAATGAAATAGGACTAAATAACTGAAAATCAGTCGCTATTGAGGCCGTAGCACAGCATGTACGCGTGTTGACTTATAGAAGTTGTTACTGAGCAGTAGTACTATGCATATGCAAAGTTTTCGGTTTAGGGAAACTAGTTCCAGGTAAAACTATTTTCAGGCGAAACCCTAATATGAATGTGTATTTTGAAGGAAAAGTTTTGAGTTATATTTAAACTTTTATTGTGTTATATGATGCAATTCTAAAAACTAAAAAAGGCAAACAAAGGCGCAAATTGCGATCTTCGAAAATCCTTCCCTACGATTGAAGTTTTAACCTGCGTGGACAGCAAGTTAGTGTGGGTGTAAAAGTATTCCTTAATAAAAAACTATACCATGTTTGCATTTTAAAATAGCAGAAAAAGAAAATTACCAGATAATGTATTGAAGGGCGATATCTAGTAGTGGTTGATATAATATAATTTTATGTAATAACAACATTCACATTGAGGTGATTTACCTCTTCATTCAGGTGGGGAGGTCAGTGGTTATTCTTTGTTGACTTGAGAAGTTTCAAGAAATCGAAATTTTCTATACTTGTATCCTGTCATAAATTCCTAAACTCGAAACAAGAATCCAAGCGATGGACGTCAGAAAGGATCCACAAAGTTATTTTCCAGAAATACATAATATATCTTCTTAATTTTGTTATACTTCAGCATAGCTTACACTAGTGTGATTTACTGTGATTACATAATTATAAGGAAATAATTGTTTTTGGCCCTTTACACGTCATGTAAATAATTTTATAACTGCTGACGTGCATCGCTTGGATTCTTGTTTTAATCATATCAGTAAATGTCTGATGAAGGGGAGCTTCTAATCTGTAAAGTAATTGAAGTGACCAATTAAATCAATTAATGTACAGCATGAGATTTTATAACGAAAAAATAATATGGTAATAGATCAAAAGTATCGATTATTAAAACAATACCACATTAGTTGCAGAAACTACATTTCCAAGTTGTTGGAAGATGGCTAGAATTTCTCCTATTCATAAAAAAGGTAGTCTAAATGAAGTTAGCAACTACAGACCCATTGCCTTACTATCCGGATTCTCGAAGGTATTCGAGATTTTTATACGTTCTTATATTTATAGCAAAGTTGAACATCTTATAAGCGAGCGTCAGCATGGTTTTCTTGCTAGAAGGTCTACGGTAACAAATTTATGTTGTTTCTCCGATTATGTAAGTACTGTTTTGGATGATGTTGGCCAAGTTGATGCAATTTACTCCGATTTCTCGAAAGCTTTCGACAAGCTAGACCATCATGTATTATTATCAAAATTACAATCATTCGGTTTTTCCTTGGATATGCTTAAATTTTTCCACTCGTATTTGACAAATCGGAGGCAATTTGTAGAATACAATGGTTTTCAGTCTGATTCATTTATACCTACCTCTGGTGTCCCACAAGGTTCAGTCCTTGGGCCATTATTGTTCTTATTATTCATAAACGATATAGCGGATAATTTTCAGTGTGAATCATTGCTCTTTGCAGATGATCTTAAATTGTTTAGTAGAATCGACAGCTTTTCTGACTCAGTGCATCTTCAGAATGATTTAAATAAACTTGATTTATGGTGTGCTGCTAATAAATTACCACTAAATATTAACAAATGTTTCATTATTACTTTCACAAGGAAATTTAATAAAGTTTTACACAATTATACGATAGGGCATCATCCACTGAATCGAGTATCCCATATCAAGGATTTGGGCGTTACGTTGGATGAGAAACTAACTTTCTCTCCACATATAATGAATATCGTTGCATCAGCAAATAAAACATTAGGTTTTGTTTTTAGAAACTGTTCATCTTTCACGAATTCAGCAGCTCTCATGCAACTGTTTGTATCTTTGATTCGATCCCAACTAGAATATGCAAGTTTGATCTGGGATCCACTCTATTTGAAGTACATTAATGCGGTAGAATATATTCAACGCAAATTTTTAAAGTTCATGTATTTCAAGACTGAAAGAGTATACCCGACACAAGGTTACGATCATCAGATTTTGTTGAACATGTTCAATATGCAATCGCTAAAAAACAGAAGAACAATTGTTAATCTCAAATTCTTGTATGGTTTATACCATTATAATATAAACTGTGCTGAACTTTTAAGCAAACTAAATATAAATATTCCAATACACTCCTGTAGGGTTCATAGGTATTTTTACTTGCAAGCCGCTAATAGTAATATTGGTCTCATGTCTCCACTAAACAGAATATGCCAGCAATATAATGAGTTTGATTACCTGACTGACATAAATTTTAATTCTTTGAATAGTTTTCTAAAACCTATTTTAGATCGGTTATAGTGTTTATTTATTTCTGTCATTTGTACCATTTGTTTACTTATAATATCAGTGTGTTTATTTAAGTACCTATGCGTACTCGACATTATTGTACAATTTACAGTTTTTTTTGCTTTTTTTTACTACCACTTATTTCTGTATCACTATTATTTGTAATGTGCTTTATTATTATTCTTTTTTATCTATTATTGATTGTTATGTATTTTTTCTATCATTTATATAAGTATTTGTAATGCTCTGTAATCTTGTAATCTTTGTTGTCAATTTGCCCTGTAATTGGGATTTTCCTGTTGGGCTTTAAATTAAAATAAATAAATAAATAAATACCATAATGACCTTTATATGTAAAATTTTTTTAAGGGAAGAATACAATCTTTAATCTGTGAAATATTCTTACGTTATCTGATCATCGATCAAGTTTTTTAAGTAGCTTGCAACCATTTTTGCTAATCTTATCATTTCCTCCGAGTATAAAACAGCGACAGTATTACACCACCGAAGTACTTATCCCAAATTTTCTACATCAAGAGATCCAGTTTGAGCGCAAAATGAAATCCTGTATCTTTACGTTCTTTATCGCACTCTTAGCCAAAGAAGTAGTTGGCCATGGTATGATGCTGGAGCCTCCAAATAGGGCTTCTATGTGGAGGTTCAATATAAGTGATAGTGTTCCAGATTACGATGACAATCAAAATTACTGTGGCGGTTTATCTGTAAGTAACTTTTTTGTATTTGGTTTAGCATATTACTGCAATAGCCACTTATAATCATCCTTGAGTTTTTTGCTAAATAAATTTACTATCAAAACCCAAGTGGAGTAAAAAAGAATTATTATAGTAAAGGAAATAATTGTTTCTTTAATTTTTAAAGTGACAATGAATTGCCTTTATATGAATTTATAGGACAACGATAAGAAAATGGCGAATATCACCCAGACAACGTATAAAAGACAAAAAATACAATAGAGATAACTTTCTCCTGATCTTAAAAAATAATAAAACCATTAATCAAGTCAACTGTCTTTTCATTGGTGTCTATGGACTTCTCTTTCATACTATTTTGCAGTTCTCTTTCTCTTGTTCCCAAATTATTCATTTAAATCATCCTCAATTTTCTTAACCTGCCTATAATTTTTCTGTTCTGATCCAGCTTCAAAAACTTTTACTAATTTATTTACATATCTGAATCGGTTTATTTAGCTGATTTTTCTATCTTTGAGATAACTGACCAAGTATTTTTCTGACACTTCTTAATGAGTTTATATATTGGTAGCATTCCACATTCTATTCACAAACCAACTATACGATATGATACTCTTTCTATTTTCGCTAAAATGCACCGGCACCAATGGTAAGTAACTTTTCGATAAAGTCCATGAAGCT
Source organism: Pogonocherus hispidulus (assembly GCA_963924545.1). NCBI lineage: Eukaryota > Metazoa > Arthropoda > Insecta > Coleoptera > Cerambycidae > Pogonocherus > Pogonocherus hispidulus. Next base: position 83,322,951 of record OZ004693.1, read on the forward strand.
AAACAAATTGCTTATTATAGCTAATTAAAAATTATTCTTAGAAAAGATCTATCAAATCCATACAATATATGTGCAAACTGTATAAGCTGTTCATTTAAAATAAATGTAGAAGATGACGCTGAATATAATTGACGCAGTGTAATTGGTAGATTTTTCGGCATCAATCCCTCTCTTTATATCAACCTATATGACCTTTTGTGTAAGAAAAATTTTGTATACTAGATTTTGCGCTAGCATACTCAAATTTTGTTTGTCTTATGGGTGGTATATTGGATTCTTCTTGGACGTAAAATTGCACAATATTTTCCCCTATTTAACCAACTCTGTATCTCTAATGGTTTCACAGATTGAAACCTAATAAAACCATACCATAACCATAAAACCTTAATTACCATGTTCGTAAAAAAAAAGAAAATACAAGGTTCCATTTAAAATGTTATAGTTTATATGATCCTGTAGCTTCATAGAGTCACTCTGTAAAAAATGTATTGTAAATATAAGTAAAATAACGGCAAAAATAAAAGAAAATCAGCGGATCCCTGAGATTTTTTAAAAAATTGGGGAGTTGTAAAATAATTATCCACTAATTTACAAAAGCACTGTGTATATTCACTATAAGTAATAAGGTTTGTTTCGATTGATCTTCCTTTAAAAAATTATATTGTTCTGGAATTATAAGATGTTTCACCAAATAAAAAATGTGATTAGATATCAAAGATTCAAAATATTCAGCTTTATAAAACCCTAACTGTTTGTTTGTAGTGGCAAGATACAGAAATACACCGTAGTGCTCTCTTTGGGTCTTTGCTACTACCTGTCTGACAATTATTGTCTAATTGACAGACAGATAACAATCTGCTTTTCTGCAGATGCCATTACAGCGACCTCTATTGTCTTTGAGGAAGACAATCCTACTTATTTATTTATTTGGAGATGCCGAAAACAACTGCTCCACGGGCAATATGCCCCGACTGGCGCTGCATTACATCAAATACGGTGTATTTCACTGTATATCGCTACTACAAACATTCCCTTTGCCCCTTAGGCAATCACGTCGCCAGATCATTCATCGATTCCGATACCTATGGTAATCTGATGAGATCATAACAAGATCGAAACCGGTCATTATCTGGTATTTGGTCTTGATGAAGGATGTGGCGACATCCATGGCGATGTTGATGTAATACAACGCCAGTCGGGGTATATTGCCGTGGAGTAGTTGTTTTCGGCATCTTCAAATAAATACCCTAATTGTTTATTACATTTTCAAATTATTTTTAATGAAGAGAAGGTGGACTTGCAGATATTTTCCATTTGCCAGGAGACGCCCTGTTTTAAGCCAATTATTATTATATGAAAAGGTTAAAGGTATATATAACGATGAAGAGCAGATCTTTAACAAAATATGAAAAAATTAAATCTGGTTCTCCCTCTTCATTGAATTTTATTTTCTTTAAACTAGTCTGTTCCCCAGCAGAATGAAGTATTATTAATATTATATTATTATATTTTTGAACCCAAATTCTTAGGCATTAAAACTCACTCTTAAAATAATTGTATGAAATATATTGGCCATTACTTACAGTTATGTCATCCATAATTGTTTCTTTGGAAATGTACCTGCGCGCCATTTTCTGGTAGATATATAATTCTAAAACCATTTATAACTGGTGGTTAGTTTTGGCTGGTTGAAGTTTTTCTTAATCATAATCTATGGATTATTTTTGGTTACAGAGATGATTTTCTTTAAGTTTTAAATATATGATAATCCTGTATTGGATTATCAGGGTTGCATCTGCCAATGAAGTTTATTCTTTTGGTTGAATCAATTTGATTACTGTAGATTTTGTAAAATAAATGGGAAATTTGATTAGTAGTTACTTTTCATTTCTAGATACAAACCCAAAATGGCGGTAACTGTGGCGTGTGCGGGGACTCCTATACAGACCCCCATCCACAAGACAACGAAAACACTGGCAAATATGGAGTTGGAATCGTAGTGGAGACTTACGAAGTTGGAAGTGTCATCGATGTCCAGATTAAACTGACAGCCAATCACATCGGTGCATTTAGCTATAGGTGAGATACGAAACAGTAGAGAATATTAATTTTGTGAACTACACTAGAACACCTAGAAATTTAGAGAACAAAAATATTCATTAGATATTAAGTCCAATCAATAACTCAAGATCTGCAGTATCTGTATTTAGATCAAGAAAGTTGCTAAATCATTGCGGTTTTCCATATTATTTTTTCCTGAGTGCTTTACATTTTTTGTTGACGCAACAAAAACTGAGCATCTCAAACGGCAAGAACATTCATCGCCCGCTAATTTTTGCATAGCTGACTATATTGAGTTTCAAAAATATTATGAAATAAGGTTGAATAATAATAAAATCACGATTGCCTATCTCAGAGACTGTTGAGAATAATAATTATAGGAAAAGTAATGCAGGTCGACGCAGAATTTACTCCTGCTTTCAGAGATGCATTGATATACAGGGTGTTCCATTTGAAAAAATAGACATATTTTAAAACTGCTTGATTGACAACCAAATTTTGGATACCCTGTATAAAAATAAAAAATCTTTTAACTTTGTTAATTAGTACCTATGTAGGATGTACATGTTCTGGTCAAAAAATTAATTTTTTTTTTCAAAAATGTTAAAGATATTCGATATTGAATAACCATGTGTTCATTCATTTTTTTTTTAATTGAAATAACTTAAAAACTGTCAATTTTTGGTATGGGAATAGGGAAACCTAATAGGGATATATCTGAAATCACAAGTAGAACTAAAAAATTTGTTAATATATATAGAATTCCATTTGAAATAAGGAAGTTGTGACTCACTTTTGGGTTCACTGCAAGTATGTACTGCAGGATGATCAATATTTGAAAATGATAAAACGCTTGGATTTTACCTTAACCTAAAATTTTCAGAATTTCAACTAAATTGGAACCTTAAAATATAGTAATGAACGTAAATTATCTTGTATATATATGTAGTTCTCTTTCAAGGGCAAGTCTCTGGCTTTCGCACTGATAATTTTAAGGATAGAGGTAGTAGTAATGTTATGACGACTATTAATAAGTTGACTTATTGAGTACCTTTTCACATAATTTCAGTTTATGTGTACTTGAAGATCCTAATGCACCTGAATCTGGAGAAGACTGTTTCATACCTCTTCAGTTGGAAGATGGTTCCAGCCACTACAATGTAACCAAGCTAGAATTCGACATCGTCAACAGGGTACAACTTCCAGCGGACATCACATGTGAGAGATGCGTATTGCGTTGGCACTACAAAGCAGGTAAATAATTGTAGAATTACATATTTAGGACATTGTAAGACCTACGAGTGATGCAAACTAAATCTTAAACCTCGTCTTAAACCTTTAGTAAACATAGGAAACAGATAAAATAGCCTGAGATTTTTATTTTATAGGGTAAGGGTAGTATTTATCTTATAATGTAATAGAATAAAAGATGAAAAGGATATGCGTCATAGTTCCAAATTGCTATAACGACGCTGATACGGTTAACTAAAGGAAGGAGAAGATCTAGGAACATGGAAGAACTCGTTGGAACAACGCAACTGCAAATCTGAATGTTTAGGAGTATCTGAAGAGAGTACCCAGGATCTGTGGTGTGTAGCTGGAAGCTATGGCACAAATTTTTTTTGTTTATGAATTTACACAGTAAAAAAAGACAAATGGTAAAATTACTAAATGGTAATCGTAATTTGCTGCAGTGTTATTTTTAACACGAACTGGGTAGTATAATAACTAAACCTTTAGAACTCATATTACACGAACGATATACCCGCCAAGTTTGTAGAAGTACTCATAAATTGTAGTAAAATTTACAAAACCCTGTGTTAAAAATGAATCAAGCCGCCATAAAAACGGAATAATTACACGGTGAATAACTAACTATTACACATTACCTTGTAAAATCTACTGTGTTAAATTACTTTTATGTAATGTAATAATGCACCGATATGTCTAACACTGCCAAGTGTGGACTATATACACACTGATGAGTGTGGATTCAGTGTTAAAATCAGTCGGACTTTTTTACTGTGTATTCTCAGCCGGAGCAATTATATGAGGATATTTTCTCAGTTCCGCAGTAACAATTTCGTTAATAAAATATGATTGACTAATGAGATCCAAGATCCAAGGATTGCAATAAAATTAAAGTTAATCATGAGGCCCATATGTCAGAAAATACTAATAAAGGATATGCTAGTTATAGTAAAATTTAAAAAGATGTTCATATAAATAGCTCGTTTTTTAATGCCTCATTGCAATTCGAAGTTTATCAACAAATTTATGGAGACTCAATACTTCCCCATTCAAGACAAAAATGAAAGGTTCTAAATAACTCAGATTCGGATAAAGGTGTATACAGGGTGGTCCACCGGGAACCAACTCGATCTATATATGGAAAACTACTCATAGGAAAATTTTGAAAATTTGACAGTATACTAATGTCGGTGGGGGCCGAAATTGACTAATCCTGACTCTAACGCAGCTTGTCTTAGAGACATTGTCGGATTAGCGGCGAAATATCCCAAAATAGCTATTTCAATATTCTCATTATTAAGGAGACGTTTATTTCTTTCCACTATTTTCTTGACGGATTCAAAGTTCTTGAAATTTTCTATAATTTGTTTAACAGCAAATCGTGATGGTTTCTGTTTTTGTGGATATCGAAGGGCAAATGTGTCACATGTTCTTGATATAACTTTATCACATTCTCCATAAATAATAAATAAGTTTAAATAATCTTCATTTGTATAATTTAAGCGCCCCGGCATGATTATTAATAATTTGCAAATGGCGAATGACAGCTTAATACATTGTTTAGCATTTATTTTAATTGTGTTTTAACGCTGTCACAGCCAACTAAGAGTAACTGAACTTAAAATACGAAGAAAAATTACCAAATAAAAATATTAAACGGGCAATATTTCGAAAACTAAGAATTTTCGGGATAGACAACTATACACAAACTTTCCTTATTTTTAATGCTAAATAAGATAAAACCATAAAATTTGGGGGTTCCCATTTGAAAAAATTGATTTTTTGCAGTTTTCCCAATTTTCTTTTTAACCTATTTTTTTGAACACCCTGTATTCATAGTTATTGAAATATTATAAAAATTCTATTAAAATAGGCTCTTTCCAACAAGGAACCCACCCCAAATTAAATAATAAAGGCTTCCTTTTAAGAAAAATGGATAACTGCTTTCGGGCCTGCAAACGTCATTTCTCTCATAAAAACTTAAATAGGTAGTGTAAAAACGCTTAGACTTAGGTATAGGATATGATACATGAAATATACCTAGAATTTTACGTAGAATCTAAAAATGAGGTAATATATAGGGTGTTCCATTTAAAATAAGCAAGTTGGCACCTACTTCCGGTATAACCGGAAGTGCCACCATATTGAGAATATTTTAGGCGAGTTGCCCCCACTGACATTAGTATACTGTCAAATTTTCAAAATTTTCCTATGAATAGTGTTTGAGTTTGTCTGTGGACTGTATTTTGGTTCTGTTTTTCTTTTCTTGCGTGAGAAATAATACTGCTTGTAAAATTTATTGCACTATATTTCTTACTGGTATATCAAGTGAAGTATACAAAAATTGATTGTGTTGGTTACAAAACATATGAACAACTGTTCAACCTTTCACAGTGTTCTTTACAAAAATAACTAGTTATTAAGATGAACATGAGATGTTATATTACATCTATAGCATAAATATGCAACATACTCCCCGCCTTGAAAGGGCTAGGTACTTTCAAATAAAATACATCATAAAAAATAAACAAAGCTTGCACCATCACTGCACTAAGTGTCCAAAGGTAAAGGACAAATTTTCGCGAAGGATCGCTTGATCGTGCCTCCTGCAGTTTTGATAGTGGCAACTCTAGCCACACCATCTGTTCCGGGATGAAGAGTTAAAATCCGTCCTAAAGCCCATTTAAGTGGCGGCTGGTTGTCCTCCTTAATGACAACTAAGTCGTTTACCTTCAGAGTCCCACGTTGGATAGTCCATTTGCACCGTTGTTGCAACTCGGATATATACTCGCGAGACCATCTCGCCCAAAAATGCTGCTGAAGCTGCTGGATATATTGGAAGTGGGATAGTCGATTTTGGGGTATATGCGTCACATCAGGGTCTGCAGCTGCGGTCAGTACACGTCCGATGAGAAAGTGAGAGGGTGTCAGAGGAGAAAAATCGGAAGGGTCAGAAGAAAGAGGTGACATAGGACGGGAATTCAGAATTGATTCGATCTGTACAAGCAGTGTATAAAATTGTTCGAAGGTCAGACTCGCCTTGCCTGCCACGCGTTGTAAATGATATTTTGTCGCTCTAACCCCAGCCTCCCAAAGTCCGCCGAAGTGAGGAGAACGTGCGGGTATGAAAGACCAAGAAATTCCTTCATTTTCTATGGAGCCAGTCAAATCATGAGCATTATCCTGCAAAAATTTTCCAAATTTTTTCAATTCTAGGTTGGCACCTACAAAGTTAGTTCCGTTGTCCGAAAACATTTGAGCTGGCCTTCCTCGTCGAGCTATGAAACGCCTCAAGGCTGCTAGGAAAGCTTCCTTTGTGAGATCTGAAACTAGCTCGATATGAACCGCACGGGTTAAAAAACAAATAAATAGACTGACGTAACATTTTGATATCTTTGCGCCGCGCCCCTTTCTATCTTTGATTAAAAAGGCACCGGCATAATCGACACCAGTGGTATGAAATGGCGGTGCTGGCTCAACTCGCTTACTGGGTAAATTTCCCATTATTGGCGTTATCGCGCGCGGTTTAGCTTTAAAGCATGCTATACATTCGTAAACTGTTTTACGCGCTAAATTACGCCCTAAGAGTGGCCAATATTTGTCACGTATTGATGCAAGCAAAAGCTGCGGTCCAGCATGCAATAGTCTTAAATGCTCTCTAGTAAACAATAATTTTGTAAAATAATGTTTGGAAGATAACAAAGCTGGATATTTTTTCTCGTAGCTAAACCTTGAATTTGATAGCCTGCCACCGACTCGTATAATATTCTGATCATCTAAAAACGGGTTGAGTTTTACAATTTTACCCTTTGAATTTATAGCCTTACCGCTGTCCAAAGCGTCAATTTCGCTGCTAAAAGATTCAAGTTGGGAGATTCTAACTAAACTCAAAGACGCATTTTTAATTTCACTGGATGTTAACGGACCAAGATTTCTTTCACATTTAAGTTTAAGGCAATTTGAACAGAATCTTTTGCAATATGCAATTATTCGCTCTAATTTTGTTAAGTTTGAATAATTTTCAAAAATGATAATTGGTGAATCTATAGTTATCTTGTAACCTTGTTTTGCCCCTTTTAATTCTGGCAAATTATTCTCGGAGATATTCAAAGTCGGCCAAGCTGTATCGCTTTCTCGCAGCCAACATGGACCATATCAATAGATATCAAGAGATGGTAAAATAAGAGGTCTAACGCCTCTAGATACGTGATCTGCCGGGTTGTCAGAAGTTGGTACGTATCGCCATTCGATATTATTTACCAATGATAATTCTTGTATGCGGACTACTCGATTTGCCACAAAGGTTTGTAAAAGGTTAGGTGTCGTATTCAACCAACCCAACACTATGGTCGAGTCACACCAATACGTAATTCTTTCCATCTTTATGTCCAGTGAGGACACTACCTTATCCCCTAATTTGGCTAATAACAAAGCGCCCATGAGCTCTAAGCGCGGAATTGTTTGTATTTTCAGAGGTGCAACTTTCGATTTTGCACAAATAAGCCGTGTTAACATCTCACCGCTTTGATTTTGGGATTTAATATATAATGCCGCACCAAATCCATAAGTACACGCGTCAGAGAATCCGTGCATTTCGATTTTCACGGGATTGCTACAAGTAACTTGTCGGGGAATGCTAATATCATTCAACGAAATTAATTCATCCCGCAACTGCAACCATTTTGTGTGCAAATGCGTTGGCAGTGATTCATCCCACGAGAGCTTCTCCATCCACAAGTCTTGGAGGATCATTTTAGCCAAAATAATGCAAGGGCTTAGGAGTCCTAACGGGTCGAATATTTGAGACGTTTCTGCTAATATTGACCGCTTTGTAACGCGTTTGCTAAAGTTGCTACTTATCTTAAACATCAAGGAATCCGAACGACTATTCCAGATTAATCCAAGTGTTTTTGTATTCTCGTTTATACCGAAATCAATCGAGGTTGTGTTATCTTGTGATTCGATACCCTTTAATATTTCTGTGCTATTTGAGACCCATTTTCTTAATACAAAACCTCCACCTTTAAGTACGCGTGCAACTTCATTTGCGATGAATATAACTTCTTCTATAGTATTACCGCCGCTTAACATATCGTCGACGTAAAAATGGTTTTTTATTACATCAGCTACGCGCGGAGCTGCTACGCTGCATTCTATACCTAGTTGGTACAGGCATCTTATTGCTAAATATGCCGCTGCTGACGTACCATAAGTTACCGTCGTCAACTCGTAAGTTTCTATAGCTTGCTCTGGATTATCGCGCCACAAAATTCGTTGCAACGGTCTCTGCTCAGGATTCACCAAACACATACGGTACATTTTCTCGATATCACCAGCTATTACGTAATTGTGTTTTCGATAACGTAGAAGTAACGAGAACAGATCTGGTTGTATTACAGGCCCTACCATCTGTAAATCATTAAGCGAATAACCTGAACTAGTCGCACACGAAGCATCAAAGACTACGCGGAGTTTAGTAGTTAAGCTGCTTTCCTTGATTACGCCGTGATGCGGCATATAATATGAAACCGGAGCATCAATATCCGCTGCTTTGACCATATGACCTAATTGTCGATACTCGTCAATAAATCTAACATAAAACTCTTTAAATTCTGGGTTCTTGGCAAATTTACGTTCCAAAGATAATAACCTATTTTTTGCATTTTGGTATGAATTACCTAATTTATCTAGACTCTCTTTCATGGGAATCGTGACTATGAATTTACCTGATTCGTTTCGCAGTACAGTTTCTAAAAAATGCGCTTCGCATAATTTTTCTTCGCGGGAGAGTGGCTTTGTTGTAGCAGTCTCCTCAACTTCCCAAAACCGTGCAAGCTGCTTATCTATTTCTAAATTTTGAGAGAAGTTGCAATGTACATTTTCAGCTGCGACGGTTTGTTGTATAGGTCCGGATACTATCCAACCAAATTTGCTTTTTTGTAAAACAGGACCATAGCATGCTAATTTTATTTGACCCACACACATAATATACCAAAAGATATCTGCTCCGAGCAAGAGATCTATTTTGTCTGGTAAATGAAAGTTAGGGTCTGCTAATCTAATATGACCTGGAATTTGTAAAGATTGCAAATTGACCTTAAAGTTTGGTAAATTGCTAGTTATTTGCGGAATAACTAAACATGCTACACGTGTTGTAAAATTGTTAAATCGCGATTGAATTTGTGCTACAACCCTTTTTCTGACTTCAGCATGAGTGTTGAATGGGATGGATGAATGAGTAGAACAATGTCGAAGGACCTTGTAATGTATGTATTGATAAAAATGAACACAATGGCTTAAACTAATTACAACTTTTTGCAAGAGCGTGGTTTTGATGAACCTGTCTCCTTAACAGTTGTTACGTTGCTGCTGCGGAGCTCACATGTTCACCTCGCTTACATATGGGTGCGCATGCGCGCTGCGATCTATAGCACAGAATACATATCAGAGTGGCAACTCAATATGAAATTTCAACATACTCCCCCCGTTGAAAGGACGTACAGAAATGGAGGAGTTTCAAAATACAAATGACATTGTTTACAGTAAAATGTTACAACAAATAACAAAATAACATACAATTATTAAGGTACTTAGTATCGCACTTAACACAGCACGAATCACTACACTACACTATTAAGTTGATTCTCAGGATCAGCTTCTATAGGCAAGGGGCAGACCTTGGAAATAGCTCGTCTTGTAGTTCCAGATGAGGTAAGAATAGTTACTACTCGAACTAAGTTATCAGGACCACGATGTACCTGGGTAATTCGTCCAAGCCGCCACTTGGTTGGTGGGAGGTTATCATCTTTTATAAGGACTAAAGATCCAATTTGAGCATTTTGACACTGGACTTTCCATTTTGCTCTACATTGTAGCTCGGAAATATATTCTTTAGCCCAGCGTGACCAGAAGTTTTGAATGATTTGTTGGAGACGCTGATAGAGTGAGAGTTTGTGTTCGGGGATGGACTGCACATTTGGATCAGGTACAGTCGTGATTGCTTTTCCGATAAGAAAGTGGGAAGGAGTGAGAGGTAGATAATCGTCGGAATGGTTAGAAAGAGGTGTCAAGGGACGTGAATTTAAAACTCCTTCTATTTGAACTAAAATGCTATAAAAATGTTCATAGGTTAGGGCAGCATTTCCCATGACCCTTTTGAGGTGAAATTTCGAAGATTTTATTCCCGCTTCCCAAATTCCGCCCATGTTAGGAGAATAGGGAGGTAAAAATACCCAATTGAAATTTTCATTAGCAAAGGCTTCTACTAATTTTTCCTTGTTTTGAATTAGAAATTGACCTAGCTTATCAAGCTCTGATTTGGCACCACAATAAGTGCGGCCATTGTCCGAGTAAAATTTTGAAGGCATTCCCCGTCGAGAAGCAAAACGTCGTAGACACAATATAAAATTTTCAGTTGTTAGATCGGTTACTGGCTCTAAATGTACTGCTTTTGTGCAGAAGCAAACGAACAAACAAACATAGCATTTTGATGTTCTTGAACCTCGGCCCTTTTTATCCTTGATCAAGAAGGGACCACAATAATCTGTTCCTACTACAGTAAATGGTGGTTGAGGTTTGACTCTATCTAAAGGCAGATGACCTAACAAATTTTGTAAGTTTTTAGGACGAGCTTTGAAGCAGATAACGCAGTGCCTAACTATATATTTTGAAAGGTTTTGACCACCGATAGGCCAGAAACGTTCTCTGATCGAGCTTAGAGTTTGTTTAGGACCAGCATGAAGAAGTCGTGCATGTTCTTCTCTAAGAAGTAATTTTGTGAAATGATGTTTGGAGGAAATTATTATGGGATGCTTCTTATCATAGTCAAATTGAGAATTCATGAGTCTACCAGAAGCACGAAGTGTTCCGTCTAAATGGTCTAAAAAGGGTGTTAATGAAAATAGTTTGCTTCGCTTAGGTAATGGTTTACCTGATGAGATAACACTGATGTCGTCAAAAAAGCTTTCTTTCTGAGATAATCTTGCAAGACAATTTAAGGAATTGTATAACTCTTGGTTCGTTAAAGAACAAGTTGAGCGTTCATCAAGAATGGTGCGGCAATTTCTTATGAAGCGAATACAGTACGCCATGACTCGTTGCATTTTTCGCAAATTTGAAAAAATTGCGAATGGAAAAAATGATTCAAAATTTTGAATTGTTACAAGAGATGCTGTATAAGTATCATTACAGTTTACATGATCATCTGAGGTGTGATTTATTTCAAAATTGGGCCATTTGTGCGATGGTTTACTAAGAAACTCAGTACCATTCCACCAAAATTCTAGAGTAGGCAATTTTTGCGGTGCAACTCCCCTGGTTAGAATGTCAGCTGGGTTTTCTTTGGTCGGCACATAATGAAGATTAATATTGTTACATATGCTTTGAACTTGAGATACGCGATTGGCGACGAATGTCTCTAGCAAATGAGGTTGTGTATTAATCCATGAGATAGCTATCCTTGAGTCAGTCCAATAAATAATATCTGTGATTGGCATGTCTAAAGTGGATTTTATGCGAGAAGTTAACTTGACCATCATTAAAACAGCACATAGCTCTAGCTTCGGGATTGTCACGGTTTTTAATGGCGCAACTTTCGTTTTGGAGCACAATAATCGAACATGTAGACGATTTTGATTATCTATGGACCTCAAATATATGCAAGTTCCAAAGGCCTTTTGACTGCTATCTGAAAATGCGTGAATTTCTAAAACCTTGGGAAAATCGCAAATAACTTGACGATGAATGCGAAGTGAATTCAAATTAGGTAAATCCTGACTATATGAAGCCCATTCAGCTTGCAACTCAGATGAGAGAATTTCGTCCCAGCCGGTCTGAGTTAACCATAGCTGTTGCATGAAAATTTTAGCTTTGATTGTACATGGAGCAAGTAAACCTAGAGGATCGAATATCATAGAAATGAAGGAAAGTACTCTACGTTTTGTTAGAGGTTTTTTATTCGAACTCTCGTCTACAATGCTATAAAGGAAAGTATCGGTGTAGCTATTATAAATGAGACCTAATGTTTTTGAGTTTTCACTTGGACCAAATTGCAGAATGTTGTTTGAAATGCCTTGAGACTGGACAGATTCTAATACCTCGGGGTGATTAGAATTCCATTTGCGTAGAATGAAACCACCAGATTTCAGGATTTGAAAGATGGTGCGACAAATGTAAGAAGCGTCTTCTTTGTCCTTGCAGCTTGTTAGAAGATCATCGCAGTACATGTCTCCCTTTATGACCTTGCTGACATTGGGATGTGTGGTTTTACATTGCTCGGCAAGTTCAAAAAGACAACGAATCGCTAGAAAACTGGAAGACTTTTCACCATACGTAACGGTGTTTAACTCGTAAACCTGAAGTGGCAGTGAAGGATCAGATCTCCAGAAAATGCGTTGAAGACACCGTTGTGACTCATGGATAAAGACAGATCTATACATTTTTGAACAGTCACTTGTTAGGATGTATTTGAACCTTCTGAAGCGTACTAAGATGGTAAACAAATCATCTTGCAATACAGGACCATTTAACTGAATGTCATTTAATGAAATACCATTGGAAGTAGGACAACTTGAATTGAAGACAACACGGAGTTTGGTTGTGAGGCTGTCTGCTTTATATACTCCATGGTGTGGAATAAAATATTCATACGGTGCAGAATTTGAGGATTCGTCAAATTTGCGCATGTGACCTAAATCTTCATATTCCTGCATGAATTCGATATATAAACTTTTAAACTTGTCATTGGAATGTAATCGTTTCTCTAAAGAAAGAAATTGTTTCAATGCATTTTGTTTGGATTCACCTAGAACTTCTGCAGAAGAACTTAGTGGCATGGAAACTATAAACCTACCAGAATTGTCACGTTTCGTGGTTTGAGAGAAGTGAGTTTCACATTGTTGTTCCTCAGGAGATAGTGGCTTAGGACTGTTTACGCTTTCCATTTCCCAAAATAGGGATATTTGACGTGAAAGATCTAAAATGCTTAGATTGCAAATGCTAGGTGCAGTGTTGGGATAAATTGAGGAAAATTTACCTGAAACCACATATCCAAGATGAGTGTTGAAAAGATAAGGATATTTGTTGAGAAATTCCTGCTGGACTGATAACAATCGCCAAAATATGTCAACTCCTAGTAGAATGTCGATTTTGGTTTCCTTATGAAAATCTGGGTTGGCTAGAGTTATGTCGCTAGGTATGTTCAAAGATTTACAACTTAGTGATGATGCGGGTAAACGATTTGTAATATTTTGTAAAAGTAAAAATGGCAAAGTGGCATTGAAATCGTTATGTACTGATTTGATTTTACAGTGAGCAAGTTCGGTTATTTTAGCTTTTACTTGATTAATGCCAGTGACTGGTATATTAACCCTTTTTGTGTCTAGTTTTAATTTAGAACATAAAGTTATCGTCATATAGGATCTCATTGAGACAGAGTCAAGAAGTGCAGTACATTTGTGAGGTATGCCATTACTGTCGTAAACAATGATTATCGCAGTTGGTAGAATTTCAAAAGAATTGTCTGGAATGCAAATGGAACTAGTGAGAGCAGTCGATGATTTTGCTTCTTGATCTGGTGTATTTGATGCTTTCGATTGCGAGTGTGAATCTATGTGTAAGAGAGTTGAGTGAAAAGCTGAGCACTTTTTGCAGTGACCACTCTTGCAATCCGAAACATAGTGACCAGACTGAAGACAATTACGACAAATTTTGTGTTTGTTTACCGTGTCAATTCTCTGTTGTACAGGTAATGCTAAAAAGTCCTTGCACTGATATAATTTATGGTTGGAATTACACATTATGCAATTGTTTGAGGTTGCAACGTATGAGTGAGATGTTTTATTTTTACTTTGATTTTGGTTAAAACTTTTATGAATCGGTTTATCAAGTTTTTCTAATAATTTTGATCTGCTTTCTAAAAAGTCAGTAAAAGTGAATATTTTAGGAGACTCTTTATCATCCCTTGAAATTAATATTTCTAACTCTCTTTTACTATTATAATCTAGTTTGTCTGAAATTAGAAAGAAAATTATGCTAGACCAAGAATGCACGGGTTCTCCAAGTGATTCTAGTGCCCTTAAATGTGCTTGAAATGAATCAGAAATCTGACGTAATGAAGTGGCAGATTCTTTGTAAATTTTTGGAAATTCAATTAAACCTTTGATATGAGAATGAATGAGAAATTTATTATTGCGATACCGTTTTTCAAGAAGCTCGAGAGCAACTTTATAATTTGGCCCTATGATATCTAAAGATTCTATGACCTTGGCTGGTTCTGTCCCAAGTACAGACTTTAAGTACAGGAATCTAGAAATATCATCTAATTGAGCATTATTGTGAACAAGAGATTTAAAGCCCTCAAAAAAACTAAGAAATTGTTCCGGTTCCCCATTATAGGTTTTCATTTGTAAAACTGGCAATTTTATTAGACTTGTTTGACTTAGATTTGTATTTACATTAGTCTGAACGACTGTAGTTGGAGTAGGTAATGTATTTTCAACAGTTTGACTCTGTTGTGATTCAACTTTGCTAGATTTTGAAGAATGATTGCTTGAAATTAAAGACTCGTTTGATTTTTGATCGTTTAAATGCAAACTTTCTTGTGATCTATTTGATTTGACAATAGATTTAGCTTCGGTTAGAACATCAAAATATGCGTTTTCGAAATCACAATATTCAGCATAGCGTTTGTCAATATTGTCATCCGTTTCAATTGCAAGTATTTCGCCGTGAATGCTTTCAAACTGTGTTAATGAACCTTCAAAAGTATCAATTCGTGACTCTAATTGCAGAATTTGTGAATCAGACAATGCTCGTGTGGTTTGATCAGACACCTGGGACACTAACCTTTGGAGGTTATGAACATACTCCTTGAAAGAGGTTAGTCGCGCCTTGATTTGACCCCTTTTTCTAACTAGTATCGATAAATTTTCAGCCATAATGATAATTTTGTATAATGAAATTTTCTAGGTACACCCTGTATAACACGCGATCGTATTATTTGTAATGACACCCTTGTTTAATGAAATTTTCTAGGTACACCTTGTATAACACGCGATGATCGTATTATTTGTAATGACACCCTTGTTTAATGAAATTTTCTAGGTACACCTTGTATAACACGCGATGATCGTATTATTTGTAATGAACCTTTGTTTAATGAAATTTTCTAGGTACACCTTGTATAACACGCGATGATCGTATTATTTGTAATGAACCTTTGTTTAATGAAATGCAAATTCAAATATGTGCAAATATGTGAGAAAAACAAACGGAGTTTTAAATTGTAAAGGAAATGAAAAAAAGGAACTTATCTTTTAAAATCCTTGATTTGTCTTCTTAGGCGGTGATGGCTGCGTACCTTGTTTGCCGCCCCTAGCAACAGTGTATAGCTTCTACGATGACTGTGAGCTTTGTCTACCGTCTACCGTCCCAACAGGCAGTTGTAGCTTTCTCCTTTTGTAAATGAAAATTGGAAATGATTACCTAGGTGTTTGCTGCGTGCTTTGACTGCTTTGTCCGCCGCCGTTCCCAACAGACACTTGTAGCTGTAGCTTGTTTTTCTTCGATATGACCTTGTCCTTGTCGCGATGTCAATCCGCTCGATGAACCAAAATATTATGTTGAATGGGATGGATGAATGAGTAGAACAATGTCGAAGGACCTTGTAATGTATGTATTGATAAAAATGAACACAATGGCTTAAACTAATTACAACTTTTTGCAAGAGCGTGGTTTTGATGAACCTGTCTCCTTAACAGTTGTTACGTTGCTGCTGCGGAGCTCACATGTTCACCTCGCTTACATATGGGTGCGCATGCGCGCTGCGATCTATAGCACAGAATACATATCAGAGTGGCAACTCAATATGAAATTTCAACAATGAGTTTGATTTAAACCAGAAACCTTCATATTTATTTGTTCCGATTCCAATTGTAAGCTATTGCATAAATCTAATGTTATAAAACTACTTTGCGAACCTACATCCAATAATGCGCGTACTGTGTGTGTTTTATTATTCCTGTCTAAAATATTTATCAGAACCGTAGATAAAAGCACCTGTGAATTATTTAAAACACTACGAGATGATAGGTTAACGCTCTCTCCTGGTTCAGTTTTGTCGCTATGAACATGCGCCACAGTATCATTTGATTCTATGTGCAACAGAGTGTTGTGCCGCGATTTGCAAAGTCTACAGGAACTTGAGCGACATTGTTTTATCATGTGACCCGGTCTGAGGCAATTAATACACAACCTACTCTTTTTGACTTGCTCAATTCTATCATGAACGGATAATTTTTCAAAATCCGGACAATCTTGAATATAATGCTCTTTTTTACAAAATATGCAACACATTTTTGCTGCCAGGAAAGATCTAGTTCTCAATTCGGGTTTAACATCTTGTTTAGCTTTAAAATATTTTTTGTTTGATTTGCCTTCTAACGATTCCAAAAGGTCGGCGCGTTCCTTTAGAAAATCGGTTAAATTTGGTAGAGACGGGCATTCGTACGATGCTTTCTTTTGCTCCCACTCCCGCGTAGTAGTATTGTCTAATTTAGTTGTTACTAAGTGAATTATAAGCGTATCCCATTTATCTGTAGGCTCCTGCAGCATTTGCAAGGCTCGTAAGTGCTTAGTAACATTGTCAATAATTTTTCTAAGCGCAAGTGATGATTCTTCATTGCTTTTGTCAAGGTTGAAAAGAGCGTTGACGTGGTTTTGTTTTAATATACGTGTATTGTTGAAGCGCTTGCAAACTAAGTCCCAAGCAACGGAATAACTGGCACTAGAAAATTCCAAACTAGCTATAATTTGAGAGGCGCTGCCAGTAAGCGAAGCGCGCAAATAATGAAATTTTTGTATTTTTGTAATTGCATCGTTTTGATCTATAAGGGAGCTGAACGTGTCCCTGAATTCAAGCCAATTATCGTAGCTACCATTAAACGTAGGCAACTGTATTACGGGTAATTTTATATTTTGCATATTACCATTACGTTCCGATTCCATAGAAGTGTGGCTGGAAACGCTGCCACTGCGCACAGAATGCACTGATCGGGCTCGGCCGGTTTCAGTGATCTCACTTGCCATAATAAAAGCCTTAGCCTTACCAATGCTCCCGAAGAAGACCGTCTCAAACTTTTCCCTTTCAGAAAATTGTGCTTCAGTATCTTCTGAAATTTGTTCAATGCTTAATTGTATTTCCTCAAACTCATTAATTATATTGCTAACACGTTCTAAACGACATTCTAACTCTGCAAGTACACCTTGTTCGCTGATAATTTTGTTAGCAAATGAAGTCTCTAATTGGGTAATGAATTTATTGAAAATGGTAAGCTTTGACTTGACTGAGCCCCGTTTTTTTATAAGAGCTTCTACGTCTGCCATCATAGGAGTTATGTTATATTAATATATAAACTAGTTGTTAAATAATAAAGATTATAAAACAAATACGCTACTAAATAGAATAACCACGCGCTTCAAACTGAATAGCTGCTTGTACAAAACGAATCGGTATGAGCTATGAATAAAGAATGGTGAAAGTGAGAAAGGAGAAAGAGTATACAAAAGGACCCACTTTGTTTTGTTTTGAGTGCGATGATGCTGTCCTGTCTGCTGTCTGCTTGTACGCTGTAAGCGGAACCGCTGTCATCAACTGTCAACTCCTACTGTCAACTGCACCCGTTGCCGCCAAACTAGCTTTTGCGCGCAAGCACCTTTTGAAAGATCCGGCTCGAAGCACCAATATGTTTGAGTTTGTCTGTGGACTGTATTTTGGTTCTGTTTTTCTTTTCTTGCGTGAGAAATAATACTGCTTGTAAAATTTATTGCACTATATTTCTTACTGGTATATCAAGTGAAGTATACAAAAATTGATTGTGTTGGTTACAAAACATATGAACAACTGTTCAACCTTTCACAGTGTTCTTTACAAAAATAACTAGTTATTAAGATGAACATGAGATGTTATATTACATCTATAGCATAAATATGCAACAAATAGTTTTCCATATATAGATCGAGTTGGTTCCCGGTGGACCACCCTGTATATGTGTATACAGTGAGGACATAAAGTCCGTCCCCCCCTCTAATTTTTGAACCACTGGGTAGATTATGATGAAATTTGGAATGATAATATATTACTAAATTTTACATTTTTTGACACATCAATGACAGCCCTGAATGTCAAAGTGACAGCTGGGCGCGCAATAGGAATATTTTTTTAAATGGAAATGGGGGTCGAGTAATAACTCATTTTGAAGCTATTTTTATGCTCAAAATATCCCCCAACTTTGAGAACATTTAGTTCAGTAATTTCCAAATAAACACCAGTAATATCAGTTTATAACATAATCTTTTTACCACATAATCTTTATAATAGAACTTACCCATGGAACATTTATTTGTCAGGAGGTTCGTGGTGGTCATTTTCAACATCTTTTGAAGTAACACGTATTTTCTAAATTTGTTTCTGCTTCTACGTTTAATTTAAATTATGTCATAATTTTTTAATTTAGGTTATTTTAGGTTAGGGATGGTTTATTGTTATTTGTTTACTTTTAATTTTTGTTTTGCTTTGAATAATTTACAGTAATTTGTAATATGTATGTAAAAAAATGATATAATAGAAATCGATATTACTGGTTTTTATTTGAAAATTACTGAACCAAATATTCTCAAAATTGGGGGATGTTTTTAGCATAAAAATAGCTTCAAAATGAGTTATTACTCGACCCCCATTTCCATTTAAAAAAAAATATTCCTATTGCGCGCCCAACTGTCACTTTGACATTCAAAGCTGTCATTGATGTGTCAAAAAATGCAGAAGTTAGTCATATATTATCGTTCCAAATTTCATCACAATCTACCCAGTGGTTCAAAAATTAGAGAGGGGGGACGGACTTTATGTCCTCGCTGTATATATTTCTTTCAGCAATTTGTACTAAAAAGAGATACAAAGATTTGTATCTTCTCATTAGGTGATAATAACTTTAATTATTATTGGAAAAGCTTAAAAATATTAATTATATTATATCATAATTTATTGAAGTTATTAGTGACACCAACATATTATATAGAGGTATTATTATACTAATATACAGAGATTCCGTATAGTCAATATAAAGTATGTTACTTACAAATGCCAAAAGTTATTAAGGATAATTTTTCAGGTAACAATTGGGGACAATGTGATGATGGATCTTACCTAACTGGATGCGGACCCCAAGAAACGTTCCGTTCCTGTGCTGATATTGCTATCCTTTAAAATGTACTCATAATATAATGAAATATGTTAAAATCAACTCATGCCTTGATAAAGTTGTATAAAGGGATAAAGAGATCTATTTTTGTAATATTTATTGTCTTTTAATAAAATTGTTTCTTTTGAGTTGAAAATTATTGAAATAAATTGTACCTACTGTTTATGTTGCCAAATGCAGATTCCGATTCAGGATCTGATTTTAATTTATTTGTTTTTGAGTTATTTAAATGAAGAAATATTTAGAATCTTCACTTTCAATTTTTTCAAAAAAATTGTTCCTGAATTACTTAATACCTTGACATTAAATTATTGTACATATTTTGAATTTTTCTCTTACTTCGAAATGTATCAATGAAGATTTTTTCAAATCAAAATATAAAAATATCATTCCACATGTTTTTATCCACATGAAATTATTCAATTATGAATCAATGAAGAACAGATTTTCCTTTTTACACATAAGAACTATCGTAATCAACTGCTGTGCGTGCTATATTGAATCACACTATTGCGCTACTCCCCACTATTGAATCACAATATAATATCTTGTATATTTTGGGCCGATGGCTCAGAGTTTACTGTGTAGATCGCTTAACCCAGGAGTCGTGCGTTCGGATCCTCAATCCACGGAACACTGAATAATAATATACCACCCCCTCTCTCACACAAGTCTTAGACTTGCGGACTAATCCCTGTGATAATAGGGTATATACACTTTCTTCTAGACTGACACCCATCATTGATATAATGAATGGCAATATAACAACTTGTTTCTATACAGTGTGTCCAAGATAAAGATGGGATAGCATTGGGATCTTGAAAACGGTAAGAGATACAAAGTTTGTTAAATTATGAAAAAGTTAAGCAGTTTGACTATCTTTTACATGGACTTTGCAAAAATAAGTTATCTTTTTTTGATTTCGAAATAGTGATGCATCATTGCATTAAGAATAAAAAATGGCATCAAAATTTCTATTTAAAAATACAGGGCCGTATTTAAAAAAAAAGTAGTTGATGATGGTTTCTCGGAAAGGAAACGTCGGACAAAAAAGTTGGTGAATGCCATCTTGTTAAGCTCAAAAAGTGACAATGGAAAAGTATTTTTTATTTTTTGATAGCTGTTAAAATAACGCCAGAAATAAATAAAAACATATCGCAAAAAAAATGTTTTCCAAATATTTCGAAATCAAAAAAAGATAACTTATTTTTGCAAAGTCCATGTAAAAGGTTTTGAAACTGCTCAACTTTTTCATAATTTAACCAACTTAGTAGCTCTTACCGTTTCCAAGATCCCAATGCTATCTCATCTTTATCTTGGACACACTGTATAACTTCTATTGCTAATTGTTGATATTTGTTTTTCTAATTTAAAAAATTATTATTTCATGATCCAAATTCTAGGATATGTAGCGTCCAAGCGGTAAGGGATGACCTCTGAACTAAACTTCAATTAGCTCATATGAAAGCCAATTTTTATGACATTACCATGGTGGGTCGTCCATCCAGATTGGACAATAGACGATTTTTTTATTGTTTTTCCTACAGAGTAACACTGGGAAGAGAAGCATGATACTGGCGCTGTCGTTTTTCAACCGCCGAACACTCCCTCAGCTTAAAAGTTTATAGGAGCTGATTCCACAATTGCTTTGATAACCACTACTGCTTATTGGTTGTTTCTCAAAACTTATTTCCTATTGGTCTATATTGAGTGGTTATAACAGCAACTGTTGCTTGAAAAATACAGAATTGCGGGGATAATTTAAAATAGCTTTGCTGATTTGTTTGCGACCACCTAAAATTTTCAAATATCATAAAAGTAATAATTATAAAGTGGTTCCTATAATATGCTATTAACTAGTAAACTTTTCAGCTGACAGATTATATTATAATTTTATACATGACTATCATTTTGTCTTGTCGAAATAGTAATTGTAAGTTTCAACAAAAAAAAAAAAAAAACTAACTTTTCCAGGAGAAAGAATTTATTTCTTTATATAAATGATTCAAGAATGGCGATTGTCGCAAGTAACTGTTTGCAATACAGTACGTGACATTTTAATATCATATTTCATAGCGATTTGGTAAATTTTTCTAGATGAGCGTACTATAGGCAATGTTCAATGTTGTTTACATTATTTTCTATTATTTAAATATCTATACATTTTGTAAAACGTCCAGACTTGCCAGAACCAACAGAATAAATCTAATATGCAGCAGAATAATCGCTTACCCAAGAGGTATTTACGAGCTGAAGTGAAAGCATATATAGTACCTATAATTGTTTTATTAACGACTTCGAAATTGTTATAATAATTTTCTACAACTTAGAAATACCATCACAAATAATTATTCCTTATTTAGAGAACATACTTACCTATCTACCTACAACTTGTGGAAGAAAATTGCACAAGGATCCCTCAAACTAGCAATATATTGCTTAAAAGGGCTATATGTTACATTAATAAACATTTTTCCGATCTAATTGACATGTATAATGTTTTTGTAGAATTTTAAGTCGTATCGATTCAATATACACAATTTTGTTCTTTTCTCATAGTTAGGAATTTGCCAAAATATTTCCATTTTATTTTTTTTATTTTAGGATCAATTATAGTGTGTTGAAATTTTATGTAAGTATTAAAACTTTTATTCTTGTCCAGATTAACTTGGTTAGCGAAACGTACCTTAAAATAGATATGCCTGATGAATTAACGTAGTAAAATGGGTCTTCTACAAACATTATCAAAATGTCATGGATTAAAACTTTAGTGTTAATCATGTCCAACTAACTAGGTTATAGTGAAACACACCTTAAAATAGATATCCCTGATGTATTTTGCAGACAATATAAGTATGGCTAAAACACGAATCCAAGCAATGCACGTGATCAGTTGTGAAATAATTTACACGATGTTAAAGGATCAAAAACATTTATTTCCTTATAAATATGTAATCACAGTAAATCACACTAGCATAAGCTATGCGGAGGTACGTAAAAATTTTAAAAAATATATATATTTCTGGAAAATAATATTATGGATCCTTTATGACGTTCATACTCTGGATTTTTCTTACTAGTTTATATTTTCTTCAAAGTTTAGCACGATTTATATTGCTAGCATAGGAGTTCATTGTTATACTGGCGCCTTCGCCAAATTTGCAAAATATTAAGCTACAAGTAAAAGGTGTTTTTTTAGGTTTGATAGAACTTTACATGACAACTACTAACAGACTGAACTGTTAGTCTGACACTGTTTATAAAATTTATTTACAGTGTACTTTGGCAAATCATCATGAATAGATTCACTCTTGAACAACGCTACCAAATTCCCCAACTTACTTTGAAAATCATTCGTCGGTCTATCTGAGCTACTTATTTATTCGTCGTACTGTGGATAGATTTCGTACCACATACTTTGGTACAAGGTTTGGTGGCAAATTAATTTTGAGAAATGGACCTGTTAACTATCCACCCAGGTCCTGTGATATGACGCCCGCAGATTATTTTCTGTGGGGCTATGTCAAGTCATTATGCTGATAAACCAGCAACAATTGAAGCCTTAGAAGCCAATATTGTTCGTGTTATTCACGACATACGACCAGAAGTGCTCGAAAAAGTCACCCAAAATTGGATCAAAAGAATACGCTATCTTGCGGACAGCCGCGGTGGCCACATGCCGCAAATAATTTTTAAATGTTTAATGTAATAGATTGTTTTTTTAAATAATATTACTTTTTTAATCACAAAATATTTTCTTTAATATTTTTTAAAGTTTAGAGTTCTATCATCCTTAAAAAAACACCTTTTAGATTGCAAGCCTAGTTCATGCAAAGTTTTTGTGCCAAATTTCTAACTTATAATGGGTTTCCTACAAACATTATTGTATGAGTTTCAAACAAATACATTTAACATAAATTTTCACGAATTTTAACTGTTAATAATTTATAAGTATTATGATATATAACTATATAAGTTATAATTTTCAGGAATATTCCAGGAGAATGTATCTTTTAGTTTATAAAATTTAATTTAATTTGTATGTAGTTACTTTAGTCATTATCATTATTTAGACACCTTTATTATTACATTCAACTGTTCATTAATGATATGTTTTAGCCAGTGTCTATATAATTGACCATGAAAAAATAAATAAAACACTTGAAACTAGGTAATTACCATTTAATTTTTCATTACGTACTGTGTCTAAATACACAGAACTTTCAAACTGTGGGTTGATAAACGAAAATCGCAATATACGTTTTCAATTTATTACACCAGCACGCAATATACCTAACTATGATAAATTTTAAATTTTAATACAAGTATAAGTGTTAGTGTAAGTGTGTAAGAACCTTTGTTCTTGATATTGATAAGAAATATCAAAAAATAAATAATCAACAGCCAGTGACTCATTGTCGTGTGTGACGTGATTTATAATTGTATTTTATATAAGTTTATTACAACTTAATCTACAGATCTTATAGATAGACAGATAGAAGATAGACATCATTTTTCCATTGTTTTAGATATTATAATTAAGTGGGAGGATGTTTTCACTCAATTAAATGTGTATAGCAATATTACATAAATAAATTCAATAATTTAGATATTACATCTATGATACTGCATCTATGTAAATTTATATTAATCAATTGTTCAATCATAGATAGACATGTATTATAAATATACATACTAAATACTAAATTTCTATTAATTAATTGCTCAATCATAATTAATAACTATTGATGCAATTCCGTTACAAAGGAAACGTCGACATACTGACGATTAAATTTACCCTGTATATGAAATAAGATTGTGATCATCTTGTGCAGTCTTGTAAAAAATGATTTATGCAAAAGAATATAGCTAATATTGAAACGCCAACTTGGTTGGCGAAACGCGCATCGAGTGCAGTATAGTGTTTTGGTGACGTGTGGAAAACTACGTCAGTGTTGATATAGCTAATAGTCTGTCGTTGTGTCTGTAAGTTCCGAAAATCATTATTTCATTTTGTAAAATCAAATGCGTTTTTCTTGCAAGCAGCAGTTCTTACAAGAATATTATTTCGGTAACAGACTGTCGTACATACCTGTACCATTTTTGATATACCAATGTAAGGCTCTTTTGTCAGGGTCAACACTCTTCATATCTTAACTTACCTAATCTCACCTTACCTTACCTTACCTTACCTTACCACCTTACCTTACCTTATCATATCTTACCTTACTTTACCTTACCTTACCTACCTTACTACCTTACTTATAATGAACTTCAATAAAAGAGAAAATCAATAAAAAAACTTACACTTACTGTTTTAAGTACATCTTCTTCACAAAACATCTAACTGTACACTAAACTAAAATTTATTAAACTTGTGCATCAAAATATAGGTAGAAAATAATAAATTTTAAGTTTATAATAATTTTTTCAATTGATTTATTGTAATTTTAAAAAATGTGTGTTTAAAATTTCTAACTTACGTTACAAAAGTACGTCTACATCTTAATTATTTTACGTTGCGTGTACAACTACCTTCGAAAATACGCATCTTTCATGGTGGATCCAATGGAAGAAACATGGTACAGATTATGTATCGTATTTTAAATTAGATAATACTAATAACTAATAATAATATCTCCACCCCTCATTCTAATCACATTTCACTAACCCCATTTAAATTCCTAAGACGATTTTAATTAAATTTATTTTTATGAAATCAGGAAGGATAGAGATGTCTATACGACACTTTATTTCTGTCGTGGATTCGAAACCCGAGACAACGTTACGGTTGTGTAATGGCCCGCCATTACTATGGTTCAAGAAAAGTTGTAAAACTTCCTTTGTTTACTAGAAGACATAAAAAGAAGAGGATTTACTGTAATTTGAGTATATGAAAAATCCAGACTTCAGAGTCCAGATGCACATACCTAGTTAAATGTACAGGGTGTCCAAAATAAGATCCTCTATCCCTTATCTCAGAAAATATAAAAGATAGAGAAAAAAGTTAAATACGAGTTTTTTGTTTTTATCTGAATTTTTCTTTCTCTCTTGAATACAGGTTGCTCAGTTTCTCTGATCCAGGCATCAACTTTGTTTTTTGTAAAGCCATAACCTATGTTCAACTACAATTTTGAATTTTTCTTAAAATTCTAGGTCAACGTTATTAAGGGTAACCTATACTTCTCTTTTACTGTTACGAAGATATTAGCATTTAAAGAAAAAATCTTACACCTACTAAAAAAATCTCGTTAAAACAAGACAAAAAAAAATGTAAACAGGGTTTATTTCGTAAACAATCAGACTCAGAAATTACTTCACTGTATCGATATTTATATACAGGGTGTTTCTGAGAGAAGGCTCAAACATGTAGGTATATGTTAAAACTCCAGAAAATTAAAAATTTCTTATACACCTTGAGTAGGTATTATTATATTTTTGGATTTTCTATTAAATTTTAACTATAATAATTTTAATTTTAACTCTATATAACGCCGCCTGTTCTTATTTTGCTTAGCTTTCAAGATATTGACGAAAACATGAGTTTTTTCGTTTAGAAGACCACTTTAACTAATTTAATGGTTAGCTATTTTCTTTATTCAACTTTTATGTATTTTTTTTTAATTTAAACGCTCTACCAATACTTTTTTACTCCATAAGTTACACGAATTCATCGTACTTGATCTATTGGCAACAACAAAATTTTATTTGTAAGTAAGCCATAAAGACAAAAAAAAAATTGTTTATTGAAATGTCAAACGGTGAGTTGTCAGTTTAAAGTAGATTAGCAGATTCATACGACATTGTGACAAACGTATCCTGAAGAAGAAATGTTAGATATGACAGATAGATTAGAAATGATAGATATGTATGAGTACTATGTTAAAAGGTAACAAAAGTGTTGCTCTTACAACCAGAGTTTATAACAAACATTTCCTGGAAGAAGAATCCCTGAAAAATCAATTTTTCAGCGAATAGAACGAGATCTAGGAAATCACGGTATTGTGAAATATAAAAAAAGGAATAGCGTGTTTTAATAGAAGAGACACAACAAAACGTATTATTATACTTTGAAGAATTGCCTGAAAAATCTATAAGAAATGTCAGTAGATATTTGAATATGGCCAGATTCACAATTCACTTGTCCATGCAAATTAATTATATTATAATATAATATATTATTAATTATAAGGCATGTAAATTTGCAAAACCATGAGTTGCAGGCAAGAGATAACTTTCTTCCATTTGAATTTTGTATGATGAATCGTCAGTTTGAAAATAACGTATTTGCAAGAATTTGTTGGCCAGACAAAGCAGTATCTTCTACAGCCGGTAGTTTTAATAGAAAAAATAGTGATATCTGGTCACGTGGAAGCAGAAAAAAATATAAGACAATCCAACATCAAGGAAGACAAAATTCATAAAGGACACGTTTTAGGCCTTTGACAGGGGTCTTTCTTGACCAATATTTAAATGATTCCATACACTCTAATTCATTATATTATCCATACCTTTATTTAAATAGGTTGCCCTTGTAATATTTCATTTTCTATTTCTATTATATTTTTTATAATATTTGGCATTTGATTTTGTTTTATTAATATTACGCATAGATTTAATATTAATTTTTTTATTTTTTACTAAAAACATAAATAATAAAAGTAGTACTATATATAAACTTCTGAATTAAAATTAAAAACAAGAAATAACATTTTGATCTACTTATTTAACAAAATAGCAAAAAGGAAATATGATAATAATCATCAAAATAATTCTAAAGCCTAACTATAACTACCAATAACTATAACTATAACTACCTAACTGTAACTATACTTACCTTCGACGGAATAAAAAGAGACAGGATTACCCCACTGACCCCCTGTATTCATGTGGTATTCATTATTCTATAAGACGTATGCCATTTCCTTTCAATTTTAATATTTCACTAGTAGTACTGATTGATTATTCTTTGTTCTTATTGTTTATTTTAAAATATATTTTTAAACAATTTATATGCATCCTTACAAACATGTACCCAGTATACCTGGTTGCCTACACCCCACCACAAATTATTGCTTTTGCATGAAAATATAGTATGTTTAGTAATAGGCTTTATCACTAATTGGTATAAAAAAAGTAGCTATAAAAATCATAGCGACTTTTTTTATATCGTTTAGAGAATTTCTTCCGGAAGGTTTATATGTATAATATATTCTAATTTTTAATTTATAAATAGTAGAAAAAATCGATGTTTTCTAATCATGTCGTAAAAAAAAAATCGATTTTCGGGCGCTTACATGGCTTACACTGGCTAAACTTTATGAGATACATCAAAATAGTGTAATAAAGAACTGTAGGTCATAAAAAGAACTATAGAAAAGTCCGGGATGGCATATGTTTATCTTTAAAGGTTGACTCACAGTAACCATTTTTATCTTTTACATATTAATAAAAAATAATAGGTTATTTAAGAAGCTATTTTGATCAATATAGTATCGATTCTTATCCAGTTAAATAAATATGTTACTTACCTTGAGCATTTAATGTGGATTGAAATTGCCTTGTACATCATATCGCTTAAATGAATACTTAGAAGATATCACAGATTTCACAGATTTAAAATAAGTTGTTTGGGTGCAACACTTCCGAACCTTTTTTGACCGACATAATATTTGGTAATCCTTATCCAATTAAACATGTTACTTATATTTAGCTTTAAATTTTCATAAAGATTGTTCCTCACACCATATAATTTAAATTTATATCTTAGAAGAGATAACAAGTTGAAAATTCACTAGTAACAAAACGGTCGGTCCCAACGGATCTACCGTTTCAATGTAAACGATTGCAATTTCCAGTAAAACTGTCTTGTTCAATTACCATAAATAAATCATAGGATCAAACATCCAATGTTGCAGGTTTAGATTTGACCGTTGACTATTTTTCGCATGGACAGCCATATGTAGCCGTTTCGCGTGGTACTTCAAAGCCAAATCTGTTTGTGTAGTCTAAGGCCGGTCGAACAGTGGATGTTCTAATTTTAAGCGTCATTTGTCGTTTATCTTGCGGTGCATGCAGTACTTACTAGCAAATATGAAGGACGATCCGGCTTTTAATATTAAATTCGTTAATATAGTGGCAAAATATGAAGTGTTATACCTATGATTACAACCAAGAAAATTATTAAAATCGACAGTTTCTCCTCTGGTGAAATAGCTTCACGAAATTTTAAATCTTGTTTCTTGATTTTTGATCCAACTTTATTAAGAAGTACCTTAGCTCGTCTGTGTTTCTATAAAATGATAAAAATTTTGCTAGATCCTCCATCATTTCTTTTGATTGACTAGTTTTGAATATACTGCGATGTATATGCTGAGCTGAATATGGATGTATTCAAAATCTTCGCTTACTTTTATTTCTTTTTCTTATTCGTACTAATGTCACTAGCAGTAATGCATCCTCATCCGACGACATGATTCACTGAAATGGACGAGGTCTGTAATTTCTTTACGACGTTTGTCTGATGAGATGTGTCCACTACATGTCTTATCAAAAATGTTGTAGACATGTCGCGTATATGTACGACCGGCCTAATGAAAAAACAGTTGTAACAGCTTTAACAGCTGTATATAAAGGCATTCTGTAGTTACTGGCAGTGGCAGTATAGTCCGATTCAAATAATAATCCGATTCAAATGATAAAACTTTTGACACAGGCGACATACTAGTATATTATTGGACATCGCTTCGGAGGAGCAGGAAGAACTGATTAATTATTGATAGTATGGTCTCATTCAATTCAAACCACACAAGGAACTCATCTGGCATCTTATTTATTGGTGGTGGCAACACTTGTTAAAAAAAAATAGAATGGGAATCGATATTTTGTTTTGTGTAAGTATAGATGACTAAAAAATTACAATAAATTTGTTTTGTGAATATTAATTTATGCTATTTTTTAAATTATATGACGTACTTAGTGATCGACACCCATGGAGCAGAGATATTCATAAATTTAAAAAATACGACTGATGTTCGGATGATCGCAGATGAAAAGTTGGCAGCAACATTGAAATTAGTTAGACGAGTATTTATCGAGGGATTTATAATCTCTTGTCAGACACAGTAGTTGTATAATTGACAAAGTAGCTGGTGTAAAATCTGGAATCCTATGTTCATTTAGATAAACCGATTATTTTTAACCCACTTCCCGAGGGGTAATTCACTAAAAAAATGTGTACACTGAAATTCCCCTTGCAGGGAAAAATCCCTGAAATTCCCCAAAAATTCGCTGAAATACCCCAAACGTTTCAAATTCCCTGGATATACTAAATTGTCGGCAATTCCCCGAAATTAATTCCCCAAAATCGTCCCCAATTTCCCGAAATTCTCCAAAATACCCCGCAATTCCTCATGGCGTTTTGAAACTACCAACGAAATAGGTACCCATTATTATGTGCTACTGAAAGAGACACAAATTGAGTTTTTATAACATTTATTTATGCCATATGGAAAACAATAAAACTCACATATACCATAGTATACTATATAACAACAAAACATAATACGTTCTTTGGTAAAAAATAAAACTAAACTAAGGTAAAAATATATTCATTCATCCAAAAACTGTCTCAAAAATATAATATAAAATATAGAACCCATCACCAGACATTTTTAAGACATACCCTATAATCCTGTCAAGAAAAAAATGTTTTCGTAATTTAAGAAGTATAATGAAATCTAGCAAAAATATAATATAAAATATTACTAAAAAATATAGAGGATTAGGTATAACTTCAGGTCGGACCTCAGATATAACAAAATACGAGAATGAAGAAAACAGTTTTTGTTAAAGATATTTTTATGAATAAAGTAACATTCTAATGGATAGATTACAAATTTTAAACAAAATAATAACATAACAAAAACAGTTAACAAGTATTTTCTTATATTACAGTCAGTCTTTTCTTTTAGGAGTTGAGGATACAGCTTAACAATAAAGTAAACGTAAGATATTCCTTTAAAAGATATTACAGCATTAGGTACATAAATTTCAAAAATAAAGAAAAGTATTTAAAAAGTCTTTTCTTTTATTTCAGTTAAGATAGATGGGTACAGTTTGAGTAAGAATAAAATAAATGTAAGATATTTTTAAAAGACAACACCATATAGTATAACAAATTTATAAATTGTTTGTTGCTAGGTTTCGTATATCGTTATATATTTTATTTATATCCAATAAATCTAACCCATTTTAGCTCAAAAGGTTCTGAACCCAAAAGAAAGATGTAGAGATTTTAAGAAAAATTAAGCATGTACGATTGAAATTCCCCAAAATTTCACATTCACATTCATTTTCTGACACCACCGAACTATTGGTTAAATAATACTGATTACTGGTGCATTGCGACCCCATTATATTTACGAAAACATATCATTTCCTACGTATACTGCTACAATAATTGTAACAAGAAACAGTTTACATAGCTTCGGAAGGGTGAAAATGGAATGGCATCCATAGAATATAATAATTAATTTCTCGATACAGGTACAGAGTGATTCACTTTCGAGTGTGTAACATGGGTATCTCGCTTATTATAAAAGATAGGCTATAGGTTTAAATTCGGCAAAGTTGCGGAATTTTGTGCTCAATAAGTTGGCGCAAAGAAAACCCCCATATCTGCTTTTGTTTTTGAGTAAGGGGCAAAAACAAATTTTTTCCGGTTTTCGTTTTCTAGCCATAACTTCTATATTTTTGAAAATATTGGCTTATCGGTTTGACATTATTAGGACACTTTCTTGAGATTAATACGATGCCGTAAACCGTTTTTTAAAAAAATGTCACTTCTATTGTAAATCATCGTCAACTTTATTTTTTCTTATGGGCGCCATATTAATTTTTCTCATATTTGAATAAACCGATTTATTCTAAATACAACAATATAATATATGTTAATGTTTGCCTAAAAAATAAGGGCATTATGAAGGAAAATAAGTATTTTTTTGAAAATGTCTAGTGAGCCATGGCCATGACAGTCAATTCTTGACAAACCACAAATGGCACTTATAATTTTTATAAATTGCATCTGTGGAGTACTTTTTACATTGACAAACGATGTATTCAACAGAAGAGAAACAAGATATTATAGATATTTATTATTTATTACAGATGTAACAAAAATTTAAACAGAACAGTTGAAGAATATTTATAGACATATCATGAAAGACGACAACAATGCACGCATATATTACTAAACTGCACTGTAATTTAAGAAATTATGGTAGTTTTCTTATTTTTTATTATTTTATTTTATTATTAAATTATTTTAAAATAATTTCTTAAATTACAGTGCAGTTTAGTAGGTAATATATGTCTGCATGGTTGTCGTCATTCAGAATATGTGTTTAAATATTCTTCAACTGTTCTGTTTAAATTTTTGTTACATCTGTAATAAATATCTATAATATCTTGTTTCTCATCGGTTGAATACATCGTTAGTCAATGTAAAAAGAACTCCACAGATGCAATTTATAAAAATTATAAGTGCCATTTGTGGTTTGTCAAGAATTGACAGTCACGGCCATGGCTCACTAGACATTTTCAAAAAAATACTTATTTTCCTTCATAATGTCCTTATTTTTTAGGCAAATATTAACATATATTATATTGTTGTATTCAGAAAAAATAGGTTTATTCAAATATGAGAAAAATTAATATGGCGCCCATAAGAAAAAATAAAGTTGACGATGATTTACAATAGAAGTGACATTTTTTTAAAAAACGGTTTACGGCATCGTATTGGTCACAAGAAAGTGTCCTAATAATGTCAAACCGATAAGCCAATATTTTAAAAAATAAAGAAGTTATGGCCAGAAAACGAAAACCGGAAAAAAATTTTTTTTGCCTCTTACTCAGAAACAAAAGCAGATATGGGGGTTTTCTTTGTGCCAACTTATTGAGCACAAAATTCCGCAACTTTGCCGAATGTAAACCTACAGTCCATCTTTTATAATAAGCGAGATACCCATGTTACACACTCGAAAGTGAATCACCCTGTACATTGTGACAGCATGAAATCTTTATCAAACGTTACACTAGTTATGAGTACCTAGAAAAATATCTTACAAAGTGTTCGAAGGGTAGAAATGGGGTGGCAGCTGTATATTATAATCATTAAAGTTACTCGAAACTGGTATATTCTGACAGCACAAAATTTGTACCAAAAGTAACACTAGGTATAGGTAATCTTGAAAGGGGTTGGAACCTTTGGTGTGAAGATAACACTGACGTAGTTTTACACATAACACCAAAAAACCTTACCACACTCGACGCGGGTTATGCCAACCAAGTAGGCGTCATCTGGTTAAACAGCTTCAGATGATGCCAGCTTGCTTGGCGAAACGCGCGTCGAGTGTAGTAAGGTGTTTTGGTGTTATGTGGAAACTACGTCAGTGTTAGATATGAGTATTCCAACAGTACCTACGAAAACGCCTCCGAAGGGTTGAAATTGGTTGGCAGCCTTAGAATATAATAATTAATTTTTAGATACTTTAGCACCAAATTGTTATCAAAAGTAACACTAGTTATGAGTATTCCGACAGTACCGTTGAAAACATATTTGTAACTTTATAACAAGGTAAAAATTAGTTGAGTGGTGTTTTCTTTTCCCGTTTTAGATGTCATATGTTATTATAATGTATGTATTGTAATGTATGTATGTATTGATATAATGTAATGTAAGGCTATATAACTTTTTTATAGTATATTTTTAATATTATTTATTGGCTCATTTAACCGTCTACGTCTTTTTTTATATAGGAATTAAGCCAAAAAGTTAACTCAGAGATAATCTATTAATGAAGTTATTAAATATTATGGTTCAATAAAGTTTTGTATTTACTCGTTACGTATTACCCTAGGCATTCAAAGGAATAACCTTATTATTTTGAAGATATGTCGAACACAATAACTTTGCGTACAACAGGCACCAACCAACATTGAATTACAACGACATATCTTCATATAACCCCAACTTATTGTCTTTAATACATTTTTCTATCTAATAGTGTATCTACATTTTTAAATAATGAAATATTAAACAAGGATCTATATTAGATAAAAAACAATTATTTTTGGTCGGGTGTTAACTTAATGTTTTTTAATAAAACTTTCCTAATTTCCTATATACTTGATTCATAGTTTGTTTCTTTTGGGGTTACACCACCTGTAAAATAACAAAAAGCAAAAAACCAGAAGTATACAAATTAAATATTCGAAGTGTAGTAACAAGGCAAACTTCTAAAGTTTGCCCGAAAATTCAATAGAAACAAACTATGAATCATGAAAACGCACCGCAAATAAGTTATAGACATTATTTCCTATATACTTGTCTAACCTATAATCTATCCTAACCATGTTTGAGTCCTACAACTCTGGTAGTTTTTTATAGTATTTTAATATTATTTATTGACTCATTCAACCGTTTACATCTCTAATTATATACGAAATAAGCGAAAAAGTTAACTAAACTCTTAAAGAGATAAACTCTTACGGTGTATGGTGTATGAACTTCCAGTAGCTGTATGGGTTATTGTTTTCGCTCTGTATAAGCTGAATAATGCTAATGCCTAATAGATATAATAAGACCTGACCTTTGTTGAAGAGGTGGTTAACAGTTCAAGTTTTTTGGCTAAATATCTAAATAAATATTTACACAGTTAACCAATAATTAACGTAAAAATATACAACTAAATAACATTACAATTTTTTCGCACACATTTTCTGGAAAGATTTCCCGGCATTTGAGCCTATCAAATATTTGTGCAATTTACTTGTGGCCACTTATTCACTGGTGTAAGCGTCATATTAGAGTTATAAAAAAACAAACAAATCGTGATGTAATGGTTGAAGTTGGAAGT
Source organism: Pogonocherus hispidulus (assembly GCA_963924545.1). Classification (NCBI taxonomy): domain Eukaryota; kingdom Metazoa; phylum Arthropoda; class Insecta; order Coleoptera; family Cerambycidae; genus Pogonocherus; species Pogonocherus hispidulus. The sequence continues at coordinate 83,357,437 of OZ004693.1, forward strand.
TATTTATTATTTATTATTTTAAAAAATGATTTATGAAAGATTACTATTAAGCTTACGGTCATATAAATTATTATTGTGCATTCAGTTTTTATTGTGATTATTAAAAGGTTATTTTATTTTATTGGGCTTCATTTTCTTTCAATAAAAATAACAATTAAATTACTTATTGACATAAGTTTAATTGGTTGATAGCACCTACTGTATTTTAGATAATGATTCAGAAATGAAGTAAATTAATAGTAACTTAGATAAAGTTTAGACAGAGTAAATTAGAACTAATTTTATTCACAAACACTACAGGACCCAGTTGACATATGCGTCAGCAGCATGGCGATTGTTGCAAAAACGTATATGAAGAAGATCCAGGCCGTCGAAAATATCGCGCTAAGGACCGCGGCAGGTACACCCTGGTACCTGCGGACAGTCGATATATACCGGGACCTCGACTACGTCCAAGTCCTAGAAGTCATCAGGAGGCGCGGAGTCAAGTTCTTCGCGCGTGCCGAGACGCACAGTAACCCGCTAATCCGGGAGGCCGTGGACGACGAGCCCGATGTGGCCGCTGTACACAAGCGGCCAAGACTCCAACTGCTGGACCCAGGATGAAAGTAAGATCTTATATGTTTCAGATTCCACCCGGAACAAGCGTACAAGGGCTACGACGCAACTAAAAAATGACCCTCTGACCTCCCCTAAACTTGCATAAAGCTACAGGGCCAGTTGGCTTCTTTAGAGGTGCATCCCCGGCTACACAGCCACTCCTGACTTACCCCAAACCACCACCCAGGACGAGAGCGGCACTTGCCGCCCCCGCCCGGGACACTGCCCCCGGTACGTTAGACATGCAGGTGAAGAAAGAAGACAAAACAGAAGAGCGCCACAAGATCCTATCCAGCCTGCCGGGTAGAGTGAGGACAGGAGTAGACCCTACGAATCGTCCAAACCTATCACTTTTTGTGATCGGGGTTGTTGAAGGATGGGGTCCACCCTCGGGTCCACCTCTATACGAGACAGACAGACCTACAGCGATGAGGAGGGTAAAGACCGATAATTCCGCTCGGCCCCAAACCATCCCAGGTCATGACCACGGTCAATGGATATTGGCACTACAGGAACTAAATTAGGTACACCTAACTGATTAGTCGACCCTGAAAAGTATTTTTGAATATAGGAGTTACCCAAAATAACTAGCTAGGATTGGTAGATAACAATTTTTGTAATTTTGTAATACGGCAGGGTCTATGCCTTTGTATTTTTGGAAATAGCACCGATCTCAAAGAGGTCCTATGAGACTACTTACTATGACCTGTTGAATTATGAGAAGGTAATATATTCGCGCATGACGTCACGTGGAGCGTAAATTTGAATTTTTAAAGTAGTATTGCTATAGAATATCATGATTCTGTATTGTATTTCAATTGATACTATTTTAGTAATTATTATTTTACCAGGGTTTAGGAGAAATAGATAACTTTAAACATATATTTATATTAGATGCATAAGCAGATTTTCAATTATATTTAAAATAAAGAAATAAGATGGAAATTGCCAAGTATTGAAAACAAACACATGATTTTATTACATTTTATTGTATATTACATTATAATATACATATCACATAATATAATAGTCGTTTATGTAATAGGTTATAGTGTCATTGTCATTTAAAAATTCAAATTAAAACTAAAAATTCACTATTAAATGACGCTTGTAGAAAAACGTATTACATATTATTTGTTAAATCTTTGTTTACAGCAAGTAGCAAAAGTTTAAAGCAAAGAATAAGTTTGTAGTTTTCACCCAATTGTTTTCACAGTTTTTTGATAATTTACCCGACATTGTATTGAAGTACTGTTTACATTCACGTTCATATAAACTAACTGAAAAGGGGAACTTGTGAAAAGTTCAGAGCAAAGTTGTGTAAAGAAGTGATTTTTGTATTGTTTCGACACATCGCATGCGAAATGTTATACCATGTAACATTAAAGATGGCGTAATAAAATTTCGAGGATAACGCTAAATAATATATGTCGAAAAGGGGTCATAAAATTGTTTATACTTATTTTGTTAAAAATTAAATCATCTACTTATTCTTTATCACTGTGATTGTTTACCCATGTTAACGGTTACTTTCCCATTGATATTTTTATTTCCTAGAACTACTTATTCTATATTTTAGCTATATTTTATTAGGGTAAGCCCAACTTCAATTATTTAGAATACGGATCTGTTTTTTTTGTACTAAAATTTTTCTTATCTTTTTTAAGGTTCAGTAATCCGCGTCGCTTTATGGTTCTGGCGATATTTTGGACTGAAATCCTACAATTAATTTTTATGATGTTACATTCCAATGTTCTTGTTAATAGGTGCATTATAAAACAAATTCAGAAATACAGTATGGCTTTCTTGAAAACGAAGTGGGGGGATGCAGTGTATAAGGACATGCAATACGATTTAGAATTATTCCTCTTATGAACACTACACGTGTACGGATTATACTCTGTTACGAGGAGTATTTACATTTAGTGATAACTGACGTAAGTATACATTGAAAAACATGTTCGTGGATCTAATACCCGAGCTGGTGGCTCAGAGTTTTCCAAAGATTGCTTACCAATCCAAAAGACAAAATAAAAAGTAAGGAAAAGTCGGGGATTTACGAAATTAGCTGTAAAGACTGCGATCAAAATTATGTTGAACAAACTAGAAGGTCAATTCAAACTAGATTCAAGGAACATATGTCTTATCTCAAATATGGTAGAACAGATAAGTCTAGTGTCGACAAACATGCGTTTGAGAACAACTATAAAATAGATAGTAGGAATTTAAGACTCATTAGGAATGTAACAAATTCCATACAGCTGGATGCTTTTGAGAGTTTGGAAGTTGCTAAAAAATGTAAAAATAGTATGAATGGTGACAGAGGGTCAATCCCATATAGCCCGCTTTATTGGCTAGTAAATCACGGTTCACTGATCAGTCGCGATGGTTCACTGAGCTGTCGCGACAGTTCACTGAACAGTAGAAATAGTTTAGGTATAAATAGGACACAATGTTGGCATAGGTTCAGTTTTGATTAACTCCAAATGGTGCCAACTTGGTTGGTGAAACGTGCATCGAATGCAGTATAGTGTTTTGGTATTATGTGGAAAACTACGTCAGTGTTATCTTATCACATGATAATTTATTTAAAAAGAACCAACATACATACTATGCTTCAAATTTATAAGTATTTTTTAACTATTATTAATTATTGAAAACAAGGAGTTACCTTAAGTACGGTAAGATAAGGTAAGTAAGGTAAGGTTACAAGGTGTTTTTTAAAATAGTGGTACATACTGAATATACATAAAGAGAAAACTTTTAATATACAGTATGTGTCTGCCCCCCTTAATCAGCACAATAATTTGGAAGACCGTAAAAACAATTTTAAATCAAGTAATATCAAAAATTAATAACCAATTAATAGTTTTAAAAGTTCTCAACAATAGATTCTGATGTAAATTAACAAGTTTTAAAGACTATACAAGAAATATCTACTCTATGATACTGATAAGACAGTAGCTAATAGAAATGTCATTAGTTGGAATAGTATGAGGTTCATTCCTGCATTACTAGGTGGTCAAAGTAGGTCCTTCTGTCATGGAAATAGGTAAATTTACTTTTGACTTACCTCGTATTTTTAAATATGACTTTTTTATTATATAGGTATGTCCATATATTCCTTTTATTTTCAATTATTTAAAATTTTGTTTCCCTTTTTAAATGTTAAAATCATTTACGTTACAAAAAGTTCCATTGCTCATATTTTTATATCGAACTTTGATTACTAGTCAAAATCTTAACTATGAAAATTCTATATTATCCAATACTTTGCATTTTTATAATTTTTTTAAAAATTGACTCATATTTTTATAATTTTATCTAAACACGTTAACTATTATTATTTACCAGAAATAATTAATACAGCCTACTTACCACTTATCTCACTAATAAAATAATTAAATTCGATTATTTAGATCGTAAAATACTTAGTGTAAAATAGAATAGAAACTGATGAAGTGATGAAATAAACTTTTATGGGGTAAGTAGCTAAGAGAACAATTAACAATTTTCGTTTATCTTATCATGGATACAACGCTATATAAAGAGAAAGTTATAAAGAAATGTAAAGGGTTATCTTGCAACTGTTTTCGGTTACTCAAATTTCAAATTGGTGTGGATCTTTGTCAAAATATGGCACTGATTCTTGTGTTACTAGCAGGAGCAGCGTCATTGTTACAAAGAGTTTCAGGCCATGGTATGATGCTGGATCCATCGAATAGAGCATCTCTTTGGAGGTTGTTCGATTCTCTTCCTTATAACTTTGAAGACAACGAGTTGTTCTGTGGTGGCTTTGAGGTAAATCAAATACTTTTTTATTCTGTACATTTTTGCTGTCGTAAATTAAGGATTGTAGTAAGGAGAAAGTCGATAACACATTTTAAAATATATTATCTTCAATCATCTGGTTCATTATTCTGTCATGAGCTACTGAACATATGTTTTTCAACTTGCCTTACTTTTACTACGTTATATATCTTTATACTCTAGAAATCAACAATGTTTCTATAATAATTGACTGTATTCCTTATTAATTTTGAATTATTAAGCTCTATCTTACTACTTGGAGGCTTGTAATAGTAATAGTAATAGTAATAGTAATAGTATTTATTTATCCTTTTAGACATTGTTCAATGTATAGGACAAGTCAAAAATAGAAGTATAAACATACATTAAGACAATACTATACAGAAGTATAAAACATACATTAAGGTAAAACTATACAAGTCCATATAATATACAAACAATAAACAACGTACATATAGGAGACATATTAAGTAAAACATTCATGTAAAATATTAGTTATACATTTAACAAAATATCCAAACAGTCAAAAATCTCTATCCTCATAATACTCGCTGAGGCAATAATAACATTTAGACAATAATATATTTTTAAGTGTTTTTTTGAACATACCAATATTTAGCTCCCTTAAAGGCAGAGGAAGATGATTAAACAATTTCAATCCAAGTATGAAGGACAATATTCAAATTTAGAGGTTCTATGTTTATGCAATACAAATAAATTAGAATATCTTGTTTCATAATTGTGGTGTAATGAACTTACAGCATATTTATGAATATTTTCTCTGATATACAGCAGACTACGAAAAATGAAAATACATGGAAAAGTCATAATTTTATTATCAGCAAATATAGGCTTACATGACTCCCTAGAGCTGATGTTAAATATGGTCCTTATAATTTTCTTCTGAGATATAAAGACTCTTTCACTATCGGAAGCATTACCCCAAAGTACAACATTGTATATCAATTGAGAATAGACGAGGCTGTAGTAAACATTAAGCAATGAATTTAAAGGCATTACTTGCCTTATTTTAGATATAGCATAATAAACCTGGTTGAGTTTTTTGACTAATATATTAATATGTTCACACCACCTAGGTTGCGATAAATATACACTCCCAACTTTTGTGCATTCTTTAGAAGTTATATATGTATTGTTTACAGTGAAATTTAACGAAAGATCGCGAGCTGCATTTATAGTAGTAGTTGTAGCTGAGTTAAGTACAAACAAAAGATCATAATATTAACGTACGTAATACTCAATGATGTACGAGAACTTACGAGTACGGTAGCAACTTACTGTTCTAAATATATTTTTTATAGATACACCTCTGAAACTTGTTTATAAAATATTTAGTAATACTCTCAGTGATAGTAATTTTGTTAATTCCTAGTAATTTGTGTTCTATTTTCCTCCAGCCTTTCGTTTGTGATGAAATTCAATGTTGACAAAAATATTATAGTAATGATAATAATAATAATAATAATAATAATAATAATAATAATAATAATATTAATTGATTCGTTAAGACATTTATAATATATAGGACATGTCAAACAATTGTAATAAGCAAACATAAAAATATTTAGCAACTATGTAGACATCACTGTCAACAATACTCATGGATGCTGTATAGTAAGATCTGGCAATACAAATTCTTTAATATACATTTAAATAAAGTACTGTTCACTATTTTGTAATTCTGTGGTAGTTCATTATCTATATATATTAAAACGCGTCGATTCTGTCTCCCTCTAAATTCCGTCACCGAATCGACAAAGTTTCTAAGCTATCTCCTCCTAAGGGCGATCGCGAAGCGATCCCCGCGGGCAACCGAAGGTTGCCCCCGACCTTTCTCCTATGCGTAGGGGAATTTTCGTCCCGTTTCCTACGCGTTTTGCCAATTTAAACGCCTTTTCAAAAAACCTCTGCAAAATTTTCGTCGATCGCCGTTCGGCGAGAGAGATACGGTTAGCACCGGCGTTTGTCCTCGCCCCTAATGGCCCCGCCACGCCTGCCGAAATCCCGACTTTTCGCGGGACTCCCCAGACCCTTTTTCTAATTTTACGGCTTCGAGAACCGCTTCTCGCAAAAGTTCCGTCCTTTCTCTAATCCTTTGAGATTTTTTCGAGACCGTACGTCGAGTCCTTCTACGTTTATTTCATCTTCGAAAATCTCGAGTCGCGTCCGTCTCAACTTCTTTCTCATTTTATCTGCCGATGTGAGATTGCACTAACGAAACAAGCACCTCACACGAAAACTGTCAAATTAATTTAAACTTCAGATAGGTTATTTTTCTACGAGAAATATTCAATAGTACTGACTGCCAAACACTTCTGATAACCAAAATACTGTAGCGAGATGCTTTTCCAATTAGAAAATCGGTTAAAATTATTTTTTCAGGTTCATACGTACAGTTTACATACTTAAATATCTCATAGTAAACTATTGACAACAAGGGTGATAGCTCAATGGGAAAGTAGTAGTATTCAAAACGTGATAATGCTGATTTCGCGAGTTCGAGTCACGCTGGAGGCAATTTTTTTTTTTACTTTTTAATTCCAATTATTTATTAGTACTTATTAGTGTTTAGTTATTATGTTTCATTATCCATAGCTTTTATTCTTTCTGCACGAAAAGTTTGGAATTAATTCGTTTATTTTGGCAGTCTGTTAAATTCTTCATTTTAGCTTACAACAATAAATATCTACAATATTTTTGGTCCCATTGATAAAATTGATAATAATGTTTACTGAAAAATAAATTGTACTTTCAGCACTTAAAAATTTATGATGTTTTACCATCAAGAATAGAGTACCCTTACAATTCATCAAAATATTATGAAAAGTCGTTTAGTATAATTACATCATCATTCCAGATACAAAATTTCATTACTATATATTTTCTTTAAAATAACATTATTCTAGATGGTTTTGTCGCCTGGACCCCCGGTAGGGCTAGAAATGGGAACGAAAATCGTGAGAGCGATTTTCTCCCATTTCTAGTAAAGCTTTATTCTCTGATATAAAACATAAATTTAAATTTTTAGTTAAGTGTTGTTAAGTGTTCTTAGAAACACTTAACAAATCACAATTACGAGTCGAATAATTATAAAAATGACAATGTTTGATTGAGAAAATAATATTTCTTTAATACATATATGTAAATATAGATAAAGGGAGATGTTAACATTTTAGTATGGATAAATATGTTTCTGCTTGTTTCACGAGGGCTTATTCGAAATATATTTCGAATTATTCGTTTTTTTGAAACAAAGATTTTAGAACTATCGATAGCTTCACCATAAGATGACACTATATGAAAGGTGACTATATACTATTCAATAAAGTACATAAAGCCTTTGTTTTTCTTATCGGAGATATAGTGTAAAATTATTTATTGAGTGTCTTACTGAGTATGTCGATATGCTCAGATCACTTCAGTTAAGAATCGATTAAACTTCTATTAGAATCTAAAATGTAGTACTATTAGAAGACTCTAAAAGAGTATTATTGACATACAATTATAATATTATATCGATACCATTTAGAAATCTCAAATAAATAACTCTAAAACAGAATTTGCACCAAAACAAGTAATAAAACTTTCACAAACTAATACTAGTTCCTCAGGGGTCCCAGCTGAGACCGCTAAGGATGTGCCGTCAGCGAATAAAATGTTAGCACTGCTATGTCAATATAATTTGGTAAGTCGTTGACAAATAATAGAAAGATATGTGGTTCCAGCACAGATCCCTAAGGCACTTCCAAGTCAATATTTCGGTTTTCGGAAGTGGACTCCTGAATTTTAACAAACATTCTTCTGCTGGATAGATCACCAGTTATCCAGTCCAAAAATAGCCCACAAAGAGGAGTGACATGTGCTTTCAGTTGCAACTGAAAACACATTTTTATAAACCAGAAGGAAAAATAATGTATTGATAAGTATTTCTGAAAAAGTACAACAGATTTAAAAATGTTATTAAATAATCGCCCATCAGGACTGGATGAACTTCCATTTCAATTGAAAAATGTAAATGTTTTCATCATTGAACCAATCATCTATTTTGTCAACTTAATATTTATTGTTGGGAACATTTCCAGAAATTTTGAAAACAAGAAAAGTAGCCACCATTCACATCTTGGTTTTGCGACAAATTATAGACCCGTAACTGTCCAAGCGGATTTTCCAAAATATTTAAATACTCTTTTTTATATAGCTTGTTAAAGTTTCTAACACAACACAAAACTCTTTTAAATATTCAACTGGTTTTTGAACTAATAATATGTTGTATGTACAATTCTCTTTTATACGAACGAACTTGACGCTGATTTAAATTACTTATGGTATGCAGATGATCAATCTATATTAGTTTCAGAAGCCATGGATGCATTTCTTGAGACCAAATGTAACAGTGTTTTAAATATTGTGTCCGATTTGTCTAAGGTATGATGATAAAACATGGTTAATGAGATATTTGAAGGAGATGCCGAAAACAACTACTCCACGGGTAATGTGCCCCGACTGGCATTGTATACTCCGGCATCTCCATACGCCGTCGCTACATCTTTCATCGAGACCAACCACCAGACACTGACCGGTTTCGCGCGAGCTTCTTATGCGTTCGTTGCGTCCACGGGTAGTGGAGTATCCTCTTGCCATTGGCAACAAAAGCCATTCATCCCCCGCCTCCCTATAAAATTGTCTGACTATTTCATATACAAATTTAAATTTGTCGAAAGGAAAATAAATATTATTCTTATTACTACAGCTCCAAAGCTGTATTAAGTTTCTTTGCATTAATCATTCAATATATTTTTTTTTAGGTACAATACGGACAAAATGAGGGAAAGTGTGGTCCATGTGGTGACAACTATGCTGACCCTCAGCCAAGAACCAACGAAAATACTGGTACTTATGGGATAGGTATCGTTACTGGAGTGTACTCATCTGGTAGTGTAATTAATGTTACTTCAACACTTACTGCAAATCACTTGGGATCGATTTCATATAGGTATTATAATTTTCTAAATAGATGACATTTCATATAGTAGAGAGCTCGGAGGCTGAAAATGTTCATTCTGTAGGGCATTAAAAGCTAAAAGCTGAAAACTAGCTATATCGGTAGCTTATATATAAGTAAACTTCAAAAAAAAGTTGTCCAAAAATTGTCCTGTACAGAACGGCGTTATTCAAAATTTTCGAGTTATGTAGTACGTCAGATAGCCGAAATCCAGTTCTTTCTTTGGTAAAAATTGTATAATATTCTCTGTAGCCGTTTAGCTGTAAAAAAATAAGTTATTTAAAAAAAAGCATTGCATCTTATGGGAAACGCAGACTTTAAGCGTCGATATCTCCGTTCGATGCTTGCTAAAAATTAATTCATTTTGCCGTGTTTTTACATTTCTCACTCCATTGCTCGGAAACTAGGTCTCAAATCAAAAAAAAGTATTCTTTAGAAATTGAAACCCAATGCTTTCAGACTACGACAGTATCATTAGAAAATTTTTTACGCAAATAATAACCGAGTTATGATTTAAAAACCAACGCAACTACAAAATTTCCAGGTGGTTGGAACTGCAAACCTCGATCGCCCGCCTGCACCGCACTATTCCCCGCGCTCGGACGTTGCCCAAGATCTGTGATCTGCCGGTTATTATATTATTCCCAATATACAGGGTGGTCGCGAGATACTGGGCGAAAATTCATAAGCAGATTCCTTAAGTCAAAATATTGCTATTCAACCAAACTTACCTTAGTCCAAGGGCAGATACTAAAAAAGATACAGGGCGTTAAAGTTTAATTATTATTTTCGAGATTTTTCAATAACTTTCCTAAAAATCCTAGTATTTGCATAAATTTTTTGGATCGGGGTTTTTGGAGGCGACAAATTCAAATCTAACCATATTTTGTAAAAAAAACACTTTTTTTGCCCTTGGTATAGGTATCTATCGTGTTAATTATTTCACTAACTAATATACTTTCATAAATAATTATTAAACACTGCTTGGAGTAATATCTATTTAATAAAATACATAAATATAAAATAAATAAATAATATTCTATAAATAAATATAATAATATAATAATAGCAAAAATATATCTCACAATATTCTCACGGTTAGCCCCTGAGACACTTTGTACGTCTGGAGATTTTGTTACTGCTCTGTATTTTGACCACCTTGCCAAAAAACATTGTGGATGGTATTTTACCTCCATGGCGATCAAATCATTTGAACCTATTCGTTTTAAAATAGTTGAGTTATTTTGGGCAATTAATTTGATGTTTTTCTCAATATTTAAAGTTAGAACTTGCGATAGTCTTTTCTTATGAGACCTTTTTTGGCAAAAGACGCATTTTTTTATGTCAAAAACACCTTTTCGCAGGATCGATGAGCTGGATTCTGTATCACCTGATGCTCTAGGACTATCAGCAGCAAACTTACCAACATTTTTTTCCGATTCCGTTATGTACTTCTGATATTTTTGTCTCAACAAATCGATGTTTCTCTTACTTATGTAGGAACAATAACAGGATTTATGAAACCTAAGTAACTCTACTTCACCTTCTTCGATTCTTTTAATTATTATTTGTAAATTATCATGCACAGTTTGGCTAACTTGTTGTCGAAGCTTTTGAGTTTTTTTTATGGTGTCCAATGTTTTTTCAGAGCCTGTGATCATCGGTCCAGACAAATTGTGGCAAAACATGCATTTTTTAGTATCCTTTTTACATTTAATTTTCAGCATCGATTCGATATCGCTATCCGAAGTAGTACTACTTCCACTGTCTTCATTATTGCATTGATTCATCATCATAGCTTTAACCCTGTAAATTATCAATTTATGCGTCAATATCGAAGATATATAGTTAGCAGTTAATAATTAGTATTGGATTTTACTTGCGCTGTATAACATAATTTCCTAACATAATTAATTAACATAATTAATTTAAATTTCCTCCGCTTTATACAATAGGTATAATAGATCGAGGTTTTCGTGAACTTCAATTCTTATCTTTGAGAATTAGGTTTGCATTAATGGTTATGTTATTACCATTCACCCTATGTATGAAATCATTAAAATTAATTTAATACACACTTACCACTTCCAGATTTATGCAGGTAATAGATAGAAATATAGAAAAAATAATTCACACTAGCTAATATTAATCACAAAAATACTGCTTGCAAACACTCGCTAGTCAAAACAATTCACGAGAGACAGATCATCACAGATCTTAGGCAACGTTCGAGCGCGGGGAATGGTGCGGTGCAGGCGGGCGATCGAGGTTTGCAGTTCCAACCACCTGGAAATTTTGTAGCTGCGTTGGTTTTTAAATCATAACTCGGTTATTATTTGCGTAAAAAATTTTCTAATGATACTGTCGTAGTCTGAAAGCATTGGGTTTCAATTTCTAAAGAATACTTTTTTTTGATTTGAGACCTAGTTTCCGAGCAATGGAGTGAGAAATGTAAAAACACGGCAAAATGAATTAATTTTTAGCAAGCATCGAACGGAGATATCGACGCTTAAAGTCTGCGTTTCCCATAAGATGCAATGCTTTTTTTTAAATAACTTATTTTTTTACAGCTAAACGGCTACAGAGAATATTATACAATTTTTACCAAAGAAAGAACTGGATTTCGGCTATCTGACGTACTACATAACTCGAAAATTTTGAATAACGCCCTTCTGTACAGGACAATTTTTGGACAACTTTTTTTTGAAGTTTACGTATATATAAGCTATCGATATAGCTAGGTATTAGCTTTTAGTATTGAAACCCCTACCACTTCACTTTTTAAGGCACTTTCGGGCGCACGAGCTCTCTACTAATAGATAATATTCATAATTTAAGCGTGACTCAGCTCTATCATTCGACAACATTTCTTTCGGGAATTTGCCACTGTAAACTAATTAAAACAGGCAAAACTGATGTTTGAACTAAACTTATATGATAATTATGATAAATTGATAAATTCTATATGATTAATTATGATAAAGTATAATTAGTGGCACAAACGAAGTGATATTTTATTTATTGACCAGAATTTTCTTTTTTGTTGTTTTAGTGTTGTTTACACTTCATGCAGACAGTCGGTTGTTTATTTTATGCTGAATTACATATTTTTAAATACTTATTAGTTCAAGTGGCTCAATAACAATGACATAAAGTCAGTAGTCATGTTTACAGCCGTTGTTTTATTCTATTTTTAATTTTTCCCTGGTATTACACAGCATTTTGTTCTTCCTATTGAATATTTTTTCACATTTTTAAAAATACTAAAATAATATGAAAATTTCACTGGAATGTCTATCCAAATGTGTATCTAAAATCTAATATAAGATTCTCACACATAAAAAAAAACAGATTTTATAAACATCTCTATTTGTTTAGTAGGGTTTCGGAAAATGTCGGAATATCCCTCGAAAACTTTATAGCCCTTTAAAACTGAAAATTATTATTTGTCAAACTTGGCAGTAAGTAACTTTTGATTACTTGCTCCCGCAGGTAAATAATATATCTACTTCTTATTTAGTATTACATTACCTAGTTATTTACATCTTAACTGGGAGAACCAAGAGAGATATAGAAATTATATGAAAAATTTACACTTGTCCCAATTTTATAACATCTTTGCTATCATGTAGTTTTCCTAAAATTCTGTAAAACGAAAATAATTCTTATAAATATGGTAGAGGATTCTGAATTTACTAACAGATGTTTTTTTTATTGTTCATCAAACATTTTGATCAGTGTTACTGTACACTGTCTACCTTAAGAGGAGGTACATAATCATAGAACAAATATTGTATAAATATTGGATATGCAAATAAAGCAGAAAAGAAGAGTGGGTACTTTTTTTCCAAATTCAAGCCTTCGAGGTCATTTATTGCTCCTTCTTCAGGAATACAAAAGTAGAGGTAAAGGATTGACTTACAGCGAACTCGACTGACCGCCCTAGTGTGAACTGGGAATATCTCCATCCTTTATTATCAATTTCAACAACAAAGGATGGAGCTATTCTCAGTTGGCACTAAATGCAAGCCAGCCGAATTCCCTATAAATGATTACAAAACCACATCACTATACAATAAATAATAATTATTGTCAATAATATCAAACAGTACATAGGTATTAAAAAATATTTAAATAACCAATTACTGTAAAAATAATCATGATTAATAAAAAGCAGCAGGTTGGTTAACCTAATTGACTACTAGTATTATCATGACCTATTTTCTGAAAAAGCTGCACGTGGTTTGTTGTAATTTGAATTTGTTTTAATTATAAATCGTGATTATTTTTACAATCATTGGTTATTTAAATATTTCTTAATATGTAGTGTTTGATATTACTGACAACAATTATTATTTATTGTATAGTGATGTCGTTTTGTAATCATTTAGTCCATTGTTTTTATTTAACCTCTACTATTCATAAGTACCATGCTTTATTGAATGTTTATTATTGGCAATTAAATAAATTTGTAGTACTCCTGAAGAAGGAGCAATAAATGGCCTCCACAGCTTGAATTTGGAAAAAAAGAGTACTCTTCCTTTCTGCCTCTATTTAAAGAGAACTGGAATCTTCTTACCAGAATTAATCAAGCAATTTTAACGATTGGTGTGACACTATTTTACACCAAAAACACTTGATGGTACGTAAGCTTTGTTTCCGTTGGATGACCCACAATTTGACTTCAGTTCAAAAGGAAAACTATGTGGAAGGGTGCAGATCGACAGTGGATCGCTTTGACAATGGATCGTCTCATTTGGTATACATCATTACAGGTGATGGAACGTGGGTAGACTGCTATGATCCCGAAAGAAAGCAACAGTCAGCAGGTTGGGTCTTTGAGAACAAATAGTCTTCAACAAAAGTTGTTTGTGAAGAAAGCCGAAACGAAAAGATGGTCGTCATACTAATAATTCTGAATGATACACTATGGTTTCTTTGCCTCGAGTCCTCTAAAATGTTCAGGAAGAACGTCCAAGAGAAAGGATCACTTTGCATCGAGATAACGCTCGCGCTCACACTGAGTATTTTATTGTCCAAAACTGTATAGTCTAAACCTAATGACTCCTTTTTATTTCGGCGTGTAAAGAATAAGTTACGCAGTTTACCATTTACATCGACCGCAGAAGCAGCTGACGTATTTAAAAATAAAAAAATATCCGAAAAGTTATAATCACATGTGTTTTGTCCTAAAATGTGTATTATTTTACTAGGCACAGCTAAAAGAGAACAGCCTTTATGTGCTTAAGGGATAGGTAATACAAATCTGTAGAAGTTATTTTTTCCTTACAGCATTTGCATTTTGGAGGATCCCCATGCACCTGAAACTGAAGAGTGCTTCCAAGACCTCACTTTAGCGGATGGTTCTCAATCTTATCAAGTCAGATCGGGCGACTTTACTATCGTGAACGAAGTTCAGTTACCAGAAGGATTGACGTGCGAGCGCTGCGTTCTCCGATGGCATTATAAATGTGGTAAGGGGTATCTTTTAAAAAAAAGTTTTATGCTAATATCCTGAGATGGTTTTGCCAATGTTTCCTTAGGTTAATACTCTGAGAAAAAAGAATATCCATCCTAAACACCCTGTGAAATGGAAAGTTACATTTTAGTAGATACAAATTTCAGGTTTTGGTGTTTCAGTTGAAATTAAATAGTGATAATATTTTTATATCGTTTATGGCCATGAAAATTTGAAATACCATTTCTTCACAGTAAATTGTTGACACTTCTTGCTTATGTTCATGACTTGCCCGCTGTTAGAGAACAAGGCATATTATGTATTTTTAGACATATTTAAAACAAAATCAAAAACAATGGTAGTAAGGTATACAGTGTGCCCACAATTGGTGATGTATGTATTGGGATCTCGGAAACTATAAAAGATAGAAAAACGGTCAAAAGGGGAAAGTTTTAGACAATTTTGTTTGTAATCGAATGCCGCTTTTTTGCGATTTTATCTCTTTTGGTTTTTGAGATATTTTGAAAAAACTAAAATGATGCATTTTCGAAAATACCTTGTAATTTCTTTATTTAAAACAATTTTTAGATTCTGTGAAAACTTTCTTAGGGCAACTTTTTACGTAGAAAACGCCTGTGTAGTCCGATTTTATTTGCAACGTTTCGGTTTTCTGGAACCATCATCAACTTTGTTTTTTTATATGGGCGCCATATTGGACTTTTACGGTTTTGGAAAGCTTCTTTTCTTAGCTTTCTAATGATGTATCACAATTAATAAAAAAAAGTTAGGTTATGGTTAAAAAATAAAAATTAATATTTTGTTATAAATTTGGCAACGTCGCACAGTAAAACACTGAAATTCTAGGTCATATTAAATTTAATCTCTATCACAATAAAACATTAAAATATTTGTTGAAAGTTTTTACCATGTAACAAAAAATAAATTTACAAAAGCTGTAAGTTTGGATAAATACATCAACTAATAGTTTTCAGAACACCTGTCACCTAAAAATCATTTAATCAGAAATTCAGTTCATAATTAAACGCAATAAATTTTTTGCTAATACATCAGTTCCCTAGTAGATCATTTTCGGTTTAAACTCTAAGCTACAAGTAATAACACAATATCAACACAAATTAAAACATAATTAAACTATAAAGACTAATAACCGAAATAAAATATCTAAAGATAAAAGTGTCGCCCATTTGCGTCCATACATTTTTGACATTTTTTTATTATGGATCTGAATTTCTGTTTATACATAATAATTAAATGATTTTTAGGTGACAGGTGTTCTGGAAACTATTAGTTGATGTATTTACCCAAACTTACGGCTTTTGTAAATTTATTTTTTGTTACATGGTAAAAACTTTCAACAAATATTTTAATATTTTATTGTGATAGAGATTAAATTTAATATGACCTAGAATTTCAGTGTTTTACTGTGCGACGTTGCCAAATTTATAACAAAATATTAATTTTTGATTTTTTAACCATAACCTAACTTTTTTTTACTAATTGTGATACATCATTAGAAAGCTAAGAAAAGAGGCTTTCCAAAACTGTAAAAATCCAATATGGCGCCCATATGAAAAAACTAAGTTGATGATGGTTCCAAAAAAACCGAAACGTTGCAAATAAAATCGGACTACATAGGCGTTTTCTACGTAAAAAGTTGCCCTAAGAAAGTTTTCACAGAATCTAAAAATTGTTTTAAATAAAGAAATTACAGGGTATTTTCGAAAATGCATCATTTTAGATTTTTCAAAATATCTCAAAAACCAAAAGAGATAAAATGGCATTCGATTACAAACAAAATTGTTTAAAACTTAAAACTGTTTTCTACGTAAAAAGTTGCCCTAAGAAAGTTTTCACAGAATCTAAAAATTGTTTTAAATAAAGAAATTACAGGGTATTTTCGAAAATGCATCATTTTAGATTTTTCAAAATATCTCAAAAACCAAAAGAGATAAAATGGCATTCGATTACAAACAAAATTGTTTAAAACTTTCCCCCTCTGACCGTTTTTCTATCTCTTATAGTTTCCGAGATACCAATACATGCATCACCAATTGTGGGCACACTGTATATAGATGAATAGGAAATAGTATCCGCTTTTTGAGTCAGCGATAATATACACATCATTCTATTTAAAAAAATTACTTTCTAACACTTTTATAAGTCATTTAAAAAAGTTATTTCAAGTCCATTACTATTACAATTCGGCTGAAGCATGAAAAATTTGTCATTCCTAATTGCAATCCAAAGTTAACTTGTGATTATTTTGTGTTTGAGAGACAACACGGTTGATTTATTTAAAGATGAATTTTACTTAGATATAGGGAAATATTCGCAAAAGTTACTCAGAAATGGATTTAGACTCCAAAAAAAATATACAGGGTATTCGATTTAAAATAATGAAGACGTTGCCAGTTTTACGTAGAAGTGGCAAGACCTGGTTACCTTCAAGCAAGGTAAATTTTGAAAACAATCAGTTGACCTCTTCTTCATATACTTCTTATACTTCATCCTCTGTAAATCAGCCTGTGTAATACGGGACGTAAGGTCTTTATTACTTTACTTACCTGGCTATAAAAATGCTATTATTTAGTATTTTTCCATAAAATGTTAAATCATTTAATTAATCAGCTTTACACATTTTCAATAATAATGTTATATTTTTAGGAAATTCATGGGGAGAATGCGAAGACGGAACCGGAGCGCTAGGCTGCGGAGATCAAGAGACATTCAGGTCTTGCGCTGACGTTCTAGTTTTCTAATTTCCTGTCTTCTTGATATTTGAAATAAAATTACTATAACATAGTTGGTTGCTATTACTATTTTTATAGATTTAGTCTGTATTGCTTCATATTTAGTAGTTTTATAATTTGTAATGAATTTGAACTCATCACTATTTCCTTATATCCTATCCTCAAAATATATTACCACAAAAAAATAAAGGTTAGAAAAATTTATTGCACATAATCCATCTACTTTTTCAAGATTGATGGTGCTATGAGATGAGATCAATTCTATTGTCACATGTTTTCAAATTACCTGGTCATTTTGAAATTTTGCCTTTTTTAACAGGGCCTTGTATATTTCTTATTTTGAGGGACATAGAAAAAGTGTAAATGACAAATTTTAAAAGTAGAGGAAATCGGGGTTAGTTGATACATGAGTAAGTTTTTTCTTCATAGTTATAACAATATATAATAATACCGTATATTTAAACCATTAATTTAGCTGTATACATTATATGCTGTTGATGTAAAATTATACAAGCAAATATTAAACGTAGATGATTGCAATGCAATCAAGGGAATTTAATAATTTCCAACTTAATGTGGATATTATGTCATTTACATTAAAATCTTTGCCTCTGACATTTCACTACAAGTTAAATAATAGCTTAGTCTCTCATGTCTACTCTTTTACGGGTATCGGTGTTACTTTTGACGTAAAACATCATTTAGTAAAGTGCGCGCCACGAGAGAAGGCGCACATGTGGCCCTTCTCGAGTTAATATCGGCAAGTCACTGAAAGTCGGGCGCCTGTAGAATTTACAGGAGCGATTATTCGTGGCCACAATGTAAAGCTACCGCGGGGAATAAATACATGACTCAGGCCGCCAGATACGGGTCGCTCCGTTCAAAATATGGACATCTTACGTTCCTAAGATACGACTTATCTTCTGGCGCGGACTTTACTGGTCATTTAGTACTATTATATACTTAAATAAAATAATAAAAAAATATTTTTCATAAATAACCAGTGGCGGAGTTATAAGTACTATCATGTCATTTGAAAAAAGAAATGTATTACTTACCCTGTATAATATTAAAAACAAAATGTGTCATTATACGATCCACTATTCCCTCAATTTTGTATTCCAACACAATTTTTCACATCCTTCACCATTTAGCAACAAAATAGATTTTTTTTAACAAGGGTAGTTTTTATGATATGCATACATGTTTAATAATATTACCTATGAATAACGAATTGCTACCAAATTTGTTAAGAATATCTGAAGCGGCTTAGAAATTAAAAATTTTAAATTGATTATTTTTTATTTTGAAAACCCTGTAGCTCCAAAACGGCGGCCTATGTTTATTTTACAAAATTACTTTAACTTTAGTCATAGAATACGCCTCTGGATATTCTGCACGTCATGAAGAAACACCCTGTATATTTCATTTCATGTACATCTGATTATGTATTTAAATTTTAAATTAATATGAAACTGCACAAGGTTTATCCATTTTATTATAAGCATTTAGAACGAGGTAAACAGGTATTGTATTATAATAAAATAAGTGTCCGACTTATCTCCAGATACAGAATATGGGAACAATGATGAGATAATAAAATTTCCTATTAAACTTACTAAACTAACCTAAACTAGATTGCTCATTTTAAGCTAACAATGTTAGAAAATTAGATAAAAATATTAAATATGAAATGAAATAATAATTATATTTACTAGATAGTGTTTTGTAGAAGTTGGTTTCTAATTGGTTGGTTTCTCGTTTAGTTAAAATTATTTGGTAATGGTTCAAATAATACTTTAATTAAATCCCCGAAAAATTTTGTTTGGAAAATGTGTGTAAATGTGTGTAAATATGATTTTATAATATAAAAATTCTTTATAAAGAAACAAGCTTTAAGTAACGAACATTTTTGAGGTCCCTACACGTTTTTTGAAAGAACCTATTATAATTATTTCTTATTATTATTTGTTTGGTAAAACCTAACCACCATTTAGTGCAGGAATAAATGTTATTATAGATTTGCAGGTAGCCTGTAGGATAATTGAAAGGTGGTGCAGTGAGGTGGGTCTGTCAGTCAACCCTAGGAAGACTGAGATGATCCTTTTCACAAAAAGAAGAAAACTAGAGGAATTCAGGGCACCCACTGTGTATCAAGAACTCTGACACTCGTGGGAGAGGTGAAATACCTAGGGGTGACCCTAGATAGTAAGTTGACCTGGGGGCCACATGTTGAAAAAATTATTCAAAAGTCAACGGCCACCTTCTGGCAACTAAGACGAACAGTAAGCAGGAATTGGGGTCTCAGTCCTAGGATGCTGTACTGGCTATACGCTACGGTAATTAGACCGAGGATCCAATACGGTGCCCTGGTCTGGTGATCAAGCGTCGGCCGGGTAACGGTGTCCAAGAAACTGACAAAGGTCCAAAGACTTGCCTGCATAGGAATTACAGGTGCTATGAGGACGACACCTACAGCTGCCCTGGAAGTCCTGCTAGGGCTGCCAAGCCTATCCACATGGCTATTGAGGGAGGCAATGGCGGCCTACTTAAGAATGCGGGACTCAGAAAGCTGGCAGGCGGGAGGAAGAAATACCGGTCACGCGGCAGTTGCACAGATGACGGAGAGGGAAATACCCATATCTGCCGAGTAACTGAAGCAAAAGACCGTCTCAGATTAAAGAGGAAATATGCCGTCATATTTCCAGACAGGGAGGAATGGAAGCAGGATCAGTTTAAATTCCCCCCTGATTCTCTGGTCTGCTACACAGATGGTTCTCGTGTGGCGGACAGGTTCTCGGGGGCAGGAATTTATGTGGAGGACAGGGGCGTGCAGCAAAGTTTTTCACTAGGTTCGTATGTCACAGTCTTCCAGGCTGAAGTCTTTGCTATTTTAATGGCAGCAAACAAGGAGGAAGTAAGGAACTGTCCGGAGCAAAATATTTACTTCAGCTCCGACAGTCAGGCAGCCTTAAAGGCTTTAGCATCTCCAGGGACAAGATCCGCCCTTGTCCAATAGTGCGGAGATACCCTGGAGGAGCTGGCCCGAGGAAAAGAGGTCAAATTGGTATGGGTACCAGGTCATAGTGAAATCCCGGGGAACAAAAGAGCCGATGAACTGGCTCGACTCGGATCTCAGGGATCAGGGTCAGCAGACCAGAGACCAGAACCGATTTTAGGCATTACACGGAGGCAGGTCAACATAGCTCTTAACGATTGGGCTCATGAGAAACTAAGTAAACAGTGGAGAAGGAGTGGGAGTTGTAGACAGGCTCGCACTCGCAACCCGAACCTACCCTACCTACATTAGAAGGTTGGGTAGGTTCGATGAGGGAAGAGGTGATGAAGCTAGGTAGGGACGACAGGGGTAGGTAAAAGGGCCCGCTTGCGGCCTACTTGCCAGGTCTTGGCCGCCCCACTACTACTACTATTATAGAATTACTGTAATTTATTGGAAGGAGATGTTGAAAACAACTGCTCCACGGGCAATTTGCCCGAGGAGCAGTAATAATATAATAATAATATAATAATAAAATCTCTACCCCTCATTCTAATTACAAGGATTAGCCTGAAAGTCTGAGACTTGTGAGAGGGAGCGGCATATTATTATTTTGCGGGACGCCGTTGTTAATCAGGAACGACTTACGTTGGTACCACCACCAGTGCTGGAATGAGGAAAACCTGGTAAACCTCAATAGTTAAGGGGATAGTCCAAGATCAATTGATTTTAATATCTCACATTAACACCAAGTTGACAATCTTCCCATCCTAGGCCATCGCCAGGATTGTTGCCAACCCATCTCTGAGACCAAGCCTTGATCTACAGGTAAACTAATTAAAAATTGTCTGGTGGAATGAGGATTACATTTACATATTTTAAAGTATTTTTAAGACAAGTCATGGGACTTATTTTAAATGGTTAATTATATTTATAGAATACACCAAAGATAAAAGCATCACCAAACACATTCTTTTCCATTTTAAAAATATGTAAGAGAGAGTAAACATTATTCGCGTTTGTGTAACAGGAAAATTAAAACTGTTTTAATCAGTCGACTTTGATTTCTTCAAGAGTTTTTAATTCACATCATGTTTTAGTAATAAAAAAATAGGAAATAAATTGGGAAATTAATAATATTATATTGGTAACAGAATTATAAATGACTGAAAATAAATACCAAATAAATAAACATGGCACCGCTTCAGGTATGACCCTGTGTATGCTGCTTAATTATTCATATTTCATAGTACATGATTTTCGTTTTCATCAATCATACAAGTAATAACACATTCATCCTTTTCAAAGTTATTCCGGTTCTGAGTTTGGTTTTCCGCATGACGCAAGGCTCTTTATGGTTCGAATAATTTAATAGTAATAAGTTGTGTCAAATGGAAATATAATTAGTGTAATTAACGATTACATTTCATAATAATACCAATTAGAATTATGGATATTAAAGTTATTTTCAGTAGGTATTAATACAAGAATAAATATATAACCATCAGAATAGTACGGAGGCGGAACCTTTGACGTGGTTACCGATGAATTTGTGACCTCGGCTCCAAATTAATTTATGTTTCTACGGTTTTATGTTGAAAACATGTTTTCATAATAATCACACTTTTTTTAGATGAAATAAAACAAGTACTTAGAAGTGGTGAGAAACACACGGTAGTGCCCTCTTTGGGTCTTTGCTACTATCCGTCTGGAAATTATTGTTTAATTTACCCTTCAAATAAAAATAATTACTTATTTAAATAAAGAATAACATTTATTCATTTTTCCAAATTACAAGTATTTTGTTTTTTATTGTTGTAAAATTTCTGTCTATATATTTAAGTGTTTTACTCCACCAAACAGTTTTATTAAATAATTTTGAGTTTGTGTTTACAAATGTTTTAAAATTAATTGTTTTTTGTTTTTTTTTTATTAAATTCAAAACTAATAAATTTCAAAACGAGATGGTGACAACATTGAGAAGTAATAAGACTATTTTAGGTGACAATTACCGATTGAGAGTAATGAACCCGTCTCCTCCTGTACTATATGGCTTGCCAAAAATTCATAAGGAAGGTAACCCGCTAAGGCCAATAGTTTCCTATATAACCGCTCCTCGTATAAATTATGTAAAGATCTAAGCTGCAAACTCCCAAAATTGATCTCCTTCAACTCCAAATACTTTGTAAAAAACTCCTTTGAGTTTTTAGAATTAACGAAAAATTTATCTTTGCCCACAAATTCTAAATTAGTTTCATTCGATGTTAAAAGTTTATTCACCTCAATCCCAGTCGCAGATTTAACGTTAGTACTATGCAATTTAATAAACCAGTCAAAATTAAACAGCACAGAAAAATATGAATTAATAAGTTTAATAAAGGTATGCATTAAACAAAATTATTTTTTTTCAATAGAAAATATTACAAACAAAAAAAACGGATTACCCATGGGTAGTCCTATTTCTCCTTTGCTAGCGAAAATTTTTATGAATCATTTCGAAAACACACTGTTCAATAGTGACAATAATTTAAAATCACATGTTCACTTTTGGGCTCGCTATGTAGATGACATTTTTTGTATTTGGACTGGTACTGAAAGCGGCTTTCTCAATTTATTAAATTCGATTAACGGTAATATTCAGTTTACAATGGAAAAGGAGGAAAACAATCAATTAAACTATTTGGATATAACAATAAGAAAGGTAGAAAATAAATAAAAATTCTCGGTTTATAGAAAACCAACAACTTCCGACGCAATTATACCAGCAAGTTCGCAACAGTCCTGGCAAATAAAAAAGTCGGTTTTCCATAGTTTAATACATAGGCTTTTAATGTTTCCGCTAGAAAAAGCAGATTTTGAAAAAGAATTAAGTACAATCAAACAAATTGCAAGAAACAACGGATATAAAGAAAAACTAATAAAAATAAAAGGAGGAAATTAATTCGTCTGGAGTTTTACAATATTCGGGAAAAAGAAGCTACCTATATTATATTAATCACGTCCCAGGTTATAGTGAAAAAATTGCTCGCAGAATAGAACGAACCGGATGTAAAACGATTAGTGTCAACAAGCGTATTATTGGGAGGATTTTGATAAACAACAAAGAAAGGGTTAATAAATCAAAACAATCGGGGGTATACCAAATTAGCTGCGCGGATTGTACGAGTAATACCGTGTATGTGGATCAAACCGGTAGAAGTATTGAAACTAAAGTAAAAGAACTTAAAAAATTCATATTAAATAACGCAAAAAATTCAGGATTTTCGACGCATTGTATAGAAAACAATTATTTTATAGATCAGAAAAATGTAAAGGTACTGCATTGTGAAAAGAAAGGAAAGCGCTTAGATCTGTTAGAGCAGTGATTCCCAACCTTTTCTGGACCATCGCCCCCTTTAGAAGAGAACAAAAATTTCAACGCCCCCTAGTCCATAATATTTAATTTTATATGAAATATTAAAATATTACTGCATATTATCTATACCTAATTTATATGTTTATCCACGACCACTATATTAGGAAGGTTTAATACGTCTGTTTTTCGTGGATTAGAGTAGAGGCCTTCTGTATTAGAAGGAATAATTATAAAAAAAATATTAAGTATAAATAGTATATATAGTATAATATAGTTATTATATTAAATTATTAATATTATTAAAGTATATCACTTTTTTGGCGAGCAAATTTTGTATTTGCGAGGCGAAGCGTAGCTTAGGCTAGCGGATGCAAAATTGCGAGACAAAAAAAGACCCTTTTAATCCAAAAATAACATGTTATTTTTCTCCAACCGGAATCCCCCATTTAATTATTAATTTGTGCTTTGAATTATTTCATCGTTGTTAGGATTAAAAGTGTCAACTTTAGCTCCTAGGATTAAAAGTGACTACTTTTGTTACTAAGACATCATTTTTTTTTTCAGTAAGGAAAATGTCAACCTTACAGACTCCTGAAAGTAAAAAAATGTCATAGTTTTGTGACGGTTGGAGGAAAAATGTATATTATTTATTTGACCGCCCCTCATGACTGCCTCAACGCCCCCTATTTGCCTCTGGATCCACCATTGCCCCCATGGAAGGCTCCAGCGCTCACTGGGGGGCGCTATCGCCCCCGTTGGGAATCACTGTGTTAGAGCAATTAGAAATTAAAAAATCTTTAATTATAAATCCTTGTACTTACGAATGATCAGATAGATTTTACAATTTTGCCCTTCTTAGAAAAGGTACTAAAAATCGGGGTACAATCGGGGGTAGGTGCTCGTAAACAAATAAATAACGAAAACGCGCTTGGAAACATTTAGTAATAGTCATTACTCTATTGAAAAAGGCCTAATAAGCCGAAATACTAGTATATAGACTGCTTTCTATATATTTCTTGGAACATCTAAATGAGATAAATGTTTTTTTTCATAACAATTATTTTCACGATGTTTCATAAAGAACCATCCGCTTCGAGTATCCACTTTATATTTTAAAATTTTTTAATAACCCCGTTTTGTAAATCAACACTTTCAAAGTTTAATTGAAATAAAAAAGCAACGACAGAAAGCTTACAAAATAATTGTGAGGATTGTGATCTATAGTGCAAAGCAACGTCAGTGTTATGCTTGATTGTTAAATAATTGTTATATTTACGTTAAAATACATTCTGTTTTTATAAGACTGATGATAGGAAAGTATAGAATGATATACTGCAGCAAAGTGGTTATATTGTATATAAACATATAATTATTATATTATTTTTAAGTGAAAATGAGTAAGGAAGTGTTTCTTATACTAGGGCCAAACTTCTATTAGTACCTTTTCTTTTCTGGAATGACTCCCATAAGCGCAGCAGTTTATATTTTGCTGGTTTGTTTTGGATTCCATTTTAAACTAAGCCACTTCGTTTTTAACTTTGGCATAACAAAAATCACAATACCCACTAAATTATTACGTTAGATAAATTCAAATGCATGTTATTTATCTTTATACCAGCAATCTTCATCCAAAAAATATTTAATTGGTTCAAAGAAATTTGATAGAGCTTTTTAATACATTCAAATATTTTCTTGCAGAGGGCGCATTCATTTTAGAAATCGTCAATGTCAGAGTGAAGTCTCTACTATGATCTCTTTATAAAATCAAACAAATAGTCAATAGGCTGTATTTTACGAAGGCGCAGAAGGGCCACAATAAAAATAAAAATTTTAAAACTTAAAATTCTGAGTTTTATCTCAGAATTCTGACTTATAACTCAGAATTCTGACTTTTATCTGATAATTCTGACTGTTATCTCAGAATTCTGACTTTTATCTCAGAATTTTGTCTTTTATCTAAGAATTCTTACTTTTATCTCAGAATTTTGACTTATAACTCAGAATTCTGGTAACTTAATGTAGTAATGCATTGATTGTTTTATTTCAAGCTAAAAAAATCTCGCTCTTTTAATTAAAATCTCTCTCGTTTTTGACAGAACCGCTCGCTCGAAAAAATATATGTACAGTATGTCCACGTTAAGGACTTACCACCCTTGTAACTTTTTTTAATTCTTGGCGGATTTTGATATTTTTTTGTTATGTTGTGTATTCAAAATGTGCAATCAACGAGTAGGTTACTGTATTTTTGGGCTGTAATCAAGACCAGTTACGACCACTTTTATTGGCTCAAATTTCAGAAAGTATTACCTATTAGGGATTATTTTTGGAGAAAAGCTGATGATGGATTCTTATTTAGAATAACTTAAAACCTACTTGAACCGATTTTCAGCATTCTAAGATACAGGGTGTCCAAGAAAAGAAAAAGCACTTTTATTAAATTAAATTTTATAAAGTATTATTAGGGATTTTTTAAAGAAAAACGGATGACGGAATCTTATGTAAGATAACTTAAAACCTACCTGTACCAATTTCCTGTGTTCTAAAGTACAGGGTGTCCAAGAAAAAAAAATATTATTTTTGACACTGATACAAATTGTACACTATTACTAAATACACCATTACAAATTAACGATAATAAATCGGTACAGGTACGTTTTAAGTTATCCTAAATAAGTATCCGTCATCCGTTTTTCTCTAAAAAAATCCGTAATAATACTCTTTGGAATTTGAGCCAATAAAAGTGATCGTATGATCGTATGGCCATGATTACGTTCCAAAACTAAAGTTACCCACTAGTTTAATGCACATTTTGAATACCAACGTAACAAAAAAAGTTTAAGATGCCCCTTAGACAATCATGTTGCAATATTGTTCATCGAGTCCACTACCTCCCAAAGAAACAGCCTGTTTTTGTGGGATGCACAGTGTTTCTTTAATAGTTGCAAAAATATATTTTTTAATGGAATGTGTTGTATATTTGTACATTTTATTAAATAGCGTTAAACTATATAAAGTCGAATGCTATAGCATACCATAAACTGAAACCTAGCCGTTTCGGAGATATTTAGCATTCAAAAAAAATTGACAGATATAAGAGATTTCTTCTTTATACATTTTTACGCATTAGAAATGATTATTTGGGTTTTAGCTTAAAGAAATATAAGACATACAAGTAAGGTGTCCTTTCTCTAAGAATTGCAAAAAATTCGAAAAAAGCATATTAGTAGTGTTTATAAACACCGTAATGCCCTCTTGTGCTACTATCCGTCTGACAATTAGAAACAGTCACAGATCGAAAACTAACAGCAAAATGCACTTTACCAACCATTTCTATACAATTCGGTCTTTTATTTCACAATTCTGAGTTGATAAGTCAGAATTCTGAGATAAAAGTCAGAATTCTGAGATAAAAGTCAGAATTCTGAGATAAAAGTCAGAATTCTGAGATAAAAGTCAGAATTCTGAGACAAAAGTCAGAATTCTGAGATAAAAGTCAGAATTCTGAGATAAAAGTCAGAATTCTGAGATAAAAGTCAGAATTCTGAGACAAAAGTCAGAATTGTGAGATAAAACTCAGAATTTTAAGTTTTAAAATTTTTATTTTTATTGTGGCCCTTCTACGATTTCGTAGAATTTAGTATATTTTCAATGCCCGGTTTTTGCAACTAACGCCGACTCTGTACTCGTACAATCGACAATGAAATATTGATAAGCACGTCAATAATAGTACCTACTGTCTTACTTAATGAATACCAATGAACGTATAGTAGGAAGTCTATATGTTAAATAAAGTAAACAGACAGGTGAAGAAGAGGACGGGCGCACTATTTAAGTACATTCTTAAAGAGAGAGTTCGAATGGTCTAGTGGTACCTAGTAGTCTGGGGATCAGTCAGTTACTTGCTCAGTAACGAGTACTACCGGATTATTTCGAAAGTGCTGTGGTTATAAGTTGGTGCTGCTAGTCCAAAACATGAACATGAGGGTTTTACTCGTTGTGCTCGGCGTAGCTGTTTGCTGTTCGGCCACGCAAGTAAGGCAGTGCAAGAATCTTGGTGAGTAGATTGAACTAACAAAATGAAATTTAATATTTGAAAATAAGCGGAATTCCAAGAGAATGTAGAAAGTGGGTGAAACCAGAGTTGGTACAATGAGGGCATATTTGTGTATTACTATGGTTAATGATTAATATACCGCGAAAATTTCTGGTTTATTATTATAAATAAACCGAAATGTCAGCACAGCACAGTGTTTATTTTATTTGAAAGCAGATAACCAAGGGAATAAACTAATAATTGTTTCTACAAACGATCAAGAAAAAAGAACTTAATTCATTTGTAGAGATATAACGAATATTTGTTACATTTATAGTATTGCTTACGAGTACTCGATCATATCACATTCTTGTTTATTTATAAACAACACTATGACAAATTTTTAGCTGGCTGGCAACACTAAGAAAATGTCAAAGTGTATAAACAACTGGATCGTCTTCAACCAAAGCATATCCACTTGATTGATTAGATAATAACAATTTTCTCAGCGATTAAACTCAAAATATTACTAAAAACATAAGGTGCGTACCCCAAAGTTGAGAAAAAATAACCTAGACACATTTGTATGTTTTTGAAATAAGTCATTAACTCCTGGATGTTTGTTATAATTCATCGAGGAAAATTGCTGACCACAAAATTACGCGCTTTGCTCTTATTTATCCCACCCTGGTCTTGATATTTATACACACTAGGTATCAGCTTAGACAACATAAACTAATATATTTTTGCCCTGGCCAATAGTAACTATCAGTGTTTAGTTTTGTTACTGATAACCAAAGAATTAGAAAAAATATATTGTTTTTGTGGTTTTGATACTAGTTTTGATGTAAAAGTTATTAGCGTATTATAATAAGATTATTTGTAGCATTATCCAGATATCCCACTTTTTATTGAATTTTTTCACAATTCTCAAGAAACTGAAACTGAAGAAACTGAAAATTAGCCTTTGGGCCAAACGGATTTGGCAGGTTTCTAAAAACGATTCTATGTATCACTTTACTGCATATACATATTGTATCTAACTTTTTACACATGTATGGAAGCAGACAAACAAAAATAACTGTGCTTCTTTTAATATATTTTCAAAATCATTATCCCTTTCCAAGTTCCGTTTATAGAAATAGAAATAGATTACATGAAATTGATATTATTTTTGTTTAAGGACAAATTGGGGCAGGGTAGAATTTAATACATATTAATATGCTAAAAAGAAATAGGGTCTAACTGTTTTCGTTTGCATGATATCCGAGAAACTTTAAACCACGATCCGATAAAATCAGAATAATAATTTTCGATTTAAAATTTTTATATCAAAACTGTAAAGTGAAATGTTAAGTCAATTTTATAAATATAAATTCTAATTACTCCATCATGTTGGACATGACCTATAAGGGACCGGAAAAACAACTTAAATTTTTTTATTGTGGGAGTCATTTTGAGATTTAAAATTTTTTAAGAATTTTACGATTATAATTCTTAAATAAAGTATATCGATTTTCAACAAGCTTAGAGTTGTCTTAATCACATATTTTCTCTGTAACTTATTGGTAGCACAGCTTTGTGATTCATGAAATATTCGCTTAGGAACACATGCCACCTGCGAAATAAGAAAGGAAAAGAAAAAAGAAATAATTCCAGTAGTAATTTGTATACACTAACAGAAGAAGGTCAACAAACAGGTTTACGTATATGAGACAATGTAATTTTTCAGTCAGTCATATATAAATTCAAGTATAATGATGAAATTAATGTATATTTTAAATAAATATTAATAACACTACCGGTAAATTAAGTTGGAGATGGTAAATTACTGTGGGCGCTGTTCAGGCATCGATGCCTTTTCCACCACTTAATAAATTATGTTTTGTAAGTAGACAATGGTAACATTAGCCCAGATTTCAAAGCTTCCCATGGATCAAAGCGGATTATAAGCCGTTGCCGTTGAGGTGGTACCTCGTTGCTGGGGCAATAGCCCTTGACAAGAATTGTTAATAGATAGATAGTCTTTAGTTCCGATTTGGCAGTATTTTCATATCAAATGCGAAGTTGAACAAAAAAATACGTAGTATTTGTAGGGAATTCGTAACATAAATACTATTCGGGCTATACACAATTGGCGTTCCTATATCACTCAATTCAATACACAACTGTTTTACCACCTCTTGTTGAGCTGGTTAAAGAATCCAGATAATTTCTTATCTCCCTTATTAACGCTTGTACCTACCTGTATTATAGAGCTCATTCGCCAGTGTATAGCATATCATAAACAAGAAACTGAATTTACTTAAACTTATCGATGTTATTTTAATTATTTGTTATAATTATTTGCTCATTTTAGTCAATAACAATGTAAAGCAATGATATTTTTACTTACTATAGAACAAAATATGTGCTAGTTACCTTGAACTCTTCTTATCTCATTTATCAGCATGATTTAAGGTTTTTTAATAGAAAATATACTCTAAATTGTTATTGCTCAGCAAGGACCACGAGGAGGTAAGAGCATACCTTGCGAGGAGGTTGGTTATGTTGGATGATAAGAATCTGGTCTGTCGAATATCTTAGAGCCCTGTTCCTCAGGGTTCTATTCTCGGCCCTCTATTATTTAACATATTTGTAAACGATATTGGTTATGATCTCGATGTCAGCTACCTTTTATATGTGGATGATCCCAAGTTGTTTACTGCAGTTAGAAGTACCTACTACTGATTGTGAGTGTATACGGAGCAATCTTGATAAGATCGGTCGTTGGTGCCAGCTGAACAACTTACATCTCAACATTAAAAAATCTAATGTCATGTCTTTTACACTGAAGACATTTAATTATAACACTGACGGAATTCTGCTAGAGAGGGCTGACACTTTTCGTGACCTTGCAGTAATTTTTGATAAAAAGCTCTTATTTACCAGACATATTGAGTTATCAGGAGCCTTTGAAACATATGCATTTATTGTTTGTAGCAGTCAAGATTTTACAGAGACCAAAACCATCAAATTTCTTTTTAATAGTTTCGTAAGATCTAAATTGGAAAATGTCTACATGGTTTGGTATTCTTATTGCAACATACATATTAGCAACATCGAATCTGTGCAGCGCAACTTTTTGAAATTGCTGAGCTTTAAATCGGATTGAGATTATCCTCCAGTAGGATATTCGCAAAGTGAACTTCTTAAGGCACATTCTGTAACTAGTCTTTTGGATAGACGCACGTCAATCTGAACTATTTTTGTTTAATCTTTTGCATAATAAAATAGACAATATACAAATACTTGAGAAATTACGTTTGCATTGTCGTAGAGCTTCTTCCCGAGATTATAACACGTTTTACTTAAAAACTTCTCATACGAATGTCCTAAAATTTTCGCCCGTGTACATTATGTGTAATAACTACAGGTACATTAAAAAATCCAGTTAATGTCTTTTATTGCAGCCTTAATGACCTTAAATCTGTTTGTTTAAAATAGTTGTGTTGTATTCTCTGGTTGTATTTTATTCATATTCTTTTCATTATTTTCTGTTACTATGTATATTACTTACCCTCCTGTTCTGTAGTTGGGCTTTGTTTATTGAACAGTGTATTTTCAAAATAAAATAAAATAAAAATAAGAGGATGTTTTACTCTGATTTCTATGGTGCAAATAAATATGGAACAAACAATTTGATATATGTATGGTACATGTAACTATTTTAATAAATATCTAGAAAATATATTAAATTGGTAAGAAATTCACCATTCCGAGCAAAATGTGTAAACTCATTATTTTCTATTCATGCTCATTATTTTCAAACTCGTATTCAAATTCATTACTTGGAATTCACCCATATTGTTCTTAATCAGATTCTGTATAGTTTGCCCTTTTGCAGGATATCTTAGACTTAAAATACAAGCTTATTCTAGTATCAACTTTACTTCACTCAAAAATAATTATGAGGGATATTCTATCAATATTTTCCTATCAAACTAAATAGGAACGAGTTAGTGCGAAAGTTGGAATAACTGTTGGAAAAACTCGCTTGGAAAAACTCGGTATTGTATTTAAAATATTGAAACAACAAAGAAACATATAAAGGCAAAATTTTGAATTACGAATTACTGTAAATGTATTGTTATTCCACACGAGCAACATGCTAACCCGAGCGACCAATTGTTGAAAAAAACTTGTTTCGAGAGGTTCTTAACGAATAGCGGTTCTTGAAATTTTATAAATGTCTTTATGAATGTATTTTTTTTTAGTGAGTATCACGAATTAGATAAAATGTTTGCGCAACAAACAGGTATTTTATTATATAATTTAGAACTCGTGTAAATAATTTGTTTAATGTTACAAATAATGGGCCTTTCCATTCATTTAAAAAAAAATCCTCGTATAGAACATAAACATTTTTTAAGAGCTATTTCATCGTTTTCCGAAAACTGAACACTTTTTCCACAGGAAAATAAAAACCTTCTAAAAATGGCATTGCGACGGCGGAAAAGCAAATCGGCTACTAATAAAGGATAATACATTTTCAATGAATTTACGTTACAAGCATATACAAGCATAGAATTACAAGCTAGCAGCAACCGGGGGTTAAATCACCCGTTTCCGCTTACAATTTGTTCACAGCACATAGGACCAGTGCTAGTGGTAAGGAGATCTGAAAAGTTATCCACTGTCTCTTCTGGTCTTATGAATTTCCTATGTTCTATCTCTATGTAAAGCATGTAAAAGGACGTGTAGAGCAATGCCCTAGAGGCCGCTAGTATCGCCATGGAAATGAAAGAATTTTTCATTTCGAATATATTTCGCCTAACACAGAAAAAAGTGACAGATCCCATAACATAAATCTATTTTTGACAGTTTTTACAGAGTACTTGGCTACTTTTATAAAATTACATTTATACCTACCTAACTAAATACTATGTGTGTCGGTGAAAATATATAGTTTTCAAGCGTGTGTGTGATTTTTATGTAGGTTTATAAATAAACAATTATTAATGTTCTAATTGGGCTATAAATTTGCCATAAAGAAGAGTCCATTTTCATGTATATGTCGAACAATATCCATGAAATCATCAAAAATAGTGTATATGAATAGTCGCCATCTGCTTTGTTTGTGTATTGCCTTAAAACTTGTTGATAGCATCTTTATTCAGTTTTTTCGAAATGACTTCATCGCTGCTTGGGTTATGACCTCATCTACTGTTTTTTTAAAATGCAATACTATATATTTTTTCATTTTTAGTTAGAGCGCTATCTGACGAATACATTAACATAGGATTTGATGGATCTATCTATAATAGTAAGGATCTATCTATAATAGTGTGCCGTAAGCGTAGTGTGTTGGAAAAAGACTTTGAAACGCCTATAGCCTAGCAACCAATTTATGTTCTCTTTCCAACACACAACTATGGCACACTCTTCACTGTAGGTATGTCAAAAACTTAAGCTGAAGCGTCACAAAAAGTTTACAAATATAAGTAGTCTTCAACACAGATCCTTATTACAATCTTATTTCCTCGTTTCTAAATTGTTTTACCTTGACCTGAATTTGGAAAAATTTTAGGTTAGAAGGAAGATGTACAGTCAAAACAAGGCAGGCTGTTTAATTCATTCCAATAACTAAAAATTTGAAACATAAATTTGAAGAGATAATGCATATCTAGTTCTAGATCAGATGTTAGATATTGGTTAAAGTTCACATTTTCCTGAAGAATGACTATAATTTTTAATTTTAATAAGTTATATGTACGTGTAAAAATTATATATCACTCTCAAATTACAGTCAACTTTTTCATTAATTATTCAATAGCAAATATTAAAACTTCCTAATTGATGCAATACACAAATCTATGCTAGTATAAAATTTAATTGAATGTGCAAACCAAATACAGATATTGAAATAAGTATGAATCATATTTTATATACTGAGAACAGATGATATTATTTAAGCCAAAATTTATATAAGGACGTTTTAGCTTATGATGAATATGATATGCCCACTAACAACAGTTTCCGTTTAACTGGAAATGAAGGCAAGTTTCTTTCTAAATAAGATCATTAATAACCGATGTTAATCTCTCAGATTAAGACCAAGTCACGCAAGTCAGACATTCTTCCTATCCTAGGCATGCAAGACAGGATGTTTGCCAACCCATCCCTACCAACAGGCCTTAATATATAAGTAGACTTAATTAAAAATTGTCCGGGGAATGGGGAATCGAACCCACGACCTCTGGGTTGAGCGATCGAAACAGAAAACTCTGACACCGATTACCTTGTATATTGTGTATGCCTTGTACCTATATATCTTTTTATTTAGATATTCTGTTCATTGATATAATGTTTGATATGGTGAAATTACATCAAGTAGCCTGCAAAACTAATAAGAAAACATTGGAAAGTTAATTGCTAAACTTACAAAATAAAATAAAATAAATATATGTTATTAAATGCTCCAATTGGTAATTCTGCAATGTTCTATGTTTTGTTGCTTTATATAATTTGTAAATAAATGATATAACAAATTTTAAGAAATATATCATTAAATAGCTATCGACGAGCTCCATCTGCATTTAGAAAATATACAGTATACATGATTCAGAAATGAAGATTTCTGGATAAACCAGAAGTTGGTTAGTGTTGACAATAAGTTTATAATATTCATCATATTATGCAAAAACGTCTATTTGTACATTTTTGCTTAAATAAACTTAGATTATATAATATGTAATATATAAATTTATTTAGATGAAGACTTAATGTAGTTGAACAAACACGTTAATTATATCTAAATAGCTAAGTTATGCTGAATGAAAAATCAATAAAATCATTAATTTTTGCTTAAGTTGAGCCTCACATTTCTTATGAATAATTGCTTGACGACGAGTCCTGAGTTAGATAGGTTTAAACATAAAAAAACAAGAATATAATATGTCTGTTATATCATAAGTTTTAACAAGTGATTTTTGTAAAAACTTTTATTTATTTGAGAGACTTCGAAGAGTCTAGTATTCATATTATAATATGAGTGAGTTAACAAGTACAACGGCTATGTAACACAACTAACTGTTGAGGGGGTATCGCACTGCCTTTTATAACTTCATGAAAGCTTTGTCAGCAGCGACGGTGAAGTCGCAAGTTGGTTTCTAAGAATGGTTTAGTAAGCTAGCTACCGGACGTGCATAAATGCAATTTCTAGCACATAGGTATATTAAGTTAGTTTGGAAATGGAGAGATAACAATAAGTAAGCTATTGGATTTGATGTGAATAATAAGATAAGTCATACATATACATTTACAAACAAATTGAAGATAAAAACGTGCTACTTGCTAATATAATAGAATAATCCAGAAATTCATTACCTCATCAGGCTACCATCCTTGTGACTACACCACTGCTTAAAGCAAGAACGATATGTACCGTCTTTCAGCCATGCACCATGAGATCGTTTCACTCTGAGACTTGACTGGCACTAAGGCTAAGGAGATCTAATAAATCAAAACAGTTGCCTGTCGTTTTGTGTTCGGAGTGAGTGGAACACTCATTTGGTGGTGATACATACACTTATGTCTATATACTTGGTATCTGATCAGGTAAAAATAAAGCACTGTAGAACCTTATGCTCTGACTAGATAAATATTTTAGTAATACAGCTGTTCTGAAAACTGACAAAGTAAATTTTCCTTGGATCTAATATTATAAAAAATGAAATCTGCCCTTTTCGGTAGAGTTATACAAAATAATGCTGCCATTAATTTACTGTGGTTACTCTTCTGAAAGATGCCTACAATTATCAGGTGTTTCTCAGGGATCCATTTTGGGTCCGGTCTTGTTCCTATTATTTACTTATAACATTATTTCTAATGATGTATATTGTTATAAATGTTAGATTTTTAAGCAAGGTAGACCGCGGTTAGTATTTGGATGGGTAAGTATGCAGGGAAGACCGTCGGTGCTTGCTCGCATCTTCTAGTGGCCTGTACGTCGGTGAATTCACAGAAGCTATGCAAATTTGGGCGTAGTAGATGTACCATCCCTTGGATAGGATGTAAAGCCGGAGATCCCTTGTCTATGAGATGATAGGCAAGTAAAAGATCCCTACCCTGCTATAATATAAAGTGGTGGTTCTGCAAAATTTCCAGGTTTTGGGGTTGTTCGTCTCCTGGCGTCGGTAATTGGCCTTAGTCGCGGAAATAGGCCGACGACGAAAAAATAAACGAAAAAAAAACACTTCAAATAATTTCTCTTATTTCAATTTAATAAAAGTTAAGTAAAACCCCAAATAATATATAAGTATTACCACCATCGCTCATTAACTAGACTGTAAATGATATCGGAGTCGTTTTTGATAGTAAATGCAAATGCAATTTTAAACAACATATTGGAGTTCCATAAATCTTCAGATTAGTAGGTCAGTTTAAAAAATAAGGCTTTTTTGTTATAAAAACCTGTTTTACGGCAGCTGTTGTCGAGCTGCCGTATAGGGTGCCAAAAATAAAAAAAAGGAATTTTTAATGTTTAATTTCTAAACCATTTGAGGTAATTTAACCAAATTCGGTGTAAATATTTAGTATGTCAGTGAATATGAAACAAAAAATTACCAGCTTTAGAATCTTACCGGTGGTGGAGGTGTGGCTATTAATAAAAAAAATAAAAATATTACCCTGCTCAATATCACAAATAAATAGGTCATCATATGCACTATTGTATTAGCTTCATTTTTTGTCTCTTTGCACTTTTTTGTATTACAAACCGATTAGCGATAAAATTGATTTATTGGACCAAGTACATTTTTTCGATATTTCAAAATATAGGAAGGCCATGCAAAACAGAAATAAGAAGAATCCGTCATCTTATTTCATTACTTATCTTATTTTTTTTACCTCAAACGGTTTAGAAATTAAAAACTGATTTTTTTAAAAAATTCTGAAATCCTTTAACTCAATAATGGGCTGCCGTAAGACCCCTGGTTTATATAAAATAAACCTAATATTTGACCTCTATTTAGGAAACATCCTGTATAATCTAATATCTATAGATATATTAAACTATACTAAACTAACTAAATATAATATTTATCATACTGGGTTCCCCATATTAAACTACCCACTTTAATATTCGAATAAAATCCTTCCAAGTCGACTAAAAAAGTCTTTTATTCCATTAATGCACAGCCAACTGTGTGGAATTTATTACGTACTTAAACATTAGCTCAATTTTTAAAAATCATGTCTTCTAAATGCCCTCCATCAACTTGAATGCAACTTTTAATTCTTAGTGCAAAATTGTGCATTACCCAGCGAAGCAAATCACCATCAATCCTTGTAATTTATTCTCGAATGGGGTCTTTTAGCTTCTCAATTGTTGTAAGGACGACTTGCAAGGACCTTTTTCTTCAAAGATTTGTGTATTTTATCCCCACAGAAAAAATCGGGTGCCGTTAGACCGGGGGACCTAGGGCGCCAAGGCAAATTTCCAAATAGGAAAATTATACGGCCGTTAAAAATTCTCGCAGAATTCTCATGGTATTTTTAGCTGTGTGAGCTGAGCTGTTGCTCCATCTTGTTGAAATAACTGAGCACCATTTAGGAATCTCCCTCTAATCAGTCTGGTATGAGAAACGTTTGCAATATGTTTATATAGCGCTCCGAAGTGACTATTACAAAACGATTATTAAACATTATAAAATTTTCTTGGAGAAATTACCGTTTGTGGCACTAACACAGATTTATGACAGCGACAATTATTTCACTATTTTGAGATGGACGCCTACTCGATAAAATTTAGTTCCCAGAGACTACTAATCATGACCTACTAAGAAAATAATAATCATATACTCCGTTTAGATTTAAATCAAATATCAAAATGAGTAATTTAATATGGGAATCCCTGTATTATGATAAAGAAAACAACTTTTTTCCAATTTTTCATAGGTATTTATTACTTAAATATGCATAATTTACATTTTGTTTTAGATTCGATTAACATGCACTTGTTTATATTTACATATAATTTGCGCTTATTGACACATAACCACTTATCTAGTTCATTCACATACACTCATACTTACAAGACTACTGATACAGGCAAAGTCATAACATGATACAGATATCAATGGGCAGTATCAATTTCATTGACATAGATAATGAACAAGAGAGGTCCTAAAACAGTTTATTGAATTCTTTTTGAAAGATTATTACTAATCCTTGTCTGCAAAAATCTATTATTTACCAATAATTATTTTTTTTTTGTTTACTTCTATCGATTGTTTCAAAGGCCTGCTGCAGTTCCACAAAAATGCTTGAAACAATGTTATACTTTATACTTTATAATGTATCTTCTTTAGTTTGCACACATACTTATAATTTTGTTTCACTAGAATGACTAAAACCAAATTGTTCCCGATAAATAATATAATTCTTTTCAAAATCGTTTTCTAATTGTTCACATGCGATAGCTTGAATAACCTTGCAACAAGTTAATTGGTCTAAAGTCGAGTGGTTGAATGGGAGCTTGCACTTTGGGTATGGGAATAATAACACTAGTTTTTAATTAGTACACGTACAGTTTTCAAAGAGGTATGTACCTACTTATTATAGGCAGTTATCGTGCCAAGTTGCCAAGGTGCCAAGTTGATTAATGTTGCAAATTGAATATAATAATTCATAGTTTATTGTGAGATACAGAGTTTATAGTCAGTCGTGGGTCGCTCATAATTCAAGTCTATTCATTGGATATGTTTGGGAATATTTTTCATACTTTCGTAGAAAAATTGATTAAATTATTTAATTTATTTCACTCAAAATTACACTCAAAACTAATAATATGGTTCATTTCACATGCAGCATTTTTCTTCCCTACTAATTCTTTTAAAGTCTTCACATTTTTTTACTGTTACACCCATCCATAAATATGTTCTTCCTAATAATTCTTTATCTCTTTCTCATGCGCAACAGTTACAACAATATTCGTTTTTGTTTTAAATTCTTTTCAATAATTTTCATTGTTTGTAATACGAAATTTCTTATATTATCACGATCAGTACATGTTAGTTGCTCTTTTTGATTGATTCAAGGTTTCTTATTTTGATGAACCTTTTTTTTTTTTCGGAGTGATTCTGGTAACAGACTCATATATGTTACCCATAAAAACTTTATACAATATATTTAAGTCACTGATACATAATTCCAATATTTTTCCAATATCTTCTTCG
The DNA here is from genome assembly GCA_963924545.1 of Pogonocherus hispidulus. NCBI lineage: Eukaryota > Metazoa > Arthropoda > Insecta > Coleoptera > Cerambycidae > Pogonocherus > Pogonocherus hispidulus. Next base: position 83,396,704 of record OZ004693.1, read on the forward strand.
ACAAGTTAATATTACCTGAGATCACAATTCTCTAAATATGGTACTTAGATAGTTCTTGGACCGGCATATCTAATTTAACATCAATGACCTCGGAGTCAGAAAATTTAGAATATATCTGTTTAAGAGAACAAGGTTATGGTTGTTTGTAATAATCAGGTCAACAAGTCACGTTCAAGTTTCTGTAGTTGCCATTTGTATTTCCTTGAAGTTTTGCAGAGATGATTTCAAGGAATTATGTTAATAAGAAGATAGATACAGATAATTCGGTATGAAGAGGGCCGCTTGAATAGCCACCACGCTCCCCTGACTTAACTCGACCTTAGCGAGCGGAAGTTCGAGACATAATACTAGATATTATTCAAAATGTAATTGACTGATGAATTTCTATTTAATGATGAGCTATCTAATAGTAAAAATAGAATCGGTACCCCCATAGACATATTAATATGTCTATGATATCGCCATATTGATACGACAATTCTGTCAGAAACTGACAAGCGACTGTGGCGCATACGTCAATTAAGTGGATTTTTTAGTAAATTTGTATGTCTTGGAGATTTATATACCTACATACCTAACATTAAAAGATAATAGTTTCGTGCTCCCATAGTAGCTGTAATAGCAGAGATTGTATCGATAAAAAGAAATTATGCAGAATAACATTTTACAGGTCTGCATTACAAATTAGTAAACAATATGCAGAGCTGTATTTGGCATATAACAAGTAATTATTTAATATTAAAATAATTAATTGCTATTGATTGCATTCCTATTGCTATTGGATAATTGATTGCTTAAATAGTATCTAATAGTACAATTCGTTCGAACATTTGATAACAACTAACAGATCTAACTAATAACATCTAATATAAAAACATCTTAAGGTGGATAGACTAGATACATGCTCAGGGAAAGATTAATACGTAAATCCATACTGGAGGAAACATTAGTGGCACCGCTGAAACGAGGGTGTACGCAGCAAAACGTTATTCTGTCTCTACTACTGTAAGCCTTGTTGTGGATGATATTTTTGCTGACGACGAAGTACGTCAAGTAAGTACATTAAACAGCTCAGCGATGGAGCATATGCACAGGGCCCTGAATATGTAAGGTGGGCAGATAAGAAGGGGGAGAACGAGCAAAGCTATCGGGGGGGAGGGTAGTATAGACTGAAAAATTACCTGGAACCCAGAAAGCAGCAATATCAGATCCTCTATTAAAATTTTCTAAATATATCATGGCATATATTGCCATGGCATATTGCATATCATTGCAGGATACACTGTTCAATTTCTAAAGCTCATTTACTAAAAATGTACAAATTTAGTAAAAGAAAATAAACATCAAAGCAGAGCATTAGGCATTACAGCAATAAAATTGTATTATTTAAAGAACGATAAACATTTTTTTTTTGCATCTGTATGACCATTTTATTTGAAACTGTGTTTTATTTTATTGCCTTATTTTGATTCTCCATTTCTGACACAATTCTAAATAATCCGGGCCTGGCGAGGCAGCCATATTCTTGCGACACTTAGCCACACCCAGTGAAATTGTTTTTTGGATGCAGAAAGTATGCTTACAACGTCTACCTACAATTAATGAAACGGACATTTAGTTGTGGAATAATATTCTAACATTCATCTTTTGGAGCAGGAACAATTTTATTACATATTTTTAGGTACCGAAAAAACGGTCTGAAATTATACATTTTAGGTGTCGAAAACTGCCACCTTCAATGAACTGCATTGTTTTAACTATTTATGCAGCAGCCCGCATCGCTTTTATATAATTGTAATAGCACATAAATCGATGCAATGTTAGCTTCAAAAAATTTGCTGCTAGGAATTATGATGGACGCGGATGAGTAAGAAATTTAAGTTATGTTTTCAGTTGAAGAGGATATTAGTAGTAGTATATACTGTACTGTAGTAGATACTAGTAGGAGGTTATTAGATAGAATTATTAGAATAGCTAAACTTAAAAACTCTACCCTACACACTACACAGGCCCATCGTTCCGGAGCGGCGGTTGCTAGAGTTCATATCTGCACAGGTCAAACAGACAATGTGTGTAAATCGGGCCGTCGTGCAGGCCAATATTTTGACCGCATAGATTTCTTCCATGATAGTAAATCTTCAGATATAAATACGATCATTTGCTTCGTTTTGTGCTAAAGAGTTTATTGAGCTCTATAGAGCTCACCCCCGCCTTTGGAGGATTTCAAAACGCAGTCTTTGCATGATTTTCTTCTTTTAATATTCCGATTAGATTGTTTATGTTTTAATTTCACCCAGCAAGCTAATACTCTGAGCAGTAACACTTCATAATTCATAAGGAAATTAGCAAAACCGTACAAGTTACAAGAATATTTTCAACTAACAAAACTCGCCGCCTGTGAATATGTAGAGCTTCAAAAACACATTAATTGTTTATACATAAAATAGGATGGGGAAAAATAGTACCGGTAAGAATAAAAGAGTTGACAATCCTTTGTCAACAACAAATTAAGACGCCTTCATTCTGATTGGGGAAAGAAAACTTCAGTTATTATATTTTCAGAATATTTAAGATAATTTTTCAGGTTTTTCAGGATATCTTAGAAATTTAATATTAGGTGGGCGCTAGTTATTGGCGATGAATTGGTCTGAAAATGATGCATATCTTCTTTAAATTAACATTGTTTACGTCTCTTACAATTTAGTGGTCCAAATTAAGTAGCGATCTTGTATACCTACAATATTAAGAACTTTCATTTAGTAGAAACAAAACGTACTCGACTTCGTCAGCCTTTTTTTAGATCCATATTTATGTTTTTGCTTGTTTAAATGTAACGAAGTAAACAGTTTTTACTTCGTTAGAAGAAGGTAGTCTTCATTAATTCCACTTTCACTGCTAGTGCTGCAAAAGTAGTAGTAAATGTAGGTCATTGTTGGCATTATTGTGGAAGCTAACGTAGAAACACGTTCTCGTTATGGTACGGACTGGTTTAATATACTAAGAGCAGTTCAAGGCTTTATCCTTACATGTTTTTTTATGTCTATATTTTTATTTGAAAAAAAAATTTTTTTGTTCCGTCTAAACACGCAAAGGACTTAATTTGTAAATAGAATATTTCTTAATACTAGCTACGTCATTTCCTCGTAAACAGCTGATTATTATTGAAGTTTTATTGGGCTAATTCGGCATACAGAATTATAATATACTACTCTTTATCATATACAAGTTTCTGACTTTTGAGCTAGTCATTATGATTAGCATGAGGGGCAGATATACTATTATTTTGGCTATTTTACCACAATTCTGAAATATTTGAACTAAGAATATTCATAGCAAATAACTACGAACAGTAAGGACATCATTAGATCCTCCATCTGAAAAAGCCTTATTTAAATAAGGACTAAAACAAATCAAGCCAAAACAGCTATTCTCATGGCTACATGCCACTCCGAGCGCTGAATTACAAAGCAAGATATGTCGTATTTTGTCTAATACAGTTAGAATCAAAATACAAGGATTCGGATTGCAACAATTGATTTGGATTGTGTTGCGAGAACTACCAAGAGGTGGCGCCATTAGGGTTTGCGTACGAAATGCTTACGTAATGCCAAATACTCAGGTCTTCGTATTCGTAGGTATGCTCACTTATATTGTACTGACGAGACCATATAAAGGTCGAAACCGGTCTTCAATTAGTGACATCCTACGATGTGAGGTCTAAGTATTTCCTCTTAGTTTTCGTTGCAATCCGAATCCTTGTACTTTGATTCTAACTGTGTTAGACAAAATACGGTAAATCTTGATTTGTAATTCAACGCTCGGCGTGGCATATAGCCAGGAGAATAGCTGTTTAGGCTTGATTTGTTTTAGTCCTTATTTAAATAAGGCTTTTGCAGATGGAGGATCTAATGATGTCCTTACTATTCGTAGTCATTTGCTATGTACATGCCATCTGTCAAGTAGTAGAACTAGTTTCTACACTCTATTTTATAAAAATATTCAAATTTAAAGACAGAACGAGTCAAAAATATATTAATTAAATATCAGTTTCTCTACAGGGAAAATATTTTAACTATTTAAATAAGTCTGCATTAATTACTAAACACTTTAATAAGAAACTAACTAAATTAAAACTAAAATAATGAAGTGCCACGATGTTGTTATTATTTAGTGTAATAGTAATACTTTAGACAAACTTTCTGGTGGCTATTTGTTGAAAAGATTAATCTGATATGTGACAATTCTTTTGGTCATATCATTCCTCCTATTCAAAATACACAGAATATCCCTTATGTTGTTGCAATGAAATATTATATTTTGTTGTACTGAATAAAATAAAAGGTTCTTCAATTAATATGGCTAACCCTATGCAAGTATCTCATATATTTAAGTAAAGCCTTTGACAGACTTGATCACCGAATTTTATTTTCAAAATTAAATAGAATTGGATTCTCAAATGATCTGCTGATCTTTTATTAATCTTATTTGAATAACATATACCAGCACGAATTCTGTGGTCAACAATCTAATCACTTTATACCATAATCTGGAGTGCCCCAAGCATCTGTCTTGGGACCACTACTCTTTAATATTTTTATTGATGACATAGTTACTGATCTGGGTGTTGACTGTTTTTCATATGCGGATGATGTTAAGATATATATGAAAATTAAGTATCTTGATGACTGCTTCGAACTTCAAAACTCGCTTAATAAGATAGAAACATGGTGTACAGTCAATACATTGAACTTATTTGATTATTCTTTGGGGGATTAAGTTCTGATAAGAACACAAGCATTTCGGAATCTTAGAGTAAAATTCGACAGCAAATTATCTTTTACTAATGACATTAATAAAATCGCCAATAACACCTTCAAAATATGGGGTTTATTGTTCGTAACACACGTGACTTTAACTCAAGTTACTTTTTAAAATTGTTCTATCGGTCCTTCGGAAGGTCAAAACTTGAATACACCTCAATCATTTGGTCCCCATATTATAATGTTTATATACAAAGTTTAGAGGCGTATAAAAAACGTTTTCTTAAGTGCTTGTATTTTAAGGATGATGGTGTCTATCCAGGTTTTGGGTTCCCTCACAGCGATTTACTGCAAAGATTTTCACTGCCTAGCTTAGCTGCCCCTAGATTTATGGCCCGAGAAATATTTTTGTATAAACTGTTGCTATTGGATGATATAATAAATTGCAGAATAATATTGGGTATATTAAAATTTAGACTACCTCGACCTGGTTCAAGGAAAACTTATTTATTTCATTTGTCAATTCCCAGAACTAATATTAGAAACTGTTCACCACTCTATTAGATTTGTGATAATTATAATAACGTACGAGAGAACCTAGAAATTTTTCAGTGCATTGTAGCTTCTGTAAAACAGCTTAATTTCAATTATTTAAATAATATAATGTAGATTCAGTTTTGCTTACTTGTTAGTTTATTAGTTATTATTATTCGTATAAAATTATATGGAATTGTATATTTCTGCCCTGTATTTGGTTTTGTACTGTTGGGCAGTGACTATCTAAAATAAAAATAAACAAATATAATATACCAGTTAAAAGTTAATTAGGTGAGGGCCGTCACATCATCCCTAGTTCGCAATAAGTAGTGTAATTTACATGACATTTTAATTACAAACAACATAGTTTTTTAAATAGCTATACTATATCAACATATGCAGTCCCACTCGTTCATAGTTATATTGCAAAAACAGTAACGGAAATGCTCATAAAATGCCAAACATGTCACTTTAGTTAAACATGTTAATTGATGATGATGATAATGATGATGACCACAATAATAAGAATATTAATAATTAATTTAATAATGCGATGTTATATAAATACAAATAATATTATAAGTTAAAATAAGCTGTTAGAGTAATAAATACATCAATAAAAAAATAAAGATATAAAATTAGCAGATGTCTGAAGTCAATTATTTTATTCATTTATTTAAAAATATATGTAATTAATTGTAAAATAAATCATTGACCTCGTAGGTCAATAATAGTAATAATAATAATAATAATAATTACGAGTGCTTTACCACTTTATACGGCACTCGTACGAGGTAGACGAAATACCAGTGCTGTCATACGCTCCGGGGGATATTGAGTCCGTTGTGGGGAATGAGAGGTGCCGAATTTATTGCAACTACTTATTTCCCGCGGTCAGGCAGATTCGAACCAATAAGCCTGATGTAGTCCTCCTCGACCACCAGCTCAAGACAATGTTTGTCATCGAGTTCTCGTCTCCTGACGAGACCAACATTGTCTTGAAAGGCGAAGGAAATATCGAGACCTTCTTTTCAAATTCCGCAGACTCCATCCAGAACATACTGTGAAGCTTGTGGTACTGATAATAGACGGAAGAATGCAGAAGGCGGTCACTCTGAGTTCATATGTTTACTCAGGCCACACGATTCCCGAACCCAATAGTTATTCACCCCACGGACGTGGGAGTAGTTACTGGTAATTACCACTGCCCGCCAATATCCATTGACCGTGGTCATTACTTGGGATGGTTTGAGGCTGAGCAGGATTATCGCTCTTTACCCTCCCCATCACTGTAGGCCTGGACTGCCTCGAAAAGTGATAGGTGTGGGCGATTCGTGGGGTCTCCTTCTGTCCTGGCTCTACCCTGCAGAGTGGGTAGGATCTTCTGGCGCTCTTCTGTCTTGTCTTCTTTCTTCGCCTGCATGTCTGACCCACCGGGGGTAGTCTGTTTCAGGCGGGGGCGGCTAGTGCCTCTCGCGTTCAGAGTGGTGGTTTGGGGTAGGTCAAGAATGACTATGTAGTTGGGGATGCACCTCTAAAGAAGCCGACTGGCCCTTTAGCTTTATGCAGGGTAAGGGAAGGGTACTCGAAGTGAGCCCGCGACCGCTGTCGGTGGTCGCGGTTCGAGGGGAGGTCTGAGGGTCGCTTTTTTAGTCGCTTCGGTGTGACTTTTTTAGTAGGTACGCTTGTTCCGGGTGGAATCTGAAACATATGAAGATGCGAAGAACACGTGCGAAGAACTTGACGTCGCGCCCCCTGATGATTTCTAGGACTGGGTATATATCGGCTTTCCGCACTACCAGCGCTCGACCCTGAGAATCGGAGCGACCGGTCGACTGGAATTAAAAACAAAATAAAAATATACCTTAACACCTCAGTGCTTGAATGGGGAAGACCTGGAAAACTATTAGTAAGGGGTATAGTTAACCATCAATCGATGTTATTCTCTCACATTAACTCCAGGTTGACGTTCTTCCTATTATAGGCACGCCCCCGCCAGGATGGTTAAAATATATGTTAATTCTACATTTATACATTGAAATAATTTAATGAAATTAATATGATGAAAGGAAATTACTACAAACATAGTTTGGGTTCCTTTGACTTTTATTGACTTAGATAGATATATTTTCTCTCCCCTCGTTTATTAAGTACCTATAGAAATGATAAATGATAACAGTATGCGGGCAAATTTAGAACTACATGCGTTACGAAATTTATTATATGACTTTCTACCATCTTAAAAAGGAAACGTGGAGTTATAAGTTCATTTATACATACAGTACGAAAAATTGTTAAACAGGAGGTGCTAGTAAAATTTAACTTCATGACTAATCTATGATCAATGAACTTGGTTTTGTATTCTTTTTTGCAAGTGCCAAGGTTGATCATTCGCTTGTTCCGGAACACTGAACACTTTGTGCAGATTTAAATTGTTACAATCGATAAAAGAATAAAAAAGTTTACAGTTTGTTTGACCTTTCAGGTACCCCATTGTTACTGCGGTGATATCTCAAAATAGTGTGTAATCTAAAGGAACGCTAAGTCACTTTTATATTTTATGATGAGACTCATAAATCTGGAAACGAAGTAATAATAAAAAAGATAATATCGGGTATGCCTTGACTTCTGGCTTATTGCGATAAAAATATATTGAATTTTAGAATTTCGATTTCGGTATTAGTTTTCCTTATTACAGTACTATCTAATACATAAAAAAATCTAGTGATCCTTTTACTTTATTTGAAGGTCCAAGAGCTATAAGTACAACCTAACTCTTGCTTTGTAGATTAAGAAACTGAAGTAAAGATATGAAGTTACATAACGATTTACGTACACCTCTAATTTCTATCAGTTTTAAAATCATCAGCAATTCTAATTTTAATAACATAATTTATTTATTATTATTATAGAACGTGTATTGTAACGATGACAAAGCAAGTTATTATGGATTTTGCGGCTGATAACAATTGCATTTAGAAAGTACCTCCAGAAATCATACGATAGACCAATGTTCAATATTACTCATATGACAGTAATCAGATACACAAATAATGTTAATTTTTATAAAATTAATATTAATATATATATTTATTTATTATAATTAGTTTTTATGTATCCACAGGTGTCCACGGTCGTGAATGTGATTATCCTTTATTTCTGGTTTATTTAAGTTTATACTTTAGAATAAGAATATATGTATATCCGATTATAAAAAAAGATCAAGAATATTGTAAGAGCAAAGCGGAGGAGCTTCGAATACATTTGAAACAGTGAGTGCACTCTTTGTTTCGATGGTTTTAAATAAGCAATAAAGGAAGCAAAAAATAAATAATAAACAAATAAATATAGAAATCTAAAAATAAAATCAAACAGGAATAGATCCGATCCGATGCTGTTTGGTTTTCGTATTTCTATATCCCACTTCGTATAACCTAATTTATTTTTTGCTTCTTTTCCTACCCGATCCAATCTAATAGAGTAAAATTTAATAAATGCAATGCAATAAAAATAAAAGCAAGCACAAGAAAATATGAACTAGTAGAAAAATAGGATTGCACGATTTAAGGGAAACATAGCAACACCAGATAATACAAAATATATGAAAGCCAAAATTACAAAATTTTAAATACTTAAGATCAATTATTAAGATGAAAGAGTGGTGGAGGAAATGAAAGATATAAGAGCAGCTGACAGTGGGAAAACGTAGAAGGATAACTAAAGTGGTACAACCACGTAAAGAGAATAAGGATATACGAAAAGGAATAAGAATGAAAAGGAAGGACAGTAGTCAGGAAAGTACAGAAAGAAAAACCGTCAAAAATATTCTGGACAATGGTTTAAAGAGTGAGTGACATGGGAAGGACCAAAACAAGCCACGCGAAATAGGAAAAGGAAATACATATGGAAAAGTGTAATTGAAGTACAGCTCAATTCCTTTGCGCCTTACATCGGTGAGATGAAATATTGGATATATTGGGCTTAAAATAACGACACAACTACAGATATGGATATTTCAGAGTTTTTGTTCCACTCTAGAAAGACTAATTACATAACTAATGGAGATGATCCAGGCTGGTATAGATTTCAATCTATGGTATAGAATAAATCTCAATGAATGATATCAATGAAAATTATAAGAGTGCAATATTGCATACTCTAGTTTTGCACTTTCATGCAGAATTCGGTTACATATTGATCATAAAAAATATATTCAAAACATCGACCTCCACAGGTCGTTCGTCGTTTACTTTGAGAACTCGATACTATTTAATTTATGTTTTAACCTTACCTCCACAATTGAATCCTTGTTAAATTGCTACAGTTATATTTAATACTAGAACAGTTTTTTGGTCCATTTGCACCACCTCTCCTTATGAAGTTTAAGCTTAGCGTAATTTAAGTGTCAGAACTTTGAGGTCTTTGAAGTTATGCCCAAATATTGATTTTTACTTAAATTAAGTGATGCATATGGGTACAATACCTTACCTATATTTTTAAAAATAGTAATAAAAAGCAATTGGCAGTAATTCCAATAATATTTACAATACTATTATGTTTATGTTTATGTATCTATTTTCTTTCAATTGCGTAGGTATATTTTTATTAGCATAAAGATATTTATCTTGCTGCAAATTAATTTAACAATAATAAAATTAATAATATGAGATTGATTAATGATGAGAATTAATGATTAATGATGAGAACTACATGCTGACAACATATACAAACGAAGGTTCTTTTACTTTGCCATTGTAGTCATTGACTATGAAGATTGTAAATAGTGATTAAAAAGTCCTTTTGACGCGGGCCACTTGAGTTAGAAAATGTAATACATTTAAAGACAATTTTGTGATTTAAGTATTAAATTTACGGAATTTATTAGGTTTATTATAGTCTGTATGAGACAAGAAATGTTAATTTACTTTTTGTAGGACTTACATCAATAGTAAACATTTGTATTTACTTCTTGGGAACGTAAATTTGATATTTTTTTGTAGAGCAAGGAGACAGAGCTCGTAAAAATTAAAATCCCGGGCATGTAGTAAATTGTGTTAGAAATGGCTCGTAATACCATGTAATATGAATGATACAGTGGTATGATTTTCCATATAGATACATGGTTTTAAAGTCATACTATAAGGGTTTTTTGTATTATATTAGGTATTAGGTTTTCTTCACATTTTCTTGACCATTAACTGTTATTTTCATCAGTTGATGGAGTATGAACTGGACTAGGACTTAAGAAAGCATCTATACAATATGGCCCTATATAAAATGAGAAGCTCATCCGTACACTTACATAAGTGGGTATCTGGAGTTTCAATCTTCTACGAGGTGTACTGTACAACCTAGGTAGGGCTTAAGTTAGCAGCCGAATAAACAGGAATTTGATAAGGCTTTAAGTTGTAGAATTGTGAGCTGGTCAGCCTAAATATGAAAAGTGAAACCTTAACAATTTCTAACGAGTTACGTGAATCATTTCATGACTCATTCATACATATATGGTTTCTATGATAATAGAAATAAATATTTGATATTTAAAGGAACTTCTCAGTCTCTTCAAACCGGTTTGTCATCTTTTCGACATATGCAGGCAAACATCATTATCATCATCATCATCATAAGGTCATCATAAAGTAAGGAGTATATAGAAATGTTGAAAGTCTTATATAATTTTAAGAAATCAAGCAAGTAAAAAACCAAATGAAGTCGAGTTGCCTTAATAACTGGATATTAGTGTATCTATGGAAAACAAAAGACTTGTCGTGTCAACTGCTGATAAAAGTTTCAAACGTAATCATTGCGATTTGGAGAATTGTTCACATTTTGTAAATTCATGGTCTCCAAGATTGCCAGATCTTAACCCAGCCGATTACTGGCTGTGGGGTTATTTCAAAAATTTAGTGCTTAGAACAAGACTACCAACGCTGGAAGAATTAAAAGACTCTATTAGGGAGCAAATTGCTGCAATTCAACCAGAGATGCTGAAAAATGCTGTGTACAATTTGGAGGAACGGTTGATGATTGTATAGCAGCAAAATGGACGAAATATCGAACATTGTATAAGCAATCGAATTTCTTTCACATCCTGTTATTAACTTAATTTGTTAAAAATACATAATAAGCTGAAATACATATATTCCTTTCTTTATGATAACTTTGTATTTTGAAAAAAAAATCAACGTTTGACTGATCCCTCGGCACAGAAATTGATTATTAATTTTTTGTATTTTTCAGTGGTAGCATAATACCCAAATAAATAAGGATAATTAAACATTGCCACAAATAAATACTTTCATACATTATCTTAACAAAAAAACCTAAATATTTGCGGTATTTCAAAGTATGAAGTACCGATGTAGTTCTTTAAATTAAAGTACTTTCTGCCACGTAATACTGCCAATTATTTTTTCAGATACACTTGAATTTCAGACCATGCGCGTACATAAGGATTAGTTGAAGGTTTATTGCTGAATAACAATTATCTAATACATATTCAACATAAACTTATTCTATTCAAAATGTCTCTTGAGTATTTTTTTAATTAATTATAATGCCTTTAATTTGTATGTATGTGCATAGACATCTTGATTATAAATTTGTTTTATAGTTGAATTGCCATTATAAATTTGAAGTGGCTTTCAATTGTATGTATATTTTCTGAGAATGTCAATAAATTGTCATAGTCACTTTAAATGAACAAGTAACTTAGCTGTACTGCATACGTAACTATTTTGTTCCATTGAACAAATAGATTTTTTTCAGGATTATCATAATTGAACCGATTATCGAGATAAATCACTCAGAGTGAATTGTCTCGATCGCGTAATACAGAGGTTGGGGTTTCGAGCCCCTATTCCCCTGGAAAATGTTCAATTAAATTTTCTACCCGCATATTAAGACCTGTTCGCAGAGATGCGTTGGCAACCATCTTGGCGCGCGAGCGTGGGGTGTAAAGATTGTCAGTTTGGGTTAACGTGAGAGATTAACATCGGTTGATGTCTGTCCCCCTAATCAGGTTTCCCATCTTCCAGCACTGAACGGTGGTTAGAGCATACTAACGTAAGTCTCCGGGCTAATCCTTGTTATTAGAACAAGGGGTAGATGTTATTATTTATCATTACTGTGTTCTGCGTATCATGCATTTCTCAGTTTATCACTGGTTGATTTTTCTTGTAGACGGGTTACTACCAAGTCTAATTAGTAATTATTTTTGGTTTAGAAACCATCTTACTATATTGCATGTATGAAGTATGGTTGCTTTTTGTGACTGAGTATATACACTCTTTTCCAGGCTAAGTTGGGTGAGGTGGTATATGAAGGAATGTGGAGTGACACCCGTCGCCGCTATAATGAATGGAATAATATGAACCTGTTTCTGTTTCCATATTCTTTCAAATTCCATTGCTAATTGTTGATATTTTTCTTTCTTTTCTGTATATTTTTTTGGTATGTACGATGGTATTGCCATATCGATAAGGTAGGTGACCATTTATATTTTATCTTGGTGTTATGTGGTCTATTATGGCTTCCGCTTTATCAGTCCCATGGTAAAGTCTCAGTATAATTTATAATACTTGTTTTCTATTATTATAGTTGGTGGTGAATATTGGTTGTACGCTTGAGCATCCGATTGCAGATTATTTCCCAGGGCTATTTCCTGGATAATAACTTTTGGCACTGCATGTGGCTCATGTCTATTGGTATATTGCACATCTGCTAGTAGTTTTCATCTGGGTGTTATATGTTTTATTGTTTCAGGAAATTGGTGGCATTTTCTGCACTTATAACTCTTAATTAAAGTATCCTGTAAAACATATTTTTTATAGTTATTTGTCGTTCTAACTTGGTCTTGTATTGCAAGTATAAATCCCTATGTCTCTGGGTATAATAGCTGTTTTCACAGAATTACGTTGATGTAAAGGTTGGTAGGCTTATTTCTAAAAGTAACATGCCATTTTCGAGACAGTGACTATATAATGTACCTAACACAGTTCCTGAAGATATAAAAATATTAGATGATACATTATTACGTCAAAAGCACCAGCAAGGGGTTATTTTTTGAAAACTAGTTTTGCCTAGCTAAAATAAAATTCTCAGTTTTTTTGGCATTCTCAAAATGTCTGCATTGTAGTACGTCGGAGTGATATACACAAAGCTTTTGTTGCTTAATCTCTAATACATCTGCATAATGATATTGACATGTTACAAAATAGATCAAGTGGACCTTGACGCAATATATAGTCTGGGATAATTCTTATTATAAATACACAGATAATTCTTGAATCATAATGATAATTCTAAAAATAAATAGGAACATAATCTAAATGCATTAATGTCGTTTGTCACGTTTCTTATTTTATCTCTACGAGAATATCTGATAAGTTTCGAAAAACTTTTGTATATTATATATAAAGGTTATGTTATAAGTTCAGAGTTTCTTCTCATTATATGCACTTACAGTGTCTAAGATATGTGGAACGCAAAACAGCTCACAGAAATATTTTCGAACTACTTAATCCAAAATAAACCCTGAGGGAATGTGATAATATGTTTCTAACAAAACATATTGTACTTATAGTCGTTTTTCGCGGACACATCTCTCCAGTTTTTAAAGGTAGCGCCATCAGCCTATACAGATATGGCAATGGTAGACTTACAAGCGTAAAACCCGTGGGCAAGATAAAGTAACTTATATTTTTAAGAATGTTAAAGAGAGTGCAATATATTACATTGATGCCACACTCATGTCCCTCTTAGAAAGACATCCCTACCAGCAATCCCTTAAAGCGGGCAACAGTTGCGCGCGCATCGATACCCAGCCCCCACAGCCTGTTCGATGTTAGATGTTACATGGACCTCTCGCTCGGTCCTCCCTCTCGATTGCCCCCACTATTGTACACGGGGCGGTAGTGACTTTTTCAACAGTCATCAAATTGACAACAGCGCGATTATCTATATCTCCCTCTAACTTTAACAATTCACATATCTTTTTCGTCATTCATTACCGAATGCAAATGCTCGTCAAAAAGTAGATTAATTTTGAAATTTTCATTTTGATCTTCAGTTCAGCTATCGACCTCTTATGTACAGGGTCTTTCAAGGAAAACTTGACCCTCCCTTATAATTATAAAACCGGAAAAAAGTTAGAATTCGCATAGACCCGTCAATTTCTGTTCTTATGGGGAGCATTTTCGACTTGACAAGCCAACTTGATATGTTCATCCCTCTAACCCTTAGCAACCAAAAACTTTAAAATTTCAAATGGAACTACCCTACTTCTAATACATCATTTTAAAGCCATTTCCATTGTAAATACACTGATGTATCGTTTTTGGGATAGGTTGAGATTTAACAGAGTTATTGACTAAAAACGAAAAGTTGATAAACCGACATTCGCGTACTATTTTCTACAGAAATGGCCATCAATAATAAGATCCTTTATCTACTACAAAACCACATTAGTTTTTTTGATGTATCGATCAGTTTAAAAAAACAGTCTCAAATTAAAAAGGCTGAAGGGGTAAGGATATTAGAATTATACTTAGTTTAAACTTATTTGAGTTGTTAATTATTTCATCTTTCAGATTCAGTTCGGTACTGCAGTTTCTATATAATAAATTATTTAGGGGGTTTTTAATGTTTAGACTGATACAAACAACGAACTAATAAAAGATCATCTAAAAAATACACTTGAATTTTAAAATGTTTCATGAACTACCTGAAATAAATACACCAACTTAATAATTTCTGTGTATCCCTAAATAGGTAACAAGAAATCATTAGCTCAGAATTATCCATTAAACAATCAATCCGTTCCACTAGCAAAATAAACTAAGGATATGAGAATATACATTATAGAATATAAAAAGTACATTTCTCCATCACGGCCAAAATGTGGAAAAAGGAGGGAGACTAACATATTAATTCGATTAGGTATACGCCGCATATTATTTAGCCTACTTCATACTCAACGTTTATGTTAAAATTCAGAAAATATTTATTACAGAGCATTGCCACATTAAGGTGTTGTTTTTTAAAAATCTAACGAAATCAAATTTCAAAAATTACATTTGTGGGCATTACGTGTGGAATCATTTATCACGTGAGTAAAAATGTATCACTCAAGTTTGGTTTAAAAACTCTGTAAAAAGATTATTCAAATAGAAACTTGATACATATCTGTATTAACCGCATTTCACATATGTATTCTTCTTAGTCTCTATAATTATTTTACAGCTTCACGTCCATTTTCTCTTAAGCACAGCACTCAGAGAAAGGTTTAGGAATTATACCTAGTGCTTGGTTTATTTTATGAAGTGGAAAATTTGAACACAGGAAATAAATATGAAGCTGAATCAGTTGTATATTCCTTTGACTGTTATAATTTTGGTATTTCGCTATTGTAACTAAAGTATTATATGACTCCAACCTTTTATTTGATAACTATGACCAAATCACTATTTGCTTTAATACTTTATTTTGTAATTATATCCAAACTTTTACTAAGAGCAAAATTGAAATTAATTCACCTGATTTGATATCAGTTATCAAATCAGATACCAAAATTTGCTGTTGTTATTAACCAACCCTGATCTAGGTTAGGTTAGGTTAGGTTCAAAAGTGAGTGGGCCGAAAACCAGACCCTCCTTCGCGACCACGTGATCTATTGTGGCTCACACCTACTTATATTTCACCCAACAGGTCTAGCTTCTTAATGTAGCTGATTACCTTATTGGGTGAGAATTTATTCAGATCCTCTGGCAGAAGTTGTCCTTTGCCAAGTAATGAGTATCTCATCCTTTCCCCAGAGGGGCAGGTGCACACTATGTGTTCTGCCGTTTCATCATCTTCTAAGTACAGGCGGCACTCAGCATCTTCTGCTAGGCCGAATTTGCACAGATATTTTAAACGGCAGTGACCCATGTATAGGCCAATTAGAGTTCGTAGGTGAAACCTACGACCTAAGTTTTTTAGGTCTTGTTTTTGAAGGGTTTATTATAAACGCCTTCGAATGAACTAATCGTGGTAGTTCCTGCCAGTACTGGAGGATTTGCCCCTCAGCCCAGGTCAAGAGCGTTGCTTTGGCAGTACTCGAGGATATGCCAAGCACCGGTTCTGGTCCGACAAATTCAGAAGCAGCACCCTCCCTAGCTAAAGAGTCGGCTGCCTCTTTCCCCCCAGGGCCAGAATGGCCTGGGACCCAGATTACTTCTATTTTTTCTGCTCATTTGAGCGAACGCCTGCTGGCAGCTCCATACCGTTTTTGAGATACAACGGTAGGAACCAAGAGCTTTAAGAGCCGTTTGGCTGTCTGAGAAGATTTTTATCGATTTGCGCATAAGTTGAGTTTGTTCCAGCTTCTGTACACACAATTCGATGGCATAAATTTCTGCCTGAAATATAGTTGCATAACACCCATGGGTCTTTTGGAGCCGTGTGCAAAATAACAACTATCTGCCCTCAATAGGTCGGCCTTATTCCGGTCCCATTAATCTCTTCCTGGGAAGAGAATATTAAAGGGCAGTTCAAGGTTGGTCGTTGTAGGCATGACATCTGAAATCATCTCCAGGATGCTGTGACTTTCTATGTCATCCAGCAGCCTATTGTGCTCCATGATGTCGGACTGTGGCATGTTAATAGCTGCCTAATTTAGTCTGTATGTTGCCCATCTGGCCTTAACCTTGATCTAAGAGGGAAATTAAATAAAATGAATTGTCAAATGTTGGTATGATACTATTGTGCCATATTCAATTTGCTTCTTATTTACTTACCTGAAAATTCATTCATTACCATATTCATACATTATTCATACCTTCTCTTATATTTACAGTGAATACAAATAAGTAGATACTCATATTCATAATGTCTGTAACTTATTTCTGGTGCGTTTTCATGATTCATAGTTGCTTTTGTGATTGCACCTCTTGTAAAATAATAAAAAGCAGGAAACCAGAGGAACCAAATAAATCATGCAAGTAAAACTTCTACAGTTTGCTCCAAAAAAACCACTGTATAATATGCAATAAAATAAATATTTGATAAATTAGTTTGAATCATGCCTAAATAAAAAAAATATCATACAAACCTTGTACTGACGACAAGTTGAGGATCAACTTGACACGTTTAGGAAACATCTAGTCAAGTGTTTAATTTCTTTAAAATTTTATTATAATAATTATTTTATTTAGACATAATTCAAAATATGATTTGTAATATTACAGAATTTTATAACTACTGATGAAATTTAGTTCATTTATCAAATACCTATTTGTTTGTTTTGTATATACCACAGTGTTTTTTTGGGGCAGACTTTAGAAGTTTGCCTTGATACTGCACTTTGAATATTTAATTTGAATGCTTCTGGTTCCTTGCTTTTTGTTATTTTACAGGTGATGTAATCCCAAAAGAAACTATGAATCATATTAAGCATCTTTAAGCATCCAAATTTTAACATCAGATGAAATTACTATAGCAGATAGAATGACTGTATTTTATGTATTCTATAAATGTATTTGTCTAGTTGTCATATTAGATGGGTTTCATTATACGTATTTGTTAATAGAAACACTACATTTTTCCAGAGAATTTTGTAGAAGTTGGAAAAGTTGAGGCTTTACAAAATATGTAACTCAAAAAATTATAATAAAAATAAAAAAATTGTTTTTAATACTCTAAAATAATTTTCAAATAATCTACTTTTTTGTGATGAAACTCTACTTTCACTGTCTATTAACAGAATGCTCATAATAAGTGATTGTGTTTTTGTTTAATAACTACCTAATTAATATACCTATTATATACCTATTAATATATTAATTACTATATTATTATAATTAATTATAATAGCTAATGTAATAACTAATTTTCATTGTATATTTAACTGATTTACATTTTTTTTATTACAGCAAAGTCCATAGATGGCTTAAACGAGCGAGTGTCTGTAGGATCCTGCAACAAACCACCTTGTAGGCTGAGAAAAGATTCAATAGTCAACGTAGTTTTAAAATTCAAACCAGGTAAAGTTCTGTGTGCATTTATTTGTGTAAATTTGAGGCGCAAAATGTTCTTGTGACCTTAAAGAAATTTTTTATAGTATTTTTTTAATATTATTAATTGGATTATTTAACTGTTTATATCTCTCATTATCATTAAGAGATAAATAAATTATTACTGAAATTATCAAATATTATGGTTCAATAAAGTTTTAATTTTCCTCGTTACCTTATAACCAAGGTGCACAAAGGAAGAACCATATTAATTTTAAGATATGCCGAAAATCACTACTATGCGTGCTATATGCACCCCCCAACATTGAATGAAGCGGAATATCTTGATGTAGCTTCAACTTATTGTCTTTAATACATTTTTCTTTTTAATAGTGCTCTACATCTCTTAAATAATGAAATATTAAACAAGCATTTACATACATTAAAAATAATTGTTTGGTCACATACCTTTGGATTTAATTTTAATGAAAAATTGCTAATAATAATAAATTATAGGATTGTTATAACTTCAATTTTGTCAGTAAAAAAAGTAATTTTTTTATTAAAATTCAATACAAAAGATATGTGATATCTTAATATCTCTTTATTTAAGATATTTTACATAACACTATTAAAAATAAAAATGTATTAGACAATAAGTTGAGGTTATATCAAGTTATGCCGTTGTAATTCAATCTTGGGGTGGAAGGGGCGTGTATATATCACGCAAAGTAGTTGTTTTCGACGTATCTTAAAAGTAATAAGGTTATTTCTTTGCGTACCTAGGCTATGGGTAACGAGGAAAGTTAAAAACTTTATTGAACCATAATATTTGATAATTTCATTAATAATGTGTCTCTTAGTTAACTCTTTGGCTTAATTCCTATATAAAGAAATGTATAAATTTACATTGTCAAATTGTAGCTTTGGAAGCACAAAATACAGATACAATAAGTTACGAAATATAGACAATACAATACAAAATATCTTGTAATTTGAGATAAATATCCTCAATATTTATTTCTGTATCTGGTTAATTATTAATTTGTTAGTAGAATACAATTTATTAAGTGTTATAAATTTAGATTTTCATCTTCTCGATATATATTCTCGAAAATATTTTCAAGGTGACAGTACATCTGGATATACCAGAAGTTGACTCTAAGTTCATTACTTTTAGTGAAATGCCTGATAGAAAAGTTGTAATTGGCCGTATTCTATGACTACACTTTAACAGATAGAAAGAAAAGAGAATAAAATTCCCTCTCTATTGCATGACGTTCTTATATTTAAACTGAATAATTTTTCAGTTATTTGCATTTTCCGTACTCTACTTTAATCAAACAATTTGATGTTGCAATCCATAGTAGACCCCATTTGACAGCAATAATTACTAATTAGTTTTAATGAGTGCTTAGTGTACATTTTGTATAAAAATAGGAATATATATTGGAACGGTATTACATACAAAAAAAAAAATTGAGCTATATAAAAACTTTTAATAAATGTAACTTAAAGTTAAATGCAGAATCCGAAATAGTAATAAAAAGTTGGGCATTCCATTAAGAATATCAAAGTTAGGACCAAATTCCGGATCTGGTATTTCCGGAAGAACTATCGCCTGGAAAATATTTTCCTTAAAAGGATCCCATCACTGAATGTCCACAGGGAAATTTTCAGACCTAAATAGTCTTGAACGTCCAAGAATCTTCAATCTACAATCTAAATGGTTATGAAAATTTGTGTTAAGTTGCTTTGAGCTATAAAAGGAGAATACCCTTTATATGTGTCCAAGCTTTGGGGTATTTATTTTTTATTCCTCAACGGTATAATGTACTAAAGTTTTCTGAGGTATTAGAACCCTATATGTGAAATTATTTCCGATAGCATTATAACGTTATTAAATAATACAATTAGGTACATATGAAAAATTAAACTATTGAAATTTAAAAATTAGACGAATATTTGAAAAACTGACTCAAGACATTAAATGCTTTGTTTTATTTTAACTACGAACTGCAAACGACAAGCAGCAAAGACAAGAAAAATTGTAAAATATTCATAATTCCACTATTTTTAATAAGACATTTGTTCCATTTTGATATAGGTAATGCTGGCTTCACATCAAACACATAAAACAACAACAAGAAATAAAAATAAATTACAATCAAAACTATGCCAACCATGAAAGCATAAGTGTAAAATACACTTTTTATTTTTAGGAAACTCAATATATAGAGATTATTCTCAATATATTACATTTTTTCATAAAAAGATTAAGCCAATTAGGGGATACAAAAAAGAAAAAGAACACTCTGAAATTGTCGTGCTTGTTCTCATTATTCACAAACTATAGTTGTACCTATATTAAATAATTACAAATGTATATATCATAATAATGGATTTATATAACTTGTTGATATTTTACTAAAACTTCATGGTTAATTGTATTGTTTACTGCTTCTTAATGGGTACGAATTCTAACGAAATATTTAAACATTTTAGACAGGACACGAGAAATTTTACTAGCCACTCTGGAGTTTGTAGAAAAACAACGGTTTTATGGCAGGTAATCTACTTTATGCCACAATTACAAAATAAAAGAATAAGGATAGTTTGCAGCAAATATAAATTTATTAGTTTGAATATTGTCCAAATTATTATTCATATAAAATTCTAATTAGATAAAGCAATTAAAAATTGTATGGATATATTTTTGAAAAAGTAAACTTACAAGATAAAGAAATTTTGTAATGATGATAAAAATAAAGATTAAGATTAAGATAAAAGGCTGGACTCACTCAATAACTCATATAAGGATAAAGTTAAACAAAAGGAACAAGATAAAGATAAAGGTTAAAGATAAAGATTACTTACAAGATACAGACAATTTGTAATGTATACATTGACTCCAAAATTAATAAAAATTCGTCTATGAATTTACCGCATGTAAAATATTATAAAATTTTATGTGTCGCATTAAGGTAGAGTTTCAAAGTTAACGCCGAAAAAAAAAACACTGTAAATGCATAAAATATAATATAATAATGAATATATTATAATAAATATGCAATATTTTATTATTATACATTATTTTTATAGAAAAATGTATTTAAAGAAAATTTGTATATTTTTTAGTATATAGCTAGCTACCTACTCGTAGTTTACAGTATAAATCCTGTTTCATATCTCCCGAATGCACTATACCATAGTTTAAAATTTTAAATTATGTCTGTACATAAAAAAAAATATTTTTACATCTAAATGGTATAGTATATGTATACTGATAAAACTGATAAATTTCACATCACTATGGCTCATTTCAGTAGTCTTAGATAGTAAGTGAAGAATTCACACAAAAATCACGTAGTTGAGGGAAAAAAGTTAAGATATTAAGACTTTTTTTCAATATAGTAAGAAAATTCTCAATTTCTTGAGAAAAATTATCAATCTATTGAGAATAATCTCAATATATTGAGTTTTCTAATAATAAAAAGCTTGTTTGACACCAGGGCGCTCTTGTAGGAAACAGATCTTTGCCTTAGGCAAAAAATTAACAAACCTGAAATACAGCTTATAACTTTACTTAACTTCTAGAATTTAAGATAGTT
Source organism: Pogonocherus hispidulus (assembly GCA_963924545.1). NCBI lineage: Eukaryota > Metazoa > Arthropoda > Insecta > Coleoptera > Cerambycidae > Pogonocherus > Pogonocherus hispidulus. Next base: position 83,418,604 of record OZ004693.1, read on the forward strand.
TGCTTGTAATTTATTACCAGAAAGGATTTGAATAAATTTGGAATGAAACAATGTAACATGATGATGATGATAATAATTATAATGATGATAATGGTGATAATGATAATCTTTATTTTCTATAGATTTACAAATTGTAAATATGAGAAATTGTCAAATACAATGAACGTGCACAAAATATATAAATACAAATACAGACAGAACGCAACAACAAACAAGTCAACAGTATACATATATACAGCAAAATGTACAATACATGTAAACAACTTAAGCTACACTACAACAGACTAAAAAGAGAAGAAGAAGGAAAAAAGTAATCTTCAACAATGCCAATCCAGAAATTCGTTTGTTAGGTATTCCTGCATATTATAAAAGGAATAACATTCCAACAATTCCTTTGCCCTGCGTTTAAAAGATATAATATTTGGGACAGTCTTGGATATCACGGGGCAGATGATTATATAGTTTGAGCGACATCATTGCAGACGATTTGGAGACCTGAGTAGTTCTACAATATGGAATGTGTAGCTTACCCGAGTTCCTCAACACGTATGGATTCAGATCACCTCTCTTCGGGAATTTTTCTAAATTTGATTTTATATACATTACGCAATTTAAAATGTATAAAGAATAAACCGTTAAAATGCCATTTTCCTTAAAATAAGATCTACATGGACAATTTCGTTTCAAATTGAATATGTTCCTGATTGGAACATAGCTTGCCTATGTTGGCAAAACAAACATGTTTTGTGTGTAATGTGGACTCAACGTTAGCGAATATATTACGACAAATATTTTATTTAAAAATGTAATCAATTAATTAAAATAGCAAGTATGACAATCACCAGTTTCATTTTGTCACTGGTGTTAATGAAATATATTTTTTGGTAGAATTTAAAAAGCTATTAACTGAGTATTTGATATAAATATTTAACACTATTTATACATTATGAAAGCTTTTACTGGACATAGTCTGTACAAACATTTTCTATGCCCTGTACTTATTTATCGCATTCTATAATTGATACGGTGGTATTTTGAATTATAAATTAACTAGTAATTAAGAAAAAACAAAATACTTAACTAAAGTCTGTGTACCTACTATTTACGTTAACTCAAAGTTCTCTGAAGCAACATTAAACTGTAGTTTTTGCATTAATGTTAATGATGCATCATTTACATTTACCCCCCATCACCTAAATATATCATTAAATTATTGCGTAATGCTTTAATTAGATATACTACGTGTCGTTAATGTAACTAATCGAGAAATAATAATGTATCCATTTTAGTTAATATGTAAAATGTACGTTTCTGCGTTACGTGTATCCACGTGGGGCTTTTAATTTATAACGTTGACAATTATTATTTTAATTTAAACCAATATAATGAAAGCAATACAATTTCAATCAATAGTTCACATCCTAACATAAAATTCACGGTGGAAATAGAAGTAGAAAACTGCATTAACTACCAAGACCAAGATCATATCTTACAGATCGCACACAAGTGGTTGATATTAATAAAGTTAGATCAGTTGAACTAGTCAACTCACTTGGTGTTCCACAAGGATCTGTCCTTGGGCCTTTACTTTTCCTTCCTTTTGTGAATGATATGCCATGTGTGGATGAACATGGTAATAAGAATTTGGTGATGTTTGCGGATGATAACAGCTGCTTATGTAGTGGAGCCACTGTAACTGATGCTGTAAACAATACTCAGATTATACTAAATAAATTTACATCTTGGTTCAAGTCTAATATTCTATACTTGAATGCAAATAAAACCGTTTTCATCCATTTTACACCTAGAAATAAAAATATTAATCAGAGTTATTTAATAAAAAACGAATGTAAGAGTATCGTGCAGGTGACAGAAACAAAGTTTTTGGGTTTATATATTGATAGTAGCCTGAGTTGGGAACCACATATAAGTAACTTATCTAAAAAGCTGTATTCTGCCTGTTTTGCTTTATATAGACTGAAAAAAAATTGTAGCAAGAATGTCCTGATGTCATATTATTACGCAAATATATATTCAATAATAAAGTATGGAATTGCATTTTGGGGTTGCTCTCAGTATAGTACACGCAGTTTTTGACTTCAGAAAAGAGCTATTAGAACTATTGCAGGAGTTTCACAAATTACATCTTGTAGAGATATATTTAAAGAATACAAGATTTTAACAGTAGCTGGTATATATATTATGGAAATTTTAGTCTATGTAAAGCAGAATATTAACAAATTTACTACCAATGGAAATTACCATGATTTCAACACCAGACATGCAATGAATTTTTGTATTCCTAAACACAAATTGTCCATTTATGAAAACAATCCAATTTATATGGGTATTAAGCTATTCAATAGGTTGCCAAAAACTATTACATTGTGTGGTAATATCAAGCAGTTTAAATGTTCAGTAAAGGATTATCTTATTGAAAATGTATTTTAGTGTAGACGACTACACATTTTAATGTGTAGCATAATCTTTTAATGTTAATGTGAAACCGTATTGTGTATGTAGTATGTGCTTTATATCTGTACGTTTATATCTATTGTTTTATCATGTTGTAAAGATTTTTTTAATGTATATCTACTTGTTTTGACGTATCCTATACGTATTTGTAAGGTCTATTGGATTTAATAAACTAAACTAAACTAAACTAAACTTAACTAAATGAAAACTAACAGTGGACATGAATTCTCAATATACCATAAAACCTAACATAGAGGTACTACAGTGCATAATAGACCGACATATTCTTCAAAATATAAACAAAAGCGTACTAGAGCATGAAATATACACTATTCAATGACTCTATGTCCAAACAAAATATTAACAAGGAATTCATTATAATAAAACAAATTGTACCGAATAATGGCTACAACCCAATCACATTTAACAATATTTTCCAAAAAAGTTGTTGATATTTTAAAATTCAAAACTTTCACTTACACTAGTGGATTACTAAAACTTCTATTACCCTCTGTAATAAGTATAAAGCAATAAAAAGGAAACCTATCTGGTGCCTTTAAGCTGACTTGCATGTGCATATACACTGACGGAAAAATCTTATGTAAAACCGCTACTAAACTACAGTTTTTTGAAATTATTAATTACTTATTTTTGCCTTTTATATTTACAAGGTTACCATAAAGTAAGGGATATATTTCAGCTTATGTATTTTTAGCAAATTAAGTTAGCAACAGGATGTGAAAGAAATTCGATCGCTTAAAAAATGGGATTTCTTATGTCCAACAGTGGTTAACGCAAATGTTCAATATCTCGTGAATTTTGCTGCTGTACAATCACCAACCATTCCTCCAAATTATACACAGCATTATTCAGCATTTCTGGTTGAATTGCACCAATTTGCTCCCTAATAGAGTGCAAGTGCAACAGGATGTGAAAGAAATTCGATCGCTTAAAAAATGGGATTTCTTATGTCCAACAGTGGTTAACGCAAATGTTCAATATCTCGTGAATTTTGCTGCTGTACAATCACCAACCATTCCTCCAAATTATACACAGCATTATTCAGCATTTCTGGTTGAATTGCACCAATTTGCTCCCTAATAGAGGCAAGTGCTAGAACCCCAGGCAGTTGCAACGTTTAAGGCCCTCAGCTCAAATTTTAGGTTGGGAACATACTCTTGTAGGTATGATTTTTTTTTTAAATGAACAAATACAATTCGTAAATATCCAGTTTTTTATTGCAAGAATCAAACTGAAAGTACAAGGCAACTTTACTTTAAATGAGTAACATCTTTACAACAATACGACCCTGTATTTTACTTCCTTTTGCTTCATTTAGCACTTATGTGAATGAATAAATTTAAATTAAATAATATAACAATTATAAATTGTATCAAGCTTTTGCTGTTATGTTCTACGTACAGAATCTGTATTTTATCTCCAACTGAAATTAGCCGTAACAAATAAAGCAAACTTTACATATACCTTTAACTTTGTAAACTTTCTTAAAATACTCTAATTTTAAGTTTTTAAAAGGATACTTCTTATTGCGAATTTACCATGCACGTTCAAAAGGAAAAAGTTAGCAAAAATTATACTATGTACAACCAAAAAAACAAGTCAGCGAATACAGAATAAAAAAATAATTATTTAAACTATTGGATGTATATTATTAGATGTAAGTATAGATAGTTTGAATTAACAGGTGTGCAAAATTGAAATAAAAAAAGGAGAAAGGAAAGGCAAGAAGAAGCTAGGGGAAAAATAATTGAATGTTCAATATAAATTTAACTGATAAAATACATTAATAATTATTTCAGGATATTACAAAATATTAAATTATCCCAAAAACAAATAGAAATTATAAATAAATAGTATCTAAACAAAACCAAGTAAAATAATTATTGGGTATTAGGTATATACTTGTATAAATATACGAAAAATAGTTATAAATTTCGTGATTTAATGTAAGCTGTATATTTTTTCTGAAAAAAATTCAGTTTATCCAGCTGCCGCTGCTATTCTTTTCAACGAAAGTATTACGATATAGGTGTTAGATTTTCAGTTATACTGCAAATTACCATTAAGTTCCTTACTGTAACTGAAACATATATCCGAAGTGGACGTTATCAGGTTTTCGAATACCGTTTCGACCCCTTTTTGTTATTTCAATTTTACTTATACAATTTTGAATTAGCATTTTGACATTTGACAGTCTCGGTTAAGATTTATTTTCAAGGGCGGGAAATTCTGGACAGGGAATTTTCTGCTTTTGCCCACCCCCCTACATTCTAGGGCCCTGGCGGCAGTAATAAATTACACAACTCTTTTACCTTAAAATTCACACAATCCAACCTGTGTTATTATGGTTATTATTATTATTATTATTATTATTATTATTATTATTATTATTATTATTATTATTATTATTATTATTATTATTATTATTATTATTATTATTATTACTATTATTATTATTACTATTATTCATAAGATTGTTTTTTTTCCAGACCATGACATTAAAAAGCTAGTCAATACTGTGAATGCTAATATCCTGGGAATCCCATTCCCATTCGCCGGTGTTGACGGTGAAGATGCCTGTAAAGATATATACGACGCGGATGGCACCACCAAAGTGGGGTGCAATATTAAAGCTGGCCAAGAATACGTCTACAAAAATAGTATAGAAGTATTGAGAATCTATCCTAGGGTGAGTAATTACAAATTTTGGCTATTTTCTTTACCTGAAAACTAATTTATTCTGTAAATCGGTTAGAAAGTCAGTTCCAGACCAGAAAGAGCTCACAGTAGTCTTCATTCAATAAGGACTGAAATAAATACTTGTATATATACCTATGTGTGATATCTGTGGATATGTTATTGGGATCAAATAAAAAATAAATAGTATCAGTCTAACGGCCGGTTTCACAATGTATTTTAATCATCAGTTTACTAACTATAAGTTTAGATTGTGAATTTCTTTAACATTCTATCTACAACTATGCACATTCTAAACTTATAGTTAGTTAACTATCAGTTAAGTAAGGGTAACCAGCAATTGTGAAACCAAGCCTTAGTATATGTATATGTACAGGGTATGCCACGACGAGCTGAATTGATGGTGTATATGGAGTTACTAGTAGAAGTAGAATTTTTGAAAATTTGCATGAGGGCTAATTGATGCCGTTGACTTTTTCAAAAATATTTCTGATTTGTAAACTTGCATTTTTTTAATTCCTTGATAAATTTAAATATAAAATTTCTTTCAGGGTTCCGTATAACTAAATTGTATCGTTTATGATATATTTAATTTTATTGAAAAATATTGAAACTACGTGGTTTTACAATAGGTATATTCAAAATTTTCACCAAGAAAAACATTAATTGAGGCTGCAAGCCTTAAAAGAAAATATCAAGGATATCACAAACTGATTAAAATTGGTTCATAATGTCATTATGTTATAATGTTTCTGTCTCCCATTTTTGAAAAACTGGTATCGAATATCAGTTTTCAAAAATAGGTAGCGGCAGGCACAATGGGTCGAAAGACCTGAGTGCTGCGGGTAACCGCGCCGCCTTCCAACAACAACAAAAATGCAAACAAATAAATGTTTGAGGAATAACTAAAAAAAGGTTCACATTAGGTATAGCAAATTTTACACATAATTCCATAATTTTTTTTATATAAAAGTCAGTGGAGTGGGAAAAAGTAAAAAAAAAAATGGGGATTGGAATTTTTCGACTGAATTTTTTAAGTGCCTGTATAATATTATAAACCTGTGTTCATCAATTTTAGTTGTCCTTGACTTTTATATTCTAAAATATCTCGAATAACTCAAATCCTGAAAATAATCAAATAATATGATCGCTGCATTTATCAACAAATTAAAAAAGCAATAAAAAATATAGTGTACCTTTTAAAATAAAGAATTTGGTATATAGTTCAAATATAAATATTCTCTATAAATTTAACAATGAAGAAAAAGGTAACTAATGTTAATCTAATCTGTATTTCAATGACACTGTTTTTGTAAAACAGCCTGGATTTAATTATTATTAAAGTGTCAATCATCAGAGCAGAAAAAAGTGTAAAATGAGTATAGAATAAGACAAACTTCTAAGTTGACACAAATAAGTAATTAAAGCTGGACGTCATGGAAGGTTTTTGAGTAAATTTTAATATTAAATCCGGAAGTCTAGTTCTACAAGGTCTGACGAATTATTTGGTAATATTCCTATGGCGTGCGACTTCTTAGAAGTGCACATATTTGAGGTGTGGTAAGTTTTGGAGAGTTTTGTAAATAAACTCGGTTCAATGTCCATTGCGGGGCATTTTCCCTCCCATTTACCAAATGAAGACATTTTGGATACAATCGATTTAACTCAAGAAAAAATCAATATGGGTAAAAAATGCCCTACGGTCATACTCCGACTGTATTTAGTACAGGATCATGATTTACTATGTGCATATAAAATATTATGTGGGTACATTTAACATATTTTCTTTATACGCACATACGATGCAGTTAATTCACCTCTAACTTTTGTATAAGTTTTTTTTTTAATTTTTACACGTAAAGGGCATTCGTGTTTATAATAGGACTCCTGTCAGGAGTCTGCGCAGACCATTTTTAACCGTCCAACATAATAATTCTTAAACTAGTGGTGTTATTTTACCTTTCAAAAAAAAAAAAAAATTGACGGGGTTTCAAACGGTTTGGTGACTGTCAAATCGATTTGAAGATTATTTAGAAACCTTATGTTTACCAAGGATTTTTCTATTAGATATTAATGTAGATGACAATGATTTGGGTATTACAAAAAATTATAGGAAATGTGCAATATTTGTATGGCAAAAATGGTGCTAAAATAGAAAATATGCTTGCAAATTTTTCTTAGTTTCTTATAGGTACTCTTAACCTTTTTAATTTAAAGTTTAATTTATTATTAATATTAATGTTACCTTTTTTATTATTTGGTTACCTTACAGTAAACTAATACTATTTACAAAATACTGTAATTGAAATAAATTCAATAACGAAATTACAAAAACTAAAAGTTAAGTATCTTCAAAACTATTGAGAATAACCACTGTTATTATATATTGTGAAATTCATAAGAAATAAAATATATTAGTTTTTTTGTCGTTTATAGTGTCAAATACACAGGGTGTTGTATAAAAAAGTTAGTTTTTGATACACCCATATATTTTTTAAATAATACAATTTTTGAAATCGCTATTAAATTTTACAAGAAAAATCACAACATAATGTGGGGGAGGGTCAGTTGTATATGAACTATTTATAGTAAATAGATATGAAATAAATATAGTATAACTATTTAGGTATATACTCTAGTATATAAATTTATAATTTATGAAAATATTCATATATTTTTAGATATATTATCTTAGTTAATGCGTTTATTCTTTTTCAGGTGAAAACTGTTGTGCATTGGGCACTCACCGATCCAGAAGGACAAGACGTGATCTGTTTCGAAGTTCCAGCTAGGATAACAAATTAAAATTAAAGTTTAAAAGATGTAGGTTAAGATTTTACTTGTAACTTATTTTAATAAATATAATACTTTGTATATATAATGCTTAGTAATCTTTCATATATTCTTAGCAGCATTTGGCTTCTAATATAATTTTCAAAATAATATATAATAATATAATTCAAATATAATTTGATAAAACATTTTGTCCTTTTCCAATCTTGTAAGGGGGGTTGGAACCTTTGGTGTGAAGACAATAATATTGACGTAGTTTTCCACAGAACACCAAAACAATAAGTTCAAACACCACAAGTGTAGTATCACGTAGTATCAATTCAAACTTCTAAAGATTTCCACAAAAAACATCATCAAGTTGAATACGAACACACCTTTTCATTTTGTTGTTTTTTATTATTTGTATATGTCAATCAAACCCGCTGGACGTCATCCCGTACATGTTGTTTATTAATCTGGTACTTTCCAACACAATTTTTTACTCATGAACAACATTTATAGTGATTTAACTATCTCAACGACGTACTATTTACCAAATTCGCAAGGAATTTTACAAATACAATTAATTATTTAGGTTTTGAAGCTTGTTCTAAGTCAAAAGTAGTATAATAATCTTAAGTTAATACATTGTAAAAGTCATACAGTTTATATACAAATTAAAAATAGTCATAGTGGTACATCGTAGTCAAAATACATAGTCAATATAAATTAAACAGGTACATTATTATCCATTTTTTCTACAAAATTTAATTAATTTAGTGCTGGAAGATAATTCTTCTAAAGAACTGGGACATCATTGAGAATATTAATTTAATTCTAAAGTAGGTATCTAAAGTAATAGTCTATCTAAAATTACTATCTAAAATAAATAGTAATAATAATAATCATTATAATAATGATAATATACTTTATTCACATTTATAACACAAAAATATACAATCAAAAATATACTTAATATGTGAAAGGGCGAAGTTCAGCTACACAACATGTAACATATTAGACAACTAATTGTTCTTTCACTTAAACCCGACAAGGTGTATACATATATTAATGTATACATATGGAGCTCGGTGTCCGAGCGGTTAAGACGTCTGATTTTTAATCGTTCTCCGCGGTTGACGACGGTTCGAATCTCACCGTGGTCAACTTTTTCTAATTGCTCTAATATTAAATCTGTGTGTATAAGGCTGGTAGCGTTCTTAATATGCAACTAGTACTGCAATATCACTGTATAAATGGCCAACAACCTACTGTACACTTTAATTAATAAGGTTTTCCAGGTTTCCCTTATTCTCGTACTAAATGGTACTTAAAGTTATAACATCGTAAGTCGTTCCTGGGCTCACTCGCGGCCCGCAAAATAATAATATGCCGCTCCCTCTCCCACACAAGTCTCTGACTTCCGGGCTCATCACTAAGATGAGAATGAGGGATAGAGATATTATTATTATTATTATTAAGTTTAATTGCATTACTAATTTTCAAAATAATTTCCTGCAATGTTATTTGGGTACAAGAGAAAAAATATATAGGTACTTAATAGATAAATAAAAATAAATAATAATAAAAGTCCCGTCACGCGATATGATTTTTCAAAGAAACATATACATATTTTATTGCACTTTGAAAAGTATTTGCTTAAACTGCTTTTTGAAACCACTAATAGGTAAGGATTTGCAGAGCCGCTGCAAATGAGTTATATATTTTAGCAATATTGTAACTGAAAGACCTTTTAAACAGTACAGTTTTGTGTAGAGGTGACGTGAAATTACCTTTAAATCTTAAATTTAAACGATGTACATCTGTCCGAAACCTGATTCTATTGTATAGGTAAGCGGATGTCCGATTTAGAATAATTTTCATGTAAATAATAGCACAAAGAAGACTGCGAGTGTTTTTCATATTTAACCAATTGGTTTCCTTTAATTTATGATTTACTGAATTGCCTTATTTAATACCGAAAACAAATCTGAGGCAATAGTTTTGAATTTTTTGAATTCGTTGAGCTGCTGCAGTTGTTAAACAAGATCCATACACTGCGTCCCCGTACAAAATTGTTTTGAGATATATGTTTAAAATATGTCTAGATTCGTATAACATTTTTAGTTTGAAAATAGCTCTTCTTATGCAATCAGATATATGCTTATTAAATCTAAGATCAGAATCAATAGATGAACCTAATAAATACTTTAACTTCATCCCTTACCACAATATTCACATTATTAATATTAATTTTCACACTTTGCAACAACCTCGTTCTCTCTGCTTCATACTTGCGCAACCTGCTTCATAGATACTATTGGCGATATGAAATGAATGAGCCCTATGCACGAAAACTTTTGAACGTATTGAAAAGATACCTTTTGAATTCTGATTGCTGATTGATAAATAATATTTGAGTTTGTTTAACATAATAATTTAGTGGTGTTTGTGACTTTTTGGTATTTCAAAGTTAAAACGGAGCGGCTAGTAATTGTACATCTTTATCTTTACGTATTTTACAATGACATCGAAAACGACTATAGCACAACAAAAACTGGTGCGTTAAAGGCGACGTTACACGGTGCCAGTAACTGGCATAAGTCACTAAAATCCAGTACTGGATTTTAGTACCTACTTATTTCATGTAAACAGTTAGGGTACACTGGGTATAGACGCCTATTGGTAATAGATGCCAATGTGCCAATAAAACAGTAATTAGGTTCAATAGTACGTATGCGCCTAAATCAGTCTATAGTCTATAGTTAACCAATGTGTGTACACAATAATTCTATACATTAATAGTTTATTTCTAAGAAATCTAAGCTTTACAAGATAAGTACTTGACTCAATAACTTTAATGTATGCAACCACCAGGAGAAATAAGAGTTTTATGTAATAATGACTGTTTACACATATAAATTTGAATTTATATTGTCAATTAGCAATGTAGGGTTATGTCAAAACCAAGAATGTCTCTCCAAAATGTACTTATTTAATAAATTTCGTAGATAAGCATCTATCCCACGTATTAATAACATTAGGAGGTAGATGCACATATGCTATGGAGGATAGATGTTAGTTTTGTAACCAATAGGAATAAAGCATAAAGTCTGCGATTTTTAAATACAAGTGATAGTACGTAAAATTAAATTTTTAAATTAAACAATTTTTTTACAGCAGTACCATGCCAAGGAGATACACCCGCATATCCAACCGGGTATCTTGGACCGAGGATAATTTGAAAGCAGCTATAAGGCAAATTGACGATAAATCCTTAAGCATCAACAAAGTTGTTAAAGTAGTTTCTTTTTTGTTTTATAATAACAATGATAAATAAAGTAAAATATAATAATTTATCCCCCATTGTGCATCTATACCATTGTATGGGCCACTATCCCTAACAATGAGTGCAAGTGTCCCATCCTCACCTCAGATTCGTTCAACTATAAATTAATTATATATGTCGTTTTTTGCAAAATTACTATAAATTAATGATTGATTCAGAACAAATTATTTAAAGAAATATTGCAATACAATTTCGAAAAACAAAAAAATGTTAGTACAAGTATCAATCCCCAGTTTACTCTATTTTAGTACTATTCTAGTACTAGTTTTAGTAATGATTACAGTCCAGTGAATAGAAAGCATGTACGTAAGTGGCTACTACCACTCCTACCTTGGTTTTAGTGTTTTAGTACCAGTAGAAGCTAGTTGAAGTTAAAGTTCGATAAACTGTGGTTAATTTATTAAATTAGCACATTATTAAAAAAATGTGCTCAAAATGACGGATGATACCACAGTCAAATTTGTGGAGTTATATGTATAGGGATGAAGAATACCTTTGGAATGCGCAGCATGTCATTTATAGAAATAAACGAGCACGTGGCGCGGCTAGAAAAAGTATTGTGGATTCAATGGGTATAGAAGATTTTGGTCCAACAAGATTTTCGTGAACTTTTTATTTATTTTTTATTAACTTACTTATTAACTTTTTTACAACTCATCCAAATCTCAGCGGTTCTTTAACTTTCAAACCGATTTTTTTACAAAAAAATTTCATTTAAGGATCCGTTCACTGTGGACCTGACAGACAATGAATTCGGCGTTGGGTTAAGAGGTTGGGTAGCCGATGGGTGAAGATTTACATATTCCCACTACCGAATTATTTAGATTTCGGAGGTGCACGTAAAGCCGAGGAAAAAGGCACATGGAAATAAATTTAGCCCTTATTGCAAGGGTACCGGATTTGTCTTATAATTGCATCAAAATTTCATTTTAATGTTATAAATTATATATCACCGGAAAGATCAAAAGATAAACTAGATCCCTATAGTAGCAAATTTTTGTTTAATACATGTATTTTAGAGAAAATAATTTTTGAAAATACGCTATTTTAGTACAAGATTGTTTGCCTTGAATTTTAAAAATAAAAAGAATTACAAAAAATTACTACTATAGGGATTTAGATTAAAGTCTTATCTTTCAATACTTTTTTACAAAAAGTCGTTATCTTTTATAGTTTTTTTATAATTAGACACGAGACGAACACCGATTTTGGGCTTATTTCGGATTAGTGAACGGACTCTTAATTCCATCAAGAGAACTACAATAATTCGAAGAAGCGATCTTTTTCTTAGAAAAGTGGCAATAACTTCGCAACATGTATATGAAGTGACATATTAAAATGTTCAGAAAAACATACTTAATTAAAAAATACAAAAATGGATAGGGTGTTCTATTTGAAAAAGTATATGTTTGGTTTGGCATTTTAATATTAAACACGTTTTATGTGCCAAAATAATTTTAAAATATGCACGCCACTGGCATCTAACTTCGTACCAAAAATTATTATTCTAACTTTAACTGTATAGATGGTACAGTCCGCATACACACTAATGGCCCACCCTGTATAGAAAAAGTTTTGCCTTTCAGATATTCTTACCAGCTCTTTACTTCTGTTACATTCATTGACATTTTTATCTTACAAAAATAATTCTATAATAGTTTCTATCGATACTAACAATGTAGTATTCCCATCCAAACAATATTTTTCTTATAAATTGAGGAGCATCCAATCATAACAATTCTAAAAATAAATAATTTTTAGTCTGCGATGTGTAAAGTGTATTCTATTAATATAATGTTGATGTATATTATGCCGTATACAAGGACAGCTCTAGATAAAGTTATTATTTCTATTTTGATGAATTGCGATAACATCATCTATGCACACGTTCGAGTGCCCCAAAATCACTTACCTTCCTTGAAAATAAAAACTTAATTCTATCGATTCCATCATTGCAGTGTTTCTGCCTTGATAAGAGAGAACTTTGACGTACGAAACGATTTTTGTATGAACAAAATCAGTTCTCGCTTTCATTTGTTAACAGATTAGTTTTAGATTAAACAGTGTTCATCATACTAATCCTACTGAATGGGTATTCAGCTGTTTTTGGTGGTGCTGGGATGCATGGTAACGTTGGTCACACCAATAGATTACGATGATTGTGGTAAGCTAAGACAAACATTTTTGACAGCTACAGAAACAGCCGTAGAAAGTACAGTTCCAAAGAATCTCCACGATACGTTAATACAGCAGTTAACTACAATACAAAAATACAAAAACTTTCGACATATGAAGAAAAATTATCTTGCTATTGGTTGGTTTGTAATATTGTCTAAGTGCCAAAGTGTGTGATATACAGGGAGGCTATTATCTATCTCCTTACATGAGTAACTTTTTTTATTTTAAGTGATACAGGATCGGTTAGATGGGGGGGTACAATCTTAGTGGCAATGCACTGTTTTCAAAGTTGAGATATGTTCTCAAGTTCCTGAAATATCCTGGAAATTGAAAATAGTCGATTTCTCGCATGCCTAATATATCTAGACTGGTTAAGACGAAACATACTTGGTTATGAACTTATTAGAAATATTATTTTTCCTCATTTAAATTATGTGAATGTTTGTATGGTATCTCCAGATACTACCAAAATGTCAAAATTTATTTGAATTAATACATAAGTTTTAAAAACCATTTAATTTTAGACATTTAACACATTTACAAATTACGTTTGACTAAAACTAGTGAAAGTTTTAGTCAAAATAGTGAAGTAGACAGAACATCAATAGTTGAAATTAGAATAAATTTTACGAAATTGTTCAAAGTGATTCCGTTTGCCTCACTTTTGAAATCTTCTAACCATCTCTGTTGATGCCTTATTAAAGTTTGTGATCGGAAACTACTCATGCCAAACTTTTGTTGTTTTTTGCTGTGATGAAAAATGATGAGAAAAATAAGAAAAAATGATGTGAAAGCGTGTGATGGTGCTGAAAATATTTTAACTTTTGGTATACGTTTAAGAGAAAATCATCTAGTTTATTTTCTAATACATTTTGTAGAAAATATAATTATCTATCACCATTTAATTTCAGGTTATAATAGGACGGACCAATTATTTTATTTTCAAAAATCCCACACCATACATTCAGTGAGAACTTATATCGGTCTTACCTCTTTACAGATAGATACGTATTTTCTTGATACCAAGAAACGTTATTACGCCTGTTAAATATCCAATTGTTGGTAATCCGTGATTCGTCGGTAAATAAAAAAGTTTGTGGAAAATTTGGATTAATACCGACCTGGTTCTTAACGTCGCAAAAACGATCTTGCAAACTAATGCCCTTTTTCTGCAATGCCATTCATATAAGTCTCAATGAATCTGCTATACAGCGTTCTTTCGGCATAAGAAAGTCTAATGGTATCATTTTACCTTATCACACATTGGAAACGAGTTGCAAATTGTCAATGTTCCTGCTTTCTGCATGTCGGCTGCTGCAAACCTCTTCCTCGCTAAATTAATATTTATCTGTCGCCTCTTCAAGTCAAACTTTTGTCAAGTGTTACATTAATAAAATCAAATTTTCGATTATGAATGTCTAGAAATGTTCAATAATTATTGAATTTTTATTTTTAGTATGGCTCTTCTGCACTTTCGCCGAAGGTATTGATTATTTAATACTTCTGTGTCATCATCAAAGATTATACCTAATGTTATTTTTCTGATTTTCAGGAGGATTTGGATTTAAAGTTGAAAGTGTTGAAGTAGAGGGGTGCTCAGATGCTCCATGTAGGATTCCCGTGGGAGAAAAAAAAACAATAACAGTTAACTCAGTGAACGAAGGTATGTGATTATATTAGTGTGTTTGGTGTATATGTTCTTCATTTGTAATGTTCCACATACATATTACTACCTGAATCAGTGTAATATAGTCCCAATTATACCGTACAGGCATATGAAACAAAAATTAACACTTATTCTACGAGTAGACATACTATTATCTATTATATTATAATTTCGTAACATTCAATCTGATACATCATAAGCCCAAGCTCTATTTCTATTAAGTACCTAGTATAGTTAAAGAGTTAAGATATGATTGTTAACTATTAAGTAACAGTTAACAACAGTTAACAGTTAATTAAAATATTTTATATCTTGCCCTGATGAAGTAGAAGATGTAGTATGAAGACGAAATCGGCGGCAGTAAAAAAATATATATGGAATAAGGTCTATTCTCATTATTAAGTTACTAGGATAGATATCAGATTAAGATTCAATTCTTCTGTTTATAGTACGCTGCGTATATTTTTTGAAGAAGGATAGCTGAAGAAGATAATTTTTTAAGGAATCTAAAGTGTTTCCCTAAGTTTCCAGGGAAGAAGGAGATAGAATTCTGTTTATATAACTTAGGTTTAGTAGTTTTGAAGAAAAATATTAAGCAAAGTGTATATTTAAGCCAGTTAGAGACTAAGTTGTACCTTGTATATTTTAAAAGATATATTTTAAATAACATGAAGATTCACCAGAATAGTATTTTTCTCTAAAAAATGCCCATCGAAATGCCTTATGATTTTAATGTGTAGGTATATTTGGCACTCACACAGCAAACCATTACGTACTAATAATATTATTTGTTCTACTCATTTTACATACATGTTTCATTCTTATTTTTCTATTTAAACGAGATTGATTAATTTTTTGTAGTTACTAACTTTGATACTATGGAAAGTAAAGCCTATATTATCCAAATGGGCCACTCTTGGGAGCTCCCTGTCACTCCGAACGATATATGTCTCCACTGGGGCTGCCCCTTAAGTGATTCTTCCACAAGGACGTATTCAGGAGATGTGATGTTTAATAATACGTTATTAAGGGTTAGTATTTGATAGTTTAGGCTGGATTCATTTGACATTAAGATGAACTAAATATTTACCTGAGAGAATTTATACGCCAGTCACCGTAGACACAAAAATCGCGTTAGGTCGCAAAAAATTGCAGAGTTCTGATTTTTTGGAATGTTGTTAGGATAGGTACCAATAGTGTAAAACCAAGTTTGCAGCTTCGAAAGACCTGTGCTAACTGCGTGGTGCTCGAAAAACCTTTCTTTTTTCGGACTTTGTTCAGTTTTTAGCTTATAACTTCTAAATGGTGCATCCTACGGAAAAAATTGCTCTGTATAATTTTAAAGTAGACAAAATTTACTACTATTTGAGCGCTCCATGGATCTAATAGGTGACGAGATACAGCACTTAAAAAATTGGCCATTTTCTCCAAAAAGTTCAAAATTGTTGTTTTAGCCGTCTAACGAGCCGAATATCGGCTAAAATGCTCAGCCTACGAGGAAAGTAATGGGGGATGAAGTTGTAGAGCAGTTATTTAGCTTTAATTTAAGCATTCGCGGAGCACTGTAAGGCCAATAGTTCCCTTGATATCAGGAAGTAATAAAAAATGAAGGAGAATGGGATTTTTCAAGAAATGGAGTCTGACGAACTGCAGGACAATTCGTTAGGCTCCATTTCTTGAAAATTCCCTTTTTCTTTAATTTTTTGTTATTTCCTGATAACAAGGGAACTATTGGCCCTATAGTGTTCAGCTTATGCTTAAATTAAAGCTAAAGAACTGCTCTGCAACTTCATTTCCTATGACTTTCCACGTAGGCTGAGTATTTTAGTTGATATTCGGCTTGGAAGACAGCTAAAACAACAATTTCGAACTTTTTGGGAAAAATGGCCAATTTTTGAAGTGCTGTATCTCGGGACTTGTTAGACCTATGGAGCTGCAGTTGCACTCATATTGTAGTAAATTTTATCTACTTTAAAATTTTACAGGGCAACTTTTTCCGTAGGATGCACCATTTAGACGTTATAGACCAAAAACTGAAAAAAGTCCGAAAAAAGAAAGGTTTTTCGAGCACCACGCAGTTAGCACAGGTCTTTCGAAGCTGCAAACTTGATTTTACACTATTGGTACCTATCCTAACAACATCCCAAAAAATCAAAACTCTGCAATTTTTTGCGACCTACGATGTCTTAAATGACTGGCCTATTAGCAGTGTTTCTTGTTTTATATAGCGGTATACTTTAAATGTTTGATATACAGCGTGATACAGATTCATGGTATATCCCTCTTCTCCTCCCTTATTATTTTGATACAATTTTCAAATTTGGCATAATGGAAGTACTTACTTAAGGTCATTTTTAGACAACAAATACCATTATCCATTTCCGGTTTCACTGGAAGTAATACCAACACACTGTATATTAGTATATTTTGGGAATCTATGTTATTTTATGAACCGAACAATATAACATAAGCTGTTAAATTAATTTTTGGACTCTATCTTACTTTTGAATTGAGAGTGCCTTGACCATAACACTGACCAAATAGCACCAAATAAACTATACTGCACTCGACGCGCGTTTCGCCAACCAAGTTAGCATCATCTGGAGATTATTAAAACTAAACGTATGCTAACATATATTTTGATAGCAAATTGGGTTTCATAGCACACTTGAACTAAATCATTGCAAAAATAAAATGCTTAACTTTTGTATAAGGAATTCGCCAATGTTTAATAACGAAGATGCTTTGAAATTGATTTTTTCTGCTTTAGTAAGATTTAATATAGAGTTCGCTGTAATGTTCACATTGACAACCTCGAGAGGATTCAGCGTCGCTTTCTAAAGCACAAGGGATATATTTCAGCTTATGTTTTAAATAACCTCACAGTCAGTAACCCGCTGGGATAAGATCAGGCGATCTTGGAGGCCATGAATTTATATTGTTAGAAGCTTGCCAACTTCTGATAAGCATTTCAGTGATTATATTGATGGCATTGATACTCTAATTGGGTTCGAGTTTAAAAAAGCATCATATAACGAAGTTAGGGATATAATAAGTGACCTTAAGAATAGTAGAAGTAAGGACCCCTATGATATAACTGTACAGATCATAAAAACGGTAAAAAATATAATTGTTTACCCTCTTACTAATTTGATAAATCAGAGTATTAGAGAGAAGACTTTTCCATCTGTTCTGAAGCTGGCTAAAGTTATTCCTATGTACAAAAAAGGCTGCAAGGATGATGCATCCAACTACAGACCTATCTCTTTAACACCTATTCTAGGGAAAATTTTTGAAAAAGTACTAAAACAGCAAATAAATAAATCCAATACAATAATAGGTTGTAGAAACTAGTTCTACTACTATCAGATGGCATGCATATAGCAAATAACTACGAATAGTAAGGGACATCACCAAGTATCCTCCATCTGTAAACGCCTTATTTAAATAAGGACTAAAACAAATCAAGCTAAAACAGCTATTCTCCTGGCAATATGCCGCGCCGAGCGCTGAATTACAAAGCAAAGTTTGCCGTATTTTGTCTAACACAGTTAGAATCAAAATACAAGGATTCGGATTGCAACGAAAACTACGAGGAAATACTAAGACCACACATCGTAGGATGCCACTAATTGCAGACCGGTTTCGACCTTTTTATGATCTCATCAGTGCAATATAAGTGAGCATACCGACGAATGCGAAGACTTGAGTATTTGGCACAATAGGTTAACCTTGCGTACGCAAAACCTACGCAAGGCCTATTGGCGCCACCTCTGTGTAGTTTTCGCAACACAATCCAAACAAATCGTAATGGGGTAAAAATCCAATACAATAATAGGTTGTAGAAACTAGTTCTACTACTATCAGATGGCATGCATATAGCAAATAACTACGAATAGTAAGGGACATCACCAAGTATCCTCCATAGGTAGGTTATGAAGAGATGTTTTCAATTCCTTCGTGCTCGTTTTGTATCTGTGGAATGGTATAATCTCGTAACATATGCAATCGTTCACCAGTAAGTTACAAATGCGACATCTCCATTCTGTATCTTCTCAAAAAAGTATCGTCCTATGATGAAATTAGATGTGAAACCGTACCAAACGGTGACTTTCTTGTCATGAAGACCTTCCTGAACGATTTCATATGGATTATCTGTTGACCATATTCGACAGTTTTGAGTATTGACACCATCATTTAGAGAGAAATAGGCCTCATCTGTCCATAAAATACGGAATAACCATCCGGGTTCAGTTTCCATCTGAGCCAGTATTTGTAGAAGAATTAAGCCTGATAGGAAAATCTACATCATTTAAATTCAAACAGCAGTTTAAGTTTATAGGGACACATTTTTAGGATTTTACATAAAATTTTCCAAACCGTGGTGTATGGCATTTGCCAACTTCTGCAACTTGGACATCAGTAATCCTTGGTCTTCTTGATCTCGGTAGGTCAGTTACAGGCCCTGATCTTTCAAATTTTCTAATCAAATTTCGGTCCGCTTACAAGGCTCTGCTCTTAAACCCATTTTCGCACGAAATCTCCATAATCCAGCAGTGTAATTTCTGCCGCATTCGTAATAACATTGTTCTAAACGAATTCTTGTTTGTAGCTCGATGTTATTAAAGTTTAAATCGTTTCAATGTACGTTTATGTGAGTTCTATTTTGAGAGCAGTTCTCTAAATCGCAATAATTACGTTTGACACTTGTATCAGCAGTTGATACTACAATTCTTTTGTTTTCCATAGATACAGTAGTTGCGTTCGGTAATATGCTCACGGATGCGACGAGATTACAGTCACGTGATTCCAGATGAGACGGACAAATAGAAAATAAATGAACGAAATGGATTGCATAAGGCATAATATAACCTCACCTTTTCTGTTTTGACTTTGTTGACGGTTTGTTTATATTATATTTCGAATTATTTAAATAACGAATATTGTAAAATCAACCATTTTAAATGCAGTCCAAGGATATGAAATAATTTTTGAAGATGAAGATGAAGAATGTACAAATTGTTTGGAAAAAAATTAAAACTTCGCTTATGAAACAGTGCAAAATTTTTGTAAATTGTAAATTTAATGTAATTGTATTTTGTAAATCAAATAATAATTGCAAATTTACTTCTTCATTTCCAAAAAATGACAACTCAACTTAACTAGAACCAACTACAACTTCAAAAAATCAATGACAACTGACAACCATGACCACCACAACCTCACAAATTCAGATTAATCTTTCTCCTCGACCAAAATGCTTCGAGCAAATAGATCTTGCTCTGATCGATCTGATTTAATTTCTGAACGATCAAGATTTACCTCCCCTACCTCTAGATGTAATAATGAACGATACGGACTAAAAAGATCGATCTGAGGTAATTACCGAACGCCACTATTAAAATCCAATTATTGAAGGAACTAGATTCTATTTACTTTTTGCTACTAGCTTGATTTCTTAAAATTATATAAGATTTTAAAATATACCCATTACTTTATGATGACCCCATACATTGCCTACATAATACATGCATACCCGGCTATTGGTTATCCCGAAAACCAACTTCTATCTCGGTTGTCAATGCATAGTCTATCTGATTGTCGCAAGTATTTTAGTTGATATATCTATACAGGCGCTACTGGCTACTGTTCGCAATTTTTAGGTATGCTTAATCTTCTTGCACCTAGACCTAAATCACTTCAAACAAATTTATTTTACCTGTCGACATGTAGAACTATTATTAGAAAGTATTCCCCACTATACAACAGTGCAATTTTTTCAATAAAGTTCATTGTTCGATTGACATATTCAGCTGTAGCATCGCGTGTCTTAAAAGATCAGTTTAGTTATTAGATATTTTATTTTTTCTCGTGTTTATATGGTCGTATCTGTATATACAGTGCGAACGTTTAGAATGGAAACCGTAAATGAAATGCGCCCTGTAGATTTTTCGCAAAAACGTTCGGACACGTCAATTCTTAAATTCAATTGCGCTTCTTTTGATACCATTGTTTTGGATATGACGTCATTAGGTAATCTCTGTGACGTCATCATGATATTTTTCAAATGGGAATGTCCAGTTCTTTCATTAAATTTAAATAGAGAAAATATTCCTGAAAATGGCAATATAAGACACTATGGCCTTAAAGTGGACAGTTTTTGAGATAAAGGGCTTTGAAGTTTGAAAAAAGAAAAAGTAGGCTAAGTCAAAAAAATTTCAATTATTTGATCCTGATAGTGACAGTTCCGCAAATTATTTAAAACTAATTGTCACAGTCGGTTATTTTTTGATATTTTTTTGTGATAATTAAAAAATGGTACGAACTCCAACAGAAAATTATTCCGGAGTTAGCAGCACTATTTCCAGATGACAATGATCCGAACATTCCCAATGACTTTGTATGGTATCAACAAGATGGGGCACCTCCACATTATGCCATAAATGTTCGTAACTACTTAAATGAAGTATTTCCTAATCGTTAGATAGGCAGAAGAGGTTTTATTGAATGGCCAGCTCGATCTCCTGACCTCACACCCCTTGATTTCTTTTGGTGGGGTTATCTTAAGTCTAAAGTGTATAATAATAAACCACTGGATATTAACGAATTAAAAACGAAAATTCGAGATGAAATTAGAGCTATACAGCCACACACAGTCAGTAAAGTATTACAAGAATTCCAACAGAGGCTTGCCTAATGTCAAGAACCACAAGGATTACAGTTCGAGCCCCTTATTTAACTAGTTTTCATTGCGTTTATTATCCATTTGTTAGTTATGTTGTGATACACAGTTTTTTTGACTAGCCTACTTTTCCTTTTTTCAAACTTCAAAGCCCTTTTCTCAAAAACTATCTACTTTAAGGCCATAGTGTCGTATATTGCCATTTTCACGAATATTTTCTCTATTTAAATTTAATGAAAGAACTGGACATTCCCATTTGAAAAAAATATCATGATGACGTCACAGAGATACCTAATGACGTCATATCGAAAACAATGATATCAAAAGAAGCGCAATTGAATTTACGAATTGACGTGTTCGAGCGTTTTTGCGAAAAATCTACAGGGCGCATTTCATTTACGGTTTCCATTCTAAACGTTCACACTGTATGTAATGGTTTTATTGTTACCTATTTTATATATGTGCGTTTATGTATATTTATATGTGAGCTGTATAATTATCATATTAGTAATCTGTTGATAATACGATGTGTAATCTCCTATTCTGTAATTAGGCTGTTGAATAGCATAGAACAAAAAAACAAATATTTTTTTATACTTTCGGTGATCATTTGCCTTCAAACCAGAAATGAGCCAGCTTCTACATAATATACTTAAATGATATCTATTACCTTGGAAAGTCTTTAAACTCAATGCTATTATTTGATATTTTATTTAACAGATTTATTCTCTTTCAGAGACCAGGCCAACTCATGTTAACTGCAAAATATGAAACAGGAAAACATCAATTGGTAGCGTTTTGTATTCAGTTTTCAGTGGTGCTTGCATAGATGTAATTAGTAACCATGTATATCTTATGATAAATATCTGTAATGCCAGGAAAATTATTAAGCTTGTGGTAAATATTAAATAAAACTTGTACCTCAAGGAGCATAAGCTCATAGCAATGTAATTTTCATGGCATTATTTGTATTTTAATTATTTATATCACAATTATTTATGTACAATAAAATGTTTAACAAACGAATAAACATCAGTTTTGTGTTTAATATGTTAACAATAGTAGCAATTAATTAGTAGTATTCTATTGAATCCTTTTTATCTCTAAATATATAGATGCAGTACGTCAAATATTACAGTTAGTTAATATTCATTAACTTACTGTAATTCACTAATATATATTCTCATACACACATAATATATATTCATAGCCTCAGCACCAAAGCGAACTACAAAAATATGAATAAATATTGAGCAAAGTAAAACAATTGAGAATTTTCAACTGATAAAACCATTTCTGTACTGCCTATTGAAAGATTCTTTAAAACTTGTAGTTGTATTCACCGGTAATTAATGACACGATTTGCGGAAAAAAAAACAGGTAACTGCCAAACAGCTGACAGATTCATGAAAAGCACAATTCAATTGCCATACTCATGTAGTTCTGCAATGCTATTTTATTATTTTTATTTTTTCTGAATTAGATAAAATTCCTCTCAAATTTCTCATTTACAGATTCATACTTTGAACACATTGAATGTAAGGGGGACGAGGCATATAAATTAGTATGTGGAGTATGTAAGTAAAATGTGCTGTTAGAACGGGAAAGGAAGGATGGCGCGTGCAGATTTAGGTAACTGAGCAAAAAAGGACAATCAATTTGGTTGTTCAATAATTTGTACAAGAAAACAACTGATAAATAATTACGTCGGGATTCTAGGTCAGAAATATTGAACCTTTTCAGTAAGTCAACTTGAGGAGTGCCTCTAATTGGATAAAAACCATCATTGTTATGCAAAAGATATTTAAAAAAACGTCTTTGTATTCCGTCTAATTTATATTTATGTAGCTGGTAACCTGGACTCCAAATAATAGATGCATATTCAAATTTTGCTCTAACAAAACTATTAAAAAGCAATTTCAAGGTGGCAGTATCTGCAAATTCTCTGGAGTTCCTAATTATGAAACCTAGGTTCCTGTAAGCACTGGCCACTACTTCGTTGATGTGTGGTACAAAGGTTAACTCGCAGTCAAATATAACCCCTAGATTTATACTATTTTGTGTGAAGAAATTTCTACGCCTTGGATTGTAGTCGAAATCGTATTTATGTCCAGGTTAGAAAGATGGATATATGAGAGATATTTGCTCTATTAACATAGATCTCTAGACATTCCCAGATAAATGGTTATGTGCTTGTAATTAATTGTATAGCAGACCAGTCTGATTTTTCAAGCACGTGATAAATTTATTTTAAATGTAAAGACAGAATTGTTATGGATCGTCACCATATGAATGTTAACCACCACTATCACCAAACGACCGTACATCTTAGTGCAGTATGGTAACGTATTGACATGTCGTAGAGTGAAAACCACTCAATGTAGTTTGGAGATGGCGTATACACCGAAGTTCAACATTTGGGTGGACTACGAGTACGAGTATAAGTAACCCCATTTAGGAAAAGACCTACGCACGAGGCCGTTTTTCGTGGATTCTTTTATAATAGTATCCTTCCACAATTGCATCACAGGATATTTATTATATAAAGGATAGTAAGATTTAAGAATGCCAATTGAAGTTTCTAAAAATATACAATATTAAAATAATTATTAATGTACCTATACTTAAAACAAGAATCCAAGTTATGCACGTCATCAGTTATAAAATTTAGTTACATGAGGTTAAAAGGCCAAAAACATTTGTTTTCTTTTAGTTACCAAGTATATCAAAATTATATATTGCAAGTATTTTATATTCAGTAACTTTCAGTTCAAGTATTTTATAATCAGCCTCTTTCGTTCACCTTCACAGTGAAGAAATAAAGTAATTTGCTATTGATGCCAACGATTTTAGTTTGCATCATTTTGATACTTCCAAATATAAATAACAATGCCTTGGTCCATCTGTATAGTTATTTTATCTGTGATATGGTCACGTTTTTTAGACTGTAATTTGAAATACTGAAAATAAATAAATTTCTTAATTACCCTAAGCATGTAAGTAACTAATTATTATCCTAAGTGCGTAAGTAATTATAATCTGTTCTCAAGAAAGAAAACAAGGGAAATGCTCTAGCCAACTTACATGTATTGTAAGTATGGACATAACATCAACTTACATTGCAAAGAGCGAAAAAAATAATATTAACTACGGTTTCGGTTTCCTAGGAAGCGGTGCCGTCTTTGAACGGACGTCAAAATACGGTGGGTGACGTCACAAAAACGGTAACAAAAGTATGGCCGTCGCAGCGACAGTGAGTAGTCTGACTCTGAAAACGAAATATCACCATTTATTTAATATGAAAACAAATTTAGAGAGTAAAACTATTTAGTAAAACTATAGTAAAACTATATAGTAAAACTATTTCCTTATTATACGACACCATTTTTTGTGACGACACCCATCGTATTTTGACGGCCGTTAAAATACGGCACCGCTTCCTGGAAAACAGAAGCCTGGGAAGCCTATTTCCTAGAAAACAGAAGTTTCTCTGATTTCATGGCGACCATAAATCATATTGGCAATATTAACTTACCTGTCTCGAATAGCAAATGTGACTTACTGAATAGTTAGTGAAAAAAAGAAGTTTCAACTACTTACTGTAGTTGTACTGTATGGTAGTGAAGCTATCGGTATCTATACGCTAATAATTATGGCGTGACTGTTAGTTATCTTCATTTGCCTCTGGGATCTATAAGACGCATTAAAAGCTGCAAATTGATTTCTAAACATATTTTTTTCTTAAAAAATACTGACGTTAGATGTGGATAATGCTTTATGAGAGATTTGGCAGCTGCTCTTTACCATTTTGAAAGCGAATATATACCTGCAACATTCTATTGAAGGACATTCTAAATATACTTATGTCTGGTTAGTAGCTTTTTTGCACAGGAAACCCTCCATAGTTTTGTATGTGATCTAAAATAACTAGGACTTGAACTTGGGTTAACTAAAAATGGTCTTGCAATCTTCCACCACGTCTCGCTTTACCATTGCCTCCAGCTGAGTACTTCATGTTTTTCTTCTTCAGTATAAAGGGGGTTAGGTTAGTTCCAGAAGACATGTAGACATCAATAATAATTGCTCAATACACTTTTAGCTTAATTCTGAAATACAAATTTGTGCTATTCTTTTGTGAAGCAAATTACGGATTCTGTAGGAAATGAAGTCTCAAGGTTAAACACTATTTACATGATTTATTTTGCTATTTCCACATGAAATAAATAAATAGCACGTTCCTACCAAATGATTACCCCAGCTAGATGCTATTCATGCGTTTTATACGTGATAGAATCCTTCAGATTTTTTAATATAACGTCTAAGTATTACGTTGATAATATTGTTTAAATATTTTCTTTATAAAAAACAATAATGTAAACAAATCAGATTAGATGGATTATACTTTACACTTCTCTTGTATGTAGCCTTAATTTCATTAATCAGTTTAATCTTAAATCCTTGAATTGGTATTATTATACAATATTAGGAATATAATATGAATATTACTAGTGACACTAAGATGAAGCAAAAACTTCACTTCATAAGACAACTAAAGGTTCGCGGCTTATCAACTTTCCAGCCGGATCAGAACAAAATGGAAAAGTGACATACTGCTCATAGACATTTTTTTCAATGGTCGAAAATAATATTAAGCATGAGCCTAAACATTTTTGGTCTCACACAACGAGTAAGAATAAAAATAATTCACACCCTCGAATATGATATATCACGAGGAATTATTATTGCATTGTGGTAGGTAGGTACTTTAATTGTTGTGACTTTTACTCTGTTCTTTGAATCGGCGTATAATTCTGAGATAGAAGATAGTACTCCATCTGATTTCCTATATAGTATATATCATATGTTAGATACTGGGCGGTCACAAATGATAAAATGTATTTAAAAAAATTTAAATTAAGGATGACCATAGGCTTCAAAATGTTCCAGCGTTTTTAATTCGTGACTGTGGTCCAATAATTATTATTATTATTATTATTATACTCAAGAGTAGAGCAGAGGTCATTTAAGACCTATATTGCTCAATTACAAAATTATAAAAACAAAAAACAATACAATATGCGAAACAGAAAGCAAAATATACAAAGTTCTACAAAACAACCTCATAACAGTTTTACAAAATAACTACCACACCGAGTTCATAAACAATTGAGCTTCACTGTATAAAGTTAAAATTAGCCCTCATTAAATTAACGCATGATTGATGTAATTGTCATACATATTTTTGAACACATTCACACCACTTGCCGTTACCACATCACCTGGTAGTGTGTTCCAGTTGTTAAACACTCTATTTGAGAAAAAATTTTGCCGTATTGTTGTCCTAAAATTTTCCTTTTGTAATTTCCATTGATGGCCACGTAGCCTCTGGTCTGGGTTTAGGGTCAGTAGATTCCTGATATCGTCCTGGAAGTGATCATGTAAGACTTTATAAGTAAATATCATGTCTCCTCTGGACCTTCGTTCTGACATGAGAGGAAGACTCAGATACTGCAACCGTTCTGGGTATGATAGTGTATGGATCTGAGGAATCTTTTTTGTTGCTCGACGTTGAACATTTTCGATAAGTTTGATGTCTTTGATGTGATGTGGCGACCAAATTAGTGCAGCATATTCCAGCAGTGGTCTAACATAAGTTTTAAATAGGATGCGAAATAATTCGGGTGTAGGATTTTGGAAAACTTTGAATAATAGGTAACAAGTTTGGTTGGCTCTTTTTGATATTTTGCCAATATGGCTGGACCAGGAAAGTTTGGTATTGATAGTGACGCCTAGGTCCACTTGCTCGTTAGTTGAAATAATAGGTTCATTATTAAGCAGATAGATGTGGTGGGGGTTATTGTTACCCATATGCAATACAGTGCATTTAGACGTGTTAAGAGGAATTAACCACGTATCACACCATTTTTTAACTTCATCAAGACTATCTTGAACAGAGTTGTAGTTTACGAGAGGGTTAGCGTAGAGTTTTGTATCGTCGGCATAAAAGTTATGTGGGACTGTTATTACTGTATCTAAGTCAGAAGAATATATTAGAAACAAAATTGGGCCGAGAACAGAGCCTTGTGGTACTCCGGACAGAACTTTATGATAAGAAGAGTGGTCAGAGCCCACACGTACTGAGAAAGATCTGTTGGTTAAATAGGCTTCAATCCAGGAATTTAAATTGCCACGAATACCCAGGTGATCCAGCTTTAGGAGTTATAATGGTTATAATGGTTATAATGGATAATGGTTGTTGTTGTTATTGGAAAGCGGCGCTGTTACCCGCACTACTCAGGCCTTTCGACCCATTGTGCCTGCCGCTAGTCGAGAGCTATTGGAAGAGACACGTGCTGTGCGCATATTCCAACACTAGTTCTAATGGAAGGTCTCTAATGCTCTGGGGCAGGAGAAACGCTGCACCCAGATGTTTGTGTCTATTGACCATAAGACAGGCACAGCGACAGAGGATGTGTATGGAGTCCTTGTCATCGTGTCAGCAAAACATCTGCACGTTGTTGAGATTTCCATGGCCTGTTAATAGTTCTGCGACAATTCTTAACACTGTTACGATTTAGCGTAAGTATTGATTTAGTTGCGTTCAACTAGGACCATTCAATTAAGAGCCTGGCTTGTCGCAGCCCAGCTCCATTCTTCTTCAAATCTCTTTCTGGTCCAGTTTTCAACGGACCTCGCTACATAACTAGGTGGAAACCAGAGCACTGGTTCGGGCCCTGTAAATTGAATCCTTGAGCCTCTTCTAGCCAGTGCATCAGCCTCCTCATTTCCAGTTATGTTGTGATGACCTGGTACCCAAGTCAATTTTACTTTATTGTTCTGCCCCAATTATGCCAGACTATTAATACACTCTAGGGCCGCCCTGGAGGTGATACTGTCGGAGATCGAGACATGTAAATCCGCCTGACTGTCAGTGCATATCTGGATATGCTGATTAGAATAACTCCTTTCGAGATTTTCCTGAACACAAGCAGAGATAGCAAACACTTTCGCCTAAAAGACTGTGACATACTATCCCAGGGAGAAAGATAGTTTCGCCCTTGGGCGCACGCCACGAACTTCCGCCCCTGAGCCCTGCTCTGTCTTGGACCCATTGGTAAACCAGACGTATCCCATTCGAGACCTGAGCATTAAGATTTTTGAGCCAGGCATGCCTGTCCGGTGTCCAATAATTGTAAATCCTTAAAAATTATTTTTAATTTGATAATATCATCCAAAATGGTACCTGGAGTTTGGAAAGTAGAACGTATATATCCTGTTTTTAAAAAAGGAAGTCCTAATAGTATTGAAAACGGTTGCCCTATACTAACACTATGTAATTTCCTTAAAATTTTAGAGTAGATATACACCTTGACGATATTTTATATTATTACGTTGAGAACAGATTTAATATTAATCAGCATGGTTTTCTGAAGGCGCGATAGATAAAAACAAATCTGACCTGTATCACCAAGAATATATAGGAGGCTTTGGATGAACAAGGGCGGCAAGTTGACAAAATTTACAGAGATTTCTCTAAGGCCTTTGATAGATTTTCTCATTGTATTTTGGTAATTAGGTTGAGTAAGTGTGGCTTTTCTTCTAATCTGCTCTGCCTTCTTATATCTTATCTGCCTGATCGAGCTCAGTACGTATCTTACAAGGGCTTTGTTTCTGACAAATTCAATGTTTTGTCAAGGGTCGATTGTGGGCTTACTGTAATTTAATAATCTGCTTTATGCAGATGATTTGAAAATATATTTAAGAATACAATATCCTTACCCAAGATTGTACCCTCATTCGAGTGGTTGTTCCAAGGCTAGAGATACTCTCGACAAAATAAATATATTTTTCAGGATATATCATTATTTTTTTTCCATTAGGTATACTGTTACCTCGCCACTAGTACGGACCTGCAAATAATTTAACCATGTGGGAAAGCTTACATATACCTCAGCTGATAAATGAATGGTTAAAAATTAATTGGCCAACTGAATATATATTTTTCCTATAATTTTAAATGTCCTAAAGTCCTAAAAATTTAGAACTTCTAAAATATTTCTGATTTTTTTTTTATTTTTAGCTTACTCCATTACCAGCGATGCCATTGGTACGTATTCATGATATTAATCATATGGATTAAATTAAAATTACAATATCCACTGACTTGACAATATACATACTTTCCCTGTACCTACTGATTCTTTATTTTTTTTTGTATAACTACCTCACTGGCACGGATATTTTATTGGTTATTTACAGACAAAATTATCTCTGGACGCATTTTTAAGGAATACGGCTTAATCAAAGTGGTAGATTCCCAAACCGTTGCTGGCGAAAACCGTTCCTGAGAAAACTGTTCCTGGGAAAATCGTTGCTAACTTCACACCGGTGTATATCTGCGGTATTAATTATATTGTAATTATTCATTATTTTGTTGCTGATTAATCTGATAAGTAAATAGGAGATAAACTAAATCTTATGCGCAACCTACAGCCACTTCAGAATTATCTGGATGCATGGCGCCTAATGCGTACATTCTGTTTTATAAATGCGTACATGCTGTTTAATATTTCTAAAAGGATTTTTTTCATAAGAGAAATTTAATACAAATATATCACACATATACTTATAGATGTTGGTGCCGCTAAAAGTTACTGCACCGTGTGTATATACTTTTTCTAAACGCGTTAATTTTTTCCAATAGGGTCATTTGACTATAATGTACACTTACACCAGCTTCAGTTGCAAAATGAGACCAAATAGGAAATGGTCAGTTTTCAACCGATGTTTTGGTTAATATGTTTAATAATTGTATGTTAATATTGTAAAACTTCTTCAGAGCTAGAATATAAAACATTACAATTTGCGGTAAAACTAAATTAGTTACAGATATTATCTACAGGAACAACGAAATTGTGTTGCACAAGGTCAATTAGTTTAAATTTGATGCGACATTCTTAACACACTAACAAAAAAAGAAATTGATATAATAATATGGATATAAGTAATTACAAAATGAAAAAAATTTACTTGTTTTACTGTGAAGTAAATATAGAACATACCAAATTATTATTATTTTTTTTCTTTAAATCTAGTCGATCGGTTCCCTGGCTCCTATTTTCATGGTCGGCCCCTGTCGGTTATCAGTAGCTACTCCCCACGTCCGTGGGGTGAGTAACTACTGAGTCCGGGAATCGTGTGCCCTAAGTAGACGTAATGAGCCGAGAATGACCGCATTCTGCACTCTTCCGGTTAAAAGATCTGCCGAATTTCGGCATGCCGGTATGATCTTCAGTTTAGAAAGCAGTGTATCTCTTGCAACACCGAGGGCTTCTATTACCAGTACCACAAGCTTCACAGTACGTTCTGGATGGAGTCTGCGGAGTTCTTAAGAGAAGGTCTCGATATTTCGTCCGTTTCTCCTCCTCTTTCAAAACAATGTTGGTTTCGGCAGGAGCCGAAAACGCGATGACAAATATTGTCTTGAGCTGGTGGTCGAGGAGGGCTACATCAAGCTTATTGGCCCGAATCTACCTGAGCGTGGGAAATGAGTAGTTCCAATAAATTCGGCAATTCTTATTCCCCACAACAGACTCAATGTCGCCCAGAGCGTATGGCAGCACTGGTGTTTTGTCTATCTCGTACGAGTGTCGTAGAAAGTAGTACCTAAAGCACTCGTAAAGCCGCATTATTGTCCTTAAATTTAACACTATTACATAATTGCAACAGTTCTGATTAACAACAAAATATCAGTTCAAAAAAAAAAAAAAAACAAAATTAGAAAGAGCTAACATCATTCGCAATCACCGTTGCAACAGGTATTGACCCAATTGTCCATGGAACTTTTTGACATAACTCGCGAACGCGTTGTTCGATTTTTATTCCGTTTTCACCATCATAATCAGAAGAAAAAATACTACTAGCTTACTAATTTAATCGATTTAGTATCTCCAATAATAACAAAATTAGCAATAGTGCCGACTTAAGTTTGAAAACCCTGTATACTTAGAAACCTAAAAATTGAAAGTGATTGTCGCCATCACATATGAGTTCATCATTAAAGTCAATCTCAAATGAGAACAAAGCTTTTTCCAATTGTGAAACCTCAAACAGTGACTTTTTTCTGTATTTAAATATGAATATGAATATGTATTTAAATATGAATGAAATGAATTTTTACTAAACCACTAACTTATTTACATAAAACACTTTCATATTGTATCTATAATTTATCATCTGAATGATTTGAGATTCAGATGCAATCAGATGCAGTTCACTTTCCCTGCAGGAGGGTAAAGTGTCTGTTCTTCTACCTAACCCATATATATTAGGAAAACATATGATGTGTATAAAATATTTGTTTTCTAAGGGCTAATATCATTTAGAATTTGTCAGAAAATTATATTAAAAGACACGTTTCAATTTACTTATTAAAATCACTTAACTTCCACTCCTTATACAAATAGCTCAACAAGGTTTTAAATCAGTTGCATTGATGACGTATTCCCGCACATTACATACAAAAATCTTATTGGTCCAAAGTTACCAGGGAACCTACTCCTTTATAAGCTTTGGGCATACCCTAGGTTATACCTATGGTATACCTTGGTTATCCCTGAAGACGCAGATTATCGACAGCCATTGTGATTTTTTAATTTTACTTTTTTACTTCAGTACTGTTAATTCATTCTAATTCATTCACTTCAACTTCAGTCGCGACTACCAGATATTCTGGAAGGATATCAGAAAGCGTGACACCAAATTATGACAAGAAGGATAAAGGTAGCTTCTGCCAATCTATGTAGAAATAAAAAATATACTGCTCAGATGTGCCCCTCTTGCACTAACCGAAAAGCTGTGAAAAATATTTTATAGGGAAAAACTAGGTGTCTACTTCCTATGCGAGAAGTGTTTTTATTTTCCACAATAACTGAGCTACCAAATTGTCCTTTGGACAATCTCCAACACACAGTTCACATGATATAGCGGTTTAAGAGATTACGACTCAGAAGTCTTATTTTTTGGTGGAAGGGTAGAAATTTAGACTGACTTTAAATTTTACCCTATTACTATTGGGTAGAATTTAAAGTCATTGAAGGCTGTGGAGTGTTTTAAGCAAAGCAGTCACGATTCTCGTAAAAATAGCAAGAGAGCTCCAAAATAGATCTTCCATAACGTGGTCTGTGGGCTAATTGGTAAGCTCCTTTTGTAATCCGTGCTTTGATGTGTGTGATACAAACATGATCAAACATTTCCTAGAACTATTAACACTTCAAATAATCAAAATTAATGATAATAGACGCTACTTTTTCACTTGAAAGGATTAAAAGTCACTTGAAAACTAATCCATTGCATTCGTATCAGTCTGTCGAATGACCTACAGCTCATTAATAATGTTCATTACTCAATTGTTCAAGTTATTTTATAAATAACTCTACTTATTGTTGTCATTACTGTGATTTAACTGATAATCTTTTACCTGATGACAAGATCCTTCATACAGTTTTTTTTTGATATCATTATTTTCACATAGAAGTGGTAAAATTAGGTGTAATGCGTACAAGATAAGGAAAACTCTTGAAATTATATTACATTGTTTTAGTCACCGATATTTTTGATTTATTGTCATTATCAATTTGCTACTGACAGTGAAATATTACAACTTGATCGAGATGCCCAGAGCTATGAAAGTGAAATGTTTTATTCTGTTTTTTGCTGTATTCATTGTAATTGGCAAAACAGACCAGGAACTTGAGTATTTGGACTGCGGTAAGTAGAAATACATTTAACATAATGTGGAATACCTTTACGTACATCTTTATTGTTTTAACTGGAGTGGTGTCTGCACCATGAATGCCTTTGCCATAGCAAAATTTGTATAATGCATGTATAATAATATAATTAATTAATATAAACACTGATTTACAAAAACGGTAATAGTTATATTGATATTAAATTAATTTAGCTATTAATATAAGGCCAAAATTGTTTGAATTTATTTATAGATATTACTTTCAAATTATTTATTTAGTAGATAATATTCGTAATCATGATTGCTGTATAAATTTATTGGTTCACTTAAAATTTTAAATATTTAAACTTTCCAGAAATTACGATGTGTTTCAATACTTACGTTTGGTTAAAATTATAAAATACACTTTTATTACATTATTATGGTATAGCATGATAACATTCCTCCACAACTGCAAATCTGCAGCAAAAAGCTTCGTACGTGACTCTTGTAACCTAAAACTTCTCAGCTTACTGCGTTGCTCTTTTCCATCCTAGGTGGCGCTACTTATACCCGACGCTTATAACACAAACTATAGTGTATATGCCATCTTCTAGCTTCAGTTCTAGGTTCTACCAATGAGCTGTCTTTACAGTACGGCACTGAGGCGTTTCTGGTTAAGGTGCATACACCTCTACCTATACAGGGTGTTACCTAATGTCATGTCCATACCGTAGGAGCTAATTCCTTATCCAGTTTTATGACCAAGAGTCCAAATAAACGGGTATCCTAAATTGCATCTTTCTCGAGATAGAGGGTGCCAAGGAACACTTGTATAATAATTTTATTAAATATATGTGATTTTATTCTTCGTTAACCGTTATATTAAATAATACTTAAAAGTCTAAAAACAGCTAATTCTACCAGGTGCGCTCATATTACGAAGTGTCAAGTAAGGATTCAGTATAATAATAATAATCTTAATTTTCCTGAGACAAAACCAGTCAGTCAGTCAGTCAGTTCCAAAAAGGAATAGTCAAATTACTTTAAGCTACCTTCTCTAAACTGCATCAGGCCAGAAACTAATCCAAAGTCTAAAACGAATTTGATAGTAAGTAGGCATGTAACTTATTTTTAAATTAGAATAAATTTCTTCCACCTTTTAAACATCAAAAAGAAGTTTATTAAAAACATTTAATTCCAGAAAAACGGATGAGTTAGCTGATATTTTACACAAAGAAAATGCAATGTGAAAATCCTTATTCTTATGAGTGTTACGATTATGTACAGTTTCGTTTGTAATCAACTAGCAAACAGAGCTATTCCTAAGAATTTAGTCACATTTACATAAAATAGCGTTAAGTCATCAACGTTACTGTTTATTTTACCGCAACTTGTCTGTCTATTATAAAATCTCATTATTTATATTTTTTCGGTGTTAAGTACAGTTATAATTATAATGCACTATATATTTTTCAGTAGTGTGTTAGGTTTTATTTCTAATAAATTGTCAGAACGATCAGATATTAATAATAATGTGTCGTCTGTATAAATGATGCAAGGTGTTCCATATTTAAAGTTTTGAACTCATTAGTGTACGTTAAATAAAATATAGGGCCAAGATATTAACCCTGATGAAGACCAATACTGACATAAGATAAGATAGTCTGGATTTATTTTGGTTTCAAGATTAGAGGAAGAGAACTCAACCCCCTCAAACGAATTATATAAGTCGCTAGGTATAACTATTATGTAGTGGAAGTCCCTTTTATGATTAAATGGCAGTTCTTTGTAGTATAAAAGTATGCAGTAAAAAATAACGGATTGTGCTACCTTCATAAAAAAATTCAAGGCTATTGATTAACGGATTTGCAGACATGTGCTATATATTTTACCATATAGGTATAATGGCTCTAATGGCAAACTGATATTGCTTATTTCTGTTCTAGGTTCATATTTGCAAATTGATAAATTGGAGATCAGCGACTGTACGGAAGCTCCTTGTGTCTTTTCGCCTGGACAAAATTTTACCGCTGAAATTTTGTTATCCGGAGGTAAGAAGCAAATCATAAGAGAACTCGAATAAACGCTAGCGTAGATACAGTGTTAGCAATGGGTACCAACAGTTATTTAGTTATCAAATAAGTGACTGTAAAATGTTATATTTATTGAACCGTATTCTTTTTAGATTTTTTATTTTCCTAAGTAATGATACACAATATGATTAATACGTACAAAACAATAAGTAAGTCTTGAGAACTTTGTTATAATACAAATAGATATTACCAGCCAAGGCCGGAGTATCTTGATACTTAGTTGCTACTATTTACAAAGCCACCTAATTTGGTTAAATAACTACACAATAATCTTGGGATCTACATGCTAAATTAAGGATTGATTTTCTAGTAAAAGTAGGTATTCAGAAGTATACAGAAACATTCTTACGAGTTGCTGGCTTTGAGTTCAGTGTTTTGATTGCTTAACCCATCCGTCGTGGGTTGGAATCCTCATTCCGCCTATAATTAAATTGTGTAGGAGTATATATTAAGGCATGGTCACAGAGATGGGTTGGCAACCTGCTTGCCGTGCGTGCCTAGGATCAAGCCTGTTAAAATGTAAGCTTAGTGTATGAGATTAATATCGGTTGATATTTGACTATCTCCCTAACTAATGATGTTTTCCGGATTTCTCTCATTCCAGCACGGAATGGTGGTTAGGGCTTACCAACGTAAGTCACTCCTGAGATGCAATTGCAATACTGAGTAATATTGAATAATAATATGCCACCCCCATCTTCCACTGTCTCAGACTTTCAGAATAATCCTTGTGATTGGAATGAGGGATAGATATATTATTATTGTAATTTACGTTCCTTTAAATGTAGGAAGTTACAAATCAAATTCATAGCTTTAACTTTATTTGAATATATTTTATGAAAAGTTATAGCTTGTATGTCCTCAATATTCAAGGATTTTCTAGACATATTAAAAAATGTACCATACCCATTGCGGTTTTATTAGTGTTGTTTTGAGTATTTTAACTCAATCCAAACATTAGAAAAAAAAGCTACATTCGTCATTTTTCAATTTTCAATACTTGTGGCGCTAATAGCTCCTTTTTATATATTCACTTTACTGCCCCATTTCTTGAACGTACACCTCTACTCGTATATTCTATTTCCAAAATCGACTAATATCCTATTTTAATTTCAAGCGAACAAATCAGTAAATATGAGTAAAGCGATTGCATTTCCTATCAAATATGATTTACACAAGAAAAGATTTACACCGTAATGAGCGAAATAAAACTTCTAAATAAAAATCTACTAAGAGGCGCAAAAGTCATCATCCTATCGGAAGATGGTCCATTCCTGCAGTAGCGTCTTACGTCATCGCGACTTTCACATTTGTAAAGTAAACAGAAACAGAATACGCGTATACAAACAATGAATCGCTATACTCTTCAAGAACGCGAAATAATAATTGTGTCAATGTTTGTTGTCAAATAACTGTCGCTGGTTTTAGCTCAACGTGTATTTAGTCGTCGTTTCCCTGGTCGTGTGGCACCAACTGGTCAAACACTGCGGAGTTTAGTGGAGGAGACTGGCAGTAGAAGATGTGGGCGGGCTCGGAGCAGCCGTTCGCTCGAGAATATCGCTGCTGTGGCTGCAAATGTCCAAGAGGATCCTTAAACAACAGTCAGACGACGGACCATGCAATTGAGCATCAATAGATGGTATTTACAGCGAATTTTAGTGAAAGACTTGAAGATGTTGCGAACAAAGTACAAGCACCACATCACTTATTGCCTGCAGATCGCCAATCGTGTATAAATTATGGCTAAGCTACCCTAAACCTCGTCCGCGATGAGGATTTGCCATTGAAAATCATCATGAGCGACAAGACGCATTTCCATCTATGCGAATACGTGAATAAGCAAAATTATCGCTGCTGGTTCACTGAAAATTCGCCTGTAATCCACGGAGCAATTGCATCTTCTCAAAGTCAATGGTTGGTGTGGATTTTATGGAGGAAAGGTGATGGGCCCATAATTTTTCGAGAAGGGATGGGGATGGGCGCTACAGAACCTTGATGAACGACACCTTCCTGCCGCAAATTAACGAATTGGGTTTGGAGAATATGTGGTTTCAGCAGGACGGTACAACCGCACACACAGCATGAGCGACAGTCGATATTTTGCAGCAAGCGTTAATCTCTCGTTTTGGCGATTTGGACTGGCTCGCAAGATAGCCAGATTTGACCGTTCTAGACTTCAGTTTTTGGGGTTTTTTGAAGTCACGGAACTATACGCACAAACCACCCACCTTGATGGTCCTAAATGAGAACTTCCGACAAGGAGTGGATAATTTATCGTTAGAAGTTTTGAGAAAAGTCATGGAAAATGCTGTGAAATGAGCTCTAATAAGCATCAACTGTGGCAGTGACCTACCTCTTGACCGATATTATATTCGCAACTTAATGGGAAAAAAAACGGCTAAATAAACATAATCAACAAACAGAACTATTTTCTTTACTTACAAACTCACTGCGTTACGAAATCAAGTGAGAACTTTGTGCCACCAAATATCTTTGATTCTTGGGAACATCCGAACCATGACGCTTTAGAAAAAGCACGTAAATTAGTTACTTTTCATTCAGCATGCTGCGCCATACCATATCCATCTTTATCTAAACAGATGCTTTAGAACTTAGATAATAGATACTTAGATTGAATGTTATTATTCTCTGATGATTTATAATAAGCATACTTCCTTCCCGCCATATTGAACTCTTTACAATGTTCTTTGCGTAATAATCAAAATACCTTGAAATACTTGTGTTATGCAAGTGCGTCATTGTTTTGCTTATACACTTGGATGAATTAGATATTTTTGGTGTGTACAATCAATTATTTGTTTTTATCTAAATACCACTTGAACTGATTCAGATAATTATTAAATAAATAAACACTTAACAATGCATACCTACATGCCAATGCTTTGCTACAAAAAGTATGGTTATCAGAAACAACCTACGTGCCAATATTTCTTAAAACCTAGTAACTGACTAATTGTGAAAACCAGTAACTTTATTCACTTTAATTTTGATTTCCACTTTTTTAAGTTTTGGTTCCGATAATACGGTTATTTTTAAGAAAACTGACAACCAGTTATTATATACTTCGGATCTTATGTGGAGAAAGACTTTTAACAAATATATCTCAATCTCACTTATTTTAGTATACATATGAAAGCATTAATTAAATTTTTAATATCAAATTATTATAATATTTTCATCTTTCAAAGCTTTGTTTCTTTAAGTAGGGCGATATAAAAATTTATCTAGATCAGATTGATCTTAAAATGACAAGACAATAGAGGACTTAAATATGTCTGTCTGTAAACCTATATAGGAGAGATTCTGTCTATTAAATATAAAACCCCATTTTTTGTCATATTGTGCTTTTTAAAGTATTTTGTAATAAGTTGTTTTAACTCTGGAAATGTTTATGTTCGTATATAGGGAGGGAACTTAGATAATATACCCTTGAATATGGTTGCCAATAGCTCTTAAGATATAATACTGAATAATTGCATTATTTTAGGTTCCTTCTCTATAAGCCTTCCCTAATATTTTTAGTTAGGATATATTTAAAAATATGTATGACTTGCATTACACCATGAAAATGGGATGCATATACAATTAGTAGATAAACTATAGGCGTATCGGGACAAAAACTTTATGTAAAAACCAATAAGCCAAAAACGTGGTCAAAATTTGTTCCCAGATGAATGCGCAGACGCTTTGAGTTAACTGCTCATGTCTCCATGCCTGGATTGAATTTATTAATTATCTAAAATAATTGAATCTTTTTGAGATTAAAGGTTTTACTTGACCAATTTATGTTATGCCAATTTATTAAATTCAATCCAGGCGTGGAGAACAATCCAATCCACGAGCAGTTAACTCAAAGCGTCTGCGCATTCATCTGGGAACAAATTTTGACCACGTTTTTGGCTTATGGGCTTTTACATAGAGTTTTTGTCCCGATACGCCTATCTACTACAATTCAACCAATTCGGATGCATTATATAGAAATGCCTCATTCCAAAACCTAATTACCTACTGCAGATTTATTACCTTCGATGGACCTCCACAACCCTCCAAATTGATGTAGGGGGATATTTCACAAAGCTCAAAAGGCAATAAGATGATGCTTTAATTGATCGGATTCTAGGATTTTAGTTGCCAGTTCTGTTGTGTTTTCAGTTGTGAGTACATGTTAAACTTTTCGGTCTTATTAGATACGTAATTGCATTAAATAGCATTACTGGCCATATCCATAGTGATGTGTTGCAGCTGAAGTTACGAAAAATATTAAAAGTAACAACAAATTGACAGGTCTGATCGATAGAAGTGGCGGATACTTTATAATATGCCGTTTCCTAAACGATTCACCCCTCATAGAAGCAACATTTATTTTGCTTCAGGGCACACTGTATGTCTACCTGTAATATGTAACTATGTCATCACCAAAAAACAAAAAACATTATTTTAACGTTCAATTGTAGAAAAAGATAAAGAATAACTTATTACTGATTTGTATTTCAGTTTAAACTGTAGATGCACATTTTCTTAACCTTTAAGAGTATTCCAACTTACGTTAATTTACGTTTAATTGTTTCAGTTATTGAACTGGACCGAACAGAAGTGACTACAGAAGCATATCTTTGGATGTATGGCGCGAAATGGCCCTTAGATATAAACCCAGTGGATCCCTGTTCTAATCAATGGCGCTGTCCAGTGGTTGAAGTAAACAATCTAACTTATGTTGCCCAAGTGCATATCCTTGACTCCGTAATGAAGGTAATTTAGCTGATTTTATTCAACAAATAAAAAAAATAATTTTTTTGTTTACCATAAAAAGAAACTGAAGTTTATTAATATTGAAATAAGATCCATAGTTTTCAGATAAGGATATTTGGACTTCTAAAGTTCTTAAAAGCCATAATAATATGTTTAAAAACTATACATGTATATACTTATGTGTACATGTAAATTATTCGTCTTGTTTGGCTGGTTCTGTCGTTACGTTATAGAAGCGAGATGTGTAGTCCTCGGCTTTACTCATTCATGCCCTGGTACCTCAGTGGACTTCGTGGAATGCAAAAGATCTGTTAATAATCCTTAGTTTAAGTTTAAGTTTACTGAATTCGAACAGTTTGTTTGGTCGTCTGGCGTATAGTATAAGCGATCTGCCATCAAGTCTCTTCTATTCACTCATACCTTGGCTCCCACATCAGGGTGACCCTGTTAAAATGTTGCCAGTTACATTAGACTGTTTCCAAACATTTTCAGGGTAGTAATGAAAAGTAAAAGAACTTACAGCTTTAGCATTGTTCGGCTGTCTAATACGACCATTGACTACCTCAATTAACTACAGAGACACTTGGGTCTTGCGCTCTTTAATGTTCTTTCGAACCCAAAAATATATGGCAAGGACTTCTACCTGAATGATGGTGGAAGTGTAGCTAAAACTTTTGATACCCTTTAGCTTGGACTGTAAATAGCTGTATTTATATCTACTCCTGCCTTCATCTCTATAGCAGTGTGTATTATTTGACTTTGACAGTGATTCCAGGTGAAATTCATTCAGCATTCTAAATTTGTAAATCACATCATCGGATTTGTATTTCTGTTGCTTTTACGCTAATATGCTTTTTGTATGTATTACATTGATTTGTAGAGGGGGCAAGTCAATCGGAGATTCAATTACTTTCTGGACAAGCCAATGGTAGCCACTTTTGCAACTTACTTTGCTCAGCCTTTTGTCTAATATATAAACAAATTTTAAATACTCCAAAAACCTTCCATTTGCAATAGATCGCAATTTGACTGCCAATCTTATGTAAAGTTTTATATCATGAAAATAGTATCACCGTGTTCAGTCATTTATTGCCATTTCTTTGCTGTGAGGTATCAACACTTATTATGAAAAACTTTCTATAATGATCTGGATTGGTCAGCAAAATTTGTCAACAAATTCTATATACTACTTTAGCCCACAGAAGTAAAGGCTTTAAAATGAATATAGAATACACCGAATTAACAACATTTAGTCTCTCTAACATGGACTCGATTTTCCGTATTTTAGTTTGCGCAGTTGAGCCTCCTATAACGTCATCTAAAATCAAATTTCATGTAGCGCTTTTGTTACTTCCAATTTATCGGTCCCTAATGGTTTGGACTCATAAACTGCTGACTGAGTTAACCAATAGATGACAAGAAGCGTAAAATCCCCAATATCAAATATAACTTGTGCATACGCCTTAATAATATGTCAGAAATATGGGGTAGTCTATGGTAGTTTATTAACGTGCCTCTGGTTATTTCCGTCTTGTTTTGTACTTTAGGCGTAGTCCTGTTTTCGGGATCTCTGTTATTGTTGCTTGAGACTTGTTGAGTTGTTGCTTCGTATTTCTCTACAAATAAGTCGTAAATGCCTGAATTTGTTAACATTTATAGCAAAAATTAAATTTGGCCGCCGCTACTGGATATTAAACGATTCCAGATATTTCGCTAAAAATATGCTTTAATTTATCATAATATGTGTATATACGTTCAATAATAAGCAGAACCAGTTAACCAGTATAATACCAAATATAAATAATAATGGTATTACTAATCATTTAGGTTCACAAAATGTTGATGCATACTACCTACCAGTTTTGATACATCAACATAAATTCATTGTAACTGATCCATGTTATATAATATAGGGTTAAGAAATAAGATATTTCCAATCCATTTAAAGCAAACAAAGTAGTAATAAACATACTTATAATGTACTACTTATAATCTTATAATCACTTTCACAACATACCAGTATTATGATTAATTACGGTAAACCACTGTTTATGTTGTCTATATATCTTTCACGTGAATAATTTTCTAAATATATCGGGTCACCATAAAGTAAGGAGTATACTTTAAAGTCTTATATAATTTTAAGAAATCAGGCTAGTAGCAAAAAGTAAATGAAATCTAGTTGCCTCAATAATTGGATCTTACTGTATCTATGGAAAACAAAAGAGTTGTGTCAACTGCTGATACAAATGTCAAACGTAATCATAGCGATTTAGAGAATTCTTCACATTTTGTAAATTCATGGCTCCAAGATCGCCTGATCTTAACCCAGCGGATTACTGGCTATGAGGTTATTTAAAAAATTTGATCTTTAGAACACGACCAACAACGCTGGAAGAATTAAAAGACTTTATTAAAGAGCAAACTGCTGCAATTCAACTATAAATGCTGAATAATGCTGTGTATAATTTGGAGGGGCGGTTGGTGATTGCAGAGCAGCAAAATGGACGACATATCG
The DNA here is from genome assembly GCA_963924545.1 of Pogonocherus hispidulus. Taxonomy (NCBI): domain Eukaryota; kingdom Metazoa; phylum Arthropoda; class Insecta; order Coleoptera; family Cerambycidae; genus Pogonocherus; species Pogonocherus hispidulus. The sequence continues at coordinate 83,461,559 of OZ004693.1, forward strand.
AACATTTGCGTTAACCATTGTTGGACATAAGAAATCCCATTGTTTACGCAATCGAATATTTCTCACATTCTGTTATTACCTTAATTTGTCAAAAATACATAATAAGCTGAAATATGTTTACCTCTTACTTTATGATAACCTTGTTATATCATGAATCATGGAAAAATAATGGTAGAAATGGATAGCTGGATAGCTATCATATAATATGAACGGATTCCAGAGTTCAATGATGTGATCCATCTCGTGACATCAACACTATTGTTTCCTGTTTTTTCTTCGTTGAATAACTTACAGTTTTTAATGGTTTTGATGACCGCATATGGACCAACAGCAGAATGCTGAAATTTGCTAAAATTTACCAGTAATATTATACATTTTTTTTACAGAGGCCAGCCCACGTTGAGCTGCTAATTACTTACGACAAAAATGGTACACCCTTCCAGGCTTTATGCGTTCAATTCAGTGTTACTCTTCAGTGATGAAATCGGCTAGTGATTGTGAACGTTCTCTATATAAATAACTTTTCATTTGCATATTTATGTTATTTATTTATTTTTTTACGGTGTATATTTGTGACAAATTTATTTTTTGATATGTTTTATACATAAAGTGTAGTGGTCTCTAGATATTTTAAATATTTTTGACTTTTCACCCAGCATGCCTGAAAAATTGCATTACTAAATGATTATTTATCTTTCTTGAATAACTTACATTATATGGTAGTTTTGTCCGCTTAAGTGAAACGGATAAAATTAACTTGGCCAGTAATGCTGAGGTGTATCAAAATAGGAAAGAAGTACTGAAAAAGACGTAATGTGAGTTGATAATAAAGTAATACAAATATTACCTTCTTTTAGAATTTTCTAATTTCAAACTTATGATCAAAATTTTACAGTTTACCTTGTGTAAAAAACTTTTTGGATAGTTATCCCCATTGCGAAGTGAATAATATTCTTTCTGCATGGTAAATACATACGTATCTAACATGGGTGGATTACCTATTACATCCATGTTATTAATATATTAAGACTTATAATTCCAAGAGGGGGCAAGCATTGGATCAAGGGCGGCAGGTGACATCGGTATCTATTCTGTACACGTTATTTGACACAGGGCCTCATTCTTTGTCAAATGTGGACGATGTTGTTCGGAAGTCGAAAAGTTGAGAAGTTTTATCTGAGATAGCACACCGTATGTGTCTTTTCCTCATGCCAAAAGACAAATGAGAATCTCCTTTATGAAAAAAGTTTTACGTTATACGTTATTACTAAAAGTTGATGGTTTTGGTTTAATTCAAACCATGTTACCGTAGACTATAAAATGATTAACAAGTTTATTAACATAATTAAACTAATTTACTTGTGTTCTAGTTCACGGAAAGTCATCCATGCGTTTGTGTGCGAATGCACACAACCTGTGCTGTTTTAAGGTAAGATGCGTTTGGATAGCATGCCTCTACTAGAGGTTGTGCTCTTTTTAAAAATGCACAAATATAAATGGTGTGTAACAACGACGTTATTCTGATTTAGAACTAATTTAGATACGTGACTCAAATTTTTTGCTGTATACTATGTTATGCTCCATCGATAGACAATATTAGCCATGTTTTATTATACAGGGTTATTCAGAACTTATCCATAATAAAATTTAGGGATGTTCAACATACATGTACAAATGTGGTAGTGCAAAAAAATTTTTTTTAGTGGGGTCTTAAAACTATTTAAAAATTTTTCATTGCACGCCGCTGAATACTGGTCCACTGTAATGGAGTGACCTTGGGACTGACAATGCAAACTGGCTAGCACAAAAAAAACTTCGGAAGTTCTGAGAGTATACCGACACCGGCGCAAAAAAGATTTGCAGCGTTTTTATTCGGTCGGTTTTAACCAGGCGTTCCAGACAAAAACGTGTTTACTTTTTTTATCACATTCTTAGAAATGTGGTAGAAAAGTATCAGATGTATTGAAGTACAGTTGCCCAGCTACGTAGTCCTTTATAATGGTATAACTTTAAACATTGTTTAGCGGAAATCCTAAGCCTTTTATTATAAATTTTTTTGGTGATATCGATTTCTTATTTAAGGATGCACATATCCTCAAAGTTTTAGAGATAAGTTCTGAATATGGCTGTATTCGTTTCTGTCAGAAATAGAAATTAAATTAAAATATAATAATTAATATTAAATATAACATAAAATATAATAATTATATTAATATAACAACTTGGACATTTTTACAGTTTTCGATAAACGATATTGGCAAAGCTAATGAGGCTTTTTCTCTACCGAGGCTACAAGATTTTGTCCGACACATTGCATTGCAGTTTGGTACACTCTTTTAGCCATATTTATCTGATAATATTAGAGAGACACTTGAACAACTCTCTCATGTTTTTCAAAATGCTTTAACAAGTTATGCCTAAATACACCGAATGTTTAAAACGGAGAAAATAACATAGTTATCAGTTTCAATTCAACCAATTACGTATCTAAATTAATTTCGGAGCTGTCCTTAATGTTATTTCGTACTTACTTACCTTCTAGATAAATTACGCACTAAATAGTGACCTGTAGGTGTAGATTTATTACTGTTTATAAATTAAAAGCATTTGAGTCATGTGTAGGTGTGAGTTTTTACAGGGAGTCCGCTTTTCGAGTCACACCTCGGCTATTCCACTTATCTCAAGAGATACGAAGACAGTTAACTTAGGGCAAAGTTTAGCATTTTTAAGCTGATGAATAATCCGAAAAGAAATTTGACTTTCATCTGATAAATTAGGAGAGATCGCCAAAATAACGTGATAACTGTTTTCATTGTTTAAATTGAAAATTGTTAATACTACAAAAAAAAAACGCAACAAAAAAACGCTCACGAAACATATTTCCAACCCGCCACTGTCAGGCCAGAGCACTCATGTATTCTGCTGAATGAAAAAAGATAGCACGTCTTTCCAATAAGTTAAAAAGAGATATATGCTGTTTGTCGAGAACGAGCTGAGCGGCGTTGCCCCTTTTAACTATTAAGATAGATGTTTACGGAATTGTCATAGTAAAGTAGACGAAAATATTTTCAAAGTAAATGCAAAAATGGCTAACATCTTGACCTATACTAAATTATTGTATTTCTTTTATGACATTCATAAATAATATATACAACTCTTATATATTGTTTTGTGGAATTTGATACTTTAATTGAATATTGAGAAATTTGAGAATTACATGTGACAATAGCGATTGTTCCTTTAGGCGGTCAGTGAACTTTGTATACATTTTAAACATACTTTAGGCACTTCTAATAAAAACATTATTCAGGCACTTTTTTACAAGGAATCCGAATATAACATTCCTTTGCCAACGACATTGAAGATGGTGGAGGAAGAGGACTGTCACCTTTTCGTTTTTATTTAATTTTGCGAAATGTGCTTTCAAAACAAAAGGGACATTTATTATCAACAATTTTTGACAGTTGTAATTTCCGTTTGTGTTTCCGTTAATTTTATGAAAATTACATTTTCGAACGAAGGAAAGTGACAAGGAGCGAAATAAAAACATTAGTCAAGTGGTTCACCCCCGAATACCCGATTATAAAAAAAATGGAAACCGTCTTCTTAAATTGGTTCCTGCCTTATTGACTTCCCTCCGACGCGACGGATATGATGTATCAGATTTTGCTGCAGACAATGTCAGTTTCATATAAAATTCCGGTAAATTTCTTTCCGCTAAGAAATACGTCCGATCGGAGAGCTGCATTAGATAACGCTGAAGATAAGTGCATGACTGGAACTTATTTCCGTATTCCGTTGTGCATAATAAATTTTATGCTTATCCCTCTTTTCTTCATTTAAAAATATCCGGCAATATTCTCCGGCATCTACATGGAAGTCGCCACATCCTTCATCGAGAACAACCAGCTGACACTGACCGGTTTCGCACTTATTACGTGCTCGTCTGAGTGCCATAGATAGTGGAATCGTAGTAGAATCACACACCATAGTGCCCCAAAGAGGGCAATACGGTGTGTTTCTCACCACTACTAATATTAACAATTATGTTTAAACTGCCAAAAATTGTTGATAGACAAAATGTCCCTTTTCTTTTCAAAGCACACCTCGTAAAATTAAAAACAAATCGGAATTTTGGCACAAATGTGAAACAAAATATCAAGTGCACTGAAATGAACCGAAGTTAAATAACCGAAATAAAAAAAAACATCAAACTCAAATATGTAAAAATTAAATATGACACCAATAAAGACAGCAGACAGTTGACAGAAAAAGTAATATTCTAAGACCCAAGAACAGACACTGTATCTCGCCACTACAAACATTCACTATGGCCCTTAGGCCATCACATCGCCAGATCATTCATCGATTCCGATACCTATGGCAATCTGACGAGATCATAACAAGATCGAAACCGGTCATTGTCTGGTATTTGGGTTTGATGAAGGATGTGGCGACATCCATGGAGATGTTGATGTAATGCAACGCCAGTCGGGGCATATTTTCCGTGGAGTAGATGTTTTCGGCATTTCCAAATAAATAAATAAGTAGGATTGTCTTCTTCAAAGACAATAGAGGTCGTTGTAATGGCATCTGCAGAAAAGCAGATCGTTATCCGTCTGTCAATTAGACAATAATTGTCAGACGGGTAGCAGCAAAGACCCAAAGAGGGCACTACGGTGTATTTCACTGTATCTCGCCACTACAAACCCTGCATATTATATTTGTGATATATTTTCTATTTTCTGCACACACTTTTCTACACATATATATACCCCGATTCAGAATTAAGCAAAGTGGAATGACCTCGCCGATCTGGTAAAATGCGGTGAAGCATGGGCGTGCGTATTCTGTTTTATCATTGGGCACATTCCAGTTAATATATACTCGTATACTATTCTATAGAATACTTCTAGTATATGCACTTCCACTTTTTTAACTAACACAAATAAGTATAAACACTGACACAAAGAATAAATACACTGATAATTTTACCACAAATTTTTACCGTTAAGAAACGCGCGCGAAATAACCCAACATCACGCCACTGTTTCGAGCGCAGTCGCTTGTTGGTTCCCATTGGTTCCTAATTCGACCAATCAACGTCGTTGAGGCTCAGAAAAAAGAAAGGGAAAATGCAAGAATATGTATGTTAAATAAGGATAAACAGCTTGTCGTCAACTTTACGGCTTTCATAGTTGTCAGATATTCCGAAATTCCTTGATATTATCACAAGTATAAAGATATATTATGTCTTTATACTTGTGATATTATTAAGTAAAAGCAAATTAAACATTGTGTTTGCTTTAATAAAGTACAATAGGAATAAGGGACGTTAAAGACAAGTAAAAAAATGGGTAAATAAGGTAATTAATACGTTTCCTGTTTTAAATAAGAATACTTTAGAAATAAATGTGACAACACAGATCTACTCTTTTTCCGGTCATTGCACTTTGCTTAATTCTGAATCGGGGTATACAACAGAATATAAATAAATATCTTTTAGGTTTGCAATTAAATTATAACTAATTTTGATTTAATTTTCATATATTAATACATTTATTTACATCTACAGATTCGCTAAACATTCGTATTAGCCTACATAAAATATCACAATATTTATTTATATAACTAATTAAATATAAATTGTACAAGAGCAACAAGTGCAGACAACCGACTACTTCGTTAAAAAAATTAACAACCCATTTAAAATTACTTAACTTGCTGCAACCGTACCAGAGTAAAAGGATATGATGGTAACGATATGCACATGAAGTATATACATTTTGATATTATATTACACGTATAATACAAAAATTATTTACAAGTTTTGCAAAGGTAGTCATTTTTACATTTATTTAACCTAATATTAATAATTAGCTTATCAAGACAAACCATATTATGATCCATGAAAAAATCTTAAACAATTTTATATTATTCAAAAGATATGTCAGTTTACACAGGGCGTGTGGGTAATTTGAAATCTAAGGATATTCTATGGAGGTTGGCCGATATATTTTATTTTATGGAAATACTGTGAACTTCCTGACGCTCCATTACCTACTTTAAATGTCAAAGATGCTGTCAACATTAAAGCCACATTAAAGTTTTTAAAAATTTTCAAGAGATATTTTTAGTCATGGATATTTTTATGATAATCTTTTGATCTTATATAGCTTTAATTTTAACCTCTAAGAAACAACATGGAGGAAAAAATATAGATTCAAATTGTCAAAAATATCGTATTATTTTTTTCATCCATTGAATTAATTGTAGAATGCCTTCTTTTTTACCAGTAAGCAAACCACAAACTTGTAAATGAAAACAATTATATATATTTTTACATATTTTTCCAATTGATTTGCGTCAATTTCTATATATCAAATATCTACGGTTTTATGTATAGGGTTATATATCCATAACACGTTTTCGATTTAAAATATCGTGTTCTTTCCGAAAACTCTCAGTGTTTTATTTAAAACAATGACAGTTTACATACAGTTACTTATGGTGATGTATTCAGGAAGTTCATAATATTTTTGAAACATAGATTATTTGGGCAAATTCCCGATTCCTAATTTTTAGATTTAATTTCGAATGACCTTTCGTATCACGAATGGTAATAGTGTAAATAGTGTAAAAAGGCAAATTCTTACATATTAACTAGAACAAATTAAATAGAAACCAGTACATTTCAGTTGCGAAGACCACGCTCAAAGATATATTTTCTTAGGGACAATTTAGCATGGGATTTGTTTGATAGATTTACTAAATATAAATCCTTAGGATCTTCTATCCTTTCACGTGTGAATCTAGGTATTTCGCTTCCATTGATTCTTAAGGAGGGCTAATTTAAAAATTTAGATACTGTTCTATAAATTAATTTTGATTATTAGTGTCTGATATGATATTATTGCGTCAAATGTAGTACATTAGATATATTTAATAAAATATAGATTAGTTGATATGGTATACGTAGATATGATTGACAAGTGCTTAATCCAGAAAGTGAAAGCAAGATATGCATTTATTGACTTACTGAAGTTATTTCGGGCAAGGGGTGCACCCCTGTAACATTTTACTATTGAGATAAAATTGAAACCTGAGGAATATATTTGACATAAAAATATATTCGCGATACATTTGTTATAGTATACTTTGAATATTATTTATTGGCTTAAAAATCCAATACAATAATAGGTTGTAGAAACTAGTTCTACTACTATCAGATGGCATGCATATAGCAAATAACTACGAATAGTAAGGGGACATCACTAAGTATCCTCCATCTGTAAACGCCTCATTTAAAAAAGGACTAAACAAATCAAGCTAAAACAGCTATTCTCCTGGCAATATGCCGCGCCGAGCGCTGAATTACAAAGCAAAATTTGCCGTATTTTGTCTAACACAGTTAGAATCAAAATACAAGGATTCGGATTGCAACGAAAACTACGAGGAAATACTAAGACCACACATCGTAGGATGCCACTAATTGCAGACCGGTTTCGACCTTTTTATGATCTCATCAGTGCAATATAAGTGTGCATACCGACGAATGTGAAGGCCTGAGTATTTGGCACAATAGGTAAACCTTGCGTACGCAAGACCTACGCAAGGCCTATTGGCGCCACCTCTGTGTAGTTTTCGCAACACAATCCAAACAAATCGTAATGGGGTAAAAATCCAATACAATAATAGGTTGTAGAAACTAGTTCTACTACTATCAGATGGCATGCATATAGCAAATAAATACGAATAGTAAGGGACATCACTAAGTATCAGACATCACTTGTGTTGCGAAAACTACACAGAGGTGGCGCCAATAGGCCTTGCGTAGGTCTTGCGTACGCAAGGTTTACCTATTGTGACAAATACTCAGGCCTTCACATTCGTCGGTATGCACACTTATATTGCACTGATGAGATCATAAAAAGGTCGAAACCGGTCTGCAATTAGTGGCATCCTACGATGTGTGGTCTTAGTATTTCCTCGTAGTTTTCGTTGCAATCCGAATCCTTGTATTTTGATTCTAACTATGTTAGACAAAATACGGCAAATTTTGCTTTGTAATTCAGCACTCGGCGCGGCATATTGCCAGGAGAATAGCTGTTTTAGCTTGATTTGTTTAGTCCTTATTTAAATAAGGCGTTTACAGATGGAGGATACTTAGTGATGTCCCTTACTATTCGTAGTTATTTATTGACTTATTTAACTGTTTATATCTTCCTTTATATAGGAAGTAAATCGAAAAGTTAACTAAGAGATAAATAATTATTGACGAAATTGTCAAATATTGTAGTTCAACAAAGTTTTTAATTTTTTTCGTTGCCTATAACCTAGGTAAGCAAAAGAATAACTTTATTATTTTTAAGGTATCGAAAACCACTACTTTGCGTGTAGTATGCACCACCCAAATTTGAATACAACGGCATTATCTTCATACAACCTCAACTTATTGTCTTTAATACATTTTTCTTTTTAATAGTATTATCTACACTTTTTAAATAATGTCATATTTCTTGTAATATTTAACCATTCTTAGATGTTAAACTTTCTGCCACACATGTGGCTGACGACGTCGGAAGCATAAATACGTATCGTACATTAGGTTAAGGAGGATTGCTACAATCTCAGATTTGTCAGTAAAAAATTTTTTTCAACAGTAAAACCACAAGAGCTTTTTTTTTATCGGATAAATTTCTCTTTGTAACGAAATAATTTTGCCAATCAGTTATTTTATGAGAAAAACTGACATGAAAAAATCGCGAGACCGGAGGTCGAGCGATTTTGTCAAATGTCAGTTTTTCGAGCAAAATTACTGAATGGAAAAATTTTGAGTTAAAAAGAAATTTATCCATAAAAATAAAGCTCGAGTGTTTTTTGGCAAGATAAATTAACGACAAAATATGTAAACAAAGAACAACAATAATATTTATCTTCATTTGTACAATTATTTGAAGCAACAGTTATTAAAAATACAGTTGTTATAAATTGTTTGATTGGGTGTACTAATTTCAATATTTTCTTCTCTAGTTTCCACACATGCTGAATGTAGAATACTAGATGTACTCTGCTTTTGAGGAACAGGCATTTTTATCGGTGATAAAAAACGATGCACCTTTTTTATCGCTGTCAAAGTGACAAAAATGTCACTGCCAAATAGACTATTTTATATAGGAGTTAATTTATCACTTATAATTGCACAAGAGGTTTGTATTTTACCGGATAAATTTGGATTGTTTAATGAGAAACTGTTGCCAAGCAATTAGACGAGAAAAACTGTCAACTATTAAAAACGCGACACCGAAGGTGGAGCGTTTTTAGGTTGACAGTTTTTTCCAGTCAAATTGCTAAAGGAAACAGTTTAGTATTTAAACAATACAAATTTATCCGGTATCAATACAAACATCGAGTGTAATTCGGCGACAATTTAACGAATAAGAAATTTGGAAACACATGAATGCAAAATTTATTTATGAAACACTAAAAATAAACACATTTTTATTTGAGGATCACCGAATCGATTCATTGTTAAGGTGTATTTAAATTAGAGCGAACATAAGCAAGCGAACGAATTCGTTCGGTCGTCTCTGTTCGCCCTAATATATGCAGAAACACGGAAGAGTTCGTTCGCTCCCGTTTTGTTCTCCATACAAATTACGCAAGCTTAAGCAAACGAATTCGTTCGTTCGCTTCTGTTCGCTCTGATTTAAATGCACCTTCAGTGTTTAATAATTCAATAACTTGTTGACAGAAATGTCAAACTATTTATTTTGCAACGGACACTGCGATAATTGATTAAAAAATGAATAAGTGAAAAAACCACTAGTGTATTTGTGACTGTCGCGCTCTCTCACGGGTCGACGTGACATCGGTACGGTAACGGCGCGGCAATTGTCGAAATAATGCTGTCCCGCAATTCATTCTCACACGGGTCTGTAAATTTATATCATAGATACCCAACGGCTCCAAAAAGATGTCGTCGATTTAAAAATTATAAGACGAAGAAAGAAAAAATATTGGATTCATCCTTATCTTGAAAGAAACATAAACTGCAGACTACATTATCTGCAGTAATTATAAAGTCACTCATACTTTTCGACCTCCAATACAAAATTTAGTTCAGTCGTCATAATTATTTTGGACACTTCAATCACTTAACTGTCAATCACGCCGCGCGGTACTGGACGTTTGCCGATAGAAAATATGCCGATACGCGGTATCCCGCAAGCATACAGAATCGAGACCGCGCCGCACCGCGCCGTGTGCGGTCGGCAATTTGAATACATGGAAGCGACATTGGCTCTGCATACCGAAAACATACCGAACCGATGTCGAGGGGCCTGGGAACTCTTATGGGAGTTTTGTAGACAAATTGATTAGTTTCACTACATCTCACCAGAGAGCGTTTCACAAAAAATTTGAGCATCTGCCAATCATAAGAAAATAAAATATGCTAATAATCATATACCTAAATGTCAAAGACAACTGTCAGTTTATGTTTAAAAATTATGAAGGGGAATCTCAAATTTTATTTTTTATTTATCCTGAATTAGGTATGTGTATTAGCTTGAATTGTAGTGAATTGTGTCTCAGTATATTTAGTGACATTTCTTCGGAATTCAAAGAAAACAGATTAACAGTAAAATGCAGTTAAGTGTGCAGATTGTATGAAGATAATTAATTGTTCTCATGGTTTAAGAAGGTAAAAGAAAAATTAGTTAATGTGATGTGTTTTATTAATTTTGAATTTCGTAGGATAATATACACTTTCAAAGGTATGGAGTCTGTATTGTGTGAAAACAAATAATTTTTCTAAATGTCTGAATAAAACAGGAAGAGAAAATCGAATAGATATCAAGTGTAGTTAGCGATTGTTGTTTAATTGAAACTACAAAATTGGGCAAATATATTATGGTCTTCTATCATTATAGAGGTATTTTTATCAAATTGATAAATTTGATAATTTGCGAATATATTGTAAATATTGTAATACAAAATATGCAAAAATATACTTATTGTAGTTTTATTTGTTTCTATCTTCATTAAAAAAGTTAAATATGTTACAAAGGTAGGGCGATTTTGTACAAAATTTTTAAAAAAGTTCCACTACATCTCTACAGATGTCGTTTTCCGCGTCGTTTTTTATCAACATTGCAGATTCCTATCTATCCCTAACCTAATCTATGCCGACCCGTGAGAGAAGGACCTAAAAGTTGCAGGTAACTTTTGTCGCTGTCAAAGTGACAATTGCACTGTGGCATATGCGATTTTTTATATATAAATTAAATTGTCATTAAAATTCAATACAAAAGGTATGTGACCAAAAATCATTATTTTCAGTGTAATGTAGATGCTTGTTTCATACTTCATTAGTCAAAATATGTAGGTAACATTATTAAAAAGATATAAATTGGTACATTTATTTGAAAAAGATGCCGAAAATAACTACGCCATGGACTCCATGAACTCCATGAACTAATGTGCCCTGATTCATAGATTACAGAGGGTTCCCTGATTGGCGTTACTTTATTCCGATATCTCCATGATACATGAGTAATGCAACGCCAGTCCGGGCATGTACTCCGTGGAGTAGCTGCTTTCGGTATCTTCTTCAAATAAATAAAAATCATCTATTTTAAAGACGATAAAGCCCACAGCTGTAGTGGTATCTGCAGAATACCAGGTCCCTATCCATCTATCAATTAGACAATAATTAACACTGACGTAGTTTTCCACATAACACCAAAACACTATACTGCACTCGACGCACGTTTCGCCAACCACGTTGGCATCATCTGGCGATGATTAAAACTCGAGTTTTAATCAAGATTGCTTTCTATCTTGATAATATATTTTCTATGTTGGTGTACACGATGTTTTGGCTTGGATATTGTTTTGTGGATTTTGCTGTTCCTTAAATTAGCGTTAGATATGTTTTACTCCTCTATAGAACAGTTTTCATAGTTAAAGTTAGACAAGGTCAAAATATAATTGAGTAATCCATGAAATAACTCTGATATTTCTTAAATAACTGATAATTTTATCATAAATTTCTATTTTTACAATATTTTACCTTATCTGACGATTGAACGTCATTATTTGTTCAATATTAAAATCCCCTTGCATGTGCTCACTATTCTAGTTTCAGATTAAAAAACAGGAAAAAATAAGTATGAAGAGGCACGTCAATCATTCTGCATGTCACTGTACAATAAGGATATAGATGGATTTTCAAAATTTAGGAATAGATAGACAAAAAGTAGTTTTGCTAATCTTTGCAAATAACTTAATTACTGATTTTAAAAATTGACCTCATCAGTGCGCACACTTTAAAACTACATTACTTAACGATTAACAATCAAGTAGGTCTTGGAGTAGTTTGAGAAGTTTAGAAATATGACAAGATAGCTATAATTTCATCGTGGAACGAATTTAAATCAAAGTACAGTGTTATCAATTTATTTTGATAACATTGAAATTTGATATAACTGTTTTATTTTCAAGGGTATTCAAACAAACCAAAACCCAAATTGTGGGGTGGCTTATCAATTTTTTTTTTATTAAAAATCAAAAGAGTGTCAGTTTCAAAAGATATTCACATTACTTGTGTTTTTTTTAAATAGAACACCCTATATATTTTTAATTGGTAAAATAGCACATTTTTTTCTGATTTCAACGGTATACCACACATTATATTTTCCGATAGATTTGATAAAAATGTGAACGGATGTATATTATTATATTGCACGAATTGCACGTTATAGTGTGCCGTGAAAGTAATCTAGTATTACTGTAAATGCAGTATTATAGTGAAGAATAATATTAATATAAATAATTTTACATATAATATTGTTCTACGTGGCCACCAGTTCATGGCACACTATATCATGCAATATACACATGTTTGCATATATATCGGAAAAATAATAAAATATAACGTGTGGTATATCGTTGAAATAAAAAAACATACTATCTTACCAATTCAAAATATACAGTCTGTCCATAAAGTAACCCCCCCCCCTGCTAACTTTTGAACGAATCGAGTTAGAGAGTTTTAACAAAATACAGGGTGAATCACATAAAATGAAGTTGATTCTGACGATAAATGCGATTCTTTAAATTCAAAGATGGCGCCACGGGCGCTGTCAGCTCAATTTTTTTAAATGGCAAAGTGTACCGTGTTGCACTTCATTTAAAAGATAATTCAATTCTCTACTTTCTCGTTTTTGAAAAATGACAATCGAGTTAGCCGTTCTCTAGTTACAAGCGTTTCTGTTTCTAATCTGATCCATGAATACAATGTTAATTAATATTTTAATACAACAAATTTTGAACAAGTATTTATTAAAACAAAAAATAAAAGAATTAAATAAGTTATTCAAAATGTTGTCCATTGACTTCTTGGTACATACAAAGTCTACTTTGAAATTCTTGCCTGATATTTCCTAAAATTTCTGGAGGGATATTTCTACACATATGTGTTAGATGTTGCTCTAGTTCATCGATATTTACTGGAGGAGTTATGTAGACTTTTGACTTCAAATATCCCTATAAGAAAAAATCAAGAGGAGTTAAGTCCGGGGAACGAGCCGACCATTCTATCGGGCCCCTTCTGCTAATCCATCTGCCTGGGAAATGGTTATTAAAAAAATCGGTAACAGGTCCGTAGAAATGAGGGGGGGGGGCCCATCTTGTTGAAATACAATACTTTGAATGTTATTGTCTGCTATTCTTTCTATCTTTGGAAAAATTTCCACCCGCATGATTCTTAAGTACCCCTCTCCTCTTAAATTTTCTCTTAAATCTATCAAATCTATCAAATCGAATAACTTAAAAAATTAAGAAAAAAACCTGTAGAAACTTTCAAACACTCTTAAATTAAACGCTAAACTACTTTCTCGAACCTTATTGACGTTTCAGTGACAGTGTCAAGCAAGGCAAGGAGACTTGATAAAAGCAAAATTTTAAAATATCGTTAATACAAACGCTTGTAACTAGAGAACGGATAACTCGATTGTCATTTTTCAAAAACGAGAATGTAGAGAATTGAATTACCTTTTAAATGAGGTGCAACACGGCACACTTTGCCATTTAAAAAAATTCAGTTGACAGCGCCCGTGGCGCCACCTTTGAATTTGAAAAATTAAATTTATCGTCAGACTCAACTTCATTTTACATGATTCACCCTGTATTTTGTTAAAACTCTCTAACTCGATTCGTTCAAAAGTTAGCAGGGGGGTGTTACTTTATGGACAGACTGTATAGGGTATTCTATTTAAAAAAACACAAGACATGTGTGTGTATACCTTTTAAAACTGACCGTCTTTTGTTTTTTTTTTTTGACAAAAAAATGCCCATTAGCCATTTACGATGCCCATTAGGCAATCACGTCGCAACATCGTTCATCGAGTCCACTACCTGTGGCATTCTGATGAGCGCATAATAAGCGCGAAACTGGCCAGTGTCTGGTGGTTAGTCTCGATGAAAGATGTGGACTCCTATGGAGATGCCGAAGTAATCCAATGCCAGTCGGGGCACATTGCCCATGGAATAGTAGTTTTCGGCATCTCCTTCAAATAAACATTGTACATATTATGAGTATGTTCTGTTAAAAACTTCAAAGGTGAGTTTAACTCCATGAAGTGAGAAATATTTCAACAATTATACATCACAATATACCTTTTTATGTCAAATATATTTACAGAGTTTCAGTATTTTCAGTTATCAGTGGCAACAGAAAAAGTCACATGGGCGCTCCGCTTTTGTGGCCGATAGATATGTTACTTCGTTCCAAAGTAGATAATATAAAATAAATATAAATCCATAATCATGTAACTGTCCTCTACAATTACGGAGACATCTACACTTGTATGTGCAACATTTTCAGTACTACAATTAAATAACATTTAATATTCATATGGTTAAAAGCCTCTTCTGTTCGCGTTGACAGCAATATTCGCGAGATAGGTAAACACATATTTCCCAATTTGCTAAAACACTCAAAGATTGTCCATTGTTTATCAATGTCCACTGTAATAAAAAAAATATAGAAGATGCATACCATAAATATTTACAACAATTTTCTAAAAGTTATCAGTCTATAAACATGTTTTATACAATAATCAAGAAACGTCTTTGTAATAGTAATGAGGAATAGTCGAGGATTACATAAAATTTGGCAATGCACCGAATATGTGTCATTAGAAAAAATACTGAGTAGAAGGGGAAATCAAAAATGGCAGATCTACAAAATCTCTAAATTTGAAGTACAAAAAGTGGCAAAAATCAGGGCCAATTAATTTATCTCTGGAAAATGATGATGGTCTTATTTGGTTTGAAAAGTATTTAAAATTACTGAATTCTTCTGAACTATTTTCACTTGCTTTCAAAGTTATTTAAGAAGACAAAAGAACCGAAAGACACTGTTTCATAGTCCATTTCATAGCCACCACGAATTTAAAGTACAGTTTGCTACATTTAATTTATGGAAAGTTGGCTATTGGCTATATTACTTAACATCTGTCAATCTTCAATAGAATGATAAATCTATAGTTCGTGTTTTTGAGCTCACAGATAATTTTTTGTTTATTTATTGGTGTCATACATACGATGTCGTGCTTACATCATTCTGATGAAAAGTTGATTGAAAAATGTATTATTTTCCAATATTCCTTAAACTAATCAATTTATCCGTGACTCTACAGTAAAAGTATTGTTTAAATACGTTATAGTTATTTAACAGTCCTTAGTATATTCCACCATTGATAGATGGCGCGGTTAATTAAGAGTTACACTGCAAATTTCAACAAATATTTTGAACATTATATTTTCTGTTGCATATTTCGAAAACTATACTTTCTCTTAACAGCTAAAATACTTCCAACATCTTCAGTCAGGCTCTTTATGATCCACACCATTTGCTAATGATGGCTCCAAACTAATCGGTTGAATTGTAATGTAATTAAGCAATGGTAAAAGCCAATATCATAACTTTTTCTATATAGGTAATATAAATATAATTTTTGCGATTTTAGATTACCCCCAGTTATTAGTGTTATTACTTTTGCTTTGAACTATTGTATAAAAATATTTAAATACACTCCTGAACTAAACCACGCGAACGTCCTGAAAATTTCACAAAACTGCTTCCACAAGCGGGGCTTTATACACTTGATACATTTACAAATCATTTTACACCCATTGTAGGTACATTGATTTCTATTAATAATTATTCATTAACCTCTTTCATATTCCTCATTACTATATATTTGTAGCGCTTTGGACGGTAAATAAACTAAAACGAAAACACAGAACTTGAACTTAAACGCAACTCTCGGGCAGCCTGTTAGCCATTAGCCTCTCTTTAATGGCCAATCCATTAAGCTCTAAGTCTGTTGCTCGCTGAAGAGTGGCCGAGCTCCCATTCCCTAGACGGAGATCCTTAGGTCTAGACTCTCTTGGGAACGTTCCTCCGACCATGGCCACTGGATTGTTGTACTGGTGGTACTGAAAATGGATGATGTTAATGATATGAAGATATTTTATAATTGAAAATAAAGCCAGGTACGTTACCAATTCGCAAATAAAAATATGTTCAATTTGGAAAGAAAGACGGGTCGATAGTAAGTACAGTGTATAAACACCTCTCACTTTACATGGAGGGGACGCGGATAAGCAACCACGTGTGCGAAGATCTTCCATAATATATCGGATTACTGCTCGTATTTACAGGCCAATTAGGAAACATTTCACCAAATAATATTTGAACTCGTGCTTCGGATAATCCGTTATGGTGCCATTTGGTATTTTTCCTCTATTGTGAAATTTATTTATACTTTAAAATAACGTGTATTCGTTTTACTAAACCAAATATGCCCGCTACTTCACTTCTCTGTCTGGTGGTGGTGGTGGTGGTGTGGGATAACAACAGCCAGATATGTGGTCACCTCTCACCTGCATTCCTCCACTAAAATAACGAATTAGAAGTATTTTCCAGTATTATGTTATTTATCTTTATTTAACTGTAATGTAATATTATCTTGTGCCATTCTTTCCAAATTGAATATATTTTTGTTAGAAAATATGGTATATAAAGTTGGTATATTCTGTTAAATTTAAGTTCGGAGATCATATTGTTTACTTTTTGAAGATATAAAATTTAAATCATATTAATTTTTTTTTGATGATGCCAATGCATTTGAAATTCAGTGATGAGCGGCATCTGAACGATGTCAGTATTGAGGATGTACCCAATTAGTAATATCTAAGCCCCACCAATTAAATTTTGACCATGATAGAACGGCTGAGAAGGTGGCAACATAATCCTGACTATTTTGCTACCCATATAGTATGGTTCTAAACACACACGCATCTTTCTCTGGTATTTATAAATGTACCACTAATACTTATATTACGATTATCACATGTAGGTACCTAATTTATACAAAATACATTCATTATAGTTATCTGTAGATATTTATTTTTGCTAGTAACCTTGAAGTGAAGTATGTTTTTTAATTCAAAGCAACCTACGACGTAAAGATTACTCAATACTTTAATCATCCGTTATCATTTTTGGGATAGGGGTATTCCCTCCACTTGGCTTCCCAACAATCTGGGTGGATCAAAATGGTGAATGGATATATACAGAATCTATAGGAATCTTGATCTTTATTTATTCCAGGTTACTGGTTAAGTCAACAATTTTTTAGATTTTAATATTTAGATTTTTCAAAAGGAGTACGCACTTAATACATTTCTGAATTACGAAATTTACAGAACAGAAATGTTCATTAATTGACATCATAATTGCTTATATCTACCTTTATAGGTTTGGGAATGTAACTTCTGAACCATTCTATTTTAAACACATTTAAGTAAATGCATAAATATATAAAATGTATACAGAATAAAACTATTTGATAGTAAATAATCTCAATAGATTAAATATAAATGCAGAATGAATACACTGGTAGCTTCTACTCTCCAAAATTACTTTTAACTGAAGATGTAATGGGAAAATTATATAAATGTAAATGCTATAATTGTTAGTAATCATATCAATCATTTAATTGTGGTTTCTAGATGTCCATAGTTAACATTAGTAACAGATGTTCTAGTTATACTTCTGGGAGTCTATATACCGGTTGGATAAAAGTATATGACCTATTAGATTACTTCAGAGACTACTTCTATTTAAATTTTGGAATTTGGCATTCTAAGGTTTTTGAAAATGCTCTTCTCAAATAAAATAATGGCGTCCCCGAAGCTCTTTCAGTTGTACCAAAAGATGACGCCAATTGATGGTTATTGCATTTTTTGATTATACATTAAATTAAAAAAATTCCCTATTCTTAAAATTAACCACTTTGGAGATATTTAATCTTCTTAAAAAAAAAAATCAGTACCTAGCTTAATAAAACACTCTGTTTTTTATAGTAAGAAAGATAGAGCGAAATATTCACAGAAGAAAGAGTTAAATCCATAAGCTTTGTAACCATACCTTCAAGATTCCTGAATCTCATATAAGGTGGTGACAATTTAAGAACTTGATTTTTTTAGACGGGACATCCCGTATATTTTTCCAAATTTAGATGCAGAATTGTGTTCTGCTTCCATAGATAGTATGGTTCTCTATACCTATCTCTTTTACTTTTAGTTTTCCTCAGTTCTCAATTTTATATTATTGTAAAGTTAATAAACGAACAAATTCATAATAACTTCATTTGTGTGTTGTTTAAATTCATTCCTTTTTTAAATTTTTACAGCAACAGATGTAACTATAATGCCTTTTCGTTTTTTTTACAACAAATACCTAACTAATTAAAAAGTTAAGTGATTCTAGTTGATTGCATCTAGAACTGAGGGTAACTGTAACATCATTAATAAAGCTGTAAACATAAATATAGGGAAACATGGTATAATTATTAAATGCAGAATTATATTGTACATTGGATGATTCAGTAGAGCCATTGCCATTTAAGAAAAATAAGGGTCACGACCACAAAAATTGCTGCGCCGATTATTACATTTTATAAACAAAGTATGATTATTAACAATTTATATGACATTTTTAAAAATCTACAATTAGAAATATCACAGAATCCCAAATAAAAGTTAAAATTTTACTACTGAACAAGTTACGGTGTTTAAAAAGCCCGGCTGCTGTTAATAAAAAAAAAAAAAATACTTAAAAACTCTAAATTTGGAGTAACAATCTCTTTACACAGTAGTCTTAAATTATGGAGTTATATTTAAAATAACCTGTTTAATTTTCTTATTATTAGAACTAATTCTTGCCTGAAACTTAAATTCCGTTTTTAGTAACAAAAGGATTACCTAAAAAATCCTGAATAACTGAAGAAGTAAAATGTAATATTATATAAACATTAAATAAGCTACTTTTCCACATAAATGTGTTTACTTATTCTCTGTATTTCCTTTTTTGAAAAGTTAATATGTAAAATTATTTATGAATTTGTATTATTGTTATTATTATTATTATTTTTTTTTTCACAGATTACTCTGGGTGTAGCTCATACATCCGGGATATCCAAGGACGTAAGAGGTGACTACTAATTAGAGAAGACTCTTCGAATTATTGCAGTTGTGGCCAAAATTACAGCTTTCTGCATTGGTCCTATTAGCTGTAGGCTCAGGCTTATTATTATTATTATTATTATTATTATTATTATTATTATTATTATTATTATTATTTTTTTTTTCTTGATTTGGTGCATTATGCACTTCGCTGACTTATGTTTCTTGTAGACGGGTTAATAACAAGTCTAATAAGAAATTATTTTAGGTTGTAGAAACTATATGATTAACTATACGATTTTACTATATGACTAAGTAAGTATTACTGCTTTTATGACTGAGTGGATACACTTTCTTCTTTTTTGTTTGCTTTTTCTTCTTCGAGTGATACCCGTCACCGATATAATGTATGTATTGAATGAACATGAACTTGTTTCTGTTTGCATATTTTTCAAATTCTATTGTTAGTTGTTGATATTTTTCTATCTTTTATGCATATTTTTAGTTGTCTTGGTCAGATGTTACTGCCACATCGATGAGGTAAATGATTGTTTTTATTTTATCTATTTTATTATGTATTAAATATTTTTTTTAAATATTATATGGTCTATTATTATATAGGCGCAAATGCGGCCCGCGAAATAATAATATGCCGCCCCCTCTCCCACACAAGTCTCAGACTTTCGGGCTAATCCTTGTGATTAGAATGAGGGGTAGAGATATTATTATTATTATTATTATTATTATTATTATTATTATTATGGGCTACTGTTTTATCAGTTTGTATGGTTAGATCCTTGTATAATTTATAATAATTGTTTCCTATTATAGTTGGTAGCGAATATTAGTAGTACGGGTGAGGCTCTGATTGGGGATTGTATCGCAGGGCTATTGCCTGGTGAATAATTTTTGCTACTGTATTACGTCTCTTCGTATATTGCATATTGCTAGTAGTTCATTATCCGGATGTTATAATGTTCTATTGTTTCAGGAGTTTGATGGCATTTTCTGCACCTATTGTTCTTAATTGAAGTATCCCTAAAACATATTTTTTTTACGTTATTTGTCGCTATAACTCAATCTTGTATCGCAAGTATAAATTCCTCTGTTTCTGGGTGTAATTGCCCTTTTTGTAAGAACTTCTATGCAAATTCCTTGTTAATATAGAATCTATTATTCAGAACTATTATTATACAGAATCTTGATTGACATTATTATAATATCTGCCGTGAAATTCTTTAGACGACCTTATATTTTGCTTTTGTATAAGTATTATTTTGTAAGCGTTCTGCTTCTTGCAATATTAAATTTACGGATGTGAAACCGTCATCAGTTTCTACTACTGCCCTATGTATTGGATGGCCTTTGTTTTGAAAGTATGTTTTTAATGAATACATTTATTTGTTTAGTAACTGTTATATGTTCCCTTCCATATTATTTTCTACTTATAAAAATTCTCTTCTTACGTGCCTTTGGGTGCAGCATTCTATTCTGTGTTAATGTTATTAATATTCCGTGTTCTTGTTAGTATATTAATATTTTCTATATCCGTTGCTGCCCATTTTATTACACCAAATGAATATATTAGTACGGGAACGGCAAATGTATTAATGGCTTTAAAGAGGTTTCTATCATTATTATTATTGTTATCCTGTATGCATCTTCTCACTGTTATATCCCATTAAACCCTGTAAAGTTGGGTAATAGTTTTAAGCCCGCTGAAAATTTCCATATAAATCAATCTTTTATTATCTCCGCCCGAGCGTGAAAAATGGTTTGTTAGTAAACTGAATACATTACCTGTTCGATGGGGGCCGTGCTCATAGGACTAACCCACTGGGGTGCGGGGACGTTCGACTGAGCATAATTGGGGCTTCCAGCTGGAAGAGCTTGGGGACCATTTAGTGCCCCCACATGTCTATCACTGTCGCCCTCGGGAGATCCTGTCAAGAAAAAACCAAAGCTATTAACATCCATCTTTATATTTTGCTAAAAGAAGCGTTGAGTACCACCGGGGGTCGGGCTAAAAGCAAGTGTTGTAAAAGGGCCGTTTAAAAACTTTTAAACCTGTTATACCGATGGCGTTGATTTGCATTTTTGCTTCACGTGACGAAAAAGATACAAATCAGACATGACGAACCGGTAGTCCTTTGTGCGTAGCAGATTTTATACACGGTGTCCTTAGTATGTATCAGGGGATAATAGTGAGTTTTGAGAGGCAAAATACGAGGTTTGAAACCTACAACCTACATACCTGTAATAACTACACCGTTACGAAGTTTGGGGTTTCTCAAATACGTTTTATGAAAATCATCATTATGTAATCAACTTGAACATTGACATACTCACAAAATATTTTCATCAGTTTATTTACACTAGAAATGCAAATTATGCGTTTGAAGATAAATTGGTTGATTTGAATGCAATTTGATTAAATAATTTTTCTTGTGAAGTCGCAGCGAGGACACTTTAGAATTGAATTGAATTGACTTCATTTTAGAAGGAAACAGCAACATTTTTTTAATACAATATCGCTGTAACACATTTATCTTTTACAGGAATAAAATTACCTCTCTATAATTACGTATATATAAACTAGAAAAAAATAAGATTCTTTTTAATTGAAGTATTCAGTTTAGGTATCTTCTAGATAAACACACTGCTTCGTAATTACTCTGTATTCACAAACTATAGCTCTTTAGGGGTCCTGTACTGGAACTGGAATATTTTCCTTGTATAGTTATACAAGCAAAATATTCCAGTTCCAGCTCAGGATCCCTAAAGAAAATATGGAGTGTTCTGGGAGGTAAGACTCACTTAATTGAGGAAGAACTTATAAATATTTTTGAGTTAATAGTTATTAATCAAAAGAGGCTAATTTTACTTAGCGTGTGCTATAACTACATAAAAAAAATATGTGAAATATTGACTATTTAGTACATTGTTACTTAAGAAGACATATAAGATACTTACTCATTTACAAATACAACCAAATATTAATCTAAACTATACTATTTCTTGAATAATGATCCTATAAAGGATTCGTTATAGAATGAATAATTGTCAGTTTATCAATGAAGTTTCTGAAATAAGTATCCCAATTTAGAGATAAATCCTGGTATAGACGCTGTTATTATTACTCAAGTTTTATAATAGTTTACAAGTAGCATCGAACTCAAAGTTTTGACGTTCCTATATAACAAGTCAGGAGGTTCCTGTAAATAAATGTCAGTATTATTCTATTATTTAAAAAAACTACTGAAGTTTTTACTGAAGTAGTTGTAAGGCTCCAAATGGGTTACTTCAACCAATCCGATCATTCTAATAGTAAGGACTAGCCTGGAAGTCGTAGGAAGTCGTAGAAGGCGCATTTGCGCTTCAAGAACGATTAACGTTGGTATTCCCTAACCACTATTCAGTGCTGCAATGAGGCAAACCTGAAAAACCTCATTAGTTAGGGTCAAATATCAAGCGATGTTAATCTCTTATTTTAACACTAAGCTGACGTTTTTCTCACTCTAGGCACGTTCGTCATGATAGTTGACCTTGGAACCCACGATCTGTGGGTTGACCAATCGAGATATTAAACTCTGAGCCACCGACGCGATGAATATGATGATATTGGCAATATTTCGATGTAGTGTAGACTCTACAGCTCTGTGGTAAAGCATTTTTAACTTATAAAGATATACATATCCCATTTCATTAGGTTATAATATAAGTTATGCAATAATACTCCCTAACTAACCACCCTAATCAGCTCTGATGAATCAGAACTGGAGTGATGTTATTTAAAAAATGGATAATACTGTAGAAAATAAGAATTTTCTACAGTATAAGTACAACCTACAGTAGAAGATAATTCGTTTGAATTGTCAGCCTATGTCTGTCTGAACAAAATTAATGTAATCCTTTACCTCTCCTTGTGTCTAAGGATTTACAATTTTATATATGTCTTGAAAGGGGTTGGAACCTTTGGTGTGAAGATAACACTGTGGTAGTTTTCCACATAACACTATACTGCACTCGACGCGCGTTTCGCCAACCAAGTTGGCACCATCTGGAGATGATTAAAACTGAAATAATCTAACTGAACTGAACTAAATCAGTTTTAATCATCTCCAGATTAGGCCAACTTGGTTGGCGAAAGCGCGTCAATTGCAGTATAATGATTTGGTGTTATGGGAAAACTACGTCAGTGTTATTTTATATCTGTGCATATATATTAAAAGTTTTCCATCATAGGAAATCATTTTGGAAGAGCAATTTGCTTTCTCTTAGTTTTCTTTTAATTGCATCATAAAATACGATTAAAGTTCAGGTATTCACACACACAGACAAATTCCTAAATAAAATTACTGTAGGTAATTCAATATTATTGATGAAAATAGATTTTCATTGTATTACAACAAAGCTCTATAAAACTAACAATTTGTAAGAAAAACTGTAAAGGTTAAGAATATTTTGATATATCTGATTTATTTTAAGTTAATCTCTATCCCACGGGGGCGCTTACATTTGGGAAATTGTAAGTTGCCCGGTATTCATTCTCCTATAATCAAAAATCTTTTAACCTCCCTGTATAGTAGGCAACCCTTAAAAAATAATTAAGTTCGCCTACCGTATTTCGCCGGAATGACGTCGGGGTCCCTCTCGTCCACTTCCCTGGGGGAGGCGCTCCTTAGAAGCGGCTTGCTCGAGGACACAGTGTTGCTGAGTGGACCCCCTGACACCTTTTGCTCCATGCTGGCCTCCGGCTGACTCTGAGCTCGACGCACCCTGATTATTACCAGGACGATGACGATTATTATGGTCAGTGTGGCGCCTATGAGAATGCCAAGTACCGGAGAAAATGGGAGATCACCGTCTTGTGCTGAAATGGAGCGGAAAATGGGGATTTAGTTTTTTCATTGAGACAATTCAAAAGAAATATAATTGAATTCTGTTTCAAGAAACTCATTAAAAAAGTATTATTTAATTTTACTCAAAGCCATAGAAGGCTGGCTATTGAATTAAAGAATGCTACTTTATTAAAATCTTGAGAGTAACATAAATCATTTCTTCTAATTATAATTTAATTATTTAAGGCATAATTCACCAAATTAGGCGCTTACAAATATAATTTTTATCGATTTTGTAGATTAGTAATATCTTATTAATTTATACTTTCTTTGAAATTAATAATAAAGCATATTTTGATGGGTTTGTCGTTATTACCTGAAAGGTCTACGATGATTGCTAAAAAAAAATATATACAAAAAGATTGAGGGTGTCACAAGAGACATTTTTAAATTATAATCTCGTTATAAGTCATATAATCGTTACTGTTATTATATAAAGATATAGGTTCATAAGGATATCCTTCACATATAATAATATTACAAAAATTAAAATAAAACAAGGTACACTTTTTGATCTAACTATAGTTGTGATGGGCAGTGGTGAATTTACTGCGGTCAATTTGGTCAATTATTTAGTCAAGTCAATTAAGCATTTGGGTTTTCCATTTTTTAGTTTTACGGTTTCCACCATATATATGTATATTTTTTTTGTTTAACAAGATTGGCTGTAGGAATCACGTGTAAAATAACTTTCTCCCAACTTAGTTATGAACCGGAATCCACTTCACCCTTATTTATTCCGGGAATGGCGCCCGCGTTTTGTTTATCCGGAAGTCTCAGATTTCGCTAACAATCCCCAAGGAAAGCACGTACAGGATTATTAGTTATATTTTGACTTCTGAGAGATACAAGAATCTTTGACTGGAATCGTGTTTTATTTTATACCACTTTATTTCTTAAACTTTGCAGTGCATACTTGTTTCCGATATTTTCTTTTAACGACAAACATTCCATTTTTCATATTCCCAAAACTCAACTGCCAACGAGACAGGAGTGTGTTTGGGATAGATTTATACTCAATATTCAATTTTTCTCCAAACAAACTGCTCTTTGATTTGTAGAGCAGGGTATCTTGGCAATATTTGCGTCACAATAAGGCAATGGCCGATACCGCCTTGGAATGATAGGCTACTCCAATGGTACCTTCAAAACATATCTGTCGATTAATAATATTTTTAAACAGAATTGTTTGGAGCAATATATGGAACTGCTGTGCTTCTCACTATCATTATTAGATGCACCAATTGTTGGAACACAACGTTAATACGAAATCAATTATAGAAACCCTTCAAAGGATCTGTTATGTTAGGCTGGACTGGATAAAACCAGTAGTTGATTTAGTAAAGTGAAACTTAGACTACCTTTTCCTTTCTACTGGATTGACTGTTTATGTTTTACCAGCTTGTATGCGTACTTTTCCCACTAGTTTGAAAATGTTTATGTACAGGGTTTTCCAACGAAATGACTCACCCCCTATATCTTTTTTATTTGTGGTGCTAATAAAAAAAGTTTTATACAAAAGTTTTATCATTTTTTACGAGCTTTTCAGATATGTAGTTGAATAGCCAAAATGAGTGCAGCTTAAAGAAATATGAACCTAGGTCCAATTTTTTTAAATAGAATAAACTGTATATTTTTTAATTACTGCATTCTACGGATTTTTCTGATTTCAAATATATATATATATATATATATATATATATATATATATATATATATATATGCTATAATCGCTGCAACAGTTGTCATTTTATGGAGCTTTTTTATAACACGCTTTGTAAGCAATTACTCCTATTTGAGGCCTTGTTTCTATCCAAGGCTAATTTGATAAATGAACAATGTCTAAGGCAGCTGCAGCTTCTATGTTATAAAAAAAGCTCAATAAAATGACAACTGTTGCATCGATTATAGCACATATATATATTTTTGAAATCAGAAAAACCCGTAGAATGCAATAATAAAAAAATATACAGGGTATTCCATTTAAAACAATTGAACCTAGGCTCATATTTCTTTAAGCTGCACTTATTTTGGCTGTTCAACTACATATCTGGAAAGCTCGTAAAAAATGATAAAACTTTTGTATAACACTTTTTTATTAGCACCACAAATAAAAAAGATATAGGGGGTGAGTCATTTCGTTGGAAAACCCGGTACATAACCTTAAACCTATACAAGGTCTTTCAAGAAACATGTGCCATAGCTTTTGGGGGAGATTCCTCACCTGCAAACAAGACATAAAGTTCCTATCAACACAAGTCCACTTTTGCTTCGTTTCTTAGATACAGGGTGTTGAAGTTTTCTTTAATTTATTTACTTTTTTCAAAATATCATGAAACGGATTTAGAAATTTAAATAAAATTTGGGTTCTGAAAGTTACTTAAAATTGGACATATCTTAGCATTAAATAATGGTGGTCCAGTTTACCAGGGTCGTGCGTACGGGCTGCCACTGACATAATTTTGAAAAATATGTGGACGCCACTGAATTTTTGATCTTTTGCTAGAACAACCATTTGTGTAGACGAACAAATGCTTTATAAAAGTCTTCTTTTGATATTTTTTAGTTTTCGGCTTCTTTTAAGAGATAAATCCAATTTTTTCAGTAGAGTACTTCATAACATATTTCTTAAGTTAAGAGTCCATTCACTAGTTCGAAATAAACCCAAAATCGGCGTTCGTCTCGTGTCTAATTATAAAAAAACTATAAAAGATAGCGACTTTTAGTAAAAAAGTATTAAAAGATAAGAGTTTAATCTAAATCCCTATAGTAGTAATTTTTGGTAATTCTTTTTTTTTTTAAATTCCAGGCAAACAACGCGTACTAAAATAGCGTATTTTCAAACATTATTTTCTCTAAAATACATGTATTAAACAAAAATTTGCTACTATAGGGATCTAGTTTATCTTTTGATATTTCCAGTGATATATAATTTATAACATTAAAAAGAAATTTTGTTGCAATTATAAGACCGTTGCAATTAGGGCAAAATTGATTTCCATGTGCCTTTTTTCTTCGGCTTTACGTGGACCTCCGAAATCGAAATAATTCCGTAGTGCTTATATATAGTATATTACTAATTATTCAAATACACCTGAACACGATCACAGAACCGAATTTTTATTCAAACTGCTAAAGTAGTTATGATATTTTGAAAAAAGTAAACATAAAAAAAACTTGAACACTCTGTGTGTAACACTGACGTAGTTTTCCACATAACACCAAACTACTATACTGCACTCGACGCGCGTTTCGCCATTCAAGTTGGCAGCATCCGGGGATGATTAAAACTCAGGTTTAATCATCTCCAGAAGATGCCAAATTGGTTGGCGAAATGTGCGTCGAGTGCAATATAGTGTTTTGGTGTTAAGTGGAAAACTACATCAGTGTTATCTTCATACCAAAGGTTACAACCATCTTCAAGACCCTGTACCTAAGAAACGAAGCGAAAATGGATTCTTAATGATAGGAACTTTTTAGTCTTGTTTTTAGTTGAGGAATCTCTCCACAAGCACATGTTTCTTGAAAGATCCTGTAGTGTATACTTATCTATTTCAAAAAAGCACAATATAAGATTTCATGTATTGTTGCCAGCAGTGACTCGTTTTTTAGTGGAAACTAAGCAGGTATTCACACGAAGATTATAGGCCATTATAATTTTTTGTCTCCTCATATCTCACGGATAGACAGGCCATCGACAGGATATTTGCATTAGAGGGCAGGGCGCGCCGTGAATCGTGCCGAAACCATCCATCTTGAATTGTATTGGAATGATTCTGACAGCAGCCGGAATTGAATGGAACTCGAATATAATGGACTCGCCGGCGATAAGACTAAACTGTGTAATTGTTCTCGCGTCGAAGCCAACCACACCCCCTTCCTTCGAACCCTGCTGGCATGAAAGGACGTCTTTTGCATCAATATACTTGCAGCAACAATGATTTTTATCCTGACGTAACAATGGATGCGTGCGCTAGGATAACGTTTTTACAGAAATGTATAAATCACTTTTATCTACAAAGGGAAAGGGCGGGGAAATTCATTATTTTTGTTCTGCTGAGTAGGGTGTTTTAGTGTATAAGACTGCTTCATTGTTTGAATACATTATGGGAATATGTAGCTGTATTTCTACTATTTTAATTAGATGACACAAGCAATGAACAAATAAAATATTACAAAGTACAGAAAAGGGAGTTAAGTATACTTAAACGCGCCCCTGCAAAACCTGGATATTTTTGGAATGATTTGAAAATATCAAAAACCATGTTGAACTGTTTGACTGATGCATTATAATAGTACGCTGTTAATTCATATATATTAAAACGGGTCGATTCTGTCTCGATCTAAATTCCGTCGCCGAATCCACAAAGTTTCTAAGCTATCTTCTCTGAGCGGGGATCGCTTCGCGATCTCCGCGGGCGACCAGAGGTTGCCCCGAGCCTTTTTCCTATGCGTAGGGGCATTTTCGTCCCGTTTCCTACGCGTTTTCCCAATTTAAACGCCTTTTCAAAAAACCTCTGCAAAATTTTCGTCGATCGCCGTTCGGCGAGAGAGATGCGGCTTGCACCGGCGTTTGTCCTCGCGCCTAATGGCCCCGTCACGCCTGCCGAAATCTCGACTTTTCCCGCAAGACCCTTTTCTAACTTTTACGGCTTCGAGAACCGCTTCACTTGAAAGTTCCGTCCTTTCTCTAATCCTTTGTGATTTTTTGCGAGACCGTATGTCGAGTCTCTCTACGTCTCCAAAATCTCGAGTTGCATCTGTCTTAACTTCTTTCTCATTTTATCTGCCGATGTGAGATTGCACTTACGAGACAAGCACCTCCCACGAAAACTGTCAAATTAATTAAACTTCAGATAGGTTATCTTCCTATGAGAAATATTGCCAACGGAATCGATAGTACTAACTGTCAAACACTTCTGATTACCAAAATACTGAAGCGAAATGCTTTTCCAATAAGAATATCGGTGAAAATTAATTGTTCAGGCTAACACGTACACGTACAGTTTACAGCGTCCGTTGTTTACGATTGACGCAATTAGCGCAATGGTATTGTCAAGGATTTCAAACATTGTAATGCTGATTTCGCGAGTTCGAATCATGCTGGAGGGATTTTTTTTACTTTTTTATCCCAATTATTTATAAGTATTAGTGTTTAGTTGTTATTCTGTTTCATTGTTCGTAGTTTTTATTCTTTCTGCAGGTAAAGTTTGGAGTTCATTTTGACAGTCTGTAAAATTCATAATTTTAGCTCACAAAAGTAAATATCTACAATATTAATTTGCTGCAACAATTATGCCAGCAATACATTTTTGGTCCCATTGATAACATTGATAAAAATGCTTACTGAAAAATAAATTCTACTTTCAGCACTTAAAAAACTATGATGTTGTACCAAGAAGAATAAGTACTCTTACAATTCATCAAAGTATTAAGAAAAATCGTTTAGTATAATTACATCATCATTCCAGATACAAAATTTCTTTAATATGTATTTTCTTAAAAATAATATTATTCTAGATGCATTTGTCACCCGAAGGGTGACCTCAGGCCGCAGGCCTGAACCCCCGGTAGGGCTTAAGCCTTCTGACTTGACTGTACCGCACTTTTATCTTACGATGAAAAATTCCTGTCACAATTCCATGGCAGAAAGCTTTGAATTAGAATTAAAATTGTATTCAAAATATTATGCGATAGAAGAGCACCAATTGTCGAGAACCCATATTGTAAGAAATATATTTTATTTCGACTATTTCTTAAATATTCTTCTAATCTCTATTGATTTTAAATGTTTCCAGAATTGCAGGATTCAGAAATAGAAATTGAATCAAATAGAAATATGTCGTTCGTAGAGGCTTTTGCAATATAATCGAAATATGCATCGTAAAACGCCAAAATGTAAGTAACTTCAAATGAGTTTTCGCCCCTTATCTATAAATGAGAATTAGGCGCTATTATGACCAGTCGATTAAGGTTTGTTCACCCCTAGCCCCATTCCATCGGTCAGAACGTCCAATATCCTGTTATCATGAAAATGACCGAAGGAGGTTCTAGCACAAGCACATCATTACATACGACTGCCTAGTTACTACAATTTGAAGGCATGAACGAGAGTGCATTTCTCAAGATTGTCGAGATAACGATATAGTTCGAGGGCATATAAGGGGTAGCGGCTTCTAACTGTAGTCGATTTTATACAATAGAGATCCTACAGTTTACATAAAAATTTGATAAATTATTAATAAGCTTCTATTCTATCCTATACTTTATTTACATGTTGTCTGCTTTACGAGTATTATCATTAGTATTAGTATTAGTACCTTAACATTCATTAGAAGAACTATTATTCAGGCCCATGATGTTTCCTATATGTTATTTTATAACAAGAGCTATTTCAAATGGAACTATTCTACTTCATCCATTAACTTTGCATAAAGACTGGTGCATGGTTTTTGGGAATCGATTGAGATTTGACAGAGTTATTGGCTAAAAACGAAAAGTTGACAAACCGACATTCGCGTACAAATTTCTACAGAAATGCCAACCAATAATAAGCTTTTTATCTACTATATAATAAAAAATAATAAAATAGAACTTTATTAGCTTCATAGCTATTATAACAGTACATAATTACAGCATCGATAGTAATACAAAATCGAAATATATCATCCTAAAAATAAAATTTTCTTAACCTACTCCTAAATGTATTTATCCTTGTACAGGTTCTAATCGCCATTGGTAACTGATTATAAATACTCAAACCCTAAACAAAGGTGGTTTTTTGCATTGATGCTGTGTTGTATGGTTGTATATAAAAAGTTTCATTAAACCTCAAGTTATAATTTATCATATCACCCCGTTTGGTTAGAAAGTTCTGTAGGTATTGAGGTGCACATTTATTTACAATTTTGTGTATCAAGGTTAAATTCGATTCAATAATCAATTGATGCACGTTTAAAAATTTTAGTGATGACAACATAAGATCTATAGAAGCATATTTGTTGCAACCAAGCAATGCTCGCATTGCTTTGTTTTGAATCCTTTGTAGTCTTTCTATATTTTGTACAGAACAAGATATTAACAGTGACATGCAATAGTTAAAGTGTGGGTAAATAATAGTGTTATATACAACTCTCTTATACCATGGGGATAGCTTTTTTGCAATTCTAGTAAAATACCCTATCTTTTTACCCAGTTTTTTACATACATAGTCTACATGATTATTAAAGTTTAACTGAGAATCCAGCACAACACCCAGATATTTTATTTCATTATCAAAAGCTACTGCAACATTATCTAGAACAATAAGGTGATTCTCAGATTTAAATTTCAAACAGTTATTCTTAGTACCAATTAGCATGCATTTAGTTTTGTCCACATTAAGTTTCAATTTATTAAGTTTCAACCAGTCTGCAAGAACACATAACTCTCGGTTCATTATATTTGTTACATCATCAAAGTCAGTGCCAGCTACCGATAGTACAGTGTCATCCGCAAAAAGATTGACAAATGAATTGTGCAAATACAAATTGACGTCATTTATGTATAAAACAAATAATAAAGGACCCAACACACTGCCTTGCGGCACCCCGTATACCACTTCCACTAGGTCAGAACACACATCCCTAATTTTTGTTTTCTGGTATCTATCTTCTAAGTAATTTGCAATCCACTTATTTACCACTCCTCCTATTCCATATTTTTCACATTTTTTAACCAATAACTGGCGATCAATGGTTTCAAGGGCACGCTTCAAATCTATAAACACACTAATCACAATTTTACCTTCATCCATATCTCTCTTCCAAATATTGCACACCAACTGACAAGCAGTTTCACAAGAATGATTATTTCGAAATCTACACAACCACATTACTTTTTTTGATGCATATTCTAAGGACTATTGTCCTGTGTATGTTCTTTTCCAGGCATACTTCCATTTTTTAGACAAATTCAAACCTTATCTCTTCTTAAATAACAAAAAAGTCAATGCTATTTTTTTACTTGTGACAAATCGTTAGTTTCAGTCTGTTGTTGAAAGTGTAAACGTGTTTTCTAAATGGTTTATTCTATCGCAGAAAGAGTAGAAATTGTTGCAATTCGGTATCGAAATTACGATTTCGCTAAAGCTACAGCACGCATTTTTAATGCTAACCATCCAGAAAAAAATATAAGCCATCAACACGTTGAACAACTGAATCTGGGCGATTCATTTCGATCGCCAAGATCGAAATGAAGCAGTTGAAGTGGCAGTTTTGGGTTACTTGCAGATGGAGAATAATCAGTCGATCAAAGCGGTGTCTCAAGCTTCTGGTGTTTCCAGTTCAAGTGTTCATCGAATTTTGAAAAAATACAAGTTTCATCAATTTAAGATAATGAGGGTTCAAGAGTTACATGCAGATGATTTTGATCGTCGTACCCAATGAACCTAAATCTTTTCTACAATACGTGTTTTTCAGACGAATGTACATTTATGTTGAAAGGTGAAGTGAATAGACACCTAGACAATAACAATGATGTTAATTACATTAACAGATGGTTAATGTAATTAACAAAAACACACTACTACGAGTGTAGTAAGGATACCCCCATATCCTCCATCTATAAACACGCCTTATAAAATAAGGACTGAACCAAATTAGGCCAAAACAGCTATTCTCCTGGCTAATGCCACGCTGAGCGCTGAATTACAAAGCAACATTTGGTGTATTTTGTCTAACAATGTTAGAATTCAAAATACAATGTTTTGGATTGCAACGAAAACTACGAGGAAATACTCTGGACCTCACATCGTAGGATGTCACTAATTGCAGACCGGTTTCGACTTTTTTATGGTCTCATCAGTGTAATATAAGCGATCATACCTACGACTGCAAAGACCTGAGTATTTGGCACAATTGGTAAGCATTGCGTACGCAAGCCTCAATGGCGCCACCTCTTGGTAGTTCGCGCAACACAATCCAAACCCAACGGGGAATCTAACAACGGGGTGTAGAAAAAGAGTTCTACAGCTTAACAGATGGTTAATGTAATTAACAAAAACAAACTACTACGAGTGTAATAAGGATACCCCCATATCCTCCATCTGTAAACACGTCTTATAAATAAGAACTGAACGAAATTAGGCCAAAATACACCAAATTTTGCTTTGTAATTCAGCGCTCGGCGAGGCATTAGCCAGGAGAATAGCTGTTTTGGCCCAATTTGGTTCAGTCCTTATTTTATAAGGCGTGTTTACAGACGGAGGATATGGGGGTATCCTTACTACACTCGTAGTAGTGTGTTTTTGTTAATTACCTAGACAATACCTATATCTATACAAAATAAATATGAGAACATAAGATATAAAATGCGACATTTTTCCATTCCGCGAGAAAATGCTCTCTTCTTTTCTGAAGCATCTGTCACAATGCATAAATGCTTCCTGACTAATACTTTCTCACCTCCAAAGCAGACACACCAATAGATTTGCCTCAAGCGATGGGCCCTAAGGTAAACGCGTGCCTCGACCCGGTCATTTCCTTTTCGCCTTTTGCCAAGTGGTTACGGAAATGCCTAGTCAGCTAATGTCGCCACGTGGCCAAATGTAAGGGATACGAGTAAATCGAAGGGATGATCTCTTCATCTCAGCTGATCAAATTGGCTTGTATACTTTGTTAGCTTTGAAGGTACAGAGTGACGGTCAAAATACTATACATTAGTTTCTGTATTACTTTAAGATGTAGCGTCTTCTACAGCTCTGTTATTAAATGTCCATATAGTCAAGTTATTGTAATTTTAACCTCTAAAACACTGTCTATATTTAAACGTTTGGATACAGTATACGAGTATACCGATATAGAGGCAAGAACCCTAAACAAAGAAGGACTGATCAACTCATTCATAAAAACTTTAAGGTCACTTTCAACAGATTTCTAGTAACACGTCACTTGATCCCAAATGACGTGTTGCGAGGCCAATTTGGCCCTATTGCCAAATTTGAACAATTAATCTGATTAAAAGGACTAATATGCAACTTAAAAAATGGTTAAATTTAGTCAAAATATCCAGACCATATTATTTCAGAGACTGTGTATTAATGGAATCAAATGAGATTATAAAGTACTTATATATGTCTTTTACGATATATATCACAAATTGTTTGTCGATTTGGCAACTGTGATAACTTGCGTTGTGTTGATCAGTGCACGGATTACTATGATATGATACAGAAATATTTTAAATAAATTTGATATGATGACATATGACTGATGACAGTGATGACATTCCATAAACAACTGAGACATTCTACATGACAATGAGACATATATAGGTTATGTTTGTAGTGGCGAGATACAGTGAAATACACTGCAGTGCCCTCTTTGGGTCTTTGCTACTACCTGTCTGACAATTATTGTCTAATTGACAGACAGATAACGATCTGCAGAAAGCAGATGCCATTACAGCGACCTCTATTGTCTTTGAGGAAGACAATCCTACTTAATTATTGGAAGGAGATGCCGAAAACAACTACTCCACGGGCAATATGCCCCGACTGGCGTTGCATTACATCCATGGAGATGTTGATGTAATGTAAATGTAATGTAAAATCTCCCACTAAAGGGAATCCACTGACGTCACATAAGTGATAAACAAATGTAATTGGCTGTTACTGATTAATCAGTCCTTCTTTGTTTAGGGTTCTTGACATAGAGGTATATCACGGTAAAGGTTGTGTCAGAGACCAGTATCCTAAATAAAAAGAAATAGATGTTTTTCTTATATAGAACAAGCCTGAGAAGCATTTTTAGTTTCTTCCAAACCGATAGATGGTGCTGTAACTAATGACAAAAACAAAATCGTACACATCTAGTAGTCTAAATAAAATATCTACTTCCCGTCGCTATTTTGCCGCGTCGTTTTTCGTTGAAATATAAAATAACCTGACATTCAAACGTTGAAGTTTTCGCCGCAGTTTTTTTTAAGAATTTGCTATGAAAAAAAATGTCCTAACTGCTCTGTGTTTGACTTGTTTCCTCGGTAGCTGACAAACTGTACTCCATTATTATCATTCTGAAAGAATATTCTGGGGAGATGTAATCATTGGTAATAATACAGGTAATGTAATAATAATCAGTTTTAGTAATTAGTGTTTAGTTATTAGATAATTATGTTTTAGATTTGAAAGAAAAGATGCAAGAAGGCGCCTGATAGATATTTCAGAAGAGGTGCTGCAAGAAAAGATTGTACTTATTATTCCTTGAAAACAATAATTACTTTATAACTTTAATAATTTGATAATTTATAAAGTTTTCGCAACGTAAGTTTTAGATTATATTAATGTAAAAGTGTTTGTAAAGCTTTTTATAAATTTGTGATAAATATATAAGTTTGTCCCATATTTTTATTTTATTTTTAACATTTCGATTTCATAGTAAAAAATGTATTGGTAGAGAAGGTCAAGGATCCTGCAAATATTTCTTATGCAACCAGTTATACGTTACTTCCATTTTCATTAAAAATATCTGATGCAACCAGTTATACAGATATCTATTTCCTTCCAAACCGTCTGAGGGCGCAGTTTTAATTCTTAAAATGTCAATATTAAGATAGTTATCTATTGTATTTTTATCTAGGACCAGTATCTATTGTAAGGCAGCAAAAACTGGGAACTGAAATAGTTGAATTAGTATATATAGAAATTGCCACATTTCTGCAATATTTCTTATTTTTATCAGGAATGTTTGACGGAGCTAAAAATTAACCATTTTTTTTAACAGGATGCTCAGTATTCATTAATGATTTATTTCTTAGTTAACGTTTTGGCTTAATTCTTATATAAAGCAAGGTATAAATAGTTAAATAAGCCAAAAAATAATATTAAAAATATAGGTACTATAAAGTAACTATGTTAATGGAAGATCAACATTTTTCTATAAGTTAAAGTTAAGGTACAAATTATTGTTAAAAAATTACTCCAAATGTAATTTATCCTCTGTCAGTATTAAAATATGTCGAATTTATATGCCTCCCTTTTGTCTAAACTAAATTTTAAATAAACTTCGTGAAGCAGTTTCTCTTATTTGTAACTGATCATACTTTCATTCCGCCCAAGAATAGCCTGACTAGTTATTTTCTAAAGTTTCTAGAGTTTTTATAGAGTAGCTACAGTGGTTGAGTGACAAAGTTACTTGTTCAATCAAGGATCAAGGCGGTTTTGGTCTCGTACAATCTTTGGCTGGACCATTTCTAATTAAGTAGGCGAACAATAATTACCACAAAATTGTTTCAAAATCTCTTAAGTTTAATTCAACAAATTATTGTTATTACAAATTTAAGATATCCTATTCGCACTCAACAATTCCCATTTTAGATACTTACTCTCTTCTAAGTGATAACAGCAGCAAACTTAGTTAAGCAGTTTCTTTTTATATTGTTAAGATTGATTATAATTGCCAGAAAATTGTTCCGACATTTCTCTAGTTTAATTTAGCTGAAGACGGCTAATAAATATTAATTTAAACTTATCTCTCCACAATTTCAAAGAGTTCTAGACATTTTTAATAGAACATTAGGTCCCTTACCCGTAATAAACGTGACTAAATGAAGTGGGTACAATAAAATGTTAAAAGTTATAAATTGGGGAAGTTGGGGGTGACCCAAATATAAAGGCAAACTATTTGTTATTATCGATCTGTAAAAAAATAATTCACTGAAGTTACCCAAAATTTTTACACTTGTTACCCATAAAAAGAAGATATTCGAATGAAAAACTGTACATAACCAATAGAGTTTTTTATGTCACTGTGAATTTTTTTATTGCATTTTATTGTTTATTATTCCATTATACAGGCACACTCCTTGTAAATTTATGACAGCACCCTGCTAGATGGACTTAAACTAGTGTTCATCCATACGGCGCTGATTTGAGATACAAATTCGCAAAATATCCGTTAGATGGTGCCGACTGCGACTATGAAGTTCTACAGATACCTACCAGGTAGCAGTAATAATACCGGGATATCAAAAATTATCTTGGACAAGGGTGGTTGTGGAATGTAAAACGTGTGTCTTACTTTAAATTTGAAATATTTGAAATAATTATGTCACTGTCACACTGACATCATCAATAACCTACAAATTTCATACCTATTTATTTCAGTTGTAAAACAATAATGAACTACAAATTATGAAATAACGGTTTTAGTAACAAGAAAAACTAAATTACAGTAATTGTTGGAAATGTCCCCCGTTTTGTTCGATGCACAAGTTGAGGCGCCTCCTCATGCTGTGAAAAGCGTTTTGCAGCATTTCTGGCGTTACGGTTGCACATTGCTGAACAATTCTTTGTTGCAGTTCTTGCAAATTATTTACCGGAGTTGCGAAAATCTTGTTTTTTAAGTAAGGAAATATAAAATAATCCATAATTGTCAAACAAGGTGATCTCCGAGGAAACTGAACTTCTGTATGCAAACTTATCAGCCGGTCATCAAAAAACTCGCGGAGGAAAGCAATATTTTCTCGTGTAGTATGTGCTGTTGCACCGTCATGCTGGAAATAACTGTACCGAAGTTCATCATCGTTTAACTGTTGCACAAATTCAGCCAAAAAGTTGTGTCTGTACCTTTCTGCGTTGACGGTGAAATCGAAAAAAATTGGCCCAATTATTCTTCTGCGAGAAACTGCCATCCAAACACCAATTTTTTGAGCATGTAGTGGCGATTCAGTAAAAACATGAGGGTTATCATTGCTCCACATTTGCATATTTTGAGAATTGATGTATCCCGAAAGGTGGAACCACGCTTCGTCAGAAAAAAAAGTTAAGTCCAGAAGATCGTCTTTCATTAAATTGTTGACAAACCAATGGCAGTAAGCAAGGCGTCTGGGGTGGTCTGCGGGCAAAAGAGCTTGATGTGCTTGCATCTTATATGGATGCATGTTCAAGTCTTTCTTTAAAATCTTATGACATGTTCCATAAGAAAGTCCAATTTCCTGAGAAAGACGTTTCAAAGGTTTTGCAGGCTCCTCTTCCATACGTTGACGAACGTCATTGACAACTTCTTCTGTACGAACTCTTGGTCTACCAGCACCTTTTTTATGAGTCACACAACCAGTTTCGCGAAACACTTCAACACAATTTGTAAGGCACGCATAAAAATTGTCCGGTAATATTCCCACGTTTGGGAAGTGCTCTCGAAAATTGTCCAAACACAAACGTTGACTGTATTGCCAATTTCCATTAACTAGCGCACCCGTTCTAAAATAGGCTTCAATCATGAAAATTTTGTGCTGTGTGGTAAGAGGCAATGTTCAAAAACTGGATTAGAAAATTTCAGCACAATGACTTGACAGATTCTGGCACAACAAAACATATTCAAAAATTTAAAGTAAGACACACGTTTTATATTCCACAACCACCCTTGACCAAGATAATTTTTGATATCCCGGTAATAATCATTAAATATTTTCCTCTAGATATTACAGGCATGTATATGAATGGTTATAACAGGCTTAAAATTAAGGTCGTCGTAAAAATATTCATCTAAAAAATAAGAACACTTATCGACTAAATACAGTTTGAGTTGTTTTTTAAAACGACATAATAATTGGATAATTCTTAAATTATTTGGCAGGCAATTAAAAATATTAGGGCCTATAAAATTTGGAAAATCCAAAGACATTTTATATTGACAGAAATGTGCATGGATATCTTTTTTCAGTACTGGAGGTTCGAAACAGTTTCTACTAGGTAAATTGAAAAACTGTCAGGCTAGTTATGGCCACGCATACTTTTAATTTAAAGAACTGAACTTCACAGCAAAAGTGTTATAAAAACCAACATTTTTACCTATTACCAATTAAATTATATTTTATTATAAATAGTATTATAACCTATAACGGTTACGAATTTTAACTTATCCAGTTTACGAAAATATTTATATCAAATTATTTTTATCGAGTAACAAACGATTTACAGTCATGTTTGTTATCAGTTACGTTAGATATTCAGAAAATTGATTTATTAATAGCTGGCGTATAACTGAATTATATGCCAGAAAATTGCTTTAAAATCGTTCTCTTTTTTTATTTAAATTAAAGAGGTATGGAAGACTCAGGGAAAAGGAATATTGCCAAGACTTATAATTAATTGAGTACATGACACTATTTGGTTTCAACGATATAATTTATAACAAAAATTGGCAAAACAATCGGGCAGCAGTTGTGAGGAGTTTATTCCAACTAGACAGGAGATGAAGGTCGAGGTATCGAGGTAACTCCTGAAGTAAAATGCCCCACCCTGTACTTAAAATGAAATAACAGACAGACCAGCAATCCAATCAACGTAATCTGAAAATGGTCGGGTTGGAAATTCAATGCAGGAAATCCAATAGAATACAGACCACTCCTTTATTGGCACGCTCTGTTGGTGGAAAACTATTTATATTCACAACAATTTCTGCCTTTTTAAGCTAACTTCTTTATGTTGGAAGTTGGTCAGGGGGTCTCTTAGGTGCAGAATATATTAGTTTAGTATAAAATTTCATGAGGGGAAAGATAAAAAATCGTTACCGAAGACCTTTGGAGACGTAGTAAATACAGGGTGTAAAACCTATTACTAAACTAAAATATGTTATCGCCAGTTTTGTATATATTCGCTCGTTGCACACTCCTGGAAATTTTCATGTCAACTTATATAATAAACCTTATTTCTAAAATTTATAACTTTTGAGGTATTATTTTGTTTAATAAACGTTTTATAAAGTCAGACCTGTAAAGAAAATTTAATTATGAATACCCCACTGGCCAATTCAAAATATTTTACTTTTAATGTTATAAGCTAGAATGGAGGCAATTAATGGATCATTAAAAAATGTCTTATTATCTATAGAGTGATTATAATAGCAACAAAAATAGTGAATTTGCAAGTTACCATGTACAAAATACTGCTTCTGCAGTAATTCTTTGTATTGTCTTTGACTCATTAACACAAATTAAATATTTATATCCATATATATTAAAACACTTCTATCGATTCTATCTCCCTTAAAATTCTGTCGCCGAATCGATTATCAATTCGCGTCGAATAGCAATTTCTAAGCTATCTCCTCCGAGGGGGGATCGTGAAGCGAACCCTGCGGGCGACCGGAGGTTGCTCCGAGCCTTTCTCCAATGCGTAGGCGTATTTTCGTCCGGTTTCTTATGCCTTTTCCCAATTTAAACGTCTTTTCAAAAAACCTCTGCAAAATTTTCGTCGATTGCCGTTCGGAGAGAGAGATGCGGCTGGCACCGGCGTTTGTCCTCGCGCCTAATGGCCCCGTCACGCCTGCCGAAATCCCAACTTTTCGCGGAACCCGCTTGACCTTTTTTCAAATTTTTACAGCTTCACGCGAAAGTTCCGTCCTTTCTCTAATCTTTTGAGACTTTTTTCGAGAACGTCGAGTCCTTCTACGTCTATTTCGTCTTCGAAAATCTCGAGTCCCGTCCGTCTCAACTTCGTTCTCATTTTATCTGCCGATGTGAGATTGCACTAACGAGACAAGCACCTCTCACGAAAACTGTCAAATTAATTAAACTTTAGATAGGTTATTTTCCTTTCCATGAGAAATATTGCTGACGGAATCGATTGTACTAACTGCCAAACACTTCTGATTACCAAAATACTGAATCGAAATGTTTTCCCAATTAGAATATCGATAAAAATAAATTTTTCAGGTTAACACGTACATTTTACGTACTTAAATATCTCAGGGTCAACTTTTCAAGAGAGGACCGGTAGCCTGTACCGCCGGTAGAGCTAGAAATGGAAACGAAAATCGCTATCGCGATTTTCTCTCATTTCTAGTTACATATAAAATAGTAAAAAAGTCAGAATGATTGGACAAGAGTATTTAGGATTCAGGAAGTCTTGTGTGGAGCACAAGACATTTCATGGTAGTGGTGAAGAGAAACACCTTCGTGCCCTGGTTTGGTCCTTGCTGCTATCCGTCAAAAATTATTGTTTAATTGACAGATAGATAGCTAATTGTTTTTCCGCATGTGTCATTACAACAGTGGTGTTTATTATTTTTGAGGAAAAGTTGTATAAACTCAACCATCAGTTAGCATTAGTTCGTTGGACCAGCAGAGATGAGGTTGTCTGACTTTGAAGGCCTAGAATGCGTTCCAGGAGGCCCAGTTTCGCCACCAGAAGAAGTGATTGTTATTGGGAGTGACGAAGTAGAAAATGAAGAGAAATTAATTCAAAAAGTCGAAAATTTGGATGAATTTGTAATATTAAAGGAAGAAAATAAAAGTAAATTTAACAAAGTATCACGTCTATCTCATCCCTACCAACGGGTCGATATTGTTCCTCAACCGTCAACTTCCAGGAGGAAGATCCATGTTGCAGAGACAACGTCTACAACATCTCCAGAGGCTTCCACGTCGATGGCGGTGACATCTGCGATAGGGGCAACCGCGGTTCCAGCGGTACCAAATAATTTTAATTTAAGCGCAAATGAAAGGATCATTTTAGAATTGGGAAAAATACTAACTGAATATTCAAACATTTTTAAAAAATTTGCAAGTTAAAAGAAATAAATTTTAAAGACTATTAGTGAGTTAGATAGAGAGACAGGGTAGCGAGTTAGACAGACATTTTGGTGAGGAGAGACTTAGATTAAAAACAATTAGGGACAGTGAAAAAGACTCGGAAGTAATTTTAAAAATAAAATTAGGTGAAGACAGAAGTTGTTTAATTTGTAATTATATTAATTTCATTTAATTTGTAATAATTTAATATGATGTACCTAGGTATAAATAATGTAATAGTGTAATTTATTAATTAATCGATTTTTGTTAAATGTTTCAATAATTCAAAAAGTATTCACTCATAGTAAGTTTTTCATATACATACGCAAATCTAAAATTATATAGTTAAATTTCATTAATGAAGCGCATTACGGTATCACAAGAAGTTTTCGATCATTTGGTATATCTGATAAAAAATGTTTTACGCAACATTTTGAATATCTTTTGATGATTTTATCACATTAATTTTAAATCACTGTTAAATTGAAGAAATCTTCATTACTTAATCTTAAACGATACATTTCTCAAGTTTGAATTACCCGAGAGATTAACTAAACTATTGTTTTACACCTGTCAATCATCACAAGTAACTAGATAATATCGGATTTGTTTATAAATACTCAAATACTTAGAAAATAAAGTAAGTGGATTATTTTTTTGAAAGGTATTGAATAGAAGTAAAAAAATGGAGATTCCCATTTAAAAAATTGAGTTCTTATGAAATTAGTTACCAACTGGAAATTTAAAATACCCTGTATAGCATTATGAACCTGTTTTCTTCAGTTTTACGCACCCTTGACACTCCATATTATACAAATTATAATATATAACTTATACATACCCTGTATAAATTATGGCCTACTGCTAATTGCGTATTTGGCACCATGTAAAAATTAACAGTGAAAAGTGTTAATTTATGTTGTGGTTATAGGTTGTAGGTTATGTTATATACATCTTTGCGGAACGCTGTAATTCCCTGCAACTTCGTAGGTGCATAAAATGACATTTTCTGATAAGCACAATTACAGCCGTCGCAGTCATTTACGTGTGCAGCTTATACGAAAATAATTAAAGCCTGTGAAAAAGTTTATGGCCAGCCGCGGCAGTTTGTTTTCTTAAATGCAGATTTAATGGCCGACATTACGGGCCGTAACTGCACTTAGGCCAAATTCATGCGCAAACACAGCATCCAGTTTAATGCATTCTATAACGCTTTTGCAGTATTCAAACGGGAGACGGGCACACATTTTAGTGGAACTGCTGGATTTTCGTCGCCTTCTCGCAGACATGCAGATCTGGAAAGGATTGTGGAGGTGGAGGGGCGAGAAACGATTCCGATAATTTCAAAAGTTTTACGGGAATAATGTTTCTGGTTAACCTCAGGAAATATTCCTCATGAATTTGGTTGATACAGAATTTTCCATTACAAACTATACTCTGATATTTATTTACGCAGCACAAATACAAATGTAGTTTCTGTTGAAAATGTAATTTTTGTTGAAAATATAGTTTCTGTTGAAAATGTAGTTGTTGGAAGAATTGGTTTGCCAGTGTGTTAAAGTGGCAGCTCCCGGCACGTAAACAGGTATGACATTTTTAATAGTCAGTCTGAAACAAATAGATCTGTCGCGAGACAAATTAGTTATGATTATGAAGTATTTTTTATTTAAAATATTTGGACCACCTAAAGATGCAGTTTCTTAAAAGAAGCAGTAATTTTATTTATTTTCTGGGACTGTATAAAAGTATTTTGTGGAAAGTATGTTTACCACGTATGTGTTAACTTTTTACTAACAATAAAATAGTTCATATTTTAATTTGGCATATTTAAAAGAACAATTTGGCTGTATTTGATTTCAGCACCTTTAATTCTAAAATAAACACATGCCAGAAGGTGGTTGCAAAATTTAACGAAACATACATAAAGAATTTATATTCATATTCCAATATATTTTAACAAAATATGGTAAACTTATAGAATAAAAGAAAACAATAAAGGAAAAGAAGAAGAAAACAGAAATTATGATGTCCATCTTCCTCTTCCAAAAACACTATCTTATTAATATTTCGAAAATTGTATTTATTACCATTATCAAAACACTGCCATGAAAATTGAAAAGCATATTCAAAATGTGTCAAAGCTAATATATTTATTTATATATCAGAAGTATTAACTATAGTTATACAGATTGCCCCGGAATTATTGGGCAATATTTGGCGAATGTTTGTTCTATCATTAAAGAACATAATATAATTTCTTCATACATACAG
The DNA here is from genome assembly GCA_963924545.1 of Pogonocherus hispidulus. NCBI lineage: Eukaryota > Metazoa > Arthropoda > Insecta > Coleoptera > Cerambycidae > Pogonocherus > Pogonocherus hispidulus. Next base: position 83,505,823 of record OZ004693.1, read on the forward strand.
GGTGTCCACCTAGTGCGCATAAGTCCAATATCTGGGTTAATAAAAGAGATAACTTAATTTTTTTTTCTACAGGGTTGTCTAATATCCCGAGCTGCACAAAATGAAAATATATTTACATATTCAGGGTGTTCAGTTTTTCCTGGACAGGTACCAACTTCGTTTTTCTAAATGGAAATATATATTTTTTATTGCTTTTTCGAACTAAACCCTTGATTTTAGTAGGACTTTCATCAGCCTTCCCTATACCTAACTTAAACTGTTTTTGAAATATTGACGGGTGAATATTGACATTTTTGCAACTTTGACACCCTGTAAAATCTAAATGGTTTGAGATCAAGCAAAACGGTTTGCACATTCCTATCTTAACTTTTCATAAGCTATCGTTTGGTACTAATTTCAGAATTATCCAAAAATTTAAAATTTTCTGAAAATTTTGAAAATTTTTATTCCTGTATAAATTTGAAATTAGTATCAAACGATAGCTTATAAAAAGTTAAGATAGGAATGTGCAAACCGTTTTGCTTGATCTCAAACCGTTTAGATTTTACAGGGTGTCAAAGTTGCAAAAATGTCAATATTCACCCGTCAATATTTCAAAAACAGTTTAAGTTAGGTATAGGGAAGGCTGATGAAAGTCCTACTAAAATCAAGGGTTTAGTTCGAAAAAGCAATAAAAAATATATATTTCCATTTAGAAAAACGAAGTTGGTACCTGTCCAGGAAAAACTGAACACCCTGAATATGTAAATATATTTTCATTTTATGCAGCTCGGGATATTAGACAACCCTGTAGAAAAAAAAAAATAAGTTATCTCTTTTATTAACCCAGATATTGGACTTACGCGCACTAGGTGGACACCCGTATAAACATTGGTTGAAACAAATGCAAAGACGCTGACGCTCCTGGAAAAGGGTACTAAGTTTATTTGTGGACTGAAAGTATTTTTTCTGGTTTTCAGCATTGGGTCATAACTCAAAATGTCTATTATCCTTTTCTATCTTCACAAACAACAAGATATGGACATGTACTTAATCGAAAATAAAAAATCAAGTTTTATTTATTATACCAAAACCAAAGATGATAGGTCAAGTTGGCCACGAAAAAAGAAATCTTGAATGCGGGTTCATTCTCTTCTATGTTTTATAGTTAACGAAACGCAGTCTATAAAATATCGAAATTTGTCCACCCTGTACAGTTAATGTCAATTACTGTTAATTTTCTTTCACAAAGCAGATTTCTTTTTTTATAATAGAAAGGTTTTAAGACAATTTACAATTTTTATCAGAACAAGAACATTATTGCATACTCATATTAGTTATCGAGTGCTGTATTAATTATACCAGGAAGTAACTACACTCACTTCTAACGAAAGCAAACAGTTTTGTGACACAAAGTAATAATTCCGTACATTCATTAAACTCCGCCTATAGTTTTTACTTTATATAGAGGAAAATAATCCATATTAAGTGAATATAGGCTATATTTTCAATTATGTGTTGAAATTGATTACACTTTCAATTTCTACCGCCACCACCGTCATTAGTCCAACGACCACATCGCGTGAGTAACCGTTTTTTTCCAGTATATTACAAATATTCTTTAACTTTCGTCAAATCTCAGACTACCCGCCACAGTTTTATCACAGTCCCTTGCAATTATCGGGTGAAATTACCTATGCAGGATCGAGTTCAGCGTATACTGTGGGATTTATGCATCGAGTGCATAAGGACTATGTACGCTCGCCTTGTCCGATTGTAGCCAGATTAGCCCTCCTGTTCCGCAGAGATATGCGGGCTCATTTGCGTTTATCAATTCGCCTCGCAGAATTGCCCGCCGTTATTGTTTTAGGCGCCATAAACAAAAGTTGTTAGTTAAAATTTGGTACGAGTCCGTGCAGATAGTGTTATTGTCTGACGGATCCAATGAAATCAATTTGGACGCCGCGTGTTTGTCGCCCCGGCAATAATAACTTCGGCTTTCGGGCTATTTCAGTTATTTTTATTAACTGACGGCCGCGGTGGTTGTTTTCGTTTTGCGACGGCATTTCCGGTGCTTTTGTTTCCTACAGCAGGTATCAGTTCGGTCCAATTCACTGGGGTGGCAATAAATTTTCATAAACAGAATATGGAAAATGGTCTCTTTCATTTTTTTAACAAACCGTATTTGGAACTATATGTTTGATATACACAGTGTGGAAACTTATTTATGACATAATGAATTTTACAATGGAAACTCAGCAGGTTGGAGCTTTGCGTGGCTGATCTGGCCTGTCAAAAGCCGTAGTTTTTAAGGATCGCGCATGCGTGATTGGACAATGCGTGATGCGTTATTGCGCGATCACGCGAAAATTGACAGATAGAATTGTGAAGTTTTGCCTGCCAGTCAACTTTTGCGTGGTGTGTTTAGTGACTGTCAGTATGGTGTCCAAAAATTTTAACAAGGATTTAGATGAAAAATTGATGGATTTTATGAGAAACTATCCAGTTTTATACTTTATTAATTTTACTTCATTATCAATGAGATGTTTCTTTATCAAAACGTTAAAACATCCCTCTTGTTTTCTCCGTTGATGTATACCATTTTTATTGATCAAAGTGGCTAATAATAAGTCTTCTTCAGCTTCTTCATCCAAAAGATGGACAGCAGCTATAATTTTGTTGTTCATAGTGACAGAAAAATCGTATTTTAATAAAAATACTGACAAATTAATACGTATAACGCACTTTTTCACGTGTTTATAAAAACAAACTGTGATTATGCCACAGCGTGATCACGCAATAACGCATCACGGATGCGCGATTCTTAAAAACCACAACTTAAACTCTTATATTGCCGATAGACTGAAAAAGTTGGGCTTTTGTGTTTTGTGTTGTACTTCCGACAGTACACTGATGGAAAAAATTAGTATTTATAAGTAAAACCAATTTGTTGAGCACAGTTGCCTTCATATAAAAATATATTAAAGATAAAAAACGTCATACTCAGCCGCGTCAACGTTCTATAACGGAGATAATGTTATTTCAGTGCACGAAATTTATTTTGAAAGATATTTTCTATGCGTGTATTCTTACCAGCTTTCAATGAGTATACTGAAAATATTTTATCATTTTATCATGCCACATGTAAGGCAAATAACTGAAGAAGTTAAAACCTAGGAGGTCGGCGGGTCACATTGGAGTACCACCTTATGTGTTAAAAGGCTGTTCGGAATATTTAAAAAACCTCTTTTATATATCTATAACTTTTAATTCTCGAAAATAATAAATTTCCTAAATTATGGAAAATATCAATTATAATTAGTCCAATATACAAATTAGGTGACAAATTAAATATTGAAAATTATAGACTTATTGCGGCGCTGCCAGCCCCTGTTAAAGTTTTGGAACAGATATTGTATTCTTTGTTGTCGAACCATTTTAGTTGAATTGTTAGCTCAAGACAGCATGGATTTATTTTAGAACGGTCGCGCATTTGCTAATTCGCTAACATTTACTCATATTTACAGATTTTCGAAAGGCATTGGACAAGGTTGACAATGACGTATTAATAAAAAAGCTTTACATTTGTGGAGTTGCTCATGCTTTAATCTCACTAATTGTGTCATATCTTGTAGATCGTAGGTTCGTAGTAAGATTCAACGGCTCCTTTTCTGAGAAATATAGAGCAAATTTAGGTGTGCCTCAAGGTTCTAAGTTGGGCCCACTTCTATTTATATTTTTTATCAACGATCTACCTACTGTAATGCGTAATTCAAATTGTTTGATGTTTGTTGATGATCTAAAGTTTTACAGACGCATCGAATGTCTCAATGATAACTTTATTACAGCATGACATGGATGTAACTTTTGAATGGAGCTGGGCAAATAAGCTTGACACTTTAACATTCAGAAATGTTAGTCTATAGCATTTACACGTAATAAATAACCAATAATCATTCATTTGCAAATAGACCACATTAGGTTAAATAAAGTTAACATCATCAAGGATTTAGGAGTTACTATCGATTCTAAACTGTCTTACAAATTACATATTGAAAACATAACTGCCTCGGCTTATAAAACTTTAGGTTTTATTATAAGAGAATCGAAAAATTTTAATAACTTTAATACAATTATTCCTTTATATAATAGTCTGATTAGAACGAAGCTGGAATATGGTTTACTGTTGTGGCATTCACAACCCGAGATAAACATAAACAAAAAGTGTAAAAAAAGTACAAAAGAAGTTTTAGAAATATCTGCAGGCAATAATGAATGTTAAGTTATTGTAACCAAGTTAAATGAAGACAATACATATTAATTTAACATGTATTTATAAAACTACAGTATTTAATTTGTATTTATCGCCGGATCTGCATAATATACCTAATCATGTTCGGACAGTTTACTAATGCGTCAATGTAGTTAAGACAATGCCTTATTGTCGAGGATTACTAGTTTATAAAAAAGATTTTTGTACCACTCTTATATAGTAAGCAGTTTTAGTCCCTCAAAAACGGGAGCAAATTGAATCTATTACTCCCTAGGGTAAAAAAGCATAACCAACTCAATTAATGAATATTTTATCATATTTATTTACTATTCATATTTACATTAATATTTGAACCACCACTAATACTAAACAATGATGTTAATGAATTAATTTTGTTATTTGGTGTACTAATATCCACTTGCTTTAACTCGCTGGGCAGATTTTTATGGTGATAAATTAGAAATGTCATATTGACAATACTTTTTAAATTAGAAATATATTAACAATAATTATTTTTAATTCTTTTAATTAAAATGTTGAGTCGTACAAAATATAGTATATACACCTCGGGAGTACATGCTTTTTCTCCTCAGGGCTTTGTAGAGCCCTCGGGCTTTGCCCTCGTGCTACAAACGCACCTCGAGAAAAAATCATGCATTTTACTTCCTTGGTGTACAATCTACTATTGTATGTATCTGCATCTAGTCAGAATATAGTACAAGTGAAGTGAGGGTTTTACGTATGTTGCGGTTTTATATAAATGACATTTATATTTACACTGCTAAATTGATATTGAAAGGTTATAAAAATCTGAGTCTGTTTTCGCATTAAAATATTTCTTTTTCATTTACCAAGGCATCTTTACCCAAGGGTAAAGTCATCTTAGCATCATCTCTCGCATTCTACAACATTCTCCGAGTTTTTTTAAAGTATTTTTTGACAATAATAACATATTTATTTTCTGAATAAATTTGTTGACTGCGATATTAAAATGCATTGAGCGTGGCTTGAGAATTATAAAACTATTTTTTTTTGAAAAAGCCCATTAAAATAACTCTAAGTTAAGTTTTTTCTTAAATATACTCTAAGGGTAAACATTTTTTTAGTCTATACAGGGTGTCCACCTAGTGCGCGTAAGTCCAATATCTGGGTTAATAAAAGAGATAACTTAATTTTTTTTTCTCCAGGGTTGTCTAATATCCCGAGCTGCACAAAATGAAAATATATTTACATATTCAGGGTGTTCAGTTTTTCCTGGACAGGTACCAACTTCGTTTTTCTAAATGGAAATATATATTTTTTATTGCTTTTTCGAACTAAACCCTTGATTTTAGTAGGACTTTCATCAGCCTTCCCTATACCTAACTTAAACTGTTTTTGAAATATTGACGGGTGAATATTGACATTTTTGCAACTTTGACACCCTGTAAAATCTAAACGGTTTGAGATCAAGCAAAACGGTTTGCACATTCCTATCTTAACTTTTCATAAGCTATCGTTTGGTACTAATTTCAAATTTATACAGGAATAAAAAATTTTCAAAATTTTCAGAAAATTTTTAATTTTTTGATAATTCTGTAATTAGTACCAAACGATAGCTTATGAAAAGTTAAGATAGGAATGTGCAAACCGTTTTGCTTGATCTCAAACCGTTTAGATTTTACAGGGTGTCAAAGTTGCAAAAATGTCAATATTCACCCGTCAATATTTCAAAAACAGTTTAAGTTAGGTATAGGGAAGGCTGATGAAAGTCCTACTAAAATCAAGGGTTTAGTTCGAAAAAGCAATAAAAAATATATATTTCCATTTAGAAAAACGAAGTTGGTACCTACCTGTCCAGGAAAAACTGAACACCTTGAATATGTAAATATATTTTCATTTTGTGCAGCTCGGGATATTAGACAACCCTGTAGAAAAAAAAATTAAGTTATCTCTTTTATTAACCCAGATATTGGACTTACGCGCACTAGGTGGACACCCTGTATATTCTACTAACTCGGCTTGGGCTTTCATGTTCCTTTTAGGCAATTTTTTTACTGAAAACTTTTCATATTTTACCCATGTTCTCGGGAATTCTCGAAAATGATTTTGTGACAAGTTCAATTGGTTTGGCCATATCGCAATTTACATTCTATACTAAATTTGATCTGATCACCGTCAAAACAAACCAGTTTAATTGTAAATTTGGTGTAAGGATTTCATTTCAACTACCGAAGTAATTTATCATCCGAGGAGACATATTATTAATTAGGTAACTACTTAGAACAAAAACCATGAACTGACTGTTTCTATATTTGGTAGAAAGACTTTATGTAGGCTCTCATCATAACACTGTGATAAAAATCACTAATACAATTCAAAACAGTAATAGGTTGTAGAAACTACAACCTATTATTGTTTTGATTTTTTACTCCATTACGATTGGTTTGGATTATGTTGCGAAAACTACACAGAGGTGGCGCCAATAGGCCTTGCGTAGGGCTTGCGTACGCAAGGCTTACCTATTGTGCCAAATACTCAGGTCTTCGCATTCGTCGGTATGCTCACTTATATTGCACTGATGAGATCATAAAAAGGTCGAAACCGGTCTGCAATTAGTGGCATCCTACGATGTGTGGTCTTAGTATTTCCTCGTAGTTTTCGTTGCAATCCGAATCCTTGTATTTTGATTCTAACTGTGTTAGACAAAATACGGCAAATTTAGCTTTGTAATTCAGCGCTCGGCGCGGCATATTGCCAGGAGAATAGCTGTTTTAGCTTGATTTGTTTTAGTCCTTATTTAGATAAGGCGTTTGCAGATGGAGGATACTTAATGATGTCCGTTACTATTCGTAGTTATTTACTAATACAATTTTTAGATTTTTATATCTACTTTTTTTGTTTATTATATAGGAAGTTTAGATAAATGCCAATGAACTACTTTTATTGACTGATAACTTTTAAACAAGTGGATAAATCTTGAAATTATTTCCAGCAGTGAAAAAATCGTTTCCTAGGCAATAAATTGACTCCATTGCAACCATTTCTGAGGATTACTATTTATACCCCCACACAGAGTGATTTATAATGACTTTTGAAGCTAATTTAGAATGAATCAAGTATTTGAATGAATTTAGTGACTTTTTTGTTAAGTTTGTTGACGTACACGGGATGAACGAACCAGTCTGTATATTTTTTTTTGTGTATATTATGTGTTTTCTTTATTTTACCACTAGTCTTTTTTTATTTTTCGTCTTAGCTGAATTGTGCTAGGATGATCAGTATAGATTATTTTGAAAATGCTCTCATCTAGATGGAGCAAGACCCTATATTACTACACCTATTACTTAAAGATTGGTGTTTGAACAACTTTACTATGTGAAAGAAAGATGATATCTGAAAAATATAAAAACATAAAATTAAAGGAATATATAAAACTTCGTTTTCTGTGCAATCTGTTATGTAGCAAGACTCTTGAATATTATTTTAATTAAAATATTCAAAAACCATTTATAATTTTAATTAGTTCTATAACAGACTGCAGGTTTTATTAGAGAAGATACCTAGCGAAAAGTAACAGGCATACGACGTGGAATCCGCTAAAAGTTTAATTAACGGAAAAAAGTCCTTGCAAAATCCTCTGTGCTATCTTAAACTTGCTTTCTGAAGAGGTAACCGTCAAGCTAGTGTTTCATCAGTAAGGATTTGTAATACTTGTCTGAAAACTAAAAAGTTATTAGGTACTTGGTAATTTGCTAAATTAACATGGTTTTTAACACCAACTTAACATGTTTCATAACTGACTTATAATAATTGTTGTAATACCCACAAATTGAGCATTTATGGTAGTTTAACAATATAGGTACTGCGATTAAACATTAGCGAACCTTAAAATGAGGTAAATGAATGAGGATAACTACAAGTCTGCACATGTAAGCTCAAAAAATAAGTAAAATTGTCAATTTTTATGGTATCTAATCATTTAATGGTATCTATCTATTAATCCTAATAATAGACTTCCTCTTACATTCCATAATTATAACAACTGCGGAGCAAAAGTTTCAAAAGAAAGAAGATGTCGACAAAGTCTAGATGAAAAAATACATAAAAACCGAGGGGCGAATCACTGGGTTATTTTAGTGTACAAGCAGGTGGAATTTCGAGAAAAATTGAGGAATTTTGGGGAATTTCAAGGAATTGCAGAGAATTTCGGGGTATTTTGGGGAATTTCAGGGTATTTTATATATATTTTTGTTATACATGAGGGCCGACCTGAGGTTATACCTAATCCTGGACATTTTTTAGTAATATTTTACGTTATATTTTTGACAGATTTCATTATACTTCTTAAATTTCGAAAACATTTTTTGTTGGGTATGTCTTAGAAATGTTTTGTGATGGGTTCTATATTTTATATTATATTTTTGAGTCAGCCCAGTGAGAACAGGTTGGTTGTTTTAACGTGTATATAACGTTGCTGTAGTTGAATAAACGTTACTCGTTGAAAAAGCCAACGTTGTTTAAGAACCTACTTTCAATCAAACGTTAAGAACACGTCTATTCAACAATTGTTATCAACGTAAGGTGTAACTTAGACGTTATAAAAACGTGAATTTATTAGTAGAATTCAATGGGTAACGTTAACGTTAGAGAAACGTAGATTTTATAATAAAAAGTAACAACTTGATTGGTTTGTAACGTTTTTGCAACGTAAATAATTAGGTTATATTTAACTATAACCTACACGTTATATAAACGTTGAAAGAAACAATGTTTCAACTCTTTGTTTAATACTGGTAATATTTTCACGGGAAATTGACGTTGGTTAATCAAGTTAATTTACTCTATGACTGTTAACGTTAATTAAACGTAAATAGGCACGTAATTTTTAAGTGCAATTTGTACGTTAAAAGGACGTAAACTTTCTAATAAAAATTAACAGCTTAAGTAATTTTGGACGTTATTTCAACGTAAATAATAAGGTTATATTTAACTATTTTCTGCACGACATATAAACGTTAAAAGGAACAATATTTCAACACTTTGTTTAGTATTGCTAATATTTTCATGGGAAATTGACGTTGGTTAATCAAGTTAATTTGAGCTATGACTTTTAACATTATTTAAACGTAAATATGAACATAATTTTTAGGTGTAATTTGTACGTTAAAAGGACGTAAACTTTATAATAAAAAGTAATAGCTTGAGTGGTTTTGAACATTATTTCAACGTAATTATAAAGTTATATTTAACTAGAATCTGCACGTTATATAAACGTTAAGAGAAACAATATTTCAACTCTTTTGAACACAATAATTTTACGAGTATCTTTAATTTTTTACCTACAGATAATTTTATTAAAACAACATGAAAATGGTGAATCATTATTGACATTAATTTCAAGATCATAAGACAATTTTACACATATCTATGATTTTATACACAAGATGAAATGTCAAATTTTTCGTATTATCTATGGCAATAATAGCTATTAAATATTGGTATAGGTAGTTTATGTTTACGGCGATCTTAGAAACACTTGGCATTTCTGCACAAATTAAATCAATATTATTTTTCAGTGTACCGAATATTTTGTGCAGTTGAAGTGGAAAAATGTATTTATAAAAATTGCCATAAAGGCAATTCCTCGTCCCCCGGCTACGAACGAAAAACCAAATACAAATTCAGTTCAATTCAAATTTTTACGGGGTCAACATCAACAACCAATCAGCAAGCGGACATTTGATGGCTGATGTCAATTGTAATAATCGTGATTGGTCGTTGACACCCAAGTAAACAAGCATGATGTCAGTCGTTAGTTCCGCCAACCGCCACTTGTTCGTTCGTACTTCGTATCCAGTGATATGTGGCGTGTTCTGAGTTCTGGTGCAGTTAAAAAATTCTCACTATTGGCAGGCAATAACTAGTGAAAAGTAAGTTTATGAAACCATTTTTAGTGGATTGTTGTACTTTAGTTGCAAGTTTATGCATTACTGTTTTGTTTTCATACTAATAGTTTTCGTTGCATGTCCAGAAAAGGTATGTAGGTTAGGTACCCATACTCGTTTATTTCAATATGGCCGTGGCATCACAGGTGCTGTAGCTCATGCTTTTTTTATTGTTTTAACTTCTCTTCAACCTCTGCTAAATTTAGGTTTGCTTTGACGCTTGTCTCCGAAGAGGTAAGTAAATTAAATTTTGTCCTGCTTTGAAATTACTGTAAAATATTTATTTTTTGAGTTACCAGGTTGAAAAAATGATACAGGCTTTTCGTAGAAAAATATGCTATAAAAACTATAATAGGCGGGTGACATAACGTCGATGACTACGGATATACGTAACGATATAGGTGCCTACCTCCTGTACCTACCTAATTGATAGAAAAATGTTTATAATTAAATTATGTTACTTGGGTAACATAATTTACTACGTTATATTTACGTAACTAAGTACCTAACTAAGTAACTAGCTATAAGTAGGTACGTAAATAAGTACCTACTTATGATAGGTACTTATTTACTTCATTGTACAAAATGATATACTTTTTCTGACGGATGTGTTTTCTGAATTTTCATTTTTAATTCAACATACATTTTTTTACATACTGCTTGTACGTTATTTGAAAATCAATCGTGAAATATAAATTTTATTCTTTCTGGAACCCAAGATAATTATCTACTAGGGTTTATATTTTAGGTAATAAGAATATAAAGTAAATAATTCTGTTCTCTAATTTAATTTTTTTAACTCGAGGTAATGCTCAGAAATACTTCAGAAAGAACAAAAAGAATTGGTAAGCGGCAATTCGACCGCAGAGTAAAAATAACTTGCAATACCGTATTTTCTTGTTTAAATGAAACAGATTTACAACATAGCTCAGAAAATATACATGGGTCTCATATATGGGTTCATTTCAGTTCAATAAATAACTAACTAAGGTTTATCAGTGTTTTTTAATTTAATACCTACAAATCAGATAACCATTGTAACAGTGAAATACTAGGTGAAATGACTAACCACCACCTAGTAAGTAGAAAAGTTCCCTATTGAAAATTAACTTCTCAATTGTAAAGTGATAAATTCTGATTTGCAGTGAAAATGATTATTATCTAAACTAAAATACTTTTACTTTTCAGGTTCTCCGTACAAGAACAAATATGATATATTGTAGATATATTAAGTATTTTAAATAAATGTTTAGTCAGATGAAGTGGTATTATTATTGGTATAATTATTTTTCATTTAGCATTTAGAAGCTAACTTAAAATCAAAAATAAAAATGTTTTTAGAAACTACTATTTCATAACTTTAATCTCCTGGAGAAGCCCTAAAACATAATATATTGTTATATTCAAGCAGTGCCAAGTGGTGGAATTTGTATAAGTGATTTCCAAAAGTGTTGCATGTGAAAATTCGTCATCATCGTATCCGTGAACATCGTATTCTAACTATCAATGTTCTATTAACGTTGAGACCAACGTTACAGAACGCTAAGATCAACGTTAATAGAACATTGATACAGTTAGAATACGATGTTCGCGGATACGATTATGACCACGTTGATCTCAACGTTATAATCTCAACGTTATAGTAACGTTGATCTCAACGTTATAATAACGTTAAGCTCAACGTTATAATAACGTTAAGCTCAACGTTCTATAACGTTGATCTCAAACGTTCTATAACGTTGATCTCAAACGTTCTATCAACGTTGACCTCAAACGTTTTATCAACGTTGACAGATATTTGTAATGTGTCTGAAACACGTTTCTAACACACGTTGTATTAACGTTTTGTAGCGGTTAAATACTAGTTGTTTTACGATCAAATTCAACGTTTAATAAACTTGTTATAGAGACGTAGTATATTAAGTTATAAATAACGTTTTAAATAAAGTTATAATAAACGTTATTAAAATGTTGTAACATGCGTTGAAATATACGTTGAACCGCGGGACATTCTTCCGTTGATTCAACGTCGTAATGCAAAGGTTACTCAACGGTCGGTTACCGTCAATTTCAACGTTATTTTAACGTTTGTGTTCTTGCTGGGAGTATTTGTATGAATGAATTTACCTTAGTTTAGTTTTATTTTTTACCAAAGAACGTTTTATCTTTTGTTGTTGATAAATGCATAGTATAAATAAATATACTATGGTATATGTGTTTTATTTGTTTTTAGTATAGCATAAATAAATGTTACAAAAACTTAATTTGTGTCTGTCGTGTTAGCACATAATAATGGGTACCTATTTTGTTGGGAATTTCAAATCGCTATGGGAAACTGCGGGGTATTTTGGAGAATTTCTGGAAATTGCGAATTTTAAACGTTTGGGGGTATTTCAGGGAATTTTTGGGAAATTTCGGGGATTTTTCACTGCAGGGGGAATTCCAGTGCACAAATTTTTTTAGTGATTCACCTCTAGTTAAAAACAGAATACCAGAGGGGGAAAACAATGGAAAAGTGGACAAAGAGTGGTTATTAAAATTAAGTCAAACAACGGTACTAAAGGAAAATGAGGTACAGTCTAGCGACAGGTTAGGTTTTTGATCAGCGACGTAAGGGGAAAGCCTACAAAAAATTGTATAGATGTTCCACCAAATATAACGATCAGTAGCATACGGATATCGTATGGTGAAACTTCATTCAAAAATATTATATTTTCTTAATTTTCTCATTATTTTCTTTAAACTTGTTTTGCAAAATCAAGTTAGATCATGTCTCACCTAAGTAAATAATATTGGGGCCTTCTTTGCGAAATTTTTTAATAGTTCCTATATATTTATACTGCCAGTGCAAAATATTCAGCCTCTTCATTAATATGTTTCGTTTATTTTGGCATTTTCCCTAATAAAAACCATTTGCCTTAAGTAGCTTCTTCAGGGAGTCTTTTCCGTAAGGAAATTCCATGTCCTCTTTTAATTTTTGGAATAACTTCCTTGTTGTCGGCACAACCTTAAATTCTAAATGGAATTTTTCAATGGTGCGGTCCGCCTTATTATTTAAAAATCAAAATCATCTATTTTTGGACCACTGTCCTCTACATTATAAAATAATAACAGTATAACAATAAATAACAGTATAATAATAAATAACAGGATAACATTTACTATCACTTCCCTTGTTTGTCTACGAACCATTTTTCCATGCATTTTTTTGCATGCAAAGCATTATTTATTACTCATTATATTAAGAGCGTAAAATATATCTAATAGGGAAATACCCTAACCCATTATGCACTCCTTTGCATAGGTACCTTTGAATTGCGCCGGCATGCACTTGTTTATTTTTATGAATAAATAAGAATTCGATTAGCCACCTGTTTCAGGACAAACTCTGACTTGAGTCCCCATGATTTAATTTAAAAAAAATACATAAGTATATATAAAATCGTTTAGTGACAAAGTTTTTATCGTCACTCAACGATAAAATACAACGCAACTATTCCTAATAAATATGCTCTTTTTCAATACTTTTGTACTGACAAAACCAGTATGGTTTTTAGCCAAATTTTTATAAAAAATGATTTGGCAACACTGTATTCCAGTCGGAGATTGGTCGGACTTGAGTGCAGCTCCACCTTTACCTTTATCTTTACCCTTTACCACTGGTATCTAATAGTAGATCTAATCAGACAACAGAGGAGTCTCCAGAGCCACAAGAAGAGCCGTCTGACGAACCTGGGCCTTCCAAAAGAACACGACTGTCTCGCTAAGTGCGTAAAGGTAAGCCTAATATTAGATATCCTTCGTTGTAATTTATTATAAAATTGATTAAGCAATAAATACTAATTTACACTGTGTTCTGTATTTCTGTCGCCGAAGTCAGCTGAGGTCCTGCCTCACGTTCAATATTTCACGTCTAAGGTCCCTCAAACTACCAAAATATTTTTATACAATTTTGATAAATTTAGGTATGCGTTATTATTAATTGAACTCAATTTCATTTTGCATGATATAAAACCATTTTCCACTGAGTTATGTCTTTCTTATCCTTTACAAAAGTCCTGCAATTCGTCAGGCTCCATTTCTTGAAAAACTCAGTTTTCCTTAATTTTTTGTTATTTCCTGATAACAAGGGAACTACTGGCCCTACAGTGTTTGGCTTATGCTTAAATTGAAGCTAAATAACTCCTCTACAACTTTATTTTCCATGACTTTACTGTAGCCTAAGTATTTTAGCCGAGAAAACAATAATTTCGAACTTTTTGGGAAAAATAGCCAATTTTTGAAGTGCTGTATCTCGCGATCTATTAGATCTATGAAGCTGTTCCACTCAAATTGTAGTAAATTTAGTCTACTTTAAAATTGTATAGAACTACTTTTTCCGTAGGATGCACCATTTAGAAGTTATAAACCAAAAACTTAAAAAAGTCCGAAAAAAGAAAGGTTTATCGAGCACCACGCAGTTAGCACAGATCTTTCGAAGCTGCAAACTTGGTTTTATACTATTGTTACCTATCCTAACAACATTCCAAAAAATCAGAACTGTGCAATTTTTTGCGACCTAACGCGATTTTTATGTCTATGGTGACTGGGCTATAATGTAACTCACCAGTTCTCTTCTCAGCGTCTCTGAAAGTAACTTCTTCCAGCACAACTCCATGACTGCGTCCTTTGGAGTTTAAGGCGAACACGACGATCCGGAACGTCACATCCGGCTCCAGGTTGTCCAAGAAGAAATAAGGCTCCGCATAAGACGTCATGTTGAACCTCGGCACGCCGGAGTTGGCCGAGTACAGCTCGAGGAGGAAGTGCTGCGGCAAGCCGCCGTCGAAGGCGGGCAGGCAGAACACCTCGACGCTGCTGCTGGTCTGGTTCGACAAGGAACAGTTCTTCACAGGAAAGGGTTTACCTAGAATAAGAAACAAAATTCATGGCGTTTTCATTATTTACTCATTTTTTATTTATTTTAGAGTATTCTAGAGTTGCTCAGACATCAAAATCTAATTAGAGGGCAGGAAAAAGCAATTAGTATTAAAGCAAGTATAAATAACAATATACATATAAGTATTCAAAATATAAAACAGTAATATATAAAAAAGTAGCAAATGTATCATATAGTCCGGGAGATAGGAGTCCATTTTAGTGGTGTTTTTATTCCGCTAAATTATCTTAATTCATCAGTAGTTTTAGTTGAGACGTAAAGTGAAAGTCTTGTAAAAGTTTTTAAAAATAATTGTTTTTAAAGTTATATTAAGTAGATGAACTAATTTTTTTTTATAAATTTTCTAACAATATAATGTTTGTGCTACATATGTCGTTAATAAATAAAACAAATAGAAGTGGCCCGCGTACCGTACCCTGTGAAACACCTGATGTCGCATTAATGTCAACGGATTTAAAACCCCGATATTGAACGTTTAAACCTCTAATAATAGATATGTATGAACTAAAAACTTTAAGGAAGTCGAATATTAGAGCAAATGCCATCACTAAAGGCTGCAGATAGATCTGCCGATATAATATCAACTTGGCCGTGTCTTATCCAACTTGGTCACAATAAAATGTGTAATATTTATATATTTTCTGAGTTTTTTACTTTACAGGTGACATAATCTCAAAAGCATTCATAATAAATCACACAGCTGGTCACAAAGAGTTGCTGAATTTTCCCGCAAGCTGCGGGCGTCGGCCATGGTCATAGTCGGTCACAGTTCGTTGTTAAACATCTTTCTAGATCTAGAGACATTGCTAAAAAATGACCGTTGGCTGACCAAATACATTAGTTTTAATGCGAATTTACAGATCTGCAATAAGGTGAGGAAAAATAAACTGTGCGATAAACCTTTGTTGTGTTTTAACAAAAGGGATGACTTAATTTTTATATTGATTGCTTTTAATAATTTGCCATTTGCATTATTTTTATCATTTCAAATATTTTATACAAATAAAATTTGTACTTTTACAATTTGATCTAAAAGAGAGACAGAGAGCAGCTATTAAGAATATTCAGACCCAATTTCAAAATACTCAAGTTGAGACAGATTTACAAACTATTTGAAGGAGATGCCGAAAATAACTACTGCACGGCCCATGTGCCCAAACTGGAGTAGTTGTTTTCAGCATTTTCTTCAAATAAATATTTAGGAATGCACAAAGAGAATGTAATGCTGGATTTAGAGCTTATTTGTTTCAAGTTCATAATACGTAAATGTTTAAAAATTAAAATATTTAGGAAAAATTATGTGTTAACATAAATAAAAGAGAAACTATAATAATATAAACATTTTATTTTATTAAACTCAAATCTGCAAACATTTCTTCTATGTATGTTGGTTAAAAACAATTTATAATTTTATTTTCTTCATAAATACTGTAGAGTACTGCAAACTCTATTAAGTTCAGTTACAATACTGCTCTATTTTGCCTAGCCTGACAACCAACTGTACATATAAATTGCTGATATTTACATATAGTTGGAATTGTTATGTTTGGTATCTTTTTTCAGTATCAAAATAAAAGATAACATAATTTTCACATTTAATTACATTAGGCAAATACGTCGCATTAAGAATTTATTATATAAATTCAACAAGTGGGAAAGAGAAATAATGGTAATTTATGGTTACTTGTGATGATTAAAGATAGTAGAAGTGTTAATGGCACAAAGTTTTCCAACGATTTCCATAAGCGGCTGTGATGTTATCCGTATGACACATAATATTAAGGACACCTTGTGATAGAAAACCTAATAGGAAATTTCAGTTATCTATTGATTTATTTTAATTATTTCTTTGATCTGGTATTTGGTAAAAAAATACTAAAAAATATGCAAGTAAAGTACGCAGTGTAACAAATAGGTAAGAATGATAAGGAACAGATTATTAGAAACAAAAATATAAATAAATGGAAACGGTTAATTGCTAATTAATACAGGTACAACCCGATGATACCATTAAAACCGTATTCTTCCTTAAAAATTGTAAAAAAAGATAGAGTATATCTCATTCCTAGAAATAATATTTCAAAATACGAAACTATCACTTACATTGACCCAGATATAAAATAGAAAAAAAAAATAGAAAACTAATATTGCTTATAAAACAACCTCGGAAACTAGACTCTACGTTCAACTAGAGACTACGTTTCACCTCTATTGACTCTGTTTTAATAGTTTTGTTATTCTTAATTAAAAATAGCTTTTATAAGGTCATCCAGCTTTGCAATTGTAAATAAGTAACAAGTTTATACTGTTAGCAAATCGCTGGCACAGTGTCTGAGTGCAGCATTGCCATATCTACTTTTCCCTCAGCCTTAGGGAAATTGTGCACAATCTGACAACACCGCTTCTGGGGGTGCCAGGGACAGCCCCCCCAAGGGCGAAGCCTCAACCCTCAACTGACTAATGAGCCAAGAATTGAGGACTTTCCTTTGTTACTGACATTCCCTTGGTATAATGATATTGTATGTGCTGTCCATATATATATAATACCTACTACTGCATCGCGTATTCCTATGGTAGCCCATAAACGGTTTCTCCGAAAACATTGAAGGCTAAAAGATGTAGTGCTAGACCCTTCGATGGAATTTGGTTCGACTCGCGCATGCTCGCAGAGTTTTGATCTCTACGGTTACGGATCTGACAGAATTTAATTTGACATTTAAACTAATTCCGACCTTCAATTTTTTTTTTAAAGAAGTCGTTAGACAAAGATGTAATATTTTGCTACATGCCTATTGGATTATGCAAAATTCGTGCGCATGTGCATATTTGACCAAGTTCTCTGGAGTAGGATAGAGATAGCCTGTAGACGCCGCGACGTCTACATACTATCTGTAATATAGTAGTATTATATGTATATATGGTGTGGTCAGCCTGTGTGGAAATAATTATGACAACAGTGTGACGTATGTTTTTGAAAACATAAAAATTTGCGAAAATGTACCTACATAGTATAGAAGCAAGATAAATACATTTAGCATGATAGATCATCATGTTGTAAGCTGTGCTGTTTTTAGAAATGAGATTTAGAACTAATAACCCAGGCGGTAATATTTGAGACACCAAACTTTTCGAAATAATATTGGTTAAATAACAATTTTTGATGCATTACACATCACATTTATTACATTCAGATGCTGCTAGCGTCGTCGTCTACCATTTCCAATTATATTCATGGACGAGTTCAGTATCTAATTACCGATGTTTAAATAGTAAATTACTTCCACGGCACATCTCTAAGACCGTCGGGGAGGTGGGTGTTTCTCATTTAATAGTCCCCGGCAGTGGATACATTAAAGCCAGCACTGTTTCTAAGTATAAGTATAATCAGGAGCAGCTTATTGATTGTTATTGAATTTCAGGTGTATTTCTGTAATAGGAACATTATATAATTGCTTCACGGGATATACGACAAGAATATATATAACAGGATGTATTTGTCTTGAATTTGTATTTAACAATATTGGCTATTTTAAATGTGAAATAACATATAATTATAGTCCGTCGGATGGAGCGCGAAAAGCCTTCTAGTTTCGGAGCTAAAAAAACTGAGGTATTACCAAATGGGACTTTCACCATTCGAAAAGGCATGTTTTCTTACATAGAAAATCGAAATTGACGACTCTCTCCATTGGTCGAGATAAAAGATATAGACAAAAAACTGGAAAAATACTGAAATATTTTTTTTTAACTTTGAACACTCATAACTTTTTTTCTAAAGAATATAGAACAACAATTTTTTTTATGTTTTATTCCTCATTCAATTTCCTTTCTTTTGGTATATATTTCATTTAAATAAAATTATAAACTATATTTAAAAAACAGTAATATTTAAAGAAAGACAACAAATTACCAAACATTTTTTAAACTTACCTCACCATAACTTTCTTATGCAAAGAGTTATTTCAATTTTTTTTTTCCAAAAACTGCGCAATTTAATGGACTTCATTTTGTCTCGGTTAACATGGGGTCTATTTTTAAAAATAAAACCGGTAGCGGCTTTTAAACCTCGGGGCGCATGCCTCTGCGGCGGGCTAGACGGCGATTTTTTCCCATCGCGATCTCTGCACCCGCGCCTAGTTAAGTATTTAATTTGGTATATTATTTGCTCTTTGCAGTGAGAAGAGGTCGTAAGTTTTATTCTAAAAATGTTGTGTTTTGTTTTATTTTTAAGTGCTGAAACGTTTGAAGTGGTTTTATTTTAATGAATCTTAATATTTGGTGATGGATAGACAGTTATTAATTTATTTCTGATACAAGGATTATTTTTCACATGGTATCCTCCAATAAAAATGGTAGACTGTAATTTATTAGTATCTTACTCACAAAAAATTTAGTAATAGTAATACCACCAAAGAAATATTCATGGAACGTCACACAAATATGACAATTAACAAAAAAACGATATATTCCTATTCACCTCATTACAAAAAAAGGGGTGAATTTTATTTAATTTTAAATTGGCATGTAGGCTTAACAAGTTTTCACAACCTCACAGGATGTAATACGATTCTTAGGAAAATTATTTTTCCGAAAAACGCAGAGACAGGTCGATTTTTGATCCAAGGGAGACATATTTTCACATAAATTACTTGTTACAGACTTTACCCCTCTGGGGAGGAAAGCGACCCCCAAAAATCTTGATAGGGAAGGAGGGTTAAGTAACACATCGTTTGAAAGCTACTCTTATTCTCTACACACACTACACTACACAACCGTCTTTTGTTTTTTGAATTTCATCGATAAGATTCGGAGATACAGGTTATTAATAAAAAAACCCTACATCTTACAAATTTATTTGCAAATTACTACACCAGTGATCAAATTAATGACCTCCTGTCTCCATATAGTAACGTAAGTTTTGTAAAAAGCATTCACGCACATTTTGTAACATTTCTGGAGTAACTTGGCGACATTCGTTGACAATGCGTTGTCGTAGATCTTGAAGGGAAATAGGTCGAGTGAAATAAATTTTGGATTTTAAGTGACCCCACAAGAAAAAGTCCAAAGGAGACAAATCCGGCGATCACGCAGGCCATTCTATGACGCCTTTTTTCCCCAATTCACTGATTCTCAAACCTACGATCAAGATAGATAGATGCCCTGTCAAAAAGGCAGGGTGTAGTGTGGTGGAGCTCCATCTGTTGGAATATCAACCGGTCTTCGAAATAATTCTCATTATTCTCGATAATGTTTGTCAACGCTGGATCAATGTTGTTCTCCAACAAATCCAGGTACATCTGACAGGTGAGATTACCTGGTAAGAAAAAATAAGGTCAGCAAAAATTCCAGCCCATGCATTTAATTTTTCCGGATGTTATGTATGACTCTCATAAAATATTCTGGGGTTAGAATCGGACCAATCACGACAATTAACACGATTGACGATGCCATTAACAGAAAAAGAACGTACATCCGAGAAGCAGATGTTAAAAATAATATCAGGATTTTAACAGCTCGTTCACTCATTATTTCACAAAATTGTAGTTGGCGGTTAAAGGTATCTTCATTAAGTTCCTATGCAACGTGAATTTAATTCACCTTGCATAGCAGTGACCACTATTGTCTTTGAGGGAGCAGGAAGACAATCCTACTTATTTATTTGAGTAATGCAACGGCAGTTGCGGCACATTGGCTGTGGAGTAGTTGTTTTGGCATCTCCTTAAAATGGATAAGTAGGATTGTCTTCCTCAAAGACAATAGAGGCCACTGCTGCAATGGCACCTGACGTACAGGCGTTGTCTGATCTAACAGTGACCCGGTTGCTTCAAAATTATTTATTAGACGGCGAATTGTGGACTCTGAAGGACGACCATCGACACCATAAATTGGCCGAAGTGCACGAAACGTTTGCCGAATAGAACATTGATTTTGATAATAAGTTTTAACCATTCCGAGGCGTTGTTGAATCGTATAGCGTTCCATAATGAAATGTAAAGACTAACTGAATACGTCTGTCAAAGATACAACCTGTCTGACTACCGAATTCATCATACGCTGTTGCCAAACATCGAGCGTTCCTATTGAAAAACCCTTTACTATATTATATTAATATTGTGGACACAAGTCGCGTAGGCCGAGTTGTTTTCCGTTTTTCTATCAAATGCGAAAACGTTTTCTTTACTGACTAAATTTTATATTTCTTCATTCTTCGAACTGAATGACTTTTCTTAAAAAGTGGCAACAACGCACAACATGTCAGGAATGGATAGAATGCGCCTTTGTACAACTCATTGAAAATGCTGCCTGCCCCTTACTGGTTACATCCACTACCTGAGTAGAATTCAGATGTGTAGCACGGTTTTAGTACTTCGTGCGCATTGCTTATTCGTCTTTTTGTGTTTTCTAATGGCTGCTTACAATAGCTTGATATGAAGGTTTATGTGATGGTGATATTAATATAATATTGTACATTGGCTCAATGTTATTAACTGAAAGTAACATAGTGTAAATGAGTAGTGTAAATTCGCGGGCCTATAGCCGGCACTGACTTTACTAGGGTTTCTGGTCATTGCACTATAAAACTTTTTAAATCGACTCTCAATAACACATAGATTTTATTCTCCTATAAAAGAATATTCTTAATAAACTCAATAGTATTTTTAAATGCTACAATTTATCCATACTTTATACTAATAGTTGCGTAGCATATTGAGGGCCATCAACTATTTTTAAATTTGAGTTACTTAGCCTTGTGGTTATAGAAGGTTAAAAACCTAGGTATCAAGAAAAATTATATCTAAATGGAGTTTCAAATGCCAAAAGCAGGAAACGTATCGACCGCGATAAGTAACATTAAGCATAAAAAAATTTAAATAATGATGAAGTTTACGATAAATAACGTGAGGACAACTTGCGGCACGCAAGGTAGATCCATTATCCTACTTCGCTAAAGACAGGATGAAATATTTTACCTTGTAAATGGACTTGGAATAGTTGCTAATTTGTGCCAGAGTATGCAATCATGAAGCCATTAGTAGACCAAAGTTAAAAATGTAATTCTAAGCGAGTCTCTTAGAAACGTAGACCGAATCTTAACTTGACACATGGTTGTAAATCGTCCTATATAGTCAGAGGGAGAATTTAGTTATTAATAATAAATGTGTTTCTTCTCAGTTCTATATTCTGAATATTATGAAGATTTCTCTTCATGTATACGTATTTAAGATATATTTCTCTTCACATCCTTGGAAGAATCTGTTGATTCTTTTTTTTAAATATTATATTGGTATATAATTTGGTATGCCTTAGTGTAAGCTATGACATGTCAAAATAAAGCACCTACCATATTGGAATAGTAGCAAAGTTAATAGAAATAATTCACCTTTCAAAGAACATATTTTTATGCATGTTATTGTGGTACTATATAAATTGTAAATCATTCAAATATTATATACCTAGTAGTATTCCTGTTAAAAAATATCAGTTGACTTAGAAAATCATGTAACGTTTTTTGAAATTTCTAAGTTATAACATATCCTGGAACGTTATAAGAAAACCTATTTTTGAGGAAAAATCAAGAGAGAAGGAACATGAGAAAAATTAGGAAAAATGCAATGTTGCTGGAGACTAGACTAAAGTAGAGATTCCCATAAAAAGGGGAAATGTTCGA
Organism: Pogonocherus hispidulus; assembly: GCA_963924545.1. Taxonomy (NCBI): domain Eukaryota; kingdom Metazoa; phylum Arthropoda; class Insecta; order Coleoptera; family Cerambycidae; genus Pogonocherus; species Pogonocherus hispidulus. The sequence continues at coordinate 83,528,610 of OZ004693.1, forward strand.
GTTATAACGTTTTCAAAATTAAAAAACAAATCAATTTTTATTCTACACTAGGTGAAAATCCTATTTTCCTGAGCCTCTAGAGGCGTGAAAGTAGACTTTTGCACGGCTAGGCGTGAAAAAAAATGAAAAAACTATTTTATCAGTAGGTGGCGCATCAATTACTGTCATTGCAGTGCCATTTAATTTCATATTACAATAGTACTTTGAGTACTTAAGCGAAAAAGTGAACGTTTTCCTCATGATTTATTTTCAACAACAGTTTTAGAACACACTCAGTTATCGGGTTTATCTAAACAAGGTATTGCCTTTGCTATAACTGCACTATTCATAATCCCGTATTTAATATCGATATTTCAAAGAACAAATTTTTTGGTAATTAATTATTGTTACAGGTATAAAAAAGTTTTAAAGTTTATGATTTTTTTTCTTATATAGGAAAAAATATGTGTGCACCATCGCGGGAAAGTGGTTTTCCGGTCTTCCAGAGATGGCCAGGCTCGATGGCCATTAATTTTTTATCTATACACAATTTTTCACACCCTTCACCGTTTAGCAATCTGATTTTCTTAACAAGTATATTTTTTATGACAGGTACGTGTTAATATATTAAATGGCATACCGCAGTATGCCATGAATTGCGAGTTGATGCCAAATTTGTTAAACTTATTTCAAGCGGTTTAGAAATAAAAAAAATTAAATTGTTTTTTTGTAATCTTGATAACCCTTTAGCTCGAAAACGACAGCTTTACGTTTGTTTAAAATTAGGTCTCGTAATTTGAGTCATAGTATACACCCCTGGATTTTTTGAATCCATTTATATATTATACAGGGTGAGTCAGTTTATACTAGCAGGACTCTGGTATTCGATAGAACACCTGATTTTAAGTTAAGTTTGTCATATAAACATATGTCGGGAATCGCTTCGTTTTTGAGATACAGGGTGTCAAAGTTTTGTTTTTTTTTTTAGTATTTTCCACACAGCTCCTATAGTTTTTAAGATAATTTATTCAAATTTTTACCATAGATTACTTATGATGGTTCACAAGTTTTGACATATGTAAACAATTTGAAAACGTACAGGGTGATATTTTTTCGGAGGTCTGGCCCCTTTTTCCGTCCAGAACTTTTTTGTGGTACGCCACTGACTGCTTATTTTCCAAAATTTGGATTCCACGTTCAATTTAGAAAAATTTTCGTGTCTTGCATTTTTATCGTAGCTGTAAGAGTTGTCGAGTAAATTGAAGAAATCTCTGAAAGAATGTTTTAAAAAAAATAGTTTTATAAAAATTTTCACTAAAAACAATTATTATTGTCAAACGAAAGTTCATTAATCTAAATTGTCAAAGGTTATATACTTACAGTACAACTTTTGCCACTAATTATTAATTTTTTTGTAGCATTTCAGAGACTTAATAACTAAGTAAAATAATTAAGAACTAATAATAAACCAAGGCAAATACAAATAACTCTACAAATAACCCGAAATAATTTTATTTTCAAAATGTGATCCATTTTTTGTTGGATACATAATCGGCATCGCGTTTCAATAGACCTTCTTGCTGAAACTAAGTGATGAACTCATATGTCTTCGCAAGCATGTCTTATACGCCCTCTAAGATCGTCAACATCTTGAACAGGAGGTGCATACACTTTTTCTTTAAGAAAGCCCCACACAAAAAATCCATAGGTGTTATATCTGGGGAACCTGGGGGCCGTGCGATTGGACCTCCACGTTTAATCCACCTCTCTGGATAATTGTCGTCTAACCAAGCTCATACATTTCTTCCAAAATGAGCTGGGCAGCAATCCAATGGGAACCAAGCTTGCTGTCTTAAATTTAGAGGGACATCTTCCCACATATTAGGATGCTCGGTTTCTAGAAACTAAGAAGTTTTGCGAACTGACCCTTTCTGGCAAAAAATATGGTCCAAATAAACGATTTTCAAAAATTCCTACCCATACGTTAATGCTAAACTTATTTTGGATTTTTTTGGCCTAATAGCACGTGGATTTTGCTCTGCCCAAATATGTTGATGTTTGAAATTTACTATCCCACGTCGGGTAAAGCAAGAATCATCAGTCCATAATACGTTGGATAAGAAAGTTCTATTATTTTCGAATGTGTTAAGGATCCAACGACAAAACTTCACTCTGCGTTGTTCGTCGCCAGAACGTAGACCTTGGTTTATTGTTAATTCTTAATTATTTTACTTAGTTATTAAAAGTCTTTGAAATGCTACAAAAACATAAATAATTAGTGGCAAAAGTTGTATTGTTATATGTAACCTTTGACAATTTAGATTAATGAACTTTCGTTTGACAATAAAATATTCTTTCATAGACTTTTTCAAATTACTCGACAACTGTTACAGCTACGATAAAAATGCAAGAGACAAAGAAGTTTCTAAATTGAACATGGAATCAAAATTTTGGCAAATTAGCAGTCAGTGGCGCACCACAAAAAAGTTCTGGACGATAAAAGGAGGCCTGACCCCTGAAAAAATATCACCCTGTACGTTTTCAAATTGTTTACATATGTTAAAATTTGTGGACCATCATAGGTAATCTACCGTAAAAATTTGAATAAATTATCTTAAAAACTATAGGAGCTATGTGGAAAATACTAAAAAAAAAACAAAACTTTGACACCCTGTATCTCAAAAACGAAGCGATTCCGGACATATGTTTATATGACAAACTTCACTTAAAATAAGGTACTCTATCAAATGCCAGAGTCCTGCTAGTATAAACTGACTCACCCTGTATATTATAGAAAACACCCTGCATATTTATTATCCGCAAGGTCTTTTAAAATGCTTCACCAACAATTTTTTAATAGATAATAGTAATTCAAGCGTTTCAGATTGATAACAATATGCATTGAAAAATTTTTAGACGCCACAATGTAAACGACTCGATTATATCTACTTGGGTACATATTAAGTTAAAAGCGTTTATATTTACTGCGATATATCAAAGTACCTAGCAATTACTCTGATTATTAGTTTCATTTAATTAAACGGTATTTAACCGTCCTGACTACAATTAGTTCACTTGTAAAGACATAAATAATTCAACTGAAAAAGGCACCGTACATTTTCAGCATTAATATTACATGATTATTTTTAAAACATTGTTGACCATTAATGCAAAATAATTGTCTACTAATACACATTTAATTTGTTTGAGTTGACGCATATTACACCTAGATCGGTAAATCAATACAGCTTGTAACTCGTAGAAATATATATTTTACACTTGTTTAAGTGACTTTCAAAGGCAAATATTGAATAAATTTGTTTTTAAAGCAGTGAAAACGTTTGTAAAGATTTACTATTTATAAAACATACAAGTTTTTAAACTTGTGAAGTTTAACATTGGCGCCTTCGGCAGATTTTGAATTTCCAGGGTTTCCCTGAAATGAATAATACCAGTGACAAAACGATAAGTCGTTATTGGTGTCAAAATAAGATCATTAAATGTATTTTATTTATAATAATTATGTACTTATATTACATAAAAATGCGCCGTTAATATTTTAGATGATGTTAAAAAACAATTTTTTAATTGTAAAACGATTCCGTGTCAATCACTTCGAAGGAAATTTGGTTTGAGAATATAGATTTTTAAGTGACATTTTTTGTGTGGGTGATAGAAGAATATTAAGTAAAAACTTACCCTACTACTTCACTAATATTTTCTTTAATCAAGATTTATTGATATCAGCTGCATAATGTGTATTACAAATACAATGCGATTGAAACTTCTGCTTCCTTTAAAAAACATCGTTATCTTTACAGAATTAATTACAGAATAATTATAGCTTTTATTTTTGAAAATAATTTCATTATTTTGAATGCAAGCCTAATTTAAAAAAATATTATCTTGAACTTAGAAAACGGTTAGAAATTATGCGATTTTGCAAAAAACATTCTTTTTAGGAAAATCTGATCGTTTGCAGAAAAAAGTAACGTTAATCGGGTTCTATGAACAAAAATTACGCTTATAAATGACACGGAAGACATGAAAAATTGTTACATAATACATAACTTGTGTTTACAGACAAAATTTCATTTAAATCAATAAATATATAGCATAATTTTTAGATTGTTTGGAGCTTCAATTATATACCTAGATACTTGTTTTAGAGCTACCTCTCTAAAACATCCTGTATATCAATAAGATAATATCGATACAGTGAAGTATTTTCTAAGTATAAATCCGGGTTACAATTTTCAGTTCTCTGTTTTGCAGAGATTTTGCCAGGAAGTCTTTTTTGAATATTTTTTTCTTTAAATCCTAATAGCTTCATAACAGTAAAAGATAGGTGTAGGATATCATTAACCACATCGACTAAGAATTTTGAGGGATACCAAAAGTAATTAGATATATAAGGTGTCCTATTTAACACAAGAAATTTTACGCCTGGATCCCTGAAAAACTAAACATCCTGTATATAGTTAAGGAAGCAATAAAAATTAAAAATATTGATAAGACAAAAAACACTTGTATTTAATTTTGTCTTTACCTCTTATACTTTCTGATATAGGAGGTAGAAGATATTATTTTGTACCCTCTGTACAAATAAAGGGCTGCTATTTGGTACTTTGGTTAATTGGAAACCCACATGGAACGTTTGGCGTTTTACATGTTTATATCCACCTAAATTTTTTAATATTTGCTCCCACTTACCGGCTGCAACTACCTGAAAGACGCACGGTTCGACCTGGTGGCCCACGGCGTTAACAGCCCAACAAGACAGTGACCCGTAGTCCAGCTCCGTGACGGGCGTGTAGCGCAACACGCTGACGCTGCCGTTGCTTGTTTTGGTGAACAGCTCGGCCGCCACGTCGAGCGTTTCTCCAGAGTTGTTGAACTTCCAACGATAGCTCATCGCCGGCGGGTCGGATTCAATCTCACAAATAATGTCGACGCTCTCGCCTCGGGAGGCGCCCACCACCATGACTTTGTCGTGCTTACAGGTCGGGGCATCTGAAAAGATATACAATCATTTGTTTTTTTTAGGGTGAAAACTAATGAGTGCAAAAGACGACTTTACATGGACGGCAAATACTACTATCTACAAAAGCGTAGAAAGGACATCGTGTGAAATAATTTTATAATTGCCAGTTTAAACTGTCAATTATAGATAATTGTCAGTTTAAACTGGCAATTATACATAATTGTCGATTTAAACTGTCAATTATACTTAATTGCCAGATCAAACTGACAATTATTTATTTATTTATTTATTTATTTAGAGTACAGCTGCCCAGACAGATCAAAATCCAATTACAGGGCAGGAAAATATGCAAAAAAGTGAGAATACAACAATATACATATACAATAAATTAGCAAACACAAATATAAAAACACTATATATAAAAAATATTAATAAATAAAACATTTACAAATAAATCAAAAGATCAGATAAAAAAATAGGTAACAAATAGCAAATAGCATGAAATTATCAAAAAATACAACTAAACATACAAATGTGATAACAATTTAAAACAAGTTTTGTGCCTAACTTAAAATACATTGCCTGATGTTATGTACTGAATAATTAAAAATGTCTAAATTTAAATGAAAATTCATATAATTAGAACACATTCTATATAATGGGGAATATTTCAGTACATTTGTTCTTGTAGTTGCTAAATAAAATAATGCATATGTGCGAGTATATACATTGGGGACATTGAAATAAATATGCTGTAAGATGTCTGGACAATCAATTAAATTACACAGTAGTTTGAATAAAAAAAGGATGGAAAAATATACACGTCGCAAAGCTAGGTCCCTTAAACCAAATCTATTCAACAGATCAACCTGTGGCGTACCCTGCACGGGATAAATGCCGTCAATTCTAAAGCAAATATATTTGACGAATTTTCTGTGCACTCTCTCCAATTTGAGAATGTGAATATCATGTTGAGGATCCCAAACTATAGTTGCGTATTCCAATTTTGGCCTGACAAGTGCATTGAACAATAAAGTGAGCGTAGACACATCTGCAAAATGACTTGCATTTCTCATAATAAAACCCAAACTCTTGTAAGCGTTTGATATAATATAATTAATGTGAGCAACAAAACTCAGCCTGCTATCAAAAATGACGCCCAAGTCCTTAAATTCTGTCGATCTATTTAAGTGAGTATCTTCTATACTATAAAAAAAATTTATCGGAACACTCCTCCTGGTAAAACTAATTGTGTTACATTTTGCAATATTTAAAGGCAAACTGTTATTTTGGCACCATATATAAATTTTTGTGAGATCACGTTGTAAACGATGACAATCCATAACAGTGTCAATAGATGCGAATAGCTTTAAGTCGTCAGCATAGAGGAGGACATTTGTTTCAAGGTTGCTACATATGTCGTTAATAAACAAGACAAATAGAAGAGGCCCGAGTACCGAGCCTTGTGGAACACCTGATGTTGCATTCACGTCAACCGATTTATAACCGCGGTATTGAACGCTTAAGACACGATTACTCAAATAAGAACTAAAAAACTTGATAAAGTCGAGTGTCAGACCAAAATTTGATAATTTATATAATAAAAGACCATGATCTAATTTATCAAAGGCTTTCGATAGGTCTGTGTATATAACGTCAGCCTGGCCGCCCTTATCCACTGTAGTAGCAAGAAAGTGTGTAATACTCACGAGATTAGTAGTTGTAGATCTTCCAGAAATAAATCCATGTTGAGAGTAAGAAATCAGTGACTTTGTATGAAAACACAGTATATTGTATAAAACTACCTCAAATAATTTACTAAAATTGCAAAGTATAACTATAGGCCTATAATTTTCGATAGTGGCTTTACTTCCTTTTTTGAAGATAGGACATATTTTTGATTTCCTCCAAACCTCAGGAAATGTTGCAGATTTAAGAGATAAATTAAAGATGATGGAAAGAGGTGAAGCAAATACAGGCGCACAGTCCTTCAGTAGAAAAGCTGGAATTCCATCGGGGCCAGATGTTAATTTATTTTTACATTTTTTTAGTGCGTTATATACGTCATTTTCAGACACCGTGGGCATATTAAGCTGAGGTACGTTGGGCGTTAAATCTGCGGTCAAAAAATCATAATCTGACGACTGAATAAATGCTGCCTGAAAGAAATGGGCAAAACGATCGACTATATCTTGTGGGTCATTAAGGGAGCGATCTTGATAACTCATGGAACTTGGAATACTAGATGTGTTTCTCATGTTGTTTAAGAAAGACCAAAAATGACTAGGATTAGATTTAATATGCGACTCTGCATTTCTTATGTACATCTTATGTGCTATATCAATATCCTGCTTAACTTGAGAACGCACCGATCTGAATTGATTCAGATAGGATATATCTCCAGTTCTCTTGAATTGACGCCACAGACAAGATTTTAACTTAATATTATTTATTACTGGTTTATTGAACCAAGGAGGATAAACCGTATTACTCCTAAACGTCTGAGGAACATTTTTAAGAAATATTAAATTTAATTTATCATAAAAACGAGAACAGGCTTCATTGACATCAGTACAAGTAGATAGACTAGACCAATCTGCATCACATAGATCATTATATAAGGTACAGAAATCTGCTTTTTTGAAATTAAAGTAAGACGTCGCTCGTCGGGCAAATATTTTTTGGTTAGATTTAACATTGAGGGAAAATTCTAAGGATGGGTGATGAGCATCCTCAGTAAGTAGATGATATTATCTATAATTGACAGTTTAAACTGGCAATTATAAAAGGGCACCGTGTGAAATAATTTTATAATTGCCAGTTTAAACTGTCAATTATAGATAATTGTTAGTTTGATCTGGTAATTAAGTATAATTGACAGTTTAAAGTGGCAATTATGTATAATTGCCAGTTTAAACTGTCAACTATACATAATTGCAAGTTTAAACTGGCAATTATAAAATTATTTCACAAGATGTCCTTTCTACGCTTTCGTAACTATCAATCTATAAAGTATCACATTTTAACAGTTTATAACTTGAGATTGAGAATGGAAAGAGCTATCGACATGTGGTTTTCACTGAACTTCTTAGATTTGCTTGTTGCCAATGGGTAAAAGTTGTCAGACATTATCGGAAAAAAGAGGAACTATTTCAATCGAAAATTATAAGCTTCTCTTAAATGGAATAACACCTGTGTTACATCGACCGGAACGCCTGATTCTTTTCCTTTAAGGAAATGTATACATTGCTGCCATTCAGACAAGATTTCAAAGAAATATAATTTTTTTTATGAAACCATGTGAAAAAAATTACTCATTATAATGGCTAATAACTAGAGAACATAGAATATTATGGTTGGATTTTCTTCACTCCAAATCATTATTTGTATAATCATATAAAGAATTATTTGCATTATTATTATTTTTTAGAAAGACGATTTGACATCATTTCGTAAGAAAATTAATGTAACCTTATGATTAAAGAGAGTTGGAACGCTTGGTGTGAAGATAACACTGACGTAGTTTTCCACGTAACACAAAAACATTATACTGAACTCGGCGCGCGTTTCGCCAACTAAGTTGGCATCATCTGGAGTTGATTAAAACGGATGATTTCCAGATGATGCCAATTTGATTGGCGAAATGCGCGTCGAGTGTAGTACAGTGTTTTGGTGTTATGTGGAAAACTAGATCAGTATTATAACCTTAAGATCTCGTCTGAATGGTAACAAAGTTATACATTTTCAGGGTTCAGGTTTTCAGATGGATGTTGTTACGATTGTGACGATCTGTTCAGATGGAACAGATACGAGTTGCTCATTCAAAGAAAGCTCATAAATGTCAATTCAAATAGGCCATTTTTAACATTTAAGAATTGCTAACTTTAAGGAGACTGTAATGGAAATTTAAGAAGTTCAGAGAAGACCACATGTCGATAGCTCTTTTAGTTCTCGAGTTATAAACTTTTAAAATTTGATACTTTATAGATGCACACCCTGTAATTATTTTGCAACAAATCATTAATACAAATATTTATTTATTAATTCATTTAGTTGCATCCCACAGTATAATGCCATTACGGAATGAGAAAAATTTAGAATTGATTTTATAAAATTAATAATAAAAATAAAGAGTAAATAAAAATAAAATAAAAGTAAGTAAATAGTAAACAAATACTAGAAGCATCAAGTAGATTATCAATTATTTTGTATAAAGACAGTGGCGAACAAAGTTTTTGTCACTATTGTTACCTAACGAAATCGATTTGGCAACCTCTTTTTTGGAATTCCAAGGGCTAGGTGTATAGTCTATCTATTTTCGATGCGACTATATAGTCTTCAAATACAGAAACTTTAAGTAACGTTGTTCAACCTAAAATAGCCAAAATTGCAAATGAATTTTGGCTATTTTAGCATAATGCTTGGATTTAACTAACACACTATACAACAAGTCTGTCAGTCACCGACAGAATTTTCAGTGACAAAAACTAAATTTATAAGCGCTGATAAAACAGTATTAACATGAAAGTCTTGATTGGTGTTGTTTAAATATCTGCAATAGTGTATGGTATTGAGATTGCCTTGTTGCTACTCACAATAACTATTGGAACAAAACAATTTCATGTCATGGTAACAGTTGACGTTTATATCGGTAGTGATGTCATTGGTAAACATAATAAATAATAATGACTCCAATTTTGACCCTTGGGTTACACCGAATATGATAATTTAAAAGTAAATTGATAGTGTACTGTCTTTTGTTGCAATTTCAGAATGCAGATATGCTATGCTATGCTACTTTGTCAGTTCCGAGAAGTTTGTATATCAACAGAAATTAGTGTGACACACTTATTTTATTTTCATCTGTTTCTCATAGTTTCTCAGAATTGTAGGGATTATATTTCATACGATTTCATTCAATACGATTATATTTCATTTAAGAAGAAAAAGAAACAGAATACAAGCGAAACAATTTGTATATTCGATGCAAATAGTAGTTCCGGTTTAAAAGCAAACGTGACAGTTGAAAAAGTAGGGAACAACTGACTGACATCGAAGTAGAAGAATTTATTTTGCATACACAAGTTGTTGTGTTCGAAAATACTTATGATCCTATATTATATTTGGTTGACGTAAAATTGTATTTTTGTCACTTGTTTTTATTAAATAGAACGGTCGGTAACTCACTTATGACAAATCATCACTTGTGCCAAAAGTGACAAGGGTTCCGTAAATTATTTCCAAACATAAATGACTGAGAATGTATGCACAGGATCATGATTTATAAAAAATGTACGTCGAATTAATAAATAAAAACTTAAGCGCTTATAGGGCTGACGTGAATCCGAGTTGCAAGCGCAGAATCAAAATATAACATAGCCAAGAGGTGGAGGAAGTTTGCTACTAACTCTTTGTAGATTTACACAGAATACATACGCAGAGATATGTATTGTGTTGGAATACATATCTCATTGGAAATGATAACACCATATATGAAACATAATTATAAGTGCGCCGATTGTCCTATCAAATGACACGCTACTCCATCAAGCTAGTAAGGTATTATAACTGAATACTCCCCGCTACTTTTCACGCCGCTCGCTGGTCGAGCGCTGCGCTATGGATATTAGTGAAGTGAAATGACCGATCTAACTCGCTTCTTTCTAGACATCTATAGAGGCATCAGTATTCGCACTATAAGCTTGAGCGCGCCGTAATACTTTATTCTGATAAACGCAAGGGCATTTTAAAAATTCGATCATTCGAAAACTGTTATAGATATCAACCCAAACTTTCTTTTTGAAACTTTTTCAATATCTAGACTACATTTCATTCACGCATTATATACAAATTTTCAATATTTCACATAGCTTACCGTATATCCAAGTTTGTCATGCATAATTTTAGAAGTTTTAACTTTACGTTATTTTTTTGGTAATATATAGGTGTACTACCAAAAAAAGGTTTATACCATTCGAAGGGTTTAGGTTTTGTGCATAAGTGGTTAATGTATATGTAATCAGAGACACATGTTTTCGAATGTATAAATAACGCATTCTAAGGCCATTTAAAAAAATTGCACTATTAAAAGAGTTGTAGATCACACCACAATATGATCCAAAAAATGCTCTACAAAATGGTATAGGTTTCATTTGCTCCACTATATAATATATTGCGTCATTCAAACGCGGCACCGCTATCTTTTGGCCTTGAATGAATATTCCTAACTTGATCCTTGATCCTAACATAAACATTTCTAATATTAAAATGTCTGATGTGGTCTATAAAGCTTGTCAAGATCAGATAATATTTCTGGCAAAGGAGATCACATACGTCTAACATGTAGATTGATACTGTGTGGATCTTTTCCTTTATAGTCATTGTACTCTAGAGAAAATCAAAACTTTGATACATTGATGTCTGTAACCGAGTAACTTTTTTCTTTGAAGACTGTGGTACTGTTTCACTCATTCCTTTGTTTGATCATGTGTTGTATTGGGATAAAGCAGTTGACTGATATTTAATTGAACCGAGTTATCTGTTCCTGCCCTCTAAATTGTCCGAAATGTTTATAAGAACAGTTTATTGTGCGCCTGAATTATCGAGGGACAGAAAAATTGTCCTGGCCAGGCAATACATCACCGTGAACGTGACAGAGGTGGCTCGCAAGCCCGAGAAGTAGCGCTGAGCCGCCCGGCGGGCTCCTAATGGACCACTCTATAAAGATAATAAATGGGGAAAGATGAAGCGGCCGTCAAAATAGGTGACGCGACGTTATCTTTGTCACGAAAAACAGCCCGGATTCCAGTAACAATTAGAGGCTCGTCCGCTGATACCAATAAAAATACCCTGTGTTTTTACGACGGCTTTCGCGACGATGTTGGGGGACCTACATATATGAATAAATTCACACGAGTAGTGTTTAAATTCATAACACTGTATTTTAGAAAAGAAAAGAGTTTGGAGAGGATAAAAGATTGAAGATAACGCAACCTGTACCCGACCTAGGTGGAAGTTGAAGTAAACTGAATAATTAAGTACATTTTTCACTGGGTGAGTTTCTGAAATCCCCTCTCCGATCTTTCAAATTTTTAATGTTATGAATATAATATCAGTATTATGAAATAAAAATCACACTTATCAGAAAATTTATCACGAGAATAGTATAACTACGTAGTCTAGTAAAACTCCGTACCGTAATAATTCCGTACCTATATCAGGAAAAGAAATTTAATATATTACGTTAATTATTTTAACTGAGATAATATGTGGGGGAAACGACGATGGGGAAAGATGGGGAATACTAATTAAACAACGGTTACTGGCTAGAATAAGACAACATCAACATGTTTGCAGATATCAGTAACGAAAATAACCAGTTTCAAAGAAAGATTTTTGAAATGGTTTATATAAAAAATTTTCATAGACATTTAAGCTTGTCTCATTGAAATCTGATTAGATAATTTTAATTTGTTTGCTCATCTTTTCTTTTGTGGGTAGATTGTTAATCAATATACGATACATATTTGTTGTTTGTTCTTAAAATAAAAATTTGGGTACAAAGAATTAACTTTTTTCATTACTTTAATTTTGTTTTATGATTTTAATAAAGTAATAAACTCTTTTGAAAGATCTCAAAGAGTTAAAACAGCTGAATATATACTATATGTATAAACAATCACAGTAGCATGAACGTTTTGCTGATTATTGAATGTAGAGTAATTTATAATTTATTTGGTTTTATCTTTATGAAACGATATTATACATATGATAAAATAGGAAAGTTTAACAATTTTCTTATATTTGTTTCCTCGTTTTTTATAATTGAAAAAAATTAAACATTCTCTATGTGGGATTTCTCCGCGTTATTAACAATAAACGCGCTGTAATAGCATCGCTGATGAATGATTGAATTAAAACACTTGCATTGATTTACTAATGTAGTATAATAAAATGAACTGTATATTATTTCTTATGACAGTGACCAAACTAATCTACTTGCTTGCAGAATAACATCCTGCACCTTATGGTTATAAGTACTTTATAACTAACGAAATACTAAAACTGATTCCTTTACACGAAACATACATATATTATTTATTCAATAAAAAACAAAAAACTTCAGCCAGATACATGGACAAATATCCTCCGTTTCGTCCGAGTTTTCGGACTTTTTCAAGGTTACCTAATAGCTAATATCAGTTTTTTATTTTAAAATGACCGTATGGGTTGGTTTTATTTTTACCTTTTTTATTGACATTTACCTATGCATCCTATGCATTTTTGCATATTTGGATAGAATTTTCTTTCACAAATACGTCGATATATGGTGATAGATATAGCTTTAATGCCGAGGGTGATATACCTTAAAGATTGTGATACAAAGAGAACATCGATTTGTTGCTAGATTACAGACGTTACAGATTCTTGCTCCGACACATTGACCTTATGAAACACTCTTTAAGGTATATCTCCCTTACTATTAGAGCTAGATTCACATAAAACTACATCAATATATTCGTGAGTGAACATGCCATCCAAACCTGTGAAAATACACAGGGTGTTCTATTTAAAAAATATAAGTTATGGTAAACTTATATGGTAATTTTCTCTCCTTTTTGGGACACCCTGTATAAATGACAATATGAAAATGTGTTCCCCTCAAAACAAAAATTGACTTGTCTGAGGATTTTTTATATGTTCACTTAGAACGCCACAAACTGTACTGGATTCATTTTGGTGAGCCACACCGTAATTTTTTGATATACATTCTATTAGCAGGACATTTTTTTAATAAAGATATTAAAAGTGATATTATAAGTGAAAGATAAATATGTTTATTGTTTATTAATTATTATTATTATTTTTATTTATTAATTATTTCTTTACATTAAAATAACTTAAGCTTTTAAGGCCGGTAGCAGAATTAGGTATGTAGATCCTTTGTGGTGTTCTGTCTTGACTGATATTGAATTGAAAACGGTTCATCTTTCGTAAAACATGACATTTTCAATGCTTCTTGTTTTCCTACTTGTGCCTGAATTCTGTAGAGAATCATTGAAGATTTACCTTATAAATGGCGTAATTTCTGTCAAGTATGGTAAAACGGTAAGTCCAGAACACCTACATCAGTACCTAATTAGAATTACCAAGAAAACCAATCAATTATAAACGTAGTTTTGAATAGCGAACATTGCGTGCCACACAATATTGCATAAAAGTATTAGAAAATCGTTATTGTCTGCTAACCTATATTTATAAAATAGCTTGTGTACTTGAGAGATACACCACAGGTTTCCATACAGCGTAGTATTTTAGCCTAAATGGCGTTCGTAACGATAGTTCGGTGCCATGCTGCTAGCCATAAGGAACCCTAGTCATATCAGTAAAGTATAAAAATAAATTCGAGGAAAATCTTAGTAATTTCGTGCTGGAACCCAAACTCTATCCACCATAAATATATAGATAACAGAAAGTTATAGTAAATAACCAGGCGCATGATTCTACAACCGGCCCCTATGAGGTAAGTAATAATATTTACACGTTTCATTACAAAGCAGAATGCCATGCAGAAATAATAAAAACAATAAGTACGTGCATTTGTGATACCTCGTTAGACTTTTAATTCAACTATATTAAATTTCCAATAGATGTTAAAATACTAAGAATATACAGGGTGCGCCGAAATTAAAGTGGAATACTTTATCAGTATGTTCTATGGTTAAAAACGGGTCTTCTCCTTCATATAAACATGAGTCGAAAAGTACTTCCTAAGGGGGCAATAGCCCCTTACAGGGGCATCGTAGTGCCGATTGCTTCTAAATAACTCCGAAACCAGTTGAGATAAATTTATCAAATTTGGTATCCTGTTGTCCAAATTTATCCAAATTTGGCTAAGTATTATATGCTGAATCCGCTGGTGTAAATAAAATTTCAAAATTTGTATCACTTATTTTACAAACTGGGGGTGTGCAATAAGTATGTTGAATATTAAATTGTTAAATGTTAATATTAAAATATTAAATAAAAATTTGTCAAAAATATATCAAGCAGTTTAGAAATAAAAACGTTTAAATTGATTATTTTTAATTTTGAAAACCTTGTAGCTTGAACACGGCGATTTAGGGCCCTATGTGTTTTTTTTAACAAAATTACCTTAATTTTAGCCATGGAATACACCCCTAGATTTTCTGCATGCCATTAGGAATACCCTGTATATTAAAATTTTGATCATATCTATCCGTAAGTGCCACTGTTACATAGTGTGTAACTTCCTTTATGCTCAGACATATCTGTATTTAGTATTTTGGTGGCTTGCTGAATATTTACATGGAGAATTCACACTTAAAGATTGAAAATCAAGTTTAATCAACATCAAGGTGAATCTGAAGCAAAAAAAATCTCACAGAGGAAATAGAGAGAGGATCTCACATTATATAAGACCTGGATTTATAATAACCAAAATAACTCTATCTTTAATTAACAAGGACACAATAATAAACAGTTGTATCCTTGGAAATTACCTTTAGAAGAATAAGGTTTTCCTGGCGATTGTAAACCCAGGCCCAAGTTAAAACTAAACGTTAATGTCCCCTGTATAATCTATATTTTGTATTATATATTGGAGAATACTGTTGAGAGATGTAGTTATTAAGATCCATCAAACTCGTAGAAAAACCAAGTTGAGTTGAGACAGCGAGTGAATGCGCGCGCACTTCTCAAGCCAACGGCTCAGTTCTGTAATCAGCGCTCAAGGAAAAGGTCACACTTCTCAATCTCTCTTAAAAGTGTAATAGATATAAGTAGTTAAAGCTATTAAACAGTGTAATGGTAATGTTTGTATTGTTATACTGAATACATTGTTAACAGTGAAGATTAAACAACTTACAACAAACCGAGGAACCAATTTTCAATTAAACACAAATACAGTCCACTCCCTAAAAACAAATTCCGAAGATTGTGTGCTCATACACAAAACAAATACATTTCAGTTTTCAGAAGAATTGCATATATTGAAATCTATCATTATTTTGAAAAGCTGTAATGTTAAATTGTTATTGGAAGTTCTGAAAGATTGTATTTTAAAAGAATGTAGAAAAGTGCTTTAAGAATGTTATCACTATACCTCTAAATATAGTTTATATTATATCGAAATATAAACATAAGGCGGATCCTCAAAGCAATGACGAGGGTTTCGTATAAAAAAATTAAGTAAAATACCATATCTGAAGCAAACCGACCTTTTCACCAAATTTTGTTAGTGAAAAATTTTGTTTGTTTTGTTTTTCACCTAAAACAAGTAAGTAATTATATTTTACATTATTTCCGGTTTTTTTGTTCTTAAATTATATGTAGTTCAAGTGAAAACTCAGTTGTATTTGAATCCGATAGTAGCCTTCTTACAAATTACTAACTAAACATTAATTCACTTTAGGAAAATAACTGATTGCTCAGTATATTACCTAAAATGTTACCCATTTAACTTCTTTAATAATACATTTTATACACATACAAGAGTTATTTCTGATGCAGACTAACATTCGCGGATCCCGTGTTGTTCTACTAAATGTTTCAAGGTAAGAAGGCTTGCAATGGCAGACCGTTTAAACGCGAATCTATATTTTCTCTTTAGAGCGGTGCTAAGATATTGGCGTTTACGCTACAGGTAGAGCTCCAATATTCAATTTGCAAACCTTCAATGAATATGAAAATGTCAGCTTCCAGACAGGAACAAATTGCAACATTAACTACAAACTGGGTCTCGGTATACGTCGAGAAATATATTAACGCGGATTCTAGATTACTTTTTGAATATTAAGGCTTGCAAAACGACTTTGCCGGCTGTGTATAAATCATTCACCCAAATGGGTATTTCCTTAATGTGGAATTATAGTGCATTATTGCCCTGGAAAATTTACGATTTAATGTTCACATACCGGGTGACGTTAACCAAGGTGAGCTTTCCATATGCTTCTAATCGTTATCCAGGCGATAACAAACTGCTCCCAAAACTGCATTTGTATGGTATTCGAGGAGTGGCAAATGATTCGGTTGGATCTTTTTTAGAGGGTCGTAAACAATACGTAAGTTTAATATATTCAGATGAGAATGTTAGAACAAATATACCGGGTGTCCCAAACCTCTGGAACAGTAGAATCTGTGAGTATACAGAGTGTTTCATTTCGAGATGGCACATCAAAGTTATATTGTTTTTAATGGAACAGCCTGTACCTGATATCTACAGATCGAAAGAACTCTTTTTTCTGATGTCACTGATATAGGGTAGGTCTACCGTGTGCAGTTTTTGAGTTATTGACATTTAACTGTCAAAACGGAGTCGACTTTGACTTGACGTCGTGAACAAACCAATAAAGATAATCATGTTTTGCGAGCACGCACTCTTACATCAAATAGTTCTCTTTGATTTCGTACAATAGAATGGTTTACACATTTATAAATAGCGTTTCAGCGTAAGCGTTTACAAAAACAATATTTTCTCACTTTTTTTAAATAGAACACCCTGTATATTTTTCATTAGGCAAATCAGCCTTTTCATAAGCAAAAGGTGAAGATTACATAATACCCCAGGTTCCGTGTAAATGAACCATTAAGATTGATGGCAATGTTTGACATTTGTACTTTGTTTATTAGCGCCCGTCGTCGTTTGTTTTCGCTATGATTTTCTGCTAGTCTTTCTATATTATTATTTCCGTTTTCTTCAATATTATATCCAACATATTTGAAATCAATCAGTGATTTACGCAGCTAAATTATATCGCTTTTCAAGTTTCTCGTAAGTATAAGTAAAAATAAAATTCTAAGTAAACTGTAAAAGTTATTGATTAAACCAATTTCGTATTTTAGTAGATAAGACAAATTATACCTTTACTGCCAAAGAAGTCGCCTTTATTTTAACAGTTAATTTTCGGGGTGGAACTAGATATGAACATTACGGGCACAATCCGTGCAATCCTGCATTGAGCAATTTATGACCCAATCTTCAGAGAAAACACTTACTATGAGACCTTATTAATATTCAATTATTAAGAGATATCAAACTAAACACTGCGTTTGCAATGGTAAATCTACTAGGTAGGCCTACTGTTCTCACAGAAAATAGGAAATGTTATCGATAATATACCTACAATAACTAATGAATCAAAGTCCAACAATGCCTGTGTGAAAGTTGTCCTCTCAGACAGGTAACTTTTCGTATTATTTTTGATTCAATATTCACAAATATACATATTTTAAAATTGCTTTGATACTTGAAATCAGCAGCTTGAGAACTTTATTTGAAATCAAAATCAAGTTGTATTTAATATATTAATGAAATTAAAAAAAAAAGTATTGAATCTACAACCCTACAAAGTAAGCGTTGAAGAGAAGTTGTTTTCCTTTGATTACGGAAGATGATTACATTGTTTTTAATTGTTTTGAAAAAAACATTGATCTCATTTAGATGTTCCAAGAAATATATAGAAAACACTCTATATACTAGTAGTTCGGCTTATTAGGCCTTTTTCAGAGTAAATGTTTATTACTAAATGTTTACAAGTACGTTTTCGTTATTTATTTGTTTACAAGCACCTACCTACGGGTGTTTGCTATATATTTCTTGGAACAATGTTTTTTCAAAATAATTATTTTCACGATGTTTCATAAAGAACCATCCGCTTCGAGTATCCACTTTATGATTACATTGTTGTGAATGTCTATGTTTATGAATAATGTTGTAATGAATATAATTGTGAATGTGGATCACTTCTCTCGAAACCATCAATAATAATTTGTTAAAATTGACATCTTTTACTGATGAAGCATGGTTACACTTATTGGGTTATGTAAATAGCCAAAATTATAAGAGTTGCGCAGCAGAAAATCCTCTCAAATTTACAGAAACTACAGAATTTCTGGTTGGATTGCAGGAATTGGCTTCCTAGTAGTCTTTTAATTCTTCTACTCGTAGTGTTGTTGGTCGTGTTCTCAGCACCAAATTTTTTAAATAACCTCACAGCCAGTAATCCGCTGGGTTAAGATCAGGCGATCTTGGAGGTTGTTTCAATTTACGTTACGTTACGAGTTTTATTAATTCTCTAAACCGCAATGATTACGTTTGACACTTGTATCAGCAGTTGACATGGCAACTCTTGTTTTTCATAAATACAGTAAAATCCAATTATTGAAGCTACTAGAATCCATTTACTTTTGCTTCTAGCTTGATTTTTTTAAATTATGTAAGACTTTAAAGTATATCTTTAAAGTATATAAGTATAATTTAATCTACAGAGAGGTTATAAGGTTTTTGATCATATAAGATTGAATACCAGGCCAATTTACTATTTACCAAATGTAGCCATGCGCTCTTTACGATATATCTGCCATATCAATATTTTTATTGCATATTATCTACAGTGCTTTTTTGGGGCAAACTCTAGAAGCTTCCCTTGATACTACACTTATGATTGTAGTATCAAGTGTACTCCTTCAAATACTCCTGGTTTCGTGTTTTTTATTATTCACAGGTGGTGTAACCCAAAAAGATACTACAATGAATCAGACGTCTTTAATCACTTGTACCAAACACAGATATTATTATATTTTCCACATTATTGTTTCAATCATAAAATATCTTGAGCAGACTCATTAGTAGCGAATCTACTCGTTTTTTGTTTTATAACCAACTTATTTTCTCTTTAAAAGCCAATTACTTTAGTGTACTTACTTGAATATGATTCCTAATAGTTAAATGATGTTCTCTTGAACGCTGAGTATTTGTATCCTGTCGGTAATGCAAGTACACCTGGCGATGTATTATGTTATTATCCTGGATTGTAGTTAACCGATTAATTGGAGGACAATTACAACTACCAGAACAGCCTCAATTACAAAACACAATTAAATATTCCGATTTCAGTGCAGGTGTACTAAATTAATTTCTTTGATTAATTTCGCATTTTTTAAACCAAATCTTAACATAATCTTTTAAAATTACTTCAAATCCGTCAGAAGAACAGCGTGGATTACGTTTTAGCTGCGCCATTACAAGTAATTCTCAATATTAATGGTATTTACTTCAAAACGGCATGAAGTAATTAAACATAGTTAACCTACCCACATTATTCATTTGAACTAGTTAATCAGTCATCTGGGGCAAAATTCAGATTTATTCGGCTTCATAGTTGTTTGAGCCTGGATTAATGGTTCAAGTTTGAACTAGATATTTGTTCATCAAAAACCGGTATGCGGCTGTATAACGGATTATGTTGGGTTCTTTTTATTTGGAAAAGTAATTAACTGAAATTTAATTTAAGGGTGATTACTAGCACGAGGCTTAACTTTTGCAAGTCATGATTTCTATAAAATTGGATTGCTTTCAGCCGATGTCTGGATTTTTTAATTTATGGTTTTCATAAACATCAATAAACGTCTACGGATGGTATACTAAATGAAGGTTTTCATGTTTCATTAAAACGGGCTTGCATCAGAAATTTTATGCTGACACCAATACCGTTTTTATAACTTTTTAAACCAGCATAGAGATTTCTTTATATTATGCGTGGCGATGTTTGTCAATACATTGAAATTATTTTGGTTTTAGTATTGGGTTCATTTGCTATCATTTCTATTAATTATACACATTGACAAGCACTGATCATTTTAACTAGTAAAAACCATTTAACGTTCATGATTTTTATATTTTAAACATTATCAATAATTATTGCCACTAAATTATGTCTATTGGTATAGTGCACACCTGCTAGTAGCTTACAACTGAATGTTAAATGTTCTATTATTTCAGGAAATTGGTAACATTTTTTGCATTTATCGCTCTTAATTGAAGTATTCTTTAAAACATATTGTTTATATTTCTTATATTGTTTATATTTCTTTATATTTGTTGCTATAACTTGGTCTTGTACTGCATGTATAAATCTCTTTCTTTCTGGGTATAATTGGTATGGTTTGTAAGCACTTTCTTGTTTGTATCACCCTGGTTGACACTATTAAAATATCTGTCGTGTAATGCTTTAGTTTAGACGACCATAGATTTTGCTTTTTAGAAGGGCATTATTTTGTAAGCATTCTGATTCTTGCAATTATGGATTTAATGCTCTCAAACTGTTATCAATTTTTATTATGGCTCTATGTAATGGGCTGATGATTGTTCTGGAAGTATGTTTTCAATGAATTTACCTCGTTAGAGTGTAGCTGTTGTAAATCTATCATTCGCTTTCTCCCTTCTTTTCTAGTTATATTTATTTTCTCCTTACGTAAATTTGGGTGCAGCATTCTCTTATATGTTATGTTATTTATATTTTCTATATCCGTTGTTGACCATTTTATAATACCAAATGAATACGGTAGTACAGGAACCGTAAATGTATTAGTGGCTTCAAAGAGGTTTCTGAGTGAAGTTTTGATTTAAAAAGTAGTTTCAATCGCTTGTTGTATAGTTTTTATAGATCTCATTCAATTTTTGAATGGCCTATTCTTTGATATTGATAAAATCCTAAGTATCTATATTGTTCATTTTCTTCCATTTGTTGTAATTTTCTAGTATTAGTTTTAGTGAGTATTTATTCTGATTGTTATTTATTCCTTTTTCTACCATTCTATATGTAATATTTTACTATTATCTATACCAAACTCCATATGTATATCTTTACATACTATTTCAGTAATTTTAAGTAATCGTTGAATTTGAGCCGATGTGGACACTGTATGGTTTATTGTATGCTGTTTTGTGCCTTGTTTTTAATTTGATATTCGTATAGTGTGCTATTAAAGTTGATGGATAAAAGATTAATACACATGCAGAACCAAAGGCCACAGAGTACGTCACCTTGGTATATTCCTCTTTTAATATGGATAAAATCGGTCTCTATATGATCGGTGTTGGTTTTTAGTTGTAATTTGGTTTTTCATCTTTTTATTATTGTTTTCAGGAAATTTTGTAACAAAGGATGTATTTTGTATATTTGTAGAACGTTTAATAGTCAACTACAGGCAACCATGTCAAGGGCATTTTTATAATCTATGTATATTATTATATTATGTTACATTTTGCTGTTTTGTTTGAACTAGCTTCATTATTACTACGAGTATATCTATTATTATTTGTTCCTTGCATCCTTGGCTCATCATCTTTTTAATCCTTTAATTCAATCCTTCAGAATATAGTAAACTCGATGTCACTCGATCATGTTTTCGTCTGATATTTATATCTTAAAGATATACTTTTGACAATCTGGTATCCTGGACAAATCTGGATTCCAAGTTAGCAAAGGGTTTTATAGTATGTAAGTACTTTATCATTAAAAAAACATGTCGCTATGTATACTTTTATAGTAACGTATCTTTTTTTTCTTTGCGCGATTGTATCTAACGCAAAGTATATTAGAAACTATTCTCTGTATACTCTAAATTAATGCTGATAAAACTTTTTTTGTGTTACAGGATTAAGTAAAATTTTTCGATAAATCGTCAATCTTTAATCTACTCCCTACTCTCATAGTAACTGAGATCTCCATGGAAGACTGCTACATTAGTAAAGAAAAAAATACCGAAAAAAAGAGTACAGTGAGACATTCGTTATCGGGAATAAAAATGGGAGGACATTTGTTGTCGTTGCGCCGCTAAACACGATAATATCCCATCCGATGTGGCTAACTAGGCGTAACTTTACCTCGTTACTCTAATAGACAGCTACAAACGAGCTGAGAGAACAACAAGATGCAAATGGCGACCAGAATGATTTCCGCCGACGAATGGAAAGAAGTCATTACTGCCTTCTCGGATGCAGTATTCACTTTACATGTAATTTATCTTAATAACGTATGTGTGTATTCTCACGCCTTGCCTTTATAAAATAACTTCGCGATTCGGATAGACGCCAGAGACGGATTTAGATCATGTAGAGGGTCGGTCTCTTTGAGGCAAGTTCCAAAGCACTGTGGGCATAGCGCCTCATTCAGCATCGCGCTGATTCAGCTACTCAATGACATTTACCTGAACTGACAAGGTTCCAAGAATGGTATCGCAGGAGTTTCAACTTCGTACGAGTGTAGTTATCACATTCTACTCAGAATATGCGGTATAGTCTCGACTGCACATCACAGACCCAGCATACTATACTTTTTGTCAATTACAATTCATAGAGATGCTTGTGGAGATGAAGGTACCCTGTTATGCACCCTGTCGTGTCCCTGAGCTGAAGTTTACTCTTGCCATTGCGCAGTAATTCCCATGTTCTAGTTCCATCCATTTTCTCAGACCTATTCTGGTAGCTCTATAAGCAACTCCACCACCTGACTCTGGTCCTATGAAAGTGATTTCGGATTCCTTTCTAGCAAGTTTGTTCGCACGTTCATTTCTTTCAATGCTTTTATGCCCTGGTAACCAACATCAGGAAAGCATATACTGCAGAGGCAAAAAGTCCCCACGAGAGATTCGTCATGTCGGGTTGTCTTATCTATAATGTAAATAGCTTAGTGAATAAACAAATTTGGTTCCAATCGTCATCTGACGCCTTTACCATGAAATTAGACAAAGAAAACTGTATCTCAGAAACAAATTGATAATCTCCCGATACGTTATACTTATATCACATCCCATTAGTTATATCACCTCAACTACTAAGGAGACATCCTTTATTATTACAGATCCATGAATCCCCATATACTAGTGGGATAACATTCAATTCAAACTTGTAGAAATTTTAATTGAAAAGACAAACATTGGTGTTTTTTGATAGTTTTGTAATAGTCATTTATTTGATATGCTTCAAAATTCTATGGGTCAGGAAGAATTTATCAAATTTTTTCAGGGTGAGAGTTTAATTTTGGGATGTACTAACAACGGTGGCTGACAACAGTTGCTTTATTCTTCTATTCCGTGGTTTTCAGGTTATTTAAAAGTGAAGAAGTGAGGCAGAATACTCAATAAAAGGAAAAATGTCTACATTTTAACTCCGGCACTGATTGACGCGTAAAAGTCAGATCTCTTTCTATTCCGACATTCGCACAGACATTTCATTTATTTAATGCCGTTCTGTTTTTGAAAGGCAAAGCTCGGAGTAGTCTTGTAAATATTACATTTTTATAACCTACTTGTATTCTGCGGGAGCTCTCGTACACTTAAAATAGCACTGACGTTCTCTTTACAAAATTGAAAGGGCAGGACCTAGCAACACTTTTTCAAATGGGTGTTGGGAGATATGCTTCCAGCGATTTATTATTAAGCTTAGAACCGAGTTTGCAGTGAATAATATTTGTATAGGTGAATGTGACGTAAAAAAGAAAATTATATTTAGTGACATCTGACAAATAATAAAATACACCATTTATTTTAAAGTGGGCCATATCTTTCGCTGAGGAAGAAGTAGTTGTTAAATAATCCCCTTAGGTCAAATTATATAATGAAATATCAAGCTTAACGATCACCCCCATGGGAGGAGAGAAAAGTGATATCTGTTATGTCTTCTTATATCGTTTATCTTGAATAATTTATATAAAATTTGGTGGAACTTGTGTAAATATTTAATAATAAATAATAAATAATTTAAAATAATAATTATTATGTAATAACTAAATTATGATTAAGTAATGTTTAAGTATAAGTTTAAGTTTAGAAATTTTATACGTTAGCTACATTTAGTAGTCAAGCGCCGATACAGGCAATAGGGCTCTCAAAGGTTACGTCAAAACTCGTGTGGGACTGTCTGAATACCCTCAAAGAGCTGGGGAGCGAGAATAAGGTGACCCTAGCTTGGGTACCTGCACACGAGGGGTACAAGGTAATGAGAAGGCAGATCACTAGCCCGAGAAGGCGCATCAAAAGACCTCATAGGACCAGAACCCTTCTGCGGTATAGCGAAGCCATGCATTAAAACATCCATGGACGAATGGATGAGAAGCAAATCTCGAGAATGGTGGAGGAATCTGCCACAAGTGAGACAGACAAAGCTATTCATTAAAAAACGGACGCCTAAATTCACAGCAAATCTGTTAGGCCAGAATAAAAAGGCAATTAGAATAATAGTGGGGGTCCTAACAGGTTACTGTAGGCTAAATAGGCACATGAATTTTATGGGACTGTCAGAAGAAGCAGCTTGCAGATTCTGCAAAGAAGAAGAGTACACGTACCTCAGTACACGTACTGTGCCAGTGCGAGCGTCTGACAAGACTGATATTTAAAATACTTGGGAGAAAGAAGACCAAGAGCTACATGGAAGAGCCTCTATCAAGGCTGTGGAGTATATTGCATAGGACAAAGCTGGGTAAAGCTTAATCCATTTTCTATTTAAAAAGTAGTTATTTGTTTAACTAGTACAAAAAATACACGTTTTCGGGACGAGTTTTCACTCGTAATTTTACGAGTTTCGAAAACTTATTTTTTATACTAGTTTAACATAATATTTGTTCCAGTCACTTCTAATTTGCATATCCAGTTTTCATATGGTAAAATAATTTTAAGTACCTACAAACAATCTTAACACATACCTATCACCTTGACAGATGACATAATTTTATTAGTAAGTTTAACCGATTACTTATTACTTCGAATAATATTATTCGAATATTAATCGAGTTATAATCGTTTATAATTATTACTATATTGATACAGTACTCTTGATTTTTTCGATAATAAATCTAAAGTGGCATTTTCTATATCAAGCGACATACAGGGTTTCGTACAGACGTACGAAAAACCAATTTATCGCAATCGCTGTCTGTTTCCATTTTCCTATTTGAATAAACTACACGTGCAATTTCAAAGTCCAATTACTTTTTGGTACTGTACAGGGTGACCCACTCGTCTGGGATTCTTTTATTTCTCCACTATTTCCAACTTTAGAAAAAAATATCTAATACAAAAGTTTTCAGAAATAATAAGGGCTACAATCTAAAATTAGTTACAGGTGTTCACATCCTTCCAAACCTATAAAAACTTTCTTATTTTAAATGGAACATCCTGTATATTATTAGGTTATTGGATTCCCCATCGCAAGTGCTTTCAGTCCATATAAAATTTGTTATAGCTAAACTTTATAGTTACCAAGATATTTAATATTTTGTGTAAAAAATGACAAATGCAGACTTTTGTCTATACAAAATGACTTTTGTCTATACTGATGAGATCATAACAAGATCGAAACTGGTCATTGTCTGGTATTTGGTCTTGATGAAGGATGTGGCGACATCCATGGAGATGATGATGTAATGCAACGCCAGTCGGGGCATATTGCCCGTGGAGTAGTTGTTTTCGGCATCTCCTTCCAATAATATACAGGGTGTTTCATTTAAAATAAGAAAGTTTTTATAGGTTTGGAAGGTTGTGAACCTGTATATCTGTAACTAATTTTAAATTGTAGACCTTATCATTTCTGAAAACTTTTGTATTAGATATTTTTTCTAAAGTTGGCAATAGAGGAGAAATAAAGGAATCCCAGACGAGTGTGTTACCCTGTACAGAAATCTCTTTTGTACAGTTGCCGTGGCGATCTCAAACAGTCCCGAAATGGCATTCTTTTTAAACAAAACAATTTAATGTTATAGTCTTACTCGTGTGGTTGGAAAAAATGACATTTTGAGGTACTCACACTGCACCCTGAAATCCAGCTCATCGCTCACGGTCTCCCCCTCCGAGTTGACAACGGAACACCTGTAGCGGCCTGCGCTCTGCCTGGTGACCTTCTGCAGCACCAGGCTCTGGTTGCTGTGAATGATGCGGCCAGACATGTTGTGGTTCAGGACAAATCCCTGCAACAAAATACATTATTCTATTAGCAAACGGGCGACACGGGAACGCTTTTATCGGCTTACGATGCCGTCTAATTGGTAACCGCGGGGTTAATGGCATTCATACAATTTCATGTTTTACGTGTTATGAACGGTTTCATATACTGTAGTCACGTCCAGATTTAATACCTATGATGTGGGGATGGAATACACAAGCAGTTTTGGACAGTGATTTATTTCTAAAACTTAACATATTGTAACTTGTAACTTCTAGCCTGTAGGTTTGAGTACTTCACAATTAAACATACCTTGGAAACGACGTATTCATAGAGAACTATAAAAATAAAGAAAGTGTTCCTTTCCGTGTTAAAAATTGAAACTACGTGAGATGACAATTGACAATAATTTTTGACCTATATGCGACACTCAGGGGGCTTTCTGAGCTAATGTTTAATGCAGATAAAACATATTCCTGTTTTATCGATAGGAGAGGCGAGCTATTTAAACTTAAGATTTTTGGCCTAATTTGGTTCAGTCCTTATTTTATATGGCCTAATTTGGTTCAGTCCTTATTTTATATCGTTGCAATCCAAAACATTGTATTTTGAATTCTAACATAGTTAGACAAAATACGCCAAATTTTGCTTTGTAATTCAGCGCTCGGCGTGGCATTAGCCAGGAGAATAGCTGTTTAGGCCTAATTTAGTTCCGTCCTTATTTTATAAGGAGTGTTTACAGATGGAGGATATGGGGGTATTCTTACTACACTCGTCTTTGTTTGTTTTTGTTAATTAATATTTTTGTTTTATAGGTTGATTTTTGGAAGGAAATTTTGACCTGAATACAAATTTTTACAAACAAGTGAATCGATTTGTCTGTGTCAAATTAGCTTTAAACTATATGTATAAATAAACTTAATGGCAAATACCTAAAAGCGCTGGATACTACAATTTTTAATAACTACCAATAACTGCCTATATTTCACACTGAAGATTTGCGCTGAATATTCTCTATGAACTTGCCAAAACATAGCTTTATACAAGGTGAGTCACCTAAGACGCTTCGAGTCGAAGATTACTGAGTTGCTATAAAATTTACATTTTTTTTGCTTTTAGGGAATTATGTCGGAGCTATCTTTTAAAATTATTTTGGAAACCTATATAAATGGAACACTCTGTATTTTTGAATCGTATTCGATGCGCCTTTCTTTTATCTGCAAAATAATATTTTATTTTTGAAATTCGGATGCGGCGTTGCCAAGTTAAAAATCACAGTTATATTGTGCAGTGCGCATCCAGTGCAGGGACATACTGAAAAACTCAACGAGAAGTTATCCTCAATGATTAAGAAAAAATATTTCGCAAACACATAGTACCTACCTTCGTTCTTAATCGCCACGGTTCTGAAATATAATTTTTTTGTATAGGTGTAGAAATTTATCGATATTCAAACAGCTGAAACTAATTCTCCTTTAAGTGGAACACCCTGTATTTCTTGCCTCCATTGAAAAGGACAGATAAACATCTTCGACTGGTTTGCTTTTCATGACGACTAAACTTTTATTAAAACGAATAAACAGTTTTTCAGAAAATCGAGAGAATTTCAGCTGTTTGAAAATTGATAAATTTTCCTGTGAAAAACACTGTACAAAAAATGTACATTTCAGAACCGTAGCGATGAAGAACGTACTGTGTCTGCAAAATACCTTCCCTTATACATTGAAGATAACTTCTTACCGATTTTTTTAGTACGCCCCAGTAAAATGCGTTTTTTCAAGATAACTTGGCAACGCCGCATCCGGATTTTAAAAATAAATTATAATTTTGCACGTAAAAGAAAGGCGAATCGAATCTGATTGAAAAATACAGGGTGTTAAATTTAAAAAAAGTATGTTTTAGCTGTTTGAAACTTGAGAAATTACTACTCCCATAAAAAACACTGTACAAAAAATGGAGAATTCAGAACTGTATCGATAAAGAACAAAGATAGTACTAGGTATCTGCAAAACATCTTTCCTTAATCGTCGAAGATAACTTCTCACTGATTTTTTTATTGGGCTTCTGCAAAATACGTTTTTTGAAGATAACTTGGTAACGCCGCATCCGAATTTCAAAAATAAAATTTCATTTTGCAGATAAAAGAAAGCCGAATCGAATGCGATTCAAAAATACAGGGTGTTCTATTTAAAAAAAATAAGTTTGGTTCACCCCTGTACAATAAATCACCCTGAATATTCCAAAATAAATTAAAAAAATGGCTTTGAGTGGTGTACATAATGACCTAAAATGGACTGAGGCGTCTTAAGTGACTCACTCTGTATAATGAGCTTACATTTATTTAGTAATTTATAACCGAAAATGTATTTTTTTGGATGAGTGCTATTATCACTTTTTTATAATTTCTATCCACCCAAATAAGATTGGATAAGTCGAGACGTCGTTGTATTCAACGTCGGAAACCAGCGCCCATGTTACGAGCGTCACGATTGATCTTGCACTAAAATGGCAAATAAACGTTTGGGTAGTTCAGACGCCGGTCACCTACTTCCTGGTTGTAGGCATTAATATACAAAAGGTGATGCCTTCTACAGTATATAATATGTACTGACTTTAATGTGACTTATAACACAACGAAGTCGGATTTAGTATTTATAGTGACTTTTATAATACCTTTTAACAGTAATGCCATTTCTCTGGTAATTCTAGTTGCGTTATAGTAATAAAGACGATACTGTGCACGAGTTGTATTTTGTCAAACGTTACAACCAGAAAATAAAATCGCTTGAAAGACACCTATAAGATAGAAGAAGTCGCTAAAGATGAGCAACACAGGGTATATTTCTGACAAATATGTAAGGATGAAAAATATTCAATGCTTACAAAATTTCGGCATATTTAATATTAGTTTATATATTTTTTTTAATTTAAAAAATTATACATGTGCAATGTGCATACGTTAGGCATAATAAATTTTACCCAAAGAAAATATTACAAATAAATAGTAATATGCCTAAACTATAAACATATCGATTATGCTGCATCTTACTAGTGATTTTCAACAAGTTCATTCAATTAGTGAAGGGATTTGCTTTTCTAATTTGCATTAGTAGTTAATTAGTAAGAGCGCCTACTTGATCTATGCCCAACAAACTTCCATAAACTTTTTCTTTATAGAGCTCCAATTCATAGTGACTTATGAAATTGCATTTTCTCCATTTTCTCTCAAAAAGATGCAGTGATTTAAAATTATTATATAATCAGCCTAAGTTTGATCGAGAGTTCTTGGACACCCTATGTGGGTTAAGCAATATTTCAGGTTCCCCTATTTCGATGTCTAAGCATGCGCATGCTTTTTAATAAGGAAATCCTTAATAAGGTTGGTGCTTGACCTTAACTCTGCAGTTTCAAGATACAGAGTTAATTCTCCCTTATTTGAATATTCTGGGAGTAACCCTCAGCAATTACAGTGAGACATTTACAGTGACAAGGATATTTTAAATACACAAAAGTATTAACAATAATATAATAGGTATGCTTATGAAAATAAAATGAAGGTATGCCAAACGGGTAGATCTACGGAAACAGCATTGCACTCCGTGGTCTACAAAATAGAGAAAACGATTAGCCAGAAGGAGCTCGCTATCGGGACCTTCATGGACATAGCTGGGGCATTTGATAATACCTCCTACAATTCAATTCTAACAGCGGCTGAGGACCACGGATTCCCACCTACCATAGCTAGGTGGATTTATTCCATGCTTTCAAACCGCTCGATTTCTACCTCTCTCAATGAAGTCACAGTTAGAGCGACTGTGGGCCGAGGGTGCCCGCAGGGGGGGGTTCTTTCCCCCTTGCTATGGAGCCTTGTGCTCGACGGTCTTCTTCGCAGGCTTAATGAGGAAGGGATTATGACTCAAGCATACGCAGACGACCTTACGGTCTTAATCGCGGGGAAATCTGCAAATACAGTTAGTGAGCTCACTCAAAGGGCCCTAAGAATCGTAGAAGAATGGTGTATAGGACAAGGGCTGAGAGTTAACCCCTCTAAGGTCGATCTAGTCCTCTTCACTAAGAAAAGGAAGTTGGATGGTTTTAAAGCACCAACCATTTTCAATAAGACCATCCAGCGTTCAAAGATGGTCAAATTTCTGGGAGTTATCCTAGACGAAAAGTTGTCATGGGTACCCCACATAGACAGACAAATACAGAGAGCCACCGCGTATTTCTGGACGTGTAAGAGGCTCTTTGGAAAAATGTGGGGGCTTAATCCGAGAGCCACCTTATGGCTCTATACCTCGGTTATTAGACCCTCCTTTCTATACGCGTCGATTGTATGGTGGCCAGCCGTCCGGCGGGTTACCATCAAGCAACGGCTAAATCAACTACAACGCCTGGCGTGTGTAAGCACGACAGGAGCGATACGCACGGCTCCCACAGAGGCTCTGGAGGCTCTCCTGTCTCTCCCTAAACTGCATATAGTGGTTGAGGGAGAGGCAAGGAGGGCCTCTTATAGGGTCAAGCAGTGGGGGCGGTGGCTAGGTAAAAGCCACGATGGTGGACACACAAGTATTCTTGGGGAACTTGTGGGAGGAGACAGTCTACTGGACGCACCCAGTGACAGGATATCTCCCACTTATGTGTTTCTCAAACCTTACACAGTAGAGATACCGGACAGGGAAGCTTGGCTCGAAAATCCTGATGCTCAGGTCTCGAATGGGCTCGTCTGCTTTACGGATGGGTCCAAGACAGACCAGGGCTCAGGGGCGGGAGTCCGGGGCGTGCGCCCAAGGGCGAGACTATCCTTCTCCTTGGGAAAGTATGCCACGGTCTTTCAGGCGGAAGTGTTTGCTATCTCTGCATGTGTTCAGGAAAATCTCAAAAGGAGATATTCTAATCAGCATATCCAGATATGCACCGACAGTCAGGCGGCTTTACGTGCCTTGATCTCCTACAGGATCACCTCCAGGGCGGTCCTAGAGTGTGTTAATGGTCTGACCCAATTGGGACAGAACAACCAGGTAAAATTGACCTGGGTACCGGGTCATCATAATATAACAGGAAATGAGGAGGCCGATGCACTGGCTAAGAGAGGCTCAAGTATACAGTTTACAGGGCCCGAACCAGTGCTGGGGCTTCCGCCTAGTTATGTAGCAAGGTCCATTGGAAACTGGATCAAGGTAAGATCAAAGGAAGAATGGTCAAACGTGACTGGGCTGCGACAAGCCAGGCTCTTAATTGAAGGGCCTTGGTCGAACGCAACTCAATCAATACTTGCGCTAAGTCGTAACAGCATTAGGATTGTCACAGGACTGTTGACAGGTCACGGACATCTTAACAAGCATCTTAACACTATCGGTCTTAGTGACACTAGAAGGTGCAGGTTTTGCGGACACGATGACGAGGACTCCATTCATATCCTCTGTCGCTGTGCCTGCCTCATGGTCAAGAGACACAAACACCTGGGCGCAGCATTTCTTCTGCCTCAGGACATTAGGGAGCTTCCCCTACAACGGGTGTTGGCCTATGCGCACAGCACGGGTCTCTTCCAATAACTCCCAACTAGCGGCAGGCACAATGGGTCGAAAGACCTGAGTGCTGCGGGTAACCGCGCCGCCTATCAACAACAACACAACAACAACATGCCAAAAACTCAAGCTGAGGAGTCAGTACAAAAAGTTTACGCATCTGGGCAGATTTGATTTGAACCGGAAACTGAGTGAAATCGATATTATGTTGATACGTTATACTTTTGAAGACAAAAAGTAGAATCTTTTATATTCTTATCCAATAAACAACTGACAGTCAAATACTCTTAATGCCAAATTATGTTGGGAAATCTGAAGTATTTTACCTAGGACAAATTTTGGAGCCTAAAATTTCCGTCGATTCCACTTGATATTATTCAACTTATATTCTGTATCTACCGGGTTTCCCATTTCATTATTTGACTAATAGCAATTAACAAGGGCTATTACATTTCATTGAATTTTATATTCCCAGGGCAGACTATGAGAAATATTGCTAACGGAATCGATAGTACTGACTGTCAAACACTTCTGATTATCAAAATACTAAAGCGAAATGATTTTTTAATTAAAATATCAATAAAAATTCGTTATAAGTTAATAGATGTAGTTTACATAACCGTTTTAGCAATAATATGTTATGTCATCTGATGGACTAGTTGGTGGAGCGGCAGTCTTTCAAACTGAACCGCAAAATTTTGAAGGTTCAAATCCCGCCAGAGACAACTTTTTTTATTTTCTATTTTTACTATTTATATACTATTTTTTTCATTAATTACAAATTATTAGTGTTTACTTATTCGAATAAATATGGTGCATTGTCAGTACCCAGTTATTATTTTTGAAGCTAATCTTTAAAGTCACAATATTTACTTACGTTTCCTTTATCTTTAGCTAAAGCTACTATCTTATAAAATAAGTAATCAACAAGCAACATATTTTTTATTTATTACATGCACTGTGCTTTTACTAATAGTGTACTTATCTCTGCTAATAGTTAGCATATTATACCTCAATCTGGATATTGAGTTAAACAGTTACAGAGGAACTGTCGTGAATTAGTAATAGGTTTTTTTTTTAATAAAAACCTATAATTCTAAAATTATAAGTTTTTTAAAATATGTTCATATTTATTCGAATAAGCAAACACTTGTAATTGTAATTAATTAAAAAGTAAATTAAAAAATGTTCCTTGGATTGTCATTCGAACTTGCGAACTTTGGTTTTGGAGCCTGCGTCTCGTACAACTAGGTCACCATGCTACATAGATTTCATTTGTGAAGAGAAGTATGTAAAGTGTAATTGTTAATCTAAAATTAATTTTTAATGATATTTTAATTAAACAAGCATTTCGCTTCACTATTTTGATAATCAGAAGTGTTTGGCTATCAGTACTATCGATTCCGTTAGCAATATTTTTCATAGTGTGCCCTGGGAATATAAAATTCAAAGAAATGTAATAGCCCATGTTAATTGCCATTAGTCAGATGAAATGGGAAACCCGGTATATAATTCTAAACTATATTCTGGTTATCAATATTTTCTATTTGCCGTGTATAATTTCAGTTTATTTCAGCGTTTATATGTAAACCGTAACCAAAATTGCATCTTTGCATTGAAGTGAAGGCAACTATGTTTACATATTTCTATAATATCACATTTTATTTCCCTGCGAACACATTTTATTGTCTCCATTTACAAAAAAAAAACGCGACATAAATATCGTGCATGACGGACAGTTACCACATATTCAACCCGAAAGTCGTGCACGTATCAGCGGTGTTGCACACAATACAGCTGCAGCCAGGGCTTCGACAACGCCAAACCAATATTTATTTGCGATACGTCGAACTCTTATTTCGACAACAATGCATTGCATCAGTTGACAATTCAATACACTCGAAATTCCATTTTGAAACGTATTATTCAGTATATTGCGAAATACAGTGCACACACACAAAAAAGGGTTAACTACAACATTCCTTGGTGTTTACTTTTCAACTCTAATTGACAAGTAGTGCAAAAAACGAAAACTTCTTTACTCTAAACGCTCCTAACAGCATTCCATAAATCTAGTTACAAAGAATGTTATAAATCGTTATATATTTTGTATTTTATTATTCTTATGCTTATTATTTAGTTAGTTATGGTCGTAGTCGGTTAGTAAGGTCGAGTCGGTGGCTTTGAGTCAAATCCCCATTCCATCAGACAATTTTTAATTAAATTGTCTACTCGTATATTTCATATCTGTTCGCAGGGATGGATTGGCAACCATCCTGGAGTGCGTGCCTAGAATGGGAAGAATGTTAGCTTGGTGTTAATGTGAGAGATTAACATTGTTGATTTGTAGTGGCGAGATACAGTGAAATACACCGTAGTGCCCTCTTTGGGTCTTTGCTACTACCTGTCTGACAATTATTGTCTAATTGACAGACATATAACGATCTGCAGAAAAGCAGATGCCATTACAGCGACCTCTATTGTCTTTGAGGAAGACAATCCTACTTATTTATTTATTTGGAGATGCCGAAAACAACTACTCCACGGCCAATATGCCTCGACTGGCGTTGCATTACATCAACATCTCCATGGATGTCGCCACATCCTTCATCAATTCCGATATCTATGGGAATCTGACGAGATCAGAATAAGATCGAAACCGTATTCTGTCTGGTCATTGGTCTTGATGAAGGATGTGGCCACATCCATGGAGATTTTGATGTAATGCAACGCCAGTCGGGGCATATTGGCCGTGGAGTAGTTGTTTTCGGCATTTTCAAATAAATAAATAACATTGTTGATGTTAAAATAATATATCTACAAACACGACGGAGTCCTGCGAGTGCTGTTCTATCTGTAATGCCTTATGTTCTAGGTGATATTGAATCAGTTGTGGGAAATGAGAAGTGCCTCATTTATTGCAACTAATTTTTTCCCACTCTCAGATACTGTGCGTTTCACAAAGTTGTATCCCGGATTGGAATGTTTGGATTGTCAGGATTCGCTGGCAAATCCTGTGCGAGACTGGCACGTGCGCTTAAATCACACCACCTCAATTTGTAGCGGTCCGTAACCGAGATGTGCCAATACATTGAATTTAACTAGTAACATGACGACGCTCCATACGTTGGAGATATATACTAACATTCCAATCCGGGATACAACTTCGTGAAACGCACAGTAGATACTAGCTACTAGCTCGCTTCTATCTACTTTACTAGTATTATATAGAGTTCTGAAGAAGGAGGAAAACCAGTCAAAATATCAAGAGCTGCTTTTAGATTTACGTTAGCTTTACCTGTATCAGACTGTTAAGTTAGTGGAACTGAGTATAGGGGTCCTTGGTGGAGAGAATCACACTGCTTTTGGAATCAAAGACCATAGCGGAATGCAGTTCGACACAAAAGTTAGTAGAAAGTCGTATTACTTGATAAGATAGTTCTTAGATTGGTACAGGAGTACACACAGATATTGCCGCGGTGATAGTTATGTCTGTTAGGAGCTGGGTGGTAGCGTTTGACTAAAAGAATGGTATATCGCGGCGCAAGTTCGAATCTCGCCAGGGGAGAAATGGCACCCCTCCCTCTCTCAGGGAATAGTTGTGTGTGTCGTCGGAGCGCAGTGAATCGACGACATGTGCCTGCAGTGTACCCTCCCGCTACACAAGCCAGAGGCTTTCAGAAAAAAGGTTGTCCATTACTGTGGTGTGTTTTATGTTTAAAAGATAATCAGAATACTATTTGAATTAAATAAGTGGGCACTGATTTATCTTGAGGGATGATGATGCGTTTAATATGGAAAGGACCTTCTTCAACAACTAAAAACGAAAACGAATCAGCTAAATGGCGGACATTTGATAAGCCAGTGAATCAGTAACAGAATCACTGAAATGCGTGTGCGACATTTATTTGAAAATGGCTCAATAGAACGAAGCATCAAAGTTATTTATTATTTAAGAATTTATTTGTACTTTATTGAGACGATTTATCTAGATAATGAAGAACTTATCTATATTGTTCACTGTGACTGTGTAGACATATTCGATGGTTTGTAAATAATGCAATATGGTAGTTACCTACTTAACATTTATGTAATTTTATATACAGGTGAGTTTCAGTGAGATTAGTGTGCCAGTATTGGGGGAAGGTCACATTTTTGATAAATGCTATTACATCGAAATAAAAATACAGTACCTCAAAAATATTTGTTTAGAAAAATATTAATGGGACTGATTTGACTATATTTTAGCGATTGGTTCAGTTTTGTTGTCTAGCTATACCAAATATGATCAAACAACGTTTTGCAAATGTAATTCGGTGATTAAAAATAAAGTAACTTTCTTAAAGTTATTCTAATGATTTCTCGTCAATTTAGTTCCACTTTATTATTCGGGTGAAGGTCCAACTATATTTGTTGATGTACTAAATTGATGTTGAAATTACTCAAAAAATAGTCGGAAGGCAATATTGACTTAAAAAGTATCCCTCGCATTCAACAAATCTTATGCCACCCTCAGCATTAGAAAGAGTTGTTACGATAGGCGGACGTATTTTTTTAAATTCAGAATTCAAAATCACATATTTGATCCAACTCAGATGGATCCGTAATTTCAGGATAAATATCAAAAAAATGTACATACAGATCTCATCAATACAAAACTAATGAATGAGTCCCGGATTTAAGTAGATTCACAGGAAATGTAAGTTTAATAAACTATAAACCTTGGTTTCCATGAAAGTTATGCTGAGTTAAAACAATATTACTAAAGCGAAGAATTGGATTTATTATATGCAAAAATTGTTTTACTAATTCTATGAATTAAACCTCTTTGATTTAAAGAATTATTTAATTCAATAATTTTAGTTTTAAATATATAATATACAAAATTATTATCAGACTCTATATTATTATATTGAAAGGAATATTTTTTGATATAATAATATATAGTTTTTTAAAATTTATATTATTTCAATCATATCGATCATTAACAAATAAAACTTCGTATTCTGAAAGGAACATTCTGTGCTCTCTTGCCAGATACTACAGCAGCAATCTTGAAGTGACATTGTTGGTGTCCATCGTTATTTTGTAACCTATTATTCTGTTTTTTATTGCGACCGTTTTCTTCATGGAAGAAATGCCCTTGGATTAGACCATTTATTTGCAAAATTAATACTTAAATTGTCATTTATATGGACTGCTGAAATTACATTTAGGTAATGACAATCTGAAATATAATGTATTAAATAATGTCTGTTTTTGGTGCACCGGTATTTTGAAATTAAACCATCTATAAAATACTAAAAAGAAGTACTTATTCAAAGTATTTGGGAAAATATTAGTAAGTTGATTTTGTACTAGACTTAAAATTTTTATTTTGGACCTGCTGATTTTCTGTTCTTATTAATATACAGAAACTAAGTTACAGGTATAGGTTTACAGGTGGTGTAATCCGAAAACAAATTGTGATTAATCATAATATTATCACGATAGTTAAAAGGAAATAAAAAATTAGTTGCTTATCAATAATTCAATACTTTAAAATTGGTAATTTTATTCATAATAATATGTCACCCAGTATATCAAATATAAAAATAAAATCAATTAATTTCTAAATTGCTGATTTGCTGCGTTTGCAATAATTGCCGACGAAAGTTAAAAGTCCCATTCCAATGAACTGGCAAAACTGTAGTCAGGAAAAATTGCGGAACAATTGGTTCCTAATCAAACAGGGTCATAGACCAGGCAGGGCAGTTCTGTGCTGACTTCCTAACAGTGACCATCTCCCCAAAGTTCCTCCAAAGTCTGGAAAGATGTAAGTAGGACTTTATAGTGACTGTATCATTACTTCTTTTTACCTTCACTACTTTGTCTATCACATCAGTAAATTAAACTAGAATTTAACTAATTGAGTTGCAAGCCAATAATCACCTTTTTATAATTAAATAGTTTTTATAATAAAGCAAGTGTTTTACTTCTAAGTTACCCCCTTGTGCGCCTGCGGCGTAACAATATATTATCATGGTATGTTCTGTTAGCTTCAGGAACATATTAACTTGAAAATGTTTTAATTTATGCGTAGTTATTTTAACGGTAATTACTGCCAAGCAAACATTATTTTTTCTATTATTAAGAACATCTAATCAATAATTTCTTATTTGAAGACATGAAAAACTTAAAAACCCTGTATTGACTCTTATGTCACTAGACATAAGCAAGTTGTTGAAATAGAGTTAAGGGTCCATTCTTTGTAGATTTGACAGGCATGAATGTTGGGTGGATTGAGAGGATGGGTGGCCGATGGATGGAGACATATATTCCAACTATCAAATTATTAAGATTTCGGAGGCGCACGTAAAGCCGAAGTAAAAAGGCACATGGAAATAAAGTTAGCCCTCATTGCAAGGGTATCGGATTTGTCTTATAATTGCAACAAAATTTCTTTTTAATGTTATAAATTATATATCACCGGAAAGATCAAAAGATAAACTAGGTCCCTATAGTAGCAAATTTTTGTTTAATACATGTATTTTAGAGAAAATAATTTTTGAAAATACGCTATTTTAGTACAAGATTGTTTGCCTGGAATTTTAAAAATAAAAAGAAATACCAAAAATTACTACTATAGGGACTTAGATTAAAGTCTTATCTTTCAATGCTTTTTTACTAAAAGTCGCTATTTTTTATAGTTTTTTTATAATTAGACACGAGCCGAACGCCGATTTAGGGCTTATTTCGACCTAGTGAATGGACTCTTAAGGTATTATTTTACAGTTAAATAATCCGACCAAATACACTCATATTCATGAATATCTAGTATCTTGTTAATAATCTTAATAACATGGGAATAGCGGTTATCTATTAAATGCTATTACTTCGGTGGGTGAGATAATATAATATCTCTAACCCTCATTCTAATCACAAGGATTAGCTCAGAAGTTAGTCAGACTTGTGTGGGAGTATGCTTGCGTTGCGACTGAGGAACGACTTACGTTGGTAAGCCCTAACGACTATTCAGTGCAGGATGAGGGAAATCTAGAAAACTTGGTTAGTTAGGAAGACAATGAAACATTAACGACGTTAATCTCTCACATTAACACCAAGCTGACATTCTTACCGTCGTAGGCATCCACGTCTGGATCGTTTTTAATCCACTCCTGCGCACAGGTCTTAATATACTGTAGACAATTTTGTATTTATTGTATACGATTGTCTCAATAAATACAAATATATTCTTAAGTAAAAGATAACTTTGATGCTTCATTCGATTGAGTCATTTTCAATCGAGTGTCGGACACGCATTTTACTGATTCACTGGTTTATCAAACGTCCGGCATTTAGAAGATTCGTTTTCGTTTTTAGTCATTGAAGAAGGTCCTTTCCATATTAAACGCATCATCATCCCTCAAGATAAATCAGTGCCCACTTATTTAATTCAAATAGTATTCTGATTATCTTTTAAACATAAAACACACCACAGTAATGGACAACCTTCCTTCTGAAGGCATCTGGCTTGTATAGAAGGAGGGTACACAAGAAAAAAAACCCTCCCTGGGAGAGGGAGGGGTGCCATTTCTTTCCTGATGAGATTCGAACTCGTGCCGCAATATACCATTCTTTTAGTTAAACGCTACCACCCAGCACCTAACCGACAGAGCTATGGCCGCTGTAATATCTGTATGTACTCCTGTATCCTCCTAAGAACTATCTTATCAAGAAATACGACTTTCTACTAAGGTTTTTGTCGAACTTCAGTATCCCGGTATGGTCTTTGATTCCAAAAGCAGTGTGATTCTCCCCACCAAGGACTCCAATACTCAGTTCCACTAACTTAGCAATCAAATAAAGATAAAGCTAACAGAAATAGAAAAACAGCTTTTGATATTTTGACTGGTTTTTCTCCTTCTTCAGAACTCTATATAAGACTAATAAAGTAGATAGAAGTGAGCTAGTAGCTAGTATCTATCTGAGAATGGGAAAAAATTAGTTCCAATAAATGAGGAACTTCTCATTTTCCACAACAGATTCAATATCATCTGGAGCATAAGGCAGCAGAGATGTTCCATCTGCCTTATACGTGCATGAAAGATATAGAAAAGCGCTCGCAAGTCTCTGTCGTGTCTGTAGATATATTATTTAACATCAACGATGTTAATCTCTCACATTAACACCAAGGTGAGGTTCTTCCGATCTTAGGCACGCACGCCGGGTTGCAAATTCGTCCCTGCGGATAGGCCTTAATATACGACTAGACAATTAAATTAAAAATCGTCCGGCAGAATGGGGATTCGAACTCGCGATCTCTAGGTTAAGCGATAGACACACTAAACACGAAGTCACCGGTCTAATAATAAAACCTTAGTACCTAGTTGTTCTTTCGAAAGCATTGTAATCGCGTTGCAAGTATGCCCAAAACAGATTATTTATTTAAAACTGACCCACAAAATGCATTATTTATTTAAAAGCCAGGAAATGGAAACTAGTGGCTTTGAAATCAATTCGAGTATAAATTTAAACTGCATCGAACAAGTTAGGAGACCTTTATTTGTGTGGAATTTATTGACGGAATGAAAGGATATAGCAGTTAATTACCTGATGCATAGACCGGTTCTGTAAAGGCAAACCATGTACTGGAATTGTGAAGTTATGCCTTTCCTTCAGTTAAATGCACTTACCATGTGAAATGCACTATTAACTACCGCAACTTTTATATGTTTGGGTGTTTTGCCATTTCCCCACCAAGAGTATCAAATACGCTTTATTTTACTTTACTTCAGGGATGTAAGGGCGTGTTAATTTTATTATTAATTCTATTTTCATTTGAAATTAAGGTAATTTAGGTCGGATCCTTTTCCGATAAATTAGTAATAAACCGACAAAGGGAAAACTTTCGGCATTCGACATACTTAATCACAATAAACATTAATTAAAATGAATCTGGTTGCTTGTTGTTTATTGCTTTGGTGTGACTACTGCCTTAGACTACTGCCAACTATTCATCTTTTTATATTCATATTCTCCTTCACAGGCATTCAAGCTGCACGTACGGTTCAAGATTTCAATATATTTCAGGGCGCGTTGCTCCCTGAAACGGTTATTGAAATTTTCATGTAATGGTATGCTTTACACTATTTATCAGTCGGAATTATATATGTACAGCAGATATGTAACTCCAGGCAGCCAGAAACTATTTGAGTTATTCATAGTTTCTAGGATAGGATGGCTTTAGAATAGCAGTACCTACTAAGATTTTAAATGATTACAAACAGTGGCGGCGCGTGAACATTAATTGAATGTGTTCTGCTTAGGCTTGTCACATTGGTCGAATTTAATTCCGGGATATTAAGCCTGGCCGGAGCCGCTAAATTTTTAAAATTTTCAAGGTCACACGTTCTCTTGGCACTTCTGAACTTCAACCGGGAGTTTCAATCGGGACCAGCTAATTCCCGGTACAACAATCACAGAAAATCCCGGCCATGCCCATGTGGCAATCCTATATAGTTCTAATCTAACTGACTTCTTATGTTTATTTTACCTAATAGGACCAAGTTAACCTCATTTGATAAATGATTTTTTTGTTATTTCATGTCTCTTAATGCTCTGACTTAAATGACTGAAATCTGTCACCCCGTATATTGTCCATGCTTTATCCCCACCGAAAAGTAAGCACGGAAAACAAAAGAGTGCATTTTTTATATCACACCCGCACATCCACTCTGTTTTTGTGTATACATTATTGTTAAATTATCTTTTGTAACTTTTACTTCGGCTTGTTCCACTAACTTCAATATTTAATTGTGGTGCTGGCCTACCTAATTCTTTTATTTTCAGTTTATCCTCATAAGGCAGAGAACCAAATAAAGTTTTTTGTAAAAACGAAACGCTATTCATTTTAGTAACTAGGTATAATATCCGTGGACGCCTAAACGAAAATATTTACCCGTGCCGCTCACAGAAATAAACGACCACGTACCACGTCCTATTATGAAATATTACTGAATTTACTGCTGTGGCTGTTGTTGTTGCAGCCACATAATCCCATATATTCTTGTACTGAGTCACGTGCCTGATTAGCCAATAAAAACAAAGGACGCATCTAATTGTTCGCTGTGCACACATTTTGTATATCAGGTTGCGGTTGCATAAGGGACTAGCTCGCGTCGTAATAAATAATAATAGATATATAAGCTATATAGATTTATTTTGTAATAAATATTTTGTATTTTGTTAATATTTAATATGCTTAAAAGCTTAAATACATAAAATTTTATGTGTTCTGCAGCTCCGCAGCTCTTATGGTAAAAACGCCACTGATTACAAATATCTTCTTACTGACACTCAGATATAAATGTACAGGGTGATTTACTATATTTTGACCCCCCTGTTAACTTTTTTGCTTACAGAATTATAAAAACATGTGAAATATAAAAGTTGCACGATTTTTTATGAAGTTTGCGAAAATGATAGTAGAAAACAAATGAAGTCCAAACAAAATGGTCACGGATGTTAATTTTGTTAATTTAAATGGAACACCCTCTATATTTTTGGATATTTCGATAGAAAGTCTCACGGATTCGTCTCACGAATACAGTCAGATGGCCATATTCGTCTCACGAATAGGGCCATCAACAATATAGATGTTGATGGCCCTATCTCTAATAATAACGTAGATATAACCAAAAAAGTGCGCCATAAGAGCGATAGACGTTAGTCCATTATTAAGTTGTACTATTGCCATATATAATGGCTAGCTGCCCTACATAATGTCTGGGTTTTGACGGTATGTTTTTAATAAAAGTAACTGTTTAGATAGCAGCTATTTTACATGAATTTAGATGTAATATTATGCAATATCTAAGAGTGAAGTTTTGATTTAAGTAGTAGATTCAATCGCTCCTTGTATGTTTCCTGTAAATCTCGTTTTATTTTTGAATGATCCATTCTTTGATTTTAATAATTCATAGATATTTATGTTGTTCATGTTTTTACATTTGTTGTATTTTGCGTTATTTAAAGTCTTCACTTATTGTTATTATTATTTTTATTTGTTTTTGTTTTGATTATCATACTATGGATTTAATAACAGCAAATTTTACGTTTTAAATGATAA
This sequence comes from Pogonocherus hispidulus, assembly GCA_963924545.1. Classification (NCBI taxonomy): domain Eukaryota; kingdom Metazoa; phylum Arthropoda; class Insecta; order Coleoptera; family Cerambycidae; genus Pogonocherus; species Pogonocherus hispidulus. The sequence continues at coordinate 83,571,950 of OZ004693.1, forward strand.
ATATATTTATAATATGTTTTATAATATCGATTTAATAACAATAAATATTTGTGGTAAGTAAATTATAATACTTCCCCTATTTGTGTTTCATTTCAGATAATTAAAATTTTTGTAAATATTCTAGGGGATTTCTGCAAATCGACTTTAAAACTGCATCGATACCTACTGCACTAGGTTAATGTTCTGCAAAATATGTTTAGTAATAGAGGAACCGATATAATATGGGTAATTAATCAATATTGCCATCATTATTAAAGCATGGTCCTACAAATTGTTGTAGGTAGGTTAACAAGCAAAAGGATCGACTGAAAATCCATAACCGTTGTACGGCTTTACTTTAAATAATTCATCTGCTCTACTCCACAGCCAGACAAAAAATCATTATTCAGGTTTTCAATTAAACAGAGTGCATAAAATCCATTAGAATAATAAAGTTCCCGCTAATGGGACATTTCAATTTCATATCCCCATTCCGGGTATAAATCTTTGAATTTATATCTACTTTTTACGTTCAACAAAAATTAATAGTCCATTTTTCTTTCGGCAAAATCAAATAAAAATCATTGCGCTGCACAGGTCAGGAGACCGACGAAAGCCGAATTATCGGGTTTCGTGCAGTGCTGGATTTAGACGGTAAAGGGACTAATAAACATTCGAAATCATTTATAATATCTACCATAATGCTTACCTACTGCTACTAGGTACTAGATTTTGTATTTTACTCTTATTACTACAAAATAAGCAACTTTATTTGATGATAAGATACATGGTATAATGATAAAGAACTATAAAAAGTAACTACTATGCGGGCATCTTCTCCAATAGTTTCAGATATTAATAAATAGTAGCCACGAGGAACATACCCAATCTTTCAACGAAAATTTGACCCTCTATAATTATAAAACCAAAACGCCCAGTTCGAAATGAAGCAGTTGCAATTGCAGTTTTGGGTCACTTGCAGATGGACAATAATCAGTCGATCAAAGCGGTGTCTCAAGCTTCTGCATTATCCAGTTCAAGTGTTATCGAATTTTGAAAAAATACAAGTTACATCCATTTAAGATGATGCTGGTTCAAGAGTTCCATGAAGATGATTTTGATCGTCGTAGTGATTTTAGTGAGCGATTTCCATTGAATTCAAATCTCCTGTACGATACGTGTTTTTCAGACGAATGTACATTTATGTTGAATGGCGAAGTGAATAGATACAATTGTCGCTAATGGAGTGATACTAATCATCATTTAATTAGGTAATTTTATACACACAACTCTCAGAAATTGAATATTTAGGTCGGAATTTTGAGCAACCATCTTGTTGGACCATTTTTTAATCAACGAAATCTCGATGGGAACACCTATTTACAATTATTGGAAGACAAGATTGACCCTATGATAACAGAAATTTTAGAGAGTGACGACAATTTAATAGAAAATGAAATAACTTTCCAACTCTGGTGCATCTCCTCACTATGCTGTTGCTGTGCGGCAATTTTTGGATGACCATTTCCCAGGGCATTGGATTGGTAGAAGAGGTCCCGTCAAATGGCCAAGATTACCTGATCTATCGTAGATCTATTCGTAGAGACCAGTAGATTTCTGTTCTTAGGTGAGGGCAGTTTTGACAGTCAAGTCAACTTGATATGTTCATTCCCCTAACCCGCAACCGCTACTTTAAAATTTTAAAAGGGGCTATCCTAATTCTAAAATATTATTTTAAAGCCCTTTTCATTGTAAGTACACTAGTGCATCGTTTTTTGGAATCGGTCGAGATTTGACAAAGCTATTGGCGAAAAACATAAGTTTTTTTTGCAAGGTTGTGTCTGTTTGCGTCAAACTCTCAAAATTAGCCTCGTACGCAGTGTTAAGGTGCATTTAAATTAGAGTGAACAGAAGCGAGCGAACGAATTCGTTCGTTCTTCTCTGTTCGCTCTAATATATGCAGAAACACGGACGAGTTCGTTCGCTCCGTTTTGTTCTTTTTATAAATTACGCAAGCTGAAGCAAACGAATTCGTTCGTTCGCTTCTGTTCGCTCTAATTTAAATGCACCTTTAGTTTCATATTTTCTTGACAAAAAAATAATATTACATTGAAATAATAAATAAATTTTTCTTCGTTGTGAAATTTTCTTTACATAAGACATTAAATGAGAAGATCTAGAAGTTCCCAACTGTTTAAGCAGGTCACTCAAAAATAAAATCTTGTGGATGACAGCCAAATTAGAAATTATTCTCTACACTGAGCATATTTAGTTACTAATTTTTCTTTGTTTCTTAATTTTTCAATACTGGCACGGTCAAAAGTCGCTATCAAAAATTATATAATTTATTGTATATAATAAATATAGGTACCTACTAACTATTATAGGTACTAATAATATCGTATAGTTTATAAAGTATCCCATCTAACGATTTGGTCCGATATTACTGTTGTTGAAACTTTTAATTCATCTAATGAGGAGCTGCACTTTTGCACTCGGTAGTACAAGTACTTGTTCCTCCACTGTATACAATATACTATTTCTTATCTATATTTTTTACTTATAAAATGTACTAATTTATATACTTTTTATTGTATATTTAAATTTTCAAACAATATATTATTTTTATTATTTAATAAATTTAATCGTAATAACTAGTATTAATTATTGTTGGTTTAAATACCTCGATTAATGAGAATTTTTTGATAATAAAATTCCTTATCGATTTAATTTTAAAAAATATTTGCCTGCTGCAACGTTCGCCTGTGTATTTCCTCAGTCCGGCCCTGGCGTAACGTATAACGCGGGCGTTATGGTGCGGCACGGAATCGATACCCATAGATTGATAAAGCAGAGATGCGGAGCTAATGAACTATGAACGAACAGAAGGAACGAATGGTGCAGAAAGATGTCGCCCTAAGCGGCCGACATTTGCCACTCGCGGGGATTATTAGGTGATACGATGGGGACAACAGGATTATCTGTCACGTGTTATTGGAATGCGCATAAAATTACGCACCGAAAACTAATTTATCAGAAAGAATATATGGAGTGATAAATAGAGAGATGAACGGATATTTATTGATCTACACGGTCATATGCACTGATATGGGACAATTCAGAAGGGAGCAAATAACACAAAAAAGCCAAAGGACCTACTGATGGTGGTGTCTATTGAAACGTATAGAAGCTAGTTTAAGTATTCATTTTAAATTTCATTTAATGTAATTTTAACTATTAGGACTTGTCATATTTATACAATTTATGTCAAACTAGAAAACCGCTGATGAAGTTGAGTTAATTATAATAATAATAAGTTTATTTCCTTTAAATTCATATTTATAACAACAAATTTACCAAGCCAAGATTATTCGTAACAAGTAAACAAACAAACAACCGCCACAAAGGAGAAACCTGCATGCACGTGGCTACATTGTTAATTCAAAAATTACGTCTGAAAACATACTATTTATATGATCAATTGATCAAAAGCACAATAGCAAGCACAAATATTACAATAGTCGGTAAGCAAAAAAAGGAAACAAATAAAATTTGACTCTGATTATTTATTATTAATTTATCGAAATGTGGGGCTTTACGGTTGTTATAACTTAATGGCAAAAAGGAAGTTTTCCTGAAATTGACGGTTAAGGGTCTATGATTAAGTCAATCCGCAATACAATTTTACTTTCCGTTTTAGGGTGTACCAAGACTCGTCTTTATAGAATAACACAGTGTCATCGGCAAAACAGAAACTTGAAGCACAGGTATTTTGAGTCAATAAACTTAACGAAGAGAAGCTAAATCTATCAATTTAATCTATTAAGTTAACTAAATCTATTAATAAAGTTATCAATTATGGTTCAATAAAGTTTTTAATTTCCTCCTTACCTATAATCCTAGGTATGCAAAGGAATAACCTTATTATTTTTAAGATATAGTTGACATAAAAATTACATTTTTCTAACTTCCGGCTTCATAGGAAGTAATACCTGCTTTCGATTTTTATATGGGACACCCTGTATATTATTATATTTTTGGTATATTACATCTACCTCATTTTATAAATCCAACGATATAACATAAATGGCATTTCAAATGTCGTATTACTTTTTGGACTGTATTTTATTTTTGAATTTGGAGCGCCTTAATAGCGTTGGCATCAAAAATATTCAATTTCTCTACTTACAGGATATTAAAATTCTTCAAAGTCTTTAAAACATAAAGGAATGTCGTGAAGTATAAAGCTGAAACTAGTTTTTTTTTTTAATAAGATCATAATGGTACTAACGCACCATTAGAAAGTACAATTATTAATAAGCAACATACACTTATTTTGTCTGTGGGATCAATAGAACTAACATTACAGTCGAGATAAGGCAGTCTAAATTCAAAAGTAAGATAGAGACCAAAAAGTAATTTGACAGCTGAAGTGTCACTAATGTTATATCTTTGGATTCAGAAAATTAAGTACCTGTATTCAAAAAATATACACAGTATACAGAGTGTTCTATATAAAAAATCGGGAGTTGGTAGTACTTCCGGTGTAACCGGAAGCGGTGAAAAGGTAATTCTTATGACAAAAAAAGTGATCTTTAATAAGTATCTCCGTTGTGGCAAATTTGAAAAATATGCCTAAAAATATGGGGTGAAGGAGGGGTAGGGTACACCATGAATATGTGTGACACTATATGCTAAATGGGACACCCTATATATTATTTCATTTCTGAATTCTACGTGAAATTCTAATCATCTAATCCAATTCTAATCCATATTTCATGTGGGATGTCCTATCCTCAACCGTTTTTGAAATATTGACATTTTTCAACACTGACACCCTGTAAAATCTAAAGAGTTTGAGATCAAGTAAAACGGTTTGCACATTCCTTTCTTAACTTTTCATAAGCTATCGTTTGACGTTAATTTCAGATTTTCTGGAAATTAAAAATTTTTGATTAAATTTAATCTCTAGGTTAAATTTGAAATTAATGTCAAACGATAGCTTATGAAAAGTTAAGATAGGAATGTGCGAACCGTTTTGTTTGTTCTCAAACCGTTTAGATTTTACAGGGTGTCAAAGTTGAAAAATATCAATATATTCATCTGTCAATATTTCAAAAACAGTTGAAAATAGGTATAGGACATCCTACATGAAATGTGTTTAGAATTTCACGTAGAATCAAAAAGTGTAAAAATGTATAGGTTGTCCAATTTAAAATAACAAAGTTAATGTCGACTTCCGGTATGACCGGAAGTGGTAGAAACCGCAAAATGTTTTCATCAAGTGGATCAAGACTCACTTTGGCTTTACCTCAAATTTCAAATTAATAGCTTGATTGGTTCTCCAGATACTTCTAATGGACCGTCTCCATGGGACACCCGGTATGTCTCGTTTTACACATTCCTTATACGAGCTAAACAGCAAAAGTCTTGCAAAATTTGGTTGTTGCATTATTATTTTTTTGTGTCGTATCTACCCCGCGGTACTGACATTTGAAATTAAATATCTTTATATCTATACACCTTAATAAGAAGCAAAAGGACGGAAAGGACGGGTCGTATGGAACACAGTTCCAAAGAAAACGTAATCAGGCAGATATCAATTTCGAGATCAGAAGAACCAGGCTTTCAGGGCTGAAAAATACGTCCGTGCCTAGATCAGAAGTCGCAGTGGCGCGCTTTTTGTCCAGACACAATTGCCGCTGGCATCATTCGATGTCTCAGATAATTAAAGATAATCCGTCTTTCCGGCGTCCGTGATGAAACGCGTGTCATGGAGAGCCTGATAAAGTCACGGACATGCGGGCTGTAATTGGTTGGCTGTGTTCGAGATGGGCGATAAAAACTCGCGCTCTGCGCCGCTGATAAACAGCAGCCGAATACAGTTCCGAGTCCAATATAACATTAATTATACGGGGCAGTTCAAATTATAAATGCTAGGTCTCATGTTCTTCATTATTTTTGAGTTAGCAGCAAATACGTTATGTGAAATTTTACTAAATCAGAATTTGATTTAATATTTTGTGCACATGGTGTAGTTGGTCACAAATATATATATATATATATGTTTAAAAAATTTAAAAATATATAGATGTTTTTGAAAGTGATATTCTATAGGAATATTCTTAGTGTTGGCAGACACTTATATAAATGTCCTTAAATGTCCAGACATGTGTCCAAAAGTGTCTGGACCGAATGAAAATGTCTAGACATTTATCGTATCTGTCCAGCTTCGTTGAGATTTATAATTACAGCCATTTTCAGCTAACTGAGCTAACCTAAAAATCCAAATGAAAATTGTCACAATCTCTTGAAATTGTTTTCTATAGACTTTTTGTGGCATTTACTCCAATTATTTGGGCTTAAAGATGGTTAAATCAGAAATTCTGATTGGGAGATATAATAATAAAAAGTCAATAAATGCCAAGAAAAGATAATTATGCATGTATGTGCGAAATAAATTTTTATTTGAAAATTTATATAAATAGCAGAGCTAGAGGTAATTTAAGTTTTTTTAAAATTTATTGTTTTGCTAAATATTTTGATCCGGGACCACTATTTAGTGCTAGTAATTGCTCAAATTTTCTCTAATTTAACCAACTCCGTATCTCTTCAAATAACAAAGATACCAATACATAGCAGGACTCTGATTCACGTTGTATAATTTAATTTTTTAAATATCACAGAATTTGGAAAGTTTATTTTTTGAATATTTACTATGTGCCATATGCCATATATATGTTATATGTTTTACTTATTACTCCAATTAATATTTTTTTTTTCTATAATTTATTTATTTCGTTTGATTTCACATGTACACAATAGAAACTTAAACTTCTTCAAATTAAATCATAATTTTGTAATTAACACTATTGATTTTTTGCTATGTTAACCATAAGCTGGTAAAAGGTAGACAAAAATTGAAAATTGTTACGAAAATATTGATTTTTCACCTAATGCTTGTATTTCAGAGAATATATTCTAAGAATATATAAGTAGGTATTTGGTATCATCTTGAAGCTTATGACATGTGCTGTACAGGAAACCTGTTATATTTCATTTTCTAAAATATCCGTATAAGTGTCTAAAATGTCCAGACAGTTGTCTGGACATTTGTCTAATTTTTAAATGTCCGAACATTTGCCAATACTAAATATTCTAGAAAAATTTATTGTCCAAAATTAAAAAAATGCTGATCAGTTCCATTATTGTTTATGATTTATTATGCGATGCAAAAGATTTTGTCTCTAATAAATTAATTTATCTTGACGTATTGGTACATAAATTGTCGTAAACATCTTCACGACAATAAATTAGCAAGCATTTGGGTTAAACTACCACTAATTTCAAACTTATCATGCAAATATATTTATTTTTTCTAATTTTGAGGGTTTTCATCTCTTCCAACATATATATTTGTGGTTTTTACTAGAAATATACAGTATGAAGTGTTGCAGAGACCACTTACGTGTTTCAAAAATCTAAGACGGCTTTCCTACAATTTGACATTAATTTTTAAGAAATTAGAATTAGAAAACTGAAGCAAATTGAAATATCTCAAAAAGTTATAACATCAACCCCTACAATGGTTACACTAGAAGAAAGAGAATTTAATTTTGCATAACTTGAAACAAAAAAATACAGGGTGTTTGACATGACAATACATTTGAAATAAAAAAGTTTTCCCTGTTTGAAATTTTTAAAGTGTAACGTGAGTAATAGAACACTTTGTATACTATTCTCGAATTTATTTTAACTGCAGAAGGTAGCACATATATGCTCTTTCCACATGCCAAAGAACAAATGAAAATCTCGTATATGAAAAAAGATTTGTAAACGTTTTGACAAACACTTGCATCTGAATTTATAAAATTTTTATAAAACATCAAATATTTTCGAAATCGCTGGGTTTGGGTATACTACATGTTTTCGACTTAAAATATTGAGATCTTTCAAAAAATGCATGAATATATAGGGTGTTCCATTTAACATAAGAAAGTTAATTGGGGTACAGAATTAACTGAGCACTCTGTACACTTGGCAATATTTTTTCAAAATGTAAAAAAGGCACAAGCAGCTCCCGTGAAGGATTCTCTTTCTATCTCTAGTAACAACGGAGTTATAAAAGAAATGCGCACTAAAAATCTCACGTACATTGTACAGGGTGAGGGTAATTCCATATTACATCGTAAACAATAAATTAAATCCTAATAAATTCCATAATTTTAGTTGAATGGAAGGATTGAAGTTAAGATTATTTAAAACATATTTATCTTTTACAGAATTAAGTGAATTGACTGTATATTTACTAGTGAATTATATTCTATGGCCAAATTATTTAGGTTAAAATAATTTGGTAACCACTTAGTCACCAGTAAATTATAATATTATCTACCATATTGTATACTAAAAAACATATAATAGATTGACTGTAGACTGTAACTTTTTACAGGCATTTTAAAAACAATATTAAAAATATGCAAAAAAACATATTGGTGACGTTAAAGTATCAATTATAATAATACCTAATAATAATAATAATAATAACAATGGTATTTATTATTCCAACAGGAAAAACCCAATTACAGGAATAAGAACATTGAAAAAAGTATACAATTATTTCGTGATAATATATAGGTATATAAAACAAAATTAACAAGATAAAACAAACAAACAGTAATTAACAACTACTACAAACTACAACTACAAACAATGCAACCAATAATACTTGAGTTAAACGACCTACCCACTACCCAGTTACATATACTTCTTAAATTATCAAAATGAATATCACAGTTGGAAGCGTTTTTATGTTTTTATTGTAAAGTTCATACATCAAAGATATTGGAGACTTGCTCGAGGAGCAACACAATAATAGAAAGAATGCTGTCTACAATTTTCGCGAGATATCAAAAAATTTATTTTACCCAAAAGATCGGGGCAATCAACTCTGTCATTCAAGATATTATGTAGAAATCGAATCAATATTAAGTTACGTCTGATTTCTAAAGCAACAAAGTTTAATCTATTAAATAGATTATTATGATCAAGACCTCTAGGCGGATAATATCCATCTTGCAAGAAAGAAAAAATTTAAAAAATTTTCTTTGAACCGATTCTAAATGTTGGCACATAGGATTCTAAATTATAATGCACATAGTGAACAATTACAAGCATCAATTTTAATAATCTGAATATTCGATCTTAAACTACGAATTTAACTGGATAGAATTAACCCCGAAGCTCCTTTCCATATTAAGCTTTCACACTTTGTGTAGGTTTTGCTTTCAGGGCGAGAACGTCAATTCCTCGTTTCGATCACTAAAGAAAATGGAATTGACACCTCGGGGGCGAATGTTTACGCACTGATAAGGGTCAGCTGACCGCTTCCTCGCACTTACGAACCGGAAATAACCGGAAAGGAAGCCCTAAAATATAACGGTGTGGTATTATATAAAATGGGAGAGATGCGCTCTGTCAGCAGCTATTAATATAATGAAATAAAAATTGGGAAGAAGCGTTTTTGCCTTGAAGCTTGTATTCGCGCTGAAAAGTTTGAAGCTACCTTTTAATATTCGCTGAAAATCGATTATTTCGATCGAATATTTCTCATTACATCAGGAAACACTTAGTGTACTGTATGCCACTTTCATTGCCTTTCCAAAACTTTTGAATTTCATAAAATATTTACTTAGACTACATGTGGTTTATTCAAATGTACAGGGTATTCGCATATATTTTGACCCCTACCTACAGGGTAGGGGTCAAATTTTTAATTTTTCTTAATTTCCCTACAGGGGTTATTAAGAAAGTTAGGAAAAAAGTTTAAATACAAAAGTTGTTTAGTTTTTCACGTATTACCTTTTGGCTAGGTCGAAAAAAAATTGAATGTCGTAAATTTGAGGAAACCAATTGAACATAATATTTTTAAATGGGGCACCCTGTATAATTTTACACGCTTGGGTAAACATTATTTTCCTGATTTCAATACATATTTTGTTGACATTTGCACTGACAGTTTTCGAAATATTTGACAGCAAGTACCATAAGAAAATACAAAAAATACAAAGAACTAAAAATATTTATCAGTAGAAACCAACAGTAATAAAACATATTTAATGATTTTCAATGTAACCTCCTTAGCTATTTAAACATTTTGTAATATTTTCATTTTTTAATATTTTTTTTATGATTTATTGCAAACTTTAAATATTCGAAAACTGTCAGTGCAAATGTCAAAAAAATATATATTTTTGAAATCAGGAAAAAGATGTTTACATAAGCGTGTAAAATTATACAGGGTGTTGTCCCATTTAAAAATATTATGTTCAATTGGTTTCCTCAAATTTACGACATTAAATTTTTTTTCGACCTAGCCAAAGGATAATACGTGAAAAACCAAACAACTTTTGTATTTAAACTTTTTTCCTAACTTTGTTAATAACCCCTGTAGGTAGGGGTCAAAATATACGCGAATACCCTGTACCTAATAAAAAATTATCAATAATTTTTGAAAAATTTGTACTGATACAAGTTGGGCAAAATTTGTACTGATACAAAAAGCTAGTGCTTTCTCTAAGTAAAAAGTAAACCTGTTTGTATGGAAACTTTGTTGGAACGTATAGATAATTTTCATTGCATAAATTATATTTTATAAAAAAAATTCGTGAATCAAAACATTTAAAATCCTCAAAATCAAGTGATATATCACTGTCAGTTAAAGAAAAGATTGGGATGATGTGGTTCGATTCCGGAGTCTCAATCTACCTACTACTCAAATCTCACCACCAATTTTCTCTGAAGCATCAATCTGACTATTCCTCAGACAGATCTGTCTGGTGTAAGGTAGGGGTGGGTATCTATTATTGCGGTAGGTGGGGTGGAAGAAGAGGAAGCTCCTGCACTGTGGTTACTGGACTGTGAATGCTGATTGACTGTGATCACTGTAGAATTACCAGGATATCAGAGGGATGTTGAGGGAGTGTTTTAAGGGAGGATACTAGAGGTTTGTCACCTGAAGAAAACAGACTGAAACGTTCTACATTTTTCCACGCACCGTGTAGAAAAAAAATTGAAAAATCGGCTTGAGAAGCTTCTTTTCGAAATGCAACAAGTCAATTTTTTTCGAATTTCATTCCATTCCATTTCACTCCATTCTATTTTCAAAAGGAAAAAAAGTCCCTTTTAAATGCGCATATATTTTAATATATCATTTACCAAAACGCAACAAGTCAAGGATTAGTTGAAAGTTTCAAAGCGCAACAAGTCCACATGTTTGTTTCAAAATGTATTCAAAGTTCGAATACGTTTAGAACGTAATAAGTCCACACGATTTTAATGTTTTTGTTGGCATTTGGACAGTGTGGTGATAACGTCTTAAAGTTTGTGTGGTGCCTTTTAAATATTTTGCCGTTAAAAATGGACCTGACTGATGGTGCTAGTGTGGCAGACCATAATAGATTTTGAGCCAATGAAAGATGCAAAAAAGTATTTCTACAAGGATGTCATTAAGAATAATGAGAGTTTGCCGTTTGTTTCTCTAATATCTTTTCTTACAAAGCCGTCAACAACCCTGATCGTGGCGCCTTGACGAAAAATTGGTGTAAATGGTATTTTGAAGGGCTGATTAGCGACTGAAATAATTCGAGAACATGCTAGTGACGAACAAATTTAAAACTACGATTGTATCCAGGAAGAAACCAGAGCTGAAAACCTAAATCTTCTAATACTTTTGATTTGTTTTACTTTTAAAAGGTCTAATATTTTAATCAAAAAATTAATTTTGTTTCAAAACGTTGGTCCTGTCCTGTTTTTTTCCATACCGATACAAGTCCATCCTAATACCGATGATAACAATCAAAATCATCGACCTTGATTTATAAAATACTGTATTTTATGTTATTTTATCCTATCCGAAAATTGAAAAAATGGACTTGTTGCACATCGAAAAGAAGCTCGTCTATTGCCAGATTTGGATGAAAGACCCACCGTGGTAATGTCAATAAAATTGCCAACACTGATAGTTTTCCACAACACCAAAACACTATACTGAACTCGACGCGAGCTTCGCCGACCAAGTTGACATCATCTGGAGATGATTAAAACTAGTTCAGTTTTCAATCACAATCGGTTTAATCATCAGGTGATGTCAACTTGGTTAAAGAAACTCGCGTCGAGTGCAGGATAGTGTGTTGGTGTTATGTGGAAAACTACGTCAGTATTATCTTCACACCAAAAGTTCCAATCCCTTTCAAGATTAAAATTGCCTTTCATTTGAGCTAATTGAAGAGGCGGAGTTACCTCTTACCGTTTGGACGCTATACATCTTCCGTAATAAGCATTCATTATAAACTCGTGTATAATATCTACTATTATACAATATATCGTCAGGGCTTTTAGTAAAGTCAAAGCCAAAATTAAGCAAAGTGCAATGACCGGAAAAAAAGTAGATCTATGTTGTCACATTTATTTCTAAAGTATTCTTATTTAAAACACGAAACGTATTAATTACCTTATTTACCCATTTTTTACTTGTCTTTAACGTCCCTTATCCCTATTGTACTTTATTAAAGCAAACACAATGTTTAATTTGTGATTTACTTAATAATATCAACCAATTTCCGAATATCTGGCAACTGCGAAAGTCGTAAAGTTGACGACAAGCTGTTCATCCTTATTTAACATACATATACTTGCATTTACGCTTTCTTTTCTCTGCGCTTCAGCAACGTTGATTGGTCGAATCAGGAACCAATAAGCGACTGCGCTCGAGGTAGTAGGGAAACAGTGGCGTGATGTTGGGTTATTTCGCGCGCGTTTCTTAACGGTAAAAATTTGTGGTAAAATTATCAGTGTATTTATTCTTTGTGTCAGTGTTTATACTTATTTGTGTTAGTTAAAAAAGTGGAAGTGTATATACTAGAAGTATTCTATAGAATAGTATACGAGTATATATTAATTGAAATGTGCCCAATGGTAAAACAGAATACGCACGCCCATGCATCACCGCATATTACCAGATCGGCGAGGTCATTCCACTTTGCTTAATTCTGGTTTTTACTGTAGTTGCAAAAATACTAAAACGGTGCTGTTATTATTTTAGGGTAAGGATAATAGGCGGCCTTACACATATTTTTCATGTGTGACAAAAATTTGTTTTTGCATTTTAGTAGAGTTGATTAATACGAACGATTGCATGTAACATTTTTAGTTTCTATAAATACTTATTTTCACAAACTTTGTTTTATATAAAATTCACTGGCTAATGAAACCTCTTCAAAACCGGTTAGTAAACGCAAGTCTCCGGGGAGTGCTTTGTGGCTTTCACGGATCAATGTAATGGGCTGTTACTCCAACCCAACTCGGGTTGTTCTACTATAATTTTTCCCTGCGGTCTGATAACTAGCCTAACGAACTTATTTCAATTGTCACAGATATATTTAGGGGCACTTCGAAATATTCTGTGGGTTTAATTTATTTTAACAAATTTATATTAATAATAATAATCATAATAATAGTTTATTTTCTGCTTGATAATTTACAGTACAATTTTAAAATAAATAAAACTAAATATAAATGTTACAGGAAACAGATATCCCATAAGAATATAATAATTATTTTTGAGAGGGAATAATATGGTTAAGTTAAATATAGAGTAACAAAATATACAAAATACGAATACAAAAACGCCTTAACAAAGGCCTAAATAAATAAAACTACCACCTGGGGATATAAAATATGAAATTAATTATATAATTTATTATATAATTAATTATAGCATATTATATGTAAATAATAAATATATAATTACAATAAAATAAAATATTATCTAAAAAAAAACAAAAAAAATTTAGGTGGAAATACCCAATTATATGGTAATTGAAACAAATTAACATACGAGTATACATGTATATTATTATATATAGGATAAATATTTAGTATATTTAGTTTAATTAAATTGTAGATGTCTACTCTAGGTATTGGCAATTTATAGTGCTTCAAATCTTTTTTTAAATGGTAGGATACTTGATATACTCAGTATACTACATAAAGGTAGGTGATTATATAACTTAGGCCCTAAATAGATATGAGATTTTATCATTTTTGGAGGGATATAGCTTTTCTTCCGTGTATCAACTATGTTCACTTTTTTCAGGTAAGATTTATTTCTGTGTTGCCAAATATTGGAATGTAAGAAGTAAAGCTGCCGAGGATCCAGGACGCTAGTTTCTATATATAGAATATCCAAACGGTAAGTAATTTCTTTTTTGTACATTATTTTTAACATCTTCTTTTGTGCAATAGTTGAGTTATTTAAATGTGGTTTATCAGCCCCACCCCATGCCACTATGCCATATATATAATATGGGATTTCACTAGTGAATTATATATTGTTTTTAATTATCATTGTCAAATTCATGATACTTAGGGATATACTAGATATTGATAGTATATCCCTAAGTATCAAGAACTTGTGAATTTTATGACCTTTATGACTGTCTCATTTCAGATGACTGTCTAAGATTATACCAAAAGATATTTAATGTGATTAACTGAGGTTATAACGAAACTATCATCAATAGAAAAACTCAAAAAGAGGCTTCGTACTAATGTTGGAAGGAATAGGAAGGCAAAATGTTTTACCTGCATTAATTGTAAGTAGTCTGCTTTCAAACCAATTTTTAATTATTTTTATGTCCTGTTCCACATTGTTTTTTAAAGTTTCCTAGTTATTTGCTGTATAACAGATAGCAGATCATCAGCACATTAAGCACATATTATTATTTCAGCACAGCTTTGGATTCCAAATAATTTATTCAAATAAATATTAAATAAACAATTAATTGTTAATAGCAATGTAGGTTTGAAACTGTACCTACATTAAAAAAAAACTCAACAACCTTATACGACAGTCTACAGGAAGTTTTTCGATGTCTTCATTATTTATATTTATAAAATTTTAGGTGGATTTACGGAGAATTTATCTTTCATTGTATCAAGCGATAAGATACGACACTATAACAAAACTCTAATCCTAAATTAATTGTAGTGAGGGATTTTCTCAAATTCTCCTCTAATATTATTAAAACAGTATATTTTCCCGCGACATAAATCCGTTGCATATCTATTATGTTTTAGAATATATCCACATTCATCTACTTTATACATGAAGTATATATATGGATGCAAACAACAAGATTATCCGCCCTAAGTTTTATGACTTTAATTAATATCTCAATCTGAGCTCCCAAGAAGTTATACACAACGCCAGCATCATATGAAGACTACGTTATAACAAGCATTTTCTATATTTTTTGCGGCAAGAGATTTAATAAGAAACATCTGTTCGCATCCTGGATTTTAATAAAACGGAAATCGATATAATCGTTAAGTAAAACGCTGTATAAATCTGGCTTATCGAAGCAAATGATTATGGCCCAGGCGTTGGAGCTCAAGAGTCTACCTTCGAATAAGTTGTGAAATTTGAAAATTTAATAAATATGCTAATACATTTCTTAGTGTTACCAGTAGGTAATGGTTTACCAGCGCAGAAAACAAAGTGTTCTACAAAATAAATTAATTCTACATTGAAAGTACTATAAGATAGCAACACTAATTTGAAGGAGATGCCGAAAAAAACTACTCCATGGCCAATGTGCCCCGACTGGCATTGCATTACATCAATAATTGTCAGAGAGATAGAAGCAAAGACCCAAAGAGGGCATACTGTGTGTTTCTCAACACTACTAACAGCAACAGACAAGCACAACTTTACTAGTACAAGCAACTGCATTAGTGGTGTTTTTAAAAGACAACAAATTGTGAGTTAAATTAAAGAAACATATGTGAGAATTGTAGTTATTAAACCAAGGAATGAAAGGATTATCGAATATCGAGAAAATCCCTTTTCCTTCCCTACTTACCTACTTTCTTATATTGGCGAGATGGTGATAATAGTCAGGCAGCAATCAGGCAAGGAAAGTAATTATGTATTAGACAAGTAGACTAAAGTCTGTTCACGATAACTTTGCAATGACGTCACGCTATGAAGCTTTACAGTATTGCCAGGTTGTACAATTTTTCACGATATTTAATAAAATGTATTTAGTAGAGATATATGTAACTTGTAAATAATATTTACAAAGTTAGTTATATTAAGTTAATAACTGATGTTATGATTGCCACTTAAGTCTCTTACAGCAGGGAGTGGAACAAGTGGCCCTTCATTTTCACGTTCCTCTTGAAAATAGTCTACTAGGGATACTACCATTTCTTACAGTTTATTATTATACTAATATTCATTTCGATAATCATTATTTGCAATACACTTGCCTTAATCAGTTAGTTTGTTCTGAAAAAAAAAAACTGTTTCTACACTTTCAACTAATTTTAATACACAACTTAACGAAATAGTTTTAGAGAATTTTAGTGGTGGTAAGAAACACAGTACTACCTTTTTTCGATCTATGCTACTATTTGTCTGACAATTAAAATATAAAAAATTAGTAATCTGAGTAATCTGAAAAAGTAGGTAAATGAATTTTAATAGAAGTTTACCAGCTATTAACTCAGTAGGTTACAGTATATATCTAAATAAAGAAAAAACCTTATACAATGCGACACAGATTCCTGCTGTACCCCTCTTTTCCCCCTTATTGTTTTAGATAAAATTTTCAAATTTGGTATGGCGAAAGTACTTATTAAAGATCACTTTTTGACATAAAAATTACATTTTGCCGTTTCTAGTTTTACCGGAAGTAATACTAACGAATTTTTATACTCTTATATAATACCAACCCTCTATATTATTATATTTTTGGTATTTACGCCATTTCCTCGATCCAACAATATAACATAAGTGACATTTCATCTGTCAAATTACTTTTTGAACTCTTTTTACTTTTGAACTTAGAGTGCCTTGACCATCTTTCATTAATTATTGGCGATTCCAAAAATGAATGCGCCCTCTGCATGAAAATATTTGAACCTACTTAATAGATAATTTTTGGAGGGTTATTGTTGATATAATGATAAATAACACGTATTTAGGTTTGTTTAACGTAATAATTTAGTGATGCTGGTGATTTTGGTATTACAAAGTTAAAAACGACGTTGTTAGTATTTGTACTAAAATATTCATATAATTAGCAATGAACCATTTATGGGACGTACGACTGCTTTTACCACTCTTTTTATCCTTTATTTCACCCTAACTAGCACATGAAGTCACTATATTTATGGCAGTTGAATGCTAAATTGCTAGATGATGTGATATGAAATGCAAAATTTTTACTCGTCTTCCTCCATATTTGTTTACAATTTGCAGCGCCCTCATCGGTAATTTGAATGGCCAATTCTAATGGACCATAGCAACCATATAAAAATAGAGTGAGCGTCAAAAACATTCAATTTGTCTACTTACAGGGCGTTAACATTCTTCAAATTGGTTATATAGCTGAGACTTTATTTTTTTAAATAGTACCATAATGGTACTATGGTACCATTAGAAAGTACCATTAAAAAGTAATCTACCCATATGTATCGATTATCTATAGGACCAACGAAACTAAAATTTTAGTTGAGAGAAGATATTCTAAAATTAAAAGGAAAAGTCAAAAAAGTAATTTGACAGCTAAAGTGTCACTTAGTTACATCATTAACATAAAACATAAAACACACCACAGAAATGGATAACCTCCCTACTGAAAGCCTAAGGCTTGTGTAGAGGGAGGGTACACATGAAAAACGCAGACACACAACCATTCCCTGGGAGAGGTACCATTTCTCCCCTGGCGAGATTCGAACTCGCGCCGCAATATACCCATTCTGTTAGTCACAGGCTATCACCCAGCACCTAACAGACTGAGCTATCGTCGCGGCATTGGATTGAAAAATTATGTAGATTTCTAAAATATAAAAATTGAGAGTTGGTGTTACTTCAGGTAGAAGCGGAAGTGGCAGAAAGGTACTTCCACCATGCTAAATTTTTAAATTATATGTAAAAAAATCAGAGGAGAGAGAGGGGCAACTGTATGTAATGGGTTTAAGCATCCATGTCATAGGACCATGGATATTCTTGAGGAAAAAATTATCAGAATTTTCAATTTGAGGTGAAAAATTGAGTTAAATAAGGAACCTCAACATAATTTTCTCCATGAATACAGTAAAATGTAATGTTTATTACTTTCAATTATTTTATTAAAACTAGAAACAAACAAATTCAAGGATGTAGTAAACATTGCAGTTCTGTGCCCCATATATTAGGTTCCTTAATTAAATATGCGCATCAAATTGGTGATTTTCGTAATTTCGTTTCTTGAAAATGAATGGGGTTAGGGTCCATGTCATATAAGGTTTATTTATTTTTGATTGATGCAGATTTCATTTGTCGTCTACATTACGAGCTGATTGATGAGGACCTAATGTTTATAAAGACAACATGCACATAGTTTAGGAGCTAACTAGGCCCTTACAGCATCATAATATGTCAAAAAAGACAAGAATATTGTTACACTTTGCTTTTGAGCCGAAAAAAGTTTATGTAAAGATTAAGAAATTAATTTACGCTAAATTCCGGTTGAATTACGTTCTCCTAAATTCGTACTAATTATTTTTTCATAATATTTCTCTCAATACCTTCTTTACTCGGTTTTCAAAAATTGAAAGATATAGAGGTATTCAACATAAAAAATCCAACTTGTAAACAATCCGAAGCAGTACAGATGCAACGATACCACTAAATTCTTAATACAATGTATAGAGTTCATTAAAATAATCTCTGTATCTGGCACTGATAAAATGTATTTCAGATCATCTGTTTTGACCATCAAAATTACTTCCTATCCTGTGTAGATTCTAACATATTTCGATGTGCAATACAAAAATAAAACAAACACTACCTACATCTGTATTAAGATTACTTAAATATATGTGAAGGTTTAGTAAATTTTTAAACTTCAGAACTCACTTTACGGAAAAACAGTTTTACTACTGGACTATTACAATCTTATCTTTATGTGTCTGTGACTAACATGAAAGAAACAACATCTAGAAGCGGAAGAGTACGCTGTAAGCTGTTTTAAAAATGTCACCAACATCTGATGTCAAATAATATTGTACATCTTCGACCTCACGATACTTTAGACTCAATCTCAGCCGAATTCATGATGTAGGACTCGAGCGGAGTGCCAATTTGGTTAGCTGTCAGTTAACAATCTTTGCTGGGGTTTAGTTCTTTTTTTTATTAGTGCATTACAAATGCACTTTTATATGATATAGTGAATTCTATAGCTCAGAGGTTTTCATTTAAAAAAGACTGTAAAATTACAGCGATATTATGTTAGTTGATCTGTTAACAGAGATAGTTAGGTACCGAAAGTACATTCAACTAGTAGATAATTGCTTGTTTATCTGTATTTCATATTATTAAAAAAGAAAATTGATTTGAAACCAAGTGAGATTAATATATGGAAATAAAAATGGTCGGATTTTTACCTCGACGGAGTAAAAATAGTATCCGGATCATATGAACGACATTGTTGTGTGGAATTTAATAAGTTCTTTATGAAAATTAGAATGACGCCTTTATAATCTGATTACTATTTCCGTTATCACTCACTGTGTTGAGTGATAAATAGTACACTCAACGCTTACAGCCTTGTTTCTGAAATGCGCGCTCATAGTTTGTTTGCAGACTATCGCAAACTTACATGCCAAATTACTTCTGATGATTTACAAAGCATAAGAGCGTCCTGTAGAGAAAGTTTATAATGATTTCACTGTTGCCTTACAGAAACAGTTCTTTAGCGCTCGTATTGATATATGTAAGCGCTTGGTTCTAAATGAGTACTTATGCGTGCGATTTTTACTCGCACGCGCTCATCCGAATTCATAATGTTTGACTACGGTTAAATAGTTTTCGTTCAAACCATGACAGCTGCAGAAAACAAAGAGTGACAGTGCACAGTGCACCATATATAATGACCCATGATACTTCAAAGGATGTTCAAAGAATTAATTAAAGCGACAACTGAAAAAGTGTTTTGAGTAATTTTTCAATACACAAAATAAGTTTTAGTTTATTTCTAGTTGATACTCGTATGATTGCTTGCGTGCGCGTTACACGAAATCTGTTGTAATGTAATCATTCACGTTTAAATGAATAGGCGCGTGCGCGTACGAGTAAAAATTCGCATGCATATGCATTCAATGTAACCCACCTCTTAGGGCCGGTATTATAATATCAGTTTAATCTCTGGTTAAAGTTTAAACTACGCTTCCAGCCAACCAAATGCCGAAGATTCAAGGTTTAAACCAATGTCAAAGTTAAAATGATTTTATAATACCGGCCCTTAGTATCCTAAGCGCTAGCACTTTTAGTGCTATAATATGTTTCAATATGCAATACATATTGAATTGCAAGGTCGTAGCGTAAGTCGCATAGCTTGTAGTAGAGTTATTTCCTTCATATCCGATCTAATTCATCGAACTACTACAGTATAATTTATATAAAATAATATTTATTGAAGTAGGTATAGGTAGCTAGTGAAATGTAAAATGTTCTGATATTGTTTATTTTCTTTTTCACAATTTCCATTGTCCCTACTGGGAATAATTCCCTGAATTTTTCAAAGTTTTTCATTTGATTTCATAATTTTTTTATTTAACATCCCAGAGGCTACTATTTTCTCTAGATAACTCGATAAACTCTTCTCAGAATATTTTGCTTTTAATATCGACGTTGTAAAGGCAATATTCTGTTAATAAAACTGAAGACTGAGAACAACGATACTACCGGAAAATATTTGGAGACGCAGTAGAGACGCTACACGCATTCCAACTTGTTTCAAGCTCGACCTCGATAGAATATTTTATGGACAGGTCCATAATGGGATCCAATTCGACTAATACGTACTGCAAAAATCCAATTTGTCTACACACACACCATGGTTATCTGCTTTACTGTAGTAGTTTCGACTAAAGTTGTGCTACATGTGGTACGACATATCGTAACGCGTGTCGGGCGTCACAGATATATTTTATTAATGTCTATGAGCACAGAATAGTTAAAGTTAGTGTTTTATTGATGATTGTATTTAGTATTGGCAAAAATTGAAATAAAAGAGAGACGTACTGTATTCAGGTAAGCCGACATACCGAGTTTCCAATTTCATTTGACTAATGGCAATTAACATGGGCTATTACATTTCATTGAATTTTATAATCCCAGGGCACACTATGAGAAATATTGCTAACGGAATCGATAGTACTGACTGTCAAACACTTCTGATTACCAAAATACTAAAGCGAAATGCTTTTTTAATTAAAATATCAATAAAAATTCGTTTTAAGTTAATAGATGTAGTTTACATAACCGTTTTAAGAAATGTTATGTTATGTCATCCTGTGGACTAGTTGGTTAAGCGGCAGTGTTTCAAACAGAATCGCAAAATTTTGCAGATTCAAATCCCGCCAGAGGCAACTTTTTTTATTTTACTTTTTCATTAATTACAAATTATTAATGTTTACTTATTCGAATAAATATGGTTCATTGTCAGTACCTAGTTATTATTTTTGAAAGTCACAATATTTACTTACAAAAAAAAATAAAACATGTTTTAATTGGTTCGTTTCCTGTATCTTTCGCTAAAGCTACGATCTTATAAAATAAGTAATCAACAAGCAATATATTTTTTATTTATTACATGCACTGTGCTTTTACTAATAGTGTACTTATCTCTGCTAATAGTTACTACATATTATACCTGAATTTGATGGTAATTTTGATGCTCAAAATAGATCTGAAATACATTTTACCGGTGCCGGATTCAGAGATTATTTTAATGAACTCTATACACTGTTTTAAAAATTTAGTGGTATCGTTGCATTTTTCTGCTTCCGATCGTTTACAAGTTGGATTATTATGCTGAACACCTCTATATCTTTCAATTTTTGAAAACCGAGTAAAAAAGATATTGAGAGAAATATTACGAAAAAATTTGTACGAATTTAGGAGACCGTAATTTAACCGTAATTTACCGTAAATCAATCTCTATACACTTTTTCGGCTCTGAAACAAATTGTAACAATTTTCTTGTATTTTTTGACATGTTATGCTTTTGTAAGTGCCCAATTAGTTTCTAAACTATCTACATGTGGTCTTTATGAACATCAGATCCTCATAATCAATCAGCTCGTAATGTAGATGTAATAAGATAAGTACACTATTAGTAAAAGCACAGTGCATGTAATAAATAAAAAATATATTGCTTGTTGATTACTTATTTTATAAGATAGTAGCTTTAGCTAAAGATAAAGGAAACGAACCAATTAAAACATGTTTTATTTTTTTTGTAAGTAAATATTGCGACTTTCAAAAATAATAACTAGGTACTGACAATGAACCATATTTATTCGAATAAGTAAACATCAATAATTTGTAATTAATGAAAAACTAAAATAAAATAAAGTTGTATCTGGCGGGATTTGAACCTGCAAAATTGTGCGGTTCAGTTTGAAACACTGCCGTCTAACCAACTAGTCCACCCGATGACATATCATGACGTTTCTTAAAACGCTTATGTAAACTACATCTATTAACTTAAAACGAATTTTTATTGATATTTTAATTAAAAAAGCATTTCGCTTTAGTATTTTGGTAATCATAAGTGTTTGACAGTCAGTACTATTGCTTCCGTTAGCAATATTTCTCATAGTGTGCCCTGGGAATATAAAATTCAATGAAATGTAATAGCCCATGTTAACTGCCATTAGTCAAATGAAAAGTGAAACCCGCTATAAACAATATGGCATCATCAAAACTTTAATTGAGTTGTTTTGATGACTTAACTACTAGTAAGATATATTTTTGTTTTGGTGCAACGACTAGTACGAAACATTCCGATTTAGGTATGCATTCATTTTCTTATTCGATCCGGAAATAGCAAGATTCGAGCATGCATTTAATGGATAAATCATTCTATACAGCTGAAAGTCTTTCAGAAAATTATTTTTTATCCTAGTTGGTTAAAAAATAATTAATTTTAATCAATAAAATAATTAATTCCAAAAACAAACTTACGTTGTGGAGCCAGGTCAGCCTCCTCCAATGCGGATTGGCCCTGACGTGACACTCGAAGTAGACGTCATCGCCTTCCTTGATGTCGTCGGCATTGAGCGTGCTCCCCAGACACAGCACCACTATCGGGGGGTCTGAAACAATACTCCATTGTCAGCGGCGATGGTAAAAACTGCGCCGGGAGATATATAAATCATTGATAGACTGCTGTTCTGTTCCCTGTTTTGTCGCTAGCGTTCATAAACAAAGCCCCAAGAAAATGAACGGGGCTCTAAGAAAGGGCTACCACGGTCTGACTGACAGAACCGGATTGGCCCCCGAATCTGAAGTCCAGCTCTTTACGAGTAAATATTAACATTCATTTCATATGCGTGATGTCCTTAAAAGAAATGAATGGAAAAATATGATTGAGGAGGTTTCTGGTACGAAATTATGTCGAAGAGTTTATCTAGTAGGTACTTTTTTGTTAGAACTATTATTTTTTTTATATATATAATATGTCTATTGATGTCATATAATTATTAAAAAAATTCCTTGAAGGTGCTCCTCTGTAGTTAGTCACCCTGTAAGTATATTTCAAAATATTTTTAAAATGTGCGTCTTTTGATACTATATCACACTCATATGAAAGTTTTTTCCAGAGCCGATATTGAACTTTATTAAAACAATTAACTGCTGCATTGGTTTGCATCGCGATGAGAATGAGCGATAAAGATATTATTATCTATTTTGTCAACATAAACACACTGAAACTTATCTTCGAAATAGAGTCGTTTATTGGAAGATTTGAAGACTGGAAGTTATAATGTACAGTTGTCTAATTTAGTCATGAAGTTTGGCTCATTATTTAGAGACCACTTTGAATTTTATGTAAAGGTAATTTCTCTTGAATTTCCAAATATATGAAAAATATAAATGTCTATAGATAACTTACTGATGGTTATACTGTACTCGACGCGTGTTTCCCCAACCAAGTTGGAATAACAATCTGAAGAGGAATAAAACTTTATTTAAGTTTAAATAACTTCAAGTTTTCATCATCTCCTGATGATTCCAACTTGGTTGGGGAAACGCGTGTCGAGTGCAGTACAGTGTTTTGGTGTTATGTGGAGAACTACATCAGTTCGTATTATCTTCACACCAAAGGTTCCAACCCCTTTCAACATGTAGGTAACTTATTTTTGGTGCAGGTAGCTATACTTCATCGTAATGTCTTTTGGATTGACACCACCAGTAATATAATAAAAGAAGTAACCGAAAGTATACAAAATAAACATAGAATCAAGGTTAAACTTGTAATTTTGCCCAAAAACCACAGAATTCGTAATAAATATGTTTCCATTGTTTTACAGGTGGTCTCATTCTAAAAGAAATTACGATGAATATATGAAAACTCTTTTATATTATCATGATTAAGCACCTTGTACCTCAAAACATTTGCAGTCATATTCAAACCTTTTGAGTAATATTTATTAGTATTGTGAATTCGCTGTATTATATATTAAACATTACTGCAAAATACCCTCTACTTTTATATCATATTCTGTCGCTAACATCTAACATTAACATAGTTCCAGGAATACGAAGGGGAGCTCTAAGAAATGGCCATCATAGTCAAATTAGCAGGCCCGGATTACCCCTTTTATGCGGCCCCAGGCAAACATTGTGTGGTCTGAGGTCTGACACTGCTACAAGTTCGAGCACTGCACAAATAAAAATAAAATTTTCGTTTGTATGCAATATTAATATATAGTAAATAATAAAATGACAATAATTACGTAAAATATTTTGCATTTGTATCCTGTATCCATGTATCCGTCAGTAACCGCATCCGATTTCGAACCCTCATGCCTTTTTAGCGTAGAAATATTCCCTCAGCTACCGACAAGCATTGTTGTGAAAGTTCTTCTCAAACAATCCCCTGTATACTCTTTCCAATTTGAAAGCTTCAAATACAATGCCACATTCTTTGCTACACTACCAATTTTATAGATACCCATAACAGTTTTACAACATTTCCCATTCTATTATTTAAAAAACACGTCGTTTCTTAAAATCGGGAAGACGCGCAAATTAATGTATACTTTCTATATTTACTTAAATATTCACCCCCCAAAAAAGTTCTATTTTTATTAGTTTTAGTGTTAGGAATTTTAATTAGCAGCAAAGATCCCATGTCTTCAATATCATCAATTGTCTGTGAAACTGTATCTGCACAGAGTTTTCATTAACAGCTTTACATATTTTTCGGATAATCAAGATAAATTCCAAGTTTTATTGAAAACGTGCATGAAAAAATAAATATTACACTTGTGTATGTCACGACATTGTATTCACTTATTTATTCTCTCAAACAAGGTATTGATATTATTCTGCAACGTATATTTTCTGTGCTGTTACGCCTTTCAAAGTTTACTGTATTCGAATAAATGGTGAATGCGCCACGTATAATATGTATTTACTTATAAATAGGTACTCTATTTTAATTCCTTTAAATACGTTAATAATAAATCGGTTAAATATGTTAATAAGAGGAACTAGGATCATTTTTTAAATAGCAGTAGTATACTGTGATTTTTATACAGGGTTGAATACATTCCATTAATGGATTAGAAAATTGTCCATTATATATTTTCACTTATGACCATGTTATGTAAAATTCCGGCAATTTAGATAATTTTCGGTAGAATCGGAAGTTCTGCCGAATGTTGCCTAGTCAATTTATTTATTTTAAATCTGCTACTCAGTATTGCATTGTGTAATTCAATTTTCAGGCAAATTTGGGTATATTTTATATGAAATACGCCCACACCTAAAGGAAACAATTTTTAAGATATTCAGTTTCGATAAAAAGAATTCACAATATTTTCTCCGAATAATATTTGAATTCATTGACTGTAGAAGTTGTAACAAATACTATAAACGACTACTTTAAGAGTTATTTGCGTACCTATAATAAGTAAAACAAGAAAAAAAAACAAATGGTAAGAATAACAATTGTTAGCTCAATAGAAAATGTTCGCTAGACATTGCTAGTATTGGTTTGTTATTTCTGTTTTGAATAGAAACCTTATATTCTGGGAGAAAAAATCTTCCTAAAGGGGATCAACAGAGCAAATGAAAGAAAAAAGTTGATCAACTAGGTTGTTGGTTCATTCAAAAGAGCTACGAAGTAAATCAGTAATAACAGTAAGACTAATAGCAGATCTTCACAGACCACGGCCCACTGAGATATTATCTGAACCAAATGGATAAAGATGAAGATGGCACATGCTATTTCCTTATGGAGGCAACATAAGCAGGGATTACTTTAGGAGCAGAAGCGATTTAAATTTTTTGGGCAAACCATTGTACACTCCTTGCTAAAATGAGTAACATAATAACCAGGGGAATTCTTTGCTTTGTCAGAAACCTGGCTTTGTCAGAAACCGTTGCTTATAGATTCAAGGGTTTCTCCAAAAGACATTGTAGGATGAGATAAAGGAAGGTATGGATATCTCAACCTTCTATAAATTAATCTGCAATATAAAGTAGCCATGGTGGTTAAGGCATGAGACTTACCCCGTAATTCTGTATCTTTTTAGCAACAGTTGCTGTTGTAACCACTAATTATGAATAGGAAACCATGCCAGGACTAATAGGAAACGTAAGTTTTAAGAAACAAACCAATAAGCAGCAGTGGTTATCAAAGCAACTGTTGCTAAGCAGTTACAGAATTAGCCCCTTAGAGTGAATTGCCCAGCTCTGTGGCGGGTTCGAATCAATTCCTGAAATACAATTTCTACTGTATCATGTACGCTGCATCTGCTGAAGGTTGCACCATGCGTTCACCTCTTGCACGTGCAGTAGTGAAATAGAAGTCAAAACATTGCCAAACTTCCAAAAAGAAAAACTAATTGTCCATAAATGTACTGAAGGGAACCGCTCTGTATAAATTTTAGTATGAAATAGCAAACCACGCAGTTTAATTTGAGAACACGATCTCGCGATATAAAGGGACAGTCGAGTCGAGTGAGCAATAGGAACCAGGAGAGTTTGAGTTTTTAGTGTGTGACATCTAGTTTTCCAAGGTAGGAAATTAATATTATTTTTATATAATTTTTATAAAGTTTTCATCAATTTGTCAAACTATTTACCCATTTAAATCCCTTTGTTTGATTATTATTTTAAGTCATTGAATATTAAATTACGGTATTTGTAGCGGCTTTATAATTAGTTCCGTCGAAGTTATACTTGAGTGTAATTATTATTTGAATAACGTTTTAGATTTTCTGCTCTGGCTATATCGTTTGGCTTGTTTTGCTTTCATTTTTGAATGGGCTTTGTTGAATGTACTAACATTCTTCACCCGTGCCTGACCAAACATCTGGTGCATAATACCATGATTTTTGCTCAAACTCCTCAACTAATAGCTGGGTAGCCTCCCGTATGGGACCTCAGTACCTTCCGACAAAGTCGGCTAACTAACTCAATCTCTTCAGTTTTGTATTTAGTACAAATGTAATGCTGCAAATACTAGAGCAGAAAATGTGATTTTATTTTTGTTTATTTTTGTTCACCAGTATAATTTCGATGTCATGAATTGAGATCGGGGTTTTCTCTGCCGTGCTCTTTTCCCCCGTGAATTCAAGGTTGAGTACGGCACTCTCTATAATTTTTTTGAAACTGTTACTGTTTTGTCCATTTCCGTTGTAAAATAAATAAGTAGGTGTTTTGAGTACAATGCCGCGTATTATTTCCCAGTTACCTCAGATCTCCCTATGATGCGTCAGTAACCAGTGCATTCTGTATGAGATATGTAAAATTAAATATGTCAACACGTAGAGGTTTGTTTATATTTTCATCAAAGACGATCACGACTAAAGAAACATTCTGTATAGGCCTGGGTAAGTTACACTACAGTACTTTAAGGATAAATAGACCACTTAGGAGATATAGTTCTTTTACTTTAGGAAAGTAGGACTTCAAAATTTTTTAATGATAATTCGTCATATTCAATAGTCGCTTTAAGTCAATTTTATAACCTGCCTCTTGGATAATCCGACCCTGCGCATATTGTCAACTTCTGGGAATTAATTCGAGAGTTTTTCATCTGGGAAGAATTTTTGCGGAATGGTGAAAAATTGTTTAATAAAACCCGGTTGCCTTTGTCGGGTTTTCGAATTAAGCATGTTGCTTTTCGCGTCTTTGAATGGCAGCGAAGGCTTTTGTTCTCTGGATGTCGGCTGAAATTTGTACTCTGAAATTTGTATCACATTTTTTTGCTTTCAGCAGTGGTGGCAATAATGGAAAATCTCTTAACGAGGCCGTGTAATATTAAATTAAATGGTGTTACATTATGTGTCTACATTATAAGTTTGTTTTCTATATCTCCATAAGAGGATAATATAAATTGATGCAGAATATTTCATTAATTGTATTTAATTAAAATTTTACGAAAACCTATTAAACAAATATCAAGTTCAAAATAGGGATCGTCTGAAAGTGAAACTCTCTGACCTTAAAGAACAAGTCTGAACAAAAAAACAAGAAAACTACGCCTACAGAATGCAAGATAAAACATGATTTTGTTTAAATTAACGGGCCATACACGATGCGGCATGTCTCGACGTATGCGGCGATACACAGGTCTAAGAGACAAATTGTTTATTGTTCAATTGCATTTGTTTAATGCTCCGCCACATGATGTCAGGGATGCACCCAATTTGCCTGCATTTAAAAGAGCTGTGTTTTTGTTGTTGTTTCAGAATTTTCTATGATAACTTATTTATTTATTTATGTATATTCCTTTGCATTCTGTGTCTATTAAGCTTTTCTAAATAAATATTTATATACTTACTTAAATCTCATTGTGAGTGGTTTTGTATCACCGGTCGCAGTGAGACCGACTTGGTCGGTAGACATTAGATGATACACGCTTCGCGTCAATTTCATCACAAATCGCTGTATAATGACAAAGCGGATAGAAAACGGTGGAATTTCCTAACTGCGTCTGCGATTGCGATTGACGCATCCGACTAGACGCATCAAAACTGCTTTAAATGTTTATGAATGCGTTGGACTTCCAACAACTGCGAGTAGACCCACCGAGATGCGGCGGACGCATGCGATTCACAATCACCTGCTTCCAGATCAGTCTAGACGTGGGTCTCAGTCCCGATACCTTCAGTCTCCAATGCATCAAAAAACATACCAATTCATACCATAACTACGAAACTGAGTTTTAACAAGATAAAGATTTAAGGTAGAACATGGAAAACTTATTGAATGGTTCTTTATATGGAACATATCTCTTTTTTCTTGACATTAATAATAACAAGATATCATCGTCATCATACTCTTCTAAGATTAAGAATGACAACATAGTCATTTTGGATAGCTACCTATTCCCCCATCAATCGCAATGTACAGTGATGTTAGGGCTGCAATTTATAACCGTGGCGTTCGCAGTCGCAGACGCAGCTTAGAAATTCCACCTTAAGACGTTGATCTAACTAGTTTATAAGTTGTGTCTCTTGGAAGGTAGATATTTTAAAAAATAGCGTTAATAAACCCATTTTACCAATTTTACAATGGGTACAATACAATATTTTTTCTTTGTAGTAGTCGCTTCTTTGGCCAGTTCCTCATTTTTCTTTTATTTCCTTCATCGAATCAACATTAACTAAGCAAAACCAGCAGCCATTATTTGTTCACTGAAAGTGGTCATAGGAATTATTAACTAACGCCATTATGAGGAGTACAATCATCAATAATTCTTGAAGTAACTAACATAACTTTAAAATTTGAGACCATCGCAATGTGTATATGCTTCTGCTATTCTTGAGACAGTATCGTGATAAAATATTCGGCTGTATGCGGCGAGGCAAGATTTCATCGTGTATGGTCCGTTTAAAACTTAGTACGTAAATAGTGATCTTTCATTAATACAGTAAGTCAAATAAATAAGAAAAAGTATATTATTGTATCAGGAGCTCCGTGGCCGAGCGGTTAAAGACGTCAGGATTTTAATCATTCTCCGCGGTTAACGACGGTTTGGTCATTTCACCGTGGTAAACTTTTTCTAATTGCTCCAATGTCAAATCTGTGTGCATAAGGCTGATAGCATTCTTAACATGCAACTAGTACTGCAATATCACTGTATAAATGGCAAATACCCTCCTACACACTTTAATTAATAAGGTTTTCCAGGTTTCCCTTATTCTCGTACTAAATGGTACTTAGTTAAAGATAACATCGTGCCTATGCACACTCGCGGCCTGCAGAATAATAATATGCCGCTCCCTCTCCCATACAAGTTTCTGACTTCGGGCTCATCAGGGTGAGAATGAGGGATAGAGATATGGTTATTATTTTAAAATTATATTTTATTGTATCCGGAGGAGGATTACCTTTTAATAGTCTTATATTATAGATTTAATAAAACTAATGCATTTATGTTGTCAAATACGTATAACTTGTATTTACTGGATTCTGCAATCTTTAGTATATCCAAGGATAGTTTATGTGAAAATTAAATATTATATTATATCAGTTTTAGAAGTACATTCATTTAGTACAAGGTACAACTAATAGAAATAATATTTCTTGTTTATTTTATTTTATGCATGTCCGAATTAGATCCTTCCTATTATTGCATATTACAAAAAATAGCTATTACTTTTTCGTTTAGCGAATATTGAAAACTTATTTTACTGCTTTAGGCCTTTAAGGTCTAGTGTAAGTCTTTCTCGGGTCTTTTAAAATGCAAGGAGTTTTGTATCGGTAACGAGTAAACATGTTAACTTCCACAATACAGAAAAACAAACTAATGGTCTTGTCAGTCATTCTTTATACATGAAATGACAGAAAAATATTCTACGTAAAATGTATTTAACATTATAATCAATAATAATATGACTTCGTTAGGTAGAATGCCACATTGCATTATTTATGCAAATTAACACAATATGCGACGCACGGTGAGAACTTTAAATCTCTATCAATATATACCTATTCTCCCATGTTTTTTATACAGTGTCCCCCTAAAGTCGTGCACAAATTCATTGTTAGGTAAACAAAAGAAAATATTAAAAATTACCGAAACAGGTCGATTTTTGAATTTAATTTACTATTTTTTCAAATGATAATTTAATATACAGGGTGACATATGTTCGAGTAATGACGTCATCACTGGTTTTTTTAAATGGAACACCCAGTATATTTTTACATATTTGGATTGAACGTTGTCTCACAAATACAGTGATATAAGGTTTGATGGGTCTATCTCTAATAACAAAGAAGATATGGCCAAAAGAGTGTACCATAAGAGTACCCTTGCAAAGAATTGACAATCTCTTTCTAACACATTACTCTACATGGTACACTCTTTTGGCCATATCTTCCTTGTTATTAGAGATACACCCATCAAACCTTATATCACTGTATTCGTAAGACAACGTTCTATCCAAACATGCAAAAATATACTGGGTGTTCCATTGTTCCCAGTGACGACGTCATTACTCGAACATAGGTCAGCCTGTATATTAAATTATCATTTAAAAAAACAGTAAATTAAATTCAAAAATCGACCTGTTTCGCGAATTTTTAATAATTTCTTTTGTTTACCTAACAATGAATTTGTGCACGACTTTAGGGGGACACTGTATATTCAAGCCAAACAAATGTTAGTTCTTCTCGACGGTATGCTCCACTGATACCAACAATCAACACTATATAAAATAAGGAACAATTTCAATATTTGTAGAGAAATGTGAAAATTACACTTTATCTTCATTACCAAGTAGGTTTTATCATCCGCTTCTTTAAAAAATTTCTCAACTTTAGATTTTCTTTAAACACCAGATTTTCTGGAATAATCTTACATATTATCGTTTGAAGCAGAAGATTCGGACATTTTTCATAAATAACTGACACAATAATATTAACGAAACGAAAACCTAATAAACAAACTCGGTTTTATATCAACATTCTGTCAGGATTCTTGATTAACATTTTCGAAATTCACAATTTTCAATAAAAAATTATATCTAATAAATATATTTATTTAGGCTATTTTGAAAACACTATGTATAAAATGTGTCAAATCAAAAAGATACCTTTATCCATTTAAAAAATTTGTCCTGTATATTGTTGTTCACATTAACTTCGATATATACATTTTTTAAATATAACATGATTTTATAGCTTTGTGATACCATCTGCTGCTGCTGCTACTGTTTAAATAAGGTGTTTGTAGCTTATTTAAAAATACTGCAGAGTTGTAACTATTATCTTAAAAACCATAAAAATAGAGAAAACTTAATTTCACAGTTTTAATTTGCGTTTATACAATTATTAATTTCAATGTCAATCATTTACAATGTAAAAACTACAGGGGTTCTCATTTGAATTGAAAAGGTTTGCGAAGTTTGAATATTTCAAAATGTAATGTGAAAAATAGAACGCTTAGAATAGAATCTTTGTATTTATTTTAATTGTGGTTCTTTCAACATGGCAAAGGACGAAGGAAAATCATCTATACGAAAAAAGTTACAGTGTCTTGCATATCCTTACAGCTGCCAAATTTTCATAAAAAGTCAAATAACTCCGAAAAGGGTGGGTTTACGGTATGCTACATGTTTTCGAAATAAAATCTCACTGCCTTTCTGAAAATGTAAAATTATACAGGGGATCTCATTTAAAATAAGCCAGTTAGTTGCAATACAAAGTAATCTGACCATCTGTATATTACCAAATATTTATAGGCAATGCAGGGACAAATAAAAATAACTGGTGTAAAAATATTTTTTCTATCTTTGCAGATGACGACACTATGGAGAATAGACGCACTACTCACTCTTTATATTACATAATTTTTTTGTCTTAATCACTTTGATCGATGTTTATTCTTTAAAATCAGATATAAATGGAATAACAACTAAAGAAAATCTGAAATAAGTGATAAGAAAAACACAGTAAAAGGAAGTTCCAGTAGCAATGAACTATCTGTATAATAATAATAATAATAATAATAATAATAATAATAATAATAATATTTAATATTCCAACAGGCAAAAACCAAATTACAATATGCTAAGAATATGAGATATGAATAAGAATATGCTCATATAATGTGTAATATAATATATATGCTAATATATAGGTGTATAAAACAAAATTAACGAGATAAAACAAACAAAAAGTAATTAACAACTACTACAAACTACAACTACAAACAATGCAACCAATAATACTTAAGTTAAACGACTAACCCAGTTACATACACTTCGTAAATTATCAAAATGAATATCGCAGTTAGAAGCGATTTTATTATAAAGTTCACACATCAAAGATATTGGAGACTTCATTAAAATATTCGTTCGAGGAGCAACACAATAAAATAAAAATTGCTGTCTAGCATTTTCGCGAGGTATCAAAAAATTTATTTTACCCAAACGATCGGGGCAATCAACTGTATAGTACGACTAACAGTTTTTCATTTTTATGAAGTTTCGTTTGGATACCGAATTATAGTAATACTAATACCCTTTTCCTACCAGCGCGTCCGCGCAAAAAACGTATTCAATTAAACACAAAGCAGACACAAAGGACCGAGAAAGATAATTAAAAACTGCTTTCATTTAACAATTCATTCTGACTAATTAAAAAACCTTTCTTACTAAAGTACACTAATTAAACAATGATTACACGCAAATAAAAGTTTGAAGGATGCTTTCAGCTAACTACAGCAATGTTTATATAAATTGCGGGATTTAATGAATAAATGTTACAGTTGGGCAACTTAAATGCTCGAAATAAGTTGTAAAAATAGAGCTGGTCTAATTTTTGAAATTTTTTGTTTTGAAGAATTTTTTGAAATTTGGAATTTGAAAAGAAATAAAATATTGTGGGAAACTATTTTATTTTTGTTCATCAGTTCTTCAAGATAAAGGTTTCAGAGTGATCATAATTGATGACATCGCTATTTTTTTTCAAAGCAGATAGATGGGGGGAAGTGTAAAAGATGACTGAATACGACTTATTCGACATTAAAAATGGTTTGATTGGTGGTCAACTATGAAACTTGAAAGAAAGCAGCTGTTTATCATTAAGCCGTACCCACATGGTAACTTCTTAAATATTACCAAGTGGTAATGTGAGCTATATGACACATAGTTTAAATAAATTACTCCGTTCTGTATGTCACAGCTGCTTGGCTTTTTATTATATCAATTTTTTGAATCATTACTATGAAAATTATGGATAGAGATATTATTATGTTATTATATATTGAATATGTTTGAAACAAAAATTGTCTCTTCTTAACGTAAACAACGGCCGGTGTTAATATAAACTGTTATTATTTTCTCAGCATAATTGAATAAAAATGAGAATGGCTTCTGCATTTTATTTTAACAGATTTTTTCTTAAAAACTTAAAGACGGTGACAGTATTGGTGATAACAAAGCAATTTTGGGTGACATGACTTAATTGATAGGGGCGCAGCGCGGAAAAAGGAAAATGATGTTTTCCTTAATAAAATTTCAATATCTAAACCAATTAAAATTTTGCAGTCTTTCTAGTTTGCAATGATGTTCTGATTTTTATTTTATTTTGTACGTCATATTGAAATTTCTATTTATTAAATATGGAACAGTATTACGAGTATTACGACTTATTTGTTACAATTTATAGTTTGAGCAAAAGAGGAATAAAATAATATCCAATAAATCAAGTTACAGCTGAAAATATGTCATGAAATTTGTTAAGTATAACCAATTATTTAACATAAAATAGCAAACATTCTCTACTGCACCTTGATTTTTAGTAGTGAATTGAGTTTCCGTGAATTGTTAATGCCTATTTTAAAAATGAACTTCTCATTACACAGACTGTGGTCTGTGGTTCATTATAAGTATCTTATAATGCCTGCATATATTGAAGAAAAAATCTAAAATGAACCCCATAGGGCTCCATAAAAAGGTCGTTTATAGGTAAACGTATCTGCTAAGTATTAAAAATGAACACATTTTGTGTAAATATTGAATGTAGTTCCAAAATGTTATGAGAAAGATAAAAAGACTAGGTAACTCTCAGTATTTTCCGTCACAACTTGGGAATAGAACGTAAATTACAGGGTGTATATTCTTCACTTTGAGATACAGGCTCTGCTTGATGTGCCTTTTTGTGAAGAAATCATTTTTTGGAAAGTTCGTATCTCGCAAACAACGTATCACAAAAATGAATATTTTTTTTTTCAACATATATGATGATGGATGTTATTTAAAAATATTAAATAAATTTCTGCTTCTAAAATTCTACCTTTGTAATTTACACCTTACACAGTAAAAAAAGACAAATGGTAAAATTACTAAATGGTAATCGTAATTTACTGCAGTGTTATTTTTAACACGAACTGGGTGGTATAATAACCAAACTTTTAAATCTCATATTACACGAATGATATACTGGTCAAGTTTGTAGAAGTACTCATAAATTGTAGTAAAATTTACAAAACCCTGTGTTAAAAATAAATCAATCCCCCATAAAAACGGAATAATTACACGGTGAATAATTAACTATTACACATTACCTTGGAAAATCTACTGTGTTAAATTACTTTTATGTAATGTAATAATACACCGATATGTCTAACACTGCCAAGTGTGGACTATATACACACTGATGAGTGTGGATTCAGTGTTAAAATCAGTCGAATTTTTTTACTGTGTACATTTTTTTTATACCAGCAATAAATTACGTTTGAGCAAATACACTTTTCCCTGATTTAATTTTCAAAAAAATTTCTTTCATATAATTCTAAAGGTACCTAGATACCAATGGGAAGGCATTTAAATAGTGTGGAACTCTGTGCCATTTCAGACATAAAGCGTTTTTCTAATACATAAAAAATGTTGGTATCGAGAGAATACTTACAAACAACGTCGATTTTCCAAGACGTCTCCAGGAAAAGCCCAGTGACATTCGGATTTTCTGCTCTGCACGTTATAGATTTTCCATCGTCTTCGGTTGTCGGAACGAAACTCAGCTCACTTATTGTAGCATTTTCTCGAGTTTCTTCCTGGAAATGAATGAGAGATTATAGACCAATTAATTTAAATTTTAAAGTAGACAATGATATTATTTAAATATTCCTCGCCGTCGCCGTCGGAACGAAGAATAGAAACTTTACTTCAATTCTCCGACTTCACGAGAAACTATGCACAGAAATATTTAGAATTAGGATGATCAAAAGGAAAACCAGTGGCGGCGTGACACGTAATAGTTTTGATGAAAAAGATGACATCAGAATGATGAGCATAATCTAGTGATTCTCGGTTCGTGGAGTTTGTTCAGCATAAATGACAGTCTTACGCCCAGTAATCACTAACCCCATGAGAACTGTTCTTTTCCATTTTCAGAAAAATGCAAGCTAATAAATTTCATGCAGTCCTCTTCTATTACTAACAAAAGGTAATGTTTTAGTATTGGTGAGAAGCACAGTAATACCCTCTTTCGGTCTGTGCTACTACCCGTTTGACAATTGTTGTCTAATAGACAGGTAGACAGTAAACTGCTTTTCTGCAGCTACCATTATAACTTTGACCTCTTTCGTCTTTAAGGAAGACGATTCTATTCATTTATTTATTTGAAGAAGATGCCAAAAGCAACTACTTCACGGTCTATGTCTGGTGATTGTCCTCGAAGAAAGATGTGGCAACTTCCATAGAGATGCCGGATTAATACAACGCCTGTCAGGGCACGAAGTTCATGGAGTAGTTCTTTTCGGCATCTCTTCAAATCTCTCTCAAATCTCTTCAAATAAATAAATAGGATCATCTTCTTTAACTATACGGATGATAGAGGTCAAAGCTGTAATGGTACCTTCAGGAAAGCAGGTCGCTATCTATCTGTCAATTAGAAAGAATTTTCAGACGGATAGTTGCAAAGACCGGAAGAGGGCACTAGGTACTGTACCTCTCACCATTACTAACATACCAGATGCCCTTTAGGCAATTATGTCGCAACATCGTTAATCGAGTCCACTACCTATGGCACTCTGATCAACACAGAATAAGTGTGAAACTGGTCAGTGTCTGGTGGTTAGTGTCCAGCGACTAGCGTCCAGAGAAATATGTAGCGATTTTCGATTTTCATGGAGATGCCCGAGTAACAGAAAGCCAGTCGGGGCACATAGTCCATCGAGTAGTTGTTTTCGGCATCTCCTTCAAACAAGATAATGTTTGTTATGGAGTATTCGACACCTGCTGACAATAATATTATCATGAAGGTCAGAACTGCACAAAGAGACCTGCCAAATCTACTGGGACAACAGTATCTACTATTTGGAAATTTTGTATGGAATTTTTATTGATCTGTATCGCTTGCTCAACGGCCAAAAATATTTGTTTTGCTAACTAACCTCATGGTTGAGGATGAAACCTGCAAGACATTAATTAGCAAATTGTTTAAATATTCTTTAACTAGAATTAATCCAAAACTAACTAAAACTAAAGCGGAAGTGGATGCTGTTTTATTCTTTCTTCAATTTCGTTTTGTTAATGTTTCTTTATGATCTTGTTGGTAAATCAATAATAGTTTTATGTCGTAGCTCCAAAAGAAAACAACGACGCAGACATCGATGTTTCGAAGTTTTCCTACTCTTCGCTGTAGCTTGCCAGTGTTTTGCTAGTGTCGGTAACAAAATAATGTCACACAGTTTAACTGTTTATATAATTCAGATTATCAAGTTTTTAAATGTTTATATGCAAACATTACATTGAAAAAATACATTTTTTAACTGAATAAATTCATACTTGAATCACTTACGACAAATTTCATTGTCAAATAACTTAAATATAGAATAGGTTATTTAGTGCG
The DNA here is from genome assembly GCA_963924545.1 of Pogonocherus hispidulus. NCBI lineage: Eukaryota > Metazoa > Arthropoda > Insecta > Coleoptera > Cerambycidae > Pogonocherus > Pogonocherus hispidulus. Next base: position 83,609,868 of record OZ004693.1, read on the forward strand.
CGGTCTGATTAAGTATAATATATTTTGTGTGTTATCTAAATTACATATATACAAGATAATTAAATTCAATCTAGAGTTTTGATTGGTTGATGTCGACACAAAAAACATCTCTGATAAGTATAATAAGATGAGTACCTGCATGTTTCTTGTCTATCAATTGACGAATAATATTTATAGCCTTTAAGTGATATATTCTTTATATTAATTATTAACTTCTTCAACTTTTTACATAGGTAGTCATTTATCGGTATTCAGCTGAAAGAATTAATTGAGAGATAACGAGGCATCCATGTTTCGAAGTTTTGCTTCTCTTCAGTGTAGCTTGCCACTGTTTTGCGAGTGTCGGTAGCAAAACAATGCCATCAGTCAGGATTATTTATAGTTAGCTAAATTTTCCTTTTGGTGTCTATGATACTTTAATCGTTCTCTCATTTATCCACTTTTTAACAACCAGACATGGCAAAATTTAAAAAAATATTAAACAAATTAAATTATAAAGGTATTATGTTCCACCGCAGCCTTGAAGTCTATAATTATTTAGATAAAATAGAGGAAAAAAAGAAATAACGTCAATATTTAAAAAAATACCTCGTAAATAACTTCTATGTCTGCTATTTGGTAATCCCATTGTTGACTACAACTCCACCCCTCCCCCACTGTTGAGTACAACCCCACCCCCACTACATTATTTATATTTTTAACGAAAATGAGAAATCTTCTACTTACTTCACCAGATATTTTTTTTTAGATAAAATTAGACCAAATTAGTATATTTCGATAAAAAAACTTCTGTTATAGAGTTTGAAAATGGTATTATGTAATTTATATAGAGATAGGTTGTCCATATAAGCAATTCCAGAGTTAGCAGAAGAAAATCAGGGCTAAATTCCCACCCTAATTCTTACCTTCCTCCGCCAATGAGGGAAACTAAACTTTGCTCATGACAGCCACTGAATTTATTACGTTTAATGCTTAAGAGGCCCAAATAAACAACCGAAAATAAAGTCTAGAACGCTAAGAACAATGGCCTAGTTTATTAAAGGCGAGCCGGGGATATACATCATTTATAATAAATAGGTCTGTGCAGGTCAAAACTTATCCTCTAAGAATAGAGGAAAGATAAATCTGGTTTCTACGGTAACCTAAGAGAATAATACCCTCCAATGAGTTTCATGCTTCTTTTCTCATTTACTATGAACAATATAGTGAGGAAAATAGGTCACAGGGTGATTCTACAACTTTGATTTTAAAAACCAAAACGTGATTCATTTTATTTGGGCATAGGATCATTTTATAGTAATTTTTACATTGTTTGTACAACAAGCGTGGCAAAATATCCAATAAAAAAAAGATTTTTGAATATTTCCGTTTTCTGCTGACATTAATATGTAAGACGTAAGTAAGTTTATCATAAAAAATAAATTTATTAAAGAAAAATATAGATGTACACTATAAGTGTGAGTCCCCTTAGCAGACTCCATAAACAAAACTCAATTTTATTCATCTCGTTATCAACAGAGGATACTGTTACCGAAACGCACATAAACAAACAAATCTCTTAGTAATAATTGTTTTGAAAAAAACATTGATCTCATTTAGATGTTCCAAGAAATATATAGAAAACACTCTATATACTAGCATTTCGGCTTATTAGGCCTTTTTCAATAGAGTAAATGTCTATTACTAAATGTTTCCAAGCGCGTTTTAGTTATTTATTTGTTGACGAGCACCTACCCCCGATTGATCCTACCATCTGGTAAAACCCGAGTTTTTAGTACCTTTTCTAAGAAGGGCGAGAGTGTAAAATCTATCTGATCATTCGTAGTACACGGATTTATAATTAAAGATTTTTTAATTTCTAATTGCTCCAACAGATCTAAGCGCTTTCTTTTCTTTTCACAATGCAGTACCTTTACATTTTTCTGATCTATAAAATGATTGTTTTCTATACAATGCGTGGAAAATCCTGAATTTTTTGCGTTATTTAGTATGGATTTTTTATGTTCTTTTACTCTAGTTTCAATACTTCTACCGGTTTAACCTACATATATGGCATTACAATCCACGCAGTTAATTTGGCATATTCCCGATTGTTTTAATTTATTACCCTTTCTTTGTTGTTTATCAAAATCCTCCCAATAGTATGCTTGTTGACACTATTCGTTTTACACCCGTTTCGTTTTATTCTGCGATCTATTTTTTCGCTATAACCTGGGACGTGATTAATATAAATATAGGTGCCTTCTTTTTCCCGAATATTGTAAAACTCCAGACGAATTAATTTCCTCCTTTTGTTTTTTAGCATGCTATTAGTTTTTCTTTATATCCGTTGTTTCTTACAATTTGTTTGATTGTACTTCATTCTTTTCCAAAATCTACTTTTTCTAGCGGAAACAATCAAAGCCTATGTATTAAACTATGGGAAACCGACTTTCTTATTTACCAGGACTGCTGCGAACTTACTGGTGTAATTGCGTCGGAAGTTGTTGGTTTTCTATAAACCGAGAATTTTAATTTATTTTCTACCTTTCTTATTGTTATATCCAAATAGTTTAATTGATTGTTTTACTCTTTTTCCATAGTAAGCTGAATATTATCGTTAAGCGAATTTAAAAATTGAGAAAGCCGCTCAAATTTCTTTCAGTATAAACCTCTTAGTGTTTAACGGACAGCAATTATTGTAAAAATAGTAAATTATAGCAGCATACTGACATGCAGAAGTATTGTATTACTCTGATATTTTTCACTAAACAGAAATTAAGGTTAATTTACCCGCTGGTACTATAAATATTCGAGACCGGACTTTTTGTTTAAAAGAAAGCAATAATTCAGGAATATTTTTCAATTTCATCCTGTGACATAATGTCATCCCGCGTAAAATATTATGAATGTAAATCATTTCTTTAAAACAATTATAGTGGAATTGCATTGTGGGAACGTTAATGTCAGAGAATAACGGCACATCAAAATGTTAGCGCTTATTCAGGCGAGATCAGTCTGTAAAAAATCTTCAATGCGGACGGAGTGCTTTTAATTTTATTGTTTTAGTGAAAAATAAATTGGCTGGCAGAGATTATTATTAGAACAAATTTTTATTCATATATATTGAAATTCTTTCGTAGAACAGAAATTAATGGGAACATTAATCTTTCGTGAAATAATGAAAGCGTTTCTAGGCATAAGCTTCATTTAAAAAATTTCAGGATTACATTAAAATGAAGGATTATGTTATTGCCTTAAATTCTAGATTAATGAGTTTAGGTACCAGAAGATAAGGATTTTATAAAGTTCATCCGGCTTTGATAGATCCCTGGAGGACAAACAACTAGGTGCTTTGCCTATTTTTATAGATGTATTTTACAGTATTTGATAATGTAAAAAGCGTAATATTTTTCATGCGTGCATATGGAATCAATAAAAATGTTTGAATCAATATATAAAGTAGCGTTTTCAAGCAAAAATCCTAGCAGAAAAATTTACTTGGTAAACTAAATTAAAAATCAAATTGTTTTCAAATAATTTGAAGTAATTTATTTATTTATTTATTTATTTATTTATTTATTTATTACGCCACCCAACAGTACAAAACCAATTAAAGGGTGGGAAAAACAGTAGAATTAAATACAACATAATACAAAAAAGAAATAAACACATACATAAGGAGACAAAGAAATACACAATAAGTATACATAATTCAATGCCTATTATCTTAAAAAAAAAAGAAAACAAAAAAAAACACAAAACAAGAACTATATTTACGATAGCATACAAAAGCCCGATACAAACTAAGAAAATACTCTTTTCAACGATGTATAAGAACACTCAAATATATCAATTCTGTTCTGCAGGCAGTTACAATTATTACACATAAAAAATAAAGGTGAAAATTTCAACACATTAGTTCGCGGTGTGGTAACATAGAAAGTACTGTAATGACGCGTAGGAACAGATGGAACACGAAAACAAAGTTGTTCAAGAATTTGAGGGCAATCAATCTTGTTATCTATAATTTTTTTCAAAAATATCAGCGACTGTGTTTGTCTGCGTTGATCAAGACTTAAAAGAGAAAATCTGTTGAGTAAGTCAGAATGTGGCGTTCCAATTTCAGGGTACCGATTATCTAATTTAAAACATAAGAATTTCAAAAATCGTCTCTGAACACTTTCCAAGCTCTCTGTGTACAGGGTGTATCCAGGTTGCCACACTAAGGAAGCGTACTCAAGCTTAGATTTTACAAACCTGTTAAAAAGCAACATCAAAGTAGGAATGTCCGTAAAACCCTTTGAATTACGAATAACAAATCCTAAGTTTTTATAACACTCCTTAATTATTAAATTTACATGTATATTAAACGTCAGTTTATTATCAAAAGTGACACCTAGATCTTTAACTGCGTCAGGTCGATTTAGGGTAGTTCCATTTATATTATAGTTATAAACGATAGGATAAATTTTTTTTGTAAACGTTAAAGAGTTACATTTTGCGGCATTTAGATGGAGTTTATTGGCAACACACCATGAGTTTATGTTATTCAAAGATTGTTGCAACCTAATACAATCAGAAAGAGCTTTTATTGCACAGAAAATCTTGACATCATCAGTATACAGCAAATAGGACACCTCTAAATTTTCAGTAATGTCATTAATGAAAATGACAAACAGCAGTGGCCCAAGAATGGAGCCCTGCGGTACTCCAGATATTACATTTATTTCTTTTGATTTAAAACCATGGTATTCAACATATTGTGTTCTGTTGGACAGATATGATTGGAAGAAATCTACTAAATGATGAGACAAACCTGCACCACTCAATTTGTTAAGCAAAATATCATGATCCAACTGATCAAAGACCTTAGAGAAGTCCGTGTATATCACATCGACTTGATTGTTATTGTCCATATTTTCAGCGATAAATTGAGTGATGCAGAATAAGTTGGTAGTTGTGGACCTATTTGCCATAAATCCGTGCTGATGGATAGAAATTTGTCCTTGGATATGTGGGTATAACCTGCTATGTAATGCTGTTTCCATAACTTTCGCAAAATTATTTATTATAGTTATAGGCCTATAATTCTCAACATTATGTTTGTCACCCTTTTTAAAGACCGGGCAAATTCTGGATCGTTTCCAAACATTCGGAAGAGAACACGTATGCAGAGATAAGGTGAACAAAATTTTGAGAGGAGTAATTAAAGCATAAGCGCAGTCACGAATAATGAATGCAGGAATACCGTCAGGACCTTTAGTAAATTTCGGTTTTAGCTTTAGCAGAGCCTGTAGAACATCATTATCAGTACATTGATCAAAGTGTAAATACCGACTGCTGTCTTCGATATTATTTGAGGAAAGAACTTTATTAAAAGTAGTGCCGAAAAAGTTGGCAAAACCATTGACCACTTCTTCTGTAGTTTTTAGTGATTTTAGTAATGCAAAAAATGCGTAAAATCGCGAAGTAATACGAAAAAAATATTCATTTTTAAACGTGTTTTATAATGTGAGTTCATGTTTAATTTAATAGATACTGCCACTGTTTAAATTCTGCTGAAAACAAATATCCAATTTAGAATGAATGGAATATGAATAGAATAGAGCTTCCCTCTTTTTCTCTTCCTTAAAAATAGAAGCCTTAACTGGCATGTTGTTCTTGTTGGAAAGCGTGGCGGTTTCTCACCGCACTCAGGCCTCTCGACACATTGCGCCTGCCGCTAGTCGAGGGCTATTGGAAGAGACCCGAAGCTCTCTAATGTCCTGGGGCAGGAGAAACGCTGTACCCAGATGTTTGTGCTTCTTGACCATAAGGCAGGCACAGCGACAGAGGATGTATATGGAGTCCTCGTCTCGTGTGCACAAAACCTCCACCTTCTAGTGTCACTAAGGCTAATAGTATCAAGGTTCTTGTTGAGATGTCCGCGAGCCTTAACTGGCATTGATGATACATTTACCAAAATTTATATCAAAAAAATAAAACGCACATGATGTCTTGCAGTTATCAATTGTTACATTTACGCATACAGTTATCTGTACACATTTGATTGTATATAGTGAGTGAGATGTATCCTTAATGGACATCTAAATTAAAATTCTAAAGTTACTGCAATAAATATGCATTACACAGAAGCACAATATTTTAAGTGTATTGTGAACTATCGGTTACCATTTGCGGAATTACGAGTAGAAGTAATTTATTCCTTTTGCTCCCTTTTATCGGTTTATATTCCGTTATTAAGCTTCACAATGGAGAGAAAACGAAGGCATGTAGCCACCTATAATACCCTCTTGTTAGAATTGAACAGTTACGGTATATTAAGCTGTTCTCGAATTTGCATATAAAAAGCTCTGTTTAATATCAGATCTCATTTGTATCTTTGTTGGAATCTCTATATAAAAAGAAATATGCAGCCGTTAAGCTGCCCTCCAACGGAACCTTTATAATGAATGGAAGATACTTAATTTGAACGAAGTCACATACCGCTGTAATTGCTACATCCCCCATTATTTGATTTGGAAGATGTTAATACACTTTTGCACTGAGTAATATACTTGCTTATTTTTTAAGAATAGATGAGACCAAAATAAAATAGATTCCCTTATGGTCGCACGAGAAATTCTTGTTTGAAAAAATTGATTTTTGATTCTACACCAGGTAACAATTCTATTTTTATCCGACACTGGGTGAAAATCTTATTTTCGTGAGCCTTTAGAGGTGCGAAAGTAGGCATTTGCAAGGCTAGCCTCGAAAAAAAAATTTACTTATTATAGCATATTATGATGTAGAATTTTATTCTTTGTAAATCTGTATCACACTTCCCTATTACTAACTCCTTTTGTTTTTATGTTATTAAGACCCTTAATTACAATAACAAAAATCTTAAAATTTCTTGCAAAGATGTATATATAAAGATGACTATAATATAATAATATGGGGTGTGCCATTCAAAATAAGAAAGGTAACGGCAATATCCGGTAACCGGAAGTGTCACGAGGACGCCATTATTTTACTTGAGCAGAGCATACTCAAAAACCCAAGTGTCGAAATTTTCACTCTTAAAATCTAAGTAGTCTCTGACATGTTCTAATAGGTGGTCACCGTGAGACACCCTGTACATTACGTGATAATAGGTGGCTTGGTAATTGGAAAATAAAAAAAAGTTAGCACGTCTTGAAAAATGCAATATTTTATTAAGGTGGCTGTTCCGGTGCCTAAAAGTTCCCATTTCAGACCCTTTTTCAGTACATAAACTTTTTATTTAACATAAAGGTAAGTAATACTAATAGGGAGTTTTTGAACCCCTTAAAATTTACGTTATCGTTATGGTTATGGTTATTCTGAGCATGCGCAGTGCCGAAAATGATACTATTTTTGGCACTGCGCATGCTCAGAATAACGATAACGATAACGACGTGCTAAAATTTAGGGGGTTCAAAAACTCTCTAATAATTCTTCAGAAGTCGAAAGTTGAAATTAGATATTCTGAATATTTAAATCCTCAAAAGGTAATATTAACATATAAACAAGGGTGAGATTTTGTGCGATTTTGCGATAATAAAATTACAATTTTATTAGAAAATAAATAGACCTTTCCAGAGGACGATTGTAGCAAATTATAGTTATTTTATGAATTTTCTGCGACTAAACAAGTTTTTTTTTAGAAAATATGTTTACTATGTGTTGGCTTTTTACCAACAATACAGGGTGTTCCTTAATGTCATTCCGACCAGGCTCCGACTGGAACATAGTACATATTACCAAAATATTTTTTTAAAAATTAAGTTAAAACTCATTGGTTTTAATTCTTATTGGTGCATAAAAATAAACAACTGCCGGATTCGACGAAAACGAGAGAGTGCATATTTCCGAGTAATAATTATTATTCTAGTTATTCATTCTCGTAGCGTAGTTTGATGGGCTAAGGTATTTCTCTGTTAGATATATTTTGGGTTCTTATCTATAATATTAAAGGTTTTATAATAATAAATGTTTTGCATGCGAAAAATGCATGGAAAAATGTTTCGTGAACAAACGAGGGAGGTGATAGCTAATATTTATAGGGTACAGTGGTCCAAAAAATAGATGATTTTAATTTTGGAATAATTAGGCGGACCACTGATAAATTCTATTTTGAATTTAAGGTTGTGCGTATAAGGAAGTTACTCCATAAATTAAAAGAGGACATGGACTGAGGAACCTACTTAAGGTAAACGATTTTTTTTTGACGAAAATGCCAAAATGAACGAAATTGATTTTAATGGAGAGGCCTAATATCCAATATTTCAAGCTGGTGGTAATAAATACATAGCAGCTATTAAAAAAATTCGCGAAAAAGGGCGCTATATTGTCTACTTGGACGAAACATGGGTAGATAATGATGACCTTATTTTTTCAAAGCCAGTATAATATAAAATAATGAGAAAATAAAAATATATTATATTTTAGATAAAGTTTCACCATACGCTATCCGTACGCCACTGATCGTTAGATTTTGTGGAACTTCTATGCAATTTTTTGAAGGCTTTTTCACTTTCGTCACTGACCGAGAACCAGACTGTACCTATATTAATTCTCATCATAGAAAATGATAGTGAACTAAATGAAAACCACCCTTAGTTATAATTGTATACACGTCGTCTAACCAGTTCTTCATTTCGAAAATCAATAATGAAGCATTTTCAGATGTTTCTGACCACCCCTCCAACTGCGTAGGTCCTATATTGTAGGTCTTTCAGTTCCATTAAACCTTAATCATTGTTTAAAATAAAACTGGCGCTGCCAGAAATAAGTTTCTGCTGTTTGAAAAACTTCCTGTCATCTCAGTTAAGGAGCTAAATAATTCTTTCAATTAACGCATCTTGCTCTTATTTTCATTAACTTGTTTACTTCTTATTGTCGTTGTATTTGCCAAAACTCCTTATAATTGAAACTACTTCAAGGATTAACGTCAAGTCGAGTGAACGATTAACTCAGTTGTGTTCGAGCAGAGTGGATTTTTATTTTTAATTTAACTTAGAGCGGTTTCTAAAACGTACGGACGGAGAAGTTTATAGTTTTCCTCAGGATTCAGGATAATTTTAAACATGTTCCTTTTCTATACTTACACTCTTCGAACTACGACATGAAATTATTTACGCCTTCAGTCTTATATATCTATTTTTAGCACGCCTAGTTATTGAGGATAGGCACGTTTAAGAAAGTCACGAAGTAGAGAAACTTGGGGAAATAAACAAGGAAATATAAAAACAATAGTACTACTACCTTTAAAACTTTTAAGGGGTATTAGAATCGAGAGGTGGGTCTTATACGTCACATTAACTATAATAATAATAATAAAGTTTGTTCAACAAAAATTAATAATACACATATACAAGAAAATTGAGTGAACATACTACAGCCACACAAGCAACTAACAACGTTGCTTGTTTCTGTTACAGCCCTAATCTACTTTAAAATATACCTATTACTTAAAGAAAATATATTCTTTAAATTCTTTTACAGACACAATAGGCATAATATTGTTTGTAGTGGCGAAATACAGTGAAATACACCGTAGTGCCCTCTTTGTATAATATTAGTAGGCATAATATTAGTAGAGGTGAGAACACACAGAAGTGTCCTTTTTTGGTCTTTGCCACTATCTGTCTGACAATTATTGTCAAATTGACAGACAGATAGCTTTTCAGCAAGTGAACTCTATTGCCTTTGAGGGGGACACTCCTACTTAATTATTTGAAGGAGATGCAGAAAACAACTTCTCCACGGCCAATGTGCCCCGACTGGCATTGCATTACTTCGGCATCTCCATAGGAGTCGCCACATCCCAAGGATTGTTAACTGTTTACAGGATTGCTCGATCGCTCAATTTTGTCATCCGCCTTTGTAACGTCATCGAAGATCCCTGTAATCGAACTGTCAAAATCGTAGATTATAGATAGTTGTCAAAATATATTTTATATATTTCAAATCATACACAAGAGAACAATATAGACAATTCACTGGATAGGCGGGGAGCCGCTAATTGACTTGTGGCGACCTACAAAATTTTTAGGATGAACTAACTAAATATTGCGCAGATTTCTGTTTTACCAATTGGTAGCGAAAGTGATTTTGCTTGACTTTCTGTGTCAATTTTAATTTCTTGTTGACTATTTGTGTGTTAAAAATTCTGTTTTTTGTTAAAAATATTAAAATGTTTTACTGCTGTGTGCCTAATTGTAAGCACACGCAGAAAGATGCAATTCTTCGTTCTCTACCAATTCATTGCATGGAGGTTAGTAAGATTTGTGTTGTAACTAATATATAGTAGTTTTTAATATTAAATATTTTAGATTTATCGAATTTGGGTTGACAGAATTATCATGCTATGTATTTAAATAAAAATATAAAAAAATAAATTTTAATGCTCTATAAGTATTTTATAAATGAGATTTCTGAACTTGTGTAATATGAAGTTTTTTTCATAATATTTTAGGAATCCTCGCTGAAATATTTTAGACTAAGTACTTTGTAAACATTGTATTCAGTAGATATTATTGTTTTGTGTCAATTTTATGTGTGCATTTTTTATGCATCACAAGTTATGTATGTACACGTATTAGTTTGGTTTGGTTTATGTGACCACATATTGCCATTTCTGACTGTAGAGATTTTACAGAACTTAAATAAAATTCTATCTTATTTGTTGTTTTGGTTTACTCAACTTTGCCGAATGTGATTTACATTGTTTAGTTAAACCGAAAAATGCAATCAATTGATACAATAAAGAATGTGTTGTGTAAATAAATACTTTGATGTTTTAATAAACAGCACTAAAATTAGAAAATATTGTCTTATTTCATGCTTTTGTCTTATAGACAATATATTACATGGATAGTGTTTTGACAAAAGAGATACTAAATAGCTTCATTAAAAAATATGATTTAAGTAGGTACCTATACCTTTTTTTTCCAAACGCCTACCGATGGGTGTAACATAAATGATGACTTTCATTTCAGAGGGTGATTCCTTGTCATATTTTACAAAAAAATGTTCAAATAGGTAAACATGTCTTAACTTGCTTTGTTTTCCAGAAACAGGATGTCAGGAGTTTTAATAAAAAGTCGGATTTTTTTGGTGTGTTAGCAGTAACAAGGAGCTTCTTTTGATGTAATTAGATTTAAAATAATAATAATCATGGTACTGTTTCTTTCTAAATTTGATATTTTAATCAGATTAAACATACAGCTTTCTTGTCCATTACTTACATTACATTACATTTTCTTGTATCTCCCTTAGTTTTTGAAAAAGAAGTGAGAAGCTCGACTAGAGATAAAAGCATCGAGTTTTCTCCTGATGGACTGCCGCACACGCACAAAACTTTCTGGGGAATTATTATTCTAAATCTAATTTTATCAAAAGCAACACTTTATTGGTGCTAACAAATAGACTTTTCATCAAAGTCGGCGAACAAAGTTATTACTGATTAATAAAAAAACAATTTTTTTTAATTAAAATTTTGAGACCCTGTTTGTTGAAAACAAAGCAATTTCAGACACATTTTTATGAACATTTTTCCATAAAAATGAGAAGGAATCACTTCCTGAAATTAGTCATCATTTATGTTACACTCTGTAAACTAATTTTCAACCATTTTTAAATTCCCGCCTACATGACGTTCCCGCCCACTACCTTTTGTTCCCTGCTCATGACCTCCTAGATAATGTTACTTAATTCCAGCTAATACTAGTTCATCCTAAAATTGTTTCAGCGCTACAATCGCTCGATGTTCCCCCACTCCTAGAGATTCCAGTCTATGGTGTTCTCTTGTGTATGTTTCAAATATATATATTTCACATTTGCAAGAGAATTTTCGTATTTGAATGATTATTATTTATTAAAGTTTGTAATAACAGTATAAATTGTAAGATTTAATAACTAATAAACATATTTCCCAAATTTAACAGGTAAGGATTGTGTATCCAATATATTTATTAACAAATTATCTTTGCTGGAAATCTTAACCCAATTTTTTATATTAACTTTACTCATGATGCCTACGTTTTTTTTTGTTACAGTAAGCTTAAAATTTATTTTAATTATTTTAGCCTTATTGGCAAATTATATAGGAATTTCAATTTAATTCTGGCTAGATTAGATTAGATTTATATAGGAGTCGGCCCCCTGGCCTGGTCCACCGCGACCTAGAAGATCTATTGTGGCACTCCCAACGTATTTAGAGCACTCTGTCCAGCCCTGTCCTGTGCATTATATAGTATAGCTGCGAACAGTATACATGTTGCTTATTGTAAAAAAGCAGTTAACATTATTAATTATATATAAAACTAATCATCCTTGTATATAAGTATCTTTTAACTATTAAGAAAATGGTAAAGATAAGCACTAACAAATTCACGTAAATATACACTTAAAACCGCAAAATATATCTTGAACATTACAGCATAACCCAACATCACACTTTTTCCGTTCATATTTCTCTACAGAATCTCTGCTTCCGAATATGTTCTTAATTAAAAAAGTATGCATAATGCTTACCTATTTTAATAATATACTCGAATAATTTGTATCAAAATGTGCATATAATTTCAATTTGTTGGTAGACACAGAATTAAAGAACATAAAGAAACCAAGGAAAATATTATGCAATTACTTATTATAGGTATGTACAGAAACTATTACCAAAGAGGATAAACTAATTCCTCTTTGCTATTACCTACAAACACATACAACAAAGATTATATAAGAATAATTAACTATTGATTTGAGAATTTTAAATTCAAATTTCGCTTTCGCGCTTGCAGTTTAACTTTGACAGATTGCTTTATTGGATCTTTGATGACGTCACGATTATGGATTACATTGCAGTATAGGGATCGAGCAATCCTGTAAACAGTTAACAATCCTTGACCACATCCTTCATCGAGACTAACTACCAAACACTGACCAGTTTCGCACTTATTCTATGCTCATCAGAGTGCCATGGGTAGCGTACTCGGTGAACTGTGCTGCGATTGACTATAATGACTTGTATTGTCTTCCTCAAAGACAATAGAGGTTACTGCTATAATGGGACCTGCGGAAAAGCAGGTCGCTATCTGTCTGTCAATTTGACAATAATTGTCAGACGGATAGCAGCAAAGACCAAAAGGGGGCACTGCTGTATGCATCTCATCAATACTAACACACCAGATCTCCTTTAGGCAATCATGTCGCAGCATAATTCAGAAGAAGGATAGAAGAATGTGGCAAATCCTATGGAGATGCCACATTACACATTATCTTGCCGGAATAATGCAATGCCAGTCGGGGCACATTGTCCGTGGAGTACTTGTTTTTGGCATCTCCTTCAAATAAATAGGGATAATAGTTAGGTCACCAATTACAGATGTATTATATTTGGGAAAATGTTAAATTAAAGCCTTACAGTCTTTCCATTGTGAGTTTTGTATCTTGAAACATATTTATTGTTTTTTATTCGTTGGTAATCTTATACCAATTTTATATTTTATTATTAATATAATTACATGTAAATTACCATATCACTAAAAACATGCCTATAGATTTCTAATTTTAATTTTTTACCCCCTTGTAACTCTCAGTTCCACTCAGAACACCTCAGATGGAACTATCGGATATAACCTAGCTGCAATGTAAACCGCGTTTCGTTGACATAGTTTTTACATTTAGAGGTAGACCTATTCTGTAATTTTGCCATGTGCTGTATATTAATGTTGATTAATATGAGTTTATTTTCATTTATTTTCCACTCCATTATCAGTAAACAAAACAGTTGCCTGACATCATAAACTTTTACTTGTCTGTATCACTTGAAAAGATTTTTAACTTAAATTACTACCATTGACTTCAACCCCAGTTCATAATCTCGTACGATAATTGAAACTGCACTAAAGAAAAATAAAGTGTTTTCAAATACTTAGTAGCTATCTAATAAATCTTCTAAATATTCAAATTTTGTAAATATAACTATAATTTTCCTAACAATATGTACCTAATTCTTGATAGAAATTATAAAAACACATGTAATTCTCTAATGTTTTACTACTCTCAATAATATTTATATCGACAATTTTACTTGCAAGTTTTTCTTCAAGGCTATAGTTGTCTGTAATAATTTCTTCAACTGGCAATTCAATAGATTTAATATCTTAACAAAAACAAACAACTACGAGTGTAGTAAGGATACCCCCATATCCTCCATCTGCAAACACGCCTTATAAACAGCTATTCTCCTGGCTAATGCCACGCCGAGCTCTGAATTACAAAGCAAAATTTGGCGTATTTTGTCTAAAAACGTTAGAATCAAAAATACAATGTTTTGGATTGCAACGCCAAATTCTGCTTTGTAATTCAGCGCTTGGCGTGGTATTAGCCAGGAGAATAACAGTTAGTTTTGGTCTAATTTGGTTCAGTCCTTATTTTATAAGGCGTGTTTACAGATGGAGGATATGGGGGTATCCTTACTACACTCGTAGTTGTTTGTTTTTCTTCATTACATTAACCATCTGCAAGCTGTAGAACTTTTTCTACACCCCGTTGTTAGATTTTATAACTGTTTCTAGTTTACTTTTTCGACAAACTTCATTTATGCAAAACCATAGGGCTTTGGTACTACGTACTTTGGTGTTTATCAATTAATTTACTGTAGTAATTTCTTAGCTTTTTTTTAACTATAAACAGCAAAAAGAGACATCTTTTAGACAAAGGCAATGACGATTTCGTCTATTTCGTGAAACAAATAACAAAAATTTTCTGCTCCACCTTAAATATAGAGCGGTACATTTTGCGAATGCACATACCTGCTATACCATTAAAAAAATTTTGCGGAACTTCTGCTGCTAACTACATTTCAAATCAATTTCAGACATAACCAGCGAAACACGCAGTTTAAGGAACATAATTTTAAAGTAATTTTAAGCGCAAGAAGAATTAAGCGTGTAGTTATTTTGCCCACCCTGTACGCCTCTCGTGTGCGCGCTACTGTCACCAAGTGCAAAGACCGTTTCTGCGGTTGACAAGTCACTTCCAGTGATAAGACCAATGCCACCCACGCCGCTGTAGCAAGAAATAAGGAAGCGGCATTTACCTTCGTCCTCCTGAGCTGACGTTTACCCTTGTACCACGTGATGATAGCGGCCGGCCGTGATCCGGCGGATTCACAGGTCACTTCGTATCTCTTGTCGGCGACCAGGGGGCTTACCGTCTTCAAGATCCTGGCAGTCAGCGGCTTTACTGCAACGAAATAGAGAAATTACCATTATACAATCTGGAAAGGTACGTAGCGTGTGTTTGAAATGTTAAATATACAACTACTAAATGGAGGAAGTCAAATGGAATGGAATACAGGGTGGATTTTTAAATGTATGTATATGTAAAACCGTATTATAATGAGTCAATTCCGTTGTGTAACGAATGACTATTGACTATGTCATGATCAGTTATCACATTGTGATGATCGGTATTAAAATTACTTACTGATGAGATCAAATAAGATCGAACTAAGTCAAAATTTTGTGATTTTTTACTGAGAACGTTCTTGCATTTCCTCATAGTTATCATATAATGTGAATCTACGCGTTTGACGATAACCGTGTTAGGCAAAATGTAGCAAATTTTGTCTAATAATTCAGCCTTCGAGACGGTCCACAGTTCCAGTAATAATTGTTTAGCATTAATTTGTTGGTTGGAGTCGTATGGAGAAAATACAGTCCCCAATAACAGTTCGTATTTGGCATAACAAGGTCTTCAGGAATACCAAAAATATATATTTCCACCACAATGACCAGACCAAATAAATGATCAGAAAAATATCTCCCTATTACGGGATTTGTTCCTTCTCGTATCCTCGATGCTTGACTAGCCTGAGATTCTATCATGAAATGACCAGTGCTGCAGCATCTCGAGTGTTAATATGTTCGCAGGGAATTGTTTCTTATGCGTTGGGTTTAATAAGACATTTTATCTAGATTTTTAATTATTATAGTGCCTTAAGTTTCGTTAATTTTAGTTTCTCAGTTAGTTTGCAGTTAAAATTGAATTCCAGAAACAGCAATTCGTGCTGGAAATAAATTTTGTAAGGTATTTTGCAGGATTTTTAATCAAAAATGTCTCGCTAAACATACTTGCAACTCTTGAATAATATTCTAAAGCCCACCAAGATTTGGATTAAGCAGTTTTAATTTGTAACTATACCTAAAGCTTGTGTAATTGCAAATTTAAATTAATTTGGCAATTTAAATATGCCTCACAATATTTTTGTAAGCTTTATATTGTTGCTTGAAGTTTTATTTCAAGTAAAATTGAAAGGTATTGTTTTACAAAAGAGGGTTATTAAAAGCTTTGAAAAAATTTGTACACTCATGGAAAATGTTCCTCAAAATCTTAATAAATCTGTTTGGTAGAGTGAAACTATATTATACAGTTAAATATATAAACAGAAATTTTGGAATGACAAAAAATAAAATACTTATAATTTGGAAAAATTAATAAATGTTTAATTAAGTACTTGTTTTAATCTAAAAAAAAATGATTCTTATGATACTAAAACATATTTTTTTCGAAAGAATCGTAAAAATATAAATTAATTAGGTGGGTCTGAGGAAAAGCAATAAAATATTCTCTAAAAATTTATCTTCTTTGGAACCGAGGTCATGAATCCATCGGTAACCACATCAAAGGTGCACCGGTGCAAAGGTGCTTTCGAAAGAATCGTAAAAATATAAATTAATTAGGTGGGTCTGAGGAAAAGCAATAAAATATTCTCTAAAAATTTATCTTTTTTGGAACCGAGGTCATGAATCCATCGGTAACCACATCAAAGGTGCACCGGTGCAAAGGTGCTTTCGAAAGAATCGTAAAAATATAAATAATTAGGTGGGTCTGAGGAAAAGCAATAAAATATTCTCTATAAATGTCTCTTTTTTGGAACCAAGGTCACGAATCTATCGGTAACCACATCAAAGGTGCCGCCTGCGAGATATCCTTCTGGTTATTTATTTATGCTTGTGCTTCCATCATGAGTCACATCTCTTCAAAGGTTAAGTTTATGTAAAATAAAACTTAGTTACACACTTATAAGGTGGAAATGCGCAACGATTTTAAATCAGAATCGAAATCGCGAATGTTGCACCAATCGAAAAAATAATAATCGAATTGGTCTTATTAAGAGACGAGAGGTATGAACAAAATTTATATTTAAAGTAGTACACCGCAAAACATTGGACTTTTGAAGCCTTCATAATAAAAATAAAAAGTATTCGAGAATGCTGCAATAGCTTATGAGCTAAATCTCCATTTTGAAAATTTATCGAAGGGAAATTCATGCCTCATTTGCCGTTTGACCGTTTTCGATTCGGTGTAGCGCGCCAGCTTAAAAGGAGCCTAGCCTGTTGGCGTGCTGTTAATGTGGCCGCGTAACCCATATTTATAAGCCGCAATAATAATAAACGTCAATATAAATACCCCTTACGTCTAAGTGTTTTCATTCCATGCACTCTAGACCATGTATTTTCGTATAAATTAGAGGCGTTGTCGAGTATACTGTTATTTTCGAGTGTAGAATGAAAACGTAATTGGTACTTACTAAAACTTTATTGTATTATCTGAACATGGAATAGATACACTCAATTCTAACTAGAATGGGTATTTAATAGATATCTTGTGAAATGTAATGTGGAAAAATGCTGAAAACCAAATCCTGCCAACGAGGAGATCTTACTCAAAGGAGCATAAGATAATCCTAAACCGGTTTGGTCTGTTAAGTTCCTTAGAACATTCCTCATGTTTAGTAAGATGTAGACAGACGTCTATGCACCATCACTGAGTGCCAATCATTGCTAACGCCAAAAGACAGACAGTTCTTTCGATCTATTAGATCTCGTCAATGCCGCACAAGTCTCACAGTGAGGAACCCCTCATCGTGACTTGCAGATTACGTATATACACTACAGTTAGCGCTATAAGTGTGGTGACATATATATTTAGGATGGAAAATAACAACGCAATAATGTCCCACACCATATATACACCATCTTCAAGCCACAATGTCTGAGAGCTGTACGTTACTGAAGAGATCTAACAGATTGAAACGGCTGTCTGTTGTTTGGTGTTAGGGGTTACTGACACTGATGTGGTGATGATGCATACACTTCTCTCTATAAAGCTACTTAGTGTAGTATTAGTAAGTTCAGACAAGATAGCAGTTATCTAAATAAAAAATAATTGGGATAATAAATAACAAGGAATTCACAAGTCACTTAACATCAGCTATTCGTAAACAGCCTTTTTTACGAATAGCTTTCACCTTTTCCTTTAGAATTAATAAGCGAGAGAATCTTGTTTATGAAGTGTCAGATTATTTACACCTTTATAAACAATCTTGGGAATTGCCTGCAGCTTACCGAATGTTAACGATGAAGTAAATTGTTGCTCCTAGTATTATTACTATTATTATTATTAGGTATTACAAAGGCGTTCGAGTCTACCAACCATCAACTTCTACTTGCAATTTTAATATTCAAAGGGTCCTCATTCCCAATATAACTATGTACATTATCTATGGCATTATAATAGCCG
Organism: Pogonocherus hispidulus; assembly: GCA_963924545.1. Classification (NCBI taxonomy): domain Eukaryota; kingdom Metazoa; phylum Arthropoda; class Insecta; order Coleoptera; family Cerambycidae; genus Pogonocherus; species Pogonocherus hispidulus. Next base: position 83,628,447 of record OZ004693.1, read on the forward strand.
CTATCCAATGGATTATTAGACTTGGAATGAGGTTTTTGTAATGTGATTTTGATCATAAGGGCATGTTCATATAAGTTCTTTATAATTTTAATACTCGTTGATAGAAAAAGAAAATAGAATATACTGGGAGTTCAATAAAAAAAATAGGAATTTAGGTTAGACTTGGTACATTGCGACAAATAAGAAATCTTAATGCAGGTAAAATTTAGTTAAGGATTCATATAAGGATCTTCTATGTTTTTATATCTTCAGTAATTATCTAGACACATGGTGTTGAAATCGGTTAATCCATGTACTCCGAACGATAATTGCAACTTTGTTTATGTAATACATTTTTACATAAACCCTTTTAGTCATGTTTTTACTAATTAAAATCCATTACAAGTTTTATTTATTTATTTATTTATTTATTTATTTATTTATGGTTAAACTACCCAACAGGTTGAAACCCAATTACAGGGTAGGGGAGTACACATACATGAACATATATCATAGTACAATAAAAAAAACAGTAAATAATACAATACAAACAAAAAAACAAAATTAAGTTAAGAAATGAGGACAAAATTTAAGATCAACTTCAAACTAATATACTACTTTAGTCACATAATTAACTTGGATTTAATATCACTAATTTTACAATTAAATAAATCAACATCACTGAGCAATAAATTACAATTACTACACGTTTCATACAAAGGAGAGTATTTAAGTAAGTTAGTTCGTGGAGTATTTAAGTAAAATAGATTTGAATTTAAAGACCTAGTATGTAAAGAGGGTACATTAAATTGTACCATTTCTAATATTTTAGGACAGTCAATGGTATTATGCAGTACTTTGTATAAAAACACACATGAGTGATATTTTCTTCTGCAGTCCAGGTCAGTAACACCAAACATATTAAGTAATTCCTCTTGAGGAAAACCTCTGGGAGGATAAACCCCTAAGTCTTTAAAATATAAAAATTTTAAAAATCTCCTTTGAATGCCTTCAATTTCACTTTTATGTACATCATAACTTGGGTTCCATATAATGGAAGCATATTCTAATTTTGATCTTACAAATGCATTAAATAATAAAATCAAAGTATTTGCATTCACAAAGCCTTTAGAGTTCCTTAAAATGAAACCCAGCTGCCTATAACAAGTTGCCGTAATTTCAGATATGTGGTCAACGAAAGAAAGTTTGGAGTCAAAAGTTACACCTAGATCCTTCAGTTTGTCAAATCTTTGTAATATCTGGCCATTAAGTGCATAGTCTGTTATTATAGGATTATTATATAGGATTGATCATAACATACTTTTGCATAAACTTAAGAATTACGGATTTTGCGATAACTTACTAAAGCTCTTTTCGTCTTATTTATCATGTCGTTTCCATTATGTCACATATAGTGGATACAACTCGAGTCACTACCTTATTACTTCTGGAGTACCTCAGGGCTCTAATTTGGGTCCTCTACTATTCTCTATTTTTATTAACGACATTACTACTCTTCTCAATTGCAATCAGTTAATCTATGCGGACGACTTAAAACTGTATTTTTCTATATCGAGTATAGATGATTGTGCTTTTCTTCAAAATGATTTGAATGCGGTTGCGAGATGGTGTGATCTGAATAACTTACATTTAAATATGTCGAAGTGTAAAGTAATTTCTTTTACACGTAAATTGAATCCTATACTTTTCAACTATGAAATTAACTCAGACTTCTTGATACGTGCAAAGTCCATCAAGGATTTGGGTGTTTACTTTGACGATAGGTTAACATTTTCGGAGCACATACAACGTATAGTTTCTTCTTCTCTTAGGATGTTAGGTTTTGTGATAAGGCAAGGTCGTGATTTCCTCGGTAATGATGTACTGTTCAGGTTATTTTATGCATATGTCCGCTCCAAGTTAGAGTATTGTTCACTTGTTTGGAATCCTATGTATAATGTTCATATCAATCTCATCGAGTCGGTTCAAAAAAGGTTTTTAAAATTCCTCACGTTTCGTTCAGACAGAAGATATCCTGCAAGAGGCTGCGACTATAAACTTTTGTTAACTCGTTTTAATTTTGACTCACTACAATTTAGAAGATACTTCCACAGTCTGAAATTTTTACACGCACTCTTGCATAACCATATCGACTGTCCTGATATATTAAGCCAGTTAAATTTTCTAGCAGTTAGATCAGCCAGTCGTGCTCCACTAACATTTTATTGTTCTGCTGTCGACACTAATCTTGGATTAAAGTCTCCCATTAGCGTTATGACACGTAGCTATAATGGCATTTGTAACTCCTGTGATGTCTTTAACTGTAATGTAAAAAGTTTACATAATGTTTTTAGAAGCGTTAGTCAACTTTAAATTTTGATACTTTAATTAAATCGAATTTGAGCACTTACTTATATATACATGTTTTTTTTTTTGTTGTGGTTTAAGTCACACTGTAGGTTTGCATACACGTATTTTTTTTCACTTTTGATCTTTTCATGTTCTTTCATATTATACTTTGTTCTGTAATTGGTGTTTACACTGTTGGACAAATAAAATTATTATTATTATTATTATTATTATTATTATTATTATTATTATTATAGGGCAGTGTTGTCGGGAAAAAGTCATAGCATTGCATTTGCTAATATTGAGCGGAAGTTCATTAACTTCACACCATGAGAACAAAGAAATTAAGTCATTCTGTAGATTAACAATGTCATCTCTGTTATGAATATAAGTGAAAATTTTTAAGTCATCTGCATATAGTAACGACTCCCAGCTCAGCTTAGAAGTGATATCATTAATATAGATATTAAACAGAAGCGGGCCCAAAACAGAACCCTGAGGTACACCAGATGTTGCTCCTATACTGTTAGATGAAAACCCACGATAACATACAAATTGGCATCTATCACACAAGTTTTCAAGACTATATGTTCTGTTCTGAGAATTTTATTTAAATGTGAACAATTTGAGCCCCGATTTTATTTTCTCCTTTGTATATCAGTTTTATTATATGGATAAAGACTGGTTATTTTCTGGATATTATTATTTAAGTATGTTTTTACGTTTTACATAAATCAATACGTACTATTAGTCATGTTTTTATTAATTAAAATCCATTACAAGTTTCCAAGACCTATATGTTCTGTTCTGAGGATTTTATTTGAATGTATTAGGACAATTTGAGCCACGATTTTATTTTCTCCTTTGTATACCAGTTATTATCTGGATAAGGACTGGTCATTTTCTGGATATTATGATTTATGTTTTTACATATCTATGCACTTTTTATTTCTTCACTGGATTATTTTTCTTGTAGACGGGTTAGTACCAAATCCATTCAGAATTTTTTTTTTAGAAACGATGATACTATAACTGCATGCTCAAGTATGACTGCTTTTTGTTGCTGGCTATATACACTTTTTTCCAAGTTAAGCCGAGTGAGATGATTTATGCATGAGGAAAGATCCCTATCAATATAATGAATGGAATGATGTGAACTTATTTCTCTTTGCAGGTTCTTTCAACTTCTATTGCCAGTTGTTATTTTTCTTTCTTTTTTTGTCATTTTTTAACTACGTTTTGGTCAGCTGGTAGGTGACCTTTTTAATTTTATCTTGAAATATATTTGGTCTATTATGGGCTACCGCTTTATCAGTCCTATGATTAAGTCTCAGTATAATTTATAATATTTGTTTTCTATTCTAGTTGGTAGTGAATATTGGTAGTACCCTTGAGGCTCCGATTGCAAATTATTTCCCAGGGCTATTTCCTGGATAATAATCTTTGCCACTGCGTTATGTCTATTGGTATATTGCACACCTGCTAGTAGTTTTCATCTGGATGTTATATGTTCTATTGTTTCAGGAGATTGGTGGCATTTTTTGCACCTCTTGCTCTTAATTGATGTATCCTTTCAAATATATTTTTTATAGTTTTTTGCCGCTATAACTTGGGCTTGTATTGCTAGTAAAAATGTCTCTGTTTATGGGTATAATTGGTTGTTTGTAAAAACTTATATGAAAGTTCTTTGTTTATAGTTTATTATTGTTATTATTATTAATTTTTTCGTTTTTTTTGTTGAAATTTAGTCAACAACAATATGGCAACAACGGTATTGGCACCCGATGAGGGTGCCAATACCATTATTACAATAATGGTATTCACTACTTGCGTAATACGTTACGTCTTCGGGCTACTTTTTCTATTTAGCCATTTCAGTGTATTATTTTCAGCTTTAGTATTTAATTTTAATTTGAACCTTCAACTGCTGCATTGAGTTGATTGAGTGCTGCAAGTTTTTCTGATAGATACTAGTTAGTTTAGGTAGATAGGTAGGTAGGTAGGTAGGTTTTACATTAGTGTTAATATGGCAATTCTAATTGAGCTTAGGTCAACCATTTTAAGAGCTTTTCAAAGGAGAAGCTATGTTTTCCCTTGTAGAAACTTTCACAAGTTTATCCTAAGAAGTTTGATCTAAAATTGGGTTTTAGAGATGAAATTTGTATTGTTTATATGTTAAATAATAATAATAATAATAATAATAATAATAATAATAATAATAATAATAATAATAATACATAATACATAATTTTATTGCAGCAATACAAAGTACTTGAATTTCATATAATATAATAAATACAACATAATTCATTGAACATATTCAGCTTTGGCATAATGCTCGTCTCTTTCAAAATTAGGAGATGACAGTAGTGAAATATAGTTATCAATAGAATTATGTTTTTGGTACGGTCTTGATATGAGCGTTGTAAATATAATCGATATGGTTATAAATAGTCACAATCATAGAATAGAAACTCTGAAATTAAATACTTTAAAGTCAGGTACACCATATGTTTTTCGATTCAATTTCGAAAACTAGTAGAAAGCAATCAGGAGGGTAGCCTTTCTTACTTACAGAAAACAGTTTATTTTAGCACCAAATGCACAAACAATAAAAATACCAGTAGCCGGGATTAAGAGTAAAACCGTTAATTCAATAGTGATTTAAAGTGTTCGATAACAGCAACTCATAAAATGCGAGGTCTATCGAGTGGGAAGTGGACTTTCTCGTAGTGGAATGTTTTATAATTTTATTTGAACACATATATACGTATGATGAGCACGAACGTCCATGAAAACTGTTTTCCTTTTATGTGAAATGGGTATTTATGTTCTATTTTAGTTTGCCATTCATTCATAATTACATCTCATAAATAATAACGTTAACTGTATTATAGGTAACTGAACTTTAAGAATATCTAATTTTACCATATAAGATGTGTTGATGGAGAAAATGCTATTAGTTTCTTCCACCTATAGTATTTTCAACTCGACACTTGGTAGTTCTATCACCCTCACAGTGTATATCGAATCCACCTTCTTTTGTTTAGATACGTTCGAGTCAATTTATTTCCATTTTGATATAATGTTTTATTTATTTTGCTCGAACTAATCGGTAACAAATGGTGCAGAACACTGGAAATGGTATTTGCATATTTTCTACTATTATCACCAAATGCGAGTTCAAAGTGTAATCGATGCCTACTAAAATTTTATTTTCAAAATTACACGAAAACGTTTGGAAGATGCGGACAGCATAAAAGCTTGAAGCTGTGAGAAAATCGAATAACAGTAAATGCACTTTGTCTCTAATAAGGTTTACTGTAGATATAATAGTCGGTATTTTTATTGGAAACATAAGACGGCAGAGATATCTAAACGTTTTAGTTGGACATTTAACAAATACAAATATTGACAGCGCTAAAAATACGGTCAATTTGACGTAAAATTGAATCACCACGTTCTTGTCTATAATTGATTAGTTTATTGCTTATAGGTCGAAACGATTACCCCGGGGAGGATATACAAGAGACACAAAGGGATCTAAGGTATTGGAGTTTGTGGACTACCCTCCTATTAATTCCAAGTTCAAGTCTAACTCCAGAAAGGTAATTTTGTCTCCTTCGTCAACATCAGGGCGACAAATATAAACAAAACAGCTTAATAATGATCTCCAGCCATTAAAGACCAGGATAACATATTTTTATAATTCATAGTTTGTTCTGGGATTGCACTGCCTGTAAAATAACAAATAGCAGGAAACCAGAAACATACAAATTAAATATTCAAAGCGCAGTTCTAAAGTTTGCCCCAAAAAAAACCGCTGTATAATATGCAATAAAATAAATATTTGATAAATTAACTAAATTTCGTCAGTGGTTTTTTAGTTTTATACAAAATTCTGTAATATTACAAATCATATTTTGAATTATGTCTAAATAAAATAATTATTATAATAAAATTTAAAATAATTTGAACACTTAACTAGCCTTTTATTTTTCTAAATTTCCTTTATTTCTAAAACGCTGGACGAACGCGTTACGTTTCCGCAAAAAAGGAATGTTTAACAGGTTCAAGACACTCTTTATATTTATAAAGATAAGATAATTAAATTAAAATAATTAAATAAAACTTTGATGCCATTAGAATTGCTTTCGTCAGTGTTTGATACTTATACTGATAGTAATAGGTTTTATTTGTTTTTAGAGAAACTTTGATTGTTTTGAATGCACCTTATTACTTCTTTTTTCTCATTTTATTACATAATCTTTTTTACCTCCTTCTATTTGTTAATTATGACAAATTTCTGCAGCAATCGAAATATAATATATAAAAATTTCTCATAATCTTAATTTATTTTGAAAAATTTGAATATACATAGTTAATTATATTCGTTGGAAATATTTCATTACATCGGATAATCGCCCGTGGTAAAAGAGCATGACATGGTATTATTTTTCTATTGTTCAAGAGACATGAAATTAGGAAATATATAAAAAATATTATATATAAACCATGGTTAATCGTTTAAATTAAAAACAAATTATTTTAATGTTGGAACTAGCTTCAAATACTTTTCATCCCGAGATCCAAAGAAAATTCAATAAAACTTTCTTGTAGTTACTATGTGTATATAAATATGGCTATTTTTTCGAAAAAAAAAACTGCAAATTTAATGTAATCATCTATAGTGTTTGGCCAAAATTATAGAGGGTAACTCATTCGCAGCATATGAAGCTGTTCGACGGGTGAAGTGGTAAGGGATCGCAATTCCAAAGGTGTATTCTGTTTAAAGAAAGGTCTTTGTCCACTACACCGTACCGTGTCATGACCGAAAGCGGACCGATCCAGCCCGTTGCCAGAGCAGACACCGTTATCGTCGCTCATTAGAACGAGTAAACATCGTGCTGAATTCTACATCGCTGTAACTAGTTTCAATCCTGATATTCAGTCACTATGTAAAGTGTGGTGTGTAATCCAATCAGTTGTGTCTTCAGGACTATAAAATTAATAGGATCAGATCAGGATCAGGAAATAATCAGTTTTAACCATCTCCAGATGATGCCAACTCGGTTGGCGAAATGCGCGTTGAGTGCAGTATAGTGTTTTGGTATTATGTGGAAGGCTACGTAAGTCATAAAATTAATAAGCTTTGGTTGGTATACTATATAACTTTAATATAGTTTTAGCAAAAATTCCTGTTTCTGTGACTGTGCATTAAATTTATATACGTATAACCATTTTATTGGATTATTTTATGCAGTAAATTGTAGCGGCGCTCTGATACTACTCGTACTTATGAGTTACTCTATATAATTTTGGGCAAACACTATCTACAGCTTTAATAAAATAGCTACTTATCATTATTTATGCTATTTATTGATAATCACTGAATATAATTTTATAGTTTCATTTAATTTCTTTTTACAGTTTGATACGCAAATTGATAATTTACATAAAACAAGATATTTTCTTGCCTTTCTAAACAATATGTAATTTCAGGAAAGGCAGAGTTACTTATCGCCAACAATGGTTAAACAAAAGTCATAATTAGCTTTACTCGGGCACTAATTGAAGAAGTTCGATTAGGGCCCCATAGAAAACCCTGAACCGTCACAATGTGTTTCAGGTTTTTATAGGGTGATAGTTAATTGCAAAAAATCCTATACTACCGATTGGGATACTAAGAATGCCCTTTACGAACAAAAAATGTTATAATTCCAGGGGTTAAAGGGCAAGAGAGATTAATTTTTTTGGTCACTAGTTGTCATGTAATTCGTCGATACTGGACCTAAAGAGAGATACCTGAAGAAGTGTGCCTCTAATTTATCTTTTTAGTTTCAGTGGACAAAATCTAAAGATACTGAACTGACAAATTACTATTACAGACTAAAACATTGATTCTCAAATAATTCCAGAATCAAAATTTATAATACAGAGTAATCCTGCTTAGATGACAAATGGGTTCAATAATTTATAATTTGTCAAAAAGCGAGTAAATAATTATTTCTTGATATCTGTAAATTTATAATATTATAGTGCAGAGAATATTGATGTACAAGGTGATTCGCGCAGCTGATTCATTAGACAGTTACAGTGACGTTTTTCCAAATTTGGTTGCCTAGGTAACTGACTTTGATATATTAATTGAAAATTTATTCAAGGCCGTTGCATTGCCGGTTATAATATACAGGGTGTTCCACATAAAAGTCCCCAGCCTCGTATCTCGACAACGAAAAGATATACTTCGATTTTGAAAAGATATACTTCGATTTTGAAAAAAACAGATGATAGAGCTCATCTATGGCTTCTTCACGGAGTTCGACTTGATTTTTTTAAGACCAAATTGGAGATGGCGCTGAAGTCGAAAGAAATTTTTCGTTGGCAGGAGCTTTGTAACAAGATTTATCCGATACTTTGTTAAATTCTAAACAATTTTTGTCAAATGACTATTTTTCAAAAACTTCAAACTTCAGAGATATCGGGCTCTTCATTTGGTGAGGCCCAAACTCAAGCGTACCTACTTTAGAATTTCGAATTATTACCTTATTCAATGAAACACTAATAATCCAAGTCAATTTAATAGCTTTTTTTAAGTAATATTGAAATAATATTTAACTTTGTTTCCTTCTAATCAAAGCCTACTGCAAGCTGAAGTTTCGTTCAGAATTCATTTTTTAGGACAAACGTACAAATAATTATGAATTATTATACAAAATGAATTAGGCATTTAAAAACTCATGCCATATTTTAAGATATACATATTATTTCGCCATTTCTAAAAAAACCTATTAAATTGACTTGGATAATTATTGTTTCATTGTATAAGGTAATAATTCGAAACTATAAAATATGCTTGAGTTTGGGCCTCACCAAATGAGGAGCCCGATATTTCTGAAACTATTAAGTTTTTGAAAAATAGTCATTTGACAAAAATTGGAATTGAGCAAAGTATCGGATAAACCTTGTTACAAAGTTCCTGCCAACGAAAAATTTCTTTCGACTTCAGCGCCATCTCCAATTTGCTCTGAAAGAAAAAATCAAGTTGAACTTCTTGACGAAGCCATAGATGAGCTCTATCATCTGTTTTTTTTTCAAAATCAAAATATACCTTTCCGTTGCCGAGATACGAGGCTGAGGACTTTTATGTGGAACACCCGGTATATAATAACTTTATTGTAATTTCTACATTACATTTCAATGTCACTTTCATTAAGTTTCCGTATTCCTGAAATTAACCGTTTTCGAATTGCGATTTAAAAAAAAAATTGCTTGCTGCACTGCTGGGTTCAAGAATGTATACTTCAGAAACAGTTAAAAAGGAAACTTTAATTATTCTTAGATTTTCGTTGATCTGTGGTAAAAAAAGTTGATTTCTGGCAACTTCTAGTTAGGCATGTTATATAGTCATAACTAAATCGAGGTCGTAGAATACAGTAGTGGAATTGTTTTTTTTCCATGACTTCTACTAACCTTCCCGTAGACAGTAGGCGAAATATGGTGGCAGCATTGAAATTCATGAAGCTACCTAAATTCTCGTAGATGGCAAGATTTCGAGCCACCAAGTAAAGTAGCCTACTAAGTTTTGAAAAGTGTATAAATACGGTTTAGTTTATTTGCTAAGTAATCCGCAATTTATTGAGTAAATTTTCCTTAATATTCGCAAGAGATTAGTCAAGATATTCCTTCCGAATTCTATTGTTTTTGAATGCCAGCGTGTCTTTGAGTTATACATGGTGGGCCATTAGTGTGTATGCAGACCACACTACCTATACAGTTAAAGTTAGAAAAATAAATTTTATTTAAATCCACCAAGTATGGTATCATTAGAAAGCTGAAAAGGGGCTCTCTAAGACGACATGATAATATACAGGGTGTTCCATTTAAAATTTTGAAGCAAATTACGATATCTGAAATGTATCACCCTGTATAGCAAATGTAACTTTTTGTTAAATCGTTATATTTTCCTGAATAAAGACATATTCTTAATTTATCCTATGAAAAAATGAAAGTTATATCTCATTTAAATGGAGAGCTACAATAATGCGAAGTAAAGATCTTTTTCATAGAAAACTTGCAGCAACGTCGCCACGTGTAAATTTAGATATATTAAGTGCTATATTAAATTATTCAGAAAAGTGCGCACATTTAAAAAATCTAAAAATATATAGGGTGTTCCATTTAAAAAAATTTATGTTCAGTTTGGAATTTTAGGTAATTTAAACACCATGTATGTGCCAAAATAATTTTAAAATATGCACGCCACTGGCATCTAACTTCGTACCAAAAATTATTATAATTTTAACGGTATAGGTGGTATGGTCCGCATACGCACTAATGGCCCACCCTGTATATAGAGTTTAAGATAATACTTACGTATCAAATCTAAGACAACCATAGCTTCCTTCGGCTCGGTGAGCTTTGTGTTAACCGCCTGGCAAGTAAAGTAGGCATCTAGGTCCTTCCTGCCCACCGAAGTCCACACCAATCTGTTCTCGATCACGTCGCCTGCGTTGTGCTCGTACTGATCGTCGACGATGAGTCCGTTCACCAGCCATCGCACCAGGGGTTGCGGGTGGCCACCCACCGTACGGCACGTCAGGGTAATGTCGTCACCTTCTTCGTGTGGACCGACGGTGCCATTCAGCTGCCGCCCCCACTTGTCCAGGATGGTTGGCTGTTCTGGGGGCACTGCAATAGAAAACGGCAATTAGTCAAACGATATGGCTAGGAGACAAATTCTAGATAGTTCATGGAAAATCATGGTACGTTTATAAAATAAAATATCACTAGAAATTGGAGAAAATCGCTATCGCGATTTTCGTTCCCATTTCTAGCCCTACCGGGGAGGCCAGGCCGCCCTTCGGGTGACAAAAGCCTCTAGAATATTATTTTTAAGAAAATACATACATAGTAAAGAAATTTGAGATAATCCCTTGTATATGAAATAATAAATTTAGAGACAGAAAGCTGAAATTTTTTATGTGGAATGATGATGTAATTATACCAAACGATTTTTTTTAATAATATTATTATTAAAAAAAAGTACTCTATTCTTTAAATAGTAAACATTATCTTTTAAGTGCTGAAAGTATAATAAATTTTTTAGTAAACATTTTGTGAAACTGTTTTCTCGAGAACAAAAATAAATTCATAACTTGTATTCTTCCATAATTTATTATAACGGTAATTTGATTACTTTATACCCAATATATGCCTATAATGATTATAATTAAATATGTAACTGTTAAAGATACACACGATATTGATATTGAAGGAAAATTTTTTTTACAATACACTTAACTATGAACTAATAAAGGTAATTATTTAATTAAGCATAATTGTTGCAACAAATAAATATTGTTGAAGATATTTATTTTTGTAAGCTAAAAATGATGAATTTTACAGATCGCCAAAATGAACGAATTGATTCCAAACTTTACCTGCAGAAAGAATAAAAACTACGGGCAATGAAACAGAACAACAACTATCCACTAATATCAAAGTTTACATTTACCTATAATAATACTAATAAATAATTGGGATAAAAAATTAAAAAAAAACTTGCCTTCGTCGTGATTCGAACTCGCGATATCATGATTACGAAGTTTTAACTATACCATTGCGCTAAATCATCTCTTGTCACTTAATGCGGCCAAATCTGTTAAATATGTAAACTTTGTACCGGATGGAAATATACCGAACGGCGCCACTGCTGAACTAGTTGACGGGCCGGAGATGGAGAGACGTGGCGGGGACTCTGATTCGCGATCGGGAGTGCTTGACTTGACTGACAGTTGAGGTAGAAGGTCATGCATTTTTGAATAGGAGAGTCTGTGTCATTAATATTAATAATAATCCTTAGGTTTATGTATTTATATTATTGTAGTGTTAAGTACCTATTGTGAATGTGTAGTATGAACCATATGTATAACGTGGTAGGAACCCTGACCAGGTATTTATATGTATCTGTATTAATCAACCTTATTATAGACTTGAACAATTCACTAAAATAATTATTTCTCGAGAACCCCTATTTAATTTGAGATATAGTCTGTGCAACTTTACGTGTTAACCTCAACAATTAATTTTTACAGATATTCTAATTAGAAAAGCATTTCGCATCAGTATTTTGGTAATCAGGTGTTTGGCAGTCGGTACTATCAATTCCGTTAGCAATATTTCTCATAGGAAAATAATGAAAATAACCTATTTGAAGTTTAATTAATTTGACAGTTTTCGTGGGAGGTGGTTGTCTCGTTAGTGCGATCGCACATCCCGTGGATAAAATGAGAAAGAAGTTGAGACGGATGCGACTCGAGATTTTCGAAGACGAAATAGAGGTAGAAGGAGTCGACGTACGGTTTCGAAAAAAAATCTCAAAGGATTAGAGAAAGGTCTGAACTTTCGCGTGAAGCCCTTCTCGAAGCCGTAAAAATTAGAAAAAAGTCTCGGGGGTCCCGCGAAAAGTCGGTATTTCGGCGGGCGTGACGGGACCATTAGGCGTGAGGACAAACGCCGGTGCTAGCCGCATCTCTCTCGCCGAACTGCGATCGACGAAAATTTTGCAGAGATTTTTTGAAAAGGCGTTTAAATTGGGAAAACGCGTAAGAAACGGGACGAAAATACCCCTACGCATTGGAGAAAGGCCGGGGGCGACCTCCGGTGGTCCGCGGTGATCGTTCCGAGATCGACCCTCGGAGGAGATAGCTTTGAAACATTGTCGATTCGACGACGGAATTTAGAGCGAGACAGAATCGACGCGTTTTAATATACGAGTATATGGATTAGTGGTGTAGTGGTGAGAAACACACCGTACAGCCCTCTGACGTGCGCATATTAAACGCGAAACCCAACTTCTGGGTGGTTGGTCTCGATGAAGAATGTGGCGACTTCCAAGGATATGCCGGAATATTGCAATGCCAGTTGGGGCACATTGCCCATGGAGCAGTTGTTTTCGGCATCTTTTTCAAATAAAAATAATAATATAACGTTTTGAAAATAATTATTGTTAAGTGACTAGTTCTAATAATTTCTTTATTACTTATTTGTTTTTATTTTTCTGGATTTCTTTAATGTAACTTTTAATTGTTCATATTTTCTTTTAGTCTACTGACTTTCACCAACTGACATCAAGGCCAACCACCAGACACTGACCGTTTTCGTACTTATTATGCGCTCGTCAGAGAGCCATAGGTAGTGGAATCAATGAATGATGTTGCGACATGATTGCCTAAGGGCCATCTTAAAAAATATCAGTTTTATTTCATTTTGTCATGCGATGCTCGTAACAGGGTGCATTACTTGGTTTATAATTTTAAAATACGAGTAGGTATGAAGAGAATTCAAAGATTATTGAGATATGCAATAATTTTTTTAATGTGCCTGTTAAGAATTCTGGATTGTTAGCCCTGCAACGCCATCTTTTCTAAGCAATTCCTCCGTATTTAGTCTCTAACACAATAAATATAGTTCAGAAGTTAGCAAGCGAGGAAACTTTACACGATCACATTATAGAACACTAAACATGGTCGTATTATGACTTTGCTCAAAGAGCAGTTCCAAAACTTGGTCATCTAGCGATGATGTTCAAAGAGCCAAAACTATATCTTAACGTTGTGTCTGTCTTGGCGAATTCAATAACGTCCAAAGTTAATATAAACATGGTTAAAGTTTTTGGACTTTACCACTAACACGCATATATTTTTAGCTAGCAATCACATGAGTAAAATATTTTTTATAGTATATTTTTAATTTATTGGCTTATTTAACTGTTTACATCTTTATTTATATAGGAATTAAGCCAAAAAGTTAAATAAGAGAAAAATTATTAATGAAATGATCAAATATTATGGTTCAATAAAGTTTTGTATTTCCTTGTTACCTATTATACTAGGTATGCAAAGGAATAACCTTATTATTTTTAAGATATGTCGCAAACAACTATTTGCGTACACCAGGCACCGACCAACATTGCATCACAACGGCATATCTTCATATAACGTCAACTTATTGTAAAAATGTATTAAAGATGATAAGTTGAGGTTATATGAAGATATGCGGTTGTAATTCAATGTTGATGGTGCCTGTTGTATGCAAAGTAGTTACTTGCGACATATCTTAAAAATAATAAGATTATTCCTTTGCATACCTAGGATAATAGGTAACAATTAAATACAAAACTTTGTTGAACCATAATATTTGATAATTTCATTAACAATTTATCTCTTAGTTAACTTTTTGGCTTAATTTCTATATAAAGAAAGATGTAAACAGTAAAAGTATATTGGGAATATTTGTTGCAATTGTTTAGAAGTTTGGCTTTGGCGCCTTTCAAAAATATTCCATTTATATTGCGAGACACCGTTCACCCTCGACAGAAATAATTGGCGTTTATTAGAAATATTTCAACTTCTCAAGAAACGCCACGTGCATATCTCTTGTGTAGATTTCATTACTGTTTCAAAGATCCACTATACCTGAGATCATAAAAATGTAAAATTACTTTTCAACGCCATTTTAAATTGTTGTTTTCTCGCCTTGGCAATATTTTACGATAATATAATATATATTGTCTAAATTCGATTATAGTATTCTGTTCATGAACCACTTATATAAGTTACATGTGCCCATTGAGGCCAGTTTAAGATTTGCGCTACTCTTTGTTTATTAGTATGTAACAAAAAATAATAAAATGTGGTATATCATATCAAGGAGCTATACATCACTTCAGAATTTAAGAAGGTTATCGTTTTAAAATTCCTGACATAATTGTTGATAATTTTTAGTAAGTCCATCATGGCCTACTGTAACTGTACATGTAACTGAACCTAAAGGCCGCAGCAGTTTTGCAACAAAAAAATGTTAAATTGCCAATATTGTGTAAATAACAAATTTTCGGACTAGACAACCTTATGCAGTTAGTTATATTTTTAATGCTTAATATAATTATAAAAACAAGGATTTTAAATTTGAAAAAAAATTTTGAGCACCCTGTATTATTAATTGTCAAAATATTATACGAATTCTGCTAAAATAGGTTCCTTTCTACAAAGAAACTAATCCAAATTAAATAAAAAAGGCAGCCGAATAGTCAAAATTGGTAATTATTTTTCGGTCTGTAAACGTAATTCGTTAGTTATATAAAATTTTAAATATACCTATCAAGAATGGTAAGACTTATGTATAGAATGTTGAACAAGAAAAGTGTTTATAATTATATATGTGTGAAACCTAATAATGAAATAATATACAGGGTTATTCAGAACTTATCCATAATAAAATTTGGGGATGTTCAACATACATGTACAAATGTGGTAGTGCAAAAAAAAATTTTTTTGGCGGGGTCTTAAAACTATTTAAAAATTTTTCATTGCACGCCGCTGGACACTGGTCCACTGTAATGGAGTGACCTTGGGACTGACAATGCAAACTGGCTAGCACAAAAAAAACTTCGGAAGTTCTGAGAGTATACCGACACCGGCTCAAAAAAGATTTGCAGCGTTTTTATTCGGTCGGTTTTAACCAGGCGTTCCAGACAAAAACGTGTTTACTTTTTTTATCACATTCTTAGGAATGTGGTAGAAAAGTATCAGATGTGTTGAAGTACAGTTGCCCAGCTACGTAGTCCTTTATAATGGTATAACTTTAAACATTGTTTACGGGAAATCCTAAGCCTTTTATTATAAATTTTTTTGGTGATATCGATTTCTTATTTAAGGATGCACATATCCTCAAAGTTTTAGAGATAAGTTCTGAATAAGGCTGTATAGGGTGTTCTACCTAAAATAAGCAAGCTGACATCTACTTCCAGTATAATCGGAAGTGCTATCATCTTGAAAATATTTTTTCAGATTTCTCCGGTCCAATGGGACACCCTGTATAGGGAAACCCGAATAAAACGATCTTTAAATTTGACAAATAATTAAAAAATCCAATAAAAAATGTAGTATTCTATTTAAAATAAGGAACTTGCTATTGACTGCCCGTATGACAGGACGTGACAGGAAGTAAAAAATGTTTAATCGTCAATTAACCCCCCATTGTAAATTTTAAAATTCTACCTCTACTAGTCCTCCATACAGAAATTATTTCAATCATGACATACCCTGTGTTTTAACGAGAGATCCGATTATCATATTCTCACCCACTACCTACCTTCAATTTACTAATTGATTACAGAAGTTTATAAAGCAACGTAAATCTCATTCCTAGTAATACTTGTGGTAGCGTGTTAGTTGTAAACTTGTGTTCTTTTATACGGTGAGAAGTAATCACTGAGCTAGACTGAATTTTTCGTGTCTCCTATTTCCTTTTCATAACATGACTTGCTTAATATAATGTGTATACGCCACATACATCATGGAGTAATGATTTGCAAATGTATACCTGTGCAGTCGCAGGCTTTTCCATTAGGATTCTAATTAAGGAGACGTTCTGCTCCCTTAATTATTCCACAAGTTTTTACTGCTCCTCCCAGAAACGGAATTATGAAGCCAAGGTACACTACAGACCCTGTAATATGTTAATGAAGTAAATTTAATAAAATTATCGGGCCAGGTTTATAAAGTACACAAAATATAATTAACAGTACTGCAGCCATTTCAGCCTCTTAATCTCCTCTTTTCATTAAAATGTAAAATAATTCTGGCAGATTCCTCACTTTCAGGCATACACAAACCCTGAAGTTAATATACTTTACGGTATGGTTCGAGTGAGGTAAGCATTCAGATAAATGCGGCCTTAATCTATATCATTTAATATTTAAAGTTGTTTTAAATGGGGTGTTATTTATAATAGCTTCCGCGGAAAATTGTATAAAAGGGGTGAAGAAATATGCGGACGCTTGGTTCCAGTAGGGAGAACAAAACACGATGTTTATATTTAATCTGACTATTTATCAGAATTATACGCCGAATGGCTCTGAGCATTCTCTGAGAAAGATGGATGGCGCGTTTGGAAAAATGAAAATATGATTCCGAATCATTTCTCTCTGAAATTATTTAAAATGTTAGCCTAATGATTAATTGTAATTCCCAATAAATACCCTCAGTTGTTGCATACACGAATTTCCCTTATTAAAATCTAAAAAGTTACGTAATTTATTACATGCACAGTACAAGAGTATAATATCACACTATTACAGGATAATTAACCATTTGATTTTAGTCCTGAAAGGACTAGTAATAGTAAGGACTATTTGATATTAGTCCTGAAAGGTGAAGCCGTGCTTGGTCACCAAAGGAGTCGGAGAATATGCTTTACAGAATGTCATCTCCCGATTCTTCTCTGATCGAAAACAATTTAAAACATCATTTATTAACTAATTTTGATGTTTAAAGATGTATTAATGTATAATCACATGATAATACGATTACAATGTGATGACATCTTATATCTTAAGAGATGATCTTGGCTTATAGACTTGCGTGACCATGTTATTAATTTTCACAAAACCTCATCCCCGGAATATGGAAAGTAACAGTGAAATTTATATCTAAAAGAGCTATAGACAAAAGACGTAGGTAATAGATTAGTTGTTTATACATATTTTTTAATAACTACAAGTCTTATCAGTCAGAATTAAAAAGAACAGAAAAATCTGATTTAATAAATTTAATAAAGGTATGCACTAAACAAAATTATTTTTATTTTAATGGAAAATATAACAAACAAAAAACGGATTACCCATGGGTAGTCCTATTTCTACCTTGTTATCTGAAATTTTTATGAATCATTTTGAAAACTCACTGTTCAATAGTGACAATAATTTAAAATTACATGTTCATTTTTGGGATCGCTATGTAGATGACATTTTCTGTATTTGGACTGGTACTGAAAGAAATTTGAGTGGCTTTATCAATTTTTTAAATTAGCTTACCGATAATATTCAGTTTATAATGGAAAAGGAGGAAAACAATCAATTAAACTATTTGGATATAACAATAGGAAAAGTAAATTAAAATTCTCGGTTTATAGAAAACCAACAACTTCCGACGCAATTATACCAGCAAGTTCGCAGCAGTCCTGGCAAATAAAAACTCGGTTTTCCATAGCTTAATACTAGGCTTTATTTCCGTTAGAAAAAACAGATTTTGAAAAAGAATTAAGTATAATCAAGCAAATTGCAAGAAACAACGGATATAAAGAAATACTAATAAATAACATGATAAAAAACAAAAGAAGGAAATTAATTCGTCGATAGTTTTACAATATTTGGGAAAAAGAAGCCACCTATAGTTCTATTAATTACGTCCCAGGTTATAGTGAAAAAATAGCTCGTAAATTAAAACGAAACGGGAGTAAAGCAATTAGTGTCAACAAGCGTACTATTGGGAGAATTTTGATAAACAACAAAGAAAGGGTTAATAAATTGAAACAATCTGGAGTATACCAAATTGACTGTGTGGATTGTAATGCCGTGTATGTGGGTCAGACCGTTAGAAGTACTGAAACTAGAGTAAAAGGACATAAAAAATCTATACTAAATGACGTTAAAGATTCAGGATTATCGACGCATTGTATAGAAAACAATAATTTTATAGATCTGGAAAATGTAAAGGTGCTGCATCAGGAAAAGAAAAGAAAGAGCTTAGATCTATTAGAGCAATTAGAAATTAAAAAATCTTTAATTAGAAATACTTGTACTACGATGATCAGATAGATTTTACACTTTCTAGTATATAGAATGTTTTCTATATATTTCTTGAAAGATCTAAATGAGAACTGTTTTTTTTTTAAAACAATTATTAATTACAAGTATTTATTTTAACCATTACAACATATTTGAAGCTGTTAAATATATTTAATTTGAAGTATGTAAGAGATTATCAAATATCTTACGCCGTATTCACTTCAATAGTTACAGCATCGGCATTAGCATCGGAAATAAAATCGGGCATCCACCTAAGCTCCGCTCTTTAACGTACCGCATCATATTTTTTACCGCAAGACACCAGCATTCAATCTAGCTGACAACTACATTCTTTTCGACTGCAGAGTCTTTTTTCTTAATTGCTACTTCATTCAATTAGTGTCTCTATTGACAAATCTCCGAAGATATATCTCGCCAATTAATTGCCTATTTCTTATTGCACTTCCGCAGGGACATCCCACTTCTGACGAGTGGGGAAGACAGGCCACAATAGGAGTGGTGTAGCTTATAGTTTAATTAAATTGGAGATATCATAAATGGCTGAAAGAAGGTTAAGTTATCATTATTTTTATTGACTGGTGAATTACTAAATCTGGACCAAAAATCAACTGCGCTCTTTAGAGAAATAACATAAATATCTAACATCACTTTTATTTACTTCAAGACATATTTCTAAGAAAATTTAATATAAAACAACATAAGTAGGTACCTAATTTTAGTAAGAATAATTTGCGAAGATCTTAATGTTAATCTATGTGTTAATCTATATTTTTGCAGTACTATGGCTGTTAGACTGACTTGTTCCACTTGTTATACGAGTATACTGTATTGTAGACCTTTAGTGATGTACTCACTGGTCTGTTCAATCTGTAATATGTTCCATGACCCATGCTACAGTACCACAGTGGGTTTTCTCGATCGCGAATTTCTCGATCACGGTGCCAATTCTTGTCAGGGATCGATTCCCAGCTCCGGCACTGGCCATGTCGGTGAGTATGGGGTATGGAGGTTGCGAATTTCAATAAGTATCCCCCCTTTGCCCAAAGGCAAATAGCCTTTGGCTTTGGTAGTTGTATAATGTACGTGGTGTAATGTTTTTTATATAAGAACCTACCAATAATTTATTCATTGTAAGATGGTTATTGAGTCGATAAAAGTTTATTTTAATATTATTCCATACATAAACATTTATAACTCAACAAGAAACCCTTTCTGCGACATGCTCAAACTTATTATATCAGTATACTAATTGAAACATTAGCTTCAACAGATATGGTGAATACAAGTATTGTACTACACCAGATTAAGTCTAAGGTTCTTTCCAAAAATAATTCTAAACCGCTTCTAATTGTAAATAGGTAATAGTCACCAAATTAATTGATGCGATTTCTGTAACCAAATACCTCAATAGTTTACAGGCTCAATCTTTCTAACAGCTTGGAATCAGTTCAGAACTCTTGTTGTAACATAACTGAATGCTTAGCAAAATAATGGTTTAATTTAATAAACTGTAAAAATTATTCAGACAGTAGTACATTTTGTTCCTATTTAATATATTATTTATGTTATTCTTAGGACATATTGATAACTCTATATCAAACATTGCCTTGAGCTGGTAACAGATGAGGACTACAACAGGCATATTAAATTCTATTTGCCTGAGGGTGGGAAAACAGTAATTTCAATAAATCAGGCATTTCTGGTTTCCATTACAGAATCAACATACTCAGGAGCACAGGGCAGTACTAAGGTGATATTGCACCCGGTAATTGCATCGAGTCTGAGACAGAAATGCATCATTGTTCTGGCGTAACAAGACAGACATTTCACCTGATGTCGGTGATAGCTACACCCATGACATGACTTCGATAGACGAGTATGTTACTATAATATATACTATCTTGGCAAGTTATTACGATTTCCTCTTTTACAGAATATATTTCTTATAATTCTTTCTTATTTCTAGAATTCTTATATATTGATATATTCTTAATTTCTATTGATAGTTGTTGACATTTTTCTTTATTTTCTTTATATTTTTTTGCTACGATTTGGTCAGATGGTCAGAATTTTGGTTCGAGAAAGTCTCAATATTTCATTCGTTCCTCCTTCACATTCCAGACAACATTGTTCTCGGCTAAAGCTGAGTATTTGATAACAACTTTGTATTGAACTGGTGGTTGAGGAGGACTACATCAGGCCTATTATCTGCCTGAGGGTGGAAAATAAGTAGTTTCAACTAATTTGGCACTTCCCATTCCCCACAACGGACTCAATATTTCACGGAGCATATGGCCGCAACTCTGGTGTCTCGTCTGCAGTTGGCATCAGGACCTCCATACCCATGACACTGTTTTGATAGACGAGGCTGTTAAAAATACAATTATGAATCCCTCGTTCTCCGACCCAAGCCGCGTTGACCTTAAGAAGCAAAGGTATTTTTCAGCGTCAGCGTATATATCAGCCTTTTGGAAAAGCCATAGTCTTCAAGGTTACTATAGAAGATGTCCTGCACTGGCTTATCCTTATGTAGTTGCTGAAGATTATGGTTTTCTACAGCATTATTGTAATTAATATTATTATTATATTCTGGACATAATTTAAAATATTTAAGTAATGCGTTCCCAATGGTTTCAGTTGTATTATCTGAATGTATAAATGAATCAGTGTATAAATTAATTTAATTAGCCCATTATAATTAGCAATCGCCTAAAAACATAAAACACTCCTTACTTAAAATAATACGCCTCAATAATTCGGCAGAACACGCGAGAAATGGAGGATCCTGCTCTTCTTATAGCAGGAACACGTTGCTAATTGAGACAGTTGTAACTTTATTTGATGTTCTTTTTATGACCCCCATTCATTATTTCCAAATAATGCCGTAAAATTTTATTGGATCACAAATCACTAATCACTTAACGGTAATTTTATTTTTATAGTAACGATCCAATTAACTGGACTGCTCCTTTTAATGAAATTATTATGTCAAAAGGAAGACTTATTTAATTAGGCTAAGGAGTTTGAGTGGGAGTAAGTAAAATGGAATTTGAAACAATTTCTGGCTTGTTTTTACTACTAGAAATTTTAACTGAAATCTCGCTTTTTCATGTCTATAGTGCCATACCATGAACATATTTAAGGGTAAAATATTATAGTTTTTCATACTTTATATCTTACATATTTTAACCAATTCTTTATAAACATTTTATTATATTTTGAACTGTCACGAAAACTATTTTTATGTCTTAAATCTACTCCACCAACTTGTTTTAAACAACCATTTGGATAAGAGGTGTTTTATGTAATGGTTGGTATAAATATTTTGGCTTTAAATTATCTGAATTAGTCTTATTTAAAATTGAATAAACATCTATTATTCTGTCAGATAAGAAAATTTACAAGTAGGAAAATATAGAGTGTTTGAATAACAAAATATTTTCGAATAATTTATAAGATGGGAAAAAATATTTTTTTCTTTTTATCATAAAATTTGGAAAAAAATCTTTTTTGCACTATATTTTTGTTATTTAGGACGCTCAACCTTATTTAATGTTGATGGTATGAAATTTCTCGATTTGCCCGCTACTGGTGTATATGCTCAATGCATATTGTTAATTAGCTCAATTTTATACCATCTCTGGGCAGTCGTGTTTATCAATAATTCCTGTTATACAGTTTACATCCTCTTGCTTTATGTTATTCATATTTTATTATTCAACTAGCGGCCCTTTTTGCTTACCCCTAAGTCGCATCACCTACTCTCTATTCCTTGACTTTCTTCGAACCTACTAGTCCATCTGATGAAAGTCAGGATTTGAGTCCATGTAAGGTACTCTATCTGGTGTACATTCCTATTCCACACATTCCGGACACATCGGAATGTGTGTGTGTGTTCTCCTCTACCCCTATGATGTATTTCCTAAGCTTACAGTGCCAATTTAAGATTCCAACCAGTTGGTTTAGAACCTTTCGACTGTGGTTCTGTAGCTACCCCATCTTTGTCTTGTCAGGCTCCTTCAAAAAGTTAAAGGATGTGTCTACAATTTCTATTCGACCTCCAGTTTGTCCTCAACATCTCATGCACCCTTTTGTTAATAAAATACCATTAAGTTTATTTAGAACAACTTATATTATTACTGCCCATTGCATTTTTTTTTGTAATTTAGTGCCATTTAAAAATGTTTTGGTATCCATCTGATTTTGCGATTTGATTATTTATTTCTATAATTGTATCTGTTCTGAATTTTTAGTAATATTGAAGATATAAAATGCAAAAGCATATGAAAATATAAAATACATATGGCATTATAAGAGTGATTATCTTTTAAGTGATAAAATACGCTGCAAACAAATGCATTGTCAGCCAATAGAAAAAAGCTTCAAGATTCGCGTCCAAATGTTAGGTGTATCTTTTATATTTTGTGCTCTTTCGTTTTTAAACTAGTTTATGCTAGCTGGGAAGCAGGTGTGATGATTCTCGAGTATTGGTAAACTATTTGGATAAAAGCCCCGAAAGCTAAGATGCAAACCAAACAATAAAATTACAAAATACACATATAAACTTGCAATTGGCACCAACAGAGAAGCAATTTTCTATTGCACATCCGGTGATAATATGACTTTTCCTGGTGCACATATTCTGCCTTTCTGGCTTTGCATTTTAAAAGTGTTTACCTCTACATAATTATCTTAGGTTGTTTGGATTCCACTGAATTGTTGAAATTGAAGTTAAGAATTTTTTGTATCAATTAATTACTTTTGTGTAAGTTCATGCAGCATCACTGAATAAAATTTTAATCCGGTCTGGCACTGAACAAATGATTCCATTGTTCTGTTTAAAATCTGGAAATTAAATATGAAGAAGATGAAAAAATCTCCATGTAAAAAACATCGCTTAAGATTTCCACCCTTCACTTAATTAATATTTTAAAGGGTCATTTATCTTAGTAATTAATGATACCCAAATTAATATTTAATTACCAGAAACGCTTTACTTAAAACCTGCTTTAAATTTATCTGTTTAGAAATACACCGAATAAAGCTTCAAAATAAACTTGATAAATTGTTCGCCGCAACTTGCTGGGATTCATCATCATTAAAAAGAAAATTTTTTGGGTTTCTCAACGCCTTATAAGCACGACTGAATCGTCTACCCGGTGGTAAATTGAAATAAGAATGTTACTTTTATAATAGCTTTGCCTTAGTATAAATTTCACTCTTCGTCTTTAAATATTTAAGGATAAAGTAGGTACGCATTTTCAACATAAGTTTTAGTTTATTTATGTAATTTCAGAATTTTTCATCTATTTACCATTTTGTTAAACGATGCTGCTTTACATTTAGACTACAGCGAAATAGACTACAATTTAGTAGTATATTTCTCAGAATATTTATTGACTGTTACAATGGAAGGTGTGTGAGATGATAAAGAGAAAAGACACGTCTAATATAATCCTGTCAAAACTATTATATTGTTACTATTAACTTACCAGGACAGGTATCTCCCTTCGGAGAGAGAGTATCAGTCCTGACATGCGTAACCAAATGTGCAACATTTTCCATTTTGCACATTTTTCCATTTTAAGTGAGCAAAATAACATAATTGTCGTTTTAGTATTTTTAAGATATGTTTCCTATTTTGCACCGCAGTAAATAGGTACTTGAATATGTTAGGTCATGATTTTATCTTGTTATCAAAAGGTAGTATGTCAAGTTTCCGAGTAAGTCCAAGAAAATTTTATTAAACACAGCTATAACAAATATCGGATCTTCCGTAATGGAAAAAAATGAGAAAATTCATTTTTCTTAAACCAATATACCATTCGAAAGTACTTGAAAAGCAACAAAATCTAGCTCAAGAATTTTTTGCCTAGTGTTTCTAGGTGACGAGCAACAAATTGGGGTGCTAGCGTAAACTTGCGCTAGCAACCACCATTTTTCCCAAGAACGGCACAATTTTTTTTGTGGCACAAAATAGCATCAAATTAGCAACAATTTGTGGTATAGTTTTTTTGGCGGGTGTTATAGTGGGTGTGCTAGCGTAATATACGTTAATATTCTTGAATCCCTTACAGTTTCTAATCACAAAGCCAAGATTTTTAAATGCAGAGGCACAAATTTTTTCTGTGTTGATTGAATGACAGTTTAGGATCAAAATACACACCTAAATCTTTAATCAAATCAGGTCTAAGTAAGCCAATATTTTCCATGTATACACAAACACATGCATGTCAGTCCTCCGTCCATAAGATAAAACATTGCATTTGATTGGATTAAGGGAAAGTCGATTGTTGGTACCATATATATATATATGTTAGTACCCCATGAATTAAGATGTTCCAATGTTTGTTGAAGAATTAGAGTTTTATTAGAGTTTTAGGTTACATATAGGTCTGGTATTTTACAGATCTGTATTTAATCTGGTCTAAAACTTATTTTAGCTTTATCGCGATTATAAATTACCTCTTGCACAACGCGCCCTGCTCTCCCCTACTGAAAACTTGCTATAAATGAAAGAATTGACAATTTTTTCAGAGTAAAATAATAATTTTAGGTTCTACAAACTAGCTTAAGTAATATGCAATTATTCAAATCATTTCTGTATCGAGCCTTGGACTGTAAATAATTGAAAAAGCATACAACTTTGATTTTTGGTTTATTTGTAAAAACGGGCACAAAAGTCTGTGCTTGAAATAAAGAAATCCTATATATTGCGTACCTATTATGGAAAAATGACTTGCATGAAACTTACTGTTGAAATTAACAACGTTCTAATTAAATAACAAAGTCCTATGTTGTAACAGAATCTTACAACACACTCTTTAATACTAATTTAAATACAAAGTTCTATGAATAACATAGAACTTTGTTTTAGTTGAAAGGAACTTCGCAACAAAGTTGTTTTTTATATAAGCAGAACTTGTATTTGAAGTCGGATTTCTATAAAGTAAATTAAATGCTCTACACAGTAAAAAAAGACAAATGGTAAAATTACTAAATGGTGATCGTAATTTGCTGCAGTGTTATTTTTAACACGAACTGGGTAGTATAATAACTAAACCTTTAGAACTCATATTACACGAACGATATACCCGCCAAGTTTGTAGAAGTACTCATAAATTGTAGTAAAATTTACAAAACCCTGTGTTAAAAATGAATCAATCCGCCATAAAAACGGAATAATTACACGGTGAATAATTAACTATTACACATTACCTTGTAAAATCTACTGTGTTAAATTACTTTTATGTAATGTATTAATACACCGATATGTCTATAACACTGCCAAGTGTGGACTATATACACACTGATGAGTGTGGATTCAGTGTTAAAATCAGTCGGATTTTTTTACTGTGTATATCTCGTACAAAACCAGGCAGTAATAGTATCTTATATTGTATCAAAATGGTAAAATAGAACCTTGTATTATAACCATGATGGTAAAATAGAAGTTTAGGGAGGAGCGTTGTCTTAATTACTTAAAAATAATATCGAGGCGTTAAAGCTACATTTTTTGTTTGAATTTCAACTTATATTTCGAAAACTTCGAATTTGTGAACATTCTTTCCTAGACATATCTTCTAGACATTTTTCAATTAGTTGTGTTTGCGCCAGCGCAAAATATTAGACCCCTCCATTAAAATGTTTCATTTATTTTAGTATTTTTGCAAAAAAACTGTTTTTATTAAGTAGCTTCTCTAGGGAAAATTTTCTGTAAAGAAATTCCACGTCCTCCTTTAATTTTTGAAGTGATTTCCATGTTTTTGACACATTAAATTCTAAGTAGAATTTTTTAATGTTCCGCCTAATTATTCCAAAATCAAAATTTATTTATTTTTGAACTACTTTCGTCTACATTACAACATGATAACAGTATAACGACAATAGTATAATTATACATAACAGTACAAAATTCGTTATCACCTCCCTCGTTTGTCGCGCGAAGCATTTCTCGATGCAAAGCATTATTGATTGTTTATTACTCATTTTATTAAGAGGGCAAATATATCAAATAGGGAAATACCCTAGCCCATCAAACTGGGAATGAATAACCAGAATAATAATAATTACAACTCGGAAATATACACTCCATTGTTCTGGTCGAACGCCGGCACTTGTTTATTTTTATGGACCAATAAGAATTCGATTAGCCACCTGTTCAACACAAACTTTGACTTCAGTCCCCAACATGCCAGAATTGCGGCCGTCATCGATCGCCAATTTCAAATAGGCTCCAAATAATAATATTTAATTCAAAAAGATACATATGTATACTTAAGTAAATGAACAGTGTATTTCTTCTCAAGCGTATTACCAATTTTTGAGATATTCCCATTTAAAAACCGCGATTGAAAATACCTCATCTATTCAACAAAATCCGCTGACCGATTTTTGAATATAGTACATATTGCTTGTGATTTTCCAAATGGTGCAAATGCATCGTGCGTGTTCTTTATTGGAACAGTGCGATTACTTTCGGAATATGCACGGAAAACATATAAAGGGCTAAACCAGCGGACCTTTATTAAAATCTTACACAGAGCGTTACTGCCATTTTACGAGCATGAAATGCAATGGTATTCAAAGCAGCGTTTTAATTTCGCCTGAATGACTCCAACTGATGAAAGAAACTTGCATGATTTGACTAATTTAAAATGTACCTACAAATTGAAAAGGGCAGTAATTGCAAAGTTGAATTACATAAAAAGGTGGAATACCTATAAAGAAAATTCTTTTATTCTGTATAGGGGGCTATATACCAACCCAGTATTACACGGCAAAGGAACTGGACCCGGTTCACGACCGATATTCATAAAACATTTTATACATTATGTATTATTTTAGACCTTATATCAAATTAATAAAAAAAGAAAAAAAATAAAACGGACTATTTTTCGTAACGTAAGTATTTATATATCATAGAAATTTGACACTGGCATTTATTAATATGTCTCTGTCTTTTATTAATATATACGGGGTGTCCCACGGTGATGGTCCATTAGAAGTATCTGGAGAACCAATTAAGGCTATTAATTTGAAATTTTAGCTGAAGTCAAAGTGGGCCATGATTTACTTGATGAAAATATTACCGGAAGTCGACATTAACTTCGTTATTTTAAATGGAACGCCCTATATATTATTTCATTTCTGAATACGTCGTGAAATTCTAAACACATTTCATGTAGGATGTCCTATACCTATATTCAACTGTTCTTGAAATATTGATAGGTGAATATTGGCATTTTTCAACTTTGACACCCTGTAAAATCTAAACGGTTTGAGATCAAGCAAAACGGTTTACAATTCCTGTCTTAACTTTTCAAAAGAAATGGTTTGACACTAATTTCAGATTTTCTAGAAATAAAAAATTTTTTATTACTTAAATTTAATCTCTTGGTTAAATCTGAAATTAATATCAAACGATAGATTATGAAAAATAAAAATAGGATGTGCAAACTGTTTTGTTTGATCTCAAACCGTTTAGATTTTATAGGGTGTCAAAGTTGAAAAATGTCAACAATATTCACCTGTCAATATTTCAAAAACAGTTGAAGATAGGTATAGGACATCCTACATGAAATGTGTTTAGAATTTTACGTAGAATCCAAAAAATGCAAGAAAAAATAATATATAGGGTGTCCCATTTAAAATAACGAAGTTAATGTCGAATTCCGGTATAACCGGAAGTGATAGAAACTGTAAGATATTTTCATCAAGTATATCATGGCCCACTTTGACTTCACCTCAAAGGTTGGTTATCTATATACTTCTAATGAACCGTCACCGTGGGACACCCGGTATTTATTTAATATAAAAAAGCGTATTTAAATTTAAAACATTTGTATTATGCACTTATGTAGCGGGTTTTGATAAATATTTACAAGCCACGTGAAGGAGTATAGGTAACCAACATTATATAATTGATAATGATTAACTAAAAATCCCTAGACTCAGTGCAGTTCTCACAACATGGTAGAAGGATCAATTAAATAAAAATATTTCTCAGAATTCATTTACGCACCAGTGTTGATGACTTCAAACTTGTAAATGTAAACAGTGATGTATTTAATTTTAAGCCTATGTTTTATATATTTCTGTATAAATTGTCTTTATGTTAATTTATTTTTTAATTAATACTGAGTTTTAAATGCATATATGTATAAAAAAATTTCGTAATATTAATATGCCTACATTTGCTACCTTGCTGACGTTCACATCAATAATTGTAAAATTGCTCAGTGACTAATAAATTACTTTACTTTACCACAGATTATTTTACTTTACTTCCAATTTTTCTGGAAGCAGACATTTACTTTTCAATGCACTATTTGATTCAATTCATTGACACCACATTAATAATATTATATTTTTATTATAATAATATTATTTATTTAATATTATATTATAATTTAATATTCAATTTCTACCCCTTATTCTGATTGGTTCAGATTAGCAGCTAGAAAGTCGGAGACTTATGTGCTAGAGGGGGCGGTGTTTTATTACTATGTACACTGCATTAACACCTATATTATCTAGGTTACATTGTACAGGGTGATCCACTTTCGAGTGTGTAACATGGGTATCTCGCTTATTATAAAAGATAGACTGTAGGTTTAAATTCGGCAAAGTTGCGGAATTTTGTGCTCAATAAGTTGACGCAAACAAAACCCCCATATCTGCTTTTGTTTTTGAGTAACAGGCAAAAAAAAAATTTTTCCGGCTTTCGTTTTCTGACCATAACTTCTATATTTTTGAAAATATTGGCTTATCGTTTTCACATTATTAGGACACTTTCTTGAGACAAATACGATGCCGCAAACCGTTTTTAAAAAAAATGTCACTTCTATTGTAAATCATCGTCAACTTTATTTTTTCGAATGGGCGCCATATTTATTTTTCTCATATTTGAATAAACCGATTTTTTCTGAATACAACAATATAATATATGTTAATATTTGCCTAAAATATAAGGGCATTATGAAGGAAAATAGGAATTTTTTTGAAAATGTCTAGTTAGCCATGGCCATGACAGTCAATTCATGACAAACCACAAATGTCACTTATAATTTTTATAAACTGCATCCGTGGAGTACTTTTTACATTGACTAGCGATGTATTCAACCGTAGAGAAACAAGATATTATAGATATTTATTACAGATGTAACAAAAATTTAAAGAGAACAGTTGAAGAATATTTAAACACATCCTGAAAGACGACAACCATGCAAGACATATATTACTACTACTGTACTATACTACTACTACTATACTATACTATATTAGTAAACTGCACTGTAATTTAAGAAATTATGGCAGTTAATAAATATTATGTCTTGCATGGTATTGAGCACAAAATTCCGCAACTTTGCCGAATTTAAACCTACAGTCTATCTTTTGTAATAAGCGAGATGCCCATGTTACAAACTCGAAAGTGAATCACCCTGTACATTTTTATCAACATATTTGGGTTTTTCTTAAATCGATATGTTTTTTCTCTCAACAAAACAATTTTCCAATAAATAAAACAATACAGGGTGTCCACCTTGTGCGCGTAAGTCCAATATCTGGGTTAATAAAAGAGATAACTTAATTTTTTTTCTACAGGGTTGTCTAATATCCCGAGCTGCACAAAATGAAAATATATTTACATATTCAGGGTGTTCAGTTTTTCCTGGACAGGTACCAACTTCATTTTTTTAAATGGAAACCTATATTTTTTATGGCATTATCGAATTCTACGTAAAAAATTAGTGGGACTTTGTGCATAACACTGCTATTGAAATATTGATAGTTTTCGAGATATTTGACTTTTAATTTTTTTGTCTTATGTTTCGTCACTTCTAATAGTTGACATAATTATGGTTGTATGACAGCTAGAAATTATTTTTTTTTCAGAAACTGTAGAGTGAAGATGGCTCTTTCGAAAAACGTATCAAAAGTTGACCTGCGATATACAGGGGGCAACAGAAATCGTGCCAAACCTGATGGTTTAAAATTTAAAAAATCTCGACTTTTTCAAATGGAACACCCTGTGTTTTATGATTTCATTAGATGCCTTTCTGTAGACTCTACAATTTTATAACAGCTTTCCCTATACCTAAGTTGCGTAGTTTTTGCAAAAAACCCACTTTTATGAAAAATACCCGATTTGCGCACTCCTTTGACGGAAAAAATATTGTAAGGCTATTTATTTTTATAAAATGTATTAGTTTACACTTCTTAAAATAAAAATAACTGAAAAATTTAGATAATTTCAGTTTAATAAACAAGTCTTTATGGAAAGTTACCATTTATTTGTAAATAAAAGTAAAAAATCATAAAAGCTCTACATGTAATTAAGAATTAGCAAAACTGGCGTATGCTTTAGAAGAAGTTCATGGAACTTATTTGCTAGCAGCACGTATTTATAGAGATTCCCACGTGCTGACTGTTTTGAAAATGTGAAAGAAAGATTTGAAAGAACAGCAAATGGGAATTATGAGAAAACTACCAGGAGACATGGGAGTAACAACGATAATATTTAGTTTAATGTTCTGGTTTCTGCTGTTGAAAATCCAAAAATATTAGTATCAGAAAATCAGTAGAAATCTTGGAGTTTTCAAAAGCTCGACAAATAAGATATTGAAGAAGAAGTTTCATACGTATCATATTGAAAACCAAACGGTGTTACCGTAGTTAGAAAAATTATTAGTGAAATGGATGAATATACATAGAGTATTGAAAAAAGAATACGCAATACTCATACAAGCAAGCTAACCTAAAGTAAATGTTCAAAATGTCCACCGTTGTTTTCAACACAAAGCATTAATATACGACGAAAATGAATGTGAACATTTCTTAACATTTCGGGCGTTATGGTTAGAAACTCATTTTGGATCTTTTCTTTCAAGTCTTGCATATCCGTTGGTGGTACTTCGTATACTCGCTCCTTGATATAACCCCACAAGAAAACGTCCAGAATATTTAAATCAGGCGAACGTGCAGGCCAAGGAACTGGACCACCACGACCTAACCACTTATTTGGATATACGTGGTTTAGGTGTTCTCTAATCTGAAATATGAATAGATAATAGGAAAAGTACTACAACAATAAAATAATCACAGTACCGCCAAAGTGGAATGTGGAGGGGCACCATCATGCTGAAACCATTGTTGAACCAAATAATCAGCGGGCATATTCTGTAGCTGTAGAAGGGGAAGTTCGTTTTGCAAAAAATGCAAATACACATTGGCATTTAAATTGCCTTCAAAAAAGTACGGTCCAACAATATGTTCTCCACAAATTCCAGCCCACACGTTCACTTTGAAACGATGCTGATTATCTAGTACCCTCAATAATCTTGGATTATTGTCAGCGTAGTGATGAAAGTTGCGACGATTGGGTAAGCATGTGTTTGAAAATGTTGATTCGTCAGTAAACAAGACATTCATAAAAAAGTTTGGACTTTCCTGAATTTTATCCAATGCCCAGTGGCAAAATTGCAGGCGGTTTAGGTGATCTTGAGGTAACAGTGCTTGATGGTTTTTAATATGATACGGATGAAAATTATTCTTCTTCAGTATCTTGTTTGTCAAGCTTTTGGAAACTCCAAGATTATTACTGATTTTCCTGACACTAATATTTGGATTTTCAACAGCAGACGCCACAACATTAAACTGAATATCGTCATTGTTACCGTCATGTCTCCTGGTAGTTTTCTCATAATTCGCATTTGCTGTTCTTTCAAATCTTTCTTTCACATTTTCAAAACAGTCAGCACGTGGAAATCTCTGTAAATCTGGATTATTT
Organism: Pogonocherus hispidulus; assembly: GCA_963924545.1. NCBI lineage: Eukaryota > Metazoa > Arthropoda > Insecta > Coleoptera > Cerambycidae > Pogonocherus > Pogonocherus hispidulus. The sequence goes on from OZ004693.1 coordinate 83,661,221, forward strand.
GCTTTGTAAATACGTGCTGCTAGCAAACAATTTCCATGAGCTTCTCCTAAGGCATAAACCATTTTCACTAATTCTTCTTTTGAATAGTTCATTATATGCACGCTTAGTACTTACTCTAAACTCGTACGTGAATATTCAGTAAAAGAAGAAATGACATGTAAACTGATTGTCACAAATTTTATTGCGTGACAGACGCTCACTGCGTTTTTCCCGAGAAAGGAACGTGCACAAATCGGGTATTTTTTATAAATGTGGGTTTTTTGAAAAACTACGCAACTTAGGTATAGGGAAAGCTATTATAAAATTGTAGAGTCTACAGAAAGGCATCTAATGAAATCATAAAACACAGGGTGTTCCATTTGAAAAAGTCGAGATTTTTTAAATTTTAAACCATCAGGTTTGGCACGATTTCTGTTGCCCCCTGTATATCGCAGGTCAACTTTTGATACGTTTTTCGAAAGAGCCTACACTCTACAGTTTCTGAAAAAAAAATAATTTCTAGCTGTCATACAACCATAATTATCTCAACTATTAGAAGTGACGAAACATAAGAAAAAAAAATTAAAAGTCAAATATCTCGAAAACTATCAATATTTCAATAGCAGTGTTATGCACAAAGTCCCACTAATTTTTTACGTAGAATTCGATAATGCCATAAAAAATATAGGTTTCCATTTAAAAAAATGAAGTTGGTACCTGTCCAGGAAAAACTGAACACCCTGAATATGTAAATATATTTTCATTTTGTGCAGCTCGGGATATTAGACAACCCTGTAGAAAAAAAATTAAGTTATCTCTTTTATTAACCCAGATATTGGACTTACGCGCACTAGATGGACACCCTGTATATATTAGTTATTCCAAGAAATGGTATATTTTATTCCTTTTAGTATGTATTAGTTTTTAAAATTGTCAGTGCCCCGAAGAGGTAATTTATCACAAAGAGAGAATATTATTCGAAACGTCCTCCTATTCTGGGTTTAAACGTAGGAAAAAGCTCGACATCAAGGCGGATCGGGATATCAACGTCATTTTTATGAGTGTGAAATGTGTTTTAAAGCTCGCTATTAAAAATGATATTTCCCATGTCCATACGAACGTTTTAATAATAATATTTACTAATATTTTAAAGGGAGGAATTGTTATTTATTATAGGAAGTAGGAGTAATAAATCAAAACGATTTATCACACATTTTAACAAGTTTGTAATGCTAATTGGTTTTCTATTGTAAGGTTAAGTATATTAGAGTTTTTTTACAATTTACTTTGTTTGCTTTATGATTCAGCATATAAAACTGTAAAACATAATTAATCAGATGAAAGGTTACAAGAATGTTGAATCAAGGCAATTTCTGAAAGTTTGCCCCAAAATAACCGTTGTGCGAAATGTTATGAAAACAAATGTTGAATAACTTAACTGGAATTATAATTTTTTTTAGTTCGTAACAAATGGATTGCATATTAGTATTAGCAAGATATATTTATATGGTTTAGTTTATATAGTTATAAGTTTCTTATAACTAATCATAGACAAATTTAATTAACAAAAACAATGTAGCTTCATTGTTTAAAAATTAACATTGTAGCTTTTTTGGAATTGCACCACCTGTAAAATAATAAAAAATAGGAAACTAGAAATATTCAAAATAAAAATTGAAAACAAGCCTTAGAAATTTGTTTGCCTTGATACTCCACACTCCATCGTTATTTTGAATACTTTTGGTTTCTTGTTTTTTATTATTTTACAGGTGGTGAATTTCCAAAAGAAACTACAATGTATCAGAGCTGCTCGACAAATAAGTTACAGACATTAAAAACCATATTTATTTTAAGTATAACTATTTCATTGTTTTTCCTTTATTATTATTTTATAACTATTCGTTTAGAAGTAACCGCTAATATTTCGACTATAGGATTAAAGAAATTATTTGAATGAGTATGGATATATACCGTTGAATACAAACATTATACAATTTACAAATTACACACAAATCCATTAACCTCTGAGACGTAGGCATTAGAGACAATTTTCCAAAAATTCCAAAAATAATATATTATATCGAAATATTATGAAAATAAGCTAGAAAATCAAACTTTACAGTTCAAAAACAAAAGACAATAGTAGATTTTGATGATCAGCGATAAATTTGTCACTTTGTCTAAAAAATGGCATCGAAGTTATGTCATTGAAAAACCAAAAAACCTTTTATGTTTAAACTTACAAAGGATGTTAAAACAAGCGTAATAGTGTAAGGTATCAATCAGGTAGCCAATTTTGCGCATGAAGCTCTGAAACTCATTATTAGAAACTCAACATCCTTTAACTTGTATCATGTCCTTTAACAATATAATGGCTTTAATTCTCTTTATTTCGTTTAGTACGCTCTAAGCGTGAATATTGCAGCCTGACCTGGTACCCCCACCACATCATTTACATTTTACCCAAACTAGAGGACCGTTTTTTAAATTGGTTAATAAGGCTCGGATGTTTTTATTTATTTATTTTTTTATTTTTTTTATTTATTTTTTGAAAGTACACTGTTCTACAGGCAAAGCCCAACTACAGAACAGGAGGGTAAGAAAAAAAAGAAAAAATATATATACAATATAAGCAACACAATACACAAAGAAAACAAATATGAACAAAAAATGAAAAGCAGCCAATACACAAACAATTATTTTAAATAAACAGACTTAAGGTCACTAATGCTGCACGAGAAAATATCGACCTGATTTTTTACCTTATTATAGTTATTACACATTGCATGCACGGGTGAAAATTTTAGGACATTCGTACGAGGAGTGTTTAAGTAAAATGTCGCATTATCGCGGGAAGAAGTTCTAGGACAATGTAGACATAATTCCTCAAGTATCTGTATGCAGTCAATTTTATTATGTAATACGTTAAAAAGAAATAATACAGAGTGATAAGTGCGTCGGTCCAACAGACTAGTTACAGAATGTGCCTTCAGAAGTTCACTCTGCGGATAACCTATCGGAGGGTAAACCCCATCCGATTTGAAAGTCAGTAACTTTAAAAATTTACGTTGTACAGACTCGATGCTGTTAATATGTACGTCGTAATGAGGACACCAAACAGTGGAAGCATATTCCAGCTTCGATCTTACGAAACTGTTAAAGAGCATTTTGATGGTTTTGGTCTCTGTAAAATCTCGACTACAGCGGGCAATAAAACCATATGTTTTAAATGCATCTGAAACAATAGACTCAACATGACTAGTAAATGAAAGCTTTTGATCAAAAATTACTCCAAGGTCACGAAACGTACCAGGCCTCTCTAGCGGAATTCCATCAATATTATAATTAAATGATGTTCTGGAAGTCTTCAGCGTAAAAGACATGTTGATCCAAGGCATCAATAATTGAATGTACAGGAAACATTCAAATGTTTCATAGCACCATTATCTGACTGGTTTTTCTGGATTACATGATCTACTGCTGCATGGAAGTTACCTTTTTTTATTAATTACCAAAATTTCGTTTTTTTGAAATATCTCAAAAATGGGCCCAAATAGTCAGATCAGCATAAAAATGTTTAAAACATCCCCCATTTAAGCGACTTTCCATCTCTTACAGTTTCGGAGATCCCAATGGTGAGCATCGAATTTGGGACACATGGTATATGTATATCTTATATCCTATTTTATAGCAGTTTAACGGTTGGTTTCAAAATAGTAGTGTAATGATCTATTTTCGATAGGTACCTTTGACTTTTGTTTTTTCGGTCGCATGTTCTTCCTATGTACAGGGTGACCCATTCGTCTGGGATTCCTTTATTTCTCCACTATTATCAACTTTAGAAAAAAATATCTAATACAAAAGTTTTCAGAAATAAGAAGAGCTACAATTTAAAATTAGTTACAGATATACAGGGTGTTCGCATCCTTCTAAACCTATAAAAAATTTCTTATTTTAAATGGAACACCCTGTATATTATTAGCTCATTGAATTCCTCATCACAAGTGCTTTCAGTCCATATAACATTTGTTATAGCTAAACTTTATAGTTTCGAAGATATTTAATATTTTGTGTAAAAAATGACAAATGCAGACTTTGGTGAAAATAATAGTATCTTCCTTAATTTTTACATTTCGATAATAAATATTGGTATTCGTTTAGTATAAGCAATGGCGAATATTTTGCTGTATATAAATGTTTTATAAATTATACAGGGTGTTAATAATCTCGTAGCAAAATTGGAAAACTGTAAGGGTCAATATCTCGTTTATTTGAAATGGAACACCCTGTATATTTTTCATGGATCAGATTCAGAATTGAAAACTCTATCGATCCATATTAGTATGTTATATACCCAAAGATAATAGTTTTCGAGTTATTTTGAAATTTAAAATATTTTACTCTTTGGTTACAAGTAAACATAAATTATGAGCCTAGACATTAGTCAAACATAAGTTAGTAAGTGTTTAAAGGATAACAAATTTCATCCCTACAAGATTAAGTTACATCAAGCTCTACGTCCAAATTACTTTGAAAAACGACTACAATTTTGCGAACAGATGTTGGAAATAATAAACAATGAAGAAATATTTCTAAATTTTGTAATGTTCAGAGACGAAGCAACGTTTTATAAAAATGGAAATGTGAATCTTTGCAATTTTCATTTTTATTCAACAGAACAATCAAACCGAAACATTACACCAGATATCCTAAGAAATGTGCAAGTTTCATTTCGAACAAGACTTGAACTGTGCATTCAGCAACAGGGTGGACTGTTTGAAATGAAATAAAATAAAATTTAACGAGACTGTTATTGTCTAAGCGTAGGTTAATGTTTAAAAGGGTTGAGCAAAATCTCATTTATATTAATAAAATCAAAAATTTATTTTTATTACATTGTACTGATAACTTTTAAAAATATCATGTTAGGTTAGTTATTTATTTGAATAAAAAAATATTACAAGAGTTTGATTTAAATCATGATTTTAATTATGATTTAAATTCAGTTAATAAGTTTTGTTTTCCAAGCCATCTAGGCTCATAATTTATGTTTACTTGTAACCAAAGAGTAAAACATTTTAAATTTCAAAATAACTCGAAAACTATTATCTTTGGGTATATAACATACTAATATGGATCGATAGAGTTTTCAATTCTGAATCTGATTCATTAAAAATATACAGGGTGTTCCATTTAAAATAAACGAGATATTGGCCCTTACAGTTTTATAATTTTGCTACGAGATTATTAACACCCTGTACAATTTATAAAACATTTATTTACAGCAAAATATTCACCATGGCTTATACTAAACGAATACCAATATTTATTATCGAAATATAAAATCTAAAGAAGATACTATTATTTTCACCAAAGTCTGCATTTGTAATTTTTTACACAAAATATTAAATATCTTCGAAACTATAAAGTTTAGCTATAACAAATGTTATATGGACTGAAAGCACTTGCGATGAGGAATCCAATGAGCTAATAATATACAGGGTGTTCCATTTAAAATAAGAAATTTTTTATAGGTTTGGAAGGATGTGAACACCCTGTATATCTGTAACTAATTTTAAATTGTAGCCCTTATTATTTCTGAAAACTTTTGTATTAGATATTTTTTTCTAAAGTTGGTAATAGTGGAGAAATAAAGGAATCCCAGACGAATGGGTCACCCTGTACATATTCTCGTCTATCTCATTTATTTGTCTATTTTTAAATCATGAATACTGATACCACAAAAAAAAATTCACGGAAGGGATCTGGATCAAGGACTTGCCATTTAATTTGTCCTCTTCTTTGTATCTACTTGTCTGAAAATATGTCAACGGTTGACTATAATAATATAGGTCTACTAAAGTACCTATCTACACATAATAAATATATTATACAGACCGATTAGATAAATTTAGTAGAAATGTAAAAAACATGATTTGTCAACATTCCTTATAGATACTATGAAAAATAATAATCATATCTTATTTATTGAAAAGTGCCAACTTCGGTGGTTCCCCTCGTATATAAATCATTGTTACCTCGAGACTACCTACTACAATTATTTGTGAAATAATTTTGTTTTTGATGTAATTACTGCAAATAAATAAAACACCGCTTTTATTTAAATTACTCACCAATAACTAAACAAATAGTATGAATAGGCTAAATTATTATATGTTACTTGATTGATATATACCTACTAACAACTTTTATAAAACCTTTATTTTTTGGTATGTTTTACAAAAACCAGATAATACTACTTTCCGACAATTTTTAAGTAAATGTATCTTGCATACACTATTAGTTTGTTTAGTGGCTTGAAAGTGATGCAAAAATTACTTCTAACATACTATTGACTTTTCAACTTTACTAAAGCAGTTTATATCCTTGAAGCCTGTTTTGCCTCACCATTCAATGTTTACGGTTCATATAATTTATCACAGAGTAGCAATCCATTCAAAAGATCCTCTTTTTCTTGAACTAATCGTCTTTTCAACGGCAATCTGATGTAGGCATTCGATAATGCCCCCAAGAATAAACTTTTCCAACGCCTCCTATTTGAATAGAACAACAGATGAAGGAAGAACAAACGAACGCCAGTTTTTACATCCGGGAATTGATTTGATTTCGAATTGAACTTCCAGGGTTTGTTATCTTAATAAAAACTTTCCGTATTATCACAGTGTAAGTATATTTGTTTATTTTCTTTTTTCTGAGAGAACAGTGTTATCTACCTAAAATGTTTTTAAATAGGGGTATTTTAGTTCACTAAGAACCTACTTTAGTATGATACAATTTAATGTTGACACCGTCTTCATGTTTTTTGAGCTGTATAGCCGCATATACTTTTTGACTTAAACTGGATTCTGGTGGTGAATACAGGTAACTTTTCAAGTATTCACTATCAGTATCTCGGAAATGCAGTGAGTAAATTAATAAATGTTGTCCAATTTCCTGGTGAGTATGATATTTTAATTATTCTGTAATGTTAACAAAAATTGAAAATCAAATTTTTTTATTAAATTTCTAATAACTTTCTTTTAACCAATTTTCCCCAGTCACGAGCCCACAATCGGTCATGTCATAGGTAGCTGTAGGCTTTGGAAAATTTCGTACATTGGCATAATTTGGCAGAGGTTCTTTTGTTTAGTGTCACTAGTATCTTAGCAAAGAAGATTAAGTTAAACTTTAAATTACTGCTGTCCTTTATAAAATTAGAACACTGTAGATATTTTATCTGAAACTTTTTTACACGTTCTTAGTAGAAGTTAGGTTATTCATAAGAGATTATTATCTCAAGTAAGTCATTGATAAGAAACTGAATAGAAGGGGGCCCAAATTAGATCCTTGTGGAATATATGCGTCTTTCAATGTCATCGTAATGATAATCTGGAAGTCAGATACTTGTGTGGGAGAGGGAGCGGCATATTATTATTTCTATATTTATAACTTCTCGGATATATGTAGATAAAATTGAGAGGTGTCTTTAGTGATAATGAATGTATCATACTGGAGCTCCATGTACTAAGACATGCAAGTATTTTAAAATATAACGCACTATTCCGAAGTTACGGATACTTACTAAGGAAGCCTAAATTAAAGCTAATAATCGCATTTTTAATCGGACAAAAACATCACAATTTTCATGAACAGAAATGTTTTTCTGAACAAATATGTGCCTTTGAAGTAAATTGCCCAATATCCTTGTAAAAAATGTATATATAGAAATTTCAGCAATTTTAAATTGTTCTGTAAATACGGAAAATGAAAAAGTTCGGTTCTTTTGTCAATAAACTTGACAAACGTTTACCAGAACTTTTTGGATATGTATTTACGAGTTCTGGGCCTTAATAAGCAATAATTAAAATTTAGTATCCGCCTGCCTTAATTCCGATGAAAATAGCGCGAGGGGGAAATACTGACAAATGATGATTTAGAAATTTCTCTGGGAAACTGATCGAGTTTTCAATAAATCACGAACCGTCAAATACTACAGAATATAATTCCAGAGTTCGGGTCTAGCAGAGGTCTCTATAGTGTAATAAATTATTTTATGAAAATGAAAATGGAATTTGAAAACAAATTAAAGTCCATTTATTTCCCTCTAAATAGTAGTCTATATAAAACACGCTCGTGTTTTAGGTATTGGTAAAATTATGTTTGCCTATTTGTGAATAAAACACCTGAATAATTTGAATAATCACCAACCTCTAGGGGACAGTTAGTTAGCGGAATCTGGGATACTTTGTGGTATGAATAAAAAGGAAGTACCTGCTACTACTACAAGTATAGGTATATTGTACGTAGTATCTACTTTAAAACGAAGGATTTACTAATTTCCGGTAGTATCTACTTTGCTTGACATAGAACATGCTTCACCACAAAGTATATACTTAACAAGTGTAGTACATTCTTTGAAATGTGCAGTACTTACTTCCGTCATATCACCATATCGCCGCGCGCCGGGCCCTGTCTAACGAGATAAGACATGTTTAAAAGTTTTTGGAAACGGTTTCAGTTTTGTAGGTATTTATAACGTCAACAGTCCTTTAAGATGTCTTCGGATGATAAAGTGTGATAAAAGAGTAATGAGTACAGAGAAAGTAACGTTTTCCCACTAAACCTATATGAAAAATATAAAATATAAACATAATGCATTCTAAATTGATGGTACTTAATTGTTTACCTAAATATTTGACGGTACAGGGTATCATCGTCGTAGTGTCTTCTTGCAATATACATTTTATTTCTACGTATTTGAGCCATTTTTAAAATAATCTCTTTGTAGAATGGTGAAGCTGTGATATCACTTCGCTAACGATTGAGCAAATACTTCAGTTGTTGTTAAAATCGAAGTACGAGCTACCAGTAGATACTTTAAGTCGTAGAACATACTACTACAGTGGCGGCTAGTCATAATGGGCACAAGGGCACGTGCCCTATGCGTAAGCACATAAGACTTGTGAATGTTGTGATATTTTATAAACTTTTATAATTATTATAATTTGGTGGATTTTTTTATTAATTTTACATCATGAATATTGAATCATTTGGTGCATACATATCCGTCTAGCGTCTAGACCCCTTCGCCACGCTTCACCGTCTGTGAAATCCGTGTCTCCACTGGGCTGGGCACGGCCGCTGTGTGCCTGTTCTTTTTTCTTTTCTATTTGCATGCGCAAGAGAAGGATACACAGCTTCTATTTTTCCAGCGTGTCTTTTCTAATGCGTTCTGTTACGTCATTGAATGGGCGCTGCCCCGTCGACCAAACGGTACAGAGTACAGATACTTTTCAATCAGTTACAGGGACAGGGAAGGCAGTTAGACTCTAACAGTATTATCTAGATGATAATACAGTATTATCTAGATGATAATACTGTTAGAAATAATTTAGACTCGTTTACAGCTGCTATACAATGTCTAAGAAATAATACAGAAGAATTAATAAATAATGCTGACATTTTAACAGAACATTCCGAGGAACATTCTGTGGATAATTTAAGAAAAAAGAGAAAAGTTACTGTAGTAGGCTCAAAGGTAATGCAGTGCAAAGAAATATGTGACATCATAATAATGAACTTACGTGAGAGATTTCAATTTACTGATTTTTTAACTATAGCCAATTTGTTTGAAAAGGAGAAATTTAACAACTATAGAATAGTTTTTCCTCTGGAACATATTAAAACAGTGTGTGCCTTATTTTCAAAGATCAACATTACAAAATTAAAAAATGAGCTGTATATAATGTATTCTAGAGATGATTTCATACAACATAGTGGTGCGGTTGCTTTATTACAAATGTTAAATAAAAATAATTTACTTACGACGTTTTCGGAATCGGCTGAACTATTAACTATATTGTGCACAATTCCTATGACTACAGTCGAAAGTGAACGTGTGAAGTGAAATATAGAAAATAATTTTTCCATATTTCTGTCAATCGCATCAAAAAAGGGGATATTTACCTAACGAAACCTATTTCTTCAAGCAAATATTTTTGCTCTACGAATTTCTAATTTTTAATTTTAAGGTGTTTGACCTTGAAAAATGCAAAATTTTCACCTGCGGCGCATTTTTTTCCCCTGTGCCCCCCATTCCCAAATTTCACCAGCCGCCACTGTGCTACTATAATGTTTAGGAGAATGCTATTATTTTTAGCATTTCCCGAAAAATAGAAGGGAGTATTTTGAAATGTAGAAATGTTGAAATGTACTTCCTTTCAAAGTAAATACTACGTAGAATATACTAATACTTGCAGTAGTAGCAGGTACTTCGTTTTTATTCATACCACCCACTATTTGGATGTTGGTCGAGAAAATTTGTAGATGGGTGAATAATACTGATTTCAGTTTCAAGAGAAACACTTTCATCTCAGAAGACGCTCTCTTTTTTTAAAACAAAAAAATATTGAAAATTTATATTATTTATAAACATTATTTTTATCGTTCTTATTTTAAATAACATCCCGTATACTTTTTCATAATTGCGAATATGCACATATTGGTAGGTGACTTAAACATGGATATTTTAGACGACTCTGATGTAACAGAAAATTATTTGAACATATTGGGAGAAAACGGATTTATTTCAGCTATTAATAATTATACAAGAGTTGATAAAAACAGTAAAAGCTGTATAGACCATTTTTTCATTAAGAGGAATACTTATTCATCATCATATAAAGCGGTGATCCTACATACACCCGTAACAGATCATTTCCCTACAATGTTCCAGATAATATTTCCTGAAAAAAAAGAAAAAACAGTTGATAACACTAAATATAAATATTATCTGAATAAACAAAAATTTAAATTAAATGTACAAAATGAGAGGTGGGGGGAAGTTTTTTCATGTAGTGATATTGACAGTGCCACAGAATTATTTATAAGTATATTGAAATCTAATGTCTCTGAATGTACAAACAAGATAAAAATTGGAAATGAGGGAAAACGAAAAGAATGGATTACAAATGGCTTGCTAAATAGTATCCACAAGAAACATAATTTATTTAGAAAAATGCAAACACAGCAAACAGAAGAAAATAAAACTGAATATAAAAATACAGAAATAAATTAAATGATTTAATAAAACTTAGTAAAAAAAGGCACTATCAAAAGAAAATAACAAGCTGTGGAAATAAATCCACAGAACTGTGGAACTGTGTAAAGGAGATAACAGGCACTAAACCTAAAGTAAATGACATAAAAGAAATAGTAACATCTAAAGGTCAAATAACAAATAATGTAAATGAGATCTCAAGGGAGTTTTTAAACTATTTTACACATGTTGGACAAAATTTGGCAAATAAAATTTCAAAGAACAATGATAATAAACTACTGTTCGAAAACGCAGCATTAAGAAGTAATTCCATGTTTCTTTCAAATACTACTGATTAGGAGGTTATTGGAGTAATTATTACACTAAAAAACAAAAAATCACCCGGAATAGATAGAATAAAAGCAGAAACTCTAAAATTAGTAGCATTAGAAATCTCGAAACCACTTACCCATTTAATAAATCGGTCATTCGAAAAAGGCATATTTCTAAGTGTTCTGAAAACAGCTCTAATCAAACCCCTGTATAAGGCTGGTGATAGGCTGGACGTGTCAAATTACAGACCAATTTCAATACTATCAAGCATATCAAAAATTTTTGAGAAAATCCTGAAAAAAAGGATAGTACATTATCTAAATCGATATAATATAATTTCAGACCAACAATATGGATTTACGGAACACAGATCTACACAGGATGCAATATTACAATTAACCATGTCTCTTTACAAGTCATTAGATAATAAAACACCTACAATCTGTATCTTTGTAGATTTGAAAAAAGCATTTGACACGGTTAGTCATAGCCAGCTTTTGCAAATTTTGGAAAATATAGGTATAAGAGGTACTCCTTATTTATTACTATGCAGTTATTTAGCTAACAGAAAACAATGCGTTAAAATAAGCGATACTCAAAGTGAATTTAAAACAGTGGAATATGGAGTGCCTCAAGGTACAGTTCTAAGTCCTATACTTTTCAACATATTTTTAAATGACTTATTTAAAGTAAAAACTGAGGGACATATAGTGAGCTTTGCCGATGACACAACAGTAGTATATCAAGGTGACAGTTGGCAAAAGGTAAAAGAAAAAGCGGAAAACGATTCTACCCGATTTTGACAGCATTTCTTTGACCTTGAATAATGAACAAATTAATATAACAGGTGTGAATAATATAAAATATCTAGGCATCCTGTTGGATTCTCATTTAAAATGGGATGTTCAAATTAACAATGTAGTTAGAAAAATTAGGAGTCTATTACATAAATTTAAACATTTGTCTAAAATACTTACATTAGAGCATCTGAAAATATTATACCATGCATTAGTTGAACCTCATCTGTCATATGGAATTATAGTATGGGGAGGAGCAACAAACAATCACATTAGAAGTCTGGAAATAATACAGAAATATGTAATAAAAGTAATGTATCAGAAAAACTGTACTTACCCTACTGACCTTCTATTTAATGAAAGCAACTTATTTGATATACGACAACTTTTCTGCTATGCTATACTTATAAGACAGCACCAAAATAAACGCAACCTTGTAGCTATGGACCATTGTTATGATACTCGTTATAAATACAATCTAACATCAAAAATACCTAAAGTTGAAAAAACGATATTGCAACGCTCATTTGTGTATCTAGGCCCTAAAATATATAATATTATACCACGTGCCCTTAAGTTAATCAATAGTGCCAATTTGTATAAGAGTCGCGTTAGAAAATGGTTGAGAGAGACTTCCAGGTTAGATGTTCACAAGATGATTGACATAAAAAATTAGTAGGAAAAACAATTTATAATATAATAATAATAATTTAATAATAAACTAATATTCAGGTGTTTTGTTTGTATCTCTTATGTAGCTACCCTGTACTTACCATGTGCATCTTAAAATGGTATTATTTCCACTATATGTATGGGAAAAAGGATTGTTTTGTCGATCACATCTTGTACTGTATGTGTATGCATATATTAATTTATAATTCTTTGTAGTGTAGCTTAGGTATAGATTGGTATAGAATTACGTATTTTTATGTGTTTTGTGAATACAGTGTAACTACTTGTGTGTAAAAATTATTTAATGATAGTTTTATACTTTTAATACTCGCATAGAGTACACTGTACCCTAAATCAAGGTATTACCTTAACCAGGGTTACTATTTATTTACCACCTTCAAGCTGTGTATTTTCAGTATAGATTCATTGTATTCGAAAATTCCTGTAAATTGGTAAATAAATTTATTATTATATTATTATTATTATAATTGATTCTATCTGCTACAATATACATACAAGAAACAATCGAAGATTTAATTTAAATCACTTCCAACCGAAAACATACGATTAAAACTGAAACTCAGTTTTAATCATCTCCAGCTGATTCCAACTTAGTTGGTGAAACGTGCCTCGAGTGTAGTATAGTGTTTTGGTGTTATGTGGAAAACTACGTCAGTGTTACCTGTAATATGATTGTCGACTGTAATACGATTAATAAATATTAGCAAAGAAAGTAAATAGTATTACATACTAGCATGGAAAAATGGTTTTTACTGGGGAACAGAAGGATATGACTGGCGAGTCGTAGACGAGCATGTCACCTTCTGAAGCCTTCTGGGAGAGGGAAGAGTGAAATATATTTTAGAGTGAGGATCCTAAGATAATTATCCAAGAAACACAAGGCTATTTTAAATAAAAAGGTGAAAATCTTTGTTAACTCAAAGTCAAGAAATACGGTTTTGATCGAGACACTAAATACGGCGTACTTTGAGCAACTGATATGTTATACCGTAGCCAACGTTAACTATACCGTATACCGTAGCCTAGTTAACGTGGGCTACGGTTATACTTCTACTAATGACTACTAATGATAATACACGAGTTCGTTAACTTTGTTCTCATTTTACTGTTTGAAGTAAATGCCGCAATATGTGGTGGACCAAGTAAGTAGTCCACTTTAAAATCGTCTTTGATTCTTTATGGCAATGTTGATAATTCCCATTACATTGAGAATTTTTTTAATAAATGCCGCAATAATAAATTCCAAAGAAACTTAATGTCCTGACTAGGGATCAAGTTTTAACATAGAAGGAGGGTGATCCTAGTGATATTAAAGTGAAAAGATGATTTTATTTATGTTATATATTCTTACGTAAATACTACGTCATTAGATGTAGTCTTATAAGACAAGTTACCTGAAAGTAGATAATCGACTATAATTGCTAATTATAGTTTCAAAATACCTCATGTATATGCTTCTAGCGGTGTCTATTATTATGAGTGTATCTAAAGGAATCCTCAAGGAGAGCGAATACTTCAATAAATTTCCATGTTCGGTCTACCACTTGAGAATCCTTGTGAACTATATGTCAAGATGAATAAAACATCGATATACAGGGTTTTCTGTTGGGTGTGTTTCATTTTCAGGAAACAGAATAATAATTATCCCTTTCATTGCAAGTAAAATAATGAACAGTTAATGGAACAATAGAAAAACAATAGCATATGACACATCATACTGAACTCATAAGAAAAAATGCTGCCGAAAAATGTAAAAATATTAATGGAGCCATATTAAAAAAAATGAAGTTGATGATGGTCCTGAAGAGACGAAAAGTTACTTAAAAACTGTTTAAGCCATTCGATAAAGCCATTGTTTGTTTATGTGAGGTATTTTCTTATAATTGTGTATTGTTGTTTTATAGCAATTCTTATTATGTAAATTGCGTAATCTGTAAAACGAGTATAAACAAACATTATACTGTTTCAGTGCGTGCAGATTTAAGGTTAGAATTATGCGTTCTATTTTTTTACATTATAGTCTGCTTAATTTGGAAATCATTTTTAACATGTTTCTTCTTGAGTTTATTAAGTAAAAATGCCCAAGCCGTGTATAGTTCGTGGAAATTATTATCAAAAAGGATTGTTGACATTGCACAGATACCAAAGACGTACGAAGCTTTTGTGGTTACTTCAAATAATGACAATGCTGAGAAACAGGACTTGCCCCTTCTTTGGCTATGTCAGTAGTTCTTTGGTCAAAATGATCCGAAAAAGTGTCCTTTTTTCAACAGCTCTTCAAACAAATCTGAAATTTTACAAAAACGAATTTCCAAAATATCAACAATAGGTACATCTAATTTGAAACACACTGTATAGTATAGAATAGAACAAGCTCTATTACTATTTTAATAAGAAAAGGGATATTGCTAAAAAAATATAAAATCCATGAGAAGATCCCCGTAAATCAATTCATGACGAAACTTTTAACTGTTTAAGTTAATTCTGTTGTTACTTCATCTTCAGCTTTATTTAGTTATAACACCAAACAATTATTGTGTTAATTGTTGCAAATAAATATAATTTTACATTACTTTTCGGTTTAGTTGGGTTGATGTTCGGGAAAAGATGTTTTTCGGAATAAAAGTTATTCCGTACGACATGATATTTCGATATCTATAGCACTTTCCTAGCCTAAAAAAAATGTTTTCCTACAGGAAAAAATCTCGACCGCCCCTAAGACAACTAACCGAGTTCATATAACGTAAAGTTCGTTGAGATTTGAGTGTTCGAGTCTGTGCCTGCCTGGATGAAATGAAGTATTACTGCGGAAGTCGGCCAGTCCACGTTATCTTGTAAAGGAGATTTGCATGCGAGCTTAAACATGATTTAAACAGCAACTTCTATACCATTAAGCAACTTTAACGCAAACAACGTAGTCTAACAAATTGCCAAATATTTATTAGGTAGCTCTTTACCTCCGCAGGTAATTATAACATGAATAATTCCGTAATTATAGGATTTATCGCAGTTTATTTTGGTTCCCGAGCTGTTTTAATGGAAAACAACTTACCTATAGCACTCATGCATGATAGTGTTTGCCCCTTGCTTAAAATTCAGTAATGGAAAGTATACTGGGCAATAAATAATTTATACGTTAATTCAAGTGAATAAATTTGTTCAAATCTATGTAGCTTTTGAAGTTTCTGGTTTCTGGTTTCTGGAACGTGGTCCTTTTCCAATTTTCTGTACTTTTGAAAAAACGAATAATTTTTACATACAAATGATTTATATACAGTGTCAAGCGGTTCATTAAAAAAATATACAGGGTTTTACAAATTCGCTTCTCACCATTGGGATCTCGGAAATGGTAGAAGATATGAAGAAATATTGAAAGAAAAACCGAATTATTTTTTGCAGTTTTATTTGAGAATAAATGAAGAGCAATTCCTTAAGGCAAGTTTCTGGCATCTATTGGCCCCATTATCGTGTAATAACCTGAATGTATTAATGTTATATTTTGAAACAAAAGTTTAATTTTATTTACCACAATAATTAAAATATGGTAAGACTAAAAAATTGATCTTATCCATATGAAGGTGTATATCCAACATGTTCCGCGGTTAGTACTCGAACGGATGACCGTACATGGAGGACCCGTAGTGCCTACCCGCACATTTCAGTTGCTAGAGGTTTATATAAAAGACATACCATCCCTCGGAGGGAAGGTAAAGCTATAGGTCCTTTGTCTATGATATGATAGACAAATAAAATTCCTACCGTGCATCAATTGTGAGGGTTTGGGAAAATTTTCAGGTTGAGGATTGCTCTGAGGTCGTTAGATTTGGTAAGATCCATTGACATTTCTGTGTATGATAAGTAAATAGGCAAAAAGTGAGTGTGTAAATTAAAAACAACGATATAATTGTGAGCGGAACACTGAAAATGATTCTTTTATTCGAAACGCTTGAATTTGATTTACTTCGGGGCAGATTCGCATTAAGTAAATGATATGCAATTTTCAGGTACTTATTTTAAAAAATAAGTGTATAAGTAACTAAAGTAATTTTTTTAACTAATTTCTAAAATTTCGAGTTAGTACTGATCTTTTTCAAGAATTATGTTAGTTCCTTGATTACACAAGTTTACCTTTACAGAGGATTCTTCATATTATTATTAGGTACTGTTTCCGAGATCCAAAAGCAATGGTGGAAGTGAATTTGCAACATCCTGTAGATCTTATAAGGTAAATATGTTTTTTTAAAATAAACACTTATATGATATAACTGACAGATTTTTCTAATTGTCTTTAGATAAGACAATTAGAAAGAGTATTAATAGTAAGAGACGACGTTTAAAAGAGTAAAGTGTCTAAGAGTTACTATCAGAAAAACTAAAAATATTAGTTCAGTGTTAGATATTTTTAGATACAATTTTGAAATTTGACATGGCGGAAGTTCTTATTAAAGGTCAATTTTGACCTTTAATAGATGACCTTTTTTCCGCTTTCGGTTATACCGGAAGTAATACCAACTCTCGGGAATGGTCAAGGCACTCTAAATTCAAAACCAAAATATGATCCAAAAATTAATTTGACAGCTGAAATGTCACTTATGTTATATCGTTACGCTCAGAAAATGACGAAGATTCCAAAAATATAATAATATACAGTGTGTGTTCCATATAAAAATCGAGAGTTGGTATCACTTTTGTTCAAACCGGTAGTGGGAAAAAGGTAATTTTTATGTCAAAAAGTCACCTTTAATCTTTACTTCTGTCAGACCAAATTTTAAAATTACATATAGAGAAATAAGGGAGGGGGGTATACCAAGAATCTGTGTCAAACTATTTCTGAAATATCCGGACTGTCTCTTGTTACTGTTCTAAGTTATTCAGTTATTTTTTATCTATCTACAAGAAAGTTATATCTAGATTTATAAAAATGTACCTACAACGTGCTGCATTAAATAATATAAGTATTAATATTACAAAATTAAAATATACCAGGTATCACAAAACTTTAACGTCAAATTTTAGGGATGTGTTTGTTCTAGAACTAAGAAGTTCGAAACTGGTTGAGATATTTTTTTTTTAATTGGGTGACCTGCCTTGGAGAATTCGTTGCTACGCACAAAACTTTTAATATTTATCACACACATTCCAGCTTAATAGGAAAAGTTCATTCATATAAAACTTCAGCGTAATGCATTTCTCTTTTCCATTACATATGGTGTTACTTATGCCGCACATTTATAGCACAAACTTGTAATGTTTACGCCATCTCCAAGCCACAATCAGTTGTCTACCATACGACATTGATGAGACATAATAGATAGAAACAGCTGTCTATCGTTTAGTGATAGGAGTGACTGACACTCACGTGGTGTTGTTCCATACATTTGTATATCTGATATTTCATTACAGTTTATGACTTAGCAACTACCTACTTAAATTCCATAACTTATATAAATTGTACGTTATGGCTACGTTATACACAATTCATTATTAGGCGTAGACGATCACTTATTATTATTAAAACTTTTATCACAACCATGTAGATTAAAGATAAAACTGAGGAGCTTCTCTGCTCTTCTGTATGATTTACGACCAGAGACATTTGAATTTATATACGTTAAAGTTCTGCTATAAATCACACTGCTTGGAATAAAAAGGTCCAATGTTGACTATACAATGCTAAATTCACCTTCATTTGTAAGCTGCACATATGGAACAAACATATCACATGTTCTGAGTGTGCAAATGAAAAGGCATTTTTTAGCATGACATAGCTGCGGAGAAACCCTGCGATAATAAATGTATACACCTATAAAGACACCTATAACGTGTCTATAAATAACTACGCCACAAAAATTATATAGGCGAACAATATTCGTGTGTGTTATGGTGACTATAAAGATTAGTGCGATATACCAGTACTCTGGGAATTAAATTACACGAAGCCGGTATAAAAATTACTTTAAATCATTGTGTTTAAATTACTCACAAATTATAATACGAATTTTCATGCTTGGAAGGTAATAGACGCTTATCTTAAACATTCATTTAAAATTACATACAAAAATTCCTGATTTCTTCTATCGTATCATATTTGTAGTGAAGTTATTTGTTAATTTATAGTTGGTAAATTCATTCGCGCAATAACACATGTAATAATGTCTATGGATGTTTGAGTATTGGAGTTCCATGAACTGTAGATATAAACCAGTCTCCGCGGCGATCTCAGTCTGTGAGGTGCTGTTTGGTAGCTTATGACTAAAAAAATATATATTGTGGCGTAAGTTCGAATCTCGCCAGGGGAGAAGTGGTACCTCTCCCAGGGAATGGTTGTGTGTCTGAGTTTTCATCCTCCCTCTACACAAGCCTGAGGCTTTCAAAAGGAAGGCTATCCATTTCTGTGGTGTGCTGTGGTGTGTTTTATTTCATCCAGTAGTTATACACTCACTACAAGAAGCATTTTAACAAAAGAGCATTTT
Organism: Pogonocherus hispidulus; assembly: GCA_963924545.1. Lineage (NCBI taxonomy): Eukaryota > Metazoa > Arthropoda > Insecta > Coleoptera > Cerambycidae > Pogonocherus > Pogonocherus hispidulus. The sequence goes on from OZ004693.1 coordinate 83,680,534, forward strand.
GCAAGACACATTTTAATAAAGGTAGAGTGAAAAATAAAATTGTAATACTACATTGGAGTAGTAGTATTAATAGTGTATCACATTTAAACTGTATTAGCACCTGATAAACACGCGATATAATGATAGTTAGATAGCTACATAAAGTTAATATCTCAACAGTGAGAAATGATAAAATTGACACTGTACAATTAGTCTGGGTATTAAGCAGGTGATTTTGTTTACAAGGGATTGAGAGTAATCACTCTCCGACAGCCTTATATAGAAATGTAACTTACAGTAACTTAATGTAACTTACATAGTACAATATCTATAGTGGAGGTATAGTACATAATACTAGGGGCATATTTTTAAGACTACTGGGTTTTCATTATGAATATTTATTTAAGTATTCAACCAGAAACCTTAAATCTTCATAAAATAGTTTAGTTATGAGCGAATTATATTATTTACTTGCAAAGGAAATAACTTGCATAAATAATGCAGAATAGTTGTTTAAAACACTGTTTTTTAAATAGTAGATAAAAAATAGGTTATCGGTTATAAGAAAAATAAAAAAATTATTAAGTATTGCAGTATTTAAATAACTTAGGGCCGGTTCTACAAAGCAGGTATATCCCACGGATAAAGTTATACTTAGAATATCGTTGAAAGGAGCGTTCTACAATCGCCGTATAGGGATACGCCCGCATTTTTATACTCCAAATAATTCGAGGGATAAGATATACCGAGAATTACTATTCCCACTTTATACCGGGATTGTAGAACCGGCCCTTAATGAGAAATACATATAAGCATAACTCCTTCATTTAATATTTTTAAGAAAATCACTCGAACACGTCGAGGAAATTTTTTTCTTGGTTAATTTTTGACATTATCCACTGATCTATAGGGTGTTCCAAAGCTACAGACTAAATTTATATTTCTTAAATAGAACACCCTATATATTACCTAATTTTTTATTAGGCCAATGTATTATACAATATATCCATGAATATATTGATATAAAATTTGATGATGTCTATGATAGATAGATATTATATAGAGATATCTATAATAATAAGGGAGTTATGACCAAAGTAGACCACCATATGCGTAGTGTGTTGGACAAAGACTGTAACTCCTGTAGCCTAGCAACCAATTTATGTTCTCTTTTCAACACACTACGCTTATGGCACACACCTTTGGTCATAACATCATTATTATAATAGATATATCCATCAAATGCTATATCAGGGTATTCGTGAGATAACCAAAACAAAAAATTAAGTAATATACATATAGTGAGTTATATTTAAAAACATAATACTCTGTAAACTTTTTTGAGCCACCCTGTATGTTAGTGAATAGATAAAAAATTGCGCTAGAAAAAGAAAACAACATTATTTTCTTAAAAAGATTAAATAATGCAGTTATGAACTGTGTTCCATACTTCTTATCATAATATATCATTATCCTGAGTTATATATAACTTATGTAGGTTAGTGTATTTGTCTTAATACTTAAATAAATATTTATGCGATGCGATAAGAATAAGTTGCTATTAAAAGCGAAAGATAGGTACTATTTTTCATTTAATTAATTAGTATTCATTTAGCAAATATTTATACAAATAAGGTATGATAAAATAAAAAATAAAATTAAAGAATTGCTACTTTTCTTTTCGTTTTTCTGAAACTTAAAAAATCTAGAAAGTATTCCATTTTGCCAACTAAACTACACTATCTTCCATCCTAGGTGGAGTAGGACCATCAGCCATTTCATTGATTCAGCCATAACGATATATAGTTGCCTTAAATGCCGCTTACCCACGTTGGCTACAGGGGGAGGCGGGCGTTAAAATTAGAAGGATCAGGCTCTTGTTTCCTAAACCTGAAGGTACATTACCTTCTGGTTCTATTAAAGTCCAACACCTTTTGTATTTTTATTCTAGTTATGAATAATTAGGTCCCCTTTCACTTAATTCTGGCAAAACTTGGAAACAAAATATAGCGTGTTTCATTTCAAATAAAAAGTTAACGTTGTAAAGAATTGATAAATAATTTGTAACGTGCAAAATGGAACCCTTAGTCCAATATTTCTTCAATTATTTTACCTACAAAATATAATGCACCTTAGAACCTCACCACAAACAAAAATTGTAATCCTGATCTTGTATTCCAAGAAAGATAGGTGTCGAAATTTTTATAAAATGTTAAATATCTTGTTCAATAAAAAATAACGAAGTAAGGTGCGGCCAGTCTGAGACTGAACACTCTGTATCATGCTAAATATAAGAACGCTACAATCTGTCTTCGCAGCCTTGAGACAACCTGTCTATGAAACACTTGACACGGTTCCTTTAATATTTCTAGATTGTGTTTTTCTTTAAAGAAAACTCTGTTTGATACAGTTATAACTGAAACCAATAAATTATAAACTTCCATAGGAATAAGTTCGCATAAGCTTGCTAATGCTCACCTAGCAAAATTTTAATACTAAAATTGAATCACCTAAGGTACACATTTCAGCACGTGTTCTTCTGCAACCAGGGATAGTGACACGTACTCAATATTTTCATAAATATTGATGGGGTTTATATCTCCTCCAGGGCAGCTAGACTGACAGGGCCGGATAGAGAACAATTTTTGCGAGATTTCAACAATAACTTAAGCGCAATACTTCTTAAATATTTAAGATAATGTACCGACCTGCGTTATCGACAAGGGTTCCTTCGATCGCATCGCTACAACTCACACTACAACATCAGAACGATTAACTTGAAATACACCTTCCACCCGTCTTAATCTTAGGCTACTCCACAGACTCATCTCCGAATTCGCAGAAAAACTCGTCCAATATATCAATCCCACCCTTAAAGATCCATCAACTCCTAAATTCGCCATCCACCCAAAACGTCTCTCGCTCAACTACATCTACAACCCACAACACATCCCACACACACACACACACATTAACAATACCTGATATAGATATCTTCCCGCCCAAAATAAATCTCCAAAATCAACCCCAAGTATATCATATCCGAAACAATAAAAAATCCGAAAACCCACCCCCAAAATAAAAACCACCCCTAACACAAAAACCTCCCACATCAGTCCCCGACCATAAATAATAAAAAATCCAAAACTACCTCTATCTAAAAAACACCCCAACCCAAAAATGTCCAAAACGAAAGTCAAAAGTACCGTATGCAAACCTCCTTTAATAAAAAATCCCATTGATCGTCATAAAATTCCTATCCAATAAATAAAAAATCCACAAATGCTAACCCCAACGCCCACCCAACACGCACTATCGTTACCATTATAAGCGTCGGATGCCCGACTAAATTCCCACAACACCCCGAGGTAAGCACTCTAATGGCGAGCCTCACGGACTAGGCAATTCAACGCCAACTACCCGTCCTCAATCTCAGGCAAATAAGAAACACACCTAAGTCTTAGCGAGGAGTCCAATGGGTCTGTCGGGACGAAACGCACTGCCCATATTCAGAAGTTTGACAACAAGCTCGCTTAAACAATATCTAGATTACTTACTCTTTTTAGTCATATGTTTAGTTTTTGTTTTACAAATATCTACATTAAATATCAACCTGGAGATCATAAACCATGGCTGGATAAGTTATTACAATTTAACGAGTGACAAGTCATATTTATCCAAGTTTGGATACCGTTTATTTGAAATACTATGATTTTTTAAAGATTTTTTAAATACATTTAATTTGCCAGCTGTTAAGATTGTCTACTTTGTTTGAAATCTGATCCTGAACCTGCTGGAGCAGTGCGTTTGGTCAGTCCGTCCCTGTACACCAAACCCATCTCACACAGCAGACTCGATCATGAAAATATTCATGTCCCTTTATATTCATTGTTATTTTATTTACTTTTCAGTGGGTTCATTGATAAAAATCGACACCAGTAACCTTCTATAAATTGGGGTTATACATACAGATACGCGATCCAAAAATAATGTTATGCGGGTATTGCGAATAAAAGCCCAATTGAAATTCCTGCATGTGCATTCCAATGAGAATAAAGCTGAAGATAGATAGTTATGTGGTATAAACCGCAACGGAATCTGCAAATTCCTCAACTTTTTACATGGTTGTATGCCATGCATGTGACTCCTACATTGTTTAGTATTTTTTTACTGCAAAATAAATGTCTGTAGGAATTATATTATTATATATTTAGTATAGTTACCGTAGCCTGAGATGGAATTTCTTATATTAGTGTGTTTATTATCTCTTGTGTCAATAAAATATTTCAATCAATGACACTGTTGTAGGTAATAGTTTAGTTTAATTGCCCAATTTTCAAGTAATCGAAATATTTACAAACATTTTTTCCAATCAATTAAAGCTAAGTATGTAAATATGTATTGATAATAATTATTATGATTTGATTTAACAAGTTGGGACTTATATTAATATAGTCCGTAGGTATATCTGTACCATTTGGTAAGTTGCTATTAGGTAATTAGACATTTAGAAGTACGATAATCAAAAATAAAATGAGTAACGGAGTCACATTCTAACTTCTATTCAGACTCTATCAAAAGAACCAAAAGCTGTATATAAAATCCTAAAAATAATAATATACAACATTCTCCCCCCACAAAAAGGGTTAGAATTTTAGTCTAATTGCTGCGGTAAAGTTATCGTTATTACTATTATTATTATTTTTTATTTATTTGTTGAAATCCAGTCGACCGGTTCCCTGGCTCCGATTGTCAGGGTCGGTCGCTGGTGGTTAACAGTGGCTACTCTCCACGTCCGTGGTGTGAGTAACTACTGAGTTCGGGAATCGTGTGCCCTGAGCAGACGTAATGAGTAGAATGACCGCCTTCTGCATTCTTCCGGCTACAACATCAGCCGAATTTTGGCATGCCGGTATGACTTTCAGTTCCGAAAGCAGTGTATCTCTTGATCCACGGAGGGCTGCTATTATCAGCACCACAAGCTTCACAGTATGTTCTAGATTGAGTGTGCGAAGGACCCGATATTTCGTCCGTTTCTCCTCCTCTTTCAAGGCAACGTTGTGCTCGGCAGGAGCCGAGAACTCGATGACAAACAATGTGTTGAGCTGGTGGTCGAGGAGGACTACATCAGGCTTATTGGCTCGAATTTGCCTGAGCGTGGGAAATGAGTAGTTCCAATAAATCGGCACCTACCTATCATTCCCCACAACGGACTCAATATCTTCCGGAGCGTATGACAGCACTGGTGTTTCGTCTATCTCGTGCGAGTGTCATAGAAAGTAGTAAAGCACTCGTAAAACCGCGTTATGTCTATGGATATAGGCCGAGACTGCAAATGCGGGACAAGCGGAGAGCAGATGCATGATTGTCTCGGAAAATTATTATTATTATTATTATTATTATTATTATTATTATGATTTATATATATTATTATTATTAATATATTTATTTATTATTTGCTGGTTTATTTTTCTTAGGGATAGGTAACTTTCAAGTCTAACAAGAAATTATTTTTGGTTTAGGAACGGTCTTACTATATTGAATGTTTGAGGTACGCCTGCTTTTTATGATTAAGTATATACAGTTTCTTCCAAGTTGGATGAGATGATTTATGAATAAGTTTGGAGTGACACCTATCGCCGATATAATAAATGGAATGATATGAACTTGTTTCTGTTTTTTTTATTCTTTCAACTTCTATTACTAGTTGTTGATATTTTTGTTTCTTTCTTCTATATTCACAGTATAATTTATAATATTTGTTTTCTATTATAATTGATAGTGAATATTGGTAGTATGATTGAAGCTCCGATATCAGATTATATCGCAAGGCTATTGTCTGCTGAATAATTTTTATCACTGCATTATGTCTATTGATAGGATTATTATTATTATTATTATTATTATTATTATTATTATTATTATTTTTATTACGTACACGTGTATTCGTATGTACCCATAACAAATGAATTAAATGTAATTGAATTAGTAACTCAACGCACCAATTTGTCGAAGGGTTCACCGCAGCTCTAGGTAACGCACGTTGGCCGTTTTCCGTCCTCAATTATTGGTGGGTCACTTTCATTTCCACAGCGCCACGTTTGGCCTTCCTTACATATCTATATGGGACGTGGCTATTGCCACTTCATAGGCAATGCGGTCGTATTCAAAAAGCATGTGCTTCGCCTTCAGAATGGATCCGTGTAGAATAGAAGTAAAAATTCCGCCACCAAAATACTGAAGATCGCACAGGATGACCTAGGACAAATATTGCTCTGGCTGATAAGCAACAATTTTTTTGCATGTATATAACGTGGTTACTTTAATTTTGATTGTTGATAATATTCCAGTTTCTGTGATTTACCAATTTCGGTTTTTTATAATCTTAACAGATATTGTTCATTTTTAAGTAAATATCATTTTCTGGATTCCGCCCAGAAAAAAAATTGTGTTGGTACATTTTTAGTACAATAAAGTAAAGGAGGTACTTTTGCCGCGAAAGTAGTTAAGCTACGAAAAGAGAGGAACTCTTCTCAATTTGTTAAAATGGAACCCATGTGATTTTATTCAGTATTTTTTTAATCTCCCCCACAATGTAATCATTTACCGGTGTTAAAACAACGGAAAGTTTAAATATTTACCAAAAGTTCTTCCAGCTTTCTCTGATATACTGAATATATGTATTTAGATTAACTTTTTACTTGTAACAAATATGAAATATATAATCTGTCCTACTGTTTTTTACTCAGCATGGATACTGAATGTGTGCTTAAATTTAACCTAGAAACAGTAATATTAATAATTTAGGTCTATGTGCGATATAAATCTTTCACTGAGTTATTTGTTTAGTTTAAATAATTTTCCATAAATATATGTACCTTATGCATTATACCCAATTGTATTATTTCACTAATATTATTACTAATAATATTATACTGTTATTGACATAATAAAACAACAGTTTTTTACATATTTAACAACACATATAAGAAGATATTAGGAAGTACGCAATCACGTGACAGAGATTATTTTGTTGTCCTGTTGCGAAGGATATTAGTAGATATCCAGTTGTTCTGTAGAGTGATTGGTTACTTTGTTTTTTCATAAAAAACAGATAACAAATTTTCATTGATATAGAAAATAATAATAATAATAATAATACTAATAATAATAATGAAGCTGCGACAGCTCGACATAGGAACACGCAAAATGATGCAACTCAATAGGAGTTTGCATCCTAGGTCCTACGTTCCACGGTTGTACTTCCCAAGACATCGGTAACGTCGTGGACTCTTGAGTTGATGGAGCCTGCAACATAATCAGGAGTTCAGATCCCCTCTTCTGCATGGTCCAAGATCATGAAAATACAGGGTGCTCCTACATTTTCTTTATGCTGCTTCTTTGCAGCTAATACTGCAGCTTTTCTACCTTTTGCAAACATTTTTTTTCTAGACATTTTATTCTTTTATTCTGAGATTTTGCCGCTTTCAATAGTTGCTTTTGAGCAATAATGTTCTCATCACTTGGATTTTCTGATATGGTGGATTGAAATAGTGAAAAATGATCTTTAAAATCATCATCGTCACTATCACCTGATGATGAGTCAAGGCCAAAATTATCCAGAAGCAATGTTGTGGAAAAATCATTAGTTTGATGAGTATCCTCTTCTTTACACTGTTTAAGTATAGTAGGCTTACCCAGATACTGTCTGAGATTGATATCCTATTGCTCGCACAATTGTTTAAATGAGTAACACCTACTTATTTGATGAACACACTGTAAGCATATTAGATTTGGCAAGCCATCTCCATTTTCAATCTGTATAGCTGAAAATCCCATTAACATTTCGGCCAATATCATAGCTTGACCAGTAGGCTCATCTTGCATAAACACGGATTGCATTTCCGACTAGAAGATTCTTCTGATTTTCTAGTTGGAAGAATGCAGAAGGCGGTCATTCTGGGCTGATTACGTGTACTCAGGGCACACGATTCCCGGACTTAGTAGTTACTCACCCCACGGACGTGGGGAATAGCTACGGATAACCGCCAGCTGCCGATACTGAAAATCGGAACCTCTTACTATTTTCAAATTTTCAACGAAGTTATGTATCGGAAAAAAATTAAAAGAAAAACAAAGTAAATCGTCGATCTTGTTTCTGCAACTTTCATAGAAGCAGTTTTTTTATTAAAAAAGGTTTATTATTATTATTATTTCTTAAAAGGTTTTCGAGTTATGAAGTAGTAAATGATATAACAATTATGTCGTTTCAGGGCGAGCGTTTATTTGATACGGCGCTCCATTTAAAAGCATTGCGCTGGATGATGTTTAAATCATAAAAAAATATTTGTGATAAAAATATCGACATGAGACTTAAGCAGATTGTTGCCCAAGTGGCTCGGTTGTGAAAAATGCAAAAATGTTTTGCTAATTTTTGAAAAGTCACCCCCAGCACCCTCTGCACAGTACGATTTTTGGACGACCAATGGAATTTGCATTTTTAAGGGTTAGACAATGATTCAAAGCGGTCCTTACACTTTAGCAACAAAGTGTAAACGAAAATCTTTTCTAGAATGCTTTTGATGGCTGGTAATCTCTAATAATAAGCTTCCTGGTCATATGTAACCTGGTATGCAAATATTCCAAAATATTCTCGGAGAACTATTGAAAGAAAAAATTGCTTCCCGGAAGCAATCGATTACGTGACCTCTTTCATCTCCAAAATTAAACTTGCAATAAAATAACTTTAGACATTATCTGAAATAACAATACAAAATATTATAGAGAAGAATAGACGAAGAAGAGCAAACATATCAAAATAGTAAATTTAGAACACTGTGTATACAAGATAAAAATGTATATTATAGAACTCGTTTAATTCTCTCTCGAAATTCAGAGAAGAAATAAAACCTCTTCTCCCCCCCCCCCCTTATGGTTTTGTGTTTCATCTTGTTTATAGTAAGTAAAATCTCGTAAGGTGTTATAAATTTTATTTTCGTTCTTTAACCTATCGATAACCGGATTTAGTAACTTATCACATAATCTGCTCCAGCGGTAGTACACATTTGTGTAAGTCACTATATTATTACCTAATTCAAGTTCAACGACTTTGTTTTTTTATGTTATAGAGGGGAGATTAATTATATCTAATATTATCTTTTTCACATTAATTGCCCATCAAAAGTAAGTTTTAAGAATATGTATCTAAAAAGTCACTTACTATCTTAAAAACTGATAATATGATTGAGATCAGCAGATTTGTTAGATCTATCTGTTGCGGAGCAAGCAAGCGAGGACACAATTATGCCGATCCTGTACCAAAATGAGCCGTGCTGAAGAAGATTATGTAAATAGTAAGTAGTATAGAAAATCCAAAAATTTTTATTTTTCAAAATAGCTAAAAGATTATATCGAAGTTTTTTTTAAGTATTAGGTATATTTTTGGCTCTCTATTTACGCGATTTTTCCTCTTTACCCGAATGTCTATTTACCATTTTCGAAAAGTATTTTTAAGAATTTTATGAGGAAAGATCTTCTCCTCCAGTTACTGTTCAGCCCAGCAGTCTCCTTACGTCACAAATTCAATTCAAACAGGTGTGCTTTAATTATTTATACCTACAAAAATAAATGTTTAACCTGTTTTTCTTTGGAGAGTTGTTGCTATGCCTTAATCGCTGGTAAGTACCCAGATAAAAGTGCAAAAAATGTTAATAATGAATATCTTGCATGCTTTAATATAAATAGTCATTAAAAGTCGCCTTCAAAAGATAAGTAATACAAATAACTCTTTACAGTGTTATCAGACTGTCATTATGTGATAAATATACTGTGTGTAATTATACAGCGTCTTTCAACGAAAACTTAACCCCCTCTATAATTATAAAACGGAAAAAAATAGAATTTGCCGACACTCGTCGATTTCTGTTTTTGGGAGGCAGCATTTTTAACAGTCAAGCTAACTTGATATGTTCACCCCTCTAACCCCTAGCACCGGCAACTTGAAAATTTCAAATGGAACTACCCTATTTCTAAATAATTTCGAAGCCCTTTCCATTGCGAATACACTGGTGCATCGTTTTTGGGAATCGGTTGAGATTTGGCTGAGTTATTGGCTAAAAACAAATCGACATTCGCGTACCAATTTCTACAGAAATGCCCATCAATAATAAGCTTTTTATCTACTATCCAACCACATTGCTTTTTTTGATGCCATAATGTCAAATCTCAACTGATCCCAAAAATGATGCGCCAGTGTATTTGCAATGTAAAGTGCTTTGAAATATTGTGTTAGAAGTAGGGTAGTTCCATTTGAAATTTTAAAGTTGGGGTTGCTAGGGGTTAGGGTGATGAACATATCAAGTTGGCTCGACTGTCAAAAATGCTCCTTCCCCCCCTAGAACAAAAATTAATGGATCTCGGTGAATTATAATTTGTTTTTCGAATTTATAATTACAGGGGGGGTCAAGTTTTTGTTGCAGACCCTGTATATTAATACGGTTATTATGTAATTACTATACTTCGTACAGCGTGGAGTCTAACAGAGTCGTACTCAGGTCACTGGCCTTGCCAGCTGACTGACAGTCCGTAAATAACTTTTAGTTATTTACGGAACGTTGTAATAATCGGTCGGTGACGCATAAATAAATTTCCCTTTTACGTCTTTTACGTTCTAGCGTGCTCGTATTCGCCGTGTATACTATAAACGTTTACTAATATTATTATCAATAACTATTAATGAGAGAAGTACATCAAGTAAGATGCCAAAGGAGAGAAGAAATAGACGTGAAGTATTTCAAATGTGGTTTGACAGTGATCCTGAATATTACAAGGACATACGCATTAAAGAAAGTGACTTGTTTTGTACTGTGTGTGATCGCATTATAAATTCTTCTGGCAAAACTAAAGTGAATAGACATTTGAAGAGCCATGCCTCGTCCAGCACTGATAACTCGGAATTTTTCTATGAACTTACAGAAGCCTTTCTTGCAAGTAATATTCCGTTAAGCAAACTTGAGAACCCTAAATTACGTACGTTTTTAGAACAATATACTGACCGAAAACTGCCACATGAAAGCACGTTAAGATTAAGATATGTCGATCGGGTTTACAACGATGTAGTGACATCAATTCGTGAAGACATTGCGGACAATTTTGTGTATTTTATTATAGACGAAGCAACTGATGCTTGTGGGCGTTCAGTCGCCAACTTATTAATTGGTGCGTTAAAAAGTGACATTGCTAGTGATAGCCACCTATTGGCTTCTAAGGTGCTGGACAAAACCAATCATGAGACCATTATAAGTTTTGTTATTGATTGTTTTGAATATATGTGGCCCGATCAAGATTCTTCAGATAAAGTCCTTGTCATGTTAAGTGACGCAGCCGCATACATGTTAAAAGCAGGACAGATTTTATCCCAAAAATATAAGAAAATGGTTCATTTTACATGTGCTGCTCATGCACTCAATCGGGTAGCAGAGAAAATAAGGGAGAGTTTCCCTTTAGTAAATACTTTCATATCAACCGTCAAAAAGGTTTTCATTACGGCGCCTATACGAAGGGATGTTTTTAGGGAGGTTCTACCAGACATACCTCTGCCTCCTGAACTATGGGGTACTTGGTTAGAAGCCGTAGGGTATTATGCCAAACATTTCGATGGTATAAAAGATGTTATTTATAGATTTAATCCAAATGAAAGCAGCGCCATACACAGACTCCATGACATACTAAAGGACCAAAGTATTCGCGATGACATACACTACATTAATAAACACTATGGTTTCTTAGTTACTGCAATCACGAAATTGGAAAAACATGGATTACCGTTAAAAGAACAGTTTCGCATATTGGAAGATGTACAAAAAAATATATGCGATGCCAGTAATATACGTCCAGTCGGTAATGCAATAAAAGAAAAAATGCAAAACGTGTTAAAAAGGAATACAGGATATCCCATTTTGGAAAACATAAGCAAAGTGTTAGCTGGGACCTGTCAGGAGTTGCCAGCCAATATACTAATGTACAGTTCATGCCTCAACCATTTTCCGTACTGCCCGTTATCTTCAGTAGACGTTGAACGGTCTTTTTCCCTGCACAAATTAATACTGAGTGATAGACGTCGCCGTTTCACTCCAGAACACTTAGAGAAACACGTGATAATATGTTATAACAACCGCCAATTTGCCAGCGAAACCTTCTCTGAACACTAAGGATTGTCAGGTAAGAGTTGTCACTTTTACATAGGTATTTTCTTAATTTATATAGATATTATATTCTTGACTTATTCGTGGCATTTGGTAATAATAATATGCACATTGCGTCATAATTTATTGATATTTCCATTTGTAACCTTAGTACGATCCTGTTAAACTCCGCGCTCGCGCGAAGTCTAGTAATTACATATTTCTATCATTTTTTGGAATAGAATAATGGAATTGAGTACAGTTTAGGTATATAATGGGTTGTAAACGATAATGGGAATCATAATGTACCTAGTTTATTATTATATGTATTTTATAGTCAACTCGATTTAAGTGAAATCATTTTTAAATGTCAGTGATACACCAGGTGGAGGTGCGGGTGGTGTGCTCAAGAATTCTAGAAATTCTACAATTTTGTATGTTATTAATAGATCAGGTAACCGCTGGATCACCTATCTCGGGTATGTAGATTCAAATATCGCTAAGCTTTTTCTGATCAAAAGTCATTACATGTAATTAACCACTATTTATTTTTAATTTTTTACTCTAAAGAAGTGTAAATAATTAAGACTTAAAATATTGATAATAATTTTAACACATGCAAGGATAACATTTAAAACCAAAAACACTTAAAAATTAAAACTTACAAGAACAAAGCCAGTTAATAATGATGAAAATATATAGAACTATCTATATTCATGTGAACGTGGTAAATACTATATCGGTAAGACTAACTGTTTATCCATTAATAATATCTAATATCGGGGCTTCACGTAAAATACTATTTTTTGGCTCATAATGAACACCATACACTTTTTTATTTCTTCTAATTATTAACTATTAGCAAACCCTCCTATTAGTGCTTAGGTGTGAATAATTAATAGACAACAACTGACTGTATAAAATTGACATTTGATAATTTGATAGTCTTGTCTCCAACAATAACTTTCTTTTATAAGTTTATTTTTCGATAAATCAATATTTCATCTAAACTGCTGTGCAAAATTCAAGGAATTTTGGTTACATTTTCACACTGTATATCTTTAGTTAGAATTAATCGATTCGGATAAAATTGGAATGGTTTTGACGGAAAATGAATTGGTAATTTATACAGGGGCTATTAATAACGAAGTCATTTATATCCAATGATGTACAGGGCATTATTCAACCCTCTTACCTTTTTACAAAAATTTGACAAACTCCCAATTCTTTCACAGTGGTTCCGGATTTTCTTTTATTACTTACATTTTATTCTTAGGCTACCCCAGATGTTTTTGTCAGTTTTGGGTCTAACGCCGTTCTTTATAGAGATACGATTTTTTTCGAAAAAAGGCAACACAACTTTAGAATTACAACATAAATTGAATGATACTTAGAAAGTTTCATGTTCTGTGCCTCTAATGATGTGTAAGGATAAACTTTCTTTTCAATTGCCATTTACACCTATATAAGGTACGTCAAAAAGTAGCTAGCCATGTGAATTTCTGCACGAACCAAGAATTTGGTCGCCTTTTATCGCGGTTACGGTTAGCCTATGGATTTTAACCACTTTGCGTTTATCCACAGGCGCATGCCCCCAGACGTTTTTGCCAACTTTGGCCTAGCTATTTGAAACCCAAATATTTGGGACGTGAAATTTAAAAATGAGTTATTAAAATGAAATGTTAGTTGAAACAGAAAATAGATTTTTATTTAAATTTTTAAGATAGCAAACTAAATATTTTTTTAATCAAAACTTGAATTTACATTATTTTAGCGTTTCTAAACAACTTTTCCTTTTTTCAATTGTGAGAATATTAAATCTAGTTTTGTATTTAGTTATCAACTAAAATAATAATTTTGTAATTTTGAAAGTTGAAAATTCGATAGAAAAGTTATTCTATCTGAGAATTTCACGTAACTCGGGATATTTGGGTTTTAGAGGGCGCTGAATAATGCCACGGTGTCAGATTTTCCGTAAAAAAATCGCTCATATGATTTCTCGAAAAACCACGTCGAAAAAAATCATAGCATCATAGCGGGCCGTGGAATGATAACTTCGCGGTGGCTCTAGGTTATGAAAGTACATATTAGGCATAAATATTCATAAAAAAATAAGCATCCAAATCGTGCTGCTTAGTAGAATTTTACAAGGGTGTCAAGGTACTGTATATTAATCAATACTTAATTTTTAGCATTAAACAAACCGGTACATAAAAAATGTCCCATATAATCTGTTCCAACTTTTATAGAAAACACCATAATTACATTAAAAATTATTCCGGATGTTATTAGAATTATTTTAGTGGGATGGCTAAATAAGGCGGAGGGAGGGATATTGGTGAGGTGCCAACTTCTCCCATACTCCTTTCTACACCAAAATAAAAAATTGTTAGCTTTAAAGACACCAGAAGTAAATGAACTGAACTTTTCGTGCGTTCATGACTGATAAAACAATTCCATTCGCATTATCTTATCAGTATCACGGACTACATGACTTCATGATATCCAACGAAATCTTACATTTATGTATTATTGCACATACGTGTACTGTGCATCAAAATAGTTTATTAGTTGTACTTTCAAATGTATTATATTCGTGAAACTCAAACATAGAAACATAGGTATGTTAGAGGTCCACTAAGACTTAATTTTCTGAAGTTTTTCTTATAACATATGCTATTACGGAATTTGCTTATATTGTAGTACCGGGTGGTGGCTTATTCCGGTTTCACTTTTATTTATGTTTATGCAAGATATTTGGGGGAGTGCCCAGTAGACCAAAAAATCATATAGGGGCTGCAAGAAAGGGACTTAGGGATGGAATAGCCTGTTTAAAACTGTGTGTCATGTTCCGTGCTCTACGAATAATAATTCTAGGTTAATCAAGTGATTTGGCGGATTAATTTTCTAAAGATAGCTCTGTAAGTATTATATGGTTTTAGGAAGAAACTAGGTACTATCCATAGACATAAGAAGGGGGAGACAGAATTGTTTACATTTTACGCCGATCAGACATCGTTTTCAACAAAAATCAATGATGTAAAATCTATGCGGATTGCCCTAGATCTACCGCCGGTGTTTGAAAACGCGGAGTATATTAATTATATTTATCTGAATTTTTTATGTGTAATTAAGAAAAAATAATATACTAAATATTTATCTGTGTTTTTTAATTAAAATACATAATCTATACTTATAAAATTATTTATAATTTTCTAATAACATAAAATTATTATCGTGTTAGGGAAATACTATGGCAATGCTGTACGGCTGTTTTGCTATCAAATGACGCTCTTATGTCAAAAGATGACGTTACAATGGTGCTGTGCTCTGTTTGTGATCTTTTGGGATTTTTTATTTATTTGCAGTGTTTTTTTGGCAGTAGAGGCATTTAGAGCCTTTTATAATCAATCTACAATAGTTCAACAGTGCGTGGTTTGTAAAAAAGTCGACTATTCTAACCCCGGACTGGTATTTCGGCGGTAAGTAAGGTTATGTTTTTTTAGCGTAAGCAGTGGTGTTGTTAACTAAATTTTAAGTAAATTATTGCAAAAAATATTTATCTGTTTTGTATAAAATTTTTGGAATTACAGCATTTTAGACCGAAAAATGATGTAGTAGCGTTGTAATAAAATTATTGTCCAATTCCAGGCTGGATTTCCAGTATTTAAACAGTAAATAATTTTGTTGCAACTATTTGAAATGCAGAAAAATAAACCTATTAGATGTTTGTTATATTTTAATACAGAATATTATTGTTGTAGCTTTCCTGTTAATCCTGAGAGCAGACAAATGTGGATAGTGGTTGGAAAAGCTTCCTGGTGGAGTTTGGGGTATAAAGAATACTGTCAATGTAAATGTTTAAACAAATCCAATAAGATAATACAGAAATTCAAGCTATGAGAGATAAAGTAAAATTGAAAACTTGATCATTGATGATATTGATAATGAATGATTTGCATTCATAAGCTTTTCAGTCAAGAAATGAAGAAAAGGTTTGATACGAAAAAGAAGTGTTACTTACAAAAAGTGATCTTGTCTTTGAGCTAGTGCTGTTACAGACGGCAAAGAGGTAACTGGAAAATTAAAATATGGCGGGCTGTACAAGGTAACTACAGCTACTGGGAAATAATAGTTAGGAAATTATTCCGTAAAAAGGTATTAAGGGTTACAAAAGGTGTATGGTTGTAAGTAGCAGCAGATAGTTTAAAAAAAATAGATAAATAATTTAGACGTTATTTCTGATAGTGACTTAAATAGCACAGATGAATTGATTGATTTGCTAGAGTGTTGAAACTATTATTTTATGTGAAAATTAACCCGTTTATTAATTATTAAATTTTTCTGCTATTATTACAATTAATTGGACATGCCATAGAAAAACATTTTATTTAATTGTTTATTATAATAATTCAAAGCTGGATAATGCCGATGTGTTCCTTTAAATGTTAAAGGATATGTATTAGGTAAAAGTTTTTAAAAATAGATACGAGGGGGAATTCGTGAATAGCGCCCACAAAAATAGATATTTTTTTATAGTTGTATAAACATCCAACTATATTTTTGTGGAATGACTGAGGCAATAGTGTATAAATATTAGTGTTTATAAGCTTGGAAATTTAAAGCTGTTGAATAATAATAATAAGGGAATTAAATAATAAATTATATTGATAATGAATGATTTGCATTCATAAGGTTTGCAGTCAAGAAATGTGTGAATAGCGCTTGACTGCCATACAATAAACAAAAGGAAAACCTGCAAGAGAAATGCGTTTATAGCGCTCTACTATGCAGAATAGTTTCTCAAAAATCATTCATACCTATGTCTTTTAAAATGTTACAGGTAGCATCCGTTTAGGCATGGGCAAAACTTTCTTCAGTGCAATAGAAACACAGGAAGGCCGAATATTAGGACCAGCTGTGTCAAGACCAAGGACAATGAATGAAACACCATTATAAGTGTTTTGAATTGTTTATATAACATTCTGCTGAGATTTTAATGATTTTGTAGAGTATTGAGAATATATAGGTCCAAGCAGTAATATAATATGTCTTATTTGCTCCCACACAAATCTCAGTTCTAACATAAATAAACTTTTAAATTAAAACTTATTGTAATGATCCCTAAAAAAAACTGCACACCACTGGTAAACATAACATCGGACGTGGACGCCTAGGTTACAGTATTGCCATTTTATAAACCCATCTCCTTCCAATTTATGTACAAGTGTGAAAGTGTGTATGATTGTAAACAAATGGTGTTTTTCTAATGGAATGTTCTGTCTCCCCTAGAATATGTCTATGGTACTATCTATAAAAATTGATTTACACAATCTGAGATTATGTCATATTAGCCAATTTGTCGCAAATAGCAACATTCAGATTTGCAAATTTTACGAGAACGAAGTAGGTCAATGTCTTCAATCAACGCGGATGTTATTATGCCTAAATTGTACCTATATTATAACTATACCTATATTATACCTAAAGCCGATCGTAAATGAAAAAAAATTACTAGTCTATTTATCAGGAATTAATATGTAAAAATAACCTATGTTTCAGAATAAAATAATTTTTGAAATTAGATATAACCAGTGTAGATTTATGCAAAAGAATATTTGCGAGTATCGTTTTTATTTTCAACTGGAAACTGAAGAATTGAATTAGAGCCAAAAAATCAAGAAAACTATTTTTGAAAATAAGAAATGTAATTTTGACGTGAATTTTGAAATAAAGACAATAAAATAACAATTTTATTGATTGATTTTTCAATGGTTTTGATCTTTCAGTAATTATTGTTGAACAACTTCTCATTCTTTGAGTAGTCTTGACAAATGTCCTTTTTTTAAATAACTAGCATCTATATGTAATAAGTAAAAATCTGTTCTTATGCATATTTTGCGCCTATATCTCAGTGAACTGTAATGATTTTTATTTAATGTGTTATTATGCATTTTTGAATTGTTTGCGTATATTCTAAATTCTTTAACAAGCAAAAGATAAAACAAGGTAAATCCGAGAAAGACATTATAGGGCAAATAATTAACTGAAAGGTCTATGTCAGTGATAATAATCCCTAAATATTGTATAATTTAATAAGTAAACAGATATGAACATGGACAGGGGTCTACTTATATTGATCCTTTATTCGTCTCACCAGGTCATTGATTTCTTGGTAATAAAAAACAATACGAACCGTCACGGCGGATCTGAACATATTTAACAGAAGTATGTTCAAATTGTCAATTATATCTCGTAGATTAACAATGTCCTATTGTTTATTTATTTTTATATAACACCCAATTGGACTAAACCCGAATTGAAAGGATAATTCAGAGCATATACACAGGCCGTTAGAAATTCGATGCTCAGCATGGGAATATCGGTAAACATATGGGAGATAGAGAGTTGCACAACTTGTAGCAAAGTTACTTAATTTGGTGCTGATCAATATGGTGAAGAGAAATTGTACTTATCTTTATTTGTAGTCGTAAGATATATACAATTTGGAGCTCTTTTCTTTCTCACACACACTTATGCGTTATGTATGTCCCATGGGTTCCATTCCTGACAGGTCAATGGAATCATTATTGATACGTCAATTATTAGTGACTGACAATATGGTGACAACAGAGTTGACAAAATTTGTTGTTCTTAGAACTGTGTAACCAAGTCGGATATGTTATTTTTAATCTATCATATATTTAGTTTGAATCAAAATGTGCAGTAAGAACTAAAACAAAATGTATGAAAACGCTGTGTAACGTTCTAGACAAAAATGGCTGAAGGAGAGCAAGACATTTTGGTTGATATCCCCGACGAGGACTTGCCAAAACTTGCGGAAATGTACGAGAAACACAAAGACTGGGCTCCCTACGTTTATAGCACAATAATGACTGGCATCGATTGGAGGAAAAAGAGGAAAGAAAAGTACATGATATTTATGTCACCCAATAGTTGTTGGAGAGAGGATGGTACATTTTTTGTACTACTAGCGGTAAATATCAAAATATAGAGATACTTTAACATACTGCATACGTAGGTAGTTACATTTAAATTGATTTGTGTGTATTGCTTTTTCAAGTGGAGAAATGTTGTCCCTAAATTTTTCTGTCTGATGACTGATGCGGGGTTAGTTCTTAGCGGTGGCAATAGTTTTAATAAGAATAAAAAATTATATATATTCAGTTCCCAGTAACAAGACCTAGTTTTTAAAAAGTTCATATTAATTTTTCACTAGTTTAGGCAGTAGTTAACATTATCCTAAAATTTTATTGGATCAGAATATGAATATGAATATGACATACTTCTAAGCTCAGAAACTATGATTTCATGATTTTTTATATACATTTTAGTCTTCATGAATATTAGGTGTAATTGGGGCTTATTTATGGACCAATATATTTCTTGAAAGGGATTGGTACCTTTATGGTACCTTTAGTGTGAAGATAACACTGACGTAATTTTCCACATAACACCAAAACACTATACTGCACTCGACGCGTGTTTCGCCAACCAAGTTGGCATCATCTGGAGAAGATTAAAACTAAACTTATACTAACACTGGCATGCCTATTTTGACATTCCTACTTGACCTATCCTTATTTGACCTATTTTTTTGTTAAAATCAATTTCTTACATTTATTATATTATTCCATGAAAGTAGTTAAAGTTTAATACGACATAGGTACTTTATATTAAGATTCTTAGGGCTCATTTGATAATTTTCTGATCTCGTGCTATTTTATAGCTCTAGACTAAAAAGCTATTAACGAGATTTTACCTTTACGGATCTGTATTTCAGTGAGTTTGTAGTTTTACAGATATATAAGACTACAGACCTGATAAAATACACCCCCGTCAAAAGCTCTAGCACGATGGAATGTGCTCAATCCAAATAAGTTCCCCGCCTAGGGCATATCTTGTTTGTCTACTGGTAACATTGGATTACCGTGATATTTGATTAAAAAAACTAGCCCCTAGATCAATTTACTTAGAGATTACCTATCCTACGTGTAACACTTCTTATCCTGTAAATCTTTTCAGCACTACTGCTTCGATATATTTTGTTTCTCATTGGATGATAGTGGCAGAAATATTTATGAAGGCTTTAGGAAGACGAAAAGATTAGACACTGGTGATGACACAGTCAGACCAGCGCTTCTATATGCGGTACACAACAAGTTTTATGACGTTTTAATAGAGGCCGTCAGAGAAAAAGAACATACTTTAAATTTCGAAATTCCTTGTCATATGTATAGTATACCCAGGGAAGAAGCACTGATGTTTAAAATAGAGTAAGTATAGTGGTAAAGTATGTTGGGAAAAAAGTATTAAAAAATTAGAAGCTACAATTAATTATTGACAAATTATTCCTAATTTTGTGCATAACAAACATAAATGATGAGAAACACACCGTAGCGCCCTCTTTGGATCTTTGTTACTATCTGTCTGACAGTTATTGTCAAATTGACAGACTTGCTTTTCCGCAGGTGCCATTATAGCAGTAGCTATTGTCTTGGAGGGAGACAATGCTACTTATTTATTTAAAGGAATAGGTAGCGGAATCGATGAACGATGTTGCGACATGATTTCCTAATGGCCATCATGAATGTTATCATCAGTAATCCTTCCAACAAATAAGTAGTATTGTCTTCCTCAAAGACGAAAAAGGTCACTTGACGCTAAGTCGTTATCTGTCTGGCAATTTGACAATAATTGTCAGATAGTAGCAAAGACTCAAAAAGCACAACGGTGTGTTTCTCACCAATACTAACATTCTCGATGCCCGTTAGGCAATCATGTCGCAACATCGTTTATCAACTCCACTACCTATGACACTCTGATGAGCGCATAATAAGAGCGAAACCGTGCAGTATCTGGTGGTTGGTCTCGATGAAAGATGTGGCGACTCCTATGTAGATGCCGGAGTAATGCAATGCCAGTTGGGGCATATTGCCGTGGAGCAGTTGTTTGCGGAATCTCCTTCAAATTAACATAAATGATTTCAAAATCAAGTATCAAAAACCATAAATGTACTTGATTTATGGCTTTCTTGAATTTTCAGTTTAAAAGAACTTTTCATGTAGAAAATGTATTAAATGTGGTACATTATAAGTTTTTTGTTTTTGTAGAATTTGTATTCTAAAAGCTCGCATTGTTATTTCCTAATTAGTTAAACATGTTGTAGGTGTCCAGAAGAACTTTACATAAAAAAACTAGACACCACCCATGCACAGCTGGTGAATTCAGAATGGCCGCACCGGTATAAGGACTCTGACAAATTTGTGGCATTTCTAATCGAAATTCATAACGGCTATGGATTATTTTTGAAGTCCAACGACGAACTGGTTTCTTGGGCGCTGTTGTCTATGCTGGGTCAGTTGGCACTTGTACAAACGGTGGAAGCTCATAAAAAGAAGGGATACGCAAGCATTATAGTGAAATATTTAAGCATCGAAATCGCAAGAAATGGACACTCTCCATTCGGCACTGTCTTAGGGGAAAATACAGCGTCTATAAGAATGTTTAATAGGCTGGAATTCAAAAATTTAGGCATAGCTACTTACACGATGTATAGTTGAGTTATTACTTACTACTTAATACATTTTTATAATTTAATTAAACACATTAAGATAATCTCAAGAAATTGTACGAATATGTTTTGTACACTAAATAATAATATAGTAATTATAATAAACCCTTATTCTAATCACAATGAAGCCCGGGAGTCATACACTTTGCATGAGATTGGGCGGTATATTGTTATTCTATAGACCGCATGAGTATCCATAGGAACGACTTAAGTTGGTACCCCTAACCAACACTTAAAAGTAATAAACCTCCTCCAATAGGTATACCTCCCATTCTGGTGTATATACAATGCAAAGTCGGTTGCCAAGTCGACTACTCACTACGCAGTACTTGTCAAGTAAAAGGTTTTTCAATAGGGGTGATATGTTCTGAAATTGACAATATTTGATAATGGGAAATTTGAAATGTCAAGATTGTCTGCTGTTGTCAAGTGTGTTTAGTAAAGTTTGCAATTTCATCATGGAAAGATATACGCGTCAAAAACGTTTGGAAATTATCCAATTTTTTTTCATCAAAATAATCGTTCTTTTATTGCAGCATATCGTGAACTCCCAATTTATGGTCGTCATAATCGACCTAATGTGCTCACCATTGTCAAATTGTTGAAAATTTCTAGCATAATTTTTCTTTGCATAATGCTCGTGTTTCAGTAACACAAAAAATACTCGAAATGGTGAGAATATTGCTGTAGTTCAAGAGTGTTGATGAAAACCCTAATTTATCTATTCCAAGATGTTCACAACAATTGCAGCTATCTGGAATGAATACCTGGCGTATTTTATTAAGGATTTGGACTTACATCTTTACATAATAAGTCTGACGCATGAATTAAAGCCTTTTGACCATCGCGAACCTCGTGAATTTGCCGATTTCGCTTTGGAATAACTTGAAAATCATGTTGATTTTGGTAAGAAAATCATATTTTCAGATGAAGCTCATTTTCACCTCTCTAGAACGGCCAACAAGCAAAATTCTCGTTGTTGGAGAGAAAATAATCCACACGTCATTCACAAGGGACATTTACAATCTACAAAAGTGACCGGTTGGTATGGTTTGTGGCATGGTAGTATCATCGGACTTTATTTCTGCCAAAATGAGAATGGAGATGCCATTCCCTAGACGATACCCTAAAACCGTTTTAACAAGTTTTTTGTAAAATCCAGGATCAAAGAGTAGAGGGAAAAGAGAACTTTTCAAAATATGTTGACTTTATTTATGGTGTGAATCAAATACGTTAAATCAAATCAATTAAACCTGAAATATGTGCTCCAGAGCTCTTTAGTCGTAATCAGAATGACGTAAAGTGGATGCACCCATCTCCTATCGTTTTCCAGCTAGTTCATCAATCCTCATTCTTGATAAAAGAAAAAATAACAAAAGTTAATTAATTGTGTTTATCAATTGAACATTATTTTTGATAAAAAAAAACTGCATGCAGTGTTGAAATTATGTTACAATATGCTACGGAAATGTACATATGTATGGAAAGCGATATTTTTTAATGGAAGAACTTCTTCCACTAAAAAAAATCGAGAATCGCCCTATATCCTGACAACGATAAAAAGTAGGTAAAGGTATAAAAACAGGTGGTAATATTGTTCTTATTATAAAGTTGTTAGTTGTTAGTTTTATTCCAAGGACACATACCGGATTTGTTAAATAATTTTTTTATTTAAATTTTATTTAAAGTGAACTTCAATTTTTCCATAGTATAATCGCAGATCACACAATGGCAAAAATAAAATGTTTTCATCCATAAATATATAATAAAGTACTGCGTATTTCTTCAGAAAAAGTAAAATACTTCAATATCTTGTAGAATAACATTGGATTAAGGAAAATTACTCAATGTCCCTGTTTTATCGAATTGCAATAAAACAGAGAGCGTTACGTTTTCAAATGTGTTTTAAGATGCATTTAGTTGAGGAGAAAATGTCACAGGTGGTATCCGCAGCAAAGAACAGTTTACCAGAATTCGATAACGTGTCTCGCTTTCTTAAAATTTGGGCCACTAGGCGCCTAAGCTATTTCCGGAAATTAAGGGATCCAGTTTGAGGAAGCAATTCCCGAATCAAATTTAAAGCAAAATGTAGCTTTGAATATTGATTAGCACGGCTTCATATCTGAAATATACAGAGGGAACATGTCTAGAGTTTTCTAATACACGTTCAATAATGTAGAATGAATAACGAGGTGTTGCTGAACTGGCAGATATCGTACAACTCATAAAAACAATTACATCTGAACTGCGAAGCACTCGGGAGTTTTGATGCATTTCATTTAAATTACAATTTTGCAGATAAATTTTTTCATCCAAACTTTAAAATAATAGTAAAATTCCAATTGTGACCCATTGGCAAATGTATTTTATTTTATTCCCTGAAGATGAAAAATGTGAATTATTGTGACACAAATTAATTGTTTTTACGTGCCGAGTAGTTAATGCTTTTGTAAAATATAAAATATTATTCGTTATTTCTGTGAAAGGAACTCATTTGTATATAGCCGGGCGTAAATCCATTTTACACAACATAACAAATTTTTTGCTATTATTACCATTTTAAAACTGTTTTAATGTATTACATGGTCCTGTGCATGCTCACAAATGTTTAAAGTAACTTAAACAAAAACCAACACTAATCGAGAAAATAAATAAAGGCTCAGGCTCCGCGCCTTGCCTGGTCATTTTTAACTGGATATTTATTCTCCATAAACCATCTAATACAATCATTAATAGTTAACTACGATCTTTGGATAATTGGTCTTTGATTACACTGAACTATCTAAATATTTGATTTAACATATACGTCGATGATTGGTTATAGGTACGGAAACAGGCAAACATTAAAGAAACGATTGGAAAAATCGTATAACTCCTCAAAGTAGTCTTGACTAATCTTCTCCAGCTTATTTAGTAATTCTTTTCGATTTTCTACCTGCATGATCCACTTTGGTGCATCATTCTTTCTTGAAACTATTGCTACATATAAATTGAGCTTTTCATAACACATCGTTCCTGTAAGTTCAGCTGTAAAACGGTGTTGATAAATACATGTGTTCACTTAGTCTAGATAGTAGTAATCATTAACTCACAGATTCTTGCAATCGATGATTCAAAGAAACTTCCCACTTGTTACTTAAATTCACTAAATAAAGATTTTCGTTCTTCCTTAATGTATTCATTTAACCAATAGATATGGGTTATCAAATCTCCCCTGCTTCCTATATTTTACAAATCATTTTGAGTTCAAACGTTAAAAGTAATGCGCATAATTACTTTGCTTTTCGCACATACCAGATATCTACGCCATATTTAAGGACACTGGAATCACGAGTGTCTTGTAGATCGCTTGGGGAGACCGAACTGGCATTTGTGCACAACTAACGCTGTACTTCTGTTATATTTTGTACTCAATAAACTATTCAGTTAACAAATTTAGCTACAGCTTCAAAGTTATGATGATCAATTATGATGTACTCAGTATTCAATATGATTCTTGGCTAGTTTGTGGCTGCCATACATAAATTTAGTTTTGTTTCATTGATGTAAATGTTAATTATTCGATTATCCACCAACAATTGCAACAGTTGTTTTAGCAATAATTCATCTTGTTATCATACTATGAAGGCATTAGTATTCATAGTTTTTGTATTTAACTCATTTGTGGCACAGCTCTAGGATTCATAAAAAAAATATTGCAGGAATATGACACTCGTAAAATGTCACTTGTGCAGTGTTATGGTCAAATTTTAGTTTATAGTAAAAGACTACTGTATGAGATGCAAGCCCTAACGACCATTCAGTGTTGGAATGAGGGAAATCTGGAAAACCTCATTAGCTAGGGGGACAGTCAAAGATCAATTGATTTTAATTTCTCACATTCACATTAAGCTGACATTCCATCTAAGGCCATCGCTAGGATGATTGCAAACAGAGTAGTAGTATTAAGTAGTATTAAGTAGTAGTAGTAGTAGTAAGAATAGTACTAACGTAGTTTTCCACAGAACACCAAAACACTATACTGCACTCGACGCGCGTTTCGCCAACCAAGTTGGCATCATCTGGAGATGATTAAACCTGTTTTAATCATCTCTAGATTATGCCAACTTGGTTGGCGAAATGCACGTTGAGTGCAGTTAGTATTATGTGTAAAACTACTTCAGTATTATCTTCACACCAAAGGTTCCAACCCTCTTTCAAAATTGCAAACAGGATTAATCCCATTCCTGCCGACAAGCCTTAATCTGCAAGTTGACAATGTAATTAAAAATTGTTTGGTGGGATGGGGATTGAATCTACGCCCTCTGGGTTGAAGTATTTAATAGAACAACCAAATTTTATCTGAGGTTTTTACTTTACTTACACAATTGAAATTGTTAAATTATAACTAAAATATAACTTATCTTTTTAGCATGTTTTGTGGTTTTCTCAATTACAGTCGTTTCAAGCCAACATTAGAGTCTTCGTCAGATAATTATTTTTTAGTTTTTAAGTCTTAGTTCCATATTTTTACTAAACGATTTCACTTATCACTATATCGCTTTCTAAATTCTTCTGTCTACTATTCTTTAAAAGGAAAAACGCACTTTCTACATACTAATATAATTTTTAACAAGAGAGATCATTTGAAGCTAATGAACTTTATATATTTACAAATGGCTGAATGAAATGAAGTAATCCTAAAAACACTTTCAAAATAAGGTATCAAACTCTCCCCATAGGAAAAGAATATTCAAAATGGCGTCAATGTGTCATTTTGTCAGATAGAGATGTTATTTTAACGTCAAAAATAGAAATATTTTACATCTTTATATAGTAATTAAGCCGAAAAGTTAACTAAGAGATAAATTATTAATGAAATTATCAAATATTATGGTTCAATAACGTTTTTAATTTTAATCGTTACCTAGTGTTAGTTAAAGTTATTGCTATGTGTACCCTAGGTACACATAGCAATAACTTTATTATTTTTAAGATATGTTCAAAACAGCTACTTTGCGTTTAATATACCGCCAGTACAACGCCCCCCCCCCAACATTGAATTACAACGGAATATCTTCATACAACCTCAACTGCCTGCCTAATGTATAATACATTTTATACATTTTTCTTTTTAATAGTATATGAATAGTAATGAAATATTAAAGATGTATTAAATATTTAATTTAAAAGATGTAGATAACACTATTAAAAAGAAAAATGTCTAAAATATATTAAAGACAATATTCACGCAAAGCAGATGTTTTCGACGTATCTTAAAAATTATGTTATTCCTAAACAAATACAGGACTCCAGTATACCAGAAATTGATGCCACAGGATCCCTTCACCGAACGGAATATAACTTGTAGTTGCGCCATCTAAAAGAATTTTAGTTAGTATTAAATAAACTTTAAAGTGACGCAACCTTACTGAAAGTGGCCCGAACGCTGCTCGTAATGTTGAAAGTTTATTAGGAAAAGTGTACTATTTCTGTTACTCTGGCATTTCGTATTCGACCTGGAGCTTGCCCTGCAAAATTTAGAGCTTCTCGCAAGTAATAAACTTAAAACATACACGTGGGCCATATCTTAACGAAATGAACAATATATGTGCCTCGGTAGTTACCAGTTCTGAAACACTAAACATGAACCGGTTTTAATGATACACCACCTCGTGTTTTCTGGGCGAAACCACACCGCTCCTTGCCGTAATTACTGCTTTAATGACAGCTAGCTCGAATTGGAAAGAGCCACTGGAAGTAGGTTTCTTGCAAAGATTACTAGCGTATTACTGTTAGTATGTAATCATAATCATATAAATATATACATTGGATAAACCTGTTCATAAATAATAATATATATTCTGCAAACCACAACGTGAAAGGAATGAAATTATTATATTCGTAGTTGAAAATTTCAAACGACTTGGTATTTAGAAACTGAACAGATACTTAAACAGTGTCGTAGATACAAATACAAAATAGGTAAAGCATAAAGCATCCGTATTTTGAAGAAAAAAATGGATCTGTTCTCTACTAGATTGGAAGATCTACTGCTCAGTCTTATCACATAAATTATCGCTGGAAAGATAAAATTCTTCTGCGGGACAGGGGACGGTATATTTTTGTTCTGCAGGGAATATTGGTGTGTAAGAAAGACTTAAGTTGGTAAGTTCTACCAACAATTTAGTGTACAAATGAAAGAAGCCTGCAAAAATTCATTGGTATCTGTCACATTAACACCTGGTAAGTATTTTTTGGTTGCCAACCCATCATGAATAATGTGATTTCAAATTTTCTAGTACGCATATGGAGCTACATCTTCTTGGATCTTGAAATCAAGACTTTAGACCATGTGTTATCAACTCAATAACAATAATAATACCTGTTATTATTAATACTAATATACTTTAAACTAATATTGGAAAAAAAGCAAAAGGAAATATCTATGAGGAGTTCATTGTGAGCTTTTTCTTCTTAATTCTTATAATCTTCATAATAGGCAAAATCTGACAAGTAAATATATTATGAGCAATGTTTGAAATAATTTTTTTTAATAGTGTATTAAAAATAGCTCAAATAACTACATTTATCATAATTTTTATTGAAAATTGTGAATTTCGAAAATGTGAATCAAGAATCCTGAGGGAATGTTGATATAGAAGCGAGTTTGTTTATTAGGTTTTCGTTTCGTTAATATTATTGTGTCAGTGATTTACGTGCGGGAAAATTTTTCCCACACTAGTTAGGAAAAATCAAACTTTTCCTAACTCAAATTAGTTACTAATTGTACAACTGTTCAAAACATATTAAAATAAGAATATATCCACACGTACCTACAAGAAGTGGGAAGAAATGTATTCATTTAAGAGATCTTTTAGAAATTTTGAAAACCTCTGTATAGGTTATGTTAGCTTCAAAAGTGAGTGGGCCGAAAACCAGACCCTCCACCGCAACCATGAGGTCTATTGTGGCTCACACCTATTTATATTTCACCCAACAGGTTCAGCCTCTAATGAAGTTAATCACCTTGTTGGGTCAGAACTTATTTAGATCCTCTGGCAGAAGTTGCTCTTTGCCAAATAATGGGTATCTGATCCTTTCCCCAGCGGGGCAGGTGGATAATATGTGTTCTGCAGTTTCATCATCTTCTAACCACAAGCAGCACTCAGCATCTTCTGCTAGGCCGAATTTGTACAGATGATATTTTAAACGGCAGTGAGCATTATAGGCCAATTAAAGTTAGTAGGTGCAACCTGCTTAACTCTAAAAGTTTTTTAGTTTTTGTTTTTGAAGGGTTTATTATAAACGCCTTGGAATGAATTAATCTTGGTAGCTCTTGCCAGTACTGGAAGATTTGCACCTCACTCCAGATCAAGAGCGTTGCTTTGGCAGTACTTGAGGATATGCCAAGCACCGGTTCTGGTCAGACAAATTTAGAAGCAGCACCCTCCCTGGCACCTCTGTATAACATATTGATATGATTATATAAATCAAAATAATACATTTTTTTACATATTCGCAAACTGCTTATTTTTGACAATTAAAAAAAAAAATATGGATCATATACAAATAAAATACGGCAGTCTGTAATAATAAAGCTTTTTAGTTATTCTAGTTTCTGAACTTTTATGGAACTATTGTTTGAAACTTCTACCATATTTTATTTATAAAATATCTCCAAAGGATTTTACCAACTAATATATCAATAGCACTTTGTAATAATGAATTGTAATAACATAAAAGTGAACGCCAATAATCGGTAACCCTCTAAAACTAAACAGTGAGTTTCTATCAGTGACTTATCTTCTCACATATCCTGTCAGTCATAAAATCTTACGATATCTTAACGTATTCAATCAGAAAGATAAAATCTATGTAGCTTTAACGGCCGTTGCTAAGCTAGGAGGGAATTAACAGTTATGATTAAAATCTCCACCTATTATCATTTTACGTTCTCTGCACAGATACTAGACATCTTCTGTCATGGAACAATTAAACGCCTGCGCCAATCTAATGCTGTGACATACGAATGATACTAACTGGTATATTCGGGTGCGCGTAATCATATTAAGTATGTTCTCCCAAATAATATAACACATATTAGCTGTTTTCGTGGAACTGATCCCGAACACATTCAGAGCATTATCGCATCCGCACTTTAAAATAGGCCGTTCGCGGTGACAAAAATTATCACTCCAGATATAAAATTCCGTGTTTACACACTTGTTTACTTTTGGACTTCTTCGTAACACGTTCGACAGATCCTTGGATTAGAACAGGGATATTTTATTCAGAACGAATCCTAACCTTAAATTTATTAGTAGTAATGAGAAACACACCGTAGTGGCCTCTTTGGGTTTTTGCTACTACCTGTCTGACAATTATTGTCAAATTGACAGACAGATAACGACCTGCTTTTCCGCAGGTGCCATTACAGCAATGACCTCTATTGTCTTTAAGGAAGACAATCCTACTTATTTATTTGAAGGAGATGCCGAAAACAACTACTCCACGGACAATGTTCCTCGACTGCCATTGCATTCGACAATAATTGTCAGACTACGATGCCCATTAGGCAATCACGTCGCAGCATCGTTAATCGAGTCCACTACCTATGGCACTCTGATGAGCGCAAAATAAGCGCGAAACCGGTCAGTGTCTGGTAGTTGGGCTCGATGAACGATGTGGCGGCTTCTGTGGAGATGCCGATGTAATGCAATGCCAGTCCGGGCACATTTCCCGTAGAGTAGTTGTTTTCGGCATCTCCTTCACATACTTAAATTTATTGTTTTCGTTTTTCTGTTATGTGGACTAAAAATTTAGTTACATCAAATTTCAGGTGGGAATGCAAGGTAAGAAAGAACTGTAATTAGTTAGTAGTCATGTTGTAAATTTTTTAGTTTAGCAATAAAAAAATATCTAATTTTAAATACTTTTTAGATGAGTCATTATTTAAGTTCAAGTGACGAAGATTTGGATGAGTTACAAAGAGTCTTCGCGGTACCAAAAAATGCAAAAAACAAGAAGTTTTATGAAGAAACTGTATTTGCACAGCAAAGGGAAGAGACGAAGCGAAATGTAAACAAACATCTGTAGGTGCGTTCCCGGAGTTAAAAAATCTTAAACTAATTTGAAGACGCGCTTGCGCATTGGTAAAATCCCCAACTGATTCAGTTTATGTTCCGAATGTATTCGGAATTGTCTCCGCATTTTTGCTATTTCATTTATTTCGATAGAAAGCATTAGCAACATTTATTAAACCATCTCAGTAATCTGTAAAAACTGACCATTTGACTATTGAATTTATTTCGAACATTTTTAGCAAGTTTAACTCCTTAGTAGGAGCAGAAACATATTTTGTATGTTAGGTTAAGGAGGATTAGTACAATTTCCGACTTGCCAATGGAAGAATAGAGAATAAAAACTTTGTTCCTTTTTCCTTAAAAAATGCACAAAATGGGCCAATCTAAATAACTAGTACTTTTCTTACTTTAAATAGATATGTACGTGATATGCTCACATTTAACATACTTATAAAAATAATACTTAAGAAAATAATGAAAAACCTTACCATCATCTTATTTCAAAATGTTCTGCTGTGATAATGATCGAGGTTTTGGTTTGCAGGGTATTGGCTATAATTCCTTTCAAGTTTGTAGGATTTTTTTGCATAGTTAGATTATAGAATAAGGAAACAAAAAAAATATTCCGATATTTAAATAAAATTAAACTAAGAACCTAAACTATTGTGCCCAACACTCAGTTGGTAAAGTGTATCTCTAATACCATAGACTAACTAATACTAACTAGGTACCTATATATTTGCAGATAAACATTATAACTGTGTGGCTATCAATATACGTTTTAATGTGAAACTCAGCATTTATTTGGTTGCCTGCAAACAGTTCAACAATAGTTTTCCATTCCATGTAAGAATGATATCTATTCCAATAGGAAATATATAGGAGAATATAAGTCAGCGCATTTCTTGCATCGCCGGAGTACATGCTAAGGTAAAATAAACTCTTTGAAACCGCAGAAAAAGGAACAAGTTTGCTAGGATTGGCGCAACTAGAATAATGGAAATATCCATCTGGCGAGAGATTACAAGGGAATCAATAAGGACTTCATTATATGATCCCCCGGCTTCAGCCCTAACAGATTTGAGGTCTTGATTCAGAATGCCATCCTTTCTGCAAGGAATAATCCTCGTATCGGATCCAATTTTCTAACGGATAAGTTCACTCCATTTATAACCCATTCAGAGCTTTAAAACTGATCATTTCATTTCATCATCAAGTTTAATGGTTTTATGTTTATTGCTTTGGTTGGAACTATATTCATGAGTTAAACGTATTGGTTAATTACAATAAAATTATATCATTCTGTTATTATTTTAACATAACTTTTACGTTTTACGTTATATACTGTATTTAATTGAATTGAAACGTTAAACAGAGGAAAATATACACCTGTTTTAATAATAATCTTACACGAAGGAAAACATTCTTGAAAGCAAACAAAGTTATTTTAAATTATAAATATCTTCTTTTTGTACAATAAGGTAACCAGGTAAGGTTGTTAAAATGTTGATGAACATTCGCGGGAGTTCTTAAAAGCTCCCAATGCTATGAGTTTTTTACTAAGGCCATTATTTTTTTATATAAACCATTGAACTTTACACTTTTCAAGTATCAACTTTTTATCACTTGATTAGATGAAACATGTTTACTGCATTATTTAATTTATTAGATATGTATGTAATGTATCGTGTGCAAGTTTAGAACATTTTTGCTAAATACTCCTTCGGCCATTTATATCGCAGGAAATCCAATTGTGGACATCATGTACAAACTCGTAGATGGTGGCACACATTATATAAATATGTCATAACAAATATGTTATTTTAAATGGAACTGCCTTATATATTTCACATATCTACATAGATCAGACGTTATAATGGAGTTGATGTTAATTTGCATAATGTTTCACTGTAATTGTTTCTGATTAACGTACATTCTTTCTCGCAGCAAGAAATTATTAACGCTTTGAAAAGACTGGTTGGCCCAGAAACTTTGGTTTTTGGTCCAACTGTTTCCAATAGTCTGGTCCAACTTGTCCAATTTGTTTTAAAATCATAATAATCACAATTTTTTGATGAAATAAAACATAAGTTAAGTAAAGTAAGTAAAGTTAAACAAAAGTAAGTTATATACTATGGAATTTTCCAATATTCAAATGCTAATTCATTGGCTGCCTCACGAGAATATCTACGCAGATTCCCAGAGATACGCAGAGGAAAACTTAGTCAATCCACGAAAAAGTAGAATATGCAAGAGTTATGAGGACACAATCATAAGGAAGAGTGGGCTTAGGTCAACACAGGTGTCAAAGTTAAACAAACACCATGTAGTTTTAATGAGTTTTAATAGATGTACACGTCACCCAAAAATTACCTAAATCTACGAAACAGTATTTCAGTTATTGCGGAAAATTGTTGTTTTTTTTTTCCAAAATGGCACCCTGTAACTCGTAAGGTGTGCATCAGAGAATTTTTTTTATAAGAATTTTATTCTTATTTTGGTCTGGTTCACACCCTGGTAAATTTTTGTACGCTCACATTGGGACACCCTGTATCTGAGAACTGGTAAAAATGTGGGACGAAGATGACGTACTGTTGCTATATTTACAGCAGAACCAAAGTGTACCAAATAAGGGCAATGTACCTCCTTTTCATTTTATTAATTCCAAGAATAGACATTTTTTTGTTTAATTATTTTCAAATACAACACGAAAAAGCTGGTAATTAATATCAGCTTGCTTTGTTCTTTCAAGGGTACTAAGTGACGTACAATTATGATATTAATTTTCTAATTTTCGGTAAAGCAATGGAGAATAGAGGATCTGGGACACAAGATTGGGGGTAGGAGTAACTGTAATTGTATAAATTAAATGATGTAAATGAATTTACTCAAGCACAGAATATAGCTTCAAGCCTCAAATTAAACTGAAGCAGAATATATATAATTTTAATGTCATGTGTTTTTACGCGATATGAATACAAAACGACATTATTTTACTTAATCTTATTGAAAAAATGTTACACAGACTTTCCAACAATATCGTTAACACGGATAAAGTTTTCCACATAACACTAGAGCATCTATACTGCACTCGACACGCGTTTCGCCAATCAAGTTGACATCATCTGGAGATAATTAAAAATAAAATCAGTTTCAATCATCTCAAGATGATGCCAACTTGGTTGGTGAAACGAGCGTCGAGTGCAATATAGTGTTTTGGTGCTATGCGGAAAACTACGTCACTGTTATCTTCACACCGAAGGTTCTAACCCCCTTCAAGATAACTGTATCGTTACATTTAACTTATAGAAACAATAATTTAAGTATAGTATCTGCGGCAAAGTAATTCTAGCTTTGTAAAGCAACAATTTTTTTACTTACTGACAGACCAGCACTGTAATTAAATTGAGCTGTATTGAAAGTATATTTAAACGATTAAAAATACCGAACACATTTTGTTATTAAATAAATTTCAATATAGGTACCTAATAAATATATAAATATTTTAATAAACCAGATGAAGCAACATTTAATATTATTTTTGAAGTAGATTTATGTAAAATTATTGAATAAAATATTACATTATTGCAAAATTTAAATTCCAAAGGAACGGAGTGGTAAATTATTTAACAATTTAATTATTTTTGTTTATTTATAGTTTTATCTGTCAGCTGCAGCCAAATACCATAATAATACCTAACAAAACTGCTTGTTGAGTATATTTATTTAATGCTATATGGTTTTAAATAATAAAAGTTACGTTTACCGTGTCAGTTTATTTTATTTTTTAATTTAACATCAAAATTAATTTTTAAAGTTAAAAATAACATAATTCGGTTTTAGTTCTGATTGGTGTATAAAATCACACAAAATTTAGTATATTATATATACGGCATATATGGCAAACATTATTATATTACTTAAAATTCACCTCAAACCATGGATATTTGTGAATGCTAAGGTGGAGAGTAATACCCTTAATAGATAATGACGTATATATGGAGGATCCGGTGGCACAGGGTTTAATGTTTCCATCGCTCAACCCAGAGGTCATGAGTTCGAATCCCCATTCCACCAGACAATTTTTAATTAAATTGTCTACTCGTAAATTGAGGCTTGTTTGCAGGTATCTGGTGATGGCTTAGGATAGACAAAATGTCAGCTTGGTATTAATGTGAGACATTAAATGAGTTGATGTTTGAGTGTCCCCCTAATCAATGAAGTTTTTCAGATATTCCTCATTTCTGCACTGAATGGTGGTTAGAACCTACCAACATAAGTCGTTCATGAGGCGAAAACGCAGCCCCCGAAATAATAATATGCCGCCGCTTCTCCCACACAAGTCTGAGTCTTTCGGTCTAAGCCTTGTGATCAGAATGAAGAGTAGAGATGGAAGCATCATCACGTATACCTATATGTATAGTATCAAAATATAATATGCTCATTTAATTTCATTTTTAATTTAATACGATTAATATATAATATGATAGATTGATAAGATAAAAACTAGGCAAGTCGCTATATATATATATATACCTAAATAATGTTGTGTGAGGATTGTATCTCGCCTTTATAGGGAGTATGATATGCTGTATAGTATTAACATTATAGAACTTCTTCATAATGTTTATAGTTTTAAAGTGTAAAATATAATTATTGTGAGATAGAGGGAAACACATGGTCTATATTTTAAATTGGTTTCACCTGCAGTGACCAAATAGAAGCTAAAGACGTTATGTAGACTCGCGATGGAAGAAAAAGATCTATCTAAAAGCATGTGTTTTTACAACAAAAATATAATTTTTCTGCACGAAAAACGAACTTTAACTACAACACCAGATAATGTAAATAATAAGTGTGCATAAGTAACAACATATCCATCAGTATTTTATATTTGTTTCTATACTTTTGCCCAACATTGTGTATGTGTATTTTTTATACATTTCTTGCAATAAATCTAATAAATGTATATTTATTTCTGAAATAGAAATCTTTCTTTTCATTTTTATCTAGTTATAAAATACCGGGATATCAAAAATTATCTTGGTCAAGGGTGGTTGTGGAATGTAAAACGTGTGTCTTACTTTAAATTTTTGAATATGTTTTGTTCTGTCAGAATCATGTCAAGTCATTGTGCTGAAATTTTCTAATCCAGTTTTTGAATCATGCCTCTTACCACACAGCACAAAATTTTCATGATTGAAGCCTATTTTCGAACGGGTGCGCTAGTTAATGGAAATTGGCAATACAGTCAACGTTTGTGTTTGGACAATTTTCGAGAGCACTTCCCAAACGTGGCAATATTACCTGACAATTTTTATGCATGCCTTACAAATTGTGTTGAAGTGTTTCGCGAAACTGGTTGTGTGACTCATAAAGAAGGTGCTAGTAGACCTAGAGTTCGTACAGAAGAAGTTGTCAATGACGTTCGTCAACGTATGGAAGAGGAGCCTGCAAAACCTTTGAAACGTCTTTCTCAGGAAATTGAACTTTCTTATGGAACATGTCATAAGATTTTAAAGAAAGACTTGAACATGCATCCATATAACCCCAGACGCCTTGCTTACTGCCATTGGTTTGTCAATAATTTAATGAATGACGATCTTCTGGACTTAACTTTTTTTTCTGACGAAGCGTGGTTCCACCTTTCGGGATACATCAATTCTCAAAATATGCGAATGTGGAGCAATGATAACCCTCATGTTTTTACTGAATCGCCACTACATGCTCAAAAAATTGGTGTTTGGATGGCAGTTTCTCGCAGAAGAATAATTGGGCCAATTTTTTTCGATTTCACCGTCAACGCAGAAAGGTACAGACACAACTTTTTGGCTGAATTTGTGCAACAGTTAAACGATGATGAACTTCGGTACGGTTATTTCCAGCATGACGGTGCAACAGCACATACTACACGAGGAAATATTGCTTTCCTCCGCGAGTTTTTTGATGACCGGCTGATAAGTTTGCATGCAGAAGTTGAGTTTCCTCCGAGATCACCTTGTTTGACAATTATGGACTATTTTATATTTCCTTACTTAAAAAACAAGAGTTTCGCAACTCCGGTAAATAATTTGCAAGAACTGCAACAAGGAATTGTTCAGCAATGTGCGACCACAACGCCAGAAATGCTGCAAAACGCTTTTCACAGCATGAGGAGGCGCGTCAACTTATGCATCGAACAAAACGGGGGACATTTCCAACAATTACTGTAATTTAGTTTTTCTTGTTACTAAAACCGTTATTTCATAATTTGTAGTTCATTATTGTTTTACAACTGAAATAAATAGGTATGAAATTTGTAGGTTATTGATGATGTGAGTGTGACAGTGACATAATTATTTCAAATTTAAAGTAAGACACACGTTTTATATTCCACAACCACCCTTGACCAAGATAATTTTTGATATCCCGGTATCTAGGTATAGTTTATCTAGTTTTTAACATATATTATAACATATTACATATATTATATAAGTAAAAATTTCATATTTTAAAAATCTTTTTGTATTAACAAGTAAATAATGTAAATAGTAACAGATCACGTTTACCATTTACATTATTTTATTACAGGACCAGTACCAGTATCAGTAATACCAGAAGTACCAGCATTTGGCAATATATCTGTGTATTTAAAAAACCCACATAAGTTATAAAATCCCCAAAACCAAAGCCAAAAGCTGTCTAAGAGGCGTTATACATTGAAAAATGCAGACGCACCCCATACTCCCGACAGTGCAAGAGCTAGCAACCGAACCAAGACCATAATAGACAATAGACAGTGTGGTCACGCTCCTAAGGTGTGTTATTCCTGTAACTAATACTACTACTATACTAGTACTATACACTACTATACTACTACTACTATAATACTTTTGTATTTTCCATAAAAACAGTCATTATACTTTGTCACACTATTGATATTATACAATAATCTTATAATAGGTTTCAGAATTTTGATAATCGATGATACATTTTTTTTTTTCAGTGTATTATACATACTGTGACTATTCAGATTATCTTTTCCACAGTGTTTAACCATTTAAATATTTCGCCTGTCTTGAATCATTCTGTATATTATAAACAACACGTTCATTTCAGATTAGTTAAGTAATTTCTAGCCTCTGCGTCGTTATACAGTAAATACGATTATAACGATTTCCCACTCCATGTTTTCAGCGCCCAAAGTACGGAGCTGGCTGCCATAATTGCGGCATTAATGGTGGCAAACTTGCACTGGCACTGGCAAGGACTTTTTGCCGCGATTAGTATCGCATTTAATGGCTGGATTAATAGTATGCTGAACCTCATGGTGTTTTGAGGAGCGCTGGATATTCTCTAACAGAGGACATACTCTCATCAATAATTATTATCTCTATGAGAGTCACGTAATTCAGAAAGTTCTGTAGTTAAAGAGGAAAGATAAGTGTTTTTGCTTTCCAAGACGTTTTTTTTTTCCAATACTCACTATTATACCTTGCATTTAGTATTTCAGAAATTAAGTAACCTTGAAAAATTTATTTATATGACCTTTTCTTCATGAAATCTATGAAGAAAGCGTTTCCGGCAATATTTCAGATTAATTGTCAGAAAAGTACTTTAGAAAAAGCACTTTTGAACGTCACTATCATTTTCAAGCCGAATCCATTCATAATTAACGTTTTAAGAAGAATGGGAGTTGAGAATTTTATGTTCAATATTCAGACACACCCAGAAGGTTCATACAAAATTCCTCGATTGAAAATAACTTCTTTAGAGAAAAATCGTTATAAACCCTGGATCTTTATTACCATATCTCATAGAATTTATTATTAGATGAATAGATATAATTATAGATATACTATAGATACAATGTACCCTATAGATACTACTTACTTACCCAATAGATACAATGCTTTCTCATAATATGTTTTAATTATTATACCTTTATACATAATGAAGGAGTTTCTTTGTCATTTGTCTGAATCCCCATGTTCCTATTGGCGAAAGAAACTCTGAGAATCACTGGTACTTAAAGAGTGGTCTAGGACAGTATCCTAAGAAATTTGCATAATTTTCTAGTTTGTTTACAAAGAAAATATGAAATAAGCAAAGTTTTGTTGTAAAACACCGGCCTCCCACAAACACTCCACTATTATGTTAAAAAATAACTACAAAGAATATAATATAAACATAATATCAACCTAGCAGAAAATATATGACAGTGAAATAACTATGCTGATGAGATTGAGAGTATACCTACTAAAATCTGGGTTGATATTATTTTTAACGAGAGAGATTTCTGTCTTTTTTCGTCGACATGATTAAGCTAGTTACAGTGACAAAGTATTATAACAATTGTTACAGAATATAAGGCTAAAAATTGATATACGTAATATAACTGCGAATCAATAAAGATGTAGACAACTGACTGAATTATTTGTTAGAAACTTGAACGATCCTGCAAAGCTACGAACTTGATTTATCGCAGACAGTGAATCCAGCAAAACGGTACAACTAGTTACACCACTAATGCTACTCTTGCGACGTTAATACAACATTTCGCCAACAGTTTCCCGAAAAATTGACTTCGTTTATCCACCACATAGTACTGACTTGATCCATCCTGATGCAACGCTTGGAGTTATGCTTTAAAAGAGAAGGTATGGAGCACATGTCCAATTTAATTGAGCATATAGTAGGTTTTACCTTTCGTATCACATAAAATTTTGGAAATGCTCCAGAAACAATTCTATAATTAAAAACAGTAATGGAACAATTTTATCGAAACGTGGTATCCAATCTTCAGTAATTATTAACTTGGTGGAGAGTAATTATTAACTTGGTGGAGATATGTTAATATTAAATAACTTTTTGAGTTTTTGGTATCCTTTATTTATTGCCATACTGTATTTATCCTGCTCCGCAATTGGTTTAGAGAATAACATCTTTTTATTGAAGTTTATTTCTTCTACAAGAAAAAATATATAAAATTTAACACACATAAACAGGTGGTTTCATTACGACGATCAATTAGCCGAATGTCGGAACCTACTCAGACATTATGCGTGAAAATTTGTACAGGGGGTTTTCAGAAATTTTGAATCTACTGAAAATATTTTCACTTGTAATACCACTAGAGGTCATATTATATCCGGATTTTTTAGAGTTTACGAATATTTTCTGAAAATATTCGTGAGCGAGAAAAAATTTTCAGGTATAATTTTTGATCTCGAGTGGTATTTGGTAAGAAAATTTCACATAGGTTCACATGGGTTTACAAAATGGGTTTACAATAGAAAAATGCTAGTTACAATATTTATTGTTTACTTCGTAGTAGTTCAATGTCGTTAAAAATAATAGGCTGTGATTTACCTTAAATGTCAAATTTTGAGAAAAATATGTCAGTTATACTTAAATAAGCGACCGCATATAAATAAAAAACATGTGATTTTTGAAGTTATTATATTTTATTTAGTCATTATCCGTCATTATTTAGTCATTATAAAATTCCGGTGTCATGTTTTATTATCTCAAAAAATTTACACTGTAATACCTTTCAGGGTACCCCAGCAGGAGAAATTTGTCGAAGAAATAGATAGGTTGTCATGGCAACGTTAAGAAATGCTCCCATTTTATTGGTTAATATTTGCACGAAATTTTCAATTATAATTAATAATAATTACTGCGCCCTACTGATGACATATGTACCATTTAAAAAAAATGTGTTTCTTTGGCTCTAAGTCGAAAAACATGTAGAGGACAACCTGTATAATAAAAATCACATGTGAGTGGCGCTACAGATAAGTAGATACATTGGTATTAATAACAGGGAAATATTAGTAGGTACAACGTGTTTCATGGAATAGTATATTATATACCTAGGTTGAGAAGTGAGCTATTATTGACCGAGAAATTTTATATACAGGGTTATTAAGAACCTATCTAAAATAAAATTTGGGGATGTTCAACATACATGTAGAAATGTGGTAGTGCAAAAAGAAATTTTTTTGGCGGGGTCTGAAAACTATTTAAAAATTTTTCATTGCACGCCGCTGGATACTGGTCCACTGTAATAGTGTGCCGTTGGGACTGACAATGCAAACTAGCTAGCACGAAAGAAACCGGCGCGCCCGGCGCAAAAAAGATTTGCAGCGTTTTTACTTTAAAATAAACTTAAAGATAGATAGGCGTTCCAGGTACAAAAAACTTGTTTACTGTTTTTTGTCGGAATGTGGTATATCCGATCTCGTTGAAGTACAGTTGCCCAGCTACGTAGTCCTTTATAATGGTATAACTTTAAACATTGTTTACGAGAAATCCTAATTACTTTTATTACAATTTTTTTTGGTGATATCGATTTCTTATTTAAGGATGCACATATCCTCAAAGTTTTTTATATGGGTTCTGAACAACCCTGTATATATATATTTTTCGATATAATTTTCGAGGTAAATAATGGCCCTCTCAAGTATATATAGTATTTTTTTTTCTACTAATAGCCGAATTAACACCAGAAGATCTTATTTTTATTTTAAAATCAGACATTTTCCCCATTACTCAAACATATCGAAATATCAAGTAGGTGAAATGTCAAACTGATGCGTGAAATGTTAAACTGATGGGTTTCAATAAAATTTATTATTAACCTAGGTAAATAATGAATTATTATTTACCTAGGTTAATAATGAACTACTTCTCATTACAAAAATGAGGTAAATAATAAGGTTTTCTATGTTAGTAGTAAAAAAAACAATTTTATAGTTTTTTAAATTTGGCATTGTTGCCCCAAATAAAATATAAAATTACGATTTTCTCAAAACCAGAGGTTTTCAGAGAGGATAGCAGTAATTTCTGGTATAACTGGGCCTAAAATTGAACGTATACATATCTTTATGTATGTTTCAATGGTAATTTGGAGGGTTATGAGTTTTAATTGTAAGGCAGAAAAGTGTGGTATAAAACTGTGTGGTAGAAGGATATACTAGTTTATTTCCAGAGAGAAAAAATACTTCTAGTGCATATACATGTGCCTCATATGGTAGGTTCCTGTAAAAATATGCCTTCAGAAACCATTTCCCACAACACATTTTATATATTTCATATAACAGATGTTAATTTCAACAGCAGATTAAAAACTAGATACTTATATAAGAAAATTACACGTTATACCATTTTTGTTATAAAATATAATTTTTAATGAAATAAAGAGGGTGTTGTGTTATTGAAAGATAATCCGTTACGTCAAGACACGTTATGTAAGAGAGCGGTAGAACAATTTTATATTTTGCTACTATTTTTATCAGTGTAGATTTACAGCCAGTCATTTAGTTAGTTGTAGGAGGAAACAAATTATAAATTACACGCTGAAATTCTAGATTTTCATCAATAATTATTAACTCTGTGCAGAGAATTTGCCTTCATAAAATTTTACGACTTTGAGTAAATATCCTTAATCAGATTGATAAAATCTCATGTAAAATTTAACGACCTGTAGCTAAGTTAGGAGCGCGTTAACAAGTAGGGCTTTGCTTTGATTAAAATCTGTAGCGACTTTAATTTTATGTCCTCCACGCAGATATTAAGTAGGTATCTTCTGTGCAGCGCTGGTAGAATGTGGAGCAGAAAATTGGATATTGTAAATTACGACAGACAGTTATAGTTCTACTAAACAGGGGCGGTTTAAAGCTCTAACGGAAAAAATATATTAAATTGCGTTTTAAGCGAAATACCAATTCAATATTTGGACTGCGAGTTTATTGTAAGGAAACAGAGGAATTGTTAAAATTATTATTTTAATAATTCGTCCCATCCAAATTATTCCTTCTTTTTTTAGGAGTATTTTGCCATAACTCTGTGTAAATGTTTTAACGAAATGATACTTATACAGCGTGTTTCAAATTAGATGCAATGACATTGGCATCTTGGAAACCATTTGAGACTAGGAATTGGGCAAAGTTGGAGTATCTGGTGACTAATGTCTCAAAAAATCAGATCACGTTTTGAACCTAAAAACCATCATCAAACTGATCTGGGTCTGGCTGTATGTCTTAACAAAAGAATAGCGAAAGTAAAAAATGAACAATAAATAACAGCGAAAAGTAACAAATTAAAAATAAATAACAACTAATTAACAAAAATAAAGAACAGTTAACAACAAAACAATAAACAAACAAATAATAATGCATAGTTAATAGAAGAATAAACAAACTATACCACTCACAAGGAAAAATGCTGTCGAGTGACAAAGATATTAATGGAGTTATATTGGAAAACATTAAATTGGTGATAGTTCTGAAGAGAAGAAACCTTACTTAAAGAAACTATTTATGCCATTCGATAGAGCGTAAAAATTGCTATGAGAAAGTTTAATTTTTTTTCAAAAGCAAACAAACAAACTTGAAATTTTACAAAAACTAATTTTCAAAATTTCGATTTTTTTCAAATATCTCAAAAACTAACCATGTTAGCCTTGATTTTTTTATGTCATATTATTGGTCACCAAATTACGCAACTTTGCCCCAATATAACCTAGTCTCTATCTCTAATGGTTTCGAAGATACAAATGCTATTGCATACAATTTGAAACACACTGTATAAGTAATGAGTTAAAAAATTAATTTAATTACTTAAATTGAGTTTAACAGGTTAAACAGGTTAAAACATAAAAACTACGTATATATATATATATATATATATATATATATATATATATATATATATATATATATATATAATAATGATAATAATAATAATAATTTGTTTACTTTAACTATCAGTAGTCATATAAAATGAACATATCGATAAACATTGTAAATAAATCAGCGGAAAACCTACAAAAGACAGGGACTTTTGCAAACCAGTAATTAACTTATAGAAAAACAAATAGCTACCTGAATGTCTGGTACATACAAAAAGCCAAAAACTTGTGGGTCTGTGACAGCTATATAAGGTATGTGACATATATAACAATAATAATAATAAAAATAATATATAAAACATTTTCAGTAGTGGTGAGAAGCATACCGTAGTGCCCTCTTTGGGTCTTTGCTAGTATCTGTCTGACAATTATTGTCAAATTGACAGACAGTTAACGAGCTGCTTTTCCACAGGCGCCATTACAGCAGTGACCTCTGTTGTCTTTGAGGAAGACAATCCTATTTATTTGAAGGAAATGCCGAAAACAACTACTCCATGGGCAATGTGCCCCGACTGGCATTGCAATGTAAAATGGATAATCTCAGTTTTTTTTCCAAATATTTAAAAATGAATATATTTATTAGTCTTGATTTTCCCCATGGAAGCTACTTCTTATCTCTAATATAATACAAAGCTGCTAAAGCCACAGTCCAAGCAAGGCACATCATCAGTCAGTGGGATGTTAAGATTGTTATATTTTGATGAAATGATTTATAAAATCAACTTATCAATATAATGAGTAACAGTCACACGGTGATTGATTCCACTGATCTTGTATTTTCGCTTGGATTCTTATTCTGACTTTATCAAGAGTTTCTCTCAAGAGTCGATCATGATTTTTGGTAC
Organism: Pogonocherus hispidulus; assembly: GCA_963924545.1. Taxonomy (NCBI): domain Eukaryota; kingdom Metazoa; phylum Arthropoda; class Insecta; order Coleoptera; family Cerambycidae; genus Pogonocherus; species Pogonocherus hispidulus. The sequence continues at coordinate 83,724,876 of OZ004693.1, forward strand.
CATTTTGGACCTTAATTATTGGTACATCATATTTTGAAAAGAATCAACAACTGGTATATATCTTCTACTTTGATAAGAAGGATGTTTGTGGCATAAAACATTAGTCAGCGTATTTCGCAGTTCTGTAAAGTATCTGTTAGAGTAAAGAAAAAGGTAACAGAAATCAAGGAAATATTCAGTTCCACACAGATTGGAAAGAAGTCAGCAACGGCTTGTACAGAATGAATAATATTTACTACGGTTTCAAGGCATCTCAGTTCGTGTAAGAAGAAAACTGACAGCACATCTAATTTTTTAAACTCAAAACTATTATTATTAGTATATACACATTACCCAAATACCATTGAAAAGCTTTAAGTACTCTAAGTTGTTGATGTTTGTTTAAATCAGTTTTAAACTGGTTTGAACTTACTGTGTGGAAGGTCAGTAAAGACCCTTTTTACACATATATTAGTTACCCGATGATGATGATTAACCGTAAAAAACTGATCTACATCTCACTAACTTTAACTTCATACTTGAATAGGTTTAGGGTATGATTTTCGTTTTGTACATTATGTAAACGATATTAATGAAGATTTTTTTACGAATGGAAAAATAAGGATTTATAATAAATAAAAATATACTTATAATGTAATTCCACGTAGATTTGTGTAACATTCTGCATATCGCCGCAACTAGAATAATGGAAATATTCAGCTGCCAAGAGATTACAAGGAAATCAATAAGGACTTTATTATGATCCTCGGGGTTCAGCCTTAACAGATTTGAGGCCTGGGTTCAAAACTGGATCCGTCCGAATAATCCGCATATAAAATCCAATTTTCTGACAGATAAGTTCACACCATTTATAACTATTCAGAGTTTCAGATTGATCCGTTTAATTTCATACTGCTGCTCAGTTCGCTCCGGTCCTTTGTAAGTTTACACCGCTGAAGCAGATATTACTAGCAGACATACAACAGAATTATCTTAGTTTAAAATCTTCCATTTTACACTTTGTTTAAAACTTCTACAGGGTGTTTCAAAATATATACGCAGGACTTCAAGATGTTATAGCTTGTCCAAAAATATGAAAAAAAGTTTCAGTTAACTTACCCTCGAAAATGCACCATTTCAGAGATACAGGGTGTTGAAATTGAAAAAAAAAATTCGTTTTTTGCGAATATCTCCGGAACCGTTTATTGTACAGAAAACAGCTTTTGTAAGCATTTTCTACTTATAATAAACTATGTTTTGTGTGGAACTTTTTTTTTTAAAGTCATAGTTGGTGAAGGTTTTGAAGGGGTTGCGGGTGTTTTTCTCCCCAACTTCTACGCTACTGGAAAAATTGCGATTTTGAGACGCCCATTTGAACCGCCAATGTTTTCTATACAAAAAAGATACTCTTGGTCATAAGGTCTAAAGTCGATCGTTTTCGAGAAAAATCAACTTTTATGTTGAAAAACATGGTCAATTTTTTTAAATAAAATTGACCATTTTGAAAAAACAACTTTTGTATCATTTTTTCATTTTTTTTTTAATTTTGCAATTATGAAGTTAACGTTTGGTTTTGTTACTTGTTCTAACGTTTAAATAAATTTTGTTTAATTAGTAAGAAAAAAAATTTCGTAGGTAGGTAGGTAAAAATATTTTAAAAAATTGACCATGTTTTTCAACATGAAAGTTGATTTTTCTCGAAAACGATCGACTTTAGACCTTATGACCAAGAGTACCTTTTTTGTGTAGAAAACATTGGTGGTTCAAACGGGCGTCTCAAAATCGCAATTTTTTCAGTAGCGTAGAAGTTGGGGCGAAAAACACCCACAACCCCTTGAAAACCTTCACCAATTATGACTTAAAAAAAAAAATTCCGCACAAAACATAGTTTATTATAAGTAGAAAATGCTTACAAAAGCTGTTTTCTGTACGATAAACGGTTCCCGAGATATTCGCAAAAAACGATTTTTTTTTTCAATTTCAACACCCTGTATCTCTGAAATGGTACATTTTAGAAGGTAAATTAATAGGAACTTTTTTTCATATTTTTTGACGAGCTATAACATCCTGAAGTTCTGCGCATATATTATGAAACACCCGGGCACAGCCTTGGTAAGAAAAAATGTAAATGCAATTTTTAATAAAATTTGTTTTTGATTTCTCAATAACTTTAAAGCATTTGGCTATTGAATAAACCAAATATTTTAACACAATCTTTTTAAAATACTGAAAAATTGTAGTCAAGATAATGTCGCATTGTACAGCAAGGAATATCCATGAACAACGTATGTGGAGGATTTTAAGGAAGTTTCTAATTTTTATTGCAGAAAACATGGTTTAAGGTAAGTGTGTAGTTGCGTTCTTCTTCTTAAGTAATTTCGCTTTACTGTTATACGGATCACAAGCCAACACTGTTGGGTTGTTTATACCATGTAAATTGGCGACCTAATTGATGGATTTACAACGCCTTTGTTTCCGAGTCTGCATGCAAGTTTTTCATTTTTAGGAATTAGTAAAATAAGTACAGTTAGTGGTAATAACTGTAACAGCTAATAATTGTAATTCTGAGAAAAAATTGGTGCTGTTTTAGCTACTTAGTATAACTACCTATTATAAATTCTGATTTGATTTCTTCTGAAATGATAATCATCAAATACATGTTGGCGGATATTTTTGATCGTTCGGTAGAACTCGCTTTAAAGAAAAACCCAAAAGCTCATGATTTCCAAGATAATGCAAATATTTAGAAAAACTGTTGCAAATGTGATAAAAAAGAAATGACATGCACTGCTTTAGCTTCTTACAAAGCTATTTTATTATATAGATTTTAAGGAAGATGAAAAGGAATTCAACTTTTTGACAAAAAAATGTTATAAACAAAGGATTTTTAGAACCATAATCGCAACAACAAAATATAGGTACCTCCCAAAATAGGAAACACACTTTGCTAAGGAACTTTGCACCTCCATTTCCTAAGCACAAATTAAAATTCTGGGAAGAACTTGATATCAACAATGAAGCCGATGATACTGCCACAACTTAGAAGATTTTAAAATTTTTCTAAATGTAAAGTGTCTCTATTACTATCTTTTAATGTTAAAATTTGAGTAAGTACTTTTCCTCAATAAAATACAGATTTTCTCTTTTCTTATTTATTATTTTTCGGGTACTTTACTTAAGTATGTTAAAATTCGAAAATTTATTTACGGTGATAAATTTTAATCTGGTTGTTTTATAGTGAAAATGTGGTATTATTTTTGTACAAGATATTATTTTTCGGGTACTTTACTTAAGTATGTTAAAATTCGAAAATTTATTTACGGTGATAAATTTTAATCTGGTTGTTTTATAGTGAAAATGTGGTATTATTTTTGTACAAGATAAAAATAAAACATATTTTCTTTAAGAATTCTGTGTTTGATACCGTTCTACTTACTGCTAAATCAACTCGCCTACTTTTAGCTTAGCCCAGCTTTTAAGTCATCTTTTTACTAAAGTTTTCTCGTTTTGTTTCATATAATACGCACCACTGGTAGTACGTAATTCCTATTTAAAACAAATATTTTATTGAGGAAATGCGTCATTTTAATGCCATTTACGTTTCTTATACTTGGTAAAATTTAAATATTGCCTAACAAAAATATCGTAAATGCACCTAATTTCCCTGAAACTGGTTTTATTTTAAGGTGACTCTTTTTAAATGGTCACACTTTAAACACTTTGGGGACACTTTTTAATTAACTCCGAATAAAATCATAAGAAAGGCAACAATTATGTTTGCCAAATAGATTTCTTGTTAATTATTTCTAGCCAAATATTCACACGCCATTCTAAAAACTTAAGTAAGTGCAGTTACGTTGTTATTTCTTAGGTCGTCGGTATAAGGTATAATAATAGTTTCAATGACATGCATGTTCTATTCATGAGCAACAAAAATGGTAAATTGTTGTTTCGAGTAACTAGTGTTCGTAGAAGAGGTTGCTCGAAGCAACACGATGCAGATAGAGACAAACAAAATTCAGACATAATTCCGCCATCATATTGTTACGCCGTTGGCGCACAAGGGGGTAACTTAGAAGTAAAACACTTGCTTTATTATAAAAACTATTTAATTATAAAAGATGGTTATTGGCTTGCAACACAATTAGGTAATTTCTAGTTTAATTTACTACAAAGTAGTGAAGGTAAAGGGAAGTAATGATACAGTCACTATAAAGTCCTACCTACATCTTTCCAGACTTTGGAGGAACTTTGGGCAGATGGTCACTGTTAGGAAGCCAGCACAGAACTTCCCTGCCCGGTCTATGACCCTGTTTGGTTAGGAACCAATTGTTCCGCAATTTTTCTGACTACAGTTTTGCCATTTCATTGGCATGGGACTTTTAACTTTCCTCGGCAATTATTGCACACACACCAAATCAGCAATTTAGAAATTAATTGATTTTATTTTCATATTTGATATACAGGGTGACATATTGTTATGAATAAAATTACCAATTTTAAAGTATTGAATTATCAGCTACTAATTTTTTATTTCCTTTTTACTATCGTGACAATATGATACCAATTATTTATTTTCTTTCGAGTTTAGCATATCAGTTAGGGACCCCTCTACAGATGACATCTACATTAATTTGTGACAACGTTGAGTGGCATTTTTTTTGTCACTCAACGCTGTGCCTATTTAGTCTCTCAGACGTTTCTCAGAAATGTATTGAATATTTTTATTACGATGCACAACATAAAAATATTGTCTATAACTTAAATGTGGCCAAGGTCCTTTAAAAAAGAAGCCACTAACCAACACCCTGTAGTCCACTAGAGTGGACTACAGGGTGTTGTGGCAGCATATCTCGCTCATACTGCTTGTGTTGAATCTCCACCTTCGGAATTGGCTATGTTTATAAGTATAGGGTATTATTTGTCTATATTTACCTTTAACTATAATAATAATAATAATAATAATAAGAACTTTATTCACAACAGCAACATTTTTTACAATGAACATAGAGAAATAGAATAGAATAAAGTTGGATAACCGATAAGTGCGTACGCACTTGTTTCGGTAAGTACATAATTATAAAGTAAGTAAAAATATAATATCTGTTGTAGACATACATATATAAAACTAAGACATGGAATAAACATACACAACACACACAAATATAAAAACACGAAATTATAATACAATACCATATAACAGTGCAACTCTAGATAAGTATCTAGAATTTTTTTTTTTTTTTTTTTTTTTTTTTAAATTTCCTTTTTTTTTAATTTTATTATTATTTTATTAAATTGGCTTGAACTTAATTTTCAAAGTAGCCAGCAATAATGGTTTTTCTATTTTTAATAGTATATTCTTTTAACTGCTTTTTGAAGACGTAAATATTGCTCACTGCTTTTATATGTTCTGGAATTGAATTGTACAACCTTGGAGCCATACCAGAGTAAGACCGTTGAGTACAAGACCTTTTCATAAGTGGAGCTACATAATATCTATTTTGTCGAGTATCATATTCATGAGAAACAACTAAAGCTTGATGCCTATGTACGTGACATCTACTTCCAGAGCACAAATAATATAATTGCCTTATGTCCAAGATCTGTGTTTCCTCATGCAAGATGTCTGTAGGATGCCTAGGTTTTTTAGAAAATATTAATTTTAAAATCCTTCGTTGCATAACCTCCAGAGAGTGAAGGTGAGTATTAAGAGCTGCACCCCACACGAGTATTCCGTAGCGGAGGTGGCTTTCAACTAACGCAAAGTATAAACTCTTTAGGTAATATGCAGGTAAGAGTTCTTTTAATTTTCGAAATTTGTACAGAATTGTCCGTAATTTATTCACCAGATAGGAGATATGCATATTCCATTTCATATGTGAGTCTATTATTAAACCCAAATATTTTATTTTAGTTACCGGTAAGATATTCCATGTACTTGTGATGCATAAATGATCAAATGGTGGAGCGCCAAATGCGTTGCAGCTAAAAGGTAAGTAGTTTGTCTTATTCACATTGATTGTTAATAACTTATGATCCAACCATTTTTTTATGATTAAAAAATCAATTTCAGCTGTTTGTTTTAACTCTTCCCAACTTCTCGCCTTATAGAAGATCGCTGTATCATCAGCAAAACCAATAATGCTTCCATTAGTTCTCAGCGAAAATAATCCATTTATATAGATGTTGAACAAAGTTGGGCCAAGCACTGAACCTTGTGGTACTCCATATTCAACTGGTCTCGGGTCGCTATGCACACCATCAACCCTCACTATCTGTTGCCTATTGGAAAGATAACTCTCCATAAGTTTTAAACAGCCATTTCGTATCCCCATATCTTCCAACGATTGCAACAGAAGCCGATGGCTGACCGTGTCAAAGGCCTTTGACAAATCAATGAATATACACAGACACTGCTCACCATTATTAAGAGATTCTACGATTTTTGATGTTAAAGCTATGGCTGCATCTTGGGTGGATGTTTTTTCTCTAAACCCATATTGTTGCTTTGAGAGTAACTCATATTTATCTAAGTATGAAACAAGTCTACATTTAATCAATTTCTCAAATACCTTCGAAATGTGCGTGATTAAGGATATTGGACGATAATTGCTAGTATTAGTTACATCTCCGTTTTTGTGTAACGGGATAATGACGGAACTTTTGAAAAAAGACGGATAGATGGAGTGTTCTACACATTTATTTAAAACATATGTTAAGGGTTCAATAAGGAAATCAGAAATTAGTTTAATTGTTTCAGCTTTTATGTTATCTACCCCAGCTGCTTTACCATTTTTTAGATTGGATATAGTATTCTTTACTTCAGCTATTGTAATGGCTGTAAACACAAGGGAGCTAGGATTAGACATTCTGTTGTTCGTGAAACTGTCATCTTTTATAATTCTGTTTGCTAATTTTCTGCCCATCTCACTAAACCCCTTATTAAATTCGTTAGCGATATCTAATTTATTTATTAGTGTTTCATCCGTGCCTGTACATTTAATACAATCAATATTTTGTTTATGTTTTTTTGTGTTACAAATTTGCTGTACAACATTCCATAACGTTTTGGTGTCTGTATTTTTTGTATTATTAATCTGTTTCATGTAGTAAGTTGTCTTGGCTTTTTTTATTAAAGAGGTGAGTTTATTTCTATATGTTTTGTAGTTATTTATCATTTCGACGTTATTAGGATGTTTTTGTATTTCTGCGTACATTTTATTTTTTACGTCAATAGATTTTACTAATGCGTTAGTTGCCCACGGAGCTATTTTATCGTGGTTTCTGCGTATCTGCCTCTTCTCTGTGCATATGTTTAATTGACTTATAATAATATTCATAAATTCCGACGTGGCAGCTTCCGGATCATGTGCAGTGTAAACCGAATCCCAATGAATATTTGAGAATATATTTTTCATTTTATTGTCGTTTATATAGCTTGTGTACCTACAAGTATTTTTTTGTTTCATTTTAGGCTCATCAAGTACTATTTGGAGTATTGTCGTGTAATGGTCTGTAATTGTTGTTTTTAGAACTATCGGAATTATGTTTTCAAAGTTTTTGATATTTGTTTTAAGAAAAATGTGGTCTATACATGATCTACTATTGCCTTGTACTCTAGTGGGTTCATTAATTGTAGCGCTATATCCAAATTCATTAAGTATATTTAGATACTCAGCACTATGTAAATCATCTGGTTGTAGCAAATCAATATTTATGTCTCCTATAAATAAACTATATGCATTCTCGTGTTTGTCATATTTTTCAAGGAACTCATATAAACTAATGTTGAATTCCTGCACACTAGAGTTAGGGGATCTATAGAATGCTGTCACTACAGTTGATATTTTACTATTAAGGTTCAATGTAATTTGTAAAGCATTTGTGTTGGAATCCATAGGTAATATTGCATAAGTATATTTTATATCAGTTCGTACATAGGCAACAAGTCCGTCATTTTGGTTGTAATAACTCTCATTATATAGAATACTGTATCCCGCAATTTTAAAAACATTTAAATCAACTACTTCCCATGTCTCGCTCAAAATTATACAGTCTATCTTAGTATCAAGATTATGTAGCATCACCATAAACTCGTCAAGATTCTTGTTGAGACTACGTATATTCATTTGAAGAATTTGAAACTTACTATTATTTTCGTTTATTTTCAATATTTGTGAGCATTCATCTGCCTTATCAATAGTATACGTAGGCACTTCACTAATTTCAAAATCACGTATGTATGGATCCATTTTTAACAGTTATATTTAAGTATTCAATTTCGGTTCTATTACATTAGGTAAAAAATTTCTATACACTAATATACTAAACTAACTATACCCTAAAGTAAGTTATCTAATTAAAAAAAACTATAACTACAGCTTAAAAACAGATAAAGATATAACAGACGATAAACAACTATACATAAAATAAAAGAAATAGAAAAGAAAATCACATGGAGAATTTTGCTAATTTTTTTTTTTTTTTTAATTCAGCCTTGTTCTGCCGGCCTGCTGACGTGTAGAGGGTTTTTTGGAGTTCTTGATGACAGGTGTTTCTGCGTTAGGTTGTTGTGATTCTACTGTGTCACGGTCAAAAATCTCTGTTTCGAAAAGCTCTCTCGGTCTGGTAGATTCAGGGGTCGGGGGGGCACTGTTTGATAAATAATTCTTTGAGTCTCCTTCGATCAATTCTACTGTAGTATAAGCAACGTTGTCAACATATAGTCTGTTGCCCTTTATATAAGCTGATCGCTTATCTTGCTTAGCGAGATTTAAATGTTTCTTCAGTATTTTGTAATCTTCTCTTTGTTTCAGTGTTAAATCATTACCTACAGAAACCGTTTTACCCTTAAGTTTGTAACAATTCTTTAAAATTTGTTTTTTCTTCCAGTACGTTGTGAAGATTATTTTCAATGGGCTACTTTTATTCTTGCCAAGTCGATAAAAATTATTCAAGTCACTCGGTTCTAATCCTACTTCTAGTAAGTTGTTTATATCTCTACATATGATTTCAGTCGTTAAATCTTGTTCTGGTTGATTTAAGCCGAATATGATAATGGCGTTCTTTTTGTTTTCCGTATTTATGTTTTCTAGTTCTTCTTTAAGTGACAAGTTCTCCTTCTCTAAATTCTTTACTTTGTTTCTTAGACCCTCGATCTCTAATAATAGTTTCGTCTCTGATGCGTCAATTTGTTGCTTGAGTTCGCACCTATTTTTTATTATTTCATCGTATATTTGCTTAAGTGTAATCTCCTTGTCTGGCATTATTAGACTTTTGAATTTTAAAATTATTTTATTTTTCGTGTATGGTCACCTTAAATTTTTTATGAACCCTTTAGAAGTTCTATTGATAAGATGTACTGATAAGCTGTAAGATGTTTTTAGTGAGTAGGTGTATCTATTTAGATACATACAAATATCCTATAAATCTCTATTACATCTCATAAAATACACATATCACTCTTATATCAACACAAAAGTTGGACACCAGTATTTACTCTATGTTAGCTGCTATTTTGCCATTTATATTGCTGTACATACCAATAATTTTATTAGATTCTTAAGAGCGTCCTACCAATGTCAGCTTAAGCTAAGGCAAACCACACACTGTATCGAATGGTTACTATGAAATAGAGGTTATGAAATTTCTGTGGTGCTTTAACTTAATTTAACTTAACATAAAACCCGTGATGTATAGCGAATAAAATAAAATATTCGAAGACAAAGAACCCGGTATCAATGCACACTTTTAAAAACACATAGTGAAAATAAATGCAGTAATTCAACAAGCTAACGGTGGATTTTTAGTTTAACACTAAAAATAGTAAAACTGACATAGTTTTCCGCATAACACCAAAACACTATACTGCAATCGACGCGCGTTTCGACAACAAAGTTGGCATCATCTGGAGATGATTAAAACTGATAAGTTTATACTTACTTTTTAATTTCCCCAAGCTCAATGTTAAGGGCAAGAAATTTTCACTTCATGAGATATAATTTACCTTATATAGCACAGGGTGTTTTCAAGAATTTGGTTTTTGTTAATTTTTTCCTTTTAAATACCATTTAAGTTCTTTTTAAGGAGTTAGTTCCCACTTAATTTTCAGTTATAAGAACTTGCATAGATGCCTACCTATGTATTTATTATTTAATTCAAAATATATATCCATCGTATTTTTTTTGTAAATAATGGTTCTGTTACCAACGTTTGAACTTAAAAACATTCATCAGTTACACGAAATTTATATCTTAACCAATTCCTTTTTGGCTAAATGATGCTTTAATTGAACATGAGGGTCTATGTAGATTTTTGTATGTGAACTGAGAGAAACTAAGTAATTTATTTTTTGAATATCTTCCTATATCCTAATAAAACGCAGAACCGATTGTTTCTTTAGAGTATAAAATAAATTAAATACGTCGTAAGTTGCATACAAATACACCTATATTTATAGTGGTACTGAGTAAACTAAATAAAATCTATCAAGGCAGCCACCTAAGAGAATATTATGTCTTTATAATTCCGAATTCCTATCGGATGCCGCTCGAGAAGCCAATTTAAAATATCGACTGCAACAAATATCAATTTTCAGCCCTGGATGGGCTGGCTCTCCTCCGCTAGGTGTTCCTAATAAATTTCACGTTTAAATGTCTCTCCAGAAACTGGCTGAACTCGTGATGGTGGGTAAGAATTACTCTTATGTTGTGGGTTGCGGCTATACTGGTTTATTCAGTGTCAGGCGGAGCATCACGTTCTATGCGACAACAATTGCGCGAGTATCAATCACACTTGGATGACGCGTTGTTTACATTTAATTAACCTCCGCAACTTACCGTTATACTAAAAATAAGTGACGTTCCATAAAATACTAAAACAGTCATACCAACGACGCATTAACTAAATTAGAATTGTGTGAATACTATATTTTAGCCACAGTAACCACAGAAATTAGAAACTAAAAACCATTTTTAATAATGATAATAAAAAAAAATAATAATATCAAAAATAGTAATAGTAATAGTAATAGTAATAATAATACTAATAATAGTACCAATAAGCCTGATGAAGTCCTCCTCGACCATCAGCAAAACAATGTTTGTCATAGAGTTCTCGGCTCCTGCCGGGACCATCATTTTCTTGAAAGGCGAGGAGAAACGGACGAAATATCGAGATCTTCTCTTCGAACTCCGCAGAGACTCCATCCAGAACATACTGTGAAGCTTGTGGTACTGATAATAGGAGCCCCCGGTGGAGCAAGAGATACACTGCTTTCGGAACTGAAGATCATACCGGCATGCCGAAATTCGGCAGATTTTCTAGCCGGAAGAATGCAGAAGGCGGTCGTTCTGGGCTCATTACGTCTACTCAGAGCACATGATTCCCGGACTCAAAAGTTACTCACACCACGGACATGGGGAGTAGCTACTGTTAACCACCAGCGGCCGACCCTGAGAATCGAAGCCAGGGAACCGGTCGACTGGATTTCAACAAAAAAAAAATAATAATGATGATGATGATGATGATGATCCACCTACATATATAAATAAAAAAACACACACAGAAATGGACAACCTCCCTTTGAAAGCCTCAGGTTTGTGTAGAGGGAGGGTACACATGAAAAAAACGCAGACACACAACCATTCCCTGGGAGAGGTACCATTTCTCCCCTGGCAAGATTCGAACTCGCGCCGCGATATACCATTCTGTTAGTCACAAGCTACCACCCAACACCTAACAGACTGAGCTATCGCCGCGGCAAAAATATAATAAATAAATAAAGGACTATATTCTTTCTTTCTTCTAAATTTGTTATTTGTTGTACATTGGTTAGTTACGTTTTTAAGATATCAATAAATTGTTTCGTTACAGACTTTAGAGATCCAAGATAGTGAATATATTCTCCCAAGATATAATAATTTCTTTCATTCGAGTGTTAAAGTTTTACCTTTGAATAAGTAACATTAAGTTTATGGTTAATAAAGTTAACCTTGTACTATTCGTTAAAAACTACTTGGAGCAAAGTAGGAAAATGATATACGAGTATAATATTATTTTTAATGACCATTGGTAATATGTTATTAATATCGTAATTTGCTGTGTTCTAAACGTATATTTGAATTGTGTTATACGCCGGTGGGTTTATTAACAGTGGATAAATAACCGAATTCGTTTAGCATATGTCGATAATTATTGTGTTTCTCCTGGGAGTCAACTAATAGATCATTGTCAACATCATCTGCAAAGATATTCTTTACCAGGTCGATGGTGTTCAAAGTATTTCTGTTAACTAGATATAGGTAAGTCCGTTAATCACTTTATTTCTATGATGTTAATGTTACAATCTTAATCGTCTTTAATATCAATGATTACTGCATCATTCTGATTAAAATTACCTTTATTTTAAATCATGTTGAAGCCAACAATGCAATATGGAATAGCTCTGGATCTGATAACTGTCTAATTTCAGGTAATACAATGCAATCCATAGTAGAATCTAAATTGTTTAAGTTTAATTATTTTTAATAACAGTTATGTAAAAAATATAATACATATTTCAGTTGTAATTAACATTTTAAACAATGTGGAAGTGTCAATCCTTACAAGCAATCTAACTGCCCTATCGATATTCATAAAAAGAGATGTAGGTACTTTTCCGCTACGGGAGATATTTTATTTATTAGTTTCAACTTTGTCCACGGTCATTAATCAGATGATCCAGCTGATCCACCGGAACTGGTATCCTGTAAAGAACGTGAGAGTCCTGTGAATCCTGCGGCGGTTTCAAGGGTCAAACTGTCTGGAGAGTACCAGCTGGCGCAGCATAACGGTAAGCTGCGTGTAATGAAACATATCTGTCAGACATTAGAGCAGTCCATGGCACGGTTGATTAATCTGAGGAGCGACTAACCCCAATCAATAGGCGAGCGGGCGGAAAGATATAACTTAAGGGGTGACACCTAGTTAAATTGTAGTTATAAACTATGATTCATTAGCGAAATCCTATTAAAGCCTAGAATTGAATATAGTAAGGGGTATTATTTCATCCCAACTTGGTTATGTTTAAGGGAATTAATAACTTGTATTTATGACCGATACCGAGTGGAACAGGAAAGTAGCTCCTTATCTTTATTTCGAGACATGTGAAACAGTTTTGCAATATGCACATAAAACCAAGAACTTCACGTAAAGACACCATAAGTGACCCTCACATCTCAGATCTGAGAGGAATCGATCTTAACTTATCCTAATCACTTAGGATAGCTCTGAGGTAGTTTTCTACATAACACCAAAATACTATACTGCACTCGACGTGCATTTCGCCAACCAAGTTGGCATCTTAGGACTTAGAATAGCTTAGGATAGCTTATATATTTGTATTTACCTTATATAGCCTTTATCTATTCATTTGCTGTATCTTTTGCTGGCGAATATATTTACGTAGGGCATACTATAAAAATAATATATAAAATAATAATATGGATAAAATAAGAGAATATATCATAATTTATATGGAATTGTATATATGTATGATTGTCTTCAATGTTTTATACCAATTGAGCTTACGCTGATGGAAATTTAAAATAGACCACTGCCGCATTGGAAGGCAATAAAGCTAGTTGCATTCTAACCGTATTTATGTAGGTATCTGCACTATTAGATTGAGTCGAAGAATGTATATGGAGTTTTCATCACATTGTCCATTTAATTTAATTCAGGGACTTGTTGAATGCTGCACTTGGTTCTATAGCATCAAGATGTTTCTGTTCACTATAAGGCAATTATGATGCCAGGAATGAACTCTACATACCAGATATTCTTCGAATGCAAGATTTGGCTCAGTAGAGTGAGAATTACAGTAGAATGTGTTCATGTGAAGTCTGTGTTCGGTAGGTACTAAACATTTTTGTCAACTTTCCTGATGGTTCTGTCATTTAAGGAAAATGAAGAGTCGTAGCATTGACTTATATTCAGTTTAGGAATAGTGGCATATTTCGATAGGAAATATGTCTACTTCACCGCAGCATGTATGGGATAAAATTAAAAAGGACATCAAAATCAAATATCGGTTTGAAAAGTTTGAGAGAAAACAATACAGAAAATTATTAGAAACATGTGTTAAGGTAAAAAATAACACAAGAATAAACGTTCCCCGATTGGTATAAAAATTTAAAAATACAGCAGGCCTCTTTACAAAGAAGTTAGAAAGAGTTTACAAAATTTAGGCATTATTGGAATATAATGATTGTATATTTAATGCACAGGGTTCTTTCTGATAATAAATACCAACATAAACGGTACCAGTCAAATAATTAAAATAATAATTTGATGTTGCGGGAACATCGTAAATACATCTTTTGTTTATTTAAATTCGAGTAATTTAATAGTTATTTAGAGTCAGTAGCAACTGGTTAATTTTCGTTGACAACGACTAAAATATTTGTTTAAACGTAGTAGCAGAAATAATAGTACCCCAGTACAGATTGCGAATGCGTTGGCATATTATAGGATTTTAAATTAGTAGAAATGTCAGCTGGTTGTTTATGAAAATATCTCCTGGAAACATATTATTTCATAAATACTTCCAACTACATTCTTAAAATTACTTTTTAAACTTCTATAATTTACCTGTGAAGACGCAACTGTAACAAATAATGCTTGAAGTTGAAATAGATAAATTACTTCTACTATTATCTAGTTATATTCCATTAAATCACACTTTTTACAATAAAAGGCTGACTGCTTTCACAATAAAAGGCGTAAAATGAATTTTTAATACTAGTACTTATAGGGTATCATTTCTTTTTGTTTTGAAGCAGTGAAAAACAGCCAGGGTTTGTTTTTAATCTTATTTGTATTTAATTATTACAGTTGTATACTCTATTTAATTATTACATGTATTATTACAGCTGTTTGTTAATGAAACGCCATAGGAAATTAACAGTTTAAACAAAACTTGTTTATTTCTTTGCCATTTTCAAATTTCTTAACTGTTACGCAAATCCTTGGGGAAAAATTATGGAAAAATGCTTTTAAGGGTAATAGGGATGTTCCTCTCTTATGGTTGAAAACTTTAAGTATGTAATAAATACAAATACTAATCCAGATTTTCATTCCAGATTTGGCTATTCATGTTTAATGCCACAGAGTAGGAGTAAGAAAACCAAATTTAATGGACGAAACCAAATTGAGTAAAAGTAATCAACTCAATAATAAGATTATAACTTTTACACACTTACATGTATGAAATTTTCAGATGTGAGACGAAGCCAGAAGTAGCAGAAAATATTAAGCGAATCCCCTTCGTCCCTGGTAGTAAATTCTTCACTTAAAAGTAGTTGTAGTTACGAAGTTAAATGAAGACCTATGAAGATCTACTATGAAGACCTACTGAAGATCATAGCATCGTAATAAAGCATAACAATAATAATAATAATAAAGATCATCACCGTGATAAAATAATTCCATTAAGTACATTTTACGAAGATTTACTCTTGTCTGTATTATCTGTGTGAACGATAATGATTAAAATTTTCGCAGCTAGCAATCAGTTCTTTGGTCCTTGGTAATGCCAAAACCGATCGTCTGCCGTCTTAAACTTATTAACTTGTGGTGCATGTCAAAAAAGGGTCATGTCATTAAATTAAATATAAAATTAAAATATTTTCAAGATTGTGGCATTTCCGGTTATACCGGAAGTAGATGTTAACTTGCTTATTTTAAATAGGACACCCTATAAATTATTTCATGTTAAGATTCTAAACAGATCTCTGTGTAATATCCTATAGATAAGTCATAAGTTTTTGTCATAATTTAAAATTTTACTTAAAAAATTACGTTTACAGACCGAAAAATAACTACAAATTTTGACTCCACGGGAGCCATTATTTAATATGGGGTGGTTTTTATGTAGAGAGAGACCTACTTTAGCAGATTTCGTTTAATATTTTGCTAATTATTAACACAGGGTGTTCAGAAAAGCAAAATCAAAATTAAATAATAAAAAAACTGTCAAAATTCCATTTTCTCAAATGAAAACTCCCGGTTTTATAACTTTATCTTTTATCAGTATTAAAAATTCGGTTAACTTTGTATAATATTGTCTACTACGAAAATTTGTAGTTTCGAAATATTGCCAATTTAACATTTTTCTATTACAAAGATACAATCGCTTTTAAGATGAGTTACTCTTAGTTAGTCATGACGGCCTTAGAAAACAATCAAGTACTGAATAACTGTTATTGCCACCATACTTGATTAAATTTATCAATAATCATGCTTAGAGACGCTTAAATTATACAAACTAAGATTATTTAAATCTTGATCTAAATCGTGATATTTGCTAGTCGATATTAACAAAAACAGAAACTATCAACAAAAACCGTTAAACAAATTATAAGTATTAGAAAATTGATTTATAGAAAAAAAGACAATAAGAATTAGAGAACGGAGTTTAAAAAAATTGGGTTGAAATTGCCGTCCTTGAAGTGCCAGACATTTTTCACATCTTAACAATAATTCTTAATGGATCGCTTTTCAAATTAATCCAGGATTTAAATTTTCAAATTCATTTCAACATAATATGTAGTACCTATTTTTGCAATAGAAAAATGTTAAATTGCCAGGATTCCGAAACAACAAGTTTTCGTAATAGGCAATGTTATACAAAGTTAGCCTTATTTTTAAAGCTGAATAATATAAAATCATAAAGATAGGGAGTTTTTATTTGAGAGTTTTTTTAATTAAATTTGTATTCTTCTTTTTTGAACAACCTGAAACCAGTTTAGAATCGTGTGTATAATCTTAACATGAAATTTGTTATTTCATATTATAGGGTATCCTATTTAAAATAAGTAAGTCAACATCTACTTCCGGTATAACCGGAAGTGCCATAATCGACGTTGGTATGTTACCAGATAATCAGATTTTTCCTAATTGCAGTTTTTTCATAATAGATCGATGGAGTTCACGGTGAGACACCCTGTATTTTTCAATTTTGTCAGACGTCCGCCAGACATAAAGACATAAGCCATACATATATCAGGCCAGACATAAAGTAACTTATAAAATTGTCTGCCAATGGAGAAATGCCATCTAGACTAGTTTTGTTAATCTTTTTTTATAAAAAAATTTTGAGATAAATGTGGGCCATTAAAATCGGTACTGTTACTTTGACAGGCCCCTGCTCAGAAAGTGCTATCGATTTTTTCGTCTGCCGATGCGTTTTTGTTCTTATCATAACTAGACGAATCGACTAGCGCAAATATTTTTGTTTGTTAAGGTTATACAAAATAAGGTTTAACAAAACCTTAAAACCACCATTTGTTTGACATGCATCCGAAGTTAATGCTGCCACTTTGAGACTGCAGCCAAAGACCAAAGAACTTATTTTTATTTCCAAAAATGTTGGGTCTGGCCGGGTCTAGCCAGACCAGGCCAGACCCGGCCAGAATCGACCAAACCAGATTGAAGTCGGGAACAACAATGGGAAAATTACAAAAACATTTTATTAGATCACAGATCACCTTCCATTAGAGATGGAATTTGAGTAGTAGATGACAAAATAAGGGAGGCGGGTCCAGGATAACGCACGGAAATGAAAAATAACGTCATGTTATTGCCACTAGTGACTTTCATAATATTCATAATAAAATATTTCATAAGGTGATACTGTACTTTTGTTAACATTACCAATACCAGTACCAATCATTTTTGGTACCTACTTAATTTAAACTAAATGAATTATGTTGATTGTATGAAAAATTTTGCGGCTTAATTTTTTAATAGTAAATATTGATGCTTATATTGAAAACGAAACATATCTAATGGCCTATCCCACCTACATTAATAAAAATTTTAGATGTGCTTAAATAGCAGAGTAATACTTATAATGGTTATCTGTTAACTATAATTTTTCTATTTAATGGAAATTATTTAAATTTTAAGTAGTATCAGTGAGATTAGCTGTAAGTGGTCAGATAAATGAGTGAAACTCCTCACGTTATTATGAAATCAAATTCCTCATACGAAGAACAAGATATAGTATTTTCAATTTGTTAAGTTATACGGCAAACCGGTTAGTTCAGATCAGGTCTGAATCGGTCCGAATTGGCCCGAACCAGTCAGGTCCGGACAGGCCAAGCCAGGCCCGAACCGACCATGAAAGGCCCGAATCGGCTAAGCGAGGCCCGAAGTCCCGACTCGGACAGTCGGGCCTGACCAATTCAATTGCAGCCCGGCCCGGCCAGGTATTACTAAGCATCCGGCCAGGTCCAGCCCGGCCAGTAAAATATGCAAATTTTCCCGGCCCGGCCAGGCTCTGGCCTAAAATCCCAACTCTAGTCAGCTCTCGTACTAATAGGAAGGAGCCCTTAACTTATTTACTTGTTAATTTTGGAGAACCTCCTTTACTAGACTTACTACTTCTCTGCCTCAATCTAGTACGCATCACGGTGCGTGCCATTCCATCATAAGTAAATGGCAAGTAATAACCCCGGCAATGTGACTACTTCCACAGCACACAACAAACACTCATATTTCAGGCATTCTCATTAACTATCAACAAAGCACCCAACTGAAAGCGCAATATATTCCAAGCCGTAATACGCAGATGAAAGCCAAATCAATTACTATACTCTAAAATTGAAATCCATAATCTGTGTAGAGCGGCGTGTGGCAAAAAATATTAATATCAACAATACTTCGACGGTGCGGTCTATCACAATGGCTCCTGCAATACGGAGTATCGATTTTTTATTCATCCCTGCAAACGGAATTTATGGACTGCATTATCTGAAAAGAAACCTATAATGACTTCGTTGGTGTTCATGGCAGGTTGCAAATTAAACATAATTTTCGCCGCCGGCGGTTCTACGTTTGTTGGAACTACGAGCGAGAACGATTTATTGCATGTTTCGTTAGGGTTTTCAACAGTATTGTGATGAAACATTTGTCTAGTAAAGAATTGCGGCAGGACTATTGTTTAGTTATACTTGGAAAAAATGCATTAATTTACTTTTGAAGTACAGAGGCGTCTTGGAGATTCTAACAAAGACCAGCGGGATTCAATGTGCAAACGATGTATGGGCACAGTGCGGCACATTTCAGAGTGCGGCAATTTTTCGGCATTACAGTGTGCCGCAAAGCGGCATATATTAGCTTTGTTAAAAAAACTTTCTGATAGTTTACAACTTGTTTTTATTATACAAGCGAATTTTCGGATCTCTGCAAAACAGTAGCTTAATTATTAAAGTGAATACTCGAACCGGATGGTTCTTTATGAAACATCGTGAAAATAATTGTTTTGAAAAAAACATTGATCTCATTTAGATGTTCCAAGAAATATATAAAATAACACTCTCTATACTAGTATTTCGGCTTATTAGACCTTTTTCAATAGAGTAAATGGCCGCATTCAGGGAAACATAGCACTCCAGCGCTTTACCGCTTCACGTTCGCTGAATCGACATTTTAAACGCAAGCTTAAAGTGACATATTTTTCAGTAATTCATATTTTGTAATTAATATTAATAATAATTAATATTATCCATAGATATTTTGTGCGTAAACCCATAGACGTAAACCTAAACTATATTAATTTTATCTCTTGATAGAACTATTCAGCGATCCAGCGGGAAAAATATATGTTTTACTGCTTTAATAAAGCGCTGCAGCGCTTTAATACAGCGCTGCAGCTATTTGAATAAAGCGCTGAAGCGCTGCGGTTCCCTGAATGCGCCCAATGTCTATTACTAAATGTTTCCAAGCGCGTTTTCGTTATTTATTTGTTTACGAACACCTACCCCCAAGAAACAGTGAAGGTCTGTTAAGAATAAAGAAATGTCTGCGATTAAGCATGGACCACGGTAGAACAACGCAGAAGATCTACATAATTCATATGACATCGACAGTGAAACATTGCAAACGATTGGGAAACATAAAAAAATTCTCTGTAATAACCAATAAATTCTTGTAAGGATTTCGATTTTTCGAACATTTTATTTCTCTCTAGTAATACACTTGGTGCAAACGCTCCCCAAAATAAAATAAAGAAAAAATGTAGGTTAAGCTTTTGAACTCCATTATATACATTTTTATTCGAGTATTATATTATTTGAAATGTTACTGAGGGAGGGTCGCCGAAAATTGTTGGAATTTTTATTTATATAACAGCGAACCGCCTCCTGAAAAGGCAGTTTGGCGAAAGGGCGGTGGAAGGCCTCGACAACAATGACTAATTCCGCTTTTCCAATTTTCCGTTATGTTTGAGAGAGACTGAAAATATTTTTACAAGGCATTCTGGAGGCAGACGTGGGGGAAAGGACAACGCTTTTGCCCCATTTAATATTATGATTCTAAGCTAGCTCGAGATAATATGTTTGCCTTAATTTCGATAGAATATAATTCAGTTCATTACACGGTCAGTGAAGAAGGTATACAGGGTGTACCACGTAGATCTTCAATTAACCTTTTCTAGAATACTGCGCGCACTGGAATTCTGAAAATTTGTATACAGGAGTTTCTCGCAATTTTCCATCGATTAAAATATTGGCGTTGAGGTGCACCTTCCGGTTCCAGCGGAGGTTGATGTTAACTAGCCTATTATAAATGGAATATGCTATTTTTATTCCGTTTTTGGATTCCACGTTAAATTTTAACGTATATTTCATAAGCATACCCTCTCCTTATTCTTATTCGTTCTCTAGATATTTTGATTTTTTCGAAAATTTCTCAAGAAACATACCTAGTTGCATTTATCTCGTTCTATCGTTTTAAATTTGTAATCTAAACACTTTAAATTTTAACGGAGTAAATAATAGGTAAAAATTGATTAATAAACTTTTATCAATTATATAGATATTGTCCTCGATCTGAATCACCCGGCTAATGCTAATGAGGGCTTAATAAGTCGACTGCCCGTTATTTGCTTGTGAGAGTGTTTGACAGTAATTCATCTCGAGGTTGGAGGTTTATAGATTCAGTCTATATTTAATAATTGCCACAAATTATCTACTTACACTTACATTTTCTATTAATATACAGTCTAACTCATATACAGTAGATAAGCAATCTTACTTTAAATAATTATATTCTGTAACTATAAGTACACCTTAACTTATAAAACTTATTGAAACTCGCCCTGTATAATAAACCAATGTCGTAACATTGATTTAATCCGAGAGTAGTCTATTGCCCACCGGCTTATTCGTATCCCATCACATTATTTAATAATATACAATAATATATTGTATACATTAAATGTATACAATAGAGTTTCATTTTTAAAGCGTCACACACACACTAATGTGAAATATGCCAGAAACAGATCTGTAGGCGGACTTGCGAACCTGTATTCTAAAACGTGTCAAGAAACTGTATTCTAAAAACGAAAAACCACCCTGAGACGTTACCTAAATCTAGATGACCTAAACCATTGAGTTTATAAACGTCAAAGCCTAAACACAATACCAGGGTTCGTGTTTTCATGCTAGAGTATGCAACATGTTTGGTTTAAACAATATGGAAAACTTTCCAATGATACCGTCCAAAAAAAAAAAAACAGGTATTGCAAACAGTCTAATCACAATAGCTCGAAGGTCCGATAATTGTGTGAAAGAGAGGGCAACATATTACTATTAGGTAGGTATCATTAGCGTCAAGAAATTATTTAAGTTTCTAAACCTTTAACATAATTTGGTTCAAGAATTACGAAAAACGGAAACATTCGATTAGTTACGGAGACAATATAGTACCTATTTACATTAATATCCCACGCCTGATAGATGTTACGCCATCTTAGATTGCCTACAGAATTGTTTGCGATCCCATCTCTTCGAGCAAATCTTATATAGATAGGAGTCGACAATTTAATGAAAAATTGTTAGGTATACGTGGAAATGAACCCGCCATTTTTGGATTAGGAGGTACACCCTGAGATACGAGAGGTAACGCGACCATTAACTGAATGTCATTGCTGAAGAGCCTTCTGCATAATAAAGGCATATATAATGGAGAACTTATCTGCATATTCTATAATGAAACGGAAAAAATCAGCATTTCATATTATATAGTAATATGACGGTGGACTTCAGTAGATATGAAATCTTCTGGAGATGCAAATCCCAGAAAGTTTTTCGCAAGTGAAAACTATGCACTTGGATAAAACGCTGCTTAAGGTCACATACGTAGTCACTTAGAACAGGTGACACCTTAATAAATCTGGAAGATGTAGTGTCGGTACTTTCTCAAACCAAGCCAGATGTTCTTATTTTTTTTTAATTTGTTTATTTAACCTTGGCCTATTTCCGCGACTAAGGCCAATCACCGACGCCAGGAGACGAGCAACCCTCAACCTGGAAATTTTGGCGAATCCTCACTTTTTATAACAGGGTAGGGATCTTTTACTTGCCTATCATTTCATAGACAAGGAATCTCCGGATTTACATCCTATCCAAAGGATGGTACGTCTTCTACGCAAACCTCGTCTAAGTTTGCATAGTTTCTGTGAATTCACAGACGTACAGGCCACTAGAAGATGCGGGTAGGCACCGCGGGGCTTCCCTACATGGTTACCGATCCAAGTACTAATCGCAGCCAACCTTGCTTGGCGTTTTTAACGATAATATGAACGCCAACTTGCTACCATGGCTTGCCCTCAGAATGTTCTTATTCACTCAATGGATATCAATGGATATGAATTCTGCATAATGTCACACCAGTTTTGAAATTAATTTCCATAAACCAAACCATACATATACCACTGAGTGCTTTTCCAACTAAATTATACCATGCAGAACACTATCTACAATAAAATTGTTGTCCAAGCCAATTACTTAATGTCCAATTAATTATTGATGTCATATAGTGGATAAATAGAAACTAATGAGACTATGTGGCGTCACAAGGTATATTATAACATAAATAAAAGACGGAGAACTTTAAGTGGGTATAAATGTTAAATACATTTGACGCCACTGCCTTTATTGGTACAAGTGGTACAAGCAATCAGTTTGTACTTAACTGATACTCTACTGAACTGTATTCATTTTGAATCAAAACTTGTACAGTGAGATCGAGAATCCATCTATACCAATGCTAATATGATTTATCACTTTATCTGTACAAATTTTGTTTTAACACTCTTTGGAGTTTAAACATAATTTTATTTTTTATGGAAACTAGATGACTTACACTTACTTAAACTAAATCACTATTAAAAAACGTTGTATAGATGTGACGTCTAACATCACACCCATGATCTTATCTCGGAACGTGTAACTTATTAATGCTGTTGTTCAACAAATAACAATTTCCTTCAGTCTCAAGAGGTCCTAAAGTAATCTGTACTCACCTATAACGGTGAGATTGTACCGGAAACTGCGGGTCTGTGCATTCCGGAAGTCCACTCTGCAGCGGTAGACGCCTTCGTCGTGCCGCCGGATGTCGTCGATGACGAGCTGCGCTGGCTCGGATACTGTCCGGAAGTAAGCCCTGGAGCCGAATACTTCCGGTGCCGACCAGTGGCGCGCCTGCGAGAGGGGCTTTCCGCGAACATCGAAGCTGGAACAGACGATACAATTAGTAATAACAATCACAATTACTCAGTACAATATATATTTAGATCAAAATAAACACTTATGAAGAAAATATCTAACATTTCCTGTAAATAAATTCTAGCAAGGCTGTATGATACATATTTGCTTTTAAAGTTACCCATATTTCATTCCATCCCTTATTTGGTAACTGGAAACCGGTAGCCTAAACATACTATTGTCGTTTGTTTTTAAGTTATACGTTCCTTGTAAATTAAAAAAAAAATTCTACGTCCTTTGGCATCGGCTCAATGAACTGTTGCGACGGATCAGTGAGCTACTAACCAATAAAGAGGGCTATATGGGAATGGCCTTTGGCACTATTCATACTATGTTTACACTTTGCAATTTCTAAACTCTCAAATGCATCCAGCTGTCTGGAATTTGTTATATTCCTAGTTCGTACTTATAAGCGCATGTTGGGCGACCCTAGACTTATCTGTTCTTCTATATTTGAGATGAGCCATAAGTTCCTAGAATCTAGTTTGAAATGCTCTTCTAGTTTGTCCAACATATATTTATAGAAGTCTTACAGCTAATTTCTTTTTTTCCCCGACTTTTCCTTAGTTTCTATTTTGTCTTTTGGATTGCCGAAAAGTTGTTGCAGTTTATCTACCTATGAATAAACTACTTACATCTCCGATCAAATATATATAAATAAGTAATTGCCTATTTGTCAGTATATAAAATAATCATGTCCAAGAATCACAACAACAAAAAACACAACCTCAATTTAAAGAAATTTCCTGTCACAGTGCCCAACGGCATGGGCGGCTATGTTTTAAGGGGTGAAAATAATAATTATAAAACTAAAAGTACTTACAAATTAGAATATTTTATTTTAGTAAATACAAAGTTTAAGATTTACATATTCAAGAACAACAATTTATACACATATGTGTATAATATTTACTACACTATTTATAATAGTACTTAATATTTACTATTAAAAAACAATTGTAAAATCATTGACGATCCCTCTCGCGATCGCCGATTCTACGTTTATGCAACGCTACTTACCTATGTAAGCCACGCCCATTGGTGACAGTCACAAAATCCCTAACAATTTAAGCGGTAAATTCAAATGGCATTTTGATTGGACCAAATGCTTGGGCACTAATGTAAACAAAAAGCTTTTGTTTTAAATATTGTTGGTCACAAAACTGTGTTGCTATAATTTGTCTGTATAATATTTGGTCGGATACTTATACAGGGTTTTTCACGTAACCCGTTCATTAGAATATTTCAGAGACTACTACGATCTAGATTTTGAAACTTGGGGCACTGGGGTTTTTGAGTATTCTCGTTTCAAAAAAAGTTATGACGACACTGTAGCACTTTCGGTTGTACCGGAAGTTAGTAGTAACTTCGTTATTTTAAATGGAAAGGCATAGATTTTGTTGCATTTTTGAAATCTACGGATTTTTTTAGGACGTTTTTGTTAATATATCTCTATACCAAAAATGAACAGTTCTGTAGATATTTCGATTTAAAAAAAAAGAAAATTGACGATACTAAGCCTATATTGTGAGTGTAATATCTAGAACTTCTAAAAAGCTATAACTTTCAAAATTGAAGCAGTAGTAGAGGAGACAAAGGGCTTTCCAAGAATGTACTGCTTCTGTCGATAGTCCATACGGGATGTTCAAAACTCAAGGGTCAATGTTAAAAAGTTCAAACACAAAAAAGTTTTTTTTTTCAAATGAAACACCCTGTGTTTTATCCCATCAGTAGATGCAGAATTAAATTCTACATCGATTGGTATACGAATTCCCTATACCTATCTCCAACAGTTTTTGAGTTATATGCAATTATTTATGTGAAAGAAACTTTAGCATCGATAATATATATCTCTAAATTTTAAAGAAGGCTGGGATGCCAAAAAATTGAACTGTGTTTGTCAAATTACTTTTAGTTGTTGAATTATAGCAGCAATTATACAGCAGAAATTTTAAATTTATTTTGTATTCGTGGGGAATTTAATAAAATGGCTACAAATTGTTGTCGTATTTTCACTCATTTGTAATTATTTAATTTTCTGCTGTATAATTGTTGCTATAATTCAACAAATAAAAGTAATTTGACAAACACAGTTCAATTTTTTGGTATCCCAGCCTTCTTTAAAATTTAGAGATACATATTATCGATGCTAAAGTTTCTTTCACATAAATAATTGCATATAACTCAAAACCTGTTGGAGATAGGTATAAGGAATGCGTACACCAATCGATGTAGAATTTAATTCTGCATCTACTAATGAGATAAAACACAGAGTGTTCCATTTGAAAAAAACAATTTTTTTGTGTTTGATGTTTTTAACATTGGCCCTTGAGTTTTGAACATCCCGTATGGACTATCGACAGAAGCAGTACATTCTTGGAAAGCCCTTTGCCTACTCTACTACTGCTTCAATTTTGAAAGTTCTCTTATTAGAAGTTCTAGATATTACACTCACAATATAGGCTTAGAATCGTCAATTTTTTTTTTAAATCGAAATATCTCCAGAACTGTTCATTTTTGGTATAGGAATATATTAACAAAAACATCCTAAAAAAATCCGTAGATTTCAAAAATGCAACAAAATCTATACCTTTCCATTTAAAATAACGAAGTTACTACTAACTTCCGGTACAACCGAAAGTGCTACAGTGACATCATAACTTTTTTTGAAATGAGAATACTCAAACACCCCAGTGCCGCAAGTTTCAAAATCTAGATCGTAGTAGCTTCCGAAATATTCTAATGAACGGGTTACGTGAAAAACCCTGTATACATATATCTTTAAAAAGTTACCAAAACCACGGGATAAGCGAGGATTTTCTGTTTCATTTTGAAAAGTCGAGGAATTCCGAAGTGTCTCTTTAAATTTACGTTCCTTAATTATTTTATCAATTAAACTTACAGAATATTCATTGCTCGTAGCTATATCCCTAATCAATGCCTTTTCTTTTTCAAACCTCTCATTATTTGGGGGAAGCTTAAATAGGCGATGATCTATTAGAAAATTTAAACTCGTCATTTTGTATTCAGCACAATGGTTAGAGTCTTTAAGGATATATCATAAAGTACCGGTATCTTTTCTGTATATGTCAAATTCTAACTTATTTTCAATATTTCTAATTGTTAATACATCCAAGAATGATAGTAAAACTAGTAAATGTCGACGAATAAAGAAAAAGTATAAGCAATAAGTTGATAGCCGAGTCACTGCACTATAGCAACGGGCATTACAAATCTAGCATTAAATAGATACGTTTTGGTGGTAGCATTATCTGGACAATCGAAATGCATCGATATAGTGATACTAAATAACATGTAATAGATTTATGCCGCGTTCGCAGAACATAATATGGGGGCACGATATGATAATTGCCATGAAATATAAATCACATTAAACGGCTTAACGAATGCAATCATGGAATGGTACATAAATATTAACAATACTTGTCAGATTTGCCAATAAAATACCTTCATATATCGGCCAGTATTATTCAATCGGTGGACAATGGCAATGTCAACAAGCTCAAATCAATTGCGGGGTTGTGTTACAATTGCTCGTTTATTGCCGGCATGAAAACTTTTCCCCGGAACTGGCCGCTGTTCGATTCTGCAGTTAATGAAACTCGTTTCACTCACTTTTTTATATTTTTAGAGCTGCTACATCAGATTATGTGGCTGATTTTTATCAAATAGTAGAAAAACCAATGTATTCTTTAAGTACTTCAATAAAATAATCTATACCTAATAATGAATAGATGTTTAACGTGTGCCAGATATATTGATAAATAAATTGCCAGGAATTGAAGCAAACATATTTTTCTATTAAATATACCTCAATTTTTTAGTTTAAGTAAGCCATTGGAATATGATCTATTCCGAAATACACCTATAATACTAGAAGAAATTACATCATGTTGAAATTCTTCGACTTATATGGTTTATGAATAAATAGCTCAACAGTTAAAACGTACATATCCTTGGAAAAGATCATTGTTAGATACACAGATAAAAAGAGTTTCTTCAATCAAACGTATCAATTTTCTTGAAAAAAAAATGTAGGTATAACAAGATGAATTTATTTATTTTGATTTGATGAAAAAGTTTTTCATTTAAATACATTGCAGTTCTTAATTTATTGTACAAATTGGCCAGATTTGTTTATGTTCAATAAATTTCTTGAAGTAAAACGCATCATTATTTATTGGCATCTAAGAAAATTTTTAAATAAACTGTACACGCAAGCGCAACTAGAAACTCGTTAGCATCATTGTCTGTGCTGTCTCAGTCACCCGTTTTCTGACTGTTGCCATTGTGGTTGTTTCAGGTTGTATGTTGTTGTGTGAGTGCATCAGTATTTATGTAAAATTATAGATATGGATGTAAAGCAAATATTAGAATATTGGAATCTCAGCCATTTATTGCCTATTTTTCAAGGTAGATAATTGTCATTAGTGTTATTCAAGACTTATCTTGTTGTTAATTATTATATACCTATAATCTGTACATACATGTTCATATAACCGACTTAATTTCTGATTTCATGTTGGTATATCATTCATTAAATTTATTTACTCATTTGAATAAAGTAAACCAATACAATCAAGAGAAATAGAACTACATTGTGTTTAAAGCAAAGTAAGCCAAAATGTGAAAACAAAAACGTAAGTAAGAAGGGAAAGCCAATTAGTTTTTCTGATTTATTTGTCTTCCACTTTGCCTGACGAGTTTTGTATTAAGTAGAAATTTATAAAAATCTGTGTATCTATAACATACAAATTTTATATATACCTACCTACCTATTTTAATTTCTGTACCAATTAGTTTTTGTTGTGAATATATATTCAAAATATTTTCTCCAACCAAGAAAATATTTTCCTCTATAAAATGTTTGGCTTTTGCACTCTGAATTTGAGAATTTTGATCTAAAAACTTACTAAGAATTCAAAACTAATCAGTTGAAACAAAGTTGTTTTGTCATAAGTCCAAATTATTTCTTGAGAAACCTATCTGATATTTAAGGTAAACAAATTTGCGTTTAGAAATAGATTTTTTTCGTTTTGGGACTTCAATTTTAATTTGGTACTTACATTTTTGTTTTTTTTTATTAACTTTTATATCATAAAAGAGCAATGACGTAACTAACTAATGAGGATACGATAATTAATTGCTTTTGAACTTTTTAATTTTCGTACCATAAAAAAAATTGTATACCTACCAAACAAGTTTAAACTTCAAGTAACATCAAATACATAATACCTCTGAAGAGATACCCATACTAATATTGTGAACTCAGTAAAAATAATGCAAATACATTTAAGTTGGATTTCTATTTTATTTTAAAACCAAAAAGACTAGTAAGGGCCTTTATATTTTGCTCATATTATGAAAGTAAATGATTATTTAGTTTAAGACTATGTATAACTAATAATGTAATATTAGGTAAAGTGGATACTCGAAGCGGATGGTTCTTTATGAAACATCGTGAAAATAATTGTTTTGAAAAAACATTGGTCTCATTTAGATGTTCCAAGAAATATATAGAAAACACTCTATATTTCGGCTTATTAGGCCCTTTTCAATAGAGTAATGTCTATTACTAAATGTTTCCAAGCGCGTTTTCGTAATTTATTTCAATACGAGCACCTACCCCCGTTTGATCCCACCATCTTTCTGGTAAAGCCCGAGTTTTTAGTACCTTTTCTAAGAAGGGCGAAATTGAAAAATCTATCTGATCATTCTGTTAGATCTGTTAGAGCAATTAGAAATTAAAAAATATTTAATTATAAATCCTACAATTTCGCCCTTCTTAGAAAAGGTACTAAAAACTCGGGCTTTACCAGATGGTGGGATCAATCGGGGGTAGGTGCTCGTAAACAAATAAATAACGAAAACGCGCTTGGACACGCGGACATTACTCTATTGAAAAAGGCCTAATAAGCCGAAATACTAGTATATAGAGTGTTTTCTAGATATTTCTTGGAACATCTAAATGAGACCAATGTTTTTTTCAAAACAATTATGTAATAGTAGGTAATATATTGTTAATATTTTATTAATAGAAATATATGTTGTTTCGCCAATAATTAGGTAAACTAAGCCTCTATTTTTATTACCTACCTTACATTTAGAACTAATATTTTGAAAAATTTGTTTTATCAAAAAAACATTTGTTTTATTTTGTGTTTTTGACGAGAATGATTTTTTAACATTTTATTTTTCATATTTATTTCTATTGGACTGAAACTAATAAGAGTATAAAGTCAAAAACTGTTTAATTGAAAGAACATCAATTGTCATCTTATTGCAGATAATTTTCTATTACCTTACCTTGCAGTATGTCATATCTTCAAAACATAATCTCTTTGGTCAAGACACAACCCAAAATCACGTCTGATCTAAAAATGCCATGATACCATGCACTGCCCTGTAGTACGTAAGTCCCCCTTTTCTTATATAGCACAATGTAATTCGATTCCGTTCTCCGCTATCTTATTCAATTCAAGGAGATGTTTTAAATAAACAACCGGTATAATACAATTCAGAAATTCTATTATCTCTCCTTCCTTCTTACCTCGCTCTGTGGCGGCACAAAATCTACGATCCTGGATCTGACAGCGATCTTATTACAGTTAACGTGGCCCTGTATTATTCATCGGTGTAATTTTCTTGATAATGTTAATACGGGCAGAAACTTGTCGGACGGACAAAGCAGCATCTGTTGTGCACGTATGAAGGGTGACAGATGGAGCGTCGGCCGACGTAATAGGCGGCCGTCGCTCGTGACGTACGGCGCGGTTTGAACTTAGTTACTGTGGAGGACGGGCCATGCATCAAATACCACCTCAAGACGAACGGATGCGTCTTACGCTGCCTCCGAGAGTACATATTCGGCCATTGTTATTAGACTCGCCTCGGTCGAGTAATCTAATTATAGTGGTGTGGATGAAGTTTCAAGAAGGTGTGCTACATAATATAAGAATGGCCAAATATAAATTTATAAACAAAGGACGGCATTAATTGAGGAAATACAATAAAATACACGACAAGAACCACAAGAATTAAATAAAATGATACTTGCACAGCTGAAAAATATGCTTCATACTGTGGTATTTAATCATCTTTACCAATCAATCAATCAGTGGCATATCCCTGAAAGAGGAACATGCACATCGTTGTTTCGGAGTTTTTCGCCTCTTCAATTTAGCTAGCTAAATGGTAGGATTTCGGTTAGTGCTCAAGTACTAGAGTAAGCACTACAGTAGGTACTCCATTTCCCATTTTTTTATTACATTGTACCATATATTAATTGACAGTCATAGATAAGTGATAAGTGATAACGTCCAAGAGGAAGAGGAAGTTCCTGATCCAAGGTAACAGCACCTGTCCGGGATTCTAACCTGTGATTTTGATCAATGAGCAATATTTTCACGGCAAACAAACATACACATCATATAGAAGCTTATGTGTTACTGCGGTTTCGACGTGGCAAGCAAGCATAAATATATAATTAAAGGATGGAACAACATATTGAGGGAAATTAATAAATAAACCAAGATTTTTGGAAAAGGACGAAAGAAGAAAAAAGATAGAGAAAGCAAAACAGGTTTTCAAACGAGTTTTTGGTTCAATACATGTAAAAGATACTTTAGAAAAAAACTACCATTGTCGATTTGATGAGATGAGCAACTAAGTGGAAGTTTTTAGTTATCTGCATTTTTCTGACATAAATTGATACCGTTTCCATATATTGTTCTATTAAATTGTTGAGTCAATGCTACTATAGCCATGGTGCTATGATAATTATCTAATTAGAAATTGTATATAGGCACGCATGCATGCAGCAACCCCACATGAGCATCAATCACTTCTAACACCAAACGATGGACAGGTGTTTCGATATATTAGATAAACCAGTGACCTACAGGTCCAGAGTTAAGACAACTCATTGCGACTAGAAGATGATAAATACACAACAGTTTGCGATGTAAGCGTGGGACATAACTAACACCATCTAGAATTGGAAAAGCAACGCACCAAGGCTGAACTTTAACGTGGGTTAAGTGTTTTATTGCTGCATCCCTCCACAACAGGATATCCGCAGCAAAACGTCATACAAACTGTTTATATATGGCATTTTCTAACCTCAACGAGTTGCCTTATTGTTTAGTTTCTCTTTTTCATTATATTTTTTAGTATTTGATAATTCATTATGAATAACTGCACTAGTATTGATGCATCGAGATCGTGTAAAATCTATAAGGTTCTGTTGGTGGAAGATCACCATGCAGGTTTAGTGAATACGTAACGTATTCCTTTGTTTTATATTTTTGAGGAACTTGTTCACCTGTTGCTGCAAATTGTTGAAAAATAGATACTTAGATATGCTATGGATGAATCTGTATCAACATGATTCAATTCCGGATTACATAAATACCAAAATACTGCAGGGAATAACAGAGAGTATGCGACAGGTAAGTGTCTCAATTATTATGTGACTTGAGATAGGTGCTAAGTGTCTTTTAAAAATTAGATTGGTCTTTAGTTCATTGCTATTATTGAACTTTTACTAACGTTTGGATTTTGTGTTTAGTAACAGCTTAGAATGAGTGGGCATCGTGCTTGGCGGCCAGAAGAAATCTTAGTCAGATCACTTTTACTGCCATCTCGTTGAGGGTTTTTCTCATTGTAAAGCTTTGCATATCATGAATCATCGAGCTAGATGAAAACAATTTTGTAATGACACTGATTTTGAACTTGTCTATTGCCTCAATAAAGAAATTCACTGCATCGAATAAATAGTTGGAATTTTGGTGAAACACGATAATCTCGATATTTCCCGTAATTTTGGGTCCGTATACATACCATTCTAGATCTTTTTCCTTAGCTATCCTAGAATGAGGAGGAACTACAGTCACAGAGGACCAGATCTTATCCTTTAACTATGTTATTCTGATGAAAGACATAGTGTCTATAGCTAAGTCTAATTTCCATTTGGATATTATAGGATATCCTTGAAGGGGGTTGGAACCTTTGGAGTGAAGATATCACTGAATTAGTTTTCCATATAACACTAAAACATATACTGCCCTCGACGCGCGTTTCGTCAATCAAGTTGGCATCATCTGGAGATGATTAAAAACTGAGATTTTAATCAGTGATATTATAGGATACAATACACCCATATGCAGGATACCTAACCCAAGTATGTTGCAGAGGAAGACATATTTGTCAACAGAATTACTTACAAAATTTCTTGTTTGTTAGTGGATGGCTTTTTAATTCTTCTCGTAAATTTCCTTCTTAACTCCCAATCAAAACTTTTCTAATTTTCCGCAAAAAGCAAGAAATATCCGCTCAGGGTGCTGCACTTTATACCATTTATCGCACCGTTTTTGTCTTATAATTAATAAAGTAAACCGTATTGTCTCTTCGAAGCGAAGTTCTTAGTAAATATAACGAGCTTATTCCGAATTTAGCGGGATTGGTATTGTTTGCTTTGTTGGTGGAAATAAGATGGTCCCCAAATCGGGGTGTTTTATTCCATTCCTTTGTTATTCCCATTGATATGCCCGAACAATTTGCATTTTCTTTATGGGCGCCACGGGCGTGGAATTGCATTGCATGATCGCCGCCTGTTTCACTCCTTGTTCCACTTTGGATGACTGTTAAGGAATTACAGTCTTAAATAGACTTTATAGATAATTGGTAGGAAATACCACTCGTCAGTGCCGATATCTTTTGTACATGCAACTTGGAGCAAGCAACAAAAGAATTAAACAGAATCCTTCTACTTTATTCAAAACAAATACAAGAATAAAAACAAAAAAATGTTTCTTTACGATGTATATATACTCGTGTATACGTATATAAATTTCTTATAAATTTCTAAATACGTATATAATATGTTTCTTTATGCCGTAACGAAAATTCTAACAAGTTCGGTACTTATTTATTTGGAGATGCCGAAAACACCTACTCCACGGGCAATGGATGTGTCATGGATGGATGTAATGTCGATGTAATGCAACGCCAGTCGGGGCATATTGGCCGTGTAGTAGTTGTTTTCGACATCTCCAAATAAATAAATAAGTAGGATTCTCTTCCTCAAAGGGATTCTGGATTCTGTTCGTTGGACAAGACATTTGCTTTTGAGATTGTGTTTCAAGCTTAATTTTCGAACAGAGTAAAGGTATGTAACAACAGCGAAATGTTTTAAAAATCAGTGAATAATTAGTACTTTTTAGCTTTCATTTATTATTATAGTTTATGTAGTTTGGTTTATGTAGCAATATTTTTGAGTATAGGACTTTGTATTCTTTTAACCAATTTACAGCCAGGTGTTTCCCTCACAGTAATAAAGATTAATTTATGTGGTTTATCTGGTAATATATGTTAATTTTCTGATAGCAGATACTTTATATAGCATGTATGACTCATTATACTTATTTTTCTTCTTGGTATCATCCAAGTAATTTATCGCTATATCTTTTGGGAAAGAATTTTGCTACGTGTCGACTTTTCAGGACTATAAGGTGTGTCCTAGAAGTAAATAAGGCAGAGACGATAGCAGTGAGAAGTGAAGGATTTGGAGCTTTACAATTAATTCCTATGGAAGGAATGTATGGAATATACCAATCTGGACAAAGTTTCATAATCTTACACGAATACAGCTAGTCGGATAAATTCCTCATTTTGACTTGAGTAAGTGGACGTTTCATTGTTTTAAAATGAATTTGTAGAAAGGTTTACTTCTTGAGTTTCACTAGCTGTGTCATTTTAACAATTCTTTCTTACTACGTTTCTAGTTGTTTTAATTTTTACCTTTACCTAATAGGGCTAGCATCGTATCTTGCTGCATCAATCAATGTAAAATTTTTAACATTTTTTTCTTTTATTACATTTTTATAGTTATGGCTCTGTCACAGACCATTTGCTGTTCGTACAGTGTCGGCAACTTATTTTAATTATCTTTGTGGAATTAAACTGGGTTAGACTGTGTAAAGCACAATTAAAATATTCTGTCTTTATCTTAATCTTCGCATTTTATTTAAATTTAGAGTTACATTTTATTAAATCATATACAGTGGTTTAACGTAACTACAATTTTTCTTTCAACTTTAACTTTAAACAAACTGAGATTACATTTGATTTTTTACTTTCAGTACCTTACCTCTGTATTTAGGAAGTATTTGAACTTAACATTACCTGTCATCGGAAATAGAATTGTATGCATTTCTGTACGATCCACTTTGGATACCAACTAAGAAGTTACAATCTTCTTAAATATATTTTACAGATAAATCCAAGGAAATATCACCTGCCATTGCCGATACCTTGTATAAATTAAACTGCCACACCCTCGTCAAATACGTTTTCGAATCTATAACAATTTGTTTTTTATTGTTGGGGCTTGTTCTACTAGTGATACACTCAGTTGGATTAGGTGTCATGTGTAGGCGGTCAAGTCTCATGGAAAATATATGCTTCTGCGGTATTTTGGAGGCGATATAACTTAATCACACGATGGCGAGTCCTACACATATATTACCGCCACCAAAAGAAATATTTTACCCTGATGTTTGAGGCATGATTATCATCAATTATTATAAATTAAGACAATTCTTTTTACTTGGACAAGACCACTATCTGCATACCAAGTTTCAGGTCAATAGTTTGTACAAGGTGTTTTGAGTATTACATTTTTTGTTTTTTTTACCAACCTTGAGCATATTTGACATATATTTATAAAGAAATTGACAATAAACAATTTTATTTAGGATAGTACCAGTTTTTTTTATGCTCTTATGCCTTTGTCTCCTATAAGACAAATTAAATTAACAACCAAATAGTAAAATTTATGTATTGCTGAAAAACACATACGTTGCATTTACGTTTCTTCTGTAGGTTGCAAATTTTACAGTTTTTTTATTAAAGGAGATAAGTTAGGGGTGGTATTTGAAGTAAGAAAACTCGTGTTTTAACCGCACAATCAACATTTTTAGGGCGAATTCGCCCACTAGTGTTTATGTAGATACAGAGGAGTCCCAATCATCCATATATATTAAAACGCGTCGAGATTCTGTCTCGCTCTAAATTCCGTTGCCGAATCCACAAAGTTTCAAAGCTATCTCCTCAGAGGGGCGATCGCGGAACGATCCCCGCGGGCCACCGAAGGTCGCCCCCGGCCTTTCTCCAGTGCGTAGGGGTATTTTCGTCCCGTTTCCTACGCGTTTTCCCAATGTAAACGACTTTTCAAAAAACCTCTGCAAAATTTTCGTCAATCGCCGTTCGGCGAGGGAGATGCGGCTAGCATCGACGTTTGTCCTCGCGCCTAATGGTGCCGTCACGCCCGCCGAAATCCCGACTTTTCGCGGGACCCTCTCGCCCTTCTTCTAATTTTTACGGCGTCGAGAAGGGCTTCACGCGAAAGTTCAGTCCTTTCTCTAATCATTTGAAATTTTTGTTCGAGACCGTACGTCGACTCCATCTACGTCTATTTCGTCTTCGAAAATCTCGTGTCGCATCCGTCTCAACTTCTTTCTCATTTTATATGCTGATGTGAAATTGCGGCTAAGGAGACAAGCACCTCCCACGAAAACTGTCAAATTAATTAAACTTAAAATAACTTTTCATTATTTTCATATGAGAAATATTGCTAACGAAATCGATAGTACTGACTGCCAAACACTTCAGATTACCAAAATACTGAAGCGAAATGCTTTTACAATTAGAAAATCGGTAAAAATTATTTTTTTAGGATAACACGTACAGTTTACATACTTAAATATCTCAAGTTAAATTTCTTACAACATGCTCGGTAGGGCAATGGGAAAGTCGTAGGAATCAAAATGTGATAATGCTGATTTCGCGAGTTCGAGTCACGCTGGAGGCACATTTTTTTTTACTTTTTAATTCCAATTATTGATTAGTATTAGTGTTTAGTTATTCTGTTTCATTATCCGTAGCTTTTATTCTTTCTGCACGTAAAGTTTGGAATTAATTCGTTCATTTTGGCAGTCTGTTAAATTCATCATTTTAGCTTACAAAAGAAAATATCTACAATATCTTTGGTCCCATTGATAAAATTGATAATAATGTTTACTGAAAAATAAATTCTACTTTCAGCACTTAAAAAATTATGATGTTTTACCATCAAGAACAGAGTACCCTGAAAATTCATCAAAATATTAACAAAAATCGTTTAGTATAATTACATCATCATTCCAGATACAAAATTTTTAATATGTATTTTCTTTAAAATAATATTATTCTATATGCTTTTATAACAGGCCGCAGTCCTGGACCCCCGGTAGGGCTGGAAATGGGAACGAAAATCGCGAGAGCGATTTTCTCCAATTTCTAGTCATATTTATAACCTGATAGTGATGATCCAAAAACATTCGCTGGTGTTCTGGTTAACAAAGCTATGAAATATAACGGCAACTGGTAATTATTAGTTTCGGAGCGGACGTGCTACTTGAACCGCTGGCTATTCGGTTTTTAGTAATAAAATCAAACATTTATGGTGATTTGGCACGAACACTGTCAAACATAAAACGGCGCCTTCCCCGACGTGATATGATATGCACATGTTATCGCACGTGTATCGCTTTGTAGATTAGCGCCCCCTTGGCTGGCTAGCCCCAGAGGGCGCCACAATGTTCGACTGTGCCGTTCGCGCTTTGTAAATAATTTTTTTACGAGTATTGTGTGAATCATTTTCCTTGATAAGGACCTCATAAAGTTCCTCATTTTCTCTCAACTTTAGTAGAAGAATAATCCTAGATCCCTGCTTTTTATCCCTGCTTATTTAAACTCTCTTTAAACTAGAAAATTTTACAATATGACAGCACATTCAGGTCGATTCTGTTTGCATCTTGCCAAGAGTCTTGTTATGTAAACCATGTTGTTATAAGTTTAAGTGGTAACAAGATCTTATTCAAAATGGGTATTCCGTGTGGAGAGTTATAGTAAGTATTGTTAAAGTTTACAAAAACAACAATATTGTTATAAGTTTCTGCGTGTCGTGGTTAAATTCATTGGATATTTCTAGAAGAAGAAGACTACAGTGGGGTATAACCTCAAATTTCGGGTTTTGAGTTTGAAGTCTAACGGTTTCATCAACATATATTCTTTGCTTTCACGATCGTTTCACTTTTACGTTTAGCAAAGAGTTAGGTACCTATGTGATTTGTGAAGAGGAATTAGTTTATCACACAGAGAAAACATGTATCATCCTCTTTGCCATTATTATGTCACGAAGAAAGAAAACAAACAAACCTCAAATGAAACTAATTGTAAATTATCTCGAATAAGCTTGCAAAAACCTACAAAAGTAGTTTCTATGTGAATTGATAATTTTAATTAAATTAAGTACACATTTCTAATCAAAATACACAAATAAAAATAATTGTAGGTACTTAAATAAAGTAGGAACTAATTTAGAACATTTTCAAACTCTTCATGAAAATTTAGTTCAAAATGTATAAATAATAGATTTATGGCCATTTTAAACACTAAATATAACCACTACTATATTGCAATGTTCATAGCAAGCACTAAAATGATGTTGCTAAAATTACCAGAAATAATAGCAAGATATGTTTAAAATGACAAATCATCTTGTTAAAATTTATCAAACAGAACAGGTATCTTACATATCTGGTTAGGAAATAACCATATCTTTTTAAAATAGCCAAAAACAATATTGTTATTTTCAAACAGAATTAGCTGAATATGTAAATTATTATTACTAAAATTACTAATT
Source organism: Pogonocherus hispidulus (assembly GCA_963924545.1). Lineage (NCBI taxonomy): Eukaryota > Metazoa > Arthropoda > Insecta > Coleoptera > Cerambycidae > Pogonocherus > Pogonocherus hispidulus. The sequence continues at coordinate 83,763,216 of OZ004693.1, forward strand.
TTAATCCACATTTGACATTTGATGTGTTCGAGAGTGGATAGCAGCTCCGTTTGATTTTATTTTTGTGTATTGGAATTGATTGAAACTGTATAAAAAGTTATTTTCAGAACTAATACATTGATGGTGCGTTATACAAAGCATTAACATGGCGAAACATTTGTCGAGGTGTGCTCAAGAAATGGTAGGGTTCTTAATAGATAATTGTGAAGAGAAACGTGAAAATGGAGGGTCACTTCTTCAACTTACCGCTGTAACAGACGTGAGTTGTAATTGTTACTCCAATCACGAACTGTATTTTAAATACATATTATTAGCAATATTATAATTTCATGTCAATGAAAGTATTAGGTCATGTCTAATACAGATAAAATTGAAAATTTTATGTTCTGTTTATTTTTTGTTATATAATAATGTTACAGCCAAGCATAAAGGTGAACCACCTAGACGTTCACCAGAAAATGCCAACGGGGAAAACCAATTGTAGATTCGATGGGATTCCAAAGTTGGATTCGACCAGGAGGATATTCTTCCTATAGTTATAAATTTGGAAGCAGATAATGTCGACGATAGAGACGATGAAATTATTAATGAATAAATATAGTAAACATATGTGATTTCTAGGATTCACCGAATGTAAAGAAATAAACATTTAAAATATATCTTGAAAGGATTGGAACTTTTGGTGTGAAGATAACACTGATGTAGTTTTCCACATAACACCAAAACATTATCCTGCACTCGACGACCGTTTCGCCAACAAAGTTGCCATCATCTGGAGATTATTGACACTCAGTTTTGGAGATGAAAATGATGAAAACTCAGTTTTAATCATTTCGAGATGATGCAAACTTGGTTGGCAAAATTATGTGGATTTATGTGGAAAACTATGTCAGTATTATTTAAAATATATATTGTTTTGTATTCCCGTCTATTATTTTCTTACATTTCATTAAAAATACTTGAAGAACTAGAAAATATTAATTGCGATCATTATACTGCACAGTTCTAAATTAAAGAAATTTTGGTCTTCATAAATATTTTAGTGGCATTCATACCCTGCGGTTCTAGGTTACAGGCATATTTAATTCCAATGAACTGTATTCTCTGTCAAAAATTACTTTTATTAATAGTTTCCAGACAATAGTCTGGAAAATTTACAATCAGGCAACGCTGTACCATCTCGCACTGTGACGTCATCCTATAATTATCGTAAAAGCCCTTCATAATTACTTTTCGAATTCATTCCCGGCCAAACCGAAAATGAAAGTTATATTGTATATCAGTTATATATATGTAAATAACTGATGTTATATGTGAATAACTGATTTCATACGTTATTTTTATTCGTTTAAATTTTCGACTAAAATGAAAACCTACAAATTTTAACGCAAAACGTTTAATCACCCATCACATCATTCAAATAATGGCGATTAAACGTCCGCAGGCTCGTATCCGGGCAATCTATGAAAAATATCGTGTTAGGTACAAATAATAGTTGGCTGTGATATGTTAATTTTAGTTATATGTAGATTAGGTATATGGTTTCATTTATATGCTGTTTTAATTATTATTTTTTCAATAGAGATATCATTTAGTATCTCAGCGCTCATAATTCTGACTGTGCTAAGGTCAAAACAAGGATCTAAGCGATGCACGTCATCAGTTTAAAATTATTTACATGACGTTATAGGTCCAATTACAGAATATCACACTAGTGTAAAGCTATGCTGAGGTATATCAAAATTAATTAAAATATATATATTTCTGAAAAATAACATCGTGGATCCTTTATCGTCAGGTTTTTAATCATTCCCCGTGGTTGGCAACGGTCAATTTTGAGGAATGACGCCGGTCACGAAAAGTTGACGCCGCTCAACTTTTTGTATTTGCTCTTTATTAAATATTTGTGCATAAAACTTGTAGTGTTCTTTAAATGCAACTTTTTAGTACTACAATATCACTATATAAATGGCTAATAAAGTATTGTTCACTTAATTAATAGCGTTTTCCATGTTACCCTTATTCTCGTAGTAAATGGTATTTAAAGTTGAAACATCGTAAGTCGTAAAATAAAATTAATAATATTCCTCTCCCTCTCCCACACAAATCTCTGACTTCCGAGCTCATCATCAAGATGAGAATGAGGGATAGAGATGCCCATTATTATTATTATCATTATTATTATTATGATTATTATTTTTTTTTGTTGAAATTCAGTCGACCGGTTTCCCTAACTCCGATTCTCAGGGTTGGCCGCTGATAGTTATTAGTAGCTACTCCCCACGCCCGTGGGTTAAATAACTACTGAGTGGAAATCGTGTGCCCTGACTAGAAGTAATGAGTCCAGAATGACCGCCTTCTCCATTCTTCCAGCTAGAAGATCTGCCGAATTTCGGCATGCCGGTATGATCTTCAGTTCCGAAAGGAGTGTATCTCTTGCTCCATCTAGTATTATTATTATTATTATTATTATTATTATTAGGTATTATTATATTTACTATTATTATTGCTTGGAATCTTGTTTGGAGTTTATAAGTAATCCATGTAATATGTAAAAACCAATTCTTTATTTATATTAAAACAATAATATATAGCAGTTTCCTCCTTGTTTACAATATCAACAAATAACTTTTATCCAAGAGTTTTTTCCAATATAACAAACATACAAAGGTCCAGCAAATAGATTTCATCACGTTTATTAGTGGATGCAAGTAGAGTAGTAATACCGATTGTACAACCACCGGGTGGTGGGGGGCGTGGCCTTGGGACGCGGGGTGGGGATGACCTTGAATGACCTTGACACGTGGGTGGTCTGACCTTGGGGTGGGGATGACCTTGAATGACCTTGACACGTGGGTGGTCTGACCTTGGGGTGGGGATGACCTTGAATGACCTTGACGCTTGGGTGGTCTGACCTTGGGGTGACCTTGAATGACCTTGACGCGTGGGTGGTCTGACCTTGGGGTGGGGGTGACATTGAATGACCTCGACACGTGGGTGGTCTGACCTTGGGGTGGGGATGACCTTGAATGGCCATGACATTGGAATGCCCTTGACATTGAGATGACCTCGTCACCTTGAACGTCTTGGGTGGCCCAAGGTGACCTTGGGTCACCTTGGGCCACCTGGCCGCGATGCAGATTGATCTTGAGACACGGGGTGGGGGTGACATTGGGTAGGCTGCCTGGGTGGGATGAGTCCTTGGGTCACTTGACAGGGATAACGGGGATAAGGGGGATAAGGGGGATAACGGGGGTAACCGGGATAAGGGGGATAACGGGGATAACTGGGATAAGGGGGATAACGGGATAACGGGGGTAACGGGGATAAATGTGATATATACTAGAGATAATGTATGGGGGTATTCATTACCATCATGTCATTTGATATTGTGTATGAGAAGAGTAAACATGTTCACGTCTAATATTTGTAATGAGATATTTTGACATTGGGATGCTCTTGACATTGGGACGACTTTATCGCCTTGGGTGGTCCAAGGTGACCCTGTGTCACCTTGTTCCATCTATCAATGATTACGGCATACTTGAGTCACCTTGGGCCGCTTGGGTGGCCTCTAGTCTCCTTGGGTGGTCCTGGGTGACGAATAAATAAAAGATGCTCAGCTAAGATTGCATAATATACTTTATTAGAAATTAGTTTACACGGGGTGGGGATGACCTTGAATGGCCTTGACATTGGGGTGCCCTTGACATTGGAATGCCCTTGACATTGAGATGACCTCGTCACCTTGAACGTCTTGGGTGGCCCAAGGTGACCTTGGGTCACCTTGGGCCACCTGGCCGCGATGCAGATTGATCTTGAGACACGGGGTGGGGGTGACTTTGAATGGCTTTGACTTTGAGATGTCCTTGACTTTGAACGACCTTGACATTGGGATGACCTTGACATTGGAATGACCTTGGTTGGATGCGGGGTGGGGGTGAGCATAGCGATCCCCTATTTATAAAAGAGACTAGAGGGCAACACACAATCATTGTTAGTTAGATCTCATACTACAGTAAAGCGTAAGATATGTACAAGTGCAGCGCTTGCGGTGCGAGTTTTACTCGTAGTGATAGTTTGCGTCGCCACCAGAGGCGATCATGCAGGAACTTAAAGCAAGAGGAACCTCCAACAAAGCGGTCCAAATTGGATTCAAATCTCTCATCATCGTCCACAAATGATCAAACATGTAACTGTCAAAATGCGCCATCAACGTCTGCAAATGTGCCAATTTGCAACTGCCATAATGCTCCTTCAACATCAGCGAATCTCCAAACTTGTGATTGCTGCAATGTAACCCTGACAACAACTGAAATGAAAAATCACAGAAGAACACTGCAGCATAGAACAAATTCATGTATTACTTTAAGAGATGGCGTTGAAATTATTCAGAGTGCCTTCAAATATAAGATTGCTAGCTACCGAGTTCATAGTGGAACTAATCACCTAGATTATATTAGTTTTTTTAATGAAATTAAGGATGAAATTTTGCACATACTGGAACAAGCACTGCGAGCTCATAATGCAGTGAAGGTAAATATGGAGACGTTTGCCAAGTACATATTGCAAACAAAAGAAGTGTCAGATATAAAATCGTTCAATACTTCCAACCAAATACTGGACCAGGGGACTAATTTGAGCGATGCCTTTGATACGTTTGTAGATATGATGATTTCACAAACTACAGAGTTTCAAGAGCGCAATTCAGGTATGTAAAATTTATTATGATAGATCATTATGATAGTTTATTATTAAATTCTTTCGTTGTAGGATGGGCCCTCGAACATATAGATTTCGTGGAGGTTAATATAAACAAGTACAGTCCGCTACGCGGCTCATCATATATCAAATTGCCCAAGTTCATATCAAACAAGAGAGCAGTTATAAATGTGGAAAATCATGATGATCGCTGTTTTGCATGGGCTGTTACTTCGGCCTTGTTTCCTGCAATCGATGGCCTTCCATCTCGAGTGTCATCATACCCACATTATTCTAGAGTTTTAAATTTGACAGGGATGAATTTCCCAGTAAAATTGCAGGATATTTCAAAATTTGAAGAAATTAACAATATTTCAATTAATGTGTATGGCCTAGAAAAGAAATTTGAAAAAAATAGGGTAACATATGAAGTTGTAGGACCTCTGCGTTATTCTGGAAAAAAGCTGCGTGTACATATAAATTTGCTCCTAATTTCCGGTGAATGTGATATGGATCATCATTGCAATATAGATTGCGTCAACACCCACTATTGCTGGATAAAAGATTTGTCTAGGCTGGTCTCATCCCAAATATCGGCTTATGGGCATAAAAATTACTTTTGTGATGGTTGTTTGCTATATTTTCCAAATGAATGCCGGCTTGCGGAGCACCAGAGAAATGATTGTAATCACGTTTGTACAACAACACCCTCAAAACAATTTAGGATTGATAAATATGGGAAAGAGGTGCCCGAAAATATATTAAAATTTGAAAGCTTTGAGAAACAAATGCAGGTACCATTCGTGGTGTATGCCGATTTTGAGTCCATTTTGAAACCAATAGATACATGCGAACCAAGCTCTCATCGTTCTTTTACAAATAAAACGTTTAGTCATGTACCCTACTCTTTCGCATATTTTATAAAATGCTCGTTTGATGATTCAATTTCCAAATTTGAGATGTACCAAGGGCCAGATGCAGCTAAAGTTTTTGTTTCACGTATAGAGGCAGATTTAAGGGAAATCTATAATAAACATATGAGAAACATAGTCCCAATGGCGAAACTTACTGAACAAGAAAGGAAAGACTTTCAAAATGCGACGACCTGCGGCATATGTGAAAAGCCATTCACAGAGAGTGATATCAAAGTGAAAGATCATTGCCACTTAACCGGAAAAATAAGATTCGGTGCTGCACATTCTATATGTAATTTAAATTACAAAGTACCGAGTTTTATTCCCATTATACTACACAACATGTCGGGCTACGACAGCCATCTTTTTCTAAAAGAGTTATGCCGCCATAAAGATAGGATTGATGTAATACCGCAAAACAGTGAAAAGTATATATCCTTCACAAAACATTTATATATGCACGATTATGTTAATAATAAGGGGGAATTAAAAAGAAGATTCATAAAGTTAAGATTTATAGATAGTTTTAAATTTATGGCAGCGTCATTGCAAAATTTAGGCGAGGACTTAGCGGATGATCAAATGGTTACAATGAGAAAGTTTTTTCCCGAAAATGAGAAATTCAGTTTGATGAGACGGAAGGGTGTTTTTCCATATAGTTTCGTGGACAGTTTAGAAAAGTTGAATACCAAAAATCTCCCCTCCAAAGAACAATTTTATGATAACCTTAATGATGAGCATCTATCAGAAGAGGATTATGATAGAGCTAAAAAAGTGTGGAACCTGTTTGGCTGCCAAAGTTTGGGCGAATATTCAGACCTTTATTTAAAGTCAGATGTGCTTCTTTTATGCGATGTATTTGAAAATTTCCGCAAATTTGGCCTAGATAAATATGGACTGGATCCCGCCCAATATTATACGGCTCCCGGATTATCCTGGGATGCGATGCTAAAATTAACGGAGGTTAAATTAGAACTGCTGACGGACATAGACATGATCCACTTTTTCAAGAAGGGAATAAGAGGTGGAATCAGTCAGTGTTCAGAAAGGAAGCATGTCGCCAATAATAAATTTCTGCCGAACTATGATCCCAATGAGGCATCATCATTTATCGCATACCTTGATGCTACAAACCTATATGGACATAGTATGTCTCAACCATTGCCAACAGGTGGATTTGAGTGGTTGTCTGATAGAGAAATAATAGATCTAGATATTATGAATATTTCAAACGAAAGCCCCCAGGGGCTGGTGCTGGAAGTAGATGTGCACTACCCCCAAGAATTGCACGACTTGCATTCGGATCTTCCCTTCTTAGTAGAAAGCGTTGTTCCACCGGGCGCAAAAACGAAATTACCAAAATTGATACCGAATTTAAATGACAAAAAACGATATATTGTTCATTATAGAAACCTAAAACAAGCTATAGAGAATGGTCTAATAGTAACAAAAATACACAGAGCCCTCAAATTTAATCAGTCGTCGTGGTTAAAAATATATATAGATCTGAATACCAAGATGAGAAATAATACAGCAAGTAAATTTGAAAAGGATCTATTTAAACTTATGAACAATGCTATTTTCGGAAAGACTATGGAAAATGTGGATAACAGAAAAGATATAAAGTTAGTAACTCATTGGGAGAGTATTAGAAGATCTATGGGTGCGAATGCACTAATATCTCGGCCGAATTTTAAGAAATGTACGATTTTCTCCGAAGATTTTGTTGCGATTCAGATGGGAAGGCTAAGGGCTGTTTATAATAAGCCCATTTATGTCGGGTTTTCTGTTTTGGAATTATCCAAGACAGTACTATATGGCTTTTTCTATGATGTTATTAAGCGTAAATATGGCGAGAATGCCTCTCTACTGTACACTGACACGGATTCCCTAATCATAAAAGTTTTTACGAACAATTTTTATGACTTTATAATTGAAAATCCAGAAAAATTCGATACATCAAATTATAAAGAGGGAAATATTTTCAACATTCCTAAGGGTCCATCAATTCTGGGTAACATGAAAGACGAGTTTCCCGCCGATCCGATAGTTAGTTTCTACGGCACAGGTGCAAAGGCCTACTATGTCCAATCTGTAGGTAATGAGCTTAAAAAGGCAAAAGGCGTGAAAAAATCTGTAATTAGAAAGGAACTGTCCATAGATGACTATAGGAAGATCGTGGAGGAAGGAGGTCTAATATTTAGAAAGATGAATACATTCCGAAGCTACCTACATGATATATATACAGAAATGAAAAATAAGGTGGCATTATCGTGCTACGATGATAAGCGTTTCGTCATTCCTAATACAACAAAAACTTTACCTTGGGGTCATTCGGATATAACATTTTACCAAACCGAGCCCGAACAAAATTTACGATGGTTAATGTCGGCCATAGACAGTGTTGGGGATGACGTTGTAGAAAGAAATGAGAATTTAGAAGCACTACTTTTAGCATTTTCTGAGCTCGAGTCAGAAAATGCTCCATGAATAATTATAATCCAAAGGCCGCAAACTTTTTTCATTGGTAGAGCTTATAGTTCTGGAAAATTCATGTTTGTACATCCTATTAACTCAAATTAGATTTATTTTTATGTAAGCAACAGTAAAAATCCTATATTGGCACAGATGTAAACCAACCCAAATGTTTTATTCATAATAGATTTAGGTTGGGTCCTCAAGCAAATAGATCATGTTAAGTTATTGTAAATTATTTGTGTATGTAAAAAAAAGAAAAATGTAAATAAATATTCATATTAGAAATAGCATATTATTTATTACCTATTTGATTACAACTCTAATATCTGTCGGAAACCGACATGGTATATTAATATAATATGTATCTAGTTATACAAAACTAATTTATTGAGATACAATATGTTTTTATTTGGAGCTGATGACACCAGTTTGAACAGATCCTCCTAACGCATCATAGGTTAAATATGCATCATGTAGTATGAGCGCATAAACTCGAGTTTGTTCGGGAAATTTTGACTTTCGTGTTTCAAACTCAATTTTGATGTCCACAGTAGATGATTTCAATGCGTCTGCTTGGCGAGAACAGTCTTTTATATGGCTGGGTAGTAAAATCGCCAAAAGACTTTATTTTGTTGTGATGATGTGACGTCATAATTTTAGTTTTTGCAACAGGGGCAAGTACTTGTTTTCTCATCGCAGCTGACAGACTCAGACATTGTGAAACACTGATTAAAATAAAAGAAACAGCTTACTTAAGTCATTTTATTTATTATTTAAATCGTACAGTACATTATCTTTATAATAATGTAGATATTCACTCACGGCATTACTTAACAAACTGTCGTTGGATACATCGGAGAACGCCGATAACATTTCCCTGCATTTAATGTTACTCTATTGGATTTAAGCCAGAAATTTATTAATTCTAAAACATCATGATAATATGAACAAAAATTTAGTGAGCCTAACATAGCAATACGGGATGATAATACACATGAGTCCAATATTAAAATTTCCTTTATATCTTGATCAAACAGTTCAAAGCTGGCGTTAAACTTTTTTATATTCACTACTTTGACATCTTCATAGAGGAGATGGGATATGTAAATATAATCCCCACACTTGTCGGTTATTGCTTCTAACTCGTCCGGATGGCCTTCATGTGTTTGCGAGAAGAAATTTGCTTGTAATTGTCGCAAAATGTCCGTGAATGTACACCATTCATATGTGCTGAAAGATATTTTCATTGGCTTATAATTGTGCTGCATAATAACAGTAGGACAAAAGCTTCTTGCCGGACTCAAACCGCGCTGGATTTGAATGGCGTTAGTCATCAAAGGGAAAATTGTATGTAACAAATACACATTTTCCCTATTTGCTGCATGCTCGTATCTTGCCAATATCTCATCGAGCTCATTACTGTAATCAGCACTGCTATTTATAGAGTCCATGGAATCCTTATCCATATTTTCACCTTCACTTAGATAACCGCCGTCTGTTTCAATACTTCCACTCATGATAATGTCTAATGATTTACTGACCTACTCACTTAACTGCATATAAGATGCCATCTCTTATAACCTTGCAACGACTGCGTCATAGACCAAAAAGCTCAGGGTTGCTTAGGACCACATATGTGGCACAGGGCGACCTTCAGTGATCCTGGATATATATGCCAAGGTCGTTGAAAGTCAAGGGCATCTCAAAGTCAAAGCTATTCAAGGTCACCCCCACCCCGCGTCTCAATATAGTAACCAAATTTCTAATAAAGTACGTTATGCAATCTTAACTGAGCATCTTTTATTTATTCGTCACCCAGGAGCACACAAGTGGCACAATCTGACTCAAGGTCAGCTTCAGTGATCCGAGGTCACCCAGGACTGCTCAAGATAATAATAACACCATTAACTGTTCTATTCATTTATTGTTATTAAGCTACTTACATACACAGATAATTTACAATATCTTATACCATATATTTGCTCGTTTACTGTTGCTTACAAAAAAAAAAAAAAAAACATTCTTTTGAGCTAATATGACACACAAAAACGAATTTTCCAGAATTGTAAGCTCTACCAACGAAAAAGTTTGTGACATTGTCACTCATTCATTCATTCATCAAAACATTCTTATCTCTTAGACTTGCTATTTTGAGGATATGTAACAACATATCTGAATACTTAGAATGTCAGGCAAAGAACGAATATTGTGTATGCCGTAATTCTCTTTAGTAAGAGCGGCTGCATGATGCTTACACAATACATTACAATATCAGCCCCATTGCTCGTAATGTGTTTATGTATATCTGATAATCGACGCCTAGGCGACGATTAATTCTTATCGCGTCGACTAAATCGCTAGGGTTTGTATTGTCATTCCAATCAAGCACCTCATCTTGGTAATTTCTGCTAGATTGATTCACATCGATACTTTTAGGCTGATAATTATATTTTCTAATGTTATTTACATCAACAGATGCGCTTTCAGGCCAATATTTTCTATTGGTCTGTTCATCGACACAACTATCACTGATGTTACCACCGACACTGCTATCGCTGCTGTTACCATCATTACTGCTATCGTCTTTTTGAGGGTAGTAAATATTTTGAGGGTATTTTATGAGAGGTAGATCGATGTTGTCACCATCGTTAAGGTCCTGCTTTCGTGCTTCAATGGGCGTTGTTTCGTCTGGTAATGGTAGAATTTTATCAGTTATGTTTTGCTTGTGGATATTTCTTATGTGACGTTTCAAGGCATCCCCTCTTGTAAATACTTTGTCACACAGCTCACAGGTGAACTTTTTGCATCTGTGGGCAGTCACGTGTCGTCCATTTGCAGACGTTGATGATGCATTTTGAGAGTTGCATGTTTGAACATTTGGGGATGATGATGGGGGATTTGAATCCAATTTGGGCCGCTTTGTTGGAGGTTCCTCTCGCTTTAAGTTCCTGCATGATTGCCTCTGGTGGCGACGGAAATTATCAGTACGAGTAAAACTCACACCGCAAGCACTGCACTTGTACATATTTTACTTTTACTGTGGTATGAGGTCTAACTAACAATGATTATGTATTGCCCTATAGTCTCTTTTATAATTAAGCTCCTTACATACACAAATAATTTACAATAGCTTAACATGGTCTATTTGTTTGAGAATCCAAAGTAAATCCATTGTGAATATAGCATTTGGATTGGTTTACATTTGCGCCAATATAGGATTTTACTGTTGCCTATATAAAACATTCGTTTGAGCTAATATGGTGTGCAAAAAAATGGATTTTCCAGAATTATGAGCTCTACCAACGAAAAAGTTTGCGGTATTTAGATTATAATCATTCATTCATCAGAGCATTCTTATATCTTAGACTTGCCATTTTGAGAATATGTAACAACATGTCTGAATACTTTGAATGTCAGGCAAAGAATGAATATTGCGTAAGCCGTAATTCTCTCTAGTAAGGGCGGCTGCACGATGCTTACACAATACATTACAATATCAGTCCCATTGCTCGTAATGTGCTGCCAATTAGAATTAGACAATAATTGTCAGACAGATAGTAGCTAAACCGAAAGAGGGCACTACTAATGCTTCTAACCACTAATTATAGATGTGTTATAGTATCAAGCCAATTATAACAATAAATATGTATGCCTTGATTGTAAGTCCCAAGTGTCCCAAGGTGACCCAAGGCCCAACGTCAAGGCCATCTCAATGTCGTTCTTAATTGCTCATGTGTGGAGGATGTGGGGGCACGCAATCTATCATTGTGTGGAGGAAGTGGAGGATGTGGGACAAGCAATCTATTATTATGTGGAGGAAGTGGAGGAAGTGGAGGAAGTGGAGGACATGCGTTCTATCATTCAAGGTCATACGAGCACCAAAATGGTGACATGTACCTAGTAAATGATGTATTTGTAGAATGAAATTAATACCTAGTTTTGTTTCGGCTCTTTACGCCGTTGTAAGACAGAATCGACTTCAAAGCTATTTGGACATAGACCCGTTTCTATAGGCTGATAGCGGTATTTTATTATTTATTAGAATTAACAAAGTGTATATGAGGCAACAAAGATTTGTGAAATGGTTGAGTTTTTCGAAAGAACACAATTCTTAGATTAATAAAAATGGCATAGTTTAATATATTTTTTTTATTAATAGGGTAATTACTTTGATTGTACTATATCCGACATCGGTGTGTTATAGTATGTACCTATGTTATTCGCAGAGGCCACCCAGGGAGCCCAAGGTGACTCAAGGTCACCCAGGAACACCCAAGTAGCTCAAGCAGGTGCGACGCGCACCTGCATAGACCCGAGATCGCCCACTCGAGGTCGTTCAGGGCCACCCGCTAAAGTATATTATACAATCCTAACTGAGCATCTTTTATTTTTTCTTTAATTATTATATCAAATAAAACCAGTGTGTATAATTTAATATCGTATATTTCTTAAAATCATTTTATATTTAAAATAACATAGGAGGGGTATGCTAAATATTATTTAGTCATCTATAGTCTCATCACCACCGCCATTGTCGCCATCACCGTAACTTTGCTTTAGCTGATATTTCTCAATAACTTCCTTTGGTAAATATTTTTCGATTTGATGTAGAAAATGTCCTAAATTTATGCTCACCATCTCTTCACAAAACGCCTCTAAGCTTGAAATACCTCGACAATATTTTCTGCAGACATTTACACCTGCCCCGTATCTATCAGATGCCTCCATAAGACGTCGACTTCCATCATGATCTAGGCAATAATTTAGATCATAGTTTGAAGCATGCATGGAATCCATACTTAAATCATATAATTCAGAAGATAGTCTTTCAATAGCTGAATCGATATTTTCTGCTTTTGGCCACCATTGAGCCGAATAATGCATCCACATATTTGTTGCTTATCTGGAAATTGAATATTCATATAGTCCATGGATATAAAGCATTTTAATTAGCTACTTACATGTGCGTGTGCGTATGTGAGGCAGGTATATCTTAATTTTGAAGACTATATCATGAAATAGATATATTATTATGGTGGCAAAATGGGCAAATGTGTGTAATCCAAATAATGTATTAAGTCGTAGGATTTTAAGATTGTTTCAATATATTCTATTTATTAACTACTTAATGCTACCAACATACCTATGTATGGCCAACAATCACTCAATATGGCGAAATTTTATTAAGGATCTAGATTTTGATCCGGCAAAGATTGGTTGACTCTGACCTAGATAGGTTAGAGTATATCCTCCCTTTGACGAATTTATTCCATCGATAATATCTGAAGGTATGAGTTCTACCACCCGTTTCGGTAAAAACGATTTAAATGTACTCATTGCACCGTCATCAAACAAAATCGCAATAATCGATTTTCCAAACCGTGTAGAAACTTCAAGTAATTCTTTTATAATATATGGCTTATCTACAGCAAGTGATTTAATTGTTTTTTGTTCTATAAATGGGGTATCTTTACTGATGAGCTCGTTAAGTTCTGATAAGCTAATATTGGATGCTGCCATTTTAAAAAGTTGTAGGATATAGCAAAAACTATCAATAAATAAAATATAAATAATCCTCACTTAAAATAATTGAGATTGCACAACACTCTGCTCGCTTAGCTGCATATAAGATATTTGAACTGACTGTGTGTGATCTGTGCTACCGCTCTTTTATAATCATGCAACGACTGCGTCATAGGCCAAAAACTCAAGGTTGCCAAGGACCACACATGTGCCCAGGACCTCCCAGGTGGCCCACCCAATGTCACCCCCACCCCAGGTCTCAAGATCAATCTGCATCGCGGCCAGGTGGCCCAAGGTGACCCAAGGTCACCTTGGGCCACCCAAGACGTTCAAGGTGACGAGGTCATCTCAATGTCAAGGGCATTCCAATGTCAAGGGCACCCCAATGTCAAGGCCATTCAAGGTCATCCCCACCCCGTGTAAACTAATTTCTAATAAAGTATATTATGCAATCTTAGCTGAGCATCTTTTATTTATTCGTCACCCAGGACCACCCAAGGAGACTAGAGGCCACCCAAGCGGCCCAAGGTGACTCAAGTATGCCGTAATCATTGATAGATGGAACAAGGTGACACAGGGTCACCTTGGACCACCCAAGGCGATAAAGTCGTCCCAATGTCAAGAGCATCCCAATGTCAAAATATCTCATTACAAATATTAGACGTGAACATGTTTACTCTTCTCATACACAATATCAAATGACATGATGGTAATGAATACCCCCATACATTATCTCTAGTATATATCACATTTATCCCCGTTACCCCCGTTATCCCGTTATCCCCCTTATCCCAGTTATCCCCGTTATCCCCCTTATCCCGGTAACCCCCGTTATCCCCCTTATCCCCCTTATCCCCGTTATCCCTGTCAAGTGACCCAAGGACTCATCCCACCCAGGCAGCCTACCCAATGTCACCCCCACCCCGTGTCTCAAGATCAATCTGCATCGCGGCCAGGTGGCCCAAGGTGACCCAAGGTCACCTTGGGCCACCCAAGACGTTCAAGGTGACGAGGTCATCTCAATGTCAAGGGCATTCCAATGTCATGGCCATTCAAGGTCATCCCCACCCCAAGGTCAGACCACCCACGTGTCGAGGTCATTCAATGTCACCCCCACCCCAAGGTCAGACCACCCACGCGTCAAGGTCATTCAAGGTCACCCCAAGGTCAGACCACCCAAGCGTCAAGGTCATTCAAGGTCATCCCCACCCCAAGGTCAGACCACCCACGTGTCAAGGTCATTCAAGGTCATCCCCACCCCAAGGTCAGACCACCCACGTGTCAAGGTCATTCCCACCCCGCGTCCCAAGGCCACGCCCCCCACCACCCGGTGGTTGTACAATCGGTATTACTACTCTACTGATGCATGATTTTTCTATATAAAAATCATGAACAAAAAATGGAAAAGATTTTTAAGGCTTAGATGTGTCTTTCTATTTTAATTTGTTTTAATTATATGTGCAGAAAATGTTGTATGTGAATAATCAACTTTCTTTTCTATATACTACATGTATTACAACTGAAGACATGATCTGCAATTTTGAAATTCTGAATGGTATCTATATGCAGTCAATATTGCTCTAATTTGAATACAGCCCTAAATTAAGATATCCCATCCAAGCGTTCTTTGCATGCAAACCTTTTTCATGGACTTCCATAAACAAACTAAATCAAACAATATATTTTCAGAAATCGCCGGCAAATTTGCTTCTTCAAAAGTGGTGCCATATCCTTCTATGGTTTCCACCAAAAACTACTTAAATAATAAAAGTTTTGTTTATAACTGAAAAAAGAATAGGTAATAAAATAATAGATTGCTCCCAAGCTCCAAAAATTGATAAAATTTACAATTTTATGTATCTTTTTAAATAACAGACACATGTAAACCCAGAACATGTAAAAAAACTTGAAAACGAATAAAGTTGAAAGTTGAAATTGTCAAAAAACATAGACGGGAACTGGATCCTGCCCTGGAAAAATTGAACTCTCACCGGAAATACTTCACTGTGAGTACTCGGAAGCGGTTTTTTTACAGGTTATCAAAATTATTATTGCATTACACTTATTTTGTACGCACACTCAACGAAATTATCGATTCAAAGTAATTTTAATCCACAGTTCTGCGTCCAAATCGAATAATTGTTTTTCAATTTGTAGCTTTGTTGACAAACTGATGTCGTTTCCATGTATTTTACTTTAAAATGCATTTCTCGCAAAAATTATGTTTGCAAAATATTTTTGTTTCGACAAAAGTTATAGTTATACTTCTTTTAATAGTACTTTGAAAAGTTGTACATTTAGTAACTAATTTGAATTAGGAAAAGTTCGACTTTTCGTAACTAGTGTGGGAAAAATTTTCCCGCACGCAAAAAATACATCCTAATTCTTGAACTAACTGTTCATTTATTGTCAACTTATATCATTTCTTATCATTATTATAAATTTTAACTATAACTTTTTCACAATTGGTTATGGAAAGTCCTGCGCATGTATTTGATGAAGTAGAGGCCGAGTTTATATTTCTATTGATGACTCAATATTTTTGAGACTACGTCAAGTTTTAGTTGAACGGAATTCTCTATTATATCCCTCTGCCATGTTCACTGCTGCCCATCCACCATGCCTTTTAAGAGTGGTGATGTCTGCTCCTGAATCAGCCAGTATCGTAACAGACATTCTCCGGAAACAGTAGCCGGTGTAATTCCCAGCATTAGGCAATCCAAAAATTCTGCAATTTTCAGGTAGACTCCACAGCGTGGAACTCTGGTATTCTCTGGATTTTTGTTCAAAATACACTAGTAGAACTGTCTCAGTGATAATAGTTATTCCCTTTTGATGACTCCAGTCTTCAAATAAGCGATACGCTTTTCATATTTATCTTTGGATTTTGTGGACAATAATGACTGAATCGCGACTTTTGCTGATTCTTCTATATCATCTTCCATATTATCGTTTGAAGCAGAAGATTCGGACATTTTTCATAAATCACTGACACAGTAATATTAACGAAACGAAAACTTAATAAACAAACTCGTTTCTATATCAACATTCCCTCAGGATTCTTGTTTCACATTTTCTAAATTCACAATTTTCAATAAAATTTATGATAAATATAGTTAATTGAACTTTTTTCAAAACACTGTTAAAAGCTCATGTGTGCAACTCCTTGGAACATTGTCTTTTCCGCATATGGTGTATCTTTTCTATGTTGGCTATACCTCGGCTTTAACTCGAAGTATAATCATGATATCGAATTTGTGTTTAGAGAGCTAAATTCAAAAAAGTTAACATTATAGCATGATATCCTATAATTTTAACTCTAAACTGATTCACTCTGTGTTGAAAAAAAAAAAATTGATGGTAATGACGTGACCGATATGTATCGGACCTCTTGATACCGCCGCTATAAAGGGTTGTTGCTGCTACCGTGTTTAATGTGAAATATTCAAATATTCAATTACACCGTGCTGCCTGGTAACAACATGTTATTGCCAACCGCATTGTTGATTGCCTCTGTCTAAAGGGAACTGATGCAAAAACCTGAACACGCGATGTCTTACTTGATTTCCGCATTTCAGGCGTTGCGTTCTTGTAGTTCAGTTCTTGGTCCTTTTTGGGAGCTATGAACCTTAAAGGTATAGTAGTTTTACGTACCTATTATCCAAAACATAATATATCTTCAACTGATTTATGAAATATATAATATAGGATACAAAAGCAACACTATGCCATCACTTTACCACAGCTCAGACAAAATATACTTAAACTATCATTCCCTTACAATTAATCAGTATAGTAAAAGTTTCTAATGTTTTTTTTCATTTGCTGCTATACAGGGTGGGAAGTATTCTCAACATTAGAAGTATAATTGCTAATATGCCATAAAATTGCTCCATAACATTGATTCTATTGAAATTGAATACCATGGACGTAGACCAAAATAGATTCATTATATTGGTGACGTCACAGTTTAACTATATGAAAAGTTCCTTCAGAGTAATATCCAAGCAGGTTGTCTTTGTTGTTTCTACTTCCAAAATGGAATTAGCAACTTCTGTCAATTTGACAATAATTGTCAGATGGATAGTAGCAAAGACCCAAAGAGGGGACTACGGCGTGTTTCTCACCACTACTATACAGTATCGAAATTATACTTCTAATCTGAGCTGCTATGGAAGTGACATTGACGTCAAACTTATTTTAAACAAATATTAACTTGTTTATGGACCGTTATTTCATTACTGATGATGCAAGCCGTATTGCCGTCATCAACAGCGAGAAATATCAGCAACAAGTTCTGATACTACCTTTTGTTCAGGACCTGAGATGCTTCTGTATAGCAACAAATCTGTTGCTGCGTAGAGAGTGCTTTCAGCAAAACGGTGCGCTGTCATAACGCTGTTCGATCGTTGAGAATGATTAAGGATAATTTTGGTGACAGAAACATATCCAGAAATAGCCCGGTTCCCATAGAAGAGATTCACAGAACCAGGACATTACTCACCCCGATGCATACATCTGGGATGGTACAAAATCTCCAAGACCGCCTTGAGTTATGCGACCAACAGAATGGTGGGCATATAGAGCATGTTATTCGCTTTTATAATATACCATGTAAGTTCACTATGGGACAAAAAATTTACAAAATTCATCTTTTATTTTTAAAAAAGAGAGTGTATCATTATATTCAGTTGCGCGTCTTGGTAAAACTGATGCTATTTTGAACTAAGAAAAATATTTTAGTTTGTTACTTAGTTACTTTTGTTCAGAACTGTTTAATATGGAACCTATTTAATTTTGATATTGTATTTTGCGGTAACTTCACTTCACCTCAATTCACTTCAATGTTCCGTTGTGGATGCTTTTAAAATACACGTTGTATTCAGTGTAGGTAAACGTTGCAAATCCTATAAAAATAGGAAAAACTGAAAAAGTTACCTTTAGGAATATAGTGACATTCCAGTAAAGTAAACGTACCAAAGTAATTTCTGTTAGCGCTTAGTTTAAAGAAAACTTCCCGTATTCTACGACTTGTAAAAACTCGTTTCCCGTTGTTGGAATGGTATCGAAATAAAAGGCGATGGGATAAAGAAATTAAGGTCAATTTTATTTAATTAACTTTACTATCGGTTTAGTTGCTTACTTGTTCTAATCTTGGTATCTAATTGGATTTTAACTGAAATTCTGGCACGTGCTTATGACTGTTTAATGTGTATCATCTAGCTTCTACGTGTAACAGTTTAATAAAACTATACAGTGTGTCCCAAAATCATGGAAAAAATCAATTTTCTCTTGTTGAGATTAAAAAAAAAACAAACGCTAAAACAGTTCAATGACAGTTTCTGCAATATTTCTTATTTTTTGAGCCATGTTTGAGGGAGACGTAACCTTACTGTGATTTTTTTTAAACAGGACGCTACATATATAATAGAATAAAAGTTAAAATATTCACAAAGTTTGGAAAAAGCAAAGGATTTTTTATGGGCTACGGCAAAACAAGTAGGTACAACTTCATATTGCTGAATTCATCTTTAGGAAATATTAAAAAAATAATTGAAAATATCGCAGGAAAGTGGCAATTTCTATAAACTAATTGACCTTATTTATTTGAAGGATATGCCGAAAACAACTACTCCACGGCCAATGTGCCCCGACTTGCATTGCATTACTCCGGCATCTCCATAGGAGTCGCCAACTGACGATCTTTAACCTCAATCCACATTCAGCTGATTAGAATTTTCGAATTCTGTTTCATTCAAACTATTACATTTTCAAATTGCAAACCGCCTTTAATAATTTACCGAAGGTTGGTAGGATACCGAATTTATCGAAGGTAGGGGTAGCAAATATTGGCTTGGGTAGGCGTAATTTAAAAACTAGCATTTATTTGATCTCAAAACCATTAATCAAACAATAATTATATACATCCCTTAATATTATCCGCTTCTTTGCTCAGAATAGAATATCCGAAACCAGTAAGGAAACTCGTAAATAAACCATTTGTTTCCAGCATTCATTACTCTCGATAGAAACTTGTGTTGGCAATAAAACTGCACTCTATATACTGCCTTAAAGATAAAGTAATTATAGTTTCTGTAAATCCTTCAGCATGTGCGGCTAAATTCTAGATGAAGTTCGTTTTAGTGATTAATTTTCTTGCTGACGGCTTTCCGTAGTTTTACTGTTAGTCGATGCTAGCTGAAGCATGCGTTCACTTATTGAATTACATTGATCTATTCTTGATATATACAGGCACAAAATATGTCTGTCAATGCTCATAAAGTTTCTGACTAATAGTCCTGAAAAAAGTGAATGAAGTGCGGCGATGCGCAAAATGCAAAACAGAAACTTTACAATAATCTGTTTAATTTGTTTAGTTTGTGAAATGTAGTGTTAATAACAAATATTACGTATTGAAAAAATATTTACAACTCATTTGTGTTTTAACGTTTTTGCTCCAAAATTGCCTGGTTGAAATAGAGATTTTACCGATTACCTACTCCATGACTTTGACATGGCATGTGTTTTAATGCAAATAATAAAACATTTAAACATTTATTATTAATAGTTTTGGTAAATATTCAAAATCTATTAATATTAATTTAAACAAATATTGTTAAAGACTAAAATGTTATATAACTTGTGGAACAATGATTTTGTCAGAAAACTAAACTAACGGAAAACGACATAGTTAAAAAAATTATCAACCAAACCTGAATGTTAATTACTTGAATATAATATGGTTACTAGGTTAATATATGAGTTATTATATGATATAAATTGAAATTTTAAGGCAACATTTTTCGACCCATGTTTATATGAAGGAAAAGTTCTTTTTGTAACCATAGAAGACACTGGCAAATTATAATATTGCGCACTAATTTTGGGACACCCTGTATTTTAATTGCAATACCTCGTATTTCCACAATGCGAAAACTAATTGATGATTGACACATGAAAAGATTTTTAAACTCTGCCTTGCATGTGTCAAAAACTTTTATAATAGACAATAGACCACCAAAAGAAGTAGATAGGAAATATAAAAAAAAAAATATTTTTCAGGAAACAGCAGAATTACAGAAAAAATATTCGAGACTTGCTGACTTTGGTGACTTAATTGTCGTATTTGTATGAATTAGGTAGCCCTATTCTGAATGGCCTATACTAATGCTGTACTCTAAATTAATAATATTGATATTCCCTGAATATCACAAGATGTCTACAAAAAACGCTCTGGTCTTTGTTGCCTGACAAAATGCATTAGAAGGATAGTAATTTTAATTAAATGAAAATATGATGAGGTATTGTCTTGAAAAAAAAATAAATGCAGCATTCTATAGTGTAATACAATTGTTTTTTCTTATAAATACTAATTATAGAACGCGTTTCAGCACCGCAACTAACAATGCTATAAGGATTTTTTACTTTTTGCTTTAACACAAATGGGCTGCCTGCATTGCCTACAATATTTGCACTAGTTGGAGATATGCCAAATATCTACTGCAGAATTATTAATAAATTAATACGCTGGCCTTAATATTTTAGTTCCGCTGTACGGTATTACAGTATACATTTTCTACATACCTTTATTTATGTAATTGGTCCTATTTTATATTTAATAGCTACTGACTTCAGTAAAGCTGTTATTAGCACATATTCATATACATATACCAATTACTAAATTGTCTACTTTACTTTATTTTCTTTTTTAATCTTAATACAGCTAAATTCAACCTTATGTATGTTTGAAAATAACAAGTTCCTACTAGACGAGTACACAGTAAAAAAAGACAAATGGTAAAATTACTAAATGGTAATCGTAATTTGCTGCAGTGTTATTTTTAACACGAACTGGGTAGTATAATAACTAAACCTTTATAACTCAGATTACACGAACGATATACCCCCCAAGTTTGTAGAAGTACTCATAAATTATAGTAAAATTTACAAAATCCTGTGTTAAAAATGAATCAATCCGCCATAAATACGGAATAATTACACGGTGAATAATTAACTATTACACATTACCTTGTAAAATCTACTGTGTTAAATTACTTTTATGTAATGTAATAATACACCGATATGTCTAACACTGCCAAGTGTGGACTATATACACACTGATGAGTGTGGATTCAGTGTTAAAATCAGTCGGATTTTTTTACTGTGTATGACTCAGTAATTGATATTCCATTTATTTAAATAAAAATACTAAATTCTTTTTAAAATACGTACAAAATTTGTATTTACATTTTGTCACGTACACAGTAAAAAAATCCGACTGATTTTAACACTGAATCCACACTCATCAGTGTGTATATAGTCCACACTTGGCAGTGTCATATCGGTGTATTATTACATTACATTAAAAGTAATTTAACACAGTAGATTTTACAAGGTAATGTGTAATAGTTAATTATTCACCGTGTAATTATTCCGTTTTTATGGCGGATTGATTCATTTTTAACACAGGGTTTTGTAAATTTTACTACAATTTATGAGTACTTCTACAAACTTGGCGGGTATATCGTTCGTGTAATATGAGTTCTAAAGGTTTAGTTATTATACTACCCAGTTCGTGTTAAAAATAACACTGCAGCAAATTACGATTACCATTTAGTAATTTTACCATTTGTCTTTTTTTACTGTGTAGGTACCGGGTGTTACAGGAAACACCCTGTACATTGGCTATATATTTTGAAAAACAGAACAGGTTTTTTTGCATGACGATTCTATATAATATTTTAATCATAACATTCAAATGAAGTGTTTTCGGTGAATTACCTCTATACCTATTTTCAAATTTAAGTCTATTTTTAAGATCTGTATTCGTAGCTTCATTGTAAAGTACATTTTATGTAAATATTTATGAAAATAAGAGGTGTTTTCGGTGAATCACTCTATACCTATTGTCGAATTTCAGTATATTCCTGAGATCTGTATTCGTAGCTCCATTCTGAAGCACATATTAAGTTTATTGATGTACGTGAAAGGCAAAGTCAGTACTTTAGGTCCTTTAAATTTACAATGGCCAATGTCCACCTTCGGGACTCGCCTAGCAGTTCTCTGTAAACACAAGATCAATCCTCGGCTCTAAAGTGACTTCTTTAAGAGCAATCTCTAAGTGATTCATGGATATTGATTACATTATGTTTTTGCAGCTATCTCAACGAGCAAATGGCCGTCTTTCATGGAACCTATTTCAACCTGCTCTAATTCACAGTGACAATAACTGCAGAGTAGATTTATCACGTGATCACATAATAAAATATATAATAAATAAATTTGATCTCTGGGAGTGTAAGAGCATTGAGAGTAAATTTTGGAATTATGAATGAGCAGTACGGATTGATAATTAATTTTCTCTCCTGATTTTTAACACCAATAATTAAACATTCCTGATAAATTAAAATATTATTTATAATGGTGACCCACTACGAAACTGAAGAAGGTATCAACTTTGATTATTTGCTCCAAAAAAATGATCATCTACCTATAAATACCTCCTTTTTCAATAATAATTTGTTTTTTATCCTACACTTGGTGAAAATTCCATTTTCCTGAGCCATTAAAGGAGCGAAAGTTCATTATCAATATCCAAATAATTAAATTGTCAACAAAGGTAACTGGCTCTTCGGTACTATGTTTACCGCTGATGACGTTTGTAAAATTGTTTGTGTAATGTCATTGTCAATTGAAATTACCAATTTGATTTAAATTATGACCTGGAACGTTGCATAGCAACGATGAACTTTTTCTGCCTAGGCAGTAAACGTCCAATAGTCCTAGTAAAAGTAATATAACTTTTAAGCCTGTCAAGTGTCATTAAAAAGCCGCTTTTAATATCATTTGGAGAAAATAGTATATTATACTATAAGGGACAGAAATGCGTTATTTTGGCAGAGGTGCAATTTGAAGCCCGAGGGCGAAGCCAGAGGGCTACAATGCACCGAGGACAAAATAGCATTTCTCCCGAATGGTATATACTATTTTTTCCACGGTCTCATTAACTTAAAAACACATATTTTGTTATTATGAAGTAAGTAGCACCAGAATTATTGTATTCGGATTTGAGCATTTATTTAGTAGTCGTTGAGTTATTGTCATAACTACAAAATAAACAAACAAAAAGAATTGTCAAATTAAGATGTTAGTTTGGTTTAGTTCATGATACAACTACACTGATATGCCTATGCGCATGCGGGCGTGGTCTATCGATGAGCGTGACGTCAGGTTTGATACAAAATTAAATAAAATACTTGTAAACAAAGATAACAATATAAAATAAACGTCGATTATGGAATTATAATACACGATTCATACAGGGAAACTAAAATAATAGTTGATTAATATCAATCTTTCTTATTTTAATTCAAACCGCATTCTGTGTACCGATCTACCTACCGAATATAATTCTAACCTAAATTTTATAATTTGAAGAGATAATAAGAAGCACTACTGTAAATAAACACCACCCTATAATATAAAAATGACAACTTGATAACCCTCGGACCTCACAATTATAATAATACAGGAATACAATTGACAAACATGAAAATAATTATATCACTGACAGTCACGTTGACAGTAACGCATTTGAATTTTCGCCATTTTAGCATCAAGAATGACGTCGTCCGCAGAACAAACGAAATTTGGTCAAGTTATGAGCATATCAGTGTAGTTGTATCATGGGTTTAGTTTACAGTTTGTTTAGTGCAAAATGAATAATTGTGAGTCGGAAGAGATTGTGGAGGCTGCAAATATTGCAATAAGCAATTTGTTACCTACGAAGTCAAGATCTTTATACGATATAGCTTACAATCGGTTCAAAACGTGGTGCGCCGAGAAAAATATTCAAGTATACAGCGAGAATGTTTTGTTGGCATACTTCAGTGAAAATGCAAAGAATTACCAGTCTTCCACATTATGGGCGCAATATTCTATGGTTAAGTCATGCTTGATAATTTACGACAACATAGATATAAGCAAATTCCCCAAACTGATCGCATTTTTGAAAAGAACCGGTGACGGATATCAAGCGAAAAAATCGAAAATATTGACAAAGGGTGAAATCGACCGTTTTCTATCAACTGCAGATGACAAAGAATTCTTAATGATTAAGGTAAGATTACTTTTGTTGTTAGGTATTTCAATTATTTAGTATTTTGATTTTTTATAGGTTGTATTAATTCTGGGGATTGCCGGAGCTTGTCGAACTGATGAACTAGTCAATTTAACTGTAGATGATATTGAGGATGTAGGCTCATCCTTGATTGTAAAAATTCCAAACACTAAGACAAAGATTCCACGAACCTTTGTGGTTACCGATGTGGGAAATATGCTTGAATTGTATCGAAAATACCTGTCCCTTCGTTCTCCCCACGTCAAGCATAAGCGCCTTTTTTTGTACTACAAAGCAGGAAAATGTAGTTCGCAGCCAGTTGGCAAGAATACCATCGGAAAAATTCCTAGTGTAGTAGCTTCGTATTTAAAATTACCTGATGCTGCATGTTATACTGGTCACTGCTTACGAAGATCTTCAGCGACATTACTGGCAGATGCTGGTGTGGATATCACGACAATAAAGCGTCATGCTGGTTGGAAATCAACGACAGTCGCTGAGGGTTATGTCGAGAACTCCATTGAAAATAAGACCAAAATTGCTAATCACGTTTTAGTAGGTACCACCACTAGCGCAATCACAAAAACTTTAAATGTAAGCGAAAGTAATATTCCTTCTAATATTAATTTTGAAAATTGTACAAATGTTACATTTAATTTAAATGTCAATAAATAATTTCAATGTTACCTCTTTTTTTGCATGAAAAACGTTCTCCATAATGTAAACTCCCTTGGGAGCATTATACTCCCTTGGGAATAATCGACTACTTCTGTTTCAATTTTGATGTCATAGAAACTGATTTCTACTCCCGACCGTGGAAAAAGTAATTTTAAGTGAACACATCATTGTTGTTACCATTAATTATTAAACAATGGACGAGTCATGCATCCTGGGGATATCTCAAGCTTCAGAAAGTAATGAAAGCTTGGAAGAAATTTTATAGAAGCTTCACTTGTCAGAGAACCTTGAGATGTTACAAATCATCATGAATATCATGATTTATTTTCAAAAACAGTTTCAGAAAAAAACTCAGTGTTATAAGGTATTGCCTTTGCTAATTGCACAATTCATAATCCTGTATTTAATATCAATATTTCAAAGAACTAATTTTTTTTGTAAATTATTTATTGTTGCATAAAAAGTTTTGAAGTTGATGATTTTTTTCTTGTAACGTTCACTTTCCCGGCTAGGTACACAAAGTACTATTATTTCTATATTTGAGCAATTTGTTGTTTAAAATACTTTCTACAGGTAGGATTATATTAATTAATTTTAAAAAGTTTCTTCTATCACCGCCAGTTTGCGTAAAAATGCTTATTTTTTATCATTTTTAAATTGAGGTTAAACATGATATGGGTTAATATTTACAAACAATTCGTGTCGGACCATCCAGCACCTAGCAGACTGAGTTATCGCCACGGCTGTAACAAAAGTATCAACCTTAATTGTACCTCATTCTACCTCATGAAAGTATATACATAAGCTTATGTTCTAAGGCAAAGAACAAACACCCTAAGTAAGTTTTAATACATTGATAAGATGTATTCTGTGTCAGAGCAGTTACGATCTTATTAAATGGCGAATGCACCAATTTAAATTTGTTACTAATTAAAGATAGCTACATTCATTGACATCGTTATACGAAAACACCGTTAACTCAAAAATGAATCACAACTTGCTTTGCAAAAAATAGTTGCGTTCGGTAATATGCTCACGGATGCGACGAGATTACAGTCACGTGATTCCAGATGAGACGGACAAATAGAAAATAAATTAACGAAATCAATTGCATAAGGCATAATATAACGTGAATATAACCCCACCTTTTCTGTTTTCACTTTGTTGACTGTTTGTTTATATTCTATTTCGAATTATTTAAATAATGAATATTGTAAAATCAACCATTTTAAATGGAATCCAAGGATATGAAATAATGTTTGAAGATGAAGAATGTACAAATTGTTTGCAAAACAATAAAAACTTCGCTGAAGAAACTGTGCCAAATTTTTCTGCCAGTCAGTTTGTTTAAAGAACATTTTAGAATGTATGCGGAAACATTTGAAGACTTCTTAGGAAACTTACACTACAAAATTACCAACTACAACTTCAAAAAGTCTATGACAATTGACAACCATGACCACCACAACCTCACAAATTCAGATTAATCTTTCTCCTCGACCAAAATGCTTCGAGCAAACAGATCTTGCTCTGATCGATCTGATTTAATTTCTGAACGATCAAGATTTACCTCCCCTACCTCTAGATGTAATTGATGAACGATACGGACTAAAAAGATCAATCTGAGGTAATTACCGAACGCCACTAAAGTGATCGTTTTTATTTGATCTAATCGGCGTACTCTCAAATGTCCAGCTGAAACCGGATAAATGTCAAAAATCTCAAACGTCAAATGTCAAATTCTGTCATGTGTACAGTTGAAACTGGTTAAATCTTAATTAGAAGTCCGATAATCCTGTTATACAATAATAATAATAATAATAATAATAATAATAATAATAATAATATCTAATAATAAAAATAATAATAATAATAATATCTCTACCCCTCATTCTAATTACAAGGATTAGCCCGAAAGTCTGAGACTTGTGTGGGAGAGGGGGTGCTATATTCAGTGCTGGAATGAGGGAAAGCTGGAAAACCTCATTAGTTAGGGGGACAAGTCAAACATCAACTGATTTTAATCTCTCACATTAACACCAAGTTGACATTCTTTCCATCCTAGGCCATCGTCAGGATGGTTCCCAAGCCATCCCTGCGAATAAGCCTTGATCTACGAGTAAACAATTTAATTAAAAACTGTTTGGTGGAATGGGAATTAGAACCCATGACCTCTGGGTTGAGCGATGGAGACGCTAAGCCCTGAGCCACCGGCTGCCAATACAATGGTTTCATAGTTTTTTTAAATCATAGTTTCTTGATTTTACTTTAAAAACTTGACTTTGACCGGTAAGCTATTGTAGGAACGAATGCACATATATTTTGATTTTCTACATAGCATACATTGATTTTGATTTTGAAAAAAACAGATGATAGAGCTTATCTATGGCTCCGTTACGGAGTTCAACTTGATTTTTTTCAGAGCAAATTAGAGATGGCGCTGAAGTCGAAAGAAATTCTTCGTTGGCAGGAACTGTGTAACAAGGTTTATCTGATACTATGTTCAATTCTAAACAATTTTTGTTAAATGACTATTTTTCAAAAACTTAATAGTTTCAGAGATATTCATTTGGCGAGGTCGAAACTCAAGCGTATCAGCGGTGGTGCCCTGGTCGTTTTACGTTTCGAATTTCGAACCATTTTCCTTGAGAAAGAACGAAAATAAAATTAGTTGCAAGCTTAGGACTAACGGGGTTGGTTGACTCTATTGCCTAGCCAAACAATCCCAGTAGGTGTTCAGAAATGTCAACTGATATATTCGAAAAGAATTGCGAAAGATATTATTAAAACCAAACGTGTCAAATAATAGGTATCCTTTAACTACAATATGTTAATGGAAAACAATATCTCTTACAGTCTCGAAATTGAGAAATTAACTTACCACCTCAATATTTACTACAGCGTCTGAGAAAACATGAAATTGCATGCATAGTTTTAAATCTGAATAAAATAATTATTTAAAAATGAAATGTAGACTATTGTCGAATAGAATAAATAAAGCAATATCACCTGCAAAACTATATTTTTCAATACTACGGTTTAAAGAAATCATTTATCTAAAATTGCGAAGTCTAATTCTTTCTCTATATGCAGGCATGTAGGTATATAGAAAATTCTCACGCTATTTCAACTTCTCCTTGGGAAAGATATATTTCACCAGATGTGCCAAGCATGGATGCAATAAAGTAAACATATATATGTATAGAGACGTAAGACGGTGTCTACTGACATATCTAGAGGTGTCATGTTTGCTCTGTAAATACAGGGGATGATTCGCTTGTGTGCGGGTATAAAACGGCACATCGTAGCCTGGTTTATTTATTTCTGTTTATTCTTTCGCTATCACTGATGCGAAAACTGCACCGCCGTTACCGCCGCTCAATTTATTATTCTATAACGGCCTCATTCTCTTCTTGATGAAATTATATGACGCGTCTAAATTAAGTTGATATTTTGACATTGTTAGTCCAGTAAGCGAGTCAATTTGGTATGGTAATTACGCTCTAATTTTAATCCCGGATGAAATTCCTCGACAAACCATATTTCTCGTGCATAATACGCTTTATGAAGTGTGGCTTCATTTTTTCTACATTGCCTGCTGAATATTAAATTCAATGAAATATTAAGTATATCTTACTGTGCCCCTATTTATGTGTCCCTATTTTGATGGACATTCACGGAGAAGATAGAATATAAAAATTAAAATTATGATTTTTGGAACGAGCATATTTTGCTTAATCTGAGGCAAGCATAGGTTTCAAAACAATTTTGATTAACAATAACTAAGCTGATACCTTAGTGAATTGAATTGATTGAAGTGTATTGAGGTAGGTACAGGGTCTACGAGGTGATGTAGGTATAGGGTGTCAAAGCAGATAGGAGAACACATAACAGAACTTTCTATAACACTGGCGTAGTTTTCCACATAACACCAAAACACTATACTGCACCCGACGCGCGTTTCAGTAACCAAGTTCGCATCATCTGGAGATGATTAAAACTAAACTTATGCTAACACTGTATCCTATTTAGATCTAAACTATTGCTATGTTTCAGTGAACCATCGCGACAGATCAATGCACCGTGATTTAGGTAGTAACGAATAAAGCGGGCTGTATGAGATTGGCCCTTGTCACAATTCACACTATTTTTACACTTTGCAATTTCCAAACTCTCAAATGTATTAGCTGCTTGGAATTTGTTACATTCCTAATTAGTCTTAAATTGCTACTATCTATTTTATGGTTGCTCTCAAACGCATGCTGGGCGACACTAGACTTATCTGTTCTAACATATTTGAGATGAGCCATATGTTCCTTGAATCTAGTTTGAATTGACCTTCTAGTTTATCCAAAATTAGCTGTAAAGATTGCAGTCTTTACAGCTAATTTCGTAAATTCACGACTTTTTCGACTATTTTGTCTTTTGGATTGCTTAAAAATTGTTGTAGTTTATTTACCGATGAATAAACAAACCACTGAGATATATATATCTTTAAAAACCTTACCAAAACCATGGGTGAAACGAGGATCGTAAGGAATAGGAAAGCAATTTCGTTTCGAAGTTTCTCGACTTTTCAAAATGAAAGAGAAAATACAAAATTCATATCTATTCCAAGATTTTGAACTAAAATGAACTAAAATAGTTCATCAGTTCAAATCATTTCCTACAATTCCTGTATTTTTTTTTTGTTTTCACGTTTACTATTCTGTTTGTTAGACTGTATATTCTTTACGAAATAATTCAATCATCATTCAATACACGCAAAAAACAATAAATAAGATTCTTTTGGCATGGTCTGCTATTATATAGAATAGATGAATATTTTTTTGATATTAAATATCACGAAAACGTTTAGAAACAACTTATTAAATTATATATTTTTGAAAACAGAAAGAAGTTCTTTACAAGTATATAAATATGGTTTTATTTAAGAAGAATCATGTTTGTCACGCAGTTTTAGTCTCAGATTTCTAATTGTATTTCTAATAACATATTCTTTATCTTCAAAAGACATCCTAAAATTCGTATTAACAAAGTGTTTTTGTATAATCAAAGATTAAGGAGTTAGAGGTAAGTTCAAGATATATGTGGGATATACCATAACAACTCTGCGAGAACTAAATTATGTATTACCTATAACATTATTTTATTTACGTTATAAGTCTTAAATTACCTAAATAGAGAACATATCATTATCAATTGCATAGAATCTTTTACTTGGCATTTTTTGGAAAAATTGTTAGCTTTCAAGATGATCTCAAGAAATATAATTAGTTAAACTTGTTAGTTTACTAAATAATTATGCCTGGTACGTTTCTTTACACTTTTTTACGCAACCCTTCAGAATATTTATAGATTAATATCAAAATGCCCTCTACCTCTACCGTTTTCTCGTAAAATGGCCACCACATAACCAAATCGCAGCCAAACCAAACGTGTATGGCACTGCGCAATCATCAATCGGGAACAATAAACGACCTGAATGGACACTCTCCGAAAACATTAGGAGTATGAGACGGCAATGCTTTCATATACAGGGTTATTCAGAACTGATCCATAATAAAATTTGAGGATGTTCAACATGCATGTACAAATTTGGTAGTGCAAAAAAAATTTTTTAAAACTATTTAAAAATTTTCCATTGCACGCCGCTAGATACTGGTCCACTGTAATGGAGTGACCTTGGGACTGACAATGCAAACTGGCTAGCACAAAAAAAAATTCGGAAGATCTGAGAGTATACCGACACCCGGCGCAAAAAAGATTTGCAGCGTTTTTACTTTAAAATACTTAAAGATATATAGATCTGACCAAAGTGACGTGTCTTTAAAATGAATAAAATTTTGTTACACTAATTTTGAAGAATTGCGGTACTTGATTACTAGGTATTAGAAACGTGAAATTTAGGTATAAAAAATTTGTACATACCTTGTTACAAAAGCTTTTCGAAATAATATTCCTCGACTTGTACACAATTTTGGGCACGCCTTATCCAATTTTGCCGCACTAAACCGAATGTTCCTCCTGGTTTCTGATCTTGTAAACGCAAATTATTAAGTAAATTGGGGATTTTCAGCATTTTGCTGCAACAACCACTCACAAAACCTAACTTTTAATTGATAATCCACTGGTAACAGTCCATTAACTCAGCATTACTGTACACATGAGCAATTTTGAAAATTTTACAGTTTAACACTCCTAAGATCACAGACTGACGACTCATAGACAATACAGATATTATCCCCACTACAACATTATTCGGTCGGTTTTAACAAGGCGTTCCAGACAAAAACGTGTTTACTTTTTTTATCACATTCTTAGGAATGTGGTAGAAAAGTATCAGATGTGTTGAAGTACAGTTGCCCAGCTACGTAGTACTTTATAATGGTATAACTTTAAACATTGTTTACAGGAAATCCTAATACGTTTATTAAAATTTTTTTGGTGATATCGATTTCTTATTTAAGGATGCACATATCCTCAAAGTTTTAGAGATGAGTTCTGAATAACCCTGTATATCGCAATTTTAATTGAAACTGGCTCACTCTGTCGGTATTTGTTTTTGTCGATAGATTCTGGGTTAGTTGAGGTAGAGGAGCGGATGCATGTTGGCAGATTGAAACTTGTTGGTAAAGTTCTGCAGTAAATTTAGTTTTAGATGGTGCCTGCTAAGTGATTCACAGTAAATGCTCCTCTGTAATTTTTTATTGTATAGTTTACTTTGCTGAGTAGTTTAAAATATGCCAGGGACAACATCCACCATTTTTTTAATATGAATGTGTAACGGGGCCAGGTCAAGGAATTTCTTTTAAAGTAACCTGAAATTATGACTCTAATATTCAAATTTACTTTAAGAGTCCATTCGCTAGTCCGCAATAGGCCAAAATCGGCGTTCATGTCGTGTCTCATGTGTAATTATAAGAAAACTATAAAAGATAGATTTTTAGTAAAAAAGTATTGAAAGATAAGATTTTAATCTAAATCGTTATAGTATTAATTTTTGTTAATTCTTTTTATTTTTAAAATTCCAGGCAAACAATCTTGTACTAAAATTGCGTATTTTCAAAAATTATTTTCTCTAAAATACATGTATTAAACAAAAATTTGCTACTATAGGGATCTAGTTTATCTTTTGATATTTCCGGTGATATATAATTTATAACATTAAAAAGAAATTGTGTTGCAATTATAAGACAAATCCGGTAGTATTGCAATAAGGACAAAATTTATTTCTATGTGCTTTTTTACTTCGGCTTTACGTGCACCTCCGAAATCTAAATAATTCAGTAGTGGGAATATGTAAGTCTCCGCCCATCGGCTACCCACTCTCTCAACCTGTCCCGCACTTATGCCTGTCAAGTCTGCAGTGAATAGACTCTTAATATTGGCTTTAATGTGGAAATTTAATTTAGAACTTTATATAGCTAATTTTGACATTTCGAAATGTATTTTAGTTCCAGTAAAAATTTCGAGAATAAATAGAAATTTTAGGGTGGAAATCTAAATCAGTTGAAAGTCAGTATACGTTTTAAAAACTATTTTAAAATAACCATCGATTTCATAGTCAAATTTACAAATAATATACAGACATTATAAACTTAATTTTGTTCTAATGATTCATTTATTTTATCGATATCTTTATTGTTTGATACAAATATTGTTTAAGTTTATTAATAATAGAATTAAATATTACAGATTTCTGCCGACAGTCGCCCCTCTAAAACTGCATTTTTCAAAGCCATCTTATCCTACTGCACTATAAACTGCGGCCAACATGCGCTGTAAATGATATATAAATAATAGACGTAGCAGAGATGCGCCATTATATGGCAAGCGTTATTTTGTACGTCACTTTAATATATTCTTTTACGGTTATTTTCTTTTACGGCTCCTTAAAGTACTCAAAAGATAATTGAATCTATTTTTGTTATTCTGCAATAAACTACGCTAAAGCAGAATTTTCGCTCTAATGCCTTTTAGTGCATGCCCGTTCTATAGATCTGATTTACTATAGGGACAGCGGAATTCCACAAGGAAACAATTTTCTTCCTAATTCCTCTAACTAGATTAAAACATAGTTTTTTCTAGAAATTCGACCTATTTTTTTCAACACCTGTAATGAGTTACTATTATATAATTTCCAAACAAGTACGCTTGTTATTAGGCGCGAACGTGAAGAGTTCGCGCAAATTTTATGTTTCTATTAATTTATATCTATTTTCTAATAATTTACTTTTTGTTTGTATAATCTTCTGTTTTGTTTTTTGGCCAATGTTTAACGGATTTGAATATCTGGTTTCATCTAAAGAAACAGAAACATATACCATAAATAACTTTTTTGGTTTTCCCCTCACTCAATATTAACAGTAGATATACAAGACGGGTTCCCCGCCGGAAATGACGTCACAGCTAGTTGGATGGCCAGCTGCCATCGAGCTAGACCACGGAGCCGCTGGTCATTGGTTTCAGGGTGAAGAACTAGACTTCTTGTAGCATCCCCGCATGTTCTTGTAGCATCCCCGCAGGTGTAGGAGCCTCAGGGGCTGCAGAAGAGCACCCCAAGAGTGTGTGACGTAGGTTCGTCAAGATGGCGGCCTGACGTCACTGGCCGCGCTCAAGGTAATAGGTCAGGCGCAAGGATTTTTAACTTATATTATAGGATTGCTCGATCCGCCGTATCACGTGGTTGGGTCTTGCGGCTACGTCATCGGATTGATATACAAAATATATATGAGTTAGATAGTGACAGTAACTTGTCTACGCGTCATAGATAAGGAATCGCACAATACAGAGAGAGAAAGAGTATCCGGGTCTCGTAGTGACGTCACTAAAACGGACAACATTGAGGAATAGGGATCGAGCAATCCTATATAAGTTAAAAATCCTTGGGTCAGGCGGCCTAGACTAGACAGCGCGGCAGTCTGGCGGGTACATTCAAACGCAGCAAAAGTAAGAGCTGTCATGGCCGCAAGAGATCTCTACCGCTGCAGCCTGGCGGCAAATTCAAATATTTAGTATCAGGGTGAACACCGTGTTTAATTAAAGTGTTTAATTTAATTAATTAAAGTGTTTAATTAAATCAAACAACATTTTTTGATACTTAAATTTACATATTAATTTAGACAAACCAAACATATCAGTAGTCTTGGATTTTTCAAAAACTTCCACCATCCCGACGCCGATAAAGGACAATACCTTCATAATTTTAAAAACTTTTGATGTCATACAATATACACATTAGTCGTACTAAAGCTATCAAATAAAATAAAGCAAAAAACCAACATATTACCTAGAGTAGATATAAAAAATATACGAATAGGCTATGTTCTTAGTGAAACTATATGTTATACATTATGTTTAAATAATATACTTGTTAAAGTTGCGGTACCAGTTTTTCAAGTATCTATTGGCGCTTTTCAAATTATTTACTAATGTTTTTAAAGCTACAGTAAATTATCAAAGCCACAAGAATAAATAAATGGCCAGAAGGGTATTTCGCAGGCGGCATCTTTGATGCAAGACCCTGGATTCGTGCCCCGGTTTCAAGAGGGGAGACAGTTTTTAGAGGGTATAATTGAGGATATTTTGTTTTAGTCTCAATTACTGAGACACTCTTACAGAGAGTGTCTACTAATTTTATTAATTGTGTAAACTATTTTACCTTTATGGAAATTTTTCATTGCTTTAAACAAACAGATTAGAATTATTTTCTTTTTGATTTTATTAATATGTCAAAAGGGAAGTAAATTTGCAGAAGTCACAACTCTAAGTCATAGAGGGACTAGGGAACTGGAACTTGGTGTTAGGGTCACCTGAGGTAAGTATTTTTTTTTACAACCCATTTGTTTCAAATTTGAAAGACTAATAAAAATAGTCGAGGTGTTACGGTCTCAAGTGCTGAGATATTCTTATGGTAGACAAAAATATGTTTACTTTTTCGTAATTTTTCATGGATTCATTTAATATGTCGCAAGGGAAGTCGAGTAGCAAGATAAATAAAGCCATATTAGTTGCAAAGGAAAAGGCAAGGCAATCAACGCTAGATTGCTATAAGATTGAACAACCGCACGAGAACCCGACGCAAAATATGTTTTCAATAATGCATCTGTCGGCCCAGGACTGGAAGTTTATTTGCGGTTTCTTATACATGGCATTCTCGTGTCTTATATTATTAAAAAACCATTAGGACGGGGTGGAGCAGATTAAATCGATGAGGGAAATATGTTGCGCAAGATGCCGCAGGTTCTAATAGATATACTTATATTTTTTCTCCGGAGTTTCCATTATTAAAATCCGGAAGTTTTATGGTCGATCTCGAGTCCGGGCTGCTTGACAGGGGTTGTGATGGAGAACTTTATTATTGCTGTTCGACGAAAGGCATTCGAGGTATATTGTAATCGGACCTCATATTGTTGATGTGGAGAAATGTCGCGCTGGAATGGTTTTCTATTTTCAGCGTGTTTCAGTAAAATCCGAGTTTTTATAAATGGACAGGGATAATTTTGCAGAAAGTATTAAAGTATTTTCTCTAATATATAATCATATTGCGCTTTAGAAAGTGTAAGCAGTGTGTCGACTTCTTTCTGCGCTTCGGAAAATACAAGTTGTTAGTCAAAGTGGAAAGTTCAGAATTATTTGAGTAAGGGTGTGGAATGCTTTTTCTTAAATCATGGTAAATTTAAGGATACCTACTCACCAAAATGCAAAATAACATAATTTACACTTACTTACACAGCTTTCGGATGGCTTGTATGCTTGTACTTGAGTACATTTTAACATACAAGGTGTCCCAAGATAATGTGACATAATTTAAAGGCTTATAACTTCAAGGCTAAATGAAATAACAACGAGCGTATTTCACTGGTGCTCTTAGTTTTACAAAAAAATTGTATCATTAATACTAGTTTGCTTTACTTCTACAGGTGCTTGAAAAAAATTGACACTTTTTAATTCAAAATTGTGATCATTTTATAAATGAAACACCCAGTAGATTATATTACCATTTGATAGAGACACTTTTCCTCTTTTCAAAACTGTATAGTTTGATAGAGTTGTACCAAAAACTAAAGGAGTTATTTCAATTTACACACCAGCCCTTTTCAATAAACCATAATTTTTTTGGAACATCGCATTTTATTTTTTTTACATTGTCATTACAGCATAAAGGAATGCATCAAACGATAGATAGGGAGAGCCGGACCAATAAAATGGCTTGCACATTTTGCCGAATTAACGCTATCTGATTTTTTCATATGGGGTTTATGTCAAAGATCGTTTTTATAGTCCTGTGATACAAAATATAAAACAACTAAAACATAACTATTGTTTTTCAGACCATAACACCAGAAATGGTTGAACTTGCTTTCAACAATATGCAGTTTAGATTGCAAAAGTGTATTGAAGAAAACGGTGGGCACATTAGCAATTTAATTTCAAACATTAAAGATATATAATACAAATGTGTGTATATTAAAACTGAATTGGTGTTTTTCTTGCAATAACTTGGTAATTTATGTTGTAATGTAATTTTTATAAATTTGTACTGAATTAGTTCTTATCTTAATAATAGTTTTAGTTGATGTATACCGCCATTCTGTACTGAAAAAAATAAAATGCGATCTTCCAAAGAAATTATAGTTTATTGAAAAGGGCTGGTGTGTAAATTGAAATAAATCATTTATTTTTTGTTATAACTCTATCAAACTATACATTTTTGAAAAGAGGAAAAGTGTCTCTATCGAAAAGTTACTATAATCTATAGGGTGTTCCATTTAAAAAAGATCACAATTTTGAATTAAAAATTGGCAATTTATTTTCAAGCACCTGTAGAAGTAAAACAAACTAATACTAATGAACTTTTTGTAAAATTAAGACCAAACCACTGAAAACCGCTTGTCGCTATCTCATTTTGCCTTGAAGTTATAAGCCATTAAAATGTGTCACATTATCTTGGGCCACCCTGTATTTCACTCTTCTACAGTTAACCGTAATAATAAGGAATGGGACTATCAGTGCATCACGTGCACTCAACTATTGCAAAAAAGAAAGAGCTTTAAAAGCAGTTTGATTTAACTTAATAATATCTAACTATCAGATTAACTCTGATAGTTTGATACGTTTAGACATCTCGGAGGATTTGACAGTTTACTTGACAATGAAGTAACTAACTAAGGTAAGTCAGTTATTAAAGTAACTAAATTCATTACAAAGCATGTCTGTGAACAGTGTAAGATTTACCATGTTTGTATATAGGGATCGGTTCGGATGTATCTTCTTCCTATACATAGAAGATGTTTAGGAGTGGTAGCAGCCTGTTATTTAGCCCTTGTTTGACCTGTTAAAATGGCCCAGAAACAGCCAGTAATGCAATGCCAGTCGGGGCACATTGCCCGTGGAGTTGTTGTTTTCGGCATCTCCTGCAAATAAATAAGTAGGATTGTCTTCCTCAAAGACAATAGGGGTTACTGCTATAATGGCACCTGCAGAAAAGCAGGTCGTTATCTGTCTGTCAATTTGACAATAATTGTCCAGACAGATAGTAGCAATATTAATTTGTATTTGTATAGCCTTGTAGAGAACGATTCAATTTTAACACCTGCTTTGTTTTAATTTAAAATTAAACCGCATTCTGTAACAGATTTCTTTATTTGTTAGCTAGTAATTGTAGCTGCATACAGAACTTTACATGCTTGTAACATATAAAATTAAAATATTACAGGCATTAAAAAAATACAAGCTGTTTTACAGCATGTAAATTTCAGCGGTTATAGAATCTCTCAGGAAATAACAGCAAATATTTGGTATAATTACCATTATAATGAATTATACGTGGCAGGGTTTAGCAAATGGACAGTCAAATGTTTTAAAACTTTGTGTGTCTGGAAATTCAGACTGCTTAGTGTTTCGACTAACAATGTCCAAATATAACGTCTGATTATTTAAATAACAATGTAAATGCGGTGAAAATAATTCTGCGAGAGAGAATTGTATACTCTGAATACCTTCCAACTTTTCAGTATTACATACATACAGATATTTTCAGTATTACATACAGATACAGAAATTAGAGGTATGAAATTGTCGAAAATATGTATACAGAAAATAAAATAAAAGACCAATTCCAACTTTGAACTTTCCACATTCCACTAAAAAAAATACTGCAGAACTTTATGTAAAACTTAAATAATACAGGGTGATTCAGCTAACGCGTTGATTAAATTTTAAGGACTTTCCATTGGAATATGATTTTCAAAATTTGGATGCTGAGGTTTTCGAGAAAGTTCTATTCATCTGAAGTATTTCCGTTTTTCTGACAGTTCCGGTTATACCGTAAATGGCTATCAACTTTCTTATTTTAAATGGAATACCCTATATTTGTTACCTTTTTGATTTCTACATTAAAACATACGTTTTCTAATGTGGGACAAACTCTACGAGAAATTAATAGTTTTTTAAATATTTTAATTTGCTTAAAAAATTCAATTCAATTCAAAAATTCATTCTGTAGTATCTACCTTATTGAAATGCTTGTCATCGACAGACAAGGAAAGTTATGGTAACAAGTTTTGGCTATGGTTAGGCGGACCATCAAACTTTCAGATTATGTGTAATTTCATTATTATATATATATATATATATATATATATATTTTATTATTTACAGGGTGTTCAAAAAATAATTTTATTCTGAATAATGCGAACACCCATAAGTATTTTTTTAAATGGAACACCCTGTATCCACCCCTGGAACACTGGAAATGGAACACCCCTGCTCTATGTGATGGAGAATAAAATGATCTTTCAATCTGTATTAGGATTTCCTATCTGGTACCAATTTCTTGTTATTGGCGTATTTACTTTCTATACAATAATTTTCTATTTCCTTGAATTGTTTGTGATTAGAGGGCCATGAAAATTAAACGAAAGTCACGTTTAAAAGATTGATAAATAAGAAACATTGTTTTAATTTTCATGACCCGCTAATTACAGGCAGTTCAAAGAAACATAAAATCATGGTACTGAAAGTAAATACGTCGGTAGTAAGGAAATGGTAACAGATAGGTATAGGGAATCCTAATATAGATTGAAAGATCACTTGATTGTCCATCACATAGAGTAGTGAAATACAGGGTGTTCCATTTAAAAAATACTTTCAGATAGTTGAAATTAGTCAGAATAAAATTATTCTTTTGAACATCCTGTAAATAATGAAATATGAAATTACACATAATCTAAAAGCTTGATGGTCTGTCTGACCATAGCCCAAAACTTGTTCCATAACAACTTTCCTTGTCAGTCGATGACGAGCATTTCAATAAAGTACTACAAAATCAAATGTTTTAAAAAAAAACATAGATTTTGAGAATCTCATAGAAAATAAAAATGTAAAAGAACATAGGGTATTCCATTTAAAATAAGAAAGGTGATATCCATATCCGGTATAATTGCATGGAAGT
Source organism: Pogonocherus hispidulus (assembly GCA_963924545.1). Classification (NCBI taxonomy): domain Eukaryota; kingdom Metazoa; phylum Arthropoda; class Insecta; order Coleoptera; family Cerambycidae; genus Pogonocherus; species Pogonocherus hispidulus. The sequence goes on from OZ004693.1 coordinate 83,803,087, forward strand.
GCCAGAAAAACGTAAATATTTCAGATGAATAGAACTTTCTCGAAAACCCCCGTATCCAAATTTTCAAAAAAAATATTCCCATGGGAAGTCCTTAAGCTTTTAATTAACGGGTTAGCTGAATCACCCTGTATATTATAATAGTACAGTATTGACCAAAATAGAAATTTATTTTTTATGTAATTAACATAAGATTTGCCTAAATAAAATATATCTCCACTTATTTTCTTTTATTTACATCTTCGCTGCAGCAATTTTTCCCGCTCACATTTTTCTTTTATCTTTTAGGTAGAATCTCTGTAGAAGCCACGTGTGTAACTCGTTTAAATCTGATACATTTTTCAATATACTCTGCCTCAAAACCAAAATTCCTTTACTTGAAAATCGATAAATACAAGCAGATATTTCCTGCATCAACATACAAATATATTCCCCAAAGGGAATTACGACCCTTACGATCGGCTTCGGTATCGTTATGTGATACAATGCCTAATAATATTTTGTTTGAGTATACTGCGTCGTTGTCTGACGACGAATAAAGTGTATGAAAAAATTTGAAGATCCTGAATATATTTTTTATGTAAATGAAAAGACATGGTAGTGAAGAAAATAAAATGCCATACACAGTAAAAAAATCCGACTGATTTTAACACTGAATCCACACTCATCAGTGTGTATATAGTCCACACTTGGCAGTGTTAGACATATCGGTGTATTATTACATTACATAAAAGTAATTTAACACAGTAGATTTTACAAGGTAATGTGTAATAGTTAATTATTCACCGTGTAATTTTTCCGTTTTTATGGCGGATTGATTCATTTTTAATACAGGGTTTTGTAAATTTTACTACAATTTATGAGTACTTCTACAAACTTGGCGGGTATATCGTTCGTGTAATATGAGTTCTAAAGGTTTAGTTACTATACTACCCAGTTCGTGTTAAAAATAACACTGCAGCAAATTACGATTACCATTTAGTAATTTTACCATTTGTCTTTTTTTACTGTGTATAATGATATACCCCTGTTTCCCCCATTATTATTTTAAATACAATTTCCACTTATAATATCCCTTAGTGCTTATTATTTCAGGAAATTTTTTTGAGGTAATGAATAATTTGAAAATTATCCCGAGCCGGAGGCGAGGGTTAATTTTCTTAAAATATTCATGAACCAGGAAATATTTTGGGTTTTTAATTTAAGCTCGTGGGATATTCGGTAAGAAAATTTCACACCATTACTTTATAAATATTATGCCAAAATTGAACATTTTAATTACGAATGACAAACATTCATTCCTCATAGTGAGCCATGAGCAATAACAAACATTTTTTACGACTGTCAAGTACGGTACCTTGGTCAAGTTCCACCACTTGTCATCGTGTCATTGTGTTTGTGCAATTTGCTGATTTATTAGATTGTGTTTTTGAAAATGTTCCGCTTTGGAAAGGAAACATCATTTATTTCTGATAATTATTTTGAAGTACTTCGAGCATTGCAAATATGCTTAATAAAATGTGAGTTTTCTTAGTGAAATAAAATGTCATTTTCTAACATTAGTTACATACATATTTTACAAATAAGTTAAAAACATATTATATTTTTGTTTCTTATTAACTTTGATCTACTAATATTGGTGGAACATCATTTATTTTTGATAATTATTCTGAAGTATCTACTTAAAAATTTATATGTTTAATAAAATGCGAAATCTCTTAGTGAAATAGGCATACCATTTTCCAAGTTTAGTTACATGAACTTTTTATAAACATATTATATTTTTCTTTGATCTACTAATATTGGTGGAACATAATTTAATTTTGAGAATATTACTTAAATTCGAGCATAGGAAATGTATTGATTCATTCAAGTCCCGCGTCTTTATTTTGACATTTTAAATGACAAAAAAATTTCCACTTATTAATTTCACAGAAATTTTTTGGGTTGGAATGGTATCTGAACAAAAAACAAGCCTCTGATTGGTTAAAATATGGCGGTATGAAATTTCAAATTAATTCGGCATGGCGAAGTGCTTATTAAAGGTTACTTTTTAACATAAAAATTACTAAAATTTACCTTTTGGTCACATACATGATGGTATTAAATAAAATGGGTGTAAAAGTGGTCCCACATTCAAGAAATACGGAACTGGATATCACACTAAGAAGCGAAAGTATTTCTGTTGGTATTTAAATCTGAGAGGACTTTTAGTTTTTAATATGTCAGCTAAATCGTATATTCCCTAGATCTAATATCTTTTAGTTCTTAAAAAAATTCAAAATTTGGTCCAAAGTTTAGGTATAAGACAAGTTTCATGACGATAAATTATAACTAACGCTATTCAGGATAAAATGAATTAACGGATATCAGCAAATTTGTCTTAAAATAACATTAAGCTTAACTTAATTATATATTTTTTCGAAAAACGTTACTATGGGGACGAAAACAATGTCCATATTGCCTGCTAAACAATTTATCGGCACAATTTCAATGTCATACAATCACTAGCATTTTATGTCTAAAGTTTTTGGTGGCGTAAGCCGTGGCAGCAATTTGTTAGTACTTGAACCCGTGACCATGCATCGAGACGAGACGGATAGGATGAAAGGTCCGAGGTTCCTTGTCTAGGAGATGATAGACATTTGAAACATGCCTACTAGTCATTCCATCTTAGATTAAGTCACAACATTTTCTATTTGCATTAAACTAGATACTTAACATCTTTTCTGATAGTTAGAGAAATATCTGTAGCCGATTACAATGTAACTTAATAAGTAATCTACTTGTTGTTGAATTCATAATCATAATCGACCAAACAGTAAAAAAAGACAAATGGTAAAATTACTAAGTGGTAATCGTAATTTGCTGCAGTGTTATTTTTAACACGAACTGGGTGGTATAACAACTAAACCTTCAGTTTCAGTTTAAACCTAATAGAATTCATATTACACGAATGATATACCCGTCAAGTTTGTAGAAGTACTCATAAATTGTAGTAAAATTTACAAAACCCTGTGTTAAAAATGAATCAATCCGCCATAAATACGAAATAATTACACGGTGAATAATTAACTATTACACATTACCTTGTAAAATCTGCTGTGTTAAATTACTTTTATGTAATGTAATAATACACCGATATGTCTTAACACTGCCAAGTGTGGACTATATACAACACTGATGAGTGTGGATTCAGTATTAAAATTATTCGGTTTTTTTTACTGTGCATAATCAACATTTCTATAATTTCTGTTAATTACATTTTGAATTAGATTCAATAATCGAAAACATAAAAATTTTTAATAATAGAATTTAATGATATTGATTAATTAATTTTCCGAGCTTGTTTAATGATAACTTTTAATAAATGTTTACATTCTTGGCAGCCTTAGAAGAATAATTGTATTCACCACAAGGTGTAAGTTGCAAACAAATGTTTTTGAGAATGTTAATATAATATATTTTGGCGTGGTTATTGCGACTTAATTTATAACTAAACAACTAACGAGATGTACCTAAACCAAAAAAATATATAGAGCATTTAATTTTCGGTTGAACAGGAAGTTGTCCAAGATCGTCAATATACATATTTTATTCACCATGTGTTCAAACCAACGACAGTCAATTTACATTGGAATTACATCCAGCAAAATATTAAAAATGGTCCGAATATTTTATCATCTCTGAATATTCAACATGCTTGTGAAATTTTCACACACAATATATGAAACAGAAGATGCATAACTGAACATAAAATCGTCGGATTGTCTCAGGATTGTGGCCACAAAAGAGCAGGGAATTTTGCATTTAGAGCATTCTACGACTGGTGGCGTTCTCACGGTATATCACTAGTCATTGTCAAAAGCAATTGAACAAATTCATATTAGGAGACTCCCGTTTCCAACTATTAATAAATCCGACTCAACTAAAACATGTAGTTGGGAACTTTTCCGGTAAAATAAACGAGAAGTTTTCCCTTAGTCAACATTGCGGGCGTACGTACAGTCCTTTGTACGGCAGAGCCTACTTATTTGACTCGGTTTGGCATATGACCCATATAAAATATGGCACCATTCGTGGCGACATTTATTTTATACTAACTGCGAAATCACGAATGTGGAACTTTAGCTAATAAATTATTAATACAAACTCACGAAAACCCGAATATTCCGCTGCTGCCGACTGCGTTCGAGTGAATAAATTTTAATGTTTGAAAGGTATAGGCCCTGAGATATCACTGGCCAGAGTCCAGAAGTGACTCCTTTCAAATGTCACAGACTGTCCACCAAGGACATGGAAGTCAATGTCTGAATTGATAAAAATAGTATGTTAATTGTTTTTTGCGAAGTGGCCAGACTTTTGGGATTGCACAAATTAAAAATAATTTCACTTGTACCAGGTTCTTCCCATTCTCTGACCCGGTGGTAACTTTCAAATTATATTCCAGATTTTGACTATCCCCATTTAACTATCCTCCTAACTAATGAGGGTTTCCCTCACTCAGGCTCTGAACTGTGGTTAGAGCTTACAAACGTAAGTCGTTTCTGAGGGGCAGACCTACTTAATAATAATATGCCGCTACCTCTCCCACACCAGTCTCAGATTTCCGAACTAATTATTGTGCTTATTACAATTAGACGTAGATATGTTATTATTTGACCTTAGACAGTTAATAGTGAAGAAAAAAGTAGTATTTTAAAACATAATTAGAATATTTCGGAAAATGTTACGTTTAGGTATAGGAAAGTGTGATGAAAGTCCTACTGAAATAAAGAGTGGAATTCTAAAAAAAGATAGTAAAACACATAGGTTGACATTCAGTGACCAGCTGTCCAGAAAATACGGAACGGCCTGTACAACTAAAATTATTTTTAAATTGTGCAAGTCAAGAAGTCTGACAACATCGCAAAAAAGCGTAACTTTTTTTCGATTATATCAACGTGTATATCAACAACAGTGTAGTGGAGTGTTACTTGTGAAAGAACACCTTTTGAATCGTTGTTCTTTATTAAAATTAAGGGAAAAGAAATTTAATTTATATACCTAAGTACCGCATACATTTATGTGTTACATCTATGGTTATCTAAGTCTAAGTCCTCCTGCAGCCCTACAAGTCATAAATGGACAAGTCTGATCTAAACTAGTTTACAAAATTTAAGATTTTAACCAATCGTAATCGTCTAGCATGACATCATGAAGAGCTAATTATTATAGAGCTCTAGAATGATTAGCGTTAATGTTGGATATGGTTAGGCTTAAAAAAAATTTATCCAAATTAATAGATTTTGTCGTATTAAAGATGCACTTTTGTCTGTGTAACCTATCTCATCAATTTCATCAGAACGAAAGTTGACCACACTAAAGCAAAGTTTACAGAATTATATTCCGTAAACTTCAAACTTGTAAAAGTAACAAACTGACTTTATTAGGAGAAGATAGAAGATTACACTCGCATATGTTTACTAATATCAATGATTAGACTAAGAACAGATGAAAAAGACGATGATGAAATTGTAGTTTCAGCAAAAGAAGTAGTAGAAGTAGTTTCTTGATCAGCGACGAAAGGGGAAGCCTACAAAAACTTGCATAGATGTTCCACCAAAGCTAACCAGTTGCGTACTTTTATCGTATGATGAAACTTTATCCAAAAATAGTACATTTTTTAATTCTCTCATTATTTTCTCTTAAACTTGCTTGGTAAAAATAAGTTTCGATCATTGTCTATCCATATATTGTCTTAGTAAAGAATATTGCGGCCTTCTTCGTGAATTTTTTTAATAGTTCCTATATATTTATACCACCATTGAAAATATTAGGTGTCTCCATAAAACTGTTTCGTTTATTTTGGCATTTTCGTTAATAAAAACCGTTTGCCTTAAGTAGCTTTCTCAGGGAATCTTATATGTAAGAAAATTCCATGTCCCTTTTAATTTTTGGAGTAACTTCCTTACATTCTACAGTAACTTACATTCTAAATAAAATGTTTCAATGGTTCGTCTAATTATTCCAAAATCAAAATAATCTATTTTTTGGACCACTGACTATCAATGAACATTGGCTACCACTTCCCTCGTTTGTCCTTTCTGACAAACGAGGTATCTTTTATCTGATGAGGTATCTTTCATGTATTTTTTGCATGCAAAGAATATTTATTACTCATTATAAATAACCTTTAATTTTATAGATAATAGCACAAAATATATCTGATACGGAAATAACCTAGCCCGACAAACTACGCTGCTAGGAATCATTAACCAGAAATTGCAAGTCGGAAATATGTACTCGCTTGTTCTCTTCGAACGCCGGCACTTGTTTATTTTTATAGACCAATAAGAATTCTATTAGCCACCTGTTTCAGGACAAACTCTGATTTCAGTGCAAAAAATTTTTTTTTTCATTGCTTTTGTAGTGACAAAACCACTATACTTTAACTGAATTTAAAAAAAATATATTTGGCAATACTGTATTCCAGTCGGAGGTTGCTCTGATTTTTGTTTCCACATACTTGTCACTGATCAAGAACAGTAGCGAGATTGTAGTCCAAATAAAATGAAAGTTTATTAATCCATAATTAATTATTATTATCCATAATTAATTATTTATTAATAATAAACCAGTGATAGATACTGATTATGCTATCAACTGTTTGCAACAATAATATAATGCAAATATATGAATTTTAATTTCATTTAAATTTTAATAACTGCGTTTGAAACACAAATGACATTTTCCCAGCATATATTGTAGGTATACATTTAAAATTTAATTTCGAGGTATGCAAATAATAATTTTTTTGTCAAATATATGATTTCGTTTGCCAAATAAATGTATTTATGAAAATCTATTTCACAGCATAAATGTAATGCGATGCACAAATTAAAAATGTATACCTCTATTAATTCTACAGTGTGTGCAAACGTACCTAGCTTATTTAGTGAATTTCGTAGTGATTTAAAAAAAAAAAATAGTACAGTAAAGCCAATAGTAAAGCATAAGGAACAGTGTAGTGCAGAGAAATTTGGCACGCATGTATGGCTGGGTCCAAACTAAATGAGCGAGCAAGAGAAAGCACACATTATTTTTGGAAGTTCAGGTGGTATGGATGACTTTAAGGACGAGAGAAAGCTTTCTCGTTCACGCTCTGAATGATGGGCTACGTGTCGGTACTTCAACGGAAATACATGTTCTTTCATGTTTATGTCTCGTTATGTCTCATTATGACACAAAATGATTTTGGGTCATTTCCAAAATTTCAATTGCATTATTCAGCCTATTTTCATTATTTGTTCTTTTTTTCAAAGTTCTTTTTTTTACGGTCAATACAACCTGAAATCCAAAAGTTTCTTTACCACTTTTTAACTTAATTTTTTTGTTGGAGGTTCTTTGTTAAATATAGTTCTAAATCTTCTGTTGTTTTGTAAGATTTAGTCTCAGCAAAAAAGATTACACATTTAAGTTGTCAATAAACTAATTTGACGGTTACAAGTGATGTTGTCTTTTATTTCGATAGTCTACTTTGTAAATTTTATTTTTTCCGTAGCATTTCGATAAAATGCTGTATTCACTTTAAAAGCTTATAAAACTGTCACTCTGTATAATTTCCATGACAAGTATGGCATTTTCAGAAAGGGGTAAGAATGGTCTTTACTACTGTGAAAACATATACAGGGTGTTCCATTTGAAATAACATAGTGATCCTACCCCCGAAAATACGTTCCCCAGAGAGAAGAAAGACAAGATACTCAAGAAAAAATTTATCAACATTAGAAAAAGACTGGCGAAAACCACATTTCATTATCTGAAGTAGTTCACAAGTTATATAGGTTTGAAAAGGGTCAAAATATAATGGGGCACCTGGTAACCAATAATTGTTGCGTTTATAAAATTCTACCTATGAAGGGTCGAAAAATTTTAGGTTTGTACATAGTTGCCAATAAAATTTATGACCGGTAACAAGGTAATGAGAGGTACAATTAATTGAAGGTATTTTATGAAGAAAATTGTCTTTGAAGTGGCCGTGACCGTTTTATGGAGGTGCCGCTATTAGGGAGGTCATTAGTACCTACGGGTGTTCCCATATAATTGGTTTCGGAAATTTGAAAACTGACTGTTTTTAGAGGTGATCCCTTTTAAAAGGTGGCCGAATATAAAGGTTTTACAGTTTACCTAATAATATTTTTTTTTATTTCTTTAAATTGTATAAATAAATTCATATGAATGTCTCCCTATTCTGCCAGTTTACTTCCGCTTGCTTCGTTCGTTTAAATAACCAAAAATGTATTTTGTTGCGCACACCACATTTAATTTTGTACGTCCTGAGTTTGTTCCTTTTGTATTCACAGACGAATTATTTCACTGCGGAAAACATATTCATTTGGGCCTGCATTAGACATGGGCGTTCGAGGAGGAAGGCAAGGTAGGCAATTAACCCCACCAATAATCCAGGAGAAAATAACTCTTTATTTGTGTACAAAGATTAGAATTATTACTACATCAAATATTAAATATTTTTAATATAGTGATGATAGTTACGTGTATTTAGATATTCTTGGGTTAATAGACAAAGACCACTAATATTTTCAGAGTAGGTACTGTTATTGTTTATAGTACATAATAGTATATTATGAAATTAGTTTATAATGCAGCAGATTATGGCATGAGTGAATTTTGGCGCATGAGCGAAGCGAATGCGCTAACACTTCACGAATGCCATAATCGAGCATTATAAACGAATTTCATACGCTATTTTATAGTCGAACTGTGGTTTTAACAGACAATTTAAGTTTTAAAAACTTAAATTTGTGCAATCGTAGAATGTTCGCATATGGTTACTATAGCATTGTGCCATAAAGTGGATTTTATGGCACGATTCTTTCACATTACAGCACGGGTGCTAGAAAGTGTCAGATTATTAACGATTTTGACTTTCATAATGACAGCATTATGATGACAGTCGACTATAAACAATAATATAGAATATAGAATAAAGGTTTCACATTATTTCTTGTACTAAACTATGCACGTCCTTGGTATACAATGCTCTAAAAAAATTTATACAAAATGTATAAATTATATAAATACATACCTGACTTAAGTTTATAATAAATAGTATCCTTAGTATCCTGATTTTTGTTAGGCAACTTAATGGGACTGTTTTTAATTTAATATAATTTTTTTTAATTTAATCATAATGAACAATAAAAATTTTACAGTAATTTCTAATTTAATAGAGGTAAATGTTTTACTAATAGTAAATCGTATTTAAACATCTAATATTGTATAACAATATACGCAAATCGAATCTAACCTCTTTTTAAAATGGGGTGTTTTCCTATTTTTTTTTACATCGGTAATGGAAAGTAGTTGAAACAAGAAGAGATACGTATTTCTGGAATTTTAATATTGGGTTCATTTAAGTCCATAAATTATTTTTTTATTGTGCGCGATATCTATGTGACGTCACTAAGCGAAAATTCAAAATTTACGCCATTTTTTAGTGATTTCTAGGATATTTTCATTTATGTGGTTGGTGTCACTGCGTGACAACTTTACTTTTGTTTATGTTTGAACTGTTTGGTTAAGGTAAACATCATGGTCATGGTAAACATGAGACATTGTTTTTAGTTTATATTTTTACCTGTGAATTGTTGTCTCTGCCTGTGACTGATTACAAGTGTATTTATTAATAATAGAAAAACATCGTAGTATATACCTAAAGGTAATTTTTGAATATACTTCATCGGCTTTGGAGTAATAATATTAAATACTAACCTTATATTTTTCATCCCTTTTATTTCTGAAAGGATCTATATGATCTTTATCATAAAAGGATCTATAACCGGTAAATTGTCGGAATTAGCCTCTACAAAACCTTGCTCCATGTTTAATAAAAGTTTACTTCACAAGAAAACAACAATACAACAAGCCAAGTTGTCAAACCAAACACAAACAGGAAATTTCAAATGTCAATTATCGAAATGTCAACTGTCGTTTGTGGTCGTTACAAACTGAAACTAGCCACATATTATCAGTGTGGCCTCTTTATAGATACATATTCCCTAGTTTTCGCTTAGTGACGTCACGAATATAGGATTAAATTTCAAAATAGAATTAAAAATTTTCTACCGATTCAATCTTAATAATTTTTATCCTAATAAATATAAAAAAATATATATTTTATAAAAATACAGGTTTCCACTTTCATTTAGATTGAAGGAAAATACCACATTCTAAGCTTATATAACTCGCCTTGTGGTCGTAACAAATTAAAATCATTAAAAAAATTTGTTAAAAATTATTTATACACGTGTAAAGAATAGTAGTTTTATATTTATTTTGTTTACTTTTATGTTTTATAAAAATATTTTTAACTCTGGCCCCTTCCTCCATAAATATTCTCCGGACGCACATGTCATCATATTCATCCTTCCAATTTGTGGTGAGTTTTACTGCAGGTGTACATAACTTTTATCAAAGTTGGATGTGTAAGCGAGCGAGACCGAGTTTCCCTAAACTATGTGCAGTATTTCTTTCGTCGGAGAGTCAGATGTATGATATATTACACTGTCAATTTGGAGTATGTTCCGGGAAACGTTTGGCGGATATTGCCGCGGCTCCAGGAATCGGCAATGGGAAAAAGCAATTCACGCCTATTATCCTTGTTAGAGATCGTTGTTTTCCATTCGTAAGTCATTAGTCTTTAGCTGCCGATAAAAAACAGCGTGTACCAATGAAAAGTGTACACCACAGATATTTACTTATAGTTAATGTCTGTAACTTATTTGTGGTGCATTTTTATGATTCATTGTAGTCTCGTTTGGGATTACACCACTTGTAAAATGACAAAAAACAGAAGCATACAAATTAAATATTCAAAGTGCAGGATTAAGGAAGACTTTTGCCCCCTAAAGTTTTCCCAAAAAACCACTGTAAAGTATGTAATAAAATAAATATTTGATAAATTAACTAAATTTCATCAGTCGTTCTTTAGTTTCATACAAAGTTTTGTAATATTACAAATTATATTTTGAATTATGTCTAAATAAAATAATTATTATAATAAAATTTAAAGAAAATAAATAATTAACTAGCTTCTTTTAAAAGTTTCCTCAACTCAGTACAAGGTTTGTAAGATAAAAAAATTGTCAGATTAACATTTTTAATTCAAAATGTCATCACATACACTGATCACAGTGATATTAATTTTCCCATGGTAACATCCTTCTGGAGTAGAGGAAGCCACGTTTGATCCATGAATATTGTTTCTGACGTGATACAGTTATCACCTTTGTTTAACAGAGCACATTCTTTTAATTTTCTTTTAACTGATTTTTATTCTTTTTGTAAAATTTTACAATCGGTGTCCAATCAACCCGGTGACCGTTATCCCATACATATTTCACTAATATAGACCTATCAACTTGGTAATCCCCAACATACTTTTTATTTATGTTCGCGGACACTTATTGGTTACGGTTTAGATGTTTCACCAATATAATATTTACCACATTCTCAAGAAAACTGGCAAATACAATTTTTTTAACTTTGATTTTTATTAATTGGTTTGGCTTTGAAAGTATTGCTCTTAATATATTTTTCGTTTTAAATATCGTTTAAATAAAATGAATAAAACAAATAAAAATTGCTTTTAATAAAACACTGTTACTTTAAACAATAGAACCAAACTAAACATAAATACTATTATGGAATTACTAATACTTTGCATAAAAACTACCTATTTTCATTTACAAAATGATTTTTTTATATTCTGAAAAAGCCTATGTCAAAAATTATGTTAATAAACCAAAGATATGGTGGAGATGTGTAGACATATTTCCAATATGGCCCCATAGCTATGATAATTGAAATTATTTTCTAGATTTTTTAACAGCAAAGAAGCAACTATACATTTTACACTACAGATTGAAAATGATAATAAACTACCATTTTTAGACGTGTTAATAATTAAATCACAATCAAATTTTGAAACTAATTTATATAGAAAAAGTTATTATAAAAGTTATAAAAGAAAAAGTTGTAGAAAATAAATAAAATATTATTTTATTTAGACATAATTCAAAATATGATTTGTAATATAACAGAATTTTGTATAAAACTAAAAAAAACACAGCATTAAATTAAGTTAATTTATCTAATATTTATTTCTTTGCATATTATACAGTAGTTTTTTTGGGAAAACTTTAGAAGTTTGCCTTGATACTCCACTTTGAATATTTAATTCGTATGCCTCTGGTTTCCTGTGTTTTATTAATTTAGAGGATGTGTAATCCTATAAGAGACTATACAACGAATCATTTAACTATAGTTATTTTTTAAAGACACTAGGCGAAACATTTCGATAAGTCATTTTAGAGGAACTTTAATTGTAGTGATCTAATCAGCACTGAAACAAGAATATTATGTATAGGAACTTGTCACATGATAACTGATTTGAAGTAAATGTCTTCGGTTATTTTGCTGTTGATAAATCATATCTTTATGATTGAGAAACAGAAAGTGGAACTTGCTCTGTGCATAACTTCTCGCAAAATTCTGAAGTCACTGAAGCTCATCGGACTTACCTAGTAATTTCAAATATCAACAAACTTTTCAAATCTATTTACAACGTAGCCGTTATCGTGTTCCACCTCGCAAAATAAAGTAGAGAAATTCAGAGTATACTAAGTAAATAGAATAGCAGGGCGAAAATACGCTGAACAACAATTAAGCCTATGTAAACAACTAATAACGTGTAAAGGTGTCACTCTGTAGGTTGGTCACTCTCAACTATTTCTTTTGAAGAAGTAATGATAAAAAAGTTACTCCACTTTGAAAACAGGGAATAAAACAGATGTTATTCCCATGTGATGTAAAGGGGTCATGGAAATCAAAGAACAGTAAAATAAAGGTAAAGACACAATTTTGCACCGTTTTCGATCACGATTTTCCCAAAAGATTGTGTATATATCATATTACTTCAATCAACTGTTCAACTGACACCACCATATCTGTATCTTTTATATTTCATGCATTTGTAATAAAATCTATACACCCTTTCTAGTAGAAAATGTTATAAAATGCATTCACAGGAGTTAAGTTCTATGTTGATCCCTTCTATCAGTGTGAGTGTTTACCTTCCATGCTTGCTTAGACTGAATATACACAAAAACTCTCTGAAAGAGCCCTACTATGGTCGAGTGCGAAGTTAGCTGACCGAGGTGCGTAGCATAGATACGAGTAGGTATAGAGGATATAGACATATAGTCCGTCCCTAACCCCCCTCCTCCCCAGACTTAAACTTTTGAAGGAGTTGAGATATCGACCTCAAACATAATGTAGGATGAATGACACGACACGTTCTTCAATAATTCGAGCTTTAAATCGAAAACCACGAAAAATAAATAAACAAGTAAAGACAATAATCAATGAATGGTAACAAATAAACGATAACTAACATTTCAATACAAATTTCCAGACAAATATTTCGGTTATCTATAGAACAGCAAACGATACTAAATGATAAACAGCTACCAAATAAACGGTAAATAAACTCAAAAACTGTAACAGGCAAAATAACTTAAATGTCAAACTAGCGACTTCTGGATGGGAGTTTGTATATAGATATATAACAATCAATTGTACTTATATTTAGATTGGGAACAACTTGATTTTATTCACCACATAAGACCTCGTAAGGAATTGATACATTCTTGAAAATTATTGAAAGCCAACACATTACCCCAATTTAATACCCATAGACACTTTTTTGTTTGAGTATGCGAACCCCTTAGATTATAATAAATTAACATTTTTCGGTTAAAACATTTAAATATTAAGAGTCAACGATAGTCTTTTAACTCACCCAATGAGACAGAAACGATTGTAACTGAGGTGAATATCTCAACTCGTGCAGAAGTTGAGGAGGGGTTGGAGGTTACTTTAGTGATGCACCATATGTCAATTTATTCAGAATCAGATTGCCATTCAATTTTAAAATAGATTTTAGGAAACAATTACTCAGTTTCTGTTTTGAAGATAATACAATCATGTACGTATTACCTTTGTTTATTTACATAGAACAAATATCTTACTAACTGATAGTAGATTAGATTAGATTAAATTAGATTCATATAGGACTCCGCCCTCTGGCCTAATCTACCGCGACCTAGAAGATCTATTGTGGCACTCCCAACCTATTTAGAGCACTCTGTCCAGCTTTGTCCCTTGCATTAAACTCCCCAGCCTTGGCATGTAGCTATTGGCTCTTGATCTTCCTTCCCCAAGTATTTGAAATCTCAGTTTTGTCAGGCCCTCGCACTGGCCCAGTCCATGTACTGAGGTTTCCTCCTCTTCTTGAGAAAATCTGCAAGTTGCTTCTTGCGACAGTCCCATAAGATTCATGTGCCTATTTAGCCTACAGAGTCCTGTTAGGAGCCCCACTATAATTCTGATGGCCTTTTCATTCTGGCCTAACAGATCTGCTGTGAATTTAGGCGTCCGTTCTTTAATGAATAGCTTTGCCTGTCTCAGTTCTGGCAGATTCTTCCACCATTCTCGAGACTTGTTTCTCATCTAGTCCTCCATGGATGTTTTAATGCATGGCTTCGCTATGAGGTCCTATGAAGTCTTTTGATGCGTCTTCGCGGGGTAGTGCATCTGCCTCCTGATTTTCCTTCTGCCCCTCGTGCCCAGGTACCCAAGCTATGGACACCCTATTCTCGCTCCCCAACCCTTTCAGGGTATTGAGACAGTCCCACATGAGTTTAGACGTAACCTGTGAGGACCCTATTGAATGTATAACTGATAGTAAACAATAGTTATTTATACGTCAAGACAATACAATATTTTCGTTACGGTATGTTTATGTATACCTTATACCGTGGACCAAAATATATAATTTACCACCTTGATGCAACACAAAAACTACACAACTTAAAATGCTCAACACCTACGTAGTTACCTGTAAGTATCCGCAAACATATGGTATACAGGGTGTAAAAAATAATGTACCGGACTTCGAGGGATGGTACTATACATAAAACTAGAAATAAAAGTTCCTATGCATATATGAGGTTGATTACCTATATGAGGAACCTAAAATGGTTCCTAAGGATGTTGCAGCCCTTTAAACGGTGGATAAAAGAAAGGTTTTTATTTCTTTTAGAAAATTTTTGAGCACTAAAAGTATCTAAAGTGTACAAAACTGTCAGTTGAATTCGCATAAAAACAATTGAAACTATCAAACCTAGATACGCCACCTTTAACACGAATGATGTAATATCGAAAACCGTTTACTGTAGCGAGATCAACGAAGAGAACCGTTCTTACGTAAAAAGTCGTAATTTTTCATATCAATATTAAAATTGCTGTATTCACTTACATAACAAAGTTTTGTGAAAAACAACCCTCTACCATTATGAAAACTACCCTTAAAGAAACAACAAAGAAAGGGTTAATAAATTAAAACAATCGGGTATATACCAAATTAACTGCGCGGATCGTAATGCCGTGTATGTGGGTCAAACCGGTAGAAGTATTGAAACTAGAGTAAATGAACATAAAAAATCCATATTAAATAACGCAAAAAATTCAGGATTTTCGACGCATTGTATAGAAAACAATCTTTTTATAGATCAGAAAAATGTAAAGGTACTGCATTGTGAAACGAAAGGAAAGCGCTTAGATCTGTTAGAGCAATTAGAAATTAAAAAATCTTTAATTATAAATCCTTGTACTACGAATGATCAGATAGATTTTACACTCTCGCCCTTCTTAGAAAAGGTAATAAAAACTCAGATGGTAGGGTCAATCGGGGGGTAGGTGCTCGTAAACAAATAAATAACGAAAACGCGCTTGGAAATATTTAGTAATAGACATTTACTCTATTGAAAAAGGCCTAACAAGCCGAAATACTAGTATATAGTGTTTTCTATATATTTCTTGGAACATCTAAATGAGATCAATGTTTTTTTCAAAACAATTATTACTTTAAGAATTGTTAGGGCTCTTTTTATTATCACCATTCGCTTTGGCATAAAAAATTATCAGAACACCAAATTTCAAAAAAAAATTGGTTTGCGACTGTTAAAAATAAATAAAAACCATTCTGTTTAGTCGCCGTTTAAAGGGCTGTCTGTACCTTCCTTAGAAACAATTTTGGGCCATATATGTTCATAGGAATTTTTATTTATAGATGTAGTATCACCCCTGAACACTTGTACACTATTTTTTTACACCCTGTATAATAGAAATTAATATCCAACAGAAATGTCGATATTAGTGTCGAGCAGTGTATTTTCTACCTACATCAGAAGAGGGAAATAATCTAGGATACCGTCGCGCGGCAATTACGAATGAGGGGACGACGTGCAGTGACTTACAACTGCCATTGTGTAGATCAAAGGCACACGAGCAAAAGAAATAGGCCCGAAAAGTTCAGACGCTCACACAGGGAAATTTCCTTTAGAACAAACGAAATACCCACTTAAACGTGTGAATATGCCCTTGAAAGGTTAATGGCTGACGGGGGAAAGGACGTTTTATTAAAAAAATCCTCAATCATGTCGAAGCAGGGGAGGAAAGTAGAGTGAGAATAGCGGGGATTGTGGAGCTTAGGATTTATTTATATAAGAAAATGAGAGCACAACTCAACATTTTGTGTCAACGGAATAAATTATGGAACTTATTGAGAACTGTAAGTCTAAGGAGGATTGGTAAATCTAAAAAAGTGCGTCGTTGAGCGTAAGGTGTAGGAAAAAATCAGTATTCATTATGTGTAAATTATTTGTGGCGCAGCTTGATGATTCGCTAGAAATTCTTATAGGATTTCACCATCTACAAAATAATAAAAATAATTGGAAACCAAAGTATTGAAAATACCGTATACAATGTAATTAATTAAAGTAATGATTTTATACTTTTATGATTAGTTTGTCCTTTTCTTACAGTTTAACATAAAAGTTTCATTTTCATATTACGAATTTTCACTTAGAAATTTCTTAAAATAAAAGCGATCATTAAGCAAAATGTTTATGTTCATTACTATCATATTGAATACAAATTTCTTGAAAACATCCGCTTTAAGGCATGTTCACCTCTCATCACAAAATTATTTTATTATCTATCTATCTGCTACAGATTCACACAGTCCCAATATTTTTATAAGCACTGCATTATTATAATATGGAGTAATTAATAAAACTGGACTGCAACAATTAAACATGCATACATGTGAACGCGTTGAAGGACTGATCCTTAACAACATTATAATAATATAGGCCAACACTGTGTAGAGGTCTAAAATCATTTCCTCTTCATGATGTCATGCTTCTCGATAGTTAAAAGCTTCTCATCGAACTGACATTTTGGTGCATCTGCTACTTCGTAAGCTTGTAGTCATATAAGACGAAGTTAGTAATAATAAAGTGTTAGTTATTATTACCATATATCTAACGTTTGAACAAATGATGTCTAGGTTAGACGAATCAGGTTAGTTTTCACATTATTCATTCTTTAAATCAAGGTTTAGTAACATTATACATAATAATACCATAGTAAATTATAAATCAAATGCTTCGTATTTGATTTATAATTACTACTTACTGTATATTTTTTTTAGATTTATCTGTTATCAGAACACAATAGTTAAAATTAAATACTTGGTGTGTGAAAAATTTGTTAAATGGTGTGTTTGCCAAAAATTAATGTTACATTTTATAAAATTATTTTTAGTTTATAATGCTACAGCGTTGACAACGGAATAAGAATGGTGAATTTTACGCAATTTCAACGAGAAAGTGACGTGTTTCTTGCTTAAGAATATTTTTTTGTTCTATTTATTGTGAGAATTTAATTTTGGTTTGGGGTTAGCAAAATTAAGTTTCATAAAATCAACTTCACTTTATGCATTAAACGTGTGGTAGAATATGGTAAAAAATACACGAAAATACGCGGTAAAAAGAAAATAAATACATTATAATAATTGTAAGCATTTTAAAGGATAAAGAATATTTATGCTGGTTGATAGTTTCCTGTATTTTATTAGCAGCTCTATTTTCAAGAATATGCAATTACTAAAACTGTTCTTGTGTTATTTAGACATCGTCTGTCATTTTTTTTTTAGTTTAGTCGTGTAATACATAAACTAATATTGAACAAAAGTTCGATAGATAAATCCCTTTGGGTCTATGTATATGAAATTAGCAATTACACTTCAAAAGGACACTTTATATCAGTTCTGTAATAACTCTTGCTGTAAAAGTTAAATTAGTTACAGAGCCCATATTTTTTGTGTTAATAAGACGGCTGATTCGATTCATTTTGCTTCTGTTATTTATTTGGTATCAGTTAAAATACACATTATTGCATGTTTTAAATCAATAGCATTTTTTTGCGTTAAGAAGATCTTAAACATAATAAAATAAGTAACTGTAATTATAATATCTTCGTTTCTCCTGAAGTGCATTATATATTTTTCATGCTTCTTTCATATATATGTATACACAAGCGTAATGTATAATATTGTTTAGATTTAATCAAGAAATAAAATTTAATCGAAAATTTTTAATTTCTGGCTAAATCTGAAATTTGTGTCAAACGATAGTTTGTGAAAAATTAAGATAGGAATCTGCAAACCGTTTTAGTTGATCTCAAACCGTTTAGATTTTACAGGGTGTCAAAGTGGCAGTGTCACTATTTACCTGCCAATATTTCAAAAACAGTTGAAGATGTAGTATAGGACATCTTACATGAAATTTGTTTAGAATTTTACGTAGAATCCAGAAATTATACAATATATAGGGTATTCCATTTAAAATAACGAAGTTAGGGTCAACTTCCGGTATTTCCGGAAGTACTTTCACCTGGAAAATATTTTCCATAAATAGATCTTATTGCAAAATGCACGTTGCCAAATTTTCAGATCAAAGTAATTTTCCGTTCTCGAGATACTTCTAACAGATCCCAAAAAAAACACTCTGTGTATTTACAAATTGTTATTGTATATTAGAAAGTATAATTATAAATTCTTGACATGATTATCCGGAACAAAGTCTGTTCCCAAGCACAAGTTTAAAACTTGAAAGGGGTTGTAACCTTTGGTGTAAAGATAACATTGACGCACTTTTCAACATAATACCAAAACACCCGACGCGCGTTTCTCCAATAAAAATTGGCATTTGGAGATGATTAAACCTCAGTTTTTATCATCAGATGATGTCAACTTAGTTGGAGAAACACGCGTCAAGTGCAGCGCTATGTGGAAAACTACGTCTCAGTGCTATGGCATTAAGAAATTATAATAAAAATTAATGAAAATTATAGTTTAGTGAATTAACAAGTGAATTAATCTACCAACAGAAAAGCATAAGAACTAAACCGAATCCCATTAAAGCATTGGTCATATGTATTTACTTTTCTTTGTCAAGATTCAATTATAGTGATCTGTAAAATCAAGGTTTATACTCCACTACTACACTACACTACACTACACTACACTACAAGTATATTTTTTTTTATCTGTTATGAAAGCCATTATATATCTACATACTCAGATTAAAAATCGAATTGCAAAAAGATGCACAGTCATTATTATAAGCATTGAATATCAGCTAAAGAATCCTGTGGTGTTGAAAAAGTCAGACAATGGAAAACATAAGAAAATGGGAGGTGAAAGAAAATCCTACTATTGAAAGTTAACTCCAGGGCAAAGGCCAGTGAAGATGTTCATTAACTATTCCCATACGAACATAAGAGCTACTCGAACTTGGTAAACCAGAATTAAGATTATAAACACCTTTCACTGATCATCGATATCATTCGATATCAAGACTGTATAAATATTAATAGTATGCATACAAGATCTTCTAGGAAGTAAAGAGTGGCACTGATGCCAATACAACTCATGTAGTCTGTATCACTTAAAAAATAAAATCCAAATTACTTTCAATTCATTAATCACTTGAAATTTACAAGCACATTAAGGTGCCCCCGCATGACGGTGCAGTGCGTATAAAATTTAATATTAGGAAACGCGAAGAGGAAAAATACCATTAACGGGGATTTATGGACCATATAGTTTATGCGCACGTATAGATTTAGTACCAATTACATTTTCTTTAATAAAATTCCTTTCCAGGTCCATGAACTTTGTTATGTAATTTCAATAAACCGTAATTTACTGTTGAGGATTGTGTTATGAGTTTAGAAGGAATTAGGAAAAGTATAAAACCTAACGCGTAAATGGAATTACGACGTTTTTACAGGAAAAGTGCAAATAGGGGTTTTACAACTACCTAAAGGAATGCTTGAAAGGCTGATGTTCGTAAACGGAAAGAGTTGTAAAAGGATAGTTAAAGAGTCGAGTTGGTTGGGCCTTACGAGCACCAAATAGGAGAACTAGTATGCTTCACACAATTCGTTAGGAGTTTAATCTTTAATGAAGCTAGAATTTCTTGTTAGGTGTATTTACCTTAAGAGCTACTCGTTTATTTTACGGATATAAATTGGTACCTATATTTACGGAAGGATTAGTCAGCATTATATAATGTAATTATATAAACTTTAAATGCGACTTAATGAAATTTCTAATCATGGATTCAAATATAGTACAAGAAATAGCGTCGATATAGATATAACTCTATAAATGTCTAAATAATGACGTGTAAATATATTATTTTATGTCTATTATTTATGTGCCTATCATACGAGTGTCGTACACTCATATGTACGATATTATTTAAAGAAAAAGAGGAATAATTTTAAAAACATTGCTTCGTTATTCTTCATAGCGAGTTGAGTTATTGATCTATCAAAATATTTGATTGTGATCAATATATTTAGTTCAATAATCAAATATTAATTATAACAGAAAATCTACTCAACATGTTGGTAACCAGTGATAAACTGCTTATGTTTTCGTATTTTACTGGAATCGCATTTTAGAAATAATTGTTTCTACCAAAAATTTACAAATAATATGATGTGTTCCAGATTTTGACCTTCAAAGAAAGTTAAGTTCTTGTCAAAGAAAGTTAACATGGGCAGAACTTAATAGTATGATTCGAGTTAGATAATCCCTCAAATTTATTGTGTTTTTATTGACAGCTATTTTTTATTTGATATCAAAAATGACAAACTGGTACTTTCAAAAACAAAACGGTGAGGAAAACAATTTCTATTCGGCTAAAATTCAAAAGGCAGTTTTAATGTTCAAGTGAACAAGCAAATGGTGCTGAATACGATAGTAGGCACAAACTATAATGTTCAATTACCTATTAATCTAAAGAAAAATAATAATTATGAGGTCATCATAATTTCTTGAGGTCCTTCTTGGAACTAACTTTTAAAGCTTTAAAAGTTTACTATAATACTGCACTTGTGGTGTTTGAGATTATTTTGATTACAAAGTACTAGTAGTAGTATTATGTTCAAGTGATATCTTCCTCTTCATGAGGGTTGGTTTCTCTTAATGAGTCCCAAAACACTGTGGCTAGACTAGACCTATTGTGCATCACCGTGATTTCCTATTCAGCGAGCATCCTTGTTCTACCCAAAGAGTCCAAAAGTCTAAAAGTCTACCCGCTGAAATTTCCTTCAGCTCACAAGTACCTACGACGAATGTTTTACCCAGGAGCAATAGCCTATTTCATTAAGTTTCGCCAACCAAGTTGACATCTAGGGATGATAAAAACTAATCAACTTTAATCTGTCTTCAACTGATCAGTTTAATCATCTCCTGATGATGCCAACTTGGTTAGCGAAACGTGTGTCGAGTGCAGAATAGTGTTTTGGTGTTATGTGGAAAACTATGTCAGTGTTATCTTCACACCAAAGATTCCAACCCCCTTTAAGATTAAAACTCAGCTTGGGATAAAAAATTACCTCAAGATCTTTAAAAAAAATTTAAAGGTTTTAAGCAGACCTTGTCCAAACTATAGGAGAAAATAACTGAATTCTAAACTGAATATGCTTTCGATAAAAGGAAAGAACGTTACATTTGTCGGTGTTCAGAGGTAAGTTGTTTCGAACGCACCAATTGTTTATTTGTTTCAGATTGTATTGTGATATGTAACTTTATCCCCTCTTCGCTGCTGGGGTAAAATATTTTCATGTTGTTTGTGTATAATAATTAAGTACTTTATATTGGGATTAGTTGCGATATCGTTTATGTAAATATTAAACAGTAATGGTCCTAGGATAGATCCCAGAGGAACAACTTTTTATGAATCATTTAAGTGTTTAGATATGAACTCTTCATGCGGAACAAACTGAATTATGTTCTTTAAATATGAACTGAATAATTTGATGATCGAATTGGATAGTCCAACACTGTCCAATTTGGCTACTAATATTTTGTGCCTAAACGATCAAACGCCTTTGAAACGTCTGTATATATTGTATCAACCTGGCCTTGCTTGCTTGACCTGGCAGTGTATTGGTATCAGCCTATTCCATTAGGAAATGGAGATAATCCCAAACAAGCCTCGAACTATCCCTGTTTCAGTTCTACAAAGGTATTATAAACAGAATATAGTTTCTTTCGTTGTTTATGAGCTTATATTCGCGAAAAGTTGTTACAGCCCAGAGCCTTATAAGGGAATTACATTTTCCTCCAAAAAATGATCTGAATTAAAATTTCAACTTCAGATTTAGAACTGCAACGTGATTTCTGCGTACATTAATGAATTATTTAATACTTATGTCTCTTCCAGTCCATGCATTCATTTTAACCATTATAATTTCGATTTGTTTCTTTCTAAACATATGTGTTTGTTCAACTACTCGATAATAAGAGTGCTGATAGTGTTTCAATTTCATAGTTTATCCATACACTTCCGCATAAAATGTTATTTAAAAATTTACACTACTAAATGCAATAAAGGAAAGATAATGCAGGCAGTGGTCTTCTGAAGAAAAATGCACAACTAGGAAGAGCATCAACGAAAATTATATAGCAGACAAGATAATTTTTAACCGACCGTACATTCACATAGTCTTGTTCTGGACAGATAAACAAGAAGTTTTCATTAAAATATAAGTTCATTTTGCAGCTGGAATTAGTAGTTACGATAAAAATGATGAAGTTTTCTCATGATGCTGAGATTCAGACGTCTGCTGCTTTTGAAATTGAATAGCTCTACGTAATCGTACCATGAAAGGTTTAATGTTATACAGAATTTATTTTTTGTACTGGTGCTCGCATCGCTAATGAGCAAAAAATACGTTTATTGTTAAAGATCGCTTTATGCGACATTAGAAACCTAAAATTCCACAATACGTGGAATATAAATCTTAAAAGAGAGTAAAGAACAATATTCTGACGAGATACTTTATTATATTAACCTCAGTTTCTTCTATGAAATAAGGAGAATATAAAAAGAAACGTACATGTTAGAGAATCTACTGATATTGTGACTGGGTTGGATACGATGCCACAACATGCTCTAAAAAAGGTAATTTAAAATATTTCCTAAGACTTTGAAACGTATTACTATTATGCTTGAAGTTGAATAGTTATTAAACTTTTGGGTACCTAGTTAACTACTTAACTTACTTAACTAAATAAAGTATCTCAAAGCAGGAGGTCACTGGTCTCCAAAATTTTAAGAAATTTAGCTGAGAACCAACTACGTTAACTAATAGGAGTAGAAGGGTCGTTATTAGTACTATGATATTATCAAGTAGCTGCATCTCATTTTTATTTACTTATGCATAAACAAATTGATTGGAGATTTTTGAATTTTTGCAGCAGCTTTGTATCAAGAGTCATACGCAAATATGTATTGGTATTCCTAGTAATTTTTGCTTATGTTTTTAATGTGAAAGTTGTCGTATCTACTAAGTTGTTTAATTTTATTTCAGCCTCCAATCTAACTATTAATTTACCTATTTGTAAATTCTACGTCGCCACCATTAATTTTTTGCCTATATATACATACATATAACAATTTCAGTATTATTTAAAAATAAGGCTATGTAACAATGCATACATATAGGTATTTAATAGATAGTATAGGTAGGGCACTGCCTTGGGAACACTCGCCTCTATTTGTATCAAGTCACAGAATATGTGTATCCCTCTTAAATTCTACTTTTCTTTTTGTAACATATTCCTTTCTATGATGATAATTTTATATACTGTTAATAAAACATATGTACTCATGTAGTACTTAACTAAATTCATCTATTATATTTTCTGCTCTGTTTCAAGACTTGTTCTTAGTTCTAGACTTAGTGGTAGGTTAGAAACAGAATGGGGTTGCTAGTGTGTGCTCTTGAATAATTTGTACAGGGGTATGCTGAGGAACTTACGTTTAGTGATGTTGAAAACTGTAGTGACAAAGTTTATGAAAAATGCTTTTTTAAAGACTGTCTCGGATAAGGAAAAGTTGCATTTTCAACAAAAGCAACACGAGAAATACAAATACACTACTAAAAATCCAAATGGCCGAACATATGTATGTCCCTAATTGAATATATTAACATAAACATAAAGTAAATTATACGTACAGTATAAGATAG
The DNA here is from genome assembly GCA_963924545.1 of Pogonocherus hispidulus. Lineage (NCBI taxonomy): Eukaryota > Metazoa > Arthropoda > Insecta > Coleoptera > Cerambycidae > Pogonocherus > Pogonocherus hispidulus. The sequence continues at coordinate 83,827,606 of OZ004693.1, forward strand.
AGACACAGACAAAGATGTAGGTGGAATACGATTTGACGGATTGACTGTACTAAGGATAAAACCTTAGTACAGGAGAAAAATACATTAAAATATAGAAAAACTATTAACAAAAAAATGTGTTCTTATAGTATCTGATCCAGAATGTTAATATATTAGTCAAACAAGTCCATCGAAGGACGATGATATGGGAATGATGATTCCACTAATATGGTACACATTGAATATGCCTAAACTATGGTCAATCGAGGAAATCAAAATTTTATAATTCAACAAACTGATGTGTGATTTACGGGTTCTTTTAAACATAAAACAAGCGAAACTGATTTTAATTGCAATCCTGAGACAGCTATGGCTGAAAATAATATAAGAGTGCATTAAGAAGACAACATTGTGCACACACACATGTTTGTTAATATTGAAAACGTTTAACGGCACCGGAATTTATTCTTAACGCTGAAACCGTACGGCGAACAATATAGAGATCTTTTCTTTCCCACTTGTAAGGGATACATATAGCATATCTTTGACAATAGAAGTTAATACCATTCCTAAATAGGGAGTAACCGGCAATAAAAAAACTTCACCTAAATGACTTCACTATTTCGACTCAGTCATGAATGAACAAGATCAACTACTTACGGCGTGGGTAGGTTTTCATTGTTGTGTTACCTACGCGGGCGGTTTTATTGTGATTACGTCGTCATTCCGAGGACCGAGGACTGGTCGACTACGATTCAATCTTGTACGGGACTAAATGACGGCTTCAGGTCTGCATTATCTTACACAAACTGGATTAGTGGTGTCCCCTGTCATAACAAAAGATTTCTGTGTTTCCGTGTAAACCTCGACTTTTAAGCTTTAAGGAACCGAATTGGATTCAAGGAATAAGAGTTCAGAATTTCCGATGGTTCTTGCTTATACATTTTCTCTCTACAAAAATGAGGATTACAATAGCTTATTACCTACTGTTAGTTCTTGTTTATCAAACAAGTAGATATACATTCTCACTTGCTTCTCTATGAAATAATATTAATCACTATGTCAATTAAATTTAAGAACTGCCTCCTAAAATTGTAATGAAGTACATTTTATTTTGCCATTAAAAATAATATTTTACCTGTAAATAAGTCACCCACACAACGCCGTAAATAAAACAACTATACCCGACATGAAATGTATTATTTTGACACCTGAAATAGAAGCCAAAGGCGCGCGCATCTTTTATTGTCCACGCGGACATAGGAAATTTCACGCGCTAAGAGTTCAGTTGCTGAGCCGCCGTCCGAGAATCCAGCCGCACTAATACATCACCACGAGTTCCTGTATACAGATTGGTACCATAAGTAAGTAAGAAATATTTTACAAGTATAAAAATCGGCATCGTGAAATTCTCCTAAGTATCAAAACAAATTGGGACTTGTGTATTTTTCGCCGTCTGTCTACCTGATCAAATATTTTCAGAGTCCGTAAATTGGAACTAGTGAAATTCTTATAAGGTTAAAAATAAATTGTGACTTAGACGATTTGTCAATTAAACCGAATATTCTGCAGAGCCCACAAGAACGTGGGGACTTGTGATTATTTCCAATTTAGTAGTGTATAAGTATAAAATATACAAAGTCCGAGATTTCACTTCTGCGCATGTCCGAGGTATTTGTAGAACCATATCCAGCTAGCAGCGACTCCGTTATTCAGTCTACCACCGTCCAGCACACGAAGCAGTCCTGTCTACCACCGCTACCAGTACCAGCTAGAAGTAAGTACCGCGCAGGTCTGGACACTTGGTAAAAATTCATCACCTGCTGTCTAGATATACAAAATTATTCTAAGTCGATTAGAATAAGGTAGCTAAAGTTTTCTAAGTGGAATATATTGGTATATGTTCAAAGTCCATAATTTCACTTCTGCGCCTGTCCGAGTTCTCTCTGGTACCTTACCCAGCTGAGAACGACTCCGTTATTCAGTCTGGGACCGCACTGCATACGAGCAAAACCTGTACATCTGCACCGCTGCCTACCAGTATCCAGAGAAGTAAGTAAACTAGTACAAGTCCCCAAAGGCATTGGGACTTGGGAAAATTTCATCGACTTGTGTGAACTACGCCGAAAAATCACAAGTCGATATAGGGAGCTACTGCGCAGGTATCAAAAGCTCTCTCACCAGCCATTCCAGTACCAGCTACTAGCTGGGTCACTGATACTCAGTCTTCACCGACCACCCGGAAGCAGCAGACGTGCCCAGGAGTACTAGGACTACTAGGAGGAGGAGGACTAGTAGAGAACTAAGATTAGGAGTAGGTTTTATGATATTTGGTAAATAAATGTATTAAAGGTTTTATTGGTGTATTATTACTATCTGTTGTGTGAAGTCTAATTTTCCCTATCGACCGACCTGGCGTACCGTATCTTCACTGTAGCTACCTGAGTAGTGGTGTTCCTACACTGTAACCAGGAACTGGCGCCCGAGGCAAAATAAAAGAGAAAACGAACCTCGGGCACTAACGTGACACTTCCTACCTGTGCAAATCGGGAAGTATCCGTCACAAAATAAGAAAGGAACTAAATTCATAATTTCTAGCTTGACTGTTATAATTGTATTTCCACAGCTTCAATCAAAGAGTAGAGTAAGTCAGTTTTATTATCATCATTATGTTACATACAACATTACCCAAAGAGGTCCTTTATATGCTCGTATTTAAGTCTGATAGCTACTAATCACAACAAGATTAAAAATATTTCGGAGAAATAATGTATGAATTGTATGAATTTCTAAGTAGTTTATATACAATGTTTATAACTATTCACTGCACAAGTGTGAATAGTTATAAACTATTCCATATTTGGCCTCTCCAAGTGCCTCCTTGGAGAGGCCAAATATGTAGATTTATACATATCATATTTTGACAATAATTGTTGTTTATATGGAAATACTATGAAAAACTATATATTTAATTCTATTTATATAAAATTTATATTTCATCTAAAACTACACTCCCAGTATTTTGTCTTAGAATTCTTCTAGAATTCTGTACTTTACCTAACTAATATAACATATATCATATCTTATAGTTCTTACATATCTATCTTACATAGTTCATCTTATCTTCGATTAAACATTTGACTACGGGTTTAGATTAAACATAATTTTGAGTAACTTTAAATGTCTCATGACGTCCCAAATTCAATATAGAGCTAAACACGGTAGCGCAGTGGGGCTAGAGCGTATTGTGGCAGCATTTCTAGGTTACACTGCCTATTATAGTCGGGGTTCGATTCCCAGCTCCGGCACTGGCAATGTCGGTGAGTATGGGGTGTTTGACTGCATTTATCAAAGTGAACCATAAGATTCTGAAGGTAGCCACCCTCCGTGGATCCAATATCTATTGCGTATTGATAAAAAAAGTGTGCCATAAGAGCAATATGCTAGAAAGGGAATATCGAGTCTTCCTCCAACACATCGCTCTTTAAGGCCCACTATTTTTGAAATATCTTCCTTCTTATTATTTTGAATGACTGATTGACCCATAAAACTTTATATGACCGTATTCGTAAAGAAGAGTTCTTTACAAATATGTAAAAATTACAGGGTGTCCCGTTTAAAATAATAAAGTTTATATCGACGTAGCTTCATTGAGTCACCTTGTAAAACATTAAATATATGTAAAATAAGGACAAAAATAAATGAAAGAAAATCGAGGAGTCCAAGCGATTTTTAAGAAAAATTTGGTATTTATGAAATAAGTAATTTATCCACTACTTTCCCAAAGTATTGTATATACATTTATAGTATTAAGCAAATATAAACTAAGTATATTGACTCATTAAATCATTATCTGCTTTATGTGTTATGAATCTGAAAGAGCAATTATTCATTAAATCTTAATCTGAATCAAGTTCAGTTCCATGTATGGTTTGTCTCAATCAAGGTAAAACATTTCTATCACGATTTCTTTGATATCTTGGGATATTTAAGTAAATCCTGCTTAAAAGAAATAATAAAACACATTGCATACAATTAGTTGGGCGAGTCGGTAGCTCAGGGTATCTCGATCGCTCAACCCAGAGGTTGTGGGTTCGAATCCTTAAGGCTTTTTCGCAAGTGATGGATTGGCAACCATCCAGGCGATAACCTAGAATGGAAAGAATGTCAGCTTGATGTTTATGTAGGAGATTAAAATCAGTTGATGTTTATCTGTCCCCCTAGCTATGCATCATCATTAGTTCATCATTCTAGCACTGAATGATGGTTAGGACCTATCAACCTAAGTTATGCAAATGCGCAAATGAAACGAAACGAAATAATAATATGCTGCCTCTCACCCACACAAGTCTCAGACTTTCAGGCTAATCCTTGTGATTAGAATGAGAGGTAGAGATATTATGATGGTGATGATTATTATTATTATAATTAAATATTTGAGAAAATGTACTAAAAAACTCATATCGTGCTATATTTCGTATATATTTGTACATTTCTAATCTTCTATGGCATCAAATAATCATTTCAGAACATCATAATTTTACCAGAAATTAAATATTTGAGAAAATGTACTAAAAAACTTATATCGTGCTATATTTCGTATATATTTGTACATTTCTAATCTTCTATGGCATTAAATAATCATTTCACGACATCATAATCTTACGGGATCTGAATTAGTGGCATATCCTAAGATAACAGCTTGTTTCTGTGTGTACCTTTCCGTACTTTCAAAGTCTAAGAAGGGAGAATTTTTATATTTTTCCTTTGCGTTTCCTCCCAAGGGTGTAACAGGAATCGAATGTTATTATAGGGATATGTGGGAGAAAAGGCAAAAACGCAGCTGGATGTTTTCTTGATTTTTATTTAAAATTAATCGAGTTCTACCTGAAGAAAACGTAATTTAAATAATGTTGTGATTTATGTAAACGTTCATGTGAAAAGTTCACATATTTGGTTGATGGTATCTCGAACAAGTTCACATACATAACATAAGCAACATAATTTTACGTAAATTCCATAAATAATATTTTCTCCACTTATTTAAAAAATAATGTATTTTGTAAGTTTTGCTCTGTAAACAGTAAACAAAACTACATGTATATCAACTTCTAAATTACAAATATTTTCAATATATATAAATTTTGGCCACTCTAGAGTCCGTAGTTGTTAGTAATGTTTTACATTTGTCCTACGTAGATAACACTTAGATACTTTACCTTCAGTTTGTAGTTACATGTTATCAAGCCGTGGCTTACCTGAAACAAAGAAAATAATATTAATTAATGATGATTGTTACTATTATTATAAAACAATCAAAGAACAATTCTAAGAAATTGATTGAACATTTTATGTTTGCAAAATGGAAAATCAGTTATCGTTTTCTTGTAGGCTTTTAGATGTTCATTTTCTACTAAAAAATTATATGTTCGCTTAATCTTGACGCCATCAGAAATTAGGCATGGAATATGAGCTCTTTTCCAGCAGAAATCAAACTAGTCAGATCCTATCAAATCATTCCAAATCAGTTGCAAATTGTTTTCAACCAATTACAATCCTTCCAACTAATTGGTGATTGCTGCTGGAATAGACCTAAAAATTGTTCAACAGCCTGTAGTTACAGAGAGCTAATTACATATTTATGTACCTAATGAAAATATTCCGCCTGACCATATGACGCTACGATCTATCGATTGGAAATAATGACAATATTTTATACCTTTCCTTTACCTTTACCTTTTCTTACCTTTCCTAATATATGTCAATTATATGAACTATTGCAATGATTCGCATTATTTAGAATCATCCTGTATATAAGTACATAAGTAGTATATAATGCATAAACAATAATAATAAAGATAAGAACATATATTTTGTTTAGAGTTTGGTTGATCATATCATAAGTTAATCGCAATTTGAGCAATTTAATCTTTATTTGGAGCAAATATGTCAAGTATGTTAAACAGATGAGCTTAATGATTAAGTATATCATTAACTTATTGTAAAGCGTATTCTTAAAATGCACGAGACACTGCCATAAATAAGAGAGATCCAGAAACGAAATCATAAAATCGTGTTTAAATAAGATCCTGGAAACTCATGCAGATTTAAAGCAGTTTCGCATGTTTATGTACGGACTATAACTAAAAGCAATAAATTATACAGAGGCAGGCAGGAGGTAGTGGCAGATCGGAATTGAATAGCTCTTAGTTCCAGTGGCGGATCCAAATTCGAGATTAGGGGATTCAAATATTCAGGTAAATAATTATCCATATATATTAAAACGCGTCGACTGTGTCTCGCTCTAAATTCCGTCGCCCAATCGACAAAGTTTCTAAGCTATCTCCTTCGAGGGGAGATCGCGGAGCGCCTTTTCAAAAAACGTCTGCAAAATTTTCGTCGATCGCCGTTCGGCGAGAAAAATGCGGCTAGTACCGGCGTTTGTCCTCGCGCCTAATGGTCTCGTCACGCCTGCCGAAATTCCAACTTTTCGCGGGACCCCCTAGACCCTTTTTCTAATTTTTACGGCTTCGAGAACCACTTCACACGAAAATTCCGTCCTTTCTCTAATCCTTTGAGATTTTTTTCGATACCGTATATTGACTCCTTCTACGTCTATTTCTACTTCGAAAATTTCGAGTCGCATCCGTCTCAACTTCTTTCTTATTTTATCTGCCGATGTGAGATTGCACTAACGAGTTAAGCACTTCCTACGAAAACTGTCAAACTAATTAAACTTCAGATAAGTTATTTTCCTATGATAAATAGTGCTAACGGAATCGACTGCCAAACACTTCTGATTATCAAAATACTAAAGCGAAATGCTTTTCCAATTAGAATATCGGTAAAAATTAATTGTTCAGGTTGACACGTACAGTTTACTTACTTACTTTACTTTTACTTACTGTTATACTTAAATTTGCCAGGGTCAACTTTGAGAAGTGGCGCGGTGGTGCAATGGGATAGTTGTAGGATTCTAAACATCGTAATACTGATTTCGCGAGTTCGAGGCACGCTGAAGGCAATTTTTTTTATTTTTAATTCCAATTATTTATTAGTATTAGTGTTTAGTTATTTTGTTTCATTGTCCGTAGTTTTTATTCTTTCTGCAGGTAAAGTTTGGAATTAATTCGTTCATTTTGGCAGCCTGTAAAATTCATCATTTTAGCTTACAAAAGTAAATATCTACGATATTAATTTGCTACAACAATTATGACAGCAATATATTTTTGGTCCCATTGATAAAACTGATAAAAATGTTTACTGAAAAATAAATTCTACTTTCAACACTTAAAAAAATTGATGTGTTACCATCAAGAACAGAGTACCTTACAATTTATCAAAATATTAAGAAAAATCGTTTAGTATGATTACATCACAATTCCAGATACGAAATTTCTTTAATATCCAATAGAGTGACCTATATCGGATTCGCCAGTGTAAATCAATTATCGCAATAAATCGTTCTGTGGGGATTTTTCCATAGGGCGTTGTTTCTAACTACATTTCATGTACCTACACAAACTAATTCAGTGTACAAAAATGTGCAATAAATTCAAAACCCACAAGCTAAATTGAAAAGATACTCCTGAAATGTAAATGAGTGCGCCACTGATTATTTGAAATAAGCTTCATCGGTTGCAAAAGTTTGAAATAAGTTACATCGTGATCCCAATAGTAAAGCTAAGAAGAGTATAAATGCATTAGGAAATTTATTATTTACATGTATGGATGTTGTGCTTCAACGTATTCATGGATGAATCGGGTCTGTTTATACTGTGAAGAGACATGACTTTTTCACATTATGCGGGAAAGCAGGAAATACATTTTGAACATTCGAAAGGGATGTCAGGTATTGTTTTTATAATGTAAATAGTAAACATACAAAAACTAACATATATTTGATAACAGCATTGTCATAAAAATTCTCCATCAATTTATATGAAGCAATAAACGATTTCATTTTTATTTACAGAATTATGCGTTGTATGATACGCCCGATGCACATTTTCCGAATCGGTCCAATTCGAATTCATAGCAAGGTTTATGGAATATTTTCCCAACTTACTTCAATACCTATGTTTCATTACCTACCTAACTTAGTACAGTATTGTTTGCCATCCTATTGATATGTAGCTATACCTACAAATCACAATATATTAATTTTACTCCTTTTATTAAGTTTGTTAACATTATAGGCGAGCCGGTGGTTCGGGGTTTAGCGTCTCGATCGCTCAACCCAGAGGTCGTAGATTCAAATCACCATTCCATGGATAATTTTTAGTTTAGTTGTCTACTCGTAGATTAAAGTTGATTCGCGGAGCTAGGGTTGGCAACTATCCCGACGATGGTCTAGGATAGAAAGAATGTCAGCTTGGTGTTAGTGTGAAAGATTAAAATCAGTTGAAGTTTGACTATCCCTCTAACTAACGAGGTTTTCCAGGTTTACCTGGAACCGATTTTAACAAATCGTTAAAAAAATAACGAAAACCGCGAAAAGCTTTAAAAATTAATACATTCCAATATTGCTACACGGTGTTAGTAGTGGTGATAAACACGCCATAGTGCCCTATTTGGGTCTTTGCTGCTATCTGTCTGACAATTACTGTCAAATTGACAGACAGATAACGACCTGCTTTTCAAATTCAGACCTTCCAGTCGAGGAATATTGGCCGTGGAGTAGTTGTTTTCGGTATCTCCTTCAAATAAAAAAATTGCAACACGGTTTCTAACATCATAAGTAAAATGAGTGGTTCATTTAATAACAACTTTTGGCTGTATGTCTGTTCTGTATCAGAATCATTAATAATAACCGCTTCTCAATAATATACCTATCACCAAGCTTTGTCTACAATAAATATTTCAAAAAACTGCAACAAAAAATTTAAAAATTGATTATTAACCGTAGTGTATATGTATGTCTATTGCTTCTATTATTTCTTTACACATCTGTTTAATATTTTTATTCTTAAATAGAAAAAAAAATTATGACAATATGGGTATAATTAAACACTTCTTCGATTGTCCATCAATTTTTAATTATAACAACTGGTTACGGCTATAGTGTCGCTGCAGTAACGTACCATTTTCAAACGACTCATAATGAATAATTTGGTTTGAAAATGGCACAGTATAATGCAGTAACCTTCAGTTATAATTAAAAATTGATGTAAAAACAAAGTAAACAGTGTTTAAAATACATTAACTTTCGCATTTAAGCAGTTTTAGATGGATTAAGTTCTATTACACGACTTGACATTTCTGATAAAAAAATACATCTTTCACAACAAAAAAATAAAAAATGCATCCGTGTGCGAAAAAGCTGCAGGTGTCGGTTTCCGAATGTTCTTTTGCGTAACCAATAATAACGTTTTCACTTCGAATATGCCTATCGATATTCATAATAAACAAGCGCACAACTTTTTCGTTAACGCGTCGAAAATTGTATCTGTTTCCGTTTTCCAAACGCTGCACCAAAAAACTGAAATGAAATTGGCTTGCGTAATCTGCTTCCATAGAGAAACACATATAGATAAGACGTTATACAATGTCTACCTTATTGTAATTCTAATACATTTGACGCCATTTCACAAAATTATAGATGATTTTTCTATTTTATTTTTATAGAATTGTCGTTCTTTTCTCAAGATTGTACTCGAATCCCACCATATCTTCTGCCTCTTTTTCCATACGTGTTCGCAATGTTTTCAATCTCCTATTTCCAATGCTCACCTACCCTGCATAGCACTAAAAGGTGTAGAGGTTTCAGCAGCATGTTTTAATATCACGAGGTAGATACCTACTGCAACTAAGATTGTTCGAATTTTTTGTCATTACGAAGTTGGATTTGTTTCAAATTTACACATAGTACCTAGGTATATACTATTCAAACACAAAGATTAACTTTGCTTACTTACAATTAGGATATTATTTTGAGGATCCAGGAGACCCAGAGATTTAAAAGCATTTGTCTAAAATAGTTCACGATCACATTTATAATTTTATATAATTATGTAATTGTGTATATAATAGGGTAAGTATACCCTGCATTTCGAAAATTGACCCTTTCAGAAAAAAATTAATCCACCACTTGCTTCTACGTAAAAGCTATCCTCAAGCTGCCGTTTTTGTTTTGCCAATAAGCTATTAGGTAACTGAGGCACGATAACTACTTGAAAATGGAAAATTTTCAATTTCACCCTGTAACCCTGTTTCTGAAATTGAGAGGGCTGTAAAATTCTCTTTAAGTATCGTTTTTCGTCTGTTTCGTCGAAATTCTGTCGTTTATCAAAAAAGTATCACAGCCTACTGAAAACTTTATTCCTGTATCTTTAGTAATAAGCGAGATACACCTCACAGACAACGAAAACTGAACACTGTATCCAAGTATAACATCCAAGATTGGATATTAAGAGGATTTCTTACGGAAGTCTTTTTAGGCCCTTATGACTGGGCGTTATTGGGCGTACCTAAAGTATGTCCAGATTACGAATACACAGCACAGCTACATAAGTACATAAGATGCACTTGTGCTGTTTTGGAGAATACAAATGGGATATTTTATTTAACATTTGAAAAAGGGCATAACTCAGATTAGGTAGATACTCAGATAGGTAAGATATTGAGGCTTGGTTTTTATGATAAGTCATAAAGGTATGATAAGTCATTATTAGGTATTTATGATAAGTCATAAAATTAGGAGCATGACAGGGCTCATAACAAGGCACTGTCATCTCAAGCATCTCTATAATTTAAGATTAGCAGAAAGCCCGGCATGGCGAGGCTGCGATAATGCAGACGAAACTGCGCTTCACATCTAAGTGAATTTGAAGACTACGCTCGTATGAAGCTAACGCTCCTGGATAAAACATTTTTGGAACCTTGTGAGCTGAGAAAAATTTCAGCGAGTAGACTTTTCGACTTTATGCAAAGAACAAAATTGATCGCTGAATAGAAGATCGGCGGGATGCACAATAGACCCAGATGTATCGGCAATGCTTTGGGATTTGCTATAGACGAACCGACGCGCACGAAGAAGAAGAAGTCATAAACTTAGGCAGTATCCGTTTGTCCGTCCGATATTGATATAAATTTAATCAAAATTCAAATTTTTCAAAATTGTTTCCGCTGATCCTACAGAATTAAAAGGTACATGATAAATGGTGGATAAATTTTAAACACAGCTTCGTCTGCAAAAAATCTGTAATCGTGAGCAATTTTCCAATTCCAATATTTTATATCAAATATATATTAAATATTTGCCAATATAATGTAAACTAAAACCAAAATTATTGCACTTTTCCCCGAATCAAGCAGATATGTGATAAATTAAAACAATAACCGTGATTTAGTAATTATTTCAGGAAATCTACAAATATTATTTGCAATATTATATTCTACTTGGTAATATGAGTTGAAACATGGTTTACAGTTGTTTTAATTATAAAACTGTATGGATTACAGGCGAAATAATATGAACATTCGTGAAAACAATGAACGTTTCAGTATTGTAAAAGAAATATATTATACTTATTGTTACAATAAAACTCGACATACATCTATGACACATCATAAAATAATGAAACGTGTTTGAAAACAAGCCAAAAAAGCAATTGAAATTATAGTAGTAATACTAGGGGGGTTCTGGGCTAAAAACTCCATGTAAAAGCCCATAAGCCAAAAACGTGGTCAAATTTGTTCCCAGATGTGGGTATGTCCGATATATTTTGTGGGTACACATGACATTTATCCTCGTTATCCTTGCTCGCATCATGCGTACCTACAAAATATATCGGACATACCCACATCTGGGAACAAATTTGACCACGTTTTTGGCTTATGGGCTTTTACATGGAGTTTTTGGCCCAGAACCCCACTAGTATTACTACTAATTATATCAATAAAAATGGAACAACGAAAGATGAATATGATGGATGGATAAAGGAAAATAAATAGGAAAGCAGGGACGGAAGACCGTAGGGAAAAGCAGGAAAATACTTAATTTTAAAATATATGTTAGTGTTTTTTGATGGGCCAATGAAAAACTTTGTTATAACTTTCATCAATTTTGTTATGCCAACATGAAAATTCCCTTGCTGAAAACTAGCTTCATCAGATGCGAACAACAGACTAGTGGCCAGCTCTCCAAGATATAGATGAAAATTGCTGAAACCTAGGTCTTCGGAGATTTGTTGATGTCGCAAGAATATAAAAAATTCGATTGAAAATTGACTTTGATGAAATTTGAAGGAAACCATGGCAAACTGGACAAAATTATGTGTTCAACATTGGAAGGTAGCTTCTTAAGGTATCCTAAAAACTAAAAGTTTCAACAACATTGATTTCAAATGGTATATTAATTGTGTATTATATACTGATGATCTTGAAAGATGTAGAAGAAGTTAATCAAACTACTTATATATCATACTTGTACATACTTATAATCAGAAAGATATCGCTCAGACAATTAGAGACAACTAGTTGGTACTTAATATTAAATGCAATATATGGCAGTCTGTCCCAACATCTGTTTTTTTTTTCAGGATAATTTCAGACGATTCCTTGTTTCAATATAGACGTTAAATAGCTTGAAGTTTAAAGAGAAATCCAGTCATCATCTTGACAGATCGAAAAGTGACTATGTAATTGTATGCTTTTACCGTGGATAGATTGATTCTGTCATATCTAGGAAATAAGATACCTAGGCTGATGCTGTATAGTTGCATTCAACTTTAATAGCTTAATGGATATGTAGAAATTTGATATCTTCTTACCAGTTCTTAATTTTTTTCTGTTCTAAATACCAAAATCCAAAATAGAATTCTGCATACTTAAAGGCTCGCAATTTGTGCAACATTAATGGCATTCGGAAATAATAAATATCATCGAGTAGTTAGCAAAGCCGAAGCAATCGATTAAACCTTCGCTGCACCTTCTGTTCTAAGAAATTGCGCATAAAATTTTCAGGATACGAACGGTTTTTCCAGGTCTCTCCGTGATATATCAACGTTAATGCCGACCGTTCGTTCCCGTGCAGACTTTTTATCGTAATTTCTATAAGAAAAAGGTAGCCGCTCAGAGAAAAACCTCAACATTTGTCTTAAATTCGTCAGTGTCTCTCGATTCATTGACTTTCACGTTGGAGGAAATAGTGGTTTCATCTGTAATCACTCAGTAGAGTTGAGTTTTCTATAATTAAAACATGACCATCACTAGGTAGTTTAAATATTATTTTTCTGCTATACTTTCTTCTTTGACTTACCTGAAGTTCAAATATAAAATTATTAGTTAGTCCTTTCCAAAACAATATAAATATAAAAATGTTATAATAGAAATTGCATTGATTGTTGCTTCCAGAATATTTTTTCTGATTTCGGATTATGGCATTTAGCCCTTATTCTTTCGACAATCCTGAAATGTGCTAAAATACTGTAAAAAAACCACAGTTTTCTTTTTTCTGAATACAATGGACAAAAAAGAAAGGCGTTATTGGCAAAAGGATGGACAAATAAGGAGATTATAGTCTTCACTTTTGAGCTCTGCAGTTTCTTGAAAAACAAGTTATTTTTTTAACAAATTATTTTGTGCCATTTATTGCATTAATTATAAATATTTTCGAGAGCAAAATATTGGTAGTTAGATATTTTTGTGTAGGAACCAAAGTTCTTATAATAATGGACATAATGGACACCCTGTCCATTTATAGGTTTTTAGAAGGAGTTCAAAATTTAATGTCGTAAATAACGTAGCAATAGTAATAGTAGTAATAGTAACGTAGAATAATAACTAAGTGTCCTGGTCCAATGCGTAAACTGTGCCATATTGGAGATGTTTCACATTTTATAAAAGCTTTGACAGATATACAAGGATTGCAAGGAGGAATACGGTTAAATTTTTCTACATGTAGAGAATATTTAATCAGGTCTGGAAATTATATGTCTCATACAAACTTCTGCAAACTGTTATTAGTTTAATTAGTTATTATTAGTGTCAATAACCTTGCAATAACCTTGCAAAATTACTGGCTTTTAATCCATGTGTTATTGTCATGCTGAAGTATTGTTTCCCATTCCTCTAAATTGCTCCTAGTAGTTCATTTAGTATCATGGGAGCAAAAACGTTGCATCAAATTCCTTTACTAAATATGTCTCATACCATATCAATGTGACTTAGGGCTAATCTTAGTGATGGTTATTTTATTTAGGGAATACTTACTTCTTGAAGATTATCTCTGACTTTTCCATCGGTATGGGACAGAACATTATCGTGCATAAGAAGCACATTATTAGGCATATTTGATATGTAGGGGACAATGAGTTTTTAATGTTTCAGTACTGTACCTTTCAGCAGTCGGTGAGCGCCTAAGAGCAAGATACGATTTGGTGTGTACCTTCAGTAAAATTCTAGCCAAGATCATAATTAAGCTTTCATTGAAGCTGAGTCTATACATAAATATATACATAAATGAGAAATATAGGATCTATCTACATATATCCAATAATTCGTGAATTGCGTATTATGCATCCCCCAGTGTTTTTAATAATTATATTCTCCCCAAATCACATGTAATTGTTTCATTAAAGTAAATAGTCTAATATGTAATGAACATGATTCTCTCATTAAGTACTGACATACGTTTATTCTGATAGAGCAAAATATATTAACAGTGTAATCAAGGTGCTATTTTAAAATTTTTATTGCTATTATTGTCATAAACATCATCAGGTAGGCCTCTGCACAGTAAACATATTTGTAGAATCATTACGTTGACTAAATTAAATTACAAAAGGATAGCAAAATAGCACATTTAATTTTATAAGTAGAATTGAAATAACAGTAGAGGAAAAGCAAATGTGAGTAGATGAAATTAAAACAAAATTAATGAAATAGGGCAAAGGTGAAAAAAGAAGCAGTGGGGAAGGATGAGAGACTCACGAGAAGACATGAAAACCATCGATAGTAAATAGAAAATTTAATCAAATGAAAAGTAAAAGAGATTATTTGAAGACGTGAGTTGTATGAACCAATGGAAAAATTAGTGATGTAGGTGTAATTAAAACGAACTCGAATTCTTGAGGCTTGGATTTAAGAATAAATGTGACAAAAATATAGAAAAAGAAAGCAGTAAATATAATGAACTGATGGAATCGTATATCTAGGATAGGGATACATCCACTACTGCTACTAGGGATACTGCTAAATATATACAAAACAGTTTGATAGTAGAATCATAATGATTTAATAGGTTATACAAAACGACAGCCTAATAATGTCTGATTAAGTTTTTCAAGCTACAAGTGAAAACAAACATCACAGCTATGAAAATGTAGCCCATCCAGAAAACACTTAAATCCACAAACAATCACAATTTTTCAGTGGACAGTATGGTATCCAAAATATACAAATATAAAATCCACACAGCGAGAATAATAGTATCTATATTATTAATATCAGTATTGATGGGTATTATTCACGAGGAAAATGTTTACGCCACGAGCCATAGGCGAGTGTCGTAAATCACCCGAGTGAATAATAGCCATTATATACGACTTGAATAGGTACTATACTTTGGCCACGGCTATAAATACTATAAATTTTTTTAACGATATGAATAAGACGCGACGCACAAATTTTGACGTTTCAAATCAATAACAAAATAATATTTAACAAATTGTCATGGCTTACAAATAAATTGTTTTTAGGCACGTAGGTAAATATTGTGTGAATCTGCCCATTATTCACTACACTGAATAATGAAATTATTATTCACTGCAGTGAATAATGAATAGTATTATTTTCGGGGGAACACATGCATAATGGATGGACTATTTAATAGCCGAGAAGAAATTGCTTTAACCTATGTAACTGCTTTTATAATAGTATTGGGTAATTACCTAGTTATTGGTTCAAGACTGAAACATTAGGAATCTTATAGTTAGTTATATGTTGTGTAAGAAAAAACAAGTAATCTCCGCATGTCGTCTACAGCTTGTAGTTTTGACATAAACAGGTCCTGGAGCTAATGACACTAAGCGGTGATGTGCTGACTGACCGATACCAGTAGTAACGGAATAAGCCCATGTATGATGACTGAATATTCTGAAGCTCAGTATGACTGAAACCCTGAAAACATCCTTTTGTTAAGTTACTTGTACCAGAAATGTGTCAGGGTATTTACATGCCCTAGAAAACATTAATACGTAGGTATATACTTAAAATTTCGGCATATAAATCAGCTTTTGTAGATCTTCTATGAATGGCTTTTTTCAGTTTAATTTTATCTCGGTATTTCATATAAGGCAGTAAACACTCAGTCCCAGAGATAAACACTTGATGTTGATTTGATGTGGTTTAGATTAGATTAGATTTATACAAGAGTCGGCCCCCTGGCCTGGTCCACCGCAACCTAGAAGATCTATTGTGGCACTCCCAACCTATTTAGAGCACTCTGTCCAGCTTTGTCCTTTGCATTAGACTCCACAGCCTTGATAGAAGCTCTTCCCTGTAGTTGTTGGCTCTTGGTCTACCTTCCCCAAGTTGATGTGGTTTAACTTTAACTGTAATAAAAACGGACACAGAAATGACCGCGTAGAAGAAATTGGTAATCTAATAGTCAGAAATGTAGCAGCTAAGCAAGTTGGCATATAGTGTCTTGCAGGTGGGAAATTTATAGAAGCTATACAAACATTGGTGTGGTTTGTCTGGAATACACGACCTCTTCGTTAGCCACCACCTCTCTGTTAGGATGCAAAGACGACAGTTCCTTGTCTGTGCGAGAAGAGACAAGTAAATATTCCTGCCCTACCAAGAAGTAGAGAGGGTTAGGTAAAATTTTCAGGAATTTGAACGTCTCCTGGCGTCAATGATTGGATTGTGTCGCGAAAATAGGCCAACATTAGATATAAGAGTCACATTAAAATAATGTTTAGCAGAGTGTAAGAGCTGAGAAATGGCACACTAATTACTATAATACTGTCAATGCGAGTTAAGTAATATTTTAGCCTAAAGTTGAAAGCAAAATTAGCCATCCTAATCACTGCAACCACACTTAATGATCATGTTTTGCTCATTACGTATTGTGAAGCGAACATTGTGGTAGATTTGTATTTGTATTTAAAATTTTTATAGCCGGCATTTCCTACAGAGGAAATATTTAGGTAAAAAACATTTCAGATTACGGTTATATACGAGATGGGCTAATTAAACATTATGTAGGTCATTAAGCAGTAAAAAATATTAAATTTCGCTTTGTAGATAACGAACACAATAAACAACCAACTGCATTCCGTGTGTTTGTGTGTGTGTTTATAGTGGCTGCCCTCCCAAGAGATAAAAATATAATTAAAACACGTTAGATAACTCCACATTAAACCTGAGTTAAATTCAGATGATTTTATTTTGCTTTGTTAGCATGATAAATTTTCGGGGTATAAAAATATATTGCAGTTATACATGATGATCATAAAAATGAAATATCGTTCTTTTTTCTATTTGAGCTTTGTTTCAGCATGATAATAAAACTTTTGCTTTATTAAGAATTATCGCCAGCATTCTGAATGGAAAGTACTGGCATTACGAGATGTTTTTCACCGTTTATTTTGTAGTATTATGTCATTAAATAGGGTGGTATCTCTCAATTGTCGAGTTTAATAATTCCTCTATAGAATTCTGTACTAGTGCTTTGTTAGAAATCTTACATGCTTACACTGCATGTCCAATGTTTGTACATTTTTTGACATAAATTAATGTTTCTTTTATATTATTTATTGATAGAGTTTCCTCATCAACTTTATTACTATATTTGTTGCTTCTTTTTGTTGATCGTCGATTTTTAACACTGTTTTAGTTGGGTTAGTGTAATAAGTTAATTCTACCTGTATAATTAACGGCAGTAGTAAGTACTAACATACTAACTGATAAGTCGCCGTGTTTCATGAAATAAAAAATCCTGTTTGATTTGACTTAATAAATTCAAAGAGATTTCTCTTTAATTTTCAATAGGTATCAGTTCCATAGTTTCTGCATTTAGATGTTTCTTATTTAATGTATTTCATGAACAATTCGTCGGTGGTAGTCTAGTTATTTTTCGAGTATTTGTAGGTTATTTAACACTGACGTAGTTTGCCACATAACACCAAACCACTGTACTGCACTAGACGCGCGTTTCGCCAATCAAGTTGGCATCATCTGGATATGATTAAAACTAAACCTATGCTAACATTTTGTCCTATTTATAATACCTAAACTACTTCTACGGTTTAGTGAACCGTCGCGATTGCTCAGTGAACCATCGCGACTGATCAGTGAACCGCCGCGTCCGATTAGTAAGCCATGACTTATTAACCAATAAAGCGGGCTATATGGGATCGGCCCTCTGTCTCCATTCATGCTATTTTTTCATTTAGTAATTTCCAAACTCTTAAAAGCATCCAGCTGTCTGGAATTTGTTACATTCCTAATTAGTCTTAAATTGCTACTATCTATTTTATGGTTTTCCTACAAACCCATGTTGAGGACAACCATTTGTTGAGGCATTTGAGATGAGTCATATGTTGCTTGAATCTAGTTTGAATCGACCTTCTAGTTTGTCGAACATAGAACATTGTCCAACATTGTCCACCTTTCACTGTAACTGTCTATCCTTCTAACATACTAGCTGAAGTTCGATCTATAAATGAACGAAATAATAAATACCAAATTTTTTAATTAACATGAGGATCATATTCAAACAAAACCAATTATCGCGGAGGTTTCAACTTGAAGAATTCTAATCTGAGCAAGAAGGTTCACCGAGCGAAAAACAGGCCTCAAACAAAATTGAAATTGGGCCAACTTACATAATTATGGCAATTCGACAATGGGTCGGTATTAGAAGTTACACATAATGGAAACATAGTTCGGCTGCAATATCTGGTTTTACGATATTCGATTCCGAGTTGGGTTCGTTAGAATGCGGTGGCTTCATGTAAGTTAGGACCAGTAATTATAATTACAAACTCTAACGACGTTCCTCTTCTCTCTCTGCGAAACTCCAACGATCTTAAGCTAACAATTGCGTCTCCACTCCCCTCGCTACCCGGTGATTATTAAGGGGTAACCTCTCATTAGTTTTGTATCACACCACTGCTTTCACTTAATATAAATAAACTGATGAAACTTTGTGTCAACACTACGGTGTATGTTGAAGTTATCAGATAATTAATAACTGGATTGGTAGGTAGGAATTTAATAATCGTATTTTAGGTATATATTTGCAAAACTGTATGTACGGGGTGATTGAAATTGGTATGTTTTCGAGGGTTACCGAGAATCTGTAGTATATAGAGCAAATTTGATGACCGAGTCCTGTGCTTTTTTAAAAAAAAATAACAATGGTGCAAACAGCATATTTATATATCTTACTGTTTTCGAGCTAGAGGGCGTTTCCTGATTTTCGGCAAAACCTACTGATGCACTTTTCTCGTTTGCCTTTCAAGATACCTCAAAATGGTTTGAACATGCTGCAAGCAATTGCATTCTGCAAGGAATAAATTTGTTTTAATTTTTATGTTTTGATTACAACTTGTGTTTTTATTTTAAGGAACAGCCAAAAGCTGCGTAAAGGAACAGTCCTACTTTCTATAGTGTTTCCTGATTGAAATCACTCACTCTAAAACACTTTAAAATAAGAGCTTTCTAAAAAAATTGATCATAATTTCGATGCTATAGGTTTTCTTTAGTTGTTAGTTGTGCTTTACTACTTTCTATGGCACTCGTACGAGGTAGACGAAGCACCAGTGGTGCCATACGATCCGGGGGATATTGAGTCAGTTGTGGGGATTGAGCAGTGGCGAATTTATTGGAACTACGCATTTCCCACGCTCAGGCAGATTCGAGCCAATAAGCCTGATGTAGTCCTCCTCTATCACCAGCTCAAGACAATATTTGTCATCAATTTCTCGGCTCCTGCCAAGACCAACATTGTCTTGAAAGAGGAGGAGAAAAGGACGAAATATCGAGACCTTATAGCCGGAAGAATGCAGAAGGCGGTCGTTATGAGTTCACTACGGCTACTCAGGGCACACGATTTCTGGACACAGTAGTTATTTACCCCACGGACGTGGCGAATAGCTACTGATAACCACCAGCGGCCGACCCTGAGAATCGGTGTCAGGGAACGGTTGACTGGATTAGAAAAAAACAAAAAGAAAATAATAATAAAAATAATAATAATAAAACTAAAATTCAAAGGAAATAACGTCAATCGAAAAATTAGCACACAAACTAGAGTGCCCAATTTGAGTAATTTTTATACCTAATTGAAATTAATGACAAGAAATTATATGCAGGCGATAATGTAGACACTTGAGTGGATCTAGAAACAGTATTCCTATAAATGGAAACATTTTAAAAACACGTATGTATAATTAGACGAGTCTATTACAAAATTATTACCCATATAGATGCAAAATATCAGTTAGGTCCGTTAGGTAATGCGGTTTGGCTATGGTATTTTCACTGCAACAAAGTAAGATATATAGGAAGCACAAAGTAAAACTTTACGGGTTTCCCGCTTCAATAAAATGTTCCAAGTAGATAATGTTGTTTTACACTTAAGCATAATAGCGTTTCCGCAGGAGGTAAATAATAATTATTGTAAGCCAAATGGTTAGGAACACTCTGGGAAGGAAATATACAGGATTGCTGCGTCAAAGATTAATATAGATCTCATCAATTGTGACCTAGATGCAAACTAAACACCTCAGTCTGCTTTAGAGATGGAAATATGTTGATAAATGCAAGCAGTATTTACAAATCTACTCTCTGCAGTATTTACAATAATTATCAGAGACAACTGCAGAGATAATTGTAAAAAAAATAACTACTAATTGGAGTTATTCCCGTGTGTGAAGGAGAATCTGAGATCATTATTTTGCACCTATTGTCGTCGTATTGTTACTATTTCTTTTTGAAATTTTGTTGTTTTAGAAACAGTGAAGTTGTTGTTTAGAAACAATGAATGTTGAGATGAAACAAGATCGAAATTGTAGTTTCTTGTAGTTCTGCTCAATGTGTCTTTTTGTATTTTGAGGTCAATTATTGGTTGTAGACAAAATACGGGAAATTTAATTTTGGATGCCTAGGCTTGATTTATTTTTAATCTTTATTGTATAAAGTGTATATAGGAACTGAATGGCTCCTTCAGAGGCAAATAAATTCAAATAAATACTAAATATTTGGAGAAATAATACATAGTCACATCTGACTGGATATATTATGTTGTTGACGCGTCATGATAAAAACTTAAGAAAGCGACGTTGAATTCTCTTGAGGTGGTTAAGATAAATCAGATACTGAGGATACCAAAGAAGACTGCAATATTCTAGTTTGAAGTGAGCTAATGAGAAGTAAAAGCATTTCAATGGATTAGCGTTATGAAGTATCGTTTGACGTTGCACAACTTCAAATAATGAAATGAATCTGTTTTATCATAATGAATAGAGAATATGGTCTTAAATATTTTATAATATTGTAACGTATCAAATTATCTGTAAAGGTAATACTCAAAAATATTGCAGGATGTTTTTTTTAAGAGTAAAAGACAAACCTTATATTTTATCTACATTAATAGATAATTTACTATTACTAGGTACACCACTACTGTACACCAACACTGTTTACAAGTGTTCGTAACCTTGCACAATTTTCAGAATCAGATATATGCAAAAATACTTTTAGGTCGTCCTTAAAAAAAGATTGAGAATTGTGAAGTCGGGATAAATCATCAATAAAGAGGATAAAAACAAGTGGCCTGAAATTGGAACTTCGGAGCGCTCCAGAGATAATCATAAAATTTATAACACTGACGTAGTTTTCCACATAACACCAAAACACTATACTGCACACGACGCGCGATCCGCCAAGTTGGCATCAGCCGGAGGTAATTAAAACTGATCGCGCGTCGAGTGCAGTATAGTGTTTTGTTATGTGGAAAATTACGTCAGTGTTAGCTTCACACCAAAGGTTCCGACCTCCTTCAAGATAAAATTTCTAAATAAAATATATAAATTACGTAGATATAACCAAACAACTCTTAATTTGTACAGTAGAATGTTATATACACCTTGTTAAATGCCTTCGGGAAATCAGTAACCACCATATCAAACTATTATACCACACAAATTGTGGGAACAGGATGGTCGCACGTTCCTGTAAATTAATATCCTCTGACTAAGTATTCTGGCAAAAATTACTGCATTTTCAACATTCATTATTCTTGGCAGAAAATATGGACCTGTGATCCTCCTCCGGAAAAGGCCTAAACAGTTATATAAGAACATTTATGCTGATATTGACGTATTTTATAAGGAATCTTATAATTCCGAAAAAGGAATATCTATACAATTCCCCAAAAATATGTTCAATTTGGAAACAAAGAAATAAGATATTAGTACATGATAGTTAAATAAAGATAGATAACATAATACTGGAAAATTATTTCTAGTGGGGGAACGCAGCTGAGAGTCACACCCACAGTCTACCTCTGTGGCCACACCTCCGACCTCTGTCATTCATGCCATGCTCACCCATGCACCGTTCCTTTTCCTCTGTTTAATATACACTTTACTTACTATCAACGCGTCCTTGTCTCCAAGTTGAACAATTTTTTTTAATTTGGGAATTAGTATATTCTCTGTTAGTGTATCCTGTCACTTTAAATTCAGAAATAATTTTTAAGTTTTAAATAATCACGTCAAGTAGATCCATGATCCATGTTTTTCCTAGATTTTTTGTTTTACTATTTGATTAATTATGTCGAAATTTGCGGATTTGTAACATAAAATTTAATATTGTATTAAAATTCTTTAGTATTCTGTATTTTGGTATTCTTCATTTTTCTTCAAGTTTCATTATACCTGAGCCCTTGAAAGTGAAGTTTGACTCCCCTTGTATTAAGAATAAGCCACAATCACGTTTATATTTTACTTATTTGTTTATTTACTTCTTTGTTTAATACTTTTTTACTGATTATCGGAACCATTTTTTAATAAATTGCCGTTAAGTCTGAATTAAATTTCATCTTGATTATGAACCGAATAAAATGCAGGTTCTTTACGTACCTAATTCCTCTAAATAAGAGGGATCATCAACCAGCACTGATGATACCTACGTGTTTAATCTCATTGGATTTTGTCTGCACTCCCGAAGTCCTGCTGATACATGTATAAAATACCTCAAGTTTACTATGTAGGAGATAAAAAACGGATACAGCGTTCTTCCCGGCTCAATTTACAACCCCTGATTAGAAAATATACGAAGTGAGATAAAATCGACGTTTATTAGGGTCTTCCCTTATACTGAATTTACGTCTCCAGCGCACTTACTTTTAAATTGGTTTATCTGTTGTGACTGGATTGGCGTTGGCTTACTGCTGTGTAGCACACAGGGTTTCAGTTCAAAGCCGGAACTATTTTAACAATTACGTGGAAAACGGGTGTTTAAAATATTTATGTATTTTGATCTCTGGCTCTCAATACTTTTTATTTTAAAGAAAAATATGTGAATACCTTTAGAAAAGATTATATGAGAAGTATTTAGTAATATTAATGATACTTATTTGAGTGGGATTTGAGTAAGAAAAAGTACTTCATTGAGTAGTTGATTTCTTCTATCAAATCAGCAACCAATAAAATGAAAATAGAAACGGCATTTTTTTAATTTTAAGTTTATTTATATCACCAATTTGTCGCTTGGGTCATTTTTAGGAAAATAGTACCGATTTCACTGTATACTCTCCACATCTCGATGCATTATAGTTTTCGTGGTAGTACGTTACTTTTTCTCAGAAACTCCCTTGGAATCTGAGCTTCAGGATGAAATTAAAAACTACGTATGTTTTACGTAGTAGAGTTTATACAGTTAAAGGTTTTCGGAAATATTTTATTTCCCAAAGAGTAAACATATGTTTACGGAACACTTTGTATGATGTCTGATTGAAGAAGGTATATTAATTATTCTTATTAATAAATCTGAAATTTTAGATCAAAGAAAACCTTTATTTCTTAATAGGTTTTGGTAAGCATCAGAGAACAAATGACCTGTTCTATACTAATGAATTTTGCATAACAATCGAGAGTAATTTAAAAATATTGTAACTTACCCAGTGGCATAAACCCAAAGGGGTTTAAATATTATACAGGGTGACCCATTAAGAATGGAAACACTTGCGTACAAAATTTGTTTATGGACCGATTTGAACCGGATTTTTTTCAAAAGATAGATTTCCGAAAAGTCTATGTTGATGCAAAATTTGAAGACGAAATTTTGATTTTCAAGGCCTACTACGAATTTTTTTTAAGTAAAAAATCGCAAAATTTTGTTAGAGATTTTTTTATAAAAAATATGACTACACCACTGGATTTAGGATCCCGTAGAATGCATTTGTACCAATTTTTGTGAAAAAAAGTTTGTTCCTAGAAAAGTTATGACAATATTGTCATCACCAGTGTTTGCCTTTGTCGGGGAACCTATTCCTTTATAAAAATCGAATAGAACCCAAAGAGAAACAAAATTAAACAACTTAAACACTGGTGTAATTATTAATAGAACCATAAAAACCAGTATACACAAAATAACCAACAATTACTCTAATATAAACAACAATTGATAGGTAAGTTCGTCAAATTATTATTATTTTGTGGTTATTATGCCAAAACTTCTATTATTACCTTCTTAGATAAAAAATAACTACGTTATAATTTTGTATTCAAAAAGTGTGAATCAATTTGACCAGACTCCTTTTTCATTTTTAAAAATGTAATTTTCTAATCATTACTTTTTTGTATCAATTTTTCTTTAAATTAGAGTAATTGTTGGTTATTTTCTGTATCCTGGTTTTTATGGTTCTTATTAATAATTACATCAGTGTTTAAGTTGTTTAATTGTGTTTCTCTTTGGGTTCTATTCGATTTTTATAAAAGAATAGGTTCACCGACAAAGGGGGTTTTGCCGACTGGTGATGCCGATATTGTCATAACTTTTTTAAGAACGAACTTTTTTTCGCAAAAATTGGTACAAATGTATTTGAGGGACTCCTAAATCCAGTGGTGTATTCAGATTTTTTATAAAAAAATCGCTAACAAAATTTTGCGATTTTTGACTTAAAAAAAATAAAAAAATTTGTAACAGGCCGTGAAAATCAAAATTTCATCTTCAAATTTTGCATGAACATAGATCTTTTGAAGATCTATCTTTTAAAAAAAATCCGGTTTAAATCGGTCCATAAACAACTTTTGTACGCGAGTGTTTCCATTCTTAATGGGTCACCCTGTATATTTGCGGTACAATTATGTATCCTTTATAACAAGTGGGATATTTTACAAAAACAACAATGCAACAAGCATCAAAATACATAACTTTCTTATAATTTAAACAATCCTGTAAGACATCTCAATGGTGTACACCGTGAAAGTGACCGCCCTGTATAATATACTAATTTCTAACTAAATATGCAGGTTCTTTGAAGCCATCCAGAAATCTACAGGGTGTTTCATTCAACTTAATAAAGTTAGTGACGAAAATAAAAATTTTGGCAATACAGTTGCCTGTGTTCTAAAATTACTTCAATAAATATTCGTTACAGCTACGCCAACGTCTTACATACCAACATTTACTTTACGTAGAGTCAATCTCTGAAGACATGTCAATCATTCATATTTCAATTAATTTTGATGTTGGGTCAATAACGTTGAGGTCTAGATATTCGGAGCCTGCCGTCTTACATGCCATTTAGTAGTTTATTGTTCAGAGGATGGTTATTAAAGGACGACAGCAGATTGTGACATTCTAGGGATTATGTTTACATATTAAGGACTCAGGGTAGTTTCATACCGAACCAAATCAATTAAGATGGTCCTGTCGAAAGGGACCCTCAAAATGTATTTAGGGGTTGGCCTGCTTTATTACCAAGTACCTATTTGTAATGGTCTGAAGGGGGCAACCGTGGTCTACAAAAACTAGTTCACTTCAATCATATATCAATGGCCGCAACATTCAGTGTAGAAATTTTTATCCAGATATATACGTGTGTTCTGATTGGATTGCTGAAAGCTAATTTAACTACTAGAACTTTTCTAATTTCACTTTTTGGTGATAGTTTTTTTACTCTCGGACCGTTTTCAGACCTTAGTAATTTGACCGCAGTAATTATATACATATGTCGGGTTTCTTAAGTAATCCGACTAATGAGAATTAACATTTCATTGGATTTTATATTCCCAAGGCACACTATAGGAAATATTGCTAACGCAATCGATAGTACTGATCACCAAACACTTCTGATAACCAAAATATTGAAGTTAAATGATTTTTTAATTAAAATATCTGTAACAGTTTATTTCAGGTCAATAGATACACTTTGTATAGTTAGTAAATAGTTTCAAAGTGTCCGACGATGGTTTGTATGTGGTCTGTAGAGTGAAAAGTTACTGCCTCTTAGCGGTAGTTCGAGCTCCACCATTTTGCATTTTCAGTTTAAAAGGCAGCATCTTTCACCTCTAAATCAAACGCAACTGTTCGTCGCGTGCTCTTAGAGAACTATCTACATTGTCTCTTATCAACCTGAAACGAATTTTTACCGATATTTTAATTAAAAAGGCATTTTACTTCAGTAAATATTTTGGTTATCAGAAGTGGTAATCAGTTCTGTTGGTTCCATTCCCAATATTTCTCATAGTGTACTTTGGGAATATAAAATTCAATGAAATGTAAAAACGCATGCTAATTCTCATTAGTCAGATGACATGGGAGATGTATACACAGGGTGAAATTTTTGGATATCCATTAGAAGTATCTCGATAATAGAAAACTATTTTGATATCAAAATACGATTGTGGGAATTCAGTGATGAGACATTTTTACGAAAAATATTTTCCAGAGGATACTATTTCCGGAAACAGACACTGAAGTTTAACTCTAACTTCGTTATTTTTAATGGATAAAAAATGAATTATAGTCTTAAAAATGTCAAGGATACCTAAGATTGATGACAACAGGATCCTATAATGTTTCATATACATGTTTCATAATATTTCATAATGATCTTTCGAAGTGTCTGCAACATCAGGAGTACCACAAGGACCACAAGTCCTTAGTCCATTGCTTTTTATTGTTTTCATCAATGATATATGTGACCAATTTGCAACTAATGCGCTAGTGTATGCTGACGACTTTAAGTTATTTATCACTATTACATCTGAAGCTGATTGTATCAAACTGCAGGCAGACCCAGCAAAAATCAACTCATGGTGTGAAATTAATAAATTGCCATTAAACATCTCCAAATATAACATTATAACGTTCACAAGAAAACCGTATCCTATAACAATCCCGTATAGAATAGGTACTGAAATTATTTCCAGATGTTCAAGGACCTGGGTGTCATTTTTGACTCTAATTTAACTTTTATTTCACATATTAATCATATCATAGCAAGCGCCAACAAAAGCCTTGGTTTTATTATGAGAAACTCTAAACACTTTGAGAATGTCTCAACTCTTAGGTACCCTACTGTTTTGTGCTTTGTCAGGTCAAAATTGGAATATGCTTCTGTAGTGTGGAATCCGAACTATAACGTTCATATCTCTAATTTAGAGCATGTTCAATGCAAGTGTGCTCCACTTATTGGCACTCTACACTCTGAGGTACTATCTAGGTTCAATCTAAATAACCTAGCGCAAAGACGGATATATTTTGATGTAGTTTTTTTGAATAAACTTATAACTAATAAAATAGATTTTCCTGATCTACTTCGCTTCATATCTTTCAATATTCCGCCATTTCAAACTCATCCTTATTCCTTATTTTATTTACTTACTTCTCGAACCAATATATTAAAAATCTCGCCCATTTTCAACATGTGTAAACATTATGTCCTTTATCATTATTTGTCGTTTCTTGATATTTTTAATTTAAACGATACATTTTTAGATAAATAATTCCCTATTCTGCTTTACTACCAATGCTTTACCTATCAATGTTAGATTTTACTGGTTATTTTTGTAGAACAAATTGTTGTTATATTTATGTACCTACGTATTCGTTACTGCTTGTAATTTCCTGCACATTAATTGGATATTTTCATCTGATTAGCAGTTGTATCTTTAAATAAATAAATAAATAAATATATTTTGTACTTTCTTCTTTATTTACAATAAGGAGGCAAATACTTCGGGATGCAAATTTTAATTGTTTCTTGTTAACCAATGTTTCTATAACCTTTGTTCTAACCATTTGTTGATAGCTATTGTATTAATTAGGTTTAATACTTGTGTAAAGCTTGATTTGAAATAGCTAGGTAATGATAAACTCTTACCATGAAATTGAAAGCTGTTAATTTATATGATTTAGCGCTGAAAGTAGTGAAAAATTTAATATTGTGGAATCTACAAATAATATCAGTTGCCTGTAGACGTTGAACTTAATTTTGCTATTATTACGTATTACTGTTATGTCTACCGAGTTGATTTTATTATCATATATTAAATTGACTTTAGAGATAGAGAAGCATAATGAAACCAATTTCGTAGATCAATTTAGCTAATAAATAAGCTTGGCAGTCGCGCCGCAGTTCAGTGCAGGAGTGCAGGTGTTTCGGGAGGGCCAACGACGGAAATACGTGAGCCCTCATGTTAATCAGTTACTTCATTGTTGTCTGTTGTCTGTCGTGTCTGCTGATGTGTACATATTAATTAATTTTTCTTCATTTCTTCGTTGTTGTCTATGTTGTTGTATTTTTAGTAATTTTATTTGTTGTATTTTATTGCTAATATTAATTTTATACTTATTAATACAAGTATGTCAGAAGCGCGCAAGGGTAGAAAACGACCTACAGCGATAACGTGAATAAATTTGTCGGCGAATTCCTAGATTTATTCTATAATGGTGCTACAATAATTTGTAAAGTGTGCGAGAGAGGCCTGATGTGCTGGAATAAATGTAATTATTGTAGACGTTACACGTATGTAGTGTGCAATATAAAAATAAAAAGATCAAATATGTACTAAAATATACACGGCAGTGATTTTGTTGACAAAGTACGTGCACTTTGGATCCCTCTTAAATCAATATTTCCCCTGTTACTAGCTAGCACAAGACTTAACTGAGTGGACTGGTATAACAATACGGGT
This sequence comes from Pogonocherus hispidulus, assembly GCA_963924545.1. Classification (NCBI taxonomy): domain Eukaryota; kingdom Metazoa; phylum Arthropoda; class Insecta; order Coleoptera; family Cerambycidae; genus Pogonocherus; species Pogonocherus hispidulus. The sequence continues at coordinate 83,856,750 of OZ004693.1, forward strand.
GCTGTTGAAGACGTTAGAAAAAAAAGATCTTTTTAAAATTTGATCTATAATTGTCGTGACCAAGTCAAGTGTTAATGTTTGTGACCGATAGTGCTACGACAATGCGTTTGGTAGGCCATTCTCTTCAAGAATAAGGTTGTAGGTTGGTACATGTTACGTGTAAAGTTCTTGCTTTAAATCTTGTTGCAAACACTATTCGTAGTTTTTCAGAGATAGATGCATTAATCGCAACTACAAAAAAGTGTTTTCTAAATCTTTTAAGCGTCTTGGCGCATTTCACAGCATATGTCTTGGAATTCGCGCACTACCACATCCTTTTCTTAGTTTATTGATTTTGTTACTACTTAATATTTATTTTATTACGCTTATTGTGATGTGTACGTCTATGTCCCGCGGCGCATTTCTGCCAGCCCTACTGATAAATAAAGCATTATTAACTACCTAATATACAGTATAATATCCTATAATAATTATTATCATTACACATTTTATCCCTGACTATTTAACATTTTAAGAAATTATAATGAGAAAAACAATTTTATTTTACCCAAATAACAACATGTGTATAAACATTTATATACATGCTGTTAATAATGTTAGGTTTACTGTAGTTAAGCTCACGATTCTCTGTTTTCATATACTAAGCAATTGAGTAACAAGGAGTTAAGTTTTAGTTATGTAACTGACTGTAATGTTTGGTTAACGTAATTTAGCCAATAGTGCAGTTTCTGTAAGTGTAGATTTTCATTCTTGATTCTTTTGTATCTTGATAATCAGCGATGGAATGATTTAGCCGCTATTTGTAGTAGTTTTTCCTCTTGTATACTGTTAGATAATGTACCAAAATGACTTTGACGTAAATAAAATATTATTATTATGTAAGAGTCACGAAACTTTAGCGATTTAGCATCGCCTGCAACTCACAAGAGTATTCAAGTAATAACCTATTTATTTTAATTAAATGTTTGAAATGGTAAATATTTTATAATTCATTCATTTGATGCTAACAATTTTTTGGTTATTAGCAGCAATATAATTTTTCGTTCAGAAAAATCGAATCACACTACTTGATCAGACAAACTGATAACTCACAACCACCAGACTAATCAAGGAGTTTGTTTAGTATATAGCTGTAAAGAATATTGATACTCCTGAAGCTCTCGTTTAACGAAGGCCTGCAGGCAAGTTATTCAGGAAATATCTCTTAACGGAATCTTAAAGAATTGAATTCTAGATATGTATACAAACTAGTAATATAATTGATGGTTTCATAAAATTGGTGAATTTAGAATGCACCAAGCTGCATATTCAAATGATTTCATTTTACATTGACTAGAATATCAATTGTACTTCGTCAGCGAAAATATGGAGTTTAGTGAGGGGATTGTCTTTATAATATACTTAACTTACGTTTCTTTGTTAATATATGGGACATTTAAATGAGTAGGGCTCCGCATACCTTCTTGGATATTGTAAGACAGTGGCGAAAATAGACAAACACGTAATTTTTAGATACTGATATAAACACTTATTTTTCCCGTTTTTACTTTTAATATGATCCTTTCTATGTTCTGTTCCTTTGAACATCCTGTAGCTATATATTTTTGGTGATATATCATTTAATTTCTTCCTTTTATTTATATGTTAAACGTTAAATTTACGTTCCTAAAATTTGAGACAAACCCTTACAGAGTTGTTAATGGTACATAAATATTTTTTCTTTAATTTTCTATATTTTCATATAATTTCTAGCCGGGTTTCTTAAGAGAAATTTTGAAGAATTGCTTATTTAAATAATATGTGTAACAATTATTTATTGAGTACCTACCAAATATAAATTTTTATTACACTCTTATGATTCCCTGTTCCCTGATTCTAATACAACCATGAAACAGGTTGCATAAAAACTAATTTTGTGAGAATATGACTTTTAGTAACACAGTCACTCATTTGTGTTTTAATTTGAAATTAGGTCAGTATAGCCTTGCAATGAAACAACCAATCATAATTGGAGCTGAAGAATTCAACTGTTAAAAATTCTACTTTTCGCTCAGCGTAGTTGAGCGCCTACTTTCTAATTACAGCATAATTAAATAGAAAATTAAAAGGGAAATGGCATTCCCGCTTAACTCGGCATCAAAGAAAGGGCCCGTAATCATTATTAATTAAATACTTGAGCTAGTCCTGCTGGGTTGATGTCCGTCCCATAACAATTTCAACGACATTAATTGCTTTTCCTAATAGACGGTTCTGCGCAGAGAAAACAGTTTATTTGAATTGGATGAATTTCAGGTATTTCATACCTAACTACATTTTTGAAACATTTAAATGTTTTATGTTTTAAGTAGGTCTTTTTTATATAGAATATAGAACGATTCCAAAAAATGTTTGTAAAGAAAATTCTACGGCAATAGTTTGTTTATTGTTCCGTTAACTGTTCATTATTATTTTTTAATTTACTATTGTTTTGGTAATTGTTTCTTATTTTTCAAATTTTTTTAAACTTTGGTTAAACATTGCTTAAAAAATTGTTTACGCCATTCGGTAGAGCGTAAAAAGTTGCTATAAGTGTCCGATTTTTTTTAAATATCTCGAAAACTAATAACGTTATCCTCGATTTTTTGAGGTTAGCACACTGTATATATTGAAACACAGTGTATATATTGCTTAGCATCCATTTTTAAATTATTTATTGGCTTTTTATAAATATTTACACAAATCTCTTAACTTAAGATTTTGAATAAAAGTCTGAATCAATATGTAAACAAAGTTTACCATGATACAATACATATATGAAGAAGCACATAAAAAATTCACGTATTGTGATAAATTTTCGGCAGAATTCCAATAGAGATAGAAGAATTTCCGAAACGTTAACAACACCCCGTGTTTTGTTTCGTGACGTTTCGGAAACTACTTTTCTGCGGTTTTTGAGTTTTTATTTTTGATTAGTCAAAATAACGTATCATTTGTAGGTACATACAATCAGTGCAAATCCTCATTGTAGATGTTATTTATTTCTTAATTATATTTATAAAAAATGGGGACTTATCTCAGGAAGATCGACCAGCACTTTGGTTTGTATTGACTGTAACATTTAGTTGATCAGTCAAATCAGATTGATGTCATCTATACCAACTAACAGCAACATATAGAGTATCGTAGTTTCATGTCTGGTTACATTATTGTCATATCGGACGCTCCGCGAGGATCTGTTTTGATACCTTTATTATTTCTTTTCGTAATAGATAACATCACCGTGCATTTGCAGTACCAGTATGTATTATTATATGTAGATGACTTCATATTATTATGTTCATTGGTAATGATGCAGATTGTCACTTACTTTAAAACGACTTTAATCATTTATATCGATGATGTATTGAGAATAAACTGAATTTAAATCATCAGAAATGCAACATAGTTACTTATTCCTTGTTATCTATAGGGACATTTTTAGAAATTACTTCGATTGGAACTCAACTTTTATTAATATTTTAAATGATGGTAGGCGATATCTTGAAAACCTTGAATTTATTTTAAGAAATAGCACATCATTTAATACCATAGAAACAGTAATTCTCCTATTTAGAATATACGTAAGATCAGTTGAAAGTTGAATATTTATCAGTAATATGCAACCCAAGAAATGAAACACATAAAACAGCAATTGACTTAAGTGGTAGAAAGGGGCTTTGTAAAGTATTTATGTTCAAAGGGGGAAGGGATTTATCTACGTCAAAGTTTTCTAAATGATCACTTCCACATTTAATATTAACGAACTTGCTACTTGCCGAACATCACTCGGTTACAGTCTTGTATATTCTTACAAGCTTCAACTTACTAGATTAAAGCTAAACTTATTCCATCGATGAAGATGCACTAAAAACTTGTTTTTACAAGTTGTGTTTGTCAAATGTTGTTGAACATATTTTTATTGAAAACTCACTGCTTTGATCCTCACGTCAATAATGTAGTTATGTTCTAATCATGCAAAATACAACGAAATTCTGGACACGGTGCAACATAGATTTCTGAAGTATTTCTCGTACAAAGAAGATCACGTGAACTCTACTATTGTATATCCGCATAGCTCATGACTTGAACATAGGCTAATTCATATCTCAACCATACCAGATTAACATAGGTGTTCCTCAAGGATCTGTGGTATCTCCATTACTTTTCGTTCTGTTTATTAATTACCTTGAACGATGTATTTTTAATTATGCAACCCCTGAGGAACTACAAAGTGAAGGTAAATTTAATACTCGAACAATTGTTTTCCTGGTGTTCTAGAAATAAATTTATATTAAATGCTACTAAAACAAAGTATACCGGGTGTCAACGGATCTATTAGACAAGCCATAACTTCTAGAGTATTGGATATATCAAAATGAGATTTGGTATAGGTAAATGGTAGAGGAAGAGGAACGTTTTTGCATATTTTTCACGTTTAGGTTACTTCCGGTTTCACCGGAAATGGCTTCAATTTTGAATTTTTAAATGGAACACCCTGTATATTTTTACATATTTGAATTTCTGAGACAATTTTGGACTAGAAAATGACATTAAAACTTTAAAGTATAATACTCGTATACGAATTTATTAAAAACTTCACTGAAGTAAATGTATTTTATGAGCTTATTTTTAATCCAATCACAATGAATTTAGTATCGTTGGATTCGCAAAAGAAATCCCTTTTTGAAAAGTGCTTGTTTAAAAAGTGTTGCCATTTGAAAAAAAATAGTTAGATATAAAAAAGTAATTTTGCCAACTTGTCTCATTCCTATCTATCATAGTAATCACTAAAACTTTGCGATTACATTTTTCTGACATCATCTAAGGCCTTCAGATTAGTTTGCGCTCAATCATGGCCACCTAGATGCAATATTAAAAATGGCTTTAAAAAAATTAAGTAGGCGAAAAAACTTTTTAAATTATCATGTTCTAGTCCAAAATTGTCTCAGAAATTCAAATATGTAAAAATATACAGGGTGTTCCATTTAAAAATTCAAAATTGAAGCCATTTCCGGTGAAACCGGAAGTAACCTAAACGTGAAAAATATGCAAAAACTTTCCTCTTCCCCTACCATTTACCTATACCAAATCTCATTTTGATACATCCAATACTCTAGAAGTTATGGCTTGTCTAATAGATCCGTTGACACCCGGTATAATGTTCTATAAAAGACAGGAAACGCCAATATTTCGGTAGAATCCAAAAAAATCAATTATAAACGAAGTTGAGGATAAAAATTTCTAGGTTTATGAGTAGCTGAACATCTGACTTGGTCAAATCATGTTGAACATGTTTTAAACAAGATAAAATCTGCTTATTTTGCTATTAGAAATTTGAGAAACATTACGGATCGACATTATTTGCTGAATATTTATTTTGGATTGGCTCACTCACATACGAAATAATTGATAAGTACAGAGGAACCAGTACCGAATATCAAAGGCTTTTTATTTTTCAGAAAAAAATTATCAGACTCATATTCCCATTAATCCCCTTGGAGTCACGTAGGCCGATTCTAATAAAATACAAAATTGACATACATCAAGGCATACAACATAATATCAAAAGTTCAAAGAGGTATGTATATAGCTTACTTCCTTGTGAAAATTTAGGAATATTCCTTACAAGAATTTTGAAAACTAAGACGAAATTTGATTTAAGTATATTGCAATTTTATTGTTTAATACCAAATATGTAGTTAGTCAAATTAGAAAGTTGTGTGTACCTATATACTGTCGTTGAGAGACTAAGTTGGTCACTCAACAGTATCCTGTAATTTTTATGTATGTATGTATGATTTTATTTTTCAGTTATTTATGTTATTATGACATTTCGTATCCTGTAGAAGACACACATGAATATAATGAATAGAATGATATGAACTCAATTCCTATTGCTAGTCGTTGATATTTTTCGTTTCTGTATGTATTTTAGCTATGTTTTGCTCAGGTTCCAAGGCTACATTTAAGAGGTAGGTGACCTTTTTTACTGTATCTGGAAGTGTTATATTTGGTCTATTATAGGCTACCGTTTTACCAGTTTGTATGGCTAGTTCCAGTATAATTTATAATACTTGTTTTCTATTACAGTTGGTGGTGAATATTGGTAGTATCTATGTATATATATGTTACAGGAAACATCCGATTTCAGGCCATTTCAGTTTGGCCTAGGACATAATAAAAGTTCCTATCGTTGTTAGGAACTTTGCATTTTTCCTAGGGCATACTAGTATTGCCTGATGGTTTTTAGGACAAACTAAAATGGCCTGATTATTATTAGGAAATACCCGAATAAATATTTGCATCCAAAAGTTTTGATGGTCAGTGATATTAGTGTTGTAGCTTCTTAATCGGAATCGTGCCGCTGTACCTATAGTTTATTTTTAAATATGGCACAATTAAAGGAGAAACAAAGCTTTATTTAAAAAAATGTTAGAAAGGGAAGCTAAATAAAATGTTTAATTTTCTTAAGAGTCCATTCACTAGTCCGAAATAAGCCTAAAATCGGCGTTCGTCTCGTGTCTAATTATAAAAAAACCTATAAAAGATAGCGACTTTTAGTAAAAAAGTATTGAAAGATAAGATCTTAATCTAAATCCCTATAGTAGTAATTTTTTGTAATTCTTTTTATTTTTAATATTCCAGGCAAACAATCTTGTACTACAATAGCGTATTTTCAAAAATTATTTTCTCTAAAATACATGTATTAAACAAAAATTTGCTACTATAGGGATCTAGTTTATCTTTTGATCGTTCCAGTGATATATAATTTATAACATTAAAAAGAAATTTTGTTTCAATTATAAGACAAATCCGGTGCCGTTGCAATAAGGGCTAACTTTATTTCCATGTGCCTTTTTACTTCGGCTTTACGTGCACCTTCGAAATCTAAATAATTAGGTAGTGGGAATATGGAAGTCTTTACCCATCGGCTAACCAACCTCTCAACCCGACCCCTAATTCATGTCTGTCAAGTCTACAGTGAACGGACCCTTAATATAATGCATATTTTTCAATAATTTAAATCGGATATTTCCTACCACTAATAAGAATATTTTAGTTTGTCTTAAAAACTATCAGGCAAATACTAGTATGTCCTAGGATAAATGCAAAGTTTCTAAGAATAGGAAGTTTTAGTATGTCCTAGGCCAAACTGAAATAGCCTAAAATTGGATATTTCCTGTAACATATACATAAAACAAGGGTAGTGTATACTTGAGGCCCCTTTTGCAGATTATATCGCAGGCCTATTGCCCGGTGAATTATTTTGGCCACTGCATTATGTCTACTGGTATATTGCACACCGGCTAGCAGTTTACATCCGAATGTGATTTGTTCTATTGTTTCAGGAAATTGGTAGCATTTCATGCACCTATCGCTGTTAATTGAAAATTAGTATTATATTATTATTATTTCTATTATTACTATATTAATATTATTATATGTGCAGCCTACGGATTATACCTACGCTATTAATTTGTAGAATTTTGTATTTATTATACAATTCTGTTGCTCCTTATCCTGTAAATGGGCCTTAATCTTTTTGGGTAGCAGTTTAATACTATAAAACAAAAATCTTATATATAAAATATACTAAGAACCTCCGACATAAATTGGCGTTGAATTTTATACATCTACCGCCGGTTTTTTACATACCTTGATTCTTTCATCTATGAAACAAAATTCGTTCTGTTAGTGTATTCTGCTCTGCTTATTCTGTTAAAACTAAACAGAATTTCAGGTGTGCTCATAGGCTAGGTCAGTTTGGGTCATTCTAAAACAATAAATATTCAAGCAACGCTGGCATTTCATATAAACCAAACAGGCCATAAATAACAAAGTGAAATCTAATTATATCTAATTTGGATTTCGTGTGTCATTCGGAACTAGTTAGAGTTAGATAAATTATGTTCCGTTGTAACATTTTAGGATTAACTGGCTCGAACATATTCTGGTTTGTGTTATAGAGATATCTGCTTTGTTTTATGTGGAGCCACTTTTCATCGTAACGTGCAAATGGAATCGGGATAATCCTTTACAATGAGCAAGATACGAGTTTTATTAAAAATTATATTGGTTCGGTTGAACCGCAATTTAACACATAACAGTTGGAATAATATTGAACAAATATGGGTTTGTAACTAAAAATTAATTTCTTTCTCTTTATTAATCTGGTGCGGTTATTGATTTATTCGAAAATATGGTTAATTTAAATGAAAGTCAAATGAATTTTTGAAATTAAATACGGAATTTGTTAAATTTATCACCATGAATGGTCTATAGGGAGATGTGAGGAAACATTGTAGAAAAATATAAAACTATGCATATCATAATCGAAAATATAAAATTTTTTGTTACTAACACATATAGATGGTTATATAGATAGATGGATAATTTATTTTCCTTTTTAACAATTACAAAATTGTATAAGAATAAGATCCTAAAATAATGTACCTATTTACAAATACACACATTTACTTATAAAAATTAACTCACAAACTAAGTTGGTTTTAAATAAAAAAGCTTTTAAAGATTTTCTGAAAAGCTCGAGTATAACCACGTTTTCTAATTTACTAGAAAGACGATTAAATGCTTTTAATTCCATACTATTTGGAGACTTACATGTTCCATTATATTTTTCAAACGGCGCATGGAAATCATTCTTATGCCGAGTATTTCTGATGACACATCAATTATAGTCTCAAATCCAGCAGATGACAAATTACAGATACAATGTGAAAGTGTTTTATGTAAATTAGGTCAGTGGTTCAGTAAAAATTCACTGCATTTAAATATAGAAAAAACTCACTGTTTGAGGTTTCACAATTGGCAAAGTGTATCTTTTATATGAAGTAAAAATAGTACAGGTCCCAATACCGAGCCCTGAGGAACTCGCTAAGTTAACATCTAGATGGTCAGATTTAGTGATTTTGTTATTGATTTTATTATGTATGGCTATATATTGACTGCATCCCTCTATAAATGTGGATAAAATTTGTATCCACAATAAAGCAGTGTTAGTTATTCCGTATCTAACTTATGGAGTAATTTTTCATGATCAACGTAGTCGAATGTCCTACTAAGATCATAGAAGATCCCAACGACATTCGCCTGCATTGATAAAATTTGAAATTGTTTCATAAAATGACTGTATAGCATAGTAGACATACCGTGCCGAAAACCATACTGACTATTTTAAAGTATTTTAAAAACATGGAGATATTTTTCGAGTCTATCTAAAAAACAGTATTCTATTATTTTGGAAAAAGCAGTAGGTATTGTATATAAACATATGTTACCAATCATAGCGGAAGTTATTATGCTGCTGGTATTATTATAGTAAAATGTACAATTTATATTCGAACACCAACCGATGCCTTCAAGCGCTCAAGCGCATCTCAACCCAGTTCACTTGGATTCGGTTTCACATGGTGAAACAGAATCATCAAGATATATGGATGTGGCTTATTTGGCCTCATTAATGGACTATAATTATATTTTATTCCTCTATGAACCTGAAGTTCATAGAACACCTGAGTTCATGTAGTTATATTACAGATGTACCAGAAATATTAAATATAATATATTAAGTGAAATATAACAATATACCTACCCATGGTGTTAAGAAACACGCGGACACGGACTATGGGATCGTGTCAAAAAAATTAAATTAAAATATCACATAAATTAGACAAACTCCAAATCCAAAACTAGATAAGGTGATCAAAAAGTGTCCATCCGATCTTTCAATCAGTCCAATATTTTTTAGAGAAACGACAGTTTTAAAGATCTAAAAATAATTAAAAAAATATTCAGAAATTTCAATTTTTAGTCATTTCATAAAAAATCTTGACAATCGAGTTAAACAATTGATGAAAACTGCCAGTGTTTCTTGCTAAACATGCTCCACGACGTTGTGCTACTTCTCGAAAGGAGTTGCGTGCTAATTTTGTCTCCATTTTTCTCTGGAATCTGCAGCTCAGCTTAAAAATAACAGGGATTAATGTAGTCATAACAATACAGCGAAAAACGTATAAAGTTTTATACCGCACCTTAACGCACAATATAAAAGTTACTTTGCAAAGCAAACATAAAAGCATCATCGCGTCGTATACTTTAGCACACAGGCCATGCCTTAATAAAAAACAAATGCGTCAGAATCTAAATATTAAGTTCCTAAAAGTAGAAAGTAATGCGCTTAAGTGAAATGTTTAAAGCATTATAAAAGAAAAGAAGTGAATAAATAATGCCCTTAAAACCCCAACCATTATAAATTGCACAGGCACCCGCGCAAAATGTTAAGCATATTTGACGACTGATAACTTCGTTCCTTAAGAAAACCGGCAACATAGCTCCTATGGCTCGTAATAGTCGGTAATAAAGGGAATTAGTTGAAATCTGAAATATACATTGCATTTGCATCTGAGAAGATGGAATGGTATGAAGTAGTTACATTTTAAGTAGTTAATTATTAATAAATATGCAAATTGTTAACATTTCTATAGATTGTGCCAAAATTACATAGGCTCATAAAACTTTAACTTTTTTAAACTTCATCTATATTATTGCAAAATATAGGACCATTACGAATATCCTGGTATATGATTTGATGAAGCTGTATACAGAATGTCTCAAAAGCGCGTCAAAGTCCAATATCTGCCATATTGCAGATTTTTGAGAAAAAATGGTTCATGGAAGAAAAAGGGGAATATTTTAAATTATCCAAAAATGTACGGGGTGTTTTATTTAAAAAATTGATCTTATAGGTACCTTGCTCTATTGAGACACCCTGTATGTTTCAAATTATTTGTAAAGGTTGCGATTTTTCACGTTACATCACCTGGATAGAAGTGTGTTTGGTGAAAACTATTAGAATTCCCTATATTAGTGAAATAGGTAAGTATACCTATAAGGGACTTCTAGGAATTCTCGGCTTGACTTAATATTCAAACTACTTGACTTGAAGTCAGGACAAGTCAAATCAAGTTATGGCTAGCCGGATGTCATGTCAAGTCAAGTAGTTATATTTTAAGTACCTACTTGTTGAAATCAGGTAGTTGTTCAAGACTACTTGATTTTTTTAATGCTTAATTGAAATTACAATGTAATTAACTTTGCCATAAATACCTTCATTTACAATATTGTATTGTATTACCAAAGAAATACTATATAAAAACAAAACAATACAATAAACTGCTACTATACATATTGTCCAGTTTCCTAAAAAAATAAAAGCGATTCTCCAATACGCGTTGTCTTCTTCTTCAGAAATACGTAGATTAAATTGTAAATTTAAAAGCAGTCCTTACTGTCATCGTTTGCCATTGAATATCTGATTTTCTTATTCGGATGTTATATCTTCCAACACGTATTCTGACCCGCTAATCTGAGATGGTTCTGTTTCTATTTCTTCTTTCCGTATAAATATTAACAATCAAATAACTACAGCTGACAGTACAGGCACACACAATTGCGACACTGTAAACCGTTACAAACTGTACTAACCTCGGTACTAACTCACAACTCAGTTCTACACATGCGCAGTTGTTCCTGTCAGCTCGGGCAAAGGGAAAACCCATACCTGCCACGATACACTATTATAAATTATATTATTAGTGTACCGTGTACATAGCTTGTTTCTATGCGCCCAGATGCATAAACTTGCAAGAATGTTTGCGCGTTTTCGTACATTATTGGTCGTTTATCAAGTATCAAGTAGCTTGAAATTCCTTGACCTCAAGTCAAGTAGTTACGATAGAAAATCAAGCCAAGGCAAGTACTGAATTTTTAAAGTACTTGATAATTAAGTCAAGTCAAGTAATCTAGGAAAAATTCAAGCTACTTGACTTGATGAATCTCTAATTATATCGATGATGGGTATCACTCCATATTCATTCATAAATCACGTCACTCAGCTTAGCCTAAAGGAAAGTGTATATACTTAGTCACAAAAAGCAGCTATACTTGATACATGCAATATAGTAAGATCGTTTCTGGGCCAGAAATAATGTCCTCTTAGACTTGCTATTAACCCGTCTGCAAGGAAAATAAAGTCCATAGAGCTCAAAAATGCGAATACTAATATACAATCCCTTATTGTAATCACAAAGATTAGCCAAGAAGTCTGACTCTTGTGTGGGCGAGAGGGCGGCAAATTATTCAGTAGGCCTCATTTGCACAACTGGATCGGTTTAGATTCGTAAACCCTAACCACCATTCAATACTGGAATGAGGAAATCCTGAAAACCTTATTATTTATGGAAAACTAATTAGTACTATTACTATACAGTAATTATAATGACATTATTCATGATGTTAAAACAGAGATACCTTAATATTTGAGTAATACTGATACACTTGTTATAAATAGTATCTTCCTTCACTTTTTGTAAAGAAATTGTCAACTTCAAAACATCACCGTTAATATATCAGCGTCAAATATAAACATTGAACAATATGAGACCCTTCACTTGAAAATTTCTCCATGTTTAATCGATTAAGATCAAAAGTTTGGTACATATTTTAAGGCATCTATTAATTATACAGATTGTGTTTTATTTTTTGTTATCAACAAGATTTAATGAGGTGAGTAAAAAGTAAGTGCCTAAGTAACTTTATGGAAAATACACTAATTATTTAATATAATACTTGTTTTATAACCTATTATTAAAAAAGATTGCCTTAAATAAATTAATTTTGTTAGTTTTATCCATTATCAGTTTAAGATATTCCACTCTAGTGTTAAAATAAAACTGTAGCCCCCGGACATAGGAACTGTGTAAAAATCTAGCAAATATTTCAGCAAATGCGGTACTTATTATTCCAGTATATTTTTAAAAGTATTTACATTTCAGATCCTGCAATTCCAAGTTTTAATCCAGTCCACCTAGGTAGCAATAAATCCTCGTAATCCTTTTGCATTCCCGTCGATTTTAAAGGGTCCTTCCTGTTCCTTTTGCAGCAAGGCATAAATGGAATTATCGGAATTTCACACGAAATGAAAAGAGACCAGAGGAAAAATTGCTTGGCTGAAAATGTATACAAAAAAACTGAACATTTTATTGAATACTATATTGCAGCGTTTTAGCCCCGAGTAGAAACTCTTATTATATAAAAGTCAATAAAGTAAAACGTTCCCGTCATGCGGATAACTTCATTTTGATCAGGATTTCCACTATTATAGAGTTCTTAAGCGGTCGAAGAGCAATAATAAATGTAACGGCAATTTCTGTAGCGCAATATTATTATTTCAAATGAATCCCGAAGCTCCGTGGAAGAGGTTTCCGAACTATTCGACGGCTTATAAAAACGGGGTGTTAAGTGTTACAGAATGGGGTGTTAAAGGAACATGACTAGAACTAATATTACCTTTATGGCTTGTTTCACCTTCTGCAACGATGTTGGTTGTAGTATTAATACAATATTCAGCTTGTTACGCAGGCAATAGAGAGATAATTATCTAGTATGCAATAATAGAATCCTATATAATAGAGTTTGAGACTTATGTGGGAGAGGGGGGGACATAGTATTAGTTCGCGAGACACCACCAGACACTAACCGGTTACGCGCTTAGTAGGCGCTCGTCAGAGTGCCATAGGTAGTGGAGTCGATGAACGATGTTGCGACATGATTACCTGAGGGGCATCGTGAATGTTAGTAGTAGTGAGAAACACACCGTACTGCCCTCTTTGAGTCTTTGCTACTATCCGTCTGACAATAATTATTGTCAAATTGACAGACAGATAGGAAAAGCGAGTCGCTATCTGCAGCATATTATTAGTAACAATAAAACAAACAAAACAATAAAATACCAAGTGTGATGAAATTAACGAAACACTCAGTACTACCTACAATGGGCGAGTTCAAGTCGACGCACAATGGGAACCCCCCATAGATACGAGTGCTCATAATTCGATTTTCAAATTGAATATATTTCAACATTTTAACTCTGTAATTAAGCAATTGACTACTCGACACATGCGCAGAAAATATGCTGACTGTGTTAGTTATCGCAGTAGAGATGCTATACGCACGCCGTTATACAAGTCTGGACTTGATTCTACGTGTGTAATCTATTTTGAATCTAATTTCCTGCTGTTTTGGTTATCATTAGCACAAAAAAAAGGATGTCGCTGTTACATCAAGGTATGTACAGTTTGATATGACTTTATATTTGTAATATTTAATGTTTAATGTTGGGTTTATAGACAGGAACATAGACAGTTTCAAACTGCATTAGTTTTGATGTTTGAATAAGTTTTTCTCCATTTTGCGCAATGAGATCTGGGACTTTTTTATATATGCATAAAATATAAGTCTTCGTAATTACTGCAGTGAAGAGCGTTGACGGATCTCTTTACGCAAATGTGGGAAAACGATAATTTTCTTTTATATGTGAATACATTTTTGTTGTTACATATCTGTAATGTGTTATCTTTTGTAGCTATTACTATCAGTAACTGCTGCATTGATATTACAGATCATGCGGATATGCTTACCGAAGTTACCCTTAAAAGGAGAGATATGTGCAATATATTGTTTCAAAGTAAACACAAACAACTAGATGGAAAATTTAGTGAATTAGAGGAGTACGTTATTGCCCAAACCTCATGTTCTAGAAAGTCTCTTTCTGAACTGAAAACAGTTTTGCGTAACTTTAAAAAGCAGTTTACAAAGAAGTGGTTAGCGTATTCTAGACATAAAGAGAGATTCCTCGAATCAGAAAGATGTTGGTTAGACGGCAATTGCTTGTTTAAAATAAATCGAATATCTAATGTTGGTCGACCAGTGGTTGATTTTGCTAGTAGTAGTGAACAGTCAAAACGCAGAAAAACGGCCGAGGTATATTATTATTGTCATACCGTATATTTACACTACAGACCACCAGTAAAATTCATGCATTTACTGAATCCTCGTTTTTTTTTTTTTTTTTTAAGTTACGGTCTGCATATTCTGCAGACGAATTGAGTTATGCGACTCAAATGAAACTGAGGGCTACTGGAAAAGCATTGGAAGCTCAAATTGTCAAACGAGTGTGTGAGTCTAGAGAGTTTGCAAAGAAATGCAGTGAATCTCAGTCATCGATAACACGTCCTAAAATATCTGTTGTGGAAGCCCTATCTCTGATTGTAGAAGCTCAATTATCTCGTAAACAATATAACCTAATAAGAAATTATACTGGAGATGTCTTTCCACCTTACAAACAAGTTAAAAAAGAAAAAATTAAATGCTATCCAAATGGAATAAGAATTACAGAAACGGAATCTGAAGTTCCCTTGCAACCCTTGTTAGATCATACTACGAGCCGTTTATTGAGTGTGCAAAAAGACTGTTTACCTAACCACTCTACAAATAACTTAGTTTTATTGTCAAAGTGGGGCTTTGATGGAAGTTCAAGCCATACTCAATATATGCAAAAGTTTGTCTCCGAAGAGGCTGATGACAAATACATGTTTTTATCATCTTTGGTGCCACTGCGATTAGTTAGTAAAGTAAACAATGAAGTAGATCGTGAAAACATTATTTGGCAAAATCCACGCCCGTCTTCTCCGAGATTTTGTAGGCCCATCAAACTACAATACAAAAAAGAAACTAATGAACTGGTGAAAGACGAAAAAAACAAGATTGATTTACAAATAGACAACTTAAAACCAACAACTTTAATTATTAATGCAAAAGAGTACATAGTAGAACACAAACTGGTTTTTACCATGGTAGATGGAAAAATATGTAACTCTCTAACTGATACAAAATCGTCTCTTAAATGTTACTTATGTAATGCAACTAGCAATGAATTTAATAATTTGGAAAATATACTGCAAAGGCCTATAAAAGAAGAATTCTTATCATTTGGTATATCAGTGCTACATTCGTGGATTAGAATGTTCGAATGCATTCTCCATGTAGCATATAAGTTACCATTAAAGAAATGGCGCATAAACAAAGATTCCACAAATATTATCAATGAAAATAAAAGTAGAATCCAGACGGAATTCAGAAGCAAAATGTCTTTGATTGTCGATAGACCAAAACCTGGTTATGGTAATAGTAATGATGGCAATGTTGCCCGTAAATGTTTTCAAAATTATGATCTAACGGCCTCTATTACTGGAGTTGACAAGGAATTAATAAGAAAATTTTATATAATTCTTCAAGCTATATCGAGTGGTTATAAACTCAACTTAGATAAATTTAGAAATCTATGTTTGGAGACAGCAAAATTATATATCAGCTTATATCCTTGGTATCCTATGACAGTTACAGTACATAAGATACTTATTCATGGTTCCGAAATTATCCGGCATGCGCTGCTACCAATCGGACAATTGAGTGAAGAAGCCCAGGAGGCTCGAAATAAAGACTTTAAAAATTATCGGGAAAACTTTAGTCGAAAGATAAGTAGGGAAGCTAATCTCCAGGATATTTTTAACAGGCTATTGATTTCTTCAGATCCAGTAATAACATACACACGTGCTTTGCCTATCATAAAGAAAAAGGAATTCTATCCCGAAGTTATAGATATGCTTGAAGAAGAATCACTGGCTTCGGATTCAGATTCTGAATAGTTTCGAAAAATATATTTTTTGTTTGATGTTGATAGTACCTACTTGATATTACTATGGTGCTATCCTATAGTTGACTTGCAAGTAGATGCTGTTTTTTTATCTTTTACGTTCATACATAATATATTATATTTCATTTGTTTGTTATCGTTACACATCTTCTATCCAGAAATATTTTGTTCTACAAACATATAATAAACATTTTCAATGTTTTTCCTTCTTTTAGTAACACCTAATTTGCGTTTCAGAGCGTATTAGAATTTTGAGCACTGTGTTGCATTAGAGGGTCCCAGTGTGCGACGCTCAGATTGGTCGGAGTTCATTTATTGCGTTTTATTCGCAACTCTGAGCGTTCTCGTTTGCGTTCTAGTCGACACAGAGTGCGTAATCTGAGCGTGCTCTTATTTCTCCGAGCTTAATGTGGAGATCTCAGAGCGTGAGGGTTTTGTAACCTCACTTTTGCTCTGTATTTGAAGAAAAGACAGAGGTAGTGATCATATCATCTTGAAAAAACATTTCCACTGCAAATTGCAATACATAAAGTCGATTTAAATCCATTATGTATTACTGGTGACTGGTAAGTGGCGGCCACAAAAATAAATATCCAGGAATCTAGGGCACTAATCAAATACTTTAAAATTACAGTATTTGACTATATACGGTTAGCGATGGTGTGTGCCAGGATCAGGATACGATAAATTCAAATTCAAAAAACAAGTTATTTGTGGTTTAAATTAACTCATTTCACCCGTATATCAAAAGAAACTACAAATTTGACACGAATTTATAAGATTGTGGTTATGATCACATATCACTTTGACAGGCGGCATCCACAATCCACACAGCGTTCGAGATAGATTGCTATCCCCAGAACACTTTGCTCGTGACGTCATAATACTCCGTTCGCTCTGTCGAGTGTTGACTCGAACTCACCCAATATCATTTATAGGATATTTAATGTAGATTATGCCTTTTCTTTATTAAAAGCTTCATCATATGCAGGTGATAATTCTCAGAAAATATATTTAAATGTATTTTTAAAATATTTGTCGTTATATCAATCTTTGTTAGATGTTAGATTTGTGAAAGAAATAACATTACTTTCAGCTACTTACTTATTTTTAATAGTATCCGTCAATAAAATTGAGATTCTTTAATTATAATAAATAATTAAATCAATAAACCAAGGCAAGCTTAGGCAAAATGTAATATATATGTCTCAACTCAATTTTTTTTGTATTACCCAGTGGCGGCTGGTAACATTTGGATATGGGGGGGCGCAGAAATACGAAAATTTTGCATATTTCAAGGTCAAACCCCTTAAAATTAGAAATTAGAAATTCGCAGAGCAAAAATATTTGCTTGAAAAAATAACTTACGTTACACAAATATCCTCCTTTTTAATACGATTGACGGATATCTCGACAAAAACTATTTAAAACAATATTTAAATAGGTAATTAATATTTAGAATGAAAAATTTATATATACGTTACCTTAAAAAAGCTGTAAACTAGAATTCAAGAAGTAGGAACATAACTATTTTTAGTTTTTAGAGATCCGTTAGGTAATTAAACACGATATGGCACAATCACAAACTCAAAAGTAATTTAGTTATTCAATTCATAGTTATCAAACGACACATTAAATTATTACGTAGGTAAACAAACTTCATACAGTTATTTATACACGAGTACACTTACTTTCTAAAATTGAAATCAGCTCTGCGGTCTTTCATAGAAATAAATTTTTCCATAACTTTTTCATCGAAATTAGGTATTTATTGGGCAGGCAACGCCCAACTCTTTTATTTGTATTTTATCTTCCAGTGGAAAATTCGCAAAATTATTTCTAATCAAAGATTAAATATTATATATTCATAATTATACTACTAGCAGTATTCATGTTAAGTAAAATATAAAATTGTCTTTTCACAAAAATTAAATAAGTACTTAAATAATGTTAAAAATATGTAATGTGTTAAAAATACGTTATAATGTTTAATAATGTTCGCGTAGGGCCGCGAAATAATTGCGGCCAAATCTGCATAAAATAAGCATATGGAAAGTATCTAACGAGTGTAGTCGAAGAGGAGATCGGGTCGGTTGCCATAGTTACCTGGGTCGCGACTCAAAATGCTGCCACGAATCTGTGATCCTTTGCTCACTGTGCAGTGGCAGCGTGCTGTGATCCAGCGATGCGGACTGTGGCGTTATAAGTACAATGAGCTCAAGCGCTCGAGCCCTTCCTTATAATAGTTTTGTACCTCAATAAACATGTTTTAACTTTTAACATTTGCATTTAATTTATAATAATAAGGATTCCTTTGGTATTTTTGGAGGAAGGGCGCGCGGCCATGCGGCCCTAAGGAGAAGCCGCCACTGGTATTACCTAAGTACTATTATCTACACAATAAAGTACATTTTGTTTGGAAAATCCTTTGAGAGTATGTAACGAAGACATGATTTAGTTTTTTGCAATGTTTTCCACAAAACCCTGACATGAAACAATAATTTTTTATATCCATCCTTTATATCCTTTTTTACTCCTTGAAAATATATTTCAATAGAAGATATTAATACTTAAATAATGGATCATTTGAATCGTTAAAATATAGAATGGGAAATACTCTCCATGAAAGGAAAGATAAAGTAAACAGTAAAATAAGAAGTGTTCCACTACGCAACATTTTTCATAACGGTTTTATTTAATAAATATTAATAAATTATTTAGTAAAAATGGCTCTTTCATGTTATTTTCAATATGTAAAACACATAATAATAATAATAATAATTGGTGCTAAATATCGAAGAATATATTTACTTTTAAAACTATAAAAAGCTTCTCATTAATTTCTTGTGTAAACATTTGGTAAAATAACTGTATATGGTTTACTATTTCTTCCATAAATTACTAACTGGAACGAATATTTTTCATGGATAAGAGCCGCAAAGCATTTACTTCCACACGAATTCCTAGAAGTACCTTCATTTACTCCCC
Organism: Pogonocherus hispidulus; assembly: GCA_963924545.1. NCBI lineage: Eukaryota > Metazoa > Arthropoda > Insecta > Coleoptera > Cerambycidae > Pogonocherus > Pogonocherus hispidulus. The sequence continues at coordinate 83,876,329 of OZ004693.1, forward strand.
GCTTTTACAAGTCCTTACCACGTCTCTGTTTCCTCACGCCGAATTATCCCCAAGAATATTTATTATTCATGCATGTTCTGCAAATGACAAGGTCACTATTGATCTAGGTATAAGCATGACAGAACAAACAAACATCGAAATACACAAAGACGCTGCTTGAGGTTGTATATTCGGAAGTCGAGTCAAAGCTAATACTGCCTTGCATACACATCCACAAGGTATAACCCGGCTGCGCTCCTTTCACGACATTTCTTACGAGAATTCTATACTGTCGGCATGGTAAACTGTCATAGCCGGTTGCTTAGCGCCCTTTCTCATGTAAAAGGGGATTTCTTAATTTCGGGGAAAGGTAGCTCGGAATTTATCGACACCCAGGAAATTATAAACATGAATAATATAATCGAGGTGGAACTTGTGAGATGTGAATTATGAAAGACGCATCTACTTATCTAGTCTCCTCTTTCTCCACTTGCTTCGCGTTGCAACAGAATGCTGTTCTTTTAATTATTTTCAATTAATTCATTCATGTGCATATATCTGTCAGTACTTGCACAGCTAAATTTATCAGTTCCAGCCTCCACTAATTCTACAATTCCTTCTTCGTCCATGGTTCATTATTCCGTTCATTCCTTGTTGCATTCAATATTAATTAATTCGTTGATTCATTCATTCGTTTATCCATTTGTTAATTAAATCAATCGATCATCCGTTTCATTGCTGGTTTTATTATTACTGACAGTTCCATCATTACATCATTCGTTTGCTCATCTTCACATCTATTATACCGAAACACTCAGTCCTTTCGACCCATTGTCCCTGCTGCAAGTCGAGAGTTATTTGAAGATGCCGGTGTGTGTACAGGCTGAGCCAATGAAAACTTTCATCCTTGATTATCTTTAAAAGGATTGCTTTCTATAAAAATGCACGATAGCGCAGTGTGCTAGGGGGTGTTGTGGCAGGATTTCTTGATAGTCACACTGCCTATCATGGTCTGGGTTCGATACTCAGTTCCGGCACTGGCAATGTCGGTGGAGTTTGCGTTGTTTCAACGTGTTCCCTTCCCGTTAATATTAGGCTTTGGATTTGGGTATGGCCTAATTTATGTGTTTTTTTTTTTAATTTTATAAAAGCAAGATTTTTATGCAAACAATGCAAGGTTTTAGATTCGTTTGATCACAACTACGAGCGTGTTGTCAAATAAATAAATTAAAAATATACACTTCTGTCAACTCCTTTTATTTGGCGATTACTACTTGTTGTAACAACAAGACTGGAGCCCTAAAGTATATGAGATGGCATCAGAAAGCATCTTTTCATATTAATAATTTACGAGTACCGCTAGATATGGTAAACGTAAAACCAACAGAACTCACAATTTTTAAAGACTGCAGTAGTTTATTATTCCTGTAGACAGAATATATTTTCATGAAGCAAATTAAAGTGTTGCGCTGCTGCTGTGGTAGTGTCACACGTATTCGTGTAACAACACATAATTATTATTTTACAAAGCTTGCTAATCAAATGTTAAATTACATATTTCGCTGAATTACGTCGAGTAAAAGAACAATTTAGATGGTTATTACCTTTTTCAGGTACCTACTGAATGCAGATAAAAAATTAAATTAAAAATGATGTTTAATTTAAATATTTTATAAGTATTAAATAAAGGTCGTCATACCCATAAAATACCCTACATGCTATAAGTAGTCAGTTTTTACTTTTGAAGAAGTGCAAATTTCGGAAAACATCTTTCCCCAAGCTATTATGAACCAATGGCTTTTCCCACTAATGTCTCATTTATTTGAAGGAGATGCCGGAAACAATTACTCCACAGGCAATGTGCCACGACCGGCATTGAATCGATACTACTGACTGTCAAACACTTCTGATTACCAAAATACTAAAGCGAAATGCTTTTTTAAATAAAATAGCAATAAAAATTCGTTTTAAGTTAATAGGTGTAGTTTACATAACCGTTTTAGAAACAAACTGTTTCAAACTGAACCGTAAAATTTTGCAGGTTCAAATCCCGCCAGAGACAACTTTTTTTTTTATTTTTTCATTAATTACAAATTATCAGTGTTTACTTATTTGAATAAATATGGTTCTTTGTCAGTACCTTGTTATTATTTTTGAAAGTCACAATATTTGCTTATCAAAAAAAAAAAATAAAACATCTTTTGATTGGTTCGTTTCCTTTATCTTTAGCTAAAGCTACTATCTTATAAAATAAGTAATCAACAAGCAATATATTTTTTATTTATTACATGCACTGTGCCTTTACTAATAGCGTACTTATCTCTGCTAATAGTTATTACATATTATACCTCAATCTGGATATTGAGTTAAATAGTATTACAGAGGAACTATCGTGAATTAGTAATAGGTTTTTTTTTAAATAAAAAACTATAATTCTAAAATTATGAGTTTTTAAAATAAAAATATATTTTAAAAAACTCGTCATATTTTAGAAAAACTCCTCAAAAAAACCTATTACTAATTCATGACAGTTCCTCTGTAATACTATTTAACTTAATATCCAGATTGAGGTATAATATATAGTAACTATTAGCAGAGATAAGTACGCTATTAGTAAAAGCACAGTGCATGTAATAAATAAAAAATATGTAGCTTGTTGATTACTTATTTTATAAGATAGTAGCTTTAGCTAAAGATAAAGGAAACGAACCAATTAAAACATGTTTTATTTTTTTTTGATAAGCAAATATTGTGACTTTCAAAAATAATAACTAGGCACTGACAATGAACCATATTTATTCGAATAAGTAAACACTAATAATTTGTAATTAATGAAAAAGTAAAAAAAAAGTTGTCGCTGGCGGGATTTGAGCCTGCAAAATTTTGCGGTTCAGTTTGAAACCCAGCCGCTCAACCAACTAGTCCACCGGATGACGTTTAACAATGTTTCTAAAACGGTTATGTAAACTACACCTATAAACTTAAAACGAATTTTTATTGATATTTTGTTTAAAAAAGCATTTCGCTTTAGTATTTTAAATCAGAAGTGTTTGACAGTCAGTACTATCGATTCCGTTAGCAATATTTCTCATAGTGTGCCCTGGGAATATAAAATTCAATGAAATGTAATAGCCCATGTTAATTGCCATTAGTCAAATGAAATGGGAAACCTGGTATAGGTAACGTACCTGAATACTAAAAAAATAAATATATTAAAAAAATTAATTTTAAAAAGTCAAATAAGCTAGCTGGGCTCTATTTGCTTGTAAGTATCACTGAGCAATGCCCTAATATTGCCAATATTGCTCAAAAAAGTATCTGTTAAACAGTATTCCTTATCGCATCACTCAGTTTATTAGACCTGACGATAAATCAATATTATCAAAAGCAGTGACAGACAATATTTCTTGGAATAATAGCCACAAGACGTCAGAGGTAGACATTAAACCGATTGCTTTAGTAAAAATAAATATGCTGTACTACGTCGTAGGTATAACAAAGAAAAGTTGAGCAAGAAACAATCAGATTAATAAGGTGGCGGTGAATATACAAAAAGTCCAATTTTATAATACTTTCTTACCTTAAAATTCAACCCTGTTTCCTAAATAGATTTTTTTAAATTTACGTACAGTTATAAATATCATCCCTCTTAAAATATTTATCTTTGGTTTTTAAAATGTTAAATGCAAAAGATGTGACGGAGACTTAAAGTTTTCTTGATGTTACTGGAAAACAATGGCAAACCAAACTTAAGGTTTTTAAACGGAATACATTTTAGTATACAGTATCTTGTTATTAGGTAGTAGTATCGGGCGGTGAGAAATTTTGCAATAATAACAGTTTATTACAAAACTTCATATCAACGTAAACAATAATTAAAGAATTTATCATTAATATTAACGATAAATTAAACTTAAAATTAACGACGTTAGCGCCATTGTTTACTATAACAGTTTTACATTTTGTAATAAGTTGAAGAAACTTTAATAATATTACGACCAACTCATACAAAAACAATTTCATCGTTGTTAATAATATTGGTTTAATGTCCTTTTTAAATTGTTGTTTCATAAATGGTTAATATTTTCTATAATGAAGTGTTGCAGTATCTCGAAAACTATTCAAGATAATTACAGAGTTGTATCTTATTGGATTAAAAAACATAGGAAGTTTTTTTCAAAATATATAGGGTATTCTATTAATAAAATTATTTTCAGCTACACAGCGTATATTTTTTTAAGTATAGTTCTATTGGAATTAAATTTTACACGAAAAATCACAGACAAAAAAATATATTGAGACTAAAAATAATAAGGGGTGGACAGTTTTACGTCGACGAGACTGTATACTGTACATGTTACTTAATTGTAACCTTTTTGTATAAAAATTGAATGTTTTTCATTTCCGGTTTCTCTGGAAGTGATGGTATAACTTTGATTATTAGTTGGAACACAAGAGTCTTGACTCCGAATAATTCTACAGAAAATAAGAAAGAATAGAGCTAATAAATATACTTCCGATTTTCGATACCATGTAGATATTTAATGTGCACTTTGTATTTTTACAGTTCTGTAAAATATGGGGGCCTGTCTTTGGCGAGATAGAAATTCTACTCAGCTCGAATAAAAAACTTTCCGGAACTTGATAATGAAAAAGTTTGAGAGCTTTTTCCACTTCTTGTTATATAACTAGGTAGAAGGTTGCCTCGTTCCGCACATATATAAACATAATATAAAGTTTCAAGTCCATATAAATAGAATGTAAAAAATAGGGAGCCGTTTTTATTACTAGAACTCCAAATTAGATGAATCCATGGAAGACTGTATCTGATTTATGAATAAAGTTTCATAAATTTATGTATCAGTGTGACACTTCTCTCAAAATATTTATTATAAAAGGGCCTGCACACTTTCGAGGTTTTCATACACGCCAATTTTTATAAAATTTCCGTATAATTTTCGTATATTATCTTCAACTTCCTAGCCAACTCAAGCCTACTCCTAGCCAACTAATGTTCTAAAGATTCTATTAAATGGCAATTACAAAATCCAAAGTGGACATTGTCCTTAACAATCAATTATTTGTGTTACAGAATCATTTGCTATTTGGTAATAGAAAATTAAAAGGAAGGCAGACACTAAGAAAACAGTAAAATTTCTGTTAAACTGTAACAATTTCCGGAAAATCAACTCGGTTACTTGATCTTGTTACCTCTCAAAATAAAAATTGGATTACAACCCTAATTGGTCGTAAACTGAAATATTCTATTTTCAAACTCAAAGATAAAAGAACAATGGACAGGAATCAAGTAATCGAGCTGGATGTCCTGAAATAAAGGATATGGTGTGATATACCGTGGGAACGCCCATTTTTTTTGCAGTCGCTTTGAAAATTTGGGTACCAAGGTAACCAGACATGGTCTGTCGGCCTGAAATATTTTCGAGAATGCGGTGCAGCCTGTTGTACGTAAAACTGGCAACATTTTCATTAATTTAAGTGGAATACCCTGTATATTTTTTCATTTTTAGATTTTTTGAGTAACATTCGTTGCTATTTCTTAAATTTATTGAGGAAATCTTGTTGCCTCCCTACCACAAAATAATCAAAAAGTTAAACTTTGAGGTACAGTTAAGCAAGGACTGATGGTATCTCATTCTTTAGTCAAATATTTGAAGTAATGTACAGGGTGAACTACAAATAACTTTTTTTAAATGACTTACCTCTATTATACAAGTGCTCAAAATCAATTTTTCCAACATCCTATTAGAAAAGAATTCTTAGAGTACGAAATCTGAACTTAGCTGAGTTAACGAGATATTTTCTCTATTTTAGTAGTGGCGAGAAACATACAGTAGTGCCTTCTTTTGGTCTTTGCTACTATTCGTCTGACAATTATTGTCTGATTGACAGACAGATGGCGACCTGCATTTCCGCAAATGTCATTACAGCAGTGACCTCTATTGTCTTTGAGGAAGATAATCCTACTTATTTATTTGAAGGAGATGTCGAAAACCACTACTCCACGGGAAATGTGCAATGGGGATTGTAAGACTCGATATCTGCCAAACGACAGATCTCAGGGTGTGGGGGTTCTCTTGAAAGTTTAGAAGTGGCAATGTATCAATCAATTAAACACATTGACTAAATTTCGTATATCTATATTAAATTAAACATATATCTCTGTTGGTAAGGGCCTGGTAACAATTCGAACTGTATATCTGACCTTATAGCTGCCAATCACTTTGCACTTCTCAGGCGTGCGCATTCACCTCCTGTGATTCAGCACTTGACTGCGATCACACGTAACTGCTCTCTGACCACGTTGCCTACCGCTTCACGCCGACACCGGCAGTTGAACCAAAGACAATATTCTTTGGTTATACTCTTTTTCACCAGCTACCACAAACACACACAGGCGTTGATTTGAACTCGCACTTTTTAATACCCAGACTAACTCTTTTCCTTTATAACAGCCACAAATTCTCCCTCGGGCAGCCTTAACTCTCTCACTGTCAGGTACCCACTACCATGTCCGCACAAAAGCCCCACTTAACAGGTACAAAAGTTAACAATACAAACTTAAAATTAATCCACTAGGGGGCGGCAGGTTACAGGATGCCGGAGTAATACAATGCCAGACGGGACACATTACCCCTTAAGCAGTTGTTTGGACATCTCCTTCAAAAAAATCCTCTCTACCTCCTCCTATCGTAATGTATTCTTAATTAGTATTTGTCAATCTGCCTATCTAAGCAACAAAGTCAGTATAAAATAAAGCAAAAAGGCCACAATTTTAAAACGCAAAAATTCCTATATCCTAGAGATATTTCCGGAAATATTCCGAGACTTCTCCCATTCCTCACAATCAAATGAGTGAATGAGTGAAAAAATATGCAACATTACCCTAATTCAAACAGTCATAAACGAATTTGCTTCACCTTTATATATAGCTAATAATACAGCAGTATCTTATGTATCCAATACTATATCTCCTGAAATAGTAAAAAAGTAGTTCGATCTTTTCATCAATCATTGATGATTGATATGTCTTTCACAATATACTCGAAACTCATCATACCGATAGATATCGTAAGATTTGTAAGTTTGAATGCTACTTTGCTTTTCCGCAGATCCTTTTTGATCTAAAGTAGATACCTAAATCATTCCATTAAATTATTGTATTAAAGTAAAGCAAAGGTAAAATATAAATAAGGAGGGTAAGCAATATCTAAATTAGCTTTTTCCCATTTCAGAGTTTCAAAGGAAAAGGGGTTTACTCGAAAGTTTGAAGAGTTTTTATAACAGGCAGATCAGAGCAAAAAAATACGTAACTTTTAGCCAGTCTCAGCCACAAGCTGCATTTGCTTAACCATTAAATTATCGAATTATTTACATATATATGGTAGTTCATTTCATTATCTAAGTATAAATTTGTAATTTTAGAATAAAGTATAAGACCTGGTAAAATTGAGTTGAGAGAAAAAGCGATTCAAAGGAAATTGCTGGACAAAAAAAGTTTGAGGTATCCTAAATAAAACTATACCAGGATAATAAATTAATTGTCAATTGGACAGACATATACAGGGTGAGTCAGTTTATACTAGCAGGACTCTGGCATTCGATAGAACACCTGATTTTAAGTTAAGTTTGTCATATAAACATATGTCGGGAATTGCTTCGTTTTTGAGATACAGGGTGTTAAAGTTTTGTTTTTTTTTTAGTGTTTTCCTCACAGCTCCCATAGTTTTTAAGATAATTTATTCAAATTTTTACGGTAGATTACCTATGATGGTCCACAAATTTTGACATATGTTAACGATTTGAAAACGTACCGGGTGATATTTTTTCGAGGATCAGACCCCTTTTTATCGTCCAGAACTTTTTTGTGGTGCACCACTGGTTGCTGATTTGCCAAAATTTGGATTCCATGTTCAATTTAGAAACTTTTTTGTCTTTTGCATTCTTATCGTAGCTGTAACAGTTGTTGAGTAATTTGAAGAAATCTCTGAAAGAATGTTATTAAAAAAAATATTTTTATGAAAATTTTCACTAAAAACAATAATTATTGTCAAACGAAAGTTCATTAATCTAAATTATTAAAGATTACATACTTACGGTATAACTTTTGCCACTAATTATTTATTTTTTGTAGCATTTCAGAGACTTAATAAGTAAGTAAAATAATTAAGAACTAATAATAAACCAAGGCAAATACAAATAACTTTACAAATAACCCGAAATAATTTTATTTTCAAATTAAAATTTTCAAAATGTGATCCATTTTGTTGGATACATAATCGGCATCGCGTTTCAATAGACCTTCTTGCTGAAACTAAGTGATGAACTCTTATGTCTTCGCAAGCATGCCTTATACGCTCTCTAAGATCGTCAACATCTTGAACAGGAGTGGCATACACTTTTTCTTTAAAAAAGCCCCACACAAAAAAATCCATTGGTGTTATATCTGGGGAACCTGAGGGCCGTGCGATTGGACCTCCACGTCCAATCCACCTCTCTGGATAATTGTCGTCTAATCAAGCTCTTACATTTTTTTCAAAATGAGCTGGGCAACAATCCAACAGGAACCAAGCTTGCTGTCCTAAATTTAGAGGGACATCTTCCCACATATTAGGATGCTCGGTTTCTAGAAACTGTAAGAAGTTTTGCGAACTGACCCTTTCTGGCAAAAAATATGGTTCAAATAAACGATTTTCAAATTTTCAGTTTTAACGTATGGGTAGACGTTAAATCTAAACTCATTTTGGAATTTTCTTGGCCTAATAGCACGTGGATTTTGCTCTATCCAAATATGTTGACTTTTGAAATTTACTATTTCATGTCGGGTGAAGCAAAAGATTCATCAATCCATAATACGTTGGATAAGAAAGTTCTATTATTTTCTAATGTGTTAAGGATCCAACGACAAAAATTCATTCTGCGTTGTTCGTCGCCAGGATGTAGACCTTGGTTTATTATTAATTCTTAATTATTTTACTTAGTTATTAAAGGTCTTTGAAATGCTAAAAAAAATTAATAATTAGTGGCAAAAGTTGTACTGTATGTAACCTTTGACAATTTAGATTAATGAACTTTCGCTTAGCAATAATTTTTAGTGAAAGTTTTGATGAAAATATTTTTTTTTTAATAAAATATTCTTTCATAGACTTTTTCAAATTACTCGATAACTGTTTCAGCTACGATAAAAATGCAAGGGACGAAAAAGTTTCTAAATTGAACATGGAATCCAAATTTTGGCAAATCAGCAGTCAGTGGTGCACCACAAAAAAGTTCTGAACGATAAAAGGGGGCCTGACCCCCGAAAAAATATCACCCTGTACGTTTTCAAATCGTTTCTATATGTCAAAATTTGTGGACCATCATAGGTAATCTACCGTAAAAATTTGCTAGTATAAACTGACTCACCCTGTATACATGGCTATTAAAGCCAATATAACAAGATCTTAATATATGCACTATTTTATTTATGTAAATTTCTTGTAAGTTTTAAAATTTGGTTCGACCAAATTTGCCATTAAATTAAAGACTAAGGCCCTCGAGTAAAAACTCTAAGGCTGTTGTCAGATTTGTAATGCCAATTTAAATTTGTCAGGTAACATAAGTGAAACTGGTTATCTGTTATTAGTCCTGCATATTTAGTTTCTTTATGAATGAACATTAGTTGTGATTGGGAATTATAATCACAACAATTATTTTCATAATCAGCTAATAGTGGAATAACAGTTTTGGTTTATAGTAGGCACCTACTACCTGACTAAAGTTTCCAAAACTAGTTTTTTAATTCTGTAAAGCCTACCACTTACCTGGAACTAGTCATTCAACGTTGCTTTACCATTAATATATACATTAAACAGAAAAGGGTCAGATACAGTACCCTGGGGAACTTATTTTTGCAGCTATTGAATGTTTCTACACATGGATGTTATTTCTTTTAAAATGTAATTATTAATTTTTTGGCACAAAGTTCAGCATTTATTCGTATTCTTGCTTGTTAAAATGCTTTCAATAAATCTTCGTGGTTTAACCTGTTAAAGACCTTGTGACATTTAAAAACTCGATCACTTCCGTATTTGGCTGTATAATTGTCTTTGTTAATGTATTGGAAGTGGTATAATTTTTGGGAACTCACAGTTTAGGAAAGTTAATACTTTTTCAAAGACTTTGTTAATAAATATATATAAAAGAGATTAGGAGTACTCGTTGCCTTCCTTAGCTGAAATATGCTCTTTATCTTATTTTAATATGTCGCTTGAAATACGCGTTATAATTACTGTATAAAATAGTATTTAATAATATACCATTGGAAGGATCTCAGGCCTTGTTGGCGAATTTTGGGAATTAAATTTCCCACCTCATGGTCTCAGTATTTTATTTTATCAGCTGGCTCTCCGACCTGGAACTCAATACGTGTGCCATAGTATTACGTGTCGCAGGAGCACGTGCACTGTTTCCCACGCTAATATCTTCCCGTAAATAAACACACAAATATTTGTGCCGCCTGCCAAATATAAAACGTATCCGACACTCTTCAAACGAAAATTATGTGTCAAAAAATAAGACGCGACTTGTATAGACATGTCACATGTCACAATATTCATAAAAATATGACTCGTAAGAGAAGCTGCAGAGAAGTATAATTTATTTCTTCAATAAAAAACGACAAAGATAACTTTCACTGTGCAGAAATAGCAAAACATTTATCTTCTTCAATAAAAAAAGGACTTCTGGAACCTTTCCAATCTTATTGTAGTTTTCCATATTAAAAGTTTGTGCACTTAATAATTTTGTAAACTTAACATTGAACTCAACTAATGTTAATATTAGACAAATATACTTAGAAACTATCTGGCAGGATGGCTATATTTTCCTATTTATTATTTAAAAGAATTGTTGCCTTGGATTACAAGAATTTAGATAAGATGACTAAATAGCTGAATAAAGTCACTCAGATGATTTTGATTTAATCAGTCATTTAATAGTTCTTCCTAATCCCTTAAGGTGATTAAAAATAACTAACAATAATTACCCCGTGGTTTGTAGCCAAAACCAGCAGTGCCCTTCTACTTTTATCTAACCGTTTTTGTTTGACGAGTTGTTAACTTTATTAAGTACAATTAGGTAAAAAATGAAAATTCGTTTGAACAGAATGACGTTCCCGTTTTCACAAAAAAAGTTCTGACAGTTAGTGTATAAACCTCTTAGTCACTTAGTTTGTTTATCGTCTTAGACTGGGAGTTTTCCAGACTCTCTCAAAACTGGAAAACTCGAACTCGAATATTTAAAAATATTATTGTCATAATGTAGAAAATTACAGACAGTGCACCTTCCTCCATGATTTCAAAAATTTTTGAATATTGGTTTCAAGATAGATTATTAAAATTTCTCAACAGATATAATACTCGTATACGGATAAGCAACTCGTGTTCTGTACAAGTAAATCAGACACTACTGCTTTACATTCATTCTATGAAAGGGTTATTCAATTTATAGAGGGAGGGGAGTGCTCTGTTGGGATCTTTTGCGATCTTAATAGGGTATTCGACTGTGTCAATTATGAGAAATTATTGCAAAAGTTATATGTTAACGGTATAAGAGGGGTGGCTTATGAATGGATCTCTTCATTTCTCAAAAATCATTATGTACGTCTTTATTGTTCCTCAGTTAGTACCGTTCAAAGAATCAATTTGGGATATAGGGTGTGCCTCAGGGCTCAATATTGGGACCCGTAATATTTGTTGTGCAGGTGTGCTTCATGTGCTATCTGTGTATACTCTATCTTCGATGCATTTCCTGTTATGTATGTACACTGACAATACGTCAGAAATTATATCCGATAAAACTGATTATGAACTGGTATTCAAATGCAACTCAGTTATAGACAAAATTGGCAACTGGCGTGACTCACACTTATCATATTTCATAATCATCAGAAAAAATGTTCAAAATATTCAGGTCTCAAATACTTCATTGTCTGTTGGTGTATCAATTTTTTTAGGTGATGTATTCCCTATTACCTGATGTATTCATTGCCCAAAAACGAGTACTGAGATATGTTGTGGGTATTCCAAGTTATCACATATGTAGGGCGCCATCTAGGGGGAACGTGGGGAGTTAACTTTTGCAGGAATATTAGTTTTTAAACTGTGTACATATATTTTGAAAAAACTATCAAAATATCAAATAAGTAGGGACCTGTTCACTTACTACGCGCCAAAATAGAGAATTCCAGGTGTCTCTTTTATAAATATAATATTTCACCAAATTATCTTAACTGTCTTGGTTTGAAATCCTCTGCTGAGGAACTAAAATGAGTCCAGTTTGAAGTTGAAGTTAAAGGAACTTTTTAGTAAACAGGTGTATTCACTCTACAAATGAGTTTATGTCAGCTTAAGTTAAGTATCTTTGACTATTTCTATACTGACTATATATATAATAATATCATCATCATTATTATTATTATTATTATTATTATTATTATAATTTCTGCACTTGTTTAAAATTATTTGCTTGCGGAAAAATCATAGATCATGATAAAATCCGAAAAGTAATACTGTACTCCCCGTTGATCTGCTTATCTAATATAATATTAATATTATACTGTCCACTTTTTGTTGAAGTAACTATTAAATGGGAAAACGTAAACAAAATATATCCTTCTGGAGGAGCCTGCCTGACCCCTTCCAGGAGAAAATTCCGTTGAAATATGACGAGACTATGAGCTACTCTCTGTTTACAAAATAAGTTAACTTGAATTCCCTTCTTTCATCTACGAGAAAATATTTGTATTAAATATTGACAAACGCAGTTTTTATACTATTTATTTTGCCGCTTTGAACCCAAGGATATTATGTTTTAATATGGCAGCCTTCTCTAGAATATTCAAGATAAAAGAGAGTACAGCATAGTTTGTTGTTTTAGTAGCTTTGGAAAACTTCCTTCGCATTTATGGCAAATTCAAATGCTTTATTTTTGCTACAGATCGTCTCAATTTGCTATGGGTACACAAATATTTGGTAAGGTAGAATATTGCTCTTTGCTCTGGAAATGTTAGTAAACTGATAAATTGTTGTCTTCCAAACAGTACAAAGAGTCTACGATTAGTGCACGGCCGGAGACAGTTCCTATAAATAAATACGTAAAAATGAAACTTGGCTCGCAGTAACGTTTTTCGAAAGGGGCATATTTTAAAATTATTTTCACTGTCCTGTCATGGTTTATATAGGGTGATTTTAACTTACTTCATCCTCTGTAATCCATAGTATAATACCGGAAAAATGTATCCCCATTCAGTATACGGCACTGGGACAAATTTCGTTTTCAGATCTTATACATTGTAGGAGCTAAAGTAGGAAACTGTACAATTTGCAGTAAAAATAAATTAAAGTTTAGTTAATTTGTCATATATTTCTTTTCATTGCATATTATAGAGTGCCTATTGAGCAAACTCTAAAAGTTTGCATTCTTTACATTGAATAATAGCTGCTCGCTCCCTGTTTTTATTATTTTACAGGTGGTGTAATTTCACAAAAAATTACGATGATTCAAATATTGGTAGTTTCATCAAGTCATATATTGTTGATCTTGTCTTTCGAAGTGCTCGAACTTTACTGATATATGGCGAGCCAGTGGCTCAGGGCTTAGCTTCTCGATTGCTCAACCCAGAGGTCGTGGGTTCTAATTTCCATTCCACCAAACAATTTTTAATTAAATTGTTTACTCGTAGATCAAGGCTTATTTGCTGGGATGGCTTGGCAACCATTCTGGCGATGGCCTAGGATGGGAAGAATGTCAACTTGGTGTTAATGTGAGAGATTAAAATTAGTTGATGTTTGACTTGCCCCCCTAACTAATGAGGTTTTCCAGGTTTCCCTCATTGCAGCACTGAATGGTGGTTAGGACCTACCAACGTAAGTCGTTCCTGAGGCGCAAATGCGGCCCGCGAAATAATAATATGCCGCCCCCTCTCCTACACAAGCCTCAGACTTTCGGGCTAATTCTTGTGATTAGAATGAGGAGTAGAGATATTATTATTATTATATCTTTACAATATTATGGATATAGGAAATGGACAATAAGCCGATCCTCACTTTGAGTTTTTACCACGAGTTTTTCACCTTGCATCAAAATCCCAAGAGTTTTCAATGCACACTAACGCGTTTCAACTTTTGTAAAAAACCCCGGGTGATTTTTGTGTGTTGGTAATATATGACGTTTTTGACAGAGTTTAACCTAGAAATATTTTGTATTTTCCTGTGTATTTTGTTTCTTGTTTGACGACACTACTTTATAAATAGATATATGCATCCAGCATCCAACAGAGACAAGGGAGAATATCTAATAAAACTTTATAATTTATAGTTTATACTTTTACTTTATCAGCTTTTTACCGCCTTTTCTTACCAACTGCTGCCAACATCATACACAGAAAATACACTACACACATTCTTGAAGAAAACTCAAAATGTGCACCCACAAACTTGGAAAAACGCATGCAATCAGCTGATGGGTTTTAATAAAACCCCTGAGTCAAAACCCAATTAAAAAACCCCAAGTGTGGAGTGGCCTAATAGTACTGACAATTTAACTTATATATAAAAAGTCGCATATGTCACAGTGCATTTGTCACTTTGACAGTGACAAAAGTTACCTGCAACGTTTACAGTGACAAATGCACTAATGGTTTTTCACTTATTCATTTTTTAATCAATTATCGCTCAGGGCCTGGGAACTCTTATGGGAGTTTTGTAGACAAATTGATTAGTTTCACTACATCTCACCAGAGAGCGCTTCACAAAAAATCTGAGCATCTGCCAATCATAAGAAAATAAAATATGCTGATAATCATATACGTAGATGTCAAAGACAACTGTCAGTCTATGTTTGAAAATTATGAAGTGGACGCATTATCTTAATTTTTATTTATCCTGAATTATATGTATTAACTTGAATTGTAGTGAATTGTGTCTCTGTATAGTTAGTGACATTTCTTCGGAATTCAAAGCAAACAGATTGACAGTAAAATGCAGTTAAGTGTGCAATCCAGATTGTATGAAGATAAATAATTATTCTCATGGTTCAAGAAGGTAAAGGAAAAATCAGTTAATGTGATGTGTTTTATTAATTTTCAATTTTGTAGGATAATATACTCTTTCAAAAGTATATGGAGTCCGTATTGTGTGAAAACAAACAATTTTTCTATATGTCTGAATAAAACAGTAAGAGAAATCGAATCAATATCAAGTGTAGTATAGCAGCGATTGTTGTTTAATTGGAACAACAAAATTGGGCAAATATATCGTTTTCAATCATTATAGGTATTTTTATCAAATTGGTGCGAATATATTGTAAATATTGTAATACAAAATATGCAAAAATATACTTATTGTAGTTTTATTTGTTTCTATGTTTATTAAAAAGGTTAAATATGTTACAAAGGTAAGGCGATTCTATACAAAATTTTTAAATAGTTTCACTACATCTATACAGATGTCGCTTTCCGCGTCATTTTTTATTAACATTGCAGATTCCTATCTATCCCTAACCTAATCTATGATTATCGCGGTACCCGTTGCCAAACTAAATAGTTTGACATTTTTCTCAACAACTTATTGAATTATTAAACACTAATAATGAGTCGATTCGGTCAGTCCACGAACAACGAAATTAGTCAAATTGTTAATACCTGTGTGCCTGCTAATACAGTTCCGACTCTACAGTTCAGTTCCACAATTTTCTACTTTTTGCCATGAAAAACAATATAAATTTGTTTAAATTACATTTATTCAACTTTATATTTAACAATATAAAGTTGAATACGATATTGCAAGATTGGGCTCTTAATATGCGAAAAGTGATGGAAAAGATTACAAAGAAGCGGTAGTTAAAACAATTTGGAATACCACCGCTAAAATGCTACAAAGTAAAAATTACAAAGAATTTTCATAGGTAAAGTTTGCATACATATATTTCTAACTTTCTTATTCATTAAATTGTCCTGCCGAATTACACTGGATGTTTGTATTGATACCGGGTAAATTTGTGTTGTTTAAATTCTAAACTTTTTCCTTTAGCAATTTAACTCGAAAAACTGTCAACCTAAAAACGCTGCACCTTCGGTGTCGCGTTTTTAATAGTTGACAGTTTTTCTCGTTTAGTTGCTAAGCAACAGTTTCTCATTAAACAATCCAAATTTATCCGGTAAAATACAAACCTTTTGTGCAATTATAAGTGAAAATATTTAAATATAAATAAATCCATACAATTTTTCTTGTGAAATTTAATATAGTTGCAGATACCGACAGATAAGATAAAAGTCCATAATAAATGAATTCCCCAGTTCATAAATCTAGTAGTTAAATGTTGGCACCTACAAGAAAACAATTAGGTATTCCCCCACGCCTCTTCTACCATTTACATGATCCCTTGACACGGATTTAATTCCTTGACGAACCAGACCATTTTCCGCGACATAAACTAACGATATAATAGCAAACAGGCCCGCGGTCCACCTTCTAGATTAAACATTAATTGGCGTGATGAATTCCGGCCCCTAGATGTCAGTCACTTACTTCTGGTAGTGACGCTGGCCCTCCCTCATAAAGCTTCGGGCCATTGCAGAAACATACACTGAGAAACTGTGCGATGCACTATTCAGAATACAATATTCAGATACTTTTCCTATAAGTTTTTCTTCAGAAAAACGTTAAAAGTATCTTCATTTGTAATACTTGACGGAGCCATGACGTTATGGATTTTTTTAAATGTAATACCTTAGAGGTTTATGGTGAATGGTGAAGAAGGATACGTCTGGTTGGGTGTAATTGTAAGCAGGATATGTTCAAAGCAGTGTGCCATTGTTAAATAGATTATTTTTATTCTGCTGAGATGAACTGCAGTGAAAATATCTCAATCCATCCAATATTATAATGTTGGTAATTTTTCAGCTAAGTTTAAAATAGATATACAGAGTGGTTAATAGATTTTTGATCATAGCATAATCCATACCAGGCCAATTTACAATTTCCCAAATGTAGGGTGCGTCCTCTTACGGTAGAAATTTAAACTTAAAATTACATCAGATGTGCCAAAACTGAAAACATTTTTAACATTTTCAATTTTCATTACAAATTACTAAATTTGTGAAATGTTTTTGTAACACAGTGATAATCTACTTCCATCAGTAATGCCATCGACATTTTGTTTAACAATATGTCCATTATGGAGTTTGAAGGAAAACTATTAACTCTTTTTGCGTTTTATTATGCAATTTTGAAAATTAAAAGAAAGCAAACAAAGGAATAAATTACTCTCATCTCAAATGTTTCTCTATCATCGAAAGCCTTTTAGCCTGTGGGTATCAGACGTCATTACAATATAGTTACTTTATCGTTGAACATATGCGTTTATCAATCCACAACTTTATACAATTTTGCCTTTAGAATACCCTAAAAAGATAATTACAGTTAAAGGCAGTTACATTTGGGCGCAAAAGTTATCCGAGGTGAGTTAAATTCTAAATTTAGTACAAATCGAAAGTCAAAAATCAAAAACCGAAAACGATATAAACACATTTTGTAGGTAAATTTATTTACCGATACTCTACGATTGACGACTGCGCCAATACCACTAGGAATTAGCAGCTATACGAAGATGACGAAAATGTAAATTATACTTAGTTAATAAGAGTTATGGACATAATTTAGTTTAACGATTTAGTTACATGTGTTTGAACGAATACAAAATATTTAAATATGACCTAGGAATGGGGAAATAAATTCACTTCTATATTTGGACCCTCTTCAAGTTTTACCATGGTGCAGTTACTTGTGGTGGACTGGTTTTTATACACAAGTACCCATATAATAATAATAATAATAATAATAATAAATGCTTTTATTACAACCATTTTTCTAAAGAAATACATTTACAGTTAATAGAGTTATGTTATAAAGGGCAGAGTTCAGTGTTTTTAAGAAAAAAACCCCTGCTCTTCCACTCAACCCACAACGAGAAAGAACAAAATAATTATGTAGCGGTAACGCCAACAAAATATAAATATATGGCTGGAATCAAAACATTGAAGGAACAATAAGAAAAAGAAAAAGGAAGGCATGTAACACTTGCTAAATATTTATTGCAGAAAGAATTTTTTTTAACTGATTTTTAAATTTTTGGCTTGGCAGATCCTTGAGAACGCTAGGAATGGCATTATAAAAAGATGCTATACAATATGAAAATCCAGAACGAAATATGGAAGTTTTATGTTTAGGAACTGTAATAGTGCTCTTGAATCTAATATTTAAGTTATGTACATCTGTCCTGTAAGTTATTTTTTCATACAAATAAGGAGGTGACCTATTTAGCAGAACATTGTGATAAAACAAGCAACTGTGGAGATGATTCCTATTTTTAATATTTAACCAACCAATTTGTTTCAGACTTGGAGAAATCGAATCATATTTCCTAACTCCACATATTAACCTTACACAACTATTTTGCAATCTTTGTAATCGAAGAACATCAACCTGTCTTAAGAAAGGGTAATATAGAACTGATGCATAATTCATGTGAGATAGTACAAGAGCTTCGCATAATAGAGTTTTGGCTTTTCTAGTTAATAAGTCCTTGCTTGAATAAATTAATTTTAAATTTCCAAAAGATTTCCTAATAATATTATTAATACGATTAACAAAATTCCAGCAAATGTATGCAAGTAGCAAATCGAAGTAAGGTAAACGTTAATGAAATTATTCGGATAATTACATATTATAGTTTTTTTCTTCGTTTTTCGAAGGGGGCGGTCCTCCAACCACCGCACTGCAGCCTATTGTGCTCCCCCCTCCACAAACACAAAAAACATCCATAGTGAAAGCGGGATTCGAACCCGCGACAGAGTAGTCCGATCCAGTGCAAGTTTCTCGGAATATCCTCGCTCACCACTTGTGGTCACCCATCCAAACTCTAGCCGCGACCGGCGATACTCCACTCGCCGATGATTTTATAAAACTTGAACAATGAAACAAACTTTAAAAATCCAAGATTTTTTATTTCATTAATATTTTTTCGGTCTGTGTAGGATTCAACAACAGGTAACAACGTTGACACATTTCTCCCCGTGTAACATCGGAGGTCCTCCCCCATGAATGCTTAATCAGCCTTAGGCGATTCACAGCTAGCAGCTCACGAGGATTTACATACAAATAAGATGACGCCACCCTTGCTTGCTCCACTTTCGATCTCTACGTGCGTTCCTGTGAGCTCCTAGCCGATATCACCTAGCTGCGGAGGAAAAAAATGAGCCCGAACGTGATTTTCCCAAACGAGAGAGATTAAATTTAGAAAAGCTTAGCCGTGTTTAAGTCACTTAAGGAGTACACAAACTGATTCTGCCAACGTGATGGCAGAAAAGATTGTGTTCGGAATTCTCTGATTTTTATAGTTTAGCTTAATTATATTTCTTCAATTTTTATTAGTATTAACATTGCCAATGCATATATCCTATTTTATTTAATATAATTCAATGTGCCCGCGATATACCTACTTGGTGAAGTAAAAACCTCAACATTGACTACGAAGCCAAATGGATGGCGGTGGCGATGTATATATTCTACAGTCCACTAAGTTCACTAGTACTTGGAACTGCAAGACCTTTAACAATTCTGGCTAACCATAGGCTTCCACCACCAGCCACGCCACAGCAAGGGTATGTTGGTATGCTATAAAATTTTCAATTCTTTCTTAATCATAGTTTTCCCATAATTGATCGGCGGAGTTTTCGGTGGGACACCCTATATATTAATTGTATATTAATTCTATAATTAATGGTATACAGGCGTCAGAGTGGACAACCCATGCTGGCACTCATTGAGGGCATATTATAATTAAATGTTGCATTACTATAAAGCCGGCGCTACAGGATGTGGCAAATGCCTTCCAACGTTGGACACATCACAGTTCGTCGCATCGTGTAGCCGTATGCCGGCGAATTGCATGTGTCCAACGTTAGACACGCCCCACGTTCGGGCTGTTGTCGGTAAAATTGACCCGCGTCAAAGGATCCTTCCAACGTTCGAAGCACACCTGTTGTTGTTCGATACACGGCCACACGGCTAAATAGGGATTTGATGGTTTTCAGACTGAATAAGTGGTGGCAAAAGTTCCCAGTATTTTAAAAATAAAAAACTATCACTTACCGTTATCTATTTTTATACAAAGGCACCACCTTCTAGCGCATCTTTTTTTTGTTTTTGTTGTAACAATTTTACACAACATAAAACTACCATGGCGGTAGCAATTCCAGGGGTAGTAATATCTTCGACTTCCATATGGCCGTTCTAGTACGACACTGATGTCGATTCACGAATGTAAACGCCAACGTTCAGTCCAATGTGGTATCGAACATTTGCCTCCCGTGTAGTAGATACATTTGCCAAATGCTACTGCGGCAAATGTTGGAGCCAACATTGGAACCAACGTTGGAGCCAACGTTGGACACATCGTGTAGCGCCGGCTTAAGCATGAGATGTAAGTACAACGCATGACGCTCTAGAGTAACAAGTCCTAGTGTCGCTATGAAGATTGCTATTGTTTATCAATAGTAGATTTATAGCGAGAATTTTATAGACTAAAATATGATAAAAAAAAAGAACGGTCCACCCTCTCTCTGTATAAAAATATTTACACAAGTATATAGTGCCCTTCCTTTGCACCCATTTCTTCGAGATCTGCTTTTATCATTACTTCTACCGTCGCCTCTATTATTATATTTATCAATTATTTCTCTTGTCCACTTCCTACTCCATTAAAATTTCTTACTACGTCTTTTTTCACAAGTTTTACCCCTGTTTCGTTTATTAGCCCTTTTACAGTTCTTGTATCAATTTAGCTGAAAACATATTTTTGCTAACTTTTCTCGTTAACTTTTATTAGGTACCACTTTTCTCACTCCTGTTATCTACGCTTTACAATTGAATTTCTTATTTCCAGATATTGCACATCCAGCATATCCAAAACTTCATTTTTCCTTATTTTATCTACACTCACAATAATTATTATTTTAAGCTACTGAACAGCGCATGGTTCAAATTTTCTGCATCATCTATTAGTACCACTAAGGAGAATAATTAACTTTATTTTATTTAAATCAATAGTGATTAGAGTTTTAAATAACTGAGCATGTTACTCATTTCAGCATTTCCCAGTAATTTCCTAAATCGAATCTCATACCTACTGAGAATGATGAGCTCAAATTGACAGGTTGGGTAACATATGTCGGTTTAATTGGCGATAAATGTGCCGTTTAGCCTGTTATATATTAAACTGACATTTTGAAGTGATTTGACAATGAATAGGGCAGATGACGTTGAAACTCGATGGCCTATTAAATTGAAAAGCTAAGCATGCATCATCGTGCAGCAATATGCGCTGCTTATAATTAAGAGCTATACTGTTTCCGATAATTCCCTTTAAACTAATTAGAAGCATCATTTTGGTAACATCAATCGCACCATGCTCTGCAGCGGCTTATTTATTTTGCTTGCCTTTCACGTTCAAATCGATAATCTTATAATATTCATGATTTATGCATATCTTCTCTTTCCGGATTACCTAGCTTTACTATTAATATAATTTAGATCTCAACGACAAATTGTACATTCATGATTATCTGGCAGACGTTTTAACAGATGTAAAGGCAACGTGTACTTGAAATGGAGGAGACAGTTTAGTTTTCCAATGTATAGAAATCCACATACAAAAGAAGGATCTCAAGAACCATTACTAGGACCCTTGTTATTCTCAATATAAATGGTTTACTACAAATTGTTGATTATCATATTATAGGTACTAAATGCTACTTATATTTCTACACTTTCCGACAATTTTCGATTTTAAAATCATTTTTTTACTTGTTTTCGTTTTTTAATGTCGGCATATTTCCGCGACTAAGACCAAACACCGACGCCAAGACACGAGCCATCCTCAACCTGAAATTTTACTGAAACTCCACTTATAGTGATCTTTGACTTGCCTATCATCTCGTAGACAAGGGATCTCCGGCTTTACGTCCTACCCGAGGGATGTTCCATCTTCTACACAAACCTCGTCTAAGTTTATATAGCTTCTATGTATTCACGAATAGGCCTCTTAGAAGATGCGGGCGGGAATTAAGAGTTTTCCCTACACGGTTATCCATCCGAGTACTAACTGCGGAGCACGTTGCTTAGCCTATATATCGATTATATGAATGCTAAGTCGCTACGACGTCTCATCATAAAAACATAGATATAATTCAATATTTGCCCCGACTGGCATTGCATTACTTCGGCATCTCCATAGGAGTTGCCACTTCATTCATCGAGACCAAATACGACAATTTCGTGTTTGGACCGGTTTTGCGCTTAGTATACGCTCGGTTGGTCTTGATGAAAGATGTGGCGACTCTTATAGAGATGCCGAAGTAATGGAATGCCAGTCGGGGTGGGGGGTGCCCGTGGAGTAGTTGTTTTCGGCATCTCCTTCAAGTAAATAAGTGGGATTGTCTTCCTAAAGACAATAGTGGTCACTGCTATAATGGCGCCTGCGGAAAAGTAGTCGTAATCTGTCTGTCAATTTGACAATAATAATTGTCAGATAGATAGCAGCAAAGACAAAAAGAGGGCACTACGGTGTGCTTCCCACCACTACTAACAATCATGATGACCATTAGGTAATCATGTTGCAACATCGTTAATCGTTCTACTACCTATGGAACTCTGACGGGCGAATAATAAGCATGAAACCGGTCAGTGTCTGGGGGGTGAGCTCGATGAAAGATGTGGCGACTTCTATAGAGATGCCGGAGTAATGCAATGCCAGTCGCAACACATTGCCCGTGGAGTAGCTGTTTTAGGCATCTCCTTCAAATTAATGAAGAGTTAATTATATGTTGTAGTTTGCAACTCAGTTATAATTCAGAATTTCAACACAGTTACTATGAATAGTATTTTAAATCACTTTCATTTTCGCCTGTTTTGCAGCGGTAAAACTAAAGTTTACAAATTGTTAATGGCTTTGCTGACTTCGCAGTTACTCGATTGTACTGGAGGACATAAGCTTAACTAACTTAGAACATGTTCATGTTACAGCGAAATTTGGTAAGAAATCCTCTTCATTATATTTAACGGTCGTATCTTTTACATAATTTCGTTCCACAAATTTTAGACAATTAAAGGTAAGCGCAGACTGGGCCGAACGCAGCGCACGCGTCGCATGAAATACACTTTTCCAAAAACGTACACTCGCAACACCATGATTCGAATTTGCTTTCAGTGGCATCCAACAGTTCCCAGTTTAACATTATTTTCCACCGTGATAATAGTCTATTGTATTCGCAGATAATTATTGGTACTGATGAAAAAGTAACTGTTATCAGCTCCTTACTATCAGAAGTAAATATGAGAAGGAAAAGGAAAGTGTGAGTCCACAATATATGCAAAAATGGATAAGTTTTATGGGAATTCCACTTATTATTTCCAGATTTAGTCGTGGGCGTATAATTCTTTCAATATTTTATTATGAGTCATGACAAATTTCTAGTTCTCTTTGTTATTATTGCAAGTTAAAAAAAATAATTAGAAATAAAACAAGCTTTAAGGCGCGTTCTCACGAGTCAAGTTTAGTTGAACAATTTTAGTTGATCAGCAAAAGTGGATTAAGACTTAAACAAGTTTTAGTTTACACATTTCAACAGAAATTGATCCACCGTTTCAGTTTTAAATTGGCGTCGAACGAAGTTGTGGGTGAATGTGTACAGGTGGTTGCAGTTTTGTTACGAGACGAATTAAAAAGAATATGTAATATGAATGAAAGTCGTAATAAACGTCAGTTTTGGGTGAGACAGTGGATTTTAAGAAGAATCAAATTAGGAGCATCAGAAACCTTGCTGACCTAGAGCTAGCAGAGAAACCTTAGAGCTAGCATTAGAGGACAAAGAATCATACAGAAATTATTTAAGAATATCTGAAGACTGAAGAAATTCTTGCTTCTGATATAGTCCCAGAAATTTCATTTATAATATTTTTAGACCACTTCCCACTCATTTTTACACTATTTTATTATTATTAATAATATTTTATCCCAAAACTGCCAAAGTCACGATCAGTTGCAAGCGATAAAACTTGAGTGCCTAGTTCATACGATTCAATACTAATTTCAATTTGAAAGGGATTCGTAACTTGAACGACAAAAGTTTGAATGGATCAAACTTTTATTGAACAACTAAAAAGTCGATCAACTTTGTTGAAACAGAAGTTCTCACTACAGTGTTTATTCAATATTTGTTGATCAACTAAAGTTGTTCAACTAAACTTGACTCGTGAGAACGCGCCTTTAGAGAGGTAATAGGATCCAAAGAATTACTTGTGGTGACTTTAAAAGGCAAGTTTATTTACTTCTTTTCACAATTACAGTAGAAAATAACAATAATTGTACATTTTTATAGATTTTACGAATATCTACATAGATTATTAATAAGTAGTATTGACTCATATGAGCCGCGGAATATCATAATGATTTGGAATTAAGGAATATGTGAATGGGGGCGAAATTATATCAAATAAAAGGATCACACCAATGTTTTGTGATTTTCGTGTTGCTTTATAGCTTCATTGAATAGCTTTAAGGAACTTTCCACTTATACGGAGTTTATCATTTTACAACTATTAGTTAAATGAAGTATATATTCAGAAGTAGACCGAAATAGATCAAGCAAACCTTACATCAATATATTTGTAAGAGAATAATTTACAAATTAAATAATATATAGACTGTTCGATTCAAAAGAAGAAAATTATACAGGGCGGCTGATTCATTGTCCAGCTAATATCTTCTGAAATATTAAAAATACAAGATAAAGTTAAATAGAAGACATAAAAAATTATTTTATTAAATTATTCAAAATTATTCAGAAACAATAATTACTGGTGCAGTTGTAACGGTGTTCACCATAAACTTGCATTGCATTATCATCGTTATGTTCATTTGTAAATATCTTGTTAGAGCTAAAAATATCAAGAAGCTTTACCTACACTATTACTCTATCATGGTAAGGACTACTGGGGGGAACTACTGCACTGCATTTAATGAGTGAGGTCATTTTTATAATTAATACTGTTAATTCACGTCGAAGATCAGTCTGGGAATACCGATAATTAAATTGCCGATTTTTTAACTAGATATTTCGGACACACCAGTATTTTTCGGAAGAAGGCTTCTTGTATATTTTAATAATAATAAGCATAAAATTTAAATTCTTAATAGCATTTATCACTTATAACTTGCAAACTAATTTAGAGTATTTCAGGGACTATATTGTACTTTTTAATTATATATTTCCATAAATTTCATTTATCAGTTTGTCAGTATCGTTATGCACTGTTCAAAGAGAAACAAATAATTCCTCCCATATCACCAAACAGATGTCGAAATCTATCTAATAGTTTATATCGTTTTTTAAATTACTGAGTGTTCGCAGTACACAAAATAAATATACACAGTGTATTAAGTGTTCACATAGCAACAAAAGATAAACTACGGTCGTAAAACTAGAATTAGTGCGATTTTTAATCATTTTAACTTTTATCTACTCAGTACACTGTACCACTTTAAATTTATGTTGCAATTTCCTAAATGTGTTTTCATATAGATACTGCAGTGAAGAATAAAGCATCGTTTTCAAACTTAAGAATTATCTCTCACTTGTAATCGATACAGTCTCTCCATCCAACTTTTCTCATGAAGCTAAGTAACACCTTCCATCCCGCCACTGCAGAATTTATGCAGCAATTTGCTTGCAGCGTCATCATATTTTAGTTTTCGATTAAACCCATTGTTCTCCTCATAAATTTAAATGGGTTCAAATAGGTTAAGAGCCTTTCTAGTAATTGACCCGAACTAGTTGTAAGAGGGACTCTAGTTGTTGTAAGTAGCTGCAAGTACACAAGTTTGAGCAATGCTGTCTGCACGCCGGAGTGAGACACTCCCATGGAAATGTTTCCTATGTAATCGTCTGGTGCTCAATTCATTTGCTTAGTCTGTTAGATCACTTTAGCTCAGTTGATGCACATTCTTAGGGTATTATGCAATTGAAATTAAACTGCACAACTCAGACCAGGGCAACTATTTAAGAACAGAAGGGAATTAAACTATAGTACGTCAACTTGATCCGCTCGCAGCAGGGTGGCTACTTTAAATCTACTGCCATTGTCTCAGTTTGAGATACAACCATCGCTTCCAACACCTAACTCTTTTAGTTAGTTTAGTGGTATATATATATATAAAGATATACCGGGTGCGGCAGCATAACTTAATTTTTTTCAAAACTTCAGAACATTTTTATTTGTTTTTTTATAATGTAGGCGCATGCCTAAAGTTTTGTTTTACAAAGTTTCGAAGATTAAATCAGATAGGTGACGTCCCCCATTCTCCATACACTGAGTAAACCGATTTCTGGCGTTTGTCATGACTCTTGCCAGCATAGCAGACGTTATGTCGGCAATTTCTTCCTGGATGTTGGTCTTCAAATATTCAAATGTTCAAATCCTCGAGAATTGCATCAAAGGCCTTTGCATTCACCTAAAGTCACAGTGTGGTGTGCAATTTCCTCGGCTGGAATTATCGTTCGTCGTTCTTTGAGGAAAATGAAGTCGCAGTGACAGTGAATTCGGACCGGTATGTAAACATGATACAGGATTTTTTTTCCCACGGCTAGATGAGTTGGACATAGGGGACGTTTGATTCCAACAAGACGGTGCAACCGCACACACTTCAAGAACATCGATGGTTGTTTTGAGGCAACACTTCCCAGAGCACCTCATCTCAATTAGGGGCGATTTGGAGTGGCCGGCCCACTCTCCCGATTTGGCCCATTGTATTTTTTTCTATGGGGTTTTTGGAAATTCCGTGTTTATGTGAACCGTCCAAGGACCCTACAAGATTTGAAGATCAACATCCAGGAAGAAATTGCCAACATAACGCCTGCTATGCTGACAAGAGTAATGACAAACGCCAGAAATCGGTTTACTCAGTGTATGGAGAATGGGGACGTCACCTATCTGATTTGATCTGCAAAACTATGTAAAACGAAACTTTAGGCATTTGCCTACATTATAAAAAAACAAATAAAAATGTTCTGATTAACGGGTTTTATTAAATTTTGAAAAAAGGAAGTTATACCCTGTATATTCTTGAGGTTCATTCAAACCTCTTTGTATATACAGGGTGTCCCACGGTGACGGTCCTTTAGAAGTATCTGGAGAACCAATTAAGCTATTAATTTGAAATTTGAGGTGAAGTTAAAGTGGGTCATGATCTACCTGATTAAAATATATTATAGTTTCTACCACTTTCGATTATACCGGAAGTCGACATTAACTTCGTTATTTTAAATGGGACACCCTATATATTATTTCATTTCTGAATTTTATGTGAAATTCTAAACACATTTCATGTAGGATGTCCATTACCTTCAACTGTTTTTGAAATATTGAGAGGTGAATTTTGACATTTTTCAACTTTGACACCCTGTAAAATCTAAACGGTTTGAGATCAAGCAAAACGGTTTGCACATTCCTGTCTTAACTTTTCATAAGCTATCGTTTAACATTAATTTCAGATTTTCTAAAATTAAAAATTTTCGATAAAATTTAATCTCTTCAGATACTTCTAATGGACCGTCATCGTAGGACACCCGGTATATGTATAGACAATAGTGAATACCCTTCCACCACACAAGTCATCAGTATCCTAAAACCAACGACAGACAGCCTGTTCCGACCTATTAGGTCCCATCAGTGCCGTATACAGGTCCAGGATGAAGACAATCAATGTGGCACAAAAGCGATGGCACTAATAGGTCGAAACAGGCTGACTATCGTTGGTTTTAAGATGTTGACGAGTTGTGTGGTGGAAGAGCAAATAATAATCTATCATTAATTAATAGAAAAATTTTATGTACTAAAGTATTTCATTTCAAATAGGAAATTATATTTTTTCTTGTCGCATATTTGAAAATACAAATTTAACCTACTAGAAATGCTAGAATTCAGTAATATAAATGATAATGTATAGTGTACTAATATAATTTATGATTTGTATGAGTAGAATATACAAAGTTTTGTTTATTTTTGCCGTAAACGTGGAAAATAAAATTATTATCACTATTGATAGCTGGATTATTCATATTATTCACAGTGCTGACTTCTGTGGTACTTGTTGAATGTGTAAGTTTGCAGTCGTCGAAGTTGTTGATATAGGCAGATTTACTGGTGCGTTGTTGGAGGCAAATGTTTGATTTTCTAAACCAATGGCAGAGTTTCATGCATATTTGCAGCTGTTGACATTATTTCAAGAGATTGGATTTCAAATAACTTTAAATACAAAATAATAATTCAATGAGGATTTTCTTTATTGTTGCATTTACATAACGAACAAGTATTTAAAAATCCGAAACTTAAGTAATGTTTAGTGATAAAATGGTTCAAGCAGTTTAATTAGTTTACTATGTTAAGAAAATCATAAATTTGACAATCTCATTCTTTATATCTAGTGGTCTCATTTTAATGTTGGAAATATTTCATTTCTCTATGAATAAACCATGGGAATATTCCTATTTTTCAATATATGAGTAGAAAATATATTTCCAACACTACAAAAATAATATTGTCACTGTTAAGAATAAAGCTCCTGTTCTAGCCATGTAGTTAACAGTATTTCTTTCATTTCCAAAAGAGCAGAAAGGACATAACCCGAAGCGTCATGATATGTTACCAAAAATTTTGTTTATTGAAATTATTTATATACTTTGAATTTACATTTAGGGGAACTTTACCTAAAACAACAACGGTATAGGTTATATAATATGCAATAAAGTTTATACAATTCGATTTAAATGTAAAACCTTTTTAGGGGCTTAGAAAACTGCAGCCCTCTGAAAATATATTCTTTATGTAGGGTATGGGCAATTATACTATATGTATCATGTAACTTTTCAAGACAAATTATCAAGCGAACTTCTAGCACTTGTAACGAATGTTTCTGAACAAATCACCCTGCACTAGAAGTCGTCGAAAATAACCATCTCTTCTGTTAGAACTTAAGATTATAACGACCTGCGGATATTGTGTAAGAATTCTTGCAGGCAGAATGCAAAGAGTTATTTTGCTTGGATTTTTATGTCTACTAAGGGTAGACGAATCTCCGGCACAATATTCGCTCATAGACGATAGTGCGGTGTTACGTATCACGTCTGGATTTCGGTAAAAAATATTATAGCTATTAAGCTATCAAGGCAACATATTTAGGTACCAAAAATAATTCCTGTTGTAAATAACATTATAACAGGAGTAATATGAAGGATAGCCCCAGAAACCAAAGTAACTTCAGCATGTCAACATATGATATTTATACGCTCATGATGTAGAATATTTCACAGCAATACTATACTGTTGAATTATTGGAATAACTTTCTATTTGGTTTTATTAGTGGTTCTTTCCGTAGAGCGCTAAATAGTTTTATACAAAAGCTAGCTTTAATGCGCTATTGTGATTTGATTACATCAAAGTATCCTAGGTCAGCTTTGCCGTCAGGTGGCCTATAAATTTATAATGCATACAGTTTTATAGTACAAACCGGTCATAAAATGATGGCTTTACTATCGCTCACCAGTAAATATTTATTGATTTTTACAGTTTAAGAGGAGGATATTATATACAATAGTGACTGTGTATTACAAAGTTACATACATTACTATTCAAAAATTCTTATTAAAATTATTTTGGACTTAATTTTTTCGGTTTGTTGTTAAATTCAATAATATGTAGAGTGCCCTTGAAATCTATGTGTCACTGTGTAACCGTGAATAGGCTACTCAAGCTATTTTTTCATGTACAAAAACGCACCGGACAAAGTGTTAGGTTAAAATAATGAAAATTTGGCAATGACAATCAGTTGTCATTTAGTTATAAGCTGAAATATTAATACTTTTGAAACAGGTAGTAATCTATCAGCTAGCCATGATCATATAATTATACAAAAAACTATTATTTTTCAGTGTAGTTTGCCCATCTTCTCAAAGACAGCCATTTTAGTAAAAAATATGTTGTTTCGAGAATTTCAAGAAATCCAGTTTTATATGGAACTATTGAAGATGATATTTCTCTAACGTACAGTGATTTTCTTTTATTTTAAAGATACCCTTTTCTCTGTGTGTAAGTTAATGTAGCACGTAACTAAAGTTCAGAACATAAAATCTTAACAAACGTGTTATGCTGAGACTTCAGGCCGCTAAAGGACTTCCAGCTCTTCTTCAGTGTAATATAGCTTTACCCTACAATATCAATCTTGTTATAAAATATTAACCTAAGTTTATTAATATTAAATGATATATAACAAGAATGTTGATTGGCAGTTTATAAATAAATTTGGATTTTTTGATTTTTGATATATTTTTCATATTTTTTTTGGATTGGTCATACTGTGTGTTTTGTCAAAACAGTACCAATATATAATGCTTGTAACTTATTTGTCGTACAGCTGTATGATCCACTGTTGTGTCTTTTGGGATTACACTACCTATAAAATAATACTAATAATATACAGGGTAAATTAGCGGGTAAATAATATACAGGGTGGCGGTAACTTCAACGGTGGATAGACGGTAACTTTAAAAGTTAAAAAGAATAGTTTTTATTTATTTTTCGGAACATTTGCAGATAGTTTTTTTGAAATTTGGTGTGTTGGCATAAATTTTTATGCCAAAGCGAATGATGAAAGTAAAAAGGGCCGTGACCTTAAGGGTAGAGGATTGGTATTCACAAAACTTTTTTATTTAAGTGAATACAATAAGTTTAACATTGGATGTGAAAAATTACTACTTTAAACTATAAAAGGTACCTAAAGGTAAGTAAAAAGGTAGGTAAAGTAAAAGAGCGTCAACAACTAAAAAAGTCAGTTTTTAATTGTTAAGTTCTAAACCGTTTGAGGTATTAAAAATAAGATAAGTAGTTAAATAAGATGACGGCTTCATATTATTTTCATTTTGCATGGCCTCCCTAGATACTTTTAACTATCGTAAAAATGCACTTGATTAAATAAATAAATTTTGTCGCTAATCGATTTGGACTATAAAAAGTATAAAGAGACGAAAAATTAAGTTAATACGGTAATGCATATGACCATCTATTTTATTTGTAATATTGTACATTGTGATATTTTTTTTTCTGATAAATAATTATCGATGATACCTACACCTTTGCCACTCTAAAGCTGGTAGTTTTTTTTTTATAGCCACTGACATAGGTACTAAATATATATTTTGGTTACATTACCTGAAACGGTTTAAAAATTCAAAATTAAAAACTGTTTTATTTTTTATTTTTAACGCCCTGTAGCTTGACAACGGCTGACGTATTATGTTACCCATGTTTATATAACAAAAAAAGCTTATTCTTGGGCACAGAATACGCCTCTGGATTTTTTACCTCTATTCAGGAAACAAAGTGTATATTTAAATTTCTCTTATTTCTCCCGTTACAATTGGAATGGAATAATATGGAAAGGAATAATTTAAAAATTTATTGTACTAAACTATTACTACTATTTAAGTACTAGAAAAATTGACGAGTCGCCACTGCTTCCGCTCACTGGAATTATAGATATCCGAATATCGACTTAAACAGGATGGAGGTCACGGAGCAGAATATGGCAGAAGAATTAAGTTCTTAATGTTCCTCAATTAACCATTCAGAACCCGTTCAAATGCGACAAAGAAAATGCAGATGGCAACGTTTGGGATTGTGCGGGTTAAATAGAAAGGGATTATCATAGAATTTGTGGAATTTGTAAAGGTATTCATCGGTGACAGTTCTACTATTACAACGACCGCATACATATTACGCCCCGTGCAGTATTAAACTCGAATTAGCTTACTCGTTTGATCTTCACACTCTACAAAGGGACGGTGAACTGCAGGACTCGGTGAATATGAGCTTTTTTATTAATTTATTAAAAGTGATATGAGCAATAGAATGACAGGTTAAATGAATGGAAGCTAGATCATTTTAAGTTACATTTACAGAGTTCATAAAGGTAAAGAGGATGATGAATATCACTGGTTCAAACTACTGTGAAGATTCTGATATTAATAAATGTTTTGATAATACGGGTCTTTCAACGAAAACTTGACCCACTCTATAATTATAAAACCGAAAAAAAAATTGAATTCACCGAGACCCGTCGATTTCTGTTCTTGGGGGGATTTTTGACAGTCAAGCCAAGTTGATATGTTCATCCCCCAAACTCCTAACAACCCTAAATTTCAATAAAGTGGATACTCGAAGCGGATGGTTCTTTATGAAACATCGTGAAAATAATTTTTTTGAAAAAAACATTGATCTCATTTAGATGTTCCAAGAAATATATAGAAAACACTCTATATACTAGTATGTCGGCTTGTTAGGCCTTTTTCAATAGAGTAAATGTCTATTACTAAACATTTCCAAGTGCGTTTTCGTTATTTATTTGTTTACAAGTCTACCTACCCCCGATTGATCCTACCATCTGTTAAGGCTCGAGTTTTGATTACATTTTCTAAGAAGAGCGAGGGTGTAAAATCTATCTGATCATTAGTAGTACACGGATTTATAATTAAAGATTTTTTAATTTCTAATTGTTCTAACAGATCTAAGCGTTTTCCTTTCTTTTCACGATGCAGTACCTTTACATTTTTCTGATCTATAAAATGATTGTTTTCTATGCAATGCGTGGAAAATCCTGAATTTTTTGCGTTATTTAATATGGATTTTTTATGCTCCTTTACTCTAGTTTCAATACTTCTACCGGTTTGACCCACATATACGGCATTACCATCCGCGCAGTTAATTTGGTATACCCCGATTGTTTTAATTTATTAACAACAAGCGTCAGAAAGCGTACTATTGGGAGGATTTTGATAAACAACAAAGAAAGGGTTAATAAATTAAAACAATCGGGGGTATACCAAATTAACTGCACGGATTGTAATGCCGTATATGTGGGTCAAACCGGTAGAAGTATTGAAACTAGAGTAAAGGAGCATAAAAAATCTATATTAAATAACGCAAAAAATTCAGGATTTTCCACGCATTGCATAGAAAACAATCATTTTATAGATCAGAAAAATGTAAAGGTACTGCATCGTGAAAAGAAAGGAAAACGCTTAGATCTGTTAGAACAATTAGAAATAAAAAAATCTTTAATTATAAATCCGTGTACTACTAATGATCAGATAGATTTTACACCCTCGCCCTTCTGAGAAAATGTAATAAAAACTCGAGCTTTAACATATGGTAGGATCAATCGGGGGTAGGTAGACTTGTAAACAAATAAATAACGAAAACGCACTTGGAAATGTTTAGTAATAGACATTTACTCTATTGAAAAAGGCCTAACAAGCCGAAATACTAGTATATAGAGTGTTTTCTATATATTTCTTGGAACATCTAAATGAGATCAATGTTTTTTTTCCCAACTTTCAATCTTCAAATAGAACTACCCTCCTTCTCACAGATCATTTTAAAGCCCTTTCCATTGCGAATACACTGGTGCATCGTTTTTGGGAATCGGTTGAGATTTGACAGAGGTATTGGCTAAAAGCGAAATGTTCCGATATTCGTGTACTAATTTCTACAGAAATGCCCACCAATAATAAGCATTTTATCTACTACACAAATCACATTACTTTTTTTAATGTGTCGATCAGTTTACAAAAAAAAAAAAACAGTCTCAAATTAAAAAAGCTGAAGTAAAACAAGAATTATTAGAAGTTGAGGACTGTTGCCTTGATTTTTTAGTGGAAAGGTCAACTTGATTAAGGTCTTGTTGGAAGTGGATGATAGATGATAGGCAGTGTAAAATTTTATTATACAAACTATCCTCTATATATCCTTCCATGGCAGTGGTAGATTTACGACCTTTGTGACGTTTCACAGAAGTCATGTCGTCACTTGAATTATACAAAAGAGTAGCACAGCTTCTTCTAAAACAATGGCCTATAAGAATTAGAGAGTAGCTTCCTATGTTTTACACATAACCTTTTACTCTGCGTTTCTGGCACTTTTAAAGAAAATATGGGATTATAGAATACCTAACTATATTCGTCCAAAAAATAAACGATTCTGGCACATCGTTTCAGGAACTTTATGGATAAAAAGAGGAGATGGTCTTACAGCTCAGAAAAATTTTTTCTCTTATTTTGATCTGACGAATCAGCATATGAAACTTTAAAATATATTTTTGTATTAACAACGTATTCCTTTTAAATAACAATATAGAGAATTTTTGTACAATTAAATCCCACCTCTCTGTCAAATAAGTAGTGGCCTTTTATTATATTTAGTTATAAAGCTTTTTAAGTATATTTACATTTTCTAATAATACAGGAGCTTTAATTTGGTTGAAATTGCTTTTAAAATAAAAATGTTAAGAAGATGACTTTGATATGAAAGCAACATCACTGGTTTTACTTTAATTTATTATCACACATTTTTCCCAAAGTCATATTTCCCATAGTATATTCACAAAGTTAATGCAACAAATTTAGCATATGAGTAGCTATATTTTTTTTACATATATTTTGTTTAATAATCCAGTCTTGATAATAACCTTAAGAGGGTAAAAGGCTTGGTGATTTTTAAAGACAAAATCAGATTTTATAGAGGTAGCAACAATTTTTTTTATTTTAAAATAAAATCAGTGCTACTTTAACTTACTGGAATTCCCTTAAAGTAATTTTGAAAATTCACTTATTTTAGAATTATTAAGTATACTTGGTACATCACTTTCCGGGGTCTATCAGACACTGACGAAATGGGGACACCCTTGCTTCTACCAGTATCTGTAGGGTGTAATAACAAACCAATTCGGAAACTAGTGTGGTGTTTGTGTATATGTAATGAATTACAAGACCGGAGAGCTGCTCTGCCTGCCAGAACTAATTAATGCAGTAATTTGAAACTGCACCTTTGATTCGCTTGCTGCGTGCATTAAGTACTGGCTCACTAGATGCTACCAATTTAATTTCTGTTGCAGGTACAACTGTTTTACTTGTCTGTTTGATGCAGATAAGTCACTACGAACTGGAGCTCTACAAAGAAAAAGTTTATGAAGTTTGTTGGGCATAGATCAAATAGGCGCCCTAATTAATTGACTACTAATTAAAATTAGAAAAGCATCACTGGTAGAAACAACTTGTTGAAAATGACTAGTAAGATGCAAGTTTTTGAAAATATCAACTATTTATTTTGGCATGTTGTATTTATTATACAGTGTGACCCAAAATGACGGAAAAGAAATCTTATTTTTTCTAGTTGAGATTAAAAAAAAAGTCTGAAATAGGTCAGTTAGTATATAAAATTTGTCATTTTTCTGCATATTTCCTATTTTTTTTAGCCAAGTTTCATGGAGCTATAGGTAATATAATTGACATTCTTTTAAGTAGGACGCTCTACATTTCGTAGTATAAATAGATAACCTTTCTCGAAACGGATTCAGCGATATAAGGTTATACCTATGCGAATAAACTAATAAGATTTCTATCTTTGTCAATATGCGCCAGGCACGTACAATTTGAGTGAAAAATAGTGCGCTCGGCGCAGGTTACAGTAAATTATAGTAAATTTATCAGACTGGTTTAACCATCATCATTGAAATCAGAGTTGTGAACACTCACGATCAGTTTATTCCAAGATGCTACAGACCTCACCAATCAGCATCATAGTCGTATATCTAGTTATCTTTGTCAGTGACCCTCAAATGAGTGAAATGGAGGTATTTTATTTAATTTTTATTTTATTGCTTGCATTTAGTGCTCGAGTTAATTATATTATAACAGTTATCTTGTATTTTAAATGTTATAAAAGTATTGTATGCTATTCATGGCGAACCAGGTCCTATGCTTTCGTTCTATCTTGAAGTCAATTTCAAATATTGTTCAAATAGTTCTACTTTTCATTTTGTTACACTAAATGTTCAAAGTTATCCCCATTGACCAATGCACAATGCCCAATTCAGCTACATTTTGAATAATAAAAGATGTTTTTTTAAGGATGATAGAACTTTAAACTTTAAAAAAATATTAAAGAAAATATTTTGTGATTAAAAACAGCATTGCTTTGAGCTGTTTTAATTAAAAAGATTGAGTAACATATCAGATAATATCAATTTCCTATTTCCTACTTTGAGTTTACATACAATTGTGCGAAATTTGAATAATTTTTGTTTATATTTCTTTCACATTTTAGGTTGCTAGCTGCGCCAGTTCAAATTGAGGGTGACGAGAAAACCACTCTATCTGCATTTTCAGTTACCGCACAGATTTTCGCTGCTAAAATGGAGCTCCTCGAGTGCCTCTATGCTGCTCCAGAGGGTCCTGTGGAATATGTACCTTTGCTAACCTTTGAGGATACTGCTTCTGTTTCAACAGCGAGCCCTATCACTGCCAAACCTAGCTTTAAAATGAATTTTAAACATATCGAAAAGACTGTAAAGAAGGGTGCTAGAAGAAATAGTGGTCCTAGAACTGACATCTCGTAAGTAATATCTTCTTAAGAGTGCATTTGCACTCCCTTGTTGAAATAGTCAAAAGATGAATTTTGCAGATTTAGATTTTGTATTTTTTTACTATTCATTTTATAGAATTCTTATTTTTTCATATATTCTATATTTCTTTTAGTATATCTTTGAATGAATGTTCTGTGGAATTTGACATTTCCATTGTGGACAGAATAACTGCTTTCTTACATCCTCCTACAATATGTGTCATGGAGAAACGTCAATATAATATGTGGGATGTCCGACCAGAACAATTTCAAACCAAAACTTCCTTAGAATCGAAATTGGACATTAAAATTACATCACCCGCTCTTGATATAAAATTAAGGTCAGTGAAAAATACTGTAGTTATTTACTATAGATTTGGTAAGAGTTATAAAATTTATAAAAGAAGGAATTCAGATTGTTTATATTTTGGAATATACGATTTTTTTTAAAATGCCGAGATGCTATTTATTTGGAAAAATATTTGCGTTTATGTACTTATGACAAAATAGCGCGTTGTTACCTGAGTTTCTAGTATGTTATGTCATTGACCAAAATATATTTCTTGCAAGTGATTCACATAATTATGTTCATTTAATAGATATATGTCAGTAATATAATATTAATAAGTCATTAATTTTGGGTTAGTTTAGATAAAATTAAATTATTACTATTTATTATTTATTTTTATTTCATATAAGAAGCCAAATATAAAATAAATACACCAACAACGCAAATAATCTGAATTTTATTAGTTAACCCACTTTATTTATTTTTAATTTATAGCTTAAATTTACATTTTTTGCACAAATTTGACCAATTTGCAACATTACTATACAATTACTAGAAATCCTAAAAGGTTACCCTTTGGTTGATCCTTTTTGTGATATCTTCAAACGTTTCTTTCACCCCTAATTCTCAATTTTTCAAAATTGAGGTTTATCATATTCTGAATGTTGTAAAAGGTGTTTTTTAAGGATGATAGAACTTTAAACTTTAAAAAAATATTAAAGAAAATATTTTGTGATTAAAAAAGTAATATTAATTAAAAAAACAATCTATTACATTAAACATTTAAAAATTATTTGCGGCATGTGGCCTCCGCGGCTGTCCGCAAGATAGCGTATTCTTTTGATCCAATTTTGGTTGACTTTTTCGAGCACTTCTGGTCGTATGTCGTGAATAACACGAACAATGTTGGCTTCTAAGTCTTCAATTATTGCTGGTTTATCAGCATAAACTAATGACATAGCCCCATAGAAAATAATCTGCGGGCGTCATATCACAGGCCCTGGGTGGATAGTTAACAGGTCCATTTCTCGAAATTAATTTGTCACCAAAATTTGTTTGTAACCACACTTTCACGTACAGCGGTAATATTCCTTTCATTACGCACATTCCTTCGACGCATTGGTGTTTTCAAATCATGTAGAGAGTATGTGGTACGAAATCTATCCACAGTACGATGGTACGATGAATAAATAGCTCAGATGAACGATCATGTGGGCCATAAAATTCACGAAGTCTTCTATGCGTTTGGCGAACCGACGAATGATTTTCAAAGTAAATTTGAGGAATTTGGTAGCGTTGTTCAAGAGTGAATCTATTCATGATGATTTGCCAAGGTATACTGATAATAAATTTTATAAACAGGGTCAGACTAACTGTTCAGTCTGATAGTAGTTGTCATATACAGTTCTATCAAACCTAAAAAAACACCCTTTATATGGTGTTAAATTTGGGACTTGTTTACATACATACACTTTGGTTTTTAGATAACCTCACAAAAAAATCTAGTGTAGTTAGGTCAGGGGAGTATGGTGGTCTTTCAAGCCGTCCTCTTCACATCGAATTGGGTATTCTGCAATGGTTAATTAATTACACTTGCTGTAATAAAATAATTAGCTACACAATTTTTTATATTTTTTTATGGCTATGGCAAAAACTACATTTAGTACTATAATTTCTAGTAATAGTTTCAGTACTACATTTTCATACCAGGCCGCGTATTGCTAAAAAACAGCGAATTTTGTGACGAAGCCATCAGGCATATCAAAAATAAGAAATAAGATAAATAAATTAGGTGTATAGCCTGGTCATCATCTCTTTTACAGTACCTAAGATAAAAATTAAGTAAAAGGTAATGTTATACAGGGTTCAATCAGATGCATTCAATATCGGCCCTATTAAGAGTAGGTACTGGAAAAAAACTTTCATAGGTGTGAGATATAGTGTCAAAAGGCGCACATTTTATTTGAATAATTAATATTTTGAAATATACAGGGTGACTTACTACAGAGGAGCGCTGACATTGAAGGAGCGCCTTCAAAGTAATTTTTTTAAAGCAGTTGCTATAAATATTTTAATATTTTTGAAATCACAGGAAAATTCTCTTTTCAACGATGTGCCCATTTCTGGTTTTTGTTGCGGCGTTGCCGAGTTATTCAAAAATAATGTGAAAACTTTGGTAGGGACAATGTTCAATAAATAAACCTGCTATGTAAAAATTACGGTCAACTAAGAATAATATTTTGTGATTATGCCAAGGGACCTACTTAAATGTTGCAACTACCGATTAATGATTGTATTACAGAGGGTGTTTTTTGCATAAATACCAATTTTGTAAATTTCGAAGAGCATATTTTTTTAAACGAAACATTCAGTAAGTATATTATTTTATTTTTCAATTAGTACGTTAATTCTTTACAATTTTCATGAAATATGTCCTATACCTAATTCAATATTTTCAGAGATATTTACAGTTTTTTAAGATTTTTCTAGGCGTTTCAGATTGTTTGCGTAAAAATTAAGCATTTGGATAGTTTCTTAAAATTAATTTCATAATTTTAAGGGATTAATCTCAATAATTTTGTTAATTAATGTCCAAACAGACATAATCTCCACTTTTATCCCACAGTGGTCAGTAAACATATTTTTATAGAAAGCTTTTTCCAGTATCCTTTATAGGGTCGAAATTGGACTTTACCGCACTAATTTGCAGCCCTGTACATTTCACATTTATAAATATTTAATATTTAAATATGCCTTGCCAGAAAAGTATTTTAGCCCAACTACAATTATTTCAAAAGACAATATTATGATTAAAATTATTTATAGTAATTACCATAACTCTTTAAAGTAAACCGTCCTTAGTAACCTGTTAGAGCCCGCATAATCATTTCTCTACAGAAATTACGGAAACATTGCTTCGCAAATTATCCGTAAAAAAAGTCATTAGCGCACGGCAAAACATTCTAAGTGAATTCTGCAGTAATTTAATTTAATTAGCCTAATTTAAATTATTTAGAATGTTATACGACGCAGGAGGAAATTGTGTTTTGTCGTGACAAGTAACAACTACAATAAACTTAATTCACAGATTTTATCGTAAAAGAACGCAAATGTCCTTATAATGATTGAAAAAGAAAAAACAGAGGAAAAAACTCGCTCTATATTTGCTACCAGCGATCGGGTACAGTGAAAATGTTCACCTGTCATCAGAAGCAAGGCCAGCTTGATGGCAAGTAATTATCCAGGTGCTATTTCTGAGCATAATGAACTGATGCCTGGAATATTTTTAGCCTTAACTGGGGATGCATGAAAATTGAAATATTAATTTATGTAATTGTTTTGAAAAAACATTGATCTCATTTAGATGTTCCAAGAAATATATAGAAAACAATCTGTATTTCGGCTATTCGGCTTCGTATTTCGGCTTATTAGGCCTTTTTCAATAGAGTAAATGTCTATTACTGTCAGTAATAGACTCTTAGTCAGTCAGTCAGTCAATCAGTACAGTCAGTAATAGACATTTACTCTATTGAAAAAGGCCTAATAAGCCGAAATACTAGTATATAGAGTGTTCTCTATAGTATATAGTATATAGAGTATATAGAGTGTTCTCTATATATTTCTTGGAACATCTACATGAGATCAATGTTTTTTTTCATAACAATTATTTTCACGATGTTTCATAAAGAATCATCTGCTTCCACTATCCACTTTATTAATGTATGTAGCTAATCAGCTAATTCAGGGATGTCCAACTTCAAGTGGCCCAAGGGCTGCTGTAAATAAAATTGCGGTTGTGAGGACCTCATAATATAATACTTCGCATGCAACTTTATCAATGATTTGTAATAGGTAATAAAAACCTGGGTTGTTTGTATATTTATTTTTATTTAATCAAAAAAATAACGAATATACAAAAAAAAAATTGTGGGAAGCTTGGGAATGTTGGTTTTCACTAACCAGTGTGTCAATATTAACATTAATATTTGTTGTTGACAAACGAAGCAACTGAGTAAGAAGTGACTTATCAGAGAGGGAACACTTATATTTCGTTTTATAAATTTCATGTTGGAGAAGCTGCTTTCACAAAGATACGTGCTTCCTAGCATTGAGCCCATTATAATGCCTAAGTTTCACAAGTTGAGGTAACGTTGTCCTGAGATTAACTTAAAAAAGTCCAACCCTATTTGAGATCTTCCCTGAAAAAAAAAGGTCTCACTGCAAATCACACAATTCCAGTTGAAGGTTTGCTCTACTTACGTTCTCAACAGAAATAGCAAGTGGCTGAGTAAAAACTAAAATTCCTTCTTCGATTTTCTTAAAGTCGCTAAATCGGTTTTCGAATTCTTCTGCAATTAGATATGCCAATATATTTTATATAAGTTAAATATAAAACTTTCTCAAAATCCTTCATTTCTTCAAAGTGCTCTTTACAGTTTAGAAAAAATTAAAAATCATGTTTTTCTAGTGAAAACTTGAAAAATTTCATTTGTTTTTAAATCTTCTTATGTAACCATATAAATTACTTTCCTTGTAGCTTTAAATTTAATTTGTTAAGGTGAGACTTTAGGTCTGTTAAAAATGTAAGGTCATTTTGCATCTACAATTTGATTGTAGATTGTAGAATAGAAAAAAAATTAAAGTCATGCTAGATTATAGTTCAATTAGGGTTCTACTTTGAGAATCTTATTTCTGTCTGACCAAAATATATTTTATTGAACAAACATACGGGTAAATATTATTACTGAAAAAGCACTATATTTTTAATTTGTAGATTAGAAATTGTCCATTTCGTTACCAATAAAAGTTCATTTGGAAAAAATTAAACAACTTTTTAAATAGTTAGGCAGAATTAAGTTAATTGAACTGATCTTTTCGCCTTCGATCAAAATTTTATTTTGAATATTTTTCTTCAGATTAAGGCAGGCAAAAAATAAACAATCATTTACTAGTCCTTTTAAAATCACTGGAACTCTTAAGTCATTATTTTTCTGATACTGCTAAAATAGCTCTAATTATTTTTACAATGCAACTGAAAATTACTTGACGCATTAAAATGCCCGTTATTAATTATGTCCCATTAAAAACGTCCCTTCTGAATAGAGAAGAACCAAGAGGAAGTACATTGCAGTAAAATATTATTAATTGCTATTAATTTAAAAAAATATTAATGTTTAATGCTGCGCTAAAAGAAAGGAAGGGTGGGTAATGTTTCGTTTGTAAAAACTTGAAATATTATTTCATCATAACATAAAAAGAGGAAATTATGATTCTTTTAGACTTATTAACTTCTTTATGTTCTACTTTATCCCAACTTAGCAAATAAAACCAAGAATTATAACTGAGATTTTTCCATTTATTTGGTATGATAATATACCAAAGAAAGGAATTTATATTTAAGAAATTGCGAGAATGGGTGTTAGTTATTGTAAGTAAATCAGAGGTATAGTTTTAGGGCTACAAAATGAAACTATGTTAAGGTTTCTCTAGAAATTACCAGAGTAACAAAAAATATAACAAAGAAAATTATAATTAACAGCACAAAAAGCAGTAGCCAAGGATATTTATAAGTGACTGTCATAGTATACTATACATTCATTTGTTATAGTTGTATCGTGAGATGGAATGCCTACACCATCCTTTTTGTCATTTTTTACACAAAAAACCGTATACAAGCCGTATATAAAAAAAGTTCATGGTTTATGGTCTTCATCAGAAAAGTTTTCATGGGCACATCAAAATCATAAGAGCCGTTTTCAAAATATATGTTCTCAAAGAACTCCGTTTCTCCTCTTCTTTCAAGACAATGTTGGTCTCGGCAGAAGCCGAGAACTCGATGATAAACATTGTCTTGAGCTGGTGGTCGAGGAAGACTACATCAGGCTTATTGGCTCGAATCTGCCTGAGCGTGGGAAATGAGTATAGTTCCAATAAATTCGGCACTTTTCATTTCCCACAACGGACTGAATATACCCGAAACGTATGGCAGCACTGGTGTCTCGTCTATCTCATACGAGTGTCATAGAAAGTAGTAAAGCACCCGTAAAGCCGCATTATGTCTATGGATATAGGCCGAGACTGCATATGCCGGACAAGCGGAGAGCAGATGCATAATTGTCTCCGGCGCCCTATGGCAGGCCCTGCAGTTGACATCAGGGACCTCCATACCCACGACACGTCTTCGATAGACGAGGGTGTTAAATACACCATCCAACTAATTATTATTATTATTATTAGTATAATTATTATTATTATTATTATTATTATTATTAAAAAATGGACACTAACGACAAAACTTTTCGTCTGCTAAATATTAATTAAAATGTAATTGCATTTTGACAAAATAACAGTGTAATCATTTAAGCCATGGAAAGAAGTACGTTTATATCAGCTGAAACTGCGTTTCTTGAATTTATTTCCAAATATCGATTTTGAAAATGCTTCCGTTCATTACTTCTTAAACTATAAAATCAGTAACAGCCCCACAACTAACAGCCATGAAACGTCGACCAAACT
Source organism: Pogonocherus hispidulus (assembly GCA_963924545.1). Lineage (NCBI taxonomy): Eukaryota > Metazoa > Arthropoda > Insecta > Coleoptera > Cerambycidae > Pogonocherus > Pogonocherus hispidulus. Next base: position 83,919,740 of record OZ004693.1, read on the forward strand.
TTAAAACTGCAACCCGTCGTAACACTTGAATTACGTAAGTAATTACCAAACACCGAACAGTAATGTTTTGGTAAACTAAAATAGCAACACGCGAACACCTGTGAACATGGAACTCATTACCAAGGACTTTATGGGACGGTTATTCGGCAATAGGATCTCTTATTCGTTCCTGGAGGAGGGCTCTATCCGGCTGGCACTCCAGTTTTATGATAATTCCTGTTTAGCACTGGCGTAGGCAGAGGGCTGAATAGCTATATGTAAAGGCTTTGACTTTGATGGACAAAACTAAAATATTTTAACTATGTTGTAGCAGTAAAAAGATGAGCACATATAAATTATTGTACTACATAATCAAAAGAAATATAGCTGGTAGTTATATTGTAGTATAAAGCTACATAAAGGGTGTCCCACTAAGAATGGAAACACTCGCGTACAAAATTTGTTTATGAACCGATTTGAACCGGACTTTTTTCGAAAGATAGATCTCGAAAAGCTCTATGTTGATACACAATTTAAAGTCGAAATTTTGATTTTCAATGCCTACTACGAATTTTTTTTATGTGAAAAATAGCAAAATTTTGTTAGCGATTTTTTTTATAAAAAATCTGACCCTCGAATGCATTAGTACCAATTTTTGCGAAAAAACGTTTGTTCCTAAAAATGTTATGACAATATCGGCATCACCAGTGTTTGCCTTTAACGGTGAACCTATTCGTTTATAAAAATCGAATAGAACCCAAAGAGAAACACAATTAATAAGCACCATAAAACCCAGTATACACAAAATAACCAAAAATAACTCTAATATAAACACCAATTGATAGGTAATTTCGTCAAATTATTACTATTTCGTGGTTATTATGCCAAAACTTATAATATTACCTTCTTAGATAAAAAATAACTACATTATAATTTTTTATTCAAAAAGTGTGAATCAATATGACATACTCCTTATTCATTTTTAAAAATGAAATTTTTTAATCATTACCTACTTTTTTATCAATTGTTGTTTATATTAGAGTAATTGTTGGTTATTTTGTGTATACTGGTTTTTATGGTTCTTATTAATAATTACACAAGTGTTTAAGTTGTTTAATTTTGTTTCTCTTTGGGTTCTATTCGATTTTTATAAAAGAATACCGGTACGGTTCACCGGCAAAGGCAAACACTGGTGATGCCGATATTGTCATAACTTTTTTAGGAACAAACTTTTTTTTGCAAAAATTGGGACAAAGGTATTCGAGGGGCTCCTAAATCCAGTGGTGTAGTCAGATTTTTTATAAAAAAATCGCTAACATAATTTTGCTATTTTTCACTTAAAAAAAAATTGTAGTAGGCCTTGACAATCAAAATTTCGTATTCAAATTTTGCTTTTGGAAAACATAGAGCTTTTGGAGATCTATCTTTTAAAGAAAACCCGGTTTAAATCGGTCTATAAACAACTTTGGTACGCGAGTGTATCCATTCTTAATGGGTCACCCTGTATGAACGTTATTCTTCGATAACCTCATAAAAACTATAAAAAACTAGATAAATCATTTTAAATTTGTTTAATTTTAACCACATTAAATAAAAGATATTTCTGCACCTAAAATCCCTCACAACATATTTTCAGATAAAACAATTCAATTTCAATTAAAAACTTAGTAAAATTATATAATATACTCGAAACAAGAATCCAAGCGATACACGTATAAAAGATCCACAGTGCTGTTTGTCACAAATATAAAAATATATATAATTTTGATGTATCTTAACATCTTGAAAAATGGGTTGGAACCTTTGGTGTGAAGATAACACTCACGTATATTTTTCCACATAACACCAAAACACTATACTGCACTCGACGCGCGTTTTCTCAACCAAGTTGGCACCAACTGGACATGATTAAAACTAAACCTATGCCACTAAAGTCGGGGATTTACGAAATTAGCTGTAAGACTGCAATCAAAAGTATGTTGGACAAACTAGAACGTCAATTCAAACTAGATTCAAGAAACATATGGCTCATCTCAAATATGGTAGAACAGATAAGTCTAGAGTCGCACAACATGTGTTTGAGAAGAACCATAAGATAGATAGTAGCAATTGAAGACTAATTAGGAATGTAACAAATTCTAGACAGCTATATGCATTTGAGAGTTTGGAAATAGCAAAGTATGAAAATAGTATAAATATTGACAGAGGGCCAATTCCATATAGCCCGCTTTATTCGTTAGTAAATAACGGGTAACTGATCCGTCAAGACGGTTCGCTGAACGGTAAAAATAGTTATGTGGTTTAACTTGATTGGCGAAACGCGCGTCGATTGCAGTATAGTGTTGTAGTGTTATGTGCAAAACTATGTCAGTGGTATCTCAACTCGTTGATGGCGTCATGATTACATAATTAAAAGGAAACAAATAATGTTTTAGCTGCGTTAGCGTCATATACTATTAATTTTATAACTGATATCGTGCACCGTTTGGATTCTTGTTTCGAGTATACAATTGGTATTAGACTTTACTTTTAAACCCTAGTAGTAATAATATAAAATGAATTTACTTTAAAAAATCTGTAATCTGTAACATTTCAGGTCATTATGCAGCCAAGTAAAATATTGATGTAATTTTTTGGTAATTACAATATTTTAAAAGTGACGATCGAGCTTCAATGGGATACACTCAGATAGGTATCTATTTATGAGGAAGAATAATGTAGACTTGTATATCTACATAGATATACAGTCACCCATTGAAGATATCAGATGTCTCAGTAAACGTTTTGCATGTAGGTATCCGACTTACGAGCGCCCAGGTTGCAATCCTAAATCACAAGATAATTTATTTAGTCTCATAATTAAATAAAAGTACTTTGGTAGTTTAGTTCTATTAATAACTACTTATTTTGACTTTTATTTAAAGTTTAATATAAGTTTATTTCCTAATTTTTACAGGACAGTATATGGATAAACAATAATAGCATTGGAACACACCCCCAATGATAAAATATACTTTTTAGTTACATTCTCTAACTTGCAATTTCTTTATTTTAAATGATACAATTTCATATGCATACATACAATTTGCTATTGCCCATAAAGTGAAAACGTATTATTAATAATTCGTATAGCCCCCTGCGACAGGCTGTGGGATGGAAATACACGTCATTATTATGTTCAGGGAATAAGCTTTGTTCACATCCAATTAATATAACAGAAATTAACGTATCCAGAAATTTACGTAACAGAGATAACCTCGTATGCATTCACAATCACGTATGTGATGTTAATTTCGATAATACTACGCAGTCCTGGTCAGATCGGAATTAGAGAATGAAAGATGACGGAATCGATAGAATAATATAAAATCTATCAAAGAGCATATTTTAGACATGTTGATGTGGTTGAGAATTAACCTGATACAGCACGTGAGACGAAAAAATTACAGAGCACAGCGCGTGGTTTTGAGGTGGTGCCTGCTTATTGGTGTAATAATTAAGACTGCAGTGAGAGAGAGTTTCTACGAGAGGCAGCGAGGAATTAACCAACACAAATTATAAATCCAGAAAGTTGGGGTTGGGTCAGCGTAGATACAGTGTATACAGATTTTATCCGCAACACCAATGTAGAATTTTACAGGGTGGGTCGATTTTATTGTCAATTTTTTTCAGAGTAGGGGAAGACTATAGATACACATATGGAGCATATGGCTAAGAAGATAATGTTATCTCCTAGCTTGCTATGATTTTTTAATAATGATTATTTTGGAAAATCGTATTAGGGATTTTTTTTATTAGATATTTGACAGCACTGCGTTGTTCAGCACCATTTAAACCCAAATAATAGTTTCATTAATTTATGTCGTTGCATATTTTTTTTAATATTCCCTCAAAATCGCAAAAACTGAAAACTCCTATTTTAGTTTGAAAATAATGTTGAAATATAATGGTACTCTGCTCTCTACTGTTTTTTATTTCTTAACATGATATTTCAACCTTTTTAGTTTGTATTCAATTATTTTTACTAATTTCTAAAAACCCAATATTTTCAAATTAAAATAAAAATTTTCAGTTTTTGCGATTTTGGGGCACTATAAAGAAAATATGCAACGACATAAATTAATGAAACTTTGGGTATTTGGGTTTTAAATAGTGCTGAGTAACGCAGTGTTGTCAAATTTCCATAAAAAAATCCCTAATGCGATCTTCCAAAAAAATCATAGCAATCCACAAGATAACATTATCTCTTTATTAATGTTGCGAATGCCAATATTTTTCAGAGTAGGGAGTCCATAGACACACGTATGGAATATGTTGATGTTCCAGACGTGTGTTTATAGACTCCATACTCTGAAAAAAATTGTCATTAAAATCGACCCACCCTGTAAAATCCTACACTGGTGTTCCGGATCAAATCTGTACACACTGTTTATCAGAAAGTATAATCGTTTGTTTTTTGAAAAAAATTTGAATGCGCATGTTTCAGCTGGGCTGGATTCTTATTTTGTTTTATTTAACAGTATCCACATTAGGCGCAAATGCGGCCCGCGAAATAATAATATGCCGCCCCCTCTCCCACACAAGTATCAGACTTTCGGGCTAATCCTTGTGATTAGAATGAGGGGTAGAGATATTATTATTATTATTATTATTATTATTATTATTATTATTATTATTATTATTATTATTATTATTATTATTATTATTATTATTATTATTATTATTACTATTATTATTATTATTATTTACATTTCTTTATATAAGGAGTGCCCTCTTTTAACAAACTGAAAAAGATATAGTCAAGCTTTGTCTCTGTATCTAACTCAGTGACTCAGAAGGTCATTCAGAATTTCCTCATCGACATCAAAGGAGCCGACAATAAGTCTCCTTACTTTTTGATATATTGGCATTGGCACCCTTAATTTTCATTGTGAAGACCTGCGTATGTTCCAGTGCATTTCAACTTTTCTTAACTATGTCCTTACGTTAATTTCTGCTACGTTAATTGGATGTGAATGATACGTTACTTATAGTAGTGTCCAATAATATTTAGTTATTTTTAATCTGACTTCAGACCTGCAAATGTTTTAATTATTGTATTCTACAGAGCATTTTTTATTGAATCTTACTTTTTCGGAATCTTGGAACGGCTTTCAAGTTGATGGATACTGGATTTTTATGATATCTCCGTATGAAACCCCGAGAGAGGTGTTCCGATGAAAATATTATCTGTCGGAAACTATAATCATATTTGTGGAGAATTTGGTCAGCAATTTTCCAAAATATGAAGCTGTTGAGAAGGAAAAAGGTTCTGGTAGGGTAACGAAGACCTGTTTTAATTGAAACAGTCACACAGCAAATTGACGAGACTGCGAAAATATTCATAATTAGATCCTTACAAACATTTTTTCTCTTAGAAACTATTAATATATTCTATATTTAATTTCTAAACTATTTTAAGTATAATGTATTAAATTTTGTTTTTTACGGAGTGGTTTTATCTTCATGGTATATTAAATCCAAGAGTGTAAGACTGAAATACAGCTGAAGCTCTCATTCATCCATAAAAAATAGCATCTTTGATGGGAATAAGTTGTGGTAAGTTGGATACACCAATATGATTCGAAGCCACGCTAACTGAAACAAGATACAGAAACAAATAATGATTGTAACTTTTCTGAAGGATTTCATCCTGCAGCAAGATACTGAAACCAATAATTATTACAACCTATCTGGAGGATCCCATTCTACATTTGCTTTTATAGACAGCTGACCTTTCAGGTATAAAAATATTTAAAACAAAAGAATATTTCAAAATGAGTTTAACACAATTCTGATTTAATCTTGTAATTGCATTTTCAATTTCAAAACATCGTCATCATCATAACATGCCTTTTCCCTAAAACTATGTGCGGATAATAATAAGTAAGAATTTTATTTTCCTTATTTTACATGTATAGGAATCATCTAAATATATGTCTTAATGTTATTGACAAATTTACAGTTTTGTGAAACGTTCTTCCGCATATCTTGAGGTATCCTCAATATGTCTTGTTCTATGTAGACAACATTAAATTTGAGGGTATCTATTTACAAAAAAATGTATCTACCTCAGCATGCCTAAGTGTAGAATAGTTGGAAAGTACACGGCGGAAGTAAAGTGGAAGTAAATGAATATATATTTACAAATGCATAAGAGTGTCCGTTGTTATTTCCTGTTTCACAATATACTCATACAAATAATGAAAATCTAAGGAAATAACACTCAGAAAATGGAAGGCAGTTTCTAGCTAAAATGAATTGGAAATATATGCAACGGCTTTCACTCCAAAGTGGAGATATATATTTAAATAAAGTGCAAGCACATATATGCACCTTGTGCCCTTTTGCACGGAGCAAAATGAATAATGTAAAAATTTTCTGGCAAAGAGTAAACGTTTGCCGAGGTTTATTCGCTTTAGTGTCTCGAGCCAGTAGGTGCATATGAAAATTTAAAACGGATTCAGCTTCCTGGAGCTCCGACTCTACGTAAAGCATGATCAGGAGGGGCTTTTGATGTTACCAATAAAACACCTACCATGTAAATCCCTCCTCTTGTATGCATGGAACTTCAGGCCAATCAAACTTAAAGTTAATACTTCATAAAAACCGTGTATTCGCTCCAGCACTTCTATTTATCATTGAGTAATAAGAGTGTGGCTAGGCTGCCTCCCCTGATATGAACTCGGTTACGTTATAACAGTAAAATTTTAAATTTACGATATTTTACTCCCGAAACCACGTAATACGGCCATCAATACGCCCTTGATATATGCAGGATAAACAGGGTATTTTGTAGAGCACAAATTTGTGACCTTATAAAGTTACCAATATGATTGAAACTAGGTTATAAATACAGAGCGGATATCGTAGACGGCTTCCAAAGAACGTAGCTTAATATTTTCAAACAGAATTATAGTTGAAAATAGGTCTAGGTAAATTTTATTAAATTGTAAGTTCCACTTACAATTTAATATAAGCGAAATTCGACTAGTTTCAGTGACACCATATAACGACAAATTTCGTTATTTAAGATTTATAGGTAAAGGTACAAAATATACTAATAATTGACGGCACGTTGGGCGGCGTCAATTGTATAAGGATACTTCTCTTAAATTATTTTATTAGCAAGCAAAAAGATACTTTACAGTGTTGAAACTCTCTATCAAGGGTGAGCAGAGTGAAGTACTGCAGGGTTATTTATTAGCTGCCAAACTTGGGCGCCATCAATTGATCTTTTTTGATGGTATTGAGTAAAGGTATAGTTCCTGTCTAAGTGAAGACAATTGCAAAAAAACCCTTGACAAGAACAAAATTAGTTTTTAATGTAATGATATCCAACTATACATTTACGAAAGCTACACACACAACCGAAACATATATAAAGTTACATATTATAACAGACACTCTCAAATTTATAAACAAGAGAGAGGATTTTGCTGTACTAAGCTCTACAGAAAAAAGGTAAGTTTTAGATATTTACGGTCCGCGAGGTAACGGTAAGGGCCCTTAAAATCTTTCGCACACACGACCTATGCATAGGTAAATTGGTAGAATAAGGCACGGTACGGTATACGTAAAGTGTTCAAGAAGCACTTCTGAAATAGGTAGATAGTAAGGTACTCACATCAATTAAAGGTGGTGCAGAACTTAACGTTTTTCATACGTCTGCTGTCCAGTTACAACTAACTCGTACTAAACGATCGTTTTTCCCCTAATCACTATAGAAATGATCAGTTTTGGAGTTGCTGATTTATTACACTTTTAATATTTGGTTTCATCACCTTTTTCCATGCAAAAATTCAGAGCGGCCTAATTCACCAACTGTTCTGTAATACCATTCTTCGCTATTTTTTTCCTTCCTCTCCAATCCCACCTCATTCTCTTACGTCACCCATCCGCTTCCGTTCTTAACACGAGATGGAGTCGCTATATTGTTTTGAACTTTCGATTATGCAAACCTAGGACTATGTATTTAGATAGATATAGCGCACAGACACATATATCGAAGTTAGGATTATAATCACTTAATATACACCGGATACATATAATACTCTAAATACAGGGTTGTTGTTTAACAAAAAGGTAAAAAGCACAGAATGAGATAAGAAATAGTAGTTTAGATTAACCAAGAAAGGTATTTTATTAGTTTTAAAAACGAGACCGTTACAACCACTTTCAGAGGGCAAGACAGCTTATTTAAAATATGCGGTGGACGGTACTTATGACTTGAAGAAAAGTCAAAAGTATAAAATAAATACGTTAGCATGACAAATTATCGAAAATAATTTTTCCACTTTTTTGCCTTAGAAGCATGTTCTAGATCTAGTTTGTTTTACGACTTGTTTATCTTATTCTTTAAGAATATTTATTAAGAAAGATAAAAGCGGGTATATTATATAATATTATAGGTGTTTCCAACAGACCGTAGCTTGCTTTGCACTAAGAACCCTAGAACAAATATATATAAGGGTTCACCTATATATCGAATGATTCATAATCATTCTCAAGTAGAATCAGAGCTTGATATCCTGTTTTTTAACATTTATGACATAAAAAGAAAATTTCATATTTGTAATTCTTAGATTGTAGTAGTTTTGTTGTTTTTAGTGTAATTTTTGTATTTTTAATTTTGTATTTTTAATGTGACTTTATGCTTAAAATTAGTTATATGTTTTTTCTGTATTATGTATTATATTTTATGTAACTCAAAGTATTGTAGCCATTAGATCGGAAACTTATTCTGTAATCGTGTTTTTTGCTCATTGGATATTTTAATAAAAATAAATAAATAAATAAATTTAAGTTATTTCAGTCGAGAAGTCAAGTGATGTGGTTATCAAATACCCTCAATATATGCAGAATAAACAAAGTATTTCGTGGATCAGGAATTTGGGACCTTATATAATACTGAGAGATCCCTAAATGACCTCTTAATATCCCTCAACAAATATCAAACACGAATGAATGGTATCGCAGTAATCCAATTTCGTGTGAGCTTTGAGCTTTGGGGATTGCTACATTGTAACATTTACCACAGCGCAGTTTTATTTGCAGATAACAGGAATTTGGTGATAATGGAATGAAGACGGGATGGCTGTAAAATGTAAATAAAACTCAAACTGTAATTAACAACAGCAAATGGATAATAGAGATAAAATTTATTTGCTGCTGGTTTTGGTAGTATAGTGTATACAGGCTGTTCCATTTTAGGATGAGATTCACATGGTATTTAGTAGATACTATGATAAACTACAGTCGGTGATATCATATTTATTATATGTATTTTATGGAAAAATATATTTCACAGTACAAACGATTTTTAACATTGGAAATGTTTGTGTTCGTATATTTTATTTATTTATTTATTTATTTATGGTTACACTACCCAACAGGTTGAAACCCAATTACAGGGTAGGAGAGTACACATACATGAACATATATCAGAGTACAATAAAAAAAACAGTAAATAATACAATACAAACAAAAAAACAAAATTAAGTTAAGAAATGAGGACAAAATTTAAGATCAACTTCAAACTAATATACTACTTTAGTCACTTAATTAACTTGGATTTAATATCACTAATTTTACAATTAAATAAATCAACATCACTGAGCAATAAATTACAATTACTACACGTTTCATACAAAGGAGAGTATTTAAGTAAGTTAGTTCGTGGACTATTTAAGTAAAATAGATTTGAATTTAAAGACCTAGTATGTAAAGAGGGTACATTAAATTGTACCATTTCTAATATTTTAGGACAGTCAATGGTATTATGCAGTACTTTGTATAAAAACACACATGAGTGATATTTTCTTCTGCAGTCCAGGTCAGTAACACCAAACATATTAAGTAATTCCTCTTGAGGAAAACCTCTGGGAGGATAAACCCCTAAGTCTTTAAAATATAAAAATTTTAAAAATCTCCTTTGAATGCCTTCAATTTCACTTTTATGTACATCATAACTTGGGTTCCATATAATGGAAGCATATTCTAATTTTGATCTTACAAATGCATTAAATAATAAAATCAAAGTATTTGCATTCACAAAGCCTTTAGATTTCCTTAAAATGAAACCCAGCTGCCTATAACAAGTTGCCGCAATTTCAGATATGTGGTCAACGAAAGAAAGTTTGGAGTCAAAAGTTACACCTAGATCCTTCAGTTTGTCAAATCTTTGTAATATCTGGCCATTAAGTACATAGTCTGTTATTATTTATTTATTTATTTATTTATTTATTTGATACACTGCCCAACAGGAAACCCAATTATAGGGCAGGAAAGAACATTTAAGTAAGAGTTATATACTTGAGTATAATTTTAAAAGCTACAACATAAAATTTTAAAAGCTACAAAACAAACAAAAACAACAACATATTAAAAATAAAAAAAGTTGAAAACTAACACAAGGTGGATTTAAGTTCACTAAGTTTACAATTAAAGATATCCAGATTAAGAGAGTCAAAATGTGTACACATTACATGGAGAGGTGAATGCTTAAGTAAATTAGTTCGTGGAGTGTTAAGGTAAAATAAGTTTGTAGATCGCGTACGTTGTGATGGAGCATGCAATTGTATCATGTTTAATAACAATGGACAGTCAATATGGCTGTTCATAAGTTTAAATAAAAAAACACATGTGTGATATTTTCTCCTGCTAGCCAAGTTTGAGACTTTAAATTTTTCAAGTAGTTGTTCATGAGGATAACCTCTCGGTGGATAAACATCTATTTCCTTGAAAAACAAATATTTTAGAAACCTTCTCTGAATACCCTCAACTTCAACATTATGCACGCTGTATAATGGGTTCCAAATAATGCAAGCATATTCCAGTTTTGATCTTACAAAAGTATTAAACAATAAGTGCAAAGTTTCCACGTTGGTAAAGCCTTTCGAATTTCTTAAAATAAAACCTAGTTTTTTATAGCCGGATGTGGCCAACTCAGAAACATGATCAGTAAAAGATAGCTTAGAGTCGAAGACAACACCCAGATCTTTCAGTTTGTCACATTTTTTAATAACTTCACTGTTGAGGATATAATCAATTACTAAAGGGTTGTGTTGTCTAGTGAAAGTTAGACTGTTACATTTGCCTACATTAAGCGAAAGCTGATTTTCAAAGCACCAATACTCTAATTGGTTTAAATCATTTTGGAGAATATCCGAGTCGTTGCTGTTACCTATCGAACAAAATATTTTTAAGTCGTCTGCATACAGCAGAGTCTCACAAGTTAATTTTGAAGTAATATCGTTAATATAAAGGTTGAACAGCAATGGTCCCAAAACTGACCCTTGCGGCACACCCGAAGTAACCACAAATCTGTCTGAAGTAAAGCCCCGATAGTGGACAAATTGGTATCTATTTTTTAGATATGAACTAAGCAGGCTAAGTAAAGGAAGCGCAAAGCCAAAATGATTTAATTTATTTAGTAAAATATTGTGATTAACGTGATCGAAGGCTTTAGAGAAGTCTGTATATACGACGTCTACTTGTCCGCCCGAGTCTAGTACTTCAGAAACACGTTGTGTAAAATAACATAGATTTGTTACTGTAGAACGCCCTGGCACAAAACCGTGCTGGTGGAAGCTCAACTGTGAGTTAACATGGGCGATAATAGAATCGTAGATAACCCAGCAAGAACACAAACGTTAAAATAACGTTGAAATTGACGGTAACCGACCGTTGAGTAACCTTTGTATTACGACGTTGAATCAACGGAAGAATGTCCCGCGGTTCAACGTATATTTCAACGCACGTTACAACATTTTAATAACGTTTATTATAACTTTATTTAAAACGTTATTTATAACTTAATATACTACGTCTCTATAACAAGTTTATTAAACGTTGAATATGATCGCAAAACAACTAGTATTTAACCGCTACTAAACGTTAATACAACGTGTGTTAGAAACGTGTTTCAGACACATTCCAAATATCTGTCAACGTTGATAAAACGTTTGAGGTCAACGTTGATAGAACGTTTGAGATCAACGTTATAGAACGTTGAGCTTAACGTTATTATAACGTTGAGCTTAACGTTATTATAACGTTGAGATCAACGTTACTATAACGTTGAGATTATAACGTTGAGATCAACGTGGTCATAATCGTATCCGCGAACATCGTATTCTAACTGTATCAATGTTCTATTAACGTTGATCTTAGCGTTCTGTAACGTTGGTCTCAACGTTAATAGAACATTGATAGTTAGAATACGATGTTCACGGATACGATGATGACGACTTTTCACATGCAACACTTTTGGAAATCACTTATACAAATTCCACCACTTGGCACTGCTTGAATATAACAATATATTATGTTTTAGGGCTTCTCCAGGAGATTAAAGTTATGAAATAGTAGTTTCTAAAAACATTTTTATTTTTGCTTTTAAGTTAGCTTCTAAATGCTAAATGAAAATTAATTATACCAATAATAATACCACTTCATCTGACTAAACATTTATTTAAAATACTTAATATATCTACAATATATCATATTTGTTCTTGTACGGAGAACCTGAAAAGTAAAAGTATTTTAGTTTAGATAATAATCATTTTCACTGCAAATCAGAATTTATCACTTTACAATTCAGAAGTTAATTTTCAATAGGGAACTTTTCTACTTACTAGGTGGTGGTTAGTCATTTCACCTAGTATTTCACTGTTACAATGGTTATCTGATTTGTAGGTATTAAATTAAAAAACACTGATAAACCTTAGTTAGTTATTTATTGAATTGAAATGAACCCATATATGAGACCCATGTATATTTTCTGAGCTATGTTGTAAATCTGTTTCATTTAAACAAGAAAATACGGTATTGCAAGTTATTTTTACTCTGCGGTCGAATTGCCGCTTACCAATTCTTTTTGTTCTTTCTGAAGTATTTCTGAGCATTACCTCGAGTTAAAAAAATTAAATTAGAGAACAGAATTATTTACTTTATATTCTTATTACCTAAAATATAAACCCAGTTATTTAATAGTAGATAATTATCTTGGGTTCCAGAAAGAATAAAATTTATATTTCACGATTGATTTTCAAATAACGTACAAGCAGTATGTAAAAAAATGTATGTTGAATTAAAAATGAAAATTCAGAAAACACATCCGTCAGAAAAAGTATATCATTTTGTACAATGAAGTAAATAAGTACCTATCATAAGTAGGTACTTATTTACGTACCTACTTATAGCTAGTTACTTAGTTAGGTACTTAGTTACGTAAATATAACGTAGTAAATTATGTTACCCAAGTAACATAATTTAATTATAAACATTTTTCTATCAATTAGGTAAGTACAGGAGGTAGGCACCTATATCGTTACGTATATCCGTAGTCATCGACGTTATGTCACCCGCCTATTATAGTTTTTATAGCATATTTTTTATTTTAATGCAATGTGTCGGTCCCTAAAAAAACAAATTAGATAAATAGATACCCTAAATAAGTCTGTAATTTCAACATCATTTAACATAAAATTTAGAATGACTAACGTAAACTGATCTACGAAAAGCCTGTATCATTTTTTCAACCTGGTAACTCAAAAAATAAATATTTTACAGTAATTTCAAAGCAGGACAAAATTTAATTTACTTACCTCTTTGGAGACAAGCGTCAAAGCAAACCTAAATTTAGCAGAGGTTGAAGAAAAGTTAAAACAATAAAAAAAGCATGAGCTACAGCACCTGTGATGCCACGGCCATATTGAAATAAACGAGTATGGGTACCTAACCTACATACCTTTTCTGGACATGCAACGAAAACTATTAGTATGAAAACAAAACAGTAATGCATAAACTTGCAACTAAAGTACAACAATCCACTAAAAATGGTTTCATAAACTTACTTTTCACTAGTTATTGCCTGCCATTAGTGAGAATTTTTTAACTGCACCAGAACTCAGAACACCACATATCACTGGATACGAAGTACGAACGAACAAGTGGCGGTTGGCGGAACTAACGACTGACATCATGCTTGTTTACTTGGGTGTCAACGACCAATCACAATTATTACAATTGACATCAGCCATCAAATGTCCGCATGCTGATTGGTTGTTGATGTTGACCCCGTAAAAATTTGAATTGAACTGAATTTGTATTTGGTTTTTCGTTCGTAGCCGGGGGACGAGGAATTGCCTTTATGGCAATTTTTATAAATACATTTTTCCACTTCAACTGCACAAAATATTCGGTACACTGAAAAATAATATTGATTTAATTTGTGCAGAAATGCCAAGTGTTTCTAAGATCGCCGTAAACATAAACTACCTATACCAATATTTAATAGCTATTATTGCCATAGATAATACGAAAAATTTGACATTTCATCTTGTGTATAAAATCATAGATATGTGTAAAATTGTCTTATGATCTTGAAATTAATGTCAATAATGATTCACCATTTTCATGTTGTTTTAATAAAATTATCTGTAGGTAAAAAATTAAAGATACTCGTAAAATTATTGTGTTCAAAAGAGTTGAAATATTGTTTCTCTTAACGTTTATATAACGTGCAGATTCTAGTTAAATATAACTTTATTAATTACGTTGAAATAATGTTCAAAACCACTCAAGCTATTACTTTTTATTATAAAGTTTACGTCCTTTTAACGTACAAATTACACCTAAAAATTATGTTCATATTTACGTTTAAATAATGTTAAAAGTCATAGCTCAAATTAACTTGATTAACCAACGTCAATTTCCCATGAAAATATTAGCAATACTAAACAAAGTGTTGAAATATTGTTCCTTTTAACGTTTATATTTCGTGCAGAAAATAGTTAAATATAACCTTATTATTTACGTTGAAATAACGTCCAAAATTACTTAAGCTGTTAATTTTTATTAGAAAGTTTACTTACGTCCTTTTAACGTACAAATTGCACTTAAAAATTACGTGCCTATTTACGTTTAATTAACGTTAACAGTCATAGAGTAAATTAACTTTATTAATCAACGTCAATTTCCCATGAACATATAACCAGTATTAAACAAAGAGTTGAAACATTGTTTCTTTTAACGTTTATATAACGTGCAGGTTGTAGTTAAATATAACCTTATTATTTACGTTTAAATAACGTTCAAAACCACGCAAGCGGTTACTTTTTATTAAAAAGTTTACGTCCTTTTAACGTACAAATTACACTTAAAAATTACGTGCATATTTACGTTTAAATAACGTTAACAGTCATAGCGAAAATTAACTTGATTAACCAACGTCAATTTCCCGTGAAAATATTACCAGTATTAAACAAAGAGTTGAAACATTGTTTCTTTTAACGTTTATATAACGTGCAGGTTATAGTTAAATATAACCTAATTATTTACGTTGCAAAAACGTTACAAACCAATCAAGTTGTTACTTTTTATTATAAAATCTACGTTTCTCTAACGTTAACGTTACCCATTGAATTCTACTAATAAATTCACGTTTTTATAACGTCTAAGTTACACCTTACGTTGATAACAATTGTTGAATAGACGTGTTCTTAACGTTTGATTGAAAGTAGGTTCTTAAACAACGTTGGCTTTTTCAACGAGTAACGTTTATTCAACTACAGCAACGTTATATACACGTTAAAACAACCAACCTGTTCTCACTGGGAAGCCTCTCCAAAACTTTGCTAAAATTATTTAAAATCACAATCGGACGGTAGTTACTTATATCTTGTTTGCAATTTTTTTTATAAATCGGACATATTTTAGAGTGTTTCCAAGTGTGAGGATAGTTATAGGTGTTAATGCACAAATTGAAAAGAGTACATAGTGGATGAGCAAACAGTGTGCAAACATTATAGGGCAGTGTTGTCGGGTAAAAGTCATAGCATTGCATTTGCTAATGTTGAGCGGAAGTTCATTAACTTCACACCATGAGAACAAAGAAACTAAGTCATTCTGTAGATTAACAATGTCATCTCTGTTATGAATATGAGTGAAAATTTATAAGTCATCTGCATATAGTAATGACTCGCAGCTCAGCTTAGAAGTGATATCATTAATATAGATATTAAACAGGGAATAGATATATTTAATATAGATATTAAACAGGTATATTAGGGAACATGTTAGGAATTTTCGCGATCGAGTGACACAATACATATAGTGTAGCAGATGAAACCTATACAATTTGTTATTAAAAAGTTTGGGTTGATATCTGTAACCGTACTGAATATTTAACCGAATTTTTAAAAGGTGTTAACGTTTATCAGAGTGAAGTATTAAGGTACTCGCACATGTGTACACTTTTATGGCGCAACATTTGATAGCGCAACAGTAAAATTGCACGTTGCATTCACACGTAAACCAAAAATAGTCTAAATATTGCGCCATAAGTGAATTGCGCCACTTAAAAGTGTCAAGGGCGCTTTTTAAAGTTGCAAGGATACTCACACATAACCTCCCATTCTGCAATACCAAACTTGGTGCAATTTATTACAAGTATGTCAAAAAATTTGTATATATAGGTAGGTGCCAGTTTGATATCAGAACTCTTGTGTTGTCCATCCATGTGAGTAGGTATAGTCACAAAAATATGTGTTCTGATGATGAACAGAAAATACAAGCTGCTTCATGTTTGGCACTTGTTCTACTGCGGAGACGACAAAGAGGAAGACGTCAAACTCATATACAGAGAAGAATTTGGGTTAAAGAATGGATAAAAAAACGTGACCGCTGTGGAGCACTAAATACTTTGTTAAAAGAATTAAGAGACGGCGATGAAATATTTTATAAAAATTTTTTGCGTTTGTCAAAAACTGATTTTGATTATTTATTAGAAAAAGTTACTCCATGAATAAAAAAGAAAGATACTTTCATGAGGAAAGCGATAACACCTACTGAACGACTCGTTGTAACGTTGAGATATTTAGCCACAGGTAAGTAATTTTATATTATCACTGTGGAACATTATTCCTTATAACATATTTCATTTTGTTTCAGGTGATAGCTATCAGTCACTCATGTATCTATTTCGTATACCAACAAATACTCTATCCAAATGCTATAAAATTAGTACCTAGACAAATAATATACAAGTTGCGAGTTGCATTAAATCAGACATTGCGCCACATTATTTAACCGACAAGTTGGTCAATTTTTACACTGCGCAACTCCACGGTTTTAAACTGTTCACACACGGCAATTTGTAAAATGTACGCAACTTGAAAAGTGGCGCGCAATTTTAAAACTTGCGCAATTTTTGATTTCAAAGTGGTTTTCACACATCACAATTTCAAAATTGCGCCAATTTTCAGGTTGCGCAATACAAAAAGTGTACAAATGTGCGAGCACCTTTACGGTGCGCTCTGGCTTATAGCGCCAGTTAGTACATGTATACCGCGAATTCTGGCGCCTCTATAGATGTCTACCCCTAGAATCTCCTTAATCGACGAGTATGTTCCGACAAAAAGAGTGAATGGCAAATTTCCTGTTTTTTACAATTTCAATACAATTAAAGTAATTCTAAACAAAAATAAATTTCATAAAAAGTGGAAAATGTATAATAATATTAATGATTACAATCTGTTTTGTATATTGAGACGTAGATGTAAGACACTAATACATATTGATTATAAAAACTATATACAGTCGGTTGAGGCTAATATTCCTAGTGACTCAAAAAAATTCTGGCACTTAGCTTCGATTAAGGATAGGCGTAGCGGTATTCCCAGTTCAATGACACTAAATAATGAAACGGCAATTGGAAGATCTGACGTTTGCAGGCTGTTCTCTGATTTCTTCGGCAGTGTATTAGAACCATACTGCCAAATACCTATAAATTCAATTTTACCTTCTTCTGACGGTACAGTAGGTAGTATTAGAGCTACGGAAATACAGGTATTGGACATATTGTCCAATTTAGATGAAAGAAAAGACCCTGGCGCTGACGGTATAGGCCCTTTCACGGAGTGTTCTTTCCCGCAATCGTGGAAATCTAGTTACGTCATCCCTATTTTTAAGAATGGCGATAAGAATATGGTAGCAAACTATAGGCCTATCAACAAATTAAACACATTTAGTAAAATACAAGAGCGTTCAGTTTATAATGTGCTAGTTAATATCTTGAATCCGAAAATTATTTTTCAACAACATGGTTTCTTACCAAAAAAATCAATCGACTCGAATTTAGTTAATTATTCAGAATTTATTCTCAAAGCTATGCATAGTCAAATGCAGGTGGATTCCGTGTATACCGATTTTAGTAAAGCCTTTGATAAAGTTAATCATAATATGCTTATAGCTAAACTTTTTAAGATCGGGGTGCACGGTGACCTCCTGCGTTGGATAACATCATATATGTTTAATAGGTCACAAATTGTCACTGTTGATGGTTATGCATCGTCTCCGTATGTTACCACATCCGGTGTCCCGCAGGGTTCACACCTTGGCCCTCTGTTCTTTGTAATATTTTTGAATGACATAAGCTCGTGTTTTCGGCATAGTAATTTTTTGTTATATGCCGATGATCTAAAGATTTATTCCCAAATCAACAGTGTTGCCGACTGTTTATTGCTCCAAGACGACCTTAATAGTTTTTCTGACTACTGTACATTTAACAAGCTTTTCTTAAATCCTGATAAATGTTCATTTATTTCTTTTTCACGGTGCTATAAAAAATTTT
The DNA here is from genome assembly GCA_963924545.1 of Pogonocherus hispidulus. Classification (NCBI taxonomy): domain Eukaryota; kingdom Metazoa; phylum Arthropoda; class Insecta; order Coleoptera; family Cerambycidae; genus Pogonocherus; species Pogonocherus hispidulus. The sequence goes on from OZ004693.1 coordinate 83,938,395, forward strand.
TATTTGATTATAGTTTAAATCAAAGGAACTTAAATCAAGTTTACACCGTTAAGGATTTGGGGGGTATCTATGATGCCAAGATGACTTTTGGGTCACACATCGATTACATCATTGCAAAAGGTAATCGGATGCTTGGTTTTGTGATGAGGGTCGGTCGAGCCTTCAATTCTCTCGATGCACTTAGAGTGCTGTATTTGTCTTATGTACAAGGCAGATTGAATTTTGCCTCTGTTATATATTGTCCTAGATATGATATCTACGTGAGTAGATTGCAATCTCTTCAAAATAAATTTTTAAGGTTTATAAATTTTAAAACTACGGGTACTTATGGTTGTGAGCAGTATCAATATTATCTTCTTCGGAAACATTATAATTTGTACACGCTAAAAACAAGTAGAGAGATCTCTGATGTATTATTTTTGTATAAAGTGTTGCGTGGTTATATTGATTCTCCTAATCTCTTGGCGAGTATTAACTTTTATGTCCCTGCACGCAACTTGAGAAACCAGTGTTTATTTTTTGAATCCTTCAGTAGAACTAATATGGGGCTGAATTCACCTATTAATAGAATATGTAAATTATATAATGATAAGTTCTCAGATATAGATATCTTTCACTCCTCTATTGGTTCATTCAAAACATCTGTTAAAAATAAATGCAATTATCATTCTTAATTAAGATAATCTTACCTTTTTCTTATGTAATTTCTAATATAATTTTATACTTCCCTTTGGTAATTAGCATATAGTTTTGTTTTAATGTACACCAAACTGTTTCTTTTTCTTTTATGTTCAAGTTATGGATCGTATTTTGGGCCTTAGTTGCCTGTTTGTATCCTTGATGTGTATAAAAATAAAATAAAAAAATAAAATAAAAATAGAAAGAAGCGAGTTAGACCTGCGATTATATACCACTTTTATAGCACAGCGCTCGACCGGCGAGCAGCGTGAAGAGTAGTGAGGAGTGTCCAGTTATAATACCGTACTCGCTTAAAACACAAATGATTGTTTCATTCTCAGTGTTGGTATAATGCGGCAGTTTTTTGGTGAATACTAGTTTATTTGTGACAGATAAAAGTAATATGTGCAAAACATAAAATATTTCATCTATAGCGTGTACAGGGTATTCGCGTATATTTTGACCCCTACCTACAGGGGTTATTAAGAAATTTAGGAAAAAAGTTAAATACAAAAGTTGTTTGGTTTTTACGTATTATCTTTTGGCTAGGTCGAAAAAAAAATTGAATGTCGTAAATTTGAGGAAACCAATTGAACATAATATTTTTAAATGGGACATCCTGTATAATTTAACACGCTTGGGTAAACATTTTTTTCCTGATTTCAAAAATATATATTTTTTGACATTTTCACCGACAGTTTTCGAAATCTTTAATATTTAATGTTTGCAATAAATCATAAAAAAATATTAAAAAATGAAAATATTAGAAAATATTTAAATAACTAAGGCGGTTACATCGAAAATCATTAAATATTTTTTATTACTGTTGGTTTCTACTGATAATTATTTTTAGTTCTTTGTATTTTTTATATTTTTTATGGTACTCATTGTCGAATATTTCGAAAACTGCCAGTGCAAATGTCAACAAAATATATATTTTTGAAATCAGGAAAACAATGTTTACACAAACGTGGCAAATTATACAAAGTGTCCCATTTAAAAATATTGTGTTCAATTGGTTTCCTCAAATTTACGACATTTAATTTTTTTTCGACATAGCCAAAAGATAATACATGAAAACCAAACAACTTTTGTATTTAAACTTTTTTTCTAACTTTCTTAATAACTCCTGTAGGTAGGGGTGAAAATATACGCGAGTACCCTGTACAACCTCCAAGGATTTTAAAACATTTATTAAGTATATTTTTATAGTTATCACAGTTTTCAGCACTCAGAATTCACCTCATATTACTCAAGCTCACCGCTAAGGTCTTTTGTCGTAGCTGTGTTAAAGCTGACACATAAATTCACAAACCCTCCTTTCTGCACCCTCTATTCGGGCCAAAGATCTACATAAATCGAAAGTCTATCAACACCGCCGAATTGCTACAGATCCTACTCCACAAAGCCTCAAAAGATTTTGTTGCATACTATCAAACCCGAACGGCCAATATCTGCCAAGGGGTACAACCGTTCTATTTTATACCTCTTAAAAATATCATATAGGTTACCTACATCTATTCTTTGAAACTAAATGGGATTACTTGATATGAATTTATGAGTAAATACTACACAGTTTGCACCGAAATGAAGCCCAAATATGATCAGCAAGCATACCTTGTCTAATATAATGTACCGGGTGACTTTGTATAAATTGGCACCCCCCGTAACATTTTAATTTTTTATCGTACGGGAAAAATTAAAAAAACTGACATATAGCGGGGACATTTTTTCCTTTCCAGATCTGCAGTGTAGTTTCCGGTAACTTTGCATATATACGGGGGTGCTAAAAGTATATATTTTATATTTTTGACTTAAATGAAAGATCTTCTTTTTCTGATTTAAAATATTAACTAAAATTATAACACATCCTCTTTCTAAAAACCCGCCTATATAACATTCGTATTTCTAAAAATAATATTTCCACCCTTTATTCTAACCATAGTTATTATCCCGAAAGTCAGAGACTTGTGTGGGAGAGGGGACAACATATTATTTTTCTGTAGGCCGCATTAAAGCTCATCAAATTTTTTGGCAAGGCAATATTCCATATTTTAGAAAATATGCACATTGGTTACCAGTTAATAACCAACCTACGCGTTGGTTTATTAACCTCTTTCATAACAAACTATAAAGGAAAGAATTTGAAATGACATAAATTAAATAAGTTAGCTGTCTTAAATGATTATTAAATGATTAATTACTGCATTATTAACTAATAATATTACTATTTTAACCTAAGACGAACGAATTTCCGAATATGTGGCAACTGCGAACGTCGTAAAGTTGACGACAAGCTGTTCATCCTTATTTAACATACATATTCTTGCATTTAGGCTTTCTTTTCTCTGAGCTTGAACGACGTTGATTGGTCGAATCAGGAACCAACGAGCGACTGCGCTCGAGGTAGTAGGGAAACAGTGGCGTAATGTTGGGTTATTTCGCGCGCGTTTCTTAACGGTAAAAATGTGTGGTAAAATTATCAGTGTATTTATTCTTTGTGTCAGTGTTTATACTTATTTGTGTTAGTTAAAAAATTGGAAGTGCATATACTACAAGTATTCTATAGAATAGTATACGAGTATATATTAACTGAAATGTCCCCAATGGTAAAACAGAATACGCACGCCCATGCATCACCGCATTTTACCAGATCGGCGAGGTCATTCCACTTTGCTTAATTCTGGTCTTGACTTCAGTACCTAACCAGTGTAAAAAATACTTAGTCACTTGGACACTTGGTCTTGTGATATTTAAATTGGCCCTATATTGGCTCATAAATGATGTTCCTCTCACGAAGTTCTCAATATAACGCAATAATGTAACCAATCCTATAACTTCTCGCTCGTTGCCATGGCAATGGGGGACGAAGCATAAAGCTAACCATATTACATACGCAATATTTTCTGTTCTACTACAAACATCTAATTCTCATAACTGAGACGACCAACCCAATGGTGGGACAGTTTTATGCATTATTTTTGCTTTAATTTCAATATAAACTTTCGCACTATTATCACTATTGGCACTATTGTGGTATAAGACAATTTTTTTAAGTCGCAACTGAGGCTGGCCGTACACTACTGTACCTATAAGAGACTATATTATTATTATCAACTAGAAAAATAACCGAAGGCTTCATCATTCAGTCGTTTTGATTTGTAGCGACACAGCTTAATTTAATACCACATGCTAATTCTTTTTTATTGCGACACCTGTTATTAAGCAGGTAAAGCAAGTATAATTCCGATGGTGAGGTAACACGCATAGGACTAATAAAAATTTGGACCTCTAAGAGAATGGAATTTAATTACTGGGACTTAATTGTTTCTATCGCATATTGGCGCTGATAGCATATCATGAGCATTTCGATAGGTGACAGATGAGATGAGAGACAAACAAGATTTGATAAAAGAAAATGTGCCAAAAAATTTGATAAGTAGTCCGTTGTAGCTACATATTGTTTAATGGGATGAAAATCACTTGGTTTTGACTTAAATTTTTCTCAAGCACGTCGTGATTGGGTTCATATGTTATGAACATAATAAATTCTGTTACGTGAATAATAAAATCTGCCATTCTTTATTTGAAGGAGATTCCGAAAGTAACTACTCCATGTGTAATGTGCCTCGATTGGCGTTCCATTACTCGGGCATCTCCATGGAACTCGTCACATTCTTAATCGAGACTAATCACCAGGCGCTTGTACGCTCGTCAAAGTGCCATAGGTAGTGGAATCGATGAACGATGTTGCGTTTTGATGGCCTAAAGGCCATCGTGATTGTTAGTAGTGGTGATAAACACACCGAGGGTACCAAGAAAAAGTTTAGCAAAGACCCAAAGAGGCCACGACGGTGTGTTTCTCACCATTACTAATCTGCCATTCTGTTACAATAAAGGCGAATTTACACGTGTAAAGTAGCTAAAGCAAGTTACTAAATTAAGAAACTAAATTTAGTTACTTGCATCGTGTAAACAACTTGGTTTAGCACATGCACAAGTGCTGCATTCAGTAAACTGTTTAGTCAAGTGAATAGAATCAACTTCTATTTACTTGAGCAAGTAGTCTCCCTACCTCCGGTTCGCAGCAAATAAACGCCGAATAAACAAGTCTAGACAAGCCAGTTTAGTAAAGTGTATTAGTATACTTGTACAGATACGATGAGACGTGGAATTGAAAATTTGGAAATTGCACTCCTTGAGATAGTAGCAGAAAATTTGATCTAGCAGAGTATGAAACTATTCTTTGGACATCAGCATACAATTTCTATATTCTAAAGAATCTCCATTTACAAGTTCTCTGAGCAACATAGAAGAAGCACCATAAGTTTATCTTCCGTTTAACCAGTTTCGTATCCAACAACGTTTTTCTTTGACAATTTCTTCTGAAATTATCTCTGATAATTCACCACATACATCCAATATACATTTTTGCACTGATGCTTGAAAAGATGTACTTGCAGCCATGTTTAAATTAACATACTAAACGAAACTACTAAAATTAATGCAGACGCACACTTCACAAAAAGAACAACTTTTCAATCTACTTGATTTAGTAACTTGCTTTAGCTACTTTACACGTGTAAATTCACCTTAATAATAACTAATTATGTTATGTGTCATTATAATTAGTCATACTTACTGGGAGCTATGACACGATGAATTTAATCAAACATTTGTCGAAACCGATTTGCTTCTCTAGCAAAAATGTCTCGTCTACATTTCCCTCGTCTCCTGGAGTGTACGATCAGCCTTACGCATATGTATGCAGCTCACATAAAGTGGCTCTCTTTGCCGGTAAATAATGCATCGAGGAATCCAGGATCGAGGGTAGAAAAGAAAGTATTAGAACGGGGAATGGAAACGCAATTTGCCTAGGTCGAGGGAGGCGTTATCATAGCGCCTTTACCTTCTTAGTGGTCATCTGAATAATTTATAACATGGTCCAGTTGATCGTTAGCACTTACTCTTCGGTTATAAACGCCTGTAGATTCCCAGGTGTGTAATATGGGAAATATTCTGAAAATTATTTTGCGGCGATTGCACTTTTAGTACGAGACGTTTCTTGGAAGCACTTCTGGCATTTCGCTTAGGAGAATTTAAAGCAAGTGCCTAGTGTCCGAATAGGGTGTTATATTCAACATTTTGTCTTATCAATTTAGTTTAGAAAAAATTACAAACACGCGACTATTCGTGGGGTATATAATATAAAAATTAAAAACTACACAATGGTCTGAGGAAGTGGATTAGGGATTTGGAAAGTTATCAAAGGAAATACAGACGCAACCCAGCTGATAGCTCCACATTAATGTCTGTAACTGTCAGGTTAGGTTCAAAAGTAAGTGGGCCGAAAACCAGACCCTCCACCGCGACCATGTGGTCTATTGTGGCTCACACCTACTTATATTTCACACCCCAGATGATGCTAACTTGGTTGGCGATACGCACGTCGAGTGCAGTATACTGATTTGGTGTTATGTGGAAAACTACGTCAGTGTTACACATTTAACTACCTGTTTTTTCTGGCTTCTTTATAAACAGATACTGGATCCTTTGTCAGTTATGAATTCTATTCATATTATGTCTATTCTAGTGAGTAATTTGTTATAGGCATTATGTTTAACATAATGCCTATAATCATTGATAAAATTTTTTATTTCATTTGATACGTTTGCTAGACTCTTCGTACCATCATTAATATTTTATCTCATTATCGTTAGGCGACCATAAATAATATGTAACATTTGTTAAAGTAAAAAATGTTTTCTATGAACTTTTTTCAGTAGGTACTAATTAATTAATAATAAAAAATAATAAGAAGTGTGGAGCTGGTAAATAGCTATTCACTGTATAAAAATATTCTTTAAGAAATACACCTCACAGAATATTCAATGGAAGCTGGTAATGATAGTGGAATGGTAGCACACTTACTTTACCTCAGTAATACTTGCATCTGAAAAATGTCCCTTCGTATAAAACTGAGAATAAAAAGCTCTTCTCGTAAATTACGTCACCTGAATGCTGTGTTTACTATTACTCCTAGAAATGCGCACCTGGTGAGTTAATTGTATCCTCCACTAATTTAAATTCAAGAGGAAAAATGTGTTTCACAACTGGTGCATTTTTTAAATAGAAAATCTTGGAACATTGCGTTATTTATAATGTTTATTACACTATTGTAGGTGCAACGCGAAATTTCACATTATTTGACCCTACAAGTGTTCATTTTTTTTTAAATATTATATAGGTATCTGCGTAAAATGAGGTCTGTCAACTATATTGACTAATTTGACGTTTCATTAAAATCCAAATAAATATCATGGCTGCACTGACATTTATTTGAATGACGATTTAAAATTCATACTAGAAATGGGAGAAAATCGCTCTTGCGATTTTCGTTCTCATTTCTAGCCCTACCGGGGGTCCAAACCTGTGGCCTGGGGTCACCCTTCGGGTAACAAAAGCATTTAGAATAATATTATTTTTAAGAAAATACATATTAAGAAATTTTGTATCTGGAATGATGTAATTATACTAAACTTTTCTCAATATTTTGATGAATTGTAAGGGTACTCTATTCTTGATGGTAAAACATCATAATTTTTTAAGTGCTGAAAGTAGAATTTATTTTTCAGTAAACATTTTTATAAATTTTATCAATAGGACCAAAAATATATTGCTGTCATAATAGTAGCAGCAAATTAATATTGTAGATATTTACTTTTGAAAGCTAAAATGATGAATGTTACAGACTGCCAAAATGAAGGAATTAATTTCAAACTAATACTAATAAATAATTGGAACTAAAAAGTGAAAAAAAAGTTAGCCTCCAGCGTGACTCGAATTCGCGAAATCAGCCTTACGATTTTTGGAATTCTACAACTATCCCATTGCGCTACCGAGCCTGTTGTCAGAAAATTACCTTGAGATGTTTAAGCACTGCTTTAAGTATGTAAACTGTACGTGTTATCCTAAAAAATAAATTTTTACCGATTTTCTAATTGGAAAAGCATTTCGCTTCAGTATTTTAGTAATCAGAAGTGTTTGGCAGTCAGTACTATCGATTCCGTTAGCAATATTTCTCATAGGAAATTAATGAAAATAACCTATCTGAAGTTTAATTAATTTGACAGTTTTCGTGGGAGGTGCTTGTCTCGTTAGTGCAATCTCACATCGGCAGATAAAATGAGAAAGAAGTTGAGACGGATGCGGCTCGAGATTTTCGAAGACGAAATAGACGTAAATGAAGTCGACGTACGGTCTCGAAAAAAAATCTCAAAGAATTAGAGAAAGGACTGAACTTTCGCGTGCAGGCCTTCTCGAAGCCGTAACAATCAGAAGGGGGCGAGGGGGTTCTGCGAAAAGTCGGGATTTCGGCGGGCGTGACGCCGACGGTATAGGCGCGAGGACAAACGCCGGTGCTAGCCGCATCCCTCTCGCCGAACGGCGATTGACGAAAATTTTGCATAGGTTTTTTGAAAAGGCGTTTACATTGGGAAAACGCGTAGGAAACGGGACGAAAATGCCCCTACGCATTGGAGAAAGGCCGGGGGCGACCTCGGGTCGCCCGCGGGGATCACTCCGCGATCTCCCCTCGGAGAAGATAGCTTTGAAACTTTGTGGATTCGGCAACGGAATTTAGAGCGAGACAGAATCGACGCGTTTTAATATAATATGGATTAGATAAAGTCTGTAACTTATTTGTGGTGCGTTTTCATGATTGATAGTTTCTTTTGGGATTACACCACCTGTAAAATAACAAAAATAATGAAAAATTATTCATCTCGGGTAATTGGAGAAGAAATGATATCTATTATTCGGATAAAAAGTGATGTTTTCGACTTTGAAGTAGATTTGTATTGGCTCAGATACGCTAATGCTAAGGCTAACTTTAATGCCAGATATGGGTATCAAAACAAGCGTCTTTTCTTTTATTACTTTCTAACTTTTACGTTGTTATTTATATTTATTTTAGTCAAATATAGTTTCTAAGATTGAGTCTTTCACAATTCAAAATACATAACAAGACACTTCAGATAATGTGAACAGTATAACAGTACAGTTATAAATCAAGCGCGCATCATATTCTCATGATACTGCTCCTTACGTAGGAAGTTTCACAAATACTTTGAAGAAGAGTCCTTAAAATTTCAGCAATAAATGTTAACAATGAAGGTAGAATTCAAATCGATACACAATAATGGGAACTAGATGCCTGCAAACTTTATTTTCTGCTAGAAGAAATTTTAATAAATCGCTGTTCCGTTTGTTGCACATAGAGGCGCATTTGCTTATGTTATCGACGTTGGGATTCAGAGTTCTTGAAACTTTCAAATAGGTATTCATAAACTTCCTCATATGGAAGTCAAAAATATAACTATCAGAAATTATATTTCTACTACCATCAGCTTAATGGTTCAGTAAATTCGTAAATTGCACATACTATTCTTAGCACTTGTTTATTCTTATTTTACCGCAGTGAGCTAGAGTGTGTTGTGGCAGCATTACTCGGTCACACTGCCTATTATAGTCCGGGTTCGATCCCGCACTAGCAATGTCGGTGGGTATGGTTGCGTTTTCAATGTGTAACTCCCTTCCAGACAACCTTTGGTTTTGGATTTGGGGTTGTCTAATTTATGAAATGTTTTTATACCCGGATTCATGAAAGAGACGTAAGGCGTTAGTCGGATTAACCAACTTTGCGCCCGACCACGCCTTTTATTTAAACCAGCGCAACAGGGGAGCAAATTTGTCGCGTAACCTTCGCTAGTCGGACCAACGTTAGGCCTCATTGATGAATCCGTTATATGTTTAATGTTATCATGGTAACTGGATGTGAATTTTTATAAGATTAATACTGTTCACTACCACTATTTATTTTAAGTGATACTTTTATAGCAGAGATTTATTTAGGGAGTTTAGTGTTGTGAGCTATTGGCTCACTCATCTGGCTCATCTCGCCTCAGCTAATCAAAACAAAAGCTTATCGAGACGGGACAATTGAAATACAAATCGAGTTGGTTACGAAAAATAGATTCTGCCTTATCTAGTATTGATTTGTCTCGTTTAAAAATAACTTATAACTGGGTAGTTATTATGAAACATGTTTAAGGTCTTATTTGAATACTGGGAGATAAAATTAGAATGTCACTAAAATCATTGCCAAAGTAAATTAGCAATTTGGGTTTATTATAAAGTATTCTCTCACGGTTAGTGATATAGGGTTTAAACCTCTAACAATAAATAAGGTTATTTAGGGTTACTTATTAGTGCGGTAAATTTTATTTTGAATTATACTGAAAGCATGTAGGAAAAACTTTTTATATGAGTAAAACATGTATGAGTACGAGTATGAATTATATGTTAAAAGGCGTACAGGGTGGTTCGTTTAATATGGACCTATACCTTATCTCAGAAACTACAACTTCCATGGAAATATAAATATATAGAGGGCGATGACCTAAAGTTACTTTTTTTCAAATGGAACACACTGTATATTATTACATTTTCAGGAAGCTCTTCTAAAGACAAGTCCGATGATTTATGATATGAAATTTTTGAGGTATATTTGTGCTTAGAAAATCGTAACTTTTTAAATGAATTACGTAATTACTTAATATTAAAAGTAACAAATAATTTAAAAATTTAAATGTTAAAAAACAAATTAAATCTTCAAGAGTATCTACGGGGATCGCTCTGTTACTATTACTTTAAAGTTATTTTATAAGATGAATCTTATAATATGATTATACTAGTTTACAAAATAACGTCTAGCACTTATTCATGTTTAGCCTTAGGTGCTACACATCTTTCAAAATAAATGATATATATTGATATTATTCGGAATGAAATATTATACTTTTACTTCCTTTATACAGTGCGAACGCCGGCTGTGGAACGCTCTGAATAAAAAAATCCCTGGGGGTCTATGTCAAAAATGCTCGGACACGTCAACCTCAGTTTTTGAATGCGCATCTTCTCATGTAGTTGAAATTTGTTTTTACCCCCACCCCTTTTGTGCAATGACGTCATCGACTTTTTTTTAAATAGCAACCCCAATTTTCTTTTACGGATTCTGATTCTATTCGAAATTCTGGTACCAGCAATATTAAATTTAATGTCATATTCATCTGTTAAGTTAGGTGGTACATTATCACTTTTCATTAGAAATACAGATTTGTAACAAATTAATAAAAAACATCTCAAGAGGCCGTGGAGATTATATTTTATTGAATGACAGAAGGCAAAAAACTAAAAATATTCAAATATCAAACTAAATGTTCAAATTGAGCCCCATTTGTCGCTTGGCAAAATGCAAGTCGATGAATAAATTCCTGCCTAACATTGTGTAACATCGCTGGTGTAATTGCCCGGATTTCATGTCGAATTCTTTCTTTTAAAGTTTCGATTGAATTTGGCCTATTAAAATAGACTTTACTCTTAAGGTAGCCCCACAAAAAATAGTCCAAGGGCGTAAGATCTGGTGACCTAGCTGGCCATTCTATTGTTCCCCGTCGTCCAATCCAACGCTCAGGAAAGGTATTATTTAGATAATCTCGAACCATAACGCTATAATGCGGAGGTGCTCCATCTTGCTGGAACCACAAAGCATTATCGGGAATATCAGCGTCATTGCGATTTGGATAGAGTATAGCTAGAGCTGGGACGAGATGATCTCTAAGTAGTTCCAAATATTTGTCACCCGTTAGTGTTCCCTCAATGAAATAAGGTCCTAGAATTCTGTTACCAACAATGCCAGCCCACACATTCAACTTTTGTGGATATTGGGTACGGGCCTCCATCATCCAGTGTGGATTTTCAGCTGCCCAATAGCGACAATTTTGTCTATTAACCGTGCCGTTAAGGCAAAATGTAGCCTCATCTGAGAAAATAATTCGGTTGGCTAAATCTGCATCGGCATTGCACCTCTCCATAATGCTATCACAAAATTCAATCCTTCGGTCATAATCGTCTTCATTCAGCTCATGAACTAATGTAACTTTGTACGGATGCCACTTATGTTTTTTCAAATATTTTACAACTGATGTTTGACTGATTCCATTATTAGCAGCCAACACTCGAGTAGAACTATGCGGATTTTCTTGCAACTCCACTAGCATATTCAGTTGTATTTCTTCGGAAACGTTTTGATGGTGCCTTGAGTCGCTTCTAACATGACCTCTTTCGGAAAACTTTCTTTCAATTTTACTTACTGTGGAGCGCACTATGGGGTTATCATCGGGATATTTAATATTAAATAAAACGCAGACTTCTTCTTGTGTACGCTGGTTATCTCCACAACCTCTCATAATCAAAATTTCAATTCGTTGTTTTTCTGTTAAGTAACGAACCATTTTTCACAAACGCAAATAATAGGGGGAAGTAAATAATATAAAGTAACAATGAGTACCTACTAAAATAACAACAATTAGCTCTGCCAAATCGACTCTACAACAAACTGTCAATAAAGTATCTTAACACTTTGCTGTCAGTTTAGCTTATTTTGTTTTATTTGACATAAATTAGTAAAATTTCCACGGCCCCCTAAGATGTTTTTTCTTAGATTGTTACAAAGCTGTATTTTTTATGAAAAGTAATAATGCAGCTAACTTAACAGATGAATATGACATTAAATTTAATATTGCTGGTACCAGAATTTCGAATAGAATCAGAATCCGTAAAAGAAAATTGGGGTTGCTATTTAAAAAAAAGTCGATGACGTCATTGCACAAAAAAGGTGGGGGTAAAAACAAATTTCAACTACATGAGAAGATGCGCATTCAAAAACTGAGGTTGACGTGTCCGAGCATTTTTGACATAGACCCCCAGGGATTTTTTTATTCAGAGCGTTCCACAGCCGGCGTTCGCACTGTATACTTACACGCATAAAACGCATAAAATAAAATACGCCAAAATAACTAAATACAATGCCCTTAAACACGACATTAAGTGGAAAAGAAAACAGATATTGATACTTATTTATTTCTGCGACTTGACGATGAGTGGCATTTTGAGTTACATTTCACTTCTTTTTTCAAACAATTGCATGTTTTGTTTTCACAGCTCTTTCTACAGCCACATCTCACAAAACCTTGCTTTGATCTAGAGTCTTCGGCAGCGGCAGTTCTTAATGTTAGCTCTTTTTCTGGAACATCCTTCATTTCCATGAAGTCATTGTCAGTCATGGTATTATAATATTTATTTGAACGAGATCCCGAAAACAACTACCCCATGGGCTATGTGCTCCGACGGGCATTGCATTACTCCGGCATCTCTATAGAAGTCGCCACATCCGTCATCGAGACCAACCACCCACACTGACCGGTTTCGCACTTATTCTGTCCTCATCAGAGTGCCACAGGTAGCGGAGTCGGTGAACGACTCGGCGACATGATTGCCTAAAGGACATCCTTGTATCTACTATAATCTTAAACTTGTGTGGACGGAAATCTTAAACTTGTGTGGACGAAAGGGCGGCATATAATTATTTTTCAGTAGACCGCAATTGAACCTCAGGAACGACTTAAGGCTCTCCCAAACCAGAGCGGTACGGCGGGAGCGGGATGGAGAGCGACTGCAACGCGGGACCAAAGTATGTGGCGGGATATCTAAGCGCCTACATGAAAGCGACGTCTCGCCCAAATATCCCGCCATATACTTTGGTCCCGCGTTGCAGTCGCCCCGATCCCGCTCCCGCCGTGCCGCTCTGGTTTGAGGGATCCTTTATATTGGTAGGCCCTAGTCACCATTCAGTGCTGAAATGAGGGAAATCTGGGAAACCTCATTAGTTAGGAGGACAGTCAAACATTAGAGCATGTTAATCTTTCACATTAACACTAATGATAAAGTGCAGTAGAAGTATCTGCTCTAACAATAATAAAAAATGAACCTACGAAAAAATTGACACGGCTGTCGTCTGTTTTTATTCATCACTGACTGTAATATTCGCATAATAGCTTCAATTAGAATATGCGCGAAGCCTGTCAGTGTCTGGTGGTTGGTCTCCATGAAAGATGTGGCAACTTTCCGGAGTAATGCAACGCCAGTCGGGGCACATTGGCCGTGGAGTAGGTGTTTTCAGCATCTCCTTCAAATAAATAAGTAGGACTTCCTCAAAGACAATAGAGGTCACTGCTGTAATGACACCTGCTGAAAAGGAGGTTGCTACCTGTCTATCAATTTGACAATAATTGTCAGACGGATAGAAGCAAAAACCGAAAGAGGACAGACACTACGGTGTGTTTCACACCACTACTAAGATAGCTTGATAAGTTGATTTATATGTATGTGATTTCCTTGATGAGTATTATATTGTACTAGAGAACTTCTATTTTCAGAATAACCGATATTAAATTTATCGCAGTAATGAGTAAACTTATATATAAAAAAGTGTGTTATAGTCGTAGTATTTATTCCGATCGAAACGGAAGTATTAAAACAAGGTGATATTTTCCTTCGATTGAATGTAGCTTCATACAGCTATAACCGTTGAGTAATATGAACGTGTCTAAATTATTTTTAGAGTTATGTATACTATCGGCTACTCATGACACACCATATATATTCCTTCATGACTTGCGACATGAGGCATTTGTTTATTTTACGTGGAAATGTGAAAGCAATGTTGAAGTTGATGTTAGTACAGCCGCTTTTTGTCTCACGAATACTGGAAATGTTTTCAACCCTTTTCAGCTAATCTCTCCTCGGGTGATTTTAACTTACTTTAACCCTTATGCAATGTCAGAGGTTTGAGCACCTGGTTTAAGGGGATTTGAATAACGTTAAATGAAATTTATTATATTCTGTGTCCAGTCTAGTCCAGTTTTTGTGTTAAAAAAAGTATTTTCTTTCGTCTTTGTTTGTCCTCTAGGGAGGGCATATAATCCTTTTAATTTACTCAATACGAAGTCCTTTATACCTTTCGGTGAAGTATGCAGGGGTTGAATTCTTATCAATTTTTCTAAATTTTTATTTCTATTTCTATTTATGGAAAGTCGGGGAATATTTATCCACCTTACTTCTCAATTTTCTGTTTTCTTGTTTTGGTCTCTGCCAAGTTTTTCGAAGTTATGTTCTACGACCTCTTCCCAGTCCTTTGGATCCGTTAACTATTTAAAACTTGATCTTACTAAAAAATCTATTACTTGTTTATGCTGCTAACTATACGGATTCCCAAATAAAAATATCTTTAATATGGAGACAAGAACGGGTTGATAGTTAGTACAGTGTGTATTAAACAGAGAAAAAGAACGGTGCATAGGTTTAGATTGTGGATTGTTGTAGATACAATGTTAAAATAATATCACATTCTAATTTTATAATCAGTTATCTATTGGTTAAAATACATTGTGAAACCGGCCGTTAGTAGTATTTATTACATTAGACTATTGTGTTGTATTATATATGTTAAAGATCCATCAACATCATCATCATCATCAACCGTTATCTCCTGTAATAAAAAATTTGGAAAACCATCTGCTGATGCAGAGACTGCTAAAGAAGAAGACAACGGCATACCATTTATAGACTCTCTACTAGGACGACTCTCTATTAGGAAATAATTTTTTCGACATTTCGATTTTGTTATTAATGGAATCATCGACATAACTAGTGGCAATTTCACTGGATTTCCACGCCTATATACGTTTTAGTGATAAAAAATCTTCTCCTGCATCCCCAACCATAGTTGCCCAGATCTGCTTTGGGATAGCACCAATAGTGTGCAGATCATTAAGGGAAATACACTTTCCATTTCGATATGTTAAAAAACCGCAGGCTTTCTGTTCTAGGAGGCTGAAGCTTTACATATTTTCTGTACAACAAGCAAGTTTCGGAACTGCAGCCATCATCGGTTATGGTAAATCTTCTTCTCGTAATTTGTTTGTTGTTTGTACGTATTTCCCCATATTCTTTCACGTCATTCATGTTCAGGGAAAGAAATTCATCACATCGACAACAACCAAAAATCTCGAATATTGTTAAATTTTTGGCAAATACCCAATAATCATCAGAAGTATCCAACAGAAATCGTTCAACCTCTTCTTTAGTTAAAAACTTGGCTTTTTTGGAATATAACGCTCATTCTTTCGTTTAAGAAATGCATTTATCTTTTGAAATCTACAAATGTCATTTAAACGTCACATTTTTACATAATATATTATAATTTGAAATAAAAAATAAACCTGCGAATTTTTCATAGCATTTTCCTTGATTTCTAAACAACTTTTTAGCATGGACCATTTTTCCCATAATATATTCGGAGTGAATCTAACAGATAATAGTTGATTCATGTAAACCAACAGAACATATTCTGTTACCCTAATTACACAATTTTTTTTCTGCCAATTTTCGAAGTAGCTATATTCACGCTCGTACCTTGAAGATGATTTTTCTGGCAATAAACTTGAAGCTACGCTGGTGGCTTCCTTAATAATTGCTTTTGGCACATTCATTTTTATCAAAATAAATAAACTACACTGCGCTCAACGTGCGTTACGCCAACTAAGTTGGCATCATCTGGAGATGATTAAAACTGTGTTAATCATCTCCAGACGATGCCAACTTGGTTGGCGAAACGCGCGTCAACTGCAGTGTAGTGTGGGAAAACTACGCCAGTGTTACCACGTAGCAAAGCAAAAAGTTGCAATGAATCTGCAAGTGGTACCAGTAAAAATAATTAATTTAGGCGAAACAGTTCTATCAGGCCAGGAATAAGGATTCTGAACTAACTGAACAGGATTTATGTTGTATTTGAAAGACAAGATACTTAAATACGTATAAACAAAAAATTGTCCAAATCTTCGGCAGAGGACTACGTACACAAAATAAATGGCTTTAATTTGGTTTCCTCGGAATTTCCAGATTAGCTGCTGCTGAAATATGCCCCTGCCAGGAATCACTATCAGCTGGCAAGCCTCTGTGTTTTGCAGGAAGTAAACCCGGCTATTTAGGATTTTTATTGCGACTTTGCGAATTCTGCGCATTCCGACGGCTGTTCCGGAGTATTATATGGTGGGGCGGAGCCGTTGCTTAGTTATTTAATTTTATGTTACAAATGCAGCCGAAGAGGCATCCATGTTATTTGGGAAGAATGTGCAATACATGTCTTGTTTTATGTCCTTCACCGCAGAATGACGCAGTAGTAATTTAACGACGAATAGTAATTCTTAGACCTGTTAAAACTTCTTAGGGTCTCCGTTTTATGGCTTTAATTCAATAAAGACTGTTACGGCTTGCTAGATATTTTCTCACATTGGTTTGCGCGAAAATATTCATTGGATATTTAATAATAGTTGTAATAATAACAACACTGATGTAGTTTTCTACATAACACCAAACACTATACTGCACTCGTCAACCAAGTTGGCATCATCTGGAGATGATAAAACTGCAGTTTTAACCATCAAGGTTTTTTATGTTTAACCAATATGTTTTCTTTATAACTTACTGAATTGCTTTTTTTAATACTGAAAACAAATCTGAGACAATATTATTGAATTTTTTATTCGTTGTGCTGTTGTAGCTGCAAGACAAGACAAGTTGTAAAACAAGATCCATGCACTGTGTTTTCGTAATTGAAAATTGGTAGAATTAAAGTTTGACATAACATTATTTTGATTTTTATGTTTAAAATTTGTCTCGATTTATAAAACATTCTTAGTTTAAAAATAACTTTTCTTGTGCAATCAGATATTTGCTTATTAAATCTAAGGTCAGAATCAATAATTAAACCCAATATTTTAATTTCATCCC
Organism: Pogonocherus hispidulus; assembly: GCA_963924545.1. NCBI lineage: Eukaryota > Metazoa > Arthropoda > Insecta > Coleoptera > Cerambycidae > Pogonocherus > Pogonocherus hispidulus. The sequence goes on from OZ004693.1 coordinate 83,955,825, forward strand.
TTATCACAATATTCACATTACTAATAGTTATTAATTTTCACATTTTATAACAACCGCGTTCTATCTGACTTTTTACTGAAAAACATTTTGTGGGATTTAAACGTAAACAGTGTTCAAGTGATCTTTTTTTAAGTGCTTCTGTATCAGTACTTATAACTTTATAACTGTATTGAATATTATTAGCATTAGATGTGTAAACAATAATTGATTGTCATCGGCATACCATCATGTCATGGTACTTTACAATCATATAAGAACTTTGCAAAAGACGATGAGTAAGTAGAAAAGAGAAAGGGTCTTAATATAGACCCTTGCGGTACTCTGTAAGGAATATCAATAGCATCAGAATAACTGTTATTTAGTATTATATTATTATTATATTATATATTTATGTATTTTGTTATATTTATTATATATTTATAGCTAATTTAGTATTATAAAACTTCATTAATTGAGTGTTTCGGCCCACGAAGCTTCATCCATCATGCGCGATATCTTACCACTAAAACTGGTGTACTGGTGTATGGTGGTGGTTCACTGATTATATTTGTAAGATAGCTTAATATTCTTACCGTAACTACTGCGATGGTAGGTGTTCAAAATATACCTGCAAGAAAAAACATAGTTAATTATATACTAATTTATATCCTTCAACTTTAATCTCTCGGCCTTAGATAATCCAACCATTTTTTAAGTTTAGTTCACCTTAATTGCGAAAATTTCTCTAATTGTAATTGTTCTCTAGTTGCTATTTTATTTAGAAGAAACCAACCTCTACATGTCGATAAAATATTCAGTATGAAAAAATGTAGGTTCGAGCAAAACAGCCTATTAATGTGGTCTATATTTCCCTTCAGTACTGTCTCAATCACGTCATCATTTTTATTTATGAAACACGGGCACACATATACAACACTTAAATATTTACCTATAACAAGAGATCCAAAAATAAACCGATCCCCCAACTAGCTGTGGAAAGAAACGTTATGTCTTTACCAGATTCAATAAATATTTATAGTTCCAATTTCTTTTTTGATAATTTTTAACAACAGTAATCGTTTGTTGTGCAACAATAAAGTGAATTAAAAAACGTGAGGGCCAGTTTAACTATAAACAATAGGAATATTGACCGCCAGCCTCTAAAAGTATTTTTAAACTGAGTTTTCTGATTCATTCTAAAACAATTTGTAATAATTATTAACATAAATTGTAATTTTTTTAACGTGCCTTAAGAAAAATCTTGGCTTAAATATCCCATGATGACTCAGTTATTCCTACGCAGACTCCAATTTTTCGTGGACTGTGGGAACCTACAAATCTAGCTTAAGGATTTTCATTACAGCAGATTGGAAAATCCTGGTAATTAATGTACCTACCCATTTAGGGTAAACCACTATTCGTTTTTGAAATAGGCTAAATTTAACCTTCATTATTATCAACAATCTTCCTTATTTAAATCAGTATTATAATTACTGTGAATATCTAAAAGTCAACAGAACTGAATGTTTTGGATAATTATGCTGTAAAAAGTCCTAAGGCAGGTACGTTTCCAACAGTTACAGATTCAGAAAGCTGCTGACCAAATTCATGAATAATACAATTTTTGATAGATAACATTTTTATTAGAATACATCTCTTGAAATTTCACAAAATCATAGAATAATCAAATATATCAATTTAAAAAGTATGTACTTTGGATCCATTATATACACATTATATACATTATATACAAAACGAAAGATACGCATTATTTTCCATGATGTTCTTTTGAGAAAGTTCTGAGAATCCGTCTTTTTACATCTCGATATATCGATGATCTCTGGTTTAATAAGTTTTTTAGTTAATAAGGAATTTAACTGTTTGAAACATTTATAAATATGTACCAAAAATAATGTTTTTTCTTCTATTTAGTGTCACTTAGTTCAATTTATTTTATTAAATACCTAAATCTATAGAATCAACAACTAAAAAAATACTAGTTCAGCAAGACACTGTGGTTTTACTGAGATTCAATTGGTTGAGATTATGAAGGGTTTTTACTAATTTTGGCTGTAATTATGTAATTTCGCACTGACGAGGGCATAACAAGCCCGAAACTATGCAATCTAGAGCTTCTAGCGCTTCGATCTAGTGGTAGAGTTGCAAACTACAGTAGCCTCGATGTAGCTGGTACGTTCACTAGAGGGCACGACTAGATGTACTCATCTGGTACGATGGAGAATGTAGACAGAGCTCATGTTTTTGAATGCTTGGGGCCTCCATAAACCCGCTCGTTCAAAAGTGTATCGTTTTAGCTTCTAATTAAGGACAATACTACATGAAACTTTAATAAAATGAATTTCAGGTCTTTGTACTCGACCCCCAGAGTAATAAAGCAATTATTACTCTGCCGGAACAAAGTACAAGAGCTACCACCCCTCAGTTACATTTTGTCGATAGTCATATACCGCAGCTGAAACCCTGCAGACATTTCGACTTCGCAAACTCGATTCATGTAAAGCCGGAGACCCGCTATACCGCGATTTCACATACCGCCTCTCCCACTTCCGGTTAGTCCAACAATAGCGACTAAAGGTGATTTCATGTCACCCCAGTTCACGTACGAATTCGGTTTATATTGAAAAATATGAGGTTCGGAAATATACTTGTTATGTTGAAACTTTTTACCGAAGTAGTTCTTTTAGAAATAATAAAATTCATGTTTCTTTATTTCCATATTCGAAAAGGCTCTTTCGGGGTAATAGTAGTAGTACCTAGTAGTAGTTTATTTCCCAAAAAAAAAAAAAAAACATGCAATACATGTATACAGGAAAGAACCACAGAACAATAGTAAATCAATACTGGGAAATTACCCTAACAATAAAAAATTAAATATGAACTTAAAAACAAAAATTAAAAAATTCTTCTACAGAGTAAAATACTGTGGCCATGAGAAATTGTTTAAACCGATTTTTAAAAATTCTTAAATTAGCGCTACATTTTATTCTAAAGGGCAAGTGGTTCAATATCTTTACTCCCTGGAACTGTGGACTAAGTCTTGTACTATTATAATTATATGAGGGTAAGCAGTAAATATCATGCTGTCGTGTTTCATATTTATGTATATCAGAGTGTTTAATTAATTTATTTTTATTCCTAAAAGTAATTATTGCCACCCGATACAGGTATAGATTATATAAAGTCATTATTTGTAGGTTCCTGAAATATTCTCTGCATGACTCTCGCGGTCCTAAGGGGCATAAAGATCTTATTGCCTTTTTTGAATTTTAAAAGTAACCTCCACCCCAGTAGCATCACCCAAAAATTCTATTCCGTATTGTAGTAAACTTTGAAAGTAAGCATAATAACAGTACGCGCAGCTTGGAAACCTATATTTTTTCTTATAGAATATATGGCATAGGCAGCACATGAAATTTTTTTATTAAGCTTATCCAGTTGGTGTCTCCATTTAAGATTCTTATCTATGCATAACCCCAAGAACTTAACACTATCTACCGCTGAAATAATACCGTTTTCAAGTTCTATATCCATTTGTATGAAGTTGTACGATGAGTGAAATATAATATTATTTGTTTTATTGAGATTCAGTAGCAATTTTTGTTTTGTTGCAATTTGGAGTCCAGGTTATCAGCTACATAAATATAAATTAGAGGGAATACAAAGACGTTTTTGTAAATATCTTTGGCATAAATATGATGGTTTTTATCCAATTAGAGGCACTCCTCAGGTTGACTTACTGAAGAGGTTCAATATTTCTGACCTAGAATCCCGACGCAATTATTTATCAGTTGTTTTCTTGTACAAATTATTGAACAACCAAATTGATTGTCCTTTTTTGCTCAGTTACCTAAATCTGCACGCGCCATCCTTCCTTTCCCGTTCTAACAGCACATTTTACTTACATACTCCACATACTAATTTATATGCTTCGTCCCCCCTACATTCAATGTGTTCAAAGTATGAATCTGTAAATGACAAATTTGATATCTTCTGCTGCAGTATTAGTAAAATTAAACACGTTTTACTAAATGATAATTAATTGTTACCAGTACATGTTATTGATTTATTGAATTGTCAATTGTTGTATATTATTTATTTGCATATTACTTGTAACTAGTTAAGTGATTAGATGCTTAATCTTATATTTTATATATTATGTATCTTATTATGTTATATGCTAATAATTATATGTAATGTTCCCTACCCTATTATTGGATTGTTATCTGTCTGGGTAGCTGTAAAATAAAATAAAAATAAAATAAAATAAATAAAATAAAATTTATTCGCAGAGAACCATTCATTCACATTATTTAATATTTCTTTACATTCGGGTGAAACATTGTTAAAAAGTAAACTTGTATCATCTGCAAACAAAGAAAACTGAACCATTTTGAAATTATCGACGAGATCGTTTATATAGATTAGAAACAGTACAGGGCCCAGAATTGAACCCCGTGGGACTCCACATTTAACATTTTTCTGTTCCGTTTTAATAAGGACTGTTTCATTATTGATTACCTCTTTTAATTCAATATACATTTTCCTATCCCTGAGATATGACTGAAACCAAATAACAAACACCCCTTAAACCATAATAATTTAATTTATGGAGCAAAAATGTATGATCTACTCAGTCGAACGCTTTAGTTAGGTCACAAAAAACACAAAGTGGATGACATTCTGACATGAAATATTGGATGGGAAAGTGAGAATAGAAATCTAACAAATATCACCATATCGTTCAATTAAGTTTTGCATACGTAATTTGGTGTCGTCAGTATGATATCTACATAAACAGGATCGAATTAATACAAAATGGATTTTGGAAATTTTTTCCCATTTAAACGGAGCTCATAATCTTGGATTATGCCATTTTTTCCCAAAATTTCTGGCAACATTTGAGAATTGGCAGTAATGGCAGGCCAACTTTAAGGAAATTTAAAAAGTTGAGTAAAAATCGCACGCCGATAGTTCTTTTCGTGCTCGACTTATACACTGTTAAAATAATGGTTTATAGATAGACACCCTGTATTTTGTGTCAATGGTCATGGTTTAGTCAATAATACCGACTGTAAACTTTATTTGACGTCCTAATTCACATATGAATTAGGACAACATTTCTCGACTAAATATACACCGTTAAAGACTGCAATAAATAATTGCAATGATACGGATTATTTTAAGTAAGATGGCAACTTAATATACGTTAAAAGTATTATAGTAACACAAGAAAGTAAAGTAATCACAAAAAAACGAAAAAAAATAGTAATAAATCGAAAGAGATAAATAGAAAAATTATGTCTCATAATAATAGACCAATAATTTTATACAGAAAATGGTATACACAAATAAATTTATAAGTTCAGTATTTTTCATCACATCTTCCAATATATACCTACAACTTTATCAGAAAATATAACATCTGGGAAACAGCGGGTCTAAGTTGTCAAGAAAATTATTTTGTAAAGTATATTGGCCACTTGCCTGAATATCTTTTCTGAAGGGCTCTCTAGGAAATAATAAAACATGTACGTATTGCCTTATTTTTACATTGAGAGAGATGTTTCTCAGATTAATATAGAGGGAGTGGTTGAAAACGAAAATGGTAATATAAGGAGCAATGTAATTGGATATTAAATGGGTTTGTGAAATTATTCTTATTTTATTAAATATAGGGAGAATATTAAATTACATATTCCCGGAAACTGTAAAACACATACAGGAAAGAGTAAGATATTTAGAATATAAAAGGAAACAGTAAGTAATAGGTCAGTAGGTAATTCTCATTTGATCAGCAAATTTCATACCCACACTCCTCAAAAATTGAATGTTTGGGTCGGAATTTTGGGCAACCATCTTGTTGGACCGTTTTTCAAAGAAATCACGATGGGAACACCAATTTACAATTATTGGAAGACACGATTTGCGACAATTTAATAGAAAATGAAATAACTTTTTAACAGGATAGCGCACTCCCTCACTATGCTGTTGCTGTGCGGCAATTTTTAAATGACCATTTCTCAAGGCATTGGATTGGTAGAAGAGGTCCCGTCGAATGGCCACCAAGATCACCTTATCTATCCCCTTTGGACTTTTTCCTGGGGGGCATTTGGTATACGCCACGCAGCCTGAAACACCAGAGGTGTTGCGCCAGAGATTTGTGGAAGAATGTCGATTAATAACACCGGATGTCTTTAGTAATGTTCGTACAGAATTTGAAAACAAACTCTATTATTGTTGGCAAGTTAACGAGGGTAATTTTAAGCAACACATCAAGCAAAAGTTGTTTTTGTTTTGCTTCAGCTTTTATAATTTGAGACTGTTTTTTTTTGTAAACTGATCGACATCAAAAAAAGTAATGTGATCGTGTAGTTGATAAGAAGCTTATTACTAGTAGGCATTTCTGTAGAAATTAGAACACGAATGTCGGTTTTCCAACTTTTCGTTTTTAGCCAATAACTCTGTCAAATCTCAACCGATTCCCAAAAATGATGCACCAGTGTATTCGCAATGGGAAGCCCTTTAAAATGATTTGTTAAAAGTAGAGTTGTTCCATCTCAAATTTTGAAGTTGGGGTGAACATATCAAGTTGGCTTGACAGTAAAAAATCTGACCGCGGGATATTTTCACACACGTGACTAATGTGTGACATTATCAACGACAAAGTAGGTAGGTACCTACATGATTAACTGGATATTAGAAAGGAAATTCGGATTTTTCTTTCTCAGCGTTGTGTCAGATGTTGCGTTAATTTTTATTTTCATGGGCTTTTGAATACGTTCGAGTTAAAAGCGAACGAGAAATTTCATTTAGATATTTATAGTGTTTTATTGAGTCGCGATTTACGCGATATTGAGTCGTATATTATTATGTGATTAATCGGAAAAATGTACAACGCTTCAATATGTCCTTCAACGTTTAAATTTTTTAAATGAATTTTGTCAGCTTCATGCGTGCTATTTTAATTTTCGTGGTCTTTTCAGTACGTTCGATTAAGGCGAGAATTGAATTGGAAATTTATAACTTTTATAGAGTGGCGATAAGTGCTGGAACAGGTAGAACGTTCACCGCTACAGTCTGTTTTCAGTAATGTCTACATTTTTCCGAAATGATTTTCTCAGCATCATGTCTATATTAATTATCGTGGTTTTTTGAAAACGTTCGAAAAAAGCAAGCGAGAAAATTAATTTGGTAATTTATAATTTTTTACTGTCGCCATTTGTGCGTGAATTAAAAATGTGCAGCGTTTCAGTTGGATTTCAGTAATCTTTTGATTTTTCTGGAAAAATATTCTCATTTTTTTTTATAGTATATTTTTAATATTATTTATTGGCTTATTTAACTATTTACATCTTTTTTATGTACTACTACTTTACTAAAAGTGCATATTGTAAAATTATTTTCAATTACACAGGGTGTTCCAAAAAGTCGAGACAAGGTGCAAGTTGGTTATTTCAAATGCGACACCCTATATATTATTATATTTTTGAAATCTAGGGATCACTAAGAACATATTTGTATTAAGGTTCCCTATAGCTATCTCTTTTCGTTTTTAAGATATTTAACAGTTAATGGAAAAAACCTCGTAACACTACATTGGAAAATAAATAAAATTTCCTCTGACACAATGTGAAAAAGAAAAAAATGTAGTCTCAGTTAGCACATGGGTTACCTTAAATATTGCACTTGAATTTATTCGGCCATTTTATACAGGGTGATTTTTGTCGTCATTTATATTTCACAATGTTAAATTGCCTAAATCTCATTTTTTTTAATGGAACACCCTGAATTTTCTTATGGCATTAGATTTAGAATTTAAATATCAAACGGTATTAGGATGTTTTATACGAAAAGTTGACCGTTTTCGAGATATTCACGATTTTTTGAAAATTTAGCTTACATAACTGATAATTACAAATTATAGTCAAGTAAGTTATGAAAACAATTTATTTTGTTATGGAAATTACTTATCTGTCCAATAAATATTCGATTTTGTGTAGAATTTAATTACCTTTCAAATGGTATTACGATGTCCTATACGAAAAGTTGACACTCCCTATTTAAAAATCTTCTTACTGAACCGCTGTAATGTGCAGGGCAACCGTCATGCTGTAACCGCATCCCTGCTAAAATGTTCAGAGGAATATCTTCAGGATAATAAAAGTTGATTTTCCAAAAAATGCAAATAAATTTTTCCATTGACAGTATTTAGTCCGGTAGACATGCAGCATAGGTGGAGATTAAATGTATGGGGGGGATTCTAGGTGACAAGGTGATTGGACAATATTCTTTTGAAGCGACTGTCAATGGAGAAATTTATTAGCATTTTTTGGAAAACCAACTTTTAAATTATCTTGAAGATATTCCTCTGAACATTTTAGTAGGCATGCGGTTACAGCTTGACGGTTGCCCTACACATTACAGCGGTTCAGTAAGGAGATTTTTAAATAGGGAATGCCTACACTACTAGGTGGATAGGAAGGGTGAACCTATTTTATGGTCTCCTCGGTACCCAGACCTTACAAAATTAGATTTTTTTTATGGGGATACACAAAAGATTTAGTTTACCGCACACGCACAACATCAACCATACGAGAAAACATGATGAACAGAATTCGTGGTGCTTTTGAGAGCATTTTGGAATAGTGCATCTTGCATATAAAATGTACAGATTACACAAAATCGAATATTTATTGGACAGATAAATTATTTCCACAACAAAATAAATTGTTTTCATAACTTACTTGACTATAATTTGTAATTATCAGTTGTGGAAGCTAAATTTTCAAAAAATCGTGAATATCTCGAAACAGGTCAACATTTCGTATAGGACATCTTAATACGTTTGAAAGATAATTAAATTCTAAATCTAATGCCATAAAAAAGTTCAGGGTGTTCCATTTAAAAAAAAAAAATGAGATTTAGGCAATTTACATTGTGAAATATAAATCACGATAAAAATCACCCTGTATAAAATGGCCAAATAATTTCAAGTGCAATATTTAAGGTATCCCTTGTGCTAACTGACACTACATTTTTTTCCTTTTCACATTGTGTCATAGAGGAAATTTTATTTATTTTCCAATCCAGTGTTACGAGGTTTTTTCCCATTAACTGTTAAATATCTCGAAAACGAAAAGAGATAGATAGCTATAGGGAACCTTAATATAAATATGTTCCTAGTGATCCCTAGATTTCAAAAATATAATAATGTATGGGGTGTCGCATTTGAAATAACCAACTTGCCCCTTGTCCCGATTTTTTGGAACACCCTGTGTAATTGAAAACATTTTTACAATATGCACTTTTAGTGCCAAACAATTTTCATATAAAAAGTTTTTTGATATAATGTACCGTTTGTGAGTAATCGAACAATTACCCACTAATGACACACCCTGTATATTTCCTCGTTACATATTATAATCCCAGGTATGCAAAGAAATAACATTATTTTTAAGATATGTCGCAAAGAACTACTTTGCGTGCAACATGCACCGACCTTCATTGCATTACAATGCCATATCTTCATATAACGTCAACTCAATCCTTTGAGATAGCGTATACACATACAAGCTTAGGTTTGCGCCCTAAACACTGACTGGGATGCATTGGCTTTACTCTGATTCTTATACGGTACTTAAAAGACTTAATCAGTCCAAGCAGCTGTTTGACGTTTAGTATTAGGAGTGAGTGACATTCAGGTGATGACGGTGCATGCATTTCTCTCCAAATATTTAGTACATACTTCCTCTATCTAATTATCTTAATAAAATTGAAAAAATCAAGCAAGTATTAAATGACCTGTTCTCTTAGAACGTACGCGTAAGGAAATGACTACAGTGACTAAACTAAAGCTAGAGCCATTTAGAGCGAAGCAACGAATATTGCTGAGAGCAAATATAAAAGCTTTTACCCTCCCTACCTTACATAATCTCTCCGGAAGATATCAGCGACGACAATCTGGAATAACCACATCTCAACCAAATAGTTTCATCGTCTCGTGGTGCGGTGTACAGTTTCAGTGTTCATACCTGTAATTTTCGTGTGTTATTCGAGTTGTCGTACATGTAAAAGTTTAGACCGAGCAACATCGCAGACGATATAGGCGAGAGAATTAGCCTCTATTTGGTTCAGCGACGGTGTAGCGGTTTTAGTGGCTGAAATAATATATACGATTATTGTCGGCATACTCTAGGAGAGAATGTAGGGGTAAATCGCACGCCTAATAGTCTACCTTCCCTCTCTGGCGGAATGACATCGTGCAGCCCAGACGAAGCTGCCGGTAACAACGATGCCTATGCCTTCATCATCCACGTTTATTGGCCTTCTCTAAGGGTTTATTGAGTAAACCCACTATCGAATAAATAATTACTCTGCCTACGAAGAATAGTTTTCGGTAGTAGGGTAGCACGCATACTACCTTACCAAAAAAATACTTGAACACCAAGGGACAATATTAGTAATTATTTATTATTACAGTTTGTTTTATATGAAACAACTATATTATATCTTCTGAACTACTCTGTATAATACTAATAAACCCTATATTGATCATTCACAAAAATGATCCCAATTCAGATATGAAATAGAAAGTATGTCATTCTATTTGGAGTAAACAATTTCTAATTAAATTGTTTACTCGTAGATCAAGGCTTGTTCGCAGGGATGGGTTAGCCACCATTCTGGCGATGGCATAGGATGGGAAGAATGTCATCTTAATGTTAATGTGAGAGATTAAAATCAGTTAGTGTTTGGCTGCCTCCTAACTAATGAGGTTTTCCAGATTTCCCTCATACCAGCACTGAATGGTGGTTAGGGCATACCAACGTAAGTCGTTCCTGAGGCGGAAATTCGGGCCGCGGAATAATAATATGCCGCCCCCTCTCCCACACAAGTCCCAGGCTTTCGTACTAATCCTTGAGATTAGAATGAGGGGTAGACATATTATTATTATTATTATTATTATTATTATTTATATTATTATTATTATTATTTAAAAAAGCATACATTTGATATGGCCCAGGTTTAAAGAGCACTCTACATGACATATTTTTAAGATGTGCATCCTCTTAGTCTCTCTGATATCATAAAAGTATTATTTTTTTTGTTTACTACGCCATAGGAGTTATGGAACATTGTCACACTATTGGGCCACCCTGTACATCATAACGCTTGTAGTTAGCTTAAGTAATTCCGCGTTCAACTAACTTACCTGGAGGTGTGATTGTACGACAGATAAAGAGATTAGGAGCAGCGCTGTGTAATAGACTAGTTAAATGGCTTGTCATTTCCATCACGAATTTGATGCGTCACTGTAGTTTAGTCAAAATGTTACGTTAAAGTTAACACAGTTTGTATTTTAATAGGCGAAATTCTCTAATTTGACAAATGAACAGGGTTGCTACATATGATACCTATCTATTTAACTCATATGTTCAAGAGAAACTTCATGCACTCAACGTTGAAGTAAATTTGCATTTTAACTTTGCCGTAGCAGCGAGTTGCGTTGGAGTTTAAAACACCGTATAGTAAAATAAGTATTCAGATTGCAAATGTTTCATGGTTTACCATTTGGATTATATTACATAATTTGTATCTTACATTTGTATTATTTTTATATTATTCGTTAGTTGGTTCTAAGTCGGAATATTGTAATCTCATCTGGTATCCGATTTACCAATACTATATTAATCAAATGGAAGATAGTCAATGAAATTTTTTTAAGTTTCTGTAAGTAAAGTTAAGGTAAGCCGACTCTCTAGCTAGGGAGGGTGCTGCTTCTCAATTTGTCGGACCAGAACCGGTGCTTGGCATATCCTCGAGTACTGCCAAAGCAACGCTCTTGACCTGGGCTGAGGGGCAAATCCTCCAGTACTGGCAGGAACTACCACGATTAGTTCATTCGAAGGCGTTCATAATAAACCCTTCAAAAACAAGAACTAAAAATCTTTTAGACATAAGCAGGTTCCACCTACGAACTCTAATTGGCCTATATACTGGTCACTGCCGTTTAAAATATCATCCGTGCAAATTCGGCCTAGGAGAAGATGCTGAGTGCTGCTTGTGCTTAGAAGATGATGAAACGGCAGAACACATATTGTCCCCTGCCCCGCTGGGGAAAGGATCAGATACTCATTATTTGGCCAAGGACAACTTCTGCCAGAGGATTTGAATAAGTTCTCACCCAATAAGGTGATCAGCTACATTAAGAAGCTGGACCTGTTGGGTGAAATATAAGTAGGTGTGAGCCACAATAGACCACATGGTCGACGTGGAGGGTCTGATTTTCGGCCCACTCTCTTTTGAACCTAACCTAACCTAATCTAAGTATAGTTAATTATTACCCAACCACCAGGTTGCGTTCATATACTGCTTTTACAGAGATTTGATCTCAAATCATTGCACTACATTGATTACAAACTTGTCATATCTATTTAAGTTATTTCATAACAATGTAAATATAGTTAGTCTATTCAGTATGTTCAGTATAATTTGGTATTACATTTTTAGATTAGTTATGGGTTTAACCATTCAGTTATCAAATTTATATTATTATAGGTATCTTCTTTTCTTTTTGTCCTGTAAATGGAATTTTCTGTTGGGCAATAAATGTTTAATATTATTATTTTTATTTTCCCAAGTAATGTAATGTAATATTCATAGTGCATCACTTTAGTATGATCCACAGGCGACAAATATACATCCAGAATAATATAGAGAGTCCTTCATCCCAGCTCTTTTCTTCTTTAGGCTCTTATTTTTAAAAACTCTTGGCAATACTGTTCTGTACCCTTTCCTGTCAGACATTTATTAACAAATTCACATACTACTATATAAATTCGTACATCACCTTCATGTTCTTTGCTGTATGGTATTTTCTTCAATACTTCAATAAAGCTCAATTTTCAGATTCTCTTAATATGTTGGTTTACTGGATGTTTCAAAAGATATTTCTTAAGAAATCGGTATCAAATCAAATTTAAATGGTATCTTTGCAAAAGAAATCGGAATAAAAGTTTTACAAACGGAGTCTTTTTATAATTATAGTTACCTATAATGTTTCCAAAATATCGTTGCAAGTTGTGAAAACCTATTTAGTTCAGCAATGTTATGTCAACTAAAAGTCGTCATTGCAATCAGGGATTATTGCAGTAGAGCATATTATTATTGTTTTTTTTTTTTTTGTTGAAATACAGTCGACCGTTTCCCTGGCTCCGATTCTCAGGGTCGGTCGCTGGTGTTTATCAGTAGCTACTCCCCACGTCCATGGGGTGAGTAACTACTGAGTCCGGGAATCGTGTGCCCTGAATAGACGTATTGAGCCCAGAATGACCGCCTTCTGCATTCTTCAGGCTAGAAGATCTGCCGAATTTCGGCATGCCGGTATGAACTTCAGTTCCGAAAGCAGTGTATCTCTTGCTCCACCGAGGGCACCTATTGTCACTACCACAAGTTTCACAGTATGTTCTGAATGGAGTCTGCGGTGTTCGAAGAGAAGCTCTGGACATTTCATTGTTTTTTCCTTCTCTTTAAAGACAATGTTCGTCTCGACAGGAGCCGAGAACTTGATGACAAACATTGTCTTCACCACCGGTCGGGGAAGACTAACATAAGCCTTATTGGCTCGAATCTGTTTGAGAGTATTCATCTATTGTAATTAAGCAAATCATTTTACATAGTTTTATTGGATCTGACTAAACAATTACCAAGTTCTATATATATTGGGGAGTTACCTAACTAATATAATACGCATGAGCTTCAGCTATTGAACAACCATTAGAACAACTTGAAAAGCTCCGTAAATCACGTCGAACAAAACTTACTGGCATTAGGTATAAATGCTAGGCCAAACATACCGGAAAATTTTTCTCCATAATAACTTTTAACCTGTCCAGCGCCCTGTCAGGCTTGATCAGATATTAGAAGCTTGATATATGGCGTTAGCCTTTAACAAAGGTCGATAAACATAGTAAATTATTGTTTTTCATGATGGCATAGCGCAAGTAATGTATTAAAGTCAATTCCGTTTTTAATTAATAATAATTATTTTTATATTTACCGCATAAGGTAGCTGTGTAATAATTTACAGTTGTAACAGGCGTAGAAAGAAAATACAAAGGTCAAAGATTAGAAATATTAGATCTGATTGTTACAATAATAATAATAATAATAATATCTCTACCCCTCATTCTAATCACAAGGATTAGCCCGAAAGTCTGAGACTTGTGTGGGAGAGGGGGCGGCATATTATTATTTCGCGGGCCGCATTTGCGCCTCAGGAACGACTTACGTTGGTAGGCCCTAACCACCATTCAGTGCTGGAATGAGGGAAACCTGGAAAACCTCATTAGTTAGGGGGACAAGTCAAATATCAACTGATTTTAATCTCTCACATTAACACCAAGTTGATATTCTTCCCATCCTAGGCCATCGCCAGGATGGTTGCCAAGCCATCCCTGCAAATAAGCCTTGATCTACGAGCAAACAATTTAATGAAAAATTGTTTGGCGGAATGGGGATTAGAACCCACGACCTCTGGGTTGAGCGATCGAGACGCTAAGCCCTGAGCCACCTGCTCGAATGTTTTGTTATGAATGTTACAAAGATCGGATGTTTTTCCAGTAAAGTTACTTTTCAAATTCACGATTGTAGGACAATATCAAATTATAAAGAGCCCTATAAGGTAGTTTTTCACATAACATCAAAAGACTATACTGGACTCAACGCGCGTTTCGCCAACCAAGTTGGCACCATCTGAAGATGATTAAAACTGTTTTAATCATCAAACTCATTGTTAATCATACCCAGTGGATGCTAACATGGTTAGCGAAACGCGCGTCGAGTGCAGAATAGTGTTTTGGTGTTATGTGGAAAACTACGTCAGTGTTATCTTCACACCAAAGATTCCAACCTCTTTCAAGATAGGCCAGTCACCGTAGACACAAAAATCGCGTTAGATCGCAAAAAATTGCAGAGTTTGTCAGGGGAAGACCTGCCTGAATACTCCTTCCTCCCTTAGCCATGGCCGAGTCGGATGAACAAGATGACGTCGACGACCCTTTACCACTAGTATATAGTAGTAGATCTAATCGGACAAAAGAGGAGTCTCCGGAGCCCCAAGAAGAGCCGTCTGACGAAAAGGGCCTTCCAAAAGAACACGACTGTCTCGCTAAGTGCGTAAAGATAAGCCTAATATTACATATCCTTCGTTGTATTTACGCAATAAATGCTAATTTACATTGTGCTCTGTATTTCTGTCGCAGGAGTCAGTTGAGGTCCCGCCATCACTTCACGTTTAACATTTCACGTCCAAGGTCTCCCAAACTACCAAAATATGTTTTATACAATTTTGATAAATTTATACGTTAAAATCATTTTCCACTGAGTTATGTCTTTCTTATCCTTTACAAAAGTCCTGCAGTTCGTCAGGCTCCATTTCTTGAAAAATCCCATTTTCTTTAATTTTTTGTTATTTCCTGATAACAAGGGCTATTGGCCCTACAGTGCCGAGTGGCGAGTGGCTCCATATGCACTAATTACTCACCCCGTTACATCCAATTTATCTTATATGACGATAACAATATTGTGAATCTCTTAAACAAATATGTACAGATGAACATGCTTAGTAAACAGTAGCATATAAAAAATCAGGTAAGTTTACAGGAGGAATGAAATAAAAAATGGAAAGAGTTACGGAAGCAACAAAGCAGACTTAATATAATTGATACTTGTTTATACTATGAATACCTAATTATTTTAAGAAAGAAAGATACAGTGATTATAATATTATTTAGTATAATAAATTTACTTATTAATTCATTTTTTAATTTACCATTTTATGGTAGTTCCAATTTATCCATTATTAAACTATCCTCAAATCTTTATATCAGAACTTTTGATATGTATGAGTTGCACTTTGTAAAGTTTTGACAGCTTAAATATTTCAAACAAGTAAAAGTTTAACAGATACTGCAGGACCATGAGATTTTATGGAACATAAAGACAGTAAATGTGGATTAGAGCACCAATATCAACTTTAGGAGAAAGTAATAAAAACATAAGAGCTTAAAGTTTCCCACTTGCAATGTTAATGTCTAATCTTCCAGCTATGGCAATTTGACAACATTAACACATGGATATTCCCCAAACTCAGCTGCAGCTCTTTTAATATTTCAGAATATGAAGGGGACAGCGCCTGAAAAGTTTTAAGCTCGTAAAAGTTTTGTGCAACTTTGGCTTACTGTGTAAGGTAGGATCCGTGTAAGTTCAGCTCAAGAAGACACCGTCTTGATAAACAGACTTAGTAAGTAGAAATACTAACTTCGAGACTGCTACAGAGATCCTCCAGTTGTGTGTTCTGGGATTAGCGACTGAAAGTGATGAAAAGTGGTATTCGAACTGCAAAGAACTACTTTTCAACTATTTCCGTGCAGTCCTGATGAGGTCAGCCAATGACTGTAGCAGACAAGATAATCTACTATTTTTCGTATAGTAAGTAAAGCAATACAAAACAAAGGACGTATAACTTATACATCTTTTATGGTAAAGGGGGTATAAGTTGTGCAACGCAAAAGATGAACAATGTATTAGAATTCAATCTTTGCGAAACTGCAACAGTTCCGCATCAGAAATTAACTGATTTCTTACAAGACAAGTTAATGTAGGTAAATGTCAAAAGAGTAGATAATATTAACGAGGCCAGTTTAAATTGGCAGCGTCCTGCCATAGTTTCTAGCTTCTCCCATGTCACACAACCAGATTGTACAAAAGGTCTGGTCAGTGTTCTGCAGAATGTAATCTTGCGCAAAATGTAGATTTGGTGGCGGTTATAGCGGTTATGGTTATACTATGAGCTGACATGAGTTGGAGCCTCATGGAGCTCCTTGAGCTGAATTTAAGAATTCATGCTGACTGGAACATACACCACATCCTTGAATAACACGGTTTATCTTATGTCGGCTTTATTGGATACAATCTTTGTGCTAATGTATGATAATGCCGGGCGCATGTCGCAATAATGTCGTGATTTAGTAACTTGAAGATATAGGAATTCATGCGCTTGAGTGACCACCAATCCGTCCTTATATAAACCCTATAGAACGTTTACGAGATGTCCAGAGACGACAAATATGAGTGCAAAACGAATTCCTAACTCAATTGAAAGATTAAAAAGTGCTGCAGAGGAAGAATGGAAATAAATTCCGCAAAAAATCACCAAAGACATCCGCGGGGCCTGACTAGGAGGATACAGGTTACCGATGGACCTAAAGGAGGAAATACTGATTACTGAGTTGTCATTATGTCGTTTTAAAGTATTGATATATTGTCGTTATTGCTGCTCTTTCCAATTAAATGTTATAACCAATATCAAGCCGTTTCATTAATTGACATTAAAAATTATTTTCGATAAGAATGGTTTACAAGAGTTCCTTTAAGGTAAAACAAATAATACCAAGGGCCGGTCTTTCCATCTCCTTATAAACATCTTTTAAATGTATCCTCCTTGTAACTACAAAATGTCTCTTCACTGTATTTTAAATTAAACCCTGTCTTTAAAGTTCTCTATCTGCTCTTTAACTTATCGGTTACTTTACTGGCCTATAAGTTGTTATAAAGATATTTCTAACCTCAGAAACTTTACAATTTGAGTGTTAGTAAACAATTTGATTAATAAAACGTCAAAAAATATATTTTTATAATGGACATAATATAAATATTATTGATTTTGAAGAAGAAATATTATTAAATCATGAAATTATAAACATGGTAAATATTGCAAATCGCGAACGAAAAATATATACTGTAAGGCCTCATATAGACAATTTAAACATCTGAGATGATGAAGATTTTATAAGATTTCGTGTATAAAAAATAACGGTGTTAAATATTCTAGAAGAAATCGACATCGCAACATTTACGGTATCACACCAACAGGTTAATAATAAAAAAGAAATGACATCTACGTATTTGTTAGATTTTATGACATGTTTTATTGAATCATATTTTGAACGGAGGACTGAACTGATACGATTTGTATCAGGGCCTCAAATTCTTGGACAATTTGGTTCCACGTTTTTTACTGTATCATCCTGGGAAGACATTTTTACACTTCTGAATATTAAATTTAAACTAGAGATCCCAGAAACGACTAGAACTTAAAAAAAGTTATAGTTGGTTATAGCCACAGTATGTTATAGCTAGTTAATGTTGTCATCATTGACATATTTTGTTGATTATGGTTGACGCATTTCATCTGTCTCACTTTATTATATAGACTTTCTTATTTAATCAGTATTGCCAATATCACTAAATAGTCTTTTTATAAAAGACCAGTTAAACTGTGTTGAAAAGACGCAATTTTTTAACTGCCAGATAAATTCACCTGTTAACTTTAAGTATTTAGATAAAAGCAACTTTATGAAGAGATGGAAAGACTGGCCCTAAATCCTCAAAATTTAAGGACTCAAGTGCACTTTGGAAATTAATAACAATTTGATGTTTGGGCGAACTAATCATCATATATTCAGAATGACAAACTCGGGTAGCAAATTGATGTTATATTGGGATATTATTGCTGATCAAAATGGCATAGCATATATAACGACTTGCGTATCTTATGGTGTAGTTCCACCACTAAATCATGCAAAATAACACGCTGGTCTCAATGTACAGGATGAGGCGTTTTCATTGGGATTGCCAGATATTTCGATTGCTTTCAAATTTAAATGGAATTATTTATTTACTTATAATACCTTTTTAGGTAAATTTTGTAGGTAAATTTAGCTACCTTTACAAAAATACCACATTTCTATTTGTTTTACATATAGAGCTACTTATTCCATTTTACAATGATTACAATGGAAATAAATAAAAATTACACTGAAGGGGAAATTTCTCACTTATATGCTTTTTACTGTGATAAAAAACAACAAAATATTATAAAAATAACTACACTAAAAATATAAATATACCTATCCTTGTAAGATCATTCAGGTAAGTACCTAGTATTTTTTTATTATGAGCAATATCAAATCCAGGTCCAGGGAGTTTCCCAATGCAAGTTCTGAAGGATATATTTTTAAAACCTTTCAATATTAAAAAGGTATTACAACCATATACTACATAATCTATCTATTTAATCATATTCTATCTTTAGTTATATGCAGTTTTATGGATAATCGTCGTTGGGCACTATATATCTAATTTTATAGACAAAATAAATTCAAAGCGTGAAGAGCAAAACTTAAAAGTGACATCATCATTGGAAGTTGTCAATCAATGATTGGAAGTTGTAAATCAATGATTAAAACTTTATAAACCAGATACGATTTTGTTTGCCAAATTGTGGTTTTGAGTGTTGAATTAATCTGAAAAATTTGAGAAAGATACGTGGTTGCAAGTTCACTTGGAGTTGATGATAATCGATCAAACGCAATCAAATTGTTCCATCCTGTACAATATATGCAATAACAAATAGGTGTTCCAATTAGTGCACACGAAGCTGCAATTAATTCCCTTGTGTAGTAGTTATTGGTTTTAGGAAAATTCAAATGCACACATCGCTGTTTGCTATGTGCTATAAACAGTGATGTGTTGGGCAATACCTAATGGATTTTCCACGAAATACCAAATATACAAATTTGTCAACTAGCTTGTAACCAATTAGCTAAAGATAATTAAACAATTTACTTATAAAAGTTATTTCTAGAGGATCTAGACATCCGGTTAGTCAATCTTACTACTACTAATCAAACTGTAGGGGTTTGTAAAAGGCCGTTCTTGACTTTCAATGAACTGTATTGTGCCTGAATTTCAGGTCTTTTCTCTATGCAGATGACCTCTCTCTGTCCAATATTGATTATTGGGGAGTTCCAACAGTGTGGGAACTTTCCCACACTACTGGGCCACCCTGTATATCAGAATCAAGTGTTAAGTTGGTGAAAATGCAAATACAGCGACCTAAAATCTCTTTTCTTCTGTTTTTTTTTTATTAATTTGACATATATTACGGATAACTTTAAAAAGTCCTCAAATGACTTAGTATGTTGTATCTTATCTTAGGTACATGGGGGAAAATTGGAAGAAATATAAAAATATAATAATTATGTTCCTTTTAAATTTTATAAGTGCAAAAGGAAAAGTGATCAGCCTTATTAATTATATAATGCAGAATAGGACTAAATCGTAAAAATTATCCGAAGAAGAAATATATTTAATTAAATATTTATATGTACGAGTCTAATTATTGCAGTGAAAAAAATCCTTGACAGTGGTTCTGCCCTGCATAACAGTTAATAGTTTTTATAATAATTGAAGCTAAAAATAAAACATCTGGAGATTAAAGGGATTATTTTTTCGGGGAGCTCATCTCCGCGTATGCATATCGCTTTTTCTACTCGTATTCAATTAAACATCCCCACCAAAGCCATCTTCAATATGTTCCTAAGAAGATGTTATGTCTAATTGGTGGATATCAGAAAAGGAATTAAAAAATTAATAATCTTTTATTTAGTAGTAAATACTTTATTTCTTCTTCGGAACCAAGACTTTTCCCAAAATATTGTGTATGTAATGTTACTCTACTAATTAAAGTAGGAATTTAAAAACGTATACGTAAACGTAAACGGAATAGTAAAACGTCCCATTTTAAATTTTTACAGGCATCAATAGCTTCCATAAATCTATTTCTAATAATTGAAATTTGAACTCAGCTATTCTTATCTACGTATCAATGTTAACCAATAAGTAAAAATATGCAAGGTGGTTGTCACACTTGTACGTAACATATTATATGTGATACAATCTTCAACATCTTGTATGATGCAATCAGTGGCACCGAATGTAAACCCGAGTAATGAAGAAAAAATTACTCTATAGAAAACGTTTCTTAAGTATATTAATTATATGAAATCAGATCTGAAAGGCAGTTATTACTTTTATCACATCTATCGAGCAGAAAAGTGCAAGTTCCACCTCGTTATGGAACCCTATGAGTTGAAGGGCAATAATTATTCACACCTGCTCTAGCTATTTTACATTTTTTCATTTTGATATGCAACACAAAATTAACAAGCAATTAAATTCCAATTAACAGATAAGTAACAAGGCATTAATTATAGCACATTAATAATAATAATAATAATAATAATATGTCTTTATTATCATCAATCAACACTTGACAAAATAAACAATAATGGGGGTGGCGGTATCCATAAGAGATGCTCATATACAAACACCCAGCTAATCAACTATTGAGAAATATATTGTGAATATAATAAAACTAAAAAGAACATACAAAATAGTACAATATACTAGACTAGGCTATATAGTATATTAAATTTGATCTCGCTTACTTACAATACATCTCTTTATCTCTCTCCGAAATGTGGCTAAGTTAGAAGCTGTTTTGACTTTACACGGCAAGGCATTATACATTTTTACCGCATTGTAGGTAAATGATCTTTCAAATAAGGCTGATGTGTGTTGAGGGAGGGATAGCAGTTGGCAAAACCGAGTTTCTTTGTCATGAATATTTCCAATCAGTTTTTCAGAAAGATACTGAGGAATTCCGTACTTACTTACATTGTAAACTATGCAAAACATATGTGTTTGAAATCTTTCTTCGAGGTTCAACCATTTGGAATCCCTGAAACTGGGGGATATGTGATAAAATTTTCGCACATTGTAAGAGAACCTAAGGCAAGCATTCTGCAATTTTTGAAGACTATGTTTGTGTCTCTCCAACAGAGCTGGCCAATAAACAACATCACAGTATGTTAAGTGTGACAAAATCAAGGAGTCTGTTAATCTTAATTTAATACTAGTATGGAAAATATCTTTATGCATATATAAAATTTTTAATTTTCCGTAAGCTTTAGAAATCAGCTTTGAAACATGAGTAGAGAATCTTAAGTCATTGTCTAAATACAGTCCAAGATTCTTAGCATTGTTGACTGGCTTCAGAACTATGTCTTTTAATATAAGTGAAAATTGAACATTAGCTGCAATATCTTCTCTATGTCCGCCAAAAAGAAGCACCTGAGTCTTATTCTCATTAAGCACTAGACCGTGTGCATCAGAAACCCTGCCTATCATATCTAAATCCGAGCTAATCAT
The DNA here is from genome assembly GCA_963924545.1 of Pogonocherus hispidulus. Lineage (NCBI taxonomy): Eukaryota > Metazoa > Arthropoda > Insecta > Coleoptera > Cerambycidae > Pogonocherus > Pogonocherus hispidulus. Next base: position 83,977,941 of record OZ004693.1, read on the forward strand.
TTCACGGGCAGCAATTAGGTCTTTGTGAGAAAAAGAATAATAAATTTGTAAATCATCAGCATATTGATGTGAACGACAAAATTTTAAATATCTACAAAAATCCGAAGTATATAGCGAGAAAATTAATGGCCCCAATATACTGCCCTAGGGAACGCCCCTACTCAGACAAATAGGTTGTGAGAGCACGTTATTCACTGTAACTCTTTGATACCTATCCGAAAAATAATTTTGAAAAAAATTAATAGAATTTCCACCAAACCCAAAGAATTTCAGTGTCATTTCTAGGGTGACGTGATTAATAGAGTCAAATGCCTTACTATAATCCAATAATATTAAACATGTGTCATTCCCATTATCGCACGCTCTTAAAATATCATCCGTAACATTAAGTAATGCCGATGTAGTACTATGGTTAATCCGAAAACCTGACTGAGTAGGTGGTAATATACTGTACTCACGTAAATACTCATTAATCTGATTAGCTACAACTTTTTCTGAGATTTCTAGTTGATAAGAGACTTATAGGACGAAAATGAGATAAAATAGTAGGATTACTGTTTTTCGGTACAGGAACAACATTAGCCTTTTTCCATGACGTAGGAAATTTCCCAGTTAACAGACACTTATTTATTAAAAAAGTTATATACCTACTTAAATGAGGGATAACATACAATATCATTTTTAAATTTATATGATCTGGACTGGCAACATTAGATTTCATACCATGAATGATTTTTTCAACTGTATCTACACACTTCTGTAAAACAAAACTTATCTGTAAATTTATTATCATGGAATGACTTATTTAAATTTGTAGGTACTATTTTCTCTATATGAAGAGGAACAAATTAACGTAAAAACTAATCTATCCTTCATAACAGTACGACACATTTGCGACAAAAATTATAAATAATTTCCATGTAAATGGGGCCTGTATGTTACTGAGACGGAATGTAGGAGACAAATAAGGACTAAATTTAGATTTACTCTAAGACGCTCCTTGGAATTGTCTCAATAATTGAAGTTTCACGGAGTTCTGGAACCATTAAGGTTCCAACTTTAACAAAGGATGCAATAAACAAAAATACACGGCCTCATAATGCAAAACTTTTCGGCCAGATTTCTGAATAAGGCTTGAGTAGTATTTGCCTTTCTCGTTTTTGATTTATATTTATTCTCTCCTTAACTGCAGTACTGTATAGGCCGGGGTTGAAACTTTTAAGTAAAATAATGGAACAACTTCTAAACAAATTCTCGTTTGGAAGTTAATTATACGAAGAAAAATAAATAACAGTTGCATAGTCTGCTTGTTTATAGGTACTTAGGATAAAGAAGACACACTCTCAATATTATTCTTGTAATAATGTTTATAAACATACCATCTTTGCACTTTAGATAGCGCATAATCTGTCGAAATTTATTTAATTTCGAAGTAATTAAGAAAATTTTATGTCATAATTATGCCCGTAGGTCTAAAACCATGGCTAATTAAACTGTACAGGGCGGTATATTTTTTATGGGAATTCTGGGCAACTCAAAAAGTGTTCAAGTTTCGGAAATATTAAGTAATCCCAGTCTCGACCTATTTTTTCAAGGCTAGGTTGATGGTGCGATCAGAAATCAAAATTCTATTGTTACCTGTTTTTTAATTACAGGGCGATTTTGATATTTTGACTATTTCAACAAGGCCCTACATCTTTTTTATTTTGAGGAATATAAAAAAAGTGTAAATGATAAATTATGAAAAGTACTTAACTGGGATGCAGTTGAGTAGTAAAATGTTTTCTATACACTTTTGTTTTTGGGCTAAGGAATAAACTTATTCCTTAAATTCTGTTAATTCAAGCTTACGAACCAATCTGTCGATTTAAATGTCAATGATTACAACTATCAAATATAGCGAAACTATTTTTAAAAAGTCTCTAGAAAATTCCAAATGGTAATTACCACGAAATGTCCATCTCCAGAAAATAGTAAAAGTAAAAATATTGATCATACCTATAGCTGAATAGCAATATTGAGCAAATAGCAAAATAGAAATAGTAGAAAAGAAGAAATGTTATAAAAATGTTTAAATGAAGAAAACTATTGATAAATACATAATTCATATAATAAATACGAGTATATTATACAGTTACATATTATTACGTATGTAATGTTTGTTCTGGAGGAAATTAAGTAAAATATATAAAGACTAGGTATAAGAAAATAGTAGATGATGGATTTTTTCTAACACTACACAGTAAAAAAAGACAAATGGTAAAATTACGAAGTGGTAATCGTAATTTGCTGTAGTGTTATTTTTAACACGAACTATTACTAAACCTTTAGAACTCATATTACATGAACGATATACCCGCCAAGTTTGTAGAAGTACCCATACATTGAACTAAAATTTACAAAACCTTGTGTTAAAAATAAATCAATCCGCCATAAATACGGAATAATTACACTGTGAATAATTAACTAACACATTACCTTGTAAAATCTACTGTGTTAAATTACTTTTACGAAACTTAATAATACACTGATATGTCTAACACTGCCAAGTGTGCACTATATACACACTGATGAGTGTTAATTCAGTGTTAAAATTACTCATTTTTTTTACTGTGTAGTGAAGTAGATAACTGTTCCAGTAGCTATGCAACAAATAACCCAAATAAAGTTTTTATTGTTGAAAAAATTAGACTATGAAGTTTATTTAACCTTTATTCAACAATTACCAACGTAAGGGGAGATCTGCAAGTATTTACTTATTTTGTATTACTATTTTTCTGAAGCCTTTGACAAGGGTTTGCAAACCGAAATAGTTTACACAGATTTCTTGAAAGCCTTCGACAGACTGACCATAATATTCATTCATGAAAAGAACTTCCAAAGAACTTTTTACATTCTTTAAATCATATATTAGTGACATAATAAAAAATGTGGTGTTTTGTGGTTCTGCTTCTGTCGATGTACTGCCCATTTCCGATGTTCCTCAAGGTTCTAACTTAGGCCCCCAGCTCTTCAGCATATTTATAAACGATATTGTGGAAGAGCTTACCGTCAACTGTCTTCTCTATGCTGATGATAAAATGTTTTTTCTAAAATTACTAATAATATGGACTGCGTAATTCTACAGCAAAAATTAAAAATTATTAGCAGTTGGTGTGAGAGAAGAAAATTGCCTTTTAAAGTTTATTCAATCATTTCCAACACGATTTCTATAAGGACAGATCTACAATTCTTAATTTATTTCTTCACAATTTCTTCTGTCAGTTACTCGTAACGACAAGAAGTTAAACATTAAACGTTACATATTAAAATCCGTATGTACAAATCAGATTTCTCTGATGTTCTGATTTACATAGTTATTAGTTTATATATGTTCATATTATGTTTTAGTTATGCAATTAATCGTCATATTTTTAACTGATTGATTAATACGTAGGTACTATATGAATTTCCTATTGTGCAATTGGGTTTATTAAGGCTATTGGGCCTAAAATCACCTAAAGAATCACCCTCTTAATTTGATAATTGATATGCATTGGCAAATTGATCGTTATGCCCTTCGCTGAATATAATTTTCAGTGACTACATCTTAAAGAGAAACAAATATACTCATGACATTATTTTATATAGTCCAAATTTATGTCATGCAAAATAGATGTAGGTATTTACTACAAAGTGACAGAATTATGTGGGTTTCATTCTGTACAGAGTCGAAACCGCACTTTGATGCTATTAATTGCGACGTTTTACATCGCGTTGTATACACCCGTGTCTGTTATTATCTTTTATTAAGACAAATATGTTTCATAAAAAGTTATGGCCGATTAAAATTCAGGTTGACACACATCGCATTCGATAACAATGTCGTTAAAATGATGTTTGCACGAACAATGCCATAAATTTTGCCGTTAAATTACCATACCTACTTCAGATTTTCATTAGATTCCATATGGTAATTAAATTTTATAGTACCTCGATCATGCTGTGTTGGAGAAGAAGCAACATAATGAAATTTTAATTCTGGTGGAGTGAAAAAATGTTGTACAAGTCAAAATATAATCCATTGGTCAAATTGAAAACCTACAGCTTCTAAAAATAATAAGTATGTGAGAGGAGCAGAACACTATTACAGCAGAAATGACGAAACAATGAGAAAAGAAGTAGCCGACACAAACACTTGAATTGGCAAAATAGTCAAAGATAAAGAAAGTGCGACCAACATTTAACCCTTTATCTGTCTCCAAGAATAACCAAAAGACCCATAAATGTCAAAATTCACTAGAAGATGCACCAGTTGGCGAATTTTTTACAATTATCTTGGAAAATTATTTCTGCTGTAAACAGTATACAACAGTATGCATATTGAAACTCTTTCAGTTTAATTTTTGAATAAAAGCAACTTTTACTCAATGACTGAACCTTATGAATGTAATTATATAATATATAATTTACCTGTAAATTGGGTAGCCTGATCCATATTGGAACCAAAACACCATGTAGACCTTGTCATGTCCTGGAGGCACCACGTCGCATGGTAAACTGATACTTTTTCCTTCAACAGCTTGGACATCCTGCGCCACCACTACTGAAATAAAACAATTTTAAAAATGTGCATTTTGAATTGCCAAAGGATTATTATTAATATATATACAATAACGAGATGTAGAAACAAGTTCTACTATTTGACAAATGGGATGTATGTACATAACATGGGATACATGGGATATAAAATAGATTCGTACTATACGTAGTTATGTGTTATTAATATATTTATTAGTAATTTTTAAGTTCACTGCCTTAGGAACTAAACACAAACTTACTAATGGACATCCTTTCTTAGATGTCCTCCTGCCTTAAACCTCCTGCCATACATGTGCCTGAAGACAACGGAAGCAGAAATACCTATCGTACATTAGGCTAAGGAGGACTGCTACAATTCAGTTTTGTCAGTAAGAAATAATTTTTTTCAGTAAAATTTAATACAAAAGGTATGTGACAAAAAATAATTATTTTTTACGTAATGTAGATGCTTGTTTAATATTTCATTATTTAGAAGATATAAAAGATATAAAAAATATAACACTATTAAAAAGAAAAATGTATTAAAGGCAATAAGTTGAGGTTATATCGGCATATATGAAGATATGCCGTTGCAATTCAATGTTGGGGAGCTGCATATAACACGCAAAGTAATTAGTGATTTTCGACATATTATCTTAAAAATAATAAGGTCATTCCTTTGCGTTATAGGTAACGAGAAAAATTAAAACTTTATTGAACCATAATATTTGATAATTACAATAATAATTTATCTCTAAGGTAACTGTTTGGCTTAATTTCTATATAAAGAAATATTTATACCTTAAAAAGTGTTCAATAACCATAGGCTTTAAAAAGAGAATATCGAAGCATTGTTAGGCTACAGACTCTACAATCTCCAACACATTGGTTTTATGGGACACTCTTTAAGGTATATCTCACTCACTATTAGAGCTAGATCCATCAAATTCTAAGCGGTGTACTCGTGAGTGGATGGAAAAATATATCATTATGGGCAGTTTGCACGGTGCAACGGTGCAATATAAATTATGATTATATTTATATATACAATATTTAAAAAAAAATAATCGACATTCCGTAAGTTTCTCGCTTTGTAAATCGCGAACCGTTGGTACAAACTGCCCATAAAGATATATTTTTGTAGTCAGATTAAGTAGTAAAGTATTCCTACGTTGCTATTTAAAAAAATCCAAGATGGCGTCATATCTGTCAAAAATTACATCTGGGGAAACTTTTGAAGCCATACTTTTCATCATCGGGAATTATCTGGAAATTTCAGTTGGAAACAGTTTTGATTTTTCGAAATAGCAAATAGAAAAGTTGTGCAAGTAGTGAGCCGGTTAAAGAAGTGTCACTATACAGCGTAATAATTTACATAAATGTATGACATTCTAAATTTCTTAAATGGTAAAAAAATGTGCGGAATATGGTTGGTATATTGCGGGAAATATTATGAACTAAAAAATGAACAAATATTTCCTTCCCCCTCAGCGAACTTCAGCAGCGTCAACTAAATTAGCTTTATTTATTCAAAAATTAGTTCTCCATTGTGAAAGGAGAATTAAAGACTACCAGGAGAACAATGAGGTAATTAAGCTATTCATCTACTTATCTCATGCCTGCCGCCGCCTTCTCATTAAATAAGGGGAAAAATTAAACGGTGATGTAGATAAAAAAGTGTATTGTCAGGGTAATCTTAGCTGAACGGCTTTAAGTATACCTAAAGATGCATTACAGCGTAGTCTAGAAAATTTATATCATGAGGGAAAGCTTTTTCATTAGAGGCTTGTAAAAATGTTGTATTGACAAAAGTTAATATGTTAGGTAGGTATTGAGAATCACGATATATTATAGATAACATGGAATTATTAAATATTTAGTTTAAAGGCTTAATGTTAACTACACTTACTTTCTACTGTACACTGAGGAAAAGGTTAAAACAATTTGATTGTACAAACAGTCTGTCCATAAAGTAACCCCCCCTGCTAACTTTTGAACGAATCGAGTTAGAGAGTTTTAACAAAATATAGGGTGAATCATGTAAATTGAAGTTGATTCTGACGATAAATTCAATTTATCAAAAAAAAAAAAAACGACGCTGTCAACTCAAAAAATTGAGTTAACAGCGCCCGTGGCGCCATCTTTGAATTCGAAGAATCAAATTTATCGTCAGAATCAACTTCATTTTACGTGATTCACCCTGTATTTTGTTAAAACTCGCTAACTCGATTGGTTCAAAAGTTAGCAGGGGGGGGGGGGGGTTACTTTATGGACAGACTGTAGTTAGATTCATATAAAACGGCCATAGTTCTTATAACATTTGTAGCTAAACAATAACTAAACACATAATTTAGATAGAAATAAATTATCTGGAAGATATCTTTTTCTTCGTATGTAGTAATTCTATATTTCAATTTTAATTAAGTAATATACATCATATATTTCGTAATGATACTAAATCAAAAGAACCAATAATGTTAATATTGCATTAAGAAAACTGACCTGATCCACGTAACCGAGTCATTATTTGTGTAGATCTTAGATTTGTAACACTTAAGTAACTTAGTAACATTTTATTTTAATAAATTTCGTCTTACCCAACACACGCGTTGAAGCGAATACATTCCTCCGATTTAACACCTATAGATTTATTTAACCAAATAGTAAATTTGAATACTGGGAAATAAATATTAAGCTTAATGAGCTATATGATTTGTTTACTAATTTTAATTGTTAAAACAGCAAATGTTCCCAACAACAGCTTGAAAGGGTCTATTTGGGAAAATTTGAAGTAAAATTAGAAGATTTCTAATATTAAAGATACCTACAGAATAGCCCGGTTTTACATTTCATAGATTTCACCTGTCACTTTATTAGCTGATAAGAGAGCACACACATTTAGCCTCAAGCTCAGTGAAATTGGAAGTCAACGAGTGTATAGCTGAGGGATAGTGGAAGAATGTCAAAAAAGTAAATGTAGCAAAATTGATAATTGGGTAAAAATAGGGTTTACAACACTTAATTGAAACCCTTGGCAATAGTCCTCTATTTCAAATATAAACACTAAAAATTTAAACTATGAAGAGACTGTAGACTAAAATTCAAACTGTGTTTCCTTAAAAAAATTACATCAGTATTATTAATTATTATTCCAATAATAACAACTGTAATAATTGGAATAATAATGTCATAATGTATTTAATATAACTGACTCATCGTTTCCAGTGTATTTTATTAATTTTAGTAGTAAATTACTATTTTGGCAAATAGTGAAAGTTTATAATTTGTAATCAACAAAACGCTAGAAATTAATTGAACTCTAATACGCTAACTAAAGTAAAAATTTTGAACGCCAATAAACAACTGCGAAGGTACCTTTAGTAGGTACTTTAGAAGAAAGTAACTGTATAATTTATATATCAAAAACTAAGGTTACACCACGGGGTTGGCGCTAAAAATAGCGTTTCATTGGATTCCGGCTTATACAAATCTCTTATAGAAAAGCAAAAGGAGAAAAAGCAAAACCAACTGAGGCAATCCAAATCCCACCACGGGAGACACTGATTGATTCATTGGATCCCAATAACGTTTACAGCTATCCAAGAATTCGAATATATAACACTGAATGAAAATAAAGTCTCAGTAAGGACTCGTATTGCTGAAAAAGTTTTCATAATATATTACCCAACATCAGTGTACTGAAATTGTAAAAAGTAACACTTAATTTGAACTTGAACTTTGGACTGGAAAATTTTACTAATAAAATTAAAATAAAGAAATAATTTAAACCTATAAGAATTAGATTTTGAAAGTATTAAAAGTAAAAGTAGAAGATATTATAGTAGTTTATACTTTAGTCGGTAACACCGATCGTTACGAGGAGCTTTTGAGACAATTATTCTATAAAAAAGTCACTTTCTGATTTATAGATGAAAAAAGCTTATTTTTCAGCTACTTTCATTTATAATCAAGTGTTCAAGTCCAAGAATGGGGCAAGCCGTGGTAGCAACTTGACGTTCATATTAACGATATGAGCGTCAAGCAAGGTAGGTCGCGGTTAGTATTTGGATGGGTGACCATGCAGGGAAGACCATGGGCGCTTGCCCGCATCTTCTAGTGGCCTGTACGTCAGTGAATTCACAGAAGCTATGCAAATTTAGGCGAGATTTGCGTAGAAGACGTACCATCCCTTGGATAGGATGTAAAACCGGAGATCCCTTGTCTATGAAATGATAGGCAAGTAAAAGATACCTACCCTGCTTATAAAAAGTAGGGGTTCGGCAAAATTTCCAGGTTGGGGGTTGCTCGTCTCCTGGCGTCGGTGATTGGCCTTGGTCGCGGAAATAGGCCGACGTTAAATAAACGAAAAAAAAAAAAAGTCCAAGAATGGTAAGAGCTATGGACGTGGATAGATCCAAATATGTGATTGTTTAGATAGGTAGATATAGGGAACCTTATTTTTTAGACATAAAATATGACGTTCAATGTAAGTACACTTGAGACGACCAGTTTAATATGTAGCTATCTGTGACCAAATTAGGAAACATATGAACACAGCTGTTCATATGTTTTAGTATAACAGTTGTTCTAGGTGCTGTACCGAATGAATTTTTCTATTAGTATTTAAGAAAGAAATTAAACTTTCATTATTATCAAGTACCTATGATTCTTTTCGACATTTTTTAATGAAAAAGTTACAACACTTGAAATCAAAAGAGAAGTATCACTGTTTGTAGAATACAGTCAAAATTAAATTGGTATACAGAAAATCCAGTAAAAATGACCTCCAAAGAAGTATTATTACCATATTTAGAACTGAAGTCCACACAGAATCTGAAAGAACTGCATTAATAAGCATTTACTTGCTGCTCAGAACAAACTTGCGAAGATAGTTTACAATTTCTAGTAAGAACATGAAGATTTAAATCTAGTTATGTTTATAAAATACCATTCTCTTTATCCATAACAATATGTTGGTATAATACCATGGGAAATACCTATATCTACCTAGAAAAGTTTAATAAATAATGGTTCGTAGAGATGACCTCCAAGTTTGCCATACCTATTCCAACCTGATTCTTCAGTTAATAGAGCTACTAACACTAAAATAAACCGTCTTATAGTGAGTATAAAATAATACCGGCTATAATGAATTATGTAGTAGTTTTTGAATTTGTGTATTCATGTACCTTTGTTCAACATTATTTTTGTTATTTCCTTTTTTAATAAAATTATTAGTTTCTTAGAAAATATAAACTTTTTAATAATGATATTTCCATAGCCATCATTTGGCATAGCGGCGGCCATATCTCAGTCTGTTAGGTTCTGGGTGTTAGCTTGTGACTAACAGAATGGTATTGGGGGGCGAGTTCTAATCTCGCCAGGGGAGAAATGGTACCTCTCCCAGGGAATGGTTGTGTGTCTGCGTTTTATCAAGTATATACCCCTCTACACGAGCCTGAGGCTTTCAGAAGGGAGGCTGTCCATTTCTGTGGTGCGTTTTATGTTTATGTTTATTTACAAATTATTATAATAATTAATCCCGTACTTACATTTTTCACAAAATTTATTAATAATGGAAAAACTAAAAAAAAGAATTGTAACAAACCCTAACATCAATAAATAGATAATTTTATTCTTTATGAAAAAGATAGTAAGTATAATAGATACGAAGACTACCATTTGAAAAAAAAAAAACAATTTTGAAGTTCACCAAAGTTGGTACTAAAGTCTGAGCACCTTGTATGCAATTAGGTAATTATCTATGTATACTTGGATAGATACAATGATCCAAATATTCAGCATGTCAACGCATTTCAGCAAGCCAACGAATTTTAGAATAAAAAAATGTTATAAAAAGTGTACCTATCATTGCATTAAAAATAACGAAGTAATAATAATAATAATAATAATAATATCTCTATCCCTCATTCTCATCTTAGTGATGAGCCCGGAAGTCAGAGACTTGTGTGGGAGATGGAGCGGCATATTATTATTATTTTGCGGGCCGCGAGTGCGCCCAGGAACGACTTACGATGTTACAACTTTAACTACCATTTAGTACGAGAATAAGGGAAACCTGGAAAACATTATTAATTAAAGTGTACAGTAGGTTGTTAGCCATTTATACAGTGATATTGTAGTACTAGTTGCATATTAAGAACGCTACCAGCCTTATACACACATATTTAATATTGGAGCGATTAGAAAAAGTTGACCACGGTGAGATTCGAACCGTCGTCAACCGCGGAGAACGAATAAAAACCAGACGTCTTAACCGCTCGAGCACCGCTCGAACCGACACCGAGCTCCTGTGACAGCTATTTTCATTAAAACAGGAATGGCGACATTGAAAAGATTCTAGTTATAAATTTTAAAATCTACATAGCCAAATTTTCAGAAAAAAAATATCACCCGGGGGTTTCAATGAGTGAAAAATACACACTGACGAAGGAGACTTCTTTCAAGGATTTCGTATAAGAACTGCAAAAAGCTGCTGTAAATATTTATAGTCAAGATAAAGATACCTATGTATACACATGTATTAACAAATAGCTATTTAGTTCTAATAACCAACACTGTTTTAAGATTTTTGCGTTTGACTTCTTTTTGGAACTCCTATTTACAATTATTCGACGAATTTTCCGAGACCGTTTTAGATATAGCGTAACCTAATAATTTTATGGAGATTCCACAAATGCAAAAATGTGAAGGGACATAAACATGAACTATTAGAAACATATATTTTTATAAAATGTACCGTATAGTATTTATATGTATGTACGCTAACTTTTACAAAAATCTATCAGTGGGTCATATGGACAACCTGTGCTCACTTTAGCGCAATCTGTTTATTCAAATCATTTTTTTTATAAGAATTAGTAAAAAAATAATACTCAGGGTTGTCTACGTACTTACCAAACGACTCTGATATACTTTTCCATAATCGACTTCTTAGTCATTACTTTTCAAACACGAACTCTACATTACCGATTACATAAATATTTTATCTTACACTCGCCAAGCAAAAGTCATCCATTAAAAATATGATCCAGTGGCTTTAGTACCTGCTGTGTTTACTTGAGCATCAAAATGCAATCAATCATATGCACCAAATGGTACAATTTGATGAGGTTGCATATGTCAGAGACTTTGCGGAAATCAATAATGTTCAGACGCCCACCCTACCCTTTCATAGTTGGTAAAAAATAATGATTAATGTTAGCCTTGCAGATATTCCCTTGAATCCATATTAAAATATTGTCGATTTAAGTTTTATACAGACCAGGTACTATGTTCTTCAAAATTAAATATTCACCTTGTTTTCAAAATAATAATCAGTTGTGTGTTGTTAATGATCATTAGATTTAATGTATTCCCCATGTTATATGATGGAACAATGTAGTAATTATCTAGAGGTAAATTATTAAATATATTGGAATATATTCTGTGGGTTCTAGCGATAAAATAAGCCAGCCAAACAAAATTAATTTCTTTGATTGATATCAATATTGCGTAACCTTAGTTGGCGATAAGATCTTGATAGTATTAAACGTAGTTCTGTCTAAGTTATGGATAGCAATAGTTCTGGATACTATTTGCAAGCTGAATATATTTAATCTTGTGGTCAATAACAATGCCATCGGAAATGATCATAAATTGTAGATAGATCCTCTAGATACTCTACACAGACCAAGACTTTAACCAAAAGAAAGAGAGAAAGACAAATCAAGACACCTAATGTCAAAGGTTATGTCATAACGCAATTTTTACATGGAACATGGCTCACATTTTTTTTTGTGAATTTAAAGTATTTCTCTATTAATATCACTTTATTTTTCAATTTATCTTTTCAGATTAGGCCAGAGGAGTGCACAATGGCACCTTATACTGACTGCTTAGCAAAGGCTTTGTAAAATATGTTGACACAATGCAGCATGATGGTACGAATAGATAACTGTAGCGTTGCATTGTAGTCTTCATATTTCACTATACTCAGTTCCAGATTTATTATCAAGCTAGATCCTTTACTTCAGTTACGCTATATTGAAAAGGAGTAATGCTTCTAAAACTTTAATTTTATCGGCACATACTGACATAATCGAAAGAGACATTTCTATAGCCTTAAATAAATTTAAGAATAAACTAAATACAGGTTCCGATGGAATTCCTGCTTTTTTGTTAAAAGATTGTGTTGCTATTTCCACATTACCTCTCTCTCTATAATCTTTAATTTCTCTCTACAAACGACAAAATTCCCTCAAATTTGGAGTAGATTTAATATTTATAAATCAAGGTCCAGTTAAAAAAAAGGAGATAAACATGTTGAAAATTACAGACCGAAAATAATTGTTTGTAATTTCAGTCAGTGGTTTGAGATTGTATTAAATAATATACTCTCATTTGATATTAAATCTCAAATTTCACGTGTTGAGAATGGTTTTGTCTCGGGTTGATCTACGACTACGAATTTGATAAATATAACTAATTTCGTTGCAAATACACTAGATTATGGCAGCCAGGCTGACGTAATTTATACAGATCAGTCTAAAGCTTTTTGGCAGACTTGAGCACCGGGTTATATTACATAAATTCTATCTTTTTAGCTTAACATGAATGTTAACTAAAAAAATTGTCGAATCTTACTTGTCAAATAGAACTCTTGATGTTCAACATCGCGGTTATAAGTATAATGAAATGTTTATCCTCAGGAGTTCTCCAGGGATCAACAGAAGGGCCCCTTCTGTTTATTTTATTCATTAACGACGTTTACAGGAATCTCCTTTCAAATGTTCTCATATATGTAGACCATTTAAAGTTGTTTGCTGTCGTTGAATCGATCGAAGACTGTTATCTCTTACAAGAAGATATCACGAGAATCAGTGTCAAAATAATCGACTACTATATTTAATATTTCTAATAATACTACGCAATGACCTACATGGGGCTAAAAATGTGTTTAATCAAATTCGAATACAAGATATTGTAAATATAGATGTACGGAATTTAAAGATCTTGGGGTAATTATTTATAACTAAACTTACTTTTGCTCCTCAGCCGGAGCTAATGTCAGGGAATCTAATTTAATTAAAGCCAATAAAAAAATTAAGAAGGTTCATTGAAATATTCACTTTTTTAACCAAAATTAGCATATAAATCACGTGTTGAAGTTTACTATAGAATTAAGGATCTACCAGGATATAAAAATTGTTAAATATTTTTTATATATTTCTGTTCTAGGTTTAACTATACCGGGTTTCCCATTTCATTTGACTAATGGCAATTAACATGGGCTATTACATTTCATTGAATTTTATATTCCCAGGGCACACTATGAGAAATATTGCTAACCGAATCGATAGTACTGACTGTCAAACACTTCTCATTACCAAAATACTAAAGCGAAATGCTTTTTTAATGCTTTTTTAATTAAAATATCAATAAAAATTCGTTTTAAGTTAATAGGTGTAGTTTACATAACTGTTTTAAGAGATATTATTAAATGTCATCCGGTGGACTAGTTGGTTGAGCGGCTGTGTTTCAATCTGAACCGCAAAATCTTGCAGGTTCGAATCCCGCCAGAGACAACTTTTTTTTTACTTTTTCCTTAATTATAAATTATTAGTGTTTACTTATTCGAATAAATATGGTTCATGGTCAGTACCTAGTTATTATTTTTGAAAGTCAAAATATTTGCTTATCAAAAAAAAATAATAAAACATGTTTTAATTGGTTCGTTTCCTTTATCTTTAGCTAAAGCTACTATCTTATAAAATAAGTAATCAACAAGCAACATATTTTTTATTTATTACATGCACTATGCTTTTACTAATAGTGTACTTATCTCTGCTAATAGTTACTACATATTATACCTCAATCTGGATATTGAGTTAAACAGTACTACAGAGGAACTGTCGTGAATTGATAATAGGTTTTTTTTTTAAATAAAAAGCTATAATTCTAAAATTATGAGTTTTTTAAAATAAGAATACCGTTCCTCTGTAACTGTTTAACTCAATATCCAGATTGAGGTATAATATGTAGTAACTATTAGCAGATATAATAGTACACTATTATTAGTAAAAGCACAGTGCATATAATAAATAAAAAATATGTTACTTGTTGATTACTTATTTTATAAAATAGTAGCTTTAGCTAAAGCTAAAGATAAGCATTATAAAGATTTTTTTTTAATAAGCAAATATTGTGACTTTCAAAAATAATAACTAGGTAGTGACAATGAACCATATTTATTCGAATAAGTAAACACTAATAATTTGTAATTAATGAAAAAGTAAAAAAAAAGTTGTCTCTGGCGGGATTTGAACCTGCAAAATTTTGCGGTTCAGTTTGAAACACTGCCGCTCAACCAACTAGTCCACCAGATGACGTTTAATAATGTTTCTAAAACGGTTATGTAAACTAGGTACACCTATTAACTTAAAACTAATTTTTATAGATATTTTAATTCAAAAAGCATTTCGCTTTAGTATTTTAGTAATGAGAAGTGTTTGACAGTCAGTACTATCGATTCCGTTAGCAATATTTCTCATAGTGTGCGCTGGGAATATAAAATTCATTGAAATGTAATAGCCCATGTTAATTGCCATTAGTCAAATGAAATGGGAAACCCGGTAGATGTCAGATACACTTGTCTACTCTATTCATCTGTCTATCTATTATCTTTAAGTATTATAAAGATAAATAATAACATCTACAAACTTTGAAAACGAAATAACCAAAGAACGATCCCATCAGTGCATCAGCTGTAACCTTAATCCTCTTACAAAGCAGCCAGAGTAAGTCCTTGAAAATATTCGGATTCATCCCCGAAACAATTTTATTCGGATTCCAATAGGGCGCTTCCATGCATAAAATATTCTTACGATGCCGGTTGTGTAGTAAAAATGCGCTATTCCGCGGTGACTGGGCTAGTTTATGCAACTCGGGAAAACCTCCCCGAGACGTCCCTCCACCACACTAAGCCGATTCTTTATGGGACATCACACCCGACATTTTATAGTTTTTCTATTTTGTCAGACGACGCTTTTGTCGAACACTTAAATGTGAGGTTTTATAATACATTGATAAGAAAGCCAAATCCAGACGTCAATCACGGTTTTACGGGCGAAACATACACTTACTTTGTTATACTTTGGCGCGGAGGTAAATATACATGCTGCTTCACGGAAATAAAGTTTACTGTGATGGAATTTTGCATCAGAGGTAGAGGATTTTTGATAAAGAATCCTGAGAGCGTTTGCGTTTTATACTGATCACATCAGAATTGCTAGATTACCTCAACAGCACTTATTTAACTGCTGTTTATGTAATTTCCCATCTGACGTGTTCTGGATGAAATACTAGACTAACATAGAGAACTCTAAAACGGTAACAGAGACAGGATTGGTCAATTTTATGAAACAATTTAATACAAAGTAACTTTATTATTTGAAGGAGATGCCAAAAACAACTATTCCACGGGCAATGTGGTGTCGCCACATCTTTCATCGAGACCAACCTTCATACACTGACCGGTTTCGCGCTTATTATGCGCTCTTCAGAGTAGCACTCTGAAGAGCGCATATAGGTAGTGGAATCGATGAACGATGTTGCGACATGATTGCCTAATGGTGTGTTTATCACTACTACTAACAAACTAACTTGTTAAATTTTACGTTTCTATCCAAACAGACGATTAAAAAAGTCTTAAACATTTTCAGATTACTTAAAACATATTTTTAACTAATGTTAGTTACGACGTACGGCTTTTCTTCAATTATTACTTCTCAATTTCTTTATAAAACATTTATAATATCTTCACATAAGATAAAAATCACAATAATAAAGTTTATTTATCTTTTCAAATAACATGCACAATATATACATTAACAAATATAGTGTTATAAATAAATATGTGGCATTTTAGTTGTGGTGACAGTAGTGCCCTCTTTGGGTCTATGCTAATATCAGTCTGACAATTATTGTCTTATTGACAGATAGATATGTGATCTAAGCTCTAGCAGCTTTTCTGCAGGAACAATTACAGCAATGTAATTGTTCTATAGTCTTACCTATTTATTTATTTGAAGGTTATGTCGAAAAGAATTACTTTATACAACTACATGCACCAAAAACAACTGTGATATGCACCAACTGGCGTTGCATTCCTCCTGCATCTTCCTGAAGGTCGCCACATTTGTCACTGAGACCAACCACCAGTCACTGACCAGACATATGTTTGTCAGAGTGCCACAGGTAGTGGAATCGATAAAATATTTTCAGACATGGTTGCTTAAAGGGCATCTAGTAGTTCACTCTTAGTGAAAAACATTCCACGGAAAGACATGAATGAATATTGGAATCAGAATACTTACCTATTTCAAGAGAAAGAAAAATATCCTTAACAAATACCTACTGCTAGTTAATATATTTATCTTAAAGAGGGAGTTTAACATCTATCGAATTAACCACTTTTCTATCATAAATTTGCCCTCCATCAACATCGTATCAAAAAGATAAGTGTGATAAGAAGAGAAGTATAATATCTTCTTATTTCTTATTCTTCTCTTCTTTATCTTCTTTCTTCTTCTTTCTCCTTCTTTCTTCATCTTTCTTCACTTATCTTTCAGATGCGATGTTGGTGAAGGGCAGAGTTTTGAACATTATTAAGATTAACAAGAGTTTGAATATTATTTTGTTAATCTTGTACTTTTAGATTTCTCCTTATTATAGTTTTCCCATAGTCGATCGATTAAGTTCCCGGTGGGACACCCTGTATTATACTACTTCTAATAATACGCTTCTATCTGTGGTCTTGGCACTAGAAAACAACACAGTCCTCAGCTAAATATTATGCATTCAGTAAATTCTCGTCGCCCGTTGCTGTATGAACTGAGACTAGACGACGTATATGTTAAGTAGATAAAATAGCGGTCCTAAATAATTCAAAAGTGGAAATATTCCACGATTCCCAGCGACCCGCAGACAAGAAATGCAAAAATGACACCGCCACTTCGGTTGGGAGTTCATAAAAGCAAGTATATTTCAGGCAGGCCATGATCCCTTCTACATTGCCTCAGGGACTTCTCAGAACATATCGTCTTCTCCCATTCCGCCGTTCTTTTTTATTTCCAATCCTATGACGTTTATTGTTTATTCAAGTATCAAAGAAAATCATCTTGTGTTCAGTTAGTAGAAATGAATTTTACTCCGGCAAAAGGATAAAATTATCCTTTGAACGATGTAGCATTGTGAGACAGACATAAATGATTGCAGGCTGTTCTGTTCAGCTTGGCCTAAAGGAAATAGGCATAAAAATAAATTCTATCGCATGGGAGTTTTTGAATTTAATCTTTAGATAGAATCAGAATGGAAGCAGTGGCATGTGGCATTTAAATTATTGAGTGACTAAATAAAGTCATACACGATAATGAAAATATGTAAATATCATAAAATATCTTAGGTACTTACAATTTGACTATAAATAAAGGATACCGAAAACTCAAAAATTTATGTAAGATATTTAATAATATCTTACAAAGGTAATAATTATTGAAATTATTGATTTATTTTATGCTACACATAACCACCATCTCTTTACAAGCATAATTCCAAGCGTTGCTGAAGGTTGGATACTTTGTTTTTAAATAAATTGTGTTTAAATAATGTTACAAAATTGCCGACAAAATGTTCGAGTACGGCGTTGCCAAATCTACTTTTCCCCAGCCCTAGAGAAATTGGGCACAATCTGGCAACACCGCCTCTGGGGGTGCCTGAGACAACCCCCAAGTCTCAACCTTCTAGATCTTCAAATAAGGGAGATAGGCTCTTTTGTCCACATTTCCTGGATGTCACTAGCGGTACTTATCGAATACCCCTCGTATAACTTGGCTGAACTGCCCTGGTATATGGATTATTCGTGAGAATTCGATAGAAATTTCTATGATGATCTAGAAGCCTAGTTCACCTATATAAAGGCCGCGGCATGCCGGCGAATTAAGTCAGTCTTAATCATGCATCGATCAAGAGCAAATAAGCTACTTAAGTCAAATAACTGTGATTTTCGAAGTGTGTTCGGTGTGTATTTATTTAGATATTGTACAAGAAGTGGTGTATTCTGTGTGAAGTGTTAAATAAAGATGTATTTATTGTTATTAAAAGTCTCACTTATCTTTAGATCTCCGGAAGGGGTAACAATAAAAATCTCTCAGCTAAAATCTGACATCTGAATTTGTTCAGTTTCTTCCATGGCAACTGCTGCTGCATTAAGTTTTGGTATCTTATACAGGGTGTCCACCTAGTGCGCGTAAGTCCAATATCTGGGTTAATAAAAGAGATAACTTAATTTTTTTTTCTACAGGGTTGTCTAATATCCCGAGCTGCACAAAATGAAAATATATTTACATATTCAGGGTGTTCAGTTTTTCCTGGACAGGTACCAACTTCGTTTTTCTAAATGGAAATATATATTTTTTATTGCTTTTTCGAACTAAACCCTTGATTTTAGTAGGACTTTCATCAGCCTTCCCTATACCTAACTTAAACTGTTTTTGAAATATTGATGGGTGAATATTGACATTTTTGCAACTTTGACACCCTGTAAAATCTAAACGGTTTGAGATCAAGCAAAATGGTTTGCACATTCCTATCTTAACTTTTCATAAGCTATCGTTTGGTACTAATTTCAGAATTATCCAAAAATTTAAAATTTTCTGAAAATTTTGAAAATTTTTAATTCCTGGATAAATTTGAAATTAGTACCAAACGATAGCTTATGAAAAGTTAAGATAGGAATGTGCAAACCGTTTTGCTTGATCTCAAACCGTTTAGATTTTATAGGGTGTCAAAGTTGCAAAAATGTCAATATTAACCCGTCAATATTTCAAAAACAGTTTAAGTTAGGTATAGGGAAGGCTGATGAAAGTCCTACTAAAATCAAGGGTTTAGTTCGAAAAAGCAATAAAAAATATATATTTCCATTTAGAAAAACGAAGTTGGTACCTGTCCAGGAAAAACTGAACACCCTGAATATGTAAATATATTTTCATTTTGTGCAGCTCGGGATATTAGACAACCCTGTAGAAAAAAAAATTAAGTTATCTCTTTTATTAACCCAGATATTGGACTTACGCGCACTAGGTGGACACCCTGTATTTTGTTGTCATTCCTATCGTATTTACATAATATACCTATTATTACGTAGTTTATTATATATTTATTGCATAACGTGTTATATATTTTTATTTGTCACTAGTTACTGTAGTGTAGTTTGTGGGTGTGGCTCCCAGCTGGGCTCTCCACTAAACAACGAATTAAAAGAATTTTTTCGGCACTTATTGCGTTGCTTATTTTTATCTAGTAATTGGTAATACAAGTTTTCTTTAATCATGAACTATTTACATATCTGTTACTTACTTATATGAGTTTAGTTGTAGCAGTAATTTATTTCAGATTGTTCTAACGACAACCGTAAAATTGAATTTCTGTGTACTATTTTGACTCGTATATGTTGTGTCATCTGTAATACATTTTACTGTAGCAAGAAGCAGAACTAACGTTTATAAACACTCCACTTCTTAGAAAGTGAATGACACGGAGTAAATTGATTTTTTAATGGGCATTCTAAAATAGGAAACGAGAGAATCGCATTAGTTTAAAGTGGCAGTTTTCTTAACTACAGCTTTCAAACGCGAGTCTACTTCAAATAGATGGTATTTCAACCTGCTGATTTATTTTGCGAATGGAAAACGTGCAACACTGAGCACATCTGTAAGCAAATTGGCTTAGTTTAAACACCATCAAAACTGTTACAACATAAAAGTGGGTGAATGCATTTTCTAGTCAGGTAAATACACAAGTAACTATTTCTCGAGACAGGAAAACTTGCTTTAAAACATTTTTCTTTAATCATGACTGCTCTCTATTTAAATTAAACTAAATGCTTTTGGACTTTTTATAGTTTCTTCCTAAATAACTTAATTTCAAACGGTTCGTCTTCAAATGGTCAAACTTCAATTTCAAATAAATGTAGGAATATATTTGCATATCTTTAAGGTCATACTAGAATTAGTAGATAATCAAAGATCAAGGATTATTTGTTGGCATCCACAACACTTTACATATTTACTTGTAGACATTCAGCAACAAAAATTTAAATAAGTGGTATATATTTAAAAAAAATACATACATTATGATTAAATGATGATATTTTCCTATACCTATCATCAAGGTGTGCGAAGGTTTTCCTTCGCACACCTCCCATCCTCCGAGGTGCGAAGGTTTTCCTCCCTCTCATTAACGATTACCACGACAGTACATTCCGATTCAATTTTAATAAATTATCGTAGTGAGTGTATCTACTACACCGACCACCTTCTCGAGGTTTTAAGAAAATCAATTATTTAATTCTGTTATTAATTAATTATGAATAATTGCTAATGGTATTATTGCAAAAGACCTACCAGAAAAAAGGGAATAACATTGTTTTTAAGATATGTCGTAAACAACTACTTTGCGTACAACAGGCACCAACCAACATTGAATTACACAGACATACCTTTATATAACCTCAACTTATTTTCTTTAATACATTTTTCTTTTTAATAGTGTTATCTACATTTTGTAAAGAATGAAATATTAAACAAACATCTACTTTACATTAAAAATAATTATTTTTGGTTATTTTTAAAAATCAAAGTAGTTGTTTACATAATATCTTAAAAATAATAAGGTTATTCCTTTGCAAACCTAGGAGAATAGGTAACAAAACCATAATATTTGTTAATTTCATTAAGGGTCCATTCCCTACAGATTTGACAGGCATGAATGGGGGGTCGGATTGAGAGGATGGGTAGCCGATGGGTGGAGACTTATATATTCCCACTACCGAATTATTAAGATTTCGGAGGTGCACCTAAAGCCGAAGTAACAGGGCACATGGAAATAAAGTTAGCCCATATTGCAACGGTACGGATTTGTCTTATAATTGCATCAAAATTTCTTTTTAGTGTTATAAATTATATACCTATCACCGGAAAGATCAAAATATACATTAGATCCCTATAGTAGCAAATTTTTGTTTAATTCATGTATTTTAGAAAAAATAATTTTTGAAAATACGCTATTTTAGTACAAGATTGTTTGCCTGGAATTTTAAAATTAAAAAGGAAATACCAAAAATTGCTACTATAGGGACTTAGATTAAAGTCTTATCTTTCAATACTTTTTTACTAAAAGTCGCTATCTTTTATAGTTTTTTTATAATTAGACACGAGACGAACGCCAATTTAGAGCTTATTTCGACCTAGTGAATGGACTCTTAATAATATATCTTTTGGCTTAATTCCTATATAAAGAAAGATGTAATCAATAGTTATTCTATGATGAATTCCACATGATCGGGCAATATCCATAAATTTTTTACACAAGGTTATACAAAATATTCAAAATCATAATAATAGGCCGTGTACTGTATGACTGGATTTATACATTTCCAGTGACAAAATTTACAAAATTGAGTCATAAAGCCATTCATATATGTGTAGATAAAGTAATATCGATATCAATATTTCCTCTACATATTTATGGATACCCCGACGGAGGATCTCGTAGGTTTGTTTTGCCACAGATCCGTTATTGAATATTTGCTTGTATCATGTATCGGAATTGGTCGATCGTTGGGAGCTTTGTTTTATATGTAGGGGAGGAAACAAATTTAGATTGGTTCTTTCGGAAGTGTATAGTTTAGCAATATTTCGCCTCGCAAAGTCGATTTCAAAGTTGCAAAACAAATTACATTTGTGATACAGTTTGACAGTTCGGCTGAATGTACGATAGAGGAATTGTCGGAATTCAGAGTAACCCGAAACTGGGCCTTAAATTTTTGGCGAGGCAGATTGAAATTTACGACATCGCTTTATTTTGCGGTAAACAGGGTCCTCTTCTAGATATTCTAAGTCCTTTTCAGTAGCATATTTGCAATAGAACTAGTGTAAATTTAATGACGTATTATTCAATATCTTTGCGACGATTGGGCTTAGCTAAATGGATGAGGATATATTTTTTAATAATATTTATTGGTTTAAACAGAGAGATATAATTATATAATCATTGATTATTCTTTAAAAAATTTCCATAGTAATATAGTTTCTATTTAATTTTTTTGGCTTAATTCCTATAAGTAAATGTGTAAACTTTGTATTATGTCAACATTTACGAGTTGTCTTTTCTTAAAGTACGTGTCCATTTGAGAGCAACTAGTGCGCGTGACTATCGATAGTTACTGTTAAGAGGGTATCCATTTGAGAGCAATTTGAGGAATTTTTACTGTCAGCTAGATAACGAAACACTCGGCGAGTGCTTACTCTCAGAGATATCTGTCAGGAGGATATCCATTTGAGATTTCTGTTTCATCAATTTCCTTTATTTGTATGTAGTGTGAAAGAAAAAATTAGTGAGGTGCAGATAGATGATCAATCATGAATGTACAAGAATCTTCGAGCAATTGTGGTTGCACATACACTGTTAAGAAAAAGCAACAAAGAAAGAAAAAATATTGGATCAAGCCATGGATTCAGAGAAGGTGTGAATTTGGAGCATTTGTGAATTTGAAACTTCGCTGCAATCTCCAGTAATATTTTATTTTTTGTATCCCTATTTCTATACTCAGCAGCCTTGGTATCCCATAAAACTGTATTTTCCTCATATATACTTATACAATACTCGTCTTTTGACCAGTCTACGAATAGCTGCCATTTTAAATAATTATGGTGAGAACTATTACAATACGAAACGTGTTCGTATTTCAGAAATAACTGTCCGCTAGTAAAAATAATATGTATACACTTTAGAGCAAAATGCTGCGAGTAAGCTATTTGATAGTAAAATAAATACTCTCTGATAGTTACTCGCAGACGCGTATCCACTTACGAGAACTACTCTCGAGAGGTTCTCACGCCAGTAACACTATCAAATGGACACGTACCTTTAGAGACTCTTACAATGGCTATACTAGAAGAAAGATAATTTAATTTAGCATAACTTGAAGTAAAAAATACAAGGTGTTTCATTTGGAATAAAAAAGTTTTCGCTGTTTGAAATTGCCAAAGTGTAACGTGAGTAATGGAACACTTTGTATATTATTCTCGAATTTCTTTTAACTGCAGAAGGTACGTCTTATGTTCTTTTGACATACCAAAGAACAAATGAATATCTCGTCCATGAAAAAAGTTATAAACGTTTTTATAAACCCTTGCATCTGTCAAAATGTTTATAAAACGTCAAATATTTTCGAAACCGGTGGGTTTGGGTATAGGCTAGATGTTCCCGACTTAAAATGTTGAGATCTTTTAAAAAATGAATGAGAATATAGGGTGTTCCATTTAAAATAAGCAAGTTAATTGCGGTACAGAATTAACTAAGCACACTATATACTTGGAAATATTCTTGCAAAATGCAAAAAAGGAACAAACAGCTCCAATGTAAGATTTTTTTTTTGTCTACTAACAACGGAGTTATAGAAAAAATACGCACAAAAAACTTACCCTGTATAATAATAGTAATAAAATTTTATTTTCTCTACAAAAAATCTTCAGCATCTACATCACTTAGCAGATACATTTTTACCATGTTCATCAATGCCATCTTTCATCCATAGCAAAGAGAAATTTATATGGTTTAATGCTTCCATTTAATATATAGGTTATGAAACTAATTGTCATTCATCGACAGCAGATTATATGTACGAGTTCATTAATACATTTTAATGCAACAGAT
Source organism: Pogonocherus hispidulus (assembly GCA_963924545.1). Taxonomy (NCBI): domain Eukaryota; kingdom Metazoa; phylum Arthropoda; class Insecta; order Coleoptera; family Cerambycidae; genus Pogonocherus; species Pogonocherus hispidulus. Next base: position 84,002,277 of record OZ004693.1, read on the forward strand.
ACCTAATATGTGATTTATATCTATTTGATGCATGGGACATTTATTACAGATGCCTTAGCTGATTCCAATAACCTGTCAGTTCAATTATTTAAAGCAATTATAACTTGTTCTGTTGGAAATTAGATTTTACTTGTTCTGTTGGAGAGTATTATTTTAAAAGTTTCGTTGCCAATTTTCAAAATACAGGGTGTCCATCTATAAAGTAACACATTTTAACAGTTTATAACTAGAGAACGAAAAGAGCTATCGACATGCGGTCTCCACTGAACTCGTTAGATTTCCTTAAAGTGTTTGCTACCATTGTGGCCAATTTTTTAATATTGCCAGAAATTATCGGAATCGGAAATAATGGCCTACATCAATTCAAAATTATGAGCTTCCTATAAATAGAAGAACACCTATTGTTATATCCTTTTGAAAGCCTGATTCTTTCAAATGTATACATTGTTTCCATTCAGAAATGATTTTAAGGAGATATACTTTCTTTACAGAACCATGTCAAAACGTCTTTCTTAGGTTATAACCATAATAAAAATAATTGTATGATTTAGGGTGAAGAAAATCTAACCATAATAATCTAAGGAAATAGTTTTGTAAAAAAAATAACATATCCTTAAAATATTGTCTCAATGGCAACAAAATATACATTTTCTTAAAGTTAATGAATTAGGATTTCAGATGGATGTAACAGATGGGTGTTGCTTAATTTAAAATAAGTTGATAAATTTGGATTGAACTGGATCATTTTTTCCAATAATTTCTGACAACATATAAGAATTTACAGTAAAAACGTAGCTTCAATACAAAAATGATCTTGCCAATAGTGTTGTTTCTCTCATAATAATAATAATAATAATAATAATAATAATAATAATAATATCTTTACGCCCCATTTTAATCACAAGGATTAGCCCGAAAGTCTGAGACTTGTGCGGCGAGAGAGCGGCATATTATTATTTCGCGGGCTGCATTTTAGCCTCAGGAATAACTTACGTTAGTAGGCCCTAACCACCATTCATTGCTGGAATCAGAGAAACCTGCAAAACCTCATTAGTTAGAGTAATAGTCAAACGTCAACTGATTTTAATCTCTCACATTAACAACAAGCTGATATTCTTCTTATCCTAGGCCATTGCCAGGACGGTTGCCATACCTGCGAATAAGCCTTGATCTATGAGTAGACAATTTAATTAAAAATTATCTGGTGGAATGGGGATTCGAACCCACGACCCCTGGGTTGAGCGATCGAGATAAGAAATTTAAATAAAATTGATTAGATATGTCTTTCACCCCAAATGTTAATCCATAATCAATGAAGTTCATAGTTATGACTCGAGAGTACCATTCCACATGCATATTAATCTAATTCCATGTGTTGACGACCTGAGTCGTAGTAAGAACCTTTTTATTTTCAAATGAAAACACAGTATGACCGTGTTCTTGAAGATCCTGTATATTTTTGGTCACTTACTGAATTGTAGAAAAGATGAATTCATTAAGAAATTAAGAGTTAGGGTCTTTTTCCATCAGAGTGGAGCCAAAGCACATTTCCAAAGATTGTCATCATAGCACATATGCTATGCCATGCCTCGTCAGAATCTGTTAAAATATTAAGAGTTAGTGTAGAATTAGGAAAATGTATTCGTCGATATTCGATACGCTGCTAATTTCGTAGACCAAGGTTTTCCGCTAGAATAATACCTTAATTACAACAAATTGGTAGATGCATTGAAGCTTCAAGTAGGTACATCGTGAATGGATAAACCAAAGGGATTGCTGCCCCATTCTATCTGCTAGATAACACGATTAGTGGCGCGCAGAGAGCACTGTCGTCGTACTCTCGTTGAATGTTAATTTGCATCGATCAACCGAAATCATATCGCTCTTTTCCTCTGACTCTTTATTGTGACATTCGCGATTCTCTGATCCTGTGAAAAGGTATCTTTGACCTCTATTCTACTATATCTTATTCTGGGACTGCTAAATAGTCTGTCGTAAAATAGCTTGAAATTTCAGCGAACAATCAGAATATTTTAGCAAATTTGGATAAAGTTTACCCCAAAAACGCAGGCAGTGCTCGAAAAGATTCCGGACACTTCTTGTTTTTGACCTGGTGCCGGAAAAATTTCTAAAATATGTTAATTTAAGTTCCAATGGATCTGGTTTACTTCCTTTTTCGGGGGCCCCTTTGAGTAGAACTCTAAACTGAATGAAACTAGCAATATCAATGAAAGCAACAATTTGCTAATAGATTTGCAAAATTCCAAAATTAAGCTGTTCCGGGTTTTTCACTAAAAAAATCTTATTTGACTTGTTTCAAAAAGACTTTTAGAATAATTCCTCCCATTAAATCTCACTCTTTGTCCTTCAGAGATTGCTGCTATCAAGTCCCGGGAGTTTTCTCCAATCCTGTATAGCGATACAAACAGAGAAATCAGCTTAGAAAGTTTTATTTTGTGATAAATATTCTGTTATTGAAGGAAACTAATCAGCCAAGCAAATAAAAAAAACTTTACAAATTAACAGCAGCCCTAAATACAGCAGACAGTGAAGAAGGAATGTCTACAGGAATATTTAAAGATGCATTTATATATGCAATCGAATACTCGACAATAATTGTAAATCAGTCATAACATAATTTTCAACGATTTGAAAAATGTCCACAATTATTATGGCATAAAATGTAAAAAAATCTGTGAAAAATGTGTGTGTGAAATAATAAAAAAATGTGTGAAAAGTTTGGAGCTTTAAATATTATTCAATTCTATAAAAAGTGTTTGAAATTATGGTTAAAGACCTACTCATGAATTTTTGTTATAATAATGACGTGGTTATCGTGGTCAGTCTGATTTGCGTCAGTCTAATACTTCATGTGAAATATTATAAATGTGTATGACGAGTGGATGAAAGCAATGGATGATGGTAATTTTTTGTAGTGTGTCTGGACCTCGGTCTGGACTATGAGGTAGCCTGTGAAACGGAAAATTGAGATTTGATCCTGTTAAAGTAGGCTAAGATAGGTGTCTGATAAGGTAATGAAGTGGTTTGAGCCATATCTGGAAGAAAGATAAATAATAAAATATAAAGTGATCTGATAACTACACTGAAGGAAATGGATCAAATAAAATGTTTTGCTAAGATGATCTGCATTATGATAGCACTTTTTCTTATTACCATTATATTATAAGGCATTAACCATAAGAAAAATCGTTTTGCTAATAGGCTTTTACTACCTTAAATAGACATTTTGCTGTTCCCATATAGAGCGTTTTCTAGTTATTTTTCCTAGCATTTATTTTCCTAAAGGCAAGTAAATAAACTTTTATAGTAAGTGTGTGCACCAATTTGAGACTTACTTAGTTGGGGTTACTTTACCTTAGTTTATGACAAGTCGGTCCTGACTTACCATAACTAAGTTATTATTTGAAAGTCATGTAATGCGCAGTCGCAATAGAGATCACTATACAGATTTCTCGCTAATCGGTTACTAGCCGCACGCCATTTTACGCACATTTCACATTTTACGTATGTTCATTGTGTTTTACTGGGTGTGTACCGCGTGGAGTATACGTTATTTGGTTAGTTTATGGTAAATTTAATTTGGTCAAAGAACGTATTAGAGGCTTGAGTAATTAGTCTTTCTAATTCTTGTATAGATTACGAAAGATAAATAAATAATTTTAAAAGGGTGTATACCTAAAACACTATAACTTCACCAAAGTAGATATGCATAGATAAAACAAAGGTGCTTCAGTTATTTGACAGTGTATTACATGACATTACATCAGTTATTATGGTACTTTACAAGAAAATTGGTATAGGAATATGGACACTACCTATGTAAGAAATGTCTGTGCTTTGAAAACCATTGGAGGTTAAGTTTTGTAGATACTTTGCTGGAAAACTATTAATTTTATGTAGGTATAAATTATGTATGTGGGTGTGTTAAGCTTAACACCATACAATTCCTATATATATATAGGAGTTAACATGTTTTATCTTGATATATCCTGTATGCATCTGGCAACATTATTTTTCTTTTCCTATATACTAAACTAATACTAAAATACATATTCTAATAACAATATCTAGTGTCATTTTCCTAGAACCACTGTATATCATTCTATGCTAATAAAGTGAAGTTATTAAGACAAATACAAGTACCTACTTACTGTAATGAACCAGTAATTATAATTGTTACTAAAACATACTGTATAAAGGCTCAAAAATAATTTACTAGTAGTAAGAAAAAGATTTTTTGTGGCAACTAAATATTAATACTGCATTAGAAAAGTATCTGCTATCCCCAAAAAACACTTATTAAGCATAAAATGGGCCTTCATTACTTACAGCAAAAAATATCGATTTACAGTAATAAGAAAAAGTTAACAAAAAGTTTTTTTAATGGTAAGCAGACAGATTCAACAAAACCGTTTATGCTGTAGTAACTATGCTGTCTATTTGGAGCCTATTTAATGCAGATATTTTGTTGGGGATATGCGATTTCTATTTACAGTTACTTGAAATTTCTTTCAGTGTAAATATTGAGTTTCTCAAAGGACGGTTCTTCGACTAATTCTATGCCTTATATATAAATATATGATTGCCTCGAACAAGAACTAGCTCATTGTGTGACAAATAATATAGACAGATTATGAATTGTTATTGATTTTTTTTACGTATACGTGCGAAGCAGTATTTTGGAATCTTTAATGTACAAGATGATACTTTTTGTGTAATGTTTATAAAGCATGTACCTACTACTAATAAAGATTGTGATTATAGTTATCGTATTTTCTATAATATACATTACAGTATTTGTCCGCGTATATTCCTTCGCTAATAGTATGGGATATCTTCCAAAAATTAGGTACCTCTTATTTAGATGAATTTAAATGTTACTTTACAAACCTTAAAATCGATATGTAGCAACATTAATTTAGAAAGACCTTAAAATCAAACACATTCTATGCAAAACATAGCTTTGTTTAGATTCAATTATTGACAAATGTCCACAAATGAATAGCATCTAGCGATCATTAGTAATTGAATACAATTTTTCATAATTATCTACTAGCCAATATTAATTTAGTAAACAGTTTTACTAAAAAACTGAAGAGAACCGAAACTATCTAAAGAAATTTTAATCTTAATCCCTTTCTAATTTTACGTAAATCGTAGTCAAAATAATAGGGCAAGCCGTGGTAGCGACAAGGGACGTTGGCCGCGGTTAGTACTTGGATGGTTGACTATGTAGGGAAAACCCGCGGTGCCTGTCTGCATGTTCTAGTGGCCTGTACGTTGGTGAATTCACAGAAGCTATGCAAATTTAGGCGAGGTTTGTGTAGAAAGACGTACCATCCCTTGGATAGGATGTAAAGCCGGAGATCCCTCGTCTATGAAATGATAACCAAGTAAAAGATCCCTACACTGCTACAAAATTGTAGATTGTTTATCTCCTGGCGTCGGTGATTGGCCTCAGTCGCGGAAATAGTGCGAAATGAAATAACCAAAATAAAAAAACAGCAGTCGAAATATATCGGATGTTCCCTTAGAACTAAAATAATTTTCACTGTTTCCACTTGTCACAATATGACATGATCAAAAATGAAATGATAATGTCTGTATATTTTCTTAGAATTTATTTTAGTTATCTAAGGTAACACACCTCATTTTCTTAAAGTAAAATAATTGAGGATATTCTACATTAGTTTTTTTTTTAGAAAAAAGTTATAAATAAGATTTACGAAAACTTTTACATATTCTGTTAAATATCTTCTAAAACTTCAAATTTCTTTAAAATAGCCAGGGTATCGTATCTAGCTCGTAGCTCGTATTGGGTAAGTATCTATGTAACTGCAAAAATATTTCAGGATATATCTCATCACCCCAATGCATATTTTGACTTTAATTAAAAACATTTACAGCTATTTACGAATACGAATAATTCTTGAGGCAGAGCTACATATTTTTAACGTTTCAAGTTGTGCCATTCGGGAATAATCTAAATGAAAACACATCATATGAATAAAAATCACGAAACCTGCAAAGTTCTGCAAGTGTGGATGTGCTGCAAAATATAGGTCGAATTCTTTAGACATGTGGTTGCATACAGATAGTTCGTACATTGTTCCCTTAAGGCTTCCCTTTAAAAATCGCATAGCAATTTTATAAAGATTTATTCCGAGAAACTTGTGAGGATTTATTCTCCAACAGGAACAAAAATGTATACAAACAGAATACTTCCAAGAAATCCTGACTAGATATACCTACGCTGAAGCGGTATTATTTTGTGGCAAATGACAGCATTAATTATTTTGGTTGTCAGTATATATAAGATCAAATAAATGAAAAATAATGAATACTGAATGTAAAGCGTCATGAATCATATTCTCTATTTTATTTTAAGACTTACTAGAAATGGGAGAAAATCGCTGTCGCGGTTTTCGTTCCCATTTCTAGCCCTATCGGGGGTCCAGGCCTGCAGTCTGGGGTCACCCTTCGGGTGACAAAAGCATCTAGAATAATATTATTTTTAAGAAAATACATATTAAAGAAATTTTGTATCTGGAATGATGATGTAATTATACTAAACGATTTTTCTTAATATTTTGATGAATTGTAAGGGTACTCTATTCTTGATGGTAAAACATCATAAATTTTTAAGTGCTGAAAGTTGAATTTATTTTTCAGTAAACATTATTATCAATTTTATCAATGGAACCAAAAATATTGTAGATATTTTCTTTTGTAAGCTAAAATGATGAATTTAACAGACTGCCAAAATGAAGGAATTAATTCCAAACTTTACGTGCAGAAAGATTAAAAGCTACGGATAGTGAAATAGAATAACTAAACACTAATACTAATAAATAATTGGAATTAAAAAGTAAAAAAGAATTTGCCTCCAGCGTGGCTCGAATTCGCGAAATCAAAATTATCACGTTTTGAATCGTACGACTTTCCTATTGCGCTACCGCGCCTGTTAAAAGTTTACCGTGACACGTTTAAGTATGTAAAGTGTATATGTCAACCTGAAAAAAATAATTTTTACCGATTTTCTAACTGGAAAAGCATTTGGCTTCACTATTTTGGTAATCAGAAGTGTTTGTGAGTCGGTACTATCGATTCCGTTAGCAATATTTCTCGTAGTAAAATAACCTATCTTAAGTTTAATTAATTTGACAGTTTTCGTGGGAGGTGCTTGTCTCGTTAGTGCAATCTCACATCGGCAGATAAAATGAGAAAGAAGTTGAGACGGACGCGACTCGAGATTTTCGAAGACGAAATAGACGTAGAAGGACTCGACGTACGGTCTCGAAAAAAAAATCTCAAAGGATTAGAGAAAGGATGGAACTTTCGCGTGAAGCGGTTCTCGAAGCCGTAAAATTAGAAAAAGGGTCGAAGGAGTCCCGCGAAAAGTCGGGATTTCGGCGGGCGTGACGGGGTCATTAGGCGCGAGGACAAAAGCCGGTGCTAGCCGTATCTCTCTAGCCGAACGGCGATCGACGAAAATTTTGCAGAGGTTTTTTGAAAAGGCGTTTAAGTTGGGAAAACGCGTAGGAAACGGGACGAAAATATCCCTACGGGGAGGAGAAAGGTCGGAGGCGACCTTCGGTCGCCCGTGGGGATCGCTCGCGATCCCGCCTCAGAGGAGATAGCTTAGAAAGTTTGTCGATTCGGCGACGGAATTTAGAGCGAGACAGAATCGACACGTTTTAATATATATGGATTATATTTACTGGACATTAAGACACTCGTCTAGTCAGAGATCTGTGTTTGTTGAACAGTGTTTATTTCCGATTCGCTATACATTTTAATAGCCCTGATATAATAATAATACTAATAGCTATACCCCTCATTCTAATCACAGGGATTAGATTTGTGCCTCAGGAACGACTTACTAACCACCATTCAGTGCCGGAATGAGGAAAACCTGTAAAACTTCATTAGCTAAGAGGACAGTCCAACGTCAACTGATTTTAATATGTGACATTAACACCAAGCTGACATTCCTCCCATCCTAGGCCATCTCCAAGATAGTTACCAACCCATTCCTGTGAACAAGCCTTAGTTTGCGAGTAGATAATTTAATTTAAACTTTTGTGGTGGAATAGGGATTCGAACCCACGACCTTCGCGATCGAGACGCTAAACCCTAAACCATCAGCTCGCCTATAGAATATAACTTCATCTGTAGAAGTATTACTTCACTGTAAATTTTTTATCGTGTAATAATAAATGATTATTGATAAGCAAAGAGAACTAATAAGAGAAATATTGTCATTTAAATAATTACATTATACAACTTATTAGATTTTAAAATATTCTAACACTACTTATTTCGTTGGCTAAGATTATACAAAATCATCTTTATTTAGTAAGAATAAAAAACAAACACAATATTTGCCCACAGAATTGATTGACTACGTGAAATATTTCGTGATATAGTAAAACCATTTTTAAGAATAAGATATTATGTAAATGACGTTTCACATAAAGCTTTATGGCGTATTTACCTAGTCTGTTAAACGTAATGCATTTTATTTGTTTATTATCTTACTAATACTGTGCTATTGTTACTTTGTATTTGAGTTTTGTTTTGTTTGACTATTGAGATTAATCAAACAAAGTTCCTGAAATTGGAAAAGTTGTTGATAGTGAAAACTGAATTTATTTCTTCAATTAAAAACAAAAAAAGAGGACTTCATAGCTAAAAAAAAATTGAACCAACTCATCCAATTAAATTAAAATAAGAAATTGATTGGGTAAGAAAACATTTTTTTGGATATTTATTCTGTCACTAATCTAATTTAATACTTATGTAAAACCATTTCAATTCCGAAAACTCGGACGAACCGTAGGATATTGGTCCATGTTCTGGCTGAAAGTCCTCTTTTTTGTTTTTATTGAAAAAATAAAAATAAAATATCTGAAATTTCTACACTTCACAGTTTACGGTAGATATCCTGCAAATGGATATGATCATCAGATATTATGTGCTCAATTTATTTGAAACAATCTTTGCAACTAAGACGTGTTCGGTTTAGTTTAAGAATTGTCTTTAAATTATTGCTATGAAATTGATTGTACTAGTCTCCTTAATGAATCTAGGTATCTTTCAATTTCGTATTGCAAGAAATTCCTCTAGGTAAGTAGAGATGTTTAGTTTACCAGTAGCTAGAACTAATGTATTATTACGGTCTGCTTTACATACTATGTTCTGCAATGCAAATAAAATTAGTACATATGTTCTGTGATTTTTATTGTACAACATTAAAACTGCTACGCCATATTTCTGTGCAACCAAAGCATATATGATGTTTTTTTATTTCCTTAGTAACTGCACTATACGTAAAGCCGCGGATTGTGTGTTTTTAATAATTAATTGCTTCAATGGTTGTTCAATATAGGTAATTCTGCTGATATGATTTAATTATTAAAGTTTAGTAGGGATTAAATCTGAAATAATTGTTGCTATCAATTATAATCAATATTTCCTCTTTCTTACCCATCAATAGGTTTCGCTATTAGATATTATTTTGCTTTAATATTAATATTCATTATTACTCTATTGAAACTATACTATTCGCATTCATATACTTTTTATGTAATCTAAGTTGATTAATTGTTAATTAAAATTTCATAGCCTTGACAAATTAAACATAGCTATCATTATCACTGATTGATGATGATCTACCTCTTCAGTAGTTATACTGTAGGCGTTCTGGGCCAAAAACTGCATGTAAACCTCCATAAGACGAAAGTTGGGCCTTTTTTGTCTAGTTTTACCCCCGCCATTTTCCATTCGGAGACCGCGCAGCCAATCAGATTTCAGCATTCAGAACAGGCTGTCTGGTATAGGGTTTGAATTTGTACGGATCTGTACGGTACAGGTCTGTACTGGAGTACAGAACTGTACATGGACAGGTATTTTTGCAACCAAGGTGTTTGTAAGCATGGAGTTTTTGGCCTAGAACGCCTAAGGTGTAATTGTATCTTCTATCTTATTGCCTTAGATATAGTCCAAATATGTCCAATTTTGTCCATGTGATACTTTCTTATACTGCTGCTTATATTGCTGCTACTTTCTTATAGTCAGGTGATTATTAAATAAGGTGGAGGCAAAAGTTCATCTGCATTTGCATCCATAAATGGTAAAAGTTTAAAGCAAATGAATTAGATGAATGCAGCAACGTGGACTACACTGGAAAAATATGTGCGCGGTGCAAATCCGGACCAGAGATTGGTGAACTGACTGTGTCTTTTGAGTAACAGTTTAGTTTAGTTACAAAATAGCTGCAACATAATTAACTGTAAAATGTGTACAAATGCTTATCAGAAATATAAAAATCAAATTCATATATTGTCAGGGACTTCAAGAGTTAAATTTTAGATTATATATTATAGGCATTATCCACAATACACACTTTTAAATGTTGTTGTAGGTAATAATGTGTGCGACCATAATTTGGTTACCTTTTGTACTTTGGCAGTACAAGTCTTTGATTTGTGACAGTAACTTCAGTAACTCAGAAGGCGGTGATATATAATTTTAAGCAAACAACAATTATTTATCTACTCAGTACGACACTGTTTTTAATACATACTTTGGGAATGATATTATTCTACTCTATAGAAGCGAGAGTGATCAATTATGTTGTCTTAAGAGCTTTACTCGCCGAATGGGGTATATAGGTTCATGATTCTAAAACGAAAGTCACGTAAGAGTTGTTGGAAACCCTCCAGGCTAATAAATATTTATTTGAAACACCATAGTACGCAGGGAATGGCTTAATGGCACAGGAATTACTTACAATTAACATGAAATTCTACAATAATTTACTATTATACGTCGTTAGAACCTTTTATTTTTATTTCGCCGGGATTCCAGTTGCCAAGGATTCCTACGTGAGAATTACTTTAAGAGTTCGCCGAAAGGGTATTATCGATACAGTCCGTTGAAAACAGCTCTACCTACACTCAGAGAAAAGTTTACTTGTAGGTTATTCATTCTAACAAATGGAAAATATCCAGCCGAATTACTACGTGATTCATTTACTAATTTTGATTGTTATAAAATACTATAATACTATTTTTTTAGTAAGTAATTTTGACTAAATCACTATTTCCTTTAATATTTTATTTTGTAACTATCACCAAATGGTTACTAAGAGCTCAATTGTAATTAGTTCTTCTGATTTAATATTCCTTGATACCACTTAGGTATCAAATCTGCTGTTCATTTAAGCTTCAAGCCAACCATAATCTTAGAGTAACATTAAATGAAATGAGTTGTAAAATGTTGGTATGTTAATATTATACAGTTTGTCCATAAAGTAACCTCCCCCCTGCTAACTTTTGAACGAATCGAGTTAGAGAGTTTTAAGAAAATACAGAGTGAATCATGTAAAATCAAGTTGATTCTGACGATAAATTCGATTCTTCAAATTCAAAGATGGTGCCACGGGCGCTGTGAACTCAATTCTTTTAAATGGCAAAGTGTGCCGTGTTGCACCTCATTTAAAAGGTAATTCAATTCTCTACACTCTAGTTTTTGAAAAATGACAATCGAGTTATCCTTTCTCTAGTTACAAGCGTTTGTATTAACGATAGTTAAAAATTTTGCTTTTATCAAGTCTCTTTGCCTTTGCTTGCCACTGTTACTGAAACGTCAATAAGGTTCGAGAAAGTAGTTTAGCGTTCAATTTAAGAGTGTTTCAAAGTTTCTACAGGTTTTTTCTTATTTTTTTAAGTTATTCTATTTGATAGATTTAAGAGGAGAGCGGTACTTAAAAATGCTGCGGGAGGAAATTTTTCCATAGATAGAATGAATAGCAGGCAATAACATTCAAAGTATTGTATTTTAACAAGATGGGGCCCGGCCTCATTTCTATGGACCTGTTACCGATTTTTTAAATAACCATTTCCCGGACAGATGAATTAGCAGAAGGGGCCCGATTGAATTGCCAGCTCGTTCCCCGGACTTAACTCGTCTTGATTTTTTCTTATAGGGATATTTGAAGTCAAAACTCTACAGAACTCCTCCAGTAAATATCGACGAACTACAGCAACATCTAACACATATGTGTAGAATTATCCCTATAGAAATTTTAGGAAATATCAGGCAAGAATTTCAAAGTAGACTTTTTATGTGCCAAGAAGTCAATGGACAACATTTTGAACAACTTATTTAATTCTTTTATTTTTTGTTTTAATAAATATTTGTTCAAAATTTGTTGTATTAAAATATTAATTAACATTTTATTCATGGATCAGATTAGAAACAGAAACGCTTGTAACTAGACAACGGCTAACTAGATTGTCATTTTAAAAAACGAGAAAGTAGAGAATTGAATTATCTTTTAAATGAGGTGCAACACGGCACACTTTGCCATTTAAAAAAATTGAGTTGGCAGCGCCCGTGGCGCCATCTTTGAATTTGAAGAATCGAATTTATCGTCAGAATCAACTTAATTTTACGTGATTCACCCTGTATTTGGTTAAAACTCTCTAACTCGATTCGGGGGTTAGTTTATGGACAGACTGTATAACATTCATTGTTGCTTGTTATTTACTTATCTGAAAATTGTACAGGGTGAGTCAACCATAGAGTAAAGTTCAATATCTCATTTGTTTAGAGAATTACGAAAAAACGTTAAATACAAAAGTTTTATAGAATATTAAGGTGCACAGTTTGAAATTATTTTTGAGTATACAGGGTGATTCAAAAAAGCGTGGCGAATATAACATAAGTTTTTTTAAATGGAGCACCCCATTTTTTAATTTATTTTTAAATTTTACATGAAATTCTATAACTTTTTTGTTAATAATGTCATATACCTAAACCCAGTAGTTTTTCTAATATTTTAATTTTTTTAGAAAAATATTAGTTTTTACTCTTATAAGAAACTGACAGTACCGCCATTGTTTCTAAAGGTGGAATACTCAAATTTGGTACAAACGTTCTATAAGGATGACAAAAAAGGTATATGTAAATAAATTTTAGTTAAATGCTACAGGGCCTTCAAAATAAATTTACACATTTCGACTATTTTAACTTCAAAAATTTCAATTTTTTTAAATGGCACACCCTGTATATTATTATTTTTTTTGATAGATTTTGCAAAACCCTTCAACTTTTATTGAATATGTCATATACCTAATTTTCATAATTTGCGAGTTATTTTGATTTTATTCTTTTTTACACTTACCTACGCTATTGTGGAAACATAAACTAATATAAATAATAATAATTTCCCTACTAACTACCTTATTTTTAATTATTATGGAGTAATCAATGATCAAAAATATGCCCGTCTACTTAGATACACATGTTTAGTCTTGTTATTATATTTTCTTGCATGTTCCATAGCATAAAGGATGTTTATTGTCCTCCAGGTATCTCGTATCCTTTTTTCGATATCTTCTGGTGTTGTAGGGGAATTCACATAAACACGATCTTTAAAGTGGTCTAACAAAAAGAAATCTAAAGGTGTTAAGTCACATGATCGAGGGGGCCACCCAATGAATCCGTTAGTGTAATAAAAACAAGTGTAAAAATGAATAAAATCAAAATAACTCCCAAATTATGAAAACTAGGTATATGACATACTCAATAAAAGTTGACGGGTTTTGTAAAATCTATCAGAAAAAATAATAATATACAGGGTGTGCCATTTAAAACAATTTAATTTTTTTAAGTTAAAATAGTCGAAATGTATAAATTTATTTTGAAGGCCCTGTAGCATTTAACTCAAATTTATTTACATATACCTTTTTTGTCATCCTTATAGAACGTTTGTACCAAATTTGAGTATTCCACCTTCAGAAACAATGGCAGTACTGTCAGTTTCTTATAAGAGTAAAAACTAACATTTTTCTAAAAAAATTAAAATATTAGAAAAACTATTGGGTTTAGGTATATGACATTATTAACAAAAAAGTTATAGAATTTCAAGTAAAATCTAAAAATAAATTAAAAAATAGGGTGTTCCATTTAAAAAAACTTATGTTATATTCGCCACGCTTTTTTGAACCACCCTGTATACTCAAAAATAATTTTAAACTGTGCACCTTAATATTCTATAAAACTTTTGTATTTACCGTTTTTTCGTAATTCTCTAAACAAATGAGATAATGAACTTTACTCTATGGTTGACTCACCCTGTACATTATAATCATACTATACGTACAAATAAGTACTCGTATTAAACATATTTACCAATAAATAATAAATAATCACAAAATGATGTTCATCTATTCACTAGAGATCCTAGGCTACATAAATTAGTGGTTACACATGTGAAGTCGTTGAAGAACATATACTGGATAACTAAACTACATGGGTCAACACTTACAATAAATAGAGTATAAAACGATTCGCTCTTCGTGATGTTAGACTTCTCAATTACGAATTCTCGTTGTTAAAAACTCTTCATCAAACTAAAATATTTTGCTACATCTACTGCTTTATAAACTTGTGTCACATGAGGCGGAGTTTATAAAAATGAAATATTATCACTAAATACTTCATACTTCATACAATAAAATAGATAGATAGATAGATAGATAGATAGATAGATATCTTTATTATGTTCCTTGTAACAAAAAAATTACAAAATACTCAGAGAGTGTAGAACGACTCACAAAGCAAGAAAAAATAGGTAATCTTAAAAGTAACACTATAAAACAAACAACAAAAACAAAATCACAAATCTTAAAACCTAAGCAGTCAAAAAATAAAGAAAACACATTAAAACATTATTACTAGTAACAGAATAAAATTCAAGTAACCTTAATTAAAAAAATCGGTATACAAATATAATAAAAACGTGAGACAAAGAACATTAAATTATAAAACAATAATATCATTAAAATATTCGTCCAGACTATAATATGCTTTTTGAACTAGGAATGTGCCGAGTTTTTTTTTAATATTTTTTATGGATAATGTGTTAATGCCAGGTATTTTATTATATATTTTTATGATAGAATATGGAACATTTCTTTGAACATACGTATAATGTGGTATATTTGGTGTTAAGTTGTTTTTATTTCTTGTGGCGTATGTATACTCCTTTACATAATTCTCAAATAAAGAACTGTTTTCAGCAATAAAGATCAGAGCCTCATATATGTACAAACTTGTTACAGTCAAAATATTATTTGTAATAAAAGCCTGCTTACACGATTCTCTTTGTGACATATTGAAAATATTTATCACACACCTTTTTTGCAGTATAAAAATATTTTTTGTAGTGGTAGATGCACCCCAAAAAATAATACCATATTTTATCCTGGACTGTATATATGAATAATACGCTATTAAAGCTGCTTCTGTATTTATATTTTGTGATATAATCTTAAGTGCGTAACAGTATCGTGCCAAGTTGGTTTCTAGTGTTTCAATATGGCATTTCCAGTTCAAAAGGGAGTCTATTTTCACTCCTAGAAAAGATATATTTTCAACGCTTTTTGGAATATTTGGAGATAATGAGGGACTATCAATGTCACATTTAAAGAACCCCAATACTTGTGTCTTATCTTTGTTGAGTTTTAAATTTATGGACGTAAAATATGTTTCAAGCTTATCCATTGATGTTCTTATACTATCTTGTACTGTTTGAAAGTCATGCTCACTATAAATTGCTGTACTGTCATCGGCATACTGTATTATACACTGATTTATTACAAGTGGAAGATCATTGGTATACACAAGATATAGCAGTGGTCCCAATATTGACCCTTGAGGAACACCTCTTTTTATTAACATTTTTTCTGATTTAATTAGTTTACCATATTTATTTGTTTCGATAACATATTGCATGCGGTTCTGTAAATATGACCTTACTAAGTCTCCTGCTATACCCCTTACACCACAGTCCGCCATTTTCCTTATGAGTATGTTGTGGTCTACAGAGTCAAAAGCTTTAGATAGATCCAGTGATATGGCTACAGTGCTCTTTTTGTTATTCATTGAGTCTAAAACAGTAGATAGCGCTTGATATACCGCTCGTATTGTAGTTCTTTTTTTCCGAAACCCATTTTGACTGTCTGGTAGCAGATAATATTTCTGCTATTACTGCTTTTAATAACTTAACTGGAACTTCATCCTCCCCAACAGATGCTGTGTTCTTGAGACTCATTATTACATTATAAATCTCATTTGGACATGTGGGCTCTAAAAATATACTGATTTCTGTTGTGAGGAGACTTTGATGAGGTTCATAGGACTGCAAGATCGAGCACTGATTTATAAAGTGAGTATTTATGTTGTTAAGCACATGTATTTTATTTTTTTCCTCTAAATTAATATTTGATAATATTGAGTCTTCATTTTTTGTTTCCGTACCCGTAAATTTCTTTACTAGATTCCAAATAGCTTTGCTCTTATTAGTTGATGACTGTATATAGGCAACATTTGACATTCTTTTGGCTTTAGAAATAACATTTTTTAAAATGGTGCAGTATTTTTTATAAAACTCTTGTGAAACTGATACTTCATCCATTGAGTATCCAAGATCGTTCCTAAACTAAAAATAATTTCTTGCTAGACTTGGTTTAACTCGTCTACAAGGAACATAAACAAGCGAAGAACATAATGCACGATACGCAAAACCACGTTTAATGATAGTAATTAATTATCTCTGGCTAAATGTTTGCATGATTCTCTCAATCAAAGTTTAGTCAAACCACAAAGTTTTGATTTATAATCATTACTAAATTAAACCTGAAATCAAGCTTTATTAATACAATTTCTTACGTCAAATGCGGTATTTAATATATATTTTAGTTTATGAATGGTAGATAATTTGTATCTAAAGTTATATTCGTCAAATGTATATTAAAAAGATTATTCAAACTTAAATATACTGTTAATAGGCTGTTTAAAATTAATGTGTTCCGATATAAATATATATTTATTACATTCGCAAGGGAAGAATTGAAGACTTTTTTCCAGACTTAAATCAACATGCGACTTAAAAAATGCAAGGACGCTAGTCCTTGCATTTTTTAACATAAGTTTATTATCCTAGCTGAAGTCTTTCAAATAGTATGTATTATGAGATTAAAGCAATTTATTAATAAATCTGTTCCGAGAAATTTACTAAATGATTATTAAATTGAATAAACAAATGTTATCGGTTATGACTTGAATTATCTTGGTTATCGTATATAATTCTTCACATTGTCTGCTGTGGATTACCATGGCTGTTGTAAAAATTGCCGTTGGATATCTATTTAGATTTGTTAATTTCACAGCAGTAAATGGATTTATATGATGACTTTATTTTCATTAAAGTCAAAGTCAGAATTACGCAAAGTGCAATGACCGGAAAAAGAGCAGATCTATGTTGTCACATTTATTTCTAAAGTATTCTTATTTAAAACAGGAAACGTATTAATTACCTTATTTACCCATTTTTTTAATTGTCTTTAACGTCCCTTATCCCTATTGTACTTTATTAAAGCAAACATAATGTTTAATTTGTGTTTTATTTAATAATATCAACGAATTTCCGAATACGTGGCAACGGCGAAAGTCGTAGAGCTCGAAGTCGACTGCGCTCGAGGTAGTAGGGAAACAGTGGCGCGATGTTGGGTTATTTCGCGCGCGTTTCTTAACAGTAAAAATTATCAGTGTATTTATTCTTTGTGTCAGTGTTTATACTTATTTGTGTTAGTTAAAAAGGTGGAAGTGCATAAACTAAAAGTATTCTATAAAATAGTATACGAGTATATACTGGGTGTCCCATCGAAAAGTATCACATTTCGTCGCTTTATATCTCAAAAACTAAAAAAGATCTCGGGATGCGGATTGGACAGAACGACTTAGGATTTTTGTAAGTTTTTTTTGGCATTGTTGCCAAATCTCCAAATGTATTAGTAAATTTTTTATGGAATTCGCTCCTCTTTGGAGTAAAATTACTTGCTTATATTAAATGGAACACCCTGTGTATTTTCCCATAATCAGAAAGCCTAATTACTCTACTTTTCAAAAAGGTATGCATTGTTTACATTATCTTGAGAATTGGAGCCAAAAATTAAGTTTGTTAGAAGTACTCTTATTTGGGTTATTAGGAATAAAAAAAATACCTCATTCTTTGTAAAGTTATTTTTAAGTTTTTGTACACTTATTGTAAATAAAATACCCTATATATTTTATCATTTTAAAATATCTGATCAAACTTGATGTGGAACTTGACTGCATTTGCTTCTTAAATGAAAACAGATAGGGAGAAAAGAATAATTCTTTAATAATCGGTAGGAACGAGATTTGTTAACAATAACAACAAAGCACAATGATAGTAATAAAAATAACAGATAAACTAATCAAAATAACTGTATAAATAAAAAGTACTTGAATAAGTTAGAAAACAATTTGTTTTAACTGACCACCATTTACTTCAATATACATTTGTGCATCCTCAGTAGTAAATGATCAAAAGTGTGTGATCCTTCTAATGTGAACATTTTTATATCTATACTTCAAATATTTGACACAACTGACAATACAGTTTATTATTGTACTTTTGTTTTTCATGGATACTGTGAAAACGAAGACCAGCTTCACAAACTGTTCAAGTAAGAGGTGCTTCCATTCAACTGAATTTTGTGGCTCCAATTCTCAAGATAATGTAAACAATGCACACCTTTTTGAAAAGTAAAGTGATTAGGCTTCCTGATTATGGCAAAATATACAAGGTGTTCCACTTAATATAAGCAAGTAATTTTACTCCAAAGAGGAGCGTATTCCATAAAAAAATTACTAATATATTTGGAGATTTGGCAACAGTGCCAAAAAAAACTTGCAAAAATCCTAAGTCGTTCTGTCCAAACCGCATCCCGATATCTCTTTTAGTTTTCGAGATATAAGGCGACGAAATGTGATACTTTTCGATGGGACACCCCGTATTAACTGAAATGTGCCCAATGGTAAAACAGAATATGCACGCCCATGCATCACTGCATTTTACCAAATCGGCGAAGTCATTCCACTTTGCTTAATTCTGGCTTTGACTTTAGTAGGATTTTTTTTATGATAATCATAAATTATTATATAGGATGTATAAACCTGGAAGAATATCTCATGCTCTACGTGGTGGAAATACTATTTATGACATTTCGTCTATTGTCCACTTGCTCTTCGCCAATATTCAAGACTTTTGCAGTAAACACTAGCTGTTCGCATAAATATTTATTCAATCTAATTTATTTTCAGTTGCAATTTTCATTGAGAATAACAATAAAATGTGCAATATGCCGTTTGTTCGACTGCCACACATGCAGCGGCAACCTATCTTGGTAGATGAAATGCTGACGTGGCATCCATTTCTCATCTGATATCTAGGCCATAACTGGCCGTGCGCAGAAAGTTTTCATCAGCAGCCAGAGCTATATTGTCACTTTGTGTGGAACATCTACCAATATGTTAACATGGGCATAAAGTTGTTTACTGCGGTGTGCAGAATTTTAAAATACAAGATCGATCAAGTCCTTATAAGATCGCTTTATCCTATAGGAGTCGCAACCTAATAGTGTTATAGTAAATAGATATATTAATATACTATTGAAATGGGTTATCCCAATATACATATACAGTGTGTCTTTGATGTGTACAGAGCAGTCTATTTTAGATGGGAATCCAGGGTATCTCGGAAATTACAAGATGCAAAACAGAACCGCTTACGCATCCTCGAGCTACTTTTTCCAGTTTGACTTAATGGTGAAATCAGATCGGGTCTACTTTGTTTAGGTTTTGAGATACAGGGCATTTCTGAAATTTTGCCTTTTTCGTCAGGGCCCTGTAACTTTTTTATTTTCAGACCTACAAAAAAAGTTTAATGGGGAAAGTTTTAGATATTTTTAAGTGGAATCCATTGGCGTAGCAAATTTTTTTTTATTGCGTCCCGTTTTTTAGATACAGACCAAACTTGTGTTTTTTTAAATGCAACACCCTATATATTTCTAGTTAATTCGAAAGAACTCTCAATTCTGGTTACAGTAATATATAATAAATAGGGGTTTATTTGAATTTAAGTACCTTTATTAAACATTTTTATGGTTAAATGGGGGGGAAACGCGTATTTCCATTGATTTATTTCCTTATAAACTACATTGAACTCCTGTTTAATGTTATACTTAATATCTTAATAGTAATATAACCAAATACGGTTATATATAATTTATATTTGTAAAAATATTCGACATTTTTATGTTTCCATAATTAATTATTATCTAGTATTCGGAAATATTTAAATCTTTATATAAAATAGTGTGTTTAATTAAATCAAGAGTTTAATATAGTTTATAAGGAAATAAATCAATGGAAATACGCGTTTCCCTCCATTTAACCATAAAAATGTTTAATAAAGGGACTTAAATTCAAATAAACCCCTATATAATATATATTACTGTAACCAGAATTGAAAGTTCTTTCGAATTAACTAGAAATATACAGGGTGTTGCATTTAAAAAAACACAAGTTTGGTCTGTATCTAAAAAACGGGACGCAATAAAAAATAATTTGCTACGCCAATGGATTCCACTTAAAAATATCTAAAACTTTCCTCTTTAAACTTTTTTGGTAGGTCTGAAAATAAAAAAGTTACAGGGCACTGACGAAAATGGCAAAATTTGAGAAATGCCCTGTATCTCAAAACCTAAACAAAGTAGACCCGATCTGATTTCACCATTAAGTCAAACTAAAAAAAGTAGCTCGAGGATGTGCAAGCGGCTTACGCATCCTCTAGCCACCTTTTCTAGTTTGACTTAATGATGAAATCAGATCAAATTCAAATGCATCGATATATAGAAATGAAGAGAAAAATTAGTTGAATGGTTTAATAAATATTTTTTTCCTGATAAAATTATTTACTGATTATCTTATCTCATATCTTTTTTTAGTATAGCCCTTTTTTCTCTATGTTTGTTTGCACATGGTATATATTTTTTTTGGTGTAGTATAAATATATTCTGTATGTGTGTTTCGTTCTTTATTTAGCAGTAAATATATTTCTGATCCCAATTTGCTGTAAGGAGAAACTTCCCACACGGACTCCCTTTAAACATTGTGGGTTTGTTTCAGTTTATTTGCGAAGGAAGTAGTATCTTTCTTTTTCATTTAACCTTATCCTTTTATAATATATCAATGTATTTGTAAAGGTTAGGTATGTATTTTTAATGTTACGGAATATATTCTTGTTAATTGTAAGACGCAATTGACGTATCTTTATTTTGATCTTTATCTTTATTCGTAGATAAAATGTCTATGATTATTCTCAGTAAGTAGGTACCCCTTTATTATCTATAGTAATATAAGATACAAAAATGCAGCAACGTCAATAAACATGACTGTTTCTAGAGAATTAATGATCTTCTATTGAAATAATGCACGGCTTTATTGAGCCTGCTAAAGTCACGGGGCGACTCTAAACCTTGTACCTATCTATGATTAAATTTCTCGAGGATTACTCGGCAATAAAGCCGGAATATTACCAGCAGCTTTAATTTATTAAATTTAGCGCACGTTATGGCTAAAACTAAGCGAAAAAATCGACGTCTCTGAGATGCGCCGTTATAATTGCGATTCTTAATTAAAACGAAATTGCAGTTACATAAAACAGCAATATGCATAATCTTTGCTACGATAATGCTCTTAAATCCTTCTAATAACTGAGCTTCCAGATTGATAGTAAAGTATCAGTATCTCTTTCTCATTGGCATCGGTGTGTGCAATAAGAGAGAGACGACAGGAATTCGAGACTTAATTTCACTACTAAGCAGATTCGCCAGTAGTAACTTTGGATTAGTTTTAACGTAATGCTGGAAAAGTGGTTCGAATATATTATTGCTCTGTCGTCATAACTACGGTATGTCGCAGGATTACAGTTTACTCTGGAGTTGGTGTATGTACATATATTTTATTTAGGGATACTCCAGAGATGGTCTTAAATTTAATTGGACAAAGTTTTATATGCATCCTGTTGTAGGAGTGGCATTCCTGCATTACTATCTTTATACTTTTCATATTATCTTCCTTTATATGTTTCTTCCTTATGCTTAGCTTCCGTGTAGTTTCAATTCTATTGGCATTTGTTCCACGTATCTCTTCTTGTCATCTGTGCTCGTCTGTGTGCTTTCTTTATTTAAATAGTATCTTCATGTTCTATCCACACCTCTATTTTCCAATAATTCATCTATCACTTTTGGTCCTGCCGTACACTGTAGTGTATATTAAACACTACACTGTAGTGTATGGCATCTTAACACAAAGTTTGATTAGATTTTGACTGTTGCGTCCCGCAGTACACTTCAGTGTACCTATTGATTGTCAATAAGCTTGCTGCCATCAATGGGTTCAAAAAGAAAACTACATCTGTTATTATGCCAGCAATCGTGTTTCGAGCAGAATTGATCACACTGACTTGATTATTATTTGCTTTTTTGTGGAAAATTGACGTTCTCTTTAAATTTTTTAATTTATACGGGCGCCCTATTTCTTGACCCGTTGCATGGGTAACTTTTTTATTAGTAGAGATACAAAAACGCTTAAATGAGCAAATTAGTGCAGTTTCGTATTAGTAATTCTACGGTAAGGCGAAAAATTATATACGGGGGAAGGTTGAAAAGTTATTGACAAAAAACGAAAAATCCAACTTTTCTATTATCCCTCGTAGCTCGTTCATTTGAAGAGTTAGAGAAAAATGCTTCACATGTTTTTTGCAGTATTTTTCATGTAAAATGACATGCACTTGCTACTTTTTATATATCTCTTAAAATGGTTGAGAATCACAGTAAAATATATATTTTTTAAATGTAACGGATAGGTGGCTGTGACATTAACCGAAAGTCCCCTTTTTCCTCTTTCAGATGATATAACATAGTCCATATTTCATCTTTACAAAATAATAATAATCGTTGTTTTTAAAGAAAGTTTATTGTCACATCAAGAAATGCTATGGATTATGGAACAAAAGAATGTTTTGAGAACAGAAATTATTAATTAATTAATTATATTGAAGTAAATGTTCGAAATGACCACCATCCTGTTGGATACATAGTAAGCAACGTTTCTGGATACTTCTTAAAACATTATTTATTGTATGTCCATGTATGCTTCTAATTGCATCTTGAATCCTGACTTTTAAATCCTCTATATCTAGAGGAGCTGTCACATAAACTTTATCTTTCAATAACCCCCAAAGAAAGAAATCTAAGGGGGTCAAATCAGGTGTTCGCGCTGGCCAGTCGATATCCATTCTATTTCCTATAACATTATCAAACTGTTCATGTAAATATTGTTTTACCTCGCGGGAATTATGCGCAGGTGCTCCATCGTGTTGGAAGTATTTAAGATTTCTAAAAATATGAAGTGGTAATTCATTTAAATATTCCTCTGTTAGAGTATTCCTTAGAAAATGAAGGTAATTATTCGCATTCAAATTATCTTCGTAAAAATATGGGCCAATAATTTTGCCACAAAAAATTCCACACCACACGTTTATCCCAAATTGACGTTGATTTCTTCTTTCAGAAACAAGATGTGGATTTTCTCGGCACCACATTATGTTATTATGGCGGTTAAAAATACCATTGTTGGTAAATCTACTTTCATCACTGAATAAAATCTTTTTCCAGAAGTCTAGATCCTCTTTGCATTTTGAAATGTACCATCGACAAAATGTCATCCTTCTTTGATTATCAGCTGGATATAAAGTATTGCATATGGAATAATGATAAGGGTTTAAATTGTTACCTTTTAAAATAGCTCTTACAGTTTCCTTGGAAGTGTTGCAGTGATGTGCAATTTCTGCAGTTGAAGAATCAGGTTTAAAATTTACATAAGCCAAAACATTTATTTCAGTGTCTTCATTGAAGTTTCTTTCATCCTTAGGCTTTGAAAAATAACCGTATAATCGTATATTATTTTCCAGCTGTCTAAATATTCTATGATGGGGTTGTCTTCGTTCCATGTAAGTTTCAAAATAAAGATTCGCTGCAGCTTGTGCATCTCGATTTTGGTTATAATAACAAAATAGCATATCATTTTTCTCTTCGTTGGTGTACATATTTGCAACACTATTATTTTGTATGCAGTATTAATAATAAACAATAAACTACTTAACAAAAACTAAAAATGTCACTTATGATCTGTCAATAATTAAATGCCAACTAGACGTTTTTAAAAATATCAGGAATCTTATTTTTTGTTTTATTTCCATAGCATTCTTGATGTGACAATAAACTTTCTTTAAAAACAACGATTATTATTACTTTTGTAAGGATAAAATATGGACTATGTTATATCATCTGAAAGAGAAAAAAGGAGACTTTCGGTTAATGTTACAGCCACCTATCCATTACATTTAAAAAAAATATATTTTACTGTGATTCTCAACCATTTTAAGAGATATATAAAAAGTAGCAAGTGCATGTCATTTTACATGAAAAATACTGCAAAAAACATGTGAAGCATTTTTCTCTAACTCTTCAAATGAACGAGCTACGAAGGATAATAGAAAAGTTGGATTTTTCGTTTTTTGTCAATAACTTTTCAACCTTCCCCCGTATATAATTTTTCGCCTTACCGTAGAATTACTAATACGAAACTGCACTAATTTGCTCATTTAAGCGTTTTTGTATCTCTACTAATAAAAAAGTTACCCATGCAACGGGTCAAGAAATAGGGCGCCCTGTATATAACAGATACAATTAACCACCTGTTATATTACTTAGTGCATTTGTGAAAACATTTTTGATTTTTCGTCTATTAAAAACACGTACACTTATAGTGTACATTAGGTCTTGTGAAATAGGTATAGGTAGGTAACTTTTCTTTTTTTTTTTTACTTTTTGGTGACTCAGATGCAGATATTTTGAATGAAGATGATGATGGATATTGAGTCCCTTCAACAAGGTGTGTTTGAATTTGATGTTATTCACATTGCATATAGGCTAATAAGATATAATATTATAATTTTTAATTACGCAGATTGAAATTCAAGACCCAGATGTTCCAACTTTGCACCTCGTTGCAAATTGCCCGAATGTAAGAGCAGAACTCATACTATGTGTCAATAATGTAATGTACACTTATGTATTGCAAAAAGACAAAATTGTTTTTAGCTATATCGTACTAAAAATAAACAGTTAAAAATACACATTTTTTATTATCAATATTTAAGAATCCATGAAAATTAATATTTTTTTAACAGTTTTTACTTCATTGGTTATGATTCCGTTAAGTCCCAATGTATACTACAGTGTAGGTATATATCAATAGTCAAAATTGGGTAAAGACATAGTTTTATTTCAAAAGCTAAAAATCATTAAAAAAATAAAAGAAATATTGTGCCAAATTTCAGAATTTTACTGCAAATAAAAAAAATCTAGTCCGAAAGGGCTATGGTACAATTCCATTTTAATTCGTTTGTTGCCGTTCAAGTATAGGTATAAGTCATTGTTTTATTAAAAACTATTATCTGTTCTCTTTATTTTACAGTGAAATAATTTGTATCCATTACTATTCAGTAAATTCGAAACTCATTACTGGGATCTCGGAAATGGTATAAGATATAAAAACGCCTAAATTGGGGTAAAGTTGCAAGATTTTGTAACCAATAATATACGTCAAGAAATCCAGAATATCCGGAAGACTTTTTCATTACTATTATTATTATTATTATTACTATTATTATCTTCAATGATATTATCATTCCAAATGTTTTATAGCAATGTATTTAAACCGCTATGTAACCTGTAGACAACTTGATAATGTTAATATATTTTTTAAAATTCATCTGTACCTAAAATCATTAGAATTAATATTCAGAATTGGGCAGCACTTCACACAATCATGTGAAATTTAAAAATGTACATTTAAGTTGGATGGATTTGAAGCTAGACATAACATTCTAGACGTAACTAAATGGAATTAATAGCCTCAGTTCTTGTAGGATTTGCAAAAGCGGATTTTTTATATTTTGTTGGATTGATGTTTTTTAAAAGCAAATGCGCCTAAGGAATAAATTTACGGTTATAACCTACCTTCTACCCTTTATTTGGTAGAATATTAGATAGGTATTTCCTATTTTATGATACTAACAGTAACATTTTGCCAATAAAACAGTGAACATTGAAATTTTATCAGGCGACTACAATCGGCCAGATGTGCTAAACTCTGGTGGCACAATCGACGTCTAATATTGATAAACTTAATCTGCACTGTCATCTGTGACGTAAACCTCAGTTTACGTTATCGTGGATTGGGTGTAATTAAATCGTAGCTATAATTTCACTTATAAATATTTATTTGTTATTATAAGTGTTATATTTTTTAAATATTAGGTATTGATTATTTTGTTATTGTCGAATTATCTATCTACCGCTTTTATTAGGGGAAGGTTGCCTATATCGTACCACTTTCGCAAAACTTCAAATAATTCAGTCATTGTACGCAAAAAATTACAATTTTTTTTTCTAAGAAAACTTTGATCTTTTCTACAATAAATATCTAAGTCCCAGATAAAGAAGTTGATCGGAAGTATTTTTTATTAATTTAAAAAAAAATGCAAACGGTACGATTTAGGAAACTAGTCTCTTAAATCGTACCCCCCATATCCTAAATCGTGCCTTGCTATTTTAGTAAAAAAAAGAGAATGGAAAGTACAATACATTTTTATTTATAAATTTTTATTATTTTGAAATAAAAAAGATAAACAGATAATTTGTTTTGTTCTTAAATTCTAAGTTTATATGCATTTGTCACAAATATAAATTTTTTTGTTTTTTTCGGCTGTGGAGCAAGAAAAGTGAACCCATGTTTGGCACTGGCAACATTGAATCATCTCTTCAACCATTTTTTCGTCACATATGAAACAGTACCAAATATCCAAATTTATCTCAATTTCTACTTTAGATTTCGAAGGTCCAGGTACTGGACAATGGCTTTTTTTTAACCTTTTTCACATTTGCCTCAGTCTCCTTTTCCGTCACCAACTTTTTTTTGACTCCAATAACTTTTTTCGGTTTCACCTTTTCTTTTTTAGCAAACGAGTTCCTGTGTTTGAAAAGCAGTAAGGGCAGCCTGCATTTCTCGTTCTGTCCCTGTGAAATATTATCTTTTCTTTTTTCTGTTTGCTCCATCGAAAAACAAAATATTTTTCTCAATTTATAAGGCTGACATTTTGATTTTTTTCGAGTAGAAAAAAAAGTGACACCCTAGATTTTTTTCCAAATAACAGAAAAGCCTACAGTTTAATGACAGAATAAAATTTTTAAAATTTGTTCTATGTCAGTTTTGACCATGTGTCAAAATTTTTTTAATGAAATTAAAAGGTTATAAATAGCAGACACCTATGAAGACTTTTAGTATGTTTAACTAAAGGCTTTTCCAGCTTGCTGATAAGAAAAAAAATCTTGGGTATCAGTTTTTTCCTCTATACTATTTAGCTCCTATATCGTACCTCTTCATGTTCCCTAAATCGTACCGGTACGATTTAGGGAACATGGAGAGGTACGATATAGGAAACTAGTACATTTATTTTTCAAACCTAAAATTTGTATCCTAACCGATCGAGAAAAAACACAACAAGCACATTCTTAAACAGCCAAAACTATGTTCTGTTAAACGAAATATAACGGATTATTCATTTCTTGATAGCAAAATAAGAGGATACTTACATTTTAAGTGAAAAAATAACATCCAAAAGCGTATAAATTTTCTTTCAATTGTATTGCTGATGATGCGAGCTTCTACACCCGTGGGTTAAAATAATAGGCAGTGACGTATTACCGCGTGACGTAATAATTTGAGGTGGGGACTGTAATTCCATAGGCGTACGCAAAAATCGTTGGAAAGGTGCTAATAATGTCAAATAAATATAAAAAATATCAACATGAACGGTGTTATAGAAATTGTGAATTGTTTTTCAAACTCACCTTACAGATTAGTTGTACATCGAACGAAATTGATGAATATTGCCACAGATATTAAAAGAACGCTTTTAAGTGTTGATGGCCCACCACCAACCCACAGCCGCCACCGAAAACGCGATTAATCACATTCCGGAGCAAGTTTACTATTTAACACTTCACTTCACTTCATTTCACTACACTACACTACACAACACAACACATGTCTACACATCCTTCATTTAACCATGTCTCATCCATATAATATATTTTTCTATTTAAAGCACGAAATTCTCTTATTTTCTCCAAATATTCTCGTCTCCATGTCACAATCTCATTTTTCTCTATAATCATACCTACTCTTCCGATTTCGTTTGCAATATTTGAAATTCATTTCATGCATTGTCCTTATAAGCAATTTATACGAGAGTTTGGGCAAATCGCTGTCTTCTGCCAGAACAATAAAGTCTGTGTCTCCATATTTTATTGCACGAAATACACTACGAACGGAGACTTTTGTTAATTCACTACACAGTTCCGCCGCATCCACTACACTTAAATTTTTATCACGCGCTTTTAATCGCTCATAGAAATTTTTTATCATACGAATTTCCTCGCTTGTCAGATGAGATCGTTTACGCGTTTCTAATCCACTGCTCCCCGCGATCGCTTTCATAATAAAATCCTTTTCTTCGAACACTAAATAAACTAAGGAACACATCACCAAGTTCACCAATTAATATATGCAGTCCAGACACAAATTACAGCATTTCCCGCGTACTACGCTTATGTCAGGCTGCGATGAATTAATTGGATGTGTGTGAAATGCGCATGTCCGATCTTCTACACACTCTTGACTTTTGTTGCATAGGTTGCATATCTCGCTCTTCGTTTTTTAATCCGTTAAACAAAGACGGAACTATATCCGACGTAAAGAATTGTGGTAGCATCGAATAGAGAAGCATGGAACCACCATGGTACACACAATTTATAGTTCTGTTCAATAGTAATGCGTAAGCGGCATCACTTTTCTATGTGCAAACGTTTGTGCCGCTATGTATTAAGTATTTACACTTCGTCCCTATTCTGTATCGAATTAGACCATGAGTCACTGCCTATTATTTTAGCCGACTGGTATAGACGACCACTATTGTTTTGCTGTTGGTTGTTGGTGAAGTAGTTTGTTAGGTAATTACAGGGATGGCGCTGAGAGTCACTGTTTAGAAGAAAATAGAGAGGTACGATTCAGGAGCCGGTACGATATTGGCAACCTTCCCCTATTTATTTTATGGAAACTATTCATTCTAAAGTATATTAAATCCGTATAAAGTAATTTAAAGCAATAAAAAAGTATTTCAATTTGTTGAAATTTAAATACTCTTTTCTTTATATGATTCAAATACGATCCCTCAATCATGATTTTAACTTTTTCACCGTTTGGCCGCATTTTCCTCATTTTATAAATGAGAATGGAAAGGTTTTAACTGCCGCTCAAAACCAGGTAACGTTCATTTTATTCAAGTATAAATGAATCTCTCATAGAAATCAAGTTTTTACACGCTTGAATAAACGTACTTCTGGTGTACAACATGCAATAAAACTCTGTAACTGTGTTAATCTTTTTCTGCGATTTTCGCAGATAATTCCGCCCTCTAGATTCATTTGAATTTAATATTCAGAGTCGGCAGCACTTCAAGCGCGCAAATTAAATTTCCGCGATTCCGAATTAAATTAATAATAATATTTAAGATTCGGTAATCGCACAATTCAAGGGAGTAGGTTATTAACGTGCCGACTTTAGCATTCCAGTTAATTTCCCTGGAGGAGAGAGGATGAAAGTAAAAACCAGATCAGCGCACAGGAAATGAAAATCCATAATTCGCATGGTTTGATTTAGGCGGTTAATATTCGAAGGCCCGCCAACGGGAATCCTTAATTTAGTTCTGGGTGGGGTTGGTTATTTAGTGTACATTCTACTTTAAAGCTGATACTGGCAAAGATGTTCCAGAAATTGTATAGTCAAGCCCCTAATTTTGTTTCCAATAGTACTAGTTTCTAATTTATGGCAGTACTTTAGTCAATCACGCATCTTATTAAATTTTTTAACCAACCTATAGCACTATGTGAACGAAGAAAAGCATTTTCATAAAACATATACAACTAGGGCGCGGATTTTATGCAAAATGCATATTTGCATGATTATTTAAAATATAAAAGATTTGCATATTTTCGAAAAGAAATACATGTTCCAGCATACCTGTACAAAAATGAGGATAAATAAGGTAATAAGTAAGAGAACCTTTCATGTCTAGTAAATTCTTTGAATTAATAGAATTCTAAGAAGGTCCTCCTAAGTAAAGTTTGCATATTTAGTTGTGAACACTTTATTCTAATAAATAATAAGAGCCTAGTACCTTTTGCATCATACCACACCAATCACGTAGAAAAAAACGTTTATTTAGTGTTTTCGTTGAGTAATCACCAGTGAATTCTGTTATATAATTTTTGAGTCCCAAAGAGCCAGGTATTTCTGTAAAATCGAGACACAGCTTTTCTTTATTCAAAAAATATATTAACAGATTCATTATATTATAATTGTTCAGAATAATGTATTATATAATTGTAATTGTTGTTTTGTTATTATCTACTTTCAATTTCATAAGACTTAGAATGAGTAGTTAAAAATGAGGCAGAGTAATACTGCTTTTTAGAGCAATAGGGCATTTCATGGCATAAGCTAAGCATATATAGCATTAGTTAAGCATAAGAAAATTGGCATATATGTGCATACCTATATACATTATTTTAATTTGCATATATTCCGCGCAGTACTATAGCACTTTCTACTATAAAGTTATTGCCAAATTTAGTGATTGTGGTAGCAAATAAGTAATTTAATTTGAGACACCGGCAATATCCACATTTTTTAAAGTGGTCCAATAACAATTAATGTACGCTAATGTGGATTTTCTTACCAAAGTAGTGCTAAGCTCAAGAATATAGGGTCAGCGTAAAGTAGGGGGTATACTATAAAGTCTTATATAATTTTAAGAAATCAAGCTAGTAGCAAATAGTAAATGGGATTTAGTTGCTTCAATAATTGAATTTTACTGTATCTGTGGGAAACAAAAGAGTTGTGTCAATTGCTGATACAAGTGTCAAACGTAGTCATTGCGATTTAGAGAATTGTTCTCAAAATAAAAATCACGTCAATTGAAACGATTTAAACCTTAATAACATGGATCTACACACAAGTGGTTTTAGTACAATGTTATTATGAATGCGACAGAAATTACACTGCTGGATTACGAAGATTTCGTACGAAAATAGGTTTGAGAGCAGGGCCCTGTCAAACGAAAACGCACCGTAATTTAATTAGCAAATTTAAAAGATCAGGGTCAGTAACTGACCTACGGAGATCAGGAAAACCAAGGATTAGTGATGTCCAAGTTGCAGAAGTTCTTCGGGAAAATCAAAATATAGTCAACACTAATCCATTAGCAATTAGTACTATGAATACGATATTAAAACGATTGCAAATGCCATACGTCACAGTTCGGAAAATTTTTCACAAAATCTTAAAAATATATCCCTATAAACTTAAACTGCTGTTTGAATTAAATGATGCAGATTTTCCTATCAGGTCTGATTTTTCTTTACAGATATTGGCTTAGATGGAAATTGAATCCGAATGGTCCCATATTTTAATGACAGATGAGGCCCATTTCGCTCTAAATGGTGGAGTCAATACTCAAAACTGTCGAATATGGTCAACAGATAATTCACATGAAATCGTTCAGAAATGTCTTCATAACAAGAAAGTCACCCCTTGGTGCGGTTTCACATCTAATTTATCATTGGACCATACTTTTGGAGGAGATACAGAATCGAGAGGCCGTCTCTGTAACTGTTACTTGAACGATACCTGCATATGTTACGAGATTAAGCCATTCCACGGACACAAAACGAGAAGGAAGGAATTGAAAACATGATTTTTATGTAGGATGGAGCACCCCCGCATATTTACCAACCAGTTAAAGAATTTTTAACTGATGTTTTTCGAAATCGTGTTATAAGGAGACATTTTGTAAATTCATGGCCTCCAAGATCGCCTGATCTTAACCCAGCGGATTACTGGTTGTGGGGTTATTTAAAAAAAAACAACGCTGGAAGAATTTAAAGACTCTATTAGGGAGCAAATTGCATTTAATTCAACCAGAAATGCTAAATAATACTGTGTACAATTTGGAGGAACGGTTGGTGATTGTTCAGCAGCAAAGTAGACGACATATCATTTGCGTTAACCACTGTTGTTGAACATAAGAAATAAGAAATAGGAAAACTTAATTTGTTAAAAATACATAACAAGCTGAAATGTATCCCTTACTTTATGATAACCTTGTAGATACTTGGAATGTAAATTTTGGCCCTCCATGTAAGGAGAATAATCAGCACCTATGCTTTCATTCTATAACAATCAAAGTAGATATATACAATTGAGATATTTGCATTGTTAGTTTTGCAACAAGTAACATT
This sequence comes from Pogonocherus hispidulus, assembly GCA_963924545.1. Lineage (NCBI taxonomy): Eukaryota > Metazoa > Arthropoda > Insecta > Coleoptera > Cerambycidae > Pogonocherus > Pogonocherus hispidulus. The sequence goes on from OZ004693.1 coordinate 84,034,730, forward strand.
TTCGTAATGTAAAAGATATTCGCTGCTTCATTACATAAAACAAATCTCAGTTAAAAAAATTGTATACGAGTTAAATTTAGTTTGCATATTTTATTAGTATTTGTTTTCACATTACAACAGAATTATAATAATGTCTATATTTGGCCAGTAATCAAGTTCTCTACTGTACGTTCCATGATTGTGTTATTTAATTTACAATTATGAAATATAATTTGCTCTCATCAAACAATGCTGACTAAGGTATAAACTCTGAATAAATGTACGAATGCGGGATTAAAAACAAATTAGCAAGTTGTTGTTGCGAGCGGGTTCATCGAAAAAGTAACAAATAAACTGCTGTCACTGTGCCACAATTGAAGCGTTTTCCGATTGCATTAATAAACATTTTGCCCGATTTCATATTTGCATTTTAAATTGCATCACAGCCAATTAGCAATTTATGGGGTTTTATTAAAAGGGGTTACGAACGCGATATTGTAAAATAGGGCGTTAAATTTCACGTCGCCGATGGACGTCAAACATGAAACGGTTTATGTGGAACATAAAAAGCGGAATGATAACAATTATTAAGATAGTGACATTTTATGCCAGATATTGTGATTCTTTCATTTCTCCAATTTATCCTCAAATTGACTATGACGTGAAGCTTTATCGATAGGTCGATTTTCACAGAATAGAATAGCCAAAACATCAACCCAATTCATCTGATATCCACATTGGAAGCTTACGAACTATTTAAGGATACCCTTCAGATAATTCAGTGCATTTTTTGAATCATTATAATTTGAAAGTATTTAGCTTCACTGCGAGTTCTGCGATTGCACTAATGAAAAAAGATAAAATTAAACTAACTTAAATCAGGATCTTCTCTGTTTTATTTTTCTAGCCTATTGGAACATTTCAGTTAGCCCAGTCATATGTTCTAGGATCAACTAGAAATTATTTATAATAATAATAATAATAATAATAATAATAAAAAGTCTTTATTATAAGGTGATTACAAAAATATAAAACACGCAACAGCTGGGCGAAGTTTAGCACTGGCTATGTCACTTAACCCAAATTAAATACAAAAAAAAATATACACAAAAATAACTCAACAAAATATTGTCATTGAAACATTACAACTGATAATTCAATTACAATAAATAAAAATTTAAAAGATACAAAGACAGCAAAAATATCAATTACACAGAAAATGCACTAAATATTCTAAAAATAATAGTTAAATGCACTACTGAAGAGCTAAGAAATAATCTTTAGTTTTTTTGCGGAAACTGTTTACGGGTAGAATATTTAGTTCATCATTAAGGCTATTATAAACTTTAATAGAGTTATATGTAAATGATCTTGTCTTGTCTTGTTATATGTAAATGAAATTAACTCAGACTTCTTGATACGAGCAAAGTCCATCAAGGATTTGGGTGTTTACTTTGACGATAGGTTAACATTTTCGGAGCACATACAACGTATAGTTTCTTCTTCTCTTAGGATGTTAGGTTTTGTGATAAGGCAAGGTCGTGATTTCCTCGGTAATGATGTACTGTTCAGGTTATTTTATGCATATGTCCGCTCCAAGTTAGAGTATTGTTCACTTGTTTGGAATCCTATGTATAATGTTCATATCAATCTCATCGAGTCGGTTCAAAAAAGGTTTTTAAAATTCCTCACGTTTCGTTCAGACAGAAGATATCCTGCAAGAGGCTGCGACTATAAACTTTTGTTAACTCGTTTTAATTTTGACTCACTACAATTTAGAAGATACTTCCACAGTCTGAAATTTTTACACGCACTCTTGCATAACCATATCGACTGTCCTGATATATTAAGCCAGTTAAATTTTCTAGCAGTTAGATCAGCCAGTCGTGCTCCACTAACATTTTATTGTTCTGCTGTCGACACTAATCTTGGATTAAAGTCTCCCATTAGCGTTATGACACGTAGCTATAATGGCATTTGTAACTCCTGTGATGTCTTTAACTGTAATGTAAAAAGTTTACATAATGTTTTTAGAAGCGTTAGTCAACTTTAAATTTTGATACTTTAATTAAATCGAATTTGAGCACTTACTTATATATATATATATGTTTTTTTTTTGTTGTGGTTTAAGTCACACTGTAGGTTTGCATACACGTATTTTTTTTCACTTTTAATCTTTTCATGTTCTTTTATATTATACTTTGTTCTGTAATTGGTGTTTACACTGTTGGACAAATAAAATTATTATTATTATTATTATTATTATTATCTTGTAAACATCGCCGTATAGTATCGAGGAAGAGACAATTTAAAATTAAATCTTGTTGCTTCTGGGTGAGTTTCATATTTAAAAGTAAACTTATATCGAAGGTAATGTGGAGAAGAAGTTTGAAGTAAATGATATACAAATAAATACTGAAGTATGCTACTTAAAAACATTTTCAATGCTACGCAAACGTAACTCTTTTACTTTAGACAATACTCTATCGAACTTTCTCAAGCCAAAAACAAACCTGCAACATGAATTCTGAATTTTTTGAATTCTGTATACTTAGTGTCCAAACATGGAAAGTAAAGTATGAGACAATAATTAATAATAGATAAAACAAAAGTCTTTCTCAGACCAAAAGTCATCATGTCTCTACTCCTGTAAAGATGTTTGAGTGCTAAATACCATTTTCTTACAATCAGTGATATATACTCCTGGAACCTAAGTCGACAATATAAAATAATACCAAGATTTTTTGTAGAATGCTATTTCCTATGCGTCTGTGATAAGGTATGAAATTTGCATATGAATGGGAATAACAAAATATTCCTGATCCATTTCGAGGAGGCAATTTTAACACGACTTGCAAACATTTTTCTAAATGTGCGACGATTTTCCATCTTTAACCGACCAACATAATTAATTTTATGAAGAGTTGAGTCATATTTCGTAAGACCATACGGCCTGTCTTACTGGAGAAAATGTAGCTCCGCCATTTTTTATCCGATTTTGAAAAAGAAAATTAGTCATTCAAAAAGCATTGCGAACTAGTACCAATCTCGATTTTGTAACGCCAACCGGAACATCAACGGTAATATAGTTAGCTTTTTATTTTTAAACGGAAGGATACATTTTTTGCTTCCTTGGATTCATTTTTCTGAATTCAACATTTTTATTAAAATTATGTACCTAGTTAGCGATGATAAATAATAGACAGTTAACCGTCAATTTCTGTGTATAACTAAATGTCAATGAATATGTATTATTTGAAGTACCTACCTACATATGGCATTATATCATGACATATGGCTATATTCTCAATATCGTATAAACAGTTTGTTGCGGTGTATAACATATTATATGGCAATTATTGAAACAACAAAACATATGAAACATTTAACAAATGTAACTTAAGATTAAGTGCAGATTCCAAAACGGTAATAGAAAGTTGGGCATTGCATTCAGAATAATGCAGTAAGAGTTAACTTCCGGTATTTCCCATAATATTTTATTGGTGCAATTGGAGCGACTTGTACTTTTCAGACGTTTGGATCGATTACTATCTTCCTATTTGTCCAATCGTTCACAATGTGTTCACTTGTGGTTCCACAGGGATCCAATCTAGGACCACTACTGTTTTGAGTTTTTATCAACAATTTAAATTCTACCATCACCTATTATAAGTTGTATTTTGCTAATGACATGAAAATATTTTCACCTGTATAGTTAAGCAAGAACTGTGCATGCATCACTTCAGAAAGACCTTGAAGAAATTGTTGGTGTTGGAAAAATAACCTCAATCATAACATTTCTAAATGTAAAACTGTCACTTCCTCTCGCAAAATTAATGTTTTTGTTTATGATTATCAAATTAACTCGGAGATTCTCACGCGCGTGAATAATATCAAAGATTTATGAGTGTATTTTGACAGCAAACTAAGCTTCTCGTCACATATAACGCACTTTCGTAAATCCATCATATCTCAAAAAGATGGTATCATTTCCATCACAAAACAGAAAAAAGTCGTTCGTAAATTCAGCGATTGCTTTGTGATGGGCTCTCGTTCGTAAATCAACACAAAACAAACACAATAATTGTGTAAATAACACAAAATTGTATGATGTCCCATCAGAAAACCAATTGATGATAATCACTTCCATCATTAAATAGTTATGATGTATTTTAAATTTTGTGAAGGAAAAAGAGGGGGAATTGTCATGTCATTAATTTTGAGGTTAGTATGTTGTTTTTTGTTTGGTTCAAGGGATGCAAATTTGATAAAAGCATAAAAGTAAGCACAAAGTACCTAGTAGATTTGTTACAATGGAGGGTGAACAATTTCCAGTGGATATTTTGGCTGGAGAGACAAAACTTAACTGTTAAGGAGTTAAAACCGCCAAAACCAACATAAGGAAAATGGACGTTTATGCGCATGTCTTTATCTATCATTAAACCTAACTTTTATTCGTAAATTAATATTAACTGTCAATTGTTCTGGTGGAATCCATGTCCACCATTAATTCATCACATCCATCAGTTACGTCATCCATCAGAAAACTGAGCTGAATTTACGAAAAGGCGCATTGAGTTAACTATATCATCTTCCAGTTTTATTTTTGACTGTATCAAGATTTCCAAGACATCGATGTACTTATTAAACTGTATGTAGCATATGTTCGTTCCAAATTGGGATATTGTTTGCTAGTGTGGAGCCCGTTCTTAAGTCAATTGAGTCAATTCAAAGAAAATTTATCAAATCTCTCTGTTTTCATATCGATGGTAGATATCCAGTGACAGGCTTTGATTTTAGCCATATACGAGTATTAAACAGATTAAACTTTAATTCTCTAACTCTTAGAAGAAACTCATATAGCATCATATTTCTGTATAATATGCTATTGCACAGTAATAATATTGTGCAATGCACTCTAATATTTTAGCGCAACACAACTTTTTAATACCAACAGCCAGTAATCGCAGTACATCCATGTTTAGTCCGTACTAAGATTTTATTAAAATCTCCAGTTAATACTATGTGTGTTCTAACACTGTACATAATAGGTTGAAAAATGTTTGTCTGTTGTGAATTTTTGAGATACCTACTTTTACATTGGCTTGACCACTTTGTTGCTGATCTGGCGTTCTGATGTTGTATTTATTTTTGTTATAAATAACTATTTTGTTTTCGCTTTCGAAAATGTTTCGAGAAAACATTTTCCGCAAAAAGATTCTTGAATGCAAACAGGCAAATATTCAGATCAAAGTTGTTTTCCGTTCCCGAGATACTTCTAGTAGACACCCAAAAAGGAAAAATCACTCTGTATTTCTAACAAAAGACATTACATAGTAGGTATGGCTTTTTTGTTTGATTTAGTCGAATTCCTGAACGCAATGAAATAAACTTCAAAGAAACTACGATATTTGATTCAAAGATTTTTTATTTCTGTGCAAAATTTATGCCCTCGCGTCTACCCTTCTACAAATCAGAACTAATGCAATGCAACTCTTTCCAATATGGAGGGAACACATCTAGAGCTTACTTTTAATTACTGGGGAATCCCGTTAAAGCAGGCCGGAGCACGATGCTTTGAACTAAAGAGAGGAGGATCCTTTAAGAGGCCTTCGCCCTTAACATTATACGTGATTCAAACTCTTGAGCACTTACTGAGAATCCACTCTGCAGCACCGTTGTCGATTTAGTCACGACGTTCTTGTTGCTAACACGGATGCAAGGATAGAGCGTAATTTTGTGCTATTAATAACTGGTAACAAGCGCTATAAATATTTATGTAGGTGTAGGTAGCTATATGCATATGCTGCGGCTTGTTACCTACAATTTGCGTCTAGGATAATATCCGTAAAGAGTCATAATATTGCTTTAAGCTGGGCAAGTATATAGGTGCCGGTAATGGTATTAAATGGAGATGCATCCTAAAATATACAATGCAGACGTAAACAGGGTCCCTTGGTATGTTTGAACCAGTCAGAATAGAGACGTTAAATACAAATGGGATCAGTAATTTGAGTAGCTATACTACTTTCTAAACTAAAAAGTATCCTTATAGGATATTGAATATGTGATTTAGTAAGGAACAATTGCGTTAAACTGTTTTTGTTGTTTCGTCCTTTTATAGGTAACCCAAAATATGATAAAATCACAAAATGCTAGTAAATTTAGAGATGCATTTTTGAGAATGGGGTGAAAGGAGTGTTTTTTTTTCAAAGAATCATAAGAAGACTATATAATTTTTTAAAATTACAAGTATATTTTCGCAAGAATAAATAAATTTTTATTTTTGTGGTAGTTTTTTGTAGAAAATTAAATTTCCCAGCAAAATAGTCGATTGCAACCTCAAAAAGAGCAATGTTTTATACTAAATGTAAGCATAAACAAATCTGAAAAAGATCTGCTAATTTTTTTTCATTTTACTTTTTTTTTTCTGAGAGAGATAGGTATAGGAATTGCTTCAGAGAAAGAAATTAGAGATTCCAACCGTTAAGTGAGCTGGAAAAAAAGGTTCTATGATGAAAATTGGCCGATATTGCCGATTGGAGATATTGCCGCTCATAGTTGGCTATTTTTTTACCGATTTATACAGCCGTCACTTATTTTCCGTTTTGTTGTCAATTTTCCATGAAAAACTATTGGAATAACTTTATAAGGAATAATGAATATTTTCAGTATTTTTTTGTATAAAAGTTAAGCTCTCTTCCTCTGTTGTTTTAATGTCTCTTTAAGGAAGCAGCACATGTACTAAATAAAATAGCAAATGTTCTAATAAAAATAAAAATTTTTCATTGATAATTGCAAAGAAAAGGGTATATAAGAAAACTGGTAAAAAACGACAAAACTAGCCAACCTTGAACGGCAATATCTCAGCCAACTTTCATCACAGAACCTTTTTTTAGCTAAAATGTAAAAAAAAAGTATTTTCGTGATTATTTGCATTTTTTGCAGGTTTGTTTATGCTTCTTACATTTAGTATAAAAAACAGTTTTTTCGATATTGCAAAAAGTTATTTCGGTGTGAAATTTTATTTTATACAAGAAAGTAGGTACTGCTCTCTTCATTTTTTCACCCTATTCTCAAAAATGCGCCCCTAAATTTTATAGTATTTTGTCTTTTTATCATTTTTAGGTGACCAATAAACGGATAAAAAAATAATAAAAACCCTTTAAGGCAATTGTTCCTTACTTCCTTCTTGTTCCTTTTTTGTACATAGCGTATTATGCAAAGAAGGCACTAGGGGTATTTAATCGGGTAATTTTGAACACTACAGTATGTTTTCTTCAAATAAAATATTGACATCCTTGTGGCATTTCCAATTATACCGAAAGTTGCCTACAACTTTGTTATTTTAAATAAGACACCTCGTATATTTTTAATTTATCTATTCTACGGATCACTTCAAGGGGATTTTCTATTCCAGGTATTGCAGTATTTTTCAAAAAACTAGTTTTGTCATTACCCAAGTTGAATGTTATTTGGTAGGATGGACAGGAATCAACCTGTCCCTGGAATTAGAAAAGACCTTTACATCAAGTTGTTCAAGGTAGAAGCTTCTCATTCGGCCGCCCAGTATAGTGAGTTAAAGTTAAGGATGAGAAGTATGGGGATCTCACAACTATAAGAGGTACATATTCGGTTAAATGAGCACGCAATTTTTGGTCCAAGAAGAATAAAAGGTTATTTTTCTAAGAATTATTTCCGTGAAATAGATAGGGTGAAAATGAGCATTTGCTGGAAATGTCCATAGCATTGTATTGTAAAAAATATATTCATCGAATTTTCAGGACAGGGACAGCAGTCAGCAAGGACTTCAAAATTGTTCTGTAAAAAAGATTTGGGTCCATTTGATTTTGCGCTAAAATAGTACCAGTATTAGTAAAACGTCAACTTTTCATATGAGCACTTTAACAGATTCTTAAATTCTTGGAAACTCCGTAAAAATGCTTTTCAACAATGTATAACCTGATTATGTTCAAAACCAAGGACGATGGCCTACTAGGTCACCGGACCTCAATCCATTGCATTTTTTTTGTGTGGGGTTATCTAAAAAGCAAAGTGTTTGCAAAATCATATAAAACTGCAGTGAATTACGTCGAGCAGTCAAAGACGCAGTAATTGGAATTACCTACGCCTAATAGTAGGTTCCATATTTTTTTCGTGTTGAACGTAATGCATATTATATATGGTTGAAAAGCACTTTTCATGAATTTTTCAAAAATACAAAATATGGTGTCCATAAGAAAAACTATGCTCCCGTTACATCTAGAAGACCTAATTTTTTTTAGACACTGTACTAAAAATTTGATGAATATATCTTTTATAATAAACAAGCTATGTAAATTTCCAGCAAATATACATTTATGTTTTCACTCTGTATCTACTTAAGGGAAGGAATTTCTACAAATATAACCTTGGATTCTTCTTGGCCCTAAAGTTGCCCAACTTTTCCCAATTTAACCATCTCGTAGTATAGTTTCCGAGATCCCCATGCTTTCCATCCTTATCTTAGACACACTGTATAGTTTGTAGATGTTCCTTTAAAAACCTGCTTCGTTCTATACAGAGTGATAAAATAAATTCACTTACTTTACCATTTTAAAAGTTGGAATTCCTGAATTAGAAGCCTGAATCGATGTTAAAAATGGTAATGTCTGAAGTTAATTTTGAACCAAATACTATGCTTACTAGACCTGTTCACTAAAATATAGCAGAAATATGTAAAAATATACATAAAAGTATATGACATCATGCATACATTTTACCCAAAATCAAATTACATTTATAGTTTCTATGCGACTAATTTTGAATATACGTTATTAACCTAATTAGGAATGTTTAAGAGGGCCATAATGAAATGTCACTTTCTGCAGACCTTCGCGCAAAACTGTTCATTTCAAAAATTATAAAGTTTTTTGAAAATTTGAAGTGTGGTATTTGTAAACAATATATGCAGCTAGGAGGTGACATATTTTTTTTACTCAAATACGGTATATTAACAGAGTTATAAAGGCTGAAAAAACAATAACAAATGAAAATTTTGTGTCACAGATCTTTACCAAAATTTGTCATCTCCTGCACACAAATTTGAGTAAACGATTCCCAAAAAAATAGATTGATATATGCAGAAATATAGACAATGAACAGTTTTGCGTAAAAATAATAATTTACGCCGCCATTAATTTTGACGTCTAGTGAAGATGTGTACCAAACATAGTAGGTGCATAAGATTTGAAGTGTGGAGATTATGAAATAGATGGCGCCAATGTCGGTTTTCAAATGTTAGAATTAGAAGTCTGTACCATTTGTAATGTTGGATTTGTACTCGGTGAGCTAACAAATTAATGTAGTAAAAATATATTTGTGGGAAAACAGAAAATAACAGCATGGCATTTTAAATGTAATTTTAATACATTCCATCACTTGATCATGGTCAGATGATCTATATAAAGTTTTAACATAACTTTCACATGGAATTTTTTCTCAATTTTTTTGATTGCCAATTCAAATGCGACATGTGGTTCAACGTGTTTCATAGGGCAAAGTACACTGCTGCCAACAAAAAAACAATGTATGCTGCAAAAGCTGACTTTGATATAGGTAACAGATTATTATTAGTCTTTTTGGTGACATAGCAGTACAGAATATATATTGTAGTATAGGGATTGAAGACTCTACTAGGTACACCAGTGCACAGTTAAAAATCGTTGCAATTTCCTAGCATAATGAGATTGAAGATAATAATGATTGTTCTAGGAATAGATGAATAAGTGAACTAGGTATAAAGAAATAATTGTGATAATTTCATAGATTTTTCGGATTAGACTGGAATAAAAAAAAATATCTCTTTTAATTTATTTTATAAGTTACGTATATTAAAAGCTGTAGTTTAAAAAAATATATCTATACATATTTTAACTATGCAGAATTAAAAAATCAAAATATTAAAATTAGGAAGAGGTAAGGTATTAGGTAGGTACCTACCTATATTATAGATATATAAACTTTTTGTTTGTCTTGGAGTGTCATATTTTTATAACAAATTCAGGAAATCCAGAGACATTTAGTTTCCATGATCGTAATGACAATTTACTAGGATGAGTAAGTATTAAAATTTGTGTCTGGTTAATAAATGAAAAAAAAAAGACATTTATAAGGGCATCTTTTTATTGGTCAACATAATCACATAACACACACATAATATATTTTTTCAAGCAGACAAAATTAAAACATTTTACACTTACAAATAGTTACAGTGTTTACTAATTATAAGAAAATTATCATTAAATTATCAATACGTTTTATTTTTTTCAATTTTTTTTCTTGCTTCCTTTGACTTCTTCTCTTCAAAAACTGCTATAGCTTCTTTTATAAAAGGAGGATCTTTGCACCTTCTACCCTTGTCAATATAATTTCTGACTATTTCAGGTGCAATACATTCTTTATAAAACATTGTTAATTTCGGAAGCATTTTATTCCAGAAATCTTCATCCCTTTTTATTTCTTCTATAAACAGGTCAATTCTATCATTTACATAGGCTACAAAATAACACTTCTCCTTTTTAGTGATATTCAATTGACCTTGAATCTGAGAAAAATAAAAATATAATTATTTTGCAAGTTTAAGTTATAATACAGTAGTCTATAAGAAAAAGAAAATGTGTGTTCAAAAGAATACATATTTTCTCAATATATATTATTTCAGTTTAATCGCGAGAAAAGCACGAAAAACAATAATTAGTAGTACCTAGTGCAACATATAGTATCTAGTACACACGAAATATTAAATTTATAATAATATATTGCTATAACCTCACCTGATGATAATAAATGTGGCTTCTTTTTAAACGTATCCTTCCTTCTTTTTGCTCGAGGCATATTTTGCTTTTCAATATTTCAATAATTTCTTCCCAAGTATTCTTATGTAAAGTTAATTTTGATGCAGAAAAAAAACATTTCACTTCTACTAAGGCGTTTTCAGATTCAATGACACCTAAAAGAATAAACAAACTAACATGATTATTTTGAATAATATACTTATTGTGAATTTAAATGCTGTTTTAATTTTTTTTTTATGGACAATAACATTTTCATGGACTTACCATCTGGAGAAGCTCCCAAAAATCCTTTATCTACATCAATCCATAAACCAGACTCTCTTACTTTTAATTTGGTTTTACTTTCAAATAAGGCTAGTGCTACCTTCTCTTTCGTAATTCCAAATTCGGTAGCTTGTGACCAGAAATTAGTAGATTTTAGGCAAGCTTTTACTAAATTGTGGCAAGGAGTGTGTGCTTTTCGCTTTATTATCCTGCCAAACATTGAGGCGGTCAATCTTTGTTTTCTCTCCTGTTCGAAAAATTCGTTGCCAAATTGACCAACCGTTTTATATTCAATTTCCCCTCTTTCTTCTTCGGTTACCTAAAATAAAAAAATATGATTGTATGTCTATAATTTTGAACATTTTCAACTTAATCAACTTTTCTTATTAAGTTGTATCTGTTGCCCTAGCGTAGCTAACTATAACGTAAAGTAATTAACTATATGAAAAATGTATTACCGTCAACCTGTTGATCACTTCCTCAACTTCGTTAGCAAACATCAATCCATCTTCTGGTTCTTCGGCATTTGGCCCATAGTCTGTGTTATGTATTTTTTTGTTTTCATGCATTATTTTTGTTTTCTTTCTTGGTGTTTCTTCAATGCTGTCAGAAAACAAACGTTTTCGTGCTGATTTTGCATGAATGTTTATTTTCTCGTTCATATATTCTTGAAAATACTTTCCAGGACTACAGCCAGTTACAGATTTATATGGACTATAATGCCAACTGAATTTTTTATTGTATCTTAAGCCAGATAACCATATTCGCCTTTTGTAAGAACCACGTTGTATAAAATTAAGTCTCTTACCCGCATTGAATCGAGCTACAATATTCATGAGTCTTTCTGCTCTGTTGTTGTTTTCATTATCGATTAACAAGTGAGCTTTCCTTACTAACAGGTCCAAGTCACCTGAAAATTAACAGTCAGTAACAGTAAATAGTCAGTAAAAACACGGGAAAATTTAGGAGAAGATTTAATTTGTTCAAGTTGTATTTGGCTATATGTGATGAACCAATTATTTACAAAAGTATTCAGTGTCATAAAATTTCAAATAAGCAACAGTGTGTGAGAAATTTAATTTACTTAATTTTCAATTATGTCACAAAAATACAAAATTTCTAAATTAATTTTATTTTTCTAAGTTGCAGGAAACATAAAACAAACCCTTCAACATTACCACTTTCTAGTAACTACTAAGTTTATGGTATTATGATGAATAGGTACTACTATGCAATATATGCACATGTGATTTAGTTATATTTTACTTACCTCTAATATGATTATATATCAATGTCCTCTTCAACTCGGGTATCAAACTATTTTGATCTTCCCCTGGAGTGTTACAAATGTCATGCCTACAATGAGAATGTTCTCCAAAAACATGATGGAAGCCATTCCTTAGATCCTCCCGTAAGACATTTATGTCTTTTTCATCTTTCTTGGCATGTTCATATATTGAGCACTTCGCTCTTTTAACTAGGAGGTTCAATTTTTTAATGGTTAAAAGTTTTCTACCTTCCAAATTTATTTGTGTATCAGCTTTAGTATGCCTTAGTCTCTTTCCATAGTTTTTCAGGCAATGATTCGTGCATTCAACTTTCTTAACATTTTTGCCATATGTTACTAATTGTTGAATTTTAGCGAACACACTAGAGTCCCCATCTCCTACAAATTTTAAATATCGGAGACCGAAGGTCTCACTAAAGTTAAAACCATCCACTATAATGTCAGATTCCATGGCAGGAGCAGAACCCTCCCAATTTTTAAAGCACTGATGGTTCCTTACAGTTTCATTTTTGTTTTGAGCTCTGGCACAAATGGAACAAAACTTATTTCGAACTCCAACATACAACAACTCATTTGTATTTTTACCTATTATGGCAGCCATTCCAGAGAGAGCATTATAGTTTGTACCATAAGAGCGTTTACTCCAAGGTCCATCTACGTATACGGTGATCCATGGAGTACCATCAGGACAAAATTGTTGCTTTTTAATTGCTATTTCTCTTTCTCTAGAATTTGCTGATTCCATTGATCTGCAGAGAGACGCTTCCCATTCCTAAAAATCAATGATTTGTAGCATGGGAACATTTTTGGCTGTCACTATAACATTTATATTTTAATTATATTACTGTTTATTATGTGCATTTAAAATCCAGTAATAATAAATAGTTTACATCTATTAAAAATTAAAAATACTATTTACAATATTATATATGTATATGGTACAGGTATGTTAACAAGCATAATCAATCTGTACATGAAAAATTAGTGAAGGCAAAATTTTGAAAATTTGGGTGATGGCGGTAACTTTATCAAAAATATTTTATACTTTCACTTCCTGTTATATTGAAAATCCGTAACAACTGGCTTATTTGAAATAGAATACAACTTTTATTGCATTTTTGAATTTATCAATAAATTTTATCATTTTATTCAAGATTCCTAAATTATATATACCTAAATATTGGAGATATTTTTGAAGAGATTTTTTTTGAAAAGAAGACTTTCTCGATATGCTTTTACGATAGCTAATATATAAAATTTTAAAATCAAGTAAGAAAAAATGTTGTATGACACCAATGTACCTAAAATTGATGAAAACAGATTCATAATATTATACAGGTTATTTAAAGATCCAGTTTCTGACTAATTTAACAAAAAAAATTCAAAATCTCCACTTTGTAACTACTTATACATATGTAATATATACAGGGTGAGTCAGTTTATACTAGCAAGATTCTGGCATTCGATAGAGCACCTTATTTTAAGTTAAGTTTGTCATATAAACATATGTCGGGAATCGCTTCGTTTTTGAGATACAGGGTGTTAAAGTTTTGTTATTTTTTTAGTATTTTCCACATAGCTCCTACAGTTTTTAAGATAATTTATTTAAATTTTTACCGTAGATTACCTATGACGATCCACAAGTTTTGACATATGTAAACGATTTGAAGACATACAGGGTGATACATTTTCGGGGGTCAGGCCCCCTTTAACCACCCAGAACTTTTTTGTTGCTGATCATTTGCAAAAATTTGGATTCCACGTTCAATTCAGAAACTTTTTCGTCTCTTGCATCTTTTTCGTAGCTGTAACAGTTTTCGAGTAATTTGAAGAAGTATCTGAAAAAACATTTTATTAAAAAAAATATTTTCATAAAAATTTTCACTAAAAACAATTATTGTCTAACGAAAGTTCATTAATCTAAATTGATAAAGGTTACATACTTACAATATAACTTTTGCCACTTATTATTTATTATTTTTTTGTAGCATATCAAATACTTTTAATAACTAAGTAAAATAATTAAGAGCTAATAATAAACAAAGGAAAATACAAATAATCCGAAATAAATAATTTTATTTTCAAATTAAAATTTGTTTTTAATTGTTATTAATTGACAATAATGGCTTTTAGTGAAAATTTTTATGAAAATATTTTTTTTAATAAAATGTTTTTTCAGATACTTCTTCAAATTACTCGAAAACTGTTACAGCTACGAAAAAAATGCAAGAGACGAAAAAGTTTCTAAATTGAACGTGGAATCCAAATTTTTGCAAATGATCAGTCAGGGGCGCACAACAAAAAAGTTCTGGGTGGTAAAAGGGGGCCTGACCCCCGAAAATGTATCACCCTGTATGTCTTCAAATCGTTTACATATGTCAAAACTTGTGGACCATCATAGGTAATCTACGGTAAAAATTTAAATAAATTATCTTAAAAACTGTAGGAGCTATGTGGAAAATACTAAAAAAAAAACAAAACTTTAACACCCTGTATCTCAAAAACGAAACGATACCCGACATATATTTATATGACAAACTTAACTTAAAATAAGGTGCTCTATCGAATGCCAGAGTCCTGCTAGTATAAACTGACTCACCCTGTATATATTATATTATATTAAGTAGTGTTTATTTATTTTCAGTGTACATACCTTACCAAGTTCTGCTTCTAAGTCATAGAACAACTTCCCATTCATGCTAGGAATATCCATGCAACTCAGAAACTCTTTCATATGTTCATATGAACTACCTGTAGCTAGAGTTCCCCAAACCGCCCCAGTGTTGATTACTGATTTAGGCTTTTTGGGATTTTCTGTTTGAAATGCGTACCTCCTGTCACACAGGTTGCATTGAAAGATAATGGTACTAGTCAGACCTTTACCTCTACGTACCTCCTCTGCAATATTCAGTTTACCCAAAGTACAAATTTTAGAATGGTTGTATTGCAAACACATTGCCCATTCTAGAACATATCCAAGTTCTACGATACGGTTTCCTTGTATTACAGATTCTTCTTTTGGGGAAACTTCAATCTCCAACTGATGTTGATTAATTCTAAAATATAGAAAATGTAATGTTGCATGTAATTAATTTTATATGCGCATGTTTCTACCTGTCAATTTCATATTCAGTCAATATTCCAATTGATGAAAGAGGTGGTTCTCTAGAACATGCATCAATTAATTCGCTTGACTTAGATAGGGAGCATGTAGCTCCTAATTGACAATTATTGTTTAAAATCCCTGTTGAAGCAGATGTAGCACAGACTAATCTAAAACGAATAAAAAATAAAAATGTAATTTATTATTTATTTATTTATTATAGATGTATTTATCTACCTATAATGTCATATAATATGTTATACATATACATACCCAACATTTTCATTTTTACCATCACCAGATTGAAGCGGTTGCTCACCACTTGATGGAATAGTCTCAATAGATGTATTATTTCTGCAACAAAAACATTTCAGGATGATATAGAATAAATTCATGTGAAAGATTTTTCATTTCTCCATATTAGAAAAAAGTAAGATTTAAAAAGAAATAAGTTCCATCATCAAATTCCAGGGAAAACAAAGCTTGTATATTTTTTTTACAGTCTGAGTCACCAAGACAGGTCCCAGGACTTTTCAATATCTTATTTTTATTTTAGAAAAAAATTGAAGATTTCGTACCCATAGAAAACATATGAGTACCTACGAAATGGTTTGTTATTGGCTAAAATTTAGACACATTTATTTATGTACAGGGTGTTCTAATTTCTGGTGCCATTAAAGTCGGCATTTTTTTTTAATGGAACTTCCATAGTTTTTTTATTACCAGAGAGGGCATGAACACGAGCTTTCCAAAAATATAATATAGCAGTTGGTATCTGCTTTCATCCATTTTTGATATGGCCTAGTTAAATTTTGAAAAATTATTAAGTTTGCTGCATGCGATATTCGCATTTTTCATAGTGATATTTTTATTATTGATTGTAAATGCACTAAGTAGTTGAGAGTTCACTCGGTTCAAATTCGTTTACCATGTAACTGCATAGGTACCAATTATTTCATGGCACACTCATAAATTTTTGCAAAATTTACGAATAGCATGGTTAATTTCAAAATTTAAGTACCTATATTTAGAAAACGGTTGCAAGCAGATAACAACTATATTATATTTCTGGAAAGCACGACTCTTCATGGCCTCTATGATGATTAAAAAAAACTATGCATTTCCATTAAAAAAAATGCCGACTTTAATTAGAACACTCTGTACATAAATGAATGTGTCTAAATTTTAGCCAATAACAAAGCATTTCGTACCCATATGTAAATTTTTTTCTAAAATAAAAACAAGGCATTGAAAAGTGGGTGAGCTCTCTCGGTGACTCAGACTGTACATTGTAAAATTAATTTTACATTGCAATTACAACATAAAGTATAAGTACCTACCACGTGAATGAAAAAAAAAATTTTTGGCGAAACATTTTTTATAGTTTTATACTGTACGTATATATCATAATAATGATACCTACTTAAAATTATTTTTTTTCGAAAACTGGCATGAAAAGTAGACATTTTCGTTAAACTTTCAGTTGACAAAATGAGTCATTTTTGGCACCTAGCTGCGAAATACTTTTATGTTCTAAAACGCCAAAGTCTTTTCGTTCCAGAACATAAAACAAATGTCAAAATAATTTGTCATTTCTCCGAAACTTATTTATGATTTTATTAATTAAACAATATATTTTTTTTTGTATATTTTAAATAATGTAACATTTCAGTACAAAAGAGTAGGTGACTATTATAAACAGGACGATTACAATTTACTTTGCACTTACATGTAAATTGGAAGTGCCGATTGAATTTATGCCAAATCCAGAGCCGTCGCTGTCAGTCGCTATGATAGGTCACCGCGCCTAAACCGTCTTGATTCAAACATGGTTCAACCATGTTCAAACGATTTCAAATATAAATTAAATTGTTGTATATAACACAATTGTCTTATTTTAATGCAGTTCTCGAAAAAATATTGTTTGTAATTTGTATCTCCAACGCGAAATGCTTTTACTTTTGCGTTCTCGAATGGATATTTTGCCTCGCTAACCTCGGCAAAATACCTACTTCCATTCTTGAACGCAAAAGTAAGTAAGAAGTAAGGTACCATTTTGCGTTCTTGATACAAAAATAACTATTATGTTCTGGAAAAACGTGTTCAGAATACATATTTTTTTATATATTTACTTTTTTTATGTCAAGTTTTGAGGTAGGTACCTAACATACATTTGATTGTTAAATTTATTTTTTATGTGATAATTAAAAATAAGCTAATGTACCTACCTGTATATGAATGAAAAGAGATATTAATATATATGTATGTATATGTATGTATATAATATCACCTATACTTACAAGTAAATACTTACAGTTTTCGAAATCTATTTGTCCAACTTAATTTTATTGCTTTCGCACGTTGACTCCTTTTTCTTATTTTTGCGGTACTCTTCGGCATTTTCAAAACCACAATAAAAAATAACTGGCGCAAAAAATACAGAAAACCAATAAAAAAACACGACCGAATTCTCAAGACTGGAAGCACAAAACAATAAAAACCGATAAAAAACACGACCGAATTCTCAAGACTGGAAGCACAAAACACGAGTCACTAGCTAAAAAGCAGTTCAAAACACACTAAATAATTATTATTACAAACAAGAAATAAAATCCATATATAAACCATAAATATCATTCTGAAAATCGGCAAGGGTGAGTAAATAGTTTTTTGTTATACATCTCTTTCTAATAATTCCAAATACATTTAAGAGGGAGTGAGAAAGCAGTAGTGAAATACCCAAATGAGTACGGTTTTTTTACACAATCCAATGGACCAATTCAACTAATAACCAATTTTGCCGTGCTAAATGCAAATTTACTTTGCTAGACTTTGATGATCCGCTGCATGTTATTCTTTGATGTGCCGCTGCATGTAATTATTTGGTACATCTATGTATATTTACTTACTTACCTACTTTGTATTTACCGGAGTAAATTCATGGAGTAGGTATCAATTATTATTTTCCTATTATTAAAAATAGCTAAGACATGTACCAGATTCTACTTATTTTTAGTATTTGAGATGAACGGATTATTGATTGATTGATTATACTGACTGATTATTGATGATTATTTCATACATTTGAATAGTAAAAATGGGTAGGTAGGGTCTAGAGTTGACTTTCGGCCAACGGAAATTTGAGGTTTTTTAAACTTATTAAATAATTTGGACGGTTCGTGGACTTTGTCGTGTTTTCGAAGACTAGGGATGACGGGAAAACCTCATAACTCTTGTCATATTTGGAAACAAAAATATTAAATTTGACATGCACACTATGGGAAGATCCAGGAGTTCAGGAGATAAAGGGGTGGTTCTTTTAAAACCTATTGGTTCAAAGTTTTTCATATTTATGCTTTAAAAACTGACAACAATTATGAGGTTTTCCTGTCGACCTTAGTGTTTGAAAAAACGACAACGTCCAAAAACTGAAAAATAATATTTTTTTTTATAAATTTGCAAAAATGTTTATTTATAATAAGTATTTTTTGAATGTAAAAAACAACTGAATCATCAAAAAAACATTTCAAAAAATGACCGCGAATTTCCATTGGCCGAAAGCTACCGAATAGCCAAATAACTTATAATCATTGAAACTAGACTTACATATAACAACTGATGATTTATTTATACATCGATTTTTTTCCACTTACCTGTTAATTTCATTTGAAATTTTACTTGTAGATAAAAAACTAAAAACCGGACTCTTCATTTCGTTTATTATTTTTATTAAAAGTATGTAATTATATTAATTACGAAAAACATGCTATATTATTTATTATTATATCATACCATAACTAAAGCAGTTATTTTGTACTGCTGTTAGTTATACATTTTATAAATTTTATTGAATATAATTTTTTGGCTCACTGGTGTTATGATTTACGGAATTTACGGGCATTGTGTGCGCCATCTACTGATGGAAAGTTATAAGAGACAGTTGTGTTGTTAAATATTTGCAGATTTGTTTGGTAAAAACCCACTCTCAAAACTTGAAGACGAAATAACGGAAAGGACACGGTGCTGCCATCTGAGATGTTTTATATGCCATTAGCTCTTGTAATCGTGTCCTTAATACGAATTACAGGAAAATGTAATGAATATCGTGCTTTTCTCGGAATTTAATCCCTTAATCAGAATTTATAGCCGAAACGGGTGGAGGCAGCCTAACGATAAGCCCACGGCATAAGTGTTTCAGCATTTAATCCGCGACTAAATGACATATTTCAGTCTTAAGCATCCGAATTATTCGAAACATAAGCGAACTTCGATAATCGTGGCTGAGCCCCCGCTGAAATTTATTTACAGCACCTTTTGAGAATTATTTTCAATAAACATTCTGAAGGAATAAGAATACAGGGATACTTTAATACCTCGACTACGTATCGCTGGGGAGAAGTTGATGAAAGAAGGTCACAGGAAGGAACGAGGGGCGAGGGAGGGGGTGCTTTCGTCGTAAAAGGCGCCAACACAAAACATCTTTGTGACTCTCATCGCAAAATATTATAAAGATGGGTTTATGTCGTCGGTAGGTAGAGACTGTGAAGGGTCAGAAGTGAGATAAGTGAAATGAGGAAGTATTCTGCTGTTCATTTTGTACGAGATAGTGCTCGGTCATAAAATGCGAATGTTAATAAAAGATAAGATACATTTGCAACTTTACACTCATCAGCTCTTACAACTAAGGAATTGTTCAAGTTTTAAAAATCGTGTTAAGAGTACTTCCAACATATTAATGTTTGTATATTATTATATTGTTTTCGTTGAAATATTCTTTAAGATTTTAATGAATCATATGAGACTAATTTCTTTTATATTACACTGATGATATCTATGACCAATCAAATTTATTGAAGAGGGTTGGAACCTTTGGTGTGAAGATACACAGAGAAAAACGAGCATTTCTGAGCATTTTCCACGGAACCAATCCTTTGACAGATAATCGAGGATGAACTATTTCGTTGACTCACCCTGTATACTGACACATATCCCGAAGGCGACATGGCACAAAAGTACTAGCTTACATATTCTTGTGAGTATGTAGTCCAGCCTAGAAAAGGTCTATCCTTAAACGACACAGATTTGTCCACGTATGGCAAGAGTGCCTCTACCTATTTTAGAATTAGCGAGAATACGTAATTTTTTTAATACTTTTAGTGTAACTGTACTTTAACGATACTTTTTCAGGACATACTTATGTAAGAAATCTCTTTAACAAGGAACCTAATGAAAATATACATAATGCATTTATAATTAGCAGCTACTGCATTTAAAATTTATGATATTGATACGATTTACGATATTATTTATCTGAATCTACTGAAATATGATTTATGAATTTTTCATTCTGCATAAAATACTACCTTCGTTCTACTTTAAAAAAATACAGTGCTAATGCATGTAAAAAAGGACTTTGCACATTAAACGATATGCAAATAAATTCATTAATACAGTCATATCAGAATACGGTCAATTCATATCTATCTGGAATGTTGATCTCTATATGTAAATATGATATTTGAAGCCCTGCAGGCTTCAAACTTATGGAGTGGTCCTAGAGACCCCCAGCTAGTGACAGTATTGACAAATTGTATAAAAATTCTCCAATGTTGCGGCGAATAAATTTGGCATGGTATTTGATAATTCCTTCAAAGATATTGTAACACTATTCTACAATTTACCCTAAGCTATAATAAGTAATTTATATTTGTTACTAACTAATAGTTTAGGGACTATAATAAAATAGGTATACCTTTGCAAAATTTCTTTGTAAAATATATCTAAAAGTCGTACAAATCAGATGAAACTCCTACACTGAGAAATTAGATTATTTAAAAATAATTCTTAAATATGAATAAATTTTTTAAACTACTTGTTCTACTTTAATCGTATTAACGTGTGTTTTTCAAAAAAAAAATATATAAATACTCTTTTGAAAATTACCTAATTGAAATTGTTTTAAAAATATCCTGTAGAAGATCATCAATATTGAGTGACACATCCATTTGGTATATTAGTTGTAACGTTATATTTTTCGACCCAATTCATTTTTGTCATTACGCGGTAAAGTAATATAGTTATTTGCAGTTGAGCTTAGACTATCTGAATTTCACGCGCGTATATGGGTTTGCCTATTTGCGAAAATTTCAGTACTTGTTTATTTTAATAATTAAAAGGGGGATTTTATAATATAGATTATCGTAGTTGGTAATATTACGAAATTAATTGTTTATTAAGATATTTTGTATAATGCGCAAAGTTTCATCCTTGAACATTAGTGTGAATTTTCAGTGTAATTGGTTTGAATAATAAGTATTTGGCGGGCGAATAGTTTTGTTGGCAGGTCATTTCTGATTGGCCGATGTTTTCTTTAGCTAGCTTTCGCAGATTCTCTGTCGAAAAACGGACACTTTTGGTTTGGTCGTCGAGGTACACTTATGTGTTAGTGAAATTTGAAGGTGGTTTTTCCCTTAAGAATAAAGTACTGTGTGCTTTCCGTATTAGATGGGTTTTGAGGATTTCCACTGAGTTGAGGTTACTTTGAAGTATGGTTGGATGTTGAATTGTTTGTAACGCAACTCTTACTGTTGGTTAAATGGATATATATTTCACTAAACACGCCGCCAAACCCTACTGTTGAAGCCGCATTTCAACCAAGTAAGTACCTAACGTATTCGATTGTTTTCTTAATTAATATCTTTGGGACATAGATAGTAATTGTAGATATTTCTTTTCAGGGCTTCTTTTATTTTCTGTTCTTTTCTTTTACTTTCGTAACCCTTCGTACTTTTTTTGGTACTTGTCGACTTGTTTTTTTGATGTCACCGCTTGGATGGAATGGTTCCTTTTCACCGTTCTACAAGTAATCGTTCTCTAACATGATTCCCAGTTACAAGAATAGTAACTCTTTTTTTCCACTTATGGTTGGATAGTTTGATGCGAACCTCCTCATTTCACTGGACAGGGTGTGACCTTGAAGCCAAACACCTTAATTGTGCTGAACCATTGAGTTCATGTACCCCTTTATGGGCTGCGGACAGATTTTTAAGACAACTTGGCGACACTCTGGACACGATATTGGAATATTAAGGAACTACCTTCGTTGGAATCACAGGTTTTTCTTGTAGTCATACCACTCATTTTACCGAACGCTTAATAAATCGGGAACTTCAACCATTTTCTTATGTATAGAAATATCTATTTGCGGATCAATGTTGGGATTTAAATAAATATTGGATTTAGGGATTTAGATAAATATTGGGTTTAGGGATAATTAATAATATACATGGTGGGATTTTAAATTAAGTATCAGATGATTTTAGTATATTAAAAATCAATGGGAAAATTTGGGGTTATATCCATTAGTGGGGTAATGTAATCATAAGGGATTTTAATAGTCAAGTAGGGAGAATATTCAGTGGTTTTATAATTATTGGCCAATTTGCCATATTTCTTCTGTCTTAGCAACAATTATAGCCAGGTATATTTTATTGTTTTACAGGTAACCTACCGATTGGTATTATTATTGTATGTAAGCCCTCCGTGATATCACGAATGGTCCAATTTTGCCCTATAATAACCATACTCATGTGTGCAATTTTACATAGCTATACACCAGTATTTACTGTATAAATTTATTACCTAGTCATATATGTTATAATATGCTGAACTAACCTAGGTTCATTGTTGATAAGCTGCCATAATAGACAGTAACCAGCGAATGTTCTTATCTCTTGGGGTTGTATATTTTGTTTTATTTATATCAACTCTACCCCGAATTGCATATAGCTTATTAGTGTGTTATTGTATCAATAAACTATTTGCTCTCAGGATACAAATTTTGCTTGTTAATTTACCTCTACCTCAGATACGCGGATGATAAAGTTACATTTCACAGGTTCATATAAGGAATAATCAAAAGTTAACGAGTTAGATTATTATCGTTTTATGATTGTATTATTTGATTATGCACATATATCTGGAATATTAATTACTAAATATAATATTAATTACTAAATCTCAAGTGGGTTTTGATGGTACAGATACAGTTTATCTTGGTTACTTGAAAAGCAAATAAGTGTAAAATATTTGGGTACCCTTGTTGACAATTTAGGGACTCTGCTAACAAGAGTGTAGAGCATATTTGTTAGTGGCGCCCGTATAAATAAATAAGTAAATATTCCGTTTTAATGTTTAGGTGTCGATTCTTTTGAGTGATTCGCGAACCACCCTCCTCTCCGACTGTAGCTGAGTTAGTCGTAAGCACACCTTGTAACGGTTCTTTCTGCGACCCAAGTATTAGGTCACCATTAATTTATTTTCGAACCCATAGTAATCTCGGGAAATAACATAGGACAAAAGTAACGGTTTCAGATAGGACCCGTGACAGATTGGCACCCAACGTGTTGGGCCCGATGAAAATAAAACCGTAAAAATAAAGTACAGACTCTACAATAACAAAGATAGGTTGGAAATTATTAAAAGTTCTTTAATCTTTTTTGTCATAACCCTGATAAACTGTTTTTAACACGAATTCTTGAATTCTTTTTATGGAACTTGGTTGTAGAATTTTGAAATTGAAGAGAGTTAACTTTTGATGAATTTGAAATCTGAGGTACAGTTTTATCGATTTTCTTTTTTTTTGTCGTATTATAGTAAAGGTATTTGCGATAGGTAGTATATTATTCCGGTTTTTATCTTTTATCTCCCAATAGGTTAACACAAGTACATCGAAGGTATCTGGGGAACGTTATGGTATTGTAGTTACAGGGTGGACAAATAAAATTTATTGTGTCTGCATTGTATGTTAGTAGGTATAAGTAGGTATTTGTATGTAAGATTAAATAATGTTTAAGGATTAAAACTTTATGTACTAGTAAGAATTAACGTAGAATCAGACTCATAGTGGGGAAAAATATTTTATATTTTTTTTTTTTGGATTATTGGAATCTTACGAGTTTTAGGATTAAATTAGTACCTAATTGAATTTTTTAAGTATGGCGCCTCCAATGTATGAAGTTAATCGGCTTGCCGCTGAAGAATTAACTTATGAATTAACTATACGGGGTGTTACCAGTATTGACACTGTACAAAATATGAGGAAAACCTTACGAAATTTGTTGAAATTAGAACGCGAAGGTACAACAATAGATTATCCTGATTACCCTTTTGAATTCGAACAAGACAAAATTGCGTTAACAAATAAAGTAATCGAAATTAGTGAACTGATAGGAAATTTTGATGGTTCTTGCCAAAGTGAATATAAGAAAATTTTTTCTAAGTATGCTTTTGCCTTGGGTAGATTAAATCATTGTGTTACATTTGATGCCGAGTCTAGAACCGCGAAGTCCAAACTACTGGTGGATATTGTGAACTTAAAATCGGATCTAGAGAATAAAGTTAAAGAACACGAACGCACTGTAGCTAATCAAACGCAGGGAGCTTTAGATATTGACTTAATTACTTTACACGATGAGGATAGTGATGCTTCATCAGGGGATGAATCTCATGTAAGGCCAAATTTTGAAAGTACGCGTGTTAACCATGCTTTCAGATTTAAACCTGTACCGGTATCACAGTGGAATTTAAAATTTTCGGGTAACGATTCTGACTTATCGTTAAGTGCTTTCCTTGAAAGGGTGGAAGAAATGCGTATTTCAAGACATGTTACAGAACAGGATTTATGTGATTCTGCTAATGATTTATTCACAGGAGATGCTCTTATTTGGTATCGTGGTATTAGGAAAAAAGCACGCAACTGGTCGTCTTTAACTTGTTTGCTCAGAGAACAATTTCAGCCTAGGAATTATAATGATCATTTGTTTAGGGAAATTAAGAAACGTACTCAACATCCTAACGAATCAATGGGTATTTATATCGCTTACATGACTAATCTTTTTGAACGGCTTACTATTAGAATTCCGGAACAGTCTCGTCTCAAAATTTTACTCGAAAATATTGCACCATTTTACAAAATCGGATTAGCGCTCAAAATTAGAGAAATAAAATCTATAGATATGCTGCTAGAACTTGGACGCGAATTAGAAGCGAATAGGAATTCTGTCGAGGAGTACATTCCTCCTCCTCAAAAATCAAAACATACTCTGGAAAGGGACTTAGCTTATTTATATGCGCCTGGTACATCTTCGCAGGGAGTAAATTTAATTAATGATAGACCTTTGGTAAAATGTTATAATTGTAATCAGACAGGGCACATTGCGAGAAATTGTGATCAACAACCACGTCGAAGGTGTTTCAAATGTAACAAACCGAACTTTACAGTCCGCACTTGTCCGAATTGTAACCAATCGGGAAACGAATCGGGGAGACGCTAGGAGGTCGTGTAGCTGTTTCCAAATCGAGTTTAACTTCGACCAACTTTCAGGATAACACAAAACCAATTCTAGATTATATTTTATCTCATGCGAAAGGTGATGAGAGACCTTATCTCACAGTTTCAATTTTTGGAGTAGATATGTTAGGACTATTAGATTCTGGCGCGTCACGCACGATTTTAGGCAAGCTAGGTTGGGAAAAATTAAAACATTTAAATTTGTCTGTGCACTCTTCTTCTGTCGATTACGTTACTGTTGCTAATGGTGATTGCTGCAACGTCTTAGGTCTTGTTTCAGTACCCATACAACTGAGAAATAAAGTTAAAGTCTTAGATATTCTAATCATTCCTAGTTTACCGCACACCTTGGTGTTGGGTGCAGATTTTTGGAAGCTAATGGAAATTGTACCAAATCTTAGTCAAAATATATGGAAATTTGCTCTCGATGAAATAGATTCTAAAGCTACTTCTCTTTTACCTCGTGAAGGGTTGACGGTGGAACAAAGTATGATTTTAGGGAATTTTATTAAAGATATATTTTCGGATATGCCTGAGAAAATTGGGTGTACGAACGTAGTCTGTCATCGAATTATTACAGATGCCGAACCTATCAAACAAAGATATTACCCAGTTTCTCCTGTCGTGCAAGCCTCTATAGATAGGGAGTTGGCTAAGCTATTAGAGGATGATATCATCGAACCTTCCGATAGTCCGTGGGCTTCACCAATTATTTTAGTTAAAAAGAAAGACAATACTTATAGATTTTGTGTCGACTACCGTAAATTAAATAAAGTGACTGTCAAAGATGCTTATCCTTTGCCAATGATTTCCTCTACGCTGGACAAATTACGAGATGCCAGATATTTGTCAACTTTGGATATTAAATCCGCTTTTCATCAAATTCTTCTACATGAAGACTCTAAACAGTATACCGCTTTCACAGTTCCTAATAGAGGACTTTTCCAATTCAAACGCCTTCCTTTCGGTCTTTCAAATTCTCCTGCAACTTGGCAACGGTGTATCGATAAAATTATTTCCCATGACTTGGAACCAAACGTTTTTGTGTATCTAGACGATATAGTTATTGTCACCCAGGATTTTGATAAACATATATCGATATTAAAGGAGGTATTTTCTAGAATCAGGCTAGCAGGTCTGACAGTTAGTAAAGAGAAATGTATCTTCTGTAAATCCGAACTGAAATATCTCGGGTATGTGATTGATCGAAACGGGTTGCACGTAGATAATGATAAAGTCGCGGCTATTTTAAATATACCACCGCCTACTAAAGTAACAGAAGTTCGTCGAATTGTTGGAATGACTAGTTGGTATCGACGCTTCATACCGAATTTTTCTAGCTTAATTTCTCCTTTGACCAATTTAACGAGGAAAAATGTAAAATTTAAATGGTCGAGCGAATGTGATGAGGCACTACGTCAAATAAAGGAAGCTTTAGTCTCAGCCCCTATATTGAGTTGTCCGAATTATGATTACCCTTTTGTTATTCAGTGTGATGCTTCGGGATACGGTTTAGGTGCAGTTCTTTCACAACCTTGTCCAGATGGTGAACGAGTCGTCGCATATATAAGTCGCTCCTTAAGTAAAAATGAACAACGGTTCACAACCAGCGAATTAGAATGTTTAAGCGCCCTTTGGTCAATTTCTAAGTTTCGCCCTTATATAGAAGGGGTAAAATTTACCCTTATCACGGATCACTACAGTTTATTGTGGCTTTCTAACTTAAAAGATCCGCGAGGACGTTTAAGTCGATGGGCAGTGGCTATGCAACAATACGAATTCGAAATAATCCATCGTAAAGGTAAAGATCATGTGGTACCTGACTGTCTTTCACGGTCAGTTCCGATGATTCATTCTTTGAATCTTTCTGAAGATGGTACTGATAAATGGTACGTTAACCAGTGTAAACGGGTTCAGTCAAAACCTGAAAAATATCCTAGTTGGAGAGTTACCGATGGTCAGTTGTATAAACATGTAGGTTGTAAGTATAAGGATTTATCCGAACAAGGAATAGATTCGTGGCGTAAAGTTGTACCGAAATCTGAACGCAAGAATGTAATTTTGTTGGCTCATGACATTCCAACTTCTGGTCATTTGGGGGTATTCAAAACTTTCAATAAATTAAGTAACTTATATTATTGGCCTAAAATGCGCTGTGACGTAGCCAAATATATTCGTCAGTGTAAGATATGTACATGTCATAAGCCGGAACAAAAATCTCCTGCAGGATTTATGGTAGGTAGACCTTTTGTGAATAAACCTTGGGAATTAATATCTGTGGATCTAGTGGGTCCTTTGCCTCGATCTAGTAGGGGTTATTCATATATTTTGGTGGTAGTTGATTATTTTTCAAAATTTCCTTTATTTTTTCCGCTTCGAAAGGCAACCGCTGCGCCTATTGTAAATATAATTGAAGATAATGTTTTTATGATCTTTGGAATTCCCTCGTCAATAATCTCTGATAATGGTGTACAATTCAGATCACGTGAGTACCGAAATTTAATGAAAACGTATAATGTAAAAATTAGGTATACGGCAAATTACCACGCTCAGGCGAATCCGACTGAGAGGGTTAATCGAGTCTTGAAGACTATGCTTTCTTGCTTTGTAGAAGATAATCACCGTTCGTGGGATACGTTGTTAGCAAAAGTAGGTTGCGCTATACGTTCTGCTAAACACGAAGTTACTGATAATTCCCCATATTTTGTCAATTTTGGTCGAGAGATGATACTAGACGGTAATGATGGTAAATTTATTGATCCTTTAGATCCGGAAGTTAAAGTCAATCGGGACGTTACGGAAATCGAAAGACGACGTAAAGGCTTTCAATCACTTCATGTGGATATTGCGAAACGTTTGGCTAAAGCTTCGGTGAAAATGACATCTCAGTATAACTTGAGACGACGTGACATAACTTATGTAGTGGGTCAGGAAGTCTATAAGAAAAATTATGTGTTGTCGGACGCAACTAAATATTACAACGCCAAATTAGCACCGAAATATACTGGTCCCTTTATAATTTCTAAAAGATTGTCTCCTTGGACTTATGAGTTGAAGGATCACCATGGTAATTCCAGAGGTGTATGGAATGTTAAAGACCTTAAGTCTGCTGTTACCAGAGAGGACTTATAACCTTAACGATTTTCTACGAAAATCTATTGAGGTGAAGGGGGGATTTGTAACGTTATATTTTTCGACCCAATTCATTTTTGTCATTACGCGGTAAAGTAATATAGTTATTTGCAGTTGAGCTTAGACTATCTGAATTTCACGCGCGTATATGGGTTTGCCTATTTGCGAAAATTTCAGTACTTGTTTATTTTAATAATTAAAAGGGGGATTTTATAATATAGATTATCGTAGTTGGTAATATTACGAAATTAATTGTTTATTAAGATATTTTGTATAATGCGCAAAGTTTCATCCTTGAACATTAGTGTGAATTTTCAGTGTAATTGGTTTGAATAATAAGTATTTGGCGGGCGAATAGTTTTGTTGGCAGGTCATTTCTGATTGGCCGATGTTTTCTTTAGCTAGCTTTCGCAGATTCTCTGTCGAAAAACGGACACTTTTGGTTTGGTCGTCGAGGTACACTTATGTGTTAGTGAAATTTGAAGGTGGTTTTTCCCTTAAGAATAAAGTACTGTGTGCTTTCCGTATTAGATGGGTTTTGAGGATTTCCACTGAGTTGAGGTTACTTTGAAGTATGGTTGGATGTTGAATTGTTTGTAACGCAACTCTTACTGTTGGTTAAATGGATATATATTTCACTAAACACGCCGCCAAACCCTACTGTTGAAGCCGCATTTCAACCAAGTAAGTACCTAACGTATTCGATTGTTTTCTTAATTAATATCTTTGGGACATAGATAGTAATTGTAGATATTTCTTTTCAGGGCTTCTTTTATTTTCTGTTCTTTTCTTTTACTTTCGTAACCCTTCGTACTTTTTTTGGTACTTGTCGACTTGTTTTTTTGATGTCACCGCTTGGATGGAATGGTTCCTTTTCACCGTTCTACAAGTAATCGTTCTCTAACATGATTCCCAGTTACAAGAATAGTAACTCTTTTTTTCCACTTATGGTTGGATAGTTTGATGCGAACCTCCTCATTTCACTGGACAGGGTGTGACCTTGAAGCCAAACACCTTAATTGTGCTGAACCATTGAGTTCATGTACCCCTTTATGGGCTGCGGACAGATTTTTAAACCAACTTGGCGACACTCTGGACACGATATTGGAATATTAAGGAACTACCTTCGTTGGAATCACAGGTTTTTCTTGTAGTCATACCACTCATTTTACCGAACGCTTAATAAATCGGGAACTTCAACCATTTTCTTATGTATAGAAATATCTATTTGCGGATCAATGTTGGGATTTAAATAAATATTGGATTTAGGGATTTAGATAAATATTGGGTTTAGGGATAATTAATAATATACATGGTGGGATTTTAAATTAAGTATCAGATGATTTTAGTATATTAAAAATCAATGGGAAAATTTGGGGTTATATCCATTAGTGGGGTAATGTAATCATAAGGGATTTTAATAGTCAAGTAGGGAGAATATTCAGTGGTTTTATAATTATTGGCCAATTTGCCATATTTCTTCTGTCTTAGCAACAATTATAGCCAGGTATATTTTATTGTTTTACAGGTAACCTACCGATTGGTATTATTATTGTATGTAAGCCCTCCGTGATATCACGAATGGTCCAATTTTGCCCTATAATAACCATACTCATGTGTGCAATTTTACATAGCTATACACCAGTATTTACTGTATAAATTTATTACCTAGTCATATATGTTATAATATGCTGAACTAACCTAGGTTCATTGTTGATAAGCTGCCATAATAGACAGTAACCAGCGAATGTTCTTATCTCTTGGGGTTGTATATTTTGTTTTATTTATATCAACTCTACCCCGAATTGCATATAGCTTATTAGTGTGTTATTGTATCAATAAACTATTTGCTCTCAGGATACAAATTTTGCTTGTTAATTTACCTCTACCTCAGATACGCGGATGATAAAGTTACATTTCACAGGTTCATATAAGGAATAATCAAAAGTTAACGAGTTAGATTATTATCGTTTTATGATTGTATTATTTGATTATGCACATATATCTGGAATATTAATTACTAAATATAATATTAATTACTAAATCTCAAGTGGGTTTTGATGGTACAGATACAGTTTATCTTGGTTACTTGAAAAGCAAATAAGTGTAAAATATTTGGGTACCCTTGTTGACAATTTAGGGACTCTGCTAACAAGAGTGTAGAGCATATTTGTTAGTGGCGCCCGTATAAATAAATAAGTAAATATTCCGTTTTAATGTTTAGGTGTCGATTCTTTTGAGTGATTCGCGAACCACCCTCCTCTCCGACTGTAGCTGAGTTAGTCGTAAGCACACCTTGTAACGGTTCTTTCTGCGACCCAAGTATTAGGTCACCATTAATTTATTTTCGAACCCATAGTAATCTCGGGAAATAACATAGGACAAAAGTAACGGTTTCAGATAGGACCCGTGACATAGTGAATATAAATTAAGTTACAAAATCCTGCCTGGAACAAAATTTCTAGATCTATATTTAAATGAGTAAGCAACACTACACTAAGAAAAATGTAGAGATCAAAAAAATAATATTAGACTGAATTCTAATACGAAATAATTTACAACGTAATCTATATAAAAAATTACCTTAACAGTGCACCGCACCGCACCGCACCCATCACACTGCACCACTTCAATAAAACAATTTTCCCCAAATTCACCTTTTTTTGTACCTACTGTTGGGAGACCCTGTATATAAAATAAAACTGTAAGCTGTTTTATTGGATGAAAAGAACACACTGCAAATCAAAATAAACATCAACTTCCTAAATCAATATTTGTAACTACAAATATTGATTTAATAAGTTGATTTTTTGTATAGTAAATTATTAATGACATACTATTGTCTCAATGGGCCTAAAACAATTTTATTTTGGCAGATCGATAAAAACAATGTAGGTATTGTTTCCTTCCGCAGATTCATGGTGTATCCAAATTAAACAACTTTTCGACAAACTCGTTGCCTCATTATAAAAAGAACGACAAAACCGAAAGCTGAAAGCGACCCCAATTATTTCTTCGCCCTGAGCAACTCTGAAATTGTCTCTTAATTAGAAATCAAATTTCTGCTGCAGAAACAGGATAATGAACTTAATTCAAACTTTCCGTAAGATCTCGGAATTGTTTACATAAAATGAAGAATACCTACAGTGGAAGGTGAAAGAAGGAAAAAAGTTATGAATGAGTGAAAAATAGAGGGAAAGACATAGAAGAGAGACATTCCAGTCTCAGCAGAACAACTATAAAAAAACAAACACGCAGTGATTGGGTTAAATTCACATGGGAAAATAATAAAAACGATTTTACAATAAATTACATCTTTCTTTATAAAGGAATTAAGCCAAAAAGTTAACTAAGAGATAAATTATTATTGAAATTATCAAATATTATGGTTCAATAAAGTTTTATATTTCCTCGTTACCTAATATCCTAGGTATGCAAAGGAATAACCGTATTATTTTTAAGATATACCGCAAACAACCACTTGGCGTGCAACATGCACTGACCGACATTGAATTACAACGGCCTATCTTTATTTTTAATGGTGTTATTTACATTTTTTAAATAATGAAATGTTAAACAAGCATCTACATTACATCAAAAATAATTATTTTTAATGTAATATTAAATTGAGTTAACTTTTTGGCTTAACTCCTATATAAAGAGAGATGTAAACAGTTAAATAAGCCAATAAATAATATTAAAAATATTTTACAATTGTTGCTATAAATTGAACGGTTCTTTATTAGCTTATAGTATAATATGAACTATATATTTATAACAAATAACAATAATGGGCTGAATAACACAAAAGATAATTGGAATAATAGGTAGCTATTTATAAATATTTACAAGTCAATGACAGTTATAAATAAAGTACATAATAAAGTTGTTAAAGTTTGTTATTAGAGAAAATGTAGCTAAAACAGTCCAGAAATAGTCAGGTGGACCGCCAAGTTAGAAATGTATTGCACAAAACTATTAACTGAGGTTCACACAGAGTTGGACAGTGTATGTATAATTATATTATCAACAGAAGTCCACTATACCGCCAGAATATCCAACATATGGTCGACTGAAGTTCGACAGTTGCCTGGGGATGTTCAACATACATGTACAAATGTGGTAGTGCAAAAAAAAATTTTTTGGCGGGGTCTGAACACTATTTAAAAATTTTTCATTGCACGCCGCTGGATACTGGTCCACTGTAATGGAGTGACCTTGGGACTGACAATGCAAACTAGCTATTACGAAAAAACTTCGGAAGATCTGAGAGTATACCGAGAACCGGCGCAAAAAAGATTTGCAGCGTTTTTACTTTAAAATAAACTTAAAGATAGATAGATCTGACCAAAGTGACGTGTCTTTAAAATGAATAAAATTTTGTTACACTAATTTTGAAGAATTGCGCTACTTGATTACTAGGTATTAGAAATATGAAATTTATAAAAAAATTGCACATACCTTGTTACAAAAGCTTTTCGAAATAATATTCCTCGACTTGTACACAATTTTGGGCACGCCTTATCCAATTTTGCCGCACTAAACCGAATGTTCCTCCTGGTTGCTGATCTTGTAAACGAAAATTATTAAGTAAATTGGGGATTTTCAGCATTTTGCTGCAACAACCACTCACAAAACCTAACTGTCGATGTGTCGGTGTGTCGATTGGGAAATCGTTCCGCATACAAGCGCGAAGCTGCCAATGAATTTTGTCCAACTTCGCCATAAATAAGAATCATGTCCATTAACTCAGCATTACTGTACACATGAGCCATTTTGAAAATTTTACAGTTGAACACTCCTACAGACACACATAGACTGACGAGTCATAGACAATCCACCTCTATTCGCCAGGCGTTCGCCAGGTACAAAAACTGTTGTTTACTGTTTTTTGAAGGAATGTGATATATCAGATGTCGTTAATAATGTCGATAATATCGATAATGGTATAACTTTAAACATTGTTTACGGGAAATCCTAAGCCTTTTATTATAAATTTTTTTGGTGATATCGATTTCTTATTTAAGGATGCACATATCCTCAAAGTTTTAGAGATGAGTTCTGAATAACCCTGCATATGTAAATACCAAATAAGAAGCTCTCAGCATTATATGGACCAACACTAAAAACTCCTGAGCTCTAAAATGTATTTTCATGATGACAGGCTTTCCCTATTACGTATTCCGATTAAAAGCTCTCTATCGAACTAAAATAATTTTCTGCATTCATAAACTTGGATTACATAAAATAGAGTTTGTAATAATAAGTGCTGGTTAATATTACCAAATCTAAGTTTTGCAAAAAGCTACTAGGTTAATCGGATCAGTTTGCTTAATCCAATGTTGGCATTGTTCGTATTTTCACTGAAGATTTAGAAACGTTTACATTGCAAAGAACTTGATTTAAAATTGCTGAATTGAGAAATTAAGTTAATGTTTACTAAACAGGAAGAAAGGAATGCCTTCCAAGTCACTTATTTACATATAAATTATGCATCTAGTTTATTTTACATAAATTAAATACTACAATCGTTTTATGTTAAGCAAACTGTGCAGAAGCAAGTGTTTTTCACTATAATAACTGATTATTGGTGCAATAAATTGAATCAGATTACTCAGTATGACTGAAACAGTGTTGAAGTGATGGAATATCTGGAATGTATTGATGGATTTTAAATTTCAAGTCTCTGTTGGATGATAATTGAATAATGTGTCACATAATTCTTCTTGTCATTTAAAATTTCAAGGTTGAGAGTGCCTTCAGCGCCATTTTTGCAGAGTCACACCTCAATGTTGCGTTAGAAAGAAGTAATCTAAATGGCAATTGATCCAATTTTCATTTGATGTCTGTATCTTGACTGCTTCAAAAGTTACTACCAGTCTCTCATATTCCGAAATGAAAATTTACGTTGAAATTAAAACGCTACATGACTGTATCCGCCTCCAGCATGCTTTGACCACGATTAATTATGATTACCACGCATTAATGTGTAACGGTTCAATTTTTGTTGTTTGATATTTTGTATATATTTCTCTAACATATAGGTGAACTTTGCAAATTAGATTCCCTACGTACTGCAAATCTCTACAACCAGTAATACACCTGTCAATGTGATACATTTAATTTTCTCATAATTTTGTTTTATAGTAGTGTTAGAAAGATAAAATAAATATACCAAGGAATATCATTTTATTCAGAAAATAAATAGAAAATATTAATATTAATCCGTTTTAATTAACACAAGTAATCTTGTGTATTCTTATGGAAGTTAGCTCCGTTTACTTATTTTCCTGAATAGGTACCGCCTTTTCAATTTAGGGAATTTTAGAATGTCTTTAGCTCCTTCCTCCTAACGTTAAACCAAGCATGCCATAGGCGCGCATTTTACGTTTATTCGGCAGTTTACATATAAATTGCATATCAATGTTATTCAACGCATTTAGATATGCCGAATAACTTCATTAGGTTTATCATTAATAGTTCTTAAGTTACTAGTCGATTTTGACTATCAGTTTTCTGATTTTCACAATTATTATTCCAGTTTTCTTCACGTTGTTCCGTCTATGTCCGTTGCTTTCGATAAACTTACATTCTAGTAATTTTATATTTCTAGTGGTTGACTAGTTTCAAATTTCGTCGACAGTTTTTTTTTTAAAATAGACTTTTTGGGGTATTAGGAAAAAGAGGTCTTCTGCTAGTGTGTTTCGAGGAAAGTTATTGCTGTGAGAGTGGAAATAAATTTGTAATCATCCTTCGGGGATTTATCCATTTTCACTCAAGGTTTTGGGATTTTCATGGTTTTGTTAGGAAGAGTATTTCCTGAGTTGTATTTTTTTGAAAATCCACCGATTAAGGGATTTAAACCAACCTCGGACCACGTGGGCGAAGCTATACTAAAAAGGCCTAAACTACCAACATTTCAACCCCTAGGCTATATTAACACCCTCGAAAAGAGGTATAATTCAGGTATTCTTACATTCTTATTAGAATTTTACATATTCCATTGTAATTTTAGGGTGTTTTGTCCTCGCTAGTAACTTGGCGAGATCCTATATAATTTTGCTGCACTTGAAGTTCATTCTGTTTAGAAATTATCTTACAAGAAGCTGATGCTAATTTCTGCGAACATTTTCTGGATCAAGGCTATTTTGATTGTTAAAATTACCTCTCTATATTAACCAGGACGCCGTAGAACCAGTCACCTGTTACATAATTCCTGGAAAGTCTAACGGTCGGTTTGTACAAAAAAAAGGAAGAGAATAGGACAAACTTTCCAAAGGTCAGATACTCTTTGTCAATTTTAGTTAAAACATTATTTTGAGTTGCCTTCATTTATATAATATTTGGTTCTTAAGATAAATCAACTCTACCTACCTAATTATTATATTCATAGTATCGCTGTTCACCGTTTTGGTAATCCTTTAGTTCTACGTTCTAATTAAGAACATTATTAATTAAAAATTTCATTCCGCCGAGATTACCAAACTGATCTTAAGTGTTAATTACATATTTTTTTTGTTTCATGTTAACCATTTGTTAATGCAGTTTTATATATATATATATTTTTTTTTTGAGTATACGCTCATATTAGGCTGCAATTTTGTATAATTCTAAATTTATAGATGAACATTGTGAACCCATGATATAGCTATATTTGCGGTAAAAAATTAGAACCTGTTCATATTTCTCTTAATTCTATTGAAATTTTATAAGTAGACAGCAGCAGTGTGAATATTATACATTTATAGTTTCCAAAATACTTTCAGCTTGTTCAATATAACCTTTATGTATTCTTCTTTACGGTACTCTTTCATTTTCCTTGTTTACCTTTTGTTTTATTATTTTAAAATTTTATGCCACACATTAGTGACCCTGATTACTTTTGCTAGCCGGGAAATTAGCACGATATAATACAAGCAGCATAATTCCATCTTTAACCACCTAACTATTATTGTGCGATAAATATTAAATTTTGAAGCGTGGCAAATGGTTGGTATATCGAAAATAATCTTCCTCTTAATATCAATAAATGTAATGTTATGTCATTTTCCAGGAAAATGAACCTCTAATTTATGATTATCAAATAAATAACCAAAGCCTGGCTCGCCCCGACTATATAAAGAATTTAGGGGTTTTTTTTGACAAAAAATTTTCCTTTAACGAACATGTAAGCAAAATTTCATCATCAGCCTATAAGAGTCTGGGTTTCATTATTAGAAATAGTAAAGGTTTTGCCGACCCTAATACGTTCATGCTGCTTTTTAACACATTTGTAAGACCTCGTTTAGAATATGCCTCGGTTGTTTGGTGCCCGCATACTATGGTCAATAAGAATAATTTAGAAATTATTCAACGAAAATTTTTGAAATATATGTACTTTAGAGCTGAGGGGGTTTATCCATATCTTGGATTTCCGCAAGATATCCTTTTAGATACATTTAACTGTAAGTCACTGGAAAATCGTAGATTCATCCAGTGTTTAATATTTTTGTATAAAATCATTAATTTTAAAGTTGATAGTCCAACCATTCTGGAACGTATAATGTTTCAAATACCACGAGCAAATAGTCGTTTTTCTCAGCCAATGTATCTGGAAATCCCTCGCACCAACCTACTAAAGCGCTCGCCTATTTATGCTATGTGTAGTAATTACAATAGTGTTGATGACAAAATAGATAATATATTTTCTTGGAGCATTAGGGATATTAAAATATTATAGAGATAAATATGTTTACCACTCGCGGTTATTTATATGATTGTTTGTTTTTGTGTTTTTTAACTGTTTTTGGTCATTACATTCCATTTTTTTTTGTTTATTAGATGTTTATATAGTGATTATTGTTTTTCACATGTTTTGTACTCTATATGTATATAAATTTACTGGATAGTCTTTTTCCCATTCATTAATTGGATTCTGTCTGTTGAATGGTGTATTACAAATAAATAAATAAATAAATAAATAAATAAATAAATAAATAAATTCCATATTGCAGATTAATATTATTAGACTTACAATTATTATAAATTTACTTTTTTAGATAAAAGATCAGACTGGATTTAATTATATTAACTATAATTATTAGAATCTTGTTATACAAGTTGCAGGTCTAATAATATTATTTTATTTTTGTTTTTATTGTATTTTACGCCAATCAACAGAAACAAATTTCATTTACAGGATAGGGAAATACAACAGAACTGATATTTGAATACATACAAAACAAGGAAAGGAAAATATATTGCTATTGCGTATTATGATGCCCAGAGTTCTGTAAATGTCTATAATATTTTGTATATGAATGGAAAAAGTTATAGATTTATCAAAAACGCCTAGGTCTTTAAAAGAGAGCTGTCTGTTTAGTATTTCACCGTTTATAGTCACAATACACATGATAGTTACAATACCTAAGGTTGGCGGAAGGGAAGATTATTTGTGTATTTTCCTTATTATATTCCTTATTATACACCTAAAAATGGGTAGTAGGAACAGGCATATTCATTCACACATTTTCTAAAAAACTTACAAGCTTCCCATAAAAGAGACTAGCATGAATGTTGTAAAAAAAGAAACACGCTAATAGCAAAGACATATAATACTTTATGAGTACTTGGGCCTTGGAACCACTATAGGCGATGAACTATTAAATAATACTTGGATGACATATTAGCTGTAAAATTTTATGTGGTAATAACGCCGGTACTGAAAATTAAAGACAAAATAGCACTTAAACTGCTTCCGGAAGATTATGCTTTTGGCGTGCAATAATTTTGCTCCTGCTGTCATTAAAAGTTACGGAATATACGTATCGGCACGAGAATCAAATTCCTGGAAAGTATACAGTGTATTAAATCAGGGCACAATGTTATATGACCACTGTCGCGGTTTCCTGTCAGAGACCCAGTTCATGCGAATACATGCGTATGCGAAGATTACGTAAAAACGACTAAATGACTTAAGCGGATAGTTCTTCATAGCAAAAGAACTGTCAAACTATGTCATATTGACATAATTTTTTAATACGAATCATTTCGCATGACTCGAGTATCGGCCCAAGAAGGTTAATTAATCAAAATATGACAGAGTAGACAAAAACATGTTTTACAAATCAATCTTGAAAGAGGATGGAACCTTTGGTGTGAAGTTAACACTAATGTAGTTTTCTTCTTTTCTTAAGACTTGGAGTTTCACCTCATTTTCGGAAAGGCATTTTCTATCCTTTTCCATCTTTTGTCGTACTAGTTCCTCAGCTTGACGCCTTTCCTTTTCCCCTTTTTTCTTGCGGCCTTCAATCTTTCGTCCTATTTTTTTTCATAAGAGATGTAAGCGCCACGGGCCAAAGTCAAGAGTTCCTTTGTTATTGGAACAAGGGATAGTTTATTGTTGAACAATTGAAGGCCCAATTTATCTGCATTCTTCTATCTTAAACATTTCAATTAACACATTTTGTGGTATGACACCCATAAACACGACAGCTTGTGTTGTGCTGGTTTGTTTTGAAGGCCATTTTAAAATGTAAAAATAAAGATTTACAAGTCCCTACTAACTAACCACGTCGTTTTTAACTTTGCAATACCAAAAAGTCACAAGCACCACTAAATTATTACGTTAAACAAACCCAAATACGTTACATGTCTCCAAAAATTATCTTTTAAATAGATTCAAATATTTTCATGCAGAGGGCGCATTCATATTGGAATCGCTAATACCTAGTGCGGTTACAGTACCTACTGGTTGCATATTAAAAATGAGCATATTTTATGGGCACTAATTTAATATAGAAGCAATTGAAAAATTTGTTCGGCAGCGAGATTCGAACCATCATTGTCTTCAGAAGAAAACTAAGTAGAGTTCTAATCATCTCCAGATAATGCCAACTTGGTTGGCGAAACGTACGTCGAGTGCTGTATAGTGTTTTGGTGTTATGTGGAAAACTACGTCAGTGTCATGAATCAATGATTACTATTTTGATAACTTTTGTGAGCTGTTATAATCATGTCTATATACTATTTTAGAATAGTTAACTGTTTATGTGGGGTATTATAATTTTGTATGAACAGATTTTCTAATAGACAAATTGGCAATTATAGCTAAATTTTAAACACCGACGCGAAGGCGGAAAAAATTTTCAGTGATTTTCAGCACGCCACTAACAATATGTATATTATTTTGTTTTATTCTGCCATTGAAATATACTATCTTACTTGAAACAAGGCTTGAAAGCTTTTGTTTTATTCAATCCAGTTGTTTCTATGGAAACGGGTGGGCGAAAGTAGTAAAAGAAAAATATTTTCGCCCACTCGTTTCCATAGCAGCAGGATAAAGCAAAACTAGATATTCAGAAATAATATCGTTAGAATTAGATTACTTCAAACAATTTTATTTAATTTTTATAAATCAGGGTTATTTATACTCAACGTGCCCGCTAAATATGGCACGACGGCCTGCTGGTCAAGATGATCGACGCAGGCTACCCTGTAGCGATGGTAAAACTGGTCGGCTCGTACCTACGCGGGAGGCAACTGAGGACGAGGGTAGATGGAGAACTCTCAACCATCCGCCCCATGGAAGCAGGAGTACCCCAGGGCACTGTCCTGTCACCCCAGCTGTTCAACATTTTCACGTCGGACCTGCCTAGGACGCACCGTACCTCGGTAGCTCTGTACGCAGACGATACGGCCATCATTGCACGGTCTTTTCAGGCCAGGATGGTTACGAGGTACCTCCAAGAGGCAGTGCTCCTTCTTGAGAACTGGTGCAACAGATGGAAGGTGGCTATTAACCCGGACAAATCTAACGCTATTCTTTTTTCCCGCAGGTATGGTCAAAAGCCGCAAGGACATGTCATCTTGCACGGGGAAAACATCGGATGGAGAGACACAGCCCGATATCTAGGGGTAACCCTAGATAGAGGGCTCACGTGGAAAACCCATATCGAGAACGTCGTGCAAAAGGCACGACGGGTCAGGGGGATGCTGTATCCCATGCTCTGCTCCACCAGTGGGCTCAGCCTGAGGAACAAGAAAACCCTTATCAAGACCGTCATTCAACCCCAGATGACATACGCGGCGACCGCGTGGGCCTACGCGGCGAAGACGCACATTCGAAGACTTCAGGCTGTGGAAAACATCGCCCTGAGGGTCGCAACAGGCGCCCCTTACTACTTGCGCAACACCGACCTATACCGGGACTTAGAGTACGTCCCAGTCCTGGAGGTCCTCAGAAGACAAGGTGAGAAAACCTTTGCACGAGCCGAGACGCATAGCAACCCACTAATCCGGAGAGCCGTAGATTATGCACCCGACGTGGCAGCTAAGTACAAGCGGCCAAGGCTCCAACTCTTGGACCCAGGATAAGGTATAAGGTAACATTTCAGATTCCACCTGGAGCAAGAGTAGGAGACTACGAAGAGACATAGACGACCCACAGACCTCCCTCGAAGTCGCGGCCGCCGATTGCGGTCGCGGGTACACTTCGATATCCACTTCCCTCCCCGACATCCACTAATGGGCCATTTGGTCCTTTAGAGGTGCATCTTTAGGCTACAATGCCAATCCTGACCCCACCTAACCACAAATCCCAGGACGGGAGCTGCAATTACCGCCCCCGCCCATGACAGACCACCCCCGGGGGTTAACATGCCGGCGAAGAAAGAACATCAAGACAGAAGAGCGCCAGAAGATCCTACCCGGTCGGCAGGGTAGAGCCAGGACAGGAGGAGATCCCACAAATCGCCCACACCTATCACTCTTGTGATCGGGGTTGGTGAGGGATGGGGTCCACCTCTACGAGGCCGTCCAGGCCTACAGAGATGAGGAGGGCAAAGAGTGATAGTCCCACTCGACCCCGAATCATACAAGGTCACGTTCACAGCCAAGAATATTGGCGCGCGCCCGCTAAATACTGATTTGTTGGAATTGGTATTGGTTTCCAGTTTCTCATATTATACAGAAATGTTCTTATTTGTTGTACCTTCTATATATTTCTATATATTCTTCCACGTATTTTTCTGCTACATATGTCGACCGGCAACCCCTATGTTGCGTAAAACTTAGAATATCTGCTAAAAATTGGCCAACAACGTTCTCCAAAACAACGTCCAGTATCTTTCAGGTTCAAATAGTCTGCTATTAGTTTGGGTACTCTTGATAACGTGTTTATACCTTCTGGTTCTACTATACTATACTATACATTCAGGAATGATAACCTAAAAAGATTTTTCCTTCACTAAGGGAGGAGGAATATATCGCTGCATATTTTCTATATACCTTAAATCATTAAAACCTCTCCCTTATCCATCAGTAACGATTAAAAAACGTGGTTTGTAATTTTTAGTGTTGAGGTTATTCACAACAACAATATTTCCCTCAGCTTCAATGTCGTCGTTTTTAAAATTACTAATTCATCACAGGGATAAACTCCCATAATTCCCATTACAATTACCTTCATGGGCAAGAACATTTCGTTGGAATTTTCATTAAAAAAGTTCTCTAAATCTTTAAGCTCAAATGTTTTTGGATTCCGGTTGATATCCTTCAGATTTACTTTTCAAAATTACAAATAGGGTTTTAAACCTAAAAAATATTTATCTTTCTGTTACATCCAATAAAAAATATAACAGTATCAGACTTACTTGCTAATATCAATTTTCTAAAATGTAAATAAAGTTAACCTTAACATCGAATATGTAAACCACAAGAAAGGGCTGCATACTTCATAAAAATAAGCTACAATAACGTCTTCAGTCACAACATAAACGTCTTTTGATTTCATTTACCTATTTAAAAAAAAAATCTTTTTCATTTAAATACCTTCCATTTGATTTCTGTGGAAGTACATTAAATGTAGCCCTCGATATAGCCTCATTATAATCGTTCAAAATATTATCTCGTGTATTACAATTTTCTTCATTTTTATATCTTAAGGGTAGGATCAAACAAAACGCCATACAGAACTTGTGAAGAAAAGAAATTCGTTCATTTGTATCTTTACGGAGAACCTAGCAACTTCTGTGGCAGCTTCATACTTTCTTCACTTGTACTGTAATATTACTTCCTGGCAACAATAATTTTGAGGTAGAGTAACTAGACGTTGTTAAAGTGGACAAAGGATATGACGTGTAATAGGAAGCTTTTATTATCTGATTATTTTAGAAATTTACACTTTTTCTTGAATGGAATTATCTGAATAACCATCCTCTTACGTTGCAGATTTTTCAACAGACAGATCATCACATTTAATAGATCAGCTGCGGTAACTTTGGCTCAGAAAAATGGCAGGTCTCATAACAGGTCACTGCCATCTCATAAAATATCTTTATAATTTAAGATTGACAGAAAGGCCTGCGCTGCAGATTCTGGGTGAATGTGAGGGTTACGCACGTTTGTGGTTAATGTTCCTAGGTAAACCATTCTTCCAACATTGTGGGTTAAGGGAAATTTCAGCGAGTAAACTTTTGGACTTTATGCAAAGACAAATATCTTGCTGAATAGAAAGTCCTAAAGCATTGTAACG
Source organism: Pogonocherus hispidulus (assembly GCA_963924545.1). Taxonomy (NCBI): domain Eukaryota; kingdom Metazoa; phylum Arthropoda; class Insecta; order Coleoptera; family Cerambycidae; genus Pogonocherus; species Pogonocherus hispidulus. The sequence continues at coordinate 84,078,194 of OZ004693.1, forward strand.
GTTTCGAACTCATGGAGGAACCGAAAGAAGAAAAAGAATATAATAAATGGGTTATGAAGATTAAGTGAATTTGCTTAATGCAATTATTGTATCCATTATTGTTATTAATCTGGAATTATTAAAATTACGAAGCAGTTGGTTAATAATTTACTTCATTGAAATTGAAATAAAGGTTTACTACATCCAAAGAAAACAAGGTCTTGTTTCCATTGGAACAACAAGGTCTTGTTTTCTTTTTATAAACAAAATAATAATATGAAAATTACTTTTTTAAATAGTTGAACACATAAATCCAATGAAATAAATTTCTTCTCTGCATTAGTTCATGATTTGAATATCCAATTTGTATCCAACTCAGAAAATAATATTTCGTATTCCATTCATAAACGCATACCTCGCTACACTCTTAACAACTAACTTTTTATTTAGTTTGTGAAGTTATAAAGAAACTCTCCGTTTCTACCTGAAGATATTACCGCTCCATGCGTGTAAGTCTAAATCAAATTTAAAGTTTAGCTACATCACAACACAACTCCCATTTTGTCATTATTTAATAAAGAAAAACAAAATAAGCAGCTTTAGGGCATACAGCTCATATTTTCTTCAGCAATTCAGCTTAATTTCTTGCAAGCGAAAGTTTCAAGAACTTTGATATGTTCATTCGCGACATGAACAAACTACTGGTAACAACTTTTTCATACGTTTTGTAACAACAAAACAGGAAAATTGGCTTTCTTTCAGCGTTGATATGCTGAAGTTTAATCAGTTTGCATAATATGCTTTAATTGGTCCAGTTGACCTGAAGCAAATGAGTTTTGCTTTAAACTTGAGTGAAAACGACAGCCGAATTTTGTATTACAGAGCAGAGCTGGTAGGTGGCTTAGCGTTTAGCGTGTCGATCGCTGAACCCAAAGGTTGTGGGTTCGAATCTCCATTCCACCAGAAGATTTTTAATTAAAATGGCTACTGATATATTATGGCTTCTTTGGGGAAGGGTTAACATACATCCTGGGGCGAGTGCCTAAGATAATAAGAATGTCAGCTTGGTGTTAATGTGACAAATTAACATCGCTTGATACTAAGGGACTGTTCCTCTAACTAGTAAGGTTTTCCACTCATTCTGCCGCTGACTGGTACTTAGGGCCCCAATGTTAGGTTAGTTGACTGCTTCTTCTTTCTCCTGCGGGTCGGTTCTTTTGTAACGAGTCCCAAAGCACGTAGCCGTCCTCTGGGCCATCCCGCCGATCTTCTATTTAGCGAGCAACTTTGTTCTTTGCATAAAGTCCAAAAATCTACTCGCTGAAATTTCTCTTAGCTCGCAAGGTTCCAAAAATAGTTTACCCAGGAGCTTTAGCCTCATACGAGCGTAGTCGTCACATTCACTTAGAACATGAAGCGCAGTCTCATCTGCATCATCGCAGCTCCGACATACCGGGCTTTCTATTAATCTTAAATTATAGAGATGCTTCTTAAGATGGCAGATGGCCTGTTATGAGTCCTGTCGTGCTCCTGAGCCGAGATTTACTCATGCCCAGCATCTCTACAGTTCTTCTCTTCCATGAGTATCTTCGCATGATTTTGTCCTGGTTTTAAAAACCAGTAATTCCTATGTTCTAGTTCGACCCATTTTCCCAGAGCCGTTCTGGCAGCACTATAAAAGCTTGGGGAGTCGCTTTTATAGTACTGCCAGAACGAATCTGGGAAACTGGGTCGAACTGGAATATAGGCTCCGGTCCGATGAAAACCATTTCAGATCTCTTTCGAGCAAGCTCATCCGTCCCTTCTTTCCTTCAATGTCTTTATGACCTGGCACCAACACAGTCTCACCGTATTGGTATTTTCCAATTCCACCAGACCCATACAAGCCTAGAACTGATCTTGTTTAAGTTTAGAGCCTTTATTGCGGTTTGACTATCAGAGAATATGTTGATGAGTTTACATGTGTACTCTCTCCTCACACTTTCCGCCAAACATGGCTTTATTGCAAAAATTTCTCCTTGGAATACCGTGGGATAAGTTCTCAGACTACAGGTTATACGCCATCTAGATCTCAGACCAAATACTCTAGCTCCTGTTCTTCTGTCTGTTTTGAAGGAATAAAATCCATATAAACAGATAAATAAAGAATGTAAAAGGTGCTCCTATGTTAAAATATAAATTTTGTATTCTAGGCGTTTCGTTACCTATATATACCTTCACTTGCAAAGTATCCTGTATGCTTTAACGAAATTCTAAAATGAGGTAATTGTTGTACAACTTTTATTTATAACTTCTTATTTTTTAAAATACGAGAGCTGTGGAATTGACTGAAAGAATACCTCGTACAAAAGCCTTTAGTGTCCATTCAGATTAAATTTCTGCGTTGTTAACAGCTAATACTGAATTAATGTTTAAATATAGAAATCTTAGCACAAAATTTCCTTTAATATTTTTATTTAACCTCAAATAATTATCTCAAGGAAAGCATCATGCAGACAGAACACTTCAAATGCAATATTCTTGATGACGGAGGCGACATCAAAGCTACGACCTGGGTATAATATCCACATTTCTATGATGAAAGAAACGTATCGTATCTTTGAATACAATTTCATTTTCTTGCATCCTCTTCAAGAAAACCATCCAATTTTAATAAGTGAAAAAGTGTGATTCGTCAAGCCTTAGGATGATTCATCATGCAGAAACACAACACATTTTATTTCGAATGGCAAAGAAGAAATTGAAACCTATGAGAAAACAAATAAGATATTAAAGTATACACTTCCGAAACAGCTATTAAATTCTCTTTGACACGTTTGCACAGCAGTCACAATAACAATATAAAGTATATTTTTCTTTTTAATAGTGTTGTCTACATCTTTTGAAAAAAAATATAAAAATATATTTAATAAAAAACAAAAAATGAGGACTTTCAGCCAGATAGGTACAAATTCTACGTTTACTTCGAGTTTTCGGACTTCTTCAAGGTTACCTAATAAGGTTACCTTGAGTTACCCCTTGTAAGGTTGATTGATTGATTAAGCTAATATCAATTTCCTATTTTAATTTTATTGTATGGGTTGGTTTTTTATTTTTAATTTTTTTTTTTGTTTAAGAATGTTTCAAAATCAATCAATCAAAAGTTTCATCCTCGATTACCTGTAAAAAGATTGGTTTTCATGGAAAATGCTCGGATAGGTCCATTTTTATTTGAAGGGGGACATATTTTTGTATTATTGAGATTTAGACAGGGTGTCGTATTTTTTAAATATAAGACCCTACTGAGCATTTTTACAGATATGGATAGAACGTCTTCTCACGAAAACATTGATATAGGTTCTGATGGAACGTGTATTAAGCTGGGCCTCCCACCAACGACAAAAAAATCGTACCCATCTCATAATTTAGTGCTATATGTGCTAGGATATGGCTCTAATAGTGAAGGAGATATAACCATAAATAGTTTTAAAGGCAATGTGTTGTAGAAGAACTGTAATATTTGTAGCCTAGACTGTAATATTTGTAGAATATCGATTCGTTTTACAACGATTCGATATTCTACAAATATTCTCTTTCGAATTCATTAATAATTCTGCTTATGAAACACTTCTTTTATGTATATCTCTCACTATTAGACATATATCCATTAAACCCTACCCAATATATTCGTGAGAGGACGTTATATCGAAATCTGTAAAAATACACAGGGTGTTCCATTTAAAAAATACAAGTTGTAGTAAACCTCTCTTCTTTGAGTCACCCAGTATAAATGTCAATAATATAAAAATGTGTCCCTATTTAAATAAAAACCGACCAATAAAAACCAATAATTTTTTGACATAATCGAGGATGAAACTTTACGTTGACTCGCTCTGTATTTATTTTTATTGCATATTATACTATGGTTTTTTGGGGAAAACTCTTGATGTTTGCCTTGATACTACACTTTCAACCTTTATTTTGAATATTTCTGTTTTTTTATTATTTTACAGATGGTGTAATCCCAAAACTTTTGGGTAGCTTGGTGGTGTAGCTTGATGATGTAGCTTTCAATAGCGATATCATTATACTCGTAATTGAAGTAACACAAGTAAATTACTATAATGAATATATTATAAGATATTTATTTGAAGGAGAAGAACAACTACTCCACCGTCAATGTGCTCCGACATTATTCCGGCATCTCCACGGAAGTCGCTTTTACCGAGACCAACCACAAACACTGACCGGTTCCGCATTTATTCTGTGCTCATCAGAGCGCCATAGATAGCGGACTCGATGAACAATGCTGCGACATAATTGCCTGAAGAGCATCTGGTATGTTAGTAATTATTGTGAGAAATACCTCTATTGTCTTTGAGAAAGACAATTCTACTTGTTTATTTGAAGAAGATACCGAAAACAGCTCAGGGCAATGTCCCCCGACTGGCATTGCACGTGGCGACTTCCATGGAGACTTATAAATTTCGGGGTTTTATTAAAAAATATATCTACAATTATTGAAAAGTGCAATTTAAGTTTTATTGAAGGTAGCTCATCACACTGAAACGCAAAACAGTATATTTCAGGAGACCTGGAGACCAAATCCAATTTAGAAATTGCTGTGTATTGCTCAATGGGCTCGACACTTTTATAATTAATGCAGACAAGGCCCGCTACCCGGAGAAATTAAAATGAACACTAGTCAATAAGGCCGGGGATATTTTCACAATGGCCTAAACAACATCACGAATTGGTTTTGCTTTATTTTTGTTTTCTATTGGTTATGCTCTTGTTTTTTATATGGCTGACTAACAGGGAAGGTAAATATAACTGGGCTGGTTATGTAAAATTTTTGAACCGCAGTTTTAGTTAATTAAGAGTAAATTATAATTTTAAAAAGACTGACAAATAAGATAAATAGGAAGCAAGTCACACTTTCATGGTTTAGATATATTTATATTTCTCAGTTCCAAAAAAGTGACATCCTTGATATTTCAGGTAATTTTAAAGTCTGACTTCAACATATATTTTTGTAACACAATATATTCTCTATTAGTGAGACTGAATGCAAAAATAAGTTTTTCTATGTTTCATAGAAATTCATAATTAACATTTTCACATGTTTTTTAAAACTGACAATTACGGGGAAAATATTCACCCTTTTTGGGTAAATCACTTATTCGTAAACATTTTGCTTTTTTGTTTACTGTTCTATCGGTCGTATCGGCCATTAATTATAGCGAAATTATAGGTATGTAGAGAAATCGCAGTTGGCGTGGAAAATAAACATACTGCCCTGCAAAAATTAAATCAAACAAATAAAAATTTAAAATCTATAACAGCAGTGATAAGCAATAATAACTTAAACGAAATAGGAAAATTAAATTAATAAAAAAAATCAATATACCCCTATAATTTGCACATTATTTGTTTAGTGACTCGGTACGTTTCGAATTTCCGAAGGTCTTGTTTAACTTAACTCTTAATAACTTAATATCTTAAATCATAGTAACCTGATCTGTAACCTGATTTGTTAAATTTGTAACCTAACTATTATCTCTTCAGGGAGTTTTTTTGGATGTAATGACCACACTTTATGACTGACACTTCCTGTTGACTGTACCTATGAATTTCTCTTCGGCCTATTGCTTCAGAAACTCCTACTGCATGAGAAGCATATCGTTTACTTCGCCCGTCATTTACTAAAGAAAATGATCTGTCTACCGGATGTTCCAAATAAAAGTCCTCAGCCTCGTATCTCGGTAACGGAAAGATATATTTTGATTTTGAAAAAACAGATGATAGAGCTCATCTATGGCTTCGTCACGGAGTTCAACTTGATTTTTTTTTCAGAGTAAATTGGAGATGGTGCTGAAGTCGAAAGAAATTTTTCGTTGGCAGGAACTTTGCAACAAGGTTTATCCGATACCTTGATCAATTCTAAACAATTTTTGTTAAATGACTATTTTTCAAAAACTTAACAGTTTCAGAGATATCGGGCTCTTCGTTTGGTGAGGCCCAAATTCAAGCGTATTTTAAAGTTTCGAATTATTAGCATATACAATGAAGCAATAATTATCCAAGTCAATTCAATAGCTCTTTTTAAGAAATAGTGAAATAATATGTATTTCTGTAAAATATGGCAAAAGTTTTTTATATCCCTAATTCATTTTGTATAAAAAGTTATTTATAATTATTTGTACGTTAGTCCTAAAATACATCCTGAATGTATAACGAAACTTCATCACAGTAGGTTTTGATTAGAAGGAAACAAAATTAAATACATATTATTTCACTATTGTAAGTACTAAGTTGGGACGCACAATAATTTTCGAGAAAATTGAGATTGTTTGATTTGGCTGCTATCTATTTTTCATCCCTTAGGACCCATTTTCAGTCAATGATTTTTATACTGAGTAGTCTATATGAGATGCTTATTACGTGTACCAAAGGAGAATTTGGGACGCTCAATAATTTTCGAGAAAATTGAGATTGTTTGTTTTGGGTGCCATCTGTCTTCACCACCTAGGACCCATTTCAAGTAATTAATTTCTATATTCAGAAGTCTATATGAGATGGAGATTACGTGTATCAAAGGAGAAGTTGGGACGCTAGATAATTTTCGAGAAAATTGAGATTGTATATATTGGGTGCTATCTGTTTTTCACCCCCAAGACCCATTTCAAGTCAATGATTTTTATACTGAGTAGTCTATATGAGATGCTTATTACGTGTACCAAAGGAGAATTTGGGACGCTCTATACTTTTCAAGAAAATTGAGATTGTTTGTTTTGGATGCTATCTGTTTTTCACCCCCTGGGATCAATTTCAAGTCAATGATCTTTATACTGAGTAGTCTATACGAGATGGGTATTACGTGTACCTAAGGAGAAGTTGGGACGCCCAATAATTTTTGAGAAAATTGAGATTGTTTGTTTTGTGTGCTACCTGTTTTTCACCCCTTGGGACCCATTTCAAATCGTTCATTTTTATACTGAGTAGTCTGTATGAGCTGTGTATTACGTGTACCAAAGGAGAAGTTGGGACGCTCAATAGTTTTCAGGAAAATTGAAATTGTATGTATTGGGTGCTAGTTTTTCACATCCGGGGACCCATTTCAAGTAATTCCTTTTTATACTGAGAAGTCTATGTGAGATGCGGATTACGTTTACCAAAGGAGAAGTTGGATAATTATTGTTTCATTGTATAAGGTAATCATTCGGGACTCTAAAATATGCTTGAGTTTGGGCCTCACCAAATGAAGAGCCCGATTTCTCTGAAACTATTAAGTTTTTGGAAAATAGTCATTTGACAAAAATTGTTTAGAATTGAACAAAGTATCGGATAAACCTTGTTGAAAAGTTCCTGCCAACGAAAAATTTCTTTCGACTTCAGCGCAATCTCCAATTTGCTTGAAAAAAATCAAGTTGAACTACGTGACGAAGCCGTAGATGAGCTCTATCAACTGTTTTTGTCAAAATCAAAATATATATTTCCGTTTCCGGGATACGAGGCTGAGGACTTTTATGTGGAACACCCTGTATATTGGCTCTGGAATAATATTGAATATTTTCTATATGTTCAATAAACAGATTTTTTTAATTCAAATTATTAGAATTTGATATTGACAACTAATCTAACATGTATTTTCTAGGCCAATATGTGGAGGATGTGTGAATGTCTCAAATAATTTCCATGACATTTATAAAAACATACCATTGTTTCCAGTCTCATTCTTATGGAAAGAATATAGCTAAAAATTAAAAAAAGTTCCGCAAATCGATATACTCGTCTAAAAATTACTTTAAAATCAAGTATGTCACTTTCTTTGGAACAGAGTCGAATAATTACAGGTATAATCATGATATACAAATTGCTAATCTTGTGTTTTTCAGAAATTATATCTACCTCATTGAAGAATATATTGTTTTATGACAGTATGGGTACTCATTCAGTGAAATTTTAGGAAAAAAATTAAATGTCCGGTTTGATCATTAGATTTTGTGGAAATACATATTATTATTTTTAGAAATAAGCGTCACGATTTATTACAAACATTACCTATTATTATAAAATTAGATATTAACACTATATAGCTATTAACAAATACGCATTGCATGTTTAGAAGGACTGTCCTGTCCCCAGGCATAGAATGAACTTGACCTACGATTTATAGTGTTACATAAGAAATTTAATTCACCATGATCATGGGTTTTATTAGGAGTTGCTGAAAACCCATTACATGAACGATATGTTTAAGATATCTGTAAGGACAGTGTCGAGTGTTAAATAATAATGGTATATTTGTATACAGGGTGTTGTCGGGAGATAATATGAGTCGAAACAATCTCCTGCCTTGTAGGAGAGGATTCATCAACTTCTACAGTAGTGTATGCATAAGAGGAAGCTATACGATAAATAAATAAAGCCCAGGGTGTTTTGTTTAAAAATATAAGTTTGTTTCACAAAGGAACATTATGTATGTTTGGAAATAAACTGCACTATAAAAACAATATGTATCTTAAAAAATCGTACCATTACGATTGATTAGATTATCTTACGATTGACTATATTCTTATATACGATCTGACTATATTCTTTTGTGCTTAACCAAACAGCGAGCTCTTATTCTTAACCGAACATTTTATCAGAATCTGCAATAAATATGCAGTTTCTAGTACCCGCATATGTGTGTGGTGCTCGGTGTGGTGTGATTTAATAAACTAATAGCTCATGACAAGGTGTCCAGAAGGATATTTTAATTTTCATGAAAACTTGATGAATAAAATTGAAAATTTTTGCACCAATAATTCCATTTATTGTTCCTAATAGATTAGAGTCAATAAATTAAATCAAGCATCTTCCATACTGCATTTTTGACACTGCGTATAAGCTATACCTACAATAGTTCAAAAGATATTGTTTTTTACCTATTAGCGTCCCATACACTAGCAGACTATCTGTACAGATCAGATTCAGATTTGTCAAAATTTAGCGTCATGTTTCGTATAGATGTGTTATCTTTATTGACCTAAAACAGATTGCACATTACTTTTTGACCCTGTATAACAGATTTGAACCAAACTCACCTATCCACTCCAAATAATTTTACCAATGAAATTTATGTCCTATTTTCCTAACTGATAGCTGTTTAATGCTCGAAATTCAAATCAGAATATTTATTGATTACATTGTAAACGAGATATTCAGTGGGTGCTTTTATCCTCGTCAAATACACTTGAATATGATAATATTTGTTGGGAGATATTTATGTTTTATTAATAAACGAGTTTATTCACACTGATTATTTAAATAAGATGACAGTAAGTAGGTGAGATTCAAGTGACTTGAAGGCAGAAGAACCGTTATACATTTTGCTTTTTATATTTATTGTCGTAATATGGAAATTCTTCGTGGGAGGAGACGTCACTGGCCTCCTTTTTAGTCACTGGCCTCTTTTTAATAAACCCGTTATTGTCAACATAATTAACAAGTCTAATTTTATTGACCATGTAGAGGAAATTGTTATTGTGCATCTCTTTATACCAGGTGGGCAATATTAATTAGAAGGATGCATTGTTTAAAATGAAAATAATAATCAGACCTGAGGTTATAATATTTTCAGTTAAAGAAAATGGCTTATTTTACTTACAGAGTATTTAGTCACTTCATGAGCGAATATGAAACTTGTAATTTTTGAGCGAGTATTGGCACCATGCCTTGAAGTAATCGATTTATAACTTTATTTGCTTTCCTCCAGTCATTAGTGTCGTTCTAAACAATTCAAGTGCGAATTTCACATGTTCCTTTTAAAATTGTTTAAGTTTTATTTTATGGGAAAATTATTCAAGAACCGTTTTGTGTAAATTTACCCAATGCATCTTGCACTTAAAAGGAAAACAACTATTCTTCTTCCTTTGAACCCATGACCGATACTAAAAATATTTTAAGTGGGAACTATAAAAAATAATAACTCTATTGAAGGCGGTGTTAATATTGAATTCAACCGTGTAAACATATTTCACATTATTTGAAGGAGATGCCGAAAACCACTAATCCACGGGAAATATGCATTATGCCGACTGGCGTTGCATTACATCGGCATCTTCATAGGATTCGCCACATCGTTTATCGAGACCAAATACCAGACACTGACCGGTTTCGCGCTTATTTTGCGCTCATCAGAGTGCCATAGGTAGTGGACTCGATGAACGATGTTACGACGTGATTGCCTAAAGGGCATCGTGAATGTTAGTAAAGACAATAGAGGTCACTGCTGTAATGACACCTGCGGAAAAGCAGGTCGTCATCGTCAATTTGACAATAATTGTCAGACAGATAGTAGCACACACCCAAAGAGGGCACTATGGTGTGTTTCTCACCACTACTAATATTTATCATTGTTATTTAGATGTTAGAAAATCTCACTTTTAAGGTGTAATAATGGAGAGAGAGAGAGAGAGAGAGAGAGAGAGAGAGAGAGAGATCACTGACGTAGTTTTCCACAACACCAAAACACTATACTGCACTGACGCGCGTTTCTGGAAGTGGCATCATCTGGAGAGGATTAAAACTCATCAGTTCTCAAACTCATCGTCAGGTTTAATCATATCCAGATGATGCCAACTTGGTTGGCGAAACGCCCGTCGAGTGCAGTAGTGTTTTGGTGTCATGTGGAAAACTACGTCAGTGATATCTTCACACCAAAGGTTCCAACCTCCTTCAAGAAAGGGAGAGAGAGATAGAGACAGAGAAAGAGAGAGCGAGAGAGAGAGAGAGGGGAGGTCCATATAACGAAATAAAGACGGATATGTGATACTTTATATTTGCAAGAGCATTATATTTTTGAATTTAAGTGGCTTGAAATGGTTAAATAGATAATTCACAATTTTCCAAATGAGATGTCATTGACTCTCATTGAACTATTTTGAATTGTGGAAGTGGGGTGGAGAGAGGGAAAGCAACGGTTAATTGCGCAATTACAAAAACCTCCACCACAATTTACTAATAATATAAGCGATTTTTTAAGACTATGATATTAAAGTGAGCACTTGAAGACTCTGCCTCTCTCAAGCATACCATGTGGTTTGTTAGCTACTTCAACAGAATGTGGTATTTGTTTTGGGTTCAGCAAAATACTATTAGATCCATTTAAATAATCAGTGAATTATGAAAACAAATCATTGTTTATCCTCATATACTTACTGTTATAAATGAAAATTTGCTTTTTTTTCTGAAGAAGACCCATAGAACAGACAAATAGAAAAAAATGTATATTAGCAATAGTGAGCGATAACCGAAAACCACATTTTCGTTATTTGAACTGCAGGTACTAAAGGTCTCTAAAACTGTCTCAATATGCGGTTTGTTACCGCTGGTATTGATGATATCGCTGGATAAGTTATCACTCTAGAAGTTTTTGTGACCACCGGTCAAGTAGTGACATTTATGTTGACCATGAAACTCTCATAAGATGACCAGCATCAGCAGTTTATTGATTCTATTATCCATAACAGGTTGAACATATTGTGGCAGATTAATTTTAAATTTACATTCTCTTTTTATGTTTGCTAAAATAAGAATCTTTAAATATTTTATAACGTTTTTAAAAAATAAGATAATCAAAGTATAATAGTAAAGAATTGATAAGTTGAGATTTTTCTAAATTATACGTAAAACAGAAAACAAAAATCATATATGGAATTATAATGATAATAACAGTAATCTTTCTAACCACAAAGATTAGCCCAATTGTGTGGCAGAGGGATGAAATATTATTATTCTGCAGGCTGTATGTTTATAGGCGCAAAATTGAGTTGTAGTTGTTCAAACACAATATATTATATAGATAATTCACTATGAACTGAAAGATACGATCGAACATCGTAAAAAAATAAAAATTTAGTAAATTGTAAAAATTATCTTTTTTATAAGGATATATTTTTGTGAGCAGTAATAATTATGCTTCAAACCTCTCTCTGCAATCTGCAATTACGCTTGTAATCTCGTTCTATACCTACACATTTATTTTAGAACTCTTTGCGGCAAAATCACAAATTAAAGTTAAGGGAAGATATGTTTTCCTTGGACTCAATATTATTTTCTTTTAAAAGTAATAAACTACACTGACTTTATAAGTTATCAACTTCCACGAAACTAAGAAAGAAATAAATTGGTAGTCCCTTTGAAGCTAATAATGAAAATGCTAGCAAACATTTGAAGTACACAATATTAAAAACCAATAGAGGCATCGAAAGTTTCCAGGAAATTTCATCTAGAAGTTGCGTAACCACATCATATGAGCAATAGAAAACGTTGCATGTACAGGGTGCATGTTAAACCATTGCATTTTCCAGAATTTTATTCATAACGTCTCTGAAAATAATTTGAAGATAATGTTTTTGTATCTCAAGCTAAGATAGTTCATGAAAATAATAGTAATAATAATAAAGCGTTATTTGCACGTTCCCATACCTAACGGCTAGTTTTCTATACCAGGAGTTGCTTATGCTAAATAATTGTTACTACATGTAGGTAAGTAAATCTATCGTATAATAATTTCGACTTTGTTTTTTATTAGTAGTGGATTGTTTAACTAAAAAAAAAACAAGATAACTGTCCTTCTGGCAGTATATAATGCGTAACGATAAATATATTATTTAAATCCTATGTTCAGTGGCATAATTTTTGAAAACATCCGATTCTCCTCCGACCCAATCCTTATTTAAACTATTAATTACTTATTTATATCGTTTCTAGGTATAAGAAAGCGCAAACCTGTGATATCTTATGTTAGGCTTGGGTTAGACTAAAAAATGGTTGGGTCAAAGACCAAAACCTTTCATCTCGATTATTTACTCTATGGTAATTCATACCTAAAATAATTTTTTACCCAACAGGTCCAGTCTCTTAATGATATGAAGTACCTTATTGGGTGAGAACAAATATCTTATTGAAACCATATCCTCTGACAGAAGTTGCTCTTTTTGGAATATGGAGTAGCTGATCCTTTCCACAGAACAGACGCAGATACATAAAACATGTTTGCCGATTTTGTGCAGATAATAATTTAAATGGAATTACCCAATAGTCCGATAATTAGAGTTTGCAGGAGTAAGCTGTAGGGTTTATTATGAATGCCTTGAAATAAATTAATCTTGCTAGTTCTGGCTAATACTGGAGTATTTCCTCTTCAGTCCAGGTACTCGAGGAGGCTATTCTTTGTGGAATTTAGGAACAAGATCCAAACAAAGTAGAAAGTTTCATACAGTTTTTGAGACGGTAGCAGTTTGCTCGTCTATCCTAGAAGATTTTCATTGATCTGAGTGTTGGAAATTCGTTTTGGAGTTATAGTCGAAGGAACACATAAAAGTTTTTGTGGCATTAAATGTCCTGCCAGAGATCCTTTAAGGGCTATATTTTGAAAATAATTAATGTTGTACTGACGTGTTCAAAAAGCTACTTTTGTTCAGAAAGTCATGAACAATAAAAAAATTAGAATTTCACAGAGACAGCAGAGTGCTTCAATAAAATGTGAAAAACAGAAAATTGTTGTATCATAGAAAATCAATATAGACAACTACCTATGATAGTTAACGCCTTCTAAAAAAATATGTTTAAATTTTCTGTACCTAATCTACGGCACAGCTTGCAATTAAAAACAGATTTAAACAGAATAACTCAAAGTTTCGTCGGCACGTATCAGTTAGTTGTGATTGATGGCTATTTCATTATCGGGTTACCCTAAAAGAAAAAGTAAATTAATCAGTTCAATGAAGACTAATGGGCCACAGTAATTTATGAATATTTACATGGTTCTATGTGGAGTGAATTGGATATATCAAGTGAATGAATTGATGAATCTATGATGGACTGAAAAAGTTAGTTATTATAAAAAGTATAGTTTCGTTTTTGACAGAAAGTTTTACTAAAAACTTTTTCTCGTATCATTTGAATTAAAACTCCGTATGCAGATCAACTTAACAAATTTAGTGCAAGAATAGCAGTGTATGAGTTTGAACCCAGTAATAGATTTGTAGATATTTTTGTATAACATGATGAAACTGTACTTGTACAAACATGCTTCATGTTTAATCGAGCCATTGTCCCAGAGTTTATTATTCCGAACATTTAATCGTGAGGTCGTGGGTTCCAATCTGGCTACCGCCAGATTGGAACCCACGAATTGGTATGGATTTTTAATTAAATTGTTAATTCATATAATATTAAGGCCTGTTCGCAGCGATCAATTGGCAACCATCCTGGAGTGCATGCCTAGGGCGGAAAAAATATCAGCTTGGTGTTAATGTGAAAGATTAACATCCCTCATCCTAGATTTGAATGGTAACTTGGGACTTACCAACGTAAGTCATTCCTGGGGCGCAGTTACGGTCTACTGAATAATAATTTCCTGCCATCTCTCCCACACAAGTCTCAGATTTTCAGATTGTGATTAAAATGGGGTCCAACATGGCTTTTATGGCAAACTTTTTTGTTCAGATCTTCTTTATTATTAAATATAGATCCATCAATAACACTGACGTAGTTTTCCACCTAACACCAAAATACTATACTACACTCGACGCGCGTTTCGTCAAACAAGTTGGCATCATCTGGAGATGATTAGAATTGTCCTCTGTGTGATCGTTTTTTAACTATCTCCAGATGATGTCAACTTGGTTGGAGAAACGCGCGTCGATTTCAGTATAGTGTTTTGGTGTTATGTGTAAAACTAACTGCGTCAGTGTTATCTTCACATCAAAGGTTCCAACCCCTTCCAAGACCCATCAGTATCTATATTACTGTATTCGTGAAACAATGTTCTATCCAAATATGTAAAAATATACAGGTTGTTCCATTTAAATTGACAAAGTTTACATCCACAGCCATTTGGTTTGAACTTCATCTGTTTTTCTATTATAATTTTCGAAAACTTCATAAAAAATCGTGCAACATGTATATTTCATATTTTTTTATAATTATGTAAAGAAGAAAGTTAACAGGGGGTCAAAATCTAGTGAATCTGTACATATTTAGGGAAAGATTACTTATTATTAGTAAATTATAATTGTGACTATTTAAGTATGAGTGCGTGATTCGGATATAAACAAAATCACTTATTGGAGAAATTACTAGAGAAGATAGTAAATTCTCCATCGTATTCCGAAGCCTGAGAGGCCTTGTTTATAATAATTATATTCTATATTACTATAAACACACAACTTATTTGGAGATTCATTGTATCTCGCAGTAGCTTGTACTGCAAGTCAATTAAAAAATTACATAACTTAGGTCATCATATTTTCTAAACATTAAAGCAATAGTCGCTTAGTCTGTTAAGTGCTGTGTGTTAGCTTGTGTCTAAGTGCTGTGCTGTGTGTTAGCTAGTTTATGCTTGTCTCAAAATGTTAGTCACAAGCATAGACTAGCGTCATGAGTTCGAATCTCGCCAGAAGCCGTGAGAAAAGTTTCGTATGAGAAAATTACGTCATATTGACGTAATCTGACAGTTATCAACCTATAAAGAACTATCCTTCTACGTCATTTTCACATACGAATATATTCTCACGACTCGGACCCCTGGGAAGACATGGAAATGGGAACGCATGGGCACCTCTTGAATGCAGTTTTCCATGTGTACCCTCCCTCTACACACAAGCCTGAGGCTTCAGAAGGGAGGTTGTCCATTTCTGTCAGGTGAGTTTGTGTTAATGGGAAAAGGGCATAATTTTTAAAAGCTATTAATTTGTAGGGCTGTCGAGATATTTCTATTGGGTAGGGTAAATCCTTCAGGAGTGTCAAAAATCTATGTAGAACACGGTGAAATTTTTAATGTTCACTAATTAAAAATTATATTCATTTTTCTCGCAGACAGTTCAGGGATGCCCAAAGGAAAAAGTTAACTAATCTATTTGAAGGGACCGTAATGGGTGAAAATAATTTATGAATATTTATACATACTCCCATCTGAATTCATGACCTCTTCAATTAAAACACTTCACATGATATACGGCAGTTCACAGTCTGCATCGGTGCGCCTAAGAGCCGGCACTCCGGAAAACCACAATATTAGGGATGGAGTTTCAATTAATTGTGACAATTCCAATTTTGTTCGTTATCGGTCCACTCTAGATGTTGCACTGTTTATCATCAGCGCCAAAAAACGCTTTATTAACTGTCAGTTTTCTAACTTATTAATCCTGCCCAGCAAGAAAATAGCGGAAATATCTAGAGCTTTTAAATTATGCAGCGATGCCAATCATCGCTTTTCGTTCGTTTCCTTATTTAGCATAACTATTGTTTAGCGTATTTTAATAACTTTGGATGGCAAAATATATATATTACTTGCATGTAGAAACTCGGTACTTGAAAAGGAAACCTGTGGATTTAAAGTCACTGAAAGTCATGGGAATAACTGGAGTTATTAACTGGAGGAATAAGGAGTGGAGAGGTGGAAGAAATCGACTTAGCAATGAGTGTTGTGCACAAGACAAGATAATTGTCTTTTGTATACATGGAGATGGATATAGGAAATCTAGAAGAAAGAGATGAAACTCAAAAAATGTCATCTAGATTCAGATGAAAGATAATTATACATTTAATTGTGTAGATTAAGGTAATAGGTCCAAAATTTGTTGGTTGTATTTCAGATAACAAAAAGATATCGGTAACCTCTTCCTAAAAGCTTGTATGAAAATGAATGAAGGGATGAAAAAGAAACATTTTCAATGGTAATTATTTTCAAAGTGATTGTGCTGAATGAGGAAAGTGTAATTTTTAATGTATTATTATAGAAAATCTGTCTTATTTACATAATTTCATTTAAATGAGTTTCATGTTATTATATATTATAGACCTGCCATGAATACACTGTGTGTGAGATAAGGAGGGTCTCTATGGGGATCTCGGATACGTTAAGAGATACAAATTTGGTTAAATGGGGAAAAAGTTGCGCTATTAAGGGAACAATAAAATGCCGCTTCAAAATCGATGATTCACTATTTGGTTATTTTGAAAAAACCGAATTTTTTGATTTTCAAATTTATTTTTTTCTGGCGTTATTATCGGACCTAGACCAAACCCGATGGCACTTCTTTACAGTCACTTTCAATGCCCTTTAACGTGGCATTGTCGGTTTTTTAATCCGACTTGTCGTATTTTTGCAACCATCATCAACTTAATTTTTTCAAATATGGCCCTCATGTTCTGACATCAGATTCTGAAAGCCCTTTTTAATCCGAATTCATCGATGAGTAACACTTTATGGTTTAACTGCGTTTTAGTCTGTTTTGCCAGTATTACTCCACTAAGGTGTTAGAATCGACAGATAGAAGGTGCTATTTGTGCTTGGAAAATAGTGGAAAGTCTTGCTTTGTTGATTTGTTCCTATTCATTTGTTGTTGTTTTTTTTAATTTTAGTTTTCTAATTTTATTTTTTTAATCTTCTGTTAATTTAATTGTATTTATTTTTTGTTTATTCCATTAAATTAGTGCATCAATTCAGCCATTAGATTATTATTAAACACCTAAATGACAAACTGTTAATTGGCATAGCGCAACAGGAATTTTCTTGATTAAGGCTGAAAAAAAGACTAAAACGCAGTTAAACCACAAAGTGTTACTCATCGTTAAATTTGGAATAAAAACGGGCTTTCAGAATCTGATGTCAGAACATGAGAATTGTATTTGAAAAAATTAAGTTGATGATGGTTGCAAAATACAAAACGTCAGATTAATAAACGACAATGCTACTATATTGAAGGGTATTGAAAGTGGCTGTAGAGCAAATAAACCACATGAGGGATACAAAGGAAACTTTAGTGTCTAGGTACATGTTACGTTTTTTTCGAAATCGAGAAAACTACATTTACTTACGTTTTAAAAATACAAAATTATGTCACAAATACTGCATAGTGTTTGTTGTGTGTTAATTTGACGTTTATCTATTACTCCACCTAATTGAAAAAATCATAAAATTATTTTTATTATTATCTCTCGTTATTTACTGCCGATTTTGATGTTATTTAGTGCCAATTTCGAAAAAAAAACTTTAAATGTTGAACTGGTTTGCTTATATCTCAAGTCTCATATTTTATTTCAGGATTATATTTTGTCTTATTTGTAACTGTTAGTTAATTTATTGAGCTTTTATTGAACCATATTAGAAACCAGAGTGGGTATGATCAATATGTGTAAATATATTAAATGTTTTTAAGTGTACTATTACCAATATAAAAGTTAACCATGTATATATTGCACTATTTCAAACCAGAATGTGTATAAAATAAAAATGTAGTTTATCCATAATAAAGAAATAAATTCCTCGGTGTATCATAAAAACCGTTAATAACTTTTAGCTTCCATATGTAAATGCTTCTTTTGATGGTCTGCACACCAGTTTTAGTGGCGGGATACATGTTGCATGAAATTCATACAATTTTAATATTAAATACTGCACATACACATGTAACACATGTTGTATCTGCTTGTAAACTATGAATACAAATGCGATGGTATTATTTATGATGTGCACGGATTTACGAGTAGTTATTTATTTTTAGTCCTTCTCATCAGCTGCAGATAACTCGTGAATTTCATGAAATCAGGGGATTTATCGTACACGTGGGAAATTCCGATACAGCGTTTTGAGACAAAAATATTTTTCTGGCCAAAATCGTCCTAGCTGGGATAGTATATCGTTAATACTACTCGTAATTCTGTACGAAGCAACCAACTACCACAATTTAGAGCGCATCCTTCAAATAAGTGATACATTTATCGGTAAAATAATTTAGTTGCCACATTTACCATTGGCGTGTCATTTTATTGTCTTTACTTTTACCAATTTATTAATTTAGTTGTATTTCGCAGGCCAATCCAGACAACTATCTCAAGGAGGCCCTGCATTCGACGCCAGGAAAACGCGGATACATAACATATATTTGCATGTGACAGGATTGTCACATGGAAATGCAGGCGGCGCGGTTACCTGCAGCACTCAGGTTTCGACCCATTGTGCCTGCTGGTAACCGAGAGTTATTGGAAGAGACCTGTGCTATGCGCATAGGCGTTACCCGTTCTAGGGGAAGCTCTCATGTCCTGGGACAGGAGAAATGCTGCACCCAGATGTTTGTGTCTCTTGACCATGAGGTAGGCAAAACGACAGAGGATATGAATGGAGTCCTCTTCATCGTGTCCGCAAAAATGTGACAGGCTTAGGGAGAGGCTTAGGACAGGTTTATATAACAAATCTACAGATACGCCCCTGGATTTTTGACATATATTTAGGAAACACTCTGTATATTAACAGGTTATACTTGGTTTTGCTTATTTTCATATCTCGCATTAGGATTGTATCATAATTAGTAAGTGTGTAATAAATAGTTGCTTAGAGACTATAACTTAAGAATCCAACTATTTTATCCGAATCCGAATTATTTTACATAATTGTCCGAGTTTCTTATGAGATGAGTGTCAACTTTTACTCTCTTTGCTTCTCGAATTTATTAGGATTCACAAATAATAAGAATGAATTAAAATAATACGCTGTGCTTTTAATGGTTATATTAAAATAAAAAAAAAGTTGTCATATTTTAAGACTATCTGAAAACAGTAAAAAGCAATGATCCTCCCTTCTGAAAGTATCGCGCTTACATAGAAGAAGGGTATATACAGTGTGGCCAAGATAATGATGAGAAGTATCTCTGAAACTATAAGAGATACAGATTCGGTTAAATGGGATGAAAGTTGTGCAATTTAAGGCCCAATTACCTCACAGTTCCAAACACAAGCAGCTATCTTGATTAGTGCGGGAAATTTTTGAAAATAATTAATTTGAATTTGAATTGAAACCGGCTTTATGTTTTTCTCCGAAGTTACTTGAAGAGATAGACGAAAATTGTAATCCACTTTTCCATTCACCACTTATCCATTGTCACCTTTTATGGTCTATCACGTGATGACTATCAATTTAAAGTACAATGTATATGTTTCATGTAACTATCATAAAATAAACTTTTTTAAAAACAAGCGCAGTAAGCCACGACTATTACTGCAAAGGCCCAGCAAATTTCCAGCGTAATAATGTATCATTAACTGGATTGGGTAATAAATAAGACACTTGGGCCTTAGAATGTGCCGTTTTCTCCCATTTAAGCGAATTTGTATCTCTTATAGATTCCGAGAGCCACATACTTCTCATCCGTATCTTGGACATAGTGTACATAAAAAAACGCAGGCACAAAACTATTCCCTAAAAGAGGTACTTACTCTCCCCTACTGGAACTAAGAACATGAATTTTTAATTGCACAACAAAAAGTTTTCTAGGTTTACATACTAGTTTACTTTATAACGATTATCATATTACTGTTGGCTTTCTTCTGACCGACGTATTAGATTTGAAACATTACCATCATTATATTCTTATATTTGTCATTAACACTTTTATTTTTACGACGATGGATGGCTTAAAGGAAAAACAAAGTAATATCTAATAAATTAAGGTGCAGTGGAAAATATTGGCTGAATGTGTAATGCAATTGAAATAATGGAAAGTCGTATACTTTCCATATATAATTCCAATTTTGCTCTAACCCAGTGAGAACAGGTTGGTTGTTTTAACGTGTATGTAATGTTGCTGTAGTTGAATAAACGTTACTCGTTGAAAAACTCAACGTTGTTTAAGAACCTACTTTCAATCAAACGTTAAGAACACGTGTATTCAACAATCGTTATCAACGTAAGGTGTAACTTATACGTTATAAAAACGTCAAATTATTAGTAGAATTCAATGGGTAACTTTAACGTTAGAGAAACGTAGATTTTATAATAAAAAGTAATAACTTGATTGGTTTTTAACGTTTTTGCAACGTAAATAATTAGGTTATATTTAACTATAACCTGCACGTTATATAAACGTTAAAAGAGACAATGTTTCAACTCTTTGATTAATATTGGTAATATTTTCATGGGAAATTGACGTTGGTTAATCAAGTTAATTTGCGCTATTACTGTTAACGTTATTACAACGTAAATATGCACGTAATTTTTACATGTAATTTGTACGTTAAAAGGACGTAAACTTTTTAATAAAAAGTAACAGCTTGCGTGGTTTGGAAAGTTATTTATACGTAAATAATCAGGTTATATTTAACTATAACCTGCACGTTATATAAACGTTAAGAGAAACAGTATTTCAACTTTTTGATTCATATTGGTAATATTTTCATGGGAAATTGACGTTGATTAATAAAGTTAATTTACTCTATAACTGTTAACGTTAATTAAACGTAAATAGGCACGTAATTTTTAAGTGCAATTTGTACGTTAAAAGGACGTAAACTTTATAATAAAAATTAACCGCTTGAGTGGTTTTGGACGTTATTTAAACGTAAATAATAAGGTAATATTTAACTATTTTCTGCACGATATATAAACGTTAAAGGGAACAATATTTCAACACTTTTGGTTTAGTATTGGTGATATTTTCATGGGAAATTTACGTTGCTTAATCAAGTTAATTTGAGCTTTGACTGTTAACATTATTTAAACGAAATTGAACGTAATTTTTAGGTGTATTTTGTACGTTAAAAGGACGTAAACTTTATAATAAAAAGTAACAGCTTGCGTGGTTTTGAACGTTATTGCAACGTAAATAATAAGGTTATATTTAACTATAATCTGCACGTTATATAAACGTTACGAGAAACAATATTTCAACTCTTTTCAACACAATAATTTTACGAGTATCTTTATTTTACCAAAAGATAATTTTATTAAAACAACATGAAAATGGTGAATCATTATTGACATAAATTTCAAGATCATAGACAATTTTTCACATCTATGATTTTATACACAAGATGAAATGTCAAATTTTTCATATTATCTATCACAATAATAGCTATTAGATATTGCTATAGGTAGTTTATGTTTATGGCGATCTTAGAAACACTTCGGCATTTCTGCACAAAATAAATCAGTATTATTTTTCAGTGTAATATTTTGTGCAGTTGAAGTAGAAAAATGTATTTATAAAAATTGTCATAATACGAACGAAAAATGAAACACAAATTCAGTTCAATTCAAATTTTTACGCCAACTTCACAATCCGAAAGGTTTCACCTAACCAATCAGTAAGCGGACATTTGATGGCTGATGTCAATTGTAATAATCGTGATTGGTTGTTGAAACCGTTGGCAGTAAGCAAGCATGATGTCAGTCGTTAGTTCCCTTTTCCGTCACGTTGTCGTGTTGTTAAGGCATGTGTCACGTGTTATGTCGCCCGCTAGTTCCGCCACCCGCCACTTGTTCGTTCGTACTTCGTATAAACGTAATGGATGTGTAATTTGCTGATGTGTGGTGTACTGGTGAAGTGGAAAATTGTCACTATTGGCAGGGAATAACTAGTGAAAAGTAAGTTTATGAAACCATTTTAAGTGGATTGTTGTACTTTAGTTGCAAGTTTATGCATTACTGTTTTATTTTCATACTAATGGTTTTCGTTGCATGTGCATGTCCAGAAAAGGTATGTAGGTAGGTTACGTCCCTATACTCGTGTATTTCAATATGGCCGTGGCATCACAGGTGCTGTAGCTCATGCTTTTTTTATTGTTTTAACTTTTTTTCAACCTCGGCTAAATTTAAGTTTGCTTTGATGCTTGTCTACGAAGAGGTAACTAAATTAAATTTTGCCCTGCTTTGAAATTACTGTAAAATATTTACTTTTTGAGTTACCAGGTTGAAAAAATGATACAGCCTTTTCGTAGAGCAGTTTACGTTAGTCATTCTAAATTTTCTGTTAAATGATGTTGAAATTCTGGACTTCTCAATTGTAAAGTGATAAATTCTGATTTGCAGTAAAAATGATTATTATCTAAACTAAAATACTTTTACTTTTCAGGTTCTCCGTACATGGCCAAATATGATATATTGTAGATATATTAAGTATTTTAAATAAATGTTTAGTCAGATGAAGTGGTATTATTATTGGTATAATTAATTTTCATTTAGAATTTAGAAGCTAACTTAAAAGCAAAAATAAAAATGTTTTTAGAAACTACTATTTCATAACTTTAGTCTCCTGGAGAAGCCCTAAAACATAATATATTGTTTTCAAGCAGTGCCAAGTGGTGGAATTTGTATAAGTGATTTCCAAAAGTGTTGCATGTGAAAATTCGTCATCATCGTATTCGTGAACATCGTATTCTAACTATCAATGTTCTATTAACGTTGAGACCAACGTTATAGAACGCTAAGATCAACGTTAATAGAAGATTGATACAGTTAGAATACGATGTTCACGGATACGATTATGACTACGTTGATCTCAACGTTATAATCTCAACGTTATAGTAACGTTGATCTCAACGTTATAATAACGTTAAGCTCAACGTTCTATAACGTTGATCTCAAACGTTCTATCAACGTTGACAAATATTTGAAATGTGTCTGAAACACGTTTCTAACACACGTTGTATTAACGTTTAGTAGCGGTTAAATACTAGTTGTTTTGCGATCAAATTCAACGTTTAATAAACTTGTTATAGAGACGTAGTATATTAAGTTATAAATAACGTTTTAAATAAAGTTATAATAAACGTTATTAAAATGTTGTAACATACGTTGAAATATACGTTGAACCGCGGGACATTCTTCCGTTGATTCAACGTCGTAATACAAAGGTTACTCAACGGTTGGTTACCGTCAATTTTAACGTTATTTTAACGTTTGTGTTCTTGCTGGGAAGCATCGTCCCATACTGTCTGTTGTGTAGATAAATTCCATATTAATATATTATAAAACAAGAGAAACAAAAAGAGTACAAAAATACGGCGACTTCTTTTTGTTGAAATCGCGTTTCTATAATTTTCCACGTTACCAATTTACCAAGTTTAAACACTATGATGGGAAAAACTTTAAATGGGAGGTTGTTCAAAACACATGGCATTGTTTAATTTACTTTAAATTACCGGCTCACTGGATTTTTCGAGGACTTAATTCATAACGAAAGACTTCCCCTACTAAATCTTTTTAATAATTTTGTTTAATAACAAAGTAATTCCAGAAGTTCTGACTAAACTCGCAATTATATCGCGGTTGTTTCAGCTGACGTATTCATAATTACAACATTTTCATTATACTACGGAATAAAATAATTATTATTAACTTAAAATAAAATTATCAAATAGTGACCGTAGAACAAACATACCGAGCATAGCCGAGTTAGCAATTTCAATATAACACTAAATAAACAGATTTCAAATCTAATTCTACCGCTTCGTTATTAAATATTATGATTAAGGATCGCTTGAGGTTGAAGGATCGGTTATGGTTCGATAGTTTAACATAAAATGAAGAAATTGAACACAAGTAACTTGTAGTAATTTTACGAAATATACAGGCTGAACCACGTTTGATTACCACTACAGAGATCTAGGAAACTATTAGAGCTAAAAGAAGACCTGGTTGAAATGGGGAAGGCGAATGAGGAAAGTAGTGCAGAATTTAATTTGGATCAATATTCCGCTGAAAAAACAATTGAATTTTGTTTCCTTTCGATTTAATTTAGAAAAAAAGTCGTCATTTTTGAGAAACAGCTGTAACTTTTGTATTTGTGGTCCGATCGGAAAAATATCCAACCATTTTCTTTGGTTTTCCGAAGGCTTTACAGTAGCGTAGTTAGATATTGTTTTTAGTTAATAGTTTCCGAGAAAATAACAGTAACTTCATTTTTTCCTATGGGTACCATATTGGTGCCAAAAAAGACATAATTAACATCAAGTAATTTAAATAATTCTAATAACGTAAAAATATATGTGATGGCTTCATTTTTATTTGGCTAAATATATGTCTTCACTATGAAACACCTGCACAGCACTGAGAAGATCTAATAGATCGAAACAGCTGTAGTTTGGTTTAGGACTGGTTGACACTCATGGGGAGGGGTACACATCTATATATTAACTTAGTATATATCCATTAACTTGGTATATATGTATGTATATAACTTAGTAGTCCATTAACTTAGTATATATGTACATAAATGGATGGCTTTAGAAACTTGAATCCTCTAAATATGTAAATAAATATGTTACCACTGCCAATAAATAATGTAAAAGGTCCAATCACTAAAGGACTAGTGCGTTCTGAATAAGGAAGTAATTTTTGCTACCATACATGGTTCTTGTAAAACTTTACGATGCCACTTTCGTTAATTCGATAAAAGGATCATTTATAAAATTACAAAAGGTTGAGGAAACTTCCTTAAACTTTGATATAAGAAGTTTGTAGCTGCTCCAAAAATAGAAGCTATAGGGATGAGGCGAAATATAGAGAAACACATATTGTACATGTGTATTATAGATATCAAGAAAAGGTAGATTTTCAATACAAATTAATTGCGATTATTTTTGGCTATGTTATGTTTAAATGAAGATTTAGATCTTAACTGGAAATAATTTATAGTGGATAAATGAAAATACCATCAGTAAGTCCTCTACGTATACGTACGGTTTTAGAATTGTGTATCTGTCTATTGCAAATCATGTGAATATTTCATTTACTATCTACAAATTCATATAGTATTAAATAAGTTATAAATCATAAAACCTGTAAAAATTTGTTTCGCACTTGGCTACGGCTCAAGGCTAATAATTATTAAAATATAAACAGATTTAATCATATTCTTAATTTGTCGATTTCCCAGCACGCCCTCTTTTTAAAAGGTAGAATATTTCCTAAAATAATTAAAACGCACAAATAACCTTTTCCACAAAGCTGACTAAACACAATGATTTGCAAACAATAATTCCTGGGAACAACAATAATTATTTCATTTCGCGTAGATGTTCCCGAAAACACCAATTAGTTTAGGAAATTATACAGCGGCTTTTCGCATTTTCTTCATTGGCGAGTGGCGATAATGAAATCGTGAACCGTATTGGAAATTTCAATTCCCTGTGTTGCTGACTAATTGATAATAATAAATACAAAGGAAATTAACGAAGTCGATTAATGCCCTTCAAAATTTAGGCCTTAAATTCGATTTGAGGCAGAGATGTAATTCCTTGCAATTTAATACAATTTGAAAACCGAATCTAAACTGCTCTATTATTAATTGTTTCAGTTTCGCCACTTTCATAATCATTTTCGGAAAGTGTACTGTAATTATTAAAATAGGTATTTTGGGCTTATAATATAAGTACATTTGACGTAATTTTACATGTTCAACCTAAAACTGAAACCATCTAAAAACATCAAAAGTAAAACACGGTAAAACACATACCTGTGTGGTGGTGGTTACCCGTATGTATTTAGAATTAATTGAATTCTAGACCACCAAATTCGTTTCAGAAACCTGGAGACTTTATTACAGTTCTATTGTCACTACGCAAAATATTTATTTGCAAAAATGATAAACAAGCTAACATAGGCTAGCAAGACATGCAAAGTTAGTACGCGTCGTTCTACCGAGCGGTCAAACAGTTTTTGCTTGGATGACTAATACGCATTCTTTGTCCATCCACCCAGTGCCGCCGCTCGGAATTTTAATAATTCCGATTATAAAAAATGTACTTAGGTACAGGGTTTGTTTCGCATAGGAAAATACTCCTATATATTATGAATTTAAATCAAATTCTGTGAGGCATTGTTTTTAGATAAAAACATAGAAACCGAACTGCTTAAGTGATATATACTAGTACACCTATACCAGTCACAATTCACATTAAATAAACCGATAAAAATAGTCTTATTCATGATTTAACTGATGATGAACTTTAAATGTTCTTCTTAAACAAATATCATTGGCAAATATTAACGTTTCCGAAAACTTCTATTTTACTTTTCTCTGAGACTTTATGAATTGAGTCTAACATTTTGTTGAAAATTTGATTAGAACCTTCTATGTTCTACCTACGCTACTCTAGAAGGGATAGAAATCTTAATAGGAAGGGGATAGGGATCTGAATCACTACTTAAAGGGTTATTTAATTAAAAATATTGCTCAAAACAGGTAGACTTGAAACAGGAACAGCAAAAACTTCTCTAAAGATCTAAATTCTCTTATACAAATTTCAACTCTGTATAAAGAAAAACCTTTGTTTTTACCCTTTCCTAGGACACTCATATAAGAATGTAAAATTAGAGGTTAGAAGAATGTAATCGATTCAGTATTTTCTTAAATCAGCTACTCTTTTGGTATGAGTCTGCAGTTTATAATAATATTTTCAGAACATCCATACCAGCAATTGTATATGAATCGGACTATAAGTTGGCCATCTTCCATCTGAAAAGAGCTATTGAATAATGCATCAGCTGGCATAAAATTAATAGCTGCGCCAGGTGCAAAGAGATTTTTATTGCGACATAAAATATATATGGACACGACATAATGTACTGTAAGCTTTTACATGCAATTATCCAGAAATTATTGTGGCATTTTCAGAAAATATCCAATGCTAATTTTCTGTTCACCGTCCAATTTGTTCTTTCTACTTTCAATTAAAATAGAAAACCAATTTAGACTGAAAATTATTTTTCATTATTGGTACTCCGCCTTGACAGGCTTTTCCTGAATGTTTTATTCAGTGACAAGGGCTTCCTGCAACATACCGTTTAATGTCGTTATACTGGAATATTCGATAATTTGGTTTGTTTGCATAGTATGGAATATTAAAGGAATTTTCTATTTATGAGACCGATGCCACCGATGCTACCTATCATTTTAAGTGAATGAAAGTTTCGATATTTAATAATTACAAAACAGAAATTCCTAAGAACATCTCTTACATATACCGGGTGAAATAGAAAAGTGTCTCGTCCCTGTATCACTTTTATTTTTGAAGATGTTATCTAAATTTAGAGATTACTTAATAGCAAATAACTATGAATAGTCATTCATAGTTATTGATAGTCAAGGACATCATTGGGTCTTCCATCTGCAAAAGCCTTATTTAAATAAGGACTAAAACAAATCAAGCTAAAACAGCTATTCTCCTGGCTATATTCCGCACCGAGTGCTGAATTACAAAGCAAAATTTGCCGTATTTTGTCTAACACAATTAGAATCAAAATACAAGGATTCGGATTGCAACGAAAACTACGAGGAAATACTAAGACCACATATCGTAGGATGTCACTAATTGCAGGCCGGTTTCGACCTTTTTATGATCTCATGAGTGCAATATAAGTGAGCATACCACGAATGCGAAGACCTGAGTATTTGGCACAATAGCTAAGTTTTGCGTACGCAAGCCCTATTGGCGCCACCTCTTGATAGTTCTCGCAACACAATCCAAATCAATCTTATGGGGAATAATCCAATACAATAAACAGGGTGTAGACACTAGTTCTACTACTTGACATGAGATCATAAAAAGGTCGAAATGGATCTGAAATTTATAATATGTGTAATTTGTGTGAAATATGTATTTAAGGCAATACGAATGTGATGCAACCATTTCAGGTTTCACCAGAAGTGGCCCCAACTTTTAAAAGTTAAGTGTAACAGCCTGTACTTTTTTATATATTTGGATTCAGCGTGATTTTTTGTACCTACAAGCGGTATTATTTCCTATTTTTGAAAGTTGAATGTTCTAAATTTTCATCTAGTGATATGATTCTTCAAAATAGCTTCCTATCAAACTAAAAGTCAACCGAAAAATGTTATATCAACAATTGAATCTTCCGGATTCAACTGCCTTACTTCTTACTTAAAATCTTATTTATCTTACTGCCTGTTAAAAAAGCAAAAGATGTTGATATTTTGAGGAAAATCTGAAAATTAATCATCTATCTTTGTAAGTGGGTCTTGGATAATTTGAAAATAATGTCATTGTGGAAAATAGGTGATAATATCAAATATTCCTTACTTCGTAGAAATAGCTTTTCTAGAAATAGCTTAACTTTTTTGCAGAATTTTTTCCAATAAATTTTAAATAATGCTTTTACGTTTCTCCAACATATTATATCTTTCTTAGGAACTCTACATCATGTTTGTCTTCCGCGAAGTATCGCTTCATCTAATTAAAAACCACATATTAGCTTACATCTTCATTATTATTATTATTAATTGTGACAACTTCAGGATTAAAAATAAAATATGAACACTAAGCTTTATTTCTGATAACAATTTAACGTACCGGAGTGCCGCAATTATGTCATTAATTGCGGCACTGTCATTAAATCATTTGTGGTTTTATAATGAAAAAGGTTTTTCTCGTAATCTTCACCTACAACAAATTATATATTATTCAAATTATTTCTGTATAAGATGATACTTCCTTATTTGCGGTCAACCATCATTAATTATAATATAGGTAACAGTCTTTAGTACGTAATAAATTTATTTGGAGAACGATTAAATGTAGTTAGGAAAGCATAATGGTCGGTTTGTGCATTTTTTGTGTAGTTGGGATTGAACATTTACGACTAAAGGTTTTTCAATGCGCAGATAAAACTGTCTGCTAACAATTAAGGCTAACTGACAGTTCCAACCAAAACTTCTATTAACTCTAGAAGCGTTTTCCAATCTAAATTTATCTGGTGGCTAAGTAACTCTCTGTTAGCAGAATATTGTGTAGGTTGGCAAGAGTGACTATTAGATATTTTGTTATTATTGGTTAATTTTCTTCAGACTTTTACCCTCTACTCAATTGTCGTTAATTGTCAACAATGCGAAACTTAGCTTATATTTATAATACTAAATTCTAATGTCTGTTTTGTTATTACCGGCGCTTTGTGTGAGAGAATCAAATAATAATTGGTGAAAATATATACAGTGTTAATCAGAACTTAGCCATAATAAAATTTGGGGATGTTCAACATACATGTAGAAATGTGGTAGTGCAAAAAAAATTTTTTTGGCGGCTTCTGAAAACTATTTAAAAATTTTTCATTGCACGCCGCTGGATACTGGTCCACTGTAATGGAGTGACCTTGGGACTGACAATGCAAACTGGCTAGCACGAAAAAAACTTCGGAAGTTCTGAGAGTATACCGACACCCGGCGCAAAAAATATTTGCAGCGTTTTTACTTTAAAATAAACTTAAAGCTAGATAGATGTGACCAAAGTGACGTGTCTTTAAAATGAATAAAATTTTGTTACACTAATTTTGAAGAATTGCGCTACTTGATTACTAGGTATTAGAAACATAAAATTTATAAAGAATTTGCACATACCTTGTTACAAAAGCTGTTCGAAAGAATATTCCTTGACTTACACATTTTGAGCACGCCTTATCCAATTTTGCCGCACTAAACCGAATATTCCTCCTGGTTGCTGATCTTGTAAACGCAAATTATTAAGTAAATTGGGGATTTTCAGCATTTTGCTGCAACAACCACTCACAAAACCTAACTCGTAGTTGATAATCCACTGGTAACAGTCCATTAAGTCAGCATTACTGTACACATGAGCCATTTTGATAATTTTACAGTTTAACACTCCTACGATAAATAAAACACCGGCACACAGAGAGTACACACATAGACTGATGACTGAATAGACAATAGAGATATTATCCCCACTCCAAGTCTATTCGCCCAGGCGTTCTAGGTACAAAAAACGTGTTTACTTTGCTTACCACATTCTTAGGAATGTGGTATATCAGATTGTCGTTGAAGTACAGTTGCCCATCTACGTAGTCCTTTATAATGGTATAACTTTAAACATTGTCTACGGGAATTCCTAAGACTTTTATTATAAATTTTTTTGGTGATATCGATTTCTTATTTAAGGATGCACATATCCTCAAAGTTTTAGAGATAAGTTCTGAATAACCCTGTATGTAAGTGAAGTACCTATATATGGTTTCAATTTAGTTCTCAATTTGCTCCAAAATTCGGAGAACTGTTTCCTTTTTTAAGCGAAATCTAATAAAGATATCCAAGTCGTTGTATTATTCAAAAGTAATCCTTCTTTCCTTAACTGCGTGGGTCTTCTTTCACAATTTAAGAACTCCACCATAAATTCAGCCTCATCTCTCAAAAGATTAAAAACTTCTATTTTCAAATTGAATATTATCTTTTAAGATCATACCTAACAAAATTTGTAATAATTAAAATCACTGTCACTATTGACAATAAATAATTAAGTTATTATTCTCTTAATTGGAAGTTAATATGCAAACAGGCACTTTTGGAGAATTTGCTAAATTGATAGGTACTTTGACTGGCAGTTATCAGTGCACAGTGGTTTGATAAACGCTTTAACTGTCAGCTAGTTCTAAAATGATAGTTATCAATCCTTAACCGTGCATTGAAAAACCGGCCCTACACAGAAACCAACCGCTTTATTCACTAAACACCAAATCTGTGCATGTGTCTCAATACATGTTTCGATGAAAAGTTCAGTCGTCTTAACCTTATGTTAACATAATTATTGAAACTTATATAAAATGTGTTCTTACACTTTTGTAAACGTTCTTGAATTTAAATATTACTTCAACTTTTATTCGAAGAAAACTAAGGACGTTCTTTCAAACTTTATTATAAACTCTAAGCATGGAAACAGAAATATATGGTAATTTGTTTATAATTTGCAATCATAAAATCGTGACTTAATAGTTTATTTTGGGTTTAAAAATGCTTTAATAAAATTAATATATTTTGTTGTCGAGTTTTGTTTAATAACGATGACTATAACTTTTTATCAACGATAAAAGTTGAAGAATGTTAGTAACTTTGAATTTAAAAGGTCTTTGAAATTTAATGAAGATATTTAAACTTTCGAAAATAATTTGTTAAAAAAAATCATGTACCTAAGAATAAGGAAAAAGAGTATGAAACCTATGATTGTAATAATAATATATACAAACAGTTTTACACAAATCACGTTGTGTCTTATATTGTTTTATGGGTATTTCCATATAATAAATAAAAAAATATTAAATTCAAAACTGCAAAAATAATATAATTAATTTATAAAAAATACAAAACATATTAATTATAATTTATTGACCAAAAAGATACAGAATCCCTATGTGTATCTTTTTGGTCAATTAAATTATTATTATTATTATGTTGTGTATTTTTTGTAAATTATTTATATTATTTCTTATGGTATATATAATATGGTATGACTAATAATAGTTTATATATAACTAAGTACACTTTATTTATATATACAGTCTGTCCATAAAGTAACACCCCCCCGCTGTTAACTTTTGAACGAATCGAGTCAGAGAGTTTCTATTTTAATACAACAAATTTTGAACAAATATTTATTAAAACAAAAAATAAAACAATTAAATAAGTTATTCAAAATGTTGTCCATTGACTTCTTGGCACATAAAAAGTCTACTTTGAAATTCTTGCCTGATATTTCCTAAAATTTCTGCAGAGATATTTCCACACATATGTGTTAGACGTTGCTGTAGTTCGTCGATATTTACTGGAGAAGTTCTGTAGACTTTTGACTTCAAATATCCCCATAAGAAAAAATCAAGAGGAGTTAAGTCCGGGGAACGAGCCGACCATTCTATCGGGCCCCTTCTGCTAATCGATCTGCCTGGGAAATGGTTATTTAAAAAATCGGTAACAGATCCATAGAAATGAGATGGGTCCCATCTTGTTGAAAAACAATAATTTGAATGTTATTGTCTGCTATTCTTTCTATCTTTGGAAAAATTTCCACCCGCATGATTCTTAAGTACCGCTCTCCTCTTAAATTTTCTCTTAAATCTATCAAATCTATCAAATCGTATAACTTAAAAAATTAAGAAAAAAACATGTAGAAACTTTCAAACACTCTTAAATTAAACGCTAAACTACTTTCTCGAACCTTATTGACGTTTCAGTGACAGTGGCAAGCAAGGTAAGGAGACTTGATAAAAGCAAAATTTTTAAATATCGTTAATACAAACGCTTGTAACTATAGAACGGATAACTCGATTGCCATTTTTCAAAAACGAGAATGTAGAGAATTGAATTACCTTTTAAATGAGGTGCAACACGGCACACTTTGCCATTTAAAAAAATTGAGTTGACAGCGCCCGTGGCGCCATCTTTGAATTTGAAGAATTGAATTTATCGTCAGTATCAACTTCATTTTACATGATTCACCCTGTATTTTGTTAAAACTCTCTAACTCGATTCGTTTAAAAGTTAGCAGGGGGGTGGGTTACTTTATGGACAGACTGTAAGTTCATAATACGATTATATAACAATTACACAAAAAAATAAGAAAAGTAATTTTTACTATTAAAGTAAGTAAGTAAGTAAGTAAGTAAGTAAGTAAGTAAGTAAGTAAAATACTTTTGTTTTATCCTATCTAGCTTGATGTTGACATTGTAATATGGATACTTGATTATACCACTAGAATTACTATAAAAATATGTAAAATAAGCTTGACTCGGTTGACTTTTCACTTTTCACTTTTGAAGTCGTTTCAAGTTCCGACAAACACCATAAATTCATTATATTTGGTACAAATCTAATCGATACGGTATTGAAGGTCATCCTGAAGTGGAAAATAATCCTAAATCGTTAATTTGCTTTACATGTTGAAGGACTTTAAAAGCTTATGTAGAAACATTTATATTAGAGTCGATATAAATTTATGTTTACACTACCCAATGTTATTAATATTAGATTGGAGGTATTCAGTCACAAAAACGATGCTTATTCACGAAATTGAAAGACTGTCTGTTGACTGTGTAATGTTGACTTAATGTATATAAGGAAACTTTCGTTTGAAATATAGCTGAAGACTAAATAAAATGAATACTCATAGTGTTATCCAACCAACAGTCTTATATATAGTATATATTTTGTACACAGGGAATATAGCAGGTTCTCGGAATGTAGCAGGTTCCATAACCATCAGATCGTTATAGAGGCTGCTATAATAATATAATGAGTGAACTTGCTCGGCACTGCTAAGCCTCTTATGCGTCGAAACTTTTAGTATCACGTGACCATGCAACATCGTCCGTTTTGAAATTGAGAACAGACACACTTTATTGGCAACATTTGCAAAAATGTGTCTTCAATTTATACTTGAGAAATAAACCAATGATATCTACATAATAATAATTGCTATAAAGAATAGTTTTACATAATGATATTCACTTTTAAACCAGTCTTTATAATTGTACAAGAAATTTCCATAATATCTGATGGCAAACGACAATGAACTAAGACGTTGAATACATGAAGTGGACTATATAATATTGTAGATTACCAATTCCTAATACGCTGATTAGGGAATTCCTCGAATTTAATTTAAATGGCCATTTTCAATTGACAGCAATGTATCATTCATATTATCTTTACATGTATAAATTATTCAGGTACGTAACCTGTATATTCAGGATTAAGTGTAGGTAATACCCAACTGTTTGTTAATTCTCAAGCCATTAGTTTCGCCTAGTCAAATACCGCACGCGACGACAAAGAAGAAACAAAAAACTCATAGGCGGTGATGTGCAGAATGAGTCGATTTACCATATTAATAAAAAAAGTCTCTAAATGTAAGAAGAAATGATTATTTTTTATCAATAAGGAGCGATTGAATTTTCATGTCTAAAATATTTCCACAAAAGTGGACTTTCGAAATTGTTTTTTAAAGAATGAAATAGTTTAAGGGTACACAGTGAGTTCATAAAAATTCCGCATAAATTAATTATTTTGAAAATGGTAAAGTTTTTGAAAAATTGCTCGGACACGTCGATTTTCTTTTCTTTTTACACTTATTTCACATATATTAAATTTTTTACAGGGCGACTCAATGATATACAATTTAAAATATTAAATATTTTAAATTGAACACCCAGGACTGTTTTACATATTTGGAAAGAACTCTTTTTTACGAATACGATCATATAAGGTTTTATGGGTCTATCTCTAATAATAAGTGAGATATGCCCAAAAAAGTGTATCACAAGAGCGTTGTGTTGGAGAAAGACTGTGCGAAAGACGAATCGATATTCTCTTTCTACAACATCGCTCTTATGATACACTTTTTTGGGCATATTATCTCACTTATTATTAGAGACAGAGCCTTATATGATCGTATTCGCAAAAAAGAGTTCTTTCCAAATATGTAAAATAGTCCTGAGTGTTCCATTTAAAATATTAAAGTTTATATCGACGTAGCTTCATTGAGTCGCCCTGTAAAAAATTTTATATATATGAAACAAGTGTAAAAAGAAAAGAAAATGGTAAGCCTCTCTTTTTTGGGACACCCTATATAAATTCTAATAAAATAAAAATGTGTCCCCTTCAAATAAAAATCGACCTGTACGAGTATTTTCCATGCAAACCAATCGTTTGACAGATAATCGAGGATAAAACTTTTTGTCGACTCACCCTGTATCTTTTACTTTATATTTTGCTCTTTCATCATGCTTTTGAATACACCTACTTTAAAATTACAGATTGAATCGTCAACCCTTACATCAATAATCTTGTGAGAGGGTGCTATAACTAAATTTGAAAAAATGTGCAGAGTAGTTCATTGAAAATAAAAATATCAATGTATATTGATAGGCAGACAGGACCGATAGACAGGACGTAGCATAAAAATTAATATTAATTTCAAACGGCAGAATGACACATTGTATATAAATCGAAATCTTAATTATTGCATATAAAAAATTACGTAGCTCCAGAGTTTTCAATACCGTTAACTCGTCTTTACATACCCTATATAGTACTTCTTCGGGGGACATAGACCATTAAATACTCGCTCCTGTTGTTACTGCTACACATACTTCGCTACATATTAATCAATTATTCATTTGAATGAGGTCGACATCATCGCACAATCAATCATACGCTTTTGCCAAATTAATATACGAACAATATTACGTTTCAAATAATGATCAAATATAGCAATATGCTAATGACACACTTAAATAAATAATAGTCGTAATATTTTAAAAACCACAAAGCACTTCCAATGGGTAAATTGCGGTTATAAACATACAGTTGAGAATCCATTATACGACAGGTTATTGTGTTGTATATACTCGTAAAATTAATGCGTGCTTTGAGGTAATATAACTCATTTGTGAACAAGCTTACAAAACCCAATAAAATGTAAATCATTATTACTAGAAATTTTTATGTCTGGGAATCCAGTAATTAAATATATCTCTTTTATTACCTCTCCTTTTTTTATCGATATATCCGGCTGTCTAACAAACCTATAATAATTCCTAACGTATATTATTTGAAATACGAAATGTTATCTGATATTAGCCTTGTTTATAAAGGATACAGGATACATCTACAATACATGTTCATTGCCAAACTTTCAAGCAATTTCCAAAAGCATCCAGCTGCCTGGAATTTGTTACGTTCCTAATTAGTCCTAGCAATTTAAGACTAATTAGGAACGTAACAAATTCCAGACAGCTGGATGCTTTTGAGAGTTTGGAAATTGCTTAATGTAAAAATAGTATAAATGGTGACAGAGGGCCAATCCCATATAGCCCGCTTTATTGGTTACTAAATCACGGTTCACTGATCCGTCGCGGCGGTTCACTGATCAGTCACTATGGTTCACTTAGCTGTCGCGGCAGTTCACTAAACCGTAGAAATAGTTTAGGTATGAATAGGATACAATGTTAGCATAGTTTTTATCATCTCCAGATGATGCCAACTTTGTTGGTGAAACGCGCGTCGAGTGCAGTATAGTGTTTTGGTGTTCTGTGGAAAACTATACCAGTGTTCTCTTAATACGTGTCAAAATAGAAAGATACTGATGAACTTTGGCTAACTTTTTGACTAAGTCAATTAATTATTTTTTGTACAGTGAATGTTTCTGAAAAACTTTAAAAGTAGGGGGTCTTGTGCAAAACGAATTTGATAACCATTATTATCTTTTGATATATATTTTTTATTTTTTAAATTTAGTTTTGACTCCTTGAAAATATGTAGGAGATAAAACACATTGGTGATACACCCTGTACATGAAAAACAATTAAAAAATGGGTATATTTATATATATGTAGACAGTTCCCTTCTATAAAATTACTAACATGTTCGAATAAAATCCGTTTTAAGATCTGTAAAAAGCGATACCCTATTTTGTAGTAGTTAATAAATTATTTATGAAGTAGTGGAGAACTGTATAAATATGTTATGATATTGATTCATCAGCCATAAAATATGAGGAAAGGCTGTTTTGTACATTTGTTATTTAGGAGATGTGGTTCGACCAACAAAGAGTTAAAAAAACCTAAGAATATTTTATTTATTCTGGTGAATTGTTTACCGAGTATACAAAACAGTATTGTTTGATTTTAAATTGCAAATATGTGTAAAGACCAATAAAAATACCAATAATATAATCAAACCATTTGATATCATCTTCAGTCATTTGATTGGATTATTTGATTAAGTTTTGATCATATCTTCAATACTCCTAAGGATAGAATCATTAATTTAAATACTATAAGCGTATTCCTGAGACAACGCTTTCTAAATATGAACCAATGTACAAGGTGTTCCGACCAAAATACGCCATGCTCTATGGGTAATACCTCAATATCAATGTTTCCGTAGATGTATGCAATACTAATATAAATAAAAATATTCACGTTAACCGCCTCGGTAGCAGAGTGGGCCAAAATTTCTCGGTCACACTGCCTTATATGGTCTGGGTTCGAGGCCCAGCCCCGGCACTGGCAATATTGGTAGATATAGGGTGTTTGTTTGCGTTTTTCAATGTATAACCCCCTGCCAAACAGCTTTTGGGTTTGGATTTGGATTTGAGTCTTTGTCTAATTCATGTGTTTTTTTAATGGTTAATAATTAACCATGAATACAACAATTTTTTAAACATCCTGTACACCAACATCCAATGTTTAATTCAATGTTAAGAAGGTGCAATTTCCTTTTATTTATTAAGTTAAGCATTTTATGAAACAATGGACTTCAATTATCAATATATCACCCTGTCTGTACGTCTGTATATCTTTTATGCATCAGAATACCATAAAATATCATCGTTTACAGCTTCATAATAAATATTTAAACTTCAGATTTAATCACCTATTTTGTTAATCGTTAAAACAATTAACGTTTCCCAACTTGTGGTATTTTTAACTATTGCAAGTATATACGATTCGTAAGAGAAGTCTTGCCGCCGAAACACATACGGTATCATCGTGGAATACCCCAGTTACATCACTTACATCTCGCGACTCTCACCCGACTTGACCAAATAACAGTTTCACGATATAAATCCAGTCAGTCGCCGTATATTTATTGCATTCCGACCTGTTTTTGTTCAGTCGTCGCCGAAAAGTCACTTCATCGGCCACTAAAAATGAATTGTGGCTGCGCGGAACCCTACATAGGCCCACCGCTCGATAATACGTGCGGAGGTGGAGCCTTTCTTCTGTTCATGACCTTACTTGACACATTTATCCGGAAAAAGTGCGACATATCCGAGATTTGCCAGCGAATAGTTCCTAAACAAACTCCAGACGCTGAATATGATTTTGTGGTGATAGGGGGCGGAAGTGGAGGTGCCACAGCTGCGGGAAGACTCTCTGAAATTCCCAATTGGAAGGTGTTACTTATAGAAGCGGGAAATGATGAACCTCCAGGTTCGCAAGTGCCCTCCATGGTAGTCAGCTATCACGGAAACCCTCACATAGATTGGAACTATAAAACAGAACCCGAACCTGAAGGCTGTCAGGGATTTCCGGAAAAAAGGTGCTCATGGCCTAGAGGAAAGGTCCTTGGAGGATGCAGTGTACTCAATGGTATGATGTATACCAGAGGGACGCCAAAGGACTACGACAGGTGGGAAGCAGCGGGTAACAAGGGGTGGGGTTACAAACATGTTTTGCCGGTGTTCAAGAGTTTTGAGGACAATCAGCAGATTGGTACCCTAGTGGATCCGGAATACCATGGCAAAGGTGGGCCGTTGACGACTGCGAGGTTCAAGCATCAGCCTGATTTGGCGTTCGATATACTCAAGGCAGCAAAGGAAATAGGATATAATGTAGTGAATGATTTGAATGGAAAGGAGTATTCAGGGTTTACAATTGCACAAGCGAACACCAGGTAAGTTCTCAATATATTTTGTTACGAATTGAAGATCGGATTTTTTCGATTTTGTTACTAATTGAAGATCGGATATTTTCGATTTTGTTACGAATTGCAGATCGGATTTTCGATTTTGATACGAATTGAAATCGGATTTTCTCAACAATATCAATGCTAATATGTACTTTACGTTCCTATTTATAGTTATAAATAGTCAGTTTTCTCAAATTAATTTATCAAATTAAGTAATTTGATAAAACTTCATTTTTCTTGTAGCTAAATTTCGTTACTTGTCTGTCTGCCTATCAATAACTTTAATAAGGTATATTCTTATGATATAGATACTTATAGCTTTATATGGTGATAGCTTTAAACGATAGCTGACGTATTTACAAATATCTAATTTATTGTTATAATAATAAAAAATAAGTGATCAAATTAAAGTGCTTGAAGTACTTGCAGTTACAACCCCCCTTATACTTTGGTAACATCTACATATACCAATATTCATGTTGGAAAAAAATGCACGATGAAGGTTTTGATTTATAAATAAATTGGTTGTATTTCTATATTTTTTTTTTATCTATTTATTGAAAAATAATTTACTGTTCCAAAAGAAGTAAAATATGTATTTTAAATAAAACAGCTTTCAAATAAATTTGAATTTACGAAATTGTAAATTAAATTGATGATATAAAGAAACATGCTGGGTGTCCGTATTTCAAACTTAAGCATAAAGATCTCGGTTATTTTAAAAGATACGAACTCGGTTAAATTGGTTCAAAGTTGCGGAATTTAGTGCACATTTATATTCTAAAACTAAATTCGAAGTACCTCTGGATGTGAAACGAAGGAACGAAATCTCAAGTAGATTTTCAAGATTTTTGAAATAAACTGAAATTTTGTATTTTCTTTTTTCCCAAATATTCCATTTATTATTACAACCACTGTTCTAATTTTTAAATATATCATTGAAACAAAAATTTTCACAAGAGTCGTCATTTTGATTCGACTTTTCCTTTTTTTCGTTTGGGCCTCATATTGGCCCTATTTTCATATGGTTGTATAGAGCTCTCAAGTCTGAAATCAGCGATATGCCGCATTTGACATTTGAACAAAAAATGGCGATTCTAGATCAAAAAAATAGTTTTAACAAGCGTGCTGTAGAAATAATATAAGCATAGGCAGAAAAAATATACAAAGTATACCTGGTAAGTAGTACATAGTTAAATTTTCTTCAGTTTAGATAATTAGAAGTTAAATCAGAAACAGCAATGTCTTTTCAGGACATTTATTTTTTGTATTGTGACACGATTTAAAAGGATAATAATAACTTATAAACAATTTACAAGTTGTTCACCATCTAGGTACTTCTAGTAAGATAAAACCAGAATTGTGATATATGATTGGATTATTATTAAATAACAACTTTAAATTATATAGTGATAATAACAGCGTGGTCCTTTAAAAAAAATGAAAAAGTCCCGTTAGGTATTCTTCGAAATCTTATACATACATTTATATTTTTTTAATTCAAATTAAGGTTCAAAAACTAAATTATTAATTTTGTTAGGACAACTTGAATACTAGAGGTTTCCTGTAATAGTCAATAACTCCCAGTGCCCGAAACATATTATCGCTAGAATTTTTAGAAGGGATTTCTGGAATTGTAATACAGGGTGGATACAGGGTGTTTCATTTTAAAAAATTAGACCTGACCTGGCCTGGTTTAAGCACTGTAATTGGTTTAAAGTAAACGTTTGTAAACGTTTTGGTCGAATTTTCGAAATTCGGTAACACCGTTTAAATTTTTTTATACTTAATATTACGTAATTATATTATATAGTACATAAAATTATATAATACAGTACCTAAAATTATAATTTTCTTACGAAAATTAAAGATCAAAAACTTAATTATTGAGTTTATTAGCACGATTTGATGAATATAGACTGTTTCCTGAAGGTGCATAATTCCGAAACGGTGAGCCACATATCCATCATATTATATATCGTCGGATTTGTATTTCCAAGGGCTTTCTGAAAATATAATAATATATAGGG
This sequence comes from Pogonocherus hispidulus, assembly GCA_963924545.1. Taxonomy (NCBI): domain Eukaryota; kingdom Metazoa; phylum Arthropoda; class Insecta; order Coleoptera; family Cerambycidae; genus Pogonocherus; species Pogonocherus hispidulus. The sequence goes on from OZ004693.1 coordinate 84,119,226, forward strand.
TGTTCCCTTTAAAAAAGTAGATAAGTTTATCGCCTTGTATATAAATAGATCATAAATTTTAAGGTATTAAAAAATTTAAGATTCCTTTGATATAAACAATTTCATATAATCTTTTTCCATGGAACTTTTAGTTTCTGAAATAAAACATAGGCCCATTAAACAGGCTTACAATATAATGTATCTAATATCACAATACAGTTCATAATCTCTTCGAATCAGTTGGATCACCGCAAATATCGTTTTGAGGACAAAATAAATCTTCATTTCAAATTTTTAATTTCTGGTAACCTTTTCAATACAGAATCTAGGAATGAGCGACCCAATATTTAGAGCATTACTTTCTGCTACCACGCAACTTTCTGCAACTAATTATTAAGTCTAACAAAGTCATTATTGTATAGGTAATGTAAATTCTCATACAGTTGGAAGTATCTCTAAAAATAGGTATATTATTGATTTTGCTTTTACTAATTTATAATAATCGCACTTTTTGCTCAAACTTCACATAGTCCAATTACCAATGGAGTGTGTGTATTTCAATATTTAATGGAAAACCTTGTAAGTCTACCTTGTTCTAGAAGTTTTGTCTCTAAATAAGAAATATCGCGTGCTGTAAACGTTTGCATTGGATACTTTTTTATTTATTCCATAAAGTAAATAAAAATCAGCAAAAAATATTATGGTATTATATAGATACCACAACATTTTCTCTGTACAATAATTATTTTTTTATGTGCTTTCAAAATGAGGACTTAAAACTTTTAAACGTACATTAGCCTTCATTACAAATAGGAAATGTAATGCAGATTTATTAATAATTATTGAGCTAGTAAAGTACCTTTGTATAATCATCGAATGTAATTTGCCTGGTAAATGGTGTTTCTGTCGGCAATAAAATCGATTTATAGAAGAATTAAACACCCTACTGCGTATTTTTTACAAAAAATAGTCACAGCAGCTCCGACTTCGATAAGGGCAACTTTCAAACAATGATCCAACTTAGAATAAATTAAAAATCTGTAAGACATCCAAATATACAGTGTATCCCAAAATGATGGAACAATAAATGTAAAAATTGTCTTTTATTGTCAATTGTAGCATATATTGATTATTTCATGGCCTTCTGTACTTTAGACAAGTACAAACCTATTATATTACCAGTACATACCATTATACCGTACGTATGTACGTATATTACCGTACCTGTACCCTTATCCTTATGGTACCATATTCACTTTAAAGCTTTTTTCCCTCAAAAAAAAATCAATAAATACCTACGTAAAAAATGAACACCTGGATAAACACATAAAATTCAACAGATTACCTTAGGTATAACGTGAATTGTTTTAGCTCAGATTCTTTCGTTGTTAAATTATTTCGAAAATGCTTGCCAGTTTTAGCGAAAAACGGATAATTGAAATTTTAATTATGATTATATGTGGAGTTAAAATCCGTAGTCAACAGGAAATATGTGCTATTTCACCATAAGTATCTAGACCAGAGAATTAGTCCAGCTACAATAAGTAAAACATCCACAGAGTTTGAAAGAACCGGAAGTATAAAAGATTTTGCTGGATCAGGAAGGCGAAGAACATTAAGCGATATGACCATCAAAATGTGATCAACTTTATGGGTACTTTACCTAGTTTATCTCACCGTTACTGAAAATCCTCACTCATCCATTAGATCTACCTCAGCCAACTTCAACTATGGGTAGATGACACAGCCAGAAGATTAGAGTTTTGGGAGGAAATTAGAAATTTATTTGAAAGACAACTCAAAAAATCGCATAATTTTCACTGACGAAGCAACTTTTTGGTGAAACGGAATCATGAACAGGAAAAATATTAGGTTTTGGAGCCCAGAATATCCTCACTTGATGCAAGCGAAACATATACAACGCCCACAAAAAGTGAATGTTTGGGCTGGAATAATAAGAAATCGCATATTCGGCAAGGCAATTTGACAGTTTTGCGTTTTGAGCTAACTCCAACCGGGGAATAAATTTTTCCTAACCATAATGAGTACGACATGCCTCCTAGTGATGTCTGGTTCCAACAGAATAGTGCAGTTCCATACATTCTGGCCTCGATGTAAGAAATTGCCACCAGGAGAGGGTCACCACTACGCTCCCCTGACTTAACTCCATTAGATTTTTTGAGGGATTATCTAAAAACCAAAGTGTAACAGACCAGATACTATCGAAGGATTGAAAAATCATATCAGAGGGGAAGTTCGAAACATAACACTAACTTATATTCAAAATGTAATTAATCAATTTGATCACCTAATTGGGCATTGTCCAGATAATGGGGAACCCTTTGTATATTTAATGTAATAAAATAAATATTAGTAGGTACTAGTATTTGTGAATTTCTAGGGATATTTTTAGGAATAATGTATTCTAAGGTATTTAATTTACCATTTTCTTTAGAACTACGATTCAGGAATTCAGGAAAACTACGATGATCCTCTACAGTGGTTTGTAAATGAAGAGTCGTTTTTTGTAGCCTAATTACCGAAATTGCTCCCGGTATCGTGTTTTAAAATTAATTCCTACTACTCTGCCCGATATAGAAGTTCGATATGGATGACGCTAATTTATAAACTCCAGATTTGCTTATTTTAAAATAATTGTATGTAGATTAGGTTATAGATTTGTCTATTGTTTCTTTAGCAGTATAGAGTTTAGATATTTAAATACTTGCTATATAAATACTATGCTATGTTTAGATACGAAACCTCTCTTTTGAATCACAAGGATTAGCCCGAAAGTCTGAGACTTATGTGGGAGAGGTGACGACATATTATTTTTCATTATACGCTGCAATTATGCCCGGAAGAATGGTAGAGGTATAATAAATACTAGCGTGTTTAATTGTTCTACAAAATCGTAAATTATTACATAATAACAGTTTCCTAAATCCATTTTTTTTAAATAATTTATTTATTAATTTATTCCTCTCTGCTTCAGAAACGGAGCTCGTTTAAGCAGCGCCAGGGCGTACATCAGGCCAGCCAGAAACCGCCCCAATCTCCACGTCATGCTAAATTCCACTGCCACTCGTATTCTGGTCAACAAATATGGCGACAAGAAAATCATCCACGGGGTGGAATTCATGTACAAAAACAAACTTCACAGAGTCAAGGTGGCCAAGGAGGTAGTTCTCTCGGCAGGTGCCATCAACTCTCCTCAAATTCTTTTATTGTCTGGTATCGGATCCAAGAAGGAGCTGGATAAGGTGGGAATTCAGCAGGTGCACGAACTGCCTGGTGTAGGCAAGAATCTGCAGAACCACGTGGCTTTTTATATAACGTACTCGATGACCAAGCAGAAGGATATCAGCGATTTGGATTGGCCGACAGCTTTGGATTATATAATTAATAGGCAAGGACCTATGACGTCTACAGGTGAGTTATTTAATTATGTTTCTTTTGTTCCTCAGTTCCTCCTTTTTGTAAACATAAAGTATATACTTCGTATACAATGAAACACAAATAATAGAAAACAACACAGAGTAATTACATTGTATTATTGTTTCAATAACTAATATAATAGAATAATAGAAACTGAAGAATGAATTAAAATTGGTACAAATCAAAATACAGAATAGAAAGGTCTCTACAAAAACAATCTCGATCAGTTAATAAGTTTCCTACTTTTTCAATAATTCCCACAGTAACTGTGGCGGCTAGTCATAATGGGCACAAGGGCACGTGCCCTATGCGCAAGCACATAAGACTTGTGAATGTTGTGATATTTTATAAACTTTTATAATTATTATAATTTGGTGGATTTTTTTATTAATTTTTCATCATGAATATTGAATCATTTGGTGCATACATATCCGTCTAGCGTCTAGACCGCTTCACGCTTCACCGTCTGTGGACGACTGAGCTGGGCACGGCCGCTGTGTGCCTGTTCTTTTTTCTTTTCTATTTGCATGGGCAAGAAAAGGATACACAGCTTCTATTTTTTCAGGGCGTCTTTTCTAATGCGTTCTGTTACGTCATTGAATGGGCGCTGCCCCTCGACCAGACGGTACAGAGTACTAGAGATGGGAATGCCCCATCATATTAATGAACGTACGTGCATGAGAGATTTCAATTTACTGATTTTTTAACTATAGCCAATTTGTTTGAAAAGGAGAAATTTAACCACTATAGAATAGTTTTTCCTCTGGAACATATTAAAAGACTGTGTGCCTTATTTCCAAAGATCAACATTACAAAATTAAAAAATGAGCTGTATATAATGTATTCTAGAGACGATTTCATACAACATAGTGGTGCGGTTGCTTTATTACAAATGTTAAATAAAAATAATTTACTTACAACGTTTTCGGAATCGGTTGAACTATTAACTATATTGTGCGCAATTCCTATGACTACAGTCGAAAGTGAACACTTAAGCGAATAAAGACATTTTTAAGAAACACGATGTCACAAGAAAGGTTATGTGCTCTAGCAATGTTTCCACCGAGAAAAATTTAGTAAACACTATGACTGATTTTAACGAACAAGTTATCGAACATTTTGCAAATGGTAAGTCAAGAAGAATTGAGTTTCATTTTAAAAGTTACTAAGTTTAGTTTTCGATGGATGAGCGGGTGGTTGCAGATTATAAGGTAAGCACACCGATTTGTTATGGGTTTGGGTTAAGTACTTAAATGGGTTTTATTATTTATTTTTTTATCTATCTGTGTTTTTCCTGGAATAGCAGAAAACAGAAGTTTCGCCTGCCATTTTTCTGACATGTATACTTTTTTTGAACCAATTTAAATATTATTTTAAATAATTTTTCCATATTTCTGTCAATCGCATAAAAAAAGGGGATATTTGCCTAACGAAACCTATTTCTTCAAGCAAATATTTTTGCTCTACGAATTTATAATTTTTAATTTTATGGTGTTTGACCTTGAAAATGCAAAATTTTCGCCTGCGGCGCATTTTTTGCGACTGTGCCCCCCATTCCCAAATTTCACCGGCCGCCACTGCCACAGTTACTAAATTATTTTATATTGGACCTTTACTAGTACCAACAATTACCAACACAGACAGAACAGAACCACAGCACTAACAGAACCACTTTTAGTATCTAAATACTTATTGCAATATATTCGCTATGCTCTAATAACTCCCAAGAAAAATGAAAGTTCTATTGTGTTTGTGGTATTTCATTTTCTGAAATATCATGAACTCTAAATTTACTGTAAATCAAATTTATTTATTGTGGAACTACAATTTAAAATAGAAATATTTTCCAAAGGAATGCAATTTAGAAAAGCTGTTTCTTTAATGTGCATTTATATTAAAAATTTTTATATGCACCTTTAAACTGATAGCTTCAGAATGTACCGAACAAATGCAACTACTTTTCGCGGGTATCTCTACAAAAAACTATTAACCCATTCTGATTTACTTTCCGGATTCTTTGGAAAACATCAATTGTTTCTTAAAAACGGCAGTTCAGTATTATTTATATCAGATTAAACTATAGATTTCAGAACGAGTAAAAAATATTTGTAGAATCCTGAAATAAATATAAAAATAAAATTATATAACAAATGTTAGGTTATTATTTAATTTTTGATAATAATATTAACAATATAAATATTAAAAATATTAATTATTATTTATTAATAATTGTTTTTAAAAAACATTGATCTCATTTAGATGTTCCAAGAAATATATAGAAAACACTCTATATACTAGTATTTCGGCTTATTAAGCCTTTTTTCAATAGAGTAATGTCTATTACTAAATGTCCCAAGTGCGTTTTTGTTATTTATTTGTTTACGAGCACCTACCACCAATTGATCCCACCATCTGGTAAAGCCCGAGTTTTTAGTACCTTTTCTAAGAAGGGCGAAATTGTAAAATCTATCTGATCATTCGTAGTACAAGGATTTATAATTAAAGATTTTTTAATTTCTAATTGCTCTAACAGATCCAAGCGCTTTCCTTTCTTTTCACGATGCAGTAGCTTTACATTTTTCATCTATAAAATGATTGTTTTCTATACAATGCGTCGAAAATCCTGAATTTTTTGCGTTATTTAATATGGATTTTTTATGTTCTTTTACTCTAGTTTCAATACTTCTACCGGTTTGCCCCACATACACGGCATTACAATCCGCGCAGTTAATTTGGTATACCCCGATTGTTTTAATTTATTGACCCTTTCTTTGTTGTTTATCAAAATCCTCCCAATAGTACGCTTGTTGACACTAATCGTTTTACACCCGTTTCGTTCTATTCTGCGAGCTATATTTTCACTATAACCTGGAACGTAATTAATATAACTATAGGTGGCTTCTTTTTTCCGAATGTTGTAAAACTCCCGACGAATTAATTTCCTCCTTTTATTTTTTATCATGTTATCTATTAGTTTTTCTTTATATCCGTTGTTTCTTGTTGTTCGGATGTAATTTTTAAATATAGTTTTAAACTGGATCTGTATATAATTTAATTATCTGACCCCTAATTTTTTTATAATTATATATTTTACACTCTGTATATTTACTTTATAATTACTCCCTGGTGCCCTACGAAAAGATACTAAATTAAATTTCATCACGATCTTTGTAGGTGCTCCTAATATATTTTTGTCAGAACATCCTGATTTATTCTCCTCGGTTTTATTAGTCGGCCATTGTTTGCCCTTTTGTATAACTTTTCTGCTGTGTTAACTCCAGCCGCCCATGCGTGACGCTTTTAAATGGCCTAAAGACCCCTTGGGCGAGAACCGTGTCTCCCCTTCCCATTCTCATCTTGAGGCTTAGGTAAATTACTTCTACTTCTAAAATCCCGTTCTTTGAATCTTCTTAAATAATTTTCAACCCACTTATACTCAATCGTTATTAACTAAAAGTAAAATGTCGTCTTAAGGTCCAAATTACTTACCGATCTCATGCATATCTTTATTTACATAAACTTAAAAAATCATCTCACATAATTTGCTACCCACTCATTTTCTTGCGCTTCCTGTCTCCTTATGTTTATTTGAATGACATGATGACAAAAATTAAATAGAGAGAGAAACGTTGACTATTAATGTTAGACGTTTATTAAGAGAATCGGATAATGTAGGGTGAATGTTTAATTTGTATATAAGTTGTATTTATTGTTTCTTTGTATACATTGATGTGCATTTAAGCAAATAACACAGAAGACTTGGAAAGTTTACCTATATTTTGAATGCCTGATCAAATTGGACCATCTGCAGCCTCTTTCATTGAAAATTTATCGCATTCTACGAAATTATTCAAGAGGCTGCTCGAAAAACTAAAGTAAATCTAGAAATCTTGAAAATTTAATAATATTCAGATATATTAAATAACTTTACTGCACTTAATTTGTTCTATTAACTTGTTATTATAAAAAATATATGAAGATACACAGATTCCTTTTGTTTATACAGAAAACAATGAAAGAGAAATAATTTCCTTAATTATTTTTATCTCTCAGTTATTTTTTTATCCGTATTAATAAACTATTCATAGATAACTATTGTCTTGCTCTTGTAACTTTTTTCATTATAGTTAGATGTAGAACCTTTTAATACAACTTTATAGTAAAGTAAACTGAAAAAAGTAGCTAGTAACTCATGTTGATTACGAACATATACTGTAAGAATATCTGAAATTACCACTACATATTTCATGTTCCACCTACATATTCTCTTTAAGGGGGGGAAGGTCACCAGGTACAGTTTACAGAATATTACCATATCAGTTACTCCACTTTCCGTCAGAACTTTTATCTTTTGAGATCACAAGCGTGCCGCCACTATCTACGTTGGATAGCAAAACCTCCTCGTTGTGAGGGACGTCACAAACGTAGTATGGTTTCGCGCCGGAAATATTTGAGCAATATTTGCAGCAATAAATTATATAAATTAAAATTATTCAATGGGTTAGATAATTGACCATGTTCAAAAATACAACATGCTAACTATTTATATTTAAGTTGGGCCTAGGTAAAAGATGAAATACTTTTGTAAACTGGTATCTACATTATAGGTCTACAAGTAAATCAGAAATAAAACTGGCAACACTATTTTAACTAAAATAGCAAATAATATCATTCATAATCTATACTATTATTTACAAAAGTTACAAATGTTTCAACATTGAGAGTTTTGGGTTAACTTTGCTGGATGCTGTCCCAGTTATATTTTGCTTAGTAAATTTTAATGTAAAATAGATACGGGTTCTGATATAAAAATTAATAAAACAGCAGTAGATAAGTGAGGTCCCCTCTAGACCGGCAGTGAGTTATGGGGCACACTGGGACAGCTGCTGATGACCAGAACACGTGACGCGTACTCGCAAAACACGTGACGCATACCCGCAAAACACGTGACGTGCACCCTTGTGGGTACGCATCACGTGTTGTGACCATCAGCAGCTGTCCCAATAAGCCCCCTAACTCACTTCCGGTCCAGAAGGAACCTCACTTATCTACTAACAGCTCAAAGGAAAGTTGTTACATGTATGACTAAAAGTAAAATTTACGAAATTATCTTTTTGTGTTTTTTAAATGTACCCGTGGTAAAGTAATTCCTCAAATATATTAATATAAATATCTTCTAATAATATGACAAATTAAACGATATTTCTAAAGGGTACAACTAATTCCCCTGATGTTGTGCTACTATAGGATTTAAGATCAAAGAACGTGGTTTGTCTATTTGCTAAAATTACTATAAATTTCACAGGAATGTTGTATGACATTTTTTTAAAAATATATTCGGTTAGATATATTGCAAGGGACAACTACCCACAGTACAATTTACCACAAACATTTTTACAAAAAAATGAAACAAAAATAAAACATTAATAAATACCTCTTTACTTGTTTTTATCAATGTATATCAATCACGCGCAACACATTACAGGCCGAGGCTGAACCACTGTGTAAATGTCTGGGTACCAAACGGTACCTGAGACGAGTGAGGGGTGCAGAACAGGTAGCGCGATACGTGGTCGAGAGTGAGGTAAATTATAAATTTCTGTAAACTTTGCACCAGCTTAGATTGGGTAATAGGAATCACTGAGGTCGGTCACTCCACTCGGGTCAGTTCGGGTAATTCACTTCGCGCAGGTCATTTATGTGACGAAGTTCCAGAATCACCCAATCCACACTACTACTACCAGAATTATTTTTCGTTGTCGAAAATTAGTTCGATTTGGTCTAGTTACTTGCCTTATTTCTAAAAGTCTCAATTTATATTCGGTACAACGTATTTCCGATATTAATAAATTAAACGTGAATAAAATAAAATGTTTTTAGAAACATATTTTTTTAAGAAACCCGGGTATATACTGTAGTAGAATAAAAAATGTTTCGACACAGCCGAGAATTGAACCTGGGACCTTCGGCTTTTCGGGCCAATGCTCTTCCAACTGAGCTACCGTGCTTTCACACTTCCATTCCACTAATCAGGATACCAGTTCTTAACATAACTTAACACAACTTACTAAAATACGGAGAACAAATAAAGGACTTAATCGTACTTTGCGCTAAAGGTTCGATAAATAGCAGATGAGAGATAAGCGTTTTACTAACCAAAGACGGAATTTAGTTGTTTATATTGAAGCGATGCTTAAGGGACGCTGTGGGTTTCACAATTCAGTACCTCAAAGAAAAGTACAATGGGATTACAAACGATTACTGTTAAAAGAAAACGTAATATAGGTAGCTTTGATATATATTCAACAGTTGGTTACGCATTTGGTTGTCTTGATTTCTAATACCCTCAATAATTTACAGTGATTCTAAAACGATTCATTAATAGTCTTCATCTTTGATGCAAAACTATAATAGGATTTAAATTTAAGATATTTGGAGATTACTTCGCAAATCTCCAATGAATTCAACTCTTAATAATATCTCTATCCCTCATTTTAATCGTTATGTTATGATGAACCCGGAAGAGACTGGCATATTACTATTTTGCGGACTGCGAGTGAGGAATTATTAAATTTAAAACAAAATTCTGTTTGTACATTTAATTTAAAATAATAGATCTAATAATACTTTTGGCAGAGAAATCTGGTAACTTTTCTTATGACATTTTAGTGATAACAATTTTTCTTGTAATTAGTTACGAAATATCAACATTTTGATCACATTACTTTCATTGTGGAAAGTGTATTTTATATGACTAGTTAAAAAAAGTTACAGTATTCTCATCACTAGTGCTAAAAAGCAATATTTCCGATGAAATGGGCATATATACAGATGGACAATAATCAAAACATCTTTGTTTATTATACACATTTTTTGGTGCAGGAATTAAAATATAACTTCATGGAATACTGGTACATACCATCGTGAAGTTAGATAATGCTTCTATATGTTTATCAAAATGAAGCTTAGTGGAATCTATTCCAATACTTTTTTTATTTTCCTAGCTTCTTCTACACCGCTCTTGGCAAAAACGTAGGACATCCAGTCATCATGCCATTTCAGATATAGTAAATCATTAAATAACGACGCAGGTAACCAGCGAAAACAGTAAAAAGTGTACGTCAATAAGTCTTTTTAAATCCCAGTACAAGAATGGTAACAAAACAGAAAATAAATTAACAATAATATAACAAAATAATCAAAACAATTAACATAGTGTCACAAAGAAATATACAAAAACGCTACATTAAACACTAAAACACAAAAAACATAATATAAAACAAAAATTACATGTTATACATGTATAGCAAATAGTGATTAAGAAATAATAAGAAAAATAAAATAAGGCCAACATTAAAATGAAAAAAACATTACAGTTTTAATATATTTATAAATTTAAGCATACCTACAAGAAAAAATATCGAAGGACGAATTATTACAAAAATTACAAATATTGTTTAAAGGAGAAAACTTAATTATGTTTGTCCTTGGAGTTAGCAAATAAAATAAATTTGTATCACGTGAGGCCGTTCCGGGAACATGCAAGTTAACACGCTTAGAATTTCAGTGCAGTTAATATAATTATGAAATATTTTAAAAAGATTTTCTTGGCTAAGCAATATCACCGTCTTTTTATTAACGGAGCAAGTGAAAATCTGTCAAGGAGTTGGGAATAAGGAAAACCAATAGGTGGATATACCCATCACCACCTAGGAACAATATACTCCATCTGCACGAAAGGTAGCAAATTTAAGAAAACTGCTCTGGGCTCTGTCAATGTTGTCACTGTAAGTGGAATAATTAGGGGACCATATTGATTGAGGAATATTCAGTTTTAGAACGAACCAGAGAAATATAGCGTGTTTCAATTCAAGTTTCATCGTAAAATTGCGCGTGTTCCTAATAATATATCGAAAAACTTTTACGGATTGGCAGTTATATTTAACATAATATGTTTATTAAAACTGAATTTTTAGTCGAATGTAACACCAAGATCACAAAGGATCTCAAGTCTGAGAGGATGTTGTTAGCAACAGAATGATAAAAATTTAGGACATTTAGCTTTGTAGAAAATGACATAACGTTACATTTCCCTGAATTCAAGTGTAGATTATTTAGTATGCACCATTCTAGCAAAAAAATTTAAATCTTCGTCATATAGTTAACTGTTAACAGATCAATTATGTCATTAATAAATAGGATAAATAAAAGAGGCCCAGAAATCGAACTCTGTGGAAAACCTGATGTTGAAAATACCTTGCTAGACTTATAACTACGGTACTTCATACACTGAACTCTATCACGAAGGTACGAGTATGACCTAAGAAAAAGGATAAAAGAGGAGAAACCGAAAGAACCTAACTTCCTTAAAAGTATAGATATCATGATCAACCCCATCTAAGGCTTTGGAGAAATCAGTATAGGTATACAGGTATACAACGTCAGATTGTATCCCCGAGGATTTACTATACTACGGAAAAGTCGGGGATTTACAAAAGTAGCTGTAAAGACTGCAATCAAAAGTACATTGGACAAACGAGAAGGTCAATTCAAACTAGATTTAAGGAACATATGGCTCATCTCAAATATGGTAGAACAGATAAGTCTAGTGTCGCCCAATATGCGTTTAAGAACAACCATAAAATAGATAGTAGCAATTTGAGACTACTTAGGAATGTCACAAATTCCAGACAGCTGAAAGCTTTTGAGCGTTTTGGAAAAAAACGGCTGAGAATTCGTATAGGGAAGTTTTATGAAAATCCTCCTGAAATAACGCGTAGAATCTAAGAATGCAATAATATATGGGGTGATCCATTTAAAACAAGAAGTTAACGGCAATTTCCGCTATAACCGGAAGTGCCACGAGGACACTATTATTTTTTTTTTTTGAGGACAGCATACTCAAAAACCTAAGTGTCCAAATTATCCTTCTTTAAATCTAAGTAGGTAGTATCTGACATGTTTTAATGGGTGATCACCGTAAAACACCCTGTATATACAGTGGTCTTTTGGGGAAAACTTCAGACATTTGGCTTGATACTACATCAATTTTTATTTTAAATTCTTGTGGTTTTTTGTTTTTTATTATTTTACAGGTGGTGTAATCCTAAAACAAACTACAATTAATCATATAGTTGCACCACAAATATTATCCTTATGGTTATTTAAAATATTTTATTTATTTCCTTCATGCAACGAGTAAAGAACAATTATTACGCAAACGAGTACCTACGCAAAATGATAGCGTTATAATTTTTTTGTTCAACCTGCAAAAATGTAACATAATAACTTGCTCAAATACGAGCAAAATCTCACGTAACAAAAAATTTTATACTTTGACACATAAACTTTTTTTAAAATAATATTCTACCTCTACTAACTCTGCTACCAAGTAAAAATATAAAATACAAATTTCTCATATTTCAGCTGGATATCAAAGAGAGCGTCCACACTCACATTGAATTTCAAATTCAATAGTTTGGTACATTTAAATGAAATGTTATAATATTTCATGTTGCGTAATATGAAGCAGTAATTGTATTAATTTAATCATTTATTTTACCTAAATATAAATTTGCACGTAGTATAATGCTCTTTTACCACATATCGCTATGTAATCAACATACAAATTATCATATATTAATATTTTAATATGGCATTTTGATATCTACTATACGAAAAATATTTTATTTCATAATTAAATAAAAAAAAAAATCAGTGATGATTTTGCTCTAATAATAATTCCAATAAAACCAAATATGAAATACAACAAATTCGCCTCCAATCTGATATGGTCACTTTTAATTAATATACATAGAATAGGGAAAGTAGGTTTTATTAGTTACTACTATTCTTATGGTAATCCGTCACATGTAATTATTATAATATAGACAAAACAGGCAAATATAAAGTATTCATAATAAAAAATGCAACTGTGTTTTTGCTACCGAATCCTGGGCGCACTCGACGGCCTGCAAAATAATAATATACCGCTCCCTTTCCCACACAAGTCTTTGGCTTTTTGACGTTACATGCTCTATCAGAATAATGGATAGGGGTATTATTGTTAATATGTGATTATAAGTTTTTAAATAGTAGCTTGGAATTTGTGAAGATAGAATAAAACCAAGTTGATTTGTGCTATAGTCGCGAAATTCAAGCAACAATGTAGTCACAGATATCGATGTCTGGGAGTATTTGATCCTACCCAGTACATATGATGTACATACAGTGTGTCCCAATATGATGGAACAAAATTAATATTTTCCCTAGTAGATATAAGACGAAACCCTAGAACAGGTCAATTAGTATACCCAAAGTCAATTTCACCGATATACGGTTACAAACTTTTTTTGTCCTAGCCTTTAAAAAATTTAAAAATTGGGTAATATTACTAATTGACCTCTTCAGTGTTTTTTAATCGCCACACACCGTATACATTGTACACAGTAGAAAACACACTACTGTTGGTATTTTTGCACATTCCGGAAATACAAGAATAACCAATAAAACAAAGAATATCTAAGAATTATCTACTTATAATACTACTACTATATTACATTATATAACTAAATATTTCAAATCGATGTTCTGCTTTTCAGCACTTTAGAATTTAATTTTACTACGTTATACAACGTATACAGCATTTCATAGTGGTGTGTAGAGGCAGACCATAATTAAGTCAAGTTCGCTTATTCACAGATAAAATTGTTGAATTTATTTTACAAATAATTTTAAAAATATAACAAATATTAGGGAAATTTTCCAAAGACACCCAATATGTAAATATTACTTGGGTAACTGTGCCAATGACCTTTTATGCTTATTTTTCAACCACAATGAAACATGGATACTTGAGGTCGAATTAAAAGCCTATAGATAGTTGCTTATAAAATGTTTTAGGGTGAAGTAGCTATGTATTTGAAATATATAATTTCGGAGTGGAACTTTACGATATTATGCAAACATAATAAAGTAATAATGTTTGTAACTTATTTGTGTGCAGTTGATTGATTCGTTGTAGGTAGTTTACTTTGGGATTATAATTATTTATTTTTTATTTTGTTTTATTAGTTTATTTTTTGGTGGTGTAATACTAAAATAAACTACAATGGATAATAAAGTATAATATCTATTTCTCACTGATTTAATACTTTTCTAAATAAATATTGGGTACTTTGAAATTCATCTTTATGTTTTTCATGTTTACCTGTTAGTGCAATTTCTGTAATAGCCAAACTTTTCATATTATACTTTTCTTATAAAAAAAATATTCAAACTTAATAATATGAAGATTTTAAATAATATGATTCTCAACTGTACTAATTTGAAATTGTACCTTTGTGATTCAAAATACTATATTTTTATTTGTATATTCAAAATATTATAGTTTTTGCATATTTGGATAAGAAATATGTCATTGACGTAAAAGACTCATACTTGCTTAGCAACAACTTAAGGCGTCGTTACACGGCGTGAGGAGTGCCACGCCTGAAGTGTAAACTGTCGCGCCACACGCCGTGTAATTGGGTCGACGTGACGAGTAACAGGCGGCAGGCCGCGGCGTGCCGGGTCCCGTCGATTGGCGGTAAACTTTGCACACTTTGCGAATCCAACAAAAGTTTAGTATCACTTGCACAATCAGCGAATTAATATAACAAGCTGCTGCACAACCGAGCATCCGTTTTCGACGAACGGACATGTTGAAGTGAAAATGAAGCCACGTCTGGCGTCTGGCGTGGCGATAAACGTGTCAATCTGCAGGTCGTGTAATCGCGATCACCAAAATGCGCATCGGCGCGTCACTCCACACGCCACACTCCAGGCGTGGCACTCCCCACGCCGTGTAACGTCGCCTTTATAAACCACCGTAAATCCTGTTACATTTCCAAAAACTGACAGTATAATCCTCATAAAACACAGCAAATGCAAACTTGTCAAATATACCACAAATGCTCTTAAATGATAATGTCCATAAACTATATAAAATTGTTTCCTTGGTCTTAAATGACTGATAAAATCTATAAGTATCCTATCGATTCCATTTTAGAAAGCTTTTCTGCCCAATTTTTTTAAGGATGATAGAACTTTAAACTTTAAAAAAATATTAAAGAAAATATTTTGTGATTAAAAAAGTAATATTATTTAAAAAAACAATCTATTACATTAAACATTTAAAAATTATTTGCGGCATGTGGCCACCGCGGCTGTCCGCAAGATAGCGTATTGTTTTGATCCAATTTTGGGTGACTTTTTCGAGCACTTCGGTCGTATATCGTGAATAACATGAACAATGTTGGCTTGTAAGTCTAAAGCTTCAATTGTTCCTGGTTTATCAGCATAATCTAACGACTTGACATAGCCCCACAGAAAATAATCTGCGGGCGTCATATCACAGGACCTGGGTGGATAGTTAACAGGTCCATTTCTCGAAATTAATTTGTCACCAAATCTTGTTTGCAACCACACTTTCACGTACAGCGGTAATATTCTTTTCATTACGCACATTCCTTCGACGCATTGGTGTTTTCAAATCATGTAGACAGTATGTGGTACGAAATCTATCCACAGTACGACGAATAAATAGCTCAGATGGATGATCATGTGGCATGTGGACCATAAAATTCACAAAGTCTTCTATGCGTTTGACGAACCGACGAATGATTTTCAAAGTAAATTTGAGCAATTTGGTTCCGTTATTCAAGAGTGAATCTATTCATGATGATTTGCCAAAGTATACTGAAAATAAATTTTATAAACAGTGTCAGACTAACAGTTTAGTCTGATAGTAGTTGTCATGTAAAGTTCTATTAAACCTAAAAAACACCCTTTAGATTGTTTTTTGATACTTACCAGGTCAGTTAATGTCTGTAGACGTGTTTAACTTAATCTAGTGCTAAAACGGCCTTCAGTACAGTCATATGGAGGTATGTTTCTCGTTTATTCTTTTATAAAATTATCTGCCAACGCAACGTATAACTCAATTAGCTTCTGGAGAGTATATGGGAGATTCTCATGCATCTACCAATAATAATAATAATAATAATAATAATAATAATAATAATAATAATAATAATAATAATAATAATAATAATAATAATATCTCTACCCCTCATTCTAATCACAAGGATTATCCCGAAAGTCTGAGACTTGTGTGGGAGAGGGGGCAGCATATTATTATTTCGCGGGCCGCATTTGCGCCTCAGGAACGACTTACGTTGGTAGGTCCTAACCACCATTCAGTGCTGGAATGAGGGAAACCTGGAAAACCTCATTAGTTAGGGGGACAAGTCAAACATCAACTGATTTTAATCTCTAAAATTAACACCAAGTTGACATTTTTCCCATCCTAGGCCATCGCCAGGATGGTTGCCACGCCACCCCTGCGAATAATCCTTGATCTACGAGTAAACAATTTAATGAAAAATTGTTTGGCGGAATGGTAATTAGAACCCACGACCTCTGGGTTGAGCGATCGAGACGCTAAGCCCTGAGGCACCGGCTCGCCTTAACTACAACAATCTTATAAAAATATGTTGATTCTACTGAGCTACATGTTCTCTTCACTTTTCCACCAGAATACCATTTTGGTTTCTCATTCGGAACGTCCAATGGCCTCTAGAGGTATATAATTCAAAATATTCGTACCGTGTGCCTTCGTTTTGCATCTTTCCCATATATCTCATTAAGATTATTATCTCTGGTTTTCTTTTTAAGAATATACACTCATGCAAAAAAGAAGGTATAATTTATTTATAAAGATGGTAACCGGTCCTGGAATTAATTACTGAAAACCATGAATTGACGTCAATAAAATAGCAAATAAAATAATTCATTTTTTGTAGGTGGCTTTAATGCTTTTTGCATCCTATTTTAGCTTGGAGATAGAGACATTTATATTTAGCCATTCAGCAAGGTTGAGTTGCGCAATAGTAAACTTTTTTAGTTTATCATAGTACACATAGATCTTCACTAGGGATTTATTTTGCATATTTGATCTCGTTCAGTATGCCATTAAAAAAATCTGAGATACAATTCCTGCACTGTGCGGTACTACAGGATACCAGGAAAAACCATCGTGATTGGACAGACGCACAAATATCAAAATACAAAAATGCCTTACACACCGCGATCGGATATACTACCGAAATTACACTGAAAATGCTATATGAGTGAGGTGCCAACTTGGCCCTACATTGTTGAAGACTAATATGTCAAACAATACCTATTCTTTTAGCAAAAGTTAATATCAGAAAATATAAATGCTTCAATTCTGTATATCTTAAAAACAGACGGATGTAAACATATGCTCAACAATTTAGAATCAGAAACAAGAGTATGGTTTACAATATCCCAGGTTTTTTGTTTTCAGAATTGTGTCCAGATAGTCAGTACAGTCTATTTTACTATATAATGCACAAAACCACAAAGGATCTGGAACAATAAGTTATATTAATTATTTTTATTTCCGCGAAAAATTTGAACTAAGCAGTTCTGATTCTAATTGGACTCAAGACCAATAAATTAAGACAAAACTCAGTTTATTGTTACTCTACCATATGTATTTCTTTAATACAATTATCCTACAGTAGCTTCTCGTTTCTGGAAGAATTATTATTATACTACTTCAAAAAACTTCTACAGTAACTTAAATCAATTTATTCGTAATCCAAATGTATACAAATATTCCGGGTATTCCATTCAAAATAAGGAGCATCACTTCTAGTTAAACCGGAAATTTAATTTAAATAAATCCACAGATCGCATTCACGAATTAATCGAGTTATTGATAAGCTTGTGCCTATTTCTTAGAAATGAGTATTAATGGCGATTCAAGAATACGAAACGGAGATTCCTTTGAATTTAATCCACCCTCATACATGCTTTGTTCTTATACAGAGGCACAGAATATACAGAAACTTGTTTTCCAGGAATGTCTCAAGTCACCGCTAGGATAAACTCCCAGCACGCTGATCCCAGTGGAACAGATCCTGACCTTCAAATATTCTTCTCCGGTTTCCTAGCTAACTGCGCCCACTCGGGAGAAGTCAGGGCTGCTGCAGATCCGGAACATCCCGACGCTCCAAGGACACTGACCATATCACCGGTAACTTTACATCCTAAGAGCAAGGGATACATTGGGTTGAGGTCAAAGAATCCTCTGGATCCTCCTATCATGGTTGCAAACTACTTGACGGATCCGTACGATGCGAAGATTTTGGTTGCTGGTATAAGAGTGATCCAGAGATTGACAAACAGTTCCATTCTGAGTAATAAATATGGATTAACGCTACCCAAGGAAGATTATGGAGATTGTGAGAAAAAACACGGGTAAGTTATTTGTATACAAAATATATTAAAACAAGTTATGTTAATAAAATAACAAATTGACAGTCGGTAAAATATTCAGTTGCTATGATTTTCTTGACCATAACCAAAAAAATTGAAAAGAACACCGTTATCCCTTATATTTTGACTAAGGCGCAATCTTGGTTATTTTTCTTTTAATTGAGAAAGGGTAGCTGTAAAAGCTGTAGGTACTATTCTGTTTTGTTTTGTATTTTTGAGACTAACACTCTATGTATTTCGACAGATTTAGGTAAAGTGTTCTTGAATATATTAATACAGATGATGCTAATAGAAACCCAATAGGTACCACATCAAAATGATGTACAACTGCACAATTTTAGAAGGAAGGTATCGATTCGTGAAACACAAACATAAAAATTTGGCTTAGTTATTTAGGTTAAAATAACCAGAAAGATAATAATTTACATCTTGTTCACAGCTACGATACTGACGATTTTTGGAACTGTGCAGTACGTTACTACACTGGCCCAGAAAACCATCAAGCATCTTCGTGCAGAATGGGCCCATCTTCTGACCCCATGGCTGTCGTCAACAACCAGCTGGAAGTGCACGGCATAGACGGCATCAGAGTGATGGATGCCTCTGCAATGCCAATTTTGGTCTCGGGCAACACTCATGCCACGATTGTCATGATGGCAGAAAGGGGAGTTGACTTCATAAAGAGAAGGTGGCTTCCAACTAATTCCATAGGAAGCAGGGGAGGCTTTGAGGGTAGCCCGACCACAAAGAAGCCATCTGGAGTGGCAAATCTACCTCAGCATTACAACTCCATTCAAAGCAATGGTTATGTTCCACATTACGTGAATGGTGGTCCCAATCAATATGGGCAATACCAGCAAGCTATTTATGAAAATGTCTATAAGCAGCAACCTCAAGGAGGTAATCCTCCAGATTATGATTATGATTTCAACAGTTTTCATGGTGTATTTTGAATAACATAGACTTTAACATCATACGTGATGTACCTATACTTTACATACGGTTCAGCGTTCATTATAAACAAGATATGGAGACTGGTGAATTCAATTTATTCCATTCCAATTTATAAAAATTTAAAAGACAGCATAAATTTAATGGACAGTTTCAGCTACATGTCAGTCTTATATTTTGTATTAATTGTATATTTTGTAGTATCTCGTTTTTGGATAGCTTTGCTAAAGCCAGAATGACTATTAGACTATCAATCTCAAAAAATTTAAAATGGCTGTATATACTCCATATGAAATTTATTGTAAAAGATGAATCACTGAAATTTATAGTCCTACTTTAAGTCTCAAAATTTATGAAACTGCTCTTTGTAGACGATCTTATGCAAAACTTTGTCATTATATAAACTCCCAATATTATTCAGTACATACAATACATATTATTGAATAGTATGTTGATTTGTAAATTTACCCTTAATTTTAGGTTTTTTTTGTCAATCTGTCTGATAAAGAAAGATATAGATTTAAGTTATTTATAATTTATGACTCTTAAATATATTTATTACATGTTAATAAAATTTCAGGTGTTGAAATTACTTATTGTTTTAGTTTCAGACCTGTCTCTTAAAGACGTTTATTTATAAGCATTTTATTTAATATAATGAAAGTCATACATTTTTCTAGATTGCGTTTATTCACTTTTGCTTAAAAAAATGCTTTTTAAAAGGGCCTATGAGACCACTGATGTCAAGCAGTTAAAAGTTAGGGTCTCTATTTTGTAACATCCGAAAATATCGTGAGGTGAAGTACCGTTACAATACGTCAATATTGACATTGCTGATTTACATCCACATTTCAATATTTTAGCATGCTTACGTTAAAATTTATGGATAATGACAATACGATAACTTGAGATCATTATTGATGTTGAAACTAATCACAGCTGAAGTAAATGAATAAGTTAATTAATTGAATTAATTGAATGCTATACGTTTTTCTTGTTAATATTATTATGAATACAATAAAATGACTCGTGCCATAGTCCCCAAAGGGCAATAATCGACGCAGCTACGGACATGTTTAAAAATTTTGGTTCCCTTTCAGTGAAATGTAACTAAAGGAAAAGATGTAGGTTTGACAGACGTGAAAAAATAATAAAAATATGAAGTCTGTAGTGTTTTTGCTCACCATCTATAATATTCTCGATCCTCTACTTGATGCACGTTTCAATGAAAGTGAGCAAAAAGTTAATGGGTCTGTCTCTAGTAGTAGAGTACTTATGACCCAAAGAGTGTGTCATAAGAGTAATGAATGTAGATATTATTAATTTGATAATAATAATTAATTTGATTTGGTAGATATACCCCGAACGTAGATAGGTATTATTAATTTGATGTTAGTTACTATAATTATTGTATTTATCTATTAAGTTGACTCTGCTAACAGTTCACAAAGTATTTTATAGACTAAGTAAGCTATAAAAGTTACGCACATTTTTCGTGCGGTTATCTCTAGATTTATAATATTTTTTTTTTCATGTTCAATTTAAAAAATCTAATAATTCTTGTATGTGTCATGAACGTAATGTATATTTTCCGAATATTCTCCTGATTTCTGTAAATGTATACATTCATTCTCCGTTTCCACACGCTGTTTCAGTCTTACAAAACATACTATTAATTCAAAACGCATACAGAGTATGACACAGGACTACGGTAAACCCATCTTGACCCCTTTATTTTACTAGAAACATTTTCAAATTTGGTGGTGGAAGTACTTATTAAGTAAAGGTCACTTTTTGACACAAAATAACCTTTTTGTCACTTCCGATTTCACTGGGAGTAATACCATCTCTCGATTTTTAATGGAACACACTGTATCTTATTATTTTTTGGAATCTACGCGATTTTCTGAATGCAATGATATAACATAAGTGACATTTCGGCTTTCAAATTACTTTTTGGACTCTATTTTACTTTAGAATTTAGTCTTCTCTCTTCGTAATTTCAGTTTGTTGTGTTGGTCCCACAGATAAAATAAGCATATGGGTAGATTGCTTATTAATTGTACTTTCTAATTGTACCTTGGTATCATTATGGTACTATTTAGAAAAACTGGTTTCAGCTCTATAACCAATTTGAAAAATTTTAACGCCTTGTAAGTAGAGAAATTGAGTGCTTTTGACGCCAACTAAGTTCAAGAGTAAAATAGAGTTCAAAAAGTAATTTGACATAATTGTTTTGAAAAAAACATTAATCTCATTTAGATGTTCCAAGAAATATATAGAAAACACACTATATACTAGTATTTCGGCTTATTAGGCCTTTTTCAATAGAGTAATGTCTATTATTAAACATTTCCAAGCGCGTTTTCGTTATTTATTTGTTTACGAGCACCTACCCCCGATTGGTCCTAGCATCTGGTAAAGCCAGAGTTTTTATTACCTTTTCTAAGAAGGGCGAGAGTGTAAAGTCTATCTGATCATTCGTAGTACAAGGATTTATAATTAAAGATTTTTAATTCCTAATTGCTCTAATAGATCTAAGCGTATTCTTTTCACGATGCAGTACCTTTACATTTTTCTGATCTATAAAATGATTGTTTTCTATACAATGCGTCGAAAATCCTGAATTTTTTGCGTTATTTGATATGGATTTTTTATGTTCTTTTACTCTAGTTTTAACACTTCTACCGGTTTGACCCACATACACAGCATTACAATCCGCGCAGTTAATTTGGTATGCCCCCGATTGTTTTAATTTATTAACCCTTTCTTTGTTGTTTATCAAAATCCTCCCAATAGTACGCTTGTTGACACTAATCGTTTCACACCCGTTTCGTTCTATTCTGCGAGCTATTTTTTCGCTATAACCTGGGACGTGATTAACATAACTATAAGTGCCTTCTTTTTCCCGAATATTGGAAAACTCCCGACGAATTAATTTCCTCCTTTTGTTTTTTAGCATGCTATCTATTAGTTTTTCTTTATATCCGTTGTTTCTTGCGATTTGTTTGATTCTGCTTAATTCTTTTTCAAAATCTGATTTTTCCAGAGGAAACATTAAAAGCCTATGTATGCCTGTGGAAAACCGACTTTTTATTTGCCAGGACTGCTGCGAACTTGCTGGTATAATTGCGTCGGAAGTTGTTGGTTTTCTATAAACCGAGAATTTTAATTTATTTTCTACCTTCCTTATTGTTATATCCAAATAGTTTAATTGATTGTTTTCCTCCTTTTCCATTGTTACTGTTACAATTACAATTACAATTAGGTACAATTAAAATTTATTTTGCGATGTTTCATAAAGAACCATCCGCTTCGAGTATCCACTTTATTAAGTAATTTGACAGCTGAAATGTCACTTATGTTATATCGTTGGATTCTGAAAATAACGTAGAATTGGAAAATATAATAGACAGGGTCTTCCATATAAAAATCGAGAGTTGATATTACTTCCGGTAAAACCCGAAATGACAAAAAGCTAATTTTTATGTTAAAACGGGGCTTTTTGTAAGTATTTCCCCCATAACCAATTTGAAAATTATATCTAAAAAAATAACGGAGAATAGAGTGGTACACCATCTGTGTCACACTGTATAACGATGAAATAAAAATGAATTACTATAAGTTTTAAAATACAGAATTCTGCACGCAGGTATATTACTTCTTTATAGATATCTACATATGGAATCAATAAATGCGGTAAATTCTACTACGTATTACACTGACTTAGAAAGAAATACCGTTGCCTATTTGGAGTTCCACCGGTAGCAACTGTCGCCTTGTGGAATTTCAATTAAATTCTAATTAAAATTCGTAATCGGCTAATAATACCCTCCGGCTGGAAAGCCATTGACGGGGTGAACCTCTGGCAAGGCGTAGGAGTTCGTTCGAGACGCAAAGACTGTCAAAACAAAACACCACCCTGTCAAACTCTCCAAGCCAGGGGAGAATTTGTACAGCCAAATGGAAGAAGCCCGTCGTCCCACGCGGGCCGTAACGGGCACTTCCGTCCTATGTTTTACTAATTATTATAGTTATGTGGCCATTGTCCGAAATGCAGCTAATCTGGCGCAGACATTACATGAACGTTTCTGGGATTCTGGCATTATTGGATGCAGAAGCGATAAATTCAAGGGACCACGTTCATTTAGTCAATTGGTGGTCACTCTAGAAAGTAGGAAATGCGAAAAGTTTCATTAAAGGAAATCAAATTCTGTGGTGACTTACAGATTTTTAATATTGTGTGATATAATAGGGGAAAGGTGAGGAACAACCATCATATCAGCAATGTACATCTAAGTTATGTCAAAATGTAGCCGAAACATTTTGTGTTCTTTTGCATTTTATTCTGAGGATGGACGAAAATATAGTTCATAGATGGCGCTTCGATAATTCACGTATTTTGGCCGGAGCTGTGATAGTTGTGCATTTTGCATAAGAATGTGTGTTGAATATATTTGGAATTATTTAAAATTGTCAATGTCAATTCCGTGTTATCCATATATTAAAACGCGTCGATTCTGTCTCGCTCTAAATTCCGTCGTCGAATGGACAAAGTTTCAAAGCTATCTCCTCCGAGGGGCGATCTTGGAACGATCTCCGCGGACCACCGGAGGTCGCCCTCGGCCTTTCTCCAATGCGTAGGGGTATTTTCGTCCCGTTTCTTACGCGTTTTCCCAATTTCAATGCCTTTTCAAAAAACTTCTGCAAAATTTTCGTCGATCGCCGTTCGGCGAGAGAGATGCGGCTAGCACCGGCGTTTGTCCTCACGCCTAATGGTCCCGTCATGCCCGCCGCAATGTCGACTTTTCGCGGGACCTCCGAGACTTTTTTCTAATTTTTGCGGCTTCGAGAATCGCTTTACGCGAAAGTTCCGTCCTTTCTCTAATCCTTTGAGATGTTTTTTCGAGACCGTACGTCGACTCCTTCTACGTCTATTTCGTCTTCGAAAATCTCGAGTCGCATCCGTCTCAACTTCTATCTCATTTTATATGCCCATGTGAGATCGCACTAACGAGACCAGCACCTCCCACGAAAACTGTCAAATTAATTAAACTTCAAATAGGTTATTTTCATTATTTTCCTATGAGAAATATTGCTAACGGAATCGATAGTACTGACTGCCAAACACTGATTACCAAAATACTGAAGCGAAATGCTTTTCCAATTAGAAAATCGGTAAAAATTATTTTTTCAGGTTGACACGTTAAGTTTACATACTTAAACGTCTCAAGGTAAACATTTGACAGCAGGCGTGGTAGCCCAACGGGAAAGTCGTAGGATTCAAAACTTCATAATGCTGATTTCGTGAGTTCGAGTCACGCTGGAGGCAAACTTTTTTTTTACTTTTTAATTCCAATTATTTATTAGTATTAGTATTTAGTTATTCTGTTTGATTATCCATAGCTTTTATTCTTTCTGCACGTAAAGTTTGGAATTAATTCGTTCATTTTGGCAGTCTGTTATATTATTAATTTTAGCTTACAAAAGTAAATATCTACAATATTTTTGGTCCCATTGATAAAATTGATAATAATGTTTACTTAAAAATAAATTCTACTTTCAGTACTTAAAAAATTATGATGTTTTACCATCAACAATAGAGTACCCTTATAATTCATCAAAATATTTAAAAAAATCGTTTAGTATAATTACATCATCATTCCAGATACAAAATTTCTTTGATATGTATTTTCTATAAAATAATATTATTCTACATCCTTTTGTCACCCAAAGGGTGACCCCAGACCGCAGGCTTGGACCTCCGGTAGGGCTAGAAATGGGAACGAAAATCGCGACAGCGATTTTCTCCCATTTCTTGTCAGATTTAATTAATAGACATTTTCACAAAAAATGTCGGTTTTAGGCAAAGACCAATTAAATAAATCATTATCCACTGTACCTTAGTAAAATCATAGTAAATTCTTAATTAATGTACACTAAAAATCATTATCCACAAAATGTTTGACTGCAGGCCAACATACAGAGAGTAATGTTTTTTAGTCTTTTTCCAATTTTTAAGGAATTTTTAACTTGAATCATAATGTCCTATCCTTAGGAAATAAGGAAATAAGTGAAGGGAAATACTTTCAAAAACGTAATTATTACACTGAGGCACTGAGCATTACCTTCTACCGTTGGATTGTAATTTAGACAATCTGATATTATAATTAAGTTACATATATATTTTACATGGATAATGGTTAATTTGTAAACATACATAAGTTATCTTAAATCAATTTGATATTAAACATTTTGTAAAACTGCTGTCCCTTATATCTTTGGCCGATGCCTACAAATTTGCACACCATTGCAGAAAGCCTCACATTATATAAAAATAACTTTAGTTTATTTCTTAGCATACCTATGTATACAGTGTTATTCAGAACTTATCCATAATAAAATTTGGGGATGTTCAACATACATGTGGTAGTGCAAAAAAATTTTTTGGCGGGTTCTGAAAATTATTTAAAAATTTTTCATTGCACGCCGCTGGATACTGGTCCACTGTAATAGAGTGACCTTGAGACTGACAATGCAAACTGGCTAGCACGAAAAAAACTTCGGAAGTTCTGAGAGTATACTGACACCAGGCGCGAAAAAGATTTGCAGCGTTTTTACTTTAAAATAAACTTAAAGATAGATAGATAGATGTGACCAAAGTGACGTGTCTTTAAAATGAATAAAATTTTAATACACTAATTTTGAAGAATTGCGCTACTTGATTACTAGGTATTAGAAACTTGGAATTTAAAAAAAATTTGCACATACCTTGTTACAAAAGCTGTTCGAAATTTTGTCCATCAGCAGCAGATTTTCAGTATTTTGCTGCAACAACCACTAACAAAACCTAACTCGTAATTGATAATCCGCTAGTAACAGTGCCCCTGGCAGTTTCCTAGCGATCTGACTTGTACTTATTCGCGGATTTTCACGGACTAGATTCAACACTTGTTCATCAGCTGCTAAAATACGTTATGGTCGTCCCGGGCCACCATCTCGTCCACTCCAACTTCACCATAAATAAGAATCATGTCCATTAACTCAACATTACTGTATACATGAGCCATTTTGAAAATTTTACAGTTTTACACTCCTACGATAAATAAAACACCCGCACTGAGACAGCGACACAGATAGACTGATGACTGCATAGACAATAGAGATATTATCCCCACTCCAACTCTATTCGCTCCGTCTTAACCAGGCGTTCCAGGTGCAAAAACTGTTTACTGTTTTTTGAAGGAATGTGATATATCAGATGTCGTTGAAGTACAGGTGCCCATCTAGGTAGTGCTTTATAATGGTATAACTTAAAACATTGTTTACGGGAAATCGTAAGACTTTTATTATAAATTTTTTTTGTGATATCGATTTCTTATTTAAGGATGCACATATCCTCAAAGTTTTAGAGATAAGTTCTGAATAACCCTGTAGAGTTGAAGTACAGCAACAATTACCACAGGACTTATTTAAATGAGAACTAAAACAAATAAAACCAATGCAGCTATTCTCCTGGCTCCTGGAATTTTTATTCTAACTGTGTTAGACTAAATATGGCAAATTTTTGCTTTGTAATTCAGCGCTAATTTCAGGAGAATAGCTGTTTTGGCATAATTGGTTTTAGTCCTTATTTAAATAAGGCGTTTACAGATAGGTGGTTAGTTGGAAGATTCGTACAATTCGTAGTTATGTGTTAATCAGATTTGTTATTAGTGCAATAGTCAAAGAAATATCTGTTTACCTTGATTATAATCACCGATTTTAAGAAGAATTTTCTAATAAAAAAGGTGTCCGCATATCTCCTTAATATTTACGGTAACACCTCTGTGGCCTCTGTCACGTCTAACACTTATAGATAGTGATACCTTGGCCCACCCATGGCACCATTCTTTTTCTCTATTTAATACACCCGTCCTTGTCTCCATATTGAATATATTTTTATTTGGGGATCTGTATAACCTAGGTAACCTCAAACTGTTACTTTTAGGAAGGGAACAGTGTAGAGATCATTCCTTTTATTTATTTAATGTCTCCCAATTTTAATTTTTAAATCACCCTATTAGTCTATTTCATTAATTTACCAGCAGATGGTGGAGGTGGCAGTTATTTCTGGTATATCTACTCTATTTTAGTGTCCTAAATATTCAGCGCCACATTTAACTTCACTCTAATGTCGAATTAGCATGTGGTCCAGCCAATAATGTCCGGAAAGTGATACGGGTCTCAATTAATGATTTAAACTAAACGATAAAGTCCACTACTTGCTGTCATGAAAGTGTTCCACGTGTATGTTAAATTGCTTCATGAAAATTATGACCACCATAGACTACCAATTGTTTATGAGGATTTAACATTAAAATAAAGAAAGTGCACCAAGAAATTAGAGCATCAAGAAAAAGTATTTAGAAATAACGACAGTAACACTAAAATATCTTATTTTTTATATTATAGAAGACTTGTCGTTAATAATCTACTATATACAATAAATAAACTCTTATTTATCTCTAAAACTTTGAGGATATGTGCTTCCTTAAATAAGAAATCGATATCACCAAAAAAATTTATAATAAAAGACTTAGGATTTCCCGTAAACAATGTTTAAAGTTATACCATTATAAATTCCTTCAAAAAACAGTAAACAACAGTTTTTGTACCTGGAACGCCTGGTTAAGACCGAGCGAATAAAGTTGGAGTGGAGATAATATCTCTATTGTCTATGCAGTCATCAGTCTATCTGTGCCGCTGTCTCAGTGCGGGTGTTTCGACTCAGCGGGACGACCACAACGTATTTTAGCAGCTGAAGAACAAGTGTGGCGCTTACTACACGAAGCTCAGTTTTATCCGTATCATATCCAGCTTGTTCAAGCACTGTTAGCAGCGGATTATCAATTACGAGTTAGGTTTTGTGAGTGGTTGTTGTAGCAAAATGCTGAAAACCCCCAATTTACTTAATAATTTGCGTTTACAAGATCAGCAACCAGGAGGCACATTCGCTTTAGTGCGGCAAAATTGGATAAGGCGTGCCCAAAAGTGTGTAGAAGTCGAGGAATATTATTTAGAACAGCTTTCGTAACAAGGTATGTGCAAATTTTTTATAAATATCATGTTTCTAATACCTAGTAATCAAGTAGCGCAATTCTTCAAAATTAGTGTAACAAAATTTTATTCATTTTAAAGACACGTCACTTTAGTCACATCTATATATCTTTAAGTTTATTTGAAAGTAAAAACGCTGCAAATCTTTTTTGCGCCGGGTGTCGGTATACTCTCAGAACTACTGAAGTTTTTTTCATGCAAGCCAGTTTGCATTGTCAGTCCCAAGGTCACTCCATTACAGTGGACCAGTATCCAGCGGCGTGCAATGAAACATTTTTAAATAGCAGAACCCGCCACAAAATTTTTTTTTGCACTATAACATTTGTACCTGTATGTTGAACATCCCCAAATTTTATTATGGATAAGTTCTGAATAACACTGTACAGATTTTTAACTGACGTCGAATTAAAATGATACCTGCGGTAAAGGAAGACAAACTATTTTATGTCTTATCTTTTCGTCGTAAAGTTTACTAAACCTTTAAATTATAAAGATAATTACAGAATGATGTAAGATCATTCATGAATTTGCAAACATAAACCAGCTGATTAGAAAATCGATCTCAGTGTGAAGATAGATGTAACTCAAAATAACTATAGAATCGAATATTTTTCTAAATAACACATTCCTTGGCCACAGCCGAAATAATGGGAAATTACTTCTATGTTCTAAAATCTAACATTTTTGTATAGTTAAAAAACTACAATATAAAAAACCTAAACTTTATTAGTTATTTATTTTATTAATACACCCTGTATATAAAAAGTCAAGTGTATATAAAAGTCTGTTAAACATGAATAATTTCATTAGCTGAAGTACCAATTCTTTCTGTTTGGTAATATTTAAATTATTACTTCCAATTGCTAATGGAACCCCAATCCTAGCACTACATTACAACAGCGACATATGCGCCAACATTCACAACCAGCGCATCCCCAGGCAAGTACCGGAAAAGTTGAAAGCCCCATGGAATCGGCACTCAGTGCCCTCCATCCGCCGTCGACGTGCTAATGGAACTGGCCAATACCAAGTGAGACTATGCCAGGGAATAAAGGTACTGAAAAAAAAATGAAGGTGCAGATGAATCTGCTAGAAAGGGATCTGAAATAACTTTCATAAAACTGGAGTCAGTTTGCTTGTGTAGTCGCTTGTAGCACTGCCAGAACCGCTCTGAGAAAATGAGTGGAACTAGAATATAGGAATTACTGGGCATGAGTAAATCTCGGCTCAGAAGTATGACAGGGCTCATAACAGTGAGTGCCATCTCAAGAAACATCTTTATACTCTATAATCTAAGATTATCAGAACGCCCGGTATGTCGGGTCTCTAATGATGCAGATGAGACTACGCTGCACAATACTGGGCATTCTGGGTGAATGTGAGGACTACGCTTGTATGAGGCTAACACTCCTGGATAAATCATTCTTTGATTAACAACTTTGTTGAGTTTAGGAAAATTTCAGCCAGTAGACCTTTGGATTTTATGCAACAACAAAGGTTGCTGGCTGAATAGAAAATCAGTGAGAACAGTCACAGTCACAATATAGACCTGTAGCTGTGGCCTTAGTGCTTTGGCTGGTACCTTTTTAAATTTGTGTAAAATATAAAGCTTAATGCGCTGCAGAGCACATTAAGCTTACTGTTGAAGACACTAAAGAAATACAAGAAATTTTCCAAGTTCAACACCCTTCGGAGCAATACCGACACTTATTGAGTGGCTCATATCGAAAAAAAGGCGCTGTAATTTTGAAGGTATACTTTTGGGGCTAAAAATTTAGGCAAATAAATGAGGGGTTCATTACAAAATAATTGTCGGTTTGCTAAAAAGAAATACTATAGTGTTAGAAATCCAGATTAATACTTTCCACCACTTTTATTACAACGATTTTATCTTAAACATGTTTAAAGATTTTCTGTGTATTCAATTACATGTATTGTATACATATAGTACTTATCGGCATAAATCATAATAGCTTTTTATGTTATGCGTGTGCCGAGTTTGTAGCATGCACTATTATTTTATAATGGCCAGCAGCTAGGCCGTAATAATCAGAAGTTAAGATCATACATACAAACTTAAGGGCACCATTCAATGTCGAGAGCTATTTCAGTTACTGTTCTTACTGATAAATATTAATTTAAACATATATTATCCTCTTACTCATGTCTCATGGTAAACAAAATTTACAAAAACTAACATTTCTGAAAAAATAAACTCAAAGTTAAACTTCTTTTTATAAACAGTTGTTTTAGGTACAGAAATATTTGAAACAAGATATTTCACAATGAATCAGCGTAATTTCTGCCTATCTAATTAGTGAATGAAAATATCTTTTATTTTATTTTGGTAATGTTTTTGAGACACTAAATGTTCAAAACATCTATTTGCATTTTTCTACATTCAAACTATTAGGACTTGTTGTTTATTACTTTAATAATTCACGATATTTTTATACCTAAAATGTAAACATTTTATTCCGTGAAACTTTTTCTAATTGCTCCAATATTAAATCTGTGTGTATAAGGCTGATAGCGTTCTTCTAAATACTTACATTATGTCTGCAAAGTTGAAAATGTAATGAAAACGAAATATTTTTCTAATTAATGATGCTTTGAATTAACTAGGACATTTTATTAGATAGGTACAATGAAAAGCTTTACACGAGAAAATACATTTTAACAGTCAGACCCATAAATATCCGTTAAATATTTTACAAGGTAGGTACCTATTCTTATTTAAAATGATTATACTTAATATTAAAGAAGAGATTAACTATGAGCTTATGCACTATATTTGCCAGTATTGGCCAGGACAATAGTCCGTTACTTTTGAGGTTATTTTTTTGTTTAAACCTAGGTTGTAGGTAACAGTGAAAATATAAATTTTATTCTATAGAAAAGGAATATAATAGGAATAAGTATAACCCTGACGTATTTTTCCACATAACATTAAAAACACTACTATACTGTACTCGAGGCACGTTTCGCGAATCACATTGGCATCATCTGCAGATTATAAGTTTTAATCATCTCCAGATGATGCCAACTTGGTTGACGAAACGCGTGTCGACTCCAGTATAATGTTTTGCTGTTACGTGGAAAACTACGTCAGGGTTATCTTTACTACACCCCCTTCAAGAGGAATAATAATAATAATATAAAAATATAATATAACATAACAGAATATATATTCTTTTGGTCTATTAGATGGATATGGACTAATTAAATATGACATCACTATAATAATAATGCTGCTAATTATATGTAAAATCGTGATAATATATTTTATGATGATTATGATGAATTAATTTTGAAAATATAACATATACTTAAGATTTAACAACTTATGGAATTATTCCAGCGGAAACCTATAATAATTATATATCGACATATGGGACAACGGGATCAAAGTTACACAGAGTATCTTAAATAATAGTAGCATAAATTAAGAACCATCTATTTCGCTGAGATAATCATTCCTGCTATAATTCTTGACCAGAAAATTTTTCCTGAAATAGGTCCTTCTAGAGATAATATAATATTTTTACTATGTAAATGAGGTGGTAATAATGTTACTAACACTTGGCAAATACAGATGAAGTGTACAAATCTTCATACTTATGACGTGACTGTCAAATACGTCCTACAATCGAATAACGAATAGTTGTTTCCACTTTTTAGGCTGCATCAGCACCATTCGGGTTTCTCAGAGCGAGGATTTACCATATACAATTACGAGAAATGGAGATTGTGCTTTGATTGATTGGTCATTGAATACGTTTTATTGTCTTGTTAAATGTAAAAGGTGCTATAGAAAAACTAATGAAAAATCGCTTGCAGTTCCTTTAGGAGGCAAAACATCCTTGTAATACAATTCTGATTGCAGGTTTAACAGTTTATTGTTCTGATTAAATTACAGATTCATAAAGTCATATTTTCATTCCTGATATGAAAACTTTTCTTTAAAATAATTTTTAAGTATCTAGCCTCTTAGCTCTTTAACTCTGAGAAACTGTTATAGTATTAAGAAAATAACGAAATAAGTAAATACTAACATTGCAAATAGACCGTGCCCAATGTCAGGACAATCCCTTTTATAATAATAACATGATAATAAAGATAAGGACAAAATGGAATAGAGATTTCTCTAGGATACATGCAGTAAGCTATATTTTGTTTACCTGCAGGCAAAGGAGTTTTTTCAGATTATGAAGAGAGCTTGCCTCAATCTTACCTGGACCTAAAACAAAAAACGCGGTTAGTAAAATAAAAATATTATGAGTATTCTTGTAAGCACTTATATTAGGGGTATTATAAAGTGACTGTTTAAGGTCTCCTTTTGCTAACTTTCCAACAAAATTGCGCTTTATGGTATGGTATAAGTTTCCTGCAAATACAGTGTAGATCATATAGACTAAACCACTATTTGGTGACTATAGTCCTTTTTTAAAGCAATAAAATAAAACTCTATCATCTTAAAAAGTAAAAATATGGAAAAATGTCATGTTCTACGACAGTACTTTTAGTTCTCAAAGTGAATTGGTCGTTTTCAATTACAAGCGTCTTCTAGATCAAACTCGCTTGTAACTAAAAACATACGTAGGTACAAATATGCACTCCACACTGATGTCGTGTTTTATTTGTGTTCTAGAAAGTTATAATTTTATAATTATTAAGTCTACAATCCTTGGCGTGGAAGCCACCTAATCACGAAACAGGTATGAGTAAAACAAACAATGATATGCGATAGAATAGTTATTTTTCTAACAAGTGTGGAAGGTGATACTTTTCCGCAAGCGACTGCAGTTGTCCGAATGACGCGAAGCGGAGTTCGGACTAGCAGTGAGTGCGGAAAAGACACCTTCCACATGTGTTAGGAACAACGTTTTTTCTACGGGCGTGAAGAAAATTGACATATTCGTTTTATATTGAAATAAATTGTGAGATGTCAAGTGCACACAATGCTGTCTAATAATTAGAAGTGTCAAGCATTCCTTTTTCTTTATGTCAAAATCTGAACAGTGACAACATGATTTTTTGGAATTAAGATAATATTATGATCACATTGCAAGTAATACATAGGTATTTATTTTCCGCACTAGTGCGGAAAAGTGTAATTTTCTACACTCAAATGCGTGCAGAAAATTGTAACTTTCCACACGCCCGTAGAAAAATAATATTTCGTATGAGATAAATACGTGTATTATTGTAATCATAAACGACGGAGATGTATTTTCTCTCCGCCGTTTCATTAAATTCATCTTGCCTTAGTGGAAAATATAACGACTATAGGCAATGAGTTTCCTGTATTAATTTACGGGAAATCAGATTTACGGCTCAACCTAAGATTAATGATAAATCACTACTTGGCGCGGAATTCGTATAAAATGTTAAACTTTTAATTAAGACGGCCTGTTAAGCGTAATTTTCCCCCAGTTGAATAATTCCTAAAAGGCCTATGAAATTAAACAGCCTACGGCTGTATATTTTATATGAATACTGAACAATATTATGAAATAAGAAAGAAATTTAATCCATTTGAGAAACAATGAAATAATATAATCATATAAAATTTTTTGGGATCAAAGAATTCGTTTTAAACACTTTATATGGTCCAATTTTACTTTAAGGAAATATTTATAAAGCTGTACGAAAAGCTTTATCTACCCATACGTTATCTTTCTCTGTTATAGGGATAATAGGAAAAAAAGACACTTTTCTGTTGTAAAAGGATTTTTTTTATAAACTCTAAAGTACTTACTACCACCAGTAATATATCCTTTACATCTAAAATATTCAACAAGGAGTATAATGTCACTCCATGTACATTGTGAGTACGAACAAAGCACTCAAACTCATTTTTTCTTAATTCACCACATCAAATCTACGAAAAGTGAAACTATTAACAAAGTTGAAATACCTATTTTTCTTTTCATACAGCATCCTGTTATATTGTAATGGAGTAATAACAGTAACAGTAATGGAGTAAAAATGGCGGATAAAATTACGAAGTATGTTGCCAGTATCCTTTACTGAAAAATATGCACAGGGAATTTTTCAGATAACAAAATACCGAGTGCCAAGCATCATGGATTTTTTGAGCACTTCAGAGAAAAAGATTTTATCAAAAAACCAAAAAATGTTATCTGCAATTTTTATGCACGAGGACATTCGGCATAACTTCCCAAATAAATTATATTTTTGTTAGTTTCAATTATTTATTTGTACTCGTATTTACATTAAAAGTATTTAAATAAATTACAATAATTCTGAAATATATTAGCTGTGGTGAGAAACACACAGTAACACAGCTCTTGGACTTAGTAACCATTCGTCTTACAATTATTAATGTCTAATTGACAGACAGATAGCCACGTACTTTTCCACAAGTGCCATTATAGCATAGACCTTTATTGTCTTTGAGGGATGTCAATCATACTCATTTATCTAGAGATGCCGAAAACAACTACTCCACAGACTAAGTGCCCTGACTGGCATTGCATTACTCCGGATCTCCATGGATCTCACAATATCCTTTATCGAGGACAATCACCAGACACTGACATTTACTCCGTGCTTATCAGAGAATGAGTGAATGAATATATTAGAGAACATCAGTACCTATGGCATTCTGGGCTAGTCTCAATGAATGATGGATGTTACGACTTCCATGGAGATGCCAGAGTAATGCAATGCCACGAGACACATAGTCCGTAGAGTAGTAGTTTCTGCAACATCTCCTTCAAATAAATTTTGAAACATTTTCCCATTTTGCCACCATAGTGACACATTTTTTCTTAGGAAAAAATTAGGACAAAAATCAGTCATATACTTTACCCAAAAGAATTATTTATCGGCATCGTTAAATTTTCGCCCATTTGATCTGAAATTAGGAACACAGACTGAAGTTTATTCAAAATTTAAAATGTATTCTCAATAGTGCCATCCCTAGTATAATTAGTAGTGATTATTGTCGCCTTATTTTCTCATATTTTTTATTTATTTCGATCTCTTTTCTTCATAATAGTATGTATTCTCTATATGATTCTGTATATGAGAACCTGTATATGACTTAAATAAATAATGAGATCTTCCTATAATTTACACGCTTATTTATATCGCTACAAACGTAAACTAGGAGCTACGTTATTAATTAAAATAATTAAATTATGATGCAAAAAAGTTTTAGTTTCAAAACTAAAGTACCAAACAAAATTAAAACGTTATTTAATTATAATATGTGGCTAATTTTGTAGTAGGATATTTCCTAGTTTATAAAATAAATATGTAAAGCCAATAAGTAGGTATTATAAAAATTATACCACTAAAAATATTACTACATTATCACTACCCCTACCTAATTTTGGCTGTTTGAAATAACATGTTGTATCGCTGGTTATAGCTAAATCAAATTAAGTTAGCACTTAATCTTTGATTATTTAATGTCGGTCTATTCTATTTCTGTGACTAAGGTCAATCACCGACGTCAGGAGACGACCAACCTCCAACCTGGAATTTTGCCCAACCCCCACTATTGAGAATAGTAGGGATCTTTTACTTGCCTATCATTTCATAGATAAGGGATCTCCGGATTTACATCCCACCCAAGAGATGGTACGTCTTTCTACACAAACCTCGCCTAAGTTCGCATTGTTTGTGTGATTTCACGGACCTATTTTATCTTAATAACTACTGGTATTGGCGCATTCGCCATTTTTAATAATACCCAGAACAAAATAATAATATAATATAATAATATTATTTGTAGTGGCGAGATACAGTGAAATACACTGCAGTGCCCTCTTTGGGTCTTTGCTACTACCTGTCTGACAATTATTGTCTAATTGACAGACAGATAACGATCTGCAGAAAGCAGATGCCATTACAGCGACCTCTATTGTCTTTGAGGAAGACAATCCTACTTAATTATTGGAAGGAGATGCCGAAAACAACTACTCCACGGGCAATATGCCCCGACTGGCGTTGCATTACATCAACATCTCCATGGATGTCGCCACATCCTTCATCAAGACCAAATACCAGACAATGACCGGTTTCGATCTTGTTATGATCTCATCAGATTGCCATAGGTATCGGAATCGATGAATGATCTGGCGACATTGATTGCCTAAGGGGCATATGTGAATGTTTGTAGTGGCGAGATACAGTGAAATACACTGCAGTGCCCTCTTTGGGTCTTTGCTACTACCTGTCTGACAATTATTGTCTAATTGACAGACAGATAACGATCTGCAGAAAGCAGATGCCATTACAGCGACCTCTATTGTCTTTGAGGAAGACAATCCTACTTAATTATTGGAAGGAGATGCCGAAAACAACTACTCCACGGGCAATATGCCCCGACTGGCGTTGCATTACATCAACATCTCCATGGATGTCGCCACATCCTTCATCAAGACCAAATACCAGACAATGACCGGTTTCGATCTTGTTATGATCTCATCAGATTGCCATAGGTATCGGAATCGATGAATGATCTGGCGACATTGATTGCCTAAGGGGCATATGTGAATGTTTGTAGTGGCGAGATACAGTGAAATACACTGCAGTGCCCTCTTTGGGTCTTTGCTACTACCTGTCTGACAATTATTGTCTAATTGACAGACAGATAACGATCTGCAGAAAGCAGATGCCATTACAGCGACCTCTATTGTCTTTGAGGAAGACAATCCTACTTAATTATTGGAAGGAGATGCCGAAAACAACTACTCCACGGGCAATATGCCCCGACTGGCGTTGCATTACATCAACATCTCCATGGATGTCGCCACATCCTTCATCAAGACCAAATACCAGACAATGACCGGTTTCGATCTTGTTATGATCTCATCAGATTGCCATAGGTATCGGAATCGATGAATGATCTGGCGACATTGATTGCCTAAGGGGCATATGTGAATGTTTGTAGTGGCGAGATACAGTGAAATACACTGCAGTGCCCTCTTTGGGTCTTTGCTACTACCTGTCTGACAATTATTGTCTAATTGACAGACAGATAACGATCTGCAGAAAGCAGATGCCATTACAGCGACCTCTATTGTCTTTGAGGAAGACAATCCTACTTAATTATTGGAAGGAGATGCCGAAAACAACTACTCCACGGGCAATATGCCCCGACTGGCGTTGCATTACATCAACATCTCCATGGATGTCGCCACATCCTTCATCAAGACCAAATACCAGACAATGACCGGTTTCGATCTTGTTATGATCTCATCAGATTGCCATAGGTATCGGAATCGATGAATGATCTGGCGACATTGATTGCCTAAGGGGCATATGTGAATGTTTGTAGTGGCGAGATACAGTGAAATACACTGCAGTGCCCTCTTTGGGTCTTTGCTACTACCTGTCTGACAATTATTGTCTAATTGACAGACAGATAACGATCTGCAGAAAGCAGATGCCATTACAGCGACCTCTATTGTCTTTGAGGAAGACAATCCTACTTAATTATTGGAAGGAGATGCCGAAAACAACTACTCCACGGGCAATATGCCCCGACTGGCGTTGCATTACATCAACATCTCCATGGATGTCGCCACATCCTTCATCAAGACCAAATACCAGACAATGACCGGTTTCGATCTTGTTATGATCTCATCAGATTGCCATAGGTATCGGAATCGATGAATGATCTGGCGACATTGATTGCCTAAGGGGCATATGTGAATGTTTGTAGTGGCGAGATACAGTGAAATACACTGCAGTGCCCTCTTTGGTTCTTTGCTACTACCTGTCTGACAATTATTGTCTAATTGACAGACAGATAACGATCTGCAGAAAGCAGATGCCATTACAGCGACCTCTATTGTCTTTGAGGAAGACAATCCTACTTAATTATTGGAAGGAGATGCCGAAAACAACTACTCCACGGGCAATATGCCCCGACTGGCGTTGCATTACATCAACATCTCCATGGATGTCGCCACATCCTTCATCAAGACCAAATACCAGACAATGACCGGTTTCGATCTTGTTATGATCTCATCAGATTGCCATAGGTATCGGAATCGATGAATGATCTGGCGACATTGATTGCCTAAGGGGCATATGTGAATGTTTGTAGTGGCGAGATACAGTGAAATACACTGCAGTGCCCTCTTTGGGTCTTTGCTACTACCTGTCTGACAATTATTGTCTAATTGACAGACAGATAACGATCTGCAGAAAGCAGATGCCATTACAGCGACCTCTATTGTCTTTGAGGAAGACAATCCTACTTAATTATTGGAAGGAGATGCCGAAAACAACTACTCCACGGGCAATATGCCCCGACTGGCGTTGCATTACATCAACAT
This sequence comes from Pogonocherus hispidulus, assembly GCA_963924545.1. NCBI lineage: Eukaryota > Metazoa > Arthropoda > Insecta > Coleoptera > Cerambycidae > Pogonocherus > Pogonocherus hispidulus. The sequence goes on from OZ004693.1 coordinate 84,158,363, forward strand.
CTCCATGGATGTCGCCACATCCTTCATCAAGACCAAATACCAGACAATGACCGGTTTCGATCTTGTTATGATCTCATCAGATTGCCATAGGTATCGGAATCGATGAATGATCTGGCGACATTGATTGCCTAAGGGGCATATGTGAATGTTTGTAGTGGCGAGATACAGTGAAATACACTGCAGTGCCCTCTTTGGGTCTTTGCTACTACCTGTCTGACAATTATTGTCTAATTGACAGACAGATAACGATCTGCAGAAAGCAGATGCCATTACAGCGACCTCTATTGTCTTTGAGGAAGACAATCCTACTTAATTATTGGAAGGAGATGCCGAAAACAACTACTCCACGGGCAATATGCCCCGACTGGCGTTGCATTACATCAACATCTCCATGGATGTCGCCACATCCTTCATCAAGACCAAATACCAGACAATGACCGGTTTCGATCTTGTTATGATCTCATCAGATTGCCATAGGTATCGGAATCGATGAATGATCTGGCGACATTGATTGCCTAAGGGGCATATGTGAATGTTTGTAGTGGCGAGATACAGTGAAATACACTGCAGTGCCCTCTTTGGGTCTTTGCTACTACCTGTCTGACAATTATTGTCTAATTGACAGACAGATAACGATCTGCAGAAAGCAGATGCCATTACAGCGACCTCTATTGTCTTTGAGGAAGACAATCCTACTTAATTATTGGAAGGAGATGCCGAAAACAACTACTCCACGGGCAATATGCCCCGACTGGCGTTGCATTACATCAACATCTCCATGGATGTCGCCACATCCTTCATCAAGACCAAATACCAGACAATGACCGGTTTCGATCTTGTTATGATCTCATCAGATTGCCATAGGTATCGGAATCGATGAATGATCTGGCGACATTGATTGCCTAAGGGGCATATGTGAATGTTTGTAGTGGCGAGATACAGTGAAATACACTGCAGTGCCCTCTTTGGGTCTTTGCTACTACCTGTCTGACAATTATTGTCTAATTGACAGACAGATAACGATCTGCAGAAAGCAGATGCCATTACAGCGACCTCTATTGTCTTTGAGGAAGACAATCCTACTTAATTATTGGAAGGAGATGCCGAAAACAACTACTCCACGGGCAATATGCCCCGACTGGCGTTGCATTACATCAACATCTCCATGGATGTCGCCACATCCTTCATCAAGACCAAATACCAGACAATGACCGGTTTCGATCTTGTTATGATCTCATCAGATTGCCATAGGTATCGGAATCGATGAATGATCTGGCGACATTGATTGCCTAAGGGGCATATGTGAATGTTTGTAGTGGCGAGATACAGTGAAATACACTGCAGTGCCCTCTTTGGGTCTTTGCTACTACCTGTCTGACAATTATTGTCTAATTGACAGACAGATAACGATCTGCAGAAAGCAGATGCCATTACAGCGACCTCTATTGTTTTTGAGGAAGACAATCCTACTTAATTATTGGAAGGAGATGCCGAAAACAACTACTCCACGGGCAATATGCCCCGACTGGCGTTGCATTACATCAACATCTCCATGATCAATGTCGCCAGATCATTCATCGATTCCGATACCTATGGCAATCTGATGAGATCATAACAAGATCGAAACCGGTCATTGTCTGGTATTTGGTCTTGATGAAGGATGTGGCGACATCCATGGAGATGTTGATGTAATGCAACGCCAGTCGGGGCATATTGCCCGTGGAGTAGTTGTTTTCGGCATCTCCTTCCAATAATTAAGTAGGATTGTCTTCCTCAAAGACAATAGAGGTCGCTGTAATGGCATCTGCTTTCTGCAGATCGTTATCTGTCTGTCAATTAGACAATAATTGTCAGACAGGTAGTAGCAAAGACCCAAAGAGGGCACTGCAGTGTATTTCACTGTATCTCGCCACTACAAACATTCACATATGCCCCTTAGGCAATCAATGTCGCCAGATCATTCATCGATTCCGATACCTATGGCAATCTGATGAGATCATAACAAGATCGAAACCGGTCATTGTCTGGTATTTGGTCTTGATGAAGGATGTGGCGACATCCATGGAGATGTTGATGTAATGCAACGCCAGTCGGGGCATATTGCCCGTGGAGTAGTTGTTTTCGGCATCTCCTTCCAATAATTAAGTAGGATTGTCTTCCTCAAAGACAATAGAGGTCGCTGTAATGGCATCTGCTTTCTGCAGATCGTTATCTGTCTGTCAATTAGACAATAATTGTCAGACAGGTAGTAGCAAAGACCCAAAGAGGGCACTGCAGTGTATTTCACTGTATCTCGCCACTACAAACATTCACATATGCCCCTTAGGCAATCAATGTCGCCAGATCATTCATCGATTCCGATACCTATGGCAATCTGATGAGATCATAACAAGATCGAAACCGGTCATTGTCTGGTATTTGGTCTTGATGAAGGATGTGGCGACATCCATGGAGATGTTGATGTAATGCAACGCCAGTCGGGGCATATTGCCCGTGGAGTAGTTGTTTTCGGCATCTCCTTCCAATAATTAAGTAGGATTGTCTTCCTCAAAGACAATAGAGGTCGCTGTAATGGCATCTGCTTTCTGCAGATCGTTATCTGTCTGTCAATTAGACAATAATTGTCAGACAGGTAGTAGCAAAGACCCAAAGAGGGCACTGCAGTGTATTTCACTGTATCTCGCCACTACAAACATTCACATATGCCCCTTAGGCAATCAATGTCGCCAGATCATTCATCGATTCCGATACCTATGGCAATCTGATGAGATCATAACAAGATCGAAACCGGTCATTGTCTGGTATTTGGTCTTGATGAAGGATGTGGCGACATCCATGGAGATGTTGATGTAATGCAACGCCAGTCGGGGCATATTGCCCGTGGAGTAGTTGTTTTCGGCATCTCCTTCCAATAATTAAGTAGGATTGTCTTCCTCAAAGACAATAGAGGTCGCTGTAATGGCATCTGCTTTCTGCAGATCGTTATCTGTCTGTCAATTAGACAATAATTGTCAGACAGGTAGTAGCAAAGACCCAAAGAGGGCACTGCAGTGTATTTCACTGTATCTCGCCACTACAAACATTCACATATGCCCCTTAGGCAATCAATGTCGCCAGATCATTCATCGATTCCGATACCTATGGCAATCTGATGAGATCATAACAAGATCGAAACCGGTCATTGTCTGGTATTTGGTCTTGATGAAGGATGTGGCGACATCCATGGAGATGTTGATGTAATGCAACGCCAGTCGGGGCATATTGCCCGTGGAGTAGTTGTTTTCGGCATCTCCTTCCAATAATTAAGTAGGATTGTCTTCCTCAAAGACAATAGAGGTCGCTGTAATGGCATCTGCTTTCTGCAGATCGTTATCTGTCTGTCAATTAGACAATAATTGTCAGACAGGTAGTAGCAAAGACCCAAAGAGGGCACTGCAGTGTATTTCACTGTATCTCGCCACTACAAACATTCACATATGCCCCTTAGGCAATCAATGTCGCCAGATCATTCATCGATTCCGATACCTATGGCAATCTGATGAGATCATAACAAGATCGAAACCGGTCATTGTCTGGTATTTGGTCTTGATGAAGGATGTGGCGACATCCATGGAGATGTTGATGTAATGCAACGCCAGTCGGGGCATATTGCCCGTGGAGTAGTTGTTTTCGGCATCTCCTTCCAATAATTAAGTAGGATTGTCTTCCTCAAAGACAATAGAGGTCGCTGTAATGGCATCTGCTTTCTGCAGATCGTTATCTGTCTGTCAATTAGACAATAATTGTCAGACAGGTAGTAGCAAAGACCCAAAGAGGGCACTGCAGTGTATTTCACTGTATCTCGCCACTACAAACATTCACATATGCCCCTTAGGCAATCAATGTCGCCAGATCATTCATCGATTCCGATACCTATGGCAATCTGATGAGATCATAACAAGATCGAAACCGGTCATTGTCTGGTATTTGGTCTTGATGAAGGATGTGGCGACATCCATGGAGATGTTGATGTAATGCAACGCCAGTCGGGGCATATTGCCCGTGGAGTAGTTGTTTTCGGCATCTCCTTCCAATAATTAAGTAGGATTGTCTTCCTCAAAGACAATAGAGGTCGCTGTAATGGCATCTGCTTTCTGCAGATCGTTATCTGTCTGTCAATTAGACAATAATTGTCAGACAGGTAGTAGCAAAGACCCAAAGAGGGCACTGCAGTGTATTTCACTGTATCTCGCCACTACAAACATTCACATATGCCCCTTAGGCAATCAATGTCGCCAGATCATTCATCGATTCCGATACCTATGGCAATCTGATGAGATCATAACAAGATCGAAACCGGTCATTGTCTGGTATTTGGTCTTGATGAAGGATGTGGCGACATCCATGGAGATGTTGATGTAATGCAACGCCAGTCGGGGCATATTGCCCGTGGAGTAGTTGTTTTCGGCATCTCCTTCCAATAATTAAGTAGGATTGTCTTCCTCAAAGACAATAGAGGTCGCTGTAATGGCATCTGCTTTCTGCAGATCGTTATCTGTCTGTCAATTAGACAATAATTGTCAGACAGGTAGTAGCAAAGACCCAAAGAGGGCACTGCAGTGTATTTCACTGTATCTCGCCACTACAAACATTCACATATGCCCCTTAGGCAATCAATGTCGCCAGATCATTCATCGATTCCGATACCTATGGCAATCTGATGAGATCATAACAAGATCGAAACCGGTCATTGTCTGGTATTTGGTCTTGATGAAGGATGTGGCGACATCCATGGAGATGTTGATGTAATGCAACGCCAGTCGGGGCATATTGCCCGTGGAGTAGTTGTTTTCGGCATCTCCTTCCAATAATTAAGTAGGATTGTCTTCCTCAAAGACAATAGAGGTCGCTGTAATGGCATCTGCTTTCAGCAGATCGTTATCTGTCTGTCAATTAGACAATAATTGTCAGACAGGTAGTAGCAAAGACCCAAAGAGGGCACTGCAGTGTATTTCACTGTATCTCGCCACTACAAACATTCACATATGCCCCTTAGGCAATCAATGTCGCCAGATCATTCATCGATTCCGATACCTATGGCAATCTGATGAGATCATAACAAGATCGAAACCGGTCATTGTCTGGTATTTGGTCTTGATGAAGGATGTGGCGACATCCATGGAGATGTTGATGTAATGCAACGCCAGTCGGGGCATATTGCCCGTGGAGTAGTTGTTTTCGGCATCTCCTTCCAATAATTAAGTAGGATTGTCTTCCTCAAAGACAATAGAGGTCGCTGTAATGGCATCTGCTTTCTGCAGATCGTTATCTGTCTGTCAATTAGACAATAATTGTCAGACAGGTAGTAGCAAAGACCCAAAGAGGGCACTGCAGTGTATTTCACTGTATCTCGCCACTACAAACATTCACATATGCCCCTTAGGCAATCAATGTCGCCAGATCATTCATCGATTCCGATACCTATGGCAATCTGATGAGATCATAACAAGATCGAAACCGGTCATTGTCTGGTATTTGGTCTTGATGAAGGATGTGGCGACATCCATGGAGATGTTGATGTAATGCAACGCCAGTCGGGGCATATTGCCCGTGGAGTAGTTGTTTTCGGCATCTCCTTCCAATAATTAAATAATAATATTATATCTCTACCCCTCTTTCTAATCCCAACGATTAGCCCGAAAGTCTGCGACTTGTGTGGGGGAGGGGTCGGCATATTATTATTTCGCGGGCCGCATTTGCGCCTCAGGAACGACTTACGTTGGTAGGTCCTAACCACCATTCAGTGCAGTGGAATGAGGGAAACCTGGAAAACCTCATTAGTTAGGGGGACAAGTCAACCATCAACTGATTCTAATCTCTCACATTAACACCAAGTTGACATTCTTCCCATCCTAGGCCATCGCCAGGTTGGTTGCCAAGCCATCCCTGCAAATAAGCCTTGATCTACGAGTAAACCATTCAATTAAAAATTGTTTGGTGGAATGGGAATTAGAACCCACGACCTCTGGGTTGAGCGAAGTCTATGAAGCTACCACGGCTTATCATTGTTAATTTTTATTTAATTAAATTTACGACTTAATCGTTTTTCTGATGAATGACTCGTCCTAACCCTTGTGTGTATGTATTTGCCTGGCTGTATATTCCATAGTACAATACCTACTTCACAAGAGAAATGTGTAGAATAAATATATCGAATCCTTATTTTCAGAAATAGGAAGTACCTTTTGATTCAGAATTGGAAAAACTAATTTAAACTCACCTTCCAAAGCAAACATTCAACGAGCATGTAACAAACGAAACTAATGACATATTTGAAATACAAGTGGCAGTCAAGTAAGATATAAAAGAAAACCTTTTACAGCATTGTTTGAACTGGCGCAATTGTTTTAAAAATAAACAAACCCCTTTTAACTATGCATTCAGATGTCTACAAAGCGAAATTCAATTGCTAGGATATACGGTTGACAGCCGATTTGGACTGAAATGCGACGAACTTATAAATGGTAGAAGATCTGTGAAACGACATTCTCATTTTAGAGTCACACAAAAACATGATGTGCTTCTCGTAAGAGAAGCTGCGCATTCTGCAGCCAGTCGACTGTGCAGCAATGCAGCGAAAGAAACTTCTCGATATTATCTGACAGCAGAGTGGAGCACGATGCTATTACTTCAAAAGAAGACATTTCGTTTGTCTTGCGGTAGAATCCTGACCTTTACTTTCCTGCGAGCTGCCAGTCTGGAGACAGGAATGCGGCCAATTATAAAAAGAAAGATAACAGGAAGACAGTTTTACTTGGCATCGTTCTGAAGACTGGAACAAAGATTTAGCTACTTTTGTTTCGGCACTGATAGTATTTCAAGCTGGCGAAACTGTACGAACTCTTGGAAATAGAGGCGCATTTTCTGCTTTGTTAAAAATGTCTACGATATATTATCAGAAATTTTGTTGTAGGGGAGACTTGGGCACATCGTAACAAGCAAAAACCATCAGCTAAATGTTTTGTAATAAACTTATAAATAAATTTAGTAACATACAAGTAAGGCTTTTATAAAGTAGGTAAATGCTCTATTAGATCCTTGCAATCGCTTTTAGGACTATATTTTTTTTAGTACAGAGTGCTTATAATGTATAGGTATGGAAAAGAAGGACCATGGTTAAATATTAATTCAGTTTATCTAAAATTATATGTACCTACATTTTATTGTTCTTTAATGATGAACTTTTATAATATATAGGTAATGTTATTATTCATTGTAGTTTCTTTTAAGATCCTGCAAAATAATAAACAATAGGAAACTGGAAGTATTCAAAATATAAAGGTTGAAAATGTGGATCACTATATGTTATTATTAATGGCTTCCTCGGGGAAGAGGAAGCCAGATTTGAGTCAAGAATATTGTTTCCGAAAAGGTACATCTATCAGAGCACTTTCTTTCAATTTCCATTGAACCGATTTTTATTTTTTTTTGTATATAGCTTTAGTCTGGTCCAAGAAAAAAAAGTTAAAACATTTAACAAAGTCTTAAATTTTATTATAATTTTTTTGTTTAGAAATTATTTGTAATACTTATTACTGAATTTTATATCAAACTAAAAAATCACTTATGAAGTTTATTTTTATTTTTATTGCATAGGTATTATAAGTATGTTTTGGAACAAACTTTAGAAGTTTGGCTTAATACTGCAGTTTCAATATTTACTTTGAATACTTCTGGATTCCTGTATTTTATTATTTTACAGTTGATGTAATTCCAAAAGAAACTATCTAAAAACTAACTATAACTGCAACTTCACTGCAAATAAGTTACAGGCATTATTTATAATACACTTTAAAATTACTAAATAGTAATCGTAATTTGCTGCCGTGTTATTTTTAACACGAACTGGGTAGTATAATAACTAAACCTTTAGAACTCATATTACACGAACGATGTACCCGCCAAGTTTGTAGAAGTATTCATAAATTGTAGTAAAATTTACAAAATCCCCTGTTAAAAATGAATCAATCCGCCATAAATACGGAATAATTACACGGTAAATAATTAACTATTACACATTACCTTGTAAAATCTACTGTGTTAAATTACTTTTAATGTAATGTAATAATACACCGATATATCTAACACTGCCAAGTGTGGACTATATACACACTGATGAGTGTGGATTCAGTGTTAAAATCAGTCGGATTTCTTTACTGTGTATCATGTTTAATACAATATAGTATCTACATACGTATTTTATAAATATCTGTTACAAATTTTTAAATTTTACTACTAAAATAAGTTTAATAATATCTATTTATCCTTTATAATTCACTAAACTCACCTTCTCACAGAACAGTATAATATTGTAATATAAAATAAAATCATTTTTCCTTAATGGCTAAAATATTGAATAGATATAGTTTTTCACTCCGGTAATATTGTTTCTTTTTCACATACCTCATTGGTAGTAATTTGTAGGACATTACTAGACTTTCTATATTAGCTACGTGGACATTCAATAACGCTATAATAGCTATTTTAGCTGTTTGTATCTCTTACTCAATATAAATATGAACAAAAATATAAAAAGGTTGTCTTAAGCTACGGTAATCGGTAAAATAGTGTTTTGTTCGTGGTTATTTTCAGGATACACCATTTTTAGTTCAAGTTATCTGTGTGTACATCATACTAGTTTGACAATACCCTCAGACTTATGTTCTAAATGACAGAAGAAACTTGGTTATTTTAAAAGAGCCTCCGATCTGTGACCAGCGTTGCCCGAGTGTCCCAATCCTCGCAAGTTCGCAAGAAAGAGGGTTGTAATATAGTGCACAAGACAAACATAATAATCATATCAAATAAATTACTACACCACTAGACAGTGACATTAATTGTTTCTACAATTAATGTGGAATAACGTCTGGCGAATATAGCTACTATATATAACTACAACTATACATATATTATAACTATATTTAGTCAGTAGGGTACGACAACGACAGAGATAACGCTATTACCTCATTTATTTCCAGTTTTGGGTTCATCCGTTGACAGAAGTGATAAATAATTCTACGATCCTGTAAGTTACAATGTTATATCAGTAGAATATTTTGATAAACATATGCCATTATTCGGTGTTTGTATCTTGGTGATTTTAACACAGGGAAAACATTTTAATTGTAGAGCATATTAATTTAATTTATAGTCGACTGTCATCAAAATGCTGTCATTGTGGACGTCAAAATCGTTAATAATTTTCCACTTTCTAGCACCCGTGCTACAAGGTGAAAGAATCGTGCCACAAAGACTACTTTATGGCACATTGCTGTAGCAACCACATACGAACATTCTATAATTAGAACAAATTTAAGTCTTTAAAACTTAAATTCTCTGTTAAAACCACAGTTCGACTAAAAATAGCGTATGAAATTCGTTTATAATGCACGATTATGGCATTCGTGAAATTGGCGCATTCGCTATCGCTCATGCTCTAAAATTCACTCATGCCATAATCTGTTGCATTATAAACTAATTTTATAATACACTATTATGCACCATAACATTATAATATGACAACCATAACCATTTCTTTGACGTCATTTCATAGCCCACGGACGTTATTATATGACCCAGCGGGCTATAATGAAATATAAAAAACTAAAAACAATAGGCACAAAGTTGTGAGCTTATTTGACACTTTATCTAAAATTTAATATTTACAATACAGTTAAAGTTCATTCATGTTAAGTTTAAAGTGACGTCATTTTCAGTAATTAAATGTTTTCAATATTCTATAAACAAATGACCAATAAATTTGCATTGCATTTGCCACTTACAGAGTTTTATATATTTATTTTATATATTTTATATATCTGGCAACCCTTCTCTGGGTTGTCAAGTTTTCATTTATTTATATAAACTTAACTTAAAACTTAAAACTTAAAAACGTCACTTTAAACTTAACGTGTATGAACTCTATTACAATTATGTGCAATACAGTCATGTTTATATGTTGTGTGGTACAATTTGAGGTTGGATACTATTTGAAATCATATTTGTGGGAGTGCTACTCGTCATACTATTAGAGGTAATGCTGCTATTAGTTAATTTATTGACAGCATGGCTTGAAGTCTTGCTTTTCCCATACATTTTTTCAGCTAGTCTAAAAACGGACCTTTATGTTGATTCAATCTTTCGAAACTTTATGTCTGCCATTGCTGATAGATGTGGATATCTTGTCATATCTTACATTCGCCATGAATAAAGAATAAATTTATAATATCACGATTTGAGTAATTATTAATGGTTTGATTAATTTTTACGAACATAATAAACGTCAGTCAATCTTCTTTCATACCCTGACAGAACATAGCTTTTCTTGTTTGCTAAGCTAACTACGAGATTCTTAACCGAAATACGATTTTTAGTATATACTTATTTTAAGCAAAAAAAAAATGATTATAGGTAACTCAAAAATCATCAAGAACAACTGTAACAACGCTTAAATGTACTACTAACTTAGATTATTCAGGAGAAGCAAAAATTGGAAAATATATAGGGAGTTTTGTTTAAAAAAATTGTTATTTATGTCTGAATTTCTTCAAGTTTGTCGATTAATTTTTAGGACCATGTACATAACTAGTTTGAAAACACCTTAGGAAATTTTACGACTTCCACTCTTACTGGCTCAAAAATGAGGATTTTCACTTTGATTGTTTCTTAAGTAGGTATATATATTTTTGAAATTAACAACGCGGCAAGCAATTGTTTCATAAAAATCACATTATCTCTAAAACGGCTAATTCCAGGAACACGGAGAGTTGATGAAAGTAATCCTAAAATTTAATGTAGATACCAAAAAATGTAATAATATACAAGGTGTTCCATTTAAAATAATAAAGTTGATGGTTACTTTCGGTAACCTTACCTTACCTGAAATAACCTTAGGATATAAGCAAAATTGAAACTGGTCAGTGTTAAGGCACAGGATCGTGCGCACTTACCTTGATATTTCGTCCTATGTATTTAGCAATGGTATCGCGATTGAATAGTAACTAAAACTGTACATGTTAGTCCCACAATGGAAATATAATCAGCCCGCTGAACCATCTACAACTTCGCGCTGATGTAAAGAGAATAAACAGACTGGTCTGCTGGTTGCAAATCATTTTTTTGTTTCCCGTGTCGAGTGCCGAAATATCATCAATAGTTTTCCAATGCAGCGCGTAAATACCAATTACCAACCGTAGTTTAGTTTTATTAAATAAACAATAAATATAACAATAATAATAGTATATTATATACCTAGGTTGAGAAGTGAGCTATTATTGACCGAGAAATTTTATATCCTGAGGCGCGTAGCGCCGAAGGATATAATTTTCGAGGTAAATAATGGCCTTCTCAACCGAAGTATATATAGTATTGTTTTTACTACTAATAGCAGAATTAACACCAGAAGATCTTATTTTTATTTTAAAATCAGACATTTCCCCTATTACTCAAACATATCGAAATATCAAGTAGGTGAAATGTCAAACTGATGCGTGAAACGTCAAACTGATGGGTTTCTAAACACATCATTATTAACCTAGGTAAATAATGAAATCATTATTTACCTAGGTTAATAATGAACTACTTCTCATTATTCAAATGAGGTAAATAATAAGGTTTTCTCATGTTGGTAGTAAAAAAAATATGTTATTGACTACATGAACAAATAATAGGTATTTAATAAACAAAAAGTAATAAAAATTAATACAATTCTTATAAAACGATCTCTATAACATTTTCTTAATAGCAAACATTTCTACCTCCGCCTATGTACAATAAAGAGATGCCGACTGTTTTTGCCGGCTTTTTTACGGTTTCAATTGTGCTTATATACACTATATAACCCTGATCTTTTCATTTAAAAAGCCAAGGGCAACCAAATTTTCAAAAAAAAAAAAGAAAACTTATCACTGGAATTGCATATTCTTCTAAAGAACCAGTTGCGTGAATAAACTTGTATATTATTTACTCTCTACATCCCGAAATACTGTATGTATAGAATTTATTTTTAATTCTTCCTTTCTCCTAATTACTTACTGAGGATGAATTTTAATTACCCAGATTTGTAAACTAATATATTCACTTCATTCGCTGACTTCATTTTAATGTAATAATTTAATACTTACTTACTGATTTTATTAAAGATACAAATGATCATATAATTTATTAAATCAATGAAAACAAAGTGAAATCAAAAGAGCAAAATGTCTATATAACTTCTTCGGGATTGTGATTTTGAAATTATACATTTTATTCGATAAATATTAATGTTGCCGTGGAACATTCCTGAAGCAATGAATTCATTCCAACCTAGTTTTATATAGAAGTATGCCATAATATTCCGCTTAATAATTTGCTCAGAAGTCACACAAATGTTTGAATTATGCTGTTTTCATGTACTTAGTATTTTTAATTATGAACTAGGTATTTACTTTGCAGAGAATATTATTATTTAAAAGCTACCTCAAAGAAGAGGTCGCAAATCTTACATTCGACTTCATTATCGTGTTTCATTGTACCTACGTTCCTCACAAAAATAATTTAAATATTATGTACCGAAAACAGATTGTCTCTTTTGCCTCAGATAGGAACGTAAGAGCTACTAACTCTATAGGATCTCAGTTTTTTTTTGGGCTTAATCCCTAAAGAGAAATGTGTTTGTTTTATATTCTTTTTATTTCTGTGATACATATTTCTTTTAATTTTTCTCTATGAGAAAATCTACTCTAAATAGATTCGGATTTTAAAATCCGGCAATTTTTCTGAATTCTAGAAATTCAGTGTCCAGAATATTGTCAGCATATTCAAAACTGTACCTATGCCTGACATTTTTCACAGTAAAATTCCTTTCTTTGGGAGAAATCAGCAAATGCAAATATAATAATTATTGTTATCATCGAACATATTTAATAGAGAAAAAATACTTAAGTAAAAGTTACAATACGTAGTTGTATTTTACATTATTTTTCGACATCGGGATCGCTTACCAATGTAGTAAAAACCTTGAATTTCTATGCTTAATATCGCCCTGTCCTTGTTTCTTCTTCTTTTTTATTCGAGACGGTTCCGTCTGAATCCAGTCTCAAGGCACACGGCCATATCTAGGCCTATTTTGCATCCCACTGATCTCATATTCAGTATGCTTCTGTTTGCAGAAAGTCCAAAAGTCTACTCGCTGAAATTTCCGTTACCTCAGTAGTAATCAGACTTTCTCCAAAAATGGTTTACCCAGGAGCGTTAATCTCATACGAGCGTCGTCTACGTTTGCATCGTCGCAGACCCGGCATACCCTGGTGTTTGTCACTTAGATTATAGATATTTTTCTTAAGATGACAGCGCCTGTTATGAGCCATAGCTGTTCCTGTGCCCGGGATTACTCATGTCCACCATATCTGCAGTTCTTTTCTGAGAAGGACCTTCTATCAGAGCCTTTGCATGACTCTCTCCTGATTTGAAGACCGACCATATTGTAGTTTTACCCATTTTTTCAGAGCTGTTCTGACAGCACTATCCTAAGGGACTCCATAAGCTGACTCGGGTCCTATCAAATGAATTTCAGATCACTTTCTAGCAAGTTTATATGCATATTCATTTACTTCAATGACTTTATGATCTGATACTCAATACGGTCTCACTGTTTTAGTATTTGCTAGTTCAATTAGTAATTAGTGTCAATTCCAAACGAGCCTAGAAGTAACCTTGTTTTAGTTGAGTTGAGTCTTTTTTTCTTAAGAAAAATTGTAATATTCGAAAACTTCACTAAAAATATTGATTTAAATTCAATGCAGTCCTCAGCACATAATGGTGTTAGCTACTCGAAATGTGGAATGATAAGCAATTAACACTTTCGAATTTTTAAGAGGTGATACGATAATGTATGTTGGATTGTTTTCAATGTCTAGGAGTATTTATTTGTTGCGGGTTGAATTGACGCTGACACAGTAGGTACAAAAGTAGTTTAATGAGTTTTAATGTAAAGTCTATAACACAGCACAAAACAAAGTGGTACAGTAGAATTACTGTAATTACACAATAGCTCATAAGGGTACACTATACACAATCACGTCTATAAGCTCAGATGTTAATGATTCTTCTATTATTACACACCAGCTACCGTCTTAAAGCGTCCGTCTTACATGACATTCGTCTACCCACTGACTACCGGTTGTTCTCTCGCCCAGAAACTGTCAAACGGGTATCGGCTGCGTTCATAGAGTTGTTAATCTAGAGTCGTTCATAGAGTATCAATAGTAATGTAAATGCAAACTAAAAGTAAAAAAACAATCTATCATTGGAATTAAGAAAAACTCTCTACATGTATTATGCGGAGGATTTTTGAGCCTAAACTGTTTCAATCAGTTCTCCAGTCAAACGGTTTCAATTAGCTTCAATCAGCCAGTTTTAACCATCTCCAGATGATGCCAAATTGGTTGGCGAAACGCGTGTCGAGTGCAGTATAGTGTTTTGGTGGTATGTGGAAAACTATGTCAGAGTTACTATTAATATAAATTATCTTATTTAACTTTTAGTTATTATACATAGGTTTTGATTTTAATACAAATGAGAGAAAAGTGGAAATCACTGAACTAAGAACTTAAAGACCATACAGGCAGTATCTTAAAAATATATTGTCTAATTAATTTCTATTACTGCCGATTTCTCTTCAAATTTAGTAGTAGCATACTTACGGAAATATTTTCAGCAAAGTTATTTACGTGAGGCATAAAGTAAAATGATATCCTATATACATTTCGTTGGAGCTCACGATCATATCTAATGTTACGAGGTTACATCGCGGAAACGTTAACTTGAAAAAACATCACCATAAAACAAACACATGTAGTACCTATCAGGATATGTTGTTTATGTTCCAGAAGAAAAATATAAACAAAATTTCATATAAAATTCGCCATATTGCTCTAACGTAAACGAAATATTATCTCTCAGTGCTTTTGTAAATTGAAAAGTTAATACATAAATTTGAATTAGTTTTACGTTTTCAAATGAAGCTTCAGCTAAAACTCCCAGGTAAAAGTTCGTAACTACTTCTAGGCTGATATCCATTTGCTGCATACTTTTGCAATATTATTTCAAAGTCAGTAAACCAGTATCAATGAATATGTTTTATTTAAATTTATGTATAGAGGGTGTAACGAAATTAGAGGACAATATTTTCTCGTGTCAATCTCTAATTAGAAAGAAGATTTTTTTTAATTGAACATTTAATTGACTCGATAAAATGCTACCTAAGGCATCCCCTTAATTCAGGCAGCCTGATTTGGACTGAATTTTTTCTCAATCATTCCGAAACCAGTTTTTTTTTTAACGTCTGGTATCCAGTACAAGACTCACATGCTCAATTAGCTACTGCAAATCAAATTTATATATTATTATATAAGGTTGAATTGATTGAAACTGTTCGTTAGAAGCATTGAAAGGTTTATTTATAATTTTAATAATGACATTGAAGAAACATTATCTATGCCCATATTCAACGTTTTTGCTGTTCTGAAATAATAATTAATAATATCAGAAAATTTCTAGGTTCTAAAAAAGATTTCTCCCTCAGTGGTTTTAACACCATGGTTACGCAGTGGGCGAAAACATAACCCCACTATCTTTCACACCATGGTGTGTTTATGTTCATGTTTAATATATCAATAATTACTACAACTAGAAAGTACTGATAATAGCGCACTTTCTACAGTCCATTGATTTATAATTTGAGAAATACCGGTCAATTTTTAAGCGAAATAAATGTCAAACTGGGACGGCTTTTATGGGTCCATTATTATTATAAGCACACACACACACACAGAATGATTCATGTGATTCATGTAATATATGACCGTCTGGACTATGGTGTAGGTAATTTATCTAAAAGGGGATCTATGGCATAAAGAGTAAGTGACACGGGTTGAAACAAATAAAGCAGCCCCGGCTTTTGATGAGGGGGAAAAGTTTATCATCAAACAAATTGGTCATACCTTGCACGTGAAGACTTGTGTTTACTGTGCCTGATTTTGATTCATTAAGGAAGAAAGCGGGTCGGTATTTAATATATTTCGTCCTCGGCAAGACAGCTCATTTAGTGTGGATAGCTCTGTGCAAATTCTAGAAATATGTCGGATATACTTTAGCATTAATATCAGCTGTAAAATCGTTGTGTAGGATTTTGTGTGTACCCAGAAGATTTTGTATTAATTTCTATAACATCCTGAAGTGTTAAAAAATATGTATATGTATATTCTTTTTTGATTTTTACTTTATCAAAGAGCCGTTTCATTTTCGGTGGAAATCTAAGGTCCTTTAAAAAGTACAAAAAACGAGTTTCATAAAAAAAAACCGAAAAAGTATCTGATAGTGTTTGGCTAAAATTATAGAGGGTGACTCATTCACAGCACATATGGAGCTGTTAGGTGGGTGAAGCCAATGATCGCAATTCAGTAACAGCGTCTGGTACGATAGAGCCGAAATTAAAAAAAATATAAAAATAAATATTTCTTTAATTACGTTACATTAGGTCTTTTACAAATACTAGAAACTTCAATAGCTCTAGCACTTACAAGAGCAACAGTAAATGATCTCAGAATTAATCGTCAAATAAAAGTTGCTAACAAAAAATACGCTTTCTACGCGCCACTTTCACCAAAATTGGATGTTGTCAGCGCATGCTCCAGTTTTCGACCTTGGTATTTCGATATCACGTTGCATATTTGCAATCACGTTGCATATTTTTTTAAATAAACTAATCACATTGATATAACCCCAATCACATATATATATAGAGTCCATAAAATTATAGTCAAGTTCACTGTTCGTAGGGAGCGGCACATTCAATTTTTATACGCAAGTATTTTACCGGATAAAGATTATTGTATGCGGTGAATTATGAGTCACTATCTATAATTTTGTCTTAACATTATAGTTAACAAAAAAAACAGTCGAAAACAGTATCTTTTTCAATAAATTTTCAAGATAATTTCAAGAACTACTTGTCCACATTTACCTTTGAGTTACCGGACGATATTCATCCTTTAATCACGTTTTCTGTCATTTCCGTACCCCTAGTTATAAATAACAATAAACGTTATGTAATGCAATTATAAATCATGCAATTGTGTTTTTAAATTTTAAAAACACAGTTATATGGTAAAATCTAATTAAAATTTTATACTCATTTTTGGTTGTAGACTATTTAATTATTGTGTGATTAATTTTTGGTCTACTAAAAAACTTAAAAAATGCGTAACTCTATGGAATTAAAATTTTAGTCGCTTGAATTTCTACAACACAACGGATTTTCGTAAAATAAATATACTTTTGACAAAAATAATACGTATATGGAAAAATTATTATTTAAGGCCAGAGAGGTGATTATGGAGGTGAAAAGTTGTGTCAATGAAGATATTACAACTCAGTTACAGTTCTGTTGTTGACAAAATAGGGTTCATTCGGTCCTGAATTTTGTAGACCAGCTTAGAATAGACTGGTGATCAATTCATACCTAGCAGGGCTACAGGGGGACTACTGGACAACTATGGAAATAATATGTAAATCTGACCATCCCTAAATGAAAAGCTTAACCCTAGAACCGTAGATAAAAATACTGTTTACTTCTCTGAATAACAATGAAACACAAAATGAAGTCGCCTTCTTCACAAGGGTTTTAGAAATAAAAAATATTACATGAAAAATAACTACGACTGGGTGGTACAACCAATGTAGCAGTAACTAAAAGAAATTAAGGTAAAAGAAACTAAATTAAATCTATTAGCACACGAAAGTGCATAGAGGAAAACTTATCTCAAAAAAAAAAAAAAAAAGATTACCACAAAGATCATGTGGCGTAGAAATCAAAATATGCACAAAGACAATTTCTAAAACTAAATTCTATTCGAAATTCTATTCTATAAAAAAAATTCTATTCGCCTAGGGCATATAAAATTATATTATGTAATATATAACTATATAAATATATGGAAAATATAAGTAAATATAAGTAACCAAGAAAATAATGGAAGTTGTGCCAGCATATTAGTGACCTTAGCTTTTGAGAAACCAATAGAAAAATAAAGAAAATGTACTAGAAGCAAGATAATTCCACAACGGATAATAGAAATTCGTATAGTAAGAATAAATATGTATGTATACACGTAAGGATGAGCTGATTGAATATTGTTCAATTTAAGCTGTTGGTAATAAAAACATAACATAACCAATGGCTTCCTCGTGACAGTATACTACATCTAATAAATAGTAGCTGACTACCTAATATCAGGATAAACGAGTGCATTTGTGATACATAAACCTAACATGATTTGTTACTTTAAAATATAAAATAATGTACTAAAATGCTTGTAATTGATATTAACCTTA
Organism: Pogonocherus hispidulus; assembly: GCA_963924545.1. Lineage (NCBI taxonomy): Eukaryota > Metazoa > Arthropoda > Insecta > Coleoptera > Cerambycidae > Pogonocherus > Pogonocherus hispidulus. The sequence continues at coordinate 84,176,777 of OZ004693.1, forward strand.
TGGACTAACCTGAAGTATTGAATTAGGTCATGTAGGTGTTTGCTGTTTATTTGATAATTTTAATTAAAAATTATGTTAATAAAAAATAAGGACTAAATGTAAACAACCTTCCTGATGCATATAATTTTTAAGCAACTAGCATTACAAGTTAACGTTCGAAAAGTAGAGTGTTTTCTTCAGTTTTCCTCTTTCACTATTTTAAACACCTCTGTATAAAACTTCCTGTATATTTATAGAAATAAATATAAATGGTTTAATACCATGGCATAAATTATTGAGAACAAATCATATATGAAGATCAATCCTGACGAACCAATGGGCCTAAAATATCCCGAACTGTTACTAACTACAGTGTTATTATCAGTAACATGTGTAGGTAATAATTGTATATGATTTTTATCTATTTCATGAAAATATCTGAAGCAGATTTCTGTTCATAATCCTAAATTTGATTTGTATATAAATACTGGGTTTACTGGGAATATTAGATTAGTAAAGCTCTATATATTTCTACAGGAGATGCACAGAGAAAGGAAGCAGTTTGAATCATTATTGGGAGTTAAATTGGTTTGATCGCTGTACTGTTTACGGTTATTATGGATTTTGTTTACACTAACGCGACTTGTTTTGACTTTTATCAATATTAGCGACTTTTGGTCGAAACTATCCTAAAAAATGTTCGATTTTATTAAAGAAAATGAAAATAGTGTTGAAGATGTAGAAATTGAGGCTGCAGATGCCAAATAATCCAACTCTACCTACTCTGCAACTCTAATACCAATCTGACCACCTCATCTAGTCCGGCCTTTCCAGAATCTTACGAGAATGGTGTTCCCTCTAGAAAGATTTGCAGTAATCAAAATTGTACGGTTAATATTTATATAAATTCGATGCACCAAGCATGAATTACATAATTATTCCTATTATAGTGATTGTTCATATTAGGTATATTATTAGTTTTGAAATAAATGACCCTTGAGTGGGTAACATTGACATATGAGTGGGTAGAAATTGTTTGAATTGACTATTTTAAATAAACTGTTATACTTTGACAACCGAGTTTTGAGTCGATAAAATGATAATGTACCATCCGCGATAGTATAAAACTATTTTAAATCTAACAACATCCTTTCTGCCTGAAAATAGATAAATATGTAAGAAGTTTTACTTCTAGTCTTTCGAACTATATATAAATTCATAACCTAATGTAGTAATTCCCGCGACGCACCTACGTACTGAACACAATTCTCTTCTTCTGCAAAAATAAAAATTCTTCTTTACAGAAACTCTGGAAATGTTGAAAGTCTGCATTTGGAAATCTCTGCATCGCCTGATTTTATATAAGTAAGCATACTACACGAATAATAGAAAACTTCCTCCAATAAACGTGTTTCAAATTTTGTTATTCACATTCCTGGTAAATTATAAGATTTCATTTATCCCCTCGTAAATATTTAACGCCGAGGTGCCACAAGTCATTCGTATCACAGACTTGCGAGGCTCAGATATAACAATAAATGTCGGGACAAAAGTGGGCAAACCTCTCGAGAGATCCCCGTAACTCACAATTTACATATTTAAGTGTGTGCTTAGCTGCGACATACCTTTTTTCTTTTGCCTTCAAGCATCGCTGTCTAGAGGAAAAAGGAGAATAATGTGTTTCGACGAATGAAACGTGTGGAGGATTTTTTATGCAATATCAGAGCGTCTCGACCGCTGAGATTAGATTTGTATTTTCAGGAAAATGTGAATTTGACTACCGTAAGCCATCCATATGATATTACGATGTGGGTTGACATTTTTAACGCAGGAAAAGACAATATAGTTTATATTTTCACTAAAAAACCAGAGCTAAAAACATAAACACTAATGCCCAAATATAATTACCCATAATTACCCACAACAAATTCATGACCTAAAATTATCACCGCTACAAAGCCCATTAAAATCGTCCAGCAACCTTTTTGACTAGAAATATGTTGTCTCTATTGCAGCATGAGACTGTCTCAGCGTGTGTACATGGTATTCACGTATATTTTGACCCCTACCTACTGGAGTTATTAAGAAAGTTAGAAAAAAAGTTTAAATACAAAAGTTGTTTGGTTTTTCACGTACTATCTTTTGGCGAAGTAGAAAAAAAAATTGAATGTCGTAAATTTGGGAAAACCAGTTGTACATAATATTTTTAAATGGGACACCCTGTATAATTTTACACGCTTGGGTAAACATTTTTTTCCTGATTTCAAAAATATATATTTTGTTGACATTTGCACTGACAGTTTTCGAAATATTCGACAGCGAGTACCATAAAAAATTACAAAAAATACAAAGAACTAAAAATATTTATCAGTAGAAACCAACAGTATTAAAAAATATTTAATGATTTTCTATGTAACCTCCTTAGTTATTTAAACATTTTCTAATATTTTCATTTTTTAATATTTTTATTATGATTTATTGCAAACATTAAATATTAAAGATTGCGAGAACTGGCAGTGCAAATGTCAAAAAAATAGCTATTTACCTAACAAGTGCGGAAAATAAATTTTTCCGCACGAGTCTGCCGTTCACCGAACGACGCGTAGCGGAGTTCGGTGAAGCAGACGAGTGCAGAGAAATACATTTTCCGCAAATGTTAGGTACAATAGTTTTTCTACAGACGTGCGGAAATAAGTATATATAATTCGTAATAATTTAATAACTTTTAATAACTATGGCAAACATTAACAATACATAGTAAACAACAAAGAATAAAATTATTCTTTGTTATAATTAACATGGTAGGTAACCGAAAACTGGCAATTATAAGCATTATTAATTAAACTGGGAGCATTTTGATGGTGAGCTTCGTTAGCAATAATGTTGACACTTTTTCTTCTCAACTTGTCATGCTGGTGCTGTTTCACTAGTTCATTGTTGTCAGCAATAGCATCAATTTCACACGCGAAACTTGTAGAAGGTAAGGGCGAAGGCGGAGGTACACTTTCCTCGAAATTTTCTCCTTTAGAATATAGAATTTGGTTGGCTATTCGTTTTTTGTTCCCCATGGATTCGTCCACATATGATTCTGCAACTTTCGTCGATTGCCATCCCCCGAGACGTTTCAAATTAGTAATATCTACTCCAGCGTCAGCCAACATGGTAGCCGAAGAGCGTCTATAACAATGTCCAGTAAAGCTCTCTGGATTTGGAAGTTTCAAAAAAGCAGCCACATCGGATGGCATCTTACCAAACTTATTAATGCCAACAGTTTGAATAGTACATGTACCTTTTTGGAAATTAACAAAAAACCTTTGATGCGGTGTACTTTTGGGACGCAGAGACATGTACTTCTTGATTAAATTAAGATTTTTTTCTCCAGTTATTACAAAGCTTCTACTCTGGTGAGTCTTGCTATCCGGTATTTTCACCAAAAATAAATCTCCTTGTTCGACTACGTTTTCACACAACAGATAAGTCAATTCTTCGCGCCTACAGGCTCCAGCGATTCCAATGATAGTTGCGACTTTGATTAGTAAATAAGTATCGTCAGGCGCAACGCTTAAAAATTTTTCAATATGTTCCTGATTTAACACTTTAGACTTTTTTGGTCTAAAACCTATCATTTTCTTTTTTAAAAAAGCAATCAATTTAAAATGCCTGCTAATATCAACGTTTTTCTTAATTTTTAGTATAGATTTCACCATTGAGTACTTGGACCACATTGTAGAAGGTTGAAAATTCTTTGAAATTTCTTGAAAGTAAACTAAAAGTACCTCTTCTTTACTGATGTTCGTTATTTTCTTGTTGATGCACCATTTGACGAACTTTTCGTATTCTTGAATGTACCTGACTTTGGATTTTTCTGGAAGCAAATTCATATCTACTTCTTTTGCTGCGCTCAAAATATATTCTGAAACCCCGTCTTCCATGGCCAGATTGTCAAATTCACCTTCAATCATTCTAATAATGCAGAATTACGAAAAATACACACTTTTAAAAAGCAATTAATCACAAATAAATAATAATAATATCGAAATGTCAGTTTGTTGATTTCTAATGATTGTTTAAGCGTCCTTAGTAACTTGGAAACCTGGTAGCTAAGCAAGACGAAATGCATTAAGCCTGTTACACACTCTGAGATACATATCAGAGACGGTCAATTAATGAATTAATAAATAATAAATAATTATTGTTGCTGCAGTCCATGTTGGTACAAAATATTGTTATAATTTCCTGTTATCTCCATTCACGTTGAGATATGCATTGATATGTGTATCGCGACAAACAACGATGCGTGTATAGTAATTTTCAATATTACGTGCGGAAAAATATTTCTGCACTAGTGCGAAAATTTTCCGCACGAAAATCAGTGCGGAAAATCGGGTTTTCCGCACGGCTATAGAAAAATATATTTTTGAAATCAGGAAAAAAATGTTACCCAAGCGTGTAAAATTATACAGGGTGTCCCATTTAAAAATATTATGTTCAATTGGTTTTCTCAAATTTTTTTTTCGACTTTGCCAAAAGATAATACGTGAAAAACCAAACCACTTTTCTATTTAAACTTTTTTCCTAACTTTCTTAATAACCCCTGTAGGTAGGGGTCAAAATATACGCGAATACCCTGTACATTGTCCTCTACTTGAGACCATTTCAAAATATGGGGCGTGTATGGGGTGTTTAACAGTAATTAATATGTACCAAAAAACTGAAAACATTAAAAAATGTGTAACCATTTGATGCGAATCTAAAAATTATCGTTACTTATTTAGCAGAGATGTGGTAGAAAATGTAGAAAAATTAAAATCCGCCTGTAACTTGAAAACAAATGAAGGTATCGGTTTTCTGATATAGCAGTTAAATAATCAAAATTCTTTATATTTTAATACTGACAAAACCCAAATTTTGGACTTTGAATTAGGTTCTGATTTTCAGTCAGTGCGGTCTACTGATTCCGAAGCTGAAAAAGGTCTCCATACAGACAAAAATTTTAATTGGAAAATTCACTGTGAAATGTTAGAAAACAAGCTTTCATATCTCATTTATTTCTTTGGTAATTTAAGAACAGTCCTTGGAATTGACCAAATCCTCTGCTTTACTAGGCACAAATCCTAGGTTTATCCGTTTAGAGTGTAAATGTTGTATGTCGTATTATTATTATTATTATTATTATTATTATTATTATTATTATTATTATTATTATTATTATTATTATTATTATTATCATTATTATTTCTTTTTTTTTTTGTTGAAATCCAGTCGCCAGCTTCCCTAGCTCCAATTCTCAGGGTCGGCCGCTGGTGCTTAACAGTGGCTACTCCCCACGTCCGTGGGGTGAATAACTACTGAGTCCGGGAATCGTGTGCCCTGAGTAGACGTAATGAACCCAGAATGAACGCCTTCTGCATTCTTCCGGCTAGAAGATCTGCCGAATTTCGGAATGCCGGTTTGATCTTCAGTTTCGAAAGCAGTGCCCTTGCTCCACCGAGGGCTCCCATTATCAGTACTACAAGCTTCATAATATGTTCTGGATGAAGTCTGCGGAAGATATGTCGTAAACAATTACTTTGCGTACAACAGGCACCAACCGATATTGAATGACAACGGCATATCTTCGTATAACCACAATAATAGTATCTACATTTTTTAAAAAATGAAATATTAAACAAGCATCTACATTCTACAATACATTAAAAATAATTATTTTTAGTTATGTACCTTTTATAACGGGATATCAAAAGTTATCTTGGTCAAGGGTGGTTGTGGAATGTAAAACGTGCGTCTTACTTTAAATTTTTGAATATGTTTTGTTGTGTCAAAATCTGTCAAGTCATTGTGCTGAATTTTCTAATCCACTTGAATCATGCCTCTTACCACACAGCACAAAATTTTCATGATTGAAGCCTATTTTCGAACGGGTGCGCTAGTTAATGGAAATTGGCAATACAGTCAACGTTTGTGTTTGGACAATTTTCGAGAGCACTTCCCAAACGTGGCAATATTACCGGACAATTTTTATGCGTGCCTTACAAATTGTGTTGAAGTGTTTCGCGAAACTGGTTGTGTGACTCATAAAAAAGGTGCTGGTAGACCAAGAGTTCGTACAGAAGAAGTTGTCAATGACGTTCGTCAACGTATGGAAGAGGAGCCTGCAAAACCTTTGAAACGTCTTTCTCAGGAAATTGGACTTTCTTATGGAACATGTCATAAGATTTTAAAGAAAAACTTGAACATGCATCCATATAAGATGCAAGCACATCAAGCTCTTCTGCCCGCAGACCATCCCAGACGCTTTGCTTACTGCCATTGGTTTGTCAATAATTTAATGAATGACGATCTTCTGGACATAACTTTTTTTTCTGACGAAGCGTGGTTCTACCTTTCGGGATACATCAATTCTCAAAATATGCGAATGTGGAGCAATGATAACGCTCATGTTTTTACTGAATCGCTACTACATGCTCAAAAAATTGGTGTTTGGGTGGCAGTTTCTCGCAGAAGAATAATTGGGCCAACTTTTTTCGATTTCACCGTCAACGCAGAAAGGTACAGACACAACTTTTTGGCTGAATTTGTGCAACAGTTAAACGATGATGAACTTCGGTACGGTTATTTCCAGCATGACGGTGCAACAGCACATACTACACGAGAAAATATTGCTTTCCTCCGCGAGTTTTTTGATGACCGGCTGATAAGTTTGCATACAGAAGTTGACTTTCCTCCGAGATCACCTTGTTTGACAATTATAGACTATTTTATATTTCCTTACATAAAAAAACAAGATTTTCGCAACTCTGGTAAATAATTTTCAAGAACTGCAACAAAGAATTGTTCAGCAATATGCAACCATAACGCCAGAAATGCTGCAAAACGCTTTTCACAGCATGAGGAGGCGCGTCAACTTGTGCATCGAACAAAACGGGGGACATTTCCAACAATTACTGTAATTTAAATACAGTATAACAATTTTACAATATTTGACAATATAATGTAAAAAGAATACATTATAAAATAATATGTTGGGCTCCCCTGATGCTATTCAAATCATCGTATTCGAGAGAGAGAGAGAGAGAAAAAGAGGTTTCGGTAACTCAAATCTCATTTATAAAGCCATTTGAATTTTACCTACCCTTAGGCCCCTGGGGGCACCAAATCATACTTTAAATCTAATTTAATCCAATTAAAATTATTAACCCAAGCAATATTTGAGAAAGGACGTTTAATAAAAATTTGAAAACGCCGCCGCACGAACGGCGTGTATGTTACGAGTATATGTTTTTAAATATGTCAGATCTTAAAAAGTGTGAAACTCTCCCCTTTTACAATCCCTGTGCTCAGAGAAGTGCCAGCGTTTCTGCAGTAGGTAGATTTAGGTAATAGGACCCGTGTGTATAATATTCTATTTTTGTTCGAATGGGATTTTATATATTATGGCGTGCTCGTGTCTAAAATTCTACCACGGCTTCCAGAAATATTACAGTTGGATGTATTTTCATATTAATATGAGGGAATTTCAATTTTATGTGAATACAAATTTGAATTATGCATGTATTTTGAATTTTTATAATATAAACACATTTTTTATTACGGGATGAACATAAATTCTATATTTGAAGTGCCAAGAGGTATTAAAAATAAAATGTTTATATAAAACGAGAGACTTTACTACATTTTCAGTGATGAAAACTATATTAAAAACGAAAATAAAACCCAGTGCAAAGAGTGTTTATATTAATAAATATAAGTGCTCGCAAGTGATGATAAAATAAATAAATACATATAAATATACGATACGATACGATAAATATGATAAATAAAACTATAAATAAACAATGAACACTATTTTTAATCAACAACATAGCCGACTGCTTGGATGTATAATATCCTCTCTCTCTCTCTCTTCTGTATGCAGACGATCTCGAGATATTTTTCGTAATAAAAAATATTAATATGAAAACCAAACCCTCCACCGCGACCATGTGATCTATTGTGGTACACACCTACTTATATTTCACCCAACAGGTCCAGCCTCCTAATGAAGTTGATCACCTTATTGGGTGAGAACTTATTCAGATCCTCTAGCCTCTAGCAGAAATTGTCTTTTGCCAAATAATGAGTATCTGATCCTTTCCCCAGAGGGGCAGGTACATAATATGTGTTCTGTCGTTTCATCATCTTCGAAGCACAAGCGGGACTCAGCATCTTCTGCTAGGCCGAATTTGTACAGCGATGATATTTTAAGCTGCAGTGGCCAGTATATAGTATATATTTATTCTTATCTTTATCAGCGACAGTTATATGTTGCATATAATAGTTTTAAGTCGAGAATTTTTTTAGCCACTTCCGGTGTACCCCAAGAGTCCAACTTGGGACCGCTTTTCTTTAATTTATTCGTGAACGATTTGTCTCTTTCTCTTAACAACAATCATTTGTTTTTTGCGGATGATTTCAAGTTGTTTTTGAACATATCTACTGTCGACGATTGTTCAGTGCTTCAGGCTTTCTTAAATCGTGTTGTTACATGGTGTTCGGATAATCATCTAGTATTAAATATAAACAAATGTAAGGTTTGCTCTTTCACACTCAAAACTCAACCTTTTCTATTTAATTATTCTATCAATTCGGTGCCATTAGCACGCAGCAATAATATAAAGGACCTTGGTGTCCTTTTTGGCGATAGATTATCTTTCGCTAACCATATAGCTGAAATAGCTAATAATGCATATAGAGCTCTTGGCTTTATTATTAGAAACTCATCATCCCTTAATGATGTTACTGATTTAAAATGTCTCTATTTTTCTTTAGTGCGCCCTAAATTGGAATATTGCAGTCTAATATGGCACCCTTATTATAATATTCACATTTATCATATTGAAAGAATACGCGGCGTTTTCTGAAATTTTTATCGTATCGAATTGATCTTTACTTTCCTGTTAGAGGTTATGAGCATAGTCTGCTACTGCAAAGATTTAACATTCAGTCTCTAAGTGCAAGAAGGTCACTCGCTAGCTTGTCATATCTATTTAAGCTGTTTCATGGGGACGTTGATTCTCCTACTTTGCTGAGTATGTTTAATATGCGGGTGCCCAGACAGGGTTCTCGTGTTGATCATACATTTTATTGTCAAAATGCTAGAACTAATTGACTTTTAAAATCCCCAGTGCATATAATGTCAAAAAATTTTAATCTTATTTGTAATGTTTGGGACCTTCATAATTGTAGTCTCAATGAATTGTTAGGTTTGGGACTGTTTCATTTCAATGAAAATTAAATTACAGTAGTCCGTAGCATATCTTCTTTTTTATTTTTTGTTTTGTTTTCTCTTTTTTTTGTTATTAAGTTTGTCTTAGTTTAAAATTATACTTTTAATATTATACCGCTATTATGTTGTACTATTTTGTTTTGTCCTGTTAATGAAATACGATTCTGTTGGGCAATAAAGGCATTATTATTATTATTATTATTATTATTATTATTATTATTATTATTATTATTATTATTATTATTATTATTATTATTATTATTATTATTATTATTATTATTATTATTATTATTATTATTATATAGGCCAATTAAAGTTCGTAGGCGCAACCTGCTTAACTCTAATAGCCTTTTAGTTTTTGTTTTTGAAGGGTTTATTATGAACACCTTCGGATGAACTAATCTTGGTAATTCTTGCCAGTACTGGAGGATTTGTCCCTAAGCTCAGGTCAAAAGAGTTGCTTTGGCAGTACCCGAGGATATGCTAAGCACCGGATCTGGTCCGACCAATTCAGAAGCAGCACCTTTCCTGGTTAGAGAGTCATTCCCTTCTTGGCCAGAATGGCCCGAGCCCCAGACCAAAGTTACTCTATTGATCTTGGTGTCACTCTTGATCAAAAATTCTCTTTTTTAATTCGGACATTAATAATTAGTCTCGGAAGTGTTTAAACTGTACGGGTTTTAAATACAAAATTATAATGATTTGCCAATGATAATGAAGATAATGTGTTCATTCTGACGACCCTGCTACTTTTAAAACTTTGTATTATTATTTTATTCAATCTAAACTAGAATAAATTTCATCTCTCTGGTGTCCGCACCATAATTCGGATATTCTTGGCATCGAATCGGTACAAAGAAGATTTTTTAAATATCTCACCTTTAAATCGGTTGGAGTATTTCCTCCTATTCGATTGATTATATACAGGGTGGTTCAAATTTTATGCAGGAAAATTCGAGAACGGATAGATCTCTTTAAAATAATATGTGTTTGCCATATAAACATAGTTCTGGAACGGCTTCGTTTTGAAGATACAGGGTGTTGAAGTTGAAAAAAAATTTTCATTTTTTATTTATATCTCTGATAGTTTTAAACCAATTGTGTTCAAATTTTATTTGGTGGGTGCTACTGTGAATTTTAAGTCCCACAAAATAAATCAGCTCGATGGGAACTGCCAGTGCAGTGCAACCTGCACTCCTAGCAACCCTTTTCTAAAAATATATGTTACGCCACTGACTAATGTTTAAAATAATACTAAATTTCAATCTCCCACCCATTTGTCTATAAAAAAGTATTCTTACATTTTTTCGTAAAACGCACCGTTACGGAGTAAATCGATATTTTATGTAACCATAATGTCCTTTCCTAAAAAAATAATACTTCGGTGTGGTCCGATTTTTATGCAGGAAACTTCGAGGGCAGAGAGATATCTTTAAAATAGTAGGTGATTGCCTTATAAACAAAGGTCTGGAACGGCCTCGTTTTGGAGATACAGGGTGTTGAAGTTATCACGTCATTAGTTTAAAATAAAACGCGCCAGGAACTCTACCTCACAGATGGTGTTGAAATGAGTGTAAATAATTTTGTTGATATGCTTACAAATTGCACTTACTTTTATGCATAAACATAAATATTCTTGTAATATTATAGTTAAAAGTGTCTGCCACAAGGGTAATGTATTGGTATGAATAACTTGAGAACGGCACTTGAGAAGGCATCTGAGAACGGAAATTTAGAGAAAAAATTCAAGATACAGTTTTTTACATATTTTGTGCATTATAATATAAATATGTTACAATAACTTGTAAAAAATGCAGTGGCGTAGGTTTTTATAAAAAAGGGGGTGAGCCCTGTCCAGTTGTACACCACTGGTTGAACTTTTAGAGCTTATATTTTAGGGAATGTAAGGCCTACTATCATACATAAACTGTACCAAATTTTATTGAGTTCGATTAATAGATTCCGGAGACAAACAAAAAAATCTATTTTTTTAACTTCAATCCAAAACGAGGCAGTTCCAGAACTTTGTTTATAAGGCAATCACCTACTATTTTAAAGAGATCTATCTGCCCTCGAAGTTTCCTGCATAAAAATCGGACCACACCGAGGTATAATTTTATTTTAAAGTATTATTTTTTTAGGAAAGGACATGACATGGTTACATAAAATATCGATTTACTCCGTAACGGTGCGTTTTACGAAAAAAATGTAAGAATACTTTTTTGTAGAGAAGTGGGTGAGACATTGAAATTTCGTATTATTTTAAACATTAGTCAGTGGCGTAATATATATTTTTAGAAAAGGGGTGCCAAGAGTGCAGGTTGCACGCCACTGGCGGTTCCCATCGAGCTGATTTTTTTTTGTGGACTTAAGATTCACAGTAGCACCCACCAAATAAAATTTGAACGCAATTGGTTTAAAACTGTCCGAGATATAAATAAAAAATGAAAATTTTTTTTCAACTTCAACACCCTGTATCTCCAAAACGAAGCCGTTCCAGAACTATGTTTATATGGCAAACACATATTATTTTAAAGAGATCTATCCGTTCTCGAATTTTCCTGCATAAAATTTGAACCACCCTGTATATTAGTAACATTAAGTTTCGTTTCAAGTCATCTAGTCAAATATAGCTCTGGAAATAATAAAGCCATTTGTATGACTAGTTATTTCAATAAATTATTATAACCTGCAATAATATTTCTAAAAGAATAACCGCGGAATACAAATACCGTCTCAAATATCTACTTCTACCTTTCCCCCACATTCCGTTACGTGTACTATCATCACGATCAGGGCATGCAAGAAGAATAGCGGCTCGTAACGACGCCCGCCCTTTGCCATGTCACTGATTAATTCCATAATTATGAACCTCGCGTTTCTTCCTTGTAACACAATGGCTTAATTGCTGGAATACAAGCTGAAAACCACTTCGTTATCACAGCAACTATAAATCTTATGTGTAAACAACAATTACTGCAAGAAAGAATGCATTGGAAACGTTACGTGTTTCTATGTTGAGACGGTATTTATATTAGACGACCGTTTGTTCGGTAGTAACTACAACCATGTGTTATTTACACATTATTTATAGGGATTAAATCAAACAAAAATTAACCAAGAGATATATTATTCGCATAAGTAGAGCTTAATGTTGACCCGCGAAGAACGGGTCACTAACTATATGCAATAAAATTAACTGCGTATATAAATTTGTAACAATTATTGATAACTGCAAAAATGGAACACCTCATTATCTGGTTTATTTTTTAGATATAAATTTTATGTCCAATTAATAACATTATTTCATCAGCCATCGATGAAGGGTTCCAAACAGACGTTGTATATACTGATTTCTCCAAAGCCTTCGATAGGGTTGATCATGGTATACTATTAAGGAAATTAGGTTCATTCGGTTTCTCCTCCTCCTTCATCCTTCTTCTAAAGTCATATCTTTGCAATAGAGTTCAGTGTGTGGTGTACCGTGGTTATAAGTCTAGCGAGGTATTTGCTACATCTGGTGTTCCACAGGGTTCGATTCTTGGGCCTCTTTTATTTACACTATTTATTAATGACATAGTTAGTCGGTTAACAGTTAAATGTCTACTATATGCTGATGATTTGAAGATTTTTACTAGAATCTCAAATTTACAGGACTGCGAACATTTGCAGCAGAATTTGAATATTATTAATGAATGGTGCATACTAAATAATCTACACTTGAATTCAGAGAAATGTAATGTTATGTCGTTTTCTACAAAACTAATCACCATAAATTTCAATTATTCTATTGTTAATAACATCCTTTCTAGACCTGAAACTTTTTGTGACCTTGGTGTTACATTTGACAGAAAGTTAAGTTTTAATAAACATATGTTAAACACAACTGCCAAGGCGTATAAAACTCTTGGATATGTTATTAGGAACACGCGCAATTTTACAAATGAAGCTTGCCTTAAAACATTGTATATTTCTCTAGTTCGTTCTAAAGCTGAATATGCCTCAATAATATGGTCTCCTAATTATTCAATTTATATTGACAGTCTTGAGAGAGTCCAGCGTAGTTTTCTTAAACTTGCTGCCTTTCGTTCAGATGGAGTATATCCACCTATTGGTTTTCCTCATTCTCAACTTCTCGATAGATTTTCGCTTATGCCGTTAATAGAAAGACGTAACATTGCTTGTCTAATTTTTCTTTTTAAATTACTGCATAGTTATATCAACTGCTCTGAAATTGTAAGCATGCTTAACTTCCATGTTCCCAGAACAGCCTCGCGCCATTCAAATTTATTTTATTTGCCAACTCCACGGACAAACATCAGAAAATTTTCTCCTTTAAGCAACATCTGTAATATTTATAATAATTCATCCTTCGATATTTTTTCTTGTTCCCTTTCATTTATAAAAAGGTTAAATTTGTAACCGTTTCTTTTAATTCAATGTTGGCCTTATTTTATTTTCTTTCTCATTATTTGCTATACTTGTGTAATATTGTAATTTTATTTGATAGGTTTTGTTAATCTTTTGTTTTAGTGTTTTTATATTTCTTTGTGTATTATGTTGATTATGTTAATTATGTTCATTGTTTTGTTATATTACTGTAAACTTATTTTCCCATTCTAGTACTGGGCCGTTAGGCCTGTTGAATGGTGTATTACAATAAATAAAAAAAATAAATAAATTATTTAAATTTTATGATTCAGTGCGGCTTAAATTTTTCTTGTAATCTGTACGTAAAATAAAAATAACTGCATTGTTTGAACGAATATGTCCTAAACAGCTACTGTGCGCCCTATATGTACCTACACCGCACTATTGAATTACAGTGGTACATCAGGTATTTCCTCAACTTATTGTTTTTAATATATTTTTCTTTTAAATACTATTAACTACATCACTGTAAATATGAGAATATTAAATATGTATATGTTTAACATTAAAAAATTACTATTTATGGTTACATACCTTTTACATTTTATTATTTTTTTATTTTTTAGAAAAAAATATTCTTTCTTGTTGTGATTGTCTTGATTCTTGCACATGATACCTAAGTCTGTCCAATCACATACTTGATAAATTTGTATCGCACGTTAACACATCTTTGTTATTTTCTTTACGATCTTCGAAAATGTTTTTTAGCATACTCATAATGGGATATTTAATAGACTTGTGAGCTGGGAGGTCAGTTGGTATCATTGCCTGGAGGATCTTAATTTTGTAGGGATGAAAATGTATTTCTTCCAATATACGATTTCATTCCATTGATTTTTTTAGAGAGAGATTTTTTAAATTCATTTGCTACCACGCAGTAACCACCCAGCTAGTAATTTTGTGGTACGATTTTATCACAACTGCACATTGTTCATATACTACTGTTACATTAAGGATATCCAATGACAAATATTAATTGGACAACAAAACAAGGCACAGCCATCTGTGAGCGTTTACAAAATAACTACATGTTTTCACTACCGTGGATTGCTTTGTATTTTTGTCACATTGCGATCTTTTGAATGGCTTCTACTTTTTACTTAAATATTACATATTTGTTTCTACGTCAGCATAAAACATGTTTGAATATACTAATAAATATTTGAAATCGTTTAGCAATATTTTTATTAAAATTTCATTAGTTATCGCAGGTCTGAATCTATTTGCAAAATTTGTAACCACTTCATATTTTTTTATTTTTTTTACAAAAATGTTGTAAATTAAAACTAGTTTGATACTTATTAAAGATATTAACCAACAGAATATGTTGTACGATTCATAAAAAATGTTTTTCGGATGGTGTTATATACAGTGTGTCCAAACTGGTGCTGAATGAGTTGAGATCTCGTAAACTATAAGAGATAGATACAGTTAAACGGGGAAAGTTTCAGAGAATTCTGTTGGTAACTTTTAGCTATTCAGGTGTTTGAGTTATTTTGAAAAAATAGAAATGTTGTATTTTGCAGAACTTCTTGTAACTTCTTTATTTATGAGAATTTTAAAAATCGGTAAAAACATTTCTAGACCATTTCGGATTTCAGTTACAGCGTTTCGGTTTTCTGGAAAACTGTTTCCATGTTGCATATTTTACTCATTAAAATAAGTATTTTTTTTACTTTTTCAATAATGTATAACATAAAAAAATAGTTCATTCATTAAAAACCAATATGATTTTTATGATTTATTGGTTTTACAATTCTCTAAAATTTTATTATTTATTATTAAAAATTATTTAACTATTTTTCTATCTCTTATAGTTTCTGAGATCTCGATACATCCACCACCAATTTGGGACACACTGTATACACACACTGTTTTAAACTACTTGATTAGGTACATTATTTTACTTTTGTAGTACATTTTCATGAAATGAAAAAAAAAACTGGAAACCACTGAAGGATGAATTAGTAAGTGAGCAAAGCCCTATACTTAAAAAAATTATTGTCCAAATAATTTTGATTAGTAGCTGCTCTGAAGATTTAGTAATAGCATACTTTTGAGTATATATTAAGCAGTTATTTGAGTATAAACAAATTGATGTCCTGATACTTTTCGTTAGAGCTTAGGATCATATTTATGTTATATGTAGACATTGTAAAAGCTTTACCTCTGAAAACATCACCATAAAACAAACACATGTAGTATCAGAATATAGTTTATGTTGGGAAAGAAAAATATAAAGGAAATTTCATATAAAATTTACGTTGTTGCATTAGCGTAAACCAAATATTATATTTTAATGCTTTTGCTGCATTGAAAACAAGCCACACATAAATAGGAGGCTACACTTTCAAATACGTCTTCTGGGAAATCGCAGTAAAATTCTTAGCTTACTTGCCTGGCTTATAATCACTTTATGCATATTTTTACAATGCTGCTACTGGATAATTGAAACGGTGTCCTAGTTCCAGTAAATATTTTTTTTATAAATGAATGTAGGTACTTGAGTATATAATTATATCTCCCCTTTATTAATTCCATAAATTAAGGATAACGTAAAATTTCGGTTCCACCCATAAGTAGATATGCTATAGGCGTTCTGGGCCAAAAACACGTGTATTTTATGGGGGCTAAATTTCGGTCATTTTTGTTCCTTTGCGCATGCGCAAACGCCCCATCCAAGTTTTCTGTTCCGTACCTGTTTGCAAATACCTGTTTTTTGATTACATAGCTGTTTACAAATACCTGTTTTCTGTTTCATACCTGTTTGCAAATACCTGTTTTCTGCTTTCATAGATGTTTGCAACTACCTGTTTTCTGTTTTCATAATTGTTGAGCGCCTGCGCATGCGCGAGCGAACAAAAATGACACGTGTTTCTGGCCCAAAACGTCTACAGCATATCTACTCCCATATAACGTCAGCTTCTCTCGACAGAAAATAACAGCCACATTTTATTACTTCCCATTCTACCTGTAATAGACATCAACTTTATTATTTTAAATGTAACACCCTGTACATTAAACATTGTTAGATTGTCCTTTAAATTTTACTCAAAATAACCTCCAATATCGCATACTTAGAATTTTTCATACTTTGATTTTGAGATATTTTGTTTTTTTTATGTATCTTATTTGTTACCAGTCGACGGTTGAGAATGGTAATATAATTTATATTTCAAAAGTGTCCGTGTGTTAATTCATAATCATTTATTTTCATTAATTTTATATGTGAATATACACCCATAAATTAAACAATTGAATAATTATTAATGATTATATTTGCCATGTGATTATGAGAACAATGAGAAATATATCCATAAGAGGATAGGTGACTATTAGGTACGATATAAATGACTAACAGCCTACTGTGCACTTCAATTAATTAAGTTTTCCAGGTTACTCTTATTCTCGTACTAAATTGTAGTTAAAGTTTTAACATCGTCGTTCCTGGGATGCACTCACGGGCCGCAAAGTAATAATATCCCGCTCCCTTTCCCATACCCGGAAGTTTCTGACTTCCGGACGCATCATTAAGATGAGAATGAGGGATAGAGATATTACTACTACTATTAGTATTTTATTAAGGCTTCTTTTGTTTTTATTTTTACAGTCTAATTACCATTAATTATATATTTTAATGTTAGCTATGTTTACAACAGACACATTTTCAGGCACGTCTTCCGATAGATATATTATTGTATTATTTAATACTGAGGCAAAGAACAAAAATTTACTACCTAATTGAACATTGTGGCGTCTGTACATCTGTAATAAAAAAGTATACTTCTCTGTTGCCTTTACAGAAAGAGCGATTGCTATAAATATTTGAAGCAAATGCTATTTTTACAACGATATTCCGGTAGTAAACAAACAGCTTCCCCAGACGCATCCAAAATGGACAAGGCTATTGATTGAGCTTGCAGTCAGCGTCACAGCCATGATGCATATTTAATCTTCGATCCTCCGTGGGGCTCTCTTCTGAAAGCGAATCCTTGGAGCTACTTTTATGTAATATAAACATAATCAGAACATGATAAACATTTACTAAAATAAAACGTCTCAGAGACAGTTTCCTTGTACACTTCTTGGAAGACATACTGGAGCAGTTTAAACTGAATAATAATATCTAAAAATAGCCGCAGATATAACAATAATGTCAACCAAGAACATAAAGAACATAAACAAAGAATTTTTACATAAGTTCATACTGACAAGCTAATTATATTTAGAAAACACTTTCAATATAAGTTATAGCTACAAATTACTATAAAAATTTATTGATTTAATTATTATATACTTATCATCCTTTATTTTAAAGAATATTAAAACAAATGAAGGTATATGCAGAAAATTTTTATATAAGTTGTCTACTTGCATATTATTATTATTACGCCTTGTTTGCAGGAATGGTTTGGCGGCAACCATCCTGGCGTGATAGGACGAATAAATATCAGCTTTGTGTTAATGTGAGAGGTTCACATCGGTTGATGTTTGACTACCACTTTCGGAAGTCAATCAAGGAGTTATTTTTGGTTTAGGATCAATCATGCTACATTGCATATACGAAGTATGAATGCTTTTTATGATATATACGTTTTTTTCAAGGTTAAATTGTGTAATGTGCTTTCTGAACAATTAAGGATCACCTGTCACCGATATAACTTCAATAATTGATAGTTGATATTTTTCTGCTTTTTGCTATATATTTTTTGGTCATATTTTGGTCAGATGGTCTTGATTGCCACTTTGACGAGGTAGGCGACCCTTTTTATTTTATCTCTGATAAGTGTTATATCTGGTCCAATATGAGCTGCCGTTTTATTAGTTTGTATGGTTAGATCCTAGTATAATTGATAACATGTATTTTCTATTATAGCTGGTGATGAATACTGGTACCACGCTTGAGGCTCCAATAGTAAATAATAATATCGCAAGACTACACCTGCTAGTAGTTTACATTCAGATATGTTCCAGGAAATTGATGGCATTTTCTATATATATCTCTTTTTATTGTATTCTCCTAACTTCGTTTTTTATAGTTATTTGTAGCTAAAACATTGCAATTATTATAAATACCTCCGTTTCTATAATTGGCCAGTTTATAACAACTTTCTAACAACATACAAAAGTTCTTTTTCTATGTGTTCTCACAAGTAGGTATTATAAATTATACTGGGATCTAACACTAACCATACAAACTTTTAAAAGGGTAGCCATAATGGACCAGACATTATACTTCCAGATAAAATAAAAAGAAACACTTAACTCATTGATGTGGCAATTTCGTCTTAGTAAAACATAGCTAAATATACGGAAAAGAAAGAAAAATAGCAAAATGACTAAAATACATGAGTAAGACGTCGTAGGCTGTTAGAAGAACTTGTTGATTTACAGATGTATCAAGCAGGATCCGTTCAGCTAAATGTCCATCTGATTCAATGTATTGCGGTGCCTGATGCTGTAGTGAGATGCATCGCAGATTCCACGTCACTCTAAAGAACTAGATTTACCGTAATACTGGAGTCTAAATGGAGCGGTATCATTCAGAACGGGGCCATATTGTGATAACACCAGCTAACTTTTCTATTGCATCCAGATACCGTTGCCCGTTGGGCCTAGGAAAACCTGTCGGAGGAGGCATAAGGTCACTTATTTGTTTTATATTGATAACCCTATACTTTATGGGTCTGGATTGAGAAATTTACACCATGTTCTTGGATTGGAGGCGCAGTGGTTCATCTCAAGAAATGTGAAAAGTTGAATAGGAAAAGGACGTATATCTCCTTGAGAACTTGAGAACATTTGAGAATGTGGGTAAGTCATACACTTTCCTCACATCGACAACACTCCATCTAAGAAGCGCTTGATAAAGTCTAGGACGAGGTAGAAGTATCACTATTTTATTATTTTAGGTATTACGTCAAGCCGATAGGCAGCTATTTTATTTTTTGAAATGTTATAATGATGATTTCGATTTATAAATACATTTTTTCATGACAATTGCCACCTTCAATTTTTTATTGCGAATTGTGTTGATAAATCATCTCCTTCCGATGCCTCAGGGTTATTATATTTGAATTTACTTACAGTGCAAACTGTCCAGACGTGCCAGTTATTTTATCAATGTCTTTTTGGTTAGCCCTGTAAGTCAGTTATGTAGTGAATAGAAAACACCATTACGTAAATTACCCACAATCGAAACATGATCAACATTTACTAAAATAAGGCAGCTTTCCGCTTTTATTGGAGGAGAGACGTTTTACTCCGTCTATTCCTGAATGTGACAGCTGTTTTGTTACGTGTTGAATGCAAATTCAGGTACTCAACAGACATGTTCTCTGGATTAGTTTGAATTGGATAATAAAGCTGTTTATACTTTGTTATATGGATGTATCTTTAGCGAATCAATAATGCCTTACGTATGTGTAACTACCAATATAGACGACCTAATATTGTTATTAGGGAAATGTAAAGAAAAAGCAATGACTGTTGCTGAAATTTAATGACACTTTAAATAATTAATTAGTGTAACAATTGTTTAGATTACCTATTTTAGTATTATGGCTAAATTTCAATAAGTGGACAAATTCTGCTGGCAAAAAACTATGGATGCAAGAAGAAAAATTAAAGAATGTCATGGAACAAATAATAATATTGAAACAAAATTTGAAAAATTACAAAACAAATAAATAAATGATCAGAAAAAAACAAACGATGATGTAATCAAACCGTTAAAAATAGTTCCCAGTACCACGAATAAAAAGGGGGTGAAAAAATAATATCTATGGGGCAGCTAAAAGCAATTGACACCAAAAGGCTGACTGTAAAGAAATTTATAAGGAACCAAAATATAGGCTAACCCTGTGCAGATGTTGACAAATATTAAAAAACACTGCTAACAACAGCGGAATGCGGCGTTTGTGGATGAGACATTGTCATATTTTTGAATGTATCTCAATTTGCAGACACCAGAAGCAGAAGTGTAAAAGCTCCGGTACTTTCGGAATAAAATTAAAGCCTATCTTAAAACCTGTCCATTATTATACTATTACCTTCAAAGTGAATAAGGTTTACTTGAAAGTCAATTTGTGTAATGAATAGGTCGCAAATAGGAAAATTATACAGAAAAATTTAATTATAGTCGCAGTGGGCGGCATAAAAAATGTTCAAATAATTAAATACTTGTATTCCCATAAATAAATTACTGAAATGCAAAAACGTGTCTAGCTGCCGTTGCTAGATTTTTTAAGATAATTACCAACGACCGCTACAATATTTATCGACGCCAGACATGAAAAAGGAACTTGCAAATGTAACGTTTCGTTTTCGATCCTTTTAAAAGTTTTCTCCGCTGGCAAAATATACATAGAAATGCTCTCAGTGGAAGGCAGATAAAGATAGTATCAGTTGCCCTGATACTTTTTGCAGTCACGTTCTCTACAAGTTATGGTAAGGGAGGAACTATAAATACCAATAAACTGCTCAATTGAACTTTGCTTGTTATGTTAAATGTGAGCAAGTGTCGGTGAAATTAACCAGATTGTCATTTTCACGTACCTCTATACAGGGTGGAACAATAGTGGAGCAAAGTCTTACAACTTCTATATAAGTTTATTTTCTTCAAATAAATATATTTATTTAAATTTATACAATGTACTACAGTATTCACTCCTAAATCATTTGTCAGTAAATAATTAATTTTAGAATAAAAATACTTTAAAAATATTTCAAACAAACTGTACAGTTTTTACAACTATATCAATTCTTGGTATAGCCTCTACAGATATTTAAAAAAAATATATTTATATATAATAAATATAATATGCACAAATCCATATATATTAAAACGCATCGATTCTGTGTCGCTCTAAATTCCGTTGTCAAGTCGACAAAGTTTCTAAGCTATCTCCTCCGAACGGGGATCGCCAAACGATCCCCGCGGACTACCGAAGGTCGCCCCAAGTCTTTCTCTTATGCCTAAGAGCATTTTCGTCCCATTTCCTACCTGTTTTCCCAATTTAAAAGCCTTTTCAAAAAACCTCTTGCAAAATTTTCATTGATCGCCGTTCGGCGAGAGATGCGGCTAGCAGCGGCGTTTGTTCTCGCGTCTAATGGCCCCGTCATGCCTGCCGAAATCTTTGGCGGGACCCCTCCCCCCCTACCCTTTTTCTAATTTTTACGGCTTCGAGAACCGCGTCACACGAATGTTCCGCCCTTTCTGTAATCCTTTGAGATTTTTTATCGAGACCGTACGACCTCTCCTTCTACGTCTGTTTTTTCTTGGAAAATCTCGTGTCGCGTCCGTCTCAACTTCTTTCTCAAGATTGCACTAACGACAAGCACCTTCTACAAAAACTGTCAAATTAATTAAACTTCAGAGAGACTATTATTATCCTATGAGAAATATTGCTACTGACTGCCAAACACTGCTGATTACCAAAATACTGGAGCCAAATGCTTTTCCAATTAGAATATCGATAAATATTAATTTCAGGCCAATAATACGTTTACATATAAAGTTGTCTCAGCGTCAAACGACGAGTGACGCGATGGGGTAATGTATAGCAGGATTTCGGAAATCGAAGTCCCATTTCTAGTAAATAATTAAAGATTAACAGTGACTAAAGAATTTATTCATGATGCCGCAAATATAATGGGAATTTACGCTTTGAATACATAATTATGTACTTTTTCGCCTTGTATTAATTGGAATGTGTATGTATCATTGTAAATTATCTTCTTAATTTTTAATGTTATAATAAAGCGCATCATATTCGGGAAATGGCAATCAAATACTGTTACCATTACCAACAACCATTCATAACACCAAGTATCAGGCAGCTGTTTTATGGTAATAGGTATCCTCAATGTCATCCATGCTTCAGATTGAAGATAGTTAGTTTAAAAAACCTTTCTATAAGGTTACACGTTAGCTGGCCACATAGCATTGAAATGTGAAACATAAACTGTGGGAAACAATATTTTTTTATAGAGGTGTAGCTGTAAGCTTCAAATAATCAGATATCTATTTTCATGTTACTTATAAATGAACTTTATCTATCTGATTTTCAGTGTCCAATATTTAAAACATTTATTTGCTTAAGCTAATGTCTTTTTTACTTACAAAATTTCGATTTGTATATGCTTATAAATCCGAAAATTTAATAATGCTTAAAATTAAACTTCCCTTGTAGAAATAAATGTAAATAGTAAATTTCCGGTAAGATACCTACGTGACAGTTTCCGCGATAAGTTGCAGTTCCATTTAAAAGTTTCCTCCATTGGCTAAAATATACATAGAACTACTCTGAATGGAAGCTGGAGGATGCTATTGATTGCAGATATGAAATATTCAAGATACTTATAGAGATGACCACGTCCACAGAATACCTTCATATAGAAATATACGAGAAGTGCATTGTAGAGAAAACTGCATGAAAAGTTCGTTCATATAAAAGGGTGTTTTCAATTCCAGGTTCAAGTAATCAATATATGCGAAATGAAAATGTAGAAGTTGTTGTATATCTTATGTAGACTGGTTGGCTTGTGAGGTACCAAAATCATTAAAGTTGCTACTCCTACGAAGGATCGGAAAAGTTTATAGAAATTAACCAACACACACGTTTTTATCTATCTGTATTCAAAGTTTATGTTAGTACAGAGTTAATAGTAGATAGGGTTATGAAAGGAATATGCAGAATCTGTACCTAATAGTTTTTCAAAGATCTTTGAATATGCATTTCTGGATAGATTAGAAAATTTTTTGGAGACAAATAATGTAATTACAGACCACCAACATGGATTTCGGTCTCACAAATCTACTGGTACAGCGATGTTCTCATTTTATAGTCAGTTGATTGAACATGTTGATGCAGGCGAGAGCCCTGTTGCAATTTTTTGCGATTTAAGCAGGGCTTTCGACTGCGTCAATCATGGGAAATTGCTAGAAATTCTTGAGACGTATGGTATTAGAGGTGTAACCTTGAAGTGGTTGGCATCATTCTTGAGAAATCGACGACAATATCTCTCCCTTTTGGTTTCAGAGAATAATAAATCGAGTTGTTATCAATCTAGTTCTTTGAATGTAGATTTAGGGGTTCCGCAAGGATCCATTCTGGGGCCAGTTTTGTTTATATTATATATTAACCAAATTGGTTCGGTTATACCAGGCTGTCACTTTACTGTGTATGCTGACGACATATCACTTATTGTCTCTGACAGAATGTTCAATGGTTTGACAGATAAATGCTCTGATGTTGTAAATAATATTTCTCACTATTTCACTGATCTTAATTTATATTTTAATGTTAAAAAAACCGAAATTATGCGTATCCATACCTATCAACATGATGTTGAAGATGTGGCTCTCAGTGTTTACAATACATCCTTGTGTAGTACACATGATAGCATTAGATTTTTGGGACTTTATTTGGACGAAAACCTGAATTGGAAATCTCATTGTGAAGTGATAATTAGTAAGTTAAATAAACTGAGATTTGTATTTTTGAACCTGCGATCTGTACTAAATGAGAAACAATTAATAAATGTGTATTATGCAGCGGTGGAAACAATATTAAGATACGGCATCTGCTTTTGGGCTAACTCGGCAAATGCTTCTAAGATGTTTATTGCACAAAAGGCTATTATTCGATGCATAGCTAAAATATCTTCCAAAGAATCTTGTAGGAAATTTTTTAAAAGTTACGATATACTAACACTGACGTCTTTGTATATTTTTGAATTATGCACTTATGTATTCAATAACATAGGGAGTTTTAATCTGAATGAAAATATTCATTCTTACAATACACGTCAAAAACATCACCTTCACGTGCCCTTTACTAGAATGAATTTAACAAAAAATTCTCCTAAATTTATCGGGTTAAAAATTACAAATTACCTGAACACATTAAATCGTGTCCTAACATAAAACGATTCAAAGATTGTTTGAAGAAATATTTATTGGGTGAGTCTTTTTATTGTTTGTCTGAGTATATGTAAATCATGTGACCTGTATTTTACTTTGATTTATGTGTACTTTTTTTATAGTGTTTTTCTGTTTTTTTTTTCTTTTTACCCTTACTTGACTATTCCTATACAATTGTAATATATTATAAGGAAAATAAAGGTTTATTATTATTATTATTATTATTATTATTATTATTATTATTATTATTATTATTATTATTAATAAAATGACAATAAAACCTATTCTAAATGTGATAGATTCCAAGAAAATTGGAATTTTTCAGAGAGATACTCCAAAAGTTTTTCCATAAATTAGTACTATGTACCTACGTGTCCTACTTAGTGCTCATTTATGGGAAAATTAAACATTTTTAGAATACATTTAAAGGAGAAAATAGTTGATATAAAACAATTTTTAAAAATACTATAGGAAACCTTAAAGACCTTCTTACAAGATCTTTCTTCTTCAAAAACATGTTAAGAGATGTACGAACAGCGCCTTTACGTTCCCCCAATTTGAATCATACCGACACATTATAAGGAATTATATAATTATAAAGTAAACAAAATTCTAAAGAAGTTAAGGCATAAATGATATCAAATCTCTCCACCAAATGTCAATTACTCCGAAACGGTATATTTGTGCGGTATGTGTATTAACACTTATCACATTTTTACCGCCCTATAAATTTATACCACCTATAACACAAATTTATAATATTTTCCGGGACATCCTGTAAACAAAGATTTATTACTTTCAAATTTGCTACATTAAAACAGAAATTTTTTATAAAGCTTCATGATAACGTTTATAAATAATAATGAAACATTAATATAAATAAGTGTAGCATAATACCCAATAGAACAAATACTATGGCTACAAAAATCCTTCAAATTACTTTTTGTGTTTAATTGATATGCAATAACTCAAGTAAGATTGCTCTTCTGTTTGTATATTATTTGTCATAATATAAAAGTCCTATATAAACTGTATATTTGTATTTGCGTAAATAGATAAGCAAATAGGGTAATTCCGGGAGAGATGGACCACCTTTTTTGTTTTTCCCGTATTTTATTAAAAAATAGCATTGTCAGCATAAAAAAATAATTACTAGACTCATTTCAACGAACTGTAATTATATTTATTACAAAAACCATAAATTATGTACGTATTTTTTTACAAAAAAATAAAATAAAAAACAGCTATGTGGTCCAACTAACCCTGAATATGCGGAATAGTTGAACCACCATACATGGGATAGTTGGACCACTCAAGGGCAGATGAACCATAACACAAAATCACAGATAATAACTTAAAAAAAATTCTGTAGAAAGAAATAGGGTTAATGTTATTTTAAAGAGATGGAAGAGCTGCTTTTTTGCCACATCTATAGCACATATTTTCGTATTTTAAGCAAGATTCATGTAGCCAACGCTTACATAAAATACATTGAATCCAGTCGTCAGTCTTTTGTGTAGCATTATAATTTTCTCCACAGCCAGCGCAATCATTTTCCTCCCATTCTTCTGGTGTGTCACTATCATCTTTTAAAGATATTTCACCTTCTGATTCAGAAGTACTACTTAACACAACCTTTTCTTTTGCCAGTCTCTTTTGTGTGATTTTTTTTGCTTTCTCTTTGTTTTTACTGTTCTGATTTAATTTTTTTTTATTAATATTACATGTGAATTTTTTACTACTAGCAATATGTTCGGGCGATGTAAGAAGTTGAGCAAGTGCTCGTCCTCTCTTTTTCACGTTAGCTGATTTTTCGATGCTTTTAGGAGTAGGTATTGGACTTATGAGATCCAATAGTTTTCCTGGAGTTATGTTTTCGTCTTTTTCGTTCAGAGAGTTTTTCTGTGTTTCCAAATTGTATGTTGGTGGTTCCCAATGAGAACACCCTGGCTGATCAGCACCGTGCTTAAAAGGTTTTACGTTATTATTGCTCTTGGAAATTGGGGTTGTGGGAGTTTGGATATCAATAGTGCCTAATGTATTTTCTTCAGTGACGTTTGTAATCTAGAAACAAAAATAATTTAGGTAGGTATACCTAAGAAAAGTTAATTGAAAAACAATAAAATACCTCAGTTTCCGTGGCATTGGGTGATTGGTGGTCAGGTTTACTGTCCTCTTCAGATATGAAAGCATAATCTGGTACAGCTTCGGGTGAAAAGGGAATAATTCCAGTAGCTCGAAAACCTGCTATTGCATTCTTTGCTACAGCTGCTTTGCCCTATGATTTCGCCAAAAGTTGGCCGAATTGAAGCCTCCCAATTTTTCTGTTAGGGTTAGTCTTCATGAAATTATTACACGCCGCATAATAATGGGTTTTAAGCGACTTGAAAACTGCTCTATCCAGTGGCTGTAGATAGTGCGTAGTGTGAGGTGGAAGACATAGCATAATTATGCCATTTTCCTCAGCAAATTCAAGCATCTCGCAAAGGTTGCAATGGGATGTATGCCCATTTAGAATTAGGAGGACTTTTCCTAATGGTTTTCGTGGCATAAAGTGATCCTTTATCCAGTTAAAAAATATATCTGTGTTTACATATGCGGATTTCTGGGACATACGAACAACTGAACCTGGTGGCATGCCCGATGAGAACTCTCCCTTTAGGTTTTTTCCTTTAAAAATACAGTAAGGAGGAAGAAAGGTGCCTTCACCGTTACAACAAGCTATTACGCTTATTGTCTCTCCTTTCTCTCCAGATGCAATTGACGTTACCGCTTTGCTACCTTTTGCTGCTATAACTTGTCCTGGCTTATTATTAAGCTGCAAGCCCGTCTCATCAACATTAAAAATGTTAGACGGTTTATCAAAGAGCTGATTGTCAGTAAGTACAGTTTCCAACAATTCGAAGTATTTGTTTACAGTGCGCCGGCATAATGCAGTTGAGCGGTTTACTGACACACCTTCAGCCATTCGTATGCTTAGATCTGGATGACGGCTCATGAAAAGCTGTAACCAGTCATATCCTGTCAATTTAGTACTTGCGTTAAAACGGTGCTTTAACTTCAGCTGTTCAGCAAGTGCAAAGGCCATATGCCGTACATCATTCCTTGTAGGAGCAAAACCAAATTGTTGCAGCTTTTTTACATGTTTTACTAACTTAGCTTCATTCTCATGTCCTAAAGTCGATGGAGGACCTAGTGACCCGGTTTTTTTTAGATTTCCGGATTTCCGTCTTCTAATTAAAGTAACCTTTGGGATGTTAAAGTGTTTGGCTGCAGCATTTACTCCCATCGTTCTTGTATTTATAGCTTCCATTGCATTTATGAGGTCACTTCGGCCCAAGTTGCCCTTTCCGAACGCAACTTGTTGATATTTTGTAGGCATTCTAAAAGGAAGAGCAATTAAAAGTGGTTCAACTATCCCGTCCTGTTGTGGTCCATCTATCCCAAATTTCCGGGATAGATGGACCACTGCAATTCTAACCTATAATAGAAAACCGACTGTTTTCATACATAAAAGTGATTAGAATGAATGCTATGTTGTTATTTTTCAACTAAAGTTTGCATTTTAATACTTACGTTTGGCGAGAATCACTTCTTCAAAATCGGTGGCAAAAATTTTTTGGCGCCCGTAAATATGTAAACAAAGGCAGTCACTTAAAGAAAACACGGAATTACCCTAAACAAATACAGTTACCACTGTTAGCTAGATAAACATCTGTAGGAAAGAACGGCAGCCGCTGTTAATCCTTCCTTGAATTCATAAGACTTAAAACCGTATTAACGGTCGATTGTTGTAAACATTTACTGCATCTTTGCCAGGAAGTAGGAAATTTTGTAAATATATTTAGCTGCGACTGTTTTGTTCTCAATCCGCCCATCATGTAGCATGGAAACCAGAACATTTTTAAATTTATTATAACAGCTGTACTTGTGACGGACATGAAACTAAGAAATTGCTATTTATTTAAGTAATGAATCGGTCACGCACAACAGTAATCGATTATGGAAGTGAAATATGGCTCATATAATAGAAAACATTGTGACATGCACCAAGCTCGAGACATACTACATATTGCATTTTATATAACTTCTTTTTCTGACTGTTGTAGAACTGTAATCGAATATTTTTTTCGAATAAATTAGTACTTTTAATTCTGATTTTCTCTTGCTCTACCAAATAATGATTATTGTTTAGTTATCTGATTCGCAAGATTTCTAATCTGTAAATTAAGAACGACCAAATTTAAAAATGTTAGGAAACCACTGTTATATAACGGTGAGGTTAAAGTACTTTAAAGACTACTTTAAAGTAAACAACATATTATTATACAGGGTGTCCACCTAGTGCGCGTAAGTCCAATATCTGGGTTAATAAAAGAGATAACTCAATTTTTTTTTCTACAGGGTTGTCTAATATCCCGAGCTGCACAAAATGAAAATATATTTACATATTCAGGGTGTTCAGTTTTTCCTGGACAGGTACCAACTTCATTTTTTTAAATGGAAACCTATATTTTTTATGGCATTATCGAATTCTACGTAAAAAATTAGTGGGACTTTGTGCATAACACTGCTATTGAAATATTGATAGTTTTCGAGATATTTGACTTTTAATTTTTTTTTCTTATGTTTCGTCACTTCTAATAGTTGACATAATTATAGTTGTATGACAGCTAGAAATTATTTTTTTTCAGAAACTGTAGAGTGAAGATGGCTCTTTCGAAAAACGTATCAAAAGTTGACCTGCGATATACAGGGGGCAACAGAAATCGTGCCAAACCTGATGGTTTAAAATTTAAAAAATCTCGACTTTTTCAAATGGAACACCCTGTGTTTTATGATTTCATTAGATGCCTTTCTGTAGACTCTACAATTTTATAATAGCTTTCCCTATACCTAAGTTGCGTAGTTTTTGCAAAAAACCCACTTTTATGAAAAATACCCGATTTGCGCACTCCTTTGACGGAAAAAATATTGTAAGGCTATTTATTTTTATAAAATGTATTAGTTTACACTTCTTAAAATAAAAATAACTGAAAAATTTAGATAATTTCAGTTTAATAAACAAGTCTTTATGGAAAGTTGCCATTTATTTGTAAATAAAAGTAAAAAATCATAAAAGCTCTACATGTAATTAAGAATTAGCAAAACTGGCGTATGCTTTAGAAGAAGTTCATGGGAATTATTTGCTAGCAGCACGTATTTATAGAGATTCCCACGTGCTGACTGTTTTGAAAATGTGAAAGAAAGATTTGAAAGAACAGCAAATGGGAATTATGAGAAAATAATGTTGTGGTTTCTGCTGTTGATAATTCTTGAACTTCTTCTAAAGCATACGCCAGTTTTGCTAATTCTTAATTACATGTAGAGCTTTTATGATTTTTTACTTTTATTTACAAATAAATGGCAACTTTCCATAAAGACTTGTTTATTAAACTGAAATTATCTAAATTTTTCAGTTATTTTTATTTTAAGAAGTGTAAACTAATACATTTTATAAAAATAAATAGCCTTACAATATTTTTTCCGTCAAAGGAGTGCGCAAATCGGGTATTTTTCATAAAAGTGGGTTTTTTGCAAAAACTACGCAACTTAGGTATAGGGAAAGCTATTATAAAATTGTAGAGTCTACAGAAAGGCATCTAATGAAATCATAAAACACAGGGTGTTCCATTTGAAAAAGTCGAGATTTTTTAAATTTTAAACCATCAGGTTTGGCACGATTTCTGTTGCCCCCTGTATATCGCAGGTCAACTTTTGATACGTTTTTCGAAAGAGCCATCTTCACTCTACAGTTTCTGAAAAAAAATAATTTCTAGCTGTCATACAACCATAATTATGTCAACTATTAGAAGTGACGAAACATAAGAAAAAAAATTAAAAGTCAAATATCTCGAAAACTATCAATATTTCAATAGCAGTGTTATGCACAAAGTCCCACTAATTTTTTACGTAGAATTCGATAATGCCATAAAAAATATAGGTTTCCATTTAAAAAAATGAAGTTGGTACCTGTCCAGGAAAAACTGAACACTCTGAATATGTAAATATATTTTCATTTTGTGCAGCTCGGGATATTAGACAACCCTGTAGAAAAAAAAATTAAGTTATCTCTTTTATTAACCCAGATATTGGACTTACGCGCACTAGGTGGACACCCTGTATACTTAGTACAACTAAGCCATTGGGTAGTGCTATGGTTAAAGCGACTGGAATAATTAAGGACATCATATTTTCTATGGTTACTGACCTGTAACATTATCCAGACCTACAAGGAAGAATATTCTGCTTACTTAGTATTTGGCCACTAAAATTATGAAAAATATTAAAAACATAGTTTTATCAAAACTAAAAAGTACTGCACGTACATGAATCGCCCCGTATATTTCAAATTTAGTTTAAAAAATGCACATTTTAGATTGAAAATCCAATCCAGTTAGAAGTGAATTTTGATTATACAATTAGAATACTTTTCTTTTTTTTCAGTGTTAGGATTTTATTTCACTTTTTTTGGTTAAGTAAATACTAATGTAGATTCTCGAGCAGAGATTTAGATTTGGATTCGATTCAGATTCAAACCCAATTGACCACAAGTTCGAACTCTTTATTAGACTTGTCAAAAATTTCAAAGCATATTTGAATAGCTGTAGATTAAGTAACAACTTTTTCAAAACCTGCTACTGAATTATCCATTTTCAGGATATACAATGTAGTCTTGAAAGGGGTTGGAACGTTTGGTATGAACATAACACTGACCTAATTTTCCACATAACAACAAAACACTATATTGCACTCGACGCACGTTTTGCCAACCAAGTTGGCATCATCTGCAATGGTTAAAACTAAATCTATGCTAACATTGTGTCCTATTTATACCTAAACTATTTCTACGGTTCAGTAAACCGTCGTGACTGCTCAGTGAACCATCAGGACTTCACCGTGATTTACTAGCAATTTCCAAACTCTCAAAAGCATTCAGCTGTCTGTGTTATATTATTCCTAATTGGTCTTAAATTGCTACTACCTATTTTATGGTTGTTCTCAAACGCACGTTGGGCGACACTAGACTTATCTGTTTTACCATATTTGAGATGAGCCATATGTTCCTTGAATCTAGTTTGAATTGAGCTTCTATAGTTTGTCCAACTTACTTTTTATTACTGTCTTTACAGTTAATTTCGTAAATCCCCGACTTTTACTTAGTTTCTATTTTGTCTTTTGGATTGCCTAAACGTTGTTGTAGTTTATTTCCCGATGAATAAACCGCTGATATACCTATATCTTTAAAAATATTACCAAAACCACGGGTAAAACGATCGTATGGAATACATATGAATTTTGAATTTTCTCTTTCATTTTGAAAAGTTCGCAGTATAGTGTGTTGGTGTCATGTGGAAAACTACTTCAGTGTTATACAATGTAGTAGTTTATTTTCAATTTTTTTTTATATTTCACGGAAGAAAATCTTCTACCTAATTGAAATATGGTTTTACTACCTCCTTAATAGATCAGGTTTTCTAGGTTTTCTCCTTAACGCTTATCAACGTTAGTCATCTCAGGACGTGAAATCTGACAAAAGAATAGTAATAGGCCGCCTCCGCTGTCGCGCAATTCACAGATATTAGTTATCAATAAGAGCATGAATGAAAACGTGGGCTTTCAACAAAATATTTTTTAATACAATTACTAGAACGAAATTCAGCAAAATAATGTATATGAAGTATATTATATACCTAGTATATGTATACATTGAACTAAAATTGTGAATTTCCTAGTAACTTCCTAGCCTACTTCCCTACTTTCTATATGGAAAGTTCTATTTGAAAAGAAGGTATAAATACATAGTAATACAGAAAAATTCAGCTATTATCCTATAATGAAATATCGCATGCAGAAAAAGACTCAACGGATACCCTGTGAAGTTTATATTTACAGGATAATTTAAACTGTCAGAGTGAACTAAAAAATTTGCATAAGGGGTGTGTTACAAAATAAATACACTTTACCTAATTGTGACCTTTGTTTCAATTACCATATCATAATAATATTTCATCAAGTGGTGCATAATTATACTTCCAAAAGAAAAAAAACACGCTAAAAGATTTCAGTATAAATCAAAATAATGGTTTCATTACGCAAATTTCGTCACTGAATGTGGCATAAAATCGATTCCGAAAAACAAATACATGAAGACATGAATTTTACATTTATTTTTAATAAATATATTTTAAATATTACATATATACATATATACAAAATCGAATTACAAATTAAACACTTAAAAAAGAAAAATGTAAATTAAAAAATAAAATTGGAATTATGACTCAACAATATTATTGGTTTTCTTTTAAAAATATTACAAAGTAAACTCCTACGCCAAATGGAATACTCTGGGAATGGTTTTTGAAAACTAGTTTTTCTCAACCAAATATAAAATTATCACACTGAAAATGTAGTTCAATAACATAAAATAGTAATGAACTCAACTCGTAGTAAAACCTGCATAGGATCCCAGGATTGAAAATTTTATTTTTGGTTAGGCAAAAATACGTTTCAATACCAACATGTGACTGTTTCTTTTAGAGCAGAAGTTTATTTTCTTAGAGTTCTTATATTTTTAGGAGTGTGACTAAATATCCAATAAAAAAAAAGCATATACATATAGATAATTCCACAAATTAATAATAAGTATATAGATAGAGTATATAGATAGAGTATATAGATAGAAATATATGCACAACCACTGCATGAGAGTCATTAATCACAAAAACGCCCATTTGATGGTGGTGCCGATGTACCGATTTGCTTAGTATATGCATGAAGAATGTCCTCAGGAACTTACTTCTGTTTAATAAATAATAATAGCAATACTTAGGTCTCGAAATCATTAAAAGGTCTGTAAAGAATAGTCAACTTATGAATTTGGGTAGTACAACGCCATTATAGCATCTATAATTTGAAATAAAAATCTACTACGCAGGTTTTCTACTAAGGATATGAGAAAAATGATAAGAAAACAAAACTCGACAAAAAGATTTTAAGTTAAAGCGGAAATTATAGCTTCAGATATGTTACTGCCAATTGATTCGAAATCTTCTAATGCTAGTGGATAATAAATTAAATCATTAAACTTAATTTTTGGACCCTATAAGCATGTATTAGATCTACACCTTATACCTACCATCTAGAATATGGAAAGTTCAAGGAACACTGTACCTATAAATAATAATATTTGTAATGTATTAGAGACATAATAATCCCAAAAGAAATTACAATGTGCAGTATATCTATGATTATTCATAATTGTAATAGACACTATTGGCTCTGTTTGGTAATATGAGCAAATGACGTGGTCAATAATTGGTTAAAATAAATGAATAAAATTGTGGATCGGTTTGGCTAAAGCAAGATCCAAACCATTTATGTATCCCATTGAATTCCTATTCAGCGAGCAGTTTTATTTTTGCATAAGTCCAAAACTCACTCATTTCCATGAATGGTTAATCCAGGAGTGTCAGCCTCATACAAGTGTAGCCCTCACATTCATTCTGAATGGCGCGGTCTCGTCTGCATCATCATAAAGAACTCGACAAGCTGGTATCCGTTCCTATGAAAGCCATCTCAGATCTTTTTCTAGCAAGTTCATCTGAACATTCATTTCCTTCAATGTCTTTATGATCTGGCATCCACACAGTCTAACTCTATTGGTATTTGACATATTGGATGCAATCCCAAACAAGCCTTGTTTGATATGGATCTTTTATGATTGTTGAAAAGAACGGATCCATATCTTACAGAGTAGGTTAAACCAACTCTTGAAGTAAGTAATTTAGTTAAACATTAATTCGTGGTTAGGCTCTAAACAGCTTTAACTTAGTAACCAGATTGAACAGCTTGAAATTAGCAAAGAATTACTAATATTTTTGTTCCATATAAAATCTTCCGAAAATTTATGTAAATGAGAAAAGTTGGTCCAATCATTTATTCCAGCATTAAGAGGTTCATAAAGTTTGTTTTTGGTTTTGTTAACAAGTTTATTTGGTTTTTGGTTTAGCTGAAGTTGCTAAAACATAAAATTGATTTTTTACGTATCCATCGTTATTGGCACTACTAATTATGAATATATTAAAGTAGGCAGTTAATTTTCTCAGATAGAAACATGTAATATAAGTACATAGATTTTTATTAACTTTCCATACCTACTTGTCTTCTTCATGGTTGTTCTTCTATTGTATCTTGACATGGAATGAAAACATATCAGGTGTCAAATAGCGGGGCTATATAATACTCAGGAACATACTGGGTTCTATTCTATACCCTCAATTGATATACTTACTAAAGCATATTACATATTATATATAGCATAGATATACTTACTTCTGTTTATATAATAATTCCTTTCGCAATAATCAGTATAATAAAACGTATCCGTGGAACTGAATTTCTGATAATTTTATTCAATTCTAGGCACTATAGAATACATAGTGAATACAAGTTAACAAATAGAGTTAAATGACTATTACAAAGCACTTCTAAGATTGAAGCACAACCATTAAATATAATGTCATCATTACCCTGTAAACCATACCCGAACAGTAATAAAAATCACCAACTGTCCCAACTATCTAATCTGATACAACAAAAATTACGGCGCTCCAGGATACGTTTCGGATGATTAATTAATTCGAAGGAGTCCTCCCCCTTGGGGTCGTTCTCCTTTCCCCAACATAATAGTGTACTAAATTCCGTTTAGACCGAAAGCGTTTAACGTCATTGTAGCTATCTGAAAACACCCTCGGCTTAAAATATCCGGCAAAAAACTTAAAATATCCCCTTTAATTCTGAAAACTGCTGGTAGCGAGGGTGGCAGTGGAATGCAGTGTACAGGGTGGTCTTGGTAACTGTTCAAAATAACCTATTTCTTATATGTACACACAGGATACTGAAATATTTTCGTTTTAATGGAACACTGTATATTTTTGCACTAAGCTGTAGTAGTATTTGAGCTGATTTCAAATATAAATAACTGAATAATATGAAAAATATTTACTTTCATGGAAAAAAACGTCCAAATTATTAAGATAGAAGTAATTTAATAACAAAAAGTAGTTTTCAATATGTTCTCCATTTTTTTGTATAGACCATCGACAAAATTTTAAAACATTTGCTAGAACTTGCTGCAGATAATGTGGATTATTATTTGTCCTACCAACTTCCTCTATAATCCTTTGACCTAAAATATTAACGACTTAAATTTCTCTTTATATCGGGTTATTCAGAACTCATCTCTAAAACTTTGAGGATATGTGCATCCTTAAATAAGAAATCGATATCACCAAAAAAATTTTAATAAAAGTAATTAGGATTTCCCGGAAACAATGTTTAAAGTTATACCATTATAAAGGACTACGTAGATGGGCAACTGTACTTCAATGAGATCGGATATACCACATTCCGACAAAAAACAGTAAACAAGTTTTTTGTACCTGGAACGCCTATCTATCTTTAAGTTTATTTTAAAGTAAAAACGCTGAAAATCTTTTTTGCGCCGGGTGCGCCGGTTTTTTTCGTGCTAGCTAGTTAGCATTGTCAGTCCCAAGGTCACTCCATTACAGTGGACCAGTATCCAGCGGCGTGCAATGAAAAATTTTTAAATAGTGTTAAGACCTCGCCCAAAAATTTTTTTTTGCACTACCACATTTGTACATGTATGTTGAACATCCCCAAATTTTATTATGGATAGGTTCTGAATAACCCTGTATATACTGTTTTATTATCCCCCATAAAAAATAGTTCAGCAAATATAGATCTAGCATCTAGCACTACAAGCCGGTTATAAAATTGGAGCACCATTGCCTATTCACACTGCATAATTATTGTGATTATAAAAATTGAGACATGAAATTAGTGTTAGGAATGATATCCAAAAGATAATCCTCTATTTCTGTTAAAAATAAAAAGTTTAAATTGATCAGTTTAAAAAAATGTTCCTTTAGGAGAAAACTTCTAAAACTACATATTTACATTCTTTACATTCGTATGTTCTAAAAGCGTCAGTTTAGAGAACATTTGACATTAGTTTAAAAGGAACAGAAAAATGGCATAGCAGAGTTGCATCGAAAGGATGTTTATCTTTGAATATCTTTACCCATACCAATATTCATTGACCATGGTCATAACCTGGGATGGTTTGGGGCCGAGCCGGATTATCCTCTTTACCCTCCCCATCGCTGTAGGTCTAGACTGCCTCGTAGAGGTGGACCCCATCCTTCACCAACCCCGATCACAAAAAGTTGTAGGTGTGGGCGACTCGTGGGGTCTCCTCCTGTCCTGGCTCTACCCTGCAGGCTAGGTAGGATCTTCTGCTGCTCTTTTGTCTTGTGATCTTAACCCATTTTTACATAAACCGGTAGTAGGTATCAATACACTCTAGATCTACAAATGTACAGATCAATGCAAAAATATACATTAAATTATAACATGCTTTATTAAAAAAAATATATTTTTTATCACCACTCAGTATTGCAACTAGGTAATTTTATATAAGACTTTTAAAAGTTAGAAAGATATGGTGTCAATTTAAAATTTCAAAAATCTTCACATCTAAGAATATAGAGGGGGATTAAAATTTATGTTGGCGCTCTGTGCATCTTTATGGATAATCCGATTGAACAGACTTCTACAATTTACTTTTTCTTTAATAAGAAGCCCAAAAACATCCATTTACGTGGATCGCCTTGTAGCTACGCAGCGATTTCCAGCGCTATCTGCGATCTGAGCCTTCCCGTTTGCCAGCTAAGGAGGACTAGAGAAAGGCGAGAGCGAGAGACTTCCTAGATCAGATAACCCGTGATTAATAAATACGTTACCGCGGATTAGTGTGGAAATTTAACGCTTGTCAAACACGCTACGTAGAACGTTAGTGCAGGCGATGAGTGTGCCCTAATTAATTAATTTTTGTGACGGGCCTCTGTGTTGCTGGGGCGTACCTAATTACGACAAAAAGCTGTGTTCGAGTAGTACGAGATGGTTTGAATTGTTTAGCTCGTCTACATTTCATTAATAAATAATAAATAATTAGGTCAGGTTGAATTAATGAAGGTATCTTTGCAAGATTGCGTGACATAAAATCTCACGGTACTAAATAATGGTATTACTATTAGCTAATAGCTCCTGTGAATGGCGTTTTCAATTATGCTACGAAAGAGAATACAAACAATATGTGCCTATTTGGATTAATTGACAATGGTCATAATGCTGCACAAAGAAAAAGGAACGTAAAGCGTCCGGTAATTATTCAATACAGGAAAAACATGAGTTGGATAGTTATAGCTCTATTAGAGAAAACTGTTTAAAGTAATACATTATAGTAAAGCAGATGATCTAATCTTATATTATTATAAAAGGTATTTTTCACTTCTACTAATTACCTAACATGTTCGTTGAATCATCAAGAAACAGAAATAAACAAAATACAATTCAAAGTTCAACAGTATAGACAGATACGTTTATTTATTTATTTATTTATTTTATTTATACTGCATATAAACAGAGAAAAGTCCAATTACATATACGCAGTTACTTATTTCCATTATGATGGAAAAGCACAAAAATAAAATCAGAAAGATAAGACCACTATACTAAAATACAGATTCAGAAACATACGCAATACATATATTACACAAATGTTAGTCACACATATTTATAGCTACATACATATCACTGAATATCACAGGCAAGAAAGTAGCCCATTTTTACTTATATTAAAAATGTCAATATTGTGAGTCTCAAGAAAATTATGAATGGCCGACAAACAGTTTACAATAGGAGAATTTATATTAGTTGTCTTATATTTCTAATTCTTAATCTAACATCTCATACATTAATATTTATAGAGAACAGTATGTCAGGTACAATTGTATGGCTATGTAGTAACGCCTGGCGTGTGTAAGCACGACAGGAGCGATACGCACGGCTCCCACAGAGGCTCTGGAGGCTCTTCTGTCTCTCCCTAAACTGTATATAGTGGTTGAGGGGGAGGCAAGGAGGGCCTCCTATAGGGTCAAGCAGTGGGGGCGGTGGCTAGGTAAAAGCCACGATGGTGGACACATAAGTATTCTTGGGGAACTTGTGGGAGGAGACAGTCTACTGGACGCACCCAGTGACAGGATATCTCCCACTTATGTGTTTCTCAAACCTTACATAGTAGAGATACCGAACAGGGACGCTTGGCTCGAAAATCCTGATGCTCAGGTCTCGAATGGGCTCGTCTGGTTTACGGATGGGTCCAAGACAGACCAGGGCTCAGGGGCGGGAGTCCTGGGCGTGCGCCCGAGGGCGAGACTATCCTTCTCCTTGGGTAAGTATGCCACGGTCTTTCAGGCGGAAGTGTTTGCTATCTCTGCATGTGTTCAGGAAAATCTCAAAAGGAGATATTCTAATCAGCATATCCAGATATGCACCGACAGTCAGGCGGCTTTACGTGCCTTGATCTCCTACAGGATCACCTCCAGGGCGGTCCTAGAGTGTGTTAATGGTCTGACCCAATTGGGACAGAACAACCAGGTAAAATTGACCTGGGTACCGGGTCATCATAACATAACAGGAAATGAGGAGGCCGATGCACTGGCTAAGAGAGGCTCAAGTATACAGTTTACAGGGCCCGAACCAGTGCTGGGGCTTCCGCCTAGTTATGTAGCAAGGTCCATTGGAAACTGGATCAAGGTAAGATCAAAGGAAGAATGGTCAAACGTGACTGGGCTGCGACAAGCCAGGCTCTTAATTGAAGGGCCTTGGTCGAACGCAACTCGATCAATACTTGCGCTAAGTCGTAACAGCATAAGGATTGTCACAGGACTGTTGACAGGTCACGGACATCTTAACAAGCACCTTAACACTATCGGTCTTAGTGACACTAGAAGGTGCAGGTTTTGCGGACACGATGACGAGGACTCCATTCACATCCTCTGTCGCTGTGCCTGCCTCATGGTCAAGAGACACAGACACCTGGGCGCAGCATTTCTTCTGCCTCAGGACATTAGGGAGCTTCCCCTACAACGGGTGTTGGCCTATGCGCACAGCACGGGTTTCTTCCAATAGCTCCCAACTAGCGGTAGGCACAATGGGTCGAAAGACATGAGTGCTGCGGGTAACCGCGCCGCCTATCAACAACAACAACAACAACAACAACATGGCTATATAGTATATTAAAAATGAACAATATTTGGACACTTTTACAACGCTCGTTTAAAAGAGTTACATTGAACTTAGTTCTTTAGTATTCATATGATACTAAAAATGGATAAATTCCATGTTATTTCAGGTACAGTGATCTCAGCAATCTCTTCCGTATTTTTTCCAACATCTCAGTATATATCACAGTTCTAGGGTTCCATAAAACGCAACAGTATTCAAGTTTAGAACGTATATATGAATTAAATATAGTTACAGATTTGTTAGGTGTGAAATTATGACTGGCTCTTAAAACAGAGCCAAGTTTTCTATAATATTCTGCAGTTAATTGCAAGATGTGTCGGTTGAATGAATAGTGCTTTGTAAAAATTACACCAAGGTCTTTAATTTCATTCAGTGCCTAAATTTCGACACCATTTAGAGTATATGCTCCTACCAAAGGACCTTTTTTTCTGGTGTATAATACCACTTTACGTTTTGACACATTCAGTGCCAGATCATTATCTTTACAAAAATCGGAAATGGATTCAACATCATTTTTCAGCTTATCAACATCGTGATTAGATCTTATTGCAAGATAGACTTTTAAATCATCAGCATAAAGCAGGAATTTAGCATGCTTAATAAACTCAGATATATTCTTAATAGACATTACAAATAGCAATGACCCGAGTATAGAGCCCTGGGAAACCCCTGAAGTGGTAACAAAAGTATCTGACTTGATATTATTAAATTTAACAAAATTAGATCGGTTGGTAAGATAGGACTTTAAAAACTGTATCAAGTTTCACTAAAAAAAAGGACTAGTTTTCCCAACATGACGTTACAGATAAATAGGATATATTTACATCCTTACCTGTACGTCACCCTATCATTATGATAATAGATTAAACTTATGCTAATTACTGATTTATTATTCGCTGTTGGTAGATGGTGATTGGCAATCGTAGTGGACTTTGCAACAAGAGTTTTATTTATCTTAGCTATCTTACCTCTTTCACAGGTATATTTGTGAATA
Source organism: Pogonocherus hispidulus (assembly GCA_963924545.1). NCBI lineage: Eukaryota > Metazoa > Arthropoda > Insecta > Coleoptera > Cerambycidae > Pogonocherus > Pogonocherus hispidulus. Next base: position 84,217,589 of record OZ004693.1, read on the forward strand.
TATGTATATAAGTACTGTTAAATGTCTCTATCACTGTTCATGTTATATCTGATATAAAATTGTATTTTTTCAAATGGAATGTCTTGATATTACTTAATTTATAAAACTGCTCAAAACTTCCATCCCAAAGGTATACCACACACTATATTTCATTTCAGGGCAGCTATCCGAATGACCTGACTATCGTCGTCCATTATTATTATTATAGTATGCAGCTGGTTGTATATTATATCCGTTATTTTTATGCCAAAGGTCTGAATGCCAAATGAATAATTCAACATTCGATTTTTTACATTGGAAATGTTTATGTTTGTATATAGGGACCCTTAGGAGTTTTCGTTCAAGGCTAAAAGACAGCGGTGTCGCGATCGAGTGACGCAATACATACAGTGAAGCAGATGAAACCTATACCATCTTGTAGAGGATGCTTTGGGGCATATGTAGTGTGATCTACAATTTTTTTTAGTAGGGTAATTTTATTTAAATGGCCTTGAAGTGCGTTATCTACACAATTCGAAAACATGTTTCTGAGTACATACATCGGCATTAAAAAAAAACGGCTAGACTTACCGCCCTGAAATTTTAACGACTTATGCACAAAACCTAAGCGTTTCGAATGATATAAATCTTTTCTTGGTAGTACACCTATATATATATCACCAAAAAAATTATGTAAAGTTAAAACTTCTAAAATTATGCATGAGAAACTTCGATATGCGGTTAGCTTCGATTTGCAATAGGTCAAAATTTGTATATATAGCAAATAAAATGTAGTTTAGATATTGAAAAGGTTAAAAAAGGGTTGTATTGATATCTGTAGTTAACCGTTTTCCAATTAACGAATTTTTAAAAAGCGCTCGCGTTCATTAAAGTAATACTGCGTGCTGAGGCTTATAACGGGAATACTGATGCCTCTACCCCTAAAAAGAAGATAGTTAGACCGGCGATTTTACTCCACTACTATATATTTTACTCCCGTGGCCCGCGAGCGTGGTGAAGCGTAGTGAGGAGTGCTCAGTTATAATACCGCACTCGCTTAATGGAGTAGCGTCTCATTTGATAGGACGATCGGCGCTTATAATTATGTTTGATATATGGTGTGATCATTTCCAATGACTCCGATGGTTACAAGGATTGCAAAATGTAAAATTTTTTTAAGTACGCAGGTAATTAATTAATCTTGTGCAATTTACATTTAATTATGTTAGTTCATTGTTGTATCCTCTTTGTAATAGGTAAGTAACTTCATCCATCAATATTGCAATATCTTTTATCGTACACCCAAATGTACCTCTTTCAAAATTGTTGAAAAAAATGCTATACTTATATACTTGAATTCACGTAACATCAGAAAGTCAGTATTTAAGATTGAATTTACTTTTTTCTTTGAGCCGGCAGAAAGTTTGAAATTACAAGTTCCCACGCACGTTCCAAACTCAAGGATATCCTAAACTTCACAAAATGCTGACATTCCCGAAACCCTTTAAGTCTCACATAGGTCAGTACAACATGCAAAGTTTGCTGTTGGCGTTTTTGAAGTCGACACGAGCTATCACCATCAAAGACGGCTATGTCTACAAATAAGTTACCCTCCCGGCGTCGTCATCACCTTTTATTTGAGGACTTCATTCGAATACTGCCTTTTGTATACACAATTTAGAGGTGCAGGTTCAGGATGTGGCTAGAATACTGCGTTTATAACGCGTATGCCTACAAATGCGAGTTTTATTTGAACAGTTTGGAATTTATTTATGTGAAATACAATGAAAGGAAAAATGTGTTTATTAAGTATGATGAATTTCCTGCCGCAGTGGGATTATTTGGTATTGGGAACGTTCGATATATTTTCTTTGATTGTGATGTTCCATTTCATAGTAGTACCTACGTCAGGCAGCTTATTTAAATATATAAATAGGAAACCATTAAAATATTTTGTTTGGCACAAGTTATATCGTAAACGTAGAATATTGCTGGTTCTTAGGCATTATAACATTTGGAGTCTCGATACGTTATTATATATTAGATATTAATTATTTGGTATATCTATATTTATATAATAAAATTGTTCTGTACAGTGTGTCAGAGATTCATAATATACCTCCCTTACTACTCCCCCTTATTTCTTCAGGTACGACTTTCAAATTTGAAATAACGAAAGTACTTATTAAATGTCACTTTTTGATAAAAAACCTTTTTGCCATTTCCGGTTTCACCGGAAGTAATACCAACTCCCGAAGGAACGGAATATATCTTTTATAATTATATCTTTTATAGAAAACACCCTGAATATTATTGTATTTTTGGAATCTACGTCATTTTCTGAATCCAACAGTATAACATAAGTGACATTTCAGCAGTCAAATTACTTTTTGGACTCTAATTTAATTTTGAATTTAGAGTGCCTTGGCAAACCCCGATTAATTCTAATGCATCATAGCAACATTAGAAAAACAGAGTTGGCGTCAAAAACATTCAATTTCTTTACTTACAGGATGTTAAAATTCTTCAAAGTTGTTATAGAGTTGAAAATATATTTTTTCAATAGTTCCATAATGGTACTAAAGTACCATTAGAAGGTACAATTAATAAGCAACCTACCTATACACTTATTTTATCTGTCGGTACGTCAGAACTGAAATTACTATTGTGAGAAGACAGCTAAAATATCACTTATGTTGTATTGTAAAAAAATTACATAGATTTCAAAAATATAACATTCAGGGTGTTCCATAAAAAAATCATGAGTAGGGATTACTTCCGGTAAAGTTGGAAGTGGCAAAGATGTAATTTTGAAGTAAAAGAGTTTATGTTTAATAACTATTTCCGCCATGCCAACTCTGAAAATCTAAAAAAATTGGGGAAAGAGGGGATTACCATGAATGTTTCTCTCACCGTATAATAATTATTGTTATTTCATAAATAGAGACATGTCAAATGTTACCCTGTTTATTGTACATTTTTTACAGTGACCTTTTCATGAACGTGGTTCTTTCACAAATAGAAAGAGAAAAATAGAAGTTTTTTCTTTGGTGATAATAACGTGCATTATCGAGTCATTGCGCAAATAGAAATCCCTTAAATCCATCAATACAAGAATCAGAATATATAGAAAATAATACTCTTGTACAAAAGCAAAATATATGATTGTATAAAGCATTACACGCAGATATAATTGTATGCACCAACAGCAGCACACAAACAATTAACTTTCATATAAGTCTTTTAAAACAGGCCAATTATACCCACAAACCGAAGGATTTAAACTTGCAAGTAGACCAAGTTATAGCTACAAATAACTATAGAGCTATATAGAGATATATAAGCTCATTTTAAAGAATAATACGGGTAGGTGCAGAAAATGCCATAGATGTAGAACTTAACAATAAAATATATCTATATCTATAACATCTGAACGTAAACTACTAGCCACTGGGACTCCAATACACCAATAGGCATAATGCAGTGACTGGAATTATTCACAAAGAAATAAATTACCTTCCAATATCGGAGCCTCAAGCGTACTACCATACTATTCACCAACAATTATTACACATGTTACCTATATATTATACTGGGATCAACCCATATAGAAACGGATAAAACGGCACCTCATAATATACGAGATATAACACTTGATATAATACAAAAACTAGATGCAATAGATGTTGAAATGATATGGAAATAGAAACTACCGCACATCGTTCCATTCATTAGGTCATTATGTTGTCATTATATCGCTACAATTATTGTCAACCCACCCCTGAAAACAGGCCTTAATATACGATTAGACAATTTAATTAACAATAATAATTATCCGGTGGAATGGGTATTCGAGCCCAAGACGTTGAATAATTTATTAAACTAAATATTTAATAATAAATAATAATAAATATTTAATAATTTATATTATTAATATGATATTAATAATAAATACGGCTGATTCACTTAAGGAGGCTCACCATTGGGATATTGGTAATGGTAAGAGATACAGGGTGGCTCAAATTACAAAAAAGTTGCGCAATTTTATGACGAATATTTTGGTAAAAGCAAACCTGAAATATCTTTTTTAATTTCTGAAATATTCTGAAAAAACTGAAAATTTAGACTTTCTAATTTTTGCCGTAATTCATTTGTTTTTCAAGATAAGTTCATGAAATTCGGTTCCCAGGCATAAAATGTTCCATTGATTGCATTGGCAAGGTCAGATCACCTCTATCTCTTATTGTTTTTGAGAGACGATAGTCAACTTTTTTTTTTCTTATGGGCGCCATATTGGATTTTTATATTTCCAGATAGCTCTTCTCATTCTCTTTAAGACGATGTATCATAGTATGGGTAAATTTAAATTATTAGGGTAGGTAATAGTCATAAAAAATATTTTTGATTAGACTGCTATGAAATTAAACTAAAACAATTGCATGCTTTAGTTGTCAGTTCATTGATTGTCAAAAGTGTTTATTCTAGCATCGTTGCACTAATTTTTTCATATTTGTATTGCTACTGTTACCATTAAAATGTTATCAAACGACGAAAAAGCAGATATGTATTCTATTTATATTCAATGCAGAAGAAATTGTATAGCAGCTGAGCAGATGTATTTAAATATGTATCCCGAAAGAGAACAACCACATAGAACGTTGTTTGCAAAATTGGAAAGGAGTTTGCGTAATTTTGGATTATTTACCAATAAGTCCCGAGATAGACAAAGATTGAGGGACGAAGTAACAGTGGTAAATGTAATAGGTTTAGTTGTAGCAGATCCTCAAATTTCCACTAGACAAATATCAAGGCAGTTAGACATTCCACAATGTACTGTACACAGGATTATAAAAAAACAAAAATTTCGTCCCTATAAAATACACATTTCCCAAGCTCTGCACCCTGGTGACCAAGAAAGAAGAATACGGTTTTGTCAATGGTATCTCAATCAGTGTGAATTAGATAATAGTTTTTCTACAAAAATATTGTGGTCTGATGAAAGCAGATTTACGAATTGTGGAGTTTTTAATAGACAAAATTATCATTATTATGCACAAGAAAATCCTAAATTAAATAGACCTGTTAGACATCAAATTCGCTTTGGTATAAATATTTGGTGTGGAATTCTAGGAACTAGGATAATTGGACCTTATGTTTTTCAAGAGAACTTAAATGGGGAACGCTATCGTCAATTTTTGGAAAACACTCTTCCAGAATATTTAGATGATTTACCTCTTGCAATACTGGGAAATTTATATTTTCAGCAAGATGGTGCACCACCGCATAATGTTAGGAATGTAAAAAATTATCTTAACATGCAATTTGCAGGGAGATGGATAGGAAACGGAGGACCATTTGAATGGCCGGCCAGGTCCCCCGATCTATTTCCTTTATATTTCTTCCTGTGGGGCTATGTTAAAAACATTGTTTACACTAGAACTTATAATAACCGTCAAGAGCTCATTCAAAGTGTTACAAATACAATAAGAAATATAGACGGTGATACTTTGAGGAGCAGTGTTCTACAAACAATTAGCCGAGCCCGTGCCTGTCTTGATAATAATGGGTTGAATTTGATCAATTTGAACATTTGCTGTAGATAATTAATTTATTAGTTTAATTTCTTTATTATTTAATAATTAATATTTTAATTGTGTCTCGTCTTAATCATAATTTGTTAACTTATTTATATTTGAATATAAATTGTTCTTTACTTATTTAGTAGTTTATAATTTTTGTTCATGCCGAACACTGATCGGGAATACGAAAAAGGTCTTTTCTCAAAAGACCGATGTCATAACAACCTAATAAAAAAAAATTATGACTATTACCCTAATAATTTAAATTTACCCATGCTATGATACATCGTCGTAAAGAGAATGAGGAGAGCTATCTGAAAATATAAAAATCCAATATGGCGCCCATAAGAAAAAAAAAAGTTGACTATCGCCTCTCAAAAACAATAAGAGATAGAGGTGATCTGACTTTGCCAATGCAATCAATAGATAATTTTATGCCTGGGAACCGAATTTCATAAACTTATCTTGAAAAACAAATGAATTACGGCAAAAATTAAAAAATCTAAATTTTCAGTTATTTCGGAATATTTCAGAAATTAAAAAAGATATTTCAGGTTTGCTTTTACCAAAATATTCGCCATAAAATTGCGCAACTTTTTTGTAATTTGAGCCACCCTGTATCTCTTACCATTACCGATATCCCAATGGTGAGCCTCCTTAAGTGAATCAGCCTGTATATGTTTAATAATAAATATTTAATAATAGCGATCGAACTAAACTAAACTCTGAGCTTGAAGGGGGTTTGGACCTTTAGTGTGAAGGTAACACTGACGTAGTATTCCACATAACAACAAAACACTATACTTCACTCGACGTGCGTTTCGCTAACCAAGTTGACATCATCTGGAAGGTGATTATAACTCAAAAACTCAAAGTTTTCTCAGTGAGACAAAAATAATAGTAATAAATAACATTTTCTTAAAAGGAAAGAATACTGTACGATGTGTCTAGAATTATTCAACTTGTTTATAGGCAAAGATATCAAAAAAAAGAGGTACACTAATCACAAGGCAAAATAATGAGAAATGTAGACAAATAGATAAAAAAAATAAAAATTAACCAAAACATAGCGGATGGCATCATCTGCAGATGCTTAAAACTTAATCATCTCCAATCAAGTTTTAATTATCTCCAGATGATGCAAACTGGGTTGGCGATACGAGCGTCGAGTACAGGATAGTGTTTTGGTGTTATGCGAAAAACTATACCAGTGTTAAACTCTTAGCTACCCATTCGACCATTGTTAGTATACAGTGATAATTATTAGTGATAACATTATCAGAAATCCGTTTTTTTAATTAATAACTTGGCAGAAAATACAATTTTTTTCACGTGAAAATAAATTCTTTATAATGCAACATGCACATCCAAAATTATCAAAATAACTTGATGCAGCTATCGTAATTGGTATTATTTTTAATAAAAAGTATTGTTTACTCCATTTTATCTGCCGTTCCAATACTATTATGTTGAGATGTTCGCTCAACCGAATGGGCCGAGGTGATTTGTACACTGCGTTATTTCCTTTGTTATTTAATTGCTTTTTGAATTATGTTCACAGCAAGAGAAAATAATTAAACGTTTATTCCTTTGCTGCCTTATACCGAGGATAATAATTTATAGGTATGTATAGATTAATATTAATGACATCTATTATTTAACATAAGATAGCAAATGTTCCAACTACAACTTGATTTATTGGATTTTTGTTTTTCCGTAAATTATCTGTATTTATTAAAGGATCGTCGAGTATTATCTAATTATACGCTCGTAATTTTTTATGCTGTTAAGGCAATTTAACAAGAGTGAAATGTGGCATCGTTAAAAAAATAAAAAATGTGAAATTTGGTCGACACAAAACTAGTACACTTAAAAATATTTTGTATAGCAATGAAAATATTTCATCAAACTATGTAAAAGTGGCAAGCTTCAACATTTTGGAGGTAGCTCAAAAGAGGTTATTAAAAATAAGTGTAATATAATCTAAATAAGAATAAGTTAAATTTCGGTACTCTTATTTAGCAATAAATAAGACTAGCGAACTCAGAGTACAAAGTACAGAGTACAGAGTACTTAGGGGAGAGGGGGGCACATTGGGACGTTTGGGAATTTTTTTGGTCGGGTGTTCTTATTTATGAATAAAATAATTTGAATTTCAGTAAAAGTATAAGGTAACTTGTTTCCTTTGAAATGTGGCATATACAGAAGCTAAATTCGTACATAAAAATTTTATATTTTTATTTTAAAAATGTATTGCAAATGTCCCAATGTACCCCTATGGTGGGGTACATTGGGACATAGCTGGGGCACATGTGGACATGGGTTAAAGTGGATATTAAATCCTCCAATAAATGGAAACAGAATATTTATTATTTATAGATTAATTCAAATAAACATAGCTACATTGGATCTCTGACCTAATATTTAAAAGTCTATGAAAATTGTAAACACCTATGATATACTTAAATAAATGAGTTTTATGAAAAAATAAACTGTGTTTAAGAAAGTGAGAAATGTAACATTTTCCTCAATAAATATTGTAAGAAGTGAAATCTACAGGAAAATGTTTAATTGAGCTTGTACGACTTGTTACATTGATTTCTTTTGGCTTTGGGAATTTCATTTCGATTTGTTCAAAATCTATCAAGTCTTTGTCAACCACAACCGGAAAAACAAAACATTTCCCTTTTTTCCTCAAAAAATTCAGCTGATATTGGCCGTCAACCATTTTTTCCACCTGACCTACATAAAACTTGTTGGTTTTCTTTGTACTGTACTTTACCAATAAGAAGTCCCCTGGAAATACGTTAAGCAGTTCAGTTTCAGGATCTATTAAATGTAAAATCTGCTGTATGAATTCATCGTCGGAATTTTCCTTCTCAAATTCACTAATACAGTTCGACTCGTCATCTTGATAAATTACAGTATCAATCGATATACAATGTCCAAATGTGCCCCATATTTTGTGTCCCAAAGTGCTCCCAATTCTCATTGTAAGAAGAAAATTTAATAAAAAAAAGTTAGGTTACGTTTATATAATAAACAACACTACATAAATAAAGATTAATATTGTATGTTTTCAATAGTCAATTAAATTTTATCCATTTGAATAATGTAACATAAATATCCACTTACCATCTTTTTACTGTTTTTTTACCGACACCACTGTAAAACATTTAAAATAACATAGCAAATTCCACAATACGCCTAGCCTGAAACTGTTTGAGAATATAAAACAAAGTATTGCCATCCAACTAACTGCACCTAAACTAAATATAGAGAATATATAGCGCTAAAATTTAAAATGTCCCATTGTGCCCCATGTCCCAATGTGCCCCCCTCACCCCTACTCTGTTATTTTTCTTTATTGATTTGTTTATTTGCATATACTATTTATTACGTAAAATAACCATTTACAGGTTAGGGGGAAATAGAAAAGGTGCAAATAAAGACCACTAAAACTATAAAATGTAATAGATTAGGTTCAAAAGTGAGTGGGCCGAAAACCAGACCCTCCACTGCGACCATGTGGTCTATTGTGGCTCATACCGATTTGTATTTCACCCAACAGGTCCAGCTTCTTAATGAATCTGATCAGCTTATTGGATGAGAACTTATTCAGATCTTACCTACTACACTACCTACCCATGGCATTCTGATGACCACATAATAAGTGCGAAACTGGTCAGTGTCTGGTCTCGATGAAGGATGTGGCGACTGCTACGGAGATGCCGGAGTAATGAAATGCCAGTCGAGGCATATTGTCCATGGAGTAGTTGTTTTCGGCATCTCCTTCAAATATATTTATTATAATTTTCGACATAACCTAAAATCCCATGTAATATTTTTAACACGAATACTGCCAATGCTTTTTATTAAATAAAAAACCTAAACTTCACTTGTGTGGCTCTCTCATAACATCCAAATTTCGTATTGTAATCTATGGGCCAGCACTTGATAAAAAAGTATGTAAGTACGAACATATTACCCATATCTGCAAAGACAATCAGATATTAAATTTAGCTTCTCTTTGTACCTTACATTTACTAACAGTGACACATAGAATTCTGACAACAATGCAAGCAAGTACTATGGTCTCTTACCTTCTGAATTTACCATATATATAATACTACTATATAGAGCCTATGTAATCTTTACCATGTTTCTCAAGTGAAGCCAAATTAGAGTAGTCCAGAATCATATCTATTGTCTCTTTCACGGAGAAAATACCAAATACTCATGCGCAGCAAACCCCGGGAATTTTGCTCCATATAGGTACTGTAGAATACAATAAATTAACTTTATTTTATATTGTATTTTATCTACATATAACGGTTTTTCAATCTTGTTATTGGGATGTTCCCGTATTTATCAAGTTTACCAAAAGAGTGGATGCAGTTTGTATTTGAAAAGAAAATTTTAAAAATACATACTTCAGGTACCTATGCAACTTCATATGGAATATTTCCTTCGCACAAAAGACAAAACCTCGACTGAGTTTTTCGTTTAGGCATTTTGCGATATCTGTGGAATGAAATTAATGAAAATGAGGTACAGTATAATTCATATACCTAATTCATTACATATTTAAATTTACAAAATGTTCTTATATACCTAAACTTGCAGTTGCGACTGTAAAAATACCGTCGAAATAATTTGATGAGCAAATGTCTCTAATCACTAATAAGTCTAATAGGTATATGAACAAAACTAAAATTACAAGCAGTTACACATAAATAAAACACTTCTAAAACTGCCGGCTCTACGAAAAACACAAATTTATTTTCTGTGAAACACAAACATACCTGAAATACAAAAGATAAACTGTGACATAACCACACCACAAAACGCATATATGACAAAACACATACAGGGTGTCCCAGTGTGAGCGAACAAAAATTTACCAGTGTGTAGGCCAGACCAAAATAAGAATAAAATTCTTATAAAAAAAAATTCTTCGCTGCACGCCTAACGAGTTTCAGGGTGTTATTTTGTAAAAAAAAAAACAATTTTCCGAGATAACTTAAAAACTCGTTTCGTAGATTTAGGTAATATTTGGATGACGTGTACATCTATTAAAGGTCATTAAAACTATATGGTGTTTGTTTAACTCTAAACTTTAAAATCATTGCATATATTTTTCTGCATAAAGGAATACAGTCGGTACTTTACACTCAATTTACTCGAAAATGGTTGATTTAAGAGCTGTGTAACGAGAGCACCTTTTTTGTTCAGAATTGATAGCCGATTAAGGAAAACTTAGTTAATTCACAAAAAAGTAGGATATACAAGAGTTATGAAGACAAAACCATAAGGAAGAGTAGACCTAGGCCACCACAAGTGTCAAAGTTAAACAAACACCATATAGTTATAATGACCTTTAATAGATGTACACGTTACCCAAAAATTACCTAAATCTACGAAATGGTTTTTAAGTTGTTAAAGTTATTTAAGTTAAGTTATTACGGAAAATTGTTGTTTTTTTACAAAATAACACCCTGTAACTCGTTAGGCGAGCATCAGAGAAATTTTTTATAAGAATTTTAATCTTATTTTGGTCTGGCCTACCCACTGGTAAATTTTTGTACGCTCATACTGGGACACCCTGTATATGACAAAACAAAGCCCGGTCTTTCTTTACTTTCGCGCCACATTGAAATTCTTGGATTGGATTGGACAACACTTGGGCATGTGCACAGGAACATTTGTCCGTGAAAGAGAACGAAATATATAACTCCATCTCATAAACCGGCTTCAAGAAAAGCTCGAATAGCTCAATATAGTAGTATTATATATATGGAATTCACCCACTATTCAATCCTAATTTTTAAGAAAAAACTTACGTTTAGTACAACAGTGACTCAAAAACAATCACGCGGAATGGACAAGGACCATAATTCTGGTTCGCAACTGAAATGTTTTGAAATTTTATGAAACTAAAATAATAATAATGAATATTTTATATTAAACATTAGCTCACAAATTGTGTATCTATATTAATAGTTACATATATGTAGGTAAGATTCGAACCATTAGGTTATGTTGAAAAACACTATAATTAGTTCATAGTTTGTTTCTTTTGGGATTACACCACCTGTAAATAACAAAAAGCAGAAAACTAGAAGCGTACAAATTAGGTATTCAAAGTGTAGTAACAAGGCAAACTTCTAAAGTTTGCACCAAAAAACCACTATATAACGTGTGATAAAATAATATTTGATATATTAACCAAATTTTATCATTTTTCAGTTTTATACAAAATTCTATATTATATGTCATATTTTAAAATATGTCTAAATAAAATAGTTATAATAAAATTTAAAAGAAATTAAACACTTAACCTTCCGTGACTGGCGCATTATTTCAACGCAACGTTGCTGGCGGTGGAGCCTAAGTCCGCACAGTATTTCGGCATGTGAAAAGAGTGATACACATCAATTTGCAGTTTTTAAGGAAAAGAGGAGATGTTTCGATAAATATAATATGTTTATTTATTCATATTGCTCGCTACAAAGGAAAAAATTCAAAACTAGAAAAGAGTTAGGTAAAGTAAATCTTAATATTTATTGGTATGCTATGATCATTTTAAATGTAACAAACAATAAACTAAAACTTTGGTGTTGCTTTGTATATAAACATAAATAGGTATATAAATGTAAAAAGGTATTTTCAAATTTTTCACGACCAGTTTGGCAAACCGCGGGTTAACAAATTTTCTGCTCTGGTCCGTGTTGTGGGAGGAACGTGTTTTGACCACTTGGTGGTTTTGTCTTTTCCAACAAAGTGGGGTTCTAGAGAAGGCTGAACTACCACTTTGGTATATGGAATGGTTTCAATTTGCTCTTCTGAATCGGAAGCTAAGTTTTGTGTCTCTACAACGTCCTCTTCACTGTCTTCATCGTAGTCGTCTGGTATCTCCCCAGTACCCTCATTTTCATTGAGGCACTCTAACATCAGCATGTGTAGTTGTTCTTGTTCTTTCTCATAGGATGCCATCTATAGTATAACCAGTAGTCAAAAAACAATAATTTAAGGTCAATATTCCTTCCCTTGTGTGAAATAACAATAAAAATCACCCAAAATTGCAAATTTGTAACGGCAAGAAATCTGTGTAATTTTTACTGGCAGCGGACTCTCACTCCGCAATTAGGTATCAAAAACAAACAACTGCACTTGTGCAGATTTCACGTTGCACAGAGAACAATCGCAGCATGCTTGAGGAATACCGGAAGTGGTGGAGGCGTGAATTGGGAAAAATTCAAATAAATTAGGAAAGCATATACTTGCGGAGTGTGAGTCCGCGCGCCAGTTACGGAAGGTCAACTAGCTTTCTTCTATACGTTTCGAGTTGATCCTCAACTCTTGTTCTGCAGACTGTTTGTACGATAAGAACTCTTCATATAAAAAGTACTTTTTGTCAGATTGACATTTTTAATTTAAATTGTCATGAAATGCACTGATCACTATAATATTCTTAATTTTCCATTGGTAACATCTTTTTTGAGTAGAGGAAGCCATGTTTGATCTATGAATATTGTTTCTGATGAGATACAATCATCACCATTAAGTTTAATTAAAGTACTTTCTTTTAATTTTCTTTTAACCGATTTTTCTTCTTTTTGTAAAACTTTTGCCTGTGTTCAATCAACTCGGTGACCGTTGTAATCCCAAAAGAAGCAAACTATGAATCGTCAAAATGCACCACAAATAAGTTACAGACGTTATATACACTATAATTAGTGACACCTTGCCTTTTTGATGTAATATTATTATTGTATTTATTTATATTGTTACAACTTTTATCAAACTCCGAATAAAATCGTATTATTATTACTCTACAGGGTGATTCACTTTCGACTGTGTAACATGGGTATCTCGCTTGTTATAAAAGATAGACTGTAGGTTTAAATTCGGCAAAGTTGCGGAATTTTGTGGTCAATAAGTTGGCGTAAACAAAACCCCCATATCTGCTTTTGTTTTTGAGTAAGAGGCAAAAAAAGATTTTTTCTGGTTTTCGTTTTCTGGCCATAACTTCTATATTTTTGAAAATATTGGCTTATCGTTTTCACATTATTAGGACACTTTCTTGAGACAAATACGATGCCGTTAACCGTTTTTTAAAAAAATGTCACTTCTATTGTAAATCATCGTCAACTTTATTTTTTCTTATGGGCACCATATTAGTTTTTCTCATATTTGAATAAACCGATTTTTTCTGAATACAACAATATAATATATGTTATTATATTTGCCTAAAAAATAAGGGCATTATGAAGGAAAATAGGTATTTCTTGAAAATGTCTAGTTAGCCATGGCCATGACAGTCAGTTCTCGACAATCCACAAATGTCACTTATAATTTTTATAAACTGCATCTGTGGAGTATTTTTTAAATTTACTAACGATGTATTCAACCGAAGAGAAACAAGATATTATAGATATTTATTACAGATGTAACAAAAAATAAAACCGAACAATTGAAGAATATTTAAACACATATCCTGAAAGACGACAACCATGCAAAACATATATTACTAAACTGCAGTGTAATTTAAGATATTATGGCAGATCCATACCTATTTCTTGGTTTAGAAAGACTGCCATAATTTCTTAAATTACAGTGCAGTTTAGTAATATATGTCTTGCATGGTTGTCGTCTTTCAGGATATGTTTTTAAATATTCTTCAATTGTTCTGTTAAAATTTTTGTTACATCTGTAATAAATATCTATAATATCTTGTTTCTCTTCGGTGGAATAGATCGTTAGTCAATGTAAAAAGTACTCCACAGATGCAGTTTATAAAAATTATAAGTGACATTTGTGGTTTGTCAAGAACTGACTGTCATGGCCATGGCTAACTAGACATTTTCAAAAAAATACCAATTTTCCTTCATAATGCCCTTATTTTTTAGGCAAATATTAACATATATTATATTGTTGTATTCAGAAAAAATCGGTTTATTCAAATATGAGAAAAATTAATATGGTGCCCATAAGAAAAAATAAAGTTAACGATGATTTACAATAGAAGTGACATTTTTTTAAAAAACGGTTTACGGCATCGTATTTGTCTCAAGAAAGTGTCCTTGTTTTGCCTCTTACTCAAAAACAAAAGCAGATATGGGGGTTTTGTTTGCGCCAACTTATTGAGCACAAAATTCCGCAACTTTGCCGAATTTAAACCAACAGTCTATCTTTTATAATAAGCGAGACACCCATGTTACACCCTCGAAAGTGAATCACACTGTACAGAGCAATTTATAATTTTGCTTACACTTACTTTTACAGTTTTCCCCCAACATTAGAATGACCGTGTTAAAATGTCTACAACACTCTTGATTAGATTCCTAAAATGAGCAGAATAAAAAGAACATTAACCCACAGTAAACAACTTAATTGGGTCTGTTTCGTCTTGTTCCTCGCTTTGCAATCCCCATTATTGAAATTTACTCGACTAACGTACGTCGCCTCTCAATATTCCTTGAATGCAGCACCAATGCGAGGAAAATATTTCTCCATAACCGATCTTGCAAAAGTAAGAAAATTTACATGATAATGTATCGACTTTATACCTTAAATTTCAATTTACATCGCGCTTTTAAACCGGGATTTGCATAAAATATTCCAATAGATTAATATAGTTAAACGAAGTAAGTTTGCAGTGTGGGATCAAAGCTTTTATTCTCATTAGATAAAATATATTTGTTGGTAATGGAAGTACGATTAATGTCGTCATTGGTATGACAAATTATCCTTACATCAAAGACAATGTTTTCATTTTAGTTATATCTACATGTAAACTACAGAGGAAATTATAAAAAATATTTGTGAACTTTTATTTTATCAGCATCAAGGTATAAGTATACAGGGCGCCCTATTTCTTGACCCGTTGCATGGGTAACTTTTTTATTAGTAGAGATACAAACACGCTTAAATGAGCAAATTAGTGCAGTTTCGTATTAGTAATTCTACGGTAAGGCGAAAAATTATATACGGGGGAAGGTTAAAAAGTTATTGACAAAAAACGAAAAATCCAACTTTTCTATTATCCCTCGTAGCTCGTTCATTTGAAGAGTTAGAGAAAAATGCTTCACATGTTTTTTGCAGTATTTTTCATGTAAAATGACATGCACTTGCTACTTTTTATATATCTCTTAAAATGGTTGAGAATCACAGTAAAATATATTTTTTTTAAACGTAATGGATAGGTGGCTGTGACATTAACCGAAAGTCCCCTTTTTTCTCTTTCAGATGATATAACATAGTCCATATTTTATCCTTACAAAAGTAATAATGATCGTTGTTTTTAAAGAAAGTTTATTGTCACATCAAGAATGCTATGGATTATGGAACAAAAGAATGTTTTGAGAACAGAAATTATTAATTAATTAATTATATTGAAGTAAACGTTCGAAATGACCACCATCCTGTTGGATACATAGTAAGCAACGTTTCTGGATACTTCTTAAAACATTATTTATTGTATGTCCATGTATGCTTCTAATTGCATCTTCAATCCTGACTTTTAGATCCTCTATATCTAGAGGAGCTGTCACATAAACTTTATCTTTCAATAACCCCCAAAGAAAGAAATCTAAGGGGGTCAAATCAGGTGTTCGCGCTGGCCAGTCGATATCCATTCTATTTCCTATAACATTATCAAACTGTTCATGTAAATATTGTTTTACCTCGCGGGAGTTATGCGCAGGTGCTCCATCGTGTTGGAAGTATTTAAGATTTCTAAAAATATGAAGTGGTAATTCATTTAAATATTCCTCTGTTAGAGTATTCCTTAGAAAATGAAGGTAATTATTCGCATTCAAATTATCTTCGTAAAAATATGGGCCAATAATTTTGCCACAAAAAATTCCACACCACACATTTATCCCAAATTGACGTTGATTTCTTCTTTCAGAAACAAGATGTGGATTTTCTCGGCACCACATTATATTATTATGGCGGTTAAAAATACCATTGTTGGTAAATCTACTTTCATCACTGAATAAAATCTTTTTCCAGAAGTCTAGATCCTCTTCGCATTTTGAAATGTACCATCGACAAAATGTCATCCTTCTTTGATTATCAGCTGGATATAAAGTATTACATATGGAATAATGATAAGGCTTTAAATTGTTACCTTTTAAAATAGCTCTTATACAGTTTCGTTGGAAGTGTTGCAGTGATGTGCAATTTCTGCAGTTGAAGAATCAGGTTTAAAATTTACATAAGCCAAAACATTTATTTCAGTGTCTTCATTGAAGTTTCTCTCATCCTTAGGCTTTGAAAAAGAACCGTATAATCGTATATTATTTTCCAGCTGTCTAAATATTCTATGATGAGGTTGTCTTCGTTCCATGTAAGTTTCAACCATCGAACCATCCATCGTTGTACCATCGACAAAATGTCATCCTTCTTTGATTATCAGCTGGATATAAAGTATTACATATGGAATAATGATAAGGCTTTAAATTGTTACCTTTTAAAATAGCTCTTATACAGTTTCGTTGGAAGTGTTGCAGTGATGTGCAATTTCTGCAGTTGAAGAATCAGGTTTAAAATTTACATAAGCCAAAACATTTATTTCAGTGTCTTCATTGAAGTTTCTCTCATCCTTAGGCTTTGAAAAAGAACCGTATAATCGTATATTATTTTCCAGCTGTCTAAATATTCTATGATGAGGTTGTCTTCGTTCCATGTAAGTTTCAAAATAAAGATTCGCTGCAGCTTGTGCATTTCGATTTTGGTTATAATAACAAAATAGCATATCATTTTTCTCTTCGTTGGTGTACATATTTGCAACACTATTATTTTGTATGCAGTATTAATAATAAACAATAAACTACTTAACAAAAACTAAAAATGTCACTTATGATCTGTCAATAATTAAATGCCAACTAGACGTTTTTAAAAATATCACGAATATTATTTTTTTGTTTTATTTCCATAGCATTCTTGATGTGACAATAAACTTTCTTTAAAAACAACGATTATTATTACTTTTGTAAGGATAAAATATGGACTATGTTATATCATCTGAAAGAGAAAAAAGGGGACTTTCGGTTAATGTCACAGCCACCTATCCATTACATTTAAAAAAAATATATTGTACTGTGATTCTCAACCATTTTAAGAGATATATAAAAAGTAGCAAGTGCATGTCATTTTACATGAAAAATACTGCAAAAAACATGTGAAGCATTTTTCTCTAACTCTTCAAATGAACGAGCTACGAGGGATAATAGAAAAGTTGGATTTTTCGTTTTTTGTCAATAACTTTTCAACCTTCCCCCGTATATAATTTTTCGCCTTACCGTAGAATTACTAATACGAAACTGCACTAATTTGCTCATTTAAGCGTTTTTGTATCTCTACTAATAAAAAAGTTACCCATGCAACGGGTCAAGAAATAGGGCGCCCTGTATATACTTTTTCGTTCCGTATCATGAATATTTTCAGAAAACTTTCAAAATATTCGTCAGCTCTAAACAATTTTCAGATATAATTTGACCTCTAGTGGTATTACAAGTAAAAATACATCCATTGGAGTGAAGGACATACCTGAGTTATTAGTATTTATTTAATTTAGTTCTAATGAATATAAGAAACCTATTGACGTAGTGGTATTCAAAAGTACAATAGTCTAATGATTTAAATGAGTTAGGTAGAAAATAAGAAATTAAAGACTAGCAAAGCCCCAAAGACATTTCCAAAATGTTTTCAAATACTTTTAATGACGATATAAAATAACAATATATTATTTCTGTACATCATTCAAGTAATAGAGGTTAGACAAAAATTTTGAGACGCAAGAGGTGTATATTATTATTCTTAGAACCATAGACATAAGAAGGGGGAGACAGAATTGTTTACATTTTACGCCGATCAGACATCGTTTTCAATAAAAATCAATGATGTAAAATCTATGCGGATTGCCCTAGATCTACCGCCGGTGTTTGAAAACGAAGAGTATATTAATTATATTTATCTGAATTTTTTATGTGTAATTAAGAAAAAATAATATACTAAATATTTATATGTGTTTTTTAATTAAAATACATAATCTATACTTTTAAAATTATTTATAATTTTCTAATAACATAAAATTATTATCGTGTTAGGGAATGCTGTACGGCTGTTTTGCTATCAAATGACGCTCTTATGTCAAAAGATGACGTTACAATGTTGCTGTGCTGTGTTTGTGATCTTTTGGGATTTTTTATTTATTTGCAGTGTTTTTTTGGCAGTAGAGGTATTTAGAGCCTTTTATAATCAATCTACAATAGTTCAACAGTGCGTGGTTTGTAAAAAAGTCGACTATTCTAACCCCGGACTGGTATTTCGGCGGTAAGTAAGGTTATGTTTTTTTAGCGTAAGCAGTGGTGTTTTTAACTAAATTTTAGGTAAATTATTGCAAAAAATATTTATCTGTTTTGTATCAAATTTTTGGAATTACAGCATTTTAGACCGAAAAATGATGTAGTAGCATTGTAATAAAATTATTGTCCAATTCCAGGCTGGATTTCCAGTATTTAAACAGTAAATAATTTTGTTTATTTACTACAGCAACTATTTGAAATGCAGAAAAATAAACCTATTATATGTTTGTTATATTTTAATACAGAATAGTATTGTTCTAGCTTTCCTGATAATCCTGAGAGCAGACAAATGTGGATTTTTTAGTGGTTGGAAAAGCTTCCTGATGGAGTTTGGCGTATAAATAATACTGTCAATGTAAATGTTTAAACAAATCCAATAAGATAATACAGAAATTCAAGCTATGAGAGATAAAGTAAAGAGAAAACTTGATCATTGATGATATTGATAATGAATGATTTGCATTCATAAGCTTTTCAGTCAAGAAATGAAGAAAAGGTTTGATAAGAAAAAGAAGTGTTACTTACAAAAAGTGATCTTGTCTTTGAGCTAGTGCTGTTACAGACGGCAAAGAGGTAACTGGAAAATGAAAATATGGCGGGCTGTATAAGGTAACTACAGCTACTGGGAAATAATAGTTAGGAAATTATTCCGTAAAAAGGTATTAAAGGTTACAAAAGGTGTATGGTTGTAAGTAGCAGCAGATAGTTTAAAAAAAAATAGATAAATAATTTAGACGTTAGTTCTGATAGTGACTTAAATAGCACAGATGAATTGATTGATTTGCTAGAGTGTTGAAACTATTATTTTATGTGAAAATTAACCCGTTTATTAATTATTAAATTTTTCTGCTATTATTACAATTAATTGGACATGCCATAGAAAAAAATTTTATTTAATTGTTTATTATAATAATTCAAAGCTGGATAATGCCGATGTGTTCCTTTAAATGTTTAAGGATATGTATTAGGTAAAAGTTTATAAAAATAGATACGAGGGGGAATTCGTGAATAGCGCCCACAAAAATAAATATTTTTTTATAGTTGTATAAACATCCAACTATATTTTTGTGGAATGACTGAGGCAATAGTGTATAAATATTAGTGTTTATAAGCTTGGAAATTTAAAGCTGTTGAATAATAATAATAAGGAAATTAAATAATAAATTATATTGATAATGAAATATTTGCATTCATAAGGTTTGCAGTCGAGAAATGTGTGAATAGCGCTTGACTGCCATACAATAAACAAAAAGAAAACCTACAGTAGAGAAATGCGTTTATAGCGCTCTACTATGCAGAATAGTTTCTCAAAAATCATTCATACCTATGTCTTTTAAAATGTTACAGGTAGCATCCGTTTAGGCATGGGCAAAACTTTCTTCGGTGCAATAGAAACACAGAAAGGACTAATATTAGGACCAGCTGTGTCAAGACCAAGGACAATGAATGAAACACCATTATAAGTGTTTTGAATTGTTTATATAACATTCTGCTGAGATTTTAATGATTTTGTAGTGTATTGAGAATATATAGGTCCAAGCAGTAATATGTGTGCTCCCACACAAATCTCAGTTCTAACATAAATAAACTTTTAAATTAAAACTTATTGTAATGATCCCTAAAAAAAACTGCACACCACTGGTAAACATAACATCGGACGTGGACGCCTAGGTTACAGTATTGCCATTTTATAAACCCATCTCCTTCCAACTTATGTACAAGTGTGAAAGTGTGTATGATTGTAAACAAATGGTGTTTTTCTAATGGAATGTTCTGTCTCCCCTAGTATTATATGTCTATGCTTAGAACACATTTCAAACCATTGAGCCCAGTAGTGAGAGAAATCTCAGTATTTAGGTGGATAGTCACAGATAGTCGGTCAGTGGATATGTTTGATATGTTTTGATATGAATCATACCTCTGATACAATAAATATATCCAATGTTCTCTATAATACATTTTGCATTAACTGTTGTATCGCATGTTAACGATGTCTAACGAAGTAGCAAATAAAGCACTTTGCTTTTTAAAACAACTTGTTTATTTTTATGATCTACTAGTTGGTAGTTGTAAACGCCTCGTTTGTATAAATCTAGTTTTTAGTATGTAATCATGCCGTCATCCATCACCTGGATTCACTTTACATCATGTAACGGACATTTTACATTCTTACATATTATTCAAATGTCAGCATTATGTCAGCTACACATTGGGAAACATTTCCGCTATGTTTTAATTTACGTGCAGTGTGTGACATGCCGGGTAAAACGGGAAGATTTAAGCAGTTTGGGAACAACTGAGACTGAGAAAGGCTTTCTCTCCCATATTAAGTTCTATGAATTGATACTGAAAGTAAAATTATAGGTCAGAAGCAGAGTTGCGATAACAATAAAATGTACTAGTAATTTAGCAACTGACAGTAAACTAGCTTTTTGCAATTAGTTCTAGATGCTGTAATACTAATACAAATAAATAATATTCTTGTCATTGGGCATGTTAAGGCAGTTCTAAAAAGTATATACCAGGTCTCCCATGTCATCTGACTACATTTATTTACATTTACATATACAGTTACATTTTATTATTTTATATTCCTATGGAACACTATGAGAAATATTGCTAACGCAACCAATAGAACTGATTGCCAAACACTTCTGATAACCAAAATGTTGAAATGTTTAAAATGTCAAAAATGTTAAAATGTCAAGTAGCATTATCAGGCACAACTTAGAAGCACTTTCGAAACTAATTTCGTTTTTTGTTTGCCACTAATCTTTCCATACAAATTCAAATATTTTCCGAAATAGTAACCGATTTATTTTGTTTACACCTCGGTTTACACTGAATCTTAACAATGTCTCCACAAACTGTAGAAACGATTCCCATGCACTTATGTGCATTTTATTTTGCAAATCAAGTATTCCAATTTTGTTTTAAACAAATATCTACATTAGTTTCTTTAATTATTTACAGAAACAAAAACCTATAAACTATCGAAATTTTCAGTACAGACCGTTTTAGTCATATTTCTACATTTTATAAAATAAATGGATATCAAAGGACAATATTTTAAACGAAACTTTTTACAAGATGTGAAATGTCAAAGTCGAAAACATAAGTACAAGAAGATGAATAAGATAATCCTGGCTGGGCATCAATGTTCGCTGTGACTTTTCGCTGGAAAATACGAAAGCGTAGAAGGTCTGCACTATTATTTTTTTTCATATTTCGACTTTGAACTCGGAATTTAAAAAAAATAATAGTGTAACGTTTCTACGCCTTCGTTGGAAAAAATGTAAACTATGTGCTTGATAAGTTCACTAGTACTATTAGGTATAAGTTAACTGATATTGTTCGTTTTTGGGTTATGACAGCTTTCGATTCTCTGATTTACGAGTATATTAAAAAAAATTGCAAAAATTTGACCTATTTTATCTAACACAGTTAGAATCAAAATACAAGGATTCGAATTGCAACGAAAACTACGAGGAAATACTTGAACCTCACTGTAGGATGTCACTAACTGCAGACCGGTTTCGATCTTTTTACGATCTTGTCAATGCAATTAAGTGATCATAGATAAAGATGCGAGGACCCAAGTACTTGACACAGTAGTAGTAGTCGTTTTGCGTACGCAAACCCTATACCATAGCGCCACCTCTTGGTAGTTCTCGCAACACAATCCAAACCAAACTAATCGTATGAGAATCCGATATAATAACGGGATGTAGAAACAAGTTCTACTACTTGACAATATAGCTTGACAATAAGTTTAACGTTATAATGTGGGTTGTACATCCTACCTGACCCTGGCATGTGCATTTATGCACCTTCTTCACTGGAACTACCCAGCCTCTACTCATCTGCGAGTAGAGTCCTTGTGGACCATTCACCACATTAAAATTTGAGTAGTGACCCCGATATATAAATCCGAAAATAAATTAAGAGCGTCACAATGTCAAAGCAATTAAATGGATGTATTTTATATAGAAATTTCTTCTATCTAAATAGAGCAAGCAGTACTCATAACAAAGTTACCTACCTACTTATCAACAACTTTATATAAATTTA
The DNA here is from genome assembly GCA_963924545.1 of Pogonocherus hispidulus. NCBI lineage: Eukaryota > Metazoa > Arthropoda > Insecta > Coleoptera > Cerambycidae > Pogonocherus > Pogonocherus hispidulus. Next base: position 84,240,594 of record OZ004693.1, read on the forward strand.
GTTATTAACAATCAACTGTTAGTGTCGGTGCCATCCTCTAAATTAGATAGAAGTAGGTATGAAAAATTATTAATGAATAGGTGGATAAATTCTCGTTTTTAGATATACCTCGCGCCATAAACTAAACATCCCTCGATAGTAATGAAACATTTTCCACCCCAGTCTGTAATATACTATTATAAACCTAAAACTAACGGGGCCTGAATATTTCAATACTGTTTTATAACAGTGAATAGTAGAAAAGTGCGTAGATCTGTGCTACACGTATAAAATATTGTAGATCCTTTCTTATTATTATTATAAGTTCTTCCAGTCTCTAAGCTACTCTGTTTTGTATACATCTTACTGACGTAGACATTTATTTCTAAAACAAATTTAACCCTACGAATGCTATAAAGGTTTAGCATTTATATTAAATTCCTATAACATCTCGCAGTACTTATTAAATCTAAAATTGAAATAACAGTGGCAGGGTGTATTAAAACTATGAGGTCATGAATTTTTCATGAGTTATCTTTCGATTTCTCAAGTTAAATCGCATGCAGTAGTTGAATGTATATCAATTTTGACGTGTTATTTTAGTAAACTGCTCTCATATACTTCGATGTGTTTTTAACTACCTACCTTTTCTATTTGGCCGTTTCAACATATTTGAGCGCCATATTTATTAACTATAGTATGCATACAGTGTATAGTGGGTCAGCTTTGTTTATTTATAATCATGTTAATAACACGCTAATAGATATCTTACAAATGGGTAGACAAGACAATCGGATACAGAGTGTCCTACCGGGAACTCCATCGATCGATTCTGGGAAAACTATAAATAAGAGAACTCTCAAAATTTAGCAGTATACCAACGTCGATGGGGGCTATCCGGCTAAAATATTTTCAAAATGGTCACACTTCCGGTTATACCGAAAGTAGATGTCAACTTACTTATTTTAAATATAATACCCTATATATTGTTTAAGTTTTAGGATTCAACACATTTCATGTATAATATCCTATACAATATATAGGACAATGTATATACAAGTCTAACTGTTTTAGACATCAAAAGTCATTTTTTACATAAAATTTTAAATATATCAAAAACAGTTGATACTTATCACGTAACACTTATTTCACTTAAGTATTGCTTCTTCTCTTGATTGCTGTTCGATTAAGACTGACTGACTTTTCGCCGACATACCATGGCCTTTATATAGGCAAACTAGGCTTCTAGATCCTCGTAGAAATTTCCATCGAATTCTCAAGTATAATCCGCATACCAGGGTGGTTCAATTCTATAATCGACAGTCAAGTTATACGAGGGATATTCGATGAGTACCGCTGATGACATCCAGGAAATTCTCTTTTTCCCTTATTTGAAGACTTCAGGGTTGAGACTTCGCCCTTGGGGGGTTGTCTCTGGCACCCCTAGAGGCGGTATTGCCAGATTGTGTACAATTTCCCTATAGCTGGGGAAAAAGTAGATTTGGCAACGTCACACTCGGACACTGTGTGACGATTCTGTAATAATATATAGGGTGTCCTATTTAAAATAAGCAAGTTGACATCTACTTCTGGTATATCCAAATGTGCTACTTCTTTCATTTTGAAAATATTTCAGCCCAATGGCCGCCATCGACGTTGGTTTTCTACAAAACTTTCAGATTTCTCCTAATTATAGTTTTCCCAAAAGCGATTGATGGAGTACCCTGGAGGACACCCTGTATGTTGATTAATTTGGATGAGCACAAAGCCTTATAATGCGTTAATATGTTATATTTAATAAACACTGATTCAATTATTGATGTCACAAAATAACACTCACCATTTCGCTAGCTAGGGAAGATCATTGCGGGGGTTTTAATTAAATTACACCAGCTCTTGGTCGCTGATCGCTAAGTAATAATTATACTGCATATCAAGGCAGATGAAATTTTTACTCAGATGCCAATAGTTAATATTTCTCTTGAGCAAGATTATATATTCTTGTTTAATATATTTGACTTATCTGTTTGTTATAGTCCTTATTAATAAGTTACGGCTCTATTTGATTTTGCTTAACTTTTGTGTAACTTCTAAACAAACCTGATCAATTATTGTTCCATAAACAAGTTACCCTAAAGTCTATACACTGTGTTAGAATCCATACTATTATCTTATTTGTCTTGTTGTTCAGGTATAGTAAGCCCTCAGTGTCTTTTAGTAAACATTTTTGTTGGTGGAATTGTATCACAAACTTTTGCACTCATTTTTAATAGGATTAAGTTCGTATTAGAGCATTTGACCTTTGATGTAATTAAATATTACAGTACTTTGTACGCTAGAACCATAAACTAACTGTTATAGATGTAAGTACAAATACAAATTTCATTTAATTATGTATGTATGTGCCAATTATATATTTTGTAGACATGTTCCTACACTATCTATAGGATTGAATATCTAGGTATTGCAGTACACTTCAAGTTTGTGCATATAAAATATGTACATACATGCAGTTCGAGGTAGTCTGGAGCTCCATAATTCAGCGGTTAAAGACGCGAAGTTTTAATCGTCTATTTGACGTCGCGACGGTTTGGATTTCGCCGCCGGTCAACTAGAGATATTATAGAGAGATATTTGATAAAAACATTATACTTTTATACTAATATACTGCGCTGTGTATATAATACATCGTGCAGTATATTCGTGCGGTCAAAGTTACGAACATTAAATTTAATTTCATTAAAGTTGTCTGGAACTTTTGTAAAATAAAACAAAATCGCCCGTATTCACACAACGTGCTTGTACCCTAACACACAAAGCTTCATCTACAAGAGTGGGACTTTTCTTGATAAGGTGTGAATTTTTGGTTTATCTTCTATTAGTATGCTTGGCAAAACTTACGGAATTTTATTCACAGTAGTGTGATTTATGAAGTTGTAAGTATGTAAGTAAAATTTTCCGGAGTTTATACTGATCACTCACGCAATGTATCCAGCAAAAATTCAGTGAAAATTTGATATGATGGGTGCGATTTGAGTCCGATACATTGAATAGTTATTAACTATTAATTCATCTTAACACAAAGTGGTAAATATTCTCAATTACGAATTACTTTAAGTTGCATCGTAAGTAACAACTATGAATACAATAATATTTTTTATGATATTTTAGATTTTTATTTAAATTTAGGGTTACTTTGTAAATACCTACATTGCTAAATCAAAAAATTAAGGGTTTTCGAGATAAGTTTTTGAAAATTTCATTTGCTGTAGAAAAATCTAAATCATCCTTTTATTCATCCTTCAAATAAGAGCAATGAGCATTATATTTAGTTATATCTTAAAGAAATCTCCCCACAATTTACGAAGGATGAACCCAGGTAATAACAAAAATTACCTATAAAGGACCACGCCCTGAAAGGATGTCTCAAGTTCCAAAAGCTGCCACTGATAGAATGCACACAACTTCGATTTTATTGGCTCTCTTTAAAACTGAAATTGTTTTCTATTTAGGTTAATTGAACAACTAGTAAGTATACAAACAAATCGATGCAGAGGGCAATATAAAGGATATCGAGTCTATTCAAAGGACAATTCGGCTTCTTTCCAAACGGATAGGCGGAATTGGTTTTGGAACTGAATAGCAGTTCGAGGTGCTGAAAGGGTATTTGAGTGTTATTTTTTAAATAGTCTATCTATAAGTGAGGCTAACGATATATCTATAAGAAGTGTTAAGGACATATGCACTATAATGATTATTATGGCGAGAATTGGGGCACCTGATTAAATGTATTTATGATTCTTGACCTCGTTGGTGCTTGTGTTCTATTTTAACTTTGTTGATATGTATAACTTATGATGGTTTATTTGATAAAATAATAACAATTATTGATTTATATACAGTCAACACTATAGCACATTTTAAAATACCTTGTTGTTTGTTTCTGTTCTTTAATCTATTTAATAAAAGCTCATCACTGACTTGGAATAAACATAAAACATAAAACGCACCACAGAAATGGACAACCTCCCTACTGAAAGCCTAAGGCTTGTGTAGAGGGAGGGTACACATGAAAAAAATTCAGACACACAACCATTCCCTGGGAGAGGTGCCATTTCTCCCCTGTCGAGATTCGAACTCGCGCCGCAATATACCCATTCTGTTAGTCACAGGCTGTCACCCAGCACCTAACAGACTGGCTATCGCCGCGGCAATGGACCTTTTATTTGCCTATCTCACTTCTTATTGGAAAACATATTTAAGTAGTGATCATCTGCAAAACACAGGGGGACCTTCTTTACAACTATAAACACAGAACTTATTTGGGGATGCTCCTATTTGGGAATGGTCTAAAGCTTTTCACTTTATGCGATGAAGATTGTAGTGTAGAAGTCTGTAGACCTAAATCAAATAAATCTTGTGTATCCGCATTTTTGCTTGACATCTGGAACTCGAAACATTTTAAATAAATTTAAAAATCAGTAAAAGAGAAAATAGAAAAATGACGCCGAATACGTACTTACATTCCTTGTGATTATAATGAGGAGTATTCAAAACATGTAAAACTTACACGTGTAGAGTTTTTACATTTTACATTATTCACTTGCTGTAGCTGCAACATTTGCAGTGCCATTGACCTTTATAATTGACCTAATTATTTAGCCGGTAAAATGTGTGAGATGCGCACACATGCGTATACGACCAATGAAAATCATGAAATTAATTCAGTAAGAAGAGCGTAGAAATTAAAACACTGACGTAATTTCCCACAGAACACCAAAACACTATACTGCACTCTATACTGCAGTATAGTGTTTTGGTGTTCTGTGGAAAACTATTTTAGTATTGTTTTCACACCAAAGGTTCCAACCCCTTTCAAGGAGTAGAAATTAAGACACGTTAATACAGGGTTAGGCAGAATGACGTATCCATTTTTGAACTGGATTTATTCAATAGATCTAAATTCAAATCAAATCGCCATGTGTTCCCGATACATGGCAATTTATGACAGTTGCCAAACTGTTTGCGAGAAACGTCAGTTTAATAGTAGATAAAATGGAGCGTTATCATCGTAACGATATCAACTTGTATTGCAAAATTTTGAACAACAACTTCATAACGAAGGCGTAGACTTCCGAAACTATGGTTTCAGCAGGACGGAGCAACTTCCCACACTGCTAGGCAGACTATGGCAATTCTGTGAAGAATGTTTCCTGGTCGTGTCATTTCAAAATTTGGTTATGTCGCGTGGCCTGCACGGTCACCGTATCTGTCAGCTTGTGATTTTTTCTTATGGGGGTATCTAAAGTCAAAAGTATTCGCTAATCAACCTCGAACTTTGGAATAACTGAAGCATAATATTCGAACCGAGATTAACGCAATTCCAATTGAAATGTTGCAGCGAGTGATGCAAAATTTTTGTGCTAGACTTCAGGAGGGCCAGCAGCGAGACGTAGGTGATTTGACTAATATGATATTCAGAAGATAAATTGCCATGTTTACTTAAGAACATCTTGTTTCAGTGTTTGATTAAAGTTTAACCATTAATGAATAGTATATAAAAAATAGATACTTCATTCTGCCTAACCCGTTATTTTAAAATGTGGAAGTGGAAAGTTTTCCACTTTCAAACGCCCTCTATGTGCTATCTAGGAGCAAAATAGATTAAAGCGAGTGTCTTCAGCCACAATGAGTAGATCACAGAACGATGGTTAATTAGTAGACGTTTGTTTACCAACAGCTAAGTGATAAGCGACAAAGGCGCGCATTTATACTAAAATGGTGGCATGGGAAGCGCGTTATCAAGCGAATAACACACGAAATGTGCGACTGAATAGCATCAATGACTTGTAACTAACACAATCGGCACTATCGATGGGGCGAATCTAATCAGCCGTGAAAATGGAAACGCTAGGAGATCTAATATTTAGAGAAGGCAGATTTGCTAGGGGTTAATAGTGCCGAACCAACGCTATTCTATTCTACGTTTATGTTTACTCTTTCTACTGTTCTCTGAAAAATAATTTCAAATATATATAATAAAATATACATACAGGGTGGCTCAATAGTGTCACAAAGTTCCATAACTCTTATTATTTTCCTTTACTTATACCTACTTTTATCATTTCCATCCACCTGGAAGTTCTTGTTCCAGGTGAAGGATTATCTTAATGTTTTTCTCTCATTTTTTTGTATCTATCGCTTTATTATCATTTTTCTTTATCTTTTGAGTCCATATCATTTCAGTTCTGTATTTTTCAGCTTTTGTTCATGAATTCTTTTTTCAATATCAAATTTTGTTTTCCCTACAGTTTTCTTGTAATATTTAATTTCGATGTTTCATTTGTAATTATTATTTTGCAAAGAGATTCGTAATTCCTTAACAAAAATCGTTAACAAGGCAATTACATTGTTTAGCCGTTTTGCTGTTTTCCCCAAACAATCTTATTTATTGTGGTATAACTAAGGTTACAATTCATAATATTTATTTACTTACATACAAATCTATGATAATTATTTTGCCATTTTTATCTCCTCTTTACCGATAATTTACCAATACCTAATGAAACTTATAGGAAAACGAACTGCCTTTATACAAAATTATAGTCAATACTTTCGTAACCAAGACTGTACAAATGTGACTCGAGTTCCTCATTCAAGCCCAACTATGCTTATAATGTAAGTCACTAAACCAGTCTAGTAACACATGAAGTTTCGACACGCTACCCAGTTATTTTGAGTCCAGGAGTATGACTAACTTTGTCAAGTTATAAGTTCAACTGTACGGTAAATGTAATATATCTGCAGCATAACTTAAAGGGCATATTTGAGTTGGCGTTGTAAAACCACATATAAGTATGAAACTTAGGCTGGACAGTCTGATGGAATGGTGGATTATTGAAACTGTGAAGAGGACCATATACCTTAGTGGGATAATACTTATCAGGACAGATGCTACGACCTCACTTAAAAATAATATAATTTTTGTGCAACCCTCCTCAAAGCGACTATTTTGCATTCGCAACACAGTCCGCAAAATTCAATTTTGCGGCCGTTACCCTTAACAACGGCCGGCAAACTAAATGTCACTCAAATGTCAAAATTTCAATCAAAACTTGACATTTCTGCAATAAGGCAACAGGAGTCCTTTTTTTTATTAAATAAATAATTCCATATTAACAAGTATTTATTGAGGATGAATATTAACAGTAATTTGACAATTTGTATTGTTAGTAATATTTACACCTGAACTAACTGAAGCACCTAATTCTAATGTTTTCGAATAATTATTAGAAACACTTGGCACTACCAAACTACTGCAGTTAGTTACATTTGAATTAGATGCTTCAGTACCAAAAATAGAATTAGAAATATTATTTTTGTTTTCAATAGAGTCTTCCACGTATCCCTCCGCCACGGTACTAGACTTCCATCCACCGTGACGCTTAAGAACCGACATTTCAGCTCCAGTATTGGCCAGTAGAGTAGCAGAACTTCTTCTGAAACAATGACCCGTGTATTTTTCGCTGTTTGGCAATCCAAGATATTTAGCAATCATGCTGGGTATTTTCCCAATTGTGTGAACTCCAACAGCTTGCGCAGTACACTTTCCTTTTCCGTATCTTAAGAAAACACGACGGATAGTAATATGTTTTGGTCGAAGAGCTATGTATTTGCGGTAAATGTTTAAAAAAATTAAGTTAGTAACAGTAAAAATGCGCTTTATGTTAGTTTTGGTATCAGGAACAGTTACTATTAATACAGTGTTCTCTTCCTGGATGTCATCAACTGTCATTTGTAGTAATTCATTTCGTCTCAATGCCCCTGATATTCCCATTATTAAAACTACCTGTAACAAAAATTTCCATTCAAAAAATTATCTACAAAATTTTTTGAAATTTACCTTCCACAATAAATAATTTTCATCATCAGCTTCATTTAGAAATAAATTAATCTGCTCACGCGTTAACACTTTTGATTTCTTTGCTTGGTAGCCTACTGACTTCTTTTTTAAAAAGGGTACCAGTTTCAAATAAGTCCTCAGATCGATCCCGTCTTTTATGTTGAGCATACACTTCAACATAGAATAAATGCTCCATAGACACGAACTCTTTACAGCCTTTGATTTCTCCATCAAATAAGCCAATAAAATATTTTCAGAGACAGTTTTCACATTTTGCTCGTCACACCATTTTTTGAAAATGCCATAACATTTTTCATATTTCTTCTTAGATTTTTCGGGTATTAGATCTGAAATTGCCGAGTTTACGATGTTTCTCAGCTGTGGAGGAGTGCAAGAAATTGAAATATCGCTCTCAGCGTCAGACATTATAGACTCAATTTAAAAACTGTCAAATTGTTTTGTATACAGTCAAAATATTTCGTTTCCATAGAAACACCGTCACAGTAAAACCACTAGATTACTTTTCTATTCAAAGATAATACTGTTTCAAAATATTAATAATATTAAACAATATTTATATAATTTTATTAGGGTTGCACAAAAAGTTTTGTGTATAACTCGGCCGCAAACCGCTTTGGCGTCCTCGAGATTGTCAGCCTCGGCCGCAAGCGACCTCGGCTGACAACTCTTCTCTCGGACGCACAAAGCTGCGTTTTGCGGCCTTGGTATACAAATAACTATAGTCACTAATAAATACCTACTACATCTCAGTAATCGGGGTAGCAACAATAATGTAATAGTAATATGAATATAATTTTAATTTGCTAAAAAAATAATAATTTTGAAGGGGGTTGGAACCTTCGGTGTGAAGCACTGACGTAGTTTTCCACATAACACCAAAACACTATACTGCACCAAAGCACGTTTCGCCAATAAAGTTGGTATAATCTGGAGATTTATTAAAACTCAAAACTCAAAGTTTTAATCATCTCCAGATGATGCCAACTTGGTCGACGAAACACGCGTCGAGTGCAGTATAGTGTTTTGGTGTTATGTAGAAAATCACGTCAGTGAGAAGAAAAATAATAGTAATAAATAACATTTTCTTAAAAGGAAAGAGTACTGTTTTATGTGTAGAGAGTTATTCAACTTGTTTATAGATAAATATATTAAAAATAAGAGATACACTAATCACAAGGCAAAACAATGAGAAAAGTGGAGAAATAGATAAAAAAAAAAAATTTACGAAAATTTAAAGGGTGGCCATATAAATTTATTAATAGTCCCCAGCAAAGTCGAAATAAAAACCAACTCATAATCTCTCGTTTGCGCGAGGTCATTATCCTATCAGATACCATCATAGATAAAACTAGAATTGGTATAATCCGATTGATGTTTGACCGAGAAAAATTAGTGACAGTTGAGCACATAATGTGTGAATTAGAAGCAACTTTTCTACAAAATGGGATTTATGCTTTAATAGCCATCCGTTGAGCCTGACGGTTTATAGAATAAGCCCCAGGAAAGTGTTGCATTTATTCAGACGCTTCGAATTGAAACGGCAACAGGAAGCAAATGAAAGGACATCCTTCAGGTCAAAGTGATGAGAATATTGAATGGAAACACTACCTAATCTAACACTCTACGTAATTCGTATCCAATTAACATATAGTTGTACATTGAACACCGCTGCAAAATTAGTATTAAGTGGTGATAGATTATATCCCTGATAGCATGTGTTGAAAAATATGTTACAGCTTAGCCATCTATGTTCTTCCATTCTGATTTATTAACTCTCATCTAGAATTGTACATATCTTCAACTATGCTTTAAGCTATAGACTTCAACCTCGGGTGAGGAATCCTGACTTTCCTTGTGACGTTCCCTACTCGAGGGTGTCAATTTGTGACGCTCTTAAATCGGTTTCGGATTTTAATGGTCGGGTTTCTGCCTTCGGGCGCCACCAAACATGGGTTTCACGTGGTGAATGGTCCACGCGGACTCTACTCGCTTATGAGTAAAGGCTGGGTAACTGCAGTGAAGAAGGTGCATACCTGCACTTGCCAGAGGGTCAATGTTTCTTAACCTAAGTAATAAAAGTCACACATTTCCAACTACTAAAATATTTATTTATCCTTTAAATAAATCGGTCGGTAAATAAAGCAGTTAATACCAAAATATTAATAGCAATATATGTATATATATATATATATATATATATATATATATATATATATATATATATATATATATATATATATATATTTATTCATAGAAGCGGTAATAATAAACAAGCGGAAATATATTAGCAACAAATGGTAGCAAGCAGCAGTAAATAGACAAGCAATAATTATTATTGAGGTAAACCTATTCGGCAATCAATAATTAGCAACAAAGCGGTAGCAACCAGAAAAGCTAAGCGCAATAAATTAATAATGCAACAAAATACCTTGTTCTCGGTCTATCGGTTTACTGTACCAGCCTCTGACGGTATTCTATCAATGTACCTAAACAGCAACTTTCCCCATGTCAAACGCTCATAGAGGAATCATTGCCAAGGCACATATTATGATAAAACACTTAAGACACTGAAATACGGGTACCAGGCTTTTATGTATCCGGAATCTGGGTACGTAAAACTGATGTTCTCTAGCAAGCAACTTTTCCCATGTCAAGCGCTCATAGAGGAATCATTGCCAAGAGATACACCTAGTGAAACGCCCTCAAAAAGACAAAATACAAGCCTAATATTATTTACTATACTCGGTAACCGGCTACACTTAACCAATGCACTCTAACAGGCAACTTTCCCCATGTCAAACGCTCATAGAGGAACCATTACCAAGAGGTACACCTAGTGAAGTATATACTAGGAACAGCGTACAGTCGAACAGCGTCTTCAAGCTCACAGAAAGCTGCTTCGCCCATGGCAAACGCTCATAGAGCGATGGCAGCCAAGTGAACCTGAAGATAGCTTGTCGGCGGCGGTCGGACTTACTAAGGGTTACTTACTCCTGTTGGTGTTGGTGCTGGCGGAAATGATCAGAAGATCAAAAGATCGGACGGTCAAAAGGTACTTTCTAGGCAGTTACAATGACTTAAGTAGTAAATCGGAGACACCACGTGACTGTAAATCATGTGGGAGAAACATCGCGCATTGGGTGCGCAGATATTTTAATTTTTGATTCAAATTCGGCCAACCTAATGGTACACGGTACTAATCTACTCAATATATTATTGCTAGCCTAGTCACAGCGTTAAATAATATAAACAAATTACAAAATAATATTTTGATAGATTTACGGGCTTCTACACTTATTTTAAATATCATTATCAAAAAGAACGGTTTTAAAACTCCAAGAAATAACTAAATTCTTATTATAACACATCCTAAATAAGTTAAATATATTCTACAATATTAAACAATAATAAATAAATATTTCCAACTTATTTAAATCATTTCGGAAAATACAAATTATTCTAAGCTCTGCAAAATAATGTAGAGAACTGGAATAACTAAAATATATTTAAGTAAGGGGATCTAAACTCGGCAAAATAAACAATTTTATAATATTAATAAAAATGTAATTGACGGAATACTTGTAAGTGACGTTTCTACTTCATACTCGGAATTTAATTATTTTAATAATTAACTACTATATTAGTAGAATGTTATAAACAACGGCGGTAATACAAAAAACTTAACCCGGCCGAAGATCGAACTCGGATCTCCCGGCTGAAAAGTCGGCACGCTTTGCACAGAGCTACGGAGCTCACCTACAATATCCTTCGGCGGAAACTAACATATATTAAATTCTATACTCCAAATAATAAATCCTAACTATAAAAAGGTAACTTCGTTACATCCTTTTAAATTAAAAAAGTAAGTATCTTGGTTCAAACAGAGTATGTAATTTAGTAAAAATGTTATAGTCTTTTCTTAAAGCTCTGAATAGAACAAGATACCTCAGCGTTCTACTAAGTTCAGCAAAGTGATCTATTAAAAATGTTAAGTACAATTTAAAAAAGAAAAGACCATGGTAGAAAAGTTAGATCAGGGTCTGGTTTAGGAAATTATTAACAGGCAAACTGTGCGTCGGTTTTTATTTGAAAGCATGTACAGACATATGTTTTATTATGTTTAAAATAAGCATTGGATCTAGAGCCTTTGATAGTGGGTTATGATAGTAGGGTAGGGCAGGGCGACAATAAAACGACCACATTTCTGAGTACAAACGATCAAAGGGGAATGCAATATCCAGGTAAACATCGTGCGTACCCCTCAGGAAAAGCCAGTCAACATAATTCGCGCTTAGCGCCCCAACTATCACGCTTAACCAAGATGTTATTTTAATGTCCGCAAGTTCGCCGCGTTTTCGAAACAATACCGTCTTAACGAGCAGCTCTCAGGACAGTTGTATCAAGTAATTTGCTTTGGAGCAGAGCCGTAATCGGTCCCTTAATTGGTCCATTGAGCTGCAAGACACCACCTCGGACTAATCTAGTGGTCCATTGATTTTCGGATAATGGATGTTTCTTGGGGGATAAGCAGATCTGTATTGTGTTTAGTTTGCGGCTTTGTTCAAGTTTTAGTTCATTAGTTGTGTTGGACTTTAAGCCGATGAACTGCGGATGCCTGTAGTTCTAAGCCTACGGTCTTGGCCAAATAACAACAAATGCTGAAGCCCGCTCTCGCGGCGGTTCAAGAAGTTGCGGGCGAGTGGCTGGTCGAGCATCTGCGATAATGCCCGACTAATAGGGTCAGTTAAAACACATAAAACGGGCTATGAAGTTATACAAAGGAAGGCGGTGTTATGGAGTTTACGTTTACAAGGGAATAATAGAATCTCACAAATTTGCATGTTATCAAGGTGGTTTTTGAAATTAATGCTTCTATAATATTGCAGAGGAAAACTTCATTTACAACTAGAAGAAGTAGCGCTCCGGAAATCACATTAGTCAATTATTAGATTTACAATTATATTCACTAATAGAATTAAATATATTTTACGGCATTCAGTCTGCTAAGCTGCAGGATGATGAGTGCCTCTAAATAGTCCGTAAGTTATTGTTGTGTAAGTTCCAGTCCCAGCAGAGAAGGCACCTCGATCTGAGGATGGGTTTCGTCTCGTTTTTGTGTATCGTCATTGTAAGATTAGTGGCGTTCATAATAAACCCTTCAAAAACAAGAACGAAAGAACTTTTAGAGTTAAACAGGTTGCACCTACGAACTTTAATTGGCCTATACACTGAACACTGCTGTTTAAAATATCATCTGTATAAATTCGGTCTAGCAGAAGATGCTGAGTGCCATTTTTGCTTAGAAGATGATGAAATGGTAGAACACATATTATGCATTGTGTACCTGCCCAGCTGTGGTAAGGACCATTTACTCGATATTTGGTACCAATAAGGTGATCAGGTTTTCACATAAGAAGGTACTGGCTATTTAAGAGGATGGACCTGTTGGCTGAACTATTAGGCTGGAGCCACGATAGATGGTATAGTCGCAATGAAGGGTCTGGTTTTCGGCCCACTAACTTTTGAACCTAAGCTAACCTACATATACTGTAAGACATCAGTCAACATAATATATTGCAAAATATTATAAATATAAAAATAAACATTATAGAATGTAGATGATTATAGAAATTTACAGTGTGATTGTTTGATTTTTTACGCTCGATATGAGCGGAATGGGCAAAGCACATTCTTTACAAAGGACCTGTTTTCCCGGTCAAGCGGTGTAATACCCTGGTGTACTTTAAATAACTTTCTATATACCATTTTACAACAAAAATACCCTTCCGCCCCATTTTGGTAATACAAAATGGGATGGAAATAGCAAGAATACTTTCTTCACATCTTCAGAGTGCTTCAAATGCACAAGCAGCAATTTAAAGCACATTTTGCAATCGTTTCCAATAAACTGTGTCTGTTCAAAACGGGCGCTGTGAGCAACGTCAATATATATTTTCTTATGAGAAAATAGTATAGGTTTCCATTGTAGTGGCTCTGCGGGTTGCTTTGACGGCTTCGAAAATTAATTGGCCAAAATGTATCATACAACTTTCATTTTCTTTCGGATAAGTTGCATAATTATTTGTATTGATTATTCCAGATATGTGAACGAAAATGTGTCAATAATTAAATTTAGAAAAAGATCTGTTATTAATTCATATAATTTATTGTTTACCAAAAACAGGCAAACAAAATTTAAAATTAGAAGGATACCAACGTGGCAAATAAATATAAATAGTAATAGTACTTTAAAATACAGACTGTTTGTTGCGAAGATGTAGGTTAAAAATCAGTAACGGTTCTATAGCGGGCAGATCAAAATGCTTTTCACATTAGTTTACTGTTACTTTTGCCTGTGTTATAGTGCGGATGAGTCTTCAAAACATTGTAATAAATTGTACTAGAGTTCCTATGTAATTTATTTTATTACCTACTCTTATTATGATGCGTACGCCCATGCCCCGTGGCGCAGTTGTAACAGCCCTAGTTATCACTTATCGAATATTTTTGAAAGATAGCTCTATATTTTCATACCGCCATCGATTTTCAATAAATGTTGTAATTAAAATAAACAAAATGTTTGCTTCATTTAATTTTTTTTCTTTCCAATCTTGCTTGTATTGAACAAAAACAAACAACAGCTATCAAACAAGTACTATTTGTAGTCATTACGTCTATAACCAACTATAATTAAACGGTGTTTTGTTATGATCGTAAATAGTCACTAAAATCACATTCATAATAGCTGACATCCAAAAACCACAAACTAAATTAACAAGAGCCGCCGTCTTTACTTCGTCAACAGTAATCAGAAAATCAAAAACCTGTCATAATCCAAGAAATGATTAATACCAATTAAGTAGGTACAAAATACGTGGTTTCTAATGATAATTTTCAATATTAATTGGAAAGCGAAAAGTAACAGCAAACGTCGATACCCCAGCCATGGCATCATGTTACTCAGCTTATTGTTCTTGTGATTTCAGATTTCACATCTTGTAGGCTTGTTTTTCACGATTGTTTCGATACAATAAACATATATTTTCTGACAAATTAAAATAATATCTCTTTATAACTCATATATTTATAAAAAAAAAATCCGTTGTATGAGACAAGCTACAGGGTAAACAAAACAAACCTGTTATTATAATAATAATAATAATAATAATAATAATAATAATATCTCTACCCCTCATTCTAATCACAAGGATTAGCCCGAAAGTCTGAGACTTGTGTGGGAGAGGGGCGGCATATTATTATTTCGCGGGCCGCATTTGCGCCTCAGGAACGACTTACGTTGGTAGGCCCTAACCACCATTCAGTGCTGGAATGAGGGAAACCTCATTAGTTAGGGGGACAAGTAAAACATCAACTGATTTTAATCTCTCACATTAACACCAAGTTATTAAGCCAGGATGGTTGCCAAGCTATTCCTGCGAATAAGCCTTGATCTACGAGTAAACAATTTAATTAAAAATTGTTTGGTGGAATGGGAATTAGAACCCACGACCTCTGGGTTGAGCTTTCGAGACGATAAGCCCTGAGCCACCGGCTCGCCGTCGGCGATATTGTTCTGAAAACATTTGAAATTGTATATAAAGATTGATGACAGACAAAAAATGGTTTGACCAAAGTTTCAAAATTCCTTTCTATTCCTGAAATTTGTATTTAACAACCTGAGTATGTGGTAATGAAATTTAAACTCTTCGACTCGACTTCGAGTCGACTCTTCGAAATTTAAACTGTCCAACGGCTCCCTTCGAACTGCTTTTTCTTCAGGAGCAAAAAAGTGCTATATCACTCAACTTAACTATAAATTCTACGGCTCTGACAGAAAATCTTCGTGATATCTTGTGTTCTCGGATATCTTCAAAACAAGAAGAGTTCAACACAATTTCTTTCCAGCATATTAATGAGCAACAATGAGTATGAAATTTCGCACTTTTGCCCCAATTTTCTCAATATCGATTAATATAAACGAGGAGACAAATATGGTGAGGTGAGAAGAACGGGGCAATATATTCACATAAACTTAACTTAAACTCATAATCTGACCTTTGCATATCCAATATCAAGTCTCCAATCTAGTTTAATCATAAAAAGTATTTATAGAAACTGTAGATTCTAATATACCTGTGATTATTATCGAAAATGGGACGATCAAGACGTATTTATGTCAAGGTGGCCCCAGTGTCACTGTCAGTAGAGTTGGAATTTGAGGCAAGAAGCCCGTCCAGGCCAGGCCCGGTCCGAATTCGGGCCTGGCCGGGTCGGGAAAATGTGCATATTTTACTGGCCGGATGCTTCGTAATGCCTGGCCGGGCCGGGCTGCAATTGAATTGGCCAGGCCCGACTGGCCGACTCGGGCCAACGAGCCTTGTTTGACCGGGTCGGACCTGGCATGGCCGGTTCGGCCCTGGCTTGGTCGATCCGGGCCAGGCATGGTCGTTTCGGGCCTGGCATGGCTGGTTCGGGCCGATTCGGACCGGTTCAGACCTGACCTGAGCTAACCGGTTTGCCGTATAACTTAACAAATTGAAAATACTATATCTTGTTCTTCGTATGAGGAATTTGATTTCATAATAACGTGAGGTGTTTCACTCATTTATCTGACCACTTACAGCCAATTTCACTGATACTACTTAAAATTTAAAGTGCCCTTAAATGGAAAAATTATACTTAACAATAACTATTATAAGTATTAGTCTGTTATTTAAGCACAAATTTTTATTAATGTAGGTGGGATCGGCCATTAGATATGTATCTTTTCCAATATAAGCATCAATATTTACTATTAAAAAATTAAGCCGCAAAATTTTTCATACAATCAACATAATTCATTTATTTTAACTTCAGTACCAAAAATGATTATTGGTAATGTTAACAAAAGTGCAGTATCGCCTTACGAAATAGTTTATTATGAATATTATAAAAGCACTAGTGGCAATAATATGACATTATTTTTCATTTCCGTGTGTTATCCCGGGCCTGCCTCCCTTATTTTGTCATCTACTACTTAAATTCCATCTGTAATGAAAAGTGATCTGTGATCTAATAAAATGTTTTTGTAATTTTCTCATTATTGCTCTCGACTTCAATCTGGTTTGGTCGGTTTTGGTCTAGTCTGGTCTGGCCTGGCTTGTTTTGGCCGGGCCTGGCCTGGCTTGTTCTGGCCGGGCCGGGCCTGGCTTGGCCAGGTCTGGCAGGGCCTAGCCTGACGTTAATTGTGCCAAACGTTCGGTGAGTTTATCTGGCCTGGCCTGGCCTATACTCGGTCGGGCCGGGCCTGACCTGGCCTGAATTTTTTTAAAAAGTCGCAACTCTAACTGTCAGCACAAGAAACTACTTCATTATCTCCTGAGTACTATTTAAATAAATACTACGAAATAACGGTTAGCGACAAAGCTACGCCTGGCGCATTATTATTGGTAAGTCCATAATTTAAATTTCCCTTTGCTCCAAATGACAACGTATTAAACGCTACAAAGCCCAGCATTACAGAACAACTTACACAGCACTCGCACAGCGGAACGCACCCATAAATGTTAACGTTCCCCTGCTCTGCGCGGGTTTATATATCTGTCAATGTAGCAAATCCCGAACATTTTGACAAAATTGGTTAATCGCGCTGCGTGCGGCCTGCCCCGAAATCCAGCAAAGTTTGATTCGACCATCAATTAGCTGGGATACGCCAAATCAACTTACCCTCGTCTAATCCCCTTTAGACTGATTTACACCGCCGCTCTGCCGAATTAAAACTAGATTGAGTCTTGAATGTTAACCACTTCGATTCGCTGTTTCGAGGAACCCCAATTGAAATGAAGCCACGGAAGTAAAAACTAGTTGGGTTTTTAATTACTTACAATCAGCAAATTATTTTCACGGCTGCTGTGATTTAGTGAATATCTGCGTAGTTAGGCAGTTTAAACTCCGTCTACACTTTATTTTTTATATTGAAATCAATAATCCATATATATTAAATTGGGAAAACGCGTAGGAAATGGGACGAAAATACCCCTACGCATTGGACAAAGGCCGGGGGCGACCTCCGGTGGTCCGCGGGAATCGCTCCGAGATCGCCCCTCGGAGGAGATAGCTTTGAAACTTTGCAGATTCGGCGACGGAATTTAGAGCAAGACAGAATGGACGCGTTTTAAACGCCTTTTCAAAAAACCTCTGCAAAATTTTCGTCGATCGCCGTTCGGCGAGAGAGATGCGGCTAGCACCGGCGTTTGTCCTCGCGCCTAATGGTCCCGTCACGCCTGCCGAAATCCTGACTTTTCGCGGGACTCCCTAGATCCTTTTTCTAATTTTACGGCTTCGAGAACTGCTTCACGCGAAAGTTCCGTCCTTTCTCTAATCCTTTGAGATTTTTTTCGAGGCCGTACGTCGACTCGTTCTACGTCTATTTCGTCTTCGAAAATCTCGAGTCGCATCGGTCTCAACTTCTTTCTCATTTTATCTGCCGATGTGAAATCGCACTAAGGAGACAAGCACCTCCCACGAAAATTGTCAAATTAATTAAACTTCAGATAGGTTATTTTTCTACGAGAAATATTGCTAACGGAATCAATAGTACTGACTGCCAAACACTTCTGATTACCAAAACACTGAAGCGAAATGCTATTTTTCAGGTTGACACGTACAGTTTACATACTTTACTTACTTATTTATTAGTATTAACGTTTAGTTATTCTGTTTCATTGTCCGTATTGGAATTAATTCGTTCATTTTGGCAAATTCATCATTTTAGCTTACTAAAGTAAAAAATATCTACAATATTAATTTGCTGCAACAATTATGACAGCAATATATTTTTGGTCCCACTGATAAAATTGATATTAGTATAATTACATCATCATTCCAGACACAAAATTTCTTTAATATGTGTTTTCTTAAAAATAATATTATTCTAGATGCTTTTGTCACCCGAAGGGTGACAGCGAAATCGCGACAGCGATTTTCTCCCATTTCTAGTAAATTACTTATTAACATTTGATGTGGTTAGAGTGCCTTCGAGATTGGTTCTCCTTCCATGTTTCTAAGTGTGTATTTTATGTACCTATCTATAGAGTGAAGTGCGATATTCCTATGTTTGGTCAGGGTAGGTTGTCATTCGGGGGCCAACATTTTACATTACTCGCATTAAAGGTACCAATAAGAGCTTTATTCTTAGCGCATATAAACTCTAAACAGTTTCATCAATTTTAAATTTTAACATAGCTTTGTATTTAAGAAGGCGATAAGAAGAACCAAAATCATAACACTTCTTAGATGGCAGCACAGTGTCCTTTCCTTTCTTATTTCGTCTTCGGATTTTTGGCAAATAAATCTACATAATATTTAACAACAGAACTGTCTATTATAACTTTTCATCAATAAATGGCACACACAAATTTTAACACCGGTAATTAATACACAGTAATTGATAAAGATTAGTATCAAGGTAGACATGTAAAGTCTACCCTGTAAATGTAATGTAAACAAATATTCAATAAAATTATCGATGTCAGTAGTGGTGAGAAACACACCGTAGTGCCCTCTTTGAGTCTTTGCTACTATCCGTCTCATAGTAGAGATAGATATAATATATAGAATAGATAGCATAGACTCAAAGAGGGCACTACTGGTCAGGGTCTGGTGGTTGATCTCGATGAAGGATGAGGCGAATTCCATAGAGATGCCGGTGTAATGTAACGCTAGTCGGGGCACATTGGCCGTGGAGTAGTTGTTTTCTGCATCTTCTTCAAATAAAAATTATCTATGTTGTTAATGTTTTTAGTCAAAAATTAAATATTGTAAAATTATAAATTATGCTTGAAGAAGAGGTTTCTTTTTAACTACACCATTTTCAGACGTATTTCAGAATCGATCAATTTTATTTCAGAAAACATCATTTGTATTTCAGAAAACGTGAGTTAAACTTTAAAAATTGTAATTTATATTCCAGTTCCACATATCATCAGTATATATTTCAATGTCTTTATTAAAAACTATCTGCGGATCAGCAATTAAGAAAAAAAATACAGTGAAACGTATAACAAAATAGAAATATTATATAGATATCATTAAATTCAATGAAATTTAGAACCTGACTATATAAAACTGGATAACTCGAAAATTTAAATAATTGATCGCTTGGAAGAGATACCTAATTTTGTTTTTTTCTGGTGAGGCTACATTATGTTTAAATTGATTTGTCACTTGCCGCAATAGTCACTATTGGGCTGATGGAAATCCACATTGGATGGAAGTGTTCCATACACAACATCTACAAAAGTTGTATTCACAAATATAAAGAGTAGATACCCTCATTGGAATAAATTATTACGGTGGAACCATAAAAATTCATTCGCTAAATATACATACATGACACGTTAATAATATTTTGTATCCACGGCTAAGTATAAAATGTATATTATTATTTGTTGATTTCTCCAGATTTTCCAAATTTTAATATGGTACATAATAATCGTTGTAAAGAGAATTAAATGCTTCATCTGATGACAAAAAATCTAATATGGCGTCAACACTGATGTAGTTTTCCAGAGAATACCAAAACACTATACTACACTCAACGCGCTTTCTATCAACCAAGTTGGCATCATCTGGAGATGATTAAAACTAAAATTGAGTTTTAATCATCTCTTGGATGCCAACTTGGTTGCCGAAACGCGCTTCGAGTGCCGTATAGTGTGTTGGTGTCCCGTGGAAAACTACGTCAGTGTTGTCTTCACACTAAAGGTTCCAACCCCCCCCCCCTTTCAAGATAATATGCCGTCCATAAGAAATAAAAAAGTTGACTATATCTCAAAATCTAGAATGCTTGGAGAAAATCTAGCTGAATTTTTGGACTTAATAATGTAAAAGTTTCAAATTTGAAGATTCTGTCTTTCTTTATAGTGGAAATATTTAGCATTTTGGAAATCGCCAGATTTCGTATTTTCCCCGATAATTCGCGAACGGGTGCATTTATGGCCGATAATGTACCTACCACCATGTATCTCTTACCGTTTCTGAGATCCCAATGGTGCCCAAAATTAAATGTAACAGCGAGTATAATAGCAGTGTGTTTAATAGTTCTATTTGTAAAATATTGTCCATTGACACATCAATAGAATGCTGGAAGCAGTTTCTAAATATATATAAAGGAAAATTTTTAAGAAACCCCAGAAAAATGTCAGAAAATTGATGTTTATTTGCATTGACATTTCTATGGAATCACTACGTTAAAACATCCGCGAATACACTGAATACCCTCTTCCTATACCTTCAACACGTGCACGAACTGACAGATACAAAATCTATTGATACATGCAGTGCATCGCAAAGTGCGCTACACCCTCGCAATATGAGGTTTAAATAACAATCTATGTAAAATGGCATACAAGAAGAAGCCATAGCGTATGCAGATTGGTGTTGAGTTCGAAATCATGTTCCATAGATGAGCTGTCGGGGCGATGTTTACCTTCTACGAGCTTAAACGTTCAATCTACCCCAGAATATTTGCGTTTATATATTAGCTTCTGTCGAAAAATCCTGCATTGTGTTTATTGGGCCCTTACAAAATCTAATTTAGTATTATCGATTATTAAAAGTCAACAAGGGAACTAATTCCCAGCGAGAAACTTATAATTAAAAGTAAATAATTAACCATTTTGCCGATATTTAACTTCGTGATAGGAATAGAAATTAATGAATCATATAAATAGATAACGTGGCGAAATTATGTTTTCGACCTTTTGTTGGGTAATTATAGCATGAACTTTGCAGGGGTGGCGAGAAATCATGAATTTATTTATCAAGGGTATACGAAAAAAATAGATGAATTTAGTGAATGCGTATTAAACACATTTTCCGGTTAATGTATTCAATTTAATCTGTTTATATTATATTTCATTAAAAGCAATTAATCAAAAAATGTTTATGCATATTTCAACAATCATGATTATTTCGCATATCCTCGGAATTTAGTGCTGTGTTTTTATTGGGCCATTAATAAAGCACATTCAATAAACTACGCATACTTGTTACGGAATAACAGGATTAGTCGAGTAAATATTTATATAATAACAGCAATAATATCAATGTGATTGGTTGCTGTAGAAAGAAACAAGCGTTTTGTTCTTTTAGTCTCCAACCAACCGAAAGAAGTCTAGTCTCTTGGACTTTAGTGCAACAGCATAGTAATATACAAGAAAATGTCTACTGCTATCAGGTAAGATCTGAGGTCCGTCAAGTTAGCGACTCATATGTTAAAATTTTACAGTTGAGTTAGTAAATAATTTTGTGCTCATTTTGTGCTAATTTGTGCTGTAGGTTGTAAATTTTGTGCTCCATCCATTTTCGAGGTAAGCCAAAAACTAAGATGAGTCGCCAGCTTGACGCTGCGACTCACACATTGAATTTTTGATATTTAATGTTTCCAACATTTAGTGCTAATTTTGTGCTAATTTGTGCCGTAAGCTATAAATTTTGTGCTCTATCGGTTTTCGAAATAATCCGAAAACGAAAGTGAGTCGCCAGCTTGACGCTGCGACTCACATATCGAATTTTTGATATTTAATGTTTCCAACATTTTGTGCTAATTTTGTGCTAATTTGTGCCGTAAGTTATAAATTTTGTGCTCTATCGGTTTCGGAAATAATCCGAAAACTAAAATGAGCCGCCAGCTTGACGCTGCGACTCACACATCGAATTTTTGATATTTAATGTTTCCAACATTTTGTGCTAATGTGTGTCGTAAGTTATAAATTTTGTGCTGTATCGGTTTCTGAATTAATCCCAAACCTAAAATGAGTCGCTAGCTTGACGCTGCGACTCACGTATCGAATTTTCAAGATCTAGCTTTACAAGTATTTTGTGCTTACTTTGTGCTAATTTGTGCTGTAATTTATAATCTTTATGCTTTATCTATTTTCAGAATAATTCAAGAATTAAAATAAGTCTATAGCTTGGTACTGCTACTCACGTAGCGAATTTTCAAGATCTACCTTTACAAATGTTTTGTGATCATTTTCTGCAAATTTGTGCTGAAACTTATAAACTTTGTGTCCAATCCATTTTTGAAATAATTATTTGTGTTATGCTTTACATATTTTGTGATTTTTTGTTTGTAGAGTATTATTAAATTCTTATATGAATTATCAATATAAAAGATTTTTGAAAGTTAAAAATTGACAAACATGAAAACACAAAACACAAAAAGGCATATCAATTCACTAATGACACTAAGCAATTTCTATAACTAATTGAAAACCTCTATAACCGTTAAAACAAACACTACACATCTATTTACTCATTACGCCATCTATCCGATTTAACCGCAACGACTACTGATGAGTACGTTCCCTTTAGTCAGGTAATTTTGAGTCATTTTTCTGCAGTATCTACTTGAAGAAAAATTGATTAAAAACATATTAAATTAGAACTTCGTTATTTTTAATTATCAATGCTATAAGTGAGATATATATTATATTTGAGATGGAACACAAATTGTTAAATAAACCGAGTTACTACGATTCCAATAACAGTACATATTTATAGCGTTGACGTCTAATTCGAGCTATATAGCGTCTTATTCGACGCCTTCTGTTGTAAAAAAATCGATACATGACTCTCACAGTCAAGCTGGCAAGTCTTGTTAGCTCTTAAATTATCTTTAAATTAGATAAAGCATAAAATTTATAAGTTCCAGCACAAATTAGCACATAGTAAGCACAAAATACTTGTAAAGCTAGATATTAAAAATTCGATACGTAAGTCGCAGCATCAAACTGGCGACTCATTTTAGCTTTATAATTATTTCAGAAACCGATAGAGCACAAAATTTATAACTTACAGCACAACTTAGCACAAAATTCGCACAAAATGTTGGAAACATTAAATATCAAAAATTCGATATGTGAGTCGCAGCGTCAAGCTGGCGACTCATTTTAGTTTTCGGATTATTTCGGAAACCGATAGAGCACAAAATTGATAACTTACGGCACAAATTAGCACAAAATTAGCACAAAATGTTGGAAACATTAAATATCAAAAATTCGATGTGTGAGTCGCAGCGTCAAGCTGGCGACTCATTTTAGTTTTTGGCTTACCTCGAAAATGGATGGAGCACAAAATTTACAACCTACAGCACAAATTAGCACAAAATGAGCACAAAATTATTTACTAACTCTAATGTAAAATTTCAACATATGAGTCGCTAACTTGACGGACCTTAAGATCTGTTGTGTTCCATTAAACCTACCGAAGCTGGCCTTTAACCAATTTTCCAGCCCTCTTTAATTTAGGTTGAATTATGCGATTCAGAAGAATGAATAGAATCATAAACAGAATGTGCTTTACAATAGGTGCTATAAATTAAAAAACGGAAGTAATCATGTCACAGACTTTAACATATACAGTTTTCCTGCACATGATTCTTCCATGTGTAGGAAGTAATTGAGTTTAAAATAGATAATTGATGATTGCGCTGCGAGTGATTAACTACCTTGTAGTCATGGTAGTTTTTCACTATCATCTTGTATAAAAATGAATAAACTTTCAAGCTGTAATCTGCTATTATGTTACAAATACACTTAACAAGAACTACCACTACAGTTTCGACTTACAGGGCCAGTTTCAAGCAGTGATTTGAAGAGAAGGAATCAAGACGGAAGTTATCATTTATCCTTTACTTCCACGGGTAGATGTATGGTTCTCAGCTCATTCGCGTTAGAACAGAACCTAACTTTAGTAGATACTATCGTATCTATATCAATAAACAGAAAAACGGATTACCTATGAAAACAATTTCTAAAATATTTGAAAGACCATTCTTTAGTGATTATTATTTTCCGGATGGTTTTTAGTTAAAGAAAAACAGACATTACACTTCTCCTTGTCTTACAGTATCTCGATGAAATTGATAGCTATCAGATTTTTTCAACTGCTGAAGACTGTGTCCCGAAATTTTCCAGAATCTGGAACTGTTCGTAGAAAGGAAAGTTGTTGTAGACCAAAAAAGAAAGTGTCTGCTTCAATTGAAACCGATATTGAAACTTTTAGACTAAAAAATTAGTGAGGATCTAAAAATAATTGTAAATTTATATCAGCAAGCTGATGATTTACATTACAGTTTATGCCACACAATATCGAGCCAAGTACATACCAATTTATTTCCATTCAGGACCTTCTAGAATAGGGTTGTCTAAATTATTGTCTGTTTATATTTGTCACAGCTTTCTGGATAATTTAAATGATGACCAGTGACATGTACCTACTCTTTTTTACGGAGAAAGTCAAGTTTCAATTTAACGGTTATATTAATTTTCATCAGTACAGTGGATTTGGAGACGGTACAATTGAAGCTATCTTTCGTCTACAGCAAATAGGGATATGGGTGGGAACGAATAGTCATA
This sequence comes from Pogonocherus hispidulus, assembly GCA_963924545.1. Lineage (NCBI taxonomy): Eukaryota > Metazoa > Arthropoda > Insecta > Coleoptera > Cerambycidae > Pogonocherus > Pogonocherus hispidulus. Next base: position 84,265,899 of record OZ004693.1, read on the forward strand.
GGTCACTTGGATCAATATTCCTAGAAGGCACGCTGACTATAAAATGATACATGAAAGAATTATAGTAACGTAGGTATTATCGTGAACGAGATCGTGAAAGGATTTTTGCGGATTAGGACGACGTAACAGGTAATAAAGGTGTAAATACAACTACATTTTCATTTAGTAGAAATACTGCAGTATCCTTCCTATATTAATCTGAAATAGAATATTGTGTATCTAATAGGAAATGTCAGACATTTTCAGACTACTGTGACTACTTGTTGAGGCGACAACCGAGTCGTTATGAAATGGAAAGAAAATATTGAAACTTTGCTCGTGAAATTTTCATTTAAGTTTTTTTTAAATTCAAGGTGTTATATATTATATTGTCTTGTAAAACAAATAACAAGTAAAAAAATAACAAGTAACGATGAATTTTCCATTATGATCAAAGATGAAATATATAAATTTATGAGCCAATTAACCAATATTGAAGTCAACCTTTACAATTTAAGCACTAGCAATAACGTGTAACAATGACAAGAATGAGAATAATAGGTAATCAATCATCATCTAATATAGTTAGAGATACTAATTCCTATGTTCGATATGATCCCGAACCCGGACATGTTTGAAAACCCGATATATCAAATTTTCAAAACAGAAATCGAAGTAATCTGAAATATTTTAATGGGTGGTCACCGTGAGACACCCTGTATGGTAAGAACACAATGAACAAGGTGTCCCACCGGGAACCCCGTCGATCGATTATGGGAAAAGTATAATTAGGAGAAATCTGAAAATTTGGTGGCATTCCAACGGCTATGGGGGTAATTTGGCTAAAATAGTTTCAAGATGGTGATACTTCCGGTTATACCGGATGTCAACTTGCCTCTATTGAATAAGACACCCTATATATTAATTAATTTTTAGATTCAACGCAAAATTTTAATCACATTTCATTCCTATACCAAAGTCTCACCGGTTTTGACATATTTAAAATTTTATGTAAAAAAATGGCATTTGCAGGCCGAAAAATAATTACCAACTTTGACTAATAATGACCTTTATTTTTTAATTTGGGTTGGTTTCCATTTAGAAGGGACCTACCTTAGCGGACTTCGTATAATATTTTCATAATTAGTAACACAGGGTCCTCAAAAAAGAACAAAAATGAAATTGAAACAACTTTCAGAAGTCAATTTTTTCAACAGAAAAATGTTAAGTTGGCTATATTTCGAAAACTACACATTTTCTGAGTAGACAACCTCATGTCAAATTTGCTTTATTTGTAAGTCTGAATCAGATAAAATTATAAAAATAAGCAGTTTCCTTTTGACTTGAAAAATTAACTTTTGACTGCTTTTTTCAATTTCATTTTTATTCTTACTTTTGAGCGTCCTCTATCAATAATAATTAGCAAAATATTATATGAAGTCTGCTAATCATCTGGTCTGAATAAAATAGAATTATAAAAATAAGGAGTTTCCTATTGACTTAAAAAATTGACTTTTCACAGTTTTGTCAATTTCATTCTTATTCTTCTTCTTGAGCATCCTTTGTTAATAATTATGAAAATATTAGGTACACAGTAAAAAAAGACAAATGGTAAAATTACTAAATCGTAATCGTAATTTGCTGCAGTGTTATTTTTAACACGAACTGGGTAGTGTAATAACTAAACCTTTTGAACTCATATTACAAGACCGATATACCCGCCAAGTTTGTAGAAGTACTCATAAATTATAGTAAAATTTACAAAACCCTGTGTTAAATATGAATCAATCCGCCATAAAAACGGAATAATTACACGATGAATAATTAACTATTACACATTACCTTGTAAAATCTACTGTGTTAAATTACTTTTATGTAATGTAATAATACACCGATATGTCTAACACTGCCAAGTGTGGACTATATACACACTGATGAGTTGTTGTTGTTGATCAGTTGTGTTTTACTGTGTATATGAAGTCTGCTAATCATCTGATAGAAACCAACCTGAATTAAATAATGAAGGCCCCTTGCAGTCAAAATTAGTAGGTAATTATTTTTCGGTCTGCAAACGTCATTTTACATAAACCTATAAATATGTCAAAAACTGTTAGACTTGGGTGTTGGACACTATACATGAAATGAGTTTGGAAACTTGCGTAGAATCTAAAAATGAAATAATATACAGGGTGTTCTATTTAAAATAAGCAAGATTACATCTACTTCTGGTATAACCACCATCTTGGAAATATTGGAATAGGCCCCATTGACATCGGTGTGCTACCAAATTTTTAGATTTTTCCTAATTATAGTTTTTTGAAATGTAGATAGTACTGTAGACTGTAGATAGAATTCCCGGGGGACACCCATTACATAGTGAAAAGAACAGATATGAGGAAAATATTAATTTTCAGAGATTAATGGCGAATAAATAGAAAGCACTATTAAAGTTCTGACAATATACATGAGTGAATGCAATCCCAGCTTAATCGAACTGCCTAATTTATAGAAGACTTGATCTGTGGCATCTACTTCACACAATGCGTTTAACGTAAACAAAACCTTCATAATTTTTGCTATAACACCCCTAATTGCCACTTCTGGCTTCCACCCCGACATCAGTTGTTTGCTGTCACGAACTCCAAGTTGAAGTTCGAGTTGCCGGGCCGGTGGCGGCGGTGGCTGACCCGCGATTCCGATCACGTCCCGGGCCAGGGCTAATTGCACTTCTTCTCAAAACACTCGAAGGGATTTAGTTAGCGCCCCGCTTTATTTGTAGCCGCTATGCTTTATCTGTTCTCGAAGCATTTGCTTATGTGATTCTTAATTACTTCATTACTTCGACTACCCTTGGTTCGAGATTTCACACTGAGAAAAGCCGATATTTGAAATTCAATAAGTGCATCATAAAGATGATAAATATGGCTATTAACGCATTAACATATGTGTAAAAAAATGCAGTACAGCAGTAAAGTGCACAATTTAACATTAGTGTTAAAAGTCAAGTGACAATGCATTTGTTATATTGAGGTAAGTAGGTAAGCAACACCGCTACCAGATCACTTCTCTGGTCACCGCGCTCCGGATGGTTGTAGGTCCCCTATACCACTGATCGCATACGCAGACGCTCCATCCAAGTTTTCTGTTTCACACCTGTTTGCAAATACCTGTTTTCTATTTTCATACCTGTTTGCCAATACTTGTTTTCTGTTCCATACCTGTTTGCCAATACCTGTTTTCGGTTTGCATACCTGTTTTCTGTTCTATACCTGTTTGCAAATACCAGTTTTCTGTTTTCATACCTGTTTGCAAATACCTATTTTCTATTTTCATACCTGATGTGTTCCATATCTGTTTGCAAATATCGGTTTTCTGTTACATACCTGTTGAGGGTCTGCGTATGCGATCAGCGGTATAGGGGACCTACAACCATCCGGAGCACGGTGACCAGAGAAGTGATCTCGTAGCGGTTTCGCTTACCTACTGAGGTATTTATGGACTAAAAATTATTTAATTTTTTTTGTGATACTGATAATAATTTTATAGTTGTAGTTGTTGAAAAAGTTGCCTCACAAAATAAATAATCGTTTAAAATTGAACCTGTAGTGTGTAGGTACATATCGGAGGAAATAATAATATATTTTACTGCTTATCATAAAATGGCTAATTATTTGGAAAAATGTGAAAACAATCTTCTTGGACTCTTCTAAGTATCCTGCTGCACATACAACAGCCAAACTCGTCTATCTTTCGCGTTTTTTGATTGTCCATAAAATGCACAAGTGTCTGCTAACAAGTTAGCGGATGTCCATCGGAAAAAATGTCTAATTATCACTGGCCGACACGATTTTTGTAACACAGTTTAGTCCAATATTTTTACACAATGCTAATGCCTTTGTTATCATAGAAAAAATCTATACTAAGCCCTAACATACACCACTTTCCAATGGGCCCATTAGATTAGATTAGATTAGATTTATGTAGGAGTCGGCCCCCTGGCCTGGTCCACCGCGACCTAGAAGATCTATTGTGGCACTCCCAACCTATTTAGAGCACTCTGTCCAGCTTTGTCCTTTGCATTAGACTCCATAGCCTTGATAGAAGCTCTTCCATGTAGCTATTGGTTCTTGGTCTTCCTTCCCCAAGTATTTGAAATCTCAGTCTTGTCAGGCCCTCGTACTGACACAGTACGTGTACTGAAGTTTCCTCTTCTTCTTGACAGAATCTGCAAGTTGCATCTTCTGACAGTCCCATAAGATTCATGTGCCTATTTAGCCTACAGTGTCCTGTTAGGAGACCTACTATTATTCTGATGGCCTTTTATTCTGGCCTAACAGATCTGCTGTGAATTTAGGCATCCGTTCTTTAATGAATAGCTTTGCCTGTCTCAGTTGTGGCAGATTCCTCCACCATTCTAGAGATTTGTTTCTCATCCATTCCTCCTAGACCTTTTTATATTGGCAGGTAGTAAATTTTTTGAGGCGTTATTTAAAAGGTCTTATAACAATATTAAACTTATTCTCTTGGTTCAGTCTTCTTTTGAAATTCGAATTGAATGGTTCTGTGTAGTGAAGAAAGTTTTACAACGACGAATATGTCAAGTCAAAGATGCCACAGTTAGAAAATTTCTCCTGATAAGTTTTGTTGTATTTGTGGAGAATTTCTGGTGAAATTACAAGCTAGACCATTTTCTAAAAATGTGAAAAGACCTATTTCATGTATGTTGGTGTTTTAATCGGAGATCAAGACAAGCAGTGGGCTCCCCACTCCCCATGTGTGCTGTGTCAGCTGTAACGTGTCATTGGTTCAGTGCATGAAAGGGAATAGAAAAAGTATGCCTCTTGCAGTTCCAATGGTTATGGCGAGAACCGACCAATCATTTGGAGGATTGCTATTTTTGCATGACAAAAACTGAAGGTTATTCCAAAAAAGAAAAGGGCAAGATCGACTATCCGAATTTGCCTTTTGCCATAAGACCTGTCCCTCAAAACGCAGACTTACCAGTAAGTACCGCTTGAGCGTTTAGATTGACAACATATTGTTTTGCGAGATAATGGAGATAATAACACATCATCAAGCAGCTCCGAGGAACATTGTACCCACCCCACTTTACTCCAGGTCCCATTTCCGTCGAGCCATATTTAATGGATCAAAGTGAGTTACATGATTTAGTACGTGATTTGGGTTGTCAAAGCAACAGTCTGAATTTCTTGATTCTCGGTTTAAGGATTGGAACTTATTAGCCAAAGAAAAAAATTTACGACTTTTAGGAAAAGATATGCTACGTTTTCTGCATTTTACAATATGGAAAATTCGTTATGTGCGTGTACTGATATCGATAGTTTAATGCAGGAACTCAACATTGAGCATTCTCCATGTGAGTGGAGTGGCGCTTGTTCATAGACTCATCGAAATATAGTTTAAAAGCTATGTTATTACATAATAGAAATTTAAAACCATCTATACTAGTTGATCATTCAGTGACAATGAAAGAAATCTATGAAAACATATTTTTTTTTATTAAAATTCTTTGTCGGAGCTTCTGCATTGATGTGGAGGTGAAGTCTGACCTCATGTCTGCCAGCAAACCTTTTGATCTCATCTTTAACCATTAGGATGTTAAGGTCTGGATGCAAGTCGGAGTTGCGTATGTACCATGGAGCGTCTACTATGTTACGCAGCACTTTGTTTTGGAATGTCTGAATGGTTTTAATATTACTATTTCTGGCACAACCCCAAAGTTGAATGCCGTCTTAACAAACTGGTTTCAAGATCTGATTGTAAATTAGCATCTTATTATGTATTGTCAACTTAGAATTATTTCTTCCAAGCATCTAATAATGCTGTCTATATTTCAAACCAAGTTCCGTTCTTTTCTTCTTCACATGTTCTTTCCACCGGAGCTTGGCATCCAGGGTCATGCCTAGGTATTTGGCGTTATTCTCATTGGGTACAATAGTACCATTAATATCCAAGGACGGAAGGTTAACTAGCCTTGTTGGAAAAAGTTAATATGAATTGATTTGAGCTCGTTCAGCTTGATCTTCCATTGTTTTTCCAATCAAGTATTGTGTTGCTAGCTACTTGTCCTATGAAAATATGCGCATACTTTTAGATAAAATAAACTACAACTGGTACGAATGGCAGATATGTGGGGATTTAAAAGTTATAGCAATTTTAGTGGGACTTCAGGGAGTCAGTCGTCCAGTGAATAAACATTATGCAATGAAAATAAGATATAGAAAATAAGGTATATAACGAGAATAGGTTCATTCTTCTACAATATGCCATTCAGCTTTACATGTTTTACAATAAAAAAGATTTTTTATGTCGGCCAGTGTTAATAATAACATTGTCCGATTTTGTGTTAGTTTCTTGTATATTTCTTTTCGTAACTAACACAGAAATATGTTTTTCATCATTACTTACTTCCTAACAGACATTGATGTTTGAAAATTTCAAATAGATTAGATCAAAAACTGATATTTTGCATGAGTGTCAAGATTATAAAAAAATATATCTACGGAAACAGTGTGTTCCAATTGTTATTTAACAAGAAGATAAATGTGTTTGAATCCAAAAATTTTCTATTAGCATACTATCATATTATTATGGTAGGTAACACCATACGTACCATAGAACGTGACCATTACCTTCAGAAGTAAAGTAAACATACTGCTTTCCTAGTGCGATTAGTATGAAGATGAAGTTTATTTCAAAAGACACACTACCTTATACTACCGATATGAACATAAATATCCGGTTTTCTCCGAGTTCGCGTTTTAATTAAAATTGTTTTCTACTTTGCTAATAATGCCGTTTTACAATTTTATAGACGAGTTTATCTTATACCGCCATGTCTTAATTAAAATCCTCCTAAAATAGGACGTACGCCTCAAATCACTTCTGTTTTGGCTCCCTACTTTACCCCTGGGAAGAAGGGGAAGCAGAGCAATTTGTATGGGGTAACTGGAATCCTTTAAACAATTTACAGATTTAATTACTGTTTGGCGTTGAGACACCATGGAGAAGAAGAAATTTGTCTGATTCAAGGCACTGGAGTAACTATTTCATATTATCGAAATTATATCAATAACTTTATTTCGTTTTTACATAATAAAACTATTGCAAATTTCAAATAAGTATCAATTTTTAAATGTTTCAATTCTATGCTACTTTAAGATATGGGTTCTAGATAAACACCTCTGTTGTTATTGAATATCTATGTAGAGCATCGTTTCTCAACATTTTTAGAGTCGAGATCCCATAAAAAGCAAAAAAAAAAAGTAAAAAGCCTTACTACCCCCTCGCCATATATTTTATATTATCACGCATTTACATGAATTGAAAATTCAGCTACCGGAATCAGGTGATAACGATGATTTATAGAAAAGATGGGTTCTCAATCTATTTAATGAAAATATTGTTGCAGCTGCTAAATTACTTGTTCAGACTCACAACCAACTAATTGAAATATCGGTAGACAAAACTTTACAACTAGAATTTTGGTCTCAAAATTTAGAGAAGTTTTGGCTTGCACAACGATGTGAATACGGAAGCTTAGTAACGAAAGCTTTAAAAACATTAATTCCATTTGCTACTTCTTACTTGTGCGAAAAAGGGTTTACCTCAATGGTGTCTTTAAAAACTAAATATAGAAATCGGCTATTATCACTTGAAAATAATTTACTAATGTGTGATTCCGATGTTGATCCACATATAGAAAAACTTTTAAAAGAAAAACCCTCCCTCCCTCACATAAGTTAATAAATTAACACACATTCAGTTATTAGTTTGTTTTATACATGATGTAGTTTGTACGATGATTATAACTTAAAATTTATTATTTAATAAAAGGAATTTTCGTACCTATAGATGCCTTTTTTGACAGATTGCGACCCCCTCTATACCTGTCCAAGGCACCCCAGGTTGAGAAACGATGATGTAGAGTATTCCAAAATTTACGCCCGCGTGCTTTTGAGACTTTTGAAAATGAGTTTATCATAGCACATTTACAAGACTCTTTATTGGATCAACAGTCATTGGAGTCAACAGTAGTTGGTCATTGAACCAACATATTCAAGAATTTGCTCCGCTTGATTTCCTAAATTAAAATTTCCCTAATATATGAATCGGATGAGGTGAACCGATACCATGGCATCCTAGGCCCCTGAATCTTTATTAACTGGACTTCTTTTTCTGGAGATTTTTAAAGGAAGATGTTTACCGCGAACCTGCTGTGAACCTGAAGATGTTGTAGCTCGTTTCCACGCTTCAGTAATATTTATAGATGAAACCATCCTTCAGAGGGTCCGTGCTTCCATGATAAATCGTACGATCGCTTGTTTTCAGGCAGGAAGCGGTTAATTTGAGCACCTTAACATACTCTTGAAAGGGGTTGGAACCTTGGTGTGAAGATAATACTGACTTAGTTTTCCACGTAACACCAAAACACTATACTGCACTCGACTCGCGTTTTGCCAAAAAAGTTGGCATGATTTTGAGATGATTACATTACATTACGTCAGTGTTACATTATATAAAATAATACGGATTCCATTGCAGGAAAAAGCATTTAATTACAGATTAAGATGAATAGATAAGAAGCTACCCGCTAATATAAGAAGGTATTTGTATTTTTAAGGTAACCAACCAGTTCAGTAAATATATTCAGTATAAGAGGATATTGCCGCGATAGTAAAAAGGAAATAAAAAATTAGTAGCTTATCAATAATTCAATACTTTAAAATTGGTAATTTTATTCATAATAATAGGTCACCCTGTATATCAAATATAAAAAATAAAATCAATTAATTCTTAAATTGCTGATTTGCTGCGTTTGCAATAATTGCCGGCGAAAGTTAAAAGTCCCATGCCAATGAACTGTCAAAACTGATAGAGTCAGGAAAAATTGCGGAACAATTGGTTCCTAACCAAACAGGTCTGGAAAGATGTAAGTAGGACTTTATAGTGACTGAATCATTACTTCTTTTTACCTTCACTACTTTGTCTATGACACCAGTAAATTAGACTAAAAATTAACGAATTGTGTTGCAAGCCAATAACCATCTTTTGTAATTAAATAGTTTTTATAATAAAGCAAGTAGTTTACTTCTAAGTTACCCCCATGTGCGCCTACGGCGTAACATTTGGTGGAGGCGCCGGCCCTCCATTTAAATGGAACACCCGCCAGTACTGCTTTATGTATTTGGAAAGAACTCCTTTTTAGGAATACTCTATCTCCTAATAATAAGGGAGATATGCACAAAAAAGTGTGCCATAAAAGCAATGTGCTAGAAAGAGAATACCGATTCGTTGCTAGGCGCAGTCTTTCTCCAACACGTCGCTCTTATGACACACTGTTTTGCACATATCTCCGTTATTATTAGAGATAGACCCATAAAACCATATATGACCGTATTCGTAAAAAAGAGTTCTTTCCAAATATGTAAAAAATACAGGGTGTCCCATTTAAAAGACTTTATGTCGACGTAGCTTCATTGAGTCACCCTGAAAAAAAATTATTATATGTAACGCAAGTGTAAAAAGAAAAGGAAATTGACGTATTCGAGCGATTTTTTAAAAACTTTACCATTTTCAAAATATGCGTGACTTTAGGGACTCACTGTATAGGAGGACATATTATTCTCTTCGATGGACATGAACTATTGAAATATATGTTGTATTTATTTATAAAAAAGTATATGGTATCAAAAACTTTGAAACTGAATCAAAATATACGTGCGTGCATTTAATAATATATTCTTCCGTATCATGCTGTTCATTGTTAACTTTATACGGAAATTTCAAAATAGTCTAATTAAATTATTAACTTATAACGTAACATTTAATTAAATGCATGTAATGTTTTAGTAATGGTTTTGATATCATTTGCAGTTAAGTTAATTGAAACTGCAAACTGTTGTTACTGAAGCTTGTAATGAAAATAGAAAAATGCTGATACGTAACAAAGAGTGGCATTCAAATTTACTTGTCATATAGTTGGTACACGCATTGTTGGTTTGACAAGAAGTTTAATAATGTATGTAATTAATGTTCATTACTTATATCATTGTTGTCAGATGGTGAAGGTAACAGCTTTTTCGGTTGCACAAGGCATTACATTAAGATATAACGCTCAGCTCCAGTTCTACCACTCTACAATAAAAAGGATTATATACCGGATCTTCGGCAACTAATCTAAAATTATGACGAGACGCTTTCCCAACCGATATTATAAATCCAGAGGAGCAGTGGCGTACATATTACTCTTTTCACACAAAAGTATTAAAGTGGTTACCCGTAAACACCTTCTAATAGTGCTGAAAAAATGGATATAGTTTTCTACAAATGTGTGTAAATGACAGTAATCTAAAAAGAAAATTTTACTTTGGTTCACAGCAGTGTTTCAAAAAAACACAAAGAACAAATTCAATTTGAACAAATTTAAATTCAACTCTTACAAAATAATTTTAAATAAGCTTTCGATGGTATTTCAAATTACTTACAAAACACCTTGTCCAAAATTTTCAAGTAATTTCATATTAAAAACTGATTAATTATCTTCCTTTCAGTATCTTTTTAACACTCTGTCCAGTATCAAAGAACTATACATCTTACCATTATACTGATCTCTTCAATAAATATAATAAATCCATACAGTACCTGAAAACAGAAAAAAATCAATTAGTTGGTATTAGTCACATTGAGTTAAAATAAAATACATGATTTAAAGTTTTAAAAATTAATTGCAAAAAGATAAGAAGGTTGAAATGTTCAGAATATTTCTAATTAAACTTGAGATTGAGTCCACAGCGACATTTTTTTCTGTAAATATAAATGATTAACCTAATTCTTTAACTAGATTGTTGCTGGGTATTTCAATAACCAGTAGAAACAACCAGGAATATAAATAATAGTGATGCGGGTATGCGAGTATCACATCACAGTATATGTAGAGTTTTTCATTTTAATGACTCTCTGTTGATATTAAAATGTGTTTTATAACGAACTCTACAATGGAGATACTATACGTAATTACAAAATTATTGTAATAGTTTTATTGATTATATACATGAAGCAACAAATTACGTCATTGTAAATTTCATTAAGTGAATTGCAAAATGCAATTCATTAACCCATTATTATAACTCAATTCTGCACCAATATTTTTATGAATATTATGAACTGAACCGTGTTCGTTACGTTTTTTAACTTCAATTTTTATCAAAAATAAGAATAGATAATATCGCCTATTTACTTTTGGTACTTAGAATTGTATAAAATATTACTTATTCAGTTTGTGAAATAATTTCATTCAACTTTACACAATGTTAGGTAACTGGAAATTTTATCTTATTATTCAAATGTTATCTCTCAATTCCCAGCATAACTTAATATACCTACGTGCTATAAGCTGCATTTATGCAAGTCCGGTAGATATCTTATTAAATCATTCTTTGAACTAAATTGTGACTGGATCAGTATTTTTAAAATATTCCAATGGACCAGTATAAAATATAGCAAACGCGAATACTCCTTATAAATTTATAGAAAAATCTTCCTTGAATCGATTTGCAGATATTGTTTATAGATAATTTTCCAGTAAGTACAAGTTACTTATTTTAAAAGAATATCAGATAATATCTTAAAATGATTTGTAAGTACAGTACTAATTACTATTTGTTTCAACTTTTAAGCAAGAAAAGAACCGCATGCCATTCATACTAATATTTTACTAATAAGCGGTAAAAGCCGCAGCATTTCTGAACACCCAACCGTAGAAATGGGAAATATTCCGATCCTTATGCGAAAATGTTAATGAAATTCCCAAACACACACATCCACAATAAAATGCCCGGAATCCATGCCTACAACAGTTGCGATCCGGAAGTGGCATATTCGGGCTTGAAAATAGTTGAAAGTCAAAGAGCAGGAGATTGGGCAATAAACTTAATTTCCGATGCAGAGAGCGGACGATTGTAAGCCCAGCACTGTTAACGCTCGAAATCAGTTGGAAATTCAGATTTGCCATAACAATGACAAATCCAACAATCAGACATCTGGTATCTGATTCTCCAGCCCAACTAGTGGCAGATATCCACAACGGCTGGATATTAGTTGCCGAAACAAATGTTCCTACTTGTTCTCTATCTCTGCGGAATACTTATCAACGACCGCTGTTGTGCATTCAGCGTGCAGTCATATTACCATATTGTAAATAAGTCTCATTTGTGAGGAACTATTATTCATCTTAAATTTACATGGCATTCGAGGTACGATGTGAATCGCCTATGAAGGGTAGCCCACCTTATCAATTTACAATGACAAATAACTGCTGACAAAAGACTACAATGCATCTGCTCGCCAACATATATCAGATTGGTAGATAACACATTTGTCCTTGTATATAACAATGCTCAAAGGCGATGCTCACAGATGTATGTTAGATCGAAAGAATAAGGAATACCTACAACGCATATAATTTAAAAAAAACTAATTAGTATACGAGTATAATAATAATAATAAAGTTTATTTACATATAAATATTGATAAAAAATAAATAAAATATAATAAGATACACATAAGATACACTCATATATTGAAAAAACAGATTCTTGCATATGTAATCTTAATCATTTGTTAAGATATAAGATAAACACCATCTATAAGTAAACTCAAAGATCACAGAAGAAGAAAAGTTTTCTTGTAAGTGACCGTTAGGTTTACATATAAGTATGAAATTGATTCTGCCTTATAGTTCAGTAAAATAACGATCTATATCGGAAAAAATTAATAAAGTTTTCAAACTGGTAGAAATGTTAAGTATAGCATAAGTATTATTAAAGTTCCCACCTCTAAGTAGTGTGCTTCATCCCCTAGGACGTTATTTCCACCACCATTTTTAGGTTTTCTATATAATCTCGGGAACGGTGCACTAAAAGGTTAGTGCTTGACGTTAGACCTTCAGAATTAAGGTCAAGCAATAACTTTGTTATTGTTGGAAAGGGGCGCGGTTACCCGCAACACTCAGGGCTTTCGATCCATTGTGCCTGCCGCAAATCGAGAGCTATTGGAAGAGACGCGTGCTTTGTGCATAGGCCACATCAGTTCTAGTGGAAGCTCTCTAATGTCCTGAGGCAGGAGAAATGCTCCGCCTAGGTGTTTGTGTCTCTTGACCATGAGGCAGGCACAGCGACAGAGGATATGTATGGAGTCCGCGACATCGTGTCCATACAACCTGCAACTTCTAGTGTCACTAAAGCCAAAAGTATTAAGGTGCTTGTTGAGGTGTCCGTGACCTGTTAATAGTCCTGTAACAATCCTGATGCTGTTACGACTTAGCGTAAGTATTGATCGAGTTGCGTTCGATCAGGGTTCTTCAATTAAGAGCTTATCGCAGCCCAGCTCCATTCGACCATTCTTCCTCAGATCTCCTTCTGAGATCTTTATCTCTTCTTTCTCTTTATCTCAGATCTCTGAATACTTCAACCTCTTCTATCCTGTGCATTCGCGTCTTCTAGCACTAACCTTATTGAGAGTTCTCTTATTATAAAGTATCCCAAGTATTATATGACAAAATACTGCTTAGCATTATGGAGCGTTCAATAACTCTCCATTATTGACACTACTGTACCTCTCAGGACTAGTATATTATATTTCTTGGACTGTTTTGTGAACACGCTGTATATTAAAATAACTTTTTCAAAAAATCAATATACTAATAATTTCCAATCAGACTGAACACAGTAAAATAAAATTAAAGCGAACTCTATTCGTCGCTTAGAGCTATATATTCTGCAAATCGGGTTTGTACTCATTTTCATGTCTCAGTCGTGCACTGCCTGCTTCGAATAGTAATGAAACTTAATTTGGAAAGAGATTGACGTAAGCAATATATAGCAAAGTCGGAAGTAGATTTTACACATTTGCAATTAAATTGAAATTGATTTAATATTGTTTTTTATTCTCTTCTTTCTCTTAGATTTCGATATTCAAGCGAACAAGAGACAAATTATTATCCTAAACATGTTGATAATTTGTGCAAAGTAAGAAATTAAATGAATAAACTTAGAGTTTATTCAAGTGAAATATATAAACTAAAATTTATTTATTTGGATATGCCGAAAACAACTACTGCACGGGCAATATGTCCAGACTGGCATTGCATTACATCAACATCTCCATGGATGTTGTCAATAGAGGTCGCTGTAATAATATCTGCAGAACAGCAGATCGTTATCTGTCTGTCAATTAGACAATAATTGTCAGACAGGTAATAGCAAAGACCGAAAGAGGGCATTACGGTGTATTTCACCTCGTATTTCACTGTATCTCGCCACTACAAATATATAAACTAAAAGTTGCAATATTGTAACCAATAAGAATAATATATTATTAGGTGTATATATATAGGTATTCTGTAATTAATTATTTAGGTATAATAATTTTTTATATACATTTATTTCTATTTCAAATTTAGTTAGTAGTACAATCTAGGGTTGGCTAGTCGCGCCGCAGTTCAGTACAGGCGTGCAGGTGGTTTGTAGCAGTCTATTTTTTATGTTAGTCCATTCTGTCATTGTCCGTCGTGTCGTCCTGATGTGTCCATATTTAATAATTCTTCTCCGTTGTGTATGTTGTTGGATTCTTGTTAATTTTATTTGTTGTATTTTATTGCAAACATCAATTTTATATTTATTAATATAAGTATGTCAGACGTGCGCAAGGGTAAAAAACGGCGGCGATACGGTGACAAAGTGAATACATTTATCAGCGAATTCCCGGATTTATTCTTTAATGATGTTACAATAATTTATATAGCCAGAGGGACAACCATTTCGGAAGTTCTGGAATAAATACAATCTCCAAGTCGCGCAAGGTTATGTAATTGTACCGGGTTGGCAATTAAAATGGGCTATTACATTTCATTGAATTATATATTCCCAATGCACACTATGGGTAATATTGCTAATTGTATGGATAGCACTGCTAATTGTATGGATAGCACTGACTGCCAAACACTTTTAATTGCCAAAATACTGAAGTGAAATATTTTTTTAATTAAAATATCGGTAAAAATTTGTTTCAAGTTAAAAGGTACAGTTTATTCGGGGTGTCCCAGTGTGAGCGTACAAAAATTTACCAGGGAGTGGACCAGATCAAAATAAGAATAGAATTCTTATTAAAAAAAAATTCTCTGATGCACGCCTAACGATTTAAAGGGTGTTATTTTGGAAAAAAAAAACCACACAATTTTCCGCAATAACTTAAAAACCCTTTCGTAGATTTAGGTAATTTTTGGGTGACGTATACATCTATTAAAGTTCATTAAAACTACATGGTGCTTGTTTAACTCTGACACTTGTGGTGGCATAGGCCTACTCTTCCTTATGATTTTGGTTAACATGGTTAACATAGTTGTTATTATTTCTGGAGGTAATCTTTAAAGTTACAATATGTAATTATTTAAAACCTCAATACATGCCTGCCTGCTTCTATAAATTACAGTTTCTAAGTAACCCCACAAAAGGGGGCCGGGGAGTTGCAAGGGGAAGAGGTTAGTTCCCTTGAATGGACCGACATTCTGACCTACATTAGAAGGTCGGGTAGGTTCGATGAGGGAAGAGGTGATGAAGCTAGGTAGGGACGACAGGGGTAGGCAAAAAGGGTCCGCTTGCGGCCTACTTGCCAGGTCTTGGCCGCCCCACTGCTACTACTACTACTACTACTAACCCCACAAAAAGAAATCAGGAGGAGCTAAATCCGGGGCCTAGGTGGCCAATTAATAATCTCTCCATGGCCAATCCATTCATTAAATGTGTTATTCATCAAATTTTGTACATTACGAACACTGTGTGTTGAACACCCATCATGTTGAAAAATTACTTCATGTAATTTTTCTTCGACGTTTTGGTAGATACCAAAACCCGATTTGGATTTTCTGCTGACTGGGCCATTTCGCCTGAATTCGTTCCCTCATAAATTCACGAAAATTTGTCTTTGCTTCCTTGTCTCTATAAATTTTACGGACTGCTAAAATGTACCAGTTAATTCCAAACATCTTTAATGTTTAATATGAAAATTATAATTTTGCACATTTTAAAGATTACCCGCAGAAAGAATAGTAATTGATAATGAAACATATTTATTCCAATAAGTAAACGCTAGTAATTTAAATTAATTAAAAAGTAAAATAAACTGCTGGTGGGACTTGAACTTGAGAAATCTTGCACTTTTGTTAGAAATCCTGCAGCTTAAACCACTAAGCTACCATGTAATTTACAATTTTGTACGCTGAGACAACTATGTAAACTGTAAGTATTAACTTGAAACCAATTTTTACCAATATTTTAATTAAAAAACCATTTCGATTCACTATATTGGTAATCAGAAGTGTTCGACAGTCAGTACTATAGGTTCCGTTAGCAATATTTCTCATAGTGTGCCTTGGGAACATAAAATTCAATGAAATGTAATAGCCCCAAGGCTTGGTAGCTTTGCCCCACAGTAAAAGGGCAAACCACCAAGGGCGGGTAAAGTACGTTTCTCGGACTCGAATTAGTTTTATATAAAGTTCATTCAGATTCAGTGTTTATTAGTATTGTATCCATTTGTTCTCCTAAGTTTCATAACTAAAATGGCTCTCATTAACTTCAGTCTCAGTTAATTCAGTAATTTGTATTTTTATTTGGTTTACGTTTTTCAATTATATTTCTTTGTTATTAAAAACCCTTTCCTAAAAGTGAAGTGTTTTCATCCAAGAAGTGTATGCCATCATAACATTTTATTACATTAAAAAAATGCTAACAGTGCAAACAAATGGTAAGAATAAAGATGCTCCGTTCCCTATGTACAGCTACCTAGTTAGAGTCCGCTTTATGTATAGTAACCCTTTGAAGGGAAGTTAATACGACCAAGTAATCACTTTACTAAATATCAGAGGCCCTTTTTCACTTTGTAGAAGACGTGTTCGTAAAAAATTACTTAAAAATCCGGGTACAGAGGGTAACGCGCCATCCCGTAAATCCGGAATGATGGTGAATGAGTCACGATAAACCATTCCCTTAATTGAAATAAAAGTGTAGGGGCTTCGGTCATGCAATAAGACTCGCTAGCTCAGACTGCCTCCCTAGAACTTCTGGCTGGGGTGCAGGAACCGCTATCGTCAGACTAAGTGACATCGTAAAGGGCAAATTGCTAAGGGTATATCTGTAAGTAGCTGACTGCCTCGCACGCAGAGATATTGCCGACATTCGTTGCGTTCCATTCTAGCTGTACACACTATAGCCAGGACCGGCTTGGATGTTGATCCCAATACAACAGAATTGACCTTTATAATCGCTATGGTGTCTCTTTTATAATAAATTACTCAGTTATACAAAAAATTTAAAACACTGTTGAAATTCAACGAATAGCAATATTTTTCATATGGTACAACTTATTTCTATTACAAATACCGAGTGTACCAATCATTGACCGATACAGAAAATAAAAGTTCAAGTTAATGACGTAGATGCGACCTAGTAATTGCCTTGAATATATAAGGCATGTATAAGTAGTAAAAATAAAATTTTTTTTACCAAAAACTCAGCATTTTTTGTTTATTGGTATTTTACATTGAAAACAGAAATACCATTTGAGAAGGTATTCACACGTCAGTTGAGGAGTAGGTTAAGTTAGGTTCAAAAGTGAGTGGGCCGAAACCAGACCCTCCACCGCGACCATGTGGTCTATTGTGGCTCACATCTACTTATATTTCACCCAACAGGTCCAGCCTCTTAATGAAGCTGATCACCTAATTGGGTGACAACTTATGCAGATCCTCTGGCAAAAGTTGTCCTTTGCCAAATAATAAGTATCTGATCCTTTCCCCAGCGGGGCACGTGCATAATATGTTTTTATTTATTTTTATTTATTACATAGTGAAATGGGCAGAGGACGAACCTGTAAAGCCCATATTACAAAATAACTGTGTCTTATAATTACAGAAGTATAACAATAGCAGTAAATACAAATACATACATAATCAACATAAAAACCACATATACCACAAGAAAAACGATTATGAAACAGAGAAAAATAAACAATAAATGAGATAATTTGGAGGTTGTAGCGGAATTAACTGTTTCTCAGCCATTGGTCGAGTCTGTTTTTAAAACAAGATACGGACGGAGCACTAACAACATTTTCCGGGAGTCTATTCCAAGTATCGAACACACGGTTAGAAAAGAAGCACTGACGCACAGTTGTCTTAAAGTTCTCTTTCTTGAGTTTGTAATGGTGACGGAGATGTTCATTGTTGTTTAATTTAAGAATATTGCTTTACTCTGGGATCATTTCATGAAGTATTCGATAGGTCAGAATTAGGTCTCCACGAGTCTTACGACTTTCAAAAACAGGCAAATTAGCGATTTGTAGTCTTTGTTCGTACGATGGTCTCACACGGCCAAATGGTAAACGGGTTGCCCGTCGTTGCACTGATTCCAGTTGTTGCACATCGCGCATAAGGGTAGGGTGCCACACCTGTCCACAATATTCCATGATCGGTCTTGTATAAATTGTGAAAAGTTTTGAAAACATTTCTAGAGATACGTTGGTAAAAACTTTATGAAGCAAGAAATTTGATCTGTTTGCACGCCTTGTAACATTTGTTATATGCTGAGACCATGTCAGATCCTTTGTTATTGTCACGCCTAAATCAACATGACTTTCGACAGACACGAGTTCTATATTATTAATGTGATACCTTAAATTTGGGTTTTTTCTACCCATGTGTAAAACAACGCACTTGTCTATATTAAGGGGAAGTAGCCATTCGTTGCACCATTTATGTGTCCTATCTAAATCTTCTTGAAGCTGTTGATATGATTGCAATGGATTGCCGTAAAGTTTTGTGTCATCCGCGTAGCTTGCAAATTTAGATTTCATCGATACTGCCAAGTTCGAAGTATATGCCAGGAAGAGAATAGGTCCCAAGACAGAACCTTGCGGGACACCACTTAAAACAGGATATTTAGGCGAATGTGCGTCACCAACCCGAACAGAAAACTGTCTATTAGAGAGAAAATCTTGTATCCAGTCCAATAGCAATCCTCGCAAACCAAAATGACGCAATTTAAGAATAAGCCTCTGTAGTGGGACACGATCAATTGCTTTGGAAAAATCTAAGTATACTATATCAATTAGTATCTTGTTATCAAAGGAAGAACTCCAGTCATTAGTTGAGATAAGAAGGTTTGTTAGCACTGACCGATTAGGGATAAAACCATGTTGTTCATTAGGTATTATCTTTTCAGATACAAGGAAATTTATAAGTTTCTTTGATATTATGCGTTCCATAATTTTGCCAATGATTGATGTTAAACTAATCGGTCGATAATTAGACGAGCATAGTTTATCTCCTTTTTTATATATAGGGGTAACAGAGGCCAACTTCTAAGCGTCCGGGAGGGTAGAGTTTTGAAAAGAGCTATTCATAATATTTGAAAGAGG
Organism: Pogonocherus hispidulus; assembly: GCA_963924545.1. Lineage (NCBI taxonomy): Eukaryota > Metazoa > Arthropoda > Insecta > Coleoptera > Cerambycidae > Pogonocherus > Pogonocherus hispidulus. Next base: position 84,285,372 of record OZ004693.1, read on the forward strand.
AGTCATTAAGTTATTTTTACATTTTTTGAGGAAGATAATGTGTTGATGTGTGTAATGTGTGATAATGTGTTTGATAAGATGATGTGTTCTGCCGTTTCACCATCTGCCAAGCACAAGCGGCACTCAGCATCTTCTGCTGGGCTGAATTTGTACATATGATATTTTAAACGACAGTGACCGGTATATAGGCCAATTAAAGTTCGTAGGTGCGACCTGCTTAACTCTAAAAGTTTTTTAATTAGTATTTTTGAAGGGTTTATTATAAACGCCTTCGAATGAACTAATCTTGGTAGTTCTTGCCAGTACTGGAGGATTTGCCCCTCAGCCCAGGTCAAGAACGTTACTTTGGCAGTACTCAAGGATATGCCAAGCACTGTTTTTGGTCCGACAAATTCAGAAGCATCACCCTCCCTAGCTAGAGAGTCGCCTGTTAGGTGAAGAGTACAGTGATACATTATCTATCATCATTATTTGTAAAAATTATTCACAGCTTCTGCAACCTTTTTAACTCAGACATTGTTGTTCTTGGGACTTCATTCTCGGTATGTGAAATATCCGATTCACCCAAGTTTTTCCTCCGACTATGACACGTTTTTGAGCCCATTTTTCTATCCAATGAAACTATACCCATTTTTTTATAAATCAAAGTAGCCTTTGGGACATTATAGACTTATAACGCTCGAAAATATCTATATACCATTGAATGAACCTATTGAATAAGTAGTTCAAGGCATAGTTTAATATGAAAAAAGATATTTAGCAATAGGTCAACTGTCCACGTCAATCAGTATATACATTTCAGTAATAAGGCTTAATAAAAACTTTTGAATTTAAATAGTCCAAAGCCAATTATTAGGTGTACATTTTCATTGGATAATTTTGGCGGCTAGTCTTTGACAACAGCATGCTCTAGTTATTGATAACCTGGTTGATCTAGTGATTGAATAAAAATAAAAGATAAAGAAATACTTGTTACTGTAAGTACTATAAGTAAGTATACCTAAGTATATGATACATACTTTTTAAACTAATCATTTATTAGTTTAAATTAAATATATATTTACACATTTACCAACACAGTTAAGAGATGCACTGATGCGCTATTAATTGAACAATTTGGTCAATTACTAGCAAGGTGACAAAATATGTGTACCTAGTAATTGGCCACGCACTTTAGGGTTTTCAAGAGAAATACGTGACGTTTTATGTATATACTTTAGAACTATAGAGTAGTCTCAACTCATTTTTCTGTTTCCAACAGTCAATTCCTGATTGCTTAACGAAAAGTTAAAGCATTTAGACCAAATGAAGCGTTTCCCTTCCGGCGCACATTTGACTGAGCAATTTGACTGAGCATTTTATACATTTGTGAATCTAGGTAGTCAAACAGATGCTTGTAACTCGAAACGGATAATTATATACATATATCAAAAACCAAAATATTCCTCAAACGAAGTGCACATAACCCCTCTGCTGTTTATAAATTTAAGTTTACAGCGTCTCCGGTGCCATATTTGCATTAAAAATTCTTCATTCTACACGATTCACCCTATATTTGCCCCGAACTCTCTAAAACAATTAGGTAGTTGAAAAGTTAGTAAAGGGGAGGTTCAGTCGCGCACTGATATAATCGTATTTTGTAAAATATCTTTAACATCTGTTTTCTCAGGTGAAATAAAACTTTCTTTTAATGAGCGCAGAACAATAAAACCAATTTTAAAATACACTTGGGATATCCAACTTCATAATCGTCTTACTAACTGCATTTGGTGGATTATTGTTTGCAGTTGAACTTTGTCGACTTAAAATAATACTAAAATGTGCTGGACTAGAAGACTAGGACACATTGTTCAGTCTGTCCTTCCATTTGCGGGTAGGAAGTAGTATTTTTTTATACCATTCATCCTACATTTTATGTGTGGTCGATATCTCAACTCTTGAAAAGTTGAGGTAGGGGGGTTACTTCAGGGACGGACTGTATATTAGATTACACCAGAAGATTTTTTTCGGCTAAGCAAAACGGTTGTGTGGAGTTGAACTTTCTCCACTTGATTAAAATAATACTAAATTATGCTGAACTAGAAGACTAGGTTAGATTATACATGGTGTTCCAAAATTGGCCTGCCAAACTTCACTTCCGGATTCTACGTTTAAAATTAAGGAAAAAAGTTTTAATAAACAGAGGTCGAAAAATGTTTCCTAAGGGAGCTACAGGTGCACCTCTGAAGAGGGTTTTTATCGAACAGATATAGAACAATACTGAACAAATCGATCTTTCTCGCATTTCCTATCCAACTATAATAAGAGTGTTTAAAAAATTCTAGAATTTTAGAATTTTAGAATAAATCATGAAAAAATTGGGGTAGTTTTTACCCCACCTCAAATTCACCCACTCCTGAAATTAATTTTTGTAATTGTAATGGCACCGCCTTGTTGAAAATAAAAACTAAAATTTCAACGGTCTATCTTTACAAGTTTTCGAGCTATTCGATAAAAATCGTCTTCAGGGGTGCATCTTTAAGAGGCTGTAACTCCCTTAGGAAACATTTTTCGACCTATCTTTATTAGGTGTAGGTTTATTAACTTTTTTCCTTAATTTTGAACGTAGAATCCAGAAGTAAAGTTTGGCAGGCTAATTTTGGGACACCCTGTATATTATTCGCCACCAGAAGATGTTTTTTCGATTCACAAGTTGCAAAATATTTTTCTCACGGTGACTGAATACCGAGGATATAGAACAGTATGAATAAATTGAAGCAACAATACAGTATTTAGTTAGTTGCGGTATTCACTTTGTGAAATAAATGTAAATGAATTTGGCTAGTCCACCCCTGCAAGCGGCTCGAAATGTGAAATTGTGAAACAAGCTGACGGTTTGTATTATTAATTTTCTAATGAAATGGGATGGCCTGCACAGGAGCGGTCGTCCTCAAGGAGAGATACACCAGTGGCTAGTCGATTCATTTATTTCCCAGGGTTAGGTTGACAGTTTTTGGAAAGCTGGGTATATTTTTTGTGGAGAAAGGTTAATCTGGGCAACGCGGAATATCCTCTGGTGGATTAAATGAATTTGTAAAATATTATGCAAACCTTAATAAATATGGGAAGGGTTATAAATGTGGTGTTTGCGATTTATGCGCTCAGGATTTTACGATTTTTTTATTAGCAGTATATTTTCATTTTTGCAAATATAATAATATTACATGTACAGATACATGAATATTACCCAACAGATTACAAGACCCATTACAGGACAATTTAAAAGAACATAATAAATATACCCAAATTAAGTCATCACCGAAGTTTTTTCAAAACTATTAACAAAAAATAAATCACTCCACCAAGTAAATTAATGTCAAAACACAGTGCAAACCAATAACAAAGAGTACTGATAAGTTAAACAAAATGAAAATATTAATTATAATAGCAATAATTTCAGATACAATCAATCCCTACTAAGCTTTACTATTAAAATCATATCAGCCTTGTTACCTACAGTGAACAACAATTGAAACAATTAGAAACACACAATCCGCGGTTTTACATACAGTGCAGTTACTAAGGAAATAAAAACATCAAAAATTAAAAAAATAGCTTGTGTTGCACACAGAAATATGGCCTAATAGTTTTAAAGTTGTACAATAAATTTCACAGAACATACTAATTTTATTTGCATTACTGTACATAGTATGTTAAGGAGATCGTAATAGGACATTAGTTCTAGATATTAGTAAACTAAATATCTCAACACGTCTAGATGAATATCTCAGAATACGACATCTAAATTCATTAAGGAGACTAGTAGGTACAATCAATTCCATAGTGCAATAATTAATGCAGAAAAAAAACTAAACAGAAAATGTCAGTTGAAATGACTGTATTTCAAATAATTAAAGTAATATTTCAAGATCATAGAAGGATATTCACTGTAAACTTTAAAGTGTAGAAATTTCAGAAATTTTCTTTAAAGGTTTACATAAGAATCCTTTGATTGTTGTAATGTAGATACCAGATTAAAGAGGCATATTCAAGTTTATATCTAATAAATGAATAGTACATAATTTTTAATTCTTGAACTTCCTCAAAAGATTCGACAGTCTCTAGTTACAAACCCAATCATCTTCAATGAGGACGGAACACAGTGATTCATATGCTGAGTAAACGAAAACTTGCAGTCAAAGGTAACACCTATAGATTTTTTACACTTTCGCAGCTTTCTTTTTTGTTTGACAACAATATAATGAACTGAAAAATACTTTAAGCGTTAAAATAACTTTTGCTATTTTATTTACTTGGCTGTAAAGTAACCAGTAACAAGCTTACGTTTAGGCGCGCAAAATTCAAACCATTCCTCCTAGAACAAAAATAGAGTATAGCATTACAACATCATCTAGGTGTATCATAAGGTGTATTAATTAGTATTAGAATAGTGTGTTTACAGCACGTAGCATTGCAAATGTTCTAGATCAATTCACTGTATTAAATTGTAGAAGATTTTCATTTATTCTTGGAAACTGATTATGATTCGCAAAAAAGGCAGAAGAAACGTTCGTAAGAAGTTAGATAATTTATTTCCGAAATTTTAATGGTATAATAAAAAGTGACATTAAACGTAAGATGTGCAAAATAACCAATGCCTGCGGGATCCCCGAATAATAATGCCCTCCCGTAATGCCTTTTAATTAGCACTGTTGATGGCAATTAAAGAAGCGCGGTTTCGGCAGACTGATTACACTGCAGTATGCATCCATCTTCATTACTGGATGGCTGTTTGATAAGACGCCAATTATACTTCCACCAATTTACTTCTCGACTTAATCTTCTCTTCCAGCTAACACTCCTTGGGTAACGCCCTGGATTAAATTATTTTAGTGGAGCGGAAACACAGAGCCCATTGTTGAAATGGCAAGGTGAACTTTTCTATTTCTTGACTATGGCGGTTGTTACTGAAAGTTCGTGTTACACTTGCTAAAATTTACCGCCTTAACAATCTACTGAACCCAATCTTGGTAAACATAGGATCTTTATACCGGGATATCAAAAATTATCTTGGTCAAGGGTGGTTGTGGAATGTAAAACGTGTGTCTTACTTTAAATTTGAAATAATTATGTCACTGTCACACTGACATCATCAATAACCTACAAATTTCATACCTATTTATTTCAGTTGTAAAACAATAATGAACTACAAATTATGAAACAACGGTTTTAGTAACAAGAAAAACTAAATTACAGTAATTGTTGGAAATGTCCCCCGTTTTGTTCGATGCACAAGTTGACGCGCCTCCTCATGCTGTGAAAAGCGTTTTGCAGCATTTCTGGCGTTATGATTGCACATTGCTGAACAATTCTTTGTTCCAGTTCTTGCAAATTATTTACCGGAGTTGCGAAAATCTTGTTTTTTAAGTAAGGAAATATAAAATAGTCCATAATTGTCAAACAAGGTGATCTCGGAGGAAACTCAACTTCTGTATGCAAACTTATCAGCCGGTCATCAAAAAACTCGCGGAGGAAAGCAATATTTTCTCGTGTAGTGTGTGCTGTTGCACCGTCATGCTGGAAATAACCATACCGAAGTTCATAATCGTTTAACTGTTGCACAAATTCAGCCAAAATGTTGTGTCTGTACCTTTCTGCGTTGACGGTGAAATCGAAAAAAATTGGCCCAATTATTCTTATGCGAGAAACTGCCATCCAAACACCAATTTTTTGAGCATGTAGTGGCGATTCAGTAAAAACATGAGGGTTATCATTGCTCCACATTCGCATATTTTGAGAATTGATGTATCCCGAAAGGTGGAACACGCTTCGTCAGAAAAAAAAGTTAAGTCCAGAAGATCGTCATTCATTAAATTATTGACAAGCCAATGGCAGTAAGCAAGGCGTCTGGGGTGGACTGCGGGCAGAAGAGCTTGATGTGCTTGCATCTTATATGGATGCATGTTCAAATCTTTTTTTAAAATCTTATGACATGTTCCATAAGAATGTCCAATTTCCTGAGAAAGACGTTTCAAAGGTTTTGCAGGCTCCTCTTCCATACGTTGACGGACGTCATTGACAACTTCTTCTGTACGAACTCTTGGTCTACCAGCACCTTTTTTATGAGTCACACAACCAGTTTCGCGAAACACTTCAACACAATTTGTAAGGCACGCATAAAAATTGTCCGGTAATATTGCCGTTGGTAAAATCAAACGTTGACTACTGCCAATTTCCATTAACTAGCGCACCCGTTCGAAATTAGGCTTCAATCATGAAAATTTTGTGCTGTGTGGTAAGAGGCATGATTAAAAAACTGGATTAGAAAATTTCAGCACAATGACTTGACAGATTCTGACACAACAAAACATATTCAAAAATTTAAAGTAAGACACACGTTTTACATTCCACAACCATCCTTGACCAAGATAATTTTTGATATCCCGGTAAATGTATAGAAGAAAGATCAAGATAAATGGTGAGCATTATTTGTCATCAAATCATTTTAGTATTATACTTTTACTAGACTAAGAAGAACTAAAGAGTGATATCTTTAGAGCAAAGTTGGGACTATAACCCAACTGTCAATGTAGTAGAGAAAACTGTGGAGTAAGTAATAATCGTCAGAGTTAATCAAATAATGTATGCAATGAAAGCGACAGTAGCATCAGAATATGGAACGATTCGAAGGATGATTTTGAGGAAAAAACTTAAGGAATAGGATATCGGATACGGACTTTTCAAATTATCTTCTTTTAATATAATCTTTGCGTTCTTCGATCTGAATATTTAGAGGGCTTAATGTTTCACCCACATAATGTTTATTACACTCACATGGTACACTGTAAATGCAGTATTTTGAATTTTATAAATAATTTTTTGGCCGAGTCTTTGATAAAATTGTCCGTAAAGTATTACCCGTTTGAAAAACCGTTGTAAGTTCGAACATATTACCAATTCTTCGTAATCTTTCAGATAGACCAAGCATATATGGAATTTTTAAGGTATACGAAATTTTACATTGTTTTCTTTGGTTGTTTTTCTTATTTTCAGTGCTTTCATATGTTCTATCAACAAAACTTTCGGGATACTGATTATTAATTAACACAGTTTTAGTAAATCCTAATTCAATTGTTAAAATTTCGTCTTTGGAAGATATTAATTTTGCCCTATCGTACAAAACATTTAACAACACCTTTCTTTATGGCAATATTATGATTTGAATTAAAATGTAAATATCTATTTGTTTGAGTAGGTTTCCTGAAAACACATGTTTCACATGTGTTACTGACCTTTTTAATTAAAACATCGAAGAAAGATAAAGTGCTATCTTTTTCTATTTTAAATTTAATTGATCGTTCTTTGCAATTGATATAGTTCAGAAAATTATTTAATTCTTCAATTTCATAAGGCCAAATAGCAAAAATATCATCTACATATCTCCTATAAATATATTACTAAGAATAGGAGATAATGAAAAACCCATAGCCATACCAAAATCTTGTTGATAGAAGTAATGTTTTAATTGAAAATACGTTGTTTTAATACAAACATTAATTAATTCTATTATTGTGTCTATTTTTTAAATTGGTGTCAAATATTTTTACAGTATTCAATGTTTTATCTACTGAAACATTTGTGAAAGGCTGACTACGTCAAACTTACCATTAAATGATGTGTGTTAAAATTAATTAATGAAAGTTTTTCCAAAAAATGTTTACTATTTTTGATATATGGCTCAGAATTCCCAGATAATGGTTTAAGGATTTCTAGGTATTTTGCTAGTTTACTACAAGGTGAATTGATTGAACTAACAATTACTGGTCTCAAAGGAATATCGGGTTTATGAATCTTTGAGAACTCATAAAAATGTGGAGGTTTGCTGTAATATGGAGTTAACAGTTTTCTTTAAACATAGAAAGTATAAATATCGTACTTCCCATGGAAGTAGATAAACAAAATAAATTACAAACTGTCATACTACTCTGTACGTCAGTCAAACTTAAAGTTTTGTTAACGAAAACAGATAAGTTTTCGAAACGTAAACATTGTCAAGTGATGCGTTTATTATTACATAATATTGATCTGCTTTTTAGTGTGAAATTTCTTGATTAGGCAAACATATTTTTGAAAAAAAAAACAATCTTTGACTGATCCGTCGGCGCAGAGGTTGATTATTAGTTTTTGTATTTTTCAGTGGTGGCATAATTGATACTGATATTCTTATATAGCTAGTAGAAAAAACAAAGTTTAGCCTTAAGACAGTGAAAGTATAGTTTCTAAATGATAACCGTATGTTGTAACTATCACTTCAACAATACAATCCCACCTCTAATAGAAGATCCCGATACTTAATCAATTGCAGTAATACTCAAATAGCATAGCAATTGTATTCAACTAGACCACCATCCTTGTATAGCATCACACTATTGAAGTGGGGAACAATGAAACAGAAAATATTTCTAAATGAACAAGTAGAACTCAAACAAAGGATGCCGTCCTCTTTTTAAAGAATGACAATTTATAAACCAATTTATATTTTCAACCTCACATGAACACAATGGGAGTAACGATAAAGCGTGCCCGATTCACAGGGTTGTTTGTTACATTTTAGTAGAGTGTTGGGACAATGAGAGATCCAATCATATTTTTTGTGGATGTGTAAACAATGAATAAAATAAAATTTATGTGTTTGCACAACGTAATTACTTTTTATACTGAAACTTATAATTTACAATTTGAGTGCTCTTTTATTTGGGAATTTCTGAACTGCTCCGATGAAATCAATAATACTAATTTTCTTATTTTCTACTTCATCTTCCGTTTTTCGGGGAGTGGGTAATTCTTTGTGCAGAGAGTACGAACAAAGCGTTATCATTTATTTTAGATGTAATCATGTACGTGGCGACGTCCCACAAATTTCAAGATGTAGCGTATATCAAGCCAAGAGAGACTACTTCAATTTCAGAACTATAAGTGAAAGAATACAGAATACAGATTTTCTTCTAAAATTCAATGCAGAGGACATGTAATCCTGTATAACAGTTTTTAGTTTAAAATATATGAGTACTTAGGCATTTTATATTATCATATTTAAAACGATAAGGAAAATAGCATAGACAAATAAAATATTGATAAATTATTAGATATTATGCCAGTATCAATCAGTACTGAATGGGTCCTTTCCGCAGAGTAGTTGTTTTCGATATCCCCTTTGGAGTAGTAATGAGGTTGCATACTTAAGTTATAACAAGGAAAACAACTTCTTTATTTCAAAAGGTTTAAATAATTTTATTTATTCTACATCTTAGTGTTCCTTATATGTTGAAATATATAAATATATACAGTGTGTTTCAAATTGGATGCAATAACATTGAAAACGTTTAGAGATAGAGACTATGTTAAATTAGGCTCAACTACGTAATTTGGTGAACAATAAAATGATTCAGAAAATCAAGGCAAACATGATAAGTTTTTAAAATATTTACAAGAAAGAGAAATTTTGACATTGATTTTTACTCGTCAGTTCAGTTAAGTAACATGCTACAGTTTGATCACGTTTTGAACGACAAAAAACTTCATCAGATTCATCTGCAGCTGCCTGTATGTATTAAGAAAAAAATATCGTAAGAATAACAAATTATTAACAATAAGTTAACAGTTAACAAATACAACAAAAAATTAAAGATAATAATGACAGTTAATGGAACAATAAACAAATTACAGCATATTATAGATTATTGACTCACAAGGAAAAATGCTGCGGGGTGACGTAAAAGTATTAATTATTATTAAGTATTAGAAAAAGTGAAGTTGATGGTGGCTTTGAAAAGATGAACCTGTTAAAGAAACTGTTCTTTAAACTTAGAAAAATTGTTTGTGTCATTCTATAGAGCGTAAACAATTGCCATGAGAAAGTATTATTGTCTCTCAGTAGCTCTTAAAACAGATCCAAAAAATTTCACAAAAACGAATTTCCAAAAGTGTATTTATTAAAATATTTAAAAATTACCCCAATTTAACCTATTTTCTATCTCTAACGGTTTATATGATACTAATTTCATTGCATCCATTTTGAAATATACTGTATGTAACAGGTGCAAGCATATTACATGCATTTCGAGTCTGTATAGAATATAGAGGGTGTGCCTGAAACATATGGGCTAGAGAATAAATTATAAGTTATTCATGGTAACGTATCTATTGAAGTAACCTTACATATTATACAGTGTTATTCAGAACTTATCCATAATAAAATTTGGGGATGTTCAACATACATGTACAAATGTAGCAGTGCAAAAAAAAATTTTTGGCGGGTTCTGAAAACTATTTAAAAATTTTTCATTGTACGCCGCTAGATACTGGTCCACTGTAATGGAGTGTGACCTTGGGACTGACAATGCAAACTGGCTAGAACGAAAAAAACTTCGGAAGTTCTGAGAGTATACCGACACCCGGCACAAAAAAGATTTGCAGCGTTTTTACTTTAAAATAAACTTAAAGATAGATAGATCTGACCAAAGTGACGTGTCTTTAAAATTAATAAAATTTTGTTACACTAATTTTGAAGAATTGCGCTACTTGATTACTAGGTATTAGAAACATGAAATTTATAAAAAATTTGCACATACCTTGTTACAAAAGCTGTCCGAAAAGCGGTGTTGGAAGTGATTTCGTTGAATTGCGTCCAGATTTTCGAGTGCCCAAACGTGTGTATTGTGAATGTTCTGTATTCCATTTCGAGTAAACAAAGCTTCATCTGTAACTAGTACATCAGCAGTAAATTGGGGATTTTCAGCATTTTGCTACAACAACCACTCACAAAACCTAACTCGTAATCGATAATCCGTTGGTAACAGTGCTTGGACACGCTGGATATGATACGGATAAAACTGAACTTCGTGTAGTAAGCGCCACACCGTTGATTGGGATACCTCAGGCACCTGCCTAGCGATGTGATTTGTACTTATTCGCGGATTTTCACGGGCCAGATTCAATACTTGTTCTTCAGCTGCTAAAATACGTTGTGGTCGTCCCGCGCCACCATCTCGTCCTGGATTTGCACGTAAATTACCAGTATCACGGCCAAGTTGCACCACTGTCTGGTAAAAGTTGCATAATTTGGCGTATGTCGATTGGGAAATCGTTCTGCCTACTAGCGCAAAGCTGCAAATGAATTTTGTCCAACTTCGCCATAAATAAGAATCATGTCCATTAACTCAGCATTACTGCACACATGAGCCATTTTGAAAATTTTACAGTTTAACACTCCTAAGATAAATAAAACACCCGCACTGCGAGAGCCACACACACAGACTGACGACTCATAGACAATAGAGATATTATCCCTACTCCAACTTTATTCGGTCGGTTTAAACCAGGCGTTCCAGACAAAAACGTATTTACTTTTTTTATTACATTCTTAGGAATGTGGTAGAAAAGTATCAGATGTGTTGAAGTACAGTTGCCCAGCTACGTAGTCCTTTATAATGGTATAACTTTAAACATTGTTTACGGGAAATCCTAAGCTTTTTATTATAAATTTTTTTGGTGATATCGATTTCTTATTTGAGGATGCACATATCCTCAAAGTTTTAGAAATAAGTTCTGAATAACCCTGTATACAAACTGGTACCTTCAAGGCCCTAAAGCTTAGTCAAAAAAATAGTATTCTTTCTATTCCTATGAAGTGTGGTTTGCGTCTACAGGTTAATTCAACTGGCTGCCCCAAGAAAAAGTCACCCATATTTTTTTGGTCCTTTATCCAATTTATTTCTTGTTTCCAAGAATATTATTTTTCTTCCATTGTAAACGGTAAGGTTTATAAAAAAATACTTCTAATGTAAAACTTTTCTGTTCATTATCTCCGTCTATTTACCCCATCAGCCTCGCAGTGGCCTAGAGCGTGTCTTGGCAGCACTTCTCAGTCACACTGCCTATTATGGTCTGGGTTCGAGACCCTGCTTCGGCACTGGCAATGTCGGTTCGTACGGGGTGTTTTTCTGCGTTTTTAACCCTTCCAGACAGCGTTTTGCTTTGGATTTGAGGGTTGTCTGATTTGTGTGAAACTTATGTGGAGTTTTATAATCTCTCTCACTCTCTCTGAGAGAAATATTGATATCAATAATCATTGATATCTAATGATTTCTTTTTAAAACCGATAAAAACTCAAGATTAACATTGCAAAGAATTGTTTTATTATTATTGCAACTATACATTTGTGGCATGAGTCTAGATTTTCTTGACGGTTTGGTATAATATTCAATAACATTTCTGAAATACGCAGAAAATTTGTTGGTAAACATTATTGATGCTTTTGGTGAACGGTTTTATCTTCTTATTCCTTTTCACACCAATATTCAGGAGACAGTGATTACCAGGAGTAGCCTGAGCAAATGTTCATCCATTTTAAAAAAATATTATTGTAATTATTGTCTATTTAAGATGCCTCATTTATTGTTTGTTGTATATTTAATTATAATGATAGATTTAATAAGCCCTTTTAATAAAAATAGATTTCTCAGTGTAGTTTATAAACAGAATATATGAAAATATTTAAAACTAATTTAAATTACCAAGTTAAAATTAATAATATCAATATACCGTTACTCACTATTTCATTGTCGACCTAATCATGTTTTTATTAAATACATATAGCTGTATATTATATGGAAATACAGTTTTGAGGTTTTATGAATTGTGGATATATGGATGTATAATAAGCTGCATATATATAATAAATAATATTAAGTTATTTATGCATAATGTCAACAATCAGGGATATATACAAATAAATTATTATTTAATTTACCACTCTCGATGGGGAGAATAGCTGAATTTGTTACCAATATAAAAATAAATATAAATAAACAAAAGTGCTGATACCGGACAACCGCGAATAAAATTGTTTTACATTTATATTCTATTACGACACTGTATATGTATACATGAATACATTAATTAGCTGTACAATATTTTTTATTAATACGTTATCTGCTACATTTTGATTACATAAAAAATTACAAAAATAAATTTTTTAGTGTGATTTTCCGTGTCAAAACACGTAAAATAGTATTACAATGTATTATTCAATCTGATAAAATATAAACTTTGCCTAAAGACTCGGTGTGCAAATTTCACTCGCGTGCGGTAAAAACTTAACCATAAATAATAATTTGTAATGAAAAGTAGATACTTATTTATAGGGTTGGCAGAAATGCGCCGCGGGACATAAGCGTACGCATCATAATAAGCGTAATAAAAGAAATATAAGTAGTAACAAAAGCAATACACTGTAAGATTCGGCTGTGGTGATTCCGGAATACCGGGGCATTTGCAGCTGTGCAATGGGCGAAGACGTTTAGGAGATTTAAGAATAATTAATAATTAATAATTGAAACTTTATCAATTCCAATTGGTATAGTTAAAATAAATAAATACGCAGGCAGCTTAAGGAACAAGAACTATAATCATTGTAAAATACATAGCTAGTTTAAGTAATTACAAAACTAAGTACGTCCCTCGCTGAATAAAAAATCTGCGGGATGCACAATAGGCCCAGATGTGGCCGCTGTGCTTTGGGACTCACATAGAGGAACCTACCCGCAGGAGAAAGAGAAAGAAGAAGAGGTACGTCCCTGTTTTCCTGATTTCTTATACTTTTAAATGCTTGTGTAAAAATTGTTTGAAGTTGTAGCCAAAGATGGCTTTGATTTTATCATTAGGCCCTTGCATCGAATCCAACAGAAATGTGGTAAATGAGCTGATACAAATGTTTGGCTGTCACTACAATTTTTACATTTTCTGTTCCTAAATGAATGCCCCATATTTTGTACTAACCCTATATTAAGAATCAGAAAGCACTAAAGACTAGGACTGACAACAAAAACAACACCTTGAATACAATTAAATATCTCGCACTTGAGTATCTCGCAACTTGGAAGATACTGTATATATTCAGGTCGAGAGAAATGTAAACTACTTTTTACTTGGTAAATAGAGACCAACTGAGGACCATTGCTGGTAAGTTTGAAGCATCTACCTGTTTTTATGTTCTTTCTTTTGAGCACATTTATAATACACCTACCTTACATAATACCGTTGAGATAATTTATAAAATCCAGACAAGAAATCAATTTCTATAAAAAATTGTTAAACGAAAGGGGAAATTGCTTTGAGTCTGTCAGCTTCAGAACATCTAGACGTTCCTTTTCAGTTATATTTGCTTTTATATAAGGTTTATCTCCTTTCAGACACAGTCATAATTAAAGCAAAGGTATTCCTGGAAGTTCTTAAATGATTATTGAGATCGAGTTTAGAGCATTTGATATTAAGCGCAATAAGTAAGTAACTTTTCTGCGAAAAACATAAAGAATATGCTTTTTAAAGTAAAAAAAGATAAAATTCTAATATATCGCAGAAAATTAAATAAACTATTCATGTAATTAGTGAGAATGGCAAATTTTTTTCATCATTTTTAGTAGACTGCATCTCGGAAATGCTGTTTTAACAAAAAAAAATATTATAAATAAAAAATGGTTGTAATAGTTCGAGGCTTGAACAACCAGCTGTGCTGAATTATAAAAAAAATTGTGTTATACGAGGTGTAAAAAAGTGCAAAAATGCAAGATTGTCAAATTTTTAACTATCAGCATCAATTCCTAATGACGTTGAATGCCTTTAGTGAAATTCTCTGGATTGGAATTCTCTGTTACAATACAAATATTTTGTATCGTATTAGTGTTTTGATCAGTCGTTAGTTTCTCTTTGGCAAAACTAAATTAAAAATTCTACCCCCGTTTAGTTCTTCTAGCTCGAGGATTTGCTTTCTACTTTCTTAATCATTTCAGTAGTATGGAAACATACCCAAAAAAATAATATATCTAGACGATGCCTAGTAATTTCCTAACACCTTCAATCGTTATTATAACTTTATTGCTAATTTCCTATATCAAACTACTGAGCTAATTCATCAGTGGAAGTATATTATGACACACAACTAAGTATAAACAGTAAATATACTACAGACATGAAACGGCAATGTGAGAAGGAAATCTTGGAAATTAAAATTAGACACAATAAACTCAACTCTGCTATTACGCATTCCTACAATATTCAAGATCAAGAGACTCTCATAACTGACAAAGAAACGTTATAAATTTAGAGATGAAGGAACGGGGTAGTTTAATAACACCCTGACTGGAGAACATAATAAAAACTATTAAGCAAAATTAGAAGCGGAGCTATCAAGAAGTGTCAGCATCCGTAGATGATATCTCGCTGATGAGTATAGCGGGAGGGGCAAATGAGGACTCAGCCAGTGTATAAGTAATAGCCAGCAGGAAGCTGGCAGCGATCTCCAGCTATGTCTCATTATCCCGGTCATTCAGGAACTGCCACTCGTTAACTGTCCCTCGTTACAAGATCCCGATAAGAATGTGTACCTAGTGAATAGGAGTTTTTATTAACTTCTCGTCATGCAAACCACTTCCTTAATGTTATTCCTACTTTAACAACCTTTCCCTGGTTTACTCGATAATTCTATCCTTAATAGGAGTTTTCCATTTACGCTTGTTAAAGTCCAAGAAAGAATGGTTTCTTTATATATTTTTTTTTCAAAAGACAAATTTTAATTTAATTGTAATAATAACAAACTGTAAGAGATACGAAAGTTTAAATGGGGGCAAAGTTACGTAATCAGGGGACCAACATAATACTTAAACAAATCAAGGCTAACTTGATTAGGTTTTCAAATATTTGAGAAAACCAAATGCTGACAATTGGTTTTTTTTTGCAGCCTTATTTGAGCAAATATTGAAACTGAAGAGCACTTCCTCAAAACAACTTTTTGTCTTCAATTAGCCAGGATATTTAGATTTTCAATGTTATGTTTCGTTTTTCCAGAACCATCATCAACTTCATTATTTTTAAATACGCATCTGGAGTTTCGAAACCATAATTTGCAAGTTTCCTTTACTCTTAAGAACATGCTATCCCAGAATAATTTATATATTCAGAGGTTCCGATAAAAAAAATACTTCTTCCATGTTTCCATTCCCAACTTTACAATTTTCTTATCAACGTACCCACTTTTTGATCATTTATCATACACATAAATGTGGATGTTACTAAATATAATAAGGCCCTTAAATTTTGATGTGTTATACATTCTACACCAACGAAGTTTCCTGAAAAATGGATATGAGATGGTTGGGTAGTCGAATGGCCTGCAAGAGCACCAGATTTATTTCCACTAGATTGCTTTTTGTGGGAAACCCTAAAAAATAGGGTATACAAAAACATACTCAACAACGTAGAGGAGCTGAGGACAAATATTCCCAATTCTCGGCATATACAGACCCCCGTAAATCTCGTGCGTTACTTAGTATAGCCACCGTAGGAGGCGAGAATTCGAGTGAAGTCGAATGTCTTTGGGTCGACACAGTGCAACCCGGCGTGATATAAATTATATTTGCCGGTTAATATTTAATAAGTATCGGTTCCAAGACATAAATATTTTACAGTATATCTATTCCTCATTTTAATCACAAGGATTCGTCAGAAAATCTGAAACCTGTGCGCAGGAGAGGACGGACTGTTATTATTCAGTAGGCTGCGTTTACGTCTCGAGAAGGACTTATGTTGTTAAGCACTAAGCACCATTCAGTGGTGGAATGAGGAAAACCTAGGAAACTTCATTTGATGGGAGAGTAGTATTCCCATCTTTCCATCTCAAGCACCCATGCCTAGATGGCTGCCAACGCATTTCTGCGAACAGGCCTTCAAATACACGAGTGGATTATTTAATTAAAATTTTCCAGCGGATGGGAATTTGAACACACGCCTCTAGGTTAACTGACCGACACACTAATAAATTGTGAGTTACCGAATCGACCAATATGTATTAATTATTATTATTATAGTAAACATATCTGCATCTAAAATTATAGAAGGTTTAACTCCTAGCTAATGAGGTTTTCCAGGTTTCCCCCATTCCAGCACTGAATGGTGGTTAAGGCCTACCAACCTAAGTAACTATCGGGCTAATCCTTGTGATTAGAATGAGGGGTAGAGATATTATTATTATTATAATGATTCATCCTATCATGATGGGTAAGAAATGTATTTTTTCCTTGAATTGATCATTTGAAATAATAGAAACCTTTCTATAAAATTTTATGTGGAGATTGTATATGTTATACTAAGTATATTGTTTTAAATAAAATTTAGATGGTGATGGTCCATGTAACACTAAAGAATATCTTTATTAGTACAATTATATCCTTTGAAATCATTCCACAGTCGTGAATTGTTCCTTCCTAGAATTGAGCCTAGTTATTTCAATAAAGATGATTTTCCTGTTCTAAGAGATTAACCATACTTTTTCAGAAGGATCAATGCCCAATTACGCTTTATCCGAGTGCTTTGTGTATAAGTGGCTTCAGTAGTCATATTGCAATTTCAAGGAATCATGGTTACCCGCTGGTAAATTTCAGGAATACCCTTTATAAACGTTCATGACAAGAGCAAGCATTTCTCTTTATTTGTTTAACTCGTATGACTGCAATTTTTGCAGAGAATTAAACACAAATGTTTTTAAGCTTTAAATGCTGCCGTCATAAATGCAGAAAGCAATTTATTTAGATAATTAATTCCCGGCTACGAGGCAAGTTAATTTAAATTTAACTTTTCCTCGGAAGCACTTGCTCCAACTAAAATGAATACAAGTGTACAAAGTAAGACAGACGTTTTCTTTTATTACTGTAATTAAGTTAATTTTACAACCGCTTAGAATAAGTCACAAACCAACAATCCGTTCTTAATCCTACCGTGGAAAAGCTCTTCCGCGTTTTCTTATCCGCTACCGCCAGAAGCACTGTGTCACAGCGATGAGCCTCTCAGAGTCTAAGCAGGGAAGCCAGCCAGCCAAATATTTACTTAATTTCACACAATAATGAGCGGCCTAATACCGAGCACCATTTTCTCGAAAAGTGTGTTACACTGAGAGAAGTGTTATAACATAATCCAGAAACAACGATAGGTACCAAAGATATGTCCGCTTGACAGTAAAGTTTGTGCAAATCGGATCTACTACGGCTGACCACTTTGGTTTGCAGCCATAAGCGTATCTATGGGGCATTTGAAGGTGGGATTTTTTATATGGAAATCCTGAAGCATTTTTAGGTAATTACAGATTTTTATCACATTTATCAGATAATTATAGATTTGTAGAAATTCTGGGCTGCTCTGCCGTGGTCGATGCTTAATTGCAGAAGTTCCGCTGTACTTAACAGATGGCACCTTCAGTGCTTCTCGTATGATGATGCCATCTGTTAAGAAACGTTAGCAATTAAGCATCGATCCCGGTAGAACAGTCCAAAGGTTCTACAGATTTCGTCTGACAGCGGCAATGAAAGCCTACGAACTGTTGTAATTACATATTCATTTGTATTAGATAATATTATAATAAAAAAATAAATATAAAGCCGCATTGTTCGGTTGGCGAAACGCGCGTCGAGTGCAGTACAGTGTTTTAGTGTTCAATGGAAAATTATCATATGACGTGATCGAGATTAAATAGTCTTCAAAATAGAAAAATGTGCTACCTTGAACAACAGTTGCGATGTAAGCAACTAAACGATACTTAATACAAATTTGAAATTTTCGTAAAAAAGCAACATTATGTAATAGTAATTCTTTGACAATATAGAATTTTGGAAAAAATTTCAATGCGATATGCCTATTTATTAATCAGTTGCAAACTATTTATAAAGTGCTGTTGTTAAGCTACGCATAATACTATACGAGTACTTTGAATCTCCATTTTCAAAACATCTGTTTTGCCGTTCATTATTATTTTGCAGAATTTAAGGATGAATTTTTGACTTAAATTATACCCAAATCTGCGTATATTACTTTTTAGCATTAATTCAGGACCGGTTGCATTACCAATTCAACAGAGTAGATAGTTTAAAAACTAGAACACACGGGTAAATAGTCAAATCCGGATGATCTGTTCCCAACATGGCAACTTAAATTCAGTACCATGCTGTTTGGTAGCGTGTTAATCAGTACATCCTCTAATTACTTTTCATCCAACTAGAGAAATGTAAATAATGCCATTGTTTCGTGCAATTCGACATCGATTGTTTGATTTAGACTGGTTGAACCCCCTAATTCTATTCTATAATTGAATTATATTTGCAGCTCTAATTAGCAAATTCTGTTGGGAACATAAATGAAATTTGTAATTTTAATTAGGCCCTTGTCCTGTGATTACTGCAGGTGTTATGAAAGGGATTATATTAAATCGGAACTCGGACTCTAGTTGTTAAAACGTAATTTTTACATTTAAACATCAGATATAGATAAGCCGATATGTATATGTATTCTTGCTATCCTAGCTTATAAGTATATTTGATTGCCAATTTACAGATCGCCAATTCATTAAAAAAACTGTCACGTGGAACTAAGGCTTTTATCTCTACATCTAAAAATCAAGACCCTAGAATTTAGGTATCTACTCCATAATAAATATAAACAAAATAACTATAGACAAGGCTATTGAACCACAGTCGAGGGGTTCTTAACCATCTGGTGGGAATCCTAACTGGGCACTGCAGACTTAGGAGATGTATTCAGAATGTGTGGAGGTGGAAGATACACCTCTTCAGTTTTTGGGACAATGTGGGGCATTCGGGAGACTGAGACATGATGCCCGTGGTGCCGTGGTGGAGTTGTACATAGAGGAGGTAGAGTCTTTCACATCGACCCAAATCCTGACAAGGAGGATCATCAACCACACCCTTCAGTACTACGACTAATAGACCAGGCAAATCTTATTTTTTCAATGAGGTTTAAGGGGACATTTATTTTCCAATGGGAATCGATAGGTTTTATGTTCAAGAACAAATATATAAAAATCCCAAAAAATCCGTTGTGAGCTAAAAATGTCATCTTGAAAAAACATGGCCGCCCCTTCAAATTTTTGAAAATGAAATATCTTCTTATCCCTTGGAGCAATTTTAACATTTTTTTTTATTTTTACAGGATTTTAAGCTTAAAACATTAGAAAAAAATGACATTTTAATTTAGATATAACCAAGAATATATATTTCCTAACAAAAAACTAAAAAGGAAACGATTTTTTTTAATTTTTTTTGACTTCAACTATCACTAACTAACTTTACATTCTAGTTAACTACAAAAACGCAGTCATTTAAAAGATCCTCGTACATATACATTTTTTTTGGTAGTCATTTACAGTCACGATATACAGATATAAGATAGAATGTTGTGCGAAGTGGGCGATCCTTAACATGACGCGTTACGTCACTCAGAGAGTGCTTTTCGTTACGGGGATACGCATTTTGTGCGCTTTTTTTTCGTCTGTAACGTGATTATTTTTACAGTTACAAAAAAAAATCTCAAATAAAAGATGTTTGTTATGGTTTGTTTTATAACTTAAAAATATAAAATGTTTCAATTTCGCGAAGCTGAGCTGTTAAACACATTATTCTTACTGTCAAATTTGTTCCTCTAAGGTTTTCGCCACGAATTTCGGGAGAACTGTTACAATATAGAGTAAAATTATGTACATACACTATTTTGTAGAACACAAAATATACTACAAGAAAGACTATGGGAGGATATTATATGCACAAATATAAACACAACACAAGTTTTAAAAATGTGGGGTTTTATTAATACAGTCAAAATTTTATTCTTTTTTTTTCCTAACCAGTTTAACTTATTTACTTTTTATAGATATATCAATAGATATATAATGCTTGCATAAAATCAAACAATCTCCAAGTAAAAGGTATCCTTATCTAACCAAAACCTTACGTTTAAAGGATTGGAAAGTAAAGACCATACATATCAAATATGCCAAAATGATGGCTTACCCAAATTTTAAAAAATATTTACATATGCTAGTTTATTATTGTCCATAGCATTCGGACTGTTATATTTAAAATACCTCATAATCTTAAATTTACCGATATTTAATTTTAAATAACTTTAATTAGACAAGTTCACCAATTTATTTATTTGTTAATATTTTCCTGGATTGTTACACCGTTCTTGACAGTATTTACGAAATACGCAATTTAAAGTATACAATGTTCATAATAATACAACACATAATTAGAAAGTATGATGATCCAATTCCAGTCCTTTAAACTTAAGGTTTGGGTGAAAACACTATTTTTTTTTATAAAAACATACAAATCGGAAATAGAGACTCATGATTTTTAAATCACTCTATGGAAGGATTAATTAAGAGTCAAATAATAAAGAAACGATGAACATAGATGCAAATATAATATAATAATTCATCATATAAAGGAAGTATACATGCCTATACTTTTATTAATTTTCAAATTTCCTTGGACAAATTACGGCAGTACATTTTCGAAATTTTTTAACAGGGAAGGCACTACATAGGCATAAAGCAAAGCAAGTTTTTTATTGAAATGTGTTTACAAATTCCACTACGTTTGTGCAGTTACATTAAACATCCCCTATTGACAAAATCAGTGAACAAAAATGGTTAACAGATCCTGTCGTTCAGCGTAATGATTATAAAGGATAATGTACACCGAACGTGTGTATGCTTTGCAGGTATTGTTTTAAAAAATCAAATTCGATTCGACATATTTTTATGATACTATTGTTCATCGATAGCCTCCAGCTGACATCCTCCGTATGCGTTGGAAACTATTAACTTTATTTCATATGGGGAAAGTCTGCAGCAATTATTGCAGTACATTATTTTTATTTTTGCACCTTCAGTATTCCAGAACAAAATTTTCATGTTGATTTCTAGAAAAATAACAAATATGGTAAAAACGTTTGAATTATGGCGGCTTTACGAATATTCCACTCGAACATATTTTATCATTTAGACTATAAAATTGTAAATAATATGATAATCGGACAAAATGTCAAAGCATACGCTACCCGTAACAGATACTTTCGAATCGAATAGCAATAGTGGTGTCGTCAGCGAAAAATTACAAAGAACCCAGTATGAAAATGGTGTACAGTAATAATAGATACAATAGATTATGATAAAATTTTAAATCTTATAAATGAAGGCTATTACACAAAATTAAACAAAGCCCCAACGAAATCAATTAAAATTAAAATATAAAACACTTTTTAAACATAAACACAATTTTACTGACAGAGAAAGGAAACTACTTGTACCATATAGTAGTAAACCTCTATATTTTCCTCCAAGGATGTTACCAGTAGAAAATTAATAATATAGTGATCAGTGAATGTGATGACATTTTGAATTAAAAAAGTCAATCTGACACAAAAAATATCATGCAATAAACCTCCTACTGATGACGAATGAAATGTTCGTAGGAAAAGCTAGTTGAGTGTTTAATTTCTTTTAAATTTCGTTATCATTATTTCATTTAGACATAATTCAAAATATGATTTGTAATATTGCAGAATTTTGTATAAAACTAAAAACTACTGATGAATTTAGTTAATTTATCAAATATTTATTTTATTGCATATTATACAGTGGTTTTTTAGGACAAACTTTAGAAGTCTGCCTTGATACTGCACTTTGAATATTTAATTTGTATGCTTCCGGTTTCCTGATTTTTGTTTTTTTTTGCAGGTGGTGTAATCCCAACAGAAAACTATGAATCATGAAAACGCACCACAAATAAATTACAGACATTATAAATAAGATCTTATCCATTGAAAAACGGTATCCCTTACATCGTAATACTCTAATTTTTTAAGAGTACATTATGATTCACAGAGTCGAATGCACAGGTCAAATCAAAATACAAGCCATTTTGTTGTTTACATTGTTGTCTTTCTAACATATACTTATAGACCACAAGAACGAAATTCTGACTAGATAGGCCTGTAAGAAATACAAATTGGTTATTAATAAAGTGGATACTCGAAGCTGATGGTTATTATTTATTTGCTCTTTCAATAAAAATCAAGAACAATGTATGGTTTTCTGTAATTCCACTTTTGTACATCTGGAAAAATACTAATAATGAATAATTTGAAATTTTATCACCTTTTTTGCGAATGGGTACAACCAAAAATTGTCACAAACTATTTTAAAATAGAAATTATCCTTCTGTAAAAGAAAAATAGATATCTGGCAATCGGGTCTGCTGTACTATCCGTTATATAATTTAGTAGCCAACTATAGGAATATCATCAAACCCTGCAAAATCCTTAGCCTATACCTTCTTAATTATATCACCAATTTCCTCCGACGTAATTGGCAGTAGATTTAGGCTCCTCTACCCGTTCACTCAACATAACAGATCTATCAAGATTCGATTTGAATTTATAGAGATTATAAATCTAATCCAAATATATAAATTGAAAACTACGGATATATAATATATAACAAATATAACTAGTAGTTTTCTCTAAACATGGTAAAATATTTTATTGTACATATTTAAATAAAATGTTTATTCTACGATTACAGTCAACATTGACCAACACTTTGCCATAAGTTTTGATATAATTTCCCTGTTTCCAATGAAGTAGAGAATTAGCCATTAATGAATGTTATCTAACCCTTGATATGCCTACAGAAGCAACTTAACAAATTGTTGTTAACTTAATAGAAATAGAGGTATTTTCGAAAAGTCACCTAAAAATATTAAACCTTTCAGTGTGAAGATTTTTAGTTTTTACCTAGATAAAACTTATTTCCAAAGCAAGAACTGGAGACTGTTCGTTCTGTGGGATTGTTTTCAGAAGTATAGCAATATACCCAATCAACTGAATTAATTTGAACATCTAAGATAAATATAAACTGTTTTACCATGTCGTAAAATAAAACACAATTATTTCGGACAGTGGGCAATATAAAAACTACATCAAATATAAATAATAAACAGCAAACAGTAAGAATACAACAAGCTGTTGGAAATAATCAATTTTCCTAACGTTTATAAATTGCAGGCAGTTGTTGTTATTAGTGTAATTCCAAACGTTGTAAATTAAGTTCCATTTGACTAAATAAACTGCATGAAGAAGTTATGAAACATTCAATGGGAGCAAGAAAACCGATACGCTAATTAGCAACTCCTAAAGAACTTTACGTGTAGTACGATCTTTATCATCAAACGGAGTAATTACTTTATGCTTTATGCTATGCAACCAAATGAAATACAAAATTATTAATTTAAATAAGAACAAATTGTATTTAATCTAAAGGCGAATGCTGATGAGAGGTGCATATAAGGGAATTTTAAAGAAGCAGCGGCAAGATTTCTGGAAAATAGTAATTCTATTCTACCCCTATCCTTTAATCTTGCAGAGACTTGATCGAGTTTCCGGTCTGTGATCCTCTATAGTCAACAAATTAAATTATATCAAATAGTTGTACAGATTAGCTCTTCTGAACTGAAAACCAAAAAGAGAAGTTGGTCTACATTAATTACTTGCGGCAAAACTCACTCAAGGATTCGTAATGACTGGAGAGCGGATTTCAGCATTGAATCAAGAACAAGATGCTCAACGTAATGTACTAAAATCGTCACCGGGTTTTAAGGCGCGTTTATACGTGGATAGATTTATCGGTGCAAGTAGTAGAACTTGTGCGACATTTAATGTTTATACATTACCTAATGTAGGTATTTTTTATTTTGCGCTAGTGCCATTTTAACTCAACGAACATGTCGAATAAAAGTTTACTTAGCGCCTGCCAAAAAAGCTTGTTGAAATATATAATAGTCGATTAAGAAATAAGACAAAAAGTAAAAAGAAAAGCCTGGACTATGGACTAGAAGATGGGTAGGTCGTAGGTCGAGTTTATAAAACGAGTTGTTGAAAATGATTTTATTTTTTGTGTTTTATAATAGTCGATTAAGAAATAAGACAAAAAGTAAAAGGAAAAGCCCGTATATGGACTAGACGATGGGTAGGTCGTAGGTCGAGTTTATAAAACGAGTTGTTCAAAATGATTTAATTTTTTGTGTTTTACTTGGTATTGGTATATAAAACCCATAGCCGTGATCAAACCTATAAGATTCTAAAGGCTATATGTGCTTTATCTAAATGATTGACAACCAATACTTATATTCATCATGGAGTTGTAAATGAAGATATTTTGAAAACGGAATGGTTGTAAGACAGGCTCTTTGGTGATGTCAAGTCATAGAAACATGTTCGCCTGACTTAACAACTGCAACTGAAATGAATAACGAGGGATAAATGAAACGCCGTCTCAGAGCCGCTATACTGGAATAATTCCAACAAATCCTTTTAAAGATGGAACCTCTCCAATAGAGAGGCGCTCCAATAGAGCCGCTTCATTGAAATAATTCTAATAAAGGGGTTAGAATAAAGTTTTGAGATTAATTTGTACATGACGATGCTGTGCCATGGAAAATGGACACTATAAAAAAAACAATAATAATAATACATAGAATAATTTATAAATGTAGTAAGAGTTATACATAAAAATAAAATACTTAAAAATACCTATTTCTGTACATTGGGGTTTTCTGATTTGAACGACTTCGTGTAATATCCCATCTGCTACAGGAAACCAACCTACCTTTGGAGTATATATCTCATCATTTCCCATTCCAGATTTCTTGCTTTATGTAATTTTTGTTTTTACTGCAGCAGAATTAAATATATCTATTTTCGTAACTTCTGAAAGATATGCGTATGCCTTTTCTCGCAGGCTGCTTTACTGTTTACTATGGGCATTCCAAAGACAATGATTTGGGTTGTTTTGAGTAAACGTTTGGGGTGACACCCACTAAATCAATCTTAGAATATTTCAGTTAAAGGGGATGACGTCTTTGGCACATTCCAGTCGGTCATGATGTCAAAACCAGCGTCGGCTTTAGGCGCACAATTATTTGAGTAAAAAATTACGAGGGACAAGTATTTACGACGCTTCACCTTACTTTAAGTGTTGTTAATCCTGCTGCTGGTAAATTGTCTTTCACCAGTCGTAAATAAAGATCCATTTGTACTTGGGAAGAGGTTGTTCAATATCTAGGAGTAATTGTTATATTACCTATTTAAAACACATAAACAATTTGTAGTTCAATTTTAAACATCTAAATTAGACCGACAAATTTAATTAAAACATTTCAATCACAAATAACCTTCGGTTCTACGGGAAGTAGATGCTAACTTTGTTATATAAAATGGTATTTACACATGTCCACTAAAATATTCGCAGCCTTCTAGCTTTCATAGGTTTATATATTTATTTCGTACTATCCAGCAAATCAACTTATACTGCACTGATTTGCGGCCGATAAATAAGAACATTACAGTACCTGATGCTGTAGTGGTGTTTTCTAGGAACACTTTACCGGTCTGTTATTAGGGAGCTGTTTTTGAATTTAAATCAATGCTTGACATTTATTCGCTTTAATTCAGTAAAACTAATACATTGTCAGGCAAATATAAATAATGCTTTTGTTTTCCTCTGAACACTCCATATTAAACAACCATAGAAAATTATGTAACTTCAAAAAAGAAGGAATGTTAATGTCACCTGGCATGTCAAGATTGTTAAGATAGTGATGCAATTTGAATATTGTGAGATTTTAAAATTTACAATAATTAGTGGCATTCTACGATCTGTGGTCTGAGTATTTCCTCGTAGGTTTCGTTGCAATCCGAATCCTTGTATTTTTTATTCTAACTGTGTTTAGACCAAAATACGACAAATCTTGCTTTGTAATTCAGCGCTCGGCGCGGCATGTAGCCAGGAGAATAGCTGTTTTGGCTTGATTTGTTTTAGTCCTTATTTAAATAAGGCATTTGCAGATGGAGGATAGTCTTAATGATGTCCTTACTATTCGTAGTTATTTGCCAATTCATTTTTATTTTAAAACGATGACACTATGAAATAAAATATTATACGATACACTACCGGTAGGTGTTTACAGTATTCGTTTACACTTTTTTTTGTAAAAAAACTCGTACTGTAATAATACCTCACCCACCAGACTTGTAATGTAAAAGACTACTACTACTTAGTAGTGTATCAATCACTCTGTCCAGAGGTCCTGAGTTCGAACCTCCATGTCGCTGGATAATTTTTAATTAAATTGTCTACTAAGGCCTGTTTGCAGGGATGGTTTGGCAACCACCTTGATGTGCGTGTCCAGGATGGGAAGAACGTCAGCTTGGTGCTAACGTAAGACATTACATTGGATTACATTACATTACATGACAATACATTTACATTACATTACATTACATTACATTACATTACATTACATTACATTACATTACATTACATTACATTACATTACATTACATTACATTACATTGCATTGCATTACATTACGTTAACATCAATTGATGTTTGACTATCGGTCTAATCAGTAAGTCATTCCTGAGATGTAAATACGGCCTACTGTGTAATTGCCGACCCTCTGAGACACAAGTCTCAGTCTGCCGGGCTAATCCGCGATCAGAATGTGGGGGTAAAGACATTAGGTACTATTAATTAGTTCAGCTGATTGGCTTCATTGGCTAAATAATTTTTCTCTAATATTGTCAGAGCCCGATGATTAAAGTTTTTGTGAGGGTTAACCGTGAAAAACAGCGTTGTATTTTTTTTTACTTTATGTTGATATACCTACCGGATTTTCAGAATTTCCACTTTAAATTGTTTTTATATAGTAAACTCTTATCTTATTATTCTCCATAAGCCATAGTTGTGAAATACCATGGTCATTTATTGATTCCCGAAACATTCCTTTTAACAATGAATTAAAGCCTTCACAGAATCATACAAGAATAGTGTCAATTGTGAATAAACAATTCAAACACTATCACACCAAATCAAAAGTAACTAACATACACATTTATCATAGATATTCATGTATATAGGTATGTAATACCTTCAAAATAACCTTGTAATACCTTCTGGTCTTGGTCTTTTCAATAGCATTTTTTAATTTTGCTGTAAGAAGGGATGCATGGATATCAATATTGACTAGTCTGGTAATACAGTCATCGAATGATAAGTAGTAGGTATATTAACTATCACATATATACAAAAAATTTTAGGTTGGGATCAGATCAAAATCTAATTATTGTACTTTATTACTACATTACGTGAGGGTCGACCCTATATACTCTTCTTTATTTTTTAAATACGTCCCTGGTTGTCTGAAAGGACTCCGATGCGGTCTCGCAGGAGATAAATACCCAACGTGACCGGGAATATCCGCTGCAATCAGGACGAGAGCCCGCCGCCGCTCAAACCAAAATTCGGAGATAACTTATTGGATACGTCGTTTTCTCATTTATCTCTACTGATCTTATCGCCCTAAAGTGTTTTTCTTCGGATGGCTCCGGAGTTTTCCAAGAAAATATTTTTTGTGTGCCGACCTAAATCCGTCCAGATTTGTCGCTTGTAGTTTAGTTAGGATTGCTTGTAGTGTTCTATCAGTGTTCGTTAAAAGAAAATGATGGAGAGATAGAAGCGATTTGGCTCAAATGTAGAATGTTTTACGTACAAGGTTTGAAGTAGTTAGTGCAAAGTATATATTTTGAGGAAGATGAGGTAGTGACACCCGTAAATAATTTTCATCCTAAAACACAGACAATCAATCACATGAAGCCAATATATTTCTGTGCTTCTGTGCAATGAAGCTTGCTTCTGTAATTTTTGTTCTGAAACTAGAAAAACACAGCATAGTTAAAGGCAGTAACTAAAGATTAATTTTCATATTTCGATCAATTGAATACATTTCTCAATTTGGAGATCAGTGGAGGTAAAATTTTTCCGATTTTTACCACCATTCTTGTCTCATGATAAAATATTCGCCGCATGGGTAACTGTAAAGAATGGAAATTTGTGGAAGACTATAAAATCTAAAATGAAAAAAATTTAAAAATATCTCCATCTAAAATAAAATTAGTAAAATTAATTATTTCATTTGCATGGCACTGATAAACACTCTAGTTAATTTTCATTAACATTTATTTGCAATGAAATTGAATCATTCTAGAAAGGAATGAAGGAAGTAGTTACACATTGAAAAGAAGATTAGTAAAAAACCTTGCAAGATAATTCCTGAAATTTTGAAATTGATGAAATCGCAGAATGCAGGATCTTTTGAGGTATATATCAAAGACAATAAATCAAAACATACTTGCTGTAATCTCCAAAGTAGTATTCGCAACAGTGGGCAGATTGTGAACATGTTGGACACACAAGCAATTTCCCGGAGTTGATTGATCCTAAACATTAGAATAGTTGGCAGATTAGAAACAGTACACCCAAAGGTAAAGTAAGGAATCTAATAAATGCCACTCTGTACTTGTTAGGATATTGTAGTGCACTTGTGCATTATACTTTGAACGTTTTAAAGAATGATTCAATTTGTTAACCCAAACTGGAAAAATAATAAATATTCAGAAAAATGTACATACGTGATGCTCAATTTGAAAAACTGCAGAGATAGCCCAAAAAGTAGTAATATCTCAAGAATATCTAAAAATCCAACACTCTGGATTCCCGTAAAAAATGAACTGCTCTGTACAAATATGGTTCTCTAACAAATTCGACGATCTGTTGTTATTACATCAAATTACACACTAAGTGTAACAAAATCCCAAATTCAGCATTTATTATGCTGCTGAATTATGATTCCGGAGAGCAAACACACAACCGGATACGGAAACCCAAGACGTGAGGCCAA
Source organism: Pogonocherus hispidulus (assembly GCA_963924545.1). NCBI lineage: Eukaryota > Metazoa > Arthropoda > Insecta > Coleoptera > Cerambycidae > Pogonocherus > Pogonocherus hispidulus. Next base: position 84,315,053 of record OZ004693.1, read on the forward strand.
ATCGAGTAAGCCCAAAGTTTTAAGGATATAATTTTAGGGCCGAAGTTGCTCCCTAAGTGTTGCTTCCTTAGCCTTATAATAAATGATGGGAAGCGAGCTCGGAGTATAACTCACGCGTTTGTCCAGGGCCAATGTGGTCCTGTGGTATTCCTGACGGGAAACACTTATAAAACTATTAGTCAAATTGCTCAGCGGACGGCATGTTGAACGCCTCGGTTGCATTCCTTCAGTTGGCACTTCTGTGTAGTGGTCATTAGTGGGACGACTCCAACTTGGGATTTCAGATGTGACTTTGCACTTGATGTGATCAGCCCGAAGAATTTCTGATGTAAATCAGGAGTTGGATACTTTTGGTACATTTCGTCATATTTAAGACATGCAATAAAAAACAAAAAATATGCCAGTTCAGTACCTATAGCACGAGCTAAAAGTACACTCTGTACTACCAACTACTGTACAGTGTGATTCACTATATTTTAACCCCCCCGTTAATTTTTTTGTTTACAGAATTATAAAAAAATGTGAAATATAAAAGTAGAAAATAGTAGAAATAGAAATAGAAATAGAAATAGAAATAGTAGAAAAACAAACGAAGGCCAAACAAAATGGCCGCGGATGTTAACTTTATTAATTTAAATGCAACACCCTGTATATTTTTGCATATTTGAAACATTGTATAGAACGTTGTCTCACGAATACAGTAATATAGTATAGTAATTCATGGGTCTATCTTTCATAATAACAGAGATATGTTCAAAAACGATAGATTTTTTGAAAAACGGCTGAGAATTCGCCTAGGGAAGTTTTAGAAAGTCCTCCTAAAACAACGCCTAGAATCCAAAAATGCAATAATATATGACGTGTTCCATTTCAAATAAAAAAAATAACGGCAACTTCCGGTATAACCGGACGTGTTACGATTACGATATTATAATTTAAGAAGAACATTTTACAAGAATAGTGTACAAATTTTCACCCTTTTTAGATCCAAGTAGTCCCTGACATATTCTAATGGGTGGTAATCGTGAAACAGCCTGTATAAATGTGATACTTTCTTATTAATGCATGTTGCTTAAAACGAAATTCACTTGGTTTTGAATTAACTCAACTACACATCTTTAAAGAAACGTCTACATATCATTTGAGTTTATGTCCAAAACTAAATAAACGTCTTATTTTCAAATAATTGTCTAAAAAATTTACCAATAAAGTAGTTTTTTCTTGACAGGAAAGCTGGCAGAAACCAAGAACCCAGCCATATCAAATAATATTCTCCACTCTGTACATATTATCAAACTCAAATTGCTTCAAGCATACATTAACATCCACTCAACGAATATATAAAAAATTAAACATTAGCGCCTGCTCAAGTATTCTCGACTCATAAATTTGGTGCAATGGCTGCTTCACTTGACGTAAAAAATGAAAAATTATAGCCTACGAAAGTACACACTTAATTTAGCACTCAGCCAAAATTAAAGTACACACCATTGCCCTGAATCTCGATGCTTAAAAATATATTAGCTGCAGAATGGAAAGAGTAGTTCTTGGTAACTTTTTATTCCTTCCTCTTTACATTACTTCCTTTCATTTCAAAATTTATGAAGTTGTCTATTTGACCTTGAGGAATAATAGATACTGATTAATTATTACCTAATACCTACAATATCGATCTAAAAGCTTTTGATAGCGAATTGACCGACAAACATCAACAGACATCGCGCTGCATTGTTGTCACACAAATTTCTCACTATACCTACACTTTAATCAATAAGGTTTTCCAGGTTCCCTTATTCTCGTACTAAACACGGTAATTAAAATTATAACATCGTAAGTGGTTCCTGATCACATTCGCGACCCACAAAATAATAATATGCCGAACCCTCTCCCACACATGTCTTCGGGCTGAAGATGAGAATGAGATATAGTGATATTATTATTATTTGTGCTAAATAATGAAAATCAGTGGAATTCTACGATAATGTGATTTTAAAATAAACGTGTCTAGATGAATTTGTCTCCAGTTTTATTTACTATAAATATCTCGGTAGAATTAGAATACTAAAATACTACCATACTATAGAATATAGTAAAAAATATACAGAATGGAATATACAGGCTGTTACAAATTCGTTTCTCACTAGAGGGATCTCGGAAACGGTAAGAGATACGAACTATCTTAAATGGGGGCAAAGGTGCGTAATCAGGGGACCAACATTATGCCTATCAAAAATCAAGGCTAACATGATTTGTTTTCGAAATATTTGAAAAAAAACCGAAATTTTGGATATCCGTTTTTGTTTCATTTCAGCCTTGTTTGAAGTGATATTGGAAATAAAAGAACACTTTCTCGTGGCAATTTTTTGCCCTCTATCGAATGGCACAATCAATTTTTATATGTAACGTTTTGTGTTTCCAGGACCATCATCAACTTCATTTTCTTGAATACGGCCCTGGTAATTTTATTACATTTTTTGCAAGCCTCTATGACATCTTCAATGTATTCGTTAAAAATGTATCTAAATTTTTTATTTAGATTTTTATGTTTATTGAATTATCGTACACTTTAAGTGTCGTTAGACTCTGTGAAATCCACCTGGTTATTTAAATTATATTTTAAACCATCACGCGTTATAATAAAACATTATTAGAGTTTTCATCTCGTGCCCATATTTATTTCTAAGTTTCTAGAGTGCTCAAAATTCAAACAAATTCTGATCTAATTTTTTTGATCTAATGGTAATAGTTTAAATAACCAGGTGGATTTCACAGAGTCTAACGACACTTAAAGTGTACGATAATTCAATAAACATATACTTAAATCTAAATAAAAATTTAAATACATTTTTAACGAATACATTGGAGATGAATTTTTCCAGACAAAACGTCTGAATGTGGTTCGGGCTGAGGCAGTACAGCATTGATGGTCATGAAGGCTTGCAAAAAATGTAATAAAATTTCCAGGGCCATATTTAAAATAATGAAGTTGATGATGGTCCTGGAAAGACGAAATGTTACATATAAAAATTGATTATGCCATTCGATAGAGGGCAAAAAGTTGCCATGAGAAAGTGTTCCAAAATATGTTCCGGATATCCAAAATTTCGTTTTTTTTTTCAAATATTTCGAAAACTAATCATGTTAGCCTTGGTTTTTTAGAGGCATAATGTTGGTCCCCTGATTACGCAACTTTGCCCCCATTTAAGCTAGTTCGTATCTCTTACTGTTTCCGGGATCCCTGTAGTGAGAAGCGAATTTGTAACAGCCTGTATATTGTATATTGCTTCCCATAAAGCAGTAGCAGTAGATGAAAGAAATTAATTCAACCGCATCCAATGTCATTTCGGAAGGAACAGAACGGTGGAGATTAAATTTGATTGTCCTAAGCCAATCAATATATATCGCTTTTATTGACAGAATTAATTTGTCAGTAATCAACCTCGAATGTTTGCAGCTGACCACGAAATAGTGCAAAACCCTAATATTAAAAATAGCTGACCAACCCTGATATGCCCCTCCTTTGAGCTGGTCAATTTCCTTGCAATTAAAATGTGCTGCCAACCTCTTTGTACGACGTAATAGAAACCCCGTTTCTTTGATATATCAAACGATTGATCTATCAAAGAGCAAGTTCCGTAATTTAGATTTTAACTTTATATCAACTGGAACATAAAACAGTTTGTTTTATTAAAAATCTACGTTTTCCAATTACAAACAATAATTACATTTTGTAGAAGTAATAGACTAGGAAAACAGAAATATTTTACGGGGACACGGAAGTCGAAGAAATCTTATATCTTTGATTGCTCCATTATTATGTATAAATGTCTGTAGAAATATTATACTAAAGTGCAGAATTAATTTACGATGACCCAAGTGTCATGATGTATGTATGTATCATGGATAAAAATTGAATAACACAGTTATTGTCTAAAAATACAGTATCGAGCCACTATGAGCAAAGTTATTGGCACAAATGTGAACAAGGAAAAATATGCTATTGCATACCATGCAGATGTTCACCATTACGTTAGATATCACACCATTTTTTTGGCAGTCATGGCTAAGGTGGACATAATATTAATGTAATAATGTAATAAGATGTACTCTTTCTATTTTTTTCAAATTTATTTCGACAAGTCCTACACCCACTGGCTCAGTTTTTGTAAATTATGAACTAATAAAACTTCTAATCATAATAAACTTTATTTTTTTCACTACCTGCACTTCACATACAGTTTTTCTTCACCTTTCGACAATTACTCCTTCATTTCATTCAAAAATTGACTCCAAAGTTTCCTACAGTCCTAAACTTATGGCGTGGAGTGAATAAAGCCGTTAATCGAACGCGAAAGCGAGGATCAGGGCTTATTCCAGTTAGAGCAAAAGGGTTGAAAGGAAAACTAGAAAAGGAATAGAGGTAGCGATTTAAATTTCTTAATGAGAAACGGTAGAACAGCAGAAAGGACACCATTTTTATAAACAGTTGCGAAAATTTTCCTTCATTAGTAAGCATAATTATAACTGTTTCTTTTTATTATTTAATTTTGGTGAATCCCCAATCGAGTAAACCCGAACCTGAAAATTTTTCCAAGCCGGCACCACTATAAACAAAAACCTCCGGCTTTACATCCTATACTATAGGAATGTCTAAAGTTTAAAGATACGTCTTTTACAAAAACTTGATCTCAGTTTGATTTCATCGATTTATACACTACTAGAAGGTGGACAGACATCGCTGGTCTTCTCTATATGGTCATCCAGACTACTATTAACTGTTTTTTAATCTTCATGTCAATGATATACACGCTAAGTCTCTACCACAACTTGGAGAGATTTACATTGAAAGAGGTAATATACTTACTTCACTGTTGCGTCACCGCATGGTACATGTTACCCATCCATATCGTTTGTTGTGTTAACTATCCATATTAAAAATAGTTATGAGTACTAACCTGCAACAAGAAAGAAAACACATTTACTAATTTGGCATATGAAAACTGTAATAATAATGGCAGCCATCGTCAGGATGGTTGCCAACATATCAATCTACTAGTAGATGGTTTAATTAAAAATTCTCTAGTGGTATGGAGATACCATGGAATAGAATGAGAACTGAAAATTGAGGTATGTTTCATATCTTGCTATTATTATTATTATTATTATTATTATTACTATTATTATTATTATTATTATTATTATTATTATTATTATTATTATTATTATTATTATTATTATTATTATTATTATTATTATTATTATTATTATTATTATTCGTGTTTTTGCGCATTATGCACTTCGCACCGAAGTATGACTGCTTTTTGTGACTAAGTATATAAACTTTCTTCCAGGCTAAATTGTGTGAAGTGATTTGTCAATTAGTATGGAGTGATCCCTGTCACAAGGGTCTCAGTGATTGGGAGTTGAAGATAAATAATTCTCTGGAGGCTTGAAGCCTTTTATGATTCACAGATGACTCCAAAACAGACAGAGGAACATGAGCTGGTGCATTTGAGCTGAGACCTAGATGGTTTACAAGCTGTAGTCTAGGAACTTATCCCACGGTATATCAAGCAGAAATGTTCAATAAAACAATGCAATAATGGCATGTGAGGAAAGGTTACTCACGTAAATTCATCTACATATTCTATGATAGTCAGGCTGTAATAAATGCTCTGAACTCAAACAAGATCAGTTCGAGACTTGCTCGGAACTGTTTGAAATTGCTGGTGGAACTGGCAAAAACGGTGAAGCTCTGTTGGGTGTTATGTCATAAAGGCACTGAAAGAAATGAACGGGCAGATGAACTTGCTAGAAAGGTATCCGAAATAGCTTTCATGGGACCGGAGCCCGCTTGTGGAGTCGCTTACAGTGTCCCAGAACGGCTTTGGGAAAATGGGTCGAACTAGAACATAGGAATTATTGGTTTTTAAAGCCAGGACAGAATCATGCGAAAGCGAAGTGCAGTGCAAAGAACTGTAGAGATGCTGAGGATGAGTAAACGTCGGCTCAGGAGCATGACTGGGCTCATAACAGGGCACTGTTATCTAAAGAAGCATCTCTGTAATTTAAGATTAGCAGAAAAAACGGTACGCGGGGGCTGTGATGACGCAGCTGAGACTGCGCTTCACATTCTAAGTGTGAATTCTTGAGGCTAACGCTCCTGGGAAAATCATTTTTGGAAACTTGCGAGCTAGGAGAAATTTCAGCGAGTAGACTTTTAGACTTTATGCAAAGAACAAAGTTACTTTGGGACTTTGGGTATTGCTATAGAGTGGCCGACCCGCAAGAGAAAGAAGAAGAAGATACCCGTCGCCGATATAATGAATGGAATGATATCAATTTGTTTCTGTTTCCAATTTTGTTCAACTTCTTTTGCTGGTTGTTGATATTTTTCTTTCTTTTCTGTATATTTTTTATCTATGTTTTGATCGAAATGTTTTGCCACATCGATGAGGTAGGTGATACTTTTTATTTTTTCTTTTTGTTATATCAGATATAATAGACACATAATAGACCAGATTCTGGTCTATTATGTGCCACCGTTTTATTAGTTTGTATGATTGGGTCATATAATGATTTATAATATTTATAAAATCATTATAAACTAAATCATTTTTGCAACTGTATTATATCTGTTGGTATATTTCACACCTGCCAGTGGTTTACAGCCGGATGTTATACCTTCAAATCATAGTAACACAATTTTTGGATTTGGGAAATACTAAAGAACAGTCCTTGAAACTACTGCAAATACTCTTGTTCTATGTTTCAGTAACAAGAAAAACTCTTATAAAAGATGAGGCTAATCTCTGCAAAATACATTAACGATTTAAAAACCGCCTTGTGTACTCTGAAAGATGCAAACAGACAAGATATTCAACTTTTAAATTTAATCCCGCAACTTCAGCCTAGAATTAATTAGAAGTAAAGTGGTCTGTATTTGTTCATGAAAAAGTGGAATGGGTTTAGGTAATTAACAGGGCAAATAAACGCCGTAGGCACCTGCAAAAAATTAAGACGGGATCGCGGTGCGTCGTTGAAAATTAATTCGGGGAATTAGAAAACAAAAAACAATACGGGAAAGCTCGAGAGTGAAAGGATGAGTAGAGAAATTAACCGAGAACAGTGGGAGGGTAATCAGATATCTTTCACGTCGAGTATTATACAGCTGAGGGGTTTTCTGTGGAAAAAATATAGTCCCACCATAAGTTTTGAAGGTACGGGAAAACTTAGTCTACATAGAGTCTCCAAAGGGAGAGGCTGTTTTACATTGGCACTGAGAGCGACTTAGAAGAGATTAATTATTGAATTTAGATAATCAGCTTATAAAATAAGGAGTTGCATGTTTATTATTATTTATTTATTCAATGTAGACTTATTTCGACGACAGATGTGGGATGGCGTTGATGTTTTAATATGTTCTGTAGAATCACTAAGGTACAATCCTCTTAAACTTGAGCAACAATTATGGTACATGGTTACTACTAGTCTAAATGGTGACCATGAGTAATATTATTTTATTATTATTATATTACACCGTACCTCCAAAAAAATGAATTTGGAAATGGAAGCTCACATTCCATTTTCCAATTTTCTTTCACTGTTCCAATTTGCGGAATGTTTGGCGGATAAAGACTGAAGTCTATCAAAAACAACCTTTGAAATACTTACGACAATACAAAGACAAATTAAACAATAAGACCAAATTAGAAAAGTAAACCATATAAAAAATCAGACAAAACTATCGACTTTGTTCATTTTGTGTCAATCATCACATTGGTGATGATCTGCAATACAAAAGTTACATTTTCCATAGATTTTGGATGAATATTAGCTTGTATAGGAGAAAAGGATCCGCGCGGAAAATCCTCCAATATTGGCAAGAACTATCAAAAATCATTCGAAGGCGTTAACAATAAATCATTAGAAAACGAGAACTAAAAAACTTTTAGAGTTAAACAAATTACTACCGCAAAACATTTATAATCGGCCTCTTTAATACTGGTCACTGCTGTTAAAAATATCATCTGCACATATTAGATCTACCAGAAGAGCTCTGCCACTGCTGAATGCCACTTGTGCTTAGAAAATTATGAAACTACAGAACGCATTGTATGTACCTGTCCTGCTGGGGCAGGCGGAAAAGCGGAAAATGTAGGGACCTACAATATTTGGCAAAGGGAAATTTCTGAATAAACTCTCACCCAACAAGATGTCCAACTTCATTAAGAGGCTGTACTTGTTGGGTGAAATATAATTTAGCGTGATCCACAAGAGACCACATGGTCGTGTTTGGTTTTCGATCTTTTGAACCTAATCTAGTGTAACTTATATCCAAAAAGTGTATGGGGTTTTAGAACAAAAGACAGAATATTTTAAACATCTGCTTTTCTGATGCTTTTTACTCCTACGTTAAGATTAGTTAAAATCAAGGATATGGCTAATCTGATAAATTTATAAAGTAACAAGATCTTGTTAAGGAACAAGATCTGAAAAATGTTTATTATGGGTTGGTTACTTAGCCATATTGCACTTTCTTTATGGGAATCTGCTCTGTAGTTCTGTTAAAGAAAAGCTTATATTTAACATTTAAAGTTTTCAGCATCACATATTGTACACGGTCTAGGAGTGGATAAGTAGACCGTTCATAATTCAATTAGGTTGTTCAGGGCTGGCTGAGGCTGCACAGGTGAGGGGGCCGAAAGCTCCTCTACCGCCGAGTTTTGAAACTATTCGATGGAAAGACTTACACAGCCTACTTTTATACATGATTGATTTAGTTTTATGGCGAATACGAGAAGGGAATGCGATCTCAAAGCTTTGCGTGAATTTATAACCCGACCCGATGCCTAACTGGCCGATTATTTGTAAAGTGATTACGTAATTATCTTTTATTTTTCTTTATCGATTCTCGATTTGGGCGGATACAAGGTCCTTGTGGGCGTAGAAAGGGAGTAATGTCCCTAGGGTATTCGCAGAGAGTAAAATATTAATTTATTTTTGGAGTTATGCCGTTCATAAATACGCCTTCCGGTGTAGGTAGCCACAGAATGTTGGGGAGTGCAGGGTCAGATACAGTCAATCGATACTAAAAAAATGTTAAAAGAGATAGGAATTTTTTTTCAAATAATTATTAAATATAATAATAATAATAATAATAATAATAATAATAATAATAATAATAATAATAATAATAATAATAATATCTCTACCCCTCATTCCAATCACAAGGATTAGCCCGAAACTCTGAGACTTGTGTGGGAGAGGGAGCGACATATTATTATTTCGCGGGCCGCATTTGCACCTCAGGAACGACTTACGTTGGTAGGCCCTAACCACCATTCAGTGCTGGAATAAGGGACCTGGAAAACCTCATTAGTTAGGGAGACAGTCAAACATCAACTGATTTTAATCTCTCACATTAACACCAAGCTGACATTCTTCCCATCTTAGGCCATCGGCAGAATGGTTGCCAACCCATGCCTGCGAACAAGCCTTGTTCTACGAGTAGATAATTTAATTAAAAATTTTCTCGTGGAAGGGGGATTAGAAATCACGATCTCTGGGTTGAGCGATCGAGACACATTATAATAATCAATTCGGTTCCAGCAAAATTATACATTGACTTGAATTTCTGGATCTAAAGATCGAGTTTCTGGATTCTGAACCACTGAGCCGATAGCTCTGGCAATGCAATTTTTGTTTCCCTTTTACCGATCATCTATATATGCAAACCAAATAATATCACAAACTTTTACTTTTCTAATGTCTTCTATATTTATTGTAATAGGTATTACTTTCATCATCATGAAAATATTAAGCAATATCCATTTGAATGTAAAAATCACATTCCTACTACTACTAAATTACTGAATGTTCATTATTACTAATTACTATAAATACGTTATTGAATGTTTGAATGATAATTGATTATTTTCGTTCATGTATTGGATACAAACAGTGGCAACACTTAACAGTAATTTTTACTTTAAAATGGATACCTTTATACATTTAATGCATTTTCATGATAATAATGGTAATAGACAAATGCAGAAAAATAAACATTCATAAAGTATTTTCTTTTGTATGCTTAGCCAACAAGGTATATCAAAACATTGAACACAAAATTTAAATAATTAGTGTAAAATATTGTCCTTCGTTTAATATTTGTGACTAAATACTTAAAACACTGACGTAGTTATCCATATAACACCAGAACACTGTACTGCACTCGACTTGCGTTTCGCCAACCAAGTTGGCATCATCTGGAAATGATTAAAACATAAGTTTTAATTATCTCCAGTTTTAATCATCATCAGATATGCCAACTTGGTTGGCAAAACGCTTGTCGAGTGCAGTACAGTGTTTTGGTGTTATGTAGAAAACTACGTCAGTGTTATCTTCACATCAAAGATTCCAACCCTCTTCAAGATAAATACTTAAAAAAAGAAGTAAATAATTCTAATTAAGATAGGAATTGGGTACTGAAAAACTTTTCAATGTGTTACGCTTTGGCATGCATTTTCACATCAAGTTAAAATTATCAGGCAAAATATAGGTTGCCACCTCATCCATTAGTAGCAGCGTATGAGCATATTCCCTTTACATTAACTCCAATTTGCATTCGGCCCAGCTCTTGACTAAAATTATTACTTATAAACATAAATATTCATTTTAGGCTGCACAGAAGCGACTTTGCATAAACTGGAAATGAAGTAATATGCATCCATTAAACATTAATGCAAGGAAAAGTACAGCTAAATACGAAAAACATATATTTTCGAGGCATTTCTCTTTAGTAATTAGCTATAAAACTATAAATGGTGGCCCAATAATGTGACAAAGTTCCGCTATGGCGTAATAAAAAAAAAATTATTTTAGGATCTCGCAGAACCTAAGAGGACGCACATTTTAAAAATATTTATAGCCACGATGCTTTGTAAACCGGGAGCATAACTAACCTATATTTTTTTTAAATGGAATTATATATTTTTTATTTCATATTTCAATTTGGATCATTTTTCTAAATTCGATAATATAGGCTCTACTAGTATTATACAGGGTGAGTCAGTTTATACTAGCAGGACTCTGGTATTCGATAGAACACCTGATTTTAAGTTAAGTTTGTCATATAAACATATGTCGGGAATCGCTTTGTTTTTGAGATACAGGGTGTCAAAATTTTGGTTTTTTTTTAGTATTTTCCACACAGCTGCTATAGTTTTTAAGATAATTTATTCAAATTTTTACCATAGATTACTTATGATGGTTTACAAGTTTTGACATATGTAAACAATTTGAAAACGTACAAGGTGATATTTTTTCGGAGGTCTGGCCCCGTTTTTCCGTCCAGAACTTTTTTGTGGTACGCCACTGACTGCTTATTTTTCAAAATTTGGATTCCACGTTCAATTTATAAAAATTTTCGTGTCTTGCATTTTTATCGTAGCTGTAAGAGTTGTCGAGTAAATTGAAGAAATCTCTGAAAGAATATGTTTAAAAAAAAAATAGTTTTATAAAAATTTTCACTAAAAACAATAATTATTGCCAAACGAAAGTTCATTAATCTAAATTGTCAAAGGTTACATACTTACAGTACAACTTTTGCCACTAATTATTAATTTTTTTGTAGCATTTCAGAGACTTAATAACTAAGTAAAATAATTAAGAACTAATAATAAACCAAGGCAAATACAAATAACCCGAAATAATTTTATTTTCAAAATGGGATCCATTTTTTGTTGGATACATAATCGGCATCGCGTTTCAATAGACCTTGCTGAAACTAAGTGATGAACTCATATGTCTTCGCAAGCATGTCTTATACGCCCTCTAAGATCGTCAACATCTTGAACAGGAGGTGCATACACTTTTTCTTTAAGAAAGCCCCACACAAAAAATCCATTGGTGTTATATCTGGGGAACCTGGGGGCCGTGCGATTGGACCTCCACGTTTAATCCACCTCTCTGGATAATTGTCGTCTAACCAAGCTCATACATTTCTTCCAAAATGAGCTGGGCAGCAAACCAATTGGAACCAAGCTTGCTGTCTTAAATTTAGAGGGACATCTTCCCACATATTAGGATGCTCGGTTTCTAGAAACTAAGAAGTTTTGCGAACTGACTCTTTCTGGCAAAAAATATGGTCCAAATAAACGATTTTCAAAAATTCCTACCCATACGTTAATGCTAAACTTATTTTGGATTTTTTTTGGCCTAATAGCACGTGGATTTTGCTCTGCCCAAATATGTTGATGTTTGAAATTTACTATCCCACGTCGGTAAAGCAAGATTCATCAGTCCATAATACGTTGGATAAGAAAGTTCTATTATTTTCGAATGTGTTAAGGATCCAACGACAAAACTTCACTCTGCGTTGTTCGTCGCCAGGACGTAGACCTTGGTTTATTATTAATTCTTAATTATTTTAATTAGTTATTAAAAGTCTTTGAAATGCTAAAAAAAAAATAAATAATTAGTGGCAAAAGTTGTACTGTTATATGTAACCTTTGACAATTTAGATTAATGAACTTTCGTTTGACAATAATTGATTTTAGTGAAAATTTTGATGAAAATATATTTTTTTTAATAAAATATTCTTTCATAGACTTTTTCAAATTACTCGACAACTGTTACAGCTACGATAAAAATGCAAGAGACAAAAAAGTTTCTAAATTGAACATGGAATCCAAATTTTGACAAATTAGCAGTCAGTGGCGCACCACAAAAAAGTTCTGGACGATAAAAGGAGGCCTGACCCCCGAAAAAATATCACCCTGTACGTTTTCAAATTGTTTACATATGTTAAAATTTGTGAACCATCATAGGTAATCTACCGTAAAAATTTGAATAAATTATCTTAAAAACTATAAGAGCTATGTGGAAAATACTAAAAAAAAAACAAAACTTTGACACCCTGTATCTCAAAAACGAAGCGATTCCCGACATATGTTTATATGACAAACTTAACTTAAAATCAGGTGTTCTATCGAATACCAGAGTCCTGCTAGTATAAACTGACTCACCCTGTACAGAGTAGTTCAGAAGAAATTAAAATTTTTGTATCTTAAGCCCAATGAATTGAGCACCCTGTATCGTTTATTAAGGAAATAAATACTAGACAATTTTTGGTTCCATTAATTATGCTGTATGGTCTAGTTTTACTTTTTATAAAACTTCTTTCAAAATAGTTTTTCTTCTATGCAGGGCTAATAAAAACTCGCAACCACAGTTTTCTTAATTTTATAAATGAAACACCTTTTATTTTATATCATTTTCATTAAGGTCTCTCACGATACTTTCTATTCTATGAAGCATTCCCTATACCTAATTGTATCGGTTTTTGAAATATTAGAGGTTAATAATTAATTTATAAATTTTGTATTGCTTTCTTCTGCACCAAGTATTGTATTAAAAAAAACATTTTTTATTGAAAATCACTGTCCGCCTCTGATTCTACAAGAGTCATGCTTTTACATTTTTTCTTTTTTACTAAAATCGGCGAGGAGGTTTCCGAGGTGCGGTCTCTTAAAAATGACGAAAAAATTATCTGTCGACTAATTTTGTGGGCAGTTTATTAGCGAAATTCGTGGTCCATTAGGAAAATTAAAAAAAACCATAAAAAATTGTGAAACTGATATATGGTTTATTTGAACTGTATTCTTTTGTAGTTCAATGGTACTTGCATTAGATAGTTATACTAACTAAACATTTAGTTCATCCCACACTTCTAAAGAAAATGAGAATTTAGCGTATAAAACCTGAAATATCTGAAAAACCATAGCAATAGGGATTGCTTCATAGAAAAGAAATAGTTGTGAAACACCTTAATGAAAATGTTATAAAATATAGGGTGTTTCAGTCATAAAAATTGAGAAAACTGTGGTTGCAAGTTTTAATTCACACTGTATACAAGTAAAGCTATTTAGAAAAAAATTCTGCAGAAATTAAAACCAGACCATATAGCAAAATTAATGGTGACAAAAATCATCTAGTATTTATTTTGTTAAAAAGATGTTCAATTTTAAGATACAAAAATGCTCACGTCTTCTTAAGTAGGTACTCTGTATAAAACTAACAAACCCTACCCTATATCGTAGAATTCGGAAAAATAATTAGAATTCACATATGAAATAAAAAATGCGTCATTCCATTATAAAATCATAAATTTGATATGGCCCCAGTTCATAGAGGAGCCTATAAGGCTACACTGAAAAAAAAATTACAGTAAAAATAGGTGGCAATTCATCTACCCTTCATTTTTACTGTAATTTTCTTATCTGCTGTAATTTTACAAATAAACTGTAAAGTTCTATTGCAAAATTATTTTAGAAAGTAATTTTACACCCTATGTATTTTTTATCCTATATTGCCGAATTCGGAAAAATAATTCGAATTGAAATATGAAATAAAAAATACGTCATTCCATTAAAAAAAACATAAGTTTCATATGGCTCCAGTTTATAGAGCACCCTGTATGACTACCCATATACATATTTTTAAATCTCCGTCCTCTTTGGCTCTATGAGATCCTAATTTTTTTTGTCTATTAGAGCATATTGTAATGCATAGGAGTAATGGAACTTTGTCACGCTATTAGGCCACCCTGTATATCAGTAACTAAAACAATATACAGAATTTCCCAAAATAACGTTGAGCTAGGAATTATTAAATTCATGGAAATCTCCATTCACTTGTACATTATCGAGTCGTTGGCCCTGAATTCAGTGGCTTTTTTAATTAAATTTTCTATTGGTAGGTATATTTGCTGACAAGGTTCCGTAACTATCTGGGGTACGTGCCTAGGATGGGAAGCATGTCAGCTCGGTGGGAAATAATATCCACTGCCCCCTATGAGGTTTTCTAGGTTTCTCTCAGTCCAGCACTGAATGGTAGTTATAGGGCTTACGAATATAACTCGCCTCTGAGGCGCAATTGCAGCCTACCGGATAATGATATGCCATCCCCTCGCTCATACAAGTCTCAGAGTTTCTGGCATCGTTGTGACACCTCTAGCATGAAATTACAGATAACTGTTTCGATGTTTCTCAGCGAAGACAATCCATATAAAACTCATATAGCTTTATACAGAAATATAAAAATCGTCGCAATGTGGTTTTAATTTGATATCCTATTATTTGGTTGTGGTGAGAAACGATAATAAAATAACAGTTCCTTGACGTAATAATTGTGGTGATTTCATATTAAATCATTGATTAATTAAAAAATCTTGCACTTCATAGTATCTATCAAGGAGACATATATCTCTAAAATACTGAAACTCCTCAATTTCCATTTTCCTAGAATAAGGCATGACCATGCACTTAAATATATTCCGGCTATTCAATGTACCCATTTATTGGGCAAATACTCATACGTATCTACTAAGCTTTCCATATTTACTTGAAAAAGATCAAGAAAAGAGGTTAACCGGCATCGTGCCCCTCGGTGAGACGCCTCTGATAGCACTGAAGCAAATTAGATTGAGAAAAATATAATTCTAGTAAAATGTACAAATTAAGGAATCTCATTAAGTTGTTTTGACCTGATTAAAGCCAACAAAGCTAGAAATAACAGAAATTTTGATGAACCGTTCCGACAGCATAAAAGACAATTAGGAGATAAAGATAAAAGCAAAATTCTTACTTTAAATAAAAAGAAATTAAATTAAAAGGAGAGTAATTAAAACAGCTCTAAAAACGCTGTTTAAATATTAATTTAACTTAAAAACAATGTAATGATAATCAAGTATTTGCATACAGTTCTACAATGTAGGTAAGCAAGATGTTAAAAAACAAAAAAATTATAAATATATACAATAATAAACTAGATATGGTTCAGTTGGCCCTGCAAACCTATTATATCCTCATTACTCGAAAATGGGGCCGTCATGTTCATTATATTCGCGAACAGTGGATTTCAGGTTGATATATCGGAAAAGATGGTGAATCACTGAAACACTGATAACAAAAAAACATCAAATACTTTGCGAAAATATAAAACAAAATACTGCCGGAAACTAATCTCTAACAGAATAGAAAAATATTACCGACAAAGATGTAAGTTGTGACTTTTAAGCTTACATATTTGTCAGCAAATACTGTGCGAGTATGGTTTCAGGTTACCAATAAAGATATTTGTGGAGCTCATTTTCAAAGTGCAACAAGTTGAGTTTTCCCAATTTCAAGTATAGATGGCGCTGCACTCCTGGAGAGGCTACCAATCGAATTCAAAATATGTACACTGTCAAAACGTATCAAGTTCCATTTAAACAGATGCACCTTTTTGGATATAATTTGCAAAACGAAGCAAGTCCATCGATATATAATTTTCAAAGGGGAATAAATAAGGGTGGGTATAAAAGATCTCAATTAACTAAATTTCATCAGTTTTTTTTTTTTTAGTTATTTACAAAATTCTGTAATATTACAAATCATATTTTGAATTATGTCTAAATAAAATAATTATTATAATAAAATTTAAAAGAAATTAAACACTAACTAGCTTTTTCCTAAACGTTTCAAGTTGATCCTCAACTCGACGTCAGTACAACATTTGAATGATAAAATTTTTTTGTCAGATTGACAGTTTTAATTCAAAATGTCATCACTTGCACTGATAACTATGATACTATTAATTTTCCATTGATAACATCTTTATGGAGTAGAGGAAGCCACGTTTGATCCAAGAGTTTCTGACGAGATACAGTTATCACCATTAAGTTTAATAAAAGTAGGTACTTTCTTATAATTTTCTTTTAACTGATTTGTCTTCTTTTTGTAAAATTTTAGCTTGGTTCCAATCAACCGAGTACCCACACTTTTTCTCAGTGTATCCAGTATATAATTTTGAATCTGAGTTTAGCGCAAGCAAAACTCCTCGTACAACAAATAATGTAATTCAGCACGCGATATCATTGAGAAGTAAGGATATACATATCCATAAATTTACAAGCCTTGTAACCGCAGCCTTCCCTTTCTGTCACATTGACCCAAGGATTATTAGTGGTTCACTACAACATGGTAATTATCGCAACCTGACGTTTCGCCAAATAAATGTTATTTCTACGTGCTTATTTTCTATGCCAACTGTGATATAGTGCTGTATCTCTGTCTTATCAGCGGTTCTGATATTTCAATACGGAAGTTTGTAGTATTAGTTCCGAATACTAAGTGGCACATCTCCAAAAAGGATGAGGTTGATTACTCGGTACATGTAATACTAATACATAGCGTATCCCCTATGTTAGCCCATAAGCGGTTTCTACGTAAACACTGAATGACAAAAGATATAGTGCTAGACCCTCCGAGACAACTTGGTTCGATTTGCGCATAATATGCAGAAATGTCGATCGCTATGGTTAGGGAGAAAATGTGACTTCTAACTTAATTTTTTTTCAGCGTCCGTACATAACAAGCATAGACACTTGCCCATTTTGGGAAACTGTCTCAGTAGGGCACCAGCTGGACGCGTCAACATGAACGGGGCAGACGTCGAGGAGAGAGACACCGTCACTTATCTAGGGGTACATCTGGATAAGAGGCTGCTGAGGAAACACCACATCGAGAAAGTCGTAGCGAAGGCGAAGTTGGTCAGGGCAAAGCTATATCCGATATTGTGTCGCACCAGCGAGTTCAGCCTAAGTAATAAGCGAACCCTGATTAAGACCGTCATCCAACCCCAGTTGACATATGCGTCAGCAGCATGGGCGATTACTGCAAAGAGTATATGAAGAAGATGTAGGCCGTCGAAAATATCGCGCTAAGGACCGCGGTAGGTGCACCCTGATACCTACGGGCAGCCCATATATACCGGGACCTTGACTACGTCCCAGTCCTAGAAGTCATCAGGAGGCGCAGAGTCGCACGTCAACCCGCTAATCCGGGAAGCCGTGGACTACGAACGAGATGCGGCCGCTGTACAGAAGCGGCCGCTGTACACAAGCGGCCAAGACTCCAACTACTAGAACCAGGATGAGAGTAATGTCTTCTTATGTTTTAGATTCAACAAATCCCTCCGGAACAAGCGTGGAGGGCTACGAAGCGACTAAAAACCCGTGTTTTTAGTCGCGGTACGAAGCGACCCCCAGACCTCCCCTCGAAGCCGCGACCGTCTACAGCGGTGTCGGGTTCACTTCGAGTACCCTTCTCTTACCTTGTCTACAGCTAAAGGGCCAGTTGACTCCTTTAGAGGTACATCTCCAGCTATACAGCAACTCGTGACCTACTCCAAACCATGACCCAGGACGAGAGAGGCACTTACCGCCCTCGTCCGAGATAGACTACCCTTCGCGGGTTAGACATGCAGGCGAAGAAAGAGGACAAGACAGGAGAGCGCCTGAAGATCCCACCCAGCTTGCAGGGTAGAACCAGGATAGGAGGAGACCCCACGAATCGCCCACCCCTATCATTTTTTGTGGTCGCGGTTGGTGAAGGATGGGGTCCACCTCTACGAGGCAGTCCAGGCCTACAGCGATGGGAAGGGTAAAGAGCGATAATCCCCCTCGGCCCCAAACCATCCCACGTCATGACCACGGTCAATGGATATTGGTGGGGAGTGACCGTATAATGATGCGCAAAATTTCAATTGTGTTTATTCCGGAACATTTACCGAGCCCTGTATAATAGGGATGGCAACATGCGTGAGGTTAATGTACTTTCCCTCATATGCGGTAACGATTTTTAATTACCGGACATGTTAAATAATGTGCTAGTATAAAATTGATTCATTAAATGGTAGGTATTTAAATTAAGTAATTATCGACAGTATATAATATGTAAGTTAGTAGTAATATGTGTAATTTAGTAACATATCTAAGTGATGGATTAAAGAATTAAAATAATAAAATAAACGATAAAATTATCTGAATAGTTTACTATAAAAAAGTTTTCTATATGTACCCAAATGTATACCAGTCACTATACGTGCAGAGGGGGTACATGCCAATATTTCATAAAGTTTTCACAATTTTTTGCGTTTAGAACTACGCGACTTAAAATAAAATAAACATATTTTTTTCGTTTATCTTCAAAGAACAAAAAATCCAAGTGCTCTAAATATTTATTATAATGTATTGCCCACCCAGTCAAATTTTGTACAGAGTAAAAGAAATAAGAAGAACGAAGAGGCATTGATCAATAGAAATCCAAGCTCATGTAAACTTGGCGGGTTAAATAAATAGTTTTAACACAAGAAAAAGTTACTGATAGATATTTTATCACCTCACCTATTTTTATTTTTTTTTTTGTAAAATTGCTTTTTCAAGAAATATTTAAAAATCTCATCAAATTACTGATTTTTCAGTATACAAATAATTTTCAACATTTATTTGCTCGGATACCTTACAAACGTTGCGTTTCCTTTTTCGTTTTTATAATTTTTTTTCACATTCTCTTACCGGTCGTTCTTGCGTTCAGTAGATTGTGTAGACTGATACTTTTCCATTAATTTTTACGTTTGTTTTTACGTTTATTTTAAACAAATTTTGTTTTAAACGCCAAAGTATGGTTTTCATTAACCAAGTAAGTATTTACTATTTGTAGATGTCTGTAACCCTGTTTTAATCATGGTCGATCAGCTTCAATGTCTTGATTAGAATAGTTCTAATAATCTCCAGATGATCTAAAGTTACTTGGGTGAAACGCCTGTGGAGGGAATCTCATGTTTTAGTGTTAAATGGAGAACTCGGACGGTTTTTCTCGAGGTTTCCCTGTCTCAATAGTTACAACTCAATTTTTGAGTTTTTTATTTCCTGTTTTATCTAAAAGTTCCAAATAAATACGTATTGAATGAATATTTTTATCAATAAGTATGCCAAGAACTTGTATATGAGGTAATCGTATCCACTGAGT
This sequence comes from Pogonocherus hispidulus, assembly GCA_963924545.1. NCBI lineage: Eukaryota > Metazoa > Arthropoda > Insecta > Coleoptera > Cerambycidae > Pogonocherus > Pogonocherus hispidulus. The sequence goes on from OZ004693.1 coordinate 84,334,906, forward strand.
CTATACACAGTTATTATACAGATAATATTTAAATCTTTTAAGTAAAATCTAACCAACTATTAAGCTTAATTAATATTACCAATACTATTAATACTTCCAATAGTAAAAAAAATATTAGTATTGAAAATAAAAAATTCTGATTTTCTGAAGCTGGTTCCTATGATTCTTCAATAAAAGAACATTTGGAAACAAAATTCATTATACTTTCAGTGATTATCTAGAACGAAGCGTTTGAAATTAACTGTCGGAAAAAAATTAAGCCTTCATTAAAGATTGATTAGCAAGGTATAAAACAATTAAAAGTATGTGCATTGAAACATCTACTTCATCAATCATCTCGTTACACCTCCAGCTCGTCTTAATCACTTCCGGATTCCGTTCCGAAATCCAATAAAGAGGATCATAAAAAAGCTACTTAAACAATGTTCTACTTTTACCCGGTAGTGATTATCTTAAAAGTTCCCTAGAAAATATTCGGCGCCTTTCGGCGAAAATCTTCCAAAAATTACTTGTTGTAAATGGCATACTAGAAAGTCGTAAAAGGCTTACAGCTTTCTTTTCGAACAAACTTCTTAGACTTTTAATGATTTTATAAAGCTACGTTGCTGAAAGCATAGCCATCCTAAGGATATTATAATTTTCGTACTCTCATGAAAAGTTAACTGCTGTAATAAATTTTATAGGTGGATACATTTCAGCAATTACCGGAACTGAAAGGACGACTGAAGGGTACCCTTTTTAAGTGACATATTTGTAAGGCGAGATCAAGTACATGATCTTTATTATAATTTATACGGTGTGTCCGCAAATGATGTGATTTTACAAAAAAATTAATGTCCGGATTTTCTATTACTTACAGTTTTTATTTACTATTCGGAGCTTTCCTATACAGGGCTTTGAAGGTAGGTTTTTAAAAACAGTTTTTTCAATATTTTAATTTTTATTACCTATTAAGTATATATTTATAATAAATATATATATACATAATATATATTATTATATATTATATTTGCTGACTTTTATATTGACTTTTTTAATTTTTGATTTTTAATAATTTGGATTGCACAAAACGATAGAGTATACAAAAATGTATAAAAAAGATTCTAAAGATTCTCTCTAAAATCAGTCATCTTCGAGAAAAACGGCTTCAAAAATCATCTTGTACTTTAACTAGTTTAGATACTTTAACAAAGCATGCCATGGAAACAAATGCTATGTTTCTATCGAAAGCAAGACACCTACATGGAAATAATTTTGAGAGATTTAACTTTATGTGAACTTCAAAGCTCTATAGCTCCATTATTTTTGAGTTTTTGAAAAACTACTATAGAAATTTTGGACATAGTAAATAATAACTGTTTTAGGAAATTGGGACATTGATTTTCCTTGTAGAATCATCCCCCGAATTTTTTACGCATCATTTCCAGGCGCCTTGTATGTTATATATAAATAAAGGAGATTTAGTAAATTGTTTAATTATATCAATCAGTTCAATTTGTTCAATACAATATTCCTCCTTTTTGTTATAATTCTGCAAATACTCAAAAAAAAAAAAAATAAATAGTAAATTAAATTATATGAAATATATTATCGTGATATGTTTTTTTTCACTGTTTACAAATTCTGTTCCAAATGGCTCAAATATATGTGCTTCTAAGAACAAAAACTAGATTTAACTGTGGGATGCTAACAAAATTATTAAACTTGTTTTAATAAATTTTATGATTTTATTTTTAAATTACCTCAGAATATTTGCGTCCCCCAAAAAGCTATAACGTGTTTAATGTTCTTTTTTCAAAATTTGAACCAAAATGAAGAATCAATATGCCAACTAAGTTGTAAATATTATTTTCCCACCGTGTCTAACAAAATTTTACTTAATGATTCTAAATAGATTCTTTAACACACTGAAAAATGTTTCCGGAAACATTTGAAGTATACACGAACGAAAGTTAATAGTAGGCACTTTTAAGAAAATAGTATAATAATATCCCAACTCCTCACTGAATCGCAATAATTATACCGGAAGTAAAAAACTTGTGTAGGAGAAAGGGTAGCATTTATCATTTGTACGCGGTGTTAACGCCAAGGAAAAACTTACATCGAGGAAAAATAATGATAATTAAAGCCACTTAGTTGCGCACAGTTGCTTACAACAATCATAATTCTTTTTTGCATTTTTAGCTTAACTATAACTAAAAACATATTTTAGATATAAATAAAGTAATTTGGAAGACTTTCTTTTGTATATAATAATAGTTTTTAATTTGACAGTTTAAATCAAATGCTTCGTAATGTTACTAAATCCTGACTAAATGAACGAATAATGTCACCTTTGCATTACGAAAACTGACATGACCCGTATAACCTTGTCATTATTTGTGTAAACATAAGATTTGGTAATAGAAACTAACACTTGTCCATATATATATTAAAACGCGTCGATTCTGTCTCGCTCTAAATTCCGTCGCCGAATCCGCAAAGTTTCAAAGCTATCTCCTCCGAGGGGGGATCGCGGAGCGATTCCCGCGGCCGACCGGAGGTCGCCCTCGGTCTTTCTCCAATGCGTAGAGGTATTTTCGTCCCGTTTCCTACGCGTTTTCCCAATTTAAACGCCTTTTCAAAAAACCTCTGCAAAATTTTCGTCGATCGCCGTTCGACGAGAGAGATACGGCTAGCACCGGCGTTTGTCCTCTCACCTAATGGTCCCGTCACGCCTGCCGAAATCCCGACTTTTCATGGGACTCCCTAGACCCTTTTTCTAATTTTACGGCTTCGAGAACCACTTCACGCGAAAGTTCCGTCCTTTCTGTAATCCTTTGATATTTTTTTTCGAGAGCGTACATCGACTCCTACATCTATTTCGTCTTCGAAAATCTCGAGTCGCGTCCGTCTCAACTTCTTTCTGATTTTATCTACCGATGTGAGATTGCACTAACGCGACAAGCACCTCCCACGAAAACTGTCAAATTAATTAAACTTCAGATAGGTTATTTTCCTACGAGAAATATTGCTAACGGAATCGATAGTACCGACTGCCAAACACTTCTGATTACCAAAATATTGAAGCGTAATAATTTTCCAATTAGAAAATCGGTAAAAATTATTTTTCAGGTTGACACGTACAGTTTACATACTTAAACGTGTCAGGGTAAATCTTTTGACAACAGGCGCTGTAGCGCAATGGAAAGGTCGTAGGATTCAAAACGTGATAATGCTGATTTTGCGAGTTCGAGTCACGCTGGAGGCACATTTCTTTTTTACTTTTTAATTCCAATTATTTATTAGCATTAGTGTTTAGTTCTTCTGTTTCATTATCCGTAGCTTTTATTCTTTCTACACGTAAAGTTTGGAATTAATTCGTTCATTTTGGCAGTCTGTTAAATTCAGCATTTTAGCTTACAAAAGTATATATCTGCAATATTTTTGTCCCATTGATAAAATTGATAAAAATGTTTACTAAAAATAAATTCTACTTTCAGCACTTAAAAAATTAAGATGTTTTACCATCATGAATAGAGTACCCTTACAATTCATCAAAATATTAAGAAAAATATCTTTAATATAAATTCTTTAATACATATACACATACAAATAATATTATTCTAGATGCTTTTGTCACCCGAAGGGTGACTGTATTTATCAATGGGACAGGTAGGGCTAGAAATATCCTACCGGGGCATTCCATACTATCATACTATCCATACCATCGCGAAATGGTATGGAACGAAAATCGTGACAGCTTTTTTCTCCCATTTCTAGTATTATAATAAACTTTGTGTTATCCAACACAAAGTTATATTTTGATATACTAACGAAGTTGTTAGTATATCAAAACGTTACAGTTAGGAGGAGAGGTTTCAACCAATCAGATTCCGTAGCTAATCGTCAACCGTGAAGACTGAATTATTAGCTCTAGAATTTTTGGCGTTGATACATGGGATGTGGTTCAGTATGAGTATTATGTAAATGCACCCCTAGTTTTATAAATTTAGTTCATTCTGATAATGAATTGTGTTGAAAAGATTGGGACTGTCAATCTTTAGTGAATACATACATGAGAAAATAATTGTGTGATTATTATATAAATATCAGAAACATGGTTTTTACAACTTTTCGTTTGTTTTGAAATCATATTATTCAACTATTAATCGATGTAAGCATTTGCATTCCTCAATTTATTATAGACTTTGTCGCAGAGACTGTAGATATAAAAGTTGGTCACCCATATTTACCGTATGGTTCATAATAATAATGTATGAGTTAGTAAACAAGAAGCAACTTTGAATACGGCATAATATTAACATACCAAGATTTGACAGTTCATTAAATTTAATTTTACTCTAAGATTATGGCTATTTTATATGAACCATATATTTGGTAACCGATATCAAATATGAAATCAGATCAATTTAAATTTTGCTCTTAATGAATCTTTGGTTATTATGCAATAGTAATTTGCATATATTTACCGAATGAAAAAATTGGAGTACCTATTATAAAAGTATGGTTATGATAGCGAGATAACAAAATTATAACAATTAAAGTGAGTAAGCAAAGTTTTTAATTATAATGGAGTAAACTTCTATGCAAGGATATTCAAACTTACCATTTGGTAAAATGAACCAAATTCTAGGTAACTAGGTACCAAACCTTTCTCTGAGTGAGGCTGACTGGTAAAACATTATTAGTAAATACATTAGTAAGGCATTACTTAAGAGAAACCTGGAGACTCCTCATTAGTTAGTTATATATTATAATGTTAGTCCTATTATTCTGAATTAAATTGCGATGATTGCTTAATGTAAACCATTGAGGAGCAGTGATCAAAGACATCAGGGAATAGATTGTAATCTATTTCTTTCTATGTTGTATACCCATAAAAATGTATGAACTATACGTTTGCCTGATTGTAAAGCTATTAAGCATATACACAGTAAAAAAATCCGACTGATTTTAACACTGAATCCACACTCATCAGTGTGTATATAGTCCACACTTGCCAGTGTTAGACATATCGGTGTATTATTACATTACATAAAAGTAATTTAACACAGTAGATTTTACAAGGTAATGTGTAATAGTTATTCACCGTGTAATTATTCCGTTTTTATGGCGGATTGATTCATTTTTAACACATGGTTTTGTAAATTTTACTACAATTTATGAGTACTTCTACAAACTTGGCGGGTATATCGTTCGTGTAATATGAGTTCTAAAGGTTTAGTTATTATACTACCCAGTTTGTGTTAAAAATAACACTGCAGCAAATTACGATTACCATTTAGTAATTTTACCATTTGTCTTTTTTTACTGTGTATAATATCTGGTTTCCACTAAATTTTAAGCATGAAAGACTGAAATTTATTTATCGTATAACAAATACATCGTGTTTAATCAGCGTACCCCTACCATTGTCTTCTAATTTTATTGTTTCAGATGTTTCCAGAAATGTATATTACAAGTAAATGGTAACATTAAAAATATGGCTGTGCCAATGATATCTAGAGGTAAATAAATTGGACTAAATTACTTTCAGCCTTCTGTATAATTTTACTTTTGATTTAAGAGTTGTCAAAAAGATTCACCGGGGGACGCTATCCAAACTTTGTTAATTTAAAAATTTCGTTTTCTCATTCAGTCAGATTTAATTAACTTACTTGACGCGTCTCGGTTCCAGTTATTTTTAGGATTCGTTCTTAGCCAGGGAAAGTATCATAATTCCCCAAAGGTTGTTTGTGTCTATTTACGTAAACGCTGTCGCCATCATATCTGTTTTAAAGAAACATTTCATTTATATAATGAAATGGATTTTAGAAGAAATATCGCCTTGTTACTTAGTCAAGTTAGTTAAGTTAAATGCTTTACTTTTAATATAGTTAAAAAAACATACTGGAAGCTCAACAAAAATTGCTTCAGTTGTAGCGAGCTCTTATCTGCCTTATTTTTTTCAAATCTATAAATTCAAGAGATGATAAGCAATAATAGGTTTAGTATTTGCCTGCTATGGATGTAATAGTTTCCAATATTGCTATGGATGGTTGTGTAATTACAGGACAAAATTAAAATAAATAATTACCCCTCTTCATCCGTTAGTATTTTGACATACCCAACGTAGAATACGAAAATCTCTTCAGATCTTAATTTGATTGTGTGAATAGTATGAATTTTCTGACTGGTTTTATTATCGTATCTTCCCATAGGATCATTTTATTATCATGTAAAATATAAAGGAAGGAAAATAAACCGATAATGTTTTAGACGAAAATAGTGTAAAATTATTGAATTAGCATTGAATGACATAAATTTGTTTGTTTTTTTTTGTGTGTTTAAAAGATAATTTTTCAATGTCATCTTCTTCGTTTTTAAGGCTACTAGATGTAATTTGAAAATATATACTTTTCGGAGGAAATTTAACGAATATCTCCATAGCTAACAACGAGCATGATCTAGATCTAAAAGAACATACAGCATTTATCATTTAAGAAAAAGTTGTTCCATTTCCAGTAAAACCGAAAGATGGGCATACATAGGTTTCGGTAGACTCATATTCATAATAATAATAACAATAATAATAACAATAATAATAATAATAATAATAATAATAATAATAATATCCCTACCACTCATTCTAATCACAAGGATTAGCCCGAATGTCTGAGACTTATGTGAGAGAGGGGGCGGCATATTATTATTTAGCTAGCCGGATTTGCTCCTCTGGAACGACTTATGCTGGTAGACCCTAATCACCATTCAGTGCTGGAATGAGGGAAACCTGGAAAACCTCATTAGTTATGGGGACAATCAAACATCAACTGATTTTAATTTCTCACATTAACACCAAGTTGATCCTATTCCCATCCTAAGTTGATTCCCAGCCTAGGTTATCGCCAGAATAGTTGCCAATCCATCCCTACGAACAACCTTGATCTACGAATAAACAATTTGATTAAAAATTGTTTAGTGGAATGGTGATTCGAACTCACAACCTCTGGGTTGAGCGATCGACACTAAGCCCTGAGCTACCGCCTGGCAGTCAGCATCATCATATGCTAAAACATGTCTATATTATATGTTTTCTAAATATGTTATCCCTCTAAACATGTCTTTAACCATAAAATGTACTTATTATATCAGGTTTGATAGCTTTGGATTAATTCAAGAATCAGAATTTTAAAATCATCATTAGAGACAAACTTCTTCCGGACTACTTCAATAAATATATCTCAAGCTGTTCACTTAATTTATGAGAAAATCATAGATAAAAAATAATATGTTTTAACATAAATAGAAAATAAATAATATACACTATTAATAAAAGGCTCAGAAGCATTTGGGAAATTATTTGGTTACCTTCCCAAGTATATCGGTCCTCTGTTTCCCTATAAGACCAATAGACTAATATACCGACTAATGATAGGATTTATGTATTATGTATAAGCCATGTCTTTGACATATTGATCTAAATCTTACCAATTTCCTTACGAAGCGACTTGCTATCCTTTTCTATTATTCATATAACTCCTTAGACTTATTTATCCCTTATTGATTAAAACTAAACCATCTAGTCATATAAATTTAGGATATTTATTTAAATGTATAACTTTGTGTGCATTAAAATCGTTTCACTATGGCAATAATGGTCCAGTCCTTACCTGACTGTGGAGAAATCATAACGATTTATAGTTAATTTTAGATAAGTGCAGCAAAAACCTTCCATAACAGTAAAACAGTTGAATATAATATTGAACAGTTGAATATATAATAAAAAGTGCTAACACATGTCTATATTCAGAATTGAATTGCATCACTGTATGAAAAGAGACACGAGATATTGTATTTAAAAAAATCCAGTTTCGACGCTGTAAGTTTTCGCTAAAACGAAATTATATTTTGGACATCCTGTAGATCAATAAGCAATATTGAACGTATCAGTGCCAAGCTTAACGCTCTCATTATTAACAATTATGTAAACAACACCTTTTGTGGCCTTTGAAAATACCACAGTTGGTAATTAAAGTTTCCCAGTGTAAAATGAAAAATAAAAAAAAAATGGGAAAACAAAAATGGTTGATTTGAAATATAAGGTTGCTTGATAAAAGTTCGCCTAAAATAATTAGTAGATTACAAAAATGCGCAATAAAAAGTACGCCATTTCATTTAAAATAGGTAAAGTTAGTAATAGTTATTTGTTTTATTTGGCAGAAAAGGACAAGATTTAATGCCGCGGCTGGCCAAGGCGTAGCCGAGGCTAGGAAACCAGCCAAGGCATTAAATTTGCTTTTCTGCCATGTGAAACATAATTTTTTCTTCAAATTTGTTCCAATTTCACGCAAAATCGTCCACGTCTTTTTTATATATATTAATTACGTTTCATTATCAATATTAAAATACAAAAACAGGGTGTAGACACTAGTTCTATGGTTCTAAAGTGGCGCCAATAGGGCTTGCGTACGCAACACTTACCTATTGTGCCAAATACTCAGGTCTTCGCATTCGTAGGTATGCTCACTTATATGCACTGCACTTATATTGCACTGCACTTATATTGCACTGATGAGATCATAAAAAGGTCGAAACCGGTCTGCAATTCCGTACACATCGTACGGAAATACTAAGACCACACATCGTAGGTGGCATCCTACGATGTGTGGTCTTAGTATTTCCTGGTAGTTTTCGTTACAATCCGAATCCTTGTATTTTGATTCCTATGTTAGACAAAATACGGCAAATTTTGCTTTGTAATTCAGCGCTCGGCGCGGCATATAGCCAGGAGAATAGCTGTTTTAGCTTGATTTGTTTTAGTCCTTATTTAAAATAAGGCTTTTGCAGCTGGAGGGCCCCTCCATGATGTCCTTGCTATTCGTAGTTATTTGCAATATCCAAATAATAAAATTATTTCCACAAAGGTAACTGGATCTTCGTTACTATGTTTACTGCTGATGATGTTTGTTGAATTGTTTGTGTAATGTCATTGTCAGTTGAAATTACCAGTTTGATTTAAATTATTAGCTGGAACGTTGCATAGCAACGATGAACTTTTTCTGAGTAGGCAGAAAAAGTCCACTTTTTCTGACTAAGCAGTAAAAATACACCTTTTAAGCGTGTCAAGTGTCCCTAAAAAGCCCCTTTTAATGACATTTGGAGAAAACAATATTTTCTTTTAATGAGAGGTTTCAATCAGTCGTCCTTTACTGCTTTATTCCATTTATCGCTCACACCTAATACATTCCATTCAAATAAAATGCATACCTATCCCAATCTGATAGGAGCGACGAACGCTATAGTTAATGGCTACTTTAGATATGGCAATTACTTTATTTAGAGAGAATGCGGAGAGATCGTTATCAGAATTTGGAAACTCCCGAGAAGTAGGTGGGCTTCCTTTGCATGAGTTCTGGTGATTTCCTGAGCAAATATAAGTGATTCATCAACGTTTTTTAAGTAATGGTCTGAAGGACTAGGCATTTATTTCCAGGAGAGTAAATAAATAAATCGAGATGTTATCATTACATCGACAGTATGAAAAGCAATACCAACTTGTACGAATTCTGTTTAGGTCAAATACGTATGCAATGCCATTAAGTTTGCAAAGGCTTCAAAATGATCGATTCTGCAAGTCGAGACTCCTGTCTCATCGCTTGTATACCAAACATAAATTTCTTTTTTGGTGGGAAATTTAAATTTTCGTTTGTCCAACATTCAGAATTTTGTGAAATTAAAAAAACTGTTTGAGGAAAATTGTTGAAAGGCTTAAAAATGATCGATTCTGCAAGTCGACTCTTGTCTCATCACTTGTATATCAAACATAAATAGTTGGAATTTGTTATTTGGTGGGAAATTTTAATTTTCGTTTGTCCAACATTCAGAGGTTTGTGAAAATATAAATACTGTTTGAGGAAAATTGTTCAAAGGCTTCAAAATGATCGATTCTGCAAGTCGACTCTTGTCTCATCACTTGTATATCCAACATAAATAGTTGGAATTTGTTATTTGGTGGGAAATTTAAATTTTCGTTTGTCCAACATTCAGAGGTTTGTGAAAATATAAATACTGTTTGAGGAAAATTGTTCAAAGGCTTCAAAATTATATATTCTACAAGTCGACTCCTGTCTCATCACTTGTATACCAAACATAAATTTTTTTTTTGGCGGGAAATTTAAATTTTCGTTTGTACAACATTCAGAATTTTGTGAAAATATAAAAACTTTATGTTTCTCCATATTATATTAGATAACTTCATGGATCGCTAAGGATTTCAAGCACCTTGATAACTTATAAAAGATACATTTTCGTCTATCATTATATTAAACATTACATTGAAATACCACATAAAATAGAAAACCCCAAATCCAAAGTCAAAGGGGGAAAAGCTATCCGCCGAAAGAGAGTATAAGGTAATATTGTGAGAAACGCAAACTAGTGCCCTCCTTCGGGTTTTGCTACTGTCTGTCTGACAATCATTGTCTAATTCACAGATAGATAGCGACCTTATACAGGGTGCCCATTATCTATCTCCTTACACGGCTAACTTTTAAATAGTGGAGATAGAGAATTGGTTAAATTAGCAAAATTGGACAGAATTACACGAGGAATTCAGTGCCTCAGATTTAATTTTAATTTTCAACTTTTCGAGATATGTTGAAAAAACTGAAAATTGCCAAAATTACAACAAATTGCAACAAATAATATAAAAATACTCCGTGATTGTGTTTTTTACGTGGAATTCAGCGGTGATATTGAATATTTCACGGACATCCTCGTTTTTGAGAGAAAAAAAAAAGTTATGTTTTTTTAAATGGCAACCATAGTTGGTTATGGTATCAATAAAAAGCTAATTTTTTTCTGATTTCAAAAATATAATATTTAATAAATAATTTTTTCTTCGTTTGTGTACATTTCACAATAACTATTTGAACATGAACGCTTAATTTTGACGTGTATAATGTGACTTTAGTGTGATCTGACATTTGTATTTTATTGTTGTTTACTGATCTACGTTTATTTTTCATAGCTTACTAGGTTAATAAATTATTTGTTCATTACAGTAAACAAAAGAAAAGAGAAAGGTATATTAAATATTACATTTTTGAAATCAGAAAAAAATAAGCTTTTCACTGATACCATCATAGCCAACTATGGTTGCCATTTAAAAAAACATAACTTTATATTTCTTCTCAAAAATTAAGATACCCGTGAAATTTTCAATATCACTGCTTAATTCCACGTAAAAATTACTATCACACAGTATTTTTATATTACTTGTATCTTTTACAGTTTTCGAGATATTCGAGTTTAAAAATTTTGGCGATTTTCAGTTTTTTCAAAATATCTCGAAAAGTTGAAAATTAAAATTAAATCTTAAGGAGGCACCGAATTCCTCTTGTAAATCTGCCCAATTTTGCTAATTTAACCAATACTCTATCTCCACTATTAACAAAGTTAGCCATGTAAGGAGATAGATAATGGGCACCGTGTATAGTGCCATTATAGTAGTGACCTCTGTTGTCTCTGAGGGAGACAATCCTACCTATTTATTTGAAGGAGATGCAGAAAATAACTACTCCACGGCTTATGTACCCCGACTGGCATTGCATTACTCCGGCATCTCCATGAAAGTCGCCACATCTTTCATTGACACATAGGCCGTAGAGTAGTTGTTTTCGGCATCTCCTTAAAATAAATAGTGTGAAAGGTATTTTCGTCTACCGTCGGTGCAATTTAGCTTTGCCTAGATTCCATGTAAATATTTACATTTTTTTGGGATGATATCTAAGACAGAATAGTGTACAAACATGTATAAATGTTTCTAATCTAACAACTCTTTTGGCTATGCAAGAACATTTTCAAGTTTTTCTCATGTTTTCATCATCTCAGGCGACTATTTTTACTCAAAAGTATAAGCCCACAAAAGAGTTTCGTGCCCCGACTGACTATCCAATAAAATATATACTATAAACCTTCGTGAACACACACAGTAGCTTCCTGCACACACACATTTCTAAAGCGTATATTTCTACTTAAAATATTATAGGGTTGGCCCTAAGATGAAATAAGATCCCACATCTTTTATTTTCCAACCTATGATTCATGATGAATTTAACACCATACAAGGAAAATATCCCGTTTATCCTTCTTGTCTTCCAGACCCTGTATAAGTTCCTGGATTTCCCCAATAGGGATAGATTGTCCAGTATAATAAAAAATTCTGCATAGATATCATTTGGAGATTATGACAATGTGGTAAGCGGGACGTACGTCGGCAAAATTGTATTGAAAAAAACACACACCACAGAAAATGGACAACCTCCCTTCTGAAAGCCTCAGGCTTGTGTAGAGGGAGGGTACACATGAAAAAAACGCAGACACATAACCATTCCCTGGGAGAGATGCCTTTTCTCCCTTAGCGAGATTCAAACTCGCGCCGCGATATACCGTTCTGTTAGTTACAAGCTACCACCCAGCACCTAACAGACTGAGCTATCACCGCGGCTATTGTTCTGGTATTTTGTGGAAATCTCAGTTATTTTTTAACCACCCCATAGGCAAACTCCGTTCCGTGACAGCGCGGCAATATATGGAGATAGAGTGGAGATGTGATAACACCTGATCTAAGCTGGCCCTGCCGGGTCACACCAACCGGCTTTGTTCGCCTGGATTTCCCGCCCTAAGGGACTACACTCAGTTATCTGGATCATCTCGCCCCCGCTAACAAATTTCACCATATTATGATTGCCATTAATCAGCGAGGCATCCAACGTAGATTTAAGCTGTGGCTAGGGACTAGCCAGGAACTATGTTTTTTATGAATATTTTACATCGCAAATTAAGTTTATACAAAATTGTCCCATAAATGTGTAATTTAAACAGTAACAAATTTTCATGAAATAAATTTTAAATTAAATTATTTATTTATTTATTTATTTATTTATTTTAGTTACAATGCCCAACGGGAAAACCTAATTACAGGACAAGGTTGAAGCATACAAATATTAACATTACTTAAACCTAACAAAATGAAAATATTGTAAATGACAGTAGTAGGGGTACAGAAAACGGGACCAACATATAAATAGATATTATATACCTACATAGTACACATACACATAAACAATAAACAATAAGGTATACATAACTAGTTACAATTTATTAGACAAATAATCATTTAATGAACTTTATAGAATCGAAAAATATATATATATTGTATGTCAGTATTGTAAAGCGGACTCCAAATAATGGAAGCATACTCCAATTTACTGTGAACAAATGTATTGTATAGAATATTCAACGTCCCCTCATTCCGAAAGTCCTTGGAGTTACGCAAGACAAAACCAATACTTTGAAATGCAGCATCACTTACCATGCGAATATGAGCATCAAAAGATAAATTACAACAAAATGTAACACCGAGGTCATGGAATTCCGAGACTCGATTCAAGATACTTGAATCGAGAGTATAGTTAAAAAGGTGGATATCTTTGCGACGGCAATAGGAATAGTGTTACATTTATTTATGTTCAAAGGTAAATCATTATCATTACACCACCGATACAAATTGGATAGGTTGACTTGCAATTTCATGCAATCAGAAGAAGACTTTATTTCTATAATAATTTTAAGTCATCCGCATACAGCAGATAGTCAACATTAAAGAGTTCTGTTAAATCATTAATAAACTATATAAAAAATAGAGGCTCCAATACAGATCCTTGGGGAACTCCAGACAATTGCGAACCCCGGTATTGAACAAATTGAAATCTATCGTCGAAATATGACCGAAATAACGATAAAAAGTTATTGGCGCAATCAAATGAACTTAATTTCAGCAAATCATGGTCGAGGCGATCAAAAGCTTTAAGGCGAATAAAAACCTAATTAGAACTAGCTATTATTATATCTATAATTATTAAAAACTATATTTGTTATTTAGTAATGCCTTATAAAGCCCACTACTGACTGCATATTTTCATCTGTTTGTCCTTTTATTGTTTTATCTATAAGAACTTACAAAAATTCGTATAGTAGTGGTGATAATTCATTATAGTTTGAAATTCAGTGTATATGTATAGATGGGCAGAGTAGGGAGATTATATAGAGTAGCTTAAAGTAAGTGCCCAGAAGGTGATATGTGTAGCTAAAAGGTGCATAAAGAGCTAAAAAGTTTACATGTAGCTAAAGGTTCAAAGCAGATTAATAGGACTAATCTGTTTGAAAACTGCGGCAAAAGCCTGGAAATCAACTTTGAATGAATCAATTTTTATGGAAAGCCATGAAAAATGTACCTAAATAATGACTGTTAAATTTAAGCAGCAAGGAAAAAAGGCTGGGGTTCACTAATGTCCACCAGACGTATTTTAAAGGTTGATCAATTAAAATTGAACTTGTATGAAGTGCTTATATTTGGAAATATGATAAGGCACTAGTAAATTCTGCTGGAGAATTGGAAATATCAGTATATGTTTATATATAATTTAGTTAGAGCAATCGATGAGTCACAGCCATCGATCCACATGGTAACCTAAAGACAGAATTTATGTTACATTTACCGTGAGAAAGCTTAATAATTGTAATTAAATTCATTTGGTTGAACACAATTTGCTTAATATAAAACAGATATGTACAGTTCCTCTAATGTTTCTAGCTAAGTAATAAGTAAACACATATTTTAGACATAAGTAAATTATTTAGAAAATACTATCTGCTGTCAAGATACTATCAAGAAGATATCTTTTTTGTAAGGAGTCATTATTTTAATTTGTCAATTATAAATCAGATGCTTCTAAATGTAATGCTATTAAATCTAACTTAAAAGAACGAATAATGCCAAAATTGCATTAAGGAAACTGACCTAATATTGGACAATTATTCGTCCAAACTAGATTTAGTACTAATAACTAATACTTTATTATAAACTACATCTGATTCTGTAAATGAGAATCCTTAATCAGGAAGCCTGATATCACGAAGAGAGAAACAATTTATAGCCTATAGACTTGTTAATATTCATGGGTCCATGTAGTCGAATGGATCTTCATCGTCCTTTTAAATTTTCTCAAAGCAAATTTGTGTCGAAATATCTTCAGCAAAGGTAGGGTACATCTTCAAGATTTTGTAAAGAAGAATAGGGGTCTCAATGATGAGATATTATTCGTCTCATTAAAAATAATGAGTTGTAATTGAAACAAATGGTACAGCTGCATCTCTACCTCCACCAGTAGTCATAAAATTCTAATAAAACCAAAAATGCAGGGCAATTTTTGCGTAAAAGATAGGTAGCTGACAGCATTGTATTAATATTTAGAAACGAGCAGATATTTCGTCTTCTACTACACTTTGTATCATATCGTAGCTTCTAAATAGTGACATCGTTTCAGAATTTATTACCGGTATATTTTTCACTGTTCTCAATATTGGTGCACTTAATATTGGTGGTGTATATATTAAGACATTTCAAAACTACCAAAAATAAAACATTTTCGATATTCACATACACATACCAAACATAACACACAAGGAACTTAAAATCACGTTAAACTGAGATATTATTATTGGAAAAGAGAAGTCATATACAATAGAATAAGTAAAACCATATGAGAAAGGACTATTTATAATATTAAATAAAATATGTACAGATAAAATTGAAATTAAGGCATATAATAGTACAAAAATGTATGTAACTTGAAGGTAAATTTGAAAATAGTATTTATAAAAATAAGAGAATCTCAGATATATTGGTATCAAAAGACAGCTAAGAGTTCAATTAACAAAATTACAATAAGAAAACAAGCTGGAAAAGTAATATAAATCTAAATTTCATCATTAAAGAAAATCATTAAAATTTAAGTATTTAGAAATGTCAAAAGGTGACAAGATAAAGGTCAATACACAAAAGTGTCAAACAAAATATATTTTAAATTTGAAATGATATGTAATTCAAAGAAATAAACACACCAAATTGTAAAATAAATATAAGAAAAATTGTAAATTAGTGTAAGAAGTGATTCCAGTGCAACGGAAATAAACATCAGTGTAGTGAATACAAGGTCAAAATTACAACGTATGTATCTAGCTTAAGAAGGACGCCGAAAAATCAGGAAAAACAAATAAATTTGTTGATAAAAAGGTTGGTTACGAGCAGATAAAGGGAAAAGACAAGAATTTGGAGTGTCTAAGTTAGAAATTGAATATTTGCGGAAATTAATAGAAAAACAACACAAATTTGAGTTAAAAGCAGTTCCAGTAAACAGTAAATGACATTGAAGTAAAAGGAAAAGCAGTCCAAGGTAAAAATTAGAAAATACGAGAGAAATCAAGACCAAGGGAGGAGTACAGGAAATATCAAGGTATAAAAAGGCTAGAAAGGTACATATAAATAAATGAATTCCAAGTAGATAGTACCAAGATAGTAAAAAAATTTAGTAAACTGATCAGAGATGAAATAGAATTGAATTACAAGAAATTGTCAGAAATTGTACAGTCAAGCACTTAAAAAGCTATAGGAATATAAATTAAAGACTTACCTGAATAAATATTAAACAAGAGTCCACTAAAAACTTTCACAAACTTTAGTTTTCTTTAAAAATTAGGAAAAATAAACAGTACTCGTAAGAGTGTACGCCATATTTTCAAAGACACTGACATCTAGTGAACAAATAGATCATAGTTAAATTCATTTTGGGGACTGTATGAAGTTATGCAACCAATTATACAGGTAGTTGTAATAAAATTTGCATAAGTTAAGGTTAGAGCTTTGATAAAAGATTAACCTGCATGATTTGTTCATAAAATTAGTTATATAAGATATTAGAGTAATTTATGTATAGGGTTTATATTAAAATGCAAGGAATTACATATTATTTTTAATAGCAAAACACATTTATAAGGAGTAAGTGTGATGTTAACATTGTTCAAAATTAAAATTGTTTGAAAATATTTCTGAGGAGGTATATTAAAATAAATACTGTTTTGTTTTGAAATAAATTTTTTAATGTATTGATAAAGTGAGAGAGAGAGAATGAAAAGCTGGCCTTGAACTTGCTACTAGAGAAAAAGAGATTTTCATGCATATAGTGATCAATTGAGCTAAAGCCGAGGGAATAAGAGAATACAAAAGTAAGTAAACAATATCTTCAAAGTAAATAAGTAAACAAAACAATTCATTTAAATTTAATAACTCTAATAAATAAATTTTGGCTCTCAAAAAATAAAGGAGAATATTATAAATTTGGCAGCCAACGCGTGGCGAATAAAACAAATATTATAATATATTTCACATAATTACATAAAAATAAAGTTTTAATGACACCAAAGGGAAATTACACAACAGAATATGCTTAATAAACATTCCTAACATTTACTTAATTCTTTTAAATTAATATTTAATTAAATTAGACCTAAAGAAATACTAAATTCTCGGTAACCAGGGAACTTCTCAGAGTACTTTATTTTATTAAAATCAGAGGAACACTAAGTCTTAATAAAAATAAACACCAGCTACAAAGTAACATAATACCGAGAAGATTTGCAAATAACTTGAAAGGATTAATGGACTGTATACATTTACACAAAAGCTATTAGGAGATTACATCCAAAGATTAATTACCGATAGATCTGTTTATCATTTTACCATTTAAATTTAATCTTAAGCCCAAGTTTGCCTGTCCCTGTTCAAGGAAACATATTTTAATGTAATTGCTACACCGCAGACAAATTCAACGACAAATTATGCGATCCATTCTTAATACAGTAATCGGAAATTTTTGATAATATTTTAACTCCGGTGCTCTTAAAACGTGTTGTTTAAATGGGGCAAGAGTTCGGTTAAAATTTGATACACACTTTATCGGAAGGGTTTGCAAAAATGTGTCTTCAATTGCTACTTGGGATTGTGTCTTTGTTTCCAAATTCAATTTATTTTTATATGGAGATCTGTTAATAATTGTCTTTTAAAATCACAGGATATTGACCCTCTTCCGATTCATATATTAGGCAACCTACACGCTTTCACTTCACTTCACTGGCACTGTCAAAATCAAGCTTTATATTTTAAGTATACGCTTATATTCTGATAGAAATAAAAGTGTGTATACTATATTTAATATAGCCAAGGTTATACAAGGTGGGATTAAATGAAATCTCTAGTTTAAATTGATCGTAACTTTTGTCAATGAAATTACCTATCTGTCAGAATTTTTATAAGAGATGTCAACTAGAGTAGTTCACACATCATGAACGCACTGCTATTGTGAAAATGTATATTGTAAATAATTCGTCAATTGTGTTGAGGCAACGCGAACCTGAGAATCTACAAAATATACACGAGAGGCCTTTACTTTACATCTCCAAAGAGTGACGGTTTGGTGCAGAATTAGTGCAGAAAGAGTAATTGGGCCGTACTTCTTTGAGGAGGCCTCAAGCAACACCACAGTCTTCTTTAGTACTAGCCATGAACTGAAATTGGCAACACCGCTCCACGCCGATCTTCTAGTCCGATTGCCGACCCACAGCCTCTCTAGCAGAGAAGGCTGTGGCCGATCGTATTTGACGTGCATTCCCAATTTTGTTTGTAATAAGCTACTTAAGTAAATATTAAATAATATGTATACGTTCTCTGCTTGGTCAATTAAATATTACAATATTTTATGTAAAACAATATATACTTACCTTATTTTACATGAAAACATGTGATATTTGATTGTTCAGCAAAACCAACGTGAAGGTGCAGAGTTACACAAGCTTTTAAAATAATTCAAAAAATAATATTATTGTTTACAGTATGTGTATCAGGTAGTACTACAATAATAAATAATAATATATTTCTCAGATTATTCATCTAGCAGGCGTATTTTTGCCGGGAGTGGAAAAAAAAGGGTGAAGAAAAACAGATGAAGGATAGGATATAGGAAATGATTCATATTAGGTCAGGAATAAAGAAAAGATGATAGGCTAAAATTAACAGGAAAGAATTAACGAAGTGAAAGAGCAAAAACATACCTAGACTAGATTAATAATAATAATAATAATGAATGTTGGTTGGTACTTATTTAATATCTGTTATACATAATGGGTTTTAATGAAATGGCTCAAACGAATTATTGACAAATTTACCAAATTATTGACGAATGACAAATTATTTATATTGCTTTTTTGAAAGTATCTAATTTCCGTTTCTTTATTTTATCTTCTGGTGCTATTTCACATCGTTTTTTATTTGTGTAAAAGTAAAAGTTATCCAAAGCTATACTTTCTAAAGTTAAACTTGCAAGCAAATCTTTTTGGTTTTCAGTTTTAAGGAAGTCAATTTCTAAGAGTCGTTGTTTATAATGTATTCTAATATGGCATACATATGAAAAAACAAAATTGTTACGTTAGTTGTCGGTATCGATAGACCACCTCGTTGCAAACAATCAAAATATTGATTTCCGATCAAGTTTCCCTTATTTTCAACGACATGTGAAAGGCAAATGTTACAGGAAATTCTTTTGGTTAATACATGAGATGCATATCCAGAAATATATATTCTCACTGCATCATCAACATCACAATCTGATAAATAGTTAGAACAAAATATTTTGGAGAATTTATCTAAATCCTGTTGCATCGTCTGTTTATTTACTTTTTCTAAACAATGAAAACCAACCTCAGAATTTTCTGCAATCTCAAAATTTGATTTTATTTCATTAAACGACATTTGATGTGAACTAGCTCCAGTTTTTTTAAAAATATGTTTTAGTCTAATTTTGTTCTCAGCGCTAACAACTTCATCGAACGATACATTATAATTAGATCCACACAATTGCCTATATATGCCAAATCTTTTTTCCAACTTATCAGTACAGAATTTTCCAGGAAGAATGTATGATATTGAGAAGTTTTTAAATGAATACTCTATTATGTCAATTAAAACCAATGTACTCTGTCGAAGAGCTGAATATGTTTCAGTTGTTAGATGGCCATTAAAATTTAATTCTTGCCATATGTCTAACCAAATGATGAACTTTTGAAGAAAGTTTAATCTGAAATCTGTGGCAGAGTATATAGGTTTTGCCCATTCATTTATTTTCATATCTCCTACTACTATACTGGTACAATTAACAATATCCCACCATTTCTTAATTATGTCCAAAAAATCTGCAGTACCATTATAATTATAATCTCTTATGGCGGCTATTGTTGAATGATGGAAAATATTGTCCACTAAGAAAACCTTTTGCCTTTCAAGATTTGTAGGAAAAACAGTTTTAAAGTTTAATTTGTAGGCTTTCTTGGCAAGCATATCTTTCTCTTTGGAATAGACATCACGAATATCTTTAAATTTAGCATACTTAACTTCGTAGGTATTAAAATCGGGATATACAAATGTGTTGTCAAGATTTTTTAAATTTAACCAATTTGCACGATAATCTAATCTGTAATTAATATATATTTCATCAATTAGAATTACTACTATCTTGTCAGTCTGTGTAAGTGAAGACGACATATTAACTAAATAGTGCTCATTCTTATTTTCTTTATTTGGAGAAATGTCCATTCCAGATGAAAGATACTGCAGATAACGCTTACAAGGTAAAATAAAAAAAGTCTGTAACATATTGTATGTAGTAGGAGACTGAATATAAATCATAAATGCCATTATTATAGTGGAGGCAGAGTATTTCCTTTTTAACTTTGTCATTTGGTTAATTTGATCTACGATAATGTTTAATTGTTTAGAATATAAAAAAGTCTCGATATCGCAAAAATCTAAAGCTTGTTTTAAATACAGCAACGCCTGTTGCAATGCATTTTGAGTATTGCTTGTTTCTAAGTTACTTGAATAATAGGTATATTTAAATCTATCTAATAAATTTTGGAGTTGAGACCATCTCTTAATTTTCATATCAAAATCTAAAATCCACTTTAATTCATTAAAATACAATTCACTGCGATTTACAAATATTTTAACTGTTAAGTCGTTATTTATTGATATCTGATTTTCAATTTTAACTATTTCACCATCGAAATTTAACTTTAACGATTAACTTTTTTCGAAAAATTATTTATAAAATCATTGTAATTTGCAATAAGATCTGACTTTTCAAAATTTTGTATCAACATTTCATGTTGCTGAACTTGCTGTTGGCGCCTACATTCAGGATCTTTTCGAACAATCGACTTTTCCTTTGACATATATTTAGGCAAATTTGGGAAAATAGATGGGATAGCATCCGCTTTTAATTTTGCTTTGCAAGCTAGTCTCTGTCTAGTTTAACGACATCATTAGGATCAAAATGTAACTCACAAACAACGGAATATTTTGTAGGTGACCATTCTTTCCTAGGGATACGTTTGAGCCATTTTTGTTTAAATGTGTTGTCCTTAGGGAATCCAAAAACACTTTTTACTCGTTCACTTTTTACAGAGGAATCGTAATTAGTTTTACACCCTGGTACACAGCACCGTGCCGGCATTTTCACTATTCAAGGTTAAGTTCACTTCACCCCAACTGATAAATAGAACATGTAAAAACTCGGGATAATGATATTACATATCAAATTGGTAATATACAGCAATATCTACATTGATTAAACTTTAATATACAACGGTCTGAAATAATTATCTCTTTTAAACGCTATTTAACACAAATATATAGGATGATTTAATACCACACGTACAAGATGCACCATTTACTAAAACAGTATCGCTCGGTCTGAAATTAGGACCGGATGCAGTGTTGCAATTTTCTCAGTTCATGGCTAGTACTAAAGAAGGCTGTGGCAACACCATCACCAGCATGGCCAGCGCTATACGGAAATATTGGAGGACTTCTTGGATGTGCAAATGAAAGACCAAGGCCTACAGAATATGTGGTTCCAGCAAGATAGGATTACAGCACATACAGCCAGAGAAATAATCCAGATTTTGAGGCGAATGTTTCCAGGTCGTCTCATCTCACGTTCAGGCAATGTGTTGTGGCCTGCGAGATTGT
This sequence comes from Pogonocherus hispidulus, assembly GCA_963924545.1. NCBI lineage: Eukaryota > Metazoa > Arthropoda > Insecta > Coleoptera > Cerambycidae > Pogonocherus > Pogonocherus hispidulus. Next base: position 84,356,873 of record OZ004693.1, read on the forward strand.
CAGACTTGACGGCTTCCGACTTATTTTTTTAGGGTTTTTTTAAAGAGCAAGGTGTATGTCAATAATCCTCAAACTCTGAAGGAATATCCGTCAAGAAGTCGCCAACGTCATGCCCGACATATTGACATAAACGAACAACATAATTTTAGCAAATAACTACGAATAGTAAGGACATCATTAGGTCCTCCATTTGGTTCCATTTGATGACGGGGAACTATATAAGTTACTTTTTAGAAAACTGAATTACAAGCATTCTTCAGGTTTTGATGAGATTCCTCCATATATTTTAAAAAGATCTTTACATATTTTAATACACCCTTTGGTTTACTTGGTTAATTTATCATTCTTTGATGGTTATTTTCCAGACAGCCTAAAGATAGGAAAAATAAGTCCGATTTTCAAAAAGAACGATAGGAGTCTCGTGGAAAATTATAGGCCAGTTACCGTCTCTGCAGCATTCTCCAAGGTATTTGAACATGCATTTTTAGATAGGTTGTTGTCATTTATTAACAGATACAATATCATGTCCAATAATCAACATGGATTCATGTCGAATAGGTCGACCTCTACTGCTATGCATTCATACTATGATCGTATTATTAAGTCTATAGAAGCCAGAGAGTGCCCTGTTGGAATTTTCTGTGACCTTAGCAGGGCTTTTGACTGCGTTAATCACGGCATTTTGTTGCAAAAGATGGAAAAATATGGTATTCGAGGCACACCTTTGAAGTGGGTTTCGACTTTTCTTCAGAATCGTAAACAGTATGTTTGTATCAATAATGTATCATCTGAAGCAAAACAGGTAAGTATTGGAGTGCCACAGGGATCGGTGTTGGGCCCTGTCCTATTTTTATTATATATCAACGACCTAGATAAGTTGACAGAATCTGCACTTCTAACCTTTTATGCCGATGATACGTCGGTAATAATTTCAAATAAATCTGATAATGAATTATCTGTGATGTGTGATACGTTGATGTCTTGTATGTGTGAATGGTTCACTCAAAATTCTCTGTTTCTTAATGTCAACAAAACCCAAGCTATTAGATTCCACAATCGACAGAAGGACTGTGGTAATATTGACATTAATATTAACAATACTCGTATTAATAATACAAACGTTGTAAAATTTCTGGGACTAACTGTAGATGAATGTCTAACCTGGAGTTACCATTGTGACGAGTTGATTATGAAGTTAAATTCAATCTCATATCAATTTCGCAACATTAGAAGCGTTCTGCTGATGGACCAATTGTTGAAGCTCTACTATGCACAGGCTGAGTCACGTTTGCGATACGGTATCTGTTTCTGGGGTGGTTCTTGCCATTCCAACGGTGTCTTTATTGCACACAAAAGAGTAATTAGGTGTATGTTAGGAGTGTCAGTTGGAGAATCTTGTAGACATATATTCAGTCGTTATAATATTTTAACGTTGCCTTCTCTGTTTTTATATGAAATGTGTTTGTACGTTTTTATTAATAAAAGTAAGTTCGACTACAGATATCAAATACATTCGATTAATACTCGGCAAACTAATCTATTTAATGTACCCTTCGGCCGATGTAAGATATCTTTTAATACACCCAACTGTTTAGGCTTAAGAATGTTCAATAGGTTACCTAATGAAATTAAAATGTGTGCCTCTATCTATAGTTTTAAAAGGAGACTGAAAAAATATCTAACTGATGCATGTTTTTATACTCTAAACGAATATTTTAATAATTAGATTAAGGACAATAACTAGTCTAGTAGTTATAGGTATGTGTATTTGTATATTTGACTATTCCTATTCAATTGTATTGACCTATTGGAAAATAAATATATTATTATTATTATTATTATTGAAAAATGTTATGCGAAATGCTATGATAAGAGCACAAATGTTCATCAATGAAAATGACCGCTATTTGCCAGATATCATTTTCTAATTATGATGTAAAATATTCCAAGCATCTAATAAACGAACAACAGAATTTTAGCAAATAACTACGAATAGTAAGGACATCATTAGGTCCTCCATCTGCAAAAGCCTTATTTAAATAAGGATTAAAACAAATCAAGCTAAAACAGCTATTCTCCTGACTATATGCCGCGCCGAGCGCTGAATTACAAAGCAAAATTTGTCGTATTTTGTCTAACACAGTTAGAATCAAAACACAAGGATTCGGATTACAACAAAAACTACGAGGAAATACTAAGACCACATATCGTAGGATGTCACTAATTGCAGACCGGTTTCGATCTTTTTATGATCTCATCAGCATGCAATATAAGTGAGCATACCTACGAATGTGAAGACCTGAGTATTTGGCACAATAGGTCTTGCGTACCCAAGCCCTATTGGCGCCACCTCTTGGTAGTTCTCGCAATACAATCCAAATCAATCGTATGGGTATAACCCAATACAATGTTATTTGATATGTTGTACATACCATCTGTCAAGAAGAAGAACTAGTGGCTACGCTCCGTTATTGTATTGGATGATAATTTTATTTGATTTTTTAGTTTATTAAAAGTTATTAGCAAATACTATAAGGGACTTCATTTAAACCCACCTTGTACATCCCACATATAAGTAGAGATAGTAAATTAAACAAGGGTCAAGGTACTTTTATCGCAGTTCTAAAACATCGACGGTTACTGATGGAGGGTGTGGGAGTACAGTTACGGCAGTGAACCGTTTAGAGTCGTCAGATAATCCTCGCCTTCCGTAATTCCCAATCAGTATTATCAGTAGCATCAGCATTGTTTCGTAATTTATCAGTGCTAAAACGTACTGGTATAATTTTCGCGCCATTTACCTAGAAGATCCTGTTTTGAGACTAAAAATCTACTGACACTACTGGACCGAAAAAGATCATGCAGCATCAGTAAAAGTAAGCACAACCAAACTTTTGAGTGATTTGCTGATTTCAATGTTCAGTATTGTTGATCTCAATCATCATCTCAGAGAACAATTATTAAGATGTCCATCATCTATATTTTCTAAAATAAATTCCGTGCATTAAAAATGAGTGACAAGTTGAACTGATGTTCTGAAATTGGCAGTTACTGTTGATAACCCTACTGGTCTATTGCTGCTAATGCCGTTCCATAGTTGACGTACTGGTAATCAGTACTGTTGGAAGTTTCGGAACTAGAGAAATAAATGTTTGACATAATAAAACAGAGCCATCCTTAAAACAATAAGTCAATTATTATTCAGTTATCAAATATACAGATTCATAAGTTAGATACAGTTTAACAGTAGTTTAAACAAAGTTTAAAGTGAAAAGTTAGGTTAGTTCTCTTACTTCTTGGCTGTACAAAATCATAAATGCGACGTTGCCAGAACTAAACTTGAAATAAATTTCAATCAATTTTTGCGGTCAAGTAATGTTAGTGCATAGCAATTTTACTCAAAATTGAAATGTATGTCAACTTTACTTTACAATCAGGAAATCATTTCCTGATTGAAATAATTGTCAATGTTTTTACAGCTTAGGGCTAACTGGATCGCAGATTTACCTTTGAACGTCAGCAAATAGTACAATTGAACGTCAGCAAAAAAATATATCTATCAGGAAAAAAAAATTAGCAACCTGGACATTGACCAGGTTGCTAATTTTTTTTTCCTGATAGATATATTTTTTTGCTGACGTTCAATTGTATTTATCTACTACTCAGTCAGATCTTTGATTTAGAATTAACAAGTGATTTATTATTCACCAGACCACTAGTTGTTTAGAAACACTTAAATAATGTAAAATCAAGTTTCGATTAAAAAAAATATTTATTTTGATATCTTTAAAAATATAAATAAAAATCAATTTTATCTGTTTCAATAGGCTTATTTTAGTTCTAATAAGAACCAGTTCTGAATTGTACTGAGTGTGCTCAGTTTGAATAGAGCCTTCAAATTTTTAAACCAAAATGAGAACGTTTTGTGAGAATCAAAACAAACCTAATATTGAAAGGGGTTGGAACCTTTAGTGTGAAGATAACACTGACGTAGTTTTCCAAATGACACAAAAAAATTACACTGCACTCGACGCGCGTTTCGCCAACGAGGTTGGCATCATCTGGAGTTGATTAAAACTAAACCTACGCTAACACCGTGTCCTATTTACACCTAAACTATTGCAACTATTCAATAAACCGTCGCGAAGGCTTAGTGAACCGCTGCCATGGCTCAGTGAACCATCGGGACGGATCAGTATCCCGTAATTTACTAATCAATTTAGCGGGCTGTATGGGATTGACCTTTTGTCAGCATTCATACTATTTTTACATTTTGCAATTTCCAAATTATCAAATACATCCAGCTGTCTGGAATTTGTTACATTCCTAATTAGTCTTAAATTGCTACTATCTATTTTATGGTTGTTCTCAAATGCATGCTGGACGACACGACGAATTCTCCACATGAATTTTACCAATGAAATTTCAGTTTATTAATAAAAAGCAAATTGGTACTCCATTTTCCACTCATAAACGTATTGTGGGAACCATTACTCATAAGGCACTTAAACCTTGCGAGTTACTCCTACCAAAAATACTGCAGAGGGCGCAGCTGTCCCGAATCCATTACAGACGCCATCCAATCCTGATAATAGGGCGAAATTAACTTGAAAATTGACATATTTCCCGAGCAGTTTCACCGGGACGCAATATCTGTAAGATCGTAAGATAGGTACGTGTTTCTCCAAGTCACGGCAGCCAAGAGTGGGTCGGAGAAATTAAATTTATAGCAATACTCAATTTCGTTAATACACTTTGGCAAGTAGTTGGGTAATTTATTTGCAAGGTAATATATTTGTTATTGCCACGAGGCTGTTCCCCTTGCGTGCACCTGGATGAAATATGGCCGGTAGTTTCAAGAATGCGACCTATTTTTGTATCGTCGTCTTACGAGTGGATCGAGGAACTAGATAAGTTTTGGAATGAGTGGAGCTTACTGATTTATTAGAGAGTTAATATAAAATTAGTTTTAAAAAATTTGCTGCTGGTACAGAGGAAACTGGTACCATCACAAACTAATTGAGGAGATTTGTATAATGTTGAACTGGAGTGGGAAAATCAGTTTAATTATTACTATGAGTATGCTTGCAGGCAACGGTTTCTCGTTTATAACATATTTAAAGCAGCTGAACCAGAGTGACATTTATATGCGAGACTGAAAATACCCCTGAGAATTAATTCTCATTGGAAATGGACATCTCACATATTGCTAATATACTGCGACGACATTTTGTCAACCAATTAATTACAACCAGATTGCAAACATTACCCTTGTGGTCCAAGAATGACTAAGAGATGTTAACATGATAAACTTTTATACTGGTAATTTTATTCGAGTAAATTTACTTATCTACCTCAGTAATTAATTTTATCTTCTTATGAAAAAATCATCTATCTATCATCTTATCTAAATCATTTAATATTGGGTTTCAAATCTACGTAGAGATAGTGAGAATAGTAATTCACTGTGATTCAAATATTGATATAAACTTAAATTCACTTTTTTGCATACATATGAGGAAATTTGAAACATGAATTTCGTTATTGAATGACATCTACATATAGTTAGTGAGATATTACTTATTAACCTTATATTAATCAACAGCAATATGAAAATATCGATAAAATATATCATGGATATATATGGATGGACAATCAAAATTGCACCCAAAGGGCAAGAGAGAGCCTGTTATATTCAATGTGAATGTGAGGTATTGGACTACAGAAAACCGATTCTGTCTTTTTGTGATCTAGAGCCACAAAAGTTTATAATTTTTTTATAATAGGCTAGAACTCTTAAGAATAAGAACTGGTGGATAATAACAAATAAGACAAAGCAATTCTGCAGAGGTAACCAATATGTAGAAAATGAAAACGAATATAACATATTGACGAGAGGAAGCAAAAGATTTATCACAAGCCTAACAGTATAAGTCAGAGTGCAAAAATGTTGTGTTCTGAACCATGTGGCAAACGTGGGTAGCCTACTCTTATAATAATTACAATTAAAACAAATATGTAGGCATATTTAAATGTCCAAATTTTAACACCGGATAATAGTTTAAATCAGTGTGGCATCAAGGGAAACGAAAAGTTGTAAAAGCAACGGCTACTTGATATATATTTCAAAAGTTACAAAATTATGTTCTCATTTATTCACTAGAGATTCACAGTCACGATCTTTCTACACACAAATTATTATTTGAATGGACTAGGGTTTAATAGTAGGCAGCAAAAGACATATATATATAGTAAATAAATAGGTGTTATATGTGTTAGTAACACGTTGAAGAACAGATACTGAACCATTTTATATGTGCTAACAGCAATAATTTTAGGGCTTAAAATTATTCGATATTCATGATAACACGCCTGATTACTCATTCTGATTGGTTAAAACATCTCCAACCAACGAAGACATTATTCTGTAGCATCAACTTCTTGAACTTGTGTGAGATAAGACGGAGTTTATTATAATAAAGTGTTAGTTATTATTAGCAAAAGTAATGTTTACACAAGTATTAACTACGTTACGCAGATCAAGTGAATTTTCTTAATACAATGTTGACACTATCCGTCCTTTTAGTCAGGTGTAAGTAATATTACGAAGAATTGGATTTATATTTTTTTAATTAGAGTTGAACTAAAGGTTAAATACACGCAAAATGCAAATTAATTCGATCTAAAAAATATGTTTAGTTATATTTTGGTAAAAATGCCATAAGAATTATGGCTGGCTGTTTTATGAATTGTGCTCAATGAAATTGTTTTAATTATAATTAAGTACTAATCTTTTCCCTCAGTGTAAGTAGCTCCAACACCACTTCACTTCAAGCTTCATCAGCTCACTTCAAGATCACCGAGCTCTGGATGGCATGTGTTCATCGGTACTAACCAAAGATTAGGGGTGGGTTCAGTGAAGTGAGGTATTTTTAAACAGTATGGAACAGCTAGCTGTTAAACAGAAAACAGCCCAACTAGCACACAAGTAGTTGTCTCCGATAGAGGAACCTCGAAAAGGTAATTATTACCGAACTGTTACCAAAAATACTACTTTTATGAATAAACAACTTTATTGGGTAAATATGTCAGTTCTAGTTACGTAGTTTCTACCTTTAGTAGCTACTTTATAGTTTCGTCACTAATAAGTAGCTCTTTTAGTATCGGCGATGTCTTATTTACTTGAGCGGCAACATTGAAGTTTTTAAAACTTATAGGTAGCAGGCGAAAACTATTTCAAGTTACTAAAATTCGACTTCAAAGTAAATAATTACTTCAAAGTGTCTTTGCTGGTTTCAGCGACGTTTTGGAAACTTGTTTCTCTCCCCTCAAAGTTGTAAAACTTGAAAGTAGTATGTATTTGTGCTAATAACGTTTGAGCTACCACGACATGTAAACTTTATAGAAGATGGCTACTATAAAGTGGCTATCAAGCTTTCAAATCCACCATGAAATAAATTTTACCACTACGTTCCCGGCAGTTCGCGTTTTTTAGGGTGTGCACTGTGCAGGCAGTACCCAAGGATTGTTAACTGTTTACAGGATTGCTCGATCCCTATACTACAATGTAATCCATAAATGTGACGTCATCAAAGATCCAAATATCTGGGACTTGTAGAACTACACTTTATACTGTTATTACAAACATTAATACATAATAATATTAATAACCAATCAAATACGAAAATTCTTTTGCAAATGTGAAATATAACAAACACAAAATAAGTATATTTTGAGAATTCGATTACATATATCTTCGATGACGTCACAAAGGCGGATGACAAAATTGAGCGATCGAGCAATCCTGTAAACAGTTAACGATCCTTGGGCAGTACCTACTTGTGGTTTTCTTATAATATAATTGCTCAGTGTGCCGTTGTTTTACAAAAATGTTTCTTTACAAAGGAACAAAATGTTATAGACATTCCACAAACTTCTACAGAAAATTTAAACTCAGGACAAATATAGGTAATCTGTAGCAGCACGACAGTGAAACAATATTTCTTTGTCGTGAATAAACCACCCGTGAATGCAGCATGCTTTCAATCAAGACAGCAAGTGTCAGATGCCAGTGGTTTTGACAGGCATTGCTATGAGGGGTACGTACCCGAAGATCAGTACAATGACAATGAAGAAGTAAATTATGTAACCTCACAAATATCACTTTCTGAGCAACTGAGAATATGGTATTACTCTCATAGAGTTTACTTCTAACTTACTTAACCATCTGCTTAAAATCCCATGACATAAATTTACCGGGAATAGTAGAACTTTATTGAAAACGCCAAGAGTAGTTCTCATTGAAAAATGGGAAATCCATACCTATCTGGTATTAAAATAATAATAAATGACTCAAAAATGATAATTTTAACGATTTTTAAAGTCGATACGAACACCATAACGAACACGTTCACCATATATAAATGACGTTCACGGTATGTTATGATTTTATGATAGCACATAACCCAACATTCCCAACAATTTTCCAGCTCAAGCACAAACCATAAGACAAGGAAGGCACGACAGAAGTTCCCCATAGAACTGTATAGTAAAAAGTTGACTTTTGAACAGGCAAAAGCGACTTTGAAGTAAATAATTACTATAAAGTTAGATTTATATAGTTCCCGTTTGATTACTGTCACTGTTGTCTAGTAACAATTAGTTTGAAGTCGTGTTTTTTAGTGGAAAGTACTTTAAAGTTAAATTTCCCGAAATGCGCCATTTTTATGCAGAATATTCCATAAAACATTAAGACGCTATTTTAACAAAATGATGAACTTGCACGTAATAACGATTTTATAAGATGTTTCTTACAATTTCAACATTAATTATTATAAATTAACAATTCACATTCAAATTGCACAAGGTATTAAAAAATTATATTATTTTATTTTATGGTATTAGACAAAATTTTATTTAAAAAATCTAAATATAAGCGGCGTCTTGTTTATTTGGATCTATCATCACCACATTTGACAGTAAACTTACATTCGTTTAGATTTTCTCATGGAAGTCACTGCGGAAATGTCTATTTTTCATACATTTAACCTCTACTGCTCATATTCATGTCAAAGATTGGAATCCATATTACAGTAGTTAATTTTATTTCACTTCGGGAAATAATGGACAAGGATCATAAAAGAATGATATAGAAATATAACAAAATCATGTGCAAGACAAAGCAAGCACAATGACCATGTTTGTGGGAGAGAAGTCCCGTGAAAATCGTGTCTACCACCCAACAATGTTGACTCCACGTAATCACAACTCCGCCGGAACGTCGCCGTGATTGTTCCAAAAACGTTCGCGGAACGTCATAATTACTGAATAATTGTTCCCCATTTTGGTCACAGAAACGTAAAAGTAACGTTGCTATTACGTGCCAGTAGCTTGTAACTAAACACTTAAAAGTTTTTACAATGGTAACGGTTACGTTCCAACTACTAATTGTGCTAGTTGGGAGGTATTTTCAAACAGGTACAGAATAGCTGTTCCATACCTTTTTGAAAATACCTCACTTCACTGAACGCACCCCCTAATGTTTAAGCGGCGGTTACATTGGATGCGGATTCGTACGAAATTTTATTCTTACGAATTGGTACGAATTCGTACGGACTCGTCTGAAGTAAACAAATAAATGCTTTTTTATGTTGGAGGTTCCAGCGCATAAGAACATTTGTTACGATTTCGTACGAATTCGAACGATGTTCTGATGCGACCAAACTATTTTGTTTTTTTTGTCAGTATTCGTGCGGAGTGGAAGAGTCGAAGATTGATTGCGAAAAGTTTATAACTTTAATACAGGAAAGAAGGTCTTTGCGGGACAAAAAAGTAGACAGTATCATAATAGAGACTTAACTAAAAAAATATGGAGGAAAGTGGCAGAGAGATTTTTTATTTGTTTCTTATAAGTTATTACAGAACCGATGAATATAATTAATAAAATTGATGTATTAAAATAATTATTTATTAAAATCGAAGAACTTTTTGGCTTAATTCCTATATAAAAAAAGATAAAAAAAGTTAAATAAGCTAATAATAATTAATATTAAAAATATACCATAAAAAATCCTTCACTTAGGGTAAGGTCGCCTAAGAGTGCGCGCAATCTAAGAGTACGCACAGCTGATTTAAAATTCTATGAAAAATGTAAGTGGTCGCAGTTGTTTTCATTGTTTACAGAAGGTTGATGGTGAGTAAATCCTAAAATTTCAAGTAAAACGGTTAAGAAATGCCTTGTATAAACATGCATTGTTAGTTTCTGCTTCCTGTGATGTAATTTTTCCAGAAATGTATACGATGATTCGGAGTTAAAAAAAGTTAGGTTAGGTTTGCCCATAAAAAAGTTTTAAAATAGAGTGTCTAAGGGTCCGCCACATACCGTATATAGTACGTTTGAATGTTCATAAAAGTTATAAAGTACATTTTACGGAAAGGAAGCAAAAATTCAAGAGTGCGCAATAGTGATTGATCCAAGAGTACGCGTGCGGACTCTTGGATTTTGATTATTTCATAGGTACAGGCAGCGTGTAAACTTCCTTTGAACTTTGGTATATCAAAAATATGTAACTTTTTTTACAAATGGGCCTTTATAAACGAACTAGTGATCGACAGTTGAAGTTTTCTCAAACGCTGTTGGATGAAATTAAAGTGAAAAATGGTACGGGCCAGTCTAAAAGGTCAGTGGCTAGGGAATATGGCATCAAGGAGTCAACTTTAAGAAAACGTCTAAAATTAGGAAATGTGCCTACATCTTTGGGTCGTTTTAAGCCAGTTTTCGACTCTCAGAAAGAAGTTGAATTAGTCAAGAGGATTAAAGAACTTGATGAACTTTTTTATGGTCTGACGGTAAAACAATTACGATTGCTTGTATACCAGTTTGCGGAAGAATCTAAGATCAAACACCCATTTAATAAAGCTACCAAGTTAGTTGGTAAAAAGTGGATAGCAACATTTTGCCAAAGATATCATTTATCTATTAGGCAACCAGAAAAAGTAAGCATGGCTCGAACCATTGGCTTTAACAAAGTGCAGGTATCCAGGTTTATTGAGAACCTTCAAAAACTGATTGAAACTCACTCGTTTACTGGTAAGACCATTTTTAACATGGATGAAACCGGAATGTTGACTGTTCCAAACAAATTACCAAAAGTCCTAAACACAAAAGGTAAAATAGCGGTTGGAAAAGTTGTGTCGGGAGAAAGAGGAACACTAATAACTGCAGTATGTTGTGCAAGCGCTAGAGGATTTTATGTGCCGCCTGCTTTGATTTATCCAAGAAAGCGAGAGAAACAAGAATTTCTTTATGGTGCACCAGAGGATACCATAATGCTGTTATCAGATAGTGGCTTTATTAACACTGATCTGTTTCTTAAGTGGTTAAAACATTTTAACCAACATGTTAAACCTTCAATTCAAAACCCAGTATTGTTGACACTTGACAATCACAGTTCACATATTAGTTTGGAAGCAATATCATTTTGCCGTGAAAATGGCATTCATTTGCTTAGCCTGCCGCCGCACTGTAGTCACAGGCTTCAACCACTTGATGTTGGATTTTTTGGCCCACTTAAATCAGCATATAGTCAAGAAGCTGATGCATGGATGACCATGAATCCTGGTAAACTAATAACTATATACCAGGTGGCTGCATTGTTTGGCAAAGCTTATGCTAGAGTAGCTTCTCTTCAAATATCTGAAAAATCTTTCTCTGCGACAGGAATATGGCCTTTCAACCCCAACGTCTTTAGCGACGCCGACTTCGCTCCAGCTAGTGTGACTAATTTAGAAGTCCTACAATCTGATAATATTGAAATAATTATCGAAGATGAGGATTTACAGCAGGAACTATCAAATAATTTGCCACCAGGTCCTATAATTTTGGCTGTTGAAAATCATGTCACCACTGAGATACCCAATCTCAGCCATAATTTGGGTAAGTAGAATTTCCCGTTAGCAGTTGGTAATAATATGTATATATGGAACTTTTTAAATTTTAGTACCGTCGACCATAAGAAATACACAAATTCTCCATTACCTGGGCCGAGCTGGTCTGTTGATCCTCAAACCCCAGAACGCGATTTTTCAGAAGCTATCCGTTGTGAGCCGGTTTTACCCTGCAGATCCCAATCGACTCAAAATGAAAACTTATATTTTATTCCACCCAATAGGGAAACAAAGGTAAACGTTGAAGAGTCTCTTGATTCTAGTGAGAACGAAAAAGAAGAGCAAGGTTAGTACGATTAAATAAATAGACTACATCAGAAATAAAACTACATTTACACAATATTTTTTACAGAGAATAATATTAGTGTGCTCGATAAATTGTGTCCGATACCGAAAAAATCCAGAAGTGAAAAGAAACGCAAGGCTATAAGTAAAAAATCTGAAATACTCACAAGTACTCCTTACAAGGAGGCAATGGAAGAAGGTGACGCTAATAAAAAAAACAAAATCCAAGTAAAACGAAATATTAATAAGAAACAAAAATCGGAAAAGGCAAAAAAAAAACTAAAATAAAGAAGTGGACACAGGAAGGGAAATATCGGGTACATGCCCAGCATGTCAAGAATTTTATTTTGAGCCACACGAGACTGATCTGATTCAATGTAAAAAGTGCGAAAAATGGTATCACGAAATTTGCACTTGTTATGAAGGATATAATGAGTTTTTGTGTGACTTTTGTTCAAGTAAAGGATGAGTGCGCACTCTTAGGTTACACACGCACTCTTGGATACCAAGCTGCGTACTCTTAGAGCTAACGGACTCCAAGAGTGCGCATTCAAACAATTTTAGTTTTTGATTTATTTAAAATTGTGTGCAAAGCATTTATATTAGGTTTTAATGTTTTTCAATGTATTTTTGTAAGGAGAATACGGCAATAAATATTTTGTTCTGAAAAATTTACAAATTGCGGTGTTATATCCTTGTAAAAGTTAAGTGCGTACTCTTGGGCAACCTTACCCTATGTGTTCAACGATGAGACTTACTGATTAATAAACTTCCTTCTCTAATAATAAAATAGTTACACACATTGTATACATTTTCATGGCATTGCATGTATAGACTGTAAAAGCGAGGTATACAGTTATTGCGTTCTGTTCTATTGCATAAAATTGTATACATAGTTAATACATATTTTCCACCCCATACTTTGCGTGTCAAAAATGTCCAGCTTGAGAATGTTATTAAAACTGACATAATCGGTCATAGTGCCATAATACTATTACGGTGTCTTAAATAATTTACCAGTACATACCATTTACTTAAATTGAGCTATAAAAGTAATTGCAACTAATTTTTCTTGAGAAAAGTAATTTTCTGGTCTCTTGAGAGTAATGAAGCTAATTGCATTTCTTTAGTAGACTGATAAAATACTATTAATGGTTTCCTATTACATAATAAGCCAATAACACATTCTTTTTGAATCGTCGTAAAAATCTATTCAGAATTAGAATATTCATATCAGAAAATATTTGATATATAAAAAAAATATGGTTCAACAAGAATTTTCTCTAGAAATCACATGAAAAGTCGGACTGATCGTTAAATGGACATTCACTAGTGAGAATTATAGAGGAAATTGCTGTATACAAAGATTGGACAATTCTATTAAATATAATATATTATAATATTAAATATACCTTATATATATATATAACCTTATTTGATATACTCATACCTTTATCGGTAGTAGCGTACGTCAGGAGTGGTGTTTTTTTTTTCAATTTTACACGCAGGCTTTTAGTAATTTTATAACAAGTATACGAGTACCGTCATATTAAAAAGAATATATATTTTTTCAAAAAAAAAAACAATACTCCCAAATAATTCTTAGTGGAGTATACTTTGTATTACGTTGTAACCGGTTTTTATAGTAAAAAAGAACGATTCTCTTCAAAATATTTTTTGCCGAGACAAGAGATATCCCAGTTGTGGTAAGAAACACGTCGTAGTGGTCTCTATAGGTCTTTGCTACTGTTGTAATGGAGCCTGCGGATAAGCAGATCGTTATCTATCTGTCAATTTGACAATGATTGTCAGACGGATAGTAGTAAAGACCCAAAGAGGACACTACCGTGTGTTTCTCACCACTATTAACATTTACAATGCCCATTAGGCATTGTTGCAACCAATCATGTCGCATCATCAGGCATGATGTCGCAACATCGTTCATTGATTCCGCTACCTATAGCACTCTGACGAGCGCATAACCAGCGCGAAACCGGTCAGTATCTGGTGGTTGCTTCCATGGAGATGCCGGAGTAATGATAGCGCCAGTCCGGGCACATTGCCCATGGAGTAGTTGTTTTCGGCATCACCTTCCAATATAAAAGAGATATCCTGTCATCAGTTTTTTTTTTTTTTAGTCACAGTGAAGTATTTTGTTGGGCTACAAACATTCCTAAAACAGTAAATTTATTCTATATGATAATTCGTTTTACTATAACAGGAATATCATTTTTAGCGGCAATAAGGTAGGCACTTAACAATTATTACAATAAAGGGGTGTGTATCACCCCTTTATACAGGGGGTGTATATACAAATATACAAGTGCTCTCTAGTGAATGAGGAAAACAGTATTGGTATTCTTCCAAACTTTTTGCAGTTTAAAAAAAAGTAAGCAAAGAATTTCCTCCCGTGCATTTTCTCAGTGATTTGAAACACGTTAAATATGTAGGTAAAAAAATTCCTGAAAATTATTTAATAAATCTGTTTGGTAGAGTGAAACTAAATTATACAGTTAAATCTATAAACACAGACTTTATAACGACTAAAAACAAAATACTTTTAATTTGGAAAAATCGGATGATGACAACTTGGTTGGTGAAACGCGCATCGAGTGCAGTATAGTGTTTCGGTGTTATGTGGAAAACTACGTCAGTGATATCTTCACACCAAAGGTTCCAACCCCCTTCAAGATTGCAAAAATCAATAAATGTTATTCTTCCAGACATCACTTTTGCTACTTCACCACATTTACATCATATTTAACCACATTCTTGTTAACCGGACCAAAGGTGTCACGTGTCAGATATACTTCTGGATATTTATTTGTTCTCGTGACTTCTCAATAGAGGTGAATTTAATTGAGCGGACGTATATGCACCCAGTGCTTATTATAAGAATAGTAATTATTATACCGGGATATCAAAAATTATCTTGGTCAAGGGTGGTTGTGGAATGTAAAACGTGTGTCTTACTTTAGATTTTTGAATATGTTTTGTTGTGTCAGAATCTGTCAAGTCATTGTGCTGAAATTTTCTAATCCAGTTTTTGAATCATGCCTCTTACCACACAGCACAAAATTTTCATGATTGAAGCCTATTTTCGAACGGGTGCGCTAGTTAATGGAAATTGGCAATACAGTCAACGTTTGTGTTTGAACAATTTTCGAGAGCACTTCCCAAACGTGGCATATTACCGGACAATTTTTATGCGTGCCTTACAAATTGTGTTGAAGTGTTTCGCGAAACTGGTTGTGTGACTCATAAAAAAGGTGCTGGTAGACCAAGAGTTCGTACAGAAGAAGTTGCTAATGACGTTCGTCAACGTATAGAAGAGGAGCCTGCAAAACCTTTGAAACGTCTTTCTCAGGAAATTGGACTTTCTTATGGAACATGTCATAAGATTTTAAAGAAAGACTTGAACATGCATCCATATAAGATGCAAGCACATCAAGCTCTTCTGCCCGCAGACCACTCCAGACGCCTTGCTTACTGCCATTGGTTTGTCAATAATTTAATGAATGACGATCTTCTGGATTTAACTTTTTTTTTCTGATGAAGCGTGGTTCCACCTTTCGGGATACATCAATTCTCAAAATATGGAAATGTGGAGCAATGATAACCCTCATGTTTTTACTGAATCGCCACTACATGCTCAAAAAATTGGTGTTTGGATGACAGTTTCTCGCAGAAGAATAATTGGGCCAATTTTTTTCGATTTCACCGTCAACGCAGAAAGGTACAGACACAACTTTTTGGCTGAATTTGTGCAATAGTTAAACGATGATGAACTTCGGTGCGGTTATTTCCAGCATGACAGTGCAACAGCACATACTACACGAGAAAATATTGCTTTCCTCCGCGAGTTTTTTGATGACCGGCTGATAAGTTTGCATACAGAAGTTAAGTTTCCTCCGAGATCACCTTGTTTGAAAATTATGGACTATTTTATATTTCCTTACTTAAAAAACAAGATTTTCGCAACTCCGGTAAATAATTTGCAAGAACTGCAATAAAGAATTGTTCAGCAATGTGGAACCATAACGCCAGAAATGCTGCAAAACGCTTTTCACAGAATGAGGAGGCGCGTCAATTTGAGCATCGAATAAAACGGGGGACATTTCCAACAATTACTGTAATTTAGTTTTTCTTGTTACTAAAACCGTTATTTCATAATTTGTAGTTCATTATTGTTTTACAACTGAAATAAATAGGTATGAAATTTGTAGGTTATTGATGATGTCAATGTGACAGTGACATAATTATTTCAAATTTAAAGTAAGACACACGTTTTACATTCCACAACCACCCTTGACCAAGATAATTTTTGATATCCCGGTATTACTATTTCTCAATGTATGTAGATTCTGTCCCAAGTAATAAATTATGCCTTTCTACGTTCATTTAAGGAGCATCCAGCGCATAGCACATGCCGTGTAGAATCGATATTGTTAGTGCAGCTTAATACAATGAAAGAGGAGTTAAAGTTGTCGAAAGTTTGTTGTTTGAATTCTCCGAACAGTTGAGCTCACTAACAAGCAACTTGGATGAACATTCTCGCAAAACTTGATTTTCAATCTGCCCAATGGATTTTTAATTAAACTTTCATTAAAAAGTTGGAATTTATTAAACGTGTTCCTTTATTAGTACACCTATATTTGACTTTTAGTCCGAAAGCGATATTATAAGGAAGCTGAACTTTCTTAATTTGTATTTACACTGCCAGAAATGAGCTTCTCATGCCCACTTTCTAACTTAAATTAAAACCTTTTTGACACTAATGAGGTAATTTAATATTTTTAATGTTTTAAAACTTAAACTTATATTCTTTATATGCATAATATATATGCATAAAGGGTATTCCAATTGGGAGTGGAAGTCAAATATCAACACTATTTTGAGTTGAAATACAGTAATATAAATAAAATTACTGTGTGAATATTAGAAATAATTAAAAAGAAATATTTTAAAAAACACTTTTATAAAATAATATTGTTGTGATAATACATCGAATGAGAGTGATTTAATCTCTAAATTTTATCATAAACAATTATTTTTTACTGTAAGCAAACCCTAAACAAATAAACTGAATAATTAAAAAATAAAAAAATTGATTAAATAAAAGAAATAATTGAAAAATTTTTTGAAATCATATTATAATACACAAGATAAGTAAATGTAAATTTGTAATATACAGGGTGGCCCAAGAGTGTGGGAAAGTTCAATAGCTCCTATGCCGTAACAAACAAAAAAAATATTTCGTAGAGCCTAAGACTTATAAACCTAGGCGCTAAGGTGCTCTATAAACCTGGGTCATATCAAACGTATGGGAATAACGTATTTTTTATTTCATATTTAAATTCTGAATATTTTCCCAAATTCGCCAATATAGGGTTTACTAGTATTATACGAAGTAGTTCAGATGATATGAGGATGTTTGTATCATAATCGCAATGAATTGAGCACCCTGTATCTTTTTTGAGAAAATAAATATTAGATAATTTTTGGCTTCATTAATTATGCTATATGGCAGGGGTGGCCAACCTGCGGCTCGCGAGCCACATGCGGCTCTTGAAGGATTATTTGTGGCTCTCGATAAATGTACCCGAGTTCCCTTTTCATTTTTGTGCTATTATATTTAAAAAAATTATTATCGTCCCGTATGTGTTTAAAAATGTCTTTGAAATTACTGACGACAAATAGGAAAGACTAAGTGCAACGTTGTAACAAATTTCATTTCCGTCCAAGTTAAGAATGATATGATTCATCGAAAACTGCGCGAACGAACATAAACAGTGGCGTAATCGTCCGTAATCGACAGACTCCAAACCGATTTTGAATTTGTAAACTTTCATTGCAACGGACAGTTGACATTGTACTCTGGAGGAAACAATTTGTATCACTTTTGCTACGGATATAATTTGTAATCTGGAATTTTTGGTAAGTTCACTAAATTTGTTTCATAGTATGGCTCGGCATAGTATAAATATTAGTAAAAATGGCTCGGACTATCAAGGAGCTTGGCCACCCCTGCTATATGGTCTAGTTTTACTTTCTATAGATTTTCAAAGCATTCCTTATATCTAAATGCAACAGTTTTTGAGATATTTGAGGTTTTATACTCTAAATTATTATTTTCTTTAGAAGTAGGCGATGGACTAACTATATAGTCAGTATAACTATCTAATGCAAGTACCAATTGAACTACGTAAGAAAATAGTTCAAATAAACCATATATCATTTTCACAATTTTTTTACTGATTTTTAAAAATTATTCTAATGAACCGCGAATTTCGCTAATTATCTGCTTACAAAATTAGTCGACAGCTATTTTTTCGTCATTTTTAAGAGACTGGATCTCGGAAACGCCTTCGGCGATTTTAGTAAAAAGGGAAAAATGTAAAAGCTTGCCATTTGTAGAATCAGGGACGGAGAGCGTTCTTCCACAAAAATATTTTCTTAATATTATACTTGGTGCAGAAGAATGCAATAGAAAGGTTTGAGATATTTGAGGTAATAATTAATTAATTAATTAATTAATTAATTATTACCTCAAATATCTCAAAAACCTTTGCAGTTAGGTATAGGAAATGCTTCATAGAAAGATAGATATAGAAATGGTCGTGAGAGACCTTACTGAAAATGATATATAAAATATAGGGTGTTTCATTTATATAAGTTGAAGAAACTGGTTGCAAGTTTTGATTCGCCCTGTATATAATTAAAGCTATTTTGAAGAAAATTCTATAGAAAGTAAAACTAGGCCATACAACAGAATTAATAGAGCTAAAAATTATTTACTATTTGTTTTCTTAAAAGAGATGCAAGGTGCTCATGTATTCAAAGATACAAAGATTAAGATACAAAAATGCTCATATCTTCTGAACTACTCTGTATAATACTAGGAAACCCTGTAATAGCGAATTCGGAAAAATATCCGAATTCAAATATGAAATGAAAAATATATAATTCCATTTAAAAAACTTAAGTTTGATATAGCCCCGGTTTATAGAGCACATATTTTTTAAATGTGCATCCTCTTAGGGACTGTGAGATCCTAAAATATATGTATTTTTGATTCATAGTTTCTTTTGGGATTACATCACCTGTAAAATAACAAAAAGCAAAAAACCAGAAACATAAAAATTAAATATTCAAAGTGCAGTATCAAGGCAAACTTCTAAAGTTTGCCCCAAAAAGACACTGTATAATGTGTGATAAAATAATATTTGATATATTAACTAAATTTCATCAGTGGCTTTTTCAGTTTTATACAAAATTCTATATTATATCTCATATTTTAAAAATATGCCTAAATAAAATAGTTATTATAATAAAATTTCAAAGAAATTAAACACTTAACTAGCTTTCGTCTATACGTTTCGAGTTGATCCTTAACTCTTCATCGGTAGAATGTTTGTACGATAAGAACTCTTTGTATGAAAAGAAGTACTTTTCGTCAGATTGACATTATTAATTTAAATTGTCATCACATGCACTGATCACTATGATATTATTAACTATCCATTGGTAACACCTTTCTGGAATAGAGAAAGCCATGTTTGATCTATGAATATTGTTTCTGATGAGATACAATTATCACCATTAAGTTTAATGAAAGCACTTTCCAGAGATTAAATATGTATTTTTGTTTATTATGACATATGACAAAGTGGAACTTTGCACTTTGGGCCACCCGTATCTACAAAAAACCTATTCAAATATAGCTATAAAGCAACAAAAAAATGAACAGCTCATATTTTCTCAATACTCAACTTTCATCACTTTTTGCCGGCTTCGTTGCGAAAGTAAGACAATATGTTCTTGAAAATAGAGAAAGCTTCTTGCACGAAATGGTGTCGTGTTCCAAAGAAGTATTGTAGTCTATGCAAATAAATTCCCAAAATAGATTTGTCTGGGGCTGAAATGATAAATTTATGGCGCAGGGTTTACCTTTGTAAAACAAGTCTAGAACTTGAAACACTCTCTTTCCATTTGTATCAAAATTGTGTAAGAAACGCATGTTATTTATAAGTAATCTCTTTTTCTCGATTTATTGATAGCAGATGCTATATAATTTTATATAATTGTGTATGCAATTGCAAAACTTTTATTAGGGGTAGATATCTTTCAAGCTTCGTGTTCCTAAAATGTTAAAAAATGTGAATAGTTCTGAAAAGTTAATATTTCACTTACATATGCATCTACAATGTCAAATTCTAAGAGGGGAAAGTATTCGATAATAATTACCGAAAAAAATGTTAAATATATAAATAAATACATAGATAAATAGATAAATAAAGAAAATAGAAATAGATATAACTACATTTAGAATTACATTACATTGAGAACTACATAGAATAACTACAATTATTGTAGAGTTACTATTTACTCCTACCTCCGAGCTACTTTACCTCAGAGTGACACAGATTCATGGTATGCCCCCCTTATTTCTTTATTTCTTTAGAAACTATTTTCAAGCTTGGCATAAAAATTACCTTTTTTCCGCTTCCAGTTTCATCGGAAATAATAGCAACTTTCAATTTTTATATGGAACACTATGTATATTATTATATTTTTGGAGTTTATGTTCTGAATCTGCAGTCTATGTCTATGTGTGAATATAAGTTTATGTTATTTTCTGAATTATTCTAACATTAGTGACACTTCAGCTGTCAAATTACTTTTTGTACTCTATTTTACTTTTGAATTTAGAATGCCTTGACCATCCCGATTAATTCTATACTAGAAATGGGAGAAAATCGCTATCGCGATTTTCGTTCCCATTTCTAACCCTACCGGGGGTCCAGGCCTGCGGCCTGGGGTCGCCCTTCGCGTGACAAAAGCCTCTACAATATTATTTTTAAGAAAATACATACGTAGTAAAGAAATTTGAGAGAATCCCTTGTATATGAAATAATAAATTTAGAGACAGAAAGCTGAAATTTTTTATTTGGAATGATGTAATTATACCAAACGATTTTTTTTAATAATATATTATTAAAAAAAGTACTCTATTCTTAATGGTAAAACATTATTTTTTAAGTGCTGAAAGTATAATTCATTTTTTAGTAAACATTTTGTGAAACTGTTTTCTCGAGAAAAAAAAATAAATTCATAACTTGTATTCTTCCATAATTTATTATAACGGTAACTTGATCACTTTATACCCAATATATGTGTACAATGCTTATAATTAAATATGTAACTCTTAAAGATACACAGATTTGGTGTATATTGAAGGAAATTTTTTTTTTACAATACACTTACTATTAACTAATAATAATAATAATATAATAATATATATATATATATATATTATTATATTATTATTATATTGCCCCCTTATATTGCTGTCATAATTGTTGTAACAACTAAATATTGTAGAAGATATGTATTTTTGTAAGCTAAAAATGATGAATTTTACAGACCGCCACAATGAACGAATTAATTCCAAACTTAACCTGCAGAAAGAATAAAAACTACGGTCAATGAAACGGAATAACTAACCACTAATATCAAAGTCTGCATATTATAATAATACTAATAAATAATTGGGATAAAAAATTAAAAAAAAAGTTGCATTCGTTGTGATTCGAACTCGCGACATCAGTATTACGACGTTTGAAATACTACGACTTTACCCATTGCGATAAACATCCTGTTGTAACTTTTTCCCGCAAAATGTGTTAAATATGTAAACTTTACTTGTTAACCTAAACAATTAATTTTTACGGATTTGCTAATTAGAAAAGCATTTCGCATCACTATTTTGGTAATCAGGTGTTTGGCAGTCGGTACTATCGATTCCGTTAGCAATATTTCTCATAGGAAAATAACCTATTTGAAGTTTAATTAATTTGACAGTTTTCGTGGCAGGTGCTTGTCTCGTTAGTGCGATCTCACATAGGCATATAAAATGAGATAGAAGTTGAGACGGATGCGACTCGAGATTTTCGAAGACGAAATAGACGTAGAAGGAGTCGACGTACGGTCTCGAAAAAAATCTCAAAGGATTAGAGAAAGGACTGAACTTTCGCGTGAAGCCCTTCTCGAAGCTGAAAAAATTAGAAAAAGGTCTCGGGGGTCCCGCAAAAAGTCGGTATTTCGGCGGGCGTGAAGTGACCATAGGCGTGAGGACAAACGCCGGTGCTAGCCGCATCTCTCTCGCCGAACGGCGATCGCCGAAAATTTTGCAGAGGTTTTTTGAAAAGGCGTTTAAATTGGGAAAACGCGTAAGAAACGGGACGAAAATACCCCTACGCATTGGAGAAAGGCCGGGGGCGACCTCCGGTGGTCCGCGGAGATCGTTCCGAGATCGCCCCTCGGAGGAGATAGCTTTGAAACTTTGCGGATTCGGCGACGAAATTTAGAGCGAGACAGAATCGACGCGTTTTAATATATATGGATTAATCGGGCTTGCTTAATTCTGTATACCCGATCTTGCTAAGCAATACGCTACCTACTGACGGCACGCACAACTAGTGATCGGATGAGAACTGGTATGTCAATGTGGTATGACCGTTGCCTCACGAAGTAAACGTAACATGGGGGTTGAACATTATTATTTAAATCCATTTTTTCCTTTTCCTAAACTAAAGTTTCTAATAACAAGCTTTTTATCATTAACCCTTATTTTCTTTATATTTTTATAAAATATAAACTCTCGTACTGCAAAAAATGCATATATGCTACATTAATTTCAAAACAAAAAGTGCAGGGAAATATTAATAATCTCCTCTCCGTGTCGATTTAACGCGGGATGTAAAAGGACGATCCACAGTGAGAGCTTGCAGAGCCGCGTCGCGTCCACGTTGCGTCGAGCGCCATACACGATTCTTGCTAAGCAATACGCTACCTACTGGCGGCACGCACAACTAACGCATGTGGTATTGGGTCAGTTTTGCGTATGTATGTCTATTGTGAATTTTGAAATATCCGTTGTTGTATTAGTTAATTGCTTTGATTAGATATGAATCATTATTGTTGTGAGCATCATTGTTCCTCTTGTACAAAGAAAAACCCCGAGATCAGTTTCATACTTTTCCAAAAGTGGGAAAATCTAGAGCTATCGCGGAAACTATAAGTTGAGCATTACAGAGTTACAGGAGACAAGTATGGATAAAGAAGCTAAAGAACGCAGAGTAGAGAGTGTGCTCTTTACCTTTTTCTAAGGATGACTATTTCCATAAAGGTATGTATGCCGTATGCCCAATAAAGAGTTTGACATATTTTGAGGTTAAGTGTTTCATTTTGAGATTGAACGCTCGACAAATATTGAAATCTATTTTAATTTTATCTCACTACTTACCCCTTTGAAAATAGTTTTACAAGCTTTTTATCTGGTTTAAAGTTTTCGACAACAAATCTTTGATGAATAAAATTTCAAACGTCAGTGTCAGTGTCAGTGTCAGGTTAGTATAGGTTACTGCCATTTTGGCGCTTCGATCTTAAAATGAATCGCGGATAGCAAGTGGAATTATAAATCGAGTCGGTAGCCCAGGCATAAATCAGGTATTTTAATGTCCCACCTAACTACTAATAACGTTTTGCAGGTATCCCTCATTCCTGTACTAACTGGTGATTAGGTTTAGCAACCTTAAGTTGTTTCTGGGCGCTGATACGGACTACACAGTATAGTAATATGCCTCCGCCTGGCCCACACAAGATATTATTATTATTATTATTATTATTATTATTATTACTATTATTATTATTATTATTATTATTATTATTATTATTATTATTATTATTATTATTATTATTATTATTATTATTACTAGCATTAATAAAAAACGAGTTCGCCTCTTTTTATTTTCCATTTTCCAAAATATAAAAATGTTATATAAAAGATGACTATAGGAAAAACAAAACTGCATTTAGACAGTAAAATGTTTATGTCGGACGTAACATTTAAACAAATAATTAAATGAAGCATTGTTTATGTCTGTTGTAAAGTCATTGAAATCAGAATCATTCTCAAATAATGAGACGCACTGTATATAATGCTGTGAGATATCCCGTGACGTACAGCTCCCATAAATAGTCCGGTAAAATTATATATACGCTATAAAACTTAAACTACAAAGTTTTAGGTACATTCGGAAAACAGAGAGTTTTGGAATAAATTCATAAATCCTTAAAACTGTCGTAATTCTTCTCTGCAGATATTTTAGACAAAATCCGATAAACGTACGGATGTGCATAATGCCAAGTTTCGTTTTAAATCATATCTAACTGCCCATTATCACAAGAATCTGATCCTCCTATAAAAGAATACGTTTTCCTATTACGTCCATAAGCTGCGCAATTTAGTTTTTATAATTCGTATGTAGATGTCTATTTAAATTAATTTAATTTCACATATTCTCAATGATAAAGCTAGCTGAATCGTAAATTTGTAGCAGTAAGTATTGCACCAGTTTGAACCTATTAGATCTCATCCTCATCAGTGCCATTCATAAAATTCTAAGTGATGACGATAAATCATGGAATGAAATAATATAAATCCGGAACCCTTTTCTTTATCGTCTGTTGTTAGTTTATTACCTCTTAGAAGAGTTTTGATGCTTAGTTTACGGCAACCACTGTTTTGCAAATAGGTGTTCTTTTTACCAGTCTATCCGAGATGGTGAAAGGGAAAATCGAGGGCAATTTAATCCTTTGGGTGTATTTTCTAAAGCCACATAAGTACAGAAGCTCTAACATCTGGAGGACATAATTTCTTGTTCTTCCGAAAGTCATTTAATGAAATCAAAATATCAAAAGTTGAATATTGCTGCAAAGAAACTATGTACCTAGTAGGTTTAAAAAATATCTATAACTATGATATTTTGAAAGCTCTCACCACATGTGTAAACGTAACAGTTTTTACACAACAGGCAGCTCCGGGAAAGTTATTGGAAGTACAAATCATGGTAATTTTCCGTTAACTTCCGAACGGTATGAAAAATAATGTAAAATTTATTATCTTACCCGTACCTAGCAATAAACTACGCAACTTATTTCTATTTTGTAAATCTAATTCCTTTGCTAAACACTAATGGCTAGCGTTTCAGTAGCTCCCTTCCTGAATATCCATGAGTGGTATGTTATCCTAAGAACCCGACGTTGTTTAATAAAATTTAAAATTCTCGCTCTTACTAGGTAAGACTTACAAATTTTCGTCTTCAGATGCAAGGAGCAGTTTAAGAAAAAACTTAATATATTATGTTTCAACTTAATTTACTGTTCATTTATGTAAGTATTACATCTGTTGGTTAGTAACTTCAAATCTTTTAAAAAATAAAGTGGATACTCGAAGCGGATGGTTCTTTATGGAACATCGTGAAAATAATTGTTTTGAAAAAAACATTGATCTCATTTAGATGTTCCAAGAAATATATAGAAAACACTCTATATACTAGTATTTCGACTTGTTCAGAAATATAGATCAGAAAAATGTAAAGGTACTGCATCGTGAAAAGAAAGGAAAGCGCTTAGATCTGTTAGAACAATTAGAAATTAAAAAATCTTTAATTATAAATCCGTGTACTACTAATGATCAGATAGATTTTACACCCTCGCCGTTCTTAGAAAATGTAATAAAAACTCGAGCTTTAACAGATGGTAGGATCAATCGGGGGGTAGGTAGACTTGTAAACAAATAAATAACGAAAACGCACTTGGAAATGTTTAGTAACAGACATTTACTCTATTGAAAAAGGCCTAACAAGCCGAAATACTAGTATATAAAGTGTTTTCTATATATTTCTTGGAACATCTAAATGAGATCAATGTTTTTTTCAAAACAAAACAATTACTTTTAAAAAATAGTCCAATTCTTGCCTGCAAAATAGCTTCTGCGGTGGCTTTTACATCTTCATTATTACCTATTAAACTTCTTCCTTTCAAATCGGATTTGTTTAAAAAATAGACAGTAGTCGTGAGAGCCAAGTTTGAATTCTAGGGTGCATACGTCACTTCACTGAAGCCACATTCCTACATAGCAGTTTTGGCAACAACAGCTGGATCGATGTCATTCAGAAGCTGAATATGAGTCGCGTTCCATTATTTTCTCCCTGATGGTACATTTCAGGCTATGAAGTAGTGATGCTATTGAGCTGCCTTCTTCTCCCCACAATAAAAATCATTTAAAATGGTTTTTTAAAGGTGATAGTGTGGGATAATGGATTACTCGGGCTGACCAGGGCGAGTATCTTCTTCAAGTGTTTCTCATCTCAAATTAAACAATTACGCCAATTCTTTTAGAGTTGTATTAATTACTGTTATTATTGTAATTATTCTTAATTAATAAGATTTTCCAGGTTTCCTTTATTCTCGTAGTAAGTGGTACTTAAAGTTATAACATCGTAAGTCGTTCCTGGGCGTACTTGCGGCCTGCAAAATAATAATATGCCGCTCCCTCTCCCACACAAGTCTCTGACTTCTGGGCTCATCATTAAGATGAGAATGAGGGATAGAGATATTATGTATGTATCTGTAAGGATTCCTCAAGCACTCCAGTTAAGCGCTGTTCTATTGGCGAATGTCCTTCTGTTGTTCAATATTAGCAAATAATGCTGCATTCAATATTACTATTATTAGACCCTCCTTGCACATCCTTTTTCCTGAAGGCGTGCTCAGATATGTACATAAAATATGATACCTGAACCTCAAATTACTACCGCTATCTATTTCTCCGGACATACTTAATTTGCTGGTTCTTTTACATACAATCGTTATACCTATAATTATTATTATACGGTCAGTGTAATAACAGAATTTAATTTAAAAAAGTGTAGGTGAACCACAATGTTGTCGCGTGACCAGTTATAGATATCTTTCAATACGTGTAAAAGCATTTTCAGTCATTGAGTTAAATATTTATAAAATGACTTGCCGTCACCAAATGCGTGGAACGAGTAAAAACCTTTAACTGTATGAGCGGTTAAAAAATCTTTAACCGCTTTACCACGGAACTCCTTCATTTAAAATCTCCTCATTTAATTTAAAAATACACATTAACTAAGAAGTTATTTTCAACGTTCCTTATTATTTTCGCTATTTCATATTAGTTCCACTATTTCCTAACAAATTATTTATTATCTATGGTTCTTCCTCGCAGAGTTGCATGTCGATCGTGAAGTTGTCTTGGGATATCACGAGAAGTTCAGTAGGAGAGAATACATAAAACTATTAAGATCATGTCGTTGTGCGCCGCCCAGTGGTTTACATTTGATTAGTTCTGATTCTCTACTCTATCACGCAACTGTAAAAGCGGAAGTGCTGTCAGCAGATTTTATTAAATTATGGGGAATTCATGTCTGCTCATTGATTTGTTTCTAGGAATGAGGCTCCTTCTACCACTGGCACATTGACGCAAATAAAATAGTTTTATAATATTTTGTGTAAGACGTCGAAACTTCATTAATAATTTATTGACAGATGTACGGTTTTCCTTCGTCGTTATTTTCTCTATTTAGCCTGTAATTTAACTCATTAATTTCCCAGTTGAGGTTGGGTCGATAACTGAGTTAATTAGCCATACAAAATAATACATTAGTATGTGCCCTCTTGCAAAACTCCTTGTTTCTTGAGTAAGTCCTGCAAACCTAAAATATGCTGCCTTTAATTCTAAAGTTATAACTAAAAGGTTAACGGATTATAGAAGCATATCGATCTTGGATATCTTCGGGCATGCCAAAGCAGCTTCCGTCATTCCATGTATGTAATGGGAGAAATCAGGTATATTATGACCAAGTTGACATGTAGAAGAAGTTTCAATATGACGTTTTAAATAAAAAAAATCATTCCTGTTCATTAGGGGAAAAATCCTATTCCTCCCGCGAGCACGCCCACACGGAAAAAAATGTCAGTAGTATTTGTACCAAAAATTAATACAATATGAATTGGTATGGTTATCAATATTCGATGTTCACAGCTATATGGTGTTAGTACCTACAACTGTATTAATTTGTTACCAAAATGTTTGTCCCTCCAACTAATCTCTTCACCACGAGTACAGATTTTACTCATTTGCAAAGTTAAATTTGCTGCCAGTACTCAACATTTTTCTTAAAAACTTAGGGTCGGTATCACGTGAGGCGCTAATAGCCAATCCCTTTATGTTGTCGTCCTACGCCTAAACGCAACAAGGATAAGACGAACGAAAGACGAAACAGAAATAAGGAGAACTAACAAAGACGTAAAAGTTAAAGATTAAGATTATCGCCATTTTCTTCGTCCGTTTGTAGTACTCTGACTTCACCAATTCCAGTAAGTCTACTATACTAGACCAATTACGCGGGTAGTTTAGTGTCAGTTTATTTAAAAACAGGTGAATTATAATATATACAACAGTCAGAAATAACATTCATATCATATTATGATATGAGAAGTGTAGCTATATGATCTGTGGTACTCTGGTTAGATGTCCGTTAGTGTCCAGTGGCCATGTTATGTTACCTACAATGGAAAATCAAAAAGATATTTTCAGCTTTATCAACCAATAGGGTTTGGAGGAATTGGATCAACTGTGTAAGTGGTAAGTTTTGTTAAAAATTACTATAATAATCCCAATAGGACCTAGTTATAAAATAAAGAACAATAATTGCCTACATGCTACATGCTATCAACAGACCACACCTATTTGCTGCCAATATCAAAGCTACTTGTTGCCTGTACTAAACCTACTGGCTGCCAATACCAAACCTATTTGCTGGCAGTACCAAATTTATTTGCTGGAAGTACCAAACATACTTGCTGCTATTCCTAGTTCTGTCTGCTCTACTAAGACGCGTTGTAATGACGGCAAATTAAATATTGTTAGGGTTACTGAATTCTTAGTACTCACAGCTAATTTATGCGAACTAAATTATTTAGTTAGAACCACTAAAGATATTGCTGTTTGTATAGCAACAAAGAATATTTGCTGTAGTAACTATTTTTTTTTGTTTCTGCAGCAAATTATTTTTTTCCGTGCATCACGTTATCTTTGTTATCTTTACTAATACATTTAAACAAGAAATTTAGCAGGGGGAACAATCCCGCCTCTTTCGTTTGCCTTTACAATCAACAAATAAATTAGTTTGCGATTGATGCCAACCATTTTAGTTGGCATCATTTTGATACTGCTAAATATAACAATGTATCAGCCCATCTGTATAGTTATTTTATCTGTGCTATCACAAGTCGCTGGTTCATTTGTACACCTATTCTAGTTTTATAAAATATCAATCGGTCGACTTAACCTGTAAAAAATCCGTTGCTTTTTATATACCTAGATAGGGGCACAATAAAACACACGGCAATGCCAGTGACAAATATGACGCCATTGTCGGAATGAGTCGAAAACGACAATAAAGCAATACAGAATTAAGTGTCGAATTACTGAAATTACACTCAGAAAATGTATCTCCGACGCGAGCTCGGAATTCAGATTCCGGTTTTAATAAAATCGAGTAGAACATCGAAAAAACGTTTAAGTAAATCACATCAGATTTTTCAGCGTGTCGCAGGGTGATATTTATTTAGGCTTATTTGTTTTTGGTGTTGTGCGAGGCAGATTCCGTTATTGATTTAGCGTTGGACTAGGTTAGTGGGACACTCTTCTCCTCAGTCTCCCTGGGGTACTTCGTATTAGAACCTAAACTACACTGAAAAACTTGTTTAAGTATATTTATAAGAACACCAAATGTCACAACAGCAGTGTAATCTTTACATTTTTTTATGTTTTTGACAAGATTTAAAATTAACCAAGACAAGGGAACTATCCCGTAGAGAAACGACACAGAGTTTTGTGGAAAAAATTGCATGTTAGTAAACACATATTATGTAATTATAGACAACTTAATTAATGAACTAAATAAACGCAAGACTGCACACCAGGAAATTAAAGATAGCTTCGGTACCATATTGTAGGTCATAGGTGAGAATTAGAGTACTTTCGAAAAGATTATTCACCAAGGTTAACACTGGTTAGCGCAATAAATGAGATGTTTTGCCGATGAGGGTTAAAAGGTCGAAACAGCAATCCATAAAGCTTGTTTGATGTTCATGTGGTGATCGTAAGAGAATTGTGAATGAACATTAGTAATGCTTGGGATACAAAACTCCTCAAAATCCATTAAAATTTTATTTTCTTGAATATTGAATATTTCAACCAAACTTTCTAAGGTTTAATGCCAACTGTGACTTATGCTTCTCAAGTTAGGGGTAACTTGATAAATGTTGAATATTTTTTCAGTCATGGCACTCAATAAACTAAAACAGTGCCACAATTGAACAGTTGGATGGTTGTATGGTCATGCTTGGAAATTTGTGACGAAACTCTGTGATTCCTCCATTTATTTTTTTTTAAGAAAAACAGAGCTCTTCAAAGTAAAGATTTAAGGTGTAGTTTTAAGTAGTATTATTAGTACTAGAAGTATTAGTATTATTTTAGTACTAGAAGTAGTAGTATTATTAAGGCATTATTGTATAATTTGCACAAAGAAAATACTGTACAAATAAAAATTAAAGCACATTCAACATATTAATTAAAGTTTATCAACACATTAATATGTGTTTTTTCGTTTAGCGAAAGAGATACATTTTGATAGTATAATAATTACATATAGTACTATGAAGTTACATGAAATATTACATGTTACCATATATTTTTTAAATATAAAATTATTATAATCTTTAGGAGTATTCCAGTATTCCCGTTATGATGGGTGTCTACTTTTTAAACATCATTGTGGCATTTTTCCCTCAAACTTTTAAAGAAGAAGAAGAAGGCACGTTTGAAAACAAAAGCCGAATAGCGATTGAAAGACTTTTTATGGTGCAATAATGCACATTAAAATATTTTATTTGTTTGAAAATTATATTTTGTACAGTGATCTTTTTTTATTTACACTTCTCATAGTCTTCATTTTGAAGACTACTGCTTTTTTGTTATTTTGCACAGGCGGCGTATTCCCGAAATATTTTTTGACGAGTTATGTATCTTGTAAAATAAACATTAGGTACTTAAAAAAGTTCAACTGAATTCTTTCACGTGTTTCGTCTGTAGCGCATACCAGAAGTTAGGCGAAAGTTAAGAATGTTTTCTCAGGCTAAGACACCCTTTCTTCCTACATCCACCGTCCTTACCGGATCCTAAACTAGATTAGAGCAGGACCAGGATCCGCGCTCGGAGCAGCCGAAACAGCACCCGGAATATTAAGCATGGGAAAGCTTACATTTTATCATAATATCACGCTCTTCTACGTGAACGAGAATCTCTTAATTTATACAATACTTCGCAGTTTAATTTTCGCGAATTAATTCACCGTGCGCAGAGGCAACCTTGGAGAAAGGAGATAATGCCATTCGAGCCGTTTTATGAGAACAACGAAACGGTTTATATCCGGTATATAAAAATGGAAAATGTAAAATAGTAATAACTAAATGTTTTAATAAGTATAATAAAGGACTAAATTATAGCGTATAATTTGAAGGGTGTTAGCATAGCCTTATGGTATCATGTCTTCATAAACCTCCGCATGACACGTGACCAGTAGTAATTTATGAAACAGTAAATTTTTTTCTCACCTTGCCGTTATAATTCTAGTAACTTTTAAAGGAACTAAAACGTAAGATGAAGATTACATTCAAATGCAAGAGTCCGTATCACGGCATGCAATTGGCGTTATTGACATTAAAAATAGCCAATCAGCGATCGTATTACTTTGAACGTCGACTAACGGATTCTCGGTGTTTACTGTAAACGAACAATTGATAGCAGTATTTGACATATGTGTGTAGACCAACAGCCCACAGCTACATGGAAAAGCCTCTATCAAGGCTGTGGAGTCTAATGCAAAGGACAAAGCTGGACAGAGTGCTCTAAATAGGTTGGGAGTGCCACAATAGATCTTCTAGGCCGCGGTAGACCAGGC
This sequence comes from Pogonocherus hispidulus, assembly GCA_963924545.1. Taxonomy (NCBI): domain Eukaryota; kingdom Metazoa; phylum Arthropoda; class Insecta; order Coleoptera; family Cerambycidae; genus Pogonocherus; species Pogonocherus hispidulus. Next base: position 84,389,008 of record OZ004693.1, read on the forward strand.
CAGGGGGCCGACTCCTTTATAAATCTAATAAATCTAATGTGCTTTGTTCATTAGCGCTGTCATCTATTATTTTCGCTTTAATTTTCTGCTAGTCTTTCTATATTTCCTTTTGCTTCAATATTATATCCTACATATTTGAAATCAATCAGTTCTTTTCAGTAAGTGCAAGCAAAATTTAAATTTGAAGGTGAACTAAAAGAATTTCGTATTTCAGTTCGACAAATTATGCCTTTTACTGCAAGATGCCTTTATTTTAATGGCTCATTTTCGGAGTGGAGCTAGAAATGAAGGCGGATTATGAACATACTAGGTGCAATCCTGTATTGAGAAATTTCTGACCCAATTTTCAGAGACATCACTATGACTCCTTCTTAAACCATAAATATGCAATTATTAATAGATTTCAAACCAAATACTGCATTTGCAAAGGTAAATCGACTGGCAGGCCTAGTGTTCTCACAGAAAAAGTTATCGATGATATGCAGCAACGAGTGAATCCAAGTCCAACAAACCCGGTGTCAAAGTTGTCCGTTCAAACAGATAATTTTTGGTACTTATTATGTTTGACCCAATATTTCACAAGCTTATTTTAAAATTGCTTTGAGACTTGAAATTGGCAGCTTGGAAATTTTATTTGCAATGAAAATCAAGTTGTATTTATATATTAATGAAATATTCGTTTTTGTAGGTCTTTCAGTTGGAACGTTAGAGGTTAAAAAAAGATTGAATCTACATTCTACATCCCTACAAGGTAACCATTGTTCAGGAGATGCTTGCCCTTGATTACTAAACACGATTACCTTATTGTGAATGATTTCTGGAAAACATGAATATTAAACAATCTGTTAAATTTGACATTTTTTACTGATGAAGCATGGTTTCACTTATCAGGTTATGTAAATAGCTGAAAGGAAATAGTACTTGCTCTGCAGAAAATCCTCACTCATTTATAGAACTAAGCTTAAATCCCATAAAAATTGGCGTTTGGGTAGAGATGTTAAGAAGACATGTAGTAGGTCCTATATTTTTTACAATACAATAAATAATGAAGATATCGAGATTTTCTTTAGCAGAATTATGAGTTGCAAGTAGGTTACTTTCAGCAAGATGGGACAACTGTACATACCGCAAGAGTGACAATTCAGTATTCAGAGGAGTTTTATGGTAATAGATTAATTTGTCGAGAATTATCGCCAGCCATGTCACTGGACTTACGCGTCTTTAGATAATTTTTTATTTGGACATTTAAAGAATTTTCAACTTTAGTTAAATTAGGATAGAACCAAATTACTCATTGATCTCCCTTTGATCAGATTGTAATAGCAGGAAAATAACCTACAAGGGGTATTTTCTATATATATAAAAAAAAATTAAAGAATTACGTTTTTAAGACTGCAATCCATAATATCGAAAAATTGGAAGCAGCCACTATTCGAAAAATTAACTGATATAGGTAACTGACCAACAGCTGCAAAATGTGTTTGAAAATATGCATAGGAGAGCAAATTTGTATATAGCTAGTGACGGACATAATTTTCAACATAATATCTAACTTTTTTTAATGTAATTGTTAAATAATTTCGGGTTTATTGTTAGTGCAATGAGTCTGGAAATCAAAGAGTAGCGTGTAATGGTTTTTTCAATGTTGATTTTATTTCTAATAAAAATAAATATCAAAATGTAATTGCTAAATCCATATGTAACACTAAATTCCATGTAAATTCAATATTATGAACAGTTCACTTGTGAAGTTAATTAATAATTAATTCTATCAAAATATGTTTATTTAATTAAACCTCTAATGGTGGCGGGAGGACTGCACTGAATTCAGGGAGTTTTTAGTTAATCATTGCCAATCACTGCAATGTTGGTTGCCTGTCACTTGGCTTGTAGACATTTATGAAGGTTCTATAGTACTGCAACTGAATTACTTATAAATGATGGAGCAAACGAATTACTAAATAAATAAACTATAATCCCACTTTTTCTTTGAAATAGTTAGTTTGATGGTTAGGATTTATGCTGAATAACACCATAAGATTTCAAGTAAAAAATGGATAAATAAGTTTTTAATATAGCTGGAAATGGAATGGAAGAACAATAAAATTACTACCCAACTTGCTTATGAGAAAAGTCAAAACTTCTAGTGTGGCTGTATGTGGACATAGGAAATTATGAAATGTGTCAGGTGCTACATTAATCACTCAAATAACAATAAAAAATCACTAACATACAATCAGTATGGGTGTATATGAGGACATCCAACTGAGCAGTGAATGAAGTGGAGGAGTTTTTCGGAACAGACACAGTAAACTATTAAGGAACGAAAAACTAAATTTAAGTTCAACTTTCTATGAAAGAGTGAAATGGTTGATGGTGTATCTGACAACACATCATGGTAGGCATAGTAGTGTGACGAAAGCCCTTTCAAGACAAAGAGCGAATTGCCGCGAAGCATCGAGAACATCGGATGTCCAGTATGAACGACGAACGTCTTCCCGGCCGTCAATCGATGTTTCTGGTGTGTTCGAGATACAACGATCTCTTTCTCGAAGAGGCGCGAGTCACCGAGCAGAATTTATTATAAATACGAACAAGGGATCTTCAAGCAATAAGTTGTATTTCCGTCTGTCGACGGTAGTTAAATAAATATCTGTAAATTGACTGACTCTTGTTATATTTATTGTTTAATAAATGGTGACTGTAAAAAGGTTATTAGTTTATTATTTATCTGCATTTAAAGAACCAGTTTTAAAACAAAAACGTACAGTATAGATACCACAAACTAATAAATCTGGTATAGAAAGCAGCATCTTTCTGATTTGGTAGGAGAGGTAAACCTCAAAGAGCCTTAATGTTGATGTAAAATTTATATAAAAAAATTGGAATATTCAAAGTACACTACTAAATTTTAAATTGCGAATCTTGGATTTTGAATGTGAAGTACACTGTAGATTGATACTCATTGAAATAATAATTACAACGTAACAATCCTGTCTTAAAAATGAGAAAATCACAGAAATATAAACGATTTCTTATTTTAATTCAGTTCACGGTGTGTTAATGAAATACTTCATCTCTTAACGGATAATCCAGAGAAAACATACAAATCTAATTGTAATGATTTAGGTCCCCACTTCTTTACCTTTCAAAGAAATTCTTTTCAAAGAATATCCAGTTCTTGCGTCGATCCTTTCCTTTAAAGTGGAAAGCTGAAATTAACTTCGACAGAATTCCAAATAACAATTAAAGAATATATTAATAGTTTCTTGTTAAGTGCAAATTAATTTTAATAAATTAAAATCTGCTTTGTCGCCGTTTGACTAGCAACAAATTAATGATGAATTGATTTTACCTTGGGAAAACGGGCCCTTAAATTGGTTTTGTAGTTCCCTCACATTGTAAAAAGCTTCCTCTATAGAAGGCGGTGCTGCTTTGTGATTCCAAAGTATTTGTTTAAGAACGTGCTTTATTCCTTTGTGTCGGAAGTTTTGTTTCATCGGGGATGGCTAATATTTTTCTAAAAATATCCTGAACTAAACTCCCTGCTGTCAGGTTGTGCTGAGGAATGCGTAGAGCAATTTGATTAATTCATATTAAAGTCTGAAGCTCTAACACATTTATAATTAGTCAAAAGAACATTATTAAACTTTAATAAGCGGAGGAATTAGTCTATGAAATTTTATAGTTTTTAAACCTATCTGCCTTAACCTTAATTATTTGTCGTTATCTTGCTAATTGGAAAACGAACAAATTTTATTTTTATTATATTTCACAGCATTCGCCCGTTTGATATTAACCACCTCTAAGCTCAAGAAAAACCTAGTATCCGGCTTAGAAAAATAAAACAGGAATCAATGTTTTAGGTTTGTGTTTCGCATCATTGAAGTATAAAGGAAAAGATCTAGGACAGGTGTATCAGGAACAAAACTATGGGTAAACTATGGGTATTTTATTGAGATCTGTTCCAAATTTGTACCATTTTCTTTCTTCTAGCTACGCTGCAATGAAAAAAAAAAGCAAAAACTCTGAAATATTTACTGTGTAGCAGCGGGGATTTTTCTTTTTTGAAATTATGGAGTATCTTCCAGTACAGAGACATACGAAAAAGGTCACAACTTTCTCATACAGAAGACCCAAGGAGCTACTAGATCTTAGAAAAGTCTAACTTTAGGGCATAAGGAAGGTACAGTTAGATGCCAGAAATTGACCATTAGTGTTGTTCAGAACAAACGCAGTTTGAGCAATTGAAACCACTCATGAATAATGACATTGTTCGATTCAATTCAATCTATTTATCCCTTATATTTTATTCTGTATAAGTAATTCTGTAACACAATAATTGAAATAAATTCGACTCATTATCTATTATTAACTAAATGTATTTAATAGAAATTATTACATTTTGATATTTACAATATGTAGTAAGAACTGTTATAATTTAACAAAAACAATTTAAGCAATATTTATTTTATATTTTGCATACCTATAGAGAAAATGGGTTACTCCTGCCCATAACTTGACACCAGAGATTTCGATTTACAGTCTCAGTCGTGAAAAACTATTATTAATTGATCACTGCGAGTACTTGACATTCTTAATAATATGTTGAGGAAGAAAATAATCTGGGATGCGAAGCAACATATCTCTATTTATCTAATAGATAGATGAGTGTCTAAAGTTTGTCTTTATATCCAGAGTTAGCACGTTAATATTTGCCCAGAGAGATGGCTTGGCAATTAATTGTGCAGGAAAATTAAGAGGGAATGATACTAATCAGATATTAATGTAAGATAAAAAGCTTTCCCGGATTCCTGCACAAAATGGTAATTAGGAAGGATAGATAATAAGTGATTTCTGGGTGCTAAAGTGATCGGCAGAATAAAAATATATCGCCTCCACTACACACGCCCAGAGTTTATATGAGTGATCCCTATGATTAAAATTAAATAGAGATATTATTATTGTTATTATTATTCGTAAATTTTCCACATTATGCACTTCTGCTCAAGCTCAAGCTGGGTGATGTACAGGGTGGGCAAATAAGAGAGAACGCCATAAAGTGGAGGGGGGCGCCAAACTTTCTTTTCTTTAAACGTTAATAACTCGGCTTTGGATAAACCGAATTTAACAAACTTAGTCTGATTAGAAAGGGCTTTTTCTGATGCATATTTAGAGTCGTGAAAGCTGGTTTTGCTACTTTTATTATAGCCGCTAGAGGGGGCTGTCTGGTAACATAACAAATATAGCGGATTTTCTAGAAAATTTCAAATGGCACGATATGTTTATTGTCACATATTTAAATAAACGACAACAATCACTAAAATTCAGTGAAAACCGCAGCTTTCTATCTCATTCCTAACGTAAGATATTACCAAAAGAATTGCAACTGGAGACTTGTTCTCTCTTATTTGCCCACCCTGTAGTTTATGAATTATGAGTGATTTCTGTCACTTTGAATGGAATGATGTGAATTTGCTTCAGAAGTATGTTTTTAATTAATTTACTCCTTTATCATTCCTCTTCCCTAATTCATTTATTTATAATTAATCCTAGCAAAAACTACTCACAAACGAGTAGGTACCTTCACAGCTTGCTAGAAATGTTGACCTACATTTGTAAAAATGTACTTTGTACGCTGTCGTAGAAAAATACTGTAGCCTAATTCGCTGAAAATTATAATAACTACAGAAAATAACAAATTCGATGGAACGTAGCATAAAGCAAAAACTAACCATAAATTACTGCAAATATAATTTGACGGAAAATTCCCGGTAATAGGACTCTTGTGGCAGGAAACGAATTCACGTTTGTAGAATAAAAATTGCCTTTTCCTTTTCATGTAAGAGTCTTAAGTATAATTTATCTGACGTAAAATAGAGCTCGTGAAGCTTTCGATTCAACTGCAAATGGATATATTTTCATATACAAGGTAGCCGACTGAGAAAACCGTTCAGTTCGAGATGAAGAGATAAGAAAAAATGCTGAGACAGGCCTATATTTATTTGATTGAGTTTAAAATTATTGACATACATAAAGGGTGTCTCAAAAAACTAGACTACAGAATTTGCTCTTTCTTAAATATAATGCCCTGTATATTTTTGGGCGATGGATAAGTTCGAGGAAGGCCAAGGCTAGGCTTATCTCCGTGAAGTAGTAGTAGCACAACTACTATTAGCATAACTACCAGCGATCGATATAGTTACCTATAATTTTGTTTTGTTATTAAATTTGTATTTAGTATTATTATTTTCCCTTTGTCGTCATCGCCACAAGTCACCACTGGTATTTCTTAAAATAAAGAAGATGGAGATATAGATAAATTAGTGAAGTTGTGTCATTTTCAATTCCAATTAATAATTATGGAAACAAAAAATATTATATAATAATAATAATATCTCTACCCCTTATTCTAATCACAAGGATTAGCCCGAAAGTCTGAGACTTGTGTGGGAGAGGGGGCGGCATATTATTATTTCGCGGGCCGCATTTGCGCCTCAGGAACGACTTACGTTGGTAGGCCCTAACCACCATTCAGTGCTGGAATGAGGGAAACCTGGAAAGCCTCATTAGTTAGGGGGACAAGTCAAACATCAACTGATTTTAATCTCTCACATTAACACCAAGTTGACATTCTTCCCATCCTAGGCTGTCGCCAGGATGGTTGCCAAGCCATCCCTGCGAATAAGCCTTGATCTACGAGTAAACAATTTAATGAAAAATTGTTGGTGGAATGGGAATTAGAACCCACGACCTCTGGGCTGAGCGATCGAGACGCTAAGCCCTGAGCCACCGGCTCGGTATTATATTTTTGAGACGTTCACGAAAATATATTATATTTTAAAGGAACAGGAAATGTATGATTTTACAGATATGGATAGAACTTCCTCTATCTAATACTAATAGTGAGTATTAGTATTAGTATTACTCTATTAATAAGGTGTGTTTAAGAGTGCGCCCTTTAGAATATTGTTTTTGAGACAGTTTAATTATTCATTTCAAAGCTTCCTTCTTTAGAGGCCTCCTTCTAATCTAAGACATTATTATTAAATACTTTTATTATGATATTTCTCTAACCGATTAAATCAAATCCTCATGAGATAATCCTCTATAAAAATTTGTAAAAATACAAGATATTTTTACAACAAACCGCACACTGCTATCTATATCTCGAAAATGCGATATTCAATAATTATTTTCTTATTTTGACCATTAAAATCAGTAAAATAGATGGTACAACTTTGCCAATTTAACCCATTAGCTATTTATATGATAAATTAAAAATATGCAACGTAATAGAATCGGGAAAATGAAAAAGATTAAAGTCGGAGAGAACGAAAGTGAGGTGGGGATAGCAGCAGAAATGATAAAAAATATAATTCAAGCTAAACATATTAACGATCGAAAAGATTTTTTAGATACTCAAGAGGTACATACTCAAGTATTATTCCCACGAAAGAAAAACTTCTCCAATACTGCACTCTAATGAAAACATAAAACAATTAGGTGCTCCTCACATAAAGTAGAAATCATGATAAAATCCTGCTGTATTCGCCGTATTTGTTGGTGCTGGTGTAGCATAGAGGTAGTAAATTTTCATTTAATTAAATGCTTTGCAACCAAAACAGTCCTACCGCATCAAGACACAAAATCTAAAAGAATTATTAAGCAATTCCATGTTATAGCCGACTTAATTAGTTCTTTATACTTAGCCGCCATTCTATCCACGCCTTATTTATGCCCCGAAACACGCCTATCTGTAAATTACCTGTGTTCACAGCAGGAAAACGTGTTACTAGATTATTCGCTTCGGCTAGAGCTTCCAAGGATTTTCCGCGCGTTGGTAACCTCAATTTTATCAGTTTGAAGCAAATAACATAGTTATCTCCCAGAATAAAGGCAAATAAGAATAGTTTTATGAATATAATAACGCTACAGATAGCGCTATAAATTTGTAAGGAAATAAATAAGAGTAAAGAAAAGATCTCCTATTAATATCCTGTAGCACCTGTATTTAATATTATCTGTATTTTCTATAACAGCAGAATTATCGTGCTTTGTCACAATGTTGGCCCCGCTGTATGTTAATTATTACTAAGAACATGCTATAATTGTTTTGAAAAAAACATTGATCTCATTTAGATGTTCCAAGAAATATATAGAAAACACTCTATATCCTAGTATTTCGGCTTATTAGGCCTTTTTCAATAGAGTAAATGTCTGTTACTAAACGTTTCCAAACGCGTTTTCGTTATTTATTTGTTTACGAGTACCTACCCCCGATTGATCTTACCATCTGGTAAAGCCCGAGTTTTTATTACCTTTTCTAAGAAGGGCGAGAGTGTAAAATCTATCTGATCATTCCTAGTACAAGCATTTATAATAAATAAAGATTTTTTTATTTCTAATTGCTCTAACAGATCTAAGCGCTTTCCTTTCTTTTCACGATGCAGTACCTTTACATTTTTCTAATCTATAAAATGATTGTTTTCTATACAGTGCGTCGAAAATCCTGAATTTTTTGCGTTATTTAGTATGGATTTTTTATGTTCTTTTACTCTATTTTCAATACTTCTACCGGTTTGAGCCACATACACGGCATTACAATCCGCGCAGTTAATTTGGTATAACTCCGATTGTTTTAATTTATTAACCCTTTCTTTGCTGTTTATAAAAATCCTCCCAATAGTACGCTTGTTGACACTAATCGTTTTACACCCGTTTCGTTCTATTCTGCGAGCTATTTTTTCACTATAACCTGGGACGTGATTAATATAACTACAGGTGCCTTCTTTTTCCCGAATATTGTATAACTCCCAACGAATTAATTTCCTCCTTTTGTTTTTTAGCATGCTATCTATCGGTTTTTCTTTATATCCTTGCAATTTATTTGATTGTACTTAATTCTTTTTCAAAATCTGTTTTTTCTAGCGGAAACTTTAAGAGCCTATGTATTAAACTATGGAAAACCGACTGTTTTATTTGCCAGGACTGCTGCGAACTTGCTGGTACAATTGCGTCGGAAGTTGTTGGTTTTCTATAAACCGAGAATTTTAATTTATTTTCTACCTTTCTTATTGTTATATCCAAATAGTTTAATTGATTGTTTTCCTTCTTTTCCATTGTAAACTGAATATTATCGTTAAGCGAATTTAAAAAATTGAGAAAGCCGCTCAACGGCTCAAAGGCTCAACAGACGCGGATTGTAATGCCGTGTATGTGGGTCAAACCTGTAGAAGTATTGAAACTAGAGTAAAAAAACATAAAAAATCCATATTAAATGAAGCAAAAATTTAGTATTTTCGACGAATTGTATAGAAAACAATAATTTTATAGATCAGAAAAATGTAATGGTACTGCATCGTGAAAAGAAAAGAAAGCGCTTAGATCTGTTATTAGCAGAAATTGGAAAATACTTAATTATAATCTAATCCTTGTACTACGAATGATCAGATAGATTTTATACTCTCGCGCTTCTTAGAAAAGGTAATAAAAACTCGGGCTTTACCAGATGGTAAGGATCAATCGGGGGTAGGTGCTCGTAAACAAATAAATAACGAAAACGCGCTTGGAAACGTTTAGTAATAGACATTTACTCTATTGAAAAATGCCTAATAAGCCGATATACTAGTATATAGTGTGTTTTTTATATATTTCTGGGAACATCTAAATGAGATCCATGTTTTTTTTTCAAAACAATAATTATTTTCACGATGTTTCATAAAGAACCATCCGCTTTGAGTATCCACTTTATTAAGAACATGCTAGCTTACTAACGTGAGCTGAAGAAATTCTCCGTGTATAATTTTATTTTATATATAAAAGTAAACGAGAATAGTTTTATGAATATAATAACGCTACAGATAGCGCTATAAATTTGTAAGGAAATAAATAAGAGTAAAGAAAAGATGTCCTATTAACTTCCTGTAACACCTGCATTTAATATTATGTATATTTTCCATAACAGCAGAATTATCGTACTTTGTAACACTGTTGACCCACCCTGTATTTTAATTATTACTAAGACCATGCTAGCTTACTAACATGAGCTGGAGAAATTCTCCTTATAAATTGATTAAGTTTGATATTTTATATCGCAGCAAAAATTATGGATGCAATTTTGATATTGATTGTACACATAGGCTAGATGTTGCCTTTATTAAAATTTATTACACTAATTTGCGAGCAACAAGTGTTAGATCAAAGCCGTTCTCAAGAGTTTTTAATTAAAAACTTGTTAGGTACAAGAGCTTCATAAATACCAGCATGTAAAAAAGTTACATCGATTAGATATTACCAGAGTTGAACGAGAAAAACTTACTAGCTTTCAAATACGTACAGTAAGTAATAAATTGTAAAATTTGTGAGTTTCAGTTTTCATTTGTTCGTATAATACAAAACAACATTAGAAGACAACTGGATTAGAAGAACCTTTTGAAATGCATTATTTATGTATGACATTTCGCGGATAATTAGGATTTGCGCTATAGATCTATTCTGTAGCAATTACTAACTACAGAGAAGAATTGTGATTGGCTAAAAACAGCTTGCTGACGTCATGAATTACAGAATGTGTCTAATTGATTCTTCACTGAAGCAGGAACAAACATAACGAATAGTATAGCGAAGTTATACACATTTTCAAAGTTGTATTGACATAAAAATTACTTTTTGTCACTTCCCGTTTTACCGGACGTAATATAAAATTTTTATATGGAGCACCCGCAATATTATTATATTTTTGGAATCTACGTTATTTTCGGAATCCGATATAACATAAATGTCATTTAAGCTGTCAAATTTCTTTTTGGACTTTATTTTACTCTTGAATCTAGAATGCATTGTCTCAACTGCAATTTCAATTCTGTTGGTCCCACAAATTACTTGATAATAATTATACAGTTAATTGTAGTACAGTTAATGGTACTTGAGGACATTATGGTACTATTAAGAAAAAAACTACTTTCAGGTCTATAACCACTTTGAAGAATTTTAACGCCATATTGGCGATTCCAAAATTGAATGCGCCCTCTCCATGAAAATATTTTAACCTACTTAAAGGTAATTTGTGTAGGCTTATTGCTGATATGACGATAAATAACACGTATTTGGGTTTGTTTAAAAAAATAATTTAGTGGTGCTTGTGATTTTTTGGTATTACAAAGTTAAAAACGACGTATTGTACATTTTTATTTATACATTTTAAAATGGCATTCAAAAGACTGTAAGCAGCAACACTGCCGTGTTTATGGGTGTCATTCCACAAAACGTGTCAATAGAAGTGTTTAAGATTGAAGATTGGTAGATATTTGGCCCTAGTATAAGAAACTGTTTCTCATTCATTTCTCCAAAAGGCATGTAACAATTTAATAACTGAGAACACGTTTATGTTTGTTGCAGTTTGTCTATACTTTTCTATTATTAGTCTTATAAAAGCAGAATATATTTTAATTTAAAGATTATTTAACAAAAAGCAAGCACTAATAAATGTGGTATCACCATACAGTTTATCACACTTATTTTAGTCCAAAATGTAAAGTAAACAAAAACTAGGGTTCCTGTTTCAACCAAAAAAATTCATATAATTAGCAATGAAGCACTTATGGGACGTTTGACTACTTTTACCACTCTTTTTATCCTTTATTTCACCCTAACTAGCACATGAAGTCACTATATTTATGGCAGTTGAATGCTAATTGCTAGATGATGTGATATGAAATGCAAAATTTTGACTCGTCATACTCCATATTTGTTTACAATTTGCAGCGCCCTCATCGGTGATTTGAATCGCCAATAAGTAGAGAAATGAATGTTTTTGTCGCCAACTCTATGTTAGAATTAATCGGGGATCGTCAAGGCACTCTAAATTCAAAAGTAGAGTCCAGAAAGTAATTTGGCAGCTGACATGTCACTTATGTTACACCTTTGGATTCAGAAAATGGCGTAGATTCGAAAAATATAATAATATACATGTTCCATATACAAATTGAGAGAGTGATTACTTCCGGTAAAACCGAAAGTGGTAAAAAGATAAATTCTATGCCAAAATGAGACCTTTAATAACTACTTTCGCCATGTCAAATTTCAAAATTGTATAAAAAAATAAGGACGGAAAGAGGGGTATTTCATGAATCCGTGTCACACTGTAGGTTCTCGCACTGATCCAATTTTAATCTGAACTAACAAGCCCCAATTCTCCCGAGAACCCCACAACACTACAAAAACTAATTAATAATATTTCCAGCCGGAGTTCCGAATATCTATTATCCCGAGCCAACTTCTTCCTCCGTCTCCAACTTAGGCCATATCCTCAATACGCCACGGTTTATTGCATTACCATATGCGGTGGAATATTAAAAGTTGGAAGATCGGCCCCGGTTATGGCGAAATGGAGCCATGAATTAACAGGAGGTTCCCGCCCTACAAGCCCAAATTATAAAGGAAATTTATCCTCCGACCGTCTTCGGAGTTTTAAAAGTTCCTATTGCCGGAAGATTAGCAGTTGTTTATGAACAGGGGCCGACGTCAGACGCTTGTTTGTTCTGGATTAAAAAGAAGTACGTAGATACCTATAAAACGGACAGTTTAAGGTTCTTAATAGATGATAAATAATCCCAATCTTATTTTGATTTTACTTCGTTTTTGTTAGAATGAAATGTTACCATTTGCAAATTTAATATAAGAATATTGCTTGGACACGACTGTTTAACCAAGGCTTATTTCAAGAGTATTCCTTTTCCGAATTTCCTGAATTCTCAAATTTAAGATAAAGTAAATAAAGTGATGATTGTTTCTAAAGTCTATCAGTAGAGGTTTGCCAGATTTAGGTATAGCAAATCATTCTTTAGACAAATTTTGGGTGATGGTTTTAAGGTACTTTTTCAGTCATGATCACTATTTTAATTGACGAGTCTAATGTATTACTACAGAAGACAGTTTTCCATTAAACTACATTTTACTATTAGTAGTAAGTATGAGTGTAGCATATTAATAATAGTAATAATAACAAACGATAAACAAAGAACTTTTACATATAAGTTCTTACCATTGCTCAATTAAACCCAGAAACAGAGGTATTTATACTTGCAAGATAAGGCTAAGTATAATAATAAATTATTATTATTATTATTATTATTATTATTATTATTATTATTATTATTATTATTATTATTATTATTCTATCTATTCCTTTATTCTTCTACCCTTCGTTTCTATCCTCCTTTACTCCTTCGGAGTAGTGAAATGAATTCAAGAAGGCTGCGACAACTCGACATAGGAACACGCAAAATGATGCAACTCAATAGGAATTGGAATCCTAGGTCATCCGGTGGACGGTTGTATTTCTCGGGGAGGCCGTGGACTCTGGAGTGTGGAGTGTCTGCACAACAGAATGGTACTGGATGGAGCCCGGAAGGTAATTTGGAGCCCCTTCTCTGCTTGGTCCAAGACCACGAAAATGCAGGGGTCGGAGCATTTTTATTTAAGGCAGCAGGAAGAGCAGCTAATGAACTTGGTCTCATCTTCGACGCTGAAAGGAGAAACCCAAACTCTCTCATCGAATTGGGACCCGTTCTGTTGAAAGCCCCAGTTAAATCTGCAGAGGCCCCAATCTTCTGCTGCTGCATAAGGATAAGTCATTGCACGGTGTCTTCTGTAAGCCTTGAAGATCATGGCGTATCCGAAAGGCTGACCTTTGATTTTTTAAGACCAGCGGGGCTTAAGTTGGAGACCGAGAAATTCATAATGGCTTGCCAGGATGGTTTATTTAACACCCTCGTCTATCGAAGCCGTGTCATGGCTATGGAGGTCTCTGATGGTAACTGCAGGGCCTTCCATAGGGCGCCGGAGACATTTATGCATCTGCTTTCCGCTTGTCTCCCATATGCAGTCTCGTTGTATATCCATAGACATAATGCGGATTTACTACTTTCTACGGCCCTCGTACGAGATAGACGAAACACCAGTGCGTATGGTAGCTCCGGGGGATATTGAGTCCGTTGTGGGGAATGAGAACTGCCGAAGTTATTGGAACTACTTAGTTTCCACTCTCAGACAGATTTGAGCCGATAAACCTGATATCAGCAATTTGATAAAAATTATCAAGCATTACAAATATGGAAGATTTTATTAACACATAAACATGAACGTATTTCCGATGAAACGTATTATGCCGAGAAAATTCTCTGGGAAATTGTGAATTCATGGGTTTTACTTACCGTAAACGTACTTGATCTTGTTACGTGAAAATATATTTGAGATATGATTGTTTTCGAATCAATTTTTAAGTTGAAGATATAGAAATTTGATAGCTGTGTATATTTCTCCTCAATTAGAAAGAGTTAATGTTAAAACATGCTAGAAGTGCTTCATGATCATAACCTCTCGTTCTATCACCAGTTCTTTTCAAATGCAAAAATGCAGAAAGTTAAAAACTTTCCCTGAATCTTTTCCAAACTCAATTTTGTGTAATATAAAATGGACTCCACATTCATGGACAATATTGCCACATTCAAGCTTAGATCGAGCAAGCTATAAGTATAAAGTTTTGAGTATTCTGATATTATTGAAACTATTACAGTTTCTAATGATAAACTCCAATATTTTAAATGCAGTATTAGTAAAGTTTACAGAATATCTGTAAACTTTGTTATGTTTACAATATAGTTAGAGAATGTTAATCTATTATCAAAAGTTATATCCGTGTCTTTTATAGGTAGTAGGTATCAAATCGATCTAACACGTTATAGTTGTATGTGTAGTTATACAAAACCATCGCTTATGTGTGTAACTTATAACTTTACTTTTTGATATACTCATTTTAAGATATTTTGTTTCATACTACTTCTATATTTTAATTGATTAGTTTTCTATGTCGCAGCAATCAGCAATAGTTGCGACATAAATAAATTTTCATGTCATCAGCAAGAAGTAAATTCCCGTAGTCAATAATAGGACAGAGATCACTAATAAATTGCAAAAATGAATGTGGCCCTAAATTAGAGCACTGTATTACTTCCAGAAGCAATAAATCACCTTTATGTAAAGGTAATACAACTTTATCGAACTGCTGTACTTAATATAATTCAAGGAATACTTACGAATGCTTGATGGAGCTCACTTACCTATAACAAAAATACATTATTAGTAAAACCAAATAATCAAAATTAAGGCAAAAACGATGTTTAAGAATGACATATATTTATAATAATAAGTCAAGACTGTATTAATAGACATTAACAATGAATATTAATCGTTAATATCAATTTACAACTTTTTTATACATCCTGTACATTTTGTATTTGTTCGACATGTCTCATATACATTGTATCACTACAGGTACCTCTGATAACCTCCCAGATACTGAACTTTAATTTTTTTTAAAATATATCTACAAAAGTAATATTCATTTGATAATTAAAAGTTCGTGATTCATACTTTGGCAAAAAACTCCCAATGTAAGACTACAGTTACATTTTAGAGCCTCTTTTAGGCTTATGTTCCTCGTTTTCAAAATGTCTTGTTTTAAATATTTATTTGCAAAACTACTAAATCATGAATATTAGTTTATCACTCACAAATATAGATATAAAATATGTGTTATTAAATTAAACAATGGCTTTAATGGATAACCAAATACCAGAAAATCATGTACTCACAAAATGGGAATAATAATAATAGGAATTTGAAAATTTACTACTGAATTTGAGTATGACACTGGATAATTTTCAGTTGCAAGTGGCAGTGCAGTGACAAGAATCTTGATTTGTGTTTATATACTTTTATTTATAGGGATATTGGCTGAATATGTATACATAAAAAATATTTTTAATGAAACTAAAATATAATATTATTGTTAATTAAATTATTCGAATTTTAAAATCCAACGAAATGTTTATTTGTTCATTTTTAATTTTTAATTTTCCTAAGCCCTTTTTAAATATTTACGAATAACTTTAAACAAAAAAGCATAATTGACACAACAAAATCGGAAACAGATTACATAATTGATAGGAAAATATAAAATAACAGCGGAATTAATAAATTATTTATGATTGAATCATTATATAAAATCTAATCTAACATTAAATACAGAATTGCAGTAATAACTTAAATACAAATACCCATGTTTTCAACATTTATCTAAACTTACATTTAAACTAAAATCAAAATATCTGTTACATGAATAATTTGCCGCCCTGTACAACTAACACCTTCAAGTTACCTACTAGAAAAAAAAAACGATTTCGAAGAAAATATCTTTGAAACTAGTACCTTTGGATGACTACGAAACCCGCAGTGGAAATTATCGATTTTTATTTAAATTAATGAATTTTTCGGTCGAGAAATCCAAATTAATATTGCGTATTCTGGCCGGCTAAATGCTTTGAGCCGACTAATCAATTAATCAGTTGAAATGACACATGAAAGGGCGTTTTGCACATCCAATCATTTGTAGAAACCTAAAGGCTGGAATTTCATTTAATTTATTAATTGAATTGGGAGTATAATTGCATTTAGACTATTTGTCAGATCGAGTAAATCGACCACAATGGCTGGCAAATTTATTCCATTCTTTGTTGTAGATCGTGTTTACTAATTAAACTATTATGTTTCCATTTATAGGAAACGCTTTAATTGAACTTTTAATATCCTCTATCCCGTTAATGGTGCTTTTGGTGCTCCAGCCACAAAAGATGGCTACGGGTGTTATACAACATACGAAAGTAAAAGAGTTCGGTCGTCAGGTACAATAAGAAAGAAGAAGATATAAAGTCTTGTGTAAATCAGTTAAACAGAGATATAACATGTCTATAGATGCCACACCTTATATCTTATTTTATTAGTATAAGGGCCAGTTTGAACTCCCTTGTCGATGAAAATGTTAAAAGATCAATTAAACGTATTCTGTGTGAACTTATGCAACAGAAACATGTCGCACTGAAAATAAATTGGCTAAACAAATTGTAACGACCGTTTTAATCAAAACCGACTGCGTATGGTCGACTGCAATTTAGGAATTTTATTATTGAAAATTTATTGTTATTTAAACTTTATTGAACCATAATATTTGATAATTTCATTAATAATTTATCTCTTAGTTAACTTTTTGGCTTAATTCCTATGGAAAGAAAGATATAAATTAGGAATTTTATGTTGAACGTCACAAATCTAGTGTCCTTATATGAAATGTGTTCCATTATGAGTTCCATTATGTGCTCCATTATGATGTCCATTATTGAATTTATAATTTCCAAAGAATACGAGCCCTAACCACTAAATGTTGGGACAAGGTATTATTTTGAATATAATACAATGGAT
Source organism: Pogonocherus hispidulus (assembly GCA_963924545.1). Taxonomy (NCBI): domain Eukaryota; kingdom Metazoa; phylum Arthropoda; class Insecta; order Coleoptera; family Cerambycidae; genus Pogonocherus; species Pogonocherus hispidulus. The sequence goes on from OZ004693.1 coordinate 84,406,327, forward strand.
TATCAAAACTACTGAATTATTTTGTTTATTTCTTTAAATGCAAACATAACAATATATCCTAGACTATTTGAACACATTTTCATGCCATGGTGAAGCAATCGGTATTAATCATGGCGTATTTTGTCATTGGAAGGTCAAATTTGCTGACAACTAAATGTTGGGACAAGCACAAATTTCACATTAAAAATGTTCAAAATATGCATAGGCAGTTTCGCTATAAACATCAAAAAACCATTTTATTTATTCATTGACAGTTTGTAAGTAACGTAAATAGTTAAGTAGTGGTATTTGTTGAAATATTTAAATTTTGTTAATTTAAATTGGAATAATGTGTCGTGGAAAAGCTACCGAACAGAAATTACGTGAATTTATCATTCACCAATACAGTGCGGGTAAGACAATGTGTAAAATTTCTAGTAATTTAACTATTCCAAATAGATTAGTCTATATGAAAAAATATGGTGAGTGCCAATGTGGATGTTCAAAATTTAGTTAAATTATGCAAATCAGCGAGAAGAAGTACCGCTCGAGATATAACTGCTCAATGGAATAGGGCAAGTGGATTAAATATATCTAGAGAATGTTGCCCAAAATACATTCATAAATGCAGTCTGGGATTTTACAAAGTAAATTCAGTTTTGTATGGTTCATCCATTAGCAAAAAATTTATACAAATTTGTATTTAGGCCAAAGAAAAGCTGCTATTGACAGAGCAGCCTTGTCAATGAAATGAATTTGCTCAAGTACAATAATTGGGCAAAATCTAAACTTCTGTGGCTAGAAAATGACTGGAATAAAATAATATTTAATGATGAAGCGAAATTTGATGTTTGCTTTGGAGATCACGATAAACGAATAATACGGAATAAAACAGAAGCTTTTCATAAAGACTGCTAAAAAAGAGTTGTGAAGTTTCCAAAGGGGATTATGGTTTGGGACTGCATGTCGGCAAGGGGCTTATGAATTTTAAAATTTATAAATGGTACCGTTAATGCCCAAAAATATCAAGAGATACTTCACACCTCACTTTTCCCTAGTGCGCACAAATTGTTTCCTAATGAGGATTTCATCTTTCAGCAAGATGGAGCATCATGTCATTTGGCAAAATCTACCAAAAAATGGTTTGGTGATAATAATATAAAGGTTTTATCTCATGCCAGCAGTCCGGATCTGAATGTGATAGAAACTGTGTGGCTTAAAATAAATCAGTATTTAAGAAAAAATCTTCAACGCACGATTTCTGATTTGCCGACAAAACTACAAGAGATTTGGGATAATTTTTCTCCTCAAACATGCCAGTCTTTAGTTAATACAATGCCTGCACGAGTTCAAGCAGTCGTTAAAGCTAAGGGCGAAACGACCCCGCATTAAATTAAAATTCTTCTCATTTGTCCCAACATTTAGTTGTCAGCAAATTTGACCTTCCAATGACAAAATACGCCATGATTAATACCGATTGCTTCACCATGGCACGAAAATGTGTTCAAATAGTCTAGGATATATTGTTATGTTTGCATTTAAAGAAATAAACAAAATAATTCACTAGTTTTGATAAGCCATTGTATTATATCCAAAATAATACATTGTCCCAACATTTAGTTGTTAGGGCTCGCCAACCAAATTTTGGTCAAAATCGAAATTAAAATGTTCCTGCCGCTCATCCCCGGCCGAGGGAAAAACGTTCTCGTAATTAGGCCAGTTTCCAATACATTTTCAGTGTCCTTAAAATATTTAAACCCTGTTCTCTACAGGAACGCACTAAACACAAAATATCCCTTAATAATTTAGTAATTTTTTGACAGCAGTGTCATCTAGCAGTAATTGACTGAAGCATTACGCAATTACGCCCAAAGCAAAAAATCTTCTGTTGATAATTGACTTTTTCATATTGTTTGGAAAAAACTCACATGAAACTCAATTTTTGACTTTTAGTTTATGTAATTTAAATAATTTGCTCTGAAGGGACATAATCCTTATGAAAATTTTCATTGAATTATCGGCATATTCAGGTACCTATGTGTTTCATTAAGAACGCCGAGACTAATAACGATTTCATCGTCTTGTTTTTGCAACAATCCTTTTTGTAAGTGTCAAATTGGAACGCGGCATTGGTGGTGATAACGTGATCTTAATGCAGAAATGTTTGCTTGATATTATATTGGTGAAAAATGTAAAATGTAACCATCTTCTTCTATTCTTATTCATGTCCATTAAATTATTCTGTTCCTTTCGTAACAGAATAGACCGAACTCGTGTACTTTCGTACCCTCTGTATTTAATTTCAAAAACTCATTAGTCATTATTTCTTTTAACGGACACTTATTTTTATTTGAACAATGCATATATATACTAAAACGCGTCGATTCTGTCACGCTCTAAATTCCGTCGTCAAATAGACAAAGCTTCTTACCTCCGAGCGGGGATCTCGCGAAACCATCCCCTCGGGCGACTGAATGTCGCTCCAAGTCTTTCTCCTATGCCTAGGCGTATTTTCGTCCCGTTTCCTACGCGTTCTTCTAATTTACTCGCCTTTTCAAAAAACCTCTGCGGGTAGCACCGGCATTTGTTCTCGCGCCTAATGGCCTAAAAATAATAATTTTTACGGCTTCAAGAACCGCTTCACACAAAACTTCCGTCCTTTCTCTAATCCTTTGAGATTTTTTTTCGAGACCGTACGTCGAGTCCTTCTACGTCTATATCGTCTTTGAAAATCTCGAGTCGCGTCCGTCTCAACTTCTTTCTCATTTTATCTGCCGATGCGAGACTGAACTAACAAGAACCTCCTACGAAAACTGACAAATTAATTAAACTTCAGATAGGTTATTTTCTTATGAGAAATATTGCTAATGGAATCAATAGTACTAACTACCAAACAATTTTGATTTCTAGTATGACTTATTTAGGACTATCACAAAGAGCCGCGATTGAATGGCGTGAGAAGCGGACCAACACGGACATGCGCGCGCCGCGTCATCAAAATGGTTTTCACATTAGTATACTGTTGCCTATGTTGTAGTGCAGATGAGTCTTGAATACATTGTTATAAACTGTACTAGTTTATTGCATCTGTTCCTACGTAATTTATTTTATAACTCTTATTATGATGCGTACGCCCATGTCTCGCGGCGCAGTTTTAACAGCCCTATATTATTATTGAAGTATTTAATTTATACGTAGACTCATTAGCGAGCTATCGCGAACTTTGTTTATCAGTATATCGCCTTTAATCTACAAATCTCTTCAATTCGTGCTTTTACCGTTATTAATAAACATGAAATATTATCTCATTATGATAATTATTCTGATGATATTTTATGTTTGCTTGGAAATGATTCATTTTAATTTTATGTGGCGTGGATATTTATTTTCATCGAGATGGAGGGCTGGATTTATGTAACTGTTATTTATTCAACGGTGTATAAAATTATATATTAAGAGCAAAACTGTACGAATTACGTCATAAATTCTTTTACAAAACGAATCTAATATTTCACTAAAACTTTATTTATTTTTTATAACTGGCCTTTACTTGTTAAGTTATTTAACAAAAAATTTAACTAGGTTTTATTGTTAGTGGTGGTGAGAAACACCGTACGACCTGCTTTTCCCCAAATGCCATTATAGCAGTAACCTCCATTGTCTTGGAGGCAGACGATCCTACTTATTTATTTGAAGGAGACGTTAAAAACAACTTCTCCACTGGCTATGTGCCCCGGCTGGCATTAAATTACTCCGGCATCTCCATTGAATATAAAGTATAATATTGCAAGGCCATTCGGGGCATATAGTCTGGATATAGAGCATATATACAGTGGGCTGTACAGGGTGGAGTAGTTGCTTGGGCCATCTTCTTGAAAAAAACAAGTAGGAATGTCTTCCTCAAAGACAAGGGAAGTCACTGGCATTTGCGGAAAAGCATCTGGGTGTTAACTAAACAGTAATTGTAAGACGGATAGAAGCAAAGACAGCACTACGGTGTTTCTCACCACCACTAACATATTAGATACCCGTAAGGCAATCATGTCGCACCATCGTTGATCCATTCCATTACCTATGGCACTCTGACGAACGCATAATAAGCGCAAAACCTGTTAGGGTCTGCTGGTTGGTCTTGATGAAGAATGTGGCGACTTCCATGGAGATGCCACAGTAATGCAATGCCAATCGGGGCAGATAACCCGCAGAGTAGCTGTTTTCGGCATCTTCTTCAAATAAGTAGGCTATAATATTGTATTGTGTTACTGCTTCTCCACTGTTCTTGTAAATATGTTATTTCCATGTTACCTGGAACTCTATGCAAAGCAAATAACCTCATATATTTTCCTCTATATGTGTATTTTTAATGTTATTCTTATCATCGCATTATTAGAAATATTTTTTTAGCTACCATCTGTTTTATTAACAGTAGATAACAAGTGACACACGGCAAGATAGAGGAATTTCAGTCGGACTATGCCAAAGAACATATTACACTGTGGAATCCCCTTTATCTGTTTGTAGCTTAAAGAGCATAAAGCGAACACACTCGGTGGGACCAATAACGTTTTTTTAACGCAATAGTATAAATAAAAGTATTCTACGGTCGGCTACAATAACGTTGAGACGTGATATTTGTGCCAAATGTTTCAATTAAGCAGTTTTATCTTATCTATAGGAATTTTATGGTATGAAAAATGGCTTGAGATGACTGAATTATTCCATGTTATTTATCATTAAAGTTTTAATTAATGCTCATGGAGAAATAATCTCTTTTTGCCATATAAAATTGAACGAAAAACATAATTTATTCATTATTTTAAAAAACCTTACAGTATAATACTTTCTGTTACTTTGTTTTATATTGAAAGTGATTAAAAATAATTTCTTACATCTTACAAAGATACAGCGCGCTTCATTTAAATTTGTACAAATTTCTAGTTTGCAAAATTTCTTATATTCATTTTCTTTTTGACACATACAAAGTACAATATAGAAAAACAGCAATCCACCGAACAGATTCCCGACTATCCGGATTGTTTTCGATTCCTGCCTGGGAACAAACCTTAAAAATGTTTCGTAATTTCAAATAAACCCAAAGTTTCTTTTTTCAATATCTATTCTGCTTTAAGTCTAGGTATAATCAGATTGATCTCATGGGTTTTACACCTAGATATAGGTATAGTAATACACAGGCTTATTAAAGAGTGAAAATAAATAAGATAAAACTAGTGAATCTTTCCTTTATTCCAAAAATAGAGCGTCGACAAGCATAGACACACCTGAGCCTACTACTAGCACTGAATATTGTTGTTAATTACATAAAAGAAATAGAATTTTATTTTTGGATTGGCACTCTTGCAAATACAATCTACTGAGTTTCTCCATATGTTTTTAGACGATTGTAGGGAAGGAGATGGTCGATCGATGATTGAGTTCCTCCAAACGAGGTGTTTTTCTCTAACATAAAAATTGTTGAATGTACGTAGAAAAGAAATTATATTTCTTTATTCACATTCTATGTAGTATAGTTTACACTTTCTTCAATAAATCTGTGAGTACACAATTAAATAATAAATTTCTGACAAATTGCAAAAAAAACTTAAAAAGTAAAACTGAAAGATAAAACTGGTTTCATACAGTAAAATCAAGAGAAAAGAAGATAAACTTATCTTCCTGTTACGCGGTCTACACTTTTCCGTAACTTCGATGCTTTGTTAATACCTTCCCGTAACCTCGATGCTTTGTTAACCCGAGATTATATCCTGAAACGGGCAGTGGTGGAGCATTTCGAGTGTCAGTAGTTGGTGAGAAGCTAGTAGTAATGGTAGAAGCTTACGAAAATGCCAATTTGGATTTATTTGGCAATTTAAATATGCCTCACAATGATTTTGTAAGCTTTTTATCGTTTCTGTTCAATTTAATTCCATTCTCAATTCAATTTCGATTTCAATTCAACTTTGAAAGTGTTGTTTTACAATGCAGGGTTATTAAAGTTTTGAATACATTTGTAAACATGATAAATTTGTATACCAATGTACAAATTTTCCTTACAGCTCATGGTAGTAGCTTACGAAAAATTTAAATATGCCTCACAATGATTTTGTAAGCTTTTTATCGTTTCCGTTCAATTCAATTCCATTCTCAATTTAATTTCGATTTCAATTCAACTTTCAAAGTATTGTTTTACAAAACAGGGTCATTAAAAGTTTTGAATACATTTGTAAACATGATACATTCACATGTAAACATGTAATTATTTTTCTTGGAATTTAAATGTGCCTCACAATGATTTTATAAGCTTTTTACCGTTTCTGTTCAATTCAATTCCATTCTCAATTCAATTTCGATTTGAATTCAACTTTGAAAGTATTGTTTTACGAAACAGGGTTATTAAAGGTTTTGAATATATTTGTAAACATGATAGATTTGTATACCCATGTAAACATTTTCCTCAAAATTATTTAATAAAAGTGTTTGGTAGAGTGAAACTGTATTATACACTTTAATGTATAAACGGAAACTTTAGAATAACAAAAACAAAATACATAAATTGGAAAAATCAATAAATGTTATTCTTTGATTAAATAAGTAGGTACTTATTTTATTTTATTTAAAAAATTGTGATTCTTGTTATATTAACACATATTTTTTCAAATCAAAACTGTAAAAATATATATTAGATACCTACGCCTATGCTAAAGCAATAAAATATGCTTGAAAATAGTCTCCCTTTTGAAACCGAGGCCACGAGTCCCGAACACGAATATTTATTTATTCCTGTGGTAAAATGTTGTTGATCAAACTGAGAAAATACAATTTCGTGTACCCACTTATATCGAATTTCCCTTAACTTAAATGAGCTCTATTTATAAATATTATTCCAAATTTCAAATGCACAATGAATATCGCTTCGTATTGACACATTCAATTAAAACCCAGGATGTCTGGTATTATCTCTTAACTCTTACAGGTAATACAAATCACTTGCACATCGCACCTTTGTCAGAAGGAACGTAGAGGCGGGCAGTGAATATTCATTATGGCGATAATTAATTTCTTCTGTTGTGTCTGTTGGCAATTGTGTGTACTACTGTTCACTTACATGAAGTGCCACTTAAGCAGACGCGGTGGGCGAACATCACACCTGTGGCTTTTCAATGGCTGTGGGTGCCACTCTGACCATTATGCGCGTGTTAGGTATATTGAGGAATGAAACTACCAATAGAATTAGGGATGCCCTACATGTGGCTGAAGCTAGTATAAGAAACGGAAATAAGATAACATTTTTACATTAAACTAAATCAGAAATATGCAAAAACGTATATGTTTCTTATTTTAGCAACGAAAACTACTTTATATTAATATTTCTATATATAGGGTGTCCCGTTTTTAAATCGACAAACTTCACAGCGAGTAAGGAATCATTATAAGAAAAAATTATCTATAAACGAAACCTTTTATCTCGCTGAATAGCGGAGCTTGCTATATAATGTTGAAATTTCCATTTTTTATTGCATTCATTATTATTACTATTATTATTAGTATTATTATTTTATTTTATTTAAATTTAATTGTATTTTTTCCAATATCTTTTGAACAAAGCGAGATAATAACTCAAAATTGTACACACGTCTGAAGCAGTATAAGGATTACTTCACAGCGTTTCTGTCAAAATTGCTATACTGGGTGTTACTTTCTGAGTACTTCAACACTATTTGAAGTTTCAGGACTTTTAGTTACAGCACTGATATTTTTTCTCCAATAATTTAAGGAGAATAAAACCTTAGCAGTATTTTTTTATTCTTGATATTTTTTATTATCTCGAATGGTTTAGCAGATATTGAGACTATTTGTAAAGATCCACATTTCGCAAAGCATATGGGAGAAAATAAGAATTTATGGGAATATAGGGGATCTGTAAATAAAAAATGGGTAATTTTCAGCAAGATGGTGTTTCACATACAGTAATGACAATTTAGTTTTTACAGAGTAATAACGTTTTTAAGAGGATTCCAGAAAATTAAAAAAAATCGAAACAGCGATTACTCGAGAAATTAACAATGGTACATATTACAAAAACATTGTTAGTCCAATAGTACTGAAAAATTAATGCCAGTATTGTGATTCCTTTACTCTATTTCTGTCTTTCTGTTTATTTTTTAAAATATGTATTTTTTGTTCATTAAAAAACTCTACTCCACTAAAACGTCTTTTACTATTGTCCTTTTAATAGTTGATTAATAAAATCAAAATAAAAAAAATATTTTGCCTTCTAACATTTGACTTAGTCAAATATTTTTCGTCGTTATCAATTATCCATTTATAACACCAAATTCCATATAAATTCAATATTATGAGCAGTTCATTTATGAGGTTAATTAATTCTGCCAAAATATTTCTACTTAATTGAGCCTCTAACCATGTCGAAAGGACTGCACTGAGTTTAGGGATTACTTAGTTAATCGTTACCAATTACGCAATGATGGTTGCCTATACTCGACGGCTACGTAGCTTGTGCACATTTTTGAAGACCCGGTACAATTATACGGTTATTCAACCCAACTAGCCTTCTCTTATTGCTAGTTTCAGACGTTTTGAATCTTCACTAAGTTTTCATTGGTGAATGCTATCGCCCAGTATTACGTGAAGTATTATAGTATGGCAAAAATTGAATGTAGCTGATACTTACGGATTCTAAGATTGTAATGACTTGATTGTATGGCTAATGTATGATTGTAATGACTAATTGGAATGATAGTAATGATAAAGAAGGAATAAATATGAAATTTTTTTCAAAATGTATTCTTTATTACTTTGGAAACGACTTGGACTAGGTAAAGAAGATGTTACACAAAATCACCCTCACATTCTAAGAGAAATTAAAACATATTATATTTTCGATCACAGACAGGATGTGTCTTTTATTCACTTAATCACTTAATCAATCAATCACTTTTTCTAATTATCTTAGACCTTCTAACAAAATTCTATTAAAATCGGGGAATGTACAAACAATCAGGGAATGAATTTTAATTTTATTTCATTTAGCTTCAGTTTAATTTTTTAAATCGTGTTCAGTAATTTAGGCCTCCGTGTCGCAATACGCTAATAAAATCCGCACATTATTCGTATTTATTCATTTATCAATTTAATATCTTCCGCATCCACAAACCCACAAACATATCATTGATTAGCTATGCAATACTTAAAATAAATATGTTATAAATTAAACCATGGAAACAATTTTGAAATTTTGTCGTTTTCATTTGTCATTAAAGCCAAATTAGTGTCAGTGGAATTTTATTGCCTGCAGTTTGCGGTAAAAGCTGGAAAGCGGTTCAGATATTTGCGGTGAAATGTGTATACACAACTAATAATTATTGTTAAACTGCTGACATTTTAATTCTGACATAATATGGCTAATATCGAAAGTGACAGAAAGCCGATGGAACAGAGTCGCTTGTTTTAATGTAATTATGGTATAATATCATAATTATCGATATTAGTAAAACTTTTTGCGAACTACGTTTTCCTATTTAATATATAATTCGTAAATATTTCCATTTACAAAAAACGAATACCTATATCCAAAGGAGAGATCAATACTACAATAACGAATAATTCAAAACACGAAATAATAATTACCAGTATTAATAACGAAATTTAATAAATTGAAACAATTTGTGCCTGCGCATTATCAGAAATATACTGACATGACAGTAAAACATTGAATAAATTGGAGGCAAATATTATTTCTCTTTTCTAATATTATAACGCTGAATTTTAAAATGTAGTCGTAATTAAAAATGAAAATACTTTCAGAATTTACTGTTAAACGCACAGGATTTATTTCAGCCATTGATCAATGGTTAACTAGAATCACTCATTAGTGGTTCTAGTTGAATTCACTGAAACTGAATTTAAAGGAGACAAATAGAGAGACATTTCGGGATAAGGAAAACGAATTATCCTCAGGAGTTATTTCATCAAAAATACCCCTCAATAGGGCTATACTGTAAAATTTTTCTAAGGCTATAACGACATCTTTCGTTATTTATCATTTTTAGATAAAGGTACAAAATATACTAAAAGAATTGACGGCACGCTGGTCGCCAAGTGTATAACGATACTCCTCTTAATTAATCTTATTAGCAAAATGATACTTACTAAGGCGATGAAACTCTCCATCAGGGGTGAGCAGAGTGAAGTACGGTAGAGTTATTTATTAGCTGCCAAACTTGGGCGCCATCAATAGATCTTTTTTGATGGTACAGAGTAAAGGTATAGTTCCTATCTAAGTGAAGACAATTGCAATAGAACACTAGACAAGAAGAAGTTAATTTTTAATATAATTCTCTCAACTATACATTTACTAACGGTATATACATAAAAGACACACCTAAATTTAAATATGAGGACATACACACTCAAATTTACAAAAATGATTGAAGGTTTTACAGCAATAAAGCTTGACAACAAAATTTAGTTTGGCTGTACTAAAGATTACCAAAAAATGCAGTTTTTAGATATTTACAGTAACGGTAAGGGCCCTTAAATTCATTCGCACACACGACCTATGCATAGGGTAAGTTAGTCTAATTAGGCAAGGTATACGTAACGTGGTTTAAGATGCACTTCCAAAATAAGTAATAAAGTACTCACATAAGAACAGTTGGTTTCGTTGTTCAAACGTTCTGCTGCCAATTCACAAATCAACGTACTGAAATGGTTATTTTCACGTAATCAAACTAGGGAATAGTAGGATTCGGTTACTAAGATTAATTCATCTTTTATATTTGCTTTTTCAAGCTTTTTTCTTCAAACTTTGGAAGCTGCTTAATTCACTGAACCTGCTCGCCAATGGCAATTCTCGCCATCTTTTTTCTCCTCCCTTCTCGTTCTCTTACGTCGTCTATCCGCTCACGTTCTTAACACGAGATGGCGTCACTATATTGTTTTGAACTTTAGATTATGCAACCCTAGGACTATGTATTGAGATAGACCTAGCGCACAAATACGTAGAGTGAAGTTGGGATTATAATAACTTAATATACACTGAATACATATAATATTTTAAATACAGGATTGGTGTTTAACAAGAAGGTAAAAACACAGAATGAGATAAGAATTATTAGCTTAAATCAACTAAGAAAGGTATTTTATTAGTTATTAAAAACGAGACCGTTACAAGGCTTAGGCGCAAGTACTCTAACATAAGTTTGTTTTTGAGTGTATATAGGAGATATTATATTTGGAATCATTATAATTATAATAAAAATGTAAAGGCTAAGCAACAATACTTGGATGGGAGGATGTACATATAAAATCCATAATGCCTACCCTCACCGTGGCTTGTATATCCAGAAGCTATACAAACCTATGCGAGGTTTGTGTATAAAACGTACCATCCCTCGGATTGGATGTAATCCCTTATCTAGATTCTCAAAAGAGATTCAGAAATCTCTTTTGCTGGCCTATGAGATGATAGGCCAGCAAAAAATCACTAGCTCAGTTCAGGTTGGGGATTTCTCGTCTCCTGTCCTGGATAATCGGTCTCAGCCGTGGAAATAGGCCGACGTCAAAATAATAGAAAAAATACATAAGTAACTGTAGGAAAGCAATATAATAATTTGTTTTTTCATAACCAAATTCTCTGTAAGTGTATCGCAAGTTTTCATTTAATATTTCATGCAAGTTAATGAGTTTGTTTCATTTACTTTCATTAGGTACGTAAAATCTCTGTCTTTCTTCAAGAATATTTATAAAGGAGGACCGGGCACTACTAATTAAGCTGCTATGGAGCAGCAACTGGATAAAGATATCTTGGTAAAGTTTCAACACGAACAAATCATGTGTGTCTTACATGCGACTATCTCAGACTTTGTCGCATGTTGACTCTAAATAGCTTTATAAACAAAACTGAAAATAAAGGAGTTAACAAATTTAATCTCAAATTGCTCCAGACGCTTTTATTAACTGTGACACAATTGCACAGAATTACTAAACCCAAGTAATAATTCTGCCGCTCTAGTTTCGGATACACAGTATCTAGTTTCTCGCATATTCCAAACTTGTTTCTTTTGTTAACGTCTTATTGTATGTCTGTAGTGTTATCAATATACGATTTTACTTCACATCTGTACTGAAATGTACTAATTATTACCTACCTACTTAATTTATGAAAATAGTACCGTTGCATCTAAGTTGCAGTTTGCTTATACAAAACAACCACACAGGATCGAATAACCATCAAAGTGAGGTCTTAAAGTTCGTTCCCTCTGTAACTGAAAATTACTTAAAACATGGACTTGAACAAACCAGATCTATTTTATCTTATCTAGTGTAAGGAAAATATATCTTTTATACTGTTATAACATAATTTTATTAATACAAGAAGACGTAACGACTTCAAAGATCCTCTTTGATGGCTAGCATTCATTTTCCTTACATGTATATATTGCATCTTTATCACCAGCTACCAACATATGATGGAAAACACTAACGTAGGTTTCCACATAACTCCAAAACACCAAAAACCTATAATGCATTCGACACGCGTTTCGCCAACTAAGTTGGCGAAACGCGCGTCGATTGCAGTATAGTTTTTTTGGTGTTATGTGGAAAACTGCGTCAATGTTATCTTCACAGCAAAGGTTCCAACCCCTTTCAAGAAACTGTATATACATCAATAATATAGAAATATGTCACCTTCAAATAAAATTTATTGTATGGATGTCTACATATGGATAATGAATTATCTATCATTATCAAATAAAACTTGTTGGTATTAACTGTATAGACAAACAACTTTAAATCTGCCAAAGGAAAAGAAAAAAAATAATATCAGGAGAACAGATTTCTTAACTAAGTGTCCATAAGTATTTCAGGAAAGCAAAAGATGTAATATATACCACTAAAAATAACATCAAATCCGCTTCTGGTGTGACCGGAACGAATCGACAGCAAGTTGTAGGCGGTCGAAATATAAAAATACTGGGTGTCCCATCGAAAAGTATCACATTTCGTCGCCTTATATCTCGAAAACTAAAAGAGATATCGGGATGCGGTTTGAACAGAATGACTTAGGATTTTTGTAAGTTTTTTTGGCACTGTTGCCAAATCTCCAAATATATTAGTAATTTTTGTAAGGAATACGCTTCTCTTTGGAGTAAAATTACTTGCTTATATTAAATGGAACACCCTCTGTACTTTGCCATAATCAGAAAGCCTAATCACTCTACTTTTCAAAAAGTTATATGCATTGTTTACATTATCTTGAGAATTGGAGCCACAAAATTAAATTTGTTATAAGTACTTATTTGGGTTATTACGAATGAAAAAAATACCTTCTTCTTTGTAAAGTTATTTTTAAGTTTTTGTACACTTATTTTAAATAAAATACCCTATATATTTTAAAATTTTAAAATCTCTGATCAAACTTGATGTGGAAATTGACTGAATGAAAAAAGATAGGGAGAAAAGAATAATTCTTTAATAATCGATAGGAACGAGTTTTGTTAACAATAACAACAAAGCACAATGACAGTAATAAAAATAACAGATAAAATAATCAAAATAACTGTAAATAAAAACTACTTGAATAAGTTAGAAAACAATTGGTTTTAACTGCCCACCATTTACTTCAATATACATTTGTGCATCCTTAGTAGTAAATGATCAAAAGTGTGTGATCCTTCTAATGTGAACATTTTTATATCTATACTTTAAATATTTGACACAACTGACAATACAGTTTATTATTGTACTTTTGTTTTTCATGGCTACAGTGAAAACGAAGACCAGCTTCACAAACTGTTCAAGTAAGAGGTGCTCCTATTAAACTGAATTTTGTGGCTCCAATTCTCAAGATAATGTAAACTATGTATACCTTTTTGAAAAGTAAAGTGATTAGGCTTTCCGATTATGGCAAAATATACAGGGTTTTCCACTTAATATAAGCAAGTAGTTTTACTCCAAAGAGGAGCGTATTCAATAAAAGATTTGCCAATATATTTGGAGATTTGGCAACAGTGCCAAAAAAAACTTACAAAAATCTAAAGTCGTTCTGTCCAAACCGCGTCCCGATATCTCTTTTAGTTTTCGAGATATAAGGCGGTGAAATGTGATACTTTTCGATGGGACACCCCGTATATTGTTACGTGGTAGAAGCACAAGTGGGTAACTCGGAAGTAAAAAAACTCGCTTTTATTAGAAAAAAAAACTATTTAATTAAATAAGATGGTTATTGGCTTGCAAGAACATTTGGTTTAGGTTTTATTATAATTTATTGGTGCATGAACAAAGTAGAAAAGATTAAAAAATAACACAATTCAAGAATCACTAAGTCATACATTATTTCAAGCTTTGGAGGAACTTGAGGATATGGTCACTGTGGAAAAGCAAGCACTAAACTATCGGTCTATGACCCTGTTTGATTGGGTATTGATAGTTCAGCAATTTTCCCCGACTATGCACTTTTACTAGTTCATCGCTATCAGACTTTATACTTCGATCAGCGTCTATTGCAACTCAGCAATTTGCGAATTGATTTCTTTTACTATTTAATATCCTGTGTGAAATATGATTATGAATAAATTACAAATTTTGAAATATTTGACCAGTAATTTTGTATCCGTTTTTACTATTGTGACAATATTTTCTAGGAAACTGATTGGCTGAAGGTCTCACTGATTGAGAATGTTTATCTTCATGAAACTAACCTAAATAGTGCACATGCAAGGACAGTTTGAATATTTGCTAATTTGTTTATAATTAAACCCAAATTAACACCACTGAAATTTTATTGCATGCACTTTGTGGCAACAGCGGTTAGTTCTGTGCAGATATTTGCGGCGAAACGTATACTCGTATTTACTAATAATTATAATGAAACTGCCAACAGTTTAGTACTACGTTTCGCAGTATCAAATATTGAATAGTGAACATAAACGTATTTATTAAACAGTATTGAATATAAATAAATGTTTCTAGATGATTTTGATGCATTGTGTATATGCATTTGTAGTGAATAGTGTACATATTCTGACAGCTTGTGGAGTCGATATAATATAAGGCTCTATTTAATATTAACAATTTTCGTGAAGAGGTTCTTCTTTACCGTTTATTTTTTCTATTATCTATTATTTATATTATTTTTATCTTGTGGTTCTTCTAAACAGTTAGGTATTCTCTTATAAAGGGTTATTCAGAACTTATCTCTAAGACTTTGAGGACCTCTAAAACTTTGAGGATAATCCATCCTTAAATAAGAAATCGATATCACCAAAAAAAATTATAATAAAAGGCTTAGGATTTTCCGCAAACAATGTTTAAAGTTATACCATTATAAAGGACTACGTAGCTGGGCAACTGTACTTCAACGACATCTGATATATCACATTCCTTCAAAAAATAGTAAACAACAGTTTTTGAACCTGGCGAACGCCTAGCGAATACAGTTGGAGTGGGGATAATATCTCTTATTGTCTATGCAGTCATCAGTCTTTCTGTGTCGCTGTCTTTGTGCGGGTGTTTTATTTATCGAGTGTTAAACTGTAAAATTTACAAAATGGCTAATGTGTACAGTAATGCTGAGTTAATGGACATGATTCTTATTTATGGCGAAGTTGGACAAAATTCATTGGCAGCTTCGCGCTTGTATGCGGAACGATTTCCCAATCGACACACCGACACATCGACAGTTAGGTTTTGTGAGTGGTTGTTGCAGCAAAATGCTGAAAATCCCCAATTTACTTAATAATTTGCGTTTACAAGATCAGCAACCAGGAGGAACATTCGGTTAAGTGCGGCAAAATTGGATAAGGCGTGCCCAAAATTGTGTACAAGTCCAGGAATATTATTTCGAACAGGTTTTGTAACAAGGTATGTGCAAATTTTTTATAAATTTCATGTTTCTAATACCTAGTAATCAAGTAGCGCAATTCTTCAAAATTAGTGTAACAAAATTTTATTCACTTTAAAGACACGTCACTTTGGTCACATCTATCTATCTTTAAGTTTATTTTAAAGTAAAAACGCTGCAAATCTTTTTTGCGCCGGGTGCGCTGGTTTTTTTCGTTCTAGCCAGTTTGAATTGTCAGTCCCAAGGTCACTCCATTACAGTGGACCAGTATCCAGCGGCGTGCAATGAAAATTTTTTAAATAGTTTTCAGAACCCGCCAAAAGAATTTTTTTTGCACTACCACATTTCTACATGTATGTTGAACATCCCCAAATTTTATTATGGATAAGTTCTGAATAACCCTGTATACATAAATATAATTATTTATATTATTTAAATTTGAACCTATATATTACTAATAAGAAAATACTTTAGGTTACTTCACCAAATACTTTAAATAATTTTGTTTTCAATTTTGCACAAAAAGCCTGACAAAAGCCTATAGCATAGAGTAAGAAGAACTTATGTCTTAAAGCCGGTATAAGTAATTCGGACTAAGGAGGCATTCGGAATAAGCATCAAGAATCCAAACATTCTCTAAAAGGCTAGGCTTTCACATCGCTGCCGCCGTATTTCATACGAACCGGATTAGAAACTTCTGAAAAAGTTTAATATAATTTGGCAAAAACCGCAAAAACTTCATAGTTATGTATGAGAACATTAAGACCGGCTGGGCGTCCTCACAAATGTTCCTTTCCGACTTACAAACTTCCGCCGCCCCTGAAATATTAAATTTTATAACAACAATAAAACGCCATAAAGAGATTAAACTGTAAAATTTACCAGAATGTGCTCTCCATCATGGAGCAGGGCTGGACTTGGAACTGTGGTGACCTCTGGGAGGAGGTTGCGGTGAAGATCTTGTATAATGTATTTATTATTGCAATGCATAATACATCTGTATTTCCAACATTCTCTATATTGGTTTGTTCCAACAACAAATATATATTTAAAAACTATTCAGTGATTTACATGAAGAGATCACATAATACCTAATTTCACTGAGATAGTTTTTTTACGTAGATAGTGTTTACTTCTGAAAAATACTATACCGGCTTTCTCATATCATCTGACTAATAGCAATTAACATGGGCTATTACATTTCACTGAATTTTATATTCCCAAGGCACACTATGAAAAACATTGCTAACGGAATCGATAGTACTGACTATCAAACACTTTTGATTACCAAAATACTAAAGAGATATAAATATATAAATATGATTAAAATATCAATAAATATTCGTTTTAAGTTAATAGATATAGTGGACATAAGTGTGTTACTTTAAGTGGCCTGATAGACTAGCGGTATGAGGGGGCAGGCTTTTAAACTGAACCGCAAAATTTTGCAAGTTCAAATCCCACCAGAGACAACTTTTTATTTTACTTTTTAATTAATTACAAATTATTATTGTTTACTTATTCGAATAAATATGGTTCATGTGAGTAGTTTTTTTATGTTTGAAGCTAATCTTTAAAGTCACAATATTTACTTATTAGCGATTTTTAAGCTACTGTGTACTGATAACTGGCGTCACAGTACCTGTCAATTTAACAAATACTTGAAAGTGCCTGTTTTTATACTAACTTCCAGTTAAGATAATAATAACCTAATTATTTATTGTTAAAAGTGACAGTGATTTGTAATTGCTTCAAATGTTGTTATGTATGACCTTAAAAGATAATATTCAATTTGAAAATGGAAGTTTTTAATCTTTTGGGAGAGGATAAATTGATGGTGGAGTTCTTAAATCATAAAAGAACACCCTACACGGTGATGGAAAGAAGGAATCCTTTTGGAGAATACACTGACTTGGATTTATTGATTATATTTCGCTTAAAGGAGGAAACAGTCCTCCAAATTTTGGAACAAATTGAGTACCAAATTAAAACTATATATATGTTACATACATACCTATTTTCTCCACTATTATATGATACTGTGATCACAAACGTTGATAATAACATAACAAACATTAAATTTTAATCAGCGTACAGCGTACATACATATAAAACGTTATAACTAATGATATAAGCTAAGCTATGTTTCAGATCGTTGACTATTGATGACAGTTGAATAATTTTCATATAGAGGATAAAAGTCAGAAGAAAATCAGCCAATAACAGCAAAGTATATAAAAGTCACTCTTACCAAGCCTACGCAATATTTTGCTAACAGACAGTCACTTAGGTTACCAGATAAATTTGGATTGGAAAAAAGCCTTTAGAATTAACGAGCACTTTAACAACTGTCAGTTTTATTTAACAGGCAGATTTAACTGCGCATTGCAAATTTAACTGCGCAAACATCAAATTTGGCACAAATTTTCCGTGGACTACTTCATAATAATCATCATTTTATTTGTACTACATTGAATGGGGCAAGATCTTGGCAATATCTACAAAAGATTTCGAGATATTTGTACAGAAAATTCCAATACTCATTATGTGTTCAAGCTCATACAAGAAGAAGAAAGTAAAAACAGATTACTCAGAAAAGATATACCTATGTCTATTTATACATAAACTCAAAACTATATGCAGCGAAAATTTCAATTTACGAACATTCATCTCTATGAATTAGAATATGGATAGAAATTAAATGCTTATACTTAAAAGACGCTGCTTAAAGTTATCAAAAATAATTTGAAATAGATTCACAAATATTTAATTTAATTTTTATAGTTTATTTTCATACTTTGAATCTCCAGAATTATTACCACACGAATTAATATGAAGATGAAGATGTAACACTTCAAAGCTTTCTTCAAAATTAGCGCATCAAATGCAATAACAGAATCAAATGATACTCTCAACGCTGTTGAAGATACAAGTTTATTTGAAATTTGAAGAAAATGCATACTTATCCAAAAGCAAGTGAAAAACTATAGTTTCTTTCTGCGATAATGAAACGGCATGTACCCAACTTAGATGTTATTAACACATTTGCTGATATAGGTATTCTACACTGGTTACTATTTTAGACCATTATGTGTTTCAATATTGAGACATACTGGTGTTGCCTTACGAATATTTTAAGAAGTAGGGAATGTAAGACCAACATTTTTACGGAGGTCTTCGTTAAAAAATAGATCTAAAATGAAGGAAAGACATATCTGAAAGGATCCTAGAAGAAGAATCTGTCTTTGCATATATGAGCTTTCATTCAGACGTGCCACATTTAAATAAAATTAAAAATAAACTAATAAATATATTTTTATAATAAATACATTCATTTCTCATTGTCTTACCTACATAATGTATGTAAACTTAAGCGGTTTGGCTTATCCTTACCTTTACTGAATCTTTTCAAGTCATACTTTAGCGAGAGAATCAATAGGTTGAATGTAGTGGTTACAAATCGTCGATGATTCTGGTAACATCCGGAGTACCCCAGGGTTCTATTCTTGGACCCCTTCTTTTTGTATTGTATATTAATGACATTGTGAATGATTTGGAAGTGTCTTATCTACTATACGCGGATGATATGAAACTATACTGTAACATTGCTTTTAGTACAGATTGCGAAAGCTTCAAAATGATCTAAACAAAGTATATAAGGTGCGTAATAAATAAGCTTCAACTTAATATAGAGAAGTGTAATGTAATTCTCCAGAAAATATGAACTTGTATTGTATAATTATGAAATAACTAATAATATTTTAAGTCGTCCTCAATATATTACAGATCTGGGAGTCACCTACGACAGGGAATTAACATTTAATGCAGATATTAATAATGTAATACAAACATGTTACAGGAATCTAGGTTTTATGATACGAAACTCCACAGTTTTTACTGATAGAACTCTTTTAATTTTGCTCTTTAATACCTTTGTTAAATCAAAACTTGACTTTGCTTCGTTAATTTGGAGTCCTGGGAATGTAACACATATTGAGAGTCTAGAATAAATTCAAAGACGTTTTCTAAAATATTCAGTATTCAAAGAAGATGGCTCGTATCCACCTTCTGGAACACCTGAAAGTTTATTACTCGGTAGATTTACTGTAACCAGTTTACATGGTCGAAGAATTGTACAATCTTTCATATTCCTGTACAAAGTCATAAACAACAAGATTGATTGTCCTGAAATTTTGAATTGGCTTCATTTAGATATTCCTAGATTTGAATCTAGAACTACCATATCATTCTATCTTTCTATGCCTAGAACAAATCTATTGATATTTTCTCGGCTTTACGCTCCATGCGTAGATATATGCGTTCATATGTAGGAATTACAACAGTTTGCAAAACAGTATTGATATATTTCATTGTACCATAAAGGAAACTAAAAAACTGCATGCTTGTTAATAAACACTTTATATATTTTAATTTTACAATTATTTATTTGTTATTGTTCAATGCTGGTTTTTTTGTGTTTTTTACTTCTTTATGTAACAGTATTAGTATGCAATTTGTTTTTATATTAGTTTTCTAACGTTACTGTCATATATTTATACATGTGTGATTTTTTCTCTTTCTTTTATATTCCTTTGATGAGTTTTGTAAAATTGTGTATTTTCCCATCCTGTAGTTAGCTTCTGCTGTTGGATGGAATATTTAAATAAATAAATAAATAAATAAATAAATAAATAAATAAATAAATAAATAAATAAATAAATAAATAAATAAATAAATAAATAAATAAATAAATAAATAAATAAATAAATAAATAAATAAATAAATAAATAAATAAATAAATAAATAAATAAATAAATAAATAAATAATGCTAATGAATTAGAAACGTTCCTATTTCCACTAGCGAAAAGAATCGTTCTTCGTTAGTGAAATGGTTACATTTCCTAATTGAACTGGACGAATATTATTTACGCCTATACGTAATCGTCTGGTTTTTGAAAACCCTACGGTGGTTTCCCGATTTACTCTCCTTAAATCCGGGCCTGTGGCGGAATGCTAAGTTCCACGTTCGGCAAACATTAAAACAGACTTACGCAAAATGATTTCTCAAGTTAGCACTGGCTGAACACCTGCACTTCTCACTGAAGTTGGAGCGTCTGTCTACGTGAGTTAAATATTAAGGAGTCGCTAGGCTTTATAGTCGGCCGTGCATTATGCAACCAGATGGCAGTAAGTCTTCTATGATCAAGATACATTTTCCAAACTTATTAGAAACTGAGCATGGTCTCCAGTTAAATATTTAGTTGTGGGGATAGCATCGATATAACAGAATAGGAATATTTGCAGCTCGTCAGTCTTGAAGTCTGAAGTCATCGCTTGACGTGGCATATAGCCAGGAGCAGAGCTGCTCCAAATACCCATCAAAAGTATTTCAAATATCAAATACCAAATACCATCTAAAGTATTTGCAGTTTCAATTACCAAATACTCTGCTTTACAGAAAGGATTTGCTATACCAAATACTTAAGAAAAGTAATTGAAATTTCGAGCAAATAAAGTATTTCAAATATTTTCCAGTATTTGAAATACCACAAGTTTTATTTCAAATACCTAAAAATTATTTTAGGGTATTTAAAATCTTTTATAGGCATTTGAAATACCGCAAATTGTACTTCAAATACCCAACAAATATTTTAAGGTATTTCAAATCTTTTATAGATATTTGCAATGGTACTTGGAATAATGTGAATTATATTTATTTATACCTGAAATTTTACGCCTGAGAAAATAAGTAATAATAATAACAAAACATAAAACAAACATAACTTTTAATTTAGTCTGAAAAGGGTAACAAAATATTTACATTTAACAACAGTAAATGAGGTATTCACAATAATTAATTATACAGTTATTGTTGCCAGTGTTGCCAATAATGCCAATGAGGTTACATACATGGTACAATGTAGTACAATAGTAGGATAATATGGACTGGAGACGTTTTCATGTATCTAATTCTACAATACTACATATTTATCTGTGATAATTGTATTTGAAGTTTATTTTTGCATCTTTTAAATTTTTCTGTACTTTTGTACCTATTTGTCTGACCTACTGTACTTTCCTGTGAAGTTGTGAGTGCCTAGGTATAGATATTACTTGTACTTATTATATTTTTTCTCTCTGCCTGTTCTCCTCACCCTTTAACTAGGTTTATCCTGTAGGGTGTTGTATTCAATTAAATAAATAAATAAATAAATAAAAAATAAATATTCTAAGTAGTAGGATTAGGTACATACATGCCTTTTACCTTTTTTATCTACTTATGAACTATTAATAAATAACTAGAAATGGGAGATAATCGCTGTCGCGATTTTAGTTCCCGTTTCTAGCCCTACCGGGGGTCCAGGTCTGCGGCCTGGGGTCACCCGTCGGGTGACAAATGCATCTAAAATAATATTATTTTTAAGAAAATACATATTAACGAAATTTTGTATCTGTAATAATGATGTAATTATACTAAACGATTTTTCTTAATAGTTTGATGAATTGTAAGGGCGGTACTCTATTCTTGATGGTAAAATATCATAATTTTTTAAATACTGAAAGTAGAATTTATTTTTAAGTAAACATTATTATCAATTTTATCAGTGGGAGCAAAAATATAGTAGATATTTACTTTTGTAAGCTAAAATGATGAATTTAACAGATTGCCTTAATGAATGAATTAATTCTAAACTTTATGTGCAGAAAGAATAAAAACTACGGATAATGAAACAGAATAACTAAATACTAATACTAATAAATAATTGGAATTAAAAAGTTAAAAAAAAGTTTGCCTCCAGCGTGACTCGAACTCGCGAAATCAGCATTATGAAGTTTTCAATCCTACGACTTCCCCGATGCGCTACCACGCCTGTTGCCAAATGTTTACCTTGAGACGTTTAAGTTTGAATCTGTACGTGTCAACCTGAAAAAATAATTTTTACCGATTTTCTAATTGGAACTGCATTTCGCTTCAGTATTTTGGTAATCAGTGGTTGGCAAGTGTTTGGCAGTCAGTATTATTGATTCCGTTAGCAATATTTCTCGTAGGAAAGTAACCTATCTGAAGTTTAATTAATTTGACAGTTTCCGTGGGAGGTGTTTGTCTCGTTAGTGCAATCTCACATCTGTAGATAAAATGAGAAAGAAGTTGAGATGGACGCGACTCGAGATTTTCGAAGACGAAATAGATGTAGAAGGAGTCGACGTACGGTCTCGAAAAAAAATCTCAAAGGATTAGAGAAAGAACGGAAATTTCGCGTGAAACGGTTCTCGAAGTCGTAAAATGAGAAAAAAGGTCTAGGAAGTCCCGCGAAAAGTCGGGATTTCGGCAGGCGTGACGGACCATTAGGCGCGAGGACAAAAACGCCGGTGCTAGCCGTATCTGTCTCCCCCAACGGCGATCGACGAAAATTTTACAGAGGTTTTTTGAAAAGGCGTTTATATTGGGAAAACGCGTAGGATACGGGACGAAAATACCCCTACGCATTGGAGAAAGGCCGGGGGCGACCTCCGGTCGCCCGCGGGTATCGTTCCACGATCCTCTCTCGGAGGAGATAACTTTGAAACTTTGTCGATTCGGCGGCGGAAGTTAGAGCGAGACAGAATGGACGCGTTTTAATATATATAGATAAGTAAAAAAAGAAGTAGGAGGTACTTGAAATAGCGGTACGGTATTTGAAATACCGGAAAGTATTTGAAATACCGGAGAGTATTTCAAATACCAAGCAAAGTAATTGAAATACCAATATTTCTGAAAATCAAATACCAAATCCAAATACTCGACCAAAAGTTGTCAAATACCAAGCACCAAATACCGACAATCGAAAGGATTTGAAATAAAGTGCTTCAAATACCGAAAGTATTTGAAATACTTTTTCAATTACTTTTACTTCAAATACTGGACAGCTCTGGCCAGGAGAATAGCTGTTTTAGCTTAATTTGTTTTAATCCTTATTTAAGTAAAGCGTTTACAGATGGTGGATATAAAATAGATTCGTACTATTCGTAGTTATGTGTTATGTATAACCTCTCTGTCAACTTGTTTCTACATTCCGTTATAGTATTTGACTCAACATTGATTATTTTGACTCAAGTGTTTTTTAACTAATATATACCCCCGCACACATTAAGGTATCTCTGCAGAGCAGCTTAAAATGAACTGTCTGAGTGCAAACCGTAAAGTGTATATGGTAATCACACCTCGTTGCTCAAGCTGTAGACGTGGTAGATAGAAATGTGGAGCGTCCATAAAACCTTTAGTATGACCGTCGTGTCTAAGGATATCCTGGGATATGTGATTTCGACAGTGCTCACAATTTCTGAGAGAATTTACAGATTTTATTATTAATGAGCACATTGAGAAAAGTATCATCAAAATACATGTCGTGAGTATAAACACTGACATTAAGAATAGACGCGACAGATATTTATTTAAATGACAGCGATTTAAAATAAAATTAAAACACTGGTCTCATTTTATTTTTCTGGAAATTCAGTAAGATATTATTCTTGAGCTCCATTCTACATTTAAGTAGCTATATAGTGTGTACCATTTTGGTGACACATATGCACACCTATTGATATATTGGAAATTATAGGATACAGAAAAACTTAGGATGTATAAGTGTTAAATCGTTTAGCTGCTTGTGTTTTTGAAATGTTACTGAAAACAGTTGTAAAGGAAATATTTGTACAAGTGCTATATATTATAATGTTTGTAAATTATTTGTAGTGCACCTGTATGATTCACTGCAGTTCCTTTTGGGATTACACCATCTGTAAAATAAAAGAGTAAACAGAAAACTAGAGGTATTCAAAATAAAAATTGAAAATGTAGTATCAAGGCAAGATTCTAAAGTTCTTCTCGAGAAGGATATTACCAGTGGAAAATTAATAAAAACAGTGCATTTGATGACTTTTGAATTAAAAAATGTAAATTTTTTTATTATATCATCTTCTACTAAAGAAGTGTGGAGGATCGAATGAAAAATCCTCCTTATGTCTAAACAAACAAATAAATAATTTGTTTGTTTAGACATAATTAGAAATATCATTTGTAATATTACAGAATGTTATATCAAACTAAAGAACCATTCATGATAGTTAATTTGTCAAATATAATAATAAGAATAAGAATATTCAAATTTTGTTTCAAGGTGTACTGAAAGCGTTATCCAGGAGTTGTTTTGATATAGACGCTATACATTATAGACACTAAACATACAAACTGCACTTAACAATCGATTTACTTCACTGCACTAGAAAAATAAAATTTGTTTAATTTTTCTGTTTTTGTATATGGCTAGATATTGAAGTCTTCGTGCCCTTAGGTTAAATCTACCTAGCGTCTACCCTCTTTAATAACAAAGCAAAAGCAAAATGGTGATGTCCTTAGCCTTGAGTACTCGTCTCCTATTGGTTGAAATAATCAGCTGATTATAAAAATATTATCAACTGTACTATTCGAAAAAAAAATTGTCTGGTTGTATTAACCTTTCGTAATTTTTCTATGAAAGAAATACTTCATTGTATCAATGCACTTCACATTTTTTAGAGATAAAATACTTCTTTGCGAAAATTGATATAAGTTGTATTAAGTTGGTAATAATGTCAACAAAATATGTATAATGTTTTTAAGGCAATCTACTTAGTTTTAGGAAATATTAAGAAGTAATTGAAAGAAACTACATTATGTATATAATAAAACTATATTTGTCTAAGCAATATGGGAATAGTTTAAACAACAGATTGCTTTATTAATAAAAAAATAGAGTACAAAAAATCCAAATTAATAAATCGTTTTTCTCTGTGTATAGTAGAGTGATTGAAGCTCTATCATTAAAAAGAGATCGGCCTACAAATACAAATTTTAGAGAGATTCGCTGCTTTCAAATGCGTCACTCTGTAAATGAGCCCGCGTCAAATATCGAGAAATCGAGAACAATGTTGATAAAACGTTGTATTATTGTTCCTAGCATAATCAAGCTTTACTTAATTTCTGGATAATAACAAGGTAAAGTGAGTAGGGTTACTTTGAATATTCTTATTATCGTACTCCAGGATGAATTTTCTTATTAAATAAGAGGGAATAATAAATAATTCAAAACAGTTTCGTAATTACTTTTACACTCATAAAAGCTGCACTATAGTTATCTCAACATCTAAGGTCTACGCTCTGTGCGATAATAAAACAACCTTAATAAAATTACTAATGTTCAAGAGAGGCGTCTTGCATGCAAATTGCCCCTTTAAGAATAAACGCTCTGAAATATTGCAATTAATTTCATATTTCAGAGACATCGCTGAAATTATGTGTGAAAATTAATTACAATACTTAACGTTTCCCCGATAATGGCGAAGTCGCCGGTAATTTATGGGTATTTTGAGAATTTTCCACGTCCTTTTTACTCACACAATACCATAGTATTACCCACTCTAGGGAATATTCTAAGCAAGCTAAATTTATTAAAAAATATATACATATATATATTTTTTTCTATTTTGCGTCTAAAAACAAGTCATTATGAAACGCAATCGAAAAGACTTTTCGACACTCAACTTTTTTTTTTTAAATGTTGGTAGCAACAAATTTACATCCTTTGTTTTGTATGGTGTGTCTATAATCTATAATGTTGTAATGTCCTATAGACACCTTAAGACTTGAAGCTCAATCTCTTGCCGTATATATTGTCAGTTTTGTATCAAACTCCGCTAAAGTTTTAAGAAAAATGTTCGATCCGGTAGCTGTATTTCTGGATAAAGTGACTTGCACTTATTTCTGTATTTCGTTGCGATACATATTAAATTTTAAGCTTGTCGCGCTTTTCTTCATTAGAAAATACATTTTTTTCTGTAAAATTAACAGAAACTCAAACGCAAGCTTCACAATTATATTTGAACTGTCAAAAATAATTGATAACCAAAATATCCCTTTTTTTCAATGCATACTCGAATACTGAACATGAAAACTGAATACTGAACTGAACACTGAATAAGAAAATAAAGTTAATATTGGTTCTCCGCCATATTGAATATCATTAACAAAGGAATGATACACAGTAAAAAAAGACACAAATGGTAAAATTACTAAATGGTAATCGTAATTTGCTGCAGTGTTATTTTTAACACGAACTGGGTAGTATAATAACTAAACTTTTAGAACTCATATTACACGAACGATCCACCCGCCAAGTTAGTAGAAGTACTCATAAATTGTAGTAAAATTTACAAAACCCTGTGTTAAAAATGAATCAATCCGCCATAAATACGGATTAATTACACGGTGAATAATTAACTATTACACATTCCCTTGTAAAATTTACTGTGTTAAATTACTTTTATGTAATGTAATAATACACCGATATGTCTAACACTGCCAAGTGTGGACTATATACACACTGATGACTGTGAATTCAGTGTTAAAATCAGTCGGATTTTTTTACTGTGTACTGGTTCGGATTCTTTGTAAAAAAATGTTTAAATAAAATCGTTCAAGATCTAGAATCCCGTGTTGTTGTGTAAAGTCGTAATATCTCCATTGCTACTTTTATAAATTCCATTATTATAGATAAGAGTATTTACAGACAAATTCGTCAACATTAAGTGACGAAGCAGTACGTCCTACCTTCTCGGTAACTGAAATGAATATATAATTCTGTAAATATTTATTTTCTTAGGCTTATATTGCCTGAAATTTTCAGTGAGAACGTGATTACCTTCACGCTGGCATCCTTAAGGTTCGTTTAGCATACTATACTGATGGATAACTCATTCATAATTTAAGCATTTTACATATAGAGTAGGTAATTTGAAATTTAAAATCTGAAATCTGTTCACTGAGATACTCGATGGTGGTTAAAACTCGTAGTGATGGAAATACATTTTATACAACGGCAAAATTAGTAAAATTTAACTCATCAGTTTGTCCCCAGCTGAGAAGTGTGATATCTCAGATAACCGCCGCACATATGCCGCGATTTTGCAACCAATGTCAAGAAAGTATCAGACAGAGCCTCACACATAGAAAAATAAAATCACACTCACAGTATCGTAAACAAGACCTGAATCAACTTAGGGATGCGTTTAGGAAAAGCAGCCATGCCGAAATGGTACCTACTCGAAGTATAACTAATTTCAATTTAATTCTAATCCAAGCAGTCATATTTCAGATTACTACAGAATATCAAATAATTATCCAAATTTAAGATAACATATAGAATGCTAAAATATATTCACAACTAAATATTGTTACAAAATTGCCGACACAATGTCCTTGTGCGGCGTTGCCAATTCCACTTTTCCCACAACCCTAGAGAAATTGTGCACAATCTGGCAATACCGCCTCTGGGGGAGCTAGGGATAACCCCACAAGAACCAAGTCTGAATTCTCTAGGCCCTCAAATAAGGGAGATAGGCCCTTTTGTCCACATTTACTGGACGTCGCTACCAGTACTTATCGAATATCCCTCATATAACTTGGCTATCGATTATTTATTGAACTGCCCTGCTATGTGGATTCTTCGTGAGTATTCCATGGAAAAACTAAAACCTATTAATAAACATATAAACTTGACCGGATTATGTTGACCAAAAACGGTCAACAGTTCCTATTCAAATTGAAAAAAGTACTTACAAATCCATCCTTCCTCGTTCCGAATATCTAATCATATACCACGATCAACATTTTTTATCAACAAATCGACCTTGTAAAGAAATTGTGGAAGCCGATTCATTAGCGACAGAGAATTCATTAATCTCGTTATACATATAACATAGAATCTATGAAATGGATAATCAATCAACCGATATAGAACAGAAAATGGTAAAGTAAGTTTTATTTTTTCGGATATCGGAATATAAAAAATACGTTAATAAAGTGTCAGAAGTTAATAATTTTGTCACTGCGTGTCCTTCTTTGTATTGGTCCTAATATTTAGACGAGAAATATTCAATTCAATTTTAAACATGTATGTAACTTTCTAATATATCAATTGATACAGAGACGTTTGTTGTGAATGCAAGAGAGTAAGACGTCAATTGGTAGGAGATGGTATGTACCATTTGAATTTAGCAGCAAGGTTCCAGATTTTCCATTCCAATTTTGTTCACGGTTTAATCATTGGCGGACTCATTTGCATTCATAGATAGATATCTTTAATTTGAAGTTACCGTTTTCAATTTCCAAATTTCCTTCAAGACACTCTTTTACTTACTCGTTAACA
Source organism: Pogonocherus hispidulus (assembly GCA_963924545.1). Lineage (NCBI taxonomy): Eukaryota > Metazoa > Arthropoda > Insecta > Coleoptera > Cerambycidae > Pogonocherus > Pogonocherus hispidulus. The sequence continues at coordinate 84,435,392 of OZ004693.1, forward strand.
ATTTTCGTGGATGTCCAACCATCATGACATTTTATCATGAATTGACACATCTTGCATCAAGTTAAAGAGATGCTGACGATGGTCAAAATCTACGTCCATTGTTTACCAATGTCGGTAGTTCAAGAAAAGATGCAATAACGTTCGGTATGTTTGCAAACATGTTTATTCCAAGTACCTGGGTAGTAGGTACAATTTTTTTATTTTATATTTAAAGAGGAACTGTTAATTCCCTGGGAGAAGTGCCGCGTATGTTTACACAACTAAGCTGGATTGCATTTATATTCAATATTGTTAGAAATCACAAATGATCTATGAATTGTGTTTTTGAATTTGGAACTTTTCTTATTATGAACGTATCCTGTTATGGCCATTTCCAATGCCACTTTCATGATCCTTTCAACGTTAAAATTGTTTCATCCTGTAGATTAATAAAAAGAACATACCTACTTCTTCCCTCGTGAAGCATTGACTTTTTTCACTTAGTTGCTTTCTTTTGTCTTTGAGTAGTTGCTTATATATTAAATATTATCCTTTAAAACAAAATTTGATTTTATCAATGACAATGTTTACAAAAGCGTTGAGGAACTTACCATTAGACATTTCTTCTAAATACCTAAGCAAGAATTGATGGCTTTACTAGGCACATTTTATATTTTCTTCTATCTATTTCTATATGGCTTATAACTAGAGAACTAAAAGAGTTGCGTATCTCGCCTTCAGTAAATTACGTCGATTATTATGGATGGATTTCCCCACCCCAAATCATACAATTATGTTTATTATTATTATTTTAGAAAGACGTTTTGACATGGTTTCGTAAAAAAATTAATATATTCTTAAAATTTTGTCTGAATAACAACAATAAATATATTTTCAAGAATCGGGCTTTCAGATGGATGTAATAGATAGGGGTTGTTCCATTGGAAGCTCTTAAATTTAGAATCAAATAGGATTTTTTTCCATTAATTCCTGATAACATTGAGAAAATGGCAACAATGGCAGAAAAAACTTTAAGGAGATCTAAGACGTTTACTGATGACCGCATGATCGTTAAGATTTGATAATTTATAGTTAGACAACCTGTATTAATAATTTACATTTATGTGGAAGAGGTAGAAGTATAATATTGGCAGGAATCGAGATCGAAGGCATCTTTTGTCAATCAATTAATGAAGGAGTGAAGGTCTCGAACACCTGAATTAATCGCTATCAAAGTCGAAGCCTATCAAACAAATCCTGCAAGGATTCTTCCATTCCATCTTATTCCATAGTCCTCTCTATAAACACCACTAGTTTGTGAATGTTCCCTCCCCTGGAACTAGGACAATATCGAAACAATTTCAGTAAATTTAGCTTCTGGGATGCAAACTTCTATATTGTCCACAATGATTAAAAAAATAATTTTTCATGTGCAGTAACGTCATGCAGGTACATTGCAAAAACATGTGGGTAGATAGTAGCCCGTATCGGATACGGCCTAGCTATTTTCAGAACAGAGTTTACTAGTTTTTGTAAGCGTAGCTGGGCAGACTGACTAATAGATATTAATGGTGTGTAGTGGGGAATAATCTACGTGCGTTTATAACAGAAAAAAATATACCAGGATTAAAAGGATATGGATGAGGATTTTGGTTAATGAAATTGGTGTTTACATAGCTAGTCATTTGTAATTTAACTTCTAGATTTTAAATAAATGTCTAGTGCTTGCTAGACCCATTGTCGGTCTCCCTATTTAATCCCTCCCTAAGGTCAAAACAATCCGAAATTATTAAACTAATACTGGTTTTTAGATTACACTTAATTCACAAACACTTAAAAGTAATGAACACTTAATGAACAAAATTATAGACGCATTACTATAATAAGTAACCTCGCTAAATCGTTCGAATTTACACTGTAAAGCTTCAGGTCAGGTCAACATTTACAAATCTTTTCTGCACTACTCTGTACATAACTTGTGCCTTTGATGCGAACTCACAAGTCGATGTTATTTACACAGATTAACAGATTAAAACAGTTTTAATCATCTTCAGATGATGGCAACTTGGTTGGCGAAACGCGCGTCTAGTGCAGTATAAAGTTTAGGTATTATGTGGAAAACTACGTCAGTGATTTGGTTAGCTCTGGTATTTAAACTTTGGCATATTATTTTTCACAATATTATTTTCTTGAGATGTAGGCATTTTTGTAACTATTTAAAAGTAGTTCCTTCCATGTATAGAATCAATTAAAAAATATGCATTCAATCGAATATTTAAGACACAGATTTTTTATTGTTTATTGCATTGACTTTCCAATTCTAAATTTTCAAATAAAATTTTTGTGAATTTTGGACTTCAGTCTTTATTATTATTATTAAAATTTTCATTCCACTCTCTATACGAAAGTATGTAGGTATTAAAAATTTTTAGTGCATTTTCATTTTTAAAGCATAGATAATATTTTTTGAAAATGCACTACAAAGAAAGGCCCTATATTTTCCAAATTGCTGCTGACACACTCCGTATGACCCAATGGAATTATTTGTCATATTGCTTTTAATTCAGTTGTAAAATAATGTTACCCCTCTGCAGTGCATATTACTCTTGGGAACTAGGATTTGATGTAATATTTCTCTCCGATACACAAAATTTACATATTTTGTGACACTGCATACTGAATTACACGTATCATATCAATGTAATAGCTGATCTATTTAAATAATGTAAAGCGCATGATATCACAAGTCACTTTAAAATAAGAATGTTTTCTATTGTGTTTATGAATATGATCACGTGATGTGATAAATTATATAACAACATATAAAAGAACTATTGCGTAAGCATACATACAGCTCTTGATAAAACGTGTATTTTGTTATATCTAGCAGCTCTATTTATGAATAGGTCATTTGTAACAGTACAAATATTACAGATTAGTATAAAAATCTCCGTGAAAAAGAAGGAACCGAAAAAAGGGAAATTTTTTTCAACAATGAACCTAATAATTTTGGCTTGTTATACCGGGTTTCCCATTTCATTTGACTAATGGCAATTAACATGGGCTATTACATTTCATTAAATTTTATATTCCTAGGCCACACTATTGGAAATATTGCTAACGGAATCGATAGTACTGACTGTCTACCACTTCTGATTACCAAAATTCTAAAGCGAAATGCTTTTTTAATTAAAATATCAATAAAAATTCGTTTTAAGTTAATAGATGTACCTACTTTACATAAGTCTTTTAGCAACATTATGTTATGTCATCGGCTGGACTAGTTGGTTAAGCGGCAGTCTTTCAAACTGAGTCGCAAAATTTTGCAGGTTCAAATCCCGCCGCAGAGACAATTTTTTTTATTTTACTTTTTCATTAATTACAAATTATTAGTGTTTACTTATTCGAATAAATATGGTTCATTGTCAGTACCTAGTTATTATTTTTGAAAGTCACAATATTTACTTATCAAAAAAAAAACATGTTTTAATTGGTTCGCTTCCTTTATCTTTAGCTAAAGCTACTATCTTATAAAATAAGTAATCAACAAGCAACATATTTTTTATTTATTACATGGGCTGTGCTTTTACTAATAGTGTACTTATCTCTGCTAATAGTTACTACATATTATAATACCTCAATCTGGATTTTGTGTTAAACAGTTTGAATTAGTAATAGGTCTTTTTAATGAAAAACTATAATTCTAAAATTATGAGTTTTTAAAATATGTTGAATTTTTTAAAATATGTTCATATTTTAAAAAACTCATAATTTTAGAATTATAGTTTTTATTAAAAAAAAACTATTACTAATTCACGACATTACACGGACACACGGAAACAGTTCCTCTGTAACTGTTTAACTCAATATCCAGATTGAGGTATAATATGTAGTAACTATTAACATCGAGCCGGTGGTTCAGGGCTTAGCGTCTCGATCGCTCAACCCGGAATTCGTGGGTTCTAATTAACATTCCACCAACAATTTTTCATTAAATTGTTTACTCGTAGATCAAGGCTTACACAGGGATGGCTTGACAACCATCTTGGCGATGGCCTAGGATGGGAAGAATGTCAACTTGGTGTTAATGTGAGAGATTAAAATCAGTTGATGTTTGACTTGTCCTCCTAACTAATGAGGTTTCCAGGTTTCCCTCATTCTAGCACTGAATGGTGGTTAGGGTCTACCAACGTAAGTCGTTCCTGAGGCGCAAATGCGGCCCGCGAAATAATAATATGCCGCCCCCTCTCCCACACAAGTCTCCGACTTTCGGGCTAATCCTTGTGATTAGAATGAGGGGTAGAGATATTATTATTGTTATTATTATTATTATTAGCAGAGATAAGTACACTATTGGTAAAAGCACAGTGCATGTAATAAATAAAAAATATGTTGCTTGTTGATTACTTATTTTATAAGAAGGTAGCTTTAGCTAAAGATAAAGGAAACGAACCAATTAAAACATTTTTAATTTTTTTTTTTTATAAGTAAATATTCTGACTTTCAAAAATAATAACTAGGTACTGACAATGAACCATATTTATTCGAATAAGTAAACACTAATAATTTGTAATTAATGAAAAAGTAAAATAAAAAAAAGTTATCTCTGGCGTGATTTCAACCTGCAAAATTTTGCGGTTCAGTTTGAAACACTGCCGCTTAACCGACTAGTCCACCAGATGATATAACATGATATGGCTTAAAACGCTTATGTAAACTACATCTATTAACTTAAAACGAATTTTTATTGATATTTTAATTAAAAAAGCATTTCGCTTTAGTATTTTGGTAATCAGAAGTGTTTGACAGTCAGTACTATCGAGTCCATTAGCAATATTCCTCATAGTATGCCATGGGAATATAAAATTCAATGAAATGTAATATGCCCATGTTAATTGCCATTAGTCAAGTGAATTGGGAAACCCCGTATATTTTTTCATAACTATGTATTAGTTATGAAAACTATGATTATCAAACTAATCAAAAACTGGCGATGAGACCCTTAGATTTCTGTGTTGCGAACTGTATAAGAACAGTTCAATTTGCGTTCGCTTAATAGCTACAAATTATTATGATAGAGGTATCCGTAAAAACTAATATGAACAATAGAACTGGCAGGCTAGTCGCAGCTATTAAGAAAGTTGTATCTCTCGCACGCTGAAAAACTTGTCACGTTTGTGTGCCAACTGTTGCCTCTGCCTCTCTCAAAACAAGGCGTGCGGCTTCAACTTCCGTAATTCCTCTATCGAACTTAACAACTCCGTTTACAACTACCAGTGCCGTAGGTAGAGGTATGTAGCAGAACGTATCGTGAGTGGGAACGCATATCTTATATATTATTAGAGATAGTGATCATACATGACCGTTCCGTAAAAAACAGTTGTTTCCAAATATGTAAAAAATACAGGGTGTCCAATTTAAAGTTTATAATATCGATACAGCTTTATTGAGTCACACTGTAAAACATTAAATATATGTATACAGTGAGGACATAAAGTCGCCCCCCCCCCTCTAATTTTTGAACCACTGGGTAGATTGTGATGAAATTTGGAACTATAATATATGACTAAATTCTGCATTTTTTGACACACCAATGACAGCTCTGAATGTCAAAGTGACAAATGGGCGCGCAATAGGAACATTTTTTTAAATGGAAATGGGGGTCGCGTAATAGCTCATTTTGAAGCTATTTTTATGCTCAAAACATTTCCCAATTTTGAGAACATTTGGTTCAGTAATTTCCAAATAAACCCCAGTAATATCAGTTTATAACATAATCTTTTTATCACATAATCTTTATAATAGAACTTACCCATGGAACATTTATTTGTCAGGAGATTCATCGTGGTCATTTTCAACATCTTTTGAAGTAACACGTGTTTTCTAAATTTGTTTCTGCCTCTACGTTTAATTTAAATTATGTCATAATTTTTTAATTTAAGTTATTTTAGGTTAGGGATGGTTTATTGTTATTTGTTTACTTTTAATTTTTGTTTTGGTTTGAATAATTTACTATGTATGTAAAAAAATGATATAACAGAAATCGATATTACTGGTTTTTATTTGGAAATTACTGAACCAAATGTTCTCAAAATTGGGGGATGTTTTGAGCATAAAAATAGCTTCAAAATTAATTATTACGCGACCCCCATTTCCATTTAAAAAAATGTTCCTATTGCGCGCCCAGCTGTCACTTTGGCATTCAGAGCTGTCATTTATGTGTCAAAAATGCAGAATTTAGTCATATATTACCGTTCCAAATTTCATCACAATCTACCCAGTAGTTCAAAAATTAAAGGGGGGGGGACGGACTTTATGTCCTCACTGTATAAAATAAGGGGAAGAATAAAAGAAAATCGACGGCATCCGTCGAATAATTGGTACTCCGGAAAATTTCATTATCGAAATTATTCAAATATGATTCAATGCAGTACCTATATATTTCCCTAGTTATCGATAACCTAGAATTCATATTATTACATAAGCTTATTACATATTATTACATAAGCTTGAATAATAAGACATAGCCTGTATAATCTCTATTTACTGTTTTCGATATATTTTTCTTTTTAATAATATTATCTAAATCATTTTAAATATAAAAATATTAAGTTCTACATGAAAAAAATTATTATTTACTTATTTGAATAATAATAATATATTTTAGAGGTCACTGGTCGCAGGGCCGCACTGGAGGAATGGCACCTGGTCGCTATCTATCTGTCAATTTGACAATAATAATTGTCAGACGGATAGTAGCAAATACCCAAAGAGGGCACTACGGTGTGTGCCACCACTACTAATTATTATTTATGGTTACATACATTTTGAATTGAATTTTATTAAGAAAATATTTTTTTCCATTTCTGTCTTAAATATTTTACTGACCGAGGTAATTTTTACCGAGGAGTAGTCAATATAGCTTTCATTAATTTTTTTAATTGAGCGAATAGGATTATTAGAAGCCGACCAGAATTGAATTTAACTCGTAAGATACACCCTGTGTGCGGAACCAAGCACCAAACAAGACGTATTCTCCTCTTTTATTTATGGCTCTTCATCAGCCGCCATTTATATTGTGTTTTGAGTGTCGCAGCCTTGGCAATTAACACTAAACGCTCTTAAATTACTCGTTGCTGATGGCCATAACCGAGATTGGGCCCCGTCAAGAATACGGAATTGAGGCTACGCCTCTCTGGAGAGGCAGGAGGTAAAGGCAGTGTAGAAGCTGTACTGGAATAATTTATTTATTTGACGTAGTTATTCTACTCCTAAATTTGTTTTGTTTACAAACCTGTTGTTTGTAACAAACTACATTGTTTACAAACATATTGCTGTATTAACAATAGGTTTGTAAACAATGGAGATAAATAATAATAACCATACTAATAACAATAATAAGAATAATAACCGATCCTGAGAATCTGAGCCAGGGAACCGGTCGACTGAATTTAAAAAAAAAAGATAATAAATAAATAAAAAATAATAAAGATAATAATAATCCTCACCACTTAAGTAGTGTTTCAAGGAATGCTTACATTTTTTGGCGTTTGAACAGGACAGTTTAGATATAACTTCATATTTCATTAATATTCAGTTTATCAAATGGTATATAAAGCCAAAGCTTTTAATATGTAATAAGAACGAATTTCTTCATTTAAATTAAACACATGTGCATTGTTGTAGATACACACACACAGTATAACTACAAGTTCTGAAATGTGTGATGTGATACGAGGCTCAACGTTTTTTAATACATATTTTATTTCATTCTCCCCCCTACGAAAGTATAATTTTCTATTTTAAAGAGGCGAGCGAAAGCGAAAGTAAAACATGCTAGGTCGGTTGCTAGGCATGAACAACTTTCGCGCCCTGGACGACCAAAAAATAAATCGTCAAATTATTAAGTAATGTCAAATTTTTATTTAGAATGGAAATTTTATGGCAATACACCGCCTATTTATATAAAATCGAGGGGAGAATGAAAAGTTTAATACATTACACGCTGTAAAAGCCCTTTCAGGTGCTCGGAGATATTCAAATAGCCTCGGCTTCGCTTCGCTTCGCCTCGGCCATTTAAATACACCTCGCACCTAAAAGTAAGCTTTCGCAGCTTGTAATGTAAATAACTATTAATTTTGTTATTATCTTACACTGTCAGAAAATCCTATTTTCGTGAGCCTTTAGCGGCGCGAAAGTAGGCATTTTCACGTGAAGGCGCGAAAATTTTAAATTTTTTGTATCAATAGGTGGCGACTCCATTATCTGCCATCGTAGCGTCATTTAATTTCATATTATGAAGTAATTTTAACCACTATTGTTACCATTAATTATAATGGACGAGACGTTAATGGACGAGACAAGTATCCCAGGGACATTTCAAGCTTCTGAAAGTGATGAAAGCATGGAAGAAACTGTATGGAAGCTTCACTTGTCAGAGAACCTCCAGAAGTGACATATCATCATCACTATCATGATTTAATTTCAACAACAGTTTTAGAACAAATCCGGTTATTGGTTTATGTAAATAAGGTATTGCCTTTGCTGATTGCACTATTCATAATCCTGTATTTTAATATCAATATTTCAAAGAACAATTTTTTTTGTAATTTATTTATTGTTATATAAAAAAGATTGACGTTTATGATTTTTTTCTTGTGTAGGAAAAAGATGTTGTGTGCACCATGGCGGGAAAGTGGTTTTCCGGTCTTCCAGAAGTGGCCATTTCTTCTGTCAGCCCGGAAAACATTCACTTACCCGCCTAAGTACACAATATACTATTTTTCATTAAATGCAGAACTAACAAACATTTCAAATTAAATATATAAACAAACTTTATTTTTACATCGTGTATGAGAAATAATGTATTCGCAAACTGAGTTATTAAAGTACAACTAGTTTGGTTTTAGTTCTATTTAGAACCAGTCGTAGAATTGTTCCTCGTAGTTGCCTAATGCTATTTTCAGCATAAATTTGTTGTTGTCACAAATGAAATAGAAGTTGGCTTGAACTGTTCCCAAATTCGTTTCTGTTGGAACTGAAACAAGCCTACTAATAGTTACACTGGGTTGCAGTTGTGTGTGATGACAATCAGACACATCGACCACCGGCCGTTGTGCTGAGATAACTTGATTATAAAACAGAAATGAATTGTTTTCGTTGGTTCTTTCATTTTATGCGTATTGTTACAATTTCATTTATTACTCCTTTCAAATTCTTGTCCATTGAAATATATATTTATTGAATTATTTCTTGTTTTTGAGCCATGGTATTGATAAGAACTTAATTTATTATTTTTGATAATATATAGAATTTTCATATTCTTTTGTGAGAAATTGAAAACTATTAGATACCAAATCTATTGTTGTATATATTCTCTTTTTTTTTTTAGATCTGTATTTATAAAAAAATATTTTTGGAGAGAGCAATATTTTACTAATACATTCTTTTGTAATTTATTGGGCCAATCTCTATTAGTAGGTGCATGATATACCAGAAAATATAAAAATATATTGAAAAAGATGGACAATAAAATAGTTTGTGGGCTAAACAACCAAATCTCTTCGAGTCGTTCTCTTGATTCCATGCGAGGCCTATCATGACATTGGACATCTACTATAATATAAGGATGAATGAAAATGAATGAAAAACAGCTATTTTTACAGGAATCATTGTAACTATTCATTTAAAAAGAGTGAAAAATGTATATCAATTTTCTCATGGACAACTCTCAATTTCTAATAATTCATATGACATACGATAGTGTCCAAAGTGTACTCTTTACAATAACTAAAATGTGCAACCATTAAACATTTACAGTCAGGATTGCTTATATTATAAATTCGAGCAACATTGGAGGAGTAGGAAACGAATATTTGCTGATTTATACCAAGGCACTAGAAATGTTAACGTATTTACAATGGCTAGATCGAAATACTAAAATAATATACATTCATAAACCAAATTTCATTCACATCAATGATTTTATAGATAAATAGCTAATCAGTTTCAACTAGATCTGATTATCAGTATTTAACACCTTGGTGTACCTTTTGACCCAAAGCTAAGATTTACAGAATTACCTCCTCCTCAATAAAGAATTTGGGTTTTATTATCACAAATTCTAAAGGTTTTAGTCATTAGAATAACCTTCGATTATTGTACTCTAGCTTTGTTAGATTTAAATTAGAATATGCGTCGGCTGCTTGAACCCCTAATCCCAAATTCATAAAGACTCTTTAGCAAAAGTACAAAGGCGTTTATGAACATATCTACAGTATCTATTTTGAGAGAGGATTTCCCCATTATACAGTATCCTAAGGAGATAGGAGAGAGGATAATTAATAATAAAATTGACTAGTCTAAATTGCTTAATCTCATTAAGATCAGAGTACCTACACCTGATTATTGATTTAAGATGTTACCATGCATTCAATCTCCCGGTAGTTAGTACCTATAAATTTACTGATTGCTTCCCTAATTGATCAAATAACTAAATTCTGCATCTGTAGACAACTGAACATAAGACTGTTGAGCAAATCAAATGTTAAGCTAACTTGTAGATTTTTCATTCTCAGATATATTTTTTCTGTCAGTAGTTTCATGTACTGTTTGTATTTGTAGTAGTTTTAGTTTATAGTATGTAAAGCTATGATTATATGAATTTTTCCAACGCTGTCATTGGGTTTTCCTGAAGAGTGCTGTAAATAAAGCTAATATTTCGGTTATAATGATTCTAAGTTACAAGGCCCAATAAAATAGTCGTTGTATTCGCGGGGAGAGGCAACCACTAAGAATAGCGATTCAAGGACCACCCAGTACACCACAAATGAGGCAGGCAAAACTGCATTTGCCTTCTCTTCCCTTAATTGTCAACGTTTTAGCGTTTAAATTGTTTTAAACTGCGTCTTAATTTCTTCATATGAATGCAGATGGTTATGCGGATAATGCCTGGGTTCAACTTTCACAGCGGATTAAGTCGTGCCTCGAGACGATTGCACTTACACGGTGAATTTCACCGAAAGTTGCTAAAAACTAATTTAAGTAATTTAGTGTAATCCTCTAACGAGATGGGGTTAACTGCCATTACGTGGTCGACAAATCTTTAGTACCTAGATCTAGAGAAGTGATTATTTACTCCAGAAAATTTCCTTCAATTGAGAAGGAAATTTTCTCTAGCCTTCTCTAAAATGGAAGTATGTTATTTTGGAATTTCTTGAAAGTTTAGAAGTACCTACGCCATATATCTTTTTCTTATAGAAGGATACATAAATAAATGATTATTTTTTACGCGTAGAAAGTTATGTACAGGGTATTGTAAAATGTAAAATGTTTAAATCACTAAGAAGGTTACATCGAAAATCGTAAAATATTTTGTATTACTGTTGGTTTCTACTGTTAAATATTTTTAGTTCTTTGTATTTTTTGTATTTTTTTATGGTACTCGCTGTCGAATATTTCGAAAACTGTCAGTGCAAATGTCAACAAAATATATATTTTTGAAATCAGGAAAAAAATGTTTCACCAAGCGTGTAAAATTATATAGGGTGTCCCATTTAAAAATATTATGTTCAATTGGTTTTCCCAAATTTACGACATGCAATTTTTTTTCGACCTAGCTAAAAGATAATACGTGAAAAACCAAACAAATTTTATATTTTAAATTTTTTTCTAACTTTCTTTATAACCCCTGTAGATTAGATTAGATTTATGTAGGAGTCGGCCCCCTGGCCTGGTTCACCGCGACCTAGAAGATCTATTGTGGCACTCCCAACCTATTTAGAGCACTCTGTCCAGCTTTGTCCTTTGCATTAGACTCCACAGCCTTGATAGAGGTTCTTCATGTAGCTATTGGCTCTTGGTCTTCCTTCCCCAAGTATTTGAAATCTCAGTCTTGTCAGGCCCTCGCACTGGCACAGTACGTGTACTGAGGTTTCCTCTTCTTCTTGACAGAATCTGCAAGTTGCATCTTCTGACAGTCCCATAAGATTCATGTGCCTATTTAGTCTACAGTGTCCTGTTAGGAGACCTACTATTATTCTGATGGCCTTTTTATTCTGTCCTAACAGATCTGCTGTGAATTTAGGCATCCGTACTTTAATGAATAGCTTTGCCTGTCTCAGTTGCGGCAGATTCCTCCACCATTCTAGAGATTTGTTTCTCATCCATTCCTCCATGGATGTTTTAATGCAAGGCTTCGCTATGCCGCAGAAGGGTTCTGGTCCTATATGAGGTCTTTTGATGCGCCTTCTGGGGCTAGTGCGTCTGCCTCCTCATTACCTTTGTGCCCCTCGTGCCCAGGTACTCAAGCTAGGGTCACTCTATTCTCGTTCCCTAGCTCTTTCAGGGTATTCAGACAGTCCCACATGAGTTTTGAAGAAGACCCCTGTAGGTAGAGGTCAAAATATACGCGAATACCCTGTACGCTTATGAAGTCATTGCATCTGTCAACATTTTTATTAAATGTCAAATATCAAATAATGTGAAATATCTCCGAAACGGATGAGTTTAAGTGCATGCCATGCTATATCGTTCACCTCAGAAGTTTACTGTTTAAAAAATGTAAAAATATAAAGGACATTTAATTTACAAAATTAATTCGAAATGTTGCGCACATTTTTATTCCTAGCTTTATGAACGAACTAAAATTGCTATTATCAGAGTGCTTAAATATCAATAAGTATTTTTCTAACAGCCCTTAATAAGTACACGGTCTTGGGATTATATTATAACGACACGTTGGAAATATATGGTTAAAACTCACGTGAAACGTGTATTAAAATTGATTTGTTTCTAAAGCCACTGACTTCACCAAGAAATCAATTTTAACACTCCTTTCTCTCTCTTCAACACACTTAGTACAAGTGGTGTCTACAGTGGTATTGACAAAGATATTCAGAAAAAAATAAAAAATTGGTTGTGCGGCTTTTGACATTTTCGATTACCTGTAGTGTGTTCATTATTTAACTAAAGTAGGTATAAACTATTCTCAATCAATTTCGACATTACGACATCAAAGTGATGTTAACATTATTAATTATCTGGTAGATGTTAAGGCTGTAGAATTTTGAGCTAAACATATACAGGGTGATTCACGGTGGATAGAGAAGAAGTATATGAAGAGTGGGTCAGCCTATCGTTTAGAAAATTTGGTTACCAAGGTATAACCAAACCGATAAATTTTCTGTTATTCATTGGTGGTAAATTCGGATACTTCTCATTAAATGTTCTACAGTTCTGCTGATATTCTTATCACGAACGTATAGGAACAGGTAGAAAGGTATAGGTACAGTATACATAAATGAATAACGCAATTTGTGAGCTTTCGAATTGGCAATAATATACAGGGCATTCTATTTAACAAAATTGACTTTTGATCACTTTTATAAGCCATTTAAAAAAGTTATTGCTACTTCACACTGTATATTACCTCAAATATTTCACTAAAAGATGAGACCCCTAACTGTACCCCAAAGTTTAACTTCTGATTATTTTATGGTAGAGACAACACAATTTATTTGAAGACAGATTTTGCCCAATAAACTTGAATATTTGCCCAATAAACTTGAATATCGCGAAAACGGCTTCATTTAGGCAGTGGCGTAACTAGAAATTTTAGTCCCTTAAGCAAAATTGTATTTGGGCCCCCTTCCCGCGAGCGAAACGAGTTTCAGACCTAATTTTATTTCAAGATCTTTGTCTATTGTATTGTTTTTCTTGCATCGTTCGTATATACAGCAAGCTTAATATGCGCACGGGAATTTTCGTGAACCGATATTTTTAATGACAGATTTTTCCTTATTCCTCCTGTCCAGTTACTTGACGATGAAAAGAGCCAACACGGATTACAATACACAACATCTAAACCAGCCGAATAACACAACCATGTTCTATTAATATAACCATAAGCAGTTTTCACTTTATAATAGTTTTCTGAGAATGATCTGTTGTCTTGATTTACATCTTTTGGAAAAAGACCATTTGGCTTGCATGGCTCTAAACTAATTACTAACTGTTTAATTTTATAAGTTAGTTCTGAGTTTTTTAGTGATTCAAACACTTCTTTCTTTTTCTTCTATTTCATGTGATGTTTTGGGAATATATTCTGATTCTGACTCTGATACACTCGTACTCGTAGTAGCAATTTCATTTTCAACTTGAATAACTTCATTTTCATCTTGACGAGCGAAAAAAGATGAAATTTTTGGTATTTTATTTAATCTCTCTTGGATTTCTTTTGCGCGTCTTCGTTTTGCAGCTCCGCTTGTTTTGCTATAATTTTTATCAGCCATTTTGTATGTCTATGTAGTCTATTAAATAAATATTATTTTGGTCAGTTTAGTATATAGTATATGTTGTTCTGTGATCTGTGATAGTGATTAAAAGCAGGCCAAACAGCGTAACAATAATAGCCCCCGGTTTACGCCGACAACTAGACAACTACGCAACTGTAGACTTGCACAAACTTGTGCTGTGCGGCACAGCACAGCTGTGCGCGCTAGAAAAAAGCCCGCATTTTTCAAATATTGAAAACAAAATTATTTAATAACAATTTCTGGATATTTTGTGTAAAAATTTCTAGGCATAGTAAATATAAAATTTTTTTAGTATCTTTAAACGTAGGCCCCGAGGGGCCCCTTGAGTCCCCCGGGCCCCTAAGCTGTGCTTAACCGCGCTTAATGCTAGTTACGCCACTGCATTTAGGTATAGGGAAATATTAAGAGTTACACAGAAATTGATGTAGAATCAAAAAATGACTGGCAACTGTCAACACTACACTCTCAAAAATATTTTAGGGTGATAGAGCATATCTGGTTACCTTGGTAATAAAATTTTCAAAACGAGTGGTTAACCCGTTCTTCAGTTACTTCTAATACTCCATACACCGTGAATCACCCTGTACATGTAAATTAAATTAATTTAAAATAAAATACTTTGGATTACATAAAAAATTATAAACATCTAAGATATGAGGACTTTTCTAGGTATATAAATCTGCTTACCTATGTAGAACTACCATTTTCATACCCAACATATTTGTTTCAAAGATAAAAATACTGCAGTGAGCTGATATCATAAATAAAAGAAATCTATCGCTTAGGCCATAGGCTACATTACTTAGAATCGGAAAAAAATAAGAAAATCAATTAATTGTATTAAATTTTACTAATTTTATTAAACAGAATATATTTTATTATACCCATATAAGTTCTAACTAATTTACGCGGCTTTGGCTTGACATTTTCATGTTAGCAAAATAATTACCTAACTAGCCAATTTCCATAGAAATAATAAACTATAAACCATTTGTTAAAAAAATATCTGGAATATTCGTCAGTTGGAAATTAAAAAATAGTTTATCTTTCCTCTTTTTAAATTAATTTCAACTCTGACATATTAATCAATCAGAGTAATTTGATTTACTTTTGTCGTTTAGAATAGAAAGCCTGCTAACTATTTCAGAATGATTTTATAAATAACAAGTAGTAAAACTGATTTAGAACTATTAATCTGCCTATTTTCATAAATGCCTGAAGTATATATGAATAAATGATAAACTACATTTTCTCCATGAAACTGTAACGATGTAGATTTTATTGAGAACACAATTATGTACTCTTACAAACGACATTACCTTTCAGTGAAAGAAGAAACCACCTTTGATGTAGATGAAGGATGTAGGAGCCTGGGAAATAAAGCAGCATCCGCAGTAAAAGAGATGCCAAATGTGTAATATTTGGTATGAAATACGTGACTTCCGTTCTCTAAATCCCCACAATTTTGTCATTGTAATTTGTAATTTCAAAATTTATTCGGCGAATTCCGATCCGACATGTTTCATTCTGGTTTTACTATTGTTTCCCTCCATGATGGAGTGCATACATGGAGGAATCCGTCGGAAAATTTATCGATGCGAGAACGGAAATAATAATTTGTTATGCGGAGCAAGTACAAGGATTATTATGTACGTTTACGTCCTTGTAAATCGAGTATTACAAAAGTTACAATACAGTAGAACCTGAGCTATACAGGGTGTCTATTTAAAAATCAGCAATGCTCTGTAAGTATGGACCTAAAAGAGATATAAAAAATTTCTCAAAAATGTGTGGGGAATCAGTATGACCACAAAAATGACCTTCACTAAGCAACCCCTATATGATACCTCATTGGAAAGCTCTTGGAAATTGCTATTTAACAGTACTAAACAAAATGCTTCTTAAATGTTTAATTTTTGAGAAATACGCAAAATAAATTTTATAATTATTTATTCCAATTTCTCGTTATAAATAATATCTAATAATAATAATATCTCTATCCCTCATTCTCATAGTGATGAGCCCGGAAGTCAGAAACTTGTGTGAGAGAGGGAGCGGCATATTATTATTTTTCGGGCCGCGAGTGCGCCCAGGAACGACTTACGATGTTATAACTTTAACTACTATTAAGTACAAGAATAAGGGAAACCTGGAAAACCTTATTAATTAAAGTGTACAGTAGGTTGTTAGCCATTTATACAGTGATATTGTAGTACTAGTTGCATATTAAGAACGCTACCAGCCTTATACACACAGATTTAATATTGGAGCAATTAAAAAAAGTTGACCACGCTGAGATTCGAACCGTCGTCAACCGCGGAGAACGATTTAAAACCAGACGTCTTAACCGCTCGGCCACCGAGCTCCTAATATCAAATTAAACCATTTTTGGCGCAAATAAAGTTGTAAAACCATTCGTAAAAACTGGAGAACACAAAATAATTCTAATAAAAGTATAATAAACAAAAAAAACATAAATAAACAAATTGTTCAACAATAATCAGAACACTTTAATTTATAGCTCTTTAAAGTAAATGCTCAAAATTACTCCCATTATTACTTCCTAAAAATTAAAGTGTCCAGTATAGTGTTTTGATGTTACATGGGGAAAACTACGTCAGTGTTATTTTCTTCACAAATTATGAAGACCACACATCCACAAAGTAACTTGTCTTGTTCAGGAAACTCAAGAAATAAGTTGTAAAATTTACACAAATGGGACAATTATTCCACATCGGTATAAGAAAATTGTTGGCTAAATGATAAGCCTTGTTTGTCCGTCAGTATCAGTTCAGCAGGACGATAAAGGATAATAGAGCATTTAGACAACTTCTGTATGTCCAATATTTCAAATGCTAGATTACGAAAAGAAAAACCTCATAATGCCCCAGATAACAAATTTAAAGATTTTAAAATTTGAGGTAGAAAGTCGTAGAACCCCTGATCAGCCCTGCTGCTGTAGAATTATGAGTAATATTCTGGCCTAAATGGTGAGCGGGGAAAGAACTGGGGGATCAGCAAACCGGGTAATTTTAAGAGATAGAAACCATGACGTGACGCGGGCCAAGAATGATTATACGGTAGGAGAAGAATAATATTACCAAGAAAAAACCTGGTGGTACCTTTCTGTAAACTTTGCTTAAGGGTTGCTGAAGATTCGGAAAACAAGGCATATCTGATAGGAAACCTCGCTCTACTGTTGGAATTTAAGAGTAACTTTATTTTTATATAAAAAATGAGAGGTTATCCACATATTACGTAAAAAAACAGATTTTTATTACTTGAATTAACTTATTTCACCTATCAATCGACTACATCAGTTACACGTATACAATTCTAAAAATACAAAACTTGTCGATATTATATAATTTTACAATGTTACAGGTCAGACTAAAATAGAATCTTATGGAAAAGCTATAGGTAATAAATATAGACTGATAAGGAAGTATCCATGTAGAAATGATGTACTGGAAGTGAAGTCGTTTAAAAAATACATTTTTTTTCGAATCGATCTATTGCTATTGTGTTAATGGCAGATCATTATCTGTCGAGTTTAATTCTGTGGATATCGTGATATAAATATAATTCTATTTTTGAATTGATAAATGGTATCTACCTCAAATAACATAAATCCATGGAAAAATCGTTATTTGCACAACATTTTTGCAAAAGTATTAGCAAGAGTAAAACATACGCTGAGTATATAGTGCATATTCCTTTTATTTTTTTTATGTAAATATTTTTGGTGGGAACTAATTCATTGCATAGATTTATAGACAGCCCAAATATTATATCTTTTAAACGCAGGGCAAGGAAATTGTTAGAATGCTATTCCTTTTATAATGTGCAGGAATACCTAATAAACGAAAGGATTGGCATTGTTGAAGATTATTTTTTTTTTCTTTTTAGTCTGTTGTAGTGTTGCTTAAGTTTGTTTACATGAATTGTACATATTGCTGTACAACTTGCCCTTCATGTGTATAATACTGTTGACTTGTTTGTTTTTGTGTTCTGTCTGTATTTGTATTTATATATTTTGTATGTACCTACATGTTCATTGTATGTACACATACGCTTGACAATTTCTCATATTTGCAATATGTAAATCTATAGAACTAAAGATTATTATTATTGCTATTATTTATTGTTATTATAGGTAGCAGATGAATTATCTGTAAGACGCCTACGTAATAGCTTCAGGCACTCTTTTTAAATAAAAGAAAGATATTTTTACGAGTTTATTTTGAGCAAACGAAATGATAATAAGCCAAGATCTTATCAAGGAAGTACCTTTGCATAAATATCTGTAAAACATAAGGATGAAAATGGACGAGAAGGTACCCTCTTTAATAACCGGTGTGAGTTGAGTTTCAATGATAGCTGGTAAGTATTTTTTATTTCAATTCCTGCACCGGTTTCCATGATAAATAATGATATCACAACGAAATTTCGCAACCGAACAATTATTAAAAACGTGAAAGGGTAAAAAGCGTAATATATTTATAGAATTTTACGCAGAAATAAATGCTATTCGCTGGCAGAGTAATTTTTCCGTCTGGTGTAAATTTGTATATGGATAAAAATTAATTAAAACGATTGTTTAAACGCTTTTTCAATGCAGGCTGAAATTTCTGTAGATTTTCCTGCATTCCATAAAAAGTAAACAAGGCTTAACACATAAATTAACCGATATATGGAGGATTTGATTATGTTGTATGTATGTAAATTTAGCTCGTTTTCGAAATAATATAAAAATAAAAATTTTTTAAATTTTAAATGAACGTATTAGAAATTATATATTTTCCCAAATGTAGTCTTTAAAGCTTATAATATGTAGGTATGGCACAAGGATTGTTAACTGTTTACAGGATTGCTCGATCCCTATACTACAATGTAATCCATAATTGTGACGTCATCAAAGATCCAACGATCTCGAACTTGTAGAAATAGGTACACTTTCTACTGTTATTACAAACTTTAATAAATAATAATATTAATAATCATTCAAACACGAAAATTCTCTTGCAAATGTGAAATATAACAAACACAAAATAGGTATATTTCGACAATTCGATTACATAGATCTTCGATGACGTCACAAAGGCGGATGACAAAATTGAGCGATCGAGCAATCCTGTAAACAGTTAACAATCCTTGGGTATGGCATACCACTAAGTTGCTAAGGCCCACAATACTGCCGCCATAGTGAATGTATATTTAAAAAACAATAGTAATTAATAATTAATTACCATGGTAGTTGTATTGGTTTTATTTGGTGTCATTTAGTTGATAGAAATAAATTTTGTTACGGCCAATAAAATAACTTATTTGTATTCAATTACTAATTTGTATTATATTTGCTTTAACTGGTATTAAATATTACATTTATTCGATAGTAATAAATATTTAATATTAGCAAAATTAATTGCTAAAGAGAAAAAATGTTTATTCTAAATAATAAAATAATCAGTTTCGGTAAATTTATTTATTTGACACATTTAATTTAGTTTTATATTGAAAAATAAACTTTAATTCTCCAATATTATAGAAGAATTTATAGCAACCAAATATTTAATGTTTAAATGTAAGGCATTACACTGAACAGATTGTTACTTACATTTATTTATAGAAAACCACATTTCGTAGGAATTGTTAACATTACTTAGTTTTTTACTCAGTTTTAACATCACTCGAGAATATTGTACGAGGGTTGTCTCAAAATTAAGTTACACTATTTTTTTTAATCAAAGAATGTTCAAAAATTTTAAAAAGGGTGTGTTTTAAAGACTACATATAATGGTTATTTTTCAACATAATCTTCTTGATTCTCAAAACATTTTTTTTGTTTTTTTTTAAACCGGATAACAGTTTTTTTAAACTAGTGTCAAACCACTCCCCCCGCTAAACTGACTATCCATCTTTCCACCTCTTCTTTTAATTGATTCTCATTTTCGAAGCATTTTCCCCCGAGATGTTGCTTCAACTGCGGAAAAAGGTGGAAGTAGCTCGGTGAAAAGCCAGGAAAGTAAGGAGGATTACCGAAAACATTCCACCGGAACAGCTCAAGCAGGTCTTGAGTTCCATGAGCAACGTGTGGCCGACCCTTATCGCGCAACAAGAAAAACTGTTTTCCTCAACTTTCCTCTCCTTTTGTCTTGAATCACCCCTTTTTCAAGACTTCACAATAACGAGCAGCTGTGATCGTGGTTCCACGGGGCAGGAAATCGATGAACAATACTCCCTTGGAATCTCAAAAGACCGTTGCCATGACTTTGCCAGCAGATTCAACAACTTTTGCCTTTTTTGGCTTTGGCTCGTCTTTTCCTTTCCACACCATACTCTGTTTTTTGGATTGAGGCGCCCAGTCATTGATCCATGTCTCGTTCCTGGTCACTAGTTTGGTCGAATAAACCGTCTCCCTCATCCTCAAAAAACTGCAAAGATTGCAATGCAGCGCCAACTCTTTGCTCTTTGTGTTGTTTTGAAAGCAGGTGTGGAAACCATTCGATCCCAGAGATCTGGCATTGGCTATGTTGGTGGATATCAGGCGTTTTTCAACGTATAAACAACTACATTCCGGACAGTGCATTTATCTTTGGATTTACCTTGTCTAAAATAACTATTGTTCAATTTAATTTATAATATTGTTAATTTTAGGTATATTTTATTTACAAATATATTTCAAAAAATGGCTATATCTATATCTGTTTATAATATAATATACAAAAATAAATAATTTGTTATATCAAAGAAACATCTTACTAGGGGTTTTAAGCTACTCCGTGTAGGGAGTAAATCCAAAAGTAATTTAATTTTGTAATATATAATAAACTATACCGCACCATATTTCATCAAGTCATATCTAACCAAATGTTTTGGTAACTATCAGAAACATGTCTGCGTATCTTCCAGAAATAGCATGAGAGCGGGTGAATTTGAAAGGTATTTCCAAAATGTTTCTCTCAAAGGCTGAAATAACTAAGTAGCGAAACTTTCTCAAAGCACAATGTTTTATTGATTTACATAAATTTAAAGTTTCCCCGACTGTGTAACCATCTTGAAGAGTGCCTCGGAACTAGAATATTACGCGGAGCTGGTAATAGAAACTTTTAAAAAGACGTTATAAGTGTGTTTAGTATTAAATAAAAGTTGACGGTGGAGAGAACATTATTACGGCTCAACTAGTAATTTATGCAGGCCTATGGAAGCGGCCCTGCAGGCACGGATACGACTCAATTATTGGAGACTTTGAATGGCTGAAAACAACGGAGTTGTTTCTACTTTCTGTTGGGAAAAACTCTGAAGTGCGGTGTTCGGTAATTAATTCATGTAATGATCCAGACATAGAACAGCAATTGATAAACTGGCTAAAATATATTAAACAATAAAACCACTGCTCGCTACTCTACTCTCAAATGTTTAATTATACCTAGAGGGTGAGTCGCCTAAGACGCCTTGGTTTACCAAACAAACAGACGCTACAAAATATATATATATATATTTTTTCCTTATGTGGAATTATGTACACCACTCAGAGCCATCTTTTAAAATTATTTTGGAACAAACACGGTGATGCAGTGCAGAGGGGTGAACGAAACATATTTTTTTTTAAATGAAGCACCCTGTATTTCTTGTTTCTATTGAAAAGGACAGATAAATATCTTCAATTTGCTTTTTTAGATCAGATTAGATTAGATTCATATAGGAGTCGGGCCCCTGGCCTAATCCACCACGACCTAGAAGATCTATTGTGGTACTCCCAACATATTTAGAGCACTCTAGCTAGCTTTGTCCTTTACATTAGACTCCACAGCCTTGACAGAGGCTCTTCCTCTATCAAGTCCTCTAATTTGTTTCTTTGGAATGTCTAAATTTGAAAAGAACAGAAACAGAAAACCGAGAGAATATACAAAATCAGTAGAATATATCCATGTACAACAAGATTTACCCGTTTATGTTAACAGGTACAGCATGTTTATGTCAACAAAAGTACTGTCACTGTGTCAAGTTGTTGATGCAAGTTCATACGAATCAAGAGTGTATTTTACCATAGGTAATTCAAGTATTCCTTGGAAGTTAACTTTAGACATGCCATTCAAAGGAAACAAATTGAAGATATTTATATTAATTCTTAATAATTTATGATTAATTCTTAATCAAACTTAAAGTAAATACTTCGCCTGGTCTTGACGGAATCTCATCTTTTCTGCTAAAAGCATGTGCCACCACAATCTGTACACCATTGTCACTTATTATGAACAAATCGTTCAGCAACAGTACGGTACCTGATATTTGGATCAAATCTTCAGTGACCCCCATTTTTAAGAAAGATGGCAAGACCGATCCAAGTAATTACAGGCCTATAAACCTAACATCCGTTCCTGCAAAGTTAATGGAATCTATAATTTCGAAGAAAATGCTAAGCTTTGCATTAGAGAATAATTTGATTTCAACTAATCAGCATGGCTTTGTACCTGGACGCTCAGTTGTAACTAATTTACTGAGATGTGTAAATGATTGGACCGTAGCCTTAGATAATAAAACCTCTATAGACATTATATATCTTGATTTTTCTCGTGCATTCGACCGTGTTCCTTTCAACCGCCTCATTTTTAAGCTTGAACATTTAGGAATACGCGGTTTACTACTGGAATGGATTTGCTGTTTCCTAAAAGACAGGACTTGCTGTGTTCGTGTCGGTAATCAGCTTTCCTCTGAATACAATGTTATTAGTGGAGTGCCTCAGGGGTCTGTGCTAGGCCCGTTGCTTTTTCTGCTGTATACATCTGATATCTGTCATCCTCTTAAGTCTATCGTGTCCTTTTTTGCTTATGACACTAAAATTTATGACAATCCAGAATGCAACTACATGCAAATACAGAGGGATCTCGATTGTATCGTATCATGGAGTAAGATATGGTTATTGCCTTTAAATGCCCAAAAATGTGTGGTTCTGCATGTCGGAAAAGATAATCCTCGATTGCCCTATTTTATAGATGGAAATAGAATCGCAGTAGTGTCTTCACATAATGATCTTGGTGTTACGATTTCAGAGGAGCTTTCTTGGTCTCCACACATTTTCAAAATATGCAACAAAGCTAAATCAACACTATTCATGCTCACCAAAACATTTACGGAATTATCTCCTCAGCAATTCATAAGATTATTTTATATATACGTGAGACCTATCTTGGAATACGCAGGACCCGTTTGAAGTGTGGACTGGATTCGAGACAAAACACTTCTCGAATCTGTGCAACGTCAGGCCACCCGTTCAATGTATGGACCCACAAGACCTTCTTATGAGCAACGATTGGTAGAACTTAACATGACATTGTTTAGTGAAAGACGCTCACGAGGAGATCTTATCATTACATATCGTGCGCTGAATAATAATTTTGGGGTGGAACTCGGGAATATCTTTTCGTTAAATCACAATGAACGACTACGTGGACATCCCTGGATTTGGTCATCCGTGGACCAAAGAGAGGTTTCATTGCAGAGCACGGCAAAATTGTCTTTCCAACAGAATTTTCTCTCAGTGGAACGCGTTACCTGCCGCGGTTGTCAACTCCACCTCAGTGAACAGTTTCAAGAAAAACTATGATGCGTGGAAAGCTTCTATGTGACAATATGTGTTCTTATGTTCTATTTTGTGATTGTAATGCACCAATTCTGGCTATAGGATATAGTTTGCCTTTTAGTTATTGTATAACTGTGGATGTCAATTTTGATTTTTTAATTAATTTTCTATTTTTCACCTTTGTTGTAGGATTATATAGGTCTTAAGACCTTAATTCCCAATATAATTAAATAAATACTAAATAAATACTAAATATGTCCTTTTCAATAGTGTAGCAATTGAAATTGCTTACTGCTGATATTAGATATTTATTAAATTAATTTATGTTGGAAGTCCCCCTAGATATTATAAAAATACCACCAGAAAGACTCAAATACTGTATTGTTGGTTGCATGGTTCAACTAAACAAATAAGGGTTGGTAAACAAAACGTTTCAAATATAAATTTTTTATTTTTAACTATTAACAAGCAATCATGCAATAAAAAAAAAACTACTTAACATGCATTAGACATATTGGCATTACAGTTCACAGAGACTAAATCACAATTTTCACTTAAAATTGTCCTTTTTGCAACACTTTCACTTCACTAAAACTTCAGTTTTCACCAGATCTCCCTGTTTGTGGTAAGTCACCTTACTCTCTCCATGTCTCCATGTAGTAGTTATTTTCTACAGTTTCCACATTTTTTAAACAATTAGTTGTCTAGTTAAAATAAATTTTATTTAAGATCACCATAAACCATAGATAAACTTTTGCAAGGTTTATAATCTGAAATGTCAAAAGGCAGTGCGAATAGAAAAATTCTTCTTCTTCCACAAGATTTATATTTTTGCCATTACCATGACCCATAGGCTTCGAACTCGTAAACAGACATGCGCTTCAGAATAGTTTTTTCAAAAATTGCTTTCTGGAAACGTTGGGTTCCGTTTAACTTTCTTTTACGTTGCAAGCATCGAGGAAGGCACACGTGTTGTACGTTTCAGCCTCCATTTTAAATCTTCTTCGTTAAAAGCACATGGCAAACCCTTTTTGAATTAAAGGGTAAGTTTCATCTAATTCAACTTTATTTGATAATTTTTTAACAATTTCACGTAATTGTAGGTTTGTGATGATATATATTCTTTATGGAATTTATCCATTTGAAGATAAAACCATACTTGTGATAGCATTTATTGGTTGTATCTATCCATTTGATGGTATATAATTTTTGTTGGAGTTAATCTGATTGGGTTGATCATCCATGGTTTATTTGAAGCATGATTTTGAATTGCGACTGCAGTATGCTGAAATTGCTGGATGACCCTACAACATTTTTTATTGGTTTTAATTGGATGCAGTAGACCTGAATTGCATTTCCCTTTCCCTTCCTATTTTGGAGGATTGAGCCTTGAGTTTTTGAAGTGGACCAGAACCGCAGTACCTATAGCAGTTATAAGTAGACAGCAAGTGGTATAATCCAGGTTGTATTTTTGGATGTTGTATCTTGTATGCTTGAAAGTTGTATATTGTATATTTACATCATTTTAATCACCAATCCTTAAAGGACAGGTATAAATTACTATAAAAAGATAAATTTTCAGGAATAAGGATTCCGAAATTCAATGTAAAATTTGGTGTAGCTTTTAAATTAATACTAAGTACTTTTCTATGTACACCAATGGTACCAGAGGTAATTATCTAACAATTGATTTTTGTTACATGTAAATCAAGCTATTAGAAATTTTTTTATTATAATACATACTCAATTCAACCAATTGCTATCTTGTTGTAATTAACATAATGATAAAAAATTAATCAACATCTTTATGAGATAAAAATCATTTACTCAAGTAACTGTTTGATTTTCCTCTCCGACAGATTTTTCAGGTGCATTTCTGGTGAGCTAATGTTACGTATTGTTTTCTGTATCTTTCACAATACACCTTAAATTTTCTTTACGATTAAAGTACAGTGGTGCCCCCGGTAAAGTCTTTTAGACAAATAAATAATGTGAATTTTAACAACTATAAACTTTTCAAATTTTACATTTAAAAAAAAAAAAAAAAAAAAAAAAAAACAAGTAAATAAGAATATTGCAAATCAAGAATTCCGACCCAGCCAGACAACTGCTAGCCGGCAGAAAATTGTAAGTGTCCTTGGGTTAACTAAACTAAAACAATCTGGCAAATTACAACTATATAAAAATTTGACCAAGCACGCTATACAAAAGTGACGCACCAACGTCAAGGGCCCGATTTGCAATGGTATATTTATTGTTTTATTTAATCTTATTAAAATTTAAATAATTTATATATAGTAGCCACCACAGATTTACCTTACATCTGCGGAGAGAGAAATTAAAATTCATGATAACAGCCTGGATTCACTAGAACTTTGAATATATAGGTTTGAGCACATACCTTTTTCTTGCGTTTTTATTGTACTTGATTGTGCTGTTGCATGCTGGAATTCTTTAATTAATTTGGTTAAATCCTAGTAAAATGGAATCTAGTAATATGAAACCAGTTTATCTCCTGAGTGAGGAATTGAACTATGAATTACGTATAAGAGGTGTAAACGCGGGTAGAAAAGACGCTGCAGCTAAACGGAAAATATTAAATAGATTATTAGAGTCCGAACGTAAACGAGAGACGGAGTTAGTAGATTCTGAGTTTGATTTTAATGTTGAACAAAACTTAATTGTAGAAATTTTACAGTCAATAAAAAATCTCATTGATGAATTTGAGGGACCTGCTTCTGATTCTATGTATAAGCGTATTGAAACTCGTCTAATACATGTTTATAATAGAATTTTACGAATGCCATCTGGAGAAAATAAAGAAATAAAAGACTTTAAAGACGATTCTCATTCCACTTGTATATTATATGACGCAGATCTCAGAGAAAAAATTCAACAATCAGAAATTTCACCTCTCGTTGACATAAATGTAAGCACCTCTTATGTTCCTAAACAGATGCCTGGTTCATCCAACCAAAATAATAGAAAGTCAGTACCTGTTTATAAATGGGATTTAAAATATGATACACAAAATATGAGTGTACATACCTTTTTAGAGAGAGTACAAGAGTTATCGGTGACTCGTAATGTAAGTAATGTAGAGTTATTTGAGTCAGCAGCTGATCTTTTCGAAGGTCCAGCTAAACTTTGGTTTCGAAATATTCAACGTAAAAAACTAGCTACTGATTGGGAAGGTCTAGTACGTTTATTGAAGCGTGACTTTTTATCGGACGGTTTTGATGATGACCTGTGGGACGAAATCAAAAAACGAACACAGGGTAACAAAGAATCAATCCTTTTATATGTTGCTACGATGGAGTCATACTTCGATAGACTATCTCGTCCTCCAGCAGAAGTTACAAAACTTAAAATTATTAAAGAACGAATTTTACCACGCTATACGTCGAGAATAGCTTTAGTTGATGTAAAGAACACCGATGAGTTGTGTACTATTTGTAGAAAGTTGGATGAAGCAGATCGCATAAAAAATAATTATATTCCCCCTCCAAAAAGTACGAGTGTTTTACAAACTGATTTGGCATATTTAACGCAATCTAGTACTACATTAGCAAGCACATCTACGGGTAGAACATGTCAATTTCGTAGAAATTTTAATGTTTCCACTGTCACTTGTTGGAACTGCAATAAACCAAATCATAGATACCAGGTATGCAGAGAAAAACGTAAGATATTTTGTTTCAAGTGCGGAAATCCTGACGTCATATCTCGAAACTGCAGAAAGTGTTCAAAAAACTAATAATAAAGGCAAATAATTTTGGCCACTGTTTGCCACATGTAAATAAGGCCGTACGTTTTATTCCGTCTAAAATTGTTTTTAATTCTAAATTTAATCATTTAAATTCTCGTGGTAAAAATTTTGCTTTTCATCCCTATTTTAATAATTTTAAATCTAAGATTTTAACATCTCAAACCGAATGGCAATCTTGGTTAAACAAAGTTAAAAATTTTTATTTAAATAGTCATGATAATTTTATTGTACAAGATGAGTATAATAAATTAAATAATACTGTACCTGAAACTTTACCAGTCTTAGTAGAGCGAGCTCACGATAATCGTCCATATATAGCTATTAATGTCTATGATAAGGAACTAGTAGCCTTACTTGATTCAGGAGCAAATAAATCGGTTATTGGATCCGAAGGTGAACACATTTTAAATAAATTCAAATTAAACAGTCAACCAGTTCAAACGAAATTTGTAACTACAGCAGATGGTCAAAAACAAATCATATCCGGCTCAGTTTCATTACCAATTTGTTTAAATAAGGAGTGTAAATTGTTAGAGGTATTAGTAGTTCCATCACTAAACCATTCATTGATCCTAGGTAGTGATTTTTGCAGATTATTTAATCTTTGTCTAAATTTTAAAAACAACACTTGGGAAATTAGTGATCCAAGAACAAATATCAATGTAAATGTGATAGATGTTAAAACATTTAAAAATATTAGTGATCAAGGCCTTCGAAATACAGTTTCCTTCACCGAAGATAAAAGAATTCAAATAGAGAACATATTAGCTAAATTCAAACAATTGTCACCTGAAAATAAATTAGGTAGAACCAATAAACTAATTCAACATATTGACACAGGGGACGCGATACCTTGTAAACAAAGACAATATCAACTATCACCATATCTATTAAAAGAATTAAATTCACAGTTAGATGAAATGTTAAAGTTAAAGGTAATAGAACCATCTTTTAGTAGTTGGAGTTCACCTGTTTTATTAGTAAAAAAATCAGACGGGACATATCGCTTTTGTTTTGATGGTAGAAAATTGAATGCAGTCACTAAAAAAGATTCCTATCCACTTCCTAGAGTTGATCAAATACTGAATATGTTGAAAGGGGCCAAGTTTGTTTCGAGTATAGATTTGAAAAGTGCTTTCTGGCAAATACCTTTGTCAGAAGACAGTAAAGAAAAAACCGCTTTTAGTGTACCCGGAAGGGGCTTATTTCATTTTTGTGTAGTACCGTTTGGTTTATCTAATAGTGCCCAAGCACAACAGAGATTGATGGATAGAGTTCTAGGTCCAGAATTAGAGCCTTCAGCTTTTACTTATTTAGATGACGTTATTTTAGTATCAGAAACATTTGAAGACCACCTAAATTTGTTAAATGAGGTACTTTCTCGTCTCAAATCAGCTAATCTGACTATAAACTATGGCAAATGTAACTTTTTCCGTGAATCTTTAAATTATCTTGGTTTCGTTGTGGATAAGGATGGGTTAAGGACTAATCCAGATAAAGTTGAGGCTATGGTAAACTATCCCAGACCGCAAAATAGTTCTGAGGTCAAACGTTTTCTTGGCATGGCTTCATGGTACAGAAGATTTATAAAAGATTTTTCATCAACCGTTTCAGCTTTAAACGACCTATTAAAGGGTCGCGGTAAAAAACTTCCTATTAAATGGAATGATCAAGCCGAACAAGCTTTTCAAAACATCAAGCAAGCTTTAATTTCCGCTCCAATTTTAACATCTCCTGACTTTAATGAAAAATTTTCTATACAGTGCGATGCTAGTGCTACTGGTTTAGGCGCTGTACTTACACAAGTACAAAACGGAGAAGAAAAAGTAATTGCTTTTGCAAGCCGCAGTCTATCGCGTACTGAACGAAACTGGTCAACTTATCAGAGAGAGCTTGGCGCTGTTTATTTTGGAATAACTAAATTCAGACCGTTCATCGAAGGAATTCATTTTACTGTCATAACAGATCACTACAGTCTGTTGTGGTTTCAAAAATTAAAAGAACCAACTGGTGTACTCGCCAGATGGGCAGCTCAATTACAACAGTTTGACTTTGATATAATTCACCGTAAGGGTAAACTAAATGTTGTTCCAGATGCTTTGTCTAGGTCACCACTCCCTATGGAAGTAAATGTGTTAGGAGTTTTGCTTGATGATTTGGAACCTTGGTATTTAAAATTAAGAGATAAAATTAATAGCCACCCTGAAAATTATCCACACTGGACAGTAAAAGATAATTACATTTATAAATTTCTTCCTAAAAACATTCCTTTAAAATCTAATATATCAGAATGGAAATTAGTTGTTCCACTTTCACAACGTAAGTCAGTAATTAGTCAATGTCATGACATTCCCACATCGGGACATTTCGGTTTTTACAAAACCTTAAACAAAATAACTGAAGATTTTTATTGGCCTAAAATAAGAAAAGATGTTTTAAAGTATATTAGGAATTGTGATATTTGTCATAGTCAAAAAATGCCAAACTCCGCACCTATGGGATTAATGGGAACAGAAAGAAAAATTACCACACCTTTTCAATGTATTTTTATAGATTTTCTTGGTCCGTATCCACGTTCACCACGAGGCAATAGTTATGCAATAATCGTTACTGACTATTTCACAAAATATGTCTTGGTAAAGCCAATACGTGCTGCTACTGCTAAAGCGTTAGTTTCATATATAGAAAATGAAGTATTTTTAGTGTATGGAGTAAGTCAATTCTTAGTGTGTGACAACGGTTCTCAATTTACCGGAAAGGAATTTAAAGAACTAGCTAAAAAGTATAAAGTTCAAAAGATTTTATATAATGCTAGATATCATCCACAGCATAATGCAGCTGAACGTTCGATAAGAACTTTATTAACATCGATTCGTTGCTTCATCACCAATCATAAAAATTGGGACAAGGATATTTATGAAATAGCTCATGCTATGAGAGTATCTCATCATCACGTGGTTGGGTATAGCCCTGCATTCTTAAATTTTGGACGAAAAATTCCAATATCGGGTGATTTTTATGGTGAACATATAGATAACGTAGATTTTAATTTAGAACCTGGATACGCAGATCACTATGCAGAAAATCTAGCTAATTTTTCAGATTTGTATAAAAAAGTACAAGATATGTTGAATACAATGTATCAACGAAATTCTAAACAATATAATTTACGTAGGCGGAATATTATTTTTAATGTAGGTGATAAGGTCTGGAAACGGAATCATGTTCTATCAGATGCTACGAAGCAGTTTTCAGCCAAACTAGCACCTAGATATGTACTCTGTAAAGTACGTAACGTGAAATCTCGATTAGTATATGAACTCGACGACATACAAGGTAATGATGTAGGATCTTGGCACATTAGTCAATTAAAACCCTATCTAGGATCGAATTCTGATTTATCAGAGTAAAATTTTTCTGCTACCTAGATATCTACCTACTTAGTTTATTTTGTAAAACATTCTACTTTTACCAATAGAAAATGTAACATGGGTATAGTTCGTTTCATATTACTATGAGTTTCTCATATTTTTATGCAAGAGTATTGCAATGGTCACTTTAAAGTGTTATTTGTGTCGATATATAGTAGGAAACTATATTTTCGCATAGTTAGATGTACTACCCAGTACGTACCTATTTTTTTGGTTTCGAACCAAAAACTAATTGTTGCAACAAATTTTTCTTCGAACAATTTTTCTTTAAACACGTGTTCCTTGTGTTCATATATTCCCTGTAGTTATAATTAGTATGTAGTTCTAGTATAGTACATCGGTACTTCTCATATTTTAATTGTAAAGCCCTGTGGTAGTGGGTTATGAATTATGCCACCGTGGAATTAAACCTGCGTGAGGTAAAAATCCTCAAAAAGGACCCTTTGTTGTAGCAGAGGGGCTCGTTTGTGATTGGGACATGCTCGTCATCGGAGGGCTGCTTTTAATAGTAGGGTGTTTAAGAAGGGTAGGTGGTGCTGCAGATTGGTAATAGACTATTCAGTCGAGGCTGGATACTCTGGCTGGTTTGCATCCCACAATCTACCTCAGCTCTCATATACCTGCCGCTCCGAGAGATTGCATGTCGAGCCACATATGGGAACAACCCCGTCGCATGTTTTTTTTCGCTCTTAGTAGTGTTTCAGTGTGTCAGCCCCTTTATCGCTGGTGGGATAGTAAACCACGTCCCTGGAGTATTCCTAAATTTTATGGTTTCTTTTCCTTTTTCTTGACGGTTTACCTGTGTTTCTTTTCGGGGTACAGTCACCTATTATAAATTTCTGCTGAGATCTTGGACCATTTTGGTAGGTTCTTTGCACGAGGCACCTCAAGCGTCTTGAGGTAGCGCAACTTAGAACGTGACCTGTCGCTTAACATCTTCAGATAGTGTCACGAGCTCTTGGTTAGGTATGGACTAGTGGGTTATTGTCTTTCGTCAGGAAGGGCACGTGAATTTGTCAAGGTAAAAGTTTCTTCGTATCCTTCTCTTTTTGTCAGTATGAGTACGTTTAGTACGATGACATGTCTAATTTTGGTAGCAAGTTCGTTTACTTTCTTACCATTTTTGTATATAATAGATTTTGTACTTTCAGTACATCCCCTGTAACAAGCTGATGGCCTTTACATTATTATTGTGGAAGTGTTATATCCATAGTTTTTGAGATTAAGCTAATTAAAATAGTTTAATTGAATTTTAGAAGTTTAAGAATACTGCAAATAATTGTAGTCAATTATGATACTTGTGAGTAAGTTTTGATAAAGTCAATTATAGAATTTAGATTATAAATTTTAGGATGGCTTAGCTTAGGAAATTACTAACATTAGATTTAATATAGAAATTCTATAAAAGGAGTAATGATTTTTAAACTTTTCTCAAATTTAAATTTATCAAAAATATAACCTGAGGTCATATTTTTTTGGTTGGTGAAGGGTGTGTAGCAATTGAAATTGCTTACTGCTGATATTAGATATTTATTAAATTAATTTATGTTGGAAGTCCCCCTAGATATTATAAAAATACCACCAGAAAGACTCAAATACTGTATTGTTGGTTGCATGGTTCAACTAAACAAATAAGGGTTGGTAAACAAAACGTTTCAAATATAAATTTTTTATTTTTAACTATTAACAAGCAATCATGCAATAAAAAAAAAACTACTTAACATGCATTAGACATATTGGCATTACAGTTCACAGAGACTAAATCACAATTTTCACTTAAAATTGTCCTTTTTGCAACACTTTCACTTCACTAAAACTTCAGTTTTCACCAGATCTCCCTGTTTGTGGTAAGTCACCTTACTCTCTCCATGTCTCCATGTAGTAGTTATTTTCTACAGTTTCCACATTTTTTAAACAATTAGTTGTCTAGTTAAAATAAATTTTATTTAAGATCACCATAAACCATAGATAAACTTTTGCAAGGTTTATAATCTGAAATGTCAAAAGGCAGTGCGAATAGAAAAATTCTTCTTCTTCCACAAGATTTATATTTTTGCCATTACCATGACCCATAGGCTTCGAACTCGTAAACAGACATGCGCTTCAGAATAGTTTTTTCAAAAATTGCTTTCTGGAAACGTTGGGTTCCGTTTAACTTTCTTTTACGTTGCAAGCATCGAGGAAGGCACACGTGTTGTACGTTTCAGCCTCCATTTTAAATCTTCTTCGTTAAAAGCACATGGCAAACCCTTTTTGAATTAAAGGGTAAGTTTCATCTAATTCAACTTTATTTGATAATTTTTTAACAATTTCACGTAATTGTAGGTTTGTGATGATATATATTCTTTATGGAATTTATCCATTTGAAGATAAAACCATACTTGTGATAGCATTTATTGGTTGTATCTATCCATTTGATGGTATATAATTTTTGTTGGAGTTAATCTGATTGGGTTGATCATCCATGGTTTATTTGAAGCATGATTTTGAATTGCGACTGCAGTATGCTGAAATTGCTGGATGACCCTACAACATTTTTTATTGGTTTTAATTGGATGCAGTAGACCTGAATTGCATTTCCCTTTCCCTTCCTATTTTGGAGGATTGAGCCTTGAGTTTTTGAAGTGGACCAGAACCGCAGTACCTATAGCAGTTATAAGTAGACAGCAAGTGGTATAATCCAGGTTGTATTTTTGGATGTTGTATCTTGTATGCTTGAAAGTTGTATATTGTATATTTACATCATTTTAATCACCAATCCTTAAAGGACAGGTATAAATTACTATAAAAAGATAAATTTTCAGGAATAAGGATTCCGAAATTCAATGTAAAATTTGGTGTAGCTTTTAAATTAATACTAAGTACTTTTCTATGTACACCAATGGTACCAGAGGTAATTATCTAACAATTGATTTTTGTTACATGTAAATCAAGCTATTAGAAATTTTTTTATTATAATACATACTCAATTCAACCAATTGCTATCTTGTTGTAATTAACATAATGATAAAAAATTAATCAACATCTTTATGAGATAAAAATCATTTACTCAAGTAACTGTTTGATTTTCCTCTCCGACAGATTTTTCAGGTGCATTTCTGGTGAGCTAATGTTACGTATTGTTTTCTGTATCTTTCACAATACACCTTAAATTTTCTTTACGATTAAAGTACAGTGGTGCCCCCGGTAAAGTCTTTTAGACAAATAAATAATGTGAATTTTAACAACTATAAACTTTTCAAATTTTACATTTAAAAAAAAAAAAAAAAAAAAAAAAACAAGTAAATAAGAATATTGCAAATCAAGAATTCCGACCCAGCCAGACAACTGCTAGCCGGCAGAAAATTGTAAGTGTCCTTGGGTTAACTAAACTAAAACAATCTGGCAAATTACAACTATATAAAAATTTGACCAAGCACGCTATAATAGAGACAAAAAATACAGGGTGTTTCATTTAAAAATGTTGAGTTTCAGATATTTGAAAATTCATAAACTACTCCACCTGTGAAAAACACTCTGTATAAAAAATGATAGTAACTCCTATGTGTCTGTAAAGTATCTTTCCTTAATATCTGAAGCTAACTTCTCGCTGATTTTTCTAGTGCGACCTTGTAAAATATTTTTCCTGAAGATACCCTGGTAACGCCGCATCCGAGTTTCAAAAATAAAACATCATTTAGACAATTTTATTATATTAATTTAGAAACTATTTCGATTTCAATTTTAAAATTTCGTTTTCTGAGGTTTTTGGATAAGCTCTCCTCAAATACAATAACGACGTCCTTGTAACTCTTTTGGTTATATCGGAAGTTGATGTCAACTTTATTATTTTAAATAATTTATAATACTTATACCCTGTGTATTATAGAATCAGTGGTTTCTACATACAACCTTAGGGTCACTTTCCTCAATTTTGCCTATTCCTGAGATAAACCGTTCTCGAGATATTTAATCTTCTATAATAGAAATAAAAAATCTTAGCTACCAAGGATACCTAGCTTAAAATCTTGTGTTTTTATAGTAAGAAAGATAGAGCGACAATGTTCGCAGGAGAGAAAGTTAAATCTATAAGCTTCGTAACTATACCACCAAGGCTACTCAATCTCATACAAACACTAACTGTTAGTTAAGAGATTTTAGTTAATTGTAGTGGCAACTGAAGGACCTAACAGTAAAAGTAAAAGAGATAGCTATAGGGAACCATACTATCGAAGCAGAACACAATTCCGCATCTAAACTTGGAAAAATACATGGTCTCACTGTTAAAGGAGCCAAGTTTTCATGGTTCGCAGTTGACCTAACTTGGTACTAAGTTTCCACCACCCTGTATGAGATTCAGTTATCTTGAATGTACGGTTACAAAGCTTGTGGATTTAACATATGGATGAATAAAAAAATGCAAGATTTTAAGGTACTGACTTTTAACTTTTTTTTAAGCAAATGAAATATCTCAAAAACTGTTAATTTTAGGAATAGGGAAAGTTGGTAAACTTTAAAATTTAGTTGGCACTAAATTTTAATGTAGAATTCAGTTTGATCGGACGAGCCACAGGGACATGATTATTTTATTTGTGCCTAAAAACTTCGGTGTGTCAAGTTTCAAAATTTAAATCGAAGTACTCTCTGAATTAATCTAATAGGCCATCTACTTTTAGCTACCCGGTATACTGTTGTTGGCAGGATTATTTTCCGTTGTTAGATAACTTTCTCTTTTTGCACATATTTGAAAAAATTGTTATAAATTCTCATTCCACGTGGTCTAATCTCTAATAGTTTCTAGTTTTTATAAGAATTATTAATAACTAATAATTCTAATTATTATATTAATATTGTATTAATTGTTGTTTGTACCTAATTGCCCATAAACGTTTTACTATTATTGTTACTTAAGTTCATTGTAAATTGTTATAACTTTGCTGCAATTACGTTGTATAATTTCATTTTATTATATCTACATTTGCAACGGCTGTAAGTTTATTCAGATAAAAATATGACTAAAACACAGTTAATGAAAGGGCAAAAGTGAAACTTAAACAATAACTAATATTTACCAAGTATGAATCTCGCCTAAGTAGACTTGTGTTGTGGCATTCATTCTTATATTATGATAATAATTATTGTAAGCTTTGTTTTTAATACAACAAAGAAAGAGAGCAAAACTAAAAGATAATTATGAAAATAGCTAAGGAACCCACTTAAGCAGAAATTAGGACATAATGAATTTAATTATAAATTTTATTGATTAGATCATTAAAAGTGAATATTGAATTAGAACAGGCTTATTATAATAGTATATTAAGCAACGAGTATCATAACGCGTACTTTTATCACACGCGTCCAAATTTAAAAAACGAGCTGCCAAGCGGTAAGAACAAATACGATAAACGTCTTATGAAACAAGTTGTTTATACAATTTTTTCTATTTTGCACGTTTTACACCGATGAAAGCAAAGAAAAATCATCAGAAATATTCTGGAATAAGAAACGTCGGTGTCACTGACGTTTATCAACTTTTCTTTGCTTGAAAATTTAGTTAGATTGTGATTTATATACGATTCGTATGCATTACTATAGCAACTATAGCACACCATACAAAAGAAAAGATGTAAATTTGTTGCTACCAACATTTAAAAACAAAAAGTTGAGTGTCGAAAAGGGATTCATTTTGATACGCAATTGCGTTTCATAATGACTTGTTTATAGACGCAAAATATAAAAATACCTTTTATTCTTTTAGGTAATTTATTACGAAGTTTAGGACTGAGGTTTTATGTAAATCTCTGAGGATGACATTTTATCAGTGATTATTTAACATTCAATGTAAGTATTGGTAAGTGTAGCTGTAAGTATAGTATACTGTTTACACAACAATGTTTTATTTAGCTCAATGTGAAGTGAGTTAAATAGGTTTTATGTTATGCAATATGACGTGAAGAAATTTATACCTTTTAACATGAAAAAATAATTCATGTTAAATAAAGATAAATCGATTATATGATTTTACTTTTATATTAAGAAAATGTCAGAGAAACTATTTTAAAGCAAGTCTTGTTTATAAAAAGAGGTAGCACCTGGAAAAGTGCCCCACACGTCCTGAGTCCATTTGCCTTTCTTTTAGAAATTGAAAAAAATTCCATCGAATAATACAATTTCATATTTTTTAACCCCTTCATTTACTATAGTTCCAAATATATTTTTAATGAATTCCATTTGGATGCGTAATGATTTATAATCAAACATAGAAAAACAGTCACGAGCAGGAAGAATAACAATTGACAATATAATTTTACCGCAGTTGCAAAAACGTAAAATACTTGGAAACCAGAAATCTTAGGTCCGGGACATGCTCAAGGGAAACTAAATAGAAATGACTGGACTAAAGAATTATGACCTCCTGAAAATCATGAAGTGTGTTAATGTTTGGGGAATACCCTGTATGGAATATCTGACTTTTGGTCGTATGTGTATATAGATCCTGTTTACATTTGTAGAAAATTTTAATTCATAATCTATACAATCTGCAGCGCTAACAGAATTTTCGCAAGTACATGTAATAAACGAGTTTTTGAGAAAACAAGTTATAAAATTGGTCTTAGTGGGTCATTTTTTATTGCTAATGTATTGCATGTATAATATCTGCCAATAGCAACGGAGCTACGCTCAGCCCAAGTACTATTGGGTCACCCTGTATGTAGTGTAGTGTAACATACCCGGGTCCGTTCAACAAAATTGAATGAAGTAAATTAATTATGGCCAGTGCTCGAAGATTTTTTATTCGCTACGTCGTGTGTATTGCGGTGATTTAGAATAACTATTATTAACTTACCTCGGATGCGCTAATTAGTCACTGAATAGGGAGATTTACGGAAGGTGAAAATCTTAAATAATAATAACACCAATTCGTAAATACATCTACTTTATTGTATTTGAAAAGCTACCAGTGCCGTACTCAGCCTTGAATTCACGTGAAATTCTGAAGTACTCGAATATACAGTATCACACATACATTCTCAATACAAAACTGAAGAGGGTAATTGTTAGTTAGCCGACAGTCGTCGGAAGGTACTGAAGTCCCATACGGGAGGCTACTCAGC
Organism: Pogonocherus hispidulus; assembly: GCA_963924545.1. Lineage (NCBI taxonomy): Eukaryota > Metazoa > Arthropoda > Insecta > Coleoptera > Cerambycidae > Pogonocherus > Pogonocherus hispidulus. Next base: position 84,473,563 of record OZ004693.1, read on the forward strand.
TAATAGTTGAGAATTGAGCTAAAATCTCGATATTTTATCATATTTTATTCTTTGTTATACTCGGATGTTCGCTCAAGCACGGGAGAATATATTAATAAATTCATCAAGGCTCTTTCATAGTATCTAACAGAATAGTACCGTGAATTCCAGTAATAAGTAGTAAAACCCTGTGTTTTGATAAGAAAACAATTCGATTCAAACTAAATAGACAATACAAGCAATTGATTACTAAATTGAGATAATTAAATTATCTCGCCTCAAATATAAGCATACTATAAATTAAATGAGTATACAAGCACATTATATAATATTACTAGAATAACAAAAGAAATCATTGAGGTAAGTTCATGAAGGTGAATATAACTATTGAAGAAATTGTGTTATTTAATAATTAATAATAAAAAAAACGACATTAAACACTAAATATGATATATCATAAAATCAACATAACATAAACATCCACAAATATTTTACTAACCTGTAAATTATATAGTTTCTCCAAATTCACCAATACACAATACACAAACAACTAAAGAACTAGCTCAAGAGTAGATGTACATAATATGACTTGTTCGAGGCACTCCTAAAACCATCCAACCTTTTTCGACCGCGTTCCCGTGTCTATCTCCTTACCATCCTCGTGAGCATCCTGTTCCCTTCCCGTTCAGCAAGTGTGTGTCTCTTACCAAGTGTGATTCATTCGGGTTACAAAAACAAATAATTTTCAAGTTACCAAAACAAAATAGAATTCAAAGAGGTGGTTCCTCTCAGTAGCCTTTATACATAACCAAAATGTTTTTTAAACCTAAATACAAAATTAAGAAGGGTCACATTTATAACCAATAACTTCCATTATTAATTTATCTATTATTCAAAATGCCAATTAGGTATAAAAACCAACGAGAATCTGTACATTCTACCAACGCCTACGAATCCTTGGGCGTATGATATTCCAGTAGAATCAATAGTGTATTTTTAACTATATAGGATGTGATGCGTGGGTGTATATAATACTCTGACATTATTTTAACAGAAAATAATGAATTTAGTACCGTAGTAAACAAAATAATGTACCATGAAGTTAAATAATTGAACTACAGTAGACTCAATAATAATACATTCATTATCTACAATGATGGTATTATACTTTCATCACATTTGATGGGATGGGAGATATGATTGAATAATAGCACCGTCACATTTTTTTATTAGTGGATATCATTGTTGATATAGTTGGCAGTAACTATTGTGCCATTTCGAGGATTATCCAATAAAAGAATAAACATTTTTACGTAAGACAAGAATCATTAAGTACTAGATAACGAAAATTCTACAAAATTCGATTCGAGATTTATATTATACTAGATATCTCTGTACTTGGACCTTTGCTTCCACTAGGGATTCAATTTTTTAACAGAGACTCTGTTAGAGTAAGCTAATTTTAGTGGCATTCAGTGATGGGATCTCTTTACGCAAAATATTTTCCAGGCGACAGTACTTCCGGAAATACCGGAAGCTGTCCATAACTTCATTAATCTTAATGGAATGAACAACTTTTTGTTACTGTTTTGGATGTGTACAATTTTAGATTATATTTGTTAAACATTTACTCTAAATTTAATATTTTTCTATATATTAGGTACTTTTTTCCATAAAGTTTCACTTTCAACAAAAAGAAAATATTTATCAGGAACGATCAAAAACAGGTTGAAATTTTTATAGGGATAAGAGCAGATTGGGGCTGCAAGCAATATAAAAAAAAATTCCACATATTTCAATGAAAAGTTGGAATTCTATGACTAGACGAAAACCACAGTCATTTTTTTTTAAATATCATGCCCTATAACTTATCACATTAATCGATGGAAAATAAAATTTCCTAATAAAATTTCTATTAAAAAATAGAATGTATGCACATGCATACATATATGATTCTAAATATATGCGAAACATTAGGGGTGGTTTCTTAACTATAATTAATTGTTTACTTAATTAACTAAAATTAAGTTTTCTATATAAACTTATGTTCTAACTCCCCTTCCAAATTTTACCATGGAGCATAATTTACTTATATACGGGCTTCTTGCATATAGTACCGTTTACTAAGACATTTCTGTACTGTAAATTTTTTAATTAAATGACGAACAGTAATATTTTACTTGAAAATTATCTATTATACCGAAAAAGTGAAAGATGCAAAAAAAATTTAAAAGGATTTGTTTTTTAATCCATATTAAATAAGAATATTTCGCCCGCATAGAAGTACTAAAAAAAAAACAAAGTGGGTTAAAAATTTCAATCCCTTTTAATACGAAGGGAAGGTTCAATAATATATGTAAGTACATCATGTTCTCCAAATTTTTGGAAAAAAATAAAATCTCTATTTCAACACTACCCATTAGTGGTATAACTCGGAAGTGGAGGGGGTTAGGTCATACGTTTATATAAACGTATGACCTAATATATACGTATATACGTATAATATACGTATTCTATATACAAGACTCCTTTTAATTTTAGGCAAGGAACTAGCACATATTATTTAGAATCACCCTGTATATAAGTGCGAATGCGCTTAACAGCTGAACGATAAGAAATTTACAATTAACAATACAAGGACCAACACTAACAACTTTATAGCTATATGATATGATTTCAGGCTTCTATAGTTCGGATAATGTTCCACCAAACAGACATTTTACTGCATAATTTGGCTACTTTATAAATTTGTATCACACAAGATGGCGTTTCTTATAATAAAATGTTAACTATTTTTACCAAATCTCGCATTTGCACACGGATGATTGGATTACAAGGATAATGCGACTAAAATCTTTCGTAATGTAATATGGATATTGCTTTTTCTTTCAATCAAAGTTTACAGGCATTATGAAAATGTTCATTTATAGTGGCAAAATTAAAATCGAATTACGAGAAATTAATTAAAGTTGTCTTATATTAACAGAACTACATGCTTTTAATTTTAATTATTATCTTTTCAAATGCGCTAATGCACTATAGAAGGTTTACTCGCTTCTTGTATAAATAATTATTTACTATTGGCAAAAAATATTATTAGTTTTCCTTTGTTCGTGGTATATAGTGTAATTATATCTATCCGGGATACCTCGCCGAATAACTTTGCAGTTATCGATTGCCTCGTGTTTATGGTTAATTGAATATCTCTAATTGAACACCGTTGGAGAATGGAGAGCCAAATGCCTCGGATAATTATATCACCTATTATGCAAATAGTATTATTATACCTTGCACACCAAGACATCAACTATGCCCTAATGGACTACAATGGAGGTAATTTTAATTTTGAAAGTCAAATAAGACAGAATGCGGTGCCTTAGATTTAGTCGATAAGAAATGGAAGAAGTATCTAAGACGCGAAAGTGGAAATTTAGTAAAGCAGTCAAGAGTATTTGATGAGATAGAATCATCCATTTGCATTTACCTGAAAATAAGAAACTGTTTAGCACTTTATTAAAACTAGTTTACGGTGTTCCTAATTCAATATGCGGTACATATGCGGGGAAAGAAGTAAGTCCGATTGATATGTGCTCTAGTTGTATTATTTCTCTACATTTCTCAAATTTCAATTTTTATAGTGTTAATTGTGTTTTTAATTGTATTTTAAAGTGTGTCCCGCATCAGTTTACTGTTGTTTACACAGAGTAGTGTTTGCAAAAGTCATCTGTACCAATTTATTGCAGTCACTGGCCATTTTATCGGCGTGTTTACTGTTTTTATTAGATCTAGGCCTAGACTAGGAAGGCCGTCAGTCAACTGGTCATAGAGGACGGACGTGTTATTGTTACCTAGGACGGACTTACCTTACATTCTAGGACTAGAGCTTAGCCTACATAAACCATCTGGGGTGTAGTGGAGTACTAAATATGTCCCAATGCGCAAAATGTAAGATAAAAAAAAGGGATAGTTTAATAGGTTGTGAAGGGTCGTGTAAAAAGTGGTTCCATATCTCTTGTGTTAACTTAAGTGAAAATGACTTTCGATTATTGGATAAATGCCACAATCTATTCTACCTATGTGATTGCTGCAAAGTGAACTGCTCAGTTGTAGACAAATCCAACAACGATAAAATGATGAACAGCATAGAGAGCATAAATTCCAAGCTATCCACACTATTGTCCAATGAACTACTTGATGAAATGCGAAACAAAATGATGCAGCAACTCGAAAGCACTCTTGAGTCTTTCAAAGTCCAAGTGGGGGATATAGTCAGCTCTAAACTTGTCCAGGTTACCAGAAATATGACTCCTCTCCAAGAACCCATAGAATTAACATACGCGAGTGTCACCAAACCAAAATCGTCCCTTATACTGCAACCAAAAAATAAGGAACAACTTGCAGCTACAACGAAAACAGAGGTACTTAACAAAATCGACCCAATCAACACTAATATAAGTATATCTAGCGTGAGGAAGGTGCGGAATGGAGGGCTTCTTATCAGGTGCGAGAATGAAGATGAGTCCGCTAAATTTAAAGAAGCTGCCATACATCAGCTCGGTAACACATACGAAGTCAAGCAGCTGCCCTCTCTCAACCCAAGAATTAAAGTGACCGGCTTATCTGAGGAAATTGAAGATTCTACACTTGTCAAGTACATCAAAATTCAAAATAAGCAATGTTTCCCTGAGAACAGTACATGTAAGTTAGTTTATAGAAAACCTCACCGTAAAAATAAAAACTTGTATCAGGCTGTCCTTCAGGTGGATATAGATAGTTACTATAGGGCATTAGAATTGGGTAAGTTGTCTGTAGGTTTAGATTTTAACTGTCCTGTTTATTGCGCTATAGAAATGAGACAATGTTACAAATGCTGTGGCTTCCACCATTTATCCAAGAACTGCTCCAGAGACACACCTGTTTGTTCCAGGTGTTCTGAACCGCATTACACTACCGACTGCCAGTCATCCGAGCTGAACTGTATACATTGTTCTAATTTAAAGTCCGCTCATAACAACATTAATATTAAAACTAATCACGCCGCCTATGATCCAAATTGCGAAGTATTTAAGAAGTCTCTTGCTAAATTTAAATCGTCAATAATCTCTACCACACATTAGCAATTAAAGCATTCAAACGAAGACTCTGCAAATGACACGAAGAATCTCGAACCAGACAGGTGTTTAAATGCACCGGCAATATCGATTCTTTGCTACTACCAAAATGTGCGAGGCTTGCGGACCAAGACAAATACTTTATTTAATGCAGTGGCAGCGGCTACTGATTATAAAATGTTTGTTTTAACTGAGACATGGTGTCACGAGAGCATACATAATTCCGAATTATTTGATACTCACCGATTCAATGTTTTTAGATGTGACCGTGACTTTACACAAACCAATGCTACTAAGGGTGGTGGCGTACTGCTGGCTGTAAGTAGTGAATTTAATGCGCTTCAAATGAATATTCACCCAACTTATAATGGCTTACAGGAATTGGTGGGTGTTGATCTAGTTATCGTAAAATTAAAAGTCAGCTTTCGCTGGCTCTATATTATAGTACTTTACATACCCCCGTCACGAAATAATGTTGATTATGAAACCCTTTATGATTACCTTGCGTCACTAAATTATCTTTATAACAATGATATTCTGTTAATTGGAGACTTTAACCTGCCAGAATATGTACAGTGTGTTTCTACCACTGCCCAAAACTTTAATACTACTCAAAATTTCAATTCTACACTAAATTTTGCAAAATTTTTTAACATTACCCAGTATAATTCCGTGGCTAATAGCTCCAACAGGATTCTTGACCTTGTGTTCTCCAATCTAAATTGTACCGTGTATCCCGCTAATGAATCTCTTCTGCCTCCGGACAATCATCATCCTGAACTTGAAATAAGAATAGACATCCCCAAATCAAATCGCCTCAGCTCTAACTGTACCACAGCCGCGGGTTTCAATTTTAAGAAAGCCAATTTTCCGCAACTTTATGAGGAACTATCCGATATTGATTGGGCCTTTCTGAATAGCTATACAGAACCTAACTCTGCTCTTCAAGCACTCACTGACAAGATTAATACTACCTTTGAAAATAATGTGCCGAAGAAAAGGGTTACCTCTAAGTCATACCCGCCCTGGTTTAATGGGCAGATCATTTACAAAATTAAGCAAAAAAGTCGACTGCTTGCCAAATACAAAAAATATGCTAATGTCGAATATCTTAATGAATTTAAAACCCTAAGGAATCAGATAAAGGCCGAAACACATAACTTACATATTGTATACCTTCATTCAATTGAAAGGGAAATCAAAACGAATCCAAATAGATTCTGGTCTTACGTGCAGTCAAAACGTAATACTTGCTCTATTCCATCAATAATGACCGATAATGACAACATAATCGAGAATCCCCAGGCATTAGTAGATAGTTTTGCGCATTATTTTTCTAAATCTTTCCTGGCACCGAGTGCCACTGCTGCTGGAAATGACCCTTCCTTAGCACATCATAATATTCCTCTTCTTCAAATCAAATCTCTCTCTGAAGAAGAGGTATTTGCTGCTATTAAGAAAATGAAGGCAAGTATGACAATGGGACCAGATATGATACCGGCATTTCTGATTAAAGATTGCTGTTCAGTATTTGCTACACCCCTCACTATTATTTTTAGCTCAATTTTAAAAACGTGCTCCTTCCCTGATAATTGGAAGCTATCTCGTGTAAGTCCTGTTTATAAAAAAGGAAATAGAAATGACATAAGCAACTACCGGCCGATTGCAATCATTCCTAATTTCGCCAAGTTATTTGAAGCTACTCTCCATCCTATTGTTTTTAGACACGTATCTAGAGTTATATCCACTGAACAGCATGGCTTTATGAAAGGACGATCAACAATTACAAATCTGGTGTGTAAGACTCAATATATAAGTGAAATTCTGGATATGCGAAGTCAAGTCGACGTTATATATACAGACTTCTCGAAGGCGTTTGATAGACTGGACCATGGTATTTTGCTAAACAAACTTAAAATATTTGGCTTATCCGACGCACTTTTAAATCTATTCCGTTCTTACCTAACAGGTAGGTACCAGTACGTAAAATGCCGTGGCTACTCGTCTGTGAAATTTCTTCAATTATCGGGTGTTCCTCAGGGATCCATTTTGGGACCGCTCTTGTTCCTATTATTTATCGATAACATTGTTTCTGACTTGGAGGTTAGAGTTTTATTGTACGCAGATGATCTTAAGATTTTTTGTAATATATCGTCTTTATCAGACTGCGAACGATTACAGAATGCTTTAAATCGAATCGCTGCTTGGTGCACTATAAATAATTTACCGTTAAATGCTTCTAAATGTAATGTTATGACCTTTTCTAGAAAAAAAACCCAAATAATGTATAATTACCACCTCAATTCTGATACATTAACTAGACCGGAATATATAAGAGATCTTGGAATCGTTTTTGATAGTAAACTAACATTTAATAAACATGTAGATACCTGCATTGCTGCTGCCTATAAAAGTCTAGGATTTGTTATGCGTAATTGTAAGGGGTTCACAGGGAAGGAAACACTTCGCCTACTGTACGTGTCATTTGTGCGATCTCGTTTGGAATATGGATCAGTAATTTGGAGCCCTATATATAATGCTCGTATAGAATCAATAGAAAGGGTGCAGAGGCGTTTCCTGAAGTCGGCCTCATATATACTGGATGGCACGTATCCTCCCAGAAATTTTTCTCAAGAAGCTCTTCTTGTTCGTTTTGATCTCATGAAATTAGCAAGTCGTAGAACTACCCATAGAATATTATTTTTACATAAAATTTTAAACAACATATTGGACTGCCCAGAAATCCTTTCACTAATTACTTTTAAAGTTCCTCGATTACCTACACGCCACCACAGCACTTCTAACATTCCATTAGCACGTACTAATGTCCTTGTTGCATCTCCTATATACCAAATGGTCACTTCCTGTGAACTGCTTAGGGATAGCATTGATATATTTGTTTGTAGCGAAAAACAAATTAAAGCCATTCGTATATAGTTCTGTGACAGTTTGCGTTAAATAATATCGCATTGCTTACATTTACTGTTTTTAGTGGAGCTGTTTTATTATACTGTATTTTACATTAAGCTATTTATTTGCATTTACTGTTTTTAATTGATCATTTCAACAGATCTGTTTGTTGTGGTTAATTTTATTTATTCGTACTACGTTATTTGTATTGCCTTGCTTGTATTTGCCTTACATACATTTACTTACTTTTTTAATGCAGCTGTTTTGTTGTGGCATGTTTTGTGATATTTATTTGCAATTACTTTTTTTAATTGACTATTTCAACAAGTCTGCATATTGTGGTCGATTGTATTTACGAGTATTGTATTGTTTTATACTTGTGTACTCTTTAATGTTTATATTTTTGCTGCTATAAACTTTAGTTCATTTAAATTACTAGTGTATGTATACGTCCTGTAATTGGGCCTTGTGCCTGTTGAATGTGAAACTAAAATAAATAAATAAATAAAATAAATAAATAAATAAATAAACATATAGGGTGTCCCACCAGGAACTTCAGCGGTCGATTATGAAAAAAACTATATTTAAAAGATGTCTGAAAATTTGGTAGCGTAACAACGTCGATGGGATCCGCGAAGCGATCTCCGCGGGCGACCGAAGGTCGCACCAAGCCTTTTTCCTATGCTTAGGCGAATTTTCGTCCCGTTTCCTACGCATTTTCCTAATTTAAACGCCTTTTCAAAAAACCTCTGCAAAATTTTCGTCAATCGCCGTTCGACGGGAGAGATGCGGTTGGCACCGGTGTTTATTCTCGCGCCTAATAGCCCCGTCACGTCTCGACCCTTTTTCTAATTTTTACGGCTTCGAGTACGGGTTCACACGAAAGTTTCGTCCTTTCTCTGATCCTTTGAGATTTTTTTTTTCGAGACCGTACTCGAAAACTTCGAAAATCTCGAGTCGCGTCCGTCTCAATCAAACCCACAAGCACTAAATTAGGAATAGCCTAATTTGCGGCGGAACACAATAGAAATCTTTTACGTAATACCTTCCTTACCAAATTTGCCAATGAGGTAACTGTAGTTTTGACTTTCATACAATTTGATTTTTTTAAAAGAAAACAAAAAACGATCTATAAAAAGATATCTATCAGGTTCCATTAACATTCGCGCTCATATTTATAACCTTAACACAGGGGCAGCTGGTTCGTAGAGGCTCAGGTGCTCGAACCTCCCAAGTCATTACTAGGAAAATAGGAAAATATAAATAACAGTAATTAAATATAGTTTTCGCCATTCGATAGCCAGGATCTTCCTCTATCACGTGGAATAGAGGGTATCTTCGTTTGGTGCACCCGCTCACTACAACCGTCGTATTTCGATATCCCAGAAAGATACGAAAATGCCCTCTGCTCCAAGTGATAGAGGAAGGACTTGGTTATCGAATAGCGAAAACCGAGCTCGTGTACCTGGAGCGGTAATTTTTTTATCGAGTTTCAAAAATTATTTAATTTTTAAAAAAAATTTTAAATCTTTATTCCTCGATATTTCTTTGCTGTTTCCGGTTCTTCGTTTTCATTTTATTCATATTGCTTTGAGATTACTCGAGGATTCCACTAACTCATGACCTAGGATATTTTAAATTTTCATATCCCGTCATCAGATGTAACTGTATTACAAAAATTATGTCGTTCTGTCAAAATATGAAAATTTTTTTTTGTTCCATTTTTTTTTTTTCTAAATTATATCACTTCCTACTAAGTCGACCCTTCTGATTTCGAAAGTGCACTTGATCTTTTCATATCTCAATTGGAAGTAGCTATAATGTAGTATTAGTATTTGACTCCGTTTTGTCCACCCGCTCACTAAAATCGTCATATTCCTCGGTATTTCTTCGCTGTTTCCCGTTATCCGTTTTCATTCTATTTAGATTTCTTCGAGATTACTCGAGGATTCCACTAAGTTACGAATTAGGTAGATACATTACTCACATGGTGCTTGGTTAACCGTTGTTACGATCCGTCCTAATCATCCCCTTTATATAATAATAATAATAATGTCTCTACCCCTCATTCTAGTCACAATGATTAGCCCGAAAGTCTGCGACTTGTGTGGGAGAGGGGGCGGCACATTATTATTCCGCGGCCCGCACTTGCGCCTCAGGAACGACTTACGTTGGTAGGCCCTAACCACCATTCAGTCCTGGAATGAGGGAAACCTGGAAAATCTCATTAGTTAGGGAGACAGTCAAACATCAACTGATTTTAATCTCTCACATTAACACCAAGTTGACATTCTTTCCATCCTAGGCCATCGCCAGGATAGTTTCCAAGCCATCCCTGCGAATAAGCCTTGATCTACGAGTAAACAATTTAATTAAAAATTGTTTGGTGGAATGGGAATTAGAACCCACGACCTCTGGGTTGAGCGATCGAGACGCTAAGCCCTGAGCCACCGGCCCGATATGAAACGGCACTTAGATCGACTGCACATATATTAGTATCTAAGACAATTACAAAACCGGTTTCACTAGCTTATTAATGTTTATTTTCAGGATGTACTGTATTCTTTGTATTAATGAAATCATCGAATAAATGACATCAATTGAAGATTGCCATAAAGATAATTGCGGATGTACGTAGGTAACGATAAAATAACAAAGAAAAACATATGTTTTTATGTACTAACCGAATACCATTAAATCTAATTTATTCTATAAAATCAGGCAAGAGGAACTTTCCCGTGCAATTAATTTCCAAACTATCCAAACAAATGCAACTCCGCCCATGTACATGTCAAAATAAAAGAGGAAAATAACAGATCCATTGTAAATTCATTATATTTATTATTTATGGGAGTATTGTAAATAGCAGATAAAACTGTTCCGAGTCCCACATTAAAACTTTTATTTCTACCATGTTCAAACTGAAATCGTTATTTGATGATTCTCGTTTTATAATTAAGTGTAGGATAGTTTGAAACAAACAATGGCCATTTTTGTTAGCGCATCCTTTTAAATATGTAGTACATTGTGGACGATGCGATTCCAACAAATATTATGCTACACTATTGCCTAGACGAGTACTATATTAATTCGTTAATACTTAATCAGGAAATCGTAGATAGTTTTTAAACTACTAATTTCGGACTTGCATTTTATGTTCTGTATTATGGTGTTTAAACAACATGGTTTTTACCCAAAAAGATCTATAGAATCTAATTTGGTACATTATACTAATTATATCAACAACTGCATGGATTGTCAGATTCAGGTGGACTCTGTGTACACCGATTTCAGCAAAGCTTTTGATAAAATTAATCACAATATACTTATAGCGAAATTGGCTGAAATCGGTGTGCATGGTAGCTTCCTGAGATGGCTTACATCATATATTTATAACAGATCACAACTTGTAACTGTTAGGGGTTATCGTTCTTTGCCTTATGTAGCAACTTCTGGGGTACCCCAAGGTTCACATTTGGGCCCACTGTTATTTTTGATCTATATGAATGATATTCAAAAATGTTTTAAATTTTGTAAATTCTTAATGTATGCTGATGATATCAAGATATTCTCCCACATTAATAACCTAGCTGACTGTTTTTTCTTTCAAAGTGACCTCGATTCGTTTTTCAAATATTGCTTAGCCAATAAACTTTTTTTAAACCTCGATAAATGCCATTATATATGCTTTACACGTAACAAAAATACATTTAGGTACAACTACAACTTTAATAATGTGGTTTTAAATCAAGTTCAGGAAATAAAAGACTTGGGTGTTATCTTCGATAGAAAACTAACTTTTTCTACGCATATTGATCAAGTTGTGGTAAAGAGTAATAGAATGTTGGGTTTTGTTATTAGAACATGTAGGGATTTTAAAAAAATAAGCTCTTTAAAATCATTATACTATGCATACGTCCATAGTAAGTTAAACTTTGCATCTGTTGTATGGAATCCTCAGTATATGTTTTATAATTCCCGCCTAGAGGCTGTTCAAAATAGATTCTTGAGATACTTAAATTTCAAAGTGAGTGGTGTTTACACATTTGAGAACTCTGCTTTACTGAGACAAAATTTTCATATTGACTCATTACAAAAGAGGAGAAAGTGTGGCGATGTAATATTTTTGTACAAATTGTTGAACAATATGATGGACTCGCCTAATTTAGTAGCTCTTATAAATTTTCGTGTACCTCCTCGCAATCTCAGGGATAACACTTTATTTCATGAGTTATTGTCCTACACCAATTCTGGACAAAACTCTCCTTTGAGCAGAATGGTTAGAACTTATAACTCTTTTTTTTCTCATATTGATATTTTTTGCGTTTCACTTGCTAGTTATAAAATAGCTTTAAGACAAACAACTGTTTAATCTGTAAGTTATATTTTATTACACTCATATCGATGTACTCAATAATTTTATGGCTTTCTTTAGTTTGGTTGTTTGGTTTAGTTTAGTTTAGTTGTTACTTTTAAGATGTAGTGGACTTTGTTTGGGCTTATAGCCTGTTTTGTCCCATTTTCCATAAATAAATAAATAAATAAATAAAAATGCCTAAAAGAACTAACCTCCGCTAGACCGTGTCACGGATGTATAGTCTTAGATCTATAATCTCAATTGAAACTGCATAAAAAATTCTGACAAACGACACATATGCGGAAACAAAGAGGCCGCCGTCGAGGTGCAGGTGTTTTTTGGCGGATTTTTTTTTACAGTTTCAATTGACATTATATAGACTATACAGGATGTGGTAGAGTAAAAAAATAAATAGGACTAGGATATATTTTTTTTTTGTTTATTACGGCATAGGAGTTATGGAACTTGGCCACATTGAAGCCAATATCCATTGATCGTGGTCCATAACCTGGGATGGTTTGAGACCGAGCGGGATTATCGCTCTTTACCCTCCCCATCGCTGTAGGTCTGGACTGCCTCGTAGAGGTGGACCCCATCCTTCACCAACCCCGATCACAAAAAGTGACAGGTGTGGGCGATTCGGGGCTACACTGAAGGTCCATCTTATGTCTTTATAATATTCTATCTCTTTACTTCCACTCTAATCTTCTTGATTGTCTGTAGTCTCCACCATTAAAAAAAAAACAAAAAAGAAATCTTGGTATTCGATTTCCTTCTGCTTCTATTTTCCTTTCTGTGCCATTACTTCTACCGTTTGAAACATTTTCTACCTCTTACCTAATAATTACCTCATCTTGCCTCGGTACCCATTCTGGAGATCTGGTAAAATACTTTTATTACTCTTACTCTTCTTTTATAGCCGTAATCTACTCTAAAGGTCGCTGCTATAATGGGATTTTCGATTTTAGCGGGTTGCTATCTGTCTGTCAATTTGACAATAATGTCAGACGGGTAGTAGCAAAAACCAAAAGAGGGCGGCACTACTGTGTGTTTCTCATCATTACTAACCAGATGCTCTTCAGGTAATCATGTCGCAGCATTGTCCATCGAGTCTTCTGCCTATGGCACCCTGATGGGTGCCACAGAATAAGTGCGAAACCGGTCACTGTCTGGTGATTCTCCATAGAGGATGTGGCGACTCCCATGGAGATGCCGGAGTATTCCAATACCAGTCGGGGCACATTTCCCATGGAGCAGTTGTTTTCGGCATCTATAAATAAATAAGCAGAGCCCTCTCGTTTAATAAGAAATTAATACCTAAATCAAAATGTGGGAAACAACTACCTTGCTGTAATACGTAGTTTTTATTAACACGAACGATTTCTAACAACCTAACTTGTAACTATAAACAAAATTTTCCAACAGCATAAAGATATTGGATCTGCTCAAACATAGTTTTAATACGAATTAGGTTTTTCAATTAAAAGTACCTTTTATAGCTTTTAGGACATTTCAGAGGTCATTTTGATATTAACTGCTGATTACATTCCCCAAAATAGAAACTCGTAATCGAGTTTTATCGTCTGGCCAGTAACTACAGATAACACTGAGCCATTAATAGCCTCTTGGATGGAGCATTTGATTCGGTGGTATAAAAATAAAGCTTATTAATGATTTGTAAACAAACGTTCAATGGTTTATCAGTTAACTTTTTCATTCATTTAATTTCATTCCACTCTTATGGCACTCGCAAAGTAGAAAAGTAGTAGGCTGCTAATGTTATTAAAAAACTTATTAAAATGTTTATCTACAAAGAATGAAATATTATAAAAAAGAGTATCTGGTCACATTATTTTAAATAATAATTTTGTAAATATTAATATTCTTTTGAAACCTGTGTTGATAGCTTTCTGATACAAGTTGTTTCAAATGGTGAACATTAATATAAGTCCCTATTTGCTAAGGCACTATATGTAATTTCTTGGCAAATACTACATTTTTATCAACTCCTTTATCAATCTGAGGGCGTCTGAAGAAAACTAATTTTGTCTAAACGATTACTTATCTGGAAGGAAAAATCATATAGGTTAATGTAAAATCAATATTGGCTAAGCGATCGTTTGGAAGGCCGTTTCATATTTTTATGCAGCATATCCACTAAAAATTAAGGGTAGAGAGAGGGAGTTTTCCGGTGGTAGTATTAATTTTTCCAACGTGTAAATATTGGAAGTTACCTTAGTGGCGCAAAGTGTAACATTTTCAACAACAACTACGTTTTTTTTTTACTTTTATTCTACTAACTTTATAGCGAATTATGGGCATCTGCTTATTACATTTTTTGTATATACTTTATAAGCTCAAAAGCTTTCGTAGTTATATTTACAGGATCTGTCACTTCATATGTCCAAATGTATACTTTGTATACATTTGATTCTCATACACATGGTACCATTTGGTGTACATGTATACCATATGTTTTGTTTTTAATTTAAGAATATTTTCTGTGGTTGATTATTTGTAAATAAGATATTTCCTGTCCATGATATTATGTTCTCCTTGACTGAAAAGATGGACCTAAGGTTGTTGAATGCTGGTAAGCTACAAAGGACATTTCCTTTGCCCTTAGAATTCGTAGTGGATGAAGAGGTTATAATATGGCAGAGGAATTATAGACCGTTATAGTTAATATCAATTTCAAGAACCATCCAAAATTCTGGGTCAAATAGAACAGGTTAATAGAGATAAAAACTACTTCTTCTAAGTACATGTAAAATAATTAAGACTATTATCAAGTATATATTTTGTTTTAATTACATTACATTGTGTTTTACGTTTTGGTAGAAAAAATTTTGGGATTTTATTTTATTTTCCAAGTGTGCTTTAAAACAAAAAGGGAATTTTGTCTATCAACAATTTTTGGCAGTTCAAACATACCTAATTGTGAAGTTTTCGTTCGTGAAATTTTACCGAAATAGTCAATTCACGAAAAAGTAGAATATGCTAGGTAGTCATGAAGACAAAATCATAAGGAAGAGTAGGCCTAGGCCACCACAGGTGTCAGAGGTAAACAACATGCAGTTTTAATGACCTTTAATAGATCTACACATCACTCAAAATAATACCCTGTAATTCGTTAGCCGTGCATCAGGTAAATTTTTTTTATAAGAATTTTATTCTTATTTTGCGCTGGTCCACCCCTGGTAAATTTTATGTATGCTAACACTGGGACTGCCTGTATATATTTTTCGGGAAATGTTTGATTTTTCCTGATTAAAATTAGTATTTATCTATTACACTAATTATTAATATATTTTTTAAATAGTTAGCATTTTATAATTTAAGTTTCTATTTTTGGTAGAGGGATATAGTAGGTACGTGGAAATATTTATAAAATACATATTTCCTAAATTATCCTTTAGGACGATATCTAAGAATATTCTGAGATAGTGTAGAAATTGTTACGAAAAACGTAATAAGAAAAAAGTTGATAATAAGTAATTAATGCCAATGAAAACATGTGCAACTTAAAGTATAGTTTTCTTAAAAATTAATCAACATAACGTAACTGACTAAACTAAGTCGCGCTAGTAGATCATAAGAGCAATGTGCTAGAAACAGAATATCAATTGGTTGCCAAGCACAGTCTTTCTCCAACACATCGCTCTTATGAAACAGTTTTTTGGACATATCTCCCTTATTATTAGAGATAGACCCATAAAACCTTATATGACCATATTCTCAAAAAAGAGTTCTTTCGAAATATGTAAAACAGTACTGGGTGTTACATTTAAAATAAAGTTTATAACAAGGTAGCTTCATTGAGTCGCCCTATAATTAAGTAAAACAAGTGCAAAAAAATTGACGTGCTCGAGCGATTTTTCAAAAACTTTACCATTTTCAAAATAATAAATTTACGCGGGGCTTGATGAACTCACTGTACATATAAATACAGTACTTCGTAGTATATAACCATTATTTTAATTCCCGCTCTGAGTTATAAGTAAATGCAGTGGTACAATGTGAACTTGACACCCAATAATCCAATTTACCTGACAAAATAGACGGCTTTGATCATGGTCATAAACCAATTGTATCCTGTGGGTCATCTGAAATTATAAAAGTGAAAATGTTATGCTAATCTTGTGAAAATGACCTGCTAATATTGTAAAATGGTTTTGCAATCACTTTTTAATCAACACGCCAATAATCCACATTCTGTTCTATTAAAAGTTACACACTATAGGAGAGGCACGTTATATAATCAATATTCCTATACTGCTGGAAGGTTATCCAGTTTTTAGTTCAGAACTTTGTTGTTGTAGAAGTATTAGCAGCATTATAATGTTTAACGCCTAACACCTGCAAATACCCCATGGAATAATAGGAAAGCTTCTAGTCTCTATTATCCTTTTTATTTTCCAAGATCTATCTGGTAAATTGGATTAATGCTTACGGAATCAAAAACTGCATCTAAACACATTATGGAAGGCTTTGAATCACATTATTTGAGTCAATATGGGGAAAACTACTCCACGGAGTATATGCCCCGACTGGCATTACAATACTCCGACATCTTTATGGAAATTGCATGGAGTAATGCAATGCCACTCGGGGCACATATGCCGTGGAGTAGTTGTTATGTACTCTCTCGTTTAAGTAAGATTGACTACAAGATAAGAATAAATAAGTAAGATTGTCTTCTTCAAAGACAATAGAGGTCACTGTTATAATGGCACTTGTGGAGAAGCAGGTCGCTATCTCTCTGTCAATTAGGCAATAATTGTCAGACGGAGAATAGCAAAGACCAAGAGAGGGCACCACTGTTTGTTTTTTACCACTACTGACATAACCGGAAGTTATTTCCAATCAACTGGAAGCTGATGCAACCTATACTGTCGTTAGTTCTTGATCTCCTCAGTACTTTCCAAGGTTCATATTTCTTTGAAGTTAAAAAGGATGGGATTCTCTTTCCTATCGGCCGAAAGGTCTTAACAATTGAAGTATCTACTCACATATTAATTGTCCAGAGGCTCAGTCAGCCAGTTGTCGAGCGTCAGCAAGCGTTAATAGGTCTATAGTCATTCATGGGTGAATGTAGGTGTAATTTGTTTCCAATGGCAACACTATCAGTACTGCAACTATTCCAAACTTTTTAATTAGATTTAACCACGTTAATTAATTATTTCAAGCTACAATTAACGTGCTACTGGAATAAATGAAAACAAGTTGAAGGTAGTATCTAGATAAATATTGACTTGAAAAAGTTTCCTGAGACTAAAACTGATAAATATTGACAATTCAGTTGGGGACAGTCAACTGATTCTGTGTTTTTAAAACTTGCGTTGCAGCACTGTAAAATTAACAGAACACAAGTTTATATTATATATTTGTGAATGTATACACTCCATTGGAGGTTATGGGGTGCCTATTTAATATAATGCTTCTAAATACTCATTCCGTGAGTTAAGGAGTGCCTGAAATACAGAAAACAACGGCAGGGATCGGATGGGATGTTCACAGCTCTAGAATGAATTCAAATGGGAACGCTCAGTGAAGAGAGCTAATTCCGAACTCTATAGATAATCTCAGAAATATGAAATAAGGCTATAGAAAGTTCCAACTGTACTTTTACATCATTGGATGAAATATTTAATAATGAATGACAAGAACCTCAGAAATCCGTACTCACTGATACTGATTAAATTTTAAAAAATTATACTAGGAGGATTAATGGTATGATTACTAGAAGAAGATTGTGAAAAGCAGCTGGAAAATTGGAGTAGAGTTATACAAAAATAAGAAGTATAAGGATGTATTTGTGTCTAATGAAAATAATCTGGAAAAGAAGTTCATATTATATGACACAAATAAGACACATTATCTAACATAATTAATATGTAAAATCGACAGATTCTACAAATTACAGACACATATTACAGATATTGCCGTGTTAATCAATTTAAATACTATAACCTCACTTGCCTCAAACTAATTATTTTCCCGGTGTAATTCGATACTGGTTGTGATTTTGGCCCGTAGAGTAGTTGTTTCTGTTTTCTTTAACTAATAATTTCGTTTTTTATTGGAGTGATCGATTACCAACTGTAATGGTACCAATTCGTTATCTATCGATTGATAATATTGTTAAACTAATACTAATAGTAGCAGAGACCAACTAACAGAAGATACTGCTGTGACTCTCACCACTCTCTATTACGTGCATTGTTGCCTAACCTCACGCTATTGCTATTTGGGTGATTATTGGAGTTACCAAAACGTTTAAATGGGGTTGAGTTGTTATACTTGTCATAACGCATATAGTTTTCGTGTAAATTGCAAAATGCTTAAATGGTAAATTTTTTTACTATTCCTCGTATCTGTTTAACTGAAGGATTTACATATTTTTGTGAATATATTCTACAAGCACATGTTTAAAAAGTTTTCAACTACGCTAAGAGAAATATTCCACCTCGTTTACCCTCGTTTACTAGTTTATAAAACTTGTAAACACTTCCAATAACTAGTAAAATATAAATATATTTCCAAAGTACATTAATCCTCATGAGAATTAGTTGGAAAGCTCAAACTTCTTACAGTACAAATCAATACGATTTATTGTTTTACAATAAGCAGTCTACAGCATACGACTAATTCTCAGGAGGATTACGTACTGCTGCAATGGGGTCTGTGGCAAAGTTCGCTGTTGTCATTAAAACTAGATCACAAGAAGGTACGCCCCTTAGCGGATCAAACTTGGCTCTCCATAAACGACCGAGGGAATTGACCTTAATTTCGACATGTGCTACGAGCAGTCATCTCTTCTGACCCTAACCAGAGAGTATAATCGAAGGGTTATGCTTGTTGGGAGCCCACTTACTTATTTGAAATTCCTGTCAGCCCTAAAAGACGGCCAGGACCGTTAGCAGCGCCGGACTCAGACCGTATATGCTCGTTGGAATATAAATATGGAGAATGGAGCACTGCCTGCCTTTATTTTTATGATTAAGAGAAAGGGCGAGGGTGATTTGGTTCATGTAAGGATGTGGCAATCTGTGAATGTGGAATGGGTCAACCGAGAAACGTACCTATCTGATGACTGAGGCTTATAATTCTTCGTAATATTCCATGTATGTCGTCGGCGGGGGAAGTGCAAGCTCGAATAGGATACGTCGAAGAGCGGTTGCAGTCAATCGCCCTAAATAATTCAGAATTGGGAAGAGTGTTACATATTATGCCATATGATCTGAACAGCTGTTATTTTGTGTTGTTATGTCTGTTATGTTGGAACAGAACACTATGTATAAAACATTTTAAAAGTGAAACTCACAAATATTTAAAAAGTAGCTAAAGACCTTCTGCTGAATTTCTTTACAATTTAATTTTTGTGTTGAGTGCTTGTAATATATCATTTAATATAATTGAAGAAAATTCACCAACCAACCAAGAACCAACCTCGTCAACAAAGTGCAGTATATATCTGAAGTGCTTGATAGAGGTAGTCAAGTAGACGTAATATACACCGATTTTTCTAAGGCTTTTGATCGGCTTAACCATGATCTTTTAATTAAGAAGCTGTATTTAACGGGTGTATCTGATTCTCTCTTGACTTCGTTTCGCTATTATTTTACAAATAGTTTCCAATGCGTTCAGTACCGGGGCTTTCAATCAAGTAATTTTTCGCAATTGTCAGGTGTTCCACAGGGATCGATTCTGGACCTTTATTTTTCATTATATTTATCAATGATTTGACTGATTTGTTCGATGTTAATTATTTCATGTATGCTGATGATCTTAAGTTATTTATTACTCTAAATTACGGAACAACTTATCTGTATTAGATCGTTGGTGTGAAGATAATTACCTACCGTTGAACATCAGTAAATGTAATATGTAATATGTAATAATGTCTTATAGTCGTCGGAAAAATGTTCAAGGTTTTGATTACATCAGGCACAACACTATTTTAAATAGAGTCACGCAATTCAAAGATCTAGGTGTTACATTTTGTGATAATTTATCATTTGACACACATATTCATTCAGTAACCGAAACGGCATTTAAAAGTCTGGGTTTTGTCTTTCGCAATTCCAAGGGTTTTCGAAATGTAGCCACATTTAATACGCTCTTTAATTGTTTTGTTCGATGCAAGTTGGAATACGCCTCCATTGTCTGGAGTCCAATTTATGACATTCATATCACACAAGTAGAAAAAGTGCAGCGGAGATACTTAAAGACATTACATTTCATCAACTTTGGCACCTATCCGGTTCGTGGTATTCCGCAAGACATTTTGTTATCCACATTCAACTTAACTAGCTTACAACGTCGGCGCATTATGTACTCTCTAATCTTTTTGCATAAAATTATCAATAATTCTCTGAATGCACCTTCTCTGCTGTCTCGAATTTTATATCGTGTTCCTCGACTCAATTCTAGATCTAATTCAGTGCTGCAATTGCCAACACCCGGTACAAACATTCTCATAGCCTCCCCTCTTTATCAAATTACTGTTAACTATCAAATGTATGAAGATCGACTTGATATACTTTTTCATTCAACTGAATATATTAAAAATTTATTTACATAGTCGTCTGTATATTGTATTGATGATATATCTTTGTATTTCTTATTTGTTGTTTTTTGTATTTTTACTCATGTTGTCTATTTTATGATTTTATATTATGTATTTTTAATGATGTTTTTCAAACCTTGTTCTGTAACTGGGATTCGTCCCGTTGGACTCTACTCTACTCTACTCTACTCTAAAATAAATAAATAAATAAAATATACTAATTCCTCAGTTCTACAAAGAATATTAAAAGCGTGGAAATTATCATCTCTGAGACTAATATCCCGAATATGTATTCAATAAACTTGTTGTTACGTTTGTTGTATGATTTTGAGTAAGTTTAATACGTATAAAAATCAGTTTATACAATAACCAATTCCTAACTTACACAAAAATGATTACTATTTCCCAACAACATGCTTCAAAAGGTGCCACCAATTCTTTTCAAACGCGTGGGACTTTTTTAACTGAACTCGAGTGTCTAAAATGAAGCTGCCTTCAAAATTTCACCACCCTCAAGTCCGGCACTTATCTGTAGGCTGCTTCCCAGTCTCAATTACATACAAAGGGTTCAAAATCGTAATGTAACACGACATGAGATCCATTTCCCTCTCTAAATTCTACGCTTCGCATGTGTTACCTACCTAACAAAGTGATAATGAGGTTGCTCAAAGGACTTAAAGTTTTAATATAGTTAGGGAGGTATTGATTTGCGAGTAAGCTGGTAGCTAATTCTGTTTATACTCTGGTAGTTCACAAAAGGGAAGTTCAAGAGAAGAAATTATGCGACGTGAACGTTTGAGAAGGTATCCGTCAAGAAATCATTATCGCTTTCACTTTTACTTCAACAAATCAGAGGAGATGGGTGATCTTTGTGATTTTTAAAAATACATTACTTTATATCAGCCATGTTTTAACATTGGAAATGTTGAGGACCAAGTTGGGACTTTTTCAAGGTCCAAAGATTTCAAGGAGCGGACAAAACCTAAGCGCTTCGATTGGTATAAATATTTTTTTGGTAGTACCTACACTTAGATATTACAAAAAAAATTACGTAAAATTAAAACTCAAAATTATGCATGACAAACTTCGACAAAAGTTTGGGTTGATATCTGTAACAGTTTTCTAATTGAAAATGGCTCGTGTTTATTAGAGTGAACTATTACTGCGCGCTCATGATTATAGCGCGATCACTGATGCCTCTACACAGTAAAAAAATCCGACTGATTTTAACACTGAATCCACACTCATCAGTGTGTATTGTACAGAGTGAGTTTTATGTATGGAACGCCTCAATTATCTCGGAAACAGCTTGCCCGATTTTTATGAATTTTGGTTTATAAGGGTTTTGTAATATGGCCGATATTATTGTGGCATTTACATTGTTGTCAGATTTTTCGTTTTTCCGGAAATATACTGAAATTTGTTATTTCAAATGGATCACCCTATATATTTTTTTGTTTTTGAAATCTCTAAGAAATTTAGAATATTTTTCATGTAATGTTCCCTATACCTAATTGCCATAATTTCGTAGTTACAGCTACATTTGCAATATCTCCGCCGAAGTTAAAATATTACATCAGGGCGGCTATGTCTGCGACAAAAACAATTTTGACGTTTTAATAAACTATTATTGTTGGTGTTTATTGAAAGTTACAATGGACCGTTTACCTGAGAAAGAACGAATTGAGATTTTAATGATATTAGGATATGGTGATGTGCGTAGAAGTCAACAGGAAACGTGTAATATCTTTAATAATTTATATCCTAATAGAAATCCCATAGGATCTTTTTTGAAAACACAAAGTAAAGGCGGTTACAGCTGATGCTCAAAATGTTGTCCGTTTACTTCCACACAAGAAGCCATGCGATGTTTAAAACTTTGCAGTACATTTTGTAACATTCCTGACTGCTCAATTCTTCTTATCTCTGTGGTAATCCTATCTTTTAATTCTTGAATATTGGCAGGTTTGGTTTTATAAACAATATTTTTTAAGTGACCCCACAGGAAATAGTCTAAAGGATTCATGTCGGGTGATCGCGGGGGCCATTCGATAAAACCACGCCTTCCAATCCATCTTCTGGGAAACACATCGTTTAGGTATTGCCTCACGTCACGCGCATAGTGAGGTGGAGCTCCATCTTGTTGCACCCAAATATTGTTATTTGGGACATTGTTATTGTCTGAAAGTTTCAAACAATAAAATTTCTAAATTAACAGGCAATTGAGAATATTTACTTAGATTTGGAAATAACCGAGCCAACTCAGGTATAATATTATTCTGTAATAAATTTAAATTACGCCGGACCATTTAAGTTTCCTTCAATGAAAAAAGGACCAATTATTTTGTCGCCTATTATTCCAGCCCATACATTAATCTTTTGTGGAAATTGGGTGTGGGATTCTCTCATCCAACGAGGATTGTTACGTGACCAGTATCTGCAATTATGCCGATTTACGTTTCCATCAATACAAAAAGTGACCTCATCGGAAAACATAACATTATTTAAAAAATTTGGATTATTTTGATCGTATCATTTTTCCATCATTGTGTCGGCAAACTCTTCACGTCTATCGTAATCATCATCTGACAACTCTTGAACCAATCTTACTTTGTAAGGATGGAATTTATTGGCATGTAAAATTTTTATTATGGATGTTTGAGAAATATCAACTTCCCTGGATATTTGTCTAGTACTCAAGTGTGGATCTTCTTCTAACATAACACAAACATCTAAAGATTTGTCTTCAGTTGTTGCAGTTTTTATACGCCCTGATTTCGGTAAATCTTTTATGGCTCCAGTTTGGTTAAACTTCTTTAACAACTTACTCACAGTAGATCTTGTTATGGGATTTCTATTAGGATATAAATTATTAAAGATATTACACGTTTCTTGTTGACTTCTACGCACATCACCATATCCTAATATCATTAAAATCTCAATTCGTTCTTTCTCAGATAAACGGTCCATTGTAACTTTCAATAAACACCAACAATAATAGTTTATTAAAACGTCAAAATTGTTTTTGTCGCAGACATAGCCGCCCTGATGTAATATTTTAACTTCGGCGGTGATATTGCAAATGTAGCTGTAACTCCGAAATTATGGCAATTAGGTATAGGGAACATTACATGAAAAATATTCTAAGTTTCTTAGAGATTTCAAAAACAAAAAAATATATAGGGTGATCCATTTGAAATAACAAATTTCAGTATATTTCCGGAAAAACGAAAGATCTGACAACAATGTAAATGCCACAATAATATCGGCCATATTACAAAATCCTTATAAACCAAAATTCATAAAAATCGGGCAAGCCGTTTCCGAGATAATTGAGGCGTTCCATACATAAAACTCACTCTGTATAGTACACACTAGGCAGTGTTAGACATATCGGTGTATTATTACATTGCATAAAAGTAATTTAACACAGTATATTTTACAAGGTAATGTGTAATAGTTAATTATTTACCGTGTAATTATTTCGTATTTATGGCGGATTAATTCATTTTTAACACAGAGATTTATAAATTTTACTACAATTTATGTGTACTTCTACAAACTTGGCGGGTATATCGTTCGTGTAATATGAGTTCTAAAGGTTTAGTTATTACACTACCCAGTTCGTGTTAAAAATAACACTGCAGCAAATTACGATTACCATTTAGTAATTTTACCATTTGTCTTTTCTTACTGTGTATAGATTTTAGTCCACTAATGTTGATTATAAATACCAAAGCGTTAGATCGGCGTGTGGCGTGAAGAGTAGTGGGGAGTGTTCAGTTGTTCTAATACCGTACTCGCTTAATGGAGTAGCGTTTAATTTGATAGGACGATCGGTGCGCTTATAATTATGTTTCATATATGGTGATATCATTTCCAATGTCTCCGATGGTTGTAAGGATTTTGAAATCCGTGATTCTATATTTAATTGTTATGGCTGTACCATAACATTTTAGATAATAGACAGAAAATTGTAATTCAATAATAACATTTCAATTTGTTTCAAGTATTCATAGGAACAACTTCAGGCCAATTTGGCTGAAAGATAAATTTCTCTACCTAACTTATTTTATAACGAATACAGTATTCATAATTCATTTGGATAGAGTTTCTTATCCAAGCAGAAATCATTCTAATAAAATGAGTAACAAAATAGTTTTAAATACTTAATTGTAAAGCAGTAATAATCATGCTTAGCCTTAACTTATGAATAGCTTCAGATATTGTTGCATTGAAATTTGGTAGACGTAAACAATAGTAAAATGTATATATTTTGCCGTTGTCCGTTTGATATTTGACAGATTGTCGCCATTTTGTATATTTTCTTATGGAAAAAGATGTTAGTAGTGGTGAGAAACACGCCCTCTTTGGGTCTTTGGGTCTATCTAAATGATAATCAAAATTTAAAATAACCAATTAGTTGGTGGTTTGCCATGCGACCAATATCTCATAGTTATTTTTAGTATTAGCGCATTCGCCATAATTTCAAATATCACAAAATTGAAGCAGTTAGTCAGTTTACCCGTCTAAAGGTCGTCGTAGATACTCAATTTTAAATATAAACTTACTTCTATTGGTATCATGCAAAATGCAAAACTGAATGTTTCTTTGGAAAATATGCCTCTTTTAATCAATTGGTAGTGAAATAGACGTCAAAACTTTTGATTAGACTTCTTGATGAATGTCAATTTTGATGGCACAGAGTATAGACATAGACATTTTCGTTCGTCAATCATTTCATTCGACTATATTCTTTTTTACACTTTGTACACAGCACATCCCTTTCAAAAAACTACTAAAATTTTAAAAGTCCTCTAAAAGTAATTTAAAAATTTAACACGAAAATCTAATCTAAGTGGTTATCAAAATTTAAAATAACGAATTAGTTGGTGATGTGCCTTCTGGAACCTTTCTGATAATTATTGTCAAATTGACAGACAGATAACGACTTTTTTCATCGGTTTCACAACCTATGACACTCTGGCAGGCACATAATAAGCGCGAAACCGGTCAGTGTCTGGTGGTTGGTCTCGATGAAAGATGTGGTGACGACTATGGAGATGCCGCAGGAATGCAATGCCAGTCGGTGCACAATGCACGATTTTGAGAACATTTCATTCAGCCATTGAAAATGGCAGCTAATGCAATTTTCCGAAAAATTTGTATATCATTTTTATTTATATATCAAAAACAATAATAAATACGAAAATTTAGAAATATGTTTATTAACAAAAACAACAGAAAAGCCAGGACGACAAACTGTTACTTGAATATTTTAAAAATACACATATACCTGTAAATGATTTTACACATACACATTTTTCGGAAAATAAAACGGAAATTGAATTTGCTGCCATTTGCAATCGTTAGATAAAGTCAGCCTAAAAACACCTTCAAAATAAGTGTCAAAAGACCACCCTTTCCATAAGAAAAAGATATTCAAACTGACAATAACCTGTCATTTTGACAGTTAAAGATGTCATTTTACTGTAAAAAATAAACATTCTACAGTTGTTTACATCTACCAAATTTCAATGGAATATATCGTATTTTTGTCAGAAAGTAGGAAAATAGGATTCGATGTCAAGTTATCCAGTTCTTGATCCTGTCTCCATCGTAATTGGGTCAAAAGTTAGAAGTTAGAAGAAAAGTTAGGAAGCTAATTTTGTCCGCATTGTACAACTGCCAATATTCGACTGGTTCAATGTCAATAACTCCTCGCACCCATAGCTTAATGCCCTTTTTTTGTAACACTGCAGACCTTCTAGCGTTTTAAACGTTGTAACTAGATTAAATACGTCTCAAATACAATATCTATCAATGATTTTCACACAGAATTTTAAGTAGTTTTTATTAGGTAGGAACTGGTTAATTTCGTCGATTCGAAAACTTCGTCGATATCGAAACTTCAGGTAGGGGAAATCAGTCAAGTATGTGGAAGTTCATTGATACTGGTAGCGTCTTCTCGCGATTTTTCAGTGTATCGAAGGTATAAAAATTATAGGATAAGGGTAGTAGAGGTTTAAAAGAATATGCGGAGAGTACTGTCCCACGTTATTTCTCCTCTACTACCCTACACTGTAAAGCAGAAAATTCTCTTTGCGGGCAAAGGCTTTCATTGCACTAAACTTAAAATACTAAACAGAATACTGAATATTTTTAGTTACGCTCTCAGAAAACCCTGAATTTATTAAACAAAATTGGCGTCTACTCTGAGAAAAGGCTTCAATAGCCTTTTCTCAGAGATAAATAGGTTCTTGAGAACTCTCTTGAACTGAGGTTCAGTTCAATGAGAACTTTTTAGGTACCACCAATTATATTATTTATTTGTATTCGGCAAAAAAAAGTTTTAAATAATTTATATTAATGTGGCAATTATTTCAATGGTAATATTATATATTTAATATTAGTTAATACATTGAATTGGTGAGAAGAAAAATGTTTAATCTACCAAATTAAATATCAAAATTTTTGCAAACAGATATTAGGGTAAACTATTTAAAACTTTAATTTTGCAAAATAAAACTAGTAGGTGTTTATAGTTAACAAATATTTAATATTGAAACGCAAGCCTTTACATTCAACAAATTATTACATTTATTTATTTTATTTTAACGCATTTCATAGAAATTGGGAAAAATATTACTTTTAGAAAAGTAATATTAAAAATATATTAATATGGGATAAAAATGTATTAATATAATAATTATGCATATAACTTGTAATAATTGCAGAAAATGCATAAGTATAAAACTGTTCACTCAGCTTCAATATAATTTGAATATTCTGTATGCACTATCTTTCAGATATTGATACATACGAGTAAACATGTATCTAAATATCTACAATAATAATAAAAAAAAACAAATATTGTTAAAAAAAATATGTTTTGGAAGGAGCCATTATAAGAGTTCACAATATTATCAAAATTTAAAATAACCAATTAGTTGGTGATGTGCCTTATGGAACCTTTCTGATAATTATTGTCAAATTGACAGACATATAACGACTATTTTCATCGGTTTCACAACCTATGACACTCTGACAAGCACATAATAAGCGCGAAACCGGTCAGTGTCTGGTGGTTGGTCTCGATGAAAGATGTGGTGACGACTATGGAGATGCCGCAGGAATGCAATCCCAGTCGGTGCACAATGCACGATTTTCAGAACATTTCATTCAGCCATTGAAAATAGCAGATAATGCAATTTTCCGAAAAAAATGCATAAGTATAAAACTTTTCACTCAGCTTCAATATAATTTGAATATTCTGTATGCACTATCTTTCAGATATTGATACATACGAGTAAAAGTGTTTGTTTATTGTTTGTGTGTATGTATAATATGTATATAATATCTGTTTATATGTTTATCCCGTTGGTTTTCTGTACCCGTACTGTCATTTACAATATTTTCATTTTGTTAGGTTTAAGTAATGTTAATATTTGTATGCTTCAACCTTGTCCTGTAATTGGGTTTTTCCCGTTGGGCATTGTAACTAAATAAATAAAAGTGTATCTAAGTATCTACAATAATAATAAAAAAACAGATATTGTTAAAAAAATATGTTTTGGAAGGAGCCATTATAAGAGTTCACAATATTTATAATAAAATCTGTTATTATAATTATAATTATATACTGACTGAAATAAGGAAAAATTATTTTTTTTTTGAGTATAAAAGGATATTATGTAAGTACTTCGTTTTATAAATTATTTTAGTAGACCATTAATTGGGTTAGCAAAAAACATTTAACTATATTAATGTTAAGTTATTGATACATATTTATATATTTCGAAATAAATAAACAATTTCTGAAGAAGCCAACTCCGTAGTTACTTTAGAACTACGTCTGGAACTTGAGGTTTTCCAACCTAATTGCGATTATAACTAAGCTATAATACTTTATTGGATATAACAATATATAAATGCAATATACAATTATTACATACATACAATTAGTTTATTATAATAAAGTTCCCCGAACGGCTAATTGCACTTACTTTACTTGCAAACAAACAAAACACAAACGTTCTTCTACTCACATGGACACCCTACAAAAATGGCCGTGCCATGGCCAGGCCCAACAAGTTTGTTGTACGCGCAAACGCTTTCCGCGTGAACTTAATTAACCTACCGTTGACAACACTTTGCGTCAATTCGTGACGAATATTAATTGAAGCTTAATACTTACATACGATTAGAAATGAACCCTGTACCACGTACCTGCAACAAAATAAAATATTATTAATCCACTTTTTATATTACTAGATCACAATTTATTAGGTATTCATCTAAAATGACAACTATAACTAATGAGGGAAAGAATTGAATGAGTTTGCAATAATTATATGTCCCATCAATTAAAATAAAAGTTAACACATAACGCTTAAACAAATTATTGGTATCGTACTAGATTTATGTCTGTTTAACTCAATTATTTATATAATAATAATATTTCTGAATGAGATACCATGTATATTTTCTTTATTTAGATAGAGTTTGTAGTTAGCAGTATTTGTTAAAATTGTTTAAAGCCTTTATTTACAAATTACACTATTTTTAGTAATTAGATATAACTTTAACGCACAGTAATAAACAATTTATATTGATATACGTATTATTTTGTCATTGTTCCCTTTTGTTGTCATTACTTTCCCTTAAAAGGATACGTCGCTGATATTACTGAAAAAAATTTAAAGACAGAACTGTAGGGATTCAAGTTCTGTAGCTCTAGATGTGGGTGACCCTAATGACTCTGGTTATACCTTTGTTCCTTATAAAATAATAACATCCATATCCCCTTCTAGGGGTTGGTAGCTTATTGTAATTCAGTTTAGAGTATTCAGGAAATTGTGCAAATATCTTGGGATAGAAATCGACATATATGATAATAGGCATTGTACAGTCCCCTACATTTCGATTCATATATGAACGGTTTGTAGTTTACTCGCCTTGAATACATGTATTTTAGAAATTCATTAATGACCCGAACCCTACTCCTAAAATAATTTATGTAAATTGTGTTTGGACACAGCATTCTGTAGGTAGTAAAATACATCGTAACGCATAATGACTGGAAGAAATTAGGGTTTTGAACGTTAGTTAATCTGCTTTCCAACTAATGACGGAATGGTTAATATTTTCTGGCCCTATGCAGAGCTTTTTGAATAATTGTGGTTAATATTTCTACGAAATCACCTAGCAGTTGAAAATGGTGACTGTTTGTATATTTACACTAATAATCTAGGAATATTTAAAAGTTAACAATTTCACGATGCATCTACTACGTTAAATTCAACATGTCCGAAAGAACTCATTGAAACGTTTAGCAGTAAAATAGTTTTATCTTATAATAATAATAATAATAATAATAATAATAATAATAATAATAATAATAATAATAATAATAATAATAATAATAATAATAATAATAATAATAATAATAATAATAATAATAATAATAATAATAATAATAATAACAAAATATCAATCTCTCATTATAATCATAAGGATTAGCTCGATAGTCCGAGACTTGTGTTGAAGAGGATGTGGCATATTATTATTCTGTAGACTGCAATAATTGCACCTCAGGGACGTTACGTTGGAAAACCCTAGCCACCATTCAGTGCTGGAAGGAGAGAAACTGGGAAAACTTCATTAGTTAGGGACTCACTATAATACATTTGGACTTATTATAATACAATTGGACTTATTATAATACATTCTGAGTCTGCGATTGTCTTAGTAACACTTGCATAATTCCAAATGCATTTGGAGAAGTGACAGCAAGATGTTGATTCCAAAAGAGGTCTATAAAATTTATTCAACAATTTTTAGCAACTTATTTGAAGTTCCCCTATTCATTTTTCGTGCCATCGTTGCAAATCGGGAACCTATATTCTATTTCATATATCAGATTGGACCTCTAAAGTTTACGGGCTACAAAAGATCATTAAAATAAAAAAACTACATAAACTAACTATTCTATAAAATAGCATTCAACAGTTTTTTCGGTTCTGTTTTAACGTATTTTCTTCTGTACAGTGTGTCTCATTTTCATTGTTATCACTAGATAATATTGTTCTGTAACTCGAAAACCGTAAGCGCTATTAAAAAACTAAGTACGCCACTGGATTTTACGCTAAAGAATCTATGAAGTGCATCATAAAAGAATTGAATATTTACTAATTAAAAAAGATGTGATAAAGGCTGCGAAACAGCTAAAGCTCAGTTTTTGGCCAAAACTTCATACCTTCACACCCTATTTTTCTCAAAAATAATAAAAGCTATCGAAAACGTTATACCTCTATATCTAATAATAACCGAGATACCTCATAGAGACATCGAAAATGGGATACCGAGTACATATCTCAAATATTTTTACTGATACGCTCATCTATTTATCTATCAAAACCTTCACCAGTCTACTCATGCAAGAAAGCATTATCCAAATATTAGAAAAAATACAGGATGGTTCATATAAAAAACATAAAAAACGAATATAAAGCTTTTATTTATATTTTGAAAACGCAGTGAACAATTAGTTTAGTAGTAAATACCATAAAATCAGGAAAATCAATTACACCACTTTGTTAGTTTATCCTACTTTAGAATAACCTTTACTCATCACTCCACTCATTCATTATTACTTTTATAAAGTAATAATGAACGAATGAAGTAATGAGTAAAGTTTGTTATAAAGTAAGATAATAATATCAATAATACTATTAATAATAATAATAATAATAATAATAATAATAATAATAATAATAATAAAGTAGTGTAATTTGAAAAGTTAACATTGATTAATTAAATTAACAATCACAAAGAGATAGATTTGGTCGCGATTTGAACAATTAATATACCTAAGGAATAAAATAATAATATAATAAAGATATACGTGAAGTGCCTACTATTTAGTCCAATATGAACGTTACGTTCTTAGGATCTAAAGAAGTGCAAAATAAGACCAATAGCGAGTTATGAGTAGAACTGCAGTTCTACACCAAATAGAAGAAATAAGAATGCTTCTGACATCTCTAATCTAATATATTGATGATGACTTCCTCCACAGCTACTTTGATAGCTTTTCCAATTTCCGGCCTCTTTAAGTACCTTATGGAACTTAAAATTTCATTTTGAATCGGTATATTTAACCATTAAAACCATACATGATTCACTTTTGACATTTAATTATATCTAAAGTATAGGTATTATGTTTCTATTTTAATACGAAATACCTAATTTCTGTAGACGAATCTATTTAATTATATGGAAGGGGATCAATCGAACAAAACATGCGGTACTTTTTTCATCCCTGTCGGTAATCATTAATGTTTTACCTTGAAAATAAAAAATATCCCTTGAGAATTCTAAGTCGCCGGCACGTGGCTATAATAATATTCACAAATGATTAATTATACATACCGTTCTTCAACGGATCGTTTATAGCGGATTAATAATGTAAGGGTTTATTATTAAGTAACGATATCCTCTGATCTCTCTCTCTTTAATATTACGGGGTTAATAAAAATGCGTGAGAGATGGAAACTTATAATATAGCCTAAGTTTTCTACTAAAATGTGACTCATTATACGACTCATTACACCTAATACTCTGCAATCAGAAAGTATTACATGTAAAACTTCTGGTTCAAATTTAAGGAGAAACTTTTTCTTGTATCCCAAATTTTCTCCCTCTTCATGCATGTGGTGACTAGACAGATATAATACTATAAGCACCAAACATAAATGATTGGTACAAGTGAAGCAACTTTTTGTCCACACAAAGCATTTGGGAGCCAATTTTTGTGGAAATTAAACACTTACGTACGGATTCATCAACGAGGCGTAACGTTAGTCCGACTAGCGAAGGTTACGCGAAAAATTTGCGCCTTTGTTGCGCGTGTTAAAATAAAAGGTGTAGTCGGGGGTGCAAAGTTGGTTAGTCCGACTAACGCCTTACGCCTCTTTCATGAATCCGGTGTTAGAATTGACACCAGATACAAAACTTTATCGAAAATATTAAGTACTATAATATTTAGGAATAAGTAAATTTCTTTTCATAATGCGTTAGGAATACCATACTATACAAACTACGTTAAAAGACCAAAAAACTGATCACCTTCAGGTCTAATAGATATAACTGAATCAGTGACAATAATAATAATAATAATAATAATAATAATAATAATAATAATAATAATAATAATAATAATAATAATAATAATAGTAATACTAATAATAATGATGAGGCTAATGACCGGAGCCGTCGATGCCAAAATAATAATAATAATCGGTTGTGGGGAATGAGAAGTGCCGAATTTATTGGAATTATTCATTTTCTACGCTCAGGTAGATTCGGGCCAATTAGCCTGATATAGTCCTCCTCGACCACCAGCTTAAGACAATGTTTTTCATCGAGTTCTCGGCTCCCGCCGAGACCAACATTGTCTTGAAAGAGGAGGGGAAACGGACGAAATATTGAGACCTTCTCTTCGAACTCCGCAGACTCCATCTAGAACATGCTGTGAAGCTTGTGGTACTGAAAATAGTAGCCCTCGATGGAGCAAGAGAAACACTGCTTTCAAAACTAAAGATCATACCGGCATGCTGAAATTCGGCAGATCTTCTAGCCGAAAGAATGCAGAAGGCGGTCATTCTGGGCTCATTACGTCTACTCAGGGCACAGTAGTTGCTCACCCCACGGACGTAGGAAATAGCTACTGTTAATCACCAGCGGCCGGCCCTGAGAATCGGAGCCAGGATACCCCTCATTCTAATCGCAAGAATTAACCTGAAAGCCGGAGACTTGTGTATGAGAGGGGGCGGCACATCATAGTTGTGTGGACTGCAATGCAAATTATTAAAAAATAACACCACAGGAGCTACAGATGAAGGGGGCTAAGGCAAAGGACCATGTATACAGACATTATTTTAGTTCTCTTTGATATTAATTCTCTTCGTATATTATAAAAATTCTACATCACTAGCAGAATCAATAATGGTATATGTACAGCACTGTAGCACTAAATAGCACTAAAATAGTACTGCGGGGTGCAGTAAATAAATAAATAACTAAATAGATAGATAAATAAATAAATAAATAAACATGTTTCAATTTGTACGGTTATATTGGATATTACTCCATTTTATGTAAACTTAAACCTTCTCGATAAAATTTGAGAGGTAACAGGTAAATGCTTTCTTGCATGTCGCATATCTACGTCATTGCAAATTCAGATTTAGGTTGGCATGTGGTAAGGCAATTTATCGGTAAAGCACCCCGTTCTGTCATTGTTTTCCAATAAAATATGTGTCTTTTTAATATTATGCCATCCTAACAGGCAATAGTCGAATTACTTCTGTGTTTTTTTCGTGCTTTACATTAAATTTTATCTGCAGTGATTCTATAAAGATAAAAATAAATGTGGGGATATAAATCCTACATAACTTCATAAATATCCACTTCCGTGAGCAAAAGCTTGGAAATATAAAAATTATCGCAACCAGGAATTATGATCGGCTTAATAAACTTGAATTCGTGAAGTAATGTGGGGCAGTTTTTGATAACATCTTGTTTTTGGAATTTAGCATGCAGTTTATTACATAAAAAAGTTGCCTATTATAGAAGGTAGGTAGTTACGTTGAGAGGTTATATGCATTTTTTAGATGTTGTTGGAATACACAGAATATGCAGTTACCAGTTTATATCTATAAACGAGTATAAAACAAAAACATATTCAATGCATTTTCAAGCCCAAAGTCCATATAATGTATATGGTGAAGTGACTCATTTATACAGGGTGTAAAAAATAGGATACCGGACTTCGAGGTGTGATATACTACATCCTAAAATAAAAATAAATATTCCTATTAACATATGCCTTAAAATGGTTCGTAAACGAGTTACAGAAGTTTAAACGGTGGATAAAAGGAATGGTTCGTGTTCATTTTATAAAATCTTTGAGTACAAAAAGTATCTGTACGTATACAAAACAGTCAATTGAATTCGCATAAAAACAATTGACTGAAACTGTCAAACTCAGATACGCCACCTGTGATACGAACAATGTTCGTATGTGCATTGCAAACTTTAAACGCAAATATTTCGAAACCCGTTTCTGTAGCTAGTTAAACGAAAAGTACCTTTTTACATAAAAAGTCGTAATTTTTTATATCTAAAATGTAAAAATTACTGAATTCAATTAGATAAAAAAGTTTTGTGAAAAACAACTACCCGCCCTTATGAAAACTACCCTTTAAGAAGGGTAGTTTTCTGGTTCTTTTTACTATCACCATTGGCTTTGACATAAAAATTTATACCAGAATACCAAATTTAAACAAAAAAATGGTTTGCGACTTCCTAAAAATAAATAGAACCATTCTTTTTATCCACCCTTTAAAGGACTGTAATTCCCTTAGGAGCCAGGACTGTAAGGACCATTACAGTTCTTATAGAAGGACTGTAACCCTTAGGGCTTATGTTCATAGGAACTTTTATTTTTAAATGTAGTATTATCCCCGAAGTCCGGTACACTATTTGTTTACACCCTGTATAACAAACACATTATCAAATTGGATTGTAGGCGAGATATGACGGTTGAAAAGATATCTGCGAGTGCCAAGAATTACAAGAATTAATAGTCTATTCTATTTTAACATTCCAAAAACTGATTGTCTGAAAAATTCGACGTTCCACAGAATTTGTCATAAATATAATGACAACTATTAGCATCTGAACAGATGCTAATATTTTTAATTTATTATGGTTATTTTTTAGGAACATTTTAAAAACTATTTTATTGCTTGTAATTGTTAAAAGTTAATTATCGTTTTTTACTATTTAGATTTACTTTTACTGTTCTAACTTTTACATGCATGATCATTTTATAGTGCCAGTGTTCTTATACTATTTCTACTGACATGTCAAAGACGCCTGAATAGACAGAATTAACTACCATCTACTTTAATTATTTAAATAGGTATATTAAAGTCTTATATAATCTTAAGAAATCAAGCTAGTAGCAAAAAGTAAATGGAATCTAGTTGCTCCAATAATTGGATTTTACTGTATCTATGGGAAACAATAGAGTTGTCGTGTCAACTTCTGATACAAGTGTCAAGCGTAATCATTGCGACTTAGAGAATTGTTCTCAAAACAAAACTCAGGTAAACGTAAAATCAAACGATTTAAATGTTAATAACATGGGTCTACAAACAAGAATTGGTTTCGTACAATATTATTACAAATGCGGCAGAAATTATACTGATGGATTACGAAGATTTAGCACGAAAATGGATTTGAGAGCAGGGCCCTGTTAAATGAAACCGTATCGTAGTTTGATTAACAAATTTGTAAGATCATGATCTCTAACTGACCTACCGAGATCAGGAAGGAATAGTGATGTCCAAGTTGTAAAAGTTCTTCGGGAAAATCAAAACATAGCCAACACAAATCTGTTAACAATCAGTAGGGGGAATTCGATATGAAAACGATTGTAAATGCCATACACCATGGTTTGGAAAATTTTACGCAAAATCCTAAAAATGTATCCCTATAAACTTAATCTACTGTTTGTATTAAATTATGCAGATTTTCCGATCAGGTATGATTTCTCTTTAAAAATATTGGCTCAGATGGAAATTGAACCCAAATGGTTATCCCGTATTTTATGGACGGATGAGACCTATTTCTCTCTAAATGGTTGAGTCAATACTCAAAACTGTTGAATATGGTTAACAGATAATCTACATGAAATCGTTCAAAAAGGTCTTCATGACAAGAAAGTCACGCTTTGGTGCGATTTCATATATATTTTTATCATTGGACCATACTTTTTTGAGGAGATACAGAATGGAGAGGAAAATGTTACTGGTGAACGATACCTGTTTATGTTATGACATTATGCCATTCCACGAATACAAAACGAGCACGAAGAAATTGAAAACATAATTTTTATGCAAGATGGAACACCCCCGCATATTTACCGATCAGTTAAAGAATTTTTAACTGATGTTTTTCAAAATCGTGTTATAAGCAGACATTTTGTAAATTCATGTCTCCAAGACCGCCTGATCTTAACCCACTCGATTACTGGGTGTGGGGTTGTTTGGACGACATATTGAACCCCACTTTAACGACTTAGCGTTAACCACTGTTGGACATAAGAAATTCCACTATCTCATTGTTAACTTAATTTGTTAAAAATACATAAAAAGCTGAAATATATCCCTTACTTTATGACAACCTTGTATAACTTCTCATTTATCTGTGATTAATTCATTCCATTTATCTCTTCTCATTTCATCTATGTCTTTAGTTGACTGGAACACAAATGTCCAACTCGCACCAGTCCAGTGCCTATTTATCAGGAAATATTACTGACGAATTATTTCAAGTTTATCTTCGGCGTGCAGATGAAACAAAAAGATTTTAAATCCATTCAGAATTTACGGCTACTATATTATATGCTTGTAAATATCCACGTCCCTTTATTCTAACAATGCCAAATCAACTTCTGCAGTTTTATAAGCACAAATATTTTCATTCAATTTGCTGCATACCAAACTACCTTCGTTTCAGTAACATTCTAGGATTTACATGTTTATTAATATTCCCTTACTCTGTTAGTTCACAAAGCCTCATCAGTAAGACATTTCTCTACGCTGCTACATTATCCCTGTTAAATATTTGAAACAATGCGTATATGTTGTATACACAATACGGCTGAAAACTTGAGGAAGTCTTGAAAAGGACAAATACGGAGCCTAATTAGGATTAATATAGTACATGCAACGACCTACATGTCGGGTTTTGTCTTAGACTACGTTAGAAATTTGATTTATGATATTTGCATGTGTACACAAACACGGAATCTACAACTTGATGAATACGCTCACAATACATATATAAGAAAACTCACAGAGCAACACCATATAATTTTCTGGGGTAGATTTAAAATGCTATAAGCATCAGTATACCGAGTGTCCCACGGTGACGGTCCATTAGAAGTATCTGGAGAACCAATTAAGTTAATAATTTGAAATTTGAGATGAAGTCAAAGTGGACCATGATCTACTTGGTGAAAATATTTTGCAGTGTCTACCACTTTCGGTTATACCGGAAGTCGAGATTAACTTCGTTATTTTAGATAGGACACCCTATATATTATTTTATTTCTGAATTCTACGTGAAATTCTAAACACATTTCATGTAGGATATCCTATACCTATCTTCAACTGTTTTTGAAATATTGACAGGTGAATATTGACATTATTCAATTTTGACACCCTGTAAAATCTAAACGATTTGAGATCAAACAAAACGGTTTGCACATTCCTATCTTATTAACCCTTTGTTGTTTATCAAAATCCTCCCAATAGTACGCTTGTTGACACTAATCATTTGACACCCGTTTCGTTCTTATCCGCGAGCTATTTTTTCACTATAACCTGGGACGTGATTAATATAACTATAGGTGGTTTCTTTTTCCCGAATATTGAGAAACTCCCGACGAATTAGTTTCCTCCTTTTGTTTTTTATCATCTTATCTATTAGTTTTTCTTTATATCCGTTGTTTCTTGCAATTTGTTTGATTGTACTTAATTCTATTTCAAAATCTGCATTTTCTAGCGGAAATATAAAAAGCCTATGTATTAAGCTATGGAAAACCGACTTTTTTATTTGCCAGGACTGCTACAAACTTGCTGGTATAATTGCGTCGGAAGTTGTTGGTTTTCTATAAACCGAGAATTTTAATTTATTTTCTACTTTTCTTATTGTTATATCCAAATAGTTTAATTGATTGTTTTCCTCCTTTTCCATTGTAAACTGAATATTATCGTTAAGCGAATTTCGTGAAAAGAAAGGAAAGCACTTAGATCTGTTAGAGCAATTAGAAATTAAATAAATCTTTAATTATAAATCCTTGTACTACGAATGATCAGATAGATTTTACACTTTCGTCCTTCTTAGAAAAGGTACTAAAAACTCGGGCTTTACAAGATGGTAGGATCAATCGGGGGTAGGTGCTCGTATACAAATAAATAACGAAAACGCGCTTGGAAACATTTAGTAATAGACATTTACTCTAAACGGGTTGAGTTGAAAAAGGCCTAATAAGCCAAAATACTAGTATATAGAGTGTTTTCTATATATTTCTTAGAACATCTAAATGAGATCAATGTTATTTTCAAAACAATTAATATAATCATATATTCAGCCATTCCAAATTTGAAAATTGTGTCTAAAAAATAGGAGGCGAAAGAGGGGTACACCAAGAATCTGTATCATACTGTATTCAACCTTGATAATAACTTGATAAAAGTCGAAACGTCAAGCTTTTTATAAATAAAGGAATTATTTATTCAGTCCTCAACGTAGTATAAATATACTTTTCTCCATATTATATTTAAAAAACGTTTATTTTATAATTGATAGATACTTTTAGTTGAGAAAACAATTAAATATACTTCTTAATTAAAAAGTTCTTTTGTAACAGTGCATAAAGTTAAGTTAAAGTACCTACGCAAATTTGGATAAGCGACAAAAAATTTAGACACAGAAATATAAAAAAATCTATCTAAGACCAAACTGGTTGTCTGATAGTTTGTTGGGTTGGATATTTCTGTATTTATTTCTCATAAGTAAGATCAGGTTATGAGCAACTCATTAAGTACATATAGATACTTTGATAAAATTTTTCAGTTAATAACTTCAGCCCTCTTTTTGTGACCAGCTTACGTGACATTTTGAGTTGAAATTATGTCGGATACTTTAATTGGTAGGGTGGTGACATACTTGCACAGTCAGACCGCATTTTTCAAATATTACCCCCATCACCATTCCAAATATAACAGACTTAAGTTGGCAGAATACCTACAACAGCTAAGATCAATAATTTTAAGTATTAATTCATAACTATTACAAAAATATAGCCATTGGGGTATCGAAATACCCCACCATGCATCGAGTATATGGCACAGGATTTAGAGTATTGGTCTTTGAATCCAGAGAGGGGGTTTGTTTAAAAAATAGTTTCTCGCATTCCAGCGCTAAATTATGATTTGTTCATAGATGCTAAAGTCGTTGCTAGACGGTGGTAGAATAGATTAAAATAGAAAAATGTTTATTTTCATATGTAATACGGTACATAAAAACTTTAAAGGCAAGTAAAATACAGTTATAATGATATAGTAGCAGTAGAGTGTAAAATGAAAAACAAACAAAAACAAAAAATAGAAACAATATAAAACATTGGCTGAAAGCAAACAGTTTGGTTTACATTGATAAGACTGCTTATGCAGAAGCAGTAAAAATCATCCTTATTCAACATTTCTGGCGAAAAATATTATAATTTTTTGAATTTCGTATTTAAATTGGATAAATATTGTATAAGTGCCAGCCACTGGAATACACAACTTTACTGCACGCCTCATAACAATATGCTACCAATCTGCCACAAAGGCCTCTAACTTTTAGGCTAATCCTTGTGATTAGAATGAGGGGTAGATATATCATCATTATATCAATTCGGGGTTCAGATAACTTTAGAATTAATAGTTTTAAAACAAGTTGTTTGAATCGTAGGTACTCCAAGAACTAACGCTTCTTCGTCATAGTAGCAAAGATTACTCTGATAAAAATAGTAAAGTAATTAAATTTTAACATTCACGTTCATCTCTTTTTGAGATAAAATTATGTTCAAGTTAAAAGCACGTTTTGTATTTGTAAGCATTTGCCGATAAGTTTGAAAATAATATCTGTATAGGAGGTGTCAATATAGGAGAATGGCCTTATACGTGATATTCTATATGAACTTCTCATGCAAATCTCGGCTATAAAATCTGTATAAAATTTTAAGTGCCCTCCAACGTATGTGAAGTTTGAATTTGCTGAAAGATTATACAAAATTCTTTTTAATAAATTACCGCTTTTCAGAAATCGAGTAGGCTTCCTATATTATTAAAACCATTCACTAAAATTTTTCATTACAGTGAACGACGATTTCGCTTACAGAACGTTTACATACAAGTACTTTTGTATGAGGGAAAAAATGAGGCATACCAGTAAAAAAAATTAAATCGATTCAAGGATGATATGCCCTCCTTCGTGGCGTAAAAAATGTTTAGTAAATAATCGTACCTATATGTATGTTATATAAAGTAGTGCCTATTTACTT
Source organism: Pogonocherus hispidulus (assembly GCA_963924545.1). Taxonomy (NCBI): domain Eukaryota; kingdom Metazoa; phylum Arthropoda; class Insecta; order Coleoptera; family Cerambycidae; genus Pogonocherus; species Pogonocherus hispidulus. The sequence continues at coordinate 84,514,680 of OZ004693.1, forward strand.
TGTGGATTTAGAATAATAATTGCAGTCAGCTTTACATAATATTACGCAACTGTAATTCTTATCTTATTATTCATACGAAATCCAATAGCTTACTTATTGTTATCTCTCCATTTCCAAAGTAACTTAATATAACTACGCGCTATAAACTGCATTTATGCATGTCGGTAGCTATCTTACTAAAACATTCTTAGACATCAAATTGCGACTTCACAATCGCTGCTGACAAAGCTCTCATACATTTATAAAAGACAGAAAGATACCTCCCAACAGTTAGTTGTAATTTTACCACAGTTGTAAGTCGCTCATAATATTATAAAATATTTTACAAGACTCCTCGAAGAGTCTTTAACAAAATTTTCACCTGATAAATTTTTGTAACCATTTCTTCAAAAAATGTTTTCTTTTCAAATTATTCCCCAAAACTAAAAATGTTTTAGTACACTTTTTTTTCATTATTAGTCATTATTTTTCCTCAGCTATAATTTCCCAAGTTTATGTGTATAGGTTAAGAATCATCCTGTATAAATTTGAGAATCTTCGATTTTGAGAATTATATTGCAGTTAAAATATTCACATATTAGTAAGAAATTTCTAATATACGTAGATATTAAATTTGAGTGGAATATAATGAGCATTATTACGAATATTGCAGTAGGTGACTAAATTTGTCAAAGTACTTGAATATTCTTAAAGCGCCCAATTGAAAATTAGACAAAAGCGTAAACCCTAAAACCCTAATGTCATTTATTGTCTAAATAAATTATTGTATGATCAATTATTGTTTTAAGCAAAAATACACGTATAATGGATGTCCCACATTTAATATTACAGCTAATATCTTCGTTACTACAGAAACTAATAAAAAGTGTTTTATATAAAACACTTTTATATAAGATATATTCTGTGAACGTGCTATATTTTCTACACGGTGATCACAAAAACAGGAAGCACTAAATACTTTTTTACTTACAGTTAACGGTTTTCAAGATATCGTTTTATCAAAGCACTACCAGTGAATGTCGGGTAGATAGGTATACTGATTTTAGTAAATAAAACATAAAAATGTTTGTAGTGGCGAGATACAGTGAAATACACCGTAGTGCCCTCTTTGGGTCTTTGCTACTACCTGTCTGACAATTATTGTCTAATGATGAAGGATGTGGCGACATCCATGGAGATGTTGATGTAATGCAACGCCAGTCGGGACATATTGGCCGTGGAGTAGTTGTTTTCGGCATCTCCAAATAAATAAAACATAAAAACTTCAAATAAACGGAAATATCTTAAAAACCGTTAACTTTAAGTAAATGATAGATCAATCATAGATATCCTTGGTGCAACCTTCTCGTCCAGGTACAATTTGATGCACCAAGACGCAGATCAGTTCTTATGGTCACACAAAGTGCAGGTTCTTCATCAAACTCCATGAAAATCGTTGTAAAAGCCGGGTCGATGACAAAAGGCACAAGGAATAAAAATGAAAATAAGCTAAAAATACCAAGTAGCACGAAGAAAGCTGTAGTATAAAATAGCTATTTTTGTTGCCAGGTTTGCTTAACTTTCTCTTCCTCCATGGTCGCAGTGCAAGGTCGAAGAGGAGCTTGGACCCCAACATTTCCGTCCACAGCCAAGCGCGGGCGGCTGTGGCCAGCTCACACCATTTATTGCCGCGAATTCGCTCTTAACTGAGAGATTATGTAACATCTGACATAAAACTTCTTTAGAGTTAATCATAGGAATAGATATCCAGTAATATACATGGTGTTCCATAAAAAAATAGAAAGTTGGTGCTTCCTGATTTTTATGATCACCCTTTAGAAATATAGCACGTTCACATAGTACATTTTGCATGCCATATCAATTTTTATGTAAAACGTTTTTTAGCAGTTTCTATAGATTTGCTGTAACATTGAATGTGTGGGGCATCCGGTATAGAAAAATGTGAATTAATGAAAAAACACAAAATATAGGTTAAAAATGTTATATGTAAATGCTTCTAAAGAAGAGAAAACAGAGCAGTTGCTTCGACAAATTCACTTAGCTTTTCAGAACCATTATAAGGCAGATACGAGGCTGGCACATCCTAATCTATTGTGCTGTACCATGAAAACGCGCGTCAACGCGCATCAATCTTTGCAGAATCGGCAATCGCTAAACCTGAAAAGGCAGCTTTTTACGTCCAGCTTTTAGTAGAGACGTGCCCTTTTTATCGCTTAAAAAATATTTCACATTATGTAAATGGCCGTAAATAACCTCGGTGAGGTTAACAGGGAGCAACATAAATCGGTATCTATATTTTCACGAAGTATGAATGAGAATACTTTTTGTCAGTATCTTCCTAACAGGTCCTTTACAAAACACAATACAAAATAATCTATTAGGTATATACTCCACTCAAATTATATGATTTATATCCACTAAATCATGATTATAGAATTCAATGAAATTCTTAATTATGCATGAAAGCAGTATGTTTAAGATCCAGCAGAAAATTTGCTCTTACCTCTCAATGTGTTTGCAGCAAGTTTTCAGCCTTTCAATTTATGTACATACAGTTGTTTCTACACATAAAAGCATGTACACAAGTAGACGAATAATACCGTTTGTCTACCTCCTCATGACGTCACATGACCTTGAACCCGTCTGTGCCTATTATATGACCTTGATCGCGACAGTTTTAGTTCATTGTATGACCTTAAATGTTACATGATCTTCAGCGCTACCTTTTCAATCATTGTATGATCTATAACTTGACCTGGAGAATTATAATCTCTTGACCATGACCTCCTACAGCCATTCTAATGCTGACTTTGGCTGAATAAGTTAATATACATTTATAGCATGATACGTTTGTGGTGTTGATGATATGTTAATGTTAATAAGAGTTCTCCTATTCATTTCGGTGATTGAAGTGATATAAATGTAATCATTACACTTTCATCAAACAAAATCGCAATAGTAGATATTCCAAGCCGCGTTTAGAAAGTTTAAGTATTTCTTTTACCGTATATGGTTTATCTACTGATGACTTAATTGTCTTTTATTCTAAGAATCGAGTATCTTTACTGATAAGCTCATTAAGTTCTGATAAATGAATATTCGAAACTGGATGAGAACATAGGACATAACACTATTTTCATTTAGCTGTTAGAGCAACTGTGTTGGCATCATAAATGTGATCATGTGTGGCTCGAGAGCTCCTACATCTCTGTACATATGGACTGCCTTGTAATTGTTTACCCCGGCCGCAAGTGCAGCCAGATTTCTCATAGCTTTTGTTAAGTTGTTTACGAATAATGGCCAAGGACAGTGACATTGAGCGTGTGTGCGCTCAATGCTAAGGTCTAAAGTCACACGACAGCCGAAGAACAATGAGGTCAAGGTTATACAATGATCGAGGATATACACTATAATGTTCAAGGACGCCTTACAAGGTCATACAATGGCCGAATGTGGTCACGGTCGGTCAAGATCATAAAACGCTGAAGGTTATAAAATGGCTGAAGAAGACAGCGATCAAGGTCATACAATACGCATAGGTTCAAGGTCATGTGATGTCATGAGGAAGTAGACGGTATTATTTCTCTATTTGTATATTAAGGATATATACTTTTTTGTTTTTCCATCATTTTTTTATTGTATGTAACTGTAATTTCAGCTTTTAACGTGTCATATTCAACCGATTCAGGCGAATTAATTCTAATCGGATGTTAAGTGATGAAATTACAGTAACAGTTTAACTAAGAAGTAATACAATAATAAAGTAGCAAGTATTTTAATACATGTAGATTATACAGGGTGTCCCATTTAAAATGAAGCACCCTTAATGTCTTGAGAACAAGACGTGATATAAAAATTTGGTGAAACAGGTCGGTTTTTGATTCGGGAGGGGACAACTTTTGGAGCATAAACTTTTTTCAGCAATCTTTTTTTGGAGCAACTTCTCCCTCATGGGAATTAGTTGCAGTTGAAATATACGCCGATGTGTCCGGTGGTATATTTTTTAAACTAATAGGGTTTATGCACCTACACCGGATCTTAGTACATTTTCTTAGAAGTTAGGTAGGTACCTCTCTAGAATGTACCTTCCACAGCACAAACATATCAGATGACATTCATTCAACATAAAGGCGTAAAAAGACATCTTAAGGGTGTTTATGTTAATACAGCTTTTCAAGGAAATAGTCAGAAACATGTTAAGTTACATGTTAAAAAACAATGGGCATTCTAAAACATTTACACATGTTCCAATTCTTAAAAATTTATATAGCCTGTTTTAAATTAGATGCAATAACATTGGTATCTTGATAATCGTTGTAGATAGAGACTAGGTTAAATTGGGGCAAAGAAATCAAAACTAACATGATTATTTTTTGAGATATTTCAAAAAAATCGAAATTTTGAACATTCGTTTTTCTAAAATTTCAGGGTTGTTTGAATAGCTATTAGAAAAAAGACAGTTTCTCATAGTTACTTTCTATCGAATAGCGTAGTTTATTCAAACAACTAAATTTTTTCTAATACTGTTCCATTCATATTTTTATGCCGCCATCGACAACATTGTTTAATCAATGAGTTCAATGATGCACTATATTATGTCTTTATTGTTCCATTAACTGTTCATTATCATTTTTTAATTTATTGATGTTTTGTTAGTTGTTCTTTATTTTTGTTAATTAATTGTTATTAAATTTATTGTCAATGATTTTTTACTTTTTGTTATTCTTTTGTTAATATGTACAAACAGACGAAGATAAGTTTGATGATAGTTTTTCACGTTCAAAACATGAACAAACTATAGCATATAACACACCATTGCAAAACAAGCCTGAAATGTTGCAAAAACGATTTTCCAAAATTTCGATTTTTTTCTCAAACATCTCAAAAACTAATCATGTTTTGGCCTTTATTTTTTGAGGCACATTATTGGGCACCAAATTACGCAACTTTGTCCCTGTCTCAAACGGTTTTCAAAGTACTAATATTATTGTATCCAATTTGAAACACACTGTATTCATTAAACCTTTATTTCTACTACCTCTCTATCCTAAACAGTTAGCTCTGAAAATTCATTCTTCTGTTCTGATGAAATGCCTCCAAATAACAATAACAGCCTTACCTGGTAGTAGCAACGAGATGGCTTCATTTACAATATTCATACGACTTGCCTTTGAATAATTTCTCAGATTCCCTTCTCTTAATTTTTCTTTCAATTAAAATTGGATAGGAAGAAAACATTGAATAGGAATTTAAATTAAAACGTACGTTTTTTGCATTTGAATGTCTTTATCGATAAAGGGTAAAGTAATATCAATTTATATTTAAATTGGAAAAAGGTGACTGCGTACAACTTTCAAAGAAAGCTAAATATAGACATAGAAAACAAAATTCCGTTTTTGTTATTATGTAGGGTGTAAATGGAAATCGGAAACATCCTGAGACTTCCTTAAACTGTGGTTCCATAATTTCGTGGGCTAAAGTTATACTGCACTATATTATGTATAGGTACTTTGAAAGAGTCGGCTGATTCATATCTCTTCTCTGAATGATAATGGTGACAGTTTCCAGATTTAAATGTTACATGGAAAATCGTTAAATATTTTTGGTTCTTTGTATTTTTCGTAGTTTTTTTATGATACTCGCTGGCGAATATTTCGAAAACTGTCAGTGCAAATGTCAACAAAATATATATTTTTGCAATCAGGAAAAAAATTGTCCCCAGGCGTGTAAAATTATACAGGGTGTCCCATTTAAAAATATTATGTTCCGTTGGTTTACCCCTGTAGGTAGGGGTCAAAATATACGCGAATACCCTGTACATGCAATACCGTACTTAGAATCAAATTACTTACTTTTAATAAATATACTGAAATGTATTCATTTTTCAGATGTAATTTGGGATATTGCATAATGCAAAGGGTTTACATAAAAAAAAGTATACCACTTTGAAGCGGTTGAATGAAGAACCAGTCGCTTTCTGTATTATCCCTCTCATTACCAAATATGTTCCTATTGGGAACATATAATAGAATACAAATAGTGATCTATAAAGGACAAATAATGATTATTAATACATAAAATATGCGGCATATCTCGATGTCGGATATAAAATACACGTAATTTTACTATATCTAAGTATAATCACTCTTGTCATATCAATAATACAACCAAAATTCACCATTCAGTATATTATATACAGTAATTTAGTCCGACAAATGTCAGAATAAAATAATATCACTATTATGAGGAATGATTTATAGCCCTGTATATAATTATCTTTACGATATTCTTACATAGCGACATTACCAGCCTGAACTGCGTTCGATAAAGTAAAAATAAAGTTGTAGAGCCCGCTCTATCAGGATGTTCCATCGCTTCGATTTTGTGTTCATTGAAATTCAGTTTGCGTTCAAATAAGCAAGGAATTGCAAGGTGGTATAGTTAACCAACTTTATATGAGAACACTGAGGAATTTGTAAAAATTGTCTGGATGGAGCGTTTCAGGTATTCATGAAGTTAAACCAAGGTTGGCTCTAGGCTGCTTAACAGAAATAATGTTAGTTAGAACCACAGAACAATTCTCTACGGGAAGTTTGGATCGCTTATTTTCATTTACATCCAGTGCAAATATGTGGTAGTCAATGTAAATTAGACAAGTTTTGTGCGGATGAACAACTGAGATTTCCTACTTTTCTCAAGTATTTGCCTTATTTATATTTATGGACACACTGAGAAAATGATGTAAATTAAACTGAAACCAATAAAATTATTTACTTGTATTTAGTGAATTCAAGATATAATTGGTACTAATATAGCATTAATTTCAAGAGTGATATATTGTTATATACTAATTATTGCTAAGGGGATAAAAATATTTATTCTGCGCAATTAAATGTTTGGTTTCACCAAACCGACTTGTTTGTCTCAAGAAATTTAGCTTACTATTTAAGAATAAAGTTTTGGTTATAAAATGAGAGAAGTATTATTTATAATTACCAAATGTTTAATATTTAAATAAAGGACATTACGTTAAACAGATTATCACATATATTTATAGAAAACCACCTTTCGTAGGAGATGGGAAAAAATATTTACTGCAATGACATTTGACATGTAATAATTTCAGAAAATGTATCTAAAACTCTTCACTCACTTTCAAAATCAACCCAAAATTCAGTAAGCGATATCAATACCTACATATACCCACACATAAGTAAGTAGGTACCTATAATGAAAAAAATATTGACCAAAATTTTTGTTTTTGAAGTAACCATTACAACAGTTCAGACTATTTATTTAAAAAAAATTGAAATTATAAGTACGTACATTCTGAGTCTCGAGAATGGTGGATGAATCTGCCACAATTGACACAGGCAAAGTTGTTCATTAAAGAACGATCGCCTAAATTCACACTAGATCTGTTAAGCCAGAATAAAAAGGGAATCAGAATAATAGTGGGTCAATAGACACATGAATCTAATGGGACTGACAGAAGAAGGAATTTACAGATTCTGTCAAGAAGAAACCTCAATACACGTGCTGTGCCAGTGTGAGGTCCTGACGAGGCTGAGAGTTCAAAGGAAAACATAGAGCTAATAGCTACATGGAAGAGCCCCTATCAAGGCTGCGGAGTCTGATTCAAAGGACTAAGCTGGACAGGATACTCTAAATAAGTTGGGAGTGCCACAGTAGAGCTTTTAGGTCGCGGTGGACTAGGCCAAATGGCCGACTCCTTTGTAAATTTAATCTAATTTAAATGTCTATGCTTATGTCTATGTCTGGACAATATTCAAAATTCTGACAGAAATAAGGAAAACTGGTGTTATTTTTGAGTAAAAAAAGATATTGTTTTTATAAATTATTTGAGTACCTAGACAATTAGTTAGTTTAACAAAAAATAGATAACAAAGTTCACATTAATCTATTCATGTACTTACATACTTATATATTTTGAAATAAATAAAGATTCATCAAGTACCCACCTCCGCTGTTAGTTTAGAATGTCAGACGGAGGTTTTCTAACATCCTTGCTGATTGTTCAATTTTAGAAAATAAATAATTTGAAAATATTTGAAGCAAGCTATACAGTTTTTACAATTATATCTTATTATATTTTAAAAAGATTTATCCTCTTCAGTGTATATTGTCCAATAGAGAAACCCAAATACAGGACCGGACTTTATAAAAGAAATATATAACAAAGTGTAAAATTAAATGAAACAGATAACAAGGTCGCAAAAATACAAAACAACCAAGTTGGTAGTTTGGTTTCCTTTCGAATAAAGTATATTTATGCCCACCAAATCTCCAAATGAATACATATATCTTCAGGTGTATTTAAATGAAGAAGCACACACGATACCACAGAATCTTCAACCTATAATATTATTGTACCACACATACAAGTTCAAGTTGAAAATAAAAATATATTTTATCGCAAATGACAATCAGAAAAAATAATGAATTGTATCAATAATAAAAAAAATATCAGTGCCTACTTACTTATTATGAAATATCGTTAAACCAAGTAAAATAATACAACAATGCTTTGGTATTCTAGCAAAAATAGAACAACTATATTTCTTAATTTTAAAACTAAGTTTTTCAGAAACGTGTTACTCAAATTTAAAAAATAAGGCGCTATTAGAGACTGATTTGAACTAGCTTTGAAAATAATATGTGCCCCTTGACCTCTTTGTGCTGGCTTCACTACCGCGTAAGGGTTGAAACCGCCATGTTGGGACTAAGCCATGTACACATAATACAGTTAGCCATGTACACATAATAAGTTTTCAACGTATTTTAGGCGATTTTAGTCAATTTCAATCCCGGCCGTAAGTACTTTTTTAAAGAAAATTAATTTAATTGGTAACAGATGCATGCAGGCCTCTGAGCACCGTATTCCACTACTTCGTAGTTAAATAAATAACAGTATAATAATCAACAAGCATATTTCCAAAACTGTTTATGATAAATCTTAGAACAACTCCACAAATAATCTGCCATTCTAATCTGATGATGTTATACAGGGTTATTCAGAACCCATCTCTAAAACTTTGAGGATATGTGCATCCTTAAATAAGAAATCGATATCACCAAAAAAATTTTAATAAAAGTAAGTATTAGGATTTCCCGTAAACAATGTTTAAAGTTATACCATTATAAAGGACTATGTAGCTGGGCAACTGTACTTCAACACTTCTGATACTTTTCTACCACATTCCTAAGAATGTGATAAAAAAAAGTAAACACGTTTTTGTCTGGAACGTCTGGTTAAAACCGACCGAATAATGTTGGAGTGGGGATAACATCTGTATTGTCTATCATTCGTCAGTCTGTGTGTAGCTCTCGCGGGTTTTATTTATGTTAGGAGTGTTAAACTGTAAAATTTTCAAAATGGCTCATGTGTACAGTAATGCTGAGTTAATGGACTGTTACCAGTGGATTATCACTTAAAAGTTAGGTTTTGTGAGTGGTTGTTGCAGCAAAATGCTGAAAATCCCCAATTTACTTAATAATTTGCGTTTACAAGATAAGCAACCAGGAGGAACATTCGGTTTAGTGCGGCAAAATTGGATAAGGCGTGGCCAAAATTGTGTACAAGTCCAGGAATATTATTTCGAACAGCTTTTGTAACAAGGTATGTGCAAATTTTTTATACCTAAATTTCACGTTTCTAATAGCTAGTAATCAAGTAGCGCAATTCTTCAAAATTAGTGTAACAAAATTTAATTCATTTTAAAGACACGTCACTTTGGTCAGATCTATCTATCTTTAAGTTCATTTTAAAGTAAAAACGCTGCAAATCTTTTTTGCGCCGGGTGTCGGTATACTCTCAGATCTTCCGAAGTTTTTTTGTGCTAGCCTGTTTGCATTGTCAGTCCCAAGGTCACTCCATTACAGTGGACCAGTGTCCAGCGGCGTAAAATGAAAAATTTTTAAATAATTTTAAGACCCCGCCAAAAAATTTTTTTTTGCACTACCACATTTGTACATGTATGTTGAACATCCCCAAATTTTATTATGGATAAGTTCTGAATAACTCTTTATATCTGCCACACAAGGTATTTTTACATCTCCAACTTAAAAAATAACGATGTTTATTTCAAGGGATATTCTCGCTTGAGACCTTGTACCTACCTGCAAACAAAAATCATATCTGAAATACGCTTTCTAAGATCACTTATTTTGAATTCTCCATGCGAACGATGATGCCTCGTTTGAGTTAATTTTTCTCGCTCTCTCTTGGAGTCATAAAGATACCTGACTGCTGAAATGTACATTTCGAGATCCGCCGTGAATCTTAATGTAGATAATTAATTGTAATTTATACCGTTAGGAGAGGGTGGGAGCGTAAAAACTTCTCGAAAGACACAGCCCCAGGTATACACTTCCTTAAGAAATATAATATCTTAATTAATGCGGACTTGTAAAGGGAAGGCCATTTTTTACCTTGACGCTATCTTTATGTAGAAGGGGCAGCCTTCGCAGTACCATTTTATATTTTTGCCGTAAATGTAGGGCAGACAGCTACGCTAAATGGATAGTCTTAATGGTACCAAAAATGAAAATATGTTATATTTAAGGATGTCGTATAAAGGTAAAACATTTTGCCATTACGTATAGTTGTTTTGTGTGAACAAATATTGTAAATTAAATTATTTATGCAATGAACAAGCAATGCTAATAATTTTGATTTTACGATTGAATTTAGGTGTTTTGGAGGTTTAGAATGTTATTTATATATGTATGTATAATACACATATTTAATATTGTCTACCTCTGACATTTTTAAAGCAAAACTTATGGTTTACCAGAGCCATGCATACACAAATCACAGATTTTGCTTTAAAAATATTCGAAAAACACAATAGGTGATTATCTATTGTAATACTGTTCCGATCAGTTCTTATGGTCAGCCGATCAGTTCTTATGGTCACACAAAGTGCAGGTTCCTCGTCAAACTCCATGAAAATCGTTGTAAAAGCTGGGTCGATGACAAAAGGCACAAGGAATAAAAATGAAAATAAGCTAAAAATACCAAGAAGCACGAAGAAAGCTGTAGTATAAAATAGCAATTTTTGTTGCCAGGTTTGCTTAACTTTCTCTTCCTACATGGTCGCAGTGCAAGGTCAAAGAGGAGCTTGGACCCCAACATCTGCGTCCACAGCCAAGCGCGAGCGGCTGTGGCCAGCTCACACCATTTATTGCCGCGAATTCGCTCTTAACTGAGAGATTATAGCCCTGTTCCTGCAGGAATCACATCCAATCAAATCATTCCAAACCAGTCAGCAAATTGTTTTCAACCAATCACAATCCTTCTGACTAGTTGCTGATTGCTGCAGGAACAGGCCTTATGTAACATCTGACATAAAACTTCTTTAGAGTTAATCATAGGAATCGATATCCAGTAATATACATGGTGTTCCATAAAAAAATATAAAGTTGGTGCTTCCTGATTTTTATGTTCACCCTTTAGAAATATAGCACGTTCACATAGTACATTTCGCATGCCATATCAATTTTTATGTGAAACGTTTTTTAGTAGTTTCTATAGATTTGCTGTAACATTGAATGTGTGGGGCATCCGGTATAGAAAAATGTGAATTAATGAAAAAACACCAAAATATTGGTTAAAAATGTTATATGTAAATGCTTCTAAAGAAGAGAAAACAGAGCAGTTGCTTCGACAAATCCACTTAGCTTTTCAGAACCATTATAAGGCAGATATGAGGCTGCCACATCCTAATCTATTGTGCTGTACCATGAAAACGCGCGTCAACGCGCATCAATCTTTGCAGAATCGGCAATCGCTAAACCTAAAAAGGCAGCTTTTTACGTCCAGCTTTTAGTAGAGACGTGCCCTTTTTATCGCTTAAAAAATATTTCACATTATGTAAATGGCCGTAAATAACCTCGGTGAGGTTAACAGGGATCAACATAAATCGGTATCTATATTTTCACGAAGTATGAATGAGAATACTTTTTGTCAGTATCTTCCTAACAGGTCCTTTACAAAACACAATACAAAATAATCTATTAGGTATATACTCCACTCAAATTATATTATTTATATCCACTAAATCATGATTATAGAATTCAATGAAATTCTTAATTATGCATGAAAGCAGTATGTTTAAGATCCAGCAGAAAATTTGCTCTTACCTCTCAATGTGTTTGCAGCAAGTTTTCAGCCTTTCAATTTATGTACATACAGTTGTTTCTACACATAAAAGCATGTACACAAGTAGACGAATAATACCGTTTGTCTACCTCCTCATGACGTCACATGACCTTGAACCCGTCTGTGCCTATTGTATGACCTTGATCGCGACAGTTTTAGTTCATTGTATGACCTTAAATGTTACATGATCTTCAGCGCTACCTTTTCAATCATTGTATGATCTATAACTTGACCTGGAGAATTATAATCTCTTGACCACGACCTCCTACAGCCATTCTAGTGCTGACTTTGGCTGAATAAGTTAATATACATTTATAGCATGATACATTTGTGGTGTTGATGATATGTTAATGTTAATAAGAGTTGTTCTCCTATTCATTTCGGTGATTGAAGTGATTTAAATGTAATCATTACACTTTCATCAAACAAAATCGCAATAGTAGATATTCCAAGCCGCGTTTAGAAAGTTTAAGTATTTCTTTTACCGTATATGGTTTATCTACTGATGACTTAATTGTCTTTTATTCTAAGAATCGAGTATCTTTACTGATAAGCTCATTAAGTTCTGATAAATGAATATTCGAAACTGGTTGAGAACATAGGACATAACACTATTTTCATTTAGCTGTTGGAGCAACTGTGTTGGCATCATAAATGTGATCATGTGTGGCTCGAGAGTTCCTACATCTCTGTACATATGAACTGCCTTGTAATTGTTTACCCCGGCCGCAAGTGCAGCCAGATTTCTCATAGCTTTTGTTAAGTTGTTAACGAATGATGGCCAAGGACAGTGACATTGAGCGTGTGTGCGCTCAATGCTAAGGTCTAAAGTCACACGCCAGCCGAAGAACAATGAGGTCAAGGTTATACAACGATCGAGGATATACACTATAATGTTCAAGGACGCCTTGCAAGGTCATACAATGGCTGAATGTGGTCACGGTCGGTCAAGATCATAAAACGCTGAAGATTATATAATGGCTGACGAGGACAGCGATCAAGGTCATACAATACGCATAGGTTCAAGGTCATGTGATGTCATGAGGAAGTAGACGGCATTATTTCTCTATTTGTATATTAAGGATATATATTTTTTTGTTTTTTCATCATTTTTTTATTGTTTATGCAACTGTAATTTCAGCTTTTAACGTGTCATATTCAGGCGAATTAATTCTAATCGGATGTTAAGTGATGAAATTACAGTAACAGTTTAACTAAGAAGTAATACAATAATAAAGTAGCAAGTATTTTAATACATGTAGATTATACAGGGTGTCCCATTTAAAATGAAGCACCCTTAATGTCTTGAGAACAAGACGTGATATAAAAATTTGGTGAAACAGGTCAGTTTTTGATTCGGGAGGGGACAACTTTTGGAGCATAAACTTTTTTCAGCAATCTTTTTTTGGAGCAACTTCTCCCTCATGGGAATTAGTTGCAGTTGAAATATACGCCGATGTGTCCGGTGGTATATTTTTTAAACTAATAGGGTTTATGCACCTACACCGGATCTAAGTACATTTTCTTAGAAGTTAGGTAGGTACCTCTCTAGAATGTACCTTCCACAGCACAAACATATCAGATGACATTCATTCAACATAAAGGCGTAAAAAGACATCTTAAGGGTGTTTATGTTAATACAGCTTTTCAAGGAAATAGTCAGAAACATGTTAAGTTACATGTTAAGAAACAATGGGCATTCTAAAACATTTACACATGTTCCAATTCCTTGGGATACAGGACTGAAGAATTTCAGGCAACTTCAGTAATGGTCAAAACCAGAACTTATGAGGTCATGGTTGTATCTGTATATTGTCCTCCAAGCCACGCAATTAATAAAGAACAGTACTTAAACTTTCTTAATACTCAAGGTCATAGATTTATCATTGGCGGCGACTTCAATGCTAAGCACACTCATTGGGGATCAAGACTAACAACACCTAAAGGTAAAAGATTTATGGAAGCAATGACTCAGCTAAAATGTGAGACGTACTCAACTGTAGAGATGGGAATACCGGTTCCTCTTCTGTCGCGTTACTCTCGCGACAGCTTCAGAAAAATATCGCGACAAAATACCGCGATAAAATACCGCGCAGTGGCATATTAGTTCCCTTTTTTGTTCCTTTCCAGTCACGGATTTCTTAAAATAAACAAGAAATCCGTGTTTCCAGTAGAGCACAGTCGTTACTCAGTAACCGGTTATTTCGTCAATGTGGAACGCGATGGAACGGTTCCATTAAAATACCGCTCCAAAATCGCGGTATTCAAATACCGACACATCTCTACTCAACTGGCAAGCCAACTTATTGGCCCACAGATAGAAATAAAATACCAGACCTCATAGACTTCTTTATAGTACGAAATATTTCAGCAAACTATATCCAAGTTGATGAAGAATGGGACCTGAATTCAGATCACTCTCCCATACTTCTTACCCTCAGCGATACCATTATCCAAAAGGAAAAAGCTCCAAGATTATCAAGCAAATTAACAGATTGGCAGAGTTTCAGTATGGATCTTGAAAATGCGATCGATCTAGCAGTTCCATTAAGAACGGCAGAACAACTGGACGAAGAGGTGGAATTGTTCGTTACCAATACACAGAAAGCAGCATGGAATAATACCCCCCCTATAATACAGCGGACAAAGGGAAACAACTATCCCAAGGAAATAAGAGACTTAATCTCTGAAAAAAGGAAGCTCCGGCGGAAATGGCATTACACCAGAGCTCCAGCAGATAAAACTAGACTCAATAACGCCACTCAGCATCTAAAAAGAGAAATAGAAAGGATTAAAAATGAGTCTATTCGTGAGTACCTCAGTGAGTTGACAAATAATAAAAGCACTGACTACTCTCTTTGGAAAGCTACAAAGGGATTAAAAAGACCAATAATTCAGAATGCTCCAGTCAGAAATACAGATGGTAGCTGGGCTAGGAATAATATGCAAAAAGCAAATAGATTTGCAGAACATCTTGAAAATACATTTAAGCCAAACCCAGGAGAGGAACTATCAGAGTTGGAAATACCTGCTCAGCAAGAAATAAACATCACACCAACTTCCCCTACAGAAGTAGCAAAAGATATAAAAGAAAACATCGATCCCAAGTAAGCACCAGGCTTTGATCTAATCACTGGAGAAGTATTAACACAACTTACAAAGAAAGCTATAATCAAACTAACGCATCTCATTAATGCTTCATTCAGATTAAGGTATGTTCCTAAAATGTGGAAAGTGGCAGAAGTCATTATGACACCCAAACCATAGAAAAACCCCCATGAAGTTTCGTCTTATAGGCCGATTTCTCTGCTACCTGTAATATCAAAATTGTTCGAAAAAATTCTTCTGAAAAGATTGAAACCAATCATGGATGAAGGTAATTTAATCCCAACTCACCAGTTTGGATTCAGAGAAAGCCACTCCACCCTAGATCAAGTACACAGAATTACTGACGTAATAGAAAAGTCGCTAGAAAACAAAGAAGTCTGTTCAGCGATATTCCTTGATGTTGCGCAGGCTTTTGATAAAGTGTGGCATGATGGGTTAAAATATAAACTAAATAAGTTACTTCCATATAAATACTCAGAATTATTGGAATCATATATCTCAGATAGACTCTTCAGAGTCAAACAAGATGAAGCATACACTGAACTAAAAGAAATCAGAGCAGGAGTACCACAAGGAAGCGTCTTAGGCCCTATCTTATACCTGATCTACACCAGTGATATACCACAGTTAGAGCAAAACACAATAGCCACGTTTGCAGATGATACTGCCATTCTTGCGACAGGGAAGGGCTATGAAGAAGCTGCAAACAAACTGCAAACATCAGTTAACCAAATCAATAACTGGACCAGAAGATGGCGTATCAAGCTGAATGAAACCAAATCAGTGCAGATTAATTTCACAAATAAAAGAGAACAACAAATACCTATTAACATGAACAATGCCCAGATTCCATATACAAACTCAGAAAATTATCTAGGCATCACACACGCAAGACTTCGCTGGAAAGTCCATGTTAAAAAGAAAAGAGAAGAGCTAGACATCAGATATAAGAAAATGTACTGGCTACTTGGTAGACACTCCTGCTTATCAACTTACAACAAAATACTGTTGTATAAACAAATTCTCAAGCCAGTATGGACCTATGGAATACAGCTCTGGGGCTGTGCCAGTGAGAGTAATATATTAATCATTCAAAGATTTCAGAACAAAGTACTGCGGAACATCGTCAAAGCGCCTTGGTACATCAGAAACAGCGACCTTCATCGAGATCTTCAGATGGACACTGTAGAGCAGACAATTACTCAATTTGCAAGAAATCACGAACAACGACTGCATCAGCATGTGAACATCGAGACCATCCAGCTCCTCGACAACACTAACATAGTAAGAAGGCTCAAGAGGGTTAAGCCCTTTGACTTAGTGAACTGATTACATCAGTATAAAGCAGAGTATTGTGCGGTTAGTGTTACACGTTAGTGTTATTAAGTTACTAGACTCTAAGGTACACTAGTGAGTAAGATCTTAGCTCTAAGATTCTCAACTTTAGTTAAATTAGGATAGAACTAAATTACTCATTGATCTCCCTTTGATCAGATTGTAATAGTAGCAAAATACCCTTCAAAGAGTATTTTCTATATATAATAAAAAAAAAAAAATGTTGTAGCCTGTTTTAAAATAGATGCAATAAAATTGGTATCTTGAAAATCGTTGTAGATAGAGACTAGGTTAAATTGGGACAAAGAAATCAAAACTAACATGATTATTTTTTTAGATTAGATATTTCAAAAAAATCGAAATTTTGAACATTCGTTTTTCTAAAATTTCAGGGTTGTTTGAAGAGCTATTAGAAAAAAGACAGTTTCTTAGACAGCGTAGTTTATTCAAACAACTAAATTTTTTCTAATACTGTTCCATTCATATTTTTATGCCGCCATCGACAACATTGTTCAATCAATGAGTTCAATGATGCACTATATTATGTCTTTATTGTTCCATTAACTGTTCATTATAATTTTTTAATTTATTGATGTTTTGTTAGTTGTTCTTTATTTTTGTTAATTAATTGTTATTTATTGTCAATGATTTTTTCCTTTTTTTATTCTTTTGTTAATATATACAAACAGACGAAGATAAGTTTGATGATAGTTTTTCACGTTCAAAACATGAACAAACTATAGCATATAACACACCATTGCAAAACAAGCCTAAAATGTTGCAAAAACGATTTTCGAAAATTTAGATTTTTTTCAAACATCTCAAAAACTAATAATGTTTTAGCCTTTATTTTTTGAGGCACATTATTGGGCACCAAATTACGCAACTTTCTCCCTGTCTCAAACGGTTTTCAAAGTACCAATATTATTGTATCCAATTTGAAACACACTGTATAGACAGTTAGCTCTGAAAATTAATTCTTCTGTTTGATGAAATGCCTCCAAATAACAATAACAGCCTTACCTGGTAGTAGCAACGAGATGGCTTCATTTACAATTTTCAAACGACTTGCCTTTGAATAATTTCTCAGATTCCCTTCTCTTAATTTTTCTTTCAATTAAAATTGGATAGAAAGAAAACATTGAATAGGAATTTAAATTAAACCGTACGTTTTTTGCATTTGAATGTCTTTATCGATAAAGGGTAAAGTAATATCAATTTATATTTAAATTGGAAAAAGGTGACTGCGTACAACTTTCAAAGAAAGCTAAATATAGACACAGAAAACAAAATTCCGTTTTTGTTATTATGTAGGGTGTAAATGGAAATCAGGAACATTCTGCTACTTCCTTAAATTATGGTTCCATAATTTGGTGAGCTAAACTTATACTGCACCATATTATGTATACCTACTTTGAAAGAGTCGGCTGATTCATATACCTTCTCTGAATGATAGTGGTGACAGTTTCTAAATTCAAATGTTCCTATAAAAGTTCTATTTCACTATCCGAGTTTGACTCAAGTTATCTCTCCCACGACGTGTCATATAGTGTCAACATTGTGTTTGAAATAAATAAAACAAATCTGGCAATATTAAGAAAACAACGGACATAATGAATTATTTTAATTTTAATTTCACCAAGTAACTTGTGATCTTTAAAATATTCTACCGTGTTAATTTATCATTATTTTACGACTGATTTTGGACAATGGTGAAATAAATTATGCATTTAATTATAAATGGGGAAGCATACGACGGCTCTTGATAATGTTAAATTTTTGAGACCTCTGTTTAAAACGAAATTATGAAACTCGGATTTCTTCCCAGAACTTGTTGAAGAGAATTAACAGAGGAATATTTTAGTACATTATTATTTACTGCTAATGTTGAGTCTGTGTTTTAAATTTCACAGTATTTGTTATAAATTTAAATAGGGGTTACATTTTAAAATAAAATATCACCTGATATATGACACACATTTAATAGTATCTAATGCATATCTTTCCTTTATTCTAAATCCAGCATGTCCAGCATAATGCCTATATAAAATTATCTGACTTTTCCAGGTTCTACCAGGCAAATATTTCTTTTTTCCAGTAATTATATGGTGAGGTATGACAGAGAAGCACTCATTATTTTATGGTAAAAAAAATTATCATTTATAATTTCTAATAATTGCATTGCATAGAAACTACTACAATAGTAAATTAAATTCAGAACTTGGTTTTATGGAAACGAAATCTCGGATAGGAAATGAATGAGGAATATTTTCATACACTTCTTCATGCATATAAAGGGTTTTTCAATAGGAACGCTCGATGTTTGGCAACAGCGTATGATGAATTCGGTAGTCAGACAGGTTGTATCTTTGACAGAGGTATTCAGTTAGTCTTTACATTTCATTATGGAACGCTATACGATTCAACAACGCCTCGAAATGGTTAAAACTTATTATCAAAATCAATGTTCTATTCGGCAAACGTTTCGTGCACTTCGGCCAATTTATGGTGTCGATGGTCGTCCTTCAGAGTCCACAATTCGCCGTCTAATAAATAAATTTGAAGCAACCGGGTCACTGTTAGATCAGACAACGCCTGTACGTCAGCGAAGCGCAAGATCCGTTGAAAATATTGCTGCAGTCCGGGAAAGTGTGAGTCAGAGTCCACAACAATCCATTCCACGACGTGCTCAAGAACTTAGCCTTTCTTCGATGTCAGTTTGGCGAATCTTGCATAAGGACTTAGGGTTTCACCCTTATAAAGTGCAATTAACCCAATAACTAAAGCGCAACGATCATAGACAGCGGCTTGCATTCGCTGAGTGGACGCTAGAGCAGTTGGAGGTTGATCCTAATTTGGACGAAAAAAAATCATGCGATTTAACGCCACTGGATTTTTTCTCTGGGGCTATGTGAAATCTCGTGTCTATGCCGACAAACCACAGACGGTTGCCGCCTTAAAGGCCAACATCAGACGCGTCATTGGTGAAATTTAGTCACTTCTATGCGATAACGTCATCGAAAATTGGATCTCCAGGATTCGAGTCACCAGGCGAAGCCGCGGCGGACATTTAGCTGATATAATTTTTAAAACATAATGTGCTCAGATATGTTTTAAAATAAAAATAAAAACATGTCAGTTTAACTTACACAATTTGTTTTATTACATTACAAAGATCGAGCGTCCCTATTGAAAAACCCTTTATTTTCGAAGAAATTCGAAAAAATAAATGGTAATATTTAAGAAGAAAGGTTTTCGAAATCTAAACTTATATGAACTGAGAACAAACATCATCAGAATATACGGTTTTATACAAATATTTATATATAAAATTCAGAAATATGTCAAAATTCCCTGACTACTTCCTGACTCCCTGATCAATCAAATTGCCTAAGTTTTGGACACCCTGTAATCGCCAGAATCAGCCTGAAAGGCTGAGACTTGTGTGGGAGAAGGGCAGAATATTCAGTATGTTGAATAGTGCCTCATGAAGGGCTTATATTGGTAAGCCTCAACCACCATTCAGTGCTAGAATTCAGTGCTAATATTTATCAGTCACATTAACACCAAGCTGATATTTTTTCCATCCTATGCACGCACTCCAGGATGGTGGCCAGTCCTAGCCAGGTTTGTTCGCTAGCCCTGCGAACAAGCCGTAATCTACGAGTAGACAATTTACTTAAAAATTGTCTAGTGGAATGGAGATTCGAACCAACGACATCTGGGTTGAGCAATTGAAACACTAAATATCTGAGCAACCACACCGACTCGAAGTGGATATTGACACCGAATCAAATAGAGAAAAAAATGTGAACTTCAATTTGGAATTTAAAAGTTGCCTTTATTCCGGGTAAACAGAAAATGACTTGAGTCAGTCGATAATTTAGTCAAAATATGGATAAAATGGTGCATTGTGATATCTGACCACAAACTACGAAAACCATATTTCAGCACCCTGTATATTTTTATCTTTCACGTTTATAGATACACGATTTTTTTGATATATCTTCCTCACTAGTAATGAATTATGGACCTATGAAGGCAACATTATATCTATATCTTTAATAATTTATATTTTTACTGCACTCTGATTTGTATAAATTATTATAATAGGTGTCTCAGAAAGTTTTGCATTTTTCTTTTGTTTATAGGTTTAAAGCCTGTTGAGATAGAATTGCCTGATTTTTGCAATGAGTAAAGCAACCTTTGGGAATTTAATGTCAGGATTTATATATGACACAATGGAATTAATGTTCAACATCATGTGATTTGTGTGAACAGTTTGTGTGCGTGTTCAACAACGTGCGCAATTTTTATAAATTAAATAATTCAGTGTAATTCGGCATGAGTTTTGTGCTCCTTGTAGTCTCCATAACGTCAATGAACCACCTAGTACCAATCTATGTAATCAAGTACTTGACACAGAAATTTGAAGACCTGAAACCGCCAAGGGTCGGCTGAAAATATTGGCTCTCGTAGATTCTCGAGAAGTGTGCCCACTAAATAAAACATTGACTGTGTTCGTGATGCAGTGGCCTAAGATCCACGCCGATCAGTGCAAAAAGAAGCTTAGATTTTCCAGTTTGGCACGAATTAACGAAAACTAATACGATTGGGGTTTTCCGGCTAAATGTAGGAAAGATTTCACGAGTCTAACCGAATTTTCTTTTCCACTGATGCATATTTTCATCTGCATGGTTATATCATCAAGCAAAATTATTGTCATTATTGGTTGTAAGAAAGTCCCTGGAGAAACAGATACCCTAAAGTTACCATTTAGGCAGCAATATCCTCTATAGACATAATAGGCCCATAATCTTCTGAAAATGACAAAGGACAAACAGTTGCTGTACATTATGACAGGCACACCGCAATGGTTCTAGAATTTATTGACCCCGTGCTTAAAATTTTTTATGATTCTAATGACCAGTGGTGGTTCCAGCAAGATTGGACTATTAGCCTAATAAAATACCGCATTAGAAGCTGTAAGAGAATAAATGACGCAAAAATTAATATCAATAAGAGGCAACATAACGAGCCCACGCTCGGACTTGGTTCTAAACGAATTTTTTTTGGGTTATTTTAAGAGTCAAGATTATGATAACGACACAGCAAATTTGATTCAGCTTAAAAATACTGTATCCAGGAAAAAGTGGAGGGAATTACTTCTGAATTATGCGCAAGCATAATGACAATTTTTTTCATTATATTTTTTATTTAGAATTTCCAAGAAATCCAAAGTCTTAAAATAAAGATAGTTGTAAAAATTGACGATAGCTAACCAAAATAAAAAAAGAAGGCTTTAAGACACATTGGAGTTTACACTAGTTTTAAAAACTAGGTACACGGTATTCGCGTATATTTTGCACCCTACCTACAGGGGTTATTAAGAAAGTTAGAAAAAAAGTTTAAATACAAAAGTTGTTTGGTTTTTCACGTGTTATCTTTTGGCTAGGTCGAAAAAAATTGCATTCCGGCAATTTGAGGAAACCTATATAATTTTAGACGCTTGGAAAACAAATTTTTTCTCTGACTTCAAAAATATATATTTTGTTAACATTTGCACTGCCAGTTTTCGAAATATTTAATATTTAATGTTTACAATAAGTTATAAAAAAATATTAATAAATTAAAATATTAGAAAATGTTTAAATAACTAAGGAGGTTACATGGAAAATCGTTAAATATTTTTTATTATTGTCGGTTTCTAGTGTTAAATATTTTTAGTCCTTTATATTTTTTGTAGTTTTTTATGATACTCGCTGTCGAATATTTCGAAAATTGTCAGTGCAAATGTCAACAAAATATATATTTTTGAAATCCGGAAAAAAAAATTTCCCCAAGCGTGTACAATTATGGAGGGTGTCCCATTTAAAAATATTATATTCAGTTGGTTTTCCCAAGTTTACGACATGCAATTTTTTTCGACCCAGCTAAAAGATAATACGTGAAAGACCAAAATTACCTACTTTTAATAAAGATACTGAAATGTATTCATTTTCCAGATTTAATCTGCGATATTGCATAATGCAAAGCGCTTATATAAAAAAAAGTATACCACTTTGAAGCGGTTGAATGAAGAACCAGTCGCTTTCTGTATTATCCCTCTCATTACCAAATATGTTCCTATTGGGAACATATAATAGAATACAAATAGTGATCTATAAAGGACAAATAATGATTATTAATACATAAAATATGCGGCATATCTCGATGTCGGATATAAAATACACGTAATTTTACTATATCTAAGTATAATCACTCTTGTCATATCAATAATACAACCAAAATTCACCATTCAGTATATTATATACAGTAATTTAGTCCGACAAATGTCAGAATAAAATAATATCACTATTATGAGGAATGATTTATAGCCCTGTATATAATTATCTTTACGATATTCTTACATAGCGACATTACCAGCCTGAACTGCGTTCGATAAAGTAAAAATAAAGTTGTAGAGCCCGCTCTATCAGGATGTTCCATCGCTTCGATTTTGTGTTCATTGAAATTCAGTTTGCGTTCAAATAAGCAAGGAATTGCAAGGTGGTATAGTTAACCAACTTTATATGAGAACACTGAGGAATTTGTAAAAATTGTCTGGATGGAGCGTTTCAGGTATTCATGAAGTTAAACCAAGGTTGGCTCTAGGCTGCTTAACAGAAATAATGTTAGTTAGAACCACAGAACAATTCTCTACGGGAAGTTTGGATCGCTTATTTTCATTTACATCCAGTGCAAATATGTGGTAGTCAATGTAAATTAGACAAGTTTTGTGCGGATGAACAACTGAGATTTCCTACTTTTCTCAAGTATTTGCCTTATTTATATTTATGGACACACTGAGAAAATGATGCAAATTAAACTGAAACCAATAAAATTATTTACTTGTATTTAGTGAATTCAAGATATAATTGGTACTAATATAGCATTAATTTCAAGAGTGATATATTGTTATATACTAATTATTGCTAAGGGGATAAAAATATTTATTCTGCGCAATTAAATGTTTGGTTTCACCAAACCGATTTGTTTGTCTCAAGAAATTTAGCTTACTATTTAAGAATAAAGTTTTGGTTATAAAATGAGATAAGTATTATTTATAATTGCCAAATGTTTAATATTTAAATAAAGGACATTACGTTAAACAGATTATCACATATATTTATAGAAAACCACCTTTCGTAGGAGATGGGAAAAAATATTTACTGCAATGACATTTGACATGTAATAATTTCAGAAAATGTATCTAAAACTCTTCACTCACTTTCAAAATCAACCCAAAATTCAGTAAGCGATATCTATACCTACATATACCCACACATAAGTAAGTAGGTACCTATAATGAAAAAAATATTGACCAAAATTTTTGTTTTTGAAGTAACCATTACAACAGTTCAGATTATTTATTTAAAAAAAATTGAAATTATAAGTAGGTACATTCTGAGTCTCGAGAATGGTGGATGAATCTGCCACAACTGACACAGGCAAAGTTGTTCATTAAAGAACGATCGCCTAAATTCACACTAGATCTGTTAAGCCAGAATAAAAAGGGAATCAGAATAATAGTGGGTCAATAGACACATGAATCTAATGGGACTGACAGAAGAAGGAATTTGCAGATTCTGTCAAGAAGAAGGGGAAACCTCAGTACACGTGCTGTGCCAGTGTGAGGTCCTGACGAGGCTGAGAGTTCAAAGGAAAACCAAGAGCTAATAGCTACATGGAAGAGCCCCTATCAAGGCTGCGGAGTCTGATTCAAAGGACTAAGCTGGACAGGATACTCTAAATAGGTTGGGAGTGCCACAGTAGAGCTTTTAGGTCGCGGTGGACTAGGCCAAATGGCCGACTCCTTTGTAAATTTAATCTAATTTAAATGTCTATGCTTATGTCTATGTCTGGACAATATTCAAAATTCTGACAGAAATAAGGAAAACTGGTGTTATTTTTGAGTAAAAAAAGATATTGTTTTTATAAATTATTTGAGTACCTAGACAATTAGTTAGTTTAACAAAAAATAGATAACAAAGTTCACATTAATCTATTCATGTACTTACATACTTATATATTTTGAAATAAATAAAGATTAATCAAGTACCCACCTCCGCTGTTAGTTTAGAATGTCAGACGGGGGTTTTCTAACCTCCTTGCGATTGTTCAATTTTAGAAAATAAATAATTTGAAAAGATTTGAAGCAAGGTATACAGTTTTTACAATTATATCTTATTATATTTTAAAAAGATTTATCCTACTCAGTGTATATTGTCCAACAGAGAAACCCAAATACAGGACCGGACTTTATAAAAGAAATATACAGGGTGTCCACCTAGTGCGCGTAAGTCCAATATCTGGGTTAATAAAAGAGATAACTTAATTTTTTTTTCTACAGGGTTGTCTAATATCCCGAGCTGCACAAAATTAAAATATATTTACATATTCAGGGTGTTCAGTTTTTCCTGGACAGGTACCAACTTCGTTTTTCTAAATGGAAATATATATTTTTTATTACTTTTTCGAACTAAACCCTTGATTTTAGTAGGACTTTCATCAGCCTTCCCTATACCTAACTTAAACTGTTTTTGAAATATTGACGGGTGAATATTTACATTTTTGCAACTTTGACACCCTGTAAAATCTAAACGGTTTGAGATCAAGCAAAACGGTTTGCACATTCCTATCTTAACTTTTCATAAGCTATCGTTTGGTACTAATTTCAGAATTATCCAAAAATTTAAAATTTTCTGAAAATTTTGAAAATTTTTTATTCCTGTATAAATTTGAAATTAGTATCAAACGATAGCTTATGAAAAGTTAAGATAGGAATGTGCAAACCATTTTGCTTGATCTCAAACCGTTTAGATTTTACAGGGTGTCAAAGTTGCAAAATGTCAATATTCACCCGTCAATATTTCAAAAACAGTTTAAGTTAGGTATAGGGAAGGCTGATGAAAGTCCTACTAAAATCAAGGGTTTAGTTCGAAAAAGCAATAAAAAATATATATTTCCATTTAGAAAAACGAAGTTGGTACCTGTCCAGGAAAACTGAACACCCTGAATATGTAAATATATTTTCATTTTGTGCAGCTCGGGATATTAGACAACCCTGTAGAAAAAAAAATTAAGTTATCTCTTTTATTAACCCAGATATTGGACTTACGCGCACTAGGTGGACACCCTGTATAACAAAGTGTAAAATTAATTGAAACAGATAACAAGGTCGCAAAAATACAAAACAACCAAGTTGGTAGTTTGGTTTCCTTTCGAATAAAGTATATTTATGCTCACCAAATCTCCAAATGAATATATCTTCAGGTGTATTTAAATGAAGAAGCACACACGATACCACAGAATTTCAACCTATAATATTATTGTACCACACATAAAAGTTCAAGTTGAAAATAAAAATATATTTTATCGCAGATGACAATCAGAAAAAATAATGAATTGTATCAATAATAAAAAAAATATCAGTGCCTACTTACTTATTATGAAATATCGTTAAACCAAGTAAAATAATACAACAATGCTTTGGTATTCTAGCAAAAATAGAACAACTATATTTCTTAATTTTAAAACTAAGTTTTTCAGAAACGTGTTACTCAAATTTAAAAAATAAGGCGCTATTAGAGACTGATTTGAATTAGCTTTGAAAATAATATGTGCCCCTTGACCCCTTTGTGCTGGCTTCACTACCGCGTAAGGGTTGAAACCGCCATGTTGAGACTAAGCCATGTACACATAATACAGTTAGCCATGTACACATATTAAGTTTTCAACGTATTTTAGGCGATTTTAGTCAATTTCAATCCCGGCCGTAAGTACTTTTTTAAAGAAAATTAATTTAATTGGTAACAGAGGCATGCAGGCCTCTGAGCACCGTATTCCACTACTTCGTAGTTAAATAAATAAGAGTATAATAATCAACAAGCATATTTCCAAAACTGTTTATGATAAATCTTAGAACAACTCCACAAATAATCTGCCATTCTAATCTGATGATGTTATACAGGGTTATTCAGAACCCATCTCTAAAACTTTGAGGATATGTGCATCCTTAAATAAGAAATCGATATCACCAAAATAATTTTAATAAAAGTAAGTATTAGGATTTCCCGTAAACAATGTTTAAAGTTACACCATTATAAAGGACTATGTAGCTGGGCAACTGTACTTCAACACATCTGATACTTTTCTACCACATTCCTAAGAATGTGATAAAAAAAAGTAAACACGTTTTTGTCTGGAACGTCTGGTTAAAACCGACCGAATATTGTTGGAGTGGGGATAACATCTGTATTGTCTATCATTCGTCAGTCTGTGTGTAGCTCTCGCGGGTTTTATTTATGTTAGGAGTGTTAAACTGTAAAATTTTCAAAATGGCTCATGTGTACAGTAATGCTGAGTTAATGGACTGTTACCAGTGGATTATCACTTAAAAGTTAGGTTTTGTGAGTGGTTGTTGCAGCAAAATGCTGAAAATCCCCAATTTACTTAATAATTTGCGTTTACAAGATAAGCAACCAGGAGGAACATTCGGTTTAGTGCGGCAAAATTGGATAAGGCGTGGCCAAAATTGTGTACAAGTCCAGGAATATTATTTCGAACAGCTTTTGTAACAAGGTATGTGCAAATTTTTTATACCTAAATTTCACGTTTCTAATAGCTAGTAATCAAGTAGCGCAATTCTTCGAAATTAGTGTAACAAAATTTTATTCATTTTAAAGACATCTATCTTTAAGTTCTATCTATCTATCTTTAAGTTCATTTTAAAGTAAAAACGCTGCAAATCTTTTTTGCGCCGGGTGTCGGTATACTCTCAGATCTTCCGAAGTTTTTTTGTGCTAGCCTGTTTGCATTGTCAGTCCCAAGGTCACTCCATTACAGTGGACCAGTATCCAGCGGCGTAAAATGAAAAATTTTTAAATAATTTTAAGACCCCGCCAAAAAATTTTTTTTTGCACTACCACATTTGTACATGTATGTTGAACATCCCCAAATTTTATTATGGATAAGTTCTGAATAACCCTGTATATCTGCCACACAAGGTATTTTTACATCTCCAACTTAAAAAATAACGATGTTTATTTCAAGGGATATTCTCGCTTGAGACCTTGTACCTACCTGCAAACAAAAATCATATCTGAAATACGCTTTCCAAGATCACTTATTTTGAATTCTCCATGCGAACGATGATACCTCGTTTGAGTTAATTTTTCTCGCTCTCTCTTGGAGTCATAAAGATACCTGACTGCTGAAATGTACATTTCGAGATCCGCCGTGAATCTTAATGTAGATAATTAATTGTAATTTATACCGTTAGGAGAGGGTGGGAGCGTAAAAACTTCTCGAAAGACACAGCCCCAGGTATACACTTCCTTAAGAAATATAATATCTTAATTAATGCGGACTTGTAAAGGGAAGGCCATTTTTTACCTTGACGCTATCTTTATGTAGAAGGGGCAGCCTTCGCAGTACCATTTTATATTTGTGCCGTAAATGTAGGGCAGACAGCTACGCTAAATGGATAGTCTTAATGGTACCAAAAATGAAAATATGTTATATTTAAGGATGTCGTATAAAGGTAAAACATTTTGCCATTACGTATAGTTGTTTTGTGTGAAAAAATATTGTAAATTAAATTATTTATGCAATGAACAAGCAATGCTAATAATTTTGATGTTACGATTGAATTTAGGTGTTTTGGAGGTTTAGAATGTTATATATGTATGTATAATACACATATTTAATATTGTCTACCTCTGACATTTTTAAAGCAAAACTTATGGTTTACCAGAGCCATGCATACACAAATCACAGATTTTGCTTAAAAAATATTCGAAAAACACAATAGGTGATTATCTGTTGTAATACTGACGTAGTTTTCCATATAATACTACACTGAACTCGACGCGTGTTTCGCCAATCAAGTTGGCATCATTTGGAGATGGCGAAATGATGGAAAACTACGTCAGTACTTCACACCAAAGGTTCCAACCCCCTTTCAATTTTTTTTAAGAAGCTGGAATCATTCAAATACCTTGCGCAATTCCATATATAGAAAAACCTAATACGGACTGCAGATAGGGATAATAAACCACGTGCAGAATTTAAAAGTGCAAAAAAGTTTTGCATTCCATTTGCAATAAGTATCTGGAAGAGTAATTAATAGCATAGTAAGAACTTGGCATTAGTGATGTAATATGAATATGCCTATGAAAATGTACCCTTAAATCAGATGAAGTCTTTAAGTTTTACTTAATATGTAATTGTAAGTACTCGGATATACTTTAAGAATGAGATATTACGTTATAATTAGCAACATCCAGACACATGATTTAAAGAACTCCATTCTTCAATATGTTTAAGTTGTTATAAAGATGAGTGCAGTGGTTCTCAAACTGTATCTTACAATACATTTTCAAATTATCAGCTTAAAGTAGATCCTCAAAAATATCAAGTATGTAATTTATGAAGATATTAAGAAATAAGGGCTCCAGGTTACTATCTTGTGAAACCCCAGAAAAGGTCCCATTGTAGGGTCGCTGTAGGGAACGAACACATTCCCTTCTGCCTGTCAAGTGGAAGTGAAAAGTTATAATAAGGGTAGTTGTATTCTATAACTGCCCTTATTATTCTATTAATGAGTATTGTGTATATGGTATTTGTATTGTATTGTATTGAGTATTGTGTATTGTGTGAGTATTGTTATTAGTGAGTAATGTATAGATGAAGATTTAATAAAAAATTTACAGTATACTGAATGGACGTACAAGAATACAAGAAATCCGCATGGATTGTGGACTTTGTATTAGGCGATACGTGAATTATTATGTTAAAAATTATCTGGTGTTACTTTTTAGTTAATCCTTAGACACTTTGGTACCCAATTTTACTTAAAAACATGTGTGGAGAAAGTTTAAATTATGACATTATATTTTTATAACAAGAATAGTATACAGATTTATAGTTCTAACCAGTAAAAGCGAAATGACTTTCAGCCTAATCGCGAGATATTATGCAGAACGGATGCGAGTGGTTTCTGTGCAATGAAGAAGAAATACATTTTCCTTTTTGTTTACGACTCACATCAGGACTGCTACATCTATACTTGTCTGGAATTTTAGCATCATGCACGAGGAGGACGTGCACATCCACGTACCAGATGTGCCCCAGTTGTCAGACTTTAAGGACGAGCTTGGCTTTCGTGAACTGTTGGTTCGGTTTTTGTGCCCTCCTCGGTATTCCAATATTATGCACAACTGGGGAGCATTTGTCAGTGGAAAGTAATTTTGCTGCATTCATTGCAATTTTTTGATACTAGAGAGTACAAATATTGCCACGTCATTTTCTGAACCAACAGGACAACGCTATTGTTTGTACCTATCAAATATTTTTTTATACAATTGTGTTCGTGTCTTTAACACTTTTTTTAATACTTATTTATTTGTCATTATTGTAAGAATTTTATTTTTGGATGGGTAAAGGAAAGCTTTAAAAAATAAACCATGCAGGGACAATGACCATAAATGTTTTAAATTTTTTTGAAAAGTGCAAGAATATGTACAATAAATTACTGAAAATTGTTTTTTCTTTATGAATTTTAGCGCCAAAGCTGAGGCAAGGGTCCAATCAGTGTTGCTGTTGTTGACTTTTCTGACAGAATTTTCAGATTTGTTTTTATTGCAGTTTCCTTTCAGTATAATGTAACTAACACTAGGCAACGGAATTTTAATGCCTCTATATCGCTTAAGCAATCAATCAGTCAAAAATATTGTACAAAGATCAGCGACTAATCTTCTAGATATTAGGTGGTACTAATTTTAATATAGAAACTTAGACAACCAATAGAAAAAATTAAACTTTGCTATATTATTTCTGAAAAATTAAATCTATCCGAGATACGAGAGATTTAAGTTCAGTTAAAATCGAGGTTAAAATATAACATTTGTTACAACAAATTAATTTGAGAATATACCTTATTTATTCAGAGACTTCTGAATGATATAAATGGAAATTTGGTTCCAATTTCATGCGTGAACTCTATTTACAGTGAGAATCTAATTTTTCACTTAAGTCACTATTTCATGAAAAATCTTGTGCTACCTATTACCTGAAAAGAGGCTTAGTTTACCTATTAGTATGTAACTACTATTTAAACTAAATAACATTAAAGCTAGTAAACATAAAATAGTATATCTAATAAAAATAGTAACAATAATAGAATAAAAAAATGGCAGGTAAGGTTTAAATGCAATTCCTATTCAATTTTGGATATAATTCTCTATTGTTTTATATTATTCATATTACCTACCCATTCTTTGATTTGTTTGAAGAAAGTTAAGTTAGAGGTACAATATGTCACTGTTAGGATGTTGTATTTTTATGTATTTTCATAGTTTTTTTAAAGTTGTGAAGTATTTAGATATATGATATCTTAGTAGTGGTGAGAAATACACAGTAGTGGCCTCTTTGGGTCTTTGCTACTATCTGTCTGACAATTATTGTCAAATTGACAGACAGATAACGACCTGCTTTTTCTCAGTCGCCATTATAGAACTTTGAGGAAGACAATCCTACGTATTTATTTGAAGGAGATTTTCAAAACAACTACTCCACGGCCAATGTGTTCCGAAGTAATGCCAGTCGAGGTACATTGCACGTGGAGTAATTGTTTTTGGCATTTTCGAATAAATAAGATATCTTAGTTATCAATCGAGTGGTAAATTTTCTGATATACCACAGTAATTATTTCCATACTAATCTCGCTTCTCGGTACCAATTTCACAGCTCTTCCCTCCCTCCAGTCTTTGAAGATATTATCAAACCACAGATAGAGATACTGTTGAGAAAAGAAAATTGAGAGAAATGGAAACAGATGAAAAAGCTTTGCAAAGGAAGACTGAAGAAAAGAAGACTTTGAAACTTTTGGTCAATTTGACCAAGAAAAAGACGCAAGTAAGAAGAAAAAAACAGAAAAGAAAAAAAAAACAAGCTAGTAAAAAAATGAAAATTGCTAATGATAGTGCTAAAGAAGCTGAATAAAAGTTGGGAATTGATTCTGATGAGGATGAATCCTTCGTAGATGAAGAACAGAAAGAAGAAAATAAAGGGGATCAACAAAACGATGAAGAGTATGTCAAAACCGGCCCGGCCCGGATGTCAAAACTGAGGACCGATTTTTTTCTTTTCTCATGCCAACATAAAAAGAGAACTAATTAGGTTCCATGGATTAAGATTAGGGACAATTCATATGTTACAGAGTTATTATCCACCCTGTATAGTATCTGTAATTTGGAATTACCTATCTGTTACGAAAATACGCTAATGTTGATACATAGGAATACTACACGGTACGTAGATTGCCACATGTAGCATGTTAAACAATATTATTGCTCTGCGACATTATCCACAATATTAATTAACTTCATAATGGCGTACGCAAAACGGCCAATGTAACTACAACGCGTGGCCAGAGCCAGGTACACCGCACATTAGAATGAAGTATTTCAGTGACCCACTTCCTCTATTGTCCTTATCAAATTTTGACTAAACGCCAATCCAACAGAGTATGCGTTGTATCAGATAATAAAAGCAAATTGCGTGATTTATTTATAAACCGTGTGTCCCATTTCGTTTGTCTTCCCAGGAAAAAATGAATGGGATAGGAGTAAAGCTGACCCATTAAGTGCAGATTTCCGAAATGGAACATTTTTTAAATATAAATAAAAACTGGAATAGTTGATATACTATTTACGTTATTTTTTTTTTTTTGTAGAATGTAATGGACCTTATACCTATTTCTTAACAATTCTAAGAGCAAAAGAATGTTCAAGTAGGTATCGAAAAATTATAGTGAGTTTTGCGCAAAATTGTGCTTCTGACAAAAATTCTTCAATACCTATGTTGGGAACGGTTGAGCTTAGATAGACCTGTAATGGCATCATAGAGTGTATATAGTACATGTTTTTCGACTTAAAATTTCTTACTCTTTCTAAAAATGCAAAAATTTGCAGGGTATTTCATTAAAAATAACAAAATTGACTAAAAATTATAAATAATAATGAAAATTAATAAAAATAGATTAGATCTATCTAGAAATCTATTTAGAGAAAATCTAAAATTCATATCTTTTCCATAAGATCCTCGTGTCACCTGTGGTTTTGGTAAGGTTTCTAAAGATATAGGTATGTCAGTGGTTTATTCATTAGGCAATCCAAAAGACAAAATAGAAACTAAGGAAAAGTCGGGGATTTACGAAATTAGCTGCAAAGACTGCAATCAAAAGTATGTTGGACAAACTGGAAGGTCAATTCAAACTAGATTCAAGGAACATATGACTCATCTCAAATATGGTAGAACAGATAAGTCTACTATCGCCCAACATGCGCTTGAGAACAATCATATAGAATAGATAGTAACAAATTCCAGACAGCTGGATGCTTTTGAGAGGTTGAAAATTGCCAAAAGTAAAAATAGATAGAGGCGGTGACATGGTACATAATAATGACATAAAAATAGAAAGAGGAAATGGTGACAGAGGGCCAATCCCATAAATCCCGCTTTTTTGGTTACATCACGGTTCACTGATCTGTCGCGGAGGTTCACTGATTAGTTGCGATGGTTCACTGAACTGTAGAAACTGTTCAGATGCAATAGGACCCAATGTTAGCATAGATTTAGTTTTAATCATTTTCCGATGATGCCAACTGGGTTGGCGAAGTGCGTGCGTCGAGTGGAGTATAGTGTTTTGGTGCTATGTGGAAAACTACGTCAGTGTTATCTTCACATCAAAGGTTCCAACCAATTTCAAGCATTTAATAATGACAATAATAGTAATGACCTCTTGTGGCTAATGAATTTCATATCAACGTCTACTGTATCTCTTTTTTGATTTAATTTTATAACAACCACCATTCCGATAACAGACCTGCATTTGCATGTTCTATTTCAGTAATTCTTGTAGGATCACTGACATTACGTGTCAAACACTTTTATCATGCTCAACAAGCTTTTTTGTAGCTTCGTGTTTAATCACGTTTCATACATTACATGCGATAAATTGATGCTCATTATACTTGCAAACGTTAGTAATTTGACCAATTAAATTTGCTGTAACCTCGACCTTTATCATTATCTCTGAGGTAATGCAAAGTTAATAGAATTACTAAATAGGGCCCTTGAAATATGTTGCTATATAAACTGATTTTGGGACCAATATTTATGTAACATAACCAATAATACAGATAAGTGATAATACACATTTGGGTATTGATAAACTTTTAAGTACCGTATGGAATAACTACCATTTTATCACCTGTTATTGCCATATTGATATTAACATCAGTCAACTAATAATAATTACATTAATTGCTCTGTTAAAGACTAGCATCCACATGTCCAATAATGGGGCTACCTACAGATACGAAATCAGTGTCCCTCAACTACTATGTTCCATCTTCACATGTTTTATTTTAAAAAAATCATTTCTTATATCCCCACTAAAAGCAATGACTAAGGTAGGTACAGATGTCGGTGTATCGGAACATTTTCTTATTAAAATATATGTACTAATATTTCTTAACGATACCTCCAAAATTCAATTACAAAAGTACAATTTAATCAGTACAACTAAAAATTAGACAATCGTACAATCAGCACCATATAATAGGTGTTTCCTTATACAGGTGTCCCACGGTGACGGTCCATTAGAAGTATCTGGAGAATATTAATTTGAAGTTGTAATAGGTATTTATGTTAGGTAATAATTAGTATTAAGTTAGAATAGTAAAGCTCTCTTAAAGTTCATGTTTAAATGAAGTGTGTGCTGCGAAGTGTTGAACGAGCCTTAGGACATGTGACAGGGATGGTGAGGTAGGTGGCGCGAGGAAGGAAAACGAAGTGAAGGAACAGTACGTCTTGGACCGAGAGGTAGAGCGGTTGCTCCTGACAATTGAAGGTTCACGACAAAATTTATTATTTCTGTCTGCTGTAAAACAAATTGGTTGATGCTGCCGATCCGATAAGGAAAAAAGTATTAAACTATAAAGAATAACCTATGGTTGTACGTTGTACAAAAATAGTCTGCTGTCTAGCGAATATCAGTTCGAAAGAAGAGATATTTCCCTGAGAATTACACGTCTGCCTGCATCTTGTTGACTAGCGGCAAGTACCTAAATCTAGATTGTCCTCACCTCCCTACACCGAGTGAACAAACGGCTCCACAGTGTAAGTGTGACAAAATTAACTTGTTTAAACAAACTGAGTATTATACGTATATGAATGTAACTATAAATTGCCCTGAACCCGAAACCCCCTGAGATTATATTTAGTTCTATTAAAAATTAATGATAAAGTATAGAGTAGTCTTTATTTGCTCAAATAGAACCGTTGCAAAGTTTGAGGTGAAGTCAAAGTGGGCCATGATCTACTTGATGAAAATATTTTGCAGTTTCTACAACTTCCGGTTATACCGGAAGTCGACATTAACTTCGTTATTTTAAATAGAACACCCTATACATTATTGCATTTTTGGATTCTACGTGAAATTCTCAACAAATTTCATGTAGGATGTCCTATACCTATCTTCAACTGTTTTTGAAATATTGACACCCTGTAAAATCTAAAGGGTTTGAGATTAAACAAAACGGTTTGCACATCCCTGTCTTAATTTTTCAGAAGCTATCGTTTTTGTACAGACTTTTAAAAAGCCTGTACAGGCCTGTGGATAATAAAGCTAGTTTTGTCCTAGCTGTTTTTTATACCGACTAATAATAATAAAATAGTAATATATACTGTTAAAACCAGTGTGTCAATTAGACTGTGATTAATCTAGTTGTCAACATATTCACTGCATCATTTTCTCATAAGTATCTTAGAATTTTCTCTATTTACCGCAATTCGTATATACTTAGTTGTTTTTTCAATGTAAAATATATAATTTCAATCTGCAAATAAAAGGAACGCGATGAACTTTCCACGCAGTAGGTTATATTATAATTCTATGTCCACTAAATCATTTCCCACTGATGCGGATAAGCAGTGTTCACTGTATTGCGTTTTAAAATAAAATACAAGAGCCTACACGCTTTGAGGTGCTTAATAAGGTTAATACCATTAATAATCTGGGCACACATTGAGTAGGCGGTATTAGACCGGTAAAAAATGTAAAACTTCGTTCCTCCCCAAAATAAAAATTGTAAACGCATATGCAGAACCAATTGAATAGTAGAGCATTCCCGAAAACATTTCATTGAATTTTATTTGTAGTTGTCATCTGAGAAAATGACCATGAATCAATGACCGTGTGGATCAATTCTTAAATACATTGACTTAATTTCTATAGCCTTTCACATTAGTAGTTTTCATACGTAGCTCTATATTGTCATTGTTGAACTGACTCAAATTCTCTGATAATATGTAGGTCTTCAGAATCAGTAGCTTCTTGTCGTCACATGGCTGGAAGTGCAATCATAAAAAAATGTTATATCTATATGACCTGAAGATAGAACCAGACTATTCGTCGCCAACACAAACAGTGTGTAGCTGCACTGTGTCCTGGTCCACTCCACAAACTCTGGTAATAGGACTTATTGAATTGTCTTTGGAGTAATATGTGAAATGAACCAAATTGATTGCAGACATTTATAAATCTCATGGTTGCAGACATTTAATGGACTTTAAATGTCTGCAACCATGAGATTTATAAATGTCTGCAATGAAAATACAACGTCTGACCTTTGGTTTGAAATCACTGCCAGATATTTTGGTGTTCTGGAACAAGGAAACATCATGATGTTGATATGAGGACCTTATCTATTTCATTATATTTCATACAGTCAAATCTTGAAGCAGAATACAGTGTTATATATAAAAAAAACTCTCAATGTAGGCCTCGACCACATACTCTGTAGAAGAGGCGTGATATAATTTAGAAAAATGTAAAAATCTACGATACTTGTAATTTTTAGGTGTGTAACATTCAGGTCGCGCAGAACTCTACCGGCCTATATTGTACACAAAAATAAAGTATTGATTAAATATTCATCATCCCTAGTTGGTTGACGGCATCATCACCCCAAAGCGGCTCTGCCATAATTCAGAAGTTGATTTACAACTGCTAATACGTATTTTATTTCGACGCAAATCTGGCTGGACACCGTTTTAATTTGGTAACAAACAGATTGCCGCAGATTACGATCTTAGTATAATCCGGGCGTATATGCAATTCAATGTTGTCTGTTGATTTTATGAGGCTTTAATCACTACATGAATATATTTTGTTAGATTTATCAGTGTTTACGATTGATTTCATAATTCTTCTATTGTTACTGCTTATACTATTTTGATTTACAGCACTGGTATATAGTGGTTTGCATTGGGAAATCTATTATATTTTTAATTTCGGAGTTACAACAAAAGCTCTCAAAGTAAGAACTGTACCAGGGAAATTTTATTCCTATGTAAACGTAATCTACGGTTTGCACGTAGGCCCATAAGAATGATGCATGATCTAGATCGTTTTGTCACCTCTTCCTTAATGTTGGATGTCCATATTTCAAAGAGGTTCAAATTATATTAAGGCCCAATTATTTTTTCTGCTATCCCTGCTGTGTTTTGATTATTATAAATATTGTGATAATAGACTATCAGTTCGCGCAATAGAATATACCCTAAATTAATAATATTTTTTATTTTATGCCTTATCTTGTTATTTTCAACTCTGTTATTTATTTGCTCAAGATTATTGTAATGATGGGGATCACATCCATACTCTATTAGGCCAATCAGTTGATAATGTATTGATTACCCTGAAATTACTTTACTTGTGTGGAAAGGAAACAGAATAATATGTACATATAGGGGTATCTAATTAGTAATTATTTATTAAACATGGTATTTAATATTCCATAACTATTACTGCGCCATTATTGATTTTCTTGTTTAATGTGTGGGACCTACTAATTACATATTTTGATCACGTTTTGAACGTGTTAAACCATCATCAAACTCATTTGCGTCTATATGTATGTAATAAAAAAGAATTATGAAAAATTGACAAATCGTTAATAATAAATAACAATTAGTTAACAAAAATAAACGACAATTAACAAAACATCAATAAATAAAATAATAATAATGAACAGTCAAACTAAACAGTATATAATACACCACTGAACTCACTGAAGGAAAAATGCTGTCGAGTGATGTAAAAATATTAATGGGACGTATTTTAAAAAAATGAAGTCGATTATGCTACTGAAGAGATGAAATGTTACTTAAAAAACTGTTTACGCCATTCGATAGAGCGTCGTAAAATGTTACTATAAGAAAGTGTCCTCTTTTTCTATAATAGTCCTTCAAACAAGCCTATAAAATTTTACAAAAACTAATTTCCAAAATTTCGATTTTTCCAAATATCTCAAAAACAAATCACCTTGGTTTTTTTGAGGCTTATTATTAGTCATTAGTAAACATGTCACATTAATGAAATAATTTACACCTATTTATTACTGGAGATCTGAAACATTTTTGGAAACAAGGTGGATACTCGAAGCGGATGGTTCTTTATGAAACATTGTGAAAATAATTGTTTTGAAAAAAACATTGATCTCATTTAGATGTTCCAAGAAATATATAGAAACCACTGTATATACTAATATTTCGGCGTATTAGGCCTTTTTCAATAGAGTAAATGTCTATTACTCTATGTCTCTATTATGACAGTAATAGACATTTACTCTATTGAAAAAGGCGTAATAAGCCGAAATACTAGTATATAGAGTGTTTTCTATATATTTCTTGGAACATCTAAATGAGATCAATGTTTTTTCAAAACAATTATTTTTGGAAACATTTCAATATACCTAATTGTTCTGGACCACGCGTAACAATAGAGAAATGTTTCAAAAACGGTTGAAATTTACATAACCTCAATGTTTCAAATAAATAGTTCAGACAAGTTTCACTTTCACATATGGACATTTTATATTATTTTCATCTAATGGGCATGTACAATAATGTGCGTGACCGACATAAATGACTGGTGACAAAGTTCTGCCCTCTACAGGAGGTTTTGGACTTTGATTAGGAGTGTTGTGGTACGAGTACAGACTATAGAGCCCCTAAAAATTAGTAAGTATTTCCGAGAGAGTAGGTAAATACCTAGCGAAATTAAATAAATTTTTAGACTGTAAGCCCGAGTGCGACGTTGCCACATCTACTTTTTCCCAGCCCCAGGGAAATTGTGAACAATCTGACAACACAGCTTCTGGGGGCGCAACCAGGAGTAACCCCCCAAGTGCGAAGTCTCAACCCTCTAGGTCTTCAAATAAGGGAGATAGGCCCTTTGGTCCACATTTCCTGGATGTCACTAGCGGTACTTATATAGTTTTGTTTCTGATATCTTGCTCCTTTATTTCTGATCCTTTGCAGAACGGTCTTTGTACTGTGTCTAAAACAATGCAAACACTTAATTTGAAACATTATAGCATAATTGTTTCTAAAATAGTGGTAGGTGGGTCATCTGCAGGTTGTGCAACATTCCTGTAACATTTATGCAGCAGAAACATTTCAACTATTGTTTTGTTTGATTTAAAAACGCATCTGGAATAAATTTTGATTTACTGGCAATGTTATTGCATTCAATTTGGAGCACAGTATAATTATAG
The DNA here is from genome assembly GCA_963924545.1 of Pogonocherus hispidulus. Classification (NCBI taxonomy): domain Eukaryota; kingdom Metazoa; phylum Arthropoda; class Insecta; order Coleoptera; family Cerambycidae; genus Pogonocherus; species Pogonocherus hispidulus. The sequence goes on from OZ004693.1 coordinate 84,553,977, forward strand.
CTATGAGTCGACATTTAACGATATCTTCGAAATTATCCTCATTAACCAAATTATGAGTAGTTCTCAATCTTTCCTATTCTCTTCAAAGATCTGTCATTTATATAAAATACGAGAACATTTGAAGTCACAGCAAAGAAACTTCAAAACCAAAGCAGTGCACGCGACCCAAAATACTACTCTGCATTTTTGCTGCCTAATCGAGTTCACGCATTCCTTTAGCCTCCTTCATAATCCCCATTGTATTTAGTTTCGTTTTCTAGTTAGATATGCCAATTTTTTGATAAAGCAAATGACTTCCTGCACGTGCGTGTCACAAGATCTAACAATAATTAATTTATTTTACTTTTGCACCACGTGGCTACCAAATGCCGCCTTACGGCCTACAAAGATAAATGTGACGATAAAGAATACGTAACAGTAAAATTTGCCATAGGCGTGGCCAAGTAACAGCTTAAAAATACATTATTTATGAAAAAATTTCCTACAATTAGCGGTATCAGATGTTATTAAGATACCGCTGTACAAATTGATTATTCCTCTGAAATTACATGTGCGCCACAGTCTAGCCGAGGGATTTTTTTTGAACGAGTAACTTGTACTTATACGTATTATAAAGTTTGCAAATGTGAAGCAAGCACGAATGTGTTGTATTTTTATGTTAGAGTGCACGTATCAACGTTAGACTGGTTTTCGTACGACTTTTATTTTAGGATTATGTAAATGAATGAAAAATGGTTCAAAAAGTGTTTGATAAAACGACATGACAAATGTTTGAAAAATCAAAAAAATTTACATTTTATTCATATATATTAAAACACGTCGAATCTGTCTCGCTCTAAATTTCGTCGCCGAATCCACAAAGTTTCAAAGCTATCTCCTCCGAGGGGGGATCGCGGAGCGATCCCCGCGGGTGGCCAGTAGTCGCCCCCGGCCTTTCTTTAATGCGTAGGAGTATTTTCGTCCCGTTTCCTATGCGTTTTCCCAATTTAAACGCCTTTCCAAAATACCTCTGCAAAATTTTCCTCGATCGCCGTTCGGAGAGAGATACGACTAGCACCGGTGTTTGTCCTGGCGCCTAATGGCACCGTCACGCCTGCCGAAATCCCGACTTTTCACGGGATTCCCTAGACCCTTTTTCTAATTTTACGGTTTCGAGAACCGCTTCACGCGAAAGTTCCGCCCTTTCTCTAATCCTTTGTGATTTTTTTTTTTCGAGACCATACGTCGAGTCATTATACGTCTATTTCGTCTTCGAAAATCTCGAGTCGCGTCCGTCTCAACTTCTTTCTCATTTTATCTGCCTATGTGAGATTGCACTAACGAGACAAGCACCTCCCACGAAAACTGTCAAGTTAATTAAACTTCAGAAAGGTTATTTTTCTACGAGAAATGTTGCTAACGGAATCAATAGTACTGACTGCCAAACACTTCTGATAACCAAAATACTGAAACGAAATGCTTTCCGAATTAGAAAATCGGTAAAAATTATTTTTTCAGGTTGACACGTACAGTTTACATACTTAAACATATCGGGGTATACTTCTGAAAACAGAATTTCAGAATCCTATGACTTTCCCATTGCGCTATCGCAATGGGAAAGTCATAGGATTAGGAAAGTCATAGGAAAGTCGAAGGATTCAAAACGTCACGTTGGAGGCAAATTTTTTTTTACGTTTTAATTCCAATTATTTATTTAGTATTATTAGTGTTTAGTTATTCTGTTTCATTATCCGTAGCTTTTATTCTTTCTGTACGTAAAGTTTGGAATTAATTCCTTCATTTTGGCAGTCTGTTAAATTCATCATTTTAGCTTACAAAAGTACCTAACTACCTACAATATTTTTGGTCCCATTGATAAAATTGATAATAATGTTTACTGAAAAATACATTCTACTTTCAGCACTTAAAAAATTATGATGTTTTACCTTCAAGAATAGAGTACCCTTACAATTCATCAAAATATTAAGAAAAATCTTTTAGTACAATTACATTATCTTTCCAGATACAAAATGTCTTTACTATGTATTTTTTTTTAAATAGTATTATTCTAGATGCTTTTGTCACCCGAAGGGTGACTCCAGGCTCCAGGCCTGGACCCCCGGTAGGGCTAGAAATGGGAACGAAAATCGCGAGAGCGTTGAGCGATTTTCTCCCATTTCTAGTAAAGTATTTAAATATAGACAAGAATGTAATATTCACAGCACGCGTTAGATAAATATATTTTAAGACCACAAGAAAGCCAAATAGCTTATCCTTCGCGAAAAGTAATTGAAACGAGATTGATTCTATTAGTAAAAAGTTAACACACATGGTAGAGCAAAGTGGTAGCAACTTGGCGTTCATATTATCGATATGAACGCCAAGCGAGGTTGGCCGCGGTTAATACTTGGATGGCCCATGCAGGGAAAGCCGGCGGCGGCGGTGCCTACCCGCATCTTCTAGTAGCCTGTACATCGGTGAATTCACAGAAGCTGTGCAAACTTAGGCGAGGTTTGCGTAGAAGACGTACAGTACCATCAGTAAATCACAGTACAGTAAATCCCTTGTGTATGAAATGATAGGCAAGTAAAAGATCCCTACCCTGCTATAAAACGTGGGGATTCAGTAAAATTTCCAGGTTTGGGGGGTTGCTCGTCCCCTCCTAGTTGGTGACTGGCCTTTAGTCGCGGAAATATGCCGACGTTAAATAAATTAAATAAAAAAAATAAATAAATAAAACACACATGGTAAATATACTTTCCACAAATAAAACTTGTACAGTCGCAGAAAATCGATAAAATATCTGCTGTTGTTAAGAAACTATGAAAACACACTGAAACACGAAAAAACACTTTCAAACTACGATTCTGTAATCATACTTTCGAAAGATCTATTTGTTTGAAACGAACCATTAAAAATGCCATACTGGTAGATAAGTATATAAAATTTTATCCCGGAATAATTAAGAAAAATAATAGCAAGAAATTATCGAATATCTTTATTATCGAATTATCCATATCTTCGAAATCGAAAAAGTGAATCAGATTCGATTACATCAGATAAGATACAAGGTGATTGCTTTAAAAGGATTATGCTGTTTGGATATAACTTTATTAAAATAAATACTCTATGAAATGTTTGAGAATGTTAAATATGTGGACTGTTACATAATTTTTTAAACATATCGAAAAGTGGGTAACGTGGGCACACTATACAAAGTCATGCAAAATGCGCAAATTACGTCAATATGACGTAGTGTGATAGTTCTATTGCTATAAAGAACTATCAACCTACGTCATTTTTACGTAATTTGCGCATGCCTATGTATCTTTTCGCATGACTCCACCCCTTTGGTTATATTTACAAGTTTATGCATGAATAATAAAGAAGCTTTTTTCAGAATTCACAAACGTAGAAACGCCTATTTTTTAGCCACATCAACACGTTCTCATAATACTGTAATAATTATAGTCCTGTCACAAATTATTCATAGATCAATCTTTTATTCCAAAAGCCGTGTGTGTTCGAGATGAAATATTAACCTGCACATGGATTGGGACAGGAAAATGACATTATTTGCTATTATGAAGTGTGGGGTGATCTATCATATGAAAATCGATAATTATACGTGAGGAATACGACTTTGACAAAAGAGATTTGTCATCCACTACCTTGACCTTTAAAATCGACTGATTCTTAATGTACGAGCATCAATATTTACATTTGTAAAAATATATTAATGTTGAAAATATGATTGTGACAATATTATACAAAATACTACACACAAAAAACTGTTTACAGCAAATAATTAAAATATTTTCTATTTGGATTTGTACACGTGATCCTCAGATACTTGGACACATATAGGAACATTTTTTAATAGTAATTTTCTCAGGAAATGTTATACTTGACGTAATGGAGTATCGACATACTTTATGATATAATATTTTGTGTACTTTGGGAGTAATTTTGTGTAAAATAAGTGTATTTTACTGTTGAGTCATATATATATTTCTAGGGGGATGTTAAAGGTTCAATGCCAGCACTGTGGAATTCTACATTAAGGTTTTTTTATAAAATATCATCTTCGCGACGAGAAAATTAAAATTTACACTGTTTTAAAATTTCACTGATGTAGTTTACCACATAACACTATACTGCACTCGACGCGCGTTTCGACAATCAAGTTGGCATCATCTGGAGATGATTAAAATTAAACCTATGATAACATTATGTCCTATTTACTCCTTTACGAACACCGCTAATGCCAAACTACAGCTGTTTCGGCACATTATGTCTCTTTTGTATCATATTTGTCTCAGAGTGAAAACAATTCTTTCAGAAGTAGATCGCATTTTGCTATTTTTTTTAGAAATTATCCTTACTGCAACAACGTTACAAAAAATCCATAATACTGAAGAAACTCAAAGTAATATTATGTACTCTAGATTCACTGTTAATCCGCTTAACTAAAATTCAGTTATTCCCTTTTGTTGGCAATTTCGATGAAGGATACGTATTTTCATTATGTAAATGTTCGTCATATTATAATTAATTGAGTTATATTTACTTTGAAAAAGGCTTGTCGGGCGTTGGAAGCGATTTTAATTTCCGAAACCACACCATTCGAATCATTATATTACAATTAATAACAGGCTTCAGAAACAGACAATGTGTAAAAGTGGTTTATGTAATATCCCATATTATTCTGTACAGGGTAGCCAATTTTCGATAACTATAGTAAAATCCACTGGGAGAAACTTATGGTAGGTTCTCAAGACTTTTGGATGAAAACCAAGATACATCCATAGATACATCCCAGAATATAATCTGAATAACTTTTACTGCTTTCGGTTAAGATGTTAACCTGAAAAATAACCCATTATTTGCAAGGCTGTTAACAACAATTGCTAAAAACATGAAAGAGGGCAGTGATGTGGTCATAGAAGTGTCGGTTGGTGTAGATCTCAGCTGCGTACCCACAATAAATAAAGAATTAAAACAATTTTTCCACTATTACCTTATTTATCTTTATTTAACTACCTTGTACTAACATCTGGTGTCTTTGTATCCAAATTGAATACATTTTTATTTGGGAATGGGTATATTTTTTGTTTTTTTTTTTGAAAACTGCTTTTGCATTCAACGATATTACACACCGGCTTTGCGTGTGCTCTTTATTCTATTGGTGATCAATCAAGTGGACCAAGGTCGCCAAAAGTGTTCTTGGATTCAGAGATTCTTAGAGTGTGAGATTGAATTAATCAAGTGCTCTTAATTTATCACTGATATTTACCATATAGCACAGCACACCCACCCTCCTCGATACTCGGTGAAACTTGTCCAGGAAGAAGGATAACGTTAGAATTTTGCACGAGCCTTGAGGCTGGTAATTTCTACTTTTGGAATTCAGATAAATCTCTTCATCCCATCGGTATGAAGGTATTTGGACATTTTCTGCCATGGAGGTTTCTTTATGCATAATACGTTTTCTCCTATGAGTATATTGTGACATAACAACAGTCAATCTGTAAATCAATTTAATCAAACTGCCGAGGATAGGCGGGGAGGATAGGAAAAAGACGGCAAGAGGATAGCGGGGAGAGGATGGCAATAATGTCTAAGACCCAGTAAGTTTAAGTTATTTAGAGATTTAATAGGTTACCTAACTTGAGTTAATCTCTAACGGTGTTTAAAAACGCAATATGAAAAATGTTTGGTTCTTTAAATGGAAACTGATAAATTCACATCTTGGTTTTGTATAAACTTCATCATTTTTCGGTTCAAAAACACATCAGCTTTTCAAATTGATGCTCTAGTCGCAGTAGTATCGAATTTTCATTTTTTTTTCACGTCCTGAAGATTGGTATTCGATAAGCTATGCGATCGTGAACCTTCCCAAGCTTTCCACTTGTGGTCACGTAGGTACCTTAGAAGACGTTAATAAACAACTCCAGAATACCGGTTGTTAAGAAATTGCTAGACTTGTTGGTATCACCTCAATGGTGAAAAAGTATTTCTCCTTTTAAACTACTGAAAGTCGACCACCCTATAACACCCTAATTCGTGTATTTTGTATCGAACAGGTTTTGACCTATTTTCCTTTTAACAATGTGGTTGTGCTACCTCTATAAATTTGTTCCGTGTGCCTAACTGAATAGTTTAGTATAAACTCGAGCATATATACATAATCGAGGTATGATAAATACATACAACAATATATAGGACTTCCTTATACAAAATCGTACAAACTTGGGTGTAAATCATAATAGATAACATCCCACGGTACCTCTTACAAAGTGGATTATGCTTTTGTTCTATATTTTTGCCTTCCTTCTCATTAATTTGTAAACCAAACATATATTTTGTTAAATGTGTAATTGGTAGCTTTGGGAAATATTATTGTATAAATTTATGTTCATCGTTTCTTCGTGGACACAAAAGCATATAGGATGTATCGCAGCTTTACAAATATTACTCAACATGGTCTTTTGAAGTCTTAAAGATTTGACACATTTGTTTCCTAAAATTAGTTGTACTTATTTTCCTCTCAGCAACCTGAATTTCTTGTTATTCCTGTACCAAAACACTTAAACTAACTACTTGAAAAACTAGCTGCTTCTTTAAATATCTGTTTTCTTCTACTTTTAGTTGGTTTCATCTGTTCATCTTTAAATTCCTTATTTTTTATTTCCCAATACCAACTTTCTATTACTACGTCTCTTACAAACTTCGTATCTCTTGCTCCTATCACAATGATTCATTTTCAAGGTGTTGGTATCTTTCACGGCAGAGCAAACCTGTTCTGTTGATTATTATTGTTTTTTTGCTAGTAAGAAGTTAGTCAGTAGTTCACTTCACTGATTTCTGAATAACGAATTAAATGAAGTTCTACTACTGGTAACTATGGTAAAGTGTTTTTTTCTTAGAGTACATAATTTAATGGATTATTTTATATATATTAAAGTATGAGCATTTCATTGTAATGATCACTACGAACAATTCAATAACAGAAATGGGTATATTTACAAATATCGAATTTATTCGATATTAGTAACCTTATCGTCATTAATATACCATTGTACCATTGAGAAATATTATACCTTTACGAAACGTTATAGATAATAAGCTAATGATAGATATCATAAAAAAAATTACTCATGCCACAGCACAGCAGTTGTCAGATACTTAGTCATTAGCTACGACATTGTAAATATAAATCCAATAACTACAATAAGTATTATAGGTTATAAATATTAAAACATACGAAGAACATTGTATACGTAACGAAATATTACATAAAGTTGACCGAACTCCAAATTTGTGGATTTCTACTTTGCGTTGGTTAATTCCCCCAGATGTTCAGGGGCAGCTCCCATGAGCTGTCTCTAGAAACGATGTAGCTCTATACGTGCTCTCTCACTACAGATCTTAACTACACCAATGAGCAGGGACCACCTAATAAATCGAAACGGTATGCTTTATAATTTTTCTAGTTTCAGTGCACGAGCTGTATGACCACCATCAACTATAACTCTGATCAGCATCAACACAGTAAAACGTGCCCTTAACAGATTTGAGACATTACACTGTCCATTGGATCATCTTTCACTCACAAGTTCTGATCTGCTCATGCTTGCAATTATCACCACATATCTGATTGTGAACGCAATCGAAGTTCTTTATTTTACGTGAATTTCTAGTTACGTTAACAGTTACGTTAATATTTTTATATTAATTTATTAATTGCCATTTGGATGTGTTATGTATAAAATAGTATAACTAAAATTAATGAAAAGGCACCATTCAAAGTACAAGAAACATAATTGTATAAAAGTGCTCTCCAACAGACCACCCCGCTTCAATATAAAAAAAAACTGTTAAAAATAACAAAATGATGCAAAATGATGAATGATGATGATGATGATGATGATGATATATGATATTGAGGCAGTACATACTTTTGAGTATTGAAATGATTCCATCGTTTGCTTTAATAATATGGAAGTAACTATGACCGAAATACTGTAACATAAGACTACGTTATTTTTTGTGGTACATTTTTTTAACTACATTCTTCTGCAGCACAGAAAAATATGTCCAAGCTGTCCTGAATTCTGGAATAATTCAACCACATTAGAAAAACTTATTATTCCAATGTTTCATTCTTACCTCTTGATAAATGTGCGTATATTAACAATATATTATATCTAATTATACTAAAATAAACGTTGAAAATTTCGACTGCAACGGTTAATCAACCACCAAAGTGATTAGAAAATTAAAAGTACTTTTGTTCATATAGATATCTCACTTTTCCAGGACTCGATCCCATCAGTACTGGATGGTGTTTAGGATATATAGTATAAGTTGTTCTTGAAGACAGATGCAAGCTACAGAGTAGTAGATGTCTTGTTACCCCACACCATTATTAGACTTATTATACTTATTAGACAGGGCATTCCCTAGTTAGGTTTAGGGGTAGAGATAAGGGAGATAGAGATATGTCCTCTGTTCAAATAAAATCCAACGAGAGAATGGACTTGCGCTCGGGCGAAAATTCATCTGTTTCGGTCATATCTCCGCCTATTCAACACCTGCCTCAACGTCATTGGCTCAGCAGTTGACCAGGGCTAGTGCCTTGCCTAGACCCGATACCTTTTTTAATGTTCTTACCTTTTAAATATTAATTGTCTTATTTTACGAATATTGAGAGTTTATATTACATGACGCTGATAAATTTATTTCACCTAATTAACCTACTACACTGAAGAAGCACCTACGGCTAGATTTTATATACGGTTATTTTTATAACGGTCCTGTGTAGCTCGTTACACTTTTCCCACTCTAATGGCCAATGCAAGTCTCGTTGGATTTGTTGTTGTTGTTGTTGTTGGTAAGCGGCGCGGTTACCCGCAGCACTCAGGTCTTTCGACCCATTGTGCCTGCCGCTAGTCGGGAGCTATTGGAAGAGACCCGTGCTGTGCGCATAGGCCAACACCCGTTCCAAAGGAAGCTCTCTAATGTCCTGAGGCAGAAGAAATGCTGCGCCCAGGTGTTTGTGTCTCTTGACCATGAGGCAGGCACAGCGACAGAGGATGTGAATGGAGTCCTCGTCATCGTGTCCGCAAAACCTGCACCTTCTAGTGTCACTAAGACCGATAGTGTTAAGGTGCTTGTTAAGATGTCCGTGACCTGTCAACAGTCCTGTGACAATCCTTATGCTCGTTGGATTTACTTTAGTTAAAAATGGCAATAAGAATAATAATATCTCTATAATCGGCATAGATAGCTAGTTATTGAATAATACAGTAGCCTTATTTACGCCTCAGGAACGTTTTAACTTTAGGCCTCATACGTAGCCTCATAAGTTAAGGGGTTAGGGGTTAGTAAAATATCAACCGATGCATTAACACCAAGCTGACATTCTTCATGATGGTTGCCAATACATCCCTGCGAACAGAAAAATTGTATGCGAGTCTTCTTCTTTCGGTGCCATATCAGGTCCCCCTAACGTTGGCAATTACATTGGCGAGTTGTTCGCGGTTTTCGGCTAATCTGAATAGTTGTTCGGCTCTGTCTTGTATTCTTGTATTCCAGTCCAATCGCGAATGTTCTTTAGCCATGACATCTGCTTCCTTCCAATTCCTCGGCTGCCTTCGATTTTACCCTTCATTATAAGCTGGAGCACCTTGTATCGGTCTCCTCTAAGAACATGTACAAGGTATGATATCTTTCGCACCTTAATAGTGTCAAATAATTCACGGACGGCATTTGTTTAATTAAATACTGCTTCGTTGGTCTGCATAGCTGTCCAGGGTATTCGAAGCATTTTTCGGTGCAACCACATTTCAAACGCTTCTAGGCGATTGATCGTAGCAGCCTTTAAAGTCCAGGTCTCAGCTCCATACAACAACACGGACCAAATATAACATTTGATCATTCATTGCCGTAATTTTTAAGTTTAAGTTGTCGTTAGAGAAAAATTATTTCATTCTCAGAAAAGTTGTGCGAGCTGTTTCAATTCTGCACTTTATATATTTATCAGGGTCTAGATGTTCTGTGATATAACAACCAAGGTATTTGAATTGGGTAACTCTTTCAATGTTTTGCTGGTCTATCTGTATGTAAGCATCGGCGTGCGGTTGGCGACTGAATATCATAAATTTTGTCTTATTGATATTCATTTTCAAACCCATTTCCCTTCCTGTCGTGCTTACACTATTCAATAACTCTTGAAGGCTCTGGCTACTATCGCACAAGATGACCGTATCGTCGGCATATCTAATGTTATTAATCAGTTCGCCGTTTATCTTCACTCCAAGGTCTTTATCTTGAAAAGCCCGTTTGAAGATTATGTCCGAGTAGATGCTGAATAATGGCGGGGAGAGAATGCATCCCTGTCTGACGCCTCGTTGAATGCAACATTCATCGGTTAGTCTTCCATCGATTCGGACCATTGTTTTCTGCTTCCAGTACAAGTTCTCTATAATTTTCAGATCTCTATCATCGATTCCCATGGTTCTTAGTATGTTTAAAAGTGCTTCATGTTGAACCCTATCGAAGGCTTTCTCATAGTCTATGAAACATACATAAATATCCTTGCGTGGTCACGACACTTTTGAAGAAGTACATTCAGGGCAAAAAGTGCTTTCCGGGTGCCTAGTGCATTCCTAAAGCCAAACTGCGTCTCATCCAGGTCCCTCTCGCATCTACTTCTCATTCTTCCATGTATTATGCGCAGAAACATCTTTAGTGTATGACTCATCAGATTAATCAATCTATATTCGTCGCACCTCCTTGCTCGCTGTTTTTTCGGAAGTGCTATAAAAACAGACTTCAACCATTCTTCGGGTATTTCACCAGTAATATATACATTGTTAAAAAACTTAACCAGAGCACTGATGTGGTCTTCGTGGATCATCTGTAGGAGCTCTGCTGGGATGTTGTCCGGTCCAGTTGCTTTCTTGGTTTTGGCTGATTTTATGGCATGGAGGACTTCAGATTTTAAAATTTCTGGACCTTCTTCTTGATTTGCATTACCCTGTATGTTTGGCCTGTCGTCTTCAAACAATTCAGTCATATACTTACTCCATACTTCAAGAATTAAGTAGTAATTATACGAGTAGTCAACTTAATTGGGTTAAGCGATCAATATACTAAACTATAAGTCATCGGCTCTATTGTCAAGACAATTCCGCCTGAAAATCTTCTAGACGTGACTTCTGCTTAGCTGATTTTCCTCCCTCTCTAACTTTTTTCAAATCAGCGGCCCAGATCTTAAATCTGCAGACCCTAGGTGGGTAAACATTAAATCGTCTGTGTAACATACTATGAGTGGTTGAAAAAACTCCAATAGGGTGTAGTGCGTACAAATTGATACGAGTGCTGTTTTAAAACAGCCAATTTAATCGAAACCCTTACGTTCGATCGCGCTCCTCAGAGGGCGCTGCTATAGGCGTGCAGTGGTTTGTAAAGTAGCACGGTTAGCTGTAATATTGTGTTAGGGGTGCTAATGCCTTTTCCTCCGGGAAATCGCGTGTGAGGCCGGGCCCTCGGCCACTCGAGCTGCGTCGCATGCCGCAATATATTATTTTTCCGAATTTCTACACTTGGGTGGTCCTCCTATACTTGTTATTAATAATTAGTATTTGATAACCAATGTATGTGGTGGAATTGTTTTTGATAATGATATCTAACCTAATACAAGCCCTTTCATTTATGGAAACGTTCTAGTGATATATCAGGTGGTCCAGAAAACAAGGATTTTTTATTTTTTGCTTTCGAAACTTTTAATTTTTAGCCATTTCGTGAATTTGTTTTATTGTTAGAAAGCTGATATTTAAAACTAGTTGGACTTCTTTAAAATACCCAAATAAAGTCTTATATCTACATTTCAATATTACCTACATATTTGGTAACTATAAATATCTACTTGGCTGATTTTGGAAAATTAAAGTTTATTTTCAATAGTAAACTAAATTAAATGTGTCAAATAATCCGTTTCCGTTCCGTAATCCGTTCCGTAATCCGTTCCGTTCCGTTCCGTAATAATCTGTTTGCGGAAAGTAACTATTTAATTCAGCATATATATTTTCTCCTTGGAAATTAAAGTTATTAGATAATATTAAATATTTAATATTGCCATTGAAATAAATGCCACGTAAATACCAATTAGATCTTTAATTCGCAAAATGCAAATAAATAATTTAATAGGTGGTAAGAAATTTATTATAATTTATCTCAATTAAATTCTTTTCTCAGTGCACTTTATTAATAATTATATCCTTTTCACTTTAGTGATGATAGTCCTCAGGTGTTCCAAGCAAAAATGAGTAAATTAGTTAAAAATTATTCTTGCAAAAATATTCTAATGATTTTTATGTTAGGTAAATTTTATTGGATGTGCGAAACGAGTCCCTATGATGCAACAAATTAAATGTTATTGTGGTACACTTTCCAGAAAAACTACTGAACTACTGATGAAACTACAATGGATTTGTTTGCTCTTGGCAAGACTGCACCACTAGTGGATCTGATCATCCCCTGATACAAAATAACTACCATTCACTAGTGATACATACTATTAATTTACCTATAAAATAGTTTGAACTATTTTGCAGTAAATTTACCGCATGTTCATAAGTTTATCGTTATTATACAACATATGAGTAGTGTACCGTAGAGGTCATATGTATTATTAATGGTATGATTAATGATGATTATTAATAATTATTATCGGGCCGGTGGCTCAGGGCTTATCGTCTCGATCGCTCAACCCAGAGGTCGTGGGTTCTAATTTCCATTCCACCAAACAATTTTTCATTAAATTATTTACTCGTAGATCAAGGCTTATTCGCAGGGATGGCTTGGCAACTATCCTGGCGGATGGCCTAGAATAGGAAGGATATCAACTTGGTGTTAATGTGAGAGATTAAAATCAGTTGATGTTTGACTGTCCCCCTAACTAATGAGGTTTTCCAGGTTTCCCTCATTCCAGCACTGAATAGTGGTTAGGGCCTACCAACGTAAGTCGTTCCTGAGGCGCAAATGCGGCCCGCGAAATAATAATATGCCGCCCCCTCTCCCACACAAGTCTCAGACTTTCGGGCTAATCCTTGTGATTAGAATGAGGGGTAGAGATATTATTATTATTATTATTATTATTATTATTATTATTATTATTATTATTATTATTATTATTATTATTATTATTATTATGAAATCATTAAAATATCGTGATTCAATGATTTCATTAATAACATATCTCTCTCAGTAAACTTTTCCAACTTAATCTCCATGTATGAATATGTAAAGACAAATAAAATTGTAAAGAGTTGTGTGTTCTTTGTTTAATAATGTTTAACATCCTTTTGAAGGTTATTTCAATTTTTACTTAGAAAAATATAAACTTAAAAGCATCCAGCTATCTCGTAGGTATAAAAGAATATTTACTCTTAATTAATGAGTAATTATTTTAAAAGTTTTCTGAGACTCCAGCCGCTGAAAACAGTGATATTCATCCTATGATTATTAGCTAGTACAGAAAGAGAGCTACATACAAAATATTGTTGATAATATCTGTAACTTATTTGTGGTATACATAAGATTGTGCTATACGTAGGCCCCATATATGAAAGTTATTAATAAAAAGAAATTCAGTAATGTTTTCATGATTCGTTGTAATCTCTGTTGGGATTACACCACTTGTAAAATAACAAAAAGAAAGGAAACCAGAAGCATACACATTAAATATTCAAAGTGCAGCAGTATCAAAGCAAATGTAAATAGTAAATAGAAAATAAATAAAAAATAATAAATCATATTTGAGGATACCTAACGCTTACCGGGTAAATTGGACGTAGGCTAAAATTTTACAAAAAGGAGAAAAATCAGTTAAAAAAAATTAAAAGAAACTGCTTTCATTAAATTTAATGGTGACAAATATATCTCGTCAGAAACAATAATCATGGATCAAACGTGGCTTCCTCTACTCCAGAAGGATGTTGCCAGTGGAAAATTATTAGTATCATAGCGATCAGTGCATGTGATGACATTTTGAATTAAAAATGTCTTTAGTGTTTAGCTAGTTAAGTGTTTAATTTCTTTTAAATTTTAATATAATAATTATTTTATTTGGACAGTTCAAAATACGAGTATGATGTGTAATATTACAGAATTTTGGATAAAGCTAAAAAACCACCAATGAAATTTAGTTAATTTGTCAAATATTTGAATCGGTCATTTCAAAAACGGCATAAGTCAGTGAATTTACAAAAATGAGTTTTAAACGGCAACGTGTTTCATATAGATAACTACACGTGCCCTGTAAAAATAACATAAGTCTGAGACATCCTTCAATTGGGAAGTTTACTTCAATGTATACATTCAGTGTAAAAACTACATTAGTCATGCACTTATGTTGTTTTAGCAATGAAGATTTTACACGCCTGCGCGGATTTTCTTGTGTGATGGGGGCACATGTATGTAGTCATCTGATAGATGTTATTAGAAAACAAAAAATTTTCTGTGTTCATAATGAAGACACATCAGGTCATTGAATTTAAAAAATGGTGGCCTTCTTGTTATAAAAAATCTTGTCTCTCAGAGGAAACATTTGGTAAACATGTTCCTAAAGAACAAAAAAATAATGTTTTCCCCTTCTTCTTACATGAGTTTTAAGTATAGTTCAAGGAATAAGGGAGTTGTTATAACAAATGATTATATAGATGGGCTAGTCCAACATACATTTTCTTTAGCAAGAAATACAACAACAAAAGTTATTTTACCCACGGAAAGAGCGTATTTTGGGAATGGAGTACCTATAAACCCAAAAAAAATTATATAAAACAATTTGCAAAATGTATTGATAAGAACTATATGGCGTTTTATGAAGTTATTTTCAACTGGCTCATTGCATCTGAAGAAAATGATGATGTGGAAAATGACGAGGAATATGACTATGTACCATAGAAAGTATGTTATTTCTTGTTTAAATACTTGTTGAATACTTGATTAGTTAGTTAGTTTCAGCTGTTTATATGTTTAAAATAAACTATGTGTTAATTTGTAACTTACTATTTTATTTTAATACAAAAAAGAAATCGCTTATCTCTAATAATTAGATAATTTAATTAGAAGAAAAGATGTCATTGCAAAAACTACATAAATCTGGAGAAGAAAAATTTTTTTTTGGTAACTGGTTAAGAAGTTTTAAGGTCTAATTGCATTTAATTTACTTCAATAATCATTGTTCTGCAAATTTAAAAAAACGACTAGACTACCGTTAAAGTATTATATGTTATATTCAGTTTTTTTCATTTCCTGTAAAATGTGAATTATCTGACTTAGGTTGTTTTTGAAATGACCGATTCATTTATTTTATTGCATATTATACAGTCGTTTTTTTGTTACAAACTTTAGAAGTTTGCCTTGACACTGCAATAAGAATATTTAATTTATTTTGAATACTTCTAGTTCCAGTTTTTTTGTTATTTTACAGGTGGTGTAATCCCAAATGAGGCTACAGTGAATTACACAAGATTGTGCTATGCTTACGTAGCCACAATATATGAAAGTTATTAATACATATAAATTCAGTGATGTTCAGCATTTTAAATGAAACGAAAGTAATAATATCCAAAAATAAATAATAATCTAGTTCAGATTGCATGCTATCATAACCCACATATTTACCGAAAAGCTTAAAATTCCTAGGCACGTGTAATTGGTGTTAATGGTCTGATGCTGACGGATACGTCAACAAAGGGAGATACGATAAAAGCTAAAAGTTTTTCAGGCGGAAGACACGCTATCCAGTCGATGAGTTATGAAATTTTTGTAAACGCTTTACATCACCACGTCATTATTCCCTCATAAATAAATCTGTTCAGTGATTTTCTCATCGAAACAACTACTTTAGTAGCTACGTAAATAGTTGCCGAGGGGAAATATTTTATTTTATACTTATAATAATGCTATAAAGTAACTACGATTAATATCAACATGTAGACCGAATTTTCAGGGCGCATTTAATTTATAACTCAGTTTTTCATTGAAGGAGAATACACGTTCTTTTAACAAACGCAATTGGGTGACTTTTGCTTGAATTCCGAGTATACAGAGTGGTCAAATAGTTATATTCTGCAACTAAATCTCTTTTTAAACAAAAATAAATACCTACATATTTCTGTATTTATAGAAATAGGTACCTAGAGATTCGTCAAGTCAAGTAGTTTGTATTATTCCTAGATTATTTAATTTTACTTGATAATCAAGTATTTTAAAAATTCAATACATGGCTTCTATCATTACTCCTTGACTTGACGCCAAGGAATTTCAAGCTACTTGATACTTGATAATAATGATAATCGACCGATAATGTACGAAAACGTGCAAACAGTCCTGCAAACTCATGCATGTCTGTACCGGGTGGCCAAATAAGAATGGACGCCGGCTGTATCTCAGAAACTACTTATCGTATAACTTTGGGAAAAAAATTCTAATAAGTAAATCGGACAAGAGAAATCGCTGGAAATTATTTTCAAGTTCGTAGGATGATCGCTAGGGGTCGCAATTGCTATGGTCAATCAGAAAATGGGATTTTTCTGAAAATTATGCCAAGTTAAGAGGTATTTTAAATAGTGGCATTGTAATCTTTGTAAAATTTGCAATCTTTTTCTTGTAATGCACTTTGCTCTATCTTTAAAAATAAAGTGGTGGGGGAAGGTTAAACTTTATTTTATTCAAATAAGGATAACTCCGGTTTGGGTTAACAGAATTAAACGAACTAGAGCTCATTTAAAAGAGCTTTTCTTGCTGAATAGTCTGCAGTGTATACTGTTCCTGAACTTATTTTACCGTGGTGGCTAGAGGGCGCTGTTTAACATCGTAACAGTTATTGCGAGTTTTCATAAAAATTTTAAATGGCAGGCTATGTCTCTTTTTCCATATTTAAATAGAGCACAAAATTTCCAAATCATCAGCTCAAACCGCAACTTTCTATCTTCGCTCTAACGGGAGATATTAAGAGAACAAATGAAGTTAGGCTGCCGCCTAAACCTATAATAGTCTAATAAAAAATTATACTAGTAGACCATGAAGCAAAAAGAGGTAAATAGGTACGTCAAAATATTAAAATGTTTTAGTTACATGTTAATGTCATTTAGTTAATGTCGTTTCATGTCTTCTTAAGTTTGTATTGTCCGGGTTTTTCTTGTTGTTGTTCGTGTTGTTTTATTGTTTATTCTGAATTGTAGTTTATTGTTCGTTTTTTCTTACAAAATGATTTATACAAACGAATAGTTATTTGATATGGTAAGAGTTTATTTTGAATCAATGAAAAATGCTACAGTTGCTGCGAGAGTATATGCGCAACAAGATCCTGATAGACGGAACCCCAATAAAAAAGTTTTTCTACGAGTAATTCACCTTCTGCGAACAACTGGAAATGTTCATCTAACTGTATACCTTAGACAACGCAGAGGTCGCACCGAAGGGAACATTATTAATGTGTTAGCTTATATAGAGTTTAATCCCCAACTAAGTACTAGAAACTAGAACTATTGCGAAAGACCTTGGAGTAACTCAAACTACGGTTTAAAACATACTCAAGGAACATAGGTTTTGTTTCATAGCCTACTAATATAATTTTTAATTAGACTATTATAGGCTTATATAGTCGGTAGGCTAATTTTACTTGTTCTCTTAATATCTTCCGTTAGAGAGAAGATAGAAAGTTGGGGTTTGAGCTGATTGTTTGGAAATTTTGTGCTCTATTTAACTATGTAAAAAGACACATAGCCTGCCATTTAAATTTTTTTTGAAAACGCGCAATAACTGTTATGATGTCAAACAGCGCCCTCTAGCCACCACGGTAAAATAAATTCAGGAACATTATATACTGCAGATTATTCAGTAAGAAAATCTCTTTTAAACGAGCCCTAGTTCGTTTAATTCTGTTAACCCAAACCGGAGTTATCCTTATTTGAATAAAATAAAGTTTAACCTTCCCCCACCACTTTATTTTTAAAGATAGAGTAAAGTGCATTACAAGAAAAAAATTGCAAATTTTACAAAGATTACAATGCCACTATTTAAAATACCTCTTAACTTGGCATATTTTTGAGAAAAATCACAGTTTCTGATTGACCATAGCAATTGCAACCCCTAGCGGTCATCCTATGAACTTGAAAATAATTTCCAGCGATTTCTCTTGTCGATTTACTTGTTAGAATTTTTTCCCAAAGTTATACGATAAGTAGTTTCTGAGATACAGCCGGCGTCCATTCTTATTTGGCCACCCGGGACATAGAAACAAACTAGGAACGCGATACACTAATAGTGAATCGTATATTAGCGTATCGTGGCTAGGTATGGGTTTCTCTGTTGCCCGAGCTGACTGGAACAAGTGCACATCAACAATAAATTCACACTTCATACTAATAATTTAAAAGTTTAAAATTGATGTATACCTACAAAGTCTCAGATATTTTCAATATTTAAATTCCCCTAAATTGTAATTTGAATATATCAATAATTGTGAGATTTTCGACAACAAAATATGAACTTTAGATATATAATTTTATACAGGGTGTAAAAAAATAGTGTACCGGACTTCGAGAGGTGATACGACATCTAAAAATAAAAATAAAAGTTCATATGAGTATAAGCTTAACTTCAAAAATGAACAACATGCCCTAGAATGCTTCCTACGGGAATTACAGCCCTCTAAACTATGGATAAAAGAATGTTAAGCTAGTTAAAGTTTTTATTTATTTCAAACATAAAAAGTATCTAACGTGTATAACACTTTTTATAGTATATTTTTAACATTATTTATTGGCTTATTTAACTGTTTACATCTGTGTATATTAGGCTAAGGAGGATAGCTACCATTTCCGTTTTGTCAGTAAAAAATAAAAAAAATGTTTTCATTAATATTTAATACAAAAGGTACGTAACCAAATATAATTATTTTTAATGTAATATAGAGGCTCGTTTAATATTTCGTTATTTGAAAAATGTATATAACACTATTAAAAAGAAAAATGTATTAAAGGCAACAAGCTGATGTTATAATATGAAGGTATGCCATTGTAATTCAATGTTGATCGGTGCATGTTGCACGCAAAGTAGTTGTTTACAACATATCTTAAAAATAATAAGATTATTCCTTTGCACACCTAGGATAATAGGTAACAAGGAAATATAAAACTTTAGTGAACCATAATATTTCATAATTTCGCTAATAATTTCTCTTAGTTTTTGTAACTTTTTTGCTTAATTCCTATATAAAGGAAGATGTAAACAGTGTATAAAACTGTCAGTTGAATTCGCATAAAAACAATTGACTGAAACTGTCAAACATAGATACGGTACCTTTGTTACGAAAAATATAAGTACATTTCAAAGTTTAAACGGAAATATCTCGTAAAATCATTTAGTGTAGAGAGTTAAACAAAGAGTACTTTTTTTAGGTAAAAAGTCATAATTTTCGACATGTAACGTTTACATTACTGAATTCACTTAAATAAAATGGTTTTATGGAAACAACCCGTTATGAAAACCACCCTATAAGAACTGTCACGGTTCTTTTTACTACCACCATTCGTTTTGGCATAAAAATTTATAAGAGACTAAGTACCAAATATCAAAAAAATTGGTCTACCACTGTATCTAAAATTAAATAGAAACCATTCTTTTTATTCAGCGGTTAAAGGGCTGCAATACCTATGGAAACCATTTCAGGGCATATTATGTTCATAGGAACCTTTATTTTTAGATATAGTATCACCCCTCGAAGTTCGGTACACTATTTTTTTACACCTTGTATATTTATTCACTAGTATGACATTTGAAACAAATACATCTTTCGAGAGTACGATTATAGGAAATTATTTATGAAATATTCTTTTGTTTAAAATATTTGTCATCATCATTTCAATCATTTTATCGATTTTCTACCACTGTACAATTTTTTTTGGAAAAAGTTGATTTATGATTTATTTATTAAGAATAGAATAATTTATATTTCAATTAATTTTCGTAAAGAATAAGCAATTTGACTTTATTTTGGTATGGCACCTTTGATTCCTTTTTTTTTTTGTACCAGAAGTTGTATACTTACTCCTAGATTTTGCACTATAGTACGTCTTGTACTGCAAGGAGTCGTGAGACTTTCCTTCTTTTACGTACTTGTATATTACACCATTTTTCTTTGAGTACAATGAATCAATTATGATAATTCAAAATCTGTACTCCAATCCTAACCGTTCCATATTAAATTCATTTTAAAGCCCAATATTGCAGCAGATTAAATTTGCAAATTTATATTCCTTAACACCTTGGAACAATTTATTACACATCTAATGAAGACAAATTTGTTCTTGTAACATCCCGTAAATATTTCATGAGTCTTCGCAAAATACGATCAAGACTGATTAGGAACCAATTTTCGTTGACTTACCTCTGTTCAATAAATTAATTACTCTCACTAAGTAATGCGGATGAACAAATTACTGGCAAATTGATCGATTCGTGGATGTACAGGGTGGACCAAGTTCGAAGACTTTTAGGTTTTATGTACAACTAATGAATGATACAAAAATTACCTGCAGTCCCTTGGACCAGTTTACAAAATGGAAGCGGAAGTGTAATGTGGCAAGCTTCAGTCATTTCTGTGTTAAATAGAGAGAAATAGAGAGTATTTTCTATACTCTACATACGTACTATAACCTGGGTACACAAAGGAATAACATTAAAGTTCAATACAAAAGGTATGTGACCAAAAATAATTATTTTTAATATTATACAAGTTAAATGTTGTAATTCAATGTTGGGAGGTGCATGTAGCATGCAAAGTAGTTGTTTCCGACATATCTTTAAAATAATAAGGTTATTCCTTTGCTTATCTAGGTCCTAAGATATGAAGAAAAATTAAACAATTATTGAACCATAATATTTGATAATTTCGTTAATAATTTATCTCTTAGTTAACTCTTTGCCTTAATTCGTACTTTAAGAACATACAGTACATAGAAAGAGTTAAATTAGCTAATAAATAATATTAAAAATGTACTATACAAAAAGAGTATCTTTTGGAATTAACCATAGACTTAATAAGAGGAGACCTCATGGTTCATTCATAAATAACCTTTTGTTTTGTATCAATCATTGGCAATGTGTATGACAAAGAATACCGAGAGAAAGAACGGCAAAATTCCGACTCCGTGCAACGTTGCAAAAGTTTTGGGAGAACTTGTTCCGACGCCAAAGGCGTACTGTTTTTGGAAGGGTTGGGTATGATAATAAAACATCAAAAAAGGAATTTTAAGAAAATCAGTACTAGACATTGCAACAGCAAAAGCTTGTGAGATTAGAAATTAAATTAGTATCGGAATTTTAATGTAGGGAATATGAATTGAAACTTGAACACTTAAAATTCTAAATTAAGTAAAGGTGGTACATCTACTACATTTCAAAAACTTATATATACAGTAGTGTAAAAAAGTATTTTTCAGTTTTTCAAAGATACCCAAACTCTGTATACAGGGTTCAATTACATTTAAAAGTGAAATATAATTTAAAATAAGAAAGATGTACATGGTGTTAGTTTTTAATTCAACTTTTTGTTTCAAGTTATTTGACTTTACTGTTTTCAAAATAACTCTTTAAAAGCCTGATCATAGTGATTTTCTCTTAGATTAGTATAAAGGATACCTTTAAAAATTACCTTGGTTACGCAACTGCACGCCCAAGCTGCAAGCCAGCCAGCACGCCCCTGAAAATCCGTAAATATGGCGTGACAAATATAGCGACCGAATAACCAAACAAAACTTGGCAAAATTTACCTGTGGAAAGACAGTTTTGAATATAAAGAATTAATTTTTCCATACACTTGACACTGACGCACCATTTTCTGAAGAATAGTAATAAAATCCTTACGAAAAACACTGAAAAATTCACCAAAGCAAAATTCCGACTGCCAGCAACACCGCACATAAGAAATACTATAAAATACTACGATTCACGTGCATCAATAGACATGCGGATTGGAGTAGGGAGCAATGATGCCTGTTCATTCCATTTTTGCGTTATGAAGTTAGTTTTTATCGCAACGTTTTTAACAAAATATGATTTATCTACTTAACTAGGAAACGGGAAAATATTTTTATGTAATATTTTAACCTTAACCCATAATCATGGTAGTTTAAATGTGAAAATATAAATTACACAATTGACAGTTTGGCAACAGTTTTTCGTACAATCATAAAGTAGACCTTGCAGTTGACCAGATAAAGAGTAAACAAGGGGATCTCTGATTGCTTTAAAATGTAAACAATTACATCTTCCTTGTCTTATAAATCTATGGAATTAACCCTTTTGATTGATCTATTAATAATCTCTATTTAGTAACTAGGTATGGGTACAAAAGATAAAAGTTTCAGTATGAAGAATAATGCAATTCTGTTATTGCCTCGACAAGGTTGTTGAAATATTGTCGTAGCATTTTCTGATGCAACCGTGTTGCATCTTCAAATTGAATTGTATGTAACTGAATCTGCAAAATAGCTAAAATATGAACTAAAACTGTCCAGATTAAACTTAGGCAATTTAAACATAGAAGTCGCACTAAATGTACAATCAGCCAAAGAAACTGTAAAAATGTTTCAACAACTGCACGTCAATCTAAACATCTGCAATAATTACAAGAGCTTTATGTTGTGACTATATCTGATCAAATATGTACAAATAACTACTACTAACCTATGTATCCAAATATAAATTATTTGTACCACACAATAACAAAAGACATAACCTCAATTTCATAAAATTTCCTGTTTGAAAATTATTCATTCCTCCTATGTTTGATGAGTGAAAATAATTAACAAAACAAAAAATATCAGGATGTATTCTATTGCAGGTAACACAAAGTACTAGGTTTGGTTAATTCAAGACCAAGAATTTGTACTATTAAGGAACATAAATATACATTTTGCTATGAATCTCTAGAATGTTAACAGTGGCTAGAGACCAAGTTTAGACATATTGAACACTTTGGAAAGGCAGAAAATCTTTAATTTTGACAAACCTTCAAGATATATAAGTTATAATAATGATATCTCTACCTCTCGTTCTAATCATAACGATTAGCCCGAAATTCTTGATTTGAAAGATTTATTTTGTATGCCATATCATTCAAAATATCGGTATGATGGGCCGCGTTCCCGTGAAAAGACCTCGCATCTCCTATTTCCAATACTCTTTTGTCTATACCTCCAGATCAAAAAGAAATATTGTAATGCAATTTTCAGGATTTTTTTCCTGTTCTTAGAGCTATTTCAGCCAGGTTACATTAGTACGCATTAGAAATTTTGGAAAAAATGTCAGTTTTACAAATAGCGCCATCTATCAGTGGTACTTAATAGGAATAGGTATTAAGCAAAATAACCAACCAAATTTATTATTAAATTTAATTGTGCAAGCCGCAGTTATAAACCTTGTTAGAAAGACATTCCCCCACTCCCCCACTCCACTCTTTCCTTATTTGGAGAGACTGAGCAGAAAGTGTCAAATCAAAAAGATGCAAAGTTTATCAAAAATTGCAATGAAAGTATTTCTGTCCTACCTCTTCTAGGGAAAATTTTGAAAAAAGTCAATTTTTCAAGTTTGCCATGCATTTTGTGCCTCTAACAACAGAGATAGGAACTTGAAAATAATTTACAGCATTTTTTCAGGTCCACTTTTGCCGTAAAACTTTTTCTCCGATGCTCTACGATGTATTCCTGAGATACGGTCGACGTTCTTTATTATATGGACACCCGGTACATGCGGGGGCTCTTCTTTCATGGCACTTTGTATATAGACTCGAACTAGTGTTGTGGAAAATTTGCATCCTGTTCATATTTGAAAGGGAGCTCATCAAATTAATATAACTTCAAAACTCGGCAATTCGGGTTGGTAAAAGAAACATAATTTCATCTCTGACTTAAAGAAATCATACAAAACGCAATACAGTTAGAAGGAAAATATAGAATTTTATCCTCCAGCTACGTATATCTGGATCCCCGATCCATTCACAAGAAATATGTCAACGGAGCAAGGATAGAGGATCGCAGGTCAGAGGTCGGATTATGATATATGAGCCAGAAGTGTATTTCCGGCCATCAAAAAACTCCACATTTCCCAATGCGCGAATACTTCCTTATCTGGAAAATGGCAAGGGTGCTTAAAACCCTATAGAGAAATTCTCACTTAAAATGTTATGTCACGTAGTAAAAACCAAGTTTAGTATGAGTTTTGATCGCACAGGACTCGTGTTAAAAAATAAGATAGGTTTACATATCTTTAAAGCCATTTTTATTGATCAATATATTATTACTTAATAATAACATTTACTTTTAAGGTGTTTATATTCGTAACTAAAAGTGTTGAGGTCTAATCGTAACTTCAAAGTTATCAATTTTAAACAATGTAAAAGTTATACATTATTAGAAAGTATGTAGAACCTTCTACTTTTAGGTATTTCTAGTTTTATATTTCAAAAATTTTGATAATTACTTTGTATAGCTATTTACAGAAATATACAAAACTGAAGTTTATGTAGAAACCCAAAATATTTTACAAAACATATTTTCTCATATTTAAAATAGAAAACAGGATAAATGAATAAAAATCTTACCAGAGATATTACCTCATATTTAATACTTCATATTTAATCAATACTTCAGTAAATTCAAATTTTGCAATAGATGGTTTATGATTGAGTAAAACATTTTAAATAAAAATTTCAGCCAAGGATGTTTCCTTAAAAAAATTCAAAACCAAATGTATGTTAACTAACTTTTTAAGTTCATACTTTTTTAATATTTTCATATTCTGAAGGATTTAGATAATACTATTAAAAACTAAAACTTATCTAAGAACTATAAGTTGAGGTTATACCTACAGAGGTTATAAGAACTATTATTTCAAATATATTTCTGAACTATAGGTACCATAATAAAGAACACTCTCTGGAATTTTAAACATTATAAATTTACATAAAATAAAAAAAATATTCACATAGGTTTCTATCTTTCACTATAAAAGATAGAATATATTATATCTCTCTGACAGATAAAAAAAAATAATATTTATTAATTCCAAACATATATCTGTAATTTCTAAAAAAATAGATTCAGTGGTTGTTTTTCAAATATAGGGGGTCATCATAAAGACTTTAAAGTCTTATATAATTTTAAGAAATCAAGCTGGTAGCAAAAATTAAATGAAATCTAGTTGCTTCAATAATTGTATTTTACTGTATCTATGGAAAACAAAAGAGTTATCATGTCAACTGCTGATACAAGTATCAGACGTAATCATTGCAATTTAGAAATTTGTTTTGTAAATTCATGGCCTGGAAGAATTTAAAAAATTTGGTGTTCAGAACACCACCAACAACGCTGGAAGAATTAAAAGACTTTATTGAGTAAAGTGCTGCAATTCAACCAGAATAATGAATAATTCTGAATAATGCTGCGTACAATTTGGAGTTAACACATTATTTAATGCAAAATTTGCGTTAACCACTCTTGGACATAAGAAAATCGAATTTCTTTCACATCCTGTTATTAACTTAATTTGTTAAAAATACATAATAAGCTGAAATATATCTCCGCACGGTCACCATCCAAGTACTAACCACGGACTACGTGGCTTAAGCTTCATATCGATGCTATGGTTATAATTAAAATTCATATCTATTACATACGATCCTGGTTTCACCCTTGGCTTTAGTAAGGTGTGGTTAAAGATATAGGTATGTCAGTGGTTTATTCATCGGGAATAAATTGCAGCAACTTTTAGGCAATTCAAAAGACAAAATAGAGACTAAGGAAAAGTTGAGGATTTATGAAATTAGCAGTAAAGACTGTAATCAAAAGTATGATGGACAAACTAGAAGGTCAAGTCAAACTAGATTCAAGGAACATATGGCTCATTTCAAATATGGTAGAACAGATAAGTCTAGTGTCGCCCAACATGCGTTTGAGAACCACCAAAAATGGATAGTAGCAATTTAAGACTAATTAGAAATGTAACAAATGTCCAGACATCTGGATGCCCTTAAGAGTTTGGAAAATGGCTGAATATAAGGATAGTATGAATGGTGACAGAGGGCCTATCCCATATAGCCCGCTTTATTGGTTAGTAAGTTATCAGTCGCTATGGTTCACTGAGCCGTAGAAATAGTTTAGGTATAAATAGGATACAATGTTGGGATAGGTTTAGTTCTAACCATCTCCAGTTGATGTTAACTTGGTTGGCGAAATGCGCGTCGAGTGTAGTATAGTGTTTTGGTGTTATGTGGAAAACTACATCAGTGTTGGTGCCTCTATATGTCTACCCTAAGAAGTGAGAGCAGCGATTTCATTCAACTATCTGTAGATAGGACAGCGCTCAACCGGCGAGAGCCTGACTGCAAGGATTGTAAAATATGAGAATTTTTGTCACTGAGGTGCACCAAAAGTGTCGTTGACAAATTACATTTACTCAATTCCCAGAAATTTGAAATAAAGTAATGAATAAATAAGTCTCTTTGAAACCAGAAGTAATTAATGCACACGAAGGAGAAGATATTTTCATTTCATTATAAAAATAATTAAAACTTCTTAATTAGCTCACGTTGACCCAACATTCACAAACTTGCAAATTGGTGTAGTAATGACTAAGGAATAATTTATATTTATTATTTGACGATAAAGGTGAAAGAACACTGAATGTAAAAGGATATATACATAACAAATACTAAATGCTTTAATGAACATAATAAAAAAAAACAATTATTACATACACATAAAGTAAATGTGAGAAAAATGTATGGAGATTGTACATAATACATAAAATACACATGATGTTGATGATGAATAGCGACCCTCCGATCAAATATGTATAGATAAGTAATTGTATAGACAATTAATACACATATGTGTATAATATTTACTGTACTATTTATAATAGTATTTAATATTTACTATTAACAAACAATTGCAAAATTATTGACGATCCCTCTCGCTACCGCCGATTCTACGTTTATTCATGGCTACTTACCAGTGTAAACCACGCCCATTGGTGACAGTCACAAAATCCCTAAAATATTAGGCGGTAAGTTCAAATGGCATTTTTTGATTGGACCAAATGCTTGGGCACTAATGTAAACAAAAAGATTTTGTTTTAAATATTGTTGGTCACAAAACTGTGTTGCTATAATTTGTCTATATAATATTTGGTCGGATAATAGACCTTTCCCAATAATTTGTTCAAAAAATTAGTACATTAGATATTAGGATAACATGACAATTTCAGAAATTGTAAGTGGCCAATATCGACCAAAAAAATCTTTCAAACTAAATATCTCGAGGAGTATGAATATTAGAACAGAACTATTTTACACAAAGTACCCTTTATTTTTAAGTAGAATCTAAAAATAATATATAATAAAATAATAATAAAATATGTTTCCATTTAAAAAATCAAAGTTCGTGTCTGGCCACGAGTAGTAGAACACCCCGTATATTTGAAAATATTTTTAGTTTGTAACCCGTGACCGATCTGGCAACGTCGTAAAAAGAAACATTTATGTCCCCTTTTTCACTAAGATATTGGACTTCCGCACACTACTGGGACACGTATATTTCTTTCTTATTCTAATACAGGCCCAAATAAAATTTGAAATATAAAATAGAGTTGTGTAACTCTATTTTGTACTTCAAAATATCCTTTTGGGACCTAATTAATATAAAAAAACTGAGGTGAGTTTTCCCTTATATAGGTATTGCCTCCATAATTTACATTGTTAATTTTGCACTTCTTAACAATTCCGAAGCCTCTAAAGTTACATAGCGATTTTCCTATACAATTTGCATATATGCAGGCAAATTAAATTTAATAGCATCTTATCCTAATGATATGCTTTCCTCTGAATTAACCCGTTAATTTGTGGACGGCGTGGCGGCTTGTATGCAAATCAGGGGTTTCGGGTTAAATACCAAATGGATTATAAGTAAACTAGTGACGTGCTTGAATTTTAAGCCACTCGGGTATTTTCTTTCGCTTGGGTAAACAGTGCGGACTCCTGCTGTATTATTTTTCCGATTTTCCGACAAGCACTCGGCGAAGCTTCTAGATTGCTTTATGCAAATGACGGTTTTTTAAATTTGCGGTGGGAACCTGTGAAATGAAATAATGCTTTAAATAATAATGGCAAGATAGTTTTATTTTCACTACAATTTTTATAAGATGCCGGATATATTTGGCAAATATTTTGATATTTTTTCTTCTGCTGATCAACACTGTTTTTATTACTACGAATTTAAATTGTTACACAGGGTGTCTATAAGTAATAATATATACAAAATATATATTCAAGCGGCATTTTACCCCATAAAATACGAAATTTTGTTAGTTAAAATTTAACTAACAAAATTGAAGTTAGTTAAATTTTTATTAACATCTTAATAAACTCATTAATATATTGAGTACATACTTTATATTTAAATAATTCAGCGGTTTTTTGTTAAATACTGAACTGATTAATTATTATGCCGAGTCAACTAATGGCTTGTTTAAATTTTCAAGCACTAGGGTATTTTCTTTCGCTTGCGTAAACACCATGGGCCGGGCGTGTTATTTTTCCGATTTCCCGAAACCGCTCGATGTAATTTTTAGACTGGTTTATGCAAATGATGATTTTTAAATGTACTGAAGGCACTTTTGAGCTATAAGTATTACATACGGCGTCCTCAATTAAAAAAATTACAGACTTCGCAATCCCTGCAACCATCGGAGTAATTGGAAATGATGACACCATAATATATGAAACATAATGATAAGCGCGGCGATCGTCCTATCAAATGAGACGCACTCCATTAAGCGAGTACGGTATTATAACTGAACACTCCCCACTACTCTTCCCGCCGCTCGTCGGTCGAGCGCTGCTCTATCTACACTAAAATAAAATATTACAGTAAAAATAGGTGGCAATTTATTTACCCTTTATTATTACTGTAATTTTATTATCGACTGTAATTCACAAATAAACTGTAAAGTTCAATTGTAAAATTATTTTGGAATATAAGCGGATTGTTTTCTACCTGTTAAGAAGGATTAAAAAGACCTCACGAGAGAAGAAGATAACCCTGCTTGTTTTAGTTTCCCAAGTAGAATGCTATGATCTAACATGTCGAACGCCTTATAAAAATCTGTGTAAACTACTCTAATTGAGAATTATTGTCCATATTTTCAGCAATAAATTGGGTTAAAAAGCAAAACAGGTTGCTTGTTGTTTACCTATTGGCCATCAAGCCTTGCTGGTAAATAGAGATTTGTCCTTAGAGGCATGGATACATTTTATTGTACAAAGCAATTTCCATAACTTCAGCAAAGTTGTTTATGATAACTATGGGTCTGTAATTTTCGATACTGCTTTTATCTCCTTTCATAAATGTGGGACAAATTCGTGAGAACTTCCAAACATTAGGGAGTAAACACGTGTTAACGCTAAATTAAATAAAATGGTGAGAGGTACCACTAGAACATGTGCGCAATCACGAATATTGAGAGTTGGTATATTGTCGGGACCTTTGGTATGTTTATTCTTTAGTTTCAATAGATCATTGAGGACATCTGTTTCACTCAACTGGGTGAAGTGTAAGTAATGATTGTGAATATGTTTTGGCATATTCAAGGTAGTACTTGAAATAGGCTGAGTGAAGGCAGTGCCAAAAGACTTAGCAAAACCATCTACAATATGTTATCATCTGCATATTGTTAGATATACCAAATACCAACAACCCATTCTGAAACCGTGCCAAGTTGAGAATCTTTCGAAATAAAATTTCTTTACTTTAAAATTCTATTCTACGAATCCCCTTGGTTGTTAAAGTACGTTCCTTTCCTTTTGTCTAGTACTGCGAAACTACAACATCTTTCTGTCACGTTGTTTTAGCTTTCACCAATGAAAAATTGTAGTTATTTACTACTAACTTAAACCCTTATGAAACCTTACGAAATAATGCATAAAATAATAAGTAGTAAATATTTAAGTTATTATTTAAATCTATAAAATGGTGAACTTTATATTCTTATAAATATGTATATTAATACTTGTAATTTCCCGAAAATTATAACCTTGCACTAAAAAAAAAATGGATTTTTATCAAGTAGGTAATGGTCGAACTAAATGAGTATTTGAAAAAAAATTATGAACGGCTAAAATTCGTGAAAATTTATGTTGAAACTCATACGATAATGTTTGTGGGAAACTAGGCTATGTACAGGGTGGGCCGTATAAGAGTGCGTATCCCCTTATCTCAGAAACTATGTGAGATAGAAAAAAAAGTTTTATATAAATGTTGTTTGCATTAAAGACGTCAGTATTTTTTTAATATAGTTATATTTGTAGCTCATCAATATACAGGGTGATGAACTAAACTTATCTTTTTTTAAATAGAACACCCTGTATATTATTATATTTTTGAAAAGCTCTTCAAAAAACTTGTAAACAAAGCCCGTTTCGGAGCTATTTACTGTTATCTTCAGGAAAAGGTTAATATTTATAGCGAGCTAGAAAAGTTACTGATTGAGATGATAAGCTGTAATTTGGGCCAAGAAATTCTAATTTGATCTATTTTATGAAACTTCTGTCTAATACTAAATAAAAAAAATTGCAACAGTGATGCCAAGTTTCGTGAAATTTAATTTTTCATGATTTTTTTAAATGGAACACCCTGTATTTTATTACATTTCCTGAAAGTCCTGGCAAAGACGAGTTTATTGATATATAATATCAGAGGTCTACGACACACCGTTTTGGATTAATCTGCGTTTCTCTTCAGGAATTGACACATAAGTTATATTTATATATAGTTATATATATTAATATCATATTAGTAATATGATATTAATATTATATTAGTAATATGATATTAATCCATCTACATTTTTCAAATTATATATCTACAATTTTAATAATACCATCCGAAACATGCATAACTTATGTGTCAATTCCTGAAGAGAAACGCAGATTAATCCAAAACGGTGTGTCGTAGACCCCTGATATTATATATCAATAAACTCGTCTTTGCAAGGACTTTCAGGAAATGTAATAAAATACAGGGTGTTCCATTTAAAAATATCATGAAAAATTGAATTTCACGAAACTTGGCATCACTGTTGCAATTTTTTTTATTTTAGTATTAGACAGAAGTTTCATAAAATAGACCAAATTAGAATTTCTTGGCCCAAATTACAGCTTATCACCTCAATCAGTAACTTTTCT
Source organism: Pogonocherus hispidulus (assembly GCA_963924545.1). NCBI lineage: Eukaryota > Metazoa > Arthropoda > Insecta > Coleoptera > Cerambycidae > Pogonocherus > Pogonocherus hispidulus. Next base: position 84,585,277 of record OZ004693.1, read on the forward strand.
AGCTCGCTATAAATATTAACCTTTTCCTGAAGATAACAGTCAATAGCTCCGAAACGGTGGGCTACAGTCCCATCATATTATATATCGTTGAACAAGTCTTTTGAAGAGCTTTTCAAAAATGTAATAATATACAGGGTGTTCCATTTAAAAAAAGATAAGTTTAGTTCATCACCCTGTATATTGAAGAGCTACAAATATAACTATATTAAAAAAATACCGACATCTTTAACGCAAACAACATTTATATAAAACTTTTTTTCTATCTCACATAGTTTCTGAGATAAGAAGATACGCACTCTTATACGGCCCACCCTGTACATAGTCAGCCTAATATTTTTGCAAATTTGGCGAAGGTGCCAGTATAATAATGAACTCCTATGTTAGCAATAATAACGTTAAACTTTGCGGAATATATACTTATATTTTCTACAAAATACATCATAAATATCTATTTTAATGTCCCCTTCACTAACCAAGCTAGACTGGACAGGATTAATACTAAAGTTTTAATACTTACATAGAATTTTAACACACTATAATTGTTCGTAAAACAAAAATAAAATAAAATTTAAATATTTAACAAAATTCCTAACTGTGAAAAAAGAACAAAATTGTGTATATTAAATCTATACAACTTAAAATTCTATTAAAACATTATAAATTTCTACCAGATCGGAAAAATGTTTATTAATGTAACATGCTCTTTTAAGCAATATATTGCTAGTTTGAGGGATCCTTGTACAATATTGTTACACAAGTTGTAGGTATATAGGTACGTATATTCTCTAAATAAAGACCAATTATTTGTGGTGGTATTTCTAAGTCGCATAAAATTATTAAACAGTTTCGTAAATACGTCTTGAAAAACGATTATTCTGCTGCCTATTGTAAGAATGTGTCCATTATAGAGTGCAAGGTTTTTAATCATTCCCCACATTTGATGACGGTTTAGATATTGCCACCATCAACTTTTTCTAATTGCTGCTATAGTAAATCTGAGTGCATAAAACTGGTAGCGTTCTTAATATGTAACTAGTACTGCAACCACACTGTATAAATGATTAACAATTAATTAATAAGGCTGGAAAGCCTTATTAATAAGTTTCCTTATTTTTGTTCCAAATGGTAGTTAAAGTTATAACATCGTAAGTCATTCCTAGGAGCACTGGCGGTCTACAAAATAATCATATGCCACTCCCTCTTCCACATAAGCGTCCGACTTTCATTTCTAGTATTATTATTATTCGTGTTTTGCGCATCATGCACTTTCTTGTACACGGGTTAATACGAAATCTAACAAGAAATTATTTTTGGTTTAGGAACGATTTTACTATATTACATGCATGCTGCTTTTTGTGAATGGGTATATACACTTTCTTCGAGGCTAAGTTGAGTGAGGTGATTTATGAGGAGGAAGTATAAAGTGATACCCGTCACCGATATAACGAATGTAATAGTATGAATTTGCTTCTGTTTTCATATTTTTTCAACTTTTATTGCGAATTATTCTTTCTTTTCTGTGTATTATTTTTTGCTGTGTTTTGGTCAGAGGTAATGCCACATCCATGGGGTAGGTGATCCTTTTTATTTTATCTTGAAGTGATATATCTGGTCCATTATGGGCTAAAGCTTTGTCAGTTCGTATGGTTAGGGCCCAGTATAATTTATAATATTTGTTTTCTATTATAGTTGATGGTGAATATTGGTAGTACATTTGTCATCCGATTGTAGGTTATACCACAGGTTTATTGCCTAATTAACAATTTTTGTCCGTATATTATGTCTATTGGCATATTCCACACTTGCTAGTAGTTTATATCCGGATGTTATGTTCTATAGTTTCAAGAAATTGATTATAATTTCTGCACCTATAATCGCTCTTAATTGAAATTATTATTATTACAATGTTATTATTATTTCCTGATCGTTGGTTACTATATTATAATTTTCAGTTATTAAGAAACTAACAAACATTTAGTTGATCCACCATGTATCAATAACATATTACAGATACTGTCTTGACAGCGGGTGCAGATTATCGTACAATAATTGTGCTGTACATTCTGTAGCATAATTAGCTAATTATTCCAACGAGTACCCTATTGTGGTTTAATTCGGAAATAATCGATACTCGGTGTGTGTTTATTTTAGGATGGATACAATCTGACAGGTGACAGGTTGTCTGTTTCATATGCTTCATTTGGCTAGACGCGAGTGAGGCCTGTCTGCTTGGCTTTTCTGTTTTGTGTGCGACCGACATGGAATAATATTACGTTTCAGCATAAACCAGTTTCCTAAAAATAAGTTCTGCAGCAATTTTTTACCGGGTTTGGCTTCAAACTGCAATTAAAACAACCGGTGTGAAGTTAGCAGCCAAAAGTTAGCAGCCAATTTGGCGGAAACACCCGAACGTCCATAGGCGTACGCAGTTAACGCCTAATGAATGTAATGAGTAAAAATTTGCAAATTTGAGGTAAACAATATATACATTAGTAACTAATGATTGTTAAACAAACAGATAGTACCCTTTATAGATAAATATATAATAATTTTGAATTAATTAACATAGTAAGTTTCGGAAATTTTCTAGAAATACTTATTAACTATTTCTAACACATAATTAACTACTGGAATATTCCACCGAGGGTATTATAAATATAGCAGCGCAAAAATAATCACTTAGCTGCCGTCAAAGGGGTTGAAAATAGAGAAAAATGAAGAAAATCACAAATTTTTCTCTATTTTCAACCCTTTTGACGGCAGCTAAGTGATTATTTTTTGCGCTGCTGTCTTTCTAAAAGCCTCAGTGTAATTTTCCTGTGGTTTTAATTGTGGCACCAGATTTTCTTCGTGTGGAAATGAGTGATTTTCCTTATTTTTCTCCATTTTCAACCCCTTTGCCGGCAGCTAAGTGATTCTTTTTTTGCGCTGCTGTCTTTCTAAAAGCCTCAGTGTAATTTTCCTGTGGTTTTAATTGTGGCACCAGATTTTCTTCGTGTGTAAACGAGTGATTTTAATCATTTTTCTCCATTTTCAACCCCTTTGTCGGCAGCTAAGTGATTATATTTTGCGCTACTGTATTTCTAATAGCCTCAGTGTAATTTTCCTGTACTTTTAATTGTGGCACCAGATTTTCTTCTAGAGGAAATGAGTGATTTTCCTTATTTTTCTCCATTTTCAACCCCTTTGACGGCAGCTAAGTGATTCTTTTTTGCGCTGCTGTATTTATAATACCCTTTGTGGAATATTCAAGTAGTTAATTATGTGTAAGAAATAGTTAATAAGTATTTCTAGAAAATTTCCGAAACTTACTATGTTAATTAATTCAAAATTATTATATATTTATCTATAAAGGGTACTATCTGTTTGTTTAACAATCATATCATTAGTTACTAATGTATATATTGTTTACCTCAAATTTGCAAATTTTTACTCATTACATTCATTAGGCGCTAACTGCGTACGCCTATGGACGTTCGGGTGTTTCCGCCAAATTGGCTGCTAACTTTTGGCTGCTAAATTCACACCGGTATTAAAACAAAAGTCTTTGAATAGTTTTCCAGTTTCCAGTTCCAGTTTTTTCTTAATAAATATCTTTGCACTAGGACATAAAGGTAAGACAAAATTATTGAGATTCTTCCTCAAAATTCCGCAGATATCAAGAGAGATGATATTATTTAATCATCATTTTCATCAATTTTTACAAACATCAAATGTTTGTTCTTTAGTATAAATGCAGTTTAGTACTCACAGACAAGGAAACTTTTGTGATTATGCTTTTCTATATTTATTTACTTACTAGACTAGGAATCTATGTCATCTATGTAACGTACTTGAAACATTGTAAAAATTATTTTGAAAGATGGGTAAATAAATATATTATTATTATTATTATTATTATTTAGTACCTTTGATGTTGAAGAATAGGAACGATGAAGGATAAGCTGATGATAACCTTCAGCCATGTTTACCACAGTATCAAATTCTTATTCTAAAAATTGCATTTATTTAAGGTCTGTATTTCGTTCATTTCCCTATCAGCAATATTTATTTATTAACCATAATTGACTATAAACTTGAAATCATATCATTGTGTCGAGTTTCTGGTGTTGCTGACCTGTAGTGAATTATTCTGGGTTTTACGGTCATATTTTACAATGATAACAAATCATAGCTATTTATATACTTGTTTGTATTGCTCAATAAAAAGATGATGTTGATATTGGCCTTGTGATTTGTATAATCTTAAAGTGAAAGAATTATCAGACATGTAGAGTGCAAATACATCCAAAATATCTACAAATTTAAAAATGCGAATTTTGTATAAAAAAAAATCAACGTACGTTTGAAATAAAATAAACCACTAGAGGAAAATAACATTGGTTGACCAAAAATGAGACCCAAATTTAACTAGTTGTAATTGTTTACTAATTTCAGGAGGAAATAATGGAGAAAAATTTCACACCTCCATTTTTTAGCCAATCAGATGTATCAAATTTAGATCATTGCCATGCCAACGAAAAAATTTCCGCGGATATCTTTTGATTTTTAAGATACAAAAGCAAAATTATAGTGACAATATCGCACCTCTACTTGAAAACCAATAAGATGCCTTTATTTTGAATCTTTACCATGGCAATCAGAAAAATTTCCGGAATTTTTTTCGAGGCGAGGTGAGAATTAAGTGGTGGAAATTTTTTGACAGTTGAGAAGGTAAACATAATATGATCTACACATTGCCATCTTATCTATTTTCTTTACAACCACTTTTTTACTTTTTCTTTACAACCACGCGATTTTTTTTACCAAATCACGACATTTCAGCATACACTTTAAACTCAATGTGCAATATGCTTCGAACAACTAATTAACATCTACTATGACAGAACCGTTTAAACAAAAATGACAAATTAACATATGTCAACAACAACAATACCTTGGCCGACTTCGCAGCTGTGAAATTAATTTAAAATGTCAGGTTTGATTTATACTTGGGGGTGAAATTTTCTTACCGAATACCACACGAGCGTAAATTATTTCCGGAATTTTTTTTTCGGCCATGAATATTTTAAGAAATTTTCCTGAAATAATTTAAGCTCTTGTGATATTATAAGTGACAATTTAATTTATATATATAAAAAATCGCATATGCCACAGTGCAATTGTCACTTTGACAGCGACAAAAGTTACCTGCAACTTTTACAGCGACAATTGCACTAGTGGTATTTTCACTTATTCATTTTTTAATCAATTATCGCGATGTCTGCTGTCAACATAAATAGTTTGACATTTCTGTCAAAAAGTTATTGAATTATTAAACACTAACCATGAATCGATTCGGTGATGCTGAAATAAAAATATATTTATTTTTAGTGTTTCATAAATAAAGTTTGCATTCATATGTTTCTAAATTTCTTATTCATTAAATTGTCCTGCCGAATTACACTCGATGTTTGTATTGATACCGGATAAATTTGTATTGTTTAAATTCTAAATTGTTTCCTTTAGCAATTTGACTCGAAAAACTGTCAGCCTAAAAACGCTCCACCTTCGGTGTCGCGTTTTTAATAGTTGACAGTTTTTCTCGTCTCATTGCTAGGAAACAGTTTCTCGTTAAACAATCCAAACTTATCCGGTAAAATTTATCCGGTAAAAATTATTATTAGTGACAATTCCACCCATATATAAAAAATGCCATTTATGAACGCAAAAATGCAACTGGATAAAAAAAAGCGGATAAATTACGTTATCAAAGCAACGCTGATTTCTTGTTATTTTATTTATTAAACGTAGCGTCAGAAAACATTTAAATGTCGTAATAGTTACTCATAAGTGAAAGGCCAAAAGTTTATCGGCATGTCTCGATTTCGGAATACTTATGAAGAAGAGATAGCAAATGAAATCGAAAATTGTATCCCAAAAAATATGAAAAAAGCAAGTCATCAATTTGGAACCAATTTAATATATTTTGTAAAGAAATAAATTTTTACTTGGACACAAAGCAGTGTATTGAGGATATGGCAAGGAAATTGATGGATTGGGATTTCAACATAAAAAAGAAAAATGGAGAAGATTATAAAGAGTACGTAGGTTGTGAAAACAATGTATTCCAGATTGTTTTCAGAACTTACTTAGAAGTACCCCATGGCAAAAATGGTGCAAAATATGTATTTTGAAAAATGTAATGCTGTTTTCAACCCATTCGTCGATTCTGCTTGCAAAAAAGCCTGTGACGCACGCAGTTCTAGACGAAAGAAGTTATGTTTATTGTTATTTTAAAGCTGGTGTAGTCCCAAAAGAAACTATGAATATATATTTATTATTAATACGCGTTCATAGTCTTTTGTTTCTGTACTTTTAAATAAAGTTTTAATTAGATTTTAGTATTATCCTATTCATGAAATTGTCTTACCAAATACCATTCGAGCTCAGATTTTGAACCTGATATTTTTTATGGTTTTTTCTCGTCCTTACTTTCGTAGGTAATTTAACTCCAGCTGTTCGAGAAAATTACTCGAGCTACGCTCTCGTGATTGTGTGTCACAACTCTCGTTGCCACGACAGTAAGTACTCGAAAAAAAACTTAAAAAATATCCGGCTAAATCTGAACTCTAAGCTGCTCGCTCACTAAGACGGCGCGGCGCGGCGCGGTGCGGTACTTCGCGGCGCGTCGTTTCGAGGTTGCGCGCTCACTAGAGGCAACGCAGCGCGTTTCTTTCTGGAAGTTAGTTACTGTCGAAACTGCAAAATATTAAGTAGTAGTTCTTCCGATGAAGATTTTTTCGTTTTCACTGCCTTGCTAAGTGTTGAAGAACAGGAAAAAATCAAAAAAGTCTTGTTGGGTATACTGTGTTTGGTATACTCTTGAATAAGTAAAATTACTTACACTTCGTTCATTTTCATAACCTGAAAATACTTATTTTTTAATATGTAAGTATGCATTTTAATATGTAAGTATCTACAATATGTAAGTACAACATTTATACTAATTTACATATACGTATTTACATACATATACGTAGTTCTACGTATGAGAATATCCCAACTGCGTTTGTTAAAACAAATTGACACACGTGGTTCTCTAGTCGGATGGAAAAACAAAACAGATTGTCATCTCATCACGTGGTGGATAATCTCCAAACATGACCGAAGGATTTCGAAGTGTCCGAAGATGAATTTTTGCCGCCTGTGCGCGCCGCGGGGATGCTCCAGAGAAGACGCGAGCGGCTTCGCCTCCCGCCGCGCCGCGCCGCTTTGCGTGTGTAAGCGGGTTCCCATTTGAATACATTCAAACTTCTCTAGAGAAAAAAATCGCACCGCACCGTGCCGCGCCGCGCCGCCTAAGTGAGCGAGCAGCTTTATGGTATTACTTACGAATATTTTTTGACGTTTAATAGATGAATTTGACATTATAATAAGAAACTTGCCACCAGAATCATGTGTTGAATTTTATCCCGAATTTCTGAAGGATTCTCTATTCCCTAACAAAACATTGTAAATTATAATCACAATTTAAACGAGAAAACACCGCAAGTTGTTTGAAGGTTAGAGCTGTATACGTCAATCTCTCAAAATCTGATAAATAAATTGACAACAGCCTCCCTCGTAGTTTTGCTTTCATATTTTCATGACAGAAAAACAATGACATTGAAATTCTAAATAAATTTTTCCTCGGTCTGAAATTTTCATATCGAATAACTATCCCACATCAGTTGTTGTAAATTTTGTACTTGAGATATTTTAAGTGAATATTTTCTGTTTGGTACATAATATTCATAAGGAACAACCAATTTCGAATCCAAATCCCTCAGCTTTCACTTTCCGGTTTATCTATAAGGAAACACACTACCTCAAAAAACATGCACATGAGGTTGACTACTTAGGTACAAAGTATTTGCGACTGCGAAAAGGAATAACACAGGTTCCTGCTAACGACAGTGTTTAATGCTACTAATTGGCTCTGGTGCAACTCGCTAGTGATGCTAGCTTTGGAAACTACCTTTGTCAATTATTAATTTTTATTTATAAGTTGTATCAAGTTATTGGGCATATTTTGAATAATACAAACGATATTCTATTCTAACGTACACTTTAACTTTGATATGCAAGCCGTTAGAGAAAGTAAATCATACAAACCAATTCTGATAATTCTAGAAAAACTTTTTCATGTAAATCGATTTTATAGAAGTTAAAAATCAAGCCGCTGTTGAATAACGTCATTCCAATAATATGTTATAGAACCCACCTTGCTATTTAAAATTTCTGTAGCAATAACGCCCATTTAGTCATCTTTATAGATCCAGTCTTCTTCAAATAAGTTCAAATGTTTATCTCGACACAGCAGGAGGAGAAAGACAATTATTTTCCATTTACACAGAAGAATTTGTTTACTTTTCTTTTAGTGGATACTGAACGAATCAATAACATCAATTAGTTTAATTGCTGCTGAAGGGTAAATTGACGATTTCCATCAAACGACAATGACTTAAATAAATACGGAATTGTATTCATTGGATACCAAGTCTCTGGCAGCTTTTTACTTAATAACAAAACAAGTTTAATTCAATATTAGGTAGTCGTTGTATTGCGTAAACATTACCAATTGTTAAGCTAATTAAATCCCCACATTTTTTTAATAATACACTGTGACTAACCTTTGTTATTTCACTCGGTACGTGTCTGAAATCTTAGATGTACAAGATCAGGTTAATGCAATATATTTGGATATCAGTAAAGCTTTCGACCAAATAGATTTAGGTATATTTGCTTTTAAAGAAACTTGAATTTTTGTGCTCTCCTGAGCCACTTCTTGAAATTTTTAGCTCATATCTGTTGAATCGTAAACAGTAATATCAGGGTGTTGAATCTAACAGATATCAAAACTACGTCTGGGGTGCCACAAGGTTCTAACTTGGGTCCCTTATTATTTCTTCTTTCTGTCAATGATTTAACTCAATGTCAATGAGATTCGGTAATGTATCCGGTATCACAGATTGATTAAATACCTATTCAGGACGATATTATGACTATACAGTAGTAGTGTTCTAGTAATCACTTGTGCCTGAATAATGTGTATGGTTATGTCTAACTCTAGGAAAAAGAAACTGTGGCGTTTCAGTGTTATATAGGCTCTTAGTAGAAGCTATGAAATGAGAGATTTGGGATTGAATTATTTGATTGTAAATTAAGGTTTGTTTCACATGTGAAGCACGTGGTGTCTAGGTCGCTCAGAATGTTAGGTTTTATTATTAGAAGCTGTAAACATTTCAATAAGATATCAAGATTGAAAGTATTATACTTCGCATTTGTAAACTCAAAACTAGATTTGTCTAGATGCCTTAAATATTATGTTATTTATTTGATTCACATAAGTAGTATTGAGTCAGTGAAAAGGAAATTTGTAAAATATTTAAGATATAAAAAGGATGGGGGTATATCCTGAGCAAGATATTGATAACTCCATTATATTAAACCGATAAAATATGCCGTCTCTGCAAACTAGGCGTATCATAATACCTATAATGTATTTTTATCTGGTTTCCTGCTTTTTGTTATTTTACAGGTGGTATGATCCAAAAAGAAAGTATGAATCATGAAAGCGCACCACAAATAAATTACAAATATTACCTATAAAGTTTGTTTACAATTCAATATTACATGTTAATTCATAATAAAATTGATTCACTAGTTTTGCTTAGTAAATTAAACTTTTACATCTCGAGGATAGAGTCTAGATCATTTACGGTTTTCTATCCTGATTTTACCCACACTAATATGACACTTAAATCGCCAATAAATAATATGAGCATTAATGTTAATAAAATAGCTAATAGTTGTGATATTTATGTGGACACTATTGAAGATATTATTTGTAATTACATAAATGTAGTTATTTAGAAACAGTATCTGGTTAAACTAGGGTCTTGCCACTAAAATCAATCCACAAGTTCTTGTTTTAGATAAGGAGACTGTAGTTCCAGAGGTGTAACATTGTTTAACTTTTATGTTGACGATAACTTAAAGATAATTTGAGCAAATTTTTAGTTTTACATCATGCGTTATGACAATATTGGTGACACTAAGTTAATAATTAATTATAACATTTCAAAGCTCACTAAAATAAAAAAAAGCCTTTATTTATAAAATCCTAAAACTAGGTTATTTTTTTATTTGTTATACAATATTAGCCAATGGTTTTGGAAAAAGTATTAACCAGTTCATTCGATTAACTATTTAAAAAATGGTTACATATCTGCACTGAGGGAAAACCAATGCCAGGCCCCTGACCGGCATTGCATTACTCCGGCATAATTCAATCATGATTTTGCACTTGGGATATTACAAGTGATAATATTAAATATTTTATCCACGACCCCTATATTAGGAAGGTTTAATACGTCTGTTTTCCGTAGATTGGAAGCCTTTTAATACACTAGTGGATTAAAATTCATATTACCTCTTGTTGACAAATAAACAAACGCATGTCATAGAAACGACTCCAAGACTTTCTAGTTTTCGGCTCAAAGTCAATATTCTTGGTCAAAATAAATTTGTCAAATCTGACGTTTTTCAAAACCAGAATTACGTTGAATTACATTCGGAAATTAACAGCCTTTAATCCTGCTGAACAAATGGAACTCTCGGCTGCGCCTCGAGGGCCCATTTTTTCTCGTGAATTAAAGGCTTGTTAATCCCCTTCTATAATGAATAACTATAATACTGCAATAGAGATAAATGCCATGTTAATCCAATTAGATCTTTAATGCCCCAAATACAAATAAATAATGTAATCGTTGGTAAGAAATTTTATTTATCTCAACTCCTTTTCTCAGTGTAGTTCGGTAATGCCTCTACTATCTATATTCCTGTTACTTTTATGAAGAAAATATATCGTCCGGCTGCCCTAAATTATTGTGAGCCAGGAATATAACAGTAATTTTTTAATGCCTCCAATAAATCACATTGTATAGTATACAATGTATTTTTATAACGGTAATCTTATCATGTTTTTCCTTTGAAATTCGCAGGCAGTCGAATAAATTAGGGTGGTTTCATTATATGCGGTGCTGCAATGTGCGTGAGCCGTTCTACAGTGTTACTATTTTCAAAATTTTCAGGTAGGTAATTCATTACGTCATATTGTTCAAGATAACTTCGATATAAATTCCTAAATTCGTAAAAAATATAGGGAGAGGAATTACTGAATTTTCCTTAAGTAGCACGAAAACCGCTCAAGATGATGGAAGTTCATATTTATAGTCGCAAATATAGAGGGAACGTTTATTGGTGACAGGCTGATACAGGCTGTTCCACGGTAACCACCTATTAGAATATGTCAGAGACTAGGTACTTAGATTTGAAGAGTGAAAATTTGGACACAGGTTTTTGAGTATGCTCTCTTCAAATAAAATAATGGCATCCTCGCAACACCTCTGGTTATAACGGAAGTTGCCGTTCACTTTCTAATTTTAACACCCCATATGATATTGCATTTTTGGAGTCTACTCGTTATTTTAGAAGGACTATCATAAAACTTACCTATACGAATTCTCGGGCGTTTTTGAAAAAGTATATATTTTTTAAATATTTGTAAAATTCCCTAACTAAAATTTATTATTTATCTAAAAAGTTTATATTTAACAAAGATATTCATATGGGAAGTTGGAATATCTAAGCTTTCTAACTGTACCTTAACAGTTGTTTAAATGTATACAGGGTGCTGAAAATTTATAGTGTCAAGTTTCATTAACTTCAAGCCAAGAAAAGTAGATTTTCTTAAATACAACACGCTGTATGTTATAGCATATTATAATGTAGAATTTTATATTCTGCCAATCTGTATCACACTTCCTTAATACCTATCTCTTTTCATTTTTATATTATTAAGACTTAATTAGAATATCAGAAATACTCGTATTTAAGTTTCTTGCAAAGAAATTCACACAATTGACAAAATCATCATGTATCAAAATAAACAAGTTATCTGTCATCGGTTAATTGTATCTTGTTACTGAATACTGCTGTCACTTTATTCAATTGGAATATTATCTTACTTCAGTTATAACAGCGAAATAGGTAGCAAAATTATAACATTCAAAATGAGTACAAACCTTACATCTGATTCAGTTAGATATTTATTTCCCTGTATTCAAATTTACCATTTGGTAAAATGAACCAAATACAATAATTATACCAAACCTTTCTCTGAGTGTAAAGATAGATTTAGGAGCACGGTATATGTAATCATGTATTAAATTACCACAAAATGTTTACAATTTTCTTTATGTTTAAACATTTTACTGAATAACACGGTAATGTATCAGAAATTATGAATACCAAATAACGTAAGTGTTGTTGACGAATACGATATCTGTTTACAGTTCACATTTTAATCCACGAAATTGCAGGAAAGGATCAATTTTACCACAAATTAAATTATTACGCTGTATCGAATGGCGTAAACAGTTCTTTTTAAGTAACATTTCGTCTCTTCAAAACGAAAATCAACTTATTTTTTTCTAATATGGCGCCATTAGGACTTTTAAGATGTCATTGGACAGCATTTTTCCTGGTGAGTTTAATGATATATCACATGATATGGTTTGTTCTATTAACCGTTCACTATTATTTTTCAATTTATTGTTGTTTTGTTATTTATTGTTCTGTGCTATTTTTGTAAATTAATTGTTATTTATTGTTAATAATAATTTGCTACATTTTCGTTTTCCTTTTGTTATACATACAGATGGACACAGATGAGTTTGATGATGATTTTCCACGTTCAAAACCTGATCAACCTTATAGTATATGATGATCTGCCTGCCTAGACGACCGGATCTCTGGCTCCGATTCTCAGGGTCAACCGCTGGTGGTTATCAGTAGATACTCACCACGTCCGTGGGGTGAGTAACTACTGAGTCCGGGAATCGTGTGCCCTACGTAGACTTAATGAGCCAAGAATGACCGCCTTCTGCATTCTACCGGCTAGAAGATCTGCCGAATTTCGGCATGCTGGTATGATCTTTAGTTCAGAAAGCAGTGTATCTTTTGCTCCACCGAGGGCTCCTATTATCAGTACCACAAGCTTCACAGTATGTTCTGGATGGAGTCTGCGGAGTTCGAAGAAAAGGTCTCGATATTTGGTCCATTTCTCTTCCTCTTTGAAGACAATGTTGTCGAAGTCTCGACAGGAGCCGAGAACTCGATGACAAACATTGTCTTGAGCTGAAGAAAAAACATTTTCTATTTTCAAATTGAACATTGAACGTAGATCATTGTATCTAGATTTATGTAATTTTTGCTCCTTCATTTTAATACACTCTGTATAGATGATCCAAATTAACCACAATTCTACTTGCTGTCTCAAATAGTAAGTATGTTGAATTGAACTAAATGAATGTCAAAATAGAGTTCGAAATATTTTTGTCAAATTACTTCATACGCAAGTCCATCAAAATCAGATAACCTTTGTTTAAACATCTATAATTTTTTATTTATAGTTATAGTAAATGAATCAGTGATTTTGTGCAAATAAATTATTTGCTTATGAGGATTTTCTGTCCTCATCTGTTCAAGCAACCCTTCGTTTATTATGTTAAAAATCACTCAGTATATACGGCCAGAAAAGTTGTTTATTATTACCAATTCCGTTAAATATATGGCTGGTGAAACGAACCAATTCAAACGGAAGCAATAAAGTGGCCCGCTTGGGCTGTACACCAGGTAAAATTGCATAACCATGATGTACACCCTCCATCCATTAGGGCTGTTCAGATTAAAAGCCAAGCACATTATTGAAATCATGGGAAACACCATATAGTTTATGAGAATCCCCATAATCGGGCATGCGAATTTATTAGGTCGCATGTTGTATGTCCTGTATATTTAATGTAAACTGTGGAGGCGAATCGAGTGGGCTTTTGTTCTAAAAAATACGTTATCAGTAGGCGAGGGGTCTTTCATGTATTTCATCCACGTAAAATTATTCACAATATTAAATCAAATAACGTACCAGCTACTCAAATATTTGTGTGCTTTAAAAATTGCGTTTGGATGAAACCTTTTTAGAAATATGTTTATATTAGGAAATTTTATTTCCGCCTTTTCAAGTTGTATTATACTAAAATAAGACACATATATTTAACCTGATATTTTTATCTTATTACCAATATATAAAAATATTTTTTAAAAGTAGTACCTATCACCACTAAAAACGTGCCATGTCTTATAAAAAATGGCCAAGTAGTTTTTGAAATATTCGAAAAAAGTTTTTTTTAATTACCTTTAACAACCTGTATCTCATAAACGAACCTTTAAAGCTTACAAGTTCATATAAATTCTCTTTATGTTTAGTTATTCCTTTTCGTACCTAGGATTTATAGTTAACAAGTAAAATTAAAAACTTTATTAATAATAATAATAAATAATAATAATATCTCTACCCTTCATTCTAATCATCACAAGGATTAGCCCGAAAGTCTGAGACTTGTGTGGGAGATGGGGCGGCATATTATTATTTCGCGGGCCGCATTTGCGCCTCAGGAACGACTTACGTTGGTAGGCCCTAACCACCATTCAGTGCTGGAATGAGGGAAACCTGGAAAACCTCATTAGTTAGGGGGACAAGTCAAACATCAACTGAGTTTAATCTCTCACATTAACACCAAGTTGACATTCTTCCCATCCTAGGCCATCCCTGTGAATAAGCTTTGATCTACGAGTAAACAATTTAATTAAAAATTGTTTGGTGGAATGGAATTAGAACCCACGACCTCTGGATTGAGCGATCTAGACGCTAAGCCCTGAGCCACCGGCTCACCGGCTCCATTGAACCATACTATTTGATAATTTCATTAATAATTTATCTCTTAGCATAGTTTTGGTTTAATTCGTATATAATGAAATATAATATAAACAGTTAAATAGGCCAATAAATAATATTAAAAACATTTTAATGTTATTGAAGGTTTACAACAACTTGAAATTTTTGTATGGAACATCCTGTGTATATTTACATTTTTGGATAGAGTGTCAGTAATACAAAAATGTGCCCCATTCATATTCAAATTGACCTATCCGAGAATATCCATGGAATCCGATCCTTTGACAGATAATCGAGGATAAAATTATTCCTTGACTCACCGTGTATATAAGAATATAGGTAAGTTAGAAATATATGATACAAAGTACTCTAGTTAATGTTTCAAATGTTTTTGTGTACTCTGTAACCTTCCAAGCAATATTATATTTTACCACAGTAACCCCAAAACTATATCCACAAAGATAAAATATTCGAAGTAATTTCAGTAAAACAGCGTACACAACCCCTCCTCCAATTTTATAAACTAAGTAGTTGTATTGAGAAGACAAACTTTACCCCTTTCATAGCAACCATAATTTATATTTATTTGAAATACATTGGGCAGAACGTATAATTTTCCTTAATGGTATTACTATTAAGTTATTGGATTTTGTTGGTATATTTTCGTTTCAATCATAGTTTTCTTAGGACCCTTTTAATTTAAGTAATGCGTATATATCTAATTCTTGGTTTTCTTTTATTACTTTTAGAACATAGTGAGTATTGAAGGACGACTAATTTTATATTATATGCCCTTAAGTACACTCTCCCACTTTCATTATTAATATAATAAGTTAGGTATACCTACCTAATATGTTTATTAACAATGGTTAATGGTTGGGTCAAGTATCATGTACTTTCCAGATGCTTTCGTATGCCAAGTGGCTATACACAGTTAAATTATGAGTTTAATGAATAATGAAAAATAAATTAAATAGTTAGAGTAGGTGTCTTGTGGATAGTTACATTTGTTTTCTTTGATAATGGGAATATTGTACCGTGCTCGTCAATTCTAACCTATAGGTTTCAATTCTTCACACTTACAAATACCTTGAATATGACGGATATTATTATTTACTTCGTTATTATTTCACAGTTAGTACCATAGAAAATATATTATCAAGATATAAATAAATCAGGCATTGCTAAATAAAACTGTCATGGCGCCGAAACTTTTCTCCCAAACCGATAGATGGCCCTCAAATTATAGTTTGCAAATAGCGCTTACGTATATCCTGACGCAGTTAAGGCGGCTCCGCGATTCGCTCTTCGTTTAAATTTGACATTTTTGAAATCTTCTGTTTATTTGGTTGCAAAATTTGTTAATTTTTCCGTATTTGATTTGAGTTTAGCGCTGTTACATGGATCAGTGAAAGTATTAGGAAAATTGCTTTCTATCTTGATAATATATTTTCTATGATTAGCACTGTCAGTCAAATTATTACTAAACGTCACTAAATTTTTCACCACTTGGACTTGGATCTAAATGAGATCAATGTTTTTGTCAAATTAGATTCTAGTCATAATCTAATTTTTTTGAAAAAAACATTGATCTCACTTAGATGTTCCAAGAAATATATAAAAAACACTCTATATACTAGTATTTCGGCTTGTTAGGCCTTTTTCAATAGAGTAAATGTCTATTACTCTATTGAAAAAGGCCTAACAAGCCGAAATACTAGTATATAGAGTGTTTTCTATATATTTCTTGGAACATCTAATTGAGATCAATGTTTTTTTCTAAACAATTATTTTCACGATGTTTCATAAAGAACCATCCGCTTCGAGTATCCACTTTATGACCAGAATCGCTGCTGGATTAAAACTAAATTACTGACTTGTCGGGTTTACGTACCTTTTGGTTGTTCGCGAATTTACTCGAAGTATACAGGGCGCCCTATTTCTTGACCCGTTGCATGGGTAACTTTTTTATTAGTAGAGATACAAAAACGCTTAAATGAGCAAATTAGTGCAGTTTCGTATTAGTAATTCTACGGTAAGGCGAAAAATTATATACGGGGGAAGGTTGAAAAGTTATTGACAAAAAACGAAAAATCCAACTTTTCTATTATCCCTCGTAGCTCGTTCATTTGAAGAGTTAGAGAAAAATGCTTCACATGTTTTTTGCAGTATTTTTCATGTAAAATGACATGCACTTGCTACTTTTTATATATCTCTTAAAATGGTTGAGAATCACAGTAAAATATATTTTTTTTAAATGTAATGGATAGGTGGCTGTGACATTAACCGAAAGTCCCCTTTTTTCTCTTTCAGATGATATAACATAGTCCATATTTTATCCTTACAAAAGTAATAATAATCGTTGTTTTTAAAGAAAGTTTATTGTCACATCAAGAATGCTATGGAAATAAAACAAAAAATAAGATTCCTGATATTTTTAAAAACGTCTAGTTGGCATTTAATTATTGACAGATCATAAGTGACATTTTTAGTTTTTGTTAAGTAGTTTATTGTTTATTATTAATACTGCATACAAAATAATAGTGTTGCAAATATGTACACCAACGAAGAGAAAAATGATATGCTATTTTGTTATTATAACCAAAATCGAGATGCACAAGCTGCAGCGAATCTTTATTTTGAAACTTACATGGAACGAAGACAACCCCATCATAGAATATTTAGACAGCTGGAAAATAATATACGATTATACGGTTCTTTTTCAAAGCCTAAGGATGAAAGAAACTTCAATGCAGACACTGAAATAAATGTTTTGGCTTATGTAAATTTTAAACCTGATTCTTCAACTGCAGAAATTGCACATCACTGCAACACTTCCAAGGAAACGGTAAGAGCTATTTTAAAAGGTAACAATTTAAAGCCTTATCATTATTCCATATGCAATACTTTATATCCAGCTGATAATCAAAGAAGGATGACATTTTGTCGATGGTACATTTCAAAATGCGAAGAGGATCTAGACTTCTGGAAAAAGATTGTATTCAGTGATGAAAGTAGATTTACCAACAATGGTATTTTTAACCGCCATAATAACATAATGTGGTGCCGAGAAAATCCACATCTTGTTTCTGAAAGAAGAAATCAACGTCAATTTGGGATAAATGTGTGGTGTGGAATTTTTTGTGGCAAAATTATTGGCCCATATTTTTACGAAGACAATTTGAATGCGAATAATTACCTTCATTTTCTAAGGAATACTCTAACAGAGGAATATTTAAATGAATGACCACTTCATATTTTTAGAAATCTTAAATACTTCCAACACGATGGAGCACCTGCGCATAATTCCCGCGAGGTAAAACAATATTTACATGAACAGTTTGATAATGTTATAGGAAATAGAATGGATATCGACTGGCCAGCGCGAACACCTGATTTGACCCCCTTAGATTTCTTTCTTTGGGGGTTATTGAAAGATAAAGTTTATGTGACAGCTCCTCTAGATATAGAGGATCTAAAAGTCAGGATTCAAGATGCAATTAGAAGCATACATGGACATACAATAAATAATGTTTTAAGAAGTATCCAGAAACGTTGCTTACTATGTATCCAACAGGATGGTGGTCATTTCGAACATTTACTTCAATATAATTAATTAATTAATAATTTCTGTTCTCAAAACATTCTTTTGTTCCATAATCCATAGCATTCTTGATGTGACAATAAACTTTCTTTAAAAACAACGATTATTATTATTTTTGTAAGGATAAAATATGGACTATGTTATATCATCTGAAAGAGAAAAAAGGGGACTTTCGGTTAATGTCACAGCCACCTATCCATTACATTTAAAAAACATATATTTTACTGTGATTCTCAACCATTTTAAGAGATATGTAAAAAGTAGCAAGTGCATGTCATTTTACATGAAAAATACTGCAAAAAACATGTGAAGCATTTTTCTCTAACTCTTCAAATGAACGAGCTACGAGGGATAATAGAAAAGTTGGATTTTTCGTTTTTTGTCAATAACTTTTTAACCTTCCTCCATATATAATTTTTCGCCTTACCGTAGAATTACTAATACGAAACTGCACTAATTTGCTCATTTAAGCGTTTCTGTATCTCTACTAATAAAAAAGTTACCCATGCAACGGGTCAAGAAATAGGGCGCCCTGTATATAGAATCAAATGGAATATTCTCTATCTTCTTACGATAAACGTCAGTCCAAATTCAGTTTTATAAGGTACCTAGTAAACTTACAAATAACTATAACATAATTAACATTCCAAGCAAAACAAGGACTTTCGAATAAGGTAGGTAAATGCTCGTCACAATATCTTTGAGTGTTGTGATGAGGTTATCTACAAAAATGGTCACTCACTAAATTCAACTAACAGTCTTTTTGTTATCAAAGTTAAAAATAGTAAAATTTCTGTCAAATTAATCAAGTCACGATGGTTGATGGTCATCAACAGTAGCTTGGAATATATTGGAGGATTTACTAACTTAAAATTAAAATATATTAATAAAATTTTAGGTTGTAAACTACCGGAGGAATTTCACGTGTTGATTTTACAAATGAAAATGCTTATTAGTAGTGGTGAGAAACACATCGTAGTCTTTGGGTCTGTTCATCTCTCCATCTCCTATGGAGATGCCGATGTGATGCATCTGCCAGTCGGGGCATATTATCCGTGGAGTAGTTGTTTTGGGCATCTCCTTCAAATGAAAATACTTATTGTTGTGCAAATTCAAACGTAAATTGCATAAAAAATTTTGTATATACCGACATACTCTTCTGGTTGTTGTTACAATGATGACACAGACTTCTATGTTTTCCTAAACAATTGTGACACTTGTACCTACTTTCTTTTATAAATTTTGTTAATATTAATACATTTTCAATATTTTTATAGGTGTCCTACATCTGTTATCAATTGCGAATAAAAATTCACAGCCACATTAATAAGATAGATGTAGATAAGATGTAGATATCGAATGAAAAATTATACTAGTAGGTGGAAAGTGATTAAAAGTTTCAGTGAACATATAATTTTAGTTCTGGAGATTCTGACTGACTCAACCTCTATTAATTGGCACTTCAAACATTGGGGATGATCGGAAGTTTACGTTGCATCAGAACTACTGACCGAGTCATTTCGGGGAAAACGATTTTAGCAAAGTGCAATCCGAAAAGCAATTTAATCGACCCGTAGATAAGATCACGGAACACACTTCGTGGATCATACGTGACTCTTCTTTCGCCAGTTTAACACGAGATTAAGTTCTTTATTTTACTGTTGGGAAGTAATTCAACAAAACCAATGCGCTTGCACAGTTCTCCAGCTGGATTAGCGAGGCGGGCTAATGGAAAAGTTCAATTCGGAAACTTCTTTTAAATTGCGATCTTTATAAAAATTTCATCGGAAGGTGAATTCCGATGTGTGCACAAACATTAAAGCAAGACCGTGGTGGATTTTCGGGCATAAATTTTGTAAAGGATTAGTTCAGTATTTCATGGCGAAATGCTCTTTACTTTTAAACGAAAGCAAAAGTTTTAAAATGGAAATGCTTTCCTCGATTATTGGCGTGTTGCATCGCAATTTATACAGGGTGCCCATTATCTATCTCCTTCATGGCTAACTTTGTCAATAGTGGAGATAGAGAGAACTGGTTAAATTAGCGAAATTTTCAATATGACCGCTGAATTCCACGTAAAAAAATATTATCACACAGTATTTTTATATTATTTGTATCTTTTATAGTTTTCGAGATATTCGAGTTTAAAAATTTTGGCGATTTTCAGTTGTTACAAAATATCTCGAAAAGTTGAAAATTAAAATTAAATCTGAAGGAGGCACTGAATTTCTCTTGTAATTCTGCCAAATTTTGCTAATTTAAACAATTCTCTAACTCCACTATCAACAAAGTTAGCCATGTAAGGAGATGGATAATGGGCACCTTGTATAATGAACATTTGCAACAGCAACCTTCAAGGGGGTTGAAACTTTTGATGTGAAGATATCACTGACGAAGTTTTCCACATAACACCAAAACACTATAATGGACTCGACGCGCGTTTCGCCTACGAAGTTGACATCATCTGGAGATGATTAAAACTCATCATCATGGAGTTTTAATCATCTCCATATGACGCTAACTTGGTTGGCGACAGGCGCGTCGAGTGCAGTATAGTGTTTGGTGTTATGTGGTAAACTACGTCAGTGATATTTTGCAATTTGCAACAGCGGAAGTGCAAGGAACTTCTTCTTAAAACAAATTAAATTTTATTTATAAAGATTCAATTATTATTTCATACAAGACAAAATGTCTTTTTTACATATAAATTCCCATAATACATTGACATCGTTAGCAAATACTTATGATTTTAAGAGCAGAAAATTGCAATATCAGTTACAATGAATCTATAGTATTCAGAACTACTTGTCTATAATCCAAAAATATTTTCTAACGACTAAAATGCGAAGGAAGAAATCTTATCTGCTGTAATACTTATCCAAAAACGTGTACCAAAAAATTGTAGAATGGGTAGCTTCAGGAAAAATGCTGTGAAGATTATAGATTGTATCATCTTATATAATGTCCTAAGATATGCCATGAACCTTATTTTATCCAATTTTTAGTGCTCTATATCTGAAATTTGCTAAGAAACTGTTTTATTTATTTTAACTTAGTTTTGTCATGAATCAATTTTATAGGCTTTCCTAATTTGTACCTTTGTTCCTTTTCTGACAATTAGAACCTTATTCCAAATAATAAGTTTTTATTTTTGATAATAAGGTGGTGTTAATGTTAAACTGTCCCCCTAACTAATGAGGTTTTCCAGGTTTCCCTCATTCCAGCACTGAATAGTGGTTAGGACCTTCCAACGTAAGTCGCTCCTGGGAACAATTATTGCAGCCAACTGTCTTCTATGTCCCCCCTCTTTCACTCAAGTCTCAGGCTTTCGAGCTAATCCTTGTAGTTAAATAGAATCCTTATGAGGGCGAATGAGGGGTTAATGTAGTAGAATACTACTTTTGACGATGTTGGATTGTTGTGGAAATAAGGTATTATTTGATTCTCTCGGTTATTATTGTCTTTTGCATAGTTCTTAGCATTTGGCTTTCTAAAACTTCTAAACATTCTCAAATTTCTCAAGTTTAGAAAAATACCCTTTCTTTGGTGGTTGACTTTCGGGATAATTTCTAATATAACTGTTTAAAGCTACAGTTGCATTACTATTATTTTTAATAAAGCCTCTAACATATTACATTTTTCTTCATTTGAATAACGCAAAGCCATTTGGACGATTTTAAAACAGGTGTCACTCTAACTGTTAACGATTAATTAACAATAGTTCAAAATGACACGCAGTTTGAAACAAATGAAAACATTATTATCGTTATGGAGATTTATATACAACAAATGGGGCTTTTCTTCGTAAATGCGTGGCCATTACTAACATTTTTTCACCCAACACCATGACGTCAATGAAAAATTTGAGACTATGCTATAATAATTTCCAAAAAAATTATGCTGTGTTGACAAATTTATTAAAAATATTAAAATAATAATTTTTGATTATTTTTATTTATATTACCATTGAAAAATCAAAAAATCCTCTATTTGCTCAGCTTAAAATTCAGTATGGCATAGCGCCCATAAGAAAAAAGAAAGTTGGTTAAAGTTGATTAAAGTTAAAGTTAATGATTTCTCGCAACCAAAATGTCGCAATGAAAATTTAAATATGAAATGAAATTCCTCGAAAAAACCTTATACCAAGTACTTATTAAACTTGTTTCTGTTTCTATATTATTTCTTCTTCTTCTTCTTTCTAAACTTCTATTGTTGGTTGTTGTTATATTCCTTTTTTCTGTATATTTTTTAGTTATATTTTGGTCAGATGGTATTGCCACATCGATGAGGTAAGTAGTCCTTTTTATTTTATCTTAAAATATTTTATTTGGTCTATTATGGAAGACCATTTTATCAGTTTGTATTATGAAGTCCCAGTATAATTTATAATATTTGTTTTCTATTATTGTTGGTGGTGGTGAATATTGATAGTACGCTTGAAGCTTCTTTATTATTATTGTTATTATTATTATTATAATTTTTTTTTCGGCATCGACTGCTTCGGTCATTAGCCTCATCATTATTATTACAAGGAATAAGTATAATTTCCGTGTATTATAAGCAAGTAATTTTTTGTAGGTACAGTAAAGATTATAGTTTTGGGAATATATCGATATTTATCTTTGAGGAATGCCAGTAATTTATGAATCGATTCTTTATTATTTGCTAAAATGTTTTGTAAGGTGTTATCTAGGTTCAGCAGTTGTCGAAAGCATGCATATATGGGACACTCTATCAAGATGTGCTCTACTGTTATTGTTACTCGGCATCTACAACATCTTGGATCTCTTTCTCCTCTGCGTAAATGTAAGGATGTTAGGTGAGTATGTCCAATTCTTATCCGTGAAATTACTACCTGCTCTCGTCTAGTTTGTTTTTGATACAGATTTCCAAGTAGTTACATTTGGATGTATTGTTTTATAACCTGTTTCCGTGGCGCTCCAATTTGTTTGCCACTTCCTTTCATATTCTCTTTTAATCTCAACAATGACATATTTATCTCTTACAGGGCTACCATCATCACTATTATTATTATTCGCTACCAGACGTGCAGTTTTATTTGCCTTTTCGTTTCCTGGTATTCCTACGTGGCCCGGTGTGAAAACGAAATCCACTTTTTTGTTTAAGTGTTTCAACCAATTTAACAGGGTAAGTATGTTTTGGGTTAATGGGTCTGTATTAAATATATTTTTGATTGATTGCAGGGATTTGAGGGAATCTGTACATATAAGAAATTCCTGATTTGTGGAAAACTCATAGCAATGGATTATTATTATTATTATTATTATTATTATTATTATTATTATTATTAGGTATTACTATTATTATTATCTATTGAAAAGAAAAAAGGAAAGCTTTTTCCATATCCTGGCTAATCGTGTACAACTAATTTAGCGAAAATGCCTGAAAAATTTCATCTACCTGTATTTCAAAAACAGCTGCAACAATTCTGATTGGAAAATTCTATTTATATTGAGAGGCTAGTCCTTAGATTTCCATCTAAAATGGGGGACAGTCTGTATACTGAACACTGAAAACTTTCCCAATTAAAATTCACATCGAATATAAATATTTTTAGAATGGAAAGGGGATTTCCACTTAATCGGATTTATAAAATGGCGATTAGAATAAACTGATTCCCACCAGTGCAGCGAGCTCAGCGAATTTCGGCGTTCATCGAACGAACTCTGTTTGATATGTTTATAGGTAACGCATATTTAAGAGTGTTAATTAACTGAAAAAGAGAGGATTAAATGAAGCACGGCTTCATCCAACATGTGTCACAAATGTAAATATACCTACAGATTAACGCGATTCACGTGTTTTTCTACACGGAGCAAAACCACTCTAAAAATAATTTCTTGTTAGACTTGGTATTGACCAGTCACGAATAATAATGATAATGATAATGATATGATATTGTTAATAATAATAATAATAATAATAATAATATAATAATAATCATACCGGCATGCTGAAATTCGGCAGATCTGCTAGCCGGAAGCATGCAGAAGGCGGTCATTCCCGGACTCATTACTTCAGATCAGAGATCAGAGTAGCTACTGATAACTACCGGCGGGCGACCCTGAAAATCGGTGCAAAGGAACCGGTCGACTGGATTTTGACAAAAAACAATAAATAATAATAATATTATTAATAATAATAATAACTATACCACTCATTTTCATCACAAGGATTAGCTCGGATAGTCTGAAACTTATATGGGAGAAGGGGCGGCATATTATTATTCCGTAAACAGTATTATTTGTAATAACAATACAATATATTTGCGCCTCTCGAACGACATACATTGGTAAGCCCTAACTACCATTCAGGGCCGGAAACCTTGAAAGCCTCATTAGTTAGGGGGATAGTCGAACATGAATTTGTGTTAATCTTTAACATTAACACCAAACATACACGCCATGGTTGCCAACCAATACCTGCAAACAGGCAGGGGTTGTATATCAAATTGTTGATATACACCTTACATGGTAGAAAATTTAACCCCAAAAATTGTCCGGGGGATCGAACCCTTCATTTCCTAACCCAGCTATTTTCCAAATACTGTACATTTTATAATATTGTTGATATATTTATGTAGGTATTTGTAAAATGATTTTAGTCTGCAGGTAAACGCTCAGGCTATACATACAGTGTATTTCAAGAAAATAATGTTTGAAGATCTTAAAATTTAATTTCCATGTATCATGACAATGATAATGATTATGTAAAAAATCGACTAAATTAAATGTTCAAAACATTATTTTCTTCAAAATTTTGTTATGTAACACCATAATTTTTCATGATGCGTATGTAGAATGATACGCTCTTTCAAATGGCGTGGTCAAAATTGGGGCTTGCTATTTAAAAAAATTGTCGATGACGTCACAAATATGGGTCGTATGTCAAAAAGTGCCTTTTTAAAAAACAAAATCGATGTGTCAGGGGATTTTTCGAAAACTTCTCAATTTCTAAAATAATGAATTTATTCGTTACTTTTCGAAAGCACTGTACGTACATACATACTCTCGCATAGTTTTCAAATGAAGACTCATCAGTTTTTGATATTTTTTTCTTGAACCTTTACAATTTTATCTATCAGCAAAAAATAGAGATTTTTTTATTTAAAACAGTTGAATGACATAATAATAAAAGTACTAAAAGAAGGTTATTAATATGAGATTATAACAGAATATAAAAATATATAAGTATTTTGGAATACTTTTTTTAGAACTTTGGACAAAAGTACTGAAAGTAAGCATTTCTTGTGTTTTTAAAAAAGTAGGTAACTAGAATGAAATAAGCGAGACTTTTAAGTAATTTTAATATACAAGATGTTTTCTAAAGGCGTCCAGAAAATCCAGGCTTTAAATACTTTAATTTTAGTCATAGAATACCGCCTTGAATTTTCTGAGCGCCATTAGAAAACACTCTGTATATTACATGAGAGTTTTCTAAATTGTCTAACATTGACAAACTATAATTTATTTATTACACCAACATTCAAGGTAGTATCTGTAACCATATCTCATAAATTTGTATAAAACTATAATTTCACGTAAAATAAAAATTATTAAAAAGCATAAATAATAAATATGTTTCCATATTTTTTTTGTCAAAATTCAAAAGTTATTTGACAGTATTCTTGCTAGAATAAAAATAATGCTTTCAATGTTTATCGTCTTATATATTATTTATTAAAAACCCTTTAAGGTAATTATGTACAAAACTTAATCGTTTAGGTATTATAGTGATACCTAACTAGTACCATTTTAAATGATTCTATTGAAACAAGTCCTTATCGTTAATGAGAATTTCTATGAAAACATAAAAATATTTAAATGCACTTACAATATAAAACATTCAACAGGAAATATGCTGAGTGACTACTATGAATAATATATAAAGCTTTGTTTCAGGAATCTTTATTGTTGTTATAGGTATGAAAAATAGAAACATAAATTACCAAGCAACACTAATATTTGGAGTGGCTGTGTCAAATGGAATATTAAAATTATTAGTAGACTACATATGAATTTGATATACATATAAAGTAGTCCGTCGGCGATAAAGAAATATAATTACTAAAATATAAAATTTCAATAATTACACCCTTCTTCAATTATTATGGAACTCAGTCTGAGCAATTGTTCAATTCCGTGAATTTCATTCACAAGTTAAATTTCAGTTCGATGTCAGGAGTTCCCCTAAACTGGATACTATCACTACCTCATATATACTAGAGTATGTAACGAAGTTACTTTTTGTTGCATAATAATTTAAACAAGAAACATATATGACCCGTTTCATTTTAACGCACCGTATATAGGTATGTAAATATTTTACGAACCACTCATATCCAAGTAATGCCTTCATATTTTTCTGTATAGTTTTACTATAATAGGACGTATAAATAAGACCATAAATAATACACATTTATGTTATTAAAACTGGCTGATAGCCAAGAAATTCCAAACGCTGTTTTTACGCCATTCGCCGTTTTTGTTCCTAACGAAATACTTGAATATTTAGGAGTTGTAATTATTATCCTAAAATATTAATTTAATGCATTAGAACTGGATAATATTTGATTCATTTGGTATTTAAAAATATTTATGCAACCGCTACTTGGAATTTGTTAAAGTCATAATGTAATATAAGTATCTATTAATGGGGTATGGGGTCATCATAAAGTAAGGGGTATATTTTAAGAGGGCCATAATGAAATGTCACTTTCTGCAGACCTTCGCGCAAAACTGTTCATTTCAAAAATTATAAAGTTTTTTGAAAATTTGAAGTGTGGTATTTGTAAACAATATATGCAGCTAGGAGGTGACATATTTTTTTTACTCAAATACGGTATATTAACAGAGTTATAAAGGCTGAAAAAACAATAACAAATGAAAATTTTGTGTCACAGATCTTTACCAAAATTTGTCATCTCCTGCACACAAATTTGAGTAAACGATTCCCAAAAAAATAGATTGATATATGCAGAAATATAGACAATGAACAGTTTTGCGTAAAAATAATAATTTACGCCGCCATTAATTTTGACGTCTAGTGAAGATGTGTACCAAACATAGTAGGTGCATAAGATTTGAAGTGTGGAGATTATGAAATAGATGGCGCCAATGTCGGTTTTCAAATGTTAGAATTAGAAGTCTGTACCATTTGTAATGTTGGATTTGTACTCGGTGAGCTAACAAATTAATGTAGTAAAAATATATTTGTGGGAAAACAGAAAATAACAGCATGGCATTTTAAATGTAATTTTAATACATTCCATCACTTGATCATGGTCAGATGATCTATATAAAGTTTTAACATAACTTTCACATGGAATTTTTTCTCAATTTTTTTGATTGCCAATTCAAATGCGACATGTGGTTCAACGTGTTTCATAGGGCAAAGTACACTGCTGCCAACAAAAAAACAATGTATGCTGCAAAAGCTGACTTTGATATAGGTAACAGATTATTATTAGTCTTTTTGGTGACATAGCAGTACAGAATATATATTGTAGTATAGGGATTGAAGACTCTACTAGGTACACCAGTGCACAGTTAAAAATCGTTGCAATTTCCTAGCATAATGAGATTGAAGATAATAATGATTGTTCTAGGAATAGATGAATAAGTGAACTAGGTATAAAGAAATAATTGTGATAATTTCATAGATTTTTCGGATTAGACTGGAATAAAAAAAAATATCTCTTTTAATTTATTTTATAAGTTACGTATATTAAAAGCTGTAGTTTAAAAAAATATATCTATACATATTTTAACTATGCAGAATTAAAAAATCAAAATATTAAAATTAGGAAGAGGTAAGGTATTAGGTAGGTACCTACCTATATTATAGATATATAAACTTTTTGTTTGTCTTGGAGTGTCATATTTTTATAACAAATTCAGGAAATCCAGAGACATTTAGTTTCCATGATCGTAATGACAATTTACTAGGATGAGTAAGTATTAAAATTTGTGTCTGGTTAATAAATGAAAAAAAAAAGACATTTATAAGGGCATCTTTTTATTGGTCAACATAATCACATAACACACACATAATATATTTTTTCAAGCAGACAAAATTAAAACATTTTACACTTACAAATAGTTACAGTGTTTACTAATTATAAGAAAATTATCATTAAATTATCAATACGTTTTATTTTTTTCAATTTTTTTTCTTGCTTCCTTTGACTTCTTCTCTTCAAAAACTGCTATAGCTTCTTTTATAAAAGGAGGATCTTTGCACCTTCTACCCTTGTCAATATAATTTCTGACTATTTCAGGTGCAATACATTCTTTATAAAACATTGTTAATTTCGGAAGCATTTTATTCCAGAAATCTTCATCCCTTTTTATTTCTTCTATAAACAGGTCAATTCTATCATTTACATAGGCTACAAAATAACACTTCTCCTTTTTAGTGATATTCAATTGACCTTGAATCTGAGAAAAATAAAAATATAATTATTTTGCAAGTTTAAGTTATAATACAGTAGTCTATAAGAAAAAGAAAATGTGTGTTCAAAAGAATACATATTTTCTCAATATATATTATTTCAGTTTAATCGCGAGAAAAGCACGAAAAACAATAATTAGTAGTACCTAGTGCAACATATAGTATCTAGTACACACGAAATATTAAATTTATAATAATATATTGCTATAACCTCACCTGATGATAATAAATGTGGCTTCTTTTTAAACGTATCCTTCCTTCTTTTTGCTCGAGGCATATTTTGCTTTTCAATATTTCAATAATTTCTTCCCAAGTATTCTTATGTAAAGTTAATTTTGATGCAGAAAAAAAACATTTCACTTCTACTAAGGCGTTTTCAGATTCAATGACACCTAAAAGAATAAACAAACTAACATGATTATTTTGAATAATATACTTATTGTGAATTTAAATGCTGTTTTAATTTTTTTTTTATGGACAATAACATTTTCATGGACTTACCATCTGGAGAAGCTCCCAAAAATCCTTTATCTACATCAATCCATAAACCAGACTCTCTTACTTTTAATTTGGTTTTACTTTCAAATAAGGCTAGTGCTACCTTCTCTTTCGTAATTCCAAATTCGGTAGCTTGTGACCAGAAATTAGTAGATTTTAGGCAAGCTTTTACTAAATTGTGGCAAGGAGTGTGTGCTTTTCGCTTTATTATCCTGCCAAACATTGAGGCGGTCAATCTTTGTTTTCTCTCCTGTTCGAAAAATTCGTTGCCAAATTGACCAACCGTTTTATATTCAATTTCCCCTCTTTCTTCTTCGGTTACCTAAAATAAAAAAATATGATTGTATGTCTATAATTTTGAACATTTTCAACTTAATCAACTTTTCTTATTAAGTTGTATCTGTTGCCCTAGCGTAGCTAACTATAACGTAAAGTAATTAACTATATGAAAAATGTATTACCGTCAACCTGTTGATCACTTCCTCAACTTCGTTAGCAAACATCAATCCATCTTCTGGTTCTTCGGCATTTGGCCCATAGTCTGTGTTATGTATTTTTTTGTTTTCATGCATTATTTTTGTTTTCTTTCTTGGTGTTTCTTCAATGCTGTCAGAAAACAAACGTTTTCGTGCTGATTTTGCATGAATGTTTATTTTCTCGTTCATATATTCTTGAAAATACTTTCCAGGACTACAGCCAGTTACAGATTTATATGGACTATAATGCCAACTGAATTTTTTATTGTATCTTAAGCCAGATAACCATATTCGCCTTTTGTAAGAACCACGTTGTATAAAATTAAGTCTCTTACCCGCATTGAATCGAGCTACAATATTCATGAGTCTTTCTGCTCTGTTGTTGTTTTCATTATCGATTAACAAGTGAGCTTTCCTTACTAACAGGTCCAAGTCACCTGAAAATTAACAGTCAGTAACAGTAAATAGTCAGTAAAAACACGGGAAAATTTAGGAGAAGATTTAATTTGTTCAAGTTGTATTTGGCTATATGTGATGAACCAATTATTTACAAAAGTATTCAGTGTCATAAAATTTCAAATAAGCAACAGTGTGTGAGAAATTTAATTTACTTAATTTTCAATTATGTCACAAAAATACAAAATTTCTAAATTAATTTTATTTTTCTAAGTTGCAGGAAACATAAAACAAACCCTTCAACATTACCACTTTCTAGTAACTACTAAGTTTATGGTATTATGATGAATAGGTACTACTATGCAATATATGCACATGTGATTTAGTTATATTTTACTTACCTCTAATATGATTATATATCAATGTCCTCTTCAACTCGGGTATCAAACTATTTTGATCTTCCCCTGGAGTGTTACAAATGTCATGCCTACAATGAGAATGTTCTCCAAAAACATGATGGAAGCCATTCCTTAGATCCTCCCGTAAGACATTTATGTCTTTTTCATCTTTCTTGGCATGTTCATATATTGAGCACTTCGCTCTTTTAACTAGGAGGTTCAATTTTTTAATGGTTAAAAGTTTTCTACCTTCCAAATTTATTTGTGTATCAGCTTTAGTATGCCTTAGTCTCTTTCCATAGTTTTTCAGGCAATGATTCGTGCATTCAACTTTCTTAACATTTTTGCCATATGTTACTAATTGTTGAATTTTAGCGAACACACTAGAGTCCCCATCTCCTACAAATTTTAAATATCGGAGACCGAAGGTCTCACTAAAGTTAAAACCATCCACTATAATGTCAGATTCCATGGCAGGAGCAGAACCCTCCCAATTTTTAAAGCACTGATGGTTCCTTACAGTTTCATTTTTGTTTTGAGCTCTGGCACAAATGGAACAAAACTTATTTCGAACTCCAACATACAACAACTCATTTGTATTTTTACCTATTATGGCAGCCATTCCAGAGAGAGCATTATAGTTTGTACCATAAGAGCGTTTACTCCAAGGTCCATCTACGTATACGGTGATCCATGGAGTACCATCAGGACAAAATTGTTGCTTTTTAATTGCTATTTCTCTTTCTCTAGAATTTGCTGATTCCATTGATCTGCAGAGAGACGCTTCCCATTCCTAAAAATCAATGATTTGTAGCATGGGAACATTTTTGGCTGTCACTATAACATTTATATTTTAATTATATTACTGTTTATTATGTGCATTTAAAATCCAGTAATAATAAATAGTTTACATCTATTAAAAATTAAAAATACTATTTACAATATTATATATGTATATGGTACAGGTATGTTAACAAGCATAATCAATCTGTACATGAAAAATTAGTGAAGGCAAAATTTTGAAAATTTGGGTGATGGCGGTAACTTTATCAAAAATATTTTATACTTTCACTTCCTGTTATATTGAAAATCCGTAACAACTGGCTTATTTGAAATAGAATACAACTTTTATTGCATTTTTGAATTTATCAATAAATTTTATCATTTTATTCAAGATTCCTAAATTATATATACCTAAATATTGGAGATATTTTTGAAGAGATTTTTTTTGAAAAGAAGACTTTCTCGATATGCTTTTACGATAGCTAATATATAAAATTTTAAAATCAAGTAAGAAAAAATGTTGTATGACACCAATGTACCTAAAATTGATGAAAACAGATTCATAATATTATACAGGTTATTTAAAGATCCAGTTTCTGACTAATTTAACAAAAAAAATTCAAAATCTCCACTTTGTAACTACTTATACATATGTAATATATACAGGGTGAGTCAGTTTATACTAGCAAGATTCTGGCATTCGATAGAGCACCTTATTTTAAGTTAAGTTTGTCATATAAACATATGTCGGGAATCGCTTCGTTTTTGAGATACAGGGTGTTAAAGTTTTGTTATTTTTTTAGTATTTTCCACATAGCTCCTACAGTTTTTAAGATAATTTATTTAAATTTTTACCGTAGATTACCTATGACGATCCACAAGTTTTGACATATGTAAACGATTTGAAGACATACAGGGTGATACATTTTCGGGGGTCAGGCCCCCTTTAACCACCCAGAACTTTTTTGTTGCTGATCATTTGCAAAAATTTGGATTCCACGTTCAATTCAGAAACTTTTTCGTCTCTTGCATCTTTTTCGTAGCTGTAACAGTTTTCGAGTAATTTGAAGAAGTATCTGAAAAAACATTTTATTAAAAAAAATATTTTCATAAAAATTTTCACTAAAAACAATTATTGTCTAACGAAAGTTCATTAATCTAAATTGATAAAGGTTACATACTTACAATATAACTTTTGCCACTTATTATTTATTATTTTTTTGTAGCATATCAAATACTTTTAATAACTAAGTAAAATAATTAAGAGCTAATAATAAACAAAGGAAAATACAAATAATCCGAAATAAATAATTTTATTTTCAAATTAAAATTTGTTTTTAATTGTTATTAATTGACAATAATGGCTTTTAGTGAAAATTTTTATGAAAATATTTTTTTTAATAAAATGTTTTTTCAGATACTTCTTCAAATTACTCGAAAACTGTTACAGCTACGAAAAAAATGCAAGAGACGAAAAAGTTTCTAAATTGAACGTGGAATCCAAATTTTTGCAAATGATCAGTCAGGGGCGCACAACAAAAAAGTTCTGGGTGGTAAAAGGGGGCCTGACCCCCGAAAATGTATCACCCTGTATGTCTTCAAATCGTTTACATATGTCAAAACTTGTGGACCATCATAGGTAATCTACGGTAAAAATTTAAATAAATTATCTTAAAAACTGTAGGAGCTATGTGGAAAATACTAAAAAAAAAACAAAACTTTAACACCCTGTATCTCAAAAACGAAACGATACCCGACATATATTTATATGACAAACTTAACTTAAAATAAGGTGCTCTATCGAATGCCAGAGTCCTGCTAGTATAAACTGACTCACCCTGTATATATTATATTATATTAAGTAGTGTTTATTTATTTTCAGTGTACATACCTTACCAAGTTCTGCTTCTAAGTCATAGAACAACTTCCCATTCATGCTAGGAATATCCATGCAACTCAGAAACTCTTTCATATGTTCATATGAACTACCTGTAGCTAGAGTTCCCCAAACCGCCCCAGTGTTGATTACTGATTTAGGCTTTTTGGGATTTTCTGTTTGAAATGCGTACCTCCTGTCACACAGGTTGCATTGAAAGATAATGGTACTAGTCAGACCTTTACCTCTACGTACCTCCTCTGCAATATTCAGTTTACCCAAAGTACAAATTTTAGAATGGTTGTATTGCAAACACATTGCCCATTCTAGAACATATCCAAGTTCTACGATACGGTTTCCTTGTATTACAGATTCTTCTTTTGGGGAAACTTCAATCTCCAACTGATGTTGATTAATTCTAAAATATAGAAAATGTAATGTTGCATGTAATTAATTTTATATGCGCATGTTTCTACCTGTCAATTTCATATTCAGTCAATATTCCAATTGATGAAAGAGGTGGTTCTCTAGAACATGCATCAATTAATTCGCTTGACTTAGATAGGGAGCATGTAGCTCCTAATTGACAATTATTGTTTAAAATCCCTGTTGAAGCAGATGTAGCACAGACTAATCTAAAACGAATAAAAAATAAAAATGTAATTTATTATTTATTTATTTATTATAGATGTATTTATCTACCTATAATGTCATATAATATGTTATACATATACATACCCAACATTTTCATTTTTACCATCACCAGATTGAAGCGGTTGCTCACCACTTGATGGAATAGTCTCAATAGATGTATTATTTCTGCAACAAAAACATTTCAGGATGATATAGAATAAATTCATGTGAAAGATTTTTCATTTCTCCATATTAGAAAAAAGTAAGATTTAAAAAGAAATAAGTTCCATCATCAAATTCCAGGGAAAACAAAGCTTGTATATTTTTTTTACAGTCTGAGTCACCAAGACAGGTCCCAGGACTTTTCAATATCTTATTTTTATTTTAGAAAAAAATTGAAGATTTCGTACCCATAGAAAACATATGAGTACCTACGAAATGGTTTGTTATTGGCTAAAATTTAGACACATTTATTTATGTACAGGGTGTTCTAATTTCTGGTGCCATTAAAGTCGGCATTTTTTTTTAATGGAACTTCCATAGTTTTTTTATTACCAGAGAGGGCATGAACACGAGCTTTCCAAAAATATAATATAGCAGTTGGTATCTGCTTTCATCCATTTTTGATATGGCCTAGTTAAATTTTGAAAAATTATTAAGTTTGCTGCATGCGATATTCGCATTTTTCATAGTGATATTTTTATTATTGATTGTAAATGCACTAAGTAGTTGAGAGTTCACTCGGTTCAAATTCGTTTACCATGTAACTGCATAGGTACCAATTATTTCATGGCACACTCATAAATTTTTGCAAAATTTACGAATAGCATGGTTAATTTCAAAATTTAAGTACCTATATTTAGAAAACGGTTGCAAGCAGATAACAACTATATTATATTTCTGGAAAGCACGACTCTTCATGGCCTCTATGATGATTAAAAAAAACTATGCATTTCCATTAAAAAAAATGCCGACTTTAATTAGAACACTCTGTACATAAATGAATGTGTCTAAATTTTAGCCAATAACAAAGCATTTCGTACCCATATGTAAATTTTTTTCTAAAATAAAAACAAGGCATTGAAAAGTGGGTGAGCTCTCTCGGTGACTCAGACTGTACATTGTAAAATTAATTTTACATTGCAATTACAACATAAAGTATAAGTACCTACCACGTGAATGAAAAAAAAAATTTTTGGCGAAACATTTTTTATAGTTTTATACTGTACGTATATATCATAATAATGATACCTACTTAAAATTATTTTTTTTCGAAAACTGGCATGAAAAGTAGACATTTTCGTTAAACTTTCAGTTGACAAAATGAGTCATTTTTGGCACCTAGCTGCGAAATACTTTTATGTTCTAAAACGCCAAAGTCTTTTCGTTCCAGAACATAAAACAAATGTCAAAATAATTTGTCATTTCTCCGAAACTTATTTATGATTTTATTAATTAAACAATATATTTTTTTTTGTATATTTTAAATAATGTAACATTTCAGTACAAAAGAGTAGGTGACTATTATAAACAGGACGATTACAATTTACTTTGCACTTACATGTAAATTGGAAGTGCCGATTGAATTTATGCCAAATCCAGAGCCGTCGCTGTCAGTCGCTATGATAGGTCACCGCGCCTAAACCGTCTTGATTCAAACATGGTTCAACCATGTTCAAACGATTTCAAATATAAATTAAATTGTTGTATATAACACAATTGTCTTATTTTAATGCAGTTCTCGAAAAAATATTGTTTGTAATTTGTATCTCCAACGCGAAATGCTTTTACTTTTGCGTTCTCGAATGGATATTTTGCCTCGCTAACCTCGGCAAAATACCTACTTCCATTCTTGAACGCAAAAGTAAGTAAGAAGTAAGGTACCATTTTGCGTTCTTGATACAAAAATAACTATTATGTTCTGGAAAAACGTGTTCAGAATACATATTTTTTTATATATTTACTTTTTTTATGTCAAGTTTTGAGGTAGGTACCTAACATACATTTGATTGTTAAATTTATTTTTTATGTGATAATTAAAAATAAGCTAATGTACCTACCTGTATATGAATGAAAAGAGATATTAATATATATGTATGTATATGTATGTATATAATATCACCTATACTTACAAGTAAATACTTACAGTTTTCGAAATCTATTTGTCCAACTTAATTTTATTGCTTTCGCACGTTGACTCCTTTTTCTTATTTTTGCGGTACTCTTCGGCATTTTCAAAACCACAATAAAAAATAACTGGCGCAAAAAATACAGAAAACCAATAAAAAAACACGACCGAATTCTCAAGACTGGAAGCACAAAACAATAAAAACCGATAAAAAACACGACCGAATTCTCAAGACTGGAAGCACAAAACACGAGTCACTAGCTAAAAAGCAGTTCAAAACACACTAAATAATTATTATTACAAACAAGAAATAAAATCCATATATAAACCATAAATATCATTCTGAAAATCGGCAAGGGTGAGTAAATAGTTTTTTGTTATACATCTCTTTCTAATAATTCCAAATACATTTAAGAGGGAGTGAGAAAGCAGTAGTGAAATACCCAAATGAGTACGGTTTTTTTACACAATCCAATGGACCAATTCAACTAATAACCAATTTTGCCGTGCTAAATGCAAATTTACTTTGCTAGACTTTGATGATCCGCTGCATGTTATTCTTTGATGTGCCGCTGCATGTAATTATTTGGTACATCTATGTATATTTACTTACTTACCTACTTTGTATTTACCGGAGTAAATTCATGGAGTAGGTATCAATTATTATTTTCCTATTATTAAAAATAGCTAAGACATGTACCAGATTCTACTTATTTTTAGTATTTGAGATGAACGGATTATTGATTGATTGATTATACTGACTGATTATTGATGATTATTTCATACATTTGAATAGTAAAAATGGGTAGGTAGGGTCTAGAGTTGACTTTCGGCCAACGGAAATTTGAGGTTTTTTAAACTTATTAAATAATTTGGACGGTTCGTGGACTTTGTCGTGTTTTCGAAGACTAGGGATGACGGGAAAACCTCATAACTCTTGTCATATTTGGAAACAAAAATATTAAATTTGACATGCACACTATGGGAAGATCCAGGAGTTCAGGAGATAAAGGGGTGGTTCTTTTAAAACCTATTGGTTCAAAGTTTTTCATATTTATGCTTTAAAAACTGACAACAATTATGAGGTTTTCCTGTCGACCTTAGTGTTTGAAAAAACGACAACGTCCAAAAACTGAAAAATAATATTTTTTTTTATAAATTTGCAAAAATGTTTATTTATAATAAGTATTTTTTGAATGTAAAAAACAACTGAATCATCAAAAAAACATTTCAAAAAATGACCGCGAATTTCCATTGGCCGAAAGCTACCGAATAGCCAAATAACTTATAATCATTGAAACTAGACTTACATATAACAACTGATGATTTATTTATACATCGATTTTTTTCCACTTACCTGTTAATTTCATTTGAAATTTTACTTGTAGATAAAAAACTAAAAACCGGACTCTTCATTTCGTTTATTATTTTTATTAAAAGTATGTAATTATATTAATTACGAAAAACATGCTATATTATTTATTATTATATCATACCATAACTAAAGCAGTTATTTTGTACTGCTGTTAGTTATACATTTTATAAATTTTATTGAATATAATTTTTTGGCTCACTGGTGTTATGATTTACGGAATTTACGGGCATTGTGTGCGCCATCTACTGATGGAAAGTTATAAGAGACAGTTGTGTTGTTAAATATTTGCAGATTTGTTTGGTAAAAACCCACTCTCAAAACTTGAAGACGAAATAACGGAAAGGACACGGTGCTGCCATCTGAGATGTTTTATATGCCATTAGCTCTTGTAATCGTGTCCTTAAAGTCTTATATAGGTTTAAGAAATCAAGCTAGCAAAAAAAAATAAATGGAATCTAGTTGCTTCAATAATTGGATTTTACTGTATCTATAGAAAACAA
Source organism: Pogonocherus hispidulus (assembly GCA_963924545.1). Classification (NCBI taxonomy): domain Eukaryota; kingdom Metazoa; phylum Arthropoda; class Insecta; order Coleoptera; family Cerambycidae; genus Pogonocherus; species Pogonocherus hispidulus. The sequence continues at coordinate 84,623,238 of OZ004693.1, forward strand.
AAGAGTTGTCGTTTCAACTGCGCTGATGCAAGTGTCAAACGTAATCATTGCGATTTGGAGAATTGAAATTTAGAGAAACGTGCAAGAAGGAATTGAAAACATGATTTTTATGCAAGATGGAGCACCTCCGCATATTTACCGACCAGTTAAAAAATAATTTTTATCTGATGTTTTTCAATATCGTGTTATAAACAGACATTTTGTAAATTCATGGCCTCCAAGATCGCCTGATCTTAACTCAGCGGATTACTGGCTGTGGGGTTATTTAAAAAATTTGGTGTTTAGAACACGACCAACAACGCTGGACGAATTAAAAACTCTACTAGAAATGGGAGAAAATCGCTATTGCGATTTTCGTTCCCATTTCTATCCCTACCAGGGGTCCAGTTATTCAAAAAATTTGGTGTTTAGAACACGACCAACAACGCTGGACGAATTAAAAACTCTACTAGAAATGGGAGAAAATCGCTATTGCGATTTTCGTTCCCATTTCTATCCCTACCAGGGGTCCAGGCCTGACAAAAGCAGCTAGAATAATATTATTTTTAAAAAAATACATATTAACTGGAATGATGGATGATGTAATTATACTAAACGATTTTTCTTAATATTTTGATGAAAACTATTCTTGATGGTAAAACATCATAATTTTTTAACTGCTGAAAGTAGAATTTATTTTTCAGTAAACATTTTTATCAATTTTATCAATGGGACCAAAAACATATTGCTGTCATAATTGTCGCAGCAAATTAATATTGTAGATGTTTACTTTTGCAAGCTAAAATATGAATTTTATAGACTGCCAAAATGAACAAATTAATTCCAATACGGACAATGAAACAGAATAACTAAACACTAATACTAATAAATATTTGGAATTAAAAAGTATAAAAAAAAATGGCGTCCCCATTGCGCTACCGAGCCACATTTCAAAAGTTGACCTTGAGACATTAAAGTATTTAAACTTTTCGCGCCAACCTGAAAAATTAATTTTTACCGATTTTCTAATTGGAAAAGCGTTTCGTTTCAATATTTTGGTAATCAGGAGTGTTTGGCAGTCGGTACTATCGATTCCGTTAGCAATATTTCTCATATGAAAATAACCTATCTGAAGCTTAATTAATAACATACATAATTTAATACAGTTTTTGTGGGAGGTACTTCTCTTGTTAGTGCAATCTTACATCGGCAGATAAAATGAGAAAGAAGTTGAGACGGATGCGACTGGAGATTTTCTAAGAAGAAATAGATGTAGAAGGACTCGACGATTAGAGAAAGGACGGAACTTTCGCGTGAAGCGGTTCTCGAAGTCGTAAAATTAGAAAAAGGGTCTAGGCGGGTCTTTCGAAAAGTGGGGATTTCGGCAGGCGTGAAGGGGCAATTAGGCGCGAGGACAAACGCCGGTGCTAGCCGTATCTCTCTCGCCGAACGGCGGGTTTGAAAAGATGTTTAAATTGGGAAAACGCCTAGGAAACGGGACGAAAATACTCCGATGCATAGGAATATCATCGCGTTTTAATATATATTGATTAGGGAGTATATTGCTGCAATTCAACCAGAAATGCTGAATAATGCTGTGTACAATTTGGAAGAACGATTGTGATTGTACAGCAGCAAAGTGGACGACATATCGAACATTTGCGTTATCCACCATTGGACATAAAAAATTTCATTATTTAAGCAATCGTATTTCTTTTAAATCCTGTTATTAACTTAATTGGTTAAAATTACATAATAAGCTGAAATATATCCCTTACTTTATGATAACCTTGTATTTTATGACAAAGTTTGCAATAACTAGCTCTCCGTACAACTTTGTGACAATGAATGTGTTTATTAATGTTTAATGTAACTTGTTACTAGGTGGAATATATCTGAGATATTTTCTGATATATCTGAGGGTGGTTGAAACTTCCCCTCGGTATTTCAGTTTACGTGTTTTATGTATTTTTTAAATTTCCTCAAATCCAAAAGATATTCGGTGGTTCGTTTATACTTTATAGTTTTATGGCTAAATTCATAAAACAATAAATAATAATATAGTTAGTATAGAATAATAAGTAATAATACAGAGTGAAAAGAATCACTCTGTATTGTATATTACGTCTATGGGTAATATTGATTGTTTCAGACTGAATTACCCCTGCGTTATGGAGGGATAGAATCGCCTTCCCACCCTCTTTTCATACCCTTCGCAAAAGATATTGCCGGTTTTTGGAATTAGGGAAGGGCCTGACCGTAGGTGTCCACTTCACTTCTTTTGTTGTTTTGACTGCTCATATCGGTGGAAAATAAAATATGCCGTTAGAAGGGGAGAAAAATTCACAGATTCCGCAATCTTTTCAACCATCGGAGACATTCGAAATGATAACGTCATATATGAAACATAATTATAAACGCACCGATCGTCCTATCAAAGAGGCGCTGCTCCAATAAGCGAGTACGGTATTATAACTGAACACTCCCCACTACTTTTCACATCGCTCGCCGGTCGAACACTGCGCTATCTATATTAGTGGAGTAAAATCGCTGGCCTAACTAGCTTCTTTCTAGGGGTAGACATCTATAGAGGCACCCAGTATTCGCGCTGTAAACCTGAGCGCGCCGTAATATACTTCACCCTGATAAATGAGAGTGCTTTTTAAAAATTCGATAATTCGAAAACGGTTACAGATATCAACCCAAACTTGTGATGCAGTAGGATTAATATGCCATTATGGCGTTAGCCACAGTCTGCAGCATTGCACTATTAGTACACTACGATGAGAACAGTAGTCAGTACACTCAGGAAGATTAGGGAGTTTCAGATAACATTCATTCTTTAGGGTAGTGCTGAAAATGTATTTTTGTAACTGTTGTATTATACTCGTAGTAACAGTATAGTATATAGTAACAATCGTTTGGATTGTATAGATTTAACTTTATTTTTTACAGCCAAATATGTCTCAATATGAAAAGTTAGAAAAGCACTACAATTAAAATGTTTGTATGACATTTATTTTAACATAAGCGCAAAGTACTAATGGGGTGGAAAACAAAGATATGGTATGATATTTTTATTGGCAGTTTATATTTATATTTAATAATGCACTGCATTATTCTTAAACTATTATAGTTCGTAATATTAATGTATGTGATTTTCTCGACACAAAAGGTATTAGTTAATTAATTATTATTAGTTACACTTATGTTTACCACACATCAAATGTTTTTAATATACAAGAAATAAGATCTGAGAAGATTTGTATCAGAAAGAATCAGATCTGTATCTAAAATAACACCATAGAAATCTTATTATTAATAATAAAAGTTCTATCAGTGTGGATAAAGTAAAAAATCAGTTAATAATTATGACATTCTAAAAAATTATGTTGAGATTTGTAGTCAATTTATTAAAATAAATGCCTATATGTAAGATTTTCGTAAAATCAGCATACCTTCTAATTTTTAAAAGTGATTTTCTTATAAAAGCCTTTAAAAGAAGTATATGTAGAGAAGGGAGATTCAGTCTGATTGAAACTGACCAAAGCAAATATAACATTATTCAATTTTGTTATTCTTTTATATCAACGGAAAGAGCTTAGTGGAGAGCAATATTTTGCTTTAATTTTCTTTTCTCTGCAGGAAATATGGGTGATCTTTTTAGGACGTCCATTAAATGTATCTATAGAGAACAAACCACTACTTTGAATTGAAAATTTGGCTATGGAAATTCAGTGATGTATTATATTCAGTATGGGATTACGGAAAATATTTTTCAGGTAAAAGTTGACCCTAACTTAATTATTCTTGATGTAATGCCCAATTTTTCATTACTGTTTTGGATTTTGCATTTGATTTTAAGTTAACGTTAATTTGTTAAAGGTTGTCCTAAAATTTGACAGGGAAGCTTTTCACCAAGTCAGGGAATAAGGCAATTACTAACTTGTAACTTAATTTTTAAGTCGTTCCATGAGGTTGACTATTATGCACCCTGTAAAACACCCAACCTAATTTTTGGTTGCCAAGTTCTCAATAATTTTTAAATCTACTGCGTTGGAAGACTAGTAAACGGTAGCCCTCCAATATCCAACAGACACGCCGGTGTAATTAGAAATGAACGGGGAGACCGTTACAGGCTTTTACAGTAGGAACATGTGAGTTATTTTACCTATTTGATATATATAATTTATTCACTTTCATTATTGTTTGAGATTATCATTATTAGTACAGAAATACGATCATAGCGATTTGTTATTATTATTAAGTAATTATATTTCATATATAATCAGGATTTACCTGGATTTTAGGTAAATTATTTAGGCGTGGCCAGTGAGATTTTTTTGTCACCCTATATGGTGATCAGGAATACGATTAAGAACATTAGAATACTGTTTCAATATTACATATAAATTTGTGAAGCCGTGCTCTAGTCAGGAGATTATAGAAAATATAGGTTTTTGAAACCAATAAATTTGATTTTTCTTGCCTCCATTTTGTCTGAATCGGATTGCGAATATTCAACCACGTGTTGGTACCCTTTGGGAATTAAGTTCATTTATCTTACCTTTATCTTATCTTTTTAGCGTTATAATATATGATTGTAAGCTATAGAAAATTGCTACTGTCGTAATTTCTGCCCTAGGGTAAGTAATTTGTTACTTAGTAGAGATTTTAATAACTCACATGCACGCCGATTAGAAGACTGGAACCTGTTTCCTAATATTTGTAAATTCATTGATTATTGTTCTTTGGCAACCATTTTTTTACAATAAATCAATACGAATTTTTATAACTTGTCACTCAGTCTTTTGCATATAGCAATGAAATAAATTTTCTCTTTTAATTAGAGTAGTAATATATCTTTGCTTAACCGGTTCTAAAACCGTTGTTTTGGAATTTTGGGTCAGATGATAGAGGGTTTTTATTTATTTTATCTTTGTTCCTTCTGAACTATAGTATTTTTAATTATTAAAGATTAGAGTTTTTTTAAGAATAATTGTCGAGTGGCTGAACTGTAATCAGTTCATTTGAATGCAAATTTTTGGATAATTTTCTTTGCTTCATTCTGGGTAGAGTCACTAAAGGTTGACACCTTTCAGGTTTTGTTTTCATTTGTTTATAATTTTTCCTGTGATAATTCTCAGAGTATTTGACAACTACCAGATTTTCTGGTACATTCCCTTCAGGAAAATATTTATACTTTTTAATCTTGGCTACATTAGCCGTCAACGTTCATCTATATATTTGTAACTTTTGGGGCACTCTTAACACAAACAATTCTTTGTATGTACTCTTCTGAGACGAGCCTGCTGTAACCTAACTGCAAGATCTATAACCTGCTAAAGAACTCTGGACGTTTACCACCTGCAGATCCCTAGATAAGAGGATTGGACTTAGCCAGTACGTGACCGTCATCTGGAGTAGAGCTCTAGCTTCCCCACTTGGCCACGGCAAATCCACCTGGATCCAATCATCAGCAAAACAGGTTAAGGGTGAGAGTACTGACCTCATAGAGAAGGAACGAGATTGTCAGAGTGACCCCGAACCTCATAAAATTTTTGTAAAGTGAGCCCAGCTTAAAAGTTCAATTTCACATAATTTTTTTCATTTCTAGTAACTATACATCATCATTTTTAAATTATTATTGTTCAATAGTAACTTCATTATTCAATTGTAATCCTATTTGCTTATTTGATTATAGTGTATTCAACTAAATTTTATATAGTTTTTTTGTCTCTTATTATATAAAAATTATCTTGGTGCCCAAATAAATTGTCAACCTTCAAAGCAGTCCTACGAATACTACGCCCTAGTATCATAAATCTCCCTGAGCTACCGGAGTAATGTCAGTGAACTTAAGCTAGTGGAATTGCACATCCCTAGCTTATCTGAAGTTCATTGCAAACTTCAAAATTGTATAGTCAGGAATCAGGAGAGATTGAATTAAGTATTCATTCAGTATTAGTAATATAATGATTGCAAGTCTCGATAAAGATGTGGCGACCTTCATAGAGATCTCGGAGAAATGCCATGCCAGCCAGGGCACATAGACCGTGGAGTAGGTGTTTTCGGCATCTCCTTTAAATAAATAAATAGAATCGCCTTTCTCAAACACGATGGAGGCGATAGCTGCAGAAAAGCCGGTCGCTATATATCTGTCAATTAAACAGGAATCATCAGAAAAATTGACAGCAGATGCACATGCACACACCAAAAGACGGTACTGCTGTGCTCCTCACCAAAACTAAAATATATTCAGTATATTTATTTATTTCCTGAGAAACCACACTGTTCATGGTGAAGACACAATGATAAATCAGCCTCAGAACAAGCGCAGTAATGATGTATGTAGACATTCTCTTGTAGCATTGAAAGAGAAGACTTAAATCTGCTTATAGTTAAAGCCACAAGTTCCCAACTAAAATGATACGGTAATAATGATAGCGAAAGAGCAGAGCAATTTACGAACAACTTTGCCGGATTATTACACAGTAAACAGAACAAAATAAACGATCGACCCGAGAAAAACCAGACGCCAGGAAACAAACATGGTTTTTCAAGTTTAGTTAAACTCGCGATGGAATTGTATTAGTAACTACCCACCTGATTTGGGGATCGTCTCAAGTGATTTATGAGAATAGCTGACAGCGTTTAGGAGGAACAAATAATGTAATCCCCTATAAAATGATTATTGGTATAAATTTCAGGAATGTTGTTAAATGTGATGCGTGATAACTTCCTCTGCTTTATCTTTCGCTATTTGTTTCCTTGAAATGGTAGTAATATGTTAGTGCTTGATGATTAATAATACAGGTGTTGGTTCTACCTGTTCTCTGCTATAAAAAATAAAACAGAAAACATGTTTAAAGTGTATTATTCTTATATACTTATATTAAAGTAGAGTATAATCTTATTATCCTTATAAAATACCTTTCATTATTTCCAGTAATGGTTTAATTTTTAAATTGCATGAATATCTGCTGTTATCACAGTCATTTTGATTAATAAATTGTTTTTATTACAGCACTTAGCTATTAAACTAAATCTTCAAACAAAATGGTTATTCGTGACAATGCTCGAATTCAATATACTTATAATAAGCAGTAGCGATTTATTTATAGAGAGAAACCATTAAAACATAATTTACATTGAAACTAACGAAATAATGTAATAACATTGAAAGGATTGAACAACATTAGAGTAATTTGGTTCAGTTCATCATAAATAACTATATCTCTACCCCTTAACTTTAATCCCAATGATTATACAGATTGGAAGCTAAAGAGTGGGGTGGAAGAAGTGGAGGTATATTACTATTCTGTAGGCTTGACTAGCACTAAGGAAGGGTTAAGTTTCGTAAAACCCGAATCACATTTTAGTGTTGGAATCGGAATAGCATGGAAACCGTGGAGAAATGTTCTACCCATACCCATACTAACCTTTCACACAATAATTATGGTTGTCACCCCATTTCACTGTGTGCTGGTTTTTTTATCTTGATCAAAATTTAGTGAAGATTGAACCTGCTATCTGCGGATCTAAAGACCTGAGCTGCCGACTCGTTTGTGAGATGCTGTCACATTGTCACTGTATTATTATTATTATTTTTTTTGATAAGGTGACAGATAGCTTAACTGGCTCATAGTGGGTACTGCAGCTTAAAAGAAGATCTCCAAGACTTGGCTTAAGAACTGACTCATGATCGTGCTTAGAGCATATTGAAATAGTAAAACATATTTTATATACCTGTTCGCTTGAAGAAGTATCGGATTGAGAATCTGATCCTCCACAGACAAATTGATTTTAGACAAACTTCTGCCAGATAATCTGTAAAAGTTTTCAACCTATAAGGTAATCAGCATCATTTCTCGGGCCGGTGGCTCAGGGTTTAGTGTCTCGATCGCTCAACCCAGAGGTCGTGGGTTCTAATTCCCATTCCGCCAACAATTTTCCATTAAATTGTTTACTCGTAGATCAAGACTTATTCGCAGAGATGGCTTGGCAACTATCCTGGCGATGGCCTAGGATGGGAAGAATATCAACTTGGTGTTAATGTGAGAGATTAAAATCAGTTGATGTTTGACTTGTCCCCCTAACTAATGAGGTTTTCCAGGTTTCCCTCATTCCAGCACTAAATGGTGGTTAGGGCCTACCAACGTAAGTCGTTCCTGAGGCGCAAATGCGTCCCGCGAAATAATAATATGCCGCCTCCTCTCCCACACAAGTCTCAGATTTTCGGGCTAATCCTTGTGATTAGAATGAGGGGTAGATATATTATTATTATTATATTATTAAGGAAATAAAGTATTAGGTGAAATATAATAGGTGTGTGTCATAGTAGAGGAAAATCCGATTTTTAACCAATACTTTAGTATGGTCGCTAAAAGTAAATGGCCTATTAGACTAGTTCAAGACCACTTCGATTTAAGTCTTGAAACTTGACATTCTGGGGTTTTTGGGTAGTTGCCCTCGTCAAATGATAAAATGGCGTCCTTGTATCCTTGAATATCCTTGTATATTCCAGCTATACCGGAAGTTGACGTCAACTTTGTTATTTTAAATTCAATACCCTGTATATTGTAGCATTTTTGATTCTGTATTAAATTTTAATGTCACTTTCATCAAATTTCCCAGTTACTAAAATTTACCGTTTTCGAGTTATTAAATTTTCTTAAAAAAAAAATAATAATAAAAAATCAGTACCAACATAGCTTAAAATCTTGCTGCTTTTTGTAGTAAGATAGATAGAACGACAATATTCACAGGGTTATCACAAGGAGAGTTAAATCTGTAAGATTCGTAAGCATTGCTTCAAATTTACTGAATATCATACCGGGCGGTGAAAATTTAGTACCAAGTTAGGTCGACTGCAGCCATGAAAACTTTTTTACAGTAACAATTTAACTGTAAAAGGATAACTGTATAAGTAAAAGATATAGGTACATGGAAATCGCACATCTATCGAAACAGAACACAATTCCGCATCTAAGTTTGGAAAACTATACGTGGTCTCACATTTAAACAAATCAATGTTTCATGGCTTGAAGTTGACCTAGTAGTAGTAGCAGTGGGGCGGCTAAGAACTGGCAAGTAGGCCGCAAGCGGGCCCTTTTTGCCTACCCCTGTCGTCCCTACCTAGCTTCATCACCTCTTCCCTCATCGAACCTACCCGACCTTCTAATGTAGGTCAGAATGTCGGTCCATTCAAGGGAACTAACCTGTTCCCCTTGCAACTCTCCGGCCCCCCAGACGTCGTGTCTCAGTCTGCCGAAAGCCGCGCACTCTGCCAAGAAGTGGGAAGGCGTTTCATCGCCCTCCCCACACTTTGGGCAGATAGGGTCTCCCTCAACACCCATCAATGATAGATGTCTTCTAAGCCTGCAATGACCCGTTAAAACTCCCACCAACTGGTTTAGAGCCTTCCGGCTACAACTTAACAGCCAGGCCGTCTTGGTCTTGCTTGGCTCCACTATAAAGTTGCGAGCCTGTCTACAGCTCCCACTCCTTCTCCACTGTTTACTCAGTGTCTCATGAGCCCAATCGTTAAGAGCTATGTTGACCTGCCTCCGTGTAATGCCTAAAATCGGTTCTGGTCCCTGAGATCAGAGTCGAGCCAGTTCATCGGCCCTTTCGTTCCCCGAGATTCCACTATGACCTGGTACCCATACCAATTTGACCTCTTTTCCTCTGGCCAGCTCCTCCAGGGTATCTCCGCACTCTTGGACAAGGGCGGATCTTGTCCTTGGAGATGCTAAAGCCTTTAAGGCTGCCTGACTGTCGGAGCAGAAGTAAATATTTTGCTCCGGACAGTTCCTTACTTCCTCCTTGTTTGCTGCCATTAAGATAGCAAAGACTTCAGCCTGGAAGACTGTGGCATACGAACCCAGTGCGAAACTTTGCTGCACGCCCCTGTCCTCCACATAAATTCCTGCCCCCGAGAACCTGTCCGCCACACGAGAACCATCTGTGTAGCAGACCAGGGAATCGGGGGGAATTTAAACTGATCCTGCTTCCATTCCTCCCTCTCTGGAAATATGACGGCATATTTCCTCTTTAATCTGAGACGGTCTTTTGCCTGAGTTACTCTGATGGCAGATATGGGTATTTCCCTCTCCGCCATCTGTGCAACTGCCGCGTGACCGGTATTTCTTCCTCCCGCCTGCCAGCTTTCTGAGTCCCGCATTCTTAAGTAGGCCGCCATTGCCTCCCTCATTATCCATGTGGATAGACTTGGCAGCCCTAGCAGGACTTCCAGGGCAGCTGTAGGTGTGAAGTTGACCTAACTTGGTATTAAATTTTCACCACCCTGTACGAGATTCAGCAACCTTGATGATATGGTTACAAAGCTTATGGGTTCAACTGTCTCACCTGTGAATATTGTCGCTCTATCTTTCTTACTATAAAAAACACAAGATTTTAAGCTAGGTACTGATTTCTGATTAATTTAATTTTGAAAAAAATTTAGTATCTCATAAACTGTTAATGTTAGCCTAATGTAATGCAAATGTTATCCTAAAATTTAATGTACAATAGCAAAATGCAATAAATATACAGAGTGTTCCATTTAAAATAACAAAGTTGACGACAACTTCCGGTATATTCGAAAGAGCTACCGAGACGCCATGATTTTATTTGAGAACTTACCCAAAATTTAGGTACCTATTTGTCTCCAAAAATATTCTGGGCTATTACCAATGTAGATATAAATAGAAACTAAGTGTAGAAAATAAAAAAATATTGTTTAAATGCCTCTAATAATTAAAAATTTATGTTTTGAAGAAATAGGAGTTAGCGGAAAACAAAAAAGAAGCTTTTGTTTACGTTTTGTCGGAGATAATAACACTTTATCAATATACAAAACCGGTACATATAGAAATAAGGATCCTTTTACAAGTTTTGTAACAGGAGCCTAATCCAACCTGCCAGTTTTTCACAATAATACTACAAAGAAACCCGAGCCGACGCTTTATCAGTTTTTGTTTTACCCCCGTTTTTACCGACGCAACTTATCCTCAAGAGTTTCGGCACACTCAGAGGATGCCGAGGATTTAATATCGTTGCTCCCCCATGCAAGCCTTACTACGTTAAGACGGAGATTTGAATGCGTCGTCGTGACCCCAAGAATTTGTTTTAATATTGCAAGGGCCCTTTACGCATTTCTGGGTAAATAAGGAATAACGTGCCCCAGTTCTGATTTCCGTCGTTATATGCCATGAGTCAGATGTCGAAAGCACTTTTCTAGAGTGCGTTTAAAACTCCAAAAGGGCGACATTTATTCGGTTTGTATTTGAAGATTTTAGGTCTCTAAGAAAAAGTTACGCTATAACAAAATATATACCATTTACTTGTCTCAGAAAAAATAATTCATTTATTACTGTTAATGGTTTTAAAAAGTTACGTAGGAAAAATAAATATAGTTAGGGATAGGTATTAATATTCCTGCATTAATTCCTGTCAATTTTTTTTATCTTAATGCTCTGTATAGGGTGGCCCATTTTCGAGCCTTATTATTGAGATCTTGGAAATCGTAAGAGATACAGCGTTGGTTAAATTATGGCAATGTTGCGCAATTGGATGCTTATCAAAATGCTGTGTTGCAATTTGGAGAATTCCGAATACTGACCTTATTTGAAAACAAATTTTAACACGAACAACACCTTGCCACTTCTTCTCCTTTACAAGATAGCGCTGTCAAATATGACATGCGACGTTTCGTCTTCCAGAAACCAACATCAGCTTATTTTTTTTAAATTTGGACCTGGATTTTTTATTTTATTTTTTGTTAACTTATTTATTTTTATTGGTCGGTAACTTATTTAAGTTATAATATTAAATATGGATATAATAATTATTATGTATTTTCATAAATGAGTTATTTTAAAAAATAGGAAGTCAAATACTTTTATTTCAATGCAATGTGCATTATTGCAATGTTGCTTATTTTTGAAATATTGACGAAAAATGGAAAAGACCGGCGAAAAAATAATGAAAACTTTTGGTGAGTCATTGCTTTTAGGGAGTCTAAAGGTAACAAAAAAGAAAATACGGACGTTTTAATACGGACCTGCAAAAAAATTGCAGGTCCGTATTAAAAAAAAATATGGTTTCTGAATAACTAAACATCAGATTTGAAATTTCACAGCGCCATCTTGTAGAGGATAAAAAGCAATGTTGCAATGACGAAATGTTAATCCTTTTAAAATTTACTTTCAAATAACGGCAGAAAAAGTGGGACTTTATGAAATTGATCAAATTGCGCAACTTATTATTATTATTATTATTCCAATAGTTAATATTATTCCATTTCAACATTAGCTGGGAAACGTTAAAGAGAGAGAAAAAAATACAATTGGACCTACAAACATAGAAAAAATTTGCAATTTCAAAATATAGAAATTTATGTAATATAAGAATCTATCTAATAAATAGGTAGGTACAGTCATATAAAATTGGCATGGTATTTTATTAATTTTTTTTTTAGCTTTTGTACTATAGTGGTTTATTATAGTGGTAGTGTTGTAATGCAGGAAAGTATATGTGAAAAAAGCATTAAGATTCCTTCCTAGAATTCTTGAAGTAAATAAGGAAGGATACATTTCAATTGAAAAATGTTTAACTTTTTTAAATTTATGCAATTTTGATTAAATTGTTACTTTACTTTAGAGGATAGTTCAATGAAAAGTTTTCTCCTTGAATAACATTTGGTATACCTTGTTAAATATTTTTAAACAAATTCCACTAGATGGGTCGACATTTATTTGAAGAGGTATACATTTTTATATTCACTCTCTTTTGGAACACTCTGTATGGATGTCAATAGGAACTTGTATACTAAGTTTTAAGCTTTTCGTTGGTCCAACCTCTATAAGTATTACAGCAATAAGTTTACTTAGAATTAGGATAGAAATCTGTATAAATATATATTTGTGATCATGGAATATAATATGAGAATTAATATTTTTGTAGTGCACAGAAATATCTAAAATTTCTTTCAGGATACTTTTTAAACTGAATAGTTTTGAAAATTTAACAAAAGTATACAATTTAAGAGATACACAAGAATTTAAAGTTCATGAATATGTTCTAAATATATTTGATACACTTCTGTAAAGGTACTAACTAATTTAACTTTCTTGTAACAAATATATTCAGATAGTTCCAATTCATCATATCCTCCGAAGACTGCACGAAAAATAGTGATCTCTTGAATAAACTATTTAAATTCCTTCCAATATATTATGGAAAGATGAAACTACTACTTCAGAAAGTTATTTGTAAAAATATGAAACGAACTTCTTATTTTCTTGAGTCACTGGCTGGAATTGACTTTAACTACTTTCTACTTACAGAACTGTAATCAATTTTATTTCTAGGCGAGTCTATGTATGGCATGTCCATTTTTATCACTTATTCGTAATAATAAAGATAACAATTTATTACCATATAAGCTTACAGCTTACAGACTACCTTAAATTATTAATTAATAACATTTATTAAATTAAATAAATATTATTAATTACGAGTACAAATAAATAGTAATTTTTTTTGTCAAATGTTTAACTAAATTCTGGAAGAAATACACTTAGACTTTGAAATATATTGTTAGAAGAAATTGTAATAAAATGAAATGTTTAAGTTTATTGTCTCAAGCGCAAAGATAAATAAACTTAACGAAGAAAGTAAATTCAGAATAAAAAGTGTTTAAAAGAGGTAAATAGAGCCCTTCCTGTTTTTCTCTTATTCGCGAAATAAGGATTAAAAAAAGACAATACAAAAATTTCTTTACATATTTAAACATCATTCTTGACATCGCCGTTTAGATGTTTTTGCTCCTCCTAAGTTTGTAGTTGCTAAGGGAAAACATTTAGGACAGCACCTACTATTGAAATCTTATACCCAACAGATATACGGAGGATATTAAGTACTTCCATAACGTGTCATCGGGCCGACCACATACAACACTACGGTACTCAGACTTTATAAAAATAATTATGCAATAAATTACAGAAATCTATACAGTGCTATTTTCTAAGATATTATCTGAAATTTACAGGTAATATCTAAGATATTATGTGTAAATGGTCATTTTTACTTTTTTCACAAACAAATATTTTTATTGATCAAGAAATGCAGTTGGAAATATGAAACCTATCGTGTTAAGTTTTCACGTTTGGAATTTTTTTAAATATCGGCAAATTAATATATTATTCACGTATCTAGAACCTGCGTTCATTTGAGGTTAACAGATTTATAATAATCAAATTGTTTTCTCGGTGTAGCTAACCATATTTTTATAAATGTGAGCTCTAAATGTCTAAAATGGGAAATACCAGACCTTTCCACTTATTTTAATTCAGAACCGTGTAGAAATTGTTATACTTTACTAATTACGGAAAATTCTACCCCAGTTACTATTAAATTGTAATAGCATGCAAATTCCATTTAAATTTACCTTGAGACTATTTGAATCAACATGTGACAAATAAATTAATCTGGAGTTTCAAATTTACTTAAACATTTATTTCGGTAGAAAGGCCTTCCTTGTGGATTGGAGTAATGGAAAAACATTGTATGGTTTCGGGATAAATAAGAGGAACCTAAAAAATTCAACTACCTCCTTAGATTTCCCGGCGCGTTCGCCAACATTGCAAAATCTATAACGAAGGGCCTACAAAGAGGTGCAAAAATACAATCTACCAGGAAGATCATTAATCACCTAAATGCGTAAACATATTTCAACTTAAGGTAATTTTCAAATAAATGGGGGCAATTTTGCAGTTATATGAAAAATTATTTTTAAGACAGCAAAAAGTTTTTTTAATCTTATTTAAATTTGCAAGTTTTATGATTTATTGAAATGACGGATAAATATAAGATCCATTTTGCTCTTTCGGTTTAAGACGGAAATGGAAAATGCTGAGAAAATACCAAGTATGTGGTAAAAGGTAGTTATTCTATAAATACAGATAGGTAAGGTACAGACAGAATTTTACCAAACAGAAATGTTTTACAGATTTTGAAAACGAGCTGAAAATTCTGAATATACATACAGGGTGACCCATTAAGAATGGAAACACTCGCGTACAAAATTTGTTTATAGACCGATTTGAACCGGATTTTTTTAAAATGATAGATCTCCAAAATCTCTATGTTGATACAGAATTTGAAGACGAAATTTTGATTTTCAAAGCCTACTACGAATTTTTTTAAGTGAAAAGTAGCAAAATTTTGTTAGCGATTTTTTTATAAAAAATCTGACTACACCACTGGATGAAACAAAATTAAACAACTTAAACACTGGTGTAATTATTAATAAGAACCATAAAAACCAGTATACACAAAATAACCAACAATTAGGTACTCTAATATAAATAACAATTGATAGGTAAGTTCGTCAAATTATTATTATTTCGTGGTTATTATGCCAAAACTTATATTATTACCTTCTTAGATAAAAAATATCTACATTATAATTTTTTATTCAAAAAGTGTGAATCAATTTGACAGACTCCTTTTTCATTTTTAAAAATGTAATTTTCTAATCATTACATACTTTTTTTATAAATTGTTGTTTATATTATAGTTATTGTTGGTTATTTTGTATATACTCGTTTTTATGGTTCTTATTAATAATTACACCAGTGTTTAAGTTGTTTAATTTTGTTTCTCTTTGGGTTCTATGCGATTTTTATAAAAGAATAGGTTCACCGGCAAAGGCAGACACTGGTGATGACGATATTGTCATAACTTTTTTAGAAACAAACTTTTTTTCGCAAAAATTGGTACAAATGCATTCGAGGGGCTCCTAAATCTAGTGGTGTAGTAAGATTTTTTATAAAAAAATCGCTAACAAAATTTTGCTACTTTTCACTTAAAAAAAAATTCGCAGTAGGCCTTGAAAATCAAAATTTCGTCTTCAAATTTTGAATGAGCATAGAGATTTTGGAGATCTATCTTTTAAAAAAAATCCGGTTCAAATCGGTCCATAAACAAATTTTGTACGCGAGTGTTTCCATTCTTAATAGGTCACCCTGTATAAATGAAATGGTATTACGAGAATTAGAATAAAAACTTATCCATCCTCACGGTCACAAAATACATTCCTGAAATGGTTATCATAATTTTACGTCGTCAAGAATTACACATTAATAAATTCTGCTGAATAGTAGTAGGAATTTTAAAATGGACAATTATGGCTTTCCAATCAATAGTGGTAGGAATTTTAAAATAATTTAGGGACAACTACAGCTTTCCAAGAAATTTTGTTAATTTTGAAGCACCAGAAACAACTTTAAAATTTGTGATAACTGTTTATGTTTTAACATTTATTGATATACTGGTTAGATATACATCATGAAATTTGAACCGTTGCTTTTTCCCAATAAAAAACAAAATTTATGAAGACTAACATAAAACGTCAGTAGACACATGGTTATATAAAAATTTTATGTACAGGGTGGGCCGTATAAGAGTGCGTATCCCCTTATCTCAGAAACTATGTGAGATAGAAAAAAAAGTTTTATATAAATGTTGTTTGCGTTAAAGATGTCGGTATTTTTTTAATATAGTTATATTTGTAGCTCTTCAATATACAGGGTGATGAACTAAACTTATCTTTTTTTAAATGGAACACCCTGTATATTATTACATTTTTGAAAAGCTCTTCAAAAGACTTGTTCAACGACATATAATATGATGGGTCTGTAGCCCACCGTTTCGGAGCTATTGACTGTTATCTTCAGGAAAAGGTTAATATTTATAGCGAGCTAGAAAAGTTACTGATTGAGTTGATAAGCTGTAATTTGGGCCAGGAAATTCTAATTTGGTCTATTTTATGAAAATTCGGTCTAATACTAAAATAAAAAAAATTGCAACAGTGATGCCAAGTTTCGTGAAATTAAATTTTTTATGATTTTTTTAAATGGAACACCCTGTATTTTATTACATTTCTTGAAAGTCCTTGCAAAGACGAGTTTATTGATATATAATATCATGGGTCTACGACACACCGTTTTGGATTAATCTGTGTTTCTCTTCAGGAATTGACACATAAGTTATGCATGTTTGTATGTAATGTATTCTCTGCAAGAAAAAGTAGGCTTAATAGAATGTTATATATTTAATCACAAAAGTCCAGCTTTAACATTGAGAGATTATGTGGGAAAATATCATTTAAGATAACTGCCAGATATTCATACGATTCTAAATATTTGTATCAAATTTAAAAGAGATGGCAATATAAGTTATAAAAAAATAAGTTATAAGTGTGTCGTAGACCCCTGATATTATATATCAATAAACTCGTCTTTGCAAGGACTTTCAGGAAATGTAATAAAATACAGAGTGTTCCATTTAAAGAAATCATGAAAAATTAAATTTCACGAAACTTGACATCACTGTTGCAATTTTTTTTATTTTAGTATTAGACAGAAGTTTCATAAAATAGACCAAATTAGAATTTCTTGGCCCAAATTATAGCTTATCACCTCAATCAGTAACTTTTCTAGCTCGCTATAAATATTAACCTTTTCCTGAAGATAACAGTCAATAGCTCCGAAACGGTGGGCTACAGACCCATCATATTATATATCGTTGAACAAGTCTTTTGAAGAGCTTTTCAAAAATGTAATAATATACAGGGTGTTCCATTTAAAAAAAGATAAGTTTAGTTCATCACCCTGTATATTGAAGAGCTACAAATATAACTATATTAAAAAAATACCGACATCTTTAACGCAAACAACATTTATATAAAACTTTTTTTTCTATCTCACATAGTTTCTGAGATAAGGGGATACGCACTCTTATACGGCCCACCCTGTACTTCACTTAGCTTTTCTAAATCTTCTTTTCGAATTTACCAATATCGGTATAAGTCATTGTTGAACATATTATATGTACCATGATGAATGATTAATATGAACCATATTATATGGTTCATATTCCATTCATGTATTAAAAGAAACTCTACCATATCCGCAAAGGGTATAGAAGTGTTTTATAGATATACATATTTATACGACCCAACTAGTGCCATCTATCAGTGAACATTTGACAAATGTGTTTGAGCTTATGATACATTTTTTTACTAAAAATTTTGTGCATACTACCTAGTGGTTTCCAGTATACGAGTGATTTTATTATTTTACTTGTCGTGATACGGCCTTCTGCCATTTTTATTGTACCGAGGTAAAATAATGTATAAAGTAGTGTGCTAAAATTTTTTACCATCAAGAAACCAACCAGTAGTTTTATCTACAAAAAAAGTTTCATATTATAAGAAATAATTGGTCACAGAATTGCTTTGGCTTTATCATGGGATAAAATATGTCTAAATATTTTTTTTGAAAACTATATTCTATACCGTTCTAAAAGACTCCTTTTAAATTTTACAGTAGTATTAACAACAATTTAATGATATAAATAACTAACGATGTACCCTTTTTAGACGAATTATAGACAAAGTGTCTTTCAGAGCTGCCTAGATGAAGATGAGCAGAACTAGGTGTGTTGACTCAAAATATGCTGGTGATTTAGATGCTGATTCATGATTGCAAATCTTGCATTTTACCATTTATGTCTAATTTACTTAAAACTTCTAAATCATTAAGAACCGACCATTGATATTGCCCATATTTATAAGTAGTAAGCAGTAATTCTAACGCACTACTCGATAACTCCACTATCTTACATTTCGTCATTAGATCAAATGTCAAAGATAGTTCACTTGTTCTACCGAAGATGGACTATTCAGTCTTCTGCGAATTTTCATGAATGTCAAATGTTATCAATATCATAAATATTGATAACATAAATTCCAATCAATTCCTATATCTCTATATATATTTTTGATGAAAATATGTGCAAAAAAATGTTAGAGAAGTTAAATGACTATTCATCTGACTCGTGAATCTATTAAAAGCTGACTTAGATGTCTTTCTTCGAATACTGATTATAATCGGATTCTAATAGGTTTTAAATTGTTTTTATGGAACTTTATACAGTATTTCTTAAGGGTCCATTCTCTGTAGATTTGACAGGCATGAATGAGAGGTCGAATTGAGAGGATGGGTAGCCGATGGGTGAATACTTACATATTTCCACTATCGAATTATTAAGATTTCGGAGGTGCACGTAAAGTCCGACGTAAAAAGGCACATGGAAATAAAGTTAGCCCTCATTGCAAGGGTACCGGATTTGTCTTATAATTGCAACAAAATTTCTTTTTAGTGTTATAAATTATGTATCACCGGAAAGATCAAAAGATAAACTAGATCCCTATAGTAGCAAATTTGTGTTTAATACATGTATTTTAGAGAAAATAATTTTTGAAAATACGCTATTTTAGTACAAGTTTGCTTGCCTGTAATTTTGAAAATAAAAAGAAATACCAAAAATTACGACTATAGGGACTTATATTAAAGTCTTATCTTTCAATACTTTTTTACTAAAAGTCGCTATCTTTTATAGTTTTTTTATAATTAGACACGAGACGAACGCCGATTTAGGGCTTATTTCGACCTAGTGAATGGACTCTTAAGTAGGGACTGCAAAAGTGTTAATTTTGAAACATTTCTTAACAATGCTTGATTCCTTATATTTGAATAATAACGATTGAAGTTTTTGAATTGAATTGAATTGAATTAAAAATCGAAAGGGACTCTAAAGAATTTGAAAAGTTATATAAAATTCGGCATTAGATAAATAATTCTAACAATAAACTGATTTTACTGCTTATACCCCATCAAGATCCCATTAGTAGATGAAGGTTTGACGGCTTTCAAAAGTCATGATTGCCTCACCCTATACATGTCAATAAAGACCATCAGAAGGAGTTTAAAAATGTATGCAATTGAGTGTTATGAGCGCAATTATTTATGGAATTTTAAAAAAATGTCAGAGAAAAGGTGATATGCAATCAACAAAAGGCAATAAACATGAAAGTTAGGAAAACATGTGGTTGTATATAACTTTTACTGCAACAATACCTTTCAACAATTAGTCCAAGTGCCTTATTACTTATAAAAAAACATTCGATTATCTAATTTTATCGTGAGGTAAGAAAAGGATTTTCTAATAAAATTTTAAACAAATCACTTAACATGAGACTGTCAAACTGTGGATTCTGGTAGTTATAAATGGAAAACTCGAGGGACAAAGTGGCTCTCTGTAGTAAGTAATATATACATATACAATTACACAAGCCATTAGTGGATGTATTTAGAACAAATAAAAAAGGGGAACAAGACAAATTATTGCGCCTCAAAGCTGTTGCTGACTACAGTCAACATATGGGCGGAGTAAATTTATTCGATCAGAATAAATCCACACATACCTAATTGGATTGAATGGGAATCCAGGTGGTGGTGAATGAAGGTTCCTTGTTATTTTATAGCCGCTGTTATAAATATCCACATTTAATATAGAAAAACAATGGAGGAACAATTCTTTAATCACATTTCATTTGAATTATAGGTATCGGTTAATAAATGAGCTATTAGGAAACTGAAAATATTTTTGTCCAAAGCTAATTCTCAGTTTCACAAATATATTGGTGATTATTTGTTTATCAAAGTGATCCACGACTATGCCATTTAGTAGCATAAAAATCAAACAAAAAAGAATTTGCATTATATATTTAAAAAATATGGTAAATCGTAGAAAAAAAGTTGATTCTATTGTTATCAACAATTAATAAATACATGTAAACCATATTAAATGCATGCAAGAAAATATCCTTATATGCCTAATATTTACCTTAGGTATCGATTTCAGAAAAAAATTGCTTGAAGGTATTATATATACTCCTGTATATGTAATATTAGTAAAGGTACCTCATAAGTAATCGAATGATAGTTTTTTAAATATTTCTGTGCCGGTTTTCATATAATCAGTCTAACGAATATCTCTCTAAATCTGAATGAATGACCCAATGTACAAGGTGGTCCGTTTAACATGGGCCTATTCCTTATCTCAGAAACTACAAGTCCCATCGAAAAGAAAATTATATGAAATTGTTTTTTTCAAAGTTATCTTCAATTTTTTAATATTTTCAAATTTATAACCTGTTTATATACAGGGCGATGAACTAAAGTTCCTTTTTTTTTTAAATAGCACACCCTATATATTATTACATTTTCAGAAAGCCCTTCTAAAGACAAGTTCAATGATATATGACGTGATGGGTCTGACGCCCACCGTTTCGGAGTTATTGAGAATTATCTTCAGGAAATAGCCCATATTAAAATCGTGCTAGAAAAGTTAATAATTAAGTTTTTGAGCTTTAACTTGCGCCAAAAGATTTTTAATTTTATTGACTTTATTATGTAATTACTAAATATTCAGTTTATAAAAGAAAATTCACCGTGTTGCCACATTTCGAAAAGCATAAATTCTCACGATTTTTTTCAAATGGAACACCCTGTATATTGTTAAATTTCTAGAAAGAAAGGCCTTCTATCGACAAATTCAGAGATATATGATATGGTGGGTTTGTATCCCATCGTTTCTGAATAATTATCCTCAGAATATGGAACTTTAATATTGGCTATTTCCCGAAGATAATACTCAATAACTCCGAAACGGTGAGCATCAGACCTATCATATTATATATAATTGAACTTGTCTTTAGAAGGGCTTTCTGAAAATATAATAATATATAGGGTACGCTGTTTAAAAAAAGGTATTATCTTCGGGAAATAGCCAGTATTCAAATCCCATATTCTGAGGATATTCATTCAGAAACGATGGGATACAAACCCATCATATCATATATCTCTGAATTTGACGATAGAAGTGCTTGATGTAGAAATGTAACAATATACAGGGTGTTCCATTTGAAAAAATCGTGAGAATTTATGGTTTTCAAAATGTGGCAACACGGTAAATTTTTTTTTATAAACTGAATATTGAGTAATTACATGATAAAGTCAATAAAATTAGAAATCTCTTGGCGCAAGTTAATGCTCAAAAACGTAATTATTAATTTTTCTAGCACGATTTTAATATGGGCTATTTCCTGAAGATAATTCTCAATAACTCCGAAACGGTGGGCGTCAGACCCATCATGTCATATATCATTGAACTTGTCTTTAGAAGGGCTTTCTGAAAATGTAATAATATATAGGGTGTGCTATTTAAAAAAAAGGAACTTTAGTTCATCGCCCTGTATATAAACAGCTTATAAATTTGAAAATATTAAAAAATTGAAGATAACTTTGAAAAAAACAATTTCATATATTTTTTTTTCGATGGGACTTGAAGTTTCTGAGATAAGGTATAGGCCCATGTTAAACGGACCACCTTGTACATTATATATTGGATTATTATTAACTTCCATGAACATACGTATCATGCCCAACTGTCATAGATGCAATAATTAGTTTATATTTTGGTAATCTACTACCATCAACTTGCTTGATGTGTAGTGGTTGATAATAAAGTCTGTGGGCGTTTGTTTTAAATACAAAATCTTTATACATTTGTTCATCGTTTGTGAAAATTGTGTAGGGTATATTTTAAAAAGTAATTCATGCAATCCTTGAGTGCCTTCATATTTTTTTAGTTTTAACAAATATTTATATCAGAACTATCTATTGTTAACTATTGTGTATCACCAATATAACATTTTTTCAAAGTTGGATCGTGTCTAACTCCACATTTATGACCAAAGTCATTGTTTTCATCTGACATCATGTTACATATTATGTCCTATGTAATTTATCGTATTGGTCTAAATAATCCGTAAAAGATTTTAACAGTTCTTTTTTGCTGTTTTTATGTAGGTAATGATACGCCAAGATCATCATAATCATTTTAATCATTTTAATCAATTTCGTCAATTATAGATTCGTTTGAGTCAATTTCTATTGAGGTCGGTCGGCGAATTTCTTTAGTAGCAGTTCTTGTTGTTTCATTAATTATTGGTGTTGATAAGTTATCATCATCATAGAAATTCTTTGTTTGAGATAAAGGTGATAGAGCCGGTATGTCATCAATTTTTTTCCCTTTCATATTCCCTTGCTAAAATAATTCTACCACATAAAGGGATTGAAGTACTAAATAACAAATGAGATAATGGGATAAAACAAGTAGTGGTGAGAACTTTGAGTTACCTAGAGGAAAGCCTTGACTAATTAGTTATTGGGTACACTATTAATGTAATTATTATAACATTATTTATGCACAAACAAATCTGTTACTTTTAGTTTACTATTTGTTTTAATAATCCTAGGATATTCCATGAAGGTCTAATGATAATAATGAATAAATTAATAGCCGACGTTCCGTAGTTTTATTTTATATTTAATGGTACTTTATTTATAGTCAAATAAATACAGAATAAAACTTTGTACAAAAAATTATGGTGAATAAACTGAACAGAAACTGAACTGATTATCTACAAGTGATAAAAAATTTAGAATTAAGATATTTTCCGGTAGTTTTGTATTACACAGTGCTTGTAACATAAGAAAGAGCCGCAGATTTATAAAAAGTATTTATTAAAAGTTTTTCAATTTTTTAAAAATAGCCACATGGAAAAAATGCACCAAAGGATATCTCAATTCATATCTAACATACTATTTACAAAAGGAACAACTTATGCCTCCTCACTTATAATACTTTTTTCAGTTTTGACATTATCTAATAATATCGTCACTTCCAAAAAACAACGAGACACAAGTATACGTAAAAAATGAAGTGATTATTATCGAATATAAGTAGGAATTTTTTCGTGTACCATTGATTATTTTCAGTCATCAAAATTAAGGAAGAACAAAGTCATTGATAGTTTACAGTATCCACTGGAATGGCCAGCCTTCAGGTAAAGACCAAAAAGACTAATGAAGGAGTATTACTTTTCTGTATCTATTTGGAAATATTCCTAATAAAGTATTAAAAACAATAGTTATTTATAGATACTATCGATAGAATTACATTCTGTCAATTGTTGGCTTCAAAAGTAATTAGAACAAATGTCAAAATAAAATAAAATAAAAATAAACTCAGATTTTCATTGAACATATTTTTTGAATAGACTAGGTACTTAACTGAAAAACTGAAGGGTATGTTGTTGACTCAAGAATTTATCCAGTTTCTTGCCTTTTTGATGCGACGTGCGAAAAGCATCTGATCAAATCCAAAATTTTTTATTTCTGGAACTTGTCGTTAGTCATTTTATATCTGTCCAAAATTTAAATTTCAGAAATTTCAATTATTTGCAAATTTACTTGTTACATTAGGAATTTATACAAGCTAGTTTTTCTACTTGCATACATTTACACAAGTGCGTATTAACTCTGAATATAAATTGGGATAATAATCACAGCACCTATATATTTTAATTAAACTAATTTTAAAACTACAAATGCATTGAGTACTATCGCTCCATCGCTATTATACAGAACCAATTATTAGGTACTATTATTTACTTTAAAATAGAGAAAAATATTTTATAGAGATAAGTCAGTTCCATTAATATATAATTTTTTTTAATGCTTTAGATTTATTCTTTTTACAAGCAAACGCATTTGTTCTACTGTCACATCAATGAGAATTTCAATGAAATCCTTCAATTGATAATATTTAAATAAGCCATTTTTAATATTTCAGAATGCAATTGATGTAATTATTGTATTTTTATCCTATATTTGCAGACAGATAAAATTCTAAACGCATTAAACTATGAAAAATCAACGTGATCTAAAAAGGAACGAGCATCCGACCTTCTTTCTCCGTAGTATCAATCTTGGCGGCTGCTAGAGATAACAGAATTGCAAACAACACATCTCCGAAGGGCTTCATTTCGATGTTTGTTGAACTCACACTTTATTTTGTTTATTCAATAACGTTTGCACCAAACAGAATGTTTATATTACTCTATCCGCAAGCTACTCCGTAACACAAGAGTATTTTACTTTACAACATACTAAATATGCCTCAATAAATTCGTAAACTAGCTGAAAGTCACTCGTTCTTAATATAGTTAAATTTACACACGTATTTTTTCGTTGATGTCATAAGTGTGGTAGGAATCGAAAAAAATTCCGAAAATATTATTTCTGTTATAAGTCACTCGAGAAGTAGTTATTGTCAACACATTTCGAAATTAGCATTTTTATTAAATTGCTAAAAATAATTTTCTGACACGGACACGATGTCGCGACGGCACGAAATTCCGCGCGAATGCTCCGAAGCTCCCAACAAGAGGTATTTCCAGCAACTGCAGAGACTTGGAGTTAAAAGCCCAGTGAAGCTTTCGGTCATGCGCCCGTTGATAAGGGTTGGAGCGTATATTCGCGGATCTGCATTTGTTTATTGCATGTTTCGTTTTTGTTGCATAAACAGAGCACCTTTGCGCCGCGTTAGCATTAACGTACTTAGTTTCTTTTTATTGAATCTTTGTTAATAAGCTGTGTAATCGTCTACTAATGCTTAGTCACACATATAGTTAATCATTCAGATGACCACAAAAAATATTCGTTTGGTAGATCCGAGGGGCGAATCACTGGGATATTTTAGAGTGCAAGCAGGGGGAATTTCGAAAAAAATAGAGGAATTTCGGGGAATTTCAAGGAATTGCGCGGAATTTCGAGGTACCTATTTTGGGGAATTTCAGGATATTTCGGGCAATTTTTTGGGTATTTTGCGGAATTTCAATTTTTCTTAAAATTTCTATAATGTTTCTTTTGGGTTCAGAACCTTTTGAGATAAAATGGCTTGATTTATTGAATATAAATAAAAAATATAACGATATATACGAAACCTCGCAACAAACAATTTATAAATTTGTTATACTAGGTATATGGTGTTCTCTTTTAAAATAATATATCTTACGTTTATTTTATTCTTACTCAAATTATACCTATTTTTATCTTAACTGAAATAAAAGAAAAGGCTTTTTAAATACTTTTGTTTATTTTTGAAACTGATGTAAAGCTGTAATACCTTCTAAAGGAATATCTTACGTTTACTTTATTGTTAAGCTGAACACTCAACTCTATTTGTCCTAAAAGAAAAGACTGACTGTAATATAAGAAAATACTTGTTAAATGCCTTTGTTATTTTATTATTTTATTTTAAATCTGTAATTTATTCATTAAAATTACTTTATTCATAAGAATATCTTTTACAAAAAATGTTTTCTTCATTCTCGTATTTTGTTATATCTGAGGCCCGACCTGAGGTTATACCTAATCCTCGACATTTTTTAGTAATATTTTGCGTTATATTTTTGTTCGATTTCATTATACTTCTTAAATTACGAAAACATTTTTTCTTGACAGGATTATAGGGTATGTCTTAAAAATGTTTTGTGATAGGACAGTTTGTTGGGAATTACAAAATGCTATGAGAAATTGCAGGGTGTTTTGGGGAATTTCGAGGAATTGCGGACGATTTTGGGGAATTTCGGGGAATTACTGACAATTTAGTATATCCAGGGGGTAACGTTTGGGGGTATTTTAGGGAATTTTTGGGGAATTTCGGGGATTTTTCCCTCCAAGAGGAATTTCAGTGTACAAATTTTTTTAGTAAATTACCCCTCGGGTAGATCTGTTATTATTAACATCTTGCAGATATTGTGGTTACTGTTAATCCGACTAAATTTAAATACAACAAATATTGGGCATAAATGTATTAAAATAATACACTAAGAATTTGAAGGGGGTTGGAATCTTTCGTGTTAAGCTAACATTGACGTAGTTCTCCACATAACACCAACATACACTATACTGCACTCGACGCACAGTTTTAATCATCTCCAGATGATGTCCACTTGGTTGGAGAAACACGCGTCGAGTGCAGTATAGTGTCTTGATGTTATGTGGAAAACTACGTCAGTGTTACATCAAGAACTATTGAACTGATTATGATGAGTAATAAAACGGTCTACATCGTCAAATATATTTAATTGAAGGAAATTAATATTTGACTTTAAGAACCAAATAGTCACTTTTAAGAAATACATTTATTTGCGACAATTATATGCAACTCTCTCGTAATATTCTGTCGTAATTGCAACAGCTAAATGTACAGAGCGCTATGGTGGATATTTACTACTATTTAGAATATTAAGTACAATGATTTAAGTACAGTAATTTAAAAAAAAAGCAAGAAAGTATGTTATAGATCTTGGCAGAGACGTAGTTCATAAACAAATTGACAGGAAAATTTTTTGAATAACCATACCTATTGTTTTATTTTAACTATTACAAATAAACTCGCAAATAAATTCTGGAGGAAATATTAGCCGATTGTGTTAAGATAATTGTCCTGTTTTTCTTTATCTTACAAAGTACTTTTACTCAAATATTTAATATTGTATATTAATTGGTTTATAGTTGATTTATCTATGTATTAGATACATACAAGTAAGTTGTAATGTTAAGGTGATGGTATGGTAATATTTGTGCTTGTTTTTGATCATATAAATAATAGTTTTTATGTTTTCATAGTGTTACTGTTGCATTAACAATGTAGCCACGTGCAGGTTTATCCTTTGTGGCGGTCATTTGTTTGTTTACCTTTTACAAAGAATTTGGCTTTGTAAATTTGTGTTTACGTATTGATGTATGAATTTAAAGGAAATAAAGTTATTATTATTATTATTATTATTATTATTATTATTATGATATTTTTCACATGTTCCAAACAGGATTAATTTAATGCTAAAATTGCGTTTTCATGTAAATAATAGTAAAATAAATGCATTCACTAATTTGAAAAATATTTGCGATGCCCCATCTTTTCAGTAGCCCCCGCAATTTTATCTCTGAAAGAATTTTTGTAATTGCGTAATTTGGTGACCAATAATATGCGTCAAAAAATCAAGGCTAACATGGAGTTTCTCAGATATTTGAAAAAAAATATTGGGAAATTCGTTTTTTTAGACAAAATACGGCAAATTTTTGCTTTGTAATTCAGCGCTCAGCGAGCGCTGAATAAACGTTTCCAGTTGACCCTCAGCTCGTCGTCAGTGAAAGATTTTTAGACTTAAATTTAAAAATTTTGTTTAATTTTGAAGTTTTTTTTAATTTTTTTTAGTAAAACCTACTGACGACAAGTTGAGGATCGAAACATTTAGAAAATCATTAAGTGTTGAATTTTTTTTAAATATTAATATAATAATTATTTTATTTAGACAAATTTTAAAATATGATTTGTAATATTTTACACAATCTTGTATAAAACTAAAAAACCACCTATGAAATTTAGTTAATTTATCAAATATCTATTTTATTGCATATTATAGAGTGGTTTCTTGGGGCAAACCTTAGAAGTTTGCTTTGATACTGCACTTTGAATATTTAATATGTAAGCTTCTAGTTTCCTGTTTTTTGTTATTTTACAGGTGGTGTAATCCCAAAAGAAACTACAATGAATCAGGAAAGCCCACCACAAATAAGCCCACCACCAAATACTAACTGTCGGCTTTACATACCTTGATCTACAGGATCACCTCCAGGGAGGTCCTAGAGTATATTAATGATCTAGCCCAATTGGTACAGAACAACCGAATAAAATTGACCTGAGTACCGGGTCATCACAACATAACAGGAAATGAGAAGGCCGATGCACTGGCTAAAAGAGGCTCAAGTACACAGTTTACAGGAGCAGAACCAGTATTCGGCCTTCCGTCTAGTTATGTAACAAGGTCTGTTAAAAACTGGATCAAGAAAAGATCAGAGGAAGAATGGTCGAACGGGACTGGCCAGTGACAAGCCAGGCTCTTAATTGAAGAGCCTTGGTCGAACGTAACTCGATCAATACTTGCGCTAAGTCGTAACAGCATAAGGATTGTCACGGGAATGCTAACAGGTCACGGACGTCTCAACAAGCACCTTAACACTATCGGCCTTAGTGACACTAGAAGGTGAAGGTTTTGCGGACACGATGACCAGGACTCCATTCACATCCTCTGTCGCTGTGCCTGCCTCATGGTCAAGAGACACAAATATCTGGGTGCACCATTTATCCTGTCCCAGGACATTAGAGACCTTCCCGTAGAACCGGTGTTGGCCTATGCGCATAGCACGAGTCTCTTCCAATAGCTCCTGACTAGCGGCAGACACAATTAATCGAAAGACCTGAGTGCTGCGGGTAACCACCCCACCTTCCAACAACAACAACTGTCGACATAATCAGTTAATACTTGAATTAACTTTACTTAAGAACAGCATGAATATTACAAGCAACAAATACAAACACATGTATCGCAACTACCACATTATATTTATGTATTAGCTTTAGAGAATCAAAACATTTTGAGTTTCTGTGCAGCTTAGATATACCAAATGTCGTTAAATAATGTCACAATCGCCGATTTCACATTGCCTAATGCTTTCTTGACTGCCTAATGCTGATTAAAAGAACTTTGCAGTTTTTATTAACTTAAACGCAGTTATAGACAACACAGACATTTATCTCGTTGAGGCAAGACAGTAGTTGAAGTCTGAGACGATCTGGTATGTAACTTTGTAACGTAAACTTGCATACGATTGCCTTCATACTGTATCTATTGGCCTTTCCGTTTGTTTCCTTTCCGGAATACTTCCCGTTTTTTGGTTTTTATTGTACAGGCAGTGTAACCTACCTACTACATATACTAGCCTACCTATTCTCAAACGAACTGCGACTGTACTTATGTAATTAATGTACATATTCTAAGAACATGAATATTACTATCAACAACGCTGCTGTCAGCAAACAACTAGTGCGAATACGATAACGAGTAAATTCGTCAGACATATACGTTGGCTGTTAATACCCGAAGGATATGTAAACTTGCAGGAGTTAATTAGTGGTGTTGCGATTTGTTGGTCTCGGGAATTGTTAAGTAAGCCAGCTTCCATTCAGGGATCAAATTAAACTTTAAAAATTAAATAGGTACGAAGCTACCTGGATGTACAGTGTGCTTCACAGTTCAGGGACGCAACTGAATATCTTTTAATTTTTGTCGACATCTACACTGAAAGAAATTTCAAGTAACTGTAAATAGAAATCGCATATCCCCAACAAAATATCTGCATTAAATAGGCTCCAAATAGACAGCATAGTTACTACAGCATAAACGGTTTTGTTGAATCTGTCTACTTACCATTAAAAAAACTTTTTGTTAACTTTTTCTTATTACTGTAAATCGATATTTTTTGCTGTCAGTAATGAAGGCCCATTTTATGCTTAATAAGTGTTTTTTTGGGGATAGCAGATACTTTTTTAATGCAGTATTAATATTTTGTTGCCACAAAAAAATTTTTTCTTACTACTAGTAAATTATTTTTGAGCCTTTATACAGTATGTTTTAGTAACAATTATAATTACTGGTTCATTACAGTAAGTACTTGTATTTGTCTTAATAACTTCACTTTATTAGCATAGAATGATATACAGTGGTTCTAGGAAAATGACACTATTGTTATTAGAATATGTATTTTAGTATTAGTTTAGTATATAGGAAAAGAAAAATAATGTTGCCAGATGCATACAGGATATATCAAGATAAAACATGTTAACTCCTATATATATATATATATATATAGGAATTGTATGGTGTTAAGCTTAACACACCCACATACATAATTTATACCTACATAAAATTAATAGTTTCCCAGCAAAGTATCTACAAAACTTAACCTCCAATAGTTTTCAAAGCACAGACATTTCTTACATAGGTAGTGTCCATATTCCTATACCAATTTTCTTCTAAAGTACCATAATAACTGATGTAATGTCATGTAATACACTGTCAAATAACTGAAGCACCTTTGTTTTATCTATGCATATCTACTTTGGTGAAGTTATAGTGTTTTAGGTAATAAATACACCCTTTTAAAATTATTTATTTATCTTCCGTAATCTATACAAGAATTAGAAAGACTAATTACTCAAGCCTCTAATACGTTCTTTGACCAAATTAAATTTACCATAAACTAACCAAATAACGTTTACTCCACGCGGTACACACCCAGTCAACACAGTGAACACACGTAAAATGTGCGTAAAATGGCGTGCGGCTAGTAACCGATTAGCGAGAAATTGTATAGTGATCTCTATTGCGACTGCGCATTACATGACTTTCAAATAATAACTTAGTTACGGTAAGTCAGGACCGACTTGTCATAAACTAAGGTAAAGCAACCCCAACTAAGTAAGTCTCAAATTGGTGCACACACTTACTATAAAAGTTTATTTACTTGCCTTCAGGAAAATAAATGCTAGGAAAAATAATTAGAAAACGCACTATATGGGAACAGCAAAATGTCTATTTAAGGTAGTAAAAGCATATTAGCAAAACGATTTTCCTTATGGTTAGTGCCTTATAATATAATGGTAATAAGAAAAAGTGCTATCATAAAGCAGATCGTCTCAGAAAAACATTTTATTTGGTCCATTTCCTTCAGTGTATTTATTTAATTTCCGTCTGGCGAGGATTATACATCTTTGTAATATTGATACCTGTTTTATATAAACTGGTCCTCATATAATCATAATATAAGAATTACCGCCATCATCTACCACAAATAAATGAAAAAAATAGACAGAAATATCGACAGATATTTGTTATTGAAAATTAAGAAAATCTGTACCCCATCTAGTGGAAAAAGGAGTTTATTTTAACGTGAAGCGATTAAAAGACTCCAGTGGCATTCAGGAGAGTAACCTATTTGAAATTGATGTGAAAAAACATTGGACACCACTGGTTTTTTTACAAGTTTTGGATTTTTTAGCTGAAACAATTTCAAAATCAACTTTTTTGTTTCTTGCGATCATTTAATGATGGCTATTTTAAGACACGAGTATAAGGAATTACGACACGAGCCGTAGGTGATTGTTGTAAAGAATACGTCATTAAAGTTCCAGTCATTAAATGTGAGTTGCATACACTATTTTTTCTACGACCAGTCATAATAATGAAAAATAAGAACTTTAAAAGGACGAACTGTAAAAATGAATAAATTTCAGTTCTCTCATGATGATGGCAATATTTAATATTGTAGTCATCTTACATTTCTTAATAGCCATTAAATGTGAGTTGCATACACTATTTTTTCTGCGACCAGTCATAATAATGAAAAATAAGAACTTTACTTTCAAAATTTTTGTCATGTTGTATGTCAACTACGAACTGTAAAAATGAATAAATTTCAGTTCTCTCATGATGATGGCAATATTTAATGTTGTAGTCATCTTACATTGCTTAATAGCCATTAAATGTGAGTTGCATACACTATTTTTTCTACGACCAGTCTAATAATGAAAAATAAGAACTTTACTTTCAAAATTTCTGTCATGTTGTATGTCAACTACGAACTGTCAAAATGATTAAATTTCAGTTCTCTCATGATCATGGCAATATTTAATGTTGTAGTCATCTTAAATTTCTTAATAGCCATTAAATGTGAGTTGCATACACTATTTTTTCTACGACCAGTCATAATAATGAAAAATAAGATCTTTACTTTCAAAATTTTTGTCATGTTGTATGTCAACTACGAACTGTAAAAATTAATAAATTTCAGTTCTCTCATGATGATGGCAATATTTAATGTTGCAGTCATCTTACATTTCTATTGGTTACAAACTTGTATCTTAATAACATCTGTGTCTTAATGAGCCTCATTAAAGTAAAGTTAGTAAATGTCTAATAGGTCAATTAAAAAATTGGAGTAGAAAAATGTTTATTAAAACATTTAGATAGACATTTTAGACAAAACACAGTAAAAAAGCTGGGGTGTCCCCATTTTTGTAGCAGGAATTTAATAACTACATAATAACTACAAATTACTACAAACCTTGTCACCCTGTATCTCAAAAACGAGGCAATTTAGGACACAATTTATTTGGACTCTTAGTCATAAAACTGGACATGAAATTAGCTCCTACAGTATGGATATGACATTAAGGAACACCCTATATAGTAATTTTGTTGTATAGACGTTAGATTTGGGAATAATAATCAACACATCGTTACTAGAAACTCCATCTTATACGACGCAGACTACGAAGTAGATATAATAAAACGGCGTAGTTTTTTAAAAAAGCTATTAACCAATCAGAATTCGCATTAGAACATCCATCTGAAGAATTAATCATTTTAGAGCTTTAAAAATTTGTTGACCCATATGTTGACTTATAACATATTCAGACCGGAAAACAAGTATACAGAAGAAGCTTTGTCAAATCCTCAATCTTACCCAACGATTAATACGTCCAGTAGGGTCCTCTGCTAACGTAACTGTCACCTATGAAAGCACTGAAGGACGCCATGGAATGTATGGAATCCTACTACTGGGCAGCAGTCCTATCTCTAGTGGTGATCATTCTCAGACTACGTACGATGCAAATCATAGCAGTTAGATCAAATCATTTAGGGACATGAATTGTGATGATTTTTTGAGATTGTAGGCTGCTTTTGAGTCATTGGTTCATGCTTTTTTATTATTATAGTTCCTGTAATGTTTGATATCTATTTTAAGTTACAGTTTACTACCATGCCTTCATGAATATCGACAAGCCATGTGACCAGTAACTATTTTAAAAATAGGAAATTTATTTTCTTCACCTTGGCGTCAGAATGCTAGTTTAAAGGGGATAAAATATAAGGTGAAGATTACATTAAAAAGCAAAATTCTGTGTTAGAATATGGCACCCGATTGGCGTTACTTACTATTTTAACATTTAAAGTATGGCTACTTTCAACTCTACTTACATCAGCGATCGTATTACCTCAGCGTCGACGAACGGAATGTCGGTGTTTCCTGTAAACAAACCATTACGATTGATGTCAATATTTGAAATTTATTTGTACTTTATTCATTAGTGTCCGTCATTGTTTGCTTTCGCTATATTTTTTACTACCCTTTCTGTATTTCCTTTTGCTTCATTATTATATCCTAGTTTGAAGTCAAGTTCTTTTCAGAGCTAAATTACTTCGCTTTCCAAGTTTCTCGTAAGTCCAAGTAAAAACAAAATTTTAAGGTTAATTAAAAATATCAGTTCGACACATTAAGCCTTTTACTGCAGAACAAGACGGCTTTATTTTAAAGGCTCATTTTCGAAGTGGAACTAGAAATGAAGATAGATTATAGACATACTCCGTGCAATTCTGTATTGAGCCATTTTTGACCAATTTTCCAGAGGAAAACATTGACTATGATACCTTCTTAAACCATAAATGTGCAATTGCTAACAGATTTCAAACCAAACACTGCATTTGCAAAGATAAATTGATTGGCAGGCCTACTTTTTCACAGGAAATGTTATCGATGATATACAGTAACGAATGGAAGTCCAACAAATCCTATGTGAAAGTTGCCCGCTCAGACAGGTAACTTTTCGTATTACGTTTCACCGTTGAGTGACAAAATGTTTGACCCAAAATGCTGAAGTTTATTTTAAAATTGCTTTGAAACTTGAAATCAGCAGCTTGAAAGCTTTATTTGAAATGAAAATCAAGTTGTATTTATATATTAATGAAATATTCTAGTTGGAACATGCCATAAAGCTTTAAAAGACCAACTGAATCGACGTTCCTACAAGGTAACCATTGTACAGGAGTTGCTTCCCCTTGATTACAGAAGACGACTACGTTACTCTAATTTTAAATGAATTTAGACATTTCTTCTGGGACTCACTGTATAAGGATAATAGAGCAAATTTGTGTATAGCTAATGAAGGACATCGTTTTCAACATACTCGTAAAATGTAACTTTTTTTAATGTAAGTTAAAAATCATTTCAGATTTATTGTTAGTGCAATGGTACTGTAAATCAAAAAGGGGGTTTTCAATGTTGGTTTTCTGTTTCTAATAAAAAATAAATGTCACATTGTGTTTCCTTTACTTTTAATATTAAATTAAACAATTTTTATAATAAGTATTAAAGCAATTCAGCATATCTTTTATCTTATTCCCATTAAAAGTTGTGAAGTCTTTTAGTATTGCCCTTTTAATACTGTTGATTAACAAAAATAAAAAATTAAATGCACTTTTTACCAGGAGTTTGACTTGCTGAAATTTGTTTTCGTAGTTTTAGATTGTCTATATGTAACACTAATTTCCATGTTAATTCAATATTATGAACAGGTAATTTGTGAGGTTAGTTAATTCTGTGAAAATATTTTTTTTTAATTCAACTTCTAACTGGCTCAGGAGGACTGCACTAAACCTTGGAAGTTTTTTGTTAATAATTACCAATCAGTGCAACGTTGGTTGTCTATATATACTTGTGATCATGTGGCTTGTGGGAATTTTTTAAATCTCTGTAATGGCAGCGCAGAGCCGTCCCCCTTACCAGTGCATAGCACAGCTCATTTCCAAAGATCCAAGTCAAAGAGTGTTGCAACTAGGTTTGTTTTAGCTATGGCCAAAGTTAGAAGTCTCGATGAATTATCTAGAATAATCTGCAACATAAACACCACGGATACGGTTTAGGACTTTGGCAACCTTGCAGCTACGGATAATAAAGGCCCAGTTTGGATTATGCTCCACTACACAGAGTTGGCAAAGAGAATACGTAACTATCCTCTTTAATATACTGAAATTGGCAAACAATTGCCTTCCAAATGAAACAGGCTACATTCGATACTACAGTTTGATCAAAATATTGCAATAATTATTCTCACAACTTATTTTTCACTAAATAAAATTGAGTGCGCCTCAAATTAGAGTCAATGTAGCTTTATTTTAATTATTCCTGTACGGATGTTTTAATTTATTAGTTTTCTCTAAAAAAATTAGACAATGTGCGTCAAGAATCAAATCTTGAACCCCTTATGTTTAATTTATTTATAATTCATACAGTTTCTGACATAGAAGAGTATTTTAGAAGTAATTTATTTACGCGGGCTGTTTAAATAATGATTTTCTACCACACTGAAAAAAAATTCGCTAGTGACAAGTGAAAATTCACGTGCCCCAGCAAAAAAGTTGTATACTATATAGGACAAATAAACAAGTCAGTTATACTAGGTAAATACAGTTTTCGAAACCTCTGTCACTTGTGTCAGGTGAACAACTCATTTCGACTATAGTCACTAACGGTAAGTGAAACAGGTTGCTACTTTTAATAGTATTGTATTTCTGTGGTTATTAAACTTTTTAGCTGGGAGTAATGTACGGTTCGGCATAAAATATTAAAGGTAAGTGAACTGTATTGCTGCAATTATTAAACTCGTCAGCTCTGAAGAATGGACTTTTCTGAATAGTACATTAAAGGCAAGTGAGCTGTATTACTGTTGTAATTTAACTTTTCAGTTTCGAATAAGTAGCGAATAAGTTTCAGTAATGAATAAATTATTTTGGACAGTGCATTAGTGGCAACTGAATTATGTTACTATAGTAAGTTAACTCTTTGTTTGTATGGAGCGATTAATTTGGGATGGTACATTAATAGTATCTACGTGAATAGTGTTTCTATAGGTATAGAATTGTATACGTACCTTTTAGCTTATTTATATTTAGCACAGGTTAAAAAAATACCAAAAGAAATATAATACAGTGAATTTTGACACAAATTACAAATATTGTAAGTCATGATACATATACATTATTTAAAAAAATTAAATATTATTCTGAGCATTTATGAAGATACAATATAATTCAATTTTATGAGGCATATTATTAGTTTTATAGGTATGCGTCGATACCTATAGACGCGTCAGTGTCTGGTATTTGGTCTCGATGAACGATGTGGCGACTTTTATGGAGATGCCGATGTAATGTAACGCCAGTCGGGGCATATTGCCCGTGGAGTAGTTGTTTTCGGCATCTCCTTCAAATAAATAAGTAGGATTATCCTCCTTAAAGGCAATAGAGGTCACTGGCACCTGCGGAAAAGCAGGTCGTTATCTGTCTGTCAATTTGACAATAATTGTCAAACAGAGAGTAGCACAGACCCAAATAGGGCACTACGGTGTGTTTCTCACCACTAGTAACATATCCGTCATACGTTTCGTCCAATTCTAATTACTTTCAATTTGAATCTATCGGAATCACAAAATCAGTCAATGTCACTGCAAGAACTGAATCTAAGTTCTAGGTACTGACTGTAGAAGCAAATAATTAGTCCTATAGTAATGTTTTGTAATGTATTCGATTCAGTAGTATTGTCTCACAAATTATTGGGTAAGCTTTATGTCCATCGCATCAAGTCATTAAACCGGTAATTCGGCAAGTGCTGTAATGAGAAAATTGTGTATCCGGTAGGCTATTAGCGAAATAGATTTATAAACACAGTTATTGTTTGATTTATCGTTACCAAATGCTGTTGCAGTTCGAATCAAGTTAATATAGGGTCACCCAAAAATATGATTCCACATAATCTTCTAACACGGGTTTTTATCTATAACCAATTTTTTGTATATTGAGTCACGACGTAGTTTTCCGCATAACACCAAAACACTATACAGTACTCGACGCGCATTTCGCCAACCAAAGTGTAGTCAGGGTGTAGTAAAAGAATATCTTCAACCCACAGAACTTTGTATGAAACAAAATTGCTTTCGATTCAATGGTAATTTCTTCTAATAACATGAGAGTACAGTAATGGGTAACTCTTTGTCACCATTCATTGCTAATCTCTTCATAAACAGATTCGAAACGGGGGCAAAAGAAGAATTCGAGTATTTCCCTAGGGTTTGGTTCAGCTATGTGGATGATATCTTTGCAGTGTTTGATAGAAAAGTCACTGATACTGACAACTTTGTTTCTAAATTGAATAGTCGTTTCGCGTTGGGCAAATTTACATATGAAATTGAAAACTCTGGACAACTACCATTCTTATAATATGTATTAATAATTAGAAATACTGAAAATTAGTTAGAATTTGACATATACAGAAAAGATACCAGTTCTTTAAGATATATTCCTAAGGACTCTCACCATTCTCAACACAAAGTGGCGGGTTACAATTTTTTAATTCATCGTCTATTAAGTTTCCCTCTAAATTAGAAGAGGCTTGAAAAAGAAAAGTCATTGATTAGGGATATAGCTGCGAGTAATGGATATTCTGTAACTTTAATTGATACAATAATTAGGAAACGTAAATTTAAAGAAACACTTCGAAATTCCTCGACTTTTCAAAATGAAAGCGAAACTCCAAAATTCTAATCGATTCCATACGATCCTCGTTTCATCCGTGGTTTTGGTAAGGTTTTCAAAGATATAGGTATGTTAGTGGTTTATTCATCGGGAAATAAACTACAACTTTTAGGTAATCCAAAAGATAAAATAAAATATAAACTAAGGAAAAGTCGGGGATTTACGACATTAGCTGTAAAGTCTACGATCAAAAATATGTTGGACAAACTATAGAAGGTCAATTCAAACTAGATTCAAGGAACATATGGCTCATCTCAAATATGGTAGAAGAGATAAGTCTAGTGTCGCCCATCATGCGTTTGAGAACAACCATAAAATAGATAGTAGCAATTTGAGATTACTTCGGAATGTGACAAATTCCAGACAGCTGGATGCTTTTGAGAGTTTGGAAATTGTTAAATGTAAAAATAATATGAATGGTGACAGAGGGCCAATCCCATATAGCCCCTTTATTGGTTAGTAAGTCATGGTTCACTGATCCATCGCGGCGGATTACTGAGCAGTTGCGATGGTTCACTGAGCGGTCGCGACGGACCGTAGAAATAGTTTAGGTATAAATAGCACACAATGTTAGCATAGGTTTAGTTTTAATCATCTCCAAATGATGTCAACTTGTTTGGCGAAATGCGCGTCGAGTGCAGTATAGTGTTTTGGTGTTATGTAGAAATCTACGTCAGTGATACAAAAGATTCCAATCCCCTTCAAGTTTACATTGAGTGTTGAAACTTTACTTTAATTTCTATAAAGCTAGTACGAACGTACGACTACTTTAAAATAAATAATAATAATATAATTATATAATAATACTTATACTTTTTTATGGTTAAGAATCTAAAAGTTGGGTAAGTTGGAACCTGTAAAAGGGTTAGTTTAAAAAACATATTTTAGGTAATAAAATTGAAGCAGTGAAAAAATAGTTATTTGTGTACCAAGGCACTAAAGTTGAACTCTTTATCAAGAATGTGGATTTTATTTACTATAAAGGCCCGTAGGGCCGAGGCATGATGCCGATATCGACGTTCTTTAGTGACGATTCCGAAAAAATATAATTTTAACTCGAGATTTTTAGATTAAATTTGGAATTTTTAGATTGAAGGTCAACATTTCCAGTTTTGATAAATTACATTATAATTTAAGTAAAGTATTGAGACAGAAATTACGCTATCTTTCAATGTTCGAAATTTATATATCAATGTTTTTTTATAAACGGTAAAATATTGCTCTAAACTGGAAAATTTCTGCACTGGTTTAACCTCTATCTTTAAAAAAATAACAAAGAAAGAAGCTACAGCCATTTGTGAGCAAATTCGGACAAAATTTGTTTGTTGTTGTTTGGTTGCATGTGGTTTTCGGAATGAAACTAAAGTTTTATAAATATTGATATACTTACTAATTTCCAAAAAAATATCATTATTCTGTTTTATTGTAAGGTTATATGGGTATTTTGAAGCTCCGTATTACCAACACATAGAACCCTGTTAATATACATGCAACAGGCGATGGAGGTGATAAAAATATCGGAATAACTTCCCCCAGAAAATTTAGTAATCAAGTAAACTTTGACTGATCCATCGGCGCAGAGGTTAGCGCATTGTTAATTTTTTTTATTTTTCAGTGATGGCACAATACCCAAAGTAATAAATAAGAGTAATATAATAATATCTATAATAATCAATAATTATCAATAATATCTAATAATAACAATAATAATAAAAATAAAACTAAAAATAGGTAGAAACGAAAAACAGAGGTAAGGCCCGGGTAAGGCCAAATAAACGCATTCATAGAGAACACATATTATATAAACTAAATAAAACGCCTTCAACTTTTACCAAAAATATAGTAGGTACTGCAGTTTTTTGTCCCACCCAATAACAATGTCGATGTTATTAATCTACATTACCACCAACACCAGTGACATATTTAATAATGCGTAACGTCAGTATCGGATAATTTGTACACGAAATTACTAATAGATTATCGAAAAGGTTAGTTTATAGAATGCATTGTGTTTGGATGTAAATTGAAGTGGATATTATTAGGGCTTTATGAATGAGTTCTGTTAAGAATATAATGGCACCTATTTGAATAAAAGCACTGTATTTCATAAACGAGAGGGTTAGCATGATACCGCAAGTTCATTATATGTCTGTTGTTAAATTCTGGTATATTTATATTTATATCCTTTATAGATGTATTAAAAATAATTTGCTTCTAGAGCTGGGGCCTGACGCAGGTCGAACAAAATTATTAATTTATTATTTATCTTTAATGACGTAATAATTATAAATAAATGGCATAATTATCTAAACTGACATTTATGAACGACAGAACTAAAATACCCTGTTTCAAATGACAAATCAGCAAGTTTTTTGACACACATCGGGAATATATTTGAGTCGATAAATCTGACAAATACATATTATTTATTACCGTTATAAGTAGTTCTTAAGTACTGGGATTAGATAGAAAAGGATCTAGGATTTTCTGACTATTGTATTACCTACTTCGAGACCTACTTCTGACTTATTAAAACTAAAAAACAGCGTTACCACTAAAAAGCGGGATCAATAATGGATGACACCAATACCATGGGTGGACCCAAAGCATATAATATACAGGGTTATTCAGAACTTATCCATAATAAAATTTGGGGATGTTCAACATACATGTACAAATGTGGTAGTGCAAAATAAAATTATTTTGGCGGGTCTTAAAACTATTTAAAAATTTTTCATTGCACGCCGCTGGATACTGGTCCACTGTAATGGAGTGACCTTGAGTGACTGACAATGCAAACTGGCTAGCACGAAAAAAACTTCGGAAGATCTGAGAGTATACCGACACCCGGCGCAAAAAAGATTTGCAGCGTTTTTACTTTAAAATAAACTTAAAGATAGATAGATGTGACCAAAGTGACGTGTCTTTAAAATGAATAAAATTTTGTTACACTAATTTTGAAGAATTGCGTTACTTGATTGCTAGGTATTAGAAACATGAAATTTATAAAAAAAATTGCACATACCTTGTTACAAAAGTTGTTCGAAAAACGTGTTGGAAGTGATTTCGTTGAATTGCGTGCGGATTTTCGAGTGCCCAAACGTGTGTATTGTGAAT
This sequence comes from Pogonocherus hispidulus, assembly GCA_963924545.1. Taxonomy (NCBI): domain Eukaryota; kingdom Metazoa; phylum Arthropoda; class Insecta; order Coleoptera; family Cerambycidae; genus Pogonocherus; species Pogonocherus hispidulus. Next base: position 84,664,435 of record OZ004693.1, read on the forward strand.
GTTGTGTATTCCATTTCGAGTAAACAAAGCTTCATCTGTAACTAGTACATCAGCAATAAATTGGGGATTTTCAGCATTTTGCTACAACAACCACTCACAAAATCTAACTCATAATTAATAATCCACTAGTAACAGTCCATTAACTCAGCATTACTGTACACATGAGCCATTTTGAAAATTTTACAGTTTAACACTCCTGCGATAAATAAAACACCCGCACGGCGAGAACGACATACATGTTAACCAGGCGTTCCAGACAAAAACGTGTTTATTTTTTTTATCACATTCTTAGGAATGTGGTAGAAAAGTATCAGATGTGTTGAAGTACAGTTGCCCAGCTACTTTGTCCTTTGTAGGTGTCCTTAATAATTATTTAATTTTAGAGAATAAATTTTTTAAAAATGGCTGCAACAAACTATACAGTTTATACAATTATAACAATTCTTGGTAGATTCTCTTTATGAAGAAATTTTGAAAAATAATTGTTTATCTATAATAAATATGATATGCAAAAACGAATAATTAATAATTTTAAAAAGTTATGGCATATTGGCAGTTTTAAGCAAGATTTTTCTCTCAGTGTATCATCTCATCTATACAGTGAGTAATGTGTACTAGTTAATAATAGTATTCAGAAGATTATAATAAACTTTATATAGTCTTCAAAATAATAGAATTTTTTTACTATTTATCATTTTATTTACACTTTTTATATTCCTGCGCATGTTGTGGTGTAAACAAAATTTTTATTCAATCATTCATCTGCCAGGGGTCCATAATAAAATTATTATTATCTTTAAATAAGGTCCAGACTGATTTTCTAATTTATTCTAATTTATTACCTTATTTAAGTGGTATTATAATTTAAGCATAAAACCATTTGAACACATACTTATTACGGCGTATTGCGGCAATACATTTTATTTGATATAAAAGCATTTGCTATTTTTAAAGGAATATTTTTATCTGTGTAGGTGTCAAGAATGGTTGCAATTCAGCTATTATCCCTTATTACTGTTCTTCGTGAAAATGTTTTGCAGTCATATTTGGTAGCAATTGGCGGCCAAGGCGCAGCTAGCTATTCGGACAGGAAGAAATAAAGTATAGGTGTAAAGTTAATCCAGATTGATGCGAACGGGGAGATGGACGCGCGATCGGCTAACTGAATTACGGCAGCATTACCGGACTAATTTATTGCCCTGCAGATTTAATGTGCTTTGTTTTCAGGCGCGAGTTTCAAGTATAATGGTTGAATTTATGTCTGTTTTGTACGCATAATCACCTGCAATTAATGGCGGATCGGTGTAGGGTTTTATCTTATTTTTATTGTTTTTAGTGAGTGCCATGATGTATTGCCAGTTGCAGGCTGACATGGGATCTGACTCTCTGTGAGTACTAATGATTGAATGCAGGTTGCGAAATTAATCGCCCTCGTCAATGAAATATTAGAAAATGATTGCAGGTGTGAATGACGCACGCAGCTTGTTCTTCGCTTATTTTTTTACATGGTATTCCAGTTAGTATTTCACAATAATATAGCGGTATAGTGTATATTAGAATGCGTTTGCAAATTCTGCAGATTCTTGTGTACTAAAATAAGTGATTCAAGTATATACAAGCACGCCAAGGGCAGAATATTATATTTTACGAAAATATCTCTGGTATAAGCACGATTTGGTGCAGCATCAATAACGCGAACTGCTGCCTTCTGCAGTATAAAAGCCCTATGAGCTGTATCGGAGTTACCCCATAATGCAACACCATAAGTCAGGTGACTATGAAATAAGGAGAAGTAAATAAGAAGCTGTTATCAACAGAAGACCGCAACTGTCTCATAACAAATATTTGGGTAGAGAGTCTTGAGCAGAGAATATCAACATGTGGGGTGCAATTCAAACCGGAATTCATCAAAATTCCAAGCAATTTTACTGGCTCTGCTTTAGGGGTTAGTTTGTTAGAGGTAAAAGTTATATCTTGAGTTTTGGATGTATTCAACTTTAATTTATTAACAGAAAACAAGATTTTGGCTGAGTCTCAAATGTGTTATCGCTCAAGACCTGATTTCCTCGTGTTAATAAAGCGGTGTCATCCGCGAAGAGAACACATGTACCATTTAGAATATTAACAGGTAAATCGTTTATATAAATTAAAAATAGAATTGGCCCCAGTGCAGACCCTTGTGGTACACCCCCTTCTATAGGTAATAAGACAGATTCGATATCATCAACACTGACATACTGTTGCCTACCGAACAGATAAGATTGAATAAGTTTTAATGCATTATTACATATACCATAATGTTCCAGTTTTAGAAGGAGAATGCTAACATTTACACAGTCGAACGCCTTGGTCAAGTCAAACAGTGTAGCCTGAGTAGTAGTGCCAAGATCAAGTCCCTCAACTATATCAGCAATAACAGCTAATAGACCTCTAATTGTAGAAAAGTTCTTCCTAAATCCAAACTATGAAGGTGATAAGATACAGTGTTTTTCCAAATAAGAAAGTAGTTTTTCTTTTAAAAGAATTTCAAATATTTTTGAGATTATAGGCCCTATTGCTATGGGTCTAAAATTATCTAATGACTCAATATCACCTTTTTTGTGGATAGGAATCACTTTAGTAATTTTAAATACATCAGGCCAGTGACCGTCGTCAATAAACATATTAAAAAACAATGATATAGTCAACATTATATTTCGTCTAAAGCTTTTCATTTAGAATTTCACACGATTCCCCTTATTTCACGGATATCACAGCTCTTATACACTCTGAGGACACTGCATACTATGGAATAGTTCTATAGTCCTTCAGAAAGCGAACATATTTTTTTTATGTTCACTGCCAAAGAGAAAACCCAATTATAAGATAGACAACTTCAACAAATATATGTAACACAGTACAAAATAAAATGAAATATGCGACAAAATAATAAATAAGAAGAAAGAAAGTACATAGGTAAAAGAAACTGAAACTAACATATTTCACTACTTTGAATTTCTTCCAGTTAATATAGATTGAAGCTCACGAAGTCCACAATTAAAAATATTTATTTATTTAAAGGATATGCCGGAAAGAACTACTCCACGGACTATGTGCTCCGACTGGCGTTGTATTACTCCGGCATCTCCATGAAGGTCTCCACGTCTTTCATCCAGACCAACCACCACAAATTGAATGGTTTCCCACTTCTTATGTACTCACCAGAGTGTCATAGGTAGTGAAATAGATGAACGATGTTGCGATATGATTGCCTAAAGGGCACATTAATATTTATATTAGTAAAAAGTGCATCCTTACTTCTTACAAAGGAGAGTATTTACGTGAATTTGCACCTGAACTGCTTAAACCAAATTTTAAAATCCCTGGAGTGGTACAGATGCATGGAATTGAAACAACTTCCTTCTATGCCCCAAATCAGAAATCCGAAACACTCTAAGTAGATGATCTTGAGGAAAATCAGGAAAAGCATAAACTTCCACTTCTTCTTTTAAGTGAGTGATTTCCACCAATTTTTGAAAATCTTTTTAATATCATCAATATCAATATCATTATATAAACCATAAATTGCATTCCCAAATAATGGAAACGTACCGATTCTAATTTCAAATGGTGATATGCATCTTAAAAAAAATGTATATTTTGGAATATTTTAAAAACCTCATTTAGAGTATGCTCTAAAAGCTCATCAATTACTATATAATATCGCAGATACGAAAAAAATTTGTTTGTTTGTAAACGATTCATTGTTTAATTTATATCACCAGCATGTGATATGACTAACATGATGGTCTATACTACTAAATTAGTTACTAATAAATGTGAAAATCTTACCCTCACAATTTTAATTTTGGCACAGTTTTGTTCGCTAGCGCTCTCAAGTACTTTCAGTAACTTCTTCAGAAATCTACAATAAAAAATAACTATCGACGTTCCGTTTGAAAGCCACACCATTTATGACACACTTCTGATAATAGAATTGGAAAAAAGATGATGATAAGATAATCTAGGAATAGCAGTTTCTAATCGCCCATGGCGGCCTTTGTGGCGAGTCACGCTGGATTATATAGCACTCCAGAATTCGCCAGATAGAGAGCAAGGATTGACGATGTCCCAAGAGACGCACAAACACACATAAACAGTGTCGCGGACAAACCTACAACCCCATTAACACATCCTGCACATTAACAAACCCTATATTAAGTTAATTATGTGTGTATTCAGGTGGCCTGGTCATACTACACTCGCCTACTGATAAGGAAGTTGGATTTATGTTCGCATCCCGTTAGGTTATTGTTATCGGTGATTTGAGGACGGTATTTTGCGTATCATCGGATATCTAACTTTTCATTGTGTGTTTTATGTGCCAAATGTATGTAATATTTGTATGTTCTTTGTGGTGCAGTGTGTTTCGTCGTAATTTGTTTTGAGATTTACACCATCTATAAAATAATAAAAAAAAAAGTTAGAAGTACCTATTCAAAGTATAGTCACCCATATTAATAATATTCATAATAACATCAAGTTTACTAATGATCACTAACCGCATTCTTAAATCAATCCAAGTAGTTCATATTAATAATTAAATATTTATACACAAATAACTAACAGCATGCCAAATAAGAAGGTAATGTGACAACATCTCATTCTATACATAGAGCTAATTTCACTGCAACAAATCTAAATTGCATTTACAAACATTTACGCAAAGTGACAAGACTGACAAGTGTCTTGTGTCAAGACTATTTTGTGTTAATAAGCAATCAAGGGCGGATTTAGCTTTTCAACATGGGGGAGTATCTCAAAGAACCACATTTTTAAAAAATGTTGTGAAATTAGAAATTATCTGTGCATTTAGATAGGTACGTCTTTCTTTGGACAAATATGAAATAACAAATAGAAGCATTTAATAAAACAGCATTAAGTGAAGTATGTTTATATTTTTTTAACTAATTACGTTTTTGCTTTTTGCTAATATAAAATTTGAATTCATGGTAAATCCGCCCTTTATAAGCATTAACGTTGCCTTTTATAATAGGGAGACTTTGAACACCTTAAATTTTTACCATATCGTTATACTGAACACGCCTAGTGCCAAAAATGATACTCCTTTTGGAACTGCGCATGCTCAGAATAACGATAACGACATGTTAAAATTTAAGGGCTTTAAAAACTCTAATGAATTCGGTAAGTAACCATGCCATAATTAAATTTTATATAATTATTGAGGTTACTGACATATTATAAATACGAAAAAATTTGCATTAAATTATTTAAGATTTGAGAAAAACGTTCACGCTCGGTAAATTGGGAGGCAAAAGGAAAACTGCTGCTATTTTTGTCAAACATTTAGGTTAACTTTAACTTATTGTAAAACATAGCCAAACTGATAACTATTGATTTAACATCATTCTAGTGTTAAAATGCATTTAAATGGTATTATTAATGCAGTTTTCACTAATTACATTCTAGTCAGGTCTTAGAACATTCTAAGTTTTATTATTAATAAGGCTATGAGTATCTTTATTCTATAGAAATAATCGAATTTCAATTATAGTATTATATGAATGTTAATGTTCAAAAAATGTTACTGAAATGTATGTTTGTACTGTAAAATGCAGTACTGAATTTATTTATTTCGTTTATTTTCTTCTTTAACTGGAATAAAGAACTAATAGAAGAGTATGGAATCACTATTTATATAGCAGCAATTAATAATAAAGCTAATACAGGGTCTTAATACTAAGTATTATGAAATACTGAAGGAGACGCTTCCTCAATTCATGTCATAAAAAAAGTTTTTTCTAAGTAGCTTCATTTTTGCGATACAGAGCGTTAAAATTTTATTTGTTATTATTAATATGATGTTTTCTACCTAAACCAACCGCACATCCTGACAAAAAATGTCAAGAGACGTTTTTGGTTAAGCAAAACACTAAATAGAGGAGATTCACAAAATTGTATTAAAAAGTCATAGGGTCAGTGGCGTACATATATTTTCTTAAAAATATTAAAGTGACTACCCATATGCGTATCCCTGATAGCGCTGACAAAAAAAAAATAACAGGCAAAACATGCACGGTTTCTATTACGGTGTGTGTTTTCGGATACACTGGCTATTATGGTCTGGCTTCGATCTCTAGCTCCAGCACTGGTAATGCGGTAATGGTAATGGCAATAGGAATGAGGTACGGGATGTTTGTCTGCATGTTTTCAGACAACGTTTAGCTTTTGGGTTAAAGGGTTTTCTAATTTATGTATTGATTTTAATTTTTAATTTAACCCTTTTATTATAATACCAATCCAATATTTTCTGCGACCAGTTTTGTACTTTACCGTTTAAATTGTGACCTGCTTCAAAGTTTATGTAAACATAATGTTGTTAATAGACACTATCTATCTATCTATCTATCTATCTATCTATCTATCTATCTATCTATCTATCTATCTATCTATCTATAAGAATATATTATCTATGGAAAATAGTTTTTTAACCGAAAATATCTAATTTAAAACTTAATATTATAAAAAATATTCGAAGGAATATAATAACCTTAATATGTATATTTATACGAAATATTAAATTGCTTATTTATTGAATATTATATACCACTTGGTTCTCCTTAACTGAGTATATATAATTATTTACCGTGAGTAAATATGGATAATTATTAGCAAAATTAATGGATCCACTTGTACGAACTCTAATTGATAACTAGGTTAAGTTTAATTTTTTTTTTAATTAAGTTGTATAGGTTTCTAATCTCTAGTGTTATTTTTGTATTATTATTATTATTATTATTATTAAGCAAAAGCAAATTCTGTGTAACCACGCAGTAAAGCCAGGGACCCTGAAATTTACAAATCCTTTAGACAAATATTGATCAGTATCAGTATAAAAACATTCAATTAAATTCAAAATTAAAACATTTTTATTATTTTAATTTTACCTTTTTCAAGTGGGAAGTTAATATTACAACTTTTATATGGTAAGAGATCTAAGTTCCTGAAACCATTCATCATAAATATACCCAGTATATAGACAGTGGCATTGTCACCACATGAGGGATTTCCCTCACGTAAGCGATGTCCTCAGGGACTTATATCTATTTGATATATGTTTTGGGTACATAACGTACTAGGACCTTGCACACGCTGATATTTCCTGTCATGCAATTGTAGAAGAATACTATAATAAAACAGTTCGTCCACTTATGATTTCTACTTACTATGTAGCCGTTTTCCATCATAGATGATGTAAGGTTTATCCCTACCCTTATAATATCAACAAAATTTGATGAATGCTTCTCAATCCAAACCAATGTGTGTTGTCATTCGTGCTCATTAGACCTATCTGGACGAAACACCTGGCTGTTGTTTGGTTTTGGATATGATTGAGACTCTTGTAGTGCCATAGACATAAGTAAACTTCTATAGACTGTCACAATAAACTCAGATAAGCTAGGGATGTGCAATTCCACTAGCTTAAGTTAATTGACATTAGCTCCGGTAGCTCAGGGAGATTTATGATACTAGGGCGCAGTATTCGTAGGACTGCTTTGAAGGTTGACAATTTATTTGGGCACCAGGATAATTTTTAGATATAAGAGACAAAAAAACTATATAAAATGTAGTTCAATACACTATAATCAAATAATCAAATAGGATTACAATTGAGTGATGAAGTTACTATTGAACAATAATTTAAAAATGATGTATAGTTACTAGAAATAAAAAAAAATTATGTGAAATTGAAACTTTAAGCTGGGCTCACTTTACAAAAATTTTATGAGGTTCGGGGTCACTCTGACAATCTCGTTCCTTCTCTATGAGGTCAGTACTCTCACCCTTAACCTGTTGCTGTTGGATCCAAGTGGATTTGCCGTGGCTAAGTGGGGAAGTAAGCGCTCTAGTCCAGATGACGGTCACGTACTGGCTAAGTCCAATCCTCTTATCTAGGGATCTGCGGTTCTATTCGAATTGGTTTGGAAAACTTTTAAACCAAGTTATTCAAGTAATTAGCACAGTGGCACAGAGGAGTATAGAATAATCTGTGGCATTAGCATAATCCATCCATGCCAATAATGGTCGTGTCACGGCAAGTTTTGAAAACAAGCTGCCATATTAAACTAAAAATGCAATGTCAGAAGTGAATTTTATATTGTGATTCCAAAAACAGGTACAAGAGTTATCAAATACAAATTGTGGACTTCAACTCAATACAAAATTTTTAAAATGTATAAAATTATTCGTGTATTGTGTCACAATAAACTCAGATAAGCTAGGGATGTGCAATTCCACTAGCTTAAGTTCATTGACATTAGCTCCGGTAGCTCAGGGAGATTTATGATCCTAGGGCGTAGTATTCGCAGGACTGCTTTCAATGTTGACAAGTTATTTGGGCACCAGGATAATTTTTAAATATAAGATAAAAGAAAACTATATAAAAGTTAGTTGAATACACTATAATCAAATAAGCAAATTGAATTGAAACTACAATTGAATAATAAACTTACTATTTAACAATAATTCAAAAATGATGTTATATTGACTAAAAAATGAAAAAAAAAGGTAAAATGAAATTTTAAAATTGGCTAACTTTACATAAATTTTATGAGGTTCGGTGACACTCTTACAATCTCGTTCCTTCTATGATGTCGGTACTCTCACCCTTAATCTGTTGCTGATGATTGGATCCAGGTGGACTTGCCGTGGCATAGTGGGGAAGCTAGAGCTCTAGTCCAGATGACGGTCACGTACTGGCTAAGTCCAATCCTCTTATCTAGGGATCTGCAGGTGGTAAGCGTCCAGAGTTCTTCAGCAGATTATAGATCTTGCAGTCAGGTTACAGCAGCCTCGTCTCAGAAGAGTACATACAAAGAATTGTTTGTGTTAAGAGTGCCCCAAAATTTACAAATATATAGATGAACGTTGACGGCTAGTGTAGCCAAGATTAAAAAGTATAGATATTTTCCTGAAGGGAATGTACCAGCAAATCTGGTTTGGTAAAATCCTCTGTGAATTCTCACAGGGAGAGTAATTAACAAATGAAAACAAAACCTGGAACGTGTCAACCTTTAGTGACCCTACCCAGAATGAAGCAAATAAAATTATCCAAAATTTGCTTTCAAATGAACTGACTACAGTTCAGCCACTCGACAATTATTCTTAATAAAAAACTCTAATCGTTAATATTTAAAGATACTATAGTTCAGAAGGAACAAAAATAAATTAAACAAAAAAACCCATCATCTGACCTAAAATTCCAAAAATAACGGTTTCATAACCGGTTAAACAAGGATATATTACCACTCTAATTAGGTAAAAGAGAAAAATTATTTCATTAATATTTCAAAGACAGAGTGACAAGTTATAAAAATTCATATTGATTTATTGTACAAACTTGTTGCCAAAGAACAATAATCAATGAATTTACAAATATCAGGAAACAGGTTCCAGTCTTCTAATCGGCGTGCATGTGAGTTATTAAAATCTCTACAAAGTAACAAATTACTTAACCTAGTGCATAAATTACGATATTAGCAATTATCTATAGCTCACTATCATATATTATAACTATGAGATAAGAGAAGATAAGATAAAGATAAGATAAAGGAACTTAATTCCTAAGCAGCACGTGGTATTATAATCGCAATCCGATTCAAACAAAATGGAGGCAAGAAAAATCAAATTTATTGGTTTCAAAAACCTATATTTTCTATAATCTCCTGACTAGAGCACAGCTTCACAAATTTATAATGTAATATTGAAACAGTATTCTAATGTTCTGAATCGTATTCCTGATCACCATATAGGGTGACAAAAAAAATCTCACTGACCACGCCTAAATAATTTACCTAAAATCCAGGTAAATCCTGATTATATATGAAATATAATTACTTAATAATAACAACAAACCACTATGATCGTATTTCTGTACTAATAATGATAATCTCAAACAATAATGAAAGTGAATAAATTATATTTATCAAATAGGTAAAATAACTCACATCTGCACCGGCGTTCTTGCTTGAGGCCACCGTTTACTAGCCAATCAGTGTCCTCCAACGCAGTAGGTTATTTAAAAATTGAGAACTCGGCAACCAAAAATTAGGTTGGGTGTTGTACGGGGTGCATAATAGTCAACCTCATAGAACGACTTAAAAAGTACGTTACAAGACTACGTAATAGTAGTAAATAAGTAATTAATCTACGTTCAAATACTTACTAGGCCTCATAATATGATAAAGTGTATAAAAAACGAGAGACGAAATACCATAGACAATAATAATATTCCAGAGTGAGATTAAGGGTTAAAAAAAAATATATTTAGTTTTGTAATATCCTTAAGAACTGCTCCTAAAATTTACATGTGGAATATACTGTGTTCCATTTAAAATAATTAAGTTGGTGGTTACTTCTGGTACAACCAAAAGTGCAGCGGTCTTGAAAATGTTTTTATTGAAAAGATCAGAGATTACCTGATACCTAGTCAACCAAACTTAAAAAAAGACTTACCACTGTAACTGCCTATTCTTCTAAAGTATCAGTTGCGTGAAGAACTCCGTACAATTATATTGATTTATACAGAGTATCCCACCGGGAACTACTCGATCTATTATGGGAAAACTATAATTAAGAGAAATCTGAAAATTTGGCAACTTAGGAACGTCGATGGGAGTCATCCAGCTAAAATCTTTTCAAGACGGTGGCACTTTAAGTGGACTCTATATATTATCTCATTTTAAGATTTTACGCTGAATTCTAAACACATTCCATGTGTAATGTCAGAAACGGTTAAACCTAGTTATAGAATATTAGACATTACACATGAAATATGTTTAGAATTTAGCGTAGAATCTAAAAATGAAATAACGTATAGGGTATTTGAAAGAGATGTCGATAACAACTACTCCACGGACAATGTGCTTCGACTGGCATTGCATTACTCCGGCATTTCCATAGAAGTTGTCACATCTTTCGTCGAGACCAACCACCAGACATCGACCGGTTTCGCGCTTAGTATTCACTCGTCAGTGTGCCATAAGTAGTGGAATTGATGAACGATGTTGCGACATGCGACATGGGCATCGTGAATGTTAGTAGTGGGGCGAAACACACCCTAGTGCCCTCTTTGAGTGGGTAAAGATGCCCAAAGAGTGCCAAAGAGTGTCTGGAAAATATTTTAACCGAATCATAGACGTTGGTTATACCACGAATTTTATCACAGACGTTGGTATGCCACCAAATTTTCAGATTTCTGCTAATTCTGGTAATTGCAAATTTCTACAATTTTCCATACGCAAGCGATGGATTTTCTTGCGAGACACCCTGTATATATTGTATGTTTACTTTACACTTATACTTATAAGAGGGGTTCAGTTCTAGTGTTTAGTGTAAATAATTAATTAATTAATTAATTAATAAGTTAAAGGTTGCTTAAAATTATGTAAAAGTAAGTACTTCTCGAAGCTGCACAAGTAATTTGTAACACTCGTGTATTTTTTATAATTTCTGTAATATCATGTAGCTCTTAAACGGTTTATGTCATGGCAAATGTTTCCGTCATTTAGAGGTGCGGAACGCTGTGTAAAAAAACAGTAAAACTGTAATCCAATTTTTACTTGTCCGAATGTTAACATGCCTTTCAGGAACAGGTACATATGAAAACAAATGACCCTAGATCATTTTTAATTCCAGCGATGGTGAAGGGTGGATAACAGCCAGCACATCGTGTAAGATAGTCATAAATTTGGCCGGCGGTCATTAAACCATGAGATACTTTTAATTCGTGTAATCGGACTTGTTACAGTGGTTAACCACATTGTAAGTGCCGGTTAAATTCAATAGGGGTGGGACCAGCTGATTGATATCGTATTCACATCCAACCCCTTCAGTTAATTTTAATGCCCATGAACCATTCAGCGAAGTTAGTGGGTCGCACAGAGTTGCAATATTGAATTGCTTTATACAATGTGAGTGACTGCATACAAGTGCAAGTGCATACAAGGAATATTTTATTTACTTCAATGTGATATGTATTTCAGGGTAGTTTGTGTAATATAAATAAAATATGTCAAATTTAATGCGAACTTGCTATTTTGAATATTGGAAATGTTTAAAGAATGGATAGTAGGTATAGAGCTAGATGTTAGGGAGGCAATGGGGACGAAAATACTGAACCTCTACACATGGGTTATTTTTATACAGTGCGGTCGTAAATATTCCCCCCCCCCCCCAGCTAAGTTTCGAACCAGATAAGATAGAGACACCGGACTAAAACTGAATTAAATGGCATGAAGTATACTACTTTTTAGTTCAAAATTAAAACTGCAGTTTTCAAAGATGGCGCTAGTGGCGCCATCAACTTTAAAACTTTAAATAGCAAGGGTGGTCATGTGATACCTCATTTGAAAGGTTTTTTAATTCTCTATAAAACGGTGGCTTGATTTTTAAATTTCATTGACTAGTTCCGGAGTTATTAGCGTTTGAAAGTTATTTGATAAATATGGCGAATAATCCTTGTTTGATTATTTCTTTTATTTTCTCACGTATTATTTGTGGTTGGCTTAGTAATAAAATATTTATCCATTTAAAAATCTTTACTAATGACATTCTTGTGCGAAAATTAAATGAAAATGAGATAAAATAATTTATTCGCCATATTTATCATGTAACATTCAAACGCTAATAACTCCGGAACTAGTCAATGAAATTTAAAAATCAAGCCACCGTTTTATAGAGAATTAAAAAACCTTTCAAATGAGGTATCACATAACCACCCTTGCTATTTAAAGTTTTCAAGTTGATGGCGCCACTAGCGCCATCTTTGAAAACTGCAATTTTAATTTTGTACTAAAAAGTAGTATACTTCATGCCATTTAATTCAGTTTTAGTCCGGTGTCTCTATCTTATCTGGTTCGAAACTTAGCTGGGGGGGGGGGACTATTTACGACCGCACTGTATAAATAAACTTAACGTAAACTAGGTTTTCCAAGGCACATAGAGTAGGGGGTGAATTTGGTGAATGATTTTTAAAGGGAAAACGGAAACAATTTTTAACGTGTGCAGTAGGGGCGAGTAGGGCCAGTATTGTTTGGAGTTTTTTGTGATTTCGGCAATTTTGACATAACCCTATATCCAATTTTTTGGCTAGATACTGTAAAATGTTGAAATATTCAAGCACTTTTTTTAAATACATGCCACACAAAAATTAATTCGTATATTCGGGGACCAAGTTAAGAGACAGATGAAATAATTACCTACGTACAGGGTATTCGCGTATATTTTGATCCCCACCTACAGGAGTGTTTCGTAATGTTATTTAAAATTGATATAAAGTGGACTGTATTAGGCGATATCCCGATAAGTCGAAAACTCGAGGTACGACTTACCAAAATGCAGGCTTCATCAAGCTTCCATAAGGGCAAAAGATCAGCAGGACCAAGTACCCGATCACACAACTCACAAATTGGTATTTCAAATTTCTTAAGAACACTTATTTTATTAACAAGGCATTCAGCGGCGTATTGAGTTCTTGTCGACACTTTTTGAACTGTGTAGACTTGTGTCTTCTCTGCGCAAAGCGACCAATAAGAATTCTCGACTTACTGATTTGGAATAACTAGCGGGAAAAAATATTTAAAAGTATATTCGGTGACAACCCTAATAAGATACTATTACTATTCAATTATTAATCAATAATATTAATACTAAACTAAATAAACTAGATACTAACAAACAAAATTAGAGGTGAAACCTTAACAAGGAGTTATTAAGAAAGTTAGAAAAAAAGTTTAAATACAAAAAGTGCAAAAAAATACAAAGTGTTTGGTTTTACACGTATTATCTTTTGGCTAGGTCGAAAAAAAATTGCATGTCGTAAATTTGAGGAAATCAATTGAACATAATATTTTTAAATGGGACACTTTGTATAATTTTACTGACAGTTTTCGAAATCTTTAACATTTAATGTTTACAATAAATAATAAAAAAATATTAAAAAATTAAAACCTCCTTATAACTAAGGAGGTTACATCGAAAATCGTTAAATATTTTTTATTAATGTTGGTTTCTACTGTTAAATATTTTTAACTCTTTGTATTTTTTGTATTTTTTTTTTTGGTACTCGCAGTCGAATATTTCGAAAACTGTCAGTGCAAATAACAACAAAATATATACTTTTGAAATCAGGAAAAAATGTTTAGAAAAGCGTGTAAAATTATACAGGGTGTCCCATTTAAAAATATTATGTTCAATTGATTTTCCCAAGTTTATAATATGCAATTTTTTTTCGAACTATCTAAAAGATAATACGTGAAAAACCAAACAACTTTTGTATTTAAACTTTTTTCTAACTTTCTTAATAACCCCTGTAGGTAGGGGTCAAAATATACGCGAATACCCCGTACATCTACACAGTAAAAAAATCCGAATGATTTTAACACTGAATCCACACTCATCAGTGTGTATATAGTCCATACTTGGCAGTGTTAGACATATCGGTGTATTATTACATTACATAAAAGTAATTTAACACAGTAAATTTTACAAGATAATGTGTAATAGTTAATTATTCACCGTGTAATTATTCCGTATTTATGGCGGATTGATTCATTTTTAACACAGGGTTTTGTAAATTTTACTACAATTTATGAGTACTTCTACAAACTTGGCGGGTATATCGTTCGTGTAATATGAGTTCTAAAGGTTTAGTTATTATACTACCCAGTTCGTGTTAAAAATAACACTGCAGAAAATTACGATTACCATTTAGTAATTTTACCATTTGTCTTTTTTTACTGTGTATTTCATTATTTACAAATTATTCGTATTTGCTATTAATTCGTAATCTGTAACATAGAGATTATTAATATTGTATTCATCAACATAATGTGATACATATTACTATTTATCTGTATCAATTTCTTTTCATATAAAAATGTTTCTTGGCGTCCAATTGTTGGTTATAAAAAATTATAAAAAGTGTAAGTCAGATAAATGTCTTCATTACATATAAACAAAACTGTGTTGTTACAGCCAAGCGTGATGCTACCATAAAACTAACCGTTTGATTTAGAATGTCACATTTATTATACACAAACATATGTGTTTTTTGCACCAGCTAATGTACTTAATGACTATAAGTAACATATTTTTATTTAACAAATACTAGTTTTTTCTCTAGATTAATGAAAAACTTATATATTTATCATATCCAGATTCAGCATCTGTCTGATCAAAACGTAGTTTATTAATAATATATAAACAAGTTGATATACCACGACATCCACAGCTACGTGCTACGATATTTTCTACAACTTAAAGAAAATATCACATATCAACATGTGCTTTGTTTAAGGCAGTTTTTAAGTGTAGTTAAATAGTGTAGTTTTTAAGTGTTTTAATAATTGTAGTTTTTATAACAAGTGCTCCATTTGCAAGACATCTGCAGGACTAGTTATTTAAATTAACTGATCATAATTTTATCATGGACGGAGTATCATACGATTTTTGATAGAGCAACATGTATGTTGATTATTAATATTAACTTGTTTATGATAAATAATTGCCTAATGTTAGAAAAATAAATTATATTATATGTTTTATACCTTTTCATAATAACAAAATGTATTTACAAAATTAATATATAAAAATCTAAATAATCAGTTATAACTGCATTTAATGCAGTAAAAGTAATATGTTGTTCTGCAGACATAGAAATGGAAGAACACTCAATTAAAGAAGTTCCAAGGTCTATTAAAATTAAATTAAATGAAAATTAATTCCATTTCTATAATGATGAGCTTCTTGTTCAAGATAAATTCATCTGATGACATAAAAATCCAATGCGTCGTCCATAAGGAATAAAAAAAGTTGCATATCACATCTTAATATCGAAAGTGCTTAGAAAAAATCTATCTGAATTTTTGGACTCACCATTATCAATAATGCATAAGTTTAAAATTTGAAGTTTTTATCTTTTATAGTGGATATATTTTGCGCTTCATAAATTGGCAGTTTTTGTTTTTTATATATGCCTTGTTCTGAAATAAACGAAAAAGTTTTAATACCTCTAAAGAAAGGAAACACATGCGTTGATGGAAAGTTGAATGGAAATGATAGTTATGTCAAAAATATATAAAAATTACGGTTAGTAACAACTGCAAATAAATACCTTTATGAGTAATAAAGTTATGGTGGGCCGGAAATACTCCAAATATAGGTAACTATTCATTATCAGCATATTTCCGACGAAATGTTTGTGAAAATGCAAATGTTGTTTGCCTAATGTAAACAGAGCTCAAGAGGTAAAACAAAATTATTCACGTATAATTTCATTAATCTAATGGAGTACCATCTAGCCTCAACATTGAAGGACTAATGCTACTGGGACAAACTGCCTATTTATATTACGAAATATAAAATGTTTTCCTCGGAAATAAAGTAATTTTTTCCGCCTTAGGAAAATGAATATAATATGTTTAAGATTGGGGCGCTTTGCGATTCCAAGATTACTACATAGCAAAATAATTCACTATCATTACAATTATTAAAAGCACAGAACATTGTTTCAGAGAGAATAGTTTTGTCTGATGATTCTACTTTCTATTTTATATAATATCTAACTACATAAATTATTTAGTTGTCACGATTAAGTGGTATATTAACAATAAAACAATAATGAAAATAATCGAATGGATAATAATGGTCAAAATAACAATTAGTAACAATGTATTTTCAGAGATTTTTTCAGCCTCCTCTTCTCATAATGAACATATTCGAAAGACCTTCAACTTGAGTTGACCAAGTCTTACCAGAACGGAAGTCTTGCTATTAGAAACTTTCCTAATAACCAGTTGGGTCCTAAACACACTCAACAAAATGTTCCATGCATCATGTCAAGTTAAGTTTGGTTTAGCTGGTTTGGCACATTATTTGTTAATAAACAATTAGAGTACATATTTGAGTACATACAATGAATATATTTGTTCAAAAGATCTCTAGAAAAATACTGTTTTGAAAAAAGAAAGACGTATTCTACAAAAAGTACTCGTAATATCCTAGTAACCATCGTTGGCAAATTGTATTATTAGTCAGTAAAGTATTATTTGTCAGTATTTATTTTGTAATCCTTAATAATCCACATGGTTTCATAATTCCGAATATAAAGTTTAAATTTGCAACTTATTGTGTGTCCCATATTTATGGAACAAAATTCACATCTTTTTTTCAAGTTGATATTAAACAAATCTTTGAAATGGGCCAATTAGTATATAAAAATTGTTATTTTCTATTTTTTTGAGGCATGTTTTTTGACGGAGCTATAATATTACCGATATTTTTTTTAATTGGACGCTCCATATTCCATAATATAAATAGATAGGCCCTTCTATAGATGAGTTCAACGACATAAGGATACACCTACTTTTGCTTCCGATTTCTTCAAACTTTGTAGCCTAATTCTCTAGTCTACAAACTTGTGGTGAAATAAGTCGCATACTTCCTATTGACTACGAATTTTATCTTCGCATCCAATCATAATTAAAATTTCAGTTATCCGTTTTTCGGTTAATGGAGAACAATTTTTCAAAATAATTTATCAACGGAAGAATTGTAACTAAAACGACTAACATTATACGCAATGTCCTCTAATGAATTTTATATGTATATCGAGGTGTTTATTTTTGCCTGTTTTTTTTTTTTTAGGAAAAAAAGGTTAAAGTAGGATTGATTCCAATTTCCATGGGTTCCCCAGTTGCTTGGGGACTGAGGGTTTGACCTCCCTCGTCAGACTGGTCGTTTACTTCTTCTTCTACATATAAGCTTCACGAGTAGCAAAGGATTCAAGACCACGCACAGACGGTCTTGAGAAAAGCTTCCTCATGAGATTGCCAGTTTGCAACTCAGCTATTCCCTTATAGTCAGTGGCTAAGTGCTAGGCTCCTTGATCCCTAATTTTATTCTATAATAGCAGGATTTCAATTGGTTCACCTGATTTGATATTTATCATAATCTAGAGTAATTTTACTCTAAGATAAACCAATCATAATCTTAAAGTAATTTACTCTAAGGTTATGATAGGTTTACATGAACAGATTTGGTAACTGATATTAAATATCAAGTCAAGTGAATTAATTTCAATCCTGCTAGTAGTAAAATTTTGATTGTGACTACAAAATAGAAATTTGGCCATAATTACTAAATTACTTAAGGAGCTCCGTGCCCAAGCGGTTTAAGAGGTCAGGTTTTCAATCATTCTCCGCGGTTGACGACGGTTCAAATCTCACCATGGTCAACCCTTTCTAATTGCTCCAATATTAAATCTGTTTGCATAATGCTGGTAGCGTTCCTAATATGCAACTAGTACTGCATTATCACTGTATAAATGGCTAACAACCTACTGTACACTTTAATTAATAAGGTTTTCCAGGTTTACCTTATTCTCGTACTAAATGGTAGTTAAAGTTATAATATCGTATAAGTCGTTCCTGGGCGCACTCGTGGACCGGAAAATAGTAATATGCCGCTCCCTCCCCCATACAAGTATCTGACTTCCGGGCTCATCATTAAGATGAGAAGAGGGATAGAGATATTATTATTATTATTATAAATTGGACTATAGCACTTTGGCTATATTACAGACAATATTACTAGAATTAACATTAGTAAACAAACCATATAGCTGATTGAGAGATATTTGTTTACCAGTATTTAAAATTTACAAATTGATAAACTGAACTGAACACTAGGTACCTCTTGAAGGTCTTGTGCCATGACGGCATTGGAGAAAAGCATATAAAACTTTCTTTTGTATAAATAAATTTATTTACAGGGAATATTACGTTAGGACGTTTTTATTTGTCTCAAACGAAGTTACAAACAATACAGAGAACAGTGTCATGTTTGCTCTCAAGTGTTCCTGCTGAATAAAGTATAGTTGTTCGAAGTCAAACGGAGTTTCGTTGGGAAAGTTTTCAGCAATTAATTTTTCAGTCTGCGTGCACGGAAGTAAACTTTTCGGATTAAGAGCACTAAAGCCTAAAGCACGAATTGTATCCGTACTCTTACGGATGTAGTTTTTATTGAAAACTTTAGTAACCCCTGACTTGATGAATGTGACAACAACAATCAATGAAACACAAAAGTATTCTGCAAATAAACTTTGGCGGAGCTCAGTGCGAGTTTGCTTCAGAATTTGTGCTACTCTACTATTTTGTAATTTGCATTTAACAGGATATAAAGGAATAGTTGTCCATTATAAATTGTACAAATATTACAATATAAAAATGAAAAGCATACAAAAATAAATACCGGGATATCAAAAATTATCTTGGTCAAGGATGGTTGTGGAATGTAAAACGTGTGTCTTACTTTAAATTTTTGAATATGTTTTGTTGTGTCAGAATCTGTCAAGTCATTGTGCTGAAATTTTCTAATCCAGTTTTTGAATCATGCCTCTTACCACACAGCACAAAATTTTCATGATTGAAGCCTATTTTCGAACGGGTGCGCTAGTTAATGGAAATTGGCAATACAGTCAACGTTTGTGTTTGGACAATTTTCGAGAGCACTTCCCAAACGTGGCAATATTACCGGACAATTTTTATGCGTGCCTTACAAATTGTGTTGAAGTGTTTCGCGAAACTGGTTGTGTGACTGTGGAACATAAAAAAGGTGCTGGTAGACCAAGAGTTCGTACAGAAGAAGTTGTTAATGACGTTCGTCAACGTATGGAAGAGGAGCCTGCAAAACCTTTGAAACGTCTTTCCCAGGAAATTGGACTTTTTATGGAGCATGTCATAAGATTCTAAAGAAAGACTTGAACATGCATCCATATAAGATGTAAGCACATCAAGCTCTTCTGCCCGCAGACCACCCCAGACGCCTTGCTTACTGCCATTGGTTTGTCAATAATTTAATGATTGACGATCTTCTGGACTTAACTTTTTTTTCTGACGAAGCGTGGTTCCACCTTTCGGGATACATCAATTCTTAAAATATGCGAATGTGGAGCAATGATAACCCTCATGTTTTTACTGAATCGCCACTACATGCTCAAAAAATTGGTGTTTCGATGGCAGTTTCTCGCAGAAGAATAATTGGGCCAATTTTTTTTGATTTCACCGTCAACGCAGAAAGGTACAGGCCTACAACTTTTTGGCTGAATTTGTGCAACAGTTAAACGATGATGAACTTCGGTACGGTTATTTCCAGCATAAAGGTGCAACAGCACATACTACACGAGAAAATATTGCTTTCCTCCACGAGTTTTTTGATGACCGGCTGATAAGTTTGCATACAGAAGTTGAGTTTCCTCCGAGATCACCTTGTTTGACAATTATGGACTATTTTATATTTCCTTACTTAAAAAACAAGATTTTTGCAACTCCTGTAAATAATTTGCAAGAACTGCAACAAAGAATTATTCAGCAATGTGCAACCATAACACCAAAAATGCTGCAAAACGCTTTTCACAGCATGAGGAGGCGCGTCAACTTGTGCATCGAACAAAACGGGGGACATTTCCAACATTTTCCGACATTTTCCATAATTTGTAGTTCATTATTGTTTTACAACTGAAATAAATAGGTGAAAGTTGTAGGTTATTGATGATGTCAGTGTGACAGTGATATAATTATTTCAAATTTAAAGTAAGACATACGTTTTACATTCCACAACCACCCTTGACCAAGATAATTTTTGATATCCCGGTACCTACAAAATTTACAAAAGCTAAGCAACGTATTTGATGGTTAATACTTGGATGGGTAACCATCCAATCCAATAAGCAGTTCTACTGGCTTGTACATAATATATCGGTGAACCAAGAGAAGCTGTATAAACCTAGGCTATGTATAATACGTACCCTTCCTCCATTAGGATATAAAGCTAGATGTTCCTTGTCTACGAGACGGTATATAAGTAGAGGGAATTAACTGTTGTTTCGGTAAAAATTTCCAATTGAGGATTGTTCGTCTCCTATCGTTGGAGATAGGCATTAGATGAGGAAATATGCCGACGTTAATAGCAGATACAAAAAAATGAGGTATATTAATTTTAAGGATATTTATTTACTCTATTCTATATTAACTAATATCAAACGACTTTTATAGTTTATTTTAAGTAAGATTTCATGTACATAGTTATTATTTTTGATTTGTTACCACTACGTGTATTTAATGGAACAACTACATGGTCCTCAAAATAGGTACTAGGTATTAAGAGTCCATTCACTAATCCGAAATAAGCCCAAAATCGGCGTTCGTCTCGTGTCTAATTATAAAGAAACTATAGAAGAACTGCGACTTTTAGTAAAAAAATATTGAAAGATAAGAGTTTAATCTAAATCCCTATAGTAGTAATTTTTTGTAATTCTTTTTATTTTTAAAATTCCAGGTAACCAATCTCGTACTAAAATAGCGTATTTTCAAAAATTATTTTCTCTAAAATACATGTATTAAACAAAAATTTGCTACCATAGGGATCTAGTTTATCTTTTGATCTTTCCGGTGATATATAATTTATAACATTAAAACGAAATTTTGTTGCAATTATAAGACAAATCCGGTACCCTTGCAATGAGGGCTAACTTTGTTTCCATGTGCCCTTTTACTTCGGCTTTACGTGCACCTCCGAAATCTTAATAATTCGGTAGTGGAAATATGTAAGTCTTCACCCATCGGCTACTCAACCTTTCAACCCGACCCCGAATTCATGTCTGTCAAGTCTACAGTGAATAGATCGTTAATGAAAACTAGAGAGTTATCGTAAACTATTAACTTAAAATAGTGATATTTATAAGTAGGTAATAAGAGTTAAAGCGCAATATAGGAAAACCTGATAAAAACTAGTCTACCAATTGATATATTACCGAATTAATTGTTCCGTTTTACCAAATATATCCTACCTTCATTGCCTTCCAAAATGTGATATGCACCTAATTATAAAGGTACTTCCTTCCAAACCGTCAGGAGCGCAATTTTTTTACATTAAAATATCAGTATTGAGATAGTTTTTAGTGGTTTTATCCAGATCTGACACTTTTCTAATTATTGCTGTCGGTGCAGTAAAATATAATAACATTTGACAATGAATTGTCCATGAAACAGTTATTGTGGTAAGTATTTCTTTTTGTATGTGTGGAAGTATGTGATCTTTCAATTATTAGCGTAAAAAATTTTTAACGTAATGAGACTACATTTATCATTATAATTTTCTTATACGCACCCTTTAGAATCCAGACATTATCAACATTAAGTACTGTATTTGGACTATGAAATATTTACTCAAGTAGCATAGGATGACAAGTTGTGACCTCACGTGACTTCCGTCCCTTTGGGGGCCACTTTGGAGAATTTGAACAGAGTAATTCAGTGAAAATTTGATTAACCACTTAATTAAATTCTACTATTATTACTCCCATTATTCTAAGGGTGCACGACAGTTACCTGTGCGATTAGTATACAATGAGTTTAGATTTGAAAATACAAGCTCGTAAATTCATTAATTTCATTTCCACAATGATCACTGAGACAAAAAATATCAATATCCTTTTTATTTTGAAAAATTTATTTTACTTTTTATTAACAAATTAAATACTGTAACTGGCTAAGCATTGTTAAATTTATTATTATTATTAAATTAGTGCACAAATGAATGTGTAGGAATTTTTCAGACATAGTTTTGTGTTGTGTTTTGGAAATATAAAATTATGAAATGGGAAGCTATTAACTATGTAATTAAGTATAAGTTAGAAAGGGATATAGTGAAAATGAGTGGAAGTGTGAAAGACGAATAAAGTTTGTATATTCAAGATGGTAGGATAGAACATAGACAGGTAGTGGAGGAAAGGAGGTTGATATCATGAAAGGTAAAGAACCGATGGGGGTTGCTAAAAAAAAAGAAAAGAGTAGAGAGAAAAATAATAATTTTCAGAAAAGTTTTTTTCTGAAAGAAAGGCTCATAGAGAGATTTCTGAAAGAGGGCCCGCTAGTGACTATACCATTACATAGCTCACAGCACGCCTACCAAACGGGTAGATCTACGGAAACAGCATTGCACTCCGTGGTCTACAAAATAGAGAAAACGATTAGCCAGAAGGAGCTCGCTATCCGGACCTTCATGGACATAGCTGGGGCATTTTATAATACCTCCTACAATTCAATTCTAACAGCGGCTGAGGACCACGGACCATAGCGAATCCACCTACCATAGCTAGGTGATTTATTCCATGCTTTCAAACCGCTCGATTTCTACCTCTCTCAATGAAGTCACAGTTAGAGCGACTGTGGGCCGAGGGTGCCCGCAGGGGGGGTTCTTTCCCTCTTGCTATGGAGCCTTGTGCTCGATGGTCTTCTTCGCAGGCTTAATGAGGAAGGGATTATGACTCAAGCATACGCATACGACCTTACGGTCTTAATCGCAGGGAAATCTGCAAATACAGTTAGTGAGCTCACTCAAAGGGCCCTAAGAATCATAGAAGAATGGTGTATAGGACAAGGGCTGAGAGTTAAGCCCTTAATTCTGGACATGTAAGAGGCTCTTTGGAAAAATGTGGGGGCTTAATCCGAGAGCCACCTTATGGCTCTATACCTCGGTTATTAGACCCTCCTTTCTATACGCGTCAATTGTATGGTGGCCAGCCGTCCGGCGGGTTACCATCAAGCAACGGCTAAATCAACTACAACGCCTGGCGTGTGTAAGCACGACAGGAGCGATACGCACGGCTCCCACAGAGGCTCTGGAGGCTCTCCTGTCTCTCCCTAAACTGCATATAGTGGTTGAGGGGGAGGCAAGGAGGGCCTCTTATAGGGTCAAGCAGTAGGGGCGGTGGCTAAGTAAAAGCCACGATGGTGGACACACAAGTATTCTTGGGGAACTTGTGGGAGAAGACAGTCTACTGGATGCACCCAGTGACGGGATATCTCCCACTTATGTGTTTCTCAAACCTTACATAGTAGAGATACCGGACAGGGACGCTTGGCTCGAAAATCCTGATGCTCAGGTCTCGAATGGGCTCGTCTGGTTTACGGATGGGTCCAAGACAGACCAGGGCTCAGGGGCGGGAGTCCGGGGCGTGCGCCCAAGGGCAAGACTATCCTTCTCCTTGGGAAAGTATGAAAGTCTTTCAGGCGGAAGTGTTTGCTATCTCTGCATGTGTTCAGGAAAATCTCAAAAGGAGATATTCTAATCAGCATATCCAGATATGCACCGACAGTCAGGCGGCTTTACGTGCCTTGATCTACTACAGGATCACCTCCAGGGCGGTCCTAGAGTGTGTTAATGGTCTGACCCAATTGGGACAGAACAACCAGGTAAAATTGACCTGGGTACCGGGTCATCATAATATAACAGGAAATGAGGAGGCCGATGCACTGGCTAAGAGAGGCTCAAGTATACAGTTTACAGGGCCCGAACCAGTGCTGGGGCTTCCGCCTAGTTATGTAGCAAGGGCCTTGGTCGAACGCAACTCGATCAATACTTGCGCTAAGTCGTAACAGCATAAGGATTGTCACAGGACTGTTGACAGGTCACGGACATCTTAACAAGCACCTTAACACTATCGGTCTTAGTGACACTAGAAGGTGCAGGTTTTGCGGACACGATGACGAGGACTCCATTCACATCCTCTGTCGCTGTGCCTGCCTCATGGTCAAGAGACACAAACACCTGGGCGCAGCATTTCTTCTGCCTCAGGACATTAGGGAGCTTCCCCTACAACGGGTGTTGGCCTATGCGCACAGCACGGGTCTCTTCCAATAGCTCCCAACTAGCGGCAGGCACAATGGGTCGAAAGACCTGAGTGCTGCGGGTAACCGCGCCGCTTATCAACAACAACAACAACAACAACATAAATAATTAGAGATTTGTTAAACATATTAGATTGAAAGCTGCACCTAAATTATAGGAAGTATTTCAACACTGAATTTAGAAATTCCAGCTATTTAACAATTTTGATTAGAATAAAATGTTACCTTTTTATTATCTTAATTTCAAGTTGAATTTTTATTTAGTAAATTAAAAGGTAGAGTGAACTCACAACTGAAATAATAAGAGTTTGGATAAAAATTAAATATTTTTTTAAAAGTCAAAGTCAAAAAGTCTAATATATTTGTCAAATTGCATCTGACGTTTAGGCAAACATCAATAATATATATTGAAAAAGTGTAACGTACGGATTCATCAACGAGGCCTAACGTTAGTCCGACTAGCGAAGGTAACGCGAAAAATTTGCGCACATGTTGCGCGTGTTAAAATAAAAGGTGTAGTTGGAGGTGCAAAGTTGGTTAGTCCGACTAACGCCTTACGCCCCTTTCATGAATGCGGGTGTAAATTAAAAGTGAAGGACACTAAAAAAACGTCAAACGTCAACGTTTGCGTCATTTATAACAGACCTGCCGTCTACAGGTAAATATTGTAAAAAGGAATCTAGGTATTTTTGTTGAGTATAGAAATGAACATACCAAAAATTTGGCTCACAAATTTTGTACATTTAATTAAAAAAACTGTGCCGTCAGTATACCAATGCCATTGTGTGTTAGTTGGCAAGTACTACAAGGCGAATTGGATTTTATTCTTTACTTTAGCAACAAAATTAAAAAGGATGGGATTCTGAGTCTACTTTTTCTTGAAAAGAATATTGAAGATTCAGACCTCGTCAACTCGTATAATATTACTAAAGTCATCTTTCAACTTACCCATTAGTATACTTACACTACCCTAACAATAATAAACTCTGGATGCACTCAACCAGATGCACGAATTCTCGGCAATCTTATTGCAGGAGACATTCGAGTGTACATGTGGAAATTGCTGGAAGTAAGTTCAGTGTTTTATCAGTACAGTGTCTTTGTCGACTAAGTCCCTTCTTGTGTTCGTTCGAGCTGAAAATGGCCATCAGTGCCTCCGGTCATTCAAGACACTCTTGGTTCAACTCCGGATAACTTCTGAATTCCCCTTTCTGCGCCTCTAACAATTATTCCCTTCTGTGGAATTAGACAAATTGTTACTTTTTAATTCATCGGATCCCTTTGAAGGCCGTTCTTTTATTTCCGAATCTTAATAGCATTCTTTTAATTAATTCCCTCGAAATGTAATTTGACGGAAGCTTTCCTTTGCGCTTTTTTGTTTTATTTACGATGGGAGATATTATGGGCGATTTTTAGTAACGAAGTTATTTCACTTTGAGAGTTTAATTAAAACGAGATAATGCCTTTCCTATAATGGAATCTATATTAGGATGTACAGGGTGACCCATTCGTCTGGGATTCCTTTATTTCTCCACTATTACCAACTTTAGAAAAAAATATCTAATACAAAAGTTTTCAGAAATAATAAGGGCTACAATTCAAAATTAGTTACAGATATACAGGGTGTTCACATCCTTCCAAACCTATAAAAATTTTCTTATTTTAAATGGAACACCCTGTATATTATTAGCTGATTGGATTCCTCATGGCAAGTGCTTTCAGTCCATATAACATTTGTTATAACTAAACTTTATAGTTTCGAAGATATTTAATATTTTGTGTAAAAAATGACAAATGCAGACTTTGGTGAAAATAACAGTATCTTCCTTAGATTTTACATTTCGATAATAAATATTAGTATTCGTTTATTATAAGCCATGGCCAATATTTTGCTATATATAAATGTTTTATAAATTATACAGGGTGTTAATAATCTCGTAGCAAAATTGGAAAACTGTAAGAGCCAATATCTCGTTTATTTTAAATGGAACACCTTGTATATTTTTAATGGATCAGATTCAGAATTGAAAACTCTATCGATCTATATTAGTATGTTATCTACCTAAAGATAATAGTTTTCGAGTTATTTTGAAATTTAAAATATTTTACTCTTTGGTTACAAGTACACATAAATTATGAGCCTAGATGGTGGCTTGGAAAATAAAATTTATCAAGTGAATTTAAATCGTAATTAAAATCATGATTTAAATCAAACTCTTGTAATATATTTTTTTTTTATTCAAATAAATAACTAAGGTAACATGATATTTTTAAAAGTTATCAGTACAATGTAATAAAAATAAATTTTTGATTTTTTAATATAAATGCGATTTTGCTCAGCCCTTCTAAAGATTAACCTACGCTTAGACAATAACAGTCTCGTTCAATTTTATTTTATTTCATTTCAAACAGTCCACCCTGTTGCTGAATGCACAGTTCAAGTCTTGTTCAAAATGGAACTTGCACATTTCTTAGGATATCTGGTGTAATGTTTCGGAAGCAATGTCTAATTCTTCTTTTTATATCGTCCGCTGTCGGAGACATGCTGTATACTCTATCTTTGACGTATCCCCATAGAAAAAATCCAGACATGTAAGGTCTAGACAACGCGCAGGCCAATTTACTGGACCCCCTCGACCAATCCATCTATGTATTTGGAAAATGTCCGTTCAAAAAACTCCTTACATTAACGCTATAGTGCGCGGGGGCACCATCCTGCTGAAGCCATAGTCTTGGTAAGATATTTAAGGGAATGTCATCCAATAGATAGATATTCCAAAAGGTAATTTTGTAAAAAATCTAAATATGTCTCTCCTGTAAGTGGATTTTCAAAAAAATATGGAGCTATTATATGCTCTCCTAAAATTGCTCCCCAGCAATTTATAATCCATTAGCCTTGATTATTGACAACTCTCAAAAAATTTGGTTGTTCTGTTGAATAAAAATGAATATTGCATCGATTCACATTTCCATTTTTATGAAACGTTGCTTCGTCGCTGAACATTACAAAATTTAGAAATATTTCTTCATTGTTTATTATTTCCAACATCTGTTCGCAAAATTGTAGTCGTTTTTCAAAGTAATTTGGACATAGAGCTTGATGTAACTTAATCTTGTAGGGATGAAATTTGTTATCCTTTAAACACTTACTAACTTGTGTTTGACTAATGTCTAGGCTCATGATTTATGTTTACTTGTAACCAAAGAGTAAAATATTTTAAATTTCAAAATAACTCGAAAACTATTATCTTTAGGTATATAACATACTAATATGGATCGATAGAGTTTTCAATTCTGAATCTGATCCATTAAAAATATACAGGGTGTTCCATTTAAAATAAACGAGATATTGGCCCTTACACTTTTCAAACTTTGTTACGAGATTATTACCACCCTGTATAATTTATAAAACATTTATATACAGCAAAATATTCCCCATGGCTTATACTAAACGAATACCAATATTTATTATCGAAATGTAAAAACTAAGGAAGATACTATTATCTTCACCAAAGTCTGCATTTGTCATTTTTTACATAAAATATTAAATATCTTCGAAAGTATAAAGTTTAGCTATAACAAATGTTATATGGACTGAAAGCAGTTGCGATGAGGAATCCAATGAGCTAATAATATACAGGGTGTTCCATTTAAAATAAGAAATTTTTTATAGGTTTGGAAGGATGCGAACACCCTGTAAATCTGTAACTAATTTTAAATTATAGCCCTTATTATTTCTGAAAACTTTTGTATTAGATATTTTTTTCTAAAGTTGATAATAGTGGAGAAATAGAGGAATCCCAGACGAATGGGTCACCCTGTACAATACAGGATGCACTACGAAATCATATTAAAGATATATACACATATTGCAGACTTGGTTCTGAAGATTTATGAAAATAATTGCACAAAGTTTGTCTGTAAGTAAGAGTCTACAAATGCATAACCGCTGGCTCGCACCAAATTAAGGAAAACTGCTAAATCTTACCCAACCAGCAAATTTATTTTATAATTTAATGTTATATTACAAAACTAAATTACTTAAAAAAGGTTATGAATGCGCAGGACACAGAACAAAACCACACGAACTTTCGATCTCAAAATGTTAGCAATCCGTTCCAACTGAATCTAGTTCTGTGTGCATAAAACTGGTAGCATTCTTAATATGCAACTAGTACTGCAATATCAGTGTATATATAGCTAACAACCTATTGTACACTTTAAGCTTTCGAGGTTTCCCTTATTCTCATACTAAATGGCAGTTAAAGTTGGGCGCACTCGCTGCCTACAAAATAATAGGATACCGCTCCCTCTCCCACACAAGTTTCTGATTTCTGGGCTCATCATTACGCTGAGAATGAGGGATGGAGTTTATTATTATTATTATTACCCTACACACGGCAATCTAGAAGTCCGCAGTGTCTGGCCAAACGTCTGAGAACTAGAATGCTCTTCGTACCCTCCGTTCGATTCCAATATTTGTGCGTTGTTTAGCTTACTCTATTTTGCTGCAGCAGTCGACTCTCTGCGCGTCTGCGATGGCCGCTATGCAATTCTCCAAAGGAACTGCACCTTCACTGTCTCATAACAATATAAAATACAATGACGTACTACGTACTACTGACATAATTTGTGAGATTATGTGGTGGAAGTAATTTAAAAATATAAAACAAGGAGTTTGAGCTTATATTTTCCGAGGTTTATGATGGAAAATTTCAAAGAATATAAAGAATTTAGTTTTAGACTGCTGCAGCAGAATTTTATTTAATCTGGTTTTTCTCATATTACAACGGAAATTACAATTTCCTACTTCTATTACGTTTATGTATCTTGGTGGAAAATAAGGCTAAAATATAGTTTATATAACTCGTTATATGCTTAAAACATCATTTTTAACTACTAGATTTTTGTAAATTAAGGATACTTGCAATGTTTAATTTAAAATTCTTGTACTTGTTCAGTTTAAGGATCTAAGATGGTATCACAGATTAGATATCAATTAAATACCGGCCTTCTTGTTGGCAACTTTGATGTTCATTGTAATAAGTGCATTGTAACCATTTTCCCCTCTATAAAGTTTATTCCCTCACAGCGCCGATGACACGCCCACTTCATGCGATTTCAAACTATTGCTACAATTCGGCACCTGTGCAAAATGTTCTCAAAGAGATAATCATTCACATAGTGCGCCCCTACCTGAAAAAATCAAACCTTAACAATGGATTTAGGCTCTGTACATAATCTGATTTGTATCTACTCTGTGATGGTATGAAGCCGAAATAGAATTCGTTAGCACAATACTGTATTCAAAGTGTTATGTTAAGTTTAGGCTACATATCGAGCTTTTCTGAACCTTCTATGAACTATTGAGTAATAGTTTTTAGGTCCGGTTGTACAAGTACAGACTTATCCATAGTACTAGACTATAACTATACTATATAAACCATACTATACTAGGACCACAGTATAACCTTCGTAATTATAATATAAACTGTACTAAAATATATCATTCCTTATATAGGAATTAAGCCAAAATGTTAACTAAGAGATAAATTATATTAATGATATTATCAAATATTATGGTTCAATAAAATTTTGTATTTCATCGTTAACTATTATCCTAGGTATGCAAAGTAATAACCTTATTATTTTAAAGATATGTCCTAAACAACTACTTTGTGTACAACAGGCACCGACCAACATTGAATTACATTTATCTCTTAGTCAACCTTTTGACTTGATTCCTATATAAAGAAATATGTAAACAGTTAAATAAACCAATAAATAAAATTAAAAATACATATACTAAAAAAATCTACATTAGTATATTCGGGAATAATTATTCTTTATCCTGCTGCTTAAAACGTAGGTGGTGTACTAAAAACCAACTTGTGTTATACCGAATGCGATATTCAATCTTTGAAGGCATCATTCAAAAATTTTCCGTATCAAATGTCAGACTTGAAATGAGACATTATCAAATTTAAGATGGCAATAATTATGCAATTCTATTCCACGAATCACGTACTAAGTGTTTTCAGTAATATTGATTAGCGAACTTGTTATTGGGCTAGTAACGGTAACAAAACAGAGTCACTGTATTTTTCTGTAGATGTAATGTAATAAATATAGTAAAATTGCAACCCTCCAACCTATAGTCCTCATTATCAGCCCATTTTTGTGTTTCTAAGATAAAATTATCTAGCACCATCTGCGATGAAGCGATGGCGAGTGATATTGGCACATATGACAGAGTTTACGCCTCACGATTGTATCCCGTTCTGATTGAGTTTAACAAATTAATGCAGTGAGTTATGTCTTCCAGCAAACTATTAATGCAGCCATAATGCACTTCGGTCTAATTAAACTTAATAAACTCTGAATGCAACAATGCATTTAACCAATAGGCACTACATTCAACATCAATTTCACAATTGAGACGATAATGATATATACAAGTTATGGAGTTGTAATTGTATTGTCTTGGAACTGAGATCTATGTCTCATTCGGTAATTGTATTGAAGTTATTTTGTTACGTGTAACTATTATAACATTTGTAATTATTTGTTGTGAAACAATATTGGCAAGGATTGGATGGGTGTTTTCGTTTACAGGCGAAACTTCCAAACTACAAAGGAAGATTTAGTGAAACTAATGAGAAAGGTTAAGTTTTGTGCATGTGCTAGTGCTAATTTATTAAAAATTCTAGACAGATATAATATAATAATTAATTTTTCTAAAAATCAATGTTTATAACGCTTATATCAAAAAAAATTGTGCGAACTAATATAAGTCTTGCGCGAGTATAAGTTTTCTGAGAAAAGGTGAAGGTGTAATTGATAAGTTGAGCTGAAAAATGCTGAGCTTTGAAAAAAATATTAACATTCCGCTGGAGTAACTTGACATTCCGGGGAGTAACATCCCCAGAATGTCAAAATGTGTTTCTTTTAATATATTATTATTATTGCTTTATAATATAATACTTTGGTTTATAAGTTTATAATTAAAATAATATTGGATAGAGGAATATACGGAAAGCCACATATAATATTAAAATGTTAAAATTTCGATTAAATCATAGAAACCGATTCTGGAAGAGCGCAATTTGCGTCTATATTTACCTTGACTTGTCTGTACGGAATTTTATACAGGGAAGTTGCTATGAAATACTTACCAATGTTTACCAGGGATTCTGAATAATCACGAAAATTATAAAAAAGCGTATTGAATTACAAACGTGTTCAGTTTGTTAGATGAACTACCCGCATAGGTAACTTGTAACACAAATAAATAAATAAGTTCTTTTGGTATTTGTTAAAATTTATTCTTTCAATAATTTTTTCAACATTTTAACATTTTTCTATCATAAGAATATTATTCACTATTATAATACTCGTGCTATTCCCATGTGTAAAAAGAGTTTTACTGAGTGATTTACATCATACCTCGGTCCTAAACTTCTTAATGTGTTACTTAAAAATATAAAAGTAAGTATTTATAAGAAGTAGGTATGTTTTAAAAAGATAATATTACTCCTTCCGGTGTTCTAAAGATAAGTGAAACATTTGTACAACAGTAAAAATCTTTATTCAACACTTCAAACATAATACAACACTTCTTGTACAATATCTGAATAAATACACACCGAAAACACTTCGAAAATCGCAGTTATTTCACTCAAATATTGTTTATTTGCTCTTGATCGCTGCCTGATGAAGACTGACTTACTCCCCGACACGCCGCGGCCTTTATATAGGTGAACTAGGCTTCTAGATCCTTGTGGAAATTTCCATCGAATACTCACGAACCATACACATACCAGGGCAGTTCAGTAAATAATCGGCAGCCAAGTTATACGAGGGATATTTGATAAGTACCACTAGTGACATCCAGGAAATGTGGACAAAAGGGTCTATATCTCTTATTTGAAGACCTAGAGGGGGTTGTTTGCCCTTAGGGGATTGTCCTAGGCATCTCCAGGCGCGGTGTTGCCAAATTGACATTTTTTTGTTTTGTTATTTGTATTTATTTACTAAATATTAATATTAACTTTTATTTATATGATCTTTATAAACTTCTTAATTAAATCAATAAGGTAATTAATCTGTTTTCTATGTTTTAACTCCTAGTGATTTATACGCATCTGTCTCTCTTTTTACTTCAAATATAGCTGATTAATTTGTTATTTTTGTTTATATTTAGTAGATATTACTTGCTATATATTTTTTATTATTATTAATATAAGAATGAATCTCACAACACTAGTTTCCTTTGGTGACATTTATCCTTTGTAGATCATTAGTATTTTTTTAGTTGCACTTTTCATTGTAATCTGTGTTGTAATCAAATTTTTATACCTGAATAAACTTACTTATTTATTTATTTATTTATATCCCTTTTGTCAGTTTTGTGCCAGTATTCATATTGTTAAAAAATTTTGCCTTGAAGTTTCTTCATTTTTACATCTAATACTTATATCAAACATGTTAAATCTGTTAAACTGTGATCAACCAAAATAATATAACGAAATGTCAGCTATCAGCGAGTACATTAATATTAATACATAGAAATAAGCTATGCGCCATAGAAATATTTTAAGGCGTTTCAACATGGACAGAAAGGGGCAAACGAAGTTTTGCTTGAGTAAAGGCCATATAGGTTTAATTAATAAACAGGTAAATCCTTCTATAAAAGCAATTTGCACCAATCCAATTATGGTCAAATTCCTTTGAATATATACATGGGGTCATCATAAAATAAGAAATTGAAACGATTTATTTAAACTTTAATATGATCTACAAACAAGAATTGATTTAGTAAAATGTTATTACCAATGCGGTACAAATTACACTGCTGGATTACGAAGATTTCGTACGAAAATGTAACTGACCTACCGAGATCAGGAAGACCAAGGATTAGTGATGTTCAAGTACAGAAGATCTTCGGGAAAATCAAAACATAGCCAACACTAATCCGTTAGCAATCAGTAGTGTAAATTCGATATCAATACGATTGTAAATGCCATACATCATGGTTTGGAAAATTTTACGTAAAATCCTAAAAATGTATTCCTATAATCTTAAACTGCTGTTTGAATTAAATGATGCCGATTTTCCTATCAGGTATGATTTTTCTTTAGAAATATTGGCTTAGATATAAATTGAACCCGAATGGTTCTCTCGTATTTTAATGACAGATGAGTCCTATTTCTCTCAATATGGTGGAGTCAATATTTAAAACTGTCGAATGTGGTCAACAGATAATCCACATGAAATCGTTCAGGAAGGTCTTCATGACAAGAAAGTAACCGTTTAATGCGGTGTCAGATATAATTTTATCATTGGACTTTATCATACTTTTTTGAGGAGATACAGAATGGAGAGGCCGTATCTGTAATTGTTACTGCTGAACAATACCTTCATATGTTGCGAGATTATGCCATTCCACGTATACAAAACGAGCACGAAGGAACTGAAAACATGATTTTTATGCAGGATGGAGCACAACCGTATATCTACCGACCTGTTAAAGAATTTTTAACTGACGTTTTTCACAATCTTGTTATAAGCAGACATTTCGTAAATTCATGGCCTCTAAGATCTTCTGATCTTAACCCAGCGGATTATTGGCTATGGGTTTATTTAAAAAATTTGGTGTTTAGAACACGTTATTCCAGCAACACTGGAATAATTAAAAGACTATTAGGGAGCAAATTGCTGCAATTTAACCAGAAACGCTGAATAATGCTGTGTACAATTTGGAGAAAGGGTTGGTGATTGTACAGCAGCAAAATACATCAAACATTTACGTTAACCACTGTTGGACATAAGAAATCCCATTGTTTAAGCAATGTTTCACATCCTGTTATTAACTTAATTAGTTAAAAATACATAATAAGCTGAAATATATCCCTTACTTTATCATAACCTTGTATATATATTATTCAGTGTGGCTCGTCTTCATTGCAGTGCAGTGCATATATCAAATAAAAGATACTATGTTTTTTCTACTAGCATATTACATATTGACGCAACAACAGTAATGAATTTTATAAATTGCTTGCGAACTCCCAATCTTGACCTCCTTTTTCGCAGAGCCCGCAAGAATATTTAGACCGAGTGGAATGATAATTTTCAATGAAATATTCTTCATCATTGCCGCCCCACAATGATGATAAATCATCAGTAAAGTGTTCGTTCAGTGTTTTATAACATTTAATTTCCTTTCCTGACATATTTACGTTACACTGCAGCACCAGCTATCTAGATTCAATGTCAAGCGAATCTCTTAACGGTAATTATTAGGTATTCTATCTGGAAAGAGAAAAAGAAGTCAACAAACTGCAAAACTGCGAAATCCAATTTATTTTTCCGAAGTTACACAAAGGACAACTTTAGAGACGTGACAGCTCATTCGCCTTAAAAATATTTCAATCGCTCCAAAGGCTTCGTTACCTCTGTATATACGAATGAACTAACTCTGGATCTTGGACTACCCAAGGGCTTTTGAGGCCCCTTTCTAAGAAATTTCTAGTGTGATTGTGTTTAAATATTTGTGTTAGGAGAGGAATTCAACACATCTTTATTTTTTGTTGTGGTAATATGTTATTAGTGCTTTAACAATAAGTTCTAATAAGTTGACAGTATTTTTAGAGAATTTTACACAACACAATTTATACGTTTTATTTATTCAATAAAAAAGTACTTCTATGCGTATCTAAATAATATACAACTGAATCAAAGGTCTACGTTACTTTATCAGATTGTTATATTTTTCGTCTATGTCATGGGTAAGTACAGGATTTCCACTCTACAACCCTTTCAGTGGATTTCCCACTAATGGGCATGAAAGCTGAATTAATATTTTTTCCGACGGATGCGTGATACAATACAAGAAGAATATAGCGTCAAACCAGAAAGTTAAATGAAAATGCAAATTTTCAAAAGGTTGACACCTTGTAGAGACTCCGTATTTTTAGCCTTTCTATCCGATCTCTCGACTATCTCGACTATCTTAAGAGACACGCGGTCTGTCAGTCAGCAAAGTTGAGGATTTTGATGTCCATTAATATGTTAAAAAATATGCCTCTTTCCCTTTTGAATACGCCGAAAAAAATAGTAGTTTTTCATACGTTTCTTTTATGTCAAAGCCATTTTTAACCTAAATGCACTTAAGCCACTTAAATAATATGTTACCATACTCGTTGTGGCGTTTAAGTGAACAAAGAGATTTTAACTTTTTTATTTGATTACACTATCGTTCAGATAACACATAGAAATACATGTTTGAAAAAACTTTTTCTTCTGATTACAGTAGTAGTGATACATACGAATATAATAGTAGTGAGAAACACACAGCAGTGCGCTCTTTTGGTCTTTGCTACTATTTGTCTGACAATTATTCTCAAATTGACAACAGCGACCTCTATTGTCTTTAAGGAAGACAATCCTACTTATTTATTTGAAAGGCATGTCGAAAACAACTACTCCACAGGCAATGTGCCCCGACTGGAATTGAATTACTGCGGCATCCCCATAGGAGTTGCCACATCCTTTATCGAAGGGTAGAGGATTCTAGGCATATGGTATCTTAGTAGTGGTGAGAATTATAGAGATTGTTAATAGTTGTATACCCACTGCTAGCTATAAAGGCACTTGAGAAAAAGCGGGTCACTATCTGTCTGTCAATTTGACAATACTTGTCAGACGGTTAGTAGCAAAGACCAAAAGAGGGCACTATTGTGTGTTTCTTACCATTACTAACATACCAGATGCCCTTTAGGCAATCGTGTCGCAGCATCGTTCAGCAGCTGTTTTGCTCTCACTGATATAACACTAAGTTATACATTTTTTCGAAGAGTGCCGTGACAATATGATAGTAAATTAAGGGCTTCGCAAACCAGAGCGGTAAACGGTAGCGGTAGAGGTACCGGTAAAAACACGGTAGCGGGATATCGCTCTGTTAGTCAAACCAGAGCGGTTCCTTGGGCAGTCTTTTGGGTGGTATTGTTGTATTAACTAAATATTGTTAGGAGACAGTGAGTTGAATTCTTCTGATGAAGAAGATTTACTATTGATGGCGATAATAGAAGATAAAGTATGAGGTAGAAAAATGAATTACATTTAGCTTGTGTAAATAAAAAAATAAATCATATTAATAGAAAGAAGACGAGAAAATGGGTAATTGTAAAATTGTAAAAGCGTCATATGTTTTACATAATTTTAAGAAACAAAAAATGTGATGCCCAATATATTGAATTTCTAGAACTGCCTGACACTGAAATCGCAGCATTTACTTCTATGCGAAATTACCCCAGAAAAGCAGTACAAATGGCATTCCAAATAAGAGATGACTTTGTTAACTTTTATTTAGTATTTTATTTGTCTTCATTTAATGCTTATTCTATCTCTTGCCAGATTTTATCCTTTTTTCTAATATTCTTATATTCAGGGTGGCTTAAATCAAATAAAATATAGGATGTATTTTGACGAATTCAATTAATTTTTTGATTGGCATTTTTATGTACGGTACGCGGTACACGGCGGTCAACTGTGTCTACAGCGATACACAATTGTATCGCTGTAATACCGCAGCGTCTTCGCGGTATATCGCTGCCGGTTTGAACACGTACATTTACCGCCGTGTAAACACCGACCGCTGTACCTCTACCGCTACTGCGTACCTCTCTGGTTTGCGAAGGCCTATACGAAAAACATTTAGACGCATTAAACTATTTCAGATGAAGGAAAAATTCCTCAGTATTTTGGTTCCTCTGCAATTTAGGTAGATGAAATGCAACAGTTAGCTCGACCTAATGGGTAGTTTGTTTTCTAAAATGCTACTTATAAAATTCTATGTCACATGGTCTCTTAATTTTCAGTGGGTCTACATAGTAGTAGGTCCGGCACATTTCCATCTTGGTCCACAAAGTGAATCCTATTTTTCAAATTGCCAATAGCAATAACGAATCCACTCTAAAATACCGAAAGAGACACTAATCTTGCTTATAATTTTATTGGTAGTGTTATGCTATATTTATGCTAATTAACAAATTAACCATAAGTTTTTACAATATGTTTAAAGATCGAATTAAAGATAATAATATTATGTTCTCTTTAAAATAAAATTTTCATAGGATTTACTTAATAAAAGCTTTCTACTGTCTCCCTGTTTTTACACTATTAATAAATGTTTGTGCTGTATTAGTTTACAAACCTTATTAGCAATAGTAGCGGTATTTTAAATTATATTTTCCAGGTAAAACTTCAGCCTAGTGCCTTGCTCTTTTCTATCGTAGATGTTGTTACTTACGCACCTTAAGGGCGCTTATAGAGCGAACTGTAGTGTATATGCCATCATCTAGCCGCAATTAGTTGCCTTCTAGTCTGAGATCTGTACGACACTGAGAAGTTCTAAAGGATCGAAACAGTTGTTTGTCATTTAGTATAATTTATATAATTCATGTGATTACGACTAAAAATTTACAACTTGGTCCATTCAATTAATTCTCATATATTCTATTCTGTTCTATTCCCTTCCAATCCTTTCCATTCCATCGCAATCCAATCCAATCTAATCCATTCCGTATCATTTTATCGTATTTTATTCTATTCCTTTATATTATTTATCGTAGTATTGGATAATTCGCAACATAAAATTTTGGTTTATTATTGGTATTATCCGTTTCTTACTACTAGAAATTTATAAACCACCTAGCACAACACTCTTTCTAGATATATTTCCGTCATACTTCCTTTTTTTACAACACCGTGTCCGTGCAGTCCTTTTAGGGAGACAACTTGATCGAGGTCTTCTCTTAAGGTACTTATTCATTCTATTACTGTTAGCACCACAGTTTAGTTTCTTTTTGTATCGAAAATGTCGAAATAAATGTATTATATCCGTAAATATGGATATTGGATATAGTAATTCCATAAAAACCATACGCATCGGAGGGATAACATGCATGATTTTCCCCTCAATACTAAATCTTAACCAACCTA
Source organism: Pogonocherus hispidulus (assembly GCA_963924545.1). Classification (NCBI taxonomy): domain Eukaryota; kingdom Metazoa; phylum Arthropoda; class Insecta; order Coleoptera; family Cerambycidae; genus Pogonocherus; species Pogonocherus hispidulus. Next base: position 84,703,188 of record OZ004693.1, read on the forward strand.
ATTTATGCGAGCTCGTAAAAAATGTAATATCCCCAAAGTATGGATTATTGGAAGTAATGCATACTTGAAAAATACCATAGATTCTGGCTCGTAACTTTTTCGCACGCACAGACTGAAACCAAAAGCATTTTATAGGTTATAAATTATTCGGAATCTAATTCGTAGTCATCTTAGGGGCATAAAAAGATGATCGTAAAATGCGAGATAAATAAGAAGAGAACAAAGAGGAGAGGGTGTGTACAAACCTCGGACTTGATAACATCAAACGGCTCTCGGCAACTTCTGAAGCGCTTGATAATGGTGTCATTCGACGGCGTCTTGATTTAGGACTTTAGCAAAGATGACATAGTCGTTTGCGGACTGCGTCACACGGCTCTTTGATGTCTTGTGTTTAAGGAACTATTCAATATCTACAGATTGCCCAGACGTTCTATGTGGTAAACGCCTTGTACGGTTCTGAAATAATTGAGACATCAGAATGCAATACTGTAGGAGGGTATTTTCCAGAACTATTTCCGAGTAGTAATAAATTCCTACAGTAGTAATGCCTGCAATTATTTTATGCTTTAGTTTGAAGACATAATGGAAGGCGTAAAAATTGTAATATCAACGCTAATATGTTTCCACTTTATTTTAGAATAATTAGTTATTCATCTTAAAGTTGCTACAGATGTGGAGAGTCCGTAGTTACGTAAAGTGTCGTTCAAATACCTGTGTTTTCAGCAACAATTCTCGAATATCAGACTTAAGGGCCTTTTACGTGTTCAATTCAGTTATCAGTTCCCTACCCATGTCAGTTAAATGATAAAGAAATCTGATGTTTAAATATTGAACTGAACTATTTATCTAAGAATAATTGTTTTGAAAAAAACATTGATCACATTTAGATGTTCCAAGAAATATATAGAAAACACTCTACATAGTCTATTTCGGCTTATTAGGCCTTTTTCAATAAGTAAATGTCTATTACTAAATGTTTCCAAGCGCGTTTTCGTTATTTATTTGTTTACGAGCACCTACCCGCGATTGATCCTACCATCTGGTAAAGCCCGAGTTTTTAGTACCTTTTCTAAGAAGGGCGAAAGCGTAAAATCTATCTGATCATTCGTAGTACAAGGATTTATAATTAAAGATTTTTTAATTTCGAATTGCTCTAACATATCTAAACGCTTTCCTTTCTTTTCACGATGCGTACCTTTACATTTTTCTAATCTACAAAATGATTGTTTTTTATAAATTGCGACAAAAATCCTGAATTTTCGAGGCATTTTGGCTGTTGTTTATCAACAACAAAGAAAGGGTTAATAAATTAAAAAAATCTGGGGTATACTACATTAACTGCGCGGATTGTAATGCCGTGTATGTGGGTCAAACCTGTAGAAGTATTGAAACTAGAGTGAAAGAACATAAAAAATCCATATTAAATAACGCAAAAAATTCAGGATTTTCGACGCATTGTATAGAAAACAATCATTCTGTAGATTAGAAAAATGTAAAGGTACTGCATCGTGAAAAGAAAGGAAAGCACTTAGATCCGTTAGAGCAATTAGAAATTAAAAAATCTTTTATTATAAATCCTTTTACTACGAATGATCAGATAGATTTTACGCTTTCGCCCTTCTTAGAAAAGGTACTAAAAACTCGGGCTTTACCAGATAGTAGGATCAATCGTGGGTAGGTGCTCGTAAACAAATAAATAACGAAAACGCGCTTGGAAACGCGTAATAGTAATAGACATTTACTCTATTGACAAAGGCCTAATAAGCCGAAATACTAGTATATAGTGTTTTCTATATATTACTTGGAATATCTAAATGAGATCAATGTTTTTTTCAAAACAATTATTTTCACGATGTTTCATAAAGAACCATCCGCTTCGAGTATCCACTTTATTATATCTAAGAATATTTAATTTAAATGATCGTGCAAACAGACATGTCAAAACATCCTCCATTTCAGCATTACAGTTTATATTTACAGTGTGTATTTATATTGGTTTATACATATTTTGTTTATTGTCTGTCATTTTGTGTAAATTTCTGCGCAACCGAGTGAAAGTTACTTATGTTGCAAATAAACTTATTATTATTATTATTATTATTATTATTATTATTATTATTATTATTATTATTATTATTATTATTATTATTATTATTATTATGAACACGTATACTGACCACATTTGCTCTGAATGAAATATTTACTAAAGTATGATACTAAAGTTGCGAAGGTAAAACTATCATGGTTGTTCACTCATTCGCCTGTCTCTAACTATGCCACACTGATGAGAACTTACAAATTTGTAATCGATATATGCCTGGCCTTGGCGATTTGTATGGCTGTCTTGTTTAAAACATTGTGATTTTTAAAGCATGCTGTGTTCAGTAGCCAATATGGCAGTGTTTTATACTGTTCGCTTAATTTCCATCCTATTTGTAGACATAAAAGGAAATTTCAATTCCAGAGTGTCTCCTTTTAAATAAGGCATTTAACTAGAGGAAAACAAATAACACAATTCCAGTCACGTGCATTTTCCTATTTGCCTATTTCCTTATTACGATACCGGAGTTGACTAGATAAAATTTAGTGGTTGAACTAGGGGAAACTCCTGTAATTAACTCCAGCTCTAAACCAAAAGCTTAACAATCAACCATTAAAGTCAACTAAATACTTATTTCACAGGTTTTATGGAGTCATTGGTGGCGCTCAATTGGAATCGTTCTTCTACTTAACTGAAACCATTACATTCTTTATCTCGCAAGGAACTCATTTAAAATTATTTTTACTGTCGTTGCTTTATGCTCAGTGAAATCTCTGAAGTGTAATTTAATTCCTTAACTGTGAGTTTTTTCAATAGAGAGGTCAAATAGTGGTTATTTAATGAGGTCGACAGATTTACCTCATTCTACGTCCTAATAAAAGATGACATAATAATATATCGCCTTCTCCATTGTCTAAGGTGTAATAGACAGAAAAGTACTTGGAATAATAAAACTGCTCGATTTTTTATTTTAGAAAATTTTAATTGCCTATAAATTATTAATTATTAATTTTCTTAAATTCTGACAAACCACAAATTCTGTTCGCAAAAATTTTATTCATAATTGGATTCCAAGTAAATATATTAACTTTCTTTTGTATATTTCTGAAATAAATTGATCCGATGGATCTGAAATTAACACAGATACGTCATCTGCATGTAAAGTGAAATGTACCAAGGTCGATAGAGTCTATATTATTAATATCTAAAAGAAAAAGATCATGACCCAAAATGGATCCCTGTCGTCCTCTCATAGTTAAATTGAAGCAACCTATTTTCAAGAAATGTGATAATTCATCTCAGAGGAGACCTCCTAATGCCATAGTGGGATAATTCTGATATTAATGAATTGTAATTAATTCAGTCGAATGCCTTGCTTAGATCACAGAATATTCCCATAGGGTACTTCCTCGCATCGATACAATCAAATATCTATTTAATAAAATGTGAATAATGTTACACTCAATACACAATACTCAAAGATGTTTGATAATCCAAAAGGTACAGTAAAAGGCCGTTCATTTTCCAACAATTGTTAATAATGTTTTTCGAGTTTTTTCCGAGTTCTAGATCATTCTAAAAAACTACTTGTTCAAAGGATAAATTTACAAGATGAGTTAAGGACTAAAATACTGCATCAAAACTGTTTTATTAGAAGCTTGGAACGTCATCTGGGCCGAATCATGTTTAGTTTTAAACTTTGTAAACAATAAACTTGACATCTCAAGCGTAGTAACTGGTTTTTGAAAAAAATGCTGTTTTTATATTATTAGCATGACGGTTACTCAAATCATTCTCCACATACATTTGTTATAGCTCCATTTCTTCTAATGGAATAGTTTTGTCGCTATCTATATTTGCAAGAACACATAATGATCTAGATGTTAGTTCAGTTAGTTGTTCATACATCAATAACAAATGATTGATTCAATCTAATAAACGACTTCTGACTATGCTTCTATAGTCTGATTGCAGGGCTATAAAACCATCAGTATTTTTTAAAATTTGGTATTGTAAAACTACATGTAGAAAATCAATTCTAATTAAAAATTGTATGGACTTGTATTAAATTATAAAAAAGAAAGTGGGCCACATATTTGTTGACTAGGTTAGCTTCCTATAGTTTCAACCTATAAAGTAATCATCACGATGTATTACAACTTTCTTGAACTTAAAAAGCTGTAGCCCTCCAAAGTTAAGGAATACGCGACTAGTTAGATGAAACTCAATTCTGTACACAAACATCCATCCCGTCTTCATATGGTAAATACGCACTGTCAGCTTATAAATCATATTTAGCTGCTCGTAAATAAACTGACAGAAACGGAGCTCCGACCTAAAACATTTGATTCTCCTCGAAAGAAATACGTACGCAAAGTTGAGAGCGTGAGTGTGAAAGTAAATTCTATACGAAGTATTATTAAGATAAGGAAATTTTTATTCCATTTCCATTTCAGCACAAACTCACTCGAACACTTTACTAATCTTCTTGAGAACACTTTGTTTCCACGTTTACTTACTTCCAATTTAGTAGATACATATAAATAGGTGCTATTTACAACCAAAATCTGTAGAACTTGTAATGCTCTGTAACAAATCTATGTATCTAGACTTAGGTAGGTACGTAATATATTTGGATAATGTAGGAAATTTAAACTGAAATTCAAGGAAAATAGTGGTACTTAAGTAAATAATGTGTTATTATCTCCACCCCTCAATCTAATCGGAACAATTGGATTGGATTCCTGAAAGTCACCTGGGAGAGGGTGCGGCATATTATTTAATATTTTGGAGCTCTCTACAGTTGTCAACTTCCAGAAACAATTTATATAGAGTGCTCCGGTTTCTATTCTCTGCATGTAGATTGCGACAACCGAAAAAGTTACGAAGATGGCCATTTAATTTTCATGATTTGCGGCACTGATGCGTCCTCAAGTGTTTAATTTTATCAATCAAATAAAATGTTTTTTGCGGGATTTGAAAGAAAATAAAATTTTAATTTTTTTTATATTTGTAAAGATGCTGAATAGAAACACAAGTAGGTACTCTTAGCGCGCTCTCTTACGAGTCGACGTGACATCGGTGCGGTAACGCCGCGGCAATTGTCGAAATGATGCTGTGCCGCAATTTATTCTCACACGGGTCTGTATACGGTGATGATAGATACCCAACGGCTACAAAAAGATGTCGTCGATTTAAAAATTATAAGACGAAGAAAGAAAAAATATTGGATTCATCCTTATCTTGAAAGAAACATAAACTGCAGACTACATTAACTGCAGTAATTATAAAGGCACTCGTGCTTTTCGACTTCCAGTCCAGTACAAAATTTAGTTCACTCGACATGATTATTTTGGACACTTTTTCAATCACGTCGCGCGGTACTGGACGTTTGCCGACAGAAAATATGCCGATACGCGGTATCCTGCAAGCATACAAAGTCGAGACCGCGCCGTGTCTACCCGTGCGCGGTCGGCAATTTGAATACATGGAAGCGACATTGGCTCTGCATACCGAAAACATACTGAACCTATGTCGAGTCGACCCGTGAGAGAGGGGCCTTAAGGAACTTGTGGGAGGAGACAGTCTGCTTGACGCACCCAGCGACAGGATATCTCCCTCTTATTTGTTTCATAAACCTTTCACAGTAGAGATGCCGCACAGGGACGCCTGGCTCGAAAATCCTGATGCTCAGGTTCATCACAAATGGGCTCGTCTAGTTTACGAATGGATCCAAGACAGACTACAGCTCAGGGGCGGGAGTCAGAAGTGTACGTCCAAGGGCGAGACTATGCTTCTCCTTGTTAGGAAAGTATGCCACGGTCTTTCAGGCTGAAGTGTTTGCTATCTCTGCATGTGTTCAGAAAATCTAAGAAGGAGATATTCTAATCAGTATATCCAGATATGCACCGACAGTTAGGCGACTTTACATGCCTTGATCTCCTACAGGATCACCTCCAGTGCGGTCCTAGAGTATATTAATGGTCTGGCCCAATTGGGCAGAACAATAAAGTAAAATTGACCTGGATACTGGGTCATCAAAACATAACTGGAAATAAGGAGGCCGATGTACTGGCTAAAAGAGGCTCAAGTATACAGTTTACAGGGTCCAAACCAGTGCTCGGGCTTCCGCTGAGTTATGTAACAAGTTCTATTAAAAACTGGAGATCAGAGGAAGAATGATCGAACGAGACTGGGCTGCGACAAGCCAAGCTCATAATTGAATACAACTCAACTCGATCATAAGGATTGTCACAGGACTGTTAACAGGTCACGGACATCTTAACAAACATCTTAATACTATTGGCCTTAGTGACACTAGAAAGTGCAGGTTTTGCGGATACGATGACGAGGACTTCATTCACATCCTCTGTCGCTGTGCCTACCTCATGGTCAAGAGACACAAACTTTCTGGGTACAACGTTTCTCTTGCTCTAGGATTTTAAAGAGCTCCCACTAGAACTGGTGTTGGCCTATAAGTATAGCACAGGTCTCTTCCAATAGCTCTTAACTAGTGGTAGGCACAATGTGTTGAAAGCCCTGAGTGCTGCGGGTAACCGTGCTGCCTTCCAACAACAAGGCATGTAGTATTTATAGATTTTATAGTTGCAGTTTGTTTTTGTTTAAAATATCATTATATATTTTCTTCATATTCTAATTACAAAAGTAATTGATTATATATCAAAAAATAAAGTGTCCTGCTCATAATGTATATTTCAAGTAGAGCCTTTATTTATCTCTCGAAGCTCTTAAAAATTGTCCTAAAAGTAATATTGTGTAGTATTTATTATTTATTGCTACCAATTTTAAGTAGAATATAATTTTGCGGAAATCAAGATTTCATTCTTGTATTTCTCTTAAATAACATATCCGGTATTTATGACTTTGGAGATGGCCTGTAGCGTCTTTCAGAAACATGATTTCAGAATTTTCAGTATTAGAGAATGTAAAAGAATCCCATTTCATTAACAAGATCATTCAATGCTGCCTAACTTTGCAATACAGATATACACGGTGTTCTCTTTAAAATAAACAAAATAAAGCTCTTTGAAACTGATAAAATAACTAGATGCCCAAAAAGTTAATATAACATTTTAAAATTATTTTACCAGCACAAACACATACCAAAATTGAAATACTGTCCTCGTATTCCAAGAAAAATACTTCAGTGGGCTAACAGAAACTTTTAATATTCACTACCTAATAAAATCATATTTAAAAACTTCTCAAACCATGTTTTGCCATTCGAGTACTACTGTATTTCCAGTACATTTCAATAAATAATACAAAGCTGTGTGTATAACACAGATCTCTTATATATATTGGAGAAACTTTTATTTACACATGTTTTGGCAAACTTACAATAAACTCTGTCAGGGACCGAGACCCAGAGGTGTCATTCGAAGATTTACAACTTTGTCTGGAAAAAGGACAAACTTTTCTATCTTCGGCGGGTCACCCTCCCAAACTTTTCCGTTTCACTTCTTTCTTATCGTTAGCACGCAAAATGTCTCAATTCATCTTACAAGGGACGTTTATATGTATTGGAATGGAAGTGATTAGAACCTAATGCTATAAATCTAAGTTATTTCTTTTCGAGGAACACTGGAAATATGTTTCAGATAAATATAACGATACTTTGCTATGTAGAATCGGTGGAAATTTGCATATGTTTCAGGAAACGTTTTTTATTGTTCGAGAAGATATATCACCTTTAAATGACTCATGAATATTAAAACTTTAAACTTTAATGATCCTGTTACGCTATAAAAAGTGTTTTTCTACTGCTGTGTTGAAAACAAGGCGTCCAAGAAAGTTTAAAACACTGTTTCGAGGTGTTTATAAAGAATACCTATACGCATTGTAGCATTCTTAGTGCCATCAGTACGTAGTTGATATATAGGTGCATCATTCTTTTAAGTTAGGTGATATTATTGGTGATTTGGTCTTAAATTAAATGAATAAAACCCAGATATTACTGTTTGGCAAAAGTAAGGGTGTTATCATTATTAATAATATCATAAATATTTTAATTAACAATTTTAATCTTCATTTTATTGATTCGTGTAAAGATTTAGTATTTTTTGATAATCCAATGCGTTTTCGAAAGCCAAGTGTCAAATTTATTACGTAGAATCTATTGTAAACTGTGCTTAGGAATTTTAAGGAATTGAGGAATTATTTGAGAATTTTTTTTTCACCAACATTAAATTGAAATTGTGACTCTCTTTTATTCTATCATTAATGAGTATAAATCTCTGCATTGATTGCTTACTGTGATACAGTAGGTATATATCGGCCCGCCTTATTATTTGTGAACAAGGCAAGCCCAAGTAGCAGAATAGTTGCATTAGATTTTGCTTTGGTCTTAGAAACTATGTACTGACCATGTATCTCCCCTATATCGAGAGACTGTTAGTTTAAATTAGAGCAGAGGTTCTTTAATCATTTATGTACACTTGTACACAAAGTTGGTGTATTCCAGCAACCAGTGTTTGTCTACAATAAACTTATTAAGGTCGCTGTTCCCGATGTCTAAAAGTTCCCATTTCAGATAGTTTTTTGGTACAAAAATATCGCAAGCTCTAGATTTAATGTAAAAGCAATTGCATTGTAATATAATTTTAATATATAAACAAGTGTGTGATTTTGTGAGATTTTCGATAATAAAATATGAACTTTACATAATAATTAATTTTATATATTTGTCCACTAATATGACATTTTTAATGGTCAGTTTGAAATAAAATCTTTCGAGCAAACGTTTATAGAAAATTAGTTATAAATAAATAATTTTCTTTAAACTATTTGTGTCCTTAAAGAGTTTCTTAATGAAGAATTATTTTAAAGATTTTCTGTGACTGTACAAGTTTTTTTTTAGAAAGTTTGTTTTCCACGTATGTTATCTTTTTATTTACAATTATGTTTTATTACTGTTCTTGAAGAATAAACAAATTGCCTTTATTTTGGACAAGGACGACGCGTTTGAGAGATCTGATGTACATCAAATAGTAACTCGTCATAAAAGGCCTACTTATACACTGTCTCCCTAAACATCTACTTTTTCTATCGTTCTGCGGCCTTTAATTCTCACTCACAGGAACAATGACGCGACGCTTCCAACTTTTACCAGGTTTCTGAAATAATTTGTATAAAGTTGTAATCAGTCGTTTTGTAGACATAAGCTATTAATGTTTATAAAATGTTTGATGCTGTTATGTTTGTATTTTATCATGTTTTGTACACTAGCTATAGATTTGAAAAGTTAAGAGAGGAATATGTCGTTTTCAACCATTTTACTTGATCTCAAACCGTTTAGATTTTACAGGGTGTCAAAGTTGCAAAATTCAGCTGTCAATATTCACCGGTCAATATTTCAAACAGGTTGAAGGTAGGTATAGGACATTCTACATGAAATGTGTTTAGAATTATGCGTATAATTCAGAAATGAAATAATATACAGGGTCCTGCACCACAGCTCCCTTCTTTTGTAGCTCATGAACCGGTGCCTTTATAAATTTCGTTCAAATTTGACTGCAAACTATTCGTAGAGAGGCACATTTTGAAAGTATTTTCAAATATACAGGGTGCTCTAAAAACATGTACCATACTAAAGTTATGTTTTTTTTAATGGAACACCCTGTATATTTTTTCATTTTTGGATTCTACAGAAAATTCTAAACACATTTCATGTAGGATGTCCTATACCTATCTTCAACATTTTTTTGAAATATTGACAGGTGAATATTGACATTTTTGCAACTTTGACATTCTGTAAAATCTAAGCGGTTTGAGATCAAGCAAAACGGTTTCCACATTCCTATCTTAACTTTTCATAAGCTATCGCTTGGTACAAATTTCAAATTTATACAGGAATCAAAAATTTTAAAAATTTTCAGAAAATTTTAAATTTTTGGATAATTCTGAAATTAGTACCAAACGATAGCTTATGAAAAGTTAAGATAGGAATGTGCAAATCGTTTTGCTTGATCTCAAACCGCTTAGATTTTACAGGATGTCAAAGTTGCAAAAATGTCAATATTCACCTGTCAATATTTCAAAAACAGTTGAAGATAGGTATAGGACATCCTAAATGAAATGTGTTTAGAATTTCAGGTAGAATCCAAAAATGCAAAAATATATAGTGTGTTCCATTTAAAAAAACATAACTTTAGTATGGTACATGTTTTTAGAGCACCCTGTATATTTGAAAATATTTTCAAAATGTGCCTCTCTACGAATAGTTTGCAGTCAAATTTGAACGAAATTTATAAAGGCACCGGTTCATGAGCTACAAAAGAAAGGAGCTGTGGTGCAGGACCCTGTATAGGGTGTTCCACTTAAAATAACGTCGGTGAAGTCAATTTCCGGTATACTTGGAAGTGCTACGTGGGCGTCATTATTTTATTTGAGGAGGATATGCTCGAAAACCCGATATCCCAAATTTTCAAAATTCAAATCGAAGTAGACTCTGAAATATTCTAATGAGTGGTCACCGTGGGACACCCTGTATAAATATATATTATAAACTACAGCTTGCAAGTAACACAAATAATATTCAGTGTAAAACTCCACAACTACAGATAAAAATTATGACGTAACGCCGACGTACTCCACAATAATTTATCTGGTTATGGTAAAGCCTTGCAGGTCAGATTTAAATTATCGTCTAGGGTAGTCCGCAGTCAAGAAGTCCGCTAACCGGGAAATTATTGCAAAACACCAGTTTTATACATTTTCAACACTAGCCAGATACAAATATCATGAAATAGTGGAAAATAGGGTAAGACGACGATGTAAAGTAAAGCAATAGTTATTACAGACAAATAATGTACCGGGTGGCCAACTAAGAATGGACGCCGGCTGTATCTCAGAAACTACTTATCGAATAACTTTGGCAAAAAAATACTAATAAGTAAATCGGAGAAGAAAAATCGCTTCTCCGAAGTTCGTAGGATGACCGCTAGGGGCCTCAATTGCTATGACCAATCAGAAAATGGGATTTTTCTCAAAAATATGCCTTATATAATATATAAGTTAAGAGGTATTTTAAATAGTGGTATTGTAATCTTTGTAAAATTTTCAATCTTAATCCCTGCCATTTAAAATTTTTATGAAAACGCGCAATAACTGTTACGATGTCAGACAGCGCCCTCTAGTTGCCACGGTAAAATAAATTGAGGAACAGTATATATTGCAGATTATTCAGTAAGAAAAGCTCTTTTAAACGAGCCCTAGTTTGTTTAATTCTGTTAAACCAAACCGCAGTTATCCTTATTTGATTAAAATAAAGTTTAACCTTCCCCCACTACTTTACTTTTAAAGATAGAGCAAAGTGCGTTACAGAAAAAAAATTGCAAATTTTACCAATTGATTCAGCATAAAACTGTGCAACATTTTTCTACTTTAAGCCAACTACTTCATCTCTTACCGTTTCCGAGTTCCCAATAGTGGCCAAAATTAAATGTAACACCGTGTATAACGGATGATATTGTTTATATCCCTTAAGCGATCGAAGGATTTCGACGACAGCGTAAATATCCAAATAACAGGGAAAATCATGGCAACTTCTGGCAGTGCTCGGGATATAAATATGTGTTTTCAACTCTAACCGCTGCTTTGAAAGTCGCCTGACCTTCGACATGGGTTTACCGAGCTCTCGAGGAAATTCAGTAAGAAGGACGGAAAGGGACAGAATAAGGGACAGGATAAGTGGGCTGAGATTGTGGCAGGGACTGACTTACCAGAACAATAGTATGCCGGTTCGGTGGAGAATTGAAGTTATTGTTATGATTTAATTCTTGACCTTTTCCTTTTGAGACGTTTGTATTTTTATTTTTGTTGTGGTTCCGCCTCGATGTCGGTTACGAAATCCTGTCTTTGTTATGTTCTAGACATATTTCTCTTGGTATGCTGTATTCGAGAATAGGTTAGGCGATTACAATTTATTTCTAATGTATTTGTGACTTTCGAGGAAGGTTGCGCACACGTTATAAGGGATATAAAAAAATGAGACAACATTTGATAGGTACTAACATTTTTTGATAGTAGAGTGCAATATTTGGTGGAAAACTACGTCAGTGTTGATAATTTTTTTATTAGGCGAATGTGGAATGTATAAAATATGGTAAAAAATGTACAAAGATATCTATAAGAACTTCTTTGATGCGACAGGGGTGGGATATCGAAGATATAAGTATACTTTTTTGTGAAGAAATGGGTGGGACATCGGAATCTCGTATTATTTTAAACGTTAGTCAATAGCGTATAGATATATACGTATTTTTAGAAACGATGTCCCATGATAGCAGGTTGCACGCCACTGGCTATTCCCAACGAGCTGAAATTTTTTGTGAAAGTAAAGATTCATAGTAGCATCTACCAAATAAAATTTAAAAACAATTGGTTTATTATTGTCAGAGATATAAATAAAAAAATAAATTGTTTTCAACTTCAACACCATGTATCTCGGAAACGGTACAGATTTGGAAATAAGTTTGTATAGCAAAGTCCCATTATTTTTACTGGTTCTACATGTTCCAGAATTTTTTCAGCATAAAATTGGGACACTCTTTATATAAAATAAGTTTATATTTTGTTGTCGAAAATCTCCCAAAATCCCGCCCTTGTTTACATAATAAAATTACATTTTAGGGGAATTTAAATGTTAAAAACATTTTACTCCAACTTTAGACTTTTGATTTATTAGTACTGCTTTTACGTTAAATAAAAAATGTATGATATAATATGTTCGTACCAAAAGAACGATCCGAAATGGGAACTTTTAGGCGCCGGGAATGGCCACTTTAAGCTACTATAAATAATGCAAAGCTAGTGAAATAATAAATCTACATCTAATGGAAGTACTTTAACACTATTTTCTGCTACACTGTTTGACGGAACCAATATATAATTTCTGCTTGTAACCACTTGTTTTGTTTATATTTAATTTCAACTAGATAATTCAAAACACAATCGGTTTAACAATATCTGTCTGATAACAATTAATTTTGAATAGCAACAACGGCCTCTTCATTTAGGATTGCGATGTTGATTTGAAATAACAGCCCTTTCCCCAGAACCAAGCAATTTGTAATCTAAACATTTCCTAGTGTTTCACTTATTTACTTTAGGCCTAAGGATAACATATTGAAAATCAGCAGTTATCTTAATGTTTAGTTTGGCATTGTTAGTGTTGACTTATCTACAAACTAGAGATCCCTTAAGCAGAATAGGAACAATTCTCGTTATAGCAATCAATTTTTTAATTATATTATGGGGTCATGAAACAATGTAAATCAGAAGGTGATCCATAATAAATTGTCATTCCCATTTAGTGAGCTTTAGATAAAACCAAATTGGAATCGTTATAGATGGCAACCAATGACCTATATAAGGTGTAGCACATTATAAACAATAAAAATATAAAATAAATTCAAATTCAATTTCCAGGATAAAAATAATTTACAGGTTCTATCCAGTTCAAATGACTAAACCAGTGATTTCCAAACGGGGCGCCCGGGGAGCCGCGTATTATTATTATTATTATTTCATTTCTTTTTTTTATTTTTTTTTGTCGTGGTTACCAGTAGCGATTCCCCACGTCTGTGGGGTAAATAACTACTGATTTCGTGAATCGTGAGCCTGTGTAGCCGTAGTGAACCCAGAACGACCGCCTTTTGCAAGCTTCCGGCTAGAAGATCTGCCGAATTTCGGCATGCCGGTATGATCTTCAGTTCCGAAAACAGTGTATATCTTGCTCCACCAAAGGCTTCTATAATCAGTACCACAAGCTTGCCAGTATAATCTGAATAGAGTTGCGAAATTCAAAGAGAAGGTCTCGATAATTCGTCCGTTTCTCCTCCTCTTTGAAGATAATGTTGGTCTTAGCGGGAGCCGAGAACTCGATAACAAACATTGTCTTGAGCTGCCGGTCGAGGAGGACTACATCAGGCTTATTGGCTCGAATCTACCTGCGAGTCAACAACGGATTCAATATCCCCCGGAACGTAAGGCAGCACTGGTGTTTCGTCTATCTCGTACGAGTGCCATATAAAGTAGTAAAGCACTCGTAAAACCGCGTTATGTCTATGCCTCTATGCCGAAATTGTATATGCGGGACAAGCGGAGAGCGGATGCATAATTGTCTCCGGGGCCCTATGGCAGGCCCTGCAGTTGACATCAGGGACCTCCATACCCATGACACGTCTTCAATAGAGGAGGGTGATAAATACACCATCCTGGCACGCCATTATGAATCCCTCGGTTTCCGACTTAAGCCCCATTCACCTTAAAAAAGCAAGGGTCAGCCTTTCGGATAAGCCATGGTTTTTACGGCTCTTATAGAAGACACCGTGCAATGTCTTATCCTTATGCAGATGCAGAAGATTAGATTTAATACAACTCATGATGACAGGTTGTAAAATGATGGTCAGCATGTTTATCATTAGAGCAATACCTTGCAGGTCATTTTAATTAATAATAATCGACTTCTTCAGATGAAAGTTTAGTTACAAACTATAGAAACAAATTCGAAATTAAGCGGAATAAATAGCTACTAGAATTGGAATTAATCTTTGCGAAAATTCATAAGGAAACATTGGTATTTACTTGATACTTGATACCATTATAAATAATAGAACAATGAAAACCTCAATACAATAAAATTTATATTCAATACAAAATATGTTTTGTTAATAGGCAATTTACGGATTGCTTTCCGTTTCTACTTTCGCATGTGAAATTCTATTATAACTTGGAGATTGCTTCTGCATATTAACAGTTGTTAATATACATAATAATATAATAGTCATCAGAACTAGTTTTCTGGTATTTGGTTTGCTATTTCATTTATTCCAAATACTTTAAAACTTTTCATCAATTCATACCGTTTTGTTTCAATCAATAATTGCATTTACTTAGTAAATGTGAAATATTTGTAATGATTAAAACCTTTTGATCTATTTTCTGTCGTCCTCGGTTATATATAATTCCAGTAAATAAATAAATTATACGCACAAGTAGCAGCGACCAACCAGCAACCGCAGTCGGTATCTATTTGATACCAACAAAGACCATCAATAGTAATCAGTGGCCTGTACTTATAGTCTCAACGCATTCCCCCTTTCCGGTCATGGTAATTAATTACTAAACAATGTGTGTATGTGTGTCAGGTCTCTATAGTCCTGGAACTAGGAAGGATATACTTGTCTCAGCAAGTGCAAAGGTGCAGTAGGAAATAATGTATCCAAATAGAAGATATGGTATTGGATGTTTATACATGCTTTACGCTATACGCTGGAAAATATATTTTTTATCCTACACTGTCATAAAATCATATTTATTTACAACCATATACGTAATAAAGTTATTACTGACTTTTTAGAAGTTTGAAAATTAGTCATTACTAACTGTTGCTACACTCCAGGTCGAGAAGTGATCACTTTCCACCCAAGGGTGGAAAGTAAAACATCTGAAAGATACTGTTTGTATTCTGTTTGTATTTTGAGTGACGTTAATTTTGACAAGGCATCAGTCATCAGAAAGACCCTTATATTTTTATTTATTTATACAGAATCAGTTTACAATAACAATAATTTTGGATTTTAGTTTTTTAGCAAATCCCAAAAGAATAATCAACTGTTGTCAGTGTGACAGTCAACAATTTATGCCCCCTTTATTAAATAATAATGTCAGCGTCATAGAAACGGATTTTCACTGTCTTCTAAATTGAAAAGTAGTATGAAAAAATATGAATGAATAAATGAAGATTTTTTTAGAGATGGTTGTGAAGAAAATCGTATACATACCTCGGCGGCCGGTTTCATTCCTGTCTCGCGCTATAGCTTACCTCGGTGCTACGCACCTCGGTTATCTAAACAGCGCTCGACAGTAATGAAACATTTTCCGCCTCAGTATGTAATATACTATTTGGTGAGCCTTTAGCGGCGCGAAAGTAGGCATTTTCACGGCTAGGCGCGAATTTTTTTTAACTTTTCTGTCAATAGGTGGCGCCTCCTTTATCTGTCATCGTAGCGTCATTTAATTCCGCATTATAAAGTAATTTTAAGTGAACACATCATTATTGTTACCATTAATTATTAAACAATGGACGAGACAAGTATCCCGGAGACATTTCAAGCTTCAGAAAGAAAGTGATGAAAGCATGGAAGAAACTGTATGGAAACTTCACTTGTCAGAGAACCTCCAGAAGTGACATATCATCAAAAATATCATGATTTAATTTCAACAACAGTTAGAACAAGCCCGGTTATTGAGTTAATATTTCAAAGAACTAATTTTTTTGTAAATGATTTATTGTTATAAAAAACTTTTGAAGTTTATGATTTTTTTCTTATGTAGGATAAAAAATGTTGTGTGCACCAAGGCGGGAAAGTGGTTTTCCGGACTTCCAGAAGTGGCCAGGCTCGGCTTCGCCTCACCTGTCGATTTCTTCTGTCAGCCCGGAAAACGTTCACTTTCCCGCCTAGGTACACAAAGTACTATTACTCTAAAAGTGGAAGTAATTGTAAAGTACTTTTTGTGATATAATCACCTGCATTGGCGACTTTATTCTATTTACTGGGTTTAGCTTAAATCAAATACCTTTCCGGTAGTAATAGGAAGCAAGCCTAGAAAGTAGTTCTAGGCTTGCCAGTGGTAGTAGTCGAGTAGTTGTTCTAGTAGGCTTCTTTTTTCTTAATTCTACCGTTCCACTATCCACTCCATTCCTTCAACCTTCGAATCTAAGAACTTTCTAATAAATATCAGGATATCGGTACATGTTAAGTTATCCATTTCATCTCTTTTCAGCTCCTCCATATCAAAGACATCTGACCTTAGTCTTATTTTCCCAGAAAGGAAAAATATATTTCCCCGTCATCAGTACATTCTGGACCAGTCGCACCCTCCTCTATATCTTGTTATGGTTGGGCATATTAAAGCTACATGGTTCAGTTAGGACTCTTACAGATTGGAGCCCTCATACTCCGGTTTAGTAGCCAGGTCATCCTAGTTATATTAACCCTCTTTAGGAACGTACAAATTCCTCCAGATTAATTTTCTTTCAATGTCTTCAAACCACTAACAACGTCCCTTGTAGAAATATAGGAAATGCTCTGAATATGTGATTTTCATGAATAACGAATTGAGACAAAACTGCATATTTCCAATAATTAGAATAAATGCCTTATATCCTGCCATTGTGTAACCAAAAACATTAGGGTAATGTGCTGAGATATATTCAATTGTATCGTCGAAATTGGCGGTATCCAACTTTAAACGAAATATCGCTGGGGTTTGCTTTCCAAAATATGATTTATCTGATTGTGATATTTTGCATAAACCATATTGCAACTAGAATTTTGTACAGATTTAGATGGAATAGAGAAAGAGAAAATTTTGGGTGTGGAGAAAACCTGATGAAGATTTGCACTAATTTGTAGATCGTCAAATTAGATACACTACGATATGGTTCCACTTCATATTAATAACTACTGTTAAATATACTCGACCTCGTTTAAATTTAAAAGCTACAAGTTCATTGTTCTTTTTTGATTCTGACTCTGATTAATATTGGTATGTGTGGTAGTGCGAAATACGTTTTTTTTTTTGTTTTCAATTTATATTTGGACTCAATCGTTAACTGAATTATTTAATTAATAGATTCAGTCAGATCTATATAACATTTTAACAGTAAATGGAGGCAAGTGCAAAAATAATCCACTTGTAATCATCATAAAGGTCCGGAATCCAAAGGTTAGCAAATAGTATGACAATCCCTTGTACTATTACTACCATTAGAATATGCACCTATCATGTGATTTAAAATTAATCGTGATTGTTTGGCACTGAATTATAATAATATTACAGTAACTGTTAAGTGCTTTATATCTGACGTGATTAAATAATTGTGTATATATAATCAATTTTGCAATTTATCTTTCAACGACACAATAATGATAATAATATTATCTTTAGTATAAACAAATTAGTAAAGTACACATTATTTTAGTAGAATAAAATATGCAACAAACAAAACTGTAATCAAATGGGTTATTTCATACTTTCATTGATATTTAATCCCTTTGTTTATTTAAAACAGATTTATCCATTTATTTGAAGGAGATGGCGAAAACAACTACTCCACGGGCAATGTGCCCCGACTGCCAATGTAATACTTCGGCATCTCCATAGGAACCGCAACATCTTTCGTCGGAACCAACCACCAGACACTGATCGGTTTCGCGTTTATTATGCGCTCTTCAGAGCGCCATAGGTAGTGGAATCGATGAACGATGTTGCGACAGGATTATTTAAGGGGCATCGTGAATGTTAGTAGTGGTGAGAAACACACGGTAGTGCCCTCTTTGGGTCTTTGCTACAATCTATCTGACAATTATAACAACCTGCTTTTCAGGCGCCATTATAGCAGCGACCTCTACTGTATTTGAGGAAGGCAATCCTACTTATTTATTTGACGGAGATGTCGAAAACAACTACACCACGGGAAATGTGCCCCGACAATGTATGCCAAGTAATGCAATGCCAGTCGGGCCACATTGGCCGTGGAGTAGTAGTCTTGGGCATCTCCTTCAAATATATATGTAGGATTGTCTTCCTCAAATACAATATAAGTCACTGCTATAATGGCGAGTGCGGAAAAGCAGCTTTGCATTAAGAACTATGGAACTAACATACAGATATATAAAGAGTTCACTTATATATCAAACAGTTTATACATATTCTAAAGCAGAATCAGAGCTTGATATCATGTTTTGTAATATATATGATATAAAAATAGTTTTAGCAAAACTATGTCAGGCAAATATAGCTATTATCCATACATAATGTTTTTTTACCCATTTTAGTGAAGCTATGATGTTAGGGAGTTTACTTAAAATTTTCTCTAAGCAACCACTTATTATGAACCAAATAAAATTATGATACTTCAAAGGAAGATTAAGGTCATATTAATGTCAATGTCTTGCATGTCAATGCTGTTAAGATAGTGATGCAATTTGAATATTGTGAAATTTTATTTTAATGATTGGTTTAAAATTTACAATAAATCTTTTTTATTTTAAGGCGGCGACAGTATGAAATAAAATATCATACCATTCACACCCGGCAGGTGTTTACAGTACCCGTTCACACTTTCCGTAAAAAACTCATACTGTAATACCTCACCTACTGTACTTGTAATGTAATAGTATTTTACGTTACCAGTCCGGTGGATAAGTTCCAGAGACGGCTTTAGTTATTACACCTTTCGTACTGAATCTTCGTTTTCGGTCTGTGTAAAGGCTGTAACCTAAAGAGTACAGGTTGTTATTTACAAAGGTGATATTTTATTTCTCAAAATTTTATCTTATTTCGGACTACCCTCATATACACATTATTTCAGTTCCTTTTACAGGAAAATGCATTTAATTTTTTTACTTGTTTCAGTGGCAGCTTTCAAACAAGATAGATTACGTGCAATTCTCGTAGTCTAAGATAATTTTGCTCAAACTTAAGTGCACTGTTTTTTCCCGCAAATGCTTTAGATATGATGAAGTAAACCTATTTATTTTTATTGCTTCGGTCTTGCACTTTAAGAAATGAAACTCTCGAAACCGTTTTCCGTCGAAGTTTTAAATTAAATAATTTAGTATTTTAGAAAAAATATGTTTAAGATACCACCGTTGCTGTTAATCATAATCTATCATCCTCTGACGTTTTCATATTCTTACAAGGAATATCCATAAAATTATTAAACTTCCCCTTTCTAGAACCAAATGATTACTGCCGTTTCAGATGTTCTTACGTGACATAAAACTGACGTGAAGTATATGACAGAATACAGTAGTATTGAATGAGTTTTCTGATTCTGAATGTAATTCAGTTTATTCAATTAACTCCGGCATCTTGAAATAACTGGATGCGAGTAAGTCAGTTTAGGAAGGATATGTTATCACAGGATATCAGAAACAGAATTCTACCACTAGATTAAATAACAGCAGAGTTCGCTTAGGGTCTTGCTATATTGCTCAAATATCAAAACGCAAGAATATAGATTCTCTATCCAGTCTAGCTAAGGAGGATGATATTTCTGAATGTCTCAGACGAGACCGGTGCTTAGCATATCTTTGAGTATTGCCAAAGTATTTATTCTTTTGGCTTAAGCTGAAGGGAAAATCCTCCAGTATTGACCATAAATACTAAAACTAGTTCATTCGAAGACGTTTATAATGAACCCTTCGAAAGCGGAAGTAAAATACTTTTAGAGTTAAATAGGTTACATTTGCAAACTTTGATTGGCACTGATACTAGGCACTGTCGTTTAAAATAATATATCAACTCCTAGCAGAATCATATACTCCACATATACTGGGTCCGGCAACAGGATTGAACTGTTTTGGAAAGCTTGTCATGGAAAAACAAATGAAGTCATGTTTGTCAAAGTGCGATTTCCTGGTTCTGTCAGTTTGGAAATTAAGTGTATTGTGGCTAATTGATAAATGAACCAACGCGTTTTTGCCGTAAAGTGTTTTATTACTATACAATCTGTAGTACAGACACGAAGTGAATTCCATGTGCCACACCCCGGATGCATTAAAATAAGAAACACGATCTGAAAATGGGTAAAATGTTTTGAAGAAGCAGGCAGCATCGTATCAAAATTTCTTGGTAGCACTCGTACAATTCGTACTCCAGAAAATATTGAAAGGACCAGGTAATCAGTTTAGCGAAGTCTATTGCGTTCTGTCGTCAGGCACGCGATTGCTTTGATTATTTCGGATGGAAGACAAGACGCATTTTGTGTGAAGACTTACACTACCAAATGTTCTCAATGGGCTTACCATGTCGGACGAAGTTCATTTTCATTTAACTGAATATGTTAACAAACAGAATTTTCCTTATTGGGCACATGACAATCCAAGGGAGCTGCATGAACGACCTCCACTTCAAAAAGTGACAGTATGGTGTAGAGTATCCGCTTTTGGCATAATCGGACTATACTTTTTTGAGGAAAACAACCACACCGTTACAGTCAATTCAGACCCATATTTTATGATGGAGATATATGTAAATTTAGAACTGCAAAGAAAAGGGCAAAATAGGTTCCAACAAGATGGTGCCACTGCTGATATCAGTGTCAGGCGAAGCAAATGTTCCCACGTCGCCTGATTTCACATTTTGGTGACATTCCATGGCCTTCAAAATCTTCGGATCTGTCAGCACCAGATTATTTTATTTGGGGTTACTTAAAGGTAAAAACGGTCACTATTCGTCCTCAGACAATATAAGACTTAAAAGATCGGGTTAGCAAAGGGGTAAACGGAATTGATCAAGATTTGCTTCAGAACCTATTGCAAAATTTTAGGAAGAGACTGCAAATGTGTGTCAATCAGTATGGCGGACATCTACGCGTGCAGATATCTACGATTACTCATGTCTAGCCAATTTATTTGGCCAAAGGTACGGCTAATTCCCTGATATTTTCTAATGCCAAAAATTAATCGCAGACAAGAGTTCTGAAGTTTTTGAATTTATTTTATGTCAAAACTATTTAAGCAGGGACCATACACAGTATCACAATAATTAAGCTGAGACAAAATTAACAACCCACACAACATAATTTTCCCATTTAAAAACCTTCGATGCTGATAAATAATTCTCAAGTTAAGGTAAGCCTTTTGTAAACATTTCCTAATGTGCTTAGTGACTCTTAAATAAGTTCTTTAAAAAATATCTCTACGGCTGCTGATTTAGGTAAAATTATACCATCTGAGCATTCATAATAAACTTCAAATTTTGTAATATAAATAGTATTTTAACATCACTAGCACAAAATACATATTCTAAATATTTGTCTCTACAAATATAATTATTATACATTTCATAATTAAATCATCAGTATCAAAAGGCAATACGTTTTAATTAATTTATATTAATTAATTAAATCAATTATTTGACTCCGATTTATTAATATTATATAAAACGAAAATTATTCGTTACATATCGAAAAACATACAGTAGCTTTACTATATGTGTATTTATTGTTTAGGATTAAATAGAATACCCAAAGCAAATAACCTTTAGATTCCGATAATTAAAATGAACCTTCTTGTTTCTGGAAATACAATGTCCTCTGACGCGTTAAGGGGTCCTTGCACTATATAGGGAAAATGGCTTCGTTGATATATTCATGTTAACGACACCCTGTATAATTACTTCTAAACTGTAGAAATTAGTGTGGAGGAAATAAGTGGATATAAAAAGGAAGCTTCCAATATTACTATTTAGGTATTTTATGTATAATTCTATAATGTTAACTACAAACTGCGTCACGGTGTTTGTAATCAATGATTTTACATGAAATTGTTTTGTTGTGTATGCACTCTTTTTGATATAGTTGCGTTTTCCATCGCTTTAGTATATTTGATGGATTTATTTGTTTTTATTTCTCAGAGCTGTAACATATTATTACAACTAAAATTTATAGTGTCTCCAGATGATACCTATTTTGTTAGAGAAATTTGTATCCAGGAAATAGAGAAGTTTTGGATGCAGAATTCAGTACGCCTTTGTGCTTCACACTACTGGTTACACAATATTATTTATGTCTGGGAAAACCTCAATGAAAGACCCTTTATTTTGGCTGTTCATCCTAGACCATTTCCCTTAGCTGCTCTACATTGAAGAGCAGCTGTGAAGCTGTCGCTGTCTGTGATCTGAAGCTGTGAAGCTCTCGAAAAAAATCCGTTGCATATTCGACGGATACGAATTATCAAAACCACGAAAATGTTTTATTTGGGTGACAGTAAAAGTCCTGAAACCATTTCTTACCTTTGAATCCTCGAAATCCTTTCTTTCTGTCCTGCATTTTGATTATTTTTTTAAGGCTGTTTTCATTATTGATAATGATTTCTAACTTACTACTAAATGCAAAGTGATAAAACAATGGTTTAGTGTTTCGTTCAGAGTATTATCACTATCTTTTTATTTATATGGTTATTATCAGATCTATCATGTTATGGCTTATGGCTGTTGGAATATCAATGCAAATTAACTAAAACTCTGTAAACATAATACATAAATATACCTACGGTTCACCTCCGACTGTCGGATCAGTGATATTCTTGTAGTTTTAACAAACTTATTGGCTTATTTAAATTTATTCTAATCTGTCTGCAATATATTATAAAGTACAGAATTACTAAACGGTAAACATGGCTACACTCCAGGCTACGCAAATTAGTAATGTAAATTTAAACACTTGACGGGGATGTACTTTATAATAACATCGGACACGTCGTTCTCGAATACGGGGAACTGCATTAATTTGGAATGTTTATATGAGTTATGAAATTTCTGGTAAATTTTAACTTTATTCCAACTCCAACTCAATTACCTTGCAACATATTGAATTAGATTTAACATATGAAATACTCATGCGAATTTAAATAAGTGACTGCCATTAATATGTCGCAACCAGTTATCTAAATCACTAATTTCATAAAATGGATATGAATTTTTATGAAAGATATACTTTAATACATTTTAATACATTATTTTTTTTATATTTGTTATTAAATTGACAATGATAAATTAAATTGACAATGATGAACAAAATGCAAATATTTTTAATGAATATTTCATAAATGTTGGTAAAAATTTATTAGCCACAAATAAAATGAAAAATAGTAATGCAAAAACAAATATCAATTTTCCTGTAGTGCAGACGTCCATGTTTCTTAAACCTGTAACAGAAGGTGAAATCATTATTCAAATTGCAACTTTAAAGAATGGAACGGCTACTGGACCAGACGGGTTATCTGTCTTTACTATTAAAAAAATACATGAGTATATAGCCAAGCCCTTAATGTATATAATAAATAATGCATTTCAGACAGGTGTGGCAAAAATATTTGAAAAATGTTTTAAAAACCGTCTCGTGGAATATTTGGAAAAAAATAAGTTATTAACAGATACGCAGTATGGTTTTAGAAAGGAACTGAGTACGGAACACGCTGTGGTAGATTTAATTAAAAACATAACAGATAATTTGAATGGAAATAAAAAAACTCTTGCAGTTTTTTTGGATTTGGCAAAAGCGTTTGATACGGTCTCTCACGAAAAACTCTTGGATGTAATGGAAAGTGTAGGTATAAGATCTACTCCTTTGAATCTTGTTAAAAATTATTTATTGAATAGAACTCAAAGTGTAAAAATAAATAGCAGCAAAAGCAAAGAATTAATAATAACTATGGGCGTTCCGCAGGGAACCGTATTGGGTCCAATTTTTTTTCTAATTTATATAAACAGTTTAGCAAGTCAAAAATTAAATGGGCATTTAATATCTTATGTAGATGACACGGTGTTGATATTTAATGATGATTCGTGGTAGGCCGTTTTCAGATCTGCGGAGAGCGATTTGATGGGGTGCAAGAGTGGCTTTATAATCACAATTTACATTTAAATACTACCAAGACGAAATTCTTAACATTCAGCTTATCGATGGACACTCAGCCACAAAAAAACATTTAAAAATACACAACATAAATTGTACAACACAAAAAATTGTACATGTCCTGAAATTGAAAAAGTTAAAGAAGTGAAATATTTGGGTATATTAGTTGATCAACATTTGAGGTGGCAACAACATATAACTTGCTTAACAAATAAACTTAGGATATTAAATTACAAATTCTATCAAATACGAAGTATTTTAAATAAAAAAAATTTATTAATTGTTTACAATTCTTTAGCAGAATCATTAATAAATTATTGTATAGTGGTATGGGGTGGTCTTTTTAATAATATACTACATAATTTGCAAACAACTCAAAATTCCATAATAAAAGTATTATTAAAAAAAAACAAGCGATTCCCTACAGAGGTGTTGTATTCAGAAACTAAATTATTAACTGTAAGACAACTATATATTTACCAATGTTTGTTGTTCATGTATAGGCTTCCCAACCGTAATTTGGTTGCACATTCATATGATACAAGAGTTGCTATTAGTGAAGCCATGGTAGTCCCCTTTTATAGAAAAGTTCATATACAGCGTTTCATTTTTTATTATGTTCCTAAATTCTTCAACTTACTTCCTACTGAAATAAAAAATTTAAATAAGGTTAAAAATTTAAAAAAAAATTTAATTATTTGTTATTTGTTATTATTTGTTTCAAATCGTAAAGCCTTTGAATATATATTGCACCAATAGATTATACTTAATTATACTATATTATTTACTTACTGTGAATCGGCCTTCCTCCTTTCACTGTTTTTGTTATTATTTATTTACTTTATATTTCTTCGCTCTCCCATTTCAACGCTTCCCAGATTCTCGATGGAATTGCATATCGAGTATATATGTATATGTATATGTATTTTTTTATTTTTTTGGTTCATATAATAAATATATTAATGTAAACTACATACAGGCCTCAGGCCTAGGTAGAATAAAAGAAAAAATTTGTTAAAACAAAGTTAGTTGTACTTATATAGAATCATATATGGCTATTGTATGTTGTAACCTTTACCTTGTCTAATAAATTTATTATTATTATTTATTATTATTATAAAACATTGTTATTTTCTTATTTTTGTTACTCATTTTAAATGTGAAAGTATCAAGTAAGTAGGAACTTTAAAAAATAAAAATCTTTTTTCAAATTTCTATCATCTCTGTTTCTTATGCACTGACAAATCTGAATTGTAGCCTAATGTGCTTTCCGGGAGTGGATAGAATGTGTCTCTGTTCAACTCATTGAAGGCGCTGTAGTAGTTTTATCACCACTTGAGTAGAGTTCAGGTGTGTAGCAGGGTTTTGGCACTTCGTGCATATTTTTTATTGGTATTTTTGTGCATTCTACTGTTTACCTATAGCTTGATATGCAGTTTTATGTAATCGTAATGTTAATATAATGTTCCGCATTGCTTCAGGTAAATTAATTGAATAGTTTCCGGTCAAGACTTGCAACTATCAAAACTTTTTAGATCAACTGTAGTAGGTATAATGTGTTTCTTACAAAAATGTGTTAGTCGTACAGTTGTACGAGTGAAGTCATGGATAGTCGTACAGCTGTAAACCTTTATGTATATTAACAGTTTCGCTATCTTTGAAAACAAATATTGAATTTTCCTTGAAAATCGAAAATTGGAACGTGGTATCATCTCTAATAGTTTCTAAGAGACACCAGGTTTCAATCGAAAATACAAGTTTGTACAAGAAAATTTACCGTGGAGGTACTTTTCCGGTCCCTTTCAAAAATGTTGCTGATACTCTGCATGTGCATAAAACATCGAATAATCGCTGACACGCGATCTCCCGCCTACCGCGATGCAAACAAACACATGGAGAGGAAAACATCATCTACCAATTTTTCCTGCTTCTCGCTCCGCAGCCGACTACATCCTGTTCCCTAATGTGAACCTTAATATGCCAAGTGCTGCTGACATCAACAAAGTGGAGTGGCGTTCGACTGTAAAATCGTATATGTCTTGTCTTGTCCCGGCCGCATTTTATCATTATGGCATGTAGAAGTTTTGAAACGCGAAGAATGAAAATGTAATTATTACATTAACCACTTTTGATACGCAGAAGGGTAAATGAGCCTAGGAATTCGTTCTTAATAACAAATATAGGATATACAGCCTGTTAGGGGTTTAACTGCCATTACTTCAGCATACGATAGATTAATCACAAATGAACAAAAAAGTTGTAAGCGTAAGTTAGACCGTTTTTAAAATACGTTGAGTAACAACATCAAAGAATTTTATTACAATTTGGCAACAGTGTCGAATACACTGGAACTTTCTTGAACAGCTGGGAGCTTAGCTGGCCAGCGCGCGCGGCAACTTGTTTTTTAAGTGGATGACAAAAAATCCAAATCTAAACGATAACAGTCGTGAATAATCACGGTCCGTAAGTGAAGACATTTAGATAATAATTATTTTGGATTTAATTTTTAAATAGAATCGTACAATAATTAATAAATAATGAATTTTTAAATATGAAGATAGTAGTCTTGCAATTATTGTTTCAATTTTAGTAATTTGTAAATGTTTAAAACAGGAACATAACTTTAATAAATTATATGAATTTGAAAAATATGCAACAAAAACATCTAAGAAGACACTTCTCACAATTATTAACAAGTATTAAAAACGAGAATGTAGACACTCACCGAACATCAAAATGCAGTAATTTTTTAATGCATAACCAGGTATACAATAAACTACAGCAAATGTTCAAAATGTCCACTGTTGTTTTCAATACACGCACGACATCTCCGAATCCAAGATTATTAAATTATATGTTTAACATATCGCGATACTCGTCTGCTAAACATTTTAATAATGCCTTTTTAGAAAGACAAACGAAATAGTGGTAAGAGAAACACGTTCCGACTACTAACAGATACGAATTTAAATCACCAACTTGTTTATGTTTAATCACTGGTGTCCGGCACCTAGTCAAATGCTAATTTAGATTTATTTGCGCTGTTGTCATATTGCGCGATAATGTAATTTATTGAATTTTATTGATCAAGAAAAAAGTTATTCTACTAAAACTAAGAGTAAATAAATTCATAGAAGTTGTAAAAATTCAATTTCATAATATTTTATGGAGACAATTACGTACAGATCTCGTAAATAATTGAAGTTTTGCACGTTAAATAGGATATTTTGGTAATTTTTTTATCGAAAATGGTTAAGTTTTGGACCCATGTTATATAGGTTTTTTTTTGTTTATTTTGTATAATATCGCCTGTTAAAATAATGGCAATCAAACTTCTAACAGCCTGTATATATATATATTTAATATTAATAATATCATCATTAAAATGGGTGGGGGGGTGTCCAAATTAAAGTAACATATTCAAGTAGATGCAATAAGCCTTTAATGCAGAATCATGACTTACGTTCAAGCAATCCATAAGACTTACATTCTTTCTACAAGATGTTTTCAGTATGTTTAATGATAGCTAAAGTTCCATTAAAAAATTTCACTAAATACCAGGAATAGTCAGGGGAAAGACTATTACGTCGTTATATTACTTGGTTAAATCTGTCGCATGCCTGGTGAAGTCAGCATATACAGCTGTTTTTCAATGCATACATATTTATAGATTCAGCAACAGATGCATAATAGAGTTATGACGATTATTTTATGCCATAGAATAGAAATTTTTATACCTATATGGAGATGTTATCGAAAGAACCCTAGATGATATCTTATGATTCACGATCACGATGATGATTATGATTCGTAGATCTGGCAAAAGCCTTCGATATGGTTAGTCACTCTGGTCTTGTCAGAGCTCTTGAACAGATTGGTTTTAGAGGAACGGCTTTGTCATTAATGCACAGAGTTATTTAGCGGAAAGAAAACAGTAGGTCATAATAAACAATAGTTTAAGTAAATTAAGAACAGTAGAATATGGGGTGCCACAGGGTACTGTATTAGGACCAATGTTGTTCAATATATATCTTAATAACTTATTTTATCAAAATTTTCAAGGGAAAATATTTAGTTTTGCGGATGACACGGCTGTTCTTTACACAGATGATACGTGGGAGGCATTGTTAACAAAGGCGGAGAAGGATTTTAAGAGCATAAACAAGTGGTTTGATGCCAAAACATTGACAATAAATTCTACAAAGACAAAATATATACAATTTTCAGTAAATAAAATCGACAAACTTCTGCGACTGAATATCACTGATAATTTTATAATTGAACCTGTTGCTGAAATTAAATATTTAGGAATAATAATTGACCCTCAATTTAAGTGGGATCGCCATATCAGTAAATTAGTAAAAAAAATTAGAAGCTTGTTACGAAAATTTAAATATTTTAGGCAAATCTTAGATTTAAAGCAGATAAATATCCTGTATCTTTCTTTTGTAGAATCTCTATTAAGGTATGGTATTATAGGATGGGGAGGGGCATACAGCTGTTATATGAAACAAGTAAAAATTATACAAAAATGGATTCTTAAAATAATGCATAGAAAAAAAATTAATTACCCTACAAATTGCTTATACCAAGAAGCCAAAATACTGGATGTTGGTCAATTATATTGTTATGCTATAATACAACATCAGAAGCTGAAGAAAGACAAAAATATTATTAGTCACTGCCATGAAACTATGTAGATACAAAGAACTTTCGGTGAAAATACCAAAGGTAAACAAAACTGTTACTCAAAGGTGTTTTACTTACTTGGGTCCTAGTACATATACCTAATGAGGCTCCGCCTGAAATAAGAAACATTAATTCAGTTCAACTTTTTAAAAATAAACTAAAAAAAATGGTTATTAAATTCTAATAGATTATATACTCACCAATTAATAGATCTTAAGAATGCTTAACTTTTTTAGGGAACAGATATCATGTTTCTGTGAAAAAACCTGATTTTGATGATAATGCAACTGTTAATACCATAGATTTATAAGACAAGGGAGATGTAATTGTTTACATTTTAAAGCAATCAGAGATCCCCTTGTTTACTCTTTATCTGGTCAACTGCAAGGTCTACTTTATGATTGTACGAAAAACTGTTGCCAAACTGTCAATTGTGTAATTTATATTTTCACATTTAAACTACCATGATTATGGGTTAAGGTTAAAATATTACATAAAAATATTTTCCCGTTTCCTAGTTAAGTAGATAAATCATATTTTGTTAAAAACGTTGCGATAAAAACTAACTTCATAACGCAAAAACGGAATGAACAGGCATCATTGCTCCCTACTCCAATCCGCATGTCCATTGATGCACGTGAATCGTAGTATTTTATAGTATTTCTTTTGTGCGGTGTTGCTGGCAGTCGGAATTTTGCTTTTGTGAATTTTTCAGTGTTTTTCGTAAGGATTTTATTACTATTCTTCAGAAAATGGTGCGTCAGTGTCAAGTGTATGGAAAAATGAATTCTTTATATTCAAAACTGTCTTTCCACAGGTAAATTTTGCCAAGTTTTGTTTGGTTATTCGGTCGCTATATTTGTCACGCCATATTTACGGATTTTCAGGGGCGTGCTGGCTGGCTTTCTTATCATTTTACGGAATATAGTATATATATACTATATTATATTATGGAATTGCTTTTGTTATTTTTTAAAATATGGCTGATGTGTTAGTTTTTGGAGTTACTTACACACATACTTAAATACGATCAAAACAAGAATCCAAGCAAGAAGCTAAGGCATCATTCAGCACTTTGCTGCATAACAAATTAAAAAACCTATAATGTTTGGTAAGTGTGAAGCCAACATGCAACGTTTGCACACAAAAATTAAAATCAGCTGCGTAACCAAGGTAATTTTTAAAGGTATCCTTTATACTAATCTAAGAGAAAATCACCATTATCAGGCTTTTAAAGAGTTATTTTGAAAACAGTAAGTCAAATAACTTGAAACAAAAAGTTGAATTAAAAACTAACACCATGTACATCTTTCTTATTTTAAATTATATTTGACTTTTAAATGTAATTGAACCCTGTATAAAGCGTTTGGGTATCTTTGAAAAACTGAAAAATACTTTTTTACACTACTGTATATATAAGTTTTTGGAATGTAGTAGGTGTACCACCTTTACTTAATTCAGAATTTTAAGTGTTCAAGTTTCAATTCATATTCCCTACATTAAAACTCCGATACTAATTTAATTTTTAATCTCACAAGCTTTTGCTGTTGCAATGTATAGTACTGATTTTCTTAAAATTCCTTTTTTGATGTTTTATTATCATACCCAACCCTTCCAAAAACAGTACGCCTTTGGCATCGGAAGCAAGTTCTCCCAAAACTTTTGCAACGTTGCACGGAGTCGGAATTTTGCCGTTCTTTCTCTCGGTATTCTTTGTCATACACATTGCCAATGATTGATACAAAACAAAAGGTTATTTATGAATAAACCGTGAGGTCTCCTCTTATTAAGTCTATGGTTAATACAATGGAAATAAGAAATGAGTGTGTATGTGTTGATATGTGTATATGTATATGGCATGTAAAGTACTATTTATTTAGGAAAAACCACAGATAAAGTTTACTTTTTGTGGTTATCTCTCTCAGCAATTGTTTGCCACTGCAACAGCTTGTAATTATTGTTTGTTATTTATATTTGTACCTATATTTGTATTGGTTGTATTTATATTTGTACATTCTTATGTAGTTGAGCAAATAAATTATTATATTATTTTTATATTATATTATATATTATTCATGGAAGAGTGCGTAGTAGAAAAAGGAGGTCATCTAATTCAATTCATTCTCAATTTCTTAAATAAAGAAACTCCTACAGTTGTAGATCGATGTGTACCAATAACTTGGACTAGTTAATAAAGCTTTATATAGAGGATACCATAAAAGTCAGTATCTAGACCTAAAGTTATTTCATGAATAACAAATTGTTAGTCTTTAAGAAGATAAAAATGCACAATGCGGTTTAACAATGTTTAACAATACGGTTTAATAATGTTTTAATAATATAATATATAGGTATTCAATAGGTATAGGTATTCAATTTGTATTCAAGACACACTTTATAATCCTATACCTGTTGAAATTTTTCATTCGACATTTAAAAATTATTAATTGCAGTACCAACGGATCTACCAAATAAATCATGTCTTGGTCCCATAAGCATTTTGCCAAAATTAGTTGATATAGTTAATAATACTGGGTGTCCCATCGAAAAGTATCACATTTTGTCGCCTTATATCTCGAAAACTAAAAGAGATATCGGGATGCGGTTTGGACAGATCGACTTACGATTTTTGTAAGTTTTTTTTGGCACTGTTGCCAAATCTCCAAATATATTAGTAATTTTTTTATGGAATACGCTCCTCTTTGGAGTAAAATTACTTGCTTATATTAAATGGAACACCCTGTGTATTTTGCCATAATCAGACAGCCTAATCATTCTACTTTTCAAAAAGGTATGCATTGTTTACATTATCTTGAGAATTGGAGCCACAAAATTAAATTTGTTAGAAGTACTCTTATTTGGGTTATTACGAATGAAAAAAATACCTTCTTCTTTGTAAAGTTATTTTTAAGTTTTTGTACACTTATTTTAAATAAAATACCCTATATATTTTAAAATTTTAAAATCTCAGATCAAACTTGATGTAGAACTGACTGCATTTGCTTTTTAAAGGAAAAAAAAATAGGGAGAAAAAAATAATTCTTTAATAATCGGTAGGAACGAGTTTTGTTAACAATAACAAGTAATAAAAGTAATAATAATAAGACAGTAATAAAAATAACATATAAAATAATCAAAACAACTGTATAAATAAAAACTACTTGAATAAGTTAGAAAACAATTTGTTTTAACTGCCCACCATTTACTTCAATATACATTTGTGCATCCTTAGTAGTAAAATGATCAAAAATGTGTGATCCTTCTAATGTGAACATTTTTATATCTACACTTCAAATTTTTGACACAACTGACAATACAATTTATTATTGTACTTTTGTTTTTCATGGGTACTGTGAAAACGAGGATCATCTTCACAAACTGTTCAAGTAAGAGGTGCTCCCATTAAACTGAATTTTGTGGCTCCAATTCTCAAGATAATGTAAACAATGTATACCTTTTTGAAAAGTACAGTGATTAGGCTTTTTGATTATGGCAAAATATACAGGGTGTTCCACTTAATATAAGCAAGTAATTTTACTCCAAAGACGAGCGTATTCAATAAAAAATTTAGCAATATATTTGGAGTTTTGGCAACAGTGCCAAAAAAAACTTACAAAAATCTTAAGTCGTTCTGTCCAAACCGCGTCCCGATATCTCTTTTAGTTTTCGAGATATAAGGCGGCGAAATGTGATACTTTTCGATGGGACACCCCGTATTATAGAAATAGGAGCCACATTTCATCCATTGGTTTAAATGAAAATTGCTCATATATGTTAAGATAAGAAGAATACCCACCAGGTGTAATGTGTGAGATTAACATGTGGTATTTGACTGTCCCTCTAACTAATGAGTTTCCAGGATTCTTTGATTCCTCCACTAATAAGGTTTACTAGCCTAAATCATTCACTGGCCCTAATGCATCCAACAGTATAACATTCCGCTCTTCACTTTTTGTTTCCAATAGATCTAGTAATGACGACTTTGTCATAAGGTGTACATTTTTTAAAGAAGAAATGGTGTATACTCAGAATTTTTGCCATAGTTTTACTATATCTATACTATATTAAGATAATATTATAATTAACAGTGAATTCTCCCCTAGAATTTTAGGTTCAATAAATATTTTACAATAAGTGTCAGGAAGCTTCTTCCTATCATAAAATAAAGGAACCAAATAAACGATTAAATCGTGTTAGAAATTACTACTTTTTAAAGAATTTTTAACATTATTTAATCAAATAAACTAGAAATGGGTGAATCGCTATCTCGATTTTTGCTCCCATTTCTAGCCCTACCGGGGTCCAGGCCTGCGCACTGGGGTCTTCGGGTGACAAAACGCACGTGCTAGCCGAATCTCTCTCTCCGAACGGCGATCGGCGAAAATTTTGCAGAGGTTTTTTGAAAAGGCGTTTAAATTGGGAAAAGGCGTAGGAAACGGGACGAAAATGCCCCTACACATTGAAGAAAGGCCGGGGGCGACATCCGGTCACCCGCAGGCGATCACCCCGCGATCCCCCCTCGGAGATAACTTTGAAACTTTGTAGATTTGGCGACGGAA
Organism: Pogonocherus hispidulus; assembly: GCA_963924545.1. Classification (NCBI taxonomy): domain Eukaryota; kingdom Metazoa; phylum Arthropoda; class Insecta; order Coleoptera; family Cerambycidae; genus Pogonocherus; species Pogonocherus hispidulus. The sequence continues at coordinate 84,736,933 of OZ004693.1, forward strand.
TTTAGAGCGAGACAGAATCGACGCGTTTTAATATATATGGATAATACAGTGTCTATAACTCAAAATAAACTTCTAGAGTGCAGAGGAACTTATTAGAAAGGGATCTTAATAGAAAGGGAACCAGCTTGTGGAGTTGTTTATATCGCTGTTAGAACAGCTCTAGGAAAATACGTGGAATTGGAACATAATAATAATTGAGACCTGGTTTTAGAACCAGGTCAGAGATGACTCTGACCTGGTTTTTAAACATGCGTTTTAGAACAACCATAAAATAGATAGTAGCAATTTAAGATTAATTAGGAACGTAACAAATTCCAGACAGCTGGCTGCATTTGAGAGTTTGGAAATTGCTAAATGTAAATATATTATGGTGATTTATGAATGGTGACAGAGAGCCAATCCCATAAAGCCCATAATATTGGTTAGTAAACGGCGGTTCACTGAACCGTAGAAATAGTTTAGGTACAAATAGGACACAATGTTAGCATAGGTTTAGTGTTGATCATCTCCTGATGATGCCAACTTTGTTGGCAAAACGCGCGTCGGGAGCAGTATAGTGTTTTGATGTTTTGTGGAAAATTACGTCAGTGTTAGCTTCACACCAAAGGTTCCAACCCCTTTCAAGGAAAAACGAAATCATTTACAGTTTTTACGGAAAAAGTATAAATACTCATCTCTGAAAATCCTTCAATTTTGAATTATTAATCATCAACAACGTCGGCGTCACATTTAGCGCCATTTAGATTTTCAGTAGGTACACTATTTGTGGAATAAATTAAGACTAACTAATGACAATGGTACCAAAACGTATCCCATAATGTTAAAATGCGTCCCGGTCGAAACGGCTCAAGATTGAAGTATAATATTGACATAGATATTTTGATGTGTGTAAACTGGCGTGTGCCAACAGGCGAATCACTTTTCCTTCCCACATACCCAACTTTTGCAATGTCATATGTGCCTCAAGGCTTTTTTAGACTTTGATAGAATTGCTTTATTAGCATATGCAAGTGACACTCGATCATATGAAAAAACGTTCTCCCTTTCTGTTTATGGTAATATGGGACATCGAATGTTTATATAGGTTCACTGAAAGATGCTAAAAATATAGCAGGTTGTCCGGCTTAAGGAAATTATCTACACTGAGGGAAAATATTGCTTAAAACCGCTAATAAATAGTTTTTTTTTTTTTAAATTATTAATTCTTTGTTTTTACATTATATTTATTATAGATAAATAATAATTTTTTCTTTGTACAGGAAATTTTGTAAAGAAAATTTCATTGTAAAGATAATATATAATTGATATAATTGTAAAAACTGTATAGTTTATTCCAACCAGTTTTAAAATATTTATTTTCTAAAATTAAGTAATTATTTACCTACAAAATATTTAGTAGTAGATATACTCAGTGCTCTGAATATATTAAATAAATGAATTTAATTGTTAAAAATAAATATTTTATAATAATTATACTACAATAGTTTAAATCCAATGAATAACTCTAGAACCAAATCTTTATTTTTAAGAAACACATTTATTTCCCACAATTAAATCTCTAATTGAAACCGCGCTTGCGCGGTCACTCTCTTCTCCAGCTTCTCGGACAGTAGTCATTATATCAGTCATGGCACAGCCATTTTTGTATCGTGTTGTGTGATTCTTTGCAGGTACATAAAGTAAATGTAATTAGCCGTTCAGTGAACAATAATATAACGAATTAATTGTGAAGTGTGTGAAAGAAAGTATGTTACACTATAAGCTTATGTGCTTACAAATGTAAATTATAGTGATTTCAAATCTATATCTATGAACATAGCAAAATATAATAATAATATCTCTACCCCTCATTCTAATCACAAGGATTACTCTAAATTCCTCATACTGGTGTGAGAGAGGGGCGGTATAAATTATAATGGAAATTTGCAAATTACATTTGTAAATTGCAGATTTTACTATAAATAAAAGTCATCTATGGAATATGCGTTCAGATTATAGCGTATTTTTCCTTATTATAAAATAGACATATTTACACTCTACTTGTTCATTTCTACACGATCTCTAGTTCAGTATAATTTGAAATTCTCCCGTCAAAAGTTTCTGATCGCAATTCCGGGCATCATTTAAAATCTGAAGCCCGGAAAGTTTGGGAAAATATTTAATTTAAAAAGTGATGTCTATTGAAATTAAATCTCAATATTTCTTAGCAGAAAGACCCAACTTTGACGATTAATAAATTAATTTGCCAGGCACGTTCATTTTAGATTGATATCGATAGCATCTGAAGTTTGTAAAATGATCCATCCAGTCAGTATGACCTAAAATGTACAAGGACTTGATTAAAAATCGTACAGAAAATATTAAAAACACTAGTATGCTGTGATAGAGAAATCTTTGTAGATATATCTTTCATATTGTTAGGGTTTCAACTGAAAGGACCAATTACAGTGTTAGTGTTTTAATTTCTAGGATGGTTGTGATTTAATTCAAACACTTTATTATTTTATTATATTCTTTTATTTTAATATCCCTGATAGAACACATCTACACTCATCACTACTACTAGCACATCTATTTACTACTTCTTATAATTATATTTATCTCCGCCTGCCTTTTTCAAACATACAAAAAAGGGAGACTCTACCTTACACAATATCGTGTCGGTTAGTTAGGATACAGGGCGGTTAGACGTAAATTCCAACACTCCCTCCCGGCTAAGCGCCTCTTACATAAACTCATCTCATCTCACTCAATATCAAACATAAAAATATAAACATAAGCAAAACTTGAAAACAATAGTGTAACAAAATAATTATCCTTTCAACATCACAATTCGCATAACCCTTATTCTCCTTTCGCATCTTAGATAGGTACTTGTTCGTCTCGATTAGTTACCTGTGAAACAAAACAAAATTAGTACTTTAATTACTCTTGGTTCTCAAGCTAGAATTCATAATTTTGTCGACCAAATATATATGCATATCAAATGGGAGAGGTTTTGTAAATATATCAGCCATTTGATCTTTCGAAGGGATCCAATTTATTTTAACTAAATTTCTTTCTACACACTCTTTTACGTAATGTTCTCGCACCTCTGTCATGTGTCTTAACTTATTACCTCCACTCGTCTTGGCACTTGCTTCTGCTGCTTTATTATCACACCACAATTTCATTGGGCAGAAGGATTTATTTAAAATTAATTTCAATGAGTTATTCATTGCAATTAATCCTTGACATGTCTCGCTCATCGCAACGTACTCTGCCTGGCACGTAGACAAAGCAACATATGATTGCTTATGTGTCCTCCAGGCTATTGTATCTCCAAAAAGTTGGATTAAGTACCCGCATGTTGTCAGCGACCCCTTACAGTCAGCAAAACTCGCATCAGAATAAGCCTGCAAGTCATCTTTCCTTCCGGTGTATTTTAATCCCAATGTTTTTGTTCCCTTTAGATATCTAAACACTCTCTTAACCATTTGCCAATCATCCTCAGTGGGATTAATTTGGTGTCTGCTTAATACATTCACCGCAAAAGATATATCAGGTCGGGTGGCTCCGGCCAGATATAACAAACTACCTATGGCTTCCCTATATGGAACATTTTTTCTTGTTTCTGTTTCTTTTAACACTTTACTATCAAAATACTCTTCTCTTTGTTTTCTTTGTCTATTGGCTACTTGTCTAGTAACCATAGGGGTTTTCTGCGGATGTACTTCATTAAATTTAAATTTTTCTAAAATTCGATCTATATAATTTTCTTGAGTAAGTAGAATTTCATGAAACTTCCTGTCTCTAATTATTGAAATTCCGAGGAATTCCTTTGGTTCTCCTAATTCACTCATCTCAAATTCATTTTTTAGTTTTAATATTACCTCTTTTAATTTATTTTTATCATTACTTGATATTATTATGTCATCTACGTATAATAATAACATAAGTATTTTTTCTTTCTCTCTCCAAGTAAACAAGCATGGTTCACTCTCATCATTTGTTAAACCTACACTCATCGCCACATCAGTGAACCTCTTGTTCCACTTTTTCGGACTAATCCGAAGACCATACAACGCTCGTTTTATTTTACATACTTTACTTCTTCTCTCTTCTTCTGTAACATTTAGTCCGTCTGGAATTTCCATATAAATTTCCTCTTCTATTAACCCATTTAAAAATGCAGTTTTAACATCCAATTGACACATCTCTAAATCATACTTATTAACAATAGAAAAAACAGATCTTATCAGAGGCAATCGAGACACAGGGGCATAAGTTTCACTTAAATCATAGTTATTTTTGTCTTTAAAACCTCTTATTACCAGTCGTGCTTTATATTTTATTTTATTTCCGCTCTCGTTTTTCCTTTTGAACACCCACTTCGAGTCTATGATGTTGGCTTTTCGACCATCCTTCATTACAGTTGGTCGATTAACTAATGACCATACTTCATTTTTATTCATTGATTTTAACTCATCACTTATTGCTCTTTGCCATGAAATAGATTCTTTAGATTGAATTGCTTCTCTATATGACACTGGGTCTTGATTTATTTGTGCAATCATTGCGTGATAGATTTTATCTTTGGTTTGACTCCTCTCATTTCCAATTTCATCGTTGAATATAATTGCACGTAGTATTCCACTCCTCTCCTTCTCGTCTCCTATTATGCTAGAAAAACTAGTATCATTAACTATATTTTTTTTATTATTGTTAGTTTCTGTAGAAACAATAATTTGTTTCTTTGGTCGACCCCTTTTCCTATTCACTTCTCCCTCCGGTTTTAACGTGTTTAGAGACTCATCTTCAGCAAAATCAACAAACCACTTCTCTTTGTTAATTTTAGTTTGTTCAATCGGCCAATCTGTTATACTATCTTTCTCATACTTATCTCCATATACTAGTTTTTCATTGAAACGCGCATCTCTACTCTCATAAAATTTGCCTTCTTCAGGTTTTAAGAACTGATAGCCAGAAGGTGTATAGCCTACTAGAATCACACGTCTCCCTTCGCACCTGAACTTAGGACCAGTCTTTCTCTGAACTTTAATGTAAGCAACACATCCAAACCGTCTCAGCTGATTTATGTCATAATTGTGATTTGGGGCAAACCTCTGTAAAGGCGTAACCATGCTATTAGACTTATGAGGTGTTCTGTTATATGCATACACAGCAGCACTTAAAGCAAGGTCCCACATGCTTTCAGGTATTTTTGCATCAAACATATATGTTCTCACCTTCTTTTGTATGGTTTGATTAAACCTTTCAGAAACACCATTATGTTGTGGTGTATCAGGACTTGCAAGTTGCAGCTCTGCACCTAATGTTTTTAAGACCTGAATGGTGTAACCCCCTGTATACTCTGTACCTTGATCAGTTCTTAAATAACACACTTTCGCATCTCTACCTAATAAATTTCGGGCGCTTCTCACAAATGCTTCGAAACAATAACCTGTTTCACTTTTTGCTTTCATTGGATATGTCATTGCTAATCTAGAGTAGTCGTCAACAAATACTGCAATAAATCTATATCTTTTAGGATGTGATAATGGAGTAATTGGTCCAATGGTATCCGAATGAATAATTTGTAATGGCTCAGTAGCTCGTCTCCTTACAGAGTTAAACGGTAATTTTTTAAATTTAGCCAGCATACACACTTCGCAATCTAGTATCGATTCATCAAAAATCGCATCATTCAATTCTTTATTTTCGGGAAACTTTCCCTGCAAAGCTTTAAGATAAGCAACAGAGGCATGCCCTAATCTGACGTGCCAGAGCATGGCCCTATTATTCTTTGCAAAGAGTTTGTATTTTTTATCAAATGGAGACTCTGTATTTGATAAGACTGTAATGGGTAGCTCATCTATATCATGAAATTTCCGATCCCAAATCGACGTGTCAAAATTTGAGTTTTCATAGATATATTTCTTCACGCTCTCTGTTTTGTTTTCTAACTGAGCATCTCCATTTATTACAGTATTTTCATTTATTTTTGTCTCCTCTAATCCTATCTCGCTCCTTTGACTATCCCTGTTTTTGTCCTCATCTCGGTTTTGTTCATCTGATTCATGTTTTTCTAATGTTTCATTCAACGTCATACTTCTCGTTTTATACCTCGTCGTATTATTCGCATCACTCTGATTTTTAGTTAAATTAGCCACAATTCTTCGACTTATATAATTTTTCTCGTCTCTGTTTTTACTTTTATTTATCTTGAATTCAATTACCCAATATGGTTTATTATACACTCCAGTTATAAAAGATTCATTTGACACAGGATCAAAAATGTCAATCTCTTTATTATCTAAATAAATACTGAAACCTATCTCTGCAAATTTTCTCAACGATAATAAATTTTCTGATAGTGCTTTGGCATATATAACACTATCGATTTCAAATGAATTATTGTTTTCTAACATAACATCAATTTTACCTACTCCCTCCGTTTGGAGATCTGCTGATGCATCTTTATTAGCGCACCTAATCTTACCGTAATCACTTGCATCGAATGATTTAAAAATCACTTTGCTATTAGTTAAGTGCTCAGTCGCACCCGAGTCAGCTAGAAACTTAGTAAAAATAGTACTTTGATCAAAATCAGATAACTCACCTTTAACATGTTTTGCGTCTTTCATATTCTGTTCTCCATCCTTTTCCTTTTGTTTGCTTTGGTTCTTCTTATATCCCTTCTCATTCCACTTCACGTACTTGTAGTTACCTCTTCCTCTGTTACTTTTAAATCTTTTCGCATCTCCACTCCTCTCATCAAAGGTTTTCCTTTTAAAGCCTCTGTTATCAGAATCATAAAATTTTCCACCTCTTGAGTTGTTATTTTTATAATTATATCCCCTGTTAAAACCATGGCTCATCACCCTGCCTCTTTCAGACTTTGACTGTTTTATTCTTTTTATCGGGCAGTCAGCTGCTTTATGGTTAGTTACCTGACCACATTCATAACATTTTTTAAGACCAGTACCTCTGAAACGGCAGTTAATTGCTATATGTCCATTGTCATCACACTCATAACACCTCTCTTTCGCATCTCGGCCAAGAACATTCATGACAGCTCTTACTTCTGATGACGTTGACTGATTTTTGTTAGCTTCTGCTTGCATCAGAAAGAGCTTTAATTGATCACAACTGAGACCTTTCCCAGTCGAATTCTTTGTCATGAACTCTACTGATTGTACCTCAGGAACAGTGGTCATAATGGCATTAAAGAACGCATCTCTCTTTTCGCCTTCTGATAGTGGTACAACTCCTGACAAATTTTCATAATTTCGAACAACATCTTCGAACTTGTCGCAGAAATCAGAAGCATTTTGTTTATTTGGATAGTACTGCATATTATACAGTTGTTTTCGTATTGAAGTTGATGTGAAATTGCTCTCACACTTTTTCAGTTCTCTAATTTTGTTTAAAATTTCCACCGGATCCTTTATATGAATCACTTTCGAATGATAATTTTGATCCAGATGATTAATCAAAATATCTCTGACCTTATATTTATGTTTTTCCGCAATAACTGCATCTATATCTTTATTTAAGGCAATTTCAGGATCTATTATGTAAAGTAACTCATGAGTTCTTAATTCAGACGTAAAGTAGTCATAAAAATGTTCAAACTTAGTATTCAATGTTAATTTGTAATCACGTCTCAGACCTGAATCTTTATTTATAATTTCAAATTTAAGAGTTTCTTTTACTTTGTTTGCCAAACTATTTGGATCTTCTTTTTCACGTCTCTCACCTAATTTGAATTTTTCCAACTCTCTTTTTACTAATTCAGTCACCTCAATACTAAGCTTATCGCTTTTACTGCCAGATATTGTCTCATCTCCTATGTCATCTTCATCTCTATTTTTATTTTGTCTCTCCTTGTGATAATCAATTATTTTGTTGTAATTCGTCCTCATTTCAATTAACTGTTTATTTATTTCAGCATTTTTCTTTTCCATAGCTTTTGATTGCTTGGAAAATGCTTCTTTTTGTTTTTCGAATTCATTAATTATAGATTTTTGAATTTTTTCCATGTTGGATACTGCATTTTGCGCACCCATTAGTACTTCTTGGTATTGTTTTATCATATTGGTGGACATGATACAAAAATCCTTGACCACCTTAAACACCTCATCTGATTTTACTTTTTCACCCGTAATTGTGGATGTTAAAATTTTTAAATTTTCCAAATCATTACCTTCAGTAATGGTTCGGATTGCTTTTTCTCCAAGACTCGTCTCGCTTTCTCGCATCTCTTCATATAACCCCGTCTCATCTCCACTCTTCTCATCCTCATCTCTTAGTAACCTTTCCTCATCTTCCCCAGTTAAGTCTACATTTTCACAAATTTGGTTCAGACCTGGTATAACCACCCAGGGACCCTCTCCTTCTTGCTTTTCGATCCACTCTGTTAACGCTCCCCACTCTCTCACATCCATTGTACTCTTATCTATTGAACCAAATTATTGATTAATAAAATGTAAATCAACCATTCCTTTTCAAATAAATGCCCAGTCTAATTTTACCGGACAACAAGTAAAATCAGGCTAGAGCAAGTAATTGATATGTAATCCGAACACAAGACCACACATACAATCACCTGAGTGACCCAGACAGTGAATGAAGCACTGCAAAATTCATGTTCTGAGCCACTATTGTAATTTTGTTTACCTTTTATTGGTGTACACAAAATCATGCATAATAGATAGCATTGTACATTACCAACCTGCTTGATAAGGGTCACTTCGCGTCTCTGTATGGAAGAGGACTCTCTCCCCACTGCAACTAATAGCTACTTCCTCTCCGAGGTGATTATTGTCAAGTTGAAATACTTCTCGATATCTTTCAATAAATTTCATAAAAATTTTCCCCTCCGCATCACGGTTTTCTCGAGAATAATTTTGTTGATCATGATCAATTTGCTTTTCATCGGCCATTGCTGATGTAGGAATTCGCTGTAATTCACTTCACAATCCACAATGCTTTATATTAAATCACAACCACCTATTTGCGCAGTGGAAGCGTGCTGGGCCCATAACCTGTTAGTGTTTTAATTTCTAGGATGGTTGTGATTTAATTCAAACACTTTATTATTTTATTATATTCTTTTATTTTAATATCCCTGATAGAACACATCTACACTCATCACTACTACTAGCACATCTATTTACTACTTCTTATAATTATATTTATCTCCGCCTGCCTTTTTCAAACATACAAAAAAGGGAGACTCTACCTTACACAATATCGTGTCGGTTAGTTAGGATACAGGGCGGTTAGACGTAAATTCCAACATACAGAAAAAGTAGTAATTTTCTACAAGGAACATGCCATACTAACCTTTCCAGAATCGTCTTCTCCTTTGCAGGGTAATAGGATTGGTTTTAATATCGTTTAATACGAATAGTTTCGTAAAAAATGGATTTCATAATAGTTTCCATAAGATATTTCGTTTTATCCCTCGATATTCTTTTGTCAGAAAAAAGCAGTTCTCATAAAAATCCACATAATAAAAATGCAGTACACATCCAAATAAAAAAAAGGAAAACAGAATCGTTTTCAGCAAGATTATTTTAAATCTTGATGTATACCATACAAAATCAGTTAATCAGTCCTTAATTAAGGAAGATTTATAGATATTGACATTCATTTTAATTTTTAAGGAAAATTCTCAACATTCCATTTCATTAGTGTTCAAAATAAAAAACAGTTTCTACAAAAAATTATTTTCCATTATTTCTTCCTATAATAATAATAATAATAATAATAATAATAAATGGACTTTATTGAAAGAAATTAATAATACAATTACAATTCAAACGAGTAATATAATATGTTGCTGGAACTTGGCGAAGTCTAGCTAACCAGCTACTCTACTCAACCAAGCAACAGAGATTCGGACAATAGACATCAGTGATGACTGATGAATGATCAAATTTAATACTTTATATAAAAATATAATGCGCTAACAAGCATATCAAGTTGAATTTGAGGCTATAGTAAACATAATTAATATAAAAAAGAAAAAAATAGGTACATAAATACTAATAATCCAAACTCATAATCCAAACGTGCCACTAACAACTACAGAGTGTATATTACAATAAATCAATTTCCCTGTTTAGCAGGTATCTTTTGAAATTTTTTTTGAATGCGCATGACATAATTCCCAAAATGTTATGAGGTAAACTGTTGTAAAGTTTAACGGCATTATAATGAAAACTTCTCTTAAAAAGCGCTGTACGATACTGAGGCATGGTTATTCCGGAAACGTTACGTAAGTCAATCGTGTGGACTTCAGATCTAAACGAAAAAATATTCAAGATGGGTTGAGACTGTGATTAAATCAATTTAATAAGAAACACACCAAGATGGTGCAACCTACGACTATCCATACTCAACCAGTTAAGACTAATACGGCTAGGGGTTATATGATCGTATTTTCTCAAATTTTTGAACTTTCTGAATGCATGCGATTTCTAGTTACCAAATCCAGACAAGGACCGTATATAAAATCACAATAATTAAAGTTTGAAAGCACAAGTGTCTCACACAGATTCTTTTTTAATTTGACGATTAGAATAAATAAGTTTAAGTGATGTAAACGACTTGTATAGCAACTTCTTTACATGGTCCTTAAAACGAAAATCTTTGTCAATACTCAAACTCAAATTTTTTGCAGAGTCTACGAATGGTAAAGGGATACCATCAATATGTATCAATAAATTCTCCTTAAGCAAGACTACATTTTTTTTTCATCCCAAACAGCAGAACTAATGATTTGGACGAGTTCAATTTTAAATTATGTTCTTCAGAATTTTGTTTTATAATCTCTAAATCCGCATTAATAAGGTCAGTAGCACGACGATGATCTTCATGATTAAAATGATAATTTATTTGAGTATCGTCGGCATATGCTTGAACAGAACCATTTTTTAAGCTTGTTAAAATGTCAGCAGCGTAGATAGTAAACAAAAGTGGCCCCAATATGGAACCTTGAGGAATTCCACATGGTATGTCTACAGAAGAAGAATAACACTTATTAGAATATACTTTTTGAGTACGGCCAGTCAAATAGTTACCAATTAAAGATAATGCTGATAAAATATTATGGGTTTAACACAACCCATAATATTTTAATTTCGCACATAGAAGTTCATGGCTTATGGTGTCAAAGGCTTTTGAAAAGTCCAATAAAACCAGTACAGTACCTAATTTTATGTCAGAAGCTGATAAAATGTCATTAGTGACTTTGGATAAGGCTGTGGCAGTATTAAAATTAAATTTTTTTCTGAATCCATTCTGACGGTTAGGAAGAATATGACAAGATACCGTATACATATAGAGTTGACTATGTAAAATTTTTTCAAAATAGGTAACAAGCTAACAATTCTTAGGTCAGAAAATGAATTCGGATTCGGTTTTTTTGCAAGGGGCTTACCTATCGAATTCTTCCATAATTTAGGGAAATAATGCTCTTCAATGCAACAGTTAATTATGTGTACTAAATATTTATCAATAAAAGGGCTGCAATACTTAAGCATTATCAATGATATTCTATCCACACCATAAGCATTGGATTTAAGACCATGTAGAATTTTATTGACTTCAGCAATGGTTGTTAAATTAAAACTGAAAGACCGTGTATCATGAAATGTATTATTATTATAAAAAATACTTTATGATCAGTTTTATTTACAATATTTTGTATGAATGAAGAAAAATAGTTATTAATGTCAGTAGAATCAGATAACTCAACCGGAACATTGTACAAATTGTTAGTGGAACGAACATTCAACTCACTTAAAGATGTCCACAATTTACGAGGATTATTTTCATTACAAAGATTATCCAAGTAGTTTTTCTTTTCCCGACGTATAACTGATACAGTAAAATTACGGAGCCGTTTATATTGTTGTTGTTTAAGTCGCTCATAAAGACACACAACGGTTTCTACTTTTGTTTTCTAAATAAAATTACCTTAAGGTAATTTACCACGACTTTAAGGTAATTTTATATACTATGGTGATTGCAATTCATACAATTAGTTTAAGTCGTCACAAAGGATGTAGTAACATTTAAGATTTTAGGGATAGGGCTCAAAGGGTGAGAACTACATTCTGCTTAGTATTGTCAATCTACGCACACCGTCAATCTACCGAAACAGGTTTTGAAATTTTCATCTCTTTTACTTTAAAAAATCATCCCAAATAAAAGTTTTCCCTGAGATAACTTGCATAAATAAAATTTGTGTAGATCATAGAACGGTTACGTTTTTTATCCAGTGTTAACATCAATTTTCATCATGTAAAGATCCATTTAACCGTTTAACGTGTACCTACCGTGTTATTACATTATGATCTTTACACAATAAAAATTAAATTTTAAATCTAGTGGACTGAAAATAATACAATTAAACATTAATTGTCATAGATGACAGTTTGTCTTAGTACATATTTAAATTGTCAGTTCATAATGCAGAAATTCAAATTATTTTAGTTGCTTTAATCCAAATAACATGTCTCCCGGAACAGCTCAAAAACCAGATGAAAAATGTTTGAAGAAGACGAATCTGTTAGTGTACAAGGGACCAACTGGAGAGCGATCGGACCGGAATATTCCAGGAAATCTAGAAAAACGTAAATTCAAAATACGTAAGTAATTGTTACGGCAACTATTATTGAAAAAAATGTTTAATATCTATTTACTTTTCTATATCATCGGACATACAACCATATTAATCAATAAGAGACATTTTGTGATATGAATAAGAAAGAAGTACCTGCTACTACTATAAGTATTAGTATATTCTACGTAGTATCTACTTTAAAACGAAAGATTTACTAATTTCCGGTAGTATCTACTTTACTTGACATAGAACATGCTTCACCACAAAGTATATACTCAAGAAAAAGTAATTATACTATTAAATAATAGGTATTGTATTACATGATATAATGTTAACAGTGTCTAATGAAAATTGTTTGTACATGTTGAACAGTCTTCGTGGTTACCGTCAATAAGGGTAGTTATATCAGTTTAGTTATGACAGAAGGCCCTATCCAGCCATATCACAAATATTACAAATATTATATTCGATTGTTTTACCCATAATATGATGAGTACAAAAAGTGACACATCTATCTTAACTTAAGGTATTTAATATCTCCTATAGTATCGGAGATACGAATAATGGTATCAGCCAAAATAGACATTCTTTACAAATAAGGCACAGTGTAGCATATCTTGGAATCCATCATGGTAGTATTACCTTTCTCCTGGCATTCCATTACATGGCGCTGAATTCATGGTTTTTATTTCATTTCTGCGATGTAGAAATATGCAGGAACAGATAAGAATGCAACGGGTCATTAACTTTCATGGATGAGAAGTAATTTATGCTAATAAAACAAAAACATTTCCTTTTAAATCGAGAACAATCGATTTCCCTGTATCAAACAAATTTAACCCTCGCTCAGCTTTCGATATTGTCAATAAGAAAAAGGTCAAACTCAGAAGTACAATTGCGTTTGCATAATGAAATTGAAACCCTGAAGGGTAAAAAACTCTATCCGTTACGAAAGTACGTGAAACAGTTAAATTAAGAGTACTTCATAATTCTTTCAAGGATTTTGATTAAAGTTATTTCGGGTGAGAGACCGCATCAACTTTTATATTGCGAATAATTTTAAGTATATCGCCTTCAAAATCGATGATGTTTTAAGGTCCATAGGTTTGTAAGGAACCGTTCGATTTTGAATTTCTTTATTTCATGGATTTACAGATTTTCTTGATGCCCTATTTGTGGATCATCAATAACTGTAGGTTTGTAATTGTAATTGTATATTTTTACAGAGAGTAATAAGAAGAAAGCATACATATAAAGGGTTTTCCAATAAGAGCGACATGTTTTAAATTTGAGTAAAACAACAACAAATAGACAAGACCAACCAACAAGAAGTAGACCAAACATTTTTATTTTGTTTTAAAGTGTCATCGATCCAATTAAGTTCTGAAAACAAGAATTTTTAATAGCAGCACGGTCTTCATCTGTTACTTAATATTGTTATCAACAAAGTTATTCAACATGTTGCCGAAATTTCCACGAAAAGTATCTACTTCTGATTTCAGTAAATTATTTGTTACCCGTCAGTGGGCGGTAAAGATCAAAGAATGTTGGAAACATTGTATTGGTAACAATAAACAAATGCATCCACATCTGTTTAAAATAATATGACATAATATACAAGTAGACAAATTATTGCTTCCATTTTTATTTTGCGGTATGAGTTCTCCGTAGCTAAAAACCTGAGAGTAATAGCTAGCCGTTCTTGCACAAGTATAGCGTCTCTAAATTATGTGTCCTTGTATATTTTGTGACCCACTTCAAACTTGTTCATCAAACTCTCATCATCAGCACTTGACATTAAAAACTTTGAATCTTCCGTCATATCGTAATTCACTAAGCGAAATAACGTTGTTAGCTCTCAAATCATTTGGAAAATCACTACAATTATAATTTTAGCATAGGGTTCATGCAAAATCTCTTCCTTTTTTCGCATGATATAACTATACAAGCTGCAGCCGCGAGAAGCACAATGGTTTCATTGGACATTTTGCTTGTTACTAGGTTAGGTTAAATGGAGAGTTAGCCCAAAACCAGGTTCACCATTGCAACCATATGGTCTATTGTGGCTCACGCCTGAACCTGCTGGATGAAATATAAGTATATTTCATCCAACAGATTCAGCCTATTAATGAAGCTGATCACCTTATTGGGTGAGAACTCATACAGAGCCACTGGCAGAAGTTGTTGTCCTTTACCAAATATTGAGTATCTGATCATTCCCCCAGCTGGACAGATACATAAAAAGTGTTCTGCCGTGTCATCATCATCTAAGCACAAGCACTCAGCATCTTCTGCTACAGCTCAGCATCTGCGTGCTGAATTTATACATATGATATTTTAAACGTCAGTGCCCAGTCTATAGGCCAACTAAAGTTCGTAGGTGCAGCCTGTTTAACTCTAAGAGTTTTTAGTTCTTGTAGTTGAAAGGTTTTATGAACGCCTTCGAATGAACTAATCTTGGAAGCTACCAGGTCAAGGGAGTTGCTTTAAAAGTACTCGAAAATATACCAAGCACCGGTTCTGCTCCGACAAATTCAGAAGCAGCATCCTCTCTAACTAGAGAGTCGGCTGCTTTATTCCCTTCAAGGCCGGAATGGCCTGGGACCCAGACATGAGTTACCGCTTGTTACTAAAAAATATATAATTTTTTTACTGCTTCTTACTGAAACGTATTGTAATTCAGAAAATAACGAAGATACTACTCAAAAAGTTGTCAACGAGCTATAGAAACATGTTTTAGCAACATGTATGTAAAAACACTAAATGTAGATTGGCCTTTAAACACTCAAAATAACACTTAACTTTGTTAATTAAGAATCACTATGGACCTCAAGTGTATGTGTTCAAGTAACTATTGGTAATCCACTGGAGTTTCTGTAACTTAAAAGAACTACTAAGTTCAAATACTCTTCTGTGACAATCATCTAATTTTCACCATTTCCCGCGTGTTTGTGTTGCATATTTCAAGCTGAAAACAGTATGTATATTTACAGATAAAACTTTTATCGGCGATCTGCATGTGTCGTTAAGCACTTGTCAAAATCAATTTCCCGGTTGTATTTTTGCCTTGTTTTCGTTTCGATACAGTTTGTCGAGGTGATGTTTTCACACACGCAGCCGTAGCCACAATCAATTATGCAGGGACAAAACCTGTCAATATTTATCTATACTCGAATCGCTACTTGACCCCCATTGACACAATATTTGCTCTCAGCGCTGCAATGAAAAAAGTTTATATTTGCGTACCGTAGAGTAAACGTCGATACTTCATATTATATACTGGAAATTCCTTTATATCGTATCGTTAGCATAATCGGCGGAAAACATCACAGTATATAAAAACTGCCTATAACATTACATGCAGACAAACATGTTATTGACGATTACAATAATATTGGCGATTGGTATTGGCGAGAAAGAAGAGTAAAAATATTGCATATCTTGTCACATTTCTTAGTAATTAGCATTAATTTAATAATTGGTTAATAATGTAGTAAATTTACGTGCTAGTTAGGTTGAAATAAACAATATAAGTATGGTAAAAACAGTCATACGTTCCATAAGTGTTTCTCTGTATACTATTTATCATAAACATTTTTTGGGTTGAAACATTTGGTGATTTGGTTTACTTACATTCTAGTAAATTCCAGTAGACTGAATAAGTGTGACGAACGGTAGAAAAAGTGTATTGTTATCCCATATTAGTGTTTATAGTTCTTTGTTAAATAATTGTTAATTATAGGTAAAAATAAGTAACGAATTTTTTCTCATACTGACAAATAAGAATACTACTTCAGAAGGAAACACTTGAGAATATGTCCAGAATGAGAATATTTCGAATAATTCGAGCATTTTTCACGGAAACTAATCATTTGACAGATAATCCAGGATGAAACTTTTCGTTGACTCATCCTGTATAATATTAGAAACAGTCGTTGTTAAATTTTCAATAGTTCATATAGTCTTGATCTAAGTTATCCCGTATTTAAACATCTTTCGTCATCTGTCTGCATTAAAAGATGTAATAACTGGAATGGCCTTTTCTACCAATTTCTGTAATATAGTCACACAAGGTAGCTATCTGAAAAATAATAATTGTGGGGCATTTTTTGTTTTTTCAATATTTTTATTTTCGTCATCAACAGTTGGCGGTTTCATATAATATTTAGTTTAATGCATTTTTGTTCTTTTAGCAATATGTGCTTCGAAAGCAAAACAGATTCGAGTCTGCACAGGCGCGGAGATGAAGAAGATGTGCCCTCCGAAGATTTGCAAGTGCGAACCTGTGAAGGCCAGTGGAGGAGGACGAGGGGGACTGATGAGTCTGCTGGGTTTTGGCATCAAAGCTGCTTTAGCAGCTGCGGCGTGGTACGTGACCTATGACATGGGCATTTGGGGCTCATCGGAGGACACTCACCAGCTGTACAAGAGCTACTGTAAAATGATGATGCCTCCCCGCGATGAGAAAACTGGAAAATGGGAACCAGTTCAGTGCAAAGCTGAAAAGCAGATGATGAAAGTAAGTGCCATAGAAGAGGTTGCTGTCGAAAGTGGTTATGAAATTTAAAACGGTTGTTTTGGCTTAGCTGATAGTTGTCAAAGATTGATGTCAAATTACGTATCATACAAACCATCATCAATAACGTGCAATGTACTATTAATTCTAGATATAAGATTATAATGAACAAGTGTGAGTAAAAATAAGCCGTAACATTTTCATTAGCAGAAAAATCCAGATTAAAGGAACCTGGAAATATTCTCCGCCTTGTCCAATGCACAAGTTTACGCACCTAATCATGCAATCACAAACATTTCTGGTATTATGTTTCAACAATTATTTTTTTAGCACATATCTGCGAATAGTATGGACGTCATTAAGATCATCCTCCATCTGCAAACGCCTTATATTAAATAAGGAATAAAACAAATCAAACCAAAACAGCTATTCTCCTGGCAATATGCCGCGCCGAGCGCTGAATTACAAAGCAAAATTTGCCGTATTTTGGTCTAAACACAGTTAAAAAGGTCGAAACCGGTCTGCAATTAGTGGCATCCTACGATGTGTGGTCTGAGTATTTCCTCGTAGTTTTCGTTGCAATCCGAATCCTTGTATTTTTGATTCTAACTGTGTTTAGACCAAAATACGACAAATCTTGCTTTGTTTGTGATAATGAGGAAGACTTGTTTAAGAGATTCATTCCCGTTTGCACCAGTCGCTCTTAGATGATTCTTAACGTTAAGCTACACTTATATCATTTTCCACTTTATTTGCACCACTCACACTTTAGTATTCATCTGTCCTTAAATCTAAGCGGAGCTTATTCTGTGACTTAAATTGGGCTTAAGGTATTTATATTATTTTATAATATTGAAGCTTTGTTTATGTGTTTTCTTGGAGTATCTCGTTAAATTTATGACAGAGGAGACTATTTGCATAGTTTTGATAATATCCATTTTTCAAACATTTTGAGTTACAAAGCCCACTGCTATGCAAATACTGGATGACTTTTTTATCTTACTTTACACTATCCACGGGTCTCCTGAACATACAGTAAAACTCATAAAACAATGTAAAATTTCATTAACAAATTTTAAAAACTAGACAAGAACCAAACATATTAATATGCTGACAGAACACAAGCCTGAGTGCTACTGCTGCTGCAGTGTTATGTTAACTCTAATTTCACTAAAAATGTCACAAAATTAGCGCCATTGCCAAGTTGCTTTGAAGTTTAGCTAAGTTCTCACAGAACAGAAGTAATGCAAAGTAAAGTAATCTTAAGCTGTACCTTAAAGTTAAGTGTACCGTACCCAAGATCTAGTTTGGTGCAAACGGCATCAATCAAAATGTTGTTGCTGCACCTTTCTGCATTAACGGTGGATTTGAAAATGGACGTAATTATTCTTTTTCAAGAACTGTCATCCAACCAACTATTTTCCGAGCATGCAATTTAGTTTCAACAAAGATATGCTTGTTTTCAGAGCTCCTCATTCACCCATAATTGCTCCCATATTTATATTTTCTGCCATGATTTGTCAAAAAAAAGTCTTAAGTTTAGCAGGTCGTCTTTCATAAGATTATCGATAAACCACTGACGGTACGCAAGACATCTAGGGTGGTCTGTCTGCAAAAGAGCTTGATATGATTGCATCTTATATGAATTCTTATGCGAGTTCCCATGTGAAAGATTATAATCGTTCGGTGTGTTCCATATGAAGCTAAATTTCTTCAAACAAACACATCAAAGGTTTCGTGGACTCTTGTTCTATATATATATATGCTTTAGTAGCACTGCTAATTGCTGGAAGTGCTCTCGAAGATTAACCAAACGCAAACATTGACCGTTTCCCAAATTGCATTAACTAACGCGCCACTTCGGAAAAATGTTTTAATAATGTAAATTTTGGGCTTTTTGGCGAAAACTATCGTTAATAAAACAAATACTTAAGATTTTATAAGATTTCGTAATCAAATTTAAAGGAAGTTTAACTAAAATTACCTTTAAATACCTTGGATACGGTTATTGAAATAACTGGATCCGAGGTATTAAAAAGAAACATTAACTAAAGTTCCTTTAAATTTGATTATGAAACCCGCCCTAAGACGAAAAGTAGCAAGAAGGGCAACCTTCACGAGAAGGGCATGACAAATTTTGGCAATGAAAATATTGTTTACATAAATGCAGAGTATTAGATTCCGACAATTATTATTATAAAAGTTTTGACCACCTTTGATTAAGATAATTTTTGATATCTCTGTGGTTTTTAAGCAACTAGTGAGTTAGAAAATTGGAGGGATAGGATATTTTTTGGTAAATTGCTCTAACTTGAATGAAAATGTTAAGGGCGATACAGTTCCGGTTATTCTGGAAGTATCCATTTTTTTTGTTATATTTCAATTTCCATTTAGTACGAGAATAAGGGAAACCTGGAAAACGTTATTAATTAAAGTGAACAGTAGGTTGTTAGCTATTTATATAGCATGGTGCAGTATAGCATGTTGTTTATTAAGAACGTTGCCAGTTTTATGCGCATTGAATTGCATTGGAGCAATTAGAAAAAGTTGGAAAAGGAATTCGAACAACCATCAAATTCGATGAACGATTAAAACTTCGTCAGCCTTATTAATAATAAAACTTAGAATGTTCTAAGACCTGACTAGAATGACATTAGTGAAAACTGTATTAATAATGTCATTTAAATGCATGTTAACGCTAGAATGATGCTAAATCACTAGTTATCAGTTTGGGTATGTTTTACAATTGAGCAATCCAAACCACGTGTCCAAATCAATATGGCGTGGAGGGCAAACATTCATTTGACGTTTGAGTCATAGACAAGTCTATGGTTTGAGTTATATTATATAACTTTGTGGGTACTTGGTTAAAAGTTGGTTTTTAACTAATATTAATAAATAAAATAGTAATAAACTAGTAATATATATTTGACAGTAATAAAATGCCTACTGGAAACCCTCTGGTTTCTTAATGTGGAAGGTGTTAGGTCATTCTTTTTAATTGCAGCTAAGTATCCATGTTTGACGCCGTTTTCTCGATAAATCATTTCAAATCGGAAAATAGTTAGAACTCACTACGTCGGGTATACAACAAAACTTAACTTGGTCTCGTTTTTACGACATCCACAAACCACAACAACTATGCACGTTACCGGCATTAATAAATATTATCGTCGCGACACAATTCTAATAAAAGACGAGTTAACACTGTTCAACACTTCCTTACATAAAATACATGAAAAATTCCTTACAAAAAACTCGGATTAAACACTTTTAACTGAAAGCTGCTGGGCTGATTTCAATGCATTCTCAACGTAAACATAACTTGTTTGCCCTCAGCGCCATATTGCTTAAAAATTTGACAGGTCGTTGGATTGCCTAATAAGTTAAAGTTAACCTAAAAGTTTGACAGAAATGTCAGCAGTTTTTCTTTTCCCTCTCAATTAACAGATCAAGAACGTTTTTCTGAAATATTAAATAATTTAATGCGAAATTTTCCGTATTTATATGTCAGTAACCTCAATAATCATTATAAAATTTTATTATGGTATGGTTACTTATCGAATTCATTAGGGAGTTTTTGAACCCCTTAAATTTTAGCACGTCGTTATCGTTATTCTGAGCATGTGCAATTCCAAAAAGAGTATCATTTTTGGCACTGCGCGTGCTCAGTATAACGATTGCGAATTGCGATAAAGATAAGGTAAAAATTTAAGGTGTTCAAAATCTCCCTATTAATATTTATAAGCAAAGTTAATGCTTATCAAGGGCGGATTTACCATGAATTAAAACTTTACATAAGCAAAAAGCTAAAACGTAATTAGGTAAAAAAAATATAAGCGTACTTCACTTAAGAATATTTTATTAAACACTTCTATTTGCTATTTCATGTTTGTCCAAAGAAAAACGTACCTATCTAAATACACAGATAATTTCTAATTTCACAACATTTTTTAAAAATGTGGTTCTTTGAGATACTCCCCCATGTTGAAAAGATAAATCCGCCCTTGATTGCTTATTAACACAAAACAGTCTTGACACAAGACACTTGTCAGTCTTGTCACTTTGCGTAAATATTTGTAAATGCAGGTTAGATTTATTGCAGTGAAATTAGCTCTATGTATAGAATGAGATGTTGTCACATTAACTTCTTATTTAGCATGCTGTTAGTTTGTCTATAAATATTTAATTATTAATATGAACTACTTAGATTGATTTAAGAATGCAGTTAGTTGTCATTAGTTAACTTGATGTTATTGTGATTATTATTAATACGGGTGCGTATCTTTAACCCCGGGACTACGGAAATCCATAAAATCCCCATGTTATAAAAATATAACATCTTAAAGTGGTTTATGAACGCACTCGCAGCCGAGCGAAATAATAATGTACCGTACCCTCCTCCAAACAAGTATTTGCCTTTCGAGCTCCATCATTGAGATATGAATGAGGGGAAATATTATTATTTAATAAATTTATGATTTTTATAATGGTTTTAGAATAATTGCATTAATAGGGGTATTATATTCTCATAATATAATGCTCAAAGTATGATTATTATATTTTACAGATTCCCAGGTTTGATCCCTACGCCTACTGCGACAATCCTCCAGTGAATCTCCAGCGTCAAGCTTATAACCTTCAAAATAACTGGAATCGTACTGTTTCATTTATTTTTTCGGGAATTGCGGGATTACCTTTCAACATAATCGATAAGTTTAAAGGAAATAGTGTCGAGAAGAATCTTAGCGAGGAAGAACAGCAGAGTTGTGTATTGTATAGTGATTTACCTGAAGAAGAACGGGAGGAAATTATAACCAATGCTTATAAAAAATAAATGCTTTCAATCCATGATTCATAAGATGTGTCATTATTATTTCTTCAAGTTAAAGGGTTTATCGTAAATATAGTGTAAGTCCGAAATTTGTAAAATTATACACGTGGTCATAAATAGTTTTTGAAAAAAAAATACGGTGTGACGAAATGCTTTCAAGCAATATATAGAAATGCAAGATAGATCAATATAGTTAAAACAATGGATGTGGAAGAGTCCAGTTTTTTTTAAATTTAAATTTTCTCAGTGTTGTTGAATTAAATTTTTTTTCCTTCTTCATCAACATTTTGACATATAATTTGATTGATGAAAATGTGATATTTTATTAGAATGTGTACTGGTTGAATAACTGAAATTGAGATATCCTTGGCTAACTGGCGTTATAGATTATGTATATACCTTTGAAAACAAATATAC
Organism: Pogonocherus hispidulus; assembly: GCA_963924545.1. NCBI lineage: Eukaryota > Metazoa > Arthropoda > Insecta > Coleoptera > Cerambycidae > Pogonocherus > Pogonocherus hispidulus. The sequence goes on from OZ004693.1 coordinate 84,759,319, forward strand.
ATCAATTGTGAATTTTAGGTACCTATAGCAATCTTGCAAATAGTAGTATAATAAAATATACGGGGTGTACTAGTTTCATGCTTAAAAAATTCTGGAACATGTAGAACTAGTAAAAATAATGGGACTTTGCTATATAAATTTATTTCTGAGATACAGGGTCTTGAAGTTGAAAAAAAAATATTTTTTTACTTATATCTTTGACAGTAATAAACCAATTATTTGTTTTCAAATTTTATCATTTTTACTTCCACGATGGGAATAGCCAGTGGCGTGCAACCTGCACCCTTGGGACCCCTTTTCTAAGAAATATATTGCGCCACTGATTAAAGTTTAAATAATACGTCCCACCCATTTCTCTACAAAAAAGTATACTTACATTTTTCGAATAAATAAGCGCTTAATAAGTGCGAATAGTCAGTGTCTGATGGTTGGTCTCGATGAAAGATGTGGCGACTGCTATGGAGATGCCGAAGTAATGCAATGCCAGTCGGGGCACATTGTCCGTGGAGTAGTTGTTTTGGGCATCTCCTTCAAATAAATAAGTAGGATTGTCTTAAGACAATGAAGGTCACTGCTGTTATGGCACTTTCGGAAAAGCTGGTCGCTATCTGTGTCAGTTTAAGAATAATTGTCAGACAGATAGTAGCAAATACCCATAGAGGGCATTACGGTGTGTTTCTCACCATTACTAAAATCTTTAATTAAACTGTGATTACGATATGAGTCTTAAATGAAGACATATGTTGGCCAACAGCTCGGAATATAAAGCTTGGACAAATAAGTTCGTCCTTGAAAAAATGCCGGTTAATTTGATTTATCTAGTATACTTTTATTTCTAACATTTGGTGATTGATTTGATTGTTAAGGTAATAAATAAGCTATAGGCATCGAGGACGGTGTATGTAACCATGCAATGGTTGTTTCATCTGATTCATAATGATTAAGTAATATTACCTGTCACATGGGCCGTTACTTGGTAGAGTACCTAGTAGAAGAAGAAGTAAGGTAGCCGGCTGATAAAAATAAAGCATTTTTTATAGTATAGTTTTAATTATTATTTATTGGCTTATTTAACTGTTTACGTCTTTCTTTACATAGGAACTAAGCCAAAAAGTTAATTAAGAGATAAATGTATTAATGAAATTGTCAAATATTATGGATCAATAAAGTTTTATATTTCCTAGTTAGCTATTATAATCCTAGGTAATACCTAGTAATACAAGTAACGAGGAATTATAAAACTTTATTGAACCATAATATTTGATAATTTCATTAATAATTTATCTCTTAGTTAACTTTTTAGCTATATTCCTATATATAAAAAAAATGTAAAATAAAGCATCCCATCCAACTAATGATATAATTCAAGACAATGAAAACACCCCGTGACCTCTCACCGATGCGAGTTTTTGTGATTTTTACGGTCACCCAAAGTTTATTGCACGAAATTATGAGACTGGTAATGACTCCATGAACATAGAGGACGTTCCTCTTATCGCCCATCTCTTTATCGGACTGCTGGGTCGGTTTGCAACTCATACACAGCAACCCACCTCACGTAATCACGGACCCCATGCACCACACATAATAATAATGTGAATAATTTGGCGTTTACATTAAATTGACAGACTATCTAGCTTACATTATTCATATAATATTTTTATGACCTGGATCAGTTCTTGCAGAAGCTATCTGGTTTATTATTGTCATTATTATTTCAAACCAACATGTTAGTTATTTAATCAATTATATAATAGGTAGTTTTTATATTGAAATTGGCAAAACCCTCCATAATCTGAAAAATACATAAGTATTTTATTTGATATTATGAGCTGCACGATAAATCTATATGTTAAATAGAGTGGAGTGGAAGTGGAAGGGTATGATTTGAATATTTGTATACATTATATTTAAAAAAATGAACTTCACCTTCTGAGTTAACTTGCTATACTATATTAACCTTTTTATAGTACGTGACTGTAATATACTGGTTACTGAATAAAGACACAATGACAAGACAAGACAATATTATTCGTGTTTCTCAATTCTTCGCTAGTTTATTTTTCTTGTAGACTTGTTAATACCAGAAGTCTAGCAAGAAATTGTTTTTGGTTTAGAAACGATCTTAATAAAGTATATGTTTGAAGTATGGCTGCTTTTTGTGACTGGGTGCATAGGTACACTTCCTTCCAAGTTAAGTTGAATGAGGTGATTTATGATTGAGTATTGAGTGACCCCTCACCGATATAATGAATGGAATGATATTACATCGGAATGGTATTGAATTTCTATTGTTAGTTCCTGATATTTGTCTTTCTTTTCTGAATATTTTTTAACTATGTATGGTCAGATGATATTGCCACATCGACGGGGTAGATGACCCTTTGTTTCTTATCTTGAAGTGTTATATCTGGTGTATTATGGACTACCATTTTATCAGTTTGTATGGTTAGGTCCTAGTATAATTTATAATACTGGTTTTCTATTACTTATAGTTGGTGATGAATATTGGTGGTACGCATGAAGCTTCGATTGCAGGGCTATTGATTATATAGCGTATTGCTATATAAGCAATACGCTACCTACTGGAGGTACGCACAACTAACGCATGTGGTATTGGTTCAGTTTTGCGTATGTATGTCTTTTGTGAATTTTGAAATATCCGTTGTTATATTAGTTAATTGCTTTGATTAGATATGAATCATTATTGTTGTGAGCGTTATTGTTCTTCTTGTATAAAGAAAAACCCCGAGATCAGTTTCATACTTTTCCAAAAGCGGGAAAATCTGAAGTTATCGCGGAAACTATAAGTTGAGCATTACAGAGTTACAGGAGACAAGTATGGATAAAGAAGCTAAAGAACGCAGAGTAGAGAGTGTGCTCTTTACCTTTTTCTAAGGATGACTATTTCCATAAAGGTATGTATGCCGTATGCCCAATAATGAATTTGACATATGTTGAGGTTAAGTTTCATTTTCAGATTGAACGCTCGAAAAATATTGAAATCTATTTTAATTTTATATCACTACTTAGCCCTTTCAAAATAGTTTTACAAGCTTTTTACCTGGTTTAAAGTTCTCGACAACAAATCTTTGATGAATAAAATTTCAAACGTCAGTGTCAGTGAACATAGGTTAGTATAGGTTACTGCCATTTTCGCGCTTCGATCTTAAAACGAATCGCGTATTATACAACTGACAGCTGTTAACATAGGCTGTTATATAATCTATTGTTTCAGGAAATTGCTGGTATTTTCTGCACCTTCACTTTTAATTGAAATATTCTTTAAAACATATTTTTTATGGTTTTTTGGCGTTATAACTTGGTTTCGTATTGCAAAAATCTATAAATCTCTGTTTCCGGGTATAATTGGCCTGTTTGTAAGGACTTATATGAAAGTTCTTTGTTTTTATATTGTTGGTTTACAATATCATGATATCTGCCGTGTAGTGCTTGTAATTTTTCTTTATTCGCAGAATTATTAGATAGTTCATTACTCCGCTTTCCACGTTCGATAGATAATATTATTAATATTATTATTATTATTATCATTATTACTATTATTTTTATTGTTATATTGTAGAGCTTTTGTGACAATAGCCCCAATGTCTCAAATTGTAGAACAACCAACCGAATTCACTAATAAAAAAAAGGAAGTTTATTTAAAACGGGAAATACAGAAGTTATTTTCACTCAATATAATATCATATAACAGAAAACACAATCTATATTGTTCATCTGCAGTATTTTCCGCGACATTGTTCTTGCACGTTGCTATTTATACTACGCTCACCAATAAAATTGTATACTAAATTATTTTACGAGTCCCGTTTCATAGCCTTATGATATACAACCGTAACCGTAAAGATTAGCTGATACTGACCCCTGCTGACATGCAGTCGGCGTTCTTTGAATATTACCAACATTAGATCAAATTAAGCGAAAAGATAAGTGAAACTACACCCGGACTACCTTTCCGATTGAGTGAAGCGGACACTGACTGCGCCTATGCAATAAACCTAAAGAAAAGGAACAGCAAGGACATTTTCCTTACAAACTATTAAAGCAAGTAATGTACTGATAAACATTGTAGTGAATTACGATGTTACAACAGCCTCTAAAAAGCATTGTGAATGAGTCATGGATGGACACGAGAACACATAAATTTTTTTGTTGCGCAACTTTGGGTAGGAACATTAATCTTTTTGTGACTTTATTATCAAGATAACCATAAACAATTCTTTTCTAGAGAACATCGCGGTAAGTACCAATGCAATCGTTTTCACAGAATCTATTCAGTTATATGTTACAACAATGAGCAGGGGTTCCATCTTCTTGGTCGAGTTAAGGATAAAAAACAATTCCACTTTGTCTGTGTAGTTTACCGTGCAAACTGTGTTGTGCAAAGTGACAAAGAAGATGGAGAATCCATTTTGTTTCGCGATACACTACACAAAACCTTTACTTTTGGAGAATCTTTTACATATCCTTCAAAGTCTCTTGGAATTTCTTCACAATCTTCAAATTTCAAATCCTACAATTATAAGAGTTTACTTTTCTTCTTCCTTTATAATAAGCACATTTTGATTAATTCTAAACAGTTTAAAGTAGCTAAACACATAATTGCCATTCCTGCATAATCTTTAGGTATATAAATCTTTTGTAGTATTTTAAATTTGGTATCGTTTTATATTTAAAATCTTTAAGATTCTAGAAACTCAACTGCAAGAGGGAAGTATACTTTTGGGTGGATTAGCTATTCTTTCCTTCTGATATATTGATGCCGTATTTTGAAATTTGGAGTACCAAGTTTTGATAGTATTTGCCATCACACTAATGTTTAGCATGGTTCTAAATCATCTTTTTCTAGCTATTATTGATTTAGCTCCTGAAAAAAAAAATTGTATGTGCTTTTTCTCTATCAGAGAGCCACGATATCTACTCATATACAAACAAAAATTTGACATGTCATCTTCAATTTTATTAACTTTAATTTTTAAAGTGCATACTCAATATTTTGTACTTCTACAGGGATTAATTTGATTTCGAAGTTACTTTCTTTGAATACGTGTATCACATCAACTTTTCTACCAATATTAACAATAAGTGTACCGTTGGCTTGCCAAAAGATGTGACTTAAAAAACCTTTATACACTGGGTGTTCCATTAAGAAAAAAATATCGCAAGGATTTGACAAAAGGCATTTTCTGTTAAAATAGAGATAAAAAACTGTAAACCTTCAACAGACCTCTGGGGAAAACAGCACATGAATATCGTAAGTGGCTCGATATACAGGGTGGCCCAAAGTTTAATTATCGTCAATAAAAGGTTTACTAGTATTATACAGGGTCGTTCAGAAGATCTGAGTATATTTGTATCTTAATCGGAATGAATTGAGCACCCTGTATCTTTTTTAAGAAAATATGTACTAGATAATTTTTGGCTCCATTAATTATTTAGGCTATATGGACTAGTTTTACTTGAATTTCCTTGTAAACCCTATATTTTATAACATTTTCACTAAGGTCTCTAACGACTATTTTATACTATGAAGCATTCCGTATACCTAATTGTAACGGTTTTTGGAGATTTTTGAGGTTTTATACTCTAAATTCTCATTTTATTTAGAAGTACTTATATGGGATGGATTAACTGTTTAGACACAATAATACAATGGTAATTCAAGTACCAACTGAACTACATAAGAAAACAATTCAAATAAACTGATAACTGATATGAATAATATCATTTTCACAATTTTTTTACTGATTTTTTAAATTTTCCTGATGAACCGCGAATTTCGTTAATAAACTACTCATAAAATTAGTCGACAACAAATTGTTTCGTCATTTTTAAGAGACTCCTTCTCGGAAACGCCTTAACCGATTTTAGTAAACAAAGGTAAAATGTAAAAGCTCGCCTCTTGTACAATCAGGGGCGAAGAGTGATCTTTAATAAAAAATTTTAATATTATACTTTGTGCAAAAAAATGTAATTCAAAATTAATTAATTAATTATTAATATCTAATATATCAAAAACCGTTGCTATCAGGTATAGGGAATGCTTGATAGAATAGAAAGAGTCGTGAGAGATCTTAAAAAAATATATAAAATATAGGGTGTTTCACTAGGGTGTTATTAGTAAACTAGTATATTCGCGAATTCGGAAAAATAATTCGAATTCAAATATGAAATAAAAACTATGTCATTCCATTTAGAAAAACATAAGTTGATATGACCCTGGTTTATAGAGTACCCTACATGACTATTGGCGATTCCAAAAATGAATGCGCCCTCTGCATGAAAATATTTGAACCTACTTAAAAGGTAATTTTTGGAGGCTTATTGCTGATATAATGATAAATAACACGTATATGGGTTTGTTTAACGTAATAATTTAGTGGTGCTTGTGATTTTTTGGTATTACGAAGTTAAAAACGACGTTGTTAGTATTTATACATCTTTATTTTTACATTTTAAAATGGCATTCAAAAGAAATCAGCACAAACAAACTGCCGTGCTTATAGGTGTCATTCCAGAAAATGTGTCAATAGAAGTGTTTAAGATTGAAGAAAGGTAGAAGTTTGGCCCTAGTATAAGAAACTGTTTCTCATTCATTTCTCCAAAAGGCATGTAACAATTTAATAACAGGGAACACGTTTATTTACACAACATAACCACTTTGTTGCAGTTTGTCTATACTTTTCTATTACTAGTCTTATAAAAGCAGAATATATTTTAATTCAAATATTATTTAACAAAAAACAAGCACTAATATGGTATCACCATACATAATATGGTTTATCACACTTATTTTAGTCCAAAATGTAAGTAACCAAAAACTAGGGCACTTGTTTCAACCCAAAAAATTACTATAATTAGCAATGAAGCACTTATGAGACGTTTGACTCCTTTTACCACTCTTTTTATCCTTTATTTCACCCTAACTAGCACATGAAGTCACTATATTTATGGCAGATGAATGCTAAATTGCTAGATGATGTGATATGAAATGCAAAATTTTTACTCGTCTTCCTCCATATTTGTTTACAATTTGCAGCGCCCTCATCGGTAATTTGAATCGCCAATACATATTTTTAATATGTGCTTCCCCTTGTGCTCTATGAGATCTTAAAATCTTTTGTTTATTGCGACATAGAAGTAATCGAACTTTGTCACACCATTGGGCAACCCTGTATATCTACGCTGTCAAAAAGCGTCAAAATATAATGGGACACTGTATCCTGTATAGCCTTAACGTTAAAACTGCAACGGTCATGGTTATGTAACCTCCACAATTCTGGTTTCTTTTACATTTACATGGCTCTGCGTTTTTATCTTCACTCCCTAATTTCACCTAAAGCGGGATTTAGACTGTATCACTTTTGATGTACATCCAACGTGATTCATCCAGAGTGAAATCATCCGGAGTGATCATCCTTGTTTACATATTTTCATCCAGTTTTGTGGTTTCACCTCTACCTCCGTCACTATTCACTGTTCCTAAGAATTTCGTCATTTCGTGTTTGGTGCAACAACTTGTGGTACCAGGCGGCAGGATGTCTCGTTCCAGTAAAAATAAAAGTCTTATACGCGATGGCATTGACTTAATTTCAAGTGGACTGATAAATGAATTGAACTCAATTATATCAACAACTGGCCGTGCTAAAAGACGTTGGAAATTCCATTGTATAACACGTTTATAATATAATATAATTGATTTAAATATTTATTTATAATAGCCACAAACAAACAATCGCACTGGCGACTGTACTAAAAGTAAAAAGTGAAGTAGCGGCGAAAATGAACTCATTGTATTTACATTTTTCACTGAGCCTTCACTTTGGATGAATCATCGGTTCAGGGCACATCTCTTTCATCAAAAATAGGTAGAGGGTCGATTTGTTTCATCGTTCATTTTTAATGTACACTTTGGATGCAACACAAATGAAAGGCAATCTACACTTATTACTTTGGATGATTCCTCCAAGATGAACATCCAAAGTGATAAATGTAAATGAGCCTTTACAAACGCATTAGTTATTTTAATAAGGAGTTCTGTCTTATAGATGACTATAAATTAACCTTGCAGTCATACAGGTGTAGGAAATAAAATTTTTGTCTTGTATACAGTCTACTCGTTACTACAATATCCAGTTACAAATGAAACACGGTTTACGTCAGATATTTTAAAGCCCTGAAGTATATCTGGGCGTTTATTAATGGGGCCAGTATTAAAGCACTGTGATATGTGTCAGCCGAAATAAGCTGGATATTAAAACTCATTAAGGTGCGCGGTCTATATTCAGAAAGAGCTCCGAAATCGCTTTCTACTCTTGCCTGAATTATTACGTTCATTAGAATATTTATCCTGCAGGAATATGGCAGCCGTTTTATTAGACGCCTAGGCACTTGATCCAAAAATTAAAATTCTCATTTACTCGTATAAATTTTAAGAGGGATGCTTGTTTTTCAGTTTAATTTCTCTCTTGATCGCTGTAAAGGGCAAAAGTTTACCGCATTTTATTTATACACCATCCAGCAGTTATGGTTTTTAAAATCTATGAGTTTTTTCAATAATATCAACATTTTTTTGTAATTCTTTACACTTTCGACTATTTAGTTTTTAAAGTCCGAAAGTGGTAAAATCTGGAGTTATTAAAATTTTTGCGATTCCACCTTCAATATACAGAAACGAAAACTTTCTTTTAACTCTTCTCTTACGCATAAACTGAACTTTTCATGGTCAGCGTCCATAATGATGTGTAAGGATTAAATTTGTTTTCAATTACCAGTTACATTTATTACGTCAAAATGCACAAAAAATACAAATTTCTGCACGAATCGAGAATTTGGTCACATTTTATTGTCGTTACAGTTGTTAGCCTATGGATTTTCAGGCTATTATTTTGACTTAATCCGCAGGGTCAAACTTCCTGTCGTATTTTGCAGCTTTGGCTTTGAAAGTCGTTTTGTATTTTTCCGGAAAAAGAATTGTTTGTCTTGTAACGAAAATTTTGTAAATTTTAACATAATATATTTCAAGCATTAGCCACTACTATGCAATATATAAATCACCCATAGGTGGTAGAGCTGGTCCTCTAACTTATTAAATTTCAGCATTTTACTTTTAGTGTACGTACACGTTAATAACAGAATTTTCTAATGTGAAATCTGACAGAGGTAATATACTGTTATTTATAATTTCTGAGTTTTAAATTTAATAATTAATATATTATTAGTTCCATTTTTGTTCTTGTTGAGACCGAATTAATCAGTAGTATCGTATTTAGTTATCTATTTATATTCCAGATAATCGCGAGGCCACGTGCTTGGTGGTTTTTTTGGTTAGGGTTTAATCAAAGGTTCAATAATTAATACCTTTTATTGATATTGTATTTGAGGTTTTTGTAGACTGGCAATTAGCCAACATAGAATTTAATTAGAGTGCTGAAACAATAAGTAAATTAGTAGGTGAGATTTTTCCTTTAAGGTTATAGAACCAAATTTGTTGGAAAGTATGTCAAGCCTATGTGTCTTAGGACCGGTTTTTCAATGTTTGGTTAACGTAACCTAAAATTTAACCTAAAGTTAACTAACTACAAGTTTAGAATATGAATAGTTATTCATAAAATTTTCGAGATAAATCACTTTCTAAACTTATAGCTGGCTTAAACCGTGTTAACCAAGCATTGAAAAACCGGCCCTTAGTATCTTTGTGGGTGTAATGAGTTCTAAGACAGTTAAAGCATATTCATTCCGCCAATTGAGGTATGTATTAGTACTGATTGAATTCTCAACAACGTGATCAATTTTGATGCATATCTTTTTTCTTGCTTGCAGTATCTCTGATAAGGTTACACACAGCCATTTATAATGATTTGTAGTTTATATATTATTAAATTTGTTTTATATATACTTGTTTTTGAGCTATTAACTTTTGCAATTTATTAACTGGCGTCCACAAGGTGGTATAAAATTTAATATAAATTATAAAGCTTTCAATCTTCCCCAACCCTGAGTTCAACCGGAGCTAATGTCAGATAATGTAATTTAATTAAAGCCAATAAAAAAAGTTAAAGAAGGTTTATTGCACTCCATAAAGAATGACGTTAGGCCATAGCTGGCAAATCCGTCTAAGGGTATGAGCCTAAGGATAAAATGTAAAAGTAATAAAGCAAAATCCGCACTGGCTATGATAGAACTGTGAGCATGTAAAAGGGGATTGAAGAATGCCCTGTACATCACTTTTGTACTAATCAGTTAACTCTAACCACAGATATACACGTGAAAATGTGACTAAAATTTCAGGAGCATATATTCTTACATATTTTACATTGCAAATAGAATTAGAAGTTTTCACTGTCTAGAGTTATAGGGTAAAATAATTAATTTAAATAGGTTTTTCTTTTCTAAAAATATGTAGGTGAAAGTTACCACTTTAAGATTTATTCAGTACTTGAAAATTAATTAAACCTTTCTTTATTAATAACATGAAGCAACTGAATAGAAAAACGCTTACCAAAGTGTGTAATTATTTAAGGAAAATCGATTTACAGAACAAGACCATCAGTGGTGGCTATTTCTAGTTAATTTTATAAGAGCTTTTGCAGCAATTTGAGCCATTTAAAAGTTATGTATGACATGATCATCCTCTTTCTGTACATACAATTATTATGGTTTGTCGCAAAAAACCATTTGAAATTATAAAAATAAATTATTTGTAAAATGAAAATTCTATGCAACCAGTTTGGTTGGAAGTTAAAATTTGTATACCTTTTCTATTTATATTTCCTTCGTGTACATTATTAACAGTACAGTAACTTTTTAAAACGGTAATTTTCCAGGAGTTATTATTTATAGAAGCAATTTTCATATTTTTTCCATAATTTCTGTTTCCCCCAAAATTAATTTAACCTTGTCACCTTATTATTTAATAGCCAGTGCCTTACAAAATAATTAGGAATAATTACTGACACCCCAAAAATATATACATATACATGAAATTATATAATACTTAAGAATTATCCGCTTTTGAATAACTTGTAAACACAATATTGACAAATACGCTTCTGTCAGTTATATCTAACATCTTATACAACATATCGACAGTTTTTTATGCTATGTACAGGATGAAGAAGACACTTTTTCATTTTGGGTCAGCTAACCACCCTATATGCTTTAGCTGTCAGACCTGTAGACAATGGAATTTATAATTTTGTAATTGTCTGCTGTAAGTCGACTATAAGGAATAATTTTACCTTTTTAAGGGTTATAGTAACTTTGAACCGAACTACATAAAAAATTATACACAAATGGTATATCCTTTTTTGTGGAATACATACCAAAGCTGTTCGATAGGGTTTACCTTGGCTTCCGAGATACAGCTGGCTGAAAGGAATGGTATCCTACTATTGATTATAAATTCATTTGAGAGTGTTCACTTTGTGGGATGAGCGTTTTATTAATTATAAAAACAAAATCAGAAAAATTGTTTTCGGCTGTAATTAAAATTATTAATTTCAGGAAATTTCTTAAATAGAATTACGTTTCTAAAATTATAGCGTCTGTTCCAAAAAGGATCCCAGTACCATTCCAATCCATAATAGGACTACTGATATTAACACATAGATACCTACACATTTATTTATGGTATAAACAGAACATTTTAATTTTTAGCAGAACAATAATGGCTTTACTGTCGGAAACCCAAATTTTGATGTTCCAGACCGAATGTTGACAATTTTGTAGATCTGGTGCTATTCGGTCTATTTTAATACTTAACCTTCTTCTGAAATCTGATTCGAGAACTATTCAACTGAAGTTCACGTCGAATCATGATAGAATGTTTTGTTCCTTCCCTTAAGGCTCTGTCAATCACAAACTCTAGCCTCAGCTGCTGTAGTATCCAAGCCATCGAAATCTCGATTGGTAATTTGTTGTTAAATATTTTACATTATTTCAATTATATTATTGATAATAGATTAAGTCATTGAAAGGTCAAAAGGTTTACGTAAAATCACTTGGTTTTTAAAACAATTATTAGAATTTTATATATCGAAACTTTAAAATTAAAAAAATTGTAAAACTTCAGGATTTTTTGAAGAGCTATTGAAAAACAGGTACTCTTTCTCATAAACACTTTTGACTCTACATCGAATGGCATAAACAGTTTTTTTATGTTATGTTTCGTCTCTCCAGAACCATCATCAACTTATTTTTTACGTTGTACGAAAAACCATCATCAAGCTCTTATTCTATTAACAAAAGAATATCGAAAAAGTAAGAAATAATTAACAGTAAAAAACAATTAATTAAGAAAAATAAGGTACAATTAACAAAACAACAATGAATTATTTATAGTATATTTTGTATATTATTTATTGGCTTATTTAATTGTTTATATTTTTCTTTATATTGGGAATTAAGCCAAAAAGTTAACTAAGAGATAAATTATTAATGATATCATCAAATATTATGGTTCAATTAAGTTTTTAATTTTCTTTGTTACCTATAATCCTAGGTTATCCTATATATCCTATAATCTAATTAAAAGTTGGTCCTGGAACACGTTTCACCTTGTAAAAGTCGTATATTTTTTGAGTTCCTTTTGTTTAGTGTGATATATAAAATAAATAATGGTTCTATTTTATTTCCTCAATAAATATTAGTAATTTATATAATTTGTACTAAGGTCGCTATAGGCTGGTTTGAACAATTAATATTTTCCTTTGTAAAACACTTTCTACATTAAACAGTTTTTGTATTTAACTTGAGTGTCTTTTATCCCCGTTTTGTTTAAACTTTATGGTCAAAGTAAACTGTCACCCCTTTCAAATTGCCCGTTCTGACGGTACCCTTATTCTTCTCCCCTTCACAGAAATCTGAATTAAAAAAAGTAGAGGGTATTACAATGTGTTTGTGTAATGGTGATGTTTGTTTTTAGAGTTAATTATATTATGGACAACATTTCATGTTAAAAAACGAATGAATAATATCAACGCGTCACAAGGAATTTTGACCTTAATACAATAATAATGTCCCAGAATAAAAAACCATCTAAAATGCAGGTTTTTTTTAATATAAATCGATATTAAAGGCTACTGAATATTTTATTAACGCTACAATGTAGTAATACTTACTAAGTTCTCAAGTTCTACTAAAATGTATTCGATTTCACAAAATTTATATAAATTGATTGACACATTTTTGCTCGTACCTCACGGTTGATTTTTTCAATCAACCGATTTAACATTTTTGGGTATAGTTAGATAAGTAAACTCTCACCCCTTTCAAGTTGCCCGTTCTTACGGTATCCTTATTCTTCTTCCCTTCACAGAAATCTCTGAAATAAAAAAGTGAAGGGTATTATAATCTGTTTGTATAATGGTGATGTTTGCTTTTAGAATTAATTATATTATGGACAACATTTCATGTGAAAAAACAAATAATATTAACATTTTACAGATCATTTGTCTTTGAATATACATAATAGTTCAGGGATGTATGCTAAAAAAGTAATAACTGAAGGTCATAACATTTTCGTTAATGTAGAAGTTCATAAATATACAGTGCCTCAATTTCAGAACGAGCCACCCTAAATATCTTCAGTTGACATATTGAGGGGAAGTTTAATTACACATTAGATTTAATTTTAACTGTCACTTGCTCCTTTGCAGCCACCCTGACTTTGAAATTTTAAATGGCAACCCCCGTCGAGGGATACATTGTTGGAAAGGACATAGGTACTATTTCCTACCTAACCATGCCCAAAAACGCTAAGTCGGTTGGTTGGTTCGAGAGTTGCATAAAAGAAAATTGATGTTTTTTGTCTGGTCAGACGTTTTTTGTCTGAATACTTTGACGGTTCTACGCCCACAAAGATTTTCAGACTCGTAAATGATGATCATTTCGATTCGTTCTGCTAAATTATTAGTAAGGGCTACTGAATGTTTTATTAACGCTACAATGAAGTAATTAACTCTTGACTAAATTATTCTACTGAAACGTAGTCGATTTTCCCTTAATTTATTTAAAATTGATTGTTACATTTTTTCTCCTAACTCGTGAGCCAATCAACCGATTTCACGATTGTGGGTAAACCTGGATAGGGAATTCTATGCCCTTTCCAACATGTATTGCCAACATAAGCCTGGGTATTTCAGTTGATGTGTTTCTTGTATTTCTTAAATTTCCTTAAACTATAAAGATATTTAAGGTGGTTCGTTTTGAAATTAATGCACTATATAACTGAATTACTTTGCTATTGTATTTTATATGTCACCTTTTCGAACTAAAAGTAAGTATTTGAACTCAGAATTGGAATAAATCGGAACTTATCGATATAACATGAAAATACCTTATTATGTGACAGCAGATAATGTCGGTGCTTTAAATATTTAAAATTTCAGTATATTCAAATATCTAGTATTTGAAGTATTCTGTGTCCATATGTTTTGGTACTTTTACCAAATTTTGGTTACATATTTGAATTTAGGCGCATATAGCTATGCGCCTAAATTGCTATATGGGTCTATGGGCTAAATTACTGGGTCTTGCGCCTAAATTGCGCCAAAAGTCCACTAAAAAGAATTTTAAAATTGCCTAAATAGTCTTTCTTAGTCTAACTTTCTTGGATGAATTCCTATTTTTCAACTAAATAATAGCGTCAAAGTCACCCAAGAAAAAACTTCCTTAAATTAGCTTTGCTTAAGTTTAGATCTCGGTTTAGATACTAGCTAATTTACATATTCATTAAAAACACTAGAAATATTAAATTAACAAAAAGTATAGAGTAAAAAGATTGTTTGTTTTTAACAAAACAAAAACGATTTTCAACCATTATCTAACAACGTTTTCTTTGAAATAATGTTTTCATAATGTTTTCTTCCTACGTTATTTTTGTTAGCATTTATGTTTTACAAACGTTACATTAACGAACAGCAAATATTACTGTATAAACAAATATTATGCACCAAAACACTATACTGCAGTTGACGCGCCTTTCGCCAACCAAGTTGGCATCATGTGGAGATAATTAAAACTAAACCTTTGTTAACATTGTATCCTATTTATTCTTAAACTATTTCTACGGTTCAGTGAACCGCCGCGACCGATCAGTAATTTACTAACTAATACAGCGCGCTATATGGACCTGGATCTCTGTCAAACTGTTTAAAAGCATCCGGCTGCCTGCAATCTGTTATGTTCCTAATTAGTCCTAAATTGCTACTATCTATTTTATGGTTGTTTTCAAACGCATGTTGGGCGACACTAGACTCATCTCTTCTACCACATTTTAGATGAGTCATAATATGTTCCTTGAATCTAGTTTCAATTGACCTTCTAGTTTGTCCAACATACTTTTGATTACAGTCTTTTCAGGTAATTTCGTAAATCCCCGACTTTTCTTTAGTTTCTATTTTATCTTTTGGATTGCCTAAAAGTGGTTGTAGTTTATTTCCCGATCATTCCCTTGCCTTTTAGGCAATCCAATGAGAGCGTCCTTAATTTACAACACTGCCAAGAAGTAGTCCAAAAGTCATCCTTGTCAAAAAATATGCCGACATATTTCGTAATTTCTCAGTTATTAACTACTAAGTTGCGCTACTTTTTACGATGGAAAACTTATGTAAAATTAGTTATGAGTTATGTAGTTATGTATTTGAAGCATTCTAGAGATTTTTTACTTTACTCGAGAGTATCCTAATGCACCTAAAATTAAAATATATAGAGGCATTATATTATTTTAATTACAAAACATATTAAAATATCATAGACGGCTCATTTAGCAACTCGTATTTGTTAAGGCTTGTACACCTTAACACACATTACCCAGTTTGTTGAATATTATATGCTAATATAACAGCTAGGCACTTGTTTCTATTTCTCTAAAGATAAATTTAATCGACATAGATATGTTTCCTAAATTCAAATGAATATCAAGTAACCTCTAGGACGATGCAACAGACATATGGGTTTGAGTCCCTGTGGTATATGAATATAGAACCACTTTGTTATTCTGACCATGCAAAATTAATTAGAAAGTGGTAAGCTATTATTCGATAATTACATTAATTATTATTAAATAATTCCATATATTATATATTAATTAATAAGCAAATATAAAATTAATAAAATCATTATCAATAATTATAGGGAAATTACAAATAGCCTATTGCGGCAATTATTTAATATTATTATTAGATAGTTTTCACTTATTAACTGATTATAAAGGATAGACATGAACTGTCCCTAAGGCATAAAACAAACTAAGTAAGTATTACTTAAAATAATTAATTTTACTGAATTTCCCTGCCTAACTCTCGCTGAATGTTAGGATTAAAATGTGACAGATACTTGTTTGATAGTCGCCTATCGGGTATAGCTTGGCTCTGACCACCTTGGCCTTCGCTACAACTTTCTCGATGTGGTGTGTCCACCGCAGCCTTTTATCCAGGTATCCATTTATTCCTCGGAGCTCGGTGGCCGAGCGGTTAAGACATCTGGTTTTTAATCGTTCCCCGCGGTTGACGATGGTTCGATTCTCACCGTGGTCAACTTTTTCTAATTGCTCCAATATTAAATCTGTGTGTATAAGGCTGGTAGCGTTCTTAATATGCAACTAGTACTACAATATCACTCTATAAATGGCTAACAACCTACTGTACACTTTAATTAATAAGGTTTTCTAGGTTTCCCTTATTCTCCTACTAAATGGTAGTTAAAGTTATAACATCGTAAGTCGTTCCTGGGCGCACTCGCGGCCCGCAAAATATTAATATGCCGCTCCCTCTCCCATACAAGTCTCTGAAGACTTCCGGGCTCATCACTAAGATGAGAATGATGGATAGAGATATTATTCCTAGATAAGTGACGGTGTCCCCTCCACTCGATGTCGGCCCAGTTCATGTTGACGTGTTCAGCTGGTGTCTATCTGTATCTGCGAGAAAAAAGAATAGTATTAGACTTGTCGGGATTTATACTTAACTTCCAGTTGTTGCACCAGCCCTCAACTTTAAATAGGTATAGGGAAATAAAAATTGTAGAGATTTGAATTTTACATCTTATGGTGTAACAATATACAGAGTGTTGCATTTAATTTTTTTTTAGATTTTTCAATTATTTTATTCTTTTGTTTGCCATGATTTTCACCCTGTAGAACTCAGGTCAAATTTTGGTACATTGTTTGAAAGAGTCACTCTTGCTCAACGCTTGCCTTAAATTAAAGTTGAGTAGTTGCTAACATAACCTGAAAATTTTAAACTTCGTAAGCAACCTATATTGACGAAAAAAATGTAAAGCTAAATGCTTATTTGGAATAGTATGACATTTGCTATAGGACTATTACACACAAAGTACGCTTTATTTTACTGGTAGAATTGAAAATGAGCATACGAACATTTAAACCATTGAAATTGGTATCTGGTCAGAAAAAGTGGAATACTCTGTATAACTGAATAAATATTTTTTATTTGTATTGTAGATCTTGATTATTTACTTCTTAAATGTTGCGTTTTTTAGTTCCGAATAGGGTCACAGAACATCCCTTTCTACAATCTTTTACAGTAATATAAATCAATCATAAGATAATGGCTAAGAGATTCTGGAAGTTCGCAGTAACACCGCATTTTATCGTTACGGCTAAATAAAATAAGGAGCTGTGTGGGGCGCAGTTTAAAAGTCGCCACCGTCCTAAATTCCAATCTGGCCAGATAAATCCCGAGATATTCGAGAGTTCACAATGGCCGACCCCGGTAATCCTATCAAGTATTGTGACATCACTTATGGCGGTGGGGAAACCAGTTTACTTTGCAACTCGCCTGTCTTGATATTCCGTGTGATATTATTTCAAAATTACTCCAAGGTTTATAATATTTTTTTCCAAGAAAGGGGTAAAATCAAAATTCTCTATTTCCTTCCCTAATGATTAGTTATGGAACTTTTGAAAGATTTTTTTAATGATCCTGGTAAGGACTGAGACATAGATACCTACTTTATTTACACATTCAGATTTTCCTTAGACGAAGTTGTCACTATCAAACCATTTCTGGAACTTGTGTTCAGGAATGTTATCTAGTTACAAGCTTTTAAATACCAAAACATTAGCGAATCCATATTCTCTTAGAATGGTCTTCATTATTGTGAACAGCCAATATATAGCTACAAAGTGCTAACTCTGGCGAACTGGGCGGCTGGTGCAACTTTGTGATCTGTGATTCATAGTTTCTTTTGGGATTACACCACATTTAAAGTAACAAAAAGCAGGAAACCAGAAGCATACAAATTAAATATTTAAAGTGCAGTATCAAGGCAAACTTCTAGAGTTTGCCCCAAAAAAACACTGTATAATATGCAATAAAATAAATATTTGATCAATTAATTCAATTTCCCCAGTGGTTGTTCAGTTTTATACAAAATTCTGTGATATTACATATCATATTTTAAAATATGTTTAAATAAAATAATTATTATAATAAAATTTAAAAGAAATTTTCTCTTAACTAGCCTAAAAACTCTTAACTAGCCTTTTCCGAAACGTTTCAAGTTGAACCTCAACTCTTCGTCAGTAGAACGTTTGTATGATAGGAATGTTTTGTCAGATTGACATTTTTAATTCAAAATGAATTAAAAAGCTTATTCAGCTTGTCTGCTGAAAAAGCATTTTTTCAATATCCAATCATAACAGTTGCCTTTGTTTTAGTCTTGATAAACATTTTTGTTTCCCACTACATCCATTTGTGTTTTGTTTATGAGCCCTTTTAGAAGTGTCAAGTTTCATGACCTATTAGAACTTATGATGGTTACTTTGTCAAAAAATTTAAATGTGAGGAAAGATAATATGAATTTTCAATCTGCCATTTCTTTTGGTCAATAGTGAAAATCTCTAGAACCTTCTACGTATACATTTTCCTGATTCCATATCACTAATCTTGGTTCTAAATTTGGTTCCTTCTTTGTCCTGTTTTTATTCGATATCAGTGAAACACCGCAGATATCAGCCTCACTACGTGCTACTCTTAAGGCTCCCCCAAACTAGAGCGGTATGGCGGGAGCGGGAGCGGGAGCAACTGCAACGCGAGACCAAAGTATGTGGCGGGATATCTAAGCACCTACATGAAAGCGACGTCTCGCCCAGATATCCCGCCACATACTTTGGTCCCGCGTTGCAGTCGCTCCCGATCCCGCTCCCGTCGTACCGCTCTGGTTTGAGGGATCCTTAATCTCTTAAGTTTCAGGTTTAAGTTAAGTTTGCTTAACTTATTACAGAATTTGATAATAACGAGCTGTTCGAGTTAGTAGTGGTGAGAAACACACCGTTGTGCCCTCTTTGGGTCTTTGGTACTATGTGTCTGACAATTATTGCCTTATAGACAGACAGATAATTACCTGTTTTTCCGCAGGCCTCTATAGCAGTGACCTCTATTGTCTTTAAGGAAGACAATCCTACTTATTTATTTGAAGGAGATGTCGAATATCACGAACTACTTTTTGACTGTGCAGGAAGCCTTCTTTCATTGCTGATAGAAAACACTTCCTGTAAGTTCACAGAGGATGTGATTGAGACGATTCTACGATTCTAAGTTTGTTTTAGGTCACCCTGAATTCTTCGGTCAGTTAATGAGGTTAGCCCAAGATAGTTAACCCTATCATCGTAATCAAGATTGGTAATGGAGCCAACCCATTTAGTAAACCTCCGCTCAACTCCCTCGAGCAACAAGATCTTTTTTCTAAGGTACGGTGATTATATAACGAAGTTATACTCCACTGGTAGTCTTACATATGATTTGTATCATGTAGGAGTAAGTGTCTATTTGGCGACTGCAAAAACTCTTTTAAGGTTAGCGCACAGTGTTGGTTTTCTTGACCATAGATGTTATGTGTTCAGACCAGTTAGCAACAATTGAATGTAAACGTTATGCCTACTGCAATAGTGAGTGGCAAGAGTGCTCTTAAAATGTTTCGGTGTTTAAAGTACCTGCAGGAATTTTACCTAAATAGTAACAAAGAATAAGTAGCTCAAAATGATCATAAATTGATAGTCAATATCATGTACAATATGATTACTGTCATAATATCATTACTGAAAGTCATAATATGATTACTGACTGTAAATTTTTTGTCGTTTTATGGTATTTTTCGTTCACATACATTGAATATATACGATATACACGGTCTTATTTGCATTCAACAATTCACAAACTGGTTTGAGCGCAACATAATTTAACATATCGTGGCGGCCGGGACACTTTTCGTTTCTTGGCCACAGTTCTAATCTACATAATGGGATTTTAATATCATTCTACGAAATATTCTCTGCATTCAACATGTAGCTCTGAGCCCTAAGTGGAACTTGTCCTCAAATTATCCTTATGAAATATAAATTTATATAATATAATTGTTTATTATAGAGCATTATGATGTTCCAGTAAAAATTTATATTTGCTAATTATTGAAGATAAATTCATATATTAAGAAAAATAATTGGTAATAAAAAATAATAAACTATAAAATGCTGGTAGTAATTATTTTTCTTCAACGAATCGACTCAGGGTTATCAGAAATTCAAAAATTCCAATTTTAATTGATTATGACCGTTTTACATTTAGTATATTGCATTTCTATATTTTAGTTACTACTACTACTTATATATTATATAGGTACTATATTGTACAGTGTGTATCGGCCAAATGGAATATCTTCGATAATAAATAAATGGAGGCGTGTTCGAAAAAACGCTCGGATACGTCGATTCGTATTTTTAGTTGCGCATTTTTTTCCACAAAAACTTTTTATACAGGGTATGTCCTGTAACAGTGGCCAATACCAATTTTCTTATTTTAAATACGATACCCTATATATTATTCAATTTTTGGATTCTTCAAACAATTCTAGACATATTTCATGTACAATGTCCTACACCTATCTTCAACTGTTTTTGAAATATTGACAGTTGAATATTGACATTTTTGCAATTTTGACACCCTGTAAAATCTAAACGGTTTGAGATCAAGCAAAACGGTTTGCACATACCTATTTTAACTTTTTATAAGCTATCGTTTGACAATAATTTCAGATTTAACCAAGATTAAATTTAATCGAATTTTTTTTATTTTTGCATAAGAGAAACTAACACCCTGTAGCTCGAAAACGGTAACAGATAGAGCTACGCGGTTTGCGCCATTGGATATTTTATCGAAAAAAGAGCTCAGATTTATCTATCAGATTTGCTCTATCTATGACAGATTCGCAGTAACCTTTGAAAACCGACTAATCTGAACCACCCTGTACTCTGAATCCATCTCTTCTCATCGGCAGTCGGGAAATGTATGACTGGCTGTATTCGACTCGTCTCTTGTTGTCTGCAACAAAGTGTGCCCGCTCACGTACGAGAAACATGACGCAATAAAGATGAGTGGTGGTGTTCCGGGCGGGGAAATCCTATCTGACACCGGCAGCGACCTGCGGATATTTTCTCCGGGAGGCGCCGCGCAAATGACTTTGAATAACTTTCTGTGACACATAATTCGAAAATTGTTAAAAACTTTTCTTTTAAAAACAAAGTATCTGAGGGGGATGTAGTGAAGTAAAGGAACACCACGTTGCCTGCAAAATTACAGAGTGGATTAAGTATATTATTTTTATTATTTATGTATTATATTATTTTTTATTGATTTATTATTATTATTATTATTATTATTTAACTACTATTTTTGCCCTTTCTTCAATATTATTGCATCATAAATATGCAATTCAATGTAGAATATTGACTTTCATTACATTTTGTACAGTCTGACTTATTTTTATAGAAATCAAGATTTAACCTAAGTTCTGATATACCGGTCCTCAAATAAAATATATTCAATTTCCTGAATATAATCCGATAATCCTGAATTTACTTCCAACAAATATTTTTTTTTATTGTAATATTAAGTATATTATGTTTTTCACTATAGTGAGAGCAACATTAGTTTACATTAAATCATTTACGTTTACTTCAAACTTTTGCCTAAATTTGTTAAACTTTTATTTTATTATTTTCACATAAACATATTAAATACCCTTAACAAAGTCTATTCCCTTGTGTGGAGAATAAGTTGTACCTCTTTAATAAATTCGTGATGTACTCTTTTGAATATAACATTGAAAATCTTTTAAGAGTGATTTCACTATTAATTCATAAGGTTAAGTATTAACTTTCGCGTATTAACATTGTGTTTAAGCAACTTATGGTTTATTTTATTTAATTAAACAAGAGCTAACTGATCGACAATTTTGTTAAACTTCTGTAGAGAAAATTGACAGAGCTTTATAATAATAATAATATATGAGATTTGTGGGTGCGGGGGGGCGGCTTAATATTATTCAGTGGGCTGCATTTGTTCCTTTGGAAGGACTTTAATTAGGGATATAGTGAAACATCAACCGAAGAATATCAATCATCATCAACCGTTAATTTCTGGCGTTAATACCTACCAAACTGATATTCTTCCCATCCTAGGCACGCGCTCCAGAATGGTTTGCCAGAATGAACAGGCCTTACTTAACTAGTAGAGAATTTTATTTAAAAAGTCCAGCGGAATGGGGTTACGAACCCATGACCTCTGGGTTAAGCGATCAAGATCTATGTAATAAAATGGTACATACCTTTTTCTATTGCAGTATGCACTGAGAAAATGATTTAATTGAAATAAATAAAATTTCTTACAACCGATTAAATTATTTATTTGGCGAACTAAAGATCTAATCGGTATTAACATGCCATTTATTTCAATGGCAACATAAAATAATTAATATTATCTAATAAATATAATTGCCAAGGAGAAAAACATTTAATCTGCTGAATTAAATACTTAGTTTTTGCAAACGGATTTGTTTGACACACATAATCTAGTTTACTATTGAATAATGAACTTTTTTCCAAAATGAGACAAGCATGTATTTATAATTACCAAAAGTGTAATATAAAAATTATATTGAACAGATTATTACATTAATTATTAGAAAATCAAAGTTTATAGGAAATAAGATACCCAAATTGTTTACGTTTTCAAATATAATAATTACTCATGTTACCTGTAATAATTGTAGAAAATGCATATAAAACTTTTCACTGAGTTTCAGCATTATTTGAATATTCTGTATACGATATCTGTTAAATCTCTATATATACCTATACACCTAAGTAATACGAACATATTGACAAAAAAATACATTTTGGAAGGAGCCAAAACTTAACAGCATGTATTTTGAAATCTAACAAACATGTTGTAATAGTAATTATATACTGACTGAAATAAGAAACAGTTGTTTTATTTTTGAGTATCAAAGATTTTAGGTATAGGTACTTGTTTTCATAAATTATATGAGTAGACAATTAGGTAGTGAAGTTAGCAAAAAAAAAATTACTAACATAAATTTATTGATATAGGTATATACTTATTATATTTTAAATATCTGTCGGAGCCTCTTCCGTTGTCATCCGAAGCCATCTTAGAGCACCTTGCGCAAGTTTTGTCTGTGGGTGCAGGTTTTCCAACCTCATTGAGATTATAAATAACCCATAATACCTATTATCTGCGTATTATTAGATACAACATTACACAAAAACAATATACAAATATTACATACATACACTAAAACACAACTAGTTCGTTATATTATTATTCACTGAACGGTGAATTACAGTTACTCTACTTGCAAAGAAACACATAACACGATACAAAAATGGCTGTGCCATGCCTGCTATGGAAGTCTAAGAAGCTGGGGACGATAGTGTACGCGCAAGCGCGATTTCAATTAAATAATTACAGGAAATTAATGTATTTCTGAAAAGTAAATACCTATTTGGTTCTGGAATTAACCGTTGGATTTGTACCACTGTACTAGAATTATTAATAGCAAATATTTATTTTCAACAATCAAATGCATTTTTTTAATTTATACAAAGCACTAAGAAAGAGCATATTATCAACTACTAAATATTTTGTAGGTAAATAATTATTTAATTTTAGAAAATATTTTAACAATGTTTGGAACATACTATACAGTATTTACAATTATATCAATTCTCGGTACATTCTCTTACAGAGAAATTTTGAAGAATATTTATTTATCCGTAATAAATATAACATGTAAAAACAAATATTTAATAATTTGAAAACCTATGGCTTACTAGCGGTTTTAATCAAGATTTTTCCCTCTCAGTGTGCAGCACTATATTACCAGTCACCATACATTGCGGGACTTTTCTCAGTGTATCCTTTATTTTGCCACCATCCAATTTATGACCGACAATATATTTAATAAAGACGTTATCGACCACATTTGATTTGAGAGTGGTGAAATGAGCAATAGATTAACGTGGGCAGCGTCTGATTCCAGCTAAATTACCCATAGGGCTCCCTTTTAATCTTGTCGGACCCGCAGAAAATAAATTCCGATCCTTCCGCTATATTTATTATGGATAGATAAACGTTATTGGCATTTTTATGACGTTCATTCGTTTACCTTAAGATAATATCTTTACGCAAAGAATAGGGTCGCCTCCTAAAACAAACGGAACGGCTGTAGGACTTTTACAAATGACATTTTTTGCGGCCATTTGTTACTCAACCCTTATCATTGGCGCAGACAATATAAATTTTCCAATGAACCAATATTGTATTCAGGCGAACAGTCCGTGGAGGCGCTACAATATATCTCATATTTATCGCTAGTCCTGCATTGTAGCTCCCTAGTAATAACACTTTCCTATGTGCTTTGTACATTTTATTGGATGGAGAGTTCTCCTATATTGTGCCGCGACAATAGAATTACCCATTCATAATCTGGCCGGACGAACAATCCAGCGGCAAACAGATAGATTTATAAAACTGCGCCCTGGCCTCTGTACGTTCTATGTATGCGAAAATATTATCGGAAATTTTCACTCTGATGCTTTTAGGTTAAACAGAAAAATTAATCGCATATATGATACGTTCGTTTGTCCGATTGTTTTCGCTGTGCAGCCAGTTCGCGTTACACAGTTCGGTGCAGGTGATTTTAGGGAGGGTTTTTATTAGTTGCTGTTGTGTACAACCAGTGCTGCAAAAAATATCATCACCCTTTTTATTAATATTTTGTGGCGAACATATAAGTTCAGTGTACAACAATATTGTTATTTATAGACATTCATATCAAGATAAAAAATTAGTTTGTGGCCTGAGGAAATATTTATAATACTAATTTTAGGTTTTGTTTTGTCAGTAAAAGTTAAATACAGTTACAAAGCTCCAGAGAATTGTGGAGAGAGTACTATACGATACTCTATTTTGCATTTTCATAGATGGAGCTACATATGGGGCCTTGGATGGAATGGATGAATGGATTTTTTTGGGGAATATACTAAGAAAAAGGTATACACCATATAGTGTGTTTTCGATCGTTCTCGGATAGAGAGATAAGGAGTAAATTATAATTAGTAATACTAACCTCTTTCAATTCACTGGGCAAATGTGGTTGATAAACAGAATATTTATCGTCTACATACGTAGTATGCCCTGAAAGAAAAATATACCTAGTGTAGACCAGCTCGTTTTCCAGCTAATCTCAAGGT
Organism: Pogonocherus hispidulus; assembly: GCA_963924545.1. Classification (NCBI taxonomy): domain Eukaryota; kingdom Metazoa; phylum Arthropoda; class Insecta; order Coleoptera; family Cerambycidae; genus Pogonocherus; species Pogonocherus hispidulus. The sequence goes on from OZ004693.1 coordinate 84,784,916, forward strand.
CGTTTCTGGCGGTAGTTTGGCCAATACCCAGAGAAAATAATAAATAGCCCGTCTAATATAGGTACACTACCAATATATGTAAAACACTACCAATATTTCCCACTTAAATCTATTTTTTGAATCATGTAATAGACAGGTAAATAGTATAAATCATAAACGACAATCTTAGTCGGTTGAGGTTACACCCTGTATATGAAGCTTAAAACTAATAGGTTGAGTGCCTACAGTAGCATCTAACAGTCAACTGATTGTGTGTCCGGTGTGTACACCGGACACCTTAATGGTGTCAGCCCCAATGTATCTACATGTGGTTCCCAAAATCTTAGTTATTGTATTTACGTTGAAACGTAATTTATTGAAACATAGTCCAAGTAAAGATTAGGGTACTATCCCAGTAGGCAATAACGTCAGCACTAAGGCTTAATATTAACGCCTAGTAATAGCTGGGTAGTTCAACAAATTAATGATCGTAAAACTTGCAAGGATAACGTATAAACATAAACAAATATATAAATTAATGTAGGTTTTAATAAAACATAAATAGTACTTATCAGTGCCTCCAGGGTTGTAGAAGTTAAGATCGAGATTAGTGTTGAACACAGGCTGATGGGAGAAGGGTAACGTAGAAAAATACGCCAATGCGAGGAAGACGTCCCAGTGGAAAAGACGCATCCACGTAGAAAGAAATGTCCACTAGACAAGGTCCACGTAGGAAGAAAGAGCCACATAGTAGAAAAGATCCACGTGGTTAGAAGATCCATAGAGGAAACGATCTACATAGGGGATAAGACCCTTTATCCTAATGGTCTTCACAAATAAATTCTTGCAGAAAATGTCCTCTAATCACGTAGTATAGCCAAGTGATCTCCAGGAGCACAATAGTAACATATCAACCAGAAAACACGTGCGGTCGTCAAGGTCGTAGCGCGTTTTAATTCCACTGATGGATAATTCTCCATACATAAATACAACACTGCATCATCACCAAGTTAAACAGTAGAATCACTTTACCAGGCTATAACAACACATCCCTTGCGGATATCTTCAGAAAACCATTAAAATATTACCACCTGGGGCGACGCTACGACATGTGCTTGACAGCGAACACAAAGTCAAAAAAGGGAGAATGAATACACCTCAGAACTCCGGGAAAAAAATAATCTTCGAAATAACGTTTCACAGTGTTACCAACCATAGGAAATTTATTGTGACCGACTAACTGAATACATACACGCAAGGCGCGTAATTAGAAATAGTTTGTTCTACAGAATAGACCCGTAACAAGTCCACAAATAGAAGCAACGACGGAACTACAGACATCGGTGTTTCGTGATTTTGGTTCCTATTCAGCGTCGTCGTTTCTTTTTGAGCACTATGGCACATACCTTTTCCTATTTTTAATGGATTTCCCCACAGAAACCATCCTGGTGTTTTCATAATAATACTGTCAATGTTTCCTTATCAAGCAAAATGAAATGAAGCAAAACTTCTAGGCAAAGAATTAAAAGTTTGATAAAATATTAAACCGCCTTAGAAGATTCGCCATTGTGATTGATGACAAAAATTATGATTTCTTTATATTTTAGGTACCTCCTATGTATTTCCTCCATTTACACATATTTATCTTGTCTTTTACAAGTTCTTTTTGTTCCTGTTATTTATTATTGGCGATCTTCCGAAAATCAGCGGTGTCGAAAAGCCGGTAAATTTTTACCCGAATGACCATGCTGGGATCTGCTAATCATATCCAACGTTCCTTCTTCAAATGCTAGGATCCCCAAGTTGCCTATCATCGCATAAACTTTCTAGTCTTGTACAGAATACTTGTACAATTTTATACAACAAACAAATTAATAAAAGCGCAGCTCTTGGGATTAGAGCGAATAAATATCTTCCTGCTGACGAACTGTTCAAAAAAGAAAACATAATTGTTCAACTTTTGTTTGGTGTTATAGGCAGAGGCTTGGAAAGGCGCTAAAATAAGAGGTCCTTTGATAAATAAAACCAGATATATTTCATAAAATACCCAGGAAATCTTCAAAAGTGTATAATAATAATTCATAGCTTAGATACGAATTAGATTACTGTAACATGTTTGCACTTTTAGAATGCATATAGGATAACTTTCTATAGTACCTAATTATAATTTTTTGTATTTAAGTGCTCTTTTAGGAAATAATGTACTACTAATACTCAGTATTCCACAATATGCAAGGCACTTCTGTTATATTTGCAAGTAGGAACTACTTTTTATTTAAAAGGAGGAGGTGGCATTGAGTAATTACAAACTGCTCAAAATAGTTGACTTTAATGGTTGACCTGTGAAAATATGTAGCGACAAACTTGAGATTGGTCATAATTGTAATGGAGGGTGGATAGACCTGCGTTATTATCTGCAATATTGAACCTCAAGCGTACTACCAATATTCACCACCAACTATAATAGAAAACGAATATTACAAATTATACTGGGATCTCACCATACAATCTGAGAAGACGGTTAGCCCATAACAGACCAGATATAATACTTCAAGATAAAACATATAGAAAAGAAAAATATCTACAACTAGCAATAGATGTGGAAAGGATATCGAATCAAAAATAAGTTTACGTCATTCCATTTATTATATTAGAGTATCGGGAATCACTCCATGACTTATTCATATCATCTCACTCAGTTTAGCCTGGAAGAAAGTGTATAATATACACTTTTTAGGTATATTATAGCCATTCACATAAAGCAACCATACTCCGTGCAGGCAGTATAGTAAGATCGTTCTAAAGCAAAAATTAATTTCTTGATATACTGGCTATTAACCCGTTTACAAGAAATATACACCAACGAAGAACTGAGAAGTGTATAATACGCGAAAGCACGACAAAAATAATAATAATAATAATAATAATAATAATAATATTGTCTTTATTAACCAAAAATATAGATAACAAGACATGCAAAAAATCGTCATTTAAAAATAAAGATCAGCATAGCTGCTTCTTCCTCAAGAACCCGTAAGTCTAAATTATATACCTACTATGATAGATGATTGAACATAATATAATTCTTAATTTAATTTAATTCAGTAGTTCCTATAATAAAAAAGGTACATCGTATTTTGCTACTAAAATAATTTATTTTTGAATATATTGGTGGTCATCTTCTTCAAATACCTCGTTAGGAAGATTGTTGTATACATACTTTTCGATGTCCTTATGTAGCATCTGGATTATTACTAGAGATAGAGAGATGCCGTTTCTACGAACTAGTGTTATTTTTTTTTAAAATATGATGGTTTAATAAAAATGTCGGAACTTTCTTTTATGATCAAAAACTGAATTTCAGCTATCTGAGATTGTCTTAACTTCTTTACCAAAACTGTTCTATGAGCGTGATATTTGTTCTATGAATGCTTGATATTTGAGGTAGAATCAATGCAGTGCAGTGACGTATTCAGTTTTTTTAATAGCACCTACGATTTCCAAGCTACAGTTAGAATTATAGTTAGCGATGACAACAAAAACAGCACACTGTACAGGGTGATTCACTTTCGAGTGTGTAACATGGGTATCTCGCTTATTATAAAAGATAGACTGTAGGTTTAAATTCGGCAAAGTTGCGGAATTTTGTGCTCAATAAGTTGGCGCAAAGAAAACCCCCACATCTGCTTTTGTTTTTGAGTAAGAGGCAAAAAACAATTTTTTCCGGTTTTCGTTTTCTGGCCATAACTTCTATATTTTTGAAAATATTGGCGTATCGTTTTCACATTATTAGGACACTTTCTTGAGACAAATAGGATGCCGTAAACCGTTTTTTAAAAAAATGTCACTTCTGTTGTAAATCATCGTCAACTTTATTTTTTCTTATGGGCGCCATATTCATTTTTCTCATATTTGAATAAACCGATTTTTTCTGAATACAACAATATAATATATGTTAATATTTGCCTAAAAAATAAGGGCATTATGAAGGAAAATAAGTATTTTTTTTTAAATGTCTAGTTAGCCATGGCCATGACAGTCAATTCTTGACAAACCACAAATGTCACTTATAATTGTTATAAACTGCATCTGTGGAGTACTTTTTACATTGACTAACGATGTATACAACCGAAGAGAAACAAGATATTATAGATATTTATTACAGATGTAACAAAAATTTAAACAGAACAGTTGGAGAATATAACAAATAATAAACACATATCCTGAAAGGCGACAACCATGCAAGAGATATATTAATAAACTGCACTGTAATTTAAGAAATTATGGCAGTTTTTCTAAACCATGAAATAGGTATGGACGTATAATTTCTTAAAATACAGTGCAGTTTATTAATATATCTCTTGCATGGTTGTCGTCTTTCAGGATATGTGTTTATTATTTGTTATATTCTCCACTCGAAAGTGAATCACCCTGTACAGTCTGGTTCATGTAAAACCGAGTGTAAAACTGACCCCACTATTATTTTAATTCTCAACATATTTTTTTTGTTTGAAAAGCCATAAACTGAGAGAAAAATCTTGCTTAAATCCACTTTTAAAAAATATATTTTATAAAATGAAATAATTATTTACCTACAAAATATTTAGTAGTAGTTTAATCAATAAAATATCTCTAAAACTATTTGAAGATAACCCAACATAGTAATATACCGTTGGACTTAAAAAAAGCAACAGATTTTAGTTTTTGATATAAAATATATAGGGTGTTTGTTAAAAAATTATTTTTGGAACACCTTGCATACTTAATAATTAAAAATTTCTCATAGGAATTTAATTTTACAAAACAAACTATATAGCTTTTGAAACAGAAAAAATAATATCTTGAGAATTAAACTACTAAGGGTCATGTGGACTACGTTGCACGCGCCTCCACCAATTTTAATCTAGCCAAACTTTCCCCTCTCACACAAAAAGACAAACCGCAAAGGTAGCGGTGCACACGATAATAAACTGCTTATCCAACGGCGACGTCAAAAGCACTTTTAGCACATTGTAGCTCGAAGTGGCATTTCATTACAGCCGCTTAATAGCGGCCGTAGCCGGCATTCAGTTGCATTTACGACTGCTTCTCTTTGGTGGCGCAGTCTTGGTTAACCGAATTCGCTCATATGGACCTTCAACGGACAATATTTAGGGGGTATTTCTTTATTTTCAGCTGGCGCTACAGAGTTTACTACTTACGGTGGTGGTATTTGTTTAGAGGGTTATTTCCTCGCAAGTGAGGTTACTGATAGGGTTTTACATTACTCTTGAGGGTTCATTTATATACAGCTGGACAATAAAGCTCCACTTTTTAAGAAACTAGACTGTCAATTATATTTTTTAAAGAAAAGCAGGGTTTAGTATAACCACCAGCTGTTGGTAGACATTTAACATTTTTAAAATATAGAAAACTGTATATCAGCGTCACTTATTCTAACAGAAAAAGGCGAAAGATTTATTCGTTTTGAGGTGAAATCAGAGTAAGGAGGAAGGAGGTGGAGGAAGTAAGAAACTGTCCGGAGCAAAACATTTACTTCTGCTCCGACAGTCAGGCGGCCTTAAAGGCTTTAGCATCTCCAAGGACAAGATCCGGCCTTGTCCAAGAGTGCGGAGATACCCTGGAGAAGCTGGCCAGAGGAAAAGAGGTCAAATTGGTATGGGTACCAGGTCATAGTGGAATCCCGGGGAACGAAAGGGCCGATGAACTGGCTCGACTCGATCTCAGGGACCAGAACCGATTTTAGGCATTACACGATGGCAGGTCAACATGGCTCTTAATGATTGGGCTCATGAGACACTAAGTAAACACTGGAGGAGGAGTGGGAGCTGTAGACAGGCTCGCAACTTTATAGTGGAGCCAAGCAGGACCAAGACGGCATGGCTGTTAACTCGTAGCCGGAAGGCTCTACACCAGTTGGTGGGAGTTTTAACGGGTCATTGTAGGCTTAGAAGACATCTATCATTGAAGGGTGTTGAGGGAGACCCTATCTGCCCAAAGTGTGGGGAGGGCGATGAAACGCCTTACCACTTCTTGGCAGAGTGCGCGGCTTTCGGCAGACTGAGACAAGACGTCTGGGGGACCGGGAAGTTGCAAGAGGAAGAGGTTAGTTCCCTTGAATGGACCGACATTCTGACCTACATTAGAAGGTCGGGTAGGTTCGATGAGAGAAGAGGTGATGAAGCTAGGTAGGGACGACAGGGGTAGGTAAAAAGGGCCCGCTTGCGGCCTATTTGCCAGGTCTTGGCCGCCCCACTGCTACTACTACTACTATTACAATTCTAACAGAAATATGAACAGTGTTGTAAATTTTTAAATTTTAGTGAGCATATGAGTGTTCTGCAAGGATTCGTAATAGGTCCTGTGCTGTTTCGGTTTTATATGAATGAAATCGATAATATTGCACAAATATATGGACTATATATAGTAACCATAAAAGCAAATTGTTGGAGAAAGATTTTGTAATGTTAGTAGCCCACCAGCGAAGCGATATTCTCTTTGTCCATCATTATGCTTATAGAACACTCTTTTATTTATATCTCTCTCATTATAAGAGGGAGGGTATCCATCAATCTATACATGAATGGGTTGGCAAGAGAATGATCTACCGAAATCTGTAGAAATACACAGGGTGTTCCATTTAAAAACTGCAAGTTGTGGTCAGCCTCTCTTTTTTTGAGACACCCTGGATAAATGTCATTAATTGAAAAATGTTCACCCCTTCAAATAAAAATCGACTGACCGAGCATTTTCTCTGGAAACCTGCTTTGTCAGATAATCTGGGGTGAAACTTTTCGTTGACTCACCCTATATAAATATAAATAGGCTAAAATTTTTAAAATATAGTTTCTTTGTTGGCAAAATATTGAGAAAAAATCCCAGTTCATACACATTGTTATTCCTAAATGTAAAAGCAATCACGCATGCATCAGTTTTATCTGCGGAGTTCCGTTAGAAAATTTAGCGCGAGTCTGTTGAAGCATGTTCTAATTTGATATATTCTCTCTCTTCCCAGCAGTGATCATCCCAATAATATAGATGGAATATGGCCGACACATATTAACGTGTAAATTTTTCAAGCAGTGGATTTGACACGTGTCTCCCCTCAGGAATATTTTCTACATACAGCTATCAAATTGGAAACGGTATTTGGCTTTTCCCTCTGCCCTGGCGTATGTCTTCATTTATCATTTCGGCTTAGGTACGCTGATGCATGATACAGAGGCTGTGAATTCATCAACGGTTTATTAAATTCCTCTTTATTTTATTGTGCTCCCAAGTGACGTCCAAATTCAATTATGATTTAAATTTTAAACTCGTTTATTATCAATGTATCGGGCTAGGCCGTTTAATAAAATTAAAATGAATTCACAAATATTTAGAATGGAGCAGTTTAATTACGGTATAAAATGAAATGTTTAAAATCCGCATTTTTTTGTGCTTATTAAATTTTATATTGTTATGTATCAAAGTACATTTTTACCTATCATAAATTATATTTGCACATTTATATTTATAAATATTTCACAAATTTTATAAGAATTGGATTGAATAATATAGAAATTATTATTATGAATTCGGTGCAAGCAACTTTATTTCAGTAATTATGATATCCGTACCTTTCATCCCAACAGAAAATCAGCACCAAAGTTAATATTTTGCGTGGGAGACAAGCAGGCTATTATTATACTTTATAGAGGCTATTGTTATGGTTAGTAGATCATCTCAACAACCACCTACATCACCTCATGACAACATCTCCATCCTACCTACCTCGAATATGTTTAATCTGGGAAACCTTTAGCCATTACCTATTCGTATATTTACTAAAATATTATTTGCATGTTGATTTTCTGTTATGCTGATATAACTATAGGGTACTTTAAGTGAATAATCAGTAAAACGGTCAAAGACCGTTATTCCTTGCCTCTAATTGATGATGAAATAGATCCTTTAGGTAACAGAAAGATGTTCAGAAAGACCGTTTTTCCTTGCCTCTAATTGATGATGAAATAGATCCTTTAGGTAACAGAAAGATGTTCACCTGTTTCAATATGGGTTCTGGAGTTTTACACAAATTCCTATCCTTGGGAACTCAATAGAAGAAATGCCTATTCAAAGTCAAACGATCAGTATGATTGCCCGGTAGGTGGAAGTATGCCTTTGGGGTTGCCTAATGCGCCAGCGGTGTTCCAACAGGTCATCAATAAAGCCCTACATTTAGAGAACAGAGAGAAGGTATAGAACATATTAGAAAAGTACTTATGGCATTAAAAACCGCTGGCTGACTAACTGGATAGTTAAAATACGTACCTAAACCAAGACATTGAAAAGCTGAGTTTGATTTCAAAATATTAACTATTAATTTTTTATAACATTTTTTGGCTCATGCCAAAATAATTTTAAAAAACACCGTATACTGCATATAGCAAATAAGAACTTCCTTACCCACTCTTGTATTCACGAAGTATATTATGTATAAAGTATCCCGAAAAGTAACCATAGAAACAATTTACCCTAACGGAAATCTACTTATTCCCCCAAAATAAATACGCTGAAGCTTCCATCCTCCACTAGCTACCAAAACAAATTAAAACAACACTGCCTAGTAAACAAATCCCATTCGATTCTATGCGACTGAGGATATTCAAACAGTCGAAGCTCGAACCTCGTAAGAGAAACACCTGAAGTTCAATTTACACTTAAAAAGAGAAGCAGATAAGAGTGCCTTGCCTTTTATCCCGAACGATGTTTCGTATCAATCAAAGGGACAGAACGGAGTCTAAAAGGCGGAATGAGAAGGTGTATGTGTCACAAGGGAGGCCGCCGACCTTTTTATATTAGCGAAGGAAAGTGCCCTTAATATTGTAAAGTCTTGTGCCCAAAGTTTAGCTACAAAATTGCATCATAGGCTCGAGTAGGTATGCATATTCTCGAGACGGTCCATTTATTGTGAGCTGTGCAATTTACCAAACCGAAAAGTCAAATCTTCAGTTTATTTGTGTCATAATGATTCTTTGAGAGTATAGTGTTCGTTATACCACTTGTGATCTTGTTTAATGTAATTCTATCTACACAAATTTTTCCTAATATCTGGAAAAATTTCTATAGTTACAACTATTCATAAAAGAGATGCAAAAAATTACTTCACTAATTATCGCCCGATTGCCATTTTAAATGACTTTAGTAATGTGTTCGAGTCTGTCATGCATAATATTATTTGAGATAATATCTCGGCTATTATTGTACCACAACAACATGGATTCATTCAGGGTAGATTCACAGTGTCGAATCTTGTGAATGTGGGAGGTCAGGTAGATATTATATACACTAACTTCTCCAAGGCCTTGAATAGACTTGACCATTCTCTTCTAGTCAGCAAGCTTAATGATGTTGGATTATATCCTGCGTTCAAATCATATTTTACTGATCGTTCGCAATTTGTACAGTATGGCGTTTCAAGTCTAACACATTTCATCAATAGTTAGATGTTCCGCAGGGTTCAATACTGGGACCGCTACTCTTTATAATATTTATTAATGATATCGCCACTGCTCTCGATGTTCAATATTTGCAATATTCAGTATAACTTGAGATCATCTGCGTATAGATGATCTCAAGTTATACTGTGAAATTTCCTCAAAGTCTGATAGTGACAATCTTCAAAATAACCTCTCGCTACTTAATAACTGGTGTTGTAATAATAAACTCCAACTCAATGCTAAGAAATGTAAGGTTATGTCATTTCATCGTAAAAAAGTACCAAATAAGTTCTGATTATACAATTGATGGTGATTTGCTAAAAATATGAAAGATCTGGGTATTTTTTTTTTTGACCCGGAGCTCAGTTTTACAAACCATATTGAGGCTTGTGGGACTATTGCATATAGCATTAGTTACACACTTGCTTGAGTTAATTTTGCGTAACTCAAAAGATTTTAAAGATGTTTCTACCCTATGTTTATTATTTACGGCGTTTGTTATATCGAGGCTGGAGTATGGGTCGATTATATGGAATCCTATATATAACGCGCAGGTTGTACTGCTGGAGCGTGTTCAGAGAAGATTTTTCAAGACAGCACTGTTTTTGTTGGATGGGCTCTACCCTGTCAGAGGGACACCACAAGAGTTATTCTATGAAAGAATCTCGTTACATAGTCTTTTGTGTAGACGTAAAATGCTATCCGTTGTGTTTCTTTTTAAACTTATTCACTATATTGGAAGGTGTGAGTCACTTATAGCAAATATTACGTATCGGATACCTAGACTGAATAGGCGGCATAACAGCTTATTTGTTTTACCATTTGCTCGCACTAATTTACTGATAGTCACCTTTATATCACATATGTTACAGAATCACGCTGAAATTGAAGGCTCTTTAGATATCTAGCCATCTGCAGGATTTAAAAAAAGTGTTTCAGTGGCCTGATCTATGTTTACCTCTTTTTGTCATGTTCACATTTAATAGTTTTTGTTTTAAATCGTTGATCGAATTTTGCATAGGATCGATTTTATTGTTAATTTTTATGTTTGTACGTGATATTTAATTGTTTTTTACTAAGAATTTTTGTCTTTTTTCTTTATATTTGTAAATTTTAAATTATGCTCTGCTACTTATCCTGTAATTGGGCTTCAGCTCGTTGGATATTTAAGGTAATAAATAAATAAATTTATTTTAATACTTTGTATTGGACTTTATATAGAGGATGTAATATTTTTCATTGGATCTTCCGCCATTTTTAGAAAAATTGGTATTTTTAGATTTTTGTTGCAGTGTAAGTGATAAATTGCACACTGTGTATATGAATTTGGAAAATTTGATAACGTGTCAAACGTCGATAGCGACTAGACCACCATGACCCCGCGACTGTCGAATACCCTGTATCATTCAGCTGAGAGCCAGATATCGGTCATAAACCCCTCATTTACGTGACATTGTAATTTTCCATCTCATGTTGCTATTGTATTTATACTACTCCTCGTGTAAACAAATAACATTATCTTGCCCGTCCATGTATGCCAACAACTTCAATTGTTAGCAGAGATACACTCAGAATTGACCCCATTGTACAATATCTATAACAGGACCACTGACGTTTGTTATTGTTCAGAAAGACAATAATTACAAGATGTAGCCCATGGGCAATGCAATATTACCGACTAGGGATGCCGAAGTACGTCGAATTTGCAATGGAAATGATAGTTGGGTTTCGGCTTAATTTTCATAAACTGCGAGTTTTGCGATAAATATTAGTTCAAGACAAATACTTCCTGCAAATACGCAGTTTGCCTCAGTTCGGTGATCAGAGGCTTTTGACATTGTTCCTGGTAACATTTTGTTTACTATTTTGCAGCTAAATTCACGTGCTTTTGACTTTTGCATAAAGTTCAATTCTTACAGACCTTTTAATCATTGCACGTAGCTAAATATATCATCTTTCATCTTCTTTTATCATTTATTTAAGATAATATTCTTCCACTCAATATGAGACAAATGTAATCATGTTTGACGTATTCTATTAAGAGACACATCATTTTTACAGAAAAATAAATAAAAGACCTGAAAAATTAAATGAAAAATGAATAAATATATTACTTGATTTCTATATACTTAAAACAGATCAGGTACTACTCGTATAAGCTCAAGAAACATAAAAGCAGGCTTAGGTAAAGCTACAAAAAGCTGTTAAAGCTTAACAATATTATAACCTCAATTAGTAATAAAGAATAATAAAATATATAAAGGTGTCCCTAAATGATGAAACAAAATTCATAATATATTTTTTCTAGTTAAGATTAAAAAAAACACCGAAACAGATCAGTTAGTATACAGAAATTTTCACCTTTCTACAGTATTTCCTATTTTTTTGAGCCTTGTTTGATTCTTTTCAAATAAGACGCTCTATATTTTATAGTATAAATAGAAAGATACTAATATATACCCTACCCTTCTAAAGACTAATTCAGCGATGTCGGTGTTAATGGTAATAATATTGGGTGTAATGATGAAACAATTTTGAAGCTTCGTCTAACAAATCAATAAAATGCAAAAACGCTCAAAAAAAGAGATAAGTTATCTTATCTTTCACTCTTATGTTTCAGAGAGGGAGGAATGGAAGCAGGATCAGTTTAAATTCCCCCCTGATTCTCTGGTCTGCTACACAGATGGTTCTCGTGTGGCGGACAGGTTCTCGGGGGCAGGAATTTATGTGGACAGGGGCGTGCAACAAAGCTTTGCACAGGGTTCGTATGCCACAGTCTTCCAGGCTGAAGTCTTTGCTATCCTAATGGCAGCAAACAAGGAGGAAGTAAGGAACTGTCCGGAGCAAAATATTTACTTCTGCTCCGACAGTCAGGCAGCCTTAAAGGCTTTAGCATCTCCAAGGATAAGATTCGCCCTTGTTCAAGAATGCGGAGATACCCTGGAGGACCTGGCCAGAGGAAAAGAGGTCAAATTGGTATGGGTACAAGGTCATAATCCCGGGGAACGAAAGGGCCGATGAACAGGCTCGACTTGGATCTCAGGAACCCGGCCAGGGAACAGAAGCGATTTTAGGCATTACACGAAGGCAGGTCAACATAGCTCTTAACGATTGGGCTCATGAGACACTAAATAAACAGTGAAGAGGGAGTGGGAGCTGTAGACAGGCTCGCAACTTTATAGTGGAGCCAAGCAAGACCAAGACGCCCTGGCTGTTAAGTCGTAGCCGGAAGGCTCTAAACCAGTTGGTGGGAGTTTTAACGAGTCATTGTTAGAAGATATCTATAATTGATAGGTGGTGAGGGAGACCCTATCTGCCCAAAGTGGGGGGAGGGCGATGAAACGTCTTCCCACTTCTTGGCAGAGTGCGCGGCTTTCGGCAGACTGAGACACGACGTCTGGGGGGTCGGGGAGTTGCAAGCGGAAGAGGTTAGTTCCCTTGAATGGACCGACATTCTGACCTACATTAGAAGGTCGGGTAGGTTCGATGAGGGAAGAGGTGATGAAGCTAGGTAGGGACGACAGGGGTAGGTAAAAATGGCCCGCTTGCGGCCTATACTTGCCAGGTCTTGGCCACCCCACTGCTACTACTACCACTTCACTCTTATGTTTTCTCTTTCCTATTGTTTGTGTCCCTTCTTATTCCATATTTCTTGCCACTCTTATGTTTCTCTTTCTTATTGTTTGTTTCCCACCTTATTCGATATTTTTTGTTTTGTCCCTCTCCCCGCAAAGGGCCTTCTAATACAAGCCTCTTTGGGGCTCCCGATGGGGGCTCAGCCATATTTTGGGATTTCGTTGACTACTAAGGCTGTAGTTTAACCACTATTATTATCGTCAGCTGAAGTGGAAGTGCTGGAAGAAAGAACTCTAGTCCACTGATAGTGGTAGTGGTATTCTGTCCTGGTCCTCTCTGGAACCAGGCATAGGGATGGCTGCGTTGAGATCATCCTTAACAGCAGATGGATGAAGATCTCCTTACGTCGGTCTTCAACAGGTTTGTCTCGAGGCAATACAAAGGAAGTGTGTATATGTTAATATTACCTACTCTATGATTTCCAAATATACAAGGTGAAAATATAAAATATGGTCATAGTCACTAATACCTTCTTGAGAGGAATGTACTAGGAATCAGGAATGTCAGTTAACAAAGAAGTTTGGTTACTGTTGTTGTATTACTGTGAATTATTAAAAAAGTTAACCAAATGGAGCGAACATCCAGATATATGCTACATTTATTTAAATTATATCTTATTCTAGAAACAACAGGTTAGGATAGCACGGGCAATGATCCACCCCAGTACGGACTGTATGAGATTCATGACAGTTATCTCTCGAATTCACTAATTATATCTACTATTATATTATCACAATTAATTTGTATAGCTAGTGCATCATCATCTACTGAAAATGTAAGAATATTAACACAGCATGTCGACTGCCTGCATTTTACGAGGCTCTAGCATAAGAGCAGTAGTAATACCTCAGTCTAATCTAGATTCATGTGCACTGAAAGTCACTCCTTATTAGTATTAAATTTATCATAAGCATTTAAATGCTGCGGATATATAATATTACTCACAGGCAGTCGTAAAGTAGGTACCTAGTTACTTTACTCCTGAGACTAACTTTATGCCAGCTTTCTAAGTTGGTTTCGCTATCAACTGCATCACAGCTTGTAAATAATGCATGGAAACAATCAAGCTGATTTCAGTGTTGCTTACTATTACAATTATTTTGGTATACTTACACCTTCTAATAAACTAGAATCGTAGCAGTGGTAATGAAGTTATGATAAAAAGGAAAATAGTGTAAAGTAATATATAAGAAGTATAAAGTATCAGTATATATATATATATATAGATTATAGAGTATACAGCACTCTAAAGTTATCTTAAAGTGTATCGTTACCAATGGGGGAACTTCTAGTTGCAGGAGATAATCGAGTTGCAGGGCAACTTGAAACACTTATTTGTTTATACAATTTTGCTTAACTTAACATTAACTTTTTCTTTTTGTTTTTCTAATTTAAATTTGTTCTTAGATAAATTAGTTTCAGTTTTATGTAATGGAATGTGACTACTATTATGATTTATATATTTCCCAACTGATACACATTCGTTTCTTATACATGTGTTATGATTACCGTTTCTTAAATGTTGTGGTGATTATTTGAATGTTTTGCGTTGCACATTTTTAACTCTTATTTCAGTACAAAAAATCCTTATAGGGTGTCCCATGGTGACGGTCCATTAGAAGTATCTGCAGAACCAATTAAGCTATTAATTTGAAATTTAAAGTGGGCCATGATCTACTTGATGAAAATATTTTGCAGTTTCTACCACTTCCGGTTATTTTCCCAATTTCGTTATTTTAAATGGGACATCCTATATTTTCGTTCAAGGCCAAAAGATAGCGGTGTCACGATCGAGTGAGTCAATACTTATAATGGAGCAGGTAAGACCTATACTTTCTTGTAGAGCATGTTTTGGGGCATATTATGTGGTATCATCTACAACTTTTGATGAAAAGATGGTAACAGTAAGCAAAAAATATGGTCCATGATATAACCCTCCCGTTATCTGTTTGTCAATTTTATAGCAATTGTCAGACGGATAGTAGCAAAGACCCAAAGAGGGCACTAAGGTGTGTTTCTTACGACTATTAAAACTCTGATATTTGTTAAACAGTTGACAATTATTGTATCATGAATTTCTATTTTTACAGTATCTATGTGGCACGGTCAAATATTCTGAATTTCACTGAATTTTATAAGCTTTGTTTAATATTACTAACACGTATTTATAAAAAGGTATAAATAGACTGAATATAGTGTGCCCTGTAAATTTAATGGCAGCATAAAAATTCATAAAATTCCATTTCCATATCGAACAAATAAAATATATAATCGTCAATATTTACCAATAGCACTCGGAATGTTTTATTGTATTGCATCCTTTGACTACTTAAGCGTGCATTAGGGAAAGGTTGATAGGTATGCCCTTTATTTCTGATATATATATAGCGATATAAGTACAGCTTATTGCTTTTCAATTGCATATTATAGAATCACTCGCTTCGTGCTGTATATTTCAATATATGAAGTATTTCCTCAATATTCCGTTGTAATTTAAATAAATGCAAATATTAAGGAAGATCTCCAATTTCAAGTACACACTAAGAAAAGTAAAATAGTCGTATTTTTGATAAAGATTTATGTTGTATCTAAAATACGTATATACGTATCAACGACTAAACGTCGTCTTTACATCTATTAACTAATAATTTGTGTAGTACGAGATCGGAGATACCTTCTTTTTGCTATGTAATTCTAAGAGGATGTAAATCCCGAAAACAGATGTCGTTGTAGAACCTGTATCCACCTGTGTGTATTTTATTTTCTAGAGGGTATGAATTATAGAGGTATTTTGTTTTTATTTAATTTAGTTACAGTGCCGCAAGTAAACTTGGAAATTATACACTGGGAGACGGGGAGGTTTGACGACTTGTGCTGATTTAAGTGAATGCAAAGCTAGCTCCTTGGCCAGTTATCTGCCAAACCAGAAAAATAGATAATTCTAACTTATATACCGAGCAAACAGAAAAACTAATAGCCGTTTACTTAAAAAATCGCATAAAAATGAGATAAAATGAAGAAAATTGTGTATATAATAAGGAACTTTGTCTCAGAAATAATTTAGAAAGATCAGCCAACGAATATACTATTTTAGTACAAGAAAAAATAACAATATGTACAAATATTGTAAAAAAGTATAAAAATATAACTAACAAGGTCAGCAAATAAATGAAAAATATTAATGAAATGTAAAAAAACCTTAAAAAGGAATCATGATAAATTGCAATTAAAAAAATAATATAAGTAGTTAAATAATGATCTACATAACATTATAAACATAATAAAAAATATAAATAAAAGTAATAAATGATGGAGAGAACCTAAATGTTTTTTAACACCACTTCAGCACTACCTAAAGGCAGAATAATAAGTAAAAACAAAGACAAAATCGTCTATATTTTTTAATCCTGTGACGCGTTCAGAAATCATAAAATGTATTAAAGAATTGAAAACCCAAAAATCACCAAGAGTGCATAGAATTGCGGCAGTTACTTTGAAGGAAAAATCCGGATATATTACAAACCTTTTCGCTTGATCTCAAACCGTTTAGATTTAACAGGGAGCCCAAGTTGAAAAATATAAAAATTTCAAAAACAGTTGAAGATAGGTATAGGACATCCTACATGAAATGTGTTTAGAATTTCACGTAGAATTCAGAAATGGAATAATATATAGAGTGTCCCATTTAAAATAACGAAGTTAATGTCGGCTTCCGGTATATCCGGAAGTGGTAGAAATTGCAAAATATTTTCATCAAGTAGATCATGACCCACTTTGACTTCAGCTCAAATTTCAAATTAATAGCTTAATTGGTACTTCTAATGCACCGTCATCGTGGGACACTCGGTATAGTGAAGTATGTTGCCGTTAAAATGGAAGAAATGTAGAAGAGAAATAAACAGATCTGGACTCTCCGTAGAAAAGGATCTTAATACGTTTCAAGTTTTAGATTTCCAACGTTTTTAAAATAAGAATTATCAAAAATTCTGCTTATTTACCACATTTCTTTTATTTGCTTGTTTATATAAAATCATATTATGTAAAATCATACAGTACCATACGTCATGTTAAGTTATTAACAAAATTGTAGAAAATTTGTCCTCATTTAAATGCCAGGTTCCAGCACATTTATCACGAGTTTGGGACGCGCTGTACATCTGAATCGATGTTTGTAATAGTAAATAAATATGTTCTGGAATGGATCACCTCTTCCCACTGCCAGAAGGAAACGTATTATGAGGAGCATCATATAATATGAAGTCAGCAGTGTGAGCCCGCCGACAGCGACTCAAACTCCTTAGAAGGCCGTGGATGTCCCCCGGGAAGGATTTAGTGTGTCCCTGCCGATCTGGCTTCTGCCCAAAGGACGACTGAGCGAATCCCAATAATCTGCTGAGGTTTCCAATCGGATTTAAGGGCCCGCCTTATTGCATTTGAGACGAAAGATTGGACTGAACTTTATTAGACCGGCAGATATGTATGGTGGTGGGTTGCTAATTGTTTAATTTATTTTGGATATGCTTAAATAAACTGGAATTTGAAGAAAGCATAGCGCAGTCCTGTTGAGTTTGATCTTATTATATTTTGGTTATTTATTTGAAAGATTTTAGTAGATGTATTTAGTATCAGATAGGAAAGCAATTTTATTCAATTATTAGACTGACAAATATAGACGGATCCAGAATGAGTGTAGGAAAGGAGAACGTCCCTGCTTCAGATATAATCAAAATTGACTTCCGTTTGCTAATATTACTTTCTTTTCAACTATCTTAATTGAGATTTTTACATTTGATAGTGTTGATTGCTTTAGTGATACTGAGGCATATAGATATAGAGACAGAGACCGGGCAGATATAGACATAGATACAGATACAGATATAGATATAGATATAGATATAGATATAGATATAGATATAGATATAGATATAGATATAGATATAGATATAGATATAGATATAGATATAGATATAGATATAGATATAGATATAGATATAGATATAGATATAGATATAGATATAGATATATATATAGATATATATATATAGATATATATATAGAGATAGCAGTAGCGATGGAGATAGATACAAAGATGTTTTATTCAGCAGAGGTTGACATTTTTTATTGGGAATATTATGAAATATCTTTTGAATTTGATAAAGGATATTTAACTGCAACAATGTATTCATTTAAATGAACATAGTTTGCAGTGTAACTATAACAGTTACTTTTTAAAAGAAAAATTGATTAACAATTATTGTTACATTACAAACACAGGCATAGATAATATTTAGTCAATGTTTAATAGTATAGTACATATTATCAAATGGATGTCAAATTATGTTATTTTTTTAAATTTGCAGCTCCTCTCTTCGTATATTTTATAACACATTAGATACCTAGGGTGTATAGCTATTCATATCTATAAGATGTTAGGAGAACTAAATAACTACATACAAGTAAATATTAAGGGATTGTTCACAGGGATGGATTGGCAAGCGTCCTGGCGATGACCTAGAATGGGAAGAATGCCAGCTTGGTGTTAATGTGAGAGATTATCCCCTTATTGATTTTTCACAGGTTTTCTTCACTACAGCACTGAATAGCAGTTAGGGATTACCAAGTTCAGGGAAGTCATTCCTTAAGCGTAATGTGGTTTACGGAATAATAATATGTCGTCTCCTCTCACACACAAGTCTCAGAGTTCCGGGCTAATCCTTATGATTAGAATGAGAGGTAGAGATGTATTATTAATACATCCTTGCCTAAAAGGAAACCGCACCAATGAATTGTTTATGATATCTGATTCCTATAGTATAACAATAATACCCATGAATATTATATTCATTATAAGAATATACAGGGTGTCCACCTAGTGCGCGTAAGTCCAATATCTGGGTTAATAAAAGAGATAACTTAATTTTTTTTTCTACAGGGTTGTCTAATATCCCGAGCTGCACAAAATGAAAATATATTTACATATTCAGGGTGTTCAGTTTTTCCTGGACAGGTACCAACTTCGTTTTTCTAAATGGAAATATATATTTTTTATTGCTTTTTCGAACTAAACCCTTGATTTTAGTAGGACTTTCATCAGCCTTCCCTATACCTAACTTAAACTGTTTTTGAAATATTGACGGGTGAATATTGACATTTTTGCAACTTTGACACCCTGTAAAATCTAAACGGTTTGAGATCAAGCAGAACGGTTTGCACATTCCTATCTTAACTTTTCATAAGCTATCGTTTGGTACTAATTTCAAATTTATCCAGGAATTAAAAATTTTCAAAATTTTCAGAAAATTTTAAATTTTTGGATAATTCTGAAATTAGTACCAAACGATAGCTTATGAAAAGTTAAGATAGGAATGTGCAAACCGTTTTGCTTGATCTCAAACCGCTTGGATTTTACAGGGTGTCAAAGTTGCAAAAATGTCAATATTCACCCGTCAATATTTCAAAAACAGTTTAAGTTAGGTATAGGGAAGGCTGATGAAAGTCCTACTAAAATCAAGGGTTTAGTTCGAAAAAGCAATAAAAAATATATATTTCCATTTAGAAAAACGAAGTTGGTACCTGTCCAGGAAAAACTGAACACCCTGAATATGTAAATATATTTTCATTTTGTGCAGCTCGGGATATTAGACAACCCTGTAGAAAAAAAAATTAAGTTATCTCTTTTATTAACCAAGATATTGGACTTACGCGCACTAGGTGGACACCCTGTAGTTGTTATTTTATAGAAGAACAAATAAAACATATATAAAAGTACTTTTATAAGCTATCACATTGTTCTTTCGGTTACCAAATGAAAGCATGTGGCGTTCAATTAATATTTGATGTAATTTTTGGGATGGATGATGTTACAGTTCTGTTATTTTAGTTAGGTTTGATTTTCCATTTCCAAATATTACATCAGTGAATGAACGCCCTGAATTGGTTTGAGGTACCACCTACATTGAAAATTATATATAATAAATGGATCTACCGACGTTATGGTTTTATACAGAGCAGTGTAGAGACTTCACTGGTATCTCGAGTATACGTTAACTACCAGTATATTTAATTCTCTCATACGGTCACTACTGGAATATTGTTGTATCATCTGGGACCTGTATTATCAGTCAGACATAGAACAATGACAATAGAATGAATAGACAAAGACAATGAGAATAGAAAACAACAAATTTGGATTCAAAATTATGAATAATAAGGCTATTGAAATCTGAAAACGTTTTAATTTTATAATCCTAGATTTCAATACACGAACCACTAATTTGTTGTATGCAAATAATTATTAGTTCAACTACAGCAGCCATTGTCCTGTTGCAAATATCACACATGCTTTGTGTGTTTACCTCCTATTTTTATACCAACTTCTGCTCATATACCAGGTTCTTGCATTATACAAAAATTAGTAATAGTATACTTAGTATTAGTCTTTGGAGATTTTAGCATCACTTGGAAGTGTAAGTGAAATAAAAAAAAAATAGAAAAAGTAATAAGAAAAATACTAATATCATAAAAAAATATATTATATTATAAAATAAAAATTATATAATTTTCTTTTATATATAGTAAACTGCCTGATGCTCACTGTGTGTCTGAATCCTATATCAAATATTATGTGCCTACTACTCGTACAATATGTACAGGATGACTCATTATATTTTGACGCCCCTGTTAAGTTGTCGAAAATGATAGTAGAAAGACAAATGAAGTCCAAAAAAATGGCCGCGGACTGTGTTAATTTAAATGGAACACCCTGTATATTTTTACATATTTGGATAGAACGTTGTCTCACGAATACAGTAATGTAGATATTGATGGGTTTATCTTTAATAATAACGGAGATACGACCGAAAAAGTGCGCCATAAGAGCGATGTGTTGGAGAAAGACTGTGCCTAGCAACGAATCAATATTCTCTTTCTATCGTAGAAAGAGAAATCTGTAGGTCACGGCCATAGAATTATAAGACAAGGCTATGGTCACGGCCTACGCTATTTAAAAAATGTAGACCGACAACGACTTTAGCGCCATCTATCAGTTGTCAAAATTCCGTTTGCGGGTTGCAAATTAGTATTTTTTATACCATTTATCTCTTACCCTTTGTTTGAGGTCGATATCTCAACTATAGTTCAAAAGTTAAGGTGGAGCTGGGGTTACTTTAGGGACGGACTGTATTTAAGAATGCAACCAAGTATTCCCAGAAGCTTTATTTGTAATATTCAGATACTTGGAGGGATAAAAATATTTTCACTTTTTTTAGGCTTTCGTACATTTCTTTAATTAAATTGTTAAATATATATTGGAAATAAATATAATTTGGAAAAACCCTGTACAAAATAACCATTAAGCTCCTCCCGTAGCCCCTAAATCCGTTATAAAATTGTATAGCCTCGTAAATAATACACTTGTCGAGCTTTAGTTCCCATTCGAGAGAGACAAAGCACCTGTTATCTCAACGATCTTAGTTCTATTAACCTTTCGTCGTGTTAAACCTTAACCATTGTCTCCAGAATGGCGCTCCACAGAACAATACAAATACGGCGAGAACCTGTTATAAGTTTAAGCAGAAGGTTTCCGAAAGAATTATTCGTCGGCGTCCTCGACAGGCTAAGTGGAATCTTTATGACATCACTTCCGTGTTTGTCCCTATCCAGGGCCGTCCTAAGTCAGTTGAAGTGCCTACTGAGTATCGTATTTCGCCACTCTTCAGTTTCTGACTGCAAAGATAAAAACTTATAAGTAAACTTTCATAAGAGTTTTAAAACAAACCTAGCTAATAATATCATGCACTACATCGCTAAATTGACACAAAATTTATCGCGCTTAAAATCACTGAATATAACACTAACTAATATATAACAGTAACAAAAAACGTTTACAGTTATCTTTAGAAGATCAAGTACACTAACTCTTTATTGGAATGCTTCTAAAACAAGTTGGGTAAGTCATCGATGTTTTACTTATAATGAAAAGTACCTACCTACCCTTTGGTCAAAAAGAAAATTATGGAATTAGGTCTCCTGCAATAGATTCCCAAGTAAAAGCATTGGTGTAAATTTGGTTTTAAAACATATCATTTCTTGCCCTTGGTGGTGAAAGTAAACAATAATTTAGTAGTGGTGAGAAACACACGGTACTGTCCTCTGTTGGTCTTTGCTACTATCCATCTACCGCTATCTGAAAGACAGATAGCAACCTGCTTTTCCGCAAATGCCATTATAGCAGTAGCCTCTATTGTCTTTGAGGAAGATAGTCCTACTTATTTATTAGAAGGAGATGCCGAAAACAACTACTCCACGGGCATTGTGCCCCGACTGGCCTTGCATTATTCCGGCATCTTTATACGAGTCGCCATATCCTTCATCGAGACTAATCACCAGTCACTGACCAGTATCGCACTTATTCTGTGCTCATCAGAAAAAAGAAAAGTATACTAAAAGAGAGCACTAAACAATGTGTTTACTCTGTTTCTAAGTACTACTAACATACCAGATGTCCTTTAGGCAATCATGTCGCAGCATCGTTCATCTAGTCTGCTATCTGATGAGCACAGAATAAATGCGAAACAGGTCAATGCCTGGTGGTTGGTCTCGATTAAGGATGTGGCGACTCCTATGGAGACGCCGGAGTAATGCATTGCCAATCGGGGCACATTGTTCGTGGAGTAGGTGTTTTCAGTATCTCCTTCAAATAAATAGACAATTAATTTCTTTTCAACAAAAACTCTAAGGTTTATAACTATTCTTGGTTTCAATTCGGTTAAGACGGTACCGATGAAGATCATATCCTGAAAATAATTTCTTTTTCGTTTACGTTAGGAATTTATATCGACCTCCAATGTCAAACGGTACAAAGTGCTTTTGCTGATACGTTTAGCTACGTTTGCTAATAAGTATTTTAATGGCAACTGGAAGCAAGTAAAAATAAATTGGTACATCTTTCAAACGGTTTGAAAATTCTTTCTGCTAAAAATTACTAATAACTATTAAATATTTTAGAAACTTGACGTGTTTAAAGTAGGATATACGTTTTTGATCTTGTCTTTCAACTGTATGTGTGATCGGGTATATGATCGAACACATATATCATTATTGGGATCTTCTAAATAGTATAAAATATGGTAAAAATTCAGTTATGACCAAGCTTGATACATGGTAAAAGTCATTAGAAAAAACATTAGCATTATGGATCAAAACGTATTTTTAGCTTTGTGATGAGTATATTAAAGCCTAAAATATTAAATATATACAAAAATTATACATCAACAGCAGTGACAATAAATGCCTTTAGCTCTTAGACGGCAGGACAAACCAAAAACTAAAATTCATTACAGCCTGAGTAAACTTAGCTGTAAAATAACCAATAACTTCCAGACATGCAAAATTCAAAGCTCCCCTCTTAGTTCCAAAGTAGACAATAGTAATTCTAAAATATACCCTGATATACACAAGAAGGTATATAAGGTATATAACTGTATACAGGTCCGTCTGAAATAAATTTGTTAATTATTTAATTACATGTAAGTACCCCGATACTTATACGTGTAAGTACTAGTGAAATCAAGTTGCTTGATAAAATAAACTTTTTAAGATGTAAAAAGTTTTTTAACCTAGTCCTATATTGAAATAACAACAAATTAGTCACGTAATCCCAAATTTAATTTGCAAACCTTGACTGTTAATTCAGATGAGGAATCCTGATTCATAAAATCTCCCGTCTTACTATATCCTTCAGTTACCTGTTGCATATCTAGTCATCTATGAGTATTGATGATGGTATTTGTTTGAAAATGCCATAGTCATTATTCACACTCAGTTAAACAACCCCCTCTCAAATTGAAATCACGCAGAGACCGGCACTGCAGCTGCCCACACTTGCCCTAAGAATCCCCACCGTCGGAACATCCAAATGAAGACGAAAAGCTCTCAAGAGCGCCCTGCCCCACCAAAGACACGTTAAATTCATTATGGAGCATTAAAGTTACAAACGATTATACGAGGGTTTGTTTATTCCGCTTTATTTCATTCTAAATGGGACTGTTAGCTCCGGTGCACTGACGTGTTCATTTTAGTAAATTTATTGACACATTAGCGCTGCATGCAAGGCTAAATGCCTCCCTAGTCGCGGGGATCTTAATAATTTTAAACAAATGTTGCCCTTGCACTAGAATTTTAAAATTGAATAACGAGGCTGATACGAAATCCGATTTGAGAGAGTTATAACATGTTTGAAACATTTCTGATGGTTTTGTTTCTATACTTTACACCTTATCAAGCATTTTAGTAGTAGATATCTTTATCATTTCATCATTGTACAAGCTGAGTGACATAGATAGCTTTTAGAAAAATAATTCTATTCATCAGCAGTGTTTTATTCAGGCGTGTTTCTGGTTGGATAAATAATGTTACAAAATCGCCGACACAGTGCCAGAGGCGGTATTGCCAGACTGTGTGCACAATTTCCTTAAGGCTGAGGAAAAAGTAGATATGGCAACGCCGCACTCGGGCACTGCGTCGGCGATATTTTATACTATAAATACTTAAATAATTCTCTGGATCGTTACAATGTGTAGGATATACGAGTATGTAACCATGAACTTATGAACTTGAATGACTTATGAACATCTTATAAATTCTATACAGGGTGTCCCATTTAAAACGAAACACCCTTAATATCTCGAGAACAAAACGAGGTATAAAAATTTATGAAACAGGTCAATCTTTAATTCGGGAGGAGGGGCAAATTTCCAAGCATAAGTGAAGGTTGACCCTAAGGACACATAAAATTTGAATTCTCTATTCAATGGCGTGATTAGCTTTAAAATAGGTTGATTCGCTATTGAGTAATTGACGTTTGGAACTTGAAGAAATTGCGTCAAGAGAAGAACAGACAAAGAAAACCAAATTTTATTTTGCACTCAAAATTAACAATGTAAACCATAAATTAAATGCTTAAAGTGTCCAGCATCAACTTCCATTCAGTAATACAAACGTTGCTGGAAGTTTTCACAATTAAAATTTAAAGTCTGTGGAGTTATTTGACAACATTCATATGAAACTCGTGCTTGTAGCTCATCTAAATTATCGGGTTATATAAGATACACTATAGATTTAATATACTGTTACTCCTTTCGGGCTTCTAAACATAAGCGAGACTTTTATACAACAGTACAAATGTTTATTTAACACTTCAGACACAATACAACACATCTTGTACAATATCTAAATAATTACACACCGAATACTCTTGGAAAATCGCACTTATTTCACTTAAGTATTGCTTCTTCTCTTGATAGCTGCCTGATTATAACTGACTTCCTCGCCGGCACGCTGCGGGCTTATATAGGTAAACTAGGTTTCCAGATCTTTGTAGAAATTTCCATCAAATACTCCCGATTAACTCGTATACCAGGGCAGTTCAATAACTAATCGACAATCAAGTTATACGACGGATATTCAATGAGTACCACTGGAGACATCCAGGAAATGTGGGCAAAAGGGCCTATCTCCCTTATTTGAAGGTCTAGAGGTTTGACACTTGGGCGCCCTTGGGGTTTGTTCCAAGCATCCCAGAGGCGGTGTTGCCATATTGTGCACAATTTCCCTAAGGCTGGGGAAAACGTAGATTTGCCAACGCCGCACTTGGGAATTGTGTCGGCGATTTTGTAACAATACTGATAAGGTAAAAATCGAGTGATTAGCTTAAATAGTTCGACACTTCTATATATCCATAAGAAAATACCGCTCTCCACTGAAGAGTTAGCAAAATTGCCAAACAGCTCAATTTTGTTCTTTAATATATCAGAATGTACTGATGAATAAGTAAGCATAAATTATAATAATTATAAAAAAAAGTCCTTTTGTGCGATGCTTCTGATCAAATTGACTGCAATAAACTGGCTTATTTTGACGAGGAAACTCGCTTTTTAATTTTAAAAACATGTCCTGCTTAACGGACACATCCCGGAACCTTTCACAATGATCAATTCTCCTGAAGCTTTAGTCTTGGTACACCACTGCTTTCAGTAATATTTAGCCAAACGTAGGAGGATAGAAATACTTTCAAGATCCTAATCAAACCCTGCAAACTAGCAATATCGAGCACACAGACGGAATAGATATACTTTACGCATTTTTAGAAATTAAATTTATTCCGAAGAAACTTCGTTCTGGATTCAAATCCGTAGTCCTAATTAATATACAGAGAAACAAACACCTGCTCGCTTTCCGCTGATTAATAAATGGGAATTTCCAATTCTCCAGACTTTCCCAGATTGATAGTATGTCAGGTTCTGTTAATTATTGCATCTATTGTTTTGCAATATCGATTTCCTTGGAACTTTCGAACAGTTGAGAATCCAAGATAAATATGTTAATTTAGTGAGACTAACTCATTCATTAAGATAGAATATGCTTAGCTGTTACAAGAAGAATTTGTATAGTTTGATTTGTTTCGATTAATTTTGCGTTCTAGAATGCAGGCAATGCCAAATATATAAATAGGCGACAATTCGATAAGCCTAAGAAAATATGAATGGACGGACAAGTACTTCATTTAGACAAAAATAATGTAAATACGGGACTCGGAATATATTTTTTATGTAAATAAGAAGAATCAGTAACTACACATTTAAATAAAATTACTAATAAGCTATTTTTCAAAGCCACCTAGAACAAATACAACAGTATTAACAGTAAGACATGAGAGATCGAAGATTTCTTCAATATTATTTCTCTCTGTCAACAAGGTTTCATGAAGAATAAATCAATTTGCACGAACTTGCTCTCAGTAACTCAATACACCTCCGAGACATTAGACAGTCAAGGACAGGTTAACGTTATTACGTTAACCTGTCCTTGATCGTCGATCGAAGGCTTTAGATATGTCAGTATATACCTACTTATACTGACATATTATTTAAAGCCTTCGATCGACTTAATCTCATTGACTCATTCTCATTGAAAAGCTTGAATATGTAGTGTTACCATAGATTACTTGATTTATTTAAATCTTACCTTAGTAATAAGCTTCGATATGTAAACTGTCAAGGTTATAATTCAAAATAATTTGAAGCACTTTTCGAGATACCTCAAGGTTCAATTCTTGGGCCATTACTGTTTAATATTTACACTAATAACATATTCATTGGTCTTTATGTAAGTTATTTGTTAGTGAACATTGATTGGTTAGTGTCTAATGTGGAGCAGTCTGAATATTTGCAGCATAACTTTGAAAAAGTGCGAAATTGCTGTAATACAAATGGGCTAACTTTAAATATTAAAGTAAGGTGTAGTTACAATACTACAGTATACATTGTGGTGTCAGTGGAGTGGACCCTTCTTTCCTGTGTATGTCTTCAGGGCCATATGCACTGTAATCCGGAACTGATGCGATCCGCCAGGAAGGTATTGGTAGTTTTGTTTGTTTTAATTGCTCGTGAAGAGTTTAATTTAAATAATTTACAGAAAATGTGTAAATAACTCTTATTTCTCTAATAGTAAATACAAAACTTGAAATGTTTTTGTGATAATTCTAGTAAGTATATATCAATTTTCATTTCAGTCTCCATACCACCACCACCACCACTGTATTAGAACCAAGTTGAATTTTCTTAAGAGCACAGTGCAAAGCCTGCTCATGGATGGATGGATGAAGATAGCAAATTTCAAACGGCCGGCGGAGTGAAAAAATTGGCTTTCCATAAAGATTAATATATCTTGGAAAATGTTATATTTAAATATCTATAGGAAAGCCTTATGTGCCTACCTTCATATCTACTACCAGAAACCAAAATTTTAATAAAAAGTGTATAAAAAATTAAATTAAAAAAAACGTGTCTATTAAAAATAACGAATGGAACAGTTACTTCTGATTTGTGATACAACCAGAAGTTCAACGACCTGAAAATTATTTTGGTTAACTGAAAAGATGATAAAGTCAATACCTAAATTGTTTTGTATATGTTTTGCAATTGTTTAAACTTTTTACTTTTCTTGTTTTTGAATTTGTGGCCAATCTTGGAATCCATTTAAATTAATTAAATTAATGTTTTTCCTGCTAAACCTAGATGGAAAATATAAAATATAAACATAAAACATTCTAAATTGATAGTACTTAATTGTTTCCCTAAATATTTGACGGTATGGCCGTCATAGTGTCTTCTTTGTAGTATAAATTTTATTTCTACGTATTTGAGTCATTTTTAAAATAATCACTTTGTAGCATGCACGGTGAAGCTACTATATCAACTTCGCTAATGCCGGAGCAAATACTTCAGTTGTTGTTAAAATCGAAGTGTCTACCAGTAAAAAGTACATACTTTAAGTCGTCGTACATGCTACTATAAGTTTAGGAGAATACTATTATTTTTAGCTTTCCGGAAAAAATAGAAGGGAGTACATCGAAATGTACGTAGTATCTACTTCGTTTTAGAGCAAATACTTGTAGTAGTAGCAAATACTTCGTTTTTATTCATACCACCCAATATAATTATTAATATATATGTTTTTTTCTTCTGCTTTGACCTTGACATATGTCGCCTTCTTTTGGCTATTATTTTTACTTTTTCTCATTACTCTCCGTCCCGTAAAGTCTTGGATTATTTAATATAGTAAAAGAGCCAGAGAAAGTTTCTCCCTTTACGATACATTACCCTAATAACAGAACTTGTTGCAAGTATTACAACTCATCAATCACTTATATTACTGCGTACCACGAAAAATGTGTTTCATCTTTTTATTCCATCACGATTTTTTTCACCGCGCCAAATTTCTCTTTCAATGTCATTATTTGACCTCGCCAACCCATCCTTTTAAGTAATTACTAGACAGTGATAAAATATCAATATTTTATGTGAAAATCACCGCCTACATTTCATTTCATAGGTCTTTCAACACATAACATGCAATAATAATGAAATAAATGATACAATAATTATGTAGAGTGAATTTGATATACCATAAAATGAGACAATTAAGGAAATCCGTGGTTGAGCGAGGTTTTTAATCGTTCCACGTATTTGACGTCGGTTCGAATCTCGCCCTGGTCAACTTCTTCTAATTGCTTCTACACTAAATCTGTACGCATAAAACTAGTGACGTTCTAAATATGCAACTAGTACTGCTACCTCACGGTATAAATAGCTAACAAACTACTGCTTACTATAATTAATAAGGTTTTCCAGGTTTCACCTACTCCCGTACTAAATGGTAGTTAAAGTTGTAACATCGTAAGTCGTTCCTAGGCACACTCGCAGCCTGCAAAATAGTAATAATAATAATAATAATAATAATAATAATATAATAATAATAATATAATAATAATAATAATAATAATAATAATAATAATAATAATATCTCTACCCCTCATTCTAATCACAAGGGCCCGAAAGTGTGAGACTTGTGTGGGAGAGGGGGCGGCATATTATTATTTCGCGGACCGCATTTGCGCCTCAGGAACGACTTACGTTGGTAGGCCCTAACCACCATTCAGTGCTGGAATGAGGGAAACCTGGAAGACCTCATTAGTTAGGGGGACAAGTCAAACATCAACTGATTTTAATCTCTCTTATTAACACCAAGTTGACATTCTTCCCATCCTAGGCCATCACCAGAATGGTTGCCAAGCCATCCCTGCGAATAAGCCTTGATCTACGAGTAAACAATTTAATTAAAAATTGATTGGTGGAATGGGAATTAGAACCCACGACCTCTGGGTTGAGCGATCGAGACGGTAAGCCCTGAGCCACCAGCCCGCTATATGGTATTGAGTTAAGTGACACTTAATTTTTAAATTTTCGGATCTGTTTGAGAAGATGTAATTACAACATCGACGGTTCTGAGCCATTTTTGCTGCATTGCTTAATACGTGCAATAGTACATTAATCACTACCACAAAATGTCATTATTTCATTTCTAAAATATCGTGAATCAAGAAGTATCGCGGCATTAATTCCTGTTGTTCTACTGTGGTGTTAACTATATTTTGAAAATGAATCCTTCTCATACAGGAACCAAATATTTGCAAACACAAAATACTGCTACAAAAATCAGAATTTTTATTTATCAGTTGTGGTGAAACTTGAACACCCTTTTAATTTTGAAGAATTATATTTCTATTATCAATTATTATGTCTTCCGTTTGATCTAAGAATGTTAAACTATAGTGCAAAAGCTCAACTCCATATAAATATTTTGTGTATTCTTACTAATTTATCATTAAATACATAACACTGACGTAGTAGTCCAACACCAAAACAGTATCCTGCACTGTCGAATACAGTATAGTGTTTTGGTGTTACCACTATACTACACTCTCGAGTGCAGTATAGTGGTTTGGTGTTATGTGGAAAACTACGTAAGTGTTATCTTCACACCAAAGTTTCAACTCCTTTCAAGATTATAAAGACATTAACAAATGTAAGTGTTCTTTCAGAAAACGCTTAACATGAATTCCATAAAAATCGACAAATTTTTCTTAGAATAAAAATGTACGGCACTGACAAAAACTACGTTCTTCAAAAAAAAAGCGTATACCACAGCTCATTGTTATGGATCCGAATTTGGTTGAAATCAGATAATCAATTAATGAGATAACGATATTAGTGAAAAGTAAGACACGCTCGCTGTAGATTGACACATTCATGGCTAAATAGAAATCAGGTCATGGTGCCATATTAAAAGAGTACTTAAAAATATGCTTAAGATAATTAATATAAAACTGAGATGAAGAAAATGGGAACCATTTAGGTTAAATATATATGGGCAATCGGAATATAGTTTTGTGGCAGATATAAACATCCTACTGCACTTTACTTTCTTTTGAGAAAATGAATAATGCTGTACGACACTCATCCTCATCAGCTTAAAATCTCCACAGTTCGCGTCGCCACAGTATAATTTAGCATTGTACTGTGGCGTCGCTCTCTCTTGTGCACGTCTCGCTTCACATATAGCGAGAAAGGAGCCAGCTTAAAGTCACTACCGTCGTAGGTGGGTTGCCGAGTATTGTACAGAGTAGTCCATTTTTGATGAGAATCCAGGGTAGGTACCTCAAAAAGTGTAAAAGTTACGGACAAATTGATTGCACAGTATCTACCTTTCTTTTCAAGGCCAGGTTGATGGTGCTCTCATACCAAGTCCATCTTCATATGCTTTTGAATTACAGGGTGATTTTGGAAATTTTCCTGTTGCAGCAAGGTCCTGTAGATATCTTTTTCATTTTGGGGCATATAGAAAGAATATATATGACAAATTTTTAAAAGCACTTAATTGGATTGCAGTGGAGTAGTTACATTTTTCTATCCACTTTTGTTTTTGGGCTATGAAATAACCTTATGTTCTTTAAATGCAACACCCTGTGAATTTTTTCTGATTTAAAAGTAGCTTTTCTTCCTAATTATAATAGGTATATAGGTATATAGGTATATTTAATAATTACAGCTTTAATATAGTATTTACCGCTTTAAATTAACAATATAAAAATGTTTGATCTTTTCTTAATAATCTCTTAATACAATACATTTTTTTATTATAACATATATTTACATATATTTTAATTAATTTTTTATGCATCCAATCTAGTTTTTTTATGAATTGTTCAAAATGTCTAGAAGTAGTAAGTATTAAAATATATTTTTCTAATGAAACTGCTTTTTTAGTAAGATAGCACATTAAAATATTAACAAACGAACAAAAATTTGTAATATTGTTAATTTAAAGTGGAAAATATTATATAGTGGTACCTATTTAAATGTACCACTAATGTAATCAGCAAGAAAAGCGACTTTTAAATAAAGAAAGGTATACAGGATATCCTATGTCATATGGATATCCATACAGGATATCTTATATATAATCAAAAACTTAAATTTATTCCATAGTCCAAAAACAAAAGTAGATAGAAAACATTTTACTACTTCACTGTTTTCCACTTAAGTACTTTTAAAATTTATTTATTTGCACTTTTTCTATATCGCTCAAAGTAGGAAAGATACAGGGTGTTGTTGAAATAGACAAAATCGCTATGTAATTAGAAAACATATGACAATAGAATTGCCCTGATAGCAACTTCAATATGGCCTTGAAAAAGTAGGTAGAAGCTGTCCAGTTAATTTGTTCCTAACTTTTACACTTCTTCAGTAAATCAGGATTCTCATAAAAAATGGGCTCCTCTGTACAAGCGACACATTATATTTGATATAGATACTGAAATAATGTGGTTCGAAGTATAAAATTGGCAAACTTGTTAACGAATTAAAATACTTTTACCGTAAAATAATGATTTTCGACCATAAGTTAATAAGTTGTAAGTAGGTAAATACAGCAACATAATATACCATGTAGTAAGTGAAATAATTATCGCCGGTGTAATTAATGATCAAACCATGTCGATACGTGAGCTCCTATTAGCAGATCGTGCTGAATACTCGAGTTTCCGGTACGTAACAGTAATTTAGTTTAAACATATATGTAACTAAAATAGCAGTACTAAGTATAGCGTGTCTGTAGAAAAATAAATTAATAACAATTAAGGGGCTGGGTGGCCCAGTAAAAAGTTTCCACCTTGAATAACTTGGTTTAAAAGTTTTTCCAAACCAATTCTAGTAGAAACATAATATTGCAGAATTTAATGGGTGTCCTTGTTGTTCAAATCAACAGGTCGATTATTTTTGAAAGGGTTTATTACATTTTCATATTATTGATATTTTTGCAGTGTCCCAGAGCCGACTACAACTTAAATGTTTTAAATGGTACACCCTGTGGGCTTTTACAAATTTGGATAAAGGTCCTTTCACAACAATATTGATATGGGGTTTGATGGGTATAGCTCTAATAGTAAGGTAGATATGATTATACATAGTTACCATAAGAGCGATGGTATTCGGATCATTTTCCGAATTCGCGAATATAGGGTTTACTAGTACGTATTATACAGAGTGGTTCAGAAAATATGAGCATTTTTGTATCTTAATTGCAATAAATTCCTGTGTCTCTTTCTTTTAAGGAAATAAATAGTAGATAATTTTTAGCTCTATTAATTATGTTATATGGTCTAGTTTTACTTTCTATAGAATTTCCTTCAAAATTGCTTTTCTTGTATACAGAGCAAATCAAAATTCTCAACCGCAGTTTTCTCAGTTTTTCTAAATGAAACACCCTCTCGCGACTCTTTCTATTCTATGAAGCATTCTCTATACCCAATTCCAATGGTTTTTATGTTTGAAAAAATAGAGAAAATGCTCTTTGAAATATACCTACTAAAGTGAATCATGTCGTGTAAAAAACTTGCTATATAAAATATTCGATATTTGATGGTAGTATAGGTTTTGCTAGACAAGTTGACTATAATTGTCAATAAAAAATAAATTTTGATAATTGTTTACAATACTCAAACCCTGATTTAATTTAAAGTAAAGTGTGTTTCAACAACTAACATTTAACCAAATACTGTAATATTTAACAATATTTAACCACTGTGTATGTTTAAAAATATTTTTAAAATTTGTACATTTTCACATTGCATGACCTTCATGAAAGCGTTTTTTCTAAAATCCCGCAATAGGGACCAAGATTGCACATGACACAGTAACTAACATTTATCACACATGTTAGTTGTAATATACAATCTGTTCTACAATCTACAACTACTTTTTTGGAACGGTACATTTAGCTAAAGTTAATATAATATAGGCAGTGTGCTTTCCCAAGGTCAATAGCTACTCCTGTATCTATAAACAATTGTTGATAGGTTGATGAGACTTACTCTTAAAAGTTGTGGTGGTACTTGTTTATTATTTGGTAAAGCCAAATGGTAACAGTATCCAACTTATTCTACTAATACGATAACAAATGTGGAAATAATTTATTTTCAATATTTCGTATTATTTTTTCCACTCAGTTAACCATCATTTTTTATTTTTCATTGTGAAAATTTAATACTCTTGAAGAACATAATTATAATTATTACATTTTCGACAGTGATTTAGAGACACACTTTGAAATTTTGTCTTATAGAATAGTTGCAAATTTTATTTTTACTACTTGTTTTAAAATTTTTATTTTGCAGACGTATTCCCAACAGATTTCTTGACGAATCACGAAGCTGCGCCACTAATAAATTACAGGCAACATTTAGCCTTTGGTGCTTTTAGTACTTTCAACTATTCCAATCTAAATTTATTTGATGCCAATGATCTATGGCACTTCTGCTGAAAATTGAAAACAAATGCAGAGACGTGACACCCGTGCCGAAGTATTGACAAATCATCGAAAACATGCGAAATAAAACAATGTCTTCGGCGGCATCGAGGCCATTTTATATTCTTTCTGATGTATGGCAGTCATTTGTGGATTGAAGTGCATCGCTAGTCGCCTGCCCGTGAGCGATAAAACTGCGCGGAGGCAAAATAAACCGACGAAACGATGATATATTTCAACAAACATGTCCCTCTTCTCACCCAAAAGACTTTTATACTAAACAGGGTATTTGTATACTTCATGTCCGCACCAGATATCTCCATGAGGTCCTGAATTTCTTTGGTGCGACGAGACGTTGAGTTGTATAAAATAAGAGAAACTGAAATATATTTTTACTTGAAGCTCTCTCCTAGAATAAAAACAGTGTGAGTTGCATGAAGCAGTAACATCTTTATAGTACCATAACTATTATGCGAAATGAAGCACACAGAATTTTAGTCTAATTCCTACACAATTTCTGGCTAGAACTTTTATAATATTTTATAAATTTTATAATAAATACGTCTTTTTTAAATAATAGAATTAATTTCATAAAAAGAAAAGGTTAAGCGATTAGTGAATATCAGCCGGTTGTATCATTTTAAATTGAATACCAATCTTTGTATTTCCACATATATTGTGCAAGATGTGGTTGCTAAATAATAAAGCTGATGGCAAATACATAATTTACAATAGTTTTGCAACTTAACTGCTATTCCTTCAACATACTCTCCTCTTCTGATTACAATCCTATATCCATTGTCTAGAGCACTACTTCAGGTTATCAATGGGGAATTTACCTTAGCGAGCAATTAAAAGTAACACAAAGCAATACAACATTAAAAAAAAAGTAACATGCAGCACCGAAATTGGATGGTTTATCACTGGAATCTAGTTTTAGATCAGAAATTGCTTTAAGAATTCAGCTTTGTGGGCTGAATTATTTTCATGGTTGAATAGACACCATCAACGGGAAGATCAGACATTTGATCAGGTGTATTGCCTTGGAATTTTGCCCATACTTAGAGATTAAGTGAAGAATTGAACAGACAAACAATGCTCCAGTTGAGATCTTCAGTCATTATATTGTTCCAGCTAACTATGTTCGTTCTGTAAAGCACCTTCTCGCAGGTGTATTGCCTTGGAGTTTTGCCCATACTTAGAGATTAAGTGAAGAAGTGAACAGACAAACAATGCTCCAGTTGAGATCTTCAGTCATTATATTGTTCCAGCTAACTATGTTCGTTCTGTAAAGCACCTTCTCGGAGAAAAGAACATTCCAGTATTGAACCACTTACCTTACACAGTAAAAAAAGACAAATGGTAAAATTACTAAATGGTAATCGTAATTTGCTGCAGTGTTATTTTTAACACGAACTGGGTAGTATAATAACTAAACCTTTAGAACTCATATTACACGAACGATATACCCGCCAAGTTTGTAGAAGTACTCATAAATTGTAGTAAAATTTACAAAACCCTGTGTTAAAAATGAATCAATCCGCCATAAAAACGGAATAATTACACGGTGAATAATTAACTATTACACATTACCTTGTAAAATATACTGTGTTAAATTACTTTTATGTAATGTAATAATACACCGATATGTCTAACACTGCCAAGTGTGGACTATATACACACTGATGAGTGTGGATTCAGTGTTAAAATCAGTCGGATTTTTTTACTGTGTATGTGCTAGATTCAGCCCTAAGCCGTTTTACTTATTTTTTAAGGTAAAATTTTCATTGAAAGAAACTCCAGATTAGGGATGAGGTAAAAGAGAATGCGGCGGAGCTCCAGATGAAGACGTTGTTGAAGACACGGTTGCCTACAGAGCTGTTAGTTGAAGTCAAAGTACCCTGGACTTGAATTTCCTGTATCCCAATACTATTTTCATCACATGCACTTTCAGATTTTTTTTTATGTTTTACAAGGGTTCTACAATAATTATTATCAAATTTGCTACATTTACTTTGTTTAACATTAATTCTTTTAGGCATCCCTCTGCCTTGGAACGTAGACTTCTAGCTCCCTTGTTTCTTGTGTCTTAAAGTGTCTGCTTCCCCAAGAGCCAATAAGGCAGATGACCTGAGGCAGGTTTCGACTTTTCTGCGAAATACGTGAAACCTACTTTACTGATTGAGTTCAACTTTTGAGGTAACTTAGATTTTAATTATTTGACACTTGAATATAAAAACGTCACTGAGAGTGTCATAATAATTTATTTACAATTTTTGAAGGATGAAAATATTGTAAGTATGAGAATATTATATGCAACACGTGTAAAATGTTTTTAGCACTTAACATGTTTTCCAGCTAGGTCTATAACCTCGTAGAACATACTTAACACGTGAAGTGGGAAAATCTAACACCCATATTATTAATAATCACAGTAACATCAAGTTTACTAATGACCACTAACCGCATTCTTAAATCAATCTAAGTAGTCCACATTAATAATTAAATATTTATAGACAAATAACTAACAGCATGCTAAATAAGAAGTTCATGTGACAACATCTCATTCTATACATAGAGCTAATTTCACTGCAATAAATCTAACCTGCATTTCCAAACATTTACGCAAAGTGACAAGACTGACAAGTGTCTTTTGTCAAGACTGTTTTGTGTTAAAAATCAATCAAGGGCAAGGGAACACGATTTTCTTTGGACAAAAATGAAATAGCAAATAGAAGCGTTTAATAAGACATCCCTAAGTGAAGTACGTTTATATTTTTTTTAACTAATTACATTTTTGCATTTTGCTAATGTAAAATTTGAATTCATGGTATATCCGCCCTTGATAAGCATTAACTTTGCTTTTTACAAAAGGGAGATTTTGAATAGGTACCTTACATTTTTACCTTATCCTTATCGCAATCGTTATACTGAGTACGCGCAGTGCCAAAAATGATACTCTTTTTGGAACTGCACATGCTCAGAATAACGATAATGATAACGACGTGCTAAGATTTAAGGGGTTCAAAAACTTCCTAATGAATTGGGTAAGTAACCAGGCCATAATTAAATTTTATATAATTATTGAGGTTACTGACATATAAATACGAAAAAATTCGCATTAAATTATTTAAGATTTCAGAGGGAAAAGAAAAACTGCTGCCATTTTTGTCAAACTTTTAGGTTAACTTTAACTTATTGTAAAACATACCCAAACTGATAACTAGTGATTTAACATCATTCTAGAGTTAAAATGCATTTAAATGGTATTATTAATGCAGTTTTCACTAATTACATTCTAATCAGGTCTTAGAACATTCTAAGTTTTATTATTAATAAGGCTGTATAGCACTTTTACCCACTTTTATATAAATAACTATTTAAAAGTAAAAAAAACAAATATATTCTCCAGTGGATTCATAAATTCCAAATTCTTTAATATAGATATGAATTGTAGAACGTACATTTTTGACATTGACGTTCTTTTAACAGGTGGTAATATTTTTTTATTGGGCATTAAGTGGAGAATTAAGTTTTTCGTGTCAGAACGTTATCAGAATTTAGTAAAAGTGAATTTAACACTTGTCTACATTATTTGTACCACAGAGGGTTCATACCTAATAACATACATTGGCTGAGAAGGAAACAAATATGCATATTAGAGAACTCATCCATTATTTGAATTCACCTAGGAATGTTTTCGCCTGAAGCGTTGAAATATAACGCAATTTTCGATATGGTAAAATAAATTGGTATCAAGATCAGCGCTGTGAAGCTTCCTGGCTACAGCACTCACACAAACTATCTGAGAATTGAAGATTGAAATAGGAAAATGTGCTTACTTTAAAAAACCTGCATCTCTCTTTGGTGGATTTTGTTAGAGACGAAGTGGTTGCCATATCCATAATTCCTCCATGCACAGTGGAAAATTTAATAAGTATGCAGAGATCCGATACTTGCACATAATGGAAGTTTTTGTAATATTAGTACTGCAGGATATATTTGGGGGGCTTAGACGTGGCCCAAATTTAATATGAGGATCGCTATTTATTATTCAAAATATACAGGGTGAGTCAACAAATAGTTTCATCCTCGACTATCGGTCGATTTTTATTTGAAAGGGTACATATTTCTATAATAAGTATTGACATTTATACTGTGTGTCCCAAAAAGACGAGGTTTACGGCAACTTATTTTTTTTTTTAAGAAGAAGAAGAGAAGTGTATTTTTACAAATTTGGATAGAACGGCCTCTCAGGAATACATTGATATAGGGTTTGATGGATATAGCTCTAAGAGTGAGAGAGATATACAAAGTTATCATAAAGTATGGGATATTTTTTCTTCTTCTTTTGATAAGTCTCGTATTTATTTATTTAATATTTTTGTATCTTTAATATTTTAGAAGATATTAGCTAGACAATGAAAAATCACATGTTAAAAAGTAGTTATTAATAATTATAATAATAGGTAGTCAAGCGTGCTTCCGTAAACAAAATGTCTTCTGGATGTTCAGAAATGCCTAATTCCGAATAATAAAATTCCTATTTTTTTTAAATAATAGTATATTATCAATGGAGTCGGAAGATTATCTATTTACAACTGAGTATGGATGGAATAAATAAAGCATTGTAAGAGTTATGTTTGTATACTATTTTATTTACATACAAACTCAAAATAAATTTGATTTATATAT
Source organism: Pogonocherus hispidulus (assembly GCA_963924545.1). Taxonomy (NCBI): domain Eukaryota; kingdom Metazoa; phylum Arthropoda; class Insecta; order Coleoptera; family Cerambycidae; genus Pogonocherus; species Pogonocherus hispidulus. The sequence continues at coordinate 84,823,912 of OZ004693.1, forward strand.
TTTAAGATTGATTAAAATTGACATTTCGATAGCCATAAAAATTATAGTGCCGTTTAGGTAGCCAATAGAACAGTTCCCTAGAAACTAAAGTCAACAATGACTCACTTTCCAACTGTTTTAAAGCAGAAATGTATAATTAATCAATGTACAGGGTGTCCAATATAAAATCCTCTATCCCCTTATCTCAGAAAGTATAAAAGGAAAGAAAAAAGTTAAATACGAAAGTTTTTTGTTTTTACCTAAATTTTTCATTTTTATAACTTTCTTGCATACAGGTTGTCCAGTTTCTCTGAGCCAGGCATCAACTTTCTTTTTTTAAATGGGACACCCTATATTCAATTACGTTTTTGAACTCTACTTAAAATTCTAGGTCGACATTGTTAAGAGTACCCTATACCTATCATTTACCGTTATGAAGATATTAGCATTTAAAAAAAAAAATCTGTAAAAAATACCTGCTCAAAAATCTTGGCAAAACAAATAAGACATTAAAAAAAAGGTAAATAGGGTTTATTTCGTAGACAATTAGACTCAGAAATTATTTCTATGAATCGATTTAACCTGATTAATATACAGAGTGTTTTTGACAGATGGCTCAAACATGTATATGTTAAAACTCCAGAAAATCGAAAATCTCTTATGGAACACCCTGTGTATTATTATATTTTTGGATTCTCTATTAAATTTTAACCTTACTGTATATGACGTTTCCTATTCTTATTTTGCTTAGTTTTCAAGATATTGACGAAAATGTTTGGTGCGCTATTTGTAAGAGACACATTTTAGGCCCTGTCTTTCTTGGCCAATATTTAAATGATCCCAGGTACATTAGGTAACAGCATTTAATAACTTAACTTCGGGCATTTTAACTTTATTGGATGCCGAAGAAGATGCCAATCAGATCATTTATCAGATGGATGGAGTTCCATGCCACAATACTGCAGTTGTAAAAAAATTAATTAACAACTATTTTGTGGAATGGATAGGGCCAAACGGGAATATCACATGGCCGCCGAGGATCCCAGATTTAACTTCACTTGATAACTTTTTATGGGGTACATTGAAAGCCTGAGTTTATCAAATTCAGAGTAATAATGTTGATGATTTAAAGATTAAAATCAGGATGGAAATTGAAGCGCTCAATCAAAGTAATTGCGCTATAAGAAAACTAGCGGTTATATACACAACATGCATAGCTGAAAATTAGCTGACATATAGGACACTTGATGTAATTTATAATTTTTATAGTTATTTGTTGATTTGTTGTTATTGTTAGTTATTTGTGGTTCAAGTTACAAACATAGATTTGTTTATATTAGTTAAATAATGAAATAATTTAAAAAATATTAGTTTTTAATAAAATAATATATTCTTAATCAGTATTAAGGCACACATTCTATAATATACCAAATAATAGTAGAGATATTTTTAATAATAACCGATAATGATTAATAGCTGACATTTTTTCCACATTTTCGTCAATATCTTGAAAACTAAGCAAAATAAGAATAGGGAACGTCATATAGAGTAAGGTTAAAATTTAATAGAGAATCCAAAAATATAATAATACACAGGGTGTTCCATAACAGATTTTCGATTTTCTGGAGTTTTAATATATACATGTTTGAGCCATCTGTCAAAAACACCCTGTATATTAATCAGGTAAAATCGATTCATAGAAGTAATTTCTGAGTCTAATTGTCTATTTTTTTTTTGATGTCTTATTTGTTTTGCCGAGATTTTTTGAGCAGGTGTTTTTTAGAGATTTTTATCTTTAAATGCTAATATCTTCATAACGGTAAATGATAGGTATGGGATACTCTTAACAATGTTGACCTAGAATTTTAAGTAGAGTTCAAAAACGTAATTGAATATAGGGTGTCCCATTTAAAAAAAGAAAGTTGATGCCTGGATCAGAGAAACTGAACAACCTGTATGCAAGAAAGTTATTAAAATGAAAAATTTAGGTAAAAACCAAAAACTTTCGTATTTAACTTTTCTCTCTACCTTTTATACTTTCTGAGATAAGGGGATAGAGGATCTTATTTTGGACACCCTGTACAATAATAAATATATACAAATATGAGTGAAATATTTTTCACTTTTTTTAAACCCGTAATGAGTGTCCGCACAGTTTTGGATTCCAATGTTGCACTATCATCAAATTGTAATATTCCCTCTACAGTCCAAATCTAGATATATTATGTTACTTCTCATCGAGGAATAATATTTCATACCAAAGACTATAGTTCACGGCTTTTCACTTTAATCACATCTTTGAAACCTGAAGTTTATAATTAGCTGTTAAAATAAACCTAATTACACCTTTATTGTACCTTAAAAATGTTTTCCCAAGAAGTTGGAGAACCAAACCATACAGTAACATATTAAATTACAGCGTGTCAGGAAAGCCCAACTCGGAAAATAAATCTGCACCAGCGTAACTCTATTGCATTACACAGCACTAAATGTAATAAGAAGTGGAAAGACGGAAGCTTATTCAATCGACCATATTTCACGATAGCGACTAAGAGCAGTTCGCGCCATTTACAATAATATATATCTGTGATCGCTGAGGGTTGAAAAAGTTATCTGCCGCTGGTTAATTATATTCTTTGCCTTTTACCACCTAAGCTCGGTACAGTGCGTGCCCATCGTAGTTATAACAATGGATTTTCTTTAATCTAAGAATTATTGTTATTCACAAACTGGGTTAACGTTATTTTTCTTACAGGAATCCAGTTGACAGGAAAACACGAAATTTATTGAAACAGTTACATATTTTTTCACTGTATACATATTTGAAATAATTTACTATATTAGTTGTGGTAAGAAGCACACCGTAGTGCCCTCTTTGAGTCTGTGCTACTATCTGTCTGACAATTATTATCAAATTGACAGACAGATAACGACCTGCTTTTCCGCAGGTACCATTACAGCAGTGACCTCTATTGTCTTTAAGGAAGACAATCCTACTTATTTATTTGAAGGAGATGCCGAAAACAACTACTCCACGGCCAATATGCCCCCTGATGAGGGCACTTTGATGAGCGCAAAATAAGCGCGAAACCGGTCAGTGTCTGGTATTTGGTCTCGATGAACGATGTGGCGACTCCTATGGAGATGCCGATGTAACGCACCCCCAGTCGGGGCATATTGCTCTTGGAGTAGTTGTTTTCGGCATCTCCTTCAAATAGTTTACTATATGTTACAAAACATTTTCAGAACTAATAACTTTAATCATAGTTATAAGTTATATACAGTTCGCATAAAAAGTCTGAAACACAATATTATTACGGAATTTGGAATATTTTTGGGAAATTCCTCGGACAGGTCGATTTTTAATATTAATTGCGGATCTTTTGACTGTTTGTTTTTTAGCAGTGATGTCATCGCTGTTTGGGTTATGACTCATCTACTGTTTGTTTTTAATGAAACATCCTATATATTTTTTCATTTTTGTTTAGGGCGTTAACTCACGAATACACTAATATAGGATTTGATGGATCTATCTATAATAATAAGAAAGATATGACCAAAAGAGTGTGCGGTAAGCATAGTGTGTTGAAGAAAGACTTTGAACAACAACACTAATCACTTTGTAACGCATGTAAGATTAGCAACAAATTTATGCTCCCTTTCCAACACAGAACACACTACGCTTACGGCACACTATTTTGGTCATAACTTTCTTACTATTATAGAGAGATCCATCAAATCCTAAATTAGTGTATTCGTGAAATAAAGCCCTAACTAAAAAAGATAAAATATATAGGGTGTTCCATTAAAAAAACAGTAGATGGCATCATAACCCAAGGAGCGATGACGTCATTGCTAAAAAACAAAGTCAAAAGATGGGCAATTAAAATTAAAAATCGACCTATCCGAGGAATTTCCCAGAATATTTGCAAATTCCGAAATAATTGTGTTCCAGACTTTTTATCCGCACTGTATATCATGACAAAATTATAAATAATCGCAAACCATTTTTTTGAAATTTGGCGATTTGGCATATATTTTGATTGAACAGCGAATGGCGATAGTAAAAACATCTTAAAGGGTACTTTTCATAAGGTTTGTTTTTCATAACCCTTTTTTATCTAAGTGAATATAATCATTTTAACATTAGATGTGAAAAATTCCGACTTTTTAGTCTTCGTTTATCTCGCTACAGTAAACGGTTTTCAAGATATTTGCGTTAAAATTTGCAATCGACTTACATTATTCATGTCACAGGTGGCGTGTCAAGGTTTGACAGATTCAGCCAATTGTTTTTATGTGAATTGAATTGACAGTTTTGTACACGTTAGATACTTTTAGTGCCATTCTCTTTATCAACCGATTAAAGGTCTGTAACTCAGTTCATAGGAACTTTTACTTTTGTTAATATTTTTAGATGTAGTATCTCCCCTCGAAGTCCGGTACACTTATTTTCTTTACACCCGGTGTAACAAAATATGAAAAGTTTCCTAGGATATATGGAAATAAAACTATTTAATAATTTTCCTTTTAAATCATATACTCTAAAATTTTTCAAAAGTTCGATTAGTAAGTTACTTTTAGAAAATAGTTATTAAAGCGTGAAGAATTTTTAATTTAATTGTATCAAGTTATTCTGTATATGTATTTGTTTCGGGACATGTATTATTTAATGTAACTAATAAAAACATTGCATTATTGTATTTTTCTACAATTTTAATATCATGTAGCAGAATTTTGTTCACAATTTTGTGTTCTTCTTGTGACTTATACTGCCATCGTCGTTGTCATTTTCTTTGCACATTTGTACTGATAGAAAACAAAAACTTATTAAGTGCAAATGATTACTTGAGCTTTTTGTAGACACGGTGTGTACCTCCTCCTCATTTACTCGACTTAGGTCAACTTCACGTCCTAGGTTGTATATTAAGACTAGAAAATTCACTCCAAGGCTGTAATGCACACCCTGTACACCAACCAGTTCATTCCAGAGTTTCCAACTTATCTGATTTGCTTCTACGATTGCCATCCATAAATTATTAACCTCGCTCCGATGAAAGAAATTTAATTTTCTATTACTCGAATTCCCGTTAAAAGAGACTTCCTTATATAAAAATGAAATGTAATAGGATTATTATTTATTATACAGCGCGGCGATAGCTACAGATATATTGGAAGTTCACGGCTTGAAAATAATTAGGTCTGATTCGTAGAACTAGTTGGCTTCTTGTGGTTGGGTTTTAATTAACTTTATTTTTATCGTTACAATAAGGTTAAAATAATGTCTGTTACGTGGGTGACTTAAGGATAATTTATTATTTGAAGATATGTGAACGTTTTTTTTCCTTTTAAGATAATGTGTTGCACTGTTATTTGACAATCACTGGAAAAGTTAATAGTTACTAGTTAGTAAAATATCGACGTACACAGAAAAAATACAAAGGTAATGGAATAAAGCATATATATATGATATCTATCAGTGTAATAGATTTCTAACCACTTGTGAAGTGGGTAATATAGTCTATTTCTCAGGTACTTCTAAGTCTTCATAATTACATGTAAATCGTGCCCTTGACCGTTACTACTGATATTCAGCTTTTTGCTCCATTTTCTCCCAGGGGATTTAATATTTTGCCTGGAATTACCCGATATTCTTAGAATGTTACTACGAAATTATTTAATCTGTACCTTTAACAGTTTAAGAGTAAATCAACCTTTTCATGTCCCCTCCGGAATATTACTTACTAAAGATATTTAATTTCCAAAACATTATAAATTGCAGATCAAATTTTAACAATTATTTAGAAAACATGAGCTTAATCAAGAGTCTTACGGTGGACTGACTTCCGAAGATTAAAAAATTGTTCAGCAATACTGCGTTATGCAAATAATTTAGTCTTGTTACATATTTGGGTTTATCCTCTGCTTGAATTATTTGCCAGAGATTAAATACTCAACACTGACATAGTTTTTCACATAACATCAAAATACTATACTGTACTCGACGCACGTTTCGACAATGAAGCTGGCATAATCTGGAGATTATGTCAACTTGGTTGACGAAACGCGCGTGGAGTGCAGTATAGTGTTTTGTTGTTATGTGGAAAACTACGTCATTATTATTATTATTATTATTATTATTACTTTTATTATTAATATATTAGTGTTCATTGTCACTTGTAGGTATGCTAAAGCTAAAGCAGTATTTGAAACTTACGTTACACCAAGTCTGAACCACGTTTATGTAGGTATTACTTCGTTACATCCATGCATATGAAGTTAAATAAAAAAATTTCACCTATTTTAAATATCTCCGTAATTAACTGAAAAGTCTCAAAACTGAAAAAGGGCACGCTCGGTGTTTTCAGTGAGAAAGTCATAATCCTGTCGCAGAATCCTACTTAATTAAAGTACAGCCCAATTTCCTACTTGGGGGGACTAATAAGCAAACACCATTATATCGCAATCTCATACAGCAGTCGTTTTACGGCTAAATGTTATTTTCATGCATTGTTCTCGTCGAGCTATTATGCGTATGGGGTGGCCGCCGGCAACCTGATTAGGATGGAACGAATTGGAGTAGTTTCGTCGGCAAATTACGGTCAGATCTATTACGATAAAAGGAAGCGATTTTTGTTTACACGTGTTTACGGGCCTGTTAGTGGTAGAGAAGGGTGGAAGGGTGAGGCAGGCAAATAGTGGGAGCTCATTGATCAGGGCTTATTTGGATACGCGAGGCAAACAGTGGCAAACCTAGATTTTTTGTGCACGGTACTAATAAATATTGAAAGGAAAATAACAAAAAATAGTATATATTAATAATTTTTTCCTTATAATGTGCTTGGAATAAAACCAATATATCCTTCTTTAATTTTTTTATTAGCGTTAATTAAATTAAATTTAATGACATTAGCTCCTGCCGAGCTCAGTGTAGGGGCAGATTTGAAGCTTTATAATTAATATTAAATTGTATACCACCTCGTGGATGCCAGACTAATTTTGTATTTAAGAGCATACCTCCAGGGCGGTCCTAGAGTTCATTAATGGTCTGGCCCAATTGGGACAGAACAATCAAGTAAAATTGACCTGGGTACCGGATCATCACAACATAACAGGAAATGAGGAGGCCGATGCACTGGCTAAAAGAGGCTCAGGTATACAGTTTATAGAGCCCGAACCAGTACTCGGGCTTCCGCCTAGTTATGTAACAAGGTCTATTGAAAACTAGATCAAGAAAAGATCAGAGGAAGAATGGTCGAACGAGACTGGGCTGCGACAAGCCAGGCTCTTAATTGAAGGGCCTTGGTCGAACGCAACTCGATCAATTTGTAACAGCATAAGAATTGTCACGGGACTGCTGACAGGTCACGGACATCTCAACAAGCATCTTAACACTATCGGCCTTAGTGACATTAGAAGGTACAGGTTTTGCGGACACGATGACGAGAACTCCATTCACATCCTTTGTCGCTGTGCCTGCCTCATGGTCAACAAACACAAACGTCTGGGTGCAGCATTTATCCTACCCCAGGACATTAGAGAGCTTCCCCTAGAACGGTTGTTATAGCACAGGTCTCTTCCAATAGCTCTCGACTAGCGGCAGGCACAATGGGTCGAAAGACCTGAGTGCTGCGGGTAACCGCGCCGCCTTCCAACAACAACAACAACAGTATACCACTATAAAGTTAACAGTTTAAATCAATTAGAGAACCACCCTTACCTATGGGTGATTTATACATTGCATAGTAGTGGCTAATGTTTGAAACCAGTTATATTGGAATTTACAAAATTTCCGTTACAATTTCTATTCCTTTCACTCTAATATTCATGCAGTTGCTTGTGTAGCTATACTGTGTTATAAGCATTTAATGTTTCATCTTACTTTTTACGTAAACTTTATTATAACAATTTACTCTAACTGGGTAAGGAGAAGAACGTTTTTTTAGTATTAAGTAGAAAACTTGGTCAATCGTTGTACCAGTGACTATAGAAAGAATTATAGTCACTGGTTGTACCTAAGAATATTAGATTGTGTAATACAATAGCTGAAGTAATATATCGAATCTTACTGGAGTCGCAGACAAAAAGCTTATAATGCTATGAGTAGAAACCTTTTATCAAACCTCACTGATTTCTTCAGGCAGAATCTTATAGTTTGAAAATGAGTTTGCAAATTTAAAAATCATAACAAGCGTAGCTCAAAATATTATTTTGGGCTACACTACTAACTTTTTCTGAAATAATGACTAGTAATAGTTAGTATACATAATATAATACCAGTATTCGAGATGTCGTTATATACTTTTATTTACAATAGTGTCAAGCCATACATTGCTCCTAACCAACATGGATTTGTTACAAAGCGTTCAACTTTGTCTAATTTAACAGAATTCACACAGTTTACAGCCAATCACCTGGATAATAAAAGCCAAGTTGACGTGGTTTATACCGATTTTACGAAGGCTTTTGATAAAGTAAATCATAAAATTTTGGTACACAAATTGGGTCAATTTGGCCTCAGTAACAATCTGCTTGCACTTATTCAATCTTATCTTTATCAGCGACAGTTATATGTTGCGTATAATAGTTTTAAGTCGAGAATTTTTTTAGCCACTTCCGGTGTACCCCAAGGGTCCAACTTGGGACCGCTTTTCTTTAATTTATTCGTGAATGATTTGTCTCTTTCTCTTAACAATAATCACTTGTTTTTTGCGGATGACTTGAAGTTGTTTTTGAACATATCTACTGTCGACGATTGTTCAGTGCTTCAGGCTCTCTTAAATCGTGTTGTTACATGGTGTTCGGATAATCACCTAGTATTAAATATAAACAAATGTAAGGTTTGCTCTTTCACACTCAAAAATCAACCTTTTCTATTTAATTATTCTATCAATTCAGTGCCATTAGCACGCAGCAATAATATAAAGGACCTTGGTGTCCTTTTTGACGATATATTATCTTTCTCTAACCATATAGCTGAAATAACTAATAATGCATAATATAGAGCTCTTGGCATTATTATTAGAAACTCATCATCACTTAATGATGCTACTGCTTTAAAATGTCTCTATTTTTCTTTAGTGCGCCCTAAATTGGAATACTGCAGTCTAATTTGGCACCCTTATTATAATATTCACATTTGTCATATTGAAAGAATACAGCGGCGTTTTCTGAAATTTTTGTCGTATCGAATTGATCTTTACTTTCCTGTTAGAGGTTATGAGCATAGTCTGCTTCTGCAAAGATTTAACATTCAGTCTCTAAGTGCAAGAAGGTCACTCGCTAGCTTGTCATATCTATTTAAGCTGTTTCATGGGGACGTTGATTCTCTTACTTTGCTGAGTATGTTTAATATGCGGGTGCCCAGACAGGGTTCTCGTGTTTATCATACATTTTATTGTCAAAATGCTAGAACTAATTTACTTTTAAAATCCCCAGTACATATAATGTCAAAAAATTTTAATCTTATTTGTAATGTTTGCGACCTTCATAATTGTAGTCTCAATGAATTGTTAGGTTTGGGACTGTTTCATTTCAATGAAAATTAAATTGTAGTAGCTCGTAGCATATCCTTTTCTTTTTTATTTTTGCTTTTGTTTTCTCTTTTTTTTTGTTATTAAGTTTGTCTTAGTTTAAAATTAGTCTGATGTCAACAGACGCTATACTTAATATTATACCGCTATTATATTGTACTACTTTGTTTTGTCCTGTTAATGGAATACGATTCTATTGGGCAATAAAGGCATTATTATTATTATTATTATTATTATTATAACTTGATACTGCATTTTGAATATGCTTGTATCCTTCTGATTTTCTTTTTTGTTAATTTATAGGTAGTGCAACCTCAAAAGAGACCACAATGGATCATGAAAATGCACCACAAAAATCAGTTTCAAGCTAAAGGCATAAGCTACAAAGAAGGAAGCCACTATAATAATGGATTCATTAATAAGCAACAGAAAAAACACTCGCATTAAAATAATATGTCTATATTCTCCTGATAATGTCCCTGCAAGAAACTTTTGAAGTGAAACTGGATGTAATCTATTAAAAGCTAACATAATTTAATCCTTCAAGTTTTGCAAATTATTATAAATTTTACGATATCCTTAATGTAGCTTCATAGAAAATAATATAGCGGATTAAAGTCGGGGGACCTGGGTGGTCAACCAGTACAGCCATTATTAGGCAGTGTTTTCCTTTCCAAAATACACAACTCTGAAGGACAAAGATTTCCTATCCATTTGTAGGGGTAAATATTGTCTAAACAATTGTATACTATTAGATGATTATGATGGTGCTCCGTCATGTTGAAATATTTTTATCTCTCGTTATTTTTAGTGAAGATGCGCACAATCGTGTTTTAGAAATTTATATACAGGGTGTCCACCTAGTGCGCGTAAGTCCAATATCTGGGTTAATAAAAGAGATAACTTAATTTTTTTTTTCTACAGGGTTGTCTAATATCCCGAGCTGCACAAAATGAAAATATATTTACATATTCAGGGTGTTCAGTTTTTCCTGGACAGGTACCAACTTCATTTTTTTAAATGGAAACCTATATTTTTTATGGCATTATCGAATTCTACGTAAAAAATTAGTGGGACATTGTGCATAACACTGCTATTGAAATATTGATAGTTTTCGAGATATTTGACTTTTAATTTTTTTTCTTATGTTTCGTCACTTCTAATAGTTGACATAATTATGGTTGTATGACAGCTAGAAATTATTTTTTTTTCAGAAACTGTAGAGTGAAGATGGCTCTTTCGAAAAACGTATCAAAAGTTGACCTGCGATATACAGGGGGCAACAGAAATCGTGCCAAACCTGATGGTTTAAAATTTAAAAAATCTCGACTTTTTCAAATGGAACACCCTGTGTTTTATGATTTCATTAGATGCCTTTCTGTAGACTCTACAATTTTATAATAGCTTTCCCTATACCTAAGTTGCGTAGTTTTTGCAAAAAACCCACTTTTATGAAAAATACCCGATTTGCGTACGTTCCTTTCTCGGGAAAAACGCAGTGAGCGTCTGTCACGCAATAAAATTTGTGACAATCAGTTTACATGTCATTTCTTCTTTTACTGAATATTCACGTACGAGTTTAGAGTAAATACTAAGCGTGCATACAATGAACTATTCAAAAGAAGAATTAGTGAAAATGGTTTATGCCTTAGGAGAAGCTCATGGAAATTGTTTGCTAGCAGCACATATTTACAAAGCAAATAATCCAGATTTACAGAGATTTCCACGTGCTGACTGTTTTGAAAATGTGAAAGAAAGATTTGAAAGAACAGCAAATGCGAATTATGAGAAAACTACCAGGAGACATGATGACGGTAACAATGACGATATTCAGTTTAATGTTCTGGCGTCTGCTGTTGAAAATCCAAATATTAGTGTCAGGAAAATCAGTAATAATCTTGGAGTTTCCAAAAGCTTGACAAACAAGATACTGAAGAAGAATAATTTTCATCCGTATCATATTGAAAACCATCAAGCACTGTTACCTCAAGATCACCTAAACCGCCTGCAATTTTGCCACTGGGCATTGGATAAAATTCAGGAAAGTCCAAACTTTTTTATGAATGTCTTGTTTACTGACGAATCAACATTTTCAAACACATGCTTACCCAATCGTCGCAACTTTCATCACTACGCTGACAATAATCCAAGATTATTGAGGGTACTAGATAATCAGCATCGTTTCAAAGTGAACGTGTGGGCTGGAATTTGTGGAGAACATATTGTTGGACCGTACTTTTTTGAAGGCAATTTAAATGCCAATGTGTATTTGCATTTTTTTGCAAAACGAACTTCCCCTTCTACAGCTACAGAATATGCCCGCTGATTATTTGGTTCAACAATGGTTTCAGCATGATGCTGCCCCTCCACATTCCACTTTGGCGGTACTGTGATTATTTTATTGTTGTAGTACTTTTCCTATTATCTATTCATATTTCAGATTAGAGAACACCTAAACCACGTATATCCAAATAAGTGGTTAGGTCGTGGTGGTCCAGTTCCTTGGCCTGCACGTTCGCCTGATTTAAATATTCTGGACGTTTTCTTGTGGGGTTATATCAAGGAGCGAGTATACGAAGTACCACCAACGGATATGCAAGACTTGAAAGAAAAGATCCAAAATGAGTTTCTAACCATAACGCCCGAAATGTTAAGAAATGTTAACATTCATTTTCGTCGTAGATTAATGCTTTGTGTTGAAAACAACGGTGGACATTTTGAGCATTTACTTTAGGTTAGCTTGCTTGTATGAGTATTGCGTATTCTTTTTTCAATACTCTATGTATATTCATCCATTTCACTAATAATTTTTCTAACTACGGTAACACCGTTTAGTTTTCAATATGATACGTATGAAACTTCTTCTTCAATATCTTATTTGTCGAGCTTTTGAAAACTCCAAGATTTCTACTGATTTTCTGATACTAATATTTTTGGATTTTCAATAGCAGAAACCACAACATTAAACTAAATATTATCGTTGTTACTCCCATGTCTCCTGGTAGTTTTCTCATAATTCCCATTTGATGTTCTTTGAAATCTTTCTTTCACATTTTCAAAACAGTCAGCACGTGGGAATCTCTATAAATACGTGCTGCTAGCAAATAATTCCCATGAACTTCTTCTAAAGCATACGCCAGTTTTGCTAATTCTTAATTACATGTAGAGCTTTTATGATTTTTTACTTTTATTTACAAATAAATGGTAACTTTCCATAAAGACTTGTTTATTAAACTTAAATTATCTAAATTTTTCAGTTATTTTTATTTTAAGAAGTGTAAACTAATACATTTTATAACAATAAATAGCCTTACAATATTTTTTCCGTCAAAGGAGTGCGCAAATCGGGTATTTTTCATAAAAGTGGGTTTTTTGCAAAAACTACGCAACTTAGGTATAGGGAAAGCTATTATAAAATTGTAGAGTCTACAGAAAGGCATCTAATGAGATCATAAAACACAGAGTGTTCCATTTGAAAAAGTCGAGATTTTTTAAATTTTAAACCATCAGGTTTGGCACGATTTCTGTTGCCCCCTGTATATCGCAAGTCAACTTTTGATACGTTTTTCGAAAGAGCCATCTTCACTCTATAAATACTCAATAAAAGTTGACGGGTTTTGTAAAATCTATCAGAAAAAATAATAATATACAGGTGCCATTTAAAAAAATTGAAATTTTTTAAGTTAAAATAGTCGAAATGTATAAATTTATTTTGAAGCCCCTGTAGCATTTAACTCAAATTTATTTACATATACCTTTTTTGTCATCCTTATAGAACGTTTGTACCAAATTTGAGTATTCCACCTGCAGAAACAATAGCGGTACTGTCAGTTTTTTATAAGAGAAAAAACTAATATTTTTCTAAAAAAATTAAAATATTTGAAAAACTACTGGGTTTAGGTATATGACATTATTAACAAAAAATTTATAGAATTTCATGTAAAATCTAAAAATAAATAAACAAATAGGGTGTTCCATTTAAAAAAACTTATGTTATATTTGCCACGCTTTTTTTAACCACCCTGTATACTCAAAAATAATTTTAAACTGTGCACCTTAATATTCTATAAAACTTTTGTATTTAATGTTTTTTCGTAGATCTCGAAACAAATGAGATAATGAACTTTACTCTATGGTTGACTCACCCTGTACAGGTAACTATGTTACTGTATACAGGGATATTCACGCAAAGCGGGTATTAGACGTTTTTAGGGTTCTGTTAACGATAAAAATCTAATATTTAATGGGGTAGGTTTTCCATTATTTCCGATTCAATGAAAATATTTTCAGGTTTGCATCACTTCCGGTTATACCGGAAGTAGACCACAACTTTGTTATTTCAAATAGAACACCCTGTATATTATTGCAATTTTGAACTCTACGTGATATTCTAAACACATTTCATGTAGGATGTCCTAAACCTATCTTCAACTGTTTTTGAAATATTGACAGGTGAATATTGACATTTTGCAACGTGTAGCAATTGAAATTGCTTACTGCTGATATTAGATATTTATTAAATTAATTTATGTTGGAAGTCCCCCTAGATATTATAAAAATACCACCAGAAAGACTCAAATACTGTATTGTTGGTTGCATGGTTCAACTAAACAAATAAGGGTTGGTAAACAAAACGTTTCAAATATAAATTTTTTATTTTTAACTATTAACAAGCAATCATGCAATAAAAAAAAAACTACTTAACATGCATTAGACATATTGGCATTACATTTCACAGAGACTAAATCACAATTTTCACTTAAAATTGTCCTTTTTGCAACACTTTCACTTCACTAAAACTTCAGTTTTCACCAGATCTCCCTGTTTGTGGTAAGTCACCTTACTCTCTCCATGTCTCCATGTAGTAGTTATTTTCTACAGTTTCCACATTTTTTAAACAATTAGTTGTCTAGTTAAAATAAATTTTATTTAAGATCACCATAAACCATAGATAAACTTTTGCAAGGTTTATAATCTGAAATGTCAAAAGGCAGTGCGAATAGAAAAATTCTTCTTCTTCCACAAGATTTATATTTTTGCCATTACCATGACCCATAGGCTTCGAACTCGTAAACAGACATGCGCTTCAGAATAGTTTTTTCAAAAATTGCTTTCTGGAAACGTTGGGTTCCGTTTAACTTTCTTTTACGTTGCAAGCATCGAGGAAGGCACACGTGTTGTACGTTTCAGCCTCCATTTTAAATCTTCTTCGTTAAAAGCACATGGCAAACCCTTTTTGAATTAAAGGGTAAGTTTCATCTAATTCAACTTTATTTGATAATTTTTTAACAATTTCACGTAATTGTAGGTTTGTGATGATATATATTCTTTATGGAATTTATCCATTTGAAGATAAAACCATACTTGTGATAGCATTTATTGGTTGTATCTATCCATTTGATGGTATATAATTTTTGTTGGAGTTAATCTGATTGGGTTGATCATCCATGGTTTATTTGAAGCATGATTTTAAATGGCGACTGCAGTATGCTGAAATTGCTGGATGACCCTACAACATTTTTTATTGGTTTTAATTGGATGCAGTAGACCTGAATTGCATTTCCCTTTCCCTTCCTATTTTGGAGGATTGAGCCTTGAGTTTTTGAAGTGGACCAGAACCGCAGTACCTATAGCAGTTATAAGTAGACAGCAAGTGGTATAACCCAGGTTGTATTTTTGGATGTTGTATCTTGTATGCTTGAAAGTTGTATATTGTATATTTACATCATTTTAATCACCAATCCTTAAAGGACAGGTATAAATTACTACAAAAAGATAAATTTTCAGGAATAAGGATTCCGAAATTCAATGTAAAATTTGGTGTAGCTTTTAAATTAATACTAAGTACTTTTCTATGTACACCAATGGTACCAGAGGTAATTATCTAACAATTGATTTTTGTTACATGTAAATCAAGCTATTAGAAACTTCTTTTTATTATAATACATACTCAATTCAACCAATTGCTATCTTGTTGTAATTAACATAATGATAAAAACTTAATCAACATCTTTATGAGATAAAAATCATTTACTCAAGTAACTGTTTGATTTTCCTCTCCGACAGATTTTTCAGGTGCATTTTTGGTGAGCTAATGTTACGTATTGTTTTCTGTATCTTTCACAATACACCTTAAATTTTCTTTACGATTAAAGTACAGTGGTGCCCCCGGTAAAGTCTTTTAGACAAATAAATAATGTGAATTTTAACAACTATAAACTTTTCAAATTTTACATTTTAAAAAAAAAAAAAAAAAAAAAAACAAGTAAATAAGAATATTGCAAATCAAGAATTCCGACCCAGCCAGACAACTGCTAGCCGGCAGAAAATTGTAAGTGTCCTTGGGTTAACTAAACTAAAACAATCTGGCAAATTACAACTATATAAAAATTTGACCAAGCACGCTATACAAAAGTGACGCACCAACGTCAAGGGCCCGATTTGCAATGGTATATTTATTGTTTTATTTAATCTTATTAAAATTTAAATAATTTATATATAGTAGCCACCACAGATTTACCTTACATCTGCGGAGAGAGAAATTAAAATTCATAATAACAGCCTGGATTCACTAGAACTTTGAATATATAGGTTTGAGCACATACCTTTTTCTTGCGTTTTTATTGTACTTGATTGTGCTGTTGCATGCTGGAATTCTTTAATTAATTTGGTTAAATCCTAGTAAAATGGAATCTAGTAATATGAAACCAGTTTATCTCCTGAGTGAGGAATTGAACTATGAATTACGTATAAGAGGTGTAAACGCGGGTAGAAAAGACGCTGCAGCTAAACGGAAAATATTAAATAGATTATTAGAGTCCGAACGTAAACGAGAGACGGAGTTAGTAGATTCTGAGTTTGATTTTAATGTTGAACAAAACTTAATTGTAGAAATTTTACAGTCAATAAAAAATCTCATTGATGAATTTGAGGGACCTGCTTCTGATTCTATGTATAAGCGTATTGAAACTCGTCTAATACATGTTTATAATAGAATTTTACGAATGCCATCTGGAGAAAATAAAGAAATAAAAGACTTTAAAGACGATTCTCATTCCACTTGTATATTATATGACGCAGATCTCAGAGAAAAAATTCAACAATCAGAAATTTCACCTCTCGTTGACATAAATGTAAGCACCTCTTATGTTCCTAAACAGATGCCTGGTTCATCCAACCAAAATAATAGAAAGTCAGTACCTGTTTATAAATGGGATTTAAAATATGATACACAAAATATGAGTGTACATACCTTTTTAGAGAGAGTACAAGAGTTATCGGTGACTCGTAATGTAAGTAATGTAGAGTTATTTGAGTCAGCAGCTGATCTTTTCGAAGGTCCAGCTAAACTTTGGTTTCGAAATATTCAACGTAAAAAACTAGCTACTGATTGGGAAGGTCTAGTACGTTTATTGAAGCGTGACTTTTTATCGGACGGTTTTGATGATGACCTGTGGGACGAAATCAAAAAACGAACACAGGGTAACAAAGAATCAATCCTTTTATATGTTGCTACGATGGAGTCATACTTCGATAGACTATCTCGTCCTCCAGCAGAAGTTACAAAACTTAAAATTATTAAAGAACGAATTTTACCACGCTATACGTCGAGAATAGCTTTAGTTGATGTAAAGAACACCGATGAGTTGTGTACTATTTGTAGAAAGTTGGATGAAGCAGATCGCATAAAAAATAATTATATTCCCCCTCCAAAAAGTACGAGTGTTTTACAAACTGATTTGGCATATTTAACGCAATCTAGTACTACATTAGCAAGCACATCTACGGGTAGAACATGTCAATTTCGTAGAAATTTTAATGTTTCCACTGTCACTTGTTGGAACTGCAATAAACCAAATCATAGATACCAGGTATGCAGAGAAAAACGTAAGATATTTTGTTTCAAGTGCGGAAATCCTGACGTCATATCTCGAAACTGCAGAAAGTGTTCAAAAAACTAATAATAAAGGCAAATAATTTTGGCCACTGTTTGCCACATGTAAATAAGGCCGTACGTTTTATTCCGTCTAAAATTGTTTTTAATTCTAAATTTAATCATTTAAATTCTCGTGGTAAAAATTTTGCTTTTCATCCCTATTTTAATAATTTTAAATCTAAGATTTTAACATCTCAAACCGAATGGCAATCTTGGTTAAACAAAGTTAAAAATTTTTATTTAAATAGTCATGATAATTTTATTGTACAAGATGAGTATAATAAATTAAATAATACTGTACCAGAAACTTTACCAGTCTTTGTTGAGCGAGCTCACGATAATCGTCCATATATAGCTATTAATGTCTATGATAAGGAACTAGTAGCCTTACTTGATTCAGGAGCAAATAAATCGGTTATTGGATCCGAAGGTGAACACATTTTAAATAAATTCAAATTAAACAGTCAACCAGTTCAAACGAAATTTGTAACTACAGCAGATGGTCAAAAACAAATCATATCCGGCTCAGTTTCATTACCAATTTGTTTAAATAAGGAGTGTAAATTGTTAGAGGTATTAGTAGTTCCATCACTAAACCATTCATTGATCCTAGGTAGTGATTTTTGCAGATTATTTAATCTTTGTCTAAATTTTAAAAACAACACTTGGAAAATTAGTGATCCAAGAACAAATATCAATGTAAATGTGATAGATGTTAAAACATTTAAAAATATTAGTGATCAAGGCCTTCGAAATACAGTTTCCTTCACCGAAGATAAAAGAAATCAAATAGAGAACATATTAGCTAAATTCAAACAATTGTCACCTGAAAATAAATTAGGTAGAACCAATAAACTAATTCAACATATTGACACAGGGGACGCGATACCTTGTAAACAAAGACAATATCAACTATCACCATATCTATTAAAAGAATTAAATTCACAGTTAGATGAAATGTTAAAGTTAAAGGTAATAGAACCATCTTTTAGTAGTTGGAGTTCACCTGTTTTATTAGTAAAAAAATCAGACGGGACATATCGCTTTTGTTTTGATGGTAGAAAATTGAATGCAGTCACTAAAAAAGATTCCTATCCACTTCCTAGAGTTGATCAAATACTGAATATGTTGAAAGGGGCCAAGTTTGTTTCGAGTATAGATTTGAAAAGTGCTTTCTGGCAAATACCTTTGTCAGAAGACAGTAAAGAAAAAACCGCTTTTAGTGTACCCGGAAGGGGCTTATTTCATTTTTGTGTAGTACCTTTTGGTTTATCTAATAGTGCCCAAGCACAACAGAGATTGATGGATAGAGTTCTAGGTCCAGAATTAGAGCCTTCAGCTTTTACTTATTTAGATGACGTTATTTTAGTATCAGAAACATTTGAAGACCACCTAAATTTGTTAAATGAGGTACTTTCTCGTCTTAAATCAGCTAATCTGACTATAAACTATGGCAAATGTAACTTTTTCCGTGAATCTTTAAATTATCTTGGTTTCGTTGTGGATAAGGATGGGTTAAGGACTAATCCAGATAAAGTTGAGGCTATGGTAAACTATCCCAGACCGCAAAATAGTTCTGAGGTCAAACGTTTTCTTGGCATGGCTTCATGGTACAGAAGATTTATAAAAGATTTTTCATCAACCGTTTCAGCTTTAAACGACCTATTAAAGGGTCGCGGTAAAAAACTTCCTATTAAATGGAATGATCAAGCCGAACAAGCTTTTCAAAACATCAAGCAAGCTTTAATTTCCGCTCCAATTTTAACATCTCCTGACTTTAATGAAAAATTTTCTATACAGTGCGATGCTAGTGCTACTGGTTTAGGCGCTGTACTTACACAAGTACAAAACGGAGAAGAAAAAGTAATTGCTTTTGCAAGCCGCAGTCTATCGCGTACTGAACGAAACTGGTCAACTTATCAGAGAGAGCTTGGCGCTGTTTATTTTGGAATAACTAAATTCAGACCGTTCATCGAAGGAATTCATTTTACTGTCATAACAGATCACTACAGTCTGTTGTGGTTTCAAAAATTAAAAGAACCAACTGGTGTACTCGCCAGATGGGCAGCTCAATTACAACAGTTTGACTTTGATATAATTCACCGTAAGGGTAAACTAAATGTTGTTCCAGATGCTTTGTCTAGGTCACCACTCCCTATGGAAGTAAATGTGTTAGGAGTTTTGCTTGATGATTTGGAACCTTGGTATTTAAAATTAAGAGATAAAATTAATAGCCACCCTGAAAATTATCCACACTGGACCGTAAAAGATAATTACATTTATAAATTTCTTCCTAAAAACATTCCTTTAAAATCTAATATATCAGAATGGAAATTAGTTGTTCCACTTTCACAACGTAAGTCAGTAATTAGTCAATGTCATGACATTCCCACATCGGGACATTTCGGTTTTTACAAAACCTTAAACAAAATAACTGAAGATTTTTATTGGCCTAAAATAAGAAAAGATGTTTTAAAGTATATTAGGAATTGTGATATTTGTCATAGTCAAAAAATGCCAAACTCCGCACCTATGGGATTAATGGGAACAGAAAGAAAAATTACCACACCTTTTCAATGTATTTTTATAGATTTTCTTGGTCCGTATCCACGTTCACCACGAGGCAATAGTTATGCAATAATCGTTACTGACTATTTCACAAAATATGTCTTGGTAAAGCCAATACGTGCTGCTACTGCTAAAGCGTTAGTTTCATATATAGAAAATGAAGTATTTTTAGTGTATGGAGTAAGTCAATTCTTAGTGTGTGACAACGGTTCTCAATTTACCGGAAAGGAATTTAAAGAACTAGCTAAAAAGTATAAAGTTCAAAAGATTTTATATAATGCTAGATATCATCCACAGCATAATGCAGCTGAACGTTCGATAAGAACTTTATTAACATCGATTCGTTGCTTCATCACCAATCATAAAAATTGGGACAAGGATATTTATGAAATAGCTCATGCTATGAGAGTATCTCATCATCACGTGGTTGGGTATAGCCCTGCATTCTTAAATTTTGGACGAAAAATTCCAATATCGGGTGATTTTTATGGTGAACATATAGATAACGTAGATTTTAATTTAGAACCTGGATACGCAGATCACTATGCAGAAAATCTAGCTAATTTTTCAGATTTGTATAAAAAAGTACAAGATATGTTGAATACAATGTATCAACGAAATTCTAAACAATATAATTTACGTAGGCGGAATATTATTTTTAATGTAGGTGATAAGGTCTGGAAACGGAATCATGTTCTATCAGATGCTACGAAGCAGTTTTCAGCCAAACTAGCACCTAGATATGTACTCTGTAAAGTACGTAACGTGAAATCTCGATTAGTATATGAACTCGACGACATACAAGGTAATGATGTAGGATCTTGGCACATTAGTCAATTAAAACCCTATCTAGGATCGAATTCTGATTTATCAGAGTAAAATTTTTCTGCTACCTAGATATCTACCTACTTAGTTTATTTTGTAAAACATTCTACTTTTACCAATAGAAAATGTAACATGGGTATAGTTCGTTTCATATTACTATGAGTTTCTCATATTTTTATGCAAGAGTATTGCAATGGTCACTTTAAAGTGTTATTTGTGTCGATATATAGTAGGAAACTATATTTTCGCATAGTTAGATGTACTACCCAGTACGTACCTATTTTTTGGTTTCGAACCAAAAACTAATAGTTGCAACAAATTTTTCTTCGAACAATTTTTCTTTAAACACGTGTTCCTTGTGTTCATATATTCCCTGTAGTTATAATTAGTATGTAGTTCTAGTATAGTACATCGGTACTTCTCATATTTTAATTGTAAAGCCCTGTGGTAGTGGGTTATGAATTATGCCACCGTGGAATTAAACCTGCGTGAGGTAAAAATCCTCAAAAAGGACCCTTTGTTGTAGCAGAGGGGCTCGTTTGTGATTGGGACATGCTCGTCATCGGAGGGCTGCTTTTAATAGCAGGGTGTTTAAGAAGGGTAGGTGGTGCTGCAGATTGGTAATAGACTATTCAGTCGAGGCTGGATACTCTGGCTGGTTTGCATCCCACAATCTACCTCAGCTCTCATATACCTGCCGCTCCGAGAGATTGCATGTCGAGCCACATATGGGAACAACCCCGTCGCATGTTTTTTTTTCGCTCTTAGTAGTGTTTCAGTGTGTCAGCCCCTTTATCGCTGGTGGGATAGTAAACCATGTCCCTGGAGTATTCCTAAATTTTATGGTTTCTTTTCCTTTTTCTTGACGGTTTACCTGTGTTTCTTTTCGGGGTGCAGTCACCTATTATAAATTTCTGCTGAGATCTTGGACCATTTTGGTAGGTTCTTTGCACGAGGCACCTCAAGCGTCTTGAGGTAGCGCAACTTAGAACGTGACCTGTCGCTTAACATCTTCAGATAGTGTCACGAGCTCTTGGTTAGGTATGGACTAGTGGGTTATTGTCTTTCGTCAGGAAGGGCACGTGAATTTGTCAAGGTAAAAGTTTCTTCGTATCCTTCTCTTTTTGTCAGTATGAGTACGTTTAGTACGATGACATGTCTAATTTTGGTAGCAAGTTCGTTTACTTTCTTACCATTTTTGTATATAATAGATTTTGTACTTTCAGTACATCCCCTGTAACAAGCTGATGGCCTTTACATTATTATTGTGGAAGTGTTAATATCCATAGTTTTTGAGATTAAGCTAATTAAAATAGTTTAATTGAATTTTAGAAGTTTAAGAATACTGCAAATAATTGTAGTCAATTATGATACTTGTGAGTAAGTTTTGATAAAGTCAATTATAGAATTTAGATTATAAATTTTAGGATGGCTTAGATTAGGAAATTACTAACATTAGATTTAATATAGAAATTCTATAAAAGGAGTAATGATTTTTAAACTTTTCTCAAATTTAAATTTATCAAAAATATAACCTGAGGTCATATTTTTTTTGGTTGGTGAAGGGTGTGTAGCAATTGAAATTGCTTACTGCTGATATTAGATATTTATTAAATTAATTTATGTTGGAAGTCCCCCTAGATATTATAAAAATACCACCAGAAAGACTCAAATACTGTATTGTTGGTTGCATGGTTCAACTAAACAAATAAGGGTTGGTAAACAAAACGTTTCAAATATAAATTTTTTATTTTTAACTATTAACAAGCAATCATGCAATAAAAAAAAAACTACTTAACATGCATTAGACATATTGGCATTACATTTCACAGAGACTAAATCACAATTTTCACTTAAAATTGTCCTTTTTGCAACACTTTCACTTCACTAAAACTTCAGTTTTCACCAGATCTCCCTGTTTGTGGTAAGTCACCTTACTCTCTCCATGTCTCCATGTAGTAGTTATTTTCTACAGTTTCCACATTTTTTAAACAATTAGTTGTCTAGTTAAAATAAATTTTATTTAAGATCACCATAAACCATAGATAAACTTTTGCAAGGTTTATAATCTGAAATGTCAAAAGGCAGTGCGAATAGAAAAATTCTTCTTCTTCCACAAGATTTATATTTTTGCCATTACCATGACCCATAGGCTTCGAACTCGTAAACAGACATGCGCTTCAGAATAGTTTTTTCAAAAATTGCTTTCTGGAAACGTTGGGTTCCGTTTAACTTTCTTTTACGTTGCAAGCATCGAGGAAGGCACACGTGTTGTACGTTTCAGCCTCCATTTTAAATCTTCTTCGTTAAAAGCACATGGCAAACCCTTTTTGAATTAAAGGGTAAGTTTCATCTAATTCAACTTTATTTGATAATTTTTTAACAATTTCACGTAATTGTAGGTTTGTGATGATATATATTCTTTATGGAATTTATCCATTTGAAGATAAAACCATACTTGTGATAGCATTTATTGGTTGTATCTATCCATTTGATGGTATATAATTTTTGTTGGAGTTAATCTGATTGGGTTGATCATCCATGGTTTATTTGAAGCATGATTTTAAATGGCGACTGCAGTATGCTGAAATTGCTGGATGACCCTACAACATTTTTTATTGGTTTTAATTGGATGCAGTAGACCTGAATTGCATTTCCCTTTCCCTTCCTATTTTGGAGGATTGAGCCTTGAGTTTTTGAAGTGGACCAGAACCGCAGTACCTATAGCAGTTATAAGTAGACAGCAAGTGGTATAACCCAGGTTGTATTTTTGGATGTTGTATCTTGTATGCTTGAAAGTTGTATATTGTATATTTACATCATTTTAATCACCAATCCTTAAAGGACAGGTATAAATTACTACAAAAAGATAAATTTTCAGGAATAAGGATTCCGAAATTCAATGTAAAATTTGGTGTAGCTTTTAAATTAATACTAAGTACTTTTCTATGTACACCAATGGTACCAGAGGTAATTATCTAACAATTGATTTTTGTTACATGTAAATCAAGCTATTAGAAACTTCTTTTTATTATAATACATACTCAATTCAACCAATTGCTATCTTGTTGTAATTAACATAATGATAAAAACTTAATCAACATCTTTATGAGATAAAAATCATTTACTCAAGTAACTGTTTGATTTTCCTCTCCGACAGATTTTTCAGGTGCATTTTTGGTGAGCTAATGTTACGTATTGTTTTCTGTATCTTTCACAATACACCTTAAATTTTCTTTACGATTAAAGTACAGTGGTGCCCCCGGTAAAGTCTTTTAGACAAATAAATAATGTGAATTTTAACAACTATAAACTTTTCAAATTTTACATTTTAAAAAAAAAAAAAAAAAAAAAAACAAGTAAATAAGAATATTGCAAATCAAGAATTCCGACCCAGCCAGACAACTGCTAGCCGGCAGAAAATTGTAAGTGTCCTTGGGTTAACTAAACTAAAACAATCTGGCAAATTACAACTATATAAAAATTTGACCAAGCACGCTATAAACTTCGACACCCTGTAAAATCTAAACGGTTAGAGATCAAGCAAAACGGTTTGCACATTCCTAATCTTAACTTTTCAAAAGCTATCGTTTGATACTAATTTCAAATTTAACCAAGAGATTAAATTTAATCGAAAATTTTTTATTTCTGGATAAATCTGATATTAGTATCAAACGATAGCTTTTGAAAAGTTAAGATTAGGAATGTGCAAACCGTTTTGCTTGATCTCTAACCGTTTAGATTTTACAGGGTGTCAAATTTGCAAAATGTCAATATTCACCTGTCAATATTTCAAAAACAGTTGAAGATAGGTATAGGACATCCTACATGAAATGTGTTTAGAATATCACGTAGAGTTTAAAATTGCAATAATATACAGGGTGTTCCATTTGAAATAACGAAGTTGTGGTCTACTTCCGGTATAACCGGAAGTGATGCAAACCTGAAAATATTTTCATTGAATCGGAAATAATCGAAAACCTCCGCCATAAAAAAAACAGATTTTAATCGTTAACCGAACCCCAAGAACGTCTAATACCCACTTTGCGTGAATAACCCTGTGTATACGGTAACACAGTTACCTGTACAAAACTATAACTGACAATATGCAATGATATTATATAAAAATCAATTGATTTGATTTGTTTCTCTTGACCGCCTTGGATACAAACAATTTTGTAACTTTTTTATTTTTGGAGTGAATTTAAAATGCAAAGATTGTATTAATTAGAAAAATTAATATAATTTTAAGGCGGTACAGCCCAATATGTCTTCCATTAAAAAAATATTATTTTGACTATGGCAGTGAGAAATATAACAGAGTTATGTATATTTTTTCTGATTTAATCTTTTTTGTATCTCCTTTAATTTCTGAAATCCCAATAGCGAGCTAGTTTAAATATTATATAATATATCCTTGATTTAATTCCTCCTAAATTTGTCCGCCTCTAGTCAATGTACAGCTTCAGAATGACCTACTGTGTAACTTTGACTATCTAGAAAATCAAATATTCCCTCGCTACAAACCTCGTAATATTATTTGAGTTTAAACAGCACATAAAACATACATGCCAAGTGCCTCACAAATGGACATCTAGCTTTCTAGTGCTAACGTACATACAATGGTAATGCTCGGGTCTCAGGTGCGGGTACTTTGCCAAATTCGTTTCTTACTGATAAAATATCCACCCCGTGCTATATTAGACCGATAATAAAGTCACACAGCTCTCGTTTTGATGGTCGTCCCTAGTAGATACTCTAATATATTTTAGGGTTTACTGCCCAAAGCTCTTAATGTTTCATTTGACTACTTAATATTATTAGGTAAAATACGAACCACCTACGACGTGACAGATATTTAGATACAAACTCCCAGGTGTTGAAGCGGGTGCATAATAGTAATTAACGTTGACCACCCACATAAAATAAATACAGGGTGTTAAATATCTTGATATAAATTCAATATAAACTATAACCTTCCCAGTATTCTTTAATACATTACTACAGGATGCACAAACAATAATAATAATAATAATAATAATAATTAAGTATTATTATTATTATTATTATTATTATTATTATTGTTATTATTATTGTTATGATTCCCGGACTCAGTAGTTACTCACCCCATGGACGTGGGGGAGAAGCTACTGATAACCACCAGCCGACCAAATCTGAGAATCGGAGCCAGCAGGGAACTGGTCGAGTGGATTTCAAAAATTATAATAATAATAATAATAATAATAATAATAATAATAATAATAATAATAATAATAATAATAATAATAATAATAATAATAATAATTTGATATTATTATTATTGATATTGATAATATTGAGAACAACGTTGTCTTGAAAGAGGAGGAGAAACAGACGAAATATCGAGAAGTTCTCTTCGAACTTCGCAGACTCCATCCAGAACATACTGTGAAGCTTGTGGTACTGATAATAGGAGCTCTCCATGGAGCAAGAGATACATTGCTTTCGGAACTGAAGATCATACCGGCATGCTGAAATTCGGCAGATCTTCTAGCCGGAAGAATGCAGAAGGCGGTCATTCTGGGCTCATTACGTCTACTTAGGGCACACGATTCCCGGAATCAGTAGTTACTCATCCCACGGACGTGGGGATTAGCTACTGATTACCACCAGCGGCCGACCCTGAGAATCGGAGCCAGTGAAACCGGTCGACTGGATTTAAAAAAAAAAGATAATAATAATAATAATAATAATAATAATAATAATAATAATAATAATAATAATAATAATAATAATAATAATAATGTCGAATAATAATGTATAGAAATTTATATGGGTCATATTTTACATACATATGTAAATCATACAACCGATTTTATCCACATAAACAAGGTAATATCACAAGGTGACGCTCTCAGGGCCCTTTGGATATGTGTCTTAATCCTTTATCCAACAACAACAAACCATATGGATATCGAATTAAAAAACAAGACACAAAGCTCCATAGAATAAGTAGGTACATGGACGATATTAAAATGCATACGATTACATTGGCTGAAATGCAACGATTAATTAAAATAACTGAAATAGTATCCAAAGATATAAATATGGAGTTTGGTATTGATAAATGTAAAATATTACATACATAACGTGGAAAGTCGAGTAAAGAATTATCAGATAATCCTCTGAAGGAACGATAAATTACAAAAAATAGAAGAACATGAAAAATATACATACTTTTATCAAGATCAAAGTAAACCATTCAAAAATTAAACCAAATCTACAGGAACTATACAAGGAGCGATTTAACCTATTGCTTAAATCCAAGCTTCACTCTAGAAACCTCTTTAAAGCCATTAACATTATATAGTGAAAAAATATTTGGAAGAAAACGCTTAAGAAAACACCAAATAACAAAATAGAAAACAAAATATCCTCTACCAAGATATTCACCACAAACTCTGAAGTGTGGAAATTTTATAAATTTTATTTGAACGTTTTCCACAAGAATCCTTTGATTGTTGTAATATGTACACCATATTAAAGAGGCATATTCCAGTTTAGATCTAAAAAATGAATAACAAGGAATTTTTAGTTCTTGAACATCATGAAAGCTTCGGTATTTCCTCGATCCTTTCTTCGATAGAACATCTATAGAGGACGAACCAGATTGATTAATATGTTGAGTAAACGAAAATTTGCAGTCAAAGAACCCAATAGTGTTCACAGCAAACTAAATTGTCAAATTAAAATTTCAATTAAGAAGCTACAATCGATAACATCAGTAATGCTGTATAAACATAAAAAAAACCATCAACCATCCAAGATTTGATCCTTGCGGAAATCCATAGAGGTGGAACGAAAAGATTTAGAATCACATACTACGTTGCATGAAGCATATTGGGATCTATCAGTTAGATATAATGAAAATAATGCACGGGGACTGTTACTAAATTCAAAGTTATGTATATATTTATCATTAAGTATATACGTAACATGAATGTATTAAATTATTTTTAAATTAGCACAAATATTATTTAAGGAACGTCCGCAAGCCATCAGGAAGACACATTAATATTTAATCAGTAGAGAGTCGAAATTTTCATAATGTTGCTAATTAATACCAGGAGTAGAATTCATTTTTCAGTATGTTTTTGTAATCCTTTACTAGATATTAAATACAGAGATAGGACCTCAGTCATATTAAATGTATGTACTAAAAATACGAATCATGGCTCAAGGTTTAATATCTCAACCGCTCAACTCAGAAGTCGTGTAGACAGTTTTTAATTTTGACTCGTAGATTAAGGTCGCTTGTTCGCGACCATACTGGCGATGGTCTAGAATGGGAATAATGGCAAATTGGTGTTAATGTGAAAGATTAAAATCAGTTGATGTTTGACTCTCCCCCTAGCTAATCAAGTTTTCCAGGTTTTCTTCATTTCAGTACTGAATTGTGGCTTATCAACCTAAGTCGTTCTTGAGGCGCAAAGGAGGCCCGCGAAAGAATGATAATATGCCACCACGTCTCATACACAAGTCTCAGAGTTTCGGACTTATCCTTGTGATTAGAATGAGGGGTAGATATATTTATTATTGGGTAAGGTACCGTAATAAGAGACATCGGTAATTAGAGACGATGCTTATAAATTGAAAACTAAAAGGTATGGATGTATCAAGAAAGTTGTAATAGATAATCTAGTGTATTATCAAGTGTGTTTACAAAAAAGAGGTAAGCTACAAGTTATATTTTTTTAGAAAATATAATTTTCATAAGCGACTGCATTTGACAGTAGTGCTAACGTTATCTCTTATTACCACATTATATTAATTATTGCCGACAACTTTGGTTTTAATGTCGCGGAAGTATTTTGAAAACATGCAGTTTGAGGTTACGTTTCAGCAAAATATTTCTCATTCCAACATGCTTTACACTTTCCCAGTTATTTCAGTGTCTCTTATTACAGCAGGTTTAATAAAATTATGTGGTAATAAGAGATAAAGGTGATGGTAATAATAGATTTTTAGACTCTGTGATTTTCAAGTAGAAATATATTTTGTTTCAGCGCCAAAATGCCTGGTAAACGTAAAACTGACATAAAGCGGTGTACCTACCTATGAAGCAAGAAATATGGAATTAGCAATGGATGCTGTTAAAAATAAAGGTTATTCTTTGGGCGCAGCGGCAAGCAGGTTTCAAGTACCTAGGTCGACTTTAAGAAAACATTAGCAGAAAGCTAAACTTGCCATCGGGGGTGGAAGAAAGCCCGAACTATCCGAAAATGATGAAAACACTCTTGCCTTATTTTTAAAGCAATGTGGAACTTTAGGATATGGTTTCACAAAACTTGAAACACTTAAATTCGTAACTCAATTCGTGAATGACACGCAAATGAAAACAAGATGGAATGAAAAGGGTATCACCAATTTAGGGGATATTCTCACATCAAAAGAGACTTTACAAAAATTAAAAGAAAGGGCAGAATAAAGCGGTCTCAAAAGGATAAAAAAAGAAAACAGATTGAAAAATTCAAACAAAAATTACCTAAAAAGCACGTGTTACAAAAAAATAAAGTCCATAATAAAAAAAATGAAGTCGTTGAAGAATTTTCATCTTCTGATGATGAAATTATTAACGTCATATTGGAAAGCGGCAGTGAAAGTGACGATTTCAACTTTAAGTCTGATGATGAAAGTATAGATATACAAAAAATAGATATCAAGCTAGACCATTATTATGGTCTTTATTATAATAATGACTGGTATGTTGGACAAGTTATAAAACTGTTTAAGCAAGGAAAAACTGAAATGAGTTTTCTTCATTTTGATAAGACTGACAAATTTATGTGGCCAAAGAAGACGGACATAGCCATAATCGAAAATGATTTAATATTTTACGGTCCACTTGATTTTCATAGTCCAGGCCCATTCACTATTAAAAGGTTGATTTATCTGGTTTAAGAAGTCAATATAAATCACTCAAATCAGCATAAATTAGAATTTAGGAATATTTTGTACCTTGTTCGTTAATATATATCATATTTTATATTGCTCAGTATTTTTTCTTTCATAAAATCGATTATTACTAAGAAATACAATATTATGATTGGAATTTTTGGGTAGGAATTTTTAATCATATCTTTGACGACACATATATTTCTTGTTTTTCATTCTGGGTAAATAAAAGTTTTTCAGAATATTTTGTAATCTTTTAAACTATCTCTTAATACACAGACAACCTCTCAATGTAAGTGTTAGAGGAATGATAAACTTTATCTCTTATTACCATTCGTAAGTAATAAGAGATAAATAGACAAAAAAAAATTAAAAATACATTCCAGAAATAAAATATAGTTTAAAAGTCTGCGAGATGTTCATATAATAATCTCCTTTAAAGAAAGATTATTATGTGAAAATTTTGGGTCTCTTATCGATATTTAATTGCCGTAAATTACCCAGTTACGTCTCTTATTACCTGATTTGTCTCTTATTGCAGTGCTCTCCCCTTATTATTATTATTATAACAATGGAAACATAATGGTTTTCCAATCGGTACTCTCGTCTTCGGTTAGCAACAGTTTTTTTTATTATAGGTACATGCGGGATTTAATACTGCTTTCAACTTTGTCATACACAAATGATAAATACCTTGGTAACGCCCCTTGGCTTGATAATTTCCACGTGGGAGTATTTTTTTCAGAACTGACGTCCATTATTTAATGGTATACATTACAAGTATTTATCATAAAAATTAAATTGAAGATAAATTCGGTATAAAGGCGTAGGCCACTTTTTAATTATTTGTGGGTGTTACTCTACAACGCCCTGTTGCAATCAATATACAATTTTTTTACACACCAAACATGTCACCTGATAGCCACCATATTTTAAATCTAGATATTCCAATAAGAACTTTCTGTCATGATGAGAAAACAGTCGGATATTAATATTAATAATAACAACAAAAATATTTCTACCCCTCATTTTAATCACAAGCATAAGCCCGAAAGTCTGAGACTTGAGTGGGAGAGGAGGCGGCATATTATTAGTCAGTAGGCTGCAATTGCGTCTCAGGAACGACTTATACTGGTAAACCCTAACCATCATCCAGTTCCGGAAATCTGCAAAACCTCATTTTCGGGATATTATAATGTTAAGACTAAATTAATATTAAAAGCTAATTTAAGTACGTAATTTATATTAACCAAAGCCTGCAATGGAACAAATCACATATATCCACATGTCGCCGTTCTTATAATATATAATGACATATACAGTGTGTTTCAAATTAGATACAGTAACATTGGTATTCTAGAAACAGTTCGAGATAGAGTTTATTGTACTCTGAGAGTAGATTAAAAATCTGTGACAAATGTATTTCTATTGTACATTACTAAAATATTATCTAACCGTTACTAATTCTACAAATGGCTAAAATTCCTATTTTATTTACTTAAAGTGAACTGAAGATCTGCATATTGTTCCGCTACTAACTAAACCCTTCTCTCAGCGTTCCTTTACCTATAACGCCCCTAAATTCTTAGCTAGTTGCCTTGTAATACTAAATATATTAAAATTTATATTATGCAGTGGTACATCTTTAATCACCAATATTATTGAATGTCGAGCAAACCAATCATAGTTTCATAAGTACTGAGACCATCTTCTTGTTCTTGTTTATGTAATAATACGAGTATATGTTTTAATTATTTTAAGTACATTTGAAATCTTGCTTGATGTATATTTTAACGAATCTGTTATTGTCTTTTTTTTTATATGGCATTGGTAACTTAAGATCTCCCTTACTCTACCTTTACACAATCAATTAAATGGAAGCCTATCCAAGCGAGCCGTATTAAATACCAACATAAATACCAGTTCGTTTAAGCGACAATGGTATTTACCGAAACGTCATCAGGTCTACACGAAATGACGTCACGGCATTAAACAGAATAACCGGAGTCGGGAGCTGGGTATTGTACGGTTGGCAGTTGTTTTACATTTTTTTTATGTGACATTTCGTCTTTCATGCTATTTACAGTATTTACTGCTGAAAGTGTATGAAAAGTTTTATAGAATTAGAAATTACATGAGGCAAAATATCTTGGTAGATGTCCAAGACTTTGAAACAGCCAATTTACTCTTAACTGGTAATAAAAATTCTTAAATGGTTTCTAAAATATCAACCAACAATACCAACAAAAGACCTTTGATGTTGAATCGGATGTAGAATAAACTTTTTTTTAGCAATTGTTTTAAGTTTCATATGTATTTTTATTGAAGTCCCATATATGTTTATAAGAAAATCCAGTAAAATAGTCTGTTAAGGCTAAATAATATATTGACTGAGATGATCGTGATTACATTTTCTCTTCGTGATTACATTTATAATTTGTTACATTTATGTTCAAAATAAATGAATTTCCTTTAGATTTCTGTTTTATTAAAAAATATATAAAAATAACAAACTATTCATCTTCATCTTTCAAAGTAACCTCAGATTTAACACAAATTATAGTCTAACCTTAAAATCAGTCTAACCAAACACCAAACCAAAGTCTACATTATGTAGACTTTTACCAAACTGTCAAAATTACATCCAAGGGAACAATGTAACCGTGACGTCATTGACATAAAAAAACTTTAACCAATCGTTGATTACCGAAGACACGCTTGGATGCGCTTTTAGTCTATATCTTTTACGATTTCCGAGAACTCAATGTTCTTGAATTTCACCGGCAGCGGAATTACATGCATGAAGTAAATACACTGAGTACCTAACTATAAACATATTTCTGTCTGTAGCGCACGAAACTACAAAAATCTAGTAAGAGCTTCCTACATTATAATTACGTACGTCCCTTAATTATTCAGGAAAACTTAAAATTTATCTTTATAACTTGAATTGTGTCACGGGCTCTAATTTCAGCGAAAATCAGCAGTGCTGGTGCACACAGAAGCATAATATAAGTGGAATTGTTAAAACGTCTCGAACAAAGTAACGAATAATAACTATTTGATAATTGCATAAAAGCAATTTGTGCAGTGGAGTCGGAAATAAAACGAAAATTTCGGTTTCAGTAATCAAGTTATTCAGCGTTACGAAGCGGCGAATTCCTGTGTATGCACAAGTTTACGATGCTGCAACTATTATATTAGGATAATATACCAATCTGGTTGCCAAACAAAACGTCATTATATCTATTCCGTACAATGTAAGGGGTAGTAAAATGAGAAATACGTATCTTGACGTCCACAATCTTCCCTCTATTATCAAATTTTTATTACAGTTTCCATGTGGTAGGTTTTATAAAAAAATAAAAATGTTTTTATCTTCCTTTGCGGAAAATATGAAATTAAATTTTCAACCGAATACATATGGGAAACAATTTCACCCTTAGCAGATAAAGAAAATTAACTAAAATGTTGCCAGATGGTCGTTCCAATGGTATCTGTTAAGACTACTTCTGTATACCACAATACCGTTATTAAATATAAATTTAGCACAGTAAACTTCATTATCAAGTATCACAGGAGATATACTAAAGCTAGTAATATGAATTGACTTTGAAAATTCACTGGTTTTGACTGGATTTTATTCAACTTCACATATATGTCTGTATTATGAAAATGTACCTATTATAATAATACTACAATAAATAAACTTACAAAATAAATGATAAAATAAACTACAACAACTTCTAGGCAATCCAAAAGACAAAATAGAAACTAACGAAAAGTCGGGGATTTACGAAATTAACTGTAAAGACTGCAATCAAAAGTATGTTGGACAAACTAGAAGGTCAATTCAAACTAGATTCAAGGAACATATGGCTCATCTCAAATATGGTAGATTTGACAAGTCTAGCGTCGCTCAACATGCGTTTGAGAACAACCATAAAATAGATAGTAGCAATTTGAGCAAATTCCAGAAATAGCCCGCTTTATTGGTTATTAAGTCACGGTTCACTGATCCGTCGCGGTGGCCACTGAGCAGTCGCGAGGGTTCACTGAGCAGTCGCAATGGTTCGCTGAGCAGTCGCGATGGTTCATTGAACGGTTGCGGCGGTTCACTGAACCGTAGAAATAGTTTAGGTATAAATAGGACACAATGTTAGCATAGGTTTAGTTTTAATCATCTCCAGATGATGCCAACTTAGTTGACGAAAAACTACCTACGTCAGTGATGTACTTATTATAGTGTGTTTATGCCTGTATATGTAACTGTGGTTCAAAATTTGTAATACTAATTCACCCACCTTTAATTGAGTTAGTAGACTAAATCTGGTATACATTTGGTATGAGTATTTACAAACTAAGGAGACGATATCAAGACAGAGTTTTCAGCATCGGAAATTATGAATTCTTTTGGTTATAAATTATGAATTTAAAATAGCAGCGATGCAATAGTTTGGGAGACGAATTTTGACGAGTATTTTAGGAAATATTAAACTATTTCATTTACAACAAAATAAAGTATGTATATTAATCAAAGCAAATATACAATCTACTAATCGGGCCGGTGGCTCAGGGCTTAGCGTCTCGATCGCTCAACCCAGAGGTCGTGGGTTCTAATTCCCATTCCACCAAACAATTTTTAATTAAATTATTTACTCGTAGATCAAGACTTATTCGCAGGGATGGATTGGCAACCATTCCCATCCTAGGCGATGGCCTAGGATGGGAAGAATGTCAACTTGGTGTTAATGTGAGAGATTAAAATCAGTTGATGTTTCACTTGTCCCCCTAACTAATGGGGTTTTCCAGGTTTCCCTCATTCCAGCACTAAATCGTGGTTAGGGCCCTACCAACGTAGGTCGTTGCTGAGGCGCAAATGCGGGCCGCGAAATAATAATATGCCGCCCCCTCTCTCACACAAGTCTCAGACTTTCTCAGAGAGATATTATTATTATTATTACTACTACTAATGTTATTGTGGTTTGAAAAACTATAAATCATTCTAAGTAAAGTTGATTAGAACCAGGGGTAGAGAAAAATTATATTCGATAATACTCAATAATACTCAATACTCGATAATCACAATTGTAGTAACAATCCTGAACACAAATTGTTGCTATTCCTGTTTTTTAGATATTTTTTTACTGTGGTAAAAAATTTATTGGAAAGCGTAGTCCCAGTTCTTTTTTTGTATGTACTGCAAAGTTCTATTTGGATGTAATTATCCTTAAAATGATATTTCTTTACACAGTAAAAAAAGACAAATGGTAAAATTACCAAGTGGTAATCGCAATAAGCTGCAGTGTTATTTTTAACACGAACTGGGTGGTATAATAACTAAATCTTTAAAACTCATATTACACGAATGATATACCTGTCAAATTTGTAGAAGTACTCATAAATTGTAGTAAAATTTACAAAACTCTGTGTTAAAAATGAATCAATCTGCCATAAATACGGAATAATTACACGGTGAATAATTAACTATTACACGTTACCTTGTAAAATCTGCTGTGTTAAATTACTTTTATATAATTATAATGTAATAATACACTGATATGTCTAACACTGCCAATTGTGGACTATATACACACTGATGAGTGTGGATTCAGTGTTAAAATTACTCGTGTTTTTTTTACTGTGTAATTAAGTAAAATACATAGATATTTAATCGAAATATTATGAAATATTATGAAATCCATTCGCCCGGCACCTTCGCCATAATTTCTAAATATTCACATCGTGCATTATGAAAAGTTTGTGCTTCCAATTCCTTTCATGTAATAAATATTTGATATGTTTCATAAAGTTAACACTTATAGATTTAAAGATATTTTCAAGCGTTGCCTGTGTGATATTTGTCACATCAAATGCAGAAAAATATGAAATTATTTGATAAATATAAGATAAAGGCTGGGTAGATATCTTTTTGATATCTGTTTTGGTTATATAACTTACGAGGGTTATGTAAGAAGGTTTTTACTACGGATATGCAGTTGTGGAAGGATACTATAGTAACGTTCATTCATGGTAAACTTTAGCCTAGTACGTTGCTCTCTTCCACCCTGTAGATTGCGTTACTTATGTTCAGCGCTTATAGTGCAAACTATATTTTACTTATATACAATCTCCAATTCACGATGAGTGTGAGACCTGTGCGGCACTGAGGAAAACTATTAGATCGAAACAGCTATCCGTCGTTTGGTATTAGAAGTGACTGAAACAGTTATTAAATAAGTAGGACTAATTTTTGCAGGATAATTTCAGTTTCTGTTCCAGTTCTCTGTACCTACATACAAATATTTATTTCACAATTAACATTTAAATTATTAGATTATAAATACAACCCCCTTATTTTTTCTTACAAACGTACAATTTTTAAATGCTGTTGTTTTCTCCATTGTATGCTTTGTTATAGATGTGCATCTTGGGCAAATATTCTCAATATCTGCCATAACGTTTGAGTTATTCAAAAATATCAAAAGACAAAAAATGTTACTGAGAGTTCATTGTCCAAAAACTATTATTGAAAAATACGTTGCGTCGATGACGTACCACAAAAAAGTTTTGAAATTTCATAGGGTCCTGAAGTACCCAAAAAGTAACACCCCGTATAACAAGTTTGACAAAAGCACTATTAAATATTATCCTTATATCTACTATTTCAGAAGTGTGTAAAATTTCAAGCTAATGTCTCCATTTGCATCAAAGATATTAGAAAAAATTTTATTTCTACACTCCGGAGCTCCTCTACTAAACGAGACAGAAATAGAGATTTATAGAAACATTTTTTTTAAATAGTATCCCCTATCCGCCTATGAAATTTGTCGGTTTAAAACCGGGACACCATGTATATATAAATATCGAATAACAAACCAATAGCTTTGACATATAAATACTAAAGTAATTATTCATTGAAACAAATGTTTTATAATAATAATCCTTGTAATAAACAATGAAATTTGAGGCGTTATTTCATTTACACTTATTTACACTCTCTGTAAACCAATAACGCGAAATCCATTAATGTAAAACAACAGTTAGGCGCATGCTGTAAAGCACTGCTCGTCAAGTTATATAATTACATTACAGCCTTGTTTAATGCTCCATTAAATGTAAAATACATGTTCCACTCTAAAAATGCAATATCAATATTTCACTAAAATTTGTTTAGGCCATAAACGCCGTACGTTCAACACTCGTAAAATTTGCATTGCATATGGCTCAATAGTTTGCATAAAATTGTTAAGACCTCCGGGTTTTTATATTTTCAATTATTGCTACACTCGAATAAATAAATAGTGTTGCCGTAATCTGTTAAGCATCAAAACTCGACGTGTGTTAGTCACTATCTGGTCGGAAACAATAAATACTATTCAGATAGATACAGTGTGCTATGTTTTAAAACACTGATTTTTATTGTAATATTGTAATGTATTTATTGTTTGACTAATTATTGCTTCTACAGATTTTCCCTACATAGAAAAATACGTGTCGAACCAGATTCAGCTTTTTATGCTTATGAAAACAAGTAATTACTTGGATAGATACGTAGATAAATTTATCAGTAAAGGTGTCAGCCTACTGGCATACGCCGACGATTTGGCAATTGTGGTGACTGCCAGAGATAAATCTCTCTCTCTACATGTGCACGTAAAAGGAAACGAAGCACTGCTTCAAATCAGTGAATAGATGGAAAGGAACGACTTAATACCCATTGAATTTCTGGCGGAAGAGAATGGGAGACTATAAAGAAGAGGGAACAGAAGTCGCACAGAAATTAGAAGAGAGGAGAGGCAAACCACGTTAAGAAAATGGCAAGAGCTCTTGGATGAAACGGCGAACGTCGTCCAGTGGACCAAGCTTCTCATTCCTATTCCTATAGGTTGTAAGACTGGTTGAAAATGGAAAAGAGAATGGGAAAGGCAGAAAGCGATCAATATCCCTATTGTGAGTCTGTGAATACAGTCGAGCATACCCTCTTCAGATGTGAGAGATGGGGTCAAGAACTAGAACAAGTAGAGGCGAACATCGGAACACGAGTCAGAGTTTAAAACCTAGTGCAAACCATGACGGCAATATTGAGAAATGGGATGTGATACATTGCTACGTTAGGTCTGTCATAAAACAAAATGAAGTGGAATAGAGACAAGAAAGACAAGATGATAAAAGGCAATAAATCGACAGACCACCCATCAAACTTAAAGTCAAGCGAATAGCAGGTCTCAGTTGTTTTTTTTTTTTGGTGACTGAGCGGTCTGGCTGTTAAGTTGTAGCCGGAAGGTTCTAAACCAGTTGATGGGAGTTTTAACGGGTCACTGCATGCTTAGAAGACATCTCTCATTGATGAGTGTTGAGGGAGATCTTATCTGCCCAAAGTGAGGTTAGGGCGACGTAACGCCTTCCCATTTCTTAACAGAATGCGCGGCTTTCGGCTGAGACACGACGTCTGGGGGGCCGGGGAGCTGCAAGGAGAAGACGTCAATTTCCTTGAATGGACCGATATTCTGACCTACATCAGAAGGTCGGGAAGGTTGGACGAGGGAAGAGGTGACGAAGTTAGGTAAGAGACGACAGGGGTAGGCAAAAAGGGCCCGCTTGTGGCCTACTTGCCAGGTCGTGGCCGCCCCATACCACTACTAATACTTGGGTGAATAAGGGAGTTTTAGTGGGTAGGGTAGGTTGATTGCAGAAAATGGAATGCAATACATGGCTACATTAGGGGCATCATAGAACAAAAAGAAGTCAAAGAGAGACAGTAAATTAACAAACCACCCACCAACTTGAAGCCATGCGCATAGCAGTTCCGAGTTGTTTATGGGTTAGCGAGGAAGTTTTAGTGGGTAGGCTCTAGGACTCGTCCTAGAGTCCCACACTGCCGGAGAAAGAAATAACAAGTACCCGGCGAGCATGAGCATCTTCCCTTACAAAAAAGATAGATACAAAAAAGATAGATATAGCTAGATAGATGCTAATGCAACATGGTATGTACAGGAAAAACTCGATGTCTCAGCTGTATTATAAGAAAAGGAAAAACAACGGAAAAATCTGAAAAGAGGTTCTTAAATGGAATTGAGTTAGGTCCATTTTAAGCCAAAAATTCATCTTTTTCCAAATTTGTAAACTAAAGTAATCGAATCGAAACATCGAATTTTTTTTCGAAAACATACCTATATTTTTTGAATATTTTCCGATAAAACAATTATAAGTAATTGAGTGCTTAATGTTAATTTTGGTGTTTGCACTGAGAAAAGAATTTAATGTTTTCCCAAAATGTAACGGGAGATATAGAACATTTGGTATAGCATTATTAAATGTATCTTTCCTCTAAAGTGTAGGACAAGTTAAGCTTTTTTGCCAATAATCAAATAAACCCGTGATAAACGAAAAAAGTGATAAAGGTTCTTGCGAAACCTGGCACCTGTAAATATTTTTATAAAATGTCAAATATATCAGCTGGATTATAGGGAATGTGGCATATGCTTTACTCAGAATTTTATGCTATTTTCGGAAATGCAAAAATATATAGGTGGCAGTTTTGTTCTTACCATGAAGAATATTATATCATTCACGTAGACCAGGCACTGGTAGTTATTATTATAAATACCAGTTTGTCTGAGGCCATATAATAAAATAATTAATATTCTTTAAATAATATAAAATTACTTATTTATTTACTTACTTACAAAATGGGTTACTTTTATTTGGACAAGAGTCTAAAGATGACCAATTTTAACTTTTTCTCAGAAACATTATCTATAAATGTTAATAACTTCAGTTTTTTCAGTGTAGTTTATAATTCTAGATATATTTTTAATTGATGGTGTGTGGTAGTTACGTTTTATTTAGTGGCACATTTTTTTATAGCGCCATAAAATTCTTTAATACTCTTCTTGGAAAGGTTTCAAAAGTACGGCTTTATTAAAAGTCTTATTATGTATTTAAATCAAACTTTTTATTATTTTTTAAGGGTGGAAAGAAGTACTTAAAAAGTAACTTAATTAAGTTACGCAATTAATATTCTTATAGGTATATCTAATATAGTGAGTTTCAAGACTAAGTAAGTTCTATATATTTAGTTTTTTTTAATATTATTTTGAGCCGGGAAATAGTTTTTCATTAATTATTTACCAAACCAATTCTCTGATGCAACAACTCTAGTGTTTCAGGCTATATGGCGTACACTTGCGATTTCAAATGGCCCCACAAGAAAACATCCAAATGGAATAGGTTGGGTGATCTTGGTGGCCATTCGACCGACCTCTTCTACCAA
Source organism: Pogonocherus hispidulus (assembly GCA_963924545.1). Classification (NCBI taxonomy): domain Eukaryota; kingdom Metazoa; phylum Arthropoda; class Insecta; order Coleoptera; family Cerambycidae; genus Pogonocherus; species Pogonocherus hispidulus. The sequence goes on from OZ004693.1 coordinate 84,863,963, forward strand.
CCCAATGCCCTGGGAAATGGTCATCCAAAAATTGCCACACAGCAACAACATTGTGAAAGGGTGCACCATCTTGTTGGAAAGTTATTTCGTTTTCTATTAAATTGTCGTCACTCTAAAATTTCTGTTATCATAGGGTCAATTGTGTCTTCCAATAATTGTAAATAGGTGTTCCCATCGAGATTTCCTAGAATAAAAAACTGTCCAACAATATGGTTACCCAAAATTCCAGCCCCAAAAATTCAATTTTTGAGGAGTTTGAGTATGAAAATCCTTGAATAAATGAGGACACCAATACCGATAGTTGTGTCTATTTACTTCGCCATTGAAAATAAATGTACATTCGTCTGAAAAACACGTATTGTAGAGAAATTTGGATTTAGTAGAAGTTGCTCAGTAAAATATTCACTACATTTGGTACAACGATCAAAATCATCTTCATGTAACTCTTGAACCAGCATCATCTTAAATGATGAAGCTTGTCTTTTTCAAAATTCGATGAACACTTGAACTGGATACGCCAGAAGCTTGAGACACCGCTTTGATCGATTGATTATTATTGTCCATCTGTAAATGACCCAAAACTGCCACTTTAACTGTTTCATTTCGAAGTGGGCGATTTATTTCGCGTTTCTTGTTTAGAAGCTAGCCCATTGCAACAAACTTATCCATCAGTTGTTTAACGTACTGATGGTTTACATTGTTTTTTGGATTATTAGCATTAAAAATCGTGATGTAGCTTTAGCGTAATCGTGATTTCGATACGAAGTTGCAACAATTTCTAATTTTTCTATACATTGACACATTGACATTTTCAACAACAGACTGAAACTAACGATTTGGTGGTCACAAGCAAAAAACAGCAGTTACCTTGACAATACACCTCAAAAAAAGTAATGTGGTTGTGTAGTAAATAAAAAGCTTATTATTGGTGGGCATGTCTGTAGAAATTAGTACGCGAATGTCGGTTTGTCAACTTTTCGTTTTTAGCCAATAACTCTGTCCAATCTCAAACGATTCCCAAAACCCATACCCCAGTGTATTTGCAATGGAAATGGCTCTAAATTATGTGTAAGAAGTAGCGTATTTTCGATTCAAATTTTAAAGTATGAGTTGCTAGGGGTTAGGGGGATGAACATATCAAGTTGGCTTGACTGTTAAAAATGCTCCCCCCATGAACAGTAATCGACAAGTCTCGCCAATTAGAATTTTTTTTTGTTTTATGATTAAGGGGGTTAAGTTTTCGTTGAAAAACCCCGTGTAATATATATTCACCTGGTTCCTATTATTAATACTTTAACTTAGAACATTTTATTTGTTTAATTAAAAAATGTATTGTTTCATGATTATATTTTTTATGGTGTGGCAGCCATGTGATGTGACAGCTGCTTCGTCCATCCTACAGCTTCTTAAGTTCCTTGTGTTTTGAAGTGACGTTTTATTAAAGTGTATTTTTCATAAATGAAAACAGGCTTGTCTTTTGATCTAACCGTAACTCTTAAAATATTATATTGATATAAATAGAGTTCTTTTTTTAATTAAGAAAGAAAATCTGCAAGATGACATCAGACAAATATCTGAAAGCAAGGCTTGAATTTTTAACAGTAAATCTTAACAACGTGTTGTGTGGACTTAAAAACTTTCTTAAAATATTTTATTATTTTAAGAAAGAAAAAAGGTGTATGATAAATTAGAAAAGCTAACTTGTGAAGAACTATATTAATTTAAATACAGGAAAATTATACGAGTATGACGCTTCTTTAGATTTTTATTTATCTGAAAATTCATCTGTTCCAGTTGAAAAAATATGTTTTAAACTTAATAAATTAAATTACCATAGTTAACAGAATTCCCTAGTCTCCAAAGTCCACCTAAAAATTAGATAGCATTGACCGGTAAATATCTACAAACATCGCGCTGCATTATTGTCACACATAATTCTCAAATTTTTCCTTTGATTTTAAAGCAAGTATTTGTTAAAGCATTTCATAAATTTTTATTATAAAATGCTGTAATGCTTCCATTGTTTGGTTTCCAATTATTAAATTTTTATCATGATAGTATAATTCAATAGAGAGTTTAATGTAAAAATTTAACTGAATTGCTTTTGTTGAGTTGGAGTTTATACTCACTAGAATGAAAATGTGTTTACTAATAAAACAAAAAAGGATACTTGATCAAATTTAATCTGTACCGTATTGTTTTATATATCATTTTACAAAATTTATTTCCAAAACAATAAAAGTGGTACTGACCCAAATGTGAATATATTTGAATTCGAATTTATTTTACTGTTTCAGTAATAATATTCAGTTATATACAGGGTGGTCCACCGGGAACCAACTCGATCTATATATGGAAAACTATTCATAGGAAAATTTTGAAAATTTGACAGTATACCAATGTCGGTGGGGGCAGCTCGCCTAAAATATTCTCAAGATGGTGGCACTTCCGGTTATACCGGAAGTAGGTGCCAACTTGCTTATTTTAAATGGAACACCCTATATATTACCTAATTTTTAGATTCTACGTAAACTTCTAGGTAGATTTCATGTATCATATCCTATACCTATGTCTAAGCGTTTTTACATTATTTAAGTTTTTATGAGAGAAATGACGTTTGCAGGCCAGAAAGCAGTTATTCATTTTTCTTAAAAGGAAGCCTTTATTATTTAATTTGGTGTGGGTTCCTTGTTGGAAAGAGCCTATTTTAATAGAATTTTTATAATATTTCAATAACTATGAATACAGGGTGTTCAAAAAAATAGGTTAAATAGAAAATTGGGAAAACTGCAAAAAATTAATTTTTTCAAATGGGAACCCCCAAATTTTATGGTTTTATCTTATTTAGAATTAAAAATAAGGGTAAGTTTGTGTATAGTTGTCTATCTCGAAAATTCCTAGTTTTCGAAATATTGCCCGTTTAATATTTTTATTTGGTAATTTTGCTTCGTATTTTAAGTTCAGTTACTCTTAGTTGGCTGTGACAGCGTTAAAACACAATCAAAATAAATGCTAAACAATGTATTAAGCTGTCATTCGCCATTTGCAAATTATTAATAATCATGCCGGGGCGCTTAAATTATACAAATGAAGATTATTTAAACTTATTTATTATTTATGGAGAATGTGATAAAGTTATATCAAGAACATGTGACACATTTGCCCTTTGATATCCACAAAAACAGAAATCATCACGATTTGCTGTTAAACAAATTATAGAAAATTTCAAGAACTTTGGATCCGTCAAGAAAATAGTGGAAAGAAATAAACCTTTCCTTAATAATGAGAATATTGAAATAGCTATTTTGGGATATTTCGCCGCTAATCCGACAATGTCTCTAAGACAAGCTGCGTTATAGAGTCAGGATTATCCAAAACAACAATTCTTAGAATTTTACGCAAACATAAATTTAAACCATACGTATTTTCCATAGTCCAACATCTAAAAGAAACTGATTTTCCAAGACGAGTGGCATTCTGTGAATTTAGGGAAACAAGGAAACAATTTTTTTCTGGACAATATCATTTGGACAGACGAAGCTAAATTTACGAAAAATGGTGCCTTTAATCGGCATAATTCCCATTATTGGAGTGTTTCAAATTTAAATGTATTTAGGGAGCAAAATTTTCAAGGATCTTGGCAGTTCAATGTTTATTGTGCGATAAGAAATGATCAGCGTCGTAGCACTACATTTTTATCAGGAAAATTTGAATGGTAAGTTAGATGATTTTCAATCATTCTAAATATAAAATGTGCTTAATGTACTTATAATTATAGGTGAAGGCTATTTGAATATTCTCCAAAATTTTGAAACAGACTATTTAGAAAATGTGCCGCTTGCTGTTCAAACAAATTTGTTTTACCAGCGTGATGGTGCACCTCCACATAGTGGCTATCTCATCGATAATTTTTTACAAAATGCTTTTGATGATCGATGGATAGCCAACAGTGGTCCTTTCCTTTGGCCACCCCGCTCTCCAGATCTCTCAGTGCTCGATTTTTTTATTTGGGGTACAATTAAAAATCGAGTGTATAAGACTCCCACAACAACGATGGAAGATTGTATGCAGCGAGTGAGAAATGAATTTATTTATTTATTTATTTATTTATTTAAAATTCGTGTTAATATACACCAGGGTGTTTACACTCGTCACAAAAACCAGAATATGGAGATTACTTACTTACTAGCTAGAGTACAAATAATCATATTAAAGTGCCTATTATTAAAAGATTAAGATCAACAAATAACAAGTAGAATTATAGATACATACATATTACAAACAATTAATTAAAAAAAAAATACTACGAACAAACAAATTTAAAATAGTCACTAGATGTCGCGAAAGTCGCTTGATAAAAATTGATTAAAATCATAAAACGCGTTCATCAGTAAATAATTCTTAATTTTTTTTTTAAATTTATTCAAGTGTAGAGTCTTCAAATGGTCAGGTAGGACATTAAAAAACTTTACACCCAAATAACCTGTACCATTTCTTGTTCTTGTTAACCTTAGGTATTTATCTGAGGAGTAATTTCTATTACGGGTGCTATATGAGTGACTTTCATGGTTGCAATGGAATGACTCTATATTTTTCTTAACATGAACAAGGCAATGGAATATATAAGTACAAGGAAACGTGAGTACATTCAACCTAACAAACTGATCTCTACATTCATCTCTGTATTTTAAACCCGCTATAACCCTTATAGCCTTTCTTTGCTGCGAAAATACTTGATTGCTAGAAGGTGCGTGACCCCAAACAAGTATCGCATAGGATAAAACAGAGTGTATAAAACTATGATACACCATTAATAATGTATTCCTGGACACTACACGTGCTAGACTTCGAAGCAAGTGGATATACTTAGACATTTTAGAGCAAACGTAGTTGACATGCTGGTTCCATAATAATTTAGAATCCAGGTGTACCCCCAGAAATTTAACAGAATCAGGATTACTTATATGTTCTGAATTTCGTAACGTGAAGATCATAGTTTCGGTTTTTGTCGTGTTGAGACTTAAGTTATTAGATGAAAACCAGTTATTAACATGTGATAGCGTTTTATGCCTTTTTTCTGTCAGTAATGTGAAATTACTATTTCTAGTTATTATATTAGTATCATCAGCAAAAAGTACACTACTTATATTATCTTTATCTAACGAATTTGGGAAGTCGTTTATATATACCAAAAAAAGAAGAGGGCCCAATACTGAACCCTGAGGCACCCCATGTAAAGGTATTTTAATATTAGATTTGACTTGATTGTATTGAACATATTGGGCTCTATCACTTAAATAAGATTTCACCAGATTTGTACTATCGCTTGAAAAGCCATAACAATATAATTTCTTTATGAGGATAGAGTGCGAAACACAATCGAATGCTTTTGTTAAATCCAAAAACTGGGAGGCTACGAACTCACCATTCTCAAAACCAATATTAATCATTGTTGTTAGATAGTCAATAGCCAATGTAGTTGATAGGTTATTACGGAAACCATATTGATGACAGCTGAAAAGCTTGTTAGTCTCAAAATATGTTGCTATTTGATTATTTAATAAATTCTCATAAGTTTTTGCCATGACCGGCACTACGGAAATGGGCCTATAATTTGATGGGTCATTGATATTATTTTTTTTATATATGGGAACAACCTTAGCTATTTTAAGGCACTGAGGAAATATATTATCCTTAATAGAATAATTAATCAGAAAAGTGATAGGGCTTAACACACTGTTAATTATACTTTTCAGAATTTTTGTTGACCAGCTATAAGTATCCACTGATGTTTTATTTTTAAGGTTACTAACAACATTAGCAACCTCCCAGGGCGAGACACTCGAAAAAGAAAAGCTATTTAAGACGACAAATTGTTGTAGATATTTCTGAAAGTCACTATTTTTAGATGGTAATCCCTTTATTATGATGTCAGCAGCATTTATAAAATAATTATTAAATTCGTCGGAAGATATATTTGATGTACTCTGAGAATTATGTTTAAGTACTTTATTCAAATTATTGACCAGGTTCCAGGCAGCTTTTACTGGATTACTATGATTTTGGATATAGTTGTCATTTGACAGTTTCTTAGCATTGACGATTTCTTGACGGTACCTCGATCTAAATCTCCCACAGATATCTTTGTTACCCTCCGTTGGGTTTTTTTTATAAAATTCAAGAAGGAAGTGCAAGTGGTTACGCATTTGGCGCAAATTATCATTGAACCAGCTTGTATTTGACTTGTTGAGTTTGTTTATTATGCGTGATTTCATGGGAAGGTTTCATTTAGAAATCTAAGTCCTGAGTCAATAAGAAAAGCGATCCATGAACAAGTGCTGCTCAGATGTGAGAAATGTCTGGAAGGTCAAGAACATAAATTTGAACATTTACTGAAACAATAATTCTTTTTAAATTCAAAGTTCCCTATTTTTAGTGTTTTCCTTTTTAAATTAAGTACCTATGCATTGTTATTTTTATGGATCCTGTCATAAAATTGTTTCCTTGCGCCCAAGTTATCATAAATTCACAGAATGCCACTCGTCTTTGAAAATCAGTATCTCTCAGATGTTGAACTATGGAAAATGCATATGGATGGAATTTATGTTTTCGTAATATTCTATGAACTGTTGATTTGGCTAATCCTGACTCTAACGCAGCTTGTTTTAGAGACATTGTCGGATTAGCGGCGAAATATCCCAAAATAGCTATTTCAATATTCTCATTATTAAGGAGAGGTTTATTTCTTTCCACTATTTTCTTGACGGATCCAAAGTTCTTGAAATTTTCTATAATTTGTTTAACAGCAAATCATGATAATTTCTGTTTTTGTGGATATCGAAGGGCAAATGTGTCACATGTTCTTGATATAACTTTATCACATTCTCCATAGTTTAGAGTTTAAATAATCTTCATTTGTATAATTTAAGCGCCCCGGCATGATTATTAATAATTTGCAAATGGCGAATAACAGCTTAATACATTGTTTAGCATTTATTTTGATTGTGTTTTAACGCTGTCACAGCCAACTAATAGTAACTGAACTTAAAATACGAAGCAAAATTACCAAATAAAAATATTAAACGGGCAATATTTCGAAAACTAAGAATTTTCGGGATAGACAACTATGCACAAACTTACCCTTATTTTTAATGCTAAATAAGATAAAACCATAAAATTTGAGGGTTCCCATTTGAAAAAAAAGATTTCTTGCAGTTTTCCCAATTTTCTTTTTAACCTATTTTTTTGAACACCCTGTATTCATAGTTATTGAAATATTATAAAAATTCTATTAAAATAGGCTCTTTCCAACAAGGAACCCACCCCAAATTAAATAATAAAGGCTTCCTTTTAAGAAAAATTTATAACTGCTTTCGGGCCTGCAAACGTCATTTCTCTCATAAAAACTTAAATAATGTAAAAACGCTTAGACTTAGGTATAGGACATGATACAAGAAATCTACCTAGAATTTTACGTAGAATCTAAAAATGAAGTAATATATATAGGGTGTTCCATTTAAAATAAGCAAGTTGGCACCTACTTCCGGTATAACCGGAAGTGCCACCATCTTGAAAATATTCTAGGCGAGTTGCCCCCACCGACATTAGTATACTGTCAAATTTTCAAAATTTTCCTATGAATAGTTTTCCATATATAGATCGAGTTGTTTCCCGGTGGACCACCCTGTATAGGTTGCAGTTATTGATCAAAATATACTTCAGTATCATTCATTGTAGTTTCTCTTGGGATTAAACCACCTCCAAACAATGAAAAACAAGAAACCGAAGAAGTATTCAAAACAAAGATTAAAAGTGTAGTAACAAGGAAAACTCCTAAAGTTTGCCCCAAAAAAAACACTGTATAATAATTTATACAATAAAAATAAATACGTGACAAATTAACTAAAGTTCAGTTTAATATAAAATTCTGTAACATTACTAAGGATATTTCAAATTATATCTGAACAAAAACATTATAATACCATTTAAAAGAGATTAAACACTTAAGGGTCCGTTCACTGTAGACTTGACAGATATAAATTCTGGGTCAGGTTGAGAGGTTCGGTAGCCGATGGGTGAAGACTTACATATTCCCACTACCGAATTATTTAGATTTCGGAGGTGCACGTAAAGCCGAAGTAAAAAGGCACATGAAAATAAAGTTAACCCTTATTGCAAGGGTACTATTTGTCTTATAATTGCAACAAAATTTCTTTTTAATGTTATAAATTATATATCACCCGAAAGATCAAAAGATAAACTAGATCCCTAAAGTAGCAAATCTTTGTTTAATACATGTATTTTAGAGAAAGTAATTTTTGAAAATACGCTATTTTAGTACAAGATTGTTTGCCTGGAATTTTAAAAATAAAAACAATTACAAAAAATTACTACTATAGGGATTCAATACTTTTTTACTAAAAGTCGTATCTTTTATAGTTTTTTTTATAATTAGACATGAGACGAACGCCGATTTTGGGCTTATTTCGGACTAGTGAATGGACTCTTAGCTAACTTCGTTTTATAGTTTCAAGTCAATCCTCGACTCGTCGTCAGTAGAATAGTAGAATTTTGTATCAAAAAATGTGTCAAATTCACCTTTTTAATTCGAAAGTCATCAAATGTACTGATCACTGAAATAATTTGAAAGATGTGGTTGCAAAAACTTATAAGCTGAAATTTTTTGTTTATAAAAACTAAGAAATAATCAAGTCAGGACGATATTTGGTATTTCGAGAAGTACTTACTGTTATCATTTGTGGTCGTTTTTGAGTATATTTTCACGCGATTAGATTATAAGTATGACGTATAATTTCTCAAACGAGGAACTTATGGTCATGATACTAGCATAATATGGGGAATCACATCAAAATTCAGTGGCTCCATTTTATGAAATTCACGTTTATTTATTTTTATTTGAAATAAATTGGTATTTCCGAAACTAAAAAATGTTTTTCTACATTTTTTTTCATTATTGGTCACAATTTGTCCAAAGCTATAATTTCCGAAGTTTATGTGTATAGGTTAAGAATCACCCTGTATATTATTACTCTAGCATATTGTGACGTTTTATATGGCCTGTTTTATATTGTATTGTATCCTTTATCTAATTTTATATGTTTTTACACTATTAATTATACCTTTTTCGTAATGACTGTGCGTTTTTTGATTTGTTTTTTGATTTGTAGGTATAGTTAACACCAATAAATATATAATTAAATGAAATAAGGATTATGAATTAAATGTTTATTTGATTTCAGTGAAACATAAACAGAAACTTGAAATAAGGAAAACACGAATTATTTCATTAAAATATTATTTCAATTCAATTAATATTTCTATGATTTTAATAAGCAATAAAAAATAAAAGCTTATTTGAACAACTAGGTAAAACTACTCTAGTATTTATTTACTTCAGTAAAGTATTAACTCGATGTATGCCGTCCATAAAAATAGGTTATCATTTCATGTACAGGGTGACCCATTCGTCTGGGATTCCTTTATTTCTCCACTATTACCAACTTTAGAAAAAAATATCTAATACAAAAGTTTTCAGAAATAATAAGGGCTACAATTTAAAATTAGTTACAGATATACAGGGTGTTCACGTCCTTCCAAACCTATAAAAATTTTCTTATTTTAAATGGAACACCCTGTATATTATTAGCTCATTGGATTCCTCATCGCAAGTGCTTTTAGTCCATATAACATTTATTATAGCTAAACTTTATAGTTTCAAAGATATTTAATATTTTGTGTAAAAAATGACAAATGCAGACTTTGACAGTACATAAGAGTATCTTCCTTAGTTTTTACATTTCGATAATGAATATTGGTATTCGTTTAGTATAAGCCATGGCGAATATTTTGCTGTACATAAATGTTTTATAAATTATACAGGGTGTTAATCTCGTAGCAGAAATTGAAAACTATAAGGGCCAATATCTCGTTTATTTTAAATGGAACACCCTGTATATTTTTAATGGATCAGATTCAGAATTGAAAACTCTATCGATCCATATTAGTATGTTATATACCCAAAGATAATAGTTTTCGAGTTATTTTGAAATTTAAAATATATTACTCTTTGGTTACAAGAAAACAAAAATTATGAGCCTAGATGCCTTGGAAAACAAAATTTATCAAGTGAATTTAAATCATAATTAAAATCATTATTTAAATGAAACTCTTGTAATATTTTTTTTATTCAAATAAATAACTAACGTAACATGATATTTTTCAAGTTATCAGTACAATGTAATAAAAATAAATTTTTGATTTTTTTAATATAAACGAGATTTTGCTCAAACCTTCTAAAGATTAACCTACGTTTAGACAATAACAGTCTCGTTAAATTTTATTTTATTTCATTTCACACAGTCCACCCTGTTGCTGAATGCACAGTTCAAGTCTTGTTCGAAATGAAACTTGCACATTTCTTAGGATATCTGGTGTAATGTTTCGGAAGCAATGTCTAATTCTTTCTATCGTCCGCTGTCGGAGACATGCTGTATACTCTATCTTTGACGTATCCCCATAGAAAAAATTAAGACATGTAAGGTCTAGAGAGCGCGCAGGCCAATTTACTGGACCCCCTCGACCAATCCATCTATTTGGAAAATGTCCGTTCAAAAAATTCCTTACATTAACGCTATAGTGCGCGGGGGGACCATCCTGCTGAAGCCATAGTCTTGGTAAGATATTTAAGGGAATATCATCCAATAGATAGACATTCCAAAAGGTAATTTTGTAAAAAATCTAAATATGTCTCTCCTGGAAGTGGATTTTCAAAAAAATATGGACCTATTATGTGCTCTCCTAAAATTGCTCCCCAGCAATTTATACTCTCAAAAAATTTGGTTGTTCTGTTGAATAAAAATGAAAATTGCAACGATTCACATTTCCATTTTTATGAAACGTTGCTTCGTCGCTGAACATTACAAAATTTAGAAATATTTCTTCATTGTTTATTATTTCCAACATCTGTTCGCAAAATTGTAGTCATTTTTCAAAGTAATTTGGACGTAGAGCTTCATGTAACTTGATCTTGTAGGGATGAAATTTGCTAACCTTTAAACACTTACTAACTTGTGTTTGACTAATGTCTAGGCTCATAATTTATGTTTACTTGTAACCAAAAAGTAAAATATTTTAAATTTCAAAATAACTCGAAAACTATTATCTTTGAGTATATAACATACTAATATGGATCGATAGAGTTTTCAATTCTGAATCTGATCCATTGAAAATATACAGGGTGTTCCATTTAAAATAAACGAGATATTGGCCCTTACAGTTTTCCAACTTTGCTATGAGATTTTAACACCCTGTATAATTTATAAAACATTTATATACAGTAAAATATTCGCCATGGCTTATACTAAACGAATACCAATATTTATTATCGAAATGTGAAAACTAAGGAAGATACTGTTATTTTCACCAAAGTCTGCATTTGTCATTTTTTACACAAAATATTAAATATCTTCGAAACTATAAAGTTTAGCTATAACAAATGTTATATGGACGGAAAGCACTTGCAATGAGGAATCCAATGAGCTAATAATATACAGGGTGTTCTATTTAAAATAAGAAAATTTTTATAGGTTTGGAAGGATGCGAACACCCTGTATATATGTAACTAATTTTAAATTGTAGCCCTTATTATTTCTGAAAACTTTTGTATTAGAAATTTTTTGCTAAAGTTGATAATAGTGGAGAAATAAAGGAATCCCAGACGAATGGGTCACCCTGTACACATGTATAAAATACTTTAGTATTCACTTATAATCCACTTAAACCAGTTGGACATAACCTAAATCACATTCAGAGTTGCCATTTCCTCTCACGTACGTATACTATGTAAATATCTTCTTGGATTTTATACCATTTATATGCAGCGATATGCAAAATTAATATGTCTGTTCTGTGTCATATCAAAATATTAAAATGTAATTAAAGCACGAATAACATTTATATGTCTAGTTAAGGAACGTATTATTCTTGTCATAAAATGTACGTTTTCGGAATCCTCGTCGACATAAAGGATAAACTCGACACCAAACCGTATTGCCTATACTCCGTTGTTTCCTACATAAGTAGGCCATTCCCAGAATATATAAACAAAGTTTTTATATCTCGGCAGAAAAAATGGTGATGGGACGGTGAAAGGTCATGTGGAAATACGAAAAAGGCAGAGAAAGGAATCGAGAGCGGTGCTTTCAGATTACTGTCTATTTAGCTTCCTCTGAAAATTCCTTTGATTTGAAAGAATATTATGAAAACGTAAAATATTACAATTTTTTTTCCTTTCTATATTATGTCTTATTGATATGTTACGCTATTCTCTTCGTAGCAAAAAGTATTAACCTGAACGTCCTTAACCAGACAAATACATTTTTCCAATTATTGTTCACAATGAATATATCTAGATAAATTTTGTTTAAGCCAAATAACGTTTTGTTAGATTAATATTTTATTTTTTGCAGAAATAATTCTCTTTATTATAACGTTTCTCTCGATGAAGCTTACATTTCTTGAGATTTTATTTGAACCATGTTCTCTATATATTTTTTTCTTTATTATCCTTGGGAATAAGGACGATTAGGGTAACTGGGGACATTTATTCCATTTTTGAAACATTTTAGGCTCAGTTAGTAGTCCTAACTAAGGCTAGGCCACGAGATTTACATTTAGTTTTATTGAACATTTCCATATAGATATTTACAGTTTTTATTTATGTAAAAAATGGATTGTTATCAGTGAACTTTTTTAAAGAACACTACAAGTGCGCCATTTACCCCCTGATTTCATAATTTTTCCTTTATTTTTCACCTGTTGACATTGTTTTGATTCATTGAAACTGTCAAATAAATATCATTTTAGGATATGGCGTTACAAAAAACTCAATTACAGTAGTTGAATTGATTAATTATGTATTCAATTAATAATTAATTAAAACCAATAGGGTTTATAAACTAGTTCTACTACTTGACAGAGAGCATGTACATAGCAAATAACTACGAATAGTAAGGACATCATTAGATCCTCCATCTGCAAAAGCCTTATTTAAAAAAGGACTAAAACAAATCAAGCCAAAACAGCTATTCTTTTGGCTATATGCCACGTCGAGCGCTGAATTACAAACCAAGATTTTATTTGCCGTATTTTGTATAGAATCAAAGTTGTCACAGTTAGAATCAAAATACTAGGATTCGGATAGCAACGAAAACTGCGAGGATGTACTATTCGTAGTTATTCGGAAATATTCGTAGTTATTTGCTATGTATATCCCATATGTCAAGTAGTAGAACTAGTTTCTACACCCTATTGTATTGGATTTACCCCATACGATTGATTTGGATTGTGTTGCGAGAACTACCAAGAGGTGGCGCCGTTAGGGCTTGCGTACGCAAGACTTACCTATTGTGCAAATACTCAGGTCTTCGCATTCATAGGTATGCTGACTTATATTGTATTTTGTATTGCACTGACGAGACCATAAAAAGGTCGAAACCGGTCTGCAATTAGTGACATCATACGATGTGAGGTCTGAGTATTTCCTCGTAGTTTTCGTTGCAATCTGAATCCTAGTATTTTGTTCTAACCTGTGACAACTGTGATTCTAGACAGAATACGGCAAATCTTGCTTTGTAATTCAGCCCTCGGCGTGGCATATAGCCAGGAGAATAGCTGTTTTGGCTTGATTTGTTTTAGTTCTTATTTAAATAAGGCTTTTGCAGATAGAGGATCTAATGATGTCCTTACTATTCGTAGTTATTTCCAATTAATTAAAAGTTAGTTATTTTTTAAATAAGTGCCTTGATGTACCTTGATCTACCTATATCTTGCACTAATAAGTTACAGTTATTTTATTTGGTAATAGTCAAGGGTACATAAGGAAAATATCTTAACTTTCTAAACTTTTAACAAATAGCTTTGTGAAATATTAAAATAAGGTTAACTTTAATAAATATACCTGTTACTGTTTATACCTCTCAATTTTACTTAATTGTTATATGCTTATGTTATAAAGATATTAGAGTTCAGAAAATGTTCTTCTGTGACACAAAAATCGTTTGCTGCTAAATCGACGATATTGAAAGGCCATTGTTCCCTTTAACTTTGATATTAACGTCCCATTTTCAATTAAAGCTGCCAGATAATAATACATCGCTATCAAATTAGACGAAACAAGACCAAAGGGAGTACGTAAAGCCACAAATGGGGAAATTTAACGTATCGACTGTGGACTGGAAACTCGACACTCAGATGTGGATTTAGCGATAATATGGTTTAATAGTAATATTTAATCAACTGAATTGAACCACTATACAATATATTAAAAGCAAATTACCAAATGGATCTCGATGAGAATGTCAGCAGTTAAATATTCATAATTGATTATAAACCCACTGGAAAATACATAGAGTTGAAATAATTCTTTCAATCAGTGTGGTACAGTAAACGATGCTTTAATAGCACCGTTAATAGCTTTCATAGTGAAAATTTCTAATGACGTCGGGGAAATCCTGTATCCCGGTATCAATAAGCCAACTATGAAATGCTTTGGAAGTTTGAACTTTTCATATTAAAAGTTGTACCTATACAGCCTTATTCAGAACCCATATAAAAAAGTTTGAGGATATGTGCATCCTTAAATAAGAAATCGATATCACCAAAAAAATTGTAATAAACGTAATTAGGATTTCCCGTAAACAATGTTTAAAGTTATACCATTATAAAGGACTACGTAGCTGGGAAACTATACTTCAACGACCTGATATATCACATTCCTCCAAAAAACAGTAAACAACAGTTTTTGTACCTGGCGAACGTCTGGCTAATACAGTTGGAGTGGGGATAATATCTCTTATTGTCTATGCAGTCATCAGTCTTTCTGTTTCGCTGTCTGTGTGCGGAGTGCGGGTGGTTTGTTTATCGAGTGTTAAACTGTAAAATTTTCAAAATGGCTCATGTGTACAGTAATGCTGAGTTAATGGACATGATTCTTATTTATGGCGAAGTTGGACAAAATTCATTAGCAGCTTCGCGCTTGTATGCGGAACGATTTTCCAATCGACACACCGACACATCGACAGTTAGGTTTTGTAAGTGGTTGTTGCAGCAAAATGCTGAAAATCCCCAATTTACTTAATAATTTGCGTTTACAAGATCAGCAACCAGGAGGAACATTCGGTTTAGTGCGGCAAAATTGGATAAGGCGTGCCCAAAAGTGTGTACAAGTCAAGGAATATTATTTCGAACAGCTTTTGTAACAAGGTATGTGCAAATTTTTTATAAATTTCATGTTTCTAATACCTAGTAATCAAGTAGGGCAATTCTAAAAATTAGTGTAACAAAATTTTATTCAATTTAAAGACACGTCACTTTGGTCAGATCTATCTATCTTTAAGTTTATTTTAAAGTAAAAACACTGCAAATCTTTTTTGCGCCGGGCGCGCCGGTTTCTTTCGTGCTAGCTAGTTTGCATTGTCAGTCCTAAGGTAACTCCAGTGGACAGTGGACCAGTATCCAGCGGCGTGCAATGAAAAATTTTTAAATAGTTTTCAGACCCCGCCAAAAAAATTTTTTTTTGCACTACCACATTTCTAAATGTATGTTGAACATCCCCAAATTTTATTTTCGATAGGTTCTGAATAACCCTGTATACATTTTTTGAAAATTTTTGTAATGTTTTGCCTCTTTAAAACAAAAATCTCTTCAGTCGAATAAAAATGATGTTCATTTTAATGGATACCGTGTAACCTATACCCCGTATTGGGATATTTTTATATATAAATACTTACTGTATAGAGTAGCGTGTTGAACAACGCAATTGGCAAACATCAGCAACTACACTTTTTGGTTTGGAACTTCACTATTTAAAAAAAAATCGCCGCCTATGCGTTCCACTACACGAAGAGTGAAATTTCCTGAGTGAAATAATTAATTCTATGCTCTTCTGCTCTTTATTAAATGTGTTCTTAGTTATATACACTTCTGGTCAAGTAGTTTTGACCATTCCTTTACTAACTTAAATTTTCGAGAATTATCAGGATAACAGGATTTTCTAGTAAATGAATAACTCAATTAATACTAATGTTTTCCCGGATACCTACAAGGTTTTCTGTTCCAGTTCAAGCTTTTCTGTTACAAAAGTGGAATTATAGAACTCTTTTATTCGTTTTTTTTTTTGAAGACATGAATATTATAAAATGACTGATACATCTGTCAACTAAGTAGCTTCTTAGCTTTTATATCATTCATTGTTATTGTAACAATAGTTCTTATTGCGACTTTCTTCAGCGAAAAAGGATTATGTCTCGCTTCAGTTTTCTTTCACCGATTCCACAAAATCCATTGACTGGCTTAAGACCAGCAACTATTCTCTTCATTATTCGTTATGCCGTTCACAAGAATAATGCAAAAGCATTTTCAGTACTTCCGTATTCAAATTAGTCAGCCTGAATAAATTTCAAGCATCTCACGCAACATGGAAACCAGTAGCATATGTTACATTTAAAAGCAAGTGCCTACTTGATCTTTGTATTTTCCGCTATGCTCTACTTCAACCATATTACTTTTTCCGATATTACATTTGCTTTGAACTTATACGCCTTATGACATTCTACAATTTGTCGAATGTGATATTTTCTTTATATCATATTTTCTGCCGCGCCTTTCATTTTCCTGGAATATTTGATAGTAAATAAATAGGTGCTTTTATTAAAGAAAAAGTCCAGGAAAGAATATATTGTATCGTAGGACTTATACTCAATAAAAGACACTGTACAGATACATCAACTACTCTTTAGCAAGACCAATAGAAGTTTAGAAATACAGGGTGATTCTTAACTTATACGCATAAACTTGGAAAGTTATAGCTGAGAGCAAATAATTACTAATAATGAAAAAAATGTAGTAAAACAGTTTCGGAAATAATTTGAATGAAATGTTTACAAAAATTTATTAGGTGAAATTTTTTGTTTATAAAAACTAATAGGTAAACAAGTCAGGATCATATGTATTGTATTTCTAGCCGTAGTTTGTTATCAGTTGTGGTCGTATTCGAGTTTATTTTTAAGCGATTACATAAAAAGTATGGTGCATAATTTCTCAAACAAAGAACTTATGGACATGATACTGGCATACAAAGCATTTTATGAAATTCATGTTCTTTTATTTTTTTTTTAAATAAATTGACATTTCCGAAACAAAATGTTTTACTACATTTTTATTTATTAGTCATTTGTCCTCAGCTATAATTTCCCAAATTTATGCGTATCGGTTAAGAATCACCCTGTATAATCTATCGACTTTAGTACAGAATATCGTTCTCTAGCAGGATAATAATTGTAAACGAATTCTTTTAATGGAATGTGTACTGAAAATCTATCTTAAATAGATTTAAAAATCTTAACACAGTTTTAGTAACGCAATTTTAGTTTTTTGGAATAATCTCGAAAACGATATTAATTTGGGCAGATTTGAAAACTATTGAAGAGTTGCAAAACTTTCCCGTTTAACCGTCTTTCTATACAAATTGGGACAAACCGTACTGTTAATTATTTATTCATATACGTATATGCTATGTATTTAGCGCATATTTTTTTATATAAGTACACTGCCTTTATATACTTTTCTTTGGAGTTTGTATTTATATTTATTTTTTTGTTACTACGATAAAAACTTTAGGTTTCTGTAGGTTCTGTAAACTGTAAAATATTGTAGCTTCTTGTTGTTACTTAAGATTTCTTAATCTAATAGTAAATTCTTATTTTGCGTAAATTAGGAAAATTGAATAAAGGCTACAATATTTAAAGAAATATTTGTATTAGAAGTGCAATTTATTTTCCATACTAAAATTTCCCAGTTTAGTATATGATAATTCAGTTGGAAGTTAAAAAGCAAATTAAAGGGCAATTTTTTACATAAAATATCTACTTCTTGCCTAATATCTATGTCTAATGTATACTCTTTCAAAGTTTAAATTTTTAGTCAAAACAAATTTACTTCAAACAGATTTGAACGTACGGAAATTAGGTATTTACTGTGCGTTTCACGAAGTTGCATCCCGGATTGGAATGTTAGTAAATATCTCCAACGTATGGAGCGTCGTCATGTTATTAGTTAAATTCAATGCATGGGCACATTTCGGTTACGGACCGCTACAAATTGAGGTGGTGTGATTTAAACGCGCGTGCAAGTCTCGCACAGGATTTGCCAGCGAATCCTGACAATCCGAACATTACAATCCGGGATACAACTTCGTGAAACGCACAGTAGTCATACTGTATTTGAGTTTAACGTGTACTCAAAATAAAAAATAGTAAGTATCAATTAAAGCAATACAGTGTAAATAAAAATCATTTCACACATTGAATAAAAATAATAAAGTTAGCTGCTATGTCACTCATATGAATATGATCTGATTTATTTAATTTCTGTTAATTGTTGTCATGAATTTACATGATACGTACGTTGATGACGAGTAGCCCGCAATCGACAGCGAAAACACAACAGGACAGCACTGCTATATTATGGCATCGTGAATTATATTCATATATCGGCAACAAATATACCGTTTCTGTATAAATAAGTTCTGTGCCGCCGTGCTTAGCTTATGATGTTTTACAAAATTACGGACTGAAAACTAATCACAGTGGCATCTAGAAGCAAACGGTTCATTCAAAATTCTGTTAATAACTATTTTTATCTAACGGAGCATTCTAAACGTTTCTTTTATACGGTATTATTAACTGCCATCTCTCTGAAACCTGTATTTAAATTTCCACACCTCCATTAAGTATGTAAATATCGCGATATGGCCCGACGTAGTCAGACTCAATTCATTTATAATTTGGCTGTCAAGTATCGCGTCAGACTTCAGTACATTAGAGCAGACGAATAATATTATGCTAAATTCGCTTTTTATATCCAATTTTAGATGATTACAGGCACAATAACAGATTTTTCAATGGCAGGTGTGCCTTCAAATTATACTCAGCGTGGTGCTGGTGACCTTTGAGGTTCTGGTGAGGGATGTATATAACAATAGCGTAAATTATAACGATTTTTCTGAGAGAAGAGCACCGCCGATACCCACATTGCAATTATTGTCTCTATAAGTGACGCGAAAAGTTAAAAGTATGAAAGATTTAACGACGATTTAGACAACTTATTAAATTCTGTTGAAAATTCTTCTTAGGTTGTATGTATCATTTATAAAATATTGGCTGATTAATAATATCCACAACTAAGAAAATAATTGGAAAATTAGATATAAAATATATTTTTTAATGCCACATTATATGGGTATTTTCCCGATACCGGGTAGTGAAAAAAGTACTGATATACAGGGTTTTTCACGTAACCCGTTCATTAGAATATTTCAGAGACTACTACGATCTAGATTTTGAAACTTGGGGCACTGGGGTTTTTGAGTATTCTCGTTTCAAAAAAAGTTATGACGTCACTGTAGCACTTACGGTTGTACCCGAAGTTAGTAGTAACTTCGTTATTTTAAATGGAAAGGTATAGATTTTGTTGCATTTTTGAAATCTACGGAATTTTTTAGGATGTTTTTGTTAATATATCCCTATACCAAAAATGAACAGTTCTGGAGATATTTCGATTTTAAAAAAAAATTGACGATACTAAGCCTGTATTGCGAGTGTAATATCCTAACTTCTAAAAAGCTATAACTTTCAAAATTTAAGCAGTAGTAGAGCAGGCAAAGGGCTTTCCAAGAATGTACTGCTTCTGTCGATAGTCCATACGAGATGTTCAAAACTCAAGGGCCAATATTAAAAACTTCAAAAACACAAAAAAGTTGTTTTTTTTCAAATGGAACACCCTGTGTTTTATCTCATCAGTAGATGCAGAATTAAATTCTACATTGATTGGTATACGCATTCCCTATACCTATCTCCAACAGTTTTTGAGTTATATGCAATTATTTATGTGAAAGAAACTTTAGCATCGATAATATATGTATCTCTAAATTTTAAAGAAGGCTGAGATATCAAAAAATTGAACTGTGTTTCCGTAGATTTCAAAAATGCAACAAAATCTATACCTTTCCATTTAAAATAACGAAGTTACTACTAACTTCCGGTACAACCGGAAGTGCTACAGTGACATCATAACTTTTTTTGAAACGAGAATACTTAAAAACCCCAGTGCCCCAAGTTTCAAAATGTAGATCGTAGTAGTATCTGAAACGTTCTAATGAACGGGTTACGTGAAAAACCCTGTATAGCACTTTTCGAGCTGATTTCACACATGAATAAGTAAACATGGGTTTATGAAAAAATAACTCAAGATAATCAAAGATAAACATGAGAATTATTTAGTAAAAATTTAGTATAAATAGGCCGAAAGCCTCTTGAGGCGTTCGGGAAGTCTTCTTCCTAGGAACCAAATCCGCCTCAAAAAAGTGAAAACAAAAATATCGTAAAAATATTGTTTATTATCGACTGGAAACATTTAGAAAAAAGCTAGTTAAGTGTGTAGTTTCTTTTAGATTTTATTATAATTATTTTATTTAGACATAATTCAAAATATGATTTGCAATATCACACGATTCTGTATAAAACTAAAAAACCTCCGATAAAATTTAGTTAATTTATCAAATATTTATTTTATTGTGTGTTATACAGTGGTTTTTTGGGGCAAACTTTAGAAGTTGATTTGATACTACACTTTGAATATTTAATTTGAATACTTCTGGTTTCCTTTTTTTATTATTTTACAGGTGGTGTAATCCCAAAAGAGACTAGAGCGAATCATAAAAATGCACCACAAGTAAGATGCAGACATTAAATTATTCTTTGTGTATCCTTGTTTATCTTGGCGTTTTGAGTAATCCAGTAAGTTATACATTTCTTAAAACAACTCAGAGATTGATGCACTTCATTGAAACAATATAGGTACCTGGTGTTCATAAAAAAAAATATTTTCACAAGATGTACAAGGATAACATTTTTAGAAAATCAGAAAAGGCTATGATACTACTAAAATCGAGGTAGGGGGATCATGATTGAAGTTAACACGCTGTGCTTATGTAAAGAAGAAAAAATAAACATCGTACATAAAACAGATAGAATCTGTCATTTTTCCACTTCTTCCCAAAATTCAAGATTACCTAGAGAAGATAGGCTGAATTCTTCACGTGAAAATATCATATGTTAATATGAATAATGATGTACTCCAGGTACTCTCCACAGAGCACATAATTTTCAATGCAACCAAAAGCGTTAGATATAACTTCTCTTATCTCGTATGCCCAATATCAAAATCATTATTTGTAGGATTATTGGTTCACAATCAGTTAAATATTAATTTGTTAATTTAGTAGTTTTCCGTAAAATATTTTTTTTAATTAGAAAATATTTTTTTGCATCTGCAAAGACAAAATTTTCGATTGTGCAATCGATTAAAAGTATTCTGATTGTTGTTTTGAGTTGCACATATCTATGAAATAAATTTGATAATAAAATTTTAATTCCTTTTTGTTTTTATAATGATTTCAAACTCCGCCAGAAGTTTTTCTTTAGCCATTCTAGTGAAGAATGGTTAAAATTGTTAAATATTCTTAAAATGTTTTATACAATCTCAATATTTTTTAAAATTTCGTTCGCTACTCATACTTTGCGCCTTTCTGAAGGCTATTTCATGTAATTATAACTTCCACTTAAATAAATGTTGATTTAACATAATCTTATATTTTATTATTGGAGACGCTTGCTTTTAAGAATATTACTATTTTCTAGTGATCGATGCATTTGATTTTCAAATATGGACACGTAATTTTGTATTTTAGTAAACACAGTTTAGTAAATTGGCATTGAGAAAATGTTTTCTTTTCTTACGAGGATTATACATACATCAATTGAGGCTACAAAAAAATAAGAACAAACATGAACTGAAAAATTAAGCGTAACATATTGCTGGGAACAGATTTCAGTTGCTGAAATATAAATGACGTCTTTAAATATCCCGAATCTAGATAATGTATTTTGAGATTCTCTTATTAGCAGTTCATTTATTGAACAACAATGTCGAATCTGTCTGTCTCCACGGATGTAGTAATACATGAATACATCATTTTTCCAAGTGTAACGTATCTTTAGTCGGTAAAAGCTACATAGAAAGGTTTGGCTTTATCTTTACCGAATAAAGATACAGACACAAAGACACTCTTGTACATCAAAGATTTTATTTCCTTCACTTTTTTTAACTTTTTCGGCAGTGGTTTATTTTATCTTATTATTCAATTTTTTCACCTCATCATGTACAGCAGTTGTACTTTTGTCTTCTCTTCAGTAATGTTTTGATACCAAAATCACTGAAAATTATCATGTTCTTTAATTATAGACGAATCGCATAATATAATCCTCCTTGTAGGGTGCCTAAATTCAGTTTCAGATAGTTTCTCAAAACTGTTGTGAGATGGCGTCAGGTAGTCACACACAAACTAGAAAAGGGAGAAAATCGCTACCGCGATTTTCGTTCCCATTTCTAGCCCCACCGGGGGTCCAGGCCTGCGGCCTGGGGTCACCCTTCGGGTGACAAAAGCATCTAGAATAATATTATTTTTAAGAAAACACATATTAAAGAAATTCTGTATCTGGAATGATGATGTAATTATACTAAACTATTTTGTAGAATTGTAAGTGTACTCTATTCTTGATGGTAAAACATCATAATTTTTTAAGTGCTGGAAGTAGAATATATTTTTCAGTAAAAATTTTCATCAATTTTATCAATGGGACCAAAAATATATTGCTGTCATAATTGTTGCAGCAAATTAATATTGTAGATATTTTTTACTTTAGTAAGCTAAAATGATGAATATGCCAAAATGAACGATTAATTCCAATACTGACAATGAAACAGAATAACTAAACGCTAATACTAATAAATAATTGGAATTAAAAAATAAAAAAAGTGCCTCCAGCGTGACTCGAACTCGCGAAATCAGCATTATCACGTTTTGAATCCTACGACTTTCCCATTGCGCTACAGCGCGTCAAAAAGTTTACCCTGACACGTCTAAGTATGTAAACTGTACGTGTCAACCTGAAAAAATAAGTTTTACCGATTTTCTAATTGGAAAAGCATTTCGCTTCAATATTTTAGTAATCAGACGTGTTTGGCAGTTGGTACTATCGATTCCGTTAGCAATATTTCTCGTAGGAAAATAACCTATCTGAAGTTTAATTAATTAATTTAACAGTTTTCGTGGGATTCTATCGACTATTTATGGAACTATCTATCGACTATGGGACTATCGATTTCGTTAGCAATATTTCTCGTAGGAAAATAACCTATCTGAAGTTTAATTAATTTGACAGTTTTCGTGGGAGGTGCTTGTCGCGTTAGTGTAATCTCACATCGGCAGATAAAATGAGAAAGAAGTTGAGACGGACGCGACTCGAGATTTTCGAAAATGAAATAGAGGTAGAAGGACTCGACGTACGGTCTCGAAAAAAAATCTCAAAGGATTAGAGAAAGGACGGAACTTTCGCGTGAAGCGGTTCTCGAAGCCGTAAAATTAGAAAAAGGGTCTAGGGAGTCCCGCGAAAAGTCGGGATTTCGGCAGGCGTGACGGGGCCATTAGGCGCGAGGACAAACGCCGGTGCTAGCCGTATCTCTCTCGCCGAAAAGTTTGCAGAGGCTTTTTGAAAAGGCGTTTAAATTGAGAAAACGCCTATGAAACGTGACGAAAATAGCCCTACGCATTGGAGAAATGCCGGGGGACCGGGGACCTCCGGTCGCCCGCGGGGATCCCCGCTCGGAGGAGATAGCTTTGAAACTTTGTGGATTCGGCGACGGAATTTAGAGCGAGACACAATCGACGCGTTTTAATATATATGGATTATACTAAATACTTCCTATTCCTGCTAAGTCACCGCAACGATACTAAATGCTTTCTATTCCTGTTTAAGTCACTGCCACGCCACGGCAGTGTAGTGAGCTAGAGCGTGTTGTGGCAGGATTTCTCGGTCACACTGTCGGTGATCTGGGTTCGATCCCCAGCTCCGGTACTGGCAGTTTCGGTGGGTATGGGGTGTTTGTCAACGTTTTTTCAATGTGTAATCGGCTTCCAAACACCAAGTAGCTTTGGATTCGGGAGTTGGCTAATTTATGTGGTGTTTTTTAAGTATTAGGTTTCTCTGGTCGATATGTACAATTAATAACAACTATACTGTACTAACAAAATCCAATAATATCGAAACCGACTTGCAGTTAGCGATATTTTACGTGAGAGGTCCTTGTAGTTCTTTATAGTGTTGAGCAACCTGAATCTTTGTATTTTAATGCTTTGCTAGACAAAATGTAGAAAAATCTTGCCTTATATATCTGTTCTCATCGTGACATATATGTATAGCCAGCTAAATAGTTTTTATTTACATATGTAAAGGATCTGTAGATGTAGGAGCAGGACACTTTAGTTTGTATATGTTTAAAAAAATGTAATTAAAAGTTCCCTACTCACGTAAAGTTAGCATGGGAGAGTTAAAACCTGAATATTTGAAACTAGACTAAGGATATTCGGAGATGTCTCGGTCGTTTAATCTCAAACTGCAAAACTATCCAGAGACGATATAAATTTGGGTAACATCCACGTATTATATCTGTAACCGTTCTTATTAAATTCAGAACGAGGACCATGCGTTTTCTTTACTATTTTCTTCGTAATTTCTTTATCTTCTCGAGACACAGATGGCGAAAACTAAATCATTCTTTCCGAGTATATTAAAAGAAATCTAAAATTGAACAGTCTACTCTGAGTTAACCCAGGAAAACTTGCAGAACATAAAGAAGTAAAATATTAAACTTCCTACCTCATATCCTTTATGTAGAAATGTTTTTACAGAGTGTGAAAATATAAATTCTCGGCTCCCTGCTGAAGGCAGATTTATTTAGATACACTTCTCTGCATGCTTGATATAAAGTAATTTCGGTTATACTGAACGCTTTGTTTTGCAGAAACAAAATGCACTGTACAGAAGTTTTAAACCAGAAGGGCAGAATTGAAACAGATCTGCGATTCAATTATGGGATTATGTATAAAATCAAGTTTCTTTAAGAAGCTTTTTCTGTTTTATTCTATCCGGTTATCTCATATCAACTCCTTGATATTTTTGAGTTTGGAGTTACATTTTTAATAAAGCAGCCACTGTAAATTAATAAAAAAGAAATAAATAGGTTCTAAAGTAATATGAAGATAAACTCTTTACGTACGAGTACCTGATATTTTATAGTATTCCCAAAAAGTCGAGTATGTGGCTCAAGGTTTAGAATATTGTTCTTTAAACTCAGGGATATTGGGATATGGGTTGACAGCCAATTCCGCGTTCTTCCTGCTAGAAGGCGTGCCGAATTTCTGATCTTCAGTTTAGAAAGCAGTGTCTCTCTTACTCAACCCAGAAATCCTATTATCAGTACCACACACTTCACAGTATGTGTGTGATGAGGTCTGCGAATTTTGAAGAGGAGGTCTATGTAGATATTTCGTCCTTTCTCCTTCTCTTTAAAGTTAATATTGATCTGAGAACTATATGACAAATATTGTCTTGAGCTGGTGGTTGATGAGGAATAGGAAGAGGTACAACCATCACTATGAAGAGAAATACAAGCGTTTGGGTTTTTTTTTTTTCATTTGACTTTTATTCTCTGTACAGTTTTTAGTAATTGTTACATTGTACATATTACTCTGCTAATGTAGACTTCGACAATTGACAATATCTTTTATCAGCATGGCCATCTATCGGTAAAGTAAATTATGCTCATTACTCGTAGGATAGAAGCAGATATGGCCTCTCTGTTATTTATGAAATATTTGTACATATTATTACAGTGAGTTAATATTCTTTTTAAATCAGCCTTATCCTTAGAAATGTGTAAATATACTGAAAACTAAGGTGCTTATTCTACAATATAAATGTAGTTATCTCAATGTTTCCTTTCGTTTAACAACGCTAAAGCATACATAAATAGGTTCAGCTTAGAACGATAGTTTCCAAACAAGATTGCTAGATAGTCGCCGTTTCAATTATATAATTTCCAAGTTTAGCAAGTTCAGGGAAATCTTGGGTAAAGCAATTTTCGATGCCCTAGGAGGCCAGTGTGTTTATATCCAGAGGTATTAGCTTCCAGATAATAGATGTATTACGAGAGAAACGTTTATCAATAATTACTGACTTATTGGACTAAGTATAGCGCTCCTTACTGGAAATGAATGTGAACCAAATGAAAAACGTTCCGCAAATATACATAATTTTCAAATTCTTCTTTCATATTCTATAAAGTTGAGATACTCATATATAATAATAGTACCCCTCATTTTAATCACAAGGATTAGCCCGAATGTCCGAGACTTGTGTGGGAGAGGGGGCGGCATATTATTATTTCGCGGCCTGCATTTGCGCCTCAGGAACGACTTACGTTAGTAGGCCCTAACCACCATTCATTGCTAGAATGAGGGAAACCTGGAAAACCTCATTAGTTAGGGGGACAAGTCAAACATCAACTACTGATCTTAGTCTCTCACATTAACACCAAGTTGACATTCTTCTCATTCTAGGCCATCGTCAGGATGGTTGCCAAACCATCCCTGTGAATGAGCCTTGATCTACGAGTAAACAATTCAATGAAAAATTGTTTGGCGGAATGGGAATTAGAACCCACGTCCTCTGGATTAAGCGATCGAGACGCTAAGCTCTGAGCCACCGGCTCGCTTTCATGTTTGGTTCTATCGTCATCAGCTTTGCCTATTAGTTTGAGGTAGGATCCCAAGTGGCAGTGCTATTCTAACAAGTTTGTTAGTATCCTTAATTTAAATTTCATAAGATCAGTTAGTCCTTTGAAGGATTAACCTCATTTCCCATCTTCCAGGATTTTTTATATATCCTTCCATTTTCCATATTCTTTCATTATGTCAGGTTACCTCATTTTCTTGATTGCCCTTCTTAAGTTATTTACAGGAACGAAAATCTATGTCATGGTTATCTGCATGAAAGATTAAATTCAGATCCCTATAAGTTTGATCAAAGAATCCTACTTACTCCTTCCTCCATAATCGATCAATATTTGTACAAGACGAGCGATTCTTTTTTTAGCTGTGGTTCTCTAGAGGTCCACATGGTTGCTCAGATATACTATGTCAGACAGTATGACTAAAAATAACTGGAAAAAAATCAATTACCAAACAGGTATTCCAAAGACGGACGTCAGCTGCGAAACCATAAATAATTTACTCTAACAGATAAGTATGAATATACAATCTATGTGCCAATAATATTTTTTTCATTTAAATATAAACGTGACTAAGACAGTATGAAAATTTACCAAAGTAAATCACCAAGTAATATACCAATCTATGGCTTGGATTTTTTCAAATATTAAATTCAGATACCCTACAAAGTTTGGCCAAAAAATCCTATACCTACTCTTCCCTCCATAGTCGATCCATTTTTGTGATTCCTTTTCTAGCTGTGGTCCTCTACATGATTCTTTAGATATACTATGTATGACTGAAAGTTACTGAAAAAAAACCAAATACTATACTGGTTTTTCAGAAATAGGCATGAGCAGGGAATACCATAAATTATTTACCCCAAGATACAGACATGAATTAATGAATGAATGTACAATTTATGTGCCAATAGTTATATTTTTTCATTTAAACATAAACGTGACTATGGTAGTATGAAAATTTACCAAAGTAAATCACCAAGTAATTTACCAACGTATGGCTTGGATTTCTACATTAAAGGTTAAATGCAGGTACCCTATAAGTTTGGCCAAAAAATCCTATACCTACTTTCCTCCATAGTCGATCCATTTATACCAGACGAGTGATTCTTTTTCTACCTGTGGTCTTCGTAGAGGTCCACATGATTGTTCAGATAAACTATGTTAGACAGTATGACTGAAGATAACTGAAAAAAAAAAAATCAAATAGTAAACAAGTTTTTCAAAAATGGACATCAGCAGTGAATACCATAAATAATTTACCACAAGATATAGACATGAATGTACAATCCTTGTGTCAATTATATTTTTTCATTTAAACATAAACGTGACTAAGACAGTATGAAAATTAACCAAAGTTCATAAATATTCCGAAAAATATGCCTCATCGTCGTCGTTTATTTTCCGGTATTTCATTTCTCACACCCATCCGCGTTTCAAAAAAGTATTTAAATTAGGTCGTAATGGGGTACCCGCAAATGGAGTTCTGGAAAGTATAGAAGCGTAGAAGCCATGGCTGTGCCAGATTAAATAAAAGATGCTTATTTTCATTTTATATCCCGGTGGCTTTCCAGATATAAAACCGAATCCAATGGCGGTAATCATATCATATTGGGATATTAAAGTCGTTCGATAACTGATTTATGAAGTCGAACTTGCGTCTGTCCTCGCCTTCTAAGACCTTATAGAAATGCACCGATAAATTTACTGCTACAGGCGGCGGAATTGCAGATTTCCCCTTACACTTTTATTGCAAAGCTCGGACAGGGCGTGAAATTGAAAAAGTTTGTTATAAAAATAGTCTACGGGGAACAGATATCTCTTACATGAAACAATTACGGAAGCTGCAAGTCTTCAGTATTGGTAGTGCTGCTGCTCAGGTTCTACGAGGCTCACGAGGATTGTTTACCGACATTGGATGTTGTTTTACTGTGTCATCATCGGGGAGTTGAGATGTTGGGCATAAAAAGTCGTACCATGTTTTGTTACTTCCCAGTCTAGTCAAATTCTATCTGCCAGACAATGTTGCAGTCAATTACAGCTTCTTGAAAATGGAAACTGTAGCTATGCTTGACTACTACTAGAAATAGAGACTAAGGTTCAATCTTGTATGAAGGAAACTACGTTCCAATAATTTGCGATGACATTAAAAGCAGAATGAATTTGTTTAAGATAATTATTTAAAGCCTCACTGTTAGAAGAAGCCATGTTTTCCATTCATACTGAAGATAGTGGGGGTTCACAGAAATGTCATTGAGAAACACGAAAACTCAGTGGCATACTCAACTGCATCATTGTGGCTACTGGCTAAAGTTTACTTAACATTATAAAATGTATTTTTTTTTATTAAAAATAGTTATTGCTATTTGATATTGCTACTTGATATTTTCTGCTATAAAGCGAATGAGGAACATAATTGTTTAAATATTTATTTATAGGTACTTAGCAAAAAATAAACAAATTTTTAAAGAACTTGAACTAAATGAACAAATACAGTGTTATTCATAACTTATCCATAATAAAATTTGGGGATGTTCAACATACATGTAGAAATGTGGTAGTGCAAAAAAAAATTTTTTGGCGGCTTCTGAAAACTATTTAAAAATTTTTCATTGCACGCCGCTGGATACTGGTCCACTGTAATGGAGTGACCTTGGGACTGACAATGCAAACTGGCTAGCACGAAAAAAACTTCGGAAGTTCTGAGAGTATACCGACACCCGGCGCAAAAAAGATTTGCAGCGTTTTTACTTTAAAATAAACTTAAAGATAGATAGATGTGACCAAAGTGACGTGTCTTTAAAATGAATTAAATTTTGTTACACTAATTTTGAAGAATTGCGCTACTTGATTACTAGGTATTAGAAACATAAAATTTATAAAAAATTTGTACATACCTTGTAACAAAAGCTGTTCGAAATAATATTCCTCGACTTGTACACACTTTTGGGTACGCCTTATCCAATTTTGCCGCACTAAACCGAATGTTCCTCCTGGTTGCTGATCTTGTAAACGCAAATTATTAAGTAAATTGGGAATTTTCAGCATTTTGCTGCAACAACCACTCACAAAACCTATCTCGTAATTGATAATCCACTGGTAACAGTACATTAACTCAGCATTACTGTACACATGAGCCATTTTGAAAATTTTACAGTTTAACACTCCTACGATAAATAAAACACCGGCACACAGAGAATACACACATAGACTGATGACTGAATAGACAATAGAGATATTATCCCCACTCCAACTCTATTCGCCCAGGCGTTCTAGGTACAAAAACGTGTTTACTTTTTTTTACCACATTCTTAGGAATGTGGTATATCAGATTGTCGTTGGAGTACAGTTGCCCATCTACGTAGTCCTTTATAATGATATAACTTTAAACATTGTTTACGGGAAATCCTAAGACTTTTATTATAAATTTTTTTGGTGATATCGATTTCTTATTCATGGATGCACATATCCTCAAAGTTTTAGAGATAAGTTCTGAATAACCCTGTATTGTGATTCAAGAGAGTTTTAATTTTCCTCGTTAACTTTATCTTTAATAATGCAAAGAAATAACCTCATTATTTAAAATATTAGGTAGTTTTCTACATAACACATACACGTACAAAACATAAAATCCATTAGGTGTTAGTTGAAATTATTAAATTTATTTGAAATTAGCTAATACTGAAACAATACATTATAAACTATAAATATTTTCAATTCATTAAATTTTGTTTATAGATTTTTCACAAATTAATACAATTATGAATTATTGTTTTTTGTTTGGCAACACACTAATAAATAAATATTTAAACATGCATCCACATGCATGCTTCGTGAGATAAAACTGTGGTGTTTACCAATTGTCGCTGAAAAAATTTAAACATAATATACATATGTTTCAATGTATGAGGTCATTCTTGTATCTCTTGTAGTTTCGTATACCGGGTTTCCCATTTCATTTGACTAATGACAATTAACATGGGCTATTACATTTCATTGAATTTTATATTCCCAGGGCACACTATGAGAAATATTGCTAATGGAATTGATAGTACTGACTGTCAAACACTTCTGATTACCAAAATACTAAGCGAAATGCTTTTTTAATTAAAATATCAATAAAAATTCGTTTTAAGTTAATAGATGTAGTTTACATAAGCGTTTTAAGGAATGTCATGTTATATCATCTGGTGGACTAGTTGATTAAGAGGCAGTGTTTCAAACTGAACCGCAAAATTTTGCAGGTTCAAATCCCGCCAGAGACAATTTTTTTTTATTTTAATTTTTCATTAATTACAAATTACTACTGTTTACTTATTCGAATAAATATGGTTCATTGTCAGTAACTAGTTATTATTTTTGAAAGTCACAATATTATATAAAAAAAAAATAAAACATGTTTTAATTGGTTCCTTTCCTTTATCTTTACCTAAAGCTACTATCTTATAAAATAAGTAATCAACAAGCAATATATTTTGTATTTATTACATGCATTGTGCTTTTACTAATAGTGTACTTATCTCTGCTAATAGTTACTACATATTATACCTCAATCTGGATATTAAGTTAAACAGTTACAGAGGAACAGTTTCCGTGTGTCCGTGTAATGTCGTGAATTAGTAATAGGTTTTTTTAATAAAAGACTATAATTCTAAAATAAACATATTTTATCAACATATTTTAAAAAACTTAACATATTTTAAAAAACTCATAATTTTAGAATTATAGTTTTTCATTAAAAAAAAACCTATTACTAATTCACGACAGTTCCTCTGTAACTTTTTAACTCAATATCCAGATTGAGGTATAATATGTGGTAACTATTAGCAGAGATAAGTACACTATTAGTAAAAGCATAGTCCATGTAATAAATAAAAAATATGTTGCTTGTTGATTACTTATTTTTTAAGATAGTAGCTTTAGTTAAAGATAAAGGAAGCGAATCAATTAAAACGTGTTTTATTTTTATTTTTTTTTTTTTTGATAAGCGAATATTGTGACTTTCAAAAATAATAACTAGGTACTGACAATGAACCATATTTATTCGATTAAGTAAAATTTGTAATTAATGAAAAAGTAAAATAAAAAAAAGTTGTCTCTGGCGGGATTTCAACCTGCAAATTTTTGCGGTTCAGTTTGAAACACTGCCGCTTAACCAACTAGTCCACCAGATGACATAACATAACATTCCTTAAAACGCTTATGTAGACTACATCTATTAACTTATAATGAATTTTTATTGATATTTTAATTAAAAAAGCATTTCGCTTTAGTATTTTGGTAATCAGAAGTGTTTGACAGTCAGTACTATCGATTCCGTTCGCAATATTTTTCATAGTGTGCCCTGGGAATATAAAATTCAATGAAATGTAATAGCCCATGTTAATTGCCGTTAGTCAAATCAAATGGGAAGCGCGGTACCTATGTTGAATTTCCTTTATATTTTTAACTTTTAAATTTTTATGATATGTTAAATCTCTTCTTTTATTACTTTTTATATCTGTTGTGTTTAATTATCAATTTATTTTTATCTCACTTCTTTTTGATAGGTACGTATTTTTTATATCCATTTTATTTAGTACCTACTAACCTTATCCTGTAATTGGGCTTGTGCCCGTTGTGTATTGTAATTAAATAAATAAATAAATGCATCCAGTATTGACTTGATAAAATTTTAAACCATCTATAAAATCTCCCTTCAGCACCACTCCACTCAGTTCCCGGAGAATATAAACTATCCCCATCTCTCTCATTTAAGAGGAACAATAAACCTCTAACTGCACAATTTATGTTGTTCTTTCCACGTTGTTTGTCCGTCCTTATACCGGAGTGTCCACTGATGTCCGTAGCGGCCCAGTATCCAGTCAGGATCAGGATATTGCTCTGTGGGCTGCAACAGATATGTTCTCCAGTTATCAGACACACGTTGCACTCTGCCGTGACAGATACAAACGGGTCTGCTTGTGAGCCCTGCTACGTTTTAATTTATTGTCGAGATTGTGTAATTTATATACATAATAAAAATTATTTTCCACGGTTGGGTGTAATGCTATCTTTGCGTACAAGGAACATTAAGTGCGCTCGCTTTTTCGAGTCGTTTAATGTATGTAAATACAGTAGTAGTCTCGGTCAGCTAATGCTTTGAAATGTCTCAAATGTGACTTGGTTTATGAAAAAAATATTTTGTAAGTTTTTAATCATTTATTCTTGTAGAATTACTATTTTAATATTAATAATAATTTACTGATGTCAATATATTAAATATAATTAAATAGTTTTTTTTACTGACTCGTATAAAATGTGTTTACTATTATTTTATTTAGTGAATTACTGGATCGCAGGTGCGTGAGCCATCTATTATTTTTATATTAGTTTTCACCTGTGTTTACAATAAACTGTTTCATTAACAAGAAACCGTATTCTATAGTCATCTACGAACACTTCCCGTTTAAAATAAAAACTTATCTCGTTTTTTACTAAGTTATTTATTAAGAGTTGAGGTCCTCGACTATCCGAGTTAGCCGCCAGTGGCGGCGATCTTATTTTTCATCATGACTGGGTGTCCGAAATGTAAAATAGATAAGGACGAGGGTGTCGTAGGATGTGAAGGCATTTGTGATAGATGGTTCCACTTCTCTTGTATCGGGCTTACTAAGGTGGAGTTCGACATGTTAAGTAAAAGCAAAAACCTATTTTTTCTATGTGACTCTTGCAAAAGAAAGTGCTCCATTGCTGAAAATATTTCAGTTAAAGAATATTCAGCACATCTTCAATGTGTCAATGAAAGTGTTTCTAAGCTCTGTGTATCCATTGATGATAAACTGAACGCTAAGTTTGCTGAATTCTCGAGCCAGTTTGAACAACTGAAATCTAGCATTTCAACCCAACTATTAAGTGAGCTGCAAAGCACCTTTGAAGATAATTTGAGTAAATTTATTGCACCAAAAATTGATGAGCTCGTTCCGAAAATTGATCAGATATCCCAACATGTAGATTCTAAAGCTAGAGCAAGTTACTCCAGTATAACAAAAAAACAGCCATCTTTTGTCATTAAACCGAAATTGAAGCAGAACATCGCAACAACTAAGTCTGACATGATAAAAACTGTGAATCCTGTAGAGTCCAATTTGAATATATCCAGGGTTAAAGCAGTTCGTGATGGTGGTCTCTTAGTCAGCTGTGAAAATTCTGAGGATTGTAGCAGATTCAAGCAACTTATTAATGACAAATTATGTGATAGTTACACGGTTAAAGAGGTACCCGCTTTGAATCCGCGCTTCAAGATTGTTGGTATGTCTGAAAATCTCAGTAGTGACTCCCTAATTAAATATGTAAAAACTCAAAACAAAAATATTATATTCGAAAATAGTGTCATCAATGTAATATCTTGTTCACCATTAAAAAAGAATAAAAAGGTGTATCAGGCCGTGATTCAAACAGATATTGGTACCTATCATAGAGTTACAGACTGTGGTAAAATTTTTGTTGGGTATGATTATTGTAGCGTGTTTGATGCGATTGAGCTACGCCGGTGTTATAAATGTTGTGGGTACCATCATCTTGCGAAACATTGTTCGTCAAGTAATCCTGTGTGTCCGTTATGTTCCGCAAGTCATAAAATTGAGGATTGTCCAAAGCCAAGTACATTTTGTTGCATCAATTGTATAAATTATAATAAGAACAATAAGGACCCTATTAACACAAATCATGCCGCATGGGATAATAAGTGTCATGTTTATAACATAACGCTAAAAAAATTTAGAGACCATATAATCCATCCCCAATAGCAATCAACACATTTTGATAGCCGGCTATCTCTGAGGGACGGGCTTGTATCAGCTTGTATTCCCACTTTTACATTGTATTACCAAAATATTCGAGGAGCTCGTACTAAGACAGCTAACTTATTTGTTAGTTCCTCGGTGGCACAGTATGAGATTATTGCTCTAACAGAGACATGGCTTAATGATGGTTTCTGCAATGCTGAGTTATTTGATCCTAACTCTTATGACATTTTTCGTTGTGACCGTAATTTTGTAGCAACTAATACCTCTAGAGGAGGTGGTGTCTTATTGGCAGTTAATAAAGAAATTAGTGCTTGTCTCTTTGATTATAAAAAGAATTGTGATATTTTTGATGACTTATTTTGCATTGATATTGTTTCTGTGAAAATTAAGTTAGGCGCTAATATTCTGTATATCTTTGTCATCTACATACCACCTGATTTAAATAATGAGTATTATGAAAAACTATTGTATGCTTTCGAGTCCTTATATGACACTTATAACTCGGATATAGTTATTATTGGTGATTTCAATATTCCTAACTATGTAAGTCAGACTCCGGATGTGATTTGTCCAAAAGTAAATTTACTGAATAATTTTGCAAACTTTTACGATCTACGCCAGTACAGTGCTGTTTTAAACTCTAGTAATAGGATTCTAGATCTTGTTCTTTCCAATATTATGTGTAACGTGTTGCGTAGTTCTGATTTTTTGTTACCCGAGGATCAACACCATCCAGCTCTTACTGTCGATATTTTTTTTACGGAACTATCAAAGAAACCGCAGACTAGCTTTGGCGTAGATCTTAACCTTAATTTTAAAAAGGCCAACTTTCCAGCCCTGTATCATGCACTTACTACTGTTGATTGGACACCTTTTAAGGAGTTTACAGATGTTAATGAGTTTGTTACTCAGTTTTATGAGACGTTGCAATTGATTTTCATGAAGCACGTCCCACTGAAAATATTTTCAAACAGTCACTATCCTCCTTGGTTTAATAAGGCTTTAATTGATTGTGTCAGACAAAAGAATAAAGTCTGGCGTAAGTATAAGGTCTCCAAAAATGTAAATGATCACATTGAATTTAAACGTTTACGATCTCAAGTAAAAAACAAAGCAAATATAGCTTATAAGCAATACATTGCTTTTTCTGAAAGTCAGTTGCAGTGTAATCCAAAAAAATTCTGGTCGTTTGTTAATGCCAAAAAGGGTAGCTCATCCACTCCAAATAAAATGTCCTATAACAATCAATTTGTTGATGATCCTAAATTAATTGCAGACAATTTTGCTGATTGTTTTGCTAGCGCGTTTATCCAGTCCAGTGCCTTCAGTAATTCGAGTATTTCTCATGATGATATCAATACTCTTTCTCTTAACTTTATTTCTCGTGATGAAGTTATTCAATCAATTAAGCAGTTAAAACCTAAAATGACCATGGGTCCTGATCTCATACCTGCCTTCCTTATTCGAGACTGCGTTTCTGTATTCTGTGAACCGCTGCATATTTTATTTAATTTAATTTTGTCAACTTGTACTTTTCCAAGTTACTGGAAAGTGTCTAGAGTATGTCCAGTCTATAAGAAGGATGACAGGAATGAAATTGGAAACTATAGACCGATTCCTATTCTGTGCAATTTCAGTAAAATTTTCGAAATTGCTCTACAACGCATTCTGTCGTTTCACGTAAAAAATATTATACTGCCCGAACAACATGGTGTCATAGAAGGTCGATCAACGGTCACCAATTTAGCATGCATTACTCAGTATATAAGTGAAGTTATCGATCAGGGTGGTCAAGTTGATGTCATTTATACTGATTTTTCTAAGGCCTTTGACAGGCTGGACCACGGACTACTCTTATCCAAACTTAACTCCGTTGGCTTCTCCCAGGAGTTATTACACCTAATGAATTCATATCTTCGCGACCGAACTCAGTTTGTCCAAATATCCGGTGTCAAGTCTGTCAAATTTGCCCAAACGTCTGGAGTGCCGCCGCAGGGTTCCATTCTTGGACCATTATTATTCACAATCTTTATTAATGACATCACGGGCAACCTGAGTGTACGATATTTACTGTATGCTGATGATATGAAAATTTTTTGCTCTATTGACAATGAGTTAGATGCATTAAATCTTCAAAATAACTTAGATTTATTAAATTGGTGGTGCACCTTAAATAAACTGCCCTTAAATGCTGCCAAATGTAATGCAATGACTTTTAGCCGACGTTGTCACCTCTTACTTAGCCAATACAGGCTGGATGGGTGTGTGCTTGTGAGACCTGATTGTATTAAAGATCTGGGAGTTATTTTTGATCCTAAACTTTCTTTCACTATACATATTGAACGCATGGTGGCTAGTGCATATAAGAGCTTGGGCTTTGTTGTACGTAACATGAGAGATTTTCGAAATCCCGGCACACTTTGTACGCTCTTTACCACTTTTGTTCGTTCTAAGGTGGAATATGCTTCCTTGGTTTGGAGTCCCATTTATAATAATCATGTATTATATATTGAGAAAGTACAACGTAGGTTTTTCAAATCCGCTGCATTTGTGCTAGATGGTTACTATCCAATAAGAGGCTTTCCTCAGCAAAGTTTCTATGACCGCTTTAACATCAATAGCTTACAAAAAAGACGTCAGTTGAACTCTGTCATTTTTCTCTATAAAATTCTTAATAATAAAATAAATTGTCAGAATATATTGGAAATGATCGATTATCACGTACCTCTACGGAATACTCGAAATCAGCACCTTCTCTCAATTAAAAATTACCGCACAAATATATACAAAAGCTCACCCATCTATCAAATGATTACTAACTATCATGAAATTGAGTCACGGGTTGATATACTTTTTTCCAGTATCAACCAGATTAAAATGTGTTACTCTACTTCACTTTAAGCTTTTTTTGTGTGTGTACATTTGTTGGTCTATATAGAATTAAGGATGTTGTGACCGTGCTTTTATAAATGTATTATAATGTATGTATAGTATATTATTTTTCTTTGTTAGTTATTACGAATATTTCTGTATTTTATGTTTTTCTGTTTTATGTGTGATTTGATTTTTGTTTTTCTTACACTTGCATGTGTACTGTTATTTTTCTGTTGTAGCCTTATCCTGTTACTGGGCATATTGCCCGTTGGATATTGTAGTAAATAAAATAAAATAAAAAAATAAAATAAAATATTTTATAAAAACAATGTTTACACAGGTCACAGGAAATATTGTAAAATAGCATAAATGATAAGGTAAAAAAATAATACACATACAAAACATTAGAAAAGGTATATTACAAGCACTGAATACCTGAAAAATAATTTTTAAAATATCAACAAATGTATAAAAAATTTCATCTAAGCATATGGTTTTTTCTCGTTATAAAGTGAGTAATGCGTACATACTGTCTGCAACTTATTTTTTGTGCAGCTGCACTCTTCATTATAGGTTCTTTTGGGATTACACAATATGTAAAGTAATTCAAACTAAAGATTGAAAGTGACTTATCAAGGAAAAATCCTAAAGTTTTCCCCAAAAAACCACTGTATAATATCATAGACAAACCGCAATAAAATTAAATATAACGGAAAATTAACTAAATTAATTAAGAACGACATATGCAAAAAACAGTATCTCACTCGGAGCCCGGTCACAGCTCTTTATGTGTTTCGCCCAATTTACACAGCCTTGGCAAAGGCCTCGTCTGTGTAAGTTTCTGGGCTCAACAAATAATGTTCGCCTTTTACTCCTAGTAAATATAATATACTATTTCTCCAGCGGATTTAAAAGTGTTGCCTAGCAACCCATTCATTTTCATCCTAGTAATGAAAACTATAACTTTAATGGCAGATATGGGTATCAAAACAAACGTCTTGGAAAAAACATGTTTTATAAGACTTCAACAGAAATATATTTTTGGATAATTAAGTAAATAGATCAATTTTTTGGTATCCAGCCTTCTTTAAAATTTAGAGATACATATTATCGATGCTAAAGTTTCTTTCACATAAATAATTGCATATAACTCAAAAACTGTTGGAGATAGATATAGGGAATGCGTATACCAATCGATGTAGAATTTAATTCTGCATCTACTGATGAACAACACACATCTATTCTGCATCTACTGATGAAACACAGGGTGTTCCATTTGAAAAAAACTACTTTTTTGTGTTTGAAGTTTTTAACATTGGCCCTTGAGTTTTGAACATCCCGTATGGACCATCCACAGAAGCAGTACATTCTTGGAAAGCCCTTTGCCTGCTCTACTACTGCTTAAATTTTGAAAGTTATAGCTTTTTAGAAGTTCTAGATTTTACACTCACAATACAGGCTTAGTATCGTCAATTTTTTTTTAAAATCGAAATATCTCCAGAACTGTT
Organism: Pogonocherus hispidulus; assembly: GCA_963924545.1. Taxonomy (NCBI): domain Eukaryota; kingdom Metazoa; phylum Arthropoda; class Insecta; order Coleoptera; family Cerambycidae; genus Pogonocherus; species Pogonocherus hispidulus. Next base: position 84,902,898 of record OZ004693.1, read on the forward strand.
CATTTTTTGGTATAGGGATATATTAACAAAAACATCCTAAAAAATTCCGTAGATTTCAAAAATGCAACAAAATCTATACCTTTCCATTTAAAATAACGAAGTTACTACTAACTTCCGGTACAACCGGAAGTGCTACAGTGACGTCATAACTTTTTTTGAAACGAGAATACTCAAAAACCCCAGTGCCCCAAGTTTTAAAATCTAGATCGTAGTAGTCTCTGAAATATTCTAATGAACGGGTTACGGGAAGAACCCTGTATACGGAGAAAGAATATAAATGATGGAATTATGATGTTGGTTGATGTAGAGAACGCGTCTGTCCATTATTCAGTTACTATAGAATATACATTTTTTTTCTTTATATACCACTCAGAGCTATCTTTTAAAATTATTTTGGAACAAACAGGGTGATCCAGTGCAGAGGAGTGATCCAAACATATATTTTTTAATGCAACACCCTGTATTTTTCATTCGCATGTGATTCGCCTTTTCTTTACCTGCAAAATGGTATTTTGTTTTTTAAATTCCGATACGATGTTGCCAAGTTATCCTCAAAAACGTATTTTACAGGGCGCAGTAGAAAAATCCGCGAGAAGTAATCTTTAGTGATTAAGGAAAGATATTATGCGGACACATAGTTTATAAGTTTTGATACAGCCTTCTAGTTATTCTAAATGTCATACTGATGAAATTTTTCATTTATACAACCACAGTGCAACTTGATACCAGAGAAGGCTGTGATACAACAGTAGTCCGAAACTTCTTTCAGGAATAAAAGAACGTTCTTTTTTTTTATATTATACGAGGTTATCAGAAATTATTTTGGCCGCAGGTGGTCATGGATTTTGTAATAATTGTCTCATCTAGTACTTCAATATGTTTTTACTGGAAAAATTTGTCAAGCAGGGTGATGCTTTCTTGCAATTATAAGTTTTAACATTTTTTTATTTTATTTTCACGATAGAACATGAAATTTACATGATTGAACTAGAACTTATCCTCGAACTAGAATTTTAGTAAATTCAAGTTGGGAATACGTTGGCAGTGCTGCCAACCCAAAAATTGCAAATGCCTCTAAATTGGTAATTTTTTGTGTTCTCCCGTTTGTTTTCTCTCACTTAAGCCACTCATTTAAAAACACAAAAAAAAAACTAAACCTAAGCATGAAACTAAGCTTGTTGTTTTTATAACTAACTTTTTGATTGTGATCCATCTTACGCAACATAACATACAATACATAAAATCTTATTATATTGTTAATTGTTTTAAATTGATAACGGATAAATGCAAAAAAAAACGAAATATAATATGCAAAAATAGATAATAAATAATTTAAAAAAACTATAACTTAGTAGTGGTTTAAGCAAGATTTTCTCTCAGTGTATAAATAAAAATACCAAACTTCAGCATCTACTTATGAACCTCAACTTGTCGACAAAGAAAATGTCTGTGAAACTGTTATATAGGTATTTCGGGTTCAAAATTGTGTAAAAAAACATTCCTTGTTATAACTAAATAATACAGTTTATATAGTTTTTTTCTTTTTCAATATTTCTTCTTTCTTTATAAATTGTTATAGATTATAATAGTTCTGTTTATTCCTTAAATTTAAACATATTTATGTCACCAACATAATTCCTACACCACTAATACTTTTTTAAACTACCACTCCGAACTATAACACCATATAAACTTCCTCAAAAGAAATTTATTACCTCCGCATTATACCTCCAAAGTTCGGTAAAATTTTTGGTGTCCCTAAAATTATGATGACAGTTAAGTGTGAGAATACAACAAGAAGCTTGACAAATACAACTACGATTGCTTGGTAGTGTAGAGATTTGTTGTTTAGGAGCTGGGATATTCACTGTGCTTCCTGGCGCACAGTCGTCCTTCCGGTCGCATTGTCCTGGATTTATGTCCTGGCCGCGTACATTGTCCTGCTATCCTGTCTGTCTGGTGCACACATAATGGCCGCAATGCAGCTTCACAACTAGTTCCGTCCTAACCTGAGCTAACCTTTGCGTGTATTTTGAGGAAAAGTGGCCAACCAACTTGTTTACATGCACTCTATTTCTTTCTACCTTGAAATCAGTCGCTGTTTATTCTGAAGTGGTGTCACTGGTTTTATTATATAGGATTAGACAAAAGTGCTCGATTACAGCCGAACAGAACGTGACATTTTATCGCGACGTGATATTTTAAGTAGTTCGGAGTTCAAAGAGTTTGTATGGATGCTGTCATGTAATTTTGTCATAATAACATAAAATCAAAATAAAAATCCAAATTTTATAAGCCTGTTATTTGCAATTTTCTTATTGAATATTAAAAATAGACTAGCCTGTTGTATACTATCACATTATTTCTTTTAATTATTTTTCCCTTAAAATAAAATATCACTTCTTCATTTTTGTTGCTATGGTTCTTAATAACATTCAAATTTATTCCAATTCAGATGTTTACTTGCAAAAGTATCAAACTAGTTATTACTTGGCATTGTCAGTTTTTTGATAATTTTGTTGTTTTCTGCTTCTAAAAATGTGTTTTTAAAATGACGGAAAACTACATGAAAGGGAACGAATAACTTTACTCATGGTCTTTACTCGTCTGACAGGCGTCGATCCTTCCTGACAGACGTCGGGAAGCAAGTGATCTTTTCAACTATACCTTTCCTGATTTCCAAATCTATGGCATACTGGATTTTTAACAATTTCGAGTTTATAAGAATTTAACATAAAGTGTACGTCCAAATGCAGCTGCGACAAATGCCGGCCGATCTTTAAAATGTACCTACTTCTGGCGATTGAAGATTAGCCTAAAATGTTAATTTTGAGACATGCATCAGAAATTGCTTATACTGAGAGATCTGTTCGAAGAATATTAAAGAAAAATAAAACGCATCCTTAAGCGGCCTGAAGACGGTCAATAATATTGTCAATGGTACTCATTGAAGCATCTAATTGATCATGTAGGAAGCGATTGATGCCGTTGTCAATCGATGGATGGAGATTGATAGGCAATTTGATTGAAGTACATTGACGGGGACCATGAAATTGACAGAAATTGACCATTATAATAGTTCAGAAACAATCAGTAAACGACTCGACTCGCAAGAAATTCACTGAGCAACTGATGAAGTATTGACGTGTTCATTGGATCTCCATCAATCGCAATTGCAATTGAAATCATCAATTTTTTTGGCAATATTATTGACCGTCTCCGGGCCACTTTACAAAGTTAATCTTCCTCAGGAAGTTTTGGAAGATGACTTCGATTGTCGAATGAAGTTTTTTGAGTATGGTGAATCGCTTCGAAGAGATACCTAATTTTGTCGCATGCTGTTTTCTGATAAGGCCAACATTTTGTCGACCGTCACTACTAGGCTGATGAAAATCCACATTACATTGGATGGATTGGATTGGATGACTTCCACACACAACATCCACAAGTGCTAAATATTTAACGGGTATAATTGGAACACATGTAATAGGACCCTTTTCTAAATGGGTCTTTGATTACAGGTATCTCTTTAAATTTATTACACAGTGCAGACCTACCTGGATTATTACCTCGATTACCTATACATATACCCGACTACGACCTACCTTCAATTATTTTCAAACAAGAAATATCCTCAGTTCATGGAAAATTATGCGTACTTCCAACAGGATGGAACAGGAAGAGTTGGATAGGTAGAAGAGGTCATACCGAATAGCCAGCCATTGATTTTTATTTCTGGGGTCATTTGAAGTCTGTGGTGTATCGCACAAATCCTATTACGCTCCTTAGACTTGAAGATGGAATTCGAGCTGTTGCAGCTAATACTACACCCAACCCAACCTTGAAAATTTTCAATGGCAGGTTATGGAGGTACTAGAGGGCATTGTCTGGCAGTGGACGAGTTTCATTTTGAATATTTATCTAAAAATTCAATTCAACTTTAATTTAAAAATTTAAAATACTGTCATTAAAAATGTAGGTATATTCGATTTTTATTTTGAAGTTACGTTATTACGACAAAATTACATGACAGAATCTATTCAAATTTTATTTACTTGTACTCAGAGCTAAATATCAAAATATGAACAATATGTAGTCTTTTATAAAAAAAATCTCCGGTCGCAATAAGGTCATAGACCTAAAATCATTTCAGAAAGTTTTAAAAATTTCGTTAATTCCAGTGCTGAAAAATTGAATTTGATACGACTTTTCGTTCAGCTGTAATCGAACCGTTCAGGGTTCGCCATATCAATCCATTTCATTAGGATAAATAGATAACGTGAAATAGTTTTTAGTTGCAAAAAATAGTTTTTGTTATAACAGTATTAATATTTTAATCAGTTAAATTTAATAATTATGATATTTGACAGGTTTACAACTGTTACATGCAGTTTCATACTAGGTCAACAGCCAAAACTAATATTGATATTTTCATAAAAAGGTATTTAATTTCAGTATTTTAGTTTTGAGTTCTACTATATTTATATTCCCCACATATAGTGGGAGTGGGAAGATAATATCCAATGAAATTTAAAAGCTCGTATTGGATATATTATACCTACCTATTATTTACAAATTTATTTCACAATCATTAAATAAAATTTAAAACTAATAAAACCAATTCATACAAATAAATTCATTTAAATGCACACTCATTGAAACATTTTACCCATAAGTTAAAATAGATTTCATATAGAAGGCGGGACGAGATAAATTCGAGGCCAGACGAGATGATTTCTCTCTAGTAAACGTCCACCAAACTCAGTGTCAGCGTATTTGTAATAGAACACTCTAATCCAAATCTTCAAGAATATACAGTCAATTCTTTTTTTATACATAGAAAATACCCCTTGAAAGGTATTTTGCTGTTGTCACAATCTGATCAAAGGGAGATCAATGAGTAATTTGCTTCTATCCTAATTTAACTAAAGCTGAAAATCTTATGGGACCAACAGAATGCTTTAAAAAAATTAAAGCTAACTTGATTAGGTCTTGAAATGTGTGGAAAACCGAAATTTAGGAAATTCGTTTTCCATTTTTGCAGCTTTATTTGAAGAGTTGTTGAAAAATGGCCCACGTTTGCTGTGCTGTTTCGAATTTTCTTACCTGCTCTCCGAGGTATCTTCTATCTAATGGATTTTCTGAATTTCTCTCATTAAATAGACAAGCATTTTCATGGGCACTATTTTGTGACTGGTAAAAAATTCTAATAGCAAAAACACGTGCGTTTTGAATTGAAAATCACGAAAAATAGATAATTAAATAAATATAATAATTAATAAATGGTAACAAATAAAACCTAACGAATAAACGATAGACCGATAACGCAAACTATAGTAAACAATAAGAAATTATTAAATAAATGATAAATAAACTAAAAAACCGAACGGAAACTAATTTAAGTGTCAAACTAGTTACTTCTCGTTGGCAGTTTGTAAATTAAATAAACAATTGTACTTATGTTTAGAATAGGAATAATTTACTTTTTACTTACTAAATACGACTACGTAGGGAATTGATACACCTATTTTAAAATCATTGAAAGGCAACAAGTTCCCCCGATTTAACACTCATCGATATATATATTTTTTTGAGAATGCAAACCTCTTAGATTACATTACATTAACATTCTTCGGTTAAAATATTTTAATATTTAGAGTGAACGATGGTCTTTTCACTCGAAGAATGAGCCAAAGAAACGGTTTAACTCAAAAACGGATGACTCGATTTTAATTTTTCAACAACTGGTCTGAAGAGAATTGAAATACATTTCAAACAATGTACCTACTATGCTTAAGAAAAGGTGCCGACAGCGACTAAGGCGCCATCTATCAGTTGTCAAAATTCTATCGGTTGAAATCTTGTTTCATCTCGATATCTCATCTCGTTCAAAGATTAAGATGGAGGGTGTCACTTTAGGGATGGATTCTATAAGATATTATACACAATAAAAAATGACTTTTATAATCATGTTATAGCACTTTGCATTTTTAAGTACTATTAAAATTTTGTTAAATAAATACGAGAGAAACACATAATTCTGAAATTGCATAAGAGGTAAATATTCTGATACCTTTAATCTGCTGAAAAATGTAGTGTCTGAACCGGATTTAAAGAGGTTGAGACTACATGAAGTATTCAGAAACAAAATACGAAGAGTAGGACGCAAACGTAAACATGAGGCAATAACAAGTGACTTTTATTTGAAGCTTGTAATGTAAAGAAGATCAGGAGAGAGCGCGGAATACTAATTTATCTACAGATCGATAGCGGAGCCTTGTTGAATGTATCTTTTCCTCCTGGTGTTTTTACAAATATAACTTGGAAGGATGTTAAAGGCTGATTTTATTTTCTCGCCTACCTGGAACGCATTCGTTCTGTGTGGGCGCCATTGATGTAGGGCTGCCACTCTGAGGCCAGGAAATAATAGAAAATTACTACCTACACCAGACCATTGTTTGACTCTTTTCAATAAATTTATTATTGTGATTAGGTATATTTCAATCAGGTTCATGACCTCTCATTTTACAAAAGATATATTATGTTGGTTATGTTAGTAAACATTTTAGGGGATATATGCAGCAATTCTCCAATGAGTGGTTCCTGGACCAGTCCTGTTAATCTTGGGCATCAGTAATACATCCATCCATATATATTAAAACGCGTCGATTCTGTCTCGCTCTAAATTTCGTCGTCTAATCGACAAAGCTTCAAAGCTATCTCCTCCCAGGGGCGATCGCGAAACGATCTCCGCGGGTCACCGGAGGTCGCCCCCGGCCTTTCTCCAATGCGTAGGGGTATATTCGTCCCATTTCCTACGCGTTTTCTCAATTTAAACGCCTTTTCAAAAAACCTCTGCAAAATTTTCGTCGATTCGTTTCGCCGTTCGGCGAGAGAGATGCGGCTAGCACCTGCATTTGTCCTCGCGCCTAATGGTCCCGTCACGCCTGTCGAAATCCCGATTTTCGCGGGACTCTCTAGACCCTTTTTCTAATTTTACGGCTTCGAGAACTGCTTTATGTGAACGTTCCGTCCTATCTCTAATCCTTTGAGATTTTTTTTCGAGACCGTACGTCGAGTCCTTCTACGTCTATTTGGTGTTCGAAAATCTCGAGTCGCGTCCGTCTCAACTTCTTTGTCATTTTATCTGGCGGTGTGAGATTGCACTAACGAGACAAGCACCTCCCATGAAAACTGTCAAATTAATTAAACTTCAGATAGGTTATTTTCCTACGAGAAATATTGCTAATGGAATGAATAGTACTGACTGCCAAACACTTGTGATCACCAAAATACTGAAGCGAAATGCTTTTCCAATTAGAAAATCGGTAAAAATGATTTATTCACGTTGATACGTACAGTTTACATACTTAAACGTGTCAGGGTAATAATGTGACAACAGGCGCCGTAGCACAATGAGAAAGTCATAGAATTCAAAACCTGATAATGCTAAAATATCGCGAGTTCGAGTCACGCTGGAGACAGCGTTTTTTTTTTACTTTTTAATTCCAATTATTTATTAGTATTAGTGTTTAGTTACTGTGTTTCATTATCCGTAGCTTTTATTCTTTCTGCACGTAAAGTTTGGAATTAATTCGTCCATTTTGGTAGTCTGTTAAATTAATTCATCAGTTTAGCTTACAAAAGTAAATATCGCAATATTTTTGGTCCCATTGATAAAATTGATAATAATGTTTATTGAAAAATAAATTCTACTTACAGCACTTAAAAAATTATGATGATGTTGTACCATCAAGAATAGAGTACCTACCCTTACAATTCATCAAAATATGAAGAAAAATCGTTTAGTATAATTACATCATCATTCCAGGTATAAAATTTCTTTAATATATATTTTTCTTAAAAATAGTATTATTCTAGATGCTTTTGTCACCCGAAGTGTGACCCCGGGCCGTAGGCCTGGACCCCCGGTAGGGCTAGAAATGGGAACGAAAATCGCGATAGCGATTTTCTCCCATTTCTAGTTTAGTATTATTCCCTGTTCGTTAAAATAATATAAAATGTAATAAATAAAAATGTAATAATAAAATGGAAACATTTGGGAAAATTCTGCATCCGAATCATTAAGAAAAAACGTATTTAAGTGTTTTTTTTATTGAATAGGCACATTTGTTACCTAGAATGTAATTAGGTATTTATAATTTATTGTTATTTTGTTAATGGTTCTTTATTTTCGTTAATGAATTGTTATTCATTGTTAATGATTTGTTACTTTTCGTTATCCTTTTTTTATTACATACAGACAGTCGAAGATGAGTTTGATGATATGTTTCCACGTTTACGTTGATGATGGTTCTGAAGAGACGAAACTTTACTTAAAAAAACTGTTTACGCCATTCGATAAATCGTAAAAAGTTAATATGAAACAGTGTCCTATTTATTTCAATAGCTCTTCAAACATTCTGAAATTTAAAAAAACAAATTTCCAAAATTTCGATTTTTTTTTTCAAATATTACAAAAACTAATCATGCTATCCTTGATTTTTTTTTTTGAAACAGTACTGGTCACCAAATTACGCAACTTTGCCCCAATTCAAGGCAAAGTTTTCCAAGATACCAATGTTATCGCATTCAATTTGAATCATACTGTATATATTTTATTTCCATTTTGTGGCAGATAATTTCTTGAGACAGAATCGATCAAATAGACGACTTCAAACGATCATAAAGACGTTAATAAATATTTTGTAAATAACCAGAAATAACAAAATATGCTCCTAGTCTGCAGCTTCCTCGAAAATTTAATATCCAGCCGTCTCTGGGCGACGGTTGTTTTAAAATTCACACCTGCGTTGCGCAAATGAATTTTTGTAAGTGTGTCGTGAATCGCTTATTCAAAACACGGTTGAAATCCCAGCATGGTAATCTGTACTGCAAGGACGAGTGTGTAGCCCTCTCTCAAGGGTGCGCCTTATTTTATCGTGTGCCTTTTTAGCATTCCTTTTCCTCACTTAGCTTAATTAGATTGTCGTAATCTTGCCAGGTGAAATATCGCATCGTTTATGAAAAATGCCCGTTATATTTTAGTTGAGGCCATAAACCCTTCATCCTTCAAGTGTAAGAATTAAATATTAATTTTAATTAAGGTACGTGTGTACGGCAACGCGAAATAGGGATGAAAATATTAAGATCTCTTAGTCAAATTCAGTCCTCAAGTCGACCATTAAATCAATGTATGCATGTAAAGAAAAATTTAATTTGTAGCAAGTGAAACTTCACTTGTGCCTATAATTTGCATAGTGTGTGGGCGGGTAAACAAACTAAGTAATTATGACAAGTGCATTGGGTTAGGCCACCTTGGATAAATAAACAAGTAAATTGAGTCTCAAGTGTATTTTTCGGCTAAGTATTTCTGCTCGTGTACACTTGCAGGAATTTCATTTAATTCATTTCGAAATAATAAAACTCTGTCAATATATTTATTTTTTGGCGTTGAGCAAGAAAATAATAATTGACTAATGCTAATGTAAATAAATTAAATTTAAGTTTAACAATTCATTTAATTTATTTTGGATATGTCTTAAGATCACATTATTACCGCCAATGCCGCGTGTCATTTTGTGGCAAAAAAACATTGTTCTTAAAAACAAAGCGCTGAAATTATTATTAGTCTTGGCGTTCTTAATAAAACACATACCAGAATATGCTGGTAATTTTTGTTCATGGTAAGTTGTCGAATAATACCGGTTCATTCGATACCATATTTTAAAGAATTTTAAGAAGTTATTTAGGGATATCTTGTGTTTAGTGAGTTACTGTAAAAGACAGGGCTTAACTATTTTTAAGGACAGTAAAAACTTATTGGAAACTGGCCTAATTGTTCTTTGTCATTTGTAAAGCTAATAACGGGACACACTGATTGTTTGATATAAAACTACTAAATTTCTGATTAGATTTGTAATAACTTTAATTTGTCCCATTGTTTTATCAACAGGATATTTAAAATTAATATTATCTTTTACGTTAAACAACACTCCATCATTTTGATTATATTGTCACTCAGTGTATACATATTTATAATCGTTTAATTTACACATCTCGACATCATCAATTTCCAAGGATTAAAGTAAGTTCTTTTTATCGCACTATGTGTGTAAGAGTAACGCATCTCAAAAAATTGGCTAATCGAGTTAATAATAATAATGGGGATCAGTAAAGAAAGGTGTACATTTAAACGTGACAAAGTATCCCATCTCAAAAGTAACATAAAATAATTATTAAGGTACATAAGTTACTATAGCACTAAGAAAATTATTTTTTTAATAATAATATATAATAAAATAATAAATAAAACTTTCTGGATTTAAGTTGCTATAGTTTTACACTCATAGTGCGTTATGTTTCAGATTTCACCCGGAGCAAGCCTTACGAAGCGACTAAATAACACCCCCAGACCTCCCCTTACCTTGCACAAAGCTAAAGGACCAGTTGGCTCCTTTAGAGGTGCATCCCCGGCTACACAGCCACTCCTGACCTACCCCCAAACCACCACCCAGGACGGGACCGGCACTGGTCGCCCCCGCCCGAGACAGACTACCACCGATGGGTTAGACATGCAGGCGAAGAAAGAAGAGAAGACAGAAGATCTTACCCAGCCTGCAGGTTAGAGCCAGGATAAGAGGAGACCCCACGAATAGCCCACACCTATCACTTTTTGTGATCGGGGTTGGTGAAGGATGGGGTCCACCTCTATGAGGCAGTCTAAGTGTACAGCGATGGGGAGGGTAAAGAGAGATAATCCCGCTCGGTCCCAAACTATCCTAGGTCATGACCACGGTCAACGGATATTGGCGACATCATCAAGTTTTTGTGTTTCTGTGAGTACGATACAATAAAATTCTGCAGTGTATCTACTAAAAAGATTTTCAATTCTTAAAAATGTTTTTCTACGCTTCTAATATTAAAATGTATTATCTTAAAATTTTCTAAAGTTAAATTTATATCGATTACTTGATATAGTTCATTCACACTAGTTACTACCTCAGTATTATTTTTTCTGTTTTGTAATCGCTTATAAATGGATACATATTTAAACTGGTGAAGCTCTAATATACAGCCAATGTACAACAATGTACCGGGTGGCCAAATTTGCTTGCTATTATAGGACAACTCGAGAACTAAGAGAGATACAAGAAAATTAACCCCCCTTTCTCGAGCTCTTTTTCTGAGACAAACTTAATGCCCAAATGCAAAATGGCCCATCTTCTTTTGTTTTTGAGATATTAGCGAATAGTCGATTTTTCAAATTTTCGATGCCTGCGCATATCTCGGTTATTTTAGATATTTGAAAAAAACAACTTGTATGTTCTTCAGACACTTTTTTAAAAGGAATGCAGTGGCGTAGGCAATATTTTAATAAGTTGATAACATTTCGAGTTATGACATAAACTTGTATTTTTTTAAATGAAAATCGTAGTCGGCTATGATTTAGTTAGAAAGATATTTTTTTTATCTTTTCAGCGATATATAATATGTGTGATTAATTTATTCGACTTCACTATTTTTTATAGAATCTTTGACTTTTTAAGGTTATTAATAGCTCCCATTTCATTTTCGCGTAGTATAGACCTATATCTTTTGTTTGAAATTTAAGTTATTGACAGTTCTAACTGCATTTATCACTTTGTGTCTGTAATTTATACCGCTTATAATAATTGATCTGCGAATAGTTGTTTCCTACAAATTTTAGAATACTTATACTTATACTTAAATTTCAAGAATGGCATTTCAAAATTATGAAAAATTCGACATCCTGGAATATTATATAAGAAATAATTATTACTGTGAAGTTACGCCCACTATGCCAAAACAAAATGGCAGCTATTAATAACCTTAAAAATTCTAAGATTCCTTAAAAAATAGTCAAGCCGAATAAAATAACCACACATATTATATATCGCTGAAAATAGAAAAAAATTATCTTTCTAGCTAAATCATAGCCGACTACGATTTTCATTTAAAAAAATACAAGTTTATGTCATAACTCGAAATTTTATCAACTTATTAAAATATTGTATACGCCATTGCATTCCTTTTAAAAAAGTGTCTGAAGAACATATAAGTTGTTTTTTTCAAATATCTAAAATAACCGAGATATGCGCAGGCATCGAAAATTTGAAAAATCGAATATTCGCTAATATCTCAAAAACAAAAGAAGATGGGCCATTTTGCATTTCGGCATTAAGTTTGTCTCAGAAAAAGAGCTCGAGAAAGGGGGGTTAATTTTTTTGTATTTCTCTTAGTTCTCGAGTTGTCCTATAATACAAAGCAAATTTGGCCACCCGGTACAGCCTCAATAAACTCGAAACGTCGGTCATTTTATAAATAAAGGAATTATACATTCAGTCCTAAACACGCTAATCCGTACTACATACCTAAATAAGGTAATAAACAATCCACAAAACTAATAAATTAGTGATGTAAACAAATATTCCACAAAAAATATTAGGACATATGATATTTGGACTATGAAATTATCTATCAAAAGTCCCAGAACTTGTCAAGGAGGTACATACAGCATTAAGCTTATTTCCTTCCATTTATCACTATGAGGAGGTGGTCCCCGCCAAACTATCTACAATAAATAACATTAAATATTTAAAGTAGATACTAGAAGCGGATAGTTCTTTATGAAACATCGTGAAAATAATTGTTTTGAAAAACACAGTTCTCATTTAAATGTTTCAAGAAACATCAATATTTCTTGAAACGTCTAAATGAGAACTGTGTTTTTTTTCAAAGCAATTATTGAATATTTATTGCAATAACAGACCACTACAAAAATATATATATATATGTGTATTTTTATCTGTAATAACTATATAAATAATAATCAGCTACATCTAAAATCAAATCAAGTTATCATTTTTATTACTATCTCTAAATTTAAACTAATAGGTATTAATAAATGAGGTAGTATTTACTGTTGAGTTATTTAATAGACGCTGGTACGTGCGGTTCAAATGAACAGTCATTTTACTATACGGGGTGTCCCATCGAAAAGTATCACATTTCGCCGCCTTATATCTCGAAAACTAAAAGAGATATCGGGATGCGGTTTGGACAGAACGACTTAAGATTTTTGTAAGTTTTTTCTTGGCACTGTTGCCAAATCTCCAAATATATTGGTAAATTTTTTAATGAATACACTCCTCTTTGAAGTAAAATTACTTGCTTATATTAAGTGGAACACCCTGTATATTTTGCCATAATCAGGAAGCCTAATTACTTTACTTTTCAAAAAGCTATACATTGTTTACATTATCTTGAGAATTGTAGCCACAAAATTCGGTTGAATGGGAGCACCTCTTACTTGAACAGTTTGTGAAGCTAGTCTTCGTTTTCACAGTAGCCATGAAAAACAAAAGGACAATAATAAACTGTATTGTCAGTTGTGTCAAATATTTGAAGTATAGATATAAAAATGTTCACATTAGAAGGATCACACACTTTTGATCATTTACTACTAAGGATGCACAAATGTATATTGAAGTAAATGGTGGGCAGTTAAAACAAATTGTTTTCTAACTTATTCAAGTACTTTTTATTTATACAGTTATTTTGATTATTTTATCTGTTATTTTTATTACTGTTATTGTGCATTGTTGTTATTGTTAACAAAACTCGTTCCTACCGATTATTAAAGAATTATTCTTTTCTCCCTATCTGTTTTCATTTAAAAAGCAAATGCAGTCAAGTTCCACATCAAGTTTGATCAGATATTTTCAAATGATAAAATATATAGGGTATTTTATTTAAAATAAGTGTACAAAAACTTAAAAATAACTTTACAAAGAAGGAGGTATTTTTTTCATTCGTAATAACCCAAATAAGAGTACTTCTAACAAACTTAATTTTGTGGCTCCAATTCTCAAGATAATGTAAACAATGCATACCTTTTTGAAAAGTAGAGTGATTAGGCTTTCTGATTATGGCAAAATACACAGGGTGTTCCATTTAATATAAGCAAGTAATTTTACTCCAAAGAGGAGCGAATTCCATAAAAAATTTACTAATATATTTGGAGATTTGGCAACACTGCCAAAAAAAACTTACAAAATCCTAAGTCGTTCTGTCCAACCCGCATCCCGATATCTCTTTTAGTTTTTGAGACGAAATGTGATACTTTTCGATGGGACACCCAGTATAATGTCTGTAACTTATTTGTGGTGTATTTTGACGATTCATAGTTTGTTTCTTTTGGGATTACACCACCTGTAAAATAAGAAAAAGCAGAAAACCAGAACTATACAAATTAAATATTCAAAGTGTAGTAACAAGGCAAACTTCTAAATTTGCCCCAAAAAACGACTGTATAACGTGTGATAAAATAATATTTGATATATTAACTAAATTTCATCAGTGGTTTTTCAGTTTTATACAAAATTCTATATTATATGACATATTCTAAAATATGTCCAAATAAAATAGTTATAATAAAATTTAAAAACGAAATTAAACACTTAACTAGCTTTCTTCTAGACGTTTCGAGTTGATCCTCAACTCTTCTTCTGTAGACTGTTTGTATGATAAGAACTCTTTATATAAAAAAAGAAGTATTTTTTGTCAGATTGACATTTTTAATTTAAATTGTCATCACATGCACTCATCACTATAATATTATTAATTTTCTATTGGTAACATCTTTTTGGAGTAGAGGAAGCCTTGTTTGATCTAAGAATATTGTTTCCGACGAAAAATATATAATACATAACAGTCTACAGAAGAAGAGTTGAGGATCAACTCGAAAAGTCGAGAAGAAAGCTAGTTAAGTGTTTAATTTCTTTTTTAAATTTTATTATAACTATTTTATTTGGACATATTTTAGAATTATGACATATAATATTATAGAATTTTATATAAAACTGAAAAACCACATAAAATTTAGTAAATATATCAAATATTATTTTACCACACGTTATACAGTGGTTTTTTGGGGCAAACTTTAGAAGTTTGCCTTATAATAATAATAATATCTCTACCCCTCATTCTAATTACAAGGATTAGCCCGAAAGTCTGAGACTTGTGTGGGAGAGGGGGCGGCATATTATTATTTCGCGGGCCGCATTTGCGCCTCAGGAACGACTTACGTTGGTAGGCCCTAACCACCATTCAGTGCTGGAATGAGGGAAACCTGGAAAACCTCATTAGTTAGGGGGACAAGTCAAACATCAACTGATTTTAATCTCTCACATTAACACCAAGTTGACATTCTTCCCATCCTAGGCCATCGCCAGGATAGTTGCCAAGCCATCCCTGCGAATAAACCTTGATCTACGGGCAAACAATTCAATTAAAAATTGTTGGTGGAGTAGGAATTAGAACCCACGACCTCTGGGTTGAGCGATCGAGACGCTAAGCCCAGAGCCACCGGCCCGGCCCGGCTTGTTACTACACTTTGAATATTTAATTTGTATACTTCTGGTTTTCTGCTTTTTGTTATTTTACAGGTGGTGTAATCCCAAAAGAAACAAACTATGAACTGTCATTTTACTATTTACGAGATAACTATTTTTTTTTGTTAAACTGATTATGTCTGAACTTAAACATTAGTTTAAAAGTAGGCAAATTTTCTCTCAGTGTATGTGATACCAAGAATACATGTTAACCTGGCGTAAAGCAAAGCTAATAAAAGAAATTTATTCAGCTAATTGGCCTATCTTTTTCTTCCATTGTGTGAGTAAGTGCTTAATCGGGGTTGTCGCTTGGCCGGGGCGGTTCCCAAACTAAAAACACGATGCAAACAAGGATTTCCGCGGCCATTCTCATCACATCTCATTTAATAACATTCGCAACTGACACCGCAGTTTTATGTTCCCGTATTTCACCCCTTTCTCACATTCAACCCGGCTAGAGCTGAGAGCTATAATATTTTTAATTTGTTTTATTGTAGCTTTGTTGTACGTCGGACCGGAAGTTTCCCTATTGTTCCGGCGATAATATTTTAGCGACCTTCCGGTCAGACGCCGGATTGCCCCTCCACCTTTATGACACTTCCCTTTTAATGTAACCATACTTTATAGTCTGCGCCGTTTGCATCGTTTGATTTGTTGTTTTCATAATTCCAGTCTCTATGCGCGCTTGCATTATACACCTATTCAGAATGCCTGGGTATTGCACTAAAAATCTCGGAATTGCTTGCTCATAAAAATGTTGTCTTTTTTGGTTTTAATTGCAGGGGACATGCCATGAAATCGTATTTATGGAGGGTTAATTGATGGAGTTTTATACAGGATATTGGATGGTCAATCCATAACAGTAATATCTGTAATATTTACTATCTTACGTTGATGCAGAGTCGATTTTCTAATGTGCGGACTACGTTTTAGAGGCACCAAGAAATTAATTAAAAAAACGAACAGGTGGTATCTTAAAATAATAATAATAGTACTCTGAATAACGAAAAATTAGAACAAATGGAAGAACATGAGGTGGCCCGTTTAATATGGGCCTATACCTTATCCCAAAAATTATAAGTCCCATGAAAAAAAAATTATATGAAATTGTTTTTTTCAAAGCTATCTTAAATGTTTTAATATTTTCAAATTTATAACCTGTTTATATACAGGGCGATGAACTAAAGTTCCTTTTTTTTAAATAGCACACCCTATATATTATTACATTTTCAGAAAGGCCTTCTAAAGACAAGTTCAATAATATATGACATGATGGGTCTGACGCACACCGTTTCGGAGTTATTGAGAAGTATCTTCAGGAAATAGTCCATATTAAAATCGTGCTAGAAAAGTTACTAATTAAGTTTTTGAGCATTAACTTGCGGCAAAAGATTTCTAAGTTTATTGACTTTATTATGTAATAACTCAATATTCAGTTTATAAAAAAAATTTACCGTGTTGCCACATTTCGAAAACCATAAATTCTCACGATTTTTTCAACACCCTGTATATTGTTACATTTCTAGAAAGCCCTTCTATCGACAAATTCAGAGACATATGATATGATGGGTTTGTATCCCGTCGTTTCTGAATGATTATCCTCAGAATATGGGATTTTAATATTGGCTATTTCTCGAAGATAATACTCAATAACTCCGAAACGGTGAGCATCAGACCTATCATATTATATATCATTGAACTTGTCTTTAGAAGGGCTTTCTGAAAATATAATAATATATAGGGTGCGCTACTTAAAAAAAAAATATTATCTTCGGGAAATAGCCAGTATTAAAATTCCATATTCTGAGGATAATCATTCAGAAACGATGGGATACAAACCCATCATATCCATATATCTCTGAATTTGTCGGTAGAAGGGCTTTCTAGAAATGTAACAATATACAGGGTGTTCCATTTGAAAAAATCGTGAGAATTTATGGTTTTAGAAATGTGGCAACACGGTAAATTTTTTTTTATAAACTGAATATTGAGTAATTACATAATAAAGTCAATAAAATTAGAAATCTTTTGGCGCAAGTTAATGCTCAAAAACTTAATTATTAACTTTTCTAGCACGATTTTAATATGGACTATTTCCTGAAGATAATTCTCAATAACTCCGAAACGGTGGGCGTCAGACCTATCATATCATTGAACTTGTATTTAGAAGGGCTTTGTATTTAGAAGTCACAAAAATACTTTTATGAATAAAATCATTTTTAAATGTACACTAATTACCAATCAACTAAGTTTAAGTATGATGACGTTTATTTTTGGTATAGTGCTTTTAATCTGTTAAATTCTGTCTATTATTTGTTCAACAATAGGCATCGGGAATTTATTTTTTACTGCTATTTGATTTAGTGCTCTGTTAATCTACTGCAAGTTCTTTAGAGTAATATTTTTTGTTTACAAGCAAAGCGGGACTTGAATATGGGGATTTGCTTTCACAAATAATGTCATCCTATAACAACTCTTTTATAATGATCCTAAATATATGCTTATCTTTTTTGTGCCGAGACATGCTCCATGAGATACTGGTTTATTTATGGTTAGTTCCATAGAAAGAGAAACAGAAGCGAGCGTTTTTAATTTTTTTAGATGCGAACATACAGTTTTGGTATGGTCTTAAAATTTTACCAGAATTATATAATTCATTTGATGGCATTTGTCTATCACAGTAAATTTACTCGTCAATTTTCGTCAGTACTTTCAATTTATTCATACAGGAAGATAAATCAATTATCCTTATAACCCTTTTAATAGAAAAAACAGGTTCCAGTACATCAACTTAAAGGAGATTATCCGCCTTTTAGTCGGTAATGGCCCAATCACGTTTACCAAATAACTGAATTATTTAATCCAACATAAACAAAGCAGACCTCAGAGTAGTAAAAAGGCTGAGTTAATTTGGTGGGGCCCTGTTCTCATTGCCTGGGACAAGAAGAGTAAGAGTATTTACATGCCATTTATGGTCCATCCTTTATCCATAAGAGTAAATACTATGCGTTCCTGGATGGGCATAGATGTATTTATACAACGAAGGATTGTCTGAAGAGACTCCCTTGGATTCTGTGTGAGTGGGTGTGTGTGCGTGCTTGTGTTCTATACACACACAAAATATAAAAATAATTATTTAATGAATTCTTGAGATCATTATATCAGAAAGAGTATATAATAGTGTGTAAGAAGCACCAGCAACTAATTACTTACATGTTCTTGAAGGTCTCAATAAAAATAGTTTTTCTTTATATTTGGGCACCTTTCAACATAATACGTTAATTTATGTGACCAAGCCCATTTTTACGATACTTTAAAATCTCTTATGGAGGCCATGTAAAACTAAAATAGTAATAAGCTGTCATCTTATTTAATTATTTAACTGATTTTTACTACCTCAAAAAGTTTAGAAATAAAAAATTAAAAACTGTTTTTTTTTATTTTTGACAACCTATTGCTCGACAATGGCTGTCGTAAAACCCCAGATTTATATAACAAAAAATCTTATTTTTGGCCACAGAATGCACCACAGGATTTTTTACCTATATTTAGAAAATACCCTGCATATTTGATGCAGTCGTAGATTTATTACACCACGTATATGTACAGACTTAAATCAATGCAGTCTATTAAAAGCTGTTCCATGTTGGAGCCCTGCCCTTTTAGAACGAAATAAAATATTGAAATCACACCAATAAATAAGTGCGGGATTGCAATAAGGCAGAGATTAAACTATACATTTTTCAATACTTTGGCATATACTTAATAGTAAATAAATTATCATGGTAATATTAGCACCTTTTGGCATTTATAATATAGTGAACCTTTAAAAAATAGCCTACCCAGCTAAGTTTTCAATCAAATAAGTTATAGATTGAGGACAAAACTAAACACTTAAGGAATTCTTATTCAACCTTAAACTAGGCGTAATTTAGGTACATCAAACTGAGAGGATTTTTAGTGAAAGATTTCCTGATAATACTACTTCCAGGAAACATTAAGTATTGACAAAACATCTTAATGTTATTTTTATTAATCTTCCCCTTCTCCTTCTCCTGAAGAAGAAGAAAGAGGAGAAGAAGAGAAATATTTCCAGATAGTCCTATTTCGAGGAAACATTAAACATTAACAAAACTTCTTCATCTTGTTTTTAGTCTCCCCTTTTTCCTTCTCCTTCTCCGTCTTCTTCTTCTTCTTCTTCATGCAGGTCGGTTTCGATGAGGCAAGTTTCAAAGCACTGCGGTTACAGCTGGGTCTATTACTGTGCATCGCACTTGTTCCCTATTCAGTGAGCGTTGAATTGTCTTTCTTCTTTGTTCTTTGCATAAAGTCCAACTATAAAACATTATATATACTGTCTTCAAATATGTATTTATAGTATAATCTAGACATGATATCCTTTCGATATTTTGTCACTAATTCGTTTGCCGCTATTGAATATTAATTATATTTTACTTGTTTATAATACTTCACTTGTTTGGCAAAATATACAATAAAAAGATACACTTTAAGTGTTTGTAAGAAATTTTAAAATAGTCGTGTATATTTTTATATTATTAAATGTTTACATATGTTTATATATTATTATGCATATTTACCAAAGAAATTAATAAATGTAAAAAGTAAAATTAACAGCTATATATTAATTTAAATTAACGAGAATTAAGAAGTAAATATTAAATGAAAGATGAGAATATAAACATCCTTACGTTCATTGTTTTGCAACAAATGAAATACAAATCAAAATTTTTGGAAAACGGGAACGGAAACGGAAAAACGACTTGATACGGAAAACATAATATATTACCTACATATTTTTTTGGTTTATTTGTTTTAAGATGATATTTAGTATCTTGTATTATGGTGAGAAACATTCTAAATGATGTAGATTTTACACTGGTAAGTAGTGTTCGTTGACCAAACTGTTGTCAAAAATTGTCACTATATATATAGCAGCTGAATCGATTTGAATAAAATGGTAGAAGGTTGCCGAAAGTCCAAAAGGAATGAAAAAGTCATCAGCGAAAGTATTGTATTGTATCATATTCAATAAATATAGATAGTAGATTATTTAAATAAACAGTGGATACAATAGCATAATATCGAATCGCAGAAAACTTTTCCCTGCGGAACTCCGCAGGGGCAAATTTTTTTATAACTTGCCTTATCGTCAATTGCTATCAATTGAATTCTAATGTAAAATAAGTTTTTAAAAAATAGTATGCGCGACCCGAATGGCAATATTGCATATATTTTTTTCATAAATATAGGGTAATTCCGGGAGAGATGGACCACCGCCTGAGATGGACCACTTTCATATTTTCGTTTCAAATTACTAGAGGGCGTCAATTTTAATTTTGTCGTGGGCCCAACGGTTCACTAGTTACGTTGGGATAGTCTCGGCGTTCGCTCGTGTTTTCTTTAAGTGACTGCCTTTGTTTACATATTTACGGGCGCCAAAAAATTTTTACCACCGATTTTGAAGAAGCGATTCTCGCCAAACGTAAGTATTAAAATACAAATTTTACTTGAAAAATAACAACATGGTATTCATTCTAATAACTTTTATGTATGAAAACAGTCGGTTTTCTATTATAGGTTAGAATTGCAGTGGTCCATCTACCCCGGAAATTTGGGATAGATGGACCACAACAGGACGGGATAGTTGAACCACTTTTAATTGCTCTTCTTTATAGAATGCCTACAAAATATCAACGTAAGTTGCGACCGGAAAGGGCAACTTGGGCCAAAGATGACCTCATAAATCCAATAGAAGCTATAAATACAAGAACGATGGGAGTAAATGCTGCAGCCAAACACTTTAACGTTGTGTTAAGTAGTACTTCTGAATCAGAAGGTGAAATATCTTTAAAAGATGATAGTGACACACCAGAAGAGTGGGAGGAAAATGATTGCGTTGGCTGTGGAGAAAATTATAATGCTACACAAAAGACTGACGACTGGATTCAATGTAAAATGTGTTTTTTTAAGGATGATAGAACTTTAAACTTTAAAAAATATTAAAGAATAAATTTTGTGATTAAAAAAGTAATATTATTTAAAAAAACAATCTATTACATTAAACATTTAAAAATTATTTGGGGTATGTGGCCACCGCGGCTGTCCGCAAGATAGCGTATTCAAAGTAAATTTGAGGAATTTGGTAGCGTTGTTCAAGAGTGAATCTGTTCATGATGATTTGCCAAAGTATACTGAAAATAAATTTTATAAACAGTGTCAGACTAACAGTTCAGTCTGATGGTAGTTGTCATGTAA
This sequence comes from Pogonocherus hispidulus, assembly GCA_963924545.1. Classification (NCBI taxonomy): domain Eukaryota; kingdom Metazoa; phylum Arthropoda; class Insecta; order Coleoptera; family Cerambycidae; genus Pogonocherus; species Pogonocherus hispidulus. The sequence goes on from OZ004693.1 coordinate 84,924,590, forward strand.
AGTTCTATCAAACCTAAAAAAACGCTTTATTTTTTGTAAGCGTAGGCTACATGAATCTTGCTTAAAATACGAAAATATGTGCGATAGATGTGGCAAAAGAGCAGCTCTTGCATCTCTTTAAAATAACATTAACCCTATTTCTTTGTACAGAATTTTTTTTAAGCTATTATCTGTGATTGTATGTTATGGTTCATCTGCCCTTGAGTGGTCCAACTATCCCATGTATGGTGGTTCAACTATCCCGCATATTCAGGGTTAGTTGGACCACATAGCAGTTTTTTATTTTATTTTTTTGTAAAAAAATACGTACATAATTTATGTTTTTTGTAATAAATATAATTACAGTTCGTTAAAATGAGTCTAGTAATTATTTTTTTATGCCGATAATGCTATTTTTTAATAAAATACGGAAAAAACAAAAAAGGTGGTCCATCTCTCCCGGAATTACCCTATGATTGATGGTATCAACGGCATTGACAAGATTACTGAGGAAATAGGACAAGGCCATTTCATCATTTTCGCTAAAGTAGGTATTTGTATTAAGGTATTTATATTAATTTGATATTAGGATCATATACGTATGTTTTTTTATTGAAACCAAATTAATTGGTATTTTTAGTACCTAGTATAACTATTTTTCTTGAGATAGGTCAATTTTGTAGGCTTTCAAATATTTCTCATATAAAAAAAACATAAAACACACCACAGAAATGGACAACCTCCCTACTGAAAGCCTAAGGCTTGTGTAGAGGGAGGGTACACATGAAAAAAAACGCAGACACACAACCATTCCCTGGGAGAGGTGCCATTTCTCCCCTGGCGAGATTCGAACTCGCGCCGCAATATACCCATTCTGTTAGTCACAGGCTATCACCCAGCACCTAACAGACTGAGCTATCGCCGCGGTATATGGTTAAGATCATTAAGTGATATGGGGGACTTTTATATTCAATTTTGGGTAATCAACTCTGACGTAGTTTTCCACATAACACCAAAAGCACTATACTGCACTCGGCACGCGTTTCGCCAACCAAGTCGGCATTTTTTGTTGGAGGTTCATTGTTAAACACAACAACACAAATAAGATTTAGTAGAATTACTAAATCTTCTTTGTGTTGTTTTGTAAGATTTAGTCTCAACAAGAAAGATTACACACTCAGCTTTTTCACATAAGGTAAACATTTTTCTTAAAGTAACTCCAGTACCTGAGTAATAATCTAATTTCGACGTTTACAAGTGATGTTGTCTTTTAATTCCATAGTCTATTTTGTGAATTATCATTTTTTTCGTAACATTTCGATAAAACTTAATCTTTCGAATCACTTTAAAAGCTGTCACGCTGTATAATTACCATAACTTGTTCGAGAAAATCATTCACAAAAGAATTTTGAATTTCTCCTGTAAATATGGCCTAGTCTCATGTAATCAGCATGGCTTTCGTCCTAATTATTCAACTAACACTGACGCCTACTCTCTGTTAAGCATGATTTACAGTCATCTTGACAATGGTAAAATTGTTCTGTCGCTCTTTTTTGATTTAACAAGAGCTTTCGATTGCATGCAAAAAGACTTCTTAATAAGGGAATTCGTAGCCTAGGTATCAGAGCACATGTAGATAAATAAATACATTCATTCCTATCTGAGAGGAAGCTAAATGTTAAGCTGAACGGAAATATATCGCAAACTCGTACAGTAAACATAGGAGCTCCTCAAGGAAGTGTCATTTCTCCATTGTTACTCCTCCTCTTCATTAACGACCTTGAATATCACATCTCGAAGGATTTATCTTTAGTGATGTTTGCAGACGATACCACTATATGTCTGTCTGCGAGTACTATTGGTGAAAGACAATTAAAAGCAAATGTGGTTCTGCGGCAGTTTTATAATTGGTGTAATAGAAATCAACTTATTATCAATGCCACGAAAACAAAATATGTAATATTCCATTTAAGAAAACCAAAAGAAATTGTTTCTCTTCAAATTAATAACATTTTATTAGAAAATGTATCCAGTATCAGATTTTTGGGCCAATATACAGGCTGATTCACTTAAGGAGGCTCACCATTGGGATATCGGTAATGGTAAGAGATACAGGGTGGCTCAAATTACAAAAAAGTTGCGCAATTTTATGACGAATATTTTGGTAAAAGCAAACCTGAAATATCTTTTTTAATTTCTGAAATATTCTGAAAAAACTGAAAATTTAGATTTTTTAATTTTTGCCGTAATTCATTTGTTTTTCAAGATAAGTTCATGAAATTCGGTTCCCAGGCATAAAATGCTCTATTGATTGCATTGGCAAGGTCAGATCACCTCTATCTCTTATTGTTTTTGAGAGGCGATAGTCAACTTTTTTTTTTCTTATGGGCGCCATATTGGATTTTTATATTTCCAGATAGCTCTTCTCATTCTCTTTACGACGATGTATCATAGTATGGGTAAATTTAAATTATTAGGGTAGGTAATAGTCATAAAAAAATATTTTTGATTAGACTGCTATGAAATTAAACTAAAACAATTGCATGCTTTAGTTGTCAGTTCATTGATTGTCAAAAGTGTTTATTCTAGCATCGTTGCACTAATTCTTTCATATTTGTATTGCTACTGTTACCATTAAAATGTTTTCAAATGACGAAAAAGCAGATATGTATTCTATTTATATTCAATGCAGAAGAAATTCTATAGCAGCTGAGCAGATGTATTTAAATATGTATCCCGAAAGAGAACAACCACATAGAACGTTGTTTGCAAAATTGGAAAGGAATTTGCGTAATTTTGGATCATTTACCAATAAATCCCGAGATAGACAAAGATTGAGGGACGAAGTAACAGTGGTAAATGTAATAGGTTTAGTTGTAGCAGATCCTCAAATTTCCACTAGACAAATATCAAGGCAGTTAGACATTCCACAATGTACTGTACACAGGATTATAAAAAAACAAAAATTCGTCCCTATAAAATACACATTTCCCAAGCTCTGCAGCCTGGTGACCAAGAAAGAAGAATACGGTTTTGTCAATGGTATCTCAATCAGTGTGAATTAGATAATAGTTTTTCTACAAAAATATTGTGGTCTGATGAAAGCAGATTTACGAATTGTTGAGTTTTTAATAGACAAAATTATCATTATTATGCACAAGAAAATCCTAAATTAAATAGACCTGTTAGACATCAAATTCGCTTTGGTATAAATATTTGGTGTGGAATTCTAGGAACTAGGATAATTGGACCTTATGTTTTTCAAGAGAATTTAAATGGGGAACGCTATCGTCAATTTTTGGAAAACACTCTTCCAGAATATTTAGATGATTTACCTCTTGCAATACTGGGAAATTTATATTTTCAGCAAGATGGTGCACCAGCGCATAATGTTAGGAATGTAAAAAATTATTTTAACATGCAATTTGCAGGGAGATGGATAGGAAACGGAGGACCATTTGAATGGCCGGCCAGGTCCCCCGATCTATCCCCTTTAGATTTCTTCCTGTGGGGCTATGTTAAAAACATTGTTTATACTAGAACTTATAATAACCATCAAGAGCTCATTCAAAGTGTTACAAATACAATAAGAAATATAGACGGTGATACTTTGAGGAGCAGTGTTCTACAAACAATTAGCCGAGCCCGTGCCTGTCTTGATAATAATGGGTTGCAATTTGAACATTTGCTATAGATAATTAATTTATTAGTTTAATTTATTTATTATTTAATAATTAATATTTTAATTGTGTCTCGTCTTAATCATAATTTGTTAACTTATTTATATTTGAATATAAATTGTTCTTTACTTATTTAGTAGTTTTAGTAGTATTTAGTAATTTTTGTTCATTCCGAACACTGATCGGGAATACGAAAAAGGTCTTTTCTCAAAAGACCGATGTCATAACAACCTAATAAAAAAAATTATGACTATTACCCTAATAATTTAAATTTACCCATGCTATGATACATCGTCGTAAAGAGAATGAGGAGAGCTATCTGAAAATATAAAAATCCAATATGGCGCCCATAAGAAAAAAAAAAGTTGACTATCGCCTCTCAAAAACAATAAGAGATAGAGGTGATCTGACTTTGCCAATGCAATCAATAGATCATTTTATGCCTGGGAACCGAATTTCATGAACTTATCTTGAAAAACAAATGAATTACGGCAAAAATTAAAAAATCTAAATTTTCAGTTTTTTCAGAATATTTCAGAAATTAAAAAAAATATTTCAGGTTTGCTTTTACCAAAATAGTCGTCATAAAATTGCGCAACTTTTTTGTAATTTGAGCCACCCTGTATCTCTTACCATTACCGATATCCCAATGGTGAGCCTCCTTAAGTGAATCAGCCTGTATAGACGAAAATCTATCATGGACCGGACATACAGACTATGTAGCTGGTAAATTAAACTCGGCTTTTTATGCTATAAGACATTTAAAAAATATGATGATTAGGAAATATTTAATGAATGTTTATTTTGCACTTGCCTATTCACACCTGAAATATTTGGTTCTGTATTGGGGAGCATCCACCCATGCACATAGGATTTTTGTTTTGCAGAAGAGAATTATCAGATTAATTTTTTCCTTAAATCCTTTAGACTCCTGTAAGGATACTTTCAGAGAAAATGATTTACTTACCTTTTACTCAATTATTATCTATGAAGCTGCCGTCTTTGTTAAACTTTATCTAGAAAATTTTCCTCGATGTGACACATTACATTCCCATAGTACACGATATGCAAATAATATTCTTATCCAAAATTTACTTTAAGTACCTTTCAAAAGGGGCCATTTTACCTCTGTGCCAATGTTTATAATAAGTTACCAGATAATATCAAAATTATTAGCAATGTTAAAAAGTTCAAAAAGGAACTAAAAGCTTTCCTATGCTGTAGAGTATTTTACTCTTTGCGTGAATTTTATGACACTTGACACCATATATTGTGTATTTTTTTGTTTGGTTACATGTGTAATCTAAATCTTTTAAACTTTATGTTACTAATATTTTTATTGTGTATTTTCTATATATCTATTTGTGAAGTTTCCTATCCTGTAAAGGTTTTACGAATAAAAGTTATCTATCTATCTATCTATTTAACAAATATGACATTTTCGGAAAGTTGCGCAATGAGCTTTCCAGCTGTGAAAAACATACAGGGTGTTCCATTTGAAATACCAAAGATGCCCTACCCCCGAAAATACGCCAAGTTACTTCTGTTTAAACCGGAAGTGAGCAAAATGAAACGAATAATCAGGAAAGAACTTAGAATTAAAATTAGAAGAAGACTGGCGAAAACCGCATTCCATTATCTCAACTAGTTCACACATTATATAGGTTTAAAAAGGGTCAAAATATTATGGGAGAACCTGGTACCAATTTTATTTAGAATGCCGTGTGAATTTCAGGAAACGATACTTTTGAAACACAGTAAGCCCTTAATATTTACCGATACGAGATTCATCCTGTACATCATAACTGATTACAAACTCCGAATTTAGTTTTCTTCAGTTTTCCGAACTAATTCCTTGATATTCCATAAGTAAATAACGAAAAGGAAATGAATAGGAAGTCGTTACTTCCTGCTTTGAATTCAAAGCTATGAGACAGATCCTCTCAAAGCGTGTCCCCGGGCCTGTTTAAGATTAATTTTCTCCCGATGACAACATTGAACTGAAATTAATTTAACATGTGTCTATTGAATCTAGTAGGCACATCGCTTATGCAACTGTTAAAATTAGATTGACTGAATTATTGAATTTGTTGGCTTATCCAATATTCACGTACCTACACAGGACTTGGATTTGCGTGGTGAACTCATGTATTACTAAGGACACTGTCAGGAAGACTTCAGGTCCCTCTATCTAATTCTGGTTGATTGAATAATAATGGAAGGTTTGCACGTCACGTTGTTAGTGATTAGTAAAATCAAAGATAACAAAATATTTCGCACTTTAATTGCTGGGTCCCAACACATAATTTCAAAACTTAGGAAAGAGTAAAAGTTTTTCGTATAAAAAGTCAAAAACGCGACAAATAAAATATGTAAATTATTATAGCATAAATTAGGATATTATCGGTTCATGGCTTAGAGTTTACTACGCAGATCGACTAACTCAGAGTTTGTAGGTTAGAATCTCTATTCCGCCTGATAATTTTTAAATTAACTGATATTTGATGTTATTTCACTTATTCGGTTAAAAGATATGTATCGACACAAATTTAAAACTTGCGAAACAGACTATTATCATAATAAATTTAGAGAAACAAGATCAACACTAAAACAACAAATTACTGCAAAATACCTAGTTATCTGATAAAAGATTGCAAGCATATATTTGCCTATCCCTTGTTAATTTTATTTAATCTTTGTCTGAAAACAGCTACATTTCCGGATCTGTGGAAGGTCGGGAAGGTGTGTCCCGTTTTGAAGTCTGGGGACCCAGCATCAATAAAAAATTATCGCCCTATAACGATTTTGAATAACTTCGCTAAAGTCTTTGAAAAGTCGTTGTATAACCTAATCTACTCCTCTGTGAACACTCGTGCTTCACGCAATTTCTCTCCGAAGTTGTTGATAAGCAGGGTCAGGTGGATGTGGTGTACATCGACTTTTCAAAGGCTTTTGACCGCATCGATCACGGAATATTAACTAGCCAATTAACAAGTGGATTTGGCTTCAGACACCACTTACAAATTTATTTACTTCGTACCTTAGTAATCGGGTTCAATATGTTGCATACAATGGTTACAAGTCTAGCAAATTTTAACTATATCTGGGGTCCCTCAAGGCTCCAATCTAGGTCCACTCTTATTTCTGCTTTTTATAGATGACTTATGTTCTCTTATTAACTGTCAGTACCTGATGTTTGCCGATGACCTCAAGCTTTTTTCTGATATAAACACATTATCTGACTGTATTAATATCCAGAATCAATTAAAAAAAAATAGAAAATTGGTACCATATTAATTACCTTAATATGAATGTCTCAAAATGTAAAATTGTAACTTACACACGAAAGCAATCTAATATTTCATTTTATTACACATTTGATTCATGTCTATTACAGCGATGTAATAGTGCTAAAGATCTAGGAGTTACCTTTGATAAGAAACTTACTTTTTCAAGTCACTATGAAGATATAACATTGTCAGCATTTAGAATGTTAGGGTTTATTATAAGAAACTGTAATAGTTTTAACAGCATTATAACACTAAAAACTTTTTATTTTTCGTATGTTATATCAAGACTTGAATACTGCAGTACTGTGTGGTCCCCAATTTATAATATACATAAACTTAGCTTAGAAAAAGTGCAAAGGAAGTTTTTGAAGTTTCTTAATTTCAAAATTAATGGTGTGTATCCTGTAAAAGGCTATGATCATCAGTTGTTTCTATCGCAGTTTAATTTTCAGTCACTTGAGTTACGGAGAATGCAACAATGTGTTAAATTTCTTTATTTTTTATTAAACAACAGAATTGATTCTGTCGATTTGCTGCAAAGAATTCCCTATCACGTAATTTCATTTAATACTCGCAAACATATTGCCTTTCACCAACCACGTGCTACTTCAAATATTTTATTTAAGTCTCCTGTGTTTAACATGCTGCGTAACTTTAACGCAATTGCTAACATATGCGATATTAATTTTGATAAGTATAATTTTAGACAGATTAACTGCAAATTTTAGATTTTAGAATTCTGAATTATCTACTTCGTCGTGACTAGACTTACCATTTATTTCTTTTCTATATTCTGTTTTTATGTTATACATATATAAAATTTTTATACTATATACTAAAGTCATTATTTGGCTTCCGATTCTGTTTATTTCTTTCTCGTTGTATGTATTATTCTTAGTTTGTACTTGAATTTATTGATTTTTTATGTATTGAATTATGTTGTATTCTGTGAGTAAGCAAGTAAGAGTTAGACAAAGTGCTTAGTATAATTATATTGTCCTGTCATTGGAGTAATCTGCTGGGCAATAAATGTATTATTATAAATGTATAAATTATTATTATTATTATTAAATTTAGGGCCTGTTTATGCGGGTTGACAACAATCATGACGTGCCTGCCTAGGATGGGAAGAACGTCAGCTTGGTATTAATGTGAGAGATTAACATCAATGAACTAATGGGGTTTTCAGGTTTCCCTCATGCTAGCACTGAATGGTGGTTAGGGCTTACCGTAAGTCACCCACGAGGCGCAAAGCAACCTATTGATAATTTTATGCCGCCCCCTCCCCCACACAAGTCTGGGACATCCGGGCTAATCCTTGTGATTAGAATGAAGGGTAAAAATATTATTACTATTATTATTATTATTAATATGAATACGAATGAAATAACTCGAGCAAAGGGTAGCGAAAAGAGTGGTTGGAAGTTTATAAATTAGGCAACCTATTACCTTTAAACCTTAGGTATCCGTAGGATTCCTTAGGATTCCTAAGGATAAGGATTCCTTAGGAGGATATTTTAAATTCCAAATAAATGTGTAGATTGTACTGAACTGTCAGGTTGAATAGTTGCACTTTTAAACGTTGAATTCGTAATTTTGAATCCAGCGAATGTTCACTTTTAAACAAGTTGCGCCCGTAATGTCTTACGAACTAAAAACGAATATTGAGAATATTCAATTTGGCTTTACATTCAAGAATTTAGACTATTTCTCAATCTGTTTCTCACTGTTTAATGTTGACATATTTGCACAAGAATTAAAGGTATCTGTTCTTATTTTCATCAAATAAAATACGTTAATAGTAAAAATGAAATCGACAGAGTACGCTAGTTATGTTACTAACAATGAATGGAATTAAATCGAGGAAGATTCGAACTATTCTAATCATTACACTTAGATCTTACACGTATGCATAGAACTTTAAAACGAGAATTGCACATCTCGTACAAATTACAAATGTTTCAGAAACTTTGGCCTGTAGATTGGAAACACGATACGGTGAGTTAATTTATGGATACAGTCAAAATTCATCATTTTTAAATCTTTCTCTGACATGAAAGTTTAATGTCAGGTAACCGATTTTGTCAAAGGAGCCTCTTTAACATTTGTTCAATAGAAATATATCATTTGTTTTTCTTAAGCTGTGACCTGCAATTTAAGTCACAATTACTATGAGAACATGGTGCTGTAGAAATCCATACTTATCAAATTATACGAAATACATAATTATGTTGAAATATTAGACATACGCTATTATTGAAATTAATTCAGACTTGGACGTGATCATTTCATGCACCCAATATTATCGTGAGTTTGATTTGTGTACTCTACTATTTTATGTATGTATGTTATATGAAATATTACCTATTTACTTTGCGGACTATAATATTACTCAACTAATATTCTTATCTAATTAATCACTTGAAATTCAATAGCTCTCATATTATTATCTCTCCATTCCCAAAGTAACCTAATATAGCTACGTACCATAAGTTACACTTATGCACGTCTGGTAGCTATCTTACTAAATCATTCTTAAAAACTAAATTGCAACTTCACCGTCGCTGCTGACAAAGCTTTGGTACCTCATTGGTATCTTAGAGGATAAATGTAATGTCCTGCTTATTCAATTGAATACGTGGTTTAAGGATAATAACCTCTATTTTAATGTGGTTAAAACTCATTTGGTTGTATTCCAGTGTTCCCAGCAGACGGATGTAACTTTAAATTTTATTATTGACAATACTACTGAAGATATTGAGTCCAAAGTTCGGTTTTTAGGAGTTGAGTTTGATCAAAATTTGACATGGAAACAACACTGTTCACGTCTTTGATCGAGACTCAGTTCAATCTGCTATTTATTCAGAAATCTGAGAAGAATGCTTGCAATACAGAAACTTATAAACTTGTATTATGCCCAGATGGGCAGCAAAATAATGTATCGCGTCGATTTTTGAGGTGGGTCAGGCAATTCTGCTGATGTGTTTATATGTCAGAAAAAGATATTAAGACGTATTACTAATATTTGTAGTGTACAGTCACGTAGGAATATTTTTAGAGATTATTGTATTTTAACATTATCTGACATTTTCATATTTGAATTGTGTAATTGCTTATTCCAAAATAAACGTAAATTTGAAACTAATAACAGCATTCAATACACGTCAAAAAACGATTTTCATATACCAAGTATGACATTAAATCTTTCGAAGAATTCTCGAAGTTACCTGGGTATCAAAATATTTAGTAAATTATCAAATAACATAAAAAATTGTAATATATCTAGTTACTTTAAAAAACAGCTTAAACTTTCCTTAATTATTGATATATCTTCTTACTCATTAGAAGAGTATTTTAGTTTTTAACTTGTAATTTGTTGTGTTTGTACATGATCTTTGTGATTTTTTAATCAGGTTCTAAGTCTTTTTTTTCTTTCTTCTGATATTTCCTTATACGCATGTAGGCATTGTCTCACAGGGAAAATAAATTTATTATTATTATTACTTTTACTATTATTGTTAAGGTCATAGCCCAAAATAAGAATAATCATGCATAAATAATTAGTAAAATCACTAATTATTTTATTAGGCATATACAGGGTTTTATGTATATTCATGAATGTTGAATGTGTTTTAAGAGTCCATTCACTAGGTCCAAATAAGCCCTAAATCGGCGTTCGTCTCGTGTCTAATAATAAAAAAACTATAAAAGATAGCGACTTTTAGTAAAAAAGTATTGAAAGATAAGACTTCAATCTATGTACCTATAGTAGTAATTTTTGGTATTTCTTTTTATTTTTAAAATTCCAGGCAAACAATCTTGTACTAAAATAGCGTATTTTCAAAAATTATTTTCTCTAAAATACATGTATTAAAAAAAATTTGCTACTATAGGGATCTAGTTTATCTTTTGATCTTTCCGGTGATATATAATTTATAACATTAAAAAGAAATTTTGTTGCAATTATAAGACAAATCCGGTACCCTTGCAACAAGGGCTAACTTTATTTCCATGTGCCTTTTTACTTCGGCTTTACGTGCACCTCCGAACTCTTAATAATTCGATAGTTAGAATATATGTCTCCACCCATCGGCCACCCATCCTCTCAATCCGACCCAACATTCATGCCTGTCAAATCTACAGAGAATGGACCCTTAAGTATTTCCTTTATAAGAAGGAACTTCGGCCCTCTATAGAGTAGAGCTATTTAAGTGGTATAAATATCATATTACAACATAATATCAGTTGCAGTGTTAGCAACAAAGATAAATGTTTAAAAATATATTGAGCAAATTATGGAGAGCAATGAGAATTAAAATAAGATAAAAGTAAAGGGATGAATTTGAGCCTATCATGAAACACTTTGTATAGTGATAAACGAGTTAAAACAAAGACAGAGATACATTACAAACGTTCTGCTCTACATTTCCTGCGATCCCATTTTTGTAATCAGAGAAGGGCACCCTTTGCTAACGGAAGCGGCATTTTAAGTGACTCGAACCACTTTTTGTGCCTGTTACATGTGCCTTTATGTACATCTGGATTTAAAAATATCACGTTACAAGTAAAACAGTATGGATAACTTTCTAACCTAAGGATAGTGGAATGTGGTGGGTAGTTTGTGTAATATGTGAATTTTGTAATTAATATTTTGTTCATTTTGTCAATAAGTTTATTATCAATTTATTACTACGGGTATAGTTATCTATTTTATATCCCCATACCAGTTTATTTGTTAATGCTGGGTTTAACGCCATGTTAATATCAATGTTTAATGTTACTCATGTTTGTATAACAAGCACCTATCGAACACCTTATTCATTGTTTTATATTTCAATACTCTGTACTATCACTGTGATAGTAGCAATTAAATGAGACTGGTAATTAAGCAATTGTTTTATCCAACCCATCGTTTTGGTTCAGACTTTATACAGTTTGTGTTTATGGTACAAACACAAACCCAGATCATTACCCAGATGGGTAATGATAAAACAAGTGTTTAATTTTAAATGCGAAAGAATTTAATAAGAAGAATCAGATAATTTTGGTCCTAGATCCAATGGATTTCTTAACGAAAGAAACAACATAATTATCTAATAATTGAGGTAAACATTGCCTGGATTTATACTGAAATATATTGCACTGGACGAAAAACCATTGGTGATGATTTAGCATACCCTATTCTTTATATACTAAAGGATTCCGATTCCTTAGAATAATTATTAGAAAACTATCTAGTCACCACAAGGAATAAAACACTATCCTGGACCTTTCAAATAGGTACCTATTTTTCAAGAATCGTCTCAGTTCTGCTCCACACACACTTATGAATGAGTTAATATAATCACATAAATAAGTCGGACTTCCTGCTCCGCCTCTTTATCTTCTATCTCATTTCGTTTATGAGAGAGGAAAAAATTGGCAGATTGAGCAATCCTTGCAAAATCCACACCGATCAAATAAGTATCAAATGAGACGCTACTTTATTAAGCAGAACGGTATTATAACTGGGCATAACGCCTCATACTCATACTCATACGTATTATAACGTCTCACTACTCTTCACGCCGCTCCCCGGTCGAGCGCTGCGCTATCTATATTAGTGAAGTAAAATCGCCGGTATAACTCGCTTCTTTCTAAGGGTAGACATCTATAGAGGGAATAGTATTCGCGCTATAAGCTTGAACGCACCGTAATAATTTTACAAACACGACCGCTTTTTAAAAATTCTATAATTCGAAAACGGTTACAGATATCTACCCAAACTTTTTTTAAAACATGTTTCAATATCTAGGCTACATTTCATTCGCTATACTTATACAAATTTTGCATACTTATTTCACATACCTATCCGCATGTCGAAGTTTGTCATGCATAATTTTAGAAGTTTTAACTTTACCTTATTTTTTCGGTAATATATTATAGGTGTACTTCCAAAAAAGGTTTATACCATTCGAAGCTCTTAGGTTTTGTGCATAAGTGGTTTACATTTCAGGGCGGTAAGTCTAGCCGGTTTTTTTTTTAATGGCGATGTATGTACTCAGAAACACATGTTTTCGAATTGTGCAGATAACTCACTCTAAGGCCACTTAAAAATGCCCTACTAAAAAAGGTTGTAGATCACATCATATGCCCCAAAAGATACTCCATAAGATAGTATAGATTTCATCTGCCATAATATATATTTTGCCTCACTCAATCGCGACACCGCTGTCTTTTGACATTGAATGAAATCTCCTAACTTGGTCCCCATGTAAAGGGTGTTTTTTTAGGTTTGATAGAACTTTACATGACAACTACTATCAGACTGAACTGTTAGTCTGACACTGTTTATAAAATTTATTTTCAATATACTTTGGCAAATCATCCTGAATAGATTCACTCTTGAACGACACTACCAAATTCCTCAAATTTACTTTGAAGGTCATTCTTCGGTTCGTCAAACGCATAGAAGACTTTTATGGCCCACATGATCGTCTATCTGAGCTATTTATTCATCGTACTGTGGATAGATTTCGTACCACATACTCTCTACATGATTTGAAAACAGCAATGCGTCGAAGGAATGTGTGTAATGAAAGGAATATTACCGCTGTACGTGAAATTGTGGTTGCAAACAAGGTTTGGTGACAAATTAATTTCGAGAAATGGACATGTTAACTATCCACCCAGGTCCTGTGATATGACGCCCGCAGATTATTTTCTGTGGGGCTATGTAAAGTCATTAGTTTATGCTGATAAACCAGCAACAATTGAAGCCTTAGAAGCCAACATTGTTCGTGTTATTCACGATATATGACCAGAAGTGCTCGAAAAAGTCACCCAAAATTGGATCAAAAGAATACGCTATCTTGCGGACAGCCGCGGTGGCCACATGCCGCAAATAATTTTTAAATGTTTAATGTAATAGATTGTTTTTTTTAAATAATATTACTTTTTTAATCAAAAAATATTTTCTTGAATATTTTTTTAAAGTTTAAAGTTCTATCATCTTTAAAAAAATACCTGTTACAAACATAAACATTTCCAATGTCAAAACACTCCGCTAACTCTGAAACAGCATTTTAAGTAAGTAGCCCGAAGGACTTTTTGCATCCGTCCTGTACATCGCGATTTAAAAATATCATGTTACGAGTAAAAAAGGGATGGATGACTTTTTGATGGTGGCGGTAGTGGGATATGGCGGATAGGTTTGTGTAATGTATGGATATTAAGCGTCACAGGCTGCGAGCCATTTATAAAAAGGATGCGGGTTAGCGCTTCTCAGCGGCAGAACCGGAGACCTCTGACCCTCCAGATGCAGCTCGACGTGAATTATAACGTGGATTAGTGCCGTTTGAAGTTTGGATTATTAAACTCCCTCTGTAACGTGACACCGTTTTGACTGCACCATTACTGCTAGTAGACGGTATTTGTCAATTGAGAGATATGGTCTTCAATCTTTTACCAATTTTTGGGGTTTTTCTTTCCTATTGTCATAGAAAAATAAATGTTGTTTATTTTTAAATATAATTTAAGTTTCACACTTTAGGTTTCAACTTGTAGTTGTTCTTTTGCATAAGAGATACGACCATTAATATAATAAATACGTATGAAGTATATTCATAGATAAGGGAGTATAATTTAAAGGATTGAAGAGAATTTTATCTGGTACAAGAAACAATCAGGGTTAAACAGATTTACATTGAAGTATCGTTGAAGAATTTGTTTATATTTAGCTATATAATAGGTGGAGCTGGTATGAGTTTCGGGCCATATGGTAATGGAATCCCTGGTAACGAGAAACACAATCAGCTGGTTCATCTTGGATCCGGGAAACCGGGACAGGGGCCTGGACCGAATCATGGAATCACGCCTTTATAAATGAGTTTACCTAAAATTAGAACAAAACTGCAGACAGGCTCACCAATTTTAGACGAGCCTGACAAATCTGGGACGGTCTGGCTGTTGAGCCTTGGGCGAAGTGCTCGGAACCCAATGTGGAAGTCCTGACAGGTCACTGCAGACTAAATTTGTTAGAAATATAAGTTCCTATATGCTCTAAAATGGTCCCTAAGGTTGTTGTAACTCTTTAAACCGTGGATAAAACAGAATGATTATAATTTATTCTTAGGAACAGTAGGCTCTTAGGAATTTTTTTGAAATTTTATGTTCTGGCATAAATTTTTATTCCAAAACGAATGGTGATAGTAAAAATTGACAGCCGTGACAGTTCTTAAAGGGTAGTTTTCATAAGGGTAGAGGCTTGTTTTTCGCAAAAATTTAAGTGAATACAGTAATTCTATCATTACAGATGTAAAAAATTACGGCGTTTTATGTAAAAAAGGTACTGTTATTTGACTCGCTACAGTAAACGGTTTTCGAGATATTTACGTTTAAAGTTGGCAATACAATTACATTGTTAGTGTTAAAAGCGCCGTCTAGGTTTGACAGTTTCAGTCAGTTGTTTTTATGCGAATTCAACTGACAGTTTTTTATACGTTAAACACTTTTAGTGTTAAAAAATTTTCTAAAATAAATAAATAAATAAATAAATAAATAAAAACCATTCCTTTTATCCACTGTAAGGGTTGTAACTCCCTTAGGAACGTACGGCGTATAAATAAATAGGGCATATAAATAAACAGGGCATATAAATACACAGGACATACAAATAAAATAGGGCATATAAATAAAATAGGGCATATAAATAAATAGGGCATATAAATAAAATAGGGCATATAATAAATAGGGCATACAAATAAAATAGGGCATATAAATAAATAGTAACGTTTATTTTTATTTTTAGATGTAGTATAACCCCTCGAAGTCCGACACACTATTTTCTTAATACTCTGTATAGGAACCTAGAATCTAGAATCACTGAAAATAAGTCTACTGTGAATATATTAAGAACATTGTACGGTGAAATTCTGCAAAACTATTATTTCATATTATATGTGGGTTCATGAAATTAGTCACCTTGTATAGTATGCAATCAGCCCCAAGCGATGAATTCTAGAGTTCTAATATTGAATGGAGCGCATTCATTACTTACACTTATATAGGTGAATATATTATTCATTTCTAAACAAGAACGAAATCAATTGAAAACAATAAAAGGGACTGAAATTGCATAAAAAAATCTGTCAGTTTGCCCTGCAGAAAAATGCAAAGTAGCAAGAATAGTAATTAATGTGGAAATGTATGATTTCATATTCGGATGTGATTAATGTTCAGACGTAAAATATTAATCGAAATGTGCGCTAGATTACTTTCGCCCTGACATCGACCTGTTATATATTAGCTGTATATGAAACACGACATATGGTGCGTATCATTTGAAATGGATTGCCGTATATGACCTGTGTTTTTCTCATTTTTTAATTACCATTATTAATTGCTTCCGATACACGTCGTTTAAGAACAAAGAATAAATACTAAATAATAACTTTTTCACCAATAAAGTAGCGAGTAATACGTAATACATACTAGCATTTTAATTTTAATTTGCTATGCAAAATGTACTAGTTTGTAAATCAGATTTTATGCTAGAATACTCATAATAACGGTTTTCCATTTAAATTGCACAGTATGTAAATTTATGTACACTGAGAAAAGCATTTTAATTGAAAATTATTCATTTTTATCTGACAAATTAAAAATTCAATTGTAACTAATATCTAAGTATCTAATATTACTTAATAAGTTTAATTGCTAAGAAGAAAAATGTTAATTTATTCAGCCGAATTATGTGTTTCATTTTAGCGAACGGGTATGTTCGACAATGATGTTATTTATTTTCAAATCGATAGCAGAAATTATAATTATTATATTTTAAACATGATTATTTTCTACTAAAGGAAAAATCATTTTATTTATCAATAAAAAATATTAAGTACTTGTATTTATGGAGTATTTGAGTGGTTAACAAAAAACTAAGTTAACATTAATTTATTGACATACATATTTATATAGTATGAAATAAATTGTAGTTTCTAAAGAAGACCTCCATTGTTGCTTTAGAACACGTGGCGCAGGTGTTTCAACGTCATTGGAATTATCAATTGTTCATAATGCCTATGGTAGGATACAACAGTACACTATTGCAATATACAATTATTATTATATGCATACATAACACAATTAGTTTGTTATATGTATTATAATTCACTGGACGGTTAATTACACTTACTCTACTTGCAAGGAAATAGACACAGACACAGACACTTCTACTAGCATGATAACGCTATAAAAATGGCTGTGCTACTGCCACGATTTAACAAGTCAGTCATACAGGCAGGCGCTCTACGCGTTAAATTGTACGTTCAGCAATTGCAATCAAATATTTAATTGTGGAGAATAAATGTATTTAATGTCTGTAACTTATTTGTGGTGTATTTTGACGATTAATAGTTGGCTTCTTTTGGGATTACACCACCTGTAAAAAACAAAAAGCAGAAAACCAGAAGTATATAAATTAAATATTCAAAGTGTAGTAACAAGGCAAACTTCTAAATTTTGCCCCAGAAAACCACTGTATAACGTGTGATAAAATAATATTTGATATATTGACTAAACTTTATCAGTGGTTTTTTAGTTTATACTAAATGTTGTTAGAATACAATTTGAATATTTAATTTGTATACTTCTGGTTTTCTGATTTTTGTTTTTTACAGGTGGTGTAATCCCAAAAGAAGCAAACTATGAATAAATGCATTTCTTAACTGACATGGCAGACATCGCTCTTTCGGGATTTCAACTCCTCTTTAATGTACCTACGTAGTTAAAAAAAGGATTTAGAATTAACAAATTGTCTTGAAATTATAAATAGTAAAGTACCAACTACGTTTTTAAGTTCTGTCATAGGTCTATACCATCTTTGATAAGTATTTTCCTTTACTTACCCTGCACTGAGAAAGAATAAGAATCTAGAAACACTGATGTCTGTGTAATTACGTCGTTATTTCGTTTGTGAACTAAGGAAAAATTCCATACGTAAGATATTACTGTTACTTCAACTCTTATCTTTTGTAGTAGAAGAAATAACTTTTAGATACTTATTAGAAAAGCTTGTTTTTATCGAAGCAGCTTAGATCCCAAGCTTTCACTCTATATTCAAGAAGAACGTGGAAAAGGAAAGTATCGTCCATAAAGAAAGCTCTACATATACGCATCACGTATATCTCATTTAAACTCCTTTTAATAACCCAGAGAGCTTGCAATTAGATTTTTCATTAAGATATGTTTGAAGGAAAGTTCAAGTGATGGATTAATTTCATCCGAAGTAATCTTGTCAGAATGGCACAAAGGAAGTAAAAATTCTCTCGCTTCTCCAGCCTAAATTTCATAAGCTCGTCCCTTTGACGCTTCCAAGAAAGGCCGTGTATCATTAAGGGCAGTGGATGTAAAACCAGCTCATAGTCCAACTTATAACGTATTTACTACTTAGCGTAAGTTATTAAAAATTACTTGCGCTACTGTCGTTGATGTTCAGAGTGATTAACTAAATTTTCATCTGGACAAGTTGAAAGATAATCACGTTTCTAGGTGATTCATCTTCATAAAACTATTTTGATAATGCACTGCAGTACATTATCCAGTTAAATGGGAAAAAAGTAAGTGTCTTAGATACTTCGACATAAAACTCAACTACGGGTTTCAGAAAATATTAATTATTTGCTTTACACTATATTAGTCAACACAGAAATGAAATACTACAACCATTAAAATATCATCAATATTCCCAAAGAATGATAAAGTTTTATGATTAATTTTTCAAAATGGTGTTCAATGGTTGATCTAAAATATTTTGATGTGGTATTGACAAGTAAAATATAAATGAACATCGCGGTACATTGTTGTCACACTTAATTTTCAAATATCTCTATCTAATTCGACAACCCTATATAAATGTTATTTATATTTACGATTATATTTAAACAACATTATGATTTCGTTATATGAGTATTAGAAGAGCGCAACGAAAACTTTAACACACACATCAAATGAAAAAATGTTTTCTTTCATTCTCTCATTCATTTCTCGAACTGAACGACTTTTCTTAAAAAGTAACAACGCCGCTCAACGTGCCGGGAGTGGAGAGAACGCGTCTCTGTTCAACTACTTGAAAATGCTGCCTATCCTTACCTGACCTTACTGGTCTCATCCACCATATGAGTTGAGTTCAGGTGCGTATCAGAGTTTTGGTACTTCGAACGCATTATTTATTCGTGTTTTTTGTGCTTACTACTGTTTACTTATAACTTGAAATAAAGCTTTATGTGATTGTAACATTAATATATTTTACATTGGTTGTGTAATTTAGTAGTGGATTGATTGTCCTACGATTTTCGGTAGTTGCACTATCATTTTTTTTTAGATCGACTATAGGCTATGCGATAATTTATAGAGTGCCTAACTCGTCTATTTCTAAAACCTATGTTTCAGTCAATATATGCACTTCATTTCTATTAAATCAATCTGTTAATGATAGCAATACCATTATCCCCCATTTTCATCGTAATTATGAGCCTAGAAGTTTCACTTGTGTAGGAGAGGAAGCAGTATATTAATATTTTGCAGGCCGCGAATGCGCTCAGGAACGACTTACAATGTTATAATTTTAACTACCATTTAGTACGAGAATAAGGGAAGACTGGAAAACTTGAAAGTGAACAGATTGTTAGCCATTTATTCACTGAGGCTGCAGAACTAGTTGCATATTAAATGTTTCATGATTTATGTGAATATTATATTCAATAATTACAAGGAACGTCCCTTTGTTTATTTATCATAAAAGACGGTTCCTACTTTGGCGGCAATTGTACATAGATAAGAAATTAAGAGTGAACAAAAATAACATTAAATGAATTCAAAAACTTGGGAAATTTGATAAATAAGAAATTAAAAATGATATACTACAATAGCATTGAGCAAAGAAAAAATAATATTATTTCAGGATCTACAAAATTCTGATCATTGGTTTGGTCAAATGGCTTTAATTTAATAAACTCGATATTAAATACTCTTGCCAAATTGCTTGCTGACATTTAAATCTATATATTTGCCATTTTTCAAATACTCAAAATATTCCATATAATCTAATAAATTGTTTATACATTTCATTAAAGAAGATATTCTTCAATCTAAAAAAAAAATCAAACTGCGATTAAAACAGGGGCTAGATCAATATCCAACTATATGGACTCAAATTCCAAATCAGGGACTGTGGTGAAGCTTTCAGAATGCCATATTCCATATTTTCTATTTGTGCCGGAGAACCAGCATATTTACTGATTCATTAAAATTGTAAAAAGTGACCAATGTATAAAGAAAGAGATGCAAATTTGACGGAAACTGTAGACTTGTTTGTCAAGTTTCCGAATTTGCGAGGATCATTGGCTTTAATAAAAACTTAATTCAGTTTTTCTATTCTTATTTCATAGGCAAGAGCTCCGTGGCCGAGGGGTTAAAGACGCAAGGTATTTAATGGTCTCACGTATTTGACGGGTCAACTTTTTCTAATTGCTTCTATATTAAGTCTGTGCTTATAGGAAAGCTATCCAAATATACCAAAGCTCTTAAATATGCAAGTACTGCAACCTCATTGTATATCTCGCTAATAATCTATTGTTCACTTTAATTAAAAAGGTTTTCCAGGCTTCCCTTATTCTCGTACCAAATGGTACGATGAAAATAATGGATAGAGATATTTTAATAAACATTATTATTATTATAAGATTCCTTGCAGATATAACAAGGACATCAACAGCGAAATTGGAAGATATATTTCGAGTTCCCGGTGGCACGTTTCTCTTGCTTGTTGATTGTGGAAACCAGAAAAAAGCCTTTATTTATTTATTTATTTATTTATTTATTTGAAAGTAGGTATCCCAACAGAATTTAACAATAAATTCCAATTACAGGGTTACACGTTTTAATGTAATATGTGACTACTGCTCTCGGCAAATCAATAAATTAGAAATACATTTAATGTAAAATCTAACTAATCTTAAGTAATAATATAAAATTAGTAATAACAAAAAACAAAAAATATGGATATATTAACAATGTAGCTATATACCTGTATGCTATAAATTTATATAATAATTAATATTTATACATATCAGCCAACAGAAGTTTATTTAATTGGAAAAGACTAAAATCGCATTATATCTAGCTTGTCTTAAAGATAAATTAAATATATCAATATGGTTAAAGTAAACATTATAAATATTTTGTAATTGATACAACGGAGAATTTTTTGCATAATTTGTAGAACATGAGTGTAGGTAAAATAAGTGAGTGGAACGAGTGACTTGGGACTTAATATTAATTGTTAATTTGTTTGTTATAAAGTTACAATCAATTGCATTATTGAAAATTTTAAAAATAAACAGTAAATACATTATAAATCTACGAGACGTAAGCTTCAATAAACTATACCGTTTAATGCTATCCTCGTAAGAAACATAATGCAGATGTCTGTTAAATTTGTAATTCAACAAATTTACGAATTTAATTTGTATTTTTTCAATGCGTTCTATATATTTAACATAGGATGGGTTCCAAATTATGCAGACATATTCAAGTTGACTACGGACTAAAGAGTTATATAATAGTATAATAGAGTCAGGTTTATTGAAAGACTTAGTTACTCTCATTATGAAACCTAAATTTCGGTAAGCTTTTCTGACTATGGCCTCAACATGCAAATCAAAATTTAACTTTGAGTCAAGTATTACACCTAGGTCTTTGATTTGATCTACCTTTATAAGCTCTAAGTTGTTAATATGATAAGGAATACTGAAATTAGTACTAAGCCTTGAAAATGTAATATGGTGTTATCCCGATATATGTTATCCCGATTTGCTGTATGTTTCTTTTCACATCCTTACCACTCTGAATTTTTTATAGGTTAGCAAGTTCCTTTACATCTTCAGAATTCTATTGTGCACAATTAGCTGATTGAATCCGAACCGAACCCTATTCGAATAAATCTGGCCGTAATAAAATATAAAATGAATGAAGTTGCAATGAAAACGCTTACGTGGGTAGACCGTTTGAAAGCAAGGGTATACACAGCTTACACACAAGTAGGAGGCCGCATAAGGGAGAGCCAGCCAAGCGACGTAGGTATGCGTAAGCAAAATAACCAGAAGCGGACTTTGCTCCGACTCAACGCACCCTTTGATAGGGCTTTACACTTAATTAGGCCTCCCTGCATACGCGGCCACCGACGGTCGCTGTCGGCGTCGGTCAGAGCACGTAAACGCGCCGTTTATTCTCTATTAATACAATAATTGACGCCGAAATTGCCTGTCCACCCTGCACTAGCGTCACAAAAGGACGGGGGTGTGGACCGCATAAAGTGATAACATTGGGGGGGAGCGAATAATATTCAGAAATTTGCAGTGTTTGGATTGCTTTATTTTAAGTCTGTAATAAACATTCACTAACAGGCATGAAACACTTTATTACATAGTCAAGTTTTAACTGTTGAGCTGAAGTCATTCGTTTTAGACAGATAAAGTGTCTTCATTAATTTGCTTCCTGCAAATTAGTGACTTGTTTTCTCTTTGCATCAATTTTAAGACCTATTCTTACTCCTAATCCTAAGACCTATTCTAGTGTGTAAAACTCGGCTTTGAAAATCACTGCAGTGTCGAGTGAAACTCAAAAAATGAGTAAAACTAAAGAATAGTGTGTGATTGTACAATTTAATGTTATTTTATAATAGGCACGAATATAGTCTAGCGGAAGATACTGAGTACAAACGAAAAGATGATGAAACGGCGGAACACTCTGCTCTTAGGCAATAAGATGATCAGCTTTAATAAATTGGAGCTTTTGAGTAAAATATAATTAGGCGTGACAATAGACCACACGCTAGCGTGGTGGATGGTCTGGTTTTCGGCCCACTCACATGAACCTAACCTAAATAGAACATTAAAGGCAGTCTAAAGACGAAAGACTGATTGAATATCAAACTTAACCAACAATTTTGGGAGATCCTTTTTCCGGATATATTCAAAATATATTATTTAGTTTCTACTCGCCTGAAGCTTTTAGGAATTTAATATATTTATATCGAATTCAATGATAATACAACGGAGTAACATAACATTGTAGGTATTAAAATAACTACATGATATATAATCATGGTTATTTAGTTGAAGAATTATATTTATTGTCTTGCTTAAAGACAATAAAGCTCACTGCTATAATGGGGCCTGAAGAAAAGCAGGTCGTTATCGGTCTGTCAATTTGACAACAATAATTGTCAGACAGATAGTAGCAAAGACTCAAAGAGGGCACTACGGTGTGTTTCTCACCACTACTAATATAATCATGGTGTTTATCAGAAACCCACAAATGATCTAAAATTGTAAACCAAGCTACGATCCACAATAAACTTTTGTACATTTTATATACTCTTCAAAACCAGTGGAATGGCTCCTGTCTATAAAATTTGTAGACCGCATTACAGAATATATTTGAAGTCTATGACTTGAATATGTTCGAATTATGTAATAAACTGAATGAAGCCATAGCATTTACAATTTTTTTTATAGAATGCTTCCTGTGCTTGTTGCAGAAAGTTTTGTGTTAGGAACAGTAAATAAATATTGTTTTTTATTTCTTTGTTCTTATTGGAAAAAATATATGTTCCAATTATTTTATGTAGCAAATTTTTCTGTTTCTTATGCAAATGGTTAACAAAATATAATCATACGCATTCCGTGTTAATGATACAATAATAATTATCAGCGTCGAGTTATGTAGTATATGGTTTTCTGTATACTTTTCTGCTGAATTAGTATTCCTTTCTATTCCATCACTGTACATTGTACAATTCACAGAACAAAACGTTCCTACTAATTATGCAACAACAAAATATGATGTTTAGTACAAAATTCCAATAATGGCGACAGCAGTAGATTGTATAAAATACAACTCTCACAAACAAGGTGCACTAGAATTGGTGCAATTGTTGCAATTGGTAAAATATTAAAGAACTTGAGAAGTGCTTGTAGCATTTGTGAATATTAAATATGATTTCACAGCTGCTACGAGTCTCAGAGACTAGTAAGTAGGCAATTGTTCCACTAGTTCCGCACCGGCAGTACACTGCCAGAACCCAGCAGACTTGTCCAGGACCTGTACGGCACGAGAACCTATATTACAACAGTTTGTAACTTGCAGAAAATAGCCAAGGGAATGAGTGTCTTAGTAATAGTTTTGTTTAGTAATTGCTTCCTCAACTGATATCCGCGCACGCTGACCTTTCCGTAGCTCACCTGGTTGCTTGTTCCCGGAGTAGCTATCTCCGCCTAGTTTGTTGTCACCCCGCTTGTAGACTACCTTATGTGTGTGCTCACTCCGCTTACTAGATGATATTTCTATAATTTTGTACATAGTAGGATTGTATGAGTAAATGTATCTAATGATTATTAGTGTATTCTTCATAGCTGTGTATAAAGTCTAATTTTCCCTGAAGAGCGCCTGGCGTACCGTATCTTCACTGTAGCTACATGTGTATTAGTGTTTTTGCATATTAAACAGAAACTGGCGCCCGAGGAAAATCAAAACAGAAACCGATATTCAGGCGGCAAAATGACACTTCGCACCTGCAATTTGAAGTATACGTCACACCATAATTCTAATATTTTATAATAGCAATGATGTGAAGATATCTTGCAAACTTTTTTATGTAATACATGCTTTTTTATTTTGGAATTGAAGTAATAATTTTCGTTATCATAGAATAGATCCAGTGTATTTCGAGAAGCACCAATGAAAGCAAAGAGTAAAAGCTGGTGCGAGGAGATGGCATCATGTGAGAAGCGCCATCCCTAGTGCCACCACTGCCCGCCCTGTCGCTCACGCAGAGGCTTTCATTTCGGCGGAATACGCGAATAATTAAAATCAAAGTAACGCCTAAGCACGACTTAATTCCGTATAAATTGGGCTAGCGCGTAAAATGCCCAGCTTAAAATATTACTGTTAGATTTATATGGCCTATAAAAAGTTTTATTGGGGTGTTACGGCTTAGGGGAAGCACAGTTGTGTAGTTTGTTAAATATCCTTTACCCAGCGGTTTTCGCATCAGATATTAAGACTGCAGTAGCGCTGTTATCATATCACAACTGAGATCAGAAATACAAAGTATAAGAATCTTCATTTCATATAATATTTTAGGAAACATCACTTATAAAATGAAAACAAGGGAACGAACTTTTAAGATACCCGGTTCTGCGTTAGTGAATTTTTATGATTCTTGCAATGTCAGTTGATAATATTTTAGTGGGTCTTTTATCCATATTGGACAATTGTCGATTTTTTATGACAGGCGAAGGCAAAAATGTAGGGAATTTGATGCTGGTGCTGGTGTATCCGATAGATTTTATTCAGAAACCTGTTTAAAAATAGTATATTTTATTATTAGCATAAATAGTCATATATCTGACGAGCAGTTGTTTGTGTTTGCGAGGCGGAATGTTAGCGTAGGCTAGCGAATACCAATCTGCGAGTCGAAAACATCACTTTTTATCTGAACAATTCATACTATTTTTTCTCCAATCATCTAACACGAATAATTTCTCTTTATTTTAATATTTTTTTATAAATATCTAATATGAACATTAAATCGACATTCAAATAAATGTCAGAACAGCCAAGACGTTTGTTTGCATTTTAATGAAAGGACAAAAAATTAATAAACAGTTGACAGATGCCATTTACCAATAATACTTACAATTAATTATGTACGACGTATTATAGAAAAAGCCTATTGTTTTACTTTACTAGTAAAACAATAAAAATTTCTCGTCGTTATATTATGTAATATAACTTGTGTAACCATATCAATGGATTAAAGAAAGAAGTCATGTAGCCATGATTTCTCAGAACTCTTAACTTCCCTCTTAAAAGCGTTGCCTAGCAATCCATTCATTTTCACCCTAGTACTGAAGTATAAATTATGTCTGAATAAGTAAATTTTTAATTTTGACTCTTGAAAAAAATAGTATGTTATTCGAAGTACAATGCTCTTTATGTGTTTCGCCCAGTTTACACAGTCTCGGCTAACGTCTCAGTAAGCTTCTGAGTTCAACAAATAATGTTGACCTTCTAGTCCTATTAACATAATACTCTATTTCTCCGGTGGATTTAAAAATATTGCAATGCCAGAGATATCCAAACAAGAGTCTTTTAAGACGGTTGAAGAAAACTACTTTTATTTCATAACTTTCCAGTGAATCTACTTACTCTGCACTGATTTGCGGCCGGTAAATGGAACATTACAGTACCTGATACTGTAATATTATTTCCTAGTAACACTTTACCGGACTGTATTATTACCTATGTTTTTGTGTTTAAATCAATTCTTGATATTTATTCGCTTCAATTTAATAAACATAAACGTAAGGGAAATATAAATAATACTTTTCTACCCATTTCAGTGAAGCTACGATGGTAGGGAATTTATTTAAAATTTCCTCTGAGCACTGCATTATTATACAACGTAAGAAAATTATAACACGACAAAAGAAGGTTAATGTCATGTTAATGTCACCTGGCATGTCAAGGCTGTTAAGAGCGTGGTGCAATTTGAATATTGTTAGATTTTATTTTAATGATTGGTTTAAAATTTACAATAATTCATTTTTATTTTAAAACGACGACAGTATGAAATAAAATATCATACGATACATGTCCAGTAGGTATTTACAATACTTGTTTACAATTTCGTAAAAAAAAACCTTCTGTAATACCTAACTTACCGGACTTGTAACGTAAAATACAATTTTTCCGGAGGATTTAAAAGTGTTGCCTAGCATTTCATTCATTTTCATCTTAGTACTGAAAACGATAACTTTAATGCCAGATATCGCTATCAAAACAAGCGTGTTTTAAGGCGGTTGGAGAAAAATATTGTTTCATAAATAAGTAATAAATTATAGAAACCATCTGAAATTTATGAAAAATTGTAGGTACATAATCTATAGCCTTTCTTACGCTCATGTTCTTCTTGCGAAATTCCTAACACTTTAAAAAATGTTAATGGATTATAGCACTCACTATACCTACCGCTACCACCCTCTTTTTTTATTTTCCTAAGAGGGATCCCCTATGTTAGATTTTTCAAACTTTCTTTTTCACTACCTATTACAGATGACTCGTCTATCCGAACTCTAAAACAAAAGTCACAGACAACATAATTTTCCCGTCAATTTTATTGAGTATCTGAATTATTCAAGCATTCCTAATTGGAACACCCTTTCACCCCTGAATACCCCTATAACAAACTTTAAGAATGGCATATCAAACGGCTTCTATGAGGCTATATACAAGCTAAAGGTTTCCCCCAGCAGAAGGAACTGCGGAAAGGAACGAGAACTTCATGTATTGGCGAATATTGCTGCAATGAACTGTAAAGTTGGATTCATTCCCGTGAAAATTCCAGTAGTACGTGTGTTTGCATTTTATATAAAGCTCAATTCCCTGACAGAAAAGTAATAAAGCTTTTTTATAAGTTCCGGCTTCCAAAGTTCAAAGTTGGAAGGGAATATAAAAAAGCGCCGGCTTCTCGATATTGAGGAATTATGTCTTAAATTATACAGATGTCGGATTCTGATTACTTTATGGATCCGTCATTTGTGGAGCCGAGTCGCCTGTAAATGCATATCAGATTCCTTCCCCTTTCAGTCAGATGCTGAATACACGCTGTACGCTGTAGAAAAGGACATTAATATATTATGTGCCCGGATTACGGATCTGCGGTTTTGATTTTAATAAATTGGTTCGAGCAAGTGTTCCAACTTTTTTAATGTGATTCCGAACGCCTGGTGTTTGACTTCATGTCTTGAGTTGAGCTTTTATTGGTCCCGAGATCGTCTTGCATAAATTATCCACCGACGGGGTATTAAAGGAAAGTCGTTGTAAAAGTTGCGAATGTTGTAAATTTAAAACAAGGATTATTATGAAATTAAAACTCGACTCGTTGATTTTAAATTTGTATTTTTAATGAGGGGAGAAGTTATTTCATTAAATTGAGCATTAAGCAGAAAATTTATGTACTGTAAAATTTGCGTTTGTGTGAAAAAATCGTTACTGCAGAGGACTCGTCCTTTGACAATTCGTAGTTTGTGAATCGAACACACAATATGAGTAATAGTTAGTGTTTGCATTTTATTGCAATAGTTCGATTGTACAGGGTGCTTCACTTCGGCAATAAATTGGAAAAATATATGATTTAAAAAATGAAAATTTTTAGATTATTAAAGGGGCCACCATAACTACAATATTTAAATCTCTAGTGCTTTTAGTTATACAGGAAGTCGACACAGGCTGCATTATTTTAGTAATAAAAAATATTTATGTATTTTTTATTTTATTTAAAATTATTTAAATTTATATGTTGTACCGTGTTTGTCGTTTCTAACCTCTAGGTTTCAATTATTCACAATTAAAAATACCAGGGATACGATGGGCTTTATTATTTATTTCAATATTATTTCACAATTAGTATGTCAGTCAAATTATTACTAAACATCGCTAAACTTTCCACTGGACTGGAATGGCTGTTGAATCAAAACTAACTCAACTACTGATTTACTGGATTTATATGCCTTATTCGATGTTTGGGAATTTTCTCGAGACATGAATATAACTGAAAAGAATCAAAGGGAATATTCGCCATCGAATATCTTCTTACGATCAGCGTCGGTCTAAATCGGAATTATAAGGTAATAAACTTACAAATAGATGACTACAACATAATTAATACTCTAAGCACTACAAGGATCTTAAGAATAAGGTAGGTGCGAGGGTAGGTGTATATTCATCACAATACGATTGTCTACACAGCAGTTTTCTAGGGTAGAATGTACTTGAAAAAAAAATATCAAAAGTTTCCTGGATAACCATGATACAGATTGTTAAGATACAGAGACTCAGATACAAGAAAAACGAACAAATATCCAGAACATATTAAGATTTTTATTTCTGTTTAGTTAGCACGCAAGGAACTACACATAATTTTGTGTATTAATCATAATTTTAGTATTATTATTACAAAATCACCCACTCACCCGAGGGCGGCGTTGCCAAATCTACGTTTTCCCCAGCCTTAGGGAAATTGTGCACAATCTGGCAACATCGCCTCTGGAGGGTGCGCCAGGGACAATCCCCCAAGGGCGAAGTGTTAACCCTCTAGGTCTTCAAATAAGGGAGATAAGTTCTTTGGTTCACATTTCCTGGATGTCACCAGCGGTACTTATCGAATATCCCTCGTATAACTTGGCTGTCGATTAGTTATTGAACTGCCCTAGTATGTCGATGGAAATTTCTATGAGGATCTGGAAGCCTAGTTTACCTATATAAGACCGCGGAGTGCCGGCCAGAGAGTTAGTCTTAATCAGGCAGCGATTAAGAGAAGAAGCAATATTTAAGTGAAATAACCGCGACTTTCGAAGTGTTTTCGGTGTGTATTTATCTAGATATTGTGCAAGAAGTGTTGTATATTATCTGAAGTATTGAATAAAGATTTTTACTATTGTTAAAGTCTCACTTATCTTTAGAACCCCCGAAGGAATAACACTATAAACCTGTTGTGACAAAATGTAGAAAATTAGATAGCATTATTGGATTATCACACAAATACTTCAAATACGGATTCATCAAAAATGGTTATTTCTGTGCATATTTTCTAAGTTATAATATATACCGAAAATTATAAAACGTTAAGATATTCCACAACCTTTACCACTACGCCACTGCTAGAGGTTAAACATTTTGCATAATAATTAATAAAAATTTTAAGACGTTTTCCATATTTTAAAAATAATGTTTTTAATAATAAAGCTTTGATTCTCTATTTTCATATACATTTTCCTTTTGAAGCCTGTTCAGTTTTGTTTTTCTTTAGTTAGGATGTATACTTAATTTAAACCATTTTCGAGATATTTGAAACTTTCAGAAGAAAATTATATATCATGAACTTGAGGGTTCGGTGTTAAGGCGAGCCGGTGGCTCAGGGTTTAGTGTTTCACTGATAGAGCACCGTAACAGTACGTGGCCAGAAAAAATACGATGCTTTAGCCCAAGAGACAATAATCTATAGAAAATGGCCAAATGATTTCGCAAGACATTTGAACCTATCGACCTTAGAAAATAATGAACAATTATCCTAGTTGAGGACAAAGGTGAAACTCTGGCCCAAAATATGCAAAATGTTAGCAGGACCCATCCAGATATGAACCAACGACAAATCGACATAGCTAATGACGCAAGGACAATTCAATCCATATGCCTTATCCTTTCCCACCAACTTACTAAGTTATTAACCTCTCTGGAAGAAATAAAGTCCATCCTTAAACTCCTTTCTAACAATAAAGCCCCCGGACCAGACTCTATCCTAATATCCTTTTAAAAAACCTATCCTACAAAGCCTTTGTTGCATTCACCCTCATTATAAATAATATAATCAAACACCGATATTTCCTACTTCCTTAAAAATGGCGTATATCATCCCGTTATTAAAACCTGGTAAACTACCAGAATCCGAATAGTTATCGTTCAATATCCCTGCTCAATACTATGTGGAAAATAACGAAGAAAATTATATTAAACAGACTACAGAAATACATAAATGAAAAGACCTACATCCCAGATAATCAGTTTGGATTCAGGGGTGGGCATAGTATGGTGCATACTGCTTTCAGACTGATACAAGATGCGATATCGGGGTATAATTGCACTATTTCCAGACCTAGAAGGCATTCGATACCGTTTAGCATGAAGGTCTTCTCTATAAACTAAAAAAAATTTACGTCTACAACTTCACTTCCTTTCACTAATAAAGAGTTACCTGGAAAACCGGAGTATACAAGTAAGAGTGATTGACAAAAAATCACAAAATGAAACACTGACAGCCGGTGTACCCCAAGGCACTGTGTTATCACCAGCTATATTTTCACTGTTTGATGAAGATTCCAATATTGTTTTAACACGAAAAATCAGCAGGAAATGGTAGTTGACTTCAATGATGTTTTTGACGTAATTAATCTTTTAGCATTTAATTTTTTTGAAATTATAGGAACAACTGTAAAATTTTGCTAATCTAATAAATAACATTTATTTCTTCAATGAAATATTAATAAAAAACTGTCCATTAATTTCATACTAAAATATCTGTGTTGAAATTGTGCTGAATCTAGTGTATGTATAAATACAATTTTAGAACAAATATAGTCATCTAGGCGATCGTATTTCAATATACCAACGGATATCTTACAGGTTTCTTTCCATTTAATGTTCTATTACAATAGAGGGATCCCGGAGTTACATACAAAATGTATTGATTATATTTAAAGTGTAGCTTTCATACTCCAGAGCGCGGCTCTATCACTCTGTAATGTATTTTACAAAACATAAGTCTAATGGTTCATCTAAGGAGTTCAGCCACCACGATATGAAATTCACAGATATGTATCTTTTCAGTTATTATATTATATTAAATTTGTGATCTGTCATGTACTGTTTAAAGTAGTTTTCATTACTCAGTTCTCCCTCTAGTTACTATTTCCCCCACAGGATGGAGACAGTTGCGTTATTATCAATGAGAGCAAGTAGGCATGTAACAGCGCAGGGGCTCAACCCACAGGGTGTACATCCCTTCTTTGTTGCTTATATTGTATTTTATTTTAATAAGGGTTTGATAAAAAAAGACGAATGTGTATAGAAACATTCTATAAAGATATACCTAGACATCCATTAAAATTATTACAGACGATATATGCACATAAAGAAAAATATTTGTACAAACAAGAAAATGATATACTCAGGTTTAAATTTTTATCCCGAGAAAATAATTTATTTTGCGCACACCTCTTAAAACAAAAAAAAAAATAAAATAAAAATAAAAAAAATGTCGTTGTGTCGATAGAAATCAGTTAGTAGTGGGCCTTGAAATTTTGAAATTTAACTTTTATTAATCAAAATAGTGAAGCTTTTACAGTGAAAAATGTAAGTAGATAATGTCCAACAGAAAAATAGTACGCTTCCAATTTTAATAAACATTCGGCTTTTTACCCAATTAATTTGATGATCATTATATTTGTAAAACTTCAGAAACTTGTGGTATCACAGTGTGAGAGCATTGGAAATTTGTAAAAATTGTATGTGATTGAAAGGTAAGTGAGTTGTGTTCTATTTGAAAATGTTTATCTGCTTTATTCAGTGTAAATATTGTAATTCCGATCACACAAAATACAAAATTAAGTTCTAAAAAGTTCTTGATGGTTGATTGTTAGCGGAATAATTTATTATCTGTTTTTTTTTTACCCCAAAATAGTAAAGATTATATACAGGGTGTTCCTTAATATCATGTCCATACTGTAGGAGCTAATTCCTTTTCCAATTTTTTGACCAAGAGTCCAAATAAACGTATGCCCTAAATTGCCGCGTTTTCGAGATACAGGATGTCAAGGTTTGTAGTTATTTGTAGTTTTATTTAGGTTTGTATCTTGCATTTTTTCTAGTGTTTGTAGATATTAAATTCCTGCTGTAAAAATGAGGACATACCAGTTTTTTTTTTACTTTTAACATAATAAACATTTAGCACAGTAATGGTTTTAATTTTTTTTCTCGAAAACGAAGCAAGGTACGAAAAAATGCACGAAAGAAGAGAGTTGTATTTGAAATTGTTTCAGCTAAAAAAAAAATCTGAAACTTGTAAAAACCCAATGGTGTCCAATGTTTTTTCTCATAAATTTTAAATAGGTTACCCTTCTGGACACCACTGAAGCCAACAATTTGAAACCTTCACGTTAAAACAAGCCCCTTACTACTTCAAACCAACGTACTGAGTTTCTTCCAAATCGGCGAAAGAGTTTTCAAGATATTAATAAAAAAACGATTTTTTATAAAAATCTTGACACCCTGTATCTCGAAAACGAGGTAATTTAGGATACAAGTTTATTTGAACTCTTAATTGGACAAGGAATTAGCTCCTACATTGTGGACATGACATTAAGGAACACCCTTACATAATCAAAATTATATAATATAATTATAATAATAATTTAATAATAATAATATGAAAATATGGTATTGTTATATTGGATTGTACTGTTATGCATATATTATTTATGCCAGGAAATGACCATCATTTAGAATTTATGTTAATAGATTGAGTTCAACAATGAATGATAAATGATGATTAATATAATATGTAACACGTCATTACATTGTCAGGTGATTCGTTTTTGCCTGTCGCATATTTAGATATTTCTATACCGAGGGGTCAATGGTCAGTGACAAGTAAAAAAACTACAGCTTAGATGAAATATTTCTACTATCCAGTTATTTTTAAGTAAACTTGTTGCTTAGCCTGTATTTTCGTATATTATATATATTATACTATTTTGTATATTATAATAATAATATGTATATTGTAATATAATATATATTATAATACGTATATAGAAGTTTTAGAACAAAATAAATTCTTAAGCGATAACACATAACTACGAATAGCACGAGTCTGCTTTATATCCACATCTGTAAACGCCTTATTTAACTAAGGACGAAAACAAATTAAGCCAAAACTGCTATATGCCACGCCGAGCGCTGAATTACAAAGCAAAATTTCACGTATTTTGTCTAACACAGTTAAAATCAAAACAGAAGGATTCGGATTGCAACGAAAACTACGAGGAAATACTTGGACCTCACATCGTAGGATGTTACTAACTGCAGACCGATTTCGATCTTTTTTTGATGACCAAGAAAAATATTTTGGATTATCGTATTTGAACTTTACCATACGTTGTTATTGGAAAGCGGCGTGGTTGCCCGCAGCACTCAGGCCTTTCGACCCATTGTGCCTGCCGCTAGTCGATAGCTATTGGAAGAGACCTATGCCAACACCCGTTCTAGTGGAAGCTCTCTAATGTTCTGGAGCAGGAGAAATGCTGCACCCAGATGTTTGTGTCTCTTGACCATGAGGCA
Source organism: Pogonocherus hispidulus (assembly GCA_963924545.1). Classification (NCBI taxonomy): domain Eukaryota; kingdom Metazoa; phylum Arthropoda; class Insecta; order Coleoptera; family Cerambycidae; genus Pogonocherus; species Pogonocherus hispidulus. The sequence goes on from OZ004693.1 coordinate 84,958,536, forward strand.
GGCACAGCGACAGAAGATGTGAATGGTGTCCGCGTCATCATGTCCGCAAAACCTGCAACTTCTAGTGTCTCTAAGGCCGATAGTGTTAAAGTGCTTGTTGAGATGTCTGTGACCTGTCAACAGTCCTGTGACAATCCTTATACAGTTACGACTTACACAAATATTGATCGAGTTACCTTCGAGCAAGGACCTTCAATTAAGAGCCTGGCTTGTCGCAGCCCAGTTCCATTCGACCATTCTTCCTCTGACCTTTTCTTGATCCAGTTTTCAACAGACCTTGTTACATACCTTGTTAATTTTGTTGAACTTTACCATATACTATTTGGACAAGGACAAAGATTGTTTTAGTTAACCAATAAGTTGTATCAAAAATATACTACTAAATCACTACGAACTGTTCATTGCAATATAATATGTTTGAAGGTACACGTACAAAATTTAATATATAATTTTAAATAGGATTCTACAGTCAATAGTTCAAATTAAAATAAGGACTAATTTCTTTAATAAAAATTCCCAAAGTATGTAAGTAACTATCCCTCTATTAAACAGTAATTAACAGTAACAGTATAACTATCTCTCTCTACTAAGTAGTAATTTTTTATATTCTTATAAGAAATTGGATATCTGGTTTAACTAAAAACTGGATATTACATGTAGTAGAAATTACAACAAGAGTGTTTAAATTTGGCAGAGTTCGCAGAATAAAAAAAAATGTGACATATTACAAAAAAATGTATTTGTATTTTACGTTACTAGTTAAGTCCAGTAGGTGAGGTATTACAGTAAGAGACTTAAGACTTTCTATCATTTTAGATTATTACTATTTTGATATTAATTTACCAATAACGTCGTCCATAACCTACTTCAGAAATATTTTTTAAAATATAATAGAGAGAATATATATATCTTTTCAGTGTTTTCCAAGACATTATCTGTTTGTCAGTTTGCCAAAGTTTCTTGTAAGGATTTAATATGAATTTATGGGTGTTGTAAATGAAATAATAAACCTTCTTTTGAAAACGATTAATATGAGAGTATAATATGAAGGACTACACTAAAAGTTTTCCTTTGTTAATTTCAGGGCTTATAAAGTTTTCCTCTACTGAAAGGAGATTTTACAATCACAATAAAATGAAGGTTACTATCAAAATAATAATACGAAGTTGTATTCTCTAAGAGAACTTAAAGATACTTCTTGATAAATTATGAGTAGTAAAGTTGAAAGGATGGTTTAGAAATACAGTGGCTTTAATGCTGTTCCTTCAGTTAAAAATAATAAACGTTGTTTTATTGAATATACTTTATTGAGTTACAATGTTAGTCGTAATATTTAATATGTACAGGGTTTCATGCCATCATTCATTCCAATCAAATATACGTTTTTAATTTTGGAAATAGAAAAGAAAGAGTTTTGTAATAAAGAGGTTGACTAAGTTTAAACATATAGAAATGAATAATCTGGGAAAAATCATAAATACTCAACTTAATAAAACAAGAATTGATGGAATACCAACATACGTAGTAAAGGATGTATTTGAAGTAATTGGCAATAGATTCTTGGATTTAATTAATAGTTCACTACAAACAGGAGTCTTCTCAAAGGAATGGACGAGTCCACTAGTTACACCTATACCAAAAATTGCTAATACTACAACACTGAATGAACAGTTTCAACCTATCAACTCCGCCTATTTGTGAATAAATACTAGAATTAGTAGTTAAGGAACAATTAATAAATTTTATTGAAGAAAATAATTACTAATAAACATGCAATCAGAATTTAGAGGAAAACTTTCTTGTGAAAGTGCATTACAGTGCATATTAGATGACTGGGTCAAGGGAATTGACGTTAACTGTATATCATGTAGATAACTTATGTAAAGAGCTGTTCAGTAAATCATTTTTGCTAAGAAGATTAAAATCAGTTTTAAACTTTCAATGATCAATATCAGGTTTGCACTCATTATTTCAATCATGCATCAACTACGGTGTGATTATTTGGGGATCGTCTTCACAGACCATTAGAGTTTTCAGATGACAGAAAAGAGCTATTAGACTATTAGCAAATCTGTCATTCAATAAACCGTCTAGAGAACATTTCAAGAAACTTCTTTGTACATTTATTCCGCAATTTGCTGGAGATCTATAAAAATAAAAACACATTTGAATATAACTCAAACGTCCATAGCTATTATACAAGACGTAGAAATGTACTCAATGCACCTAAGCATCATTTGGAAATCTTTAAGAGAAATATAAGTGAATTTATTTAATAAATTGCCAGATGAAATAAAATTGAGTAGCCCCCGAAATAAAATTGAGCATGTCTCAAAAACTACTGCACCGATTTTGGCGTGGGGCGAAACATATTTTCTGTCTTTCAAGCATTTTTCCCATACCCGATCACCCCAATTCGCGTATAAAATTGATCACCATGTTTATATTTTTTCTACAGTCCATTCTGCTAGAATTGAACATTTTTGCAAGATGTCTTCGATTCTACATAACAGGAACAATCAATCGAAATTTTTAAAATTTGTTTTTGTAAAGCAATAAAGTTTTTATTGCCGAAATAAAATTGAAAGTGATCAAAGTAACCCCATTTTACAGTACTGGAGCTTTCACAGACTGGTCAGTACTTGTCTCATGTACCATACTTAATATGGTATTATAAAAATGTGTGTAGTTTATTTCTTGTATCTATGTTTGTTTTTTACATTTTTATATTGTTTTCATTCTTGAGGTTTGCTATAAATGTATTTTATATATATGATTATATCTATCTATCTATCTATCTATCTATCTATCTATCTATCTATGGTCTGGGTTCGATCTTCAGTTCCGGCATCCAGTTCCCGGCATTGTCGGTGCGAATGAGGTGTTCGTCTGCGTCTTTTCTATGTGTAATCCTGATCCCGACAGCCTTTGGTTTTGGATTTGGTTATTGTTTAATTTATGTGGTGTTTATATTATAAGTATTTTATTTAAAAAAGGTGTAATTATATTGTTCCCCACTGAGGCAGCATCCTGTATAAGTTTTTATACTCAAGAGAAAGTTATTATCGTGTTTGCGTGAAAACTCTGCATATTTATTATACATTATGTAGAGTGAACGGTAAAATATTTCTTTCTTATTCACTCCATTATTGCAGTTACAAAAAATATTTCATAGATATAAATATTTTACATAAATATGTATTAAATTTTGCTTGTAGGTGGATAATATTGGAGGAAATGGGTTTAATGAGGGTAATAATATAATAATCTCGACAATTGCAACATCTTTTCAGTGAGGTGACGTATTGGAATGTAGCTAAATCTACAGATCTATAGCCTATTGTTAACTGACTTCGACTACTGACTGGAGTAGTTAGCACTCACCTGTATGTCATGTTCAGCATCGGAGATCAATCCTCATAATATTTTACCTTATCACGACTTTTTCTGTTAACAGAAGTAGAACCATTAAGGGTCCATTCTCTGTAGATTTGTCAGGCATGAATGTTGGATCGGATTGAGAGGATGTGTCGCCGATGGGTGGAGATTTATATATTCCAACTATCGAATTATTAAGATTTGGAGGTGCATGTAAAGCCGAAGTAAAAAGGCACACGAAAATAAAGTTAGCCCTCATTGCAAGGGTACCGGATTTGTCTTATAATTGCAACAAAATTTCTTTTTAATGTTATAAATTATATATCACCGGAAAGATCAAACGATAAACTAGATCCTATAGTAGCAAATTTTTGTTTAATACATGTATTTTAGAGAAAATAATTTTTGAAAATACGCTATTTTAGTACAAGATTGTTTGCCTGGAATTTTAAAAACAAAAAGAAATACCAAAAATTACTACTATAGGGACTTAGATTAAAGTCTTATCTTTCAATACTTTTTTAATAAAAGTCGCTATCTTTTATAGTTTTTTTATAATTAGACACGAGACGAACGCCGATTTAAGGCTTATTTCGACCTAGTGAATGGACTCTTATAAAGCAACACCGTAAAATTAATCCTTTATTACTATCAATTTATTATGGTTGTATTTTCAGAGAGTTACACAACAAATGGATTCAATGTCTGGTTATTAAATTTGGATAAATGTGCCCTCATCTTTCCTTAGAAACATTAATAAGCAAGTCTATTCGGCAGCAGTTTTTTATATCAAACTTGTTTTTCTTGGGATATGGATTAACCGTAACATCAACATAAACGCTAATAAATCACTTCATCTAAATAATGTGGATATAGCCCATTTAGTACGCTTCACTGTTTATCACAATAATGGATTATTTACGTTAACTCATAACAGACTGCAGATTTAATAATAATGCTAATGGCTGTGATTCATCAGATACATTAGGCTGTTTATCCAACAGACAAATAAACGACGCTGGAATTGATGCAAAGACAATTACTCGCTACAGAGCTCCTTATTAATATCAAGAGCAGTCGGTTTTACTAAATTTACATGAAGATATTCCTATGTAGATTTAAACATTACAGAGGTATCATGCCGTCTTCTGAAGTTGTTTATATGCAGAAGTGTCTAGACTCTTTTTTATCCTCTTTTTGTTCGGTATCCTGAAACACTTAAAACAAGACAAAACAAACAATAAGACTTAAATCTTACAAAGTGTAAAACGTATTTCTATCGGTCAATATACGAACATAAAGGTATCACACAACTACGAAAGCACCCTGGTTTCACACATACTTTTTATTTTTAAGAAACTCGATAGATTGAGATTTTTCTGAATATATTTAGAAAAACCTCAATATCTTGCCTTTTTCTCAATATATTAACTTTCTTCTTAAGACTTCGATATCTTTATGAATTCTATAATATTAATAATAATATCTCTACCCAAATTCTAATTGCAAGGATTCGCAGAAAGGCTGCGACTTGTGCGGGAGAGGAGGCGGCTTATTATTATTCCAGAAACCGAAATTACGCCTCTTGATAAGCCCTGACCACCATTCAGTACTGGAATGAGGAAAACCTATAAAACTAATAAAAAAATTTATTAGTTAGGTCCACAGCCAAACATCAATCGATGTTAATCTCTCGCATTAGAGCCAAGCTAACATTCTTTCTGTACTAGGTCGCACGCCAGGTTAGATGCCAATCCATCGTTGCGAAAAAAATCTTAATTCAGGCAGTATGGGGATTCAAACCGACAACCTCTGGGTTTACGTAATTTTTTTATGTGAATAACATTCAGCAGTTATGAAACAGGATTTATGCTATAAACTGTAGATTAAACTATACTGGGTGATAGTAGGTTATTATAGCCGGAATTGAGACTCCCCCCACCCCTTTTGACCTTGAATGACCTTGAATGACCTTTGGATGACCTTTACGTGACCTTTGGATGACCTTGAAGTGACCTTTGGATGACCTTGAAGTGACCTTTGGATGACCTTTGAATGACCTTGACGTGACCTTTATATGACCTTAAAGTGACCTTTGGATGACCTTGAATGACCTTTGGATGACCTTTACGTGACCTTTGGATGACCTTGAAGTGACCTTTGGATGACCTTGAAGTGACCTTTGGATGACCTTTGAATGACCTTAAAGTGACCTTTGGATGACCTTTATGTGACCTTTGGATGACCTTTACGTGACCTTTACATGACCTTAAAGTGACCTTTGGATGACCTTTGTATAACCTTGAATTGACCTTCGTTTGACCTCTGTAATTGTCAACACAAGACATGACGTAATCGAATGTTTAGGGAAGGGGTATTCTATAATATGTATATATAGAGAGGAGATTATATCAAGGAATCACACTTCGTTCACTGCCAACCTTATAGTCAACGTCTACAATAGTGCAAATTGTGTGTTGTCCTGTATTAATATTTTCAAGTGAGAACAATTGTTGTATTTATTACTATTTAGATATTACAGCTAGTTATCTTTAAACAAGAAATGGCATTACCAAGTGTTGATTTAAACAAAATTAATAGTAACATTAACAGAGACTTTATTGATATTGCTCGACGATCAATTTCCTCGTTAGAAATTGATACCCCTTATTTGATTAAAAAAATGTCATTTGTCAATACACGTTTTGGAAAGTGCGTTTTGGCTATACTGCTCGATAGTAAGAGCAATGTAAGCTTTAAGTGTTATTTACCAAAGAGGGTTATAGAACACATAACAGAGGACGTTATGAATAAAATGAATTCTTCTTGGGAACAGTACACGATAACTTATTTAGGTCAAAGCGAGCCTACATATAAAGATATTAGATCTAAAGCATTGATAAAATTTGGTATTGTCAACTAATTTTATTTAAAAACATATATCTATTAGTAATAAATATAATTTGTAGATCATATCTTAGTATATTTACCTATTTACACTATTTAGCAGTATCTCATATAAGGTTGCTTTTCTTGTTTTATAAGTCTAAAAGGTAATGAATAATTTGCTATATTATACTATCAGTTTTAACAATAACGTTTATTTTGTAGAAAACTATTAAAATGTGGATGCATTACGCTAGCCAACACTGGACTGAAGCTATCGACATCCAGTCAGCTGTGAAAAGAATGAAGAGTGAGTTGGATTGCTTGGTAATGGATAGACTTCATGCTTGTAATTATGACAGGGATTACTGCTTTTCCGAAGAATTGGTTAAACAATTGCAGGAAGATATTGAAAACTATCGCCTTGGTGCTTCGTTGTGTGATAGTTATTTAAATAACACTTTAACTTTGAATAATTTTTGTGAGAAAATGGTGGAGAAAGGACTAAAATGTTTTCTCAATTCCAATTTGCTCGATTATCTACCGTATGCAATTGTTGTGAAATATAAGTTAGCATCTCAAGAATATGGTAGTGATGATCAAGATAATGATGATCAAAAGTAATATAATTAATTTTTTTATAAGTTTTTTCATTATTTTTACATTATTATATACATTGTATATTATAGTAATAAATTGTATTGTACTAAATATTTCTCTTATTTTGTTGTAAAACAAAAAAAAAAAAAAACGATGTAGTGTAAATAAAAAATAAATAAAAAAAAAATTTTAAATCTTTTATTTCTATTTATTTGTCACATAAGTACAAAAAAAAAACACACTATATAAATATAATAAGTAAATACAAAAAAAAATGTATTAAAAAATAGATTATACTTATAAAATAGAGTACATTAACATATAAAAATTGGAAGATGTAAAAAAATGTTCATCAGTTTACTTAAATCCATTATGTACAGACCCATCCAAAGCATTATAAGCCAAATAAGAATCATGAATTATCAATGCATAAACCCGTGTATTCTCAGGAAAATGTTTCTTTCGAGTTTCAAATTCCAGTTTTATGTCTACAGTGGATGACTTCATGGCGTCTTGTTGATGTGAACAGTCGATAACAAATAATGGATTTTTTTGGAATTCACCAATATCCATCATCGGTTCATAATTATCTTTATCGTAGAAGCTGGATTGAAACTTTTCATAAGCATAGTAAGCTGAAGAATACAATTTCTTTCCAAAATCTAAATTCCAGCGTTCATATGGATATACTTCTGAGTTTAAGTATAGTCGGATGTTACTTACATCTGCATGAATGAATTGAGTAACGTCCTTGCTTATATTATCAGAACTGTCAGTACTCTGAAAGCCGATAATAATATATCGAGGTCTTTCTAAACTTGTTGTGGTTTTTATAGGCCATATATCAGTAGCTGTTTTTCTTAGAGTCGGTAATTCATATAAATCCCACATGCGATAGGCCATTTTAACCGTAGCATTTACACCACCTTTCTTAATGCGATTCAGCAACTTCAGTTTTTGTGTATCTTCAGGGATGATGTGCCTTAGCCTCCATTCGATTTTATTAATTTCGAGATCTGCATCAACTTCTCCAATGTAACAATTCTTAAAAGATCGAGCTATTATTAGTATAAGCTCTTGTTTGGTGTTGAGAATGCCCCTTGTATAATCTTCGGCGAAACCCATAAGATACTTTAGAGGCAATTTGCCACTAAAAAAGTGACTGTTGGTATCCAAAACGTCCTGGTTTTTCACTGTTAGTCCCCATCCACAAGATAGTAATGATTTTAAATGTGTTTGTCCCCATGACACCATGGTTTTCATTGTTGTTGTTATACCAGGTTTTCGAATAACAGCTACTTGTTCTCCACCCATTTCATAACGAATTTCATCGAAAAGAAATGCTAACGCATTATTGGATAGGTAACACATTTTAGTGGCATCACTTGGGGTAAATTTACCTTCGATATATATATAACTTTCAGCAATATCGAGAATAAGATCTTGGCAGTGAATAGGAATTCTTATTTCATCCGAATTTCTATAGTACGGTGATCCATATGGTTTGTAAGTGTGCTCATGTAGACTAACAAGTGAATTATCAAAGAAAGGTTCATCAAACACATCCAACTTTGCACTAGTTGACGTCATGATTACAAATATTAAGGTTTCAGCTTTAATCCAATTGACTGAAGAAAGATACGATCTCTAGCAGACAATTTAGATGTTGACCGTTTAACGTTCTTTCGTATAATAAATGGCTTGTCACACTTGTTCAAAACTTTATTACTATTTGTATGTAACAGAGATGGAAAATGTTTTCTTTGATTAAAACAAAAGCCCATTATATCCTGATAGTTTAATATAGCTTTTTTAATTCTAGCTTCACAATAATTTTCTCACCACGAAAGTCTACCAGAATACCATTATCATCTAATATACGTAATGTAATGTTTTCGATAAACTGACGTCCTTCAGGTCTTACAGACATATAAATAATATTTTGTGGTTCCTTGGAGAGTTTGAATCCAGGTTCAACATCTATATCAAATTCGTAGAGAGTATGTGCTTCTTCGCCATTCATATAAGCTCCAGAAGTGATATTGCAATCAACACGAATAATTCTAACTTTCATTATGTCAACTGGTAATGTAGATTCAAGTGAATTATTTGCAGAATATACTTTGTTTTCAAATCCTAATATAGTTGCAATAGAATACTTGTGAGTAAAGTCGATCTCATATTTAGATACTATTTCACATTTCAGCGTATTATTGTTGGCTTTTAATGTGAAATATTTATTAATATTGAAGTTGTCATCCTTAACACTGCGTTTTATTATAGATTCCAAAGCACTTTGAATTGCTCCATTGATTTCATTCAACTCATATGCTCCTGGAGGAATTTGAAAGAAAGTAGTAGGTGATTTATTCTTCAATTTGAATCCAATAATATTATTTTTCTCATCAACATTTAATATTGAATTGTAAGAATAGAATCCATGTAGTCCCAATCCATATCGACAACTTGTATCGAGTTCAATTGGAGGGTAAAAGTTAGCGCTTAACACACTAGATTGTCCTGAGAACGTGAATGTACGAGACATGACTAACACATATAACTTGTTAACACATCGTTTTATTGTTGCTTACAGCAGCAGTTGAGACACATTTCCTGTCTTGAATTTGATGGTACCATATTAAACCTTGCAGAAACTTTATTTTCGGACGCTACAGTAACATCGCGTATATTGCAATAGCAACACAAATATTTTCGTGGTGGAGGTCCGTCATTCACATCAATAGATTGTGATGTATTATCGTCACTGTAATGTTCCAAACAATATTGATACTTCATTACATCAATATCGCTTTTTAAATGCTCAGGTAATTTATCCCACACCCATGCGATTTCATTTGAAGCACAGGTGATCATCACTTCTTTAGGAAAATCAGCTAATTGTTCCTTTGTCAATTTTGTAAGAGTCCTATACTTTGAGAAAGCTCGCAACGAATCCGCCGTCTTTTTAATTTTTTCACGTTCTTCTTTTGGAGTCATTGGAAAATTCATTGTTAGTTAGAAATCTTAAACACAAATGTCCACACCACACTGTATTGTAGTTCTGCTGACGGTCGTAGTTGTAATAGATTATCGGATTTGATTTAATGTAGAAATACTTTAAGAGTTCCCTGGGTGGGGGAAGATCTCCGAAACTATCGTAGTAGTTAATAATATTACCAATTTTCTTGTAGGCTACCCAATGTGTTCCTCTACCATTTATACCGTCTAAATTCAAAATTGCAGATTCAGTATGTAGGGCACCACTCTCAGGAAGATTGTCTCGCATAAATACACCTCGAAAATATGGAATTTTAAAAATATTAGCATAATAACTAATATCAATGTCGCTGAGAGCTCTTCGAGGTAGAGACTTTAGAAGTTTTTTGGATTGTTCGGCTTCAGATAAAGTCCTAATCCAGTTCGATATGGTTTTAAATACAATCCTTCGCCTTTTTTTCCAAGAGGCATAGATTCAATTTTTTTATTATGACGCACCCCTTCAGCCATGCGCTGATTTGCATTTTTTACATCACTTATTGTTTTATATAGACCTGCAGCACCGCCGGCTAAACTTCCCAGCGCCGATAATCCCGCAAATATAGGAATTAATGGTAAAATTCCACCAACTTTCGGTATAGGTATAATTCGCGGAGTACGAATATTCCTTTTACCCCCTGATGTTTTCACAAATTTTCGTGCTGCTTGTAAAGCAAAATGTGTTGCTTTTTTTGTATCATTAGAAACGAATCGTTTACCGCCAGCTTTACGTATTTCATCTCGTACTTTATGAACAATATTACCACCAAAGCTGATCTTCTTTTTCTTAATATTCTTCTTTTTATTTGCCTTTCTTCTGGGAACTGATTTAGATTTACATCCCATACCTAAACGACGTTTTGCTTTCATGATATTTGTAACTAACCAGGCGGATGCTTTTTCTCTAAAATTGGCGTCTTTAGATTTAACCCTTTCCCAGGCGCGCTGTTCTAATTCGTAGTCTGCTTTATGGCGTGTTGGTAAATCTTTATGATCTTCGTAAGCAGCGTCGTGAACTTTGCAAGCTTGGTCCAGACCATTAATGCCTGGATCACCTCTGGCAATCCTTTTTTGAAATTTTGTACCCGGTCCACAGTACTGGTAGCCACCGGGTAAATGTAATTCAAAGGGTAGTTTATTTATTAAAGAATTTATAAATCCCCTTCCTGTTCGCGAATTAGACACTTTACGTCTAGACTGACTGACGAACGGCATTAAAATAAACAAAACGTAGTAAAACTTTCTTTATAACACCGATTACTTCGATGGTAACACTAGGAACGCTAGTTATCGATTAAAATATTGAATACACCGTTTATATCTATTTATATCTATTTATATTGTATCCAACCCTCAAACAATGCGGATTGTAAAGCAAAAGCAAACATTTGTAGTGGATAATTTCGATGAACGTGTAGGAAGTGGTGTAAATATCAACAATAGACGCCATGGACCCTTGTTGCCTTCAACAATTCGGGGTTTGTTAATCGGTCCTTCGAACTGTGGGAAAACAAATGTTATGATTTCCCTTATTACACATCCCCACGGTTTACGTTTTGCTAATATTTATCTATATTCCAAGTCACTGTACCAACCCAAATATGAATATCTTCAGAAGATTTTAAAACCCATTGATGGATTAGGATTTTACACATTTAATAATAACGTAGAAATTGTGGAACCATCTGAAGCAAAACCGGACTCCGTTTTCATTTTCGACGATATCATATGTGAAAAACAAGATATTATTAGGTCATATTTTAGTATGGGCCGACACAAATCCATAGATAGTTTTTATCTGGCTCAAACATATTCCCGAGTACCAAAACAATTGATTAGAGACAATTCGAATTTTATTATAATGTTTAAGCAAGATGAAATGAATTTGCATCATATATTTCAAGATCATGTATCACCGGACGTTACCTTCAAAGAGTTCTTGGATATGTGTGCAAAATGCTGGGAAGATAAATATGGATTTTTAGTAATCGATAAAGATAGAGAACTAAAAGATGGTAGATACAGAAAAGGTTTGGACAGTTACATATATCCGTAATGCATGCCAATATATATATCAATTGTAAAGGTAGTGATGGTGGGTGCACATCGAAAGAAAATGAAGAGATCAGTAGTTGATAAGGACGAAAATAATGATAGTGAAATAGATTTGAAACGTAAATTAATAGAAGCCACGGACGCTGTTCGCAAAAAATTCAATTACATAAAAAATAAACATGTAGAAAGTCAAATGGCCTTGGAAAAAATATATGAACCGTTAACGAAGCCATTAAAAACTATTTCTGAAACAACGCAGGAAACAAATCGTAAATTTCAAACCACACAGCAGTATTTAACAACACAGCCTAAAAAACCCTCTGCAGTAATCAAAACACCGAAATTCGAATCAGATGAAACAATTAGGGAAAGTAATTCTTATATGGAAACGCCGCCACCATCATCTGTAGGGACACCTTCAAGTTCTACCACGTCTAGTAGTAATTTGCGAAATTTAACTGATGTCGTTTCAACCTACATCAATGGTGTTAAAGCTGGCGAATCTACGTTCGATAACAAGTATGGGGTGCGAGTTGATGTCGATACTGGAAAGTTAGCCATGGGCAACTCCGAAGTGCGATTTCAGGGTGACCTTATATCATTTTGGAAAAATAATAAGAAAATTGGAACATATAAAGGAAATTCTCAGTTATACGATTTACTGTTTTTAAAATTTCCCCCAGATCTAAACAGTGCGGGTTATGGAATCACCGATGAAAATAAAAATATATTTGGAGACATATTGAATATAACGAATGCGGCATATAAAAATTACAATGTAACATTGGGATACAATCCTAGTAAATCAAAAAAGTACGTCGAAATTATAAAACCACTTTTACAACGTGGAATGTCAACTCGATCCAAGAAAGGTGCGGGTCTAATGTCATCTCAGAAAATATATACAGGCAAAAAGGTGGATTACATATACTGGAATAAGCCCAAAGAATTAATCGACCGCTTAAGATTATTGTGGAGTTCTAAAATGGCTGGACATTCAGGTCATGAGAATGAAATAATATCCCTAATTGATGAATTAAGGGAAGAAGGAATCATCTATTAGAGAAATAACTATCGCATTTTATTTCATCAACCATAAATACATATATAAAGCAGATATCAGTTTATTTTGTCAATTGTAATTTGAACGCAATAGAACGATGGGCTCCATTGATAAATTTGGACGCCGAAAAGGACCTCATTGTAAAGGTCATCGTGGTCCGCAAGGCATCGGTTTTAAACTTACTACTGAAAAACAGTATGACATCCAAGGAAAGCAATTAAAAAATATAGGAGATCCTAGAGATGAAAATGATGGTGCAACATTAAACTACGTGAATTTAGTTATGGATGCCTGCAAAAAAGATATCCTTTCCGCTCTACAAAAATCAGCTAATCTTATAACCGATAATTTAGTAAAGTACATAAAGAGAGAAAGGAACGAAATCGTGGATGAAATAACAAAAACGTTTCAAAATTTACAACTAAAAATAGATACAACGATAAGCGATATGAAAACTGAAATAGATGAATTAAAAAATACAAGTGAGAGAAACTCGGATGCTCATACTAAGTTGGTGCAAAATATGACTGGTTTCATACTTGATGTAGAAAAAATTGAACAACTTATTGCGAAATATCATCCCCCGAGAGACACAGGAGGATTAGCATGGCCAGGTATTTCATTACGACCAACCGATTCTAAGATCATCACAAGTTGAGTAAAAAATTTTATGCATTATATAAATAAAACAAGGAGCAGCTCATCACAATAAGTCATTTCAAACAGAACGTGGAACATCTAAATGTATATTACTATTATTATTAATAAACTTGAATAATAAAAAAGGTATAATGTTCATTAGTGGCACAAAACGACAAATTGTCAATGAATTACATAAACCAGCACGAAAAAATTTTAGAAGGAGAAGAACCGTAATAAAAGGTTTGGCAGACTTATGGCAGATTGACTTGGCAGAAATGCAGAATTTTGCAAATGAAAATAAAGGTTATCGTTATATACTCATAGTAATTGATTGCTATTCTAAATATGTTTGGGCCAAACCGCTAAAGAAAAAAACTGCTATGGAAGTTTCTATTGCGATGAAAGAAATTCTTCAAGAAGCTGTTTATTCCCCAACAAACTTACAGAGCGATCAAGGACTCGAGTTTTACAATCGCCAGTTCTCCACAGTGATGCATGAATATGGCATAAATCATTATTCCACATTCAGTACAAAAAAGGCAGCAATCGTGGAACGTGTAATTAAAACTTTAAAAAATTGGTTATATAAAGAATTCTCGGCCAGAGGCAATTACAAATGGTTTGATATACTTCCTGATATTATAAAGTTGTACAATAATAAAGTCCATCGTACAATAGGGATGAAGCCCATAGATGTAAAATATACAACAAAGTTAAGTGTATATAATCATCCCAAAGTCGCATTAAAATCAAAATTCCATGTTGGTGACATGGTTCGGATTAGCAAATACAAAGGAATATTTGAAAAGGGGTATACAGCCAACTATTCAACGGAACTTTTTAAAATTGTTAAAGTTAATGTAACAAATCCCGTCACATACATGATAGAAGATGTGAGAGGTCAACCTATTAAAGGATGTTTTTATGATTATGAACTTCAGAAGACTAAACACCCCGATGTATACTTAGTGGAAAAGATTTTAAAGAAAAGAGGTAATAAATTGTTTGTCAAATGGCTCGGACTACCACCAGATCAGAATGGTTGGATCAACAAGACTGATATAGTTTAATATATGTATAGTAATTATCTTGCTTTGTAAAATGATATGGTAAAATATATGCTTAATTTAGTATATTTGCAGTTGTATGTAACACTTATAGTTATATTTTTTTTTTATTATCACAATAAAATTACTTTTCAAGTATTATTTTTTTTTTGTTTTTTATGCATATTGCACAAAAGAGGAGAACTTGGAATAAAAAGAAACACACTTTGGACAGAAAACACACTATATTTAAAAATTAAAATACAAAATAATACAACTAAAAAATATACAACTAAAAATATAATACAAATAATAAAATAAAATACACAATTAAAAAAATAAAAATATACAATTAAAAATATAATTGTTCTTAAGTAGCAAGAAAAATTATTTCTTGCTACTTAAGAACTGTTGGCTCTTCTCCTCCTCTCGGCGACCCATCAGGTGGAGCCATCGCGCTCTTTCGGCATATCTATATGCCTTCTTCTCCGTCTTGGTCTTGTTGACTACCGGATGGCAGCTCCGGATTACCAACCGGTCCTGGATCGCCTCCCTGGGGTTGTATGTGCGTCCTGGGACGCATTCATTATCCCAGCTCTCCTCCATTGCTGGCTGCGGCTCTGGTCCTATATGTGGATTAATAAGTGTTTTCCCTGGGTTTGGCATCCCAGGTTCTACACATTCTCCATCCCAGTTTTCAGATTCTAAGATATTCATTTTTATTTTCTTTAACTCTGAACTGTTGAGCTTAACTGTCAAATAGATTCAAGTTACGGATATATATAGGCAAAAGTCATCCCTCCTCTCGCATTTTGAATGAGAGAGATAATCTGAACCTCCCTTCCACTTACTATTGAATGGTAGGTTTTAAAGTTGGCCACTAACCCCTCCTACTTAATATAAGACATCCCCACTCTACCACGAAGACATCATATACCATAAAGTACGTTCTGATGCTCAGTGTGAATGAGGTAGCGTGAATGACATTGTACGAATGAAAGAGTACTTGTTTAATAACTATTTTTATTCTCATTCCTAATTATTATTGTACAAATAGTTACATGTTAATAAGACATTGCATGTATATTACTTACGTTACATATAATTATTATGTTTGTTTCTCAATTACCTATAATTACTCTGTATGTAATAATTATAATTATTTTCTGTACAAATAGTTACCCGTTAATAAAACATTACATGTACATTACCTATGTTACTTACGTTATATATAATTATTAAGTTTGTTCTTCAATTACATGTAATTATATTGTATGTAATAATTATAATTACTCTCTGTACAAATACAAATTACATTGTATGTAATAAGTATAATTATTTTTCTGTACATATAGTTACGCGTTAATGAGACATTGTGTACATTACCAATGTTACAAGTTTATTCTTCAATTGCCTATAGTCACGCTGTACTTAATAATTATAATTATTTTTTTTTTGTAATCCTTAACGTTCGTTACATTTCTAATTATTGTACAAGTAATCACATGTTAATACGACATTGCTTACATTACATATAATCATTACATTTGTTCTTCGATAGCCTATAATTACATTGTACTTAATAATATAATTATTTTCTATAATCTTAAACATTTACTACGTTTCTAATTATTTTAATGCTAATATCATACTTTTTTTTGTACCGAGCTCATGCGAGATTACATACATATACATCTATACATACATCTATTACATGCGTTCGAATATTATGATATGTTACAGTTACTTTATATAATATTTTTTTATTATAATTACATCTTTTCTTACTTCACTGTACGTCATAATACATACTTTTACATTTAACTTTATTCTAATTACTTATGGTACGAGTAAACACATATATTCGTTTCGTCTCTATGTACAATCATCATATTAATTCTTCTAGCGCGTTTATCAAATATCTCAATCTAATTTGACTATTATCGATATTGCACCCAGCTGTTTGACTTAAAGCGGCTACGAACCATTCAAAATTTTTCTCCGCATCCGTTAAATAATATTGTATATCATTGTGGCCCCACGGTAGGCTTCGTGTTGTATTTGGTATTATGAATCTTTTGTCGTCGAAGTAAGACAATGCCACTTTATTTTTTATTTCTGTGTATATATTGTGTAATTCGCTCCGAAACGAACTCATTTTTCTGAATATGGTACCGCCTTGCTCTACGATTTTCTTATAATCTTCGACTGTTAAATTCTTTTTTATTACTGATTTCTTTACGCCTTTAGCTTTTTTGACTTCAGTATTCACCGACTTTACGTAATAAGCTTTTGCACCTGTTCCATAAAATTCCATTATGGGATCCGAAGGGAATTCATCTTTCATATTTCCCAATACGGATGCCGTTACGGGAATACCGAACTTATTACCTTCTTTATAATTTGACGTATCGAATATGCTCGGATTTGACTTGATAAATTCATAAAAATTATCTGTATACACTTTTATAATTAACGAATCGGTATCCGTATATAGCAAAGAGGCATCATCTTTATAGTTTCTCTTTATGGTGTCATAGTAAAAGTCGTACAACACTGTCTTGGATAACTCTAAAATTGAAAACCCCAGATAGAGCGGTTTATTATAATGAGTTCTTGTTCTCCCCATATGTATAGCCACGAAGTCTTCTGAAAATGCTGTACAAGTTTTAAAATTAGGACGAGCGATTAATGTGTTTGCCCCTAAGGATTTCCCCCTCCTTTCCCAATGAGTTATCAGTTTAATATCTCTTCTATTATCCACGTTCTCCATTGTTTTTCCGTACACTGCGTTATTCATTAATTTGTATAAATCCCGTTCGAATTTATTTGTTGCCTTGTTCCTCATTTCGGTATTTAAATCTATGTATACTTTTAACCAACAACTCTGCTCGAATTTTATTATGCGATGTATTTTTTTCAATTTTAAACCGTTTCTTATGGCTTGTTTTAAATTTCTAAAGTGTATTATGTATTTACTTTTATTATTCAAGTTGGGTATCAATTTAGGAATTTTTGATCTTGAACCGGGTGGAATCATACTTTCGGCTAAAAATGGTAAATCTCTATGTGCGTCGTGCAATTCCAGCGGATATTCAATATCAACTTCTAACATATACCCGTAACGATTCTCATCTGGAATATTCATGACGTTGAAATTACCGATTTCTTGATCGTTTAACCATTCGAATCCGCCGGTTGGTAAATACTGTGACATACTATGGCCGTATAGATTTGTTGCATCCAAATATGTGATAAAAGATGAACGTTCTTGTGGGTTATAATTTGGAACAAAAATATTATTTGCGATGTGTTTTCGCTCCGAACACTGACTAATACCGCCACGAATTCCTTTTTTAATAAAATGAATCATTGAAATATCTGTCAGTAATTCTAATTTTACTTGCGTGAGTCTTAACATAGCATCCCAAGCTAATCCCGGGGCAGTAAAATATTGTGCGGGATCCAAATGATATTTATCTAATGAAATGTTTCGAAAGTTTTCAAATACGTCGCATAATATAAGTACGTCTGATTTTAAGTAAGTATCCGAATACTCCCCCAAATTTTGACACTTAAATATATTCCAAGTTTTTTGCGCCCTACGATAATCGGCATCTGATATATGCTCTTCTGATAAATTGTCATAAAATTCTTCTTTCGCGGGTAAATTTTTATTGTTTAGTTTGTCCAATGTCGTTAAGAAACTATAAGGAAAAACGCCCTTTTGTCTAATTAAATTAAATTGTTCGTAATCTGGAAAATGTTTAACCGTTTCTTGAAATTGATTATCGCTCAAGTTTTGCGCTAAATTTTCTAGTGAAGTGGATAAAAATTTAAAACTATCGATAAATCTCATCTTCAAATATTTTTTCTTTACTTTTCCCTCTTTGTCCGTATAATCATGCAAATACAGGTTTTTAGTAAAAGATATGTATTTTTCTTTGCTCTGAGCTATTACTTCTATTCTATCTTTATTAGAACACAACTCTTTAATAAAAAGGTGGGAATCGTAAGAACTCATACTGTGTAATATAATTGGAACAAAATTAGGTAATTTATAATTTAAATTACAAACAGAATGAGCAGCTCCGAACCTTTTCTTGCCCGTCAAATGACAATGGTCTCTGACTTTTACCTCCCCTTCAAGAAACGGTTTTTCACATATACCACAAACGGTTGCATTCGAAAAGTCCTGTTCTTCCTCCGCAGATAAAGGATTCATTGGAACGAACTCTTTCAAATGTTTATTATAGATATCAGTTAAATCCGCCTCGATGCGCTTTATAAATTCTTTACCGGCATTTTCCCCTCTGTATAATACAAATTTAGATAAAGAATCGTCAAATGAACATTTTATTATGTATGCAAATGAGAACGGTTCGTGACTGAACGTTTTGTTACTAAAAGATTTTGTAGGATCGGGTTCACAAGTGTCGTGTGGTTTTAGAACTGATTCGAAATCGGCATAAACTACGAAAGGTACTTTCAATTGCTTTTCGAAATTTTCAAATTTTAATATGTTTTCGGGAACGCTATTTCCAAACTTATCTATACGAAGTTTATTTGAAGGCGTCGTCGTATAAACATGATTGCAATCATTACTTTGATGTTGTAATAACGCTTTTTCACTACTGAAATACATTAAACAACCGTCACAAAAATATTTTCTGTGTTCGTGAAGTGAAACTTGACTGGAAACTAATTTTGAAAAATTTTTTATCCAGCAGTAGTGACTTTTTATACATTCCTTTCTACAATGATGGTTCTCTCCACAGTCCTCTGTAATAAGTAACAAATTTACATGATAACGTAATTTCTTTGATGCATAGCGCAGCGGTCCTACTATTTCGTATTTCATTTTATTATCAACAAATTCCTTTTCTAAACCGTAAACGCTAACTGATATATTATTCATCACTTCAAATTTCGTAATATCTTTTAATTTAATTGGAAATTCCATACCCGTCACATTTTAAACTGTAGAATAATGTGGATACGAAGAGACCTCCTGAACTGGTCCTCTAGGTGGATATAGTGCTGAAGTAATGGCCCATGCAAAACAGTTCTGATCATCGTTTCTTATGTTCACTACAGCTTTCTTATTTTCGATAAACTTTGGTAACTTCATGTATGACGATGCGCACAGAGGACTATTTTTATTTATATTTACTTCCACATATAAAACTTCAACGATAGCCCAACCTGAAACATTGAATACATACATGTATAAAACTAATTAATTGTATTTTATGAATTACATACCAGAATCTTTTTCTTCAAATTCAGATGTTTGAGATATCATTTTATCGACAAATTCTTGATAAATATTATTCAGATCTTTGGATTCGTCTATAATCTTGTTAGAACTATTGAAAGTCTTAACATCCGTTGTTTCTTGTTTCGGTAATGTGTATTTAGCAAATGTTTCCATATTCATTTTTGCAGATTTGTGGACTTTTACAATTTCTTCCAACAATTTCAATATCTTCTCCTTTACTTCGTCGAAAAACAAATTGTAATCTATATGCTGATTTTGACTATGCACTCGATAACTAATAATTCTACATTTGAAGGCACTGTTAATAATTTGTACGCCATCGCATTTAGGAGTACAAGACATTGATCTATGCTCGAGGGTTCTGCGATGCGAATTTATTTGATTAGCAGGTATATTTTTGTTACAACAAATAATGGTTTGAGTACTTGAGGAATCCATTCTAGCACGTTTAGCACTGGGTCCATCATCACTAGTCATTTTCGATTTGCAAGACATTATCTCATGACGACGTAAATTGTCACTGCGCGTAAACGTTTTACCACAATTACTACACAAATGCATTTTTTTGTTGTATTACACGTTCCTCACGAGAATTTACTTCAAAATGATTTCAGCTTGCCCATTCCCTCCTTTTAAATATGGAATTGGGGAGTGGGGGAGGAGTCGTGTCTGTTTACTAAATGACGTCACTCTAAGGTCATCCAAAGGTCAATTCAAGGTTATACAAAGGTCATCCAAAGGTCACTTCAAGGTCATGTAAAGGTCACGTAAAGGTCATCCAAAGGTCACATAAAGGTCATCCAAAGGTCACTTTAAGATCATTCAAAGGTCATCCAAAGGTCACTTCAAGGTCATCCAAAGGTCACTTCAAGGTCATCCAAAGGTCACGTAAAGGTCATCCAAAGGTCATTCAAGGTCATCCAAAGGTCACTTTAAGGTCATATAAAGGTCACGTCAAGGTCATTCAAAGGTCATCCAAAGGTCACTTCAAGGTCATCCAAAGGTCACTTCAAGGTCATCCAAAGGTCACGTAAAGGTCATCCAAAGGTCATTCAAGGTCATTCAAGGTCAAAAGGGGTGGGGGGAGTCTCAATTCCGGCTATAATAACCTACTGGTGATGATGAAATAATTGTAAAAGGAACCATTTTATTGTCTTGAGGTTACAGCTTTGGTTTTCCGGTCGAAGATATAGTTCGCCAATTCGTTAAGACCAATATTTTCCGAAAAAGATCATTTGAAAATCACTTCCTGTTTTTATGGATGTGAACCTATGTCGACAATTTTAAATAGAACCCTGTATATTTTTTGACCGTTCGATAGGGCTTAAAACGCCCTTTTCAATGATATATGATAAGTGCCAATGTAAATAAATATACCAACATAAAAATATAACAGTACTAAGAAAAAAGTCAAGATATTGAGATTTTTCTCATTATATTGAGACAAAAGTCAAGATATTGAGATTTTTCTCGATATATTGAGTTTTTAAAAATAAAAAGTTTGACACACTGGTGCTTTCGCACTCAACATATTTGATCAGATAATTTCTTGGAGTAACACATGAAAAGAATTAAAACAAATTATCTGCCGCCTTTGCTCGAATCTCTGATTGGATTCAGTATAATAAACTGACTTTCAATTTAAACAAAATCAATTATCTGCCTTTTGGTTCGTATCAAACGGGTTTATCAAATATCGAGATACATCAAATTTGGAGTAAATTCTGAAATTTACTTCTGAGTAAGTTACTTCTGAGAAATATATTTACAATATATTTAATATATCCATTTAAAAACCTTCATTGCTGATAAATAATTCTCGAACTAAGATAAGCCTTTTGTAAACATTTCGAAATGTGCTTAATGAATGTCATATCAGAATCCATAAATAGGCTCAAAAAAATTGACAGTAGTCAATTTTTTTGTTGTTAGCAAAATATCAGGTGGGCTAGTATTAAATATCTGATTGTATCGTTTTTTCTGCCTAATAACTTTTAACAAAGCTAAAACACCTAACATTGAGCCTTGTGGCACTCCATCTAATATATTATTAAAAACAAACACTTTTTGCTTGTAGAGAACAGCTTGCGACCTATCAACTAGATAGTTTGATATTAGTTTAATAAAAGTAGCAGACAGACCAGTGAAATGTAAAATCGATATTAATATTTTGTGACTCAAGGTATCAAAAGCTTTGGAATAATCTAATAAAGTCAATAACATTAATTTTCCATTATCAGTTGTCCTTAAGATCTCATCAGTTATACTGAGTAAGAAGGTACAGCAACTATATCCAGTTCTAAAACCAGATTGTGTATTTGAAACAATTTTATTCACAAATAAGTGTTGTCGCAGCTGCCGATCTATAACTTTTTCTAATATCTTTGACATTTAAGGTAATAAGCTGATCGGTCTAATATCTTTAAAATGAACAGGATAAGGAGATTTTGGCAGTGGGAGAAAAAGAGCTTTTTCCATGCTTCTAGAAAAACTCCTTCTTTTAGACATTGATTAATAATATGAGTTAAACAAGGTAAAATATGAGGTACACACAATTTGATTGTTAAAATATTAATAGGTACCACCAGCACCTAGGGCCTTGCTTTTGATTTTATTATATTTAAAACTTCAACTTGAGAAACTTCCATAAAATTAAGAAGTTGCATATTTTTATGTAAGTATAGTACTATTATTATAAAATGTAATAAGATCCTAATTAACTGGCAAAATAGGAACATCATTTATAAAATAATCATTAATTTTTTCAACATCAGATACACTATTCGGCAAACTATTAGTATTTCTGCTATAAACTAATAACTAAAAGATATCGTAGTATCTGTAATAACTTATTTCCAATTTAGCTGGAAGTATATCATGTCTGCCCAATTTCACTCCTGCTCAGTTCTACAGGCGGCTGGTTTCAGGACAGCATTAAAGAGTTATCTATGTCAAAGGGGCGTAAATATAGATATATATTGACCAGAAGATATATTTAGACCAGATGTTCTTACGGAGTATTATTAAACTGTTTCCGAAAGTGTTGAAAGAACTTATTAAATAAATAGTGCCTTTAAACCTTTATTCTTAATGATAGAACTCGGTGGACGTAATTTGTTGTTCAGCTATTTCATAGTTAACACTAATATAATGACAATATAATTAATATAATGGAAATATATTATCCCACATGCTTGTGGGAGATAACATTTTTTCCTTAAAATGTTCCTATTCCCATAGATCCAAAATTTGTTTGGTTTTAACCCCCTGATTAGTCTCTCTAAGCATTTGATATTTCCTTATTGAAAACGTCTCATATCTATTATCAAATAGTGCACCTTAAATAATGCGTTACTTGATCAAATTCGTTCACGATTTTTTTTGATCGAAGACATGCAAAACCTGCTAGGATTATCAAGTTTTCCTTGGAAACAATATTTAAAAACTTTTATTATATGATGCGTACTTTTTGAAGTACACTATGTATTTATAGTATGAAATCAATTGAACGTAAAATTGAAATATTCGTTTTGCTTTAACACTCAATATTCTTACTTATACACTGTTATAGAGTAATGGAAATGCAATCCTCTAATTTTTACTTTATTTGTACTTTAATAATGGATAAAATGAAGTACTCAAAAACCGGATAAAATCAAGTACCCAAAATTTATTTCTGCTTCCTAATTAAAATAAAAACATCAACAGTCAAACGCTTATCATAGATTAATTTATAACTATAATGCATCAAAGTAGGGAATAAAAAACATGTCATGTGATAATTTATATTTCCAAAAGTTCGATGACTCGCCGAATGATTCGCTGTTTTTTGCAAAAGCAAACGGTGGTCATTGTTGAAATGTACAATAATTTGTTGGAATTAACAGTTGTGTATAATTTTAAAATAAACCTCCAATCTATATAAATTACATATATTTGGATAAGTGCCATGTATTTCCATTAATCTAATGAGTCAGTAAAAGAAAAAATGTAAATAACATGATATGGGTTCTGACATTTTACAATTTAAAATAATAAATAAACCTGAACTGACGTATATAATTATATAAATATAATTATATACGCTAGCTTAGTATATAGTTGAAGATTAATATGAAACTTGACCAGCCAAGAATTTTAAACACCATAGAGTGTACTGGGTGTCCCAGGTTTTAGTTGCTAATTATATCTACAGACTTATTGGTAGGGAACAGGATTCTGAGAAAAAAGATTCTATAATCACACGCTGACCTCACCTGACAGAGTAACTACACATCTTAAAATTTAATTCCTTTTTCAGTATCGTTTGAATGAAGTGAGCAATTAGAGTTTAAGTACCTACTATAAGAAAATTACTGGAAGGAAATTTTGAACTGTATAATTTTTTTTTGGAAACAAGTGTTTTAGCGACTTGCCATCGATTCGTCTATGTCAAATTAATTTCAAACTATATGTATAAGTAAACTCAATAGGTACCAAATACCTGAAAGCACTGGATGTTTGCAAAAAATTGTACAACAGTTTAAAATCTTCCCCAAAAAATACCTTAATGAAATTAAGAGTTTTTTTGTTTTTAGGGAAAAATTAATCAAAAAACTATTTTCAGTAATGGGGTTTTATTAATATATTGCAACATTACAGTGTTTTTTCAATCACAGTTATATTTTCAAATACAGTAACGAAAAAAATATATAATTCTAGGAAGTTCTCTCATATTTCATAATTACAATTAAACAAATTAAAGGTTCAAATTCATTTACTTAATAATGAAATGTAGCATAGAAAGTAGAACCATGCATGCTTACCTTTGTTTTGTAGAAATGCAAACTTATACGAAAACTATCATAAACAAGTTTTGCTTCATTTATGTAACTACATTTCGAATATATGAAGAATTTAAACACAAATTAGGCTGACCTAATAATAAATAAATAATTAACTTGTAGATATTTCCACCACCTACCCCCAGAATCACAAAATAAAAAACACCAAAACGCTATGGCACCCAAAGGCACCCTTTGTCAATATATCAACAACTCTCTACCAAGTCATTGTTACAAATTTTACGCCTCTGAAATTCATTCAACCAAATTCACCCCTGACCCTGCCTTGGAAAACTTATTTTCCATGCCAAGTTCACTTAGGGCGCATTTAAACATCGACAGAGTCTTATTAAAATAGCCAAAAAGATAGAGGTTCACACTTTTCCTCGTCTTTCCTACCCCCGGAATGGTGGGACATCTATGACCATTCTATTCGATGCATGCAGAAATGTCCAACGATCTACACAACCACACCAAAATCACTCCGATCCGACCACCTCTGCGCCCAATGGTCCCGATCGAACATTTATTACATTATGAAAGTTGATACTCCTTATACACAGGACTCAAATAGAATGTGTATCATGTTATATAGCTTATAGTTGCGCTATAGTTCCTTGTTAGATTCTACATAGTTTTCTAATATCTTACGTTACACTACCGATTCTCTAAAAATTTGCAATGTTAATATTTCAGGAGTGTATCGACCCTCTACGCAATTCGGTATATTTTAAGCCTTTATTCAAGGCAATGCTTCAATTTGTCAAAAGCAGCTGTTCTATTTGGTAGGTTTACGATGTATCATTAATATCTGTCTTACAAGCACAGCCTAGTTTTAACAAAGAATGGAGGAGGAGGGTTACAGTTTTTTATAGCATTATGATAAATAGCTAATAAAAATCGTTGCGTCAAGTTAACTTCTCAGCGGTGAATTTTTGGACCTTATACTTAGTACTAGTGTATAGAGAAATAGCAATAAGTACACTGTTTTCAATATTATGACAACATAAAATTAAGAAAATAATTTCGGTCTAATCCCAGCTCCTTCACCAAAATTTTCACTAGTTCAGTGCAAAGTTGAATATCTGAAAGGAAGTTTAGAAACATTATACTGTCGAGGTTAGTAGTACATAAATGTAAATAAGCATACACATATAGAAGCTTTCAAGTAAATCATATTCTAATACAATGTCTGCAAGATTTATTGTAGTTGTAATATGTCTAAAATAAAAAACAGGAAGCCAGAAATATTCCAAATAAAGATTGGAAATGTAGCATCAGGGCAAACTTCTAAAGTTCCCCAAAAAACAACTATAAAATAAAAATCAATAAATGACAATTTAACTAAATTTCTTCAGTGTTCTTTGTTTCATATCAAATTCTATATTACCTACAAATCATAATTTGAATTACGTCTGAATGAAAAAAATTAAAACATTTAAATAGCTTTGTTCTAAATAATTCTAGTCGATCCTCGAGTTATCAGTAGATGTTTATATGATCAATTTTTCAATCTGACAATTTTTTATCATATATTATAAACTTCTACTGAAGATGAATCGAAGATCAACTGAAAACATTTAGAACAAAGCTAACTGTGCTTAATTTCTTTTAAATTGTTTACTATATGTTCTTATGCGTAATTCAAAATATCATTGTCTAATTTGTAATATTACAGAATTTTATATCAAACTGAAAAGTCACTGACGAAATTTAGTTAAATTGTCATATCTTTATTTTATTTATTGCATATTATGCAGTGGTTTTTTGTGCTGCACTTTCTATATTTATTCTGAATGGCAGGATTCAACTTATGCAATACACTAATATAGATAAAAACCATGTTTTCAACAAAGATTACGAGATTTTACACACCAGGGAAAAATGAGTCAAACTAAACTTGTTAAAACCATCAGAAATTAATAAATTAAAATTATTCGGTATAATACGTAACGACCAAATTGAAACAAATTCATCTCCTCTCTTGAATTTATTTAGGAATTCTCCTTAACTAAATTAATAGTATAAAGTACTATTGAAACCTAATTGATAACCTAAATAACCCAGAACCCAATTTCTTAAAAAACCGAAATCCGTTTTTATGTAAATCCAATATGTTGGTACCTATAGGTATATGATACTGTTCAATACTCTAACCTTTAGTTGTAATTCCCACATCTGAAGAAGCCACAGAGCGGCAAAACAATTGTTATGTTAACAAATAAAGTCAACATTTTATAAAATCAAGTACTGTTTTAATGAAATAGTATAGTATAGTTATTCTATACTAAAGAATATCAAATAATTGTTTGACAATATAATAAGTCTAAACAGTTATTGGGATATTTGATGTCTTAACAATAACAATTTTGGATATTTTATGTCTTATCAGCACGATATATGTCATTCATCGAATTTCGAAGATCATATGACATCGGCTATATAAGTTTATGTATCTAATTTAAATGTAGGTGGGTACTACATTAATTCCTACTATCTCTGGATACTGCATGGAATACAAATAGGTGCGCCTCATTAGCTATTGTGTGATAATTCGATTAATTAAGTCATTTCAGTGCAAGAACCTTATTTTGATATCAAAGGATGTTTACCTATGATGGAAATAGCTTTGATGGGTCATAATGTACCTGCACATTGGTTATTAACCGGACCCACATTAAATGTGAAAGCGATTAGTAGTCAATTACCGATTATCCTTCCGGCAATAATAATTATTCTGTTGTAATACCTGCAGCTTGATGATATAGGGATGTCTCTATAACATTTTCTGTGAAATTATAAATTTTTTTACCACCACACCACAGACCACAGATATCAAATACATTCGATTAATACTCGGCAAACTTTTTAATGAAATTAAAACGTGTTCCTCTATCTATAGTTTTAAAAGCAGACTGAAAAAGTATCTGACTGATAAATGTTTTTATACTCTAAATGAATATTTTGATAATTAGTTTAAGGACAATAACTAGTCTAGTAGTTATATGTATATGTATCTGTATATTTTCCTATTCAATTGTATTGACCTATTGGAAAATAAATATATTATTATTATTATTATTATTATTATTATTATTATTATTATTATTATTAACCGATTTCTAGTAATATTAACTAGAAACTAGAACATATTTTCGTTAAAGACTTAGATAAAACTGTCACAGGAAGTTGCAGATTACCCGGCACTTCCGCTATATTTACACATCAGCTAACTTATAAACTTGGTAAATGTTATATACGATATAAATCAAGGAGCCATGGCGCTTACAACTTGATATCCTTGATGTCATATTGAATGTGGCTAATATGGGATGTTAAAATTTGAATTATAAAATTGTGTTTAATATGGGAATACTTGTTTGTATAGATTTTAAGTACAAATTTCAGCCACCAATATTCCCCACAAGTTTTATAATTTTAATAACAATAATGTATGAATTTCTTTATATAGGAATTCAGCCAAAAAGATAGCGAAGATAAATTATTAACGAAATTATCAAATGTCGTTCTATAAAGTTTTTAATTTTCTTCGTTACCTAGAACTTAGGTACGCTAAGGAATAACTTTATTATTTTTTAGATATGTCGAAAGCAACTACTTTGCGTGCAATATGCACCCCCTAACATTGAATTACAACGGCATTTCTTCATTTAACCTCAAATTATTGTCTTTAATACATTATTGTTTTTAATAGTGTTATCTACATTATTTAAATAATGAAATATTACAACAAACAGCTACATTACATTAAAAATAATTATTTTTCGTTTTAATGACAAAACTGAGATTGTAGCATCCTCCTTACCCTAATGTACGATACATATTTCGGCTTCTGGCGTCGTCAGGTATATGGTGTTGTTTAGAGTTACATTAACACTGTTTATATCTTATATTCTTCTTTATATAGGAATTAAGTCAAAAAGTTTCTAAGAGATATATTATTAATGAAGTTATCAAATATTATGGTTCAATAAAGTTTTTAATTTTCTTCGTTACCGAGAACCTAGGTACGCAAAGGAATAACTTATGTATTTTTAAGATATATCGAGAACAACTAGTTTGCGTGCAATATCCATCACCCGACATTGAATTACAACGGCATTTCTTCTTATAACGTCAACGCATTGTCTTTAATACATTTTTATTTTTAATAGTATTACATCTTTTAAATAATGAAATATTAAACAAGCACCTATATTACATTAAAAAAAATATATTTTTGGTCCCATACCTTTTGTATTGAATTTTAATGAAAATATTTATTATAGGTAAGTAATAAAATTAAAAACTTTAATGAACCATAATATTTGATAATTTCATTAACAATTTATCTCTTAGTTAACTTTTTGGCTTAATTCCTGTATAAAGAAAAATATAAACAGTTGATTCAATAAGCCAGTAAATAATATTAATAGTATATTATACTATAAGGGACAGAAATGCGTTATTTTGGCAGAGGTGCAATTTGAAGCCCGAGGGCGAAGCCAGAGGGCTACAATGCACCGAATGGTATATACTATTTTTTCCACGGTCTCATTAACTTAAAAACACATATTTTGTTATTATGAAGTAAGTAGCACCAGAATTATTGTATTCGGATTTGAGCATTTATTTAGTAGTCGTTGAGTTATTGTCATAACTACAAAATAAACAAACAAAAAGAATTGTCAAATTAAGATGTTAGTTTGGTTTAGTTTACAGTTTGTTTAGTGCACAATGAATAATTGTGAGTCGGAAGAGATTGTGGAGGCTGCAAATATTGCAATAAGCAATTTGTTACCTACGAAGTCAAGATCTTTATACGATATAGCTTACACTCGGTTCAAAACGTGGTGCGCCGAGAAAAATATTCAAGTATACAGCGAGAATGTTTTGTTGGCATACTTCAGTGAAAATGCAAAGAATTACAAGTCTTCCACATTATGGGCGCAATATTCTATGGTTAAGTCATGCTTGATAATTTACGACAACATAGATATAAGCAAATTCCCCAAACTGATCGCATTTTTGAAAAGAACCGGTGACGGATATCAAGCGAAAAAATCGAAAATATTGACAAAGGGTGAAATCGACCGTTTTCTATCAACTGGAGATGACAAAGAATTCTTAATGATTAAGGTAAGATTACTTTTGTTGTTAGGTATTTCAATTATTTAGTATTTTGATTTTTTATAGGTTGTATTAATTCTGGGGATTGCCGGAGCTTGTCGAACTGATGAACTAGTCAATTTAACTGTAGATGATATTGAGGATGTAGGCTCATCCTTGATTGTAAAAATTCCAAACATTAAGACAAAGATTCCACGAACCTTTGTGGTTACCGATGTGGGAAATATGCTTGAATTGTATCGAAAATACCTGTCCCTTCGTTCTCCCCACGTCAAGCATAAGCGCCTTTTTTTGTACTACAAAGCAGGAAAATGTAGTTCGCAGCCAGTTGGCAAGAATACCATCGGAAAAATTCCTAGTGTAGTAGCTTCGTATTTAAAATTACCTGATGCTGCATGTTATACTGGTCACTGCTTACGAAGATCTTCAGCGACATTACTGGTAGATGCTGGTATGGATATCACGACAATAAAGCGTCATGCTGGTTGGAAATCAACGACAGTCGCTGAGGGTTATGTCGAGAACTCCATTGAAAATAAGACCAAAATTGCTAATCACGTTTTAGTAGGTACCACCACTAGCGCAATCACAAAAACTTTAAATGTAAGCGAAAGTAATATTCCTTCTAATATTAATTTTGAAAATTGTACAAATGTTACATTTAATTTAAATGTCAATAAATAATTTCAATGTTACCTCTTTTTTTGCATGAAAAACGTTCTCCATAATGTAAACTCCCTTGGGAGCATTATACTCCCTTAGGAATAATCGACTACTTCTGTTTCAATTTTGATGTCATAGAAACTGATTTCTACTCCCGACCGTGGAAAAAAATATTTTAAATATATATTTGTAAATTAAATATAAATAATAATTTGCTAAATATAAAATAATGTATGAGTTTTTGGGTATGTATAACTAATAAGGACTATTACATGTCTTATAATATTAATATACCAACATTTTATAGTTCATTTCATTTAACTATACCGATACCGACATACATACACCTTTGTCGATATTGTACTTGATTTATGACAAGTATATTTGATAACTGATTTCAAACATCCAATCAGCTGAACTAATTTGGGCATTATGAAACTGTTATAAAATCGAAAAAATTACATACATACAAATTAAAATTAGTAAACAAGTAATTGATAACTGATTTAGATAGAATCGCAGAATCGATTAGATTTTAACCACAACAGTTAGCGCAGTGGGCTAGAGCGTGTTGTGGTAACATTTCTCTGTCACACTGGTAATGCCGGTGGGTATGTTTTTTTAATGTGTTACCATCTTCCGGACTGCCTTTGGCTTTGGACTTGGGTTGTCTAATTTATGCGGTGTTTTAAAATGTTTAAAATAATATAGTATAAAATACAAAAATTTTAGATACAGCGTGAGTCAACGAAAAGTTTCATACTCCTTTATCTGTCAATGGAGTGATTTCCATGAAAAAATGCTCATACATGTATGTTTTTATTTAAAGGGGGAACATTCTTACATTACTGACATTTGTACAGGGTGTCCCCAAAAAGGAGATATTTACCATAATTCATATGTTTTAAATAGACCACCCTGTGTATTTTTACATACTTGGATGGAACGTTCTCTCATGAAGGCACTGATATAGGGTTTGTTGGATATAGCTCTATAAGTGAGGAAGATTTTGTAGTTTTCGTAGCCTAGGAACGAATCGGTATTTTCTTTCTAACTAATTATGCTTATGGTTACGCTTTTATGTATATCTCCCTCACTATTGGAGCTATATCCAACAAACCCTATGTCAAAGTATCGTCAGAAGACGATCTGTAAATACACATAGTGTTCTATTTTAAAAATACAAGTTGTGCTATAACTATCTTTTTAGGAGCGCTCTATATAAATGTCAATAATTTTGATAGGTATGTATGTGTGTAAGCTATCGGGATCGTGGGATTACCAGAGTATAGTTTCATAAATTTGAAGTGAATATATCATGTGACTAAACATATGTCTTTTTAATAAACTTATTGTGGCGTGTATTGCACACGAATACGTTTTTTATAAAATGTTTGGCTAAGATTGATATTCAACATGCATCAAGTCAAGCTTGCTAATATAAAATCCATACCCACCATAAAACATCTATCTTATGGGATGAAGCTGTTATATGATGCCTGATATTATCCAGTCATATATGCATATAAACAAATCCACTGTAATGAATCCAGTAGGTTTGTATTGTTTCTGTAGTATTGCTTTTAAGTAAGAAACTAGAAATGGGAGAAAATCGCTATCGCAATTTTCGTTCCCATTTCCAGCCCAACCGGGCGTCCAGGCCTGCGGTCTGGGGTCACCCTTTGGGTGACAAAAGCATCTAGAATAATATTATTTTTAAGAAAACACATACCTATTAAAGAAATTTTGTATCTGGAATGTAATTATACTAAACGATTTTTCTTAATATTTTGTGAACTGTAAGGCTGGCACTCTATTCTTGATGGTAAAACATCAAAAAGTGCTGAAAGTAGAATTTATTTTTTAGTAAACATTTTTATTAATTTTATCAATGGAACCAAAAATATAATGCTATCATAATTGTTGCAGCAAATTAATATTGTAGATATTTACTTTTGTAAGTTAAAATGATGAATTTTACAGACTGCCAAAATGTACGAATTAATTCCAAACTTTACCTCCAGAAAAACTATATGGACAATGAAACAGAATAACTAAATACTAATACTAATAAATAATTAGAATTAAAAAGTAAGAAAAAATTTCCTCCAGCGTGACTCGAACTCGCGAAATCAGCATTACTAAGTTTGGAATCCTACGTCTATCCCATTGCGCTACCGCGCCGCTTTTCAAAAATTGACCCTGAGACATTTAAGTATGTAAACTGTACGTGTCAACCTGAAAAATGAATTTTTTCCAATTTTCTAATTGGAAAAGTATTTCGCTTCAGTATTTTGGTAATCAGAAGTGTTTGGCAATCGGTTCTATGGATTCCGTTAGCAATATTTCTCATAGGAAAAGAACCTATCTGAAGTTTAATTAATTTGACAGTTTTCGTGGGAGGTATTTGTCTCATTAGTGCAATCTCACATCGGCGGATAAAATGAGAAAGAAGTTGAGACGGAGACGACTCGAGATTTTTCAAGGCGAAATAGACGTAGAAGGACTCAACGTATGGTATCGAAAAAAAATCTCAAAGGATTAGAGAAAGGACTGAACTTTCGCGTGAAGCAGTTCTTAAAGCCGTAAAAATTAGAAAAAGGGCTCGGTGGGTTCCGCGAAAAGGGGGATATCGTCAGGCGTGACGGGATCATTAGGTGCGAGGACAAACACCGGTGCTAGCCGCATCTCTCTCGCCGAACGGCGATCGACTAAAATTTTGCAGAGGTTTTTTGAAAAGGCGTTTAAATTGGGAAAACGCATAGGAAACAGGACGAAAATGCCCCCACGCATAGGAGAAAGACTCTGGGCGACCTCCGGTTGTCCGCGAGAATCGCTTCGCGATCACCCCTCGGGGGAGATAGCTTAGAAACTTCGTCTATTCGGCGATGGAATTTAGAGCGAGACAGATTCGACGCGTTTTAATATATATGGATAGATTTTACTATTCTCCTAATTCATGAATGGTTCTAGATAAATGATCATTGATCACTATATATTTCAATAATCACCCCTTACGTATGAAGACATGAAATGAAATTTTTCTTTGAAATAATTGATACATATGCAATAGAATACGCTTATGAATAGAATCACTTCGGACAAATTACTATTCTTATACTACACAACAGTAAACATCATCAAGAGAGTGTTTTTAATAGTTTTTACGCTCCCCATTTCAGTTGTTTATTAAATGTAGCCACAGTTACATTTCCTGTACAGTATTTTCTACGTTTTAGAATTTTGTGCCAAAGTTATAACGTGGTTGTTCGTTTCTTAATTGCAAAACAGCATACAGAACCAAACAATTATTTCATCGCGGCTATGGGATATAACGCGTGATTGACCGATTTTCGGCGACATCACGTAAACAATCAATCACGCCACGTGTTCATCTCAAACCGACTCGACCCGATGAACTAAAGTTTCTGCCTGAATGCGGCTTAAAGTCGGAATTCGCATCCGCGATCTGTCCAAAAATATATCTGAGTTGGAGCATTTATGTCTAACATAAATCAACAGTAACTTTACACTGAGAGAAAGCTTGGATGATGAGTTAATTTATAAATATATTTTGGGAAAACTGAAAACTTTTTTCACAGAAAAATAAAAACTTTCTAAAAATTGCATTATAACATAATCATAGGCTACCAATTAGCGATAAGCAGTTTTAACGAACAGTTCAGAACTGATCAATAGTAGGACAAATCACCCGTTCCCAGCCAGTAAATTTGATTTATAAATTAAATTACTACTTCCAAAATGTTAATATAGTATATTAGACTTGTAGAAAACACTATTTCGATGTCTGCAACAAAACTGTTTTGTAAATTTTTCGTTAAAAGGTGTTTACAACAAAATTATAAAATTGCTTATAAATCAATAAAAACATTATTTTATAAACATTTCTATGACACATATAAAAGTTTCATGCTTATAAAATCAAACTGTTTATAACGCGTATTTAGTAATATACTGTAGCATTTTTGGCACTGTTATAAAACATATTAAAATTATTTTGTAACTGTTCGCTATTAGCTTACAAAATGTTTATGTTTCAGACAATTTTGTCTTTGAGAGTAGATTATAATTTCTGAACCCGTTATGTAATTATCGTGTAGTATTACAATTTGCTGCAATATGGAAGTAGTAATAAAATCGTTATAAAATAAAATAGTTTCTCTAGCCATAAAAATGTTTAATTTATCCATATTTTTCTTCCTAATTGGTTTTGTCTCGGCGCCACTATAGGATATGTGCGTTTTGACATGATATTATGGTCATGGCGTGGTTATTAGTTTTGAGAATAATAATTTTATATGGGTGGGAAGTAGGATGTGGCAATCCGCTTAATTCTGTATCTTTAAAGACGGCATGACAGGTAACGGCGGCAATTGCTGTTCTCCATAATTTACCACACTTCAATTGAACACCTTGTACAAAGTTTTAGGTAAATACCTTCAAACTTACAATTCTCAGCAATTTTAACTTACTCATTGTGGAAATAAACATTTTTAGGTACTTGAAGGTCATCGTTTATTTGTTAAGTTTTATAAACTAAGGTATATTATTCCATAGGCATTTTATAGGAATCACCTAAACAGTTTAATTATTTTAAAATACTTATTAATAACACAAATATGTTTCATAAGAGGAAGCCATTTGCAAATGACCGTTTTGAAGGTCGAAAGTATAATAGGCTATAAGTATTTGAAAAATCATTGGTTTATTAACATTTATAGCAATCGAAAACGCGCCAGTTATAAAGTTCCGATATTTAAAACAAATTGACGTAAATCGCAATGACAAAAAACATAAATTTATAAACTTGCGATTTTACAAAATATTAAAAATGATTATAAAAAGTCGAGAAAATTTATTAAAAGCATGGTATATAATGCAAATAGAAGAAGATACACACTTTGCTTAGTCACTGAGATGAATATCTAATATGTTATCCGTGACATATCACTCCGTGACAGAAACGCTTCTTAAAAGTGTAATGATACAATTATGAAACTATTCTATTTTATTGATGTGCTCCATGCAGAATTTCTTTTATAAAGGCTTCTTAAGAATCACACTCTTATTAAACCATTTTGTAGTGCCGAGAATAGTTTTTAAAACCTGAAGAAAGGTTTATATGGAAATAGTCTTGTAATGATTCCAACAACCTTTACAAAATACCATCGGTAATTAAATAATTTTATTAGATGGTGGCAATTTTCCAGTTGTAGCTGATGAAATATGTAACTACTCAATGAAGATACAATTCATTAACATTTAAAGAGTACATTAGGAGGCATAAGTAGTTTCTCGCTGTTGTATAAAATAGCAATTTTCCCTTTTTCATAACCCCGATTTTATTAAATAAATCCTTCAATGATCCAGATGGGGTTCTAAACCAGAAAGCCCAATTTTCCGGTATGGAATTGGTTTGAATTCTTGGAGCAATGAAGTATACAAATTTCAAAGCCTTTGTTCAGCTATATTTTCTCCACCGCCTTTTTTAAATTCCTACTGAACATAAATCATAATATAGAAAGTTTCTTTCTTCTCTATATTAAATATGAATAATAGAAATTTTAACATTTTTGTTCTGAAACCTCCCACTTTTCTACTATATTTTTCAGATGGCAAATTGTTAAACAGTGATAGAGTTGGGGTAGCCCTGCAAAATTTGTCTCAAGAATTTTGAAAATATTTATTTTCTAAGCTTGTATAATTACTTCGCTGCTAAATACTTAGTAGTGAATATACTCTCAGTATTTTGTATTCAAACGGTTTAAACCTAATGATTAATTTTAAAGAATCAACTATTTATTTAAAAAAAAACATATTTTCTACAATTAAATATTTAATTCCAAATTAAATAACACTGACGTAGTTTTCCACATAACAGCAGCTGCCCTGCTGAGAGCTGTAGGTAAACATCTGTCTGTCATTTGAGAGTTTGGATATTGTAAAGTGTGAAAAATAGTATGAATAGCGACAGAGGGCCAATTCTATACAGCCTGCTAACCGTATCAATAGTTTAGGTGTATAAATAGAACAAAGTCTTAGCATAGGTTTAGCTTTAATCACTTCTAGATGATACCGACTTGGTTGGTGAAACGCGCGTCGAGTGCAGTATAGTGTTTTGGTGTTATGTGGAAAACTACGTCAGTGTTAGCTTCACACCAAAAGTTACAACCCCTTTCAAGATTGCAAATTAAGTAATTACAAAAATAAAATCACTTTGATAATTATTAACAATGTAGTGTAATTACAATTTCTCAAAAATCATTTATTTTCCACAATTAAATATTTAATTGCAACCGCTAAACTTGCAGAGCGTACCTACTGTTAAGTGTTATAATAACTACTGCCAAAATAGGTATATTTTCTTTTGGAAATTTCCATATTTTTTTTATTATAGGTAAGTACTAAAGTGTGATCGATATTTAAGAGATTCATATCTTCGAGATTATAACAGAATCTCCAATTTTGAAACTGAATGAAAAGTTTTATATGCATTATCTCCAGTAGTTATTAGATTTCATATGAATACTATGTACCTAAATATATAAAAAAATATGTTGTTATGACGTCCATTTTGCTGCTGTACAATCACCCTCCAAATTGTACACAGCATTCAGCATTTCCGGTTGAATTGCAGCAGCAATTTGCTCCCTAATAGTGTTTTTTTAATTCTTGCGTTGCGTTGCGTTGCGTTGCCAGCGTTGTTGGTCGTGTTCTAAACACAAAATTTTTTACTAAACCAATTCTTGTTTGTAGATGTCATGCCATGTCAATAAAGTTTAAATCGTTTCAATTTACGTTTACGTGAGTTTTATTCTGAGAGCATTCTCTAAGTCGCAATTCGCAATGATTATGTTTAACACTTCTATCAGCAGTTGACACGACAACTATTTTGTTTTCCATAAATACGGTAAAATCCAATTATTGAAGCAACTAGATTCCATTTACTCTTTGCTACTAACTTGATTTGTTAAAATTACAATAATATAAGACTTTAAAGTATACCTACCCCTTACTTTATGATGATACCATCGAATAATTTCAAATCACTAATTGTTTGAGGATAGACTTGATAAAGGCCTTAAAATTTGTCTATTTTAAGAAATAAAGCAAGTATAGACACAGATTACATGGTAAGCTGTGGTATAGGATTTCAACAGCCTTTTAAAATGCGGCGAAAAAAGTCTTAATACTTTGCACAAATTACAACATCACAACAATAACTGTGCAGATATTTCAGTAGTCGGCCTAATTTTTTAGTCTGCAACATCTGGACAAAACCATTTATCCTCTTACTCCAAGAACAAAATAAAAAATCCCTTCCACTCTACAGCAAATACCTTTTATTTGCAACAGCTTGGACCTGGATATTTTATATCACTATCTAGAGACGAATAAATTGTTACTTTTTACGTTTCTACTTACTTTAATTTTTATATACAGGGTGTAACACAAATCCCTGAGTCATTCTGGAAGCGCATTCTATTCATCAAAATGTATATAAAAAAATTATATAAACATGCAATCATACAAACTTGAATAATATGTGGATCCGTGCGACGGGTAAAACCAGCGGTGAAGGCAATTCCAGAGGCGTATCATTTTTGGAGTGTTCTAAATATTATTAAATATACAACAATAAACATATATGTTAGTAGTGGTGAGAAATACACCGTAGTACCTACCCTCTTTGGGTCTGTGCAGCATCGTTCATCAAGTCCACTACCTATGGCACTCTGATAAGTGCAAAATAAGCGCGAAACCGGTCAGTGTCTGGTATTTGGTCTCGATGAACGATGTGGCGACTCCTATGGAGATGCCGATGTATTGCAACGCCAGTCGGGGCATATTGGCCGTGGAGTAGTTATTTTCGGCATCTCCTTCAAATAAACAGATATGTTCATTTTTGTGAAATATCTTTATAAATTAACGTTGACCGAAGTATATCAAAATATCTAACACGTAGGTATTTTTTTTATTTATACTAAATTATACAGAATTCAGTAGTTTTGCTCTCTCCCGTCAACAAAGATGATGAACAGTCCGCTTTTTTTATGGAACATAGCCAGTGCTTTCGGTAAGTGGACAAGCGACGAAGTGAGTAAATACTACTAGATTCACAAAATTAGTAAAACTACTAAAGCGCCTTAAAGCATTCCTTAGGATACTTGTAATTATTAATCCGTGTTTTCCCACTCGGTGCCTTTAACCCTGTATAAAATCCTTCTTAAAATGCTTCTCATCTGTTATTGATATTGAAATCTAGCCAAACTTTAGAGAGTTCCTTATTTATCCATGTTTTCTGAAGCTAATAAATTATTTTATTTTATTTTTTATTTTAGTTTTATTTTTTTCTAAATACACTAATCGCCGTAATACAATTTCATACTTTTCTATTCATTTTTAAAATTGAATTCTTGAATCTCTCTACGAATTGTATACCTACTATGCGTCGTCAAATACAAATTTTTATTATTCCGATTATTTTTTATAAATTTTTGAGCGTATGTTTATGTATACTTTTTTCATTGGTTTGATATAGCAGAATACACTACCGGAGTACCGGCTCGAATTTTGGTTACACCCTGTATATGTTCAATATAGTTAGTTGTTATCTTACAATTATCTTGAAAAGGGTTGGAACCTTTAGTGTGAAGCCAACACTGACGTAGTTTTCCACGTAGTATTAAAATGAAAGAGAAAATCCAAAATTCATGATCCGTACGGAATAGTTATTCCGAACAATCCTCGTTTCACCCGTGTTTTGGTAAAGTTTTTAAAGATATAGGCATGTCCGTGGTTTATTCATCCGGAAATAAACTATAACATCTTTCGGGCAATCCAAAAGACAAAATATAAACTAAGGAAAAGTCGGAGATTTACGAAATTAGCTGTACAGCCTGTAATCAAAAGTATGTCGGACAAACTAGAAGGTCGAATCAATCAAGATTCAAGGAACATATGGCTCATCTCAAATATGGTAGGACAGATAAGTCTAGTGTCGCTCAACATGCGTCTGAGAACAACCATAAAATAGATAGTAGCAATTTAAGACTAACTAGGAATGTGACAAATTCCAGACAGGTGGACGCTTTTGAGAGTTTGGAAATTGCTAAATGTAAAAATAGTATGAATGGTGACAGAGGGCCAATCCCATATATCTGCTTTATTGGTTAGTAAGTCACGATTCACTGATCCGCCGCCACGGTTCACTGATCAGTCGCGAAGGTTCAATGAGCAGTCATGACGGTTCACTGAACCATAGAAATAGTTTAGGTATAAATAGACACCATGTTAGCATAGGTTTAGTTTTAATCATCTACAGATGATGCCAACTTGGTTCGCAAATCGCGCGTCAACTTCAGTGTAGTGTTTTGGTGTTATGCGGAAAACTTCTCTTACAATTAAAAGATTTTTAGATATAAATTTATTAGTTGAATTTTTGTTACATTTTATAGATTTATGTCTTTGTAAAATTTACACCTTTTTTATTTGTCTTATTCTGCAAATGTATATTATATAGATAATGCAACAAATGAACAGTTTCAAACAGTCGACGACATTATTACTACATAGTGTTACTTTGCACGCCTGAATTCCTTTATGAGAAATATTATTTTTCCTTTATTATCAGGTGGAAATTTCTCGGAGGATGTCGTTTCCGCTTTAAAACGTTTTCAGATATTGAAGCAAGCACGTTGGCAGTGTAAATCGAGAGCATTCAAGACAATGTGTTGTATAAAATGAACTACATAAAACATTGAGATTATCAACATTATAGGAAAATATGTTGTCAACCCAGACTTTCCCGTTTATTTTTATTTTATCCACAATTTAGATAATGACGTTTATAGGAGCAATTAAATCGGCACAAAATAATGTATATGCTCAATGGTACAATGGCTCATTCATATTTTGTAGTTCTAATTCTGTATTTCGCCATAATTTCGTTTAGAAACAAGGATGACTTAAAGCTGTCTTAGTCACATTTGTTAGTTACGTGTTAGTGGTCACGTATTTTGATAGAACAAAA
The DNA here is from genome assembly GCA_963924545.1 of Pogonocherus hispidulus. Taxonomy (NCBI): domain Eukaryota; kingdom Metazoa; phylum Arthropoda; class Insecta; order Coleoptera; family Cerambycidae; genus Pogonocherus; species Pogonocherus hispidulus. The sequence goes on from OZ004693.1 coordinate 84,999,193, forward strand.
ATAATGTTTTCATATTATATAACTATTAAATATTTATTGTTAATTTTATTTTATAAAGTCGTTAAATGTGGTAAACAAAATTTTAATGGTACACAAAATAGCTACAAAAAGTTATTGCCCAGTTTACTGAATTTTATTTATTGAGATAGCAAGTTCGACCAGCCATTACATCGAGAATAACATTTACTGGTCATACGTTTTTCACGTGACACAGTCATCATATAATCAAAATCGCCATATAAAAAAATATTGGGGTCAAAGGTGGTCATGAAATGGAAGCAGTCTTCATGCATAGGAGACTTCAATGGGACGTCATACGCTGTCAAAGTTTCGTGACTCCTGTCGCCAGGGAGCGCTAGAAATGGTCAATGGTAACATGATTTACAAATGATAATACTAATACATGTGTCGACCGAGAAACCAAAGACTACATATGCGTTTGATGACTATTTGACGTTAGCATCATTTTGTCACCATTAGAATTGGAATTCTGGCGACAATGTGAAAACGCATCGGTTTTCAAATTATAAAAAGTAACGTACAATTCTAGAGGATGTTAAAATTATTAATTAAAGTTAGGAGCTAATTAAATTATTTAAAATCATTTAATTTCACGTACGCACGTACGGTACAGCTCATTCAAATGAGTCGTTCAAAACGAGTCGTTCATTTGAACGGGGTGATCTTAGCACTGTCAAAGTAGCCATCACACATCGCATGTGTATTGTGTAGTGAGCTGAGCTATGCTGAGTCAGAGTAAAAATAAATCGAGTGCTAAAACTAAAGTGCGCCTAAAGTAAACTAAGGTAAAAAAAACTTTAGTAATCGACTCCGAGTACTAAAAAGCTCATGTTAGTACGCTGTGTAAATAGCGGAATTAACGTTGAGCTCTTTCATTGCGAGTCGTTCTTTCGGGACAGTGATAATATGTGCACAGCGAGTCGTTCATGAGCGACCCAGCTCTAGAACTTATAATAAATTAACGTTAATAAATCAAGTGATGGATATTTACGAAAATATTTTTTTATTCCACAAATTTCTATCTGTCTATACCTACAGGTATATACAGCTGGATTTCCTAACACCTGAAAAAATAGATTTATTTTTCTTCGCACAACTTGACTTGTATTAACCTATATATATTTTGTTGTAGTAAGTAATAAATCAGTACTTTGGTTCTGTTGAAAGAAATAAAAAAATGTGTTGATAAAAGTAATATTAAAATATCTTTAATTATTTTGCTTACTCTGATATGAAGTCCTGATAATTTTTTGTTATTGTTATATACTATTACACTAATACTAATAAAAAATCCTGTATTGTTAGAAATAAAAACGATAAAGGAACTGCATTTACCTACTGAAAGTCCAAATATCTCGAAACCTATTAAAGATAACCGTTAATAGTTGTTATATACCATAAGATTAAGAAACTATACAAAATTTTAGATTTTGCAAAATATATAAGGTGTTCTACTATAAAAAGTTAGTTTTTGGGACATAGGTCATCTCTTTTATATTGTATAAGTAAATTAAAATTTGAAATCGAAATTATATTTTCGAATAAATATAGTTATATTATATTACATAGGTATATATTATAAAAATATGTCTTTTTATGTCGGGATAGAAGAATAAAAGTGGTCAGTTTTACGTAGACCACACTGTGCAATACATTACTTTATGATGGTTAACTCGCCGCTATAATATATTTTTTATATCAACTTTTATATTATTCTTAATAATTTTAATATAATTTCAGAGTTTAACGACCAATCTGTCAACGCTTCGTCCAGTTTAGAACACAGTGGAATATAAAAATGTACGCATGATGACAAAATAAAAACCATCAATAATTCCTTATAAAATCAGATAATAACTGTAACTTATTTGTGGTAAGTTTTGGTGATGTATCAATAATTTCATTGCATTTGTTCCATAAAACAAATGACGATTATGTAAATAACCCATAGGCCGTTTTTCAAAATTAATGTTTTGCCACTTGTGGCGTTTGTTATACTACACTAAAAATAGTAGGGGAGACCGGGGCTAGTTGGCACACATTTCATACTTTATTTTTTATTTAGCACTACAGACAATTGAATTGAATTACGAAATATGTAGAACATATTTGCAACATTTCCCTACACTTTAGTATATTTAAAGTGTCTTTATAAAAAAAAGTTAAATAGTTACAATTTTTTAAAAACATCAGTGTAAGTGTGCCAACATACCCCAACTTGGGGGTAGGTTGGTACACTAACTGGGGTTAGTTGGCATATGTAAGTTATATAGAGAAAACCAAGTGTTTTTATAGTTTTTAAAATTTATTACCTACTAAGAGAATACAAAATAAAATAGATTAGAAAAACGTCTAAAACTAAAACAGAAAGTAGAATAAAGCTTACAGTTATGTAAACACCAAAAGTTAATAGTTAGTCACAATCATCCGAAACACAATTTGAGCATATGTATGGCGGCTCTTTGATAGTGCATGCTTCATGAGACCACATATAGCATGACACACACTGAATCCATTTTTCCCCTGGTTTACTGCTGGTAAAATTGTCCATGCAGACCAAGCAAACAGTTTCCTCCCTTCATAAGAATAAGATTCATCTGCACAAACTTGTTTAACGGTCCTGATTTTCTTGTTTAACTTTATTTTTCCTTCTTCATTTTTATTTTCAAATACTGCCTTTTTTGTCTTTTCGGTTGCAACTTCCTTTTTCTTTTTAGAAGCATTCTGCTCTTCTTCCAAAACATCTTTGATTGGGGTATCCGTAAGAATAGCTGTGGACCTTCTTTTGCGCCGCGAAGTGCCAGTTTTTCTTGGTGGCACTTTTGGGAATGGGCGTATGTCTTCCGTTGTAGGTGGTGGTGTAGTATTTCTACCTTGAGGTAAACTAGGTTCTGGAGAATCTATATCGGGTGTAACCAATTTTTCAATTGGCGAATGGTATGGTTTTTGGCAATATTTGGCTAAAGTTCTAAATGCTATGTCGAAGTCTTTGGCAACACTTCGTATTGACCTGCCTTCATTCTTTACCATTTCTACAGCTCTTGCAATTACATCAGTGGGTGTTAACCCCTTACAGTCTTTTTTTTGTAGGTTCTCATGTCTAAAACTGACTTTTTTTTTATTAATTTTAATTTGGTTAATTTTATTTTAAAATCCGGGGTTAGTTTGCACACTGTGTCAACGTGCCCCGAGACCAATGTGCCAACCTGCCCCAACACAGGTTTTATAACAACACATATTTTTTTCCAAAAAACAAACAATAATTTGATAACTTTGCCTAGCATAATATGTCAATTAGCCATCTAGCAACGAATTGTGGTGAAAAAATCAAGTTAATACGTTATATTAAACAGATTATCTATAAATCTATAAGGGGACAAAAATTTACTTACTGGTATTGAAAACAAACGAACACAACTAACAGGTGTTCACCGCGTGACTTTGCGCACGCAACGTTTTACATGGTTGCCGAGAGTTGTCGATTTTATATTTTAATGGTATTTGCGTTTACACATCCACACCAATCGCAGATATAAGCATTGTGCCAACTTGCCCCTGTAGCCAACTAGCCCCAGTCTCCCCTACCTATAAACAAAGGATACATTTTGTTGCACTAATACATAAACATATTATAAAAATATGTTTTGATCTCTATCTTTTTTTACACGATATATCACTGACGTAGTTTTCCACATAACACCAAAACACTATACTGTACTCGATGCGCGTTTCGCCATACAAGTTGGCATGATCTGGAGATGATTAAAATTGTTTCAACATCTCCAGATGATGTTATATTGGTTAGTGAAACGTGCGTCGAGTGCAGTATGGTGTTATGTGGAAAACTGCATCAGTAGGTATTATATCCTCACACTACTATTAATAATTTTTTCTACTATTGAAATGTAAAAATTATTTTTTTTTTAATGGTGCCCCATTTTACCTATTTAAAGCACGCCTGAGAGTGTTTAAATCGAACTTTCAAAAACGCGCGTTTTTTTAAGTTACCATGGCAACATTAACAACCCGAGAAACGTGTGTAGTCTAAATGACAATTTTTCGGTTATTGATCTGACAGGAGTACCATGCAACGTCAAATAAAATATTACTAACAAATTCAAAACCTTTATTTATTGAACCAATAAAAAATAACGTAAAGTATTCGTGAATAACTGGTCTTTACAATACTTGCTTTATTTCGAGGACTCCGCGGCTGCGTCGTCGTGCTCAAAAAATCGCGCGTGTTTTAAAGACCTTTTTATCCACTTATACTTTAATATACTATTATCTAAATAGTAAATGTGATCTCCAAGATTATGTATCACCCCCGTCTCCTTCAATTACGTGGCATAATTTTAATTCGTCAGTAAATTTGTCCAACATTTTTCGATCATTAATCAAACCGTTTTAATGTCAAGTCCCTTGATGATATGGTTTTTTGTTCCTCAGTACCTTATACCGAACTTAAACTTGTTTGAAAGTTATAAATTTCAATTTACAAACACTTAATGATGCTGTGTAGATCAGTTTTTAATAGTTAATCTAGTTCCTAAAGTTAGCGTAATTTAATGAAATTTGATAACGACATTGAAACTTGCTCTGCATTCTGATCTTGAACAGCAGGCCTCCTTGAATTTAAAGGGCATTTAATTAATTTCAAGATAAATCGTTAAATTTTGTAAACTAAGTATTCCACTTTATCTAAAAAAAAAATGTAAAACATAATATGCAAAGTTGCTAATATGGTGCGATATATTAAGAATAAAAACCAGGATGTTATTACATGTGATCTGTTCTCTATATTCTGTACATATATAATATAAAAAAAAATATTAAAATATATAATTTTAATAAAATATCTCTAAGCGTTTTCGAGAGATTTAATATTAAAAAGTAGTCATCCATTCTCCCACATTATACTAATAATAGGTAATAAACGTAACAGCAGGTTATGCAAACAATTTTTTCAATATTCTGACAGTTTGCAGTATTATATTGCGTTAATTGTGATGTCAGTAGTGATGTTCCATATAGCACCAAAACACTATACTCCACTCGACGAGCGTTTAGCCAACCAACTTGGCATCATCTGGAGATAATAAAAACAGTTTTAATCATCTTAATTCATTTTACTCTTTCGACTTTTTACTTATTTCAATGTTTTCCAACATTTTGACATATTACATATCAGTCGATTTTATTAATGATTTTCACTAAATTCTTTCGATTTTTTCGTTTTTCACCTTTTTCACCCATTTTATTAAATCATAAAATTTCACTTGAACTTTCCAGAATTAAAAATTATACTTACATATTATTCAGTGACTAGTTGATAGATTTGTAGGTATATAAGGTAAATATTAACAAGAATAGATTTCTTTTTCAGAAAGACAAAGTAATTATTATTGTTATTTTTTCTTTTTTTTGTTTCTTGAAATCCAGTCGATCGGCTCCCTGGCTCGGATTCTCATGGTCAGCCGCTGGTGGTTATCAGTAGCTACTCCCTACATCCGTGGGGTGAGTAACTACTGAGTACGGAAAAGTGTGCCCTCAGTAGACGTAATGAGCCCAGAATGACCGCCTTCTGCACTCTTCCGGGTAGAAGTTATGCCGAATTTATTATTATTATTATTATTATTATTATTATTGTATTAAATTCACAATATTTATATAAACATAAACCTTTTGCGGATCTAATTTTGCATGTTTTCTGAAAATTTCAAATATGTAACGCAAAAAGTAATGGAGTTACGAGGCGGAAATTACCTCATAGTACAAACAATTATAATACTGGTCTTAGATAGGAAAAGGCTTATGAACTAATTAAAAAAATATATAGTAAGTATTCTATTTACCTAATGCATAATATCTAGTATAGGTGTAATACTAAAGTTTATAAATTGCATAATTAAGTCCATTTTTATCATATACCTACTGATTATACTAAATTACTTAATAACAACTTGGGAAAACATTAACCTTAGATATGGGTAAACAATAAATAATAAAAATGAAGTCAAGTACTATAATGATTACTTAGCAGTTAATATTTGACATACTAGTTTTAAACTGGTATTTTCTATAAAGGATAGCCTTGAATGACATTATAATATAAAATAATATGTTTGTGTACCTATTAAGACTATATAAAAATATTTAATATTTTTATATTTTAAGTTATGTTTAGCAGGACATGATATCTGATAGCCTTATGGACCTAGAACGAAAAGTGAAATAAAAATGTAATTTGAAACGATTACCTAAGATATCTTAATTTATTTAGTCCATTCTCGCGAATAATTCCTAGTTTTGCTCCAAGACGAGACAATCACTTCCTTATAGTCTCCTTTCGAATATTCGACTCAAAAATTTATCTGAATAAGGCCAGAAAAACGAAATAGAAACCAAGACTTGACGAAGCTAGAACCAGACGAAAAGAGAGTCAAGAGATGAATAACTTTTATCTCGTGTCCTCTCTCCTCATTTAGTTGAAATAATAAAAAAAGTAATATAATAATAATAATCTGTGCTTATTTAATAATTAATAATTCCTCTTTATTGCCTTTTTGCCTTAATTCTTATATAAGGAAAGATGTAAAAAGATTTTCTTATTTTCTTGTACGAAGATTGGTCACATAGAATTAATTTCAAGAGGTTGGTTCCAACTCGCCATTTTGTATCGTTCAGGTATTGTTCATGAATCAGTTCATAACCGGATAACGCGCAAGCATCAGTTTGGCTAATGCCCATTTGCACCACCTCTGCTTAGCGAGTTTAAGTATAGCTTAATTTAAATGACAGATTAGACTGTGATTATAATAGGATTTAAGACCGAAGACCTCACAGTCTATCTGAAGCTTAAATTAAGCCAAGCTTAAGGAGAGGTGATGCAAACGGGCATAACTGCCTTTGGTTTTGATTTCATGACTGGAATCTAGATTCAGTTGGAACGAAATGTTATCTCTTCATTCGTGTAGTTTTGTTCCGTGGTCTGTGATTTCCTAACCTCATTTAATCTAGTTTTGTAATGTTTTTAAATTTGTACCTAAAGAATTTTTAATCTGTAATAGTTAACCTATTTCTAACTCTTGGTTAAGCATTGGTTTGTCAGTAGTTCCTTTAGATCTTTAGATCCTCTTTACTGGATTCACCAGTATGAAGATCGCTAGCATATTAAATTGCTCATTTTACCCCGATGGTAAAAAATGTCAAACCTAAATTTAGTTAAGACAATAGGAACTTACAATGTTTATCGGAGTTTTAATTAACAATGGAAAAATAGATAAAAATAAAAGGCAACACACAATTTACTAAGGTTAGATTACATGCAAGGTAGGGGGTATTTATTTGTTATGAAAAACAAATTTACAAAGCCACATAAATGCGCATAATTACATCTGATCATTAATTGAAATGACAGTAGAGAAACCATTCAGAAATGATCCTAATTTCAGTCGAAACAGGCTAGTGTACCGTTAGGTCACCGGTTACATTTTCATTTGGAATGCCAATAACACAATGCTTATGCAATGAATCGTCAATGTACGGTTTTAGATGTGTTGGCATAAACCTACTGTTTATATCTGGTTCGAACCCTGCATCATATAACTACGCACTAGGATGTGCCGAAGAAAATTGAAGAACTGTAATTTGTTAACGTTACTTTTTGCATTGTTCTGAAAGTTAGTACTAACTCTCACACATATTTCTTTAATAACGAGCTTCTGTTTAAATCATGATCTATAATAAATAATAAGGTGTAAGAAGGAAAATAAATATGTCTTACACTGTTTATCAGAATTTTCCAGAAGTCCGTTGACCAGCTGCAAACTAGGAGTTGCTCGAGTGTAAATAAATAAATTGTAGTAGTTTTTGTGAGCAGCAGGTGTTCCGAACTTTTATCGACAACGAGAAAATGCAACACAAGCGTCGTAAATCATGTTTTATTGTTTGCAGTTTCTGTTAGATCTGTTGCATTAATGAAATATTTCTGTAAAGCTACAGGTAAATATTACATTGCCTAGTTCCCCAGCAGAAGTTACTACAACTCCCAGATGTGATTTCTCGTGTATATTTGTCTAGAATACATTGTTGGACTTTATGACAACACAATTATCAGAACCAAGGTTTATATGAATAGATATATATATATATATATCGGATATTCAGAGTTTTCCTGAAATATATGCACTACCGAATAAACATGGGCTGTTGGATATAAAATATGACGATTTAGACCTTTTGTAGATTATACAAAATAATCATAAAGGTTCTACAGAACACAAAATAACAGGAAGGCATTAATTCATTTAAATGAATTTGGTGTGTGAATAGATAATTAAATGATATCCCACTGGGCGCCCCTGCAAATCTGTTAATCCAGCTAGGCACTGAAAAATAAAGATGTCTCCGAAAACGAAAGCTATAAGTTAACGACAGGATTTAAGAGTCTCAAAATTTCATTTAATTAAAAACAAATACTCAAGCCGTTTATGTACTACAATGACTCATTAGCTTATACGACCGGTATACGATTAATTCTTATTTATAATGATCCCTCCAAGTGGGGGATCCCTACCCCCAAATAAATTTAGGCAGTAAGAAGCTATTTCGAGTAATTCCATTTTTTATCTTCCATTAATCTTTCCATTCACTTTGTTAACAAATGTTTTCTGAAACAATAACCGACTTAGTTTATTTACAATATAGCTTAACGCTGTCTCCACAAATTGTAAAAACATTTTATTGCATTGGTCAATTTTTTTTTTCGATACAAATAGCTACGTTAGTTACTTTAATTATTTATAGAAAGAAGAAAACATATGAAATATCGAAATATACTGTAACGACTGTTACAATGTAGAAATATTATCAATAATATTTCTACATTTATTATAAAATAAATGAAAATCAAATAACAATATTAACCGAAACATTTTAAAAGATAATATCAAGTGTCATCAAATGAAATAATAAGAACAAGAAGATAAATAGCTAATCCCCTGGTTGGCATCAATATTTTATGACTTTTCGTAGGAAAAAATTGGAAACTAAGTACTTGGAACCTACTAAATTGCCTTGTTCGCTTCTTGGGTTATGACCCAGTTCTTGGTCCTCTAATTTCTGTTTAAAAAGTGAAAAAGTCGACTCCTGCTAATAATTTGTTGTCTTTGGATATCAGCCATTATGAAAGTAAATTTCTTAGCGACCATTTACGGTCACACCTCTCGTTAAGGTTACACGGTCACACCTCTGTTTAATTATTATAGTGGATTATAGACAAAATTACAAGAACAGGTACATACTTATTTGACTGTTGCTGTTTATTAGGTCCAATATTAGCAAAATTGGAAAGAAAACATAGAAATGAAAGAAAAGTTTAATTTATTTTAATTGCAATATTTATTGAAAATTGATAGAGATATTCAAAAGCTTACAAAAGATCGAGCTATCTTTAAAATATAATTTGTAAAAGTCCAAAAGGTATATTACAAATCCAATAACTATTAAGTTCCTATAGGCAGTTATATTTATTTACTTCGTTGGTGTCTTCTATTTCACTTTGCAGCCACAACTACCCAGCGCAGACTACTACTCTTTGTATGTGGTAGTAGCGCCTAGTCTCGCATCGTGCACTATGGTGGTTGCTGTCGGTAGTTATGGTGGTGTGGGAGATATAGGGGTTGAAAGTGGTCGACTTCGAATATGTGTGTCGTTAAAATCGAAATTGTGTGATACACTTTGACGAATTAATTTTTGAAATTACTAAAGCAACTATAATAGAAACACGTACTATTTTCTTATAAGAAAATTTATATTATGCGTCAAAACGTACACGTGGCCAACATCGCCCGTTTTGAAGTTTGGAACAGACAGTCTATCGTAAACGTTTGCAAAAATTTGTTTTTAATTGCTGCCTGGGAGCTGCTTAATCGCTGACCATTCGTCATCCTAACATATTGCACCATCAGTGCCTTTCGTATCATGATTTGTGGCTGAAACGTATGTCGTAAGACAAGACAGGACTCTATATAGCTTTTATATCTATTGTTACATCAATTTCACGGTGTGATTGACTGGAATATTGACGGCTTCCTCCTGCGCTAGGTTGTAATACCCATGGGTGCGTACCAATACTTTGGTGGGATCGACCGAGATATTAACGCAAAGGCAACGGCAGATTTTCAGGATGGTGTTTTTCCTTATTGCCACCATTTCCCATTATTTTCACAGTTGTTCCATGTTGGACCAAGTACACTCAACACTTTTCAGTGGACTTAGTTTATTGTTATCGGTATTTTATTTTTCTCATATGATCCAAGACTTTCACATCTTTCTCTAGTCTGGCAATTATATCCATTCACTGAAATGCATGACAGGACGGCGCTTTTCCACATGGCCACATGGTCCACATGGCACAGTGAAAAGTTTTTGTATAGAGAGAAATTCTATCAATGATATTTTAAACAAAAAAATCCGAATACGAGTATATTTTTAAGTACGATATACAATCTAAATTGCCTTTGAGACGTCGACAAACAACGGAGTAAGTAACAAAATGTTACTTACTCCTTAGTATTCAAACATTTGATTTCATATAAATCGTTTCAGGATTTCGCGTGTGATAGATACCGCCACGGCGATAGTTCAGAAAATCGACAGAAGATTCAGAAGAAGAAGATAGACTCAGATAGACAGTTAATATAAACACCTTCCTTCATGAATTCAAATTCTTTCTAGCACCTAAATGGTGTGCTTTTGTGTATAATTTGATAGTTTCAGTAAATTTCATTTTAATTACAAGGACTCGTATGGTTAGCCGTTGATACATATATTTGAGGGACATCCTATATAATAGTAATTAATTTTAGAATAATGTATAAGGATGATGATCCTAACCTATGGAATAGGGTAGCTTTTTCGAACTGCTTCATGTATTCAAGGTGTTTCAATGACCCAGAAAACAGAGAATAATGTTTTATTCATAGACACCGCATAGTAACCGAAATAATAACCGAATTCTGAATAATTGCAAGAGATAATGAACCCATTTGCATTGTTAAAAAGTTATTTACTAATATTTACCGCTATGCTATCTAATATCTACTATCTAATTTTGTCTTTCAGAAAATTGTTTAAGTCAATGTGGTTTAAACCATTAAAGTAAAATACAAAAGACACATAAAGGGAAATGTCGAAAGTGACTACTCTGTGGACAAAAGCCACAACCGAATGCCGAAACAATTGGATTCTGATGAGCAAGCAAACTGCTGTAATCCGTTTTAAAATCTATAGTATTATCACAGATAAAATAACTATATCGTTTAATTTGGTAGTATCAAAACCATGCCCACTCAATTCGTTAGCATCAATTGCAAATTATTTTATTTCTCGACTATGAAGTTGGACGAAAGAGTTTTGTTTCTTTATGGTTTGAGCTACCTTCCAATGATGAAATTTATTGAAAAAATGAGTTATTTTATTTCTTGACTGTGAAAATGAAAGCGATGTGACGCTGAATTTTTGTGTGTCTACCTATATCTATCAGTTCATCTGTAAAGGTTGATTAAAGTGTGCTATTATCAAGAATGTTGGTTACACATGAAGGAGTTGCCAAGAACTTATGATTTCCCGGGGAGTATGAATACTCTAAAGTGAACTTCAGGTGTTACTGATATTTTTATCAATTCGAGCACACATTTTCACGTGAGAAAAGCGCAGGTCCTTCGCGTTCATTTGGCGGTTCATGAATGAGGCAAAGTATACTGTCTAAACTTCAGTTTCATGCGGGCCACAACACAGTGGACGACTGATTGCGCCACTCGCGGATGATCACACGCGGCATAAACACGCGAACTGTAAAAAATGTAAACAAATAATCGTACGGAAAGATGCAAGAATGTTAATAAAACGCATTCTAATGTGACAAATAATGTTATAAATGGACACTAATGACAACACAGTGTGAAGTTAAAATACATCTTAGTGTTCTTTTTTGTGTTTATAGATGTTGTATCTACTCACAATAATCTAGGAAACAATTAATGTGGGAGTTAACTTTTTCAAGAATGCGTCTCTAGTTTAATCGAAAGGTAAAGTTTTTTTAGTAATATCTTCAGCAACAATTTTGCGCTTGTCTATTACATTTTTTTAAGAATGTTAACCTATGCTAACTATTAAAAAATATTTGTGTATTATATGTTAATAAAACCACTTACGTATAAGTGAACTCAATTAGTATAAATAGTAGCAATAAATAAAAATGTTAGGTAGTTTAATAGAAAGTAATAAAATTTGCATAAGGTTGCGCCTTAAGTTTTTTTTTTGTTTTCAAATTAGGACACAGATAATGTAATTTAGTAAAAATGTATTTGGATTCAAAAAGTTTCACTGTTCATAGATAAAAACATGAAGTATTTTGTTTTCCAAACAAATTTTTGGTTTAAAAACCCAAACAAGGATCTTATGAAGGGAGTTTTAAACTCCTACAAAATTTTATGCACCTACCAAATTTGTGTAAATTGTTAAATATATCAGAAACAAGCTGGAATAATAAATAATATCAAATTAATATTTTTTTTTACTATTTTCAAGAATACTAAAAAAAATGTAGGGTATTCAATTTAAAATAATTAAATGTTTTCGGTATAACGAAAACTATCCGGTATATATGAAAATTCTGCAAAAATATAACACTGATTGCACTACAATTTATATATAAGATATGGATACTAAATTAATTTCAATTTTTATAATACTAATGAATAATACTTATGGAGCATCAAAATAAAACTTGAAAATCACTTTCTATTTAAGTTAAAATTTCACTATAGCCATCAGTAGTTGCAGCTATTTGGTGCTATTTATTTTTTGCTATTTAATGTAGAATATAGTATCAAACATTAGACCTAGAGTTAAATCTTTCTTTCAGAAATAGTAGTTCAAATTCCTTCATGCAGTGTCAAAAATATCTTGGTATAAAAACATTTTCCCACAAATATCGCTTATAATGTTTTAGTTTATCTAAAATAATCATAAATAAAATAAAAAAACATTGGCACCCAAACGTTTTCTAGCCAAGAGATTAAAAATAGTATCAAAATGGCAGTGTTCATTATTATTATGTAGCTATTTGTGATTGTGTAATTTTAATAATGATCAAGTAGATAGTGTAAGTTTTTCATATAGTTTGTTTGCTATAATTACAATGTTTCATTTCTTGTTTACATCTTTCTTTATATAAGAATTAAGCCAAAAAGTTAACTAAGATAAATTTAAATGAAATTATCAAATATTATGGTTCAATAAAGTTTTATATTTCCTCTTTACCTAATATCCTAATATTATTTTTGAGATATATCGCAAACAACTACTTTCCGTGCAACATGCACTGACCAACATTAAATTATAACGGCATATCTTCATATAACCTCAACTTATTGTCTGTAAAACATCTTTCTTTTTAACAGTGTTATCTATTTTTTTTAAATAAAGAAATACTGAACGAGCATCTACGTTACATTAAACGGTTTTATTTCTTTTGGTAACTTAATTAAAATTTATAAGCCTATTGAAAGCTCTGTAAACAGAAGATAAATGAGTGTGAAATTTAATAAAATTCGTAGATCCACCGATATAAATAAGATTATTTAATAACCTTTGTCCTATAAGGGAATTTGACGGCGTTTTATTTCTCTAATAAAGACTGCTTACAATAAATTCCCAAACACCTTTTATATGGTATCATATTCATTTTTTGGACTGTAAACTATTCTAAATACAAATAATAAATGCCTATGTTGTCACTGTATCAGGATACCACTTAAACGAACGAACTATTTTCTAAAAATTGACAGCAAGTTTGGCCGTAAAGGGATAAAAAGGACAGCAAACTTGCAAAGAGTTTTCTTAGTCTTTAATTTTGCGTTTTAGCATATTTCGCAGAACACTCAGCCACAAAAAACGCGCGTTTGCATTTAACTTTTATAAAAGCTTTACCAAACACAAAGGCATTGAAAAATTAAATCTCGATAAAATTCAATTGGAATTTATCTTAAATCAAAGATAAGTAATTTTAATTTTTACCGTTGGCAAAAGGATAAAATGATTTTCAATTAAATATTTCGGGATTGGTAAATGCTTCTTTGTTACTTTGCATAAAAAAATCTGATTTGTGCGAATTTTAAATATCTAAAATGTTTCTTTATTAAAATAACTTTTTACGTAGTTTTCTTATACCTACTTTAATGATTTATTTAGCTTTTTTTGGGCTAGGTTCGTGTTGAAAATGACTAGCCGTTTGTGTATGACTAGCGTTTACATTTATTGAAAGTTATCAGTTTTTTCAGGTCTGGTAATGCCGATTTTATATATTTTTTCATAAGAGGGTATGGTACATATGAATATAATAGATTATAATATTTGTCTGAACAATCAACTGGGTTCTATTAATAAATAGATTGTGGATTAATTTCAGTTCAACCGTTTTTATTGTGATTACACAACATTAGCGATATTGATGAGGTTTATTTTTGAAGTAAAACTGTTATGTACATTCTACCAGTATACAAGGTGTTATCTTATTGGTAGATAGGGGCCTCTAATGCATTTTTTAAATTCATCGGTTGTATAAATAAACAGGGGGATAGATAACTAAAAGATGAGATGTAAATAAATTTATTTTACATTTAGTAACATTGTTTAAAAAACTTTCAGACGCTGTAGAGAAAAACATCCTGTATATTTCTTCTTGTAATTCCGTCCATCAACACATTGGGTGGTCCTGTTCAACTGTTTTGAAATAATTCCATGGCGCGCTTGATTCGCTAGGTGCCCTTGAAGACCTTATTTTGCTCAACTTTAACACGGTGTAGAACCGAACGCCCTCTATATTTTTTGTTCAAATTTAAATGGGGTTTTTTACGAGTCTTGATTAGCGCTGTAGTTTTTGTGATAATCGGGGGTATAGAACAATCATAGCCGTCCCTGGATTCGAATTTTGACAAAACTAATAACGTCAAAAGGAGTGTTTGTTAAAAACATTCAAAAATGAATTTTGAAAATTCATTTCAAAATTCAACATTTGAAAATATCTCACAAAATAAACTTTTTATCGATTTGAATACATTTTAAAGTATACACTGGATATGCTTTTTTTATCTGTGGAACCAACAAAACTGAAATTACAGTTGAGGGAAGGCACTTTAAATTGAAAAATAAAATAGTCATAAAGTAATTTGCAAAAGTCATTTGCAGCTGAAATGTGACTTATGTTAGTTATATCGTTGGATGCAGAAAATAACTTAAATTCCAAAAATATAATAATGTACCGGGTGTTTCGTCTAAAAATTGAAAGTTGGTATCACTTCCGTTTAAATCGGAAGTGGCAAAATGGTAATTTTATTACAAAAAGTGATCTTTAATAAGTATTTCCGCCACGTCGAATTTAAAAATTGTACGTGAAAAAAGAGATGTAGGGACATACCATGAATATATATCATATTTTATATACAGGGTGTCCACCTAGTGCGCGTAAGTCCAATATCTGGGTTAATAAAAGAGATAACTTAATTTTTTTTCTACAGGGTTGTCTAATATCCCGAGCTGCACAAAATGAAAATATATTTACATATTCAGGGTGTTCAGTTTTTCCTGGACAGGTACCAACTTCGTTTTTCTAAATGGAAATATATATTTTTTATTGCTTTTTCGAACTAAACCCTTGATTATAGTAGGACTTTCATCAGCCTTCCCTATACCTAACTTAAACTGTTTTTGAAATATTGACGGGTGAATATTGACATTTTTGCAACTTTGACACCCTGTAAAATCTAAACGGTTTGAGATCAAGCAAAACGGTTTGCACATTCCTATCTTAACTTTTCATAAGCTATCGTTTGGTACTAATTTCAAATTTATCCAGGAATTAAAAATTTTCAAAATTTTCAGAAAATTTTAAATTTTTGGATAATTCTGAAATTAGTACCAAACGATAGCTTATGAAAAGTTAAGATAGGAATGTGCAAACCGTTTTGCTTGATCTCAAACCGTTTAGATTTTACAGGGTGTCAAAGTTGCAAAAATGTCAATATTCACCCGTCAATATTTCAAAAACAGTTTAAGTTAGGTATAGGGAAGGCTGATGAAAGTCCTACTAAAATCAAGGGTTTAGTTCGAAAAAGCAATAAAAAATATATATTTCCATTTAGAAAAACGAAGTTGGTACCTGTCCAGGAAAAACTGAACACCCTGAATATGTAAATATATTTTCATTTTGTGCAGCTCGGGATATTAGACAACCCTGTAGAAAAAAAAATTAAGTTATCTCTTTTATTAACCCAGATATTGGACTTACGCGCACTAGGTGGACACCCTGTATATAAAATATCTATAATAGAAAACTATTTTCTTTAAGGGTCCATTCACTAGTCCGAAATAAGCCCAAAATCGGCGTTCGTCTCGTGTCTAATTATAAAAAAACTATAAAAGATAGCGACTTTCAGTAAAAAAGTATTGAAAGATAAAACTTTAATCTAAATCCCTATAGTACTAATTTTTGGTAATTCTTTTTATTTTTAACATTCCAGGCAAACAATGTTGTAGTAAAATAGCGTATTTTCAAAAATTATTTTCTCTAAACTACATAAATTAAACAAAAAGTTGCTACTATAGGGATCTAGTTTATCTTTTGATCTTTCCGGTGATATATAATTTATAACATTAAAAAGAAATTTTGTTGCAATTATAGGACAAATCCGGTACCGTTGCAATAAGGGCTAACTTTATGTCCATGTGCCTTTTTACTTTACCTTTACGTGCACCTCCGAGATCTTAATAATTCGGTAGTGGAAATATGTAAATCTCCGCCCTTCGGCTACCCAACCTCTCACCCCGACCCCGTAAAAATTTTGTCAATCTATGTCACACGGCATCTGAGAAAATTGAAAAATGTGGTGTTTGTCAAAAACCTCAACGCCCTCTACCGTTGAATCCTCAGGCCCTTGGTTCCTTAAGGTTTTTGGGTCTAAAGTGACGTTAGGTACCCTCTATATTTATCCTATGGCCTTACAATTTAGCCAAGTCAAGAAGGACCAAATTGCATAACTTCCTATCTTACCTTGTATACTTAACTCACATTTCTGTCACAATCACGCAGACAGTTAAAATTTATAGAAGTAAAAGCATTTTCCTACAGAGTGATGCAATATGTTTTAAGATGGGATTATCTCTTATGGGATTAAGAGATGCCTCTTACCCTTCAAATGTTGGGCAGTATTAATAACCAAAGATTTCAATTTCACTAGCAGGATTATTAAAATAATATTATTGAAAATACATATATAAATAGCTATTAATTAATAATAAGGTGCATTAATTGCTATTATACATAGCGGGGTTTCCTAAAGAACAAGTAAATAAAATACAGCTACCTCAGTACATAGCTACATGCCTCTTAATTATTTATACTTTTGCGTTTCCTGTTTCCTTGGCAAACGTTGACAATTTGAATAATATACGCGTATTTATGTAAGTAATTTCAAGCAAATTAATAAAAGTTCAAAGTTTTCTATGAAATATGCATGTAGTTTATAAAAACACAATTATTATAAACTTTTTAATCCATGTGTCTGGTCAAAGTAGTTAATATGGAAATATATTCCATTTTCAAATCCTCTACTCACAGCGTTCTAATGAATTGCAGTTTTCAACAAACGTGTTAGTTTAGAAAAGAGGTTTATCGGTTTTATGCGAAAAACTACTACAATCTATATCTACTGAGTAATTTAGATAGTGGTTCTCGGCATCGCATCAAATTGCTTCTTGATTAAACATTACGTTATTATAAATTATTCTGTAGGTGAAAATGTCTTGCCATTCACGCCTCAGTAGCGCAGTAGTCTGGAGGGTGTTGTGGCAGCATTTCTCGATCACACTGTCGACCTCACCCCACGAATCGCCCACACCTATCACTTTTTGTGATCGGGGTTGGTGAAGGATGGGGTCCACCTCTACGAGGCAGTCCAGGTCTACAGGGATGGGGAGGGTAAAAAGCGATAATGCCGCTCGACCCCAAACCACCAGGTCATGACCACGGTCAATGGATATTGGCGGATTGGCGGCTGTCGATCGAATTCGATCCTCAGGTTCTACAGTGTCAATGTTGGGGGGATGGGGTGTTTTTATGCGCTTTTTTAATGTGTAACCCCTTCTGGTTAGCCCCTTGGCTTTAGATATGGGAGTTGTCTAATTTATGTTGTGTTTTAATTTAGTTTTAATTCATAATAGTTTTATTTATAACCACTACAAACTCGTATACTGTATTTATCATTATCTTAGAAATACAGTAATACTGCGCTAGTATTGAGTGTCAGTTTCCATTTTATTATTATTTTGATTTTTAAGAAATAAAGAAACACTTGAAACTCATTGAAATTAGTTCTATTTGACAAAGGAATTTATAAAATGAAACTCCAATATGTCAACCCCTCGACGGTGCACCAACCCCTTCAGTGTTCTATTATTAGATATTAAATTCCAATATTGAAAAGCCAATGTATAGGTATATGGTGTTTCAAAGTGTCACAGAGCATCTACATAATAGCGTATATGTGAAAATATTGAGAATATCCTTAATAAGTTTGAGTCTAACGTTAATATTAATAAAGATATTAGGATTTTAAAGTGAAAAATAAATTGAAATTTCAAATAAATTTTCACCTTACGGTGGCGCATTACATGTATTGCACTTAATGAAGGTAAATTGCTACAGCTTTATTTTGCTTAAGGTTTGGATAATAATTCTTTAAATAGGTAATAAGTGCTCAGAAAATGGCCCACCTTATGAAAATCCGCATCTTTAAGCGTTCGCGCGATTTTTGTTACAAAAAAAAATCATCGTGCGAACTGTTTTTTAACTTATTATGCAGTATTGACCAAATAACCCGTGAATGGTTTAAAGGAGATGTATATCTTATCTATTTCGACAAATAGGTTATGAACTAAATACATAGATAATAATGCTACTTAAAAATTATAACCATATTAAAGAACTTACAGACGTCAACAACAACCACAAACTAAAATCAGTCAGCTCCATGCCAGGTACAACTGAATCTGTTTAACATGCTTTATCTCTTTCTCTATTGTAAAAACCTCTTAAACATTTTAGGAATGCTATCCGAACATAGTAAGAAAAGTACATAAACATAAGAAACATACAAGGAACAGCAATATATAAACGTATAACATACATACTGAGCATAAACATAAACATGTTACGTCTTACGTAACATATTACATGCTACATAACATAAACATACAATAAACAAACATACAACGTAAACATAAGAAACTCAAATAAAATTTCAACATGGCTTGGTAGAGGACAGGGCTTAATTAGTTTAAGGACATTAAAAACACACCCACACACGTATTGCGGACACTGGCCTAATTATTCTTTGGCATTTATAAATTTAATAAGGGACACATTGACTGTTAATAGAGCTACTAAATTTGTGACGGGCAACATAAAAAATTCTAAATTGCAACCGACCAGTACGGTTTTTGACTAAATTGTTACAATTTGTTTGGTCGATGGGATTTTCAATGCGACATATATTTCGATTGCCTAAGTTCACACTGAATACGTTTAATTCATCTTTTCACTGCTTCATCGACAAGGGAATGCGAATGTCGCTTTTGAATGTAAGTAAGCACCTTGCAAACGATTTTCCTAAAAAAGTTGAAATACATAATTATTCTTTTCTAAAATTTCGTCCCTAATGTTGGGTAATTTCTCTAAAAACGTTAGAGAAATATTTCCTCAATAATACTACTCACCTAATGCTACCTATAAAATAGATCACACTTTCACATTCTAATTTTAGGGATGATTTTCCAAATAGTAAGTTGACTTTAACACCATCTTTGTTAATGATAATAAAGAACGCAACTTAGGCTACAAGACGTAACTGAGTATTTGAATAATATGCTTGCATATTACTTATTGTACAGAGTATCCAGTTTCCGTTGTCTTTGAGGGATATGTCGCTTATTAATAAAGCTACAAGGTTTCGGTTTTCGCGACACTGGTACTTTTTTGAGAAACGACAGATGCCACAAACAGAATTTCCGCAGCCCTATTAGTCCCTGAGATATAGGGTGATAATTGATAATTATTTGCCATTTCTAAGCACCCCTCGTATCTCAGTTAAATGATAATGTATTGGAAACAAACGCATCCGTGCATAGTTTTTTTACGTATAATTCAGTGGCGTCCTTGCTTTTTTGGTGATAAGGTCAATTTTCGAGATATAGGCTAAACTTAATTTTTTTTAAACGGAACATTGTATATTTTCCACCAGTTCAATGGCGCCCGCTTTAAGCTTTTAAAAAATATATAATACTTGACATATATTTCTAAAAGTAACTCGATAAAATAAAATTTTATAGCCAGCGACTCCAGGATGTAAATGATGCACTATTTTTGCTTTGGAAGTTTTAAATTTATATTTCTCTAATACGGTTTGTACTCGTCTTTTTCAACTTTTTGCAAAAAGTTACTGCTGCTATTTCTACACTTTCCAGGACAGTAACTTCATAATTTTCAAGATTTTACGTAAAAAAACTGTGTACATACCTGTTTTTGTTCTTCCAATATGTTATCAGCTAACTAAGATACGAGGGGTGCTTAAAAATGGCAAATTATAAATTTCACCCTGTAACTCAGAAACTAATAGGGCTGCGGAAATTCTGTTTGTGGGATCTGTTGTTTCTTAAAAAAATGTCACAGTGTCTCGACCACTGAACACCAAACTTGTATATTTATAAATAAGCGAGATATCCATCAAAAACAACAAAAACTAACCATTGCGTACAAATAAATCTGAAGGCCATTTCAGCCTCCACACGGTACAAGAATACTCGAAAACTGGTTGTTCAGTTATTTTAAACTACGACGTCGATAAAACGATGATATTATAGCTGTTCCCATTTTTGTTATTAAGAAAAAAGAAAAAGCATATCTTATGTTATAGATCGGCTAATAGAAAAGAAATTCGGATCAAGTAGTCATTTATTGATAACTTAAACTTATAAACGTATATTAGTCGTCAGCTCTTTAATAAAAATCAAACTATACTATCATGAGAGGAATAGTAATCCCACTTGAAAGATTGACAGTTAGTTTGGAATTCCATCCTGATTCATATTGCACAGTCCTTCCCTAAATTTACAGGTTATACTCGTAGTTGCGCTAACACGTCATTGGCAAATATGCATTATTGAAATTCATTTATTTTAATGTCGTTTGTACAGTTGAAATATTTGTGTAAAGTTATCATATCCATATGCTCATGTGGACTTGCACACATGAATAGTAATTAAGTAATTAAATCTGCGGCAGGTTTCATGTTTTTCAGTCTTCCAATATATACGAAATTCATAGCCACATTTTGTGTTATTCCTCTTTAAGTACTGCATGGCTTAAACTTAAAACATCAATAAAAACAGGGTTTCACGACGCTCTTTTATGAACTACTTGAAATAAATGGGAAACATATCAACAATTGTTTCTATGAAAACCAATTTTGTGTTGTCTCTTGTTCTAATTTGCTAAACGTTTTCCAAATATTGTTCCCATTGTTTCCCACTGAGGGCTCTACATAAGTTGTTCAAAATACAATATCATCATACCTTGTCTCTAACAGACTCATATCTATCATATTTCCTTTATTGTTTGAGGTAAACTTCCTCAGTTGCTATTGAAACGATGCACCTTTGACATGTTAAAAAATGAATAACAGTAATATAATTAATAATAATAATAATTATTATTATTATTATTTTTTGCGAAATCCAGTCGACCGATTCCCTGGCTCCAATTCTCAGGGTCCGCCGCTTGTGGTTAACAGTAGCTACTCCCCACGTCCGTGGGGTGAGTAACTACTGAGTCCTGGAACCGTGTGCCCGGAGCAAACGCAATGAGCCCAGAATGACCGCCTTCTGCGTTCTTACGGCTAGAAGATCAGCAGAATTTCGGCATGCCGGTATGATGTTCAGTTCCAAAAGCAGTGTAGGTATCTCTTGCTCCACCGAGGGCTCCTATTATCAGCACCACAAGCTTCACAGTATGTTCTGGATGGAGTCTGCGGAGTTCGAAGAGAAGGTCTCGATATTGCGTCCGTTTCTCCTCCTCTTTCAAGACAACCTTGTCTTGAGCTGGTGACCGAGGAGGACTACATCAGGCTTATTGGCTTATAATAATAATAATAATTATTATTATTATTTTTCTTATTATTATTATGTAAGGTATATTATATTACATAATACGCGAATTCTGGACTCAGTGGGGAGTAGCTATTGATAAGCACCAGCGGGTGACCCTGAGAATCGGAGCCAGGAAACCTGTCGACTGGATTTCAACAAAAAAAAAAAAAACAAAAAAAATTAATAATAGTAATAAACCATTTCTTTTAATCTTAATTTAGTATATTATATACAGGGTGTCCACCTAGTGCGCGTAAGTCCAATATCTGGGTTAACAAAAGAGATAACTTAATTTTTTTTTCTACAGGGTTGTCTAATATCCCGAGCTGCACAAAATGAAAATATATTTACATATTCAGGGTGTTCAGTTTTTCCTGGACAGGTAGCAACTTCGTTTTTCTAAATGGAAATATATATTTTTTATTGCTTTTTCGAACTAAACCCTTGATTTTAGTAGGACTTTCATTAGCCTTCCCTATACCTAACTTAAACTGTTTTTGAAATATTGACGGGTGAATATTGACATTTTTGCAACTTTGACACCCTGTAAAATCTAAACGGTTTGAGATCAAGCAAAACGGTTTGCACATTCCTATCTTAACTTTTCATAAGCTATCGTTTGATACTAATTTCAAATTTATACAGGAATAAAAAATTTTCAAAATTTTCAGAAAATTTTTGGATAATTCTGAAATTAGTACCAAACGATAGCTTATGAAAAGTTAAGATAGGAATGTGCAAACCGTTTTGCTTGATCTCAAACCGTTTAGATTTTACAGGGTGTCAAAGTTGCAAAAATGTCAATATTCACCCGTCAATATTTCAAAAACAGTTTAAGTTAGGTATAGAGAAGGCTGATGAAAGTCCTACTAAAATCAAGGGTTTAGTTCGAAAAAGCAATAAAAAATATATATTTCCATTTAGAAAAACGAAGTTGCTACCTGTCCAGGAAAAACTGAACACCCTGAATATGTAAATATATTTTCATTTTGTGCAGCTCGGGATATTAGACAACCCTGTAGAAAAAAAAATTAAGTTATCTCTTTTATTAACCCAGATATTGGACTTACGCGCACTAGGTGGACACCCTGTATACATTATAATGGTTATTATTGTAAAATATGGTATAGTATTTCTTTCTAATCTGAAAGCTTTTGTCCTTGAGTTTCCGCTCTGTATATAACACATAAATACGTAGAGTGTAATTAATATAATAGATAATACGATATTGTTTTACCGCGGATCATAGATCAATAAACTTATCAGATTTTTGTTTGCCCTAACCAGTAACTTATCAGTACAATATTTTATAGGTACCTATGCTCCAACATATACCTGATATTAAAAACACACACTTACATTTTGCTTTCAAAAAGTATACATTGAATGAAAATATATAGGAATTATTTTGTTAAATATACAGTTTATAGTTTTGTTTATAATTAACAATAAAACTTGAGAATAAATATTTTCATTATTCACATGGGAATAGGTAATAGTATATTACATACTGAGGCGGAAAATTTTTCATTACTGTCGAGCGCTGTTTAGATAATCGAGGTGCGTAGCACCGAGGTAAGCTATAGCGCGAGACAGGAATGAAACCTTCCGCCGAGGCATGTATACGATTTTATTCACAACCATCTCTAAAAAAACGAGAAAACGGGAATATCTCCATTTAATCATTCATATTTTTCATACTACTTTTCAATTTAGAAAACAGTGAAAACCCGTTTCTATGACGCTGACATTATTATTTAATAAAGGGGGCATAAATTGTTGACTGTCACACTGACAGCAGTTGATTATTTTTTTAGTATTATTTGCTAAAAAACTAAAATCCAAAATTATTGTTATTGTAAACTGATTCTGTATAAATAAATATAAAATATAAGGGTTTTTCTGATGACTGATGCCTTGTCAAAATTAACGTCACTCAAAATACAAACATCACGTATCTTTCAGATGTTTTACTTTCCACCCTTGGGTGGAAAGTGATCACTTCCCGACCTGGACAGTAGGAACAGTTAGTAATGACTAATTTTCAAACTTCTAAAAAGTCAGTAATAACCTTATTAGATATATGGTTGTGAATAAAATATTTTTTTCCAACCATACGAATAAGACACTATAACATTAAATTATTTTGTATAAAAAGAGGGCTATTTCGGGACTATTTGAGATCGCCATAGCAACTGTACAAAAAAGAGATTATTGTACAGTTGTACAGTACCGAAAAGTAATTTGATATTGACATTGCATGTCACATAATATATTGAAGTTTAATTAAATAGAAAAATAGAAACAGATAGTGACTCCGATGAATCTGTAAACTGGAGGTGCTAATTAGAAGCGGTTGAAAAAAATATTATGTTAAACTCGTACAAAAAATACGTTTTCAAGGCTCGTAAAATTGCCGGACTCCGCTAGACGTCGTCCGGCAACCCTTTCCCTCGTTCCGAAAACGTGTATTTTTTTGTCTAGTTAAACAAATTACTATTTTGAGAACAATGTTATGTAGACGTCACGCGGCTTCCATTCTTCACGTTAAAAATAAAAAATACTCGTAATTGTGCCGAAATAGAAAAAAAATCCGTTATTTTAATTGCTACACTGGTTTTGTGGTGACCCAGCGCAAAGTGTACAATTCGGTTTATTTCTGGTGCTTTTAATGTTGCAGATTTGAAATTT
Source organism: Pogonocherus hispidulus (assembly GCA_963924545.1). Lineage (NCBI taxonomy): Eukaryota > Metazoa > Arthropoda > Insecta > Coleoptera > Cerambycidae > Pogonocherus > Pogonocherus hispidulus. The sequence goes on from OZ004693.1 coordinate 85,024,171, forward strand.
TGCGGTGGCAGTTAGTAAATACAGGGATGTAATTCTTCATCGTTGTCGTGCCAACAACACTCTTTCTGCCGACCCTAGCTGCCACCAATTCAACATTTTCAATGACACATTACGTATTTTGGCGAATTTAGGAAAGAGCGCAACTTTCAGTCACATCTGTGTCAAATAAATAGTGGACTGCAAGCGGTTCTTTAGATGCCTATTAATATTTAGAAAATTTTATATCTTTATCGAGTATCTGAAATCAGCTTACCAAAAACATAGAGTGCCTAAAACTATAAAAAAGAATCATTGCGTCAGAGTGTTACCTCTGACATTTATCACATTTTTTTTTATATATATAAAAAATACCCATTGAAGGGTATTTTGCCATTATTACAACCTGATCAAAGGGAGATCAATGAGTAATTTGGCTCTAACCTAATTTAACTAAAGTTGAAAATCTTAGAACGAAGGTCTTACTCACTAGTGTACCTTAGAGTCTGGTAACTTAATTACACTAACACTAACGTGTAACACTAACCGCACAATACTCTGCTTTTATACTGATATAATCAATTCACTAACTCACAGGGCTTAACCCTCTTGAGCCTTCTTGCTATGTTAGTGTTGTCGAGGAGCTGGATGGCCTCGATGTTCACATGTTGATGGAGTCGTTGTTCGTGAGTCCTTACAAATGTGGTAATTGTCTGCTCTACAGTGTCCATCTGCAGATCTCGATGGAGGTCGCTGTTTCTGATGTACCAAGGCGCTTTGATGATGTTCCCCAGTACTTTGTTCTGAAATCTTTGAATTATTAATATATTACTCTTACTGGCACAGCCCCAGAGCTGTATTCCATAGGTCCATACTGGCTTGAGGATTTGTTTATGCAATATTATTTTGTTGTAAGTTGATAAGCAGGAGTGTCTACCAAGTAGCCAATACATTTTTTTATATCTGATGTCTAGCTCTTCTCTTTTCTTTTTAACATAGACTTTCGAGCGAAGTCTTGGGTCTAATGTGATGCCTAGATATTTTTCTGAGTTTGCATATAAAATCTGGGCATTGTTCATGTTAATAGGTATTTGTTGTACAATTTTATTTGCTAAATTATTTATTTATCACATTTGATTTACAATAATCAGTACGTAATAACTGATGTCTAAGTTTCTCAATAACTAATTGATTGAATTGAATTTCCACGCTACGTGGAGAAAACTCGTCAATAGGTTCTAGACCCCGATTTTCGTGAAATGTCGATTGGTTAAAACAATATTTAGATGTTTGCAACCGTTTTCAAGATTTCTCCGAAATTTACATTTGGCAGATTTTGAAAAAGTGGAAATTTCTTTAAATGGTGAACTTTCTGTAGTCACTTTTCATCACATTTCAAAACACAAAAAAAATATTACTGCAAAATGTCAATGATATCAAGTCCAAGTTTATTATGGAAAACAACAGCTTTTGAAGCAATTATTATTCGTTTGAAACCATCATGATTCCATCCCAATCACAGTATCACACAATCAGCATCGTCTCTACCCTCAATGGTATATTCTTTTGTTCTTGACTTTGAAAAGGCAAAAAAACCATTAAGCCGTTTATTTAGTCTCTGTGACTAAGCTGTTCTCCTGTCTACCAAAAATTTGATCCCTTCATGCTGGCGCTCAGGATATCGTATAAGATATAATTGTGCTTCAAACCCGGTGAGATTAAATGTAACAATCCGGCGTTTTTTGGTAGTTTTCACTTATGATGATTTGAAACAACTTTTAACTAACTATGAAAGATCATGACCACAAGTGAATTAAGTGAATTATTATGTATAACAATAATTGTTTTGAAAAAAACAATTATTTTCACGATGTTTCATAAAGAACCATCCGCTTCGAGTATCCACTTTATGTATAACAAGTTGGCCGTTTACTTTTAAACAGTAATACAATCTATTTTCAAATTTCATATGTAGCCCTTTAAAATGTCAAGGGTTAATCTTCTACACTCAGCCAGTATTCTGTTTAGTAAGTTTTCTAAACAATATGGAGGGGTTTTGTAAACAATGGATTTTAAATTCCCCCAAGCCAATAAAGCGTGCCATATAAAATTTCGAAGTATGAGCAGCTGGGGGCGATGTTTTCCATCAACAAGCCAAACTGTGCGCCCCTGTGTAGTAACTGGCACTCCAAAATTTCCAGTCTGTTATTTACAGGCACCAGAAATAAACCTATCGAAACTTTTTGCACTGAAATCCGGTATATTTTGAGCGTGACTCCGTTTTACATCATAGCATTTCTATGAACCAACTGTTACTATCTTCTTCTAATTTTAATTAACTTACTAATTCCAAGAAGTAGTAATTTCTGTATGAATCGTAGCGAAATGAAATTATTTTATTATTTAGTTTTAATTTATTTTTATTTCATAGGTATTTGAAATAGCTTAACCAATTTCTCAAAATCTTTTATCCATTTTTTGTTACTCCAAAATGAACAGATTGTACTATAATAATAATAAAGTAATCATATCATTGTTAATTATTTGTAACAGTAAAACATGATTTTAATTTTTTTCACCAATGTCTATGAATTTGATAAAATTTTTATTAAATGTTTTTTAACATAATTATCAAAAGTGATTACAAAGATTTATTACCCAATTACTTAAAACGGAAACTGATTGATTAGGCCTATAAAATTCCAGCTCAAACCGTGTAAAGACCATTGCTCTGAAGAAATATTTTGTAAGAGATACGTCTGCCATTATGATAGCTGGCCATTTATTACTTATCACTTCATCTCTTTCAGTCTATTTATCAAATGTATGGTGCAAGATTTCTTAATATTTGGGTATATGAAACCGAGTAAAATATGTGAAATGTTTTTTTATAGAATTTGTTTCTCCACTAATTCCAAATTAAGACTATTTAGCTTAGACTTAGACCCCACTTTATTCTGTTACAGAGTGGGTAAAATAATGCATCCTAAAATTTTCATATTGCACAGGTTTTCCGATTTTCTTAATATTATTAGAGTAACATTTTGATTCGAGTATACAGTATTATATATCTGTTATGTGCTAATAATAAATCTCAAATATAAATTGGTTTACAAGTAAACAAATATTTTAAGAAATCAATTAAAATTAATTACCTTCCCTGGATCGTATCAAAGGAAAGTGATTGATTTTGTATCCAACACTGATCGTTTCCTGTTTACTAGTGTAACCCCGGTTGTTAACCTCACACTTTCCGTCTAAGTGTAAACAAAACAGTTATCTTTAGTCCCCTTTTTTCTCTTTCAGATGATATAACATAGTCCATATTTTATCCTTACAAAAGTAATAATAATCGTTGTTTTTAAAGAAAGTTTATTGTCACATCAAGAATGCTATGGATTATGGAACAAAAGAATGTTGTGAGAACAGAAATTATTAATTAATTAATTATATTGAAGTAAATGTTCGAAATGACCACCATCCTGTTGGATACATAGTAAACAACGTTTCTGGATACTTCTTAAAACATTGTTTATTGTGTGTCCATGTATGCTTCTAATTGCATCTTGAATCCTGACTTTTAGATCCTCTATATCTAGAGGAGCTGTCACATAAACTTTATCTTTCAATAACCCCCAAAGAAAGAAATCTAAGGGGATCAAATCAGGTGTTCGCGCTGGCGAGTCGATATCCATTCTATTTCCTATAACATTATCAAACTGTTCATGTAAATATTGTTTTACCTCGCGGGAATTATGCGCAGGTGCTCCATCGTGTTGGAAGTATTTAAGATTTCTAAAAATATGAAGTGGTAATTCATTTAAATATTCCTCTGTTAGAGTATTCCTTAGAAAATGAAGGTAATTATTCGCATTCAAATTATCTTCGTAAAAATATGGGCCAATAATTTTGCCACAAAAAATTCCACACCACACATTTATCCCAAATTGACGTTGATTTCTTCTTTCAGAAACAAGATGTGGATTTTCTCGGCACCACATTGTTATTATGGCGGTTAAAAATACCATTGTTGGTAAATCTACTTTCATCACTGAATAAAATCTTTTTCCAGAAGTCTAGATCCTCTTCGCATTTTGAAATGTACCATCGACAAAATGTCATCCTTCTTTGATTATCAGCTGGATATAAAGTATTGCATATGGAATAATGATAAGGCTTTAAATTGTTACCTTTTAAAATATCTCCTACAGTTTCATTGGAAGTGTTGCAGTGATGTGCAATTTCTGCAGTTGAAAAATCAGGTTTAAAATTTACATAAGCCAAAACATTTATTTCAGTGTCTTCATTGAAGTTTCTTTCATCCTTAGGCTTTGAAAAAGAACCGTATAATCGTATATTATTTTCCAGCTGTCTAAATATTCTATGATGGGGTTGTCTTCGTTCCATGTAAGTTTCAAAATAAAGATTCGCTGCAGCTTGTGCATCTCGATTTTGGTTATAATAACAAAATAGCATATCATTTTTCTCTTCGTTGGTGTACATATTTGCAACACTATTATTTTGTATGCAGTATTAATAATAAACAATAAACTACTTAACAAAAACTAAAAATGTCACTTATGATCTGTCAATAATTAAATGCCAACTAGACGTTTTTAAAAATATCAGGAATCTTATTTTTTGTTTTATTTCCATAGCATTCTTGATGTGACAATAAACTTTCTTTAAAAACAACGATTATTATTACTTTTGTAAGGATAAAATATGGACTATGTTATATCATCTGAAAGAGAAAAAAGGGGACTTTCGGTTAATGTCACAGCCACCTATCCATTACATTTAAAAAAAATATATTTTACTGTGATTCTCAACCATTTTAAGAGATATATAAAAAGTAGCAAGTGCATGTCATTTTACATGAAAAATACTGCAAAAAACATGTGAAGCATTTTTCTCTAACTCTTCAAATGAACGAGCTACGAGGGATAATAGAAAAGTTGGATTTTTCGTTTTTTGTTAATAACTTTTCAACCTTCCCCCGTATATAATTTTTCGCCTTACCGTAGAATTACTAATACGAAACTGCACTAATTTGCTCATTTAAGCGTTTTTGTATCTCTACTAATAAAAAAGTTACCCATGCAACGGGTCAAGAAATAGGGCGCCCTGTATACTGGTCAGTGCTGTTTAAAATTTGATCTGTACAAATTCGGCCTACCAGAAGATGCTGAGTGCTGCTTGGGAAAGGATCAGATACTCATTATTTGGTAAAGGACAACTTCTGCCAGAGGATCTGAATAAGTTCTCACTCAAAAAGGTGATCAGCCTCATTAAGAGGCTGGACCTATTGAGTGAAATATAAATAGGTGTGAGCCACAATAGATCATATGGTCGGTGGAGAGTCTAGTTTCGGCCCACTCACTTTTGAACCTAACCTAACTTAGGTACTCTAAATAACGAGTTATGTGACAATGTCCAAATTAAAATAAATCTTTTTGTACTTGCTATACCGATTGCTCACTGGTAAATCTAAACGTGACACCAGTTTACTTAATATAAAAAAGTAATATTCAAAACAACAGGCAAATTTAGGAAATTGAACTGATTTAGGTCTAAAAGAGGCAATTTTATTTGCTAAAAACAATGGATAACTAACAATAAAGACAAAATTCATTAGATCAGCTTAGAATTATTATAAAGATAATAATATATCCCTTAATTTAATTATTTGTGTATCTAAAAGTAAATGTAAACACTCAGTACACGTCTTCTTATGTTTTTCCTTCTTTTAATTTATCCTTCAGATTTCTCTCATTCATTCTTCTATTTAGCTCAGACAGCTTTGCCTATTTATCTCCGTCTATTCACTTCGACTTCGTCTACGTCTTTACTATTCATTTCGTCTTAAACGCAATAATCCATCTAAGTTGTGTTTTTATTTTCTCTCCGATCCCTTCACCTAATTCCCTTGTTTCTTATCTTGAGGCTTCCAATTATTCCCTGTACTTTTTTAAGATCTTTGTTTTATCTTTCTTTCTTAATGTCCCAACCTCGCGACCGAATTTTTTGCATAAGTTTCACTCTTATGCACAAAATTTATCGTAGGTATATATTTTCACTTTAAGGTGTTTGCGTCGATTTTCTTTTCATTCTGTAACGAAATGTATAACCCTGTAGTGTGATATATTTTCACGTTACGTTGTTCTTAAATTACTAGAACCCTGGTTGATAAAAATCTGGTTATTTTCGTGATATTTCATTATTCACTTTATATTTTGGCTTTGTCTGGATCCTTTTTAAGAATCAGTACTTCTTCTATTGTTTCATAATCTTCTTTGCTTGTAACTCTATATTACGTGCTTACTTAGTTGTTGGATATATCATCTACTTTTATCAGTGACTATAGCTTTGATAAATACTATATTTCATCCCAGTGCCTTCGCCAGAATATGAAAAGAATTCAGTTCGATTTGTAAATTTTATGAAATTATTCATGTTGTGAGAAAAAGTTAAGGGTCCATTCTCTGTAGATTTGACAGGCATGAATGTTGGGTCGGATTGAGAGGATGAGTGGCCGATGGGTGGAGACTTATATATTCCAACTATCGAATTATTAAAATTTCGGAGGTGCATGTAAAGCCGAAGTAAAAAGGCGCATGGAAATAAAGTTAGCCCTCATTGCAAGGGTACCGGATTTGTCTTATAATTGCAACAAAATTTCTTTTTAATGTTATAAATTATATATCACCGGAAAGATCAAAAGACAAACTAGATCCCTATAGTAGCAATTTTTTGTTTAATATATGTATTTCAGAGAAAATAATTTTTGAAAATACGCTATTTTAGTACAAGATTGCTTGCCTGGAATTTTAAAAATAAAAAGAAATACCAAAAATTACTACTATAGGGACTTAATAAGATTAAAGTCTTATCTTTCAATACTTTTTTACTAAAAGTCGCTATCTTTTATAGTTTTTTTATAATTAGACACGAGACGAACGCCGATTTAGGGCTTATTTCGACCTAGTGAATGGACTCTTAAATAAGATGTGTTGCCTATATTTTGAGCCAATTAGTACTTGAGGCCAACTGAGCCTCAAGTGAACATTTTACAGAAAATATCCTGTATATAAAGCGTTACGTAGGTACTGCAGTATTCTAGTGAATCCTAGTAAATATGTAGTGCGAAAAAAGCATATAATGTAACTTACTCACGCAATAGCATGTCATTATAGCGTTAAATGGCATGTCATTGTATAAATCACGACACTTGTGTACGGCAAGTTGATTTATAAATTACTATACCGATTGATTTGCTTCAATACAAATACATAATGAACTTTATAGAGTATAAATTTAATAAAACAAAAATAACGCAGAAAGATATTGTAATGATTGTAAACTGGGTGATACTTTGACAGTCTGTCAAAGTTTATTAGAAAATGTTGTGGCATTGCAAGAAAAATATTTTCGGGATTGTCAACAGTTGTATGTTTGTTAAGAGAATCTTTTCAATAATTTGTTAATGTCCTTTAGCACTTGATGTACTTATATTTAATTTATAAATTATGCAAAATAAGTGAATCTTTCGTTTAAATTAAGCCATCCTGATTTAACAAATTTATCCAAAATATAGTCAAACTTTCTCGAATACATGCATTTTGCAACTTTTGTAAACTTGAACAATCTCTATATAATAGAATATAAAAGCTTAAATTAAGCATCAAGAAAACATTTAGATAATGTATTATTATTATTTATATATTTTACATTTACAGGATTTTTTAATTTATCTCCTTATATGATTTGAAAATCTTACCTATACGTCAAAGAGAATAGTTTTTACATCCTTGTTTTGGAATATGTTTTTACCATTATATTTTCTGGTTTGAAATGAAAAATAAAATATTACGGAAAAAAGAAATTAGGTATTAAAATAGTCACCTGCAATTCGAAATAAGTCATAAGACTACAGAAGTATATGTGACAATGAAAAGATATTTGGTTAAAATTGTTTGGAATTATAGGAACTGGAGATTTCACGAATATATTAGTTCTAGCAATTCGAGAGAATTCGAATATTGAACCAGAGTTTACAGTATATATAATATAATTCTGTAAAATTTCATTGAACATACCCAATAAAGCTGATGAGTCAACACTACTATGAAACAGTATAAATAAAAATTACAGGCTAGCACTCTTCTAGTACTTAACGACTGAAAACTACCACATATTTATAAAACTGACGGATGGTAACAATCTCTGGTTGGACACTGGGTATCAACGCAATATAGTAAAAACTGAAGAAAGCAACGGCGACGTTGAAATCTCTCCGGGTGGTTATTAATAATTCAGATATTGCTTGGAGCGAACTATTGAAAATCAAAGCAAGTTAGTGCAATAATATTGTTAAGCGATGTATGTTATAATATTTAATATGGTTCAAGTAAATTTTTTGATATATAATCGTTTTGTTACGCAATTTATCAGTATTAAAGGATAGTTATATGGATAAAATATGGCTTTTAATCGCTGTTATTAGTGTTAATTTTAACACTAATAACAACTTTATATACTATTACAGTTTTATAATCAGTTATATAGATATCCCGAAAAAAATTACATAATTTAACTATTGACCTTTGTATGAAAGTATTATATTCATGATTATTTTTTTTTTAATTTTCTGTCAAAATATTTTTAACAGTTTCGTTTAAATAAAATCATTAGAGATAGAAAGAAACATAATTATGATTTCTACAACATTAAAATAATAAATAAAATATTGTGAAACTATAATACAATCATAGCTGTTCATTTGAAATTAAAAAAAATTCTTTTCTGATTAGGATTCGAAGGACCAATTATTTTAATTCATTCCTTTATTCGGTTAGCACCTAAGTCGTTACTTTCTTGCAAATACTCATTCATTCTATCAATGGGGGCTTGGAAATGTTCGTTTTTTCACAAAGTTCCATGCAAGCAAAAAAGCTGAATGGCGACAGACGATTTTCCTGGGTACAAATGACAGCACCGTAATTTATAAGATATTTTTTTCATTGTGAGGAGACGATAGAGGCATAGTGATTAAGTAGTTAGTCGTATAGTTAGAGAACAAAAAAGGACACATTTAAATATGTTTCGAGACTACTTTTTAAGAAATGAAAGTGCAAAATAATCCAAAATTCTATCGCCTTAAATAATTTAAAACAGTAATATATACAACGTTTCTGTTAAAAATACCTAATCCACTTAATAAAATAATTAAAATAAAAATGAATAATAATTCATTAACACAAATTTGATGTGTCATTATTACAATTTTAGTTTTATTGAATCAAAAATGTATACAAATGTGCAATGTATAATTCGTGATTTCTCTTACTCTTTATTTCTACAAACATATACTATAGGCCAATTAGTATGCCCAGAAACAGATAGATTTATATTTGTAATATACTTATAAGGACCAAATGATAGCTACAGAAGATGCCACCAATTCCTTGAAACAACAAGAATATATAACATACGGATACAAATCATTAGCAGTTGTCTAATACACCAATAGTCATAATATAAAATAATAATAATAATAATAATAATAAGCCTGATGTTTTCCTCCTCGACCACCAGCTCAAGACAATGTTTGACATCGAGTTCTCGGCTCCTGCCGAGGTCAACATTGTCTTGAAAGAGGAGGAGAAACGGACGAAATATCGAGACCTGCTTTTCGAACTCCGTAAACTCCATCCAGAAAATGCTGTGAAGCTTGTGGTACTGATTATAGGAGCCCTCGGTGGAGCAAGAGATACACTGTTTTTAGAACTGACAATGATACCAGCATGCCAAAATTCGGCAGTCTTGTAGCTGAAAGATTGCAGAAGGTGGTCATTCTGGGTTCACTACTGCTACTCAGGGTACACGATTCCCGGACTTAGTAGTTATTTACCCCCACGGACTTGGGGGAATAGCAACTGATAACCACCAGAGGCCGATCCTAAGATTTGGAGTAAGGGAACCATTCGACTGGATTTCAACAAAAAGAAAAACAATAATAATGGTAATAGTGATAATAATAAGAACGACAATAACAACAATATTACAGTGTAACAATAATTGTTTTGTATAACTTTCTTCACCATGATTTTTTTTCAGTATTGTTTTGTTTATATAGTAGTTAGTGTATTCGTATTCCTTATACTATTGACGGGATCTAATAAAATTTTAAAATTTTTGTTTTCCATCACTTCACTTTCATGATATTAGTAGTCTATATGCTACTCTTTATTGTGTTATTATTGTGTTATTAAGTCAGAATATGAAAAAATATCTCCTTTTATAGCAATCATAAAAAATTAACTAATTGTTGTTTGCACTACCCACGTAAGTTTTCTCGTTTTTATTTTGCAACTGATTGTTAAAAAAATTGCAGTAAATCTCCAGTATCGTTATATAATGGAAGAATACCAACAAACTTAGCTGGCATCATAGTATAAGGTGAATAAATCTCCTGACGGATTATTTATGACTCCCTAACTACACATTATGGTCAAGAGCGAAACAAGATGGGCCTTGTATAGAATCATACACTGGGGGCACAGTCTAGATAAGATTTACAGTGTGGGGCCCTAAAATTCAAGGCCCCACAGTGTGGGGCTCAAAAAATGAGTAGAAATGGACAAAACGTTAATACTTCCCATACCTAATAATTCGGTCTTTTATAGACAGTTCAGACATACCAAAATAGAGTCTCGCCAATCTTAATGTCCTAATCTGGATAGGGCTAGCCTGTTTTATAGACAGGTCCAAGACGTATGGAGTCGGTGTCAGGTATATATTGCATTTCTCTCTGGGAAAATACGTATATTAGGCATATAACGCGTATGCATGAACTGTTTTGTTTTGACTCGTCCATCAAAGGCAGTAACAGTGAGTCGAAAGCCCTGACTGCTATAGACACTTATGTCGCATCGTTGTAGGAACAACCACACAGGGTGAAGCAAATTAAATGGAGTTAAGAGTTTTTGCTTAGTCAAGAAATAAAGTTCTGTTTTCATTAAGTAGCATCGACAGACACAATTTCAAACAATTTCAGCAATAGGAAGCAACTTTGAAACTAATTGACTTTATTCTGTCTATCATTAATCTTTCTATACACTTTCCAAGGTTTGCTAAAACAATAACCGACTTGTTTTTTTATTTATTTATTTATTTATTTATTTAGTTACTCCATCCAACAGCAGAAGCCAATTACAGGATGGGAAAATGCACAATTTACAGAACTCATCAAAGGAATATACAAAAAAATCACACAACCATGTATAAATATATGACAGTAACGTTAGAAGACTAATATAAAAAAAACAAATACAAACTAATACTGTTACATAAAGAGGTAAAAAATATATAAAAAACACCATCAACAATGACAAATAAATAAGTGTATAATTAAAATATATAAAGAGAGTTTAATAACAAACATACAGTTTTTTAATTTCCTTAATGGTACAATGAAATATATCAATCCTGTTTTGCAAATTGTTGTAATTCCTACACATGAAGTAGAGTGGAGAAAATATCAGTAGATTTGTTCTAGGCGTAGGAAGATAGAATAGTATGTTACTTCTAGATTCAAATCTAGGAATATGTAAATGAAGGCAACTCAAAATTTCAGGACAATCAATCTTGTTGTTTATGACTTTGTACAAGAATATGACAGATTGTACAATTCTACGACCATGTAAACTCGTTGCCGTAAATCTCTCAAGTAGTAAACTTTGAGGTGTTCCAAAAGGTGGATACGAGCCATCTTCTTTGAATGCTAGATATTTTAGAAAACGTCTTTGAATCGATTCTAGGCTCTCAATACGTGTTACATAACCAGGACTCCAAATTAACGAAGCAAACTCAAGTTTTGATTTAACAAAAGCATTAAAGAGCAAAATTAACAGAGTTCTATCAGTAAAAACTGTGGAGTTTCTTATCACAAAACCTAGATTCCTGTAACATGTTTGTATTACATTGTTAATATGTGCATTAAATGTTAATTCCCTGTCGAAGGTGACTCCCAGATCTGTAATACTTTGAGGACGATTTAAAATGTTATTATTTATTTCTTAATTATACAATGCAGGTTCACGTTCTTTGGAAAATGACATTACATTACACTTCTCTATATTAAGTGGAAGCTTATTTATTACGCACCAGTTATATACTTTGTTTAGATCATCTTGAAGTATCTCGCAATCTGTACTAGAGACAATGTTACAGTATAGTTTCATATCATCCGCGTATAGTAGATAAGACACTTCCAAATCATTCACAATGTCATTAATAAACAATACAAAAAGAAGGGGTCCAAGAATAGAGCCCTGGGGTACTCCGGATGTTACCAAAATCATCGACGATTTGTAACCACTACATTCAACGTATTGTATCCTCTCGCTAAAATATGACCTGAAAAGATTCAGCAAAGGTAGGGATAAGCCAAACCGCTTAAGTTTACATAGCAGTAAAATATGATTTATTTGGTCAAAAGCTTTACTAAAATCTGTATATATCACGTCCACCTGACCATTTGAGTCTAAATAGTTAGAAATAAATTGTGTAATACAAAATAGATTAGATACAGTTGATCTATTTTTTAGGAAACCATGCTGATGGCAGCTAATTTGACCCTGAATATGAGGGTACAGTACCTCATGCAAAACAATTTCAAATACTTTGGCAAACGTACATATTATCGTAATCTGTCTGTAGTTTTCGATAACACCTTTAGCACCTTTTTTATGGACAGGACAAATTCTTGATTTTTTCCAAACCGATGGAAATATGCCTGATTTTAATGACATGTTAAAGATGGTGCAAAGCGGTTCAACAAAAACAGAAGAGCAATCTCTAACCACAAATGCTGGAATCTCGTCCGGCCCTTTAGTGAATTTAGGTTTTAACCTTTTTAAAGCCATCAGGACATCGCTAGGAGTAAATTTGTCTATATGTAAGTTACACTGCATGAAATTAGCATCTAGTTCACTATCGGAAAAGTTATTATCTATATCAGAATCATCAGCAAACGAGGTACTAAAGAATCTTGCAAATCCGTCAACAATTTCTTGTGTGGTATTCAGTTCATGATTTTCGTAAGTTAAGCTCTGAGGAATAGAAGAAACACCTTTTTATATACGTTTTGTTTACACGTAGCTTAACAGGGTCTCCACAAATTATAGAAACCATTTCCTTGCGCATGTACATTTTTCTTGTATTCCAGCTATTAACTTGCATTGTCTTATATTTTTAGAAGCAAGTGGAAAATTTAGATACCTTATTTACAGAAACAAAAACTGAAACCTTTTCTTACTGTTTCAGCAATATTTCTATATTTATTACAAAATAAATAGAAGACCAAATAACAATAATAATAAATTAAACTTTTTCAATATTATGTATTGTCTAATCTGAAATCACAAGAATAAAACAGGACGATTTTATTAATAATCATGTTTGTTCTGATGCCGTCTGGCATCAATGTTCGCTGTGATTCTTCCCTCGAAAAAATGTTAAATAAATATTCGGGACCGACTAAATAGCTATTGATCATTTGAGTAGATCGATAGTTGGAGCAGATAGCGTACTCGCAAGAGCGGCTTCAATTAAAAATTGTGGGAAATAAATGAATTTCATGAAAATTAGTATTTGGTTCTAGAATTAATCGTTGGATTTAAACCGTGGTAGGTATTTAGTAAAATATAGAGAAATACTTTGTAGGTAAATAAGTATTTAAAAAACTAATTTTATTTGTTGAGAATAATTGTGATTATGTATAAAAATTGTTACAACAAACTATACACTTTTTACAATTATATCAATTCTTGGTATATTCTCTTATAAAGAAATTTTGAATCTATAATAAATATAATTTGCAAATGCAAATAATTGATAATTTCAAAAATACTTACTGAAAAGTATGACTTAATAGCGGTTTTAAGCAAGATTTTTCTCTCAGTGTAGGAATCGATATGGCCGCCATTATTTTGTTAAACTAAATAACTGCTACCTAAAAAGCCTTTATGTGCTTCACTGGTTGTTCTCATAAAAACGTACCTTACTAAGACGACTTGGGAATGTCATAAAATATCTGATTAAGCACGATTAAGTCGATTACGTCTTTATTCGAAAGCTTTTTTTTCAAATTATTCTGTTCGATTCCCTAACAAGGCGCCTATACGAATGCAAACAAGTGACAATAAAATATATCGTATTACAAAATAGCGAATTCCTTCACACCATATGGCATTCCTACACAATTAATAGTCCATTATTAAATTATTAAGATTTATGTTGAATTAAACGTCACTAAAACTGTCAGTCTGGTGCAAAAAAATAAATTAAGCGGCCTCTGAAATATTTGCTATAGGGGGATGGCCAATTTCGCTAATGCATTGGCCAGTAACTGCCTAGAGTCGGCCATTTGTGGTTGAACACAAAAAATATATGGGTAGATGGGTTCCCAGACTGGACAAGGCTGCACTGTCAGTGGCGTCGTGCTTTATCCCGTGTTAAAATTACGATTTTAAAATGAAAATTAAATAATTATTATATCTGACCAATATATAATAGTTTGAGCAAAATTCAAGTAAGGAAAATCTGCCCAGAGGAAAAATATGGAGTACTAAAATACTATATACTCCACATTTTACTGAGTATACCATTTCTTAACAAGATAGAGAGTAAAGAAGGAAGATCACTGAAACTTATACAGAAATATACGAAGGTCATATGTGTAAGTATACACGATTATACACATATACAGCATTATCAGTATGTGTTGAAATATTGAGCCTTTATCTAAATTTAGCCATTAGGAATATCTACGACAATAAGACTAAATGCAATGGCTTATAGGTATTTCTAATCTACATATTATATCATGTCTACATAATTACAGAGGCAATGCAAAATGTACAATATCGCAAAGTTCCGTACTATTAGAGTCTACTTTTACAAGTCTGCATTTTAACGGGTCTGTACTATTTACAGGTCTATCATTCAACGGATCTGTTCTTTTCCAGATTTGTATTTAATAATAATAATAATAATGCCTTTATTTATTTTCAATAAATACAATAATTGAATATGAGTGAGAGGAACATGGTAGAGAACCTACACTACAAATGAAAATAAAAAGCCGAAGATCAGATGGTCATACACAGTATGGCCCCTGCTTTTCATCTTAAGCTCATTGCCGAGATTACTTAAAAAAAAAAAATAATAACACAAAATAGCATAAGATAACATAATAAAAATTTACATAGAGTTTACAATCCATATTGTGCAGCAAAATAATATATGTACCCAGTACTCGTTAGCAGACCAATATATCACTCCAGAGAAACAGAAAAAGAAACAAATAAATAAATAAACAAAAGAGTAGTTACTACATACAGAAGTTATTTTGTTGTAACAGCATTTTCTTCTTTAAATGGTATTTAAAAGATGGAATGCAATAATTTTTAATATCAGATGAGAAAGAGTTGTAAACTTTAGAAATCTGGTAAGTAAATGATCGTTTGAAGAATTCAGTGCAGTGAGAGGGAGGCGTAAGCATACCTTTAAAGCGCAAGTTAAGATTGTGGACATCCGTTCTGAACGTAATTTTTTTTGCAAGATAAGTAGGTAAACCACTATCTATGATTCTTTTAAATAGACAGGCAGAGTGCAACAGGCGACGCCCCGACATGTTTAACCAACCCACCTCCCTTAACTTATGAGATATGTGTTGTCCACGTCTGATACCAAATATCAGGCGCAAACATGAATTTTGAACTGTTTGTATTCTTCGAATGTCCTCTGAGAGGATGCATGGACCATAGACAACATCAGCAAAATTAAACTTGGATAATATTAAAGATTCGCATAAAAGCGTTTTTATCTTTTGACTGAGAAAAAACCTGCTTCCATAAATTAGTTTTAAAGTCATATAAGAGGCTCGAATACAATTATTGATATGGAGTTTAAATTTAAAAGAGGTGTCAAGTGTTAACCCAAGGTTTTTAGCGTATTCTACTGGATAAATTAGCTGTCCGCCTACATTAATCGAAATAAGCTGAGCTATTACCTCCTTGACATTTTTTGGACCAAATACAAGCACTGATGTCTTACTTGCATTAATACTTAAAGAGTGTCTTTTGGAAATATTAACAATAGCACTTATATCACTATTTAACTTTATTAATGCATTATGAGTATCATCGGGGTCGAATGATAAATACAGCTGCGTATCGTCAGCATAGAAATGTACTTGGCAATGTTGCAGAGAGCTCACCAATTCAGACGTATATAATGTATACAACAGAGGCCCTAGGATAGAGCCCTGGGGTACACCGGAGGATATCCCAAGAGGATTCGAAATATCGTTATCTATTTTTGTCCTTTGGACCCTATTAAGAAGATAATTTTGGAAAAAGGTTACTACTTCCTCAGCCATACCCTGATACCTCAAAATGGCAACCATAATCTCATGGTTGATGGTATCAAAAGCCTTTGAAAAGTCAAGGAGAACCAAGACTGTAATCATTTTCTTATCTATACCTCTCATAATATCATCAGTGATATGTAACATAGCCGTCTCACAGCTATGACCTGGACGAAAGCCTGACTGCACGTCAGGCAAGATATTATATTTACTTATATGACCACGCAATTGCATATCAATTTGTTTTTCCAGGACCTTGGATATAACAGGCAAAATACTAATTTGATACTATTTGATCTATGTACTTTCGAAGATCTGTAAAAGTACAGAGGGTCAAAGAAACGATCTGTGCCATAGAACTTAGTCATGTAACCATGTGTGACCTTTAACGTTAATACGATGTTCAATAAGAGAATATATGAGATTTTCTCCTGGAACTTTTATAATGTATGCTACTGATAGCTTAAATTGTAAATAAGATCATTTGAAAATTGTAAATAAATAATCATTTGAAATATATGCAACAGCGAGCGTTCCTCAGGGGTCAGTACTTAGACATTTTTTGTGTTATATATATATAAACGACATTGCTGAAAACTATTGCTGAGTGGATTATTTACATTATGGATGAATTTTCAATGTTTGTTCAAAAAATGACTCTATATACAGTTATAGTTTGGTTTGATAATATAAGTAGTTGGTGTAATGTCAATAATCTCCATCTCAATATTGTTAACCGTTGTGTTATTTATTCTAGGAAAATAAATCCCATTGTATTCAATTATAAAATTATACGAGAGTGTAGATAATATATAAAGGAGGTTTCTCAAGTTCCTGTCATTTAAATTAGATGTCTAAAATTAGATTTTCAACTGTATTATTACCGTTATTGATAAACTGTATATTATGTACTGTTTAATATCATGTGAAATGAAATAAAATAGAAAATAGAATAACGTCGTCTATACTAAAATTCTTGTAAAAAATGTTTGACTTCTCGTCAAGACGGCAACGAAGTCAATCCCATTGCGTGTACATTCTCTTAAGTAACTTTGATTGAAGCGGAAAACCGCATTAATTTAAGTAGATACTCTATTTATTTTGTGTCGCTAAACACTTCAGACATGCTGTGAAGGCTTTAATTATAGAGCTATGAATATTTAAAACTAAGCAGGACTGCTCTTCAGCTATTTCTGTACTATCTACGCTTGTTAAACTTAATAAAAATAGTTGTAATTTACTCTATTAAAGGGTTCCATCGTAACTTTGGTTTCTTTCGTTTACTTTTATTATGAGTTAGAGTTTATAATCCGATGTTGCTATTATAAGTGTATGGAAATCTTCTTGTGGTATATTCATTATTATTGTTACTGCAAAATTGTATATATTTTTTTAGCTACTATTCTCAGAATTTAATTTTTACATACGTATTTTGCATAATAATTATTTATATATTTTTTATTTAATGATAATTTGATTCAACTGAAAAGGTTACCTTGAAACTTCTGTTTAAAGTAAATAAATATTGTTAATTGGTTAAAGTTTAAATGCAATTTTGCTGTAACAAACTACTTCTACGCGCCGCGTTAGTTGATTATAGTTATCATGAAAGTATGCAAAGTTTTGACTCAGTATAATGACAAAATAGATAGCGACAAATTTAAAATTTTTCCCGATATACAGTGTGGGCCAACGAAAACGAAACTCGCAGGAAAATAATGTTTCGCAAAAACGCCTAAACCCCGTATTTTAGGTTGAATTTAACACCCCTAATAACAACCCCCTAAGCGGGTTTCACACCCCCTAAAAAATTTCAAATGGGATGAGGGTTGATTGATGCATTATCGGAAATGACTTTCAATTCCCTATACGTCCAAGTTTGAATTTTGTAATTTGATCTATCCGTTCGGAAGATACAGGGTGTAAAATGAAAAACTTTCGGATTTCTTTTCAACGACTTTTAATGTTCGCAACAGCACAGATTCGTCTGAAAATGGTTAAATTATCTACTAATTAACTAAAAATACTAACTAGCTATAATAAATGTTCGAACTGACAACCCCAACTTCCAAATAATAATAGGTACATGTTTTGTTGAAAACGTTGCCTTACAGCATTTGCTAGGACGTCGAGTTATTTGTTGGCATTCAATCCCAATACGTTGACATAAGATTTATAGAGAGGTCGTTGCGTAAACTTTACCTTTTAAATGTCCCCACAAGAAAAATCAAGTGGGTACAAATCGGTAGACCGTGCTGGCCATTCAGTTGGTCCTCTCCGTCCAATTCGTTGCCCTCGAAAAGTACGATCTAAATATTGTTCCACGGGAAGAGCATAATGTGGTGGAGCTCCGTCTTGTTGAAAGACTAGTTGGTCTTCCAAGTAGTTTCCATCATTTTCTATTATGTCAGATAGGGCCGGGACAACAGCGTCTTGTAGCAATTTCAGATAAAGTTCAACTCCAGCTAAATTTTCGGGTTGAAAAAGACCCTACTATTCTATCCCTGAAAATTCCAGCCCAGATATTTAATTTTTGTGGATCTTGGGGGTGTACCTCATGGAAAATTTTTGGATTTAAGTTTGTCCAATAACGACGATTATACAGATTGACTATGCCATTTAAAAAAAGAACATTCATCGGAGAAACAAGTATTATAAAAGAAGATAAAGAAAGTTTGGGTCAGCAATAATTCGCTCATTCACGCTATCACAAAATTCCAAACGGCGATCAAGATCATCTTCATTTAGTTGTTGTACCAAGTAAATTTTGTACCGACAAAATTTATGTTGTTTCAAAATTTGCCGAATGCTAGTCCTTTTAACACCTGTCTCACACAGTAAAAAAATCCGACTGATTTTAACACTGAATCCACACTCATCAGTGTGTATATAGTCCACACTTGGCAGTGTTAGACATATCGGTGTATTATTACATTACATTAAAAGTAATTTAACACAGTAAATTTTACAAGGTAATGTGTAATAGTTAATTATTCACCGTGTAATTATTCCGTATTTATGGCGGATTGATTCATTTTTAACACAGGGTTTTGTAAATTTTACTACAATTTATGAGTACTTCTACAAACTTGGCGGGTATATCGTTCGTGTAATATGAGTTTTAAAGGTTTAGTTATTATTCTACCCAGTTCGTGTTAAAAATAACACTGCAGCAAATTACGATTGCCATTTAGTAATTTAACCATTTGTCTTTTTTTACTGTGCAGTAGCCAATTTCTTCGTACACAGTGTGTGATCTACAAAGACTTGACCTAATACTGCCACTTAAATTTCTTCATTTCTCACAGAGCGCTCAACTTCTCGTTGTTTATTTGCTACTGATGCTGTTTCTCGAAACTTTGCCACTAACTCTAGAACATACTTTCAATGAACATGTTTTTCAGTATGTCGTTGGTTAAATAGCTAAGCTGTTACATTGATACATTCGTTGTTACCAAAGAAAATTCAATTATATCTACTTTTTCATTGAATAGGAAATGGCATAACTATTCCAAGTTGAAAGATATGCAACACAAGAAATTACCACGAAATTTGATGTTTTGTTTGATAAGTGATTGTCAGATGTTCTAGTTTCTTAAAAATAAATTTTCCTTTTTTTCCGAATATGTTTCCAAACGAGAAAATGACATTTGCCAGTCTTTCACACTTCAAATTCTGACATTTTGGTCCACCATCTATCCTTACTAGTGAATATTTGACATATTTTAACCATTTTCAGACGAATCTGTGTTGTTGAGAACATTAAAAGTCAACAAGAAATCCGAATGTTTTTCATTTTACACCCTATACCTTCCAAACTGATAGATCAAATTTCAGAAATCAAACTTGGACGTATAGAGTCGAACGTCCTTTCCGATGATGTATCACTCCACCTCCCATCGTATTTGAAATTTTTGAGGGGTGTCAACCCCGCTTAGGGGGTTGATGTTTTAGGGATGTTAAATTCGGCCTTAGATATATCCCCCAGCCAAACAAAATCGACGAGTTTTTCAGTTTTTGTGAAAAATTATTTGCCTGGGAGTTATTGGCTTCGTTTCGTTTTCGTTGGCCCACCATGTACATATGTCAACTATATATTTTCACTAACTATTAATCTTTTCCACTTCGTAGTTATGCAAGTGCGATTATCCATTTCATATATGTTATCAATTTTTTTATATGCAGTACCAGGAGTACACTCTGAGGACTAAATTCAAACTTACTGGATAAATATAGCCTCTTGAATATCAGTCAACACAACACTTTTTCTAAACTATAAGATTTTTCATTCTCCTACATTATTATTATTATTATTATTATTATTATTATTATTATTATTATTATTATTATTATTATTATTATTATTATTATTATTATTATTATTATTATTATTGTTATTATCATCATTATTATTACTATTGCTATTATCATTATTATTATTGTTAGTAATTGAATTGTAATAAATTAATTATGTTCGAAGTTGAAGGTAAAATCAAGTAAATGACCTTTTTATTTTTAGCTTACCTTACCGTAAATAACTGTAGTTCACTAAATTTTCTAGATTTCTTTGTGCATATTAAATTATAATAAACCCCAACCCACGTTTTCAATAGTAGCCTACTGAAATAATAATAGTACAGGGATAATTCCTGGGTTCTATCTGTATGTCTTTCTGTTATAATGCATGTCCTGATGGCGTACAAATTCAGTGCAGTCGTCTTAAATTATTGTGTTTATTTTTGTTATAAAAGGCATACAGCTCGTGTCGCTTCAAATAAAAATAGTTATTTTAGCCACTTCCATTTATTTTAACCATTAACCCCCACAGGGCTTCCTGAGAAATATAGCAGATGTAAGAGAATTAATATATTATGACCTCAGATTCAAAGGAAGTATCGTGGGAAAAAGCATATTGATCTTATTAATATTGTATAGAGAAAATAACTATATTATTTTGAATTTATACACCCTGAAATTTGGTGAAATCTTCCTTTCTACTGATAAGAATGTGTAACTGATAAATTATATTTTGAGGTCACGGTAGCCTATTAGCTGCACTAATTTAATAAACATAAATAAGGATTGTATTATGTACTTATATTCAAAGATAAACACGTGTCTTCAGTGGGTTGCAGTACTCGCGTCATTATTAAATATAAGTGTTTATGTATAGTTAGTTGTAGGTAATTTTTTGTTCTACAATGTTGCAAAATTTAAAAATGATCTTAAATCTTCAACATTCATTCATTCATTTATAACGAGCATTAATTAAAAATCTTCGGTACCTTTTTGACGAACAGTGAAAATGTTACATAAGTGTATGATTTCACTGACATATCTACACAACTAGAAACTCATGGAAGGGAATATATTCTTAAGGGTCCGTTCACTGTAGACTTGACATACATGAATTCGGGGTCGGGTTGAGAGGTTGGGTAGCCGGGTAAAGACTTACATATTTCCACTACCGAATTATTTAGATTTCGGAGGTGCACGTAAAGCCGAAGTAAAAAGACACATGGAAATAAAGTTAGCCCTTATTGCAAGGGTACCGAACTTGTCTTATAATTGCAACAAAATTTATTTTTAATGCTATAAATTATATATCACCGGAAAGATCAAAAGATAAACTAGATCCCTAAACTAGATGTATTTTAGTACAAGATTGTTTGCCTGGAATTTTAAAAATAAAAAGAATTACAAAAAATTACTACTATAGGGATTTAGATTAAAGTCTTATCTTTCAATACTTTTTTACTAAAAGTCGCTATCTTTTATAGTTTTTTTATAATTAGACACGAGACAAACGCCGATTTTGGGTTTATTTCGGACTAGCGAATGGACTCTTAAGTATTTTTAAAATATTTGTAGAAATACAACCAACACCTTTGAGAACAAAAGCGAATCATAATTTTTTTTACTTAATTTTACTAATAGGAACCAGCAACAAGCATTACAAATAATTTCCGATTGTCACATAATTTCTGTTCTCCGAATGTTTACTATAATAACGTATAAAACGAAAGATCTTAATCTGATGTATTATTGGCGTTATAGTAAACATTTCTGGACGTCTAACTTTTATGATTAGATACAGTCACAGGACTCACAGGGGTGCAATATATTCAGTGCAGAACATCGGCGAAATAAAATATAAACTGCATGCCCATATTTCAGTCTTTATTACAGGTCGTGGGGTGGCTCAGAGTTTAGTGTGTCTATCAGTTAACCCAGAGGTCGTTAGCTCGAATCCTCATTCCGTCTGACGAGTCTATAAAGAACGTCAGCTTGGTTCATGATAGATTAATATCGGTTGATGTTCGATTTCACTGACGTAGTTTTCCACATAACACCAAAACACTATACTACACTCGACGCGCGTCATCTGGAGATGATTAAAACTAATCGTCTCCATCCATTTAGTTTTAATCATCTTCAGATGTTGCCAACTTGGTTGGCGAAACACACGTCGAGTGCAGTATAGTGTTTTGGTGTCATGTGGAAAACTACATCATTGCTTCACATCAAAGGTTCCACCCCTTCAAGATTATGTTCGATTATTACTGCGATTTTCCAGGTTTACCTACCTCATTCCAGTACTGAATAGTTGTTAGGCCTTACCAACCCCTCTGCTTCCTCATAAGTGTAAGTTTTCCGGGATAATTCTTGTGAGCAGAATGAGGGGTTTATAGATAATAAATTAAAATTTAGTGCAGGATTAATCTTTATTGAACATGCATATTTACATGAACATTTATTTTAAGAAACAATTTAAATTTTTAATTACTAATTTAACCAACATTTTTTTTTAAGATTTCAAGATTCCTAGATTATCTACTTGACAGCATTTAGTACAAAAAATATATTAAAATAACTTTGTGTAACAGTTTCTTGCTATTACATAAATTGTCATTAATATTTTAGAAGATAACCTTGAAATTTAAAACGAACTGTACATGATGTGCACTTGGTTTTGCAGCATCGTGTGTCAACAATTTTTGCAAGTCTATTAGCTAATATGGGAACGAGTACATTGTTTATTATTCTCAAATAACAGGTTTCATATTTATTAGCTTAATGCAATTGATTTTACATGCAATTTAGTAATAAATTAGCTTTTTGAATAAGGTTTGGATCTACCTGTTGAAAGTTGATAAGGAAGGAAATAAGGGGTGAAAATATTTTAAAGAATTATGTCATCAGTCTTATTATTCTTAAAGAAATGACAAGCTTTATGTATTTTGTTTAAATCCACTTTAAATAAAATAGAAATTTAAGTAAGTTTAAGTATAAATTTACTCATTTTAATGCTAAAAATATACCAACTGTACCTTCTTCCTTTCCTTTTTTCAGGATCACTAAAGTTTGTTTAGTATTTCTATAGGTCTCAAAATACAGAATAATCACGCTGATTTGCTAGAATCGACTGCAACTTTGTTGTTTCTTATTATATCTGAAAAACAAAAAAAGCTTTTTGACCACCTTTTAACAAGAAATTATTTTTTTTTAACAGAACTCCGTAGGTAATTGATTTGAATTGGTTTGATTTGAATGCCGCTACAGCTTATAATTTAAACATATCTTTTATCTTTCTTGTTCCTGTTATCGTTATTCTAGTTTCATACTTTGCAACTACTGTCCGGAATTTTCGGTCCCCTATATGGTACAGAACAAAATATAAGAATTTCCATTCTCTAACCTTTATTTCTGTGGGCTTGACTCTCAGAGACCCTCATCGATCATCTTTTCCTGTCGGACATCACAATCAACGTTTCAAAGATAAACTTCCAAAGTTCCTAAACGATTGCGGTTAAGAACCAGTCTATAAAGTTAAACATTGAGAACTGCGATTTAACAAAATATCTAAAGTTGAACATCATGATGTGCAAAGTGTTGCAGAGATAGTTTCCTTTTATTTGTAGTATTTTTATAATATTTATTGACTTCTTTAACTGCATGTTTACAAACTTACTTATAGGTATTCAACAATGCTATAGTTGCCTAAACAATATTTCTTACTGTTATATTCTTTTAAATAATGTATTTATTCCTTTGATTTGCCAGATTTGTGACGGATACTTCCCGATTTGCCGATAGGAAGTGTCACGTTAGTGCCCGAGGCTCGGTTTCTCTTTCATTTTGCCTCGGGCGCCAGTTTCCGTTTATAGTGCAGAAACACCACTACACAGGTAGTTTCAGTGAAGATAGGGTTCGCCAGGCGGTCGATAGGGAAAATTAGACTTCACAGGACAGATAATAATAATAATACACCAATAAACCTTCAATACATTTATTGAACTAATACCTAAAACCTACTCGGACTTACTTCCTTACTAATCCTGGGCACATCTGCTGCTTCCGGGTGGTCGGTGAAGGATAGGAAAATTTATATCTCTTAGTTTGTTTGTTTTTTTTTTTGGTTTAATTCTTATAAAGAAATAAATGTAAACATATTTTTTTTTATGAATAAAAGAAGTAACTTATTTTGACCTTTATTCTTATCAAGTAGCAAGACTTGAAGAACTAGGTGTCCTATGATGATATTCCAACAAATTTTATAGTTTTTTTTAGGTAAGTGTCTAGTTTTCGTTGTATTTGGGGGATATCTTGCTTATTAATAAAAATGGAGGGTTGCGGTTACTGCGACACTTTGTTCCCTTTTTTAGAAACGATAGATGCCACAAACAAAATTTCCACAGCCTCTTAGTTTCTGAGCTACAATGTGAAATTGATAATTTGCCAATTTTAAGCTCCCTTCATATCTCAGTTACCTGATAACGTATTTGGAAAACAAAAGCGGGTCTGTGCACAGTTTTTTTACGTAGAATCCAGTGGCAGAATTATATTCTCCTACAGTTGAATTGCGTCCGCTTTAAACTTTTCAAAAATATTAATACTCGACCCATATTTCTAAAAATAACTAATAAAATTGAAATTGGGATGGATATTAAATATCCTTTCTAGTAGGCTGTGGTCAATGTAAAAAATAAATGATTTGTGGCACAACAAAGGTTTATAACAGTTCTGTCAGATAGTAGGTAATAGATTTTATAGACAACAACCTATTAATTTTGTATGCAAATACAAACTACTAAAACTATGAAAAATATGATGAATATAAAATATGACGAATTAAAATACAATACACGAATTGTATTTTAACAGGTCAATATTCGTCTTATATTGTTATGAGGACTACTGTTCAGCAAACTAAATTTCATTACAGATATCCAGAATGAAGACAGAAATGAAATAGTGAAAAAAATATAAGTTTACCCTATACCTCAGAAATTGACCCTTTCAGGAGAAAAGTAAGTACGCCATTGGAATCTACGTAAAAACCTGTGCACAGACCTGCTTTTGTTTTTCCAATACGTTTTCAGGTAACTGAGATACGAAAGCGTACTTAAAAATGGTAAATTATCAATTTCACCCTGTAGATCAAAACCTAAGAGGGCTGTGGAAATTATGTTTGTAGCATCTGTCGTTTCTCAAAAAGTATCACAATGTTGTGAAAACCATAATCCTCTATCTTTATTAGTAAGCGAGATATCCCTGAAAGACAACGAAAACTGGACACTGTACAGACGAGCTAAGTACTAAAATAGTCGGAAATAAAGAAGCAAATATATAGATGCTTTCTGAAACTGTAGGTTAAATACACTAATTTGCATATCTTTGAGCTATCATGTTTTTTTTTTATTTTAAAAACAAAGAACTCACAAAAGTTCAAAACTGAACTCACAAATTTTTACCTTTAAAATTCGTTACTTTTTCTAAATCAGCTAATATTTTTATCATGTTTATGTATTAATAAATAAAGTGGATACTGGAAGCGGATGGCTCTTTATGAAACATCGTGGAAATAATTGTTTTGAAAAAAACATTGATCTCATTTAGATGTTCCAAGAAATATGGAAATATATTTCTTGGAGCATCTAAATGAGATCCAAGTTTTTTTTCAAAACAATTCTTATTAATAAATAATTAACCAAATAATCGCTTTTGCTTTTTGCTTTTACTTTACCAGAACAAGAGGAACATTTTTAATATATTTTCAAATACTGGATAATACAATGGATACGTAAAAGGAAATGTCGGAAACAGCTGCTCTGCGAACCAACAATTTTATTTGTGAAAGTGTTTTAATTGTTTCCTTTTAAGCAATTAGTGTAACAAACTCTTCTATTGGAATGACAGGTGCCTTCTATAATGATACTTGTGAAGTCAAGTGGTTTCCTATCGATTTACAATATTTTTGAACACATAATTTGATAGAACAGTAATAGATGGTACAGGCTAAGTATTTCTCTGGTCTGGTCTCTTCCATGCGACTTAACTCTCTGGGCTGTCTCTGATTGTCAGATATATTGACCAGTGAGATTAATTTTGAAATTAAGATAGAAAATACTATATCGTCTAAATGGTGGTTCACTTTTTGATATTTCAAGTTCCGGAGAAAACCTATGTTTTGCATCAGTAGGCGAGAATCTGTATTTCAACAGGGTGTCTCACATTTCGTCAACACATCCTCCTATTTTTTTCATTTATTTTCAAATTAAGTTGAAAATTTTGTCAGTGTTAAGATTCTAATAATAAGCAAAATTGGCTACCGTGTGTGTTGCCCATTATACTTACAAAAAAAGAGATTGATAGCACTGGAAACCAGTTTTTAATTTAAAAGTTGTAACGAGTTTCAATTTAGTCAACATGTATGCGTTGCGATGTATTAGTGTGTTGTTCTAAATAAACTGTTTACAGTCTACTTAGAAAATCATTTCATTGAACCAGTCAATTAGTTCAAGCAGACAGTTGTGCAATCAACAAAGGCGAATATTATTTTGAATACATTTTTACAGATTAGAAGATTTTACCGATTGCCAGAATCATTTTGTGAACAATAATATACCTGAAAAAATCAGATCTAACATTATCAGTTTTTGGGGTATTTAAAAAAAATCGAAATTTTGGAAATTTGTTTTCGTAGAATTTCATGCTTATTTGAAGTTATTGAAAAAAAAGACTTTCTCATAGCAACTTTTTACGCTGTATCTTATAGCGTATACACAGTTTTTAAGAAACGTTTCGTCTCTTGAGAACTATCATCAACATAATTTTTTCCAATATGGCCCCATTAATATCTTTACATAACTTGGCAGCATTTTCCCTTGTATATACAATATATACATACGCACTAAATGATCAAGTACGTTTTGTGATGTATACAACAGTATAAATTTAAATGTTATACAGTACTTTTATAAAAAATTAACATATTTTTCAATGTTGTTAGTTGTACTTATAAACCTTTTACTAACCTAATTTTTAAGGTCGGATGTTTGATATTTAGTTTATCATGAGTTATTTATGCTGATTATTATTTTATTATACTGATTTATGCTTCTATATTAATATTTTGTTATATTGGGTAATAAATTCTATTATAATATTTTTTTACTGTCAATAAATAAATGTCATTCGTTAGTAACTCATAACGAAGTAATGATAGAACTACAGCTGTATTAATAGAAGTCAAGCTCTTCAATTAAAGACCCGCTCTTCGTTATAAAACGAGCTATAAATCTAACAGTGTTAGTGAACCAAGGTTCCAGAAACGATCTTGAAACACCGTGAATGACACGAAAATAAATAATTTTTAATAAAGTGGATACTCGAAGCGGATGGTTCTTTATACATCGTGAAAATAATTGTTTTGAAAAAACATTGATCTCATTTAGATGTTCCATGAAATATATAGAAAACACTCTATATACTAGTATTTCGGTTTATTAGGCCTTTTTCAATAGAGTAATGTCTATTACTAAATGTCCCAAGCGTGTTTTCCTTATTTATTTGTTTACGAGCACCTACCACCGATTGATCCCACCATCTGGTAAAGCCCGAGTTTTTAGTACGTTTTCTAAGAAGGGCGAAAGTGTAAAATCTATCTGATCATTCGTAGTACAAGGATTTATAATTAAAGATTTTTTAATTTCTAATTGCTCTAACAGATTTAAGCGCTTTTCTTTCTTTTCACGATGCAGTACCTTTACATATTTCTGATCTATGAAATGATTGTTTTCTATACAATTCCTCGAAAATCCTGAATTTTTGCGTTATATAATATGGATTTTTTATGTTCTTTTACTATAGTTTCAATACTTCTACCGGTTTGACCCACATAGACAGCATTATAATCCGCGCAGTAAATTTGGTATACTCCCGATTGTTTTAATTTGTTAACCCTTTCTTTGTTGTTTATCAAAATCCTCCCAATAGTACGCTTGTTGACACTAATCGTTTTACACCTGTTTCGTTCTATTCTGCGAGCTATTTTTTCACTATAACCTGGGACGTGATTAATATAACTATAGGTGGCTTCTTTTCCCGAATATTGTAAAACTCCCAGCGAATTAATTTCCTCCTTTTGTTTTTTATCATGTTATCTATTAGTCTTTCTTTATATCCGTTGTTTCTTGCAATTTGTTTGATTGCACTTAATTCTTTTTCAAAATCTGCTTTTTCTAGCGGAAACATTAAAAGCCTATGTATTAAACTATGGTAAACTGACTTTTTTATTTGTCAGGACTGCTGCGAACTTGCTGGTATAATTGCGTAAATAATTTTTGATACTAATTCTACTAAAATATATTTCCTGTGCTGTTTCTATACGATATATGTTCACAATAAACTATTTTTCCTTTAAATTATTCATTCTCTATTTAGTTTATTACAACATAAAGTCATATATCAAATTTTCACACTATTGTGAATAATGCCCTAGAGTACAAAGTGCCTCTGCAATTGTTTGTCATTTTGTTATTGCTCTAAATTATTTAAAAATGCAGCAAATAATGCCCTGGAGCAAAATATTAATAGATATATATAGTTGGCAAACTAGTAGACATTTTCATATATAGCCCCTAGGCGTCATGTGTACCTGAAAGGTGAGTTTTATATATATACAGGGTGTGTCACGAAGATGGATTTTAATAGAAAAACAGTAATAATAATAATATTAATAATAGTAATATAAAATTAGAACTAGATAATCCAAACATACTATATTTTAGAAAGCCATATCATGACAAAGATAAGTGAATACCTAGTCATCATTTCAATGGTCAACGTATTAAGTACTTATGGTTTTACTCAATATTCATGTAAACCGTTATAATATGCTTTGACACATAAAATTTAAAAAAAGTAAATTCCGTGTTCTGTAATACCGCTTCTGAAAGCTAAGTTTAGCTGAGAAATTCAATAGTACTTCTCAAAACAAGAAACAAATTAGTAAAGTGGCATTAATGGGTAAATTCGTTCATTAAATTGAAAAGTTAGGTATTATTTTGATCGAAACTCTAGAAAATGCCAGAAAGTTTTCTGCAGAATTCCTTGCTTTAAATTTCTAAAACACGGCAAGGTTGGAAAACAATGAAGTATGCGTCCTATTAAGTTTGTCAAAGAAATTACATTTAGAATTTTGTCTTATGGGAGTTGTTTCGCAGTAATTCTCTGCAATGCATCATAGACTTTATAGCCTGTTGCGCTACTTTTAACATGCACATTATCCTTAGAGCAACAGAAAATTTAGTGCTAACAAGATTTAAACCCGTTATTAAGTATGAAAATAAATTAATGCACAAGGTACTACGTTTAATATATATAAAAAAGGCGAGTATATGTATTAGATGATATTCAGTTTATAGAAAAATAGATCAAAAACATTTTTTAAAATATCGGTGTCCTTCCTATATTGATGTCGTTATTATACGATCATTTTTGCTTATGAACTCAGGATTTGCAAAAGATTAAATGCACTGAAAAAATCTGATTGATAAGTTAAAATGATGTTACCTTTTTCCACAAAAGTTTCGCAAATAAATGTATTAAAGTTGATAAGAATTTGTAAAATATAGTAAATAATTTTCTTTTTATTCGTAACATGTTTGGGATTACTCTGGAAACCAAAACTATTCTATGAGTATAAAGGCAAACTTTCTAAGTTTGCTCCCAAAAAACAAAAGACTGAATATAAATATGACAAATTTACTATACCTCATAAATAGTGTTCAGTTTAACACAAAATTATATAATATTACAAATAATATGAATAATATATGAATATATTCGAATAATGAAGTATATTCAATTTGAAAAATATATCAACCTCCCATGAAGAACAACTTTATACTATAGATAGCAAAAATTTATTTTCTGTTACCGACTGTATCTTGAGCTGCATTAAATACCGCTTTAGAAACTGGACGTCTAGCAGACCAATTAGAAATCAGTCTTGTTATTTACATAACAAAAGTGCTATCGCCTATTCAATTACTAGACTTTAGACCTATTAACTTGTTGCCTATAATAGACAATGTCATTGACAATGTTGTATGTGATCAATAACAAGAGTTTCGTGGAAAATCCTGAGACAGATCAGTTTTTCCATTTGTATGCGTAATTTCTGAAGGAAGAAATATGAGTGAGAAGTCATCAGGCACGGCTCAAGGGGGAGGAACTTTTTTTTAAATGATTTGAGGGGTCTAAATTAAGTGTGTTGGTACCCCTTTGACTTCTACATGCAACTTTGGAAGAAAAATAAAGTAGGGCAAAGCAAACAAAAGTTGCTATTTTTTGAAACCTCAAGAATTAAAAACTTCCTGCATAAATGTAGGTTTTATTAGTTTTTTTACAAATTATTGCCCTATTCTGCTGCCAATAACCAATATTTGTACAAGTATAACATATTTAATATTGTTTCTTCAACAGAAAAGAAAAAATTAGGATAAATTGAAGTAATTGGTTACATTTTTCATAAAACATAAAAAAGGTAACATACATAATACATGATACTAACAATAGTTTACATTTTATCATAAAACATCTTAATCTAATAAGATTAAATAGTTAAATGTTAAAATAATTCAAGATTACGTTATAAAATCACATCTTAATTCATCATTGACTGAAGCACACTTGAATCTGCTTGGAAAAACACACGTTGGAAGCAGCGTCGTACATTAAGCTAGGGACTGGTACAATTTCAGATGTACCAGTAAAAATTAAAAAAATGTTATTAAAAATTCAAAACAATATGTATAGAGACTATAAATAGTATTTTTTTAATTAACGTTAGATACTTGATATTTTCATATTTAAAGTTATTGATGGTGATAATACTATTAAAAAGAAAAATACATAAAGAACAATGACTTATTATACCTATATCAATAATTTCAATGAAAATGGCACGCATAGTCGTTGTTTACGATACATTATTTTAAATAATGAGGTTATTGCTTTGCATACCTAGGTTATAGGTAAGAAAAATTAAATCTTCATTGAATCATAATATTTGAATAGCTTCATCAATAATACAGCTTTTAGCTAATGTTTTTTTGGTTCAATACCTATAAATAAATATATAAACAATTAAAAAAGTGTATAAATAATATAAAATATACCGTTTTAGTAATAGAATTTACTTTTTATTTTCCTGTATTATGTTTCGCTTCTTTAAATAAAGTGTTCTTTATTACAAAAGAAGTTAATGTAAATGTATTACAATATCCACTTTAATTATTAAAAACAAAGTTAATTCAACCAAGATTTATAGCCTAGTAACCTTGAATTCGATGATTACTTAATTCTGTTGTTCGCTTGTTTATATAAAACTTTTTGTAATATTATTAACATTTTCAAGTGAATACAAAAAGTGCTAAACATTCCTCATTTATATATGAACATAATATTATGATCATCATTAAAAGATAAGGATCGTTTGTGTGACACCATATGCATCAAGGTAGCTAATTAAGGAATATTTACTTGTTATAGTAAAATGTTTAAATTAGTACAGAACTCAAGGTGTATAAACTAAATGTACGTTTCATATTAATGAGGAATTTGATACTCATTTCATGGCAATTACATCACCGCAACTTTACACAGATCTTCACAGATACGAGCGTCCTCCAACCTATAAATTTTGTCGGATCCCCACTTTTATAGCAGGATAGGGATCTTTTCCTTGCCTATCATTTTATAGACAAGGAAACTCCACCTTTACATCCAATCTAAGGGATGTTACGGCTTTCTACACAAACCGCGAATAAGTTTGCATAGTTTCTATGAATTTACCAATCAGTTTTAGCCGTGGTAGCCAAGTCGCGATCACGGCTTACCCCCTGTCTGAAGCATATAATAACAATCAATATGAAAGGCTTGATAATAGGATTCTGTTACATAAACTATATATTTTTGGCTTGACATCAAGCTCTGTAAAATTTTAAGAATGTTACTTGTCAAACAGAACTCTTTATGTTTAACATTGCGGTTATAAGTCCAATTAAATATACAACATCCACATATAAATAATAAAATATAATAATAATAATAATAATAATAATAATAATAATAATAATAATAATAATAATAATAATAATAATAATAATAATAATAATAATAATAATAAAATATAATAAAAATTATATAAAATATGGGGTGTTTCATTTATAATAACTGAGAAAACTGCGGTTACCAGTTTTGATTCGTCCTGTGCATAATTAAAGCTATTTTGAAGGAAATTCTATAGAATGTAAAACTAGACCGTATAGCATGATTAATGGAGCCGAAAATTATCTAGGATTTATTTTCTTAAAAAAGATACAGGGTGCTCAATTTATTACGATCAAGATACAAAAATGCTCATATTTTTCTGAACACTCTGTATAATACTAGTAAACCCTATACTGGCAAATTCAGAAAAATTATCCGAATTCAAATATGAAATAAGAAATACGTCATTCCATTTAAAAAAACACAAGTTTGATATGGCCCCAGCTTATAGAGCACCCTATATGACTATACATATTTTTAAAATGTGCGTCTTCTTAGGATCTATGAGATCAAAAAATATTTTTTTTTTTGTTTATTTCGGCATAGGAGTAATGGAACTAATATAATCATAAAGATGGTAATAGATTTACTTCCTATATAACAAAGGAGATAATATGATCAAAGGATCGTCATTTTCAAGAGAGTTTATCAGTTAGAACCAGTTTGTTTTAGAAACACGACATTTATGGTAGGTACCTACATGATTTTATATTACACGTCACTTCACTTAGTACTCGTATATTTTGATATTTACATCTACTTGGGTATGTGTAAAATTATATGCTTTTAATAAATTAAGGTCGCTCCCGGCCAAACCAGGAGAATTTGAGAGTCCTAAAGTTCCTAAATAGTCCCGATCCTAAATTTGGTTAATAAATGAAGCTTTAAAGTAAAGTTACATATTTAATATTATATAATTTTAATTTAACAGGATAACAACTATTTTGGAGTTATTTATATTTATAAATATTACAGTTATGATGAAGCTTTAGTAAAAAATTAATCGAAACGTTACATATAAATACAATGTTTAATTGTTGACCGGATCTAAGGAAATTGCTTGAAAATTTGAAATTTAGTTAACTTATTTTGGAATATAAAAAACAACAGATTAAATGAACTGTCTGTATAAGTGTATTCAATACACTGTGTATATTTGGAGAAAAATTTATATAAATATGTTACACAATTAAAACAAAACAAAATTTACTTTGTACAAACTAAGAAGTTTTGTACAAGGTGGCCCGTTTAATATGGACCTATACCTTATCTCAGAAACTACAAGTTCTACAGAAAAAAAATTATATGAAATTGTTTATTTCAAAGTTATCTTCAATTTTTTTATATTTTCAAACTTATAACCTGTTTATATACAGGGCGATGAACTAAAGTTACTTTTTTTTAAATAGCACACCCTATATATTATTACATTTTCAGAAAGCCCTTCTAAAGACGAGTTCAATGATATATGATATGATGGGTCTGACGCTCGCCGTTTCGGAGTTATTGAGTATTATCTTCAGCAAATAGCCCATATTAAAAACATGCTAGAAAGGTTAATAATTAAGTTTTTGAGCCTTAACTTGCGCCAAGAGATTTCTAATTTTATGTACTTTATTATGTAATTACTCAATATTCAACTTATAAAAAAAATTTGACCGTGTTGCCACATTTCGAAAACCATAAATTCTCACGATTTTTTCAAATGGAACACCCTGTATATTGTTACATTTCTAGAAAGCCCTTCTATCGACAAGTTCAATGATATATGATATGATGGGTCTGACGCCCGCCGTTTCGGAGTTATTGAGTATTATATTCAGGAAACCTCCAATATTCAAATTGTAACTAACAAAATTACTTTTATTATTACTTAATTAAGTATTTGAGTTCTAATTTGCACCAAAGAAAGTTATATAGGTAGTATATGATCTATCACTTTGATGTAATTGATGTAACGTTAGTATAGGGACATTTTCATTATTAATATTTATAATAAAACTAGTTTCAGAAAATTGCACGTATTTAATTTTGATTGCTATATAATTTACAACATAAATTTGATATTATTCGGTGAAATATATCAGATTATTGTATACTAGTTGATTTTCAAAGCCCCTGAAAAAATGTATTTAGTGACTGAAGATGCACAGGTAATTCTACGATGCACCTACCTACTCTGTCTTTATTATTTGGCAATTTCATTAAATATGACCATATTTTAACGTTTAGTCAGAGTGGCCTTTGTAAAAAAAATATCCACAATTATTATAGGATTTATCATTGCCTTGACAACTGGGGTAAACTGAAAAATTATTTGACATTGCGTTAATATATTAAGTATTTATTAATAATAATGTATAGTGTGGAAGAAAAAGTTGATATGCTAGAATGATATTTATCAAATAATAAAAGTCCAGCTCTTGCTCTTAGAGAGTATATAGCAAAATTTCCCGTGAGACGAATTCCAGAAAAAAAATTATTTGCTAGACTTTCTCAACAATAAGATTTTTTATGCAAATTAAGAGTTCAAAATGATAATTTGGGATCTTGGTTAGCACTATTTCAATCCTGGTCATATTCTGACTGTGAATTTGTCAATAGAAGGGCTTTCTAGAAATGTAACAATATACAGGGTGTTCCATTTGAAAAAATCGTGAGAATTTATGGTTTTCGAAATGTGGCAACACCGTCAAATTTTTTTTAAAAGTTGAATATTGAGTAATTAGAAATTACTTAGAATTAAATTAGAAATCTTTTGGCGCAAGTTAAGGCTCAAAAACTTAATTATTAACTTTTCTAGCACGATTTTAATATGGGCTATTTCCTGAAGATAATACTCAATAACTCCGAAACGGCGGGCGTCAGACCCATCATATCATATATCAATGAACTTGTCGATAGAAGGGCTTTCTAGAAATGTAACAATATACAGGGTGTTCCATTTGAAAAAGTCGTGAGAATTTATGGTTTTCGAAATGTGGCAACACCGTCAAATATTTTTTATAAGTTGATTATTGGGTAATTACATAATAAAGTACATAAAATTAGAAATCTCTTGGCGCAAGTTAAGGCTCAAAAACTTAATTATTAACCTTTCTAGCACGATTTTAATATGGGCTATTTCCTGAAGATAATACTCAATAACTCCGAAACGGCGGGCGTCAGACCCATCATATTATATATCATTGAATTCGTATTTAGAAGAGCTTTCTGAAAATGTAATAATATATAGGGTGTGGTATTTAAAAAAAGGAATTTTAGTTCATCGCCCTGTATATAAACAGGTTATAAATTTGAAAATATAAAAAAATTGAAGATAACTTTGAAAAAAACAAATTCATATAATTTTTTTTTCTGTAGAACTTGTAGTTTCTGAGAGGTATAGGCCCATATTGAACGGGCCACCTTGTACAAACTTGCTTTTCCCTTCTGTCGCAGAGATCGAATCTAAAATTATTACTGAAATCTAACAGTTTAAATCGACATCGACTTTTACAACATGAGAGTAATGAACAGGGGACTAGTACAAACCGAGATTAATAATAAAGGCTTTGCGAATATGTCTTTTAATAAACCAAAATAATAATATTAATAACTAAGAATAATATTATTAAGTTAAGTCTACGCGTGAGTTTCTTATAAACACGCAGTTTTGTGTTTGATTTTGATTGATGGAAGAGTTGTCTAACGTACACGAAGAACCACTGTAAGAAATTAAATGGAATTAGCAAAGTTGTGAAATGAAAATTAGATTTTCAGGGCTACTGCGTAAATAAATTGTTATAATTTCAGTTATTTATCTGTTGCGTAACGGGCTTAATATTGCTCGATGAAATTACATAGTTTAATAATTAGATTAAGTTATTGCTAACAACCACTGGGTGGCAAAGGAACTTTTGAAATAAATTTAACAAACTTGGATAATAGATAAAGTAATCGTGATATTTCATGGAAGTTTGGTTTCTAAAAAAAATATCGATACCTAATTTTATTGCATTCTCTGTCAATAAACATATGTAGTGTATATGCTTGTTACCCTACTTTAGAATCTCATTTCCAGGAAATATGATATATTAATTTTTTATGTTTATCAAGATAGACATAATGGCATGATGTTATTTAAGTAACTATAAGTAGATACAGAATTATTATTTTCTATAGATATATTTTAAACAAGGAAATTGGAATGTTGTCCTAAGAAGTAAACATATCTGTTTCAAAATAGTTTTTATGTGTGCATCACAATTAAGTGTAATTGGCAACAGATAGGCAAACATCCAATTGATGAAATCATGATTAATATACCCACAGTATGCCATAATTAAAAATTATTTAAGTAGGTATTACAAAAAATCGCACAGTCGTTATGTCAGCGACGGTGACACTTAATAAATAAATTGTGACAGATTGGTTTTTCACAGTCTACTACTTGCTAACAGACTTATGGACAACTTTACATATTATCATGTAAACGGTGAAATTTAGGTATAGGGAATGCTAATACAGATCGAAACATAGTAAAAATATCGACTGAATAGCAGGATAAAACACAGGGAGTTCTATTTAAAATAAGCGAGATGTTCTGCTTTGAATTTAGCGTAATTTGTTGCTTAATATTAAACGCCCAGTATAATTTACAGAAATTCTTTCCAGTGACGGGTATTCTGACTCATGTAGGGAGCATTCGTATAAAATTTGAATATTCTAGTTTAAAACTTATCCGAGGTAGAGTAAATTATGTGTACCTATGATTATCCAAAAATTTTTGAAAAATTCGAAATAATTTGAAAATTTATTTGAAGGAGATGCCGAAAACAATTACTCCATGGGAAATGTGCCCCGACTGGCATTCCATTACTTCGGCATCTCCATAGGAATTTCCACATCTTTCATCGAGACCAACCAGTTTCGTGCTTATTATCGATGATCGATGTTGCGACGTGATTGCCTAATGGCCATTGTGAATGTTAGTAGTGGTGACAAACACACCGTAGAGCCCTCTTTGATGACAAAGAGAACATCGAGGCCAACTACAGACA
The DNA here is from genome assembly GCA_963924545.1 of Pogonocherus hispidulus. NCBI lineage: Eukaryota > Metazoa > Arthropoda > Insecta > Coleoptera > Cerambycidae > Pogonocherus > Pogonocherus hispidulus. The sequence goes on from OZ004693.1 coordinate 85,062,025, forward strand.
CTGGCCGAAACCGGTTAGTGTCTGGTGGTTGGTCTTGATGAAGGATGTGCCGATTCCTATGGATAAATAAGTAGGATTGTCTTTCTCAAAAACAATAGAGGTCGCTGCTAGAATGACGTCTGCGGAAAAGCAGGTCGTTATCTGCCTGTCAATTTGACAGTAATTGTCAGACAGATAGTAGCAAAGACCCAAAGAAGGAACTACAGTGTATTTCTCACCACTACTAAAATATAAAAATTATTTAGTTTCAGTATAGGCACAGTTTATGAAACCTAACCTAAAATTTCATGTAGGTTCAGAAATCTGGGTATGAATAAAGGAGCTGATGTCCGGTATACCCGGAAGTGCTACATCGATATCAATATTTTCATTAAACTTCAAAATACGAGTAACCCTCGTATACAAATTTTCAGAATTCAGGTACATTTAGTTTTCCAGATACGGCTAACGAAAGAATTTCACGCCACACCCTGTATACAATGTAGTTCACATGACATATCACCCTCTGTACTTAAATTAATTAAAATTAAAAGCACCAATGGTAAGAAAAAATCAAAACCAATAACAGGACTTATTAAATAAATATAAAAGACTGAAATTCGGTCAGTGGTAAAATGGTGGAATAGTGGCTTACCAGAGGGAGTAAGTTAAATTATTTTATACACAGTATTTTTACGGAGGATGTTGAAATAATCTTATATTTTTTCAAATGAAACACCTCCATTATTTTTGACAACTCCATATTTTAATACACTTATCATTGAAATGTTTTTGTTGTGACTAAATGTGAGCTGAAACATTCTGTATCTTAGAATCGAACGCTTCATAATCATATATTAAAAGTCACGTTTCACCAGGTTTTAAAAAGTATATCACCTCTATTAAATTTCCATAAATGCACCATAAAAAACAGACAGTATATTTCGCTCATCATTTTGTTCAGAATTATACGTGCTAGAAGCTTTCTTTCATAACCTACCTGACCTATCTTCTTGCTAATCTTCTGAAAACAGACGCAATGAAAAAAATATGAAGATGGCTTCGATTTCTCTTGGTTAAGAGTTTACAAGTTTTTATAGATAACGAGTATAACGCATTTTTTATTTTAACAAAAGTAAAACAATATTTTACTACCTTCAGGATAACACATACCAAACTTACATCCAGTATCTTGGATGTAAGTTTAATGTTATGTTTCATAATTTCAATTTTCAAATATTGTTATACACCTTATAAACCGTCATGAGAAAATAGTATACAACCATATGTACATTTTCAAGAAATGTTAAGAATCAGGCTTTCAGATGGATGTAACAGATTGGTGTTGTTCCATTTAAAGGACGCTCATCATTTTAGATTGAAGTAGGCCATTTTTCCGATAATTTTTGACAATATTAAAAATTTGCCAACAATGTCAGGAAACCTAAGAAAACCTAAGAAGTTCAGTGAAGACCGCATGTCGATAGATCTTTTCATTATCGAGTTATAAACTTTTAAAATTGGATACTTTATAGATGGACACCCTGTATATTGATCTACTTAAATCATATAGCATGAGTACGACTTCTTAGATACTCTTTTCTCTGAAAAGGTGTATAGATTATATTATGATACTTACTTGAAATACATCTTCCATACTTGAAGTATTTTTGTGCCAATAAACAGCAAAAGCATGTTGTATTCTAAAAATACATTGATACACATTTTCCAGAACTGGTTATAGTAGTATAAACTACTGGAGTTATTTGTTTTTCTTCTACTCTTCCTTAAAGTGTAGGAGCCTCTTAAAATAGAACATCCTGTAGGTAATTTAATAATTAAGAAATACAAATATCTCTCTCTACTAAGTCGATTCACTATTCTCATGTTGATTAATAAAATGCGTATTATAAATTTAAAAATGCAATTACATTTTCAAATAGGAAAATTTGTTGAGTTTTTAGGATCTGCTATTTATACGTGATACTTTGATTAAGTACGTTCTTTTACGACTAAAACTAAAACCTTTTAATTGGAGCCATTATTTTGTGTAATTTGAATTAAACGATCCTTAATAGGTTTAAATCAAAATTACACAGTTTTTATGACAGTAGAAGCCGTGCCGTAACTTTTTAATAGTAAACGATGTTGCCAGTGTAATATTCAGGCATACAGCATTGGCATTCACAATCAAATAAAAATGTTTAAGGTACCATTAAAAACAGTTAATTCATTTAACAGTTTCTCACTAAAAATCTCCGGACATTGTTTACAAGTTTTTGAAAAAATAATTTATATCCAAAAGAAAAAATTGTAGCTACTGGTTTGTCATAAGCCGACATTTGTCTTTAGTGTTATATTGTATAGTGTAAGAAGTATCAATCACAAGACTAAATTCGTCGTACTTAATATTAGTTAGGAAAATTCAAAGTAAGCCATGTCAAGATTATATCAAAGTTGAATGTTTCTAAGAAACCTACAACCTACGTGAAGCTTAAGCGACCTTTACTAGTTTACAATAAGTTCTTAGTTTTATTGTAAATGTCCTGCAAAGTTTTAGACTTTAAACGTGGTCCTGATTTTCACATACCACACCGTACCTAGGCAAGACGTGGGTAGAACCAAAGTGCCAGATTACATTCACTTTGGCCGCAAATTGCTGAAAGCGTTCAATGTGGGTGATTTCGTCAGACCGGAGGTTGTTCACCATAGAAATACTTTAAATATTTCTCTTAGTAGTTAGACATTTATGGCAATTCTGGGTTTATAAGCAGACGTTCTAAATGGAAACAACAACGTGGTAAAAAATATCAATTAGAAAACACGGTAAATTTACAAATATTGACTAGGCATCTATATATTTCTTCTATAGACCGCTTTTTAATAAGGGGACTGAATTAAAAAATTGGTCTTGAAAACTGGTCCTGTTATTCGCTATACCTATTGTAAAAATTTAAATTTATGTAATTAACATGTTAATATTCGGCCATCCTATCTTACCCGTATAACTGGTTGCCAACCTATTTTTCCCATAAAGTCTTATATACCAATCAACAGTTTAATGAAAATATTCTGGCCATCGAAAGCCCAAGTCTCTATACCCTGAGCTATTTTTTCCACAAAAATATCAGTATTGTGTACTATAAGGCAATTTACTAAGGTTTTAGGTAGATTTTATTTAGGAATATTTTATTAGTCTCACTAATGAATAAGACGTTTCTTATTTTATATTTTCTTAGTTATTTACTTGCCAGCCTTGTTCATAAATCATCCGGTAGTACAGTTTTAATTTTTCTCTTGATGTTCGTCTTCATTCATACAAACAATTAATAACAACTCTTACATATTCAGGATTCCTATCTTCAATTAATTTTAATCAAATCATTCAAATATATGCAAGATTTAAAATTACATTTAAAATTCATTTATGCTAAAAAAAAAACATGATACATCTGATTTGATAAATTGAGAATGCAAAGGAAGTTACCCACTTTAAACTTCAAATTTGGTTTAGCTAGTATAGAAAATATTAATATACTACTATTACAAATCTTAGACCACTGAAAGGTTGAGTGTAACTTACTTTTATTTGTTTGAATATTATGCCACGACTGAAAAGTACAACAAATTAATAAATATACCTATTATATTGTTAATCTGCTTTTTAGTGTGAGATTTCTTGATTAGGCAAAAATATTTTTAAAAAAACCAACATTTGACTGATCCGTCGGCGCAGAGGTTGATTTATTATTTTTTCTATTTTTCAGTCGCGGCATAATACCCAAATAAATAAGAGCAGGTAATTAGACAATGCCACAAATAAATACTTTCATACATTATGTTGCATATCGCAACATGATTCATCGATTCCACTACCTATGGCACTCTGATGAGCGCATAATCAGCGCGAAACCGGTCAGTGTCTGTTAGTTGATCTCGATGAAGGATGTGGCGACTTCGATGGAGATACCCGAGTAATGTTTGTTTTGTAATTGTTTATTTGTAATTGTTTTTGGTATCTTCTTCATATAAATATATAGGGATTAATGTTGGATCAATTTGGATTAAGTCTAAATTATTTGTATAGAATTTTCTGAAGTGCATCCCTACTTGGAAGTCTTCACTTGTCACTGTACTACTGAGTTTATGAAATATTTCACAGGTTCATGAGATTTAAATTGGAATAGTTAGTCTTTACAGACAGCTGGTGTTGGGTAACCCGTCATCCGCTAGGATATGCCGAGGTTACAAGTATCCAAGAGCAACTTATATACAGGGAATAGTTCCAGGACCATTTTAGTGAGATCTGAGCATTTTTCGTTTCTTTTGTGACCCCTTGAATAATTTATTTATCGACAACGATAGCAATTTAACTTACATTTCACTTTGTTGCCCAGCTAGGGACTTTACCGGACCTGAGTTCTGGTAAATAGATGAGATTCTTGCAAAAACAGTAATTGCATTCATATGTGTGCACGAATATAGTTTTGATATTAAAATATGTGGCATCTGTGGAGAATCAATCAAGTGCAAAACAACCGAAAAGGGTGCAGTTACAAAAATAAAAATCGAAGAAGACACTTTTCATCAGATGGTAAAGACATTATAAAAAATGTATATACAACTCTCCTTGAGCGTGACAGTTTCGCAAAAAGTAAGGAACACACAGCGCTAAGGCTTCCTACGTAGACTTCATTCACGTTAAGTTTAAAGTGACGTCATTTTCAATAATTAATTGTTTTCAATATTCGATAAACAAATGACCAATAAATTAGCATAGCATTTGCCACTTACAAAGAGTTTTATATTTGGCAATCCTTTTCTGCGGTGTCAAGTTTTTATTTATTTATATAAACTTAAGCCGGTGGCTCAGGGCTTAGCGTCTCGATCGCTCAACCCAGAGGTCGTGGGTTCTAATTCCCACTCCACCAAACAATTTCTAATTAAATTGTTTATTCGTAGATCAAGGCTTATTCGCAGGGATGGCTTGGCAACCATCCAGGCGATGGTCTAGGATAGGAAGAATATCAACTTGGTGTTAATGTGAGAGATTAAAATCAGTTGATGTTTGACTTGTCCCCTTAACTAATGAGGCTTTCCAGGTTTCCCTCATTCCAACACTGAATGGTGGTTAGGGCCTACCAACATAAGTCGTTCCTTAGGCGCAAATGCGGACCGCGAAATAATAATATGCCGCCCCCTCTCCCCCACAAGTCTCAGACTTTCGGGCTAATCCTTGTGATTAGAATGAGGGATAGAGATATTATTATTATTATTATTATTATTATTATTATTATTATTATTATTATTATTATTATTATAGAACACATAAGTGTACTGGATTTTATTCTTATTGAAGTGAACAAAATGTCTGAGTAGTTGGAAAAATTGTGTTTCATATGTTAAAGCTATTAGGTATTCATACATTAAAATTGCGAATACAACCAAAAAATATTCACTTCACTTTGTCATTTATTAAATATTATTAAGTGATGAAACTGATTGATAGCAAAATGTAATTAAACAAATATACTTTAACGATGTATTTAGTATAGGTATAATTTCTTAGTATCATTTCCTGTCACAACATCCTGTCAGTGGTTAGATAAATGGAAATAAATTTTTCAAATACACTGGGATGCGGATTTATCTAGATATATCCTTGCTTGTTTTATTACCTGGTAGCAATTTCCAGGTAAAATTCTCTTCAGTAATTAAATCAATCCTTAAATCTATGACCAAAGTCTACATATGTTCTAATTATGTAGACTTTGCTATGACATACCGTACTATGGATATGGGCACCACCAGCCAACAACCACAACCGATTTATAAAATCTTTTTTAAGCAGTTTTACATCTACATCATTATTTTTGATTATTTGAAATGTTACTATAACTTTTACTGCACACCAAATTTCTAGTTTACTGTGGAAAATTTTCAAACGTATTACCTTGCAACCTAATATTTTTAAAGCAACTGTGGTAAACACGAACATTTAAGTATTCTCAGAAATGTTCGCAAAGAGTAAATACATGTCTGGTAAGTAAAATAAAAAAATGGAAAATCCTTGAAATTTGACGATAGCAAAAAATGCTTAACATTACATGCATGTTAGCAAGCCGAGTAGATTTTAATGTAATTTATTTTAAAAGTACTATAAACACGTCTTGGAATGTCTGTTTCTACATGAATATGGACAAGATAATTAATATTTAACCATGGAAATATAATGTCATTGTTAGTGACTGTTTCTGAAGACATTTTATATAAGCATAGGAAATAACTTTAGGTTATGCGTTGTACAATAGATAAGTTTAATTTATGTGAGAATTTTTACAACATAGATAATAACCAATTTGTAGAGATGGGTGTATTTAACTGTATACAGGGTGAATCTAATTTGTAAGTGTTCCACGATAATATTTTAGATTCTAGGGTCACGAAATTAATCGGTTCACATGAAAATGTTATTGATTTATCTACACTGTCAATGCTCTATATCTGTATCCTAGAAAGTATTTTATAATTTTGAATTTAGAAATGGCACTTTTCCAATATTTTCTAAAGAACTTATCGCAATATTCTCTTACCTGTAGTTCATAGTGCGTTTTAGTTTTTAATACTTTCTGTTTAACTTAAGTATCTCAAGGATCCATCTTGGAACCTTTAATATTTGTATTATTTATTAGTCAATTTCAGACTAATTTTCAAATTAGTCTGAAACAGGTTTGTTGTGCGTTTTCATGATTCATTGTATAATTTTTGGGATTGCACTACCTGTAAAATAATAAAAAACAGAAAACCAGACGTTTCAAATTATATATCTTTTCAAATTATATAGCTTGATGTTACAAATTATAGACCAATAGCAATCATTTCCAATTTCGCCAAAGTATTTGAAATATCAGTGCAGGCTACTTTATTTCCGCACTTAAAAAATATTATTAGCCCCTATCAGCACGGTTTTATGGGAGGTCGATCAACGTCGACGAATCTTCTGTGCGCTACGCAATATATTTCGGAAACACTTGATAACCAGGGTCAGGTTGATGTTGTCTTCACCGACTTCTCAAAGGCTTTCGACACCTTGGATCATAAGATCTTGATATCTAAACTTAACTTAATAGGTTTTTCCGATTCTTTAATAAATTTGTTTGGGTCTTATTTAGAAGCAAGAGTTCAGTTTGTACAGCACAAAGGTTTCAAATCAAAATCTATTCGCGCGACATCAGGGGTCCCCCAAGGCTCAATTCTCGGGCCACTACTCTTTAATATCTATATTAATTAATATACCCTTGGTATTTACTGTCGGATAGTAGTAATAATAAATAAATAAATAAATATATTCAAATATAATATTGTTACTCCTTCTGGGGTTCTAAAGATAAGTGAGACTTTTAACAACAATAAAAATCTTTATTTAACACTTCAAACACAACACAATACTTCTTATACAACATCCAAATAAATAGACATTGAAAATACTTCGAAAATCGCGATTCTTTCACTTGAGTGTTGCCAGATTGTGCACAATTTCCCTAGGGCTGGGGAAAAAGTAGATTTGGCACTCGGGCACTGTGTGTCAGCGATTTTGTAACAATATCAAGGCTTCTAAACTTTGCCCCAAAAAAACACCGTTTTGTGATGGTACAATAAAATAAATATTTCATAAATTTACTAAATTTCATCGGTGGTTTTTAAGTTTTTTACAAATTATATTTTGAATTATGTCTAAATAAACTAAATTGGTATTATAATAAAATTTTTGGCATGTTATTTTTAATTTTACACCGGTAACATCCTTCTGGAGTAAAGTAGGCCACGTTTGATCCAAGAATATTGTTTCTTACGAGATACAGTTATCACCATTAATACTAATGAAAGCACTTTTCTTCTTTTAACTGATGTTTCTTCATTTTTAATAATGAACTTTTAATAAAGGGTTACTGCTTAAAAGGAGGCAGTGATCAGAAGGCCTTTTTCAATTTAAAACCCAGAAATAATTCAATATATGTAAGTAATATACAATGTAAGTAATATGTTTTAGATGATATTCAAATGTGGTGTGTTGAAAACAAATTACATCTTAATATTGCTAAATGTAAAATACCTTTACAAGGAAATCCGTACCTACTGAATTTGATTACAGTATTGGCATTAATGTATGTATTGTCTCATTGTGATACTTTACTTTTAATTACCATATTATGTTAAAAATTTCTGAGACTATGAAATTTTATGAATATATTTAAGAAATTGTAGTAAATTCAAAGTTTGCTCTTGAAAAACATTACGTTTCTCGTATATTAGTTCTTGACTTGATTACGCTGCCTCAATTTGGTAAAAAAGTTGATAAAGTATACCCCGAAAGAGGCTTAAGTTATAACTATTGACTACTAGGTTTGGCGTAATAAATTTATTAAGAATTAAAAAAGGTTTCACTCGGCGCAATCTTAACGGTACTGGTGGACAAATTTGTGCAAACTTAGACTGACCAAAACGGTTACAACAATTCAGTTTTATTTGCGCAAATTGGCATGCACACATTAATTTGCGCAAATGACACGAGCCTGAAAACGGACCTTAATTGCCGGTAGGTTAATAATCGCTTCTGGTAGGCGAATAGTTTTTATTGATTGGCTTTTACGGAGACCGAATGCATCAACCAGTATGACCGGGTTTTTCTCGGAGTCTTATAGCCATTGTCGATTATTTCCCATTCTGTAAAGCGTAAAATTGTTTCGGAAGTAACACGCTAGCTTAGAGTCCAAAAACCGGCCAGTCCACTACATAACTGGTGATGAAAACATATTTTGTACAATACAGGCTTATTCAGAACTCATCTCTAAAACTTTGAAGATATGTGCATCCTTAAATAAGAAATCGATATCACCAAAAAAATGTATAATAAAAGGCTTAGGATTTCCCGTAAACAATGTTTAAAGTTATACCATTATAAAGGACTACGTAGCTGGGCAATTGTACTTCAACACATCTGATATATCACATTCCTTCAAAAAACAGTAAACAACAGTTTTTGTACCTGGCGAACGCCTGGCGAATACAGTTGGAGTGGGGATAATATCTCTTATTGTCTACGGAGTCATCAGTTTTTTTGTGTCGCTGTCTCTGTGCGGGTGTTTTATTTATCGAGTGTTAAACTGTAAAATTTTCAAAATGGCTCACGTGTACAGTAATGCTGAGTTAATGGACATGATTCTTATTTATGGCGAAGTTGGACAAAATTCATTGGCAGCTTCGCGCTTGTATGCGGATCGATGTCAGTCCCAAGGTCACTCCATTACAGTGGACCAGTATCCAGCGGCGTGCAATGAAAAATTTTTAAATAGTTTTCAGACCCCGCCAAAAAAATTTTTTTTGCACTACCACATTTCTACATGTATGTTGAACATCTCCAAGTATAGTTACATACAACATATACACAACACATATATACTTACGAATATATTGAGGCAAATATTGATTGAGGCAATTGAGGAACCACCGAGCAGGTGGCTCAGGGCTTAGCGTCTCGATCGCTCAACCCAGAGGTCGTGGGTTCTAATCCCCATTCCGCCAAACAATTTTTCATTAAATTGTTTGCTCGTAGATCAAGGCTTATTTGCAGGGATGGCTTGGCAACCATCCTGGCGATGGCCTAGGATGGGAAGAATATCAACTTGGTGTTAATGTGAGAGATTAAAATCAGTTGATATTTGACTTGTCCCCCTAACTAATGAGGTTTTCCAGGTTTCCCTCATTCCAGCACTGAATGGTGGTTAGGGCCTACCAACGTAAGTCGTTCCTGAGGCGCAAATGCGGCCCGCGAAATAATAATATGCCGCCCCCTCTCCCACACAAGTCTCAGACTTTCGGGCTAATCCTTGTGATTAGAATGAGGGGTAGAGATATTATTATTATTATTATTATTATAAATGGTCAACATTTTAAACACTTTTTGTAAACCATCATTGATTTATCAATGAACAAACTCCTAAAAAAAAAACTACTTAATAAATTATTAATTTAGATAGTTGGTGGTATTAATTAAAACCATTTAAGTAATTATTGCTCTAAATTCCCAAAATAACAAAAAGCGATTTTAATGCCCTTTTGAACTATATTGGTAGATACATAAATATTCATTAGTAATAAATAAAATAAACAGAATTTCCAAAACGACCATTTTTACACTTTTCTGCTAGAAATGGTTATTTCCAAACATTTGTCTATTTAAAAAAAAAAAAAGTTTGCTTTGATGACCCCTACCACCCCTGAAGTTTTGTCGGTTTATACCGTAACACCAGTATTCTAATTAAACGGGGCTATTACAGATACGCTAATTACAAATAATGCTACATGCATACATGTTATCCGATTGCAATCAGGAAATTACATTCGCTGATTCAAAATGCGTTCAATTTGTTAAAATATTGGGCTCTTGTTCGATTTCCAGTTGCCATTTTAAATCATAAATTTGTTGGTATGCGTTTGTGTCATGAATTTAATGTGACCCTTTTTGCATATAGTTCGACTAAAAGTGCCTAAGAGCAAAACTATGAACAAAATTCTATCCACACTCATAAATGATCTGTAAAAATTAAATTATACTCTTAAATTTAGTGGCGCTGCGAAAAAGAAGCATAGGAAACTAGAAATTGACTTGAGGAAATAGAACGAGATAGGTAAAATTTCCATTTAGGGTTATTGAGAGGCAACGAGGCGTTAATAATAAAATAATTCCTTGCACGATTTATCTGCGTCTTATGAGGAGATATTATAACCTTGATAAATTTAATAACTGTTTCTTTTCTTTTACCGACTTCAGCTATTCTTTAAGAATTCGCTTAAATGCGTCAGCATTAAAGATCTTGGAGTAACACTTGCTAGTAAATTAAGTTTTGTGAATTTCATCAATACCATCCAGCGGGAAGCTTTTAGAAATTTTCGAGGGGTAATTCAGTAAAAAAATTTGTACACTGAAATTCCTCTTTCAGGGAAAAATCCCCGAAATTCCCCGAAAGTTCCCTGAAATACCCCCAAACGTTTGAAATTCCCTGGATATACTAAATTGTCAGCAATTCCCCGAAATTTCCCAAAATCGTCCCCAATTCCCCGAAATTCTCCAAAATACCCCGCAATTCCTCATAGCGTTTTGAAATTCCCAACAAACTGTCAAGAAAAAATGTTTTTCGTAATTTAAGAAGTATAATGATATCTAACAAAAATATAACGTAAAATATTACTAAAAAATGTCGAGGATTAGGTATAACCTCAGGTCGGGCCTCAGATATAACAAAATACGAGAATGAAGAAAACATTTTTTGTAAGATATTCTTATGAATAAAGTAAAGGATAAGTTACAAATTTAAAATAAAATAATAAATATATTACAGTCAGTCTTTTCTTTTAAGACAAATAGAGTTGAGGGTTCAGCTTAACAATAAAATAAACGTAAGATATTCCTTTAAAAGGTATTACAGCATTACATAAGTTTCAAAAATAAACAAAAGTATTTAAAAAGTCTTTTCTTTTATTTCAGTTAAGATAGATAGGTACAGTTTGAGTAAGAATAAAATAAACGTAACATTCATTATTTTAAAAGACAACACCATATAGTATAACAAATTTGTAAATTGTTTGTCGCGAGGTTTCGTATATCGTTATATTTTTTATTTATATTCAATAAATCAACCCAGTTTAGCTCAAAAGGTTCTGAACCCAAGAGAAAGATTGTACAAATTTTAAGAAAAATTAAGCATGTACGATTGAAATTCCCCAAAATACCCAAAAAATTGCTCGAAATACCGAATATAACAAATTTGTAAATTGTTTGTTGCGAGGTTTCGTATATCGTTATATTTTTTATTTATATTCAATAATTCAACCCAGTTTAGCTCAAAAGGTTCTGAACCCAAGAGAAAGATTGTACAAATTTTAAGAAAAATTAAGCATGTATGATTGAAATTCCCCAAAATACCCATAAAATTGCCCGAAATACCTTGAAATTCCCCAAAATACCTCTAAATTCCCCGCAATTCCTTGAAATTCCCCGAAATTCCTCATTTTTTTTCGAAATTCCCCCTGCTTGTACACTAAAATACCCCAGTGATTCGCCCCTCAGAAATTTTGGTTTTATGTTGAGGAACTCAAGACAATTTACAGAAATTAAAACGGTTTCCTTACTTTTTAAATTACGTCAGCAATTGGGAAATACACAGAGATAATATGTTGACTTATGGTTCACACCTGCTGATATTTAAAAGCCAGGAATGCCTCAAGAAAATTTACTCCAACGATTCAAACTCAATAATCTGCGGCCACTCGTCGTATGTGTAATTCGTTGATGACACTCCAGAAAATTGTAACTAATAAAATCGACAGTCTCCATCTTTATGTTCCCCATCTTACCGCTAGGTTTTCATCATTGTATTATCTTCCGACACCCAACACCAACCTACTAATGTTCTCTCCGCTATAGAAAATGGACTATTATCATTTCCAGATGCAGAATTTTCTTGATTTTTCCATGAGGCTATTTCGTCTATTAAACAGAAAAGTTTTACTAAAAGCAGACATACATTTTTAGAATTTTATTTTTTAATGTTGTACTCTTTACCGTAGCCACTGTTTCTGTTTTATTTGTAATTTATGTATCTTTCCATATTTTTATGAATATTGTAAGTTTTTATTCTATCTATTCGTAATTTTTACACTACTCTCACCCATTAATCGGCATTTCTTTCAAGTGGTGTATTCTAAATAGGTAAATAATAAAATAAATCAATTTAAAAATCATCGATATTTCTAATAAAAAATGATCTACTCTATATGTATACTGATTTTTTTCAATAATGCACTATAAAATTTATATTTTACATAGCAAATGAGTGGGTACGTATAATGCAGAAATACAAGTAGTATGGAATAGCGAATATAAAACAGAAAAATCGGCTTATATATGCAACTGGTTTGTTATTTAGGAAGGAGTAAGGTAAATTAAAATATAACCTCTGAACATTTGCTGCATAATTACGGACCCACGGATATATTTACCTTAGGCATACGCATTATTCATTTCACGTACAGCATTATTCACATAAAAAAAAGTAAAAGAACAAGGAACCTTTATTTTATAAATTTACTGCTCCCGTGGTGTCTAATACGTGATTTTGTCTAAATGAAGCCAATGTGCCCCGAAAAGTATGGCGTATATGATTTATTTTTTCTCAGTGTTATTCATTATTATTAATATAATATTTTTTACACACTACAAACAATATGATTGATTATATATATATCTGCAAACCTGGATAGAATACATGCAAATATTGATAGATAGGTACCTAATAATAGCTATACAAAGGGATCTACTTCAAAAAACATTGTAACATCGAAGTTACAGCTGTGGGCTGAACGCTGGACCAAATCCAGTCTCTTACGGATCTAATACCACGTCCACCCTCACACCCACGCACCATCTCCACCATAGTGCTTTAAAACCCATATTTGAATTTTGTAACATGTACAGGCTCTGTAGGAAGAACACTCCATCCAAGAAGAGAAAATTTTATACGAAGTATATTCTTCAATTTCTATAGATTCCGTAAGAAATACACATCAGTTAATTTTGGTCATTATTTTATTTAATTTTTTTTTTAATTTAAAAGCTTTCATGTCTTTATCAAGAAATCGTGGAAAAGCTGCCCTTCCAACACAACAAATGGTTTCATTTTTGTCTGACTTATCTTGTCTTCTGGCAGTAATTACATTTTTTTTTTGTTCTATAGTGATTGTAGCAGACATTTTTGCAGACATTGCAGACATTGTGGCAGACACTTTTTTTTTGTTCTATAGTGATTGTATTGCAATGCAGGCAAGTATATGTTATAAGTACCTACATTATAAGGTTCCTTCGTAGAATATTTGAAGTGAATGAGGACACCATTTCAATCAGAAAATATTTTCATATTTATAAATATTTTCAAAATTTTGTGGCAGACTATTGATTTGTCTCTCGTGGCATATAATGATTGTAACTGTTGCAGATCAATGTATTTTTATTCTTAAAGACAGTGACAATTGCGACAGGAGTAGTTGTAAGGTAAATTCGTGATATATCTTATCATTTTTTTCTTTTAGATAAAAGTACATCTCATTTCACATGAACAATTCAGTATATTGCATATGTAAATTTAAATATTGGCTGTTAAAAGAGAACTCCGAATCAAAAGTGAATTATTTAGATTTCGGAGGTGCACGTAAAGCCGAAGTAAAAAGGCACATGGAAACAAAGTTAGCCCTCATTGCAAGGGTACCGGATTTGTCTTATAATTGTAACAAAATTTCTTTTTAATGTTATAAATTATAATATCACCGGAAAGATCAAAAGATAAACTAGATCCCTATAGTAGCAAATTTTTGTTTAATACATGTATTTTAGAGAAAATAATTTTTGAAAATACGCTATTTTAGTACAAGATTGTTTGCCTGGAATTTTAAAAATAAAAAGAATTACAAAAAATTACTACTATAGGGATTTAGATTAAAGTCTTATCTTTCAATACTTTTTTACTAAAAGTCGCTATCTTTTATAGTTTTTTTATAATTAGACACGAGACGAACGCCGATTTTAGGCTTATTTCGGGCCAGTGAATGGACTCTTAATTATTATTAATGGTTATATAAAAATCAGCTACAGTAGCTTTTTGACGAGTATGAAATGAGACAGACTTAGTTTTATTTATATTATATAACAATGAGTAATTGGTTCCTAGACCAAGTGGAAAATTTTAGGAGGGCATTTGAAATTTTTGCACATATAACACGTTTGAATTTTTATCACTAAAAAAATTATGTTGAATCATCAGCATAAAGTGATATAAAATGAGTCTGATTAACGGGAGTTTATTAACATACAATACAAACAGTTATGGGCCTAATTTGACCCTGTGGCATTCCATTTCTATTGCTCTATGCCACATAATCATATCTGACTTGGCAGTATTTCCTTTGTTTGCAATTTTCACTGAATGGATTGAATTAAATAGGAGGCAATATTGCATTGCCTGCACTTGGATTTGCAAGTGCATTTGCAAATGAAACTGTATATGTTCAAATATTTCGTTACTTAGATACTTAAAATCTTTAGTTAATTTTTTTTATATTTCGAAAGCTGTTGGGAATTGCACAATGCGTATAAATAGATGACCAAGCTACATTACCAACCGTATCAACCATTTTTTTCTTAATGCTGTAATTAAAAATGTAATTAAAAATATGAGCGTAATAAGAGAACTTTAGGGAAATTTACGCTATTAGTATATTTACATATATTTTGACAGCAATTTTAAATGACAAAGCACTCTTGGGTTTTCTTATATTATATTGTTCTCGTTTGCCTGAACAACACCTTGGAATTTATCTGCAATTTGATTTTTTATTTAAATGGGAACAAAAATGTGAGTTGCCATTGCTTTTGCACGAGAAAGCCGTGGAGTTCTTGTACGAAATTCTTATTAGATATTCCACATATTCAATATTCCACAAATTACTTCAATTGCTGTTTACTTGCAGCAATTTAGGTGTTGCTGGTTCAAAAAACTAAATACTATTGAGTTTTGAAACCCCCTGCATACGATATGATACCTATCTTCGTAATCTATAAGCAAATGAGAATATTAAGGAAATTATAAGTTGCACAACGAATAAAAACATAAAAAAGCTAAAGTTGATATTTAATTAGGTACCTACATTCTGGTAATATGACTCGACCGACAGTAACTCTGGAAAACTAACTGAGAGCTAGGCACTTGGAGCACATTGGGGCACTTGATTTGCTTGATTACTTAAGGATTTTCTTAAATTTTTTTACTAGTAAGTATCTTTTTTGTTTCAACAAACATTTGATATAGTTATATTAAATAGGTAAATCATACAAAAAGTAAATTAACCAATTATATTAGCTGTTTCTATGTCCCTATGCTATGTTAGTTATGTCCCAATAATTCTACTTTATGTTTGAGCTTAAGGCGGGTTCTCACTAGTCAACTTCATTGACCAATATCGCTGAATCTATGCGATTGAACAATGGAATAGAATGAAATTTGGTTCACATGTTTCAAGGATATTGAATAGTTAGTCTAGAAAGTGTCAGTTTAAGAAATGACTGCAAAGAAGATAATTGTGCGGGCTGGGGTCCGTATTATATGTGAATATTTAAAAATCGTAATTAGAAACAAAAAAAAAAAAAATAAAACCTCGTGGTTGGTGGGTCAAACCATAGATCCTAAAACGGAGATATGAAGGTGCTTCAGTAAAGCTGTTAGTGGAACTGGCAACAGATGACTTGGATGCCTATAAAAATCATTTAAGAATGAGCGAAGAGAAATTTGAAGAACTTCTACAGAAAGTGTCACCCCTTATATAGAAAAAAAAAACTTTGTTGAGGGATTTTTTCATAACTTTTTTCACGCATTGTTATGTTTTTATATTCCTCACTTCTAATGTTCCAGATACACTCCTCTGATTTGTATAAATCCAAAAACTTTATAATATGGTTGTCCCTCCACTTAAAACTGGACATTTCTATTATGAAATACAATAAACTTTAGCTAGATTCTTTAAAAATCAGAATTTAAGTACATACCTACGAATTAAAATACACAACTTAACCTCAAATATACGGACGTTGGCGCGGCGTTTCAATGCGACTCAACTTGAACGCATGTTCCCACTATCAAGCACTGTTCAATCTAATTGAATCAGTCCATTCATTCAACCAAAAGTAGAAACGCCTTTCAGTTATATTGAAATGCAATATTATTGATCAATATCATTGAATGAATATTCACATTAATCTGTTTTCTTTCAGTCCCATAGATTCAACGATATTGATCAATGAAGTTGACTAATGAGAACCCGCCTTTAGGTAATTTGATTGAATACTCAAGTAAAATTCTTTTGTGCAATATTACGGTACGAAGCCTCTGAGAATACGACATAAAAATTTACTTTACACTAAATTAGACTACGACCCGCTAGAAGAAATACAACACCCACTTTTTTAAAGTAATTTAAAAAAACTGCAGCCATCCAAGATGGATTGCGGACTATTATTCTAAAATAGTGATTTTTTGATTTATTTTTGCTTGGTCCTGGTATTCTGAAAATGTATAAAAATACATTTTTGATATTGTAAAACTACATTTATGTTTTATTTTCACACCCTATCAAGTGCTCATATCGTTTATTGAATTTTGGTCTGATATTAGGTGAGTAATAAATGTCCTTCAATACAACTGTTAAAATATAGGTTAACCGAGTCTGGAAATAGTTTTTTTCTTCCTGTCTTATCTTCTCAGCGTAAGCAGTTTTGTGAGATAATCCGAGACACGCATCCGACTCTCAACACGAATTATATCCATTCCTCCAGGATTATCCTCCCTTCTATCCAGAGTTGTCTTTCTGTAGATAAAGAATTATTTTACAGCATTCAATTATTACTTCGCTGTATACAGCCTTATTCAGAACCCATGTAAAAAACTTTGAGGATATGTGCATCCTTAAATAAGAAATCGATACCACCAAAAAAATTGTAATAAAAGTAATTAGGATTTCCCGTAAACAATGTTTAAAGTTATACCATTATAAAGGACTACGTAGCTGGGCAACTGTACTTCAACGACCTGATATATCACATTCCTCCAAAAAACAGTAAACAACAGTTTTTGTACCTGGCGAACGTCTGGCTAATACACTTGGAGTGAGGATAATATCTCTTATTGTCTATGCAGTCATCAGTCTTTCTGTTTCGCTGTCTGTGTGCGGAGTGCGGGTGGTTTGTTTATCGAGTGTTAAACTGTAAAATTTTCAAAATGGCTCATGTGTACAGTAATGCTGAGTTAATGGACATGATTCTTATTTATGGCGAAGTTGGACAAAATTCATTGGCAGCTTCGCGCTTGTATGCGGAACGATTTCCCAATCGACACACCGACACATCGACAGTTAGGTTTTGTGAGTGGTTGTTGCAGCAAAATGCTGAATATCCCCAATTTACTTAATAATTTGCGTTTACAAGATCAGCAACCAGGAGGAACATTCGGTTTAGTGCGGCAAAATTGGATAAGGCGTGTCCAAAAGTGTGTACAAGTCAAGGAATATTATTTCGAACAGCTTTTGTAACAAGGTATGTGCAAATTTTTTATTAATTTCATGTTTGTAATACCTAGTAATCAAGTAGCGCAATTCTTCAAAATTAGTGTAACAAAATTTTATTCACTTTAAAGACACGTCACTTTGGTCAGATCTATCTATCTTTAAGTTTATTTTAAAGTAAAAACGCTGCAAATCTTTTTTGCGCCGGGCGCGCAGGTGTCTTTCGTGCTAGCTAGTTTGCATTGTCAGTCCCAAGGTCACTCCATTACAGTGGACCAGTATCCAGCGGCGTGCAATGAAAAATTTTTAAATAGTTTTCAGACCCCGCCAAAAAAATTTCTTTTTGCACTACCACATTTCTACATGTATGTTGAACATCCCCAAATTTTATTTTCGATAGGTTCTGAATAACCCTGTATGGTGAAACATTTTAGTTTTCGAATTACAAGGAACTTTTGTTCCTGTCAATAGATGAAAAGCTAGAGTGTGATCTATGTTAATTGTTTCAAAACAATTTCATTAATCAAAACCAATAGGTAGCTCGATTCGTTCTTGAATTGACAAGATCCGTTTTAATTAGATTTCCGTAGACCTCAACAACTCGCTTATTTACGAAAGCGCTGAGGGCCCACGGAGAAGAATTAAATTCTCTAAAACTTCTACTTGCTAACTAGAAATTTCCGCTTACAAACTAGACATTTTTACTTATGCAAAGTAGAAATTTGCACATAATTCTAAAGAATTTTGATTAATTCTTTCTTTAAAATTAGGGGCCTATATTGCATGCATTCTTTTGTGTACTATTTGGACGAAAAACTATTAGGAAAATCCTGAAATAGTCTACACGGGGCTCTCAATATCGGTTACTTGAATGATATTTAATTTCAACAACTTTATCAATCAGCATTTTTAGTGTCTAAAGTATAGTAATAGTTACGGAACATGATTGTTGTCAAATATTAAGGTAAACTGGGAGTTAAACTGTGACAAAATATAATAATCACCAAGAAACCCTTTTACAAAACCAAAGGTCAAATCCAAACTATTTTAAAATTAATTTCTTTGTATGTCATCCAAGCAACGACCTTGAACGCCCCATGCAGATGCCTTAAGAAATCACAAAAACAAGCAGGCCAGCGACGTGACTTTTTTATACATTAATCTAATTTAAAAACCTTGCCCATTCAGGACACACACACCATCCTCAGGACATTCCGCATGGCTCTGATATCATGTATAGCGGAGATAAGAGGTGTTTAGGAGCCCAGGTCCTTAGGGGGCCATAAGGACCCCAGTCCAAACTTATAAAAAGTGGTGCACTTTTTATATCTGCTTAGGCCCCAAGATCATCTTGCACCGCCACTGCATACTAGGATATCCTAGGGTAGTTACCATAGATTTATAAGACAAGGGAGATGTAATTGTTTACATTTTAAAGCAATCAGAGATCCCCTTGTTTACTCTTTATCTGGTCAACTGCAAGGTCTACTTTATGATTGTACGAAAAACTGTTGCCAAACTGTCAATTGTGTAATTTATATTTTCACATTTAAACTACCATGATTATGGGTTAAGGCTAAAATATTACATAAAAATATTTTCCCGTTTCCTAGTTAAGTAGATAAATCATATTTTGTTAAAAACGTTGCGATAAAAACTAACTTCATAACGCAAAAATGGAATGAACAGGCATCATTGCTCCCTACTCCAATCCGCATGTCCATTGATGCACGTGAATCGTAGTATTTTATAGTATTTCTTTTGTGCGGTGTTGCTGGCAGTCGGAATTTTGCTTTTGTGAATTTTTCAGTGTTTTTCGTAAGGATTTTATTACTATTCTTCAGAAAATGGTGCGTCAGTATCAAGTGTATGGAAAAATGAATTCTTTATATTCAAAACTGTCTTTCCACAGGTAAACTTTGCCAAGTTTTGTTTGGTTATTCGGTCGCTATATTTGTCACGCCATATTTACGGATTTTCAGGGGCGTGCTGGCTGGCTTCCTTATCATTTTACGGAATATAGTATATATATACTATATTATATTATGAAATTGCTTTTGTTATTTTTTAAAATATGGCTGATGTGTTAGTTTTTGGAGTTACCTACACACATACTTAAATACGATCAAAACAAGAATCCAAGCAAGAAGCTAAGGCATCATTCAGCACTTTGCTGCATAACAAATTAAAAAACCTATAATGTTTGGTAAGTGTGAAGCCAACATGCACACAAAAATTAAAATCAGTTGCGTAACCAAGGTAATTTTTAAAGGTATCCTTTATACTAATCTAAGAGAAAATCACCATTATCAGGCTTTTAAAGAGTTATTTTGAAAACAGTAAGTCAAATAACTTGAAACAAAAAGTTGAATTAAAAACTAACACCATGTACATCTTTCTTATTTTAAATTATATTTCACTTTTAAATGTAATTGAACCCTGTATACAGAGTTTGGGTATCTGGAAAACTGAAAAATACTTTTTTACACTACTGTATATATAAGTTTTTGTAATGTAGTAGGCGTACCACCTTTACTTAATTCAGAATTTTAAGTGTTCAAGTTTCAATTCATATTCCCTACATTAAAACTCCGATACTAATTTAATTTCTAATCTCACAAGCTTTTGCTGTTGCAATGTATAGTACTGATTTTCTTAAAATTCCTTTTTTGATGTTTTATTATCATACCCAACCCTTCCAAAAACAGTACGCCTTTGGCGTCGGAAGCAAGTTCTCCCAAAACTTTTGCAACGTTGCACGGAGTCGGAATTTTGCCGTTCTTTCTCTCGGTATTCTTTGTCATACACATTGCCAATGATTGATACAAAACAAAAGGTTATTTATGAATGAACCGTGAGGTCTCCTCTTATTAAGTCTATGGTAGTTACCAATGTTCTTTGAACATCCTAAAAC
This sequence comes from Pogonocherus hispidulus, assembly GCA_963924545.1. NCBI lineage: Eukaryota > Metazoa > Arthropoda > Insecta > Coleoptera > Cerambycidae > Pogonocherus > Pogonocherus hispidulus. The sequence continues at coordinate 85,083,080 of OZ004693.1, forward strand.
TTCCTGAGGACGATGTGTGTTACTTGGGCAGAAGCAACATATTAGCCGATATATTGCTACAGAAAAACATAAAATAACCACTGGACTGCCTTCACAGTCCACATTTTAATAGAGATTTTACAGGATTTATGATTGCCTGCAATATGCCCTGGATTTGCTATATATTAAGTAGACATTTCTAAACTCATTCTACATTTGAAGGTTCTATCATTTCTTTATTGTTGGTATTTAATAGATACATAGATATCACCTACTCTACGTTGAATGATTTTCTTAATAAATAATTTAATTCCATTTTTTTGCGAAAAATTACAAAAAATAAATAAATCGATGTCTTTAATTGTATTTTTAATATTTGAACTGAAAGAGCTTTCACCATTTGAAATATTCAAGGATAAAAATGAGAAATGGAATATTTTGTAGCCTATTTGTTTCACTTTTAGAAAGTAGACACTTTGTTATTTCGATATATCAAAAGACAAATAAATGAGGGTCACATTCATGAAGAAAAGTTTTTAACAAACTATTACACAGGTCATATTTCTTTATAAAGTAACAACCACACAGCTGAACGGCTGGGTTTACATACAAAATATTATGTTGGTAGGTTATTTCCTAAAATTCAGCTATACACAAGGTGTTACATTAGCTCACGTTTAGTGTTTTGTTTACGTGATTAATTCTCTATTTTATGTCACGTAATTATGTCTTTCAGTTGCCTTACAAATTGAAATTAGAAAATTAGGCATATAGAGAATAAAGTTTAGGCTCATTTACCTACTTCAGAGAAGTGCTATCATTACCATGTACTTGTTTAGTCACATCCAGCATATAGACTTTTTCGTAGTGCAATGATGCATCAGATTATAAATAAATTTCGTTTTATAAAATATAATAGACCTCTCTTTTTCCCCAGAATTAACTGTACTTGATTATTTTTGGTCTGGCTTTTTGACCTTCAATCACAATGTTTGTATATTTTTAATTGGCATGCACAATAAGAAATTAGAGGAATCAGAGGAAGAAAGAGACACAACCGCCATCAATTTGATATTGTATAGATTTATACATGTTATTAACATAATTTAGTACACTATTCATTTTATTTGTTTTGTGTTCCGCATTTTTATGTTTTGTTATGCAATTTAATCAGTTTTTTTTATAATAATATGAAGCAAAAATGTGAAGCAGTACTTAAATGTTTTCTTTTCAATTCCTTTGTAAAAAAATGAAGACTGACTTACGTTTATATAAATACATAGATGCAAAATAAATTATCAGGATATATTAGAAATGGTCGATTTCCGCATATCTCGACAGAATATTCGAAATCAGTAAATCATCCCAATTAAAAATTACCGCACTTGAAATTGAGTGACGAGTTGAAATACTTTATTGCAACATCCATCCAATTAAAAGATGCTACTCTCTATTATAGCATTAAGTATGTGTGTACATGTATCTTTATTCTTTTTTTTTGTTCATCCTTGTTACGCTAACAATTATGTCTTTTACATTTTTCTGTTTTATGTATTTAATTTGTGATCTGATTTTGTATATACCTACATGTTTGTTTTTCTTTTGGTAACCTTATTTTGTTAATGCGGGGACATAATGCCCGTTATATATTGTAATAAATAAATAAACAAATATACTCACTTCGGAACAATGAAATTTGAAACATTATTATAACTGTTTCAATTCATAAAGAAATATGAATATATTAACAAAATATATTAAAATATGAACAAATTTGAATATTATATTATTTGGTTTTGCCATATTGTTACCGACGTTAATTAGTAATTTCCATCCACACATTCCAACAGAATGTATTGTGGTTGTGCCTATTGAAACGAAACATAATGAAATTGGATATTTATTATGTTTTGTAGATAGTCGTAGAATATATGGTTAACAGTGTTATCACGCTATAATAAATTTCAAATATAAAATATATTCATCAAAAATCAAAATATTGCACAATGGAATAATTATATCATAATAATATTATTGTTATTTTGGCGAGAAAACATATTTTACACATCTATTCCATTCTTCTATCCAGCCAATTGCTCCCATCCTAGGCCGTCGGGTCCTCGATCCTTAAGTCGTCAAAAAATATTCATATGGGAAAATGATAGGATAATTTGACAGTTCTTTATAGTAATAGAACTGTCAAACTCCGTCATATTGACGTCATTTTCGCATACGAGTCTTTTCTGACCACTCAAGAATTGTGCCCCAGTATGGTTGCCAACCCATCCAACCTAACTAGTAGATAATTTAATTTAATTAATGATCTGGGGGTAAGGCGCCTCAAGAGACCATCCATCACAAGACATCATAGGTGGGGCGATAGGCAGCTGCCTTGTGGGCAGCCCGCCCCTCTCACCCCCATGTCCAGGTGGTGATTCGACCCACGACCTCTGGGATGAGCGATAGAGACACTAAACCCTGAACCATCGGCTCGCCGCGTTAAGGGTTGCATATTTAATTGTGTTCAAAACGCAACACAAATCCTATTAAATCTCGGAGTCTTTTTTCATTTTTTAAAGCAATTTTTTGTTTAATTTCGTTCTAATAAGTTGAAAATAAATGCATTGAAATAAAGACACTAGATTAATGTCTTCCTATTATTTAAATGACAGTTATTTTACAGAAGATTTAAGATTTCTCCTCATGGTAAAGCATAAATGCCTTTCTCCTCAAGCATAAATGAAAAACAGGAAGATTTTTTATACAAACAAAGCGAAAGAAAATACAACTAGATCAGCTGATCGTCATCCTAGTCGTAGTTTTCCACGTAACACCAAAACACTACTGCACTCGACGCGCGTTTCGCCAATCAAGTTGGCATCATCAACTATGTCAGTGTCAGCTTCACCCAAAGGTTCCAACCCCCTTCAAGATCGATAATATGAATACCAAGTCGCTACCACAGCTTGCGCTGGCTCTTTCTTTAACTTGTAGTGTACCAATTCCACGTCTATTTATAGAACTAATATATTTTATGAATGACAGTCATATAATGACACTACTATACTACAACTAATTAACCTTGTACTACGGGTTGCGCAGACGATATTTCCGGGAAAGCCGGCAATGGTTAATTGCGTATATTAACTACGAAAATATCCTTTGAATTCTTTGTACTTACGTCATGGTATATTTGTTAGTAAATATACAGTTGGGAGTGATAAACAATGTGTTATGTATACCGGGTTATATTGCCAACTGAATCGATTGTACTGACTGTCAAACACTTCTGATTACCAAAATATTAAAGCGAAATGCTTTTTTAATTAAAATATCAATAAAAATTCGTTTTAAGTTAATAGATGTAGTTTACATAAGCGTTTTAAGAAATGTCATCTTATGTCATCTGGTGGACTAGTTGGTTAAGAGGCAGTGTTTCAAACTGAACCGGAAAATTTTGCAGGTTCAAATCCCGCCAGAGACAACTTTTTTTTATTTTACTTTTTCATTAATTACAAATTATTAGTGTTTACTTATTCGTATAAATATGGTTCATTGTCAGTACCTAGTTATTATTTTTGAAAGTCACAAGCCAAAATGTTAAGCATTTCGCTTTAACATTTTGGTAATCAGAAGTGTTTGACAGTCAGTACTATCGATCCCGTTAGCACTATTTCTCATAGTGTGCCCTGCGAATATAAAATTCAATGAAATGTAATAGTCCACGTTGTCATTAGTCAAATGAAATGGGAAACCCGGTATGAGAGTGTCTTGATGTTGTAATTAATCAGTTTTCGTTTATTCAATTGTTTTCAAGCATTTACTGTTTCATATTGGTTGACAAGTAGGTACCTAGTAGGTGGGATCTTCTTAAATGACAAGTGGAATATATTTAAAAGTCAATGCCATTTTAAGATTTGTCGAATGCTGAAAATAAATTATTTAACACATGCCTTATTAAACGATAAAATTTATTGAGAATTTGAATTAAGATGGCAGTAACATAAGGTGGCGACGATATCTTGACTAGTTTCTGAGTCGCTACTATATAGGGTTTAACACGATGACTTTCATATACCAGTATATATGAAACCAATACCTTGATGTCTCTGAAAATTTGCAGTCATATGGTTTGGTTTATGGATATTTTAAGTAAAGTATTGATCAGGTTCCGTAACTTACAGTTTTGAAAGAAGGTGTAGATGACACCGTTTCAGTCTATGAATAAATTGGCGTGCTCCCCAGGTTATATTAGGTTTACCGCCAGGACAAGTCTTTCAAGTCAAGACTTAACTTGAAAGACTTGACGGTGGTGTCGTCGTGAAGGGTGTCCACCGTGAAGTGATGGGAACGCTTACGACCGTCTTCCAGTGTCTCCACGATAACTGAAAAGGAAGTCTGTGGTAACAAAATATTTTAATATTTTTAAAATGGCTTTTACTCTTAAGAATTGTTAGTATATGTTGGACAAATTTCAAGAAAAATTTAAAATAGAATGCAAGACCACAAACTATATTCTATTATTTGAATGACAGTCGCTTTAGAGAAGATTAAGATTTCCCCTCGTGGGTAATGTAAGAATAAATGAAAAACAGGAAGACTTTTTATACATACAAAGCGAGAAAAAAATACAACTACATCAGCTGATCGTGATCCTATATCGTATAATAAATGGGAAACTTAAAAATAAAACAATAGCTGTGGAAAATCCACTGAAATTTAAGGAATTCATTATATTTGTTTATGCATTTCAATGTAGTACGAGAAATCCTAGAATGTGTTCTTAAATATACACACTTAAACTGTTACCCTTGCCACTTGTCAACTTATGTTTCAATTTTGTCAGTATAGTGGTGGTAATTATTAATCGTAATTAATTATAAACTGCTGTGTCATTGAAAAATATTTTCTGCTCTACAGGGTGCCCATTATCTATCTCCTTACATGGCTAACTTTGTTAATACTGGAGATAGAGAATTGGTTAAATTAGCAACATTGGGCAGAATTACAAGAGGAGTTCAGTGCATCTTTCAAATTTAATTTTAATTTTCAACTTTTCGAGATATTTTGAAAAAACTGAAAATTGCCAAAATTTTTAAACTCCAATATCTCGAAAACTAAAAATGATACAAATAAAATAAAAATAATAGTGTTTTTTATGTGGCATTAGCGGTGGTATTGAAAATTTCACGGGCATCTTAGTTTTTCAGAAAAAAAAAATAAAGTTATGTTTTTTTAAATGACAACCATAGCTGGGCTATGCTATCAATGAAAAGCTTATTTTTTTCTGATTTCAAAAATATAATATTTAATAAATCGTATTTTTCGTTTGTGTACATTTCACAATAACTATTTTAAGATGAACGTTTAATTTTGACGTTTATAATGTGACTTTAGTGTGATCTGACATTTATATTTTATTGTTGTTTACTCTCATCTACGTTTGTTTTTCATAGCTTACTATGTTAATAAATTATTTGTTCATTACAGTAAACAAAAGAAAAGAGAAAGGTTAGGAAAAAGGAAAGTGTGCTATTATATTTTTGAAATCAGAAGAAAATAAGCTTTTTATTGATACCATAGCCAACTATAGTTGCCATTTAAAAAAACATAACTTTATTTTTTTTCTCAAAAACTAAGATGCCCGTGAAATTTTCAATATCACCGCTGAATTCCACGTAAAAAACACTATCACACAGTATTTTCATATTATTTGTATCTTTTATAGTTTTCGAGATATTCGAGTTTAAAAATTTTGGCGATTTTCAGTTTTTACAAAATATCTCGAAAAGTTGAAAATTAAAATTAAATATGAAGGAGGTACTGAATTCCTCTTGTAATTCTACCCAATTTTGCTAATTTGAACAATTCTCTATCTCCACTATCAACAAAGTTAGCCATGTAAGGAGATAGATAATGGGCACATTGTATATTGTAAATAAAAGTAAAATACTGAATTTCACATTTATTTCGATATATTCAACTTATGTTCAAAGTATAGAACTAAAAACAAACGTGTTTCTCTCTTGGATAGTTGGGTTTACCGTTGGGTTCTCCAATGAATATTTGAAAACGTAATAATGTTAATAAGCGGAATCTAAATGAATCTGTACGTATTAATTCTGTAGAGGATACGTTTTATAGGGTACGTGACATGCATGAAGGGTATACAGGCTTGGCATGACATACACGATTTTGCAGGAACGCCAAAGAAAACATATTATATATGTGTCACAGAGTTGTGTTGCTACTAAAAGCAGCGGTTTTGTAGTTTTATGTTCAGCTAAATTGAGATAAGAAATGTAGTACGTGAACGTCTTTCAAATGTATTATTTATTTATTGGCAATGTTTGTCGTTGTATGTTTGATAGTTCCTACTATACTTACATTTAATTTGAAAATTTTATATTTTATCAATGAAAAATATTTTTTTAAGTTATTTTTTACTTATTAATTATTTTATGTTTCTGGTTAGTTAGTTAATAGTTAGTGGTAGTAGTTAGTTAAAAGTTAGTTTTGGTAGAAATCTGATTAGAAACACAGTGACACTCAACAGAAGTTTTAAATTCAAATTATTATAATCACTGGAACGCTTTTATATCCACCAAATGCCCCGGAATGATGTTCGTAACCACCAGATAGACCTTTATGATAAGAGGGGTCTATGAAAAAGGTTTGATGTATTAAATATAACACATAATTATATTTATTTGTTAAATTTTCAACAATTCTAGATAATATTGTCACGTTAAATTCTAAAACTATAGTTATAAATTATAATTAAAATATGAAATGAACACAAATTAGTTTCCTAAATCCTAATACGTTTATCACCAATCTGAGGTAGGTACACTGTATAATTGAAGTATTTTGAAGTGTTTTCTAAATATTTAGTTAATTATCAGTATTGTATCGAAATTACTAACAGATATACAGGGTGTCCACCTAGTGCGCGTAAGTCCAATATCTGGGTTAATAAAAGAGATAACTTAATTTTTTTTTCTACAGGGTTGTCTAATATCCCGAGCTGCACAAAATGAAAATATATTTACATATTCAGGGTGTTCAGTTTTTCCTGGACAGGTACCAACTTCGTTTTTCTAAATGGAAATATATATTTTTTATTGCTTTTTCGAACTAAACCCTTGATTTTAGTAGGGCTTTCATCAGCCTTCCCTATACCTAACTTAAACTGTTTTTGAAATATTGACGGGTGAATATTGACATTTTTGCAAATTTGACACCCTGTAAAATCTAAACGGTTTGAGATCAAGCAAAACGGTTTGCACATTCCTATCTTAACTTTTCATAAGCTATCGTTTGGTACTAATTTCAAATTTATCCAGGAATTAAAAATTTTCAAAATTTTCAGAAAATTTTAAATTTTTGGATAATTCTGAAATTAGTACCAAACGATAGCTTATGAAAAGTTAAGATAGGAATGTGCAAACCGTTTTGCTTGATCTCAAACCGTTTAGATTTTACAGGGTGTCAAAGTTGCAAAAATGTTAATATTCACCCGTCAATATTTCAAAAACAGTTTAAGTTAGGTATAGGGAAGGCTGATGAAAGTCCTACTAAAATCAAGGGTTTAGTTCGAAAAAGCAATAAAAAATATATATTTCCATTTAGAAAAACGAAGTTGGTACCTGTCCAGGAAAAACTGAACACCCTGAATATGTAAATATATTTTCATTTTGTGCAGCTCGGGATATTAGACAACCCTGTAGAAAAAAAAATTAAGTTATCTCTTTTATTAACCCAGATATTGGACTTACGCGCACTAGGTGGACACCCTGTATAATCATTTTCAATAGTGCCTACTAATTACTTTACTAAAATTAATTGCACCGTCATCGCTATATCAATTCGAATTAAAAATCGGACGTTCTACACTACTCGGCCCGTATTACAAGCCATAATTATCTTAATTTATCATTCTTGATATGTGGCTTTTAGTAGGGTTGAAATGCATGAAAGGCGCGAATCGACATAGACGGCCATGTATATAAATTGTACTGTGACCTAATTTGGCGTGTGACAGTGTGAAATATTAGTACAATTAGGAAGAAAATCACAAATAGCGTAGGCGTCCATAGTTCTTCATTAAGAAACAGGATTTAACATCATTATTTACCAGTTTGTACTGGAAAATTTACACATAACTTCGTCGTAATTCGGTCCATCTAAGATTCGTAATCTTGTTTCATTAGTATCTCCCTATCTTAACTTATTTTTAATTTACTGGGTTCACTCCTTTCGAAGGAACCAAACTGTACTTATTTTCTCTACGAAATGCGATTCCGAAGAATCACAACTGAAATCATTTGGGTCAAATAGATTGTGCGACTTTCAAGTCATTAAAGTAATCCACTTTTCTTGAAACGAAAGCTGAACATACAGCTTTATTACTCTTATTTTTTTGGTATTATACCACCACTGAAAAATACAAAAAATTAATAGGCAAGGTTGATTTTTTTGAAAAATATATGTTTACCTAATCTAGAAATCTCACACTAAAAAGCAGATTATTAAACACATCACTTAAAAATGTTTACGTTTCGAGTTAAGTTTGACTGAAGTACAGAAGGATATGACAGTTTGTAATTTATTTTTTTTATCTATTTCAATGGGCGTATTAGATATTAATCGATTTTCATTCTATTTTGACTTACCTTGTCTTTAAGAATTGATTAATAAACAGCTTTAAAAATTTATAAAAATATTGGAATCATATTGGTCTCCATTTAATAAAATTATCGCGGATTATTTAAGTTTTCTTTTTATATTGTTTTGTTCTTTATCTAAAATTTTAACTGACTCCCACTGTACCTTATGGCCATTTTCCTAAGCATGTTCACAATTTTTTGACTTTTCAGATCCTCTACTTTTAATATAATCTTTGTGTCAGTCAAACTTAAAGTTTTGATAACGAAAATGGATAAGTTTTCGAAACGTAAACGTTTTTAAGTGATGTGTTTAATGGTATATATTGTTAATCTGCTTTTTAGTGTGAAATTTCTCTAGTGTTTCCCAAGTAAAAAAGGTAAGATTGAGTTGCTCCACTTTTGCGAACCATACTGTATAGTAACAATTATTTCATGTCACTGGCAACCAATCAACTTTTGCATTTGAAGTACCTATTGCCACCTTCCTAATTGTAGAGGGGATTAATAAATATATATGTTCCCCTCGATGTTTATGAGTCCAAAGTTGTTAAGGGCAGAAACGTCGGCTAGCTGCCAGCCGGAGCTGGTCGTGCGGTAATTTAGAACTGCTTAGAACTGCTGATGATGTTCTGGACTAAGCAGTTCAGGGCGCCAGTAACCTAAATAAATGCCTAACGCTTCCCAAGTCACTTAAAACCCGGTTACAAGATTCTAACTATATAAAAAAAAAAATACTGGACCCAATATCAATTGCACTCTCAAGTGGACGAGCTTTTAAAATACAATCACAAGACAAAATAAGAAAAGAAAGTCGTAAATGGCTTATAACTCTAGTTTAATATACTTTAAGTAGTACCACCCGGTATATTATAACAACATTGAAAGAAAAAAAATAAAAAAAGAGAGTTATTTAGGAGTAAATTATTACCCAACAGTTATAACAGTAATATGAACATTAATGTAAAATACCAAAGGTAATATTAAATGTGCAATTAAAGAGCAGTGAATGAAACAAAAGTGTATAACCTACGTTACACAGGTAGTAATATTAAAATTGAATAACCGCTCGTGATCACGTGTGGCGCATCAGATTTTTACATTCATAATATAAATAATTGCCAGAGAAAAGACAATATTACAATATCGCACCCTTATATAAATATAGGGTAAAGCATATAGTTATTGGACAGTTAAGATTTTTTTACTTTTAAATATTTCTAAAATCATTATTAATATTTTTTTTGCAATGAAACTATTTTTCCTTGAAAGATAAACTAATACTCTATAAACCTATAGGTTTTAAATTCATAATACGACTTTTAATTTTTAGAAAAAAAAAACAATAGAAACAAATGCGAAAAAATATAGTTACTGGACAATTTTGACAGAGATTGGACATGGATATGACAGTAATAGGACATCGACTAAAAAACAGTTAATAATAAAAAATAAATATTATTTATATGTAGATGTATTTTTATTTTTATATTTTGACAAAAAATAAGTTATATAAAAATAGTTTTAAACAAAAACTCAGGTATACCTATTTTCTTTTAGAGAAGCCAAGTAATTATTAAAAAGTTCATCAACTTCCGCATCGTCTTCATTTGAATCTAAACTAAGTCTAGATTCCATGGAAGCATCACTCTCGGATTCTTTGTAGCACACATGACACATAAAAATCTCATCTGGATCATCCTTATCCACGATAAATTGTCTGTGCTTCTTTGGAATACATTGTTCATGAAAATAACAATTACAAGTATCACATTGTATCACATTATTTTCTAATAGGATAATATTTTTACATATAAAACAGCTTTTATTTTCTTGACGCTTTTTTCTTATTTGAGATTTGCCTTTCAAAGTAGTTTCGTTTTTGGCATTTAATTTTTCATTGCATTTCAAAGTAGTTTCTTTTTTAGCATTTAATTTTTCTTCTCGTTTTCGTTTTCTTTCTTCTTTTTTCTTTTCTTCGTTTTCTTTTAATTGGAGCTTTTTCTCGTACATTTCCTGACATTTTTTCGATGTTATTGCAAATGGAATTCTTTCTATATTCCGCTTCCCTTTCCTCTTTGGGCTTTCTGGAGTTGTCAAGTATTGTCCAAATAGTGATGAATCAATTGTACGAATCTTGTTACTTGTCTGTAAACCTTTCGTCAAATTTTTTTCAGTCTCATTTGTCGAAATATCTACAGTCGTATTTATTGAAATAATGTCATTATGATTTGTTGAAGTATCTTCAGTCTTATTTATTTCACTTGTTTTCGCTGAACTATTTCCAGTATTATTTTCAGTCATTTTTATCATTTCTGGTTCCTTCTCTATTGGTGCGTGAACCAAAACGTCTGCTAATATCTTTATGCTGTTAGTACGTGGTAGCTTTGGTGAGGCATATTGAATTGCATTTTGATCTTTTATGTTGATTAAGTTTTCTTTATTAATTTCATTTTGATCCATATTTATTGTACTAATTAGGTTTTCATCTTCACTATTGTTTTCAGGTTGTTTATTAAAATGCTTCCAAATTTTAAATAGAGAAACAAAATCGTCACTCCCAACATCCGGAATATGCTCATTTAAAATTTTAAATTGAGATATCTTTTCCTCGCCAACAATTTTGGTAAACGTTTCGTAATCCATTACTGTATTTGGCAATAAAGGAATTTCGCCAGAGTTGTTTTTTGTGATATTGCTTCCCAAACACTTCGAATAGTCAATTGCGTTTGGGTTAAATGGATAGAGCCCACAAGCTCTAAATCCATTAACTAGAGTTTCAGGTTTTATACTCGATTTAAGAGCTTTCTCTAGCACGGGTGCAAAGGTAACCTTGTTGAGGACATCTGCTGGATGTTCTTCATCCCACTGTCTAACTGCTCGACGCCAAGCCTCTTTTAAAGGCCGAAACACAGCCACATCACAAGGTTGAAGAATCCTCGTGGCATTTGGATAGAGCGCAAATATCTCTATTTGTATGTCATTGCATAAAATGCTTAAAGCGTAATTTAGATGGGATTTATGGCCATCTAAAAAAAGAATGACGGGAAACGTTACATTACTTCTCACGAGGTGCGGATGGAAAACATTCCCAATATATTCGTAAAACGTTTCACTCGTCATCCATCCGTTAGTGCTGCGACCAATTCCCCATTCCGGGTTTAGTGACCTTGCAATTTTTTCTGGAAATCGCATATAGGGGTAAATTATCATAGGCACACAAGTATCACCACTGGCTGAAAATGAAAACATTACGGTGATGTTTTCTTTTGAAGATCCTCTATCAATTGTATAAACGTTTTTTGAGCCTCGTTGCGCAAAGACTTTTCCAGTAGTTGGGTTAATTTGAAATCCAGATTTGTCGCCATTGAAGACCCTTGAAGGATCGGCTATAACATCTTGTAACCCCTTTTCCTTTATGTAATTTTCAACTTCTAGAAACCAGTGCCTAATGTCTTTTTCAGAGACGCACGCACTAGCTGACGTCACGGATTCGCTAGTTCTTTCTGAAAGTTCTGGATGTCTTCTTAAGAATGCCTGAAAATAACATTTCAATAAATAAATAATGTTAATAAAAAAACACTTTCTTATTCTCACTTTTACCCATCCATCTCCAGGCCGATTATTTTTAAAAGGATTATTTCGGGTGCGACCCACAAATCGTACCACAAAACGAAACTATGTACTAGGTCGGTATACCACGACCAATAATTTGGTCGGAGGGTATTTGGCTAACTCAATGGAGAAGGGAGTGGATCAGGATGTTAAACAGGGCGCCAGACAATTTAATTTAAGCCAATATATATACCCTGATGTAAGTATTCAACCGCTGAAAACTGTCACCAACCGTTGACTATATCAATAAAAGAAGACGAGCACTTGTACATAAGATTTATTTCACATAGTCAGGTAAATACAAGATGTAATTCATGAAAATTAATTTATTTGAAAAGATTAGACTCACTGAAATTTCAAAATTACCTAAACGCAAAACGTAGATTAGGGCAAAATATATAAAAAAAAAAAAGCAAAGCGTCAATAAAAGCAAGCACTGTTACTGCTACTGTTACTAAAGCGTATCGGATATGATGGTAAGCGTCGCTTGAGCTCAGGCGCATGCGCATAGACTAAATATCAAATAAAAATAAAAATATTACTACTAGACCTCCGCAAGAAAAATGGTAGTTATACCAAAGCCCTAATTTCCATAAGCGTATACAATCTAAATATAAAGTAGCTAATAAGCCCCTGTAACCTCGTTACTTATATCATATATGATATATATAAAAAAAAACAAATGCGCAAAAACTACCTCTCGAATCTACAAATAATGGTAAGGCCAAAAATAACTAATAAAAAAAAATATACATATACAACTAAGCAATTTAAATGGCTAGTAAGCATGTACTATAAAAGTACTGTAAGCAACCATGCAACTACTAACGTTAATGCAAAATATAAATCGCAATTAGCTAATAAAAAAAAAGGACAATGCATGAGAGTAAGCAAAAACTTGCGTGTGTGTGCCCTCCTGGTCTTGATTAACCTCTGCAGTCTGCAACGGGTAGTAGCGCAGTTATCAGCAGGTACCAAAGTTCTATCTAAAGTAGTAGTGGACCTCCAATAATACCAACAGCAAAATAGGGTGTCCAAAAAAAAATACCCAGTAGACGAGACCAACAACAGAAGCGGCACCACAAGTCCAAAAGAAATTCAATCCCCAATAAAGTGCCGGACATAAAAACCCTAAGAGAAATAAAAATAGATTTACAATATACCCTTAAGTTAGTTACTATAATCGGTAACATGAGTATCTACCGTTGGTATAATTCATTATTATGAGTAATATTTAAATAATCGAAAACAGAAGAATAAAATAGAGGTAATTATTTAAGTTAATCACTGCCAAAATCAGTACTTTTCAGGAAAGTATGGGTGAATATAGACACTAAAACACTTAATTTATAAAAGAAAACGGTTACTGATTTTAATTCTAAGTAAATGCCATAGTCACACAATGACGTCACGATGACATCACAAATTATCTTAATTGAACATACTACAAGCTAATAATTTTTTACAAGATAATCTTAGAGGGGTTAATTACACCTAAAGCTACTACTATCTATCATTTGTTAACAGAAAATTGACTATTTGTTTATTTCCTTGAAACAATTTTCAACCTGCACAATCGTGCAACGTCGCAAATTTCCAACCACGCGAAAATGTTAATTTTGTACTTAAAACGAAATACTGGACTTATAATATACAATATAAAGATTAAACTAAAATAAGAATAAATGGTACTTACCCATTAAAAGGGGTTGCTTCGCGTTATTATTTAATAACTGACTGTCACCGGTTGCCGTCGGTGATCGCGAATCTGATCCTTATGACACCTATCAATAAGAAAATATTTCTTAAAACACTTAATATTTTTGTTCCCGAATTATCAACAATTCCACAAGAACATAGAGAGATTTGAAGGAAAATAAATAACAAAATCCTACCTCAAATTGGGCTTCAAGTTAACCTTCGAATATTCACAGCGGTGTGGTCACTATATCCTTCATACGAAGTAGGAACTTCGAGATTTCACAAAAATACCATAATCACTTCACCAGCAATCTCGAAATTCTAATTTTCTGGCCGTCAAAAATAAATCCTAATAAAAGATGCTTTAGAAAACAATAGATTTTTAACGAGCCTCAACTACACATTTGCCATTATCGCTATTCGGAAAAAAAAGTGCGATTTCAAAGTAGAATAAACAGTCAGGAGGATGTCTAACGAAACACTACTAGACTCTTGATTGGTTAGTGTACTGACCAATCACAGAAATGTATTTAGTAACGAAACTGAAAACATAACATTCCAGACAAAAGGACGAGTGGAAAAATACGGTATACAACGTCTTACGTATATATCATCACCCTGAGATATAATCGGGTAAGTAGGAAAAACAATTACAGAGTGTGTATAACTAGGAACGCATGAACTGAACTGATCTAGGCCGTGACAGGCGGCAACTTCACTGCCTCTGTTAGACGTCGATTGTCAGTGGTACTGTCAAATAGAAAAATCCAAGAATCGAAACTTATCAAAAGTAAACAACACATTTATATACAATTAAAGAATATTAATAACCAGGAATCTATTATACACAAGGTAGGTACACTATTAACATTAAGAATGGTTTAAGGTAGATGTAATAATCTCACCAATGACTCTGACAATACAGTATTTATTAATTACTATTTATTTGATGATTTAAATATTTTATTTTCAGCTATCAATTGGAACCATCAAAGTTTAAATAACAAATAGGTTTACTGAGAATATTTCCAATACTATACCACGCGTTGAGTAGACCTATCATATACCAAGTCATATCAAACTGATAGAAATGTACAATAAACTGATGACCAAATGGAATAGTTCATTTTGTCTACAGAGATAACTATATACGAGACGCTCAAAAAGGTAATAAACTAACTAATTATATACTAGATTATCTACTAAACCAAGTGTTCTTATTTTAGGGTGGCCAATGTATCCGAGGGTACTAATATGCCGTATACCAGTGGTGTAACAATTACTGTGCTATTGTAAATATTAAAAATAAACATTACATATAAACATGACTCTAGTGTATTCATTGAAACATAAACTATATACGTAGTGATTTTCTGAAACGTAACACGGGGATTATTGGTTAAAAAGTTTTGCACACTGGCTTTCAGATCATTTGCTTTCCTCGGAAATCCCTTTCGTGCCATTTCTATTATCCACCTAACAATGTAAATTAAAATCAAAAGTGATAAAATGATAACTATTGCCTAATTACGACTCTTACTTCACCAATGTTCTCTCTTCATCTTCAGTTAGAATGGGAGAAGGGCCACAAGTGCTCTTGTGTTCTGGATGTTTAATTCTAAATTCGATGGTTGATTTAGGTATTCCATATTTCCGCTCAGCAGATCTGTAGGATTCTCTTTTACTCAAAACATCCTGAACAGCTTTATCTATTTTTTTTCTGTCATATTCTTTTAGTTTAGGCATTTTTAATACCTATAAATGAGAAACACAGTTATAGGACACCACGAGTTCAATTATTGGACACGTGTCCAATAACTATTCACAATAACCTAAAAATGAAATAGAAAATATGGTATACTAAATGCATTACGACAAAATCAATCGAATACAATTTGTTATTTATAGTTACTGGACACCCGTCCAATAATAGATTTGCTTCATATTTTTTATTTCAGTTATTGGACACCTGATTTTTAGGTTATAAAACTAAAATCGAGTTATATTAGATGTTAACGTTTTATTCTTCATAGAATTATGTCCCTATACCAATAAAAAAATCTCAAAATAAGCCAAAAGGAAAAATACTACAAGATTTTAAAAAATATTCCAATCCGTAACAAAAGATTAAGCAATACGTACCCGATTACCACGTGCACTTTTAACACTACCACAGAGCCAACATCTCAGTAGGAATGGCACGTGACTAACTGATTTGACACAGCTTGGAGCGCTTGGGGCATCTGTCGGTCGGAGGCTGTATTTCAAAAACTAGAAATCTTGTTTTTTTAATTTACAATGAAAATGTCCAATAACTATACGTCGTCCGATAACTATGTCGTTTACCCTACACCTATATATCAATTATTTAAATTAATAAATTGATGTTACTTCAGCGAGGTATAGATTTAACTACCAGTACTTAAATATTTTACAGAACATCTACCTACTGAAATGTAATAAATAATAAATATTTAAGTTTCTATGAGATATAGAAAAGGTTACTAAAATAGATTACACTAGAGTAGATTGTATGTTAAAATACACTCTAAGGATTGATTCTTAATTTATGAATACTTAATAATAGTATGAATTCAATAATTAACCATATAGCAATTTGTAATACCAAATAACAAATAATAATTGAAACCAGAGATTAATAACCGTTATATAAATACATAATTTAGGACAAAATGAGACTACAGCTACAGCTTATCTGTTTGGTTGAAGACGTCCTCGTAGGGTACTTCAAAATGGCGTCTCGGTTGATTGGGACAGCCGGTATACTACAACAGCGGTCGACAGGAAGCACGGAACTACAGGAGGTTTAGCCTAACTTCTAATTACTTATTGGTAAAATCGGTAAAAGTACTGCACAGTGCAATAAAGATGCACAATGTACTAAGTTGCAGTAAAAGCCCTATAACCAAGATATATAAAATTACTATACAAAATAGCTAACGAAAACATGAAATAAAATAACTTACGTAGATGGAGGATGGCTTGATTGTGACCTAAGCTACAGATAATAGCTTGGACGGTTTAACAGATTATCACGTCGATCAGGTAGGCAGATACTTCAAATCCAGCAATACAGCCGAAATTGTGCGCCGTCAGAACGTTTCCCAATAATTCGGGCACAATTATAATGCAAAATTTCTACTAATATATCCCACAGGAACACTTCAAGGTGTTAAAATTTATAGAAACTTTTAGGTACATCTGCTTTCCTATTTCAAAGCGGCGTGATGACTGAACTTTTGCCTGCCTTTTTGCTCGCGAGCCTGACAAAAACGCGCGCTACAAGAATGCTAAAAAAAACTACAGTGATAATTGTGAAAATAAGATCGGAATTATACGAACTAATATTTAAACTTGAAGAGTAATTAGTAATAACTAACGTATAATTTTACCAGTAATAACTTAATTTATTAAATGAAAATATAGATACCAATCAGAAGGTATTCAAATAAACTCTCCCAAATAACTAACTTATGACTAAATTTAAACGTTACACTATTTTTCTCTATAAATATGTAATAATAACTTGAATTACTCACTTAATAGACACATTATGTACCGGGTTTTCCAAAGAAATGACTGTAACAGGCTGGTTTGCCTAAAAGTGCTGTGTTTTCGTGAACTTCCAAGTACCACCATAATTCATTATAATTTACTGGCTTTAATTAGTTACGCCCAATTGGCGCTTTGTGTCGTCAACATTGTTCGGTGTCCAGGGATGCACGGAATTAGGCATCCATAAAATGCATTACTAAATCTGTTAAGCCCGAACAATTATCAATACTATTTATGACCCAAAATGACATCTTTGCTACAGAACCAGAGATGGTTTTACAAAATCTATCTATTTGAGCCAGATGTTACTTTCTAAAGATATTTACTTTACTTGACGTTTACCCTGTGTGCTTTTGTTACATGACTCACCTCCTATATCTTTTTTATTTGTGGTACTAAAAAAAAGTTTTATAATTTTTTACAAGCTTTCCAGATATGTAGTTGAACAGCCAAAATGAGTACAGCTTAAAGAAATACTTGGTCCAATTTTTTAAATGGAATACACTATATATTTTTTGATTATTGCATTCTACGGGTTTTTCTGGTTTCAAAAATATATTATGTGCTATAATCGGTGCAACGGTTGTCATTTTATGGAGCTTTTTTATAACACGTTTTGGAAGCAATTACTCCCATTTGAGGCCTTGTTTCTATCCAAGGCTAATTTGATAAATGAACAATGTCTAAGGCAGCTGCAGCTTCTGTGTTATAAAAGAAGCTCCATAAAATGACAACTGTTGCATCGATTATAGCACATATATATATATTTTTGAAATCAGAAAAACCCATAGAATGCAATAATCAAAAAATATACAGGGTATTCCATTTAAAAAAATTGAACCTAGGTTCATATTTCTTTAAGCTGCACTTATTTTGGCTGTTCAACTACATATGTGGAAAGCTCGTAAAAAATTATAAAACTTTTGTATACAACTTTTTTTATTAGCACCACAAATAAAAAAAATATAGTGGGTGAGTCATTTCGTTGGAAAACCCGGTACACATACATACATAGGACAGGGTGACGTTCAATGCAGACTTGTTATAAAAAATAAATGAGAACATGTACTCAGATGTGTGTATGTAATATTCGTGTATTTTTAACATATTCTTTATATAAAATGGTTTGTTATTTCTTGAAGCCGTAGCCCAGACATGCTTTATGAATAAAATAAGATTTCATAACGTATTTAATAATAAAAACATATTTTCCTGGGCTCCTACTCTTAGGAAAGTTATTCGTGCGAAAAGCGTCCCAAAAAAACAGCTGAATTTCATCCTGGCAGAATTATTGCCTCACAAAAAAACAACGTAGATACATCGTATAATATACGAACCCTTGTTTTTATTAGAGGAACGTGGTTAAGTGTTATATTTAAATATATTATACTTAAGGAGAAAAACTTAAGTATAAAAAACATGTTTTTATTGCATAAGCAAAGAATAAGGTGAATTGCTTCCAACTCAAACCTATGCCTTGAAATATAATAATTATAATGCGATAATAGTGTCACATCGCTTTCTACAATTATTAAAATTCTTTATAAAAATAGTGGACTAGTAAAGAAGGTACCTAACCTTATCTAACAAATAGGCGTTTTTCAGTTCGTGTTGGAACCGACTACTCTGCTTTCCGAGAGGTGTACCCCAAGGATTAGTTTTGGGTCCTATTCTATTCCTATTATATACTGCAGATCTCGATCCACTCATTACCATTTCCCACACTTTTTATGCAGACGATACCGAATTATACAGTAACCCGTTAGTACAGCACAATCTGATTCAGAACAATCTTAAAGATATTGAAAATTGGTGTAATACATGGCTGATACCGTTAAATCCTTCGAAATGTACGGTCCTTCATATCGGTAACAATAACCCCTTCCACTCTTATGTGCTCAATGACATCCATATCAAGTCCGTTAATGAACAGGTAGACTTAGGAGTAACGATAACCTCAAACCTATCCTGTTCCACTCACATTACTAATGTCGCAAAAAAAGCCAACCAGAGGTCCTACTTATTGTTTAAAACCTTTCAAAACCCTAAACCTAGATTATTCTCTCTTTCATTCAAAACATATATCCGGCCAATTCTAGAATATGCTAACATAATATGGACACCGCACTTAATAAAAGATATAAAACTCTTGGAAAACGTTCAACGAAAGTCTACTAGGCAGGTCCAGTGTCTGAGGAATCAATCGTATCAAGATCGGCTTCAAGCTCTAAACCTCCCACTACTATCAGAACGAAGAAATATAGGTGACATGATTTTTACATATAGGTTGCTACGTGATCACTTTACGCAAGACATCAGAGAGCTATTGGCATTAAACACATACGACCGACTCCGTGGCCACTCACTTAAACTCAAAAAAGAAAATTTCAGGACAACGATAAGGCAGAACTTCTGTTCCAACCGAATTTTTAACAACTGGAATCGGTTACCTAGTGAAGTGGTGACTTCAGTGAGTGTAAACTCGTTCAAAAATAAATATGACTTATTTAAAAATGGAGAAATGCTTTGATGTAAAGACATCTAGTTGGGTATCCTGTATTGTGTCTGCAAATTAACTTCATAGAACATTATATTCTTGTTTGTATCTTTTTCAGTTCATTGATAATAATTATTATGATATACAGTTATATTACTTAAGTTGTACTTTGTAATTTTTATTCAGTTACTTTTACTTATAGTAAATATGTACATATACTGTTACCTATAAGGATTAGCTGTACTGTAACAATTTACTGTGATCAAGGTAAGATCAAAGGAAGAATGGTCAAACGTGACTGGGCTGCGACAAGCCAGGCTCTTAATTGAAGGGCCTTGGTCGAACGCAACTCAATCAATACTTGCGCTAAGTCGTAACAGCATAATGATTGTCACAGGACTGTTGACAGGTCACGGACATCTTAACAAGCACCTTAACACTATCGGTCTTAGTGACACTAGAAGGTGCAGGTTTTGCGGACACGATGACGAGGACTCCATTCACATCCTCTGTCGCTGTGCCTGCCTCATGGTCAAGAGACACAAACACCTGGGCGCAGCATTTCTTCTGCCTCAGGACATTAGGGAGCTTCCCCTACAACGGGTGTTGGCCTATGCGCACAGCACGGGTCTCTTCCAATAACTCCCAACTAGCGGCAAGCACAATGGGTCGAAAGACCTGAGTGCTGCGGGTAACCGCGCCGCCTATCAACAACAACAACAACACAACAACAACAATTTACTGTTGCCATTCTTGTCAATCTATTGTTTATTTTTAGGAGCATAATAGGTTTCGACCTCTTCTCTTCTCTTTAGTTTAATAATAATAATAATAATAACCTTAATCTTAGATGCCATTATTCAGACAATGGTAACAATTAGTCTTTATAATCCAAACATTCACAAATTAAAAAGATTAATTTTGGTTGTGAACCCGACCTTCTCTTTGATCTTTTATAGATATTTACTGAAACCACAAGGCATAAATGGTTTTATAGAGAAGAAGGAAACACTTAAACTTGTTAAAAGTAATCATGGTATGCACAGAACGCTACCTTTTTATTAATTTTATTCCTTAATGTATATTCCTTTCTTGTATTGTAGAGCTTTGTTTAACACAAGGTATTACTTTTACAATATATGTTTGAACTACTGTTACAAACTTTCAATTTTTACGTATTTATTAGGAAACACTCTATCTGACTAATAATAATTGGTATTAGGTCATTTCGACGCCATACGATTACAGAGATTGCAAAACAGTTGTATAAGATTAATTTGTGGAATTAGAAAGAATGACTCTGTATCACCAGGTTTGAAAGAGGTTGAAGGGCTGAATGTTAAGAAAAGAACTTTGCCTGCTCTTTTTACCATAATGTTTTATTAAACAGGTCACCTCCTTACTTGTACAATAAAATTACTTATAGAACTCATGTTCATAACATAAACATTGACAAAGGACTACCATCACTATTCCGAAACATACCACTTCTAAATAATTTCGCTCTCGATTTTCCTATCGTATAACCTACATTTACAATGCAATTCCCAGTACTCTCAAAGAGTTACCCAGTACTAAGTTTAAAAAGCACATCAAAGCGCTAATTAATTAATGAAAATTACTAAAAATATAATATATTAGAATGGAATCTGTTATTAAATATGTTAGAATATTCGAAATCAAACTTTTCGTTATAACTCAAACAATAAATGTGATAGCAAATTTTCGTTTTGACGAATAAATTTGTTTCGAATAAAGACATCAAGAATGCATTATCCATTTTTTGGCATCCCTTATAGTTGTAAAGTTACTCGATAGAAAAATACAAATTTGCCCACCCTCTACAATAGAAAATGTGTTTCATATCCATTGCTTCACGTTGCTAAAGGTCTCTTGATAATAAGCATTCATTCTAATCAATAATTAATATTCCATTAACAAAAAGATTTTCATGAGCAGAGAGAAAAATATATTCTCTACAAATCTTGGGACGAACGCAATTTGAAAGGAAATCAATCTGCTAATAAAAACATAAACACAGGAATTGAAATTCCAATCGTAACTGGAATGAACTGTAGGATTATCTCTTAGCTCCCTGTGGATGTTATTAATTTTAATATCGTAATATTTTACCGACATAAACCGTCGAAGGAAGCCAATAATATCGTAAATTAGTAATTTTACGAGACAATAAATCCAGCGTCATCAGAGGTGAAAGTATGAGGGAGGGTGACGGTAACAGTTGTAATAGATTTCAGGAACGTCAAATTTATGATATTGAATTGAATAGGCTCCTGAGGTTCCGGGTGAATAAAGATGTAAACAACATTAAAACTGCTTTAGTCAATTTCATCTCCAAACTTTAACCCATAAGAGCAATGCATTGGGGAAAGTTTTTGACCAACGAATCGACATTCTCTAACACTCTAACGCATTATGCTTATGGAACACTCTTTAAGATATATCTCTTTCACCATTAGAGCTAGATCCATCGAACCCTACACCAATGCATTCGTCAAAGGATGTTTTATCTGTAGAAATACTTAGGATGTTGCAACAAAATGTCTTTGTATATCTGCCTTCACTAACTTTACACAGTAGTGTGCTAGTTAATACCACGTTTTAGAAATTACTTCTTAATTGACATTCGATCATAATGGAATCGTAATCTAAATGTTTCTAATGTGCATTTATTTCTATAGCCTGATGCCTACTCCTGATAGACATGTTACACTGGTTCTTCGTGGTACCATATGACTATCTGATTGTTCTTTTAGATATCTCTCACCAAATTCTAATTATTTTTAGATGTCACCATGTTCCACTACCGTGTACGTTGCTGAAATATTTTAGAAGCCATAGCTGTGACAGTTACTTGTCTCATCTCTGTCCGTCATCTACCCATTATGCACTTCGTCCTTAGTATAAATCACAGATAGATATAATACTGTTTGTTATTAAAGTACTGCTGTAATGTCTAGTATGCCCCTTGCCATTAAAATGTAATATAATTTACGGGTATCATGTGACCCAGTCTGAAGGTGCTTTAAATATTACTTTAAATAGGTATTGCAAATTTTAAATAATGGAAATGATACATCTTTCATAAATAATACACTTACCTAAATATTTACTAACTGAATTGAGCATTGAACATGAAGATGGAATCATCAAATTTTAACTCATATAAATTAGGCATATCAAAATATGTCGGCGTGGTGTAATTCCAAGTATTTCACCGTTCGCTTTTGAGTAAGACTTCGTTTTTTTTTTTCATTCAAATAGTCATCATTGCAAAAAGCCTTTACAGATGACTCCTTAAATAGCAGGGTGCTAAATAGGGACTATAAGTCGCATGATCAATTTGATTGAATCCACAATCAGCAACTACAGCTTTAAAATGTATTGATGCATTATCGTGAAACAACAAGACACATTCCGTCAGTCTTCAGGGTCTTCTCTCATTGATAGAATATCTAAACATTAAGCTTGCATAATATTCTGGCGAAACTGTTCTATTTTTATTAAGATACATCATCTACAAAATCCCCAGAGAGCCCCAGAAAATGGTTACCATTATTTTGCCTATCGATTACCTTAAACTCCTTGTGAGGACAGGAGCTGGTAACATACTACTGCATCTGCTGTTGTTTCGATTTACGTTCATACTGATAAACCCACTTTTCTTCTGTGTGATAAGCTGGTTGATAATCTGGTTCGTCTCTACAAAGCACCAAGAATTGTTTACACGTTTCTATTTGAAGTTATGGAATAGCGAAATCAATCGCATAATCCATATTACGCTAACCTTAGTCATTTCAAAGTGATCATGTAGAATTTTGAAAATCATGGTTTCTGAAACTCCCTAGTAAAGCCGCTAATCACTGTCGGTTCTTTAATCTCGCATCCTCCAATACCAAAAATCATCTGAAGTATAATCATACCGACAGATCGACCTATGTGGATCATCATCCATCAACATCTTTAAACAATTTCGACCACCTGTAAATAGTTTTCTTAGAACAATCTTTCCCGTATATAGCCAACAGTTCTTCAACAATAATTGTTTGACCTATTCCTTGTTTTTTTTTGTATGAAATTTTGTAACAGATGTTCATTTTGATATAATACAATGCGCTACAACAGAAACTCACAGGTAATAAATTTAATAATATTTCGATTGTCTTTTAAATTGATACACAAGTTATTAAGACATATATAATCCAAAAAATACCTATGGAAAATTGGATCCAAATTTAAAGTTGTCCAGTAGCGGAATATAAAAAAGTTCTATCAGTACCTACATAATCCAATATGTTCAGTTTCAGTTCCAGTAATCAGTGTTCAGAGATCGGTTTTATTGTAATTTTTCTTTTCACAGAGCCTTGAATTAGATTTTTTACGTGACTGAATGTCTTAATTTCGAAGTAATGACTTTTTCAGACAATTTCATCAAATAACATAATCTGAGAAGTTCGCAGTAGGACAGAAGTATCCACGAATATCAAAAGAGGACTCCAGTTCTATAAACTGTTTTAATTGCCTTTGTAGAAGGCTTTATCTCCTTAATTTTCTTCAATTCACTTCATATTTTAATGTGTGGTCATATAAAAACAGATTTTCAAACTCTTTGTTGTTCTTAACAACATACCCAACTAGCAATTTCGTATTTTGTAGAAACTCAAACTTTTGTAGAAAATTTTATAACTTTATTCGCAGAAATTCTAAAATGTTTTACAGCAACTATAAATGGAAAATTGGCACCATCTAATAAAGTTATTTAATCGCCGTCGGTATTTTGTAAAGCTTGTTTTTAATCATTACAAAACTATTATATAAATATTTCCTCAGGCTTAAAAAACTTACAAAACAACTATACAACGATTTGATAAGAGCCGTTGCGTGATTGTTAAGAAGCCATTATAAATAAAATTCTGCATGGAATCAATAAAACAAAATAGTTTCGTAAATATATCATAACATTTTCAAGAAATGTTTCTGTCACAAAGTCATGGCACGGAGCACATGTTAGTTGTTGATGATAAAACCAAGTAGCCGACCGCCATCTCAGTGATTAAGCAAAGTAGGTATATAACTTATTCTATTTACCAACTTAACATGTCTGCTCCTCTGCGAAGGCAATTTTTAATGGCAAACGAATTTTACTATAACTTATGTAGCATGTTTTTTTATAAATTTTAAATGGACCTCAAATTTGGTGATGTCTTCTAATCATTTTGGTTATTTTGTAAAATCTCAAGTTTAAATTTAGGTTTTCTGACATTGGAATTTACTTTAATTTGTATTCAATATGTTAACCTTTTTTACTACACTGTTTTTAATTGCTATAAATGTTACTAAATCAATGGTTATTAAAATATCTATGTTTCAGTTTCCATCTTCAGAATTGTCATTGGAAAATTGCTTCCTGTTATAAAACATTTTTGTGTTATTAGCATGCATTTTAAAATAGTTAAGCTATTTAGGTGATTTCTATAAAATACCTACTTACAGAATAATACATTTTAGACATGAAGATCTTGGGACAAGGTTGTATTGTATTTGCAAGTACCTAAAAAAAATTTTATCCACAAAATGGGCAAGGTAAAGTTGAATGAGAATTGTAAGTTTCCAAACTTACAATCTTGTTATTCTAATGGTAATTTAATGGTAATCTTACAATTATCAAATTTATTTTAGGTATTTACCTAAAACTTTGTACCAGGTTTTCAATTGAAGTGTGGTAAATTATAGAGAACAGCTGCAGTTGCTGCCAAACTTATAAAATTATAGTTCTAAAAACGGATAACCACGCCAAGGCAGTAATATCATGTCTAAACGCACATACACTTCACTATAGTGTAGGTGCGTTTAGACATGAGCCAAACGCAAACTTTCAAAAACAATTATGAACAAATTAAGTTTGTTAAAAAACGAACAAGCATTTTTACAGTTAGATAAACTATTTTGTTTTATAACGGCTTTGTAACAATTTTTATAATCTCAGCAAATTGTAAGGCCCCATAATAATAATACTGCAGAGTAAAAAAATACAATTTACTCTCAAAGCTAAATCTGTCTCAAACAATTCTCTAACATAATTATTTTGTAAGCTAATAGGAAACAGTTACAAAATAATCTTAACATGTTTTTACAACAGTTATAAAACAGTTTGATTTTATAAACTTGTATGTTTTATATCTTAGTCACAGAAACGTTTATAAAATATTTTTTTAATTAATTTATAAATAATTTTATAAATTTCTTACAAAAACGGTTTAACCATAAATGAAAAATCAATAAAACATAATAATTGTATACCATTTACATTATAAAACAAATTTGCTGGCTGGGTAGTGATAAAAAAAAATTACTTTTAAATGGATCGTCTTAAACAGTAGAAACTGTAAAATGTAGAAAAATCAACTATAGCAGTACAAATAAAGACATTAATGCGGAGCCTAAATCTTTCCCATCCTGTAGGTACGAAAATGCTTGGTGAGCCTTTCTATCAAGCTTATATATCAGGCAAATTTATACTAATGCTTCTGAAATTTGATAGGCCATAATATGAGATGGTGGATTTCCTTGATAGTGGATATCAGAATTAATTATCCCCAAAGTTTCCAACATTATTCATCATAAGGATTATTGCCTATAACACTGTCTTTCTTCAGTTTGTCTTCTCTTGCTAAAACAGAAACCTTATAGAATGAATATTATTTTTACCATTATAAAATCTGTCTTAAAGTACATTTAAATTTTTCTTCGATAACCTAGCTCTATGAGATAATTTGAATCTTATAACTTATCATCACCTATTAATGTAATGATGAATATATTAAAAATTCAATGTACAATGTTAGTTTTTTTTTTTTTGGAAATGTGGATGTGATTGGACTGAATTCTGTGACACAGGTTCATGGTGTACCTCTCTTTACTACCTTCTTTTTTTAGATATAATTTTCAAATTTGACATGGTGGAAGTACCTATTAAAGGTAACTTTTTGACATTACCTTTTCACCACTGAAAATATGGTATTTGCTTATGTTTATTTTATTTATTTTATTTTATTTTACACAACTCAACAGGACAGTAGTCCCAATTACAGAGTAGGAAGTATACAATTATAACATAAACAATACAAATGTTAATTAAATACAGATTTTAAATCCTTGACTTTACCACAAAAAGTGCATACAAATTATAATACTAATAAACCGTAATAAATACAAATTATGTTGTATCGTAGTATTCAGAAAACATAAAATAAGGTAGATTCCAAGAATATAATAATGCAAGATATATTATATACAAGGTATAATAGTATACTTATTAGAGGTCACTTTTTGACATAAAAATAACCATTTTAAATGTAAATGTAAATGTCGTTTACGACATAAAATGTTTTATTGATTTTTTGTCAGCAACAAATCATCGTGTTATTGCGATCGTAATTTAGTCAACAAATTGACAAAATTACGTTTAGTGTAAAAATCACACGTATAGCTGTAGTAATTTACAAATGTAAAGAATATTTGTAAATTACTGCAAAATATAATTTCGACAGGTATTGTGTAATAAAGACGTTCATAAAACTAATTTAATGTAGTACTATCTACTTAAAATATAAATATTATCTAAAAAATGATTGTACTGTATAGAGGTGTAAGAATAATTCCAAAATATATTGCATCTGTCATATAGAAATTCATTGTCGTATCTTATCAACGATAAAAATTAGTTTTATCTAATAAATTATATGAAAAGCAATATATTCTCATTGACATTATTATTTTCTAATTTTAGCTATTAATTTTATTTTCAGGTACGTCATGTTCTATATTGGAGGCATTAAACCGTGAGTAAAGATATATTTTTGGCTCACTTGATATAAAAACGTATTAAATTTAATGTAATTTATATAATGGTGAGCCTTATAGTAAAGCCGTAAAATTGTTTTTTACGGATCATATTTTACGTGCATTATAACCGAACAGAAGTAATAAACCTATTTGAGCTGTGGTAATAAAAACAATTAAATCGTATCTCAAAATTCTATAAGGGACGCCATGTAAAATATTTATTAAATTAATAACTTTTTAATGATAGCATTTATCCAATCTTGGGCCATAAAATTTGTTTGCATAATATTTAAAATCAAAAATAGATTTAATTTAATAATTGTCTAACATTTGTAGTAACTTTAAATTTAAAAATAGTAAAAATCTACTTTTTTAATTATTCTTAAAGGAAATATGCCTTTTGTTTTTGATGCAAACTGCCCATAATGATATATTTTTGAAGTCAGCTCGAACAGGTCTTTCGAATGGTGGTAAAGTATTTCTACGTTAAAAATCCAAGATGGCGTCATATCTGTCAAAAATGACATCTGGGGAAATTTTTGAAGACATATTTGGAATCATCTGGAAATTTCAGTTTTTGATTTTTTAAAATAGAAAAGTTGTACAATTATTGGGCCGAGCGAGCCTTTTAAAAAATGTCCCTGTACATACTATAAATATGTCGTTAATAATATTTTGTTTCCACTGCCATCTCGAAAATGTATTAAAATTATTTGTTGATTTCTCATTTTCAAAATTTCAGTTGATATATAATTAGAAATAAAAAAGTTGACTATCGCATCGCAAAATCTGGAGTACTTATAGAAAATCTAACTGAATTTTTAGAATCGTCGTTATCAATAATATGTAAGTTTCAAATCTGAATTTTCCGTCATTTTTATAGTGGAGTGGAGAGCATATTTAGCATTCTGTAAATCGTCAGTTTCCATTTTTTCCGCGATAACACACGAACGGGTGTATATATGTCAGAAAATATACCACCATTTGATTCAGCATGATATTGTGCCACTTTCTTTCTAATTTGCTACCCTGTATCCGAGATCACAATGGTGGACAAAATTAAATGTATTACCGTGTAGTACACAGTAGTATTTCTATACAGGAAACCTACAGTTTATATTGGTATAATAGGTATTGGCAGCTTTGATAGTTTAATAGTAGTCTAATAATTTTTAGTCTCAATTATAAATAGATACATTGGAAACTGTGCAAAATCTCTTAATAGAAGTTAATTTTCTCTATCGCATTCCATAGATTTAAAATATATTCGATGTAAACGCTAGTCTTGACGTAACGTACGTCTTCAAACGTAATTGATTAATATTAAAATAATTGGAAACATATTTTATTCTTCCGTTTATTTAGAATGAACTTATTTTGGTGTTAACAATTTAATATTCCTTAAGCTTATTATAACGTGAGAAACTAAATTACTTAGAAATAAAAGACTAACTTTCCTTTCAGGCCTACATAAAACTTTTCCTTTGTTTTCCTACCTTACTTAAACACGATAAGTTACCGAATTAAGTAGAAACGCAGGTTCAACGCGCTAGAAATGTGTTTCTCTTATATCCGTAGCTTCTTAGCTTTGACGCTAGGGCGCCATCTGTCTCAGATAAAGTAATTACAAAGATTGGTCTTATACAAATATCTGTTCGTTGAGCCAAATAATTACGTTATCTAGAAATCTTGCTTCTGCCCACGATGGGAAAAACTTGCGAGGATTATCACCCCACAATTAATCACTTTGACGTTCAGATCCACTAAAGACCATTATTATAATCAATTAGTTCAAACAGCTGCATGCAATTAAAGCAAAAATTATTTAATATTTTTCAATTATAGTCCCAAGCGTTCGAGCACTGAATCTTGAAGCGTCGGAAAGAGAATCATCTTCTTGCCTGTTACAAAAGCAGTTTATGCAAAACGGATATTTTCAGGATTGCTTATTGGAGCAATTTGAAATACAAACAGGAAAAAGAATACCTGTGAAACGGTACACCACACAAGAAAAAACGCTAGAATACATTATTTGTCTTAAAATGGATGCAGAAATTGCAAATACAATTAAATATACATTGTGTAAATACTACTTTAAAATTGACCTATATAATTTGTCAAAGGAGACTTTATATTATGGTGAATGGCTACCATGAATTACCAAATTTTAATAAACAATTTTGAAAATAAAGATGTATACATTTCTTTTGAAAACTTCTCCCAATAGTCAAAACAGTCTCTCCGTGGAAGTATTTTATTAAAAAAACTGTGTGATGTACGCTCATCATTTTAAAGTTATGTGGTGTCAAAGAGTGCGTCTTTATTTTTATTAAACTCCGTACAAATAAATGTTTATTCAGACCTGATGTTGATCTGGAACAGATATAGACAGAAATACTATGCAGGTGCAGTTAAAATACTCAAACATCAACTGAAGATTATTGAAATAGATTCTGGATTCTGATGAAATCTATGTATCCAGAAAAAGAGAATACCATCTATTAAAACTTTTAATAAACCCTGCGCATGAAAGGTCTTGTATGTCATCTTTCTATGTAGTTTGTTTTGTTGCCTAGTAAATAGACAAGGCGTTAAGCAATTTAAAATACGGAAGGGAGGTCATGGGAAGGAAAAATGTATCTCACTGCTAATTTGGATTATTTTGATCACTTAAAGAAGCTTCTCTTTCTATTTCAGGTAACTTAGGAAATACCACATGTATTTACTACGCTTAGAGGATAACTAAATTGTCAATTATGTCTTTCATTTACTTTTAATCACGTTAAAGCTATATTTTTAACTAGAATTAATTTGTGATATCAACCTTGGAAAATTTCGAAACAACTATGTGCAATATTTATTTGAAGGAGATGCCCAAAACAACTACTCCACGGACTATGTGCTCCTACTGGCATTGTATTACTCCGGCATCTTCATGGTAATCGCCACTTCCTTTATCGAGACCAACCACCAGACACTGACCGGTTTCGCACCTATTCTATGCTCATCAAAGTGCCATAGGTAATGCACTCAAAATTACGTGCAATGTTCAGCTTGTTTTCAGTAAAATTTAAATGTTTCAGCGTCATGTGTGCTATTTTAAATATCGTGGTCTTCTGAATATGCTCGAGTCATAGCGAACCATACAATGGGAAAGTTTTTATAGAGTCGCAATTTACAATTCTAAATCCGTGATTCTCCAATCACGCTTCGATGATGTGTACTGTTTGAACGATAAGAGATGACGTCTACTTCAGTTGTTCAGATGAAGATAATTATGTTGACATTACAATGGTGGAGAATTTTTATTTCCCATTGAAACATGCCCCTCTATATAGAAATAAATATTGAGAGCTACCACTAGTACCAGTTATTTGATTTATCAAAATGTGTTTGATCCTGGGTTTGGGGAATATTTTTATGCTATTTGCAAAATAAAAACGAGAACACTTTAAGTGTTAGAATAATTACAATCATAACATCCCATACAGGGGTTTTTCAAACTTATAGTTAGCCTCGATGTCGCACTTGCGATATTGAAAAGTTCCCAATAATGTTTGATGAATTAGAACTCTGCCACAGAGAGACGTAATTCCTAAAAAAATATGAAAGATATATATTTTTTAATAGATTTTCAGCAGGTTTAAGGTATCCTCGTTAATAATCCTTAGCGAAAGAGCTAAACTCATAGGGTATAAGGTATAGAAAAATATTTCCAGCATTAAAGAAAAGTCAAAACAATTGTTGCACACTCATTAAATCTTTTGGAATATATCCATATTAGTTTTGTAATGCATGAATATTAACTGATAAGTATAAGTTTTATGTACACGTACTCTGTGAACACTTACGTAAATATATGCACATATATCATTTTTTGTGATCATATTCTATATTTGCCAGGTTGTCTAGCCATTAGGGTAATCAACAATATTATGATATAAGAATTATTAATTATTTTAACCCGGCAACTGTGTGGTGGGGTGAAAAATACCCGAATGTATCTTCAACAGTGTTACAAATAGGCACTTCCACTCCCACACCCTCCCCACCCTTGCTAGCTTCCTGTCTCATAATACTGCACGCATTCCTTGACAAATTTCAGTATTCTATTAGGTGTTCGTGAAGTAGTGTCGCTTTCATCGATTCTTTGGGTGATTTTAACCCCACCACATTGTACAAGTTCTAAACTTATTTCATCGTTGGGTGATTTTTACCCCACCACACTAATAGGTTTCTTCATAAAGTAAGTACAAGTTTTTCAAATGTTTTTACCATTTTCCTGACAAATTTGTATTTTAGTTGTGTCAATATGAGCTCTTGGGAAGAAGAACAAAGTAGATTATTGAAGCTGTGGGATGAAGTATCTAGCGATTCTGATTTGGAAGCAGGAAGTGAATCTGAAGATGATATAGTTCAGCAATCAGATCATAATTCTGCATCTGAAGAAGATGCAGAAGATTTGGATACAATCAACGCGGCGAATAAAGTAGCTCCTGAATATTTCAATGAACCAGGAACATCTACATCTCCTGAACCATCATTGGAGTCATCAGATGAAGCATTGCGAGATCTCGACTCCTCAAAAAGAACGGGAAAATCGAAGTTCTTTGTAGGAAGAGATGGAAAAACCAAGTGGGCAAAGGAGTGTCCAAAAAAATCCGTCAGAACTCGACAAGAAAATTTAATCAGTCTTTTACCTGGTGTACGGAATAATGCCAAGCATTGTAAATTGCCTATTGTATGTTGGGAGCTATTCATAGATGATTTGATGGTAGCTGATATTGTAAAATATACTAATATAAAACTAAATGTAGTAGCTGAAAAGTATAACAATCAACATAAGTATATCGTCAAGCCAACAGATGTAGATGAAATCAAAGCAGTATTTGGACTGTTGTACCTAGCCGGAGTTTATAAAGCCAATAGACTAAATCTAGAGGATCTATGGGCCACAGACGGAACGGGAGTAGAGGTTTTCAGACTAACGATGTCATTGCAACGATTTGTTTTACTTTTACAATGCCTCAGGTTTGACAATATCGAGACCAGAGAACAAAGAAAGCAAATAGATAAACTTGCCGCTATACGTGGTATATTCGACCGATTTGTGTCGAACTGCCAACAGTACTATATTCCCAGCCAGTATGTAACAATCGATGAAAAATTGGAATCGTTCAGGGGACGATGTCAGTTCAGGCAATACATGCCAAATAAGCCTGCAAAATACGGCATTAAAATATTTGCATTAGTCGATGCCAAGACTTTCTATGTGCTGAATTTAGAAGTGTATGTTGGATCCCAACCTGAAGGCCCTTTTCAAGTAAGCAACAAGCCATTTGATTTAGTTGTCAGGCTTGTTCAACCAATAAGTCGAACAAACCGAAATGTTACGTTTGACAACTGGTTTACCAGCATACCTCTTATGAAGTATTTGCTAACTGAACACAGGTTAACCTCAGTTGGAACAATTCGCAAGAATAAAAAAGAGATACCAGCTGCTTTCTTGGTGTCTAAAAATAGGGAAAATAGCGAGCCGATTTTTGGGTTCCAGAAAGATGTGTCCTTGGTTTCACTCGTTCCAAAGAAAAACAAAATTGTCTTAGTGGCTTCAACACTCCACCATGATGATGCATTCGACGTAGATACAAGAAAACCTGAAATCATACATTTTTATAACCAGACAAAATGTGGTGTCGACGTGGTTGATGAAATGTCTGCATTGTATAAAGTTTCACGTAATAGCAAGAGGTGGCCACTTACAATTTTTTTTTTATTGAATAATGCCGGTATAAATAGTTATGTTGTGTACACTCATAACAATCCGACGGAAAAACTTAAGCGGCGATATTTTCTGAAGCAACTTGGTTTAGCGCTCATAAAACCGCATTCAGTGAAACGAAGTGATAACCTTCATGTATTGACTGACATAAGAAGTAAGTTGAAAAGAAACTTGGAAAATGGAGAAAATGCTGAGGAACCTCCCAAAAATTTACAGAAGAAGACTTCTAGATGCGGTGTTTGCCAACGTGGAAAAGACAGAAAGTGCCAAAAGAAATGTACCAAATGTCAGACATTTTTATTTAGAACACTGCATTATTCTTTGCGCAAAATGCGCTGATTTGTCCTAAAAAATTTTTGGGTTTTTTTTGCTCTGTGTTGCATTGTTTTTGTGTTACCAACTTCCTTATAGTTTTAAATTGTCTAAATAAAGTATAATTATACATTACTTGGCGTGTATTATTCATATTGTACAATTGTTTTGAGGGACGACAAAAATTTTAAGCTATTTAGATGTATTTCACGTAAGATCAAAATATGTGTGTAACAAAACAAAATGCATTTGAATGACGTTTATATGGAGAAAAGACTCTAAATAACTAATTTATTAGGAATTTATCTTTAAAAAATCATTTTTTTTTTAATTGATTAAAAAGACTGTGGTGGTGACTTTCACCCCACCACACAGAAAATGTTACAAAACTCCACCACACAGTCGCCGGGTTAATACCTTCCTTGTGCAAATATGTAACATAAAGTTTATGTGAACGTATTTATGTCAATTAATTTTCAGGATACTGGGCGAAACGTGAAATAATTATAATTTTGTCATTCCTCAAACCATTTTCAATATATTATTTATGTTTAAGGACATAATTTTAGCTTTTTACTGTAAATTTACTGCAAAAGTAGATTTTTCGGAGTTTAAACAAAGAGCAAAGATGCTGGCTAAATAGTGAATCAGTGGATTTCGAATAGGTCTAGTTGTGGCCACAGTGTTTAGAGAAACCGACCCACATGAACAAAGAAGAAGCGCATTGAGCAAATTCGAAAATTGTTTAACGAATACTGCATGCTGCAGTAACAAAATTACTGCCTAGAACAATCATGAGCTGTACTCATAAAATAAATACAATGAGTTCCTATATCCTTTTCATTCCAGTTCCATTTCCTAAATAGATTCTCAATTTACGTTATGAGGTAGTTGAAATCCACATTCTAGGTATATAATTTATCAAATTTGTTCGCTTGCACGAATGAAAGAGCTTGGCTAACGTTATGCATTCTTTCCTTTAACCACCTGGGCCAAGTAGTAGGAAGTATTTTCAATTTCTTTGAAGTGGATCTTCAAAAGTTTATTGGCAGTCGTCTACTTTTGAATGAAATAATATATGTAGCGCATCCATGTCTGTGGAGTTACGTTGACACATACAAACCTTTCGTTCGCTTATTATAAGCTTTTATAGACTTTAGAAAGAAATAACGTTTTGGTGGAAACAGAAACTTTGTCTGTTATGTGACAGATACTTTGTTGTCCGTATTTACATCTTTCTTCGTGTGGGTGTTTAAAAATAAACGATGATATTTATCTATTTTGGTAAAGAAATGTTTTATTTTGCTGTGCATTGACAGTGAATAACATTTAGCAGTGATAGTATACAGGGTGTTAGTTAAACATGCGGCAAAAATTCAAGAGGTTATTCCTTGGACTATTCTAAGGATACTATATCCTTTGGTGATTTTTGAAAAAGCGCTTTGTTGCGAAGATATAGGGCGAAAATAATTTTCAAGAAATCCAATTTTGGTATTTTTCACATTATTAATGTAGGTGAAATAAAAGTATGGCGTACTACACTGGACGTATCAAGTAAAAGACATGTAAGAAAAAGGAGTTGTTTTGTCTTACCAACATCCCGTGATACTTCGGAGTTATTATTTTGTATGTTTTTGTATGTTGTGTTTTTGTAGTTTGTATGTGTCGCATTTGTTAAGAATGATTGACATTTGGCTAGTTGACGTGTAAACGGTTGTTAGTGAAGTCCTCTATCATGGCTCGCTATACGAATGCCGAGATGGCTGACATGCATTTTATTTATGGACTTGCTGATGGCAATGCATTAGAAGCTAGGCGACTGTACATTGCACGATATTACCTCAATCACCTCATCACCTCATTTTAGTGTAATCGCTCGATAGTTTTTAAGAGCAACATACGATGATCGCTGTATTCGTCGAAGTGGACCTCACATATGGCCTGCTCGATCCCCGGACTTAAACCCCCTGAATTATTTCCTATGGGGCCATCTAAAGTCATTAGTTTATACTAGGCCAGTGGAAGATGTGGACAATTTAGGAGATCGGATAATTGCTGGGTGTAACTCAATAAGAAACGACCCTGGTGTTTTTGAAAGAGTTCGGGAGTCTATGAGCAGAAGATTGGATGGTTGCATCCTAGCTGGAGGTAGCCATTTTGAACAATTCTTGTAGGTTCAGAAATGTTACATGTAATTTTTAGTAATAAATTGTTATTTGTTGAAAACTTTTTTCGCCCTATATCTTCGCAACAAAGCGCTTTCTCAAAAATCATCAAAGGATAAAATATTCTTAGAATAGTCCATGGAATAACTTCTTGAATTTCTGCCGCATGTTTACCTGTATAATAAGGGAATAAGTCAATCCAGGTATGTTCTTTAGATCCAAAAACCAAAAAATCAACATCCATTTAATGTTCAATAACGGGAAAGACTTAAGAAAATCTGCATAAGTTGACGGCGTAAAGTATCATAACATACGTGACTATTTGCTTTACTACGTCAACTCAGCTGATGACAAATAGTAATCGTATTTATTCTTCTAGTGCTATGTTAGATAAAGTTTTATTTCAGTTAAATTGTTCACTGCATGCTGTTCTCATATCTTGTCAGAATAAAGCCGACGATTAGATGTTTTAAAAATAATATTAAATGATTATTTAGACTTTAGATTTAAGATATGTCTTTCCGTAGATCAGTCGCTAATTTGCATTTCATGTCAGTTGAATTTACAAAAAAGTAATACTGTAATACTTACTTTTGGCTTCTTCTAGTCCTTTGAAAATGTATCACCGCTGTTCGTTCGTTCATTCATTCGTCTAAAAAATGTTGCATAGATTTATTTATATAAATCAATATATTAATTAGTTAGGCAATAATATTGTACTATGTGCTATGAATCGGATCGGTGGCTGGGAGTTTAGCATGTAGATCGCTTAATCCAGACCCTGCAGTTTTCCTGAGAAGAAAATTATCCCTGTCAGGACACCAGTCTTATTCATTTGGTACACCCTGTGTAATGATTAAATAACATTCTCGGCTCATAACCCCAGTCTTGATCCTTACTTAGAGGATGAGGATAAAAGAAACTCGTTTCAATTATCCTTCCGTGTCCTACTTAAAATTCCGTTTAATTGATTACAACTCAGAATCTGCTTTTACAAGTTTGTTTGTGGCCTCCTTTGAACACACACTTTCAATGAAATTGTTTTTAAAAAGTTCCTTAATTAAAATCAAAGTTATTGACTACCAAATACTTTAAAATATTATCGTGGCACGTCATTGTTATTAGTATTACCAACCAAAAATCTGTAGTAAGAAGAGAACGAGGCTAGAAACGATGTAGTCACAGACTGTAATGACGATAGTTCCGTTTATATCAGTAACATTACCGACTTTCAAAGGTTTTAAGACTTTCTTCTTAGTCACTTATGAGTTTCATTAGTAAGTACTTTTTTATTAATTCACTCATTTCCCTGATGTATCGGTTGTTTTTGAAAACATATTGAGGTGTCTTGCAACAAATAATGATCTTACAAATTCGTTTTAGATAAATCGGACAAATAATTGTTCATAATTTATTTAGATAATAGAGGAGTTTCATATCAACAAGAATTAATAAGTCGTATACAGGGCGCCCTATTTCTTGACCCGTTGCATGGGTAACTTTTTTATTAGTAGAGATACAAAAACGCTTAAATGAGCAAATTAGTGCAGTTTCGTATTAGTAATTCTACGGTAAGGCGAAAAATTATATACGGGGGAAGGTTGAAAAGTTATTGACAAAAAACGAAAAATCCAACTTTTCTATTATCCCTCGTAGCTCGTTCATTTGAAGAGTTAGAGAAAAATGCTTCACATGTTTTTTGCAGTATTTTTCATTTAAAATGACATGCACTTGCTACTTTTTATATATCTCTTAAAATGGTTGAGAATCACAGTAAAATATATTTTTTTTAAATGTAATGGATAGGTGGCTGTGACATTAACCGAAAGTCCCCTTTTTTCTCTTTCAGATGATATAACATAGTCCATATTTTATCCTTACAAAAGTAATAATAATCGTTGTTTTTAAAGAAAGTTTATTGTCACATCAAGAATGCTATGGAAATAAAACAAAAAATAAGATTCCTGATATTTTTAAAAACGTCTAGTTGGCATTTAATTATTGACAGATCATAAGTGACATTTTTAGTTTTTGTTAAGTAGTTTATTGTTTATTATTAATTCTGCATACAAAATAATAGTGTTGCAAATATGTACACCAACGAAGAGAAAAATGATATGCTATTTTGTTATTATAACCAAAATCGAGATGCACAAGCTGCAGCGAATCTTTATTTTGAAACTTACATGGAACGAAGACAACCCCATCATAGAATATTTAGACAGCTGGAAAATAATATACGATTATACGGTTCTTTTTCAAAGCCTAAGGATGAAAGAAACTTCAATGAAGACACTGAAATAAATGTTTTGGCTTATGTAAATTTTAAACCTGATTCTTCAACTGCAGAAATTGCACATCACTGCAACACTTCCAAGGAAACTGTAAGAGCTATTTTAAAAGGTAACAATTTAAAGCCTTATCATTATTCCATATGCAATACTTTATTTCCAGCTGATAATCAAAGAAGGATGACATTTTGTCGATGGTGCATTTCAAAATGCGAAGGGGATCTAGACTTCTGGAAAAAGATTTTATTCAGTGATGAAAGTAGATTTACCAACAATGGTATTTTTAACCGCCATAATAACATAATGTGGTGCCGAGAAAATCCACATCTTGTTTCTGAAAGAAGAAATCAACGTCAATTTGGGATAAATGTGTGGTGTGGAATTTTTTGTGGCAAAATTATTGGCTCATATTTTTACGAAGATAATTTGAATGCGAATAATTACCTTCATTTTCTAAGGAATACTCTAACAGAGGAATATTTAAATGAATTACCACTTCATATTTTTAGAGTTCTTAAATACTTCCAACACGATGGAGCACCTGCGCATAATTCCCGCGAGGTAAAACAATATTTACATGAACAGTTTGATAATGTTATAGGAAATAGAATGGATATCGACTGGCCAGCGCGAACACCTGATTTGACCCCCTTACATTTCTTTCTTTGGGGGTTATTGAAAGATAAAATTTATGTGACAGCTCCTCTAGATATAGAGGATCTAAAAGTCAGGATTCAAGATGCAATTAGAAGCATACATGGACATACAATAAATAATGTTTTAAGAAGTATCCAGAAACGTTGCTTACTATGTATCCAACAGGATGGTGGTCATTTCGAACATTTACTTCAATATAATTAATTAATTAATAATTTCTGTTCTCAAAACATTCTTTTGTTCCATAATCCATAGCATTCTTGATGTGACAATAAACTTTCTTTAAAAACAACGATTATTATTACTTTTGTAAGGATAAAATATGGACTATGTTATATCATCTGAAAGAGAAAAAAGGGGACTTTCGGTTAATGTCACAGCCACCTATCCATTACGTTTAAAAAAAATATATTTTACTGTGATTCTCAACCATTTTAAGAGATATATAAAAAGTAGCAAGTGCATGTCATTTTACATGAAAAATACTGCAAAAAACATGTGAAGCATTTTTCTCTAACTCTTCAAATGAACGAGCTACGAGGGATAATAGAAAAGTTGGATTTTTCGTTTTTTGTCAAT
Source organism: Pogonocherus hispidulus (assembly GCA_963924545.1). Lineage (NCBI taxonomy): Eukaryota > Metazoa > Arthropoda > Insecta > Coleoptera > Cerambycidae > Pogonocherus > Pogonocherus hispidulus. Next base: position 85,122,766 of record OZ004693.1, read on the forward strand.
AACTTTTCAACCTTCCCCCGTATATAATTTTTCGCCTTACCGTAGAATTACTAATACGAAACTGCACTAATTTGCTCATTTAAGCGTTTTTGTATCTCTACTAATAAAAAAGTTACCCATGCAACGGGTCAAGAAATAGGGCGCCCTGTATACATATTTTATCTCAAACTGTAAAAGTTTGTAATGTGTGGACATAAATAATTTAAATAATAAATAATGGTTGTTTAAATTATAACGATGATTAACTATTCTGTTGAAAGGAAAAGCTTGTAAATTATTATCGCTAACGTTTTGTAATACTGATGTCTATTTAATTATCAAAAATACAAGTATAATAGTGCGACACATGTATAATGAGATAATTACCGCCAAAAAAATTACAAGAAACAATTTAGTCACGCCATCACCATGTCTGTTAATGCCGACCAATTTAAGGCACGACCTTCTTCGTTAACAAACAATGTCGAGTGCAAGTCATAATTTTTAGAAATTTTTGATCATGAGAAAACTGTTGGACTTGGTTGCACACGGTGTGGTTGTCATAAAAGTGTCATCTTCGTGTACAGGGTGATTCACTATATCTTGACCCCCCTGTTAACCTTTTTGTTTACAGAATTATAAAAAATGTGTTTATAATATAAAAGTTGCAAGATTTTTTATGAAGTTTTCGAAAATGGTAGTAGAAAAACAAAGTTCAAACAAAATGGCCGCCGATGTTAACTTTGTCAATTTAAATGGAACACCCTGTATATTTTTTCATATTTGGATAGAACGTTTTCTCACGATTACAGTAATATAGATATTGATGGGTTTATCTTTAATAAAAATGGAGATATGACCAACAAAATGCGCCATAAGAGCCATGTGTTGGAGAAAGACTGTACCTAGGAACGAGGCTAGTTCTCTTTCTAGCAAATTGCTCTTATGGTGCACTTTTTTGGTCATATCATCGTTTTTATTAAACATAGATCGATCAATATCTATATTACTGTATACGTGAGAAAACTTTCTATACAAATATGAAAAAATATACAGGGTGTTCCATTTCAGTTAACAAAGTTAACATCCGCGGCCAATTTGTTTAGACTTCATTTGTTTTTCTACTATCATTTTCTAAAACTTCATAAAACATCTTTGCAACTTTTATATTTCACATTTTTTTATAATTCTGTAAACACAAAAAGTGTAGAGGGTTAAAATATAGTGAATCACCCTGTACATTTTCAGTTATCTAATTTGCAAGCAGAAATCTGCAATAAATAAAAATGCTGTAACGTACTTTATCATTTTCAGTTATAGAGAAACAAACTTTTAGGCGATTTAACAAACATAAGTTTCAGGATTTTTTCTAGCGTTAAAATCAACAGTAAAACAAACCAGAAGACAATCGCAAAGTTATGAAAATATACAGAATATAATATAAAACTGTTCATTGTTTTACGATTGGATACGATTATCTCGCAAATATATTAATTTACAGTTAGAAATTTATCTATAATAATAAGGGGTACCTATATATCAAAAGATAGTGGAAATATATTTAATATAATATGTGTCAATAGTAGTGTGAAAATATTTGATGAATCGCATGTTAGTAGGCTTATTTTTACAATTAATATTATCTGTAATAAAATCTCTGAAAATATTACGCGACACTGTCAGGCATAGAAAAAATAAAATAAAGAGAGTAATTAATTGCTTGGCAAACAATTAGGAACTATATCGTCACAGCTACACTAGCGCCACTAATGGCTACAGAAAAGAACTAAGCATTTTAGCGGGTTATTTAATTTGATATATTTGTATTTACTTAAAAAGGACGTTCACGCGACAACTATTTGCTTCTTGCTTTGTACGTTCCCTAATTATTTTTGCTTTAATGTTTATGAATGTAATAAAAATGAAAACGCGAGAAACGCAAGAGCAAAAGGCTGTTACGAGAACTTTAAATTTCACAGTAAGGACTACATATTTTATCTCTAATTTATTTTCTGTACAAATGCATGTCTTCAATATTAAAATATTTTATATAAAAGCACCCATATCACAGAATAAAGGAAATTTAGTTCATAAGGTACGTTTCATTCACATTGATAAATCATGTAATTTTCCACAACTGCCTAGAAATTTTCTTTTCTACCACTTCAATCGTTATTTTGCATCCTAAGTTTGCAGAAATTAACAACATAGGAAAAAAGTCAGTGCCCAAACAATAGTAACAAGTAAGCGAAGTATACCATTTTAGGCTACAAGACAGGGTAATCTGTCATGTTTCTTGACTATAATTATATATAGCCTTTAACTCTTGCTTTTTCTCATTTTCTCATTTTTATTACATTATTTACCATTAAAGCAATAATTAGAGAACGTGCAAAGTAGGAAGCAAATAGTTGTCGCGTGAACTTCTCTTTTAAGTAAATACAAAATATCATATCAAATTTAAATAACCCGCGCAAATGCTTCCTCTCTAAAGTTCTTTCCTTTAGCCAAGAGTGGCGCTAAAGTAGCTGTGACGTTATATTTCCTAATTATTGTTTACCAAGCAATCAATCACTCGCTTTATTTTATTTTCTCTATGCTGTCAGGCCCTTTAGCGTCAGATAAACCGGGTGCCAACGGATCTATTAGACAAGCCATAACTTCTAGAGTATTGGATGTATCAAAATGAGATTTGGTATAGGTAAATGGTAGAGGAAGAACAAAGTTTTTGTATATTTTTCACGTTTAGGTTACTTCCGGTTTCACCGGAAATGGCTTCAATTTTGAATTTTTAAACGGAACACCCTGTATATTTTTACATATTTGAATTTCTGAGACAATTTTGGACTAGAAAATGACATTTTAAAAAGTTTTTTCGCCTACTTGATTTTTTTAGAGCCATTTTTAATATTGCATCTAGGTGGCCATGATTGAGCGCCAACTAATCTGAAGGCCTTAGATGATGTCAGAGGAATGTAATCGCAAAGTTTTAGTGATTAGTATGATAGATAGGAATGAGACAAGTTGGCAAAATTACTTTTTTATATCTAACTATTTCTTTTCAAATGGCAACACTTTTTAGACAAGCACTTTTCAAAAAGAGATTTTTTTTGCGAATCCAACGATACTCAATTCATTGTGATTGGATTAAAAATAAGCTCATAAAATACATTTACTTCAGTGAAGTTTTTAATAAAATCGTATACGAGTATTATACTTTAAAAGTTTTAATGTCATTTTCTAGTCCAAAATTGTCTCAGAAATTCAAATATGTAAAAATATACAGGGTGTTCTATTTAAAAATTCAAAATTGAAGCCATTTCCGGTGAAACCGGAAGAAACCTAAACATGAAAAATATGCAAAAACTTTCCTCTTCCTCTACCATTTACCTATACCAAATCTCATTTTGATCCATCCAATACTCTAGAAGTTATGGCTTGTCTAATAGATCCGTTGACACCCGGTATATCGTCACCAAAATTCAGTATGGTCAACATATTCTTTTCTTTTTTACGTTTTAAACAGTTATCTTCATAAACTATATATACATCATAAGAGAAAATTTGTATCGATATGGGAAATTCTTTCTACTGTATAATAAATTATAAAAAAGGATTTAGTATACCAAAGAGTTTATACCAAAATTTCAATTACATGGAGGGATGTCAAAATATGTTATTTAAAAAAGTTGTATAGAATGAGGGTCAGTAATTATTATAAATCAGTTTCGTAATTTTATCAAAGTAAAATTATAGTTTATAAACATCACGTCTTAGTGTTACTACCCCAGCGTTATAAGTTTACACCTAACCTAACTGTATTACCTAACGTGGCTTAAAATTTTAAGATGTTCTGGGCTCTTTTTGGAAAGAAAACCAGAAATGTATTCAACTACTTCATAAGATGCTACTGAAATATATCGTACACAATATATTGTCAGAATTAAATATACAGTATGTCTCAAAATAATGCAACAAAATTCATAAAATTAATTTTTTTATATAGGCAAATTTGTATGATTGCCCCTTTTCTGAAATATTTATTATATTTTTGAGTCATGTTGAGTTGACATTGTTTTTTAAATCCCTATATATTCCATATTATAGACAGATAGCCCTTCTAAAGACGAATTCAGCGAAAATTATATCTACTTTTCATTGTCATAGCCGTTAAAACATGATAAAATATTGTGTAAAAAGGAATTAAGTGGAAACAATAGTTTTTGTACTAGTACTACTTTTTATTTTATTACAGCAAATGTTCAAAGTATTTAATAAAGATTCGGTAATATTGTAGCTCCGTCAAACATGGTTTAAAAAATTACATACACTACTACGAAAGCGTAGAAAGGACATCGTGTGAAATAATTTTATAATTGGCAGTTTAAACTGTCAATTATAGATAATTGTCAGTTTAAACTGGCAATTATGTATAACTGCCACTTTAAACTGTCAATTATACATAATTGCCAGTTTAAACTGGCAATTATGTATAATTGACAGTTTAAACTGGCAATTATGTATAACTGCCACTTTAAACTGTCAATTATACATAATTGCCAGTTTGAACTGACAATTATCTATAATTGACAGATTAAACTTGCAATTATAAAAGGACATCGTGTGAAATAATTTTATAATTGGCAGTTTAAACTGTCAATTATAGATAATGGTCAGTTTGATCTTTAATTATGTATAATTGACAGTTTATAAATGTCAGTTTGATCTGGCAATTGTGTATAATTGCCAGTTTAAACTGTCAATTATAGATAATTGCCCGTTTAAACTGTCAATTATAGATAATTGCCAGTTTAAACTGTCAATTATCTATAATTGACAGTTGAAACTGGCAACTATAAAATTATTTCACATGATGTCGTTTCTACGCTTTCGTACAACACATGCTGGTGAATAAGAAGGAAATTTACAATGTTTCAATATGCAAAATTTTGCTTGAAGATGATTAAAACTGTTCAGTTCAATTTTAGTCATCTCCATCTCCAGATGATGCCAACTTGGTTGGCGAACCGCGCGTCGAGTGCAGTATAATGTTTTGGTGTTATGTGGAAAACTACATCAGTGATATCTTCACACCAAAGGTTCCAACCTACGAAGGCGTAGAATGGACAACGTGTGAAATAATTTTATAATTGCCAGTTTAAACTGACAATAATAGATAATTGTCAGTTTAAACTGTTAATTATTATAGATAATTATCAGTTTGATCTGGCAATTATGTATAATTGATAGTTTAAACTGTCAATTATGTATAATTAACAGTTTGTAATTGTCAGTTTCATCTGGTAATTATGTATAATTGCCAGTTTAAACTGTCAATTATAGATAAGTGTTAGTTTAAACTGGAAATTATATATAATTGCCAGTTTAGACTGTCGATTATACATAAATGCCAGTTTCAACTGACAATTATCTATAATTGACGGTTTAAACTGGCAATTATAAAATTATTTCACAGGATGTCCTTTCTATGCTTTCGTACCAACTCCATTCAAGATTACACATTTGTGTATAACAGGATTGAAAAAACTTTTTTGAATAAATGTTTTCGATATTCCTTTACAGACGGTGACATTTTTTAAATTCACTTAAATTTTAAAACTTTAAAACCCGAACGGTACTATTTAAGGATTTTTGGGATTTTTAATGAAACAAAAACAATCAATGTAGCTCATATTTATGAAAATATTAAAATAGAAAATATCCAATACGATGCCGGTTTCTGTATATATTCAAAATTGTTTACTGATTATATATGTACTGATTACTATATATTACTGATTAATATTTTATTATAATACTGGTTATACCTGATTGATTTTTCAATATTGTTTCTGTATTTTATTACAAATTATATAACTTGGTGTCTATGGTAGCATAGAGTACAGCACATAAATGAAATATATATATGCTTGGGCTTATTTACGTTTAATACTATCTGGCACGAGAAAGGTATAAACACTATATAACTGAGCTATTCTTTATAACGCCTAAGTAGCTATAACAGTAAATAAAATTACAAGTAGATTTATGCCTATGTTACCCTGAGCAAGTAATTGTTTTGGATTATAATGATTTGTGTTCCCACAGAATAACCGGTTTCTACTTTTAGATAAAGAACAGTATTTTATTATTAAAGTAAACATACTTTTATTATTTCTACCTGATGAAAAAAAGGCATACAAAGGAAAAACAGACAGAGATAAAAAGATATATTATTAATTAAATTATCGAATATGTATGAATCAATAGTTTTAATTTTTCTTGTCAATCTATGCACACCTAGGTTATAAAGGCAACAATAAAAATGAAAACATTGAATCTTAGTATTTAGATAATTTCGTATATTTCTTAGTTTGTGTTTTTGGCTGAATACCTATAAATAAACGTATAAAGAGCTTAATTAATATGAAAAAGATACCTACCTATAGAATACTACAGAGTTCATAGGGCTCAAAATAATCAGATAAAAGGTAACTAAGCAACTGGTAACAGATCATTCCACTTTTTATGGGAATCCATGGTAACTCAAAAATGTAAAGTAATGGACAAATTAATTGCACCTCGACCTTCTTTTCACAGTTTACAGTTCCTGAAAACCAGATTAGTTGTATTAAAAAATAAAGAACAATAAATTAAATATTTGAAGGAAGTGCCGAAAACAACTACTCCACTAACTATGTGTCCCGACTCACATTGCATTACATACATAAGCATAGGAGCCGTCACATCTTCCATCGAAATCAACCGTCAGACACTGACTGCTTTCGCGCTTATTCGTAGTGGAATCTATGAACGATGTTGCGACATGATTGCCTAAAGGGCATCGTGAATGTTAGTGGTGGTGAGAAACACACCCTAATACTCTATTTGGGTCTTTGCTAACTATCTGTCTGACAATTATTATTATCTAATTGACAGAGAGATAACGATCTGCTTTTTCGCAAGCGCCATTATAGCAGTGACCTCTACTATCTTTGAGGAAGACAATCCTCAAAGATTGTTAAAAAGTAGGTGGAGGCTGTGCAATGAATATGCCCGTAACTTTATTTTTTTTTTTAATTATCCCGAATTCCCATGATTCAATGGTCTGCCCTGTAATGTCCAAAAAAGCCCAATAATGAATTAAATAGTAAATAAATTGCAGGTTAACACTAACATATTATTCCAACATTTAGTTGGACTGTGTATGTACATTTATATCAAAATAAACATAAAAATACGAATATTTAAAAGGTAGCGTCTGGTGACATTAAATTAATAAAGACTTGGTCCTTCTCTGCTGCTTTTCCCTTGGGATGTTGTTGAGATCAGGTTAATATTCAGCAATATTTAGGGTTCAAGTATCTGAACCTCAGAGAATTCATTAGCCCTCTAATTGAGTTTGGTGAAGCATGATATTTGCCATCTCCCAAATACCGAATAAAATTAATATTTGTTACATTTCTTGTAACATGGATATATCCTACACGATGGATAATTCTCAAAAGTAAACACGGTTTATTCTTTGTCTTGTGTTTCATATTTGAATATAACATAAAAAAGAACAAATAATCGTTATAAGAAAATATGTTATTTACAACCGACCGTGAATTGTCAACTATGTGTGAGAACGTAGCATTTCTGCGACTGTATAGAGTGAAACCACCGGAATGTAAATAAATAGATACCTAAACTGTCGGTCGCTGTAGGAAAAAATAATTAATTGTTTTATTTTATTTGCTGTTTTTAAACTTTTCGTGAGAATTGACATTTAAAAAATATATGCTTTCAGTTTTACTTCTTATATGTACTGTATGAACAAATACCAAATTAAATCAAAAAAGGTATTCCGCTGGTTAAGTATATGCGATGACCGGCCCTGAATTAAAATTCAGAGTATAATGCAGTGTGCATCAAAGTACAAAAATAATTGTAATACAAGGAAATTGCTAGTGCTGAGTTTAAATTTAATTTACACTCATTTGAAAGGTTGCAATATGTTGAGTACTTGAATCATAAGTCAAAGTTGTATCAATCAACAAGTTGTGTCACTCAAGGATCTAATCTTGACCCTTTGCTATTTTTAATGGTTATCAGCGACATAGCTTCAAACACTAAATGCTGTAAATTGCTGTACGCAGATGATCTAAAACTGTCCAAATATGTAATAAAGACGATTGTATATATCTACAGAGCGATTTTTATAACATTTGAAAATTGTGCCGTGGTTAAAGTAAGTTAAAAGTAAATATTAGTAAATGTAACACCATGTCATACACTAGAATATCGCTTTATGACCATTTTGTAAACGTACAAATAGTCCTTTTAAAATGCTAGTATTTGTAATAAGAAACTCGAGATACTTTCCTAACACAAGTACTATTAAAATTTTATATTATGCTTCTACCATGCTTTCATAAATGTCCACAAACCACGTGACCAGTAACTATTTTACAAATAATAAAATTTATTTTCTTCACCTTGGCGTCCCAACGCAAGTTACTTTTAAAGGAAGTGCACTGCACTGAATCTAGGGAGTTTTTAGTTAATTATTAACAAGCGGTGCAATGTTGGTTGCCTATACTTGCGGTCACGTGGCCTGTGGAGATTTATTAAGGCTCTGTATTTATTAGAGGCAAGCTGAAATGTGTATGTATTGTTTGATTACCTTTCTATAATGTCTACATCATGTACTTAGAACTTATTCAACTCAAGTTTTGTTTCAAACTCTAAGTTAATGAAGTTAATTTCCTTTCTAGGATAATGTTTCATATTGTAGTTTGTAGTGTTTCGTATTGCCTACATTGAGTTATAGTGTTCCAAATTTCAACGAATATTTGTTTTTGACTTGAATTTATATGTGTATAGGAGTTACAATCACACCCAGGATTATATTAAAATTTTTAGCTGTAGTGACACTATATCTACGGATTTTCTAAAGAATATCTCTATGTTTCATATTCTCTTCTTCAAATCTTTTCTTGTAATATTATGATAATTACTTTTTGTTTCTTTCTTATAATGTTTTATTTTGTTCTCCTTTTTTTCCAGAATGTGCCTGTTCTCAATCATTATAAAAATGTTATTTATATTCGTAATATGGACGTAATGTCTACTGGATTAATAAATATATTTATTTATTTATGGATATTTATAAATTACCAGGAAACCTCAGGATTGTTCCTGGAGGATATCACTAACTGCAGACCAGTTTCGATCTTATTTTATATCAGGGGTGCCGTTCAGCTAAGGGTTTATTATATTCACAATAGGTTATGTATTTATTATAATCAACTAATTGCAGTGATAGAGATACAGTATTTTTTTATGTAATTAGCAAAGTTTTTACATTAGTTCGTTTAACATAATTAAATGATGTAGAGTAAAATTTGTAAACAAAAAACTGTTAATTATTGTACGTGAAACACTATATGACAACGTATTATAAATATATAAATATCTGATAGTTTTTGGTAACAGATTTATAGTGAGGCAAACTTTTGCCACAGGCAAGAAAGAAATACTTTTATTTGTGGCTAACAGTAATAGGTACTCAAAATAAAAACGTGATTGGATTGGCTCTAAATATTATTTTAATCGTAGCTAGAACATTGCTCCTCCGAGATGTGAGAATAAGGCAGGCTTTTATTTCATTATAACCAGGAATAAACAAAATTAATTAAACGTATTCCCGATATAATGCTCACCCTGTTGTTATACCGCAAGTTGTTATAAATTGCCCAATGATAAAAAGGCCAATATTTATGGAACCTCTCTCGAATATTGAATTCTAAAAAAGCCACAAAAGATTTATTGCCGTAAATATGAAAATCCAATTTGAAATCACTGATGTTTTAACAGATTTAAAAAATGATAACGTCTGTAACTTAATTGAGGTGCGTTTTGATGATTCATTGTAGTCTCTTTTGGGACTACACCACCTGTAAAATATCAAAAAACAGGAAACCAAAACCATACAAATTAAATATTCAAAGTGCATTATTTATTTATTCACATACGTTATTTACAATACTGCACTTTGAATATTTAAATTGTATCCTTCTGATTTCCTGTTTTTTGTTATTTTGGTGGTGTAATCCCAAAAGAGACTACAACGATTTAAATAATGGTATCATGGGATACCGTTGATCAGCTATATGGTTTCCCACAAATTGTAATTATTATAATGCTGAGTTTCGTATTTTTATGTTAAAATATTTATTCTTAAGGTGCCGATTAAAAATTTCGAGCCAAATATCTGATTTCAAAATTAAACATGAAAGTTGCCTAAAATATACACATAGTTAGGCAAATTTCATTTAAAATTTTAATATAGGGTTCCCCATAATAGACTACCTATTTTGATATTGAAATAAATTCTATATAAAGATAAGTCAGTACGTTTTTCTTTATACCGTTATCTTCTATGGGCTTTGGGATTTTAATCAACATGTTATTAATCAAGTAGGCGCCTGTCGCAAAACTAGGATACAATTGTTTTTCGTAAAACGTCATTTTTCTAATAAATTAGTAAATTAGTAAATATGCTAGAGACGTTTTTTATTCCTGAATTAGAATGAAGATGATTACTAAATAATGCGTTACTATTCCAGCAAGATGGAGCAACACCTCATACCGCTAGAAACTCTATGAGAGTTCTACGAGAAGTGTTTAATGGGCGACTCATTTCACGATTTGGGGATTGCAATTGGCCTGCGAGGTCCCCGGACTTAACTGCACCAGACTTTTTTCTGTGAGGCTATTTAAAGGCAAAGGTTTTTGCAACTCGTCCAATGGGTAGTCTATTATGGGGAAGCCTGTAGTATAATGGCAGTTTTACTTCTGAAAATCTTTCAACATGTACTATAACCTTGAATTGATGTACTGATCATAATTTAACGTTCAAATTCCCTTTCAAAAAGCAAAAAATTACATGATAAGAAGACATGTGTTCAACTTATTTTGATCGATTTTAATCCCCACCTTAACGACTACGCTGTTAAGTAGGTTATGGTGGATCTCTGAATAATATTTGTAAAATACTCCACGTCAGAAACTAGATAACGGGCAATTTACCTTTTTACCGTTAGAAACGTGCAATAAAGTATGATATATGTTATGTTGGCGACTTACAACAAAAGTGGCATAAATAGTCATACTCGAATCTGTGCTAAAAGCATTACATTTGGTCGAACTGAATAATATTCTTATAAAATGATAGATAGCAGTTTTTCATGAGGTAATTGTGGTGCACTAAAATATACCTATATGGTTCCATAGAAATACACCAATATTTAAGTCGTACAACAATTAATTACTATAATTTTTATCAGAAATCTACTGAAATAGATGCACATACAGAACCAATATAAAATTTTTACTACTGAAAAGCGAGTAAAATATTCAAAGAAAATGTGCGTATTATTACCGAATTTTCTTATAATTTTTTATGTAGGAATTTTAAAAAATGAGTAGGCCGAAAACCAGACCCTCAACTGCGACCATATGGTCTACTGGGGCCCATGGAGGTGCCGGAGTAATGGAACGCCAGTCGGGGCACATGGTTCGTGGAGTAATTTGCATCTTCTTTAAATAAACAAAATATTTACTATTATAAATTACATTTATCTCATAGTTTAGTTATGATGATTCTAATATAATTTATAGCAAATAACTATGAATAGTAAGGACATCATTAAGACTATCCTCCATCTGTAAACGCCTTATTTAAATAAGGACTAAGGCAAATCAAGGCAAAACAGCTATTCTCCTGGCTATCCTGGCTATTTGTCGCGCCGAGCGCTGAATTACAAACCAAAATTTGCCGTATTTTGGTCTAAACACAGTTAGAATCAATAATAGAGGTGGCGCCAATAGGGCTTGCGTACGCAAGGCTTACCTATTGTGCCAAATACTCAGGTCTTCTCATTCGTAGGTCTGATTACTTATATTGCACTGATGAGATCATAAAATGGTCGAAACCGGTCTGCAATTAGTGGCATCCTACGATTTGTGGTCTGAGTATTTCCTCGTAGTTTTCGTTGCAATCCGAATCCTTGTATTTTTGATTCTAACTGTGTTTAGACCAAAATACGGCAAATCTTGCTTTGTAATTCAGCGCTCGGCGCGGCATATAGCCAGGACAATAACTGTTTTGGCTTGATTTGTTTTAGTTCTTATTTAAATAAGGCGTTTGCAGATGGAGGATAGTCGTAATGATGTCCTTACTATTCGTAGTTATTTGCTATATACATGCCATCTGACAAGTAGTAGAACTACTTTATACAACCTGTTATTGTATTGGATTTACGCCATTACGATTGGTTTGGATTGTGATGCGAAAACTACCCAGAGGTGGCGCCAATAGGGCTTGCGTACGCAAGGCTTACTACCTATTGTGCCAAATACTCAGGTCTTCGCATTCGTAGGTACGCTCACTTATATTGCACTGATGAGATCATACAAAGGTCGAAACCGGTCTGCAATTAGGATCATCCTACGATGAGTGGTCTGAGTATTTCCTCGTAGTTTTCGTTGCAATCCGAATCCTTTTATTTTTTATTCTAACTGTGTTTAGACCAAAATACGGCAAATCTTGCTTTGTAACTCGGCACTCAGTGTGGCATATAGCCAGGAGAATAGCTGTTTTGACTTGATTTGTTTTAGTTCTTATTTGAAATTGAAATTGAAATTATTTATTTTAATAAAACATAGATACAAAATTTATAGAGACAAAATTTTACCACATAGACCAAGGTCCGTGCGTGGCATTCTTTACTATTTTATATTATAATTAGACAAAGATGTAGACTTCCTTATATTATCGTATTGTACCTAATGTAGGTATTTAACATATTTAATTTAACTAAATTAGATTATATGACAGATACAGACGAGTGCATTGAGAATCCAGGAGTTTGGTGTAAAGCGGCTTATAACATATTTAAAATTCTGTAGTAAACGTTATTCTGATATATCCATGTCTTTATAACTTTTTTAAATTTGTAGAAATTATTTATTATTCTAATTTGATTGGGTAGCACATTATACAATTTTGGTCCCAGATAATTTAGTGAGTGCTGCGTTAATTTAAGATGCTTGTGAGGTATTTGTATATCACGTATACTTACTGATCTAGTGGTTATAGTAGCATAATCTATTACATTAAAATTATGCTTATTTTTTTGCATGTATATCAGAATTTTTTGCACATATAATTGTTTTATTGAAAATACTTGAAATTGTTGGAAGACTAAATGTGTTGGATAATAGTATGGTTTTGATAAACATATTTTAATAAGTATTCTTTGTGCAATCTCTACCTTTTTTAATATAGTTTTGTATGCAGATCCCCATGCTATCAAACCATACTGTACTACACTTTGTGCAAGGGCATAGTAGAGCATTTTTGTTGTACTTATATGTATACAATTCCTTAATTGCCTAAAGATATAAAACAACTTTCGAATGTTATTAGTTAAGACGTTAATATGATGCTGCCAATTTAATGATGAATCTAATGTTAGACCTAAGTATTTAACGACTAATGTCCATTTGATTTGTTTCGAATTAATTTTTAAATTTTCCAGAGTATTAATATAATTATTATGTACGTTAAAAGGCATTGCATATGTTTTGTCAACGTTTAATGTTAAGGTATTGATGCTTAACCATTGTCCGATTTCAGCTAGACCCTCATTAGCTACTTCTATTACTCCTTCCCAAGCATCTCCATAAAAAAGAACGACAGTATCATCTGCATATGATGTAATTGCCGCATTGTTTATATTAATGTTTAGCAGATCGTTTAAATATATTATAAACAAAATTGGACCGATGACGGTCCCTTGTGGAATGCCGTACGTAATATTTTTTCCTGTGCTTATTTCAGTTTTTATTTTTGTGTACTGAATCCTACCTTGCAGATATGATGAAAATATATCATGTGCCCTTCCACGAATACCTATTCTATCTAATTTATATAACAGTCTTTGATGTGGTACGGTATCAAATGCCTTTTTTAAATCTAAGAACACACCTATTACTTTTTCCTTATGATCTATTTTATTATAAATGTTAGATAACACATTTGAAATTGCATCTTCTGTGGACATACCTTCCAGAAATCCAAATTGAGTTTTATTTAATATATTAAATTTTAACAAGTAACTACATACTCTGTTTTTAATTAATTTTTCTAAAATTTTCGCAAAGTTACATATTAATGAAATTGGTCTAAAATTACTGCACACTGTTTTTTCGCCACTTTTATATATAGGTGTAATTTGGGCTACTTTTAATTTATCGGGAAATATTCCAGTTTCAAAAACCAAATTAAAGATGTGACATAAAGGTTTACTTATGAAATCTGCTATAAGTTTTATATGTTCAGCATAAATTTTATCAAAGCCTGGTGATGAATTATTTTTTAAATTAGTTATCATTCTTTTTACTTCATTAATATCGGTTGGCGCCAAAAAACAAGTATGATTTACTAAAGGTATTTCTTTGTATTTTAATGAGTTATTATTTATTTGTCTAGCTAATTCTGGACCAACATTACTAAAGTACTCATTCATTTCATTTGCAATTTGCTTAGGGTCTGTTAATAGAACATTGTCTTTTTTTATATTAATTTTATTGTTCATTTTGTTATTTTTACCGATAGTTTGATTAATAGTTTTCCATATAGATTTAATGTTACCTTTTGCCTTTGCAATATTATCTCTTATATAATCGTTTTTCTGCGTTTTTATTAATTTATTTAGAATATTCCTATGTCTTATATATTGTATTCTTAATTCCATATTTTCCGGTTCCCTCTTAATTTTCTTAGACAACCTGTCCCTCGTCCTTATAGAGTTAACTAAAGCCATTGTTATCCATGGTTTAATTTTTTTTTGGGCTGAATTTATACTTATCTTAATTTTTTTGGTAGCCGTGAAGTAAGCATTTTGTAGATGATTCATAAATGCCAAATAGGCATTATTAGGATTAGTTTCGTTATATATATTTTCCCAATCAATGCTCTGAACCGCCTCTACAAACTTGTTTTCATTAAATTGTACTTTTTCATAAAATTTTTCTGATATCTCAGATATATTCTTATTATTTTTAAGGATTAAAAAAGTTGTGTAATGGTCCGTGATATTAGTAGAAATAACCCCAGAAAAAGATGTTTCCTCATATTTACTTTTAATAAAAATATGATCAATACATGTTTCTGAATTAGTACTTATTCGTGTTGCTTTATTTACTGCTGAAATATATCCTAAACTACACAAATTGTTTAAATAACATTCTCTAATAACATTAGTTTTATTAGCACCCAATATGTCAATATTTATATCACCGATTAGTATTTGATTTTGTTCGTTTTTACCAGTTAAAAGTATTTGCAGTTCATTAACAAATTGCATGGCTTCATATGAAGGAGATCTGTATACCGCCCAAATGTTGTAACATTTATCATTTTTTGTTATCTTTAGATTAGCACCACATGCTCCACTTAAATTTAATATATCTATCTTATAATTTAAATTTTTTCTTGTAAATATAACTATACCATCACATTTATTATGTTTTGGGTTTATTATCTCAGTTACGTAATTATTTAAATTGAATAAATGTACATCCATGATACTGCTATCAATCCAAGATTCAGTAAGTATAATTATGTCAAATAGACAATTTAAGTCATTATAAGAAACTAAAAATTCATCAAAATTCTTTTTCATGCTACGTATGTTCATGTGTAATATTGTAAAATCGCTCACCTCACTTACCCTCGTCTCAAGATCCCCCCTGCACTCCTCTGTATCTTCATAATTGATACAGTCAAATTTATTATAATCTTGTATAATATTCATTAAATTATCCATCTGTAAATTCATTAACCTAGTAACATAAAGTATATAATATAATAAACAATATAATATAACAAAATAAGATATAGAAAAACAAACAAAAAAAATTATAATTTAGCAATCAATCACCAACAAAATAACATTGTTTATATGGTGTGCTCGCCGGTAATTTTAATTCATTGTAAACCCTTTCGGGTTTTTAAATTGAGAATAAAACCTTGCTAATCGTATTTAAAACGTTCCAAAAAATGTATATTTATGTCATTTAACAAAAGAAGATAAAAAATCAAATATTTACTATGCTTAACCATTGAAGCTAACATAAATAAATAAAATTCAAAATTTATGTTTTGCATATTTTGATCTAATAATAATAATATCAATAATATCTTTTTTTATTCTAGTCTATACCCAAATGTGTTTTCATGTCATTATTATTCTTAACAAATATTTTTTTGTTATCCTTAAGTACCATCACAGTACCATTATGAGTCCAACATTGTTTTCGGAAAACATCGTTGCATTTCTTGAAAATTTCTAACCTGGATTTGGTCAGAAGTTCCGTGATTGTCAATGCTTTTCCTTTCAACATCTTTTTTTTGTAATATATTTCATCTCTCTTCCATTTGTGTACGAAATTGACAACAACTGGCCTGGGTGTTTTTCTGTTTGAATCTTTTTTACCCAGCCGATAGCAGTCGGCTACTTCAGTTTTTTCTAACTCTACGTTGATAAAGTCTTTTACGGTAATAATAACATTTTTCTGAATATCCTCTCTCCTTCCTACTTCCTCTTCTGGGATTCCATGCACCAATATACTTTTATTATAAGATTTTTGTACGATATTATCAATTTTATATTCCATATTCAGTAACTTAACTGTTATTTCGGCTTGTATATTCTTGACTGCAGTCATTATCTTCTCTTCAAATTGTTCAAATTTTGTTAATAAGTTTTCAGAATGCTGACTATTTTTATCTTCTGTACCTCTTACTAGTTGAAATTCTTCTTTAAATTTTGATAAACTTTCATAAAATTCGTTTTGTAATTTATCCACCCGTTGATTAACTTCTCTAATCTCGTTGGGTTCTTTTTTTGGTGGCATATTTATGTCCAATAAGAACTGTATTTATTAGGGATGGGTACTTAATATTATTACTTTTTCAATATATAATAATTATATTCACAATTTACTTCTTTAAAAATCAACCTTGCGACTAGCACACAGACACGTCTACACTCTCTGCGACATGAACTTAAACTTAAACTTAAACTATTTAAATAAGGCGTTTGCAGATGGAGGATAGTCTTAATGATGTCCTTACGATTCGTAGTTATTTGCTATATGCATGCCATCTGACAAGTAGTAGAACTATTTTCTACAACATTTTATTGTAATATAATTCATAATATTAAAAAGTTTTGTGAAGAATTCACCTGTAAAATAAAAATAACGGAACATAAACCATTATAAACTACAAGTTCAGCCGCATGCAATGACATTATACTTGATATTTTTGTTTTGAATGCTTCTGTTTTCCTCTCTGTTATTTTACAGTTGGCATATTCCTTACATATTCCTTACATATTGTGAATATGAGACTGGGATTTCGAAATCTAACTGAAGTTGCACAGATACGTAATATAAAAGTTTTCCTATCATATGGTTTGTTATTTCACCAAGTGATTATCGGGATTCTAAAAGTTGATTGAAGAGGGTTGAAGCGGTGAATATAAATAGTTACAAATATAAACTGAGGACAGAAAATAGTAGAATGTAAATCATTGCTGACTTCTTAGGATGCTATTAGGAACCAAGCGTATCTGATTCATTCCCTAGGTGTTAAGTGTCAAAGAAGGTTTTGTTTTTTATCACTTTGTTGCTGGGTCTTAAGACGCGCAAAAGAAATTCTTCACTGAGATATACTATTGGGTATATCTGTTCTTTCCTCTATTTGGAAATTTTAAATTCCCACTGCAGTCAAACAACTTTCCCCTTAAACAACTTAAAGTTTACTACTTTCCCTTTAAACAATTCAAAGTATGTATCTTCGAGTCCTGTTAATTCTACGGATTAAAGAACTTTATAGCAGATCTACTAATATGCAGTGAACGACGATTAATTAATTTTCGTTGTATGGTACAAGTGAAATATATAATTCTTGTAAACACATATTTTCTTTAATTTAAAAGTAATATAGTTATTTATTAAATTGTGACGTAATCTTAGGATTGCAGGTGCGAAGTGTCACTTTGACGCCTGAGTATCGGTTTCTCTTTTGATTTGCCTCGGGCGCCAGTTTCTGTTTACAATGCAGAAACACCACTAAACAAGCAGATACAGTGAAGATACGGTACGCCAGAAGGTTTTCAGGGAAAATTAAACTTTACACACAGCTATGAAAAATACACGAATAATCATTAAATACATTTATTCACACAATCCTACTATATTACAAAGTTACAGAAATATCTTTATCGAGTAAACATGTGTAAAATAACCCATCGGCTGGACAAGAATGTCGGCTCTACTTGGTGTTAATCTAGAGATTAAAATCGATTGATGTTTGACTCTCCCCCTAACTAATGAGAGTTTCCAGGTTTCCTCATTGTAACACTGAATGGTGGTTAGGGCTTACCAACGAAAGTCCTTTCTGGGGAGCAAATGCGGCTCGCGAAATAAGAATACACCGCCCCTCCCACTCACAAGTATCAGACTTTCGGACTAATTCTTGTGATTATAATGAGGTGTAGAGATATTATTAAGACCTTTGGAGAAGGTCTCAAAAAAGTTATATATGCGCTGCCAGTATTAAAAATCCCTGTTAACACAAAAAATGTATTTTTTATAAAGTTTATACTTTGCCTTTATATTTAACTAATTCTCCTTTTGCTTTCGATTTGTAATGTAACATAATGGTAAATAAATAAATATTTGGTTTGAATTCGTGTCTACTTAATTAATAGAACTTAATTCTCAATTATTGACATATCTGACATAATTCCAAATATTACGCTATACATTAAATCGATTCAATGTAATATGACATTAATAATTGGGATAACAATCAAAATGTTATAAATTTCTTTTTAACAAATTTAAAATCAGTTAAAAAACAAAGATTTCTTAAGAAAGAATCTCTGGTTGGAAATATCTACTACCAATCCTTTTCTGGAAAAAATAGTACCACGATCTTAATTAAAATTGGTATAACTATAAATTTAATTAAAGACGAATGATAAAACCCGGCAGTATTTTTTGTTCGTACTTATTTTCCTTAGATAGGTATTTCCAGTTCACCTGGCATCTTTCTTAATAGGCTCCTTTCGCATTTACGAAGTTTTTGCAAACCTATATCTATTGGATTTGAGAAACTTCAGATTTAAAAGTGGCAGCAGAGTGATGGCATTAGAAATATACAAGTTCACCCTAAATTGTGTAATATATTTAATAGGTTTAATACGAACGTAGGAAAAGAAATAAAAACAAATAGGAAAGGTCGTGTAGAAAGGGTTTTCCACAAAAAATTATAGGGTTTTAAAGTTATACAGTGCGCCGTCTAAAGTCCGCCCCCCTGCTAACTTTTGAACTAATTGAGTTAGAGACTCCGGACAAAATACAGGGTGAATCATGTAAAATGTATTATTTTTTTACTATAAATTCATTTTGCTAAAATGAAAGATGGCGCCACAGGCGCTGTCATTTTTTTTTTAAATGATAAGGTGGGACGTGTTGCATATCATTTAAAATGTCTCTCAATTCTCTGCATACTAGTCTTTGAAGAATTGAAATCGGTCAATCCGTTCCCAAGTTATAAACGTTTGTTGTAAGTAAGGTTATACATGAATATGAAACAGTCAAATTCAACAATTTAATAAAGAAAACAATATTTTAACTAAAGAATTTATTGAGCACCTAGCCATATAAAATGAGCACCTTGGATTTCCTGACAATAGAACCTATCAGAAATTTTCTGTCGCATGTTGTCAAATGTCTCTATACAAAAATCCAATCCAATGAACTCAAATCCGGAGAACGAGCAGGCCACTCAAGAGGTCCTCGACTTCCAATCTGCCTGTTAGAATAAAAGTTATCTAGAAAATTCCCTAAAATAATGTGGTGGCGCACCGTCCTGTTGATACGTTATGAAATCCAAGGACATTCTCCTGAACTATTCCTGCTATCGCAGGCTGAATGTTATTTTCTAAAAGTCAAGGTAGGTATGCATGTCCTGCAAAATTTGCACCACTGTCTAGGCCGGTCTGTTTATGAGATGATAGGCAAGTAAAAGATTCCTAGGTAGGAGTTTGCTCGTTTCCAGGCGTCGGTGATTGGTCTTAGGTATAGAAATAGGTCGACGCTAAATAACACAAATAAAAAACTTGCGACAGTAATGCTTAAGTGTTAGTAAAAATCTTAATTTTTCTCAAAACAGAATGCATTTTTCATAGTGAAAACAGCGAATAATTGTTGTTAAACAAAGAATATATGTTTTTGTTTGTCGTTCTCAAATGTTTCTATCAACAAAATTCTCAGAATATTATTAGCATATAGCTATAATTGACAAAAAAACTATATAAAGTGGATACTCGAAGCGGATGGTTCTTTATGAAACATCGTGAAAATAATTGTTTTGAAAAAACATTGATCTCATTTAGATGTTCCAAGAAATATATGGAAAACTCTCTATATACTAGTATTTCGGCTTGTTAGGCCTTTTCCAATAGAGTAAATGTCTATTTGTAGGCAGTAATGGCAGTAATGGCATTTACTTTATTGAAAAAGGCCTAACAAGCCGAAATACTAGTATATAGAGTGTTTTCTATATATTTCTTGGAACATCTAAATGAGATCAATGTTTTTTTCAAAACAATTATTAAAAAAACTATACTATGTTGTAGCCTAAATGATATTTTAATACAAAATTGTAGTTTTTTTGAAATAGAAACCTATTCAATTGCATTGCCAACGACATGATAAATTATGGCGTATTTATTTCACTAAATGTTAATAATATCTTTATTATCATATTTTTAGTGAGGTCTACCGTCTGGCAAATAGCTATATAATTTTATTAGATGTGCGTCAGTACTTACAAATAATCAAATCAAAACACTTTCACTTTTAAGAAACGCAAAATAAAAATTTAATGCATTTTGCATGCGGCTAATTGCGAGGACCCATATTAATTTATTTTAGTTTATGGTTTAGTGGTCTATTTATATTTATATTTATGGCATGTCAAAGCAGACATTTGTTGAATATAATATGCTATATGGTCTCTTTAGATGTTTTTAGAGAATGTTTAAAAATAGTCTGATATATTTAGCTTCAAGTTGGCTATTTTGTACAATAATTTGATTGTAACAAGATACACGACGAAAACACCTTAAGTTAGATAGTCGGCTTCTCGAAGTTTAGTAGGTTGGTCTGAAATAAATCATAATAGTGATATTTCAGAACATATTTGTGCATTCATTGTTGTTGACAAATAAGAATGTCTCATGGTAGGGCTGTATCTGACGAAATAAGGAAAGTTACAATTCACTTGCATTCAAAAGGCAATCTGCTGCGCAAATCGCTAACATTGTTAATTTATCATTTATCACGATATACAGTGCGAAATATTTTTAAACTCTACGAAAATACTAGATCCGTAGCTCAGAATCAGAGAAATGGAAGTCGGCCACATTATTCCGATACAAATTTTTAAGAGCTCTCGGAAGGATTACCATGTAAAATGATCGAGCTTATTATGGAAAATTGAGTTTCTCAGAGAAAAGAGAAACTTGCCACAGGGCTGCCCGAAAACTAGGGTTTAAAACTGACAAGGCTTACTGTTCCGTTTTTTTTTCTTTTCGTTGTCAATTTAACAATCTGTTAAATCAGGCAGAGAAAAGGCCTTTACTAAAATAGAGGCAGAAGAAAAATAAACTTTTGTGGGCAAAAGAGCACAAAGCTTGGTCTCAGCATCAATGGAACTCAATTATATGGAGTGATGAGGCTAAATCTGAAGTTTAAGTTGGTGATATTCGAAGCCGAGTCATAAAATCTAAAGGAGAAGTCTGTCACACTAATTGCCTTAAACAAAAAAATAATTTCCGGGATGCTGAAATGCATCCCCAAATCATCACTTCGTGTTGATTTGGGGATACATTTTAGCTAAAGGGGTCGGAAAATTACACTTTGTAGAGTGAAGACTCTACGATGATTCTATAAAATTACACTTTGTAGAGTCATCATGAATGCTGATAAATAGATTTTCGTCCTTCAAAATAATCTGAAACCACAAACTGAAGAACTGAGTTTGCAAAATATCTAATGTATCTTCCAACAAGATTGCTCAGCTTATCATACGGCTAATAAAATGAGATATTGGATGTTAGAAAACAATATCATCATGAATAACTTCCGATCGCAACCCGCAAGAACCATTCCGGATTTGCGTGTTCGTGTCTAAGAAATTTGGAACAGTTTCGCTCCAAATAAATGATTGCCAAGCATTGTTAACACTAACACTATGTTAAGACTAGAGGCTGTAATAAGTCGAAAAGTTGAACTAACGCAGTGGTAATTTTCTATTTAATTTTTGTTGATTTTCCATTTATTGACAATACCTATTAGGAATTTTTTAAATCATGTTTTCATTGTTAGTTAAAATATGGTTTAATATGCCAAAAGTGAATAAACGTTAATATATATACCAGGTTACCCAGCTCATCTAACTAATAGCAATTAACATGGGCTCTTATATTTCATTGAACTTTATATTCCCAAGGAGGAATTTTATATTTCCCTATGAAAAATATTGCTAACGGAATCGATAGTACTGATTGTCAAACACTTCTGATTATCAAAATACGAAAGCGAAATGTTTTTTTTTTTAATTAAAACAGCAAAAAAAATTCGTTTTAAGTTAATAGATGTAGTAGTTTACATTTAATTATTATTATTATTATTATTATTATTATTATTATTATTATTGTTATTATTATTATTATTATTATTATTATAGATGCAAGCAAGTAAAACGGGATACCGTGGTCACTGTTGGTTTATTTCCAAATTTTCCTTCATAAATTCCTAGATATAGTCGAGTCGATATCTATATCATTTTTCAATCCCTCTTTGTAGAAAATTAATTTTCTAGCTCTATTAAACAAACAGTAAGCAGTTCAAAAAATAAATCAATTGAAAAACAGCAGCTCGTGTTTGTCCCTTCGGACTCGTATGGTCTGAGAAGTGTCACTGAAGTTATATTCGTAGTGTAGGAAATTGATTTCAGAAAAAATAATATATGACTTCCAGTTCTATAAAGTTTCTTATTTATTAGTTCTTCGGGGAGAGATAGACTGGTTCTGCAAGAAAAAAAGAAACAATTTGTAAAATCTCACTTCTCTAATATATCGCCAGGACAGCATTGTTTCAGAAAAGTTTCGTAAAGTTATATCTGAAGTGTTGGCTGCTATAATTCTTATCTTACACGTGTGCAGATGCAAACGGCATCAGATGCCTCTTGAAGAAATGGTAGCTGTAATCGGCACAGTACTAGGACGAAACGTAGGATATTTGTCTATATATCGGCTGAAAGTCCTCTTTTGTTTTTTTATTGAAGAAATAGACTGATTTACTATCTCAATGCCACCATTTATTTAGTCTTAAGACCATTTATATTTAAATGCGTTTTGCTTGTGTTTTGTATAGTGCATAGTATGTATTTTTATACATAGGTACGTGTGTATGTGTGCATATGTTCTTCTTTGTTCTTGTTTAATTTTTTTGCGGTTGTAATTTTTATTAGTATTTCCTGTCAATTACTTATTATATGTCAATGTTAAAGATCTTTCTCTATCCACCTATTGGTATTTATTGTTAAATAGTAGTAAATAAATAAACACATGAATAAATAAATAAATAAAGAAATAAAGAAATAAAGAAATAAAGAAATAAAGAAATAAAGAAATAATGAAATAAAGAGATGAATAGATAAAGAGAAGTAAATAAATATAAATATATAAATAAAATGATGTATTATAAAAGTAATGCGATCAAATCTTTTGGGAACTCTTCTTCTAATCATGGTACAATATTCTGATTGTATTTTCCTCACTATTAGAGACGGATAGGGGGACTTAATAGCTTCGGTTATTAGGAGAAATAATTTTCGAAATTTTTCATATTTTCTCTAATACCTCAATAATAAAAGCAATTTAGCAACAGTTTAAACGAATTATGAATGGACATCAGAAACGCAACTTTTCTCTAATTTAACCGACTTGGTATGGTTTACAGATTTGGAGATCGCAATAATAACACACGCTATGTTATGTGTTATTTAATACCTACACACAAAACGATTGATCGCATTGTTTATTTTTATTCTAAGTATTATATTTCAGAATTTTACAACGAAAGTAATTTCCCGAATATTGTTTTTTTTTTTCAAGAACATGATATACTTTTCCTTACAAATCCAGTTTTGATTAGCCTTCAAATAAACGGTAGTCGACTTATTTCTTTGACAGAAGAGACGAAACCGGAAATCCTCTATCTGATGTAATTCCAACCTTAAATATGATTCCATTGATTTTTTTGTGTTACAATAAAAATGGAAAACTGACTATATAGACAGACCTATAAGGTACATTTTAGTATACTTACCTACGTTTGCAAAAATAAATGCGTGTGTTAGTGAATAATTATATCAAAGTCAGTGATGTACGATTCAAAATATGTATCGTATTCGTCAAAAGAAAGAATTTGGTAGATATCTTTATTAAAAAAGAAATTGTACACATTTCAGACTGAAATAAAATTTGCATAATATTAGGGAGACGTGTTTTAGATACATATTCTGACTATTATAGAACACGAAGCTGCTATTTGCTTTATTTTATTTTATTTTTATTTCTATTGTACACCATCCAAGAGTACTAACATCAGTTATAGGATGGGAAAAACATAAAAATAGTTACATTAACTGCGTAAAACTAACACAACATTAATACAATCTACATAAATATAAGATTGAATAAATTGGAAATATACATACAGTTCCTTTATAATGCAAACAGATCTTAAAAGTATATACATATTATGAAAATTCAACTTAACAAAAATTAAGAAAATATTATATTTTTCAAATGTTTATAGGTAGAATTGAAAATGTCAATTCTGTTCTACAATTAGTACACATAAAATGCAATGGAGAGTATTTTCATACATTAGTACGCGGCGGTAAAATGGGTTGCAAAAATGAGTGGCTACTAATGGTACCTATCTGAAAATTGATATGTTCAAGTATTTGACGAGAGTCAATTTTGTTGACTAAAAGTTTATTAAAAAAAATGGGTGACTGAGTTTTCTTTCGATTTTCAAAACTTGCAACGGGAAACCTATTCAGTAGATCACTTTGATATGTTCCAATAGTGGGATATTGACCATGTAACTTAAAAGCCAGGAACTTTAAGAATCGTCTCTGAATATTTTCAAGCATTTCAGCATATACAGGGTCCTGCACCAGAGCTCCCTTCTTTTGTAGCTCATGAACTGGTGCCTTTATAAATTTCGTTCAAATTTGACTGCAAACTATTCGTAGAGAGGCACGTTTTGAAAATATTTTCAAATATACAGGGTGCTCTAAAAACATGTACCATACTAAAGTTATGTTTTTTTAAATAGAACACACTATATATTTTTGCATTTTTGGATTCTGCATGCAAATTTGGTGTCAGTTTGTGTTATATTCCCTATAGCAAAACTTAGCCGTTTCGAAGATATTCGACATTTTATAGAAAAAATTACAGTTGTTAGAACTACTTCAAAGTTACATATCTTATGCAATTGAACAGCGTTTATTTTAATTTTTATGTCAGATAGTTTAGGCATTTGTCTTTCTGAAAATAGCTAACAGAAGTCTGTAATACATACAGAGTGTTTTATATTTACTGAGCAACACGTCAATTTTGAAACGTGCAAAACTATTTTTTTTCAAATAGCACACCCAGTATATTATTCTACAGTTGAAAGTACCATTCAATTCTGAATTGAATGATATAGTATTGTCCTATACCTATCTCTTAAGGTGCTCCAGATATAATCAGTTTTATAATGCAGTGCTCGAAAATTTAAGTTACCCCGTTTCTAAGTGGTCTTCGAATAAAATAAAACAAATAGAAACATTTTAAATTTATTGTCAGTTGCTTTGACTATAATTATGACTAGGACTAAACACAAAATGTAAAAAATTATCAATAATCATCAAAAACGTCAATATTAAATAATTATTCACAGTCTACAATCTTATAATACATTTTCAAAAACTTTGACGGTAAATTCTATTGGCTAAGAGACAGTTGTTTCGTTCAGACTCACCTAATGTAAAAATCATGTCAGCTAGCTCTTCTTTACTATACTTCATTATAAAAAAATGGAAACAACTAACTAAACTAAGTAACTAACTATAATAACTAAACTAACAACAAAATTATTGAAATAAGTATAAATATTTGTAATTAACTTAAATTGTCGACACCAAGTTTGACAGCAAACAAATTTGACAAGTTATTTTGTTGTCTTTACCAGGTGACCCGATTTATTCTTAAAGCATAATTTGATGTACAGGGTGGGCAAATAAGAGAGAACGCCGGCTGTATCTCGGAAACCGCTTATCGGAGAATTTCCGGAAAAAAATTTCAATAGTAAATATGGCCAAGAGATGTCGCTGGAAATTATTTTCAAGTTCCTGAAATGACCGCTAGGGGGCATAACATCCATGGCCAACTAGAAAAATGAACTTTTCTCGAAAATTTGCCTAATAAAGTAGTAGGTACCGGAAATAAGTAAATATTAATCTAGAGGAAATTTGAAACTTTTTTGTGCAACTAATTTTTTTCTATCTTTTAAAATAAAGTGGTGGGGGGGCGCCAAACTTTCTTTTCTTTAATCGTTAATAACTCGGCTCAGGATTAACCGAATCTAACAAACTTAGTCTCATTAGAAAGAGCTTTTTTTTATGCATATATAGAGGCATGAAAGCTGGTTTTGTTACTTTTATTATAGCCGCTAGAGGGCGCTGTCTGCCCACATAACAAATATAGCGGATTTTCTAGAAAATTTTAAATAGCAAGGTATATTTATTGTCACATATTTAAATAATGGACAACAATCCCTGAAATTCAGTGAAAACCGCAGCTTCCTATCTCATTCCTAACGGAAGGTATTACCAAAAGAATTGCAACTGGAAATTTGTGATATAACCTTTCACCTTAGCATTTAAAATCGACTCGTCATAGCCTATTATTAATAAAATATAAGAAAAAATACTGTTGCGGAACTGAAAAGTCGTTAGTGCTTGTGAGTTTTTCAAAAAATATGATATGAGATAAAAGTAAAAGTTTAAAAGTAAAAAAATTTAAACAAATTTAAACTGATGCGGCAAATGCTGATTTTGTAAATGTATTCTTTATGAAATAGTGTGGTGGTCCTGAAAACAACTGATTTATTTGGAGTCGTGATGTTCAAGGGCCTCTTAAATGTTCAAAATGTCGCCCATCGTTTTCAATACACAGTTCTAACCGTTCTTGGGTAGATGAAACTGCAGTTTCCACTTCTGACACGGGAATACGGGGAATATACCTTAATACGTTCGATCATCACTTCCCTTGTGGCGGCAGGCCTCGTTGCGTAAATTAGTTTTTTTAATCGCCCCCATAAATAAAAGTCCATACCTACAGGTCAAATCGGGGATCTATAGAATAAATAGATGTAATAAATTTAATTTTCAACTTGTTTAATATAATACCTAGCTGGGTTAGGTCGTCTACCGAAGAACAGCTGTAACTGTGTATTCAAAACGATGCGTGACATTTTGAACATTTGAGAGGCCATTGAGCATCACTTCCCCAAATAAATCAGTCGCTTTCAGGACCACCACATTATTTCATAAAGAATTCATTTACAAAGTCAGCTTTTGCCGCATCAGTTTAAATTTGTCTCAAATTTTTATAATTTTTACTTTTATGCCATATTATATTTTTTGAAAAAATTAGAAGCACTAACGACTTTTCAGTTCCGCAACAGTATTTTTTCTTATATTTTATTAATAATAGGCTATCACGAATTGATTTTAAATGCTAAGATGAAAAGTTACATCACAAATCTGCAGTTGCAATTCTTTTGGTAATATCTTCCACTAAGAATGAGATAGGAAGCTGCGGTTTTCACTGAATTTCAGGGATTGTTGTCCTTTATTTAAATATGTGACAATAAATATACCTTGCCATTTAAAATTTTCTAGAAAATCCGTCATATTTGTTATGTTGGCAGACAGCGCCCTCTAGCGGCTATAATAAAAGTAACAAAACCAGATTTCATGACACTAAATATGCATCAAAAAAATCTCTTTCTAATGAGACTAATTTTGTTAGATTCGGTTAATCCTGAGCCGAGTTATTAACGTTTAAAGAAAGTTTGGCGCCCCCCCACCACTTTATTTTAAAAGATAGAAAAAAATGAGTTGCACAAAAAAGTTTCAAATTTCCTCTAGATTAACATTTACTTATTTCCGGTACTACTTTATTAGGCAAATTTTCGAGAAAAGTTCATTTTTCTAGTTGGCCATGGATGTTATGCCCCTAGCGGTCATTTCAGGAACTTGAAAATAATTTCTAGCGACATCTCTTGGCCATATTTACTATTAAAATTTTTTCCCGGAAATTCTCCGATAAGCGGTTTCCGAGATACAGCCGGCGTTCTCTCTTATTTGCCCACCCTGTACAAAATTAGACTTCTTCTTATAGGGTTACGTAACAATTAAATATGTGAACAATTATTTAACATCGATGTAATTTTTTTACATTTTGTGCTTAATCATAGCGATAATAAGAGTCAAAGCAACTGACAATAAATTTAAAATGTTTGTAGTTGTTTTATTTTATTCGAAGACCACTTAGAAACGGGGTAACTTAAATTTTCGAGCACTTTATTATAAAA
The DNA here is from genome assembly GCA_963924545.1 of Pogonocherus hispidulus. Lineage (NCBI taxonomy): Eukaryota > Metazoa > Arthropoda > Insecta > Coleoptera > Cerambycidae > Pogonocherus > Pogonocherus hispidulus. The sequence goes on from OZ004693.1 coordinate 85,151,605, forward strand.
TTGATTATATCTTGAGCACCTTAAGAGATAGGTATAGGACAATGCTATATCATTCAATTCAGAATTGAATGCTATTTTCAACTGTAGAATAATATAGTGGGTGTGCTATTTGAAAAAAATTAGTTTTGCATGTTTCAAAATTGATGTGTTGCTCAGTAAATATTAAACACTCTGTATGTATTACAGACTTCTCTTAGCTATTTTCAGAAAGACAAATGCCTAAACTATCTGACATATAAAAATTAAAATAAACGCTGTTCAATTGTATAAGATAAGTAACTTTGAAATAGTTGTAACAAATCTAATTTTTTCTATAAAATGTCGAATATCTTCGAAACGGCTAAGTTTTGCTATAGGGAATATAACACAAACTGACACCAAATTTGCATGCAGAATCCAAAAAGGCAAAAATATATAGTGTGTTCTATTTAAAAAAACATAACTTTAGTATGGTACATGTTTCTAGAGCACCCTGTATATTTGAAAATATTTTCAAAATGTGCCTCTCTACGAATAATTTGCAGTCAGATTTGAACGAAATTTATAAAGGCACCAGTTCATGAGCTACAAAAGAAGGGAGCTCTGGTGCAGGACCCTGTATATTGTAACCCGCTTGCCAAACTAAAGCTGCATATTCAAGTTTAGTTTTAACTAATTAATTGAAAAGCACCACTAGTATATATCTATAAAGCATTTAGAGTTACGAATTACAAAGCCTGAGCTTTTGTAAGAAGCTTTAACAATTTCATTAACATGCAAGTTAAACGTTAATTTGCTGTCAAATATATTTCCAGATCCTTAACAAAGTCGAGCCGATTTAGTGCTGATTCATTAATCCATTGGTTTGGTTTATGGAAACTAAACACCCGAGATAAATTGAAAATACTAGAACCAGTTTACTAAATACTTTTTTAATAAAAAACATAACACAAATGGTTATACAACTAGGGCTTTTATTTTAAGAAGGTGGCATATGACCCAATGTAGGGCCTTAGGGTACGTCAAAAAACCATCTTCATGACCTTACCGGATAGTCTGGTGTAAATTATCTGCTTTTTTAATTTTATTTCTGGATTTAGGTTAAACTAGGTTTCTAAAGACAATTAATGACTATTTATTTTGGTGCGGATATATTTCAGAAGTGTCAAAATACGAGTTAAATGAAATATAAGCTCGCATTATCAAGCAAGAAGTAAATGTATTCTACCTATTGAAATAGATACCAACAATTAGTAATGAAGGGGGTTGGAACATTTAGTGTGAAGCTAACACTGACGTAGTTTTCCACATAACGCCAAAACACTATATTGCACTCGACGCGCGTTTCGCCAACCAAGTTGGCATCATCAAGAGATGGTTAAAACTAGTATTAATCGTCAGTGTTAACAATTAATCAGTTACATTTTTTTATGGACAAAGGCACTTTATCATCCCAACACCACAAAGGCCTATTCTTCTAGATTCCTCTTGTTTTATATATCCCTTAAATACGTCTATTTGCTTAATAATATGGAAGCGGATGTGAACCCAAATTAATCTGTTTTATTACCAGGACACCGAACTTGAGTCATCCATGTAGGCTGTGTGCAATTAGCTTTATTAGGAATACTTCCATCCCAATTTACCTGTAATAAAAAAATATATTCCTGTTGTAAATAAAAAAAGTTAATTAAGGCGCTTGGCAATTTTCGGATTTTTTGTTTCAGTCATTTCTGCGTATAAAAATATATTCATGATCATGATATTAGTTCTTCTCATCTCTCGCCTACACACTTTCGTAACTTTCTCTTTTGAGAACGAATTAGGTATTACTTATACCTATTAATAATAGCGGGAGGCCATGGAAATTTTTATGTTTGACTGTAATATCATTTATTCACATTGATTTGTTGAAAAGCATATTTTTAAGAATGACGAAATGCTAGTTTAACTAATTAAAAAAGATGAAGTAATACAAATTTCTATTTTTTCGCTTAAAATTAGCAGTAGCAGGCCGTGATTACTGATTACTGCTATAAAGTAAGAGTAGTAAGAGTAAGAGTAGTAGAGAGAGAACTACGAGAACTACCTACTGATTACACTGAATAAATCAGTTATTTTTAGTTATTTTAAAGTTAGTTTTTATTAGTCAGTTATTTAGTTATTTCTAATATTTTTTTAGTTATTTTAAATAGTATTTCTAGGCCCTTCAGACGTATAATACTTTAATATTGAAAAAAGTGTAAATTTAACGTTTTCTCTAAGTAATATTTAAACCAATCTTAATTTTTTATAATCTTTTCGTGTTTTTAGGACGTTTAATATAACTTTTGAAAAACGAAAACGTTTTACCAAAGTATTATTTACACTTTTAGTTATTTCAAATAAATTTTTAACAATTTAAATATATCGTTCTCACTAACAACAAGTTTTTAAGGCGTTTATTACTGACGTTTCCAAAACCAAAAACTTAAACGTTTTAGTAAAGTATTATTTACACCTTTAGTTATTTTAAATAATATTTCCTTGTTTTTAGACGTTTAAAATTAACATTGAAGAAACCTTAAAATTTGATGTTTTATCCAAGAAACATTTAAAGCAACCATTATTTTTAACTGTTTCACATTTTACCAAAGTGCTATTTACACGTTTAGTTATTTTAAATAATACGGGGTGTCCCATCGAAAAGTATCACATTTTGCCGCCTTATATCTCGAAAACTAAAAGAGATATCGGGACGCGGTTTGGACAGAACGACTTTAGATTTTTGTAAGTTTTTTTTGGCACTGTTGCCAAATCTCCAAATATATTGGCAATTTTTTTATTGAATACGCTCCTCTTTGGAGTAAAATTACTTGCTTATATTAAGTGGAACACCCTGTATATTTTGCCATAATCAGAAAGCCTAATCACTTTACTTTTCAAAAAGGTATACATAGTTTACATTATTTTGAGAATTGGAGCCACAAAATTCACTTTAATGGGAGCACCTCTTACTTGAACAATTTGTGAAGCTGGTCTTCGTTTTCACAGTAGCCATGAAAAAGAAAAGTACAATAATAAACTGTATTGTCAGTTGTGTCAAATACTTGAAGTATAGATATAAAAATGTTCACATTAGAAGGATCACACACTTTTGATCATTTACTACTAAGGATGTACAAATGTATATTGAAGTAAATGGTGGGCAGTTAAAACCAATTGTTTTATAACTTATTCAAGTAGTTTTTATTTACAGTTATTTTGATTATTTTATCTGTTATTTTCATTACTGTCATTGTGCTTTGTTGTTATTGTTAACAAAACTCGTTCCTACAGATTATTAAAGAATTATTCTTTTCTCCCTATCTGTTTTCATTTAAAAAGCAAATGCAGTCAAGTTCCACATCAAGTTTGATCAGAGATTTTAAAATTTTAAAATACGAGTATATAGGGTATTTTATTTAAAATAAGTGTACAAAAACTTAAAAATAACTTTACAAAGAAGAAGATATTTTTTTCATTCGTAATAACCCAAATAAGAGTACTTATAACAAATTTAATTTTATGGCTCCAATTCTCAATATAATGTAAACAATGCATACCTAATACAATACCTGCAATACCTAATTTTGTTGTGTGTTGCTGTAATGCTGTAATTATTAGGCATTAAAATATGGTTGCTTGGAGATGTTACTGTTTTTTTTTCAAAGCCTACTCAATGCTTCAATCAATGCTGCAGTCGTAATGTAAAGGTGATTTTTTTGCTATAAATACGGTTCCAGTAAATATTCTCCAATTTCGTCAATTTTTAAGATAAAACAATGAACAAAAAAACAAAATGTTCATTAAGGATAGCAATTTCAACAGGATCGTATAGATTTTTTATTCAAGTACTAGTGTAATGAACAGGGTGTTTCAAAAAAATTATAAAAAACATGTCGCTGAATTTCTCCATTATTTTGAATGAGTTAATGAGTTAACTAATTAATTAACTAGTTAATCCATTAGCAATGAGTTAAGCTACACACACACAAAAATGTTTCTAATCGGTTTACCAGTATAAAAGTTACAGGACCTTGAGGTTAACCAAAAAATCGGGTGCGCCACTTTTTTTGGAACTGAGTGTAGTTACTTTAACATGCTTTAACGTTAGTTCTACGTTTAGCTGAAAATTCGATGCAAAAAACGCGTCATCTTATTCGTCTACATATAATATATTAATTTTGGATAACTCAAAATTATATTAAGACTCGTTTAATAAAATATAAAGCATCAGTTCTATTTAAAACTAGAAATTTAGTTGCAGTATAGAATTATCAGACAATGCACGCTCGCCCGCCAGTATTTAAAAAAAAATATAAGAACCCACCACATTTGCACCTGGTTTTTTTTTTCCAGAATTAACACTCCCCAAAAACTTGCTTCGTGTATTATGCTGATGTTGTCAACCTTGGTATATAATATCCATTACTCAAACTAAGTGTTTCAAAGTAAAACTGATAATTTGGTAGTCCAATTCAATGCAATACAATAGCCAAGTTGGTTCGTGGAAATTCCAAACATCATCTCAAAGCATTTATTTGTCATATTATCTCCATTCCATGTTCGTAAATTTCTGACACGAGGTGACTTAATTGTTTCCTTCATAATACTGTAATAGAATAGTTCCCATAAATTTATATGCTACACATAGTAGTAACGTATTGTCAGGGAAGGGTAAAGTGGGGCCCTCATTTGTCTTTGATATATTCCAAATTACCAGAGAGTTATTGTTATATTGAAAGTGATAAACTTGATCAGTGGGATTAAAGTTTCCAGCAAAGCCATTCATCTTTAGATATAATAATAATGTTACTCCTTCCGGGGTTTTGTATTACTTTCTCCATTAGTCCAGTATGAGTTTTAATGTATCAAAGTAATGCGCCATTACATTAATTTGGACACAGGGTGTCCATAACTACTACATTTACTAGTATCAAAAGACATACCTAAGAGTCGTTGGGGTATTACACTAAAATTTATTTCAGCAATTAATTTAGCACTAGAAAGTTCTTGTATATTGTTATACATAAAGTGTAAAAAAATTGTCACTAACAATTAACAATAATTTATTATTACTGAGAAGAATCTAAAATATGCTCTAATTTCTACTTCATACAAATTTATGAAATTAGTAGGTACTTATTTTAGTGTAAAATCATACTAGAAAAGGAAGTTAGTAAGTATAAAAATTCCTGCGTGTATGTAATTCTGTTATCGTGCCTAAATTCGTATGTGATGTTTCATTTCAAATAAATTAGAAATATTTTTTAAATCTTTACTAATTTTTCTTTTCTTGTTTTATAGGGTTAAGGTGAGTACATCATAGATGCCATGAACATACGGCATTTATTTATTGTAAGTAATCGTTATTATAATACAGGGTGTCCATCTATAAAATATATATCTCTTTATAATTCTCAGTTTTATACTTATAAAGGGTGTTTTTTTAGGTTTGATAGAACTTTACATGACAACTACTATCAGACTGAACTGTTAGTCTAACACTGTTTATAAACTTTATTTTCAGTATACTTTGGCAAATCATTCAAGAATATCTGAGCTGTTTATTCGTATTCGTCGTACTGTGGATAGATTTCATATCACATACTCTCTACATGATTTGAAAACACCAATGCGTCGAAGGAATGTGCGTAATGAAAGGAATATTACCTCTGTACGTGAAGGTATGGTTGCAAACAAGGTTTGGTGATAAATTAATTTCGAGAAATGGACCTGTTAACTATCCACCCAGGTCCTGTGATATGACGCCCGCAGATTATTTTCTTTAGGGCTATGTCAAGTCATTAGTTTATGCTGATAAACCAGCAACAATTGAAGCCTTAGAAGCCAACATTGTTCGTGTTATTCACGACATACAACCAGAAGTGGTCGAAAAAGTCACCCAAAATTGGATCAAAAGAATACGCTATCTTGCGGACAGCCGCGGTGGCCACATGCCGCAAATAATTTTTAAACGTTTAATGTAATAGATTGTTTTTTAAAATAATATTACTTTTTTAATTACAAAATATTTTCTTTAATATTTTTTTAAAGTTTAAAGTTCTATCATCCTTAAAAAAACACCTTTTATTTTTATTATATATTTATACTTTGTGTTTTTTTTATTCTTTTCTGACTTTTTCAACGCCTACTGGGCGCTATCTATTTATATATTTAAGTTGTATATGTTTATTTATCTTAAAAAGTATGTATACCATGTAATCTAAAGAAAAACATGTTTTTTTCAGACCTCTAATGATAACTAAAAATCAAATAACTTCATTTTGGGATTTCAATCATTTTGTTCCAAACCAAAATACCCTCCTGATATTACAGGAAGTGTTTATACTGAAAACTGAACTTCTCAGATTTCCTTGAAGCTTCAAGTGCCATTGTTGTTAATTCTGAAGTGTTAAAACTAAATTATCGGCGAAATGGCTTACTTCAATCGAAAATGAAAAAAAATTATTAAGTTGGCATGTGTTTTTCGTGATTTTGCAGTATTTTTGAGATTCTCTCGTTATTTTTCAGTTTGTCATATGTCATTTGCTGAAAAGTGTTAAATTAAAAGAACTATGACTTTCTATTTGAATTTGAATAAGCTTTAGTATTTCCTTAGTGCAAGTAAGTATTAATAACTTGCAACTAAAAAAGAATAAGGTAGGTAGGTAGGTAAAAAAATCTTGGATAAAATTTTATGTTTCAAGATAAGAATAATAATAATAATAATAATAATAATAATAATAATAGTAATATCTCTACCCCTCATTCTAATCACAAGGATTAGCCCGAAATTCTGAGACTTATGTGGAAGAGGGGGCGGCATATTATTATTTCGTGGGCCGCATTTGCGTCTCAGGAACGACTTACGTTGGTCGGCCCTAACCACTATTCAGTGCTAGAATGAGGGAAACCTGAAAAACCTCATTAGTTAGGGGGCGGGGCAAGTCAAACATCAACTGATTTTAATCTCTCACATTAACACCAAGTTGACATTTTTCCCATTCTAGGCCATCGTTAGGATGGTTGCCAAGCCATCCCTGCGAACAAGCGTTGATCTACGAGTAAACAATTTAATTAAAAATTATTTGGTGGGATGGGAATTATAACCCACGACCTCTGGGTTGAGCCATCGAGACGTTAAGCCCTGAGCCACTGGCTCGCTAAAAGTAAAAAGTATAAAAGTGTACACAAAATCATAATGATCCCAAGGATATCATCTTCAAAATAGTTTTATATAATATGTTTAAATATTTCTAATATTCTAGAATTCTCATCACTACTGTATGCATTTATTTCATAATCCATTATAATAACTTTATATAGAAAATGTTGTAACCTTATATACTTACTGTAAATAACATACAATATCTATTTGGTTATATTTATCTTTAACATGTCTAGTTAACTCTACCTTCAGTTGCAGGTTAATTTAACTCAGAGTTAACTTTAAGCTGAGAGGTAACTTACGCTTGAAAAACGAATTATTATAAGTAATCCAGAGTTAATTGCAACTTGTGAGTTAACTCCCTATTGAAAAATCGGGCCTAAGTGGCTTATAATTACAGAACAAAAAGAGTTAAAGTCTTCACTATACTTCTCAGATTATTAAGTTTGTATTTTCTTCACCCTAAATTATACAATTACTTTTGTTATTACAATTTTATTAAAAAAGACGCTTTGACAGGGTTTCATAAAAAAATTAATATATTCCTAAAATCTTGTCCGAATGGCAGCAATGTATACATTTTCTAAAAGAAAAATAATCAGGTTTTCAGATGGATGTAAGAGATTAGTGTTGTTCCATTTAAGGAAAGCTCATAATTTTGGATTATTGAATTAGGCCATTTCAGAATTGACAACAATGACAATAAAAACTTTATGGAAATCTAAAAAGTTCAGTGAATACCGCCTGTCGATAGGTCTTTTCATTATCAAGTTATAAACTGTTAAAATGGGATACTTTATAGATGTACACCCTGTATAGTATCAAATAAGTTAAATTTCAGAAAGGGTTTTAAATTTTCAAATAAAGTACTTCAGCTATTACGACGGGAAATATGTTAATATCTAAAAGCATTAAAACTTATCCAGATAAAGTCTTGAACAATTATTATTAGAATATAAACTCAATTTATAATTTTTTTTAATTCACTATAAATTCAGTGTATAAGGAAATGATGAAAAGCCTATCAGGTCTCACAGAGTTCATTTCTCATTTCAACAGGTATAAATTGCTACTAATTTAACATCTTTATAAATGGCTGAAAATTTGACTAATGGCTCATTTATAAAGACAAGAATAAATTTTTTAATTTCCTAGAAGCAAAATTTCTTCCAGCTTTTAAATAATTGAAGTAAAATTGTGGGTATCAGTAAAAGTATTTAAAAGAAAAAGTGAAGTGAAAAAAGGAAAGTGTATAAGTTCGAGGTAATTAACTAAATAAAAAAGAAAACAAACTATAACGAATAATAAATGAATAAGCTGAACAGTAGAAATGCTATCATAAGTTGAATTTTTTCAACTTGGGTTGTTAACAAAATGTTTATCGTAAAAACATCCTGCTGCAGCTATTAATAATATTACCAATATTAAAGTCTATAATATTACCAGACAGTGAAAAGCGACTCTCTGCATTTGATATTATTTTAGCAAAGTTGAATGAAGTTGTTTTACTAGAACAGAATATTCAGTTAAAAAGATGCAAAAGAATAAAAGCCGTTTCAACGTAACATGTCGCAAACAAGTCAACTACAAATTATGAACAACTAGTTCATAATTTTTTTGCTACTGTCTGGAAGAACTTCTACATTTAAAGAATGATTTCAGTTGGGAATAGTTGGGACCTTTTCATAATAGGTACTAGAAAAACGCGCCCATACTCGGAAAGTGATAAATCAATATTAGGTATTAGAGCTATATCCATGTTATATAAAATATTACCTATTTACTTTATGGAGTTGATAGACGTCCATAAAGTCTACTAAGTAATTTCAGTCAGCTTTACATAATATTACCCAACTATAATTCCTATCTTATTCACATGAAATCCAATAGCTCTCATATTAATATCTCTCCATTCTCAAAGTAACCTAATGTAGCTACGTACAATAAGTTGCATTTATGTACGTCCGGTAGCTATTTTACTACACGATTCTTAGAAATCAAATTGCGACTTCACCGTTGCTGCTGACAAAACTTTCATACATTTCTAAAAGGCAGCAAAATAACTCGCAACAGTTAGTTGTAGTTAACTCATAGTAGTAGTAGTTTTACCGCACTTATAACTTACCTATTATATTATAAATATAATACAAGACTCTTCGAAGAGTCTTTGTCAAATAAATAAAAGTTTTTAAAAGATCATTTGTTGAATTTATGATATAACATCAATATTGCTATGTATTAACATAGCAATATTGATGTTATATCTATTGCTATGTTAATCTATGCTATATTATATCTATATAGCTATTTGTTTATTAATATAATAATTATAATAATAATGTTTGTTATGCAAAAAATTACAATATACGTACATTGCATAGGCTGTATAATATACAGGGTGTCCCACCTATGATCTATTCTTTCATAGCTTTCTTATTACTTATGTAATAAGAGAGTTTTAATACAGTAAAAATTAAAATTACGATTTTTGCTCTCTTTAATAAAATGTTATCATTTGCATTTGCCTAATAATTTCACTTCGGCTGAGGCAGGTGAACTCAACTCATACACACTGTAAGAAAAACGTAAATAAAACATTACGAAAATTCAATACCATTGACAAATTTATGTGACAGAGGCATAAGAACAGCAAATTTCTTAAACATAGTTATATAAATCTGCCAAAGTAATGTGTGGAAAAGGAGCAAAAATTACATATTTTTGAGCTGGGCCATTTCATCAATTGAAAATCTAACTTGTGTTAATTTCCATAAAGAGCTAGTTGGAAATTCTTCACCTGTAAAATAATAAAAAACGAAAAGTTTAAATAAAAATTATAAGTTGGTGTACCTCTGATATTCGCCTTAAATCCTTACTTATATTTAATATTTCTGCTTTTGTTTTTTATTAATTTACGGGCAGCATATTCCCAAAAGAATGTTTAATGAGTCCCTGATACAGAGAGCCAGTGAGAAGTGCTGCTCGTACAGTATCCGGGGAACTAAATGTGTGTTGGAAAAGGGGATCCTCACAATTGTGTCCTGCTGTTTGAAAGTTGACACGCAATTAGCTGCGTTCTTCATCGACCCACGAGCCATGTGTTTCAATAACTTCAGTTTCACAGGCCGTGTCTGCGAATCTCAATTTTTTTTAGGCGTCTATATTGCTGCTAGCTCTATAGATATATCCGTAAAATGTTGAGACATATAAACAGTGATTGTAATTTCGTAGAAGACAGATTAATTTTCAAGGGTATTGCAAGGTATTTTGCCGGCGTATTAGCAAGGATTTTGACTTAAAACTCGTTTGTAACACATCTTAGCGAAATAAAAACTACCGGTATTTTTGCAAGTTTCAAGGCTTTAGTAGATCGAAATACCAATACATCACATTCAGCATTACACCCACATAGATAAGCTTCGACATTACAAAACTTTACGCCTAATAAATGGAATCCCACAGATAAATTAGAACCTCCAGGGAATGGAAAGAGGACTTGAAACAACTACTTATAAATGGGGAAGGTGAACTACAGTGGCGGTTCGTGAGAAGGGACTCTTAAACTCCGCCTTGGCGTTAACAGAGCATCCCGTTCAGCGCTGATTAGAGCGCACGTAAAGCGTCAGCGTCGTAAACAATTCGCATTTTTTTTCGAAGCGTTTGCAGTGGCCTACGTGAGTTCAAAGAGACACATTGAAATCTGAGGGAATGTCTATATGCTGAAAAATCAGTCTGGAAAATTTCTTAACTTATAATTTAAATGGTGGAAATCACCAAATAAATTCCTTGTCCTATTTATGAGGTGAATCCCAACTTTTTTATTTAATAACTTGTAAGCATATTATGGTCTCTCGCGTAAGAAGATTAAGCGAACTGCTCTCGTGGAACATCTAGGACATCACGTCTAGCACACTCTATCACTCAAAATACTCTACGAAACACGAACGCACGCTCTATACGCGATTCATTTTAAGATCGAAGCGCCAAAATGGCAGTAACCTATACTAACCTATGTTCACTGACACTGACGTTTGAAATTTTATTCATCAAAGATTTGTTGTCGAGCACTTTAAACCAGGTAAAAAGCTTGTAAAACTATTTTGAAAGGGGTAAGTAGTGATATAAAATTAAAATAAATTTCAATATTTTTGGAGCGTTCAATCTGAAAATGAAACTTAACCTCAAAATATGTCAAATTTTTTATTGGGCATACGGCATACATACCTTTATGGAAATAGTCATCCTTAGAGAAAGGTAAAGACCACACTCTCTACTCTGCGTTCTTTAGCTTCTTTATCCATACTTGTCTCCTGTAACTCTGTAATGCTCAACTTATAGTTTCCGCGATAACTCCAGATTTTCCCGCTTTTGGAAAAGTATGAAACTGATCTCGGGGTTTTTCTTTGTACAAGAGGAACAATGACCCTCACAACAATAATGACTCATATCTAATCAAAGCAATTAACTAATATAACAACGGATATTTCAACATTCACAATAGACATACATACGCAAAACCGAACCAATACTACATGCGTTAGTTGTGCGTGCCGCCAGTAGGTAGCGTATTGCTTAGCAAGAATCGTGTATGGCGCTCGACGCAACGTGGACGCGACGCGGCTCTGCAAGCTCTCACTGTGGATCGTCCTTTTACATCCCGCGTTAAATCGACACGGAGAGGAGATTATTAATATTTAATTAATAATTAATTAATAATTAATATTTCCCTGCACTTTTTGTTTTGAAATTAATGTAGCATATATGCATTTTTTGCAGTACGAGAGTTTATATTTTATAAAAATATAAAGAAAATAAGGGTTAATGATAAAAAGCTTGTTATTAGAAACTTTAGTTTAGGAAAAGGAAAAAATGGATTTAAAAAATAATGTTCAACCCCCATGTTACGTTTACTTCAGATTTAAAAAGGGCGCAAAGGGGAACCGGCTTTCACTCTTAAGTTTGACCGAAATATTTATAAGGTTCTGTGGTGGTGCGCTTGTGTCGAAAAAATTGATTATTTTGTTTATTATTTGGAATCGAAGAAAACTGAACAAAAGTAGAAAATTGTTGAACAGAAGCATTTGCTGAGTAAGATCAAGAAAGGAATCTTCTTCTAGATACTGATATGTAATCACTTTTTTGCGCCCCTCCTAATGTTAATATCACGGAACGCCACTGAACCTATATAGGAATTCAAGCGAGAATGCTGCTTCAGGGAATCTGTTATGTATATGAATCTAACACAATAATATTTTCATCTCAGGAGTTTTATTTTCCCTTAAGAGGTCAGGGATAAAAGGTACTCATAATAAAAAAGCCGTTTACTGTAAATATAATACACAATGTTTTTAAAAAAACACATCCCTTCAAAATGGATTTCCAAAAATTTTAAATACTGTATAATATCGATTTGAGGATACTATTTATGTTGATATTTATACGATATTTGTTAATTAAGCAAGTAACCCAAAGTATTCTTACAATACATAAAATATTAAATGAAAAGTGTCACAAACACTTCCCAAGATGTTTATTATATATTTTTTGATGTATTAACATTAATATGAATACCTTGGATGGTGTTCACTTAATATTTGATGTACTTTCAAGTGTTGGAAATATGAAATTAATAACATTTAAGCTTTTATTGATAAGGCGTCTGACACCAACCTCGTCACAATATGTACATTATGTAATACATTTTCACTAATTACCTACTCAGAAAGGTGCATTTTTAATAATCGGCTTCCAATGAGTTAAGTTTTTCCAGGAAACAATCAATAAAATTTATTATGAAATATTTTTTGCTTGAAATATTTCTCTACTTGTACAACAAAACTGTTCATAAAAGGGAGTGTACCCTTTTATCATATAAAAATGTACCTACTTATTATGTACAAGGAAGTAATTGAAAATTATTGTTTGGATACCCAGTTGTAGTGACACAGCATTTTTTATACATACTTTTTAAATTTACCAACATGAACCCATTCATTTTTAATTCATAACGTCCATATTGAATTTTATCACTCTATGGAGACATGTCATAAAATCTATATGATACCAACTTCTGTGACAAAATCAAAGTGAAACTTTTTTAAAAATACGACTAATTATTGAGCACCAAATGACTTCGAAGGGTTATAATATTTTTCCAATATGAATAAGTTTAAAAGGTGAATCTTAGATCGTATCTTGACTTAATTTCATACCAAAAATCTACTCCATCATTTTATAAATAATGTTACGAGGCATCCTTCATTAACATAATCATTCTTTCTCTCAAAACATGTTTGTTATCGTACCCAGAATGCAAAATATGTGCGCTGGCATTTTTCCATAATATATATATATTCAATTTATTAAACTGTTTATATTTTAATCATTTTCTGCACATATATTTGCAGAATCATTTTTTGCACTTTATTCACACAGATCGCTATCATGAAATATTCATTATTCTCTTGTCCCAAAAGGACATTGTAAGTTAAAGCTGGGATGACCTCCAAAAATGTCGTGGGTATAACCGCCAATCAGGAAAATAAGAAAGTAAGTTTTGTTTTCCAGATACTGAGAAACACTTATACAGGGTGGGCCATTAGTGCGTATGCGGACTGTACTACCTATACCGTTAAAGATAGAATAATAATTTTTGGTACGAAGTTAGATGCCAGTGGCGTACATATTTTAAAAATTTTGGCACATACAAGGTGTTTAATATTAAAATGCCGAACCGAACATACATTTTTTAAATGGAATACCCTATATATTTTTAGATTTTTGAATTAAGCGTACTTTTCTGAACAATTTAATATAGCACTTAATATATCTAAATTTACACGTGGCGACGTTGTTGCAAGTTTTCTATGAAAAAGGTCGCTACTTCGCATTATTGTAGCTCTCCATTTAAATGAGATATGACGTCCATTTTTTCATAGGATACATTAAGAATATGTCTTTATTCAAGAAAATATAACGATTTAAACAAAAGTTACATTTGCTTCACAGGGTGATACATTTCGCATATCGTAATTTTACTTCAAAATTTTAAATGGAACACCCTGTATATTATCATGTCGTCTTAAAGAGCTCCTTTTCAGCTTTCTAACGATACCATACTTGGTGGGCTTAAATAAAATTTATTTGTTAAAAAAAGGGTTTGAAACTTGAAGAACCGTTGAAATTAAGATAAGTTGTAAAAAGATAATTGAATAAAAAGTTTATACTGGCAGTTTATTATTAGTCTTATTGTTAATAACAAATTGTTAGTCACACTTCCTAAAAAAATAATTCAAATTTTAATAAATAACGAAAATAACCATGTCTTCGTGGTTGATTGTAAATTATAAAGACAAATTATTATTAATAGGGATACCTACTATACTCTTATATAGGGTGCTTTGAAAACAAAATTGAAAAGTGGCTCGGGGAACTGTCACTGTCATTATTAATGTTTCTATTGTGTTGGTTTTATTGTATCAGTCAGTATTAGAGCAAATATTCAATCTACCCATATTATCGAAAATGAATTTTACTAAAGAAGAAATGATATTAGTTCTCGGAGTGATACAATACTCGGAATACTGACTGATACAATAAAACCAACACAATAGAAACATTAATAATGACAGTGACAGTTCCCCAAGCCACTTTTCGATTTTGTTTTCAAAGCACCTTATATAAGAGTATAGTAGGTATCCCTATTAATAATAATTTATCTTTACAATTTACAACCAACCACGAAGACATGGCTATTTTCGTTATTTATTAAAATGTGAATAATTTTTTTATTAAGTGCGACTCACAATTTGTTATTAACAATAAGACTAATAATAAACTGCCAGTATAAACTTTTTATTCACTTATTTTTTTACAACTTATCTTAATTTCAACGGTTCTTCAAGTTTCAAACCCTTTTTTTAACAAATAAATTTTATTTAAGCCCACCAAGTATGGTATCGTTAGAAAGCTGAAAAGGAGCTCTTTAAGACGACATGATAATATACAGGGTGTTCCATTTAAAGTTTTGAAGTAAAATTACGATATGCGAAATGTATCACCCTGTAAAGCAAATGTAACTTTTGTTTAAATCGTTATATTTTCTTGAATAAAGACATGTTCTTAATGTATCCTATGAAAAAATGGACGTCATATCTCATTTAAATGGAGAGATACAATAATGCGAAGTAGCGACCTTTTTCATAGAAAACTTGCAACAACGTCGCCACGTGTAAATTTAGATATATTAAGTGCTATATTAAATTGTTCAGAAAAGTACGCTTAGTTAAAAATCTAAAAATATATAGGGTGTTCCATTTAAAAAAATGTATGTTCGGTTCGGCATTTTAATATTAAACACCTTATATGTGCCAAAATGATTTTAAAATATGCACGCCACTGGCATCTAACTTCGTACCAAAAATTATTATTCTATCTTTAACGGTATAGGTAGTACAGTCCGCATACGCAATAATGGCCCACCCTGTATATGCTGAACTGTATTAAATTATATGTGAGTTGCCCTTCATTTTATGCCATTATAATTTATATCATTTATAAAATTATAATGTAGATATAGATACAGGGTGTGTCAGATGTTACGACAAGAAAATTAAAGTATATCTTGGTGAATATTACAGCATGGTGAAAGATGTCAGAAATAAATAAAAAATCCTGTTTGAATTTAGCCATCTGAAAAATAATAATAAATATTGCAAGGGTATAAAAAGCATTATTATAAAATTATACAGAAAATTTACTAATTTATTGGTCGTTGTTGTGTATAACAAAAATAAAACACTAATATTATTTATACATTTAAAAATTTATTTTAAAACAGATTGTAAGGAAAAATAAAAATTGAATTAATAGAAACGCTTCAGTAGATTTTGTTTGTTTTTTGTAATGTTTGAACTCATCAACTATCTCTTTCCTATTGATCTTGAATTATTAACCTGCAGAGATCATTATTTTACATTTAACTTACCATCAGTCATGTATTTTTGATCTAAAACTACTGTGTCCGTCGAGGAACAGACAAGAAACCATAAACCATATATTAAAAATCATCGAGCTCATTCACAATATTCAGTGTGGGAAAGCTCTGGAGACCTTTTCCATAATACACCTTAAATAATATAATACTTACTAATCTTACATAAATATAAGTATTATTATACGCTTAAAGAAAAAATATATTTTTTACGCTGGCCTAAAAGCACACCATTTTGTAATTGCCTTCTGACAAGAGTTATAATTTTTCCAGAAAACTAATTTTAACGTATATAACTGCTTCGGGATGTCTGCTACACATTATATATTAAAATTTAAATTAATAAGCTACTTGACTTTCCATAACTTAATTTATCCATAGAGATGCAGAAAAATAGCTAAAATTTAAAAGAACTTGCGTACAACGACTATTTTCTATTAAATTCTATGGATTTAGAAGACATATCTGAAGAAAGAGGAATATCTTAAATAAAAAACATATCACAGAAAAATACTGCGGCTTCTGCAATTTTTAATTAACTTGTTGCAAATTCAATTCAATATAAATCCGAATTATCCAAAATTTGCATAGATAATATTTTGTGTGATTCAGTTGTGTATTCCCTAATACTGAAACATCAATATTCCAAAACATTAATACACCACAATCTGAATTTCTGATTGAACATATTTTAACAAAAACAGCTTTATTTTATTTGGTTATGTCGTACTCCCATGATAAATAGAGATGATAGATAGCAATGTAAATTATTATCTACTTGAAGGAACTATGTATCTATTAAAGTGAATATACCAACCCAGGGAAAGTCTACTCTTGGAAGTTGATTAACAATATCGTACATATTACGCAGCTTGCACAAAAAGAGACAGGAACGTTTGTAATAGTAGTAGATACTGCCAGGAGTGTCAGTAGTGATATAATCTCTGCTTTGTGGTTTGGTAATGCATGATGTAGTTGATGATGAGACTGGGTTTAATACCGAAGGCTACGTAAACGATTTTGTTTATCTATGTTGTTAGAACACACGAATATATGTTGTCAGAAATCAGACTGAATTCAAGAATCTTAGATTGGATTTACATCTCAACAGAGGAATTCAGAAATTTTAGGATGCTCTGGTTTGATGGCAGAAAGCCAGTTCACAGTAAGAGAGAAGATGAGTAACATTATGTAAGATCCACAGGCGAATCATGTATACAGGTAAAGTTTAAATTCCAAAAATCATTCAAAATCTAAATACAGAATCGTAGCAAATGATAGATAGATATAAATGGCTCCAAATCGGATAGAGGAGCAAGCCCTGGAATATTTTCGCTGATACCTAGATGGTAAACGAGCTCTAGAGTTCAAAGTTATCTCAATAAATTCCAAGTCTCACTAATGATGAGCAATCATAATTGCTCAGCGAAGAATTTGCAAAGGCTCATGTACATATATGTCACGACAGTTCTAAGTAGGTTCGAAGTGAATTAAAGGAAGGCTTAGTTCAAGGCTTGTTTGGAATTTCTTAAAAATTTTATTTGTGTTCCATTACTGTGACTCTATGTTGAATACCAGTATAGAAAGATATTGAAGGAAAATTAACGTGTAGTTGAATTGTCTTCAAAGGATCCTATTACCCATGTTAATTTAATAGGACCGCATCCGGGTTATAGCATATTTTACAGTATCACATGCTCCTGACCAAATAATGAAAAGGTGCGTTGAAATAGCGCATAATAGCCCGAATCCGGTCAGCGTCTGGTGGTTGATCTCAATCAAGGATGTGGCGACTTCTATGAAAATGTCGGAGTAATGCAACGCCAGTCGGGGCACATGGCCCGTGGAGTAGGTGTTTTCGGCATTTCCTTCAAATAGAACATAATAAATATAACTCATTGGGATTAGGATTGTGATAATCAGGAAGGAACTGATTGACTTTCCTTCGCAAAAAATCTGTAAAATGATGAGTAATAAGAGCAACTTAAAAGCAAAGGTACATAAAGAAATGATGACCTTATTGCTAGGTTAGGAATTATTCATGTGGTATATCCCAGTTACTGTTTTCATAAAATATTTGTTACGATTACATAGACCTAGTAATCCTTCCAGTTCATCATCTACTATAAGATATTAAGACAACTGGTAGTTACATATAGTTACAAACTATTAAGCGTCAACATCAAACATCAATTTAAATCTATTATCGATGTCTTAAATTATTCAGACAAAAAACTCATAAGCTTTAATTATTTAACGGCCTCTGTTACTGAAATATTTCTTTTTAAAGATTGGTACTCGACTCGAGTTAATCGAGAAATTGTAATAAAACTATAGTCAGGGTCTTAAAAATGTAACTCTTGAAAAAGATTTGGTATATTAGCTTCCAAGTATTCGTTTAACAGTAAATTCCTAAACCAAAAATTCCAACTGAAAAGATTTGTCTGCTGACCTAACAAATATTCACCGCAATTTAAGAAACCCCAAACTTTTTATTCCAAGATATACATTTTCTAGTGTTACATCTGCAGCGAAAATGGAAAATAAGAGTCTGGGTTCTCTTTATTTATGCAAATATTATTCTATTTTATGTAAGGGTAGGATAGATATATTCTGGATGGGGGAAAATATTTTTTTAACAATCCAGTCAATAGAGCTTAAAACTGGAGCATTTGGTTTCTCTAAACCAGGATATTAAATATTTAATTTTAATTATTACGATTTAGAACATATCAGAACATCTAGCGGTGAATAGTCAAGTTATTCATCGAGTTGGCGCAACTTATAGATTTCCTTTTTTAATTCGAATCAATTTTATAGATCACTTCGTAGGTACTTCATGGTATTTTTTTTTTGGCATGTAATGATGGTTCCATCATAACTTTATTATTTGCCTTTGAATACATATCGGGCAACCTGTATAAAGGAAAATAAAACCATTCGAACTAGGTAGCAGTTTTATTGTCAGACATTTGAAATACGTTATTACTATTAGCAAAATTTCTCAATCGGGTAGTCTATAGAATCTGTAGTAAACACTCAAGTAAGCTATTAAGTATTCTCTTGGTTATTTGAAACCCTACTGCAGAAATCTGCCCTTCAGAAGCTCTGAGATTTTGATCAAACGCCGGTTTTAATATAAAGTACCTAAGTAACAAAATATTAAATTTTCTATCGACAATGCAAAATTATATTGGTAATATGGGGTACAAGTCTATGTAAGTATTTTTTTGTGAGACGCTCTGTATAAACAACAAACAAAATTTATTTCAGTGTAAAGTTCTTGTTTAATTGGTAATTTTCAATTCTACTCGAGTGAAGTTCCCATATGAGAGGCATCAGGAACTTCTGACAAATCCGAAAAAAGTAAACCAACTGGGAACGTGACTTTTCATTGCTAAAATGCAGTTTGATAGTGGCCTTGCACCGAAAACCACTTTGACATAAATCGTGACTGCAGTAGCAATCCTAGCTTCATATGAATTTTACAGGAAAATTCATGAGCTTCCTAATCGAGTTTAGTTCCTCTAGGATACAAGAAACTTGTCGGAAGTTTAATAGGTTAGATATTAAGGCTCACTTGAACCGTATATCAAGTATCCCGATAGTGCATTGTTAAAGGAGGAATATAAAGCAAGTTTATATAAAATATTTGTACAGGGAGTCAACCATAGAGTAAAGTTCATTATCTCATTTGTTTAGAGAATTACGAAAAAACGTTAAATACAAAAGTTTTATAGAATATTAAGGTGCACAGTTTAAAATTATTTTTGAGTATACAGGGTGATTCAAAAAAGCGTGGCGAATATAACATAAGTTTTTTTAAATGGAACACCCTATTTTTTAATTTATTTTTAGATTTTACTTGAAATTCTATAACTTTTTTGTTAATAATGTCATATACCTAAACCCAATAGTTTTTCTAATATTTTAATTTTTTTAGAAAAATGTTAGTTTTTACTCTTATAAGAAACTGACAGTACCGCCATTGTTTCTGAAGGTGGAATACTCAAATTTGGTACAAACGTTCTATAAGGATGACAAAAAAGGTATATGTAAATAAATTTGAGTTAAATGCTACAGGGCCTTCAAAATAAATTTATACATTTCGACTATTTTAACTTAAAAAAATTCAATTTTTTTAAATGGCACACCCTGTATATTATTATTTTTTCTGGTAGATTTTACAAAACCCGTCAACTTTTATTGAGTATGTCATATACCTAGTTTTCATAATTTGGGAGTTATTTTGATGTTATTCATTTTTACACTTGTTTTTATTACACTAACGGATTCATTGGGTGGCCCCCTCGATCATGTGACTTAACACCTTTAGATTTCTTTTTGTTAAACCACTTTAAAGATCGTGTTTATGTGAATTCCCCTACAACACCAGAAGATATCGAAAATAGGATACGAGATACCTGGAGGACAATAAACATCCTTTATGCTATGGAACATGCAAAAAAATATAGTAACAAGACTAAACATGTGTATCCAAGTAGACGGGCATATTTTTGATCATTGATTACTCCATAATAATTAAAAATAAGATAGTTAGTAGGGAAATTATTATTATTTATATTAGTTTATGTTTCCACAATAGCGTAGGTAAGTGTAAAAAAGAATAAAATCAAAATAACTCGCAAATTATGAAAACTAGGTATATGACATAGTCAATAAAAGTTGAAGGCTTTTGTAAAATCTATCAGAAAAAAAAATAATATACAGGGTGTGCCATTTAAAAAAATTGAAATTTTTGAAGTTAAAATAGTCGAAATGTGTAAATTTATTTTGAAGGCCCTGTAGCATTTAACTAAAATTTATTTACATATACCTTTTTTGTCATCCTTATAGAACGTTTGTACCAAATTTGAGTATTCCACCTTTAGAAACAATGGCGGTACTGTCAGTTTCTTATAAGAGTAAAAACTAATATTTTTCTAAAAAAATTAAAATATTAGAAAAACTACTGGGTTTAGGTATATGACATTATTAACAAAAAAGTTATAGAATTTCATGTACAATTTAAAAATAAATTAAAAAATAGGGTGTTCCATTTAAAAAAACTTATGTTATATTCGCCACGCTTTTTTGAATCACCCTGTATACTCAAAAATAATTTTAAACTGTGCACCTTAATATTCTATAAAACTTTTGTATTTAACGTTTTTTCGTAATTCTCTAAACAAATGAGATAATGAACTTTACTCTATGGTTGACTCACCCTGTACTTTGGAGCTATTATATTATATATGGAGCTAATATTTCATTTCAGTACCTATTAGCAATTTAATTTTCTGGTGGAATGGAAATTTTATCACGAAACTCTGAGCAGTGACCCAATTATATGATACTAATATAAATTACCTATATAATTCATTGTAGTCTTTTTTGGGATTACACTGTCAGTAAAATAATAAAAAAAACAAAACCAGAAGTATTAATATTTATCAATTTTTTATTTTACAGGTGCTGTAATTCCAAAAAAGACTACCATGAATCATTAAACTGCACCACAAATAAGTTACAGGCTTTATAAAGTATATAAATTAACCAATGGCCCAGTTTTCATGATCTCTGATTTGTCCGAAATTTTGTAAAATACTGTTTAGAAATGTGATTTTACAGTTTATGAAGAAGAAACATTTTGGAGTGTAAAAATGGAGGGCAGAAAACATAGATATTATAAGAGAGACTTTACTTGAGAATCATCAATTATTACTGAGTTCGCTAACTAAATGGAAAGTCATTTAGACAAAGTCCTCTTCGCATTAAAGTTGAGAATTCTCACCTCGGGCTTTTTCAAACGATATTATATGAAATTTCGTATGCACAATACAGCAGAAATTCAGAGCATGAGAACTTAGCTTATGTGTCGAGCAGGAAGCAATGCAAATTTGTAGCTGAATTAAAATCAAATGTGAGGGGAGAGTTTAGGCTCTCATTAAGGTTCTCCACATTTCAAAGTTCACTTTAGGTTGCGAGTTTACATTCTATTGAACATTCAGCACTTTCACTTAGTGATTAAATTACTACATTTCCTTCTCAACCCCTCTATATATGGTGCCGGTGAATAGCTTACAGTAACAAGATACATGGGTATCTGAAATGTATTATTTTCTATAGATACTATTGCAGTGAAAGTGTTTCTTGCAGCTAAGGCTGATTTACTGTTAGCGCAAAACATCTTAAACCAAGAGATTAGGGAAAATGCATAGAAAAATAAAAATATAAAATAAAATATGAAATTGAATTATGAAAACTCTGTGAAGTTAAACAATGTGTAAGGAATTGACCCGAATATATAATTAAAACATTTTATTACATATCTAGATATATATAAATGGAAAACCTTACCTTGCACTAGACATCTATACATTATAAATCTAATTCTATCAAGTTGTGGTTTAAAATTTTTTAGATTAATTTATTTATCACCAGATTTTAATAATACATGCGTATACATGTACCTATCATAGTAAAATTACTCTAAATTTTAACTGGATATATGTATTCAAATTTCGGTCTGCTATATTTGTTGTTAGGCTTCCTCATCTTCTTGTGCCGGGTTTTCTTCTGCTTCACCTCCTTCTTCTTCCTCGCCTCCTTCTTCTTCTCCTTCTCCCTCTTCACCTTCTCCCGGTTCTTCTCCTTCACCTTTTTTGTCACCCTTTCCTCCGTCGCCTTCCTTTTTATCGTCTTTTTTATCGTCTTCAGCGCCAGCAGCTGCAGCAAGGGCTTGACCGTGTAGTAACACAGTCATCCAGCAACCAACGACAATAAACAGAAGGCCGAGGGGATGAATTTGTATCCCCTTCGGTTGTAGCAGCCTCTTGCAAACCATAATTTAAAATGGATGTTGCAAAATGAAAAGATATTGACGTATAATTTAATTGTCACTGTCAGAGTGGCAAACGATCAACATGCAATAAAAATAAACTATAATAGGCTATTTATGTAAAAAGTAGATAATGTAGGAGTATATTGGACGAGTCATTGTTAATAATGAGGCAAGTACATAAAGTTTTAAGTTATGTATGAGTTGCATTCCATGACCTTGGTTGAAGAGGATTTCTTTCTTAAAATATTTCGACAAAAGTACTCGATTGGGAACGGCTTAAGCACATTTTGGAATGATTTGACACTGTATTTATGAAATTGTCAAATTTGTTCGGTATTGCTGCAGCCATTGAAGATGCATTGAATCATACTAAAGAAATTTTATCCACAATCGCATTATAATAGGAATTTTATGCACACTTATAAAGCATATTATACATAAAGTAACCAATTATCCACTAATGGAATAAAGTAACTTTTTGTACTCCCCATCTTTAAAATGCCATTTTTCGTATATGTTTCCATGACGCTAAGTGATCTTTTAAATACACCTTGACAAGCCGTGGCTTCGTGCATACAAGCCGTGGCTTCGTGCATACAAGCCATGGCTTCGTGCGCTTTAGTCACGGATCGAAATTATTAAAAAATCAAGATAGTTGTCAGTGTCATTTTTAATCAATCTGTCAAACTAATTTGACGCGGCGTGACAAGAGAAGCAATTTTGTGGAAAGTAATTGTGGAAAAATGAAGATATTTGCTATCGTAGAAAAAGTATAGTATGCAACTCGTTTTATAACGCCATTTTATTCACTCATTTTATTAAACACTCGCTCCGCTACGCTTCGCTCGTGATTAATAAAAATCGTGACTAAAATGGCATTTATAAAACTTGATACATAATATACTATTATTCGCTATTATTCCACTAGTCAAATAATAAAAAAATATAGCGATAGCAACCAGTAAGTATGACAGCCTGCCACGTTTTATTTTATGAATACGAATATTTTTTAATTCAATTTCAAATAATTCCATTCTATTAATGTGGTGATTGTGGATAAAACGCTGTTTTGTAAGCGTGTTTTAGATAAATTTTATCCTCTTAAAAAAATTAAACGCTCGAACTGAGTGGAAAAATGTTATCTAAAACACTTATACCTTAAGATACTTAGGAAATAAACTAGTTTTACATTATGAACAAGAACTTCAAGCTTCCGTGAAGCTCACATATTAATATAAAAACTCAAAATACTGAATACCGGGTGTGGAGACCAGGGGGAACTGAGATAACAATAAATAATAACACAGATTGTGTTATTAACATCAGTTAATAAGTTGTAAAGATTGGTCTTAAATATATTTAATAATTCATTTTATATTTTTCTGTTTACATATTAATAATACTGTTATCTTATTACTTAAATCTGATGGTTCAAATCATCGATCTTATAGTACTAGATACGGCTCTGGGGGAATTTGTTTTGTTCAAGGGGAGGGGGGGTATATAGGTCCTCTATTTTTGATACTTTTGATTGGCTCTTTATCCGAGCATACTACGGGATTGGCTCTTTGCAGAGTACCTTACTCCCCGCTCATACCGCAGAGCTCAAAGTCCGTGACTTTACGTTAACCAAACAATCTCAATGCTGTTAAATACCCTATGCCGTATCTAGTACTATAAGATCGATGGTTCAAATTATAAAATTTCTTTTGATATTTACTGTGACATTAACTAGCAGTTCAATTCAAGCAAGCAATTCAATTCAATTCAAGCAGTTTTCCATTTTTTCTCTCTTCCTTCTGTTTCCTTTTTACTTCACATTTAGATTAGTGTTTGCTAGTTAGATTAGATTAGTATTTTATTGTATACAGCAGTCTGTAAGTGGATCAATAAGATCTGTAGATTGTTTATTAATAAATAAATAAATAAATAAATAAATTTAACTTCTTTAGTACTAGTACAATAAGGTGTTCACTTTCTGGATCGATAATTTTAGCAGGTATTATTTTAAAATTAGGATGATATAGATTAATACGGTTGAGAGTTATATTTATTGAGGCTAAACAGTGTGATAAACAAACATGTGATACTGTAGAAAAAATTATCATACAACCACGATGCACCAGACCTAGACAGGATGGAATATCTTATATTATATAAAGCATAAATTATTAACATAAGAATAATATTTGGTATGGAAATATTTATTTCAAATTTACATTGATTCCATTTGAATCGATTTGGGTAATTTATGATTGTAATTTAAATCCTCTTATTTTTAACAGGGAATAATTCACTATCCCTTTGAATTAAATTGAGTGTTCCAGAAAATATGAAAGTCGATTCTTTGTTTGTAGAATAAATCGCTGCAACATATGTACAGAACCCAAAGGCAATATTTGCCATTGTCCTTGTTGGCCAAAATCAGTGTCGACTATTTGTTTAAAGGAGATGCCGAAAACAACTACTTCACGGGCAATATGCTCCGACTGGCGTTGCATTACTCCGGCATCTCCATGGATAGTAATAATAAATGACCAATAGAGGTCACTGCTGCAATGGTACCTGCGGAAAAGCAGGTCACTAACTGTCCGTCAATTTGACAATAAATGTCAGACAGATATAGCAAAGACCCAAAGAAGGCGTTACGATGTGTTTCTCAATTTCTTACCGCTACTAACTAATAAGTTACGATCATTTGATTTATGAATCGCACTGTGATAATTAAAATGAATTTGTATGAACTTTTAACCAAAAATCGTCAATAAAAATTGTACAAAAGTGAAAAGCGAAAAATAATGAAAATACCTATTTATGTTAATTATGTGGCTTGATGTATCCCTGTTTAGATTGGGCTCTTTTGTTTCCTACCTACTATAGGCCATATTTTATTTGTTTTGGTTAACGACTTTCCTTATATTTTTTTCAGACCTATCCACATTACAAATAGAGGAAAGAAATAGGTGTCGCACTAATGTTTTATTAGTTTAATGTACCTACTAACTCCGTACATTAAGCTAATAAAAGGAAAATAAAGTAAAAAGTAATATGGATTACATTTTTGTATACCTAAGTGCTATATTGGATTTGTAGATCAATTTGTCTATTTTACACAGTGCAATACCAATGGTTGCAGTATCCAATTTAAAATTATAATCGGAAGCAGGCATTTCAATTTTGAAGTTATTATCTATCTAGTGTTATCATTTAACTTAATTTTCACAAAACCATTAATGGATTTTTGATTTATTGTTGATAACAATTACTCAATAAAATGTTAAAATTAATGTGTTGATTATTTAAACTAAGTGTATGACTTTTCTTCTTAGAATTTTTTTTATACCTACTCAAACTAAACAAGTACTTATTCCAAGAAAATGTAATTTTCAAATGAAATTTTTCATGAAGTTGCAGATTTATAAGTAGGTTTTACTATTATGATCTACTTCAAATGATTATGTAGGTAATAGTTAAGAGAGCAACAAATTTATCTTTGTATAGAAAGTGAACGTTATTAAAACTTATAATTTAAATGTCTTGCCGCCTCATCCTTCTAGATGTCAGTTGACTCCCTGCAGTGAAATTTTGCAATATCGTAATAGCTTTCAATCATCTTTCCGCCTATATTTGATTATGTTTACCTATAAAACATACCTTGACTATTGACTCAACCCGCTGTGATACAATGAGTGATGCCAGTATCGGTTGTCCTGATGAAGAGTGAAACATTGAAATATTATGAGAGAGGAGTCCTTGATTTAACTCTGGAGTATTTAGGTGAAACAGTTGTATATGGATGCTTATGTAGGGTAACTGGTAACCCTAACATTGTAGAAATTATGTTCAATTTAAAGAGAATGTACAAATAAATAAATTTATTTAAAACATTCTATGGCTATATAGGCTTAAAATATTTTGCATATGCAGTTTTTTTATCTTGCGAGCTCTTGTGTAAATTTATAATAGGCTAGAAATAAAACTTAACCTCAAATGAACATAGCTGAACCTGCAGGGTTGCCAATAAAGTAATATAAAAGTTACTGAAGTTTAAATTTCGCTAGAGTTACAAGGAATCTCGCTAAGCATTCCAGGAACGACAATGGTACGAGAAAAATAATTTTGAAGTCAACGTTATTTTTATACTGTTATCTCTTTCTACCTGTCATGCATTTATGATTGTATGAATTAGTAATTCAAATATTTCTGCAACTTAAATTTAATAATGTTCAATTTTGATTGCACTCGTCTGTTTTAATTTTAGTTTTTCTGCTTCATTGTAGATTTAGATTTACTTGTTCTCTTGTAATCAGTTGTTTTATGTCTATAAACAGTAATCTTGAAAGTTACTTCTTGTTTTACAATGACTGTCATACTTTTTGTATAAAGCGATACCATCTGCATTGTGGTTGATTGCTTTTAATTGGAATATCGTTCAATAAAATATTACCGAGTTATAAAATAATCTAGATACAATATCATGAAATAACGTTCCTCATGCATCTATATGCCGAGACATCAAGCAATTCTTTAACACAGTATGTCCCCAAATAATGGAACAAAATGCAGATTTTTTTAGGTGAGATTAAAAAAAATGCTGAAACAGGAAAATTAGTACATATATAAAAATTACCACTTTTCTGCAATATTTTCTATTTTTTTTAACCATGTTTGAGGGAGTTATAACATTACCGACTTTTTTTTTAATAGAATGCTCTATAGATAATGTCTGTAACTTATTTGTGATTCGTTTTCATGATTTATAGTTTCTTTTAGGATTACACCACCTGTAAAATAACAAAAAGCAGGAAACCAGAAGCATATAAATTAAATATTTAAAGTGCAGTATTAAGGCAAACTTCTACAGCTTGCCCCAAAAAACACTGTATAATATGCAATAAAATAAATATATGGTAGGTTAACTAAACTTCATCAGTGGTTTTTTAGTTTTATAAAAAAATCTGTAATATTACAAATCATATTTTGAATTATGTCCTCGATTATGTCTAAATAAAATAATTATTATAATAAAATTTAAAAGAAATTAAACACTTTTTTACCATTGGATTATATCGAACCGGTACTTATAAGTACCGGTACCTATATGGTACCGGTATACCGGTATATTATTATAATAAAATTTAAAAGAAATTAAACACTTTTTTACCATTGGATTATATCGAACCGGTACTTATAAGGACCGGTACCTATATGGTACCGGTATACCGGTATACAGGTACCAGCAGACCGGTATACCGGTACCGGTGTACAGGTTTACCGGTATACCGGTACCTGGGTATACCGGTACCGGTATACTGGTATACAGGTACTAGGTACCAGTATACCGGTATACAGGTACCAGTAGACCGGTATACCGGTACCTAGTACCTGTATACCGGTATACAGGTACCGGTATACATATTATTTACCTTTTTTCTAAACGTTTCAAATTGACCCTCAACTCGTCTGGCTTAGAAAAATTCAGAATACCCCCATTTCTTAATAATTATGCTTTTTAGATCAGCATTATCTAACAAAAGATGTTCTTTCTTTGTTTTTATAATTTGCAAACTACAATTTACTTTTGTGTACAGAAGGCACAGTGATTTTAGTTTTATTTAAATTGGTACCATCTCCTAAATGTTGATTTAACGACTTTTCTGAAAATAAATAAATGATTTAAGCAACGATCACAATACCACTTTTTATTATTAAATTGTTCAGTTTGTTTATTTACTAAACGTGATAATTTTTAAATAAAACAAAATGCTTTAATATATACAATATTTTTAAAACGTCATCATCATCATCATCGTCACCATCACCACAATCATAATCATTATTACACTGCAAGAATAGCCAATTAATTCGAGGCATAAAATTATGTTTACTAAGACATAAAGACACTGCATAGATTTCTTTTCAATTGTAAAAACTTTTATTGCCAGATTATTCATCTGCTCAAATTTTGGTATATCACATAAAGCAACATCATTTTGGGGATATTGTATAACTCTTCACAAGCTGTAAAGTAGCAACCCAAATTTTACCCGTTTCCCCACATATTACGAGGGCGTCTCACCCTCATAATAAAATATACATCGATAGCAAAACACCTCTTACTTTTTATGCAGATACACACTCTGTTCCCACTATACTGAGTTATATTTTATTATGCTTCTGAAAATCTCAACCTCAATGCTGTTTTGATGATGTTGCTTGCTGATGCTGGTACGATAGTTCTTATTGAATACACCCTAATGGAAGCTTTTAATATTAGTTGAATAGCCTTGTAAATTTATTCATTTCATTAAGTTGCCTATTCAGAAGTTGATGCTACGAAACTTTTTGGATCGGTGAAATGCTAAAAGGTAATCGTATTTAATTAATGCTACACCTGCTTAAAAATTAAACGTCTTGTTTGATCAAAATACAAATTACAAGGTAACTTTTTTAGAAAGCAAATAGAGTGTGTCTATTTTTAAAGGTCATTATTCCCCCATTGTTTCCGGTTTTCATTAATTTTTCAACTAAATATTCAATTAATTACACTTCATTGATTTAATTAAATTATTAAGTTATTCTTCCGGTAGATACCTGGCATATTAGGGAGATAATCTGTCTAGTTCTCTTGTCTAATCTGATTATCAATTTATATTTCTTTTATACCTATCATTTCTACTGGAATCTGAACGATTTCTTTGGAATAATTTAATGAAATAATATTTCAACATCAGAGGGATGGATTCACTTCGACTTGACACTATTAATAAAAAGCTAACCGAATAGATAAGTCATTATGATTCAAAATTTAAAACTTTTCTATACATTAGTAGGAAAATATATTATAACATAGGTACCCTTTTATTCCCCTAACTAATGAGGTTTTCCAGGTTTCCCTCATTCCAGCACTGAATGGTGGTTAGGGCCTACCAACGTAAGTCGTTCCTGAGGCGCAAATGCGGCCCGAGAAATAACAATATGCCGCCCCCTCTCCCACACAAGTCTCAGACTTTCGAGCTAATCCTTGTGATTAGAATGAGGGGTAGAGATATTATTATTATTATTATTATTATTATTATTATTATTATTATTATTATTATTATTATTATTATTATTATTATTATTATTATTATTATTATTATTATTATTATTATTATTATTATTATTATTATTATTATTCACTTTTAATCCTTAATTTTAATTTTTTAAATTGAAAAACAGTGCCCACTACCACTAAACATATTTCTATTCATGTTCGAAGGTTTGTATTTAATGACAAGACCATTCTTCTTTATGTTTTAGATCATAAATTTCTCATTAAATTTTTAAAAATATCCAATTCGAGCTATCCTGAAAATTACTAGGGCGAAACGTAAATTCATTTCTGCATACATTTTTCAGTGACTTATCACGGTATATTAGAATGTCAAATTAAGGAGCTTTATATACAGGGTGTCCACCTAGTGCGCGTAAGTCCAATATCTGGGTTAATAAAAGAGATAACTTAATTTTTTTTTCTACAGGGTTGTCTAATATCCCGAGCTGCACAAAATGAAAATATATTTACATATTCAGGGTGTTCAGTTTTTCCTGGACAGGTACCAACTTCGTTTTTCTAAATGGAAATATATATTTTTTATTGCTTTTTCGAACTAAACCCTTGATTTTAGTAGGACTTTCATCAGCCTTCCCTATACCTAACTTAAACTGTTTTTGAAATATTGACTGGTGAATATTGACATTTTTGCAACTTTGACACCCTGTAAAATCTAAACGGTTTGAGATCAAGCAAAACGGTTTGCACATTCCTATCTTAACTTTTTATAAGCTATCGTTTGATACTAATTTCAAATTTATCCAAGAATTAAAAATGTTCAAAATTTTCGGAAAATTTTTAATTCCTGGATACATTTGAAATTAGTATCAAACGATAGCTTATAAAAAGTTAAGATAGGAATGTGCAAACCGTTTTGCTTGATCTCAAACCGTTTAGATTTTATAGGGTGTCAAAGTTGCAAAAATGTCAATATTCACCCGTCAATATTTCAAAAACAGTTTAAGTTAGGTATAGGGAAGGCTGATGAAAGTCCTACTAAAATCAAGGGTTTAGTTCGAAAAAGCAATAAAAAATATATATTTCCATTTAGAAAAACGAAGTTGGTACCTGTCCAGGAAAAACTGAACACCCTGAATATGTAAATATATTTTCATTTTGTGCAGCTCGGGATATTAGACAACCCTGTGAAAAAAAAATTAAGTTATCTCTTTTATTAACCCAGATATTGGACTTACGCGCACTAGGTGGACACCTTGTATAACTGAACGTTATCGTTTTATTTATTACTATAATGAAAGGGGCACTTAATCTATGTCAAAGATGGGAGATGCAATTTCAAGTTAAATATTTTGCAGCCAAATGTTTCTCGCAGCTGTTTCATCAGCGCTTTTCAACTGCAATATAGAGCTTAGACGCCGAGATAAAAACTGGCAGCTTGACCTACAAAGGAAACTCAAGGCACCCTTTCAATTAAATTGCCGGTCCGGTTCTTATTTATCTTATCTAAGTTTTGTCTTAATCTTAAACTTGAATAAGTCTCGATTGTTTGGATATATATAAACAAAGTATTACTCAGAAAAAATGCAGGGGAATTAACTGAAGGCATAATAATTGTTTGTTATTATTTGTAGAATTAATTCAAATATAAACTTATGAAGTTCTGAGATCTCTGCAGTGTTAATTCAATTTGGTTCAGCCTGTATAGGGTTACCAACCATACTCTTTAAAGAGAACATGTACTCTTTTGAGTATAGAAATAATAAGTACTCTTACTTTTCGGCTTTCGTACCCAAATGTACTCTTTTCTGGGCAAATGTAGTACCATTTTTATGAGTGAACTAATATCACTATTATCCAGACAAAATATTTATCGTTTCCTGTATTATCTACTTTATACTTCTACTATTGGCCACCTCACTACGTCACTCATAGGTGGTGTATCCGCCTATGCTTTGGGGAGGTTACAGTTTACATTCAGTACTAATACTCATACAGGGTGTCCACCTAGTGCGCGTAAGTCCAATATCTGGGTTAATAAAAGAGATAACTTAATTTTTTTTTCTACAGGGTTGTCTAATATCCCGAGCTGCACAAAATGAAAATATATTTACATATTCAGGGTGTTCAGTTTTTCCTGGACAGGTACCAACTTCGTTTTTCTAAATGGAAATATATATTTTTTATTGCTTTTTCGAACTAAACCCTTGATTTTAGTAGGACTTTCATCAGCCTTCCCTATACCTATCTTCAACTGTTTTTGAAATATTGACAGGTGAATATTGACATTTTTGCAACTTTGACACCCTGTAAAATCTAAGCGCTTTGAGATCAAGCAAAACGGTTTGCACATTTCTATCTTAACTTTTCATAAGCTATCGTTTGGTACTAATTTCAAATTTATACAGGAATCAAAAATTTTCAAAATTTTCAGAAAATTTTAAATTTTTGGATAATTCTGAAATTAGTACCAAACGATAGCTTATGAAAAGTTAAGATAGGAATGTGCAAACCGTTTTGCTTGATCTCAAACCGCTTAGATTTTACAGGGTGTCAAAGTTGCAAAAATGTCAATATTCACCCGTCAATATTTCAAAAACAGTTTAAGTTAGGTATAGGGAAGGCTGATGAAAGTCCTACTAAAATCAAGAGTTTAGTTCGAAAAAGCAATAAAAAATATATATTTCCATTTAGAAAAACGAAGTTGGTACCTGTCCAGGAAAAACTGAACACCCTGAATATGTAAATATATTTTCATTTTGTGCAGCTCGGGATATTAGACAACCCTCTAGAAAAAAAAATTAAGTTATCTCTTTTATTAACCCAGATATTGGACTTACGCGCACTAGGTGGACACCCTGTATCTTATTATTTATCTACTAAAATCAATAAATATCTTGCCGTAAGTCGATATTTTTGTATAAACGGATTTTATATTAAAATTTCGAAGTGCCAGGAAAACGCGTGACCTTGAAAATTTTCAAAATTTTTTCGCCATTTTTCCCTACGGCGCCAGAAGTTTCGGCACTGATTGTGAGTAATCCGGCATTTTATAGGTCTGCCAGGGATTTTGTACTCTTTTTTGAATGGCAAGAGTTGGTAACCCTAAGCCTGTATAAAATAATATCAATTTTTAATATGATCACAGTAGATACGAAATTAAAAAAAAATCTAAAATAGAGGTTAATGCGAACTATACTGGAAGCTCAAGATGGAGGAATATTAAGCTACTTTTTAATTTAAATGTCCTTGTTATCTGGTTAACAGTGAGTTGGGTTCTTTGTAAATCTTGTAAGATAAGGTTTGTAAATATTGTACTATACTGATTTGTAAATACTATAAATACAGATAACTACTTCAGTTAATACATTATACATCATCAGCGACTATATTTATTTCGTCACTTTCAAGCCAGCTTGAAGCTAAGCGGCTTGAAGAAAAAGGATTGAAAATTATGACTTATACGCTTAGAATTATTGAGATTCCAAGCGGCATAGAATGTTCAAGTCAAGGCATTGTAGGTTTGGCTTGGCTCAAGCTGCTTCAGATTGCGATATAAACGCTACTGGATTGCGATTGGATTTAATCAGATCTAACTGCAGTAGTTTATATGCTTCAAGTAGGTACTGAAGAATCACATGTGACGTATGAAAAACCTCTTTAGTGATCCTCTAAATACTAAAAAATAAACTCAAGGGTTATAATATAATTATTAATGCAACGGACAATATTTCATTTTGAGGTTAACTAGTTAGCTATGCATATAAAGCACGCAAGCGCAGGAATATGGCTTCAAGTAGGATTAAACAGAGGATTCAATCCCTTCCTTATTCCTATAAGATAAACACTCAGGACTGAGATTCGGTTTCAAGCGGCTTTATTTTCAATCGCTCTAGAAATTGACGAAATAAACGTAGACAATATTTCATATCGTGAAAGGACATAATGTAAAGTAAAATATATGTACTAAGGCTCCTATTTTTGACTGTATAATATGCTTAGCCCTTGAGGTGTTGTTAATCCAGCATAACGGCAACATACTTACATACTTACTTTTTTCTTTTTGGTGTTATAATTCGCTCCGATCTAAATTATGTAGGTAAGTTAATTTTAAAATTCTTGGATTGATAATACCTACTACTATAGTTGGTGAAAGGAACCTCTACTCTGATGCATGATAAATACAACATATTTTATTCATAATTCACCGCATACTATACTTTTTTTGGATACATTAATCGCTTAAAACTTTTTCGTAGCGTCTGAAATTCTTGTTTGTAGTGTTGGAAATATAATACTCCAAACCTGGAAATGCTGAGACGGCTCCTCTGACTTTCATCACATCAGCATCACTTCAACGTCGTGTCAGTTTGATATTAGAAGTAGCATTTTATATTCCAAAGATCAGATCCACCACATTATTTTCTAAGTTACGTTTTGCTCAAGAAAAATTTCAATATAGATATTTCAGCTTCCACTCTTTTCGATTTGATCCTGAACGTGGGCCTACGATATAAGTTAATATTGATTAAATTTGCATTACGAGTACTGTACGGTTGAAAGTTGGGGAAACATTGGAAGAGTAGTCTTATTCTTTGAAATATATAACATTTCGTAGTTTGTTAGCCGTGATAAAAATTATTTTCTAATACATTTTTTAAATTATATCTTATGTGTGTAATTCTCTTAAATTAAGATTTAACATATTTAGAATTATACGTTTCTGTGTAATAAAAATTTACATACTTTCGATTGAATCACCAAAAACAAGTCCTACATTAACACCTACAGACAGAATACTACAGATAAAAGTTTATTGTTCAAACTATCTATATGAGTTGACTATGCAAGATCCTAATTCACAATAATGACAAGAAGAAACTTAGTTTTATGAACTAATTTGATATTACAATTCTGTACCAAATTGTGTTTAAAGTATATACAATGTGTTCATTGTATATGCTATGCAGTGCTATATTGACTAACCTTGCATATAATATTTTTAAGAAGTAGATATTTACCATCTTTATTTTCTACAATACTTACATAGAATTTTTAAAACAACATCGTCAGTACATTTGCTGTCACATATTGTGTTATACAGTCTGTCCATAAAGTAACCCCCCCTGCTAACTTTTAAACGAATCGAGTTAGAGAGTTTTAACAAAATACAGGGTGAATCACGTAAAATGAAGTTGATTCTGACGATAAATTCGTTTCTTCAAATTCAAAGATGCCGCCAGGAGCGCTGTCAACTCAATTTTTTTAAATTACAAAGTGTGCCGTGTTGCACCTCATTTAAAAGAGAGTTCAAGTCGCTACTTTTTCGTTTTTGAAAATTGAGAATCGAGTTAGCCGTTCTCTAGTTACAAGCGTTTCTGTCTCTAATCTAATCCGTGAATAAAATGTTAATTAATGCTTTAATACAAAAAATTTTGAACAAATATTTATTAAAACAAAAAATAAAAGAATTAAATAAGTTATTCAAAATGTTGTCCATTGACTTCTTGGCACATAAAAAGTCTACTTTTTAATTCTTGCCTGATATTTCCTAAAATTTCTGCAGAGATATTTCTACACATATGTGTTAGACGTTGCTGTAGTTCGTCGATATTTACCGGAGGAGTTCCGTATTCTTCAAATATCCCCATAAGAAGAAATCAAGAGGAGTTAAGTCCGGGGACCGAGCCGACAATTATGTCGGGCCCCTTCTGCTAATCCATCTGCCTGGGAAATGGTTATTTAAAAAATCGGTAACAGATCCATAGAAATGAGCCGGAGCCCCATCTGGTTGAAATACAATACTTTGATTGTTATTGTCTGCTATTCTTTCTATCTTTGGAAAAATTTCCACCATCTAATTTTATCACCATCAAATCTATCAAGTCGAATAACTTCAAAAATTAAGAAAAATACCTGTAGAAACTTTCAAACACTCTTAAATTAAACGCTAAACTACTTTCTCGAACCTTATTGACGTTTCAGTGACAGTGGCAAGCAAAGGCAAGGAGACTTGATAAAAGCAAAATTTTTAAATATCGTTAATAGAAACGCTTGTAACTAGAGAACGGATAACTCGATTGTAATTTTTCAAAAACGAAAATGTAGAGAATTGAATTACCTTTTAAATGAGGTGCAACACGGCACACTTTGCCATTTAAAAAAATTTACTTGACAGCGCCCGTGGCGCCATCTTTGAATTTGAAAAATTGAATTTATCGTCAGAATCAACTTCATTTTACATGATTCACCCTGTATTTTGTTAAAACTCTCTAACTCGATTCGTTCAAAAGTTAGCAGGGGGGGTTACTTTATGGACAGACTGTATATTCCTTGATATTCCATTCCAAACTACTTTTGACTGCCATGGGTGGAACGGCATATAAATGACTTGTGGATATGTTTTTGTAAAGCTTTACTTCTGGACTGGTCTGGGAAAACATATATCTCCAATTGTTTTTGTTTTCAAGACAGAGCTACATCTAAATAACTTCGAGTGCATGAAAAAACAAATAAGTCACATCAGATACTGAATTATGATTTTCAGTATTTCAGTGAAATCATTTTGAATGGAAATGACAACTCGCGATATATGACTAACCAAAATTTATCAACGCAGACACAGAAATATAAAAGTTTGTGTATGTTTTTCAGAACGAGTCCCGTCTGTATTTTTTGCCAGTGACCGAAATCGGTATATTAATATGTGTGAACTCGTTTTTAGTTTTATAGAACCCCATTGCTTTTTTAATTTTATCCATGAACTAGGTCATATTTGGTGCTCGTTTAGTTTCATAATTTGGTAGACCCATATATCTACGTAATGTTTTGTATCTACAGGTAAAGCTTTGGGTAATATGCATATGTAGGAAGTAAAGTAAACTTTACGCGTAATCCATCCATTAATCTAGGGTTTAATCCAGTTATTTATGGTCAATACCTTTAATAGGAATTAATTCGTTATATTTGTGTTTCCGATATATATTTTACAGGATGTTTCCTACAAAATAAAATAATTAACTACAATATACATGTAATTTATATTAATTAGCCCACAACTTTCGTCAATTATTATTATTATTGATATATCTACAGTTCGTCCCTAAAGTAACCCTCGAGTTCCAAGCGTTTCTGTGTCTCATTCGTCGAGTGAAAAGACCATCGTTCACTCTAAAGGTAGACTTTCGTAACAAGCGACAGCGACAGGAGACCGAGACAGGCGACAGAGACAGACGACAGCGATTGAGACAAGAGACCAAAGAGCTCGTTCGCAACGTAGGACAGGCCAGTGCATTAACACTTTTTGCTGGAACCTAACGCGTGTGCAGTGTTTAGATTATAATAAGATGAAGATCTGATTTTATATTACTTTTATAAAAAATGTGAAAGAGCGTCATTAAATACTTTATTTACAAATCGAAAAGATGAGGGATCTTTAAACCTATTAATATCGCAACATTTAATGTCTGATGAAGATATGTTTAGAAAATATTGTAGGTTAAATAAACAACAATTTTATTTTGTTTTAACTTTAATTGAGAAGGAAATGGAACCAAAAAGAACTGGAGCAATGATTTCAACTGAGGGAAAACTATTTATTACTCTACTAGTCTAATAGACAACTAGGTCTATTAGAATTTCATCTTCTTCAGATCAAAAAGCAATTGACTTAGACTGTGATAAAATAATTTTAGCTTTTTTCGATGTAGAAGCCATTGTTGGCATAGCCAAAATATACTTTTATCCGCGTGGCGACAGCGACACTTCTGCTCTAGAAGAAGACGTGAGTCAGGCTGCAAGTGACAAGGCGCGACAACCACGAAGCTGCGTGTCGCTGTCGCATGCTTCGAACAGAATCGCATTGAATTCCATTGTATCGGTAGTGTCGCTGTCGTCTGTCTCTGTCGCCTGCCTCGGTCTCCTGTCGCTGTCGCTTGTTGCGTAAGTCTACCTTAAATATTTAAATGTTTTAATCGATAATGTTAATGTAATGTAATCTAAGAGGTTTGCAATCTAAAATAAAATTTATCATCTATAGGTAAATCAAGGGAATGTGGTAACTATCAATTCATTTTTAACAGCAAAAACGCGTTCTTCAATAGTACGCATTTTAAATCGAAAACCATGAAATAAATAAACAAATAAATACAGTAATCAATAAATGGCTACAAATAAACCATGAAACCATAACTAAGCAAACGATTTAAAAAATAAAAGTTTTAATTTATCAAATTAAAACAACTTTATTGAAGCAGAATATCTGATAATTTCGTTAATAATTTATCTCTTAGTTAACTTTTTGACTTAATTTCTATATAAAGAAAGATGTAATCAAACGATAATAAACGATAAACAACTACTCAAAAACTGTAGCACGCAAAATAACATAAATACCAAACTAGCGACTTCTCGATGACAATTTGTAAATAAAAAAATCAATTGTACTTAGGTTTAGAATAGGAGCAATTTAATTTCCATTTACCAAATACGGCTACAAAGAGAATTGTTATACCTACCTTTCAAATATTGCAATTATTTTCCTATCTAACACCCATTACACATTTTCCCGATCTAACACCCATAGATAAATTATTTTTGAGAATGCAAACCTCTTAAATTGCATTACATTAATATTGTAATGTAATATTAAAATATTAAAATATTTAGACTGAACGATAGTTTTTCCGCACACAGAAACACTTGTAACTGGAACACAGATGACTCGATTTTAATTTTTCAACAACTGTTGTGAAGAGAATTAAAATCAAGAACTCTAAACAAAGAAGGATTGATCAATTCACTCATAAAAATGTTAAGGTCATTTTCAACAGATTTCTCGTAACACGTCACTGGATCCCTTATTGCCAAATTTGAACAATTAATCTGATTAGGAGAACTAATATGAAATTTCAAAAATTGTAAAATTCAGTCAAAATATCCAGCCCAGTATTATTTCAGAGTACACAAATCAAATGTGATTTTACAGAACTATTATACCTATGTGTTTTACGATATATATCTTACGATTTGTTGTGCAAAAATCGTTTGTCGATTTGGCAACTGTGATAATTTGTGTTGTGTTGATCAGTGCACAGATTATGATATGATTAGATATGATGACAGTGATGACATTCCAAAGACATTCTACATGACAATGTGACATATATAGGTTATGTTAAAAGGTTGAAGCTGTCAAATTGAAACAAAGAAGGCATTTAAATTTCAATATTTTAAATCTCCCGCTAAAGGCAATCCACTGACGTCACATAAGTGATAAACAAATGTGATTGGCTGTTACTGATTAATCAGTCCTTCTTTGTTTAGGGTTCTTGAATTAAAATACCTTTCAATATCAATACATACAATTTCAATAAATTTTTTGTTTTTAAATGTTGGTAGCAACGAATTTACATCCTTTGTTTTGTATGGTGTGCTATAGTTGCTATAGTAATGGCATACAAATGGTATGTAAATCATAATCTAACTAAATTTTCAAGCAAAGAAAAATAGTTGATAAACGTCAATGACACCAAATATTCCAGAATACGTATAAACATCCCTATACGATAATTCAATTTTCTGACGATTTTTCTTTTAGGCCAGTCACTTAAGACATCGTAGGTCGCAAAAAATTGCAGAGTTCTGATTTTTTGGAATGTTGTTAGGATAGGTACCAATAGTGTAAAACCAAGTTTGCAGCTTCGAAAGACCTGTGCTAACTGCGTGGTGCTCGAAAAATCTTTTTTTTCGGACTTTTTTCAGTTTTTTGTTTTATAACTTCATGGTGCAACCTACGGAAAAGTCATCCTGTAGAAGTTGAAAGTAGACAAAATTTGCTATAATTTGAGTTGACGGCAGCTCCATAAGTCTAACAGGTCCCGAGATACAGCTCTTCAAAAATTGGACATTCTTTCCAAAAAGTTCGAAATTGTTATTTTAGCTGTCTTCCAAGCCGAATATCAGCTAAAATACTCAGCCTACGTGGAAAGTCATGGGAAATGAAGTTGTAGAGCGGTCATTATCTTTAATTTACGTATAAGCGGAACACTGTAGGGCTAACAGTTCCCTTGTTATCAGGAAATAACAAAAAATTAAGGAAAATGGGATTTTTCAAGAAATGGAGCCTGACGAATTGCAGGACTTTTGTAAAGGATAAGAAAGACATAACTCAGTGAAAAATGGTTTTATATCATGCAGAATGAGTGGCGTATATCGCCCTTGTCCTTTAGTAAACTCGCCGCTTTGTGGCTTGTTTTCTAAACTTGGACGCGTGCGATAAAAGTACGCCTTATGATACTAGTTGTTTAATATACTATGTTTAAACAATTTAAAACAATTACCTCATTAAGTGCCATATATTTTGAAACATGATAACAATTTTACACGTGCCGCTGGGCGTTGGTTGAATCGTAAAATCCTACTTTCATCTAGTTTAACCAACTCCAAATAAAAAAAGTTATTTACATTACTTTTAATACCTACATAATAAAATTATTGTTTTAAAGGCGGATAAAAAACATGTAAATATTGTAAAAGGCGAGAATGCGAAAAGCGAAATGGTGATTGGTTAGATTACCCTCTAGAATTTTTTTCCCATACATAAAACACTTAAGGATCCCTCAAACCAGAGCGGTACGGCGGGAGCGGGATCGGGAGCGACTGCAACGCGGGACCAAAGTATGTGGCGGGATATCTGGCGGGACGTCAGACGCGGGACGCTGCGGTATTACAGCGATACAATTGTGTATCGCTGTAGACACAGTTGACCGCCGTGTACCGCGTACCGTACATAAAAATGTCAATCAAAAAATTAATTGAATTCGTCAAAATACATCCTATTTTATTTGATTAAAGCCACCCCGAATATAAGAATATTAGAAAAAAGGATAAAATCTGGAAAGAGATAGAAGAAGCATTAAATGAAGACAAATACTAAATAAAAGTTAACAAAGTCATGTCTTATTTGGAATGCCATTTGTACTGCTCTTCTGGGGTAATTTCGCATAGGAGTAAATGCTGCGATTTCAGTGTCAGGTGTTTCTAGAAATTCAGTAGGTAGATTGGGCATCAAATTTTTCTTAAACAATTATGCAAAACACATGACGCTTTTGCAATTTTACAATTAGCCATTTTCTCGTTTTCTTTCTATTAATATTATTTATTTTTTATTTACATAAGCTAAATGTAATTCATTTTTCTACCTCATACATTATCTTCTATTATCGCCAGCAATAGTAAATCTTCTTCATCAGAAGAATTCAACCCACTGTCTCCTAACAATATTTAGTTAATACAATAATACCATCCAAAGGACTGCCCAAGGAACCGCTCTGGTTTGACTAACAGAGCGATATCCCGCTACCGCGTTATTACCGGTACCTCTACCGCTACCGTTTACCGCTCTGGTTTGCGAAGCCCTTTATCCTGGAATTTGTACCGCTTTCTATTTAACTTTTTACTTTCGTTCTTAATCTGATTAACCTTATTATTTATTATCATTGCTATTTTTATGAAAAG
Source organism: Pogonocherus hispidulus (assembly GCA_963924545.1). Lineage (NCBI taxonomy): Eukaryota > Metazoa > Arthropoda > Insecta > Coleoptera > Cerambycidae > Pogonocherus > Pogonocherus hispidulus. The sequence continues at coordinate 85,193,183 of OZ004693.1, forward strand.
CTTCGCTAACCCAAATTGATATTAACTCCTATAGATTTTTATAAAGGAAAAAATGTTTAATCTAATGAAACTTTTTCATAAACTAAGCTACAATGTTAAGAAAGGCAATTATATTCGAATTTAATTCTTTCATAAAAACGCGTTTTATCGTCCTATATTGATTTTTGTTACAAAAAGTAATTAGCAAGTGATCACCGATAGCGTGAGCTATTTTTACCTGCGGGGGTAAATATTAATTTTTTTATCGCATTCTCCCGAGTCCTTCAATTAATTCATAATTAAAAGTTGCGACACCAATTGAATCACTCTTAATTAATTAGCTTTCCCTAACTTTCCTATCTATATCAGCTGTGCCTATATGAAGGCACAGCTGATATCGAGAAACAATCCGAGTTGTTGAATTCATTAGAATGGTATTGAATATCATGTAATGATTCTAAATAAAAATACGATAGATTCCCTAGGTTAACTTAAGTCGGAAAGTGTACATAATTTTTTATTACTTTACCCTTTGTTAGACAATTTGTTTATATATTTAATTTTTCCGAAATCGGCACTAAAGAACGTCGAAATCGAAGAGAAGATGAAGAGAAATAATCAGTAAAGTAATCCATTGTTTTTTCAATTATTTTTAAGTAGGCGACGTCACAGATAAACGTCAAATTAACACACAACAAGCAATGTGCAGTGTAGCACAATTTTGTATCTTTAAAACTTAAGTAGGTAAATGCAGTTTTCTTAATTATTATTTAAACTAAAATTATACCAAACATTACTAGGTACACAAACTGTAGACGGTGTCCCACAGTGAAGGGCCGCGATCGATATATGGAAAAGCACGTACAGGGTGATTTTGAAAATTTGGTTATTTACAAAGGTCAGTGGGTCTACTTTGTAAAATATTTTGTGGCACTTCCCGTATAACCAGAAGTCAGCATCAACTTGCTTATTTTAAAGGGAACACCCTATATATTATATCGTCTCTGGATTCTATGTAAAATTCTAAATACATTTCTTGTATCCTATACCTATCTTCAACTGTTTTTGAAATATTGACAGGTGAATATTGACTGTTACACCCTGTAAAATCTAAACGGTTTGCACATTCCTATCTTAACTTTTTTTAAGCCATATTTTGACACTAATTTCAAATTTAGCCAGAAATCACAAATGTTCGATTAAATTTAATCTCTTGGTTAAATCTGAAATTACTGTTAAACGATAGCTTATGAAAAATTAAGATAGGAATGTGCAAACCATTTTTCACGTAGAATCCAGAAATCGTATAGTATGTTCCATTTAAAATAAGCCAGTTAGTGTCGACTTCCGGTTATACCGGAAGTACCAGAAACGTGAAAATATCTTAAAAATGTAGACCCCACTGACCTTTGTAAATAACCGAATTTTCAAAATCACTCTGTACGTACTTTTCCACATATCGATCGCGGCCTTTCACGGTGGGACACCATATACCGGGTTTCCCATTTCATTTGACTAATGGCAATTAACATGGGCTATTACATTTCATTGAATTTTATATTCCCAGGGCACACTATGAGAAATATTGCTAACGGAATCGATAGTACTGACTGTCAAACACTTCTGATTACCAAAATACTAAAGCAAAATACTTTTTCAATTAAAATATCAATAAAAATTCGTTTTAAGTCAATAGATGTAGTCTATTAAAAGTGACAGCGAGTCTATTAAACAGCGAGATGTAGTATATTAAAGTCTTTCAGCGACATTATGATATGTCATTCTGGACTAGTTGGTTGAGCGGCCGTCTTTCAAACTGATCCGAACTATTTTGCAGGTTCAAATCCCGCCAGAGACAACTTTTTCTTTAATTTTACTTTTTCATTAATTACAAATTATTAGTGTTTACTTATTCGTATAAATATGGTTCATTGTCAGTACCTAGTTATTATTTTTGAAAGTCACAATATTTACTTATCAGCAAAAAAATAAAACATGTTTTAATTGGTCCGATTCCTTTATCTTTAGCTAAAGCTACCATCTTATAAAATAAGTAATCAACAAGCAACATATTTTTTATTTATTACATGCACTGTACTTTTACTAATAGTGTACTTATCTCTGCTAATAGTTACTGTCTGGATATTGAGTTAAACAGTTACAGAAGAACTGTCGTGAATTAGTAATAGGTTTTTTTTTTATAAAAAACTAATTCTAAAATTATGAGTTTTTTAAAATATGTTGAAAAAACTCATAATTTTAGAATTATAGTTATTAAAGCATTTCGATTTAGTATTTTGGTAATCAGAAGTGTTTGACAGTCAGTACTATCGATTCCGTTAGCAATATTTCTCATAGTGTGCCCTGGGAATATAAAATTCAATGAAATGTAATAGCCCATGTTAATTTAGCCATTAGTCAAATGAAATGGGAAACCCGGTATACATACGCAGTACGAAATAATACATAAAATATCCGATTATGAAGTATGTACGTCGCCAGATCTGAAGCAAGTGGCAAATAATGCACTGGCAAATTTATTACCCAAGAAGTCGCCAAATATATACAGTAAGCAATTAGAAACATTTGTCCCATGATGTGTAAATCATGGTGTCAAAAATTACACTGAAAATGTGTTTCTCGCTTATTTTTCGGAAAAGCAAATACTTACCTACAAAGCTTAAACTGTTTGGACTCTATATTCAATGTTAAAGTTCACGATTTTGATTAGACATAATATCGACATATCCAAATTTACTAAATTAATACTATTAATAAAAAACAGGAACGCAGGATGCAAACTAAAAAAGTCGAGCATATTTACTCGGGAAGACATGAATACATTTTTGATTGAAGTACTGGACTGAAATATCTATATCTATGTCGAAAGTATTGACTTTAATTTAATTGAACGCAATGTCATTAATGTTATCGTGCATATGTTCTAGGTGCACAGAAATATATGTTTTTATAATTTTATACATTGAGAAGCCAATTGGTAAAACATTTTACTCCCATAACATTCATGCTAGTTACACACATGAAAGTTAACATTTAAAACTAAAATTAATTTTAGATACTTATTTTTATTAAGAAATAATTAACTCAATGTTTATTTTTAACGGTACAACATGGTGTTGATGGATTTTGCTTCAATTTCTATATTAGCATCCTCTGACCTGTTGATATCTTCTACCTTGATAGTAACCTTGGTATCACCACTGAAAAATAGAGTAATTCGTTTGAAAAATGATAAATGTTAAATCTTTACAGATAAAAGGATTTCAGTTGCATGTATATTAAATTTTTGCTTGTTTGAGAATTCTTCCACAATTCTGAATAATTAGTAAAACAATGGCTATCACTTTAGAAGACGAGATACTATATTAAGTTAAAGTTTGATAAATGTTCACCTTCCATCAGACAACAAATAAATGGAACTGGAATCTATACTATTCGAAGTAAAAACTTTTGTCTTATAGGTAGACTTTAATTTTTCAGCAACTGATTCTCATTGAAAATCTCTGTACATGTACCTAAGTACAGCATGCCGATTTATTATGCGCTACTTCTTCGAGCTTAAGATTTTTTTGAGTGGTACCTATTGAAAAAAAACCGTAAAACCCCTCACCTGTTATAAATTATTAAGGCTACTAGGTTATCGGGTCTCAAAAATGCGATTACTCTCACATCTTCCAAACGTTCTGCTAGAGAGGTTTCTATCCTCACAGATCCAGGAATTACGAATTTTGAGAAGTGTCCCATGACGTAGAACATTGGTTGTTTATAAAATTCTTGCAAAGTTTCGTTTACTAGAATTGGTGAATCAACAAAGTTGTCAATATAGGTTGGACCACCAGTCTCGTCTAGTGCCATGTTCCAGTCTACCCAACCACTTGCGCCTTGTTCTAGATTCTGAAAATATGAAAGCAGTTATTTGAAGGAAATGCCGAAAACAACTACTTCACGGCCTATGTGCCCCGACTGACATTGCATTACTTCGACATCTCCATGGAAGTTGCAACAGCCTTCATTGAGACCAACCACCGGACACTGACTGGTTTCGCAATTATTATGTGCTTATCAGATTGCCATAGGTAGTGGACTCGATGAACGATGTTGCGACATGATTGCCTAAAGGGCATCGGGTATGTTAGTAGTGGTGAGAAACACACAATAGTGCCCTTTATCCGCTTGTCACAATCTAGTGCCTTGCAACTATCCGTCTGACATTATTGTCTAATTGTCAAACAGATAGCGACCTGCTTTTTCGGAAGTATCATTATGACAGTGATCTTACTTATCTATTTGAAAGAGATACCGAAAACAACTACTGCACGGCCTATATGCCCCTACTGACATTGCATTACCACGACATCTCCATTTATAATTAAATTAATGAATACGTTATACAAGGTGTAGATTTTAATATTGCAACAATAAGATCTAAACCTTGTGAACCTTTATTGATTATGTTTGAGGTATTTATATTTTCGCTAAGCAACTTACGTCTAAAATATCCTTGATATAGTTTTCACCTCTATTCCAACTACCTTTCCGTACCGGCTTGTCCAGACCACTGAAAGTCAGATATCCTAGGGAACGGAAACATAAATCAGATATGTACAGCTTTAGGCTACAATAAAATTACAAATACCTACTAAACAGCAAAGCTCTGAAACCTCTCAATGAAAATACTTTCAATATCTCTGCTGTCAATCAGTGCTTTGGTATTACTTTGGATATTTGGTTATTGTTTTGGGTTGATACCAAACTTCCCTTTCAAAACTCATGAGTAAAAACAACTCAATCTGACATTCTCTACATAATAAGTTATATAATAAGGATAATTTGTCTTAAAAACTGCATGAATCTAATACAAGTGGTGAGTTAGGAAAAAAATTATTCACACTTATAACAGAATGCTGACAGAATGCACATGTTGATTTAAATAATATTTAATAGACTTGTAGCGAAGACAATTAAAGTAGTTGACATTTCATACCAAGACAGCGTTGATAGTTCTTTGATTCTTGCCTATTTTCAAAAAATGCTCTTTGCAGTATACCAGCTCAAATAACAAAAAAAAAATTTACCATTGCAGGCCTCTGAGGCTATAAAGAACCAGCCTTCCTTATCAGATTTTAAAAGGTCAAGAGCGGAAGGTGGTATAAAAAAATCTGTGTACCAATGCACCGCAGCTCCATCAGCATAACTCATGGTTGTTTCGTTGTTCAGCAGCTAAAATAAGATAGCAGCAAATAAAATATTAGTAGGTGGTTTGTTATACATATTATTATATTACTAGAATAGGAGCACCTATGATTCATCGTAATTATTTGCGATGACACCATCTGCAAAACAATAAAAACAGAAAACTAGAAATATTCAAAGCAAAGATTAAATGTGTGTGTCAAGGTAAACTTTGAAAGTTTGTCCTAAAAAAGCGGTGCATATTTACAATATTTTTAGTTTATTAACAATTTTTAACATAAGTTTTGGTGCGGAGGAGGATTGGTTACCTCTCTCCTGCTGGGCATCAAGTTTCGGCTGGTTCAGCACTTTAGTGAGGGCCGTTTGTTAAGGTACTTCGCTCTTAAACAAACGGGTTAGACGCTTCCTTGCAGCTCTTCCCATTCGTCTCTTTTTATGAGAGAGGTTATCTAAACATGTCTCATACCTCACGAGATGCCTTATTCCTTAAATTGACATTTGTTTTGTCCTCTAGTCTTGGGCCTCTGATACTTTAACATCCACCGCCCCTGATCCGATGGAATCGGGCTTTCAATAGGAGTAGGATTGATCCCAATCTCCATGGGTACCCCAGTTGCATGAAGATCGATGGTTTAAGTCCACCACAGCAGAGTCCTGCATTACTGTGGCAAGGCAAGCATACTATGGAAAGTTACCCGGTATTCCAGAGGTCCCGTTGGGGACACCTAGCACCCCGGTGCCATTCGGCCTTGGACACGGGTCGTTTAACATCCTGGCTTGGGGGAATTTATCGACTTTCCTTTTCTAGATCCACCGTGTTTAGTCGTAAGCAGGGCCACCTCGAGCAGGATGTGGCTCTTCACCGTGCACAGACGGTCTTGTTCCAAACCACCTAAGTGTTCAATTTATTTTAAATTTTATTACAATTTTGTGTTTAAAACTAATTCAAAATATCATTGTTATATATACTATATAATTTTATGTCAAACTGAAAAACCACTCATGAAATTTACTTAATTTGTCGTATATTTATTTATATTATAAATTAGAGTGTTTTTTTTTGGAGGGGGGAAACTTTATTACGGATATTTTTAGAATTTTTATTTAGAATATTTCTGCTTTCCTGTTTTTATTATTTTTCAGGTGGTGTACGAATATATGTAGAATGTTAAGTATTTTAGTTTTGCTATACGGGGTTATTCACGCAAAGCGGGTATTAGACATTTTTAGGGTCATAAAAATCTGATTTTTTTATGGGGGAGGTTTTCCATTATTTCCGATTCAATGAAAATATTTTTAGGTTTGCGTCACTTCCGGTTATACCGGAAGTAGAGCACAACTTCGTTATTTCAAATGGAACACCCTGTATATTATTGCAATTTTTAACTCTACGTGATATTCTAAACACATTCCATGTAGGATATCCTATACCTATCTTCAACTGTTTTTGAAATATTGACAGGTGAATATTGACATTTTTCAACTTTGACACCCTGTAAAATCTAAACGGTTAGAGATCAAGCAAAAGAGTTTGCACATTCCTATCTTAACTTTTCATAATCTATCGTTTGGTACTAATTTCAGAATTATACAAAAATTTTGAAAATTTTTAATTCCTGGATAAATTTGAAATTAGTACCAAACGATAGCTTGTGCAAAGTTAAGATAGGAATGTGCAAACCGTTTTGCTTGATCTCTAACCGTTTAGATTTTACAGGGTGTCAAAGTTGCAAAATGTCAATATTCACCTGTCAATATTTCAAAAACAGTTGAAGATAGGTATAGGACATCCTACATGAAATGTGTTTAGAATATCACGTAGAGTTCAAAATTGCAATAATATACAGGGTGTTCCATTTGAAATAACGAAGTTGTGATCTACTTCCGGTATAACCGGAAATGATGCAAACCTGAAAATATTTTCATTGAATCGGAAATAATCGAAAACCTTCCCCATAAAAAAATCAGATTTTTATCGTTAACCAAACCCCAAGAACGTCTAATACCCGCTTTGCGTGAATAACCCTGTATATACCTATACACTAAAGTGAACTCCTCTAAGTTAATATATTTTTATTTAATAATTTTGGAAATGATCAGTGTTGAATAAAAATACCCAATTCATATAGTATTAATAAGCATGTGTTCAGCACTGTTCGAAACTGCACTAGATATGTGCAATGTTCGAAGCACCTAAGGAAGCAATCAAGGAGTCACCACATTCTTCATCGAGTCCAACCATCAGACACTGAGCAGTTTCACACTTATTCTATGCTCATCAGAGTATCATAGGTAGCGGACTCGATGAACAATGCTGCGACAGGATTGGCTAGGATTGCATAAAGGACATCTGGTACGTTAATAGTGGTGAGAAACATAGAGTGGTGTCCTTTTTGGTCTTTGCTACGTAACGCAGTGCCAGTCTAGGCATATTGGCCGTGGAATAGTTGTTTTCGGCATCCCCTTCAAATAAATAAGTAGGATTGTCTTCCTCAAGGACAATAGAGGTGACTGTATAATGACACTTGCGGAAAGGCTGTCGCTATATCTCTGTCAATTAGAATATAACTCAGACATAGTAGCAAAGACTAAAAGAGTGCACTACTGCGTATTTCTGACCACTACTAACATCTTTTATCACAAAATTTTTTAACCAGTACTTACTAAATTGCTCTCGGTTTGAGGCACAACCTCACTCGATCAATGTGTGTCGTACCTCGATGGTACATTTACTATAATAAATGCAACTAGCAAAGGTTGACCTGAGTTACGTGGATTTACTAGAGCACTCGCGAACACACGGATAATAATTATCTTCGTATAATTCTAAAAGGATACAAGACATAGCACTGTTTCTTTTTTTTTGGAAAAAAATTTGGAGTGAAAAATACAGATTGGGTTTTTAACAGACCAATTTTTCTCAATAAATATGTAGTTCTTGTTATGTTTATTACTGGCACTGTGCGTGAATGTTATGATTTTTTAATTATCAGTATCCTCAGGAATTAAGAGCAGTTATGGTTACACGTTTGTAACCATATTATTGTGTACAGAGGATTTGTTTATCAACATATAAAGATATGTAAGTTCCACGAAATATGTAAACGATAAATATTAACTACTTACCGGTAGTAATAAAGGTAGTGTGAGCCTAATATCGTCATGCAACATGATTTTCAGGTCACTGAACTTAGAATTCCTTATTGTCGGCCCCAGGTTTTCGCCTATCCATTTATTCTGAAATGAAACGTGTGAAAAACATTTGCAGGACCATCCCATGCAATCACCAATTAGTGAATATATACCTACTTACCATTTGGTCGGGCATCCATCCCAGTGAATTAATATGCATTAAAAATGAAGGAATATATCCATCAATAGGTTCGTTCTGCGTCGTCATGCCCCAAAATGTGACATTATTCTTTTCATACTCTTCATAAAACTTCAATATGTAGTCCGCCCAAAGTTGATAATACTCTTCCTTGAGAACGCCAATGCCGGGCCAGTCGTTGTTAGTTTTCATCCAAGTTGGTGATGACCAGGCAGAAGCAAACAGCTGAACTGGACTACCTCTTAAGGCATTTGCTTGTTGGATGAAGGGAATCTAGTAGAGGAATTGAATAGATTAATGTTGATAAAAATTTAATAAGTTACTAGGATTAAGAGTAAGCATTCTGTGGATCATATTATGTGGTAATTTAAACTGTAATGTAATTTGTATAAATTTGTATTAAATTAGTTATTTTCTTAATAATTGCTTTAGTTGATGCATTCCGTTATTCTGTACTGACAATGTAAAAACAATAAAATGCGGACCTTCCAAAAAAATTATAGTCTATTGAAAAGGGCTGCTGTGTAAATTGAAATAACTCCTTTATTTTTTGGTATAACTCTATCAAACTATACATTTTTTAAAAGATGAAAAGTGTCTCTATCGAATAGTAATATAATCTACAGGGTGTTTCATTTAAAAATTATCACAATTTTGAATGAAGGTGCTTGAAAATTTTTTTTCAAGCACCTTTAAGAAGTGAAACAAACTATTACCAATGACAAATGAAAACTTTTTGTAAAATTAAGAGCACCAGTGAAAACTGCTCGTCGCTATCCCATTTTGCCTTGAAGTTATAAGCTATTAAAGTGTGTCACATTATCTTGGGACCCCTATTTTATTTTTATTTCAAAGTATTAGTAATGGGTTATCTAAATAAATAGTTCCTTTTGTTCAATACGTTTGTTAGTTGTATCGATTTATTACCTGAAAAATATTAATCTAAAATATATAAAAAGTAAAGGATCGCAAAATTTGAAGTCGGAAATATGTAGCATATTGCTCTTAAAAACTAGAGAGTGTTTTATTTAACTTTAATAATTTCACCATTACATCAGACATAAACGAAATTGCCAGAAAAGTGCCATTAATTATATCATTTCGGTAAATACATGTATACAAATTTTTAGATTTCATATCACATTCCTTTCTCGGATAAGGATAACTCGCTGTGACGCACCCTGCTTAGGCAGAATGTGATTATATCATGTATCATTAAGTATCTAGGCAGATAATTAGATGATTGCAACAATTGTTTGAAACAACTAATTTCAAACAGATATGTATGCTTTGTTACTTTCTGCCTTAATTTTTATTTCAAATACCCTTGCATTGAGTCAATACACTTGACAATTTATGGCGATAAAATGTCTGTCTTTATATTAAAGATTGAGTGTTACATATTTGTTTGGACGTATTTAATGGAGTATTGTATTGTTCTTATAGAAAACTATTATTAGTTTTAAAGAACCAATAGCTTTAACTTATGTTGGCAAAATTTAAACAGTATACTGTTTACTTAGACGAAAATAGTATTGTAATAATATAATGAATTGTTCTTCCGTTTGTTGGTTTTCTTCGACCAAAGGAGGTGTAATTAATTAATCAAATCATATGTAGGTATAACAAACATTACTGACTTCAATATTTTTCATAAATTCCAAACACATTTTGTGTATTCGTATTTTTTGATACCTAACCTAAGTAGGTAAAATTTCGAGATCATTAACTGAATGCCGAAACCTTGATCCGCTTTTTGTCTAAGAATAGAAAATAGGAAACTATTTATTTTATCTTCCTTCTTCTGTATCAAAATATAATTTTATGATTAGGCCAAAATAGGTTTCAAAAGACACGACTGACATGACCAGTGCATCCAGTGTACTTAAGAGTTAATAATTTAAATAAATTTCGATTCTTGTCAAACGACTTACCTTATAATTAAAGTCATCTTCTTGGAGGGCAAAGTGCTCTAATGTAGTGTCGTTTTCAACGTCATCATAAGAATATCCTCTTGTGGAAAAATCAGTTCCACCAATAGGAACCCTACACAAGCTATATTCAATACCACTTTTGCCAAAGTAACTTTCGATCAACTTGCTTTGCGCCTCCTCTGGTAGTGATTTTATGTTGATACCTGTAGAATCAGTGAAAGCACCACCAAACCCAATGATGGTTTGGTGTTGTACACCCTCATCCACAAGGAGTGATACTTCTACTCCATCCCCATCTGAGAGTGGTCCTGTTGTGCTGTAGAATCCCAATTTGGATTTGCTTGTGGTATATAGTTGATATTTTCCGCCAGGTATATCCAATTCCGGTACAGTGTCGCAGTATCTTGCATTGCAAACACAGACAGTGCCTTCTTCTGTATCGCGAATATTGCAGGTTTGGCTAAAAGCGGATGCTACAACTATTGATAAAATTAATAGCTGCACAATCATTTTAACGAGTAAATTGTATGCTTTCACTGGTAATTTCACTTGCACTCTATTTTATCTAACGAATACTTCGCGTTTCAAATGTATTTTATCAAATTTGTAATTTTATCAAAAATAAGCAGCTGTGTTTAGATAAGTACGTATTTTTTATCAATGTATAATGATGAATAAGGTAAAACAGGGTGAAATATGATTAAATATGCGAGAATTTATTTAGGAAATTTAAAGCAAAATATAAAAATGAATAATACTTATAAATCTAACACTATACTCATAAATAGTGTAATATACAGGGTGATTAATTACTATTGCGGAAAAGTTCGTGGGGATTCCTTGTACAAAATTAGAAGACAAGTTTTTATAGAAATTAAATACCTAAAATATGTAAATTTTGATGAAATTATATCTTACTTATCTACTCCAGTGGTGCACCGAGCCGGTGCAATTGTTAATATTTTTAGAAAGAAACCGTTGGCCTCCACTGCTTTCGTAAGTTTTTGTCTGCCTTTTGTAGATTTTTTTGTATTTTGCTTTTTTGTGTTCCAGAACAGTGATGACAACGAAACTTACAGTATATTATTAAATGAAATATCCTCTTATTTTCTTTTCACTTTCCTTTTCATCCTTTCCAATAGCAAGCCGGTGTCTCGGAGTTTATTGTCTTTTTTCCTCAAACCGGAGGTCGTGGGTTCGACCGGACAATTTTTAATGAAATTTTCTACTCGTAGATTAAGGCTTGTACGCAGGGATGGGTTGACAACCATCCTGGCGATGGCCTAGGATGGGAAGAATGACGGCTTGGTGTTAATGTAAGAAATTAAAATCAGCTAATGTTTTACTGTCCCCCTAGCTAATGAGGTATTCCAAGTTTCCGTCATTCCAGCACTAAATGGTGGTTAGGGCTTACCAACGTAAGTCGTTCCTGAGGCGCAAATGCGGCCAGCTAAATATTAATATGCCGCTCCTCCCCGCTCACAAGTCTCAGACTTTCGGGATAATACTTGTGATGAGAATGATGGATAGAAATTTTATTATTTAATATATTCATAGATCAATCACCCATGAGAAAACTGATATCTCTAGTGATAAGAAAGATAAATGATACGGTCACATTGTATAAAATTTCCAAATTAATATGTAGACTAAAAGGGAATAGGTTTATATTATACAGAAACACCCTGTATAATATATTATTTTTATATTATACAGGGTGTTTCTTAATTTCATGTTCAATTTTATGACTAAGAGTCCAAATAAACGTGTATCCTAAATAGGCTCGTTTTCGAGATGCAGGGAGTCAAGGTTTGACACCCTGACTCAAGATCGAGGTCCTGCTACAAAAGTGGGGAGATGCTAGTTTTTTTTTACTTTTGACATAATAATTGACATTTAGACATGCCTGTAATAGTTTTTATTTTTTTTTCTCAAAAACGAGGCAAGGTACGAAAAAAATGCAATAAACAAAAAAGTTGTATTTGGAATTTCTTCAGCTTAAAAAAATCCAAAACTTGTGAAAAACCAGTGGCGTCCAATGTTTTTTCAAATAGGTTACTCTCCTGTACGCCACTACTCGTAGAACCAACAATTCGAACAGTTTTCGAAACTGTTCAAAACAGAAACACACAGTTCCCTCTCTGGGCACTGTTTGATTTGAAGTAGTAAGGAGCTTATTTTAACGTGAAAAAATTATAATTGTTGGCTCTGCTATCGTCCAGTAGGGTAACCTATTTGAAATTTATTTGAAAAAATATTAGACGGCACTGGTTTTTCACAAGTTTTGGATTTTTTTTAAGCTGAATCAATTCCAAATACAACTTTTTTGTTTATTGCATTTTCTTCGCACCTTGCTTCGTTTTTAAGAAAAAAAGAATAAAAACTATGAACGTGCATGTCTAGATGTTTATTATCAAAAGTAAAAAAACTGGAATGTACCCCTTTTTACAGCACGACCATGAACGTGAGTCACGGTGTCAAACCTTGACACCCTGTATCTCGAAGACGAGGCAATCTGTCTGACAATTATTGTCAAATTGACAGACAGATAACGACCTGTCTTTCCGCAGGTGCTTATCTGTCTGTCAATTTGACAATAATTGTCAGACATATAGTAGCACATACCTAAAGAGGGCACTACGGTATGTTTCTCACATACTAACATTCACGATGGCCATTAGACAATCACGTCGCAACATCGCTATTGAGTCCACTACCTATGGTACTCTGATGGGGAAAATAAGCGCGAAACCGGTCAGTGTCTGCTATTTGGTCTCGATGAAAGATGTAGCGACTCCTATGGAGATGCCGATGTAATGCAACGCCAGTCGGGGGCACCTGCGGAAAAGCAGGTAGTTATCTGTCTGTCAATTTGACAATAATTATCAGACAGATAGTAGCACAGACCCAAAGAGGGCTGTGTGTTTCTCACCACTACTAACATCCACAACTACATTTCGCACTTTTGAAGTATGGCATATCATGAAAACTTTTCCTCCGTATAAAATAATATACTATTCACTGTCTTCCAGAAGGTATGAAAAAATATAAATGAGTAAATTGAGGTATTATCGTTTTGTTTAGAGGTGTTTCATTCCTGCCTCGCGGTGCTTCACACCTCTGTTATCTAAACAGTGCTAGACAGTAATGAAACATTTTCGGCCTCAGTATGTAATATGCTATAAATACCTCTAGATTTAAGTGAAATATTGCAATGTTTTTAGAAATTGTTTCTTACGCATATACACGTCTCGCCGCCTAAACAGACAAGACGAAGTCTCTCAAATTTATTTCATTCGTGCGTGCAATAATAAGATAATATGCATTGCTTATCGATGTAGGAACAATTTCTTTACATTTTGAATTATTTCTATCAATCATCGATAATTAATTTGTGTCTAATCTCAAATAAAAACAAAGGAAAATATTTTTATATAAGTACATACTTTATAGATATAGAAGTACTTTAGATAGAGTTATGGGGTACTTATATTGGCTTCTTGTTTATTTATCACATGTTTTTAAAAGCTTTTGTTTGACAAAATATGCTTCAACTATAAGATACAAAATACTGAGTGACACATCCTTGATGTCATTATGAGACAAGCTTAGTTAGAAGAGCGAAAATATCCTCTAGTTAGAGTTTAGTTCGATCTTCAGCGCTGCATGTAAAAAAATATTTATACTTTATTTTACTACTTCTCTAAGAAGGGTGTCCCTCGGTGACGAGACATTAGAAATATTTCAGAAACTACTTCGATTTTCATTTTGAAAATTTGGGCAAAAGTGTTTTCGGGTATGCCCTTCTAACCTAAAATAATGGGGTCCACCTAACGCTTCCGGTTATACCGGAAGTTAATGTCATATTCGTTATTTTAAATGAAGCACCCTGTATATTATTGCAATTTTGAACTCTAAACACATTTCATGTAGGATGTCCTATACCTATCTTCAACTGTTTTTGAAATATTGACAGGTGAATATTGACATTTAGCAACTTTGATACCCTGTAAAATCTAAACGATTTGAGATAAAGCAAAACGGTTTGCACATTCCTAATTTTAACTTTTCATAAGCTATCGTTGGATATTAATTTCAGATTTAACCAAGAGATTAAAATTAATTGAATTTTTTTTATTTCCGGATAAATCTGATGTTAGTATCAAACGATAGCTTATGAAAAGTTAACATAGGAATGTGCAAACCGTTTTGCTTGATCTTAAATCGTTTAGATTTTACAAGGTGTCAAAGTTGCAAAATGTCAATATTCACCTCTCAATATTTTAAAATATATGAACAGTTAATACTAATAATAATATTTTATTGTGCTCATCAGACATTACAAAAGAATGTATTTATTATAGCATTAGTCAAAACATGAAAATAACTTATACTAAACAAAATGCTCAGACAATGAGTAGAGACACTTATCTAACAAATACAATTTTAAATTTCGCTTAAAATTAGTCAATTTGTCACAATCTTTCAGCTCATTAGGCAAATGGTTAAATATCTTAGATCCCAAATAGTTTGGTCCTTTACTTACTATACTCTATTTTGTGAAGGCTGCCCTTATCTCACTTTTGTACCTTGTATTAAAATTATGAACATCACTATTTAAAAGAAACTTATTCTTGTTTTTAAAAACATAAACACACATCTCAAAAACAAAAAGCGACGTCAATGTTAAAATTTTATAAACACTAAAAACAGATCTACATGACTGTAGCCTGGCAACACCTGCCATGCAACGTATTATACGTTTTTGTAATATGAAGACCGATTCGGAATAGGCAGAATAACCCCAAAAGCAAACCCCGTATCGCAATCGACTCTCTATATGAGCGTAATACAAATTAATCAGTTGATGTTCGGACAACAGATCTTTCATATTCCTAAATAAATAATAATTTGCTGACATGATGGAAACAAGTTTATTACAATGGGCTTTCCAATCCCAACATGGATCAATATGAATACCCAGAAACTTGATACAGCTGTCATTATCTTCTAACCTTGTGCCATTTACAGAAATATTTTAGAATAATAGTTGAAGATAGGTATAGGACATCCTACATGAAATGTGTTTAAACGTAGAATTCAAAATTGTAGGGTGTTCCATTTAAAATAACGAAGATGACATCAACTTCCGGTATAACCGGAAGCGTTAGGTGGACGCCATTATTTTAGTTGAGAAGGACATGCCCGAAAACACTATTGCCCAAATTTTCAAAATCAAAATCGAAGTAGTCTCTGAAATATGTCTAATGTCTCCTCACCGTGGGACACCCTGTAATTTAGTTATAAGTTATGTCGTAAAGTTGTTGTTTTTTAGACAAAATGTATTAAAAACAACAAGTTGAGGTTACGTCACGATATGTCGCTGTAATTTAATTTTGGGCAGTGCATACTGCAAGCGAAGTAGTTATTTTAGAAATATTTTAAAAATAATAAGGTTAATCCTTTGCATACCTAGGCTTATAGGTGACGAGGAAATATAAAACTTTATTGAACCAAAATATTTCATAATTTCATTAATAATTTATCTCTTAGTTAACTTTTTGGCTTAATTCCTATATAAACAAATATGTAATATAAAATTTATTATTAATCCACAAAATTTTTTGCTACAATGGTATATCGCTACATATCGACAGCCAATTTGGTTACCTAAGTCCATTTTATCCTATCACATCTCAAAATATATTTTGCACTGCACTAGCATTTTCTTCTATCCAAACCTAAAATACAAAATTTGATGACCTTAGGTTGGGTGACTGAGAATGGTGTCCTAAAATGAAGTGTAAAGTGGCAGGTAGGTACATAGTTAAAATGCTCATTTTATGAAATTTTCACACATTTGAAAGCACATTATCGGAATTGAAAAATAATAACCATAGGTCACAACCCAAAATTTTATCAACCCAATAAATATTTGTCTTTACCACTGTATGGTAGATACTTAAGAAAATGCATCAAGAACACATAAATTCCTCTCATCTAATTTCAAATCAATTATTTCAATCAAGATATCGAGATGTGCCTACCAAAAAACTGAAAAATTTAGCATTTTTTCATAGCTCGAAAACACATAGCAAGTTTTGAGTTTCACCAATGAATTTGTTTTGGAATTTCCGCGGAAATATAGCAAAATGGAGGCTCCAAGACTTTTCAGAAGGTGTTCAGGGTTTTACGAATTACGTATTTTTGGATTTTAGCAGACGTCACTTCCATAAAACGATACACCTACTGGCATACTTCCTAAGTTCTTAATCCCCAAATTAATACTGCTAAAATATATACCCAACATTAAAATACATAAAAAATGTATGTAAAAAAAAGATTTTATAATATAAAGAATATTATTAAGTTGAGTATTTATTATTACAAATATTTTTTTTATTTTTATAAAAAAATTACAACATATTCTTTCATCTAACGCAGTGTGCTTTCGGCTACCAGAGCAAGGAATTTATATTATATGAATTCCTTGTACCAAGTCTCCAGTTATTGGAGTGTCTATAATTCACTGATAGTAAGCATAGGAGGGCGTTCATTTATTTTTTGACGTAATATTTTGGATTTCTATGTCCTGACAGTTTTAATTTGCCAGCAACTTCTATATGCATACAATTATATCATATATTATTTTTAAATTGAATTTTTATTACAAATACTTTGTATTAGGTATATAAAATAATTCTTTGAACAGTTTTCGTTTTTTTATTTATATGCATTAAGTACCTTCGTTGTTGTTGTTGTTGGAAGGCGGCGCGGTTACCCGCATCACTCAGGCCTTTCGACTCATTATGCCTGCCGCTAGTCCAATAGCGAAAGCTATTGGAATAAACCCGTACTATGCATAAACCCATAGGCCAAACTCGTTCTAGTGGAAGTTCTATAATGTCCTAGGATAGGAGAAATGCTGCACCCAGATGTTTGTATGACTCGACAATGAGGCAGGCACAGCCACAGAGGATGTGAATGGAGTCCTCGTCATCATATCCGCAAAACCTGCACCTTCTAGTGCCACTAAGGCCGATAGTGTTAAGGTGCTTGTTGAGATGTCGTTGACCAGTCAACAGTCCTGTGACAATCCTTATGCTGTTACTAGTTAGCGCAAGTATTGATCGAGTTGCGTTCCATCAAGGCCCTTCAATTAACAGCCTGACTTGTTGCAGCCCAGTACCGTCTGACCATTCTTCCTCTGATCTTTTCTTGATCCAGTTTTGAATAGACCTTATTACTTAACTAAGTGGAAGCCCGAGTACTGATTCGGGCCTTTAAGAGCCCTTATTAGGTATCTTTAGAGTTCTAACAAGAATTTTTTATAGTAGTAGGGTAGCGTTGCGTAGGTTCAGACATGGGGTACCTACGGATATTTTAAATTTGTTTCTTTCTATAAAGTTTAGGACATCACTGTCAGAGGTGATAGTACCAGTCGTGATTTAGTTGCCGTGCACAAACTTTCGTACAGATCTTATTACTTTTTTAAGTTGCTTACCAAAAATTGAAAGTGATCTTTCAAAGTAAGTATTCAGTAAATAAATATTTAAGGTTTCAACATTTTCCATTACAGACTAATTCAGTTTTTAAGTATTGCATGCAAAATACACATATTTATTTCTAACTGAAGCTATATTTATAGCACTATACCGACACTAGTATAGTGCTTTTCCAGATGATGAACAGATCGTCTGCGGTGATTATTTTTTGGTAAGGTTCGGTAAACGTTTGTTCGGTAAGGTTTGGTAAAGAAAAAGAAGATAATTCACTATGTAGGTAGGACTTGTTGAATGTGGTGAATTTGTATTTTAAGGTCTCAGACATTCAAAAAAACATTTTCATTTTCCTGATATTGATGACATTTCCATATGTCAAGATGTGAGATAAAAGCGAAATTATCAAAGCCAATGTCTGTTTCAGCAACTTCTCATTTAACCAGTTTTCTCAAATTGAATGTAAACTTTGACTCTTTTAATCTAAAATAATGTTTTAAACAGTTATTCTTGGGCTATTTTTAACTGGTACGAATCTGCCCCATTCTTGTCCTAAACTGCCCCAGCCTAGAGCAGGTCCGGATAAATGTATCTTTCTTATATATCATTTTTTTGCAAAAAACTATTAAATTTTTACTTAATTTAAATATAGTTACAAAAAACATCAGAAAATATTCTGCTAATAAAATATGTTTAGAAAGTCTTCATAGTTATTGGAAGGAGATGCTGAAAACAACTACTCCACGGCCAATATGCCCCGACTGGCGTTGCATTACATCAACATCTCCATGTATGTCGCCACATCCTTCATCAACACCAAATACCAGACAATGACCGGTTTCGATCTTGTTATGATCTCATCAGATTCCCATAGGTATCGGAATCGATGAATGATCTGGCGACATTGATTGCCTAAGGGAGATAAGTGAATGTTTGTAGTGGCGAGATACAGTGAAATACACTGCAGTGCCCTTTTTGGGTCTTTGCTACTACCTGTCTGACAATTATTGTCTAATTGACAGACAGATAACGATCAGCAGAAAAGCAGATGCCATTACAGCGATCTCTATTGTCTTTGAGGAAGACAATCCTACTTAATTATTGGAAGGAGATGCTGAAAACAACTACTCCACGGGCAATATGCCCCGACTGGCGTTGCATTACATCAACATCTCCATGGATGTCGCCACATCCTTCATCAAGACCAAATACCAGACAATGACCGGTTTCGATCTTGTTATGATCTCATCAGATTGCCATAGGTATCGGAATCGATGAATGACCTGGCGACATTGATTGCCTAAGGGACATATGTGAATGTTTGTAGTGGCGAGATACAGTGAAATACACTGCAGTGCCCTTTCTGCAAGGACAATATGCCCCGATTGGCGTTGTTTTTCATCTCCAATTGCCCGTGGAGTAGTTGTTTTCAGCATCTCCTTCCAATAATTAAGTAGGATTGTCTTCCTCAAAGACAATAGAGGTCGCTGTAATGGCATCTGCTTTTCTGCAGATTGTTATCTGTCTGTCAATTAGACAATAATTGTCAGACAGGTAGTAGCAAAGACCCAAAGAGGGCACTGCAGTGTATTTCACTGTATCTCGCCACTACAAACAGTATGCATAGTTGTTTAAACTATATTAACCAAAACTGTCCGAACCTGCCCACTGTACGATGATGAGAATAGATATCTCGAAACGTTAGTAACCTAAGAGAAATGTGTTTTTCCTGTAACAAAATTGAATTTGCGGAGGCTAGAGAGATAATAGAAACAACTATTCACAAACCCAAACTGTGCTGTGTAGTAAATAATGTTGGAGTTGTATTTATTATTATTACAAAATGTAACTTACACAGTGAAGATACCCATTTTGTAAGTACAAGGAAGATTCATTTAAGCTTATTTTTATAAGGAGGTGGAAAGGACTGCCATTAATCATATTAAGCAAGAGATTAATTTTGTACAGATTGTCTGTAAGTGGACAGATGTTACTTTTGAAGTGTTTCGAAGTAATCTTGAGTTTAAGAGATTTTTTTTGTAACAGAAAGTTCATTTTATTCATGAAAAACTGATTATATTTTATGGTAAAAAGTTTACCTTCTCCTAATAAATTATAACCGGAAGTTTATTTCTGACTTATTATATTCATTGTAGGGGAACAGCGACGCTGAAACTTTTCAGTTTCGAAACACTTGGGGCTCTTGGTAGTGATACTTGTGTAATACCAGAACTAAGGATATATTACAGTTCATAACCAAAATCTGTTGATATGCATAGTAAGTTTAACAAGTTAGGAACTTCGTTTTTGACTGAAATGTTTAAATAACTTGCGCAATTACTAAAGTTTCAGTTATTAGACGTACATGATTCATAAATTATACTTGCTAATTTTTTATTTATTATATAGATTAGATAGATAGATGGATAGCAACGAATCGATATTCTCTTTTTTAGGCATATGTCCCTTAATATTAGAGGTAGACCCATAAAACTAGGACAGTGTATTCCCAAACAAGAGTTATTTCCAAATATGTAAAAAATATAGGGTGTCCCATTTAATACTGGGTGTTCCACATAAAAGTTCTCAGCCTCGTATCTCGGCAACGGAAAGATATATTTCGATTTTGAAAAAAAAAACAGATTATAGAGCTCATCTATAATATAGATGACTATTGTTGACTTGACAATTGTATTGTATTGTATTGTATTGTATTGTATTGACTTGTATAATTGACTTGGACAATTATTGTTTCATTGTATAAGGTAATAATTCGAAACTGTAAAATACGCTCGAGTTTGGGCAGCACCAAATGAAGAACCCGATATCTCTGAAACTATTAAGATTTTGAAAAATAGTCATTTGACAAAAATTGTTTAGAATTGAAAAAAGTATCGGATAAACCTTGTTACAAAGTTCTTGCCAACGAAAAATTTCTTTTGACCTCAGCGCCATCTCCAATTTGCTCTGAAAAAAATCAAGTTGAACTTCGCGATGAAGCCGTAGATGAGCTCTATCATCTGTTTATTTCAAAATCAAAATATATCTTTCCGTTACCGAGATACGAGGCTCAGGACATTTATGTGGAACACTCGGTATATTAAAATTTATATCGACGTAGCATCACAGAGTCACCCTGTAAAAATTTAAGTGTATGTAAAACAAGAACAAAAATAAAAGAAAATCGACGCGTCCGAACGATTTTAAAAGAAATTGGGTTTTTATAGAATGACGAATTTATCTTCTACTTTACGAAAGTATTGTATATCTGTGCCATGTATAAACGAGTAATTTTCATGTTAATCTACAGTATCTTCAATCAAGGCAATGTTAAACAGTTTCAAATTTGTAAAAGAACCTGTCACAATATGTCTGAGAGGCATACGAAAAATATCTTACATATTACAAAGGAGCAGATTTATGAATAACATCCCAAGTGCTACCATCAAGATGTGAAGGAACATCAGGAGTATGAAGTTATATTTTGTTAATATAACTTCATACTTCTGATGTTTCTTCACATCTTGATAGTAGCACTTGGGATATTCTTCATAAATTGGATATAGTTAAAATAAGGTAATTAATTAAGCTTTAGAGTCAGTGACAGTTTTTTTAACAAAATGATTATACCCACATTTGACACAAAAGTTATTGAACCGCTATTAAAATGCATTCAATTATGGCACTTATCAGTCACAATAATAATTACCATAGAGATTGAACAAACTCTTTAACTATTACCAAGAGATTGGCGATATAGGCCCTTGGCTACTATTCTGCTATACTTACTTATTAAATCTTACTGTATCACAATAAGTAAACCTACCTAAAAATATTTACCAAAAATCTCGTAGACTCTTTCACACCGAAGAAAGATGTATCTCAGCAAACAAGATTTCTAGCTAATTACTCGGATTCTACCTAAAACTGTAGTTAACAAAAAAGACCCTATTATTTTTAGATACTTATTTTTATTAAGTACAATTAATTAATGTTTCGTATGAAACAAGTCTTAACGATACAACATGGTGTTGATAGATTGTGCTTCAATTTCTATATCAGCATCTTGTGACCTTTTGAGATCTTCTAGCTTGATAGTAACCTTGGTGGCACCACTGGAAAAAAAGTAGTTCGTTTGAGGAATGCATAAGATTAAAACCTTTATAGCTGCAGAATTTTAATTAGGTACATGTATTTATAAGAATTACTAGTTTTGTAAACAAGTATTTAAGAAAATAGCTATTATTTTCGAGGATGGAGGTAGTAGTAGTTCAAGATTGATAAACGTCTTTTGTCATACTGGTAGACTATACCATATATTTGAAATAAAGAAGGGTCTATCCTGGTCACCAACAGTAAGAGTTGATAAACATAAAACACTACTCAATCTGATGAAGCTATTTAACAGTAGATTAACGACGAAGATTAGATAAATTATTGGACTATAATTTATACCTAAGTATTTCATGGATTTGGTAGACATAATCTTTCATTCCGCTGCCCGCTGAGTACTTCCTATTTCCGAGAGTGAGAAATTAATAACTTCTTTCAATGGTATGGATACAAAATTATAAAATTTCCTCACCTGTTAAAAACTATTAAGGCTACTAGGTTATCTGGCCTCAAAAACGCGATCACTCTCACATCTTCCAAACTTTCTGCTAGAGAGGTTTCTATCCTCACAGATCCAGGAATTACGAATTTTGAGAAGTGTCCCATGACGTAGAACATTGGTTGTTTATAAAATTCTTGCAAAGTTTCGTTTACTAAGATTGGTGAATCAACAAAATTGTCAATATAGGTTGGACCACCAGTCTCGTCTAGTACCATGTTCCAGTCTACCCAGCCACTTGCGCCTTGTTCTAGATTCTGAAAATATGAAAGAAGTTATTTGAAAAAGATGCCCGAAAACAACTATACCACGGCCAATGTGCCCCGATTGGCATTGCATTACTCCGACATCTCCATGGAAGTCGCAACATCCTTCATTGAGAACTACCAGACACTGACCAGTTTCGCACTTATTCGGTGCATATCAGAGTGCCATAGGTGGTGGACTCGATGAAGGATGCTGCTACATGATTGCCTAAAGGGCATTTGTTATGTTAGTGGTGAGAAGCACACGATGGCACCATCTCTTGGTCGTTTCTACTGTCAGTGTGACAATTATTCTATTTAGCTCTATTTTTTTTGAGGAAGACAATCCTACTTTGAAGGAGATACCGAAAACAACTACTCCACGGCCTATGTCTCCCCACTGGCATTGAATTATTCCGGAATTTCATTTCCATGAATAATTATATTAATAAAAATATTATACAATGTGTAAATTTTAAGAATACCACCATAGGATCTAAATCTTATATAGCTTTATTTATTACATTTGAGGTATTTACATATATATCCGTTAAGTAACTTACGTCTAAAATATCCTTGATGTAGTTTTCACCTCTATTCCAACTGCCTTTCTCTACAGGCTTCTCCAGACCGGTGTAAGTCAAATATCCTAGGGAAAGGAAACTTAAATCAGATCTAAAAATTACTAATACCTACCAAACAGCAAAACCCTGCAAGTGCAGATTTCTGATCTGAGTGTCAATCAAAATGCTAGCAGTGTTTTGATGTTTCTTTGGATATTTTGTTCTTTTTTTTGATACCAAATTTTCCATCGAAAGCTCATTAGTAAAAACTATACTCAATCTGAGACAATCTCTGCGTATTAAGTTTTATAATAGAGATAATTTGCCTTAAGAACTGCATGAATACAACTGGTGAGTATTATAGGAAAAAAGTTGCATTTTCAAAACCATTCTCAAAGCAAAATGGTAATGAGTTCTTGTGATGATAAACTTTAATTTGGGAAACAAACAAATCATGACATTATGAAAGTTTGTATTTAGTTAATTTCAATAATGGATTATAATTTCACAAACATATAAAAGAATACTCACAGAACGCAGATCATGATTTAAATAATATTTAATAGACTTGTAGCGAAGACAATAATAAAGATATTAAAAAAAATAATGCAAAGTGGTTGAGTTTGATTTTTACCTATTTTCAAATGCTCTGTGCAGGAACAAGCTCAAGTAACATAAAATAGTATATTATATACCTAGGTTGAGAAGTGAGCTATTATTTACCGGCGAAATTTTATATCCTGAGGCGCGTAGCGCCGAAGGATATAATTTTCGAGGTAAATAATAGCCTTCTCAACCGAAGTATATATAGTATTTTTTTACTACTGACATGAGAGGACAACAGCACTAAAATATGGGGTATCATTTTTCAATTATTTCGATATGTCCATGATACAACTACACAGATATGCCAATCCGCATAGTGACGTCAGTTACGAGGAAAAAACAATTGATTAACACGAAAATAATTATATCACTGCCCTTAAGAATTTTCGCATCGCATTGCCATTTTTCCCTCACGAATGACGTCATGCGCAAACAAACGAAAGTTATGAGCATATCTGTGTAGTTGTATCATGGATATGTCAAGTATACTAAAAATACCAGATGTCTAACGAAATGTCATTTTGAATGTAATTTTAAGAACAACACAACATCAAATTAGTATATTATTTACCTAGGTAAATAATAATTCATTATTTCCCTAGGTAAATAATGAACTACTTCTCATGACAGGAATGGGGTAAATAATGATGTTTTCTCATGCCAGTAGTAAAAAATAGTATATTATACTATAAGGGACAGAAATGCGTTATTTTGGCAGAGGTGCAATTTGAAGCCCGAGGGCGAAGCCAGAGGGCTACAATGCACCGAGGACAAAATAGCATTTCTCCCGAATGGTATATACTATTTTTTCCACGGTCTCATTAACTTAAAAACACATATTTTGTTATTATGAAGTAAGTAGCACCAGAATTATTGTATTCGGATTTGAGCATTTATTTAGTAGTCGTTGAGTTATTGTCATAACTACAAAATAAACAAACAAAAAGAATTGTCAAATTAAGATGTTAGTTTGGTTTAGTTTACAGTTTGTTTAGTGCACAATGAATAATTGTGAGTCGGAAGAGATTGTGGAGGCTGCAAATATTGCAATAAGCAATTTGTTACCTACGAAGTCAAGATCTTTATACGATATAGCTTACAATCGGTTCAAAACGTGGTGCGCCGAGAAAAATATTCAAGTATACAGCGAGAATGTTTTGTTGGCATACTTCAGTGAAAATGCAAAGAATTACAACTCTTCCACATTATGGGCGCAATATTCTATGGTTAAGTCATGCTTGATAATTTACGAAAACATAGATATAAGCAAATTCCCAAAACTGATCGCATTTTTGAAAATAACCGGTGGCGGATATCAAGCGAAAAAATCGAAAATATTGACAAAGGGTGAAATCGACCGTTTTCGATCAACTGCAGATGACAAAGAATTCTTAATGATTAAGGTAAGATTACTTTTGTTGTTAGGTATTTCAATTATTTAGTATTTTGATTTTTTATAGGTTGTATTAATTCTGGGGATTGCCGGAGCTTGTCGAACTGATGAACTAGTCAATTTAACTGTAGATGATATTGAGGATGTAGGCTCATCCTTGATTGTAAAAATTCCAAACACTAAGACAAAGATTCCACGAACCTTTGTGGTTACCGATGTGGGAAATATGCTTGAATTGTATCGAAAATACCTGTCCCTTCGTTCTCCCCACGTCAAGCATAAGCGCCTTTTTTTGTACTACAAAGCAGGAAAATGTAGTTCGCAGCCAGTTGGCAAGAATACCATCGGAAAAATTCCTAGTGTAGTAGCTTCGTATTTAAAATTACCTGATGCTGCATGTTATACTGGTCACTGCTTACGAAGATCTTCAGCGACATTACTGGCAGATGCTGGTGTGGATATCACGACAATAAAGCGTCATGCTGGTTGGAAATCAACGACAGTCGCTGAGGGTTATGTCGAGAACTCCATTGAAAATAAGACCAAAATTGCTAATCACGTTTTAGTAGGTACCACCACTAGCGCAATCACAAAAACTTTAAATGTAAGCGAAAGTAATATTCCTTCTAATATTAATTTTGAAAATTGTACAAATGTTACATTTAATTTAAATGTCAATAAATAATTTCAATGTTACCTCTTTTTTTGCATGAAAAACGTTCTCCAAAATGTAAACTCCCTTGGGAGCATTATACTCCCTTGGGAATAATCGACTACTTCTGTTTCAATTTTGATGTCATAGAAACTGATTTCTACTCCCGACCGTGGAAAAAAATATTTACCATTGCAGGCTTCTGAGGATATAAAGAACCAGTTTTCCTTATCAGATTTCAAAAGGTTGAGAGCGACAGGTGGTACTAAAAAATTTTCGTACCAATGGACCGCAGCTCCGTCAGCATAACTCATGGTTGTTTCGTTGTTCAGCAGCTAAAATGAGACAGCAGCAAATAAAGTATTACTAGGTGGTGTGTGTAACTTATTAGTGGAGTAGGAGTATGTTACATTGTAATTTTTTGCGATAACACTAAGATCTGCAGGACAATAAGAACAGGAAAATAAAGATTAAGACTGTAGTATCATGGCAAACTTTTAAAGTTTGTCTCGCAAAACCAGTATAAAAATACCATATTTTTCGTTTACTAATATAATTTTCAACGTAAGTTTCCTTAAATTATTTCATAAAAATATTGGTCTTTAAAAATATGTGGAGGTATGTAAATTATGAGATATTTTCAACATGGATTCATATAATGAGCAATTTAAATTATTTTTTTCTCTATTTTAGTAATAGCAAAGACACAACCATAAATTTTACTAATAGAACACATAACTACAAATAGTACGAATCTACTTTATATCCATCATCTATAAATGCCTTATTTAAATAAGGACTAATACAAATTAAGCCAAGAGAGCCATTCTCCTGGTAATATGCCTCGACGAGCGCTGAATTACAAAGCAAAAATTTGCCGCATTTTGTCTAACACAGTTAGAATAAAAATACAAGGATTAGGATTGCAACGAAAATACGAGGATATACTCGGACCACACCTCGTAGGAGGTCATTAACTGCCGACCGGTTTCGATCTTTTTATGATCTCGTCAACGCAATATAAGATGCGAAGACCCAAGTACTTAACACAGTAGGTACGTTTTGCGTAAAGTAAATTCGTGCTATTTGTAGTTATGTGATTATGTACCAGGTGGCCAAATAAGAATGGACGCCGGCTGTATCTCAGAAACTACTTATCGTATAACTTTAGGAAAAAAATTCTACGTAGGATGACCGCTACGGGTCCCAATTGCTATGATCAATCTGAAAATAGGATTTTTCTCAAAAATATGCCAAGTTAAGAGGTATTTTAAATAGTGGCATTGTAATCTTTGTTAAATTTGCAATCTTTTTCTTGTAATGGACTTTGCTCTATCTTTAAAAATAAAGTGGTGGGGGAAGGTTAAACTTTATTTTATTCAAATAAGGATAACTCCGGTTTGGGTTAACAGAATTAAACGAACTAGGGCTCGTTTAAAAGAGCTTTTCTTACTGAATAATCTGCAGTATACATATACTGTTTCTGAAATTATTTTACCGTGGTAGCTAGAGGGCGCTGTTTGACATCGTAACAGTTATTGCGCGTTTTCATAAAAATTTTAAATGGCAGGCTATGAATCTTTTTACATAGTTACATAGAGCACAAAATTTCCAAAAAATCAGCTCAAACCGCAACTTTCTATCTTCTCTCTCTCTAACTGGAGATATTAAGAGAACAAGTAAAATTAGGCTGCCGCCTATATAGGCCTATCATAATAGTCTAATTAAAAATTATATTAGTAGGTTATGAAACAAAAACTATGTTCCTTGAGTATGTTTTAAACAGTAGTTTGAGTTACTCCAAGGTCTTTCGCAATAGTTCTAGTACTTAGTTGAGGATTAAATTCTATGTAAGCTAACACATTAATAATGTTCCCTTCGGTGCGACCTCTGCGTTGTCTAAGGTATACAGTTAGATGAACATTTCGAGTTGTTCGCAGAAGGCGAACTACTCGTAAAAAAACTTTTTTATTGGGGTATTTATCAGGATATTGTTGCGCATATACTCTCGCAGCAACTGTAGCATTTCTCATTGATTCAAAATAAACTCTTACCATGTCAAATAACTCTTCGTTTGTATAAATCATTTTGTAAGAAAAAACGAACAATAAACTACAATTCAGAATAAACAAGAAAACAACACAAACAACAACAAGAAAAACCCGGACAATACAAACTTAATAAGACATGAAACGACATTAAGTAAATGACATTAACATGCAACTAAAACGTTTTAATATTTGACGTACCTATTTACCTCTTTTTGTTTCATAGCCTACTAGTTTAATTTTTAATTAGCCTATTATAGGCCTAGGCGGCAGCCTAACTTTATTTGTTCTCTTAATATCTCCCGTTAGAGAGAAGATAGAAAGTTGCGGTTTGAGCTGATTTTTTGGAAATTTTGTGCTCTATTTAACTATGTAAAAAGAGACATAGCCTGCCATTTAAAATTTTTATGAAAACGTGCAATAACTGTTACGATGTCAAACAGCGCCCTCTAGCTACCACGGTAAAATAAGTTCAGAAACAGTATATACTGCAGATTATTCAGTAAGAAAAACTCTTTTAAACGAGTCCTAGTTCGTTTAATTCTGTTAACCCAAACCGGAATTATCCTTATTTGAATAAAATAAAGTTTAACCTTCCCCCACCACTTTATTTTTAAAGATAGAGCAAAGTGCATTACAAGAAAAAGATTGCAAATTTTACAAAGATTACAATGCCACTATTTAAAATACCTATTAACTTGGCATATTTTTGAGAAAAATCCCATTTTCTGATTGGTCATAGCAATTGCAACCCCTAGCGGTCATCCTAGGAACTTGAAAATAATTTCCAGCGATTTCTCTTGTCCGATTTACTTATTCGAATTTTTTTCCCAAAGTTATACGATAAGTAGTTTCTGAGAAACAGCCGGCGTCCATTCTTATTTGGCCACCCGGTAGATCCCATCTGTCAAGTAGTAGAACTTGTTTCTACATCTCGTTCTGTATTACATTCTCATACGATTAGTTTGATTTGGATTGTATTACGAGAACTACCAAGAGGTGGCGCTATAGTATATGGTTTTTGTACGCAAAACGAATCTACTGTGTTAAGTACTTGGGTCATCGCATCTTTAGGTATGATTATATTGGCATTGACGAGATCATAAAAAGATCGAAACCGGTCTGAAGTTAGTGACATCCTACGATGGGGGTCCAAGTATTTCCTTGTAGTTTTCGTTGCAATCTGCATCCTTGTATTTTGATTCTAACTGTGAGACAAAATACGGCAAATTTTTGCTTTCTAATTTAGCGCTCGGCGAGGCATAAAATAGGCATAGAATAGCTGTTTTGGCTTAATTTGTTTTAGCTTTTATTTAAATCAGGCATTTACAGGTGGTGGATATAAAGTAGATTCGTACTATTGGTAGTTATGTGTTATGTACATCCCATCTGTCAAGTAGTAAAACTTGTTTCTACATCTCGTTATTGTATTGGATTTACCATAGACTTAATAAGAGGAGACCTCACGGTTCATTCATAAATAACCTTTTGTTTTGTATCAATTATTGGCAATGTGTATGACAAAGAATACCGAGAGAAAGAACGGCAAAATTCCGACTCCGTGCAACGTTGCAAAAGTTTTGGGAGAACTTGCTTCCGACGCCAAAGTCGTACTGTTTTGGAATAAAACATCAAAAAAGGAATTTTAAGAAAATCAGTACTATACATTGCAACAGCAAAAGCTTGTGAGATTAGAAATTAAATTAGTATCGGAGTTTTAATGTAGGGAATATGAATTGAAACTTGAACACTTAAAATTCTGAATTAAGTAAAGGTGGTACACCTACTACATTACAAAAACTTATATATACAGTAGTGTAAAAAAGTATTTTTCAGTTTTTCAAAGATAACCAAACTGTGTATGCAGGGTTCAATTACATTTAAAAGTGAAATATAATTTAAAATAAGAAAGATGTACATGGTGTTAGTTTTTAATTCAACTTTTTGTTTCAAGTTATTTGACTTACTGTTTTCAAAATAACTCTTTAAAAGCCTGATAATGGTGATTTTTTCTTAGATTAGTATAAAGGATACCTTTAAAAATTACCTTGGTTACGCAACTGATTTTAATTTTTGTGTGCAAACGTTGCATGTTGGCTTCACACTTACCAAACATTATAGGTTTTTTAATTTGTTATGCAGCAAAGTGCTGAATGATGCCTTAGCTTCTTGCTTGGATTCTTGTTTTGATCGCATATAAGTATGTGTGTAGGTAACTCCAAAAACTAACACATCAGCCATATTTTAAAAAATAACAAAAGCAATTCCATAATATAATATAGTACTATATTCCGTAAAATGATAAGGAAGCCAGCCAGCACGCCCCTGAAAATCCGTAAATATGGCGTGACAAATATAGCGACCGAATAACCAAACAAAACTTGGCAAAATTTACCTGTGGAAAGACAGTTTTGAATATAAAGAATTCATTTTTCCATACACTTGACACTGACGCTCCATGTTCTGAAGAATAGTAATAAAATCCTTACGAAAAACACTGAAAAATTCACAAAAGCAAAATTCCGACTGCCAGCAACACCGCACAAAAGAAATACTATAAAATACTACGATTCACGTGCATCAATGGACATGCGGATTGGAGTAGGGAACAATGATGCCTGTTCATTCCATTTTTGCGTTATGAAGTTAGTTTTTATCGCAACGTTTTTAACAAAATATGATTTATCTACTTAACTAGGAAACGGGAAAATATTTTTATGTAATATTTTAACCTTAACCCATAATCATGGTAGTTTAAATGTGAAAATATAAATTACACAATTGACAGTTTGGCAACAGTTTTTCGTACAATCATAAAGTAGACCTTGCAGTTGACCAGATAAAGAGTAAACAAGGGGATCTCTGATTGCTTTAAAATGTAAACAATTACATCTCCCTTGTCTTATAAATCTATGGGATTTACTAATAGAACTTTTACTCTCTTAATTGAAATTGGCGATGATAATAGATTACTGTTTTTAGACGCTTTAGTAATTCAAACGTAATATACGTACCTACTTAATAAACGTAATATAATTTGAATCTAAGTATAGAAAAATTACTAGCACAAATGGACCACTAAAATTTTATTTCGTCAACCTTAGAAGCTTTTAATAAAGAAAAGCAATGAAATCTATAGATCCAAACCACAATGTGTGGATCCTTCACAACAAACCACAAGTGTTGAATTTATTTTAAATTTTATTATAATTTTTTGATTTTTTGTTTAAGACTTATTCAAAATATTATAAATGTAATATAATTTTATATCAAACTGAAAAACCATTGATGCAATCTAGTTAATTTGTCGTAGGTACATTTATTTACATTGCAAATTAGACAATGTTTTTTTTTGGGAAAACTTCATTTCGATTTTTTTTAGAATTACTAATAAAATGTAACTAGCAGAGGTTGACCTGACTTACGTGGATTTCGTAGAACACTCGCTATCACACGGACAATAACTAGCTTCGTATACAAAGCATACTACGGTTTTTTGGAAGAAAATTTTGAGTGAAAATCAAGTAGTCTCTCTCGATAATCAAGTAGTTCTTGTTATGTGTATTACTGGCATTGCGCATGAATGTGATTAGTTGTTAAACATCAGTATCCTCTGGAATTGGAAGCAGTTTATACATCTGTAACACTGACGTAGTTTTCCACATAACACAAAAAACACTATACTGTACTCGACACGCGTTTCGCCTACCAAGTTAGCACCATCTGGAGGTGATTAAAACGCATCATCTCATCTCATCTCCAGATGATGCCAACTTGGTTGGCGAAACGCGCGTCGAGTGCAGTATAGTGTTTTGGCATTATGTGGAAAACTACGTCAGTGTTAGCGTCACACCGAAGGTTCTAACCCCCTTCAAGTAGACATCTGTAAGCATATTACTGTTTACAATGGATTTATTCATCTACATATATAAAAATAAATCCCACGAAATATGTAATAACGGTAATTAATAACTACTTACCGATAGTAATAAAGGTAGTGTCAGCCTAATATCGTCATGCAACATGATTTTCAGGTCACTGTACTTAGAATTCCTTATTGTTGGCCCCAGATTTTCGCCTATCCATTTATTCTGAAATGAAAACAAATATAGTTGCAACTAACGACATATTATTTTTGTTTGATTTTTTGCAGAAGGTGTTTTAAATAACACATAAATTAGACAATCCCCAAATCAAAGCCAAAGGCTGTGCGGGAGGAAACATCTACATTTAAAAGACGCAGACAAACACCCATACCCAACGATATGGCTAGTGCTAGTCGATACGGTTATGCTAGCTGAGGATCAGACCAAGATCATAATAAGGAGCATTTGCCGATGGCAACCGTGGCGGTAGCGTAGTGTACAGTGTGATTCACTTTCGAGTGTGTAACATGGGTATCTCGCTTGTTATAAAAGATAGACTGTAGGTTTAAATTCGGCAAAGTTGCGGAATTTTGTGCTCAATAAGTTGGCGCAAACAAAACCCCCATATCTGCTTTTGTTTTTGAGTAAGAGGCAAAAAAAAATTTTTTCCGGTTTTCGTTTTCTGGCCATAACTTCTATATTTTTGAAAATATTGGCTTATCGTTTTCACATTATTAGGACACTTTCTTGAGACAAATACGATGCCGTAAACCATTTTTTTAAAAAATGTCACTTCTATTGTAAATCATCGACAACTTTATTTTTTCTTATGGGTGCCATATTAATTTTTCTCATATTTGAATAAACCGATTTTTTCTGAATACAACAATATAATATATGTTAATATTTGCCAAAAAAATAAGGGCATTATGATAGGAAAATAGGTATTTTTTTGAAAATGTCTAGTTAGCCATGGCCATGACAGTCAGTTCTTGACAAACCGCAAATGCCACTTATAATTTTTATAAACTGCATCTGTGGAGTACTTTTTACATTGACTAACGATGTATTCAATCGAAGAGAAACAAGATATTATAGATATTTATTACAGATGTAACAAAAATTTAAACAGAACAATTGAAGAATATTTAAACACGTATCCTGAAAGACGACAGCCATGCAAGACATATATTACTAAACTGCACTGTAATTTAAGAAATTATGGCAGTTTTTCTAAACCAAGAAATAGGTATGGATCTGCCATAATTTCTTAAATTACAGTGCAGTTTAGTAATATATGTCTTGCATGGCTGTCGTCTTTCAGGATACGTGTTTAAATATTCTTCAATTGTTCTGTTTAAATTTTTGTTACATCTGTAATAAATATCTATAATATCTTGTTTCTGATCGGTTGAATACATCGTTAGTCAATGTAAAAAGTACTCCACAGATGCAGATTACAAAAATTATAAGTGACATTTGTGGTTTGTCAAGAACTGACTGTCATGGCCATGGCTAACTAGACATTTTCAAAAAAATACCTATTTTCCTTCATAATGCCCTTATTTTTTAGGCAAATATTAACATATATTATATTGTTGTATTCAGAAAAAATCGGTTTATTCAAATATGAGAAAAATTAATATGGTGCCCATAAGAAAAAATAAAGTTGTGGATGATTTACAATAGAAGTGACATTTTTTTAAAAAACGGTTAACGGCATCGTATTTGTCTTAAGAAAGTGTCCTACTAATGTGAAAACGATAAGCCAATATTTTCAAAAATATAGAAGTTATGGCCAAAAAACGAAAACCGGAAAAATTTTTTTTTTGCCTCTTACTCAAAAACAAAAGCAGATATGGGGGTTTTGTTTGCGCCAACTTATTGAGCACAAAATTCCGCAACTTTGCCGAATTTAAACCTACAATCTATCTTTTATAATAAGCGAGATACCCATGTTACACACTCGAAAGTGAATCACCCTGTACATATCTGTAACACAATCTGTAACACAATTTATTTTCTTTGATTTTAATCCAAACTTTGATAATCGTTTCGGAAGCATAAGTCTAAATAAACATTAACAATTATGATTATGGTATTTGGCCTCCAATTAAACAAAATACATCCAAAAGTATGTGGCTCTCCTTCCAATATAGATATTTATATTTAAATGACGAGGTATTCAGTAGGTATAAAGCCACAAAAATCTAAACTGACAAGTATCATTAATTAAGGTATCAAAAATAACATAATTCCTAGTTTTTATTTTCCTTGTAAGTAAGTAAAAGCAAGGTAGGCAGAAAACTAAGAAAAATATGCCTTAAACAATATTACTGTACGTGGTATATGCAGCCCCCCACCTCTCATATTTTTTGTTTGTTTAAAAAATTTATATTTTGTGATACAAGTGAATATAAATCTTCATTGAATTCATTGTCTGGAATTTGCATTGGAATTTCACATTCAAAAAAACTTTTTTATCTATACAGGGTGTCCGGAAATGATCCGCAAATTTTTTTTTTATTTTTGGTTTGCTGGTTAATGGATTTTTTTCAATTTGGTACGCTTACTAATAATGTTCTTTGGTGTAACTGTTCCAAATTTGACATTCACCCCCTATGCCAAAGGGATGAAATAATCCTTGCAAATAGATTAAGCACCTATAACTTTTATATTTTTTTTACTTTTTAATAATTATGATTGCACGAAATGAGTGAGCATACAAAATCATCTCGTCGTTTTCATCTCTCTAGAATGAGCCATTTTCGAGAAAAACGTCTTTAAAAACTATTTTGGACAATTTAACAAAGCATGCCATGGAAACAAATACTATGTTTTTATGGAAACCAAGACACCTACATGGAAATAATTTTGAAAGATTTAATTTCATGTGAAAATTCGTTTTTTAAAAATCTAACTTCAAAGCCCTGTAGCTCCGTTATTTTTGAGTTTTCAAAAAATTATTATAGGAACTTGGAACATTATTTTTTCTCGTAGAATCACCCTTCTGTATTTTTATGCCCATAATTTCCGGATACCATCAATAATTATTAGTTTTTTGCAATGAATACCAGAATATGTCACTATTTAATGTAACTTTCAAAGAGAGCAACGAATATGGCTACCTTAAGAAGTATAGAAACCGCGACCTGCCGAAAGATGATATTCAAATTCGTATTAGTTCTGTAGATACACCAACAGGCAATCACCAATTAGTTGATATATACTTACCATTTGTTCAGGCGTCCATCCCATTGAATTAATTTGAAGTGCAGATGAAGGAAAAAATCCATCGATAGGTTCGTTCTGCGTCGTCATGCCCCAAAATGTGACATTATTCATTTCATACTCTTCATAAAACTTCAATATGTAGTCAGCCCAAAGTTGATAATACTCCTCCCTGAGGAAGCCAGCACCGGCCCAGTCGTTGTTGGTTTTCATCCAAATCGGTGCTGTCCAGGCAGAAGCAAACAGTTGAACGGGACTGCCCCTTAAGGCATTTGCTTGTTGAATGAAGGGAATCTAGTTTAGGAATTGAATAGATTAATGTTGATTAAAATTAAATGAGCAAATAACTAAGAATAGTAAGGACATCATTAAGACTATCCTCCATCTGCAAACGCCTTATTTAAATAAGGACTAAAACAAACCAAAACAGCTATTCTCCGTATTGCCGTAAGATTTGCCGTATTTTGGTCTAAAGACAGTTAGATAGAATAAAAAATACAAGGATTCGGATTGCAACGAAAACTACGAGGAAATACTCAGACCACACATCGTAGGATGCCACTAATTGCAGACCGATTTCAACTTTTTTATGATCTCATCAGTGCAATATAAGTGAGCATATCTATGAATGCGAAGACCTGTGTATTTCGCACAAGAGGTAAGCCTTGCGTACGCAAGCCCTATTGGCGCCACCTCTGGGTAGTTTTCGCAACACAATCCAAACCAATCGTAATGGGGTAAATCCAACTCAATAACAGGTTGTAGAAACTAGTTCTACTACTTGTCAGATGGTATGCATATAGCAAATAACTACGAATAGTAAGGACATCATTAAGACTATCCTTCATCTGCAAACGCTTTATTTAAATAACAACTAAGACATATCAAGCCAAAACAGCCATTGTCCTGGCTATATGCTACGCCGAGCGCTGAATTACAAAGCAAGATTTACCGTATTTTGGTCTAAACATAGTTAGAATCAAACTGTTGTTTTAGTCCTAATTTAAATAAGGCGTTTGCAGATGGAGGATAGCCTTAATGATGTTCTTACTATTCGTAGTTATTTGCTATATGCATGCCATCTGACAAGTAGTAAAACTAGTTTCAACAACCAGTTATTGTATAAAATTAAATGAGTTACTATGAATAAAACTAAGCATTGTGTGGATTATAAAGGGTTTTTCAATAGGAACGCTCGATGTTTGGCAACAGCGTATGACGAAGTCGGTGGTCAGACAGGTTGTATCTTTGACGGACGTATTCAGTTAGTCTTTACATTTCATTATGGAACGCTATACGATTCAACAACGCCTCGTAACGGTTAAAACTTATTATCAAAATCAATGTTCTATTCGGCAAACGTTTCGTGCACTTCGGCCAATTTATGGTTTCGATGGTCGTCCTTCAGAGTCCACAATTCGCCGTCTAATAAATAAATTTGAAGCAACCGGGTCGCTGTTAGATCAGACAACGCCTGTACGTCAACGAAGAGCAAGATCCGTTGAAAATATTATGCAGTCCGGGAAAGTGTGCGTCACAGTCCATAACAATCCATTCCACGTCGTGCTCAAGAACTTGGCCTTTCTTCGACGTCAGTTTGGCGAATATTGCATAAGGACTTAGGATTTCACCCTTATAAAGTGAAATTAACCCAAGAACTAAAGCCCAACGATCATAGACAGCCGCTTACATTCGCTGAGTGGGCGCTAGAGCAGTTGAAGGTTGATCCTAATTTTGGACGAAAAATAATCATGCGATTTAACGCCACTGAATTTTTTTCTCTGGGGCTTTGTGAAACCTCGTGTCTATGCCGACAAACCACAGACGGTTGCCGCCTTAAAGGCCAACATCAGACGCGTCATTGGTGAAATTGAGCCACTTCTATGCGATAACGTCATCGAAAATTGGATCTCCAGGATTCGAGTCACCAGGCGAAGCCGCGGCGGACATTTAGCTGATATAATTTTTAAAACATAATGTGCTCACATATGTTTTAAAATAAAAATAAAAAGATGTCAGTTTAACTTACACAATTTGTTTTATTACATTACAAAGATCGAGCGTTCCTATTGAAAAACCCTTTATAAGCAACTCGGTCTAAAATATTTTATTAAAAAACTGGACCAATCTAAT
Source organism: Pogonocherus hispidulus (assembly GCA_963924545.1). Classification (NCBI taxonomy): domain Eukaryota; kingdom Metazoa; phylum Arthropoda; class Insecta; order Coleoptera; family Cerambycidae; genus Pogonocherus; species Pogonocherus hispidulus. Next base: position 85,230,489 of record OZ004693.1, read on the forward strand.
ACCAATCTACAGACAGCTATTTCGACCCATTAGGATTTATAAGTGTCTTAAATTTAATTTACGGTAAAACTATCTTAGCTTTACGATGAAATCTGCCCATCACTTATCTGATTGGTCGATGCAGGTGTCTGTCTTTTAGTGTTACAATAGATTTGACATTTTTTTATTCGTATAATAGATGACTGGTTATTTACAAGTTTTGAGTTATATAAGTACCTACTACAATTTTCATCATTCATTATAATTTTCTTTAACTGTTACGTTTGGCAATGTCATTGTCGATGTATAATTATTAATGAGACACTAATTTCACCATGCTCCACAAAAAGTGCGAAATCTCGAAAATCTTTAATTATTTGATTGCAAGCTTACGGCTCAAGGTTCAATGTGAAACATTTAGTCTCACATTTAGCATATTAGTGAATATTACATTATTGATGTTACTCTCAGGCAGACACTTTTTAAAAATATAAATTGCCCAAAACAAAGGCCATACCTACACCTGCTAATCACCCAACCTATTTAGATCATTTACACCTTTCTTTATATAGGAATTAAGCCAAAAAGTTAACTAAGGTTAACTTATTAATGAAATTATCAAATATTATGATTCAGTACCTAATGTTCTGTATTTCCTCGTTACCTGTTATCCTAGGTATAACCTAGGATAACAGGATCTGCAAAGGAATAACCTTGTTATATGCTCTTGGTCACAAAACGAAAGAGATACTTGTTAAACTTTATTAAACGTAATGCAAGGGTAAACACTCTTAAGTATCACAAGGAGCACATACTTGAACAAAAATAATGGTTTGGTGATTACTAAGACGTCAGATATCTATTAAAAAACTACTTCATTTAATTATCGAGATAATAAAATGTCTTTCTTTTATTATCATAACGGAGGAAATAGATTATCTAACGAGAAGTACCTGTTATATCACCTGGAAAAAAATCCATTCCTCTGTCCCAGTTTCTTTCTCTAGAATATAGCACTTTCCATTATAGCACAATTCCTACTGTTAGAATATTTAAACTTCTCTTATTAGAGTCACCTGTAAACTAATCTAATTCAGTTCAGGCTCTATAGGTATATAAGTTGGAAAGGTACAACTATAGAATCGCAATTAATATGATGATACTTATCTTCCATAACAAGTATTGTAAGAAACCTAATTATATTTTTTACACGGAATCGAAGAAGATGGTATTTTCACCCTATCGGAAACATTCCAAACATTTAAATATTTTTAAGGAATTTTCCAAATCGATTTTTTGTATTTGTAATTTCTGCTAACCTGAGTAGATACAATTTGTGGATCATTAATAGAGGCCCAAACCTTAATCGCTTTTTGTTTAAGAATATATTATTTATCTGCCATCTCCCGTGTCAAAATATAATTATTATTCTATGGTTAGGCCAAAATAGGTTTCAGAAACTAACCCACAATTGTCATGATCCCTACATCGGGAGCGCATATAAACTTTTTAAATCAATTGAACAATTTTCTTCTTTCTAATCCGGTGCACACAGTGCAGTACATAAGTCAATAATTGCAATAAATTTCGAATCTCGTCGAATTACTTACCTTATAATTAAAGTCATCTTCTTGGAGGGCAAAGTGCTCTAATGTAGTGTCGTTTTCAACGTCATCATAAGAATATCCTCTTGTGGAAAAATCAGTTCCACCGATAGGAACCCTACACAAGCTATACTCAATACCACTTTTACCAAAGTAACTTTCGATCAACTTGTTTTGTGCCTCCTCTGGTAGTGATTTTATGTTGATACCCGTAGAATCAGTGAAAGCACCACCAAACCCAATTATGGTTTGGTATTGCACACTTTCATTCACGGTGAGTGTTTTTCCTACTCCATCGTCATCTGAGAGTGGTCCTGTTGTGCTGTAGAATCCCAATTTAGATTTGCTTGTGGTATATAGTTGATATTTTCCGTCAGATATATCCAATTCAGGGACAGTGTCACAGTATCTTGCATTACAAACGCAGACACTGCCTTCTTCTGTATCTCGAATATTGCAGGTTTGGCTAAAGGTGGATGCTACAAAAAGTATTGAACAAATTAAAAGTTGAAAAATCATTTTATAAAAAGTAATTTTTATGTTCTCACTGGTAATTTCACTTACAATGTAGTGTTGTCTTATACCTCTTCGTGTTTTAAATGCATTTGTTATCAATTTTTTATTTAAGTGGCTATGTTGAGATAAATTTATAATTTCTATCAAAACAAATATATAATGCGTAAGTTAAAAACCAGTTATTCAGAAAGGTAGGTATATATTCAAAAATTTTAAGGTAAAATATAGCGTCAATAATCAATCATAGGCGTCGGGTCGGCGCGCTGTATAAATAAATAAGAAAAAATACGTGTGTACTATAACATTGACAACAGAATGTTTTCAACATTTTATGGTTTAGCACTGTTTTGTATTATATATTCAGGATTTTATATTGCTTTCAACAATATTGTTGAGCAATAATCTTCCCGATATTCCTCAGATTGGTAATTTTCACCTGGGATTATATTTTCCCCCGAACAGAGCACGCAGGCTTCTTCTTTTACGATATTAAATGGTATATAATAGGCATCCTATGGAATCGTACAAATTAAATTGAATACACAGCACTCTATTCCAACATATCAAACTTTATATACACACCAAACATATCCGATATCTGTAAATTCCCATAACAACTTTCTGATATGATGAGAAAGAAGTCGTTTATTAGAAAATAATCCCGACACATTAATTCCGGCATTAACGAACATAGATAAGAGAAAACACCATCGCCTATCGATTTACAGCAACTCTTGATATTATATAATCAATCCACAATAACTTATTGCCGCTGTACCCTATTCGTGCTTACATTACCCCCACCGCCAACGCATATGCCATATTACGGATTATTACCATCCTTGCTTATTAGGTCTGTTACAACTGCGTCGCAGGACATCTGCGTACGAATCATAATAAGCGCATTAAAATAAATTACCTAGCACCAGAAGCAATAAACTAGTACAATTTATAACAATGTATTCAAGACTTCTCCACACCACAACATAGGCAACAATATACTAACGTGAAAAACATTTTGTTGACCCTAACGTGTTGACCCGCTTCACACGCCATTGAATCGCGGCTATCTGTGACACCCGTATTTATAGATGTAATACTAAATGCAAATAGTATAATATACAGGGTGATTCATTAATATTTCAATAAACTTCAGGTAAGCGCATTCGTTGCAAAAATAATAAAACAAGTTCCTTGAGAGAACAAACAAAACAATTTGTTTGTTCTCAATTCTTACCACAAGGATCAGTTCTTGGCCCAGTTCTGTTTTCAATGTATATTAATGATTTTCTACTTTCTATGGATAATACGTTATTAATTATTCAGTTTGCAGATGACACTAGCCTTACCAGCCGTGATTTTGCATGGGATGAAGCGGTGGGTAAAATGCAGAAAGCTGAATCAAAAGTGCAGGATTGGTTTCTTTCCAACCAATTAAATTCTAATTCCGCTAAAACAGAAAATATGTTCTTCAGTCTGAGAAACAAAGACCAAAAGGTGGATCCAGATTCCGTGAGATTTCTAGGAGTTTAGTTAGATTCAAAACTGTTATGGGACTACCACACTGACTATATTTGTAAAAATATCTCAAAGCACTTATATTGGGCGGTGGCTCAGGGCTTAGCGTCTCGATCGCTCAACCCAGAGGTCGTGGGTTCTAATTCCCATTCCGCCAACAATTTTTCATTCAATTGTTTGCTCGTAGATCAAGGTTTCCCTCATTCCAGCACTGAATGGTGGTTAGGGCCTACCAACGTAAGTCGTTGCTGAGGCGCAAATGCGGCCCGCGAAATAATAATATGCCGCCCCCTCTCCCACACAAGTCTTAGACTTTCGGGCTAATCCTTGCGATTAGAATGAGGGGTAGAGATATTATTATTACTTAGGTATTTCTAATTCGCAGTTTACTTTAACAGGTACCAGCAGCAACCTTAATTATTGCATATTATAGTCGTGGGCATTCTGTGATTTCATATGCCGTACTGGTTTGGGAGTCACGCTAGTTCTGCTGGTAATAATGTCTCCTTACAAAAACGAGCTATAAAAATAGTATCCAGCCTAAAATTCAGAGAAGACAGTAAATATAAATTTATGGGACACAAAAGTGTTAACCGTTCCGTACCTATACATTTTGCAATGTTCACTACACGTTAAAAATAATATAGAATCATATATCTCGCGAATTAAAATTAATTCTCATCAAACGCGAAGTAGAGATATGTTGCACAGTAATTACATAAGACTTACCAAAACCAGAAACGGCACGGGATACTGAGGAATTAAATTTTATAATGCTTTGCCTCAAGAAATTAGCGAATTAAATATTCGACCGTTTAAATGTAAAAGTTTCTTTTAAATATACCGTTCTTATAGCATTCAAGAATTTTTAAATTGTGATTTTCATTTATGTTCAAATAGATATATCTTTGTTTCATTTTATATGTACTATTTTATATTGTATTGTATTTTTTATCTACTCTTCCAATATTCATTGTACATTTATATTTTTCCGTAAATACTTTGTATACTAGCACCAATAAATAAATAAAATTAAATGGGCCTGGACACACTTTGTTTCTAACATAAAGGTGGTAGAATTTTTATAAAATGTAATTTTTTATTAGTAGGTATGTGAAAAAATTTCCTATTTCATTCGAATCATCCAGGTTCATTTAAATAATGAAAGGCACAGTTTGATGCAATTAGATTTTACTTATTTATTTCAATGACACCCCAGAGGGTATTATCAAACGCAACAAATGTAGCACGCCAATGAGTTTTAGTAACTTGGATATATGGTTCAGATCAAGTAACTTAAAATACTACTTTTTTTTATCTAATCTGGACTTTCTTCATATTTAAATTTTTTAGAATAAATATTAAAATGGTATATTGATAACGATATGCGGAGATAAAGACAGCAGACAGATAGATTAACACACTTGGAATGTTTCTTCCACTCAATTTTTATATGTATTCATTGTTTACTTAAATCAGTAAAAATATTCTAGTATATAAGAAATTAATTTTTAAGATGCAATAAAATTATAGGATGTTAATTTGACTATTACTAAAATAAATGTTAATGTCTAAGAAAATGTATTAACTTCATTACTGGGATTCTGATCTGAGAATGAGCAAATCAAAGAGAAAATAAACCACGATTTAGAAACAAATTCAATCTCAATTTTTATCAAAGCTGGTTAACATTCAACCAATACATATTAATAAAAATGTATCTACCAATAGATACATTCATAATCATGTACATATTCCCCTTTATAGAAGAGTTAATTTTATATCAGTTAGTTATGACGGTATGACTTAAATACTATAAATTAGAAGAACTCAAATTCCTGTAAGTATTAGAAAAAAACCGACAATAAGTCAAGGGCTTCATTTAAATACATTTTAAACCCCTGAAATTTTATAGACTAGTGACAATTATTTAGTTTGAGTAAAAGAACATAATTTATATAACAAACACCAAACCATTATTTACTTTAATGAACATTTAAAGTCTGACTCATGCAATGAACGTAAGTATGAAATTTTAAAATCAGTCCTAATTCCTAAAATAAAAAAATGTGTTGATATGCAAAATTCAAGTTGAATAGTTCATCCAGGTGAAGAAGTTCTACTGAAAAATTACTATTTAATGCTATTCCTAGCTATACAAAACCATACCCAATTATTGTTTGAAATATTAAGAGAATTATAAGACCAAGTGTCTGACCAGGGAATTGGTAGTGCCGTTCGCCACCACGTTACCCGGGCACGAGCCTCGACCTCGACCCTAAAGAAGGCGTCGGGACGCTTGGTGGGCGCTCCAGGCATGCCTCGCATGTCCTCATGCATAGCTAACCTATACTCAATGCCAGAATTAAGCAAAGTGCAATGACCGGAAAAAGAGTAGATCTGTGTTGTCACATTTATTTCTAAAGTATTCTTATTTAAAACAGGAAACGTATTAATTACCTTATTTACCAATTTTTTTACTTGTCTTTAACGTCCCTTATCTCTATTGTACTTTATTAAAGCAAACACAATGTTTAATTTGCCTTTTACTTAATAATATCAGCGAACATAAACAAAGACTTTGTTTATGTTCGGTAATAATATCAAGAAATTTCCGGATATGTGGCAATTGGGAATTTCGTAAAGTTGACGACAAGCTGTTCATCCTTATTTAACATACATATTCTTGCATTTACGCTGTCTTTTCTCTGAGCTTCAACGACGTTGATAGGTCGAATCAGGAACCAACAAGCGACTGCGCTCGAGGTAGTGGGGAAACAGTGGCATGATTTTGGGTTATTTCGCGCGCGTTTCTTAATGGTAAAAATTTGTGGTAAAATTATCGGTGTATTTATTCTTTGTGTCAGTGTTTATACATATTTGTCAAACAAAAGCTTTTACCAAAAGGAACGTCTCTATTGATTTAGGTCATAAAAACTAATGAAATGTCTACAACAAAGAAAGCCAAGAAACATACAAAGAGGTTCTTTCTCATCAGAATAAGTCTTTGACTACCTAAGAAAAATAAATTTGAAGATTATTCTTCCGATTCTGATTTTGGGATGGAACCATCGGATAAAGAAGAATTAAATAAACTATGTACTAGGTAGCTAATATAAACATTTGTTAAGTAATATGTTAATATTAACATTTTCTTTTCCAGATGATGAACCGATAGAACAGATGTAGGTCAGGTTGAAGAACTTGTTCAATATGTTTGAACAAGTTGTTCAATATGTTCAATTTTAATTTAAATGTCTCAGACATTCAAAACATCATTTTCCTTTTCCTAATATTGATGACGTTCCGTAGTGTTAATATCTGAGATAGAAGCGAAATTATCAAAACCATTCTGTTTCAGGAACTTCTCGCTTGACCAGTTTTCTCAAATTTAATATAAACTTTCACTCTTTCAATCTCAAATAATTCTTTAAACAGTTATTCTTGGGCTATTTTTAACTTGTCCGAATCTGCCCCATTCTTGTCCTAAACTACCTCACCCTGGGGCAGGTCCGGACAAATTTAACTTTGACACCGAAGAAAGATGTATCTCAGCAAACAAGATTTCTACCTAATTACTCCGATTCTACATGAAAGTGTAATTAACAAAAAAGGCTCATATTTTTAGATACTTACTTTTATTAAGAATCAATTAATTTAATGTTTGTAAACAAGTCTTAACGATACAACATAGTGTTGATAGATTGTGCTCCAATTTCTATATCAGCATCTTTGGACCTTTTGAGATCTTCTAGCTTGACAGTAACCTTGGTATCGCCACTGGAAAAAAAGTAATTCGTTTAAGGAAGGAATGCATAATATTAAAACTTTTATAGCTGCAGAATTTTATTTAATAACAAGTATTTATGAGATTTACTAGATTTATAAACAAGTATTTAAGAAAATAGCTATCATTTTCGAGGATGGAGGTAGTAGTTCAAGTTTGAAAAACGTCTTTTGTCATACTGGTAGACTATAGGATAAATTGGAAATAAAGAAGGGTTTATCCTATGATAAACATAAAACAATACTCAAACTGATGAAGCCATTTTTTAACAGTTGATTAACGAAAAGGGGTACATACATTAATGGACTATAATTGCAATGTTTATATCCTGTGAGTAAAACTATGGAACTAATTCAATAAAAAAAATATTGTGGAATTTGTAAAAAAATCTTGGGACCCGTCAACTTTTATTTTTGAAAAACATCTTTTTGATAATTGCCGCTTGCGTATTGTCGTTTGTTTTCATCCTTTGCGTCATCGTCGAGTTTTTAAACGATAACCCATATTTTTTGACACCAACCGGTCGGTAGAGAGAACTAAACCTAAAGGTCCATTTAAATTAGAGTGAACAGAAGCGAGCGAACGCTTAGGTTTGATTCAAACCCCACCCGCGCCTCCGCTGTGAAACCCCCCCTTTCGACCGGTTGGCGCCAGACCGGAAACGGCTGTCTGTCTCAATCCTCAGTATGCCTACTCGAATCCTTATTCTACAATTGAAGCTCTATCTCTATTCACAGAAAATAAAAGTTTCGGTGGGAGTCAGTTGTCATTGGTTAGTTGGTCAACATTTATCTAAGGCAAAATATTACAGTAATACCGACTGCATGCCAAACCAACAAGACAAGAACAAAACAGCAACTCAATGCTTTTCAAAAATTTAGCAACACTAAATTTAATCGGAAACATTCTATCAACGCATCTGTTTTGCTTGTGTCTTTAGCAACTTATCACATTCCCGTCGCGAATCGGTAAACATGAAAGGGTTTCTGTTTCCATCAACACTGTCTCTGAGGTTTGTATTTAATTGAAACACAAATACAAAAAAGAAACACAGACTTCGCGAACTTGAAGCAGGTTCTGCAGGCTGTTTTTAAATAAATACACAGTATGTAATGTGAAAAATTTAAGTGGACATTAGCAAATTAATTGAACTGGATCAGGAATATCCTTCTTTATAGAACGCTGGAAACAAAGAATTAGCAGACTAGTTGTTACTGATATTGCTTGTTCTAATATTTTTACTGATACATTACGCTATGATAGGAGTCAACAGTTCCCAAAAATCTTAGTGCTATCGCCAAACGCTCAACCACATTAATAGCATTGCTGTAACAATTGTAATTACTATTCCTTTTATAGATCGCAGGACTGACCACCTGTATTAAATCTTTCAAGTTCTCGCTGGAAATTCCAAAACAAAACCGCAACTATAACATAATTTTCCCTTTGTTGACATTATGTCTCTTGCCAGTGGGGATACAAATTTTCCTTTCGATTTGTTTTCAGAAAGTTGCTCGTTTGTTGTGATTCGGTTTTGTTGTATATTCTTGTTTTGTCGGTTTGGTATTGGACGGTTGGGAATTAATTATTGAAACTCTTCTTAAATGAACTTTACAAGTAGCGAACCTAATGGTTTTTTCCAACAAGAGGGCACAACAGTTCATAAAACTGTAGATGAAACATTGTTTATGCGAATAATTTGATCACTCTTGTACGACTTGTATGGCTTGGAAATGTTTCGAGTTTGAGAAACCCCATCTATAAAATCGTGACTAATGATTCAAAACAAACTAGAATTTAGAACCCACTAGCACCTGGCAGGTCCGTATGGGCCCACGTAACTCCTCCTTATTTCTTAAGGTCATGTGCAAACAATGTCGATTCGATTCGTCATAAAACGTGTTAGTGTGTTAGTTAATATACCAAAAAGGGGGGTATATCGAAGCCGTGTTTATTACATTTTTACATTTACTTAACGCGAAGGGGAGTTTGTTTTAGGAGCAGTTCTGCAAAGGATGAAAATTACGGTTTCCAATTAGTGTAAGTAGTTTTTATTGTAGTCTAGAAATTATTAACCAAGTATAATTACTGTTACAAGTTGTTAAAAAGTATATAGCCTTAATATCTCTTCTTGAAATTTTTACAGAAACTTTATTCTCGTGTATAAAACTTAGTGGTCGCATATGGAACCCCAAAGCGCTAAGCTGGAATATTTAAAATTAATTTTAATTTTTGTTATTTTAGGGGAATCACACTTCAGGAAGTACTAAACATAGCATAAGCTTCAGACAATGTTGATGAAGTGACGTATATGTATATAGAGCCTCCTGAAAGTGAGGTTTAAGATGGGCTTGTGAACAATTTCAGTAAACATTAACTTGAAGCGGGTGTCGAAATGAGTTTTAGCAATAATAAAATACTAGGCAGCCCTAAATATGTACCTAGATCTCCTGAATTGGCAGAAGAAATAAATAGTTCTCCAGTGTTATGTAATTTAAGTTCGAGAAGACAAAAAGAGAATATCTGCAATGGCTCTGGAAAAGGAAGAACAATGTGTTCTAAATGCCAATTTGGAGTTTACATCAGTTGTTTTAAAGATTTTCGTAGTAAATAGATAATAGAAACATTTAAAAATAATGATATAGTTATATTTTATTTATAAAGCAATTTAACCTGAAAAGTTCCTAGCGAGACAATATGGACACACTATTTTCTTTTAAAATCCATGTAGGTATTTAAAAAAAAGTTGTTTTGGTACTTACTAAGTTAAACTAAGCTAATAAAAACTACTAACAACATGATAGGTATAAAACTAAAATAAAAAAAAACTCAGGCGTTAAGGGAAATGCTAATAAATTAATAAATCACCCGAATTATTAAGAAAATGATTCTGAATGAAAGAGAAGACAAATTCAAAAACGTTTGGAGAAATAAAGTAGATTTCTGAGTTTTACATTACATATTTTAACGTTTCTCGTTTCCTTTGCTATTGCTCAATAAAATATTAATTTATGTTTCTAGAAGCGACATTTCATCATTTTCTTGTAACTTGACGAGGGATAACCTGAAATTCATATTATACCTAAGTATTCCATGGATTTGGTAGACATAATCTTTCATTCCGCTGCCCGCTGAGTACTTCCTATTTCCGAGAGTGAGAAATTAATAACTTCTTTCAATGGTATGGATACAAAATCATAAAATTTCCTCACCTGTTAAAAACTATTAAGGCTACTAGGTTATCTGGCCTCAAAAACGCGATCACTCTCACATCTTTCAAACTTTCTGCTAGAGATGTTTCTATCCTCACAGATCCAGGAATTATGAATTTTGAGAAGTGTCCCATGACGTAGAACATTGGTTGTTTATAGAATTCTTGCAAAGTTTCGTTTACTAAGATTGGTGAATCAACAAAGTTGTCAATATAGTTTGGACCACCAGTCTCGTCTAGTGCCATATTCCAGTCTACCCAGGCACTTGCGCCTTGTTCCAGATTCTGAAAATATGAAAGAAGTTATTTGACGTAACGTTTCTGATATGATGTTTGAAGTAAGATGCCGAAAACGACTACACCACGGCAATGTGCCCCGACTGCCTTGCATTACTTAGACATCTCCATGGAAGTCGCAACATCCTTCATTGAGAACAACCACAGACACTGACCGGTTTCGCACTTATTCTGTGCAAATCAGAGTGCCATAGGTAGTGGACTCGATGAACGATGCTGCTACATGATTGCCTATAGGGCATTTGTTAAGTTAGTAGTGATGAGAAACACGCGGTAGCACTCTCTCTGGGTCTTTGCTACTGTCTGTCTGACAATTATTGTCAAATTGACAGACAGATAGCGATTTTCCTCAGCCGCCATTAAAGCAGTGACCTCTACTGTCTTTAAGGAAGACAGTTCTACTTATTTATTTGAAGGAGATGCCGGAAACAACTACTCCACGGGCTATGTGCCCTGACTGACATTGGATTACTCGGGCATTTCCATGAATAATTACATTAATAAAAACGTTATACAAGGTGTCAATTTTAAGAATACCACCATAAGATCTAAATCTTGTGGAGCTTTATTGATTACATTTGAGGTATTTACATATATTTCCGTTAAGCAACTTACGTCTAAAATGTCCTTGATATAATTTTCACCTCTATTCCAACTACCTTTCCGTACAGGATTGTCCAGACCAGTGAAAGTCAAATAACCTAGGGAACGGAAACTTAATTCAGATCTGAAAATTACAAATACCTACTAAATAGCAAAAGCCTGCAAGTGCAGATCTTTGATCAATCTGAGACAATCTCTGCATATTAAGTTTTATAATACAGATAATTTGTCTTAAAAACTGCATGAACCTGATACATATGGTGAGTAACGAAAAAAGTTGCATTTTCAAAGTGATGTGGTAATGAGTTCTTGTCATGATAAATTTTCATTTGGGAAACAAATAAATCATGATATGAAAGATGTTTTTATTTGAATAATATCAACAGTTCATTATAATTTCACAAATATATAAAAGAATAATCACAGAATGCAGTTGATGTTTTAAATTATATTTAATAGACAGTAGTGAAGATAATAAAGATATTAAAAAAATAATGTACTGATTTTTGCCTATTTCCAAATGCTCTGTGCAGGAACAAACTTAAGTAAGACAAAAAATATTTACCGTTGCAGGCTTCGGAGGATATAAAGAACCAGTCTTTCTTGTCAGATTTCAAAAGGTTGAGAGCGAAAGATGGCATAATAAAATTTGTGTACCAATGTACCGCAGCTCCATCAGCATAACTCATAGTTTTTTCGTTGTTCAGCAGCTAAAATTAGATAGCAGCAAATAAAATATTACTAGGTGGTGTGTGTAACTTATTTGTGGTGTAGAAGTATGATACATCGTAATTTTTTGCGATGCACACCAACTGCAAGGCAATAAAAACAGGAAAATAAAGGTGAAGAGTAGTATCCTGGCAAATTTTTAATGATTCATATTTTCTTTTGGGATTACAACACCTGTAAAATAACAAAAAGCAGGAAACCAGAGACATACAAATTAAATACAGCATTAATAACCATGTGTTCGGCACTATTCGAAGCAGCACTAGATATGTGCAATGTTCGAAACACCTAGCCAGCAATAATTTTTTTTGAGAAAATATTGTTTTCGTCAAATTAACATCATTTATATTTGGAGATGCCGAAAGCAACTACTTCAAGGGCAATAATATGCCCCGACTGGCATTGCATTGGTCCGGTATCTCTATAGCGGTTGCCACATCTTTCATAGACACCAACCGCAGACACACGGTTTCCGGTGTCACACTTATTATGTGACATCAGAGTACCATGGGTACCGGACTCGATGAACGATGCTACAACATGATAGCCTAAAAGGCATCTGGTATGTTAGAAGTGGTGATAAACATGTAGTGCCCTATTTTGGTCTTTGCTAAGTAATTCAATACCTGTGGAACACATTGCCCGTGCCCGGCATATCCTTCAAATAAATATGTAAGTAGGATTGTCTTCCTCAACGACAAGAGAGATAATTGCTATAATGACACTTGCAAAAAGGCAGGTCGCTATCTCTCTGTCAATTAGACAATAATAATTGTCAGGTGGATAGTAGCAAAGACCACAAGAGGGCACTTCTGTGCGTTTCTTACCACTACTAACATCTTTTATCTAAAAAATGTTTAACCAGTAGTTACGAAATTGCTCTAGGTATAAGAGACAACTTCACTCGTTCAACCTGTGTCGTACACATGGTACATTTACTATAATAAAATGCAACTAGCAGAGCTTGACTTGAGTTACGTGGATTTCGTAGAACACTCGCGATCACACGAGCAATAATTATCTTCGTACAATTCTAAAGCTATACCACTGTATTAGGTTTTTCACTGACCAATCTTATATCTCTCTCGATAATCAAGTGGTTCTTGTTATGTGTATTACTGGCACTGCGCGTGAATGTTATGAGTTTTTAGATATCAGTATACTCAGTAATTAGAAGGAGTTTATACATCTGTAAGCATATTATTGTTTACAATGGATTTGTTTATCTACATATAAGGATAAGTCCCACGAAATATGTAATAACAGTAATTATTAACTACTTACTGGTAGTAATAAAGGTAGTGTGAGGCTCATATCGTCATGTAACATGATTTTCAGGTCACTGAACTTAGAATTCCTTATTGTTGGCCCCAGGTTTTCGCCTATCCATTTATTCTGAAAAAAAAAATATAGCTGGGACCAACGACATATTTTTTTTGATTTTTTTTGTAGGAAATGTTTTAAATAACACATAAATCCTCAAATGAAAGCCAAAGGCTGTCCTGGAGGGACTACACATTTAAAACACGCAGACAAACAGCCATATCCAACGATATGGCTAGTGTTAGCCGATACGGCTATGTTAGCTGAGGATCGGGCCCCGACCATAATAGGAAGCACTTCCCGGTGGCTATTCGTGGCAGTAGCATACTGTATATATCTTTAATACAATTTATTTTCTTCGAATTTAATCCAAACTTTTATTATCGTTCCGGGAGCATAAGCCCAAATAGACATTAACAATTATTATTATGAAACTTGGCCTCCAATTAAACAAAATGCATCCAAAAGTATGTGGTTCTCCTTTCAATATAGATATTTATATTTAAAAGACGAGGTGTTCAGTAGGTATTAAGCCACAAATACCTAAACTGACAAGTATCATTAACATCCATTTAATGGATGGATTTTTCTTTGACAAAACGTTTAAATCTGGTTCCTTTTATGGTGGCATTCTATCAAGTTACAAAAATGCTTCCAAAAAATTGAAAAAAAATTCCAGGTCTGTATTTAAAAAAATTAAGTTGATGTTGGTTTCCGGGAAACGAAACGTTTTTCGGAAAATTCACTAACACCATTCTTAAAAGGGCAAAAAGTTGCTATAAAAAAGTGCTCTTTATTTTTGAATACCTCATTCAAATAGGCCCCCAAAAATACAAAAACGAAAATCGAAATTTTTGGTTTTTTCAGAATATTTCGAAAACTAATCAAGTTAGCCTTGATCTCTTTTGACCATTATATTGCCCCCCTGAATACGCAACTTTGCCTCCATTTAACCGACATCGTATCTCTTACCGTTTCTGAAATCCCCATGTATTGCATCGAATTTGAAGCACCCTGTATACTTACCATTTGTTCAGGCGTCCATCCTATTGAACTAAGTATAGATGAATTAAGAAATCCATTAATAGGTTCGTTCTGCGTCGTCATGCCCCAAAATGTGACATTATTCTTTTCATACTCTTCATAAAACTTCAATATGTAGTCAGCCCAAAGTTGATAATACTCCTCCTTGAGGAAGCCAACCCCGGCCCAGTCGTTGTTGGTTTTCATCCAAATTGGTGATGACCAGGCAGAAGCAAACAGCTGAACTGGACTGCCCCTTAAGGCATTTGCTTGTTGAATGAAGGGAATCTAGTATAAGAATTGAATAGATTAATGTTGATAAAAATTAAATGAGTTTATGTTTAGAGTTAAGTATTCTGTGGATCATATAAGCAACTTCATCTAAAATATTTTATTAAAAAACTGGACCAACCTAATACCCATCCGCAGACAGCTATTTCGATCCATTAGGATTTTTAAGTGCCTTAAATTTAATTTACTTAATAAAAATGTTTTCATTAAAATTCAATTGAAAAGGTAGATGCTTGTTCAACATTTCATTATTTAAATATTGTAAATAACACTATTAAAAAGAAAAATGTATCAAATACAAAAGTTGAGGTTAGTAGTAGTTGTTTATGACATATCTTAAAAATAATACGGTTATTCCTTTGCAGACCTGGGATAATAAGTAACGAGGCAATACAAAACTTTATTGAACCATAATATTTGATAATTTCATTAATAATGTATCTCTTAGTTAACTTTTTTGCTTGATTCCTATATAAAGAAAGATATAAACAGTTAAATAAGCCAATGAATAATATTAAAAATGAACTATAGAAAAATATTTAGACCATTTGCATCGTCGCTGCAAAGAGTTATGACTATACCGGGTTTCCCATTTCATTTGACTTATGGCAATTAACATGGGCTATTACATTTCATTGAATTTTATATTCCCAGGGCACACTATGAGAAATATTGCTAACAGAATCGATAGTACTGACTGTTAAACACTTCTGATTACCAAAATACTAAAGCGAAATGCTTTTTTAATTAAAATATCACTAAAAATTCGTTTTAAGTTAATAGATGTAGTTTACATAAGGTTTTAAGAAACGTCATGTTACGTCAACTATTGAACTAGTTGGTTGAGCGTCCGTCTTTCAAACTAAACCGCACAATTTTGCAGGTTCAAATCCCGCCAGAGACAACTTTTTTTATTTTACTTTTTCATTAATTACAAATTATTAGTGTTTACTTATTCGAATAAATATGGTTCATTGTTAGTACCTAGTTATTATTTCAGTTATTGTTAGTTATTATCAACAAAAAAATAAAACATGTTTTCATTGGTTCGTTTCCTTTATCTTTAGCTAAAGCTACTATCTTACAAAATAAGTAATCAATAAGCAACATATGTTTTATTTATTACATGCACTGTGCTTTTACTAATAGTGTACTTATCTCTGCTAATAGTTACTACATATTATACCTCAATCTGGATATTGAGTTAAAACAGTTACAGAGGAACTGTCGTGAATCAGTAATAGGTTTTTTTTTTTAATAAAAAACTAATTTTAATATTATGAGTTTTTTAAAATATGTTGAAAAAACTCAAAATTTTAGAATTATAGTTTTTCATTAAAAAAAAACCTATTACTAATTCACGACAGTTCCTCTGTAACTGTTTAACTCAATATCCAGATTGAGGTATAATATGTAGTAACTATTAGCAGATATAAGTACACTATTAGTAAAAGCACAGTGCATTTAATAAATAAAACATAATTTTATTTTTTTGCTGATAATAACTGAAATAATAACTAGGTACTAACAATGAACCATATTTATTGGAATAAGTAAACACTAATAATTTGTAATTAATGAAAAAGTAAAATAAAAAAAAAGTTGTCTCAGGCGGGATTTGAACCTGCAAAATTGTGCGGTTCAGTTTGAAAGACGGACGCTCAACCAACTAGTCCAATCGTTGACGTAAAATGACGTTTCTTAAAACCTTATGTAAACTACATCTATTAACTTAAAACGAATTTTTAGTGATATTTTAATTAAATAAGCATTTCGCTTTAGTATTTTGGTAATCAGAAGTGTTTGACAGTCAGTACTATCGATTCCGTTAGCAATATTTCTCATAGTGTGCCCTGGGAATATAAAATTCAATGAAATGTAATAGCCCATGTTAATTGCCATTAGTCAAATGAAATGGGAAACCCGGTATGTACTGCCATGTAAATAGTATCCATATATATTAAAACGCGTCGATTCTGTCTCGCTCTAAATTCCGTCCCCAAATCCACAAAGTTTCAAAGCTATCTCCTCCGAGGGGCGATCTCGGAATGATCTCCGCGGATCACCGGAGGTCGCCCCCGGCCTTTCTCCAATGCGTAGGGGTATTTCCGTCCCGTTTCCTACGCGTTTTCCCAATTTAAACGCCTTTTCAAAAAACCACTGCAAAATTTTCGTCGATCGCCGTTCGGCGAGAGAGATGCGGCTAGCACCGGCGTTTGTCCTCGCGCGTAATGGTCCCGTCACACCCGTCGAAATACCGACTTTTCGCGGGACTCCCTCGCCCCTCTTCTAATTTTTACGGCTTCGAGAAGAGCTTCACGCGAAAGTTCAGTCCTTTCTCTAATCCTTTGAGATTTTTTTTCGAGACCGTACGTCGGCTCCTTCTACGTTTATTTCTTCTTCGAAAATTTCGAGTCGCATCCGTCTCAACTTCTTTCTCATTTTATATGCCGATCTGAGATTACACTAACGAGACAAGCACCTCCCACGAAAACTGTCAAATTAATTAAACTTCAGATAGGTTATTTTCCTACGAGAAATATAGCTAACGGAATCAATAGTACTGACTGCGAATCGGTAAAAATAGTTTTTTCAGGTTGACACGTACAGTTTACATACTTAAACGTCTCAAGGTAAACATTTTGCAGTAGGCTCGGTAGCGCAACGGGAAAGTGGTATACGATTCAAAACTTGATAATACTGATTTCGCGAGTTCGAGTCACGGTCGAGGCAAACTTTTTTTTTAATTGTTAATTCCAATTATTTATTAGTATTAGTTATTCTGTTTCATTATCCGTAGCTTTTATTCTTTCTGCACGTAAAGTTTGGAATTAATTTGTTCATTAAGGCAGTCTGTTAAATTCATCATTTTAGCTTACAAAAGTAAATATCTACAATATTTTTGGTCCCATTGATAAAATTGATAATAATGTTTACTTAAAAATAAATTCTACTTTCAGTACTTAAAAAATTATGATGTTTTACCATCAGCAATAGAGTACCCTTAAACCCTTACAATTCATCAAAATATTAAAAAAAAAATCGTTTAGTATAATTACATCATCATTCCAGATACAAAATTTTTTTAATATGAATTTTCTTTAAAATAATATTATTCCAGATGCTTTTGTCACCCGAAGGGTGACCCCAGGCCGCAGGCCTGGACATCCGGTAGGGCTAGAAATGGGAACGAAAATGGCGACAGCGATTTTCTCCCATTTCTAGTAGTAAGTATTAAGAACGGTAAGGGTAATTTACCGTTCGAAGACAAAATTGTGTTGCTTATACTATTTTTTGGACGATCGCAATAAATTAAAACGAAGTGCCACCTACGTAAGTAGTTAATTTTCTATGTAATGTCAAAAATGACGTTTTTGAATAAATTTGCGGAGCAGGTTCAGTCATGGCTTTCTTAATTGACGAAATTGACAATTCTGGAACTGGTAGCTGTGGTCTATGGCTGTGGTTTCTTTATCAGCAATTGACACTTCTCAAATTTTACGACGCGTTGTTACATTTACGAGAATTTAAAAGAGCAAAGTGTTTGTAAAATGAGCGACTCGTTCATAGATGCAAACTTAGAAGAAGCATGAACTGTTGAATGTTCCACATTAATTCCTGAGGAATCAAAGGAGCGATATAAAAATACATCAAGATTTTCAAAAAATGGTGTGAGACAGAAAACCAACATATTAGCGAGAAAGTTATGGTGGCGTACTTTGTCCAAAGAAACGAAAAATTAAAAGCTCCAGGAATTTTATGGGCAGAGTATTCAATGTTAAAAAGTATAATTTTGGTACATGACTAGCTTGATATTTCCAAATTTTCGACATTAATTGGTTACCTCAAACGGAAAAATGTTGGTTATCTATCAAAAAAAGCCAATGTGTTTACTAAGAAAGACATGTTCTAATTTCTGTAAGTAATTATTGTACAAGCTGCACATTTAATTTCAACATCAATAAATAGATTTAAAAATACATCTTTCTTTTAATTCAATTAAATTTTAAACTGAATTCTAGATAACCCATTCTAAATCAATATGATGTTAAAAATGTAAATTTTCACAAATATGTACTTACCGTTCTACAACGGTAAGGGAATCTTACCGTTTTATTAGCCTTGGCAACCAGTAAGCGTATCCTACTGTCGTAGAAACAAACATGGTAAGTGAACAGAAAAAGCTTGATCGTGCGAAAAACTTACTAACCAATTCTTTGTAGATAAATAATTCTGAAATGATTAATTACTGTTTATCTATAACATTTTCTATTTATATGACTGGTGGTTATGTGTAAAGAATCACTTATAACAAATTCGTTAAAATGTATAGGAAACGTGTAATTTAATAGACGTCTGAAAATAAAATAAAATAGTCTACAGAATTAGGGTAAACACTTCGTCAATGATCAGAAAAATTAAAAGAATGTGTTAATTGCATTTTATCATGTAGCCACTGCCTAGCATTCCGTAGGACCACAGGTTTGACTTTTATATTTTTTTTTATTATTTCTTAGTGAACACACTATTATACTTAGATGGTCAAGAAATATGTAGATTATTTCAACATTATGTAAAATGTGTTATGCTCTTTGTCACAAAACGAAAGAGATACTTTATTAATCTTCTTATGTAATGCAAGGATAAACAACAAAAATTGAACAAAAATAAGCGATTGGTGATTACTAATACGTCAGATGTCCATTAAAAAGCATTACCTTATTTAATTATGGAGATAATAAAATGTCTTCCGTTCATTATGGTAAAGCAGGAAATAGACAATCTAATGAGGAGTACCTGTTATATCACCTGCGGAAAAAAATTCATTACTCTTTCCCAATTCCTTTCTCTAGAATATAGCACTTTCCATTATAGCACAATTCCTACTGTTAGAATATTAAATCCTCTCGTATGAGAGTCACCTGTAAACTAATCTAATTCAGTTCAGCCTCTATATATAAGTTGTAAAGGTGTCTAGTTAATTTGTAGTAATGTAGTATTGTAAAAAAAATAAGTGGGGGCTGAATGAAGACGATACTTGTCTTCCATAACAAGTGTTTTAAGAAAAGCAATCATATTCTTTACACGGAATCGAAAAATTGTATTTTTACCCTAACGGAAACATTCGAAACATTTTATTTTTAACAAATTTTTTGTATTTGTAGTTTCTGATAACCTAAATAGATACAATTTGGGGATCATTACTTGAGGCCCAAAACTTGATCGCTTTTTGTTTAAGAATATATTATTTATTTTCCTTCTTCCGTGTCAAAATATATGGCTAGGCCAAAATAGGTTCCAAAAACTAACACACAACTGGCATGATCCATACATGGGGAGCGCATAATAACTTTTTATATCAATTAAACAATTTTCTTCTTTGTAAGTGCTGTACTTAAGTCAATAACTTCAATAAATTTCAAATCTCGTCAAGTGACTTACCTTATAATTAAAGTCATCTTCTTGAAGAGCAAAGTGCTCTAACGTAGTGTCATTTGCAAAGTCATCATATGAATATGCTCTTGTGGAAAAATCAGTTCCACCTATAGGAACCCTACACAAGCTATACTCAATACCACTTTTACCAAAGTAGCTTTCCATCAACTTGTTTTGCGCTTCCTCTGGTAGTGATTTTATGTTGATACCCGTAGAATCAGTGAAAGCACCACCAAACCCAATTATGGTTTGGTATTGCACACTTTCATTCACAGTGAGTGCTGTTCCTACTCCATCGTCGTCTGAAAGTGGTCCTGTTGTGCTGTAGAATCCCAATTTAGATTTGCTTGTGGTATATAGTTGATATTTTCCGTCAGATATATCTAATTCAGGGACAGTGTCGCAGTATCTTGCATTACAAACGCAGACACTCCCTTCTTCTGTATCACGAATATTGCAGGTTTGGCTAAAGCTGGATGCTACAAAAAGTATTGAACAAATTAATAGTTGAAAAATCATTTTATAATAAGTAATTTTTATGTTTTCACTAGTAATTTCACTTCCGATGTATTTGTTGTCTTATACTACTTCGTGTTTTAAATGCATTGGTTATCAATTTTTTATTAAGTGGCTATGTTGAGATAAATTTATAATTTCTATCAAAACAAATATATAATGCGTAAGTTAAAAACCAGTTATTCGGAAAGGTATATATTCAAGAATTTTAAAGTAAAATATAGCGTCAACAATCAATCATAGGTGTCGGGTCGGCGTCCTACATAAATAAATAAGTAAAAATCATTTTTTCTGCTATTAGATACGGAAGTACCAGTCCAAGCGATTCAGAGTGTGTACTATAATATTGACAACAGAATGTTTTCAACACATTATGGTTAACCACTGTTTTGTATTATATATTCAGGATTTAATATTGCTTTCAACAATATTGTTAAGCAATGTATTAAATATCTTCGCAATGTCTTTCAGCTTGGTAATTTTCACGTGGGATTATATTTTCCCGGGAACAGAGCACGCATAATTGAAGGTCAGCCGACAAGTAATGCTGTTTTTTCGGATTATATGAAAGAATTTATATCAGAATTCGTATTGTCACAGATTAACAACTTAAAAAACAAAAAAGTAAACATTCATATGATGTAAGCTATCAAATTGTAAAATCTATAAAATATGCTATATTAATATCCCTTTGACAACATTTATTAACGTATATCACACACTGTATTCCCAGACTTCTTAAAAATTTCGAGAGTTGTTCATATTTGTAGGAAAGGTATCGTAAATGATCCTTTAAACATACAGGCCCATCTGTATCATTCCATCTTTTGCCAAAATCTACGAAAATATTTTAAAAACACAATCCATCAAGTATTTCGGATGTAAGCACCTTTTACATCTTAAGCTGTTTGGATTAGAAACAAGTTATCGACAACATTAGCCATACAAAGCTTAATAAACAAAATCGATGCAGATTTTGAAGAAAAACAATCTGTTCTCAGTTCTTATCACAAGGAACACTTCTTGGCCCAGTTCTGTTTTTAATATATATTAATGGTTTTCCACTTTCTGTGGATAATACATTATTAACTAACCGTTCTTAGAGCATTCAAGAATTATTAGATTGTGCTGTTCATTTATGTTCAAATAGATATTTGTTTGTTTCATATTATATAATATTAAGTATTACTATTTTTAACACAATGTGGCGTTTTATAAATAGTGTTTTATATTGTATATCATTTTTTATCTACTCCTCCAATATTCATTGTATACTTATTTATATTTTTTTGTAATGACTGTGTATGTCTGTTTTATGACTTATGTAAATACTTTGTATATATACAAACACCAATAAATAAATGAAATGAAATAAAATAAAATGAGCCTGGACACGCTTTATTTCTAACATAAAGGTGGTAGAATTTTTATAAAAAGTAATTTTTTATAAGTATGTCGAAAAATTTCCTGTTTCATTCGAATCATCCAGGTTCATTTAAACAAAGAAAGGCGCTTTTTGATGCAATTAGATTTTACTTATTTATTCCAATGACACCCCAGAGGGCATTATCAAACGCAACAAATATAGCACGCCAATGAGTTTTAGTAACTTCGATATATGATTCAGATCAAGTAACTTAAAATACTACTTTTTTATCTAATCTAGATTTTCTTCATATTCATATTTTTTAGAATAAATATTAAAATAGTATATTGATAACGACATGCTGAGATAAAGACAGCAGAAAAATAGATTAACACACTTGGAATGTTTCTTCCACTCCACTTCCATTGTTTACTTAAATCAGTAAAAATATTCTAGTATATAAGCAATTAATTTTCTAGCTGTGATAAAATTATAGAATGTTAATTTGACTATTACTAAAATAAATGTTAATATCTATTACTTGTAATATTTGATGCACCAATTAACTTCATTACTGGGATCCTGGTCTGAGAATGAGCAAATCAAAAGGAAAATAAACCACAATTCAGAAACAAATTCCAAAGTCAATCTCAATTTTTATCAAGCCTGATTAACATCCAACCAATATATATTAATCAAAACGTCTCTACCAATAGATAAATTTATAATCATATACAAATTCTCCTTTATGGAAAAGTTAATTTTGTTGTTTGAAATATTAAAAGACGGAATTATAGGACCAAGTGTCTGACCAAGGAATTGACTAGTATTGGTGCGCGAGTCTCGACCGCGACGTCGTCCCTAAAGGAGGCGTCGGGGCGCTCCAGGCATGCCACGCATGTCCTCCTCCATAACTAACCTAAGTTACCACTTCCAACGTCGGCTCGTTCCCAAACAACCGTCGGATACTCAGGCAGAGTATCCAGCAAAAGTTAGCACGCTGTCGATACTCTCCGACGGTGTCTAGGCGGGTGGTGATGGACGCTCTGGTTTTTTTTTCTACGCTGAGGAACCCGAGGAAACCACCATTGATGAACCTATCGATGCGCCAGGTGACCAAGCACCTGGAGATCCACCAATCACAATCACTTCGTCGGCGTATTGTTCTCCACTTTTTCTCGATCCACGAAGTGAGTAGTACCAGTGACTATAGAAAGAATTCACTTCGTGGGAAGTCCAGGTAGTATTAGCGCTCACTTCGTCACAGCGTTATTGATTCGCACACCGAATACCAAGGATCCACGACAAGCGCTTCACACGAGGTTTCAATCTTCTAGCTACTCAACACGCCGGGGCTTAGGCTTACGGTTTGTGCCTCTACTGCAGGCTCCATGGAGCATAGCTCCAAGTAATTACGCTGAGCGCTGTACAAGGAAGTAGTTTTCTAGCAGTGAAACACTTAATTACGTCTTTGTCTTTTTGTTAACAATTTCCATGTAAAATTGCTCTGTAAATGGGTAACTGTTGGGCAATCAAGCTATTATAATAATTATTATTATTATATTTACAAAATTAATACTTTTCCATTTTAACGACATTCCAAAATATCATTTTTTCAAATATATCAAAAACTAATGGTAGCTTTCACTTTTTTATGCATATTATTGGTCATCAAATTATGCAACTTTGGCCCAATTTAACCTAGTCTCTATTTCTAACGGTTTCCAGCATACCAATGTTATTGCGTCCAATT
Organism: Pogonocherus hispidulus; assembly: GCA_963924545.1. Classification (NCBI taxonomy): domain Eukaryota; kingdom Metazoa; phylum Arthropoda; class Insecta; order Coleoptera; family Cerambycidae; genus Pogonocherus; species Pogonocherus hispidulus. The sequence continues at coordinate 85,254,441 of OZ004693.1, forward strand.
TGAAACACACTCTATAATGAAATTAGTAACTAGTAGTAGTAAATTTCATGCAATTATACTTTTATTTATATGGATATCCTGAGGAAAAATGATATTAGGTATCAGGTTAAAGGATAACATAGAAAGGGCTCATACTGCTTATCTCAATCCCGTCCAAAATAATATTAAAACCGATATTAATATGTTCTGGTCTTACGTTAAGTCTAACAAAGATACTAATACAATCCCGTCAGTTCTAAGGAGTGGGGATAATACATATGAGACGTTGAATGAAATAGTAAATGGATTTGCTGCGAGTTTTAGTGAATCTTTCAATATATCGTCTTGTGCTACTTCTAACCACCAAGTTAATATTATGTGCACTGACACTTTACACATACTTTGCCTAACTGATTCGGTAGTTCTCCATGCACTCAAAAAATTGAAACCTAAACATACGCGAGGTCCCGATGGTATTCCAGCTTTTGTCATTAGAGACTGTGCATATTCATTAGCTACTCCTCTTGCTACTTTGTTCAACCTTTCCTTGAATTCCGGTATATTCCCTGAAGTTTGGAAGAAATCAAGAATTTCTCCTATTCATAAAAAAGGTGACAAGTCTGATGTTATTAATTACAGACCTATAACACTCATTACCAATTTTGCTAAAGTTTTTGAAACTGTTCTGCATGGTATACTTTATGCTCATGTTCAGGGGGTTATTACTCCTCAGCAGCATGGATTTATGAAAAATAGATCAACAGTATCAAACTTAGTTTGCATTACTCAATTTATCTCCGAAAATCTGGATACAAATAATTGATTTTTCTCGAGCGTTTGATAAGTTAGATCATAATATCCTGCTTCAAAAACTTAATCTCTTTGGACTGTCTAATAATTTATTAAAATTTTTTGAATCTTATCTGAATAACAGATATCAGTATGTTGAGTGTTCTGGCTGTAAGTCTGATTCAGTTTTAGTTAAATCGGGTGTGCCTCAGGGATCTATTCTGGGGCGTCTGATATTCGTAATATATATAAACGACATTATTCGTGATCTCGACTGCCATTATCTTTTGTATGCTGACGATTTAAAGATATTCAATTACATTGATACATCAGAGGATTGCGCTAAGTTACAACTTTGTTTAGATAATGTTCAGAACTGGTGTACTGCTAACAATCTTACTTTAAATCCCAGCAAGTGTACTGTTATGACATTTACAAAAAAGCGTTTCCCTATTATATATAGTTATGATTTAAATGGAGTGGTCCTGGATCGTCCCGAAATAATTAAAGACTTGGGTGTGTTTTTTGATAGTAAATTAAGTTTTAGTGTTCATATGCAAAAAATTGTTCAGGTAGCATATAAGAGCTTGGGTTTTTTAATTAGAATGACACGTGGATTCTCTGATGCTGCCGTTTACATGCTACTGTATAATGCTTTGGTTAGATCTAAACTGGAGTTTGCTAGTGTTGTTTGGAATCCTGGATATAATGTTTATGTGGACAATCTTGAAAATGTTCAGAGACGATTTTTAAAACTAGTATCATTTCGAGTAGATGGTACTTACCCGCCTATAGCTATCCCTCAAAATACACTACTGGAACGTTTCAAACTATCAAGTCTAAAGGAACGTAGAGAGATGCACTGTGTAATTTTCCTTTACAAGATTCTTTGTAATTTATATGACTGTCCTTTTTTGTTATCGTTAATTCAGATACACGTTCTTGCAGTATCAACTCGCAATACTTGCGTATTTTATTTATCTATACCTACTACTAATAGCCTCAAATTTTCTCCAGTTTTTCAAATGTGTTCACTATGTAACAGCTTGCAGGATAGACTTGATATTTTTAATGCCACTTTGAGTTGTATCAAAGGACTCTACCGTACTTTTAATTAGTTCTTTTTTCTCCTTCTTTTTCTTTATATAAACTAAGACTAGGTGATTTTTATAATTTGTATTTTTTATATTTTAGTTGTTTAGTTGCTATGTAATACTCTTTTGTCTATTTCTATTCTGTATTTTTTTCTCACCCTATAATTGGCTTGTCTGTTGGGTGATGTACGAAATAAAATAAAAATAAAATAAAATTAAAAAAAATATTATTAAATGCACGTCTCACAAGTATATCTCTTAATGTTTAAACATTATACAAAAAAATTATAGACATTCGGAAGGGATACGATATTTTTTCTGGAATGTTTCGATTTTAATGGAATTATAGGCATAAAAGTGACATTTTAAGACGCATTTCCAGTTATTGATATTGAACGACCAAGCTGGTTTTTCCAAATAGATTTTCATTCATTTTTTATTGCTTTATGGATATTTTTGTTGGAAAATACGAGTTGTGTATTTGAGTATCTCGCAAAACGAACATAGGCGTTAATCTTTTTTTATTACCTTTTTTATAGCAACTAATGGAATGTAAAATATTTAACGAGATTGATGTTGTATCATACAGCTGTATCAAATAAAGGGCCATCAGTACTTACTTTTCCGCTATTGGAGATACAAAAGTCAATCAAAATTGTAAACCACATTTTAGAGCGCAGAGGACTGCTACACTATCAGTATTGTCCGTAAAAAATTTGAAACAGAAAAGCAAACAAATTCTGCCAAAATTCAATATAAAATGTATGTAATCATAAATAATATTTTTTTCTCCAAATGACATTAAAAGCCAAGGATTGTTAACTGTTTACAGGATTGCTCGATCCCTATACTACAATGTAATCCATAATTGTGACGTCATCAAAGATCCAAAGATCTCGAACTTGTAGAAATAGCTACACTTGATACTGTTATTACAAACTTTAATAAATAATAATATTAATAATCATTCAAATACGAAAATTCTCTTGCAAATGTGAAATATAACAAACAGAAAATAGGTATATTTTGACAATTCGATTACATGGATCTTTGATGACGTCACAAAGGCGGATGACAAAATTGAGCGATCGAGCAATCCTGTAAACAGTTAACAATCCTTGATTAAAAGCGGCTTTTTAATGACACTTGACAGGCTTAAAACTTATATTTTTACTGCCTAGGCAGAAAAAGTTCATCGTTGCTATGCAACGTTTCAGGTAATAATTTAAATCAAATTGGTAATTTCAATTGACAATGACATTACACAAACAATTTTACAAACGTCATCAGCGGTAAACATAGTAACGAAGAGCCAGTTACCTTTGTTAAAATAATTTAATTATTTGGACTAGAAATGGGAGAAAATCGCTGTCGCGATTTTCGTTCCCATTTCTAGCCCTACCGGGGGTCCAGGTCTGCGGCCTGGGGTCACCCTTCGGGTGACAAAGGCATCTGGAATAATATTATTTTAAAGAAAATTCATATTAAAGAAATTTTGTATCTGGAATGATGATGTAATTATACTAAACAATTTTTTTAAATATTTTGATGAATCGTAAGGGTTTAAGGGTACTCTGTTGTTGATGGTGAAACATCATAATTTTTTAAATACTGAAAGTAGAATTTATTTTTAAGTAAACATTATTATCAATTTTATCAATGGGACCAAAAATATTGTAGATATTTACTTTTGTAAGCTAAAATGATGAATTTAACAAACTGCGTTAATGAATGAATTAATTCCAAACTTTACGTGCAGAAAGAATAAAATCTACGGATAATGAAACAGAATAACTAAATACTAATACTAATAAATAATTGGAATTAAAAAGTAAAAACAAAAGTTTGCCTCGACCGTGACTCGAACTCACGAAAGCAGCATTATCAAGTTTTGATCGTATACGACTTTCCCGTTGCGCTACCAAGCCTGCTGTCAAACGTTTACCTTGAGACATTTAAGTATGTAAACTGTACGTGTCAACCTGAAAACACTATTTTTACCGATTTTCTAATTAGAAAAGCATTTCAAATGCAAATATAATATACGCAAAGCGCTTCAATATTTTGGTAATCAGAAGTGTTTCGTAGTCAGTACTATTGATTCCGTTAGCAATATTTCTCGTAGGAAAATAACCTATCTGAAGTTTAATTAATTTGACAGTTTTCGTGGGAGGTGCTTGTCTCGTTAGTGTAATCTCAGATCGGCATATAAAATGAGAAAGACATTGAGACGGATGCGATTCGAAATTTTCGAAGACGAAATAGATGTAGAAGGAGTCGACGTACGGTCTCGAAAAAAAATCTCAAAGGATTAGAGAAAGGACTGAACTTTCACGTGAAGCCCTTCTCGAGGCCGTAAAAATTAGATGAGGGGCGAGGGAGTCCCGCGAAAAGTCGGTATTTCGGCGGCGGGCGTGACGGGACCATTAGGCGCGAGGACAAACGCCGGTGCTAGCCGCATCTTTCTCGCCGAACGGCGATCGACGAAAATTTTGCAGAGGTTTTTTTGAAAAGGCGTTTAAATTGGGAAAACGCGTAGGAAACGGGACGAAAATACCCCTACGCATTAGAGAAAGGCCGGGGGCGACCTCCGGTGGTCCGCGAAGATCGTTCCAAGATCGCCCCTCGGAGGAGATAGCTCTGAAACTTTGCGGATTTGGGGACGGAATTTAGAGCGAGACAGAATCGACGCGTTTTAATTTATATGGATATTGATAATGAAACGCAATTAATAAATATAAAAAAGACGATTTTGCGTGAAATTGGAACAAATTTGGAGAAAAAATTATATGTTACACACGGCAGAAAAGCGGATTTAATGCCTTGGCTGGTTTCCTATAGCCTCGGCTACGCCTTGGCTATGAAACACCAGCCGCGGCATTAAATCTTGTGCTTTTTTGCCTAGTAAAACAAATAACTATTTTTTATACAGTACATACTTACATAATATTTTCATATTTAAAGTGATGATGACATATGATTTAATAAGAAAAATATATTTAAAAATAATAAGTTCAGGTTATACAGGATATGCCGTTATAATTCAATAGAAGGGGATACATATAAAGTTCTTATCACGAATGTTAGCGTGTACGTCATCAACCTATGTACATCACATAGCCAACGTAGGTCTCAGTTATGTCGAAACATTTTGTGTTATTCTGTATTTCATTTTGTCATTATAACGCACTTATATAGTAATAATTTGCATGGTATTGATAAATGCATATAGAGTGCATATATGATGACGTATATGCCAACATTAGTGGTAAGAACTTTAGCACGCACAGAGGTTTTTCTTTACATACCTTGATTTTAGGTAACAAGGAAAATTTAATAGTTATTTATGCACCAAGGAACTATGGTTAGTTTTAGTCCCGACATAGGTATATTAGGTATGAAACAAACACTCATGCAAGGGACTAAAACAAAGTTTACTCCCGCGGTGCAACAACATTTTTTGCACGACCGGGCACAGCCCTAATTAAAAAAAATAACGTAGACATTAAAACTGAAGCATAAAAATTTTTGTAATTTATTCCAGGAGGCTACCTTTAGGTAGCTTTGATTATATTTGTCAGTTTGACGTTACTTTCTGTTTACTTTTGTTTGACACTGTTTAACACAAAGTTGCTCGTAATATTAGGGAGTTTTTGAACCCCTTAAAATTTACGTTATCGTTATGTTAATGGTTATTCTGAGCATGCGCAATGCCGAAAATGATACTCTTTTTGGTACTGCGCATGCGCAGAATAACGATAACGATAACGACATGCTGAAATTTAAGGAGTTCAAAAACTCTCTAATAAAACTTAATATTATAATTAAAAAATGGTTGATGTACGTGAAGAAGAAGTATTATCTAATCCAAGAGGTATATAGATGAACAAGCAGTGGAGGCTCTTTCAAATTTAATGACTGTAAAATCCCCTAGAATTTATGAAAACACCTATATAAAAATTTTGTAAAAAAGGGTGTATGAGCATCAAATAGGTAGTGGATTATACGGAAAACGTTTTCTTAATTCTCTAATTAATATATTAACTGAAATTTCAAATAACTTAGTAACTTTATAGCTTATATATGATTCATTTTTTGTTCTTTATATAACTTAGTTATATAAGTGATATATCGAAGAAAAATGTTGGCATTGCATTATATTTGTATTGCTGTTCCAGTTTCCATGATGGATTTATGTCCCAAGGGAATAAACGTCCGTTTTACTCCCTGTTTTCAGACTGTTGGTGCAAAAAGTACATTGGATCGTAATGTTTAAATTATTTCATTAATAATAATAAGCATCTTGAAGGGGGTTGGAACCTTGGGGTAGTCAGTTAAATTTACATGATATGTAATTGTAATGGCCAACTACAATTCTTAGATGTATTAATAATCAGAAATAAGGAAAATAAGTTATAATTTGACATATACAAAAAAGATACCAATACTTTAAGATATATCCCTAAGGACTCTCATCATTGTGTTCAACACAAAATGGCGAGTTTCAACTTTCTCAATTATCGCTTATTAAGCATCCCCCTAAATAAGAAGAGGTTTAAAAAAAGAAAAGGCATTCATTGGGGATATAGCGACGCGTAATGGATATTCTTCAAGTAACTTTAATTGCTAAAATAATTATTAGGAAACGTAAATTTAATGAGCCTCTTCGAAATTCCTCTACTTTTCAAAATGAAAGAGAAAATCCAAAATTCATATCTATTCCATACGATCCTTGTTTCACCCGTGGTTTTGGTAAGGTTTTTAACGATATAGATATGTCAGGGATTTATTCATCGGGAAATAAACTATAACAACTTTTAGGCAATCCAAAAGATAAAATAGAAACTAAGGAAAAGTCGGGGATGTACGAAATTAGCTGTAAAGATTGCAATCAAATGTATGTGGGACAAACTAGAAGGTCAATTCAATCAAATATGGTAGAACAGAAAGTCTAGTGTCGCTATACTCTTAGATAGTTCTGAAGATTCTAATAAAACTCGCAGATGAGTGAAATCTTAATTTAGTTTATAACATTGTTCGGATAATACATTTCCGAACGAAATTACGTAACTCCTTGATAGCTACTTCCATACGGGATAAAAAATTCAGTGTATCAAATAATCTGAATTCCACTCAGTTGGACGTCTTAGGAAACCTTTGCCAGTGGTCAGATGGAAATACTTCTAAGGAGGTTGAGCATATGGTTTCCCTCGCAATCTCAGTTGGAACAGAACAGTTACAAATTACTCGATATAATTGACATAATTTCCACAGCATGAATCATGAGGAACCAAGTATCAGCTTGAAACATCTGTAGGAGGTAAAACATAATAATAAAAGAAGAAAGTTCTGTAATTTTATAAAATGTTTAAATATTCTACTTCTGTTTGGACTAACAAACCATTGCCATACCATAACCAAACCAAACCATAAGATTGCGTTTAGTTTAATTCACTAAGTATTTGCATTCATTATACTTATATAGTATTTTTTGAGGCATATTTAGATGTTCTCAAGAGCCTCGAAAAATATACTTAGGACTCCATAATTTTAAAATAACCAACAAACAAATAGACATCTGGATTTTTGGATAAATTGCAATAGAAAATTGCACAACTTCTGATCTGTATCCCTTACTGTTAGCAAAGATGGGAATTGAATTTAATTCACCCTGTAACAATAGCTTTCACCGTTTATTGATTCCCGTCAAGTACTTTGAGGATATAGAAACAAATATACTTCTTTATTTTCCTATAAAAGTAACTACGGTAAACAACTTAGTTGGTTACTATTTCTGACTTGCCAGAGAAAGACCACAACTCACATTGTCTTAAAATAGAGGCTTAGAAAGATAATAAAATAGATAGATGTTTACCTTGTCTTCATTATCTAACAAATAACCATCTCTAGAACAACTGATCCAGCAAATATTATTATTGAAGACATCGATCATCCTGTTCAAGTAATTACTTGTAATAACACAAAGAAATGGCATTTATTTTATAGATAGCAAGTTTCTTCTTGTTTCAGTAGTACATTGATTAATAGACGTTTTTATCCATTTTGTGTTTATATGGATCTGTAGTTTTCTATGTTGTCAATTCACATTGTGAAACTATTAATTTCCATTACTTTATACCGATTTGAAAATGTCGTTTTAGTTTAATTCCCGATGTTACAACTATGTAAAGGCTTAATGGATATTATCACGAGTTAAAGACATAACCAGAAATATTTTAAAGTTTTTAATAGCAGTTTTAAGATTAAAAATTGTAGACACATACTTTTATTATATATAAAAAAACCATAAATTGTAATAATACCTAAGTGCAATACAAAGTATGTCTCACAGCAAACTTCAATTTTTTAATCCAGTTGATCCCACATAGCTTGCGTACCATATGCAGAGAATTCTTTTATTTTATAGCAAAATTGTTTCAGTACCGTTCTGTATCGATAGATCCGGTACATCTTAAACTTAAAAGGAAAACGACTATTATATCATACTTTTTTGTCGATAAACATACCCAACATGCCCTGATGTACCAATGGGGGCAGAGGACTAAATTATTGTATCACGCATGGATGCATATTGGATTCAGGAACGATTTTTGACGAAACAATAACTGACGTTTTAGTCACGTTCTGACTAAAACTCATGAACATAGTCAATCATATTTATAATACCTACATATAAAATAAATTTCTATTGTATGTATAGTAGTATTATAACTAATGAACATATTGATCCTTATTCTACTAAAATTATTTCTTTTCGTATTTAAAAGAATATTTGAAGTTTTCTAACTCCGACTATTGATGTTTACGAAAATTAATTTCCCTTCATACAAAACTAATAGCAGACCAAAATAGACAATATTGCCTTTGTTCTTTTAAGGATAATTAACCATCAAAGCACTTATGAGAACGACTTTGAAAAAATATAAATCAAAGTAATATCAAGAAGGCAGAAATATATTAATGATTATGGTTCTGGTTAAGAAACTTCTTCATTTTGATTAAAAAAACTTTATAATGAAACACCAACTTGTATTTTAGAAAAAAATTAATCAGAATATATTATACCCTCCTCAAAGTAACCTAATCCTGCTTTTTTTAATTATGTGGCTTTGAATACGCCAAGAAAGTACTTTGTCTAATGATCCGTTATAATTAATGGTGTCATGCTCGTCTGGAACTTTTTTAAGTTATAAATTAAATGTACAGGGTCAGTCTAATCCGATCTCTACCAGCGGGGTATCTGAAAGCGTGGACTGTACATAAAGCACAATTTTACGCCTAATATGCCGTACTTCAGTTTACATAAAACCATTAAATTGTCCATGAAAAAATATATAACAGCCAAGTTGCGTTTCGATTGCTATGTTAGCATCGTCTGGGAATCAACAGGGATTTTCCGATTGGGATGACATGCAAACAAACTTATTGGGTTGACTGTTTCACTTGAATAATTCAATGTTGATTCAACAATCTGACGGGTGTCCTCATTTTACAAGCGTCATTTACCATAGGCATCAAATTGTTTGAACATATCACAGTAGGCTCATTAGTCAATCTTAAAACGTCCAGATAGTGTAAGTGATTAATTCTCATATCTACCTATTACTATATGGACTTGAGTCCGTAAAAATATAATTATATTCAATTTTTGAATTAAAATAAGTCGCCTATTGCAAATATCATAACAGTCTATAGATATTTCGAAAAAACTAAAATTTAATTTCCCACGTTTTTCTATTCCAAACTCCTATGGTGGGGATCGAAGTTGATTTACCATGTGCAAGATGCGAAACATTCTAAGCGATTACAGAGTATCTCAGAAGATACTTGATGTAGCATATGTAATGAAACGTTGTTAAGCTCTACTTCGAATACAAATTTAACCGTCTTAACTTTACACTGACAAAAGGATTTAATTGAGATAAATAAAATATCTTTCCACCGATTAAATTATTTATTTGTATTTGGGGAATTAAACATCTAATTGGTATTAACATGGCATTTATTTTAATGGCAATATTAAATATTTAATATTATCTAATAACTTTAATAGCCGAGTTTAGTTATCGCAAACGGATTTATTTGGTACAATTAATTTAGTTTACTATTAAAATAAACTATAGTTTTCCAAAATAACTAATAACTAATAAGTAGGTATTTATAGTTACTAAATATGTAATATTGAAATATAGATAAGGCTTGATATTGAACATATTATTGCATTAATTTATGGAAAATCAAATTTCATAGGAAATGGGATAAATTGTCTACTTTTTTAAATATAATAGTAACTCATATATGACCTGTAATAATTGTAGAAAACGCATATAAAACTTTTCACTGAGTTTCAACATCATTTGAATATTGTGTATGCGGTTTCCCTTAAATTCCTACACATTTACCTACAACAAAGTAACAAATAAATATTTATAAAAAAACATGTTTCGAAAGGAGCCAAAAGTTAACAGTATGTATTTTAAAATTTGTAGCGAAAATGTTGAAATTGAAATTCTATTCTGACTGAAATAAGGAACAGTTGTTATTTTATTTTTGAGTATAAATGATACTAGGTACTTGTTTTTATAAATTATTTGAGTAGAAAACTGGTTGGGTTAGCAATAAAAAACAAGTGTCTGATGAAGCCACCTCCCTTGTCACCTTAGTACGTCCGGCGCAGGTTTTCCAACCTCATTGCGATTATGAATAATCCATAATACCTATTATTTTTGTATTATTGGATATAATACAAAAAGAATAAACAAAAACGATATATAAACAATAAATAATATATAAACAATATATAAAAATACACAAAACAATATACAATTATTACATACATATACAACACAATTAGTTCGTTATATTATATAGTTGCACTTATTTACTTGCAAAGAAACACACAGCCCGATAAAAACATGGCTGTGCCACGACTGGTATAATGGCCGCTGTCCGCTGTATGAGAAGTTGAAGAAGATAGGGTACGCGCAAGCGCAGTTTCAATTAAATATTTATGGGGAATAAACGAATTTCTTCAAAATAAATATTTTGTTCTAGAATTAATCGCTGGATTGAAACCAGTGTAATACAATTATTAATATCAAGTATTTATTTTCAACAATTAAATACATTTGTTTAATTTATTCAGAGCACTAAAAGTATATCTATACCACTAAATATTTTGTAGAAAAATAATTATTATTAATTTTAGAAAAGCGGTTGAAACAATCTAGGTGTACAGTTTTCAGAGTTACATCAATTCTTGGTATATTCCCTTTATAGAAACAATTTGAAAAATAATTATATACGAGTATTTATAACAAAATATAATGTGCAAAAACAAATAATTAATAATTTCAAACTACTATGGCTTATAGCGATTTTAAGTTAGATATTTCTCTCAGTGTATGCATTTTAGACCTTCCTCGATTAATAGTGAAATAAACTCCATTCTAGCCAAGTAAATAACAATTTATTGGGTAGGCATTTAAGTGTTGGAAATAAGAGCTGCCGAAGCAGCGTTATATAGTTACCAATACATATAGATATCATCTAGCAATATCCTGATAATCTATCTCTGAAGTGTTTTGCCATAAAATGTTTCCGATTTTCCTTAGTCCTTTACATCCTGTCCTATGTTCATTTATGTAGCGCAGCTGAGTTTTCAGAGAATGGTCTTATAAGGTACCCTGGAAATACTTTTATACTTTTGGGATTTTCTGAACTGGGATAGATAGATATCGAATTTTCAAGTTGCCGTTGTTGCACTATACTGATTAATATACTTACAGTGTTTTCATTTCGATAAATACTACCCTATATATCTTTTGAACTTGAGGAAGTTTAAAAAATACAGAAAGTACCTCAATTCAGATATCGAGGAGGAATTATATTAAATATTTTACAGGTGGTGTAATCCCAAAATAAAAATATTAATCATGAAATCGCACCACTAATAAGTTAACAAACAACAGACATTATTTTCTGAGGAAGATTAATTACACATTTGGATTTAAATTCAACTGTCACCTCCCTATAGCCACCCTCATATTGAAATTTCGAATGTCAACCCCCATCGAGTGATACATCGTTGAAAAGAGCATACAATTCCCTATCCAACCATATTCAAAAATATTAAATCGGTTCACTAATTCTCCAGTTAGGATAAAAAATGCTTCAATAAATTTAAATAAAATTAGCAAAATTGTCTATATTTTAGTAGAACAAATTAATCAAGAATTAATTCATTGTACCCTTGATAAAATATTCAGTATCCTTTAATATTAATTTGTATTAAAAAACAAACATTCTGTTTAGCTACTTTTTTACCAGTCATTGTTTAATGTCATTCCCCATTTTTGTGATATTACCTCCGCGGTTTAAGTCAGTTTGATATTTTTAAGTCAATTTGACATGTGCTGTACTTTAGCAGATCGAATCGAAATTATCTTCATTTACGGGTCTGAAAACGTTTGGGCGCATAGAATCGCCAGAATATTCAATACGAGGTATCCAAACAAAAATGTCGTGCATAAAGCTCCGGTTTCCTAGGAAGCTGTGCCGTCTTTGAACGACCGTCAAAATACGGTGGGTGATGTCACAAAAAACGGTAACAAAAGTATTGCCATCCCAGCGGCAGTGAGTAGTGCAAAAACTGTCACCATGGATAATCTTAATGTCGCACTAGTAATTACTTATTTTTTTATGTAGTTAGTAATTTATTTAATAATGAAAACAAGTATTAGAGAGTCAAACTATGGAATATAAGAAAGAGCATTCCAATGATAATAAAAATAGTTTTATAATAATTATAAAACCACTTCACCGCTATACTCAACCGCAAATCACCGTTTATGAACTTATTCGTACCGTATGGCTCATCACTTCAAATAAGACGGCACCGCTCTCATACGTTACGGGTGCGTTACACTTCTCTTATACACACACGACTCCGTTTTTTGAGACGTTACTCACCGTATTTTGACGGCCGTTAAAACGTTACCGTTTCCTAGGAAACCGAAGCTTTAGTGTGAGGTAGAATTGGTGCATAAATTTGAGGAACTTGGGTCGGTAGGCAACAAAGACACCAACAAAGAAAGTCACAGTCAAGGATTTTGAATTAAGCTTGCTAAATTGAGGTACTCTAACAGTTCGCCATAGATACAACTTATTCTATTCCAAAAGTAGCTCAGCAGTCTTTCTAGTAGAAAATTTAAGTGTACAATTGCCTCTCAACCAGAACTACAAGTCGAAACATCACTTTTTATCCGAATATATATACTATTTGTTTCTCCAATTATTTGAGATGATAAATTTTTCATTATTTTAATGTTCTTTACAAACATCTAATATGAATTAAATATTAAAGCCATGACGTTTGTTTGGATTTTAATGAAACGTTAAATTAATTAATAAACAGTTGACAGATGTCATATCACTTCTAAAGGCGGCGTAAGACAAAGTACTTGGTCCTCCAACAGTGTTAAAAGACTCTTGTCTTGATAGCCATATCTGCCATTAAAGTTATACTTTTCATTACTAGGATGAAAATGAAAGGGTTCCTAGGCAAGACTTGTAAATCCACCGGAGAAAAAGTACTTTTTCTTCAAACGTATAATAATACTCACATTATATTATAGAAAAGGCCTATGGTTTTACTAGGAAAGAAATATTCTCATTTTTTTTACTAGTACAAAAAAGTAATATTGTAACCATAACAACGGATTAAAAAAAAGAGTCATCATATAGCCATGATTTCTCGGAACTGTCAGTGTGAAATTTAACGTCGCGTCAGATTGCTTTTTATACAAGTATAGATGTTTGAAGAAATACAGTTTTAATTTTGACGATCGAAGAAACATACCTACACAATATATATAAATTAATAATATATAAAAAATATAGAAATGGTACCTATGTCACTCGGAGTGACATACTATTCGCCCAGTTTACACAGCCTCGGCAGTGTAAGCTTCTGGACCCAACAAATAATGTGGCTACGCTGACGCTCCGCCACGTAAACACAAACAACTGCTCTTTAGAAAAAATATCACATTCTATCCTGATAACACAATATACTATTTCTCCGGTGGATTTAAAAGTGTTGCCTAACAACCCATTAATTTTCATCCTAGTAATGAAAACGATAACTTTAATGCCAGATATGGGTATCAAAACAAGCGTCCTTTAAAACGGTTGGAGAAAAAGTGATTTTGTTTTGTTCGTGAAGTTGTTCAACTTGCTACGCTCGTTTCGTTTTCCACACTCACTAAATTTAACACACGTATCATAAGTAGCTATTGTATCATGTTCAAAAAGTTCACGTGTACTGAAATACTTTTTAATAATTTCGAACATTAACTGTTAAAAACATAAAATAGATATTCTAGACCTAGTGTATAGGTAAAGTTATACCTCCAAATTATTTTACATGGTCTCTAAAAGCACTGACATTTCAAGGGAGTCAAATTTACATTTCTGCTCATAGAGCGTAAAGCGAATTCTGATGTAAAGTTACAGTTAATTCTTTTATACGCCCCTATAAATTTTTGTTCCCTATTATAATGTACTTCAGTTTTTCAAAACAACTATTATATTTCTAGATTACATTATATTCCAACATACACTGTGAAAAATATCAAGTTATCCAAATACTATACATAGGTGCAGATACAGTGTGGCATTATTACTGCAAATATTTATTTTAGGTACAAGGTAACTTTATGTTAAATTAAAGCAATTTTAAATACAAATTTATTGACCTGACAAATTCCTAGTGGTCTCATTTGAAAAAAAATATTTTCAGATGTTCAAAGATACTCATATTGGTTATGTGGTAACAGATAACCTGTATACTATACCTGTTTTCTAGTTAAAATGTCTATCAGTATGTAGCGCATGAGTTACTCAGTAAATTCCCAAAAATTCATTTTTCCATTACTGATGATGTCAGAAATATTTATATAGTAGTGACACCTGCATCGGTCAATTACTATAAAAAATAAAAATATCTTTGAAAGTATAAATTTTAAATATGGAATATGGGGGTCATTGTTATCCAAAATTAGAAGGGGAATCCAACAATGTACAGGGTGTGTCAATTAAAATATAAAATAGTTAGTACGAAATAATAAATATGGCAGTTATTTTCAATCGATAGAACCTGAATATAGCCGGAACCAAAATTTCAACTTCATATCTCGATTATCTTCAGACTTACGTATATTTTCAACTCGTCGTAATACACCCTGTATAATGTTATATTTGCAGTTCAGTGGCAATGCATTATTGGGGACAATTAAGACATTTAACCGTCTGTGACAGGTATTTTTGTTACTAAAACTATCAAAACTATCATTTCATTATAAAAATTCACAGATTTCGCAATTCTTGCAACCATCGGAGTGAACTGAAAATGAATGAAGGAAATTTAGAAATATAGAAAGCTTGCAAAAGTTACCTTCTAATTTGATAACTTACCATTTGCGACTTACAGACTTTGCCACCTTGTATATCACATTCACATGAGAATTCAGATTCTCAGACTTGCAATTTGCAATATAGGAATACGAATGCCAAACTGTGCGCCCCCGCCGCCCGCTCTATTCGGTCCCCCACCACCTAACCATGTCGGTGTGACATGGTCATCGCATCGCGTTACACTTTTCATCGAAACATATCCATATACGAACCTTCGCCATCCTATAAGCATTTTCAATGCTAAAAAGTGATTGTAATGTTAAGAGGAACTTAGTACATAAAGGTAACTACCAAATGCATTTATTAGACAACATCTATGTATGAGTATATTTTGTTTTTTTAGATGCCTGGAGAACCAATAGATTCTCAAGCCTAATAAATGGTGCTGAACCTTTCAGAATATTTTGAAGATGAAAAAAGATACGGAGGCTAATTGATACCTGTGAGTTATTTTGTTCAAGAAGTAAAGAGGTAATGTAGTTTTGAAAATATTTCCTGTAATATTTCTTCAGGACTGTTAATTATAGAATATTAAACTATGTATTACTTATTTCTAAAGTCTGCTTAAAGTATATTTCATACGTTTAATAAATACTTATGTTAATGTTATAAGTTTCTTATTTTTTACTTTTAACATTTGTTTGCCTTAGTTATAATAAAGACCAGATTGTTTTGTAATTGTTGGTTATTTTAAGTTGCTCTGTAAAAATATACACGATGTAATCTCGGATTTATAATATTAATAACTTGTTTTTGGTTTTATGATGAACTCAGGTGATTTTTCATATTTATTTCATTATGTTCTTAGATTGCATAAATAAATATATGATCTAAGTTTCAATCAATCGACAAATATATTTGAAATTAAACAATCTGATCGTATTTATTATTTTTAATCCCAAAATAAACCACAATGAATCATACAGTTGCCCCAAAAATAAGTTACAGATATTATAAATAGTCTGATTAAAAAAAAAATAAATTAAAACACCACAAAAACTAGCCAACCTCCAAGTCCAAAGCCAAAGGCTGTCCGAAAGGTGGTTACACACTGAAAAAAGGTAGACGAACACCCCATATCCACCGACTGCGAAAAATGCTGCCACAACACACTCGAGGTCACTGTGCTACAGTGGCGTAATCACTCTTAAAAAATTTCAAATGGTCTATATTAAAATAAATAATACGAAATACATGCTCTAAATTGTTATCACTAACGAATTATATCATTGAATTTCAAATACAATATTATACATTTGTGAGAGCTCATACATATGAACCCAGTTTTAATTTTATTTCATACGAATATTACTTGTGACGTAGACATCGGAAACCGACAACGGTTTTTCTGTATGGTTTTATAACTGAATAGACACGCAGCATAGTAAAATATCCCACACAAACTAACAAATATGTTTATCATCCTCTAAAAGTTACCCAGGCAATTGGGTCCTCAATTTATATCGCATATCAAATGAGCTTCGACTTAGTTTGGCATTTTCACTGAATATATATGATGTGCACAAATAAGCAAAGGGCCTCTGCGTTGCAAATTACAATGGAACATTGACTGAAGTCTGAACATATTTCCCGATTGAGTCTGCTTGAAATGAGCACCACTATACTAATTCTATCAGACGTACAAACAATTTCAAAACTTTTCAACACACTTGAGCTTCAAACACTGAAAACTAAATACAAATGCTGACGGAATAAGAGCGGAATGATTTAAATTTGATGCCAGTCGTATTGAATGGCAAATTCCGCTTCCTTTACTTTTCAGAGGAAATAGTAAAAGGGGTAATATATCAAGAAAGATTTCCTGATATAAGAGACAGAGACAAAAGATGAATAGAAGGAATATCACTTTGGGTTTCTTTGTGAACAAGTCGCCTGGCATAAGATAATGTCAGGCGAGGGATGATGTGTTTATACCAGAGGGCAGGCAAAAATAATAGCAATAGTGATAAAGAGGTCAAGCTAAACTTTTTTTTTCAACATTTATTCAACATAACATATACATACTAAAAATAGATGTTTTTAATATCTAATATTTTTTGAAACGTATATTATTTAGATGATTCCAAACCTAGAGCAGGACTAATGCATGCATTTTTTTATATAGAAGCAACATCCAAAAAATCTATCTTTTCTTGGTACATAAACATTTCAAAGTTTAAATTGAAAATATCCGCTTTCTTAAATAAATAGTTTTTATAATAATAAAAAGTAGTGATTTACTCCAAGCTATCCCCTTGTGCGTCCACGTCGTAACATTTGGTGGATGCGCCGGGCATGATCCCCCGGTGATGGATTTCTCCAATATCGCAAGGCCACTGCATTTAGCAACAAAAAAGGGAAGCGGGTTCGTATGGGGTTGTGAACAAAAAGCAGCGTTCGAGATACTAAAGGAAAAGTTACCTATTGTTCCTGTTTTACAGCACTTTAATCAAAATAATGACTGCGAGCTGGACATGTACTATAGGTATCGGAGCCCAATTATTATAACAAGGGGAGGATGGCAAGATGCATCCAGTAGCATACACCAGCCGGAGCATATCAAAAGCTGAATCCAACTATAGCATAATCCATTTGGAGGCACTCGCTGCCATATGAGCGACGACAAGTCGGCTGAGGCATTTGGTATATGGGAGACCAATAAAAATTGTCATAGACCACCACGCCCACAGTTGGATAAAGTCTACAAGGGATACCACGGGAATACTAGCTAGATGGGCATTAAAACTCTCCGAGTTCCACTATACGGTCGTGTATAAAATGGTACAGCACATGCAGATTGCAGATGCCGATGCATTGTCAAGATGGAGCATGGCAATCCCACGCTTAAAGACGTACTGAGGACCATATACTTTCCTGAAGATGCCCTTATAGGGCTAGCTGGACGTGCGAAGAACTTCAAGCTTATTGATGGCGTATTGTATAAGGTAAATCCTTCTAATGGTCGGACAAACTTGCTGCTAATCCCAAAATATCTTCGGGGAGAAATATTGCACTAGATCCTTTTTTACTACAGTGACAATATTCATTGTGTAAAATATGTATTCATGTTCTAAATGGTTTTTCTATTAATTTGAAATTTGATTTTAGAGTTGTGAAATATATTCATTTGCAAATAAATTGGCAGAGTGATTATCTCGAATGTTTTATTAATTATCTCGAAATAATCAGAGTGATTATCTCGAATGTATACGAACTTCCTCGCATTAAACTAAATTCTATTAGGAAACTTTGGTGCTAAAATTAAATTTATATGCAGCTAATATAATAATAGTATGAAGTAATATAATCTAATGTACGTAATTGTTATAATATGGCGCTCTGAGCCCTAACTATATGGAAATTACTTTTGTCAGAGAATGTAATATATTTTATATATTACATTGTCTACACTGAAGGAAATGGGCATATTAAACTGTTTCACTAGAATAATATGGATATTGCATATTAAAATTTTTAGAGTAAGTATACCACTTTTATTTTTTTGCATAAGTAATTTCCATAATCATTATTCAATCAGTTTTACTGCAACACATCAGTTGCATTTTCATACATTACGTATACCTACATAGGTAGATAGGGGCTATAGGTAATATATTTACTATATTATATAGAATAGTTTATTGACATTATCATATACAATCAAGTACATTTATTGTCACAACTTAAAAAATATAAAATAATCAGAAGTAAGACAATACCCAAACTAGAGAGCCAAGGTAGATGATGGATGGTAGAATACAACAATAATTGGACAGAAAAAAACAGATGTTAAGTTGAGTAACAAATTCATCGATAGAAGGGAAACACTGATCCAGTAAAAATCTTTTGAGAAACTTATGAAACATAGTCAGTCTTCCAGGCTGAAGTCTTTGCTATCCTAATGGCAGCAAACAAGGAGGAAGTAAGGAACTGTCCGGAGCAAAATATTTACTTCTGCTCCGACAGTCAGGCAGCCTTAAAGGCTTTAACATCTCCAAGGACAAGATCCGCCCTTGTCCAAGAGTGCGGAGATACCCTGGAGGAGTTGGCCAAAGGAAAAAAGGTCAAATTGGTATGGGTACCAGGTCATAGTGGAATCCCGGGGAACGAAAGGGCCGATGAATTTGCTCGACTCGGATCTCAGGGACCCGGCCAGGGACCAGAACCGATTTTAGGCATTACACGGAGGCAGGTCAACATAGCTCTTAACGATTGGGCTCATGAGACACTAAGTAAACAGTGGAGAAGGAGTGGGGGCTGTAGACAGGCTCGCAACTTTATAGTGGAGCCAAGCAAGACCAAAACGGCCTGGCTGTTAAGTCGTAGCCGGAAGGCTCTAAACCAGTTGGTGGGAGTTTTAACGGGTCATTGTAGGCTCAGAAGACATCTATCATTGATAGGTGTTGAGGGAGACCCTATCTGCCCAAAGTGTGGGGAGGGCGATGAAACGCCTTCCCACTTCTTGGCAGAGTGCGCGGCTTTCGGCAGACTGAGACACGACGTCTGGGGGGCCGGGGAGTTGCAAGGGGAAGAGGTTAGTTCCCTTGAATGGACCGACATTCTGACCTACATTAGAAGGTCGGGTAGGTTCCATGAGGGAAGAGGAGATGAAGCTAGGTAGGGACGACAGGGGTAGGTAAAAAGGGCCCGCTTGCGGCCTACTTGCCAGGTCTTGGCCGCCCCACTGCTACTACTACTACTACTATGAAACATAGTGGACGACATAGATTTTATATTTTTTTCTTTAAAGTAACTAATAACTAGATTATACAGGTTAAACGGCAACTTATTGTGCTTTGTTATATTTATCCGAGAGAATGGTATAATCAAATTATGCGCCTGCCTGGTATTATAAGTATGGATATTATAAGTGGGTTGAAAATTTTTGTGAACCAATAAAAGTGATTCTAAAAGATAAAGACACGGTACCGGCAATATCTTATATCTTTTAAATATCTCTCTGGTATGAGCACAATAGGTTGCTGCAGCCAAGAGCCAGACAGCAGCCTTCTGCAGAATAAACGCCCTATAGGCACTATTAGAATTGCCCCACAACGCAATTCCATACGTCAAATGACTATGAAAGAGGAAAAAATATGATATCCTCATTACATTATTATCAACAAAAGGTCCCAACCGTCTCATTACGGAAATTTGTGTGGAAAGTCTGGAGCAGAGGTTATTAATATGAGGAGACCATGTTAAACTGGGATCGAATGTAACGCCTAGGAGCTTCGCGGTTTTAGATCTGTCTGCTAATTTATCAGACGTAAAGGTTAAATACTCTGTTTTTGACACATTAACTTATTAGCGGAAAACCAGGTTTTTGCTTGATTTAGACAGTCTGTGCTCAAGGCATCACCACCACGTGTTAGAAGAGAGGTATCATCGGCAAAAAGAATACATGAGCATTCATGAATATTAATCGGTAGATCGTTAATGTAAATCAAAAACATTAATGGTCCCAAGACGGAACCTTGCGGCACGCCACCTGTTATTGGTAAGATCGTAGAGTCACTGTTGTCCATACTGACATACTGCCTCCTGTTAGTTAAATAAGAATGGAAAAGTTTCATTTCCATTACACGAATGCAGTATATCAACATTGACACAGTCGAACGCCTTAGATAAATCACACAAAGCAATGTTAGTAACAACACCGCTATACCCCTTGGATTTGGGTCCCTTACTTTTTGCTGTGTATACGTCTAATCTTATTAAAACTCTTGAATATTGTAGCATTCACTTCTACGCTGATGACACCTAGCTCTATTATAGTTTTGACCCCAAGGAAGTAGTAAATGCGTGTACTATTGTAAACAGGGATTTGAATAATTTTATTAAAGCGGCATCCGATCATTGTTTAAATATTAATTGTGATAAGTCTAATGTTTTAATGTTTGGAAATAAGACAAAAATAAATGAAGTACGCGATAATGTGAAGATATGTATTGAGAATGAATGCATTCAAATTGTTCATGACGCTAAAAGTTTGGGTGTTATAATTGATTCTAATTTAAAATTTGAGAAACATATAAATCATCTCTTAAAAAGGGCGTATTGTACACTAAAAATATTATATGGAAGTAGGCGCTTTTTGCCTTTGCATGTAAAATCTACACTCTGTGAAACATTGATTCTCTCTATATTTAATTATGCCGATGTACTTTACGGTCCATTTTTAACCGTTCAATACAAGAACAAAATTCAGAAAGTGCAGAATTCTTGTCTACGACTAATATATGGCATTCGTAGGGGGGAACATATTACCCATAAGCTAAAAGATAGTAATTGGTTGGATATGTCTAGAAGGAGGATTTTGCATGCAGCAATTTTATATTACAAAATTATTTTTAACAAAACCCCTACATACCTGCATAGAAAAATTACCTACCGCGCAGATATTCACAACATAAATGTAAGACATAAGGGCATCCTCTCTCCTCCATCTTTTAAACTAGAAATTTTCAGACGAGCCTTTACGTACCAAATATGCTTAATTTATAATGACATTCCTTTGCCCTTCAAAAGTTACCCTCTCCAAAAATTTAGGACTGCCTATAAGCAATTATTATTTGAACATCAATAGTGTCAATTCTTGTTAATGTTTAATGTGCAATAGCAAGGCTAAGGTCAATAGAGGCTGTTAAAAATCGTGCCTTAATGTTGGCGATGATTTCTTCAGGTTAAGTGGAAGAACAATTTATTTAAATAAATTGAACTTCGCCTTTTGCTTTATACTTTTGTTTATTTATTACTAATAGATAAGATACTTGTGAAATTTGAAGCAATAAAGTCGATTATTATTATTATTATTATTATTATCCAAGCCAGCGACCACATTTTCAACTACGCAAGGCTCCTATAGTTGAAAAATTCTTCCTAAACCCAAACTGGGAGGGAGATATCAGATTAAATTTTTCAACATCAGCAAGAAGTCGTTCTTTAATAATAATTTCAAAAATTTTAGAAAAGTATGGCACAATGGCTATGGGACGGAAATTGTCGAACTGGTCAGTATCTCCCTTTTTATGAAGCGGAATAATTTTAGCAATCTTAAATAACTCGGGCCAGTGCCCTTCCTCCATGGCCCTACTGTAAAGCAAGGTCAATGGTTCAACAACAAACTCGAGTGACTCCTTGATCATTCGACTGTTAAAGCCGTAATAGTCAAAAGAAGCCGAATTTTTAAGATGTAATATAGCCTGACGTACGTCAAATTCGGTGATGGGAGACATGAAAAATGAGAATGGTGGTTTAGTTATGCAGTTTCAGATAAGCAACCGGGTCAATATCTACGTCTTCTGTAGTGTTAATTATTGTCTCAGAGACCCTAATAAAGAAATTGTTAAATTCATATATATTATATATTATATTCATTACAATATCTCTACCCCTCATTCTAATCACAAGGATTAGCCCGAAAGTCTGAGACTTGTGTGGGAGAGGGGGCGGCATATTGCTATTTCGCGGGCCGCATTTGCGCCTCAGGAACGACTTACGTTGGTAGGCCCTAACCACCATTCAATGCTGGAATGAGGGAAACCTGGAAAACCTCATTAGTTTGGGGGACAAGTCAAACATCAACTGATTTTAATCTCTTACATTATTAACACCAAGTTGACATTCTTCCCATCCTAGGCCATCGCCAGGATGGTTGCCAAGCCATCCCTGCGAATAAGTCTTGATTTACGAGTAAACAATTTAATGAAAAATTGTTGGTGGAATGGGAATTAGAACCCACGACCTCTGGGTTGAGCGATCGAGACGCTAAGCCCTGAGCCACCGGCTCGCTCGCATTATATTCATATATTACATAATATATTTATAGGAACTTAATATATTATGTTTACGTGTGAAATTTGCCTCATCCGTAATTAAAATATTCATGGTAAAGTCTGTGTTTAACTGCTGCTAATGTAACAACCACTCGAAAAAGTTCACTTGAAGCGGGAGATCCCTTGGAAGTAAAGCTTGTACCCTCTGCGCGTGAAATGGATAGAGTAAGTCGTGCCTTAACGTTCGCGAAACTGTAGATTATGATATCCCAAATTGCGCTGCAATTGTCCTAGTGCTTCTTCGAGATTCATAATTTGCCTAGGTTTATTGGCTCCCTATGTTGCCCAGGCCTCGGCCGCAATGTACCAGTTTCTCTGCCCCGCTGACCCACACGTAGAAAGGCTTCACGTCTCGGATGATATCTTTGGGGAAACCTTTAGGCATAAAGATGAGCTGCAGCCACTGAATTTTGATGTGATTCCCCGTATGCCAGTATCATGTTCATAAGTTCTTCGTTTGAGAAATTATGCGCCATACTTGTATTCTAATCTCGTGAAGATAAACCCGAATACGACCACAACTGATAATAAAGTACTGCTAGAACTACCAAACATATCGTCCTAACTTTTTAGCTTCTTATAGTTTTTATAAACAAAAAATTTCACATGATAAATGTTTATAAATATTTCTTTTCACATTCAATTATTTCCGAAACTTAAAATAATAATAATAATAATAATAATAATAATAATAATAATAATAATAATATTTATTTATACTCGTACGACATTACAATATACTTAATAATTACATTAGAAAAACTTATACTACCTTCCTCTGAGAGCACAGAGGAAGGTAGTTTTTTTTTTATAAAGTTGAGTATAAATATCTACTTTGTGATAGAATCCAAGTCTTGATTTGTTTTTTGTATAGAAAAATATTAGTTTTATCTTTAATATGTTGTGGCAATAAATTATATAGCTTGGGCGCTTTATATCCAAAAAAACTCTGCCCTTTTAATTTCTGCATTTTTTTAGTAATAACGTGTTTTTGCAGTTTCAACCTTGTATCATATTCATGTGATATTACTTGACACATGTGCCTATTAGTGTACATATATATAAGTAAATGATAAGAGTACATTTGTCTTATATCAAATAATTTTGTTTCTTCAAATAACTGATCCGATGGATATAATATATTTTTATTATAAATTATTTTTATAATTCTTTTTTGTATTATTTATAAAGGTTTTAGTATAGTACTACAAACGCCACCCCATCCGGTTATTCCGTATCTAATAATTGATTCTACAAGTGCTTTATATAATGTCAGTTGATGTTCAGTGTCTAACACACCTTTAACCTGCTTAAACATAAATATTAAAGCTCTCAATTTTTGAACTGCAAAATTTATATGGTGTTGCCATTTTAAGTTAGTGTCTATATATACTCCTAAATATTTAATGTTATTGCACGACCCTACTTCAATATTTTCTTGTATCTTCAATGTATCATAGTCAGGTAAGTGGTTATTGTAGCTCGTAATTGGTAAGTAAAACGTTTTATTATAATTTATTGTTAATAATTTTCTATCGAACACATTCTTTATTTTTCCCATTTCCTTTTCAGCGATGTGTTTTACCTGTTCCCAAGTGTCAGCTTTGAAAAAGACGGCTGTGTCATAAGCGTATGCTATGGTCGTTCCTTGAATATCCATGGCAAGTATATCGTTGACATAAATAGTAAATAATATAGGCCCTAAGAATGTACCCTGAGGAACGCCATACAAATGTTTTACTACATTATTTTTTCATTATTTGTCCTCAGCTATAACTTCCCGGGTTTATACGTATAGATTAAGAATTGCCCTGTATATAACAGGGCACTACAATTTCAACCCCTAGGATAATTATTGTAAGTTGTAATTTCTAACTGATAAATAAAAAATGTAGTTTGTAATCAATGACTCTCTAGATTCATATTTTTTTAACAAATGCAACCAACAAATCTTTGTTAGTAAAGACGCTTTCAGGTTATTCAATCATTTCAAATACAGATTCAGTCGACACATTCAGGAACCTGGTTTATGGGTGCAAATTATATTTTCAAAAATAACACGTGAACAACATAGTTAAACTGTAGCAGTCTTTATTATTGTAGAATTTATTTTCCAAACAGAAATTTTTTCATAATTTGGAAAAGAGAAATGTGACGTAAAAACGTCTCTGGGTCAATGAACTAGATACTAGAATTTTAAGTCACTGGTGCCAAAAACAATAAGGCTGAATTAATACAACAGGTGCTAATGCCACGCATTTGAAAAGTTTTGTATAAAAAAAATATCCAATATTACATCTCTAGATGAGGTTGTTCCTGTTTAAAATATGTTTGCTATTCACTGAAAAACTGTTATTAATTTCAAAATTGATACAGTATTTTCGAGTCGGATCTTCTACTATAATAAGAACAAAGGATACTGAAAAGTTCCAATAATATGTTAATCTCGCGAATCAAGTAGGTATATATAACTGAGGTTTTCAACACTCCGTTATTTTATAAAACTCTGAAGTATAAAATAAGTCTACTTGATAAGTTATCCACATACTAATATTATATACTTATCCTCATAAATTACTTTGATCTGTTTTTAGAATGTTCAAATTCTTTCTACTCTTTGTTAATGTAAGCAACTCACGTGTTGAAACTATTTTGTCTACATTTAATTTTCTCCGCGCGGCACGTTTTACATATATTTTTTTATTTGCGGCTTGATTTTATATTCGCTTTAGCTCGCAGCCAAGAAGCCATAAAATTATACGAAAAGGAACTGAAACAGAAATAGTTTTATTAGGTATGCAATGGGTTGTGTGTGTACATGTTTGATGCTTTTCGTTGCTTACGTGATTTATTTGCTTAGTTTCGTTCCTTTTTGTGGTTTATTCTCATTAGCAAGTATATAGAGATGAGTAGGAAAAATTCTAAAACGAACCCAACTAGCAATTTCGTATTTTCTAGGAACTGCAGAAATGTTTCCGAAACAGAAGCGAACTAACGAATTCGTTCCTAGAATTCGTATCTAGTTCAAACGAACGAATTCGTTTGCTGAAACTGGTGAAGTTAATATAGAGTATAGAGAACAAAACGGGAGCGAAACTTCGTGTTTTTGCATGTTCCAACGCCTGTCGGTAAATCAGCGAATTATCAAAGGACATCGGTGCTCAATGTGGTTACTGTTGTTAGTAGCGAGTGAATTCACGAATGGTTGTGCATTTATCAAACCGAATTTGTTTGCAAATCAGTTTTGCACTTTTACTTGTTTAGTGTTTCATTGTTGTGTGTTTAGTAAAAAAATCTTCCATTACAAGACATTCTACAGAAATTTGTAACTTGCCCCAAACTGTTATACTGACTCTTATATGACATAATAAGAGTCAAAGGAACTGACAATAAATTTCTGGTTGTTTTATTTTATTCGAAGACCACTTAGAAAGGGGGTAACTTCAATTTTCGAGCACTTTACTATGAAATTGATTATATCGTGAGCACCTTAAGAGATAAGTATCTATAGGGCAATGCTATATCATTCAATTCAGAATTTAACGGTACATGCAGCTGTGGAATAATATACTGAGTGTGCAATTTGAAAAAAATGCGTTTTGCATCTTTCGAAATTGACGTGTTGCTCAGTAAATGTTAAAAACCCTGTATGTATTACAGACTTCTGTTAGCTATTTTCAGAAAGACCAATGCCTAGACTATCTGACATATAAATATTAAAATAAACGCTGTTCAATTGTATAAGATATGTAACTTTTAAATAGTTGTAACAACTATAATTTTTTCTATAAAATATCGAATACCTTCGAAACGGTTAACACGGAAACGGATAGGGAATATAACACAAACTGGCACTAAATTTGCATGCAGAATCCAAAAATGCAAAAATATACCTATAGTATGTTCCATTTACAAAAACATAACTTTAGTATGGTACACGTTTTTGAAGCACCCTGTATATTTGAAAATATTTTCAAAATGTTCCTCTCTACGAATATCTTGCAGTCAAATTTGAACTAAATTTATAAAAGCACCAGTTCATGAGCTACAAAAGATGAGAGATTTGATGCAGGACCATGTATAAGTTTTTCTTTTATTTATTACTGAACCCTTACATTACTTTGTTCTGCGTTAGCGTTTTTCTGGTTCAGAACAAGAAAATCGCCTCATACGTTTTCGATAGTCCATGCTTTTTATGTTTAGACACATCGATATCTTTTTGTTCCTTGTAATATAATAATAATAGTGAAACTGCCGAAATATTTCTTTCCATAGAAAACTTTTAAAATGAGCCCATTTTTTATATAAAAAAATATCTAGAAGTACATGAAGGCGGTATTTCAAGTTATATCAAACTTCAAAAATGACGTAGTCGGACGTGGAGCTCGATATCGTTAAAGTCAAGATACCCTCACATATGTTATTTTCAGATCGAAAGCTATTAAGCTCCAGCTTGTGCATGTCCTGGGAAATGCCACGTCTCATCACTCAAATATTATGATATTTATAGAAATTCTGGATATAACTGTCAACTTATTCTGATGGACTTAACCTTACTACTATAAATACACTACTAAATGACATGCCGTGTGTTTATATATAATATTAACTTTAATTAATACTATTACTTTTACTCTTTCTGTAGAGATGTCTTAATGTCAAACCAACAAAAAAAAACAGCAACTCAATGTTTTTCAACAATTTAGGCAACAAAGCGCAAACATTTTATCAACATACAGGGTTATTCAGAACTTATCCATATTAAAATTTGGGGATGTTCAACATACATGTAGAAATGTGGTAGTGCAAAAAAAAATTTTTGGCGGGGTCTGAAAACTATTTAAAAATTTTTCATTGCACGCCGCTGGATACTGGTCCACTGTAATGGAGTGACCTGGGGACTGACAATGCAAACTGGCTAGAACGAAAAAAACCGGCGCACCCGGCGCAAAAACGATTTGCAGCGTTTTTACTTTAAAATAAACATAAAGATAGATAGATGTGACCAAAGTGACGTGTCTTTAAAATGAATAAAATTTTGTTACACTAATTTTGAAGAATTGCGCTACTTGATTACTAGGTATTAGAAACATGAAATTTATAAAAAATTTGCACATACCTTGTTACAAAAGCTGTTCGAAATAATATTCCTGGACTTGTACACAATTTTGGGCACGCCTTATCCAATTTTGCCGCACTAAACCGAATGTTCCTCCTGGTTGCTGATCTTGTAAACGCAAATTATTAAGTAAATTTGGGATTTTCAGCATTTTGCTGCAACAACCACTCACAAAACCTAACTGTCGATGTGTCGGTGTGTCGATTGGGAAATCGTTCCGCGTACAAGCGCGAAGCTGCCAATGAATTTTGTCCAACTTCGCCATAAATAAGAATCATGTCCATTAACTCAGCATTACTGTACACATGAGCCATTTTGAAAATTTTACAGTTTAACATTCGATAAATAAAACACCCGCACAAAGACAGCGACAAAGAAAGACTGATGACTGCATAGACAATAAGAGATATTATCCCCATTCCAACTGTATTCGCCAGGCGTTCGCCAGGTACAAAAACTGTTGTTTACTGATTTTTGAAGGAATGTGATATATCAGATGTGTTGAAGTACAGTTACCCAGCTACGTAGTCGTTTATAATGGTATAACTTTAAACATTGCTTACGGGAAATCCTAAGCCTTTTATTATAAATTTTTTTCCTCACATATCCTCAAAGTTTTAGAGATGAGTTCTGAATAACCCTGTATATTTAGCTTGTGTTTTTAGCAACTTATCGTGTTCCCATCATGAGTCGGTAAACATCAAATAGTTCCTGTTTTGTTTCCATTTCTGTTAGTCATCTTCGTGTTGGTGTGGTGTGTACTTTATAAAAAATAATAAATACTAAACAGAAACACTGTAGTTTGACAGCTTGAAGCAGGTTGTGTAGGGTGTTTTAAATTAAATACGCAGTGCGTGGGCTGAAAAATTAAAGTGGACTTTGAATTAATTGAACGGTATCGGGAACATCCTTTATTATATAGGATGCTGGAAACAAAACAGTTAGAAGTACTATTACTGATATTGATATCGTTTTAGTTCCGTCATATCTCTAATAAAAAAGGTCTTATATTGTAGTACAATATAAAGTATGGTATATATTTTGCTCATTTATAAACTTCATATACAAATCATAATTATAATCTAAAGTGAGATTACATTTTTGGTGGATCAGAGAAAATGATTTAGATATTATTATGTAAATTACGGATGCCCGACGAAGCAAGGAAACCTCAATTTGTGATTCATTACCCTTATGGCAGTCTTTTGGGCATATCTCTGTTATTATTAGAGATAGACTCATCAACCTTTGTATAAAATATATTCATGAAAAACGCCTTATCATAAAATTAAATAATGTAAAATGCGTCCCATTTAAAGTACATAATTTTACTATATGTACCATGCATTTACCCCAGTGTTTGTATGACCTTAACGATCTTCAGATTATATAAATTTATTCATAAAATATGTATATATGCTATCAGAAAATGATTTTGACGAAAACCATGCAGTGTAAAATTGCACCGAGAAAATTTTTTTCACCATCAAAGCAAAAACAATGTTATAGTAGCAGAAAACTATAATGACATAGGCGCCAGTGTAACTCTTTGCAGTAGCAGTAAAACTCAGTATGCTGACAAGACTTTACTGCTTCAGTAAACTGGCCTCATAAAAACCTAGATTTTAGGCCACAAAGTAAAATTGCTTTTATTGTAAAGTGGTCGTCATTGCTGCTGTTAAAAAGTGGCACTATTGTTACTATAAAGTAAGTTGCAAGGTGTGGAAAATGATTTCACAGTTACAGAAAGTTACTATGCTGTCATTGTAAAGTGGTTCTACAACTTTTCTGGAGATCTTTTTAAGCATTCTACAGTAATCTTTACTTCCAAAAATCATTCTCTACAACTGCTATAAAATAATTGTTAAGTGGCACAAAAATGTCTACTGTCTCTGTGATCTTACATAGTCACTGTAAAATTATGTTGCCACCGAATTCCATACGTATAAAACAGTGTAAACTAGTACATAAACTAACGTTTTGTGAACTAGCCAAACTTATCAAAAGTTTGGTATTTTCTTAATACCAGAAATATCCAAGACCCCATTCAGCTAATTTTTGCTTGAAAGTCATCTTGTTGTCTGTCGACAACTTTAGTCCTAGCGGCAATAACGGAGTATTTGATGCAAATTTAATTGTCATCACCAAACGGTAGGTAACTGATGCTACAAAATAAAATTTATGAATTTTTATTTTCCAAGGCAATATACTATATAGCAGTAAAAAGTTTTTTAGTGGTTGAAATGTCAACTTTCAAAAAATATTTGTGCTGCTATAAGTCTCTTTATGATCATAGGAAACAATGTTACTGTTGCAGTGGAATCGCCTGAGTAAACATATTTATATAATTACAGTGTAGAGTACTTACAACTGTAAAAGCAAACTGTACTTCAACAGCACAAAAAATGGTAGCAGAAATTTTCTTTAACCCAGTTTTCTGAGTGTAATTTGTCAACTATGTTCTTAAGTTGTAGAAACTGCAATTGCTATATATCTTGCCTTTATAAATTTTCTTTAACACGATTTTTTGAGTGTAGTAGAGTGACAACCAGTGGTAATTTGTCAACTATGTTCTTAAATTGTAGAAACTGCAATTGCTATATATCTTGCCTAAAACTTTTTCCTTGTTTCAGGCAGTGAGAACATTTGGTCTGCACATGTTTGCGGGCAGAGAGGCCATCATGAACTTTTCCACTGAGAATTTTTCGAAGAGCCAAGAAGTGAATATCGCAATAGGAGTGGAAAACTCTCCGAAAGGGCGAAATGAAAACTTGGCCCGCGGGGAGATCGCCATGCTGGCCATTATATTTCTGGTCACGGTGATTGGAAATAGTACGGTTTTATTGGCCCTTTGGACTAGACGAAGGTAAGTCGATTTTATTTTCAATTTCTGTCGCTACTAAGTGTCCATTGAACGTAAGCATAGGCGCCTGAATGGGAGCAAGAGGAGTATAGGTGCCTTCAGGATGGGTCTATTCAAACCTTTTTATTTAATAAGGTCAAAGAATATCTAAGGTAAGGTAAGGTCTGGACAGGGTGTTGTACGGTCGTGAAGGTCAAATATGACGGCGCCGTTCAGAACTATAACAGAAGAAACCTGAAAAATTCTGGATAATTGTAACGCTAGGAATATCGCCTAATTGACTGAGTATTATACAGGGTTATTCAGAACTTATCCCTAATAAAATTTGAGGATGTTCAACATACATGTACAGAGCAGTCCATTTTTGATGGGAATCCAGGGTATCTCGGAAACTACAAGATGCATAACAAAACCACTTGCACATCCTCGAGCTACTTTTTCCAGTTTGACTTAATGGTGAAATCAGATCGGGTCTACTTTGTTTAGGTTTTGAGATACAGGGCATTTCTGAAATTTTGCCTTTTTCGTCAGGGCCCTGTAACTTTTTCATTTTCAGACCTACAAAAAAAGTTTAAAGGGGAAAGTTTTAGATATTTTTAAGTGGAATCCATTGGCGTAGCAAATTTTTTTTTATTGCGTCCCGTTTTTTAGATACAGACCAAACTTGTGTTTTTTTAAATGCAACACCCTGTATATTTCTAGTTAATTCGAAAGAACTTTCAATTCTGGTTACAGTAATATATAATAAATAGGGGTTTATTTGAATTTAAGTACCTTTATTAAACATTTTTATGGTTAAATGGGGGGGAAACGCGTATTTCCATTGATTTATTTCCTTATAAACTACATTGAACTCCTGTTTAATGTTATACTTAATATCTTAATAGTAATATAACCAAATACGGTTATATATAATTTATATTTGTAAAAATATTCGACATTTTTATGTTTCCATAATTAATTATTATCTAGTATTCGGAAATATTTAAATCTTTATATAAAATAGTGTGTTTAATTAAATCAAGAGTTTAATATAGTTTATAAGGAAATAAATCAATGGAAATACGCGTTTCCCTCCATTTAACCATAAAAATGTTTAATAAAGGGACTTAAATTCAAATAAACCCCTATATAATATATATTACTGTAACCAGAATTGAAAGTTCTTTCAAATTAACCAGAAATATACAGGGTGTTGCATTTAAAAAAACACAAGTTTGGTCTGTCTCTAAAAAACGGGACGCAATAAAAAATAATTTGCTACGCCAATGGATTCCACTTAAAAATATCTAAAACTTTCCTCTTTAAACTTTT
This sequence comes from Pogonocherus hispidulus, assembly GCA_963924545.1. Lineage (NCBI taxonomy): Eukaryota > Metazoa > Arthropoda > Insecta > Coleoptera > Cerambycidae > Pogonocherus > Pogonocherus hispidulus. The sequence goes on from OZ004693.1 coordinate 85,286,934, forward strand.
TTGGTAGGTTTGAAAATAAAAAAGTTACAGGGCACTGACGAAAATGGCAAAATTTGAGAAATGCCCTGTATCTCAAAACCTAAACAAAGTAGACCCGATCTGATTTCACCATTAAGTCAAACTAAAAAAAGTAGCTCGAGGATGTGCAAGCGGTTTTGTTGCGCATCTTGTAGTTTTCGAGATACCCTGGATTCCCATCAAAAATGGACTGCTCTGTACAAATGTGGTAGTGCAAAAAAATTTTTTTTGCACTATGGAGTGAAATGGAGTGACCTTGGGACTGACAATGCAAACTGGCGATGTAACATATAGCACGAGAAAAACTTCGGAAGTTCTGAAAATATACCGACACGCGGCGCAAAAAAGATTTGCAGCGTTTTTACTTTAAAATAAACTGAAAGATAGATAGATGCGACCAAAGTGACGTGTCTTCAAAATGAAAAAAATTTTGTTATACTAATTTTGGAGAATTGCGCTACTTGATTACTAGGTATTAGAAACATGAAATTTATAAAAAATTTGTAAGTACATACCTTGTTACAAAAGCTGTTCGAAATTTTGTCCCTCGACTCGTACACACTTTTGGGCACGCCTTATCCAATTTTGCCGCACTAAAGCGAATGTTCCTCCTGGTTGCTGATCTTGTAAATGCAAATTATTCACGACAGCTGTGATACGCTCGCGCAAATCCTCTACTGTTTCCACTTCGGTACGGTACACCTCATTTTTTAAATGGCCCCACAAAAAAAAGTCAAGAGGGTTTAAATCGGGAGACCGATTTTCCAGAATTTCCAGAACCGGAGGTCATGCTACCGGTCCACCCCTTCCAATCCACCGTACTCCGCACTTGATGCAGATAATTTCGAACAGCTAGCCGAAAGTGAGGAGGCGCTCCATCATGTAAAAACCAGATGCGCTGTCGGACAGCTAGGGGTACATTTTCAAGAAGGATGGGCAGGTCATTGCGAAGAAATTCGAGATATTGTAAACCATCCATACGATTGGGCAATATGAAAGGTCCAATTAGGCGCTCATCAACAATTCCCGCCCAAACATTCAATGAAAAACGGTGTTGGAAGTGATTTCGTTGAATTGCTTGCGGATTTTCGAGTGTCCAAACGTGTGTACTGTGAATGTTCTGTATTCCATTTCGAGTAAACAAAGCTTCATCTGTAACTAGTACATCAGCAGTAAATTTGGGATTTTCAGCATTTTGCTGTAACAACCACTCACAAAACCTAACTCGTAATAATTGATAATCCGCTGGTAACAGTGCTTCAACACGCTGGATATGATACGGATAAAACTGAACTTCGTGTAGTAAGCGCCACACCGTTGATTGGGATACCCCAGGTACCTGCCTAGCGATCTGACTTTTATTTATTCGCGGATTTTCACGGACCAGATTCAACACTTCGATGGGTATTTGACAAAACATCGTAAGCGACAATTTTATCAAAATTGCGGTTTTTGGTCTATACGATTCCTTGGGTTAAACTTGTGCGTCCTGACAAAGTATCTTATGTCAATTGTACTGTTTTCACTAAATTTTAATCGTTTTATTATTATCGTATGCGCCAACATTTTCAAACAGTGTTTAAATTATACCCAAAACTATCGTAACTGTTGATGTATTCCCAACAGAAAATCGTAAGTGCCGTCGGTTACAATAAACTATCGAGCACATACGATACTTATTAGTGACCATTCTTGTCCACTTCGGATGTGAGTTCGAGTAAAAATGCTGTTATTTTAATAATTTAGTGAGTTATGTGAAAAAAAAGTAATACCCCAAAGGTTTTGGGACGAATACAAATGCTTTGCGGCGAGGGCTGATGTTCCAGATACTCTAGCTGAGACTGATAAAGAAGACGATATAAATGAAGAAAACTGATAATTTAAACTTGTTTTTGTACTGCCATTTTATAGTCTGCGGGATACTGTATGTTTTAATGTTAATGTCAATGTAATGTTTTAGTTTCATTCTAAATTTTTAACATTTGATAAAATATAATAATAATACCTACGTAGCCTGTACGTTACAAACTGTTATAATAATAATGTCATTGTAATGTCAAATGTTTTAGTTTTATTCTACACTTAATGTTTAATAAATAATAACAATAACAATAACAATAATAGTAATAATAATAGCCTTTACGTTACATAACCCAAACTTTTCACATAATGACCAAAATTATAGATATACTAAACTTCGTATGTGTAACGTAAGCAACAAAATTTAATAACATAATGCCTGACAAATTATCATAAGTAGCAAAAATTAATGTAAATATTTTCTTTTTTCTAATTTTATACTGAAATTCAATCACTATTGTCAAAAAAAAAGTGTTACAAATATTTTTAATACTCATAGCCTGAGAAAAATATCAGTTATAAAAAAAGTTGGTTCCTGTAAAATTTGCTGTCTGTCGCTTACGTTGTTTTGTCAAAAACCCATCGACTAACAAGTCGTTCAGCTGCTAAAATACGTTGTGGTCGTCCCGGGCCACCATCTCGTTCACGATTTGCATGTAAATTACCAGTATCACGGCCACGTTGTACCACTGCCGTAAAAGTTGCATTTGGCGTGTGTCGATTGGGAAATAGATCCGCATACAAGCGCGAAGCTGCCACTGCATTTTGTCCAACTTCACCATAAATAAGAATCATATCCATTAACTCAGCATTACTGTACACATGAGCCATTTTGAAAATTTTAAAGTTTAACACTCCTACGATAAATAAAACACCGGCACTGAGAGAGAAACACAGATAGACAATAGAGATATTATCCCCACTCCAACTCTATTCGCTCGGTCTTGACCAGGCGTTCCAGGTACAAAAACTTGTTTACTTTTTTTTGTAGGAATGTGGTATATCAGATGTCGTTGAAGTACAGTTGCCCATCTACGTAGTCCTTTATAATGGTATAACTTTTAACATTAAACATACATAACTGTAGACGAAAAATATTAATTTTGTTCCATCATTTTCAAACACACTGTATAGCTAATAGGGAAAATATAATGCTGTGGTACTTAAAAAATCCCAATCCTCGCTTTGTACACATTGTTGATTTTAGTTTTGCAACAATGTTCACCCATATTACCTTATTATTAGTATATTTGTCAGAAGACAATGGGTTTGTAGACAATACCATCACATAGAATGCTTGACAATATAAAATACAAGTTAACAATGTAACACATACGAAATAAAATGTATTTTAATGTATACAATACAGTAAAATGTAGGTGTAGGAATAGATGTACGACTGCTAGGGAATAATGACTGGTTATTGGAGATAGAATCAATAAGAGTTAACATTTCAAGGGTTATATTACATCGTATAAATCTAGTCATGAATAGCCCTACTTCTTTGAATTATATGTTAACATTTACTAAGATTGTAGGTTGCTGGAATTCTCCTATTTGTTTTTTTTTTTCGGGAGACGTTGAAAAGGATATGATATTAACCTCTAAAAGAGCCTGAATACCTTAAATTTTTTGCCTTCAGTCTACTCAGGGCCATTCAAGTGGAAGATTTAAGAACTGCGAAGAGATAAATCTAAATCTGGTAATTTTTATACTTTACAAATGATTTAAGCGTACTTTTTTCACTTAATTTAATACAAACGCGGTAAGTGCTGTTCAGAAAATATGAAATGTCATTACAATTAAATCCTTTCAGCAAAAGGTGCAATAAAGTTAATAAATAACATATTTTTTGTTAATGCTTTAATTGGATATATATTTTATTAACGACTTATAAATTATATTTTTGTACAACAGTCAAAAAAACTTGACGTTTTTGCATGTCTATTGATGCGTAAATATTTACTTTTTTTCACTGACAAAATAATTCACAAAATAAACATGAAGTATTACTTTTTGAAGGGTTTATTTTTAACAGAGTCAATTATTAATTGATTATTCAACATAAAACAATTTCATTTATTGGAATAATAATTGATAGTAAAGTTTGAATAATTACTTCCAACATAAATTCCCGAAGATGTTTCATATTGCTGCTGATCAGAAACGTTAGATATTTCTTGAAAAGTTGATTCCACAATTTTATCAGATATTTTAATTTGTTTGGAAGAAGATGGATAATTCAATATTTTCTTAGAAATCTCAATTTTATTATTCAAACTATCTTCTATATATGCTTCTGCTACGGAGGCAGATTTCCAGCCACCGTGACGTTTTATGGATGTAATGTTGCCCCCTGCATTGGCCAGAAGAGTTACAGAGCTTCTCCTAAAACAGTGACCTGTGTAGCTCTTATACATGTCTTTTCCTAGCCATTTTGCAATCATGCTGGGAATTTCTCCTATTTTATTTATCCCCACATGTTGGTTAATACATTTTCCTCTCGAATATTTCAAAAATAATCTGTTACTTTTTGTATGAGGCGGCCGTAGTGCTCTATAGTTGCGGTATATCTCAATATAATCAGAATTTGAAACAGTAAACGTTCTTGCGCAATAAGTCTTCGTATCAGGTATTTTAACAATTAATATAGATCCAGCATCTTCAATGGCATCAATAGTTATATGTAATAATACTTCACGGCGACAAGCACCGCTGATACCCAAAATTAGAACAACCTACAAATAAAAAATATTGAAATTACTACTAATCTTACAAAATTATGATTATATCTGTACCTTATAAAGTAAATTTGTTTCGTTATGAGCATCTTGAATAAATTTATTGATATCATCCCTTGATAAAACTTTAGATTTCTTTCCTCGGTATCCGACACTTTTGTTCTTAATGAGCGGAACCAATTTTGAAAACTTCCTTATATCAATATTTTCCTTAACATTCAATGTACTTTTCAACATTGAATAGACACTCCATAACGTAGGAGGTTTTATAATTTTTGATTTTTCCTCAAAATAGCATATAAGCACATTTTCAGAAACCTTTTTTACATGTTTCTTGTCGCACCATTCACGAAATTGGTCATATGTTTTCCCATATACTAACTTGGATTTGGCCGGTAACATATTAGATACTATTGCATTTGCTTTCTCAGATATATCTGATGGGGTATCACTACGACTATTATAATCAACATCCATCTTCTTGAAAATAACTTAAAATTGAAGCAACTACCAGCAAACACAGTCAAACAGTCAAACACGCGGCGTACCAACAAACCGTTTCTATAGTAACGACACAAAAAGACCACTGGATTGGAAGTATTTATTTTTAATATATTTCAGACGATGTAAATTCACATTCACAGTTGTACAAAAAATGTTGTTTGTATTTCGTGCACAATATTCGTGTTTTCATGGCACATTCGAGAGAATTTTAGGCCTCTACCTGCGGTCTCGGCCAATAATTAACACTCTCATGTGCCATTAAAAAAACAGTCATTTTACGCACTTAATACAAAAATAACTATTACTTGATATGATTGATTCTTTGTTTATTCTACGTTACCTGTAAACGTTTATAAACTTATTAAAATAAACGCGTATGCTAAAATATGAATCAGGAGTTGATATCACGTTTATCTTAAGCCCTTGTCTGTGTTTTGAAAATGGAAAACACTGACTTCTCGAAAAGGCTTTTATATCTGTTTTCTTCTTGGTCACAATTTGGTTTGGTTAGGCAAAACCAACTCTCTTAAATAATTATTTTGACAAAAGCATATTTACTTACTATATTTTTAGAGGTGCGACAAAATTCCCACAGAAAGAAAAAGGCATAGGTACAAGGTTTATAACAGGCTGAGGCTGACACTAATTTAGATATGTACTTTTTTATTAAAAATATACGTCTTCTATACAAAATATCCTCCTGTAACATGTATGAATTTCATACATCAATACAAATCAAAACATACATCATATAAAATATCAAGAATATCCTGTATTTTGGTCCACATGGTAAAGCAAGCACCAAATCGAAACCCTTTGCCAAACATGAATTGTAGGGAAACTGACCGTAAAACTATATTATTAAAGTTCATCCTTTAGACTTGTGGAGTCAAGGGGATGACACTAACAGCCTGGCAAACACAACTGTGATTTTCGGCAGCGTTTGATGCTGAAACTATTCGAGAAGGGAAGATAAAACTCCTGCTTTGAACTTGGCAAAGACCTCTACAGTAAAGTGTAAAGGTGATAGCCTCAGGTTCAGAAATGCGTTAAGGTCGTTCACCTGGTCCTTAATATTTCATCTTGGAAGATTTGGCGCTGTGAAATACAGATGTATCGTTATTTTCAGCTTGAAATCGATTTTCAGAGTATATATTCTTCAAGGGTCGTGTAATGATGGCTATTATTCATGGAGATGAAGTTTATTATCTTGGAATATACGGTGAGTATCGTTCTTGCTAAAAGTGATGCCTATTTCATATCAGGAGAATATTGTGTACCCAGATAAAATTTAGTACCAAATCTGTAGTTTCACATTATGGTCGTGTTTTAGGAATAAATCGTGTTTCACATTATGGTCGTGTTTTAGGTCGTGTTTCGGACGTATGCAGGAGCGGATGGGGTAGGGTAAACCGGCCCGGGAAAATCAGTACCGGCTTGGCCCCGTTTTACTATAATAGCAAAAAAGTTTTTTGTTTCAATATACATACTTTGAATCTAATAGAGGATTTTTTTTATCCGATAAAAATAAATGTCCAATTATTTTTTAAAACTTTAATAGCGCAAATAAAAAAAAATACTGAAAATACAACCTCAAATAGTTACAAATAGTGTGGCACATTAAGAACCAGGACTCCCTTCTAAAAAATTTTTGGTAAGTGCGATTCCAATGAATTTTTTTATATATATATTAGCCTCCTAGATGTACTTGTTGAACCTATTACGATGGCACAGCTGCTAATCCTCAGCCTACTACGATTTTTTTTTCAATCAATTTTTTCGAAAATGACTAGGGATTTTTATTAAAAAATTGACATCGTGGCATTCTTCAGCATCACTTAAAACCCCTGTGGCCCAAATTTCTTCAATTTGTATCGAAGAATAAATCTTTTATAGAGCCTTAAATGTTTCAAGTTTATTGAATTTGGGTTTCGTTTAAAAGATATACCTAGCAGGCATTGAAAACTCTAATAAATATTGTTAATCTAGAATATTGTTCCTTTACTTACTTCACAAATTAATAATAACGTTAAAACAACACTTTACAGTACTCCCCTATATTCCTAAATGCCTAAAGTAATTAAAAAAAAATATTGAAAAAAATCGTAGTAGGCTGAGGATTACCAGCTGGACCATCGTAATAGGTACAACAAGTACATCTAGGAGGCTAATATATATATATAAAAAAATTCATTGGAATCGCACTTACCAAAAATTTTTTAGAAGGGTGTCCTGGTTCTTAATGGGCCACACTGTATAAAACAAAAAACAAATATAAAAAGTCATAAAACAAAACATATAAAACAAAATTATATTTTTTCAAAAATAAAAAATATGTTATTGCATGAACTAGATATTGCAACAAAAAACTTTCTTAAAAAACTACAAACTCAAAAATGTAACATCAAAATATGATTAAAATATCACAAACAAAATAATCCACAGCTAATTCTTTGGTAAAACATTTGTAAAAAAATTAAAAAATCTAAAACTAACTTTAGTTCAGATCACAAACATAAGAGAAACCACCCTATTTCACTAAAAAACTAACCAAAATCCAAAATATAGGTAATATAACCAAAAATATGTACATAAATAGAATAAAAGTAAATTACAAATAAGAATTTAATATAAAAAAAATTTAATATAATTTGAATCGCCAATCGCAGTGAGTCGGACCGGCCCTTCGGGAATTCTCCCGAACTCCCAGCCGGCCCATACGCCCCTGGACGTATGTCATTTTATCTAAAGAAAATCGATTTAAAGAATCGAAGATTTTGAAGCAAATATTTCGGTTTATTAAAAAATATGAAATAATAGAATTAATAATAATAAATAATATGTAGGTAATACATTAATATATAATTCGTGTAAGCTAGAGCTTTTCTCTTTTATATACAACAATTTTTATTGTAAAAACTTCTAAAAACTCTTAAGTATAAAAAGTATTTTTTGATAGTCCTATCCAATACGAAGTTTATTGGTGCTCCACAGGTAAAACGTTGTCAGGATTTACCTAAAAAACGAATATTGATTCCATTCATGTAGGTATGTCTATTCAAGTTGTGAAATAATTAGGATCACATACAGGATCACGATTTTTTACATACAAAACGCAAGTAATTTTATTTGAAACTGAAGGTGAAACATGCTTTAATGATAATGTCTGTAACTTATTTGTGGTGCGTTTTCAAAATTCATAGTTTCTTTTGGGATTACACCACATGAAAAATAACAAAAAGCAGGAAATTAGAAGCATGTAATGTGTAAAATTACATGTAAAATATATAATATTACAGAATTTTGTATAAAACTGAAAAACCACTGATGAAATTTAGTTAATTTATCAAATATTATTTTATTGCATATTATACAGTGGTTTTTTGGGGCAAACCTTAGAAGTTTGCAGTGATACTGCACTTTGAATATTTAATTTGTACCCTTCTGGTTTCCTGCTTTTTGTTATTTTACTGGTGGTGTGATCCCAAAAGAAACTTTAAATCATGCTTTAGTGACTTGTAAAGTTTAATTTTCTAAATACGTGTAAGATATAAGTGCCCCCACATTTGGCAAACGAAGTAGAAATGATGTGTGTGTGTCATGTAAGTGTGTGAATAGATGAATAGCATAGACTTTTATTTATTTGGTATATTAAAGACAGAAATTAAAGATGAGCACTAAATCATTATTACTGGTATTATTTTCTTTATTTTAAAAACTAATGGAGATTACTTTAAAAACTAATGGAGATTATCAGGAATCAAGGAATAGGAATTAAGCCTAATATTAGAATAATATTAAGTGAAATGTTTCACATCTATATACAACCCAAATCTTTTAGTAAACACTCCATGAAGATGTTAATGCGTTGAAGTGCAGAATTATAATTCAACGTTACAAGGCCCAACACCAAACAACAACTCTAGAACTCATAAATGATCCGCTCTTAATAAAATAAGGATTCTAGATTACATACTCTGCTGCACCAAACTAAGATGTATTCCTACATTTACTACTTTTTAAATTTGTATAACAAACCTTATTAGTAAAGCATTAATACCAAACTTAATTTTTATAGAAATAGTGACTATCCGTCATTATCCATATCAAGCGAGGTATCAAGGATATCTAAGGACTTAGTAACACTGCACAAAATTTGATGTCCTATGTACTATGAAATGATAATTAATTGTAATAAAGATTTATTACACACAGTAAACACATTTTAAATCGGTTATTTATATCTAAAGTACATATATGTGTCTAATTGCTATCTAATTAAAAACATTATTTGTTATATAAAAAAGTAAACTGTGCGCAACAAAATTATATTATTAAACATTATTCATATTTTCTCTTAGTGTATGTTTGCGGTAACACTGTCCATTTCTGTTTCTTATTCCAGTCGAATGTGTAAGCACAGAAAACAAACCAGCCCTCGTGAAGCCGGTCGCAACCCGCCAAACTCTGTTCTCCACATGATTGTGTCAAGGCCGCATTACTACGTACGTAATCGTGGGAGTGGCGGCAATTTGTTGCCGATGGCGACTCAATTTTATTAAAAAGAAGTGAATCTGATATTTTCGTGAACTACGAGCCTTCACGCCAGGAACTCTGATCATGATGTACAGGGTGTCCAAAATAAGATCCTGTATCCCCTTATCTCAGAAAGTATAAAAGATAGAGAAAAACGTTAAATACGAAAGTTTTTTGTTTTTACCTAAATTTTTCATTTTTATAACATTCTTGAATACAGGTTGTTCAGTTTTTCTGATCCAGGCATCAACTTTCTTTTTTTAAATGGGACACCCTATATTCAATTACGTTTTTGAACTCTCCTTAAAATTCTAGGTCGACATTGTTAAGAGTACCCTATACCTATCATTTACCGTTACGAAGATATCAGCATTTAAAGAAAAAAATCTGTAAAAAACACCTGCTCAAAAAATTTCGGCAAAACAAATAAGACATCCAAAAATCTCTTATGGAACACCCTGTGTATTATTATATTTTTGGATTCTCTATTAAATTTTAACCTTACTCTATATAACATTCCCTATTCTTATTTTGCTTAGTTTTCAAGATTTGACAAAAATGTGCAAAAATGTTCATTATCGGCTATTATTAAAAATATATCTACTATTATTTGGTATATTATAGTAAGTGTGCGTTAATACTGATTAAGAATATATTTTTTTATTAAATCTAATATTTTTTTAAATTATTTCATTAATTAACTAATATAAACAAATCTATGTTTGTAACTTGAACCACAAATAACTAACAATAATCAACAAATAACAATAAAAATAATAAATTAAGTCAATTTTCCGCTATGCATGTTGTGTATATAACTGCTAGTTTTCTTATAGCGCAATCACTTTGATTGAGCGCTTGAATTTCCATCCTGATTTTAATCTTTAAATCATCAACATTATTACTCTAAATTTGATAAACTCAGGTTTTCAATGTACCCCATAAAAAATTATCAAATGGAGTTAAATCTGGGATTCTCGGCGGCCATGGGATATTCCCGTTTGGCCCTATCCATTCCACAAAATAGTTCTTAATAAAATTCTTTACAACTGCAGTATTGTGATGCAAGTTTGTAATGAATGCCATTTCCTGATATTTTACCTAAGGTACCTGGAACCATTTAAATATTGGCTAAGAAAGACAGGGCCTAAAATGTGTCTCTTATAAATAGCGCACCAAACATTTTCGTCAATATCTTGAAAACTAAGCAAAATAAGAATAGGGAACGTTATATAGAGTAAGGTTAAAATTTAATAGAGAATCCAAAAATATAATAATACACAGGGTGTTCCATAAGAGATTTTCGATTTTCTGGAGTTTTAACATATACATGTTTGGCCATCTGTCAAAAACACCCTGTATATTAATCAGGTAATATCGATCCATAGAAGTAATTTCTGAGTCTAATTGTCTACGAAATAAACCCTATTTACCTTTTTTTTTGATGTCTTATTTGTTTTGCCGAGATTTTTTGAACAGGTGTTTTTTAAAGATTTTTTTTTTAATGCTAATATCTTCGTAACGGTAAATGATAGGTATAGGGTACTCTTAACAATGTCGACCTAGAATTTTAAGGAGAGTTCAAAAACGTAATTGAATATAGGGTGCCCCATTTAAAAAAAGAAAGTTGATGCCTGGATCAGAAAAACTGAACAACCTGTATTCAAGAAAGTTATAAAAATCAAAAATTCAGGTAAAAACAAAAAACTTTTGTATTTAACTTTTTTCTCTACCTTTTATACTTTCTGAGATAAGGGGATAGAGGATCTTACTTTGGACACCCTGTACATTTCAAGTCAATAAAAAAAGCACCAAACAACAAGTGTTTATTAGTAGTGGTGAGAAACACACCGTATTGCCCTCTTTATATCTTTGCTACTATCCATAGCAAAAGTACTAATATCACTAACGTAGTTTTCCCCATAACACCAAAACACTATATTGCACTCGATGCGCGTTTCTCCAACCAAGTTGGCATCATCCGGAGATGATTAAAACTAAACCTATTCTGACATTGTGTCCTATTTATACCTAAACTATTTCTACGGTTCAGTAAACCGTCAAAGTACTAATATTCACGATACCTCTTAGGCAATCATATCGCAACATCGTACATCGATTCCACTACCTATAGCACTCTGACGAGTGTATAATAAGCGCGAAACCAGTCAGTGTCTAGTGGTTGGTCTCGATGAAGGATGTGGCGACTTCCATGAAGATGCTGGAGTAATGCAACGCCAGTCGCGGCACATTTTCCCGTAGAATAGTTGTTTTCGGCATCTGCTTCAAATATATACCGAGTGTTTATGTTTCGCTAACATTTGGTTCTTATCACTTGGAGATAATCAAAACAGGAGTTTTTACAAAAAACGCGCGTTTTAATTTATATTCTATAAAATTGGACAAAATTGGACACACATCTCACTCACACTCACACATCAAATTTTATAAAATAATATTTGTCTCATAACACTTTTGTAAATTACCCTTACAAAGTAGGTATTTTATTTTTAGAGATACTTTGTGAGCAATAAATACATTTACTTAGTATGTTACGAGTACGGATGTTACTTAGTATGTTACTAGTAAAGAAATTATAATGTGTAAAAAATGTTTTTTGAAAAATTGGTCCATGTAAACATATAAGAACATACCTAGATACTTCAGTTTTGTTCTTTATATCTAAAAAACATTCGAAAGATAAATAACAGGAAAACGACAAACTTCTTGTACCTATACATCACAAAGGTAAGGGTTTTTATGTCTATTTATCAATAAAAGAAAAGTTTCAAAAGTTTTCGTTCTTCTCGGACACTTTGCCTGTTACATGTCGTCCGTAAAATAAATTGTCGGATAATTTATTTTGTTTTACAATTCTAGATCTATCTGTGTTGAGCTAAAAGTGAATGTTGAAGGGCATTTAAACCTGGTCTTACTGTACTAAATAAATATAAGAGTACGGGGCGCGGTGCACTTGTTTACATTATAAAAGGGAGTAAAACTACACTGAAAGAAATGCTAATCATTAAAATTCAAACACTTATTTTAATGAAACTGATTTAAGGATTGTTTTATTTAAAATTTTCTCCTTATAACTGAAACATGTCGTTTTGGTGATAAGTTTTTTCAGACTTTCATGGTTTGCGATATATTTAATATTGTCAAAATCAAGTCACCAAGAAAAAAAATGTAATTATAACCTGAATATAATAGGTAAACGGTACTTAAAATTTATAAAACCAGGTTGATACTATTATACAGGGTATTTTTCACATTAACTCAAAAGCTCAATTGTTTTAAATGGAATTTCTCCTTTTTATTATGGTATTAATATTATCTTTTTATACAGGGTGTCCACCTAGTGCGCGTAAGTCCATTATCTGGGTTAATAAAAGAGATAACTTAATTTTTTTTTCTACAGGGTTGTCTAATATCCCGAGCTGCACAAAATGAAAATATATTTACATATTCAGGGTGTTCAGTTTTTCCTGAACAGGTACCAACTTCATTTTTTTAAATGGAAACCTATATTTTTTATGGCATTATCGAATTCTACGTAAAAAATTAGTGGGACTTTGTGCATAACACTGCTATTGAAATATTCATAGTTTTCGAGATATTTGACTTTTAATTTTTTTTTTCTTATGTTTCGTCACTTCTAATAGTTGACATAATTATGGTTGTATGACAGCTAGAAATTATTTTTTTTCAGAAACTGTAGAGTGAAGATGGCTCTTTCGAAAAACGTATCAAAAGTTGACCTGCGATATACAGGGGGCAACAGAAATCTTGCCAAACCTGATGGTTTAAAATTTAAAAAATCTCGACTTTTTCAAATGGAACACCCTGTGTTTTATGATTTCATATGCCTTTCTGTAGACTCTACAATTTTATAATAGCTTTCCCTATACCTAAGTTGCGTAGTTTTTGAAAAAAACCCACTTCTATGAAACATACCCGATTTGCGCACGTTCCTTTCTCGGGAAAAACGCAGTGAGCGTCTGTCACGCAATAAAATTTGTGACAATCAGTTTACATGTCATTTCTTCTTTTACTGAATATTCACGTACGAGTTTAGAGTAAGTACTAAGCGTGCATACAATGAACTATTCAAAAGAAGAATTAGTGAAAATGGTTTATGCCTTAGGTGAAGCTCATGGAAATTGTTTGCTAGCAGCACGTATTTACAAAGCAAATAATCCAGATTTACAGAGATTTCCACGTGCTGACTGTTTTGAAAATGTGAAAGAAAGATTTGAAAGAACAGCAAATGCGAATTATGAGAAAACTACCAGGAGACATGACGGTAACAATGACGATATTCAGTTTAATGTTGTGGCGTCTGCTGTTGAAAATCCAAATATTAGTGTCAGGAAAATCAGTAATAATCTTGGAGTTTCCAAAAGCTTGACAAACAAGATACTGAAGAAGAATAATTTTCATCCGTATCATATTAAAAACCATCAAGCACTGTTACCTCAAGATCACCTAAACCGCCTGCAATTTTGCCACTGGGCATTGGATAAAATTCAGGAAAGTCCAAACTATTTTATGAATGTCTTGTTTACTGACGAATCATCATTTTCAAACACATGCTTACCCAATCGTCGCAACTTTCATCACTACGCTGACAATAATCCAAGATTATTGAGGGTACTAGATAATCAGCATCGTTTCAAAGTGAACGTGTGGGCTGGAATTTGTGGAGAACATATTGTTGGACCGTACTTTTTTGAAGGCAATTTAAATGCCAATGTGTATTTGCATTTTTTGCAAAACGAACTTCCCCTTCTACAGCTACAGAATATGCCCGCTGATTATTTGGTTCAACAATGGTTTCAGCATGATGGTGCCCCTCCACATTCCACTTTGGCGGTACTGTGATTATTTTATTGTTGTAGTACTTTTCCTATTATCTATTCATATTTCAGATTAGAGAACACCTAAACCACGTATATCCAAATAAGTGGTTAGGTCGTGGTGGTCCAGTTCCTTGGCCTGCACGTTCGCCTGATTTAAATATTCTGGACGTTTTCTTGTGGGGTTATATCAAGGAGCGAGTATACGAAGTACCACCAACGGATATGCAAGACTTGAAAGAAAAGATCCAAAATGAGTTTCTAACCATAACGCCCGAAATGTTAAGAAATATTCACATTCATTTTCGTCGTAGATTAATGCTTTGTGTTGAAAACAACGGTGGACATTTTGAGCATTTACTTTAGGTTAGCTTGCTTGTATGAGTATTGCGTATTCTTTTTTCAATACTCTATGTATATTCATCCATTTCACTAATAATTTTTCTAACTACGGTAACACCGTTTGGTTTTCAATATGATACGTATGAAACTTCTTCTTCAATATCTTATTTGTCGAGCTTTTGAAAACTCCAAGATTTCTACTGATTTTCTGATACTAATATTTTTGGATTTTCAACAGCAGAAACCACAACATTAAACTAAATATTATCGTTGTTACTCCCATGTCTCCTGGTAGTTTTCTCATAATTCCCATTTGCTGTTCTTTCAAATCTTTCTTTCACATTTTCAAAACAGTCAGCACGTGGGAATCTCTATAAATACGTGCTGCTAGCAAATAATTCCCATGAACTTCTTCTAAAGCATACGCCAGTTTTGCTAATTCTTAATTACATGTAGAGCTTTTATGATTTTTTACTTTTATTTACAAATAAATGGTAACTTTCCATAAAGACTTGTTTATTAAACTGAAATTATCTAAATTTTTCAGTTATTTTTATTTTAAGAAGTGTAAACTAATACATTTTATAAAAATAAATAGCCTTACAATATTTTTTCCGTCAAAGGAGTGCGCAAATCGGGTATTTTTCATAAAAGTGGGTTTTTTGCAAAAACTACGCAACTTAGGTATAGGGAAAGCTATTATAAAATTGTAGAGTCTACAGAAAGGCATCTAATGAAATCATAAAACACAGGGTGTTCCATTTGAAAAAGTCGAGATTTTTTAAATTTTAAACCATCAGGTTTGGCACGATTTCTGTTGCCCCCTGTATATCGCAGGTCAACTTTTGATACGTTTTTCGAAAGAGCCATCTTCACTCTACAGTTTCTGAAAAAAAATAATTTCTAGCTGTCATACAACCATAATTATGTCAACTATTAGAAGTGACGAAACATAAGAAAAAAAAATTAAAAGTCAAATATCTCGAAAACTATCAATATTTCAATAGCAGTGTTATGCACAAAGTCCCACTAATTTTTTACGTAGAATTCGATAATGCCATAAAAAATATAGGTTTCCATTTAAAAAAATGAAGTTGGTACCTGTCCAGGAAAAACTGAACACCCTGAATATGTATATATATTTTCATTTTGTGCAGCTCGGGATATTAGACAACCCTGTAGAAAAAAAAATTAAGTTATCTCTTTTATTAACCCAGATATTGGACTTACGCGCACTAGGTGGACACCCTGTATAATTTAGTTGTAGGAGCTAATATACCTTATATTCATTCCAAGTGTCACTGATCAAACCACATCCTCCTATGTGAAAGTGGTTATAAAGTATTTTACACCACCATGCATCTACCAATTTTTCTATAGAAACAAACATTTCTTGGAATTGGCATCGGCGGTACCCTATTTTCTAAATTTTACAGCTTCCGCAATATGGACACTATTTTTCTGAAATAAATACGTTCATATACATAATTTCAGAATTATCGTACACAAATTTTCAGATTTTAGTTAAATATTCATTTAAGCTTTTTTTGGGATTACACCACCTGTAAAATAATAAAAAAAAAACAGGAAGACAGAAGTATTCAACAAAGTGTAGTATCAAACTAACCTTCTAAATTTTGCCCCAAAAAACCACTGTATAATAATGCAATAAAATAAATATTTGATAAATTAATAATTTCTTCAGTAGTTTTTCAGTTTTATACAAAATGTTGTAACATTTGTAATTACAAATCATATTTTAAATTACCTCTAAATAAAATAATTATTATAATAAAATGTAAAAGAAATTAAACACTTGACTAGCTTTTTTTTCTTAATGCTTCCAGTCGATCTTCGACTCTTAAATGTCATCATATGATATTGTGTATAATAAAAGATGTCAATCTGAGAATTTTTTATCATAAAAACTTTCTTTCTACTGACGACCAGTCGAGGAGTCGACAGATAATGCTGCACGAAAACTTTGTCAAAGTATAAACCACTAGAATTTGGAACATCTGTTTCATGGGTAAATTTACAAAGCGTAGTTTAATATCCATTATTACATTCCACTTTCCTATACTTTTCACTCGGCCATAATTTTCATTAAAATGATTTATAGTTATATTAATCCCACCCAAATCCTGGACATTCTCGCTAATCTATGTGATTAAAATAAGGGATAAAGATATTGCCGTTATTATTAATAATATTTATTTTCCATAATATAATTGATTTTTTTATCCTTAGAAGTGTACCTATGTAATTTTGCTGTGCCATTACATTTTCCGAAAAAACTTAATGTGTCGTAGACTTCAAATAAAATGATTTCCTAGAATCACATGCCACTAATTATACAGGGTGTTTCATAATATATGCGCAGGACTTCAGGATGTTATAGCTCGTCCAAAAATATGAAAAAAAGTCTCTATTAACTTACCCTCTAAAATGCACCATTTTAGAGATACAGGGTGTTGAAATTGAAAAAAAAATTTCGTTTTTTGCGAATATCTCCGGAACCGTTTATCGCACAGAAAACAGATTTTGTAAGCATTTATTCATAATAAACTATGGTTTGTGCGGGAATTTATTTTTTAAAGTCATAATTGGTGAAGGTTTTGAAGGGGTAGTGGGTGTTTTTCTCCCCAACTTCTACGGTACTGGAAAAAGTACGATTTTGAGACGCCTATTTGAACCGCCAATATTTTCTACACAAAAAAGGTACTCTTGGTCATAAGCTCTAAAGTCGATCGTTTTCGAGAAAAATCAACTTTTATGTTGAAACACATGGTCAATTTTTTGAAAACATGGTCAATTTTACCTTTACGGTTTGGAGAATTTTGAAAAGACAACTTTTGTATCATTTTTTAATTTTTTTTTAATTTTGAAATTATGAAGTTAACGTTTGGTTTCGTTACTTGTTCTAACGTTTAAATAAATTTTGTTTAATTAGTAAGAAAAAAATTTATTTAAAAAAATTGACCATGTTTTTCAACATAAAAGTTGATTTTTCTCGAAAACGATCGACTTTAGAGCTTATGACCAAGAGTACCTTTTTTGTGTAGAAAGCATTGGCGGTTCAAATGGGCGTCTCAAAATCGTACTTTTTTCAGTAGCGTAGAAGTTGGGGAGAAAAACACCCACCATCCCTTCAAAACCTTCATCAATTATAACTTTAAAAAAAAAATATTTCCGCACAAAACATACTTTATTATGAGTAGCAAATGTTTACAAAAGCTGTTTTCTGTACGATAAACGGTTCCGGAGATATTCGCAAAAAACGAAATTTTTTTTTCAATTTTAACACCCTGTATCTCTAAAATGGTGCATTTTAGAGGGTAAGTTAATAGAAACTTTTGGTCGAGCTATAACATCCAGAAGTCCTGCGCATATATTATGAAACACCCTGTATATTCTCCATTTATGTTAATTATGTAATCATAGTTTTCATTCCACGAACTTTTTTGGATAACCTACGCAGCTTTCTTTTCAGTGGTGCCTCCTTTCATTAAATTTGAAATTGGCGTGCTTCTTTCCATTAAGGCAGATTGTTTGCCTTGAAGTTAAACTGCTCCTCAAATTGATATTTAACTTCCATAAAAAATGGTAAGGCGAAAAGTAACAATAGTGGTGCCTCCTTTCATTAAATTTGAAATTGGCGTGCTTCTTTCCATTAAGGCAGATTGTTTGCCTTGAAGTTAAACTGCTCCTCAAATTCATATTTAACTTCCATAAAAAATGGTAAGGCGAAAAGTAACAATATGCTCGTTTGATGATTTATTATATTTTTCAGCACTGCTATGATGCCTTTAAAATTTAAAAATAAGACACTAATATGCTCATTTTGCGTAGTAGGAATATGAAGTAAGTGTATATATTAAACTTTTATACGTAGATTTTCCATACATTTGAGAACACTTACACAAAATACATCACAATCTCGCACACAACAGATTTCGTCTAAATCTTCCCTCTCAATTCAGAGCGAAGACAATCTATGCAGATACGAAACGACTGTTCACCTCACTCATTTTTACCATCATTACACAGAGGACTAAATTATTCAAATAAGTATTACATATTAATTTCAAGTACCGGGATATCAAAAATTATCTTGGTCAAGGGTGGTTGTGGAATGTAAAACGTGTGTCTTACTTTAAATTTGAAATAATTATGTCACTGTCACACTGACATCATCAATAACCTACAAATTTCATACCTATTTATTTCAGTTGTAAAACAATAATGAACTACAAATTATGGAATAACGGTTTTAGTAACACGAAAAACTAAATTACAGTAATTGTTGGAAATGTCCCCCGTTTTGTTCTATGCACAAGTTGACGCGCCTCCTCATGCTGTGAAAAGCGTTTTGCAGCATTTCTGGCGTTATGATTGCACATTTCTGAACAATTCTTTGTTCCAGTTCTTGCAAATTATTTACCGGAGTTGCGAAAATCTTGCTTTTAAGTAAGGAAATATAAAATAGTCCATAATTGTCAAACAAGGTGATCTCGGAGGAAACTCAACTTCTGTATGCAAACTTATCAGCCGGTCATCAAAAAACCCGCGGAGGAAAGCAATATTTTCTCGTGTAGTATGTGCTGTTGCACCGTCATGCTGGAAATAAGCGTACCGAAGTTCATCATCGTTTAACTGTTGCACAAATTCAGCCAAAAAGTTGTGTCTGTACCTTTCTGCGTTGACGGTGAAATCTAAAAAAATTGGCCCAATTATTCTTCTGCGAGAAACTGCCATCCAAACACCAATTTTTTGAGCATGTAGTGGCGATTCAGTAAAAACATGAGGGTTATCATTGCTCCACATTCTCGCATATTTTGAGAATTGATGTATCCCGAAAGGTGGAACCACGCTTCGTCAGAAAAAAAAGTTAAGTCCAGAAGATCGTCATTCATTAAATTATTGACAAACCAATGGCAGTAAGCAAGGCGTCTGGGGTGGTCTGCGGGCAGAAGAGCTTGATGTGCTTGCATCTTATATGGATGCATGTTCAAGTCTTTCTTTAAAATCTTATGACATGTTCCATAAGAAAGTCTAATTTCCTGAGAAAGACGTTTCAAAGGTTTTGCAGGCTCCTCTTCCATACGTTGACGAACGTTATTGACAACTTCTTCTGTACGAACTCTTGGTCTACCAGCACCTTTTTTATGAGTCACACAACCAGTTTCGCGAAACACTTCAACACAATTTGTAAGGCACGCATAAAAATTGTCCGGTAATATTGCCACGTTTGAGAAGTGCTCTCGAAAATTGTCCAAACACAAACGTTGACTGTATTGCCAATTTCCATTAACTAGCGCACCCGTTCGAAAATAGACTTCAATCATGAAAATTTTGTGCTGTGTGGTAAGAGGCATGATTCAAAAACTGGATTAGAAAATTTCAGCACAATGACTTCACAGATTCTGATTCTGACACAACAAAACATATTCAAAAATTTAAAGTAAGACACACGTGTTACATTCCACAACCACCCTTCACCAAGATAATTTTTGATATCCCGGTATATCAAATACTTATACAGAGCCCCAAATAAAAGTGAGCAATTTGGAGACAAGGACGTGTCGATAGTTAGTAAAGTATTAAACAGAGAAAAGCTGCTTTCAGCAGCGGTCATCCATAAATAATCAATTGGTTGTAGTTTTGACCGGGAGTTAGTGACAGATTTTTGGTTGTGATTTTAGTCAGTATGCCTTTCAAAGGGTATTATAATGCGTATAAATGTATGACGAGTATGAATGAATCAAAGAGTCATCCTGGATTCTTCATATAGAAAAGTGAGTTTTCATTTGTGCGGATGCCCTTGGGCATACGCAAATGGTATTTCATCTTGTTTTCCAGCAGTTTTATAACAAAAAGTTGTATACTTATCATTTTTATTCAAATACAAGTTCACGTGACCGTAACAGCCCTTTCGACCACTTTGGGCCTACCTTAACTTTATACTGGTGGTTTTCGGAGGAACCTTTTGTGTTGTATTTCATTTTAAAAGATACGGCAGCCTGACTGAAATCGTGCTAAAACGCATAATTTGCAAACAAAAAATAAAATCTCACTTTTCCATATGCAGAACCCGGGATGACCTTTAGATCCTTTCCGTCATAAGAATGTACTCAGTAAAAACCCTCTGAAAGGCATACTGACTAAAATCACAACCAAAGATCTGTCACTAACTGACGGTCTATTATCTTAGCACAGACCCAAAGAGGGCACTACGGTGTGTTTCTCACCACTACTAACATCTTATATATCTTTATTTAATTATCAAATACTAATGTCTCGTGTATTTATTTCCACATTGAACAAATTAAATAGAAATATAAAAAATTCCCTTTGAGAATTATATTTTCTTGATATACATCATTCATTTGAGTACAAACATCGTGTAACAAGAAAAATAATATACTTAGTTCGAGTGTGAGAATAGATGGTCAAACTAATAATATTCTAATCTCACATTAAATATTGTTTTGATAGAATAATGTCCCTATTACTGGTTAATTGGAAAAAATAAAATCTTCACAAATCAGTCTCCTTCTTAGATTCAAACAAGTTTTTAGCTGATTAAGTAACTAATTAAAATTTTCTTGAATTTAAAGTCAGAATTATGTCCTGAATTCCCTTCTAAATCGCTCCAGATATTGAATTGAAATTTGGTAGACGTAAACAATAGTAAAATATATATTTTTTGGCATTTCTAACTGTCAAAATGACAGATTTTGCATCATTTTAAATATTTTTTCTTTTGGAAAGGGAGGTCGTTTGATACCTGATTTGGAAGGTATTTTTAGGGTTACTTCATCTCCTGATTTTGAGATCATTTCATTAAGTCATTGCTAATTAAATTTTCGAAAAATTTGTATGTAATTTTGGTTTTTACTTCAAAACAGTACTTAACAATAAATACAAAAATTAAAAAATATATTTATTAACAAAAACAACAGCAAAGAAAGCACGACAAATTGTTATTTTAATATTTTATAAATAAATATAAATAAAAAACGGAAAATTTAATTAGCCGTAATTTTTATATGGCTGTAATAAAATGTTCTCAAAATCGGGAGAGTTTAAAATCACCTTTAATATTAAGTATTAAACGACCATAATTTCCCTAAAAAAATATTCAGTGGCGGCTATCTGTCATTTTGACAGTTAGGGATGCCATTTTAATGTCAAAAATAGACATTTTACTATTGTTCGAATCGTCTATCGAATTTCAATGTAATATCTGGAGCGATTAAAGGGGAGAGGTTAACGGGGGGCGATTGACTTTATATCCTCCCTAAGGTGGCGTATACAGAGTGTAAAAAAACAGTGTAAGATATTTTTCCGGAGAAGATGACTCCGAAATAAATACATTGAAAATGTAACACCCCATTCAAGTAAAACGTATTATTGTAAAAAATTGACATATCTTGAAATGAATCATTAATGCAAATTTAATACTAGAAAAATAAAGTACCCTTACCTATAGTAAAATTTCTTGAATATTTTACCATACTGAAAAAACTACACGTTAAATTAAACTCCTGTGTCAAAAACTGGGTTTGTTATTTAATCCAGCTTCAGTCGTTGATACTGTAAACAAAACTTTTACTGTACCAGGATTCAAAAGGAGTATTATATTTACTTTATAAATATACATTAGCCCAAAAGTCCGAGAGTTGTGTTGGATTAATATTATTATAAAAAATTTTAAGGACTGGAAAATATGGGTGAGTGAAAAACAAAGCAAAATGAAATGTAATAATATATATTAAAAGAAGCTTTATAAATTTTCCCATGTAACTGATGTTCTAAAGATTACTGATTTGTACTTGAATAGAAGTTTTCAAGTTGCATTATCTGATTTTCATTACAATTGATCTTTTCATCATATTGTTTGAGACATAAGACTTGTATTAATGTAAATATAGTAAACTGAAAAATTAAACTATGTGTACTAGAGTTACTGAAAGTATATATATGAATATAATATGTATTTGACAGTACCAGTAAACTTTCTAGTACCTGAAAACTTCAGAAAATATAATACCATTTTCCGAAAAAATATATTATTCTATGGAAAAATGGTTGGTGTGTGTTTGTAGGGGTTTGTAAAATAACCTCCTTTCATATAGGAGAATCAGGTTTGATTATTGGCACTCGGAATGAATACAAGACGTTTTTATTAGCTCCTACAAATGAATTAAATAAAAGTATAATATACCAAGTGTTACATGTTTCTCTTTACATTTTGGCAGTTTAATGGAGTTCAAATAAATTGAAATAATATCGAAAATAAAAAAATTACTAGCTTCATAATTCAGTGCAATTGATAACTTTATTTTTATCCTTAGGAAATGCTTGAATTAAAATTTCCGATGGTTTGTGGCTGAGCAGGATTATCGCTCTTTACCCTCCCTAACACTGTCGGTCTGGCCAGCCTCGTAAAGGTGAAACCCTATCGTTTAGCAATCCCGATCACAAAAGTGATAGGTGTGTGCGATTCGTGGGGTCTCCTCTTATCCTGGCTCTACCCTGCAGGTTGGGTTGGATCTTCTGGCGCTTTTCTTTCTTATTTTCTTTCTTCGCCTGCATGTCTAACCCACCAGGGGTAGTCTGCCTCGGGCGGGGACGGCAAATGCCGCTCCCGTCCTGGGTGATGGTTTGGGGTAGGTCAGGAGTGGCTGTGTAGCCGGGTATGCACCTTTAAAGGATCCAACTGGCTCATTAGCTGCAAGGGAAGGGAAGGATACTCGAAGTGCCCGCGACTACTGTCGGCGGTCGCGACTTCAACGGGAGGTCTGGGGGTCGTTTTTTTAGTCGCTTCGTAGCCCCTCTGCGCTTATTCCGAGTAGAATCTGAAAAATAAAAGATCTTACTCTCATCCTGGGTTCAGTAGTTGGAGTCTTGGCAGTTTGTGTACAGTGGCCGCATCGGGATCGTGGCTTCCCGGATTAACGGGTTGCTGTGCCGCTCCCGTACCCATCTGTTCCGTATTAAAAAAAGGTCGAATGGAACCTCGAATGGAACGTAATTGACAATTTTGGTTCAACTATCTACTGTTCAAAGGTTACAATTCCTGCCTGATGATCTCCTGATGATGCCTTGCTTGGCGAAACACGCGACGAGTTCAGTATTGTGTTTTGGTGTTATGTGGAAAACTACATCAGTGATATCTTCACAGCAAAGGTTCCAACCCCCTTCAAGTTGATTCTATGATATTAATATTTTTTAAACGGTCACGATCGAAGTTCTATCTAGAAAATAAGTCCTATCTAGACTTATTTTTAGGCTGTGTCGTGAATACTAACGAATTATATAAAATACTTAGTTAATTAAACAGGATTAAGTAATAGTCAATGATGGTAATGCTGCTAATATGCTGGTATGCTAAAAACAACTTTTGATCATTTAGAAAAAATATAAAATGCTGAACATTATCCCCTTAATAAATAATTATATTAGTATTAACAGTTATTAATTAGATATAATTTTACTCAACCAATAAATGGATACTACTAATTCAGTTTAAGAAGAATGTATTAAATAGGAAATACTTCTATTAATACACCCTTCGATTCCTATGTAGGTTAGGTTATGTTCAAAAGTGAATGGGTCGAAAACCAGACCCTCCACCGCGACCATATGGTCTATTGTGGCTCACACCTACTTATATTTCACCCAACAGGTCCAGCCTCTTAATGAAGCTGACCACCTTGTTGGAAGGCCAGAGGAACTTATTCAGATCCTCTGGCAGAAGTTGTCCTTTGCCAAATAATGAGTATCTGATCCTTTCCCCAGTGGGGCAGGTGCATAAAATGTGTTCTGCCGTTTCATCATCTTTTAAGCACAAGTGGCACTTAGCATCTTCTGCTAGGCCGAATTTGTACAGATGAAATTTTAAACGTCAGTGACTAGTATATGGCCTATATTGCCTGCTCCTCCGGTCTCAGGTATCGGAGACTTTAGAAGTCTCCTCTCCTGATCCGATGGGATCAGGCTTTTATTAGGAGTTGGATTGATCCCAATCTCCATGAATTCCCCAGTTGCCTGGGGATCGAGGGTTTGACCTCCCTCGTCAGGTTGTTTTTTTTTTAATGGTTGGTTTTCCATTGAAGTCCCACCAGTAGCGAGGGACAGCAGACAGCATGTCCACCACAGCAGAGCCCCACATTACTGTGGCAAGGCAAATCTACTCTGGAAGGTTGCCCAGTATTCCAGAGACCCCGTTAAGCACACCTATCACCCCGGTGCTGGGGGAATTTATCGGCCTTCCTCGTCTAGATCTGCCGTGTTGAGTCATATGCAGGGCCACGTCGATCGATTTCTATGTAAATGGATTCACAAAATAACATAATGTGTAAAACTTCTAAACTACTATCTATTTTTTTAAATTTACATTAATTAGTATATCTATTTGACTGTAGCAAAGTCTATATGAAGTGACAAGGAATTCTGGAAAACCCTGTAGGTATACCTATATAATAACAGAATATATTTCATAATTTAATAACAATATCTGTCTTAGGAGTTATACCCTCTAATCAATCTTATATCGAGTCTGCATATCCAGAGGTGACCCTGGTAGGTAGTTATGATGAGATTACAATAAAGCTTCATACATTGTTAACTAAGTTATATAGAGATATGTCCCAAGCTAACACCTCAATCAGAATAATAGTCCTGACCCTTGTGTTTTGAATCTTGTTGGAACTATAATATAATAAATTATTATTCATACTGCAAATACGGCATTGCGAAGCAGTTTGCAGTATTCCAGCAATAGTATTTTTTTCTGAAATTGTCTGATACCTTTTTCGACCATCATAAACACACTGAATCAACGGAAACCGGTTTTATATCCAATTTTTCTTTCCATAATGAAAACATTGACAAACATGACATTATTGCAATCATCTTATAAGATTGTCATGATTTAATAAAAAATAAGTACTTACGGATATAGTAATTATGTACTTTATTATCTTCTAAAATAAAATATCTTTTCATCTTTTGCAGTTGAGCAATTTACAATGTCTTTTAACTAACTGAATAATAAAACTACTGAAGTTTTAAAGAAATTTTCACTTGTAATCTCCCTAGTGCTTGAATTATTACCGGAAATTTTTCGGAGTGCACGAATATTTTGAAAATTATCCCGAGTCGAAGACGAGGGATAATTTTCTTAAAATATTCGTGCACGAGGACAAAATTTCCGGTTTTTAATTCAAGCACGCGGGAGATTCGGTAAGAAAATTTTATACCAAAAATTATTTTAAAAAAATACAATTTTTTACAATTTTGCAAGCCTTTATTTTGTTTTGAGGTTAATTTCCTTGTACTCTAGTAAAATAAGGTTTCCATCTTTGTATCAGGTTGATTATATTCTAATAAAATTATACAATGTCATAGAACTAGAGCATAGAGAAAAAATGTATGTCTGTGTTACCTATACGCTTATTCATCTATTATTTTTACCATTTCCTTGTACTCTAGTAAAATAAGGTTTGCATCTTTGTATCAAGTTGATTATATTCTATTTAAATCACACAATATTACAGTACTAGAGAATAGGGAAATATAGGTGTACATATGTTATATTGGACGATAGGTGTTTTGTATTTCAAATGGTTTGAATTTTTTTTTTATTTTCCCTTTGCCCTAGTGAAAAAAAAATGATTCTCAAAATCCTAAAATGAACACATATTTCTTCTTACTTTAATAATCTACTACTAGAGAGGAAGGAAAATTAATTATGACTCTTGCAAAGTCAATGACAATTTAACGCGGTATGTATTTGGTAGGAAACAAAATCTACGAAGTTGGCTGTGACTGTTGCAGGTTGTTGTCATGGTTTTCATTGTTTGCTTCGCTTCTCGATGTTGTGTATTTTCGGGTTGCAGCGTATTCAAATTTTGTTGTCGCAAAGAAAATATCACAAAATGAATAGAAAATCGTACAATATTTGTTCATTTTGTACGGAATCTGGGCATATTGAAATTTTTCATAAAAATATAAAATATTTAACATATTTGGTGAACAATTCTGGTTTAAATCCCGAACAAGAAGACCTATTCGGAGGTATGTGCAATATTCTTCGTGAAATTATTCCATATTTCATCCATAAATCCAGTATTGAGAAGAACAAAATTATAACGAAGTATTACTTTCATTTCATGAAGCATAGACATTTAGTGAAGAAAACCCACAACTCTTTACTTTATTCGCCATTGATGAAAAAAGAAGTGGAATATGAATTTCAGAAAAACTTGGAATTGATAATTCAAGTTGTTAATAATTAACATGTACGTACTTATTATTGAATTGATAATGAATATTTGTAAAAATTAATCTATGCCTCTGTTGTTATTCTGATGTCTGCATGTGACAGCTGTCAAGCCAGAGAAATTATCACTTATTAATTTTTTAACTAGGTTACGTGACTGAAAAAATTTCCGAAAAATTTGGATTGTCGCCATAGTAACCTGCCAAAAACAAGACATCTGATTGGCTTAAAACAACTGGTATAAAATTTTCACTTTAATTTGTTAACATAACAATTGTTTCGCCACACAGTGGCTTCTTCAGATGAGTGTATTACAACTTGAGCTTACAAGTAATAACAGTATTTATATAAGTATAGGTATCTGAAATTATTAGTTTACTTGTGGGATATTGAGATTTCAAGGAAGTAGGGTTCTGGGCTAAAAGGTGTATGATACAATTTTAATCAAGAGGGGTATTGAAATAAATTTAGCACTGGAGATGAATTCGTTTCAATTTGGTCGTTAAGTAATATATGTACCGCATGATTTTAATTTGTTGATTTATAGTGACTAGTGAGTTTAGTTTTTTTCCCTTTCTTCTCTGTATGTAAAATTCTGTAATCATCGTTGAAAGAATGGTTTTCTTCTATTAAGTGGGCTGCGTATGTTGAACCCTGTTTTTTATTATTGATGCTTCTTTTGTGTTCCTTTATTCTCGTCTCAAAATTTCTTCCTGTTTGACCTATAAATTATACGTTCGGGCATGTACCACAGCTCAGCTTATATACCCCTGATTTATTATTTGAAAGATTTGCATCTTTAGCGTTTTTTATAAATTTACTTATTAAATTATTCGTTTTAAATGCTACATTGTAGTTTTGTTTTTTGAGAAAGGTACTTATTTGTTGTGTAGGATTGCCTATGTATGTTAAAACTTTAAAAGTGTTATTAGTATTATTAACTTTCGGATATACTTCTTCTATTGCTTTGTTAAAAGATTTTTTTTAACTCTCATCTGAAGAAGCCACTGTGTGGCGAAAAATGGTTACGTTAACAAATTAAAAAGTGAAAATTTCTTTAAAACTTCAGTAGTTTTATTATTCAGTGGATTATGAATTTTCATCAAGTAAAAGCCCAATCAGTAAAATATTTTAACTAACTTTTGACGCAAAACAGATCTTACTGTAATTGCAACATTTTTGCATTCACTGGTTGCACAATAAATTTTGTTCTGTTTTGTGATATCGATAATAACTGTATTTTCAGTGTTCTCGAAACCATTATAAAGTTCACGACACCTGATATAACATGTTTCTAAAATTAGTCGAATTTTGCTCCGTATGGATTTTCCCTCTTCTTTGTCTTCAAACAGGTACGCAGTTCATAAAATGCTCTATTCAGAGAGTATCAGAAGTCATGATTTGATTTAAAAACGACTATACACCAGTATTTGTGTAAAATTCAATATGGTGAGATATATTCACAGATATATTATTATTTAAAATACTTTGTTGAATTGATTTGAAAAGGGAGTTTATGTTTTAATGTATTAAGTGAATTTTGTAAAATGCCAGTTAAATAATTTGTAATAATAATAATAACTTTAAATCAATTTTCGTATAGCCATAGCGTGTAATATTTCAAGATAGCTGATTAATTATACTGTTTTCTATTTTAGATTTAGGAGTTTCCATTTAAAATTTTAGTCAACAATTAAGATAGAAATCTTTGAAACCTATATATCAAGCTATTTGAAAAAATAACATCCCATAGCTGTAACATCTCTGTCGTTTTGCAAAAATAACTCATACTCCGCATTCAAATCGAACCAAAACATGTGACAGACATCTTTGAATAGGAAATTTTAAGAGCCAAATGCAACTGTTAAATTTGCCCCTCCCTTTTTTGGTGCTTCATTCCCAGCTTCTACCAATCTGGCTACTATGGCCGAACGAAACGCCTTCAGATTCATGCCACTGCTATTTTCACATTGTTGTTGAAAAATGATACAGGCATTGACTACACTGACATCGATAAATATTTAGAATTAGAATATTTATACCCAAAATAATTAACAAATAATTTCCCTCTTTGGGTAGCATAAAGGTTTGTTATAAGACAACCAAAACTATCAACTGGAGATTCAATGTTATCAGATCTATTTGTAGGTCCAACATTTTCTGAAAAGGATTTGACCTGTTTACCCGAATTTGTGACTGTTAGGGGATTTTCCAAATAAATTTAACTTTCCTACAAAATGTGATAATGGCAGATCGTCTTCTTCATCATCCTCAGATTCAGATAAATTTTGTGTTAAAGCAATAGTAAATAACTGTTGATTTCTTACAAAATTTATCAGATTCTGAGGATGATGAAGAAGACGATCTCCCATTGTCCCTCTACATATTCCTCTATGTCCACGAGAGCCACTGTATTTTCCTCAGCGTCTTCGTCATCAGGGGAGAATATAGGGGAGACCGGGTACGAATATAACAACGTCATGAAAGTAACATGCCGATTTTTTGTGTACACAAAGACCTTGAAAAGTTTTTCCCGCTTGGTCGGTATTTTGTCTCGATCCCCCTTTACCTGTATTGGTCTATTCCGCGCAATCGCAGCAGTTGCACGTTGCATGGATGATTTTTTATATATTTAGTATATTATATATAGTATATATATAGATATATTTTTTAAAGTAGATTTGTATTTTTTCATAATTCGCGTAAATTTTTTTATTTTTAATATTTTATAGAAGCGATTACTAAATATAAAGTTACGCATTTAATTTTTTGCCAGCTTACTCTTTAGTAGATACTCTATGAATTCCCGTATTCAGTTTTTACAAATCTTATGTCTTGTTGAGGTTATGAACATTTCATTTTTAAAACAGTGGTTAAGGACAAAAGTAACATGTTGCTTTCGTCCCCGTACAATTTTAAGGGCTATTAATAGGTAGGATAATGATAATGTTTTATTACTTTTGGTATTTTCTTAGGATGCCTCGATCCCGGCTAAGAAAAACAACTGAAAGGAGAATTAATACAACCAGTAGATACCTAGCATCTACCCTCTTTTTTCACAAAGCAACGGCAAAATGGTGATGTCCTTAGCCTTGAGTACTCGTCGCCTATTGGTTGAAATAATCAGCTGATTATAAAAATAGTATCAACTGTAGCAGTCGAAAAAAAAAATTGTCTTGTCAGCTTTCCTAATTTTTCTATGAAAGAAATACTTCATTCTATGCACTTCACATTTTTTGGGGACAAATTTTTTGCGCGAATTGATATAAGTTGTATTAAGTTAGTAATAATGTCAACAAAATATGCAGGTATGTTGTTTTTTAAGGCAAATTACTAGATTTGAAGAAATATTAAGAAATAAATGAAAGAAACAACATTATTTATATAATACAACTACATTTGTCTAAAACAACCAATATGGGAATAGTTTAAACGACAGATTGTTTTATTCATTAAAAAAAATACAGTACAAAAGTCCAAATCATTAAATTAATAAACCGTTTTTCTCTGTGAAGGGAGCGTGTTTTATTTATCAAAATTGGAAATTGCATTCGATTTCCTTTGACATGAATAAGGGATGCTCTCAAATAA
The DNA here is from genome assembly GCA_963924545.1 of Pogonocherus hispidulus. Lineage (NCBI taxonomy): Eukaryota > Metazoa > Arthropoda > Insecta > Coleoptera > Cerambycidae > Pogonocherus > Pogonocherus hispidulus. The sequence goes on from OZ004693.1 coordinate 85,317,677, forward strand.
AAAAGAAACACACTGTAGAATAGTAGGTATGTTTTCGATCCGGAAAGTTTTCATCCCGGTAACAGGGTCTGGGTACTTTCCAGAGTAAATAACGACCTTATATTATAATAATATTGAGATCAACTTAATTAATTCAGTCATTCTGTAAAATTAATATTTATAACGTTCACCTTCTTATGGTAACATCTTAAGGCAGATAGAACAGATAACGGTTAGACTGAGCATTATTTATAACCTATATTATTTACATAATTTTACATAAAGCAAACAAGGTGGAAGCGAAGGTCGGAATGACTAAAATATATTTTTATCTCATAGGGCTGCTAAATATACTGCGTGCCTGAAGTATGGAATAAATTCGTTATTTTGTATATACCCATTTTTTTTAAATCTTCAAATCCGTCGAAATCATTTTAATTTTGCCCTTATTTTACATGGGTATATTACATTTTTTGCAGGGTGTGACTCAATGAAGCTACACTTCGGTATAAAATTTCTAATATTCTAAATAGGACACCTTGTATTTTTTACAGTTACATTTGCGTGTGCACAACTTCTCGAAGAGTGGCCATTTTTGTATCGTTACCATACAGAAAGAAGCACCTGCGTGTTATGTGTTTCTTTGCAAGTGTAATTAGCCTTTCAGTGGCTAATAGCAGTGGATATAACAACATAAATAATAACATATCATTCACCGAATAAAAACATATCACGTTTTATGGAATGAATGTCATATCTCATAGTTAATATCATGTTATCGTTGGTATCACAGCCATAACTAAACAATCCTTCTTCTTACTCTTCTTCTTGATGTGGGTCGGTTTTTCTGAACGAGTTTCAAAGCACTGCAACCTATAACCAATTTTGCTTGTTTCTTGGCTATAGCCAGACAAAAATTGATTGTTAGCAATTTGAACCTACCCTGAGCTAATTTGTAAATTAGCTTCGATAACTCAGTCGTCAGGGTATAGTTTCGGAGAGGGCACTGTGTTTACTATCAGCCTTTAGATGGCGCCAGAGATTTTTTATAGAAAAAAATTCAAAACTATTTTACCTACTTTTCCTAAATACGGGTGAGGTCGGAAATAAATTAATACAAAAAAAATCTTGATACATATATTAATAAACAGATGTAATTTGAAATTGTATCAAAAAAATATTCAAAGAGTGCAAGAGAAATTATAAAATTGAAAAGAAACTGATTTAAAATTACAGTCTGGACCTTTTACAATATTCTTAGACCAAACGTTGAACTCTATTGATTTAGTGGCTACCTTTAGTGGCTCCAATCACTGTTACGTGGAGTCCGAAGGTCCTTAGAATATTCCTCCAGGAAGGGTAGTTCAGTTGTTATAACCATCTAGTTAGAGGTCTGGAGTACTGTACGGCAACTCTGAGTCTCAAGAATTGATAGCGAGGCTTCATTGTGGATTAGTTTGGACCACTAGGTATTTGTAGCTCCAAGGGTAGTAGATTCAATAGTTGTTGCGGGTCTTCAGGAGGTCAAACATACAAAACGTAACAAAAAGGCCAGTTATTGAAATAAAAAAATTACAAGTTAAATGACTAATGGAAACCTAGTGAAAAATTTATATAAATAAAAATTCCTCATTGAAACCAAGTTATGAAATGATTCTCTTAAAACAAAAATGAATAAAAATTAAAACTCCTTTGAATAATTGATTACTAAAGGAACCAAAACTTACTGAAAGTGTTTAAGGTACTGAAAGTAAGAAATCAAATGTAATCTCAATTATAAATAGAAATAAATTAGAAAAAAAAATTTTGTTACGTTAAACCACTGTCTATGATTTTAATAAAATGTGATTCTAAATTTAAATAAAATGCAAAGATTAAGATAAAGATAGAATATTTTAATTGCGCATTATACTGTCTAACTCAGTTTAATTCCACAAAGAAAATTAAAATAAGTTGCCGACACTGTACGAACAGCAAAATATCTGTAACTGAGCGTTAACTATATAAGAACAAACAATACTAAAAATACTACCTTGATTGATGCAGGAAAATTCTATATGATAGAACCTATCACGTAAAAGTAAAAATTAAGGCAACTACAAATATATTGACAATTGTTAAAATGACACAGCTAGTAAAACTGCACAAGTAAACCTCTCTACAAATTCGTTTTAAAGTAATGAAAAGGCCACTTACACAAGACAAAATGAGAAATCTATCCTACTAGCTGTGTTCATGTAAGATTATAAAACTTTATCCAGATTTGCATGAAACCTACGTTCCTTTAGGAATGAATTGTAAAGCTCCAAATCCTTCTTCAATTCTCGCTGCTATCGTCTTTGTCTCATTTACATTTGGAATGCACTGTACCCATAGTCCTGAAAATTAACACATTAAAATGACTAAATGAATTGGGAATAAAATTCTCGCCTAAAAGATATAAAGATAAATTACTTGGTTGACACCAAGAAGATAATTAAATGTAATAAGTAATGTATGTTATAAAAAGTATCTGCCATCAGGTAATTAACATGAAACTATATTACCAGATAAAATACAGAAATTAACCTCATATATTAACCAATAATCATCAAAAATATTACTACATCAATGAAGCTAAATAAACTATCATAATAAATGAGAGGTAAAAAGAATTAATTATTCACTAATCAATAAAACATTTCGCTAGTTACATACCTTTACTCTGTTTGAAAAATCAAACTCAGAACACGATCTCAAAAGCAAGTGGTTTGCCCAAAGAACGCAATCAATAGGGAGACCCGGGACTGTCAACTATGGCTTAAATACCCTGGTATTAGATGCGTTCACAAATTTATACCATTGTATGAGTTTTAAAAGCACTAATTGTACTCTGACGTTAGTATTTAAATGTAAAGATGAGATTTGATAACACAATTAGTTGGTTTGTAGTGGCGAGATACAGTGAAATACACCGTAGTGCCCTCTTTGGGTCTTTGCTACTACCTGTCTGACAATTATTATCTAATTGACAGACAGATAACGATCTGCTTTTCTGCAGATGCCATTAGAGCGACATCTATTGTCTTTGAGGAAGACAATTCTACTTATTTATTTATCAACATATATTTATCAACATCTTCATGGCGACATCCATGAAGATGTTGATGTAATGCAATGCCAGTCGGGGCATATTGGCCGTGGAGTAGTTGTTTTCGGCATCTCCCAATAAACAATTAGTAGGTATTAGATAAAAATAGAGGAGTAAAATTGTGACTGTTAAAAAGAACTAAAAGAAAATACCAAATGTAACGAAATTGTTATAATTTTCCTTACAGACCACAGCTAGGCCTATTGTGCATCCCACTGATTTTCTATTCAGGGGGCTTCACATAAACTCTAAAAGTTACTCACTGAAATTTCCTTTAGCTCGCAATGTTCCAAGAATGGTTTAACCAGAAACGTTAATCTCATGTGACCATAGCCCTCATATTCACTCAGAATGTTCATCGCAGTCTAGTCTGCATCATCACAGATCCGGTATAATGAGTTTTCTGCCAATCTTAAATTATAGAGAATTTTCTTGAGATGACAAGTGCCCTGTTATGAGCCCCGTTATACCCCTGCGCCAAAGTTTACTCATGCCCAGCAGCTCTACAGTTTTTTTTGCCTACGAAGGACCTGATCACCTGCAGTACCTTCGCATGACTCTGTCCTGGGTTTAAGACCCAGTAATTCCTATGTTTTAGTTCCATCCATTTTCCCAAAGCTCTTCTGGCAACACTACCACATGTTCGTTCCGGTCCTATGAAATCCATTTGACATCCCTTTCTAGCAAGTTCTTCTCCACGTTCATTTCCTTTAACGCCTTTATGCCCTGACACCTAACAGAGTCCCACTGTACTGGTATTTGCCAGTTCCATTAACAATTGGAATTACTGAACAATAATATCATTTAGAATATAGCCTTCTTTGAGATATAATGAAGCAAATATTGCAATTATTGCGTAGATAAAATAGAGTGTTGTGAAAACAGATGGAAAAATCAACAGAAACTCGTTCAACGCGTCTTACAAAAGTACATCTGCAAAGTATATTTCATGTTGAGTTAAGAAGCGTCAAGAAAACTCTTTTAATTGATGTAAGGATGCAGAAAATACATTCAATAATTGTGAAATGATAAGTATTACTTTTTAAGAGTTCTATTTTTAGTGAACAGGATTATATTATTTAGTGATGCTTGCTCAAATAGTAGATATTTTGATAAACAGCTACTAACAGCCAATAGAAAATTGCATGGCTCGTAAATTATAACGAACCGTGTCTTGTACTGCTGTTAAAGCTTTACAAGGAGATTATAGTGAAATATCCCCATATTTTGCCTCGTTCTTATATATTAGGAGTGATATTTTTGTATGTGAACTTCGGATTACTCGTGAAACCAAACAGACAAAAATTGTCGGTGAAACAAAAACTGAGCCCTAGTATTAATCATTTTTATTTTAAAATAACCGGAACTAGAAAGTAAAAAATAACGTGAACTCTGCGGAATCATAAATAACCCAGGGACAGGGGTTAAGAGATAAAATGTAAAAACGTGCTAAAATGGCATTAGATGGATTAGGGATTGCCATATTAAAATTTTATCTCTCGTATACATACATCCGGTTAACGATAAATAATAAAAATTATGTAGCCGGAAGACAGATAGTATCTTTTATGAAACATAAATAATGCCCCTGCAATTGATTACTAATTTTAGCATTCAACTTTCTCTTTCTGAAAGAGCTTAAACTGTTAGATGTTAGAACTGTTCACCGTTAGATGAATTTTGATGATATATAGCAAGAATAATAATAATAATTATAATAATAATAGTAGTAATGATAATAATACCTGAAAGCTCTTTAAACCTATTAACATATTTGAGGTTTCTGTACTAATATATTCATTTGGCATGATGGCCAGTAACGGATATAGAAAATACAAATAATCTAACAAGAACACAACTAAGTCATAATATAATGTTGTACCTAAATTCATGGAAGAGAGAATAAACATAAGTAGAAAATACGATATAAATTGAAACAATATGTATGTGGGTCAAGCCGGTAGAAGTATTGAAACTAGAAGAACATAAAAAACCCATACTAAATAACGTAAAAAAATCGGGATTATCGACGCATTGTATAGAAAACAATCATTTTATAGATCTTGAAAATGTAAAGGTACTGCATCGGAAAAAGAAAGGAAAGCCCTTAGATCTGTTAGAGCAATTAGAAATTTAAACATTTTGAATTAAAAATCTTTGTACGTACTACGACTAATCAGATAGATTTTACACTTTCACCCTTCTTAGAAAAAGTACTAAAAACTCGGGCCTGATCAGATGGGAAGGATCAATCGGGGTAGGTAAATAGATAAATAACTGAAATGCGCTGGGAAATATTTAATAATAGGCATTTATTCTATTGAGAAAGGCCTAACAAGCCGAAATACTAGTATCTATATAGAGCGTTTTCTATATATCTCTCATAGTTGTCAAAACATATTTTTCATATCAGATATTTTACAGTTGAATATATCCGGCCTTGAATATATCCATCCAAATGAGAACTTTTTTTCAAAACATTTTTAAGTTATAAAAAATACAGAATAGTTCCATCTGCTTTCTATTACAGAAACTCATGTCACTTATAAGTACTAGAATTTCTAATAAAGAGTAAGAAACATTTTAATAAGTTATAATTATTACGTCATACAGGTTAACCAACGGCTATATACCAGCTACTCAATAATTTAATTAAGAAAATAGTTTAATCACTATACCTACATCTATGTTAGAAATGCATATTTATATCCATTATGCACCTGATCTGTCACATATACTCGTAGTATACAACAGTGTCTGTAATATTTTTTATAGTCGACTGTCATCATAATGCTGTCATTATGAAAGTCAAAATCGTTAATAATCTGACACTTTCTAGCACCCGTGCTGTAATGTGAAAGAATCGTGCCATAAAATCCACTTTATGGCACAATGCTATAGTAACCATATGCGAACATTCTACGATTGCACAAATTTAAGTTTTTAAAACTTAAATTGTCTGTTAAAACCACAGTTCGACTATAATAGTATATTATGAAATTAGTTTATAATGCAGCAGATTATGGCATTCGTGAAGTGTTAGCGCATTCGCTTCGCTCATGCGCCAAAATTCACTCATGCCATAATCTGCTGCATTATAAACTAATTTCATAATATACTATTATAGTCGACTGCCATCATAATGCTATCATTATGAACGTCAAAATCGTCAATAATCTGCCACTTTCTAGCACCCATGCCGTAATGTGACATAACCGTGCCATAATTTTCTCTTACGGCACGATAATAAATAGTAGGTTTTTATTAAACTTGAAATACTATTTATTTATATTAATGGTAATACTACAGTTTGAATTTCCAGATATAGAAAGTCCTGAACTAGTTTCAAGAACACTTGAGCATGTACTCGTAGATGATGAAATACAAATTTGATTCACGTTTTCTAGGTCGCTTGAAGATCCCAGTGTCTTGGCAATTTTGTTTTTATTTTCTAGTGAATCTGCTACATATCCTTCGGCAACAGCATCACTCTTCCAATCGCCATGCCTCTTAAGAGTTCTAATGTCAGCACCACTATTTGCTAAAATTGTAGCGGATGTTCGCCGGAATGAATGACCCGTATACTGATCAGCATTGGGAATGTTTAGATGCTTTGCAATATTGCGGGGAATCTGACCGAATGTATTAATGCCAACAGGGTTACAGGTACATTTACCCGCATTATAAAATAAAAAGAACTTCTGAATTTTGACGTGCTTAGGTCTTAAATGCATATACTTCTTAATGATGTCAGTATAGTTCACTGCACTGTCGTCAGTATTTAAAATTGTAAATGTTCTGGGTCGATGTGTTTTAGTATCTCTCACATAAACCACAAAAACGGTGCCTTCTTCATTAACATCAGCAACACATAAATTATAAAATTCCATACGTCGACAAGCACCAAATAAACCAAAAATGGCAACTAGGTACCTAAAATTTTAATTTTGTTAACTTCTAATAAAGAAAAGGAAATGAAAGCATAACAAACCTTCATAAGCAGATATTTGCCATCTGGTGCATGAAGTAGAAAATCCATTAACTGTTCCTTTGAAAATACTGGGGATTTATCTGGTAAATAACCAACTGAGCGATTCTTCAAAAATGCAGTAAGTTTAGAAAATCTGCTAATGTCGATGTCATTTTTGATTCGTAACATACATTTCAATTTTGAATACATACACCATAACGACGATGACTTGTACTTCTTTGACTAATAAAATAAGGTATAATTAATATATTTATTAATTTAAGTAGAGTTTATAGACATCATTGTATTAATTTAGGTACCTACCTGGTCAAAGAAATATGCAAGTAAAGCCTTCTCAGTATCCATTTCTCCAATTTCCATATTACTAACTCGCATCCATTTACAAAACCTCTCCCATTCTTTATTATAAAGATCTTCTGATTTTTTTGGAATAAGGCTTGATTCAGCTTCTTCGGCTTTTTTTAGAATATCTTCACGTGAACACATATTTTTAAAAAAATATTTGCTTGTATACACAACACCATAGCAACCACAACATGCCAACATTCAACGATTGCTCGAATAATAATTTCATAGTTTGAACAAATTTAATATTTTCAAAACTTAAATAATTGTACGTTAAAACCGCAGTTCGACTATAAAATAGCGTATGAAATTCGTTTATAATGCTCGATTATGGCATTCGTGAAGTGTTAGCGCATTCGCTTCGCTCATGCGCCAAAATTCACTCATGCCATAATCTGCTGCATTATAAACTAATTTCATAATATACTATAATTAGGCAGACCAATATTTAATAATCTGTGGTTGATAGAATTATCTTTAATACATGATTTACAAAGTTTGTGGCAAAGAGACATTTTATAATATCTCTTTCTTGAAATTATTTCAGCATGAACAATATTTTGAAGCCCATCCGGGATCAGCTCATATTAAAAATGTTATTTCATACTTCCTTGGAAGTTGAGACAGTTTAATGCTTATTTTTTTATGTCCAACTTCGAATTACCTGAGTTTATTTTGTGAGTTTTTGTTGGAGGTAATTTAAATTGGACAAAGATCCTGAGACGACTAATGAGGCCGAAAAAGTTGATAAAAAAGTTGCGCGGTTACCCACACTGGGATTTTTAAAAGCACAATCTTATTATACAGGCTTATACAGACTCTAAAATACCTAAATATATTTCTCTAATACAAAATGAATTTTCTCTAAAATTTCAATCACTCTTTCAGTCTTCTGTTTCAGTCACTGCATGCATATGTGTCTCTTCTGGAAGATTCAGGTATTTCATAACTAAATAATGATAAAAGAAAACTGATAGTATGTTTCCGAGCTTATGTTTGGATTGGATATTCTGCTTAAGTTATACCCGTTTCTTAAAAACATACAGTTAAAGTTAATTTTCAACTTTAAGTTGACTTCAGCCTACACATATAACATATACACGATATTTTGTCTAGTCTGAACTAGTCTGAAATACTGAAGGAGATAGAGAGAAAATGATTTCTCGAAGAAAAGGTCATATAAAATGGCTTAGTTTTTGAGACAGTTTTCTTTTCAGTTTTTTTTTTTTAATATCTCTGAAGCAAACTAAAATTATCTTTGAAAAATTACCATGATTTACACCCCATAACTGAAGCATATTTTGGTGTTAATTTTTTTGTCAGCACTGTCAGAGACATGCCTGTGGGTAGTCACTTTAATGTTTTTATGAAAAAAAATGTTTTTGTTTTAAATACTTTGATGTTTAATTTTTTTGGTTAGTTGACTATGCAAATATGTAAACTGGGCCATTAAAGAAAACGAGAAGAGGAAAACAGTTTGTATGAATTCAAAGAACGTCTCCTGTTTGCAGCAAGTTAAATACTATTACCAAAGTTAACAGAATATAACTATAACAGTACTCCACTCTCCGCCGTCGGTGTGGCCAATATTCAATTATAAATATACGTTCAAATATATACGTTTAATCGCAAAACATCCTCGTTACGAAGGACGTTACAAACGTAGTTTCGGACCGAGAATATTTGATTACCTGGGGTTTTCCAAAAATGCAGCACTAAATTATATAAATTAAAATTATTCAGTGGGTAGGTAGTTGACCATGTTCAAAAATTCATTAAGCTAATTGCTTATATATTTCTATTGTGCCTGTGTAAAAGATGAAACACTTTTGCAAACTGGTATCTATATCGGTTTACAAATAAATCAAAAATAAAATTGGCAATAAAATATTTATTTAAATATTTCAAAAAACACAAAAGATACATTATTTTAACTGAAATTATGTTAACTAAAATAACAAATAATATAATTTATAATCTCTACTGTTTTTCTTGAAAGAAGTTGGAACCTTTGGTATGAAAAAAACACTGACGTAGTTTTCCACATGCACCAAAACACTAGTTCTACACTATATAAAAACTATTGAGTTTTATATTCGCGCACCATCAACTTGGTGGGCGAAACGCGCGTCGAGTGCAGTATGGTGTTTTGGTGTTATGTGGAAAACTACGTCAGTGTTGTACTATTTTGAAATAGTATTATTTAGTATAGTAAATATGAGTAAAGTATTGAAAGTTGTGTATTAACTTTGCTGGATGCTGTCCCAACTGTTTATTTTGATTAACAAATTCTGATATAAAAATTAATAAAATAGCCCAAAGGAAAGATTTTACATATATGACTAAAAGTTATATTTACTAAATGATTTTTTAGTGTTTTTCCAATGTTTTCGTGGCAAACCATTCCTCAAATTTACTACGACGACAAATTTACTAACTAATTCCCCCTGATGTGCTACTACAGGATTTAAGATCACAAATCCTAGTTTGTCTATTTGCTAAAATTGCTATAAATTTCACAAGAATGTTGTAAAGGACATTTTAAAAAATATTCGGTTGCATATTTCGCGGGGGACAACTACCCACAGTACAGTATCAGAGAACAGGTAAGGAAGAGAATATAAACTCAGCGGTGCCGCCTTTGATCTTTTTCTGACAACATCGGCCATGTTTTTAGTTTAGAAATCAGACCGGTACTTATAATTTTTTAAGCCCCTTATGCAGATCCGTACTAGAACAATTTTATGTACATAGTTATATGATTATAGATGATATTGGAAATGTTGGGTGTCAAAGTAGAATTATTTCTTTAATTAAAAACAACAAAAAACTTTTTACGGCTTTATTTTCCGAGGACTTTCAGCCTGAATATGTAGACAATTACTATCCTACGTTTCGTCCGAGTTTTCGGACTTTTTCAAGGTTACACTTAATATCGAAAAATAATGGTTTTACATAAATATTAAATTAGATTAAAAAAGATTAAATTAGTGACAGCATAAATATCCAAAAAAGTACGTATGTGTCGTTGGCAGAGTTAAGGTGAGAATGACAAGAAATTGGTTTGGTGTCTAGTATTTTGTGCTATAACCAAAAATGGAATATTTAATAATAATACAAATAAAATCAAATTTATTTAAAACATTTATTGGTGTTTCCATACAATCATTTTATTTTTATTAATAGACTTAAAATTTCTATTTATTAATTTCAATGTATAAAATAACCTTAATCTAAAATATAGTCTAACTACAAATAATTTGGGAAAATGTTCACATGGATGTGTAAACCTAATATCATTACTTATGTGTAACAATTGTTTTACAACATTTTTTTTAGTAGGTACAAACATCTTCAAATACATTTTTAAATAAATCATCCAGTTTGGCAATATATTGTACAAATTCGTCCGTGGGCATCATTAATCCTCCAAAAGTTGAATTTGTAGAATAATGGGAAATTACGGGATTAACTACAAATATTGTTTTACCTTGTCACATCTTTCGGAAAGATAGAATGATAAATTTGCAGTTGTATGTTTTATTTGGGCAATTTTTTGCAGCACAAACAATTCCCGCTTTACGCTTACTCATGTTAATACAATACAACTATTATATATATAAGGCTATTATAACCAATAGTCACTAACCCAGATAAAAGAGTCACTAAACTCGCTCACAGACACAGACAGACACACTAATCAGTAACCACGCTGCCACTGGAATATCGAATTATCGAACACTCGCTAGCATTGCGTTATATCAAGGTTTGAGTAGTGGCGCTACTGAACTAAACAGAAAACATGGCCGAACCACCTGCGTCAAGTGGATGCGCGTACCTTTCCCGCGAATGAGAGTTTATATTCTCTTCCTTACCTATTCTCTGACAATATACCACAGGCATTTTTACAAAACAAAAGAAATAAATAATTAATAGACAATCACTTGTTTTTATCACTCTATATCAATCGCACACAACACGTTACCACAGATTATTATACAGATGGGACAGTGAGACAGAGAAATTAAATTTAAAGAGAGATGTCAAGCACTTCCCATTTAAATGTCCACTGAAGACTAATGCGCGTATAATACCACAGAGTACCCATTATACTATATGATAAATACTACATTCTGGAAGACTGGAAGATTCAGATTTAAACCTAACATTTCGGGGTGTCGCATCATAATTATTCAAGTGGTTTTGTATTTTGATTTATTTGGTATTTGTCAGTGTTGTTTATATTCCTATTTTGAAATTTAAATAATGGAAAGTGGAAGTGTATCAAAGTTACCATCTTTATATAATGTAGTTATTTTTTATCTAAGAAGGTAATATTATAAGTTTTGGCATAATAACCACAAAGATAATAATAATTTGACGAACTTACCTATCAATTGTTGTTTTTATTAGAGTAATTGTTAGTTATTTTGTGTATACTGGTTTTTATAGTTCTTATTAATAATTACACCAGTGTTTAAGTTGTTTAATTTTATTTCTCTTTGGGTTCTATTCGATTTTTATAAAATAGGTTCACCGACAAAGGCAAACACTGGTGATGCCGATATTATCATAGCTTTTTTAGGAACAAACTTTTTTTCGCAAAAATAGGTAGGTATCCAGTGGTGTAGTCAGATTTTTTATAAAAAAATTGCTAACAAAATGTTGCTATTTTTCACTTAAAATTCGTAGTAGGCCTTGAAAATCAAAATTTCGTCTTCAACTTTTGCATCAACATAGACCTTTCGGAGATCTATCTTTTGAAAAAAATCTGGTTCAAATCGGCCCATAAACAAATTTTTTACGCGAGTGTTTCCATTCTTAATGGGTCACCCTGTGTATATACTCTTTTTTGTGTTTAATAATCCTAGTTATATGTTTTAACCAGTATGTTATTTAATATATACCTATGTCGATAAAAGTATAAAAGTTTTTATCACTGTTCATGAAGTTATGAAATATCATGGTTCATTGTTTTCATGTTTCTAAGGGCCAATTTTTCAATGCTTGGTTAACGTAGTTTAACCTACAGTTAACTAACTACAAGTTTAGAATGTGAATTCTAAAATGTTCGAAGTAAATTACATTTTAAACTTATAGCTAGCTTAACTATACTGGTTAAACCGTGTTAACCAAGCATTGAAAAACCGTCCCTTAAGAAAAAAAAAATAACTAAGAGATTAATTATTAATGAAGTTGATTAAACATTTAAAACTGTATTGAATCATGACTTCATAACTTCATTAATAATTTATCTCTTAGTTTTTTTTGCTTATTTAATTCCTAATTAAAAAAAGATAGCAACAGTTAAATAAGGCAATAAATAATATTGAAATATACTATAGAAATAAAATATTCTACACATTTCCACTGCATTTTTAATTTGAACGAATATTCTATGTAAAAGCTCTGTAATTGTTACTTCAATAAGTTCATTTTAAGTGTGTTTATAAATAAAAAATATTAAAACCGGTTTACGACACAATTTATGTTTCATTATCTTATGTACTGTATAATGAGCCACTAACTTAATTAAAAAATATATAAAATAAATGTTAGGTAAAATGCAACAGCGCTTCTCAAGAAAAAATTGTAAGTTTGGCAACGTTGTACACTTCCCATTTAAAGGGACGAGGTCATAGCTATGAACTGTCAAACATCAAAGACATTCCGCCGGCTGTCCCCTCTGTATATACTCCTCTGTGACGTTACAGAGAGAGCGTGAACCAATGTGTAAGTGTCTGGGTCCTGACCAGAGCAGGCCGGAATAGATAGGGCGGCACGTAGTCGAGAGTGGGGTAACTTATATATTTTTGTAAACTTTGCTATTACTGACGTAAACTTAATTTCTCACATGAACTTAATGTCTCACATACATTCCTGCTAAGGTCGTTCCGAATAACAATCATCTCTTTCTTACAAGAAAAGACTGCCTCAGTTATAAGATAAGAGAATAAGAACATCAATGATTTCTGCTACAAAAACTATATGTCATGTTAAGAAATTTAAGACAGACAAGAGAATTGAATTTGTGCTTGAAGGGTATATATAGACAACGATTGTCTAGGAAGTAGAAGGACATTTATAACCAGAACATGTTCCAATTTTTCCGCCCTTTGTGGTCGAAGAAGTTGTTCCGCATGTTGAGCAAAGTAACAAGAGGATGACAAAATCCCACCCCAATTACATTCTGTAGGAGACATTCCTATAATGCCCCATATCGACTGAACTACATGGTGTGTCAAATCAAATCTCAACGTGTTTATTTTTATGTTGTTTTTTCTTCTAATATTTTATATGCATTGATTCTTTATGCATAAAAACGCGTTACTCTGAAACTGTAACAATGAAACTAATTTAAATAGGTACCTATGTAATACTTCGGTCATTTATGTGACGTCACATTATATTATTTGAAAATAGTGATGATCAATAATGATTATGAATTTGATTGCATCGGTTTATGCCTTAGGGACATACCTTTCTCTAATATTAAATAGAGTATTCTGTATATATTTTGCATAATGGACAAAGTGTTCTTTCACGAATGCCATATAGGAGTTGATGGGTCTCTCTCCCATCCAATAAGGGAAATATGTCGAGAATCGTGAGCCATGTATGAGACAAAAATGTCTCGTATAATAGCAAAAGATTCATTACCCCAACATTCTTTTAGCTATATTTCCCTTACAATTTGAGATAGACCCGATTGATCGATTGATGTATTCGACAGGTAACGGTTTTTGAAATCTGTTAAAGTGATAGCTCTAGAATGTGTTGTTATTTTTAGGAAATAATAGTTATTCCACAGTCATAATTTTTTATCAGGACTGTGGAATTGGGCAGGGCCTCCAAATAAACCACATGAGAGATAAAAAGAACCTTAAGTGTCATGGTGCACATATATGAGTTATTTTGAAATAGAAAAATCGTGAAAGTATAAAGATGCAACACAAGCATAAGTCACAAGTACTGTAAAAGTTATGATGGCTATGATCGATGAATTAATTTCTTCACTGCCGATCTCCTGAACGCTGAAAAAGTTAATAAGTGTTTATAAAAGTTCTTCGCTAATATATTTTCAGAAATTTTTCATAGTCTGGTATAATTACACTGGCGAGTAAAAAAACTCCGAAATATTGATGTCTGTAGTTGTCTTTTCTTCTTCAAACACGGCATTGTTCCATTATTTAGATGAAATACTTTACATTTTTAGCTAGTGATAGGTAGATCAACAGACGGTATTGTTAATAATAATTTCTAAATAATTAACGACAAAGAAATATTGTATAAAAATAATGCACTTTACTGAATTTAAAACATGATGGTAGATAAAAATTTACTGATTATTTACTACCTACATGGTTTTGCTTATTTTTAATAACATACCTAATAAACAACATACTTTAATTGTTTGGAGTACTTTTTCAAATCGTTCTATACATATCTTAAAAGATTCATTTGATCTCATAGAGATTGTTGGTTAAGAAGTCGATATCATAATGCTCAAGTTTTCTTAAAGTGGTCTGCGCACTAGAAATGCATCTTAAGTGCCAGAAATCCTTTGGGTGCATGCGACATGAACGTTTTTACATCACAACGTTGTCAAAAACTGTCGTTTTGGTGGACAGGCTATAAAAACCACTGCTTTTCCTTAAAATATATTAATAATAATTTACGACACATTGGCAATGAACGTAGTTATCATGGATAAAATAAAACACTAACACCTGATATGTAAATGAATTTACTTATTTATTTCTATCCAAGTGTTCTCAAAACAGCTCTAATCAAACCCCTGTATAAGGCTGGTGATAGGCTGGACGTGTCAAATTACAGACCAATTTCAATACTATCAAGCATATCAAAAATTTTTGAGAAAATCCTGAAAAAAAGGATAGTACATTATCTAAATCGATATAATATAATTTCAGACCAACAATACGGATTTACGGAACACAGATCTACACAGGATGCAATATTACAATTAACCATGTCTCTTTACAAGTCATTAGATAATAAAACACCTACAATCTGTATCTTTGTAGATTTGAAAAAAGCATTTGACACGGTTAGTCATAGCCAGCTTTTGCAAATTTTGGAAAATATAGGTATAAGAGGTACTCCTTATTTATTACTATGCAGTTATTTAGCTAACAGAAAACAATGCGTTAAAATAAGCGATACTCAAAGTGAATTTAAAACAGTGGAATATGGAGTGCCTCAAGGTACAGTTCTAGGTCCTATACTTTTCAACATATTTTTAAATGACTTATTTAAAGTAAAAACTGAGGGACATATAGTGAGCTTTGCCGATGACACAACAGTAGTATATCAAGGTGACAGTTGGCAAAAGGTAAAAGAAAAAGCGGAAAACGATTTTAAAAACATTGCTATATGGCTAAACACCAGGCTACTTACTATAAATTTTGACAAAACCTATTTTGTTCCCTTCACATCCTATAAAAACAATCTACCCGATTTTGACAGCATTTCTTTGACCTTGAATAATGAACAAATTAATATAACAGGAGTGAATAATATAAAATATCTAGGCATCCTGTTGGATTCTCATTTAAAATGGGATGTTCAAATTAACAATGTAGTAAGAAAAATTAGGAGTCTATTACATAAATTTAAACATTTGTCTAAAATACTTACATTAGAGCATCTGAAAATATTATACCATGCATTAGTTGAACCTCATCTGTCATATGGAATTATAGTATGGGGAGGAGCAACAAACAATCACATTAGAAGTCTGGAAATAATACAGAAATATGTAATAAAAGTAATGTATCAGAAAAACTATACTTACCCTACTGACCTTCTATTTAATGAAAGCAACTTTTTTGATATACGACAACTTTTCTGCTATGCTATACTTATAAGACAGCACCAAAATAAACGCGACCTTGTAGCTACGGACCATTGTTATGATACTCGTTATAAATGCAATCTAACATCAAAAATACCTAAAGCTGAAAAAACGATATTGCAACGCTCATTTGTGTATCTAGGCCCTAAAATATATAATATTATACCACGTGCCCTTAAGTTAATCAATAGTGCCAATTTGTATAAGAGTCGCGTTAGAAAATGGTTGAGAGAGACTTCCAGGTTAGATGTTCACAAGATGATTGACATAAAAAATTACTAGGAAAAACAATTTATAATATAATGATAATAATTTAATAATAAACTAATATTCAGGTGTTTTGTTTGTATCTCTTATGTAGCTACCCTGTACTTACCATGTGCATGAATAATACTTAAAATAGTATTATTTCCACTATATGTATGGGAAAAAGGATTGTTTTGTCGATCATATCTTGTACTGTATGTGTATGCATATATTAATTTATAATTCTTTGTAGTGTAGCTTAGGTATAGATTGGTATAGAATTACGTATTTTTATGTGTTTTGTGAATGCAGTGTAACTACTTGTGTGTAAAAATTATTTAATGATAGTTTTATACTTTTAATACTCGCATAGAGTACACTGTACCCTAAATCAAGGTATTACCCTAACCAGGGTTACTATTTATTTACCACCTTCAAGCTGTGTATTTTCAGTATAGATTCATTGTATTCGAAAATTCCTGTAAATTGGTAAATAAATTTATTATTATATTATATTATTATTATTATTTAAACAAAAACTGACAAATGATAACTTACCTGACAACTTAGTACAAATAGATGAGAATCGGAGAATAATAAGATAATACACATACCCGTAATAACATAAATACCGTAAGATATTCTAAACATTGTTACCAATCGTCACCGTTGGTGCGAAAAACAACTGGACCACTGGCGACTGTATTGCGATGACAAAAGATTATCATCATCTGAAGAAGACGAATATATCACAAGTTCTGAAATCATCGTCTGAGGTACTGAATATACCATCTAAATAGTAAAAAGCCTAGAGAATCTACATAAATCTATAGACATTATAAAAAATGTAGATTGCCAATATCCATTATATGACACATACAAAAATAGCCAGTCTATGCAGAACACGAGAAAACGTAACTTTAGGGAATTTTCTGAGAATTTTTGCATCACACCATGGGATACAGCTCTGTAAGTAAGTATTGGTAGGGCTTACCCTGGATTTATAAACTCGTCGTTGGCGCTGGCGTTCGCGTCCAAAGTTAAAGCAGTGTTTAAATATATAGACGTTTATAAACGGCGTTGGCGTTGGGGTTGGCGTTCACCGGCGTTCGAGATAACCCCCGATTTATAAACTTGCCGTTTACGTTTGCGTTTGACGACACCGTTGCCGCTTTAAATTTACCTTATGGAATCTCTTGAAGTCATTTACAAACGTCGTTTGCCGTTGCCGATTGCGCCCAATGCCGTTGATTATAAAATGATTTCATATTTTTCCGTCTACCGTTCGTAGCAAAACCGTAGCAATTATGTCTAACCAATAAAAATAAGAATTGAAGTCACGTGTCATTTACTTGTGGAGATGGTTTTTGACTTTCCATGGTTTCCTGGATTATTTTCTATTATAATTTGAATTTGATTTTCGTGCCCTGTTTATAGGTGGAATTTTATAGTCTTCTTCGCCGACGCCGATTTTTCTTTATTTTAATAGCAGCGGCACATAAAATTACACTCAAAAATCCCAATAAGTATTCACGTCCTCTTAAATTCATTTTTAAATGAAATCATTGAATCAAATCAAACATAACTTCAAAGGGTTAGGTATGTTAGAAAATATGGTTGTTTACATGTTCACAGGCAAAAGACAGCTGATGACAACGGCAACGGCACTTTATAAATCCCTCCTATAAACGAAAACGGTAACCGCCAGCGGTAGCTACGAATGCAAACGTAAACGGCAAGTTTATAAATCGGGGGTAACTCAACTTCAACTTTTGTGGCGGTCGTTCGCCCAGCGTTCGTAGCAAATCCGTAGCAGTGACGTTACATCCAATACGATTGCATATTGAGGATCACGTGCTCGGAACCCATGGGAGAAAAGGAAACAAGAACGTGACAGACCATTTTGATTTTGACTTTGACATTTGGTTAGTTTAGATGTTTGCTGGATAATTTGATATTCTCCTTGCGAAATGGACATGAATAGCCAATGTAAGTTTAATTTTATAAAAAAAGTAAAAACAATCTTCAAAATAAATAGTGATGTAAACTTTTTGACTTTTATTTTAAATAATACACGATTATACAACTAATCGAACTAATTTATACAGAAAAATAATTCTTAAAATACTACTTACATAATTACACATATTATAACTCGTGAGTATAGTATACAACTCATATAAACACAGTGTTATCCCCGACATTCCCAGAATTTTTCTATCATTATTATCCTCAAAATCCATATTGAAATACGCACAAAAATGAATTTAGGTTATGAGTATGATTATGATTGTTGAGAACCCTAACCTTATTTCATGAAATAAAATAAAACATCTAGCGGCAACGCCGACGCCACCGACAGTTTATAAATCGCGTGTTTGGTTTGCTACGACGACAACGCCAAGGTCACTCTCCCAACGCCAACGCCAGCGCGAACGAAAAGTTTATAAATCCAGGGTTATCTCAATTAAGTGTTATGTTAGGAACCTTCGACGTTTTTCAGCTGTCAGCCTGTGTTAATGGTTCTTCTTGTTTATTTTATAGCCTCCACCTTATTTGTGTATTTGTTGTTCTTACCGTTTTTTTGATAAATATTACCATACTTTATATCTTATTGTGTTCCCTGAACAACTGTTTTGTTTTAGTTTATAGTGAGATAAATGGTAATAAAACGATTTTGTGCAAATTTTGGCTTTAAAGAGTTCAATCTGTCAGAAATGTTCGTAAGGATTATTCTACTATTAATAATAATGTAATGTAACCGGCCATTTAGTTTTTATTTAGCATGTTACTAGCTAAAAATTGCGAATCGGTGAATATTATGACAAAAATTCCAAGTGGTTGGAAATAATCTAGGTCACAAGTAAAATTACATAATTTTTTAATTTCCCACCCGGGGGCTAATGCGAAGCTAGATGGTAGTAAGACCAGAACTACCTATACGGAAAACCAAAGTTGCTAGACTTACTTTTTCTCCATAGGATGGGCATTTTCAGTCTCCATAAAAGCATTCTATATTTTTTATAATTTCTATGCATATATTGAATTGTTTTTATGTACAGGGTGAGTCAACCATAGAGTAAAGTTCATTATCTCATTTGTTTAGAGAATTACGAAAAAAACGTTAAATACAAAAGTTTTATAGAATATTAAGGTGCACAGTTTAAAATTATTTTTGAGTATACAGGGTGGTTCAAAAAAGCGTAGCGAATATAACATAAGTTTTTTTAAATGGAACACCCTATTTTTTAATTTATTTTTAGATTTTACATGAATGTCATATACCTAAACCCAATAGTTTTTCTAATATTTTAATTTTTTTAGAAAAATGTTAGTTTTTACTCTTATAAGAAACTGACAGTACCGCCATTGTTTCTGAAAGTGGAATACTCAAATTTGGTACAAACGTTCTATAAGGATGACAAAAAAGGTATATTTCGACTATTTTAACTTAAAAAAATTCAATTTTTTTAAATGGCACACCCTGTATATTATTATTTTTTCTGATAGATTTTACAGAACCCGTCAACTTTTATTGAGTATGTCATATACCTAGTTTTCATAATTTGGGAGTTATTTTGATTTTATTCATTTTTACACTTGTTTTTATTACACTAACGGATTCATTGGGTGGCCCCCTCAATCATGTGACTTAACACCTTTAGATTTCTTTTTGTTAGACCACTTTAAAGATCGTGTTTATGTGAATTCCCCTACAACACCAGAATATATCGAAAATAGGATACGAGATACCTGGAGGACAATAAACATCCTTTATGCTATGGAACATGCAAGAAAATATAGTAACAAGACTAAACATGTGTATCTAAGTAGACGGGCATATTTTTGATCATTAATTACTCCATAATAATTAAAAATAAGGTAGTTAGTAGGGAAATTATTATTATTTATATTAGTTTATGTTTCCACAATAGCGTAGGTAAGTGTAAAAAAGAATAAAATCAAAATAACTCGCAAATTATGAAAACTAGGTATATGACATAGTCAATAAAAGTTGAAGGCTTTTGTAAAATCTGTCAGAAAAAATAATAATATACAGGGTGTGCCATTTAAAAAAATTGAAATTTTTGAAGTTAAAATAGTCGAAATGTGTAAATTTATTTTGAAGGCCCTGTAGCATTTAACTAAAATTTATTTACATATACCTTTTTTGTCATCCTTATAGAACGTTTGTACCAAATTTGAGTATTCCACCTTTAGAAACAATGGCGGTACTGTTAGTTTCTTATAAGAGTAAAATCTAATATTTTTCTAAAAAAAATAAAATATTAGAAAAACTACTGGGTTTAGGTATATGACATTATTAACAAAAAAGTTATAGAATTCCATGTAAAATCTAAAAATAAATTAAAAAATAGGGTGTTCCATTTAAAAAAACTTATGTTATATTCGCCACGCTTTTTTGAATCACCCTGTATACTCAAAAATAATTTTAAACTGTGCACCTTAATATTCTATAAAACTTTTGTATTTAACGTTTTTTCGTAATTCTCTAAACAAATGAGATAATGAACTTTACTCTATGGTTGACTCACCCTGTACATTTAAACAGTGGACATTTTTTTATTCATATTAAGGTTGGTATTAAGGTAAAGATGTTTTGCTATTGCTTTAGAGACAACAAAAATATTAGATTGGACTAACGCTATTTGGCTCTAGTCAAGTTTCATGAGCAAATCCTGATATTTCCCCTGTACAAGGATACGCAGATAATTGATATCTTTTTTATTTTAGCGACTAATCAGTGAACTGTACTGCATCACTGAGTGTGAGACAATAAAGCATCAAAGTTTACCGAACATGTTTACATGCATTGCGGCACCTAAGATGTAAAGTATATGTAGTCAAAGCCAATATTGACAAATGCTGAAGTTGAACAGATATGCTCTCATCTAGATTTGTTGCATTTTATCTTACGTTGTTTGAAACTCGTGATATAAATAGGAGATGACATGTTTCGGGGATTTATATTGATAATTTTTGTTCTTCATAAAATCATACACGTAGAACAATTAATAAAAAAAAATAAAGTTGAAATAATTTTTAAGCATGAAGTACATTTTGCAGTGAAATAATGACAGAGAAAATCAAAATTTCAATTTTTTGACACCTTCAAGATAATTTTATTTTAAATAATTTTTTTTTAATTCAAACCACTACTTACAACTATTGAATGCCAAATATAAGTCGATGCTGAGATAAAAGCCGCATAAAATATGACATAGTAATAATAATAATAATAACTAACTACATCACTCTGTGAAATGATTGTAAGATAGTGGAGATTGCAAGTTGACGACTATCTTGTAATATAATATTTATTATTTCCAAATAGTGCTACCATTTGGAACGGTATTTATTTATTAAAATAATTTAGAGAATCCTATAAATCTCTGGCCAATCATTGCATGCAACCGACCTTTCAAAAGTTCAAGTAGTTCTAATTTTTTAATATGTTGTTAGGACCTATCCCAATAGTAGGAAACCTAGTTTACAACTTCGAAAGATGTATGCAAGCTGCTCAATATCCAAAGAGTAAGGACATTTTTGCGCATATTTCGGTTTTTGCTTAATATCTCCTAAATATGCATCCAACAGAAAAATCGTTCCTATTATTTTTTAAAGAAGAATAAAGTTGCTATAATCCAAGCCTAATCTTAGCTCCGAATGTCCAGTAGGTACTTTCTGAGAGACAGTTCTTCAAAAATTAACACATTTTTCCATGGAAGTAAAAAAATTTCATTTTGGTAATGTATCTTGCCAAATACGAGAAGGTGAACCCTCGAGTCATCCCACGTGAAAAGTCATATACATATAATTAATTTGTAGTAAATTGTTTTAGGTTTAATTAGATCTCAGAAGGAAGCCCGTGCGCTTAATACCCATGGAAAATAGCATAAATCTGAAAATTCTCACAATGAATTTTGGAATGTTTAGTTATTAAAAGAGGTGTAATTACATTTACATGACAAAAACTAATCAGCCAAATTATAATTTCTTTTTGTTTCGACGGCCCTGGCTTTAAAAAATCCCCGGCGACTCCCATGACTCCCCTGGTGAAAATCCCTGGTGGAGCGAGCTCCTCAACTTGTTTAGCAAAGGTAGGGACGTCGCGTCGTCGTTGTCTTCGGAGTGCTCAAGATGAATAGATTGAGGATTCAAGCATGATTTGCCACAGCAAAATTTACATTGTGCTGACTGAGTATTTGAAACCGGCTTTGCGGTAGCTGCAGTCGCCACTGCATCCTTTTCTACACACATACAAGTTATCAAGCGCAGTAGGTTTTGAGCACCTAGATCAGTGGTGGTAGTGACTGGGACAAGCTCTTGATCATCGATCTTCCACCCCCAATGTATAGGGTTATTAATACCACCCAACCACTTTTGGGCTTGGTTGTGAGTTCTATAAGAATGATGACTTGCTGCATCTTTCGTTGGAGGCAAACGAGCAAGGTTAACCGATGTGTTGGTTGCCGACATTATGAAGAGTTGGTAAGGAAAGCTATTCAAAGTGTCCTCTTTTTTATCACCTCCACGAAACATTTCTCCCCAGCTTTGGCTATTGCCTCATGACTGGAATTTATTGCAATTAGGTACAACTTTCGGGATCTAAAGTCTGTCTTCGAAATTTCAACACGCCATACGATGAGTGTATACCGAGAAAGAAGAGAAGGAGAGTATATCGATAAGAAAGAGATGCAGTAATATAGCCAAGCATACCCCAGTTGGAGAAAGAAGCATACATCATATTGGACATCGTCGCAGAATCAGAATTCAACTGCGTATCTGCATGTCAGTTATCTGCCTACTGAGATTAAAGCAGGAATAATGCAGGCTCTTATTCAAGGTTATTAAGTCTCGGACTCAATAGTCTCTAATTTTTTAGACGTGGCGCTTCTTGGTATTATCACAATACTGGATCAAAACTTCAAAGTAGGACGACAAAAAATAACATCTTTACCCCTCATTTTATCATAAAAAAAACGAAAATGATAAAAGGTAGGAAAACATTAATAGATATAGTATAATAATAATTTACACTCTTAGCTTTATGAACTTTCTTTGTACATCGTATAAAAACTGATGAAAAAAGAACTAGTAATATTGCTAAAGAAAATAGTATTGTAATAGCGAAATGAAAATGTATTAAATTCGAAATCTGCTCGGTAATTCTGATACTAAAAAGATTAGAGGAGAACGACATTCACTCTTATTGGAGAATATGAGAGGAAGACAAGGCAATTTACATATTTTCCCTTACTGATTTAATCACAGTAGACTATTATCCCAGATTAAAATAGGGAATTTAATCTTCTACCAGTTTTGGTAAATCGGTTCTTTATTGGATTAAAAATTGATCTTTTATCATAAATTTCACAAAGAGAATCCAACAGCTTTGACTTGATATATAGCCGGGTTGGGAATAGAATATCCAGTGAATGTGCGAAGGTTAATGGTATTTAAAGCCATGAGTTGAAAGAAAATTTAAAGTAATTTTTCACAGTAAACTACAATGTTCGTGTTACGATAAAAACTTCGGTTGTTGGAGACGAAAAATAATAGCCTCAGTCTTTAACAATGTCTATCTAACCATCCTGCTTAATTTTTGTTTTCTTATAGATCCTTAAAATGTCATATCCATGTAATGATACTATTAAATTTTACTCCTTATTACATCTAAAAATGTCGTCTTCTAACCATGGAATACTGCATTTCAGATCAATACAATCGTTTTTCTATGTTAGTGTAGCTTATAAAGGTACAAGAAGTTATCAAGAGTATTCTATCCAAAGATCCAATGGGTCGTTCCATAAAATTTTCACTATTTGGTTATCATATTTTAAAAAATAAGATTTTTCCCATCCCAGCAGCGCGCACGACCAATCCAGCCTCGGCCAAGAGGAGTAAATATTTTCTAGGTATGTAAAATGTGTTATCAAATAGTCACAAAATCTAGTATCGAATTACATCAATGGAATTACATCACGAATTACATCAATGGAGAATTGCCAAAATCGAAAAATCTGCATTGCGAATATTTTTTCGGCTAGTGCGCAATGGTCCAGATTTTGAAGACCACCAGTCCGAATTCTTTCGACCGCCATCTACAGAAGAAATCAGTCCAGCTGCCGCGCCGCGAAGAAGACCATCAGAGGTAGGTAAATATCTCAAGTCCGTCAATTGCGCAATTGAAGATTTTTCTTAGTCGAAAAATCCAGACAGCAGATATTTGACAGATCCTTGTTCCATCCAGTGCGCAAGCGTTAGGATTTTGAGGACCACCAGCCCAAGATGGTAAGGGAGAGGATACAGTCGACCGCAGAGAAGACAAGCTTCTCTCCAGATACCGCCAGGAAGATTGAAATACTAAATATTTGCCAGACCTGCTGTAGTTAATAGTGTTAGTGTTCCTCATGGATGTGTGTAAAGTCTAATTTTCCCTAAGACCGTCTGGCGTACCGTATCTTCACTTTAGCTACCCGAGTAGTGGTGTTTCTTCACTGTAAACAGGACTGGCACCCGAGAGAAATAAAATAGAAACCGATGCTCAGGCATCAAAGTGACACTCAGAACCAGAAAACCAGGGTATACGTTGCAGTGTAAAACTATTACATTTATCATGACGTCTTTGTTACCATGTAAGTTTCCATGTAACAAGTTAGTGCGATGCTGAATCTGAAAACGAGATTCATAATTTCGTAATGTTAAGAAGTTTATGGTCATTTTAAGTTAACTATTGCAAATTTTTAGCTAACTTGTTTCTTCTTAATAGAATATTCAATATTTTATAGCATAACTTACTTCCTAGGTAAATTTTAAGTTACATACGTGTACCTAAAATACGTGGCGTTTGAAATTTTCAAGTGTTTTCAAAACATTTAGCAGTTGCAATACACTTTTTATTGTAACTCACTGACCTATAAGCAGTATTTACAAAGTGGCACTGCAGATGTGTATAATAGATGTGTGAAAGAGTTTCCTTCAAATAATTGACAGAATGTTCAAAATTCAGGGATCATTTTTCCAGATCAAATTGTATGAAAATTCATATGTTTTAAATTTAAATCCCTGTTATACAAGGTGCCCATTATCTATCCCCTTACATGGCTAACTTTGTTGATAGTGGAGATAGAGAATTGTTTAAATTAGCAAAATTGGGCAGAATTACAAGATGAATTCAGGCCCTCCTTCATATTTAATTTTAATTTTCTACTTTCGAGATATTTTGGAAAAACTGAAAATCGCCAAAATTTTTAAACTCGAATATCTCGAAAACTATAAAAGATACAAATAATATAAAAAAAAGAGTGTAATAGTGTTTTTTACGTGGAATTCAGCGGTGATATTGAAAATTTCACGGGCATCCTAGTTTTTGAGAAAAAAAATAAAGTTATGTTTTTTTAAATGGCAACCATAGTTGGCTACGGTATCAATAAAAAGCTTATTTTTTCCTGATTTCAAAAATATAATATTTAATATACCTTTCTCTTTTCTTTTGTTTACTGTAATTAACAAATAATTTATTAACATAGTAAGCTATGAAAAACAAACGTAGGTCAGTAAACAACAATAAAATATAAATGTCAGATCACACTAAAGTCACATTATAAACGTCAAAATTACACGTTTATCTTAAAATAGTTATTGTGAAATGTACAGAAACCAAGAAAAATACGATTTATTAAATATTATATTTTAGAAATCAGAAAAAAATAAGCTTTTTATTGATACCATAGCCAACTGTGATTGCCATTTAAAAAAATAAAACTTTATTTTTTTTCTGAGAAACTAAGATGCCCGTGAAATTTTCAATATCACCCCTTAATGCCACGTAAAAAACACTATCACAAAGTGTTTTTATTTTATTTGTATCTTTTATAGTTTTCCAGATATTAGAGTTTCAAAATTTTGGCGATTTTCAGTTTTTTCAAAATATCTCGAAAAGTTGAAAATTAAAATTAAATTTGAAGGATGCACTGTATTCCTCTTGTAATTCTGCCCAATTTTGCTAATTTAACCAATTCTCTATCTCCACTATTAACAAAGTTAGCCATGCAAGGAGATAGATAATGGACACCCTGTATATCAATATAGATTTCAACACTAAGTAATATTTAATACATAGTTTGTGAAGGAATTTCTATTCCTAAACATTCTCTGTGCATCATGTATCCCGTACATGGTGGCTTATTGAATGGAACTCAATTTAAATTACAAACATCATTCGGAATTTATATATATACTGGCTGTGAAAGTATCAATCCCTTAAATATCAGACCCCTGAAAGAGTATTAGTGTCTCCAAAGCGGACAGAGGGACAGTATAATTAAATAGCCCGCTTTATTTTTATAGTCCTTTTTATTTCTTGAAGATAGAATTGTTAGGGATGAGACCCAGATGGTGCAGAAATAGGCTTTTCGCAATAATGCTCGTTTGGCAATAAATTTGCTGGTAACTTCAATAATAGGAGACTAACAATAAAAACATTGAAATATGTACTACCATCTTCAATTATTGTCACTTATAATTGCACAAAAGGTTTGTATTTTACCGGATAAATTTGGATTGTTTAATAAGAAACTGTTGCCTAGCAATTAGCAACTCGAAAAACTGTCAATCTAAAAACGCTCCACCTTCGGTGTCGCGTTTTTAATAGTTGACAGTTTTTCTCGTCAAATTGCTAAAGGAAACAGTTTAGAATTTAAACAATACAAATTCATCCGGTATCAATACAAACATCGAGTGTAATTCGGCAGGACAATTTAATGAATAAGAAATTTAGAGACATATGAATGCAAACTTTATTTATGAAACACTAAAAATAAACATACCTATTTTTATTTGAGCATCACCAAATCGATTTATTGTTAGTGTTTAATAATTCAATAACTTGTTGACAGAAATGTCAAACTATTTATTTTGACAGCAGACATGGCGATAATTGATTAAAAAATGAATAAGTGAAAATACCACTAGTGCAATTGTCGCTGTAAAAGTTGCAGGTAACTTTTGTCGCTGTCAAAGTGACAATTGCACTATGGCATATGCGATTTTTTATATATAAATTAAATTGTCAGACAAGTTATATTTGGACAAGGATTGTTAACTGTTTACAGGATTGCTCGATCGCTCAATTTTATCATCCGCCTTTGTGACGTCATCGAAGATATATGTAATCGAATTGTCAAAATATACCATTTTGTGTTTGTTATATTTCACATTTGCAAGAGAATTTTCGTATTTGAATGATTATTAATATTATTATTTATTAAAGTTTGTAATAACAGTATAAAGTGTACCTATTTTTACAAGTTCGAGATCTTTGGATCTTTGATGACGTCACAATTAAGGATTACATTGTAGTATAGGGATCGAGCAATCCTGTAAACAGTTAACAATCCTTGATATTTGGAATGCTTCAAGGACAGGAAATAAGAATAGAAGGGTATAAATTTGTTTAATTATTACTTGTTTATTTATTTGCGTCGTTATTGAGTAAATGAAGAGAAACAAAAAAATTGAAAAATAAAAGTTTTCTAAAAAAAATTCATCGTAATCTATAAAATGTAACAAAATTGAACCAATAACTTTACGACTACAATAAATTTAGAGTATACCTAACTATAATAAGAATACAGTGTGTTTCAAATTGGATGCAACAACATTGGTATCTTGAAAAGCGTTAATAGTTTAAATTAGGGAAAAGTTGTGTAATATGTATGCCTCACAAAAATCAAGGATAACACTACTAGTTTTTAAGATATTTGATATGAAAAAATATCCTTTTTTTCAATATTCTGAAATAGCTGAAATAGAAATATTCTGAATATTTTTTTTTCAAAAAAGAATTTCCGAAATTTCGATTTTTTTTCAAATATCTCAGAAACTAATCATGTAAGCTTTGGTTTTTGAGGCTTATTGTAGGTCACTAAATCACGCAACTTTTCCCCAATTATAATAATAATAATAATAATAATAATAATAATAATAATAATACTAATAATAATAAGAATAATAATAATAATAATAATAATAATAATAATAATAATAATACTAATAATAATAATACTAATAATAATAATAATAATAATAATAACAATTATAATAATATCTCTACCCCTCATTCTAATCGCAAGGATTAGCCCCAAAGTCTGAGACTTATATGGGAGAGGGGGCGGGATACTATTATTTCACGAGCCCCATTTACGCCTCAGAAATGACTTAGATTGGTAAGTCCTAACCACCATTCAGTATTGGAATGAGGAAACCTGGAAAGCCTCATTAGCTAGGGGACAGTCAAACATCAGCTGATTTTAAAAGCTCATATTAGCACCCAGTTGACATTTTTCCTTTCCTTGGCCATCGCCAGGGTGGTTGCCAACCCACCCTATGAACAAGTCCTAATCTACGAGTAGACAATTCAATTAAAAATTGTCTGGTGGAATGGGGATTCGAACCCACGATTTCTGGGTTGAGCCATTGGGACACTAAATTCTGAGCAGCCGACTCCCTGCTAATTAAACCTAGTCTCTACTTTAAGGTAATCCGATTTGAAAACGAACTTTATAGTTAATACCTTATCTTTAATGATGAGCTTACTACATTAATTAGAATATCCACTAATTACTAATTAGGCATGTTTACAAAACTACAAATAAGTATAGTGTAGTAAAAAATGGCAATTTACTCGTAATCTTCTTATAGTTGTTAAATTAAAATATCCACGGCTAGGTTGTTGGAAATACATTTGTTGTAGGGGAGAATTTTTTTTTTACCTGTGTTCTCCGAGTAAACAGATAAAATAAATTGTTTTGTCTAGATGCGACTCTGGTGATGAAAAAATTAAGCATATGTCTGGTCATTTAGTCATGAGCTTGTATTCTTTATACAGGGTTATTCAAAACTCATCTCTAAAACTTTGAGGATGTGTGCATCCTTAAATAAGAAATCGATATCAACAAAAAAAAATTATAATAAAAGGCTTAGGATTTCCCGTAAACAATGTTATATTATAAAGGACTACGTACCTGGGCAACTGTACTTCAACACATCTGATATATCACATTCCTTCAAAAAACAGTAAACAACAGTTTTTGTACCTGGCGAACGCCTGGCGAATACAGTTGGAGTGTGGATAATATCTCTTATTGTCTATGCAGTCATCAGTCTTTCTGTGTCGCTGTCTCTGTGCGGGTGTTTTATTTATCGAGTGTTAAACTGTAAAATTTTCAAAATGGCTCATGTGTACAGTAATGCTGAGTTAATGGACATGATTATTATTTATGGCGAAGTTGGACCAAATTCATTGGCAGCTTCGCGCTTGTATGCGGAACGATTTCCCAATCGACACACCGACACATCGACAGTTAGGTTCCGTGAGTGGTTGTTGCAGCAAAATGCTGAAAATCCCCAATTTACTTAATAATTTGCGTTTACAAGATCAGCAACCAGGAGGAACATTCGGTTTAGTGCGGCAAAATTGGATAAGGGCGTGCCCAAAATTGTGTACAAGTCCAGGAATATTATTTCGAACAGCTTTTGTAACAAGGTATGTGCAAATTTTTTATAAATTTCATGTTTCTAATACCTAGTAATCAAGTAGCGCAATTCTTCAAAATTAGTGTAACAAAATTTTATTCATTTTCAAGACACGTCACTTTGGTCACATCTATCTATCTTTAAGTTTATTTTAAAGTAAAAACGCTGTAAATCTTTTTTGTGCCGGTGCGCCGTTTTTTTTCGTTCTAGCCAGTTTGCATTGTCAGTCCCAAGGTCACTCCATTACAGTGGACCAGTATCCAGCGGCGTGCAATGAAACATTTTTAAATAGTTTTCAGACCCCGCCAAAAAAAATTTTTTTTGCACTACCTCATTTCTACATGTATGTTGAACATCCCCAAATTTTATTATGGATAGGTTCTGAATAACCCCTGTATAAGAAAATATAATTTATTTATTTCGTCTTGCTTATTTTTTTTATTTCTTGTATTGTAATATGACAGAAGAAAAGTACGTTTCCAGTGATCTGGAAATATCCATCAATTCAAATACGCATTAAAATTTTAATGAAGGCGCTTAGTTAAGCTTAGTATATTTTTAATCGGTATATTGACATTCCATCAGAAACGTTGGATTTTTCTTGGGAATTTCCAGTATTGTGTCAATAACTGTTCTGTTATATCGGTAGAATAATAATTAATTATCAGTGACAGCAGAATTATTTATTACATAAATTCTAAAATTTCATCAATTTTAATCAGTTCAGTTTTCATCAATTAGCAAACAGTTTTATGAATTATGAAATACTGAATTTCTTCATTTAATTAGGAATTTTTCATTCGTGATAATATAAAAACATTTGAAAATAAACCTCTGCACCAATAAAATGTCAGGTGTTGAAAAGACTGTCCATTCAATCTCCTATATTGATACTCCAATGATATAAATTGATTATAATCAATCGCTATTTCTGTTCTCTTGTACTTTGTGTGAATGAAATTATTCGTATGATTTTTTAAGTTTCTTATCGCCCATGAGGGAAACGTGGAAGAATTCATATTGAGGAAAATACAAGGAATTTCCACTAAAGAGTGTTTCTCATAAAAGTTGTTAACCATAACATTGACATTACTTACATGTAGTTAATACTAGCACAAAAATCGTTTGTCCCATTATAGTTATCTTGAAAAATATTATCTTATTTGATCTATTTTGATGTTTAATAAAACGATTATTTAAATTAAAAGAACTCTTTTAGAACGATACCATCAATTATTACTTTGCTAACTGTAATCGTAAGCAATTTACTAAAATCTAAATAGGCTTCTTTTCTACTTGAGATGGAGATGATTGTATCAAAGGTATAATTGGTGAAAGAATGGAATATTCATCGTCCAAAAGTTATCTGGCAACATTCAGGAAAAAACTATCATTGTACCATACAACGTATGGTATAATATAGTGTCTTACATTGCTTATAATATAATTAGTTATCTAACTATCTAAGGATTCATTCTTTGATAATAAAGGCAGATAAACAAATCTAAAAACTATGCTCTCATCATCTACGTTTATGCATACATATCTCAGTAGTAGCTGTTATATATTAGTAGCTGAGAGACGGAGAGGGCAACATAACGGTGGATCGAAGAGAGATACTCAAGGTAACAGAAGTGTTCTACACAGGCTTGTACGAGTCCAAAATGGACAATGAGCATGCTAGAAGAACAAACAATGACCAGAAAAACAGGATATGTAATGTTGGCTCCGAGGATCTACCTGAGATTGAGGAAGACGAAATTCGGAAAGCTTTAAACCAAGTAAAAAACGGAAAGGCAGCAGGTGACGATAACATCATACCGGAAATGTTGAAGGAAGGTGGAAGCCTACTGATAAGGGAGCTTCAATCACTATTTAACACATGCCTAATCGAGGGTAAAATACCACAGGATTGGAACACCGCGATAGTCATACTGATATATAAGAAAGGTGATCCAAGCAACCTAGAAAACTATAGACCAATCAGCCTGTTGCCACAGATATACAAGCTATTTATGAGAATAATAACAAACCGCCTTGAATACAAACTTGACACATACCAACCCTGCGAACAGGCGGGCTTCAGAAAAGGCATGAGTACAATAGAACATCTCCACACCGTAAGGATACTGAACAAAAAAGCAATGGAATATAACATCCCATTATGGGTCGCCTTCATAGACTTTAGAAAGGCCTTCGACACAGTTGAATTTTGGGCAATTATCAGGTCAATGAAAAACGCAAGAATACACCAACGATACATCAACATCATACAGACACTAAATAACCACTCAAAAATGAATGTAAGGCTACATGAAGACACCGACGAAATCCCGATTGAAAGAGGCGTTAGACAGGGAGACATTGTGTCACACAAATTGTTTACACTAGTGCTAGAGGATGTTTTCAAAAACCTACACTGGGAAGACAGAGGAATAAATATCTCGGGAGAAAAGCTCAGTAACCTAAGATTTGCAGATGACATTGCCATCTGTGCTCCAAACAGCGAAGAATTAGAACACATGCTTATAGAACTACAACAAGAAGCAAGAAAAGTAGGCCTAGAAATGAACATTTCTAAAACCAAATTCATGACAAACCAACGGACAAACATAGAGAGTATAAATGTGCTAGGACAACAAGTAGAGAAAGTGAACTCTTACGTCTACCTAGGTCAAAAAATAACAATGGGAAAAACAAATCAAGAACTCGAAATTAACCATAGACTGCATCTAGGATGGGCGGCCTACGGGAAAATGCGACATGTCTTCAACTCCAACCTACCCCTCAAACTAAAAACCAAGGTCTACATGGAATGCATTCTCCCAGTAACAACCTACGGATGTGAAACATGGGTTCTAACAAAAAAGATCCTAAATAAATTAAAGGTACACCAAAGATCAATAGAACGTAAAATGCTAGGTATAACGCTGAAAGATCATAAAACTAATGAGTGGATAAGAAATAGAACCAAGGTCGAAGATATAGCGAGGCGAATAGGTAGTCTTAAATGGAACTGGGCCGGACATATTGCCCGAAATACAAACAATTGGAGCGGAAAAACAACAAGATGGAGACCTTGGGGGGAGAAACGTAGCACCGGCAGACCACAACAAAGATGGTACGACGACATCAAAAGAACAGCCGGACTTAACTGGTATCAGGTGGCACAGAACAGGGAAAATTGGAGAAATATGAGGGAGGCCTATATCCAAGGATAGAGAACGGCTAGGGAAGAAGAAGAAGAAGGGAAGAAGCTGTTATATAGAGTTGTTAGGTAATATATGTTATAGTTTTAAACAAGGTCTCCCATATCACACCGGTTACGTCACACATGTGTTACCACACATGTTATTACACTTCATTGAATTTTATATTGCCAAAGCACACTATGAGAAATATTGCTAACGGAATAAATTGATTATCAAACACTTCTGATAACCAAAAACAAAGCTCTCAGACGAAAATATCTAAAGTGTGTGTATTAACGTGAAACGAATTTTTACATATATTTTAATTAAAAAAGCTCTTCACTTATCAGAAGTCTTTAGCAATCAATTCTACTGATTCCGTTAGCAATATTTCTCATAGTGTACCAAGGGAATATAAAATGCAATTAAATGGAATAACAATGTTATTCTCATTAGTCGGATGACATGGGAAATCCGGTATTACTCTGAACAGCATTTAGAACAATTCTGTTTCCCCGCCTTTCCAATTATGTAGGCACGTTGATAGATGAAAATGTCGTAAGAGAATAAACCTAATTCCATCTCTAAAAATTAATATGCAAGTTGGGTTTCTGCAAAGATAATAATCCTGAGGCGAGGGCGCTGCATATGTATGCCTTTTAAGAATTATTAAGCCTAGTTAGCATTCCACCTACACATTGAAAACTACTTCGTTTCGCCTTGAATTGTTTGCTCCTTGAGGACATCTCTCACGTACTTGATAAAAACTTTACATCCCCCTTTAATTCTTTTGTTTTCAACTTCTTTCTTTACCTTCCTACATACTTGATACTTGATCTGATGAGATTTAAGTCTGATCCAATATATATTTTTTACATATTTCACTATAGTATCCTTTTGCTTCACTTTATTAGCACATTCAATAGAAGGAACTCCAATATCGTTCCGACGTTCTTCTGACCTTCTGTTGTTTGTTAGAGCTTCTCAGAAATAAATGTACCTACCTCTCCTTTTATGGTAGCACAGGCCCACCTGCATATAAATGTCATTTATAGTAGTTAGTAAATAAAAAAATATTTATACATGGTGCAGTACCTATGTACCTAGTTAACTCTTCTGTTGCATGGGTGTAATATAATAATTTTGGACATATTACGTTTTCTTTCATAATTTTACCAATGATAAAGATAACAAAGTTCATATCTTACATGTCAACAAAGTTCCTAGAATAAAAATTCGTGCTTTTTTGATAATTGTTTGAATATTTTTTCATATCATTATATTGTAAAAAAAGCCCATGTGTTGAACGTCAAGCCCATGTAGTGCTTAAGTATTTAAATAGAGTTCGTAGAATTATTTCTGGTTTTTAGTAACAATATCATTCTGGTCATAAGTACTCTTGAAAATGTACTGGTTTAACAAATTTATGGTTAAGAATATCGACGACACAAAACCACACTCGTAAAACTGCTGGCGCCAGAACAATGTTTAGCAGACAAAAGCGCCAAATGTGCATGGAAATAATGAGTCAAGTATTGAATGTAATAAATTATGTATAATATTAAAGAAATGAAATACATTAAAAATTTATACAAGAACATTTTAAGAATAATCTTTCTCCTGAAAATACGAAATTTCGCCTAAGATAAAATATCATCTGCTTAAGAAAACTTTTCTATCAAAAAAATGCCAATTCGAGAGCAAGCCACACTCTGGAATATCAAAAGGCGCTGTAGTTCTTTGTAATAAAATTTCTTATTTACAGCTTTATAATTGATGACTATAATTAATTATTTTGTTTATTATTCGCAAACAGTAACACCCAGTTCGGATAGACCAACCCTCATGCTAGAGAATATCGATATAAATTATCAAAATGTTTATACATTTTTCGATTTGCATCATACAAAAATGTAAAGATCGGCATTTTAGTCCTGGTATTAACTAATTTATTTAGAACATATGTAAAGTATCTCACCGGTAAACCCTTCGACAAAATTTTAGCTATTATTATTATTATTTACATATCATTATTGATTAAACTGAGGCTGGTTTTGGTTGACAACCCTCCTGGTGTGCGCCCTAGTATCGAAAAAACGTCAGTTTGATATTAATATGAGAGATTAACATCGGTTGATATTTAATTGTCCACCTAACTAATGAGGTTTTCCCGGTTTTCCTCATTCCAGCACTGAATAGTATTTAGGGCTTACCAACATACAGGTCATTCCTGAGGTGCCTTTGCGACCCACCGGATAATAATACGTCTCCCCTCTCACGCACAAATTTTAGAGTTTAATCCTTACGACGCCCCTCTCAAACACATTTCAGAGTTTCTGATTAATCCTTTTGATTAGAATGAGGGGTAGAGATATAATAATTATATTATGATTGTTATTTTCATATTCAAGAAGTAATTGAGTTAGCAAATCAATAAATAACATGGCAAATACACATCGATCAGACTACTGTTGTTTACGTCAGAATACATCCTGTATTATGGTTTCCTGTTCAGCCTGTTAATGGTCTGAAATTCTTGGTAAGATCTTATAACTTCCTTTATTAGAATTCGAATTTGAGGGGCTGAAATCACTTCTATACGTTTTCCATCATCTTTTATAAATTTAGTTAGGTACTAATCTCCTTGATGCCGTTTCAGAAGCATTGGATGACTAACTTCACGAATTTATTGTAAACTTCTCAGTCATTATTTTTATTTTATCTGTGTTTTATAAGGACTGGGATCAATTTAGAGCCACTCGGAAATACTATACAGTAAAACTTGAGCGAGTCACCTTTATATCAGAGATTATAGGTGAATACATCGAGAAAAAGATTTCTTTCAGACATAAAGGAGATTAAATTAAAGAAATGTATGATTTTCACCAAGTAAAGAAACCTATTTTTAAAATAGAGATTTATATGTCTTGAAACTTCTAAAACAGTATGTTTTTCAAAAATAATTACATTTTGATGCAGACAATTAAACTTATTTAAAGGATAACTACTGAATTTCTTTATTATTAAATATTCGGGTTCCTGAGAACATCCTTTATGTATAAACAAAGTATATAGATAGAGGTCACCATCTCTACGTAAGTGCTGAGTCTGCAAGCTACTGTGGTGGAAAATGCAGAATCCAGTATACTTCCAATTAAAAATGGTGTTCCACAGGGATCTGTTTTGGGGTCAGTCCTTTTCCTCAGCTACATTAATGACTTACCTTGTTCAATAAGCAATAGTTCATGTATAATGTATGTGGATGATACTACTTTATTAACTAGAGGCAGTAGTAACATCGGAGTTAGTGACATATCCTGTTGATAAATGGTTCTCTACTAACAAATTAAAATTAAACCTGTTTAAACCAAAAAATTTGCTCATGACCTGTGACAAATGAGCCACTCGATCCAATCGGTTAAACTCTTGGCGTTGTTCTAGACACTAGCTTAAATTGGTGTAGTTATGTTAAATTTGTCTGTTCTAAAATATCGTCTCAAATATTTGCTTTGCGATAAATGAAATTGTGTTTACTTAGAAATGTTCTCCGTACAGTATATTTTTTGTTAACATTGTTTTTCCATTTTTTTTGAATAATCTTAAATAATTAATTTTTATTTATTGTAAAGACCCTCAAACTTTTGTGTTTTAGATTTTTCGCTAGCTATGTTAGTGTCAGAAATAATCTACCATTTCTATACATATCAGCGACCCTGTATTATGTTGCAAAATTCACAATAGCTAGAGCTGCTTCATGGAGATATCAATAATGTCAAGGTCAAATCTTAATCATAAGTAGGTCCTTAAATAGAACTTACATGATAACACTATCTTGTTTTTGTAATCACTGATCTCAATAATGGAATAATATGAAGAGCTTTATATTGCTCTTAAGCTTTATTTTAATCAGATAATCAATTGTATGATAATTTTTGTTGTTGAAAATATAATTCTGATTATTTATCATGTAATTGAATAGCTTCATAAATAAAAAATTAATAAAGAGGTCATTAAAAACATAATTTAATGACATAAATAATATGCAATAAGAAAATCCACATCTTTTGGTAATATTCTCAGAAGTAATATTTCAAATGTTATACGAGGTGTTTCCAGAAGTTTGTCAGTCAAATCTGGAAATATTATATGCTATAATGGAATCAATATATGTGGTTTAATTGAAAACTAATTCTAGATTACATGAAAATATTTAAAAATTTTATGCTTTTTCAATTCCACACTAAACATACATATACTAATTTCCTTGAATTAACGCGATAGTCCCTATACAAATACAGTTTTTAATTATGGGTTTTAGTTGCAGCTCACTTTCATTAGAAATTACTATTTTTAATCTCGGTGGCTTCTGAAAAAGTCGTACACTTCAAACTGATTTGGCAATAAAATACTAATGAAATGGTTTCTATGCAACACACGGTAATGTCTCTCACAATAATACATCTAATGTGTTCCACCACTCATATTTGACTTTTGTTATACAAATTAGTTTCAAAAGTACGTCTACTGTCAACTTGTTTTTGCCCAGCCTGTATAGATAATAATCAATAGGATGATTCGCAGGATGATAAAATTCAGTCGCAAAGTTACTATAAACTTCAACGCTGGAACGGCTCTTTGTAGAGAACATCGCAACTGTTAACATAATCATATTCGGTGTATTAAAAATTAGTAGATATTGATTATTCAAAAGAAAAAACGTTTTCAAGTTCTAGTACTGATTCTCTCATCTACAAAATACATTGTCACTTCCAAAATTACAATCAAGTTTAAATTTTGCCCCGATAAAAAAATTATGACACTAGCAATATATTTCGGAATTTTAGTTTATTGCTAAATTGATCTAATGTTAATGCAAGTACAAATAAATAATTTAAACTATCAAGAATCTACTCTGTTATTAGAAATTATAATGCCCAATACCCATCGCGCACAAAAATAGATATGTGTATCAAATGTTGACGTTCCTTGTCAACTTGAAAGATAGCTGGTAAATTCTGCATTCCCTATTATATGTATATTCCTTTATTTGTTTCTGTTGTATCATCGCATATATCATCTCATGATAGAATTTTATTGTATCATGTTATCATCTCATAAAGAAGGGATGGTCTTCTACACACTATTTCTACAGGCCACTACACTTACAGAACTTTTATTATATAATTTGGTTATATAATAAATTCACTTGACATCCGTTAGTAAAATATTTCAATAATAAAGTTTTATGTTTAAACATAAGAAATTAACTACAGGCTTTATGCACTTGAGATATTACTATTGAGAAAAATATATATGTATTTTAGGGTAAAAGGTTTATAATATAATTGCTACACCTATTATAAAAATATAGGAATTCTATGTACCTACAGCTTTTTATACGTTGTTGTAATTGATGTGTTTAATTTGAAATTTTTAGAGAATATCTTGTGCATTTCAGATACGCTGGAAGGAAGAAACTCTCCCGAATGTACTTTTT
Source organism: Pogonocherus hispidulus (assembly GCA_963924545.1). Classification (NCBI taxonomy): domain Eukaryota; kingdom Metazoa; phylum Arthropoda; class Insecta; order Coleoptera; family Cerambycidae; genus Pogonocherus; species Pogonocherus hispidulus. Next base: position 85,356,494 of record OZ004693.1, read on the forward strand.
CATCCTTCACCTCAGCATCGCAGATCTAATAACTGCCGTTCTGACAGACCTTCCCCAGTTGGCCTGGGACATCACTTTCAGATTCCAAGGGGGCTTCTATATGTGCAAACTAGTGAAATATGGACAAACATTGGGACCATACTTGAGCTCGTATATATTGATGGCTACAGCGGTTGACAGACACCAAGCTATTTGTTATCCTTTGACTTACTGCTCTTGGACGTCGAGAAGGTCGAAAGTTATGGTTTATATTGCGTGGGTGGCAGCTTTATTATTCTGTATTCCCCAGGTGAGTTTGCCTAAGCATGCTATTAACTATTATGATAGGTTATATATTCAGGCACTTAAACATCGTATGTATGTGCTGGGTGTTTCAGAAGTACAAGTAGGTACATACAGGGTAGACAGAAGAAAAGTTTTTACCTTGTATAACTTGGTATACACGTATTTTCAAACAAATTCCAGACAAAGGTTGATTTTTACTTAAAAATAGACTTCACACACAAAATACACTTACCTTAAAAGAGCAAGGTGTAAAACCTTAGCGGAGCCCGAATGTAATACAAATTTGTAATATACAAAAATTTTCATTATACAATGTTACATAAAAAGGCGTACCTACCTACTAACATAGTAATGGATGTGTCAACTAAATAAATTATTAAAACAGTTTAACGATACATTGTTTCTAAATAACTACATTGAAGCAATTACTAATAATATGGTTAATAGTGTCTACATATATATCATAAATGTTAGATATTTTATTAACATTAATGGTCATTATGTTTTGGCGATTTAAGTAGCATATTAGTACGGGTAAAATAAGGATAAAAAAAAACATAAATGATCCACTAGATTTTATCCTCGGCATGTAAAAGTGAATTTACCAAAGCTAGTGAATCATTTTTATTATGAATTAAGTTGTAGACAAAAGTTATAGATATTATCGTACGCCTAGTTTGTAGAGACGAAATACGGCTTACATGGCTAACTTTGTTAATAGTGGAGATAGAGAATTGGTTAAATTAGCAAAATTGGGCAGAATTACAAGAGGAATTCAGTGCCTCATTGAGATTTAATTTTAATTTTTAACTTTTTGAGATATTTTGAAAAAAACTGAAAATCGACAAAATTTTTAAACTTGAATATCTCGAAAACTATAAAAGATAAAAATAAAATAAAAATACTGTGTGATAGTGTTTTTTACATTGCATTAAGCGATATATTGAAAATTTCATGGGCATCGTAGTTTTTCAGTTATGTTTAAATAAAGTTATGTTTTTTTAAATGGCAACCATAGTTGGCTATGGTATCAATAAAAAGCTTATTTTTTTCTGATTTCTAACATATAATATTTAATAAATCGTTTTTTTCTTCATTTGTGTTCATTTCACAATAACTATTTTAACATGACCGTTTAATTTTGACGTGTATAATGTGACTTTAGTGTGATCTGACTTTGTATTTTATTGTTGTTTACTGATCTACGTTTGTTTTTCATAGCTTACTATGTTAATAAATTATTTGTTCATTACAGTAAACAAAAGAAATATTATATTTTTGAAATCAGAAAAAAATAAGCTTTTTATTGATACCATAGCCAACTATGGTTGCCATTTAAAAAAACGTAACTTTATTTTTTTTTCTCAAAAACTATCCGTGAAATTTTCAATATCACTGCTGAATTCCACGTAAAGAACACTATCACACGGTATTTTTATATTATTTGTATCTTTTATAGTTTTTGAGATATTCGAGTTTAAAAATTTTGGCGATTTTCAGTTTTTTCAAAATATCTCGAAAAGTTGAAAATTAAAATTAAATCTGAAGAAAGCACTGAATTCTTCTTGTAATTCTACCCAAATTTGCTAATTTAACCAATTCTCTATATACACTATTAACAAAGTTAGTCATGTAAGAAGATAAATAATGGGCACCTTGTATACCCCATCCTCTTTATAATTCAAATTTTACTAATTTGCTTTGCACTGTTTCAATATTATTTATGTGATTTAAGTAAATAAGTTAATATATCCATCCATCCATAATCTAATTTAGATATTACAAATGCGAAGTATAATATTTTCAAGCTTGAGATGTTATTGAAATGTTTATAGTTTCTAATAATAAAACCTAACATTCTGAGAGAACTAGAGACCACATGCTCCACATGTGAAACAAAACTTAATTTACAATCAAATAAAATGCCCAAATTTTTCATTTAATAGCATCAACTAAGGGGGCATGTAGCTATATAATACTGAAAATCCGCAATGTTTGTTTTTCCCAGAGTAAGACATAACCATACACTTCGATAAATTCAGGCATAAGTGATTACTAGAACACCACAAACTGTACAGTCGTAATATCTTCTGAATATTTAAGCAATATGTGATATTATGTAGCAAGGTCCATTGGAAACTGGATCAAGGAAAGATCAGAGGAAGAATAGTCAAACGGGACTGGGCTGCGACAAGCCAGGCTCTTATTGAAGGGCCTTGGTCGAACGCAACTCGATCAATACTTGCGCTAAGTCGTAACAGCATAAGGATTGTCAGAGGACTGTTGACAGGTCACGAACATCTTAACAAGCACCTAAACACTATCGGCCTTAGTGACACTAGAAGGTGCAAGTTTTGCGGACACGATGACGAGGACTCCATTCACATCCTCTGTCGCTGTGCCTGCCTCATGGTCAAGAGACACAAACATCAGGGCGCAGCATTTCTCCTGCCTCAGGATATTAGAGAGCTTCCCCTACAACGGGTGTTGGCCTATGCGCATAGCACGGGTATCTTCCAATAGCTCCCGACTAGCGGTAGGCACAATGGGTTGAAAGACCTGAGTGCTGCGGGTAACCGCGCCGCCTACCAACAACAACAACAATAGAGGCATATATCACCGAATATTTTCAGGTCATCATCAAACATCAGTTTGTCATTATGAATAGAGTGATTTAAATCACTGAAAAAAATACGAAATAATAAGGCACCCAAGTTAGTACCTTATAGCACCCCATACGTAGTTTGATATCAGTTATATTCAACACCCTCATGTTGAATATACTGTTTACGATTGAACAGATATGAGCTAAAAGTTTAAGAAGTGAATCAGTTCGATATTTTGGAAGAGGAAGTAATCCAGCAAATTACTTCTTAAAATTTATTTTCTTTTCATAAAAAGGTTCGGAAGTATGCAATATGTTATGTGTGAAAAAAGACATATGATATTTAAACAGATTTTCCACCTTTAACCAACCGAGATCATTTCGTTATTGTGATATACTAATCTATATATGAAACGACAACATGTGTTCTGTATTCTTTGCAGACGATTTTTTGCTCGGTTATGTAAACAAGGAAAACAAACTGTATTTCCATAATTTAACAAAGGAAGCACAAAGGCTTCAATTGTTTTTTTTTTCGAACTTTGAAATTCATGTAATGAATGTTCATATATAAAGTTTTTATGATGACATAAATAACACTTTATTAATTTTGCAACATGTTCCCTGAAACGCAAAAAACCATTCATCATAAAACCCAAGTTTTTTACTATCCCTATATTTTATAGATCTATAACACTATGCTATTTATGTATCCCCATAACAACAAACAATTTTTAATTAAATTGTTTACTAGTAGATCAAGGCTTGTTCGCAGGGATGGGTTGGAAACTATCCTGGCGATGACCTAGGATGGGAAGAATGTTAACTTGGGTGAGAGCTTAAAATTAGTTGTTGTTTGACTGTCCCCCTAACTAATGAGGTTTTCCAGGTTTCCCTCATTCCAGCACTGAATGGTGGCTAGAGCCTACTAACGTAAGTCGTTCCTGAGGGACAAATACGGCTCGCGAAATATTAATATGCCGCCGCCTCTCCCATATAAGTCTCAGACTTTCGGGCTAATCCTTGTGATTAGAATGAGGGGTAGAGATATTATTATTATTATTAATATTATTTTAACACATCTTTTGTAGAAGATAAACTCTAACGGTTGAAAATATGCTAAAAAATACCTATATTTACTAAATTTCCCTTTATATTAAATCTAATCACAGACAAACAGTGCGAATCAATGTCCAAGAATCAGATATAGTTAAATATAGTACAGTACAAACTACAAAGAAAGGTTATTTGGAAAACTAAAAAATTTTACTTACCTACATGAAGGAATCGTGTCCGTCCAATATTTTACATTAATCTCACGTGATCAGTACTTTTTTCTCTTTCATGTCACATCCATATTTTTAATTTGAACTTTCTGCTCCGTTGAAGCGAACCATATAATATTTATCTTCTAAATATTTTTTTTAGTAGGTAGGCTTTCGCCGTAAAAGCATAACCAATATTGAAGCAAAAACAGGGCTACGTTAGCAATATTTTGCTTAAGATTAAGCTTTAATTTGCGCTGTAATATGTAAATTCCACCGCCATATTTTGACGAAGATGAACCGCAGATTCCCGGTGGTCACATTTCAGCTTCTATACTACGTTCAGTAGAGGAGAATAAGAAAACAAAAAACTTGAAATCCTACCTTATGTAAAATAAGTAAAGTTTAAAGTTGAAAGCTAATGACTATGGCGTTGCATCCCTTATAAAAAAAAATACGAAAATAGTTAAACCTGGCCTTAAATTCAGGACACTTAAACTCAGGGTATTTCTGAGGGACAACTTATCTTATCTACTCACTTAATTTGGGGTTAAATAATAAACATCCATTTCGACAATTTTATTTACACTCCCGCTCCACATAATACAACAAAAATACAAAAAGCAACTATACCTTACCTAACTAACAGTGTCATGATTTTCTGTGCGGTTTCTTTGGTGATACTTTACTAGCTTCAATCTTACGAACTACTCAACTTCCACTTTCAACACCTGGAATGAATGTAAATATAAATATTATAATATGGGTCTAGTAATTTAGTAATTTTAGCATACTGGGTGTGGCTAATTACCTGTTGTTGCATTTAGATGGAATAACTGATTTAAATTTTCGTTGGTTCTCCTAAATGTTCCTTCTCTGTCTTGATGTCTTTGGGTTTGTCCTTAGGTTTAGAGTACCTATCAGCGAATACGTGACAATATATAGTAATATTTTCATCTCTAATATTAAGAGAGATATTCCCAAAAGAGGACCATAAATAAGCTTAATAAGTTTTTCGGATAAGCGAAAAATGATATTATTCCATTACTACGTAGGCTCATAAATCCTACAAACTTTTTATTAAACATATTACGTTTACGGTACACTCTTATAGTTACCATTGTATTTTTATTAGAAATATATAATTTAATCTTTATATTATTATATTCGTGAGCCAACTCTTTAGCTAACATAGATGAGGTGTTTTAATAAAAACTAACACAAGTTTCGATATTTCCTTACAACCAACTTTTATTAGAAATTTGAAGGCATCAGTTATTTGTACATAAAATTATTGATCATAATTTATTCAAAATTATACAAAATCGAAAGATTATTCCTCCATCTCGCGATTTTTTAATGTTGGGCCGAAAAAAATTATGCAACTCGAAGAAAAAGCTAGGTACTTTTCCGAACTCTGTGTTGTAGCTATGAATATATAACTTAAAACTACTTATTTGTGATATCATCTAGATATTATTTCACTGCTTATGTGGTATTTTCCCAATAAAATAGCTATAAATATACCTATTTGAAAAAAATCTTTGAAATTTTATATTCATTTATAAAGCTCCAATTTAGCAGGTCAATTTCTAGCGAACCAGACTGTATGAACAACATAGCATGACTCAAAAAAATGCACAGTGCGACGCCATACCAGTTTTCCTGGATTTGTTGATGAATTGTTACCGGTCCGGTTGTTGTAGTTACCGGCCTGCTACAATTCATTGATAGCAGACCAACAACAAACTGTTTACTCCACCTCCACGTGTTTAAATCAAGTTTTCGATTTTTTGAAGACTTATTACTGTGTCGCCAAGATCTGGTACATTCAAAGTAAACGTTGAAACCATTTCTGAATTATAAAAGTCGACATATAATGCTTTTTTACTCCGAATCGTATTTGTTGTTTGTATTTACATTTTTAATAATTTTGTTTCCAACCATACGAATAAGAGACTATAACATTAAATTATTTTGTATAAAAAGAGGGCCATTTCAGGACTGTTTGAGATCGCCATAGCAACTGCACAAAAAAGGGATTATTGTACAGTTGTACAGTCCCGAAAAGTAAATTGATATTGACATTGCATGTCACATAATATATTGAAGTTTAATTAAATAGCAAAATAGAAACATATAGTGACTCCGATGAATCGGTAAACTGGAGGTGCTAATTAGAAACGATTGGAAAAAAAATATTATGTTAAAGTCGTACAAAAAATACGTTTTCGAGACTCGTAAAATTGCCGGACTCCGCTACGCGTCGTCCGGCAACCCTTTCCCTCGTCCCGAAAACGTGTATTTTTTTGTACTAGTTAAACAAATAACTATTTCAGGCATTTCCAATCGAGTAGTTACCTATATCAACACATTTTAAGAAAAAAATCCTCCTCAACTAAGACAGTCGGACATAAAACTTTATATGCAACTCGTACCTAATCGGACTTTTTAGACTCGCCTTATTTTTATCTGACTCGATCGCTTACTGTCACAAGTCCATAAACTAAGGCTCGTCCAATAAAGTCCTACATTATGAACTTGTTCAATAAATAGCTATTAATAGCCACACCCTGCAGCCTAAAATATTCCTTACACTTAGAAAGTGATGACCCAATTCCTTATTCGACGTAAGTTCATATTTACTCCTTTTACTGCCAACATTACAGTAATTTATTACATTTTTAAGATTATGGCCTGTCCAAAATGCTATATTATTCACTTTTACGCTCACGGAAAAATGATTTATATATTTGTGGAATTATATACTCCTTCGTAATGATGAAAAAAGTAGGTAGGTATATTTAATCAAGAAAATCCTGATAAAATTGAAGTAATTAGATGCTCTTTGAGTACCTACTCTGTTTATTTAGGTCTGTTTTACATCATCAAGCGTGTAAATTACTGTCATGTTAACCTTTCATTTACTTTAAATTTTTATTTACGAGTGGGAAGGCTAGAGTAATTTATTCTTAATAATAATAATAAATATACTTGTTAAGCAGGTATCGTAAATTTGTGCAAACTAAAATTTTTATAAAAAATTTAAAACTAAAATAATATCTATAAGTACTTGACTGGGACAGTGATATAGGGTGGTTCATAAGGCTCACCATGATTATCTCGTTCAATAAGAGATACAAATTTGGCTCAATTAGAAAGTAGTTGCGTAATTAGTAGGCCAAAAATATGGTACCAGGAAGTCAAGCATATTCGAAATTGTTAACACATCTTCATTGGCTTTTCGTCCTCTATCTGATACCCTAATCAGATTTCTTATACAAAGTTTCGCCTTTTCGTAGCCATCATTAGGTAAATATTTTTTAATCAGATATCAGATCTAGCACTTTTCTTACATACTTACCTGACAAACTTTAAATGTCTTCCATAATTCTCGAAGTTTAAAGAGATTTACCTGAAGTAGACATACAGTCGCGTATAAAAAAAGTTAGAAATTTTACTTCACTATGAAAATATTTTATGAAGTCACCGAGTATCTTATTTTAAAACATTAATTTTAGTGCTTGATAGCAATATCACAAAATATCCAAAGTATCAATTTCAAGGAGATGCCGAAAACAACTACTCCACCAGCAATGTGCCCCGACTGGCATTGCATTACCTCGTCATCTCCATAGGAGTCGCTACATCTTACATCGAGACCGACTATCAGACACTGACCGGTTTCGCGCTTATTATACGCTCATCATAGGTAGTGGAAAAATCATCTGGTATGTTAGTAGTGGTAAGAAACACGCAATAGTGCCCTCTCTTGGTCTTTGCTACTATCCGTCTGGCAATTATTGTCTAAATTGTCAGAAAATGCTGCAATACATACACCGTAGTGCCCTCCTTCAAATAAATAAATGGGATTGTCTTCCTAAAAGAGAATAGAGGTCACTGCTATAATGGTGGCTGCGGAAAAGCAGGTCGTTATCTGTCTGTCAATTAGACAATAATTGTCAGACAGATAGTAGCAAAGACCCAAATAGGGCATACGGTGTGTTTCTCACTACTACTAATATCCAAAGTATGTTTGATATTTCGTGGAATATCCTACTGACAATATTACCCAACACTCAAATCGAACTGGTATATCGTCTGAATCATAAAAATACCCTAATCTAAATAAAACATAAACGAGCTATAGTTTCGGAGCAGTGCTTTGACCGGCTACGTTGTACTTTTGCTGAGTTTACGATTATTTTGGCGTTAAAGTAAGCTTAAAAAGAACAATCTAAAAAACGCAAGTTGTAAAGCCTTCAATATCTCCTTGGAAGATTGCTAATAAAATATTTATGTGTCTCTTATGTTACGAGCGTGCAGAATATAAAATGTTTAAAAATTTGTTCGACTATTGGGGCGCGTTCAGTTATAATAATGTTTTATTAAATGATTTGTGCAACTTGTTTTCTCAGATTTCATTATATTTTAATACCAAAAAACCTCAAGTGGTCAGGTTTCATACTAGTTAAAAAAAGAATTGTGAAATACCGACCTTACACATAAATGGTATTCCTTTACCTAGCAATGTAGATGTAATAACATTTTCGAGTTTCAACTTAGATAAAAACATAAAGTGGATACTAGAAGGGGATGGTTCTTTATGAAACATCGTGAAAATAATTGTTTTAAAAAACAGTAAATGTCTATTACTGCGTAATAGACATTTACTCTATTGAGAAAGGTCTAATAAGCCGAAATACTAGTATATAGAGTGTTTTCTATATATTTCTTGAAACATCTAAATGAGATCTGTGCTTTCTTCAAAACCATTATTAGATAAAAACCTTAATTGAAAATATAATTGTCCAAGCATTATATCAAAGTTGGAATCTATCACCTATTTTTTTTTTACTGTTACCTATTAATTTCGAAATATAAGAGCAATTCTTTTTGAGGATCACTCCTCTTTTTATATTATGCCCAAGTTGAATCACGACTGAGGCACAGATTATTATACAGATGGGACAGTGAGACAGAGAAATTAAATTTAAAGAGAGATGTCAAGCACTTCCCATTTAAATGTCCACTGAAGACTAATGTGCGTATAATACCACAGAGTACCCATTATACTATATGATAAATACTACATTCTTGAATCTAGAAGACTCAGATTTAAACCTAACATTTCGGGGTGTCGCATCATAATTATTCAAGTGGTTTTGTATTTTGATTTATTTGGTATTTGTCAGTGTTGTTTAGTGCTTTATATTTCTATTTTGAAATTTAAATAATGGAAAGTGGAAGTGTATCAAGGTTACCATCTGTATATAATGTAGTTATTTTTTATCTAAGAAGGTAATATTTTAAGTTTTGGCATAATAACCACAAAAATAATAATAATTTGACGAACTTACCTATCAATTGTTGTTTTTATTAGAGTAATTGTTGGTTATTTTGTGTATACTGGTTTTTATGGTTCTTAATAATTACACCAGTGTTTAAGTTGTTTAATTTTATTTCTCTTTGGGTTCTATTTGATTTTTATAAAAGAATAGGTTCACCGACAAAGACAAACACTGGTGATGCCGATATTATCATAACTTTTTTAGGAACCAACTTTTTTTCGCAAAAATAGGTAGGTACAAATGCATTCGATGGAATCTTAAATCCAGTGGTGTAGTCAGACTTTTTATAAAAAAATTGCTAACAAAATGTTGCTATTTTTCACTTAAAAAAAAATCGTAGTAGGCCTTGAAAATCAAAATATCGTCTTCAAATTTTGCATCAACATAGACCTTTCGGAGATCTATCTTTTGAAAAAATCTGGTTCAAATCGGTCCATAAACAAATTTTTTACGCGAGTGTTTCCATTCTTAATGGGTCACTCGCTGTATATACTCTATTTTGTGTTTAATAATCCTAGTTATATGTTTTAACCAGTACGTTATTTAATATATACCTATGTCGATAAAAGTATAAAAGTTTTTATCACTGTTCATGAAGTTATGAAACATCATGGTTCAATGTTTTCATGTTTCTAAGAGCCAATTTTTCAATGCTTGGTTAACGTAATTTAACCTAGAGTTAACTAACTACAAGTTTAGAATGTGAATATATTCATAAAATGTTCGAAGTAAATTACATTTTCAACTTATAGCTGGCTTAACTATACTGGTTAAACCGTGTTAACCAAGCATTGAAAAACCGTCCCTTAAGAAAAAAAATAACTAATGCCCATTTGCACCACCTCTGCTTAACGAGTTTAAGTATAGCTTAATTTAAATGACAGATTAGACTGTGATTATAATACGATATAAGACCGAAGACCTCACAGTCTATCTGACGCTTAAATTAAGCCAAGCTTAAGGAGAGGTGATGCAAACGGGCATAAGAGATTAATTATTAATGAAGTTGATTAAACATTTAAAACTGTATTGAATCATGACTTCATTACTTCATTAATAATTTATCTCTTAGTTTTTTTTCTTAATTCCTAATTACAAAAAAATAGCAACAGTTAAGTTAAGTTAAGGCAATAAATAATATTGAAATATACTATAGAAATAAAATATTCTACACATTTCCACTGCATTTTTAATTTGAACGAATATTGTATGTAAAAGCTCTGTAATTGTTACTTAAATAAGTTAATTTTAAATGTGTTTATAAATAAAAAATATTAAAACCGGTTTACGACACAATTTATGTTTCATTATCTTATGTACTGTATAATGAGCCACTAACTTAATTAAAAAATATATAAAATAAATGTTAGGTAAAATGCAACAGCGCTTCTCAAGAAAAGATTGTAAGTTTGGCAACGTTGTACACTTCCCGTTTAAAGGGACGAGGTCATAGCTATGAACTGTCAAACATCAAAGACATTCCGCCGGCTGTCCCCTCTGTATATACTCCTCTGTGACTGAGGTATGGTGATGATGTTTGTTTTTGTGATGACTCAACCTTTGCTTCTAATGTTTTTGTTGCGCAAAACCGTGTTTAGAGATGTGTGGATGGTGTTCTTAGCTCTTGTACTTGTAGGAATATGTTTAAACAATATAAAATCCTTTCCTTACCATGCACTTACACTTTTGTATGTATGTTATTAAAAATAAGAACACATTTATTTAAAGAGCGTATATGATGACTTCAGCACGAGACAAAGGCTTAATTACGACGTGTCTTTCGCTAGATTGGGTTTAACCTCTGGTTCTCCATATTAGGTAGCACCAAAAATGTTCAATCGCCTTCCAGACCAAATGAAATGTGTATACAAAGAGAATGTCTATTCAAAGCTAAACTTAAACAGTATTGTATTAAACAGTAACTTGACTATTCCTATACATGTATATCATGTCCTAAAGAAAAAATAAAAAAAATATATTACAAAGAGCGTACCTAGGTACTTTGGATAAACATTCTCACAAAAAATGATAAAAGTTCGTTCTTCGATCATCAAAACCGGACGCTATAGCCTTACTCTTAAAGGTCCATTCACTGTAAACTTGACAGACATGAATTCGGGGTCGGATTGAGAGGCTGGGTAGCCGATGGGTGAAGACTTACATATTTCCACTACCGAATTATTTAGATTTCGGAGGTGGACGTAAAGCCGAAGTAAAAAGGCACATGGAAACAAAGTTAGCCCTCATTGCAAGGATACCGGATTTGTCTTATAATTTCAACAAAATTTCTTTTTAAGGTTATAAATTATATATCACCAGAAAGATCAAAAGATAAACTAGATCCCTATAGTAGCAAATTTTTGTTTAATACATGTATTTTAGAGAAAATAATTTTTGAATATACGCTGTTTTAGTATAAGATTGTTTTGCTTGGAATTTTAAAAATAAAAAGAATTACAAAAAATTACTACTATAGGGATTTAGATTAAAGTCTTATCTTTCAATACTTTTCTACTAAAAGTCGCTATCTTTTATAGTTTTTTTATAATTAGACACGAGACGAACCCCGATTTTGGGCTTATTTTGCACCAGTGAATGGACTCTTAAGGTTGAATCAGATAAGATTATAGAAACAGGTACTATTTTCCGTTAGAAGAATTTATTTGCTTAACATATTGAGGCATAATTTCCATTGTTCAAATAATTTTTTGTTTATTTTGAAAATTATTCTTACAATTATAAGATTATTTGTCATTAGAAGTGTCAAATATTTTTGTTATATTTATTACATGGCCTTCGTTGACAGGCACAATTTAGTCTTTAAAATTTAAACTATTCACGGTATTTTATAAATAATTATTTTGTTGTTGGATGAAAGACACAAGTAATATAAATTTTTGAAATCGTCAAGACATAACCAATTCAAATATATAAAAATATATAGGGTATTCCATAAAAAAAACAGACTTTTTGCATACCCCGTATACTCGTATATTAATTTCTATCTAATTTTTATTTACATATTTGAAATCTACTAAGAAAATTATATGAGCTACTACTTTATTTTTGAAAAATCTCAGTAGGTAAAGAAATAAATGGGGTTACGTAGCTCGCCCTGTACATATTAACGAATTAAGATAAGATTTAAATCAATTTTAATTTATCTATAACACAAAGTAGAAAAAACACAGTACTATTATTTTAATCCACAATTTTGGCCACTTTTCTCAAATACTGTTAGTTAAATAATAATTTTCTGGCATTAACCATATAATTATTTCTCGGTTCATCATCCTCTACTGCAGAATCTAATGTTTTCCAATTGGCAATTAATTCGACTTGTTGACATAATTTTAACTTCTTTGTTTATAATCGTTACCCATCTTATATATTTTAAATTTGTATTCATATCTCATTTATTGGATACAATAAAATTCTTCATCTCAAGCGAAGTGAATTTATTATAAATGAATCGGGAAATTTAGTCTGCTCCTGAATTCGTATTTTATTTATTTCAATCAATAAAATCTCTTCTCTTCAACTTTATCTAACTAAGTTCATTATAAATGAATCCCGGATATTCGCAATGATGGCTTCCCAGACAAGTGATGTTGGGAATTTTAAGTTAACGCAGGTAATTATTGTTTTGGGGAGAAATAATTGGTTTGAATCGACCTGTTGTGTAATTACAAAAATAACTTGAAGACACTTTGTACTGGGCCATTCAAATTATTTTGCTTATAATTTCAGTATAAATAGTACCTGCAATATTATCAAAATCAGTATGAAATATCTATGTGTAAATGGTAAAGATGATAATTTACTTAATTTACGGTATAAAGTGTTTCTATATAAATAAAATCACTCACTGGGATCAAAACTGTCTTAGTAAAACAAACAAATTTATTATGCAGCTTTTAATCTTAGTAATTAGATTGTGTTTGTAATATAATAATAACCATAGCATAATAACAATACTCTTAAAATCTAAGTAAATGTGCGAGGGAAGGGGTGGCATATCATTATTCTGTAAGTCGCATTAGCGCCTACGAAGGACCTAGGTTAATAAATCCTAAGCAACACATATCACACATATCACACACAGGCACGCACGAACGCCCGCACACAGTACCCTGAAATTAATATGGTACTGTGGAAAATAAGGCGCACACATAAGGGTTGGTCCCGGGTAACACAATAAATTGTAATCTTTATTATAATCTAAGTTCAATGCTTAACGCTAAAGCAGTAGCTAACTAAATTCCACTTTAAGTTGTAGAGAAATGTACCGCTTCCACCCTCTCACCCTTATAAAATAACGAGATTTTTAAAGAAGCGAGAATATTGTGTATTGTACTTGTTTCCACGCCATCCCTGAGACAAAATACTTGGCGCTTTTTTTACGTGGTGTCCCCTGTAGGCCTATTCCACTAATTAACAGAAGGTTAATTACGGCACGCTAAAACTTCGTTTAATAATATATTAGAAAATACACGCACAGCCAACAACGCTTCGGGTGGATTTTCAATCACTACTGAATACCAACAACACGATTTACTGCAAGGTCTAAAATAATGCACTATAATGCACACAGAGACCTGCGGTCGTATGGGACGGGGTAGCAGGAGTGAAATTGTTAACACAGTGGACTGTGGAGTGGTGTATTGCTATTTATACTTTTTCGCGTAAAGATAGCTTTGGAAATAGCCATACGGATATTCAGCGAATTATATGATCTGCGCTGATTACATTTGCACCTCATTTATCAAGGTATTATTACTTTTAGGAAAAAGAGACGTAAAGATGTTTTTTATGTAGAATTTTATAAGGACTAATTTTGTATACCTATAGGTATTTTTATCACAAAGTGCACCGGTCCCGGGACAATGGGCCTTTTCCACTAAATTGAATTTTACTATTTTATTAATATCAAACGTTATACTGGTACATAAGTAAAGGTAGAATCAACCCAATTTATTAAAGAATTGTAATTAAGTGTAATTAAGTTATCCAAGTACAAAGTGACCGGTCTTCATGCATAATTTCAAACTGCGCGGTTCGCTGACATCACACTCCAGTAGCCAATAAAATGTAGACAAGTTAAAGAACGGCTCCACGTTGCCACATATAATTTTATTTTTTTCTTGGCAGCGATTAGATTTACATTCTGGTAATTTTGAAATAAAAATTTTATGTATTTTTAGATGAAATGGTAATTTTGAAATGAAAATATGTATTTTTAGGTGAAATATTCTCCATAAATTATTACTAAAACGATTATTTTACAATTTATCCCTTGAGCAAAATAATTTTTAGGTATTTTTCGCTAAAGGTGACAACACTGCACAATATATGCTAGAATCAACTAAATGATGATTTGATTAGGTTATAAAAACTAACCTTCTTGTCTTAACATTGCGCACTTCAGCACTTAGAAAGTTTATATTTGTGACGTAGAAATCGATAACCATTTCACTGTCAACTCTAGGAAGGTTGTCTGAATCAGCCTTAAGATATCCCTCTTCAATTTTATTCATTTTAAATCAAATTAATCAAAACACAAAACAAAAGTTAGGTTAAGCACATTTCACTTGACAGAACAGAAAATGCAGGGCAGCCAACAGACAACAACGAACTGGAGTATGACGTCAATGGCGCGTTATTTGAAATATATGGTAATTTTAACAATTTATTCAGAATATATCTGGTGAAGAAAAAAAATTTAAAAAATACTTTTTAGGCATAACTAAGTATATATTTTATAATAAGCGATTAAAAAAAGATGTGGCAAAGGCCCATTAGAAAACTTCTAAATGGGGATGGAAACGATGTCCTAGGGGATGAAGCATACTACTTAGGGGTAGGAACTTTACTAATAAAATTAGTTTAATAAAACTTATGCTGTTCTCATTATTTCTACCAATTTTTGAAACTTTATGAATTTTGTCCGATATATTACAGTTTTAACTGTTATATTACTGAATTAATGTTCATATACTTGATATACCTGTGAAACCAAATAGGATTCAGTGGACAGTGGTGTTATTGTGGGTTATGCACAATACTGGGAAAAGACAAATGAGACTCATAATAAAAGCAAAACAAGATAATATATTACCTTGCCAGCAACCGCGCTGCCTATTTCCTAAATCAACACTTTATATGTGACAAAATGTTCGCTGGGAATTGTGATGTTTGAAAATGTACTTGCTTGGTTAATTTATTTGCATACTTCATTTAGTAGACATTTCTTTGTTCCCTAGATACTACCTTACAATTGTCAGTAAATAATTACCTTGAGGTTAGTAGATATTTGACATAGAATATTAGTAGTTAAAATAGTAGAAACGTAAATCTACTCAAATTTAAGACCATTTGTATGTCCAGCTATAACCGTACACGCAGAAGGGATGAGAAGCATACAAAATAGAGATGCTTTTGGGCATAACAAGAGACGGCGTTTTCTTTTTAATACCCGATGTAATAATTACGCTAACTCTCATTACATAAAATTTCTACATCTATAAGTGAACGGCTCATGCTTTTTATTAGTTATATAAATTATAAAATACCCTGATAGCTAGACGATACTATGAAAGCTAAAATAATATTGAGATGGATGTCGCAGTATTTTATGTATTTTATTCCTTTTGGTCCTAAAAACCTACAATATCATACGCTTCATTCGTGTCCCACGCGAACGTCTATTTTCTTTCAAAAAATTCGCGATTTAAGACCCTGATAATTTCCAGGAACTAATTTTGATTGGAATCCAATCATCATCGGATTCCATCAGCACCAAGTATTCTCTAAGATCTATAAATATGTTGAATCGTAGTCATAAACTTAATGAAAAGTGTTCGAAAATAGCATTACAAATTGTGAACCACGATTCCATCATCGATATGAAGGTTAAGTAACGTGGCCCGCGGTTAGTACTTGGATGGGTTACCGTGCAGGGAAACTTCGCAATGCCTGACCACACCTTCTAGCGATCTGTACTTCGGTGAGTAAGTACATTTAGAAGATATACAAACTTAGTCGAGGTTTGTGTAGACGACGTACCATTCTTCGGATAGGAGTTAAAGCCGGAGGTCCCTTGTGTATGAGACAATTAGCAAGTAAAAGCCCCCACTACAAAAATGAGGTTTGGTAAAATTTCAACGTTTAACGTTGCTCGTCTACTACTGACGTCGGTGATTAGCTTCAGTTGCGGAAATAGGCCTACATCAAATAACCCGAACAAGAAAAAGTGAGCTGATCTCCAAAAAAGTTAAACAAAAATGAAGAGCAGAGGTATTCTGCCTTCATTTTTTGTTTGGTTATATAACCAGTAAATTGGTTATATAACCAATGAATCTCTATGCGCATGTACACCATTTGGTTTTCCAAGTAGGTACATGTAATAAATTCAGAAGGTGATTTCCTGGTACTACTGCATTTGAGAGTCAAACCAGATATATAAGCAAAATTAATGAGGCATTGCTTCTTCCAAAATATGAATAAACTTTGATGATGAGTTGAACCAACTAGTACTAAGAAGACCAAATTCATGTATCAACTTCTTCTCCTCTTCAAGTTGACACATGACACTATATTTGCATATCGTGTGGACTCGCCTTAAGAGAAATGGGATGGTTAACAGGAAGTTTATGGAATTGGAGTTGTTGACGCTGAAAGTTAAAGTTCGTATAACTTCCAAACTTCCACAGATATAAAAAGGGATCCAATAAAGAACGCTATTCACAATTTAAAATGTCGGTTTAGCAAAAAAAATGTTCTATCTGTCGGCGTAGTCCATGAAAATGATGTGAATTATTCAACTAAAGCTTGTTGGAAGTCGGACCGAATGATTGATACATCGTTTATTTCGAAGTAGGCAAAGAAAAAACTTAGACCAATAAATTAAAACTATGAACATTATGCGTGTTATAAAGGGAAAATCTAGTGGATTAATATTACTAATTTCTCAGTAATATTGGGCTTACCACCGTGATCTAAAGTTAGGCCTTCTTTTATGTTTTTACGTAAATCAGATATTATTATTGTAAGAGATATATACAATTTTATGTAGACTACACATCACTGCGTTATAAATTTTCTGGATGTTACAATATTGATGCAGTTAAGGTCATTAAATGAGTCATTCATTAATTTAGTTTTAAAGAGCATGATCTAAATAGTCTGTAATAGCCGGTAATTTTGCTGGTAAAACAAGAGTTTTTATATTTATTTGGTTATCAAACAAAAGAGGAATATAGTTTGCTCTATACTCTAGATAGAAGATGTGTAATTATAGAGAGGTATAGTTAACTCTTTATAGTGAACAGATTATTTCAACAGATGAAGTAAAACATGTAAATCAAGTTTATAACCCTATCTTAACATGTTAGTGCCATTTTTTCAGTCTCTTTGGGGTATTTTAAATGGTTTTATGAAATAGTGCAAAACTTAGTGCATTCCCGTCTCGTGCCATTATCTTGAACCCTTCTATATATTTATTTTAGAACTGCTTGCATAATATAAATATTAGATATAAAATTGCGCTGACATCCCATCACCATACTGAGTTCTGCAACCGTTCATTCTGAAACTAAATTGCTAAAGATTATAAACAATTTTTACCAACTTTTTTTAATTTTAAATTTTGTCAATTTAAAGACATTGAAATTTAATCTGTTTGCAGATTAAATACTGTCTGCCATTTTATGGTATTGTCCTATAATTTCTGTCCCCTTCTCTGTCCTATAACTCTCTTAATTATAATTGTATACAGGGCGTATTCAATATGTTTCTTTAAATTTTATTTTGAATGACTGACTTATGTTCTTTAATAGCTTTGAAAACATATCTCACCTTTCAGCAACATCTTCCATCTTAAGATAATGTACCTAAAAGTGTAACAATGCGATCTGTCATGCGCAGTGTATTGGCCTGTGATTGGCGCGTGTTGGAACTGCGCAGATCTTACAGGTTTGTTACATGCGTTTGGATAAACGGTAAGTTAGCAGTAAGCCATACTTTTAGAAAGTATTTTAAATCCCACAGGAAATAATCCAGTGGAGATTCCTTCGAGAAATTATTTTATAGCCAAATCTTCCACGTAAAGGATTTAGTATTTCATTCGCTGAATGGTAAGTGGCTCCGTCCTGTTGAACCATATATTCTGGACATTTGTACCTTCCTTTTCATTCCACAAATAATTTGATGTCATTGTCTTGCATCCAGTTTCATTCACAGTAACCGCATCACCAGCTTCATCTGGAAGAAATAAAGACCAATCACGACTTCCGCTCAAAAACCACACCACACAGTAACTTTTCTGGATCGTCGTTTCTCCCGTATTTCTCTTGGATTTTGATCACCCCATATTCTGTAAATCTGATTGTTTACGTATCCACTAATTTCTAAGTAAGCTTCTTCTCTAAAGATAATTTTTTGAATAAAAACCTTGGATTTAATTCTTGTGTCAACTGCCTCTTTCCAGCCTTAAAATGAAGATCTTTCTTTAAAATGATGTGCAGACTGGATATTTTAACATTGACTTGGGTGAACGATTACGAATTGACATTTTCGGGTTCTGATTAACCCTAGCCATTACTGCATCAATGTTTGCTTCTAATCGGGCAATACGATTGTACAGTTATTGAAAATTTTTGAAAAAATTTGAGCAAACTGAGTCAGTCAAATCCTCAATAACTTTAACAGATGGTGCCAAATTTCTTCCGAGTTGCGTACGGCATCTTGTTGCAGTTTCGTCAAAACACATCCCATTATCGTAACGAATATTCACAATAAATATGCGTTATTCGATGGGCAATCGCTCCATGATGACCAAGCTGTAACTAATCGCAAAGTTTTTACCTGATATCTGTCACTATAGAAAAACACCCTTGGCAAGGTGGTCTTTGGACACCCTTTATAATTAAATAAATCTAAATCTTCTACTCAATTTTAAACTTGGTTTCAATAACAAACTTTCCGTTTCCTTTTCCTTTTCTCTTTTAATCGTCGTTATGTCTCGTTTGTCCTTTTGTCCTTGAATCAAGATAAGCTTCCGAGGCGGTGAGCGTCGTACACTCGAAAATATTTTATCTCCCTGGCATAAAGCACTTCTTGCATTTTAAGGAATTAAGGTAAATGCTTTTAAACGAAGAATTAGATGTAATGTTTACCTAATCATAAGAGGAACGGTTTCTCCTACTTGAGAAAGTGGTAATAACATTTGAATTGCTAATAAATAATTTGTGAAACGTGCGTAGGAGTTGTTTTCGCAATAGAAGATAAACGTTTTTATTTTTACTTTCTGGCATAAGGATATTTACACGCAAGTAAAAACATAGAGAGGTTTTCATCGAAAGAACCGCCAAATGGTTTCGTGACGATATCTAATGTCTTGATATACAGGGTGTCCCATAAAAGCGCTACCGACATCAACTTTGTTTTCTAAATAACACCCCCTCTAAATAACTTTCTCTTCATGTTAGAATTCAGCATGAAATTTAGAACCATTTGATACCCCATAGTCGACCCTTTGCTCTAACCCTGGGCTCGTCATTTTAACTTTTATGTCAAAAATGTCACAAGGGGAATTTCAATAGCAAGTTGGAGTTTTCTCATACTTTTAGATGAAGAAACAGGCTTTCTTTTTATTGGTCTAAAGTTTCATTATCTGCTCAGGTGTATTGTCTGTGAATTCTCAAATTTGAAATATTTCAATATTTCACAAAACTCAGCTCATTTATTGAACAGTGAGTGGAGAGGAGCCGAGATATCGATATACGATACGATATAGCAAGCGGCGGTGGTATGGCAAAGGTATGGCTCTTAGCTGCTTTCCTCCAAAAATAACAAATTAGGAGTTATTTTTCAAGGAGGTACCGTTATTTATATTTACTAAACTATAATGTACTAATATATTGCTACTCCTTTCCGGGGTTATAAAGATAAGTGAGACTTTTAACAACAGTATAAATATTTATTTAACACTTCAGACACCAATACAACACTTCTTATTGTACAATATCTAAATAATAACACACCGAAAACACTTTGAAAATCACACTTATTTCGCTTAAGTATTGCTTCTTATCTTGATCGCTGCCTGATTAAAACTGACTGACTAACCGGCACGCCGCGGGCTTTATATAGGTAAATTAGGCTTCTAGATCTTCGTAGAAATTTTCATGGAATACTCACGAATAATCCGTATACCAGGACTAATCGACAGCCAAGTTATACAGGGGATATTCGATGAGTACCGCTGGTGACATCTAGGAAATGTGGGCAAAAGGGCCTATCTTCCTTATTTGAAGGCCTAGAGGGTTGAGACCTAGCCCTTGGGGGGGTTTCCCTGGCACCCCCAGGGGCGGTGTTGCCAGATTGTGCACAATTTTCCTAAGGCTGGGGAAAACGTAGATTTGGCAACGCCGCACTCAGGCACTGTGTCGGCGATTTTGTCAGAATATTGTGTCTTTGCTTCCAAATTGAACATATTTTTATTTGGTGACCTGTATATCTAATGATATCGACAACAATATTGAAAGTTATGCTTATGAGGTTCTCGATATTATTTATTTACCTATTTTCATTAATATTTCTATAATACAACGTGACTCTTGTCATGTGATGGATTGACTCGACGAGAACAACTCTCTCAGTGAACCCAATAAAGATGATTTAGTTTTATTAATTTAGAAAACAATATGATGTATGGCAAGCGTTGAGAAACGACATTATAACAACTCCCGAAGGGAAAATGCTGCCGGATACACTTTCCAATCACATTTGAAATAGCATAAAAGACCCAGAAATTTGGTCAAATCGATAGGCATCAACGAAAAAGGTTAAAACCTTTTACAAATAATGCAATAAACTCTATTTTTTTTTTACTTTATACCAGTTTAGAATTTAAAATAAATAACAAAAAATAATGAATAGATGGATGGTTTAAGAATAATTATATAATCAATAGCAATTAAAATACCAATAGCATTAAACTAAGTATCTAAGAAAATATTAGGCACTTTGGTTAATAATAAGAGCACGATTTGTATACGACTCAATTTCTGAAGAGATTAACAAATACCAAGCCAAGGGTAAATGTACAAGTTAGTTGGTTTTCAATTGACAATAGATAAAATGTAGGTAATTTAGTATATCCAGTCACTATTACCGCTAACTATTATTATTGTTACTATTACTATTAGTACTCTTATTATTATTTATGTTAGGTGATGGTGGTAAAATAAAACTATTCTAATCATTATAGCCATCTAATACTAAATAAACCCAAAAATGGTGGAAAATAATTCTAATAATGCATAAAAAAATATTTTTCTGGTACGTTTAATAAAAAACAAGAAGTACCATACCACGACAGTTTGAAAGCTTATATATTTATTTAACTCTAAGAAAAAGCTATATAACTAATCTTGAAGGGGGTTGGAACCTTTGGTGTGACGATAATACTGACGTAGTTTCCACATATCACCAAAACACTATATTGCACTCGATGCGTATTTCGCCAACCTAAATAGAGATGATTAAAGCTGATCATCTCCATCAAAACATGATCAGTTTTAGTCATCTCAGATAATGCCGTCTTGGTTAGGAAGCGCTCGTCGATTGCAGTATAATGTTTTGGTGTTATGAGGCGAACTACGTCAGTGTTATATTGCTAATAGTTTGTGTCAAAGGAAATGCATTTTCGAAATTCACAAAAGTTGTAGAAAACATGCCATTTGTTGATAGGAAGTAAAACTGAAGATCTTTTGTCTATAATGGAAATCTCTACACTACCACAAAGCGGAAGGTTGCCAAAATTTCCAAATAATTGACCGTAGTTGCGGGAATTGGTCGAATGTGTTCGTAAAGTAAACTTTTACTATTTATATTTTTTAAATTATGTTGTTCACGTTTTTAACTATAAATAATAAAGCATAATTAGATGGACTTTATGTCGTGTTAAGTTCTCTACTCGGTTATCTAGCTCTTAGACATTATCTTATAAATATTGTATCCTAAATATTGTGTAAATAGCAACTACAACCTGTAAATTTCGCCAAAATCCTGCTTTATCTTGGGCTAAGAATCGTTGACTTGTTTATCATGATATAGACAAGGAAGAAAGAACCCTAGGAACTCGGCTTATATGCAAGCAAGAATGTTCTGAGTAAAAAAATATAATTTTCTTTAAGTTAGTGGTTGCTCTTTTTTACATTTAAGAAACTGACACATATACAACTATTTCAATAAATTAACTTCCCTGAAAACGCTTTTTTCTAAAAAATTCTGTGATTGCAAAACAAGTGACAACCCTTGAGGAGGGAACTAATCAGCTTGCCTTTTAAACTTTTGAAGTGGGCGTGAATTCCGTCACCCTTTAGAGGCAGAAGTGGCGTGATTGAAAATAATCAGTCAATATGTCAATATAAGTCTTACTCACTATTCGTGTTTCCGAAATTTTTTCGAGGAAATTAAGTTAAATACCAAAAATACGCCTGTTTCGTTTTCGGCGCGCCACCCTACATGTATATTAATTTTTCATTTCATCCGACACTTTTCAAGAAACGTAAGAGAAATTTCAGAATTTCTCTGGAACTTCGTTAAATTTCCTTCTATATTACAATCCCTTATGGTTCAGCCCACGAGCTGTATTATGAAGTTAGCAACTTATGCATCAATAGGTATTACATGCACGGTTTAGCTACACCAGTTCGAACACCCACGATCGTGAATTTTCTTAGAAATATGAGTTTTTCATGCCTTCTGACACGTTCTCTCTCTGTTCCCCAGTCCCAGTCCTATCCGAGTAATCATGTAGATTATCCGAAAGAGATTTAAGGTATTCAAATATCCTTGTCTCCCTTGTCATTTACCCTTGACTAGAATTTCAAGTTTCTCCGATAAGGATGTAGTCCCGTACCGGGACCAGACAGGGTGCAATTCTAAATAGAGCACGTATATTTCGACGTTTTTTTACAATGTCTACCTACCAACAATTAATCGCTTCTTCCACAACCACGATCGAGCAAGAATTTTGATAAAATATATTGTCTAACGGTCCTGTCTTTTACATTTGTTTGGATCGCAGCTAGAATTTGCAACTCTTGTTTGGGTTATTGTTGTTGGAAGGCGGTGCGGTTACCTGCAGCACTCAGACCTTTCGACCCATTGTGCCTGCCGCTAGTGGCGGGCTATTCGAAAGGACCCGTACTATACGCATAAGCCAACCAGTTCTAGTGGAAACTCTAATGTCCTGGGGCAGAAGAAACGTTGCACCCCGATGTTTGTGTATGTTGACCATGAGGCAAGGACAGCGACAGAGGATGTAAATGGAGTCCTCGTTATCGTCTCAACAAGGACCTTGTTGAAGTGTCTATGACCTGTTAACAGTCCTGTGGTAATCCTTATGCTCTTATGGCTTAGCGCAAGTATTGATGGAGTTGCGTTCTACCAAGGCCCTTCTATTAAGAGTCTGGCTTTTCGCAGCTCAGTCCCGGTCGATCATTCTTCCTCTGATCTCTTCCTGATCCATTTTTCAATAGACCTAGCAGATACACAAAACCTAATTTGAGAATGTTCAAGAGGACATTACATAAAAATATTTACATTTTAAACATGGCAACTCTGAGCAGAGTTCTAGTCACACTGTTTTCTCGTCGCAATTTATTATGTCCGCTCTTAAATTTAGAAGAATAGTTGGTGGATGGATTAGTATTTCTTTACGAGTTATTACATAACAAAATTAATTGCTTCCAGCTTCTTTCATAAATCACATTCCGAGTTCCGTCTTTTAAGAGGACTATAATAAAATGTACCTTTCTGCATACTTTAGCGTAAAACTATTCATTTCAAAAGTTATAAAGCACTTGAAAAATTGAAGTGTTATTATTTGTAGAAAATATATGGAGAGTTGACATATTGGTTTTACTCAAATACGGTGTATTAATAAAGTTATAATGGCTGAATAAACAATTAATGAAAATTTTGTGTCACAGATTTTTATCAAAATTTGTCTTCTCCTCCAAACAAATTTCAGTAAACGATTCTCAGACAACTAGGCTAAAATACGCAGAAATATAGACAAGGAACATAATTGCGTAAAAATTATTACAGTGTTTTGCGATGTCAAAACACGTTTTGTGACTAAATATTTGAAGGGTGGGAAAAGTGTAAACTCTTAACGGTATATTCAGACGTTAAGGCACCTTATAAAACGAGTATGTTCAAAATACCACTACACCTATCATCTTGCAACATTACAATGCGCAATCTCACATATCGCGCGCCACCCAGAGCCTCTTCACAATCTGTGAAGTCTATCTACAAGTTTAAGTCTATTCCGCACCCACTGTACTCACTGGATTTGAATGCATGTGACCTTCACGTCTTTCCTCACCTCGAGAGGGATCTTTTGGGCAATCACTACACCACCCTCGATGAAGGTATTTCGATCGTATCGGGGTAGGGCCATTTCGATCCGAGAAAGATCATCAAAATTATCCATTGACTGATTGCGATGGGAGAAATATATCAGTGTAAATTTAAAACTAAATATTGCATTTTGTAATTCTTCTATTCAGTTTTTGTCTCATTTCGAGATGTCTTCGTTCCCTATGCTATGCATTAGTGTGCAAAATTTATCAGCTAGCCCTCGTATCTTTTTCAGGCAAAGCAAATGTTAAAATCCTCTTTCTATTCTATGTATGTAACAATTTTAAATTAATTAATAATTTCGCCATAGATTTCGATAAGTCTGTAGCAGATCGGAAAAGAGTATTTTTGGAAAAGATGGACTCTGATTGGTTAAGAATTTTAGCAGTACCATTAAGAATAACAGACGTGTTACATAATAGATCCCTAAGCATTTTGTTTAATTTAAAATTATTTATTTTAGTATTTAGACAAGTATTGTTGTCAAAAGTTAAGGATTAATGTGAATGTATTTAATCACAATGTATACTTAGTAAATGTAATGTAGTTTTAGTTTGCATATGGTTTTTTCATTTTTTCTTTTTTTTATTTAAACATGTAAAGTCAACCCTCTTAAAGTACTTACGCTTGGTTTGGTCTTGTTCTAAATAAAAAAAATAAACTATTAAAATTAAAACGATTATGATGAACAATTAAGAACCTTTTCAGAGCAGCAGGTATAATATTTCATGGATGCGGCCGTTTATAATATTAGGCATTTTAATTATCACATTAAAATTAAATCGACAACTTCATAGCAACATGCCGTAAAGGATGAGAAATACTGGGGAACGTAAAAATTTGTATACACCAATTGGTCTGCTTCTACGTGGAACCTTTTTCTTTTTGTAAAGTAATCAAGAAAAGTTTAACTTTACTCGTTACATTTGAAATTAACGCATTGTAAACCTTTATTCAAATTATTGTAATAAAGGCGTGAAAGTGTATCGGCATTTTTACAGTGACATTTAAAGATAACCTTAAAGTATTCAACTGTTTGTCCTTCTGAATATATACGAAGCTGAAAGGATTCCAAATTTGACTGGTATTGGACTGCTTGAATCCTTAAAGGGCCGGAAAGTCGAAGTAGAAAGGCCCTTGCGTGGGTACCTGAATACAAAGGAACGACACAAGGGAAACGTCGAGGCAGATACACTGGCAAAAAAGGCATATAAAAGCCCTAATATATCCGGAAACCTTTCACGCTCTGGCTAATTCATGCACAAGAACATCCACTAGAGGTGCGACAAGTTTCTAGAATGGTGGAGGAATTTTTTCACAGCAAAGATTTGTTCCCATCTTCCCATAAATTTACGAATACTATGTCAGACTAGAAAGGTAACTATAATAGGTGATACTGGCTTTTAAAAATGAATGTTCATTAGTTCTACGCATTCTAGTAGCACTTTTCAGGTATATACAGGGTGTTAGTTAAACATGCAGCAAAAATTCAAGAGGTTATTCCTTGGACTATTCTAAGGATATTTTATCCTTTGATGATTTTAGAAAAAGTACTTTGTTGCGAAGATATAGGGCGAAAAAAATTTTCAACAAATCCAACTTTGGTATTTTTCACATTATTAATGTAGGTGAAATAAAAGTGTAGCGTACTACACTGGACGTATCAAGTAAAAGACATGTAAGAAAAAGGAGTTGTTTTTTCTTTCCAACATCCCGTGATACTTCGGAGTGATTATTTTGCATGTTTTTGTGTTGTGTTTTTGTAGTTTGTATGTGTCGCATTTGTTAAGATTGATTGACGTTTGGCTAGTTGACGTGTAAACGATTGTTAGTGAAGTCCTCTATCATGGATCGCTGTACGAATGCCGAGATGGCTGACATGCATTTTATTTATGGACTTGCTGATGGCAATGCATTAGAAGCTAGGCGACTGTATATTGAACGATTTACTAACTACATTGCTCCCGATAGAAAAATTTTTCAAAGTATTCATCAACGTCTTCGAGAAACGGGAATATTGAAGCGAAGTGGAGGACCAGGAAGGCCAAGGACTGTAAGAACGGTAGACGTAGAAAAGAATGTGCTGGACATGATAGAAGAAGATCCAGGTACTTCTACGCAAAGAATTGCAAATGCTTTGAATGTAAGTAAATGGATTGTTTGGAAAATTCTGAGAAATAATTTGTTGCACCCATACCACATCCAACGCGTTTAGGCACTTCTTCCTGCGGATTTTGCTCCACATATTGCATTTTGTCAATGGCTTGTGCATACATTGGTTGAAATCCCTCAACTTCTTACGCTGATTCTTTTTACCGATGATGCCAGTTTCTCGCGAAGTGGAATAAGGAATTTCCACAATAACCATGTGTGGGCTGACGAAAATCTACATGAGATTTGTGAAGATCGGTTTCAGCATCAGTTCTCGTTGAACGTTTGGGTTGTAATTTTGGGTGACTGGCTAATTGGACCGGTATTTCTACCAGGAAGTCTTACCGGCAAAGTATCCGCAACTTTTTGGAACAAACTCTACCTTAGTTTTTGGAGGATGTACCATTGGCTACAAGACAGGCAATGTGGTTTATGTATGATGGTGCACCAGCTCATTTTAGTGTAGTTGCCTCGAGAGGTTTTAACACCAACATACGTAGATCGCTGGATTGGTCGAGGTAGACCTCACATATGGACTGCTCGATCACTGGACTTAAACTCCTGAATTATTTCCTATGGGGGCATCTAAAGTCATTAGTTTATACTACGCCAGTGGAAGATGTGGACGATTTAAGAGATCGGATAATTGCTGGATGTAACTCAATAAGAAACGACCCTGGTGTTTTTGAAAGAGTTCGGGAGTCTATGAGGAGAAGATTGAATGGTTGCATCCGAGCTGGAGGTAGCCATTTTGAACAATTCTCGTAGGTTCAGAAATGTTACATGTAATTTTTAATAATAAATTATTTGTTGAAATTTTTTTTCGAATATTAGAATAGTCCAAGGAATAACCTGTTGAATTTTTGCCGCATGTTTAACTAACACCCTGTATACAAAAAATAATCAATACAAATTCTATCTCAAAATTGATACATAATAAGATTCGTTGTTTTTTTTTTTAAGTGAGCGTAATTTTTAATAAATACAAAAGGAAAGCTAGCTGGAAAAATACATTAAAACAAAAACGGATTATTGTGACAAATACTGAAAAGGAAAGCACGACGGCCCTGCATCGAAGTTTTGGTTTTTGCTCCTTCTTAGAGTAGCATAGCCAAACTTTCAACCACCAAATATTTCGTTGTTTTAATTTGTTTTGCCATAGTACAGAAAAACGATACACTAGAGCTTCTTGTACTGATTGATCAATAGATCCTATGTGTGGTATAATTGTGAATGGAAATTCAAATAGAGTGCATACCATAGTACAGCACTCGATATTTTCATTGAGATCTGTACCATTCTACATCCTTATCTTCAGCTATACACTATGCTAATGCGGATCTCTATAGCTACGTCGTTGTTTCCTTCTAGGGACTACAAATATTTTTCTTGTTCTCTCTGCTGCTAGATTATTGTATAAATCTTATCATTATATTTCTATGGTCTAGAAATGGTCTTTTGTCGGAGATAAGCAGGGTGAAGCAATAAAACATCAAACGTATCAATTTCACATATGAGGAAATACAAAGGACCATACACGTAAGCCTGCAGTGCACATAAAGGGATATAATATTTATGACATTCAATACGAGTAGTCATTGGAGTCGCTTTGTTGACATGGACTGGTGGAAATAAATCAGACGTTCCATCTATAGTAGAAAGGGATGTTGTTTACCTCTGGAAATTGGATATGTGCCGAAAACAAGCAACAATTGGTCCATTTAGCAGAATATAATTTTAACTTTAAATTTAACTTTGCATGTTTGAAATGTATTCGAGTCACAATGTTTGATACAAAAGATATAAATTTAGATCGTTGGATATATTACTAAATAAAATAATTATATGCGAAATACACGCTGTTCCTTAGTGCTGGTGAGGCAAACAAAAATAATATAATGGGTAAGTGTTACTTAAAAGCTCTAAGTATGCAGTAGATTTATAATTGAGTCTTGCTTTCTCGATTATTTTTATTTTTGATTCAACTCAAATTAAATGGATGTATGTATTTCTATTTGTAGCTATAAAAAGAAATGATAGTTCAACAAAATCTAGAGGTATCTTCAAAATTCAATAAAAATTAGAGGTTTCTTACGTATCTTCGTTTTATGTTTGCATATTTATTTTAAGCATTTATCAAAACACAAATGATTATATCCCGTACATTGTAGACGTATATCCTTAATAAGAGTATAGTTATTTCTAAATTTGAACAGTAGTTCAAATCAGACATCCTACGATGTGAGGTCCAGAGTATTTCCTCGTAGTTTTCGTTGCAATCCAAAACATTGTATTTTGAATTCTAACATTGTTAGACACAATACGCCAAATTTTGCTTTGTAATTCAGCGCTCGGCGTGGCATTAGCCAGGAGAATAGCTGTTTTGGCCTAATTTGGTTCAGTCCTTATTTTATAAGGCGTGTTTACAGATGGAGGATATGGGGGTATCCTTACTACACTCGTAGTAGTTTGTTTTTGTTAGTTGAACAGTAGTTATTAATTACATCTATTAAATTTTTCTGTTTCCCTTGTTGCCTATAGCAGTTGTTTGTAGAAATTAATAATACAAATAAAGCTAATGCAACATAGCGCATACCCACGGTTTTCAGTGCAATTATACTGAAATTTTATGTGTTTGAGCGGGTATACTACTGCAAGTATAAGTCCAAAACCTCTCCAGAGAACCAAGTATTTTTGACTAACATGCCAATCTTAGCTATTGCCTCAATCAACGCTTTATCTTATGAGAGCAAAGATAATAGTCCCATAGATATATTTTCGAAAACTTCAATAGATCGTAAACATAATAATTATTATTTATTTTATTTTTTTTTAATACCTTGAAAAAGATGAAAACATTACAAAGATCAATCAATAATATTAAATACTCCCAGGTTATATATAATTACACAAGGGTTCATTCCTGCTGCTCGTGTAATTTTGTACATACAGGGTGGTCCAAAAGTGTGACAAAGTTCCAGAACTCCTATGCCGTAATAAAAAAAAAATAGTACATACCTCATAGAGCTTAAGAGGACGAACATTTTAAAATGTGTAAAGTCATATAAGGTGCTCTATAAACCGAGAACATATCAAACTTATGGTTTTTTTTAATGGAATGACGTATTTTTTATTTCATATTTGTATTCGGATCATTTTTCGAATTCACCGAACATAGAGTTTACTCTGGTCATAATTAAAATTATTTGGTAGGACTATATTAAATATCCACTCAAAATTTCTTCTGCAATTTAATTAATATGCACTTACTGCTACAGCATATTCTTTTTAAAATTATACAGTGCCTAGAATAGGACAACATGGGATGCCAGAAAAAATTATAGATTTTTTGACACTATATATCCACACTATTTAAGAATCTATTTCGGGAGCCAACACAAATACGCTTTCACTCGGACTTCATACTTCTTACTTAAATACAACTTTAAAATTGTATTTAATATAAATTTTATAACAATTGTTTATGTTCTTGCGACTTGCTGCGGAGCTGTAGTAAGTGTAGACCTATAAGTATTTTATAAAGCTAAATTGTAACTCATGTGTTAGCTGTTAAAGGAACATGTTGTCGAGAATAACCGTTTCACTCCATATTCGCTGCACTTCCCTGGGTTCTAGTCCATTAGAATTCTCTATTGTACTGGGTCTTTGTCCTCTTAAAACACTTCATTTGCCATTATATAAAATTTACCTTCGCTTCTATTTTGCCCTTCCTTTCTATCAAGCAGCAGATGTTACATATTGTATATGCTATTTACAGTATTACTGTATCTACAATTTTTATAGTCATTTTAGTAACAGTGAACCGATACCTAACTCATATGTTTTGCTCTAAACTTTATTTAAATAAACATAAAAGAGAATAAGCCAGTAAACTTATAACTCTGTAAAATGATATTTTCAATCCCTTTGTTGCGTAGACAGATTATTTATCAAGAAATATTAGACACTAAGTAAGGGTATATATAGTAAAGGGAGCAATATTAAAGAATACAAATCTCAGAAAACTTGCCTTTAACATAAAGAACATCTGAAAGATCATTATGTTTCACGGCCTTTCTCGTTTACAATCGCGGATGTAATTACAGGAAGGCGATATATTATTATCCTTCCTACCTTCCTTCAACCACCACATTTTACAGGGAAACGTTTCCGAATTTCAAAATTGGATTCCTTAAAATTAATATGCCAGTATCACATTTAACTTTTAATGAAGCTGAATAAGTTATATTTAGTGATTATAATGGTAGTATCATAAACATTAATACGTACAAAGGAAGCAACGCATGTGATCAGTGACTTGTTACTCAAGATGGTAGTAGTAACTAAAATTAAATATTTTATTCTTACTTGTAGTACTACTTACCGGTACTTTTGAAAAGTATTTAAAGTATTCATTCTTAGTCAGTATGAACTTTTGTATTTCGTAATATAATCCCAAGGATTACTCCGGAAGTTAGAGACGTGTGTGGGAGAGGGATGGCATATTATTATTCAGTAGGACGCATTTGCGCCTTTCTCAAAATCACAGGCTCACCAGAATGGTGCAACACATTGAAAAAACCCAGACATCGCGTAGGTGTACACCGACATTGCCTGTGTCGGAGGTGGGATACTGCCACAACATGTTCAGCCCACTACGCTACTGAGGCGGTAAACGGTACGGACGGCAGGCGGTACTAATTGCGGTATTTAAGCGAACATTTATATAAGGATGTTTAGTACCTATACCTATGAGTTTAGTGACAATATTGATAACTTCCGGTTTAATCGGAAATAATAACAACTTTAGTTTTCCAAAGCAGGTACCCTGTATATTTTTCGATTTAAATAGAGCTCGTTGTTGGCAGTTTAGCGATATAAAATTTGTTTTCTTTATATTTAGTGTATGAATATATAACTATTAAAAGTGATTATTTAGGAATTACATCCTAGTCTTGAAAATATTGGAAAACAATTGAATTGCCATTTAAGGTGCATTTGTATTATAATAATCCTGAAAATAATAGCAGTTTATTATTGAAGCGAATTTAAATCTCTTAGAATAAGTTTAGACACCTAGGTAATATTTAGTTAGAGCATAAATATAAATACAGTATGGTGAGAAATATAAGTACTGAAATAAAAATATATATTGCTTTCCTATTAACATCAACAAATTTAACAAACACGACAAAGTTAAGGTCTATAATAAAAGCGAATAATATGCTCTATATGTGCATCATTGTGTTGGACGCATAACTTAAGGCGGTTTCGTACCATGTTTTGAAATGTAGATTGCTGTAAAGTTCAGAAGAAGCGAATAATTGCCAATCTCAATTTTGGAATTGTAATGAGTAGATCGTTTTGAAAAACTGCTGTTTTTATCATGCCTCAGATGTATCCATCGGAGTGAGTATGGTTCGGGATTTGTAATGGATAATCAAACTATGTTTTTCGGGAAATGAAATGATAAAATTATTCCTAATCATTCTCAACGATTGACAGCGGTATGACTCGTCGCATCTTCTTGCTGAAACCACTGTATACGCAGCAACAGATGTGTTGCTCTAAGTATGAGATCCTGTGCTCTAAGTATGATATCCTCCAGAAGAGTATGAAATCTTGTACAAAAGGTATCAGAACTGGCTGCTGATACCTTTCACTGTTGATAGTGTTAGTGCGGCCTGTATCATCAGTAATGAAGTAAGGTTGATAATTCCATCTCCAGAAACTCACAGAAAGTCACTCTTTCTTCATGTTTCAATCAATTCCTCAGGACGAGTAAACATGATGAATTTAGAAGGCTGCCTATTAATGTGGCTAGAATGTTATACGTGGAATTAATTTGAAAACCAGACAATATTCAAGAACTCGTCATTTTCATAAATGTTAGCCAGCTATAGAGCACAGTAAACTTAACGTCGTGTTTTATCATTTTGCTTGAGTGTTTCAATTTTGTAAAAGAAATTGCAAATGTCCTTGACCATTAAACGCACATTTCGACTGTGAGTTACATTGTTTGATGGTTTATGTTTTTGAAAATTCTGCTCAAATTGGGATCCAACTAAATGCTGAATCAATCCATTATGTCTGTCAATATTGATATTTAATGCATCACTCGTATCTCACCCTCTATCCTAAATCCTAAATATTTTTTCTACCACCTTTAATTAATTCAGATTAATTGAGCTGGCCAAAAATATACTCTTCATATACTCTCTCTAAACGTACCTACTTTATCCTTTTCTGTTAAAAAAAAGGGATTTTGTTCATATGTGTATCGTCCCATGACCTTGTATATGGAACAATTAAAAAGGGAATGAGCAGGAGGATTGCTAACAGAAAAAAGGGCGGTGACAAAAAATAGCGCCATTTATCTAATAGCTTAATATGTTCTCTGTCCAACCCCTCACTCAATTAAATGAGTTTCTACATTTCGTCCATTTCTGTGTTCCCATACAGCATGTCCAGAAATCTCATCCGAGGTTTTCTCTTGGAGGAAAAAATAAATATTTCATATGCATTGCTATGTCGTAGTTGTGGATAGGAAAAAACAGCTTTCTACTGAATTCCTTCAGTATATTAACAAGGGGGAAGCTGCAATAGTATTTTAGTAGGTATCTACCTCATTTCTGGGTGATATTAGAGTAACGGTAAGTACCTGCTGTACAATATATGAATAATAAATCGAGTAATTAAGAATAATTAATATTATATAGTCAATAAATCAGGCTTTAAAGTCTTTGTCTTTAAGTCCAGAAGAAATTGGTTCTCTTATGTGTATGTAGAAATTATTTGGTGGCCATATAATGTTGAAGTAATGGTATTTTTATTCCATTGTAGTTACACTGTTCATAAAGGCTGTATTGTATATCGGTATTGAAATATACGAATTTTGCTTGTGCAAAAATACATTTGGTGTCACTTTGATGTGGAATTTATCTTCATTATTCGTTATTACTTTCTTGTTATTATATTATAAAATATGTTAGATCTTCGGAAATATTTAACTAACGTAATTACTATATTGCATGTATAATAGAAAGGATTTCTATAGATACAGAGCAGACAGGAATGACATTAATAGTCAATGAAGATATTATTATAATGTATCACGCAAATTTTACATTATTTGCAGTATTGCTCTGCAAATTGCTACCTACCTATACAGGCACTATATTGTTGTACATATTTAGTTATGCTCCTGCATCCATTTTTACTTTTAGAATTATAAATAACTTGCACGCCAGTTTCATATCGTTTGGTTTAAAATTTTGATCAGTTAAAAGTCAGAGTTAAATTTATATAAACTATATTTCTTGCTTGTTGCTTGAGTAAAGTGTTTGCGTTCTATCACTGAATATCTGTGTTTATATATACTTATTATTTTGTTATTTTCTTGGCTATTCTGCCAGAAATGGAACATAATTTCCAGTGGCGGAGTTACAGGATAACATATTTGTCATACGTTATTGTGGTGGTGATATTTCAAAGAACGATGAGAAATAAAGAAGAAATGTTTTTTTACTATTTTTTGTTAAAAAATACTCCTGCTAAAGCTAGTGTCCCTACCCTACACCACTGAGAAAGATGATAATAGTAAGAAGCAGTGTAACAATAATGCTTCTAGTTCTTCTTCCTGTGAGACGCTTCTTCTAAGGCGAGTTCCAAATCACTGCGACCACAGCTGATTTCCTATTCAGCGAGCATCTTTATTCTTTGCATAAAGTACAAAAGTTTATTCGCTGAAGTATCCCTCAGTTCACAATGTTCCAAGAATGGTTTACCAATGAGTGTTAGCCTCATATGAGCCGCCAATATCCATTGGCCCTGGTCATGACCTGGGATGGTTCGGGCCGAGCGGGATTTCTTTACCCTCCTTCACCAACCCCGATCAAAAAAGTTATATTCGTGGGGTCTCCTCCTGTCCTGGCACTACCCTGCAGGCTGGGTAGGATCTTGTGGCATTCTTCCGTCTTGTCTTCTTTCTTCGCCTGCATGTCTAACCCACCAAGGGTAGGCTGTTTTGGGCGGGGGCGGGAAGTGCCGCTTCCGTCCTGAGTGGTGGTTTGGAGTAGGTCAGAAGTGGCAATTTTTAATGCGAAGGAATTTCTACTGTAATTTGTAAAGCATGTTTTTAATAAATTTTAAATGGACCTGGAGTTTGGTGATGTTTTCTAATAGTTTTTAATATTTTGTATAAATTCAAGTTTAGAAATTTATGTTTTTTTGCCACTGAAATTTACGTCAGTTTGTTTTTAACATCTTAACTTTATAACTAGCGCGTTTTTTATTGCTATAAATGTTAATAAATGAATTAAAATATTTACAGCTTGTCATGCTTTCGACCTTCATTGTCGAATTGCCATTTGAAAATCGCTTGCTGTTATAAAACATTTCTGTATTATTAGCAAGTATTTTAAAATAATTAAACTGTTTAGGCGGTTCAAATAAAATACCTATAAAAAATAAAAAATAATACACCTTAGATATATGAAGATCTTGGGACAGGGCCATATTGTAATTATCACTTAACAAATAACCAAGTATTTTCTAGTACCTGAAAAATATTTATCCGAAAAATGAGCAAGCTAAAATTACTGAGAATTATAAGTTTGGAGGTATTTACCTAAAACTTTGTACAACATGTTGAACTGAATTGTGGTAAATTATAGAGAACAGCTATTGCTGCCGTTATCTCTCATGCTTTAAAGATTGGATTGCCTGTCCTTACTTCCCAACCATATAAAATTATAATTCTCAAAACTGATGACCACGCCATGACAATAATATCATGTCTAACCGCACATATCATATAGTGGCTCCGAGACAAATTAAGCATTTTTACGGATCAAAAAAAGTCGTTATAAACCTATTTTGTTTTATAACGACTTTATTACCATTCCCATATTTTAATACTACATGATAATAATTATGTAACGGATTTAGAAATTACAATTCAGTTTCGAAGGCAAAATTGTATTGAACAATTAGGTATCTAACATAATTATTTTGTAAGCTAATAGGGAACAGTAATAAAATTATTTTAATATGTTTTTATAACAGTTTAAAAATGCCACAGATTAGTATTTTCACATTATAAAACAGTTTGATTTTATAAGCTTAAATGTTTTGTATCTCAGTTACAGAAAATTTATAAAATCATTTTTTAATTGATTTATAAGCAATTTTATAATTTTATTGCAAAAACATTTTAACGATAAATTTACAAAACAGTTATAGTGATATAGTAATAATTACTACATTAGTATTTTGGAAATATATAAGACATCAATAAAATATAATAATTATATAACATTTAATTTATTGAACAAATTTGGTGGTTGGGTATCAAGCTATAATAAGAGTCTTCAGTTCTGATCTAAAATCTTAGTGTTACCGCCAAATGTTCTGTAATTATTATTGCTTTATAGATCGCAGGAGCAACGATCCGTATTAATCTCCTTAGCTATCGCTGGAAATTCTTCAAAGAACGCATTTCTCCTCTCAATCCAATATCGCTTTTACGTAAATCGGCTAATAATTTTTCAATGCCATTCCTATGCAATTATTTTACTTAAGGGCAGTTTACCCAATAGGGCCTTTTATTTTTCTAGAGATACTTTGAAGAAGCATCTCGTGAATATCCTCTCGTTTTCTTTTTTGAATATGAAAATAGATATATGACATAAAAACGCCACATATTTTCACTGTTGAGAAATTTACAGAAAACTTATAAGTGTAGACGACATGAAACAAAACCAAAGGTAAAACACAGTTTTACTTTTGTTGACATTTTGTCTTTTGGCAGTGTGCACATAAGTTTTGATTTTGTTTTGTTTCCAGAAAGTTTCTCGTTTGTTGTGTTTCTGTGTTAGGTACAGGATGTTTTTGTTTTATCGGTTTTGTATGGGCCCGGCATGAAGACAACATATACCTAAATATGAACATTTGGTTTTATATTTTATACACAATTGTAGATGTTCTAATTTTCTGATTTCAGCTTTTTTATTATAACTGCCTTTAACTATGGGTTATGTGGCATTCCTGGTGTTGAAGAATTTTCCTCAAATTAGTGTACATTTTTCCTGAGTTTAACGTATTTTACATGTATCTTCCGGTTGGTTGTTAATAATTAAAATGTCACACATGAAATTGAATTTACTATTTTTTGGCCCATTATGATTTTTTCTGATTAGTTCAGCATATAAGAATATGCTGATTTTTCTTCATAGTAATAAATGCACCTTAAAATTATGCACATTTACATTTATTATTTTTACTTCTTGCGTTTTTTACTTTTTATATGACAAGAATAGAGATTATAATTCTTCAGATCGACCGGTGCAATGTCCAGCTAAGTGTATTGGCCCATAGTACTTGTATTAACGTTAATTACACCATTACACTGTAATTCTCTTTGCTGAATAGCCACTCTTGTGGGGATAATTACTACAACGCTTTCAATAAATTTAATTTTCCATTGAGTGAGCAGGTCAACCGTGATTTTAGTACAACTATAGAATAAACGTACAACTAAAAACATTTCATAGTATTACAGTATTTTCTTATGTAAATGGGATGAGGCTCTTTCACTAATGTTATTTCGGGGTAAAAGCAGAAATTTGTCAACAGAGTGAAATTAATAATTCTCCGTGAAAGAAATTCAGAATAATAATTGTTTAATTACCAGTTAAACTGAATAAAATATTAATTTTCGTCGCCTTTTTGTTAAATGCTTAACTTCAGGTTTAGTGGGTGAACAATTAAAATTTATAATAAAAGTAAAATCGAGTATTGAGTATACAGGGTATCTGATAGTAGTCTGATAAAGTGCGATAAGTCGCTATGAAAAATACCAACAATATTAAATACAGGCCTTACAGGATATTAACAAAATATGTTTTTTTAAATAAATTTGGAATATAAAGGGTGTTTGGTTTAATCGTAGCAAAATAAAGATTAAAGTTAAAGAAAAAAGTTTTAAATTAAATGTTCTACGTATTTCTACGTTTTATAAAACAGCGTAAAATTCTGCATCGAACAACATAGTATACAGGGTATCTCACCAGGAACTGCGACGATCGATATCTGGGAAAGTACGAATCTGATATATTTGAAAATTTGGCAACATGGTAAAATCTCTAGGGCGAACGTAACCGAAAGATGTAGAATTCTCTATCACTTCCGGTTATACCAGAAGTCGACATGAACTTCGTTATTTTAAATTGGACACCCTGTATATGATTGCATTTTTTTGATTTTACGAAAAATTTTTAGGGTCCATTTATGTGACATTCCCTATAGCTAGGGCTTACGTATTTTGAGATATTAATTAAAGAACATATTGACGTAGGTATGTTATGGTGCGCAAAAGTATCTTCAAGTTTTTCCGGGAAAGTGATATTAAGGTAATTTTTTGAATTCTTACTGAACTTAAGCGACGCTAAATTAAGGTGCATCCATATGTTCAAAAATATTATACCAATTGTCCATTTTCACTGTTACATTTTGGAAACTTCAAATAGCCATAACTGCTTAACCTTCCGTGACTGGCGCATTATTTCAATGCAACGTTGCTGGCGGTGGAGCCTAAGTCCGCACAGCATTTCGGCATGTGAAAAGAGTGATACACATCAATTTGCATTTTATAAGGAAAAGAGGAGACGTTTTGATAAATATAATATGTTTATTTATTCATATTGCTTGCTACAAAGGAAAAAATACAAAACTAGAAAAGAGTTAGGTAAAGTAAATCTTAATATTTATTGATATGCTATGATCATTCTAAATGTAACAAACAATAAACTAACACTTTTGGTGTTGTTTTGTATATAAACATAAATAGGTATAAAAATGTCCAAAGCTGTTTTCAAAATTTTCACGACCGGTTTAGCACCCGGCAGACGAGTTATCAAATTTTCTGCTCTGGTCCGTGTTGTAGGAGGAACGTGTGTTTTGACCACTTGGTGGTTTTGTCTTTTCCAACAAAGTGGGGTTCTACAGAAGGCCGAACTACCACTTTCGTATATGGAATGTCTTCAATTTCCTCTTCTGAATCGGAAGCTAAGTCTTGTGTCTCTACAACGTCCTCTTCACTGTCTTCATCGTAGTCGTCTAGTACCTCCTCAGTACCCTCATTTTCATTGAGGCACTCTAACATCAGCATGTGCAGTTGTTCTTGTTCTTTCTCATAGGATGCCATCTATAGTATAACCAGTAGTCAAAAAACAATAATTTAAGGTCAATATTCCTTCCCTCGTGTGAAATAACAATAAAAATCACCCAAAATTGCAAATTTGTAACGGCAAGAAATCTGTGTAATTTTTACTGGCAGCGGACTCTCACTCCGCAATTAGGTATCAAAAACAAACAAAGGCACTTGTGCAGGTTTCACGTTGCACAGAGAACAATCCCAGCATGCTTGAGGAATACTGAAAGTGATGGGGGCGTGAAGTGAGAAAAATTCAAATAAATTAGGAAAGCATATAGTTGCGGAGTGTGAGTCCGCGCGCCAGTTACGGAAGGTTAAATTCAAATGGAACACCCTGCATTGTTCCGGTCTATCTTGTGCACTTTGAAATTCTCTTTTAAGCCATATAAACATAATTAGGGTTATGGTTATTAATTTTGAAGATATATGCAAATTTCTACTTTTTGGCAGTTTTCATCATACGTATCTAGAATGTTATTAAATTTGCCATGGCCATAAACATCCCAAAAACAATAAAATCTTAAATTAAATGGTGCGATTAAATTACTCAAACGAAGATGATTTAAATTTATTTATTATTTTTTGAGAATGTGTAATAACAAAAGTTTTAACAAGAAATTGTGATACATTTTTTGCTGATCGATATCCGCAAAAACGGAAGCAAAACGGAAAAACAGTGAAACAAATTATTGAAAACATTAAAAACTTTGGTTACGTCAAAGCAAAAAT
The DNA here is from genome assembly GCA_963924545.1 of Pogonocherus hispidulus. NCBI lineage: Eukaryota > Metazoa > Arthropoda > Insecta > Coleoptera > Cerambycidae > Pogonocherus > Pogonocherus hispidulus. The sequence continues at coordinate 85,396,532 of OZ004693.1, forward strand.
TGAAAAAATTAAGAAAATAAAAAAAGGTTAATTTATTGAATATCTTACTGTATAACCGAGCGCTTTAATATTCTACTGAAAATAATATTTAAAATATTATTGTAATTTTGTGCGTAATTTATGAAGTAAAAAATAAATCAACCGTAACGATTTAGTCCAAATGTAGAAACCGTGTTAAATTATCGTGTCCGTGACATTTTTTTGTAAGTTCCTTACCAATCTGCATAATCCAGCATTTTCTTTTTCTCTTCAAAGATATTTCAGGAAGTGTATCTCATACTATTTTCTTGATTCATTAGGCCTTAACTTATATTTAAGTGTAAAGGAAGTAACTTTTTTAGCTGCTTTAGGGTAAAATGGTATAATGTGCTCCACATTTATTACTCAAAGCACAAAATGTCCAAAATGTTTTATCGGAAGGTATAAGCATCCATGAAAAATTTACGGGAAAAACAGGTTGAATACGGGAAAATACTGAACTACATCTTCGAGGCGTTTTTCACTAGTATTCTGTGAATAATGATTTATGGTATATTTTTAATATTATTTATTGGTTTATTTAACTGTTTACATCATAAATTATTAATAACATTTTCAAATATTATGGTTCAATAAAGCTTTATATTTCCTCGTTACCTATAATCCTAGATATGCAAAGGAATAACCTTATTATTTTTAGATATGTCGAAAACACCTACTTTGCGTGAAGTATACACCACCCAACATTGAATTACAGCTGCATATCTTGACATAACCTAAACTTATTGTCTTTAATACATTTTTATTTTTAATCCTGTTATCTATATTTTTTTGAATAATAAAATATTAAACAAGCATCTACATTACATTAAAAATAATTATTTTTATTCTTGGCTGTAATAATTTATAATTATTAATTATAATTCTTGGTTCGTAACCAATGTAGTCTGTTTCGTAAAAAAAAGTATTTCTAAAGAAATAATTAATATGTTCTATAGCTATATTATTATGTCTATTTAATTTTTCAATTTATAACACACAGTGAGACCATAATCTCAACTCCAAAATAAATTATTTCTGTAAAAATTATATCCAGCTTGCCATTTGGAATCAGTAACTCGTTTGACCTCTCACTAAGCTTTTTTTTTAATATAAATAACTCCTAGAATATCAGTAGACTTAGACAGCTTTACACTGAATTGATGTGTTTAGCTGAATATATCTCGGGCTTTTTCCAGAGGGATATACCCTTTTCAGATAGTTCGACAAAAATCAAGTTGACAACGGTAGATCCCCTAGCTTCCCTTAGGTCTATAAAATACTAGATTGTTTTGGGCGAGTATTTAATCGGTATGTTATAGCTCATCACACTGATAATCGATATATTTTCTGTATCCAACAATTTATTTGTATTGTCTAGAAATTCGCCTTTTTATTGGATAGTCTGCTTTATATTTTGTATAGAATGGGCCTTTTCCACTAAATTGAATTTTACTATTTTATTAATATCAAACGTTATACTGGTACATAATAATCAACCCAATTTATTAAAGAATTGTAATTAAGCGAAGTTATCCAAGTACAAAGTGACCGGTCTTCATGAATCATTTCAAACTGCGCGGTTCGCTGACATCACACTCCAGTAGCCAATAAAATGTAGACAAGTTAACGAACGGCTCTACGTTGCCACATATAATTTTACTTTTTTCTTGGCAACGATTAAATTTACATTCTGGAAATTTTGAAATGAAAATATTATGTATTTTTAGGTGAAATGATAATTTTGAAATAAAAATATGTATTTTTTAGGTGAAATATTCTCCATAAATTATTACTAAAGTAAATCAACATGATTATTTTACAGTTTATCTCTTGAACAAAATAATTTTTAGGTATTTTTCGCTAAAGGTGACAACACTGCACAATCTATGAAACTGTGCTAGAATCAACTAAATGATGATTTGATAACTTAGGTTATAAAAACTAACCTTCTTGTCTTAACATTGCGCACTTCAGCACTTAGAAAGTTCATATTTGTGACGTGGAAATCGTTAACCATTTCACTGCCAACTCTTGGAAGGTTGTCTGATCAGCCTTAAGATGCCGCTTCAATTTTATTCATTTTAAATCAAATTAATCAAAACACAAAACGAAAGTTAGGTTAAGCACACTTCACTTGACAGGACACAAAATGAAGGGCAGCCGACAGACAACAACGAACTGGAGTATGACGTCAATGGCGCGTTATTTGAAATATATGGTAATTTTAACAATTTTTTCAAAATAAAAATCGAAGAAAAAAATTTAAAAAAATACTTTTTAGGCATCACTAAGTATATATTTTATAATAAGCGAATAAAAAAAATATGTGGAAAAGGCCCATTAATAAAGTAAGATTTGCAATTAATTTATGTACTTACCACATGGACGATTTACTAATTTTTAGATCTAGTTTTTCTGTGTGACCTTACATGAAAATGATGAAAATGTACCAGGATATTGTACTCTAATTACATTATAACCAATAATATTATTTATGCGGTCTATTTCGGATTCTTTTAGTATTCTATTGTCAGCCAAAATTTTATTATATTGACGAGATGTTAATAATAATTTCTGGTTCAGGAAGAAGCTAAAAGAGGTTTCGAAAGGAGCCTCAAAGGGAGTATTATTTATTGAAGAAGCTTCTGAGGAAGAAAATTATTCATTTATCTATTATATAGGGTGTCCCATTTAAAACGAAATAACCTTGGAAAATATATCGAGAACAAAACGAGATATAAAAATTTGCCGAAGCAGGCTAATCTTTAATCCTGGGAGGACATCATTTGGAGCATAAGTGAACGTTGACCGATTCTTCCCTTTACCCCCGCACCAAGGACACATAAAATTTCAAATGGGAATAGAGGTCGAATCGCACCTCATTTTAAAAGTATTTTTATTCTCTATTCAACGGCGTGATTAGTTTTAAAATCGGCCGATTCGTTATCCTTTGAAGTTGTGAACCGTGTTAACCAAGTATTGAAAAACCCACCCTAACACCATACACCAACATCAGGGGACGATCAACCCCTAACATTTCTAGAGGGGTGAAGACCTTTTATTGCCTATCATCTCATACAGAAGCTTTACATCCCATCTGAGCCTCAAACCTCGCCTAAGTTTGTATAGCTTCTGTGAATTTACCGACGTACAGGGCACTAGAATGTGCCTGCAGGCATAATGGGTTCTCCCTGCGCCATCTACCAGTAAAGGTAACCGCGAGAATGTTGCTTAGCCTTTAATCGATGATGCGAACGCTAAGTGTTACACCCAATGCTTGCCCCTAAATTGTCCTAAATTATATTAAAAGATGAATCAATCAGCATTTTACATATTTTTAGTCTAGTCTTAGCAGTATACGTCACAACTTGCATATTTTGCTGTTTTGTCTGAATTTGCTTTACTATTATATTGTAATATATATGTAATATGTACATACAGGGTATGTAATTTTAATCAAAACAACACATCACCACGGATCGTATCTACCGAAATCATGTTAGATCCTTCATCACATTTTTTCTGTATCGCAGCAATCGTGACCACGATCTAAAACAAGCATAAATCACTTTTAAATGTTGCTGTTTCAGGCCGCTAGAAGGCGCTCGATCCACGTGCTCACATCTACGCAACGTCGATACAATAAACATTTCATGTCTATAATTATTTGTTCCTTGCATCCTTCCCTTATCTTTTTGCAGCCTTTTTGCTCCTTCGTTAGTATATTATTGCTACTGATATTATTGCTTGTTTATTTTATTACATATATACAGTTGCCATCATAATTTTATAAATAGTTGGCAGACAGGTGATAGGCCTATAATTAGCAGAGTCCTAAGTTTCTTTATTTTTGGGTTTAATGTCATGCCCTCCGTAATAAACAGTGGCGCAATTTCAAGGTTTTCGATAATTTTATTTATTTGCTTGGTGATGTAAGTGTATGTTACTGTAAATTCTTTGCACGAATAATTATGTATGTGATCTTTCCCTGGGTATTTTCAATTCTGCGTTTTCTTTATTATTACTGTTAATTCGTCATTAGTTATGAGAGAGTCTGTTTATTCCGGTGTATGTTTATGCCTTTCTAATTCTGTTTCTATCCATTTAGCATTTTCTTTAAAACTTGTAGGATTTGACCAATCTTGAAGGGGCTTGGAACCTTTGGTGTGAAGATATATCACTGACGTAGTTTTCCACATAACACCAAAACACTATACTGCACTCGACGCGCGTTTCGCCAACGAAGTTGGCATCATCGGGAGATGATTAAAACTGAGTTTTAATCATCTCCAGGTTGGCGTAATGATGGCATCTTAGTTGGCGAAACGCGCGTCGAATGCAGTATAGTGTTTTGGTGTTATGTGTAGAACTACGTCAGTGATAGATTTGACCATTTTTTATTCCAGAATTCCGTTATTTGTGCTTCAGTTGGTGGTATTTTATCTGTTTGATCGTTAGCTGTTATATTTCTATAAAACAGTTTTTCTTTATTTGCAAACATTGAGTTTTGCGATTTTCATTAATTTGAATGTTTATATCTTTTTAAACAAGCTGCATATACCCCAAGGTTTTGTTTTAGCATGTAAAGCGCTTCTTCAGCTATTTGTCTTTTGTTGTTGATTATATGGTATTTTTTAATATCGATTTTGTTTTATTTCCTTTGACATCCACGATTCGATCTGCACTAATCTCCCACCCAAGTGGTAACCGCGAGAATGTTGCGTAGCCTTAATTGATTATATGAAGGCTAAGTGTTACATCCAATGCTTACCCTTAAATAGTCTTAAATTATATTAAAAGAGGAATCAAATCAGCATTTTACACATTTTACATTTTCTCTAGAAACTGGCTGGACGTCACATGACTGGGTATTTTTGAGAAAATGGATTACAGAAGACGATCTACAGACTACAGAAATCGTTTCTACTTTGTTTGCGTGTTGCATTTCTTAATGACTAAATTATCTCACATTTCTCTAAACTCAATCTGAATGGCGTTGAGTGCGAATTCCTCAACCATTGTTTTAAAACAACCATATCTTTTTGCATATTATGTAAGGAAATATATTTAATGGATATTCACGCAAGATATCGCGCCGCTCTATTGTTTACCCTGAATACCAATCTCACGGAGCTATTTACCCTGAGGCTATACATAAAGCAATCCAGTTATATTAAGACAAAGTTAATAATAGACGGTGGTATTCTAAAGTGTGTAGCTATCTGATGAAATTTGGTTTTTAATTAAATTATTCTGTTTTATTTTCACGTTCCCTTCTATATTTGTGCCGTACGTTTATAGTATTGTTCATTTATTTCAAGAATATAATTCTTTAAAAAGCTGAATCTTCTGCATATAAAGTAAATTCATTGAAATATCAATACTCTTATAGTGCATACCTACTTTTTAAATTTGAAGGATTGACTAGTGCTGGCAAAAACCAGAAAAAATTGTAGCCAATTAATCGGCTAAAACATAAACACCGGTTTTCATGTAAAACCGGATATCCGAATATTGATCGAAATATACTTTTTAATGTCTGAAAAACTGGTTATTCGAATTAATATAATGGAATATATGAAATCATATTTTCTAGTATCTAAGAGATTGGAACTCTTAATCACTTTAAAAATACTAATAGTTGGATATAGTAGCTTATGCTATGCGAAATGAGTACTTGGGCACCCAACAAAAAACATAAAACAAGTTTTGATTGTGAGAAATGAATGAAATTAAATAATTGATATAGAGTTTAAAGGGGTATAGTATATAATTCGTATAGAGGTACAAAGTTTAGTATAATATCTTTACCCTCCTTCCAATCATATGGGTTACTTCGAAAAACTGAGACCTGTGTAGGAGAGGGTTGGCATACTATTATTTCGCGGGCAGCATTTGCGCCTCAGAAATGACTTAGGTTGGTAATTCCTAACCACCATTCACGGCTGGAATGGAGGACACCTGGAAAACTTGATTAGCTAGGGGGACATTCAAAGATCGACTGATTTTAATTCTCACATTAACACCAAGCTGACATTCTCTCCATTCTAGACCATCGCCAGGATGGTCGTCAACCTATCAATGAGAACAAGCCTTAATTTGCGAGTAGGCAATTTAATTAAAAGTTGTTTGGTGTACCAATTTTTAGTTTTGTATGAAATCGAGGAATATCCAAAATTATTTGATCAGGCATCCGAGAATACGATTTCAGTTTCTAGTATTTGAACAAATTCAAATTCTTCAAACAGTTTGATATTGAATAAACGACAAAAATATGGATAAGGTAAGTAATGCTTTAGCAGCAGATAGTTTCGAAGATGTTGCTGAAAATGTCTTGCTCTAAAGTAAAGATATAATAATATCTCTGTCCCTCTTTCTAATCACAAGAATTAGCCCGAAAGTCTGAGACTTGTGTGGGAGGGAGGGCGGCATATTATTATTTCGCGGCCCGCATTTGCGCCTCAGGAAGGACTTGACAGGCCCTAACCACCATTCAATACTGGAATGAGAGAAACCTGGAAAACCTCATTAGTTAGGGGGACAGTCAAACATCAACTGATTTTAATCTCTCACATTAACACCAAGTTGACATTCTTTCCATCTTAGGCCATCGCCAGGATGATTGCCAAGTCATCCCTGCGAACAAGCCTTGATCTACAAGTAAACAATTTAATTAACAATTGTTTGGTGGAATGGGGATTCGAACCCACGACCTCTGGGTTGAGCGATCGAGACACTAAACCCTGGGCCACCAGCTCGTACCTTATAGATCAATATTTTAATTTGTTGAAGAAAAAATCTCTCAACATAAACTGAAAAAGAAAAATGCAACAGAGTTTGTTACCTAAATGGTGCCAAGCCAATATCGCATATTAAATGGAAAAATAAAGGGTAGAAAAGGTATCGGGCATCACAATTGGAGAATGATCTTGCTCCATTTCATCTTATTAGAACTACAGTTAAATCCAATCCAAAAAAAAATTGGGAATACATAAATAACAAAAAAGCCAATCCCGTCAATCAGTGTTAATCCTGTTGCCTTGTTTAGATCATGTTTATTTGGAAGATGGCAATTTGTGCAGTACCATGGACATCAGTCTGTTAGGTATGCACAGACATCAGGTATCCCACAGAGGGTCACACTTGGTCCGTTAATGTTTACCTTGTTTATTAATGACATTGTTTGTGGAATGACCTCTTGTGTTTTGATCTATCCTGATGACATTATGATTTTGAAATCACCTCCTCCTTGCATTGTACTGAGTTGCAGCCAAATCTCAATCATAAGATCTAATCTAGGAATCTAGGATTATCAACAATTTGAAACACTTCAAAAAGGCAAAAAGCAAAAAGGTTTGGGTATGCTGTGAAGTATTTAATTCTTTACGGAAATTTTATGAAACTTAACAGTATTAGTAATGTCGTTATATAAATTAGTAAACTCGCTTCCCGTAATTATTATTGAATTGCATTAAATTAGGTACATTATTCAATTCAATTCAATATTATTATTACTTTATGTATAGTGATATTTGATTTACATTTTATTTGTCTTTGGTTTGTGTCGTTTCGCCAATATTCTTGGCTGTGAACGTGACCTTGTATGATTCGGGGTTGAGTGGGACTATCACTCTTTGCCCTCCTCATCTCTGTAGGCCTGGACGGCCTCGTAGAGGTGGATCCCATCCCTCACCAACCCCGATCACAAGAGTGATAGGTGTGGGCGATTTGTGGGATCTCCTCCTGTCCTGGCTCTACCCTGCCGGCCGGGTAGGATCTTCTGGCGCTCTTCTGTCTTGATGTTCTTTCTTCGCCAGCATGTTAACCCCCGGGGGTGGTCTGTCATGGGCGGGGGCGGCAATTGCTGCTCCCGCCCTGGGATTGTGGTTAGGTGGGGTCGGGATTGGCATTGTAGCCTACGGATGCACCTCTAAGAGGGACCAAATGGCCCATTAGTGGGTGTCGGGGAGGGAAGTGGATATCGAAATGTACCCGCGACCGCAGTCCGCGGCCGCGACTTCGAGGGAGGTCTGTGGGTCGTCTATGTCTCTTCGTAGTCTCCTACTCTTGCTCCAGGTGGAATCTGAAAATGTTACCTTATACCTTATCCTGGGTCCAAGAGTTGGAGCCTTGGCCGCTTGTACTTAGCTGCCACGTCGGGTGCGTAATCCACGGCTCTCCGGATTAGTGGGTTGCTATGCCTCTCGGCCTGTGCAAAGGCTTTCTCAGCTCGTCTTCTGAGAACCTCCAGGATTGGGACGTACTCTAAGTCCCGGTATAGGTCGGCGTTGCGCAGGTAGTAAGGGGCGCCCGTTGCGACCCTCAGGGCGATGTTGCTGCAGTTTTCGAATGTGCGTCTTAGCCGCGTAGGCCCACGCGGTCGCCGCGTATGTCATCTGGGGTTGAATGACGGTCTTGATTAGGGTTTTCTTGTTTTTCAGGCTGAGCCCGCTGGTGGAGCAGAGCATGGGATACAGCATCCCCCTGACCTGTCGTGCCTTTTTCACGACGTTCTTGATATGGGTTTTCCACGTGAGCCCTCTGTCCAGGGTTACCCCTAGATATCTGGCTGTGTCTCTCCATCCGATGTTTTCCCCGTGCATGATGACATGTCCTTGCGGCTTTTGACCATTCCTGCGGGAATTGTGTCGTTTCCTATCCTGTAAAGGTTTTATAAAAAAATCCTATTCTATTCTATTTTATTCTATCGTATTCATCTGTGACGCCTCGCTCTTGCTTTATAAGCTAACGTATTGTCCACTTTCATTCAACGTTTATTTCATACAGCTCGCAACAAAATATCAGAATGTCTATTAAAGACGTAACTGAAGCCTTTTAATGTTGCTTTCATAGTTGTCACGCTATGAGCTACACGTCTCTTGTGGTAAAATTTATGATGTAACAGCCAAAACCATAAACGGAAGGTATTATCGTTATATTTCAGTTGTTTATTGCTGTGACGAAGTGTAAATAACTTTAAACAGCCATCGCGGTGGCGCTGGTTACATTAATAAATAAAACGATTTTAATCAAGTCATAAAGTCATTTTGTTTTATGTGGGCATATAAACTCAACATATAAGGAGGAATTTCCCCTTAGATCCTTTATTGTGAAGAGTGTTTAAATAGTACCTCCAAGTGAGACTATGTCTTTGTCTCGTATTGTACAAAACAACCTGTATTTATCGAAGTATTTCGGAACTGAAGCACAGTTGTATGGTTAGGTCTTTTATTTTAACTATACCATTTACTGTAACATAAATGTCTCTACCGAATTGAGTTTGTGGTCTTGGAAGTATTTTAAGTTATTTTATAACGTAGACTGGAATTGCACGCTTTGGGGTGCTTTTGGAGTAACTGACAAAGGTTTGGATGCTATTCTTCAAAATTATGACAAAATTTAACAGTGATGATGTGAATGGAGAATTGTTTTCGTAATAATTATTATAATAGCTGTTTCCTGAATAGAGCTCAAATATCCAGGGGCGTATTCTGCGGCCAAAAATAAGGTTTTATATTTACAATTTTACATAATAATAATAATAATAATAATAATAATATCTCTATCCCTCATTCTCATCTTAATGATGAGCCCGGAAGTCAGAGACTTGTATGGGAGAAGGAGCGGCATATTATTATTTTGCAGGCCGCGAGTGCGCCCAGGAACGACTTATGATGTTATAACTTTAACTATCATTTAGTACGAGAATAAGGAAAACCTGGAAAACCTTATTAATTAAAGTATACAGTAGGTTGTTAGCGACTTATAGTGTGATATTGTAGTACTACTTGTATATTAAGAACGCTACCAGCCTTATGCACACAGAATTAATATTGGAGCAATTAGAAAAAGTTGACCACGGTGAGATTCTACTCATGGTCAACTGCGAAGTATGATTAAAAACCTGATGTCTTTAACCGCTCGACCACGGAGCCCCTCACATATTTGGAAATAACTGTTTTCTATAAATACGGTCATATAAGATTTTATGGATCTATCTCTAATAATAAGTGGGATATATCGATAGGAATAGGATAGGAATATCGATTCTTTACTAGGCACAGTCTTTCTCCAACACATCGCTCTTAGGACATACTTTTTGGGCATATCTCCATTATTATTAGAGATAGACCAATAAAACCTTATATGGCTGTATTCGTAAAAAAGAGTTATGTAAAACAGTACTGGGTGATCCATTTAAAATAATAAAATTTATATCGACGTAGCTTCATTGAGTCACCCTGTAAAAAATTTAATATATTATGTGAAACAAGTGTAAAAAGAAAACAAACACAGTTTATCACTTTAAAATTAACGGGCGTTGATTATTCCTTGGATGTTTTGTGACAGTTACAATAATGTTCCTAATTTTGTTCAGTGTTTTAGTGTTTAGTTTTCTTTGTTAAATATCTAGCCTAACTGATTGCCTCATCAATGTCTAGGTCTAACTGAATTTTGATGTGACAAGAATTTTTTATTTTTATCGTTTTAATTAATTGTTGCAGGAGCCTAACTGGACCAAATCCTTAAACGCTCATAACTGAGAAATGGCTACTTCATTTTAAACAATGCACTCTTCGCTTATTGTTTACGATGGTGACATATATCGAATTTCGTTTAGAAAAATTCGGTGTTGCCGTTTAAAATTTTGTGTGTTTTTATTTACTGCCCAAACCGGCAACGCTGGAAAAAAGTTATTTTTCAATTTTTCTTAATCAGAGCAGCCTCTACAAATCTATTTTGGAAGTATATGCCTATCTATTTAAATAAAGGAAATAGCCCGTCAGGTTTTAAAAAATTAGTACTGTATAATCATCAATTCAGATAAAGCATATAGTGTATTAGAAATCCACCCCCGCACAGCATATTGTGCCACTTTATGAGCTAATTATATGAAACTGATGACGTCACAGCAATGATATATGTTCTGGAATCCTCAGCATTGCAGATTAAAATATACAGTTATTTATTGTTCTCATATCTCTGGATGTTCTGAAATTCGTTTCAATAAGGCCATTAAGTATAATTTATTACAAAATGGATCGCTTCATTTGACAAATTTATGGCTTAAGTGACATAGTGACCTACCTATTTATTTTTTGACGAGAGAAAATATGATTCGAATATCACCTGAAAACTCACACCCGACGACTACAAACAGCTACAACTCACCTGAGTTGAGTTACATCAATTTAGTTTATCTCAATGTTTATACTCGTACAAGATGTACCAAATATGATTACGGATGTCGTGATTGTTAAAAAAATATGGGGTAAATATAACAATGTGTGCTAATCTTGAAGGGGGTTGGAATCTTTGGTGTGAAGATAACACTGACGTTAGTTTTCCACATAACACCAAAACGCTATACGCACGTTTCGCCAACCAAGCTGGCATCATCTGGAGATCCTTAAAACTTATTGAGTTGAGTGAGCTGATGAGTTTTAATCGATGATGTCAACTTGATTAGCTAAACGCGCATCGAGTGCAGTATAGTGTTACCTTACTTAGAAGAGGTGATGAAATGAGGTATATAGCACTAGTATTCATAGTATTCCTTTGGAAATTCGTTGATATCTACTTCTAGTTCAAACGGAAGTAACCAAATATAGCCATTATAATCAACCAATATAACGTGACATAAATAACTTAATTATCTTTGCAGTTATGTTTATTATCAGCTATAGTTGTTACGCGCCTTGCTCACTAGTAAATAAAACCAGTTTTCTATTTGGTAGAGTACGTACAGCTTGTACCGAGATTACAAGTAACTATTTTTCAGAGTTTGATGTAATTGTTTTGTATTCAGTTTATTTTATTATTATCTTCACTTCCGCTGAAACCAACTCTATTGTAGTATATTCAGACAAGCAATCTCGTTGTATTGTAACATTTCGTTCTTCACAATTTATTTTTTATCGATAGTGCAATGACATCTCTTACACATCTTTTTCACAACATTTGTTTGTCAAAATATTTGTTATTTAAAAACATCAAACATGTGACATTCAGATAATAATTATTCTCAACACGTCTTCCACATACCTATTTAAACACGATTTAGTTGTAAGTAATTACATGAAGTAAAGCATTTCCAGTTTCAGTTGAGTTTAGATTGATGAAATTAAATTTAACAAAGACCATTTAGTCATATCCATAGTTGTGGGTGAAGAAATTTACTAGCTACTATAATAGCTATATGTTTTTAACTGTTACAATTGAGTATTATTTTGTATTGCTTCATAATTAAACGTTTTATTTATAATAAACAAAAATTATTTAATTGTCAACTTGGAAGGTGATTGAACAATAATAATTTAAAATGTAATAATTATAAATAATAATAATATCACTTTATTTCAAACAGCCACATTACAAAGATACAATCACGCAACAATGGGTTGAACAGCGTCAAAAGAAAATATAAGAACTGACTTACAAACAGAATATACATGAAAAAGATATAAACATATACATACTTACACGTATACTTAAAATATTAAAAAAAAAATGCAACAGTACTTCACAATAGGTAATTATAAACGTGCTTTCTTATACTCGAGAAATTCTCTAATGTTATATAGTTCAATTTCTACTAACAAATTGAAAAGTTCTCTCTTATATTTTTTTAAATTTTTTATATTTTTTATTTTGTTTGGTAGGATATTAAAGTATCTCATGCCAGCATAACAAGGACCATTTTCTATCATGCTTAATCTATGTATAGGGAAATTATAATTATTGTGCCTAATATTATAGCTGTGAAATAAAAATAGAAATAAAAACGGTAATGCAATAATTTCCCAGTTGATATATGTTGAAGAAATTGAAATGAAACCACCTAGAAATGGTAACCAAATTAAGGTTAGAAAATTCACCAACGTACAGGCCACTAGAAGATGCGGACAGGCACCATGGTTCGTCCCTTCATGGTCATGATCACCCATCCAACCACTAACCGCGGTCCACGTTGCTTAGCCTTCATATTTATGATATAAACGATTATCTTAATAAAGTGTAGAACTTTTATTGATTTTTAACATTCAAAATAAATTAAGACAGATTAAGCATAGATATTAACTTCTATATTAGTGTAATTCAAGATATACACACTGAAGATAAGATATTGCGCCGAAGTGGGCGGTCCAATGACGCGTGACGTCACTCACAGAGTAATTTATGTTGTTTACTATGTTATCGTGGTGTTTTGGTGTTTCGTGAGTGAAATTATATAATAAATATACAGGACAATATAGAAATATACAATATACACTCGTGGAAATTGGAAAAAACTCACCTAAAACCATAGTCATTTTTGTATGGTTATATTTTCTAAACGCTTTTATCAATTTGATCAATTTTTTTTTATTTTATTAAGGCATTATTGGACTGTAATGTAGGGTAGGTCAATTATCATATAACTCGGTTAAAGAATATCTACAGGGTGATGTGTAGGAACGTGTTTTTTTACCAAAATGTAAGCAGATATTTGGGATGCACGCAAAGTGGGGAAATAATTTTTATTGTGTCAAAAGATAGGTTTATTTGTGCTAAAAAAAATGTTTTTTAAAAATCCTTTCTACCTAGATTGGTTTCCAAATTATAACAGTTTTTGTAAACCATCATTGCATTTGTGACTGATCACAGGTGCCGATTTTTTAAAATAAAACAAGTTGGCTTTGAAATGAAAATCGATCCTGTCACCTGTCAGGATGATGTTATGAAATTATAAGAGTTCGTGGAGGCCCAACCAGATATCAGCCCAATTTTTTTTTTTTTTTTGTAACACATCTAGTTCATGTTTTTCGAGTTTATTAATAAATAAGAACTTAAATTTTGTATATGATTTTTTAATTATAATCAGATTATTGCTAGGTGACAAGTGACAGGATCTATTTTCATTTCAAAGCCAACTTATTTTATTTTAAAAAATCGGCACCTGTGATCAGTCACAAATGTAATGGTTTACAAAAACCGCTATAATTTGGAAACCAATCTAGGTAGAAAGGATTTTCAAAAAAAATTTTTTTAGCATAAATAAAACTATCTTTTGACATAATAAAATTTACTTCCCCACTTTGCGTGCTTCCCAGATATCTGCTTACATTTTGGTAAAAAAAACACGTTCCTACACATCACCCTGTAGATATTCTTTAACTGTGTTATATGATAATTGACCTACCCTCCATTACAGTCCAATAATGCCTTAATGAAATAAAAAAAATTGATCAAATTGATAAAAGCGTTTAGAAAATATAACCATACAAAAATTACTGTAGTTTTAGGTGAGTCGTTTCCAATTTCCACGAGTGTATATAAATACACCAATATATACAAATATAAATATACAGCCTATAATAATATTATAGGAGAGGCGTATTATCTACCAAATGCATCTTAATGCAGATTACTCTATCAGATCCTTCTAGTTGGATGATATAATTCTGTGGGTTTTTTATTAAAACAATGGCAAGTAAACTTTAGGGAAGCCACTCAAGTTTTTTAATTAAAAACCGTACTTATCAGTTAGGTAATTAATTAACAGTCAATAAGACGGTTTCTTTCATCCCACTTAATAATATAACAATAACTCTTCCAATGCCTTTAACGGCTTGAAGCAAAAATAAAGAAAAGAAAGTGCCCACGGACTTGATGACAGTTGACTTTGCTTCTTAACTCACTCGAAATAAAGGCTCCTTTTATGCATTCATTCAATAAGGTTTTTCTATTGGAACGTGTTTCTTTTTATACGGTGATTTAATCCCTTTTAAAAGGTCGATTAATTTGAATGGTTTAGTAAGTCTGTCAATATTTAAATTATATGACATTCTCTGTGGCTTTCCAGTACTTAAGTAGCTGAATGTTTTCAATTTATTTTAGCAAAGAAAATTTCGTGTAAATTTTCCATGATAAAAAATACTGAAGCAAAAATAGAATAGAAGAGGATAGAAGGGGATAGAATATAATAGAATAGAATACTTTATTACCATAAATCTTGTACAAGATATAGCAGTGTCAATGTAAAATATAATAAAAAGAACAAACCGATTTTTATAAATTACATAGCAAGTAAAACACTATAATACAAAATTAAAGAAGACAACAAATACATATAAACAAAAATATTCGAACTTATCTATTTAAATAATCACTGAACGTGTAAAACACATTTTCAGTAAGATATGCCTTCAGGTTTTTTTTTAAACAAATTATAGCTGCATGTGGATTTGATATGACTCGTTAAAGCATTATAGGCCTTAATAGCATTATAATATGATCATTTTCCGTAAATGGTATGATGATGGATGGGAATACTAAGATCAAGCCCATACCTGGTTACCATAGATCGGAATATATTGTTGTTTCTGGTCATCATCATGCAATCATGCAAGCAAAAGCAATCATTATGATTGCTTTTTACAAATAAAACTAGTTTATATATACAGGGTATCCCACCGGAAAACGTCGCGATCGATATTTGGAAAAGTATTTATTTGAAAAATTTGAATATTTTGCAACTTATCAAAGTCAGTGGGGGAAACACAACTAAAATATTTTCATGGTCATAGCACTTGCGGTTATGCCGGAAGTCGATAACATCTTCATTTAAAAAATATATAAGGTGGTCCATTTAAAATAACGAAGATGGCGTCGACTTCCGGTAAAACCGGAAGTGCTATGACCTTGAAAATATTTTAGTGGTGGTTCAATAAGTTGCCAAATCTTCAAAAAAGTACTTTACCAGATATCAATCGATTCCCAGTGGGATGCACTGTAAAGTCACAGAACCGTAAGTATATTTAGTTTTTTAAATAGAGATTTACATGAAACTCTACATGGGACATTAATCATATATCTAACTATTCGCTTTTCACAAACAAATACTTTTTCCTAATATTGGCATGAACCCCAAAATGCACATTGGACATGTGAGAAATAAAAGACTTTAAGGTAATCTGTTGAAAATTTACTTTTAGCAAATTTCATTAAATAACAAAGTGAATTTAATTTTGACACTATGGAATTTATTTATATGAAGTTCCCAACGTAACTTATTGTCCAATGTCACTCCAAGAAACGTAACTTATCTGTTTTTTTAATAACTGAAAAACTTTGCAGAGGAACAAACAACGAAAAATCTGTCAGTACTCGGAGAGAACATAATACGGGACGTCTTACTTCCATCTAAATTGAGACTATCCGAAATATATATTGTATTAGGTGCTTAACTATATAAGTAACCTCCTCAATTACCTTTTACCTACACATCACTTGCCATGAAAGCAGCTTTAACTATATGTTTTGATATTTATATAAAGCTTTCTCAAGAAATGAGCGTAAGAGGATGTAATATATATAAATATTTTTTATATACAGTTCAGGCTATAAACAAATCCTTCACAAACTCTTTATATGGTATTGCGAACAAAAATAAATCCCTAGAATAGAATTTTTTGAGGAAACTGGCACGAAATAAGAGTCAACAACACGTCGACGAAAATATTAGATCATTCTTGTGTGAGAGGAGAAAGAATTCGTATATTCTTAGAGTATATAAATTATTGACATTTTAATATAGAAAAAATTGTAGCTTTTTCAGTATAAAACTGTTGGGGTTAAATATGATATACAGTGAGTATATGGTATACAGTGAGTTTATAAAGTTTCGCATAAATTGATTATTTTGAAAATGGTAAAGCTTTTGAAAAATCGCTCGAACCCGTCGATTTTCTTTTCTTTTTATACTTTATTTACATAAATTAAATTTGTTACAGGGCGACTCAATGAAGCTACGTCCATATAAACTTTAATAATTTAAATGGAACACCCAGTATTGTTTTACATATTTGGAAAGAAACTCTTTTTTACGAATACGGTCATACCTATAAGGTTTTGGGTAGACCTATAAAATTTACATCTTACAATACGAGGTCCAAGTATGTCCTCGTAGTTTTCGTTGCAATCCGAATCCTTGTGTATATTCTTGTATCTAACGTAGTTAGAATCACTAACTTAAAATACTGCAAATTTTTGCTTTATAATTCAGCGCTCGGCGTGGCGTATAGATAGGAGAATAGATGTTTTGGCTTAATTTGTTATATTAATATAACTCCTTATTTAAATAAGTAGTTTACAGATATAAATAGATATAAAGTAAGATGGTGGATATATGGTATAAAGTAAGTATAGGTAGATATAAAGTAGATTCGTGCCATTCGTATTTATATGTTATGTACAACTTATCTGTCGTGTAGAACTTGTTGCTATATCCCTCCCTTTATTGTATTGGATAAATAGGTATTTTAAATTTTTTCTAATAGGTGTTTTCAAGTCATATATTAACGTAAAGTACACCTACTTATCTCTTAAGAACATCTCGCATACTATTAGAGATAGACCTCGAATCTTATATTTGTGTATTTATAAGAGTAAGCCCTATCAAAAAATTTAGATATATAGGTATATGGTGTCCCACGTGAAATAAAAAAGTTGACCTACCATGTGCCGCCACTGAGTAAGATAAGCAAGTGTACTCTACATTAAAATATGATTTATTCAAAAACAAAATAGACCTGTCTCGGCCTTAATTTTTAAACACTCTGTAACAGAGTTATGAATTTTGAGTGTTACTTTATCATAGCCCTGTATAGATCTACGTGTAAATATACTGTATTACTCAACATACACGTAACTTCAAATATAGAGTTGAAAATATTGCATTTAAACAAATATTTGACGAGTAAATATCTGTTTTACACAATATTTATTCTGACCTATATTATACACTCTTCCCTGGTCCTGTATGCCACGTTAATATTTTTAATAAAAGTTCAATTTTGCTCATCCATCATCACATTCATTGTATGTTTATAAATATAATATGGGCCGTTATGCATTCGACGCATAATGAACGACTCAGATGTTTACCCCTCCATTTGTATTTTTTCCCACCTTGATTCAGAGTTGGCTCGATGGTGCATACTTCCTCAGGGTCGTGGTGTGATGTGTACATTTATTCACATAAGCGAACCGAGATTGGCTGCGTAATACCAGTGACTATAGAAAGAATTATAGTCACTGGTAATACCTCTTCAAGGCAATTATGGATTTCCTTTATATGTTTTCTAAATACATTTTTCCACAGATTCTTTAAACAGTGTATAATATGTATTTGTATCCATAGAGAAAAATGTCTTGAAAGTTATATTATAAGTAGACAGTAAACTGTAAGGGTGGATAGTGTCATCAGCGAGGCTATAAAAAGTTGAATATGGAATACCACAAGGAACTGTTTTAGGTCCTATCTTATCCAACATATATGTCAATGGTATATTTGATTTCGCTCACGATAGAGCAATGATTTATATAATGCAATGACGACATGAAATTACCTAAAAACTAAAATAGAAATCTATTTGAGAAATATTTAGGGTACAATTTACACACAAGTAACTTGGAAAAACAATTTAATTGTAGAAAATATAGTTTAACAACATTTGGTTGTATCACTCTCGATGTATGTTTCATCAGTAACCAAGTTTTCCATATTTGGAATTCTCTTCCCAGCGAAATGCTTCTTCAGTGAACGCCTTTGAAAATAGACTCGATGCTTACAATAATAGAAGACAGTAAAATTTTAAAAATATTTAGTTTGACAGTTGTTTTTACTTTGTAATGTGTGTTGGGATCATTAGTTTTTGTAATTTTTCTCTTTTTTTTATTATTATTTTTCTCTTTAGTTCTGCACTGAACTTGTTTACCTTTTAATTTTATTTTTGTGTTTTATCACTGTGTGATATTTTTGTGTGTGAATAATGTCGTATATCATGTATATATGTATATGTGCAGAATATTTATATTTTGGAGCTTAATAGGGTTTTACCCTCAACTCTTATCTATTGTTAATACTAATATTATTACCTTCAAATGAAGTAAAATATCTTAGAGTTATTCTAAATTCCCATCTAGTAGATATAAAATGTATACAAAGAAAAGAGTAATGTATTGTCGGAGTAAAGTAACAAGAAAACTCATATTATTGTATAAATAAATAGTAGGTTTAAATATTTACCCCGAACATTCTAGAACCAAATCCCGTGAACTTTCTTTTGCATCATGAAAACCAACGTTAAGGCGTCATAAATGTGGTTTTCTTCGTTATTTCCACTTCAGTAATATATCCGATACATTCAAACGCTGTGTTATTATCACGTCCCACTTCAACAGTTATTCCCTTAGACAGATAACACAAAATGCTCTTTGTCTTATGATCTTCGTGCTTTTCATAGTATACATGTTACGAATTAGTAATGTTTTGTCTAGGTTGTAACAGCTATTCACTTCTTACATACTATATACGAAAAAATGTATTTAACGTTACAAGTTTTTAAATTAAAAACTTGTTGAACCATAATATTTGATAATTATTTCATTAATAATTATCAAATATTCAGTCAATAAACAGTCAAATAAACCAATAAATAATATTAAAAGTAAACCATAAAGAACTAGTTATATAATTTATGTTACCATTTTGTTCTGGTAACAAGTGAAAGTAAGGGAATAGCAAATAGTTATAAATTTCCTACAAGTCTTATCTACAAAGATACAATCATGGAATTATGCCCCAAAGCATTTGTGACAAAAATATCTTCAAATGGATTTGATGTGTAAGAGGATAACAATTTAATTTTGTTAGAAAATTCTTCATAATACAAGTATATCAACCACCCACACATTATCAAAAGGACATGGAGAAACAGCAATAATATCCTCCGCTAAAGCCTTATAATACAATGTGATGTTAGGGTGAACTGGAATTATTTTTCCAGGATGCAGGACTATATTAGGATTTCCAGCCTACAGGATGAAAATCCTTTTATACTACCGAAATACATAGATAGTGAACAATGTTGAAGGTTTAGCTTAATCGTTTATTAATTAATATTCAGTGCATTGAATATACTACTGCACATTCCTAAACCTAGCTAAGGAACGATCATGCTTGGAGCATGAAATACCGCGATCGACAATTACCGTTATTTAAGTTAATTGTTATTGACATATCAAGTCATGAAAGATGAATTTCCTCCTATGATGAATTTCAGTACGTGTTATGTATGGAATTTTAATTGAAATCTTCAAGAAAATTAGGGCTAAAACTCATTCATTACTTTGAGATTTTTAAAACATAATACCAGAAATTATGTAGCGGAAATTAAAAAAAGTCACAATTTGAATTTGCACTTACCATCGTCGATCTCTTTTGATGTAACTCAGGATGCACCGGGAGTGCAGCAACTGGATAGACCCAAGTTTTATTTGTGTAGCCGTGAAGTGCAGTGAAGTGCAGTGAAGTGCATTGAAGTGCAGTGAAGTGCAGTGCAGTGGCACTTTTTCGCTACACTAGAAAACACTGGAATACATGTAGCAATGGTGTAAATAAACAGAACAATTGTATTGGAGTTTTTAGTTTTGTTCGCAGATTTTTCAGAACAGAAGATGGTTTCTTTTGACCTATTTTAGGAAACAAGCTCAAACTTATAAGCCATCAATTCTGTGGAGTGCCTTTTTGTGTGGAGTGCCTTTTTGATGCTCAAATCAACCATAATAATAAAAGAGTAATGTAAACATTGGATAATTAATTCTGTACGTTGGTTGTCTTTTTGAGAAACAAAAACATGATTTTAAGCCTAAAAAGTTTAAAGTATTTTCAAGAGTTGAAGTAGATAAGTTTTTACTTGAGGCTCTCCAGTCAAGAAGGTCCGTATGATAAAGGTGAACGAAGTGTATTATTTTCTTTTTTAAAGTTTGTTGCTTTACTTCTACATTGTTTTAATTTTGGGTTTAGTAGGAGCATGCCGCTGTTATGAATTGACCAAATTATATTTAGATGACAAAGGTGACATTTTATTGTCAAAATTTCGCGTTCTAAAAAATTAAGAAACCGAGGAGCTTTGTGGTGGTTAAAGGTAATGGAATCAATATCTTGAGATAGTAAAATCCTACTGGGAATTTAGATAAGTCGAGTTCGTAAAACCATTCCTGGTTCTTTAGGAAAAATATCGGTTTAGTAGTAAATACTCTTGAAATTGTTCTGGTTTAACAAATTTATGGTAATCTTTTAAGAATATCGATCAACACAAACCAGACTAGTAAACCCCTGGGCACGGAACAGTGTTTAATAGATAAAGTAGAGTAGTAGTAGATTCTCAGAAATAGACACTATTTTCTATGTTCATACTCGTAAATATTGAAAAGAGGAGAACATAACAGCCCGTTTTTTCGGGGAATTTTCTGGGTATAAGATAAGTTGTAAAATAAGTCGAAATTTATCCGCATTGTTGGACGAGGATAAGAAGAGTTTTAGGTTAGTAGTAAATAAGTAAAATTTTTCATTAGACAGCGTGACAGAAAGATGTAACTACTCTTATTTATTTGGGTATTGTGCCACCACTGAAAAAAACAAAAAAATTAATAAAACATTAAACATATCA
Organism: Pogonocherus hispidulus; assembly: GCA_963924545.1. NCBI lineage: Eukaryota > Metazoa > Arthropoda > Insecta > Coleoptera > Cerambycidae > Pogonocherus > Pogonocherus hispidulus. Next base: position 85,418,050 of record OZ004693.1, read on the forward strand.
ATTAAAAACGTTGACGTTTCGAAAACTTTTCCGTTTTCGTTATCATAACTTTACGTGTGACTGTAATTTAGATAAATTACTTTAAAAATATGTAATGTTTCGCGGCACTAGACAGAGGGGAAGGAACGTACTTTATCAATCAATATATTTGAATTTTAAGGCAAAGAAACTTTGCTTCGAAAATTTCTAGAAAAGAAGTTTTAGTCTCATCTTGGCACGGCTTCAGAACGGGTTAAGTATTTGGGGCTTGGTGGCTTTGCCCCATAGTATAAGGGGAAACCATTAAGGGTGAGTAAAGTACGTTTCTCGTATCAAGTCTCAATTAATTCAATGATTTGTATTTTTTTGTATTACGTTTTTAAATTATATTTTTGTTATTAAAAACCCTTGCCCAAAACTGAAGTGTTTCCATCTAAATCCTCCTAACTACCCTCTGAGTGCTAGAATATAAGGAGTGTCCTAGGAATGAATCCATATATCGAGGCCCAGGATAAGATAACCCACCGTAAGTCAAGAAACTTTTCTATATGTAGATCAAATCATATCCGAAACCCAATAGCAGAGCAATTAATTCAGTAGTAAAATTAGGCTCCCTTTCGAGATAAATGAGTAGGTATAAGTAAGTTTCTGAAGCCATTTCGTACAACGGGCAACCTGTTACAAATTGCTTCTCATCTCCATCTACCTCAAGCCGAACGGTATACGGAACACTACCTATACCGCACTTCAGCGGCTTTACTACTTATGAATGGTGATGGTTACATAACACTTAACAGGCATGGAGGATGGGTATCTTCAAGTATAGCAGAGAGTTACATAGAAGAACATGTACAAAGTAAAATTTCATTGGTAATCAAATACAGCAACAAGAAAAAACATTCCGTTTTCACATTATGCATAATTTTCAAGATCCAGTAGGTCGTGTTACATTGAGGGAAACCTTGACAAGTAGTGTTTGTAGTGGCGAGATACAGTGAAATACACCGTAGTGCCCTCTTTGGGTCTTTGCTACTACCTGTCTGACAATTATTATCTAATTGACAGACAGATAAAGATCTGCTTTTCTGGCTTTTCTGTAGGATAAGTAGGATTGTCTTCCTCAAAGACAATAGAGGTCGCTGTAATGGCATCTGCAGAAAAGCAGATCGTTAACTGTCTGTCAATTAGACAATAATTGTCAGACAGGTAGTAGCAAAGACCCAAAGAGGGCACTACGGTGTATTTCACTGTATCTCGCCACTACAAACATTCACTATGCACCTTAGGCAATCAAGTCGCCAGATCATTCATCGATGCCTATGGCAATCTGATGAGATCATAACAAGATCGAAACCGGTCATTGTCTGGTATTTGGTTTTGATGAAGGATGTGGCAACTTGACAAGTAGTTTTCCAACTTCTAATTATCTCTAATTTTCAAAACACTAACATTAACATTCATATCTGTCCTTAATATATGTTATTGTTATTTTTATTGTTATTATTATTATTATTATTATTATTATTATTATTATTATTATTATTATTTAAGTTTTTATTTGTAAATACAGCATATAGACAGCAGTTAATTACATACAAAAAAAAAAATACATACAAAATGGAATATAACCTACAATAAGGACAGATTAGTCCACCTACCATAAAATAAAAACAGAAGAAGAGCCACTATAGGCAAAGCGTGGCGTACATATTTTTACACATAATGTAAAACAAAAAACAATAATATAATATAATATAATACAACATAACATAATATAACATAATACAATAAAATATAATATAACATAATATAACACAATACAATATAATATAATATAACATAACACAATATAATATACAACATAAATATAAATAATATGGTAAATATAAAATCACATAAACTTACACTTAAATTCACACCCATATTTTCACGTAATATACATACATACAAAATTTCAACAGACAAGAATCTAATTTCAAATTTTTAATTCAACCATGTCATGTAATACATCCCTAGCTAAACTGAAAATAAACAGCCTTAATTTTCTCTTAAAGCAATATCTACCAGAAATGTGTTGCAAATTGTGTGGTAAGTGGTTAAAGAGTCTAGGGCTTAAATAAGTATAATTTTTTTTACCTATGCATTTATTCGTACGAGGAGCTAAGTACATATTCTCTCTATTTCTTGTGTTATATGTATCAATTATATATGCATTAATATCTATCAGTCTTCCATTATAAAATAAAATGTTGCTTTTCGTAAGAATATTATTTTTGTAAAAACCGGGAAACTTTCAGGAACTAGTTCTGTAATAAGTCCAAATATTTTAGGCAGCTGCTACCTATTGTGGTGCGTACGAAGCTTATATAACTTGTAATTTAAAATTAGTATGTACACTTCTAGATTAACATGAACACTGTCTTGTTTAAAATTAGGCAGGAATTATGTTTCTTATATGTTTTATGAATATTTCATATTATTATATTTTTTATTCTTTATAAACTTCATTCTGCTATTATGTTCAGGCTGTTTAATTTATGTGAAGTTTTAATTAATTATTTCCACGGGTTTGCCAGGAGAATTCTTATTCAAACAGTGGAAGTAGGTAAACTTTTAGTTACATTTCCATGAGCAGCAGTTAAAGCACAGGAGCGTGTTGTTATGTAGAGATGTGATATTACTTGAATCCGTTTAGATTAATTAAATGGGTAATTTAATGTATTTAATATGCCGGTTTTAGAACCTTACTGGTATATTATTTATCTTAAGAAGTACGAGACTGTTCGAATTGGGAAACTTTTTTTTAATAATATTTGACCTTTTGAAGAAATTAATCACACATCCATGTGTTCACAGAATTGAGAGAAGAGAGATATTTACAAAAATGTGAAAATCCACAATGACGCTCATAAGGATAAAAATGTTGTTCCAAATATTATCCATAAAAAGTATCTAATAATGTATATACTATGTAATAATCTGTCTAGTTAGACAGTTGTGTAGACTCAGTACATTTTGAGCATAATGAGCACCAAATTCTATTTTTTTTAATTTAATTTAACCAGCCACCGAGATATACCTCTTGAGACTCAAAAAACGGGCGTTTCGGAAAGTTTAACTATGTATATTTGTAGTACTATACACTAATAGAGAAGTCCACTAAGTCTGCATAATCATAAATATAACATTACACTAACAAATAATGTTAGTATTGTGACTTATATTGTGTAATATAAAAGTAATCAAATAACCTCTCTCTTTCTTGAATAGTACTATTTAGCTAGTACTAAATATTTAATAGGTTTCCCTAGCCAGGGGTGAATTCAGTTAGCATCTTAACAGGGCACGCCCGCAACTACGCCACCTCAAAGAGAATGCCTCAATAAAGCATTAGGGAAGTTGCTGACCAAATAATGGTCCCCCTAAGGGTATATGAATATTGTGCCTCCTGAGAAAGGCACACATTTATTCTAATATGACCTAATGATGCATGTAACGGTTTAAATATAACAATATTCAGAGAAATATGAAATTCCTCTTATAAATTATTTATAATGGTTTTATAAAAAGACACCAAGAGATAAGTTTGTTGCATGCTTTTTATCAAATATCCCTCATAACCATTTATAAAACCAAAATAAAAATGTTTTGTTATCAATTAAATGTTGTTTATTCGAAAAAACAACACCCAAAGTCACAGGAATATCACCCCTATATAGGGGAATAGGAGCTTCCCTCTAAAATTAGCTAAGTTTCGCCAATATAATTAATGCAGATATTGTCTCTAATTTATTTGAGGTGCATTTTCGCGATTCATTGTAGTCTTTTTTGGTGTAATCCCAAAAAAGACTAGAATGAATAGTACGGATATTATCATATATTTATATTTCTTCAGCTAAATACACAATCTGCTTTTCATCAATTTGTCTATTACTTTCTCAACCCGGTGAAAAAGTGTCATAAGTGAATCAAAATAAGGTGTATATTTGCCACTACTTTCACACTAATTACCACTACCACCACCAATACCACTATACCAAGTGGAATATAATAGTTATATTTAAATAGATTTATTCAAAATGATCCTGATATAATTTTCGATTTATCAATAATTGACACATCGTTTTAGATAGATTATTCTAGCATAGATTCTCGATCGTTTTATATACAGGGTGTCTTATAAAACTATAATAAGGAGAAATCGGAAAATCTGGTAGCATACCGGCACGGATGGCGACCATTTGGCTAAAATATTTTCAAGACAATGTCAACTTGCTTTTTAAATAGGACGCTCTAAATATTGTTTCATTTTTAGATTCTATACTAAATTTTAAACACATTTCACGTATAATGCCATATACCTAAGTCTAATCGTTTTCGACATATTTAAAGTTTTATGTAAAAAATTATGTTTGCTTTGCAAACCCAAAAATCATTACCAATTTAGACCGTACGGTCACGGCACGGTACGGCACGCGTCACGTGTTCTGACCATCAGCAGCTGTCCCAATGTGCCCCATAACTCACTTCCGGTCCAGAAGGAACCTCATTTACTTACTACTGAAAATACAAGTTATTACCCTTATACTTCTTATTAACCTTTGGAAAATACTGTGTGATGGTATTTTTGCTGACAAATTCATGGTATACCTCTCTTTCCCCTTTATTTTTTTAGATATAATTTTCACATTTGGCATGACTTATTAAAGGTCACTTTGTGACAAAAAAAAATACTTTTTTGCTACTTCCGGTATTACCGGAAGTAATACAAACTCTCAATTTTTATATAGAACTGAAGTATATTATTATATTCTTGGGATCTACCTCATTTTCTGAATCTAACAATATGTCACATTAATGACATTACAGCTGTCAACTTACTTTTTGGACTATATTTTACTTTTGAATTTAGATTACGTTCTCCAAACTATAATTGAAGTTTTATTGCTTCCACACATAAAATAAGCATATGGGTAGATTGCTTATTAATTGTACTTTCTAATGGTACTTTAGAACCATTATGTACTATTTAAAACATTGGTTTCAGTTCTATAACCACTTCGAACTATTATTGTACATGATACTTTTTCATGGTTGCTATGGTCCATTAAAATTAATCGGGGATGGTCAAGGCGCTCTACATTCAAATGTAAATAGAGTCCAAAAAGTAATTTTACAGCTGAAATGTCACTTATGTTATATCATTGGATTTATAAAATGACGTAGATTCCAAAAATATAATACCAGTTCCATATAAAAATCGAAAGTTAGTATTACAGGCAAAAAGGTAATTTGTATGTCAAAAAGTGACCTTTAATAATCACTTCCGTCATGCCAAATTTGAAAATTTAATCTAAAAAGAAATAAAAGGGGGAAAGAGTATACCTACCATGAATCTGTGTGACACTGTATACGTTTCTTGCTTCTGCATAATATATTCTACTAGCTTGCTGCTTACAGAATAGAATCATTTATACAATCATGTATTATTTATGTTACGTGTGATCCCAACAATAGGTGATATATTACGATATTAAATCTGACAGCTACAGAAATATCGCAAAGAAACAAATTTGTCATCAGCAGAATTTTAAAAAGAAATTTGACAAAGATTGAACTCTCGGAGGAAATTTCTCCGACTGTATTATTCGTTGCTATTTTCAGATGCATTCGTGAAAAAGAAATATAAATATTTGAAGGTGTTCTGAAAGACATGGTGATACGCGAATACTTTTAAGGTAAAATGATGCGTGAAATAAAGTAGCATATAGATGTGAGAGGTTGTTGTATGGGACTGCTAGAGGGAACTGTTATTGAAAGTTAGATACTCCATTACTGTAATGTGTATTTCTGGCATATAAATTATTAATATTTCTGACTACTTTGTGGAAGGAATTTCAGATATCAGTATATACAGATTTCAGTATAAATTTATTTTCCATAAATCCCGAAATGTTTTTTCTTTAAATTATTTTTTTTTTTTCACTTGACTGCGTATAGCTCTACCTACCTGAAAATATAATTTTATTATTTATTTATTCTCAAACCCAAGAAATGCAAGAATTTTTTTTTCAAATAGTCAATTTGAGCCCAAACTGTGTAATTGTGGTTTTACTTATTTCATACTCTAAAAAATACAAATAAGTTCAAATTGTTTCTTTGATACTTGTTGTGGTCTGTTGTTGTTAGAATGCGGCGCGGTTACCCACAGCACTCAGGTCTTTCGACCCATTGTTCCTGCCGCTAGTCGAGAGCTATTGGCAGAGACCCGTGCTATGCACATAGGCCAACACCCGTTCCAGGGGAAGCTCTCTAATGTCCTGGGGCAGGAGAAGTGCTGCACCCAGATGTTTTTGTCTCTTGACCATGAGGCAGGCACAGCGACATAGGATGTGAATGGAGTCCTCGTCATCGTGTCCGCACCTGCAACCTTCTAGTGTCACTAAGGCCGATAGTGTTAAGGTGCTTGTTAAGATGTCCGTGGCCTGTCAACAGTTCTGTGACAATCCTTATGCTGTTACAGCTTAGCGCAAGTATTGACCGAGTTGCGTTCGACCAAGGCCCTTCAATTAAGAGCCTGGTTTGTCGCAACCCAGTCCCGTTCGACCATTCTCTGATCTTTCCTTGATCCAGTTTCGAATAGACCTTTTTACATAACTAGGCGGAAGCCCGAGAACTGGTTCGGGTCCGGTAAACTGTATACTTGAGCCTCTTTTAGCCAGTGCATCGGCCTCCTCATTTCCTGTTATGTTGTGATGACCCGGTACCCGGTATTGTTTGATATTTACAAAAATGAATCAAGAAATAAGAGGCAACTGTGTTCATCATTTAATACATACAGGGTGGCCCAATAGTGTAACAAAGTTCCATAACTCCTATGCCTATGAGTGGAAAGATGTGCCTTGCGGAACGGTTTTGTATATTATTGAAAAAAATCAGACCTGTTTACGTCGAAGCAGTCACGACCTGTTTTCATGTGTTTACGTGCAGAGAAGCATTAAAAAGTTCTCATTCTGGTTGTTATACTTCAGATAACAAAGTAAAATAACTTTTAACGTTTATTTCTTCCTATAGTCATCCAAATAAACATAACAATAAATGCACCGCACTTTCCAATCGCATATAATATGAGAAATGGAATAGTTATTATTATTATTATTATTATTATTATTATTATTATATCTACCCTCATTTTAATTACAAGGACTAGCCCGAAAGTCTGCGAGTTGTGTGGGGGAGGAATGGCATATTATTATTTGCCGCATTTGCGCCTCGGGAACAACATACGTTGGTAGGCCCTAAGCACCATTCAGTGCTGGAATGAGGGAAACCTGGATAACCTCATTTGTTAGAGAGACAGTCATAACACCAAGCTGACATTATTCCCATCCTAGGGCATCGCCAGGATGGTTTCTAACCAACCCTTACGAATTAGCTTTAATCTACTAGTAGACTAAGACTAGTAATTAAAATTTATCTGGTGGAATAGGCATTCGAACCCATGACTTCTAGGTTAAGGGATCGAGACACTAAACCCTGAGCCAGCGGGTCACCTATATAATAATATAAATATAATAATAGTTTAAATTACGCACAAACCACATGTTGTCAAGCAGGGGGGTGAGAGTGGAACTTTGCTCATAAATATGAGCACAAACTTTCAAATATAAAAAATGTAATAAGTATAAATACCGCTGTTCGATAAAACTTACATTAAGTAGGTAAATAGTCTCAGCTTATATCACAATCTTATGCATTTTAGTAATTATCTCATTGTGAGACAATTCATGAGAAAAAATACAAGATGTGTACGAACTTGGAGACGATATTTTTAGTAAATTACATATTTTTAAATACTAACTTACCTTAATAAAATTTTCGCAACCCCTGATACAATCAATAGCTGCGTCTCTGTTTACAACGAGTGCTCGAAATGACGTCCTTCCATTCCTATACACAGTTGAGCTTTAAGCGATTGTTCACTAATAGTTTTGCTTACTTCAAAATAACAGAACAAAAAAGCTACGGACTGCTATTTAGAGCCGAGACGATTCACCTTTATAACGTAGGTAAGTCGGACACGGTTTCAGAAGTTCTCAATAAATTTTAACGATTTTGATTTATCATTAATTTTTAGCGTTCTTTTGCAGTTTGTCCGATTTTCATTATTTAAAATGATTTCCATTAATGTAGGTATTCTACTTTTCATGTATAGATCCTCTCCAACTTCGCACCCTGTGGGCAGTACCTTCTAGTGATCTATAGTTTTCGCTATTATGTTTCCAAACAGTTAAGTTACTGTATCAATATTGTTAGAAGTCTAATACATTTTTTCTTTTCAGTTAGTGATATTCACCTACCAGGAAGTCCCAGGTGAAGGGGTACCTGACTGCTGGGCAACATTCGAGGGGGAATGGGGAATACAAACCTATGTGATATGGTAAGTACATATCAAACTGGTAACATATCTAGAGTAAAATTTTAATGTAGAAATGTTAGGTCAACAGTTTATTATAATGATATAGTTTGATGTAATGAAAATTTCCGAGAAAGTTTCTCAAGCACAAGCAAGTAATAAATTAAATAATACATTTTCGTTAATCACCTCTCGAGATTTTCCAATCCCGAGAGTATTCCTTAATGACATTAAGATAATTAATTTTTTTTTTGCAAAAATGATATATTATTATAAAATTTCAATTAGCCAAATATAGCCCTTTTGTATCATGTATAACCTTTCCTAATTTAAAAACAGTTATTTACTAAAATATATAATTATTAATACCTTGCTCTATAAAGATATGCAATTTCTAACTGAACCTTACGTTTACAGACAAGATCCTTCAAAGCGAGCAGCTCAAATTGTGTATCGTGTTTTTTGTCGTGATCATGAATATCTATAGACATTCGTTACCGCTTTCTTTCAACTTTCGAGGCAGGCATGATTCTCAGAACATTAAATTTCTTTTATTTCTGTTTACTTCAGGCGTCTCGCCTAATTTAATTGTCCCAGGAGTGTTTTGTATAAATTTTCTTTATATGTCCCAACTACTTTCGTTTTAAGGAGTCATGAAAACAAATTTAACGTAAGGGTTCCACGATTTTATCTGAACGACCTAAATATCTGAAAAATGGACAACATTGAAAAAATAGACAATACGACAACGAGAGAGTTACTGATGTTAGAATATATTGTCCAGATACGTATAAAGCTGTGGAGTGTATACTTATATTACTTTTGTAATTTTTTCTAGGGTTCATTTATCTGATCCACCATCTAAGTGGATTCCCAAAAATGTTGTTTCATTTACACGATTGATAGTTCTATTTGAAGAATTAATTCCAAAATCTTCAGGCAAACATTTCCTTTTAGAAAAATATATCCACTCGGTTTTTGCTAAATTTAATATTAATAGGTTTTTGCTACACCAACTAAAAAAATCCTCACCAATAAGGCTAACCTTTAACTGAAGGGTTTGTAGTATCTGAGGCCGGTATTATCATCGACGTTTCATGTGCAAACATAGTAATTGCTACCTGAGAACTATGCTCAAGTTATTGTCATTTATAAAAAGAATGAAAATGAGCCGCCCTAAAACTAACCCTTGAGGAAGTCCCAAATTAGCATTATATTCCTTAGATATAGTGTTATCAATTTTTACTTTGAGTTTCCGATTCAATAAAAAGGACTGAATCTAATCCAAGCTTGAGTCTCTTATTCCTACATTAGAAAGCTTTTAATAAAGTGCCAAGCGGATGGTTCCTTATGAAACATCATGAAAATAATTGTTTTGAAAAAAACATTGATCTCATTTAGATGTTCCAAGAAATATATAGAAAACACTCTATATACTAGTATTTCGGCTTATTAGGCCTTTTTCAATAGAGTAAATGTCTATTACTAAACATTTCCAAGCGCATTTTCGTTATTTATTTGTTTACGAGCACCTACCCCCGATTGATCCTTACCATCTGGTAAAGCCCCAGTTTTTATTACCTTTTTTAAGAAGGGCGAGAGTGTAAAATCTATCTAATCATTCGTAGTATAAGGATTTATAATTAAAGATTTTTTAATTTCTAATTGCTCTAACAGATTTAAGCGCTTTCCTTTCTTTTCACGATCCAGTGATCTGATCTATAAAATGATTGTTTTCTATACAATGCGTCGAAAATCCTGAACGCAAAAAATTCTGGATTTTCGACGCATTTTATAGAAAACAATAATTTTATTGATCAGAAAAATGTAAAGGTACTGCATCGTGAAAAGAAAGGAAAGCGCTTAGATCTGTTAGAGCAATTAGAAATTAGAAAAGGTAATAAAAACTCGGGCTTTACTAGATGGTAGGATCAATCGGGGGTAGGTGCTCGTAAATAAATAAATAACGAAAACGCACTTGGAAATGTTTAATAATAGACATTTACTCTATTGAAAAAGGCCTATTAAGTCGAAATACTAGTATATAGAGTGTTTTCTATATATTTCTTAGAACATCTAAATCAGATGAATGTTTTTTTCAAAACAATTATATAGAAAGCTTTTCAATAATGAAAGTATATCAAAATACAGTATCAAAAGCTCGAGTCAAGTCAAAAAATTAACCAATTACGTACTTATACAATTTCATTATAGATGGTTTGCATAAACTGAATAGAAGCAGATTTCACGGATCTACCTCTTCTAAATCCATGCTGTTTATTAGAAAGTAAATTATATTTTTGTAAAAAGTTAATGAGTCGGTGAAACCATTTTTTCCACAATATTTGAAATTATACTTAATAAAGATATTGGCCGGTCATTTTCATGATTATTTAAATCACCTTTTTTAAATATTGTCAAGACAATTTCGGAAACATTTTATTCAGGAGTTGGGGATTCGAACGCATGACCTCTGGATTAAACTGGAAAATTACCCAAATACAACATCGTTTTTTACTGCGTAATTTGGTGAGGCTCAGAAAAATATTACAAATAAACCCAACGAAATATCTACTAGTAAAAATAAACTTCTATTCTATTTAATTCTCAATTTACCTAACTCATATACTTTGTCGCTTTAATTTAATTTAATAAATTTATTATTATCTTATTAATAAAATTAAAGTTTATATTGTTTAAAATTAACCTTAACTAATCTGACCCAGTTCGAGATAAGTTGATCTAAAGCATTAAAAATGATGTAATATTTATCCCATTCGCAGTTTTACAACTTTGCGGAAAAAAAAGGCGAAAAGACATGCATCTGGAAATAAATTTAATACAGTGTAGTAACTTTTTTCAGCTTCCTTAGTTTTTATTGCCCAAGTAAGAAAATTCATGGTTAAAGTGGCTTATAAAGTTCATACCTACTAACAAATGTAATAACCGTATTTAATTCAGTTTCAGTTTAAGTATCTAAGTTGTGCTTATAACCGTGCCCCAATTAACTACAGAAGATGTTCGTTATTTTATATCTAAGTGTGCCTCGGAGGAGGATTCATTTACTTTTACGACTGAATTCAAGTGATTATATAGACTCGAGTTGTAGTGTCTTTCTAATTTTAAATCTAGAATTACTAGTACTACTGTAATGTCAACGATATTACCAGTAATTAGATTTGTAATATCCCTTAAACTAGACATACAAGGTGTTTCTGAAATGCATATACCAGCAGGTAACCATGAGTTCGTCTAAATATAACGACTGAAGGGTTGTATACGGTATATGAGTCCATCTGTAATAACAGGGCATACATCTCTTATTGTTATAAATTGAGTAAAACCTTATATGCCTGTATCGTAAAAGAGATACATTTTTCTAAATATGGAAAAAAATACAGGGTGTCCCATTTAAAATATTCAAGTTTAAGTATACCGACTTATAGCCTCATGAAGTCACCCTGCAAAAATAAATATATGTAAAATAAGGGCAAAAATCAAAGAAAATCGACTTTGAAAGCACTGTAGTGCTCCAGTCTTCTTCTCTTCTTATTGTTTTTCCTGCAGGTCGGTTCCTCTATAACGAGTTCCAAAGCACTGCGGCTACATCTAGGCCTATTGTGCCTCCTGCCGAATGTAGTGTGATCTAAAATTGTTTTTTAGTAGGACAATTTTTCTTAAATGGCCTCAGAGTGCATTATCTGGATGATTCGAAAATATTGCCAGATTAAACTGACAATTATAAACTATCAATTATACATAATTGCCAGATTAAACTGACTATTATAAACTATCAATTATACATAATTGCCAAATCAAACTGACAATTATCTATAATTGATAGTTTAAACTGGCAATTATAAAATTATTTCACACGATGTCCTTTTATAATGACCAGTTTAAATTGTCAATTATAGATAATTGTCAGTTTGATCTGGCAATTATCTATAATTGACAGTTTAAACTGGCAATTATAGATAATTGTCAGGTTGATCTGGCAGATATGTATAATTGACAGTTTAAACTGTCAATTATATAATTGACATTTTATAATTGTCAGTTTTATCTGGCAATAATGTATAATTGCCCGTTTTAATTAAACTGACAATTATCTATAATTGACAGTTTAAACTGACAATTATAAAATTATTAGATATAATAATATAGGTCTAGGTATATACAGGGTGTAAATTTAGTGGAGAATTGTTCCATAACTCGGCAGGCACGAACCTTGGAGGAATTTTACGTGACACCATCATACTGTACCATTTGGCGCTCGTTTTAAAAATATTTTTGATCCTACAGGGTGTTTCATGTTAGGTGGCAGACCCAACTTATATTTTTTTAAATAGAACGACCTGTATATTTTTACATATTCAAAATCTACGCAAAATTCTTAACTCATAGATACCAATATGTATGTACTTTAATGCAGTCGTTTTTAAGATATTTAATATTTTGTAAAAAAAAAATCAGAAGTAGACTTCAGTTTCAGCTCCAATTACGGTTAAGTTTTTTGGAATTTCAAAAAGATTTTTCGTGCACAAATAGTCAACATAACTGTGTATACTTCTATGATTAAAGCATTTGATTAAATTATACAGGGTGTTAATAAAATAGAAATAAATCTCGTAAACTTAGAACGCACGCAACTCGATTTTTTTAAATGGCACGACCCATATTTGATTCCATATCTGAAAAGCCATTAAAAAGACTTTTCTCTACATGTATCACAATGTGTGCTTAAACTTAACAGTTTTCGAATAATTTGATATTTTTATTATTTCACGTGATAATTATTACTCCAGACGATTACAGCTTTTCCTAATCTAATTAATTTGCGAAGAAGGCTGACTTCAGACAATTATTTTGACAATTCAAAGTGTCAATGAATTAGTAATTTTGTTAATCCGTACACCTAACTTGATAATTATATTGTTCCTCCAGAAGTGGGCATAAGTTTAAAAAAATGAAGTTTACTAAGAAAAAATTCCGAAATTGTCATACGTCAGTAAATAAAATTCTAAGGCAACAAAAATGTCACCGGAACCATATCCAATTATTGCAAGAATTTAGTGAAAACGATTTCAATAATCGAATACGATTTTGTCAGTGAGCACTTAATTCGACGAAGAAGAATCAGATTTTTTCAACAATGTTTTATTTACTGATGAGGCTACATTTCATAAAAATGGTTGTGTTAATAGGCACAATTTTCATTAATAAGCTACGGAATACGCTTACATTGTTTCAACAGACTGTCTAATAAATGTTTTGGGGTGAATTATTGGATTATTATAAGAAATATTTTTTAAAAGAGGATATAAGGAATAATAAATAATAAGTAGTGAATGTTAACAAATAGTCTGTTAACAAAAAATTTATTTTTTAAACTAAATTAAATCAAATGTTCAAAATGTCTTCCGTTCTGTTCGAGGCATGCATTGATCCTCCAATGAAAATTCCGGCCTACGTTTCGCAGCATTCCCTCAGTACTGTATGAAAACATTTTGAATTCGCATCATCATGTCCTCCTGCGTTGTAGGTTGAATTTTGTAGACTTCATTTTTTACGTAACCCCATAAGAAGAAATTCATCTTTGTAAAATCCGGACATCTGGCAGGCCAAGCTGTAGGACCACCTCTTCCTATCCGTTTGCCTGGATATTCAACGGTTAAAACTTTCCTCACTTGTCTACTATAGTGGGGTGGGGTGTCTACTATAGCTAGGGGTAGTACAGTCAGATATTCCTGGAATTGATTTCGCAAAAATTGTAAATAAATATCACCGGTCAGGTTTTCATTAAAAAAATGTGGGCCAATTATGTATGTTCCAATAATTCCTCCCCAAACATTTAAAGACCATCTGTGCTGGTAATCGATGGTTGAAAAAATGTAAGGGTTTTCCGTGGCATAGTAATGAAAATTGTGTCTATTAACACAACCATTTTTACGAAACGTAGCCTCATCAGTGAATAAAACCTTGTTGAAAAAATCTGATTCTTCTTGAGTCTTATTAAGTGCCCACTGGCAAAATCGTATTCGGTTATTAAAATCGTCTTCGCTCAGTTCTTGTAATAATTGGATATGGTACCAGTGATATTTATGCTGCCTTAATATTTTATTTACTGACATGACTAATTCCGAATTCTTGTGCTAAAGATCTAGTACTACTATGCGGATTTTCTTGAATTCTCAATAGTACCTACTTGTAATTCGTTTCCTTCATTGGTCGCGGTTTTTGTTCTTTTTTCTTTTGATAATTAATATTTATATATTTTATATTATTATTATTATTATTATTATTTCCCGTTTCTTCATATCTAGTCCTTATTTTATTAATTGCTGCTGCTGAAGGATGACGTCTTTCAGGATACATCTGGGCATAAAGTCTCGACGCTAGCAAACAATTTCTTGCGCTTTCTCCCAACATGTAGACAATATCAACTAACTCTTGCTTAGTAAACTTAATTTTTGAAACTTATGCGCACTTCTGGAGTAACAATATAATTACCTAGTTAGATGTACAGATTAACAAAATTACTAATTCATCGACACTTTGAATTGCCGAAATAATTGTCTGAAACCAGCCTTCTTTGCAAATTAAGTAGATTAGGAAAAGTTGTAATCGGCTGCAATAATAATTATCAGGTGAAATAATAAAAATATCAAATTATTCGAAAACTGTTAAGTTTAAGCACACATTGTGATACATGTAGAGAAAGGTCTTTTTAATGGCTTTTCAGATATGGAATCAAATATGGGTCGTGCCATTTAAAAAAATCGAGTTACGTGTGTTCTAAGTTTACGAGATTCATTTCTATTTTATTAACACCCTGTATAATATAATCAAATGCCTTAATCATAGAAGTATACACAGTTATGTTGACTATTTGTGCACGAAAAATCTTTTTGAAATTCCAAAAAAGTTAACCGTAATTGCAGCTGAAACTGAAGTCTGCTTCTGATTTTTTTTTTACAAAATATTAAATATCTTTAAAACGACTTCATTAAAGTACATACATATTGGTATCTATGAGTTAAGAATTTTGCGTAGATTTTGAATATGTAAAAATATACAGGTCGTTCCATTTAAAAAAATATAAGTTGGGTCTGCCACCTTAACATGAAACACCCTGTAGGATCCATAATATTTTTAAAAGGAGCTCCAAGTGGTATAGTATAATGGTGTCACGTAAAATTCCTCCAAGGTTCGTGCCTGCCGAGTTATGGAACAATTCTTCACTAAATTTACACCCTGTATATAGGTATATAAAATATACCAAAGAAATAGTTAATACTTCTAAAAACTTCGATATGCGATTAGCTGTATGTGTAGTCAAAATTCATGTAACCGTTTTCGAATTATCGAAATTTTACAGCGTACGGTCAGGCTTATAGCGCGAATACTGGTCCCTCTATAGTGTTCTACCCCTAGAAAGAAGCGAGTTAGATCGGCACGGCGAATTTAGTCCACTAATATAAATAGCGCAGCGCTCGACGGGCAAGCGGCATGAAGAGTAGTGAAGAGTTCTCAGTTTTAATACCGTATTCGCTTAATGGAATAGCGTTTCATTTGAGGGACGATCGGCGCGTTTATAATTATGTTTCATAATATGGTGTTATCATTTCCAATGTCTCCGATGGTTGCAACTACTCCGAAATATGTAAATTTTTGTAATTAAAATGACTGATACGTGGGTTCCGAGTGGTGAGACTATTTAAATTAATATCTCTGTAGGTAATCATGATAAATATGGAAATGAAACTTCCTGTTATATCGGAAATTAATACAGCCTTTCTAATTTAAATAACGTTCAGTATTTTTTCGCATAGTGTAAATCAATATGACGGTAATCTCTTCAAAGCTGAATGTTCATCTGTTCACACAAAATCATTTACTTTGTACGCAAATCTAGTTTTAATTGTTTTTTTAGAAAAATGTTCACCTTTTTGAAACCATTATTTAACTTTTTACGTATTCCTTCTTCCATATAGTCCTGCCAAAAAACAAACTATGTACTACTAACTAGAATGAATTACTATCCAGTTGAAACGTTTCTGTAATATCCATTGTTTAGTGGGTCTATGAAAAACACTTATTCAATTTTTGGTTGATTAAACTGAAAAATGAGTTTAGGTAATTCTAATTATTTTTAGAATAAAATAATAAATACCTACCCTCTCAAAAGAGAATACATAAATACACTATTTAGTGAATAAACTTCAATACTCAATGATTGAATATTCAATATCGAGCACCTAAATAAATTTACTCAATTCTGGTGAAATATTTTAACTCGTAAGTAAAATTGTCAATTTACTCATATTTAAAGAGTTAAAATTTCACTCAATCTGGTGTGGGCAGAAACTAAGATATTATTCAATGCAATTGGAATGAAACTTCACTCATTTTTCTTTACAATGTACCTACAATAGTAAAAACCATTAGGTAGTTTTAATGTATTTTACACGCAATACAGCTTGCCGTATTGCTGTCTAAGCAAACGCGCCACAAATTTTCTATACCATTGGCGCATTCGCCATAATATAGAAAATTAATTTGTATGATACGAAGACCTAATAAGTATGATACGAAATATAAAAACTATGCTATGACAATACTAAGAACAGACAGTTTATGTATTTAAGACATAACGCATTAACTTTAGACACAGTATTCATTATTTATTATAGTATAGGTTATTTCTTTTATGTAAAGTGTCCAGTTTTCGTTGAGGGATACGGTTTTCGCGACACTGTAATACATTTTTGAGAAGCGATATATATATATGGCAATAAACATAATTTCCACAGCCGTCTTAGGTTCTGAGTTGTAGGCGCGAAATTGAAAATTTGCAAAGTTCAAATAGCCCTCGTACCTCGGTTAGGTACCTGATAACTTATTGAGAAAACAATACAGCGGGTCTGTATGTACACAGTTTTTTACTTAGAATCAAATGGCATACGTACTTTTTTCTGAAAGGATCTATTTCTAAGATACAAGGTGAACTTAGGTATACTTTTTAAACGAAAAAGCTTGTAACTATACTAGAAACTATAGATAGAAATATTTACATAGTTCTACCTCATATGTTTTCCTCATAGAAAATAAATACTACATAGTTCTACCATAGGTTTTCCTCATACAACAGAGGCAATAAATTGCCATCGAGCCTCCAAAAGTTGATGACAATGTAGATCCTGCTATTGCATATATAAATATTTTGAGTTTGAGGTTATGTAAATATAAAATAGACTGATTTAAACTGATCTTCTATAAACTGCGCGTGCGTGATAGTTAACTTAACTCGATTTTTAACCACATGTTGTTATCCCGAAACAATAACAACTCTGGTTGAAATTGAAGAAACAGAATAACTATTTCCATAACAATATTGTTAACATTTACAATCATAACCATATTGCTATTTAACAATACTCGTAGTCATGTGTACACAGAATCGACTCGAATATATTTTAAAATAATTCCCACACTGTACATACAATAGTATATGTATACCTCCCTGATCAATGATTATGGCTTGTTTTTGACAAAGCCACCATATTTTGAAATATATAAAAGTTTCAGCTTGTAGCCTACGTATAAGCCTCTGTAAAAAAGCTGAATAAGGCTCTTATAACTTACTGCCAAAGTTTCTTTCACACGGAAATATTTTAACAGTCGTTAAATATGTTTTTAATTTTTCCGCCACAGATGACAAACAACAAACACCCAGTGTTATTTATGGAAAGTAAATTTCCATTAAAAGCTAGCTCTCTTTTGTTGTCAGCTCCAAAGCATCAGCTAAATTGTTTTATTCATCCACTATAAACGAATCGCCTTTTTTGCTTCACTAACTTTTAACATTTGTCGATGTTTACACAATAAGAAATGTGTATAATAAATAAAAACGAACCAATAATCGCCTGAAAATATCGAAGTTTTTGTTACGTTTATTCCCAATGTCTATAAATGATGAATATCGAACATTAAGTTTATTGCGGTGTAGATTATAAAAAAGGTAAAAAACAGTAAATTCTTGACTTTAATTCAAGGAATTATGGAGATATAGCATTCTCTGGAATTGATTCACAATGGAAATTGTATCATGAAATAAACAATACCAAGAGGAGTTGTTTATATGAGTTCATTCTGAATTACTACATCGCAATCAAAGAAAAAAATCGACGAACAAACTCAACAATTAGAAGAAATAGAAAAATATTGCGGAATACCTATCTTATGGGTAAATTTATTTGCAAGAGGTGCTGTAAACAACTACTCCACGGACTATATACCCCGACTGGCGTCGAATTACTTCGATATCTCCACGAGCATCGCCACATCTGTCATCGAGACCAATCACAGGCACTGACCGGTGTCGCACTTATTCTGTGTTCCTCAGAGTGCCATAGGTAATGGTCTTGATGAACGATATTGCGAAATGCCTAGAGGGCATCTAGTATGTTAGTAGTTTTGGGAGACTCTTCTTTCTGTCTCCTCTCTTTGTTTTCGGTATCTCCTTCAAGTAAATAAATAGGATTGTCTTGCTCTAAGACGATATAGGTCAAAGCTGTAATGGTAGCTGCAGAAAAGCAGGTCGCTATCTGTCTGTCAATTATACAATAATTGTCAGACGGATAATAACACAGACCAGAAGAGGGCACTACTGTGCGTATCTCACCACTACTAACCCTGTGTATAAATTCTAGCCTCGCAGTTTTTTTATTAACTAGAAAAGACATTTTTTAGAAAAAATGTTTTGTAATAAATCGTAGAATACTATGGATAGTCTGTTTTTATGTATTAAATTGTTGAGTTTAAAAAATAATGATGCCTTTATCTGATTTTTCCAAAAAACTTGTATCTTTCCATAGTGTGTTTCCATTGTGCATTAAAGATCCCACACATTCCAATCTGTTAACATCGATAAGCGGGTGAAACTATTCGGGTGACCGAAGTGAGTGTCTGAGAACCATCCATCTGGCTGACGGAAAAAACGGTGGAAAATAATCCGGTGGAGTCCACACAGTGTGTGGAGAAAAGAGGCTTAAAAAGGCCCATTTTTTCAGTTATAGTAGCTCTTTTATATAGCTGTCAGAATGGCTCTGGAAAAATAGGTGGAACTAGAAATGGGTCTTGGTCTACTGTGTCTTAGAATCAGGACAGGGTCATGTGAAGGCATTCATGGAAGGTTATTTGCAGATAAGAACTGTTGAGATGCTGGCCATGAGTAAACCTAGGATCAAGAGTGTGACAGATCTGATAAGAGGGCACTGCTATCACAAGAAACATCTCTATAATATAATATTGGCAGAGAATCGGGTATGCCGAATCTGTGACTGCGCTGCCCATTCTCGGTGAATGTGTGGGCTATACTTGTATGAGGGTAACGCTCCTGGGTAAACTATTTTTGGAACCTAGTGAGCTGAGGGAAATTTTAGCGACTAGACTTTTGGACTTTACGCAAAGAATAAAAATGCTCACTGAATAGGAAACCTATGTGATGCACAATAGACCTAGGCATGGCCGCAGTGTTTTGGAACTTATTCAGATAACCCGACCCACATGAAGAAAAGGAAGAAGAAGCCTTTTTAATTTATTGTAGACTTAATATAACTTTTAGCAAATTCAACAGTCACATACCTTTGTCATATAAATAATCAATTTTTATTGAGATTCAAAATATAATATTATTAAACACCGAGTATCATAAGGCGTACTTTTATCACACGCGTCCAAGTTTAAAAAATTTGCCGCAAAGGGCGAGTTTTATAACGGACAAGTGTGATAAACGCCGTATAAAAATCGTTGTTTATACTATTTTTTCTATTTTACATACGTCCTACCTACGAAAGCAAAAAAATCAGCAGAAAATTGAATTCCCGTGTAGGGACTTTTATACACATTTTGCAACAGTTGACTTCATTTACATTTATCAACTTTTGTTTGCTTGAAAATTTAGTTAGGTTATAATTTACATACCATTTGTATACATTACACCTACGTGTAGTGTGTATTGTGCCAAATGTATTTGTATACATTTGTATCCACACCACACAAAACAAAGGATGTAAATTTGTTGCTATGAGTTTCATAATGACTTGTTTACAGACTCAAAATAAAAAAAAATAGTTCTTTTACAAAATTTGTCGCCGCCACTCCAAATAAGTTTGAATTATTCATTTCACTTTAACACACGATGTCCTGCTTTCAGATCTCGTTCACAATATCACAATATCGTAGTGTGCGTGCGATTTACCTTTATCGTGCAAAACGGTGTTAAAACATCGCGATGTGCGGGGGCCTTTTAAATTATTAATTCAAAACCTCGGACAATTTCTTGTCTGATTGGCTATTCCTTCTTTGCCACTACTGTTCCTTTGGGACATCGTATATTCTCACATCACTAAATAAAAACTAAACACGCTGTTTTTAGACAAGGTAGTACCGAAACACATATGTGTTATTTATTCCAAATTGTGTCTGAACTTTGTATTTTGCATCCACACTCTGTATATTATAGTATTGAGTTAGGGGTTTTGTTTTCTTCTGTATAATTCAAAAACCTTTTAATCTTTCCGTCTTTATTGCCTTGATAGATGCAGCGCACTTTAATACAGAAGATTTATGATAAAAACACCCATTTATTATTAAAGACTGCCAGAGACTATTGTAGAACAAACAATTAATTTGATTATGAAGGGGGCTTGCTTTATAAAATAAAAAGGATGTTAATCTATAAGCTTCTTCTCTTAAATGAACTTCCTGTTATATTATAAACATGGTCAGACTTTGCAAATTCTAATTTCATGTCAGGTGCATGATTTCAACTTTGATAAGTTAGCAATAACTTTTATGAGCCAAATTGGTAGGTTGCTTCGTTCTATAAATTTCGTCTTCACTATAAGGCATTGTTAGTTAAAAAGCAGTTAATATTATAGTTAATATTATATTGTTAACGTTTTCTTTGTATGTAAGATTTAGGTTATTTGTCAAGTGTCTACATAATAAAACAGGTTCTTCACTTGTCCAATACATTTTGTTTAAAATAAAACGCATAAATTTAGGTATAATAGACCGTTGAATCTTTGCACACACATGATTATGTATATTTGTATGAATTAATATCAAAAACCCAACGTCACTAATTTCAGTGCATAACACATGAACCGTATCATTTGTTCTTTTCTGACAGCAGACCTTACTTACAATTAATAATAATAATAATAATAATAATAATAATAATAATAATAATAATAATAATAATAATAATATCTCTACCGCTCATTCTAATCACAATGATTAGCCCGAAAATCTGAGACTTGTGTGGGAGAGGGGGCGGCATATTATTATTACGCGGCCCGCATTTGCGCCTCAGGAACGACTTACGTTGGTACTCAACATTCAGTGCTGGAATGAGGGAAACCTGGAAAACCTCATTAGTTGGGGGTAATCATCTACTTTGTCGTTGATAATGCTACACATCAGTCACGAATGTTGAAAGATGCAGGGGCCTATCTATAAATTTGTTTGATATAGAGCACATTTTAATGAAATGCGTTGTGAAGATTCAGAAATATTTCTAAATACAACTTCTTATTTATACGACCCATTCATGGCAGGACACATTTGTTTATTACATAATTCCTCTCCAGAAATGAAATACTCGTACGTATCATTACCATAATCTGCTACCAACAAAATTATATATTTGGATAGAATAGACAATAATATTGATGTAACAATGTCTGGCCATAATATGTACAGTCTACAATCTTGATACAATCTATAATAGGCATTACATCTACATAAGAGACTATGTAACAAGAATCGCTCATGGAATAACTATTGTGGTGTCCCTCTGACAGGAAACCTCATGCAAAAAGTGCTGACTTAAAAAAACTTCTCGAAACTCGCTCCACTGATATGCATATAATCAACTCATACTATCGTAGCTGGATGTAAAAAACGTCGTAAACGATAAACGTAGTGTTGAAATACTTTTAAAGTATTTTGTATTACGTAAAATGAACTCAAAACTTTTATATGCATCAATTACGCAGGCCTGAATATGGTTCGGGGTCAAAAAAGTACCCAGATCTTTCATCACCTCTGGTCTCTAGACAATCACTACTAATTGTATATATAATCCACAGTCACCAAAATTGGTGGTGCCATTTTTAAAACGAAATGAAATGACCTTATGGTCATGTCATTTCGGAGGTGAGAGCCCTGCTGGGATCTTTTGCGATCTCAGCAAGGCATTCGATTATGTAAACATCAATAGACTATTGTATAAGTCCGAAAAATATGGTATAAGAGGATCTACGTTATCATGGATCTCTAGTTTTTTAAAAGATAGACAGCAATCTGTGAGAATAACCTGTAATTATGGTCAACAGGTTCGAGAGGTGTGTTCTCGACATGTGAACGTTACGGTTGGAGTACCTCAGGGTTCTGTTTTGGGCCCTGTGTTATTCCTTCTGTATATAAACGACCTGGAAGATTGTTTACCTGATGGCGTCTCTGCAACTCTGTATGCTGATGACACTTCTTTAATTGTATCTTGTCCAAGTAATGAAATTTTAGAAAGTGCATGTAATAGTGCTCTTCGCGACTTGGATGACTGGTTCAGCTGCAATTTTTTATATCTAAATAATACCAAAACTAGTTTGTTGAGGTTTCATACACCTTAGAATCATAGTGACCTTAAACTGAATATTAAGGTGGGCAGTGATGTTTTTGGGGAGGATAAGAATGTCAAATTTCTGGGTCTAATAATTGATGATACTCTGACTTGGAAGAATCACTGTTCCGCACTTACGTCAAAGCTTGCTTCTGTATGCTTCCTTATGCGAAATCTGAAACAGGTCCTTTCACTGAACCAGTTAATGGGTGTTTATTATGCACAGGTATTTGCTCGATTAAAGTACGGTATATGCTTTTGGGGATTATCCGCAATGACGTCTGATGTGTTTTTGTCTCAGAAACGAATTATTCGTTGCATGGTGGGGGCGACTAATCAGACGTCATGTAGGAATATCTTCCGAAAATTAAGAATATTGACACTTACCGGAATATTTTTGTTAGAAATTTGTACATTTATCTGTGACAATTATGATACGTTTGGTAAACAGGGTGATCGCCATCAGTACTCTACTAGGAACAGAAATAATTTATATGTTCCATATAGAAGGCTAAACATAGCAAGAAGACTACCTAATGTAGTGGGTTTGCATATATACAATAGGTTGCCATTGAATATTAGACTTTATAAAAGTAGAAAGGCTTTTATTGGGTCTTTGAGGGCATTTCTGGTCGAGGGATGTTTTTATAATATGGACGAATTTTATTCTAAATGTAATTAATTGTTTGTAAATAATTTTGTGTATGTTTGTGCTATACTGATATTTTTCTTTTGACGTATCCTATATAGATGTAAATATTTATCCACAGGAATAAAAATGCTTATCTATCTATCTTATATTTCTTAGTATTGAGTGGCTGTTTATTGCTATAACACCAGTTATTAAGTAACGAGAGGTTACTTTGAATAATATCCACCTGACCGTGCTCATAATCGACCTTTACATACAATAAGGTTCAATACTGTGGATCTACCCTGATTGAATCCAAGTTGTGGTATGATAATACCCGAGACATGATATGAAATAATATGACAGATTCGAATAATGTACAAAAAGTTATTGAAATGAGCAAACTGGCGATAATTAATTAAATCATTTTTTGCATCTTTTTTCTGAATTGGTGTAATTGATATGAGCATTTATGTATACATTTTATTTAGTTATTTTATATACCGCAGCGATAGCTCAGTCTGTTAGGTGCTGAGTGGTAGCTTGTGACTAACAGAATGGTATAAGCGGCGCGAGTTCGAATCTCGCCAGGGGAGAAACGGTACCTCTCCCGGGAAATGGTTATGTGTCTGCATTTTTCATATGTACCCTCCCTCTACACAATCCTAAGGCTTCCAGAAGGGAGGTTGTCCATTTCTGTGGTGTGTTTTATCCTTACGTTTTTGTTTTTTTTTTTTTTTAATTTATATACCTAGTTTAGCTGCATTTATATTTTGTTTAGATCTACATTTTAATCATAATTAGATAAATTTCTTATCCTGTAATAATTGAGCTTCGTTCTGTGAAATATTGTACTGAAATTATCATTAAATCAGTCAATAAATAAAGATAGAATAAACAAAAAATTAAAAACAGACAATTGAATTACTGAATTTAATAAATAAATATCAATAAATGTGAAACCCTCTAGGCAATAGTATTTGTAATTCAAAGTCAATGAAGACTTATTTGTTTAAAGTTTTACATTAGGACTCTGTTTCAGGTTCAGCATCTCAATCTTCATAATACCTCTTATCGTATTGGTCTACACTTACACCTGCATATGCAGGGAAATTTGGCAGAGTTCAGAGTCCAGCCTACGGCCGCGGGCTTCCCAACGATCCGGAAACAGCAAGAGGACACCCTTCATATCCAGGGCGAAGATCAACACGGTGAAGCAGACGATAGCCGTAATTGTTATGTACATAATTTGCTCGACGCCGTTTATTGTGGCACAGATTTGCGCCACAATATACCCCGACAGTCCTTTTTATGAAGGTGAGTTGTATTTAGTGCATCTAGTCCAATTCTATCTCCGAAAGCGTAGAAAGGACATCGTGTGAAATAATTTTATAATTGCCAGTAATTGACAATTATCTATAATTGACAGATTAAACTGTGAATTATACATAATTGCCAGATTAAACTGACAATTATAAACTATCAATTATACATAATTGCCAGATTAAACGGACAATTATAAACTATCAATTATACATAATTGCCAGTTTAAACTGTCAATTATACATAATTGCCAAATCAAACTGACAATTATCTATAATTGATAGGTAAAACTGGCAATTATAAAATTATTTCACACGATGTCCTTTTATAATGGCCAGTTTAAACTGTCAATTATAGATAATTGTCAGTTTGATCTGGCAATTATGTATAATTGACACTTTAAACTGGCAATTATGTATAATTGCCAGTTTAAACTGTCAATTATACATAATTGCCAGTTTAAACTGACAATTATCTCTAATTGACAGTTTAAACTGGCAATTATAAAATTATTTCACACGATGCCCTTTCTACGCTTTCGTATATATCAGAGGTATGATAAGATAAAAATAATTTAGAAGGTGAAAAAAATCATTGAGTCTTATACAAAACACCAAAACGTTAGTTTTTTCTGCAGAGTGAGATCATTTGAAGGTAGTTAAAACACAATTTTGTTCATACCATTATTATTATCATCGTATGACGTGGCACTATTTTCGCCAAGAAATATTAGCATTGAAAATGCTTATAGGATCACGAAGGTTCTCGTATATGGGTATGTTTCGATGAAAAGTGTAACGCGATGAGCATGTCACACCGACATGGTTAGGTAGTGGGGACCGAGTAGGGCGGCCGGCCGGCGTGGGCGCATAGTTTGGCATTCGCATTCGTATGTTGCAAATTGCAAGTCTGAGAATCTGAGCTCACATGTGAATGTGAATGTGAAGGTGGCAAAGTCTGTAAGTCACAAATGGTAAGTTCTTAAATTAGAAGTAAAAACAGTATGCGTTAAAAACAAATAATTACAAAACTCGCCCAAACGGCCGATATTAATAACTTGGTACACATTGGAAATGAAGCGGAATGTTTTAAATTGAGTCTTTAGATATAATTAATTATTCCTCAGGGAAAGAGATTTGATGATACAAATATCTACAAGGAGACCAGGTGAAAAAAGGGTAGAATTTAGATTTTTTATCACTGATTGGCTCTTTATCTAATAGCCTCATAAGGCTTTACTCAACCCATAAGCGAAAATTAACATGTGCATCAAACCCTCAGCCATATGATTGTTAATGTGCATAATTTGCTTCCGATTATACTGTCAAAGATAAGAGCTACGATAAATCTCGACAATTATTTAGTATATCCAATTATGATACGGAACTTGATAAGGACTTCATATGCAAGTGTGCATTGATAGTTTACACGCTTCCTTTAATTTACTTTTCATTTATTTATTTATTTATTTATTTATTTACTCAATTAAAATATCCAACGAAGCAATAACACAATTACATAATAAGTTTTCTTGTGATGGTTACAATACTTTAAGACCTTAAAAATACAAAGTCACATTAAAGATATAAAAACTACTACTTACAATTTAAAAGTTACCAACATAAAAAAAACTTTTTTTGGTAATATAAATATTACAAAACAGGATATCAACTACAAATTCTACTTTAAAATAATTATGAACCATTTGAATATCTTAAATATCTTAAATATCTGAAATATAAATATCCTGAATGTCTTAAATTTTATACACCAGGCCAAATTTGAAAAATCACTTAACCCGTGGATTTTTTATTAAATTGTCTACTCGTATATGGAGGTATATTTGCAGGGATGGATTAAAATCAGTTGATGTTTGACTTTCCCCTGACCAATGAGGTTTTCCATGTTTTCCTCATTCCAGCACTGAATGGTGGTTCCGCAATTGCGGCTCTCGAAATTATAATACGCCACCCCACCTCTCACGCAAACCACAGAAACGGGCTAGATATATGATTACTACTAATTAAAAACTAAATCCGGAAGAGAGTTACTCATTGAAAAAACGCAGGCAAACAACCCATTGGAAAGATCCAGAATTATTATTCTTCCAAATTATTTCACAGCGTTACGTTGAATTGATAGCATAACTACCAAATACCTAAAGATGGGTAAATAATTATTATAATAATTTTTCTCTGATCTTCTGTTAGGTGTAAAAAAACACAAACGCGAGGAGTGCACTCTAAAAACCAAATGTATTAAAAGCTTTTTTAAGTATATTATAAATATGGAATAATTAATTGCTATATTGTAGGGCGTGGGAAGATCTACCCAGTTTTATCCATTAAAATCAAAGTGTCACTTAAATAAGAGGGTGAAACATGGTCGATGAATGAATTTTGTCTTTCTACGACTTCATTATATTCATTACTTACTTTGTTGACAACAGCTAAGCAAATATTGTGTTTTTAGTTGTAATTACGAAAAATATAAATTATTTATTCAATGAAAAACAAAAAAAAGAAAATTTCAGCTAGATACATGGACAAGTATCCTACGTTTCGCCCCAGTTTTCGGACAATTTCAAAGTTAATAGCTAAAAAGAATGGTTTTACATAAGTATTAAATTAGATTATTGTCAGAATAAATATCCAAAACAGTGTTTTCTTACCTAATTTCCTATTTTAGTTTTATTGTATGGGTTGGTTTTGTTTTGCTTTTTGAATAGAGAATGATCAGTAAATGGTGTCCCAGCTGATGTGTTTCTTTTCGAGAGGAGGTAAAAGAACTGATAGCGTGTATTGCTGGTCTGAATGACAGAGTTATTGTAAACATTCTCATGACCCAAGAAAGTTGGGAAGAACTTTATAGTTTGTACATATACAGGATGTTTAAGAAAAAAAAATAGTATTGGTACAAATACTCTTCAATTAATTCCTTCTTAAACAATTGTTTACATTTTATAACGGTTTTGATAGAAACCTGATAGAAATTTGATAGATTGAATGTTATAGGTTCATCAAACATGGCTAAAAAAATAGAAAATATTGCAGGAAAGTGCAATTTCTGTATATAAATTGACCTGTTTCGGCGGTTTTTTAGTATCTATCTACTAAAAAAAAACTATGAATTTTGTCCATCATTATTCGGGCCGGTGGCTCAGGGCTTAGCGTCTCGATCGCTCAACCCAGAGGTCGTGGGTTCGAATCCCCATTCCACCAACAATTTTTCATTAAATTGTTTACTCGTAGATCAAGGCTTATTCGCAGGGATGGCTTGGCAACTATCCTGGCGATGGCCTAGGATGGGAAGAATGTCAACTTGGTGTTAATGTGAGAGATTAAAATCAGTTGATGTTTGACTTGTCCCCCTAACTAATGAGGTTTTCCAGGTTTCCCTCATTCCAGCACTGAATGGTGGTTAGGGCCTACCAACGTAAGTCGTTCCTGAGGCGCAAATGCGGCTCGCGAAATAATAATATGCCGCCCCCTCTCCCACACAAGTCTCAGACTTTCGGGCTAATCCTTGTGATTAGAATGAGGGGTAGAGTATTATTATTATTATTATTATTATTATTATTATTATTATTATATTTCGGGTCACATTGTATATCTCTAGAGTATAGCACCAAAATAAAGAGTGCCAAAACAAATTCTCAAATGTTTCTTTTATACTCTTGAATAGATTTTCTTTAGATTTCTGTATCGTTTTTCGATCAGATAAAGGTATTCGTTGACGCACACTGTGTATTGTCTTAATCCTGGCTTCCTATTTGTCGTTCTTGTTCTGGCATCCTCACTTACTAATTATAGAATAGCGGTCCCCTCTTCTTAAGCTTGGCAGTTTACTTCTTGTGAACTGCTTGTTTATCTTGAAGAGGCAAAGGCGAGCATACAAACAAACTTCGCAATCAGGATTTGCAGACATGTAGTAACCAACAGCAAACTTTAACTGTATTGAAAGTACCTAATGAAATACATTTGAGCTAGACCAGAATCAACTTGAAGTATTTTTTTTATTTTATATTTTTAATATAATTTATTGGCTTATTATTTAACTCTTTACATCTTTCTTTATATAGGAATTAAATCAAAAAGTTAACTAGGCGATAAATTATTAACGAAATTATCAAATATAATGGTTCAATAAAGTTTTTTTATTTTCCTCGTTACCTATAATATAATCCTAGGTACGCAAAGGAATAACCTTATTATTTTTAAGATATTTCATTAACAACTACTTTGCGTGCTACATGCACCGACTAACATTGAATTACAACGGCGTATCTTGACATAACCTCAACTTATTATTATAGATAACGAGGAAATATAAAACTTTATTGAGATATCGATCTCAAACAAAATGTATGATGAATGGTAAAGAAAATACTACTTTTTACCCAAAAACGAAATTTTGAACTGTACTCTGTACGTTTGAATTCTTGAATTGAGAATTCTTGAATTCTTTTCAGTATAATTTATGCTGAGTATAATTGAGTATAATTTATTAGACGTACAAACTACAGCTCATTGATTCATCAAATATTATTCTGGGAATATTTCACCTGTAGAATATGATCATAAACAGAAATTATTTGAAAGACCAAAAGTATAGTATATATATAGTGTTTTTAAGCAAACTTTAGGAGTTTACCTAACTTGGAACTTCAGCTGTTTGATATGATTCTGCATTATTCAGCACTATTTAGAGCTATGTCTGTTTTTTTATTTGTTTAGGTATTATTTTTGTGGCATATTCTCGGAAGAATATTTATTATGAGCCTAAAGAGACATTTTCCGTCCAAATGCTTGTTAAAAATAAGGAGGGTTTGGGTAGATTCTCCGTTTTATGGTCGGGGGCTCGGAAAATTCTAAAAAGCAATTTAAAGACATTAACTACGCCAAAAATAACTTTATTGGTGATATAAAATTCCGTTTAACTTTAACAGTATTCTAAACTGTTAGATCTTCAGAAGGTGCCGGAGGGACACACTTAACAATGCACTGGAGTATTCGCGTGCTCTCTTTGGAATTACCTTAGGGGTTATTTTTATGGCAGGACGTTTTTTTAAAATGTTACAGTAATTATTCAAATATGTTTCTTGTGTGTAACGTTTGTATTAAGCACATTAAATTAAACTGGTGTGAAAGGCATAGGAAATCCTTTTCCAGGATATGAAATTTTTTTTTTTGAAAGAGATGCCGAAAACAATTACTCCACGGACAATGTGCCCCGACTGGCGTAGTATTACGCCGACATCTCCATGGAACTCGCCACATCCTTCATCGAGACCAATCACCAGACACTGACCGATTTCGCGCTTATTATGCGCTCGTCAAGGAACCAATGATAGTAACAAAGAGAGAGGGCACTTCGGTGTGTGTCTGACCATTACTAACGAAATATTTCTTTGAAATTTAGATTTATGTATTTTAATATTATTTATTCGTTTTAATATTTAACTGATGTTTACATTTTTCTTACAGAAATTAATCTAAGAAATTTACACCACATATAACATATTATTAATTAAGTTATTCAAATATTATTTATTTATTTATTTATTTATTGTTTTGTTTACTACTTTTGAACAAAAACGAAAAATAAATTTACAATAGCATAACAAAACAATAACAATAATTAGCATAATCCACAAAAAACACAACGAAATATAAATACACTAAACACATAATTATTAATTAATAAAAAAATTATAAACAACATTATAAAACAAAATTGGAATATTATACATGTACAGCAAATAGTGATTAAAAAAACTAAGAAAAAGACAATAGGTTAGGTTAGATTAGGGTAGGGTCAAAAGTGAGTGACCCGAAAACCAGACCCTTCACTTCGACCATATGGTCTACTGTGGCTCACACTTACTTATATTTTACCTCAACCTCTTAATGAAGTTGATTACCTTATTGGGTGAGAAGTTATTCAGATCCTCTGGCAGAAGTTGTCCCTTGCCAAATATTGAGTATCCCATCCTTTACAAAACGGGGCAGGCACATAATATGTGTTCTGGCGTTTCGTCTTCTGAGCACAGACGAGACACTTAGCAGCTTCTGCTAGGCCAAATTTGTACAGATGATATTTTAAACAGCAGTGTCCAGTATATAGGCCAATTAAAGTTCGCATGTGCAACCTATTCAACTCTAAAGTTTTTTAGTTTTTGTTTTTGAAGAGTTTATTATAAACGCCTTTGAATGTACTTATCTTGGTAGTTCTTGCCAGTACTGGAGGATTTGGCCCTCAGCCCAGATCAGACCATGCCCCAAAAGAAAATAAGGCCAACATTAAAATAAAAGAAAACCTTACAATTTTAATCTTTTTATAACTGAAAGTGAACAAGAAAAAATATACAAAGACGAATTATTAAATATTGCTTGAAGGAAAAAATTTCCTAATTATTTTTCCGTGGAGTTGGCAAATAAAATAAATTTATATGACGTGAGACCGTTGAGGGAACATGCAAGTTAAGCATATTTAGAATTTCAGTTCAGTTAATATAATTGTGAAGTAATTTAAATAGAAAAATTAGGAAAGCATTATTACGTCATTCTATTAACGGAACAAGCGAAAATATGTAAAGGAGTTGGGAATGAGGAAAACCAGTAGGTGGACATAATATACACCATCTGAACGAAAGGCAGCAAGTTTAAGGTGTTGAGATAAATAGAATAATTAGGTGACCGCATTGAATCGATTGTGAGAGGAATCGATTGGCGCAAATTCAGCTCTAGAACAAACTAGATAAATATACACACCCATATTAATAATAATCACAATAACATTAAGTTTACTAATGACCACTAGCCGCATTCTTAAATCAATCTAAGTAGTTCATATTTTAAATTAAATATTTATAGACAAATAACTAACAGCATACTAAATAAAAGGTTAATGTGACAACGTCTCATTCTATACATAGAGCTAATTTCACTGCAATAAATCTAACCTACATTTACAAACATTTACAAAGTGACGAGATTGACAAGTGTCTTGTGTCAAGACTATTTTATGATAATTAACTGTGC
Source organism: Pogonocherus hispidulus (assembly GCA_963924545.1). Taxonomy (NCBI): domain Eukaryota; kingdom Metazoa; phylum Arthropoda; class Insecta; order Coleoptera; family Cerambycidae; genus Pogonocherus; species Pogonocherus hispidulus. The sequence goes on from OZ004693.1 coordinate 85,450,134, forward strand.
CTTTGATAAGGGAGATTTAGGGTTATCATAGGATACCGGATACAGGTTATGATAGGATTATGATAAGGAGAAAGTAATCGTTATATTGAGCATACGCAGTGCCAAAAATGATCATTTTTTGGAACTGTGCTTGCTCAGAATAACGATAACGACGTACTAAAATTTATGGGGTTCAAAAACTTCCTAACGAATTCGGTAAGTAACCATGCCATAATTAAATTTTGTATAATTATTGAGATTACTCACATATAAATACGAAAAAATACGCATTAAATTATTTAAGATTTCAAAAAAACGTTCTCAATCTGTAAATTAGGAGGGAAAAGAAAAACTGCTGCTATTTTTGTCAAAATTTTAGGTTAACTTTAAGTTATTGTAAAACATACCCAAACTGATAACTAGTGATTTAACACCATTCTAGTGTTAAAATGCATTTAAATGGTATTATTAATACAGTTTTCACTAATTACATTCTAGTCAGGTCTTAGAACATTCTAAGTTTTATTATTAATAAGGCTGACAGTGTTTTAGGCAAGTTTGATTTGTAAAATTGCACGTGATCCTTATAACATATTCAAGACTTATATACGCATTGGCAGTTGAGTTTAATAATAACATATATTTTTTATGTTTTTCAAAATCGTGTTATAAGCAGATATTTTGTAAATTCGTGGCCTCCAAGATCGTCTGATCTTAACCCAGTGGATTACTGGTTGTGGCGTTATTTAAAAAATTTGGTGTTTAGAACACGACCAACAACGCTGGAAGAATTAAGAGACTATTAGGAAGCAAATTGATGCAATTCAACCAGAAATGCGAAATAATGCTGTGTACAATTTGGAGGAACGGTTGGTGATTGTACAGCAACAAAACGGACGACATATCGAACATTTGCGTTAACCACTGTTGGACATAAATCCCATTGTTTAAGCAATCGAACTTCTTTCACATCCTGTTATTAACTCAATCTGTTAAAAATACATAATAAGCTGAAATATATCCTTTACCTTATGATAACATGTATATTTAAATACAATTAGTTGAGGTTATATAGGACATGCCGTGTTCTTAATATATTCTACCAATGTTAAATTTGAATGCAAAGAAATAAATATCTAATTAAAGAACTTATCCTGTATAAATATTTTGCCAAAATATATTACTTACATTTAAAGGTAAATAGAGAAAATCAACAAACGGGTTTAAACAGCTTAAGGCCCTCAGATACACAATAACGTTTAAGAGAGCGAACAATACCCAGTCAAGCATGATAATAAACTACACAAATGAATTCTTGTTCCATGCGCAAACCTACCAACAAAATTCCAAAGTGTTTAATCGTTAATTATATTTTATTCTTTAGAAAATTGTATTTCCTTTTCAGTTAATTAATCACGTCTTACTTAGATTTCGGAAGAAGAATAATATTCACTAAGTACCTAACTGTATCATCTTTTACCTTTTTCCAAGAGAATGATAAACATTATACTTTTCTTTATTTTCTTTAATTATCCCTTTCTGAGATTATACAGGGTGAGTCAGTTTTTTGTAGACAAACTTTAAGGGAAGATAGAACGCCTTATTTTAAGTTAAGTTTGTCATATAAACATATGCCGGGAATCCCTTCCTTTTTGAGATACAGGGTGTCAAAGTTTTATTTTTTTTTCAGTATTTTCCACACAGCTCCTATAGTTTTTAAAATAATTTATTCAAATTTTTACCATAGATTACCTATGATGGTCCACAAGTTTTGACGTATGTAAACGATTTGAGAACGTAAAGGGTGATATTTTTTCGGGGGTCAGGCCCCCTTCTACCGCTCAGAATTTTTTTGTGGTGCGCCACTGACTGCTTATTTGACAAAATTTGGATTGCACGTTCAATTTAGAAAAATTGTTGTCATTTGCATTTTTATCGTAGCTGTAACAGTTGTCGAGTAATTTGAAGAAATCTCTTAAAGAATATGTTATTGAAAAAAAATATTTTTATTAAAATTTTCAATAAAAACAATAACTATTGTCAAACGAAAGTTCATTAATCTAAATTGTCAAAGGTTACATACTTACAGTACAACTTTTGCCACTAATTATTTGTTTCTTGTAGCATTATTAGTTCTTAATTATGTTACTTAGTTATTAAGTCTCTGAAATGCTACAAAAAAATAAATAATTAGTGGCAAAAGTTGTATTGTAAGTATGTAACCTTTGACAATTTAAATTAATAAACTTTCGTTTGACAATAATTGTTTTTAGTGAAAATTTTGATAAAAATATTTTTTTTAATAACATATTCTTTCAAAGATTTCTTCAAATTACTCGACAACTGTTACAGCTACGATAAAATGCAAAAGACAAAAAAGTTTCTAAATTGAACATGGAATCAAAATTTTGGCAAATAAGCAGTCAGTGGCACATCATAAAAAAGTTCTGGACGATAAAAGGGGGCCTGACTTCCGAAAAAATATCACCCTGTACGTTTTCAAATCGTTTACATATGTCAAAATTTGTGGACCATCATAGGTAATCTACCGTAAAAATTTGAATAAATTATCTTAAAAACTATAGGAGCTGTGTGGAAAATACTGAAAAAAAAACAAAACTTTGACACCCTGTATCTCAAAAAGGAAGCGATTCCCGACATATGTTTATATGACAAACTTAACTTAAAATAAGGTCTTCTATCTTCCCTTAAAGTTTGTCTACAAAAAACTGACTCACCCTGTATACATAACCCATTTACTACACTAATATCAACTGAAAGTTATACCATGCGCTGAAAACCGAAACTATTCAAGAAATGGTCAAATTTATGTTAAAGTCATTTAGAATTTCAAAAGTTAAAGAAACAATTTGTACGGCCTCCACCTGGGTACGTATAAGCTTTCACAGTTCACAAGATAATCATCCTATTTTATACATTGCGTATCACTCTTCTTGGATTCAACCATGTACAGGGTATTCGCGTATATTTTGACCCCTACCTACAGGGTTTATTAAGAAAGTTAGGAAAAAGTTTAAATACAAAGGCTGTTTGGTTTTCACGTATTATCTTTTGGTTAGGTCGAAAAAAAAATTTAATGTCATAAATTTGAGGAAACCAATTGAACATAACATTTTTAAATGGGTTACCCTGTATAATTTTACACGTTTGGGTCGACATTTTTTTCCTGATTTCAAAAATATATATTTTGTTGACATTTGCACTGACAGTTTTCGAAATCTTTAATATTTAATGTTTGCAATAAATCAAAAAAAAATCTAATCTAATTGTGGAAAGTTTTTTCCTGAGTATCCGCCTTTTTTTTTGCTCATTTACGATTTAACCGGAAATCACATGGCGAATTTTCGGGGAAAGGGCAACTTTGTTATTTCAAATGTGTCACCACAAACTCAGCTAAGCTAGGGATGTGCAATTCCACTAGCTTAAGTTCATTGACATTAGCTCCGGTAGCTCAGGGAGATTTATGACACTAGGGCGTAGTATTCGTAGGGCTGCTTTGTATGTTGACAATTATTTATTTGGGCACCAGGATAATTTTTAGATATAAGATAAAAGAAAACTATATAAAAGTTAGTTGAATACACTATAATCAAATAAACAAATTGAATGGAATTTACAAATGAATAATAAAGTGACTATTTAACAATAATTCAAAAATGATTTAATATTGACTAAAATATGAAAAAAAATTTGAAAATTGAAATTTTAAAATTGGCTAACTTTACACAATTTTAAGAGGTTCGGGGTCACTCTGAAAATCTCGTTCCTTCTTTATGAGGTCAGTACTCTCACCCTTAACCTGTGCTGATGATTGGATCCAGGTGGACTTTCCGTGGCAAAGTGGGGAAGCTAGAGCTCTAGTCCAGATGATGGTCACGTACTGCTAAGTCCAATCCTCTTATCTAGGGATCTGCAGGTGGTAAGCGTCCAGAGTTTTCAGCAGGTTATAGATCTCGCAGTCAGGTTACAGCAGCCTCGTCTCAGAAGAGTACATACAAAGAATTGTTTGTGTTAAGAGTGCTCCAAAATTTACAAATATATAGATGAACGTTGACGGCTAGTGTAGCCAAGATTAAAAATTATAAATAAATTCCTGAAGGGAATGTACCAGCAAATCTGGTATGGAAAAATCCTCTGTGATTCTCACAGGGAAAGTAATTAACAAATGAAAACAAAACCTGGAAGGTGTCAACCTTTAGTGACCCTACCCAGAATGAAGCAAATAAAATTACCCAAAAAATTGCATTCAAATGAACTGATTACAGTTCAGCACTCGACAATTTCTTAATAAAAAACTCTAATCATTACTATTTAAAGATACAATAGTTCAGAAGGAACAAAAATAAATTAAATAAAAAAACCCTCTATTATCTGACCCAAAATTCCAAAAACAACGGTTTCATAACCGGTTAAACAAGGAAATATTACCACTCTAATTAGGTAAAAGAGAAAAATTATTTCATTAATATTTCAAAACCTGAGTGACAAGTTATAGAAATTCGTATTGATTTATTGTACAAATTTGTTGTCAAAGAACAATAATCAATGAATTTACTATGTTAGGAAACAGGTTCCAGTCTTCTAATCGGCGTGAATGTGAGTTATTCAAATCTATATAAAGTAACAAATTACTTAACCTAGTGCAGAAATTACGATATTAGCAATTTTCTATAGCTCCAATCATATATTATAACTATAAGATAAGAGAAGATAAGATAACGATAAGATAATTAACTTAATTCCCAAAGGGCACAACACGTGGTGGATAATCGCAATCCGATTCAAACAAAATGGAGGCAAGAAAACTCAAATTTATTGGTTTTAAAAAACAATGTTTTCTATAATCTCCGGACTAGAGCACAGCTTCACAAATTTATAAAATCATATTAAAACTATTTTCTATTGTGTAGAATCGTACTACATTTCACCATATAGGGTGACAAAAAAATCTCCCTGACCACGCCTAAATAATTTACCTAAAATCCAGGTAAATCCTGATTATATATGAAATATAATTACTTAATAATAACTACAAATCGCTATGATCGTATTTCTGTACTAATAATAATTATAATCGCAACCAATAATGAAAGTGAATAAATTATATATATCAAAAGGTAAAATAACTCACATCTGCATCTGCCTACTTTCGAAGACGGGAACCGTCTATCTCATTCCTAAATCACACCGGCGTTCTCGCTTGAGGCCACCGTTTTTCTAGCCAAGCTGCGCGTTATTTCAAAAATCGAGAACTTAAGCCACAACAATTAGGTTGGGTGTTTTACGGGGTGCATAATAATAGTTAACCTCATGGAACGACATTAAAATGTACGTTACAAATGGAACACCCTGTATATTTTCCACAGTGTTTTCACTTAAAGAAAACATTTTTCTTAAAGTGACTTCAGTACCTGAGTTATCAATAAACTGATTTAACGCTTCGTAACATTTCGATAAAACACAATATTCACTTTAAAAGCTTATAAAACCATCACTCTGTATGATTTACATGAGAAATATGGCATTTTCGAAAAGGTGAAGCAATGGACTTTCTAACTGTGAAACAGTATACAGGATGTTCCATTTGAAACAACAAAGTTTCCCTATCCCAAAAAATACGCCATATCACTTGCTGTTAAACAGGAAGTGAGCAAAAAAGACGGATGCCCAAGAAAAAACTAGTCAAAATTCGTCAAAAGGTAAGAAAAGGTATCAAAAATTGGTCTCATGAATACATTGAAAATAATGATATTTTCGACCAGTGTATGTGTCAAGTAATATGTATCCTTAAAAAATATTCCTTTAGATATAGATATAAGTTCCTTGACAGAAGATAATAAAGCGATGTTTCCATATACAGTTTTCAACAACTCTAGGGAATTCCTCTCCAATCTGGCAACACCGTCTCCTCTTGCGCCTACTTTCCTACATTATCAATATTTCACAATCAGTACTTGTCCATCACCTGCTTTGTTACAGTTGGATTTTTACGAATGTATCTTGCTAACTATAGTGACTATGGTAGTCCGGGTAACATTCTCGATAGCCTTGATTAGAATGGCCGGATTATACCAGTGAGGACTGAGTCTGTTGAGTTTAGTTTATAATTGCCTAAGAGATCCTAAGTTTGATTAAATGGGTTCTGCATTTAATTTCAGTTGTACATAGTTTGTACACTAAAGTTTAAATAGTCTTTCTACAACCTAGAGTTACTCATACTTACCCAAACATCCCTACAGACTAACAATATTAAAAGAAATAAAAGAACACACCTTATTTTTTTAGTTAATCTCAAATATCTAAAACTTTATTTACCTATAAACGGTATTTGAAGTACGTTTTTTTTTACGGAATGTGAAGTCAATGAATCGATCCTGAACCATTGGAAGGGACTTCTATTCTGTTTGTTTAGGCTGAATATAAATCAAGTAAGCTTCGCTATTTTCCATTAAAAGCAATAAAATACGGTATTAATATCATTTATGAAACTTTTTCGTATGAAATCAATTCATTATAAAAGTTCTGAGACTCCATCCGTTTGCGAAAGGTAATATTCTTATGAATTTAAATTAGGTTTTAATGCATTGGTTCTTTAATTTATTTTTGCAGGAAGTAAAATGTTTGCTCTGGAAATATGCTGATAGCAAAACTTGAATAAAATAGAGATACTTAACTGAACTTAACTAGGTTTCTGAAAACGCATCCTTGCCTAAAATTGAAAAGAGTATACAGGATGTAGCAAATTTGATTGAGGCTATTCTTCTCTAATCTGTAGTAATATCTGAAAGTAGCTACGTGCTATTTTATTAGTATTTATATAGGTAAATAGGTATGGAAAAATGAAAGACACTAAATGATTTATTACATATGAGCTGCTCTCAAAATACCCTCAATATCTATTTTAAAACCTGGGACACCTTGTATTTCAAAAGAGGGCCGCCCGAGGGCCAAACATAAAACTTTTACATTCCTTCGCATCAGACATTTCTGTATCATGTTGTAATTATTCTATTTTTCTTCATTTCGGTATGTATGTTAAAAGTAAATAAATTCATCCTGTAACAAGGAAAGGTCATACCTCCAGTATCTTTATTTATTGTGCTATTTACATAATACAATAAAGTGACCTTTTGTGTGCCTCCAGCAAAATGTGGTTAAATATGCCATTAATTTATATTTAGATTTTTTCATTTACGGGCGAAAATGAACTTCTAACTTTTCATTTTATCTTGTCAAGTCGGTTTGGCGAAAAATGAAAATTTATTTTTAAAAATTTAAACGAATTTTACTTTAGACACCATTATTATTTTATTATAAAAATTCTGGACAGGAAATTCAAATAAACCGAAACTGTAAAACTGCAATTCTAAAAAAAGTATACCTTGAAAATAAATATATAATATAATATTTTTGTTATACTGAATAATTCATATATTCTACTAAATATATTGAACGTCTTTATTAGTATTTTCTCACAAAATTTAATTTTTTTTGTAATACTGACGTAGTTTACCACAGAACACCAAAACACTATATTGCACTCGACGCGCGTTTTGCCAACCAAGTTGGCATCATCTGGACGTACGTCAGTATTATCTTCATACTAAAGGTTCCAACCCTGCCCCCTTTCAAAATAATTCTTTGTGTAATGAAAAAATTTTATTTCTGTACACCTTCTTATATGCTGCGTGAGAAATTTTCTTATAAATCTTATTCTTATATATCTATCTATCTATTCTATCTAATACAGTTATTATTACTGTATCTGCTAAATCCGGCATGTAACTGCGATATAACTAATTTTTTACTGTTATTCGATAATTATTGAATAAAATGAGGAGAAATCAAGCAATAAATTACTTTTGTACTATAATAAATTTATCGTGTTTCCACTATTTTTATTTTTCTTAGAAAAAATAATAAACAGTATAAGATGTAACTCAAATATTTACTCTTAGATGAAAAATATATGGATGTATATTTCCTCTAATAATAATAATTATCAAATAAATTTAAAGGTCCTTAGATGACCATAACATAGGAGGATCTTTTAGAGCAATTTGCTAGAGAATAACGAAAACGAAGAGCTTTATTTCAATCACACTGCTAGGGACGGTAAGACCTAGAGATCGCAGAACTAAATAAGGTTGGAAAACTTTATTAAAATATTACTTGATGACTGGCTAGTTTTGATGAATATAATAATTTAACATACACATATCTAGAACTGACAATGTATAATGTAATGTTTCTTTTAGTTACGCACTATAGGCAGGGTGAGCTAACTACTACTACCTATCTGTTTAAGCTCCTCACTATTTATCCTTCCTCTACCCTCATAAATTAACTTCCAAGAATTCCAAGTTCTGACTCGGTAAAACTGATCTCGGAAATCAAACTCGGTTGGCTGGGTGTCTATCGAATTCTAAAGCTGCACACTTTACATTATTAAATATAAACATGATTTTAATAAATTAACATACTGGGTGTGGCTAATTCCCTGTTACTAAATGCTAATATTATTCCAATAATTGAGTATGCAGATGTATAAAAAATGTATAACATGGATACTAATTTTTGGAATTTCTTTGAATGCTACAGTACAAAAATCACAGTATGATTTTGGTACAAGCAAATTTGAAGTTCTGTGTATATCCTGCAAAAATATAAGGGGTTCCTACTTTCATTTTCCTGGGTAGATACTTTTTTAATTTTTTTATCAGGCATCTTTACTTACTGTTTATTGTGAAAATTGGTTGAATATAGTCTACTTTTTATAACAGGGTATTTATTATTATCCCACACATACTGAAGCGATAGAAATCAAATAACTTTTATGTCTACGAAGCCCACATGCAAACATCTAATTCCGAGATCTGCGCCAGACTGAAGATTGAAATAGAGATTTTGCACTTAAGATATTGGGTTGTGAAACATGGCATATTATTTATCCCTAGATATTCCTTACATAGGAAATCCATTTTCCAACCACACTTCCAAATTAATGGGCCGATGCAAATGGTGGAAGCTGGCCTTCACCTGATGGCATTAAAGTGTTCGTATAGAAGCGTGCTGGATAGGTATAAAGGATCAAGTAGATCACTTTCCGGCCGCCATTTCCTTATTGGAAATAGCTCATATCCTGAAATCACGAATGGTGTCACATCCATCATAAAATTCAATATTTATAGTTTTTAATATATATTATATTAATTATAAACTATATACAGGGTCGCTGTCTGTATGGAAACGGTGGATTATTTCCTTGAGGATGGCTAGTGAAAAATATTAAACACAAATGTTTTAAGCTATCTTTTAAATCTATTACAATAAAGAAAAGATAATTATACAGAATAAATAAAAAAATCACGGAAAAACAAAGATGCTTCTTTAATGGAACACCTGCAAATTTTGTATTCTTTGTTAGGACGTTCTGACAATAATACATTGATAAACGATTTAACGGGTCTATCTATAATAATAAGGGAGATCTGATTGATGAGGGATGATATGATATTTGGTTTCAGAGAATAATAAATCGAGTTGTTATCAATCTACTTCTTTGAATGTAAATTTAGGGGTTCCGCAAGGATCCATTCTGGGACCAGTTTTGTTTTTATTATATATAAACCAAATTGATTCGGTTATACCAGGCTGTCACTTTACTGTGTATGCTGACGACATATCACTTATTATCTCTGACAAAATGTTCAATGGTTTGAAAGATAAATGCTCTGATGTTATAAATAATATTTCTCACTATTTCACTAATCTTAATTTATATTTTAATGTTAAAAAAACCGAAATTATGCGTATCCATACCTATTAACATGATGTTGAAGATATGGCTCTGTGTTTACAATACATCGTTGTGTAGTACACATGATAGCATTAGATTTTTGGGACTTTATTTGGACGAAAACCTGAATTGGAAATCTCATTGTGAAACGATAATTAGTAAGTTAAATAAACTGAGATTTGTATTTTTGAACCTGCGATCTGTACTAAATGAGAAACAATTAATAAATGTGTATTATGCAGCGGTGGAAACAATATTAAGATACGGCATCTGGTTTTGGGCTAACTCGGCAAATGCTTCTAAGATGTTTATTGCACAAAAGGCTATTATGCATAGCTAAAATATCTTCGAGAGAATCTTGTAGGAAATTTTTTAAAAGTTACGATATACTAACACTGACGTCTTTGTATATTTTTGAATTATGCACTTATGTATTCAATAACATAGGGAGTTTTAATCTGAATGAAAATATTCATTCTTACAATACACGTCAAAAACATCACCTTCACGTGCCCTTTACTAGAATGAATTTAACAAAAAATTCTCCGAAATTTATCGGGTTAAAAATATTTAACAAACTACCTGAACACATTAAATCGTGTCATAACATAAAAAAATTCAAATTTTGTTTGAAGAAATATTTATTGGACGAGTCTTTTTATTGTTTGTCTGAGTATATGTGAATCATGTGACCTGTATTTTACTATGATGTACGTGTACTTTTGTATAGTGTTTTTTCTGTTTTTTTTCTTTTTACCCTTACACAGTAAAAAAAGACAAATGGTAAAATTACTAAATGGTAATCGTAATTTTCTGCAATGTTATTTTTAACACGAACTGGGTAGTATAAGAACTAAACCTTTAGAACTCATATTACACGAACGATATACCCGCCAAGTTTGTAGAAGTACTCATAAATTGTAGTAAAATTTACAAAACCCTGTGTTAAAAATGAATCAATCCGCGATAAAAACGGAATAATTACACGGTGAATAATTAACTATTACACATTACCTTGTAAAATCTACTGTGTTAAATTACTTTTATGTAATGTAATAATACACCGAAATGTCTAACACTGCCAAGTGTGGACTATATACACACTGATGAGTGTGGATTCAATGTTAAAATCAGTCGGATTTTTTTACTGTGTAGTTGACTATTCCTATACGATTGTAATATATTGTCATTAAGGAAAATAAAGGTTTATTATTATTATTATTATTATTATTATGCCACGATGTGTGACCTTACCAAAGCTTTCGACTGTGTTGATAGTGATATCCTTTTAAAAAAATTGGAGTACTACGGTATCCGTGATAATATGTTAAATTTGATTTCCTCCTATCTATCTCCAAGATATCAGTATGTCGATGTTAATGGATGTAAATCAGGTTTATTGCCAGCTAGCAACGGTGTCCCCCAAGGCTCTGTCCTAGGCCCTGTTCTCTTTCTTGTATTTATTAACGACCTACCTTACTCTATTGGTGAGGATTTTTGTGTGTTATTTGCAGACGACACAACATTGCTTGCCAAGGGAGCAGAAGCTTTGGGCAATGACTGGTTCACCTGTAACAAACTTAAATTGAATGATTCCAAGACACAAACTTTAAAATTTAGTTCTGATCGATGGGATTCGACATCGCATTGTAAACTGTTGGGTATTTACCTCGACACCAGGTTGAATTGGTCTCCGCAGGTTGATTTCGTCTGCTCAAAGTTATCATCCCAATTGTTTTGTTTAAGACAGTTGAGGAAAACACTTACCTGTGATATGCTACGCGTGGTGTATTATGCTTTAATTCACTCCCACCTCACATACGGAGTTATACTATGGGGTAATTCTACATCCGCCAATAAAGTTTTTATTCTGCAGAAACAAGCTATCCGCATTATCGAAGGAGCAAAGTATGGTACACCTTGTAAAGCTTTATTTTTAAAGTTCAAGATACTGACATTGCCATCCCTTTTCATATTTGAGACATTGCTTAGAATTCATCAACGCCGACACATAATACCTAAACATTCAGATATTCACAAGCATAACACGCGGCATGCAAATTATTTGGTTTCCGATTACTCTCGAATTAAAATTACTCAGAGTAACAAACTTAATATTGATATTTACAATAGATTTATTCATCTCTCTGGTAATGTTGGTATCCTGGACATGAACTATTCTTATTTCTATCGCTTAGCCAAAAATTTTTTGACTAAGAACTGTTTTTATAGTATATCCGATTTTATGGACTGTTCTGCCGTTTATGAAACTTAGTGCACACATCTTTATTGTTTTGTTTTACTGTGACTTCAAATGTACAAATTGTATATAATGTGGTCAATAAACTACTCTCTCTCTCTCTCTATTATTATTATTATGACAGAAAGAGTGTGCATAAGCGTAGTATGTTGAAAAGACAACAAAAAATTGGCTGCTAGGCTACAGTTACAAAGTATTAGTTACAAAAAGAAAGTAGGAATTGTTATTCATGGAAAAAATCTTGTGAAGTTGATCTTTGACCATAGTGCCTATTGCAAAACTTGCAGATACAGCTCTCTTTACAAGAAAGATACAGATCATTGTTTAAGACACTGTCACATACAATTTCTTAGAAACCATATAGTATTGAAAGATGCTGTCGATTCCTTGATCATTTACCTGGCACGGTTTTGATTTCAATACATTTCTTAATTAATGCAGTTAGTGCTGTGTACATTTGGATTTTGGTATATGATTCGCTATAAGTATTGATTGATTGTACAATTGATGTATAATCTGTTAATTCAATAAATGATATTAATTCATTATTATATGTATACCTTTAACTTTTATAGAGAAGTATATTAAACTATCAATTTATATTGCTAAACTACGTGTTGTTCGGTAGTTGTAATTGTATTTGTACTTTCAAATTAGTATATTATTAGTAATGCTTTCAGTTTAATATTTATTGCACTTATTCCTTCTCAGCCTTTTAAAACAATTTTTGATATAGAAACTTAAGAACACAAGTTTCAGAAATTCTAAATTTTGATTCTAATTCTACCTTATTTTAGTCAGTACCCTGGAGCGTACGTATTTCATTAAACGCGGAAGCTCTTGAACAACGCAGGCAATTTACATTCACTCAGTTCTTTTTTGGTTGCTTTTCATTTTCCTGTTCCATATTTTTACTCTGCTGTATTTTACCGACAAAATTCAATGTGCATAGCTAAATATAGGGAGACATATATAGTGCACGTCTCAAGCCTACCCTTTATTAAATTTGAATTAATTGTGTTGGAGAGTTGGAACCAAATACAGAGAGTATCATCAAATGTCGTATTTATGTGTCGATTTCTTTTAACCCTGACGTAGTTCTCCATATAACACTATACTGCACTCGACGCAGGTTACGCCAACCAAGTTAGCATTATCTGTAGATGATTAAAGCTTTCAGTCACTTTTAATAATCTCCAGATGATGCCAACTTGGTTGGCGAAACGCACGTTCAGTGCAGTATAGTCTTTTGGTGTTATGTGAAGAACTACGTCAGTGTTATCTTCACACCAAAGGTTCCAACCCGCTTTAAGAATATTTCTTTAATTGAAAGTTATATTTGAAAATTCTGGTTTTTGGAAAATAATTATGAAGATATCGGGTTCATTAGTTACAGGCTTTTATATTTGTAAAGACACGCTATTATAGATTATTTAATAAATAACGTCAATTAAAATGCCTAATGTATCAATAAATTTTTTGGTATTAACCAACTTATATTTTATTGAAAATGGCAAGCTTGTGCATAGACAATGTCGCGGATCACCTAAGTTCCTTGGCGTTTTCATGGGATTTTATCTAAAATATATTTTGTGTCTTGTATTTTTTTTGGTTAAATTTTAAGTTGACGGCAGCAGTATTCCATGTATAACATCCTATAGATTTTTAAATTTTGAAATAACTGAAATGTGTTTTATATATTTTCTGAGTAGGAACTATTTATTTAAAACTTGATATACCGTGATCGATATTCAAAGGTTTTTGTGGAGTGTTGAGCAATAATAATTACCCTGAACAAGATTCAGAGGTTGCCCTGTATAGGTATAACTGGAGCCAGAGCTTCGGCTCCAACAACTGTGTTTGATGTCCTGCTAAATCTACCACTACTTCACGTAATGTTGGAATGAGAAGCAAGGGTAACAGCCTACCGAATTAGAAATGATAATGATTCAGGTAGTTCGCTATAAAGGAGACATTACATACATAAGACATACACAGATGTCAGAGCCTAAATCCGTGACATCATATCTGATAGTGATTGCAAAGTCTAACTTCCACCAGCTATTCGAAGTTCAAATACAGAATCTTAGCGATTGGAAATAGAAAGTAAATTCTTCGGAAGTTCATAGATGGCTCCAAAACAAGCACATGAACAGGAGCGCGTATTTTACGGATAATGTCTGGAAGGATTACACACAAGGTGGCGGCCTAAAAGTTTTGAACTCAAATAAGGTGAGTTTAAGGGTTGTGTGAAATTGTCTTTAATGGTTAATTGAACTGTCAAATACCATACCATTACAGTAAGACTGTGTTTGGTGCCAGGTTATAAGACATGAACGTGGAGACGAACTTTCTAGAAAGGGATCTGCAATGGCTTTCATGGAACCTGAGCAAGTTTTGTAGTTGCTTATAACGCTGAAAGGTCGGCTCTGGAAAAATAGGTGGAAATGGAATATTGGAATTACTGGGTCTTAAAGCCAGGACCGAGTTATGCGAAGGCACTGATAGAATGTCCTTCGCAGAAAATAACTGTTGAGATGCTGTACTTGAATAAACCTCGACTCAGGAGCATGACAGGACAAATAAAGGGGCACTGCCATTTCAAGAAATATCTCGTGATTTAAGATTGGCAAAAAGTCTGGTATGCCGGATGTGTGATGGTGCAGACTAAAACTGCGCTGCGCATTCTGAGTGAATGTGAAGGGGACGCTCGTATGAGGCTAATGTTTCTCACTAAACCATTCTTGGAACTTGTGAGTTACGCGAAATTTCAGCAAGTAACTATTAGACATTATTCGAATGACAAAAATTCGAATTACAATTACATTCGAATTCGAAGAACAAAAATGTTCGCTGAATAGGAAATCAGTATTTCTGTGATAACATTTCTATGATAACTTTATACAGATTGCTTTTAAAAATGCTGAAACGAAATTAAAGTTTTTATAACTACATGCTCTACATTTCATATAAGACATATCATTTCATTGCTGACGTACTATTGACGTTAGTATTTAATAAGTATCAGTTTTAAAACATAAATCTTTTACAGGTGGCGGATTTATTTAAATATACAGGGTGAGTCAGTTTATACTAGCAGGACTCTGGCATTCAATAGAATACCTGATTTTAAGTTAAGTTTGTCATATAAACATATGTCGAGAATCGCTTCGTTTTTGAGATACAGAGTGTCAAAGTTTTGTTTTTTTTTAGTGTTTTCCACACAGCTCCTATAGTTTTTATGATAATTCATTCAAATTTTTACGGTAGATTACCTATGATGGTCTACAAATTTTGACATACGTAAACAATTTGAAAACGTACAGGGTGATATTTTTTTCGGGGGTCAGGCCCCCTTTTTTCTTCCAGAACTTTTTGTGGTGCACCACTGACTGCTGATTTGCCAAAATTTGTATTCCATGTTCAATTTAGAAACTTTTTCGTCTCTTGCATTTTTATCGTAGCTGCAACAGTTGTCGAGTAATTTGAAGAAATCTCTGAAAGAATATGTTATTAAAAAAAATATTTTTATGAAAATTTTCACTAAAAACAATAATTATTGTCGAACGAATGTTCATTAATCTAAATTATTAAAGGTTACATACTGACAGTACAACTTTTGCCACTAATTATTCATTTTTTGTAGCATTTCAGAGACTTAATAACTAAGTAAAATTAATTAGTAAAGTAAAAAGTAAATTAGTAAAAAAACTAAGTACTTAATTAAGAACTAATAATAAACCAAGACAAATACAAATAACTTTACAAATAACCCGAAATTATTTTATTTTCAAATTAAAATTTTCAAAATGTGATCCATTTTGTTGGATACATAATCGGCATCGCGTTTCAATAGACCTTCTTGCTGAACCTAAGTGATGAACTCTTATGTATTCGCAAGCATGCCTTATACGCTCTCTAAGATCGTCAACATCTTGAACAGGAGTGGCATACACTTTTTCTTTAAAAAAGCCCCACACAAAAAAATCCATTGGTGCTATATCTGGGGAACCTGAGGGCCGTGCGATTGGACCTCCACGTCCAATCCACCTCTCTGGATAATTGTCGTCTAACCAAGCTCTTACATTTTTTTCAAAATGAGCTGGGCAGCAATCCAACAGGAACCAAGCTTGCTGTCTTAAATTTAGAGGGACATCTTCCCACATATTAAAATGCACGGTTTCAAGAAACTGTAAGAAGTTTTGCGAACTGACCCTTTCTGGCAAAAAATATGGTTCAAATAAACGATTTTAAAAAATTCCTACCCATACGTTAAAGCTAAACTCATTTTGGAATTTTCTTGGCCTAATAGCACATGGATTTTCCTCTACCCAAATATGTTGACTTTTGAAATTTACTATCTCACGTCTGGTGAAGCAAGATTCATCAATCCATAATACGTTGGATAAGAAAGTTCTATTATTTTCTAATGTGTTAAGGATCCAACGACAAAAATTTATTCTACATTGTTCGTCGCCAGGATGTAGACCTTGGTTTATTATTAATTCTTAATTATTTTACTTAGTTATTAAAAGTCTTTGAAATGCTAAAAAAAATAAATAATTAGTGGCAAAAGTTCTACTGTAAGTATGTAACCTTTGACAATTTAGATTAATGAACTTTCGTTTGGCAATAAGTTTTTAGTGAAAGTTTTGATGAAAATATTTTTTTTTTAATAAAATATTGTTTCATAGACTTTTTCAAATTACTCGGTAAGTGTTCCAGCTACGATAAAAATGCAAGAGACGAAAAAGTTTCTAAATTGAACATGGAATACAAATTTTGGCAAATCAGCAGTCAGTGGTGCACCGCAAAAAAGTTCTGAACAATAAAAGGGGGCCTGACCCCCGAAAAAATATCACCCTGTACGTTTTCAAATCGTTTACATATGTCAAAATTTGTGGGCTATCATAGGTAATCTACCGTAAAAATTTGAATAAATTATCTTAAAAACTATAGGAGCTGTGTGGAAAACACTAAAAAAAAAAACAAAACTTTGACACCCTGTATCTCAAAAACGAAGCGATTCCCGACATATGTTTATATGACAAACTTCACTTAAAATAAGGTGCTCTATCAAATGCCAGAGTCCTGCTAGTATAAATTGGCTCACCCTGTATATAAAATAAAAGTGTTACAATATGATTGTAATGAACAACATGGAACAACATTTTTATGTTTGAGTGTGCGATCGACACTACTTAACAACGTGACAATGTTTGTTCTGTACAGCAGTGTTAAATGATTCTTTGGACTTTCTAAGTAAATTAACTATCAGCGATTCCTGGCATCTGTCCAAACTCGCGGGTGTAAAGTTACCGTATGCTCATTTGAGCCATTTCTGTATAAAATTATCCTTTTGCACATGTTTGTGAGGAAAATTACATTTTGTCCCAAGTTGGGAATATTAGCAGCTTTAATAAGATCTGATGTTTTCAGCAAACGTTTTAACTTTCATGTACTAGGGTTTGTTTATTAAGGGGGCCAGTAAAAGTGAAATGAAGAAGATCTTATCAGTTTATATGATGCAGAAAGCGGAAAAACCTCAGATACGGTCGCTTAATTAATGTCTTGCGAACGAGGTTTCCATTGTTTGTTCACCTAAATATTTTGTGTCATGTATGAGCAACAGTTTTATGCAGGACAGTATATTTATACTGTGGCATGAAATAATGAAATATAAGGTTATTTTGGGGCAAACTTTAGAAGTTTGCCTTGATACTATACTTCAGTCTTTATTTTGAATACTTCTGGTTTAATGTTTATTAATAATTATTGTTTTATAAGTTGTGTACTCCCAAAAGAAACTAAAATGAATCAAACAGCAGCACCATAAATATATTACAGATATTACATAAATAAATATTTTATTTTTCAAATAAAGGAATCTATTTTATAAATGTTAGTACTGAAGTGGGTGTCGTAATTATATTTACAAAAATTCGCAAGAAATGACGAAACTAGATTACATTTGACTTAATTGCAATATTTTTAATACAGTATAATGTTTAAAAAACACTGGAAGGCACTGAAGTGAAACAAAAATGTAGTAGATTTTATAAAATATATGAATATAAAAATTCAAGGCAATAAAAATTCATTTTTAAATCATTTAGCTATTCTAATTTTAATATCCATTGAAAGTTGAAGCAACATTTCTAAGATGTTAAGCAAAGTTAAATGAAAGATCTGCCCTGCTATGAAATCAGGTTGACAGATTTCTCATCTTTATCTTTGTTCAATTAAATCCTTAATGAGAATAGTAGATAAATATTGTCCCTATATAGTGACAGATTCTGAACATTATATATTTTTAATTAAATGTTATCAAGTATATCCAATAACACTAGTTTCTAGCAGTCTCTTCTCTTTTTAGAGATACCGACTTGTTCATTAAATAATTGTTGTCCTTTTTTAATAATTTATTCCAATTCTTATGACAATAAAACTAAAATTATTATATTAACATGTATATATGCTCAACGGTAACGCAGTGGGCTAGAGCGGATCGTGGCAGCATTTCTCGAGCTGGGTTCGAGCCCCACGGTATGTTTAGGGTCTTTGTCTGCGTTTATAGATGTGTAACACCCTTCCGGACAGTCCCCTTTCAGCCCATCGGCTTTGAAATTAAGGGTTGTCTAATTTAAATCGTATTTTAATATTTCATATATATTAATATTATCGTCATTTTTATTTCTCAAAATAAATAGCTGTCTTTATATTTTTATCTCCTTTTATTCATTATTTCCGACATCCAAAACGGAAAAATATGCTTAAAAATGTATACTTAACAGATTAATAAAGAATTAAGAGACGAAACACAAACAGCGATACCGACGAGTATTCACACCCAATAAAATATATAGACCTAAAAATATCCGGTGTATTAATCAAGCATTTAATGGTTATAGTACCCGGATTTTTTTATAATTTTTGGTATCAATGAACCATGGTCTACAAACAATATAGAATAGAAAGTCCTTTATCTTTATAAGAGATACACTTTAGAATCAAAAATCAATTCTTTTTCAGCAGTAGGATATTACTAGGTAGGTATCTGATGTTACAGAATATACTTGGTTGCATTTATTAAACCTACATAATTTTTCAAAGCATGTCAAACAATGTCATTCATTGTACGTTCTATGAAACATTATGGAAGGATTATTTTTGTTTTTATTGATGTTCTGTAGAAATTTTTATGGATCATCGCAACTAGAGTGATTATTTTTGCTTTTTCAGTTTTTCTTTAACTCAAATAATTCAAAATACCGAAGAAATTCGTTCGTGATAATGCGAATTAATATTCTATTTAAACAATTGATGTACAAATCAAATTAGGCCTATTACGTATAGTGAATACATTCACAATCCTCTCCAACATTTCAAGCATATTACACCCACGTAATATATGGATTTCTTGTTATTCATAAAGATTACCCAGTGAGATTTGAATGTTATAGAAAAGGGTTTGATGCATATATTATACTTCAGAATAAATTAAAGAAAGGGTGAATAATAATTAGTAAAATAAATATATGATATAGGTACATATATTATCATTTGTTAATCTATCGACGTCAACTTCATCGACGAACACTAAAACGATAAAAAAGAGTTATCAAAGCAATTAGTTAATCTGCAAAGCATGAATATCAAAGGCTTAAATCATATATAGCGCGGTCACTTTTCCATCAAATAACTACCAATCATACCACACCAAATATGAATTCCAAAATGACCCTGGTTTTGAATAGGATTTACATGGTGAGGATTTTCAGTAGCCCAATAATGTTCATTCTTTTTATTTGGCTTACCGTTACTGACGAAACGACTTTCGTTAGTCCACAAAATATGCTGGAGAAACAGATGATCGTTCATTTATAAATATACCATTACTTGTGCAATATAATTATTTCTTCGTTCTAGATGTAGTGCTGATAGTACATTGATGTATTGCTGATAATACAGTGGCCACTGTATTATCAGAATTGACCCTTTTTGCAATTTTTTTCCCCTTACGAGAAGAAAAAGCTTCTTTATTTTCACGTAAAGTGAGCTCCAACCTGGCAAAAATTTTTAAATTTGGAGCAATACGTTCAGGGTATCTGTCGGCGTATAACTGTACTGCTCTTCTAGAATTCTGTTGAGTTTCGCCATAAATTAAAAGCATATCAACTTTTTCGTCGTGCGTAATTTTTTTAAAGGATTGGTATAACAATAATACTTTTCAACTAATAATTCAATTACATGATACACGAGTGGTTTATACTCGATTATATTTTGTGGAATAGTCAGTTCAATTCTTCTGCGAGCTGAAGTAGGAGTATGGATGCCGAAAAATTAATTAGAGAAGTGTTTATTAGAGAATCGTTGTGGAATCAGGTCTACTCTGATCACCACAATAGATTTATTTTGGAGAAAGTGTGGGAAGAAATAGGAAAAAATATGAATGCTACAAGTAAAAGTAATATTTTATTTTTAAATAAAATACAATTTATTATATATTGTGAAAGAGATGTGTGTAGGTCTCGAATAATAAACGAATTAATCCAATATTGAGTATATTAACGTAAAATACATTAGAGACTTTAGCAAAAGTAAAATACTTAGTATTAGGAAAACCGGGCGTTCACTTCAACTAGTGGTTCCCGTTCATCGGATCTATGATGAGTTGCTATAGTATTCATTTTAATTTATTTTTATCATTTTAACAATATTGTAAGCGATTTCTGCAAACATAACTTTTAAATGTATCTAACAAATTTTGCTGTATCTACAAAAAACTGTACACATTTTGCTGTATCTGAAATATGCGTAGAACCTCTGGGAATATTTCCGTAGTTGAGAATACAAATGGTGAAATTCTCCCAGTCGGTGCATCCCTGTTCATGGGATGCACATGATAATTCCTTAATTTTTGTTTCCTTTTAGTGAAAATGTAATATTTCGTTGCTGACGAACAAAAGTAATCTTCATCGCTAGACATTTTAAAATGTATACTAGCTGTTAAAAGCGCTTATGCACATCTTCGTTGTGAACGCCTATCAGCGCTTATATTTTTCACTATTATTCTATCATCATTCATCTATCATCTATGATCTATCATCCAAGCTCCGTACTGAACGTACCTTTAGAGATATTATTATCATGATTACTTAAATGTCACAAATGCAACGAACCACCTGAAATTTTCAGCAGTGCATTTTCTGTGTAGTGAAAATTTTCAGCAGTGTATTCATTCAATATTCATAAAACTTAAGTAAGGAAGACATGTTAATCATCAAAATGTGTAGTTGAGTGCATGAAAGTTTGGAAATTCTAATGACTATATAAATCTCATTTACTTGTATATCCTTATTTCTGTTAAACTCTGTATAATTCCTTAAAGATATAGGTTAATTAGTTTGGAACAATTTAAATGCAAATATGTTAGATAGGCATTAGAATTTATGTTAAATTCATTGATTTTAGTAATATTACGGGCTGTAATATGTAACATGGGAATAATAATTTTAATTATTTATGTATATGAAACAAAATCTTTATAGGGTACTTATTTTGATAAATTTACTTTAGTGGTGTGTAATTTAACGTGAACATTTACGAGAAATGGTCCCGTAGCGCCTTAGCGTGATATCAATGATATAAAAGCGAAGCAACATTACTTGCGGTTAGTATTTGGATGGGTGTCTATAAAGGGAAGATCCGCGATTCTGTCCCCCTTCTATCTATAAATCTACGAATTCACAGAAGCTATACAAACTTTGGCGAAGTTTGGTATATATACCTCGGATGGTATATAAATCTAGAGGTCCCTTGTCCATGTGATGATACTAAAGTAAAAGTGTGTAGCAGCGTGGGTGACTGGCTGTAGTCTCAGAACTAGTCAGATGTTAAATGACAGGAAAAAAATCACCGCTATTAAAGTTATGATAGACTATTCGAATGTTTGCAGAGTTTTAGCAATTATAACCAAAACGTATTGTCTGAACCAAATATACATATTCACTTACTTAGCTTCTTTTGTTTGAAAAACTTTGCATCTCTAGCAACTGATTTAATTGTTTCTATTTGAGGTATACTTAGCTAAAATTTTCATATTCCACTTCTTTTTCTGCCAACCAAACCAAAGTCCAAAAATATCATATTCACAAATTATTAAACTACCTATAGAAAGCTGACAACACTATGATTAACGCTAACCCGATGTTAGAGGAAAACACTAACATTTGCAATTTTCAGGTTATTCTTATTCAGGTTATACTTACTTATTTGTTTACTCTGGTAGGTACCAATATGTAAATGTCATATAACGAATATGAAATTTAGAATATACACTGAAGGAAATGGATCAAATAAAATGTTTTGCTAAGACGACTGCTTTATGATAGCACTTTTTCTTATTACTATTACATTATAAGGCACTAACCATAAGGACAATCGTTTTGCTAAAATGCTTTTACTACCTTAAATAGTCATTTTGCTGTTCCCATATAGTGCGTTTTCTAATTATTTTTCCTAGCATTTATTTTCCTGAAGGTAAGTACATAAACTTTTATAGTAAGTGTGTGCACCAATTTGAGACTTCTTAGTTGGGGTTACTTTACCTTAGTTATGACAACTGGGTCCTGGCTTACCGTAACTAAGTTATTATTTAAAAGTCATGTAATGCGCAGTCGCAATAGAGATCACTACAGATTTCCCGCTAATCGGTTAGTAGCCGCATGCCATTTTACGCACATTTTACGTGTGTTCACTGTGTTGATTGGGTGTACTAAGTACTCCGTGGAGTACTTAAACGTTATTTGAGTAGTTTATGGTAAATTTAATTTGGTCAAAGAACGTGTTAGAGGCTTGAGTCTTTCAAATTCTTGTATAGATTACGAAAGATAAATAAATAATTTTAAAAGGGTGTATTTATTATCTAAAACACTTCACCAAAGTAGATATGCATAGATAAAACAAAGGTGCTTCAGTTATTTGACAGTATATTACATGACATTACATCAGTTATTATGATACTTTACAAGAAAATTGGTATAGGAATAGGGACACTATCTATGTAAGAAATGTCTATGCTTTGAAAACTATTGGAGGTTAAGTTGTGTAGGTACTTTTCTGGAAAACTATTAATTTTATGTGGGTATAAGATAGTCGCCCAAAATTATGTATGTGGGTGTGTTAAGCTTAACACCATAGAGTTCCTATATACTCGTATATACTGTATATCATTCTATGCTAATAAAGTGAAGTTATTAGGACAAATACAAGTACTTACTGTAATGAACCAGTAATTATAATTGTTACTAAAACATACTGTATAATGGCTCAAAAATAATTTACTAGTAGTAAGAAAAAGTTTTTTTTGTGGCAAGAAAATATTAATACTGCATTAGAAAATTATCTGCTATGCCCAAAAAAACACTTATTAAGCATAAAATGGGCCTTTATTACTGACAGCAAAAAATATCGATTTACAGTAATAAGAAAAATTTAACAAAAAGTTTTTTCAATGGTAAGTAGACAGATTCAACAAAACCTTTTATACTGTAGTAACTATGCTGTCTATTTGGAGCCTATTTAATGCAGATATTTTGTTGGGGATATGCGATTTCTATTTACAGTTACTTGAAATTTCTTTCAGTGTAGCTCTAAAACTGTCAAGTAGGCAAAGACAAACGTTGAATTTGTATGTGCCGTTAATTTGTATTTATGCTTTGGTTTAGTTCAGCCACAAGATTATTATCTACTGGGAAATTCAATTATAACTTGAGGCATAGGGTCTTGACAACTCTCAGATTCCTCGTTTTAAGATTATTTAATTTCATGTCCTTAATCAAATTCAAATCAATTAAGTTAACCCCCAATTTAGGGACACACCATTTCCGCATTTCCTTATCGACGATTGATATATAGATACAAATTCTTCAGTACACAGTGTGTCCCAAAATGATGTAACAAAATTCTTATTCTTTTCTATAGTTGAGATTAAAAGAAAAACTGAACCAGGTCAATTAGTACACAGTAAAAAAAGAAAAATGGTAAAATTACTAAATGGTAATTCTAATTTGCTCCAGTGTTATTTTTAACACGAACTGGATAGTATAATAACTAAACCTTTAGAACTCATATTACACAAACGATATACCCGCCAAGTTTGTAGAAGTACTCATAAAGTGTAGTAAAGTTTACAAAACCCTGTGTTAAAAATGAATCGATCCGCCATAAAAACGGAATAATCACACGGTGAATAATTAACTATTACACATTACCTTGTAAAATCTACTGTGTTAAATTACTTTTCTGTAATGTAATAATACACCGATATGTCTAACACTGCCAAGTGTGGACTATATACACACTGATGAGTGTGGATTCAGTGTTAAAATCAGTCGGATTTTTTTACTGTGTAGGTATATATATATACTCGTAAATTGCCACAATTGCAATAAATGTTGAATCCATAAAATAATAAAAATACTCACGAAAAGTTGAAATTAATTGGAGTAATTGGTTACATTTTTCATAAAACACATAAAAATGTTAAGTTATATAGGCCAATAATTAACAAAATTTCACACCTCATAATATTAAATCTTAATCTAATAAAATTGTTAAAATAATTTAGAAAATTTTATAAATTCACACCACACGTCAGTTGGTGGTTACATTTTTTGAAAAAACAGCTTAGCCAAAACAGAATTTTAAAAAGCTAATACCTAGGTAATTCTTGTTCCAACTGTTCAATATGTAAAAATTATAACAACGTTAAGACAAAGAAGAACTATTATCTTTTTGTCAATATCTCGATACCTATTACCTCAAATATCATATTTCTAATCTTCCTATATAGTATTTATAATCATTATGTATATATCGTAATATTACCGCAATAATTAAACAATGGTTTTTTATGATTGTAAATGGCCATTACGAAATTCACTTTGACATGACATCAAAAAATCAGAAACAAGGTTTCAATATTTTTCATAATGTAATCATACTCAAGGCATCGCTTTTGCGACAAACTGTTGGCACATTTCGGTCTATATTAGCAAGATTCGGATTCTTTCCGTCATCCATTCCGTCTTTGAGTTATAACTCAAGGACACAATAAACGATCAATATAGCTATTTGGTAATTTCTAAATACTTATCTTCTAATGACCATTTTAAGATTATAAGTATACACAAGTTTTCTTACTTGTGAACAGTAAAAGAATATCAGAATAGTGTTTTTACCTAGGAATATACCTAGGTATTATGATATACCAGGGAATTAGGATAAATATGAAATATATTAATGGCTGATAACGTTCTTATTATTTGCCAACGACAGTTAATAGCAAATAATTAAAGTGTTCTAATATTTGGCGAATGCGCCAATATTAAAGTTGTGCAATTATTTTTATTTGTGGTTCGCTACTTCTGACTATAGTTGATATTTTAAACATTTTAAAGAAAAAAGTCAATTTTTTTCTAAAACACTAGACTATTTGTTTCGCTGCTTCTTTTAATAATAAATACTTCCTCTGAAATTTGTAAAATAGACAAATCTGTACTGGAAAGTTAATTGCATGGAAAATTAAAATTAGAAACTCCGCTGCTCTGCAAGATAATGTCAGAAAATATAATAACTTGTGGAAATTTATAAAAGTTTCCAGGAAGTCCGATAGACCACCAACCGTTTGAAGCTCTGTAATTATATCTACGAAATACAACAGAAGCTTAACAACTATGCACTAAAAGAAATAAGTTTAAAATAGGTACATTAAAGTATTTTAATAATAAGAAGAAATGCATTATTAGATTGGGTTTATTGTTGGGAATAGTTCATTCTAGAAACCAAAGAGAATCAAGTTCAACTGAAATTGCAGTGTGTGAACTCATCGTGTTAATATCCCTTCTTTTTTTACACTGACTACAAGCTAATTCCAGAAGCAGCTCGCGGCTTTCTTAATATTGTGGTCAAATTCAAATTTTTCTTTTCCTTATGACTAAACACCTAAATATACCTAAATTTTGTACTCTAGTCTAATTACGTTTGGAACTACAACGGCGCCGCACCTAACCTTTACGCAACCGTTACCGTTATGTTATGTTTTAGCAGTGCTGCGAGAGTGACTAGCCGATGCCATGAAGCACGAGTATGTCCGACTGGCAAGCCCAAAGAAAGGTGCCAACTGAAAGTACCAATGAATATTTAAAAATTTTTCATCTTATTTATAATAATAATAATAATAATAATATCTCTACCCCTCATTCTAATCACAAGGATTAGCCCGTAAGTCTGAGACTTGTGTGGGAGAGGGGGCGGCATATTATTATTTCGCGGGCCGCATTTGCGCCTCAGGAACGACTTACGTTGGTAGGCCCTAACCACCATTCAGTGCTGGAATGAGGGAAACCTGGCAAACCTCATTAGTTAGGGGGACAAGTCAAATATCAACTGGTTTTAATCTCTCACATTAACACCAAGTTGATATTCTTCCCATCCTAGACCATCGCCAGGATGGTTGCCAAGCCATCCCTGCGAATAAGCCTTGATCTACGAGCAAACAATTTAATGAAAAATTGTTTGGCGGAATGGGGATTCGAACCCACGACCTCTGGGTTGAGCGATCGAGACGCTAAGCCCTGAGCCACCTGCTCGGTATTTGATTAAATAAATTATGAAAGGCCTATCACATGTTGATTAATTTGAAATCAGTGATAAAGTACCTACGTATTCTAGATTAGGTACCTATTCTTAATGATATAGAAATACACTGCGTGTTTATATTTGTAGAAAAATATTTTCTGCTCTTCTCTAGTTGATACGCCACATGGAGCACATTCTAACGGGCTTGCCCACTTTGGGATTATATTAGCGAAGTTAGTTACAGTTACGTGCTACGTTCGTACTTTTCGTAGATATTAGTTTTAGACTAACTTTTAGGTATAAATCATAAGGAACGTATGAGACGATTTGATATAGAAGCTATGGGCTAGAATTTGAAATGCTATACACTCTACGAACCCATAGTATCTTACTTATTATTACCAATTCTAACTGGCAGAAACGTATGATATGAACATGACTTAGCTCAGCGGGAACGAGCAGCTCGCCCGCCCTGTAGACTGTAATCTCGATCATTAGAGTAAAGGGTGGACTACTTTTTCGCTGATCCTTCAGATTATATTTAGGTATATATTTTTAAACCATAAATATTTCCATACTTCAACCATAATTTCTAAATATCAATACTTATGGGGAAGAATAGTTATTTGTATTGGTATTACTCAAGGGATGGAGATTTTGCAAGTTGAATTTTAGACGAGGTTTTAGTTTTTTTCGAGGAAAAACCGGGAAATTGTAAGGTGGGCTCTACCCACCATGCCCCAACGAGCCGCCACTTGTTAATTCTGTTCATTGTAAAAATTTTATTTCCGATAAACTTTAATATTATATTGCACCATTAAATTAAGATTTTACCATCGTATTTGTATTTTATGTAGAAACCTATATATAAATACCAGTTTTTGACTATTTAATAAGTTATTTCTTAACTGAGGGACTGGAACACGAAATTTCTCTAAAAAGTAACACCCTGTCACCAGAGCGGGTCCCTGTATATCTTCTGCAATAAGGGAGAAATCCTACAAATACAAACATTTAAGCTGTACTGTAAGATACAACTTCAAAGTTTATAATAATTGTAGAATTTTAAAATAAGGTAGTTAACTTCGTATTTATAGTGCAAAAAGTGATGATAAGGTAATTAATTGGTAACGTTTTATTGGTCTAAAATTTATCTTTTATTAATTTTTTAGATTATCAATTGTTTTTTTCTGTTTGTTCGACCAATAAAAGTTCTACTTATTCGTGAACAAACAAGTATAATATAAATATGTTTTTCTACATTCATGCAAAAAACTTTATTGACCTATATTTAGTGAAAAAACTGGTTCTTTATTGCGCTAGTGCAATACAAATTTTATTGCACTCATCTGTCTTACTACAGAATTTTGTGATCACGACAAACATAAACGTCAAATCGACGTGGCATTTAGTGCCACACATGTTTTTGGTTTTTTCGTCTCGTGCAATAAACACTTACTTTTTGCAATTGTTGCATAAATAAAACTATTACAATGTAGTGCTTGTTATTAGATATTAGGTACATAAAATATAAATAAAGTGTTCGATGATTAGCAAGAAGTAAACGAAGTCCCTGTTATAATTATTAAGCATCGATCACGGTACAAGAACCCAGCATCTACCTATCATAAATCTGACACCAACCACGAAAGCTTATTAACTATTATTGTACACAAGACACCTTAGGCGGTTGAGCTGATAATTTACCGTTTTTGATCTATTTGATTCTATACCCTGCTCAAGCTGACATTCTATACGTGTAAGAGGAATTGCGTATTTATATCGTAAAAGTAAAGGCTTTCCTTCATCTAAATAGTGTAATAAAAATGTTATAGGATGGCAGAGATGTTACGTAAATATTACATTGGGAAAATTTACAGAAAGGCTTCAATCGTTTAACTTAATTTAGCAAATATGTGTTATAATAACCGAAACAGTTAATACCTACTACATGTATTACAAGATTTATAGTAAGTAACATTTTTGCATTTGCAAAAAACATATTTATTTTTTCTTGAACTTATAAGCTCTTGTGGAGCAAAGGTAACATTCTTATCGTTTACATCTGGTATACCATATTTTTCGACATTTTGCTAACGGTCAATTAATAATTGGGGTGTAGTAAAAATAATTATATTTTAGATTATGGTAGAAACAGCTGTGTTTTTATTTATCAGTTAATGGAATTTACTTTTTTTGTAAGGTTAATTTGAGAATTGATCACATGTAACACTCCACAAATGAACTGTTTCTGTAACGCCAATATTGCTAAAATCACTATAACTAACTGTTTTGACATTGGAAATGTTAAAAAAATGTTTAAAAAGAAATTAATTTCCACATGTTACTATACTTTCTCACATTATCTTGCTGAGCAGCGGATTTTCTAATTTTAATTTTCCATGCAATTATCTAGGTATTTGTCTATTTTGCAAATTTCAGAGGAAATCTTTATTATCACAAGAAATAGCGACACAAATAGTCTACTGTTTTAGAAAAAAAGAAATTAGGATTTTTCTTTAAAATGTTTAAAATATCAACTATTGTCAGAAGTACCTAGCGAAACACAAGTAAAAATAAAAATTAAATCATTGGCTTTAATATTGGCGCATTCGCCAAATATTAAAACACTTTAATTATTATTACCGAGCAGGTGGCTCAGGGCGTAGCGTCTCGATCGCTCAACCCAGAGGTCGTGGGTTCTAATCCCCACTCCGCCAAACAATTTTTCATTAAATTGTTTACTCGTAGATCAAGGCTTATTCGCAGGGATGGCTTGGCAACCATCCTGGCGATGGCCTAGGATGGGAAGAATGTCAACTTGGTCTTAATGTGAGAGATTAAAATCAGTTGATGTTTGACTTGTCCCCCTAACTAATGAGGTTTTCCAGGTTTCCCTCATTCCAGCACTGAATGGTGGTTAGGGCCTACCAACGTAAGTCGTTCCTGAGGCGCAAATGCGGCCCGCGAAATAATAATATGCCGCCCCCTCTCCCACACAAGTCTCAGACTTTCGGGCTAATCCTTGTGATTAGAATGAGGGGTAGAGATATTATTATTATTATTATTATTATTAGCTATTAATTGTTATTGTGCAATATAATAAGAAAGTTATCAGCCATTAATACATTTCGTATTTATCCTAATTCCCTCGCATATCATAATTCCTAGTTATATCATAATTTTAAATTAAAACCCTTTTTACAAAAACATTACTCTGATATTTTTTTACTGTTTACACAGTAAAAAAAAGCGAGTAATTTTAACACTGAATCCACACTCATCAGTGTGTATATAGTCCACACTTGGCAGTGTTAGACATATCAGTGTATTATTACATTACATAAAAGTAATTTAACACAGCAGATTTTACAAGGTAATGTGTAATAGTTAATTATTCACCGTGTAATTATTCCGTATTTATGGCGGATTGATTCATTTTTAACACAGGGTTTCGTAAATTTTAATACAATTTATGAGTACTTCTACAAACTTGACGCGTATATCATTCGTGTAATATGAGTTCTAAAGGTTTAGTTATTATACCACCCAGTTCGTGTTAAAAATAACACTGCAGCAAATTACGATTACCACTTAGTAGTTTTATCATTTGTCTTTTTTTTTACTATGTACAAGTAAGAAAACTTACATAGGTATACGTATGATCTTAAAATTTTCATTGGAAAATAAGTATTTAGAAGGTACCAAATACCAATGTTGATCGTTTCTTGTGTTCTTGAGTTATGACTCAAAGACGGAATAGATTACGGAAAGAATCGGAATCTTGCTAATTTAGACCGAAATGTGCCAACAGTTTGTCGCAAAAGCGATGCCTTGGGTATATGATTTCTTTATGAAAAATATTGAAAGGAATCATTGAATTGAATATTGTGAATTGATCATTTTATTTGGATATTAGTTTGACATGGTAACACTCCACAAATGACCTGTTTCTGTAACGTTAATATTGCTTAAATCACTATAACTAACTGTTTTAACAGCTGTTTTAACTAACTGTTTTAACTAGCTGCTTTAACTTTTCTTGGTAGTACACCTATACAGGGCGATTCTTAATCTATACGCATAAACTTGGCAAATTATAGCTGATGACAAATAATGACTAATAATGAAAAAAAAAATGTAGTAAAACATTTTTAGTTACGCAAATAATTCCTTTACAAAAATTTTATCAGGTGAAATTTTTCGTTTATAAAAACTAAGAAGTAAACAAGTCAGGACGATATGTTTGGTATTTCTAGCGTTACCTTGTTATCAGTTGTGGTCGTATTCTAGTTAATTTTCACACGATTAGTGTAAAAGTATAGCGCTTAGTTTCTCAAACAAGAACTTATGGACATAATAGTATCATACGGGGCATTTTATAAAATTCACGCTCTTTTATTTTTATTTGAAATACGTTGGTACCTCCGAAACTAAAAATGTTTTACTCATTTTTTTTTCATTATTGGTCATTATTTGTCCTCAGCTATAACTTCGTAAATACATCGGGTTTGGTATTTTTTAAAAGCTTGCGATAGAAAAACTCGAAAAATTACATACATACGTTAAGTAAAGTTTATATTCCTTTTCAAAATAATGCAAGAAAATTTTCTGGGAACGGTGAATTTTTCCATTATCTACTAGTAACCAAAAAAAAAGCTATAGAAATTGTACCAGCAAAATTTTTGCTGTAAGATTGTACAACAACTATTGTACAACGATTATACTAAGTTTATTATCACCTGTGTACTTTTGATGTACAGGGTGATCATACGAAAATATAGATTCAACTCTAACTTTGTTGTCATTAAAAATACCGAAAAAGTAAAAAAGTTTAATTGGTTTATTTTTAACAAAGAATTCATCTTTCTATTAGATACAAATATCTATTTTGTTATTTTAAATTTACATCCCATTACTTCACCAAATAATTCATATAAAGTTTGATGCGTCAATCTCTACTAAATTAATTCCTTGTTAAAAATTAGCGAAAATTAGTCAATAAAGTTTTCTTGTTTTTCCCATATTTTCAGAAGACAACAATGAAATGTTGGTTAGAATCTAACCAACATTTGCGAATGATATGTCCCTATATGTAACGTTCATGCTATACATAAAAAAGTTAATTTTACCTAATACCTATGTAACTTTTAAATTAAATATCCCAACCGGAATTGAATTTATGTGATATACATAACTCGAATCGCTCTCAACTTTTTCTGAGTAATTAGAAAAGTTTTTTCATTCATCACAGTTTTAAACAATATTTACTTTCCAGCTTCGCTTAATACCTTTGACTTTTTATTAACTTTCCAATGACAATACCAAATGTACGACATAAAAGAGAATGATGAATTTTTATGTTTTTCTAAGTAGGCGTTATAAAGGACCACTGGTTCACGTGAAAACGTAGTTCCTTCAATAAATAAGGTTGAACTTGAATTTTTTTACGCAAATTCATAAAACTATATCAAAATTGAATTTGGAGAACATAATTTACTTACAAAACGGCTTCTTACAAATACTTCAACAATCTTACAATCTTCCCTTCTTATTAGAACAGGTGAGTTTTGCATCCCCTATGTGGTTTTTTAAAACCTTTTTTACACTGACAGAATATCTTTATTTAAAAATATGTATTGGAACTCCTAGGTAATTTTTTTAGAAATTTTTACGATATTAATTTGGACAGATTTGAAAGCTATCGAAGAGTTGCAAAACTTTCTCTTTTTAACAGTCTTTGTATTCAAATTGAGACAAACCGTATTGTTTATTATTTACTGATGTACGTATATACGATGTATTTAGTACAATTTTTTTAAATACACTCCCTTTATATGCTTTTCTTTAGACTTTTATATTTATTTTTTTGTTACTACGATAAAAACTTTAAAACTTATTTTTAATTATGTTGTTATTTAAACAAAATCTTAAGATTTCTTGATTCTAATAAATTTTTATTTAGCGTAAATTAGAAAAACTAAATAGAGGCTACAGTATAAAAAAATATATATTTATTGGAAGTGTAATTTACTTTCCATACAAAAATTTCCCAATTTAGTATATGATAATTCAGCAGTTTTTCAAAATTACGGACTGAAAACTAATCCTTCGGTGACATCTAGTAGCAAACGGTTCATCTAAAATTCTGTTAATAACTATCCCTATTCAACGGAGCATTCTAAACGTTTCTTCTATGATATAACCCAACGTATATATCATATTCGAACTATTTTATCTAGTTTTATAGTTATATCCATTGCACAATTCAATTCAGTCTTCCACATAACCTAGCCATGCATTTCCTTCATACAATCAAATTCCATATTTATATCCCATGAGGCTTCGAGCTCTCCGCTATATACGTATGAGTTTCCTCTTGAAAAAATGCCGTTCCATCTTGGGAATCGTAAAAAAACCACCGATAACTAGCATCACGTAGCGTTGTAATCGTTACCCTTATCAAACGTGACGTTGCCAACGTGGTTTATATAGTTAGGGTATAGGGGAATTGAAACTACGAGCCTAGAAAGAGGAGAGATCTCTGTATAGTTCTTACTTTATTACATTCATAATGGTCATTAGAGAGTTACTGCAAATTCTTCTAATACTTTCGCGCAATATTAACGACGATTTTATTTGAGATTGAAAAGAGATTGCTATATATTAATGTGTAAACTTTTTGTATTGATGCCTCAGCCAAGTTTTTGGCATAGCTATATTTTATTTTTATATACATATAATATTATTGATAATAGAGAAATTTTCAACCACCCCTTAACTTTTGGCTCATAGTTATCGTAATCACATAGTTATCGTAATGCACTGAGCATGCGCAGTGCCAAAAGTATAACGATAACGGTAACTATAAGCTAAAAATTAAGGGGTTCAAAATCTCCCTAATACTTTTATGTATTTATCCTTGTCACTCCTAAAATACATTAAAGATATTCAAAATTTTATATCCTTTTCATGATTGTTGATAGTTGTCTGACCATACCCTGAACGTGCAGAAATAAGGTCAGGCCGTAGACTTTTTACATACATACATGTCTAAGATGTCAAAATAAGAGAAACCTAAATACTGCTTGATCTTATGGGGCGTCCAATACTTCTCTAGTAGGAAATTCATAA
Source organism: Pogonocherus hispidulus (assembly GCA_963924545.1). Lineage (NCBI taxonomy): Eukaryota > Metazoa > Arthropoda > Insecta > Coleoptera > Cerambycidae > Pogonocherus > Pogonocherus hispidulus. Next base: position 85,483,970 of record OZ004693.1, read on the forward strand.
ACCTAAATATTAACTGTAATACTATACAGTGCTAGTATAAAGTAAGGAATACAATTCTTTAAAATTATACCTTTAATTTTTGAGACAAATGCATAGACAAATCAATTTTTATTTTTCAAAATCAATCTTATATTATATTTCGCACTGCAGTGGCGGAGTAAAAAGGATTAACGTAAAGATTTGAAATGGTAATAGGTACCTAAGTATATATTTTATATTTTTAAAAGATCTGAGTGTGTAATGGAAACTCACACACACACACTGTAGAGGAATTAAGCAAAAAAAGTTAACTAAGAGATACATTATTAATGAAATTATCAAATATTATGGGTCAATAAAGATTTATATTTCCTTGTTACCTATAATCCTAGGTATGCAAAGTAATAACCTTATTATTTTTAAGATATGTCGCAAACAACTACTTTGCGCGCAACATGCAACGACCGACATTGGACCTCAAATTATTGTCTTTAATACATTTTCCTTTTTAATAGTGTTATCTACATCTTTTAAATAATGTCTAATAATGTATGCTTAAATATTAAAATCTCCCTAATACTTCTGTGTATTTATCCTTGTCACTCCTACAATACATTAAATATATTCTAAATGTTATATCTTTATTTTTATTATTTACTGACAAGTAGCAATCCTCCTTAGCCTAATCTACGATACGTATTTTTGCTTCCGGCGTCTCAAGGCACATGTGTGGCAGGAGGTTTAATATCTAAGAATTGTTAAAAAAAAACAGTTTTTGCAATTAAAATAATTATTTCAATTAAATACAATAATAAACAGGTAATTATAATTATAATTTAGACTGGTAACTGTCTAAAAATAGTACCTATATTTTATAAGAGATGAAAATACAGTTTTTTTCGTGAAATGAGAATTTGCCACGTGCGAAGCGAGTTCGGAAATCACGAACGAAAAAAAAAGTATTTCATCTCGAGTAGGAAGTGCTATTTTTTCTGCGATATTGGAATAAAATATTGGATTGAATTTACAAAACTTTAGGTATTTATTTTTAACAATACAAGGAAGATACTTACATATCAGGAAATTCATACCTTTGTTGTTAAAATGTTGTCGGAAGCGGAGTTTGCCGCTTCAACTATATTTCGGGGTGTGCATGATTCACTGTATTCACTTACTGAGTCCATAATAATCTTATAAAATGTAAATTATTAATTATTGTCTGTTTAGTCATTGCTATGGTTAGATCACAGTTTCATTTTCACTTCTAGAGATGAAAATATTTTCATCTTCATAGAGTAAAAAAATGTCACATTCATAATAGAGTAGATAGTGGAAAAAGTTTTCATATATTTATGAGTAGAAAAAAATATATTTTAATTAATATTATTCTTAGTAAATTATAATTTAAAATAAATAATAGTAACATATTGATAGTTCATAATATTATGTTATAGTTATTATCAAATACGTCTTTTCTTCCCCAAATTTAATAAAACTGTTTATGTCGTACCCTACAAACAGTTCTTCGTATGTTGAAAGCAATGGTATAAAGTCAAAATGGCATCCGGTGTTCCCTAATGTTCAGTATTAGGTCCATTATTTTTTAATACATTTGTAAACAGCATTGCCGATGGTTTTAATGTACATTAATTGCCTTTTATATGCGGACGACTTGAAACTATACTCAACTGCTATAACTTGTATTATTGTCACAATCTTCAGTCAGCATTTGACAAAATCCATTCCTGGTATGTTTCTAACAAACTCTCACTTAATATTAACAAATGCAATATTGTAAGTTATCCTCTAAAACATAATAAAGTTATTTTTAATAATAGTTTTGAAAAAACACAGTTGAAAAAATGTTTCAAGAAATATATAGAAACACTCTATATACTAGTATTGCGGCTTGTTAGTCCTTTCTCAATAGAGTAAATATCTATCAATCAGTAATAGACATTTACTCTATTGAGAAAGGCCTAATAAACCGAAATACTAGTATATAGAGTGTTTCTATATATTTCTTGGAACATCTAAATGAGAACTGTGTTTTTTTTCAAAACTATTATTTTCACGCTGTTTCATAAAAAACCACGCACTTCCAGTATCCACTTTATTGTTATTTTTAAGTATAAATAGGCAATTTATTGTTTCCTAGGAGTAACATTATCAAAGATCTTGGGATAATTTGGATAATAATATTTGACTCGAAGCTATCATTTTCCTTATATATACAGAATATTTGCAATGACTGTTTTAAAATGTTAGGTTACATTCTACGTTATTCTCAAATATGACAAATAAGGTTTTTCTCAAAGAATATTTACCATAATGTATTCCTTAATAAATTTATATTTGACCGGAAATAGTTGTAACCTGTATATCCTTGCAAAGAGAATGAAATCATTTTTCAAATAACTTATCACAAGCCATACCTACCGCGTAATTTAAAAGAAAATGTGGGGAACCTTCTAGGGGGTAGGGGTAGTAAATTTAAATTTTCGTTTATACGTCAACCCAAAAAATGAGAACGCACTTTCTAATGTATATCTGTATCTTATCTAAATTATTAATAAAGATATATTGCAATTCCGGCACTTTTGGGGCACAGTGTATGTAAATAACCATGCTAAAACACCATCTAAATCATGCATTAGTGTTTCCATGTCAATGTATTACAAAACTACTAAAAAATATACAGTTCGTCCCTAAAGTAAATCCGTCCCCCTCCCCACTCTAAATTCTATTTGCTGATAGAAAGTAGTCTTTATTATGCTATTCATCCTACATTTTGTTTGAGATCGATATCTCAACTCATTCAGATGTTAAGGAGGGAGGGAGGTTACTATAAGGACGGACTATACATCCCCACCACATACACATAAAATTGAAAGGCAATAAAAATCTATTTCAGTTGCAATAATTGCCAACTTTAACTCCCATATAAAAAACCAATAGTTTACTCCGTAACTATAAAGTTTATTAAATAACTAATAAACTACTCTTACACCAAAAAATTGAGCTTTTTTCTTCTTTTTTCAGTTGAATTGTAATTAGCAAATGTGAAAAACGTAAAACCGCCTTGAAAACAGATAAAATTTATTACTTATAAATTGTCGACTTAACTTGAAAATTAACTCAAAAACGCACAATAATTTTTCCTATATGTCCAGGGATATATGTATACTCTGCGTTCCTAATAATCATAGGATATTTGCGCCCACAATCCAATCTCGGTAAAATTTTTGAAATAAAAACCATATCCTAGAACAGAGGGTTGAAAATACATACAATTTACAATTCTAAGTTCCCAAACCAGGGGAGAAGCTACTTTTGGTGAACTGTACGGTCAAGGCCGTTTAATCTGAGCCTTGACATGACTACTCCTTTAATTCCATTTATACTCTCTTTCCAGGACCCCTGTACACCTTCCTAGCTTTACTGTTCAGCCTGAATAGTTGCGTAAATCCGTGGATATATCTCGCATTCAACAGAGAATTGCCCAGGTTACTGTTGAGGCATTATACCGCACACACCAAGAATTACCGAACAGCCACTGGAGGTAAGCCTTTTAATATAATTAGTAATTCACGAGCCGGAATTTATATGAGGTCATTGTATATTATATACAGATGTAAATTGTATATACAGTATGATACATGTTCATGATATACCCCTCTTTCCCCCGTTATTTTTTAATAAGGGGATTTATTAATACCAACCGCTTCTAATACCAAACTCTCAATTTTTATATGGAGCACACTAAATATTATTATATTTTTGGAATTTTCGCCATTGTCTGAATCCAATGATAAATAAGTAACGTTCCAGCTGTCTGTATATAAAGACTGTCCAACATTCGTGTCTCTACAGGGATCTCAGTTATTATAAAAGATAGGAAAACACTCAAATGGAGAAAGTTTTAGAGAATTTTATGCTGATTTCAAATCTGCATTGAAAGTTATCGTGAGTCAATTGTTTTTCGAGATATTTGAAAAAAACGAAAAACCGAAGAATTTATTTTTGGCCAATAACTCGCTAATTGTTAATCTGACACTTCTAAAAATTTTACATTATTAGTGCACTTTTTAAAGACGAACATTTTGGCATAAACAAAAATTACAAGGCACTCTTTGTTTTTCTGTTATGAACGACAACTTTGCTATTTCTTATGGTCGCCAAATTGGATTTTTATATCATATTTTAAAGCCAAAAATTCTCTTTCCAACGATGTATCACAAGCCTATAAAAGAATTTTTAAAATTTGCGAAATATTGAAAAAATCATTTTTTTACAAGTTTACTTTAGAAGTTGGCTGTGCCATGAAATGTAAATATTTCCCGTTCTGTCACAAGTGTCATACAAAATGACATGAATTGCGTTAAATGAAAATATGGGGCTCACAATTTCTCAAATGAAGAAAAGTTTGATATGCTTACACTTTATTTACAAGCTCACAGTATTGCGAAAGTTGCATCTACTAGATATTTGGAATTGTATCCAGAGGCAGCAACCTTACAAAACATAATTACAGGAGAATTATTACTACTTTATTGAATTATGGTGCATTTGAAAATAAGAGGAACAACTATGAAAAAGATAACCATGATATTGATATGAATATCTTTAGTCTAATAGTAGTAAGTATTAAAAACAACCAGAACTAAAAAATGAAGCATCTATAATTAAGCATTATTAGGCAAATGCTCAAAGTGATGTCCATTTGCATTACGACACATTTCACAGTTCTTTAAAATCTTTCTCATAACTCTTCCTAATGTGTATCCGTTTAACAAGTTAAACGATTCTCTAATTCTAGCTTCTAATTCATTTCTATTAACGGGTGGTTCAAATTCGTAAATTTCATTTTTAAGTTGTCCCCACAAATAAAAATCGAGTGGCGTAAGATCTGGAGATCTTGCCGGCCACATAACTGGTCCATTGTTCGCAATAACATTTTGCCCAAAACAATGGGTTAAATATGTTCTAACTTTTACAGTATTATGTGTCGGACAACCATCCTGCTGAAACCACAATCTTTGCAATTCAGCTGCACTGGGTACAAGCCTTCTAATTGCTGGAATTATTTCTTCTCTTAATAGGTTTAGATATCCTTCCCCATTAAGGTTGTATTCGAAAAGAAACGGACCAACCAAACGATTTCCTAAAATAATTATACATTAACATGATACATTAATGACTAGCTTATTTATTCACAATATCATTAATGAAGATAAAAATACCTAAAAGACCACACCAAACGTTAAACCCAAATCTAGACTGCAATCGTCGCTGTTCCATCACATGGGGATTTTGGATACTCCAATGATGTCTGTTATATTTGTTAAATACCCCACAATTAGTAAAACGGGTCTCGTCGAACCATATTACCAAATTAGGGAACTCAGGAACTTCTCTGCATTTTTCTATGTACCACTGGCAAAATTGCAATCTCCTATCATAATCACCTTCGCGAAGACCTTGGACAATAGTAGGCTTGTAAGGATGATATCCATGTTTTTTCAAAATTTGATGAACGGAAGACTTCGGGATGTTAATTTGATGCTGAACAGATCTTACAGATGTTTGTAGTGGCGAGATACAGTGAAATACACTGCAATGCCCTCTTTGGGTCTTTGCTACTACCTGTCTGACAATTATTGTCTAATTGACAGACAGATAACGATCTGCAGAAAAGCAGATGCCATTACAGCGACCTCTATTGTCTTTGAGGAAGACAATCCTACTTAATTATTGGAAGGAGATGCCGAAAACAACTACTCCACGGACAATATGCCCCGACTGGCGTTGCATTACATCAACATCTCCATGGATGTCGCCACATCCTTCATCAAGACCAAATACCAAACAATGACCCGTTTCGATCTTGTAATGATCTCATCAGATTGCCATAGGTATCGGAATCGATGAATGATCTGGCGACATTGATTGCCTAAGGGGCATATGTGAATGTTTGTAGTGGCGAGATACAGTGAAATACACTGCAGTGCTCTCTTTGGGTCTTTGCTACTACCTGTTTGACAATTATTGTCTAATTGACAGACAGATAACGATATGCAGAAAAGCAGATGCCATTACAGCGACCTCTATTGTCTTTGAGGAAGACAATCCTACCTAATTATTGGAAGGAGATGCCGAAAACAACTACTCCACGGGCAATATGCCCCGACTGGCGTTGCATTACATCAACATCTCCATGTAATGCAACGCCAGTCGGGGCATATTGGCCGTGGAGTAGTTGTTTTCGGCATCTCCTTCCAATAATTAAGTAGTGTCCATATTTTCACTTTATAAAAACACTGACATGTTAACTCTTTCCAAGCAGTTTTATTTGACACTTGTGACAGAAAACATTTCATGGCACAGCCAACTTCTAAAGTAAAATTGTAAATAAATGATTTTTTCTATATTTCACAAATTTTAAAAATTCTTTTATAGGCTTATGATAAATCGTTGGAAAGAGAATTTTTGGCTTTAAAATATCATATAAAAATCCAATATGTCGACCATAAGAAATAGCAAAGTTGTGGTTCATAACAGAAAAACAAAGAGTGCCTTGTAATTTTTGTTTATGCCAAAATGTTCGTCTTTAAAAAGTGTACTAATAATGTAAAATTTTTAGAAGTGTCAGATTAACCATTAGCGAGTTATTGGCCAAAAACAAATTCTTCGGTTTTTCGTTTTTTTCAAATATCTCGAAAAACAATTGACTCACGATAACTTTCAATGCAGATTTGAAATAAGCATAAAATTCTCTAAAACTTTCCCCATTTGAGCGTTTTCCTATCTTTTATAATAACTGAGATCCCTATGTAGAGACTCGAATTTTGGACAGTATGTACTGTCTGTAAATACTTTTTGGATTCTATTTTACTTTTGAATTTAGAGTGCCTTGATCATTCCCGATTAGTTCTAATGAATTTCTGTTTTGTGTAACAAAACAAAAATTGGCGTCTAAAACATTTAACTTCTGTACCTACAGGGCGTTAAAATTCTTAAAAGTGGTTAACAATTTACCTATACTCTTATTTTATCTGTGGGACCAACAGAACTGAAAGTACAGCTGAGACAACAAATGCAAAAGTAAAACAGAGTCCAAAAAGTAACTTGACAGCTGAAATGTCATTTTTGTTATATCCTTGAATTCAGAAAATAACGATAGTTCCAAAGATATAATAATGCACAGGGTGTTCCATACAACAATCGAGTCAGTATTACCTTCGGTAAAACCGCTAGAAGGAAAAAGGTAATTTTTGTCAAAAAGGACCTTTAATAAGTAGGTACTGCCACCATGTCAAATTTGAAAATTGTATATAAATGAATAAGGAGGAAAAGAGAGGTATACATAGACACATGAATGAACAGGGGACACATGAATATAATGTCACACTGTATGTGTTGCATATACAGAGATTATATTTTTATATATATATTTTTAAAGGAACAGTACCCTCCATATAGATGTTGTAAAACATGTGATAAGCTCCAGTGCTCTTCTTCAAAGTATATTCTCATTTTTTATTTTGGAATTTAAATAAAAAAGCTAGGTGTAATTGCAAAACTGTCGAACTGAACTATTTTCATAAGTATATACTCAAAAGCGAAATATTTTACATCTATTATTGAAGATAGGGGTACTGCGAGGGGTACTCATTTATAAATAATTGAATACAACTTTCTCCACAGGGTCCACTGAAATATGTTCAACATTAAACTATTGAGTAATAGCATTGGATGATTGGACAAAGTATAGCCATAATGGAAGGCTATTGTTGACACATTAATCATATTGTTAATCATAGATTAGCTGATTTGTTAGCTGATTGTGCTCCTGTATTTAGGCATAAAGAACGATGGACAAGAAGGTATTAAAGCGAATTTGACCATTTTAACAAGTCTTAAAAACACACAGCTGCGAGCAGTAGTTACGTGTTTCTACAGGGTTCCCTATATTAAACTACTCACTTTGATATTTGATTTAAATCTAAACGAAGTAGGTATATGATTATACCCCTACGACCTCTGATCTTCTCTTTAGTTTAATAATAATAATTATTATTATTATTATTTTCTTAGTAGGTCATGAGTAGTAGTCTAATCATGACCTACGATTAGGGGATTACATTTTATCGAGTAGGCGTCCATCTCAAAATAGTGAATTAATTGTCGCTGTCGTAAATCCGTGTTAGTTCCACAAACGGTAATTTCTCCAAGAAAATTTTATAATGTTTAATAACCGTTTTGTAACAGTCATTTCGGAGCGCTATATTACAAACGTTTCTCATGCCAGCACTGATTAGAGGGAGATTACTAAATGATGCTCTGTTATTGCAACAAGATGGACCAATAGGTCAGCTCACACAGCTAGATCATTTTTTAAAGGCCGTATAATTTCCCAATTTGGAAATTTGCCTTGGCCCTCTAGGTCCTCCGATCTAACGGCATCCGATTCTTTCTGTATGGGTGTTTGAAGGAAAAGGTCCTTGTAAGTCGTCCTTACAACAATTGAGAAGCTAAAAGACCACATTCGAGAAGCAATTACAAGAATTGTAAGCGATTTGCATCGCTGGGTAATGCACAATTTTGCATTAAGAATTAAAAGTTACATTTTTAAAAATTGGACTAATGTTTAAGTATGTAATAAATCCAACACAGTTGGCTGTCCATTAATGGAATAAAAGATTTTTTTACTCGACTTGGAAGGATTTTATTCGAATACTAAAGTGGGTAGTTTAATATGGGGGATCCTGTATATGGTGTTCGATACTTCGTCTACCTTCAAGTGTGTTAAGCAAATATGAACTAAAATCGCTACCATCCATATTAAAATACCACCACTAGTAAAATACTCGACAACCAGGAGTATGGTAGGACCTCTTACAAGGATGTCACTAACTGCTGACTTCCTTTCAACCGGGATTGGTCTCATCAGTACATTTGTGATCTGGCATTTGTTTTCACCGGCTATAATATGTAATTACCTGACGTCTTGGCTTCCTGTGAGGGTAGTTAGTCCTACTCTACAAAGCTATCGAGAGATGGCTCCAAAATGGCGAGTTACTTATGTCGATGAGAAGAGTTATAGAAATCACCACATTCTACGTGAGAACTATGTTAGATAAAACCACAAATGTTGTAATATGAGATCGCTCTTCATAGCATATAACAAGGGGAATGGCTGCTTTCCTTTAATTTCTTTTAGTTTTGTTTGCATAGAGTTTATACAGGGCGCCCTATTTCTTGACCCGTTGCATGGGTAACTTTTTTATTAGTAGAGATACAAAAACGCTTAAATGAGCAAATTAGTGCAGTTTCGTGTTAGTAATTCTACGGTAAGGCGAAAAATTATATACGGGGGAAGGTTGAAAAGTTATTAACAAAAAACGAAAAATCCAACTTTTCTATTATCCCTCGTAGCTCGTTCATTTGAAGAGTTAGAGAAAAATGCTTCACATGTTTTTTGCAGTATTTTTCATGTAAAATGACATGCACTTGCTACTTTTTATATATCTCTTAAAATGGTTGAGAATCACAGTAAAATATATATTTTTTAAATGTAATGGATAGGTGGCTGTGACGTTAACCGAAAGTCCCCTTTTTTCTCTTTCAGATGATATAACATAGTCCATATTCTATCCTTACAAAAGTAATAATAATCGTTGTTTTTAAAGAAAGTTTATTGTCACATCAAGAATGCTATGGATTATGGAACAAAAGAATGTTTTGAGAACAGAAATTATTAATTAATTAATTATATTGAAGTAAATGTTCGAAATGACCACCATCCTGTTGGATACATAGTAAGCAACGTTTCTGGATACTTCTTAAAACATTATTTATTGTATGTCCATGTATGCTTCTAATTGCATCTTGAATCCTGACTTTTAGATCCTCTATATCTAGAGGAGCTGTCACATAAACTTTATCTTTCAATAACCCCCAAAGAAAGAAATCTAAGGGGGTCAAATCAGGTGTTCGCGCTGGCCAGTCGATATCCATTCTATTTCCTATAACATTATCAAACTGTTCATGTAAATATTGTTTTACCTCGCGGGAATTATGCGCAGGTGCTCCATCGTGTTGGAAGTATTTAAGATTTCTAAAAATATGAAGTGGTAATTCATTTAAATATTCCTCTGTTAGAGTATTCCTTAGAAAATGAAGATAATTATTCGCATTCAAATTATCTTCGTAAAAATATGGGCCAATAATTTTGCCACAAAAAATTCCACACCACACATTTATCCCAAATTGACGTTGATTTCTTCTTTCAGAAACAAGATGTGGATTTTCTCGGCACCACATTATGTTATTATGGCGGTTAAAAATACCATTGCTGGTAAATCTACTTTCATCACTGAATAAAATCTTTTTCCAGAAGTCTAGATCCTCTTCGCATTTTGAAATGTACCATCGACAAAATGTCATCCTTCTTTGATTATCAGCTGGATATAAAGTATTGCATATGGAATAATGATAAGGCTTTAAATTGTTACCTTTTAAAATAGCTCTTACAGTTTCCTTGGAAGTGTTGCAGTGATGTGCAATTTCTGCAGTTGAAGAATCAGGTTTAAAAGTTACATAAGCCAAAACATTTATTTCAGTGTCTTTATTGAAGTTTCTTTCATCCTTAGGCTTTGAAAAAGTACCGTATAATCGTATATTATTTTCCAGCTGTCTAAATATTCTATGATGGGGTTGTCTTCGTTCCATGTAAGTTTCAAAATAAAGATTCGCTGCAGCTTGTGCATCTCGATTTTGGTTATAATAACAAAATAGCATATCATTTTTCTCTTCGTTGGTGTACATATTTGCAACACTATTATTTTGTATGCAGTATTAATAATAAACAATAAACTACTTAACAAAAACTAAAAATGTCACTTATGATCTGTCAATAATTAAATGCCAACTAGACGTTTTTAAAAATATCAGGAATCTTATTTTTTGTTTTATTTCCATAGCATTCTTGATGTGACAATAAACTTTCTTTAAAAACAACGATTATTATTACTTTTGTAAGGATAAAATATGGACTATGTTATATCATCTGAAAGAGAAAAAAGGGGACTTTCGGTTAATGTCACAGCCACCTATCCATTACATTTAAAAAAAATATATTTTACTGTGATTCTCAACCATTTTAAGAGATATATAAAAAGTAGCAAGTGCATGTCATTTTACATGAAAAATACTGCAAAAAACATGTGAAGCATTTTTCTCTAACTCTTCAAATGAACGAGCTACGAGGGATAATAGAAAAGTTGGATTTTTCGTTTTTTGTCAATAACTTTTCAACCTTCCCCCGTATATAATTTTTCGCCTTACCGTAGAATTACTAATACGAAACTGCACTAATTTGCTCATTTAAGCGTTTTTGTATCTCTACTAATAAAAAAGTTACCCATGCAACGGGTCAAGAAATAGGGCGCCCTGTATATCGAGGGGCCAGGAAATATTTCTTACTGCTATTCGTAGTTTATAGTACTTGTACTTTATGTTTATAGTATGGTATATGCACCAAATGTTAGTAGAATTGTTGATATTACTAGTTATCGTGAAATGTTTGTATTTTTAAAATGTTTCGCCTCTCTGCCGCGTCCTGTATATGATAAATTTACTATCATCTTGGTGTCATAGCTTCAGAGCCGACATACACTTTACATGGGATTTAGATTGAATGACAAAAAAACGATAAACCATTTATAGATAATGTATAGTAAACTACTTATTTCTTTGAATATTCGAATACATATGCCTCAGTATTCGTTTCAACATTCACAATGAAACATGACTCCTGATAAAATTTACTGAATATGAAATATGTAATACATTCAGAAATTCTGAATGTATTACATTTACAATGGTTAGCGTAAGCTTTCACGGCTGATATCAGTTGAATTATAGATCCTTTAGACTGTATATCGTGCTTTAGACTGTTCTGCGGTGGTCGATAAATAATCGCAGGCACTTCGCTATTCTTAACAGATAGAGCCTGTAGAACTTTTTGTATTGTGTGCAATCAATCGTAAAATGGCTGCCGTGGTGCCTTAAGTCTAGCTTTTAAACTCATTAGTACGTCCAGGATAATTATTTCTTTACATTGGGGTTGATTAGATCTGCCGCGGTCAGTAAACTAGTTTTTATTATAATTTTTTTTTAACTTAATAACTTATTGTCAATACTTCATCACAGTTATGATACTTTGGTTATTGGAGGATCTCAAAGGCTACCCTGCACACTAGAATGTAGTGCAAATTAGTGTGTTACAATACTCTGGTGACCTCGAACCCCCTTCAGCTGAAAAGTTCGTCATTGCTGAACACGCTTAGTCTTTCTGAAATTCTGAAATTCATCTACATAATTGTGAATTATATAAATATCATCTGAATGTAGATAACCTAATTTATGTGACAAGTGACTTAGTTTAGTTTAGTGACTTAGTTTAATTTATTATCTTATCTAGCTGAATTATCCTTATGCTACCTATCCTTATGCTATCCTTATGCCACAATATGCTACAAAGACGCATAAATATCCGATTTGGTACAGCTATGAACTTAAACAAACAATTCGGCAAAAAGAACATTTCTTCAGACAGCATAAAAAACATAAAAACTCGTTTTATTTTAATAATTTCAAGAAGTTAAGAGCCAGAGCAAAAACACTCGCCAACATAGATTATAAAAATTATTTACTGACTACAGAAGGTAATATAAAAGCAGATCCAAAAAAATTCTGGAGTTTTATCAACAACAAAAAAGGCACTAGTAGGATTCCCGATACAATGCACTACACTGACAACAATTCACTCAATAACCCCGCTGACATCGTCGAGTCCTTTAAGCATTATTTTGAGAGTGTTCTGATTCGATCAGGTGCCACAGATTTTGAAAATATTAGCAAAAACATGGATGTTAACCTGCCCTCAGTAAATATCAACTATTTATCTTGTGATGAAATAATAACATCAGCAAAAAAACTCAAGGACAAATTAACTTGCGGTCCGGACTTGATTCCTAGTTTCTTTGTTAAGGATTGTTGTCACGTGTTAGCGCAACCATTAGCCACATTGTTTAATCTGCTACTTAAACAGGGCAGTTTTCCTGATGTTTGGAAAGTAGCAAGTGTCTGTCCCATTCTTAAGAATGGTGATCCAGTTGATATAACTAACTATAGACCCATCACTTTATTGTGCAATTTTGCGAAGGTTTTTGAGATGTCCCTATACAGTAGAATTTATCCTCTTTTTAAAAATATTATATCACCTGTACAGCATGGTTTCATGGAAAAAAGATCAACTAACACAAATCTTGTTTGCTTTAACCAGTTTATTTCTAATGTCATTGATCATCACGGTCAGGTGGATGTATTGTATACCGATTTCTCGAAGGCCTTCGATAGGATTGATCATAACATACTTTTGCATAAACTTAAGAATTACGGATTTTGCGATAACTTACTAAAGCTCTTTTCGTCTTATTTATCATGTCGTTTCCATTATGTCACATATAGTGGATACAACTCGAGTCACTACCTTATTACTTCTGGAGTACCTCAGGGCTCTAATTTGGGTCCTCTACTATTCTCTATTTTTATTAACGACATTACTACTCTTCTCAATTGCAATCAGTTAATCTATGCGGACGACTTAAAACTGTATTTTTCTATATCGAGTATAGATGATTGTGCTTTTCTTCAAAATGATTTGAATGCGGTTGCGAGATGGTGTGATCTGAATAACTTACATTTAAATATGTCGAAGTGTAAAGTAATTTCTTTTACACGTAAATTGAATCCTATACTTTTCAACTATGAAATTAACTCAGACTTCTTGATACGTGCAAAGTCCATCAAGGATTTGGGTGTTTACTTTGACGATAGGTTAACATTTTCGGAGCACATACCACGTATAGTTTCTTCTTCTCTTAGGATGTTAGGTTTTGTGATAAGGCAAGGTCGTGATTTCCTCGGTAATGATGTACTGTTCAGGTTATTTTATGCATATGTCCGCTCCAAGTTAGAGTATTGTTCACTTGTTTGGAATCCTATATATAATGTTCATATCAATCTCATCGAGTCGGTTCAAAAAAGGTTTTTAAAATTCCTCACGTTTCGTTCAGACAGAAGATATCCTGCAAGAGGCTGCGACTATAAACTTTTGTTAACTCGTTTTAATTTTGACTCACTACAATTTAGAAGATACTTCCACAGTCTGAAATTTTTACACGCACTCTTGCATAACCATATCGACTGTCCTGATACATTAAGCCAGTTAAATTTTCTAGCAGTTAGATCAGCCAGTCGTGCTCCACTAACATTTTATTGTTCTGCTGTCGACACTAATCTTGGATTAAAGTCTCCCATTAGCGTTATGACACGTAGCTATAATGGCATTTGTAACTCCTGTGATGTCTTTAACTGTAATGTAAAAAGTTTACATAATGTTTTTAGAAGCGTTAGTCAACTTTAAATTTTGATACTTTAATTAAATCGAATTTGAGCACTTACTTATATATACATGTTTTTTTTTTTTGTTGTGGTTTAAGTCACACTGTAGGTTTGCATACACGTATTTTTTTTTTCACTTTTGATCTTTTCATGTTCTTTTATATTATACTTTGTTCTGTAATTGGTGTTTACACTGTTGGACAAATAAAATTATTATTATTATTATTATTATCCTTGAAACTGAATGTTGGTAATACGTCGCTTTTTTGCCTTATATTTTGTATATGATTTTGGCCCCTTGGTATTAGAGATCTAATGTATTCAATAGTCTACCCTTTATCCAGTCAAGTAAAAATATGTACACAAAGTAATTATCTAATTACCAATAGCTGAGGTCATATCCGGTGAAACCGGAAGTTGGTGATAATCACTTACAGTCCCCTAAGTACATTTTTTTATTATATAGGCATAGTTTCAGAAATATACTCTGAAAAACTAAAACATAATAATCTGAGTAATATTCCTGTTGCATCCGGTGTAAATAATTTTCCACTTGTCTTCAGAGGGTTTCGTAATATACAATATAAAACAGTTTACAATATATTTTATAATCTATGGGGAATGTAAGTAATCTAAGTACAATTTTTTATTATATAGGCATAGTTTCAGAAATATACTCTGAAAAACTAAAACATAATAATCTGAGTAATATTCCTGTTGCATCCGGTGTAAATAATTTTCCACTCGTCTTAAGGGGCTTTCGTAATATACAATATTAAAATAGTTTACAATATATTTTATAATCTATTGGGAATATAAATAATTTCCAGTCAGATACAAATATCGCCACAATGATTGAGTGGTTATTGATTTTCGTTCCGTAGGAATAAAATTCACATTTTCTTTTATTTGCTCTTTTTGCGAATGTTAAAATAACAAATTGGCTTCTCAAAGCAGGAATTTTTCTACCTATACAGGGTTATTCAGAACCTATCGAAAATAAAATTTGGGGATGTTCAACATACATGTAGAAATGTGGTACTGCAAAAAGAAATTTTTTTGGCGGGGTCTGAAAACTATTTAAAAATTTTTCATTGCACGCCGCTGGATACTGGTCCACTGTAATGGAGTGACCTTGGGACTGACAATGCAAACTAGCTAGCACGAAAGAAACCGGCGCGCCCGGCGCAAAAAAGATTTGCAGCGTTTTTACTTTAAAATAAACTTAAAGATAAATAGGCGTTCTAGGTACAAAAAACTTGTTTACTGTTTTTTGTCGGAATGTGGTATATTCGATGTCGTTGATGTACAGTTGCCCAGCTACGTAGTCCTTTATAATGGTATAACTTTAAACGTTGTTTACGGGAAATCCTAATTACTTTTATTACAATTTTTTTGGTGATATCGATTTCTTATTTAAGGATGCACATATCCTCAAAGTTTTTCAGATGAGTTCTGATAACCCTGTATAATTATTGTAATAATTGTTATTAAACAGAATAAAATTTAAAAGTCATGTACTACAAATTTCGAAGTGCTTACTTTCTTTTGTTTACCTTGCACACCAGGAAACGAGATTAATAATTTATAAAAATCCATTACAGCTTTCCGCGACGACATGAATTTGATAAATAATCATGCTACTCGCCTGGCATTGATACTTTTAGTAATATAAATGGTTCTCTTCTTCCAATCCACATTAAAACCAGACATTTTAAACTGGCAATTAATACAAAATATTATCTCTCTGTCAAAACACACAAGCAAGTCCATTTCGGTGGGCTTTGTTACAAGCCCTGATTATTAGTATCATTATATATCATTGAAGTACATTGTACGTCATCCCCCAACTCTAATGTCACATTTTACTCGGGCAAAGTTATTAATTTACTTCATTAATGTACAGTGTTTTACAAAATGATGATTTTTTTAAAGTTCAGATTTAAAAAAAGCTGAAATAGTAATTAGAAATAGCCATTTGGACCCAGAAGGGGAAGATGTTGCTCCTGACTTGAGGTTCGAGAAAGAAATTTGATTATATTTTGTGATCAAATATTCTATAAAAGTATCTAACACTAATAACGATAAGACCGATTAAGAAGAACAGCCTTTGGCGCCCGATCGAGGATCGAGTTCCAAAGGAGGAGAAATATTTACCTGTGTATTACACGTCTACTTCCTGCATCCTGCTGACAAGCTGTAAGTAATTCAAGACTGTCCTCGCCTTCCTAGATGGTGAACAAAATGGCTCAATAGTGTGAGTGCGAGATAAATTAACTTGTTTAACAAAAACTCAATAATACTTATATATCTATAAATGTAACCATAAAAGTGCCCTGAACCCGAAACCCCTGAGTTTATATTTCGTTCTATTAAAAAATAAGGATATAAGGTAAAGTATTCTTAAACGAGGTTCAGGGTTCGCCATAACAGACTACCTATTTTGATATTGAAATAAATTCTCTATGCGATAAGTCAATACGTCTTTCTTTATACCGTTATCATCTATGGACTTAAAGATTTTAATCAACATGTTATTAATCGAGTAATCGAGTTTTATTTCATAAAACGTCATTTTTCTAATACATTAGTTAATTGTCATTAGGTTTTAACATAATTTAACGTTTAGTTTTAATCCTCATGGATTATTCAGTTCAACAACGAGTGTTTTGCGTAGAAACTTACATAAGAACTAACTCAATAGAAGAAGTAAGGCGTGCATTCAGTCGTTAATTTAACAACATCAATAAGGAGTCATGCTCCAAACCGTAAGAATGTTATGTCATGGATTCACCACTGGCGTGAAAGAACAATTCGTACTCCTGAAATTATTGAACGAGTCAGAATTGCGTTCACGAGAAGTCCCACAAGGTCTGCTAATAGGCAATCCCTTATTTTGGGAATATCAAAAGGGAGCCTACAACGAATTCTTCACAAGGACGTAAAATTTCATCGATACAAATAGCGCAACATCTTAGTTATCAAAATAAACAAGCCAGATTAGATTTTTGCTGAGAATTTTTAAATTTACATCGAGGAGACATCTACAATCTTTTTATGAGTGACAAGGCAAATTTTTATTTGAACGGCGTGGTTAATAAACATTTTAGGTGCTGGTCAGTCGAAAATCCTCAAGAAATCATGACAATCTCCATAATCCAAAAGTTATTGTTTGGTGTGCGGTAGGATCATTTGGCATTATTGATGCGTATTTTTTGAAGATGAAAATAACCGTCCTCTAACAGTGACGTCCGAGCGTTATGTAGGTAAATATGCTAGAGACGTTTTTTATCCCTGAATTAGAAAGAAGGGGATTACTAAATAATGCGTTATTATTCCAGCAAGATGAAGCAACGCCACATACCGTTAGAAACTATATGAGAGTTCTACGAGAAGTGTTTAATGGGCGACTCATTTCACGATTTGGGGGTTTAAATCCCCAGGCTTTTTTCTGTGCGGCTATTTAAAGGCGAAGGTTTTTGCAACTCGTCCAAAATATCCAAGAGCTCAAAGTCCCGTCCGGCGAATAGATCAGGTTTTTCTTCATCATGTCATGAATCATTTCTTGTGCAATCTTGAAAAGTGCATTGAAGTTGATGGCGGTCACTTAAAAGACGTAATTTTTTAAAGCTAGGATAAGTCGTATGTTACAGTAAATCCCAAAGAGTAGATTGTAATTAAGTATAATAAAATGTTCTTTTTTTTAAGTTTCAACAAGTTTATTGAGCTATTAAAATTATTATGGGGAACCCTGTATATTATAAATCGAAAGTCGAAAATCGAATCTAGATATCTGATTACCGTATTGACATATGCATTTTAAACATTGACAAACAAACATGCCCTCCCTTTTTGCTTAATGTTGGCAAATATCGAGATACTCTGCAACCTCATCGGAAATAATCCGGGTTGAACGTTGAGTGAGAAAAGAACGCAGATAAAAAGTCCTTGTGTATAAAAATGAACTACGGCCTGTCGCCCATTAATCAACTGCTATAGGGGGGACCCTATATACTTTAGTCCTGCTGCCTCTGGTAATTCTGACGACCTGCAAAAACAAAGTTATCGATAATGCCTTTTTTATTTGTGGGACAACTGTCCAGGAATACGACCCTTTTTAATCCTTTTCTTAGGCAAGGGATAAACCTAATCAATTAGAAGTTTCTACATTTTTGATTTTCCCCTAAAAATGAGTTTCGGTGAGATGACATCGTCTAAATGCACATCCCGTACTTCATACGCTACCATGTTGATACATTTGAATAAAGGGTGACACGTAAGAGAAAGAAACATTGAGTAGTATTATTTGGATCCGCAGTAGGCTTTGACATGGCCACTTTGATTCGGGTCGCTATTGTTATCCGTTATCACCGCCAATGCGGCATTCCGTTTTGTCACCTACAAAAAAGCATTGTTCTTAAAAACATAACAATGAAATTGTGGTTAGTCTCGGCGTACTCAATGAAACACATACCTGAATATGCCCATATTTTTTCTTTGTCGTAAGTTGACGAATAATATTTTGCTTAGTTCATTTAACACGCACCATAGTTTACACAATTTTATGAAATTCAATGAAAATTCACTTAAGGGTGCATTCTCTGTAGATTTGACAGGCATGAATGTTGGGTCGGATTGAGAGGATGGGTGGCCGATGAGTGGAGACTTATATATTCCAACTATCGAATTATTAAGATTTCGGAGGTGCAAGTAAAGCCGAAGTAAAAAGGCACATGGAAATAAAGTTAGCCCTCATTGCAAGGGTACCGGATTTGTCTTATAATTGCAACAAAATTTCTTTTTAATGTTATAAATTATATATCACCGGAAAGATCAAAAGATAAACTAGATCCCTCTAGTAGCAAATTTTTGTTTAATCCATGTATTTTAGAGAAAATAATTTTTGAAAATACGCTATTTTAGTATAAGATTGTTTGCCTGGAATTTTAAAAATAATAAGAAATACCAAAAATTACTACTATAGGGACTTAGATTAAAGTCTTATCTTTCAATACTTTTTTACTAAAAGTCGCTATCTTTTATAGTTTTTTTATAATTAGACACGAGCCGAACGCCGATTTAGGGCTTATTTCGACCTAGTGAATGGACTCTTAAGAACTATGTCACTTCAGAGCGAATTGCTTAAATTATATAAACTAAGAAAAAATTACTTTTATTTGAATAATTCCTAAACAATACGAAAAAGTCAGTTAACAACAATAGTATATTGTATACCTAGGCGGAAAAGTGAATGTTTTCCAGGTTGACAGAAGATATGGCCACTTCTGCAAGCCCGGAAAACCACTTTCCCGCCATGGTGCACACAACATTTTTTATCCTACACAAGAAAAAAATCATAAACGTCAAACTTTTTTATATAAAAATAAATAACTTAAAAAAAAATGTGTTCTTTGTGAAATATTGATATTAAAATACAGGATAATGAATAGTGCAATCAGCAAAGGCAATACCTTATTCACATAAACTCAATAACTGAGGTTGGTTCTGAAACTGTTGTTGATATTAAATCATGATATTCATGATGATATGTCACTCCTGGAGGTTCTCTGATAAGTGAGGCTTCCATACAGTTTCTTCCATGCTTTTATCACTTTCCGAGGCTTGAAATGTCCCCGGGATAGTTGTCTCGTCCATGTTTAAGACTTAATGGCAACAATAATGATGTGTTCACTTAAAATTACTTTATAATGTGAAATTAAATGACGCTACGATGACAGATAATGAAGGCGCCACCTATTGATAGAAAAGTAAAAAAAAATTCGCGCCTAGACGTGAAAATACCTACTTTCGCGCCGCTAAAGGCTCAGGAAAATAGGATTTTCTGACAGTGTAGGACAAAAAGAATATTTCATGCTTTAAATATAATTGAGTAATAGCTGCATCTAGAAATAAGTTACTGCTAGATGACACTGCTGTCAAAAAGTAACTAAATTATTTAGGGATATTTTGTGTTTAGTGCGTTACTGTAGAGAACAGAACTATTCTAAGGACATTAAAAAGATATTGGAAACTGGCCTAATTATCCTTTGGCAATTACAAATTTAATAACACACATTCACTGTTTTATATAAGGCTACTAAATTTATGACGTGCAACATAAAAATCCCTAAATCGCTGTCGACCAGCACTGTATTTGATTAAAATGTAACAATTTTTTTGGCCGATTGTATTTTCAGTGCGACATCTATGTTTCGGTTGCCTAAGTTCACACTGAATACCTGTAATTCATCTTTTGACTGGGGGGGCAACAACATCGACAAGGGAAATCGCCCCCTTAATGGCAGAACGTACAGTTTGCTACCAGAAACAGGAAAGTATGTACTGTGGGCAGTAAGACATCAGAATACAACAATTTTTTAGTCATTTTTGGCATGTAATGTGCACTGTTATTTGACCCGTCATGTACCTTTTCTGACTAGGCACGGTAAATTTATATTATGTAAACCAGTATTTTTACTTTTACTATTTTTCGGGCCATGAAAACAGGAAGCAATGTTGGAGTCCTAACGTTGTGTAAGAATAACATCTACGGGGGTGTGTTTGTAAATTGTTTCATTATATATTCCGTGCGGTAAACGACCTCAACTTCGAATTATTAAAATTCTTCACAGGGCCATGCTAGACATCAGTATATGGAAAATTTCCATTAAATTTGCACCCTATTAGCAAGACGTAGAAAATTTACAAAATTCTACTGAAAGGGTTTTTAAGCAGGACAGAAACTTGTACACCCATCATTAAATTGTAAAAGGATCATAAAATGTTAATCAAATGTATGGTTATCAAGGAGCATCATCTGGCTCGAAGCTCTTTCGCCATTTCTAGAATATCCCAAAAAACAAAAACTGAAAATACAATATCTTGAAATAAGATCCTCTATCCCCTTATCCTAGAGGATAAGGATACCCTAGAGGAGTATCAGATAGTATCAATACACAGTAAAAAAATCCGACTGATTTTAACACACTCATCAGTGTGTATATAGTCCACACTTGGCAGTGTTAGACATATCGTTGTATTATTACATTACATAAAAGTAATTTAATACAGTAGATTTTAGAAGGTAATGGGTAATAGTTAATTATTCACGGTGTAAATATTCCGTTTTTATGGCGGATTGATTCATTTTTAACACAGGATTTTGTAAATTTTACTACAATTTATGAGTACTTCTACAAACTTGGCGGGTATATCGTTCGTGTAATATGAGTTCTAAAGGTTTAGTTATTATACTACCCAGTTCGTGTTAAAAATAACACTGCAGCAAATTACGATTACCATTTAGTAATTTTACCATTTGTCTTTTTTTACTGTGTAGGGATGAGAATTAAATGCAAACCAACAATTGTTGGTTTTATATACATTTTTGAATTTTTATTATTGTCTGATTTTTCTGATCCAGGCGTCAACTTTCTTATTTTAAATAGAACACTCTGTATCAAATTGTGTTTTTTAATTTCCACAAAATTATAGGCCGATATTATTAAAGATACCATCTATTATACCTATCTTTTACCATTATGAAGATATTACCATTTATAGAAAAAATCTTGAATTTTTTTCGTATCTTACTTCGTTTTCGAGAAAAAATAAAAACCACTTTATTGCATGTCCCTGGAACAAGCTATTAAAAAATTAAAACGACTAACTATCAGAAACGGGGGTGTACCTGTTATTTTTTCCATTTCAATACTCCATTCCAGTCTTGGAAATTGTTAATTCTTTGACACCTTGTATCTTGAAAACGAAGTATTATCGGACCTATGTTTATGTAAACTTTTCGTCTTAGAATCACTCAAAGAATTATCCCTTGAAGTTTGGCCACGTACTTAAATAAATTTCCTGTATACAGTTTGTTACAAAAAGTTTACATCTAATACATTCTACACAGTAAAAAAAGACAAATGGTAAAATTACTAAATGGTAATCGTAATTTGCTGCAGTGTTATTTTTAACACGAACTGGGTAGTATAATAACTAAACCTTTAGAACTCATATTACACGAACGATATACCCGCCAAGTTTGTAGAAGTACTCATAAATTGTAGTAAAATTTACAAAACCCCGTGTTAAAAATGAATCAATCCGCCATAAATACGGAATAATTACACGGTAAATAATTAACTATTACACATTACCTTGTAAAATCTACTGTGTTAAATTACTTTTATGTAATGTAATAATACACCGATATATCTAACACTGCCAAGTGTGGACTATATACACACTGATGAGTGTGGATTCAGTGTTAAAATCAGTCGGATTTTTTTACTGTGTAATTTATTTTATTTGAGAAACTCCATAGAAATAAGAAAAGGTGTTCCTAATTTTGTCCAATTCCTTCCACATTTTTTATTCACAGAAAAGTATTTGTACAACAAATTGTCCTCTTTTAAAAGCAGCTAAATAAGTCCTACTCTGGACTAGGATCGAAGTTCGGATATCTCCCAGGACCGGTCCCAGGTAGAAGAAAAAATGAAATATAGTAATTTGAAAAAAGGTAGAAATAAGGGGCTATCGGCGTGAATTTAAATGAAATAACAGTAGAGTGTAAATTCCTTCATAAATTTAGTTCTGACATAAATAAATATGCTGGTATTTCAATCGACTCAAGTGTCATAACTCTGGGGGAAAGGAGGCGGCACTACACAAGTTTTCCACTTATCAAACGGGTATTACAAACATAATCACATAATTACAAATTGAAACCAAGGAAACATAATCACTAACAAAACATATATAACTGAGAACCATTCAACAACCGAAAATAGCTTCATAGTTAATTTTGTTTTATTGTAATACAAAAACCCTTAAAATACTTAAAAATGCTCCAGGATTGCTTCATATAAATACCTACCTAATCATGCCTTCAAATGCCAGTGTAGACACGCTTATGGCTGGGAACTATAAAGTGGTTAGCATAAATTGTATCTCACAGCCCAAACTGTCGCCCCTTTATTTGATGCTAATAATATAATCTGACAATATCTGAATAAATTAGCTATTTATAAATTAACATGTCTGGATTGTAACGCCTTTTTACAGGTCAAACTTGTTTTAAGTTCGATATCTGAAGAGCTGAACTCCTTCAGACTTCAAAAAACTGATTCCATTTTTCTAAGGCACTTTTTTCTGGTTTAAACAATGTAAACATACATTATATTATTGCATATTTCAAGACGAACGTTTTAAATAAAATTTATGTGAATCCCGACAATTATTTTATTTTTTTACAAGCATAAGTACATATTTTCCAGGCATTTCTCCGCCTTTCAGATACAGACAATCGTTTGGAAAACTTCAGCTAGATACATTAAGGCATTTGTTTGAAATACCCCTTTGGTTATTCAGCGTCGATTATTAGGGTTATTCGTATTCCTAACAAATACGTAGCTAAAATGCACGGGACGTGCAATAATTCTCGAAGTGCTTGAACTTGGTCGACTAATTGTAAAAATCTAGACCTCACTAATGTCATGATAATCTCATTAATGGGTTAGCAGAATTCTGAATTACATAGACGGGAACGATGTCCAAGTGTCAGCTCTTTAGTAAAGTTTTGATAAAATGGATAGCCTCATGTATGGAAACAGGGTAATCAACTAAAAATTTGAAGTAGGTATAAAATAATTTACTTTATATATTAATATATAAAAACAAGAGGACGAAAGAGACTTTACTAAATATGACAAATTTTACTAAAATATTGGACTACAAAAAAAATTATTACACGGAGTATCCTTGAGTATCCTTGTGTGTTTAAAAGAGAATCTTTCAAATTTGATAATCATTGTCAAATTTATCGTATCTTTAAATTTCTTTCATCTAACAGTTACAGTATCTTTACAGTATACCTATGGTGTATTATTTTGAATATCATCGTTTTGAAAAATATAGTAAAAGGAATATTACTACTATAGATATAGCCTTCATACTCATGATAGATGTTTTATTGTATCATGCTTCATACTTTATATTAGTGTATTCGCGAAAATGCATTTATATAAAGGTTATCCAAATACATAAAATTATTTGGGGTGTTTATATTAAAATGAGTTAAAAGGGGACCTGGTGTTCATAGCGCGCAGTACGTATTTCTTAAATTGTAGAACAATAATTGTTCTAGAATTTTCTTCAGGTACAATTATTATACCTGAAGAAAAAATGGTAGGGCACAGTATACCTACTTTAGATTTTTCATTCTGGAATCAGCCTGTATATATTTAAGGCTTGTTTCGTTAGTAGCTCGATCTAGTAACTGTTGCTCCGGAATTTTGGATTTTTCAAGAAAAAAATATTGTGAAGTTGGAGTTGGAGTTTTCGGGTTACTTATACGTACATTTATTATAAATAATACTTTTTCGTGGAATACGGTCCTAACATAAATTCAAATTAAATATTCGAAACTCGATACCTTACCAGTGCAGTAGATAAAAATAGGAAACATTAAAATTAAAAAAATATTGCTAATAAAGTGTAATATTAAGGCAAAATTTATTGAAGTGTACCCCAAAGAAACATTATGTCACGGTATAAAATCCGATTACTGAGCTAGCTTATGGAATAGTCCCGTGGTTACTGTAGCCATGAAATATTTGTAATGTCAAACATTAACTACTTGCCATGTTCTTATAAATTCGCCGGTTATGAAAATAATTTTTTTATACATTTAAAGGAATATTAATGTTGAGTATTATTCTAAGAATTGCTTCCAAGTTGACGGAAAATGAACCTATTCAAATCATCCTTGTTTTATAAAATTTAAGTGAATTTCTAGAGGTATGTAGATATCCCCATGAAAATTTCTATGGTACATGCTGGTACAGAATCGTGACAGAAGTTCTTAATAAACGAACGAAAATTGTCATCTGTTTTAATTTCAACTTGTTCTAAACCAACTGATGAAGATGGCTTTAAAAAGTAATTTAAAAGGAGTTCGGTTTTGTCTCTGATTTAGATATTTAAATTTAGATATAGACTTTGGAATATTAGAATAGTGAATTGGAAACCTTACGCTACAATTTAATCTTCCTTCGTCCACAGAAAACAGGAGATTTCAGGAAATGAGAAAACGGGTTCGAGAATGTTCGGTGAAAGGGGATAAGCATTCTCCACGTTTGTTTTGAAATTAATTCGTTAAGATTACTTTCGATATTTTATTACGAAATCTGAAGCATATTAAGAACTTGTGTTTTAGTAATCTTAATGATATATTCTTTCTTTCACCTAGTGCTTTCCATTTGTGTTATAGTTGTTTGTTTATTTATATTCAGTATACCTATATTTTTATTAGCATATTTTTATATATGCATATACATAATATACAATGAGTGTCAAAAGTTACGTACAAATAAATTAATAATTTCGTAAATATTAAATTTTTTAAAAAACCGCTTAGACTTATCGTTTTTATTTTGTTTTTTCAATTATTTTGCATATTTCTAATAGTTTACAGGGTAGCTTAATAAAGCTGTATAAATGTAAATTACATTTTTGAAATAGTATACCCTTATTTAGATGGAACGTTTCTTGAATACAGTGATATATTGATGGGTTTATATATCTCTAATAATAAGGGAGTTATCCTAAAAAGGTGTGCCATAACAAAAATGTGCTAGAAAGAGAATATTCAATATTCTCTTCCAGACTCCGTTACCACACTACAGAGGCTACAGAGTCATTTTCTAACACATCGTCCTTATAGCATATTTTTTTGGGCATACACATGATACAACTACACAGATATGCCTATCCGCATAGTGACGTCAGTTACGAGGAAAAAACAATTGATAAACACGAAAATAATTATATGACTGCCCTTAAGAATTTTCGCATCGCATTGCCATTTTTCCCTCACGAATGACGTCATGCGCAAACAAACGAAAGTTATGAGCATATCTGTGTAGTTGTATCATGGGCATACACTCCTTTTCAGATATATGGGAGGTAGACCCATCAAATAATATATTACTGGGTTCGTAAAAACCCATGTGTAGATGGGCATGGGTTTTGGGCATGTTTAGATGGAACATCTAAACATGCCCAAACACATAGGGTGTGATATTTAAAAAAAAATAAGCTTTGAAATTGTAGAACACGTGACAGAAAATGGCTTCCGTGAGTGGATTTTCAGATTCATTAAAGAGTACCACATATTCAGAAATTCTAAAACGATTTTTTATCTTCAAATAGCAATAAAAACTATAAATTTCTTGATATAATTCAGGAATATTGATTGATTGGAATGAGTTTTATAGTCAATTTTCATTCATCTGTCAAAAAAAAAAGAAAATATAACGAAATAACGCAGATAAAAAGCACTTTCATCCATTTATAAGATATATTCTACTTCAAGCAATTAAAATGTATGTTTGTAAACAAAATTGAAGGCACTGTTATTCTTGCTTACGCAAATTTACACGTTTTGTTTGACCCATGGCGGCCATTTTTGATAAGTCATTGGAACGGCTATATAACTATATTTTGACCTGTCCGATACCTTATTATAATAAAAAATAAACGAAATAAGTAAATAAATAAGTTTAGCTTAACCAATTTCTTTTGCTGTTGTTCAATACTAAATTTCTGTTCTTACAAATGGTCTGATTTCCAGTCGCCAATTTGCTCGACTTGCGTTATTTTTTAAATAGAAATCGAATATCAGGTGGAGATGCTTGAAACAAAAAAAAATTGCGATTCTTGTTAACTTAGCATTTTCTTAACGATAATGTAAATACATTGAAAATATAACCAATTATTAAGTGATCGAATGCATACAGTTGCTTAAGTATTCAATAAGGATGCAATAGGATATCTTTAAGAGGCAATACTAAATTAAACTGCATATTTATTATAGAAACCAATAGCTTATACCACATATGTCTCTTATACTACAAAACTAACAAAAGGAGAAATTTTTAAAAACATAAAAAAGTAAAAGGTACCGGAAGGTCTATCGCCGATGATTTGTGTAAGAAGGACCAACAAGACAAACAAATACTGTACCATAATTTAAAATCTGCAAAAAACAACAATTTACCAGCGTATATTAAGAATAATAAACTTAATGTAAATAGCAAACAGTACACAGCCCATCAATTAAGGAAACCCCCTTGCAAATTTCTGAGGAAGTCGAAGTAATATTACCACCTAAATCGACCAGTACTCCTCCAACTCCAAATATTAGAGAAGACTTTTTATCAACATCTCAAGAAGAAGAGATATGCACTGAAATTGGTGAAATATTCGTATTATTAAGTAAAGCTGTTCATTCAGAAAATCAAAAAGCATCTGGAAAGGAACCCTTTGTGTTAAAAAATAGGCCTATTAGAATGAAAGAAGGAAGAAACAATTCTGAGAGTGATACAAGGAGTCTATAAGAAATAAGCTAAGAAAATAGATAAATATAAAAAGGAACATCAACACTTTGTAGTATGTAGTAAATATTATTCATTTCCGAATAGTGAAGTAATACTTTGGATGGGTGTAATATTTTATTGAAATATTGAAATAGTTTTTGGTTTTTATATATATTAATGTATAAGTTATAATAGTGCATATGATATGCATGTGATGTTGCATATGATATGCGGTGTTATGGTGTGTATGATAATAAATTATCTTATGCACTGTGACGCTGCATGTCATGTGCAATATCATATGTAAAAAATGATTTAATTATTGCTGTACTCACTGGAAATTGATTTTGATCCCGATTCTGACCCTACCTAATATTATCATATTGTCTTGGCTCTTACTTTTTCTTTTTTTTTTTTCGCATAGAGAAACGTAAATTTAGTTATCTGTAGAAATGTTAAGTGTAAAAGTTACAGAACAGACAATATTTCATTGTTTTCATTATACCTTACTACATTCACGTTTCGAAAGCTGTTTTGTGGTGACACAAACTGAATTAAACTGGGGATTATGGGATATTATAACTAATGGGCTAGCAACAAGAAGCTGTTGAGGCATAAGAAAATTTATAAGTACAAAATCTGTTACTGAAGGGTGCTTATGGCGTGGTAAATCGTTCACAAGTAGAGTGGTTGAGTGGTTTTTGTCACTTTTGTCTTCATAATTTATAAGTTCGGAATGGGGACCTCGAAGATAAGGAAAAACAATATTCACTTTTTAACATAAGCTTTACAGAAAGTAATATCGCAAATCTGATTTGTTGTGATGTAATGTTCACACATAAGGAATAGCAGACGGAATAACACAAGGAATAACAATAATATTTGATAAATTAATTAAATTTCATCAGTGGTTTTTCAGTTGTATACAGATTTCTGTAATATTACATGTCATATTTTAAAATATCTCTAAATAAAATAATTATTAATTTATCAAATATTATTTTATTGCATATTATACAGTGGTTTTTTGAAGCAAATTTTAGAAGTTTGCCTTGATACTTCACTTTGAATATGTAATTTATATGCTTCTGGTTTCCTGGTTTTTGTTATATTATAGGTAGTGTAAGCCCAAAAGAAACTATGAATCGTTTAAAACTGCTAAAGATACCTCGAAAAATATTGTACTTACTGATGGAAAAATCATACGCATACTTTTTGATCAGCTGATCTAGGTTAACACGATCTGTGTTCGCAAATTTAGTAATACTCTGTATAAAATTTGAATACAATTTCTGAATGAAAAATTAGTTTTTGAAATATCCAACTTGTCAGACAAAGATAAATGGATCCTCGATTGTTCCAAGTCAGCTTCAAAACTATCGTCTATTTTAAGGTTATCCATCTACGAAATAACAACTGGCCGTCTAGAATGATTTTATATCTGGATATCATTTTTCAGCCCATCTATTTATTTCCCCTAGGGCTATTTTCCAACCGGAGAGGTTTTATACAAAGATAGAATACGTTTTCTCTGATAAAAATTGTGAGTAAGAAAAATCTGCTGGTTAGTTTGATTTCATTGCGTTTTTCTTTCAACCTATATAAATGTATACAATACATTTTTATGAAGTATGTAGTTTCAATGTTGATACCAGCTAATAGTTCCATCGCTAAACAATGGCTTAAGGAACAAAAGTAATATATTTCATGGAAGGATAACAAGTTTTTCTTGTTCAGACAATGTTAGAATTTGGAAAGTAAAAAATTGTTAACAACAATTCCTATCGTGTTATTGAGATAAAAAGTAACATTTTTCTGACGAGCAGTTGTTTATTAATTTGTGCTTTGCTACAGCTACAAAGGAACACAGTAGTTGAAGTGGGGATATCTTATAGAATTATTATAAATTATTAGTTTGAACCATTCCGACAATTTATTCTATATTCCTCTAAAAAATATATTTTTTCTAGTTTTTTACACATATAGTTCACATAAGAAGCTGCTGATTGATAACTGCTAAGTATTTTATTTAATCAAACTCAACTCTTAAGGCCCGTTTTCACGCTCATGCAATTTGCGCAAATAGACTTGTGCATGCCAGTTTGTACAAGTAAATTGTAGCGTCAAAAACCAAAATCGTTAACTTGCGCAAGCCAGAAAATTTGGCTTGAGTAAAATCTAATCGGACAGATAATTTGCATGTGGTTGCCACAAATGCATGAACGTATAAACAACACTCCAACTCGGCGCATGCTTAGTAGTAGCGAATTCTTGTTCTTACGTGCACCCTCCACGTGCTTTTGATATACTTCGGTCACAGCCTTCTCTAGAAGGCTGTGCTTCGGTGTTAGTACTTAGTAGTGTTGTTTGTTTGACAAAAAATATGTCTAAAAAAAGAATTCATGATAGAATTTGGGGACAGAGAGATTTGGGGATTGAATTTGGGGGAATTTGGGGATTGAGGGACAAATTTGTATAGACCTGACCAGTATGCAACAGTTCAGTTTATTAAATTGCATGTACAAGGTGGCCCGTTTAATATGGGTCTATACCTTATCTCAGAAACTACAAGCTCTACAGAAAAAAAATTAGGATATGAAATTGTTTTTGTCAAAGTTATCTTCAATTTTTTTATATTTTCAAACTTATAACCTGTTTATATACAGGGCGATGAACTAAAGTTCCATTTTTTTAAATAGCACACCCTATATATTATTACATTTTCAGAAAGCCCTTCTAAAGACGAGTTCAATGATATATGATATGATGGGTCTGACGCCCGCCGTTTCGGAGTTATTGAGTATTATCTTCAGGAAATAGCCCATATTAAAATCGTGCTAGAAACGTTAATAATTAAGTTTTTGAGCCCTAACTTGCGCAAAGAGATTTCTAATTTTATGTAGTTTATTATGTAATTACTCAATATTCAACTTATAAAAAAATTTTTACGGTGTTGCCACATTTCAAAAACCATAAATTCTCACGATTTTTTCAAATGGAACACCCTGTATATTGTTACATTTCTAGAAAGTCCTTCTGTTGACAAATTCAGAGATATATGATACTCAGATATGACCAGGATTGAAATAGTGCTAACCAAGATCCCAAATTATCATTTTCAACTCTTAATTTGCATAAAAAATCTTATTGTTGAAAAAGTCTAGCAAATAATTTCTTTTCTGGAATTCGTCTCACGGGAAATTTTGCTCTCTCTAAGAGCGAGAGCTGGACTTTTATTATTTGATAAATAACATTCTAGTATATCAACTTTTTCTTCCACACTATACATTATTATTAATAAATACTATGGATTATAATATATTAATTTAATTTAATATATATAATCCTATAATAATTGTGGATATTTTGTTTACAAAGGCCACTCTGACTAAACGTTAAAATATGTTCATTAAATATGACAGAGTAGGTAGGTACATCGTAGAATTACCTGTGCATCTTCAGTCACTAAATAAATTTTTTCAGGGGCTTTGAAAATCAACTAGTATACAATAATTTGATATATTTCACCGAATAATATCAAATTTATGTTGAAAATTATATAGCAACCAAAATTAAATACGTATATTTTACTGAAACTAGTTTTATTATAAATATTAATAATGAAAATGTCCCTATACTAACGTTACATCAATTACATCAAAGTGATAGATCATATACTACCTATATAACTTTTTTTGGTGCAAATTAGAACTCAAATACTTAATTAAGTAATAATAAAAGTAATTTTGTTAGTTACAATTTGAATATTGGAGGTTTCCTGAAGATAATAATTAATAACTCCGAAACGGCGGGCGTCAGACCTATCATATCATATATCATTGAACTTGTCGATAGAAGGGCTTTCTAGAAATGTAACAATATACAGGGTGTTCCATTTGAAAAAATCGTGAGAATTTATGGTTTTCGAAATGTGGCAACACGGTCACATTTTTTTTATAAGGTGAATATTGAGTAATTACATAATAAAGTACATAAAATTAGAAATCTCTTGGCGCAAGTTAAGGCTCAAAAACTTAAATATTAACCTTTCTGGCACGATTTTAATATGGGCTATTTCCTGAAGATAATACTCAATAACTCCGAAACGGCGGGCGTCAGACCCATCATATCATATATCATTGAACTCGTCTTTAGAAGGGCTTTCTGAGAATGTAATAATATATAGGGTGTGCTATTTAAAAAAAAGGAACTTTATTTCATCGCCCTGTATATAAACAGGTTATAAGTTTGAAAATATAAAAAAAAAAATGAAGATAACTTTGAAAAAAACAATTTCATATAATTTTTTTTTTCTGTAGAACTTGTAGTTTCTGAGATAAGGTATAGGCCCATATTAAACGGGCCACCTTGTACAAATCATTTTGCGCAATTTGCATGAACGTGTAAACGAACCACAACATTTCAGTTCTATTTGCGCAAATTGCATGCACAAATCAATTTGCGCAAATTGCATGAGCGTGAAAACGGGCCTTAATACAGTGTGATTCAGTTATTTCATTAGTACATTCATTTTAAGAGAAGATAGGGAGAAATGAGTAGGATACGAATACAAGACTTAAAAAATGTTTAGAGGCATATTCACGTTGAAGAAAATATTTTCAAATTATTATTTAAGCCCCTTGTTTATACTGTCTCTGACCGCTGACGGCTTCGATCCATACACAGCCGAGCGAACTCGGTAGCCGGTGTAGGCGCAACGTTAAATCATAATTAGTATTTTACTGTGTCAAGTGTCATAATACAAACGATTTTATTAATTCGTTTAGAAACTTTTATTTTTTTCTTGCTCACTTGAGTCAATATAATTTACAATGTGAAAATATGTATTGAATGGTGAATAATTATATTAAAAATTCAAAGGAACACGGTCCATTCAGATGCTCCGATAAAAAATGCGGACCCATTAAACGATCTCCGTATTCTCCTGCTCATACCTTGAGACAATCTCAAAAGTTAAAGTGGAGAGTAGCGTAAAATCCGAACATTGCTCGGATGTCTGTCGTGGCAACGCTGTTGGATTGGAGCGATAGGCTATTCCAGCTGTGCTTCGTGTTTTTTGCACTTCAGAGACGCTATATCACCGGGAGTTATGGGTGAATTTGTTTTACTTTTAAAGGGTCGAAAAAAAAAATCATTTTTCGATTTTCTGTCTTTACTAGACCTTCCAAATACCTACTTAAAGTTAATGTACTGATGACGGAATCACACTGTGTTATTTATTTATAAATTATTCACAATTTTAATGCCCAGTACTATACGTTTTGTTTTGTTAGTGTTAAGTAGTTTTAACTAATTTAAACATATTTATTTGTAATTACTTCTGAAATGACCTCCCGGCTCATTAGAATGAGAATAAAGGATAAAATATAATTAATATAGTTGTTTTGAAAGTACGTTTTAGGTCCACAAATACACTCAAAATCAAATAGTCCTAGTTTATGTTTTTTAGCCATTTTGCATAAAGAGGTGAAGATTATTGATTAATAAATCTGTTTTACGACAACTTGTATCTACTTCATATAACTATTCTAGTACATTTACACGTCGCTTTATTTCCTATGGCAATTATACATGTTCATGTTGACATATTAAACTTCTAAACGTAAGTTGGTTGCATACATTTTGCAGGAATCTCCGTCACGTTTATCTGCACACACACAATGTTCAAATTATGCCAAGGACAATAGGAAGCATTAGCTAGCCATTACGTGACAGTAGCCGTTCACAGATTAATGGTAGTGGTTATTGTCACCTTCAAAATGCTTCCTTTGGGTTGCGATATACTGAGACACATGACGCTGTCTCTGCACAAAACATTTCTCAAACTCATCTTCCGGAATGCTGTTCAATTATGCTGGCCATGCTTTTGAGTGCAAGGCAGTCTATGAATATATAAATTCTTGGGGGATATAGTAAATTATTAATAAATTGTAGTTAACTCTGGAAACTCATATAAAGATTTTTAATTAGATAAATTTTCATGATATGGACGTTATAGTGGTTTTCATAATAGCCGTAAACATGCCCAACTGAATATAATCAATATTTTTTTAATAAAAAAGACGAATTGTTGTCGTATATGGAAATTTCAACTTCAATAGAGCAGTCCATTTCTGATGGGAATTCAGGATAACTCAAAAAGTGTAATTTTTCTAGGCCGGATTGATGGTACTATCAAATCAAATCCATTGTCAATTGTTTTCGAATTATAGATTGATTGTTGTTGAAATTTTGCCTATTTCAACAAGGCTGTGTATCTTTCTTATTTTCAGAGATATAGAAAAAGTCTTAAAGTGGAATGCAGTGGAGTAGGCAATTTTTTTCTATCCACTATTGTTTTTGGGCTACGGAATAAACTTATGTTTTTATTGAAACAGGAGACCCTGTATATATTTCCCTATTTAAAAGTAGCTCTCATAATAAGAAATATATAAAGCATCGTTGAAACAGGCAAAATTTCAAAATCACCCTGTAATTCGAAAACATGTGACAATAGGATTCATCTGATAGTACCATCAATCTGGCCTTGAAAAAGTAGGTCGAGACTGTGCAATAAATTTTTCCTAACTTTTATACATTTTGATTTACCTAGATTCCCATAAAAATGGACTGCTCTGTGCAAAAATGTTTCTCAACTAATGTCAGACATTTGTAGAGGATGTATCTGAGTTCAAACTAAATTGAAAACGTTTAAAGAAATTTATTGAGAATTGTCTCGTAGCGGATATACAGTGTTGAAAGTTTTATTTTGTTTTGAATTTGTCTCCTCGTTCTCTTTAAATTAATAGAATATGAATAATTGGAAACTTGTTATTTAGGCCTCTCAGTTAGATTAAGTTGAAAACTTCTTATCATTTTCCTGAAATATTCTTAATAGGTCTTCAACAGATCACTTTCAAGTCTACTTCAATGGCTAATAATCCAATTAGTCATTCAATGTTGATTCAATGGCAATCAAAGATGATTGTACAGACTACAAAAAAGCTGTTAAACTCTCTTTTAAAGTAGTAGCTAAGTTGTAATACGAATAAGAGGGAAGTAAATCATATAGGTACTCTGTATACAATATTTTATGAAAATATGTAATAATCAACTTACCCTAATTGCAAGACGTACCAGGTTTCAAGTTCTCATTTCACTAATTGTAGGTTAGGTTAGGTTCAAAAGTGATTGGGCCGAAAACCAGACTCTCCACCGCGACCATATGGTCTATTGTGGCTCACACCTACTTATATTTCACCCAACAGGTCCAGCTTCTTAATGTAGCTGATTACCTTATTGGATGAGAATTTATTCAGATCCTCTGGCAGAAGTTGTCCTTTGCCAAATAATGAGTACCTGATCCTTTCCCCAACGGGGCAGGTGCACAATATGTGTTCTGCCGTTTCATTAATTGTAAGAGATACCAACAAAAATTACGTACTTCAGAGAACTTAAAAAGGAATTAAATCTTAACATGTATAAACCATAAAAAGCCATTTACAGACCAAGTATTCCAACATTAACAACTTAATCGTAGGTACCTCAGGTACATTGTTCATGAATATAAGATATAAATTTATGAACAGAAACGAAACGAAACAATTCAAGACATTATTCGAGGTACTATCAATATCTCTCTTTTCCAGGTAACAGCCCCAGCAACTCCTCCGGTGATGTCCAAACCACCTCGCTGCGACCGTTCTCCAGGTGGTCGCGCACCAACAAATACCCAAACCGACTTCCATACCGCCCCCACGTGGTTCAGTACCAAAGCCAGCGGTGGATTGTGACCACAGCCACCTGAAATTCGGAGAACGGTAGGTACCCACATATTTAGAGAAATTATTTAGAGGGAGCTCGATTAATTATATTCCTTCACTGATTGAGAGAATGAGGTGAAGCACCATGCAGTGTCTCGTATTTTG
Source organism: Pogonocherus hispidulus (assembly GCA_963924545.1). Taxonomy (NCBI): domain Eukaryota; kingdom Metazoa; phylum Arthropoda; class Insecta; order Coleoptera; family Cerambycidae; genus Pogonocherus; species Pogonocherus hispidulus. Next base: position 85,519,728 of record OZ004693.1, read on the forward strand.
ACAAGCGTCTGTCAGTTCAGAATATTTGGATATTCTAATTGAGGGCTGCGAGTCAAAATACAAGAAAATGGCACTCCAGTTCATTCTCTGAATCAAAGAAAGGAGTAAGGATGTTTTAATCATGAATCTAAAACTTATATATCTTGAGTTTATAACATAGAAGTAAATAGAAGCGTTTTAATCTTTAATTTGTTTGTAGTATATTGTTCAACTGATTTCTGCACTGAATAAGACATTACAAATGTTCAAAATTAATACGAATAACGAGTTTGTTGAAACCCCATCCATATCCCAGAATTTTCCCTTTCCTTATATTTTTTACCAACAGTAGATAATAAAATAATAGATTTATCACCTTTCTCTCGACAATATATCGTTGAATATTCAAAAATGAATAATGTGTTGTTAATAAAAAAAAATAGAATGGAACGAGTATATTTGTCAATAAATACGGCAGTATTAACAATATACATTGATCGTTTGAAGGCTCCCCAGTAATCAAAAAGTAGTGGATAGTCAGATTTCAAAACATCTGGTCCAGAAATCCACCGGCATTGTCGTCTATCCAAAATCTGGTTTTCGATGCGTTTATATATAACATACCACATACATTAACCGCAAATGTTTTAGGGGTAATTAGTAGATATGCTAGGCCAGTTTCCCACCGAAAGTGACGTCACAGCGAGCTGGATGGCCAGCTGCCATCGAGCTAGACCACGGAGCCGCTGCTCATTGTCGTCAGGGGTGAAGAAGAATACTAAAGATGCATCCCCGCAGGTGTAGGTGCCCCAGGGGCTGCAGAAGAGCACCCCAAGAGTATGTGACGTACTCTTGGGGTGCTCTTCTGCAGTCCCTTGGGCACCTACACCTGCGGGGATGCATCTTTAGTATTCTTCTTCACCCCCTGACGACAATGACCAGCGTCTCCGTGGTCTAGCTCGATGGCACCTGGCCATCGAACTCGCTGTGACGTCACTTCCGGTGGGGAACCGGCCCAGTATATCTACTGTAATTCGTGCGTTATTTAATTAATTTATATACTTTGAATTTGTTTTAATTGTAATACATATCACAGATCCATGCATTTTCTACATGCCAAATAATAAAGCAGGATATCCTATATGAATATAATAGTTATACATCTCTTGCATCTATTAAAATGTCAATTATTTCCGAAATAGCTCGATTTAGGTGTAGAGTGTGTCTGTGTATATCTATACATAGCGTATTATACAGAACAGGTTGCTGGAAAACACTATATATAATAGTATCTATAAAACAGCTTTTTCCCTTTAACAAGAAATAACGGATTTATGCATAGATAGATTTATGACAAAGTGTATAACTATTGTATCATTAATGATTTCCATTGACTATTATAATATACCTATCTAAATGGATTTGTTTCAGGTGGGTACTTCCACCGGCCTGACGTCGAGAACGACGACATATCCGGATCCTCCCTGGTGGAGTTGAGTGAACTCACTACAGAACTTACTGACGTAGAAATTAACGAATCTGTGATCTAGACTATAAGATAGGTGTCAATTAGAAGTCAAAATATTGTGCAACACATTGTGGAGTGGTGATAGAGTTCAGATATTTTTGCTACTTCATGTTGATTGTATCAGCAACTTTTAATGTACTAGAGTGATTCTAAGAGTTGAGTATTTATAATCGCTATTTACTACTTCTAAGAGGATGAAAGATTCTATACGAAAGACAGAAATCAGTTTCTACAAAGCCTTCTCTCCTGATGATGTTGCCTAGACAAAAATTGTTTAAATGAAAAAGCTGTCCAAAGCATTAAGTTAAAGGGTTTTGAGTACTGAACTGCAATTACCACAAATTACCAATTACGTTCAAAATTACGTAAATTGATGTGTTTATAAACGACTTGGAACTTCGAAAATACTTATGACTTAACTTTAAAGCATTGTAACTTAATTTAGGATATAATTTTCAAATTTTACTTGTTGAGCCAAATCTAATTTAAAGTGACCTCAATCTACACCGAGAATATTACTCTATTTAGGCACAGATATAAAGCAGCGGAGGGAACCAACCTAATAGACAACCTTAACTGAAAAGAGGAGAAGAGGTATTCATTTTTTAAAATTACTTTTTCTGAATTATTCCTTACGTATTATGTTTGCACCTTGTCTTGAGCTTAGTAAAACAAGGTTTATTCATAAAATATAAAAATATTTGTTTTACTAATTTCCATCCTAAGGCTAACGGAAGCCAAGAACAATAGACAGAAAAACTCTTATGTAATTTCAAGTATGCATTTTGGTTACCTACAATTTTACTAAAACAATTCGATAAAATGGATAAATTGGATATACCTGGAACGAATTTGCAAACAAACCCAGATTTCCTTCATTAGATTTATATCATTGAAATATTGTTTTATGTTAAAATGTGTCTTATAGAAACATATTTCCTTTGTCAATAATTGTCCTGTCCATACCTGTCCGATTTCGTGTATGCCTTTAGAATTTCATTTTGGATCGAGAGGGACCGTCCCATATTCTGAAAATAATGAAAAAATAACAAAATAAGGTCAGTACCTGCATTTGAATAACATGGAACACTGCCATTTTCTACCTATTCTACATTTCTACCATTTTATACAAGAATAATACACCAAAAGGAATTTTTATTAACAAAAATCTATATACCTACAATAAATTCAATAGAAATATAGTCTATCTAAAAAGTTTTGTAAGTGTATGTTAATACACTTACAAAACTCAAAATATACAATACGGCTCATTTATATTATATTTTGATATTGCTCAATACGGCAAATATCAAAAAATTTCGCGCTGTTTTGTTGTCACACTTAATTTTCAAATTTCTCCATCTAATTCGAGAACCAGTATAATTAAATAACATTATAATTTTATTATATGAATCTTAAAAGGACGTACAGAAAGCTTTTATACACTACTTTTAAGTACTAGATATATATTACTATAGTTGTACGATACAGGGTGTTCTACAAGCTCTATGACAAACTTTGACAGATGATAGCTGGGTTAATTCTAAACATTTTTTTATTAATGAACATGGGTCCAATTCGTTTTTGTTTAGAAGTTAGAAGCACACCAGGTAATTCTCGAATGTCGCTCACCCCTATAACTAAAACCAACAATTACCAATAAAAATTAAAATAAATAAAAATAACAAAAATGAAAACTATAAAAATTGTTCGAAATATCCACCCTCGGCTTGAATGCAAGCCTCACATCGACGAACTAAAGATTCTGTCACTCGACGTTGAACGTTGACACTGAATCGTTGCTGAAATCGTCTTGGTCTAATTACATGTGGATTTTGCAACGCCCATACATGTTCATTATGATTATTATTTATGCCGTCCCTAGTAAAACATGCTTCATCAGACCACATGATGAGCGAAATGAATCTAGTATGAATCTAGTTATGCTTGTTGCTGAAGTAACCAGCGACACAATTCTAATCGTTGTGGGGCATTTCCAGCATGCAACGCCTGTACATTTTGGCGATGAAACGGATGTAACATTTCTCTGTTCAGTACACGCCATACAAAATTCGGTGATCGGTATCAAGGACAGCATCTATTACATTTTCTTCAACTTGTACATAAAATTCATCTTCATCTTGTACATTTACTTCAGTAGGACGAATAGCCTTTTTTTGAGCGGGGTTATACTTGCTTCTCGAAGTCTACGAAATTATGCACTAAAGACCTTGTGGGTAGGTTGGTGTCTATTTGGATACCTGTCGATATATTCTCAAGCTGCTTGTCTAGCGTTCCCATTGAAATACCCATTGGAATTCCTCAGTTGTGAATAAATGCATTTTTTATTTATAGCTTTTACACGAAGTGTCAAATATATAATTAAAATGACAGAAACAATAATTATTGCCATATCAACCGGCATTTTTATTTATCAGCCTACTTTTGATTCAAGTATTAAAATATGATTCTTTAAATGCTTGTAACTTCTAAACAAAAACGAATCGGACCCATGTTCATTAATAAAAAATGTTTAGAATTAACCCAGCTATCATCTGTCAAAGTTTGTGATAGAGCTTGTAGAACACCCTGTATTATGATATAATATTATGCATACAAGTCGCGGAGTCAGGGCTATGTGGCAACGCCGCCCAACATGCCGCGAATGGATAGAACGTATCTCTGTTCAACTCATTGAAAATGCTCTCTTTTTCTTACTAGTTTCATCCACCACCTGAGTACAGTTCAGATGCGTACCATGGATTGGGTACTTCGTGCGCATTTTTTATTTTACTTGACACAGTTTTATGTGATTGTAATATTAATATGATATTCTATATTACTTCAGTGCAGTCAATTGAAAGTGACATAGTGTAATTTAGTAGTGTAAATGTACGCTCCCATGGCCGGCATCGACCTAGCTACATTTTCCGGTCGTTGCACCAACAAAACTTTTTAGATCGACTGCAGATATTTAAATTTGGAATGTAATTTGACCATTGTGTTGTATCAACTTTCAGTTAATTTACACTTTTGATAGCTAAGAGCGTACCTCGTCACTACACTCTAGTAAATAAGAGCCATGTATGATTTTTGCAATATGAATGATTTATAAAGGCGTCGGCTGTAGTTCTGTACATAGATATATAGTTTCCAGGCAAACATGTTGACATTTATCTCTTTATTTATACGCTGCAGCAAATTTAAAATATAAAAGAAGAGTCTGTTTCTAAAATGAAATTCCACCAGCGGAATATCAGTTTTGCTAGAAGTTGGAATTTCATTACTCTTAGCTATATTTCCTTTCTAGAAATTCCCATCGATTGAACTGTTACTGTTAAAAATAGTACAACTTGGACGGTTTATAGAATAAATTTGTCATCATTTCCTGTCATTAATACTAGGAATAATGAACAATTTTATATATTCGACAACAAAGAAAAGATTCCTTACTACTATTTTCATTTGTTTATTTATTATACAGAACTGTTACAAACACGTTTACTTTGTTTCCTCAACTTCTGCAGAGCTTTCTTTGACATACGGCGTGAACAGGTTTACAGACATTTACGCAATCAGATCAACACTTAGCGGGGACAACAAGGAGGGCAACAGCATGGTACGCGAGGGTTATAACATCCACAAACACAAGGGGTATAGCTAGTGCAACACGGAACTGCACACGGACAGCGTATGTATGTACCAGGAGTGCCAAATGGAATACCACAGGTTGCAGGCACGCAAGATGTTCCGTTACTTCCGTTCGATGTGCTCGACATTTTTTTAAATTATATTTTTGGGATTAACACTTGAAATTTTCGATATTTGCTTTTATAAACGTCGCGATGTCACTGTGACAAAGAGTGCTTTCAAATTCAATAGTTGTATATTTAACATGGACACTAGATCACTGGCAATCGTCAAATATTAGCTCGCCACTAAAAATATTCAACATCCAAAATTCCACGGATTCCGGAGGGGCTTTATAATTATTGAAAAACGCTTTATTTTTGGAACACATATAGAAAAATAGACCTTATCTCTTAATCTACAACTGTAGAAGTTTGGTTACTTAAATATTGAGTGCTTTACAGGATCACCTTCTGTTGCTGTGTCTGAAAGAGTATCCACTGAAATTACTCTGAGTTTATTGGAAATGTGTTGCTTCAATTCTTCAGTTTTATGAGGTATGTAAGTCATTTACAAAATTACTTATGATGCAATATGTTGCGTTTAGAGATTCCAGTAGTGAGTCGCTACCGAGAGAAGGATGATTTTATAAGATCATGCTTCATCCAAGATATTCTTCGAAAAATGCATAGCAAAAGAAGGATGTCATCGAACCAATCAATTTTAAGCAAGAAAACTTGTAGATTTAAATTTAAGGACTAATTGATTTTTCTGTATGTTAGACCAGTACTTAAAAAGTATATAATGCCATCCATATATACAGTCTGTCCATAAAGTAACCCCCCCTGTTAACTTTTGAACGAATCGAGTTAGCGAGTTTTAACAAAATACAGGGTGAATCACGTAAAATGAAGTTGATTCTGACGATAAAATCAATTCTTCAAATTCAAAGATGGCGCCACGGGCGCTGTCAACTAAATGTTTTTAAATGGCAAAATGTGCCGTGTTACACCTCATTTAAAAGGTAACTCAATTCTCTACATTCTCGTTTTTGAAAAATGACAATCGAGTTACCCGTTCTCTAGTTACAAGCATTTGTATTAACGATATTTAAAAATTTTGCTTTTATCAACACTCCTTACCTTTGCTTGCCACTGTCACTGAAACGTCAATAAGGTTCGAGAAAGTAGTTTAGCGTTCAATTTAAGGTGTTTGAAAGTTTCTACCGGTTTTTTTCTTATTTTTTTAAGTTATTCGATTTGATAGATTTGATAAATTTAAGAGAAAATTTAGGTAAGAGGAGAGCGGTACTTAAGAATGCTGCGGGAGGAAATTTTTCCAAAGATAGAAAGAATAGCAGGCAATAACATTCAAAGTATTTTATTTCAAGAAGATGGGGCCCGCCGCATTTCTATGGACCTGTTACCGATTTTTTAAATAACCATTTCCCGGGCAGATGGATTAGCAGAAGGGGCCCGATAGAATGGTCGGATCGTTCCCCGGACTTAACCCCTCTTGATTTTTTCTTATGGGGATATTTGAAGTCAAAAGTCTACAGAACTCCTCCACTAAACATCGACGAACTACAGCAACGTCTAGCACATATGTCTAGAAATATCCCTGCAGAAATATCAGGCAAGAATTTCAAAGTAGACTTTTTATGTGCCAAGAAGTCAATGGACATTTTGAACAACTTTTTAACTCTTTTATATTTAGTTTTAATAAATATTTGTTCAAAATTTGTTGTATTAAAATATTAATTAACATTCATGGATCAGATTAGAAACAGAAACGCTTGTAAGTAGAGAACGGCTAACTCGATTGTCATTTTTCAAAAACGAGAAAGTAAATAATTGAATTATCTTTTAAATGAGGTGCAACACGGCACACTTTGCCATTTAAAAAAATTGAGTTGACAGCGCCCGTGGCGCCATCTTTGAATTTGAAGAATCGAATTTATAGTCAGAATCAACTTCATTTTACGTGATTCACACTGTATTTTGTTAAAACTCGGTAACTCGATTCGTTCAAAAGTTAGCAGAGGGGGGTTACTTTATGGACAGACTGTATAACAGTTAATTCTAAAATCGTCAGTAGATTTTGGAGTAACCTGTCCTCTTTTCACTTTAAGAATGGTTATTAAAGGATCCAAAGATAATTCAGAGAATAAATAGTACTTCTTCCATTTACAAGTTTCTATGCTCTAAGCCCCAAGACTAAAGCACGAAGCACAGTGCTTTGAAACACTGCCAGCATTGCAACAGATGTAGAAGGTTAGTACTTTGTAGAAGTTGTTTCGATATTCCTAGATAATACCTATATAGTATTATAAAACACTTTAACGGTATAATAAGCGGGTGAGAGTTTTTAATTAATAGCGATTAAAAAATTGCACCTAGAAAACTGATTCATAAAAGCCACAGATCATGACTACATGTATGTAAGTTACACCAGAGACTTATAGATTCTATACGTCTCTGGTTAAACATAAGTTTTCGGAGCGCAATGTTTAAAATGAGTTCTACCTCAAAACTCTAAAATATTTGCAAGACAGTCCTGCCAAGGTTATAGTATGGACATAGCGTTCCTTTTATAGTCAGTCATTGATGTTCATCCCATAATCTTAGGTGCAGCGTTCAATAATAAACGTCAGTAATGTAGAAGTACGTGTGTATACAACTTTCGAATTAAGGTATTTGTATTTTCAGACTAAGTGCATTGGTGCTATAGGGTAGAAATTTTGATATAAGAATATCATATAGATGAATATAGAGAATATCATTTAGATATTTCCAATATAAATAGTTTTATTTACCAAATTAACAACCTATGGTCTCGAAAAATGCATTCAATTAATACTTTTAATTTTACTTAATAGGACATTTATTTTATCAAAGTTTTGTCATGTGATATTAAGTAATATCTATTGCACAAACTTTCATGTATTTCATACAAATTATGAATGTATCTACAGTCTATCTAGAGAGGTATATCTAAGAAACTGACAGTGGCTGGAGAATATTGTTAATACTTGTTGGATTTGAATCAATAGCGTATGTACAATTACTTAAAACTGAAAAAGGCTGTGGTTAGAATAACACAAAGATATACAAAATAAAGTGAAGAACTGAAGTCAGTAAAAAGTAACATAGAAAAAAAAATGTATGTGATGTTAGAAGGGACCGAAGGATGTAAAGATCTTGTATTATGTGATGTGATGTGGTTATACATATAAAATACACTCTTTCACTGTTGCACTAGATAGTGTATAAGATTTGAATCCGATTGAATAATTAAATAGGGTAGAACAAAGGTGACTCATCTCCTAACTTTTTGTTTTCCAAGATATGCCAACTAAATTTGGTAACCATTGTATATGTGTGAGGTAAATTGCATTTAAAGATATGCCACTATACAATTTAGTGGAACTAAACTTAGCTCTAAAAGTTAAAACGGTAAACTTTTGAAACTTAAATCAGGCAGCTGACAGATGCGTGTTAATATATTTATCTGTGATAATATAAAAGTTTAACAGCGTAGAAAACTAATATATTTAATTACTCGTAATAATGTCTAAATTTCTAATCTCTAACTCTCTAACGCATTATCCCATATAGCACAAAGTGATTCAAAGAATAGCTTCTGAATATTCTTTTCGAAGAACGTATATCAACGAATACCTGGGTACCTATAGCATGAAAAAGTACACTGTTTTTTTTATACATTTTTCATGAAGAGCTGCTTATGAAAAACCCCAGCCGAATATTCTTATACTATTTATTAAAAAAATTTACTTATTTAAATATATTCCTGTAATATTTTGTGCAGATTATTCTATTAATATGTTAAAACGAACGTTCTATGGATAGTCTTCAAAGTGAAAGATATTCATGTAATATTATATGAATATTTAAAGAAGTACGTTCTTTATGGAAGGTTGAGAGAATATTCTTTGATTAAGTTGTGCTATGTGGGATTCTTATACTAAATAGCTGGCTGTCTCTATTGGTATCTCTCATACGTTTTTAGCATTTGATTTTTACATTAAAGAGAATATCATGGAAAATGAAAAGGGATAGAAGTGTGGACCATCTTCGTGTCTACCCAATATAATATATGGTGTGACATGATATACCCTTGACATATTCATGGTATACCCCTCTTTCCACCTTATTTTTTTAGATACAATTTTCAAATTCGGCATGGCGCAAGTACCTACTTATTAAAGGACACTTTTTGACATAAAAATTACATTTTTGCCACTTCCAGTTTTACCGAAAATAATTCCAATTCTCGATTTTTGTATGGAACAATTATATGGAACCTGTTTATTATTATATTTTCCGATGATACGTCATTTTCTGAATCCAACGATAGGTATAACGTAACTGACATTTCTGCTGTCAAATAACTTTTTGGGCACTATTTTACTTTTGAACTTAGAGTGGATTGACCATCCATGACCCATAGCGACCATAAATAGAAATGGGTCAAAAACATTCAATTTCTCTACTTACAGGGTGTTAAAATTCTTCAAAGTAATTATAGAGCTGTAACATTTTTTTTAAATAGTACCATAATGGTACTAAAGATACCATAAGAAAGCAAAATTAATAAGCAATCTGCTCATATGCTTATTTTATCTGTGGGTCCAACAGAACTGAAATTACAGTTGAAAGAAAGCACTCTAAATTCAAAAGTAAAATACAGTCCATTTATGTTATATCGACGGATTCAGAAAATGACGTAGATCCCAAAAAATATAATCATATTACAGGGTGTTCCATATAAAAATCAAAAGTTGGTACTTCCCGTAAAACCGGAAGTGGCAAAATGATCATTTTTATGACAAAAAGTAGCTTTTAATAAGTACTTTCGCCATGCCAAATTTAAAAATTGTATTTAAAAAAATGAGAGGGGGAAAGAGGGGAATATAATCTGTGTCACATGTAGAATCACATCTATTTATTATTATTTTTCTTTTACATTTTAGTTATTATAAACTGCGGGAAATAGTTGCCTCTAATTTATAAATACTTAATGAAGTACCTTTACCGGGTGTCAACGGATCTATTAGACAAGCCATAACTTCTAGAGTATTGGATGTATCAAAATGAGATTTGGTATAGGTAAATGGTAGAGGAAGAGGAAAGTTTTCGCATATTTTCCACGTTTAGGTTACTTCCGGTTTCACCGGAAATGGCTTCAATTTTGAATTTTTAAATGGAACAGCCTGTATATTTTTACATATTTGAATTTCTGAGACAATTTTGGACTAGAAAATGACATTTTAAAAAGTTTTTTCGCCTACTTGATTTTTTTATAGCCATTTTTAATATTGCATCTAGGTGGCTATGATTGAGCGCAAACTAATCTGAAGGCCTTAGATGATGTCAGAAAAATGTAATCGCAAAGTTTTAGTGATTAGTATGATAGATAGGAATGAGACAAGTTGGCAAAATTACTTTTTTATATCTAACAATTTTTTTCCAAATGGCAACACTTTTTAGACAAGCACTTTTCAATAAGGGATTTTTTTTGCGAATCCAACGATACTAAATTCATTGTGATTGGATTAAAAATAAGCTCATAAAATACATTTACTTCAGTAAAGTTTTTAATAAATTCGTATACGAGTATTATACTTTAAAAGTTTTAATGTCATTTTCTAGTCCAGAATTGTCTCAGAAATTCAAATATGTAAAAATATACAGGGTGTTCCATTTAAAAATTCAAAATTGAAGCCATTTCCGGTGAAACCGGAAGTAACCTAAACGTGAAAAATATGCAAAAACTTTCCTCTTCCTCTACCATTTACCTATACCAAATCTCATTTTGATACATCCAATACTCTAGAAGTTATGGCTTGTCTAATAGATCCGTTGACACCCAGTATATCACTATTTTTCTTAATACAGTGATGTAAATTCTCAGGTTCAAATATTTCAGATGTAAAACAACGAAACTTTATTCTATTTTTTACATTTTCGATGTCAAGATCTATAAATATGGCAGAAATAATACCTGGCAGAAATAATACCTATTTCCTGCTAAGCATATGGCCTAAATTGTACTAAAATGGTTCGTATAGAAAACGTGATTTTGACTTCTAATTTGCTACTTGTACCTGTACATAGTTTTTTATAAATGCTCTATTATATAGGTCTTAAAATATTATATTTTATAGGTAATTTTCTTGTCATATTGTACCCATGTGAATTAAATTAAGTATAATATTAACTGTACATAGAAATGTTAATGGTTTTCAAATATTTTGCTGTAAAATTACGTATTCTATGAATAAATATATCTTTTCACTATGTTTATTTGTTTTGGAAACAAATATATCCAACGAATGGGTATATTTGGATTCTTTTATATCCCTTCGAGTGAAATCGAACAAGAAATTTCATTCGGAAATTTAATTTTTTTATACTGGCGATTTGCCTTTGCAATTAGGTACTAAATCTGTCAAACTATCAACATCACATAAATTAGACCCCCCAAATCCAAAGCCAAAGACTGTCCGGAAAGGGAAGGCATTAAAAAACGCCCAATACTCCAAATAGGTAGGTACTTACTAGGATTGTTATTAAATAGGTATGCAATAAAATTTATTTAGATACAGATAGATTTAGGGTTCAAAATGTGTGTCACAAATAATAGTTGTTTTTAGTCTCACTGCTCAAAATGTTTTATATTTAATAATTTTTTAAATTATGTTACCAAACAAATGTAGGTATACTTTATATTAACATTTTTTGAACTGAATACACAATTTTAGACAACAGACTTGCCCATAGCTTTTAACCTATCATCCGGTTCCATTAACAGAACATCTAGTAGGTAAGTGCATTTCTTAAACGTTGGAAGGTCCGTTTCAAATTACGTCAGAAAAAATAAAAGAAGATTTTATGAAATTTCGTTTTTTTTTTTTCGGAATTTTCCAAATTTCAACACAGCATTTGTATAAGCATCAAATTGTGTAACTTTGCCATAATTTAATGAACCCTGTATCTTTTACGGTTTTCGAGATCGCAATGATGAGTCTCGAAAATGGGCAACCCTGTATAGGGTTAGTTTTATTAGGTAATAATAGGTACCTTATACAGACCCTTTTTTAAGAATCTTTGTTGGCGCCACTGAATCGATATAAAATACATAGACTTAGTAACCCTCTATGATAAAATACAACAAATAGCCAGCGATTATAGAGTTAGATATTTAAGTATGATTATGTACAATTTCATCATTAATTCAGTTATTCAGTACCTACAGTAGGTATAGCTGTCAACTGTCTCGGTAGCGTACTTACCGAAATACCTACTACCTATTTATTTTTTATTTGCATTATTGTGTTTTTATTTACAAGATAACATAAGGTAAATACTACTTAAGGTACCTACCTACAAACCATCAAATGTTAATAAGTTAATGTCGGTTTTGGTCGATCTCGCGCCGCCGTATTAAAATGTCAAGGTCAAGCCTTGATACAGAAACCAAACTACAAATCATAAAAGAAAACATCAAAAGTTATCCTGATTTCCCCAAAAAAGGAGTTTTATTTAGGTATGTTATTTTTGCCAATGTCTATTCGTTGAAATATTTATAATAATTGTTCACAATATACCTAACATATTTTAGGGATGTATTCGCCGTTTTACAAAACCCAGAGGTTTTCGAATTGCTAAAAGATGTTTTGATTGAAACGGCACAAGCAATTAAACCACCGATAGAAACTGTGGCTGCATTAGATTCACGAGGATTTCTTTTTGGGCCTCTTATATCTTTAGCATTAAAAATTCCTTTCATTCCTATTAGAAAAAAAGGTAAACTTCCAGGACAGGTTATTTCGTATTCCTACACCAAAGAATATGGTCAGGTAGGTGTATTTACTGCATTTCGGATTTAAAAGACTATTCCATGAAGTACACGTAGCAAACACAGAATGTTGCAAATTTATTAAAATGGAAAATGGGGGGATTAATGATTGCGGTTATCCATCCCCACACACTACAAAACAACACTATTTTTATTTGACATTGACAATATGACAATTGACAATTTTATTTTGACATTACACATTTGTGTCTGTTAAATAAGTTTGTCTGTGGTTTTACACAAAAAAAAGTACAAAAGGTTATGCAGCATAGAGATGGGAATACCGGTTCCTCTTCTGTCGCGTTACTTTGGCGACAGCTCCAGAAAAATACCGCGATAAAATACCGCGCAGTGGCATATTAGTTTCCTTTTTTTGTTCCTTTCCAGTCACGGACCTCTTAAAATAAACAAGAAATCACAAGAAATCCGTTTTTCCAGTACAGCACAATCGTTACTCAGTAACCGGTTACTTCGTCAATCTGGAACGCGATGGAAGGGTTCCATTAAAATACCGCTCCAAAATCGCGGTATTCAAATACCGACACATTTGTAATGCAGCAGTGTCATTTGGACATTTGGATCAAACGTTGTTGCAGGTTACAAAAACCAATGGATGATGACATTCGATCCAAACGACACTAGATAGAAAGATGTTTGTAGGTAGAGTACATGAAGTAAACAGTTAACAATCCTTGACAAGTACGTACATGAGTGAGTACAGTCAGAGCCACAGATTATTAAAGAGGTCAGAGCATAGTAGCATATAGCATAGATTAATAGCCAGAGTACATGATTGTAGGAAGAGTGAAGAGTAGAATATCATTCACAATCTATCCTAATGAAATTAAGATTGAATTATTTCTAATTTGCAAGTAAATATACAATTTTAGGAATCAATTATTCTTGTCAATCCATTATCTTCCCTAAATGTAATAAGGGTCATAGTGTGGCTAATTTTTCAAATCCACTTTTCATTTTTCAAATAATTTTTAATAATTTTAGGATAGGAAGGTAACAGATAACAGGTTTTTTTTTCATACGGAAGTCAGTTAGATTTTTTTATAAACCTTTAGTAAGTACATAGTTACTTTTGTATAAACAATAATTGTTGGATAGGTACCTACCTACATAAATGCAAAAGATAAGAAGTTATTTGTAATATAGGTAAATGTAAACAAGAATGATCATTGTTATAATTTGTCCGTAGGATACTCTCGAAATTCAAATGGGCAGTATTCAACCAGGTAGCAGAGTCTTAATCGTGGATGATTTACTGGCAACTGGGGGAAGCTTAAAGGGAGCAATCGAACTAGTAAAAAAAGTTGGTGGAGAGGTAGCTTCATCCCTTCTTGTAATTGAACTAGAAGGGCTAAATGGACGAGAAGGCATCTCATCTGATATCATTTCTCTAATTAAATATTAAGAGTAAACATGTATTTTTTAAATATATTGCTGGTTTTATATTGAAATATTTTTATTGGAGATATTATTTCTATCTGCAAACCCTCGTATACTTATTTTCAACTTTCAATTTGCGATAATTTTCTTAAAACATCTAATGGCATGTGAGGATGCATATGCAAGAATTCTTTCTCAGTTCTGGAAAAATATTGTTTGTGGAGTAGGTAATATCCGTCAAATTTAGAGAAATCATTAAATATAAAAATAATTTATTTGAGACAACTATTGCATTCTTTTGATTTGCATTAATATCGTTTCAGCGTTAGATTCAAATTTTTATAATGGTGGAAGAAGGAAGCGGAATATCTCTATAACAACGTATAGTGTTGCAAAGATATTATTCTCACTACCTACACTAGATGGCATGTACATGGAGGAAAAGCTGTATCCTCCTAAAAGCTTTACAGGGTCCAAGAAACGGTAAAGTAAACTGCATCATTTAGTTAATTACTAAATGCTCAGCTTCTTGCAATTATCAGAGATTTACTTACAGCTGCTATCAATTGTACATATTTTCCATGATTACCGACTTACAATTGGTAAAAATAATAGTTAAAAACAATCAAAATATAAATAACCTATAAACTTGATTGAAATCCTTACAGTTATAAACTAAAATCAGTAAAGTTTGCCAAAGGAAAACTACGGCATTAGAGATTTAAGACGGAAAAGTCAAATATTTTGAGTTTACTAAATTATGTTGATGTTAGAAGTAGAAGATTAAGAAAACTAGGTAACATTGCAAGTAGAACCTCTAGTAATACTGCAATGTTTTGTGCAACTCTTTGCTTATTTCAAATTGTTGCAATTTAAATATAACATGCGATAAAAAGCTGCACAACTTATTACACGAGCAAATTAAAATGCAGTGAACTGCACAAAACAACTGTAAGTATGCATAATTATACATATACGTAATATATACAGGGTGCGGCCAAATGGTAGGTATGATTTCAAAGTCAATGCTCGGTTTGCAGGAGGGGAAAAGCACTTTGCCATCGTCAGTTATCGCCTTGACTTGGAGCGGAGTGCATCACGCTTTTGCAGTGGAAGAGTTTATAAGAAATGGTAAATCTGTAATAGTGGCGCAGCGTACCTTTCATATTCAGTGTGTCCTGATTTGTTCCGCTGCGATTTTTTTCTGAGGCGATATCTCAAAGCATGTACATAACATTGACAAATGAGAACAATTGACAGGCACCAGTGAACTAACTTTATAGATCATAAAATAAACAAAATTAATTTTAACTGCTTTTTGAATATCTGCAATTCCTGCAGCAGACATTTATTATTAAAAGTATGCCATTTTATCAATATTTTAAAACCAATGAGAGCTTCCTACAAACTAATAACTGATATTAATAGACCAATATCCGATAAAAGTTTTCATCAGATACAGTGCTTTGCTAATTTGATTTCAATTATTGTGGCGATATTCCACAGGATAGGATATAATACAGGCTCATAGTTTCAGAATGGTCTTAATTGTGGCAATTCTGAAGCTAATAATTTATTACCAGGCACAGACAGAAAGCACAAAGTTAGGAAAACTATAGCTGGATTATTTCGAAGTAGAAAAGCGTGAAGCTCGAAAAGGGCAGATTGAAAGAATTTTAAATTCATATAATTGTTATAAATGCACTGTTTAATTACAAAAATAGTTAATAGTTATATAATATAAAATATATTAAAAATAGCTATAAAACATGAAAAATTCAACAGATTCAAAAATAAATCATACTCATATATGCCACTTTATATGCCCACAGTGATGAATTTGAGACAAATAATTATTACATTGTAATATTATGTAAATAGTTATGTTATACCTTGTGTTTAAACCGTAAGGAGGCTTTAAGATTAGACTTCTCTTGATATTTAAACTTTAGGCCCAAGGACATTTAAATTTAAATGTCCTTGTTTAAGCCATTATACATAACCTAAAACTTGAAAATCAATATAATTTATTGCCACTATATCTTTATGCAAAACATTTACAATTTTTATTTAACTCTTAGTGTTAACTGCAAAACTTAGTATTTTATAATCCGTGCATTATTGTGTATAACCTCTTAAAATCACCTTTGGTTTCAATTAGATCTTGTCAAATAAATTTAAATAATTCTAAAAAATTAAAACACCCGATTTTTCCTTACTCTGTTCTGGAGATTTCATCATCAATTTAAATCCCATCATCACTGTGAATACATAAACACACTTATGGCCATCATAATACCATAAACTAAGTTATTTTGCTAAACCTAACTGTTTTCTGGTACACTTCAGATGACGATACGTCATCTTTATGATCTGAAGATCCCACTTCCTTCTGAAGTTCAGATCTCTTTCTATTTTTCTTTCTATTACTTTTACGCAGCAGGTCTAGTAATTCGTGTACATCCTTCTCTAATTCGTTTGTTTCCTTCTGTAGTAACTCCATCTATAAATTAATTTCCCTTAATAAAATTAGTTTTTGAATTAAAAAAAGTTATAGAGGTGTTTTATTATGTTTGTCTTTGCAGAAAATTGAAAGATATAGAATAAGATATAGAATATCAGATATTGACAGTTAAATTGTGACAATTTTGTGTCAGCAAATTAAAATAATAGGTAGATTATGCTTAATAACTATTATGAGCATCCGGTTCAGTGTCATTCACTCATTTAGTAGTTTAAAGTAAAGTACCTATACATGTTAAATCAGTAATTTGAAAAGACTTATTACTATGATCATCAGCAAACAGTTAGAAATCCATTTGAAATTCTTCACAAATATGAAATAATGTGTCAATTTTAGATATACCTAATGATCGGAAACCAGTGTAGGTAGATACATAGACCTTACATTTGGTCTTGATGAAGGATGTGACGACACCCATGAAGATGTTGATGTAATGCAACGCCAGTCGGGGCATATTGCCCGTGGAGTAGTTGTTTTCGCCATCTCCTACCAATAATTAAGTAGGATTGTCTTCCTCAAAGACAATAGAGGTCGCTGTAATGGCATCTGCATAAAAGCATATCGTTATCTGCCTGTCAATTAGACAATAATTGTCAGACAGGTAGTAGCAAAGACCCAAAGAGGGCACTACGGTGTATTTCACTGTATGTCGCCACTACAAACACATAGACCTTATATTTTACAGATCACTACTTCTTTCAAATAAATAAAAAGTAACAATTTTGACCCAAAAGGTATTGCACAAATTGCAATAAAAGGAAATAATTCAACAAATTCACAAAACTGTGTCTGTGATTTTCATCAGTTTGGTCTTTGACTGAAGAATTTAATAAGACAATACTCCAGATTTTTTACTCCAAAACAAAATTTGGTATTACATTACCACATCATGAATATTTCCGTATAAGGAACAAAAATAAACAAGTCTTGTCTTTTTTCTTTAAAAATACTTAAGATTGTATTAAAAATCTATATTGCACTCAAATGCACATCTTTTTAAATTCCTTAGTCAACGGTTTGATACAAATTCAATTTTCTTTCAGAATTTGGTGCAATTTTATAAATTAATCCTAGAGGTCACATTTTTATAAATTTCACTTGAACTTACTACGTTTTAAAGTTAATTTATGGAAATTTATTGACACTTCAGAATGTTTGGAAGTTTATAGAAAATCATGAAAATTTTGTACTTTCAAAATTTCCTACTGGAAGTAATTAGAAGTGATTAAAAATGTCTGTTTTATTTCATTTCCATGAAACTTTTCCTTGCCCTCAGAATTATAGTCCACGATGCACTAATTATTTGAAACTTTTTGCCTTCAAAACCAATCAAAGCTATTGAATACAAGTTGGATAAATCTGGTGAATTAGGCAGATGTTTTATTCAGCAGATTTGCTTTTGGCAGCATTCATCATTCAGATGATTTCCAGATGCATTAAACATTTGTAGGAACAAAGTAAGTGTGCCCTTAGACTATAAACATGCAAATAAAGTTATTATGGATCCATTCTGACATTATAGTTGTTGTGGTTTGGAATAAACAAATTCATTTTATTACGACCGCAAAAAAAAACCTAGTATGATGAGCCCTTCGATTGCGTTGTCGAATGCTCGAAGTTGTTCTATCTTTTTCCGTGTGGTTTTGTCTCTCTTTTTATTATTGTACGTAAACTTAAGTTAGTATGTAGCAGAACGCCGAAAGGCAAACATGTACTCTGGAAGATAAAATAAAACCATAAAAACATAAAGTGTATTGTCAAGTTATTAGTTACCCCGTTCTGCACCCCGAAGAAATACGGTCCATTAAAGCAAAACAAATCAGAGTGTACCTGAGCCCGTAGAATAGTTGTGAGACCGTATGCTTACTTACCTGTGAATCTCGGTTCAGGTTCGTGGAAGATTCAGAATCTATTTGTAGCTGTCTCTCTATATTTTTTATAAGATTTTCCACTGCAACAATGTTTGTGGCTAAGTTCAACTGTTTCAATTTTTCAGGTGATATCAAAGACTTTTTTACCTAGGGAAAAAATATTACTTCAGTTTAGAGTTGTGTCGAGGATTTAACCTCTCTGATAGTTTAAGTGTGTATTTAAGCCATATGAGGACGCAGTATATCATTATTATTATTTAATCTCTGAGTAAAACTAATAAAATGTTAATGAATTGTATAGTTATATTATTAATCATAAGGTAGAGGTCATTTTAAAGATGAGGTGGTTTTCACTCACGGGTGAGAAATTCTGAGGAATATATTACTTAAAGGAGGAATACATCTCGGATGCATTTTAACTTTTTTGTCTATTAGAATTGAAAATATCTTTTTACAGTTGTTTCCACCTCTTGGATTTGACAATAGAGTATTTTAACTATGCCGTGTTAATGTCTTCTCTTGACGTTACCAGTAGCTGGTGTAGATTTGGATTAAACCTAGATTGTTCGCTTATAACTAATTAACAGCAAGGGTAATAAAATTAAATTTGACAGGGTAAATTTGTAATAAAATTGTAATAAATTACGGTATATTAGTTTTGATGGTGGACCGAAATGGGTGCTATAGCTTTAAAGCACTGTATTTTACGAATACTAGAAAATCCAATAGTTCTCATGCTTGCAAAAACAACCATGAAAAAAATGTTATTAATGACCTCACAATTAATCGTCAAACCTAAGTTGCTTACAAAAAACACACTTTCTACACCACTTCCATGAAAACTAGAATGTTGTCAACAATGTTATTCAATTATTGCTCCATCAATCAACCATGCTTCAATTTTCGACCTTGAAATCATTGGTCCTATTTTAAAATAAACCAATCACATTGTGTCTTGTATAGACTCCATGAAGTCAAGATCGTTGTCCGTAGAGAACATAACATTAAATTTCTATACGCAATCATTTTATCAGGTAAAGATTATTGTATGTGATAAATAGTAAAAAGGCTCTGATCCTACTATGAGCCGTTCTCTATAGTTTTGGCAAAACTCTATATATTTTACATTACGACATAGTAGTACTTAGTAACATTATGATGTTACACAAAAAAACTAATTTTATAACAATCCCGTATAGAATAGGTAACGAAATTATTATCAGATGTACAGAGTTCAGTATCATTATCGACTCTAATTTAAATTTTATTCCACATATTAATCATATTAAAGCAAGCGCCAACGGAAGCATTGGTCTTACCATGAAAAACTCTAAACATTTTGAGAATGTCGCAACTCTTGCCCTACTGGTTTATGATTTTGTCAGGTCAAAATTGGAATACACTTCTGTAGTGTGGAATCCGAACTATAACATTTATATCTCTAATTTAGAGCATGTTCAACACAAATATGCTTAATACCTTGCTTATAAAATCAACGGAGTTATCCACTTATTGGCACCCTACTGATATATTTCCATGTAGTTTTTTTAAATAAACTTGTAACTAATAAAATAGATTTTCCTGATCTACTTCGCTCCATATCTTTTAATATTCCGCTATTTCAAACTCGTTCTTATTCCTCGTTTTATTTACCTTCTCCCCGAACCAACATATTAAAATTCTCTCTTTCAGCATGTGTAATCGTTATGACCGTAAGCAGTCGTCTCTTGATATTTTTAATTGTAATATTTGCAAAATTAAACGATGCTTTACCTTGTCAATGTTAGATTTTGCTGGTTATTCTAGTAGAGCAAATTGTTGTTATATTTATGTATGTATGCATATTCTTACTGTTTGTAATTTATTGCCCTTTATTTGGATACTTTCATCTGTCTGGGCAGTTGTATCTTTAAATGAATAAATAAATAAATATTTTGTATTCTTTATAAACACTCAGGTGTAATTTATTAAATTATGCCCCTTTTAATATTTATATTTAACACTATATTTTTTATATCAGATAATTCATTAAGATATCAGGAATTGGTATACAAAATTATTTTAAGGACACATATTATTCCTTACCTTGCATATTTAAATAACTACAGATTTCTTTAATACGTACCTTTTCAATTTCTTTTTCCAATTTCTGCTGGTATTTCCTTAATTTTTCGATGTCTGTACTTTTAATGCTAACATCATCACAGTCCACATATTCTTGTATTCGGTATTTATACTTTAGCAGCTTTGCATATCTTTTGATGTATTCATCTTGTAATTCTGTCCAACAATGGTGACATGCTGGTAGAAGGACATTATCACCTCTCGGTAATTTTTTATAAGCATCGGAAAATACCCTGTCTTCTTCATTTCCCAGCAATTTTTTTAGATGCAGCAGTTCGTCACGTTTGGTTTTTACCTTTTCTGCCTCTGAATTTATTTTTTCTAAACAAACTTGTTTCATTTCTGCAAAAAAAAAAGTCTAAAATTGGAGTTAAAGTTTGAAACTTGCATAAATAAAGTCCCCACATAAAATTAAAAAAATCACTTTTCTCTCTAATAGTTCAAAGTGAAAAATCATGCACTGGATATATTTCGGACATTTAATTTTTATAAATAATTTGCTAAATTAACTTTAAATAATTGTCCGAACCATTTACCTTCCTGCCTCCGTTTCTCCTCTAGCTTTTTATCACACTCGCAAGCCTCCCACTTCTTTTTAGCCTGTTGTAACAAATCCGCTTCATAAGTTTCTACATCTACAAGCTCATTATTCAAAAATTTCATATGCTCCATTTGTAAATCAACTGTAGTTTTAGGGTACTCTACGAACAATGGGTAGTTTCCAATTTGTATGCTTTTAAACTGTTCCAAGTATTGCCTAGGATGCATCTTTTCACTTGTGCTATTCAAAATGTAATAAGTCTTCTGTATGAATTTTTTAGTATTATTTGGGTTTTGGTTGTGGAAGAAGAACTCCACATTCGAGATTGTTTTCAAAGAAAACAAAATATCTCTATGTATGATATTATATGAAACAACTGCACAAAGTAAAAACGCTGGCTCGTTGGTTAAGACGTGGTCCCAAAACAGCAGCCATTCGCTGGACGTTAGAACTTCTGAGAAAGCTGTTTCGAGTAGTGGCCAAGCATATAAATTTGAAGTAATGTTGTAGGATGAGTAGTGGTGCAGTAATTCAGGATCATGTTCCATCAAAACATTCTCAATCATTGCTAAAATGTTAACTGGTGCCAGCGGGTAGTACTCAAACCAGTGCTGACACCAATTTACTAAAAAATGAAAACAATTAATGGATTTAATAGTAACTACTAGGAATGCAACAAGTACCCGGCCGCTTTGACTGGGTACCGGGTATGACTGGGTCATAAATTACTCGGCCGAGTACCTAGCATTTTATAAAAACCACGTGTGATAGTAGATTTCAAAAACACTTGGTAAATAAAAAAAATTCAATGAATGTGTTATATAATATAAAAGTTAACAACTAACTATTACCATATAGTACCTAATATGCAATGTCAACTTTACAAACATAAAATATAACAAGATTGTACTGTGAATTTGCAATATATACTTACATATTATGGTACACATGACTTCAAAGCAAGCAACTGGTTTATTTTGAAACACCTTCACAAATGGAAAAGCAAATATTGGCAAATATTCCACGTGGACAAAGAAAGGACACCAGGTGACAATATTGTTCAGTAATTTTTTTAGGCACTTTATGGATGTTCTGCTCTCCAGAGGATATTGAGTGTAAAGATCTTTGAACGCTACCATAGTAGTATGATTTATAACGCTGTTATACTGTTCTATATTGTTTGGTAATTGTAAAAGTTTCTCCCATATTTTCATTCTGTGAGTTTCAGGATATTCCCTGAATTCTTTCAGTATTGCTTTTAGTTTTTCGATGTCCAATATATCGTCTATCTAAAATGAATAATAATAAATAGCGACAATATTACAGATGATAATAAGAAAAATCATTGAAACAGAAATTAATGAATAAATCTGACATAAGAAAAAATACCTAATGCTTTTTCAAATAAAATGAAAAACAAAGCATTACAGTTTTCCTATTTTTATATCCCTACCATAAAATGTAAATTTACATTCCTAGTGCCATACTTTGTGGGTTTTGCAGTATTTTGGTGAAGTTAATTTCGTAAGTTTTATATAGATATGTAAAAAATGGTATATGAGACTTCTTTATAGAGGTAGTTAGCATGTGTATACGCTATATACAGACTTTAGAATGGCATCTATATTATCCAAAATAATTTCTTTAGCTACGCTAACTGAAGAGTAGCGAAAAAATTAAATATCAATGCCTGTAAGTAGCTGTGTCATTATTTCTTTTGAAGACTGGCACAAATCCTTTCATTGTGTTTGCAGATTATTCTAATTCCACAAAAGCCGTAGATTTTGAGTACAATTCGTGTGTAACCCAAATCTAAAATATTTGTTCTTTTCTCTTAGCTAACATACACATTTTCTTTAATTTTATAAACCAATACAGATAATTTAATGTCAAATAGCTAATCATATTAAATTATGTTCCTAAGAAGTGCAATAAACAACTTTTCTTACTTCATTTTTAATAGCTCCAATCTTCTCACACTCTTTGGGTTTAATTTTGTTGCCAACTTTTTTTGCCCTTTCGACCTTAACATCTGCTGGTGGCGAGACATACTGACTCAAATTATAGAGTTCCACTTCTCCGTCACACATTATACAAGCAATATAGGTTCCATTTGGACAGCATACAATCTTCTTAATTTGACCATTTGGTGTTAGTTCACTTAAAATTATATTTTGTTCGATGTCATAGAAATATACAATTCCATGTCCAGATAGTATAGCTAAGATTTTATTGGATCCCCCATCAAATGGTTGAGAAACAAATTCTACAGATTTTATAGTAAGGATGTACTCTGGCAATGAAACGAGTTTGGTCAGCTTCCATTTATCCAAAAGAAATATAGCTAACGTGGGCAAATAACCAGCAACAATCATTACTTGGCCATTTCTAAAAGATAAATTATACATAACTTCATAGTTTGATAATAACTGATATCACTTTTATTACATAATTCAGAGAGGAAATTAAGCGAACTGATTGTACACTTTTCAAAATATTTATTAAAGTACATTATTCATAAGGACCTGTTCTTACCTAAGTTACCATTTACCTACGTTCTTAGGTAAATGACTTACAAGTGTCTCGTCTAGCCATAATGTACCTAACTACTGTCATCATAGCTCAATATCCGTTAAACTGAACTATATAGCGACCTACTGAAGACATTAATTAAAATACCATATAAAATAGACAACCTGTAAATTCAAAACTAAACGTCCCCATACCCACCGACATTCGTAGTGTCAAAGTTCGTGCCAGACCGCAATAACTACTGTGACAGAAGTGTAGCCAATTTCTTTCTATCATCTACATACTCCAATTATTTGGTAGAAATTGACTCTAATTAAAACTTATTGGATGTAACAAAAATGTTTTTTTAAAGAAAACACGAGGGAAAACAGGAAAAAAGTGAATCACTTACTGGAAGGAAAGGAAATAAGGAAAATATTCGCTTACCTGGAAAATACTACAGTCCTTACGGAAAAGTTATTCCAATTAATAGGCAAAAATTGCTTAATAGGTTCAAATTTATCATGATTCCAAATTTGGATCAAATCGTCCTTAAAACATGCTAAAATATTATTGGAAACTGGCATAAAGGACACCTAAAATACATTATTTATATTTTACATACATTTACATTTTACATACATTTAAATACTACAGTTTTAATCGTTACATGCTTAAAAATACCTGCTAGGTATATATAGGTACTCGGGCGAGTATAAAAATACAAGTTTTATAAAAGACTTACAAATTTCAAGATGTTGTTTTTATCCAGTGAAAGTACTTGCACTTTGGTATTTGTTTGTAAATCCCATATAATAGCTTCATATTGTGATGCAGATAAACAATAAACTTTCTTCGCAAAAGAAACTGTGTTAACAGGCAGTTTATGCCCTTCTAATTTTCCGTTAACTTGTCCCGAATCAAAATCAATTATGTGTATATCTCCACTGTTTCTTCCTGTGAGTATTTCTCTTTCATTGAATGTTGAAAATTTAATAAACGTACATGTGCCTAGTTTCGAAAGACCCCAAAACTTACAAAACAAAAAATCCACAATATAAATATGTCCTTCATTGTCCGCTGCTGCGATGATATACCCAGTTTCATGAAAACAACAATGGAAAAATCTGATTTTTGCGTTCGCTTTCGAGTAGTGAATATTTAACAGCAATCTGAAAAGAAATAGGAGGGATGCATAAAAAAACTACTTAAACATTTCTACAGTCTCACCCATCCCTCCTTAGAGGCTTTAATTTGAATAGTTTTTTCTTTACTTCTGTATTATTAGCTTGCAAAGGAACACTTAAATTCATAGCTTTTCAAACAAAATTTTATGTTTGAAAATGTCATAATTACGGGATAAACAATCAAAGTTAATGTAGGTTAACTAAACATAACCAACAAAATGGGAACCATAATATGAAAATGACAATAGTCAGAACGGAAACAACGGATTATTGGCAATTGGATTTTCTGGTGTTTTCTGTTCTTTGTATCTAAGTTACATTTAATGCAAACTATGTTCGCAATGAGTTGAGTTATTTACCGAGCCGGTGGCTCAGGACTTAGCGTCTCGATCGCTCAACCCAGAGGTCGTGGGTTCGAATCCCCATTCCACCAACAATTTTTCATTAAATTGTTTACTCGTAGATAAAGGCTTATTCGCAGGGATGACTTGGCAACCATCCTGGCGATGGTCTAGGATGGGAAGAATGTCAACTTGGTGTTAATGTGAGAGATTAAAATCAGTTGATGTTTAACTTGTCCCCCTAACTAATGAGGTTTTCCAGGTTTCCCTCATTCCAGCACTGAATGGTGGTTAGGGCCTACCAACGTAAGTCGTTCCTGAGGCGCAAATGCGGCCCGCGAAATAATAATATGCCGCCCCCTCTCCCACACAAGTCTCAGACTTTCGGGCTAATCCTTGTGATTAGAATGAGGGGTAGAGATATTATTATTATATTATTATTATTTCCTTTGATCGATTCCTTTATGGCTGGGTTATTTTTATCGGGCTGCGCTAGATTCATTTTGTAGGTATTTATGTATTTATTAGGATAAAAAAATCTGTTATAAATTACCCTCGAAAATACAACTGAGCTGTCATCTACCAGAGGTTGGCCTTAGAACGCTGCATCTATCGACTTATATAGATCTCATCAGCCTTAGGCCTTAGATCGTCCAGTGAGGACCAAAATGAGATATCCCTAATACAGACATTTGCCAAATTATTCTGTTATTTAAAAAATTAAGAAGTTTGTGTTTGTGGCTAGCGAGTTAGAAAATTAATATAGTGACCTAGAGTTTATTATAAGGATAAGGGAGCTACTTTTATTCCGAAATTACGGTAAATTAATAAATAAAGGTTTATTAAACAGTAACAAATAGAATTTTATCTCAGATATTAAATAAAATTTGTTATCATCTGACCACAAATTTCAGAAGGTAGGTAGGTATAGGTACTTATAACTAAACGATTTCCCTAAATTAGGATAAAATACATAGAAATAAAGACAAGAAGGAACAGAACTGAATAAAAATTATATGCTCTATAAATGTTATTTACATATTTTGCAAATTTTAAATAATGGTTTTTTCAAAATTGTCATAATATGTTTAGAACCTATATTATATGCTTCCCTAAGAAGCTTTTCAATAATCCTTTAATCGAGTTTCTTTTGCGCACTTGCTTTGGGGAACACCAAAACGGGAGGGGAAATGTTTTTTGTGGTAAATCAGAGAGGACATTGTAGCTAACTTCCTATTTGTGGAATTTCTAAATACTTAGGTACCTATTTATTTTTTTGTTTTTCATATATGCTTGAGAAAATCCTCAAAAAATGAATAAGTACAACTGGAGGCTGACTTCAGAATTCATATATTGTTATTGTCAAATAAGTCGGCGATTTTTTTCTTTTACTAAAAACTAACTTAAGGTGATAATATATAAAGGTATTTATATTTTTGACATCATTAAGTATAGTGTAAAAGTGGAAAAATTCCTGATCTTAATTACTTAATTAATTAGGCTTGACGGAAATTCGAGGGCAAACATAGCCCTGTGCGCATCCTAATACACATAATAAAGAAATTATATAACTATTAACAAAAGCAATAAACTGTTACAATTAACTATTAACAAAAGCAAAAAGCAATAAACTGTTACAATTTATAAACTATCCACAATACAACAAAAGACAATACAATGGAGAAGAATATATTTACACGCAAACATGTCAGTGGAGCTACGGCGCGGAGACAGTGGCGTAACTACGCTGGGGCGGCAGTGTGCGATGCACAAGGGCCCAAGAGCTTGAGGGACCCAGTCCGAATGCGAAATAAAGAAGTTAACTATTACAACTCGGTCGGGTGTTGGCCAATCCCGAGTTCGCATTGCGTCGATTGCGTAATTAATTAATGGGGAAGGGACCTGAGAAGATTTCTGCACAAGGGCCCAAAAATTCTAGTTACGCCACTGCGCGGAGAGATTTTTACCACGCACACCGCTGGTTTCCCTCGCAACTCGCCAGGCCTCGCTTTAATACCCTAATGCCAAAAAACACATGGCAATTTTTTTTTTATAAATTAATGGATTCCTAGACCATACAGTACGTTTACAAAAATTAAAATAAGTATGATTGTGTGATAACTTGTGCGATTTATTTTTAAAAATGTGCATTTTGAGGACTATTTTAGAAAGCTAGAATTTCAGATTTTCGAGGGTATTTCAGAAACTTAAATGATTAGGTAGATGATAGTTTTTCACACACCGATAAATTTGTCTCCAAATGCGGTAGATTTATTATATTTAGCCCTTTGTATCTATATCTTATGTCGTTTAAGAGATAGAATTGATATTCTATAGTAGGTATTCAAAATTAAAATGGTCGCATTTTATAAGTAATTACAATTATTACTAATCAATCTTATGCCTATAAATAAGTAAGAATTTAGTTGTTTACAGTAAGTATTTTATATTTTATGTCCTACACATATCTTATCGTTGACTTGATCAAGCGGCAGTTATAAACTGAACTGAACTGTTTTTATTAACACTTACCAGGATCGTATCCCGTTATTTTGCTTTATTGTTAGTTTTATTAAAGTGGATACTCGAAGCGGATGGTTCTTTATGAAACATCGTGAAAATAATTGTTTTGAAAAAAACATTTATCTCATTTAGATGTTCCAAGAAATATATAGAAAACACTCTATATACTAGTATTTCGGCTTGTTAGGCCTTTTTCAATAGAGTAAACGTCTATTACTAAATAATTCCAAGTGGAATTAGTACCACCACTTGGAATTATTTAGTAATAGACGTTTACTCTATTGAAAAAGGCCTAACAAGCCGAAATACTAGTATATAGAGTGTTTTCTATATATTTCTTGGAACATCTAAATGAGATAAATGTTTTTTTCAAAACAATTTTTTTTTTTTTTTTTTCAAAACAATTATGTTAGTTTTATGTTACATTTTTGTTTGGCAAGCTACTAAAGTATTGTCATCAGCAATACAATTAGCCAACAACAAAATACCTACCTACAGAGCTGTCCAGTATTTGAAATAAAAGTACCTAATTGAAAAAGTATTTCAAATACTTTCGGTATTTGAAGCACTTTATTTCAAAACCTTTCGATTATCGGTATTTGGTACTTGGTATTTGACATCTTTTTCAAATACTCTCCGGTATTTCAAATACTCTCCGGTATTTCAAATACTCTCCGGTATTTCAAATACTCGCCGGTATTTCAAATACTCTCCGGTATTTCAAATACTCTCCGGTATTTCAAATACTGTAGGTACCGCTATTTCAAGTACCTACTAGATCGCATTTCAAATACTGTTTGCACTAGAGTGAGTATTTAAATTATGCAAAATAAGTGCCTAATGTATCGACCTACTTCTTTTCTTATTTATTATTTATTAATAGTTCTTAATAAGTAGGTAGATAAGAAAGGTACCTAATCCTACTTACAATCTGTAGTATTGTAGAATTAGATACATGAAAACGTCTCCATTCCATATTATCCTGCTATTCCTACTAACAGTGAATGTACTATATACTAATTATTGTACTATATATGTACAATAGATTACTGAGTAATTTATTATAAAAAAATATAGACAGAAATATCCGGGTAAATACCTTAACTTATCAATTACTGGTACCTTTACCTTACCATTATTTAATTTCTACTACTTATTATATACAGTGGTTGAATCCGGTCATGTCTTCATCAACATAAAAATATTAATACAATAAGAAGTTATTAAATACTATTATTAGAATTCTGATTATTGAAGATGGAAGACGGAGATATATTACAGCCCGGTGAAAACATAAAGGCAATAATAAGTTTAGAAGAAATTAAAGGCCTAGTTCAGAATTTGTACGGATTTAAAGTATTGAACATCGCGGAATTTAACGGGTATGACGATAAAAATTATCATCTTATGGTAGAAAATAGTGAACAAGGTAATCCAAACATGGATAACATCAGTGAGGAAGGTTACGTTTTGAAAATAATAAATTTGTTAGATTCAAAAAAACCTCAATTCTTTGAAGCTCAGAATGAATTACTTCTCCATCTGGGTAAGTGTTACCTTTTCAAATAGACAATAATAATTTGCTAAAATCAAATAGGCGAGCTGTGCTCTGGGATTGATCTAGGTACCTAGAGGTCTAGATCAATCCAGGTTTTTATTATTTCTAATGCGAATAATTGGATCACCTTTTAAAAAGAATTTGCAAGATATTCATCGAACAAATTAAGTACCTACCTATAACGTTGCTTAAATAAATAAACCAATTTATAAACGACAAATACGTACAACCCATCTGTAAGTTAATAACTTTTAATAATAATAGTTAAAAATGTAATGAATAGGTCATTGGCTTTCCAATAAATTAATTATACATCTGGTTTTCGTTTAAATGTACGAGATTAGATAAGAACAGACAAGGACGAAATACACTGTCAGTGGTGTGCTACCTAGATATGAAGTAAATAACTAAAAAAATAACGAATGCTAGTAATGAAATACCTAAAGAACTCATGCTAAATGATACACAGTTACGACCCGTTCGACCTGATATAAATGTAATAATTGGATCACTCAAGTTCACGCCGTCGATTGATCACAGATTAACGCATCGTTGTTGTAGGTCGTTTAATTTTATTAAAATTCCTAATTGTATTTATTATTACACTGGTCTCTAAACTGTTGTTTCGGAAATTTGCCTGTACCTGCGATTCGTCACAAGTTTCGTAAACTGGGAGTTATTATTTTTAGGAAGAAAAGGTATACTTTGTCCTAAACCAATTCCGACGACAGATGGTTCCGGTTTTAAGAAGACTAAGTTAACAAGTGGGGAACATATTGTCAGATTATTGGAGTTTATTAGTGGATCATTACTGAAGACAGTACCATGCACACCAAACTTACTTCGTCGAGCCGGAGAGTATATTGCAAGACTAGATCAATCACTGCAAGTATGTGTTTATTATTAAAAATCATTATTGATGATGAACCCCATGTCCTCAATTATCCCTTGTCTCAAAACTATTTCAGATGAAAGGGATATACATATAATCTGAGCATTATAATACAAATACATTTATGTGGTTAACATACATATGTGGTAAAAAATAAACTACTAGGTTTTTTCAATGGAATATACCTGCCGCATTCTTCATTTAATTTTTTTAGCGCTCTCGAATGCTCTATTCTTTCATATTCAGGGAGTTATATTCAAAAAAATGTTCGATACCTAAGAGCACTTTATTACTAGCGAATAGGTATATTAATTTGGCCAGATATTTGGCTACACTTTGATATAAAAAGTACATCACCTCAGACTCCTAATGGGACTGAGTTTTCTTGATTCTGGCTGATACAGATAACTTTTATGTGATGCTTGAATTAGACCAATAAAACTCTCAGGTCTAAACACTCAATCTAAATACTTAAATAAATGATAAATCTTGAAAGTGGTTGGAACCTTTGGTGTGAAGATAACACTGACGTAGTTTCCAGATAACACCAAAACACTATATTGCACTCGACGCGCGTTTTGCCAACCAAGTTGACATCGTCTGGAAATGATTAAAACTGATCATCTTCAGATGGTACCAACTTGGTTGGCGAAACACGCGTCGAGTGCAGCATAGTGTTTTGGTTTTACGTGGAAAACTATGTCGGTGTTAAATGATAAATGTTTTTTTCTTCCACAAAAATGTAGTTATGAAAATGTATTAAATTATTTTCTAAACGCGGAATCCTTTTTATGACGAAAAGTATAAGTAGATATATTTTAATAGAGCAGTTTATATACCTGTAGATTGTAGACCACGTATATAGACATAACTGTGTGCACCAATCTAACACTAAACGGCAGCCAATTGTTTCAATCAATTAATTCTTCTAAGTGCCACACAATTCGCATTGATATACCATAGCATGAGTCAAAGATACAGTAGGTATATATTTCTCCATTATTAGACCCTTAGATGTTATTTGACTTTTTTATATCATTAGAACACTTAAAATATTTCGTGCATTTCAGGATTTTCACCATCCCGCTTACGACAGCTACAAGTCCTTGTGGATGTTGAAAGCAGTGCCTGAGTTGCGTCAGTTTATTTATGCTGTGACCGACGAAGCAAGGAAGAACATGGTCCTGGAAATAATAAGTGAATTTGAAGCTCGCGTCCTACCAGTATCAAATACCTTAGAAAGTGGATTGATTCATGGAGATTTTAACGAACAAAATATTATAGCAGAAGAAAACGACGGAGTATGGGAGATCAAAGGGGTTATTGACTTTGGGGATAGTCACGTGGCCTGTTATCTTTTCGAATTGGCTATTTGTATGACTTATATGATTGTACAGTCGAAGGACCTAGATGCTGGAGGATATGTTTTGGCTGGATATTCCTCAATTCGCCCAGTACCAGACACGGAATTTCAATTGTTAAGGGTATGTATGGGATTAAGATGATGGATGACTTCTTGGCTCATTACTTCACTAACTGTGAAGGATTCGAGATCTTCTAATAGAATATATTGTGTTTCTGATAGTATAATCTAAATCTTCAAATCCCTAAAATTTGGCTTGACAAAATTATTTATAAAATCAAATATCAGTGAGATAGAAAATAATGTCTGTAACTTATTTGTGGTGCGTTTTCATGATTCATTGGAGTCTCTTTTGGGATTATACCATAGCCTTACCTTCTGTAAAATAACAAAAAACACGAAACCAGAAACATACAAATGAAATATTTGAAGTGAAATATATAGAAAAATAAGAGATAGAAAATAGTTCAAAATATACGTGTACCCTGTACATGCCATACAGGATCCAATTTTTGAAAATTTGACTTTCCACGTAGGTGATTAAATACATTTCAGCGATAATGATTGAATGTTCTAAATCGTATAATTACCTACGTTTTATTGTTATTTAAGTCAAAGTGTCTTGGAAAAAATTAGACTCATTAAAAGGGGGTAATTCTTAAGAAAATATTACTAAAATAATGAAGTGTCAAAATACTATAAGCAAAAAAATATATACTTCTGTTTAAATAACGAAGTTGACGCTAATTTTCGGTATAACAAGACTTATAGCGATCTAGTTTCAATAGAAAAATATAGCTCAATTCAAAATAGTATTTTAAGTTCCAAGTGAAATATTAGCATGAGCTACAGTACAGTATAGTATATTCGTGCAATTTAAAGAAAATGCATGACGTATCGGAAGAAGTTTTAAATTGCTAAGATTTTTTACATCATTTTACCGCATTATATAGTTCAGTAAAGTGACATTTTACCGAATTAGTCACATCTTTCATCGAGACCGACCGCCAGACACTGACCGGTTTTGCGCTTATTATGTGCTCATCAGAGTGCCACAGGTAGTGGGCTCGATGAACGATGCTGCGACGTGATTGCCTTATGGGCATCCTGAATGTTAGTAATAGTGAGAAACACACCGTAGTGCCCTCTTTGGGTTTCCTAAAAGACAATAGAGACATTGTTCATCGTGTCCACTATCTATGGCACTCTGATGAGCGCATAAGAAACCGGTCAGCGTCTGGTGGTGGATCTCGATGAGAGATGTGGCGACTCATCTAATGGAGATGCCGAAGTAATGCAATGCCAGTCGGTACTCCACTTTGTCCGTGGAGTAGTTTTTTCGGCATCTCCTTCAAATGAATATTGTAATGTACATTACATATTGATAGTAGATAAAACCTTCAACGCATTAGCTGAGTGAAAAACTCTATGAATATATTCTGCATACGTTCAGCTTTAGATAAGCACTTTATTTTTCTCACGTGTCCGTATTTCATTAAACTTAAACTAAAAGCGTATAAAGACAATTACTTAAAGGAATTATGACACTAATTTATCTCATATGTTCTAGATATGCATTGCAGCCAGGTTATGTCAGTCACTAGTTATGGGAGCTTACTCTAACTTGAACAATCCAGAAAATTTGTATGTTTTATCCACCACGGCTCATGGATGGCCGTTATTAGAGAAAATATGGAAAACATCAGAAACTGAGATTTTACAAAGATGGAAGTTGATTTCTGAAAATATATAGTCGAATATAATATAATGTTCAGTAATAGTGATAAAGTTATTGTTATTTTTTTTATCAAATACTATTTTTGTAATTCTTAATAATTTTATAAAGAACCCATACAATGTGAATAAACAAAAATTTTCTCCACACTTTTAGATGAAAAATTAAATTCATTTGCCAAACATTTTAAAGATCTCTATTATTTTGTGTTATCAAAGCATACTCTAATCGCTTAAAAAATGTATTCAAATAAATAAATGTATAAAATAAGAAAATAATGTTCATTTCAATGTAACATTTTTGGTATGTATTACCAAATGAGTGAAATACAGTTATATAGAAGTAGATACATTTTTAAAATACGAAATTAAATTAATATGTTCATATTCTTCCATTTATTGGATATTTTAACACACCTCTTAATTCTTGGACTATAAAAAAATGTGTTTTGTTATAATGAATAAGTAATAGCAGAACTATTATTAATTACGCCAATTACTAGGTTTTGTCGATGTTGTAATATAAATTAGGTACCTATATATTTTATACTTTTGGTAGTCACTCCTCGGGCAGAGAGATATGGTTTTGCTGTTTTTCTTTAACCAGAATCTTTGTTATTTTACACTGATCAGCTGTTGTTGATTACCACACCATCGCCGATCAGCTTGCGTTGCACTACACTATATTCCTATTTTAGTTTCTTAGCCATTTTACTACAGTTTTCTTTTTTTTTCCGGAGGACTACTGGGATCTTCGATGTTTCTTATTCTTCTCATTCTTATTTGGTTTGTCACCATCTCTTTCTCATTTTGTGTAATCCTCATAATAAGACTAGCTTTTTTCGATTCTGGAAAAGCTTCTAACGTATTTTGTGCTCTATTCTAGCGGTCTTACGTTTTCTGTTTAGATTTTACACCACGCTTTTTAGTCTCTCTTGTTAGCTTTCCCTGGAAGTCTCAAGTTTCTTGTTGAGTCTTCAATTACATTGATTAGTTCCTTCTTTTTCTTTCTTAAACTTTTCCTTCTGCCTAGCAGCCTGTAGATTCCTGCTGAGCTCTTCTGTCAATTTTTTTAGTCTCTTTATTCTCTAAATATTCACAGTCCCAATATTTTTACAGACAAATCGTTATTAGATTGAACTAATCTATAGAAATAGACATGAATAAGACTTACATAAATATATGTTACACGTGTTAGTAACATACTGAAGCACATTATATCTGCCAACATTAACAATTCTATACCACCTCCAGTACCACCAGTACCACCAATACCTCTCCACCTAAATAAGACGTTTTGCTACACCAACTTCGTGTATGTGCGGCACATAAAACGGAGTTTATAATAATAAGATGTTAGTTTATTACCAAATATTACGTTTACATAAATAATGACTAGATTACCTACATGCATCAGGTCAGTTTTCTGAATCCAATGTTATTTATTATTTCAGTCAATATTTAGTAACATTAGGGAGCATTTCACATATAACTATTAAATTTAAATTTAAGTAAAGATTTATTCCACGTCACTAATTTATACTTAAAATAT
The DNA here is from genome assembly GCA_963924545.1 of Pogonocherus hispidulus. NCBI lineage: Eukaryota > Metazoa > Arthropoda > Insecta > Coleoptera > Cerambycidae > Pogonocherus > Pogonocherus hispidulus. Next base: position 85,554,865 of record OZ004693.1, read on the forward strand.
CGATTTAGTCTATAATTTAGCTGAAAATGTAATCTGATCTAATCCGATGTCATCTAATTTAGTTTTAAGTTAAAATTTCTATCGAACGAGTATGCGGAAAAATGTAAATTGGCTTGGTATTCATTCTTCTATGATGAAAGTTCTTTGAAACTTTCTATATTCTCATATGTATAAACTAGTAAAATGTTTATATTATTTTTATCTAACCATATAGGTATGTGCAAGTTTTGTCAAATAATGCAGGTAAGAGTTTTAATATACTATATTGGTTAATCATGTTTATGGCGTACATAAATATACTGTATTGGTTAAACATAATATATTTAAAAAAAATGATCAATGAGAAATTACTCCATAAAGTTATTTAGGTATGGAATAAGTGACTCTGCTTTAATGTGGACAAATTCGTTTATAGAGGGACCTAGTCAATATCTAGCTATACATAATAAAATATAATACAATAATACACAATAATAATACAATCACTAAACCTGACCATCTAGATGTTAACTTAGGAATTCCGCAAGGCTCGGTATTGGGACCAGTACTATTTTTACTTTATATAAACGATCTAGATGGTATTACGTCCGATGAACATTTTACTGTTTATTCAGACCACACATCAATTACCTATAGTCTCAAATTAATGAAATTAAAGGTACAATGTGAAAGTGGTTTATGTAAAATAAGTCAGTGGTTCAGTAAAAAGTCAATGCACTAAATACACAGATAGATCAACATTTTAAATTGGAAAGTACATTCTCAATAACTGATTTCAAAATTTCACTCACGGTTACATTTATTTAAAAAATTTACATACCAGTTCTTACTATGAAACAATTATGGTATGCATGGTATACTACTCACAAGTAGAATCGCCTCTTAGATATGAAATATGTTTCTGGAGTTGGTCTACCCTTGCATGCAATGCGTTTATAGCTCAAAAACATGTTTTAAAGTCAATTGTTATAGGATACCCATTACCCAACATCTCTGGTTGTAAAGACATTTTTAGAGATTTTGGAAATTCGGCGCAACGTTTGTTGTATATAAAAATATTCATAGCAAAGATACTCTACAAAAAATAATTTCTATGCACCATTTGATAAAGTTATAATCAGTCAGTTATAAAGTCATGTCTCCAAATAGTATAGGATTAAAAGCATTTTGAGAGTATTCCTACTAAAGTAAAAATGTGATCACAATTATTGAGCTTTCCAGAAAAGTTGTAAAGGATTATTTATTAGAAAATTACCTATACTGTGTTGGTGGCTTTTTGTAAGTGTTTGTATGTGTATAGATGCACATTTTATTTCTAATCTAATCTGTATTCTTACTAGTTTTTAGGATATCGACTTATTCCTATTCAATTTTGTTATTGTTAAAAAGAAAATAAACTATCTACCTATCTAGCTAATGCAGCCGGCCCCGCTTTGACAGAACTGATGGTTGTAAAATTATTTAAATAATAGGTGTCAAGTAACTGAACAGGTCTTAGAAAATGTTTTATTGTAGCATGCATATCTTTTAGATACTTTACAATTTTTCTATGCCCCCACATTATTCGCACTCATCTGGTATTTTCCTGAATTCATCGATAAGGCACTGCCAGGAATCTATCATTTGCTGCATATATTTTATAGTGGTATCAATCTTTTTATTCTTCTCGGAATACTTTTGTAATTCTACTGACTCATCTTTGCAAATCGCTTGGCACATTTCATACAAACGCTTTCTTTTCTCCATTTCCTTCTCAATGGTGATGAGTTTATCTTCTAAATGCTTCTGCTCCTCAAAATTTTCGGCAATTTCATTGTTCATATTTACGAGAAGCTTCTGGGTTTTGTTTGAAATGTGGTCGATCAGATCATTATCGGTCGGATTTTCCATACCAGTTAAAGGAAAACTGTCATAGTCGAAATCTCCCATCCCAGATCTTACTATCGCCTTTTCGTCTTCCTTTTGCTCCAGTTTTTCTTTCAACCCTTCATTGCCACCGCTGAAGTCATAAATGAAGGGTTTGATGAAGTCAGCCATAACCGAATTTATATATTTCATTTAGAAACTGTTATAAAGGACGGTAAAATTTAGAACCAAGCTTCTGTCAATATGACAGTGTACTTTATCAGAATACCCAGCTTCCTTCATTAAATAGATGAGGAGATCAAAAAATATTTGCATCGCATATGGCTTTGAATTAGAACAGGTATTTTACAACTTCACATTGGTCATATTCAGCAAAATTGGCTATATGTCTGCCATGGTAATTTTCAATTACTATTTGATTTCAATTGTTTTGTATTTTTAACCAAAGCTTCAACAGGAGTAGCATATGAAATTAGTTCACCTGCCTGGATATTTGATATAGTTAGCAAATCGGCTGTTAGTATAAATCAACCATGATCTTAGAGTAGTATCTACTATTAAATAAATTGCACTGTAAACTGCTGGTATATTACGCATTGTTATCGGATATTCAATGTTACCTTAAAACGTTGTTATATAACATGTGGAGAACAAAACACTCATATAAAAACATAAACTTGTTGGAAAGATATCCCACTAAACATACTTTGTAACGTTGCAAACAAGCAACAGGAAGAATGTTTTTTAATAAAATACTTAGTGCGTTTATAAAACGTTGACAGTGATGTATTATAAAGTATAGTCATGTATATTAAAGTATCAGTGGATAAAAAGGTCTTTAAAACACGCGCGATTTTTAGGAATAGAGCAATGTTTTAAAGACCAGTTATCCACGAATATTTTACGCAATTTTTTTTTATTGGATTTGTTTTGCATTTGTTAGTAATATTTTATTTGACATTACAGGGTACTCCTGTCAGATCAATAATCAAAAAATTGTCATTTATAGACATCACGTTTCTCGTATTGTTAATGTTGGCATGGTAACTTAAAAAAACGCGCGTTTTTTAAAGTTCTATTTAAACACGCTCAGGCGTGCTTTAAATAGGTAAAATGGGCCACCAATAGGTAAAACCACATCACTGCTATTTCTAATTTGTAACATTTTTAAAAACGATTACGTAAAAAAGTTTGTACGTAAAGAATGTCTCAGTGTGAAATCATTATATTTTTGTAATCTACGTCATTTTCTGAATCCAGCGATATAAAATTAAGTGACATTTCAGCTGTGAAATTAGTTGCTGGACTCTATTTTACTTTTGAATTTAGTGCCTTCTCTCAACTGCAATTTTAGTTGTGTTGATCCCACACATAAAATAACCATATGGGTAGATTGCTCATTAATTATACTTTCTAATGGTACCTTAATACCATTATGGTAGGTAATATTAAAAAGAAACAGTTTTAGCGTTATAACCACTTTGAAGAATTTTAATGTCCTGAAGTAGAGAAATTGAATGTTTTTGACGACAACTCTATATTTTTGTGGTTGGTATGGTCCACTAGAATAAATCGGAGATGGTCAAGGCACTCTAAATACAAAAGTAAAATAAATTGACAGCTGAAATGTTACTTACGTTATATCGTCGAGAGAGGTAGGTACCATGAATGTGCGTCACACTGTATATTTACCAGACCTATCTATCACTGTAAACATCTGACTATCTGTCAGGTTGGGGTATTGTTTAAATGCTATAAATAAAAATAAACTTATTGTTAACTTCTTTTCTTGTATTTATTAAAACAATGAAAATTTTAACAGAATTACAAACAGGTTATAATTAAAAATGTACATCTCATTTACTCTCTTTAAGATAATGTAATGAAATAATTTACTAACCTAAATTTACTACATATTTTACAACTGAAGAACATTTAACATTTCTTAAAAAATTAATCTTCTATTTATATGTTATGGAATGTAGGTAAATGGAAAAATAATACTAGCATAGTCATTTTCTTTGTAAAAGATAAAATTTAAATTTTGCTAATATTATTTTTTATTGACACCAGATTATATAGGTATTTATGTAGTATTTATTTAACACAAGCTGTATATTTTTTAGCAGTAAATAACAATATTGGACTATATTCAATTTCTAAATAATTTGCTTTATACAATTTACATACTTTATATGTTCAATTTTTTACATAATATAAGCAACTATTAGAAAATAATTTTCACTAACAACAAACATATTCTATTATTTATTAAATGACTATCCATTTCTGAATAAGAAACAAGTACAGGGTGTTTCAAAAAGTCTATTTTCTCGAACCATCGAGGAATTAAATACGAAAGCTACTTTAAGAAATATGAATACAAAATATAAATATTTTAGAATTCGACCGACTTTTTTAAAACACTCTGCATTACAGTCAGCTACACAATGTTTAAAAATATAATATTGCTTTCTCCAGCTGTAGCCTTTGCAAGCCCCTAGAATATTAACTAAAATTTTGGGGGTAAAAGGACATAGATAGACCCTTACTTTTATAAAAGTGTATGCCTTATAATAATAAATAAAATCGGTATTTTTAGTATAATATATCCATTAAATTTTATAACGACCATATTTTTTCAGATTAGAATATAAACTATGAAAAAAATTATAATCAGTATTTTAGCAGTAAAGGGGTTAACAGGTAACATTTAAAAAATTATGTATTTTCTAACATCACATGGTTGGTGATTGGAAGTACCAGTACATAAAGTTATATCTTTTTACACTTATTTTACTGTATAAAAATTACTTCTTAAAACAAAGAATTACACTTATAAAAACTAATAATACTTTTATTACTAAATATATATTACTTTCTGAAATTTTACAATATTAACTAATAACTTATTTATGACTTATAGCATTGGTTCGTTTATGTTAAAATCACTAATTAATAACATGCTTTTTATTGCGTCAAACTGCACGTAAATATATATATTATTTACAAGCACAGTAATGTAACAAATAACTTTTAATCAAAATATATATTTGTAAAGTACCTTTTGCTCTAGGATAAACCTATTTAAGAATCAGTCAAAACACAAAAGATTACATGTTATGGTACGTTGATATTAAACTTACAAGCGTAGTATGCTAGTAGAGGGGATACAGCTTGGATAAAATTCAATAAAAGTAACAAATACATCGCAATTAGGTTTACCATGTAATAGTAATTACATTCAAACAATTATTGTAGTGACTTGATATGCTTCTGTTATATACAGACTCTTACAAATTCACTTCTCACCAGTGGGTTCCCGAAAACTGTAAGAGATACGAGAAAGCTTGGAGATTGGGGCAAAGTTACGTAATTACGGAACCAACATAATGCCCCAAAAAATCTAGGCTAACTTGATTAGGTTTTGAAATATTTGAAAAAAAAACAAAGTTTTGGAAAATTGTTTCTATTGTTTTGCAGTTTTTATTGAAGAATGAAGAGCATTTCCTCGAAGCAACTTTCTGCTCTCTATTGACCAGGATATTTAGATTTTAAATGTGACTTTTTGTTTTTCCAGAACCGTCATCAACTTAATTTGTTTAAATACGGAATTCCTTTTTGGATAAATTTTTCTATACCCATTTTTTAGAGTTCCCCCACAAAAAACAATCTAGTGGGCATAAATCGGGTGTTCTTGCAGGCTATTCGACTACCCCACCATTTCATGTCCATCTTTCAGAAAACTGTTGGTGCAGAAAATGCCTTACATCAAAATTTAAGGGCCTAATTGTATTTGGTAACAACCAGTGACATTTATATGCACGAAAAATTTGCAAAAAGTGGGTACACAGGTAAGAAATTGTACAATTCGAAATGGAAACATTGAAGATGTATTATGATGTAAACATTGTATTTTTATATTCAAAACGTCCGAATATGATTTATTCTGAGGTAGAACGTTGTTAGGGATAAAGAAGACTTGCAAATTAGGGTTTCAAAATTCCAGATCCGTATGTAAAAAAATGAAGTTGATAAAGGTTCTGGAAAAACGAAACATCACATCGAAAATCTAAATATCTTGTCTAATAGAGGACAGAAAGTTTTTTTGAGAAAGTGCCCTTCATTTTTCATTATCTCTTCAAAAAAGAAATCTGCAAAAAAATAATAACCTAATCATGTTAGCCATGATTTTTTTTTTGGGGCATTATGTTGGTTCCCTAATTTAGCAATTTTGCTTCTTTGTATCTCTTATAGTTTCTGAGATTTTTAACAGCCGGTATATACTTAGGGCGGAATTGTTAAAAGGAACCACCCTTCTGTTAATATTGAAATTACACTATATGTATACACAAGTTCTTTCCTTCACACGTCGACTTTATGACTTCTGTATTGGGCCAAATCCCCTTTAGTATCACATTTCGGTTCTTTAGTATTAAACCTGTCAAACCTTATATCACTGTAAGTATTCCTAAGGAAGAGCTCTAACCGAATATGTGACAATATGTAGTGTTTGAATTTTAAAAATTAGGGTAACTTCCGGTTAATCCGGAAGTAATGTAAAATATTTCCAGAGATTATCAGATAATTTAAAAATATAATGAAACAATTCCAAAGAATAATATGGTGTAATTTCAATATCAACAGAGATACACAGATAGTTCTGTTTAAAAATCCACCCTATATAATATCATGAACCATTGATTTGAGACGAATGGAAATGAACTCATTGAATTTAGTTGTCAGTACTTCACTTTTAATTGAATTTACGTGCATACCGTAAAAATGTACATAAAACTATGTAAATATCTTGGTTTTTATTAGGTGCTGTGAAATTTATTTTTGAAAAAGAAGACGATGTCAACAGAAACTTAAACTAAATCCAATTTATACTAATAAATTTATTCGTAAGTTGGCAATTGTTCATCACTATGAACATATCCGCTGAGGCAAGTACAATATCCCTTCCACCATCCCTAATTCCATCGCTCCTAACTTTAATACCAACGTACCTTCTTTGAGTATAACACAAGAACATAAAAAATCAAACAAAACCAAGTGTAAATATTTTCTTGGTCAAAATCTGAACCAATACGATGGAACATACCCCATCGGTTTATATTTTACTATTCACTGTATTTACCCACTTATGAGCAATGGCATGTAAGTATAGTAGAACTTCTTGGAAGTACCATTTAGTAAAGTATCAAATATTTGTGGAATCACTCGGTAGGTATTACAAAAAATATCACTCTATAGACGAATAACTGAATAGATAGTTTGAAATCTATGCCACAGTTAAAAATAAATGAAATATACTGCGATTATTTTACAGATTTCATCTTGCATAATATATTTAAATTAATTAAAATAAGAAGTAAGCAGTAGGTAACTCTATAGCATTTATTTATATGGGTAGGTACTTAAACAATATCATATATTTATATTTACTGGTACTATTTCTATTATTGACTTTTGAAACTTATCGAACTTAACGCTTTGGAATATTTTTCATTACTATTATTACCCCATATATTTGTAGGATTTACATACATGCATATGTAATTTTGGAATGTCATGGGCTCTTAAAACTAAAATCTTTAACATTTACACTAAAATAAGGGAACAGAAAATCAGTCTTGAAGTATCGCTTCTCCATAAGAGACATATCAGTATTAAAGCGTTAAATACAATCAGCAGCATTTGATTATGTCTTATTGTTAACTATATGGCACTCCACCACTAGCCAAGAATATATTGATATGACAAACAGATGTTTTTTAATTTGCAGACTGTCTTTAAGACAATCAATGTTAACGCAGAAAATAATCTTCAATCTTTAATTAGTATATTACATACTGAGGCGGAAAATGTTTCATTACTGTCGAGCGCTGTTTAGATAACCGAGGTGCGTAGCACCGAGGTAAGCTATAATAGCGCGAGACAGGAATGAAACCTTTCGCGGAGGTATGTATACGATTTTATTCACAACCATCTCTAAAAAAACGAGAAAACGGGAATATCTCCATTTATTCATTCATATTTTTTCATACTACTTTTCAATTTAGAAGACAGTGAAAATTCGTTTCTATGACGCTGACATTATTATTTAATAAAGGGGGCATAAATTGTTGACTGTCACACTGACAGCAGTTGATTATTCTTTTAGGATTTGCTAAAAAACTGAAATCCAAAATTATTGATATTGTAAACTGATTCTGTATAAACAAATATAAAATATAAGGGTTTTTCTGATGACTGATGCCTTGTCAAAATTAACGTCACTCAAAATACAAACATCACGTATCTTTCAGATGTTTTACTTTCCACCCTTGGGTGGAAAGTGATCACTTCCCGACCTGGACAGTATAGCAACAGTTAGTAATGACTAATTTTCAAACTTCTAAAAAGTCAGTAATAACCTTATTACATATATGGTTGTGAATAATAGTATATTACATACTGAGGCGGAAAATGTTTCATTACTGTCGAGCGCTGTTTAGATAACCGACGTGCGTAGCACCAAGGTAAGCTATAGCGCGAGTCAGGAATGAAACCTTCCGCCGAGGTATGTATACGATTTTATTCACAACCATCTCTAAAAAAACGAGAAAACGGGAATATCTCCATTTATTCATTCATATTTTTTTCATACTACTTTTCAATTTAGAAGACAGTGAAAATCCGTTTCTATGACGCTGACATTATTATTTAATAAAGGGGGCATAAATTGTTGACTGTCACACTGACAGCAGTTGATTATTCTTTTAGGATTTGCTAAAAAACTGAAATCCAAAATTATTGTTATTGTAAACTGATTCTGTATAAACAAATATAAAATATAAGGGTTTTTCTGATGACTGATGCCTTGTCAAAATTAACGTCACTCAAAATACAAACATCACGTATCTTTCAGATGTTTTACTTTCCACCCTTGGGTGGAAAGTGATCACTTCCCGACCTGGACAATATAGCAACAGTTAGTAATGACTAATTTTCAAACTTCTAAAAAGTCAGTAATAACCTTATTACATATATGGTTGTGAATAAAATCTTTTTCCTTTCACTAGGTACTTAATATTTCTGAAAACAGGGCTGAAGTGAATTGTACTAATAGTAATAATAATTGCTACAGTATAAACTTTCCATTATGCATTGAGTGAGTAGCTTTCTGTATTTTAAATTTATTTAAAACATTACTAGGTTTAGTGCATCCTAAATAAAAAAATCCTGATTAGCAGACATAATACATTTTTAGATTTAGTTGTAGATAACCCAAAGCTTTAATTAGGTGATCTTTTGAAGACTGTGGTTTGCACTCACTCTTCCCGCGCATGTGCTCAAACTGTGTCTGATTACATTATTAATAATTCTTTGACTATTGGACTCTTCAAATTGGATATAAAGACGAATATATTTCATGGAACACAATCTCTACTTATCCTTTCGTTATAAGTCAATCCCCCTGATTAATAATTAAATACATTGAAAGTATTTCATGTACATAATTATTATTTTGCATTTTATTATGTCACTATTCACTGGTTATGTAATAATTAAACCAGCACAGACATTGGAGTCCTCAGTCTTCTTGTTAAACATAATAAAAAATACCGCACGTTTTTGAGAAGTAATATTATCTAATAATATGGGATTTAAGGATGTATTAATATGGTTTGATAGAAAATGCACCTTATTATTCCATGATGTAGTAGTTAATAAAATACAAAACGATTTTTTAACATTTGCGTGATGTATCTAAGAATTTTGCACTTATTTTCGTATCACCCTGTGTATCTCAGTTAAATAAAATGTCAGATTTCTAGGTTTAAAATTGCACAATATATCGTACAGTACACTTTTTTTCTAAAATTATGTCTCGATTATCTAGAAGACAGTTAATGGTAAAGTAAAGGTATATTAGTGTCAATACATGTTGTTAGAAAATCCATATACAAGGTGTCCACCTAGTGCGCGTAAGTCCAATATCTGGGTTAATAAAAGAGATAACTTAATTTTTTTTTCTACAGGGTTGTCTAATATCCCGAACTGCACAAAATGAAAATATATTTACATATTCAGGGTGTTCAGTTTTTCCTGGACAGGTACCAACTTCGTTTTTCTAAATGGAAATATATATTTTTTATTGCTTTTTCGAACTAAACCCTTGATTTTAGTAGGACTTTCATCAGCCTTCCCTATACCTAACTTAAACTGTTTTTGAAATATTGACGGGTGAATATTGACATTTTTGCAACTTTGACACCCTGTAAAATCTAAACGGTTTGAGATCAAGCAAAACGGTTTGCACATTCCTATCTTAACTTTTCATAAGCTATCGTTTGGTACTAATTTCAGAATTATCCAAAAATTTAAAATTTTCTGAAAATTTTGAAAATTTTTTATTCCTATATAAATTTGAAATTAGTACCAAACGATAGCTTATAAAAAGTTAAGATAGGAATGTGCAAACCGTTTTGCTTGATCTCAAACCGTTTAGATTTTACAGGGTGTCAAAGTTGCAAAAATGTCAATATTCACCCGTCAATATTTCAAAAACAGTTTAAGTTAGGTATAGGGAAGGCTGATGAAAGTCCTACTAAAATCAAGGGTTTAGTTCGAAAAAGCAATAAAAAATATATATTTCCATTTAGAAAAACGAAGTTGGTACCTGTCCAGGAAAAACTGAACACCCTGAATATGTAAATATATTTTCATTTTGTGCAGCTCGGGATATTAGACAACCCTGTAGAAAAAAAAATTAAGTTATCTCTTTTATTAACCCAGATATTGGACTTACGCGCACTAGGTGGACACCCTGTAGGAACGAAATAATATAGGTAAAGGATATTCCAATTAACATAAAAAAAGCAATAAGAACTTTTGGAATATGTGGGTAGTTGATTGATTCGAATATGTAGGTACTTAACTAACTGAAAACCAATTGGGTTTTCGTGATAATTTCATTTAATGGGCATCTCCAGTTTTGCTGCTTAATGATGCAGAAGATTGACTGATTCAAAAGCTTTATAGAGAAAACAGCACATAATCGTTCTGTTATAAATAACAAAAGGTGTCCAGAGGTCCCTATTTTTAAATGAAATTTAAATTTCACTTAATTTATACCTAATAAATAAGTCAAATGTTAAGGCTGTACCACTTAAGAGAAAAGTTATCATTTTTTCATCAAAAAGTTGTCGAAAGTGTTCTCATCAGATCAAGTTGTGAAAGAAAACAAGTACCTATAAAATAAACAATGGGATACTTTTGATATTAATAAATTTAATATGTTCAGTGCCACACATATTTTTACTATGCACCCATTGCATTATGCCAACCATTTAGAATATAAAGTTGTTAAATTTAGATTTTAAATTTAGGTTTATTACAGTTTCTACATAATTTGCTATATCTATAGAAATGTGAAATCTTTACGCGTAGGTATATTTATAAATGGAAGTAATTTCAATAATTTCCACTTTCCCAAATATTTGTAGAATAATAGTTAGGATCATCACCAAAATAATTTGGCAGGTGACGTAAATGAGCAAATACTGTCAAAAACACTCCATATTTAACATTTCAACACGATACTTTTTCTTATGGAGGAGAGAAAAATGCAATAACAGACCAGCTAGGCCAGATCATCAAGTCAAATGGTTTTTAAATCTACCGCTATTGCTACGTGCAACATTCTTATAATACAGTAAAGACGATTTGTGGCTGATTGAAGTAAGTCACTTATCAGTTTTTTGAACACACATTTATCGCACTCTCCACCGGCAACAACTTCCAACAATTGTTTATATTATGAGGTTATATCAAACGCTTAGCAAATTAATATTTTAACCTTTGCAAGTTTGGCAGCATTGCTCTTGATACCTCGTTATCTTGCACATGTTCATCGCTTTCACGTTTGGGCAGAACATCGAATGGTCCTTACATATGGGATCTGTAAAAATTAATCATGTTGGTTATAAATGTTCAAGGTTACACAGTCATGATTTGTTGGCCATGTTCTCGTCTTGTTATGGTAGTAGTGCTTTAATATTGGCAATGTTTAAGGAATTGGTAGTGTAACGCTATAATAAACCCAAAATTGCATCAAATCTCTCTTTCATTAGAGATTCTACAGATACATAATATTCACGTATATTTTGATCTTTGATTTTACTACATTTCAAAAGAATTTGAGATGGCATAGTGAAAGTAGAGATATTTTAGTAAAATGTAACTACATGTTTTCCCATGCTGAACAGAACAGTTTTCTTTATGACTTAATTTCAATATAGACTTGTAGAAGAATCAGGAATCGGAAAAAGAGCAGTTTTGCCTATAAAATGAGGCTAAAGAGAAATGAAACAGTAGAGGAAGCAAGATTTCTACTTGAAGTTAAGCAAGTATATTCTATCTATATATTCTTTTATGGTTTTTTCGTAGATTCACTAAAAGAAATCTAAAATATGTACAAACGTCACTCAAATATACCTTCCGCCAAAAATAATTGATTACAGAAATGGAGAGATTCAAAAATAAAAGAAAGATCAGAAGTAAAACCGAGAATGTTAGCAAAAGAGGTTCATAAGAGACAAGCTCAGTACTTTTATGACAAGAAAACGGAAGCTAAGGAAGAAAATGAGAACCAACAGGGAATTTACAGCTGTTGCCATGAATTTTCAAAAGAATATTGCTTTGACCAATGTACCAACTGATTATGTGTACTATCTCGGCATACCTTTCAGATACATACTGAGCATCTTGCCAGAAAAGGCACTGACTTTGTACACTCTTTCCTTTCTTTGGATTTTGTAATAAATTATGTAGATATTCACACTGAAATCTTGAAAATAATTTATGATTCTGCTCGTAGCAAAAATAAAAGTTAAGTACTAAGTTCAGATTAATACATTTTATAACAACAACTAAAATGTTTTTAAACTTGAATCCATCCATATCAAATTTTCAGTAGAGGGGACAAGTGTTTAGAGGACTGTAAGAATTAGAAATAATTAATAAATCTTAAAAGAAGGATGGAGTAATCCAATTATTGGTATAAATTACTATTGGTATAAAACTAAAAAAAGGTTATTTCTGTCACTGAGGTTCACCAAAAACTGGTAAGGAAATGAACCGATTTTTTTAAATTCTTTGCGCAAAATGTCCATTTGCTATTCAGCCTCTGCATGAGAAACCATTTACGGAAGGCAGCACTATTTCAAATCTGTCTATCTATCGGACGACGTACAATTGGCATTTATTGGAAACTGGAAAAGCATTTGAGAAAATCTAGATGAGTTTAAATTTTGTATTACTGTTCTACATTAAACCAATCAAAAAAAAAAAACAAAAAAAAAACAGAAAAATAAGTAGTTTAGTTGGTGGTGGGCATTCTTCGTTTTATTTCCAAGAATGTTGTAGTTAATCACAACTTTAGTTGATTTAGTTAAAAAGTACTTATTGTCGTAATTTATTTACACATTTTTGTAATAATTTAGTTTTTTTGATTATAAATAACACTGCTCCGTATAGCTAGGTGTTTTACAACTACTGATGAACTTCTAATTGCATTATGGGAAAGAATTTCCAATCATAGATATTACCTATGAATATCTCTCAGAAATAATGACTTACCATCTAGAGTACATGGAGGCCCTTTACAGGCTTTCATTACAGGTGGTCTTATTATATTTTTACAAGCAGTACCTGCCAGTTTCTTGGTTCCATACCAAACGCACTGCAAAATTCTATATTTCACACCCTGCATTTCGCACGCTGCTGCACACTGTAAAAAGAAAAGTTTCTCATAAATAGATATTTACTACAATTTACTTCCAAAAAAATATAATCTGATTTATTGCTTTAAGATTAATTGATACATATCGCCTAGTTACCTCAGACCAAGGCCCAACTTTCCATTTACCAACACACTTCTCATTGTAACACTCTTGTCTATCTATGGGCTTCTCGTCATCTTCGCATTTTGAAGGATCTACTGTCAAGTTTTTTCCGATTTCACACTTCACCGCTCGCCTCTGCAGAGCTACAAAATATGATTTAATTGACAGTATTTATCAGCGCCTTGAAACACTTAACTATAAAATAAATAATAAAATTAGCTTAAAGTAATCTCTGAAATCCTGATCTCTGAAGCCTCAGAAATATATATGTATCAAGGTTTCCTGGATCAGTATACTCGTATTGGTTAATTACTATACATTAAATAGATTTCATATTAACTCAAACCATGCTCCTGTAATTCCCAATGGTCAAGACCAATACTTATTTTAGCTAAAAACATGTTCATATTTTTTATGTAATGTCAGAGAATTATCAGTCAGTCGATGTAGGTAGGTACTTCTGTATTTTCATTATCGTTTTGTGCGTTCTAAATTAGAATATTATTCCTTAACCTGGTTTCTAAAATGTGGATCTAAAGCGCATATGATTAAAAACATGCAAAGGGGGGATATCCGGGGGGGGGGGTATTTATACTCCCCGGATATCCGCAAAATTTTTTATTAGCCGAATTTAAGGTTGATAATCTAACAACGCGGCGAATCTGTCCCTGGGTGACTATATTGTCTAAATTTGTGAATTTCTTAATTGGATGCCCTGAAATGTTGAGCAAACTAGACTTCAATATACCTCGTTTCAATTGAAGGTATCATGATACATTTAGACTTCAAATCCCTAGGACACAACTGTTATTTACTTTCATCCCCTCTTTATGCAAGAAGTGCTCAAATGTGCAAGAATTAGAAGTGCGATTGATATATTTAACACCACTATATCTAGCATTAAAACAGTTATACTACAGACCTCCTAATGTTTGCTTTTCCTGGATACCTTCTCTAATGCAGTGGTAATTAATAATAGTCGCTTTTGTACTGTGTTTTAACTACCTACTATATTTTAAAAATATGTTTGTATTATTGCTTTGTACTTTTTATGTTTTTGATGCAAAGTATGTTATAGTATAGGTATGTATTTTTATATAATTTATTTGCTGAGTTTTATGTATGTCATCTGCCATTTAATTTGCTTTAACACCTGAGCAGTTGTATACTAAAAATAAATAAATAGAATAAAAAAAAAATCCACGGAAATTTGTAATCAGATCCCTAGACCTTTTATCGTCACTGACGATGAAAATAAACTCGTTACTCTAGCAATAACAGTTTATGTAGTTTATAGATATTTTACTTATTAATCAACCATAACATTTTATAATTACTTAATTTATTATTTACCTTTATGCCAAGCAAAGCACTTAGATCTTTCGCAAGCAGTCCATTTGTACACATTCCACTGAGGACATTCATCAAAGCCACATTTTCGTCTAGTTTTTGGAAGGTCTATTCCAGCATCGTCGCATAAGCTGTTGTCCACACTTTGGCTTGTGTTGTGCAGCCTAGAAAGTAGACAAGAACAAAAGGACACGAAATTTGTTCAGTTTTTCTAGGGCTCTTTGATATTGTTTTAATATAAGTAGATGTAAATATAGCAGGCAGTAGGCATATAGCTAAGTATTACAAGCCTTGAGGTCAGAATTATAAACAATGATGTCCAAAGCTTAAAAGAACAAATATATACCTATTAAGTTGTTTAACTAGCTCTATTTTTCTCCATGGTTTTTAAAGAGTTCAGATTAGACGATAATGTACGAGTATACTAGCGAAATTTACCGAGTTTGTGTCATCAACAAATGAGTATCGCTTTACAACACAATTATCATAAAAACTATTAAACTTTGCCAATAACAAACTACATTTTCAGCGCCATCTGGTAATTTGTAAACTACCAGTTAGGATTAGAACTTATTTTTGTTAGGAACTTGCATTAGAAATATTTATTTGTGGCATTATAGCTTACATTGTGGCCTACTCCAAAGTTTTCAATTTAACAAAAGAGTTGGAGACATACAATTCGTCTCAAATTCGATAATAGTCACAAATTGTAAGATAAATAAAAACGAATGACTTATAAGGTTACACTTTTTATTTAAAATCTACTTTGGATCATTCGCTCCATTTCTTACAACAATATAAAACCTTACTGCAAATCCTGCAAATATTCAGAAAATAACGCCAAAAATATGAACGTACGCCAATGCTTGAAAATACCAGCCGCGGCAGACCCTTGCGTTCCGAACATAGAACTACTGACTTTCTCTCTTTCTGATAATTCTGGCTCAACAAATATCGTACAGACTGTATTAGTCCCTGGTTTGTGATGTTTTTGTATTGTTTCTGTCAGTTATCTGATGCTTCACATGGATTAGCTACAAGAAATACTAACCTTACTACACATCGCATTGTCCTGAACTGATACCCATTACCTCCACAGGTTTGCGAACATACAGTCCAGGGTGTAGCTTTCCATTCAAAGTTGAGACTGTCTCTTGTACCCTTTCCAAGGATCACGACGGTACCTTCCTCATCTGCGGTTTCTTCTCTATTCTGTTCCTCCAATGGATCCATAGGAAAGTCCTGGAAAGTTTCTCCATAGTGGTCCTGATCGTCTGGAAAGGCTATCATGCGGTGTCCCCGAGAATTGCTGAATGTCTGGAAAGGCCACAATTGCTATGTCTCTTATTAATAATGTAGTTACTCAAGTCTATGATGTCAAAGATATTTTATGGAGTAGGTAGGTATTACTCAGAGAATTTCAATTAATTCAACTTTTTTCTTTGGTTATAAGAAAAATAAAGATTAATTCTTATGTAATTGTTTCTCAATATTTCAGAATATATCTGTACATATTTTTTATTTTTAAGATAGAAGGCGTTGAAATAAAACTTTTGGATTATTACCTCCTGTTCCTTGTCTAATATATTTTATATTTTTGGTTGTTTCTTTATTGGCTTGCATTTGTATATTGGCTCTAGAAACAATATTGGAAATAAAACTTTTTTTCTCTCTCACAACACTTTTTATAATCTCACTTGAGTTATTCTATGAAAATTCCGATAATTACTAGCGTAATTTTAGCCAGAACTGTAGATAAAAGTCAGTTTATTATGTTTGTTAGTTGTACAACATGATGTAAATCAACTGGAATTCAAAATTTCGGAAACTACTGCACAAAAAATTCATTAATTAATTCTAACAATCTTGAGCTTAACTTTTAAGACTAAGACAAATATTACTAAGCTAAGAAAAAACGTTTTTGCAAGTAAATAGTGGTCTTCCCTAGTCTACAAAATCGTTCTCCTTCTTTATCAGTGAACATAAAATTTAAATCTCTCTCCAAGAGAAAATATCTGAGTAGGCATACAATATTTCCATAAAATAACCGCGAATAATTTTTAAGGGACAAAGTAAAGTACCAAGTTATAAAAGTGATTAAAGATAATAATCTAAACACTATCTTTGTTCCTTAACAATTATTTTTCAAACATATTAATCAAAATTCATGCACGTTTATGTGTGTAATTTTGTTTACCTAGAGTAGTGTCAGTGCAGTCAGGTGTGTGCAGGTTAAGGTGAACAGTAACAAATTAGAGATTAATTATCACAACAGCGTATCTTAATGTATAATATAACACTAACAATCAAAATATCATGCAAAATAATTGTCACAAGTTTAGAAAAATATCATCAGTTTCAAAGACGAAAGTACGTTAGAATTTGTGATGTTACGTACACTTTAACAAGTAAATAACACTTCGATAACCGATTTCAGGACGGACTTGCTGTTATTTTTTGAATATATGGACTTCAGGATTTGTCAAAAGTCAACACACATGAAACAGTTTTGTAACAGAACAAACTGTAGAGTGACAAATACATACACTGCAAACACGGCCCGACATGGGTACCTTGGGGAACATTTTTTTATTTTTGTGTGATCTTCTAGTTTAAAGGTACAGATTCGGGAAAGAAAACCTTTACAATACGTCAGCAACTACAGTTATATGAAATTTATATATTGCCTAGTTGCTTACTACAATGCAATTTGCAATTGTAAATATATACCCAATTTTGGTACATCTAGGACTTTCTTTCTAATCTTTGATTATTCTCATATTATTTGGCAGTTGCTGTACAATTATTATAAAGATTAAAAATGAGTTTTTGATGTGTTGCTGGTATGTAAGTCACGTCGCAAGTATATCTCAACCTTATGACAATTGTAACGTACCAGATGATATTTTTCAGTATGCTTATTCATCATCTAAATTGTAAACTTCTAACCTGTAGATTAAGTATTAGTCTTTGAAAGTTCGGCATTATTCGACTTGCAGAACTAGCTGATCCTCCATGTCCGGGAGGATTCAGGAATTCAGAGGTGCTAGAAGGCAAGTTAGAAATGCGATCCTTTGCAGCATTAAAAAAAGAAAATTATGTTTTTCAAGCTATAGAATCAACATTATAAACATGCGGCGTGTCATTTTTGTCCACATAATTAGTAGGTATTATTAATAACTGATTATACTGGAAAAATTTCAAAATTGCGTTGGATCCATCCGGTGTTAGTCAGTGTATTTCCTTCTATTTTTATATCTATGCTTCTATAAAAGAATAATCTATATTCTACGATGATACCAATACAAGTTTAAACTTAAAAAATTGATAACTTTCAGATTTACCTTGAAAAAAATTCTAATTGATCGTAATAATAATTGCAAAAAAACATTTACAATGCTCCAATTAAGTTTCAAAAGTGAAGGTGATACCAAACACATCAATAATTGAATAAATTCATATTTAAAAAAATAGTATTAAATTGAAGAAAATTAAAAACATACCAGTCTTCTTTAATTTCAAATTTAGAAGCATCTGTGAATATTCTATTCAGAGCATCTTAGCGTAAAAGGAAATGTAGTTAATAGTCTTTTAACTGTGACCGTCGTTATTTATTGTCTGATATTTTTTAAGAAAATTGTTTCATTATTTAATAATATATTTGTCATGTTTTTAGTACTATTAGCATTAATACTGCTATTGCAGGATAGTCAGATATAATTAAATGTTAGGAGGCCAAAACAGATCAATAAATAATGGTTTCAGCCATATCCTATTTAATGTTATTTCCCTTCCATCCTAGGTTTTGGGTAACATGTAAAACAGAAACTTCCTCAAATATCTATCCTACTTCGTCTAAATATCTAGGTTATGGTTTTATCAATATGTAACAATAATATATCAATCATTTTCACAATATCGTATTGGCCTAGAAAAATATGAAAACATTGGTCTTTTTAAAGTTATAAAGTTCACAATAAATTTTCTTAATCCACTTTATTCATGGAGAAGCACAATGAATATCTGAGCCACATTTTTATGCGATTTACTATCTTCTATGTGAAAATGATTTATTAGTTATTAAAACATAATTGTGAAACTTATTTGAAAGATATTTATAAAACCTGATCACTTACTTGGTCTGAATCGGACGTATCAGGAGTACTCTGAGAATTCTTATTGATGAGATTCGTATCCAGCCTGAGAGAAGGCAACGTTGGCGTAAATAATCTGGTCCTAGACGTGGGCTTTCTCCTAACACCATCAGGTCTTTGCTCATGGGAGTGGTCATCGCTAAATATGGGACTGCCATCATCCCTGTTAACGTTAACATCAGGTATCAAATCTACTCTATCAGGCTTATACCCCTGCTTTTGGATCTCCTCTGACGTGGGAAACTCTCCTGGTTTCGGCCTGACTGAAATGTGTATACTAGCTGAAGATTTGCCCGCAACGCATGTGTACAATCCACTATCTCTTAGCGTAAGGTTCGACACTCTCAAAGCTCCTTTTTTGGAAGTTTTGTATTTCTTGGTCTTAGGAAGATAATTCTTGTCTTTCACCCACTGGATTTTCGTCCTGTTGAACCGCTTTACAGGGCACTTAATTTTTATGGTAGTGCCAAGAAAGACAGTAGCAGCTCCGCCTACCTTTAACGATATTTTCTTCTTCTTCGGGTCATGCTGTATGAAGGTGCTATTGGAAACGTCGATGTGAGGTTTATCACTTTCTACTATGCAGCTTTTAGTGTTACATGGTTTTGCCTCCAAAGGTTTCGGTGAAGGGCACATACTCGGCGGTCTGTCGACTGTGTGGTTCTGTGCCATGACCTGTTTGCACTCTACCTTTCTAGTTTTTTCTCCACCACCACAACTCTTTGAACACCTGGACCATTCGTGGACTTTCCAACGCACTGGACAGTCTAAGACGTTACAGTACTGCCTGTCTGGAGGAGGTGGTTCAGGGCACATATTATTAGGAACCACTACGGTGTTCCCTCCGCCTTGAGTGACTTCATGGATGCAGTTCACTTCTCTGGTTTGGATCCCAATCCCACAGATTTGGGTACACGGTGAAAACTCTGAATAGTTCCATCTAGGGGGACAAGGATGGTCGTTACATGTCCTCATGAGGATTTCTGGTTTGAGTTCTATGGGGCACATATAAGGTGAGGTAACTTTCTGTGTATCATCTCTGATGCAGTTTACGATAAGTTCTTGCACCCCTCCGAGGCAGGTGGCGCTGCAATGGGTATATCCTTGCTCTTTCCAGGAGTAAGATTTGGCAGGAGATCCAGGAGCAACTTTAATATCTGATCGATATGGGTCGTCCTTGATATCTACACCTATTTTTTCTGAGGCACATGGTTCTGTGTAACATTTTTCTATTTCTACCGGTTTTGGACCCGTGCATTGCTTGTCAGGCAGTTTAGCGATTGTCCTGGAGAATTCTAGAAATATTTTGCAGTGAACTTCGCGCTTTCGGACGCCTTCACCACAAGTGACGCTACAAGGACCCCATTCCTCCGGTATAAATCTGAAAATAGACAATCTATTATTTATACAGAAGCTACAATCTATGCCGGCAGCAGCCTTTCAAAATGCATCAACATCATGCTTTAGTTCATCTTTAAATAACCTACAGACAATGTTTTATATATTACATTATCGCAAATAGAATGATTTTTTTTGTGTTAGCATCTTTGTGTGGTACGGCATGGTACATGTAATATTTAAAAGTTGTATAAGAAATGCTACATTGCATTGTCATAGAACGAAAATGTATGTTTAAATAATATCTATAAAAGGAAAAAGAACATGCAATTTGATTATTTAAAAAAATAGAGTCAACATGACGGTAGCAAGAAGTAAAGAATAAAAAAATAAATGGGACCATAATACAATAAAATATTGTATTATAGATACAATTAAAATAGCCGTTCTTGTGCTATAAAAATAGTGTTACAGAAAACGAAGAAATTAACAATAACAATATTGGAAAAAAATGTACAAAAGATATTTCCTGACAAATAAATCAGGAGTGATTGCTTGATTTCTTTAAATTAGTCTTTCTAGCAGTAGTGGGTTTTTCACTCCTCAGATATTCTTAGAAATGAATAGAAATACTAGAAGACTTGGTCAAAATATAAATTTATTCCAACTAAAGAAATTGGTAGCCATATAAACAACCACTTTTCTGAGATAACTGGTGTGTTAGAATTTAAAATGATCTTTTATAAAGGGCTATGAGATTAAAACGAATTTTGTAAAGAAATCAAAGTTAAATTTTCGACATTAAGTAACGAAGCACAGTTGACTTTTCTGTAATAAAGTTGCCTTTAGTGAACAAATTTAAGAAATAATTCAAGCAAATGTGTAACTCTCCATTAGGGAAGGTTTCATATTTCTATCTTTTGAATATTTATTTAGTTTGCAAGCCATTAGACTAAATCAAAAATTAAATGAACTGAAAAGTGCAGAATTTACGTTCCCTTAAAATTATTAAGCAAAGCAGAGAAGTCGGAATTGTGTGAGAACGGTAATGAACCATGGAAAATATTTTTAGGAAGCTTTTAAATCTTGAATAAAGTGAGATTGTGCTTGGAACAGCTGGTGCTTTATTAGCAAGCTTATCACCTATTTTTACTCGTGTTTGTTTTGGAAATTTCTGCCTGTTTATATATGAAACACTGCAAGAGACTGCAGCCTTGCCACTTTGTAGTTTAAAGCGAGATATATGGTCAGTGTTGGTTATTTTTCTCAAATAATAAGTACCTTTTTTAGTTTATAAATATACAAAGGTTTACATATACCGTGACAAATGTTTTTCTCCTATTAACGTTTCAACTACGCACGGAGAGAAATGGTTAGTAACTTAATTATATGTTATACGTCTATAAATAATAAATAACCTATTTTAATCTTAATTTAGTAATTTTCGTGAAGTATTTAGTAATATTACTAACTCTTGAGTAAAAATTCGATTAACATTGTATAAACCAAAATGCTACGAATTTGGTAGATCAGTCATTTTTTGTGTAAATATAATATTAATATGTATAATAAAAATCATCGATACTTATTTTTATAAACTCCACATTATATGACACAAATTTACATAGTATATGCAGTAAAAAGTCTTCATTTGATGAAGAGAATTTAACTAATTACCGTACGAAGTCTAATATCATAAAGAGGTAATCATTTTAGACCTTTACTCCCATGTTGGCCCATGTTATGTTGATTTGTTGTCACATCTTCAACACGTTTACATATAAGTTCACTTCTTGCAGCTTAATTTTATAAATTAGTTCATTCTATTAGGGATCAGAATTATATTAACTATTAATCTATTATATTAGTTAATTCTTTTCTTATACTTTTCATGTCATAACTCTTTATATAAGTTTGCTTATTTATATCTATTTGTTATTAGCAAATGGATATTTTTCTACCTACTACTCCATTGTTATCTATTGTTCGCAATGGTAAAAAATTGACAAAAAATTAAAAACAACGTATGAATAAAAAATCTGTCATAACGAATATATTTTAAACTTGAATTAGTATTTGACTAAAAAAAATGAATTACAATTTATTTTTTATAACAAATTGACAGATTGATTATTATGTGATCTTTTATATGGAGTAAAATACCTCAAAAATACCTAATAGTACACAGTAAAAAAAGACAAATGGTAAAATTACTAAGTGGTAATCGTAATTTGCTGCAGTGTTATTTTCAACACGAACTGGGTTGTATAATAACTAAACCTTTAGAACTCATATTACATGAATGATATACCCGCCAAGTTTGTAGAAGTACTCATAAATTCTAGTAAAATTTACAAAACCCTGTGTTAAAAATGAATCAATCCGCCATAAAAACGGAATAATTACACGGTGAATAATATGTTGATAAATACTAAAAAAAAAAAAATGAGTTTCTAGAAAGTGCTCAAAATATCCACCAATGACAGTAATATATGCGGCGATCCTCCGTGTCTTGTAACTCGAATTTACCAGATGGGAAGGATCAATTGGAGTAGGTACTCGTAAACAGATAAATAACTAAAATGCGCTTGGAAATATTTAGTATAAGACATTTACTCTATTGAGAAAGGCCTAATAAGCCGAAATACTAGTATATAGAGTGTTTTCTATATATTTCTTGAAACATCTAAATGAGATATATGTTTTTTTTTTAAATAATTATCTTGTATTTGAGATTTTTCTCTATATATATAATAGTTTACGAGATATCAAGATACCAGGCACTAAATGAACACACTCATAAGTTGAAGTTATATCAAGATCTATTGTTATAATTCAATAGTATATTAGGTACTGTAGTTGGTTACAATATATTCCAGGTTATAGGTAACAACGGAAAGTAAAACTCATTATCATTGGATCATTCAATAATCTTGCTAATAATAGATATGTCTTTTAGTTTAATTTTTTTGGATAAATGTCTGTAAATAAATAAATTTGGAGTAAATAGTTAAATAATCCCAATTTACTTTTATATAGAAGTAAAAAATATACAACTTAAAGACCTATTTCTTCTTCTGATTCAATCAGCTGAGAAATTTTATGAGATATGGATTATTTACTTTGTAAATTATGTGTTAGTGGAAATTATTGGTACAACTTGGTATGGTATAAACATATTTTTCTCAGTATACAGAAACCTTTTTCTGAGTGTAGCTTTAATTTTAGTAAAAAACAGGCAGAATATCCGTACGAACGTGTGTACGTGTATCAGGTGCAAAGTGGGCATTAAAGTAACAAGAATAAAAGTTGTAAAATTGTATTAGAGTACCTCACGTATACCCAACCACAGGCAAAGTACACTTTGTAATCACTGAAAAGACAATGCACACACATGGAAATGTAGTCGCAGACACAAGTGGAATTGGAATTAGTATAAATGAATGGAACAATGATGAGTAATGGGATGCCCATTGAGGCGTTGGCTGGTGCAAACATCACGAACAGTGCAGATAACTAATCGAAATAGGATTTCATACCAATTTAAACAGATTAACCAATAAATAAGGGGGGTTATCTGGACTGCCCAGATAGCGGTGAAATTACGTTTAATGTCAAAGCCGATTATGCTGCAAAGAAACAAATGATATTAACAAAGGCGGCGATGGGAACAATATTTATCCGATTTGCTATTGTATATTCATTGCAAACATTATTATACAGGGTGACCCATCGGCAACTCCACCTGTAACGGAAATCTGAAAATTTCGTAACATACCAACGTCGATGGGAGCCATTCGACTAAAATATTTTCAAGATGGTGACACTTCCGGTTATGCCGGAAGTATATGTAAACTTGCTTATTTTAAATAGAATAGCCCATACATTATTTAATAAATTTAAGATTCTTCGAGGGATTATAAACACGTTTAATTTATGTCCTATACCTGTCTAGCTGATTTTCACATATTTAGAATTTTATGTAAAAAATGTCGCTTGCAGACCGAAAAATAATTGCTAATTTTGACTCTACGGGTGTTTTTATTAGGATTGGTTTCAAATATGAAATAAAAAATACGTCATTGCATTTAAAAAAACATAAGTTTGATATGGCCCTGGTTTATAGAGCACCCTATAAAACTATACATATTTTTTAAACGTGCGTCGCCTTAGGCTCAATGAGATCCCAAAATACATTTTTTTTTGTTTATTACGGCATCGGAGTTATGGAACTTTACCATACTATTGGGCCACCCTGTATATTAATATACCGGGTGTTCCACATAAAAGTCCTCACCCTCGTAACTCGGCAACGGAAATATATATTTTGATTTTGAAAAAACAGATAATAGAGCTCATCTATGGCTTCGTCACGGATTTCAACTTGACTTTTTTCAGAGCAAATTGGAGATGGCGCTGAAGTCGAAAGAAATTTTTCGTTTGCAGGAACTTTGTAACAAGGTTTATCCGATACTTTGTTCAATTCTAAACAATTTTTGTCAAATGATTATTTTTCAAAAACTTCAGAGGTATCGGGCTCTTCATTTGTTGATTCCCAAACTCAAGTATATTTTATGGTTTCGAATTATTACCTTATACAATGAAACAATAATTATCCACGTCAATTTAATAGCTCTTTTTAAGAAATGGTGAAATAATATGTATATCTGTAAAATATGGCAAGAGTTTTTTAAATAGCTAATTCAGTTTGTATAATAATTCATAATTATTTGTACGCTTGTCCTAAAATAAATGTATAACGAAACTTCATCACGCAGTAGGCGTTGATTAGAAGGAAACAAAATTAAATATTTCACTATTCCTTAAAAAGAGCTATTAAATTGACTTGGATAATTAGTGTTTCATTGTATAAGGTAATAAATTCGAAACTATAAAATATGCTTGAGTTTGGGCCTCGCCAAATGAAGAGCCCAATATTTCTTTAACTATTAAGTTTTTGAAAAATAGTCATTTGACAAAAATTGTTTAGAATTGAATAAGGTATCGGATAAATCTTGTTACAAAGCTCCTGCCAACGAAAAATTTCTTTCGACTTCAGCGCCATCTCCAATTTGCTCTAAAAAAAATCAAGTTGAACCCCGTGACGAACCCATAGATGAGCTCTATCATCTGTTTTTGCAAAATCAAAATATATCTTTCCGTTGGCGAGATACGAGGCTGAGGACTTTTATGTAGAACACCCTGTATATACATATATTCCATAAGTTACTCATTTTCCATTCCATAGTAAAGACATGTAGTATTTAGTCCACCTTTGCTAAAATCAGGAAGCCAGAAGGTGAAATGTATCCCTAAAATAATTGCAGTAACATTTACTAAAACCAAAATCATCGTGTGGGTGACATATTCCTAAAGAGACTAATATTCGCTACAAGAAGCAAACAATGAATAATGACTAAATGCAATATATAACTCAAAACCTGTATACAGCTGAGACACCTAGCGACATTAATGACAATAAATTTAGTGAAAAGAGACTTACGTGCTTTCGGAGGGAACCACTTGTTCTCCAATAAGTCTCTCTGGCGATGGTGGTGGTGGGTACGGCTGGATCAATGGCTGGGTGTGGTATAGTCCAGGCAGTAGCTCTTCGCTGGTGTCTACGGGGAAGGGGCACTGTATACCCGTGGAACATTGTTTCTTGGTTGCAGGTTTGTTGTCATCTGAACAAAGTCCGCTTGGTTTGTCCCGGGAGTCTCTGCATTCTACTCCTCTGACTTGGAAGCCCTCCCCGCAGGAAACTGAGCACTAAAGAGATAATAGATAAATAAGATTTACACAAAATAGATAAATATGATATCTAGGGCAAATTGTAAATATAAAATGCTTCCTGGGATTGTTTTTATTACAATTTATATTTAAATTTATGTATATAGTTTTAGAGGATTTGCGAATAATGTTAATATGTCTATATAAAAGTTCAGTAGTTCAATTTTCTAATAAATACTAGCTCTACTGGTTCGACTATCGAGAAATCGCAATTATAGGAATATAAGCATATTATATGCAGGGTGTTCTACAAGCTCTATGACAAACTTTGACAGACGATAGCTGGGTTAATTCTAAACATTTTTTATTAATGAACATGGGTACGATTCGTTTTTGTTTAAAAGTTACAAGCATACCGGGTGATTCTCAAATGTTGCTTACCCCTAAAACTAAAACCAACAATTACCAATAAACATTAAAATAAATAAAAATAGCAAAACTTAAGACTATAAAAATTGTTCGAAATATCCACCCTTGGCTTGAATGCAAGCCTCACTTCGACGAACTAAAGATTCGGTCACTCGACCGATGAGACTTGGATCATTTCTTATTTGGTTAGCTGAATCTTGAATTCTTTCAAGTAATTACTGATGGGTATTGATTTCAACATGGTAGACCATCTGCTTCATGTGTCCCCATAAATAAATATTGAAAAAAAAACACTAATTAAAGGGTTATTAAGGACAGCATCTATTACATTTTCTTCATCTTGTACATTTACTTCATTAGGACGAATGGCCTTTTTTGGAGCGGGGTTACTTGCTTCTCGAAGTCTACGAAATGATGGACTAAACGTGTGGGCAGTTTGGTGTCTATTGGATACTTGCGTCGATATTTTCGAGCTGCTTGTCTGGCATTCCCATTGGAATACCCATATACAAACATAATATCTGCATATTCCTCAGTTGTGAATAAATGCATTTTTACTTTATAACTTTTACACGAAGTGTTAAATAATTAAATATAATGACAAAAACAATAATTATTGTCATATCAACCGGCATTTTTATTTATCAGCCTACGTTTGATTGAAGTATGAAAATATGATTTTTAATGATTGTAACTTCTAAACAAAAACGAATCGGACCGAAGTTCATTAATAAAAAATGTTTAGAATTAACCCAGCTATCTTCTGTCAAAGTTTGTCATAGAACTTGTAGAACACCGTGTATATATGCTTATATTCCTAGAATTGCGATTTTTCGATAGTCGAACCAGTAGTAGAGCTAGTATTTATTAGAAAATTGAACTACTGAACTTTTATCTAGACATATTAACATTATGCCCAAATCCGGATTTTTCATAGTACTTTAACTCAACTGGAATCTTTGTACTCGAAGGTAAAGTTATGTTATGAAACTAATATTATGTTTGAAAAGACATCTTGATTTGAAGAGCAGTATTTCCGGTGATATCGGAAAAAGCATAACAGCAATATAGCAGTGGAGTGACAAATAATAATTTTAGAAATACTAAAGTGTTTACAATAAGTGGTAATACTAAGGTGGTTAATTATGTCTCTAAGATCAATTTTTGCACAGATTAAAATTATTTAATTAATAAATGCTTTACTCATGCCTACCGCCCGTATCTTAAAAAATATAACCGCACCTACCAGTAAAATAAGTAAAGCAGTACTTAGTTTAAGATTCAGTAACCGTTCCCAGAAAGTGAAAGCTTTTAAAATTATAACATTGAGAAATGCATTTGGAATATGTAACATAATTGTGGGTGTTGAAACAAAATTCCGTTCATTACAAATTAAATCTGAAATACCTAGATAATAACTACTTTTTTAATGTGTGAACTGTGAATTAGAGGTATAGTATATTTATAGATATAAGAGATTAAGTTAATGATTGAAGCGAATTTTACTTGCCCCGAGTTTCCGCCCATCATAAAATAAAAAATGGGTAGCTTGGGTTCTAGTAAATAAATGAGATTTTTTATGAGAATAAATTCTTTAAATACACTTCAATCCGGATCTGTCTAGATTCTCTACTGGTTACTGGTTCGACCTGGTAGCAATTCGAGGCAGGTAAAATTCTCTTTAAAAATTAAATCAATCTCTTATATCTAAGAATATAGTTTATTCAAAATAGTATCTTACCCCAGACCACTTTGTTGTTAACCACGTAGGGCAGTCCATTTGATTACAAGCCTCTTGGAACCAAGGTTTGTGGCCGACACATTTAGTGTCCTCCACCTGAAACACGATAGACAAAATTAGATAATTATATCTTATCTGAAGTTTAATTAATTTGACAGTTTTCGTAGGAGGTGCTTGTTGCTGGTTCAATCTCACATAGGCAGATAAAATGAGAAAGAAGTTGAGACGGACGCGACTCGAGATTTTCAAAGACGAAATAGACGTAGAAGGACTCGACGTACGGTCTCGAAAATAAATCTCGAAGGATTAGAGAAAGGACGGAAGTTTCGCGTGAAGCGGTTCTCGAAGCCGTAAAAATTAAAAAAGGGGTCAAGAGGGTCCCGCGAATAGTCGGGATTTCGGCAGGCGTGACGGGACCATTAGGCGCGAGGACGAACACCGGTGCTAGCCGCATCTCTCTCACCAAACGGCAATTTTTTTTGAAAAGGTGTTTAAATTGGGAAAAGGCCTAGGAAACGGGACAATAATGCACCTACGCATAGAAGAAAGGCTCGGGGCGACCTTCGGTCGCCCGCGGAGATAGCTTCACAATCCCCGATCGGAGGAGATAGCTTAGAAACCTTGTAGATTCCGCGACGGAATTTAGAGCGAGAATCGACACGTTTAAAAATTAGAGGTTTGGATTCTATATTTAGATAATCAAATCCTTATGTACTAATATTAAAATGTGTTTTGTAAATAATCCTAGTATTTTTCTAACATTTTCATTTTTATAATAACTACACATATTTATATTTTAGATATAAATAACTGATTAGGAAACCATACACCATTATTTCAATTATATTTAGATCAAGTGAATTAATTTAATTTTTGTTATTACCAAAAGCTTTGGTTACAATGATTGCAAAATAAAAACTAAATCAAACCATTGGAGTATTATAATACTTTTGTTATAATCCAAAGTAACAAAAATGTAACGATCAAATTTAATAAATAGACCAAACATATAGCTGATTCAGATAGATTTATTTCCCTATTATTAAAATTTAGCAGCTATAATTACCAAACCCTTCTTTCAGTGTATACGTAGTAAAAATTTAAAACACAAACTAAGTAGCTTCCACTTCAAAACTCATATTTTTTTATGTGGCCTTTGTGGTGTGTTTACAAATAATCAGGACCACTAATATCGAAATCTACGATCCTATGAAACCTGTTTGTTGCTTTGTATTCACCATTTTATCTTCGACTGGGATAGTAAAAGAAAATAGTAGCAGTATCTAATTTATTTTGTTCCTTTCATTCCTAAAATCAAAGTGAGTGCATTATTATGCATATGCGTGATTATATGATATACACGTGACATTACAAAAAATATCAAAAATTAAAATGCTATTATCATAGGAAGTACAAAAAAACTAAATTAAATATGTTTTTAGAGAATTATATGTAACTCTTAGGACCCTAGTGAAATCACAACTTAATTTAGCATATAAAACGTATTTGGTTATACCGAAAGTAATGTAATAAGTTATTCTAAATACTTCTGGAATTGTGTACAGTCTAAAAAAGGTCGTAACCGAATATCAGCGAAATTATATAATAACATTTCAACTTTTAACACACCTCAAATGATAGTTCATGATTTTAGAGATTTTTTGGTAGTGTTTTTCCTTCTTCAACTGAACCGATCTTACATATAAAGATGAATACAGTAATGCATCTATTATACATTTTGCTGAACTTAATGAGTATGATGTTCTAAATTTTTCGATGTATCGAACTGTGTTAACGTATATTGGGAGGCTCTGCAGATTTGTTAAATATATTTTTTTCCAAAATGGTTGGTACTCAAAATCCTTCTCGTGCTGATGTAGTAGATGCTCAAGTTCAAACCATATGTCAGAAAATTATTTCTTCTGATATTTTCCATGAGGAAAATTGTGGAACAAATCGCCAAGAAGATTTACCTATATTGGATTGAAGCGTGGTTCAACAAGTAAGTATCCAAATAAGGCCAGTTTTACTTGAAGAAAAGCTTGAGGTTGCTTACAATAGAATTGTTGAATTAGAGCAAGGATTTTTTTATTTCATTACTAACTGCACTCTATGTAAAACCGCGGATTGTGTGCCTCTAATTGTTTCAGTTGTTGTTCAATGTAGGTAAATCTGCTGATATGATTTTGTTATTAAAGTTCATATTCCAAGTCCATAGTTCTATTGCCATATTTAGGTACTCTTTTACATTTTTTAGTCGCAATTTAATAATAGCCTACCAGCTATCAGGAAGTATTTATACCCACTGCACATTGCTAAATTGGGATTTTCTTTTATGGCAAGGGTTAGTGTAGTGGCTTCGGGGCTCATTGGGTTTTACGGGTCGGTAATTGTCAATTGGGGAACACAGTACTTTATGTGACTACAGAAATTACTCCCATTGTCCTGCAATAAGATTTAAAAATTAATCCTCAACAAAGACATTTGTTTTCGGAGTGTTTTTTCGGCGTATGAACATAAATATAAGTGTATTTACTATATGGGCCTATTTCGTATCACTTAAATATAGCTTCTGCTATGTTTTTTGAATTAGTAGAGCAATCTCTTTTACTTTCAATCAAAGAAATATTATTGTGAAGTTAGGTAGTTCGCATATGTTGGGTTCTACAGATAATTTAAAGGATCTTGAAGTACATTTTGATATTAAACTGGGATTTGCTTTTCACATATATATTACAGTATCCTCATCAATAAAATCATTAGGTTTTGTTCAAAGTCATAGAGATTTATAAGTTTTAAATACTTTATTTTTACATTCTCCTCTGCATAGATAACCAGGGGCTGACAATTCTTTATTTTTCATGCAATTGAATTTCACTTTAGCAAGACTTTCTAGTCGAGCTAATCTTATATTTTATTGCCTTTCCTAAAGAACTAACATTTTTGTAAAGTTACCAGTAAGCAAAATGTGCAGCCAATATAATTTAATATGCCACTATTGCGATATAGTTTTCTGTTCTCAAACAACTTTTTTTAATAAAGTTAGGAACAAATTTCTGTTAACTGATTATTTTAGAATAAACCTTTGTCAATATTATATTTAATTATTATACTTGTTTTCCATTTTCTATGTTTGTATTATTACATATGACCTCAATGTATGATATCTTCTATATACCAATTGTCTTAGAATATGTTGTAGTATCAATTCTGCTGCTGATTGTGAAGATCTTTAAGGTAACTTTGTTTCACTAAAGTACTGGTATTACAACAATAAGCTATTAGCTTTGCTAATATTAGCAAAAGCAATGTAATGTCTTTCCATCGTAAAAAAGTCCCAATATACTTTTTGATTATAAAATTAATGGTATTAGTCTCAATAGGCCTGATTATGTGAAAGATTTAGGCATTTTTCTTTTATCCGAAATTTTATATCTCACGGCATATCCAATCATATGTAGCTGATGCTTACAAAATTCTTGGTTTGGTTTTACGAAGCTCTAGTGATTATAAGAGTCAATCCACTCTCCGTTTGTTATTTGCTATGAAGCCCTATATACGTCACATATACGTTAATGATTTAGAAAATTCAGCGTAAATTTTTTAATCTGCTATTTTTTTGTTGGAAGGTGTATCCCTGAACACGGTATTCCACAAAGTCAACTGTGTGCTCGTTTTGAACTACAAACTCTCATCACCAGGCGCACTAGGGACTCTGTAATACTCTTACATACATTTCCTGGCATTCATTACAATAGATGTGAATCGCTTGTTGGTGTTATTACATATAAGGTACCCAGCATTAATAGCAGACACAATGCCTTATTTATGTTGCCTATCTTTGTAACTAATCTTCTTATAAAGTCCTCCCTGTATCAGCAGTTAAATAATGCGAACATAATGGAAAATATAGATGTCTTCTCGTTTGTCGTGTACTCTAAATAAAATCAAAAGTATTTTCAATAACTGGTTGTGTTTCTGTATCTTGTTTTACGGATCCTTATCCTGTTACCTAAACTATCACGTCCTACTTATCCTGTTATTGAGCCTGTCCCACAGGATATAGCCAGAAATAGATAAATAAAATAAATAAAATATAATTGTCCAATGGTATTTTTTATATGATAATAAATGAATAATAATAATAATTATTATTATTATAAGAATAATGGTACAATAAAAATGTATCCATTGTTCCAAAATGTGTATGTGAAACAAATGAATAAATAATTCAAGGATGGATAAGGAAGCAAAATAGGGATCAAACTTCACCAAAAGTATTAATCATCAACTCGGTAGGTAACAACTCAGAGATATGCCAACAAATATTGACACATTTGTGTACGTAGACGAAGAAATATATTGGGTCGTGTATGCACCTTTTCAAATCTATTTTGAAATAGCCAATTTCACATCTATATGTAAACGATTGCATTAATGAATAGCTGCACACAAAACCTCCATGGATAGCTAACTTAACTTACTATAAGTAAAAATGTCAGTGAACCACACCGCGCGCCTATTAGCCAAAAGTTGGAAATCTTACCCTTATTTTGGTATTGTTTGTCTCCTCGACGCAGTGAACTTGCCTAAGTTTCGAGCCGCCTCCACAGCTGACTGAGCACGGGCCCCATTCGCCCGTATGCCACCTAAAAACACCATCAAGTTAAAGAAGTTAAGTCTTCATTAAGGAGGAGTGGGTTATGGTGAAGGGGGTGGAGGCAGAGAGCTGAAAGTGAAAAGGTCGCGGCATCAATAACGTCGTCTCGGCTGCTGTTGATCAGGCATCTCTTTTAATCAAAAACAGTCCGCCTGTAATTTATCAGAAGGTAAAATATCTACTCTTCTACTTGTAAAAGTTGTAATATACCGATTCCCAAATAAAAATATATTCAATTTGGAAACAGTGACAGAAAATATTACTACATGATAGTTAAATAAAGATAAATACCATAATACTGGAAAATACTTCTAATTAGTTATTTAGTGGGGAACACTACTGAAATTACGAAGTTAATGTCGACTTCCGGTATAACCGGAAGTGCTGTAAACTTAAAAATATTTTCATCTAGTGGATCATGGCTCACTTAAACTTTCAAATTAGTAGCTCTATTGGTTCTCCAGATACTTCTAATAGACCCTCACCGTGGGATACCCTGTATCTTTTTTTAACCTAAAACTTGTTGTATTTCAAGTAATTGTTTTCAGAAATACCTAAACAATGTTTCATTACAAAATTAATTGGCTGTGGCATATTTTGAGTTATCAATAGTTACCATATAAACAGCTTTTGTCAGCTGTGAGAATTGTAAAATAAAAAACTTATACTTTTATGTACAGGATATTTCCTTTAATATTGAACCCCCCTTATTTGAGTTACTATTTACTTATTTTACATTTTCAAAACACGAATCTATGTAAAATTTTCCTAAATTTTCAAATATGCCATTCGATTTTTTCTGTCTAAAAATATACAGGGGGCACTATAAAGATGTGTTTTTTTGAATAGAACACCCTATATATTTTGCACTCTTGAATTCGTTGCGTCTTTCTGCGTACAACAATATATAATAGTTATATATTTATTTCATAGTTAACGAAGATATTGATAAAAACAGTACTTGAGGATTACCGACCTAAAATACTGACTCAAAATTGTCATATCGCATTACCCACTTAAAAATATGAATTATTTTCACTTATCTTATTCACTTCACTTATTACACTTTGTACTGTACAGGGTGTTACATACATATTGTACATACAGGGTGTACTGTACCTGAGTAGTGGTGCTTCTGCACTATAAACGGGAACTGGCGCCCGAGGCAAAATAAGAGAGAAACCGACCCTCGGGCGTTAAAGTGACACTTCCTACCAGCAAATCGGGAAGTATCCGTCACAAATCTGGCCTTTGTACTGTACAGGGTGTACAAGATAAACCACGACAAGCTGAATCGATTTCTATATGAAGACTAGTAGAGGTAAAATTCTTAAAATGTTATGAGGGCTGATTGATGACTATTTGAAAAATATTTTTGACGTCGGTACTAACTACCTTATTTTAAATGGAATACATTTTTTTTTAATGTGTTATTGGATTTATATTGGAAATAATTGGTTATCAACTGGATTTTTAAATACGCAGTATAATATTATGAATCCGTTTCAGGTTTAGGTACTTTCGATATTTTATATTTTATATAGGCTATAATTCCATTTTTTTTTCGACGACTTGATTTTTGAAAATTTTAAATATGTTGCAAGATAATCTAAATCTCAAAAGTTTTAAAAAAAATTTACATCTCAAAAACGATACAGATTAGGTATGAGGATTTTTCAAAAATGCTATCAAGGAATTAAGAAATACAATAGAAATATAGTTTTACATATAAAATATGAAAATTGATACCTACTTTCGGTTTAACCAGAAATAATAAGAAGTCAAAATTATTTTGAAAAAAAGGTAGTGCCATCAATTAGTCCCTCTCGCAAATTTTCATAATTCTACCTGTATTGGTTTTCTATCTATATCGATTCAGCTAGTCGTACTATACCCTGTATAACCTGGTACCAAATCTGTTGATTAAAATATTACAGAAAATGATTGAAAATATCCATATTTTTTTTATCACGGTCTAATTATATTTATAAAATTTTTCTGTTTGAGAATGATTGTCATATAGTCAAGAGCATCTCTTGAATTTAATTAAAACACAACAGCAGTTTTTTACCGCCTTAGTTTTCTCAACAGCAGATTTTCCTATTTTAATGAACTGCCCCTGTGTTAATAACAAGTGCCCTTCATAAACATCAAAAGGTTAGAGCAGCATTTCAGTCACCTATACCGTCACACTCATAGCAATAGAAATGAGGACATAATGGCACATCCCATTCATACACAACTGCATTCTCCAAAACTAACAAAAGCAAACATATAATACAAGCAGATATCTCTTGTACACCGAGATTTAGCTTGCTCCTCTACATTGTTGTCTTACTAGGATTACTAGGACCATATTTATGTCTATGAAAATGTAACTCTGTGTATGCAAAAAGGTTCCTTGCGTATATAGTATATTATATATTTCATAGATATGGGTACAGATTCAGTGTAACTTTATGTAATTCTATCCAATGTCTGAAACTATTCATTTAGGGTATTCATTTATTCATTTCAACTTCCCTAAATGTTCAACTTCGTGGTGCAGTTTTTACAATATATTTTATTGTAGACTATTCTTAATATCGTGTGCCACTATCACTATCTCCGAAACTGTAAGAGATACGAAATAGGTTAAATTGAAGAAAACTTGCCCTTTTATCGTTCATGACACATTTAGAATGTTGCCAAATTGCTTTTAGCTTTCAAAATATGTCAAATGTCGAAAATTAATTATCTAATATAAGCTGTATTCACCATCACCTCAGTTATTTTTAACTAGGCTGTTTAAATGTTTAGCCAATCAGGAATAAGGATTTTTCAGAAAGGCGATATTTGATTGAATAAGAATTTTAACACGCCTGTTAAATATAACTTAAGTGATGGTGAATACGGCCTTTAGTAACCTAAAAACTATAGACATAGCGAGAATTAGTTACTTGAGAACAAACCATAATATTTTCCATTTACAAAACGATATCACCAGTCATTTTAAATGGCATTTAATATTTGAAATATTGCTACTAACGTCTTTTTTTAATTATTATCTGATCTGAACACCTTCCATACCAGAAAAAAAATGACTAATTTTGATTTCTATATCTATATAAATATATACGCGGGAAACTTTGTTATTAATAAAATAACAATGTTTCTTAAATTAATAAGATCAGGCAGAATTATTAATAGTGATGCCAATTACAAATATGAAAATTTGGTATTTAATTGTTTGAAATATTTTTCTTGAAAGGGGTTGGAACCTTTGGTGTGAAGATGACATTGACGTAGTTTTCCACATAACACTAAAACACTATACTGCACTCGGCGCGCATTTGCATTTCGCCAAGCAAGTTGGCATCATCTGGAGATGGTAAAAACTAACCATCTCCAGATGAAGCCAACTTGATTGGCGAAAC
Source organism: Pogonocherus hispidulus (assembly GCA_963924545.1). Lineage (NCBI taxonomy): Eukaryota > Metazoa > Arthropoda > Insecta > Coleoptera > Cerambycidae > Pogonocherus > Pogonocherus hispidulus. Next base: position 85,591,446 of record OZ004693.1, read on the forward strand.
GCGAGTTGAGTGCAGTGTTGTGTTTTGCTGTCATGTGGGAAAATACATCAGTGAAATATTTTGAAAAAATTGGAAACTGCTATAATTTGTATTCTGAATTATTATGTCTGAAACCATAGAAGGTAGCAGATCTTTTCTTAATGTACACTTTTAACGTTATACAACCCTCAAGCTCTTGAAAAGTATTAAATGTAATCAGTACGCTGGATCCGTCTTTCTGTCACCTTTTCAATGAGGCGTCACACGCCATAGTGTTGCATTTGAAAAAATAAAGTTGGGGGTGGTTTCCGCTCTCCTTGAAGGGTTATATTTCGCTTATTGCTTGGAAAATATAGGTAAATACATTCAAACATTGACATGTCTCGGGAATTTTTCAAAAAATTATATAGCTCCCCGGTAGTGAATTTATTCCAGTTAAAGTCTCCACCCTGTATTATAGACCATGACGTTGTCGGTTGCACTCTTTTAGTTTTATATTCAAAATATATCAATATCTTAGGATCCTGCAATGATTCCATAAAGTCTGTGTAAGTAGATTCAAATTGCCTGATCAATTTGCTGGGAGTAAGTCCAGAAATTGCACTTTTCGCTGCTTCAGACACTTCACATGATAGATCTTCTTCATCACTTTCTAATAACATCCTTTGTTTCTATTCAATTTCAATGAAAAAATTCAATATTTAAAAAAATGCGTATTTTCTTAATGGAATTATTGTTTACTAAAGCTTGTTTGTTTGCGTTGCTACCGTTACTGACGCGCCAAAGAATATAATTTGATATGAAAATAGCTTTGTTTTGGTTCATTAGACAGAACTATTCCCGAATTGCGCAGAATCCGTGCGAGGTAGCAAAAGGTTCTAGAATCATTCGAATATTGCTTCTGATTGCGATTAAACCAAAACGGTTTTGGTTCTGTGTCCTTAACCAAACATAACCTCACTATTATTTCTTCAATTTGGTTTATTTATATTATAGTGTATTCTCCAATGGAAGATCGTAAGTTTTATAAGAATCTATTATTTAAAATGGTTAGGGTTTACTCAGTGTTTTTTTTTTCAGCTATGCCAATAGACTTTGTGTGGCATCCCAATCATGTAGTGGAAGTGCAGAAGAACAGTATTTAAATAGTAATTTAAATTTAATTTAATTTAATAGTATTTCCTTTTCTTAATTAACGATTAAAACTCTGCTAAAGCTAAAATAAAACATTTTTCACACAACAAATTTGAGGTTAGAATACTTCGAATTATAAAATTCTGAATAAATTCCTACTAAACGTTGCGGATCGTTTGGACGATTCTAGAACGATTCCGAATCGAATCTAAAATTAACCAATACAGTATTTTGTTGAATCTGATTCGATTCTAATGAAACCAAAACACTAATAACTTACTGCGCATACGCGAACCGTCCAAGAACAATTCCTTACCTGAACTAAGGTTGTGTTCCGATATTAAACTTGGTTAACCAAAATCCCGGTTAAGCGTTCCATTAAATAAATATTCCTGAAAATTGTTTAATTTTGGAACTGTGGTCACCTGAAAAAGGTTAACCAAACGTCAAAATATTGACCGTGCTCTGGGAGCGGTGCATTGGTCAACCGTAGAGTTAGCAGGTTAGGTTTTAGCGTTGAGAGAAGAAATATCAATTATCTCAACGATTTTAATTATATTTTGTTTAGATGGTGAAGGCAGATAAGGTGGTGTTCTTGCGTTAAGAGTTATAATAAGTATTTATAAATTCTACTTTTCTGTATTGTATTCTGTAGTCCACTTGACCAAGTCGACTGAAAGCTACACTTATATCTACTTATAAACTACTTATATCTTACTATAATATACCAAATTATCTGCTGTTTCATTTATTTTTTGACTGAAGACTAGAGAAATAGTTAAGCACGGAATATGAAGGTATTTAAGGTTGAATGAATCCCAATAAAAACAATTCATCATACATGTTGAATAACCAGCCAGTTCCTTAATTACACATTTTTCAGGTTTACCAATATTTCGGTTAACCGAAATCCTGGTTGGTCGCGGATAATATCGGAACACAACCTAAAACAAAGCTAATATGTGCAGTAAATTGTGGATGACACACATGTCAAATAATTTAATTGTCAATTAGGTAAACAGGGCTAAACAGTACACAATATACTTATTGTACATTCCGACGCTGAAGAGAAGCTAAGATACACACACAAATACTTCCCAGATCCCAAGGTTTATCTTGTTTCCCTACGTTGTTGCTTTGCTGGAATTATTATCTCAAGGAATCATGTTTATGTCTGCGAAGTTCGGGAACCGAATTTATACTGGAAAATCCCACCGGCTGTGTTTAGTCTCATTCGCCATAAAATGTTACATTAGTATTCTAAATTATATGCACTTAAAAGTTTGTTTGTTATTGAAGCTGCCACGCGTCGGTTAATGGAACCCGGCTTGGAGATAGATCAAGAAGTTTGGACTGATTTAGCTTTAACGTTGTTGGTTTTACTAGTCCTACTCTAGTTTCCACTATTTTTTTACCACGTGACCATCCCAGATTATTGCAAATTTTGAGCACCAATTAAATTAATTTGTATTATTTCAGTTCAACTCGGAAAATATGAAAGGGAAATATGTAGTGTAAGTTTGTTTAAGAGTACCTACGCATATCTTAAGAATTTTTTTATTTGATTTCTTAAGAAGTACTTTTCAACAGAAAGTAGTAACGAAATTATCTTTCAAATAACCAAAACCGTATTATCTCCCTATTACGCCCTCTATTCGTTCCCGTAACCTCGATATTCGGTTAACCTGAGACTATATCCTGAAATGGTCAGTGATATAGCATCTGGAGTGCTAGTATGTTCGCAACGAATTGTTTGTTACGCGTCGGGTTTAATAAGACATTTTACCTAGCTTTTTTAATTATAGTGCCTTTAGGGGCGGTCTTCCATCTCCTTATAAAGTCTTTTAACTAAAAGAAACTTAAAGTTAACAGGTGAATTTATCTGACAGTTAAAAAATTGCGTCTTTTCAACACAATTTAACTGTTCTTTTGAAAAAGACGGTTTAATTATATTGGCAATACTGATTAAATAAGAAAGTCCATATAATAAAGTGAGAGAGATGAAATGCGTCAATCATAATAAAAAAAAAAAATGTCAATCATGGCAATGACAACATTATCTAGCTATAACATACTGTGGCTATAACTAACTATAACTTTTTTAAGTTCTAGTCGTTTCTGGGATCTCTAGTTTAAATTTAATATTCAGAAGTGTAAAATTGTCTTCCCAGGATGATACAGTAAAAAACTTGGAACCAAATTGCTCAAGAATTTGAGGCCCTTACTATTACAAATCGTAGCAGTTCAGTCCTCCGTTCAAAATATGATTCAATAAAACGTCATAAAATCTAACAGATACGTAGATATCATTTCTTTCTTGTTACTAACCTGTTAGTAACAATTTTTAATATTCGATTTTTTGTAGAATATCTAACAGAGTTATTTTTTATTCAAGAAATCTTCTCATAAATTCTTCATCATCCCAGATGTTTAAATTGTCTATATGAGGGCAGTATAAATATTTCGTTCGCGATTTGCCATATTTACCATGTTTTTAATTTCATGATTTAATAATATTTCTTCTTCAAAATCAATAATGTTTTCCATTATAAAAATATATTTTTTGACGTTTCATTAATCAAATTGTTTAATAACACTCAAATTGTAAATTTCTGAGGTTAGAAATCTCTTTGTAACAACTTATAGGCCAGTAAAAGTCACCAATAAGTTAAAGAGCAGATAGAACTTTAAAGACAGGATTTAATTTAAAACACAGTGAAAAGACCCATTTTGCAGTTACAAGGAAGATAAATTTAAAAAGATGTTTATAAGGAGATGGAAAGACCGGCCCTTAGTTTCATTAATGTTACTTACTCAGTTTGTAGTTAAAATTAAATTGCAGAAATAATAATAATAATAAATAATAATAATATTTATTCACCAAATAATGCATGTACAATTATAGAACACATGTACAGTTCGGAAAATGCGAATAAATAGGACAACCCCAAAAAAGGTAAAACCTTGAGTATGGGTGTAAGTACAAGCAAAAATATTAAAACATTGAACATCAAATGAAAAACTATATCTACATATAATTCATGTTAACATCCAATACAATACACGATAATTTTGAAACAAGAAAAATTAAAATACATAAGCACACATATATCCACAGACATATATACTCGTACACACGTATATATACACATATATACGCATATATCACACACATCTCCATATTCATATAAGTACACACACACGTATAGAACTATATACATAACATATCAATAAGTATATAAATATAGTTACAATTGCTAATATATAATAATAAAACCCATAATATAAAATGTATGGATATACCACGGATTATTACATACTTATATTTTTGAAAATGCATGATATAAAATGAAACTATAGGGTGGTAGGTAGGCAGGTAGGTAAATACAATACAATATGCACTCGCACACTATGCACAATAACCTTCAAGGACAAAACTCTCAAGATAATTTAGCAGGCACAACGTTGATTTTATTATATACTGTCATTGCTTATTAATTCATGAATGTGTAACCTAGATGTCTCTCTTAACCAATTCTTTAATTTATTTTTATATTGATTCAAATTATTAAGTGCTTTTAACTCATTTGGTATTATGTTATACATTTTTAGTCCTAAATAAACAAATGACCTCTGAAATATTGTTTTCGCTGCCTTTGGAATTCTTGATGCACCGCTGCATTTATAGCGTGTACTATATTCGTATTGAATATTTATTAATTCATGTTTATTTTTATGCTGCCTAACCAAGAGAGAGCAACAAAACAATTGTCTTATATCAAACAAGTTGGTTTCTGCAAAAAGTAAATCTGTAGGGTAAGTATAATTCTTTTTATAAATTATTTTTATTATATATTTTTGTATTATCTCTAGCTTTCCTATATAATTGCTAGTAGCTCCTCCCCATGCTATAATCCCGTAGGTTAAATGAGACACAACTAGAGCGTGATACAATACTATAAGTTGTTCAAGGGTAAGTATTTTTGTTAAATGTTTAAATTTGTATAAAAGACTTCGGATTTTTGTAGTTACATTATGTACTTGTACATCCCATCTTAAATGTGAATCAACATAAATACCAAGATATTTTACAGAGTTAACCGATTTAATTTGCACTTGTTCATTATTCACAGTAAGAGATAGGCTGTCAAAATTTGGTAAATTGCATATATATGAGGTGAACGGAACATAATAAGTTTTTTTAAAATTTACTGTAAGAAGCCTGTAGCTAAACCAGTCAGTTATATTTTTGAAGTCCCGTTCAGCCATTTGTTTTAGACCACACCAACTATCATCTTGATAGATAATAGCCGTATCATCTGCGAAACTAATTATGATTCCCTCAGAAATAGGTAATGTAATAAGGTATTACGTAACAGTGAGTTGTAAGGTACCTATTCTGCAAAGTATTTAATGTCTCACTAAACATACTTGCGATGTTTGTGAACAATATTCTGACTACTATCTCTGTCCTGATATTTTACAATAAAAGCGCTATGGACATTTCCAACAAATTCACATTTTTAGTTTTCACCCTGTATCTACTTAAAGGAAGGAATTCTTCGAAATATAATTCTGGATTCTTTTTGGGCATAAAATTAACCAACTTTTTCCCAATTAATCAATAACTCTGTATCTCTAATGGTTTCCGAGATGCCCATACCAGGTCATCTTAAACAGGTCTGTTTACCTCATGTACCTCATCATCGTTATTGTCATTCGCATAGTAACAAAATATCATACCATTCTTTTCTTCGTACGTTGTGTATTCATAATAACGATTTCACATGAACGTTTAATTTTGACGTGTATAATGTGACGTGTATAGTGTGATCAGACATTTGTATTTTATTGTTGTTTACTGGTCTATGTTTGTTTTTCATAGCTTACTAAGTTAATAAATAATTAAAAAGGACAACTTCTGCCAGAGGATCTGAACAAACTCTCACCCAATAAGGTGATCAGCTACATTAAGAAGCTGGACCTGTTGGGTGAAATATAAGTAGGTGTGAGCCACAATAGACCACATGGTCGCGGTGGAGGGTCTGGTTTTCGGCCCACTCACTTTTGAACCTAACCTAAGTTAATAAATTATTTGTTCATTACAGTAAACGATTTTTTGTTCAAAATATAAAAAAGAAAAGAGAAAGGTATATTCAATATTATACTTTTGAAATCAGAAATAATATTTAATATACCTTTCTCTTTTCTTTTGTTTACTGTAATGAACAAATAATTTATTAACATAGTAAGCTATGAAAAACAAATGTAGATCAGTAAACAACAATAAAATATAAATGTCAGATCACACTAAAGTCACATTATAAACGTTATTAAACGTAGTTATTGTGAAATGTACACAAACGAAGAAAACTACGATTTATTAAATACTATATTTTTGAAATCAGAAAAAAATAAGCTTTTTATTGATATCATAGCCAACTATAGTTGCCATTTAAAAAAACATAACATTTTTTTTCTCAAAAACTAAGAAGCCCGTGGAATTTTCAATATCACCGCTGAATTCCACGTAAAAAACACTATCACATAGTATTTTTATATTATTTGTATCTGTTATAGGTTTTCGAAATATTCGAGTTTAAAAATTTTGTCGGTTTTCAGTTTCTTCAAAATATCTGGAAGAGTTGAATATTAAAATTAAATCTGAAGGAGGCACTGAATTCTTGTAATTCTGCCCAATTTTGCTAATTTAACCAATATTCTCTATCTCCATTCTTAACAAAGTTAACCATGTAAGGAGATAGATAATAGGCACCCTGTATACCCAAACTAAGTATTTGAAAGTGTATTAAGTATATTGGACCTAATTTACCCTTTCTTGTATGTCTAACAGTTTATGGGATGCCATTATGGGCGCGAGTTAAAGCGAGCACCCTGTACTGAAGCCTCATCACAATACATTCAACCCGATCCGCGCGCCTTCGACGAATACAGAACGGATCAGTGACAGATACTTACTTCGGGGGGCAGTTGTGAATGTTGCATTCGACGACCGTGGGGTCTGGCTTCTGAGAATCGTTGCAGAGCTCCTCTTCCACTTCCTCTCCCGTCATCCTGTTGTGGCACATGGGACGTGACATCTTGTATCCTACAACAGGCATGCAACTTAGCACATTTGTTATCTCTCAACGCCTCGGGAAATGCCTTTGAATGTCAGTCTTGTACAGACGAGTACGTGAGGAGGCGAATAGGCCTATTGTGGTCTATTTAATCCGAAAATATAAGGGGTGCACCGGAAAAACCCTGTATCAGAATTTGGAATAATAATATATGTGTTCCCTACAATATTTCCGTGTCTGCAAATTTTTCCCCAATGGGCCTACATCTTTTTTTAGTCGCTTATTATAAAATATATATTTAATTATGCCTAAAAAGTATTTTTTTAAATTTTTTTCTTCGCCAGATATATTTTGAAAACATTGTTAAAATTACCATATATTTCAAATAGTAACATTCAATTTAGTGGAAAGGGCCCATCTGAAGACTTTTTCTTTAAGAAAATGTATACATTGTTGCCATTCAGACAAGATTTCAAGGAATATTAATTTTTTTACGAAATCATGGCAAAACGTCTTTCTAAAAAATAACGGATTATATTGGCTTATAACTAGAGAACTAAAAGAAATGAATATTCTGTCTTTCTAAACTTCTTAGACTATTATGATTGGATTTCCTTTAATCCAAACCACACAATTATTTTTAATATTGTTATTTTTTAAGAAAGACCTTTTGATATGGCTTCGAAAAAAATTATTATCACTTATAATTGCACAAGAGGTTTGTATTTTACCGGATAAATTTGGATTCTTTAATGAGAAACTGTTGCCAAGCAATTAGACGAGAAAAACTGTCAATTATTAAAAACGCGACACCGAAGGTGGAGCGTTTTTAGGTTGACAGTTTTTCGAGTCAAATTGCTAAAGGAAACAGTTTAGAATTTAAACAATACAAATTTATCCAGTATCAATACAAACATCGAGTGTAATTCGGCAGGACAATTTAATGAATAAATTTAGAAACATATCAATGCAAACTTTATTTATGAAACACCGAAAATAAACATATTTTTATTTGAACATCACGAATCGATTCATCGTTAGTGTTTAATAATTCAATAACTTGTTGGCACAAATGTCAAACTATTTATTTTGGCAGCGGACACCGCGATAATTGATTAAAAAATGAATAAGTGAAAAAAACACTAGTGCATTTGTCACTGTAAAAGTTGCAGGTAACTTTTGTCACTGTCAAAGTGACAATTGCACTGTGGCATATGCGATTTTTTATATATAAATAAAATTGTCTCTTTGAAATTTTGTCTAAATGGCAACAATGCACACACTTTCAAGAATCATCCTTTCAGATGGATGTAGCAGATAGGTGTTGTTACATTTAAAGGAAGCTCATCATTTTGGATTGACATAGGCCATCTTTTGCCGATAATTTCTGACAACATTTAAGAATTAGCAAAAATAACAATAAAAACAATTCTAAGAGGTTCAGTCAAGACCCCATCTGGATAACTCTTTTCGTTATTGAGTTATACACTGTTCACACTATAAAATGTGATATTTTATACTCTCTAAAGTATCTAAGTTCTCTATAATTTGAAATAATTTCAAAAATAAGATACCCAAATCGGTCATGGTACCATGGACCTTTGATGTTGAAGGTTAAACTTTATTGTCGTAGCTGCTTTTTATCAACAAGACCATCTGACTTGAATCAGAATGATATACACTAAGTAGTAATAGAGGATTTGTTAAAATTCAATAATTAAATTTCAATACTGCTGTTTGTAAATATGATTAACTTTAATGCATGACTGTAGATGACAGATAGTCATTTATTGTTAACAAAAAATATTTTTTTAAATTATTAGTTTTGTTTTTAATAAATATTAGTGTACTATACTTTATTAATTCTAATTAAAAAGCTGTCATGTTATACGGATAAATGCAAAATAATAATAAGCAACTGTTTTTACTTAAAAATATTTTTTTAACATATAAAAACGATACAAGGTAGCATGAAATACATCCACTATAGTTTGGGCTTATATAAAGTGGAGGCACTAACAACGACTTAGTGTTCATTGTGACCTGTGGTTCATGTCATCGATATGAACCCTAAGCAACGTTCTCGATGTTAGTATTTGGTTGGGTGACCATGCAAGGAAGACTCGCGTGAATTCACAGAAACTATACAAACTTAGGCGAGGTTTGTATAAAAGACGTACCATTCTTCGGATTTAAAGCCAGAGGTTTCTTGTCTGTGACATAATAGGCAAGTAAAAGATGCCTACTCCACTAATTGGCCTTAGTCGCGGAAATAGATCTACGTTTAATAATAGAAACAAAAAAAAAACATAAAATACTGAAACTGAAATATTTTTTGCTTATTTTGGTTTAGCTTACTACATAATAATTTAAGTATGGGGATTTGAAAGGTTAAGTAATACAATCCACAAATTTTTCCATTAGGAAGACAACAGAGGGCATTTAGGATTTAAAATGTGAAAATCTATATTTTGTATTGGAAAGATATTTATTTTACATGAGAAATATAGAATATAGCAATTATATTCTTTCTACTAAATACCTACCTACACAATACACTGTACATCGACTGAAAATAAGATTTACATGAATGATCTAGATACAAAGTAATAGTACAGGGTGATTCACTATATTTTGACTCCCTGTTAACTTTTTTGTTCACAGAATTATGAAAAATGTCAAATATAAATGTTGCATAATTTTTTATGAAGTTTTCGAAAATGATAGTAGAAAAACAAATAAAGTCCAAACAAAAACGCCCGCAGATGTTAATTTTGTTAATTTAAATGGAATACCCTGTATATTTTGACATATTTGGATAGAGCGTTGCCTCACGAATACAGTAATATATATTTATGAGAATAAATTGTTAATGATAATGTCTGTAAGATTTCAGTAAAATAATATAGCTTTAAAACACAATAGTTGTTATGAAAAGTTTTAAACCTGGTCCATTTTTACTGGGGAATATCGAAATTCTCGAAAATACGTCTCTCTGTTGTTCATATAATACTGTCAATAGGGTGAAGTTCTAATTGGAAATTTGATACAAACTTCGATCAGTCCTTTGTTGTGCTGTTGACCCAACAAAAGTTTATAAAATTGATTTAATTAATAAAAGGAAAACTTATTAAACATTTCCTATATCGTAATAATTATATACCAGTAATGTGAAGTTTAGGGATTCCTATAGAAGTCAAGGATTATAAACTCATAATTCATAATGGTGAGTTTGCAAGGTAATACCGGAGTTATATTGTTTTATTTTACAGAACATTTTCGATCACGTAACTCTATTTTGAAACTTACAAGCCATAGAATTGCTACTTTGAGACTATAGAGTGAACCGGTACATTAAGAAAATCAATTTTATTATAAAAAAGTTTGCTAAACGGATTCTTATGCGTGTTAATGGATAAAAAATTATCGCAAATATTTTTTAAATATATATGAGAAAAAATTTCCTTTATTTTTTTTTATTATTTGTTTATTTTAAATATTAAAAATAGTAATCTGTATTATTACAAACGGTATAATATACAGATATATACAGATATATACAGTGTGGGTGAGTTTGCATTACATACTCAGTAACTTCGTAAATGTCAAGATATTAAAATTTTTCAAAAAGTACTTCTAAATAATTTTTTGTGCTCTTTTCAACCCTCTGATTAAAGACGCTTTCATTAAAAAAGAAAAACAAAAGAGCAGAGGCATGTACAGTGATTTTTTAAAGGGGACACCCTGTATTTTATTTCATAATTTAGAATCCTATCAAATTCTGAATATGACACCATTTTTATAAGTGGTAATATGTAAGTTAGGAACAATACAAGAAATTATCGGTACTAGCAAAGTTTCCAGAATATTTATTCTGTAAACTTTGGTACCAGGCCTTTGGTACTAGGCCATGGATTGTAAAATTGAAACGAAATATTTATTGAAATAAATGAAAACAATATCATTATTAAAGTTATGAGTTATTTGCATAACTTTTGTCTTCACAAGCATGCTTTGTTTTCAATAATTGTGCAATCCATGGCCTAGTACCGATAATTTCTTGTATTGTTTCTAACTTACATATTATCACTTTTAAGAAAAAATAAAAACCGTGTCATATTCAGAATTTGATAGGATTTCAAATTATGAGATAAAATAGAGGGTGTTCCATTTAAAAAAATCACTGTACACGTCGCTGCTCTTTTATTTTTTTTTAATGAGAGCGTTTTTAATCAGAGGGTTGAAAAGAGCACAAAAAATCACTTAGAATTACTTTTTGAAAAATTTTAATATCTTGACATTTACGAAGTTACTGAGTGTGTAATGCAAACTCACCCACAGTGTATATAAAAATTATCGGGTAACTTGTGAAACACCTTGTATACAAAAAGTTCAAGAAAATTATACAAAGTATAAGATTTATACACACTGTAGAGGTTTTCAATTGTCAATACATACCCCCTCCACAAGTAGCTGAGCACAAAGACGTATAAGTCAGGGTCCAATGGTAGAGCGGTCTCGAGCAGGAAGATCCATCTCCCCCGCAAACTCCACATTCATCCACTTGCTTGGTAGATCCTATTTTCAAATCACAGCCGACCCTCTGGAAGGAGAAGGAAACAAATTTAAAGAAAATGAATGCTGTAGTGTGTGTTGAGCATACGAAATTTAGTGGCAAGTACGGGTGATATATGTGAGGGTTAAATCATTTAAACGTTACTAACATTGTAAACTATCGGGAGCGGGATGTGAACATCACGGAACAAGGTGCTTTTTGTTCCAGTTAAAGAATCTTTCAATACACTGAAAGAAATGCGCTCTATCCGCATTATTAGAATTCTATTGTTAAAGCCATTTTAAGGCCATCGTACACTTTAACCATTAACATTGATATGTTTGTGATAGATTTCGAACTACCACTGCGCATGGCATGGCATTACATGTTCAGTTCTTAACTGGTCCCTGTATGATATATAATTTTTGTTAGCTTATAATAATAATAATAATAATAATAATAATAATATCTCTACCCCTCATTCTAATCACAAGGATTAGCCCGAAAGTCTGAGACTTGTGTGGGAGAGGGGGCGGCATATTATTATTTCGCGGGCCGCATTTGCGCCTCAGGAACGACTTACGTTGGTAGGCCCTAACCACCATTCAGTGCTGGAATGAGGGAAACCTGGAAAACCTCATTAGTTAGGGGGACAAGTCAAACATCAACTGATTTTAATCTCTCACATTAACACCAAGTTGACATTCTTCCCATCCTAGGCCATCGCCAGGATAGTTGCCAAGCCATCCCTGAGAATAAGCCTTGATCTACGAGTAAACTATTTAATGAAAAATTGTTGGCGGAATGGGAATTAGAACCCACGACCTCTGGGTTGAGCGATCGAGACGCTAAGCCCTGAGCCACCGGCCCGATAAGGACGTGTTAATGGCATAATCTATCTGATGTAAGTTGTATTATCTCTTAAGGTTTTTAGAAAATAACTTAATTGATTTTACAGCTTCTGCAAATGATAAACAAAACATTTAAAATGAAATAAGAAATTTAGTCGTAGCCAAATCCTAGTTTCTGATTAAACTTATGCACTTTATCTTTTCTTATATGGAGTATTTGATATATATGATACAGATGTTTGTAAAAAATTTAGTAAATAAACACATAAATGTTAATAAGGACAGAGGAAATTGCGTTAGTTTGTTTAACATCACATCAAGAAACATCAACCTATTGAATTTATATAGCAACCGCACATGCTTTGACAATATGTAGTAAAATAATTATAGAATATTTGAATTATAAGATAATTTTGTTGGAATAGCTTACCACTAGTTATCAAATTGTTAAAAAACTTTGCTAGAACGCTCAATAACTTTCAGCGCAGAATCCTGACTGTCGGAGAATATTTCTGATTGCTGTAAGAACATCTAATTTGACAGCTAAACGGCTAATATGGATATAAAACACGTATTGTTAAACACGTATTGTTATTGTTACTTAATGAACAATAATAATTTTTCTACTCCTCATTCTTATTGTAATGAGTCCGGAGATTCAGATACTTGTGTGGGAGAGGGAGCGGCATATTATTATTTTGCGGTCAGAAACGACTTACGATGTTATAACTTCAACTAGGTACCATTTAGTACGAGATTAAGGGAGCTTTATTAATGGGCCTTTTCCGCTAAATTGAATTTGACTTTTTTATTAATATCAAACGTTATACTGGTACATAAGTAAAGGTAGAATCAACCCAATTTATTAAAGAATTGTAATTAAGTGAAGTTATACAAGTACAAAGTGACTGGTCTTCATGAATCATTTCAAACTGCGCGGTTCGCTGACATCACACCCCAGTACCCAATAAAATGTAGACAAGTTAAAAAACGGCTCCACGTTGCCACATACAATTTTACTTTTTTCTTGGCAACGATTAAATTTACTTGCTAGTAATTTTGAAATGAAAATATTATGTATTTTTAGGTGAAATGGTAATTTTGAAATGAAAATATGCATTTTTAGGTGAAATATTCTCCATAAATTATTACTAAAGCAAATCAACATGATTATTTTACAATTTATCACTTGAGCAAAATAATTTTTAGGTATTTTTCGCTATAGGTGACAACACTGCACAATTTATGCTAGAATCAACTAAATGATGTTTGATAACTAAGGTTATAAAAGCTAACCTCCTTGTATTAACATTGCGCACTTCAGCACATAGAAAGTTCATATTTGTGACGTAGAAATCGTTAATCAATTTACTGTCAACTCTTCGAATGTTGTCTGAAGATATCCCTCTTCAATTTTATTCATTTTAAATCAAATTAATCAAAACACAAAACGAAAGTTAGGTTAAGCACACTTCACTTGACAGAACACAAAATGTAGGGCAGCCAACAGACAACAACGAAGTGGAGTATGATGTCATGGTGCGTTATTTGAAATATATGGTAATTTTAATAATTGTTTCAACATATATCTGGTGAAGAAAAAAATTTAAAAAAATACTTTTTAAGCATAACTAAGTATATATTTTATAATAAGCAAATAAAAGAAAGATGTGGAAAAGGCCCATTAAAATTAATAGTTGTTAGTCATTGATACAGTGAGGTTCACTACTAGTTGCATACTAAGAATGCTAACAGTTTTATGGGCATAGATTTAACATAGGAGTAATAATTAGAAAAAGTTGAAAGAAGTGGCGAAATCCGAACCATCGTCAAATGTGTGGAACGATTAAAAACCTTGTTCGTGTCTTTAACAGCTCAACCAGGAGGCTCCATAAAGATTATAAATAATATGCTTCATTAAACTTTGTATAATTGATATATAACTGTTGCTTGTTGTTTGTTGGTATAATATTTCTTAATCATTTTATTACAAATTTTAGTAGAAATTAACAAAGCTTTTAATCTGGAAAAAATAAACTAACTATGAGTTAGGGATACCGATACCCGTTAATTTTACTACCCGGGTACCCGTTTCCAATACCCGGTATTTACCCGATACCCGATAATTACCCGCTACCCGTTAATAACCCGGTATACCCATTAATTACCCGTTACCCGTTATTTACCCGTTACCCGCTATTTATTTATTACGCTATATCAACCCATAGCCATTCAATATAGCAAATATTTTCCGATTCATATCATATTTTATATCGCCAAACCTGCGCCAACGCCAAACCGCAAAAAAAAACAAGTTGTCATATGAATATGAGTGACATATAGGGCGACCGAGTGCAGGGGCTTAGAGGGTATTCGGGTATTTAACGGATTATCGGGTTTTTAACGGGTTATCGGGTCCTAAAATGGGAACCGGGTAGCGAGTCGGCATCCCTACTATGAGTGTATGAATGTTTAATATTACATTTCACAATAGATTTGATATCAAATATGGCAATATTAACGGAGCCATTGATTGGTTATTAATTATTATAATCGATACATGCTTGATACGAAATACCGCTAGACCTGTTTCTTATATCTCTACATATTGCCACGTAAACGAATAAACCCGCTCCTTCGCCATTTCTTCGTTATTCGCACATCAGTTCTATATAGGTACAAGTTGGTCTACTTTATTATACATGTTTGTCATAAATTCGTAATTCAACTTGCCTATCTTGTACATATACACATTAAGTACTTGTATTTTTCCTCATTACAATCATTTTGTTTTTTAAAGTAATGTTATTATGCACCTACTGAAAGTATAATAAATAATTCCGAAACAATTCCGAAATAATTTTGCCAGTTATATGAAGTTCCATTCCTTCGCACATCCTTTTATGTTACAAAATCTCATCTCGTCACTAAAAATATAAAAGTGAAGTGACACAAAATTCCGATGGAGAAAGTGTGTGGAAGACAGTGGCGTCATTCAATGAATTTTTATCAAAGGTTTTTAAATTTATGTTAGATAACGTAAGATATGTAAGCAAACATTATATGATCGTATATCTGACCAAATTATGTCTTCTCTTTTAACGGAAATATATATAATTATGCACTAGGTGATTATAATTACTTTCAAGTGTGAGGTCTTTTGTTTGACAAAAATATGTTAATTCTTGAACTTATTTATCTGTTCAGACTTAACTAAATATGCACATCATTACAATCACTATTCTTTAGAACAGTGAGAATCGCTCTACTCAATTATAGACAAATTTTTAAATATATAGTTATTTGTATACATAAATCGACACTACTTCTATACAGTTGTAATTACTGACGTAAAAGTTGAAGTAACTAGTCGACACCAAGAAAATAAACTACAAACAAATATATACAATTGCTTCTACGGCAAAAATATTGAATCTTTTAATAACTTCTCCAATAATTGAATATTTCAGCATTGGCTTTCCATCTTTTAATCGTACCTATATAAAATCTTTATTGGAGTTTCCTGAATAGAAAGAAACAATAATAAGTAAGTAGTTATTAGAATTATATATGAAAAATATCTTAAAACATTACATTTTTAAAATGGAATATCTCTCATTAGAAAAAGATGCAATTTATTTATACTATCTTTTATGTATCTTTAAGATATGAAGGAGAAATACCTTATGGTCTTTTGTAAATAAGTTAGAAAGTCGGTTTATTAAATTACATCACAAGAAGTCGAATGTGTGTCAGGTATACAACTTTGTATAGTACCTAATTGTTATCATTGTATATATTATTTAAGATGTAAGTACTATGTTGGCAACGTAACAATGTTTGAAATTTTATTTTGTTTACCTACTGATGTTGTTAACATGTTTGTTTCTATAATTTATACTAAATTCTTATCTACCTGGTCGTTTATTATTCTAAATACAAAGTATACAAACTGTGAGAAGTAGGAATAATGACGAAATATGAAAATAGAGAACCCAGGCACAAAGCTGCGTTAAAGAAAAATTTTGCCTCACAGAATGGGTTCTTTCAAAATTAATAAATGAGCCTAAGGATCAGTTGCCTTTGCCTACCTCAAAACAGAACGGTGGATTACAGGTGCAGCTGTTTCGTGCTAGTAGTGGGGACGGACTCAGTCGTTCGCATTTCCCGTCAATACAGTTCTTACTATACTATATTATATACGTCTGTTTCAGTACTATATATGTAAGTGTATATGAATAAGTATACAGGTATAAAAAGAACACCCAAGCTTGTGTAAGTAAGTAAATAGACTGAAATGATGTTAGTAAGGACAGGGGCAAATGCGGCCCGCGTAATAATAATATGCCTCCCCCTCTCCCATACAAGTCTCAGACTTTCGGGCTAATCCTTGTGATTAGAATGAGGGGTAGAGATATTATTATTATTGTCATTATTTAAATGAACCTGCCTGTTACTCAAATATCTATACGGGGGCATTAACAGACTTACAGATCTATAAACTACAGGCTTACAGGTTTGGATTTATATCGCATTTTTCGATGAGATTTTTTGTGGAATTTTTTCTTTTTAAATTTTTTTGAAATGAAAATTTGAACAATTTTTGAAATTTTTCTTATTTAGTATGTTTTTATCATATTCTTATGTTTCTTTACAGGATGTTTGCTATAATTTTGTGTCAATAAAACTACCACTTCCTATATATTTCTATAGAAGAAAACTATAAATAGATATAGATGATACGTAGATACATTTATTTTATAATTAAGAAGAATAGTTCTTTACAACTAATTTTAATAAAAAAATCATTGAACGCCTGGAAATAAATATGTTTATAGCATAACAAAAAATATGTATTAATTTACTCGTAAAACTAATAACTGATATACAGTACTTTTAAAGTAAAATTCTTTGACTAGTTTTGACCTCGGCCGCAACTTTTAATATGTCAGGCGCCGCCACTGGCGTAGAATATGCATCTTATACGAAGTGGCGCCTGCACGAGTGTAGCCGACTCGATACACTTCAAACCTTTCATTTATTCATCACCCGCGTCTCAAGTGACACTTCCCAGCCTAAACCAAATGGTTTTGTGAACCGTGTGTCATTATTGCCACATACTTAGCTTTGAAGATTTTAGAGGAGGATGGGAGGGAAGTTCTTGTTCCCTAGATAAGTCAATACTTTCTCTGGTATAACTTTAGCTCGTAATATGTAAACTAATATAGATATATTAATGTATAAACTTAAAACAGATATATGCACTGAGAGAAATGTTTAATTGAGATAAATAAAATATAAAGTGATATAGTGTTCATAGTAAATATTTAGTATTAGATACCCATGATATTATTAATAAATAATAAATTCCCAAGAAAAAAATTATTCAACTTATTGTGACCAATTCGTGGCAAATGGAATGTAATAGTGTATATGTGTTATAAATAAATATTTAATAAATTCTTACATTTCTTTATGAGAAAGATGAATATATACAAAAAAAGTGGATTGGTGAAGTTTCTTTCAAAAAAGATACCTAATTATTATTCATAGACACCCCAGGACAAATAATGTATATCAATTTTTCATTCGATTTTTTCAATGCTTCTCACAAAAGTAATAAAAAATACGTGTTGGAAATTTAATTTGGAAGATTAATCATTTGATAATAACAGTGTTCTAGAAATGATGTATGAAAATTATAAAATTACATTTTAATTACAATAACAATCAGTAATTTAGGTCAGTTTCTATAGTCACTAACCAACTAGTGCAATTAATAAATTTGTTCTTATACAATCTCTTGAACCTTCTTTTTAAATTAATAGTCAATATTTCCTATATCAATTACCAATATGTAAATAAGACAAAAAAATAGATAATATTGCCTAAATATTTTTCACTGTAAACATTTTGGTATTTCTCAATAAATGAATTAAAAATTAACTAACGGAATCAACCACATGACTGACTACTGTTTAAAACAAAGTAAAACTTTGAAGGTCTAGAAAATCCACATAAATATATATGGGGCAAAAGTATAAGTATGTACCTTGTTATTATCACAAAATCGTGAACAGAAAACAATTTACACTCTCTCTTTGAACGTTTTGCAAATATAAGTTTTCCAAACTCTAACCATGGTGAGGATTAATTATTCATATTTTTATAGCTCAATACAACGCCATATATAATTATTATTTTGTCCAAACCTTATTTCCATATGCCAAATATATTTTGGCATTTCTTGTTTGTAGCTGATGTCTGATAAAATATTCTGTGCAACTTTTTCTCTATACAGTTACTTCATCTTGAAATACAAGAATGTTCACACCGACTAAAACAAATGCTTTAGTTTTGATAATTGTCGGTACTTCTTGAGATAATCTGAATATATAAAAATGCATAGACAACAATAATTACTGATACACATCAAATATAATATATATCAAGACATATAAAAAGATTATTTAGCTTTACAAGTAAGATATTTGTCTTAGTGCATTCTAAATATCTTAATTTTGCCACTTATTGTATACAGAGTACGAAAGTACATGATTTCAGTGATCTAGTACAATAAGAAAGAAGAGGATGAACTCTTGTGTAAGGCAGTTTAAGTGTTTAAGACACTTTATATCTTATTTTATGAGCTACGCGTTTTCACCAGTGAAGACGCTTGGGCACGCCCTCAAAGCAAAGCACGTATACACTCCCCTCTCCACTGTACCTATTAAAGTCGCGGTCCTCTGGACCTGACTCAGGGCTTGGAACAGCAGGCAAATCCCTTGCACCTACTCTTAAGTTGTTTTGTGACACATATACTGTCGCAATTGTGAAACAGAGTAAAATGTAACCATCTTTGTCTGTTCTTTCTCATGTCTATTCACTTATTCCGTTCCTCTCATAACAGAATTGACCGAACTCATGTACTTTCGTACCATGTATATCTACACATTTTCTTAAATGGAACAAAAAAGATCATGAAAAGATTTCAGAGGTGAAACGCTGCCAATGTAAAACATTACCCTGCCTTAAACTAATGTCTTGCTTTTTAATTTGATATTTGTTGCCAATATGAATTGGGGTACGTGTCTGATGATGATGATTATGATGATGATGATTAGAGTGTTGGAAATTGCTACTAAAATAAATTTAATACATGAACCTGAAAAGCGTTATTGAATATTTCTCAAATTTATATATTATATTATAATAGCTTCAATGTATTTTGCTCGTTAGGAATACCATTACATTAATATCTTATAAACGAAACCATAAATATTTTATATATTTTACTTTGTACCACAAGTTATATCATATCTAATAAAAAAATCACAGATACCGGCAGATTTGAATACATTTTAATAATGTGGCGATGGCAATATTCGAGAAACAAGGGATTCATTTTCACAAGGATTTATTTTCCGGCAGATCAGAAGTTTTCCGCACGGATTGACGACTGGCTCTGAAATGCTTTACTGAAAACTGTGCAACAGTGATCAAAAAGGATTCTTGGAAAATTCATGTGTCAATCCCACATAAATAGGTATTAATATTTCCATATTATTCGTTTTATTAGTATATATCTAGGTTGTTAATTACTTTTTACATATAACCGAACATGATTAATATGCTACAAAGTTTAATACACTTTCTAGCACAAGGATGTGTATATTGAGGAAACTAACTTGTATTTCAAACTGCTTTTAAACTATAAAATGTATTATAATTTAGACAAATCTTTTTTTTTTTTTTTTTTGGTGGAAATGAGGTGAAATAAAACATTTTCCTTAATTGTTCTATACTAATTACAATTTTCGCACCTCAATTTGTTATTATTTACTACGCCATCTGTTATACCTACCAGGCACCTCATCGAAAACTATCACATTTCGTCGCCTTATATCTCGAAAACTAAAAGAGTGTCACGATGCGGTTTGGACAGAACGACAGATTTTTGTAAGTTTTCTGGCAGTGTTGCCAAATCTCAAAATATATTGGTAAATTTTTTATGGAATATGCTCCTGTTTGAAATTTGAAATAAAATTACTTTCTTATACTAAATGGGGCACTCTGTATATTTTATCACAATCGAGAATCATAATCACTCTACTTTTAAAAACTGTATACATTGTTGACATTACCTTGAAAATTGTAGCGACAAAATTAAATTTCTTAGAAGTATTTTTGTTTGGGTTTACTACAAGGGAAAAAACTACCTCCTTTTTGTAAAGTTAGACATTTTTTTAAAATAAAATACCCTGTATTATCACTTATCACTAAAATATCTGGTGAAACTTGATGTAGACTTTGACTGCCTTTGCTTTTTAAATGAAAAAAGAGAAGAAAAATTGTTTAATCTTTCGTAGGAATCGAATTTTGGTTAGAATAACAACAATAAAAGACAGATAAAATAATGGTACAACTGAAAAATAATTTGAATACGTTAGAAAATAATTGTTTGGAAGTATCCACCATTTATTTATACTATCAATACATTTGTGCATTATTAGTAGTAAAAAATGATCAAAAGAGTTGCTTACAATTTTATGTTTTCTATAATATTTCCAATGTATAAGTTCTTGTAATGTCTGTGGGATGGGATTGTAACATCTCTATTTGATGTAGCCCCATAGAAAGAAATCTGGCACTGTCAAGTCAGGTGAATAAGGTGGCCATTCGATAGATGCTACTCTACCGATCCATCGCCCAGAATATTTTGTTTAAGACACCTTTGCGACCACCGAATAGTGTGCGGTAGCACAATTCTGTTGGAAAATACCTCTTCCTCAATGCATTCTTCATTGATTTATGGATAAAAGAAATGTGTAGAGTTATCCCCTCGCAACGTGTTTTCACCTATGAAAGAGAAATGGGCATAAATCCCTATCGCAAATATACCACACCACACAGTAACTTTTGGCAACTCTCTTTGAAATTCATTAAAAATTAAGGGGTTTTCATTTCCCCAGATCCGAAAATTATGTCTGGAAACTCGTCCTTTTATTGAAAAACTTCTTCATCCGACATTATAAGCTTGGTGTTAGGCTCTTGTCGAAATTAATCTAACATTGTTGTATCAGACAAAAGAATTTTTTTCTCATAAAAAATTTTTGGAATTTTCGAATATGTTTGTAGTTTGTATGGATTAAATTTTACGATTTTTAGTAAACTATTGGTCTTGTGTTGGAAAGCGGCGCGGTTACCCGCAGCACTCAGGCCATTAGACCTTTTGTTCCTGCCGCTGGTCGAGAGCTATTGGAAGAGACCCGTGCTATGCGCATAGGCCAACACCAGTTCTAGTGGAAGCTCTCTAATGCCCTGGGACAGGAGAAGTGCTGCACCCAGATGTTTGTGTCTCTTGACCATGAGGTAGGCACAGCGACAGAGGATGTGAATGGAGTCCTCGTTATCGTATCCGCAAAACCTGCACCTTCTAGTGTCACTAAGGCCAATAGTATTAAGTTGCTTGTTGAGATGTCCGTGACCTGTTCTGTGATAATTCTTATGCTGTTACGACTTAGCGCAAGTATTGATCGGGTTGCGTTCGACCAAGACCCTTCAATTAAGAGCCTGGCTTGTCGCAGCCCAGTCCCGTTCCACCATTCATCCTCTGATCTTTTCCTGATCCAGTTTTCAATAGACCTTGTTACGTAACTAGGCGGAAGCCCGAGTACTAGTTTGGGCCCTGTAAACGATTGGTCTTACTTTTCGACATCTTCGATGCACTTGCCATTATTTTTACAGAATACGGTTCTGATTATCGTTTAAAATTTATTCGATTGCCAACAATTTATTTATAATTCAATTTTGTTAACGTTCATACACGGTACTTCTCAGTAAACCGAATTCCTCAAATTTCTGAAACCATGGCAGTATGACTTTTCTTGAAGGCCGATTTTTATTAAAAATGGTGTGAAACCGTCTTCTGGTAACGGTAACAGATTTGGTTTCGATGGAACTACAACGCAAGTTTTTTTTTTCTAATCTGAACATTTTTATGTCCATACCACAGATAGAATAGAATAGCATTTTTTGGCCATATTATGCACGTGGATACCTTTGTAGCATGTCACAAAGTCACATTAAAATACTATATGGAACATATAATAAAACAGCTATAGTAAGAAGTATTAAATTTAATTTTGTCGTCCCAATCCTCAAGGTAATGTGAACAATGTATAACATTTTTGAAAAGTAGAGTTATTAGCCTTCCTGATTGTGACAACATATTATATTAAATATATCAAATTGAAAAAACATGTACCTAAAATAAAATACTTCCATTTAAAGTAACTAAATTCAAGCTGATTTTCTTTACTTGATTTTTAAATTAAAATCAGACCCTGTATGGTGAATTTTTGGGCAAACTTTAAAAGTTTGCTCAAAACTCGGACTCAGAATCTATGTTTTAAATACTTAAGTTTCTTTTATTTTACAGATGGTGGAATCCCAACAACTACCATCAATTCCTCCAGTTACTCCGTTCAGTTACTTCAAAAATAAATTACAGACATTATGGTAACATGGTAATTTTTAATTACCTGAAACCTTAGAAA
Organism: Pogonocherus hispidulus; assembly: GCA_963924545.1. Lineage (NCBI taxonomy): Eukaryota > Metazoa > Arthropoda > Insecta > Coleoptera > Cerambycidae > Pogonocherus > Pogonocherus hispidulus. The sequence continues at coordinate 85,614,604 of OZ004693.1, forward strand.
CACAAAAATGTATTTTTAATTTGTTATGGGACTGAATATATCATATGGCATATAAAACATCCAAAAATTGTTCTTCTGTCAGAGAAACGAGGACCTGCACCATCAATGCTGCCAAGGAAAGAGCGCCAAATGATCTCACTGAGTGTTTACTGTAGAATCTGTCACGGAAAAGGCGTACACAATGTTCGTATTTATTCTGGAAACCAGACAAGACGGTGTGGGCTCTTCACTTGGATCGCTGATAGTAAAAACATATTGCCTGTTGTATATCCGCATAGTCCCTTTATCATCAGCCAGCCCTTTACGTCGAGATCTTCGCAAAAAGGCGGTCGCTATCTTACGCTGCACTTTTTCTCAGTCTTCCAGCGGAGGGAAACAGGATGGCGATGGGTGAATATAATATATAAAAAATATATCTGATTTAACAGAAGTGTTGATGTTGCTTGTAGTGTTAGCTTATCAGTCTCTTTGCCTTAATGTGAAAGTATTATTATAGGGTCGTTGATATGAATGGAAAGGTTGATTTTTTTAAATCTATTACAATAAAGGAAAATTAAGTATACAGGATCAGTTAAAAAGCAATTGAAAAAATATATGTATGTACAGGGTATTCGCGTATATTTTGACCCCTACCTATAGGGGTTATTAAGAAAATTAGAAAAAAAGTTTAAATACAAAAGTTGTTTGGTTTATCACGTATTATCTTTTGGCTAGATCGAAAAAAAAATTGCATGTCGTAAATTTGAGGAAACCAATTGAACATAATATTGTTAAATGAGACACCCTGTATAATTTTAGACGCTTGGGAAAAATGTTTCTCTGATTTCAAAAATATATATTATGTTGACATTTGCACGACAGTTTTCGAAATATTTAATATTTAATGTTTACAATAAATTATAAAAAAAATATTCAAAAATGAAAATATTAGGAAATGTTTAAATAACTAAGGAGATTACATCGAAAATCTTTAAATATTTTCTATTACTATTGGTTTCTAGTGTTAAATATTTTGAATTTTTCGTATTTTTTCTATTTTTTTATGGTACGCGCTGTCGAATTTTTCGAAAACTGTCAGTGCAAATGTCAAAAAAATATATATTTTTGAAATTAGGGAAAAAAAATTACCCACGCGTATCAAATTATACAGGGTGTCCCATTTAAAAATATTATATCTAACTGGTTCCCTCAAATTTACAACATGCAATTTTTTTTCGACCTAGCCAAAAGATAATACGTAAAAAACCAAACAACTTTTGTATTTAAACTTTTTTTCTAACTTTCTTAATAACCCCTGTAGGTATGTGTCAAAATATACGCGAATACCCTGTACCTAATAATAAGGAATGAGTAAAACCAAAAGACTGAGCATAAGAGTAGTGTGTGTTGAAAAGAGAACATAAATTGGTTGCTACGCTATAGGAGCTACATAACCTTTTTCCAACACATTACTCTTATCTTCCTTCTAATCTTATCTTAACTAGGACCTCACAGAATTTACGATGGATGCAGGAGTCACATCTCCAAGAAAAGTGAACGTTTGGGCGCAGGTATAGTCAGAAACAGAATTTTGGATCCGTATTTTTTTGATAAGAAGTTGATTAAGTGCAAGGTATTTGCAATTTCTACAACAAGACTTGGTTCCAACTCTTCCAATCAATGCAATTGAACCAGACATACGAGATAACAGACTTTGATATTAACAGGACGGTGCACCTCCTCATTACGGTCGTCCTGTTCTAACTTACTTGAATACTTTGGATGTGGACGACATCTTTCCACGACGATGGTAGAAATGGAAATGGTAGAGCGACGTGGAGCTATAGAGTGGCCATCTCGTTCCCCAGATCTTACATCCCTTAATTTGTACTTATGATGATGATTTAAAGAAACGAATTCGAAAGAAAATTACAATTTTGGGCCGAAAATATTTGATGGAATGAATTTATTTTCAGACTAAAACATTGTCTAATAGTTAATAAGAAAAGATTCGAACAGGTCTTAATATATGAGTAAACAATTTAATTTATACACCAATGGGGATTCGAACCCACAACCTCTGGGTTAAACGATCGACACACTAGGCTTTAAGCCATCAACCCAATAAGCGGATTACAATGGCATATCCTGTATAACTCCAACTTACTTCATTTATATTTTTGTTTTTAATAGTGTTATCTATATAATTTTAACTATATAAAATTTTAATTATGTATCTACCATTATTAAATAATATTCCATTAATAAATAATTATTGTTTGTGGTTACATACTATTTATATTTAATTTTTTAAGAAAAAATAATTTTTTTGATATTTCTGTTTTAAATGTTTTGACAAAACTGAAATTATTAGTATTCGTTCTTAGTTTAATGAAAGATTAATTGTAAATTTTTTAACTTTAGCCCTGTAAATAAATAAATAAGTCAATAAAGAAACCTATATAATTTCAAAAAATTACCAAGTGATTATGTTTGCACTTATACGTAATTATTTTCACTAATTACGCTAAAATAGGTGACTATTTAAATAAGTCTTCCGAAAAATACGATTATTTAAAATTTACAGTGAAATATTCATCTGTTTAACATATTTCTGTACCTGAAGATGGAGATTTTTATAAAAAGAAGTGTAATCTTTATCATTATCAATTCTCCCAGGAAGTATTTCTATAAACGTTTTGTTTACGCCTTTTTTAGCAATAGGATAATATACATTTAAATCATTATTTATGAGTCATAAACGAAATGGCGTTGTATGGTGTACTACAGGAGTCGGATAAGTTTGTAAGTACATTGTTGTATTATGTATACGGAGCGCTGTACCATACTTTAAGGGTCCATTCTCTGTAGATTTGACAGGCATGAATAGTGGATCGGATTGAGAGGATGGGTGGCCGATGGGTGGAGACTTATATATTCCAACTATCGAATTATTAAGATTTCAGAGGTGCACGTAAAGCCGAAGTAAAAAGGCACAGGAAATAAAGTTAGCCCTCATTGCAAGGGTACCGGATTTGTCTTATAATTCCAACAAAATTTCTTTTTAATGTTATAAATTATATATCACCGGAAAGATCAAAAGATAAACTAAATCCCTATAATAGCAATTTTTTGTTTAATACATGTATTTTAGAGAAAATAATTTTTGAAAATACGCTATTTTAGTACAAGATTGTTTGCCTGGAATTTTTTACTAAAAGTCGTTATCTTTTATAGTTTTTTCATAATTAGACACGAGACGAACGCCGATTTAGGGCTTATTTCGACCTAGTGAATGGACTCTTAAGTAAATATCCAAAATATTGTTAGGCGGGTTAATACTTATTGTTTATTCCGATATATACACCTACTACCTTTGAATTGTGACAGAGATTAACAAAAACAGCCTTTGTTTAATATATAATAATTAAAACTTAATTAGGCACTTTCGGAAAAGCCGTAGAGAAAAAGCATACCAGGTGGGTTGAAGTTTTACATAGACTAACTTACTGATAATTTTCTGTGACTGCTCGCATGGCCTAAACTCCCACCCTCTAGTTACCAACTTGTTCTTCGTCTGCGCTTTCAGCATCTGGGCTGAAATAAACGGCCGGTAAATGTTTTGAACCATGTTTGGTTTTAAACAGCTCGGCCGTCAAACACTGAAAGCATACGGGGGCAGAGCGCTGTGGTCTCACACAAAGGCACACTACTGGAACAGGCATGTTGTACCGGCACTGAATGTAAAATAACTCTTAGATGTCTGACTAAATCGCTATCTTTGTGGTGTTTTTATGCGCAATCGGCTGTGGGGACCCAGTTATCTTGGTGGTGTTTTACGGATGTGTAATGTGGTCGGAAATACGCGCGTCCTGTTTTTTGCAGTCACATTATCGGCGGTGCTGCCGGAAGTTCCACCAGAGCTTGAAAAACAGGGTGACACAAGGTTGTAATTCTGAAAGACCCATCTGATATGCGGGGTACGCGATGGGGCTGCGGCCGGTAATGCAGATCGAATACTTACCGACCACCCTGAAGTTGGCGGCGACGGCTGGCGGGTGGCTGGACTGCCCTAATACCTACTACCTTGTATGGTGCCCTTAACTGACTAAATATGCGACTGTTCGTGTACCAATATCAAGTTAGTTTGAGCCCGTTGACAGAACCGTTGAGTGACAAAATCCAACAGTAGGTACGCATTGCGTCAAGCTGTATGGCCGCAACATTTTTATTCACTATTCCATTATACGCTCTACTCCCACTCTCATTTGCGTAATCCGATCTGATCCGATCCAGCATCATGCAGCGTTATCCAGTGGTGGCTTCTCCTTAAGGCCGCAGGGCCGCGCGCCCCTCCTCCAAAAATACCAAAGGAATCCTTATTATTATCATTATAAATTAAATGCAAATGTTAAAAGTTAAAACATGTTTATTGTGGTACAAAACTTTTATAAGGAAGGGCTCGAGCACTTGAGCTATCGTACTCATAACCCCACAGTCCGCATCACTGGATCACAGCACGACGCCACTGCACAGTAGCAAAGGATCACAGATTCGTGGCCGGATTTTGAGTCGCGGCCCAGGTAACTATGACAACCGACCCGATCTCCTTTTCGACTACACTCGTTAAATACTTTCCATATGCTTATAACATGCAGATTTGGCCGCAATTATTTCGCGGCTCTACCCGAACATTATTAAACATTATAACGTATTTTTAACACATTACATATTTTTAACATTATTAAAGTACTTATTTAATTTTTGTGAAAAGACAATTTTATATTTTATTTGACATGAATACTGTTAGTAGTATAATTATGAATTTAATCTTTGATTAGAGCTAATTTTGCAAATCTTCCACTGGAAGATAAAATACAAATAAAAAAGTTGGGCGTTGCCTGCCCAATAAATACCTAATTTCGATGAAAAAGCTATGGAAAAATTTATTTCTATGAAAGACCGAGCTGATTTCAATTTTAGAAAGTAAGTGTAGGTACTCGTGTATAAATAACTGCATGAAGTTTGTTTACCTACGTAATAATTTAATGTGTCGTTTGATAACTATGAATTGAATAACTAACATACTTTTGAGTTTGTGATTGTGCCATATCCTTTTTTAATTAGGTAACGGATATCTAAAAACTAAAAATAGTTAAGTTCCTGCTTCCTGAATTCTAGTTTACAGATTTTCTTAAGGTAACGTATATGTAAATTTTTGATTCTAAATTTTAATTACCTATTTAAATATTGTTTTAAATAATTTTTGTCGAGATTTCCGTCAATCATATTAAAAAGGAGAATATTTGTCTAAGGAAAGTTAGTTTTTCAAACAAATATTTTTGGTCTGCGATTTTCTAATTTATAATTTAGATGTTTGACCTTGAAATATGCAAAAGTTTCACCTGCGGCGCATTTCTTTTATTTCTGCGCCCCCCCATATCCAAATGTCACCAGCCGCCACTGGCGTTATCTATCGCTTCGCGCTCAATATCCTTACCTGACATCGTCCTTCGATGCACATGTCCAAACTCCCAGGCCTACACCTTGTACCATCATGCACCTTTTCAGCTAATCTAACAACGACATGAACGAAATCTTCATTAGTGTCTTCCACGTGGCTTGGTTTGCCTTTACAGGTAAGGGCGCAGGGGTAGTCGTCGTCGTAGTGAGGCACCCATTCGTAAATGGACCCTTCGTAGGGGCTATCGTTGAAGGCGGAGCACTGGTCCTCTCTGAATTCATGGGAGTCCCGACACGACTGAAAAAAAAAAGAAGTATATTAACAAAATAGGCAAGATCAATTAAAAAACTATATTAGTTACAATTACGAGTAACAGTTAGTCACAATTATGAGGTGCTAGGATATGTAACCTATGAGACAGCCAAGCAGTATTTGGTAGGCAGGGAACTTAGTACTTTATAGTACTCAAATTTTATTGGACTTGGTGCATTTGAGTCTAAAATAAGCTTGGGAACGGTTCCTGAATTCATCTGTAGAGAATCAACAACTTTACCCTGGCAGGGTATAAGGAATCAGAAGGGAATGAGATTGCAGATCGCCTTTCTAGAGATCATTCATCGATCTGGAAACATTTTGTGGGATCACAGACATTCACTCAATGAGAAAAGTTATGGAGGAATGTATACATATCCTGTTCCTGGAGTTCATTTCCAGGATAAAGGTAATCTGAAAGTTTATTGACTATTCGCTTGAAAGAGCTATAAAGAGCTCGCCGAAGTTGTGTTGTGTAGAACTAGATAAATATTGATCTTATTGTGTATATTGATATTTTCGAAATATTTACAATAAATTTTATGGTTGTATGCAATGTGTAAAATAGAGAATTACCAGAGAATATGACTCTACCGCCATTGTTTTATTGCAGCTATTCAAACTACTTTTTTTATTTTATATCACGCCTGATATATATCAAAATATCTAAGTAATTCATTCTAATTCAGAATGTAAAATTAACAAAAGAAGGCTCAATGCTAATCATTGTTAATTTTACTATCAACATACACTATTCAAAGTAACAGTTTACAAGTATTTTAACTTATAATGTACTGAAAACTGATGTTTCAGTAGTAATCATCATAACTTTAATGCTGATCGCTAAATGTCCCCTTTCAGTATTAAACGAAAATTGTATTCATTACAGTTTCTTTAGGCGATAACATTTATTTATTATAAAAGGTTATCATAAATAAAGGGATATATTTCAACTTATTTTATATTTTTAACAAACTAAGCCAATAACAAGAAGTAAAATAAATTGAATTGCTTAGACAACGGGATTTCTTATGTTAAATTCTGGTTATCTCAAATGTTCCATATGTTTTCCATTTTGTTGGTGAAAAATCTCCAAACATTCATCCAAATTATATATAAAAACGGCTCTCTACTGTTGTATTTAATTCTTCCAACGTAGTTGGTCGTGTACTAAATAAATCTGTTTTTAAATAGCCCCAAAACCAGCAATCCGCTGAATCAGGTGACTTTACTTGCCAGAAGTTTACAAAATGTCTACTAATAACACAATCTTGAAAAACAATTAGTCAACAATTATTTAACTGATCGGTAAATGATTGGGGTTGCTGTCATCCTGCAGAAAAAACATATTTTCAATTCCTTCGTACTCGTTTTGCAACTGTGGAATTGCATAATCTCTTAACATTTCCAGATACCATTCATCAATAACAGTTACAGATGCGGTACCTCGATTCTGTATTCCACGAAAACATTTCGGACCAATGATGCGATTGGCTGTCAAACTGCACCAAATGATGACTTTCTTATCGTGAAGACCTTCCTGAACGATTTTATGTGGATTCTCTGTTGATCGTATTGGACAGTTTTTATTATTTACTCCACTTTTAAGAGAGAAATGGGCCTCGCCTCTTCATGAAATACAGGATAACCATCTGGGTTTAATTACCATCTGAACCAGTATTAGTAAAGAAAAATTGTACCTTATAGCAAAATCTGCCTCATTTAATTCAAACAGTAGGTAAGCAATTTTCCTGCAACCTGGACACCATTAATCCTTGGTCTTCCCCACCTTGGAAGATCAATTACTGGTCCTGTTATTTTAATTTTGCTAATCAAATTACGATACGCTTTCATTTTAAAGGGCTCTGCCCTCAAACTTACTTTCGTGCGTAATTTCTATCGCATTCAAAATAATATTGTACTAAACCTATTCTTGTTTGCATATCCATTTTTGTTTTTCATCCATTCAAGTTTTATTTTAAGAATAATTTATTGAATTACGAACATTTTGTTATCATTAAGACACTTTTGGTTTTCCATAGACACAATAAATTACCCCATTATTGAAGCAACTAGTTTCCATTTTGTTTTCCCTTTCAGCTATTTTTTTTTAATTATATAATCATTTTGAAACCTCTTACCTTCTAAAAACCCCAGATATAAATTTTAATTCTGTAAGAAAGTCAACGAATTTGAATTATAAAAGAAACCAAAACTGTTTTTTTTTTTAGGTGTTTTCAGTGACAATTATTCCTCAGCCAGGCCTAACTTAACATAATTTCTCGTTCGCTCTGGACCCGTATTTATTCTTGTGGAATTATTAATTGTAACCACTGTCAATAAAATGTCTTAACAAATGTAAAATGTGTTGACAGCTGAACGTAAAAATTAAGCTATACACATTTTTACAATATTTTACTTTGAAATATTTATTATATTATTATACATGTGACGCAAATTCACTATTCTTTTGTAAGGAAAGAGACAGAAATTACGTGTAAACAACCGGTTTCGCATTATCTTCTTTTTTATTCACCCGGATAAACTCGGTGCCACAAAACAAGGGGCTCTGGCATTCTGGCAATCTGAGGCAACCACTTGGCCCTCATCTATCTTATTCGGTGACACAGCAGATACGGAATCCTAGCGAAGTCAGTTAATATTTCATTGCCTCAGCTAATCTCGTTTCAGTACAATTTCAATTCGTGTCGTCGTGCAGGGAGCTTTATTTATTTATTTATGTATATCCATACTACGGATGCAACTATTATAGTTTAGAAATGAACCCAAATGAAATGGCAAAGGAAGTTTCGTACACGATGGAATTGTTAATAACTCTTGATTACTTGGGAGGTGAACAGACTAGCATTATTCGTCTGTTTATCTTGTATGAAATTGTGGGCCCTTCCCAAAAATTATATTTAAGATCTAATGAGTTTATAGAATGGTTGCAGGTAAGAAACTTTTTGTTGAATAAGTTAAAGTCACGTTTTGACTTACAGGGTCAGTTATAATTAAAAGTGATCTTTCAAAGATGTGTCCTTCCATGGCACTAAAATAAACCATTCATATTTTCCCGCGTTCTTAATTAAGGACTGCGCTACTGTTTTATCAGAACCATTATGTATAATTTACAATCTTATTTCAAAAACTTGTACCTTCCCAGATTTGTGGAAAGTTTCTAGGATTTTTCCAGTATTTAAAAAGGGAAAGTTAAATGAAATAGCTAATCACCGTCCTGTCCTATTGCCATTTTATGCAATTTTTTAAAGGTTTTTGAAAATTTAATCCATGCAATTCTGGCAAATCAAGTAAATAATGTAATTGTTCCTGAGCAGCACGGTTTCATTGCTGGCCGCTCGACCGTGCAATTTTTAATCTTCAACTAAAACATAATATATTGGTATTTTGCTTAGTGAAACTTTGTTGACTAGGCCTATACTACAATAAGATTTATTTATTATACTAAGATGCATTGTGTGGTTTCTGAAAACTATAGAAGTTGTGAAAGAATCATTGTGAGAGTCTTGCTTTGAGGCGTTGAGTTACCTCTTGGTCACACAACGCTTGAGATGTTCATTCAAAAGTTCAATTTAAACACTGTAACATACCTATTAGTATATCTCTTGCGTCCCCTTTTTCTTGCCATTAAATCATTTAGAGGGGATAAAAGGTCTAATATTCTCTTGTCTTGAAAGTTTAAAGAGAGATAATATCGTAGGGGATTGCAACTCTACTTAAGAAGCATTTTTTTGGTCAGTAAAAAATTTGCTTTTTTTCACTGCTAAAACAATTTTTAATTGCCATCCATGATTGATTCAATAGGCTCATAATTTTGTATATATCTTAGGCCCAGTTTCACAATAAAGTTTAAAGGAACTTTAGCTAAAGTTACTTTTTAATACCTTGGATACAATTTGAAGGAGATGCCGAAAACAACTACTCCCCGGGCAGTATACCACGACTGGCGTTGCATTACATCGGCATCTCCATAGGAGTCGCCACGTCGTTCATCGAGACCAAATACCAGACACTGACCGGTTTCGCGCTTATTTTGCGCTCATCAGAGTCCCATAGGTAGTGGACTCGATCAACGATGTTGCGACGTGATTGCCTAATAGGCATCGTGAATGTTAGTAGTGGAGAGAAACACACCGTTATCTGTCTGTCAATTTGACAATAATTGTCAGACAGACAAAGACCCAAAGAGGGCACTACGGTCTGTTTCTCACCACTACTAACTTAGATACAATTGTTTCAATAATAGTATCCAAGTACCTATCTAAACGCAACTTTAGCTAACATATCATTTACTTTTTATTATGAAAACTGGTCTTGCTATTATTAAAACAATAGCAGGTATCCAAAGTATTAAAAAACAACTTTTGGTAAAGTTCCTTTAAATTTGACTATGAAACAGGCCCTTGTCATCTAGTTTCTTCCATTATATTAAATGAAACTTCATCATTACGGTGTCTCTACAATATTTGGTAACTTTAGGGGATTTATAAATAGCAGTTAGTCTAGTAAATATAACCATTCTATATAACCAGTCTATATTTTATAACCAAATTAATGGGTATAAATTCATATTTACTATTTATTCAAGGTTAAATCAAGTATAAAATTTTATGTGTATGTGATTAATTATCCCATTATACTGTTTTCCGTCCATTAATGACACCACATAGTCTCTATGGTATCTGTAACAACCGTACCCTGTGGGCGTTTAGGTGTTTAACTGGTATTTTGCACATATGCTGAGTATAGGGCGATTCGACTAAGATGAACACTGGTTTCCTGAGTTTATTATTACTTATAAATGCTGGTAATGTTCAGATTCTTCTGTAGATTAAAAACCAGTAATATACTTTCAGCAAATCAACTAGAAATATAGAAATAGTGCTTACCAAGTATAATTTAAAAATATATAATAATAATAGTAATATCTTTACCCCTCATCCTAATCACAACAATTAGCCCGAAAGTCTGAGACTTGTGTGGGAGAGGGGGCGGTATATTATTATTTCGCGGTCCGCATTTGCGCCTCAGGTGGTTAGGGCCTACGTTGGTAGGCCCTAACCACCATTCAGTGCTGGAAAGAGGAAACCTGGAAAACCTCATTAGTTAGGGGAATATCATCCGGTATATCATGGCAGAAATACATGGCATTATAGAGGTAGAAGTTTTCATGTATGTGGTCTGTATAAATGATTCTAGCATTGTAAGTTATAGTTGCAAATACGTAAAATAAACAAGTTATTACTAGATCTTTGCATATGTCGACGTTTTGATAATGTGTTTAGCCATCTTCAGTACACTATATGTCATAACATTAATTTCTTTTTTAAATTGGTGATACAATGTGAATATACATATTACAAGCTAATCTAAATTTCAGAACAGAGTTACTATAGCAATATGCATATGAAGTTGCTACTTGAATAAAATTACCTGAACGGATAAACAAACTCAACTTCTTTTACTTAAATACTTTGCTTTAGCAAAATTTATTTTTAACAATCGTAAAACTTGCGTAATATTCTTGAAAATGTTGGTTTGTTCTAAAAGTAGTGCCAGAACACTAACTGTAAACAATACCTGTATCACCCTGTACAACTCGTAGGTTACACAATTTTTGCAGAGTTGGGTGTGACAATATATACGAGATGACGTAGCCGGTACAGATATTCACTGAACCGGAATCAATCTATTGTGCACACGGTGTTGCTGTGAAAAATACAAACTCATAGTTTGTCTTTTTTATTTTTAATATCTGCTTTGGTTTAGAGTGAAAGGCTGTTTGTAAAATATTTGTTGTATTTGTGTAAAACTGCGAATGTTATATCCATTTTGATTTATTTATTGTGTTTTACCATAAGATCTTTCCGATTACAAGTCAATTATACAGGGTGAGTCAACAAAAAGTTTCATCCTCGATTATTATTTGTCAAAGGATTGGTTTCCAAGGGAAATGCTCGGACAGGTGCATTTTTATTTGAAGGAAGACACATGTTTATATTATTTACATCTATATAGGGTGTCTCAAAAAGGAAAGGTTTACCACAACATATATTATAGATTTGGATAGGATGTTCTCTCGCGAATACATTGATATAGTGTTTGATGGATATACAGGGAGTCCCAGTTTTATGCTGAAAAAAATGGGGAACTTATAAAACCGGTAAAAGTAATGGGACTTTGCTATATAAACTTATTTCCAAATTTGTACCGTTTCCGAGATACAGAGTGCCGAAGTTGAATATTACCGAAATAAAGTGAATAGGTATTCCTCACTTTATTTCTGTATTTTACCACACTTATTTTATATAATTTTTTCATGTTTTCACAATGTGATACCAAATAAAAATAAGCATAGAGAAAAAGACCAAATAAAACCAGGCATACTAACATATTGAGACAGATAAGTAGATAGTACTACGAAAGCATAGAAAGGGCATCGTGTGAAATAATTTTATAACCAGCTTGAACTGTCAATTATAGATAATTGACAGTTTAAACTGATAATTGCCAGTTTAAACTGATAATTGCCAGTTTAAACTGTCAATTACACATAATTGCCAGATCAAACTGACAATTAACTAATGTCTGTAACTTATTTGTGGTGTATTTTGACGATTCATAGTTTGTTTCTTTTGGGATTACACCACCTGTAAAATAACAAAAAGCAGAAAATCAGAAGTATACAAATTAAATATTCAAAGTGTAGTAACAAGGCAAACTTCCAAAGTTTGCCCCAAAAAACCACTGTATAACGTGTGATAAAATAATATTTGATATATTGACTAAATTTTATCAGTGGTTTTTTAGTTTTATACAAAATTCTATAATATTACATGTCATATCTAAAATATGATAATATATTAATATTTAACTCCTCTTTTCATATAAAGAGTTCTTGTACAAATAATCTACAGAAGAAGAGTTGAAGATCAACTCGAAACGTCTAGAAGAAAGCTAGTTAAATGTTTAGTTTCTTTTAATTTTTATTATAACTATTTTATTTGGACATATCTTAGAATATGACATGTAATATTATAGAATTTTGTATAAAACTAAAAAACCACTGATACAATTTAGTCAATATATCAAATATTATTTTATCACACGTTATACAGTGGTTTTTTGGGGCAAACTTTAGAAGTCTGCCTTGTTTACCACACTTTGAATATTTAATTTGTATACTTCTGGTTTTCTGCTTTTTGTTATTTTACAGATGGTGTAATACCAAAAGAAACCATATATGAATGGACAATTAACTATAATTGACAGTTTAAACTGGCAATTATAAAAGGACATCGTGTGAAATAATTTTATAATTGCCAGTTTAAACTGATAGATAATTGTAGGTTTGATTTGGCAATTATGTATAATTGACAGTTTAAACTGGTAATTATACATAATTGCCAGTTTAAACTGTCAATTACACATAATTGCGAGATTAAACTGACAATTAACTATAATTGATAGTTTAAACTGGCAATTATAAAAGGACATCGTGTGAAATAATTTTATAATTGCCAGTTTAAACTGATAGATAATTGTAAGTTTGATCTGGCAATTATGTATAATTGACAGTTTAAACTGGTAATTATACATAATTGCCAGTTTAAACTGTCAATTACACTAAATTGCCAGATAAAACTGGCAATTAACTATAATTGATAGTTTAAACTGGCAATTATAAAAGGACATCGTGTGAAATAATTTTATAATTGCCAGTTTAAACTGATAGATAATTGTCAGTTTGATCTGGAAATTATGTATAATTGACAGTTTAAACTGGTAATTATACATAATTGCCAGTTTAAACTGTCAATTATAAAAGGACATCGTGTGAAATAATTTTATAATTGCCAGTTTAAACTGTCAATTATAGATAATTGTCAGTTTGATCTGGAAATTATGTATAATTGACAGTTTAAATTCGAAATTATGTATAATTGATAGTTTAAACTGGCAATTTTGTATAATTGACAATTTGATCTGGCAATTATCTATAATTGCCCGTTTAAACTGGAAATTATAAAATTATTTCATACGATGTCTTTTCTACGCTTTCGTAAGATACCAATAATATGGGACCATTAATGTTTCTGTAAATATGTTTCCTAATAATAATCCTCATAATATGCTCGACTAACATATGTAAGGAAACAACTTGTAATTAAAACGAACAACCCACCGTTCAGCGATACCGCTTTGCGTAAGTGGACTTGATCGGCCCAAATAAAAATGCGCCCGTGAACTTGCCGACCGCGTTCGCAGCCCCGTCGAGCAAGTGAAAGTCTTCCGCAGGTTACACTTTCAAGACCAAGGACTGCGAATTCCGTCTGGGGCGTAGCCCGTTGCAGCTCGAGCTCGCCATCGGGGGAAGGATACATTCATGGTCGTACATACACAGATATATGCTCGTGGGAATTCGCGGTTATTCCGTAAAGAATGTGAGTTACATTTTATGAACCGTGCGATTACTAATTATAATAATTATAACAGATTTAAATTTTTTTTTTTTTTTTTTATATATATAGAAAATACCCCTTGAAGGTTATTTTGCTGCTATTACAATCTGATCAAAGGGAGATCAATGAGTAATTTAGTTCTATCCTAATTTAACTAAAGTTGAAAATTTTAGAGCTAAGGTCTTACTCACTAGTGTACCTTAGAGTCTGGTAACTTAATTACACTAACACTAACGTGTAACACTAACCGCACAATGCTGTGTTTTTATACTGACATAATCACTTCACTAACTCAAAGGGCTTAACCCTCTTGAGCCTTCTTACTATGTTAGTGTTGTCGAGGAGCTGGATGGCCTCGATGTTCACATGTTGATGGAGTCGTTGTTCGTGAGTCCTTACAAATGTGGTAATTATCTGCTCTACAGTGTCCATCTGAAGATCTCGATGAAGGTCGCTGTTTCTGATGTACCAAGGCGCTTTGACGATGACAGATTTAAATGACTTTGTATTTGGCTATAAATATGTACCTATAAGTTTTTAAGCAGATATATTTCGTACAGCTATGGAACTGCTCCTGATGTACCTAACAATATATTATTTTCTCCTACAAAGTCTACAAATGCCTTACAAAAAAATAACACTTATTTTCTTTATCTAATGCCCGAAATTAAACTTTAGCACTTGAGAATGGTAGTTGATAATTCGAAAACACCAAAATAAATTCAAGCATGAGGTGCATACTATATTTTTCGACAGCTTCTTTGAAATAAAAGAAGAAATTTTTATAAATAACACAAGGACATTTTTATTTTATCTCAAAGTGCCTCTTAGCAGAAAAATCAATACCCTTGCAAACACATCAAAGCTGGGTATTTACATAAAAATGTAACAGCTGTAAATGAAAACGTGAGTTTACCTTGAACATACATTAGTTGAAATATATTCTACATTGTGGGCAATGTACTCCATGTTGGAGGTTACTCTCAATTTAAAGGAAAATATAGATTTAAAGAAATTACAAAGTTAGTGCCTCGTCTATAAAAAAATCTGTAGGACACCAGACGAAAAAATCAACAAGTTAACGCAATATTAATAGGAGACGTTTTAACGAGAGAAAAAGTAGATCAATTTATAATAGAAGCCAACAATGAACATTAAGTACCTACTTGATGACGAAAATAAATATTTATAATTTTTATAAAATATAAAATTACACCATTAATTATTATTTGTGGTCGTGCTGCTTATGGGCATTTCGGGGGTATCGATAACGTAGAGAATGTTGGTAGGGTTTTAATAGTTATAATACCTCATAGCAAAACACGTGTTCTACGAACATTCACAGTGGTATACTCGTTGACATTTACCTATATCAATGTTTATTTATAAAAACGTTTCTTTTGAAAATACGAAAAAAGTAAATGTGTCAACTTAGTGGTTGTGATGAACATCATTGGTTCAGTCTCATCTATGATCCCAAAATAATTTGAACTGCCAAATGCCCAAGTGTATACAGGTCATCTGCCACTCTCCGTGGATATGCATTATATGAAGCGTGATGGAGGATGGTCCTCCTATTTATAGCAATATCAATAATAATTAATGCGTAGGTTTATCCCCATTTCGCAATTTTTAATTAAATTGTCTACTTGTACTTATATTAAGGCTTGTTCGCGGAGATGGGTTGACAACCATCCTGGCGTGCATGCATAATGGGAATGGGAAGAATATAGGAATAGTTAAGGTGAAAGGTTAACATTGTTTGATGTTTGACTGTTCCCTTAATTAATGAATTAGTTATAAGTATAAGTTTCCAGGTTTCCCTGATTCCGGCACAAAATGGTGGTTAGGGCTTACCAACGTAAGTACCTTCTGAGGCGCAAGTGAGGCTTACTAAATAATAATATAGCTCTCCCTCTCCCACACAAGTCTCAAACTCGGGCTAGTCCTTGTGATTAGAATGAGGAGTAAAGATATTATTAATATGTTTGCCCGCATTTTCTGTAGTTCAATCGATTACAATTTGCCTACGTGAATATTGTCAACTAAACAAAACTAATGTGCCAGTTTTCAAATGGATAATGAAAAAATTTTAAAGAACCACCTTATATATACACTATATTACTTTTGGTCATTTCGGCCAAGATATATTTACGCATATTACCTACTAAAGTCAACGTACTTCGTACGATGTACGATCGAATAATACATAAATAAAACTTAAGGTATAAGAATAAAGGTAATATCTAATAAAAGCATCTTGTAGATCCTTTTTAGTCCATTTTGTTCGTCGTAGAGTTAAAAAAGTGTATAAGAACATTTTTATTCAAATAGAAGTATTCACCGGCAATATGTTAATAGCTTTGTTCCAACACAGAAGCGAACTAGTTCACGTATCGTTCAGTCCATGCGCAGAACGAATTTACTGTTCCAACACAACTTTTGGCTGATAGGTACACTGGGAGTTTCTTGTTCCAACATAAAGATGTACAGTACATGAACTGGTTCTTGAACGGTCAAATCAGTCCGTGAATTAGTAGTGGTACTGTTAGTCAGAGACATGCGCAATATGAAATAAACAGAAGTTTACATCCATTATTACCATTAGCCAGCAGCTGGTCCCAATCTGATTCCAGTAACGATTTAGAGCAACAATTAGATTAATAACATTATGGCGGTGCAGGTGGTGAAGGATGAAAGGAAAGCATGACAAACGGTGCGTCGTGCGTTCAAAAACCGTTCCAACACGTCGTGATTCGGAATCAGTTCGAAAGTAGTACGGTATCGACGCAGGCGCATAAAATAGTACATGAACCAGTACGTGTATCATACAAAATCCGCGTGTTGGAACAAAGCTATAATATTGAAAATATATTGGATGTTCTGTTATAATAATAGTCTGCTGTTCTATTATATTGAAAAGAAGGTGAATTTGAAATAGGTATATATTATTTATACAGGGTGTTAGTTAAACATGCGGAAAAAATTCAAGAGGTTATTCCTTGGACTATTCTAAGGATATTTTATCCTTTGATGATTTTTGAAAAAGCACTTGGTTGCGAAGATATAGGGCAAAAAAAAATTTTAACAAATCCAATTTTGGTATTTTTCACATTATTAATGTAGGTGAAATAAAAGTATGACGTACTACACTGGACGTATCAAGTAAAAGACATGTAAGAAAAAGGAGTTGGTTTTTCTTACCAACATCCCGTGATACTTCGGAGTGATTATTTTATATGTTTTATAGTTTGTAAGTATCGCATTTGTTAAGATTGATTGACGTTTGGCTAGTTGACGTGTAAACGGTTGTTAGTAAAGCCCTCTATCATGGCTCGCTATACGAATTCCGAGATGGCTGACATGCATTTTATTTATAGACTTGCTGATGGCAATGTTTTAGAAGCTAGGAAACATTTAAAGATTTCCTAACCACATTGCTCCCTATAGAAAAATCTTTCAAAGTATTCATCAACATCTTCGATAAACCGGAACATTGAAGCGAAGTGGAGGACCAGGAAGGCCAAGGACTGTAAGAACGGTAGACGTAGAAGAGAATGTGCTGGACATGATAGAAGAAGATCCAGGTACTTCTACGCGAAGGAAAATACTTTGAATGTAAGGAATTGGACTGTTTGGAAAATTCTGAGAGATAATTTGTTGTACCCATACTACATTCAACGCGTTCAGGCACTTCTTCCTGCGGATATTGCTCCACGTATTGCATTTTGTCAATGGCTTTTGCACACATTGGTTGAAATCCCTCAACTAGTTACGCTGATTCTTTTTACCGATGAAGCCAGTTTCTCGCGAAATGCAATAACGAATTTCCACAATAACCATGTGTGGGCTGACGAAAATCCACATGAGATTTGTGAAGATCGGTTTCAACATCAGTTCTCTTTGAACGTTTGGGTTGGAATTGTGGGTGACTGGCTAATTGGACCGGTATTTCTACCAGGAAGACTTACCGGCGAAGTATACCGCAATTTCTTGGAACAAACGCTACAGAATTGTTACATGTAATTTTTAGTAGGTAATAAACTGTTATTTGTTGAAAATTTTTTTCGTCCTATATCTTCACAACAAAGCGCTTTGTCAAAAATCATCAAAGGATAAAATATCCTTAGAACAGTCCAAGGAATAATTTCTTGATTTTTGCAGCATGTTTAACTAACACCCTGTATATGCATTGGACTTTATACGCACAGAGTATTTCCTTCCTGGCCTTGCCGAGAGCGCTGTTCCATAGGAACTTCTGTATCGCTAAGTCACGTTGACCGAGATATTATATATGTTATGGTCTATTTGTAATTTAAATTGTTCAGGACTTAGTAACAGTTACGTGGGCTTTGTTCGAAACTTAATATATACTTTTTTTAATACATAGGGCGGGTTTCAAATTGGATCCCATAACATTGGTGTTTGGAAAACCGTTAGAGATATAGGAAAAGTTGCCTATGCCTTAAATAACTTAAGACTGACATGATAAGTTTTTGAAATATTTTTTAAAAAATCGATATTTTGGTTATTTCATAGTGTGTTCCTCTTGGGACTACAACACCTGTAATCCCAAATGTAATCCTAAAAGAAACAAACTATGAATCATGAAAATGCACACCAAATAAGTTATAAACATTATTTTGGTTATTTGTTTTGGTAAAATGTCAGGCCTGTTTGAAGAACTACTTAAATAAGAAGGACACTTCTCATAACAACTTTTTACGTTCCATCGAATGGCGTAAACCGTTTTTTAAGTAATGTTTCATCGCTTCAGAATCATCATCAACTTCATTTTTTCTAATACGGCTCCATTAATATTTTTACGTCACTCGACAGTATTTTTCCTTGTGAGTTCAATGATGTATCATATTCTACAGTTTATTTATTGTTCCAAAAATTGTTCTTTATTATTTTTCTAATTTATTGCTGTTTTGTTAGTTGTTCTTTATTTTTGTTAATTAATTGTTATTTATTCTTAATGATTTGTTACTTATTCGTTATCCTTTTGTTAATGCATACAGACAGACGCAGATGTCTTTGATGGTTTTCCATGTTCAGAACATGATCAAACTATAACATAATATAGTACATCATTGAACTTACAAGGAAAATGCTGTCGAGTGACGTAAAAATATTAATGGGTGTATTAGAAAAAAATAAGTAGATGGTGGTTCTGAAGAGACGAAACGTTACCTTAAAAAGCTGTTTACGCCATTCGATAGAGTGTAAAAAGTTGTTATGAGAAATTGTCCTTTTTATTTCAATACCTCAAACAAGCCTGAAACTTTACAAAAACGAATTTCCAAAATTTCGATTTTTTAAAATATCTCAAAAACTAATCAAGTTAGACCTGATATTTTTAAGGCATACTAATTGCCCCAATTTAACTTAATATCTATCTCTAACGGTTTTCCAGATACCAATGGTAGGTATTGTATCAAATTTGAAACACGCTGTATATATATACCGGGTGGCTAAAAGTAGATGATCTATTAGATTAATTCAGAGACCACTTCGATTTAAATTTTGAAATTTGGCACTGACATTTTTGGGTATGCTTTCCTCAAATTCAATAAAATGAATAAATAATGATGTCCCGTAGTTTTTCCGAATATACCAGAAATTGTCCTAAACTTTGTCGTTTTAAATGGATATTATTATTAACACATTGCATATTATAGTTTTCGCATTCTACATTAAATTTTGGGGTCACTCTCATCAAATTTCCCTATTCCTAAAATTAACTGTTTTCAGGATATTTAATTTTCTTAAACAAAATTCTAAATCAGTATCTAGCTTAAAACCCTGTGTTTTTCATAGTAAGAAAACAGAGTAATAGATGGGTAATTTTTACGAATACATACATTTTTGTCAATATTTCATAAATCTCACATTCAGTAGTTTTTTCCACCTTGACTATTAAAATAAAAAACCAAAGCAACTGTTTTCATTGAAATCTTCTAGATCTACTACTTTTTGATGCACCAATGATGGAGAACAAGAAACGGATCCCTGTCAGTAATTTAGACAGTAAAAACTGGAACGAAATCAAAATGTACTGTGATTCAATAAATTTATAAATAAGTTCAATGTTGAATTTGTGAAATAGGTATTGGCTTAGTAATAGAAAACTTCTCTTAAATTGTCTTAACCTTTGTAATAGAATATCGTCAGCTATCTAGAATTGACCTAAATACTTCATTTTGTACCAATGTCTGGGATCCAAAAATTTTTCTTTAAAAGAATATACCATTGTTTCCTTTTTATGCACGCACTACTCCTTGAACTCTTTGTAAACGTTTTCATAGTGTGCTTTTGTTTTTTATGGTAAAATGTTGTTTGTTACAAAATTAGTTTATCCAAAATTAAGATTTTTTTGTTTCTACATCAACAAAAAAAATCTCCTATTATTTTGTCTGATTTTTTACTTTTTCGATTATTTTGATGAAACTACCGAAAAAATGTGGTGTGCGAACATAGTGAAACTTCTTTGGTGCTTTTTTCTGTTATTCTCAAGCACCAAAGTTTACTTTGCACAATAGATAGCTGTCACTTTTATGATATTTTTGTTTATACTTACACCAGTGCGATATATCTGTTTTGTAAGTCTCAGTGTCTGTATGCCTAATTATTTTCTGGAAATCTCTATACCTGACAATTATTTTGTTATTGCAGTTTTTAGACTAAACTATATCAAGTTTATTAACATATTATTTCGGTTAGGCAACAGACAGCAGATGATAAGGGATAGGCAATTAGTCTGCTACCTCTTCATAAATCCCCTCTTGGAGCCATTTATCATCGTAGTGCATGATTAATTTGTGAATTTGCTACTAGTTTATGAATTTTAAATGTTTGCTAACCTAAGGCTAGGGATTATGTATTCATGAAAAACTGTTGTTATTCGCAAGCATCAAAATGGTGAAAGATGCGAAGTGTAGTGTATAAATTGGCCTTTATATGCATCTCATTTTAAGAGACAAATGTGACTATACAGAGTGTGTCATGGCAATGAGTAAGTAATTGGCAGTATCTATGTGTAGTGCTAATTTAAAAATGTTTAATTTAAAGGGGTTTGACAAAAATTCACAGATTACGCAATTCTTGCAAACATCGGAGACATAGGAAATGAAAACACCATATAGGAAATTCGCCAATCGTTCTATCAAATGAGACGCTACTCCATTAGCGAGTACGGTATTATAACTGAACACTCCCCTACTACTCTTCACGCCGCTCGCCTGTCGAGCGGCATGTTATCTATATGTATTACAGTGTATACAGTGTATTACATCTATATGTATTACTCGTTAATAACCGAGCAGGTGGCTCAGGGCTTAGCGTCTCGATCGCTCAACCCAGAGGTCGTGGGTTCTAATCCCCATTCCGCCAAACAATTTTTCATTAAATTGTTTGCTCGTAGATCAAGGCTTATTCGCAGGGATGGGATGGGAAGAATATCAACTTGGTGTTAATGTGAGAGATTAAAATCAGTTGATGTTTGACTTGTCCCCCTAACTAATGAGGTTTTCCAGGTTTCCCTCATTCCAGCACTGAATGGTGGTTAGGGCCTACCAACGTAAGTCGTTCCTGAGGCGCAAATGCGGCCCGCGAAATAATAATATGCCGCCCCCTCTCCCACACAAGTCTCAGACTTTCGGGCTAATCCTTGTGATTAGAATGAGGGGTAGAGATATTATTATTATTATTATTATTATTATTACTATTATTATTATTAGTGGAGTACAATCGCCGGTGTCACTTGTTTCTTTCTAAGGTTTATACCATTCCAAGCGCTTGGGTTTTGTGCATACGTGGTTAAAATTTCAGGGCGGTAAGTCTGGACGGTTCTTTTTAATGGCGATGTACGTACTCAGAAACACATGTGTTCGAATAGTGCGGAAAACACACACAACGATAAAAAAATTGTAGTTCACACAGTGTAGGTTTCATTTACTCCACTATATGTATTGCGTCACTCAATCCCGACACCGCTGTCTTTTGACCTTGAACAAAAATTCATAACAACTTGATCCCCATATACGAACATAAATGTTTCCAATGTTAAAAAGATGTATTCGATACGTAATCGTTCTCGGTATGTAATTTTGTTAATTCAAATTGATCTCATATTTGTATATAATGTTAACTCACGGTTCTATACAATAATCTAAGATGATAGTGTATAGAACATCAACTTAGGAACATATCCTCTATATCTAAAATGTAACGTTTTAGATATTTTCCATGTCTTATAAATCTATATTTTCCTATTTAAAAAAAGTATTAGGTACCTCAGCAAGGCTATCTGAAAATACGGGTAAAGTTTTCTAGTATCAAGGCAAACTTTTAAAGCCTCTCTTTAAGAACAACTGCAT
Organism: Pogonocherus hispidulus; assembly: GCA_963924545.1. Taxonomy (NCBI): domain Eukaryota; kingdom Metazoa; phylum Arthropoda; class Insecta; order Coleoptera; family Cerambycidae; genus Pogonocherus; species Pogonocherus hispidulus. The sequence goes on from OZ004693.1 coordinate 85,637,223, forward strand.
AAATATGTAATAAAGGTAAATAAATAATCAGTGTTTCTTTAGTTTAACACAAATTATGTAATATTACAAGTATTATTTAATTATATTTAAATAAAAAATACAGAAAATTTAATTTAAAATAAAGTGAACGCTTAACAATTTCATCAATACACACGACAGGTATTGACGAAATTGCGCACGAAGTTCCGAAACCATGCTACGCACCTGAAGTCTACTCCAGCAGTAATCGGCAATTTTATAATTGCCAGTTTAAATCGATTACTACACATATTGAGGTTATATTAACGTGTGAGTTAATTATATATCCACACTAATGTAAAAACATTCAGATTATTCGATTTAAACATGATTCTTTTAGATACTTCTCGTACATTGCTCAGGAAAGAAAAAGTAAAAGTAATTAAATACCTACTATACATATTAATGAAAATTCTATTATGAAAAAACTCCTAATATTGAGAAATATTCATGGTGGACAGGAACCAAAAAATAATATAATCTTATTTATTTAATTTATTACACACATTAATATTGAAAGTGCGCTCGTGCACATATTCTGAAACATACAAATACCAAAAAAAAAAAAAAAAATAAAAAAAATTGAGCAGCTTACCTTACATCATGACGCATCAATGTTGTTATATACTTTAGGTATACTTATATATAAACAGGTAAATTTTTGAACAATACTATGTTTTGAATGAAATTTTATGTATGCATAATAATTCCTGATTGATATTCCATGAAACAAGGCTGGTGTATGAAAAAAATATGGATACTTATTCATTTAATTTATAGCCCACATTAATATTAGAATTTTCACGTTGCTCTTATGCAGATATTTCATAAAACGTATGCATTTATGCCGGGCTAGGCCATTGCAACGAGGTTGCCAGGAGATATAAAACTGTAACGAGATAACTAAGGTATTAGTTCATAGCGTCGAAGTCTACGAAAATGGCCCCCGAGGTATGTGTTTGTGGTGAAAATTTTTTAATTGAACCTTTTGTGACTTATGCAGCTATATGTTAGACATCTCATTAATATTTATAAAATTGTATGATTTATCACGCGACTTAGAGTAATGGGTGAGGGTAAATGTGAATATTTTATTAGATGGTGTAAATAGATAATGTTAAATCTACATATATTATTGTATATCTATTGTGACACGATTCCTTATTGAATGAACATAAATTAATCACATTCATGGCATATATACCAGGTAATTCTCAATATATGTTCCCTTATTACTATATTTATGCGTTTATGTTTTAATACTTTAAAAGTCTGAGACAAGATATTAATGTAAAAGAAGTTTTTCTTTATAAAAATGAAAATTATTAATTTGATCGAATTATTGTGATATTTATTTTAAGGTATTCTACTATGGAAACGAGTAACTAGAAAATTTAACACGTGACTATAAAACTCTTTCATGTTAAATTTATGTTTAACACTCATTTTTATAATCTTTCTACGACTATGTTCTTTGTGTTCAGTCAGGTAGGTGTCTGAATTGTTAAAATAATCAGATATTTAAGAGAAGTAAAGCATAAAATTATTTAAATATATAGATATATTTTGAGTTCAATAATTAATCCTTGTTTAGATCAATTTTACTTTAATTTCTAGAATTTTTCCTACAGTAATACTCTTGTGGCATCACTATTGTTCCGGATATAACCTTATCTACGTTTTTAAATGGAACATCCTGTACAGTGTAGTCAAAATTGATTACCGATCTGAAAATTTTATTTACTTACTTGTAAATATACGGTGTATACTAAAACTAACACACAACGTTCTGACGAGGTCTACATTTAAAAAAAAAATATAATCTCCGATGTTTTCTAAATCCAACGATATATAACTCTTTGGGTCATCTTCAATAGTTTTCGAGATATTTGCACTTTCGGTTATTACAGGTTCCGTTATTTCACTTATTTCTGATAATAGGGGCAGTATTTTGTTATTGGTTTAGGGTGGTAATATATATTACAATAACAAAAAATATTACCGAACTTTATATCGGAGTAAGCAAAATAATAAAAAATTAAGATTAATGTTAAAACATCAAATTAAACTCAAATTAACAAAATTAAGACTGAAAACGGAAAAAATGTAAGGATATTTTCTATTATAGCACAATTTGACTATTGACAATTTTGACAATTTTTTGCTATACATACATGCCATACAAATAACCACCTTTTGATAAGATACAACAAATGCTTTCAAGGAAAATTTCATCGTTGTTTCAGTGATTTATATTTTCTATAATGAGGTTTTACAGTTGTTCTATCTTGAAAACTATTGAAGATAACTACAAAGAGTTATACATCGTTGGATTAAGAAAAAATAGTCGGAGATTTTAGTTTTTGTAAAATATATAGAGTTAGTTTAGTTATAGCTCAAAAAAAGTAAGTATTTGGTAATTGTTCTGATGGTTATTGGGTAAGGAATTACATCGAATACCTACTGGAAAAGCTATAGATTGTAGAGAATTTGAAGTCGTTCAGTATTTTTAGTACGAGGTATTTTAGACTTGTGAAGTCTTATTGACGAACACGCATGCAAACGATGTAGAAGCGATTGCGAGAAACACAATTAAAGTTACATTAAGACTTTACATTAGTTTCTTCTATGTTATCAATTAATCCCTAAAGTCTCTCAATATTTTGGGTACAAGACCAGTGTTTTGTGCAAATTTATTCCTTGCTTTTATTTAACTACCAAATTTCTCCACATTATTTCATATCTTATGTTATCTATCTCACCCTTTACCATTTGTTCTCTTTTTCTATGTTTCTTTCTTTTGTCTGTTCTCATTTTCACTTCTGTTTCATATACAATATATATTTCAATATATTTTTCAATTCAAAGATTATTTTTGAATAAAATGCAGAAAGCCATTTTGAAAACGGTAATTAAAAAAGCATTTCGCTTCAGTATTTTGATAATCAGAAGAATTTGGCGACCGGTACTATCGATTCCGTTAGCAATATTTCTCCTGGTGTGCCTGGGTAATAAAAAAATCAATGAAATCTAATAAATAGCCCATGCTAATTGTCATTAGTGAGATGATATGGGAAACATTGTATCTACCTATATTAATCCTTAGAACCGAAACCGAAATGCTGACAATCTGAAACACTATTAGCTAGCAAAAATGACATGATGAAATGGTTGTAATGGTATGAAAATGGTATGAAAAGTACTTGAAATGGTTGCTTAAAAGATAAGACAGACCATAATTTCTGGTGAAACTAGAAAAAACTAATGTTGTCTACAGATGGGTACCATATTAGAAATAATACATAATGTTCGAAGTCATGGGTTTGTGGCATTATTTATACACATCATTTCTCTATTGGGATATTTCTGATCTGTGACTGGATATCCAAACAACCAAACAAATAATAACGCATATTGTGTAAAACTAATTAGCAAAAAATAATATGTATCTCAAATTTAAAGTCATCAATAATAACAATATGTTTTTAGTTTGCAGGGATTTTCCTCTTCGTTCTCACGGCAGTCAACGCCGGTCTTATTCCAACAGTAGAAGTTCTTCAAGGTCCAAGCAGCAGAACTACTCTCTTGGGGCCAGATGGTAGCGCGCTCTCTGCCTCGGCACCAGGAGGCACTGTCGTGACCAACGATGGTGGAGCAGGTTTGGTAGCTGCTGCTCCTGCCATACTTGCTTCAGGTGAGATAAATCCTAATTGGTCACATTTTCTTATAGAACAACAGGTTCATTTTAATTGATAAAATCTGTAAATCTGTCTTTTGTAAATTTCTCGTAAAACCAAGTATAGTAATGAGACTGGTATACCCACTGCAAATTTTAATGTGAAAGTAGTTTATTCAGTTATCATATTATAGAATTTATCTTAATCAGTAAAAAATTAATACATTATATTTTTTGGGCTCTAAACGAAGTATTCCAGAATGATGAAACAGAATTCATATTTCTTTCTAATTGAGATTACAAAATAAACGCTGAAACAGATTAATTAGTTTACAGAAATTGCCCCTTTCTGCAATATTTTCTATTTTTTGAGGGATGTCTGACAGAGGTATAACATTACCGACATTTTTTTAAATATGGCGCTCTATATTTCATATTATAAATAGATAGTCTTTCTAAAGATGAATTCAGAGATAGACCTTCTTGTTTCGTCATAACCGCAAAAAAAATGTAAAAATTTTCTTTTATGACGCATTGATTACCTATCACATTAGTCTACTGTACATTAAAAAATGTACCTGTTGTATGTATTAATCTTTTTCGTACCGTACTTACTGTAAACCTTTTTTCCTCAAAAAATAACAAGGCAGAAAATAAACCTCTCGATAAACACTCAAAATTCACCATAGTACCTTAGGTAGGTATAACGTGAATCGATTTAGTTTCAATTCTTTCGTCAGTAAATATTTTGAAAAATGGTTGTCCGTTTAAGGGAAAAAAGATAATTGAAATTTTAATTATGATTGGATGCGAAGGTAAAATACATAGTCAACGGAAGATATGTGACTTATTTCACCATAGAAACCGATACTAGAGAATTAGTCGAGCTAGTACAATAAGTAAAATATCCACAAAGTTTGAAAAAACCGAAAGTATAAACGATTTACCTGGATCAAGAAGGCGAATAACAGTAAGCGAAAATGACGACGAAAATTCGCTGTTACTGAAAGTCCTCACTCATTTATTAGATCTATCTCAGCCAACTTCAACTTGTTGATGTCCTCAGCGGCATTTATTTGGATTTTTTGAGGTTTGAGCTGATTCCAGCCCTGGAATTCATTTTGAGCACGACATGCCTGCTGCTGATCTCTAATTCCAACAAGATATTGCGCCTAGATATTTTGGCCACCACGCTAAATCAATGGCCACTACGCTCCCCTGACTTACCTTCACTAGATTTTTTGTGGGGTTATCTAAAAATCAAAGTGTATCTAAACAGACTAGACACTATCGAAGGATTGTAAGATAGTATCAAAGAAGTTCTACACACAACACCTGATATTTTTCAAAATGTAATTGATGGATTTGAACAGCAAATAGTGCATTATGCAATAAGTAATGGGGGCCACTTTGAACATTTGCTTTAATAAAATAAAAAGTAGTGATGTGAGAAAAATTATGACTAATATGACTAATGTAATGTCGTATAAGAAGAAAAATATATTAAAACATATGTTTCCTGAAAAAAAATTTCTGTTAAATGTATTATAATACAACAGTGGGAAATGTATAGGACATATAATAGTTATTTATTACTATTCATTTATTTTGATCATTATATTTTCACATTTTCGTTAATATAAATTTTACATAATTTTTTCTGATTATCTGATAAAGAAATAAGTACAGAGGGGTATTCAGAACATCACTTACAGTAGTGCTTAATAGTTCTCAGAAGTATAAAGTACAGTTTATTTGAGTCTTTCTAATTTTATCATAGCAGTCAGTCATAGTATCTAGACATAGCTTTCTTTTAATCATTTACAATAATTATAATCATTTATTATATTACATCCTTTTCTCACTTACCTACTTCTTGAAATGGCTGTTGCCAATACGTACTTTACTGGTTTAAGTTTGTAAAAAATACAATTATATGTATAAAATATTCTGTTTATATTATAGTCAGTGAATAATAATAATTAATGTGTAATCGTGTGTTTAATTTAGTTAAATCTCGTATAGACTCAACTACAAATAACGAGAATAGTTAGATTAATATTTATTTGAAGGAGATGCCGAAAACAACTACTCCACGGGAAATATGCCCCGAGTGGAGTTGCCGAAGCAATGGCGTTACATTACTCCGGCATCTCCATGGAATGTCAATTGGACAATAATAACTGTCAGAAGGATAATAGCAAAGACCGAAAGAGGGCACTGAAGTGTTTCTTATCACTAATAGTTAATATTTAACATTTATGCAGAGAGTATTTTTCTTACTATATATACCATGACATATTAAGTACCACAAAAAGTATATATCATATTTTTCCCAGTTAATTAACATTTCAAAAAGACAAGCCCCAATTAATTTCCTTCCGACCAACTGAATCTCTAGTGCAGTATTAAATAGATGAAGAGAATCAGAACCTTTCAAAATAGTTAAGGTTTTTGATAAACTATATTCGCGAAATATTTTCACTATAAAAATTATTTCTCAGGTCCTGAAATAGTCGTCAGTGGACCTGCAGGTTCCATCGCCACGATCAACACCCTAGCCGGCCCAGCAGTTGTTCCTGCTGCAGTTGCGGCTCCTGCTGTCGCCGCTGTCAATCCTGCTGTTCTGATAGGAGACATCGAGGGTCCTGAAGGAGACTATATTCCTGACAATACAGAGCTACTGTATGATGACGGTTCCTACAGAGGAGAGAAGTAGCGTGAATCGAAAATTGTTTCCCCTTCATGATGACTACCTTATTTTTATCTGAGGAAGAATTTTTGAAATCTGCGTACGTGCCTATCTGTGTCTTATAGTCATTATAGTTGTAGTAGTTGTTATACAATAAAGTTATTTATCATCTTAGTGTATCTTGAAAAAAATTTTGTTGTTTTTGTTTCCATTTTCCACAAAATGTTTAAACTTGTTTAAAACCAAATATACCTACAAATTGTATAGTTGTATAAGCTGGTTGTATCCTAATGGTAAAACAAGAACAAGTGAAAATGGTAATTGCGACATATGGATAAAGAGTGAAATCTAGAAAGACATGGCTTGCAAATATGAGATAATGCAAATTTACTAGGCTGGATAAATTTAGCGTTCACTTCAATATGAAACACAAGTAACCTGATCTATCCTCTGTATCAGACGTCATAATTATAGGTATCTTTAAGTAACAACCCTGTAATCTATGAATCTATGTTTTTTAATTTCGGTTTGTCAGTCAAGCCATGAAAAGCTGCATATTGCTATTTTACTCAATGTGCTATTTATCGGTCAAGGTGATTTACTAGTTCAAACTGAATTGATGTTATCAATATTTAGTCGACAGTGAAAAACACCTTGATGTGTCGAGTGAATGATTCCCAATCTTACGATAATATACTGTCTCTCCAATAATAATAAGGTATTAGTAAAATCGATGTAATTGACCCAATGTATATTTCGTACAATCCTTTCATAGGTACACGATTATCGAAGTAAAAAATCTTGTTACACATATTCCGGAAACAAATTAAGCAATGGTTTTAAAACATAACATTAATGGTTCAGTGTTCTACGTCAGTGGGTAGAGAGAAATATAAAATGCCAGTGGTACGTAACCTTCCTAAATGTTGGGTTATTGAATAAAATTAAAATAATGGCATATTTAAAATATTCAATCGATTTACTGTGTCTTATATTTTCAAAACGATTTTAGTTTAGTGCTGGTATTTATAATATTTGAAATTAAATGGACAATTTAAATGGACTACAAGACTATTATATTAAGGTGGGCATTATCAGCGCCTAACAATTTCAGACCTTTTTTGGTACAGAAATATCGTAAGCTTTTGATTTAACGTAAAAGCAATATTAATAATTCAAATGTCTAAAATTGGAGTTAGATGTTTTGAATATTTAAATTTAAAAATTCTATCTCAATAACAACAGAATAATTCATAAATCAATTATGACGTTCTGTGTAGAATAAGCAATTTTACTTTGGCAATTTGGATTTTGGCACGGCGCCCTTAAAAACAGGAAATTGGGTCGAATATTCAAGGAAACTTCTTCATTTGGAAATACGAATTTCAAAAAAAATTTAATATTTTTCCGAGATAGGAGTTATACAGGGTGAGGCCACGAAAAGCTTCGTCCTCGATATCTGTCAAAGGGTTGGTTTCCATGGAAAATCCAGGTCGATTTTTATTTTAAGAGGACACATTTTTATATTGCTCACATTTATACAGGGTGTCTCAGAAAGAAGAGGTTTACCACAATTTGTAGTTTTTAAATGGAACATCCTATGTACTTTTACAGATTTGGATAGAACGTCCTCTCACGAATACATTTATGTAGGGTTTGATTAGATTAGATTAGATTTATTTATGAGTCGGCCCCCTCCCTAATCCACCGCGACCTAGAAGATCTATTGTGACACTAAAACATATTTAGAGCACTTTGTCCAGCTTTGTCCTTTGCATTAGACTCCACAGGCTTGATAGAAGCTCTTCCATGTAGCTGTTGGCTCTTGGTCTTCCTTCCCCAAGTATTTGAAATCTCAGTCCTCTTGACAGAATCTGCAAGTTGCTTCTCCTGACAGTCCCATAAGATTCATGTGCCTATTTACCCTACACTGTCCTGCTAGGAGACCCACTATTATTCTGATGGCCTTTTTATTCTGGACTAACAGATCTGCTGTGACTTTAGGCGTCCGCTCTTTAATGAATAGCTGTGCCCTGTCTCAGTTGTAGCAGATTCCCTTACCATTCTCGAGATTTGTTTCTCATCCATTCCTCCACGGATGTTTTAATGCATAGCTTCGCTATGCATTAAAACTGGTTAGAGTTTCAATTAATAATAATTGAAACTCTAACAAACCATGACCAATTCTATCACAAAACAATACAAGCAGTGATATATCGAACAAAGCAAATCGAATGACTTTATATTTCTCAAATCCCATTTAATGTATTTATCGGCAATGAATGTAATCTAACAGTTGAATTCCTGTCATTGCTGGAGGGCCACGCCCTGTATTGGAGGAGTAAAATGCAGCCTAGCAAGGTCTCTGTGGGTAACATGATCCAATTAATTCTTTATTTTTAAACGCTTTTTATTTAAATATATATCGTCAAGGTCGACGTGCGAATTAAAATACTGCTCTGCGAACAGTTCTAAAATGCTACATAACAATGAAAACTACTTTCTGTATCACAAAGATATTTTTTTTTATCAAATATAAATTCATATTTTGAACATAAAGCTAAAATTAATACATTTCTTTTTCTCAAAAAGGTTATAAAGCATAATTTACGTTTTTCTAATGAATTCATATACTTTCCAATGCATTTATTCTGCAGAATTATCTCATATTTAACTTTATATATACAGGGTGTCCCAATGTGACCGTACAAAAATTTACCAGGGAATGGACCAGAGCAAAATAAGAATAAAATTCTTATAGAAAAAATTTCTCTGGTGCATGCCTAACGAGTTCCAGGGTGATATTTTGGAAACAAAAATTCCTCAATAACTTAAAAACCGTTAGGTAATTTTTGGGTGACGTGTACATCTATTAAAGGTCATTAAAACTACATGGTGTTTGCTTAACTCTGACGTCTGTGGTGGCATAGGTTTATATTATAAATCGATTTGTTAATGTTTGGTAACTACTTAGAAAATATATAAAACCTGTTCTACATTTTACGAAAATTAAAAATTTTGCATATAGCATTTTACTCGGTGGAATAAACACTGTAGAATCTCAAACTGAATTATCCTATGTTATCGCATGATCTAACTGTTTCCCTCATATCAGTAAGCACCTATCAAAACCAGAACCACGAGCGGAACTAACAATGATACGTGATTCAACGTAGCGACTTCAATAAGTTACAACCTAGAGCAAATTGCGCCAAGATTTTATTATATTGCAATGAACCCCTGAGACTTTAGCTATTTCCTTTATAGATTTTATGGATCCCATACATATTTTATAGACTATAACTTTGACCAGACAGGTTCAACGCGAACTATGAAAAATATGAGTTCGGTAAATTGATTTACAAGTTTTAATTTTACAAGACATTGTTTTGAAAATGACGAATTTGATAATATAACTCCGTATGCAAATACATAGCCAGACAACAACTTTAAATTATATTTTATAAAACTCATATAGGTAACAATGTTATAATAAAACTAATAAAACTTGTCTTGACTTAAAAATAGTATATTATATACCTAGGTTGAGAAGTGAGCTATTATTGACCGAGAAATTTTATATAATTTTCGAGGTAAATAATGGCCTACTCAACCGAAGTATATATAGTATTTTTTTTACTACTAATAGCCGAATTAACACCAGAAGATCTTATTTTCATTTTAAAATCAGACATTTCTCCTATTTCTCAAACATATCGAAATATCAAGTAGGTGAAATGTCAAACTGATGGGTTTCTAAAGACGTCGTTATTAACCTAGGTCAATAATGAAATCATTATTTACCTAGGTTAATAATGAACTACTTCTCACTACACAAATGAGGTAAATAATAAGGTTTTCTCATGTAAACATTTTTATTAAATGGAGACAAATGTGTGTCTAATAAAATTTTATCTAAGAACCCTATTTTTTTAGATGGAACACTTGGAAAATATTATCAGATAAATGCAGGATTTAGTCGTTTATCGCTTGCAGTAATATGTTTTATATCCAACTCTGTTAGTTTTTGCGATGTTATTTCAATTTTATTGAAACGTACGTATCTTATACTACTTTGTACATACTTTTCAACAATTAGCCAGTTAAACATAGACTTAATTTTATTTCTGTTTTCACACAGATAGTTATCTTCTTTTCCTCTGTAACATTTTTGATCAGGCCCATATCAAGCCATAAGTTCAGAAATTCACTCCAGTCTCATTACACACAGTTAAATTAACAGTACCTAAATTTGATTATTATAGTTTTTCAAAAGAATATTATTAACTTATTCAAATTAAATGAAATAATTCTATGTTTTAAGTAAACTTTGATAACATTTACGTTCTATAATTCTCATTGTGAACAACATATACCTATTAAAAATCATACAGGTATGCAATTGTGTAGCCAAGCGTGACGATTCTGGATTACTAGAAAAGTATTCCGCGTAGGTAGTTATTTGATACAAAGATTATACTTACTCTGCTATACAGTGTCACGCATATTTATGGTATACCTTTCTCCCACTCTCATTTTTTTACAATTTTCCGATTTGGCATGACCGGAAACATAGTTCTCATTTAGATGTTTCAAGAAATATATAGAAAACACTCTATATATACTAGTATTTCGGCTTGTTAGGCTTTTCTCAATGTAGTAAATGTTTATTGAGAAAGGCCCAACACCCGAAGTACTAGTATATAGAGTGTTTTCTATATATTTCTTGAAACATCTAAATGAGAACTGTGTTTTTTTTAAAACCATTATTTCACGGTATGTTTCATAAAGAACCATCCCTTTTCGGTATCCACTTTAGTATATTTTATTTCAGCTAACATGTTAAAAAATTGTGATTATAGAGGACTGTACTAGAATCACGTAGGCAGTTTAATGTACTAACTAAGATTGTAACAATGTATTTAAATTTGAATATTACACTTCAAATAGATCCATTTGGATCAAATTAAATTGGCAAGGGAGAGAACTAAAACACAGGCCTAATTTTCAATTTTTATATATTTTCTATAATTTAATCTAACTAGTAATATAGGTGTCCGGGTCTATAAGATCCATCATCGAATAGTGCTTCTGAAACCTCTGGAACGTAAGCTCCTTCAATTCCAGAACCGGATGGAACAAGGCCGTAAGGAGAGGGGCTCAATGGCAATGGGCTGATTTCGGGCCTGTAAGAACCATCGTCGGACAACCTTTCAAGGCCGCTTGGTACGTATTGACCTTCCAGACCAGATCCTGATGGGACTAATCCGTATGGGGAGGGGCTCAAAGGCAGTGGGCTGATTTCTGGTCTGTAGGATCCATCATCGTACAGGCGTTCAAGACCGCTAGGGATGTACTGTCCCTCCAGGCCTGATCCTGCGGGTACTACCACTCCTGCTGCGTAGCCAAGGGCTGGAGCAACAAGTCCTGCTTGAGCGCAGGCGATAACTCCAAGGCTGAATACGACGGTCTAGAATAAGGGAAATATTGATATGAATTTAGAGGAATGCGTTATTAATTTTTTTTAGTACTGTCTGTAAATCGTTTTTACTGACAGAAAATTTTATTACTGTACGTACAGGGTATTCGCGTATATTTTGACCCCTACCTACAGGGGTTATTAAAAAAGTTAGAAAAAAAATTAAATACAAAAGTTATTTGGTTTTTCATGTATTATCTTTTAGCTAGGTCGAAAAAAAAATTGCATGTCGTAAACTTAGGAAAACCAATTGAACATAATATTTTTAAATGGGACACCCTGTATAATTTTACACGCTTGGGTAAACATTATTTTCCTGATTTCAAAAATATATATTTTGTTGACATTTGCACTGACAGTTTTCGAAATATTCGACAGCGAGTACCATAAAAAAAATACAAAACAATTTTCGATGTAACCTTCTTAGTTATTTAAACATATTCCAATACATATTTTCATTTTTTAATATATTTTTATGATTTATTGTAAACATTAAATATTAAATATTTCGAAAACTGTCAGTGCAAATGGCAACAAAAAATATATTTTTGAGATCAGAGAAAAATTGTTTTCCCAAGCGTCTAAAATTATACAGGGTGTCCCAGAATACCCCGTACCTAATTAGTTATAAAGAAAATAATATTTCTTGTTGAATATTATATAAATGTAAAAAAATAGGTATAATAATTAAAATTCAGTTCGAGAAGTCAATTGAGTAGTCAAAGAAAGTTGTAAAAGAACTGTATTATGAAAATATATAACTATGAATTATAAAATATGAATAATAATTATGAATTTATTTAAAATAGTAATGTTTTCAGATGTAATGGATGGAAGAAAGTAAATATAATAATTATGATGCTAATAATAATAATTTTTTTAAGAAATGGGCAGATTAAAAAAAATTTGAATAGACAAATGAAAACGACAGTCGGAGAAAACTACAATTTTTTTTCTACAACTAAACATTTTAGGTAGGAATTTTGCCACCAAAGTTGTGGTCGTGTGATATACATCAAAATTAATGATTATACATATAGAGAATTTACTCTGTATTTGAAATTTAAACCAGAAACTAGTTAATTTTAACTGAAATCAAAACAATGGTAACTTTCATTTTGAGCACTTTTCGTATCTATACACAGAATATAGGCCCGTATCTTCATTGAATTTATAAAAATTAATAAGTTAAAACATTGTCACACCATCACTGCAATTTATCCTGGTGGTAATACCAAAGGGGTTAAAAAAACGTATTTTGTTACATAAGTGATAAATCGAAAAAACATGGTTAGTGAAACAAAGCCGCGCCTCTTAATAAAACAAGGTTAATAAGTACGACAAATCGCCAATAATACTTACTAAAGCGTACATTGTGCTACTCTTGTAAGACCCGAACAAGTGATATCCAAATCTGGTAGACAGTTCGTTTTATATCTTGATAACAACCTTGCCCACGCCCAAAAATTGCCGAGACCGCATAAAAATGGATCATACTTTTCAGTTTCCGTATGGTTATATCTTCATGCCTATGGAATTCACACACACATTCTTGTGGAAAATAATTTGTAAGAAACTATACTGACCATTAAGTAATATGAAGTGTATAAAACAAGTGTTAGAATATACTATTGTGGTACACTCTTACAGCAATGGATTGTGACGCTCAAAAATATCTATTATTAATTCACTGAGCATCAAAATACGTTTCATATATGGTACCCATTCATGTCGTAATGAAATGAGTCATTTGATATAATCATATAGTATATCTTCTATTTACAAGATCAATTTTGGTTTGTGGAATAATATTAATGTACAGAGTGTGCCCGTTTTACGAGACTAAACCACTCGATAAACTAATGATAGCCATTTCGTACTTCAAGTAATTCATTTAGGAAAATTATTAAAGAGGTTAGTTCTAGGAGAAAATTAGAAGAGAAAATGTTTTATGTTGAGATAACCTAAAAAATATTTTAGAACAGATTGTAAAAGTAAAGCAAAGTAAAGTGGTGATAACCGGTGGTGATAAAGTGATAACAAGGTTAATTGTTCTTATTTAACTGGTTTGATTGAGTCCAAACGAAATGTAAAAATATATGATTTATTCACTAATTAATCTAAATACTTCATCAATCCTCCTTTACCTAATGCAAGACATACAAAGGCAAGAAAACAGAACGTAGAAAAGACATATTTTTCTACGTTCGGCGTTCTTAGAAAAATGTGTGATAGGATTTCATGTAATCTAAAATATGTTAAACTTTACTGATCGTCACTTCAAATGGGTCAATTCTCTTGATGGGTCATAAACAAATAATTAAATTTTGAAATTATTTTCAACAGTGGAAAGATCGTTTCTTTGGCAATAAGTTTACTTTATGGCGTTCGTTTTTGAGGATTATTATTTATTAAACAGGTTGATTTACACCGACGTGACTTTTTTGCAAAGTTTGTTTGTGTACACGGGATAAACGAACCACTCTGTATATTTTCTTTATAAGCCATTATGCAGTCCCAGATATAGCGAGCGGGTGACTCGGGGTTTATTGTCTTCATCGCTCAACCAAGAGGTCGTGGGTTGAGCGTGGGAATCCACATTCGACCAGATAATTTTTAATAAAATTTTCTACTCGTAGATTAAGCCTTGTACGCAAGGATGGGTTAGTAAACATCCTAGCGATAGCCTAGGATGGGAAGAATGTCACCTTGGTGATGAAAGAAGAATGTATGCGAGATTAAAATCAGTTGATGTTTGACTGTCCTCTAGCTAATGAAGTTTTCCAGGTTTCCCGCATTCCAGCACTGAATGGTGGTTAGGACTTAACAACCTAAGTCGTTCCTGAGATGCAAATGCGGTCCGCGAAATAATAATATGGCGCGCCTCTCCCACACAGATCTCAGACTTTCAGGCTAATCCTTGTGTCCTAGCTGAATTGTGCTAGCAGTATTTTTTTCATATTTGTGTCATTTTGCATAATAAAACTACGACTTCGTTCGAAACAAATTAATGTTGCATCAAGCGTTATTGTGTTAGTTATATGAGTTGTCAAAAATTCCTCGTTTAGATAATAAATTTTTTCAACATGAAATTGTTCAAAGAATAGTATGACCGGCCAATTTGCCAAACTTACTTATACTTATCAATGTATCTCTGGGATTGTTATTATATGTAAATAGTTCATTTAGAAATACATGATTTCAAAGATTTTCATATGTATTGTAAATGTACTGTAACATGTTGTAACGTATGTAGTGGCGAGATACAGTGAAATACACTGCAGTGCCCTCTTTGGGTCTTTGCTACTACCTGTCTGACAATTATTGTGTAATTGACAGACAGATAACGATCTGCAGAAAGCAGATGCCATTACAGCGACCTCTATTGTCTTTGAGGAAGACAATCCTACTTAATTATTGGAAGGAGATGCCGAAAACAACTACTCCACGGGCAATATGCCCCGACTGGCATATAGGATTGTCTTTCTCAAAGACAATAGAGGTCGCTGTAATGGCATCTGCTTTCTGCAGATCGTTATCTGTCTGTCAATTAGACAATAATTGTCAGACAGGTAGTAGCAAAGACCCAAAGAGGGCACTGCAGTGTATTTCACTGTATCTCGCCACTACAAACATTCACATATGCCCCTTAGGCAATCAATGTCGCCAGATTATTCATCGATTCCGATACCTATGGCAATCTGATGAGATCATAACAAGATCGAAACCGGTCATTGTCTGGTATTTGGTCTTGATGAAGGATGTGGCGACATCCATGGAGATGTTGATGTAATGCAACGCCAGTCGGGGCATATTGCCCGTGGAGTAGTTGTTTTCGGAATCTCCTTCCAATAATTATGTTGTAACGTATTTGGAGTATATTTGGAGGACTTTTTGAATTTGAGGATGTCTCTAGTGTGGTGATCAGCACATTCACCTGATTTGTAGTCTACAGAATTTTATTTAGCCCAATTTCAGCAAACTGCAACTAGCTTCACAGGCTTAATCTACTTATAGCTATTAGTGTGTCACAGGACATGGAAACGGCTTCCATAATTAGGTACGAATGCGCCAAGAAATAAGCCACATCTGCACATTTGAGGTGCAAAAGTTGAATCACCTTCTATAGGTATCCATTATCATAATGAACTTTGCAGAATTTAAGGAGAAAGTAGATACTGTCGATATCGAAATTAATTGCATGTTATCTACTATGTGTCAATATCCCTACAGTCAGCGATTTGAAATAATTGGCTATCAAACTTGATACATATAAGAAAATGTCAAGGTCACAAACTTGTGACAATAAAAGCGTTTCTAGGTTTATAGACTGGTGTTAATTATATACAATTTGTGTCTGTGATCCAGTTTTTAATATATGTGAAAATTATGTATGCACAAAGTTTTACTTATTATGCTAGTTTTGCAGTTACTGGCATGGTATGGAAATTCTCGTATATCGTATCAATAATTAATATATCTATCTATAATTATATTATAGTGCAACATTGAGTGCAAACATTTTCCATACCCAAATCAACTTAACGCCTCCTTTTTAAAATTTCACAGTACCCTGCAGAAATTCAAGGCATTCCAATGGTTCTAATACCCTATATAACATAGATATATTATGTATAAAATTGTCTTAAATATGGATTGCTTCTTAACAAAATATAATTTTTAGTGATTTGTCAATCCACCTATCAGTGATTTTTGTTGATTCATGTTCTGATTGGATACTAAAACCGATTCGCAAAACAGAAACAGTCAAGGTCGGAACAGAAATGTATTAATATATTTTGTCATAGCAACTTTACCAACCAGTATTCGCTACCTGAAAAGACAGGTGGGCTTTCATAGAGATTCATATATTTTTAAGATATAGTAATATTGGTCATTGATATGATTAAAGTAATCTCGTACAAAGGAGTAAACCAGAATCAGTGATGTCAAGATAGCCGACTTATTAGAGCGTAACTTATAATACACAGAGTGAGTCTATGTGTGGTTGTTGGTTCATTGTTTTCAAGTGTTCCTATACCAAAGACCTTGGACTACCTTGGAGATTTACTCGTATCAAACAATCTTAGTCAAGATGTAGTAAAAGAATATCTTCAACTCACTAAACTTTGCATCAAACAAAATTGCTTTCGATTCAATGGAAGTTTTTTCGAACACATGAGGGTAAAGCAATAGGTAACTCTTTGTCACCATTCTTTGCCAATGTCTTCATGAACAGATTTGAAATGGAGGCAAAAGAAGAATTCGAGTATTCTCCAGGGCTTTGTTTAGATCTGTGGATGATATATTTGCAGTGTTTAATATAAAAGCTACTGATATTGACAACTTTGTTTCTAAATTGAATAGTCGTTTCCTGTCAGTTAAATTTACACATGAAATTGAAAACTCTGGATAACTACCATTTTTAGATGTATTAATAATTATAAATGGTGAAAATAAGTTAGAATTTGACATATAGAAAATATAACAGTACTTATAGACTTATCCTTAAGGACTCTCACCTTTGTGCTACACAAAATGGGGAGTTTAAATTTTTTTATTGATCGCCTGTTAAACTTCCCCCTAAATAAGGAGAAATTTGAAAAAGAAAAAGCATTCATTAGGGATATATCTGCGAGTAATGGATATTCTGTAAGTTTAATTGACAAAATAATTAGAAAACGTAAATTTAAAGAGACACTTCGAAATTCTTCGACTTTTCAAAATGAAAGAGAAATAAAAATTTATATCCATTCCATATGATCCTCGTTTCACCCGTTTTGGTAAGGTTTTTAAAGATATAGGTATGTTAGTAGGTTGCTCATCGGGACATAAACTACAACAACTTATAGGCAATCAAAAAGACAAAATAGAAACTAAGGAAAAGTCGAGGATTTACGAAATTAGCTGTAAAAACTGCAACCAAAAGTATGTTGGACAAACTAGAAGGTTAATTCAACATAGATTCAAGGAACATATGGTTCATCTCAAATATGGTACAGTGTTGCCCAAAAATGCGTTTGAGAACAACCATAAGACAAATAGTAGCAATTTAAGACTAATTAGGAATGTAACAAATTCCAAACAGCTGGATGCATTTGAGAGTTTGAAAATTGTAAAAATAGTGCGTTTAGTGACAGAAGGCCAATCCCATACAGCCATACACTGATCCGTCGCGACGATTCATTGCGCCGTTGCAAATGTTCACTGAGCCGTCGCAACGGTTTACTCCACCGTAACAATAGTTTAGGTGTAAATACGACATAATGTTAGCATAGGTTTAGTTATAATCAACTTCAGATGAAGCCCACTTGGTTGGCGAAAGCACGTAGAGTACAGTAGTAGGTATAGTGTTATGTGGAAAAGTAGTGTTAGATATGTGGTATAGCCAAAATAAAAATTGATCAAAATAAGAAAAAATACTTATTTGGGTAATGTCCCGAAATGTTTCCTCAAGCGGCTACCAGCTTCTAAAGATGGCCACTTAAATGCTTGGTAGGCTGTTGACAAGTTAATTTTATTTAAGTTTAGCTTCTAACATAACACAAAAAACGGTGATGGTGGTGATGTCAGCGACCCCTACTCCCATTTTTTTTTCAATAACTTTGTAATAGTTGAGAAATTTACGTTTCAATTCCTTAGATAGCCTGTTTCAATTAGAAACTTTTTATCTCCAATTTTTCTCATAAAACCAACAGTTACAAAAAATATGTTACTATGATCCACAGAATTACTGCAGTATCTGCATTATTGCATAAAATGCTAAACAAACGCTTAGAAGGATACAATAGAATTGAGAAGTATTTTAAGCCTGCTTCGCAGCCGAAAGAAAGCATTTTGAACATTTTATATGATTTTTTTGTTTAGAATTAGAAACTAAATTTAAATAATATTTACATTGTGATCAATCTACTAAGCATTTGAGTCTCATTTTTCTTATTTTGGGAAAATTAATTCCAATTTTCATTATGACTATACCTCATACATACAGCCTGTATAGTAAGACATAATTGCTATAGAAATAAAGAGTAAATTTCCCAAACATGGAACAATAAAATTCCCAGCAGGACTGTACTCTATATACAATAGTAGTAGATAAAACCCTGAAGTTTTTAGAAATGTTTTTAGAGACACCCCTAAGCATGGTTAGGGGTGTCTTCAATAAGGTGAAATGAGTTCCAGTAGAATTATCGCAGAGCAGAAATTACTATATTTTGTTCAATTAACCTCAAGGTATAAAGTACAATAACTAAGAAGTACGTCTAGGTACATTAAAATAATAATTCGTGGTAAATTTAGATGGAAATTTTATTTATAAAATTCATACCGTATTTTACAGAAATAAAATAATAGGTACACAGCATGTTCAGTCATTTCAACACTAACGTCTATTTGCCGTGGGTGTCTGGAATCCATTGTCCTCCAAGAGCACCTTCTACGGCTCCTCTGGAAGCGATTCCGACTCCCAATCCATGACCAGCAAGACCGATTCCGCCAAGACCGACTCCACCAAGACCGATTCCACCAAGACCGATTCCACCAAGACCAAGTCCTAGTCCGGGAGCGGCGATGGCACCATGAGCAACTGGGACATCAGGGATCCATTGTCCTCCAAGGGCGCCTTCTAGGGCTCCTCTGGCGCTAGCGACGCCGAGACCGGGGGCAATGATACCTCCGACACCAAGACCAATTCCACTGGCGCTGGTGTAGGCGACGGCTACGAGGAGGACAGCTACGGCCTGCGGGAAATGATAGATATATAGAAATTATCGGAGGTACAAGAACAGAATAGGACAGGTAAAGAATAATAATATACCGCCACTGCTTCATATATGACCTACATTGAGTCTAGAATCGTTGATTGGCATACAGTTCAAGACATTTTAATAAAATTGTTGTAGTAAGTAGATAAAATAGTTAAAGCAACGATTTTTTGTAAAATTCATTGAGGGATCTGCATGAAATAAGGCATCTTTGTAAAATGCCAAACTCTAAAATATCTACATGAAAGCAATAGCTGCTGAAATTAAGATAGGGATGAGAGGCAATCATTTTCTACTATAGACTTAGTTAAAAAATATTTACATCATTTGCTAATTATATATTTATATAGTATTGTATAATTATATATTTATATAGTATTGTATTTATAAGTCTTGTATTCTATTGTTTGAGAACGTATTTTCAAATAATATAAACAAGAGTACAAAAAACACGGATTTAGAAATAAATTACGTACGAAAACATATGAACAGAATAGAAGGTCAAATTTTATTGATTATATTATATCAAAGAAATGTATGTATCAAGATCTAATCCAAGGTAATACTTTTTTATAAACTCTATAACAGCAGTTTACTGTTTAAAAAACATTAAGTGCATGCTGCTTTGGAATGATAAAGATTTTTGGGTGTTACCACCAAAAAAAGTAGTATTTGAAAATTGTTACAGAAATGGCGAATGCGCCAGGTAAAAAAATAAACTCAAAATAGAGAAAGTCGGAAGAAAAAAGTTATATTATTATATCAAGCATTTTATATAAGATAAAAGTGACAGGTATTTCTATTAATATTAAAAGCTTTTGAGGGCTTGCAATGCTTATTTTTTTTTTGTAAAATAATAATAACTACATAAATTGCAATAAAGCCAATACTTACCAAAGCGTTCATTGTGTTCGTTCTGTTGATTGTGAACAAGTGATACAATTAAACGGCTTTACAGAGTATATTTATACAGTGGCCGATAACCTTGTCCACACCCAAATCGGACACCGAGTTCTATGCGCCTTTTCCGCATATATGCACTAGATAGTAGTAATTGCAGAAAAATGAAGAAATTGGAAAAATCGTAATTATGCATCTGGATACGTGGTGCGCTCCTGATGATGCCTCTGAAAGATTCTCCTGCCCACTGCGATCACTTCTCGAAATTGGATTGTGTATGACTCGCCCAAACAATAAAAAACTGGTTTATTTACTTAATGGGGATTTAAGTGGTGCAATTGTTTATATAATCGTCTGTGTATTCTCAAAATTGTAACTTGATTTGACGTAAGAAACGATCCTGGGACATCTTCTATAATATGAATCTATGCAATGTTTAAAGATATTGCATTATCACTTCAAGTGACTGGTATCACAGGGTCACATATTTTAAACTAGTTACCTTTTTATGAGTGTTATTGTAAGGTTTTTGTTTGGGTGCGCGCGTTCGAAAACACATTGCTCTTGATTGAGTTAAACTTAGGCATACAAATTTGAAAATATCACACAAAAATGTAGGTTCACTGTGTTACTGAAAGAAGAGTTACTTAATTATGGTCATTCACGCAAGATTCTATTTCTAAAATTATATTTACTGAATATTTTTCTCAATAATTCTAGAATAATTTATGAAAAATTTAAAATGTCACAGGAAAAAAAGGATTAATCTAAATCATTAATAAGTAAAAGTGTTTTTCATTTTTCAAATTTATCTGCATGATTTTTAAATGTGTTCATTTTAGTTTATTCAGGAATAAGTTTATCAAAAAGCTTTCTAAGCAAAACTTACTGATTGCTGTTAATTTATCATTTTAAAGTTATATAAACCGCAAAAAAACATAATAAAAGCAATAAACACAATGGAAAAGCTAGTTAAGAACTTTTCTAATTATAGACTAAATAACTCTTATTATTTGGGTATTATGCCACCACTGAAAAATACAAAAAACCTCTGCGCCGATGGATCAGTGAAGGATTTGTTTTTTTTTTTTATTAAATATGTTTGCCTAATCAAGATCTCACACACTATTTTAGTGAGAGGTTTCTTGATTAGGCAAACATATTTTTCAAAAAACCAACCTTTGACTGATTCGTCGGCATAAAGGTTGATTATCATTTTTTTTTTTTGTATTTTTCAGTGATGGCATAATACCCAAATAAATGAGAATAAACAATGCCACAAATAAATGCGTTCATATATTATAGATTAAATATTTCATTAGCCATTCATGCATTACCTATGTTTCTCTATTCAAAATGCACATTGTTCTTCATTTATTTACAATTCTCCTCATTTTTAGATTCGTCCCAAACCAACAAGAAAACTGAGAAGATTTAGTTAATAAATTAAACATAATACCTATTTCATACCAATACAATATTTCTTCGGACAAACTTTTCACAAATTTCCGCTTTACAGATCACTTGAGTTTAAATATAATGTTTTCTTGTTATTATTTTAACTATGACATATTTCTAAAACCAATCACAAATGCTTCATTTATTTGTACCGCAAATAATTCAGAGACTATACGATTATTTTTTTTTTAATTTTATTCTTGAGAATTTATTTACTAAATGAACTTTATACCTACCTACCAATAAAAATCGCTGAATTCATTTACGTAACCTTAATGTATTTTTCAGAGGTCGCACATGCACCCCCAACTTGCATTAAGGCCATTTCATTACACATGTAATGAAAGAAACTAATTTTAATTAAATAACAATAAAATACAGGACAAGTTTTATAAATATTCATTTATAAATCAATGCATATTAGGTGCTTATATAAAATATAATATAAAATTAATTATTTCTTCCTTTCTTGTTTTATTAGTAACAAACAACGCGATAACGGTTTTTCATTTGTTTGTGAAACACATAAAGGATAGCTGGTTTTATAAAACTTTGGTCTTGTTGGGAAAATATTAATTTGAAATTGTTATTTTCTTAGAAAGTTGTCTCATTTTGTAAGAATTTTGAAACAAGTAGGTGCTTAAATCTTTTATAATAACTCCCCAATATAAAATTAAACGTGTATGTATTAAAATTACAGAGACGTACTTAATGCACACACTCAACTATATTTTGTACACAACAGATATGTTTCAAGAAATATCAAAATTCAGATTGAGTCTTTATTTGAACACATTATTTCATTTCTTAAAAATAGGAAAAATTATGTTAATGAGAATTTTGCTCTTAGTTCTTTTTTTTAGTCTTTGCTGAATTAGTTTCAAATGTGTAACATATTGTTTGATTTAACAATATAACGCTATGGTAATGATGGTTTATGTCAATATATTTTATTGACGAAGTTGCTTTGTAATCGTGAAGAATTCTACAATATTACCTCAAAATTAGGTACCTAAGTAGTAATAAATAGGA
This sequence comes from Pogonocherus hispidulus, assembly GCA_963924545.1. NCBI lineage: Eukaryota > Metazoa > Arthropoda > Insecta > Coleoptera > Cerambycidae > Pogonocherus > Pogonocherus hispidulus. Next base: position 85,660,241 of record OZ004693.1, read on the forward strand.
AAACCGTCAAACGTATACCTAGTTTAATTTTTTTAAGGAGATGTTATATAAGTAGGTATATTATAATTAAAAAAAAAAAAAAATAAATCGTTATTTCTGAAATCCAATTTTCAATAAGTATTTTATAATAGCTTTCTCTAGTATCTCTCAAGATATAGTACATTTCTTCTAAACTCTACTTATCTACGTATCAACGTAGTATGATACTTATACTTATCATACTTATTAATATCATCGTGATGATATCAGATGATCCAAGCAAAGCGTATCACTTTTTGCTAATTTATCGTGCACATATTTAATGTCACTGGTTGATTACAAATACAATTAGGCCCTTAAATTTTGATGTAAGGCATTTTCTGCACCAACGGATTCCTGAAAAATGGATATGAAATTGTGGGGTAGTCGAATGGAATGCAAGAACACCCGATTTATCTTCACTAGATTGTCTTTTCTGGGGAACTCTAAAAAATAGGGTACACAAAATTTACCCAACAATGTAGAAAAGCTGAGAGCAAATATTCTTAACGCCTTTAATTCCATTAGCCAATTTCAAAGGATACTGCAGAAACTTATAGACGAATACATTTTTGTATACCTATCTCAAAATTAAAATTTTTGAGCATTTAATGTAAATTTTTAATGATATGAACCCGTTAACGTTTTATTTTGAAGGAATATTTTTAATTTTTAACGCAATTAAAAAATGTAAGGGCCTAATCGAATTTGATAATATTCACCGACATTTATGTGGTTATATACGATTATAATGATGATTACGACGATAAATGAGCAAAAAGTGGGTATATATGTAGAAGGGAAACATTGAAGATGCATCTTTTTGTTCGAAACGTTTGAATATGTTTTATTCTGAAGTCATGTTAGGGGTAGAGACTTTCAACTTATAGTTTCAAAATTTCAGGTCCCTATTTAAAAAAATTAAGTTGATGATGGTTAAAGAAAAACGAAACGTCACTTTTTATTTTTCAATATCTGCTCGAATAAGACTGCAAAAAGCTGTGCCAATGACTGGGGCATTATGTTGGTCCTCTAATTACGTAACTTTGCCCCCAGTTAAGCTTCCTCGTATATATCTATTACAGTTTTCGAGATCCACACCCTGTATAGTTAGTTAGCATGTAGCTATCAAAATTATAATTTAATCGTGCCTTTTTTTACTGATTTTCATTTGTATCTAATTCCTGGCTTTGTGTTCAGTGTAGCTAGGGCGATTTTCTACTGCAGAAGTAAATTATATTATCCGATCGACTTTGATCAAATATTTCAACAAAGTAACTTTACTAACATTGTTAAAAACTATTTACCCATTCCCAATGAAGTATTCATCTGTGCCCCTACAATGGAATTCGTAGTTGAATAAAAACTATCAAATTCGGTTATATTTGCATCAGCTAGTTAAACTTCAGAGTTTCAGGAGTTTGCATTCAGTCATCGTATAATTCTGGGGAGTTGCGATTTTATTGAGCAAAAAATATATAAATCGTTATGTTATGATTGTTCAGAATGGGATACATTTTCTTTGTTTGATTTCTTCTATAAAATTATATGTACAGATAAAACAAATACTTGTATGATACATACACCGAGGAAAAAATTGTAATTTAAAACCATTTAATTGTACAGTTTGCTTAATATAAAATAGTGACAGCTCTTCAAAGTATCATATTTGTCATAATATGCTGAAAAATCTCTCCACGATACTGCACGTTGAATCAAGTCATGTCGAACCATGACCACTTGGTTGGCGAAACGCGTGTCGAGTGCAGTATAGTGTTTTGGTGTTATGTGGAAAACTACGTCAGTGTTAATATGTAATATTGTTAAAATATAAGCTCTTCGTTTATTATTTTGGCCTAATTCGGGTATAAATTTATAAACATTTAAACAAATCATTACCTAAATAACATTATAAAATATTTCTTAATAGAATATTTTAATACGGACACTTTAACATGTAAAAGAAAAATAGGTACTTACATGATGTTGATACTTTTTTAAAGTTAGCGTCATAATAAAACATTAGTATTTAATATTTTCTTAAAGGATATGTGTAGAAAACAATGTCAGCGACAGGATCATATCTAAATATTTCTCCCGGTTCTCTACAATGTATATATTTATATATTTTACACAATTATTGAATAATAATTACTTCAAAAAGCTTTTAGTTATTAATTTCACTAATTAAGATATTTCATAAATGGCCCACTTAATTAAATAAATTACTTTACAGCGTTAAAACAAGGATCCAAAGCAGGATTCTAAATATATTAGGTCACCTGACATATGTGTGACAAATACTCCAATTGAATACCTACCGCACAAAACAAGTTAGATAAAAAATTGTTTGTATTATAATCATTACAATATATTCACCTGATACACTCACTACTGTATCCTCTTTGGCATTTCCTTGTTATTAGAATATGGAAAATGGAAGTTTCCTGACCAATTTAAGTCAAAAAATATTTCGAAGTAGGTACACAGAAATTGCAGGATATTATTTTGTTTCTCAAATAAAAAAAATATACTTCTCTATCCACTGACGAGTACTGATTTATAGAATATCATAAAGTTAAACAAATCAAATCATTTTTTAATTATGGAAGAGTAATTAATTAATAAGTCAAATTTACAAAGGACACAAAGGGGAACAAATTTACGTTCAATGTAATTTTAAAAAGTAGGGTTAACGTTAACATTAAGGTTGATAATCTTTGCCAATCACACAGAACACAGATAACAACCTTGATTAATAACAAATGTCATATGCCATCTTGTGGAAACTTAAAATTTGCTTGTATGCAAACTGTTTGATTTCAGCCAATCAGAGAGCTATATTTTAGCGCGCAACTTTAACGTCACCCTTCCTAATTAAAAAACGTAGTATAGATATTGCAAAAGTAAATTTCGTAAATCGATATTGTCCTATGTGGAAGATCATTATACTTTTAATTTTTTAAAGTGTGCCAATATTAAGGATGTGAGGTGTATATTTATTTAAAATATATGATGGATAGGACTGTATATTCAAAGCACATTATTATTGCATTTCTTTGGTTTAACAGTGGCATACTGAATTTCCAGTACCTATGAGTATTTTATAAATATTTGGACTAAGGGACAGATTGCGTAGATTAAGTTTCAACCTCAAAAACAGTTTGTCAAACGGATATTATAAAAATAAAATAAATATAAATACAACACAATAAATAGAAACGAAACATGCATGCAGTACGAACTCATTTTCTTTATTAATTTCTTTTTTCAGGCTAGATGTGTAACTATACAGAGTGAGTTTTATGTATGGAACGCCTCAATTATCTCGGAAACGGCTTGCCCGATTTTTATGAATTTTGGTTTATAAGGGTTTTGTAATATGGCCGATATTATTGTGGCATTTGCATTGTTTTCAGATCTTTCGTTTTTCCGGAAATATACTGAAATTTGTTATTTCAAATGGATCACCCTATATATTTTTTGTTTTTGAAATCTCTAAGAAATTTAGAATATTTTTCATGTAATGTTCCCTATACCTAATTGCCATAATTTCGGAGTTACAGCTACATTTGCAATATCTCCGCCGAAGTTAAAATATTACATCAGGGCGGCTATGTCTGCGACAAAAACAATTTTGACGTTTTAATAAACTATTATTGTTGGTGTTTATTGAAAGTTACAATGGACCGTTTATCTGAGAAAGAACGAATTGAGATTTTAATGATATTAGGATATGGTGATGTGCGTAGAAGTCAACAGGAAACGTGTAATATCTTTAATAATTTATATCCTAATAGAAATCCCATAACAAGATCTACTGTGAGTAAGTTGTTAAAAAAGTTTAACCAAACTGGAGCCATAAAAGATTTACCGAAATCAGGGCGTATAAAAACTGCAACAACTGAAGACAAATCTTTAGATGTTTGTGTTATGTTAGAAGAAGATCCACACTTGAGTACTAGACAAATATCCAGGGAAGTTGATATTTCTCAAACATCCATAATGAAAATTTTACATGCCAATAAATTCCATCCTTACAAAGTAAGATTGGTTCAAGAGTTGTCAGATGATGATTTCGATAGACGTGAAGAGTTTGCCGACACAATGATGGAAAAATGTTACGATCAAAATAATCCAAATTTTTTAAATAATGTTATGTTTTCCGATGAGGCCACTTTTTGTATTGATGGAAACGTAAATCGGCATAATTGCAGATACTGGTCACGTAACAATCCTCGTTGGATGAGAGAATCCCACACCCAATTTCCACAAAAGATTAATGTATGGGCTGGAATAATAGGTGACAAAATAATTGGTCCTTTTTTCATTGAAGGAAACTTAAATGGTCCGGCGTATTTAAATTTATTACAGAATAATATTATACCTGAGTTGGCTCGGTTATTTCCAAATCTAAGTAAGTATTCTCAATTGCCTGTTAATTTAGAAATTTTATTATTTGAAACTTTCAGACAATAACAATGTCCCAAATAACAATATTTGGGTGCAACAAGATGGAGCTCCACCTCACTATGCGCGTGACGTGAGGCAATACCTAAACGATGTGTTTCCCAGAAGATGGATTGGAAGGCGTGGTTTTATCGAATGGCCCCCGCGATCACCCGACATGAATCCTTTAGACTATTTCCTGTGGGGTCACTTAAAAAATATTGTTTATAAAACCAAACCTGCCAATATTCAGGAATTAAAAGATAGGATTACCACAGAGATAAGAAGAATTGAGCAGTCAGGAATGTTACAAAATGTACTGCAAAGCTTTAAACATCGCATGGCTTCTTGTATGGAAGTAAATGGACAACATTTTGAGCATCAGCTGTAACCGCCTTTACTTTATGTTTTCAAAAGATCCTATGGGATTTCTATTAGGATATAAATTATTAAAGATATTACACGTTTCCTGTTGACTTCTACGCACATCACCATATCCTAATATCATTAAAATCTCAATTCGTTCTTTCTCAGATAAACGGTCCATTGTAACTTTCAATAAACACCAACAATAATAGTTTATTAAAACGTCAAAATTGTTTTTGTCGCAGACATAGCCGCCCTGATGTAATATTTTAACTTCGGCGGAGATATTGCAAATGTAGCTGTAACTCCGAAATTATGGCAATTAGGTATAGGGAACATTACATGAAAAATATTCTAAATTTCTTAGAGATTTCAAAAACAAAAAAATATATAGGGTGATCCATTTGAAATAACAAATTTCAGTATATTTCCGGAAAAACGAAAGATCTGACAACAATGTAAATGCCACAATAATATCGGCCATATTACAAAACCCTTATAAACCAAAATTCATAAAAATCGGGCAAGCCGTTTCCGAGATAATTGAGGCGTTCCATACATAAAACTCACTCTGTATAGTTAGTCCTCAGATATATATTTGTCGTAAAATATGTCAATTAATTACTGTTAGACAGTACAAAGTAGTTATTAGGTTGTTTTTAATACTATACGATGTATCTAGCAAACTATGCAACAAAATTAAAAGGGACATCCCTACGGAAATATTATTATAAAAGGTGCGGGAACTACCCTCCCGACTACAAGTCTCAAACAGACATTGAAGTTTACAATGAAGATGCAAATTTTCTGGTTAGAATGCGAGATTGGCACTCAGTATTTTCTCGTCCAAATTTATAACACAGTACGGAACTGCACTATATTAACTAGTTGGTTAATTTTTGACTCAGTGACATGCATAACACTGCAACAAAATACGACAATATCCCGATTTCCAGATTTCTGTTTGAATATTTTTGTAGTCAGGAAAATGAGTGAATTTTCTTCTCTACCTCTTGAAGGGGGTTGGAACCTTTGGTGTGAAAATAACACTTACGTAGTTTTCCGCATGACACCAAAACACTATACTGTAGCATAACACCCTAAACATTTTTATACATTTTCATCCGTCTTGCTCTGGGTTATCCACCGATATTTTGTTTTTTACTATCGCATGCGGTGTTGCCATTTCATTACAGTTTTTCTCGAAAACTCGTGAATGCACTTGTGAAAATTCTTTTAGAGCTAAGGATTATGAACTGAAATTTTCTACAAGTGTTCACAGGATCAAGCTCTATCTACACATATGATCAGAAATAACATATTCCATACAGGATGTTCGCCAAACATTAACAAACTTCATAACTTCAAATTGGCCAAACGCGCTTCGAGTGCAGTATAGTGTTTTGGTGTTATGTGGAAAATTACGTCTCTATTAAACTATTCATCTCTACCCTTAGTTATAAATAAACCACTCGCTATCATATATTCTGTACCCCTTATTTTGTTGTCATGATTTTTTCTTAGAGACCATAGCTGGTCTCTGTCTAATTAAGAATGGCATGGCTTAAAAACATGAAAATGAGTATTGCAGTTATTTTGTTTTATAGAAAGAGACTTCTCATTTCAGAAAAGCCTTATGGCTTGTTCTTAATATTTTAATACAATGTGCTTATCTATCTAGAAATATAAAATATCGGTTATGAATTCAGTGAAACATTTTTAAGCTCTGTTTTTATAGTTTTTATACAGAAAAAATATCCTGTAACGTTGACCACTAGGAATTAGAAAATATACAAATATACACAATGTTAGAAAATATGCATTGTTTTATTACGTGTACCGAACCAAATGATCATAAAACCACGTAGGAACTACATGGAATAACTGTATTTTTTTATAAACTCATGAATATGACGAAAATCCGCAATATTGTAGTATTTACTGCCACAGTTCAACGGTAAAATTGTCTTTTACTGCTCTGATAAACAATTTATCAACATTACGCGTTAACAAAACAAAGTATAACATTTATTAATTTGATTTACATTATTTTATTTATTTTAATAAAAATTCTGCTCGAATATAAGTATATTATATAATTGCACGATTAAAATTTGACAAAATTTGACTAAAGGTCATTTAAAATTGATGACATTTAGAAGTTCACAATAGACATTTTTGAGTAAGACTGTATAATCAATACATATTTACCTATATGGACCCTTAAGATGGCCGTAAGATTTTTGTATATCAAAGTATCTCGATATGTAGTAATTCCTGGTGTACTATGTACAGTATTCCAAATGAATGTATATTTTTTAATTTAATAAAGAATACCCAAGCCCACTCCCGGTTGAATTGGAAACAACTGAATACTAAAAATATTTTTTTCCACGGTCGGGAGTAGAAATCAGTTTCTATGACATCAAAATTTAAACAGAAGTAGTCGATTATTCCCAAGGGAGTATAATGCTCCCAAGGGAGTTTACATTATGGAGAACGTTTTTTATGCAAAAAAAGAGGTAACATTGAAATTATTTATTGACATTTAAATTAAATGTAACATTTGTACAATTTTCAAAATTAATATTAGAAGGAATATTACTTTCGCTTACATTTAAAGTTTTTGTGATTGCGCTAGTGGTGGTACCTACTAAAACGTGATTAGCAATTTTGGTCTTATTTTCAATGGAGTTCTCGACATAACCCTCAGCGACTGTCGTTGATTTCCAACCAGCATGACGCTTTATTGTCGTGATATCCACACCAGCATCTGCCAGTAATATCGCTGAAGATCTTCGTAAGCAGTGATCAGTATAACATGCAGCATCAGGTAATTTTAAATACGAAGCTACTACACTAGGAATTTTTCCGATGGTATTCTTGCCAACTGGCTGCGAACTACATTTTCCTGCTTTGTAGTACAAAAAAAGGCGCTTATCCTTGACGTGGGGAGAACGAAGGGACAGGTATTTTCGATACAATTCAAGCATATTTCCCACATCGGTAACCACAAAGGTTCGTGGAATCTTTGTCTTAGTGTTTGGAATTTTTACAATCAAGGATGAGCCTACATCCTCAATATCATCTACAGTTAAATTGACTAGTTCATCAGTTCGACAAGCTCCGGCAATCCCCAGAATTAATACAACCTATAAAAAATCAAAATACTAAATAATTGAAATACCTAACAACAAAAGTAATCTTACCTTAATCATTAAGAATTCTTTGTCATCTGCAGTTGATAGAAAACAATCGATTTCACCCTTTGTCAATATTTTCTATTTTTTTGCTTGATATCCGTCACCGGTTCTTTTCAAAAATGCGATCAGTTTGGGGAATTTGCTTATATCTATGTTGTCGTAAATTATCAAGCATGACTTAACCATAGAATATTGCGCCCATAATGTGGAAGACTTGTAATTCTTTGCATTTTCACTGAAGTATGCCAACAAAACATTCTCGCTGTATACTTGAATATTTTTCTCGGCGCACCACGTTTTGAACCGATTGTAAGCTATATCGTATAAAGATCTTGACTTCGTAGGTAACAAATTGCTTATTGCAATATTTGCAGCCTCCACAATCTCTTCCGACTCACAATTATTCATTGTGAACTAAACAAACTGTAAACTAAACCAAACTAACATCTTAATTTGACAATTCTTTTTGTTTGTTTATTTTGTAGTTATGACAATAACTCAACGACTACTAAATAAATGCTCAAATCCGAATACAATAATTCTGGTGCTACTTACTTCATAATAACAAAATATGTGTTTTTAAGTTAATGAGACCGTGGAAAAAATAGTATATACCATTCGGGAGAAATGCTATTTTGTCCTCGGTGCATTGTAGCCCTCTGGCTTCGCCCTCGGGCTTCAAATTGCACCTCTGCCAAAATAACGCATTTCTGTCCCTTATAGTATAATATACTATTATTTTTACAATGTAGAAAATGGTGTATTATAAGAAAAATAATAATGTGTTACATAAGGAGAATTTTATATGAATTTATTTCAGTTTTGTATAGGGTATTCGCGTATAGTTTTACTCCTACCTACAGGGGTTATTAAGAGAGTTAGAAAAAAAATTTAAATACAAAAGTTGTTTGGTTTTTCACGTATTATCTTTTAGCTAGGTCGAAAAAAAAATTGCATGTCGTAAACTTGGGAAAATCAATTGAACATAATGGGACACCCTGTATAATTTTTCACGATTGGGGAAAATTTGTTTCCTGATTTTAACAATATATATTTTGTTGACATTTGACAATTTTCGAAATATTCGACAGCGAGTACCATAAAAAAATATAAAAAATACGAAGAATTAAAAATATTTAACAGTAAAAACCAACAGTAATAAAAAATATTTAACGATTTTCCATGTAACCTCCTTAGTTATTTAAAAATTTTGTAATATTTTCATTTTTTAATATTTTTTTATGATTTATTGTAAACATTAAATATTAAATATTTCGAAAACTGTCAGTGCAATGTCAACAAAATATATATTTTTGAAATCAGAATTTTTTTTTCTCAAGCGTCTAAAATTATACAGGGTGGACCGTTTAAAAATATTATGTTCAATGGGTTTCCTCAAATTTACGACATGCAATTTTTTTTCGACCTAGCCAAAAGATAATACGTAAAAAACCAAACAAATTTTATATTTAAACTTTTTTTCTTAATAACCCCTGTAGGTAGGGGTCAAAATATACGCGAATACCCTGTACATATCGTCAATTGACCGTCACCCACCTCCATTCCATTTAATTTTTTTTCTTTTATCTGAAATAACAACAACGAATGATAATCAAATTGTGTTTAGACAAAGTACGTGAAATTATTTTTATAAATTTTAAAGCATTTGCAATATCAACCCTCATTTTAATTACAAAGTGAAGCCCACAAGTCAGGGACTGGTGTGGGAGAGGGAGTGGTATATTATTATGAATTTGTCCGGAATTAATCCAGTCAACCCCAATCACCACTTATGTCATGGATGAGGAAAACCTGAAAAACATTTTCAAGGGGATTTTCATACTATAAAATTACATTATAGGTAGATATTTAAACTTGCAAACCTTTATCTTATGCAAACCTTATAAAACTTATAGATTAACTGCTTAGCAAGTGATTATAATGTTCAGTGGAAGAAAAACTGTGCAGCATGACAACTACCATATTGGAAGAGCATCAAATTATAGGCGCGTTTATATGTTGTTAAGTGAATATTTTACGCCATTTAAAAACCGATCAGTCAAGTGACGTCAGCATGTCAGCCGTGTATATATAAGAAGTCGAGAACCTTTCTAACATGGATTAGTCCGTGTTAAAGAATGCCACGACTGGGTACTACTTAAGCTTACCACACACTAGACGACTAGCATCGCGGCCAGTGGTCGTCACTGCAACTGGGAATGGTTAAGAGGCCCACACATTATAATACACGGTGTGATAATATTAGTGATACATTTTTTTGCCGATTCGATTGTGCTTATCTACTAAAAATCTTCAATTATATCGAATTTTTAAGATAAGATTCATTTCATTCAATCCTTGCGAATGATTTGAACCAATCAACGAATCAGCTGGACTGTCTGACTCATTTACTCTATGCTGTATGTCGCATCATTGTATGAAAAATATATTTATATTAGCTGCACATAAAATAATACAATACAATACGAGTACATAACTCGTTACACATCGTTATGACGTATCGTAAGTTGACTATCATAGGACTCCCTAAATTTCAGGGTGACACCCTTATTATAACCATTACTACAGATATTTAAAGTAGTACAAGGTCATCTGTTTTATTGTAATTATCACTTTATTTATAAATAGCCTTTTTGCAGCAGATGGAGGTTGGTTTACTGTCTCAAAACCAGATGTTCAATCAGCGCTCAGCGCTGGTAATAGTTTAAAGGTCTTATGACCAGCTACTTCTTACGGATTACAAAACTGTTCGCAAAAGATGAAGAAAGAAATTTAATGCGTTTAGCGACTTGTCATGCATCGAAACTAGCAGCAAATTTAATTTGGTTTTTAATATCGACGTTGGTCATGCTCATGTTGACGCCGACTCGCACCATCATAGACAACAAAAAGTTTGTAAACCTCATATTATTACAAGTGTGGCAGGTTTTACGATAAACTGTATACCGCGAATTTGGTTACAGTGGAATATTGTATCGTTCGGACCAGTGGCTGCCCAGCTTGGTTCTTTAATGTGTGGTAAGCCTTATAAAAATTAATTAAAGGCTTAAATGACATAAAAGAGTTTACACAAAAGGATGGCTAGTTTTCTGTTATAGGTACTGAAAAATGAGTGCCGAAAATACTTGTTTTTGTAAATGAGCGCTACTACAGTTTGGATATAATAAAAATTCAGCAGAAGAAATTTTTTTTTGTACATACCTGTGTGGGTTTAACAATTTACCAGTTAATAATACTTGATATTATATTTATATGCTTGGTATAAGTAATAACTCTTAAAAGCAAGAGAATTACACAAAATTGATAAAAAACTGAGAAGAATAATATGTGATGTTGGAAGCGCTGTTTCGCATTACACAAAAAATCTATAAATATACGTCATGGAATTGGTTTTGGTTCATTTTACACTGTTTTTACTGCACTGCATTTTATACATAATTTTTGCCATAGCAACCAATATTATCAACCATAACAGCATATATTATAATATGGGTATTTATGTCGGGCGGTGTACCAATAAATAAAAAGAATTTTTTACTCTAACCATTGTTAGTGTAAAATATATTCTTGTTCTTCTTCTAATAAAAATTTTTGTTCGTCTCTTAATATTTTACGTACCATCTTAATGAAAAAGCAATTTAATTGGAAAAATATATTTAATACCTACTACAATGTGACATTTTCAACAGTTCCTGAAAAACTTGTTTTGTTGCAACTATTATATATTCTTATAATCAGAAAGAGAAGCTTCTTTTAAATAATGAAAGATAGGCAGGGTGTTGCATTCAAAAAAACATAAGTTTATTTCATAAACCAAAAACAAAGGTAGATAGAAGAAAAAAACTACTCCACTGTATTCCACTTACCCTTAATTAACGTATTCCCTTACCTACTTAAGTTGCCCTGGATTTCCTTCAAAAATAGACTGTTCTGTACAATGAAAGTTTAAAAAATATTCTCTATTGAATATACCATTGATTACTACCTATTCTCCTTAATGTATTTTGCTGATCAATGTAAGGATTATTTACAGTAGGTATACGAAGTTTCTTGTATTTTTCTATGAACCCATATACTTAGTGCTTTTAATTCTTTTATCTGCAAAATCCTCAGGTTATTGATTATTTATTAGCACTGCAATTAGCACGGCAAGTTTAATTCACTGTTAAAAATTTCGTCTGAGTATACATATACAAAATCCAAAATTTGCTAATATACACGGGGAAAAGCATTAGATACAATCGGATTAATCTAAAATTTTGAAAAAGGAAGCTAATTATATTAAAATAAAGTTTAAGATATCGGTTACATAATTTTGTTGAATGGGGAAAAGGTTGTTTTAACGTTTTCAACAAAATTCTATGAGTTGTCCTCGTTTAAATATAAATAAATTAACATAAAATGACATTGCCTAGTAAATTATGTACCTCGGTAAACTAAAATCATTAATTATCATGTCATAAAACAAGTTTAATAATAAGTGATGTGTTTTGGTAACGGAAATAGAGATATTTGTAAAACGTAACAATAAAAGTGTTGTTTCGTGTTTAATAATAATTAGGTACTTTTTCCAGTGTGAATTTTTAATACACAAATAGAACGTTTTCATAGACATAATTAGTTTTCAAAAAACCAACATCTGACTGTTACTTTTAGATATTTTAGTTTCTTATGTAGGAGTTAATTTTCTAATATTTTCATATTTTCAGAAGTATGGCTAATGAATACATTAAATAAAAATATGATTGTGTTGCATATTCCCTTCTTTATACGAATCTATTTAATAATAATAATAATAATAATATCTCTACCCCTCATTCTAATCACAAGGATTAGCCCGAAAGACTGAGACTTGTATGGGAGAGGGGGCGGCATATTATTATTTCGCGGGCCGCATTTGCGCCTCAGGAACGACTTACGTTGGTAGGCCCTAACCACCATTCAAAGCTGGAATGAGGGAAACCTGGAAAACCTCATTAGTTAGGGGGACAAGTCAAACATCAACTGATTTTAATCTCTCACATTAACACCAAGTTGACATTCTTCCCATCCTAGGCCATCGCCAGGATGGTTGCCAAGCCATCCCTGCGAATAAGCCTTGATCTACGAGTAAACAATTTAATGAAAAATTGTTTGGTGGAGTGGGGATTAGAACCCACGACCTCTGGGTTGAGCGATCGAGACGCTACGCCCTGAGCCACCTGCTCGGTATTTGTATCTCTTCATTCCTTAAAATTTATATTACGAATGCATCGAACTATAAATTGGAAAGTTACTGTTTGTATTCCACAGAAAATTCCCTTTCAATTAGATCGGACTATGATAGAGCGATTTAACATGGTCAGGGACAGCAAGCGACCCCAACTAACGAGATAAATTCAAACCTACAACTTTTTAGGGCTCATGTGTGAAACGGATTTACAAACCCTTGGGCTAACAGGGTTAATACTAACGGTAAACGTTTTTATTGAATCCTTCATAATTACATTGCCACGTCCGGAACGAAATTTGTCTACAAATTTAACCCTGCTCGTGAAGCTCGATGTAAAATCGTTACCTCAAACGTTCACCCAGTGGACTTTGGTGTTCTAGAAAGGAGAAAAGGTGGATACCCTACATCGTCTGATTTCATTATTTACGTGAATCCAAAATATCGATGGACTACTACACTCATGGACAGATGGAGGATATTTCACGAACTTTGATTTAACCACTGATATCAAACCACTGGTAAAAATACTGTAATACAGTCTGTCCATAGAGTAACCCCCCCCTACTAACTTTTAAACGAATCGAGGTAGGGAGTTTTAACAAAATACAGGGTGAATCACGTAAAATGAAGTTGATTCTGACGATAAATTCGATTCTTCAAATTCAACGATGGCGCCACGGGCGCTGTCAACTCAATTTTTTTAAATGGCAAAGTGTCCCGTGTTGCACCTCATTTAAAAGGTAATTCAATTCTCTACTTTCTCGTTTTTGAAAAATGACAATCGAGTTGGCCTTTCTCTAGTTACAAGCGTTTCTGTTTCTAATCTGATCCAGGAATAAAATGTTGATTAATATATTAACACAACAAATTTTGAACAAATATTTATTAAAACAAAAAATTAAAGAATTAAATAAGTTACTCAAAATGTTGTACATTGACTTCTTGGCACATAAAAAGTCTACTTTGAAATTCTTGTCTGATATTTCCTAAAATTTCTGCAGAGATATTTCTACACATATGTGTTAGACGTTGCTGTAGTTCGTCGATATTTACTGGAGGAGTTCTGTAGACTTTTGACTTCAAATGTCCCCATAAGAAAAAATCAAGAGGAGTTAAGTTCGGGGAACGAGCCAGCCATTCTATCGGGCTCCTTCTGCTAATCCATCTGCCCGGGAAATGGTTATTTAAAAAATCGATAACAGGTCCATAGAAATGAGGCTGACCCCATCTTGTTGAAATACAATTTGAATGTTATTGCCTGCTATTCTTTCTATCTTTGGAAAAAATTCCTCCCGCAGCATTCTTAACTACCTCTCTCTTCTTAAATTTTCTCTTAAATCTATCAAATCTATCAAATCGAATAACTTAGAAAAATAAGAAAAAACGTGTAGAAGCTTTCAAATACTCTTAAATTGAACGCTAAACTACTTTCTTGAACCTTATTGACGTTTCAGTGACAGTAGCTAGCAAAGGCAAGGAGACTTGATAAAAGCAAAATTTTTAAATATCGTTAATAGAAACGCTTGTAACTAGAGAACGGATAACTCGATTGTCATTTTTCAAAAACGAGAATGTAGAGAATTGAATTATCTTTTAAATGAGGTTCAACACGGCACACTTTGCCATTTAAAAAAATTGCGTTGACAGCGCAAGTGGCGCTATCTTTGAATTTGAAGAATCGAATTTATAGTCAGAATCTACTTCATTTTACGTGATTCACCCTATATTTTGTTAAAACTCTCTAACTCGATTCGTTCAAAAGTTAGCAAAGGGGGGGGGGGTTACTTTATGGACAGTATAATATTTCTACAAACACTTGAGTTAATCACGACATTCCTTCCATTGGCTATTGGTTCAGTTTCCCTGCTAACACATCAATTTCTGTGATGTATAATACGTACGCAACATCACTTTATACTAATGATTGAACATGATTGTTTAGTGATAAAAATCCAAGCTTTCTATATGCAAAAATTACAAATGCCCTTTTTAAATTTTCCGCTTAGTCTAGTGGTCACTCATTGTTATTTAATATAAATAAAAAACTCTGTCTCATTTCATGCGCGTCAAAAAGCTACTGCAGCTGATTTTAGTATACAGTGTGGACCTGGAATAATTATTAAAACGTGGTTTTCTTTATTGTGGAAAAGCAGTATTGTCCAGTTATACCTATTCGGATTCCAGTATGAAATGTAGGTCTCTGTGTCTCTAACCTTTACAACCATTTGACGTTTCGAAGTCATGTTGATAATGGTAAATCAATACTTATTGTATATATACAACATATTGTAAAATGATAACAATAAAATAAAATGTTCCTTATGTGACGAAAGCCCTTTCGAGACCCAGAGCGAATTTCCGCGCAGCTTCGAGAACGATGTCCAGTATGTACGACGAAGATCTTCCCGGCCGCCAATCGACGTTTCTGGTGTGTTGGTGATGCAACGGTCTTTTTCTCGAACGAGCGTGAGTCAGCGAGAGAATATATAAAAACGCACGCGAGATCTTCAGTGAGTCAATTGTATCTCCGTATGTCGGATAGTTAAATAAATACTTGCGAATATAAATACGTGTAATAAACATTTGTAGTGTGACATCTGTAAATCGATTGACTCTCGTTATATTTAGTTTTTAATAAATAGTGACTGTAAAACAATTTTATTATTTATCTGCATTTAAAGAACCCTTTTTAAAACTAAGGACATAACATTTATAAAAGTAGACTTGTAAATTTTGTTCCAAAACAGCGTGTGTTAATTTAATTTTATTAGTGGTTGTTTAGTTTAACACGAATCAAGTAATGGCACTAAAATTAACAAATTATATTTTACATTAACCACCTCTCCATTTGTTTTTTCTGAAATATTTTAAATTAATATTTGATTCGTAACCTAATGATTATTTTTTAACTTCGAAAGATGTGTGATATTTTCATTTGAAATTCACCTTCATAAAGTACCAAGTTAGTTTCATTTCCACTTCCACTGTGTACTTTTGAAGAAGAGGAAACCACAGTCAATCTATCAGCGTTGTTTCTTAATTCTTTTGTTTTCTTCAGAGTTAATTTTAAATTAAAATGTCGAAAATATAAGAAGTCTAAAAGACTTAGAAAAGTCAAAAACAGTCGAAATGGAAAACAGCAAAAACGTCAAAAGTCAAAACGCTTTTTTATTATTATTTAAAAATTTTGTTAATTATTAAATAATTGTCGTGGGATTTGATGCTCACAAAATTTTTTCTGCGGCAAAGATTTACATACAAATATGGTTTCATATACTTTACTTGCGCTATTTAAAACACTTTTTCTTGTTTTTATTTTGCAGCTGGTATTAACAGAAGAAAATTTGATAAATTATAAATCTGTGCTTCAGCCATGAATTAATAGAACATACAAAGTTACATATTCTGAACTAATTTCATTGAGTCATAAATTATAAATATAAATTGCATTCAAGGTTCAACTTCTGATAAAAATGGCATATAGGTTGCAAATAAAAATGCAGCATTTATAAGTTGGCTTGCATGCGCTTAGCTTTTGTCAAAGGCCAGCAACATGTTAGATACGAGTAAGATTATACAGCATTCAGATTTGTTCAATACTACCTATTACGTAGATATAACCGACGCACTGGGATTATTAAAAAATTAGATGCATAAGTTTTATTTTAGGTGTTTTGTTTCACATGGTGTTTTATTTAAGTGTTTTGTTTAGGTGTTTAGGTGTTTTTTGGCGAGCCGGTGGCTCAGGGTGTAGTGTCTCGATCGCTCAACCCAGAGATGGTGGGTTCGAATCCCCATTCCACCAACAATTTTTAATTAAATTGTTTACTCGTAGATCAAGGCTTGTTCGCAGGGCTGGGTTGGCAACCATCTTGGCGATGGCCTAGGATGGGAAGAATGTCAACTTGGTGTTAATGTGAGAGATTAAAATCAGTTGATGTTGGACTGTTCCCTAACTAATGAGATTTTCCTCATTCCAGCACTGAATGGTGATTAAGGGCTACCAATGTAAATCGTTCCTGAGGCGCAAATGCGGGCCGCGAAATAATAATATGCCGCCCCCTCTCCCATACAAGTCTCAGACTTTCGGGCTAATCCTTGTGATCAGAATGAGGGGTAGAGATATTATTATTATTATTATTATTAAATGGGTATACCTAGATTGTTTATCGACGTTGCCCCATATACGTATTTGCAAGAGAAATTTTAAATTAAACCGGAAATCTGTATACAGTGTTTGCAGAATTAAGGTGCAGTGAATTGTTTCATCTCTCCGGTGTAGTTACTCGAGGAGAAGTGTTGCCAACCTTTTTTTTATTTCTGAGATTCTATTAGAACATGGGAAATTTAGGGTGACAGTTTATTTCTGAAGACATAATTTTCCAAATAGGTATCATTGTTATGGAGAAAGACTTACATTATCTACATTATTTAGTAATAACATATTTTCCATTTTCTGAATTTTTTTAGTTATTCTACATTAATTATTTTAAACTATTATTCACTCTACAGTATTTCAGTGATGATTGTTTTTACGTAGAAACTACCTGAAGAAATAATTATTTTCCAATCCTGAATCAATATTAATTCCACAAGCAAATGCTTTATTTCAAAAATAATTGTTTAAATATTTTTATTTTTCATTTTTATTATAACCCTCCCTTCCCGATCTCTTTTTTCATGACTAACTTGATAGTGACAATCAAAATGGCCTATCCTCTTTTGCTTTCGAGTAATAGGTACTTAACAAAATTTCGATTTTTCAACTTTCGGATACATCTTCATTTCTTGGCTGTTTGTGCAGATAGAAATGAATAATATATATGATATTAAGATACTTTCTTAGTAATAACATTTTCTTTTATCTCTTACAGTTAGCGAGATAGTCTATAAAATAATCCAAATTTGCTCACCCTGTATAATAGACATAGGAACTAACCTACGTCTGCGCTGCAGTGTTTTTCCGAAACAAATTTTAGATGAAATCGCACACTTCCAATCTTTATTTAGATACTTTTTTTTGTCATTTATTATGTTATAGGTACTTACTGTATTTACAATAATTTTTTTTTAGTTGCGCTCTAAATAACTATAACTATTTCTACCTTTGTCGTCATCATTGCATCCCTAAATAAAGTTTGCTCACCTGAAACAAAAGAGAAAAATATTAGTAAACTTGCAACAATCCACTAAATGATTAATTATATAAAACAGCACGTGTATCATACAGGGTAGCCCAATAGGGCGTGCGCGGAGCATATCTCCGTTGCTATTATCAAGAAGCAGTTATCCTTTGGTAGTCAGAACACCCACTAACACCCACTTTCTAAAATTATTTTTGTATATACCTACTACGTATAGTAGGTACAGCCTTATTCACAACTTTTCTCTAAAACTTTGAGGATATGTGCATCCTTAAATAAGCAATCGATATCACCAAAAAAATTTATAATAAAAGGCTTAGGATTTCCCGTAAACAATGTTTAAAGTTATACCATTATAAAGGACTATGTAGCTGGGCAACTGTACTTCAACACATCTGATACTTTTCTACCACATTCCTAAGAATGTGATGAAAAAAAGTAAACACGTTTTTGTCTGGAATGCCTGGTTAAAACCATTGTCTATGAGTCGTCAGTCTATGTGTGTCGCTCTCGCTTGTGTTTTATTTATCTTAGGAGTGTTAAACTGTAAAATTTTCAAAATGGCTCATGTGTACAGTAATGCTGAGTTAATGGACTGTTACCAGTGGATTATTAATTACGAGTTAAATTTTGTGAGTGGTTGTTGCATTAAAATGCTGAAAATCCCCAATTTACTGCTGATGTACTAGTTACAGATGAAGCTTTGTTTACTCGAAATGGAATACACAACATTCACAATACCCACGTTTGGGCACTCGAAAATCCGCACACAATTCAACGAAATCACTTCCAACACCGTTTTTCGAACAGCTTTTGTAACAAGGTATGTGCAAATTTTTTATAAATTTCATGTTTCTAATAGCTAGTAATCAAGTAGCGCAATTCTTTAAAATTAGTGTGACAAAATTTTATTCATTTTAAAGACACGTCACCTTGGTCACATCTCTCTATCTTTAAGTTTATTTTAAAGTAAAAACGCTGCAAATCTTTTTTGCGCCGGGTGTCGGTATACTTTCAGATCTTCCGAAGTTTTTTTCGTGCTAGCCAGTTTGCATTGTCAGTCCCAAGGTTACTCCATTACAGTGGACCAGTATCCAGCGGCGTGCAATGAAAAATTTTTAAATAGTTTTAAGACCCCGCCAAAAAAATTTTTTTTTGCACTACCACATTTGTACATGTATGTTGAACATCCCCAAGTTTTATTATGGATAAGTTCTGAATAACCCTGTAGTATATACAAAAAGTGTCAGAAAACATTTTTTAAATGTAACACCCTACAGGTTTGTTAGTAGTTCTGAGAAACACACCGTAGTGCCCTTTTTTGGTCTTTGCTACTATCTGTCTGACAATTATTGTCAAATTGACAGAGATGATAATGATCTGCTTTTCCGCAGGTGCCATTACAGCAGTGACCTCTATTGTCTTTAAGAAAGACAATCCTACTTATTTATTTGAAGGAGATGCCGAAAACAACTACTCCCGACTCCCAATGTGCCCCGACTGGCTTGCGTTACATCGGCATCTCCATAGGAGTCGTTCATCGAGTCCACTACCTATGGCACTCTGATGAGCCTAAAATAACCGCGAAACCGGTCAGTGTCTGGTATTTGGTCGCGATGAACGATGTGGCGACTCCTATGGACATGCCGATGTAATGCAATGCTAGTCGGGGCATATTGGCCGTGGAGTAGTTGTTTTCGGCATCTCCTTCAAATACCCTAAGGTATATTTTTATATATTTTCTTTCGCCTTACTCTTGGCTATCCGCAGAAATATTTTTTTTACTATCGCATACGGAATTGCCATTTTATTCTGAAAATTCTTTTAGAGCTGCAGATTGTGTAGATTATAAATTGAAATTTTCTACAAGTGTGAAGAGTGTAAAGCGTAAAAGCTACATACCCTTTCAGGTATATGATCTAGCTCTATCTACATATACGACCAGAAGCAACAACACAGAAGAAGTCAGATGTTTCAGATAGGATGTTCGCCAAGCATTAACAAACTTCATGATTTCAAGGGGGATTTCAAAATTAGATTTTTTGAAATGTATATTTTTACACATAGTAATATTTTTACATTTCTGAGTGGTCCATTCATTTCTATTTAGTTTCCTCATATATCTAACTTTTCTAGTTTTCGAGTTAATTTATGTTTTTGCAACTGCAGTAAGATAATATTGTCGAAAGTTTTGTTTCCTGCTCGTGACTGTTTATATACTCGTATGTCGTGACTGTTTATACAAATTTATTTATTTATTTATTTATTGTAATACACCATTCAACAGGCCTAACGGCCCAGTACTAGAATAAGAAAATAAGTTTACAGTAATATAACAAAACAATGAACATAACATAATCAACATAATACACAAAGAAATATAAAAACACTAAAACAAAAGATTAACAAAACCTATCAAATAAAATTACAATATTACACAAGTATAGCAAATAATGAGAGAGAAAATAAAATAAGGCCAACATTGAATTAAAAGAAACGGTTACAAATTTAACCTTTTTATAAATGAAAGGGAACAAGAAAAAATATCGAAGGATGAATTATTATAAATATTACAGATGTTGCTTAAAGGAGAAAATTTTCTGATGTTTGTCCGTGGAGTTGGCAAATAAAATAAATTTGAATGGCGCGAGGCTGTTCTGGGAACATGGAAGTTAAGCATGCTTACAATTTCAGAGCAGATGATATAACTATGCAGTAATTTAAAAAGAAAAATTAGACAAGCAATGTTACGTCTTTCTATTAACGGAATAAGCGAAAATCTATCGAGAAGTTGAGAATGAGGAAGACCAATAGGTGGATATACTCCATCTGAACGAAAGGCAGCAAGTTTAAGAAAACTACGCTGGACTCTCTCAAGACTGTCAATATAAATTGAATAATTAGGAGACCATATAATTGAGGCATATTCAGCTTTAGAACGAACTAGAGAAATATACAATGTTTTAAGGCAAGCTTCATTTGTAAAATTGCGCGTGTTCCTAATAACATATCCAAGAGTTTTATACGCCTTGGCAGTTGTGTTTAACATATGTTTATTAAAACTTAACTTTCTGTCAAATGTAACACCAAGGTCACAAAAAGTTTCAGGTCTAGAAAGGATGTTATTAACAATAGAATAATTGAAATTTATGGTGTTTAGTTTTGTAGAAAACGACATAACATTACATTTCTCTGAATTCAAGTGTAGATTATTTAGTATGCACCATTCATTAATAATATTCAAATTCTGCTGCAAATGTTCGCAGTCCTGTAAATTTGAGATTCTAGTAAAAATCTTCAAATCATCAGCATATAGTAGATGTCGGTTAACATTTAACTGTTAACCGACTAACTATGTCATTAATAAATAGTGTAAATAAAAGAGGCCCAAGAATCGAACCCTGTGGAACACCAGATGTAGCAAATACCTCGCTAGACTTATAACCACGGTACACAACACACTGAACTCTATTGCAAAGATATGACTTTAGAAGAAGGAGGAAGGAGGAATGTGTTACAAATGTAACTTATTGAAAAAATTTTGCCTAACAATTTGTTGCCTTAAAGGGATTCAATATATTTAGTTCCATTTAGTATGTAGAACTGATTATCAGCCCAAAACTATCTTATGTCGCGGAGCCTATGGAAACAAATGAATGTTTGCTAAAAAATATAAAAATGAATGTTAAACAATGGCAATCAAGCGAATCTTTGTCATGAATTTTACACAAGATAAATTAATAGAATAATTTTAATATTAGGAGAGTTAATTGAGGTACAGGAACTCTCTTTTAGCAAATCGTGTTCAATAAAGAGAAGCATCGGGGCAGGCGTCCCTCATATGATACAATATTTACTCATTATTATAAACGTATTAAAAGAAGTACAGAATTTTACTGTTCCATTTAAAAATCCCAATTATGTCTTAGTGGGTGCTCTGACTATACCAAAGCGTTGAGTGACCAAGTAAAACTTCACTCAACGAGCAAAACATAATAATTGCTCATTACTAATAGCAACGGAGCTATGCTCCGACCACGCGCTATTGAGCCACCCTGTATATAATATTATTTATACAATTATAATTTTATACACCCTGTACAATGTGGTTTTTCTAATATAAAGCACACATTACCAAGTCGCGTAGAGGTCCATATGAGATACTTCCTACGTTGAAGTTGATATTTTGTGATTTTTTTTAAATGCAGACATTATTAAAATACCCTGTAACTTTTTTATAGGAAAAAAACACTAAACCGTCAAATTTATCCCGAGATTATGGCTAAATGCAGTAAAATGTCATTACAATCAAAGTTCAGAAATTAATGTAGCAACGGATGTCGACAGTTAAAATTTAACAATTCTGCATTGCTTTTTTTCTACACTCTGTATGATATAAAAAAATATATTTTACCAAAAATCATTCTCTGCCACTGATTCTACAAGACATGAACTTTTAGATTTTATTTTATTAAAATCGGTTAAGACATTTGCGACATGCAGTCTCTTAAAGATGTTAAAAAAATTAGCTGTGCCAACTAATTCTGCAAGCAGTTTAGTTAGCCTGTCAAACATTCCTTATTTGGCAAAAGAAATATTTATTCTACTTTAGCGTCAAATGCATTTCAGAAATAACTGGATAAATTCAGTTATCGTAAGCTGACAAGATTTCTATAGTACTTTTCCCTATCGAAAGAAATACATTAATTTTATAACAACCTTTTATTTCCATCTATACATAACACATTTTTGGCAAAATATCTTCACACAAAACTCAGTGCAAATGAGGCTTGTAAGATCCATCATCATACAGAGCTTCCGCCTGATCTGGAACATATTGTCCTTCCCCAACTCCAATGGCAGCGGCAAGGGTATGAACTAGTGGAGGAACCTGTTGAGCTGCTACCAAAGGAGCAGCGGGTCCATATGGAACACCGGCTGATCCATATGGAACACCACCAGATACTTCTGGATCTACTATCACAGCTGCTATGATTTGTGGAACTGGACCTGCGTGGGCAACTACGCCTGGATGTTCTTCAGTGATGACTTGTCCACCAGGGGCTACTGAAGAGATGACACTGCCTTCAGGACCAACCAGGGTGGTCTTCCTGCTAGGGCCTTGCAGGACTACAGCCGCACTGGCTAGGGTCAAAGCCACGGCAAAGGTGAAAAGAGTCTATGAATTAAAATAGTTTATTCTATCGCTTGGTAAAGAATTTTCCAGTTATTTTAATTATGTCAACTTTAATGCATTTAACAATGTTATTTATTTTTATTACTGGGGGTTGTAGGGTATTGAGTAAAAGCTTATCTTCTCTTCCCTTAAGGTTAAATTGTGAAACACGCAATCTGAGTTCCATCCATGTTTGAAAGTGTTAATAAAAGTCATACAATTACTTAAAATTATTTACGTTTATGCTTGTGGTTGTATCAGAATAATATTATCAGCCAACAAACTGCAATCAAAAGGACAGAAAATATGGTAGAATCTTTATTCAGTTGTTATTAGAAGCGATAAAAGTCAAAGCTGCTTGGTTATCAATGGTGTAGTTTTTAAAAGTATTTGCAACTATATAGAGTGCTTCACAAAAGCGCAACCAATTAAACTTAACTTTTCTTAATTTCTTTACTTTTGTATGGTCATAAGTTTAGACATAATTTACTGGATTTTTTCCAATGTAACACCCTATAAGTTTTATCAAAAATTGGAAATTGTATCAAAAACCTTTACAATCGTAAAATATTTTTTTTGTTTTTTGTCACGTTGCCCAGTTGAATTTCTTTAATTTGTTTGTTAAATAAAGCAGTATTATAGTAGGCATTACAATAATATATAATTGTAATGACAATATTACAGTAACAAATTATACATTATGGAGAAAAATACAAAATAGGAAATAAAAATAACAAACATTTACAATAAATATTTGCAGTATGAGAACACGGCAAAGGAGAGAAAATATTTTACGATTGTGCAGGGTTTTGAAAGAGGTTTAATTTTTGATAAAACATACAGGGTGTTACTTTTGAATAAATCAATTAAATTAAGTCAACTTATGGAAACATGGAAGTAAAATTTGAGCACCCTGTACATAAGTATACCTTAGAAATATTTTAAAGGTGTTTGTAGGACCCTTCTACCACTGTGTGCAAAAATATTTGTCAAATTAAAGCAATTAAAAGCAATTTATTACGACCCTACAAAAGTAAGGAAAATAAGAAAATAAATTATAACTTGGGA
This sequence comes from Pogonocherus hispidulus, assembly GCA_963924545.1. NCBI lineage: Eukaryota > Metazoa > Arthropoda > Insecta > Coleoptera > Cerambycidae > Pogonocherus > Pogonocherus hispidulus. Next base: position 85,684,898 of record OZ004693.1, read on the forward strand.
ACGCTGCCATGAATTATACAAAAGATATGGTTGAATAAAGAACGAACAGGGGAAACAATTCCGCATCAAAAACATAAGCATCATATTTAAAAAAGTTAAGTTAAAGTCGTTCCACTTTCATAAAATACACTATAGATACAAATATTTTTACAAATTGCATCATTGGCAATCAAGCAACTGTTCTATTTGAAGTTTTTCTCTATAAGTACCTAATATCTTACCAGAGCCAAAAGAATTACGCACTAAATATACACACAGTATAAAACCCAATTTATTACTTCTAAGATTCAGATTTTACATACAAGTGTCAAATTACAAAAAAATTGATCGATTTCACTCTTTCCTATATTTCCCGATATTGTGTCGCACAACATATGTCCCACTTTCTTCTCGCAGGACATATTCAGTCAGGATAGATTAAATGGTATAAAATATAATTAAATATACTTACATAGGTATTCATGTTGCTATATTTACTCTTGCGGTCGACTTAAATACAGATAAGAAATATTTCGGTAACCACCATTTATATAATTTTATTTAAGACCTTCATGGCTCGTTAAAATTAATTGTTTTTGAGGAAGATTTCCGCATATTACTTTTACTTTACTAGTAAACTACCTTTTGCTAGAATTGAAACAATTCTACTATTACATTCTGACCACCCGATCTCTTTAATACCTGGAACAGACAGCGCTAACTTATTTTCGTATTATTTGTAGTGGCAAATCAATTACCAATCAATGTTAGAAGTGGCCATGTATTGTTTGTTAAGGTATATTAAAAGCTATGTTATGCATTAGATTGTAAATATATCCGCAGTGTTAGATTTATGTGCGTTTCTTTGTGTTTTGTAATATTTGACAACAATATTTCAGAATTATTTGTTGATTAATAGAATAACATTTGGAGAATAAGCAGTTGCTACTTTTCTGAAGGTAATATTAACTAAAACTAAGTATTTGCTTGAACACAATGGCTTCTAATATTCCATATTGTGCAGGTATGAACATGTTTTATAATATATTGTGATATTTATTACAAGTAGGTATTAAATAACTCATTGAGGTGGTTTAATATGGTTTTAATAATATTATATTGTTATGGTACAATTGCAATATAGTTCTATCAATAAAATGTATATGTATGTATGTATGTATGTATGTATGTCAAAAGATTGGTTTCTATGTAAAATACAGAGACAGATTTTTATTTGAAGGTTAACACATTTTATAGTATTTATATTTATACAGGGTGCCCCAAAAAGGAGAGTCTTACTACAATTAATATTTTTATAACAGAACACCCTATGTATCTTTCCAGATTTGGATAGAACGTCCTCTCACGAATACATTGATGTAGAATGTGATGGATATAGCTCTAATAGTGAGGGAGATATACATAAAAGAGTGTTGCATAAGAGTAATTAGTTAGAAAGATAATATCGATTAATTGCTAGACTACAATCACTACAAAGTCTTTCTGCAGCAAAGTACCCTTACGGTAGGTAACTAGTTATAGTCATAGCTACCTTACTATTAGAGCTATATCTATCAAACCCGATATTAGTATATTCGTGAGGGGACGTTCTATCCAAATTTGTAAAAACACACAGTGTGTTCTATTTAAAAAATGTAAGTTGTGGTAAACCTTTTCTTTTTGGGAGATCCTGTATAAATGTCAATACTATAAAAATGTGTCCCCCTTCATATAAAAATTCACCTGTCTCTAGATTTTCCATGGAAACCAAACTTTTAATAGATAGACGTTTTAAACACGTCTTTAAAATTACAGCTGGAATGGTGATAACGAAAGTGATTAAAAGCGAGCATCATTCCATTTTTGCAGTTATATTTTTTTTCTTTATCATGAAACACTGAATAATCTGTTGTTACATACACAAGCGATAATAACAGTTATTTCCTTATACCTATGTATAAATACAGATGGTACACATGTTATACTTGAGTTTAGGACATAGATTGGACATCAGGGATATAGATAGGGACAATATATTATCTACAAAAAATCTGATAATATTCATTTCATAAGCTACAAAAATGATATTTAAATGACATCTGAAACTATTTTTTTTCTGCGGCTTGATTTGAATAAATTTTCGTTAGAACAAATACAATTTTATATGACTGAACTCAACTATGCATATTTGATTTTTCTTCAACCATCTCAAAGAAGAACTTTGACTCCATTTCCTTGAGTAATAAAATTAGAGTTAACATTCTGGTTACGGATAAAAAAAGTTTATCAAAACCTTTAGAATAATATTCCCTAATAGTATATTCCGCCCAGAAAGTGATAGTTTCTTGTGTATATTTATGAATTTTGATTGTATAGAAAATGACTTTCCGGAAGACGTTGACAGCTATGTGTATATATCTAGAAATGACAGATCATTTTTTATTAAAAATCAACAAATGCCACCAACTACCAAACTATAGTACCAAAGACAAAATTGAAAATTTAGCTACTCATCATATCGTACTAATTATTAAATATAAACAAATAATTCAAGAATCAATCTTCAAACAATTCATTTTAATATCATGATATCTATGTGGTTGAAACTGTATACAACCTCTTTTGTATATAATATTTTTTCTTACAATAAATAATCGTTTGTTCCAAAAGGGCTATATATAGGAGAAAATCCGGGATTATCCATAAATTTCAAGCCGAACTCTCTCTCACAGCACAAAGGACACACTTTACACTCGGGCAAAAGCACTCCGTCGGGAATCACGTTCCGTTTCGTCATGATATGCGACTCTTGAATTAGTAACCTAGTGGATTCCCCTTCATTACTTAGACTTAAAACTGATTCTTCCTTCAGAAATGTTGCAATACTGGTTAACGAGATGATTATAATGGCAAAAATTGTCTAAAGCAAAGAAATAAATTTATCAATACAAAGCAAGTTTGTAAGTGAATTAAGTATGTAGGTAATTCTTTTGAAGTACACTTTAAATATATATGGTTTTTAAAACTTGCTGGCCATTTTATATCTTGACATCTAAACCAGGTTTTATCACAAATTCCCATTACACCAGAACATTTTTTATTAAATTATCCACTCGTAGAGCAGGGCTTGTTCGCAGGGATGGGTTGGTAACCTGGCGATGGCCTAGGATAGGAAGAATGTAAGCTTGGTGTTAATGTGAGAGTTAAAAAATCTATTGATGTTTGACTGTCCCCCTAACTAATGCGATTTTCCAGGTTTCCCTCATTCCAGCACTGAATGGTGGTTAGGGCCTACCAACTTAAGTCGTTGGTAGGTATTAGTGAAAACAACTATATATTTGATTGTACTTTTAGTTGACATTCTAGCCTATTGTGTATGTTCATGGATAGACGTTTTACTGCCAACAAGAACTGTTCAATGTAGTATAAAATCAGATAAAAAGTTCAAAATACTCCACCAAAGTTTATAAATTTTGAATTCAATCGGCTATTTTTCGCCTTAAGCTAATAATTACTAAAAGTGCCTTTATAACTAGGAAATATTGGACTAATTGAAACATATTAGCTAAATTCTTTTGGTTATCTGACATTATTCTAGTTAATCAAATATACTAACTATCTTTCGCCCGCATCTAGGTAATATTAGCTCTTGGGTTTCATCTAGTGTCTTATCTAAATGAAAATGAGTTAGGTATCTTTGCGCACCAATGTATTTATGGGGTGGATGAAATTGAAAATAAAAAATTAGATACATTTTTCAAAAGTCACAAATTTTACACTTTGGTATAATTAAAGTTTTGTGCAACTATTAAAATCTTACAGAATTTGAAAGATTTCAAGAGTTGATTGTCTAATAAAGTATTAGGATGTTCTATCGTAGGTACTACTATGTTACCTAAAACGATTTTCCAGTTTATTCACTTTAGTTTATAGATGCCATTTTTTAGAGAAAGACATTAACAATTTAATTAATCTGTTAATTTGTGGCAATATTTACATGATCTTAATATTTCTTGTGTCCGGATGTTCTAAAAAAACATTTATTTTTTCTATTTGTATGTATATGTATGTATTTCTGAGCATTCAAAAATAAGTATTAGAAATACATAGTACACAATTTAAAAAATACTAGTAAAATATATCACAGAACCACCTCTGATATGTATTCAATGAAATAAATAAGAGAATATAATATTGAATACCTTCTACTACTTTTTCTATCACACATTATTATCATTTTGCACAAATGGTGCTAGGATAAAGGATATATAAACATTTCCAAAATGTCACTAAAAAGTAATACGTTTAATAACATTGCTTTACTTTTTCGTTGAGAAAATTTGTCTTTTAACACAAGTAATAATTTTAGTAAAATATTATTCAATTTAATATTCAACAGTGGGTACAATTTTTTTTATATGTAGGAATATACGCCTTCTTTTCAGTACCAGATAAGAAATTTTTATAGTTTCGTCACAATTTAGATATTACAAAAGTTTTTGCAATGAAAATCTTAAAAATAATAATCTAGACGTTAAGAAATTTTAGTAGGCCAATTTTAAAAATTATTTTGAGTTATCAGATAGGTATATTAAAATGGTACTCACAATATGTCCCATTGCATTGTACAAGAAAAACGACATGCTTTCGATATATGTATAGAAATACTATTGATGGAGTGGTAAAGTTACTTTCGATGACCTTAAAGGTAAACATTATGAATTCATTAAACTTGTATAGGTATGAAAAAATGTAGAAATGACACCGAGTTCCACATATATTTCGCCTATTGCGAAATTTTAATTATTAGTACTTATATCTTGCAGTTCGTTTACAGAGAAAATGATATTATTAATAAGGTTGTATCTTTATTTAATTACTACTTTTACTACTTTTTTAAATTACTTATACTACGGCAAGTCAATGGTAATAATAATAATATATCTACCCCCTCATTCCAATCTCAACGATTAGCCCGAAAGTCTGAGAATTTTGTAGAGGAGGGGGTGGTGTATTATTATTCACTGGGCCGCAGTTGCAGCACCTCAGGAAAGACTTACACTGGTTATCCCTAACCACAATTCAGTGCTGTAATGAAGAAAACCGGCAAAACCTCATTAATTAGGGGGGCAGTGAAACATCAACCGATATGAATATTTCACATTAACACCAAGCTGATATTTTGATTTATTTTGACCTCCTGTATAAGGTCCCAGAGGCTCGGGCATGAATTTTGGGACACCCTGTGTATATGCTCACTCTGTACCTACTTACCGTTGTGGAAAACGGACTTCCAAGTGTGTTGACAAGATTTGTTGTCTATTGGCTTTTCAACCACTAATGGATGCATTCTTGATCTACTTCTTACTATTACTAAGCAAGGTTGGCGTGTTAATTTTTTTTTTTCTAAACATTTGGTTTCATTAAATTTAAAGATAAACCTGTTATTCTTTCTATTATTTTAAGAACCACTCAAATATTCGTAAAAACGCATATTTAACTATTTTTAATTGTTTAAAGAATTATAATTAATTGTCTTTAAAAAAAAGCATATCCCATGAATTAAATTTTTATAGACGCTTCCGTATGAGATATATTTTTTAAATATAATACTACAGGTGACACACTATACATAGTGTTTTCAATGTAATTGTAATCAACATTGCCCATTCTATGAAATTTATGACTTGGATATAGCTTTTGAACAAGAGAATATGCACATGATAATATTGTTTAATAAATATTCTATAAAATGATAAAAAGTTATATTCTCAATATTTCACAGAGTGGTTAAAAACTTCTTTAATGTTGTTAAACTTCAGAAGTATGTTGGGTGGCTCCTTTTGCGTACCGGCTAATATAGTTCCTTTCATAAAAGACGCAGAATGATAGATGAAAATCCCTGAGATATTTCAAGTTTTACAACCTGTATCAATGCTGCTAAAGCAATTAATTTTACAGTCTGTTGTTACATTATTATGTTAATTAAGGTTGCATCTAATTTTAACGTCCTTTTAGATTTAAAGTTATATAAAGGGATAAAGAAGCGAGGAACGAAATATACTAACGAAAATTATAAAAATGCTGCCTGAACAAAACATTTCTGTTTTATTTGCTTAGGACCTTATTGCCTATTTAACAAAGATTTTTAATATTATATTTTAGGACTTTAAATGCAATTTTGAAAGATTATAATAATAAATTTTAATTAATTTAGTAATTACCATTTACTTACGATGATTTGCAATATGACCCTCTACACTTCCTTTATTATAATTCCAAAAATATAATTTGTATGTTTATAAATTTTTACTTAGTACCGAGTACCTTGTAATAGTTAACGTTATACATTTATATCACTATATTTATAAATTAGCTTTTATATGCTCAGCAAAAGATACCAGAAAAAATTGAGAATACAATACATACATTTTATTAGATTAATAAATAACTTTTAACATTGAAAAAATCAGTCTATATTATATATTACAAATAAATACAGAATCATATATCTTCAACGACCCAAAATTTCTTCCTCAAACAAATTTTCAGGCACATATAATGGAGAATCCTGTATATAAGCTACCACAGGCTGGGGCATTACAGTCTTTGTAGCAGGAGGAATTATTTCTACAGTTTCTGCAGCTCTTACATTAATAGAATTTACTTCCTTAACTAAACGAGCTACTTGTAATGGAATATCTGTAACATTTTCTGAAGTAGAAGCGGTTGAGTTCTCTACCAACTCCAATGGCTCAGTGTTTGCTTCACTAGACAATGGTGAGGTAGATGTAGGGGCAGAAATGGTTGTAGCTTCAATTTGACTGCTGTTTTCAGTTACGGAACTTCTAGCTAATTCTGACGCTTCACCACCTTCTAAATTCTCCACAGGAACAGGGACAGCTTCCACAGAGACTGCTTCTATATCTGATTTAATCTCAGAAACTACTGGAGTGACTTCTTCTATAACTTGAGTTTCCACTACTGGGGTGACTTCTTCTATAACTTGAGTTTCCACTACTGGGGCGACTTCTTCTATAACTTGAGTTTGCACTACTGGAAGAGGTTGAGGTACACCTTCAACAGCAATTACTACAGGAGCTGCCTGGAGTACCGGTCCAGGGTTTTCGTCAAGCACTATTTTACCTCCTGGAGCAAAAGCGGAGATCTTGCTTCCATCTGGACCTACAATAGTTGTCTTGCTACTCGGACCTTCTAGTACCCTAGGAGCAGGTAAGACACCAGCATTGGCTAAGGCAAACGCCAAGGCCACTAAGAGTATGATCTGAAAATAAAAATTACAATAAAACTAATATCGTATGAATAATGCATATGCTTTGTAAGTATGACTGTATGGTGCTTTGTCGAACTTACTTTTATTTTCTGGTCCATACTCCCACACTCGCGATATGTATGTACGTTAAATAGCAAATTGATCAAAAAATAGTTTACTCTCACTATTTATATAAATAAAAGGCCTTGGAATTTCAATTGTTAAGTTCAGTAACACGTCTAATTATGTCCTGGTTCCTACCTACTGAAATTTGAAGAAGACGAATGTTTCTAGCCGTGTTGCAACATAAATTAGTCTACTAAAGCTCTCGGAATGGCAGTGATGAATTATTTTATTTGGTATTAGATACCCAGCGGGTTTGTAATGGTCTTGTTATTGAATAAAAAAAATTGAATATACTGTATGTACTTCGAATTAACTTCAACTTCGAATCAGCTTGATTTGAGACAAAATAAATGTTGTAGATATAAATATATTTTATAGGAGGATGTTTTTGAAAATTGACTTTAAACTTAGAAATACTTAAATCGGCAATCCCTATATTACTGTGATTCTCTGAGAAAACAGAAAGATCAAAATATATTATGAGAAATACTTTATTTGAGAATTTAAGGAAATACTGTTCCTGATTCGCAGAGATTTAAAGATGATTCCTTATTTTAAGGCGAATTATATCTTTACACCCCGAATAGCATAATGTTACTAGGCGTAACTCTATTTATACCAAATTAAATCTTGCTTTAATACGTTCTATATATAAAAAGGTTTTCATTTTTTCTGCTTTAAATATGGTAGGTATCACAATAATTGTCTCAACCATAATGCAATTGTACTATTTTTAGAAAAACTGTGAAAAATTGAGAAATTACTTGAAAGTTGCTGGGAATTGAATGAGAACCGTATAGTTTTTGCTTTGAATATTCGGCAAAGACATTTTTATACCAATCCTAAAATATTAAATATGAATGAATGCTACAGGTTAAAAATGATTGTTAAAAATGTATTTGTTCAAGTATTATGTCTTATTTTTTTAGTTTGAAAGCGATTCTGTTAGTTTGTAGACGTGCAGAAAAAAAAACGCGGAGTACATCTTTCTACTTAGTTCTTAATTAGATGTTGTAAACATATGTTGAAATATGTCTGGCGGACATTATACATTTTATGGACAAGATGGTTGGGTGGCTAAAAGTATATTATAAAAGCCTATTATACTAATTCAGAGATGACTTCGATTTAAATTTGGCACTTTGGGGTTTTTGGGTATGATCCTAGGCGGGGGAAAAGTAGGGGATTTACGAAATTAGCTGTAAAGACTGTAATCAAAAGTATGTTGGACAAACGAGAAGGTCAATTCAAACTAGATTCAAGGAACATATGGCTCATCTCAAATATGGTAGAACAGATAAGTCTAGCGTCGCCCAACATACGTTGGAGAACAACCATAAAATAGATAATAGCAATTTGAGACTAATTAGGAATGTGACAAATTCCAGACAATTTGAGAGTTCGGAAATTGCTAAATGTAAAAATAGTATGAATGGTGACAGAGGGTCAATCCCATATAGCCCGCTTTATTGGTTAGTAAGTCACGGTTCACTGATCCGTCGCGATGGTTCACTGAGCAGTCGCGGCGGTTCACTGAACCGTAAAAATAGTTTAGGTACAAATAGGATACAAAGTTAGCATAGGTTTTGTTTTAATCATATTCAGATGATCTAACTTGGTTGGCGAAACGCGCGTCGAGTGTAGTACAGTGTTTTGGTTTTATGCGGAAACCCACGTCGGTGTTAGTTTCACACGAAAGCTTCCAACCCCCTTCAAGATTATGATCTCCTCAAATCAAATAATGGCGTCCCTGTAGCTCTTCCTGTTATACTGGAAGTTGACGTCAACTTCGTTGTTTTAAAAGGAACACCCTGAATATTGTTAATCCATGTTTGGATTCTGCATAAAATTTTAGGGACACTTTAATCAAATTTCCCTATTCCTAAAATGAACCGTTTTCCAGATATTTAATTTTCTTAAAAAAACAAAAATCAGTACCTCGATTAACACCTATGTTTTTTATAGATAACAAAGATAGTTAAGAGAGTTAAATCCATAAGCTTTGTAGCCAAACCTTTAAGGTTCATGGTTCTGAATCTCATAGAGGCTGCTAAAAATGTAATACCAAGTTAGGTCGACTACAAGCTATGAAAACATGATTTTTTTTTAAATGGGGCACCCCGTATATAATTAGATGCGGAATATTTCTAGAAATATTTTGAAGATATAAAAGTACCACTACTAACTACTGTCCACTACGCCACTGTATTCTATTTAATAAAGCACTACAACAATATCTTGCAAACAACCCACTAACTATCTAACTTATTTTTTTATATATATCTTATAGTTATCAATTAGATTATGTAGATCCGTTGAGTCACCAAGTGGTCACTCAACGGTAGATGATAAGGTACGTTTAAGTACCTATTATATAAAACTATTGACTGACGGATAGACTAAATCTCTCAGGCAACGACAGAAGCAAGAATACTACAACGCAACGTTTTATGAGAGATGTCCAGATGACTGGAATCTTATGACAACTTGTATTAAGTTTTCCAAGTGGCACTGTATGCTTTCCGCTTATGGTTACTTATTTATGTATATGTTGTCTCTTCCATCCTATCATGGAGGAAAGTGTCGCATAGCTACAACCCAGATGGGATCATGAATGATATAAACCGTAACCGCTCGTATATTTGCAGTTTTTTTCGATATTACGTCTTAAATTCAGCAGTGACGTCAGAAAAATATGTAACTGTTTCAGTTCCTGTGTGGCCATGTAAGAACATTCGGCCTTCACGACCATGACTGGCACTTGATCTGAATAGTTCGACGGTATTTGTTTATCTGGCTACTTCATACAATTGTGACAAAAAAGATTGGTTGATTGTTAGTGAGGATAATTACATTGATGTAGTTTTAAAAGCCACAATATAGTGAGAAAATAACGTTTTGGTTCCGAATGTGTAAATTTGATTAAAATTACCAAATAAAATAGAATAAATGTTTGTCTGAAATCTATAATTATGTAGGTAACATAAATTATTCATTGTAGTTTCTTTTGGGATTACACCACCTGCAAAATAACATTAAAAAAACAGAAAACTGGAAGTATTCAGAAATAAAGATTGAAAGTGCATATCAAGACAAACTTTACCCCTAAAGTTTACCCGAAGAAACCACTGTATAATAAATATGCAATAAAAATAAAATATGACAGATAATGTGAAATATATGACAAATTAACTAAATTTCATCAGAGATTTTTTTAGTTCTATATAAAATTCTGTAATATTACGATATTTCGAATTATGTGTAGACAAAAAAATTGTAATAAAATTAAAAGAAATTAAATACTTAACTAGCTTCGTTCTAAATATTTCAAACATGTACTTATCAATGTGCTATTATTAACTTTCCACTAATAACATCCTTCTGGAAAAGAGGAAGGTACATTTGATCCAAAAATATTCTTTCGGACGAGATAAGTTACTATATGTAAACCATTACGTTTAGTAGCAGCACTTTATTTTAATTGATTTTCTTCTTTTTGTATAATTTTAGCCTGTGTCAATCAACCCTGTGATTGTTGTTCCATGAATACTACAAGGTAGACTTATCAACACAGACAATTACAAATAAGAGTTCGTGAACACAAAAATTATGTTAAAATTACCAAATTGATAAGTCTACAGTCTACAACTTAGTACTATTTCTACAACTTTATGTTGATAATTAGTTTATCACCTTTGGATACTGTAATTAGTACCTAAATAACATGTTAATATATTAATTTCATCGTACATATTTCTCCTATGGTGAATAACCGTTCTTTTATTTTGTGTTCTACAAATAATTATTACAAGTATTCAAAAGACACATTTTAAAGATAAATATTTTCGTTACTGTCCGTAGAGGAATACAGTAGCAATAAATCACAAAAGAGAAACAGGGAACAAATTGTAAAAATGATGAATATTAACTAAAAAATAACCAATCAAATAACGCAACAAATTAGCAAAAACTAAGCATCTATATTCTATACTCATTTCATTTACTTATTCATACCGGTTTTATTTATTTACTAGTGTAAAATATCAATAACAGGATAAGTAAGAAATATAAATATAAAACCAAATAATAAATGGTAATAACAAATAGATGAATAAAACTACAAAAACATATATACGTATGTATAAAGAAAGACAAAATAATACACAATGCAATTGTCAAGTTTTAACATATACGCAAAAACCAAAATAGAACCAGATACTAAATGTATCTTGTAAAATTTTCTTGTGCCCAGAACTTAGTACATAATTGGCAAAGTAACTAAATTACAGCTAGTGATGCTCTCGTTTTACTTGAGGTAATAATTTTTATGGCCTACTAAGGTTATATGAATATAAATGTATCCATTCATTTAAAATTTATATCTATAAGACAGTTAGAGATATACCCAAAGTGTTATATATCTTGGGATTCAGAAAAAAGAGATTTTATTTAATGTAAAATATATAAGGCATTCTATTAAAAAAAATGTATGCTGCCACTGACTCCTCCACCTCTAAGCGCCCTGTACAGTAAATTACATTAAAAAAAATTATGACAGATACTTTTTCTCAGACTCTCACTTTACTCTCACTTTTTCCCAGATTTGTATCTTAAATAATATGGAGCTAGGAGGGGTGTCTATTCTTCAGCAACCACCCTGAACATTGTCACTGTCAATTGGATTGAACTTGGCATAATTTTGAATAGCATAGCATAGCAAAGGATAGGCAATAGCAATAGAATAAGATAGTATATTTTGAATCTCCAAAAGATACGCCAAAATCCGTCTTAACAAAGTTTTCTTGTAAAATCAAAGATCGAGGATTTAGACCCTAGTTCAAAATATATATGAAGACCCTGTACGTAGCTATATATACAATATATAGATTCACTGAAGATAATGTAACTATATAAAACAGATTTTGACAAATACGGTGTTTCTTACTTTGATTAAAATTATTAAACTTGCAACTAAACTGTTAGTCTAGTCTGTTCATATTTAAAAGCCATTTAGCTACTATAAACATAGTAACTATTATTATCAGGTCTTAGTTGTAAACTGAGTTGCCTAACAACAAGGCGTTTTATTACATCAATAAATTATTGAAATATATTGTGATGCAATGTAAGATTTTATTACAATTATTGTTAAAGTTAAATCTTTTATTTCATCCGGCAAAACTAGGTTTCAAAAACCAGCATACGACTTTTTCTGATGGTGCAGAGAGATATCTTATAATATCTTTTATATTTTGAGAAGTGTACAAGTTCTACATGGGTAAAAGGAATAGCTTAAACTTAGTGGTATGATACTGTATGACAAATAGTTTTATATACTTTAGTAGTTTTATAAGTGATTTTACCTTTTTAAAATGGCTATCAAATGTTTAAAATAAATATTAAAATATACTGATCAGCTTAACAATTTTGAAGTTTTTTTAAATGTTTTTTTTTTATTTTTTAGTTTACTTACCTATACATATCTATCAAATATATGTTACAAATAATTTTATTGGTTATATTCGTTATAAGTCGTTATAAGTTCGTTATAATTCTTCCAGTTTTATAAGTACTAAATAGTCTATGGATAAAATTAATCCAACTCCTGTCACGAATTTTAAACGTGTTGTTGCTTTGACTGGCTAATTATTTATATTCAATTTCCGTAAAAATTCGGGAAATTTTAAGTTATACAGATGAAGACTTTAAATTTATTGTATCTTTATATGAAATGTTACAATTACAATCAAGGCCATGTAATATGTTTGCTGCTGGATGTTTACAGAAAAAGAAAACGTCATGAGATATTGTAAAATGCATAGTAGAGAATTTTTGAAACTCCGGTTCTCTCAAGCCAAAACCCCAAAGAAAAATCCTATTTCAGAGTCCACATTTTTTGTCATGCAAGAATTCCAATTAAAGCTTTTTAATTGTTCATGATATGTAACATAAGATGGTTCTATAATTGTATTTTTTTTAATATCGATATCTATGTTAAAACCAGTTCAATTTAAGTGTAAAACAATTTGATTTAATGTTTTAAGAATAATTATGAAATACAAAAGTATACAAGGGGTTTTTCTATTTAAAATAACAAAGTAGCTGCTAACTTCCGTTATAACCGGAAATACTAGAAGCTTGTAAATATTTCAGTTCTGTTGACCCCACAACACTAATAAGTAAAAACTAACTAAATTTTAAAATATTTTCGAACCACACACTGCTGTATATCGATTATGTTTTTCCTAATTGGACAACTATCAACGTTTTCTTTGACTATGCAATTCATCATTATCAAATCTTAGCTAAAATGGTTGTCTTTGAAAATTAAAAATATTTGATTACATTTTCACTATTAGCCTAAAGATATTATCGCAGATTTCGTATTCTGAACTACTTACTGTTGTACAGAGCAGTCCATTTTTGATGGGAATCCAGGGTATCTCGGAAACTACAAGATGCATAACAAAACCGCTTGCACATCCTCGAGCTACTTTTTCTAGTTTGACTTAATGGTGAAATCAGATCGGGTCTACTTTGTTTAGGTTTTGAGATACAGGGCATTTCTGAAATTTTGCCTTTTTCGTCAGGGCCCTGTAACTTTTTTATTTTCAGACCTACAAAAAAAGTTTAAAGGGGAAAGTTTTAGATATTTTTAAGTGGAATCCATTGGCGTAGCAAAATTTTTTTTATTGCGTCCCGTTTTTTAGATACAGACCAAACTTGTGCTTTTTTAATTGCAACACCCTGTATATTTCTAGTTAATTCGAAAGAACTTTCAATTCTGGTTACAGTAATATATAATAAATAGGGGTTTATTTGAATTTAAGTACCTTTATTAAACATTTTTATGGTTAAATGGGGGGGAAACGCGTATTTCCATTGATTTATTTCCTTATAAACTACATTGAACTCCTGTTTAATGTTATACTTAATATCTTAATAGTAATATAACCAAATACGGTTATATATAATTTATATTTGTAAAAATATTCGACATTTTTATGTTTCCATAATTAATTATTATCTAGTATTCGGAAATATTTAAATCTTTATATAAAATAGTGTGTTTAATTAAATCAAGAGTTTAATATAGTTTATAAGGAAATAAATCAATGGAAATACGCGTTTCCCTCCATTTAACCATAAAAATGTTTAATAAAGGGACTTAAATTCAAATAAACCCCTATATAATATATATTACTGTAACCAGAATTGAAAGTTCTTTCAAATTAACCAGAAATATACAGGGTGTTGCATTTAAAAAAACAAAAGTTTGGTCTGTATCTAAAAAACGGGACGCAATAAAAAATAATTTGCTACGCCAATGGATTCCACTTAAAAATATCTAAAACTTTCCTCTTTAAACTTTTTTGGTAGGTCTGAAAATAAAAAAGTTCCAGGGCACTGACGAAAATGGCAATATTTGAGAAATGCCCTGTATCTCAAAACCTAAACAAAGTAGACCCGATCTGATTTCACCATTAAGTCAAACTAAAAAAAGTAGCTCGAGGATGTGCAAGCGGTTTTGTTGCGCATCTTGTAGTTTTCGAGATACCCTGGATTCCCATAAAAAATGGACTGCTCTGTACATATAACTGACTGCGAAGGAGCTGAAGACCTATTTGGTTTTTTTAGAAATTTATTTATTGCAGATATTCTTGCCTAAAAAAATATAAATTTTTTTCCAAATTAGGTTAAAATTATACTAATTTTGCGCTATTTAGCATTGACCCCCAAGAGCTTAAATTTTCAGTTACCTCTACTTAAATTCTCCACAAAGAAATAATTAAGTATTATTTTACTTGCTAAACAATAGTATATTAAAAATAGATCTCGAATTAAAATTTACAATGAAGTCTGGACGCCCTTGTCAGGAATGCAACAGAATACGATACACGGAAATTTTAAACTCTGTAAGGAGGGTCCAGTCCGTTGGTCGCAAGGTCAGTGTTACATATAAAACCAATTGCCTAATTTCGGAGATTATCAGTTGATCTACGCACTTACAGACTCTACAGGGCACCATGAACTTCTACGTAAGTACAACTGTATTAAATAGGTATAACATTTAATATTTTAGACAACGGAAATAATTTTCTTTACATACAAATTTCCCCGTAATGTAAACTGTTCAAACGTAGTAGCTTACACATTTTAATTAAAATTTCATTTAATACCTAAATACTATTTACTGGAAAAATTACTTAAAAATATTTAATATAATTACATTTTGTTCTTGTCCATTTCAAATAATTTGTTGTACCCATTTTTCTACAACAATACAACTTAAAACACATACTTGTCTGATAGTTTTGCTTCATTTATAAAAACAGGACTGGACATTTAATTTGTAAGGCAATATAATTATTTATTACAAGTTAAAGTATCCTGTGACGGGTAAACAAGAACGCTCATCAATTATTTTAATCCATGCAGGCAGCTGTAGCTCTCTTCGCCATCTTGGCTGTCGCTAACGCCAGTGTCCTACCTTCCGCTAGAATCTTACAAGGACCTAGCAGCAGAACCACCCTAGTTGGACCAGAAGGAAGCGTAATTTCATCCGTATCCCCAGGAGGCAGCATCATCACCGAAGAACATCCCGGAGTTGTCGCTCATGCCGCTCCAGCTGTGGTAGCTCATGCCGCACCCGCTGTGGTTGCCCATTCTGCTCCTCTTGCCTACTCCGCCCCTGCTGTAGTTGCTCACTCTGCCCCTGTAGCTGTTGCCCACTCTGCCCCTGTAGCTGTTGCCCATGCCGCCCCAGCCGTGGTTGCCCACTCTGCTCCTGCCGTAGTATCTCACTCTTCAACTGTTGTGTCGCACAGTGCATACGCTGCACCAGGTTTAGTTGCACATGCTGCTCCAGTTGCATACGCTGCTCCAGTTGCCCATGCTGCCCCACTTGCCTATGCCGCCCACGCTGCCCCTATTGCCTATACCGCACACTCTGCCCCTCTTGCCTACGCCGCACACGCTGCCCCTGTTGCCTATGCTGCTCACGCTCCAGTAGTAGCTGGTCACGGAACCGTGGACACCGTTGTCTCTGGACCTTCTGGAACCGTAGCCTCAAGCAGGGCTGCAACAATATCTGATGTTGTAGGCCCTCATCATGGTGTGTACGCTCATGGTTGGTAATCAACTTACTTGAAGAATTTATTTATTGATTATTTATAAATATTGTACAAAGCCAAAATTCAGCAAATAAAGTATACGTACTTTACGATGAAAGTGTTTTATTTTACTATATTAGAGCGAAGAGAGAATGATAATTGTGTATTGATGTAAATCAATTAAGTGAATCAGCATATTATATAAAAAAAGATTAACTTAATTCTTATCCCTATAATATGTAACGTACATTTTAATGTCGTTCCATGAGGTTCACTATTATTATGCACCCCGTAAAACACCCAACCTAATTGTTGTGGCTTAAGTTCTCGATTTTTGAAATAACGCGCAGCTTGGCTAGAAAAACGGTGGCCTCAAGCGAGAACGCCGGTGTAATTAGGATAGGAGATAGACAGTTTCCGTCTTCGTGGATAGGCACATGTGAGTTATTTACTTATTTGATATATATAATTTATTCATTTTCATTATTGGTTACGATTATAATTATTAGTACAGAAATAAGATAATAGCGATTTGTTGTCATTATTAAGTAATTATATTTCATATATAATCAGGATTTACCTGGATTTTAGTTAAATTATTTAGGCGTGGTCAGTGAGATTTTTTTTTGTCACCCTATATGGTGAAATGTAGTACGATTCGAAACAATAGAAAATAGTTTCAATATGATTTTATAAATTTGTGAAGCTGTGCTCTAGTCAGGAGATTATAGAAAACATTGTTTTTTTAAAACCAATAAATTTGAGTTTTCTTGCCTCCATTTTGTTTGAATCGGATTGCGACTATCCACCACGTGTTGTGCCCTTTGGGAATTAAGTTAATTATTTTATCGTTATCTTATCTTCTCTTATCTTATAGTTTTAATATATGATTGGAGCTATAGAAAATTGCTAATATCTTAGTTTCTGCACTAGGTTAAGTAATTTGTTACTTATAGAGATTTTAATAACTCATATGCACGCCGATTCGAAGACTGGAACCTGTTTCCTAACATTAGTAAATTCATTGATTATTGTTCTTTGACAACAAATTTGTACCATAAATCAATACGAATTTCTATAACTTGTCACTCAGTTTTTGAAATATTAATGAAATAATTTTTCTCTTTTACCTAATTAGAGTGGTAATCTTTCCTTGTTTAACCGGTTATGAAACCGTTGTTTTTGGAATTTTGGGTCAGATGATAGAGGGTTTTTTTGTTAAATTATTTTTGTTCCTTCTGAACTATAGTATCTTTAAAGATTAACGAGTAGAGTTTTTTATTAAGAATAATTGTCGAGTGGCTGAACTGTAATCAGTTCTTTTGAATGCAATTTTTTGGGTAATTTTATTTGCTTCATTCTGGGTAGGGTCACTAAAGGTTGACACCTTCCAGGTTTTGTTTTTATTTGTTAATTACTTTCCCTGTGAGAATCACAGAGGATTTTTCCATACCAGATTTGCTGGTACATTCCCTTCAGGAATTTATTTATAATTTTTAATCTTGGCTACACTAGCCGTCAACGTTCATCTATATATTTGTAAATTTTGGGGCACTCTTAACACAAACAATTCTTTGTATGTACTCTTCTGAGACGAGGCTGCTGTAACCTGACTGCGAGATCTATAACCTGCTGAAAACTCTGGACGCTTACCACCTGCAGATCCCTAGATAAGAGGATTGGACTTAGCAGTACGTGACCATCATCTGGACTAGAGCTCTAGCTTCCCCACTTTGCCACGGAAAGTCCACCTGGATCCAATCATCAGCACAGGTTAAGGGTGAGAGTACTGACCTCATAAAGAAGGAACGAGATTTTCAGAGTGACCCCGAACCTCTTAAAATTGTGTAAAGTTAGCCAATTTTAAAATTTCATTTTTCAAATTTTTTTCATATTTTAGTCAATATTAAATCATTTTTGAATTATTGTTAAATAGTCACTTTATTATTCATTTTTAAATTCCATTCAATTTGTTTATTTGATTATAGTGTATTCAACTAACTTTTATATAGTTTTCTTTTATCTTATATCTAAAAATTATCCTGGTGCCCAAATAACTTGTCAACAGTCAAAGCAGTCCTAAGAATACTACGCCCTAGTCTCATAAATCTCCCTGAGCTACCGGAGCTAATGTCCATAAACTTAAGCTAGTGGAATTGTACATCCCTAGCTTAGCTGAGTTTGAGGTGACAAATATAAGGGATTAAATCCCTTATATTATAGTATTCCGAATATCGGTACATTGATATTTAAATCACTTCTCGTGATCGCTATTTAAATTTGAGAAAAACATGAAACCAGCTTCACAATTAAAAGTTAAGACAAAACAGGTAAAACACTTGGTACACCATCATGTTCCATGTACTTATTAAATTAATAAATATTCTCCTATAACCGCACTTTTTCCTAATTACTTTTTCTTAATTTAAAAGTATTTGTTTCAATAAGTCTAAAAATGTTAAACAATCATATTTGAACAAAATGTAATCTTTATTATTTTACAGCTGAAGTATTGTTTACTTTTCAGTTGTCGATAGTATGGTAACTGACCACTTGAGTTACTATTCCAACTCAATTGTAATGGTTATAGTGAGTTTCGATGTAGCAAGTTTGTTTACAAATGTTCCTGTCGATAAAAATCGATCTATTTTGTAAAAGAAAGATTAGAAAATGACAATACTTTAAACAATAGAACAAAACTAAATATAAATACTATAATGGAATTACCTAGGTACCTATTTTGAATTACAAAATGATCTTTTTTCTATGAATGAAAATAAACTACACTTTTTAGATGTGTTAATAATTAAAACAATCAAATCCTGAATCTAATTTATACAGAAAAAGACCAACACAAACAATAAACATTTTAATTCTAATAACGAACTTTATGCTTAATATATACAAGAGGGATATACTCAGGAACTTGTATACTTCTAAAGTAGATAGGTAATAAATATTTTCACGATATCAATAAAAATAAACATGACAGTATTTGATTAATTAATGCAGATATTATTTTTTTGAATATTGATGGATAGGTAATAAAATGAACAAAGGTCTTATTAAATTATAATTATTATAGAAATAAACCATAGACTTTATTTTGTTTGGTGAAAGGCGCAAGAAAATTTACTACTTATTTAAGCCTAAGCTAACACTGACCTAGTTTTACATACATGGTCACATAACACCAGAGCACTATACACTCGACGAGCGTTTCGCTAACCAAGTTGGCATAATCTGGAGATGATTAAAACAAAATCTATGCTAGCACAAGGGCGTAGGGGTGTAAATGGGACATAGTGCTAGCACACTAGCACTATGTCTCATTTACACCTAAACTATTGTTACAGTTCAGTGAACCGTGATTTACTAACCAATAAAGTTGTTACATTCCTATACTTAGACTTAAATTGCTACTTTTTATGTTTTTTTTTAAACACATGCTGGGCGACACGAGACTTAACTGTTCTACCATATTTGAGATGAGCCATATGTTAATAGAATCTAGTTTGAATTGACCTTCTCGTTTGTCCAACATACTTTTGATTGCAGTCTTTACAGCTAATTTCGTAGATCCCCGACTTTACCTTAGTTTCTATTTTGCCTTTTGGATTGCCTAAAAGTTGTTGTAGTTTAAGCTTAAGCTCGTGTTAAATAAAATATGAAACCGTCCATGCATTAATAATATAAAAAATAACTTCTAACACCCCGAATACTAATCATTTAGGTTTCTGTAATACATAAGTATATCTTCAAACAAAATTTTCTCCCAAACAAAATCCAAAAATAGTATTTTATGCAATGAACACATAATGATAGCTATTATTCACGAGGGTGATATTTACGACATGAGCCGTAGGCGAGTGTCGTAAACACATACCTACCTACACAGCACATCGTACTATGTACGAAGTATGTACTTAGAAACGCATGTTTTCGAATGCTGAAGATAACTCTAAGGGTATTTAGAAAATATTGCCCTACTAAAAAAAAGTTGTAAATTACACCACATATACCCTTCATCGATGTCACTCCATCGTGACACCGATGTCTTTTGACCTTGAACGAGACTCGGTCCCCATATGCGAATATAAACATTTCCAATGTTAAAAATATCCTCTAACAAAGATCACATAAAGATGGAACCTTGTGTTTTTTTTTTGGTATTGTCTTTGACTATATTCTCAATGGTATTGTTTAACAGTTTTGTTAAGCTGTGCTTTTCATAGTGACACACGTCACAATGTCAATGTTGCCAGATTGTATTAAGGAAGATACTCACGAGAATTCTTAGTCAATAAATGCATATTATTGACTAAGAATTCTATAAGAATTGAATAAGAACCGATAAGTACGTTGATAATTAAGTTATCCATTGAAAGAAGAATATTTTGAGGCAAATACGTGCTTTGAACTAGTTTGAGATGGAAAGGTGCATTCAAAATAGACATACGTAGACATGAAATAAAATAAATAATATTTAAAGTCTTTAAACTGAACACGGGTTTGTTACACCCAATAGGTTTAGAAATACTGTCTACTTGGTATGATTAATTAATTATGCAATGGTAATATATCAAATTCTCAGTAAACAAATATTTTGAAGCCTAATATGTAAATCATTTTGAAGGCACCACCTTTGTGCTCTTGTTCAATCAGTGACAAAATAACAAGGAAATACAAATGTTGTTTAGGGAGGACTAGAGATAACTATCACAAGGCCAATATTAAGTATAAAACGAATAGTGTTTTTGGTGGTAGTCAGTTGATCCACATACAGGGCAAAATGATTTCCTACGTAAGTACTGTTAGTAAATCGTATAGTTAAGTTTTAAGAACATATAAAATTATTATTGTAACACTAATCACAGTATGACCATAATAATTTATTTAGCTATTTACCATGGAAGTTGACAAATGAAGTTTTATTTCCTTTAGCATTTTAGACGAAAGCGATCTTGTAATATTGATTAAAAAGCAAGATAAATTAAAAGTGTTACTAGGGAACTTATTTATAAAAGTGAAATGTTTTGCAAAGTATTAATGCCCTTAAAATAGTAAATGAATATTTAATTCCTATTGACGCTTATTCAATAACTAATAATCCAATATGAGAAATAAAACTACTATAAAAAAATCTTGTCTGTTTGATGAAGCAATTACTTAAGTAAATTAACAAAAACATTGTGTAGAATTGAAATACGTATAATATTTCATTTTATTTTTTTTTGGGATTACACCACCTGTAAAATAATAAAAAATAAACAACCAGAAGTATAGAAGTATTCAAAATAAATAGCGAAAATGTAGTACCAAGGAAATTCGTAGGACAATGTGCCATCGACTTCCACACTTACGTCAAATATAATAGAAAATGTTGAAAATACTAAAATACTGATTGCTCTTTTTATGCAAAGTGTTTTGAATAAAAAATGTCAATTCCTTATTTATTGGAAACATTGTATTATATTTTTTTATGTGAACTAGCTGAAAATCTATCGGTATGCTATATTTCTATTATAGATATATAGGAATTCATATCCATATATTATGAATTGTTAATTATACTCGTATAATAAAAAAATATTTTCTTTGTAAATAATTATTGCTTCAACTAATAAACTGATTATTTACTAAAATATCTGCAGATTTCATATTCTCATACATTAACCTATTCGTACATATTTAGGCAGCTGTGACTTTCTTCGCTTTATTGGCTGTTGCCAACGCTGGTGGACTCCTCCACTCTGCAGGAATTCTTCAAGGACCCAGCAGCAGGACAACCCTGGTTGGACCCGAAGGAAGCGTGATCTCCTCTGTCTCCCCCGGAGGTAGCGTTGTCACCCACTCTGCTCCAGGTGTAGTTGCCTACTCAGCTCCCGTAGTTGCTCATGCTGCTCATGGCGTGGTTGCCCACTCTGCCTATGCCGCCCCAGCTATTGCTCATGCTGCCCCACTTGCATACGCCGCCCCACATGCATACGCTGCCCCAATTGCACACGCTGCACCTCTTGCATACGCTGCCCATGCTGGCCCTCTGTCATATGCTGCGCATGCTCCATTGGTAGCTGCCCATGGAAGAGTTGACGCCGTACTCTCCGGACCTTCTGGAACTGTAGCCGCAAGCAGGGCTGCCACAATATCCGATGTTGTTGGGCCTCATCATGGTGTCTACGCTCATGGTTGGTAATCAACTTAACCGAAGAAAACGTATTTATTATTTATAAAAATATACAATTGAGCAATTAAAGTATACGTACTTTACTATATTATCGTTTTATTTAGGACAGATTAATACAGATATACAGGGTTTTTCACGTAACCCGTTCATTAGAATATTTTAGAGACTATTACTATCTGGATTTTAAAACATGAAGCACTGGGGTTTTTGAGTATTCTCTTTTCAAAAAAAGTTATGACGTTACTGTAGCACTTCCGGTTGTACCGGAAGTTAGTAGTAACTTCGTTATTTTAAATGGAAAGGTAAAGATTTTGTTGCATTTTTGAAATCTACGGAATTTTTTAGGATGTTTTTGTTAATATATCCCTATACCAAAAATGAACAGTTCTGGAGATATTTGGATTTTTAAAAAAAAATTGACGATACTAAGCCTATATTGTGAGTGTAATATCTAGAACTTCTAAAATGCTATAACTTTCAAAACCTTAGCAGTAGTAGAGCAGGCAAAGGGCTTTCCAAGAATGTACTGCTTCTGTCGATAGTCCATACAGGATGTTCAAAACTCAAGGGCCAATGTTAAAAACTTCAAACACAAAAAAGTTGTTTTTTTCAAATGGAACACCCTGTGTTTTATCTCATCAGTAGATGCAGAATTAAATTCTACATCGATTGGTATAGGCATTCCCTATACCTATCTCCAACAGTTTTTGAGTTAGATGCAATTATTTATGTGAAAGAAACTTTAGGATCGATAATAAGTGTATCTCTAAATTTTAAAGAAGGCAGGGATATCAAAAAATTGCACTGTGTTTGTCAAATTACTTTTAGTTGTTGAATTATAGCAGCAATTGTACAGCAGAAAATTAAATAATTACAAATGAGTGGTATTTTAAATTTATTTTGTATTCGTGGGGAATTTAATAAAATAGGTACAAATTGTTGTCGTATTTTCAACGAAATATATCCAAATTTATCAACAATGAACAACATAAAATTCGGAAGATGGAATTGCAATTCGCTCATATTAGAATTGACATTAAGAGGACATGTCACAAACCTATTACTTAAGATGAAGACAAATAACATGTATGACATCAAATTAAAAGTTCAACTGGATATTGCACGTATCCCATACATAATGTAATCTAAAAATCATAATTATACTAACGTTGATATTTAAAATATCAACGTTAATATAATTATTATTTAATAATTCATTCTGCATTGTCACTGCCACCAAACTTCAACAACTAAAAGTAATATCAAACTTTTGACAAACACAGTTCAATTTTTTGGTATTGGTATTGGCCTTCTTTAAAATTTAGAGATACATATTATTATCGATCCTAAAGTTTCTTTCACATAAATAATTGCATTTAACTCAAAAACTGTTGCAGATAGGTATAGGGAATGCGTACACCAAACGATGTAGAATTTAATTCTGCATCTACTGATGAGATAAAACACAGGGTGTTCCATTTGAAAAAAACAACTTTTTTGTGTTTGAAGTTTTTAACATTGGCCCTTGAGTTTTGAACATCCCGTATGGACTATCGACAGAAGCAGTACATTCTTGGAAAGCCCTTTGCTTGCTCTACTACTGCTTAAATTTTGAAAGTTATAGCTTTTTCGAAGTTCTAGATATTACACTCACAATATAGGCTTAGTATCGTCAATTTTTTTTTAAAAATCGAAATATCTCCAGAACTGTTTATTTTTGGTATAGGGATATATTAACAAAAACATCCTAAAAAAATCCGTAGATTTCAAAAATGCAACAAAATCTATACCTTTCCATTTAAAATAACGAAGTTACTACTAAATTCCGGTACAACCGGAAGTGCTACCGTGACGTCATAACCTTTTTTGAAACGAGAATACTCAAAAACCCCAGTGCCCCAAGTTTCAAAATCCAGATCGTAGTAGTCTCTGAAATATTCTAATGAACGGGTTACGTGAAAAACCCTGTATATCCTACGTAACCTACACATTAAAATCGAGGAAATAATAATTGCAGTAAAATAATTAGAAAAAGTAGAAAATAGTTTTATAGGAGCTGCGTGATAGAGCGATTAAAGACGCAACGTTTTTAATAGTTTCACGCATTTGCCAACGGTTCGACTCTCGCCGAAAGTTAACTTTTCTAATTGCTCTTATTTTAAATATGTGCACATAAAAATAGTAGCGTTGTTAATGTGCAAATATTAGATTTGCAAAGTGTATATCACACCACATATGCCCCAAAATGTGCTCTACAAGATGGTATAGGTTTCATCTGATCCACTGGATATATTGCGTCACTCGATCGCGACATCGCTGACTTTTAGCCATGAACGAAAACTCCTAACTTGGTCTCCATATGCGAACATAAACATTTCCAATGGTAAAAGATTAAGAAACGTGAAGCTAAAATAAAAATAGAGCAATCAGGATGTTTTAAAATCCAGTTCTGCCCTCCAAAAATATTTTTTTCACATGGAACAGCAATTAAAGCCGCAAGAGACTGAGATACTTCCGCTGAGACTTCGGAAGTATCTGTATTTCTGGTATCTATGTATCACTTGAAGTTTAAATTATTTCGAATATGTTAAATGTTTCTATTAGTATTTTTTTGCTTTCTGTATGTATATCTACGCATTTTAGAGATATATTAGATGTATATCCTTCATGGATAAGCTGACAGCTGATAAACAAATTTTATTTTATGTCTACACTTGTTTTCAAATTCAAAAAATATATACGCCACAAGGTTCCTCCATCAAATAATCTGTAAGTAGAGGTTCAAATATTTCATATATTATTCAACGTTTGCTCGTTACAGTCGTAACAAATAGCAATTTAAATTTTTTTTTTGCTGTTTGTCAAAACTACATAAGGACTATAGCTATAGTATAGCATATATATAGAACTATATAAAAAGCAGTAAAAAAAATTTCGTGAGAACGGCAACGGGAATATTCCACAGAGAGACATTGAAAATAGGACACTCTGTTGGTTCATATATTATAAATAAAACAATTTTTCAAAATTTATATTATAAATTTTGTACTAACAACTATAAAATGTTTTTTCTATTTTGCGTCTATGAACAAGTCATTCTGAAACGTAATTGCGTATCGAAAAAAAACTTTTTCGACACCCAACTTTTGTTTCTAAAGGTTGGTAGCAACAAATTTACATCCTTTGTAAATGGTGTGCTAAAGTTGCTCAAGAACCCTATATAGTAATGGCATACAAATGGTATATAAATCATAACCTAACTAAATTTTCAAGCAAAGAAAAGTTGATAAACGCCAATGACACCTAGAATTCTATAAATTCTAGAATTCTAAGTTCTAGAATTTGTATAAAAATTCCTATGCGGAAAATCAATTCTGTAATGATTTTTCTTTACTTTGATTGGTGCAAAACGTGGAAAATATAAAAAATAGTATAAACCATACGTTTCATAAGGCGTTTACCGCTCTTGTCCTTTAGAAAATTCGCCGCTTTGCGGCTCGTTTTCTTAACTTGAACACGTGCGATAAACGTACGCTTTATGATAGTCGTTCAATATACTATTTTCTATTTTGTGTCTGCAAACAAGTCATTATGAAACGCAATTATTCCATATAGAAAACAAGCCCTTTTCGACACTCAACCTTTTGTTTTTAAATATTGGTAGCAACAAATTTACATCCTTTGTTTTGTATGGCGTGCTATAATAATAAATGTCATAGTGATGTATACAAATGGTATATAAATTATAACTTAACTAAATTTTCATGCAAAGAAAAGTTGATACCTAAATATAAATGATACCAACTGTCGCAGAATATAACGTATAAAAATCCCTACACGGGAATTCAATTTTCTGCTGATTTTCTTTGCTTTTCTAGGTGTAAAACGTGCAAAATAGAAAAAATAGTATAAACAACGTGTTTCATAAGGTGTTTGTTCCAATTATCCTTTAGAAAACTCGCCGGTTTGCGGCTCGTTTTCTAAACTTGGACGGATGTCATATATTAAACAACGAGTATTATAAGGCGTACTTTTATCACACTATTATTTTTACATTATAACAAAAATAGACTGTAATATCACTGATATTTATGTCCAAATAAATTACTGACTAAAATATATTACAAGTCACAGATCAAGCCTTCAAATTTACTAAAATTTCTTGAAGATATTGGCAGAATTTTTTCGTACCATGCTTTGCTTAACTTGCTTTTATTCATTTAAACTAATGAAAAACTTGGAAGAGATCTACTTCTTGCAAATGAAAATGTGGTAACATCGTAGCTAATCATTTATTATTTAAAAAATGTGTTAAAAGCTGGTTAGAAAAATTACCAGTTAAAATATAATAATGTGGAAGCAACATATAAACATATAAACAACATATAAAGCATGGTGTCATATAAAATTATTTTTAAATTAATTTGACTGAATGAGGCAAATGTTTACAAATATAATTCAGCTAACAATGAGGAAATGGTCGATATAAGTAATTAATTTTAATCGCCGAATATTAATATCATAACAGTAAGAGGCTACGCCCTAAACGAGACGAATAGCCTTCTATAGTATTTAAATATACGAATAAATTTCCATAATAAAACAGCTCAGCAGCCACCTATTTAATTAAAAGACATTAAAAGCAACATTTGTAAATAATACACCGAATCGATAACGTGTAAAGCCAAAAAGCAAAATAATGTTTTACTAAGTACATAAAGCTTTTAAAACTTAACACCGTTAAGGTAGAAATTTAAATTGACAGTAATATGTGTGTAAAAAGATATCAAGGGATAATAAAATGGGTTTTAGCAGGGTGCGGAATGAAAAGCCAAGCCTTTACTAGATTTAGGAGTATTTTTAACGACAGATAATAATCATATGTCATTTGACGAATCTGGCAGAGTGGAAAAATGATTTTTAATTAATTTTCAAGACCATTATTTGTATCTTATTGTCGGATAGGTATTCGAATCAATGCTGTTCCTCTTCTGTTCCTCTTTGTTTTTTGGAATTCCGAAATTGGTATCTTTATCGAAAATTTTATGAATTTGGCCACCCAATTTTTGTTATAATTATAATAAGTAATCTGAACGTATTGAATGCAACATGCTGGTAGGGCCAAAAAAGAGAATACCTGAGTCAGATAAATTGAAGACACAATTTATGTGGATATCTATACCAGCAATTGATAATGCAAGTACGATACATGTCACAGAATATTGAGATTATATTTGCAGCTACATCCTTGCCGATATAGTTCCATTCAGCGACTTTAGAGTAGTACTATTTAATAATCTATTCCAGAAAATCCAGAATCCTTACACTGAAAGAAAAGATGTGGATTATAGTTAATAATTGTTTATTTGGATGTCATTTATTTAAAATAAATAATACATATTTTAGGTTAAACAATATTTTTTACTATAAATATTCTTCTAAATATATTTTACTTATTAAAAACAAATACTTTGTTTGGTGTAAAAATGTTAATAGTTAATGAGAAATGTTTCATCTTCATAAATTCTTTGTTTGGTCGTATTCCCAAAAAATATATTTACTATTAATTTGGATTTTATTAATATTGAATAATCCAGACTAAAAATGAATATGTGTTTGTTTCTTATTTACTCTATATTATTTATTATCCATTAATCCATTCCATTCCATTAAGTAATCCATTCTTTTATTAAAAATCCTGAAGTAGTTTTTTAATTAATAGATACTTTATTGCGGCATTATACAATGGTGCAGTTGGCAGTGTGGGCTAGGTTGGCACTGTTGACAGTGAGCAGCAGACGTGTTTTTTTATTTACCTTAGATTGGGTGACTTTATTTCATTTCATTATTATTTTCATTTCATTTACCTATCTATTATTTGGACGCGGCGCGAGTTCTTCGTTTTCGTTAATGTGTGTGTACTTACTACTTGACTACTTGATACTTGAGATGAGACGAGAGACGCTGCACTATGCTGTACGGTATACCTATATGATCCATATGTGTATGGTGCACAAGGTGTAGGGACGTTAAAACTTACGTTCGAAAACATAACTTTGGAAAACCACCGATTGTGTGATTTATTAAAAGTCTTTAGAATTATTACCTTTTCAGTGCGGTGATTGCTGTGATATAAAAAATAGATCTGGACTATAACCATACTAAATAAACGTAAAATAATTACTGGGGTGTGATAAATAAGACACTATTCATTTTAAATAATCTTTGTTTTTTAAAATTAAAACAAATATTTATTATAAACATTGTTCTCTATATTCTAATAAAGTCTAAATTTTAATTAGTATGCTTTATTTATAATAAATAAGTAATGCTCCATTTACTAATAATAATAATTATTAAAACGGATCGTTATTAATAGAAAATAAAAGATATATTGATTATCAATAATCCCTTACTTGACGGTAATAAGGTATATTTGAAAAGATTTAATAAATTGTTTGTTTCTCATAAACAAAAATTTATTACGCCATTATCCAATAAAGCCTTTGTTAGGTGTCAATCAATATCATTAATTATGAATAAACTGTTCTTTCAGTGTACTCTCTGCAATTCGAGCTCCCTTTGATCCAGAGAATATGTTTTATTTAAAACCATGTGTGTAATGTTGATATTTCAAATTTAACTTAAGTTTGAAAGAAACATAGTTCTGATTTTGACATATCCAGATGGAAAGTGGCATATACCAGGGTGGAAAGTGACTACTTTCTACCCAGACAAATGTCACTTTCAACCCTGGTAAATTTTATTCATATTAAGTATTAACCGTCACTTGCGTTTAAAAGATATACTTAGTTGTAAATGAGATAGTATACAAACCTCGGTGAAAAGTTTTATTCTTGTCTCGAGAAATGATTTCATCCTTTTCTCTCGACAAGAATGAAATACTTTTCACCTCGGTACTAAATCTGGGTGGAAATAAATCATCATAGGTTGTTGGGCCGTTATTTTTTTAAGCATGCTAACTGTAGTAAATATAAATTATTATATACGAATATAAGAGAAGATGAATAAAAAATGTTTGCTGGATAAGGCAGGCATTTGCACCATATAACTCAATTTAACACCATATGACATATATCTCAATTTAGGTATTAATTTCTTTTGTCGAAGTCTATAAAAAAATTATTCCTAAAAATTTGAATACGACTCATTTGATAACAGAAGAGTTTCGTTATATATTGTGTCCCGAAATTAGAGTTCAATATTTACCAGTGTGATAGGAGACTT
The DNA here is from genome assembly GCA_963924545.1 of Pogonocherus hispidulus. NCBI lineage: Eukaryota > Metazoa > Arthropoda > Insecta > Coleoptera > Cerambycidae > Pogonocherus > Pogonocherus hispidulus. The sequence goes on from OZ004693.1 coordinate 85,714,824, forward strand.
TTTCTTCATATAAACAAGCATCGAACAACGCTTCCTTAAAATTTCAAAATCGATTTGGAAATCGATTCCCTAATCAATGTAATATCCCTAAATTATATCCTAATTAAATTTTCAAGCAAAGAAAAGTTGATAAATATAAATAAATGATGATAAACTGTCGCAGGATATGTATAAAAATCCCTACACGGGAATTTAATATTTTACTGATTTTTTTTTGCTTTACTAGGTGTAAAACGTGCAAAATAAAAAAAATAGTATAAACAACGTGTTTCATAAGGTGTTTATCGCACTTGTCCTTTAGAAAACTCGCCGCTTTTCTAAACTTGGACTCGTGTGCGATAAAAGTACGCCTTATGATACTCATTGTTCAATATACTATTTTCTATTTTGCGTCCATAAACAAGTCAATATGAAACGCAATTTGGCATCGAAAAGAAACCCTTTTGACACTCAACTTTTTGTTTTTAAATGTTGGTAGCAACGAATTTACATCCTTTCTTTTGTACGGTGTGCAATAATATTGTCATAGTGATGTTTACAAATGTAAACAATATACCAATAATCGTAAATTTCAAAATCGATTTTACATCAAAACGGTGCTTTATATAGATGTTCAACGAGGGTATCTTTTTTACATAGAAAACTGTAAAATTTCATATTTTAATGGCAAAACCAGGGGAAGTTACATACAAAAAAAGTTACTATATCTCGTGTTATCATAATTAAAGCGATTTTGTTCGAAAACAATGCATCTTATCGATACAAACCAAAGTTTTTTTGGTAAAAAATATTGAAATTTCATATATCCTAATCAAAAGTTGAAAAAGCCACAGTACAAAAAAGTTGTGGAAATATTTACTTCACTTCTTCCTCGTTTGGAATGTATGTGATACAAATTTTGAAATTTTATATACAGCAGCGGATAGCATATAGGATATTCCTAGACAGGATACCAAATACCATTTTGCCATCCATGTTTTTATGAAGAAAAAGTGCCCTTCTTAACCAGAGAACATACTGGTAAAATATTGCACACTAATTTCAGGACACCCTATACAACGCCAGCCCTTCTCAAAATAGTCAAAAGTTTTATATTTATCCAGATAAAGATATTTGTCCAGATCTATTAATACTTTATCATTTTTCTTTTAAAAATTATTCTTTTTACCAAAAATCCTTCTTCGTCACTGATTATTTTTTATTAAAATCGCCTTAAACATTTCCGAGATACAGTCTTTTAAAGATGACGAAAAAATTAGCTGTGTAGACTAATTCCATGATTTGAATATTCAAATAAATATTCGTAGCAAGGTTACGTTTCGTATATAAATTACGGTAAACTTAATCAATCTTCAGTTTACAGCAAAAAACCAAATCCTTTATACATTAATTAATATGAACTCTCTGGTAAGACTGTCCAAATTAATATTTAATAGAGCAATTAGATATTGGTAATAAATTATTAGATAGCTATTAAAATGAGTATTGATTTTATTTATATTGACAGAAAAGTATTTTCCTTTAGGTAACTCAAGTAAAAAATATAGATTAATTTAAAACTAAAAATATTTGCAATAAGGCGTAGTTTTTTAATACATCAATTAACATTTCTAATCCTAATCATTACATATAACGACAAATTTAATAAATTTCGTTAAAATATAATTCTATCCAATAATGAATTCCATTTTAGGGGCTCATTGCACTCCTGTCTGTACTGGCCTTCGCCAACGCCTCAGGTATCGGTCATGGAATAACTGCTTATTCTGCACCTGGTGTTATTGCCCACTCCGGACCTGCTGTGGTGGCCCATTCTGCTCCTGCTGTAGTATCCCACTCTGCCCATAGCGTCGTGCACCCTGCTCCAGCAGTTGTAGGATATTCTGCACCAGCTGTAATCGCCCACTCCGCTCCTGCTGTTGCCGTTGCCCGCTCAATTCCTGCAGTAGTATCCCACTCTGCGCACAGCATTGTGCACCCTGCCCCAGCAGTTGTTGGCTATTCCGCGCCATCTGTAGTCGCCCACTCCGCTCCTGCGGTGGTAGCCCATTCAGCTCCTGCTGTTCCTGTTGCCCAGTCCGTTCCAGTAGCAGTATCGCACTCTGCCCAGAACATAGTTCATCGCGCTGCTTCCGTAGTTACCCATTCTGCTCCTGCTGTGGTCGCCCACTCTGCTCCTTCTGTGGCGGTTGCCCATTCTGCTCCTGCTGTGGTTGCCCATTCTGCTCCTGCTGTCGCGGTTGCCCATTCAGCTCCGGTTACGGTATCTCATTCTGCCCAGAGCGTAGTCCACCGTGCTCCTACTCTAATTTCTCACGTTGCTCCTGCTGTCGTTGCCTATTCCGCTCCAACTGTAGTGGCTCACTCAGCTCCAGCTGTAGTCCACTCAGCTCCTGCTGTAGTGGCACATTCTGCTCCAGTTGCGGTATCCCACTCTGCTCAAAGTGTAGTTCATCCTGCTCCTGCTATAGTTTCTCATTCAGCCAGAGCTTTAGTGCATTCAGCCCCAGCTGTAGCTGAACATTCTGCCTGGTCTGCATGGGCTGATGATAAATAAATTAAAATCATTCATTGTAAACATATTTGAAAATGTACTTTATGTAATAAAATATATTACTCCGAATTATAATTTACATTATATACTTGTGCAAGATATACAATTAAATATAAACTAAATTATTTATGTTTTGGTGTTCACTGGTACCCTCAAAATTTAGAGTCATGTATCAGGCTGCTAGTAAAACATCATTTAGATAAAGTTTTACTTTAAAATGTTTTGTTATTTACTACATTCGATTTTCTAGTTCAAATAAAGGTGTAGGTAAAAATGAATTTTTGTAGTGAGCTTTCCTCTAAAACTATACCACAAGAATAAATAAAGAACCAAAAGTACATCACCCTATTACGTGCTCTCTCCCCTACCATAACCTCGATGCTCGGTTAACCTGAAATTATATCCTGAAACGACCAGTGCTGTAGCGTCTCGAGTGTTAGCAAGCTCGCAGCGAATTGTTCCTTAACCATTGGGTTTAACAAGATATGTTATTTAGTTTTTAAATATCACCTTGAGTTTCGTTATCTTTAGTTACTCAGTTAGGTAGTTTGTAGTCAAAACCGAATTGTAACAGCATGTTAGAAGCGAATTTTGAAAGGAATTTTGCAGGGTGTTTATTAATCACTATTCTCCAATATTTACTCATAGAAGTGAAATTTTACATGCTTTCCTTAGCCGACAGGTGTTTCTGTTTTCAGCATCTTCAGGCACTTACTATTACAAGTTGGATAGTTATATGAATAATATATCTTAGTAATTTTTTAGGAGTCAATAGCAGTTAATAAATACGTAAAACCTAAATAATAAGCCAATGAGTAGTACAAAAAATATACCACTAAAGGCAACTATTGGTTAAATTATATTTTTCTTCGAAATAAAGAACAAGAGAAAATTATATAAAGAAAAATACAAGTAGAAAATCATAAATATATAAAAAATATAAGTAGAAATTACATACATCGTATGTAATTTCTCGTCGTTCGTATGATTTGCGATTAAAAATGTGCCTACCTATACTCCTTAATCCTGTTATTTTCCTGGTAGAAAAATTTATCATTAAGTTCATCTGCCCCATTTACCTTTATTTTATTTTCGGAATAACGGAATAGAGGAGAATAATATTGGGAAATCTAAAGTGAATTTGAATTTAAAAATTATTCCAATTAGAGAGAATAAAGTTTCAAATGAAATTGCCACCATATGGATCAGAATTGAGGTTATTGGCTGGGCGATAGTTATTATTAAAGACCTAAAAGTAGAAACGTTAGTACGTACTAAAATAGGGATTATTAATAATCACGTAGTTGATGAATTTTGTCCCAGTTTTAATTAAATAAATGACAATACCATGGATTTACAAATCTGTCATTTAGCCCACAAAACCACACATTTGTAGCTACTGAAAAGTGACATAATTATGATAATAGAATAAAATGAAACAATCAAATTGTGTAGGTGTAGCAGTAAATTAATATCTAATCACTATGCAGTTAGTATGTAAATATTATTCTTAACACTTTTATTTATTTAATTGTTTAGATTAATTATATTGTGTATAGATAAAAAATATAAATATAAGTATTTAATTGAAATCTACCTTGTAAAAAAACAATTTCTAATCACCTTAAATATCTTCTAAATTTGAGGAAATTCTAAAATTCCAAAAAACACGTCTATTGAAATACCGAGGGGGAAGTTTAATTACAAATTAGATTTAACTTTAGCTGTCATTGTCTCCTCCACAGCCACACTCACTTTTAAATTTCAAATGGCAACCCCCATGGAGTGATTCATCATTGTAAAGCACATAAAATTCTTTATCCAAACATACCCAAAAACGTTAAATCGGTTAGTTAGTTAGGAGAAGTGCTGAGTTAGAAAAAAATATGTCAATGAAAGTCTAGCGAAATTGTCTACAGTTCAGTAAAATAGTTTAGTCAAGAATTAATTCCTCCAGTCACAATTTAATTTTTTTATTTAGATTTTGTTGTTGATTGTCGGGTAAAGAGAATACAAGAAGATAACTACATATTTTTTTTCGAGAAAGTTATGTCCCTAGTAAGAAAAAAATATGTCTACAATTGTGGACAAAATTACTCAAGAGGTAAAAGTTTAAAAACAATATATTTAGAAACAAGTTGACTTTACAAAAATAAAACTGTTTAAAATAGTAATTGAATCCCTTTTCACCGATGTACATTCGATGGGGGTGGCTATTTAAAATTTCAAAAATGGTGGCTGCGGAGGAGGGAGTGACAGCTAAAATAAAATTCAATGTGTAAGTAAACTTTCCCCTCGATATCTCAATTGACGTAGTTTTTAAATTTGCTCAAATTCTAAAGACTAGTGACATTCTACGATGTGAGGTCGAGAGTATTTCCTCATAGTTTTCGTTGCAATCCAAAACATTGTATTTTTGATTTTAACGCTGTTAGACAAAATACGCCAAATTTTGTTTTGTAATTTAGCGCTCGGCGTGGCATTAGCCAGGAGAATATCTGTTTTGGCCTAATTTGGTACAGTCCTTATTTTATAAGGCGTGTTTACAGATGGAGGATATGGGGGCATCCTTACTACACTCGTAGTTGTTTATTGTTTTTGTTAATTTACATTAACCATCTGTTAAGCTGTAGAACTCTTTTTCTACACCCCGTTGTTATATTTAGGATGTTTCGTTTTGAAATGAAAGCACTGTAAATCAAATCAGGCACCACGAAAATTGCTAAAAATGTGTACTGTGAACTGTACTATACAGTGAACAGTGCTTTTGAAAAGTAACGAATAAATTCATTATTTTAGAAATTGAGAAGTTTTCGAAAAAATCCCCTGACACGGCGATTTTGCTTTTAAAAAAAGCCCTATTTGACACACCCATATTTGTGACGTCATCGTTGTTCGAGATATGACGTCATCGACAATTTTTTTAAATAGCAACCCCAAATTTTGACCACGCCATTTGAAAGAGCGTATCATTCTACATACGCATCATGAAAAATCATGGTTGCCTGACAGTAGCCTTAGCGACCGAGAATGTTTTTTATTGCTTTCAGATAAAAACTTGAAATCGCACTTTATTAAATAGTTTTTTCTGTTTTTTGAGTTATTTCTTTAGTTCTTATCTCTTGTTTGGCAAAAGCACTGCGTTTGAAGTGTTTATTGAGTAGTAACTTTGTCATTTTATAAAAAAAAATGGTTAAATTAACTGAACGAGAACGAATTGAAATTCTTTGCATGATCGGATTTGGAGACAGGATGCGCACCCAAAGAGAAGTAGTTGAATTGTTCAATGAAACTCATCGTGATCGACATCCCATTAGCCAAAGCATGGTAAGCAATATTGAGTCTAAATACCGTAACTTTGGACATGTTCGTGATCTTCCTAAATCTGGTCGACCGTCAAAATCAATAGATGATGAGGTTAATGTTTTGTTGGCAATACAAGAAAATCATCACTCAACACTTGACCAATTGGCATAATGATTTCAATATGGCAGCGTCCATTGTTCACAAAATCATCAAAAAAGAAAAGTATCATCCTTATAAGGTATGCCTTGTTCATGAGCTATCTGAAGACGACTTTGATCGGCGAAATCAATTCTGCGAGCAAATGCAATAATGATAATAATTTCGTAAAAAACGTAATTTTTTCTGACGAGGCTACGTTTGTTTTGAACGGCCATGTCAATAGGCAAAACTGCCGTTATTGGGCTACCGAGAATCCCCGATGGATGAAGGAGTATCACACTCGAACTCCCCAGAATGTAAATGTGTGGTGCGGCATAGTCGACGGAAGAATTCTGGGTCCCTATTTCTTTGACGTCAACCTAACTGGTGCAAGATATTTTGATTTTTGTTCGAGACGACCTCATTCCTGCACTAATAACTTTATATCCAGATATAGAGGGACGTGATCTTCCAAGAAATGACATGTTCTTTCAACAAGATGGTGCACCTCCCCATTATGCAGCACCTGTCCGTGTTTATTTAGATGAGCTGTTCCCGAATCGTGGGATAAGTTATAGATAATGTCCAAAAAGAATTTATTAATCGTCTTGGCTACTGTCAGGCAGCCAACGGTGCACAATTTGAACATTTAATTTAGTCGATTTTTTACATAATCATTATCATTGTCAGTATTGTGAAAATTAAATTTTAAGATCTTGAAACATTATTTTCTTGAAATTTTTGTTATGTAACACCATAATTTTTCATGATGCGTATGTAGAATGATACGCTCTTTCAAATGGCGTGGTCAAAATTGGGGGTTGCTATTTAAAAAAATTGTGGATGACGTCATATCTCGAACAACGATGACGTCACAAATATGGGTCGTATGTCAAAAAGTGCCTTTTTCAAAAACAAAATCGACGGGTCAGGGTATTTTTTCGAAAACTTCTCAATTTCTAAAATAATTAATTTATTCGTTACTTTTCGAAAGCACTGTACATTACTAACGCACGATAAGAATGCAACCCAGAAATATCCTTATTGTATCGCGAACCATTGTTTGATAATCGCTCTAAAAACAGTTAGCAAAATAAGATGCAAATTATTTCAGATTAAGGGGCCAGGCTGCATAATGATCATTAATCAAGGCTGAAATTTGATATAAAATAACGCGATTGTCAATTCGGCAGTAGTTTGTAGTTCAACTCTATAAATCATACCATACACAATGAGTCCCTGCGTAAGTACACTAGCATAAGATATAGAGCTTTTAGACTTGGAACTTTCATAGAACATAATATACCTTTATAAAGTGAGTTTTTATTTTAGAAGTAATTTTTTACAATGCTTTTTAATAAAATAATATAGCCAGGGTATGACTAAAATATCTGTAAAGACTGAAGTATTTAATAGTATTTGTTTTATGTATTGCTTATTAACATTCTCAAGTTATTTACATATACAGGGTGTCCCAGTTTTATGCTGAAAAAATTCGGGACATGTAGAACCAGTAAAAATAATGGGACTTTGCTATATAAACTAATTTCCAAATCTGTACCGTTTCCAAGATACAGGGTGTTGAAGTTGAACAAAAAATTTTTTTTTATATCTCTGACAGTAATAAACCAATTGTTTTCAAATTTTATTTGGTAGATGCTACTATAAATCTTTAGTTCTACAAAAAATTTCAGCTCGATGGGAATAGCCAGTGGCGTGCAACTTGCACTGTTGGGACACATTTTCTTAAAAATATATGTTACGGCACTGACTAATGTTTAAAATAATACGATATTTCGATGTCCGACTCATTTCTCTACAAAAAAGTATACTTACATTTATTTCCCAAAATAAACCGTTGCGGAGTAAATCTATATTTTGTGACACCATGTCATGTCCTTCCCTAACCAAATAAAGCTTTCAAATAAAATTGTACCTATTTTACGTACCTATAATAATTTTGTTTTGATAGGTAATCAATTACGTATTACCAATAGCCATATTACGGAAAAGCATAGAGCGAAAATTAATTTATATGTAAATTATATTCACTTAAAACTTATTTCCATAAATATATTTTGAATTTACTGTAGAAATTAGTACCACCATAGCCTAGATTAGCCTATATATCTATATAAACCATGTTTGCGTAAAATAATTAAAAGGCTAAATCCTTCATTTGCATTTTAATAAAAATTTTAATGTTTTATTTATAAAATGATCGGGATTGGTAAACTGACTGTCCACGGTTTTCAGTGTCCTCCACACAGGGGCGGCTAGTGCATAGATGCTGGAGAGCTGCCGAGAGGTGCATAGATGCTGCCAAAAATATCTTATTTTTATTTAATCAATTGTACATTTAATGCATTATTTTACTATCACTATCTTTGAATTAGCGGCGTGACGTGTTTATTATTGTTTAAAACGAACGCCTCCAACCAGCAATTTAGAACTTACAATATCGGCGAAGCCAATACAATAGACCAGACGAATCGCTGCCGCGGTATCATTTACATTGTTTAGCTGGTCCGCACGAGGTAGGTCTGTGCACTACTTTCGACACCAGCGCTCTTTCCTTCACCTCCCCTCTAACAGCCTAGGCATTGCAAATTTTACACTGCTTAGTGAGCTGCATCGATCGCAGTACTTGTAGCTAATTTGCATATAATACGAGTGTGTTTTTGTGATTGTAAATAAAATTGTTTTGTATAAACTTATTATTTATATTGACAATAAATTTAGCTCACAATTTGATTCATATAAAGATATTTTTTAAATAGACTTACGAGTAAAAAATTGAATTAAAAAATAAAGATAGATATTTGCAGGGCATTATTATTGAAACCGTAGATGTTAGTCCGGGAAAAACATACAAACGCCAGTTGAACAGAGAAATTTAAGAAAAAAATTGTGATAGATTTGTGGGTTTGATACAAAATACAAAAAAAAAAAAATAATTGTTTTCCATTCCTTGTGTCTTTATGGATCTAAAAGCCATTTTCATAACACAATGGAACAGTTTTATGGAGATAATTCATTACTACTAATATTATAGCTTTGTCAGATTCAGCTAACTGAATAAATTATTTACAAAAATTGCAAATGTAATACATTGATAAGTAATAAAAAATAGATGTTTTATTCAAGAATAGAAATTGCATAAAATTTTGCTGAGCTTCTGAATTGGCGTTGAGAAGACATTACGGATCTGATACAGCGAATCGTAGAATAGAATTAACTTGTTAGAAAATAGGTAGAACGCCTGCTTTATTTTATCACGAGCCGCCCCTGAAAAAGGCTAAATCTTTCATTTGCAGTTAAATAAAAAATTGTATTTAAATGTTTTATTTATGAAATGACTGACCAATGATTGACTGTCCACGGTTCTATGAAAGAGCTTTCCAATGTTCTCCAAACTTATTTATAAATTACTAATAATTATTACTATAATAAAGTAATTTTGTAAACAGTAAAAGATAATGCATTAATGCATTTTACTATTTAGTGGGCATTAAGTACTACACTATCTCTATACACTAACTGTAATATGATTGTTGCTATTGAACATATAAATAAATTAAACAGCTTTCCTCGAATCTTAGCAGAAGCTTTTCAATGTCCGTTGGGACGTTCAGAACCTTAAAAAACAGAGAGAATGATATGACATTCTATTTTCGAACATATATCTTATTTATGTACGGAATGTAAGTAAAGGGTGAGCCAACGAAAAGTTTCATCCTCCATTGTCTGTCAAAGCATTAATATCTATAGAAATTGCTCGGAGAGGTCGATTTCTATTTGAAGGGAAACCCATTTTTATATTATTGCCATTTATTCAGGGTTCCCAAAAGAGAGATGTTTACCACAACTTGCACTTTTTAAATGGAATACCCTGTATATTTTTACAGATTTGAATAAACTCCATCCTCTCACGAATATATTGATATAGAATTTTATGGATCTAGCTCTAATAACGATGGAGATATACACAAAACAATTCCATAAGTATTCCATAAGTATAATGCATTAGCATAATAAGAATTAGAAAGAGAATATCGAATCATGGTAAAATCTCTCCTTTGTGGAACACCCTCTATAAATGTTCCCCCTTCAAATACAAATCGACCTGCATTTTCCATGAACCCAAACCCTTTGACAGATAATCGAGGATAAAATTTTTCGTTGACTCCCCCTGTAGGTACATGCCATTATATGCCACTCAAATCTAGATAGATATTTCGAAAAGGACCTCCCAATACTTTTTACGATCAGTTTTGCTCAATCGCAAGGTATAGGACTTAATATGTAGAGCTAGCTAGGCAGTTGACTCTACTCTACATTAAGCCAGTATGGGAAATTAATATGACGGGTTAAAGGCTGGTATGTATGTAACCAATGAGATCTTCCAGATCTCTCTCGCTTCTTTTAATGGTTAATGGTTCTTTGTGTATACCAATCTATCAATTTGAAGGATGAGTTCGTGAAGACAATAACATTAAAAATAAATGAAAATCTATACTTACACCTTTCTTCACATCTATTTTTAGCGATGCTAGATGAGTACTATGTACTCACTTCGATTACTATGTACTCATTACGATTACTATGTACTCATCGTCAGTAGGAGTGTTCTTTGAATCTAGTTAAAACATTTATCTTTGTTTGGCCCATATACATCTTACTACACTTGCTGCAGTTTATTTGGTATACACCCGAATTTTGTAGTGGATTATCTTTCTGAAAGGTGGTGCCTAGTTGCGATTTAGCTGCAACTTTATTTTTGAAGACAAGATTTATAGATATTCAATTTCTTGAACAAACTCATTCCTTTTACCAACCTAAGTTGTCTCTTGGCGATAATGTGGTGTATAGAAATATGCTACCTTCTCTCCTATATAAGTCTTTGACTTGTTGGTTAATCATTGTGATTATAATGAAAGAAATAAAGATATTATTATTACAATGTATTTTTGCTACTAATTTAAATATGTAGCTGTAAAGTTTTCAAAATTAAGGTGGTATTTTTAAAAATAAGATATATCTACTTCTAGAGTGTGCAACATATCTTTGTATGACCTCCTAAATGATCAAATATGAATTCTTCAGGCCAAGCACAAGATAATCTTGACATTTAAATAAAAATTTCCTCTTTGCAGGTATTCATAACTCTCTTCGCCTTCTTGGCTCTCTCTACTGGTGCTTTGGCGCAAGTGTCTCAAGTCCTTCAAGGACCCAGTAGCAGAACCACCCTCGTCGGACCTGAGGGAAGCGTGATTTCCGCTGTAGCTCCAGGTGGTCAGGTCGTCAGCGAGCAGTTACCTGGTGGAGCAGCTATCAGTGCACCAGTCGTAGCACCTGCTGCAGTCTATGCAGCTCCTGGTGTAGTTGCCAGGTCGATCTACGGTGCACCTTTACTGTCCCCTTACTTTGGTTAAAATATTGTTTACCGTTTGTTACTTAACTGTCAAGTGATTTTGGTCTAAAACAATGTATCATTGTTGATAAAATTATTTTTTTTGTATTATACTTACTTGCACTTGAATATCTGTACTTTGAAATTATATCAATTCTCTCAAGCACTTTTCCGGTAAATAAAAAGCAATTATTATTTTTAATTTTTTTGTCTTATTACAAATTGAAACCGTTCACAACATAACAGGAAATAAGGAGGCCGATGCACTGGCTAAAATAGACTCAAGTATAAAGTTTACAGGACCCGAACCAGTACTCGGGCTTCCGGCTAGTTATGTAACAAGGTCTATTGGATCAAGGAACGATCAAAGGAAGAATGGTCCAACGGGACTGGGCTGAGACAAGCCAGGCTCTTACTTGAAGGGATTTGGTCGGACGCAACTCGATCAATACTTGCGCTAAGTCGTAACAGCATAAGGATTGTTAACAGTTCACGGACATCTCAACAAGCTCCTTTGCACTATCAACCTTAGTGACGCTAGACGGTGCAGGTTTCGCGGACACGATAACGAGGACTCCATTCATATCCTCTGTCGCTGTGCCTGCCTAATGGTTAAGAGACACAAACATCTGGGTGCAGCATTTCTCCTGCCCCAGGACGTCGAAAGACCTGAGTGCTGCGGGTAACCGCGCCGCCTTCCAACAAAACTTCCAACCTTTGACTGTTGCTTTATTGCTCTATTACTTTTACATAATAAAACTCGTGGTTTTGTGTTTACGGTTGAGCGTTACTATATTTTTGATACCAGGGAATTATACCAGACTGTCATGGTTAAAATTTAGTTATTTCAGATGTGATTACAGAAGCAATTACCTTAATTTTAGAAAATTCTACTGCATTTTCGCAATTAGTTAAATCAATACAAGCTCTCTGACATGAAAGACGTTACTTTCATATGAATTACAAAAATATTACATAGAAAATTATTTTAAGTTTATATTTTCACTGTTACAAATTAAGGGCACAATCCCTATTTGATTTGAAGCCATAATGGCATATTATTGTAGTTGACCATGGTAGTTGAACATGGTATACACTGATTGTTCTAACTACTGACTAGTTAGTTATAGTATAGTAGTATAATAATTTAAGATCACTTAATTCTTCTTGTATAGAATGGTCGTATTCCTATTTGACATTTTACGAAGATAAGAACGATATATTCTGCCATAAGAAACATTATTGTATGAACGTAAGAGAACAAGCATGCAGGCGTTTCTACATGGCCATTTATTTATTTTTTTTTGACAGCCACACCCAAGCGCTTACTACATTTCGTTTGTTACAAGTACAACTAGATCCACTGTTATAGTAAAACCTGTAAGTCAGAAACAAGTTTTGTCATCCGATATATTTCCGCCAATTGCTCGAAACAAATAAATGTTTTTTTATATCAATGGAATGGAACATTAAAAACAACGCGATCAAGAAGGAACTGCAAGTGTTCTTTTGAAAAATAATTATTGTCAATGGAAATAATGGATGTTAATAGAGTTACGAGGGATTGGTATTTGAATACGTTTTTTGTCTTTTTCCTGGCTACTGATTTCTTATATTATTCCTATTTTTTTTAATTCGATCATTGTAACGTTTAGGTTTATTTATAACCATCTTTACAGAAATGTTTGCTATTAATATTAATTCTATGTATTCGATTTTACATTTTTATTAGTACACTGAGGCAAAATTTTTCTTAAAGCTTCTATAGTAAGTTATAGTTTTTTTAAGTTATCAGTTAGTTTTTCATACTACATCTGTTTATTACAGATAAACAATTATTTTTCAATATTTCTTTGTAATAAGAATATACCAGGAATTGTTATAATTGTAAAAACTGTATATTTTGTTTTAAATATTTTTACATTTTTTATTTTTTGAAATTAAATAATCATTTATCTACAAAATAATACTCTTAATACTTTGTATAAATTAAAGTAGGTAAATATATGTATATAAAGAAAATAACTATTTGATTTATCAGAAACAATTATTGGGCATCAAAACTAGATGGCAAACTTGATTTGTTTTAATACTGTATATCTTCATAAATCAGGAAAGACCTATTCTTTTAAAAAAATCGCGGGACGTGTCTGGAAATATTCACTTGGACTTTTAATCCTTAATATTTTTAACGGGTTTCTGAATTAAATAATCTGCAAATTGATTGTTTGTATCTTTTCAAATAAAATTGCTACAGTAGATATGTTAACGTATCTACAGTCCAAGGTAAAAATCGAAAAACAGACTTTTTCGAAGAAACAGGATTTTGTTGGTTACCTATAGGATGGCAATTGAAAAACGACCAAAACCACTTAGAGACATCAACTTGGACTTCAAATATCGAGATAACAACTTGGACTTCAAATACCCCAGTAATGTAACGCAAAAAAATTATTTACGAATTCACAGACATTTCAACTTTTCCTATTTTTATATTACTTTGTTCTCCACCCTGCAAAATATGACGTGCTACTACTATACGAAAAACATTTGTGGGACAAAATCTGAACGAAATGAGCTTTCATAATACAAAAACCACATAGAAACTCGTTGACCCATTTTCGAACCATAACAATTTGAAAAGGGTGCTAAAAATTGGTTGTCCCGTTCTTTTTGACGAGCAGTTTATTTCACGCTATAATAAGTTCCAAAGCAACAGGGTAACGTTAGTAGACTATTAGGCTAGTAGATACGTTTCGTAGTTTTTGCACTTTAATAGTACTAAATATTGTTTTACTATTCCAAGTCCATATCTTTGGAATTCGAAACTTGTAACAATTTTTAAAACCTAATTCTTTTGTTAACGGTCATCGCTGATTATATGTATATCTAAATAGTTATAAGGTATAGTATAGTATAGTATAAGGTTTAATATTCAAATTATTGCTTCATTTGAATATGTTAAGATAAATATAGTCCTGGATCACAATTTATATTTAAAAATAAATATCCAAGATTTTTTTACAGACTGCGTCTACTCAGTGAAATACATGCCATGTCATGAATGTTAATATTGACATTGATAAGCCTTTGATTAATTGCAAGTTTTATTTAAAATAAAATTAATCCAAATACCACTGATTAATTTCATTTACAATTCAAGTTTCCTGACTAAACTTTGTACTTTTAATCGGTTTCAATGAATGAATAATTATTCTGTTGCTTACAGAATTCTCGGGACTACACAGGTCCCGATTTGTGGTCTGCCGATTTTTCCTCATATTCTAACAAAACATTTGCAAAGGCTTGCTTCAATAAACTCTACTCATATTATGTACTTATTATTGTGTTGATAATAATAGTTCTCAGTCAATGGCTGTCTCCAGGGATAAGTGACAGAAAAAAACATATTAACAAATACAAAAAATTGCAGCTATTTACATAATTTATTTAAGCAGTCAACAATAATTTAACAACATCAACATCCTACCAAACTGAACGGGAAGCGACAACAGCTGGAGCGCCATATGATGAAACAACTGGGGATGCGTACGAGGACACAACAGGTGAACTGTATGCGGCTACAGCGGGGGCGGCAAGAGTCCTGCCAGTAGATATGGTTCCAGAGGGTCCAGCAATGACAGTGCTGTCAGAAACTACTCCTCCAGCTACTGGGGCGGCGTAGGCAGCTGGTGCGGCATATGCAGCTGGAGCGGCATATGCAGCTGGAGCAGCATAAGCAGCATAGCTAGCGGGGGCGGCAGCATAGGCGGCATATGCAGCGGGAGCAGCGTAGGCAGCTGGGGTGGCGTAGGCAGCAGGGGCGGCGTAGGCAGCAGGGGCGGCGTAAGAGGATACAACAGCGGGGGCGGCATAAGATGATACAACTGCGGGGGCAGCAGCTACTACGGGAGCGGAGTAGGCGACAGATCCAGGAAGTTGTTCAGTAATGACGCTGCCTCCTGGTGATACTGAGGAGATGACGCTGCCTTCGGGTCCTACGAGAGTAGTCCTGCTGCTAGGTCCTTGCAGTACTTCTGCTACTGGGGCGACACTGGCGTGCGCAGCAGCCAAGACGGCAAAGAAAGCAACGAAGGCCTGGAATGGTGACATAAGATATTTTTTATATAAACTCAAAACATGAATCCAAGCCATGCACGTCATAAAGGATCCGCAATGTTATTTTTCGGAAAGATACGTATTTTTTTAAGTTTGATATACATCAAAATAGCTTACAAAAGTGTGATTTACTGTCATTACATAATGAAAAGGAACTAAATGTTTTCCACCCTTTAATGCCATGTAAATAATTTTAAAACTGTTGACGTGCATCGCTTTTGGATTTTTGTTTTGACCATAATATGAATATTTTTGTAGGTATTACTCCATTATAAAGAATTTTACATATTTTTGTATTTTCACTACCAATAAGAATTGTTATTAGAAGTGTTATTTTCATTATTTCATATTTTTAGCAGTAAATCCAAGACATATTTTAAATTTAAGAATTTGAAGATTTTTTGAAACACACCTTCAAGATAAGTGAAGAAATAAATTTTATGAATCCTCATTAATTTTATCTTAAGGTAGAAAGAAGTTCAGACTAATTTGATGCTACAATTATTAAGCTATGAATAATAATTTTAATCATTAGAATTTTAGAAAATAAAAAAGGAACTCTTAGAAAAACAAAGAATACCAAATTTCTTTTAACATTAATTACAAACTTTGTAGTTCTGTTATCTCTTTAGGAAATATTCCAATTTGGAAAACATTTATGTAGTAAGTATTAAAAATATTATTGTATAAAAAATATAAGACAACTCCTCCTGTGGCGTTTGCTTATCAGGCAATGCGGGATTATGTTAGTATTTACACAGTTTTAAAAATTTTCAAAAGAATAATGCATTAAATATAGAATTAGGTACACAAAAATTATACTTACGTAGCAGTTCATGGTGAATGTGTATGTGGATGTATGTCTGTTGTCAGATATCAACTGGTATTGCAAAATGACCGGGGCCAATTTATACTCAAAGTTTGGACAATAACCTTGCCTTTAGCTTAACCGTGTGATGTCATTAAAACTGAAGCACTTCTTTATTGGTTCCGTTTTTACGGGTTTCTCTGAAGATTTATAATGAATTCACGTAAATTAAAGCGGGCTACAAAGGCTGACGTATTTATTTTTGATACTAGGAGTAATTGAAATTACCCTTTTCCCAGTAGTTTCTCACATATAATTAGAATAATGACATGAAAAATATAGATCTTTCCCTTTAGGAGGAAATTAGTTATTTCTGAATTTTACAAACGGAATACCTTCATTTTGCGGTCATTGTCGAAGGATTGGTCGATTACTTAGGTTTAAAAGTTTTATTACTTTTTGCTAATATTTTTTTCGATGGAAATTTATTGTCTATACAGGGTGTTCCACGTAGACCTTCCATTATACGTTTCTAGAATACTGCGCCTACTAGAATTCTGAAATTTTATATACGGGGGTTTTTCACAATTTTCTATCGATTAAAAATATTGCCGATGACGTCACACTTCCGGTTCTAACGGAAGTAGACATCAACTCGCTTATTTCAAATGGAATGTACAATTTTTTATTTCATTTTTCGATTCTACGTCAAATTTAAAGGTAAGTTTCATAAGAATACCCTATCCCTAAACTCAATCGTTGCTGAGATATTTCGACTTTTTCAAAAATTTTGAAAAAACATACCTACTTATGCTTAATCGGTTCTATCTTTTAAAGTTTTTAATCTAGAGAGCTAAAATTTTAGACGAGAAATACTAAAAGGTATCCAAATATCTAGAGTATTCGAAAGTTGATGCGAATTACACAGGGCGTCGAAAAAAAACAACCAATTGTGTCAAATTGAAAGTTAAATAACTCGCTTATTTTAAATACAACACCCTTTTAAATACAACACCCTGTGTTTTATAATGCAAATGGATGCAGTTTTTTTTAATTAGTTTCAATTTTTTTATTTAATTTTTAATTAGGAATTGGTTCTGAATTAACGTTACTTTAATATTACTCATTAAAACATTCAAAATGAACTCGACAGAACTCAAATTGTACTTTTTGAAATAATTTGACACAACTAATACAATATGCATTTATTATATATATCTACAAAATTCAGCATTTACATAATGGTAACAATAACATTAAGAATAAAAAAAATAATATTCTTTAATAGTCTTTTTGTAGTATTCAATTCTCTAATAGTCTTCTGACCATGTCCTTAGTTGGTCTGTGTTTTTCTGGACTCTGGAAACATACGACATGTTCTACTAACAATTCGATTACACTCCCCATAAACGACAATTAAATTTAAAAAGTCTTCGTTTGTGTAACCGGAGTATGCCATTATTATTAAAAATATTACAAGTAAATCGGCAAACTCACTTTACACCAATGACTGCAGCATTGCTAAATAAGTAAGTACATCAAGTGACATTTAAATTTTTTGTTTCACAGCCAACTTGCAGCTAACTATAGAATTATTTTCGTTGCACCAATAATGTCCAAATATCTTCAAATCGGTGGACTTTAGGTATAGAGAATGCGAATACCAATAGAACGAGAATTAAAAGCTACATCTATTAGCATTATAAAACATAGGGTGTTGTATTTAGAATAAGCGAGTTATTGAACTTTGACACAATTTGACACAATTGGTCGGTGTTTTTTCAACGTCCTGTGTAACTTGGATCAACTTTCGAATACTACAGATGTTTGTATACCTTTTAGTATTTCCCGTCTAAAATTTTAGCCCTCTAGATTAAAAACTAGAAGAGATAGAACCGATTAAGCGTAAGTATGTTTTTTCCAAAATTTTTTAAAAAGTCGAAATATCTCAGAAACGATTGAGTTTAGAGATAGGGTATTCTTATGAAACTTACCTTTAAATTTGACGTAGAATCCAAAAATGAAATAAAAATAGTACATTCCATTTGAAATAAGCGAGTTCATGTCTACTTCCGTTAGAACCGGAAGTGTGACGTCGTCGGAAATATTTTTAATCGATACCTACAAAATTGTGAGAAACCCCCGTATATAAATTTTCTTATTTTTCTTTTTTGGTAATATTTGAGTAGTAAATTATGCTTTCAATATAATTTTTCCAATAAATTATATATCTGGATTTGGAAAATGATGTATTCAGTATACCGGATGGAACAGGAAAGTTGCTCGAACCTGTACAGTGCTTTCATGAGAATATTCCGACCCCCCATCTACTTTTTTATTTTTGGATATTATTTATATCACTAAATATACGGGATGTTCCAATTAAAAACATGTAAGTTTCTATTGTTCTTCGTTTATGTGACATCCTGTATATTTTTTAATATAAGTATAGGAATACCCATAAAAGGCTCTACAACTTTTGTACTGAATATATTTTGCTATCTCTAAAATTAAAAAGTAAGTGGCACGTTCACGAAATGTTCGCTTTAAGGCACTATACCTACCACTTTCATTTTGCAAGATATGTTAACTAGATTTGAGGGATTCTTAGTAGACCAAAAAACGAATTTTAGGGCAATATGAAAGTGAAAGTTTTAGAAACTTAAAGGGGACACTTTGTATATTTTTATTTATTTGGATTCAGCGTGATTTTTTGCATTTACTAGTATTACTAGTTTATATTTATAACAGCTGCATGCCAACATTTTTAATTTTTTTAGTTTGCATCTAGAGTGATATGATTCATGAAAATAGCCTTCTACCAAACTAAAAATCATGACAAGATTGTTATGTTACCTGGCAGATCTCATTGTTCCTTTTCACTGCCTATTAAAAAAGTACATTTATTTTTCTTCAAAAACCCCATATAAAGAAGTTACAATTTTTTTAACGAAATTGATCTTTAGCGAATTGATCGACACCAAAAATAAGACGCTAGAAAAAACACATCCCACAAAATTCCTTGAAAACGTAATTTTAAAAAAATTGAAAATGTTTAGACATTCAACTGTACAAATATAGTAACAGATGGTAGGTACTAGTAACACTGACGCAGTTTTCTATATAACACCAAAATACTATACTGCACTCGACGCGCGTGTCGTCAACCAAGTTGTTATCATCTGGGTATGATTAAAACTAAGCCACCCCTTCGAACACTGTGTCCTATTTATACCTAAAATATTGCTACAGTTCAGTGATACGCTGTAACGAATCAGTGAACCGTGATTTACTAACCAATAAAGCGGGCTCTGTGGGATTTTCACTCTGGCACTATTTATACTAGTTTAACACTTTACAATTTCCAAATGCATTCCAGCATCCAGCTGTCTGGAATTTGTTACTTCTCCTAATTTATCTTAAATTGCTACTATCTACTTTCTGATTGTTTTCAAAAGTGTGCTGGGCGACACTATACTTATTTGTTCTACCATATGTTCCTTGAATCTAGTTTGAATTGACCTTCTAATTTGTCCAACATACTTTTAATTACAGTCTTTACAGCTAATTTCGTAAATTCTCGACATTTCCTTAGTTTCTATTTTCTCTTTTGAATTGCTTAAAAGTTGTTGTAGTTTATTTCCCAATGAATAAGCCATCTTATCCCTAAAAAGGAAATCTTTAAAAACCTTACCAAAACCACCGGCAACAACGAGGATCGTATGGTATAGATATGAATTTTAAATTTTCTCTTTCATTTTGAGAAGTCGAATCGAATTTCGAAGTGTTTCTTTAAATTTACGTTTCTTAAATATTTTATCAATTAAACTTAAAGAATATCCATTACTCGCAGCTATATCCCTAATTAATGCCTTTTGTTTTTTAAACCTCTCCTTATTTAGGGGGATGTTTAATAGGCGATGAATTAGGAAGTTGAAATTCGCCATTTTGTATTGAGCACAATGGTGAGAGTCCATAGGGATATATCCCAAAGTACTGGTATATTTTCTGTATATGTCAAATTCTAACTTATTTTCACTATTTCTAATTATTAATACATCGAAGAACGGTAGTTGTCCAGAGTTTTCAATTTCATATGTAAATTTAGCTGATGTGAAACGACTGTTTAATTTAGAAACAAAGTCGTCAAGGGTACTAGTAGATCCAGTAAATCATGCTGAATATAGATACAGTGCTTTCGAAAAGTAACGAATAAATTCATTATTTTAGAAATTGAGAAGTTTTCGAAAAAATCCCCTGACACGTCGATTTTGTTTTTAAAAAAGGCACTTTTTGACATACGACCCATATTTGTGACGTCGTCGACAATTTTTTTAAATAGCAACCCCCAATTTTGACCACGTCATTTGAAAGAGCATATCATTCTACATACGCATCATGGTTGCCTGATAGTAGCCTTAGCGACCGAGAATGTTTTATATTGCTGTCAGATAAAAACTTGAAATCGTAGGTACTTTATTAAATAGTTTTTTCTGTTTTTTGAGTTATTTCTTTAGTTCTTATCTTTTGTTTGGCAAAAGCACTGCGTTTGAAGTGTTTATTGAGTAGTAACTTTGTCATTTTATAAAAAAAAAAATGGTTAAATTAACTGAACGACAACGAATTGAAATTCTTTGCATGATCGGATTTGGAGACAGGATAGGATGGAGAGCCGTTGGATAGGGAGAAGGGGGCCGATTGAGTGGCCAGCCAGATCGCCTGATTTGACACCCCTAAATTATTTCTTGTGGGGGTACTTAAAAAGCAAAGTATATGTTACTGGACCGGTTAATTTAGAAGATTTAAAAGCAAGAATTCGTCACGAGATACATCGTATACCTCCTCAAGTTATAGATAATGTTCAAAAAGAATTTATTAATTGTCTTGGCTACTGTCAGACAGCCAACGGTGCACAATTTGAACATCTAATTTAGTCGCTTTTTTACATAATCATTATCATTGTCAGTATTGTGAAAATTAAATTTTAAGATCTTCAAACATTATTTTCTTGAAATTTTTGTTATGTAACACCACAATTTTTCATGATGCCTATGTAGAATGATACGCTCTTTCAAATGGCGTGGTCAAAATTGGGGGTTGCTATTTAAAAAAATTGTCGATGACGTCATATCTCGAACAACGATGACGTCACAAATATGGGTCGTATGTCAAAAAGTGCCTTTTTTAAAAACAAAATCGACGTGTCAGGGGATTTTTTCGAAAACTTCTCAATTTCTAAAATAAAGAATTTATTCGTTACTTTTCGAAGGCACTGTATGTAAAAATATACACGGTGTATCATTTAACTTTAAAAAGTAGGGTTCGCTTCCGGTGAAACCGCGAGTGGTTGAGTTACTTTCATATTACCCTTAGTGGTTTTTTTTGGTCTACTAAAATAATAAAAGTGGTATATAGGCAGACGCGTCACTCTGTTGCATCCGGTATATTAGTAGTTATTTGTATTATTGCATTGTTTTAATGCTATGATATTTTTGTTGATAACTAATAGTACTTATATTCGACAATAAGTCGAGGGTTTAGTAAATTAGTGTTATTAAACAAATTTAGTGGGTTTATTGAATAATTTTGTACTGCCTTTTAAAATTCACCCAAAATGTATTTACAAAAAATATGTTACCTCTTCATTAAATGTAATTTTTGTTAGTTCCGTAGAATACAGTATATTCACTGTTTTTTTTTTTTTAATTTTAACAAGATTTATTTTAAATAAGGTGGCGCAAAAATTTGTTTCAACCCTTTTTTTCAAAGAAATTAAAATTTTTGTACAAGTGATAAATTTTTGAAAATAAAAAACTGAGTTTCCTTGAATGTATGAAAAATAAAATATGTATTGCCCACTAGAAAACATGATTTATCAGAAAAGAACATAATGGAACATTTCTAGCTAGGCATTTGAATATTACGAAAAAAGTTGCTTCACTAATAATTTTACGTTTAAAAAATAATTAAAAAATAAAAAAGTAATGTCCATTTTAATAGCGAAACATTTTGTGTTATTCAAAATATTCCAAAAATACAAATAGCTACAAATGTCCAGCCAACTGTTTTAATAGCATCAAAATTGTTTAGAACATTCTCGAGTTAATCGTTTTTATATAATATCTTATAGTTTGCAAGGGTCCTATGCATGCATCACCGAGGTGCCTAATCCTTGTAATGTAGAAATTTATTTAGAAACACATTTTTTAATATTTTCCGATAATTGCCACAACGCAACGTACTTAACAGGAGTACTTGCTCTGCCCCAAGAATACATGTAATCTTGACATTTACAAAATACATAAAGAGCCTGAAAAACAGGTATCCAGAAAACAGTCCCCTTGAAGTTAGCCCTACAGGAAATACGTTTCATACAACCAGACATATAGTACAGCAATGACCTCCACTTCACCGTAACTTTAAATTACTGAATGTGCCAAAACTTGTTTTTATGCTCTTAATATGTACATATTCATTTGAAACCTCACCCATGAACCCGCAGACAAGACGTGTAGAGATAATATGCATGAAGCTGGCGTAAATTCCAAATATCCGGTGATTTTCCCAATTTTCGCCCATGTCAACTACACTGAGAAAAGGATTTAATTGAAACTAGAAATGGGAGAAAATCGCTATCGCGATTTTCGTTCCCATTTCTAGCCCTGCGGCCTGGGGTCACCCTTCGGGTGACAAAAGCATCTGGAATAATATTATTTTAAAGAAAATTCATATTAAAGAAATTTTGTATCTGGAATGATGATGTAATTATACTAAAAGATTTTTTTCAATATTTTGATGAATTGTAAGGGTTTAAGGGTACTCTATTGTTGATGGTAAAACATCATAATTTTTTAAGTACTGAAAGTAGAATTTATTTTTAAGTAAACATTATTATCAATTTTATCAATGGGACCAAAAATATTGTAGATATTTACTTTTGTAAGCTAAAATGATGAATTTAACAGACTGCCTTAATGAACGAATTAATTCCAAACTTTACGTGCAGAAAGAATAAAAGCTACAGATAATGAAACAGAATAACTAAATACTAATACTAATAAATAATTGGAATTAAAAAGTAAAAAAAAAAGTTTGCCTCGACCGTGACTCGAACTCGCGAAATGAGCATTGTCAAGTTTAGAATCATATACGACTTTCCCGTTGCGCTACCAAGCCTGTTGTCAAATGTTTACCTTGAGATGTTTAAGTATGTAAACTGTACGTGTCAACCTGAAAAAACTATTTTTACCGATTTTCTAATTGGAAAAGCATTTCGCTTCAATATTTTGGTAATCAGAAGTGTTTCGCAGTCAGTACTATTGATTCCGTTAGCAATATTTCTCGTAGGAAAATAACCTATCTGAAGTTTAATTAATTTGACAGTTTTCATGGGAGGTGCTTGTCTCGTTAGTGTAATCTCAGATCGGCATATAAAATGAGAAAGAAGTTGAGACGGATGCGACTCGAAATTTTCGAAGACGAAATAGACATAGAAGGAGTCGACGTACGGTCTCGAAAAAAAATCTCAAAGGATTAGAGAAAGGACTGAACTTTCGCGTGAAGCCCTTCTCGAAGCCGTAAAAATTAGAAGAGGGGCGAGGGAGTATTTCGGCGGGCGTGACGGGACCATTAGGCTCGAGGACAAACACCGGTGCTAGCCGCATCTCTCTCGCCGAACGGCGATCGACTAATATTTTGCAGAGGTTTTTTGAAAAGGTGTTTAAATTGAAAAAACGCGTAGGAAACGGAACGAAAATACCCCTACGCATTGGAGAAAGGCCGGGGGCGTCCTCCGGTGGTCCGCGGAGATCGTTCCTAGATCGCCCCACGGAGGAGATAGCTTTGAAACTTTGCGGATTCGGCGACGGAATTTAGAGGGAGACAGAATCGACGCCTTTTAATATATATGGATAAATAAAAGTTCTTACCACACATTAAATTATTTATTTGTATTTGCCGAATTAAAGATTTAATTTGTATTAGCATGACATTTATTTCAGTGGCAATATTAAATATTTAATATTATCTAATAACTTTAATTGCCAAGGAGAAAATATTTAACCTTGTAACACGCCGGCTAGCTCGAGTTACCTCTGGATATGGGGATGGGTTCTCAGGCGGCTTAATAGGAAGATGACAAATTTCGATTATCAGATTTATTGAAGTTTTCAGTATGGTAATGGGCCAAGGGATGCCAAGGGCAGTCGGGAGATGAAGCCACAGTGGGCCTTGCCCTTGATTCGCTCACGTACACTTGACCACACTCGGTCCCCCACTACCCGCATATGACATCACAACATACAACATAAGCAAATATAAACATATTATACAGGGTGGCCGCGTTACAACTCTGGGTCTGTTTGATTAGTTGAAGCCAAAGTTACGATCAAACGATTTGGTTATGAAGTTCGTCTACACATTGTTTTATTCTTGCATCAACCACTTACCTTAATTTTAGAAAAATTTACTGCATTTTCGTAATTAGTTAAATCTATACCAGCTCTCTGACATGAAGGAGGTTACTTAAATACAAAGAGATTACAAAGAAAAGTTGTTGTTTTCACTGCTACAAATTGTAACAAAATTTTAATCATTTTGTTCCTTTGTATATGACGAGCAGTATATTTCCGGACGATTAAAAATAATATCAAAAATCCGTATAATTTTTCCCTGAATACCCGCAACCCAAAATGCTCTCTACATTGTAATGTGTTGTCTACCTCTAAAGTGTTTCTGATTGGTCACTTTTATGAAAAGGTAGGGACGCAAAACAGACAGGAAATTAAGACATTTTTAAAACTGTAGGAGTCTGGTTTTCAACAGAGTACGAGCAAGTTGACAATTTTTACGCTTATTGAAAGCACATGTTCTTAAATTTTACTTTCATTTAAATCTGGAATTATTATCACGATTGTTAGTGATCGGTGTTCTGATATAATAGACTATTATCTGTAATAAGCTCATTAATTGATATTATCGTATATTTTTGTTGTTGTCACGAGATAAGTGATAATAAATTTAGTTTACACGTGGTGTAAATTTTCTGCCGAATTTTTTATTTTTTTGCAGAGTTGTTGAGACGCTGGCTTAATCTTCCCAGGAATCTACTTTATATTCTCGTAAACCATCCAATTCCATGTGGAACGTCTTAGGACATATTTGAGGTGGATGCACGAGATTGGAACTGCACTTTGCATACAGGTGAGTACATTTCATTTTCTTAATAAATTGAATATGATTAAAATTGTACCCTGTATGCAAAGGTCTGTTCTCTGTGAAGAGCCTGGGTTGGTTAGTGCGTTTGTATATAACCATATGGTTATTTTTGATATACTATAAATTTTGTCTGCTAATTACAGAATCTATTATATCCAGGAATTTTATTTTTGATTACTTGCTGGTATTCTAGACCGTCTCACATTAATTTTTTTTTCAATTGAATTCTATTTCATTGTACTTGATATTGTTAATTTTGCATTTAAAATCTTATGTATGAATTAGAAATTTTCACCTTTATGCTAACCAGTTTTTTTTGTGTAGCACAGTTACGAATTTTGTTACTGCAATTTTGGTAATTTTTATTGTAGGATATAGTACTGGTCATAAGTTACTTTTTTCTAACACAATTTTTATATACTGTCCTTCTGACATAGTTGCTCTACGGTTTGATTGTTTACAAAATTCCAATTCCTGGATCATTTTTTTGTACAACTCTGGGACTGGGCTAATCATACAATCTTTTACATGTGCCTGTTTCTACCTTTGGAGCCTGAAACCTGAAACCTAGCTACGTGGGATTTACTTACCTCCATCCATGCAACCCCAGCAAGTCTAGCTAGACGGGGACCTGTTCAGGAGTTCCTGATTAATCTAGGAGAGGCTAGTGGGTGAGATCAATCCATAAGTAGGCCGAAGACTGGTGAACCCAGCCCAGTAAAACTTTTTTGTAAAATTTTTATAAACGCTTTCAGGCTGTAGAGTTTTTTTCAATTTAACATAAATTGAGTTGTAAATATAATTTGTAATATATACTTTTATCTTAACGTAATTTGTTTGTTCTTACTTTCACGCATTCACAATTTCATATATTTTTTTTCTCATTTAAATTACCTGGTGCCCAATTTTTTTTATAAGTAAGCTTAACAGTAAAATCCAATCCCCGCCTTGAGCCCAGAGCTAACCGGAGCTATGCCCCTGAACCTTTAGGGAAGAAGCTAATAATTCCCGAGGTTCAGTGCAAAATTAAGGGCACAATCCCTATTCCATTTGAAACCATAATGACATAATTTATAGTGTAACATGGTGTATCCTGATTGGTCTAATTACTGACTAGTTAGTATAATTTTAGACTACTTAATTCTTCTCGTATAGGATAGTCGTATTCAGTGGCGGCGCGTGAACATTAATTATATGTGTTCTACTTAGGGTTGTCACATTGGTCGAATTCAATTCCGGGATATTAAGTCTGGCCGGAGCCGCTCAATTTTTAAAATTTTCAGAATCACGCGTTTTCCTGGCACTCCTGAACTTCAACCGGGAATTTCAATGGGACCGTACAGCTAATTCCCGGTACAACAATCACAGAAAATCCCCCATGCCCATGTGGCAATCCTATACAGTTCTCAATCGTATATTGTCCATGCTTTATCCTCACCGAAAAGTAAGGACGGAAAACAAAAGAGTGCATTTTTTACATCACACTCGCACATCCACTCTGTTTTTGTGTATACATTATTGTTAAATTGTCTGTAACTTTTACTTCGGCTTGTTCCACTAACTTCAATATTTAATTGTGGTGCTGGCCTACCCCATTCTTTTATTTTCAGTTTATCCTCATAAGGCAGAGAACCAAATAAAGTTTTTTGTAAAAACAGAACGCTATTTATTTTAGTAACTATGTATAATCAAAGTCTACATATATTTGAATATATGTAGATTTTGATATAATATCCGTGGACGCCTAAACGAAAATATTTACCCGTGCCGCTCACAGAAATAAACGACCACGTACCACATCCTATTACGAAATATTACTGAATTTACTGCGGTGGCTGTTGTTGTTGCAGCCACTTAAGCCCATATATTCGTGTACTGGGACACGTGCCTGATTAGCCAATAAAAACAAAGGACGCATCTAACTGTTCGCTGTGCACACATTTTGTATATCAGGTTGCGGTTGCATAAGGGACTAGCTCGCGTCGTAATAAATAATAATATAGGCTCCTAGATTTATTTTAGCGCGAAAACGTTTGGATTCTTTAAATTTCAAATATTTTGTATTTTGTTGATATTTAATATGCTTAAAAGTTTAAATACATAAAATTTTATGTGTTCTGCAGCTCCGCAGCTCTTATGGTAAAAGCGCCACTAGTCGTATTCCTATTTCAACATTTTACGAAGACAAGAACGATATATTCTGCCATAAGAAATATTATTGTATAAACGTAAGTCAAAAAACATGCAGGAGTTTCTACATGCCATTTAGGTATTTATTTATTTTTTTTTTTTGACAACCACACCCAAACGGTTACTTACTACATTTCGTTTGTTACAAGTGCAACTAGATCCACTGTTATAGTAAAACCTATAAGACAGAAACAAGTTTTGTCATGCGATACATTTTCGGCAATTGGTGGATAAAATAAACTGCTCGTGAAGCAGACGGGGACAAGCAATTTTTAGCACCCTTCTCAAATTACTATGGTTTGAAAATTGGTCAACGAATTTCTATGAACTTTTCGGATTATGAAAACTCATTTTGTATAGATTTTGTCCCACAAAGGTTTTTGATTGGTAGTAGCACGTTTATATTTTACAGCGAGTTGATTGAACAAGGTAAGTAATGTAAAAATAGGGAAAGTTGAAGTGTCTGTCAATTCGTAAATATTTTTTTGCTGTACATTATTGGGGGCATTTGAAGCCCAAATTGATATCCCGAAAATGTTTTGGCCGTTTCTTAATTGCCATCATACAGGGTTATTCAGAACTTATCTCTAAAACTTTGAGGATATGTGCATCCTTAAATAAGAAATCGATATCACCAAAAAAATTTATAATAAAAGACTTAGGATTTCCCGTAAACAATGTTTAAAGTTATACCATTATAAGGACTACGTAGATGGGGAACTGTACTTCAACGACAATCTGATATACCACATTACTAAGAATGTGGTAAAAAAAGTAAACACGTTTTTGTACTGGAACGCCTGGTTAAGACCGAGCGAATAAAGTTGGAGTAGGGATAATATTTCTATTGTCTATTCAGTCATTAGTCTATGTGTCTAGCAAGTAAGTATTGTCTATTCAAGTCATTAGTACTGGAATATTCCGGGATTAGCTTCTACATTTTTGTACAAGTGACCATTATTCTTGCTAAGAGACTTTCCTCATTACGAATACGCGTTTCGTAGACTAAAGATTTTAGATGACCCCACAAGAAAATCCAGAGCGTTGAGATCGGGAGAACGCATAGGCCAAGCTAGGAGACTTCCTCTTCCAATCCGTCGGCGGGGAAATTGATGGTCCATATACTGGCGTACGTTAAAACCAAAAGGTGTAGGTGCTCCGTCATGTTGAAACCGCATGTCTAGTGTGATGTCTAAAGAGACATTTTCTAATAACAGAGGTAAAATATTTTGCAGAAAATAGAGATAAATATCTGCGTTCAAAGGAGGAGGCAGCAAGTGAAAGTCTCTCCTACAATACTAGCCCACATGCACTGGCAGTTATAAAAATCAACAATTTTCATTTATTTCTCATGGCCGCTTTGAATAAAGATAATAAATTGCTTCTACCTTTTTTATTTTTGGAGTGATTTTAAAATGCAAAAAACTTTAAAAAAATGCTATTTTTAGCCGAATATCCTTGAAAATGTCTAAGCTATGAGGAAATGAAAATCATTATTGAAATTTCCAATTTCTCGCTCCGAATAGTGAGCGAGCTTAAATGTACAGAGCTGCAGACTTGAAATTTTGGAGTATTACACAAGGGGCTGTTGGCATGCATGTCATGGTACCAACCTTGCTACCTTCACTTCGAGCTGCTACCACTTCCAAATTATAATTGACACCCTGTATTTTTTTGGAGATACATGGTCCAATACCCCGTATTATATTTTTTCGCCAAAACTCTATTTGCAATAGTACACTCCTAATAGAAAACATACTGTATAAAGATTTGTAAAGTAAATACAGGGTTATTCAGAACTTATCTCTAAAACTTTGAGGATATGTGCATCCTTAAATAAGAAATCGATATCACCAAAAAAATCCTCAATTTACTTAATAATTTGCGTTTACAAGATCAGCAACCAGGAGGAACATTCGCTTTAGTGCGGCAAAATTGGATAATGCGTGCCCAAAAGTATGTAGAAGTCGAGGGACAAAATTTTGAACCACTTTTGTAACAAGGTATGTGCAAACTTTTTATAAATTTCATGTTTCTAATATCTAGTAATCAAGTAGCGCAATTCTTCAAAATTAGTGTAACAAAATTTTATTAATTTTAAAGACACGTCACTTTGCTCACATCTATCTATCTTTAAAAATCTTTTTTGAGCCGGGTGTCGGTATACTCTCAGAACTTCCGAAGTTTTTTTCGTGCTAGCCAGTTTGCATTGTCAGTCCCAAGGTCACTCCATTACAGTGGACCAGTATCCAGCGGCGTGCAATGAAAAATTTTGAAATAGTTTTCAGAAGCCGCCAAAACAATTTTTTTTGCACTACCACATTTCTACATGTATGTTGAACATCCCCAAATTTTATTATGGATAAGTTCTGAATAACACTGTACCTATAAACAAAACAAATCCTGTTGCTTGGAAACTAGGTATCTGTTTTTCGACTTTTAATTTGAACTGTACACATCTTAACACCTCTACTGTAGCAATTTTATTGACAAAGATACATACAATCAATTGTAGAAGAATTTTATGAAGAACTAAAAGTCCAAGTGAGTATCTCCAGACATGTCCCGCGATTGTTTGATTATTGCCTAGGGTAGTAATATTTTTAAATTTTTTTCGAAAAAGTTGCTGCTTCCTCACATAAATTTTGATTTGTATCAACTGAAACATGTTTTACTATGGCAATTGTAATCGCAAAGGGAAGCATAATCAATTTTTAGATTTTTTAGTAGAAAAATGTTATTTTCCAAAGAAATTACAGGTCGTTATAAGACACGAGTAAATCTTAGCAGGAAACAATGCAGTATATTTATAGGGACACCGTTTCAATACCGCTTTTTTTTTTTTCCAAAAAATCGCTGGACATGTCTGTAAATATTCACTTGGACTCTTAATCCTTCATAAAATATAAAAAGAAAGTTTACAAATGTCCCTTACAGGCCCATTTCAATTTATTTTATTACTGCATCCTGCACTTTCAATTTATGTTACTCACATTTTGACACACTCGGTGTATTTTTAACGATTTCTGAATTAAATATCTGCAAATTGATTTTATGCACCTTTCCAAATAAAATTGCTACAGTAGAGGTGTTAACGTGTGCATAGTCCAAGGTAAAAGTCGAAAAACAGACTGTTTCGAAGGAACAGGATTTTTTTGGTTATAGGATGGCAATTGAAAAACGACTAAAAAATTAAATAAAGATAAAAAAAGACCAAATTTGAAAAGAGTGGTAGAAATTGCTTGTCCTGTTCTTTTTGACGAGAAGTTTATTTATTTCACGTTAAGTCCCAAAGCAACAGATTAAAGCGGCGTTTACATTGGTATAGTTACTTATACCAGTAACTGGTATTAGTAACTAGCTTCCCAGTTGACTAGCCCAAGTCCAAGGTAAATAAGCGTTTACACACAAAATTGTTTTTTCTGTACTAGTATTTATTAGTAGCAGTTTTGCAGTGGAGAAGAGATGGCTTTCTGTGGACACAGTATTTCGCGATCAAAATTGGTTGCTCTTTAAAAAGGTATAATAAATGTTTCCCTGTGTTTAATGGAAGAAATATAGGCTTGCTTACATTCCAAAGGCACTCATGTTCCCTATAGAACTTGACAAATTTAACTGTATCTCCTTCGGACCACCTCATTTTGAATAGAAAAAATAAATATCTAATATACAAATTTGTAATCAACACGTGCTTACTATTTACTGGCACAAAACTGTTTACATTAGGTTAGTTCAAAGACTAGTAGCACAGCATATAAAATTTATATGCTGTGCTAGTAGCGCGGACAGTAAAATTTTAGTAAAGTGGGGGAAGGTTAGTGGGTAAGTAAATAGCGAGCGTAAATAGCCTACGAGTCCTAATTTCGTCTGCTTTTGCGCATGACGTCACTTGGTGGGAAGAATTTTAAAATGTATATGGCGCAAAGTGCGCTTTATCGTTGGAAAGCGTCGAAGTTTAATTATAATTGTTTTATTTATTGTTTGAAATATACTTTTAGGTGGTTTTAGTTTGCAAGAACACATTTCTTATGTAAAAAAAACTTCACATTGACGCAACATTTGTGTAATTAGAGTAACATGTTACGTTACAATCCAAGTACTTTTATCATGTTACAGTGAAACAGAATAAGTAAATGTTGTTTTTAATAAACATCTGAAGTACCTATGTTAAAGACTAAGCTAGTATTACATTATAGTTACTTTCATTATATGAATTTGGCTATTATATACAGGGCCTTTCAAAAATAACTAGTACATTCTAGGTAATAAAATACATAACATTTCTTTTTAATTATTTTTTAAAGGCTCTGTATATTAAGGCTCTTAAATTCATATAATGAAAGTAACTATAATGTAATCAAAGTTTAATTGTAATTATACAACAGTTATACCGGGTGTTCGACGGTGACGGTCCATTAGAAGTATCTGGAGAACCAATTAAGCTATTAATTTGAAATTTGAGGTGAAGTGAAAGTGCGCCATAGGTAATCTACTTGATGAAAATATTTTGTAGTTTCTTCCACTTCCGGTTATACCGGAAGTCGACATTAACTTCGTTATTTTGAATGGGATGCCCTATATATTATTTCATTTTTTGATTCTACGTGAAATTCTAATAACATTTCATGTAGGATGTCCTATACCTATCTATCTATCTTAACTTTTCATAAGCTTTCGTTTAACACTAATTTCAGATCTAACCAAGAGATTATATTTAATCGAAAATTTTTAATTTCTAGAAAATCTGAAATTAGTGTCAAACGATAGCTTATGAAAAGTTAAGAAAGAAATGTGCAAACCGCTTTGCTTCATCTCAAACCGTTTAGATTTTACAGGGTATCAAAGTTGAAAAATGTGAATATTCACTTGTCAATAGTTCAAAAACAGTTGAAGATAGGTATAGGATATCCTACATGAACTGTGTTTAGAATTTCACGTAGAATTCAGAAATGAAATAATATATAGGGTGTCCCATTTAAAATAACGAAGTTAATGTCGACTTCCGGTATAACCACAAGTGGTAGAAACTGCAAAATATTTTCATCAAGTAGATCATGGCCCACTTTGACTTCACCTCAAATTTCAAATTAATAGCTTAATTAGTTCTCCAGATACTTTTAATGGATCGTCACCATGGGACACCTTGTATAATACCTGTGGAATTTTCATAGGTTATTTTTTAATACTCAATATATAATAGGTACTTATAATTCAGAAACATATATACCTATGTGCTGATGGAACTTAAGTATTTATTTTTTAAATTACATATGAAGTTAAGTAAAGCAATATTTTATGTTGGACGTCAAAGAATGTCAAATATTTTTACATTATATTATTATACATGTATTTACTATTTTTAGAATAAGCTGTGCAAGATTAAACAAAAAATCTTAAAATATTATTGAAGAGAAAACATTATCAGGCCTATTTTTGTCAATTATTAAGGAATTAAAAAAAAATATAAGGTGCGTCAAGGGGCGATGTCTTGCTGGTCTATATCCCAGCAATTCATGTTATAAATTACGTTCATAATCGCTTTTAATAAAATGCTTATCGCGAACACGAGCAAATTATTAACATAAAAACTGTCTTTACATTTACAAAGCTGTTTCCAAATACCCTGCATTTGCTTGTCTTTCGGAAATCTAAAAAACATGGTACCGCCATCGTACAAAACCCTTGCACATATTATCAACAGCACAACCATACATCGTACACCTCATTTTTCACAAAAATCAACGCATTAACACTTTTAAAACTATTTAAAAATATCTTTGCTATGAACCGTAAAATAAACACACAAAGTATAGGCCAATATGGCGGAAATTCGCACCAATTGACGTCACATATGCCACGCCCACATGCGTGGTATCATATCTTGTTTTATTCTATCATGCTAGGAAGCTATTTACTTTCCTGGCCAGTCTGCTGGTACAAGTGCTGGTGCAAGTACTTGCCTACGAAGTTTACATTGGATAAGTGGCTGTCTTGCAAGTTACTGGTACAAGTAACTAACCCATTTACTATACCAATGTAAACGCCGCTTACGCTAGTAGACTACTAGGCTAGTGGATATGTTTCGTAGGTTTTGCACTTTAATAGTACTAAATATTGTTTTACTATTCCAAGTCCATATCTTTGGAATTCGAAACTTGTAACAGTTTTTGTAACACGATTGTTTTGCTAACGCTCATCGCTGATTATAATATATGTATTGCTAAATAGTTGTATAAAATTTAATATTTAAATTATTTCATTTAAATATGTCAAAATAAATATAGTCCTGAATCACCATTTATATTTAAAAATAAATATCCAATATTTTTTTACAGACTGGGTCTAGTCAGTGAAATACATGTCATATCATAAATGATAATTTTGACATTGATAAGCCTTTGATTAATTGCAACTTATTTAAAATAAAATTAATCCAAATACCACTGATTCATTTCATTTACAATTCAAGTTTCCTGAATAAACTTTGCACTTTTAATCGGTTGGATTGAATGAATTATTCTGATCCTTACTGGATTCTCGGGACTACGCAGATACAATAATGTAGTCTGCCAATGTTTTATCATATTTGCAACACCTTGCAACACCTTGCAAAGTATTGCTTCAATGAACTATGATGTGTTTATTATTGTGTTGATAATATAGTTCTCAGACGATGGCTCTATCCAAGGACAAGTGAGAGATAAAAGCATATTAACACATACAAAAAATTGCAGCTATTTACATAATTTATTTAAGCAGTCAACAATAATTTAACAACATCAACATCCTACCAAACTGAACGGGCAGCGATAACAGCTGGAGCGCCGTATGATGAAACAACTAGGGATGCGTATGAGGACACAACAGGCGAACTGTAGGCGGCTATAGCGGGAGCGGCAAGAGAGATGCCATCTCTACGGGTTTGATCCCCTGCTAGTAGAGATGGTTCCAGAGGGTCCAGAAATGACAGCGCTATATGATGAATCATCGGGGGATGAGTATGAGTACACAGCAGGTGAACTGTAGGCGGCTACAGAGGGACCGTCATGAGTCCTGCCAGTAGAGATGGTTCCAGAGGGTCCAGAAACGACAGTATTGGCGTAGGCAGCAGCCAAGATGGCAAAGAAAGCAACGAAGGCCTGGAATGGTGATATAAGGTATTTTTTATATAAACTCAAAACATGAATCCAAGCTATGCAGATCATAAAGGATCCACAATGTTATTTTCCAGAAAGATACCTACTTAATTAGATTTGATATACCTCAGCATACAACCACTTACCGCTTACACAAGTGTGATTTACTGTCATCGCATAATGATAAGGATATAAAGGTTTTGCACCCTTTAATATCATGTAAATAACTTTAAAACTTATGACGTGCATGGTTTTTTGATTCTTGTTTTGACCATAATATGTATATTTTTGTAGGTATTACTCCATTATAAAGAATTCTACATATTTTTATATTTCCATTAAGAATAGGAATAATTGTTATTAGAAGAGTTATTTTCATTATTTCATATTTTTAGTAGTAAGTCCAAGACATATTTTAAATTTAAGAATTTCAAGATTTTTAGAAACATACATAACAAGTGAAGAAATAAATTTTATGTATCTTCGTAAATTTTACCTTGAGGTAGAAAGAAGTTCAGACTAATTTGTTGCCACAATTATTAAGCCATGAATAATAATTTTAATCACTAGAATTTTTAAAAATAAAAAAAAACTAAAAAAATATAGCAAATAACTACGAATAGTATGGACGTCATTAAGATCATCCTCAATCTGCAAACGCCTTATATTAAATAAGGACTAAAACAAATGAAGCCAAAACAGCTATTCTCCTGGCAATATGCCGCACCGAGCGCTGAATTACAAAGCAATTTGATTTGTTTTAGTCCTTATTTAATATAAGGCGTTTGTAGATGGAGGATGATCTTATTGACGTCCTTATTATTCGTAGTTATTTGCTATATATGCTTGCCATCTGACAAGTAGTAGAACTAGTTTCTACAACCTGTTATTGTAAAAAAATATAAAGAATATCCAATTTTTTTTTAATAATTACAAATTTTGTAGTTCTGTTATCTCTATATAAATATTCAAATTTGGAAAGCATTTATGTAGTAAGTAATAAAAAAAATTATTATATAAAAAATATAAAACAACTTCTCCAGTGGCGTTTGGTTATCAGCCAATGTATGATTATTATTATTTATACTGTTTTAAAAATTTGGAAAGGAATAATGCATTAAATATAGAATTAGATACACAAAAATTATACTTACGTAGCAGTTCATGGTGAATGTGTATGTGGATGTATGTCTGTTATTAGATATTAACTGGTGATGCGAAATGCCCGGTGCAATTTATACTCAAAGTGTGGAGAATAACATTGTTGTTGTTTAGCTTAACCGTATGATGTCATTACAATTAAAGCACTTCTTTATTGGTTCCGGTTTTACTTGTTTACCTGAAGATTTATAATGAATACACGTAAATTAAAACGGACCACAAAGGCTGACGAATTTATTTTTGATAATAGGAGTAATTGAAACTACCCTTTTCCATAGTTTCCCACATTAATCAGGATAATGACTTGAAAAATAATAGATCTTTCCCTTTAGGAGGAAATTAGTTATTTCTAAATGTTATGAACGGAATATCTTCATTTTGTGTTCGAAAGAATGGTCGATTACTTAGGTTTAAAATTTTGATTACTTTTTGGTAATATTTGTTTCGATGGAAATTTATTGTCTGTCTATATAGATTAATTTTCTTACTTTCCTTCTTTAATAATAGTTGAGTAGCGCATTATGTTTTCCATATAATTTTTCCAATAAATTCTATATCTGGAATATCCAATATAACGGATGGAACAGGAAAGTGGCTCGCCCCTGTACAGTGCTTTCATGAGCCCATTCTAACATTCCGACCCCATCTACTTTTTTATTTTTGTATATTATTTATATCACTAAATATACGAGGTGTTCCAATTAAAAACATGTATGTTTCCATTGTCCTTCGTTTATGGGATATCCTGTATGTTTTTTAATATAAGTATAGGATTATAATAAAAGACCCTGCAATTTTTGTAACTAATATCGTTTTCTATTTCTAAAACGCAATGTTCGTGTGAAGGTTCGTGTTCGTGTCAGGTCTGTACCTACCACTTTCATTTTGCAAGATATGCTAACTAAATTTGGGGGATGCTTAGTAGAACAAATAATACATTTGAGGGCAATATGAAACTGACAATTTTTGAAAGTTAAAGGGGACACTATATATTTTTATTTATCTGGATTCAGAGTGATTTTTTGAATTTGGTAGTATTACTATTTTCTATTTCTAACAGATGCATGCCAACATTTAAATTTTTTTTAATTTGCATCTAGAGTGATCTGATTCCTGAAAATAGCCTTCTACCAAACTAAAAATCATGACAAGATTATTATGTTACTTGGGAAATCTCATTGTTCCTTTTCACTGCCTACAAAGGTAAACATTTTTTCTTCAAAAACTCCGTATAAAGAAGTTACGAATTTTTTAACGAAATTGATCTTTACCGAATTGATCGACACCAACAATAAGACGCTAGAAAAAACACACCCCACAAAATTTCTTCAAAACGTAATTTTAAAAAAATTGAAAATGTTTAGACATTCAACTGTAAAAATAGAATAAAAAATGGTAGGTACTAGTGACACTAACGTAGTTTTCCATATAACACCAAGACATTATACTGCACTCTATGCACGTCTCGCCAACCAAGTAGGCACCATCTGGGGCTGATAAAAATTAAACCTCTTCTAAGACTGGGTCCTATTTACACCTAAACTATTGGTAAGGTTCAGTGAATCGCTGCGACTAAGGCTACTAACCAATAAAACGGGCTCTGTGGGATTGGCACTCTGTCACTATTCATACTATTTTTCCACAATTTCCAAACTCTAAAATGCATACAGCTGTCTGGAATTTGTTACTTTCCTAATTAGTCTTAAATTGCTACTATCTATTTTATGATTGTTCTCGAAAGCATGTTGGGCGACACTATACTTATCTGTTTTACCATGTGTTTCTTGAATCTAGTTTGAATTGACCTTCTAATTTGTTCAACATAGATTGCAGTCTTTACAGCTAATTTCGTAAATCCTCGACTTTTCTTTAGCTTCTATTTTGTCTTTTGGATTGCCTAAATGTTGTAGTTTATTTCCCAATGAATAAACCACTGACCTACTTATATCTTTAAAAACCTTACCAAAACCACAGGTGGTTTTGGTAAGGTAACCACCTAGAAAATATGATCTATCAGAAAAGAACATAATGGAAAATCTAATGGAAATAGCTAGGCATTTGAATATTACGGGAAAAGTTGATTTACGAATGATTTTGTTTAAAAAATAATTAAAAAATAAAAAAGTAATGTGCATTTTAATAGCGAAATATTTTGTGTTATTCAAAATATCCCAATAATATAAATAGTTAAAAACATCCAGCCAACTGTTTTAATAGTGTCAAAATTGTTTAAAACATTCTCCAAGTTAACCGTTTTTATATCTCTTATAGTTTGCGAGGCTCCTATGCCTACATCACCGAGACGACTAAGTCGGAATACTTCTGACTGATAACTTCTGCAAATAAGCTGCCTAATCCTTGTAATGTAAGTATAAATTTATTTACAAACACATTTTTTAATATTTTCCGATAATTGCGACAACGCAACGTACCTACTTAACAGGAGTACCTGCCCTGCCCCCAAGAATAAATGTAATATTGACATTTACAAAATAATGAGCTTGAAAAACAGGTATCCAGAAAACAGTCCCCTTGAAGTTAGCCCTACAGGAAATACGTTTCACACAACCAGACAGATAGTACAGCAATGACCTTCACTTCATCGTAAATTTAAATTACTGAATGTGCAAAAACTTGTTTTTATGCTCCTAATATGTACATATTCATTTGAAACCACACCCATGCACCCACAGACAAGACGTGTAGAGGTAATATGCATGAAGCTAGCGTAAATTCCAAATATCCGGCGATTTTCCAAATTTTCGTCCATATCAAGTACACTGAGAAAAGGATTTAATTGAGATAAATTAAATTTCTTGCCACCCATTCTTGCCAAAGATCTAATTGATATTAACATGGCATTTATTTCAATGGCAATATTAAATATTTAATATTATCTAATAACTTTAACTGCCAAGGGGAAAAATATTTAACCTGCTGAATTAAATGTTTAGTTTTTCGAAAAAGATTTATTTGGCACAATTAATTTGGATTTATCGTTGAAAAATAAACTTTACTTTTCCAAAATGAGACAAGTAGGTATTTATATTTACCAAACGTAATATTGAAATGTAGATATAAGGCTTGATACTCAACAGATTATTACATTAATTTATATAAAATGAAATTTTGTAGGAAATGAGATGAATTGTTATTTTTTTAAATATAATAATTACTCATATGACCTGTAATAATTGTAAAAAATGCATACACGACTTTTCACTGAGTTTCAGCATCATTTGAAGATTCTGTAAGCGCTATCTCGTAAATATCGATATATACTTACACCTAAGTATTAAGAAAATATTGATAAAAAACATGTCTTGGAAGAAACCAAATGTGAACAATATGTATTTTCAAATCTGTAATAAAAATATTGTAACTGTAATTATATTCTGACTGAAATAAGGAAGTTATTTTTATTTTTGTGTAGGTACTTGTTTTTACAAGTTATTTGAGAAAACAACTAGTTGGGTTAGCAAAAAAACATTTGACTAAGTTAATCAACATTAATTTATTGATATACATACTTATATATTTTGAAATAAATAACAGTGTATGACGAAGCCATCTTCGTAGTCACCTTAGAACTTCTGTCCCAAATTTTCCAACCTCATTGCGATTATGAATAACCCATAATAGGTAGGTAGCTCTATGATTTGCGTATTATTAGATGAAACACTACACAAAAGGTATATATCTACTATTATTACATGCATATATACTACACAATTACTTATCACAGTGAATAATAATATATTATTATTCACTGAATGGCTACTTACACTTCTTACTTGCAAAGGAACACACAACACGATACAAAAATGGTTGTGCCATGACTGCTATAATGGCCACTGTCCGACAAACTGAAGAAGATAGTATACGCACAAGCTCAGTTTCAATTAAATATTTAATTGTGGGAAATAAATATTTGGTTCTAGAATTTATAGTTAGATTTAAACCATTGTCATAGAATTATTTATTTATTCCATTATGGTTAGCTTACATTTGTAATGTATGCTACTCCCGTGCCAAATATTAAGACATAATTATATAGGAGAGCATCACAATTAAAAATGCTGTTCATATGGTTACAAATACTTTCGGTAGTTCCTTTAATTCTTTAAAATTCATGGTTTTTGCGCAAATCAAAAATCAGTACGAATGAATAATTGCTCATTAAATGAATTATTTTTAGACAGTAAATAAAAAATGTAATAATATGGTAATAATAACACCTTCATCCATTATTCTTCATTCTCGGAAGTAAGAGACTTCAGAGAGAGTGTAGGAGAGGCATCGGTATATTATCATCATTTGGAAAATCTGAAGATTGACAGCTCTTTATGCAGTGTTGCGTTTCACGAAGTTGTATCCCGGATTGGAATGTTAGTATATATCTCCAACGTATGGAGCGCCGTTATGTTATTAGTTAAATTCAATGCATTGGCACATCTCGGTTACGGACCGCTACAAATTGAGGTGATGTGATTTAAGCGCGAGTGCAAGTCTCCCACAGGATTTGCCAGCGAATCCTAACAATCTGAACATTCCAATCCGGGATACAACTTCGTGAAACGCACAGCTAGTTTCATATTAATAGTGAAGTCAGTTTTATGAATAATTAAAAAAAATCGTCGGACTTCCTGGTACCATCAAATGCGGGGAACAATTTAAAATTGCATGTCTAACCGCTTGACCAGGGAGCTTCTCTAAATATGAAATTTTAAAATAAGTCGTTGAAAGTCGGGTTTTCTCTTGACATATACATAAAAATACTTTTCCTTGTATAATCATGTACTAATTTAAACGTTTTCAATTACCGTAGGAAATACATATAGTTCCATATATTTGGTAATATTTAAAATTTATTATACATAGGTATACAAAACTCAAGTACAATATAAATGTTCTTTATAGCATATCAATTGACATAGAAAAGAATTATATGTCGTCACTGCTAAACTAAAAACAATTTATATAAGAATTAATTCACTACTCCTTAAATAGGTACAACTAACTTTTAAAGAAATCCATTATCATATTGATTATATTCAGGATTACTCTGGTTATTATATTCAGTTTTCCTATAGTGTACAATTAGTTAGTATATGTAATACCTCGTTTTTTAATTGTAATGCTTTAAGAAGTTGAGACCGCGAACATTTTGATTTACTGCCATGTAGGAAGCAAACTAAAGCTGGGTGCCCGATTGTGACAACTTCTTTAAATCACCCGTGCAATGGATCCGAATCGCAAGGTTATTCAACAAAATCTAAATATAAAATGACTCGGTTCACTGACATATTTATCAGTTAACGTTCAGCTCCTGAAACAGAACTACCAACATCCACAATGAACTCCTTCGTAAGTATGAAACATATATTACACATATTATTTATGTACACCCACAGGAAAATGCTTTAAGGAAACAAATTACTACAGTCATGTGTTTTAAGAAACGACTTTCTGAGGTTCACATTTTCAATGCCAGATGAATATCAGAAATTCATAAAGTGTCAGATTAAGTTACACTATAGCAACTTTTGATGAAAAACTCTTATTGGTGTTATAGTACATACAGTACCAAAGCGAATGTTACATTAGAAAATTTTTGTGGCAAGGATTTTAACTAAAACTAGTGTACAATTTATTTTATAGAAAATGTTTCTTTCAATTTGAGTACATTTCTCAAAAGCAAAAACTCTTTCTCAGTCTAGAGGTCAATATGGTAGTTGCGGGCATTTACAATTTAAAGGACATAATTACACATACAACTTAACATATTGTCAATTTGTTACAGGTCCTTGTTGCTTTATTTGCTGTCCTTGCTGCTGCTAATGCAGGTTTCCTGCCAGCTGCCCCGCTAGTGTCTGCATATTCCGCAGCTCCAGTAGTTTCTTCCTATTCTGCTGCTCCATGGGTAGGTGCTGGACTAGTCGGTGAACAGACCGTCGTTGCAGGACCTTCTGGAACCGTCGCCACCGGCAGGACCCTGGCTGGATCTCCAATTGTGTCTTCTTATGGTGCCCCCATCGTGTCTTCCTATAGCGTCCCCTTAGTGTCTTCTTACGCAGCTCCCGGTCTTGTCGCTCGCACCATCTGGTAGGAGCTAACGTTGAATGTGACTGATTGTAAAATATATTTTTAAAATTCTTAAGACTGTCTTTCCTTTCAACTACTGCCAACAAAATATTTCATAATTTGAAGTAACTAACAGTGGCTAACTACCATAGATTGACCATTATAAATGCAAATAACTGCTTTGATTGAAACTTTTCCTGGTAAAGTAGCTCTGAACAAAATAATGGTTTGTCAGTAGTAGTTTCATGTAAAATATAGTAATTGGTTATCAAGATGATAAAAAATTTGAACACCTTCAGAAAAATGTCTAGTGTACAGATAAGATTGTCATTTCTGAATTTCTGAACAACACTGTCCACGGCTATATTTAACAGATTGTTGATTTGTTATACACGTCACCAACATATTATTTTACTGACAATATCTAGTGTCACTTAAAAAGGATGCCGACTTTAGTTCAGAACATTTATTAAGACTTTTAAACTGCGGCTTTACTGTTTATTCTCTATAGAATCTGGTCATATTTGAAACACGACAGATGCTTGGGTATTCAAGAAATCAGCTTGTTGGAAAACCTTGATTTTATGCATTTTTAAAAACTTATCATGTTGTTCATACAAAAGACCCATCATGTAAATAACTATTCTGATTATTTAGCTGATCTTAACTTATTATCATGATATTAACTTTCAATTTTAACATCACGAAACATAAATACAGGCTGTTAGAAGTTTGACTGCCATTATTTTAACAGGCGATAGTACACGTCAAAATAAACAAAAAAACCCTATATAACATAGGTCTAAAACTCAACCATTTTCGAGAAAAAAATTATCAAATATTCGATTAAACGTGCAAAACTTCAGTTATTTACGGAATCTGTACGTAATTGTCTGCATAAAATATTATGAAATAGAATTTTTACAACTTCTATGAATTTATTTACCCTTAGTTTTAGTAGAATAACTTTTTTCTTGATCAATAAAATGCGATAAATTGCATATCGCGCAATATGACAACAGCGCAAATAAATCGTAACTATCATTTGAGTAGCTGCCGGACACGAGTGATTAAACAAGTTGGTGTTTGAAATTCGTATCTG
The DNA here is from genome assembly GCA_963924545.1 of Pogonocherus hispidulus. NCBI lineage: Eukaryota > Metazoa > Arthropoda > Insecta > Coleoptera > Cerambycidae > Pogonocherus > Pogonocherus hispidulus. The sequence goes on from OZ004693.1 coordinate 85,758,051, forward strand.
TTAGTGGTCGGAACGTGTTCGTGTTTGTCTTACCACTATTTCGTTTGTCGTTCTAAAAGGTCATTATTAAAATGTTTACAACACGAGTATCGCGATATGTTAATAATTTATGAAGAATTGTGAAACTTGGATCCGGAGATGTCGTGCGTGTATTGAAAACAACAGTGGACATTTTGAACGTTTGCTGTAGTTTATTGGGTACTGTATTGTGTAAAAATGACTGTATTTTGATGTTCGGTGATTGTCTACATTCTTGTTTTTAATAGTTATGAACAATTGTGCGACGTATCTTCTTAGATGTTTTCGTTGCATATTTTTCAAGTTCATATAATCTATTAAAGTTATGTTCCTGTTTTAAACGTTTGCAAATTACTAAAATTAAAACTACAAGACTAAGACTATCTTCATATTTAAAAATTCATTATTCATTAATTATTGTACGATTCTATTTAAAAATTAAATCCATAATAATTATCATCTAAATCTCTTCACTTAATTATTCACGATTGTTATTGTTCACATTTCGATTTTTTGTCATCCACTTAAAAAACAAGTTGCTGCGCGCGTTGGCTAGCTAAGCTCCCAGCAAGAAAGGTCCAGTGAATTCGACACTGGTGCCAAATTGTAATAAAATTCTTTGATGTTCTTACTCAACGTATTTTAAAAACGGTTTAACTTACGCTTGTGTAATATACAACTTTTTTGTTCATTTTTGATTAATCTATCTTATGCTGAAGTAATGGAAGTTAAACCCTAACCTAACATAACAGGCTGTATATATTCTAGAGGGTGTATCATGTCAATTGAAATCTGAAAATTTATATGCAGGGGTTTATCAAATGTCAATGAAAAGACTGACAACTTCTGCGCACTTCCGGTTATACCGGAAGTCATCATCAACTTGCTTATTTTAAATGTAACACCCTATATATTATTCTATTTCTGGATTCTACGTGAAATTCTAAACAGATTTCATGTAGGAAATCATATATCTATCTTCAGTTGTTTCTGACATTAACATTTTGCAATTTTGATACCGTGTAAACCTCTAAACGGTTTGAGATCAAGCAAAATGGTTTGCACGTTCGTTTCTTAACTTTTCATAAGCTATCGTTTGACACTAATTTCAGATTTAGCCAGAAATAAAAAGTTGTCGATTAAATTTAATCTCTTGATTAAATCTGAAATTAGTGTCAAAATTTACCTTCTGGAAAGTTAAGTAGGAATGTGCAAACCGTTTTGGTTGATCTGAAACCGTTTAGATTTTACAGTTTGTCAAATTTGCAAAATGTCAATATTTCAGAAACAGTTGAAGATTGGTATAGGACCCCCTACCTACATGAGATGTGTCTGGAATTTGATGGAGAATTCAGAAATAAAATAATATATAGAGTGTTATATTTAAAATAAGCAAGTTGATGATGTCCAATGAGGTGTACTTCTGTCAAAATGTTTTCTCTTTTCTACCAAAGAGCAATAATAAAAATATTTACATCGCTTATAAAAATCTCGTTGTAAATCTTTGGATTATATTTTACAAAATATTTTATAAATACGACTAAAATGCGTACTCATAGCACACCCAATTGCCCTCTAATAATAGAAGCTTCTTTGAATACTTGTATTGCACCCTCTTATTATTGTGTATGTGTCGGGCTATTCTACTTTTTCTAATAACCAGTTTTGAAATAACTGAGATAATTGTTACAATAAAACTTATCAGCTTATTTTAAGTTCCTTGAGGATAGTAACAATTCACTATCATGGTTTTAGCATCCACATAGACCACTTTTGTGGTAATTATTGTCAATTTTAGTTTGAAGTTAATTTATTGTCAAACTCCCTGCTGAGGGAAATGAAATGCATTCAAATTAATATCAAATAATTTATTTTAAAGAGTAACTAGTCACATAGCAATGATATCTCCTACCAGATGGTACGAGCTACAAGGCCGGGGGCGGCGTAAGAAGACACGATGGGGGCGCCATAAGAAGACACGATCGGGGCGCCATAAGAAGACACAATTGGAGATGCAGCCAGAGTCCTTCCGGTAGCGACGGTTCCTGAGGGTCCTGCTACGACTGTTTGTTGTCCAACTAGTCCAGCACCTAACCATGGAGCAGTAGAATAGGCAGACACAACTGGAGCTGCAGAATATGCAGACACTAAGGGGGCGGCAGGCAGGAGACCTGCATTGGCGGCGGCAAAGACAGCGAATAAAGCAACGAGTACCTAAGAAAAACAATTGACAGTTGTATACAATAGATTTATTGCCCTTATATTTGTTTTATTATTTATTTTTTCTATATTTAGTACAGAAAATTTTAGTATTTACATGCTGAGTGATGAGATAACTTTGCAATATTTCAGATGTAAATTTTAGGTAATAAGAAGCTAAATGCACAATGCACCAATGTTTTTCTAATGCACAAGAACATCTGAATCATTACAGAGTTAATGATAGTATCACAGGTGTATTTAAGTAAGTATAGCAAGTTGACTACAATGTAATAAATTTAATATTATTTAGATACTTACGAAGGAATTCATTTTGTCAATTTGTTTAGCTTTCAGTGACTGAAATTTAACTGATACCTGTATGTCACTGAACCAGTGCTTTTATATTAATAATTTTAAGCATAACCTTGTCTTTAGAATATATTATGTAGGTATATGACGTAAAGAAACCATTTTCCACATTTGGAACTTCTAACAGTTTTTATTTATGAACAGACTAGATTCCTATATTTGACAAAATAATGTAATTTTTAAATCGTAAATATTGATGCAGTTTTGTCTATGCAGAGTATTTATTTATATAGACAGATTTTATAATACTTATGTTGTGACCACGAAATTTTAGTCAATAGATATCTCGGAAACTATTTTGAATTGAACTGTTTGAACTACGATTTTGACATTTCTTATGTCGAATTGGATTAAAAAATAAAAAAAGATTGGAAAAGGTCGAACTGGGTCAAGAAATAAAAGACTATGGAATAATTAGAAATTAATTTTTGAAAATATGGAAAAAAAGCCGAAAATGCCTATATGTATGTATATTTATTTATATATGTAGATTTTATAGTACTGATGTTGGGCCCCACGAGATTTTGGTCAGTCGATATCTCGGAAACTATTTTAAATTAAACTATTTGAACTACGATTTTGACATTTCTGATGTCAAATTGGATTAAAAAATAAAAAAGGTGTGAAAAAGTAGAACTGGTTCAAAAAATAAAAAACTATCTAATAATTAGAAATTAATTGTTGAAAATATTGAAAAAAAGTTGAAAATACCGAAAAAAGAAAATGTCGATTTAGGTGAAAAAGTTGAAAATATGTGTACCTACCACTGCTTTGTGATAATTTCCATATACTGGTCCCTCTATAGGACATCTATGGAAACATATACCCTGGTAACTTAACACGTAATAATTTACAAAGTAGTGGTTGCAAATTAAAAAAAACTCTTATAACAGAATCCAAAATATGCAGGCCAAATCTAAATGAGATGTTAGATTTTACGAAACTTTCAGTCAACATAAAAGCTGCAGTCTCCATAATTTTATCAAAAATCATGTAAAGGTGCATTTAAATCAGAGCGAACAGAAACGAACGAACGAATTCGTTTGCTTAAGCTTGGATAATTTGTATGGAGAATAAAACAGATAAAATTATGCTTCAAGATGACATAGACAATATTCACAACTGGTGTACAATAAATTCTCTTCCCCTTAACTTTTCGAAATGTAACACAATGACATTTACTAGAAGCAATAACCCCATCGATTTTAACTATAGTATTGACGTTAACATGATTAAGAAATGCACGACCATTAAAGATCTTCGAGTAATACTTGATAGTAAATTAAGTTTTGTGGAGCACATTAATAACATCCTACGGGAAGCTTCTAGAAATCTTGGTTTTGTCCTGAGGAACTCAAGACAATTTAGAGAAATTAAAACGGTGTCCTTACTTTTTAATGCATTGGTACTCCCAAAATTAGAATATGCCTCTCTTGTGTGGGACCCTGGTTATCAAATTCACATCAGAAAATTGGAACATATAGACAGAAAATATGTTAAATACTTATGGTTCAAATCTGATGATATTTATCCACCCCGTGGAATTCCTCAAGAAAATTTACTCCAACGATTTCAACTTAATGATTTGGCTACTCGTCGTATGTGTAATTCATTGGTGACTCTTCACAAAATTGTAAACAACAGAATTGACTGTCCGGATTTGTTATACTCTCTATGTCTTCGTGTTCCCCACCTTACCACTCGGTTTTCATCATTGTTTTACCTTCCGACACCCAAGACCAACCTATTAAAATTCTCTCCGCTGTACAGAATGGACTACTATCATTGTAAGGTGCAGGATTTCGTTGACATCTTTCATGATACTATACCATCTATTAAAAAGAAAATTTCTGCTACTTAATATCCGACATACAATTTTATAACCTTAGAATCTTATTATTATATTTTGTGTCCTGTTTCTACACTTTATTCACTATCTATGTTAATTTAATTTGTTATCTATGTTACTTATCTAGTGTAACAACTAACTTTGTTGAATGTGAAGAGAATATGCGTAATATTCTTTTTTATTAGTATTGTATGTTTTTATTCCTTCATCTTATTGTTCTTTTTTTAATATTATTATATCTTTTTGTAATTTTTACACTACTCCCACCCATTAATTGGCATTGCTGTCGGGTGGTATACGCTAAATAAATAAATAAATAAAACAGGAGCGAACGAACTCTTTCGTGTTTCTGTATATATTAGGGCGAACAGAGACGAACCAACGAATTCGTTCGTTGGCTTCTGTTCGCTCTAATTTAAATGCACCTTATCAATGATGTAACCCTAATTATTTTCATGGAATTCATTATTGTATTGATGATATTTACCATACTCTAGGTTCTTATATTAGCTATAAAAATAACATAAATTAAATGTGTATGTATATATTTTTAGTACTTCGTTTTTTAATTGTAATATTTTATTAAGTTGAAACCAACATTAACTGATTTCTATAATTTATTTGCATCATTTTGATTTGCTGTTGTTCAGGAAACAACCTAAAACTGGGCGTACGACTATGACACCTTTATTATATCACACGTGCAATGGATCCTAATCGCAAGGTTATTCATCAAAATCTTAATATAAAATGGTTCAGTTCACTGACTTATTTATCAGTTAATTTTCAGCTACTGAAATAGAACTACATACAGTCACAATGAACTCCTTCGTAAGTATAAAAAATATGTATTAAATACCATAATTATGTTACACATAGTAATGTTACTAAGGGATTTTGACTAATCGACTCTAGAGATACAAATTTCAAAACCAAAGAAATTTTGTTCTACTAGAGATCTGACTACTTTGTATAAAAAAAAAACGTTAATTTATACCACACTAAAACGAATGCTATATCAGAAATTTTTTTATAACAAGAACTAACATTATTGTACAGTTTGTTCAAAAGACTAAGTATAAAATGACAATTAACGTTATGCAAATTTTGCATTTACCTAATATTTAACGCATTCCTATCATTTATTTTTTATAGACTTTTTACCTTACTTTTGCTTTTGTTTAAATTGAAGCAGAAACTTTGGACTCGTCTCATAATAATAAAGAAAAAATTAAAAATCATTTATGTTATTTGGCGAATGATATTTACCTCACTTCATTTAACTTGGTCTGATTGGCGCAATTTAATGAAGGAAAATGAAAATATACATTAAAGTCCTTTGAAAATGTGTACTGAATTGGCAGGTGCTCAATTTCGTGGTTAAATGAATATAAATATACTCATAAGCTTCAGAAACAAAACACAAAATTTTGTGTCATAATGAACCCATCTTCCAAAAACGAAACAGCTTAAAACATAAGTTAAGAGCTTATTCTCAAAGTGGAAGTGAACATGGTGGATGTAGTAATTTACAATGTTTGAGTTTTGAGTTACTTTTGCAATTACTAACTCCCTCTTTTATAAAATAATATCAATTACGGTCAATTTGTTACAGATCCTTGTTGCTTTATTCGCTGTCTTTGCTGCTGCTAATGCAGGAATCTTGCCAGCTGCCCCCCTAGTGTCTGCATACTCTGCAGCCCCAGTAATTTCAGCTTATTCTGCTCCATGGGTAGGTGCTGGACTAGTCGGTGAACAGACCGTTGTAGCAGGACCCTCAGGAACCGTCGCCACCGGCAGGACTCTGGCTGCCTCTCCAATTGTGTCTTCTTATGGTGCCCCAGTTGTGTCTTCTTATGGCGCCCCCATCGTGTCTTCTTACGCCGCCCCCGGTCTTCTAGCTCGCACCATCTGGTAGGAGCTAACGTTCAATGTGACTGATTGTAAAATACATTTTTAAAAACCTAAAGCTTGTGTCTCTTTTCAAATATTACCACAAAAACATAACTTGAGGTGATGGTGATTAACTGTAGTAGTGTCAAAAAGTGGCCTTTCATAAGTACCTTCGCTATACTAAATTTAAAAATTACATCTAAAAAATGAGGGAAATAGGAGGATACCATGAATCTGTATCACACTGCATAATTATTATTATCTGTTGCAGTTTTTCATGTAATGTTGTGCCACTAAAAGTGACCAACATTCAGTTATGATTAACTTCACCTGATTCCATTATAAACTTTATATAATGAATAACTATAGGTACTTCTCCTGAAGAATTGACTGAATCACCTCTTCTTGAAGAAATAGTAACTGTATGGTGTGCAGTTTCTGGAAATACTTGCCCTTACTTCATTACTAATGACACAGGCTGGTACTGCCACCATCAATAGTGATATCAACAACAAATTCTGATACAAGGTCTGTACAGAACCTGAGACAGTGAGACACATGGACTCATGTGTCTCAGGTGATGTTTCAGATCTTAATTCAACTAAAATCTGGATTTGTAAACAATTATTCAATAAATATAAATCCAATAAATAAAATATGCTAATATTTATGAGTTAACTTTTTAGCTGTTTGAAAAAAAATTACTCTATTAAACAATCATTTACTCTAATTTAGATCAACATATTATTCAACTAATAGGAAACTACAACACACCTCTTTAGACACTAAAAAATATACACAAGCTGATGTCTCTTTCACAGCATATTATATTATTTCCCTTAGCCTGAATATTGTCCTGAAAATGAATAACTAATAGTATGTTAAATCGACCGGATGTTATAAGAGACTTAGGTGTCACGTTTGATCAGAAATTGTCCTTTGTACCACATATAGAAGTTACTGTCAGAGCTGCATATAAGAATTTTGGTTTTGTCATAAGCAATATGAGAATTTTCATGACACACTCAAATCATTATTTGCCACATTGGTCAGATCCAAACTTGAGTATGCCTTTGTGGTCTGAAGTCCCATTTATGCCACAAATATTATGGCCATTGAGAAAGTTCCAAGGCGTTTCTTTAAGTCTGCAACTTTTGTATTAGATAATGTTTATCCACCTAGAGGGATACCTGAGGACTCTTTTTTCCAAAGATTTCATATGACTTGTCGACTGAAGAAATATGCCATCTGTGATTTTTCTTCACAAAGTGCTCAACAGTACAGACAACTGTGAATCTATATTAGCTGTACTTGACTTCCATGTACCTAGACTAAACGCTAAAAAGAGTAGCTTGCTTTGCGCTAAGAACCAAAGAACTAACATATACAGGGTGTCCACCTAGTGCGCGTAAGTCCAATATCTGGGTTATTAAAAGAGATAACTTAATTTTTTTTTCTACAGGGTTGTCTAATATCCCGAGCTGCACAAAATGAAAATATATTTACATATTCAGGGTGTTCAGTTTTTCCTGGACAGGTACCAACTTCGTTTTTCTAAATGGAAATATATATTTTTTATTGCTTTTTCGAACTAAACCCTTGATTTTAGTAGGACTTTCATCAGCCTTCCCTATACCTAACTTAAACTGTTTTTGAAATATTGACGGGTGAATATTGACATTTTTGCAACTTTGACACCCTGTAAAATCTAAACGGTTTGAGATCAAGCAAAACGGTTTGCACATTCCTATCTTAACTTTTCATAAGCTATCGTTTGGTACTAATTTCAGAATTATCCAAAAATTTTAAATTTTCTGAAAATTTTGAAAATTTTTTATTCCTGTATAAATTTGAAATTAGTATCAAACGATAGCTTATGAAAAGTTAAGATAGGAATGTGCAAACCGTTTTGCTTGATCTCAAACTGTTTAGATTTTACAGGGTGTCAAAGTTGCAAAAATGTCAATATTCACCCGTCAATATTTCAAAAACAGTTTAAGTTAGGTATAGGGAAGGCTGATGAAAGTCCTACTAAAATCAAGGGTTTAGTTCGAAAAAGCAATAAAAAATATATATTTCCATTTAGAAAAACGAAGTTGGTACCTGTCCAGGAAAAACTGAACACCCTGAATATGTAAATATATTTTCATTTTGTGCAGCTCGGGATATTAGACAACCCTGTAGAAAAAAAAATTAAGTTATCTCTTTTATTAACCCAGATATTGGACTTACGCGCACTAGGTGGACACCCTGTATAAGGATTCACCTATATACCAAATGATTCATAATCATTCTAAAGTAGAATCAGAGCTTGGTATCCTGTTTTGTAATATTTATGGTATAAAAACCATTTCATGTTTGTAATTCTTATATTGTAATAGTTTTGTTATTTTTAATGTAACTTTATGCTTAAAATTCCTTCTATGTTTTTCTGTATTCTCTATTATGTGATGTATTTAATGCAACTAAAGTATTGTAGACATAACAACGGAAATTTATCCTGTAATTGGGTTTTTTGCTCATTGGATATTTTATTGAAATAAATAAATAAATAAACTAATGTGCCTCCAGGTGACACACCCTGTACATCATTATCACTTTGATAATTTAAAAGAAACGGTTTTGAATATCTGCTAGAAAATTTTCTTCTATACTCGATATATTTTGGCCGTAGTATTATTTTTTCAATAATTAGTTAAATAAATTTTACACAATCGTTACAAAAAAAAATCAGGATAAATCAAGTTTCTTGAGGACAGTAACGATTCATCAGCGTGGTTTCAATATCGACACACCACTTTTGTAGTGGTTATAGTAAATTTTAACAAAGTGTCATTTTTAATATATTACTAATAAAGGAAATGAAATGCATGTAGGTATGATGAAATAATTTATTTTAAAAATCAACTAGTCACACGGCAATAATATCTCCTACCAGATGGTACGAGCTACAAGACCGGGGGCGGCGTAAGAAGACACGATGGGGGCGCCATAAGAAGACACAATTGGAGATGCAGCCAGAGTCCTGCCGGTAGCGATAGTTCCTGAGGGTCCTGCTACGACTGTTCGTTGGCCAACTAGTCCAGCACCTACCCATGGAGCAGCAGAATAGGCAGAAACTACTGGAGCTGCAGAATATGCAGACACTAGGGGGGCGGCGGGCAGGAGACCTGCGTTAGCGGCGGCGAAGACGGCGAATAAAGCAACAAGTACCTAAGGCAAACAATTGACAGTAATATAGAATACATTTTTCAATCTTTTTATTTATAGTCGACTTGCTGAATTTACTATATTTATACATTGAGTGAACTTATAACTTATTTTATGACATTTCGGATGTAAATTTTCCCGGTTTTCAAACTAAAAATAATCAAAAACATTCGAAACACCAGTAATGATTGAAATCACATAATTAATTAACAAGTCGACCCCTAACTAACTCATAATACATATTTATCAGTTTTTTTAGATACTTACGAAGGAGTTCATTGTGTTTGGTTTGTTTAACTTTCAGTGACTGAAATTTAACTGATATCTGTGTCACTGAACCAGTCCTTTTATATGAATAATTTTAAGACTAACCTTGTCTTTAGGATATATTATGCATATGACGTAGTTAACAAAAATCTATTTTATAAGTTTTAAACTTTTATACAGCTTATTTATTAAGGATAGACTCCAAAATGTGAAATAATAATATAAAATTTAAACGGGAAAGAGTGCAACATTGCATGCAGGACCAATTTATTCATCCAAGCAGATTTTTATGTATGTTGCAGTGTAAATGATCCAAAGCATGATTATAATAACTAAATCGCACACTATTTCAGTAATTCGTGCGTGCACTAGCTAGATAAAAAGTGTTGATGACTACCTGATAAAGATAACTTAAGTCCTAAATAAGGACGAAAAATTTGGACATCCAAAGCAGACGTTTCCAATAAATGTGTCTGTTTACAAACCAAAAATGGGCAATGTTGGTCACCTTCAGCGACACATTGTCAACGCATTCATTTTTTGATAAGAAAATAGTACGATATGTTTCTATTGGAGTAGCACTGCGCGTTGCTTTGGTCGAATTCGAAAATTAATTAGTCAAAATGTATCACACAACTTTTATTTTATTTCGTATAAGTTGCATTTTATTTCCATTGATTATTTTAGATATGTAGACGAAATTGTGTCAATAATTAAGTTTCGAAAAAGATTTATTATTAACTCAAATATTTACTGTACACCAGGAAAAGGGAAAGATAATATAAATTTAAAAGGACATCAACGAGGCAAATAAATATAAATTTCCATAGGCATCCTTAGAGTCAGCGAATTAGTAAAGTAAACTTTAAAAACGAATTTTTGTGAATAGGCACGTTAACAATTCCAAACGATTATCATTTTATTGATTATTTTTTAAAGAGAGCTTGATATTTTCTAAGTAATTTGAATTTTCAATTAATTTTACAATTAAAACAGATAAAAATTTTCTTTCGTCTGAAAGTAACAGAAATCAGAGAATCAAAAACTATCATAATCTTTGCTATTGTTCGTTTCTGAACAATAGCAATTTAGTAGGTACCATGTATGTAGGTACTTTAGTTTCAATTTTTTTTCCAACGAAAAGTCACACTGGATATTGATGCCAGCTACGCGATTATTTTATTCATCTTCTTGTTCTTGTGATTGGAAATTTGTTGTGAGTTTCGTTTAATAGTACTATTTGGTTTCCATTTATTCTATAACATATGTAGAAATATTACTGTAACAGCCGTTACAGTAAATTTCGATATTTTATATATTTTTATTTGTATAAATATTTAAAGTATCTAAATTAGTCAGTTGCTTCGAAAAAAAAATTGAAATACATGATTTTGAAAGGGCTTGAAACCTTTGGTGTGAAGATGGCACTGACGTAGTTTTCTGGAGATGATTAAAGTTGTAGCAATAAAACTGTTGTAAAACTGTAAGTAAAACTGTACGTAGTAAACTGTAGTGTTAATCATTTCCAGATGATGCCAACACTACATCTGTGTCACTACATGACTTGCAAAACAAATGCACGTGTGCATGGAAAAGTTTATACGATTTGTGGAGACATTGTTAAGCTACAGTGTAAATAAAACAAGCGGGTTACTTTAGAACACATAGAAAGTCTATAGAAAGAATAATAGTAGACAAAAAAAAATTGTTTCGAAATAGCTTTTCACTGCTGAAATTTGTTTCGAAATTGTGTCTAATAATGCTACTTTGTCTAGAAAACAAATTAGTCTATTATAACTATTTCTGATAAAAATGTCAAATTGGGTAAAACAAATTGAGAAAGTGGAAATGGCTGTAACAATAAAAAAATGTAGATAATGTTCGGAATAAGTAAAAAAATAAAAAAGTCAAAAATGCAAAAAAATAAAAAATTGCAAATTGAAAAAACGAGAAACATTTATTTGTGTTAAAATGTATAAAATATGCGCAGTTGTAGATATGCAAACGTACTACTTTAAGGTAATTACATCTAAAAGATATTTTGTGTTTATATGGTAAATTAGGTATTAATATTAATTTGTTCTGTAGAAAGATACGCTTAAGCAACTTAGCAACTTCCTTAAAAAATATTATCTAAAAGACATAAAACCTAATTCAGTGAAAAGTTTGATAATAATATACATTTTTTTATATATACTTTACGAGTATAAAGCGCAAATACAATATAAAGGTCTTTTTAGCTTGTAACGATATTTTCATCATACTGCCAAATGTAGTGGGTTTGCGTATATACAATAGGTTGCCATTAGATATTAGACTTTGTACGGGTAGAAAGGCTTTTATTGGATATTTGAGGACAATTATGGTCGAGGTATGTTCTTATAATATGGACGAATTTTATTCTAAATGTATTTAACTGTTTGTAAATAATTTTGTGTATGTTTGTGCTATACTGATATTTTTCTTTTGACGGATCCTACGTAGATGTAAATATTTATCTACAGGAATAAAATGCTCATCTTAAAAATTGTAAAAATTATAATAAGACATCATTGCTAAATTAAAAACAATAGTCTATAAATTTATAAATAATTTAAAAATGTATAGTTTTTAATTTCATATTTTTTTAGATTAAATTCATTATGTTGATAAATTCTGTGTTACTTTAGATTGCCAGTTTTCTATCATTAGTAATATCCTTGGTACTTTGTGTTTTTAATTTTAATATTTCAAGAGTTTAAGATCAATATCAGTCAATTTACACTATTTAAACATTTGGATTTGCTGTCATGTAGGAAACCAACTAAAAACTGGGCGTACGACAGTGACAACTTTGTTACATCATGCGTGCAGTGTATCCTAATCGCAAGGTTATTTATCAAAATCTTAATATAAAATGGCTCAGTTCACTGACTTATCTATCAGTTAATTTTCAGCTACTGAAATAGAACTACATACAGTCACAATGAACTCTTTCGTAAGTATAAAAATATATATTACACAAATTAATATGTGCAACCACAGATAAATTTAAAGAGCGAATTTTTTACGAATTTTTAATATTTAAATTACATAGATGAGCAAAGGGTATACTAAAAATCCATAAAAAGTTAGATTAGGTGACATCACTGCTACTTTTTTATGAAAAACTGTTAATACTACATCGACTGTTACCTTAGAAAATTTGACCAAACTATAATTTTTTCATAAGAATCAACTGTAAAATCACAATTAATAAAATGCAAATTTTGATAAAATAGGAATAACTTGTGATTTACAAGTGTACAAGATTTTTTGGAAATTCCACATTTTTAACGGAATTTACAGATCATAAATTTACTTCAAAAGCGTAAGAATAAGAACAAATGAAAAAGTTGTATACATGGAGATACTGTCCTTAATTAGGTACTGCTTTTTGTTAAATTAATTGAAATCTAAGTCAATAGAGACATAAAAAGAATTTGTCGAGATATCAAAATCAGTTAAAATTAAAATTAAAAATGAGATTAAAATTAACATGTTGATGATGCGTACTGTGCGTTTCACGAAGTTGTATCCCGGATTGGAATGTTCGGATTGTCAGGATTCGCTGGCAAATCCTGTGCGAGACTTGCACGCGCGTTTAAATCACACCACCTCAATTTGTAGCGGTCCGTAACCGAGATGTGTCAATGCATTGAATTTAACTAATAACATGACGACGCTCCATACGTTGGAGATATATACTAACATTCCAATCCGGGATACAACTTCGTGAAACGCACAGTACATTTACTGTTATTGAAGTAATTTCGTAAATAAATTTATATTTACGTATACTCGCAAGCTTAAAAAAAACTTATTTCTCTGTCAAAATGAACGCTCATACAAAAAGCAAACTAACTTAGATTATAGGATTCTAAGAGCTTTCTCCTAAATTGAATTTGAATATGGTGCATGTAGTCACTTGCAATGTTTGAGTTTCAAATTATTTTTGTAATAACTAACACCCTGTTGTATAAAATAATCTCAGTCATTGTCAATTTGTTACAGATCCTTCTTGCTTTATTCGCTGTCTTTGCCGCTGCTAATGCAGGAATCTTGCCAGCTGCCCCCCTAGTGTCTGCATACTCTGCAGCCCCAGTAATTTCAGCTTATTCTGCTCCATGGGTAGGTGCTGGACTAGTCGGTGAACAGACCGTTGTAGCAGGACCCTCAGGAACCGTCGCCACCGGCAGGACTCTGGCTGCATCTCCAATTGTGTCTTCTTATGGCGCCCCGATCGTGTCTTCTTATGGCGCTCCCATCGTGTCTTCTTACGGCGCCCCCGGTCTTGTAGCTCGCACCATCTGGTAGGAGCTAACTAACGTTCAATGTGACTGTTTGCAAAATAAATTTTTAAAAATGTAAAGTTTGTGTTTCTTTTCAATTACTGCCAACAAAATATTTCAAACTTGAAGTGAGCCATCAAATTTCAGTAGACGCTTCACTAGAGATACACTGGTTTTATTCAACTTTTTCCTAGTCAAATAGTTGTAAATTGTAAGTAATGCTTTTTAAGTAGTAAGTTTAATTTCAAATAACAATATAGTAGTGATCGATTTGATTGTGTCACTCATCATTAAAATTAATGAGTATGTTGAGTACCTATGGTGTCAAAGGTTTAGCTCATAATGGGTAGTTACTTTTTCTAAGAATAGGACTAAATACGAGTATATATCGATAAAGTGGAACAACCCAAAGAGCATAATTTAGAACGAGGTGTTCCTCAGGACCAGTTCTACGGCGTGTTGTGTTCTTGTTGTACGCAAACGATCTAATGCATGTTTTATAATCTACGCTTATGACACTTCCTTTATATCTTCGAGTATCAAAGGCAACAACAGATTTAAATAATAAATGATAATTTATTGACGATCTAACAGAAGATTTTTATCAAAAATAAAATCAATTCAAAGGAAATACTGGTTTAAAACTGGATCATAAAGGTTTTTTTGAGAATAAATGTGACGATTCTGCATCATAATTTTTTTCTAGTGTATATTAGTTTCTAAGTTTTATGTGACAATTCCTATGTACGAGTATATATACAGGGTGGTGCAATAGTGTGACAATGTTCCAGAACTTCTATGCCGTAATAAACAAAAAAATTATATTTTAGGATGTCATAGAGCCTAGGAGGACGCACATTTTAAAAATATGTATAGTTATATAAGGTGCTCTATAAACCGGGGTCACACCAAATTTTTTTTTTTTGTTTTTTTTTTTAAATGGAATGACATATTTTTTATTTCATATTTGAATTCGGATTATTTTTCCGAATTCGCCAATATAGAATTTACTGGTATTATACAGAGTAGTTCAGGAGATATGAGCATTTTTGTATCTTAATCCCAATAAATTGAGCACCCTGTGTCTTTTTTAAGAAAACAAATACTGGATATCTCCTCTTTCTCAATTTTTATATAAATATGATACACACACACAATATGTGATACATTATGTGATACATATCACATATACATATGTGACATGTATGTGAAACACCTTATTATATTTTATATCATTTTTAATAAGGTCTCTTACGTCTCTTTCTATTCTATGAAGCATTCTCTATAGGAACCTAATTGCAACGGTTTTTCTGATATTTGAGGTTAATAATTATTTAATTAACTTTGTGTTGCATTCTTCTGCGCCAAGTATAGTATTAAAAAAATATATTTTTTTATTGAAAATCGCTCTCCGCCCCTATTCTACAAGATGTGAGCTTTTTCATTCTTCTTTGTTTACTAAAATCGGCGAAGGGGTTTCCCAGATGCAGTCTCCTAATTGAGCACCCTGTATCTGTATTAAGAAAATAAATACTGGATCTCTCCTCATTCTCAATTTTTATATATAAATGAAACACCGTATTTTTTATATCATTTTCATTAAGGTCTCTTGACTCTTTCTATTATTCTATTTCACTTATAAAAATTGAGAAAACTGTGGTTGCGAGTTTTGATTCGCCCTGCATACAACTAAAGCTATTTTAAAGAAAATTCTATAGAAACTAAAACTAGATCAAATAGTATAATTAATGGAGCCAAAAATTATCTACCTAGTATAGAGGGTGTTTCACATAAAAGTTCTCAGCCTCGTATCTCGGCAACGGAAAGATATATTTTGATTTTGAAAAAAACAGTTGATAGAGCTCATCTATGGCTTCGTCATGGAGTTCAACTTGATTTCTTTCAGAGTAAATTGGAGATGGCGCTGAAGTCGAATTGGCAGGAACTTTGAACAAGATTTATCCGATACTTTGGTCAACTCTAAACAATTTTTGTTAAATGTTATTTTTCAAAAACTTAATAGTTTCAGAGATATTGGGCTCTTCATTTGGTGAGGCCCAAACTCAAGCATATTTTAGAGTCTCGAATTATTACCTTATACAATGAAACAATAATTATCCAACTTCTCCTTTGATACACGTAATCCCCATCTGACATAGACTTCTCAGTATAAAAATGAATTACTTGACATGGGTCCCAGGAGGTGAAAAACTAGCACCCAATACATACAATTTCAATTTTCTCGAAAACTATTGAGCGTCCCAACTTCTCCTTTGGTACACGTAATACACAGCTCATACAGGCTACTCAGTATAAAAATGAACGACTTGAAATGGGTCCCAGGAGGTGAAAAACAGGTAGCACACAAAACAAACAATCTCAATTTTCTCAAAAATCATAGGGCATCCCAACTTCTCCTTAGGTACACGTAATACCTATCTCATATAAACTACTCAGCATAAAGATCATTGACTTGAAATGGATCCCAGGGAGTGAAAAACAGCTAGCACCCAAAACAAACAGTCTCAATTTTCTCGAAAAGTATTGAGAGTCCCAAATTCTCCTTTGGTACACGTAATCCCCATCTCACATAGACTTCTCAGTATAAAAATGAATTACTTGAAATGTGTCCCAGGGGATGAAAAACATAGCACCCAAAACAATCTCAATTTTCTCGAAAATTATTGAGCGTCCCAACTTCTCCTTTGGTACACGTAATCCCCATCTCACATAGACTTCTCAGTATAAAAATGAATTGCTTGAAATGGGTCCCAGGGAGTGAAAAACAGATAGCACCCAATACATATAATCTCAATTTTCTCTAAAATTATTGAGCGTCCCAAATTCTCCTTTGGTACACGTAATAAGAATCTCATATAGACTACTCAGTATAAAAATCATTGAGTTAAAATGGGGTCCTAGGGGGTGAAAAATAGATAGCAGCCATAACAAACAATCTCAATTTTCTCTAAAATTATTGAGCGTCCCAACTTAGTACTTACAATAGTGAAATAATATGTATTTAATTTTGTTTCCTTCTAATCAAAACCTACTGTGATGAAATTTCGTTACATATTCAGGATTTATTTTAGGACAAACGTACAAATAATTATGAATTACTTATTATACAACATGAATAAGGTATTTAAAAAACTTGTGGCATATTTTACAGAAATACATATTATTTCACTATTTCTTAAAAAGAACTATTAAATTGACTTGGATAATAATTATTGTTTCATTGTATACGGTAATAATTCGAAACTTTAAAATACGCTTGAGTTTGGACTTCACCAAATGAAGAGCCCGATATATCTGAAACTATTTTTGACTAAGTTTTTGAAAAATAGTCATTTAACAAAAATTGTATAGAATTGAATAAAATATCGGATAAACCTTGTTGCAAAGTTCCTGCCAACGAAAAATTTCTTTCGACTTCAGCGCCATCTCCAATTTAGTCTGAAAAAAAAATCAAGTTGAACTCCGTGACGAAGCCATAGATAAGCTCTATCATCTGTTTTTTTCAAAATCAAAATATATCTTTCCGTTGCGGAGATACGAGGCTGAGGACTTTTATGTGGAACACCCGGTATATGTTGTTTAAAAAGATACAGGGTCCTCAATTCATGAATCTAGAATAATTGTTAGAATTATTAGATGGGGTATATACTTTTAGAACAAATAACATTTTTCTAATGCTATTTTTTATAAAAATCGCATTTGTCATTATATCTTACTACCACCAAAACCTTTTTTATAAAAAGTGATAGTGTTCAGATTGTATGTAATAATGATGTATGTATATAATAACGGAAATATATATTTGTTAAATATAAACAAAATATATATCTGGCCACAAATACAGGCTCTTAAAAAATGCTGTTGAATTAAAGTCAGGATGTATTTTTCTAGGCCATTCATAAATTTCAATTGTTATTTTAAGAAAATAAAAAAAAAACTAGAACCTCGAGTTCAAATCAATAATTTATTTTTCTCCATCCAACGCCATCACAAGTAATACAATCTACCAGATGGTACGGGCTACAAGACCAGGTGCGCCGTAGGCAGACACAATGGGGGCGGCATAAGAAGACACAAGAGGGGCGGCAGCATAAGAGGATACAACGGGGGCGGCATATGAAGAAACGACTGGAGCAGCAAGAGTCCTTCCGGTGGCAATGGTGCCTGAGGGTCCTGCTACGACGGTTTGTTCACCGACAAGTCCAGCACCTACCCATGGGGCAGCATGAGCGGCAGCAGCCAAAAAGGCGAAGACAGCGACGAAAGCCTAGAGGATGATGTATTAATATTAAAATTAAATGTAGGTAAGTATTTACAGCCATTAAATTAATATTGCATAATAATTTTAGTGAAAAAGAAAAATTGATTAACATTTTTTAATTATTGTGGTAGGTCCTTTTTGTACAATACTAACCAAACCGATATTGTTAAATTATAGTTTCGTATTATTCGAGTTATTATATTCACACTACCATTATCATATCTACATTTGGCTGGACAAAAGATATAATTTTATAATCCTTCTCATAATTGCCTACTCAATTTTTTAATAAAAATTGAACAATATGCTTAGATGTAGGAACACTATATTTTTAGGCATATAGATATTTATCTATGAATAACATAATGGCTCAAAGAGTATCGTACTCAAAAAAAAAATGTTAAAACTCGACGATTCAAGTGTACTTTATATTTAAGATTGGTAGGTAAAAATATCAATATTATTACAAGAAAAATAAAGTTTAAAACACCTCTAATGCTCAAATAAAACTATTGAAATATTGTCAGTTTTAAAAAAGGTCTTCCTTTCATTATTGAACTTATTATGCTGAAAATCGGTCGGAATTTGTTTTTTATTTAAAAATCTCTGATATAGAAAACTGGCGGATTATAATATTCTATAAGAAATATTTTATATATTAAGATTTTCGAAAAAAGTATTTAAAGTTAGATATATTTAGCAGTACAATTATTTTAAAGGAATCACTTTATATTTAAAATACCTACATCTATGGATAAATGAGGAATACACAATAAAACTTTTATAAAACATAAAAATATACAATTTATAAATTTGTTTCAGTATTATTTCTTTAAGAGATATAAAAAGATAGATATCACGATGTAAAAAAATATTTAATTGATCTAGCAAACACTATAAATAAAATTATAAGTTTATCTGTGAACACATGTGTGAGAAAAATAAATATTTTCAGAAAATAAGTAAAGTGAAATCAAGTGAACAGATTTTTGCAAATAAATTGATTTATGAAACATTTAGTAGAAATGTATATTGATCTTTGTACTTACGAAGAATTTCATTTTGGATTAGTTGATTGTATTCCTGTGGTAACAGTAAACTGACAATATTTTTGGCAGCCGCGCTACTTATAGGTATCGAAATTTGTCGTCTAACCTTGTTTTCCGGGTGTATTATTTTAGGATGACGTAATATGAGTCAAGTCGCTGGAAACACCAGTAGCCGTATTTCTTAGCTGTCCTTTTTTATAAATCAAATGATCCTAGATAAAAGAAACTTGTAAACGCAACTAAATAAGAGCGAAACAATCAGATAAAAATCGTATGCTTCTGAGTATATTTATAGAAAAAGTAAAATATTTGATTTCTGCAAAATGTAATATCAATTTTATAACAATTTACCAGTTTGAAAAAGTTATGCTTTATGCTACGTATCTAGCACATCTTGTTGTATCAAGAAAACAACTGTTTTCAAATCGAGAAATTTGAAGAATTAGAGTTTAGATAATCTCTACTGTTCCACTGAATTTGTGGTGGCTTTACCAGAATGCAAATTTTCTTGAATCTCTATATTTTCTTACGTATTATTATTTATAGTATGTTTTAAATTAGATGCAATAACATTGATATCTTGAAAACCGTTAGTGATAAAGACTTTGTAAAATTGGGACAAAGTTGCGTAATTTAGTGACCAATATTATGCCTCAAAAAAATCAAGGCACATGATTAGTTGTTGAGATATTTGAAAAAATTGAAATTTTGGAGATCTGTTTGTTGTTTCAAGAGTTATTGAAAAAAAAATACCTTCTCTTTAAGTAAATGCTACATTTTACTTGGGCAAAATAAAATAATAAATTAGATGCATTGCCTTGTAGCTTTGCAAAGAATTGAAAGTAATTAACCTAAAAGGTCTTTAATAAAACATATGCCGTTAAAGATATAAATATGACAGACACTAATTCAATTGCTTTATCCCTCGGCAATTTCATACTTTTCAAATTGTTTTACAACAAAACAGGTACAGCGTGTTCCCGTTTACCTTGACACCTATTCAAAGGGCGTTCACCAGATATGCTGAGTTTGAATGAACCTACACCTGGTTTGAACTAAACCTCTAGAATTGGCGAATAAAGATGAGATATTCCATTTACAATGTTAACGCATGATTTTATAAACTTTATCGTTTCAAACGGAATAAGCTATACAGATTAACTAAAAAGTATTTAGCCGAAATCTAAAGAGGAACGAAGCGATGTAGGTAACAATGTGATAAACAGAGAGTCCTCAGCGAATGGGTGAAAGGCATGCATGTTGTCGTAGACGTAGAGTCACCGCCCAGCTAAGTGCAAGGGTACGCTCGCTCTCTTGACAGGAACGGTTTGCGCCGATCCACGCGCGCCACTTCTTAGGCCCGCCTTTGAGAAGAGAACAGCACAGTGGCGAGCGTTTCGAACCGAAATAGGGAAATCACTTCGTGTTGATTATCGACTAAGCCAGCGACGTAGTTATTCTTGCGAATTTATTTTGAGTGTAATGTTTAAAACGTATGTGCAACTAAAAACTGCAATAATAAAAGCTATAATTGTAATAAGAGCTTTTTTACCTTTCCTAAACAACCCGATCGGTAAGTAGATAAAAATGTGTTATACATAAATGTAATTTAGTATCCAATTTAACTTAATTTAGGAAATTCATTCATAGACAGCCAATAATATGGTTTATACAATCGACAATCACTCAATTTAAGATTTATTGAATTTCGTTTAAAAGTTGGCCAGCTGTTATATTTTAGTTTTAGGAAAAACAAAATTATAGAACAATACTGCGCAAGTAGTCGAGTGTAAATTTTTTTTTGCTAATGTTTTGGGGTGTGTTTAAAAATAATTTTAACTAATTTTTAAAAATATAATTTTTTTTAAGGGCAAGGATATGGCTAATGAAAGCCAATAGGGAAAACCTTTTGGACAAATTGGACACACTTCATAAAAGCCACGCCAAGCTTCAATTTTGAAAATTTATATAGGCGGAATAGAAGAATGGCAATGCCGAATTCTTACCGTTTGTGTTTCTTTCTTTTTTCGTCAAGAACACAATAAAGATTTTTTATTATTATTTATTATATCATTGTAAAGTATTGTCTATTGTCATTATACTCATTGTAAAGTATTGTCTATTTTTATTTTTGTAAATAATGAATGTGTAATAAACATAATATGTACATAATTACCGTTTTATTCATGTCTATTTCAAAAGTTATTTATAAAATATTTCAACAGTTTTTAATACGGCACTGTTATCGCGCATTTACGATAACTACAAATATTATACGTCCAACTCTGACTTCTCTTCTCAGTGCGAGAGCGATAGCAAATGTCGGTCAAGCTGTGGTTGTAATAGCTACCCGCTGGCCACCGCGCCCGACGGAGGGAACAGAAGACAAAGGCGTGGCCTGGGCCGACCGTACTTTGCCCACCACCGTCGCTGTGCTTGTTTACATCGCTTCGTCTTTCTTTAGATTTGGGCTACAGATTTTCTAGTTAATGTGTATACTCCTATTTATAAATGAAACTAAGAGGTACATAAAAACATAATATAGTAACATATTGAAAATATGCTGCCAAACAAATGACAGATAAAGCACAAAGTGAAGAATAATATATTTATTAAACTAACTACTACTTTATACTTAAGTCGATTTTATTCGAATATATTTATCACTGACGTAGTTTTCCATATAACACCAAAACACTATACTGCATAATTAATGATTAAAACCGAGTTTTAATCATATCCAGATGATGCCAACTTGGATGCCGAAACGCGCGTCGAGTGCAGTATAGTGTTTTGGTATTATGTGGAAAACTACGTCAGTGTTATCTTGGAACCTTGTAAGTTTCCTTGTAAGTAATTACCTTGTTAACTTTGGTTAATAATATGTGTGGTAGGCATATTTCAAAGTAATCCAATTTTTGTTTGCAAAACTATAAAAGTGTTTACAAAAAAAAGCTTTGAAGTAAAAAAGCATAATTAAAACTCAGCGGAAAACTACGTCAGTGTTATCTTCACACCAAAGGTTCCAACCTCTTTCAATACCATAATAATATTATCTAGCCTACCACATGGTACAGAGAATAGAAGAATTTGCTTCTTAAACACTTTTATCATAATTAGTCCCAGTAGTTTAATAATAATAATATCTCTGCCCATCATTCTAATCACAAGAATTAGCCCGAAACTGTGTGGGAGAGAAGGCGGTATATTTTTATTCAGTAAGCCACAATTGCGCCTCATGAGCGACTTATGTTGGTAAGCACTAACCACTATTCAGTGCTGGAATGAGGGAAACCTGGGAAACCTCATTAGCTATAAGAAAAGTCAAACATCAACCAATATAATATCTTTCATATTAATACCAAGCTGACATTCTTCCCATCCTGGGTATGCACGCCAGGATGTCAGGATCCCTGCGAACAGATCTTAATATGTTTAATATTAAGTTTATGTTTAATTTATGTTTTTAATATTTATGTGCCTCCGAATACAGCAGTAGGTGATTATGAATGTCTGTTTGAAGCATTTGAATCACTAGATTTCTTGTTTGGCAGTGAAGTTTTTATTGTAGGCGATTTGAACATTAATAAATATGCTTCATATTTAGACGATCTTCAGGCCAACGCTCAAATACGGCTTCTTAATAATTTTTTTAGTTTATTTAACTTGTCTCAGTACAATCTTGTTAGAAATTGCTTAGGTAACATACTTGACTTGGTCATATATAATAATAATTGTTTGGTGGAAAGGTCGTTTGAACCTATTACTGACGAAGATAATCACCATCCTGCCTTAGAAATTACTTTGATTGTGGCATCAGATATACATCTAAAAAATAATTTTCCTATTAATAGTAACTGTAACTACAATTTTAAGAAAGCTGATCTGATAAGTCTTTACGAATGCATCGCTAATATTGATTGGTCTTTATTGCCGGCTTTTTCTAATGTGGAGGACGCTTATACTTACTTCTATAGTAAACTTTTCAACTATTTCGACATGTATGTACCTAAATACTCATCTATCCATAAAAATACATATCCTCCATGGTTCAACTCTCATATTATCAGGGACATTAAGCACAAATCGAGATTGTTACGCAAATATAAAAGTAGTGCTGATTTAATAGTTCTTGATGAGTTCCGTAGGTTGAGAGCTAAAGTTAAGTTCGATATTGATGTTGCGTACAAGAATTATATTCGGTCTGCTGGAAAATAACATTCATAACGATCCTAATAAATTCTGGGCTTTCATAAAAAGCAAGACTGGTTTAACTAGTGTCTCAAATCGCATGCATTTTAATGGCAAAACGTTGGATAATCCTTCAGATATCTTAAACGCATATGCGGAATATTTTAGTACTTCTTTTTCGCCTTCCACGGACTGTGCGGTGGACTATGTCGATACGTTTTACAGTCAGTATGTGCATATCAATAAGTTTGAGGAAGAAGATGTTCTTGAAGCTTTGAGGCTTGCAAAGTCAAAATTAACATCTGGACCTGATTCTGTGCCTGCTTTTTTTCTTAAAGACTGTGCCTGTGTACTCGCTTCACCACTAACTGCTCTGTTCAATTTGTGCCTTAGAACGTCAAACTTTCCTAGTATCTGGAAGATGTCGAAAGTCTGTCCCATTTATAAGAAAGGTGACAAACTGGATATTGAAAATTTCCGTCCTATTTCTCTTATATGCAACTTTTGCAAAGTATTTGAACATTTGCTTCATAAAACTTTATATCAGAGCATTGGCAACAGAATTTCATTGCTTCAGCATGGATTTATGAGGGGTAGGTCTACTGTATCAAATTTAGTACAGGTGACACAGTTCATTGCGCGATCCATAGACAATTGTACTCAGACCGATGTAGTTTATACAGACTTTTCCAAGGCGTTCGACAGACTTGATCATAGCATTTTACTAAGTAAACTTAAAGGTTTTGGCTTGTCAGAGCCACTTCTAGTTCTTCTAAATTCTTATCTTCGGCATAGAAAACAATATGTTGTTTTCAATGGTTTCAAGTCCGTCGAATATCTGGCTACCTCAGGGGTTCCGCAAGGCTCTATTCTTGGCCCTCTATTATTTAACATATTTGTAAACGACATTGGTGACGATCTGGATGTCAACTACCTCTTATATGCGGATGATCTAAAGTTATTTGCTGCAGTTAAAAGTGCCAGCGATTGCGAACGTTTACAACACAACCTTAATAAAATAGTTAGTTGGTGTCAAATGAACAATCTCCATTTAAATGTTAAAAAATGTAATATCATGTCTTTTACGCTGAAGACTTCCAGAACATCATTAAATTATAATATTGATGGAATTCCGCTAGAGAGGCCTGGTACGTTTCGTGACCTTGGAGTAATTTTTGATCAAAAGCTTTCATTTACTAGTCATGTTGAGTCTATTGTTTCAGATGCATTTAAAACATATGGTTTTATTGCCCGCTGTAGTCGAGATTTTACAGAGACCAAAACCATCAAAATGCTCTTTAACAGTTTCGTAAGATCGAAGCTGGAATATGCTTCCACTGTTTGGTGTCCTCATTACGACGTACATATTAACAGCATCGAGTCTGTACAACGTAAATTTTTAAAGTTACTGACTTTCAAATCGGATGGGGTTTACCCTCCGATAGGTTATCCGCAGAGTGAACTTCTGAAGGCACATTCTGTAACTAGTCTGTTGGACCGACGCACTTATCACTCTGTATTATTTCTTTTTAACGTATTACATAATAAAATTGACTGCATACAGATACTTGAGGAATTATGTCTACATTGTCCTAGAACTTCTTCCCGCGATAATGCGACATTTTACTTAAACACTCCTCGTACGAATGTCCTAAAATTTTCACCCGTGCATGCAATGTGTAATAACTATAATAAGGTAAAAAATCAGGTCGATATTTTCTCGTGCAGCATTAGTGACCTTAAGTCTGTTTATTTAAAATAATTGTTTGTGTATTGGCTGCTTTTCATTTTTTGTTCATATTTGTTTTCTTTGTGTATTGTGTTGCTTATATTGTATATATATTTTTTCTTTTTTTTCTTACCCTCCTGTTCTGTAGTTGGGCTTTGCCTGTAGAACAGTGTACTTTCAAAATAAATAAAATAAATAAAATATACAAGTAGACAATTTAATTAAAAATGGTCCATGAGAATGAGGATTCGAACCCACGACATCTGGGTTGAGCGATCGAGACATTAAACTCTGAGCAATGACTCGATTAATCTAGTTTATTTTTTAATATAGTTTCTGTTTATTACTATACTTCCTGTATTTTTCCGAGTATGAGTAAATTACTTGATTCTAGTAAAAACGAGATATACTTGTAAATTTATTTAAATGTGATATTTCTAGTTGTTGAAATTATACAGTTGCCTTTTTTTTTCTATAACAGATTATCGCTACCGATAAATTAGGTACCCTATTACCGGTACAGTTGACACCAAATTATTTACATGTTATCCTAAAATCAAGGTAATCCTGATGAATGAGTGCCTATAAAATTAAACAGTTCACCAACTCATTATATCAGTTCCCTTTAAGAAACTGCAAATCAAATATACATCACAATGAACTCCTTCGTAAGTACTTTAATCACACCCAAAGAATATTTAAGGAATAGTTCCTTGAGTTCTCTTAGTTTGAGAGAAATGTTCATATTATATTTTTTAAGGTTAAAGTGTCTAACTGGCCCAAAGGTGTACTCAATATATTTTTTTTTTGTTTGTCTTTAAAGGTTTAAACAGATTAATTCTGAATTTTAAACCGTATTGTGTACTTTTGAACTATGCTTTCTATGGTCTGCTACGAAAATTAATATAAAATTATTGGTATCCCTGTGGTAACAACACCAAGTTCTAGTTTTACTTGAAATACTTTTAGCACCCATTTCCGTCATTAGCCAACAATACTATAAGCTTATACCATTAATTTATTTACTAATTCATTTAAATTTCTTTTCAACCAGGTGCTTGTTGCTTTACTCGCCATCTTTGCCGCTGCTAACGCAGGACTATTGCCAGCCGCTCCCCTAGTGTCTGCATATTCTGCAGCTCCAGTAGTTTCTGCCTACTCTGCTGCTCCATGGGTAGGTGCTGGACTAGTAGGCGAACAAACCGTCATAGCAGGACCTTCAGGAACCGTCGCCACTGGCAGAACCCTTGCCGCCCCCGGTCTAGCTGCTGCCCCAATTGTGTCCTCTTATGCCGCACCTGGTCTTGTAGCTCGCACTATTTGGTAGATTTTTGTGATGTAATTTAATGGAAAAAAATAATATACAATACTAGAATTGAATTCATTTTTTATTATTTTATTGAAAAAAAATATATATTATATATTTTCTTAACCGCTCAGAAACATATTATATAGAGTATCCCACTATGAATTACATAAAATTTGAGTTTAGTGAAATACAATCGATATATACAGGGTATGTAGTGACGAGGTGGCAGTAGATGTATCTCTGAATCTAATCGGGATACGAAGTTTAAATTTTGATTCTGGCCAAGTAGACATCGACTTCCTTATTTTAAGTGCAACACTCTGTATATGTTTGTATTGTTAGATTCCCTTTTTAATTTTGAGTCAAACTGATCCCCATACTTCATACCTACTTAAAATTTATACTTAGAGATATTTAGATTTTTTTTTTTAATAATTGAGCAAATAAATATCTACCCAACTAGCAAAATAGATCTCCAACAGGACTAAAGTATTATATAGGTATCCGTTAGTGCTCTTCAAAGAAGAGTTCTATTCTATAACGCCAAGAGTTAAAACCGTTTTAGCCAACGAACCAAATTATCACATGATATAGTTGTAAGAAAGAATATACAACCAATATTAAAATTCAGACGACAATGAAATATATCTTCGTTTTATCAGCATTGTGTAAATATTTATATCACTATTTTACCAACCCCTTAAAAGAACTATAAAAGATTTGTATAAAAGCTGTATAGATAATCTGGTAATTGCTAATACAACGTCTATAAAATAATTTTATATAAATTCTTTAACGAGTTGTGTAGCTTACTTTAAAATCATATAATAGATATGGTATATATTTAGATAATACAACTCCTAAAGAACCACTTTAAAATTATTTTATAATATGTTTATAATCTTTGACATTCCCACTATTATAAAACCCTTATAATATTAAATTGTAGTTTATTAGAATAAATTGCGTTCTAAGACCGCGCTATAGAACATATTGTTTGTGTACTCCGTAACAACTTAACCCTATTTTTGCTATCTCTTTACAAGCATGAAGCCTACAACAATGTATGATGAAAAAACATTAAGCAAAGTGGACATTTCAAAGGAGCCGTTAAAAAAATATATAAAATATAAGGATGCACCACTTCGGTGCCTCAACCTAATTCAGTTTCTACTTGTAGTCATAATGGTAATTCCACTAGTTTAAGTAAGCGAGACTATTTAGACATCCACTTATTTTTTTTTAAGTTTGTATGCACATTTCTCTTTTCTCATGATGTTGGAATAATTGTCAATTCCCTATTTCTCTTTTCTATAGCTTGCACAATTTTAAACATGACTTATAAAAAATTTAGGGCCGGTTTTTCAATACTTGGTTAACACGGTTTAACTAGTAGCTAAACTAGCTATTAGTTTAGAATGTTATTTACCTTGAATATTTTATGAATAACTATTCAAATTCTAATCTTGTAGTTAGTTAATTCTAGGTTAAATTACGTTAACCAAGCATTGAAAAATCGGCCCTTAGAAACAAAAAAATTTACATGATGTAAAAATTAATATGATGGATAATTTAAATAATAATTTTTAAGTTCAGTTAATTTCTGTAACTATGCTGACCACATCAAAATTACAACTAAATACTCATTTAAAGCATTTATTTGTATGCATTATACGGTATTTCTGTTATATAGAGTTTCCTATGGATGCGCTATACAAGTTAGGACGAGAATGAAAACACGGTTGCCGAATTGTATATATTTCAGGAATATTATGTGTGTATTATTTGGGTTCGAAAAAAATAAAAAAAAAACAGTTTAAGTTTCACATTGTGCAATTACATTTCAAATTGTTTAAATAATACTTAATGCCATGCCACTGTCATTTTCGCAAAAAAAGCTTAAAAAGCTTAAAAAGTTTATAGACTTTTGTTTAGCAGTACAGTACACGTAGGTACCCAATGAAGATTTGGCAACACTTCAGAAAAAGGTAAAGATGGCGTGTAGATATATGAACGCCATTTTTAGCGTCTACTTAGACAACATTACTCAAGATTTCGCAAACTAACTCAGAAAGAACAAAAACATTGTATTAAAATCCGCCATACTTTTATTAGTATTTCACCTGTTTCGATTGCCGCCATTGTGAAAAATTACGTTTGTAAAAACAAAATACCTATTAATTACTATTTTTTGGAGAAAGACCTAAATATTTTATTTGTTCCATCATTTACTTATTAAATCTTATCTAAAATACTCAGCATTAAAAATTTATTCTTTTTTTTTTATTATTTTAACTGATTTAAATACACTTAATTTAGGTCAAATTTTTTGCTGCAAAAGTATATATATTTTATCAGAAAAATTTGCCGCGCATATAAAATTATCCTTTGATACACAGTTTCTCAAAGATTATATGATTACATATTTTTATATTAAAAACTTTACATCGCCATTTCTAAATTAGCAAATGTTATCCATACTAAACTTTCTTGCAAAACGTAGGCTATACATTATTCTTGCGATATTTTGGTGTAGTTATTCAACATTATAAAATGTAAAAGTTTTTAAATGTACCTATACCACATTTCCATGGATTTGTTGCATTTGTATAACCTCTTATATGGAGTTTATACGATGCATTAAGAGCACTTCAACAACATTATGCTAATAACATGCTTTTAAAATAATGTGGTTTTATCAAAATTTATTGTGTAGTTGTTTATACAAATATTATAAATATCATTTTGCTAGTTGGGTACGACATTATCAGTAATAGAAAAATGTTTATTTATGAACCCACTTGGTAACCCATGATCTACCTGTCGGTAGAGTTTAGTGTTTAGAGTTTAGATTTAGTTTAAAATCGTGTTCAGGGTATGTGCTATTGTTATTACATAGTCTATATGGGAATATTTGATCAACTAACAATAATTTTTTTCAAATGAGATCGCTATATTTTCATATATTTAAATATGCTTCAGTTTGGTATAGGGTTACCCTATACCTGAAACGGTAATATATAATATTATATATTACCACAAACATTTCAATAAAAAATAATAATAATAATAATAATTATTATTATTATTAATATCAAAAGGTATAAGTGCATATCAAAAAATGGGATACCGAATTTCCTTGAAAATATACTTTTTACACTCATATTTAAACTTTTTCTTTGAACACCTTATAATAAGCAATTAACATCAAGCTGGGAGCTTTCATCAGGACATTCGATCAATGGAAAAATGCTATAAAGGTTTCTGGAATGAGAGCACGATGGTGGATTACTGCCGAGAAGCAGTATAACAGTAAATAGTCATAAACGATCTGTTAAGAAACAAATATATTGATTTAGTGTCTTAGGAATAATACCTAATATATTTCTTTTTTATTTAAATTTAGCTTAAGAAAACTTTAAAAAATATACTTATTTTATTTATGTTTCTGAAATACAGTTAGATTCAGGCAATCCATTCAGGATTCGGGACATTAATATAGGATATCTCTAATCTTACAGATACTTTCTGCACAGAAAAATGCAAAGTAAATGTATAAAAATTCCCATATGGCTTTAAAAAAACACAAAATTATAATAACAAATTTATTTACAGATAAGGGAAAGGAACGGACACAATATTAATAACTTGTCACACACCTAAAGCTTTATCAATGGACCCATAATGTATTCAAATCAGATGAATAATTTGTTATTGTATCTCTGACGGACAATGTCTAAATATACTTTCAGACACCCAAATTAGCAACCCGATACTCCAGTTTGCGACCTTAAGACTTGTGTAAGGATATTTCGCGGCTGTTCTTGACCCTGAACTTCGCTTCAGCTGCCGCACCTAATGTGGATTGCCAAGCTGAGCTGTTCTAGAATTCCTTGTTCCAGGTTCAAGTTTTTTGTAGGAGATACGTAAAAAACTGTCGTGATATTTATTGGCAGATAGTAATATACTATTATATATTAAGTTACAAAATTTATTTTTTTTAATGATAGCATTCATTACTGATGCGTCAAAAATATTTAGCAAAACTTTTGACAAATGCTATGATTTTTTGTCAAGAAAGGCACGAAACTTTTCGATAAATAAATATGTATTTTTAAGAAAAACTATTTGATTTAGCCACAGGAAAAGCCTAACCAAGTAGGGTATTTATTGATACCTTTCATATCCCTATAAAATATAGGATGTTCAAATAATGAACTTATTTTCTTTTCGAATTGACGAAAGTTGGTATATAATTATAAAGACCCTGTATAAAATTTGAGATATTTATACATATTTTGTAAAATTTCTAAAGTTCGACTAGCTCTCTTGCAAAAACTATGTCTCTTTTCTTTAATTGGTAAAAATATGAAGCAAGACAATTAAAAATAATTTTTCGAATACAATTAGTATACCTGGGAAAATATTCAGTATAGGTATAAGGAAGTGTGATAAAAGTCCTACTAAAATAAAGAGTAGAATTGGAAAAAACGGTCAAAAGTATAGATTACCATTCAAAAAAAACGAGGTTATTACTTCCTTCAGAAATCTGACCACATCGAAAAAAAATTACTTAGGCAATACCTACTTTATTTTGGACCGATTAAAACATCTGGTGTATGAAGAAAACTTAAAACACGCCAAGAACTGATAGATAGAATTATATTATACTGTTGCAGTAGTACAGAAATGATCTGTTACCGTAAGGAAATCAATTAGGCATTCGTAATTAAGGAATGCTTGCCAACGACATGCAAAAACCAATGTTTTTGCATGTCAATCTTTGTAATAAGTATAAATACCTATGTAATTACACCATTTTGTGAATATCGGTAAGGTAACAGATACAATTTAATTT
The DNA here is from genome assembly GCA_963924545.1 of Pogonocherus hispidulus. Lineage (NCBI taxonomy): Eukaryota > Metazoa > Arthropoda > Insecta > Coleoptera > Cerambycidae > Pogonocherus > Pogonocherus hispidulus. Next base: position 85,789,587 of record OZ004693.1, read on the forward strand.
TCCATCTTGTCATTTTTTAGTAGTTAATATTCCTTATTCTACATAATAATATTATACTATTCAGTATTTTATGTTTCTGATATGATGAAATAAATCATTATCAAAGCATACATTTTGTATCAAAACATAAAAATACACTGCATGTATTCAGATATAATTGCCTCGAACTTCTTATATTGTCTATGAAACTGTGTTTAACATTTTGTATGTCTTTGGAAAGCAAAAAACATTTTCTCTTAGATAGCAACCAGGATATTCATGAAAAATACAAGTCGCATCATAGTTCTGTAACATTTAAGGTCCGTTACTAAAAGACTTCTACTAAGTTTTGATTCTATACCAAAAATTGAGCACTTTTCGCTTTGACTGTAAATTATATAGAAATAAAAAGATATTAAAAACTTGTTAACAAATTACTAGCATCTTATATCCCGACAAAAAAAATAACTTACAGTTAAGATCAAAATACGAGATAATTAAGACACACACTTCAATAAAATTTCGTGAACTTGTGCAGGCGCTTAATATGATTTTTTGTTACATCATGCATATATTTTTTCATGGCAAGGTTACTTCCTAAAATTGTAGTATATAAATTCCTAATAAACTCGTTGTACGGTATCAGTTGATATTGGTAACTGGAATACAGAAACACAACCACCATGAATTCCTTCGTAAGTAATCTTCATCGAATTGTCTAATTCTCTGAATACTAATTCATATATATCTTTATAAAACATAAACAAATAAAGAAAATAGAACTCAAACTTGTTTACACAAATTTTCACAACAAAAACTATAACTGTTTGTAGTGGCGAGATACAGTGAAATACATTGCAGTGCCCTCTTTGGGTCTTTGCTACTACCTGTCTGACAATTATTGTCTAATTGACATACAGATAACGATCTGCAGAAAGCAGATGCCATTACAGCGACCTCTATTGTCTTTGAGGAATATAATCCTACTTAATTATTGGAAGGAGATGCCGAAAACAACTACTCCACAGGCAATATGCCCCGACTGGCGTTGCATTACATCAACATCTCATTACATTTACAGCGACATCCATGGAGATGTTGATGTAATGCAACGCCAGTCGGGGCATATTGCCCGTGGAGTAGTGTTTTCAGCATCTCCTTCCAATAAAAATTATAACTGTTTTGAGCATTAACATTAGTTTATAGTAACATAAACAATGAGTAAAATAAATGGTAACATTAAATATTGTTAGTTGCAGTTATCATATTTACTTTAATAGAATGTTTTTTAAGATAAGCAAACGATGATTAAATCTAAATGGTTTAAACATTATTTCTTCCTGTGCCAAAGGATAAAGACAAAAAAATGGAAGATCAATTAATTTTGTGTAATTTGTGTAACTATTGCAGTGTACAGTTAACAGTGTTTTCGACATTGTTCCTTTCTGTGTCAAAGAATAAAGACAGAAAAAATAATTGGAAGCTTAATTGACTTTTGTCACAATATAATCGGCTTTTTCCATTTAACAGGCTGTTATTGCCCTCTTTGGAATCCTTGCCACTGCCAGTGCTGGAATAGTTGCACCAACAGCAGGAATCCTGCAAGGACCCAGCAGCAGAACAACCCTCGTAGGACCCGAAGGAAGCGTGATTTCTTCTGTATCTCCAGGAGGCCAAGTCATCACTGAATCACTGCCAGGAGCTGTGGCTTACTCAGCCCCAGTTGTAGCTGCTGCCCCCGCTATAGCTGCCTATGCCGCCCCAGCAGTAGTAGCTTCTGCCCCAGTTGTATCCGCCTATTCTGCTCCTTGGGCAGCTGCTGGAGTAGTCGGTGAACAAACTGTTGTCGCAGGACCATCAGGAACAGTTGCCACTGGCAGGACTCTCGCGGCTCCTGCTATAGCCGCGTATTCCGCCCCTTTATGGTAGACATTTTTGTAGAGTGATTGATGAATTAAATAAATTAACTATTTATTATACCATTCGTTTTCAATTTGACCTAGTAATTTAATTTCCGTAAATATTATCAGCGTTAAGAAGTCACGAGTTTCAATCAGATGATGTGAGATGTTAAAAAAGTGTAATATATATGATTAAAATATAAAAATATCAAATTTTTGAATATATATTCTCGAAATTTATGTCAATTTTTAGCCAAAGATATACTTCTATGATTTATAATAGCCTTTGTTAGCAACAAAATTTCCATATTTACGTCCTTACAGTTATATTAATAATATAAAACTAATTTAAACAGGCATATTCTTGAAACTTATCCTCGAATTTTGAAAATAAACGTTTAACTTGTTTATATATGTATACTTATAGTAGTATATATCCCCAAGTATATGCTGGATTGTGCCAACAAACATATGGTTAGAGACGTTTTCATACTATGTAGTACCTTAACAAAATAGTTCATGGAGTGCTGACAAACGTGTAGAGTCCTGTTTTACTTTTGTATGCACTCGTCTAGTGGTTAACTTCGCGCTAATCCTGGAAAATAATTTTCAACACAAAATCATGGCCAGGGTTTGTGACCATGATTTGGCCATGATGCCACAATTTCACATTTAATACATTTTCAAATAATAAATAAATGTTTGTTATTTTTAGTTGTAGGGGGTACTTAGGGTGAATCTGGATACCCTAAAATACTTAAAAATGTCGACTAAAAGGATTGTGACACAAACGAAGCCATTGTGTCATTCCCATTGTTGTATTAATTGTTGTTGTCGTAAGTTGTTCCCAACTTCGCGAACGTGTTTTTTTGACTCCTGATTATATTGAATTATTAATTTATATTGAAAGCAAGATCATTTATCCATTCATTAGTTAAATTGCAGCTATTAATTTTAATAATGCAAAATACTTGTAGTCTACTCCCAAAAAAATAATGATCCAGTTGTCTATGTTTATTGATTACTTAATATAACTCAATAATACTAATCTAATAATGTATATTTGTGGACAACTTCTTAAAGAAAATTCGTTAGACTGTTATCTATGCTTACTAATCATTTTATAAATTAATACTAAATTAAAAATAGTTTATTAATAATTAATGGGCAGTTAAATAATGAGGGATTTTATACCACGGTAATATTATTAGATTAAAATCCAATACAATAAAGGGTTGTAGAAACTAGTTCTACTACTATCAGATACTAAGTGTAGTATCTGATATAAGATTTTGATCTAAGAATAGTAAGGGACATCACTAAGTATCCTCCATCTGTAAGGAGGATACTTAGTGATGTCCCTTACTATTCGTAGTTATTTGCTATATGCATGCCATCTGATAGTAGTAGAACTAGTTTCTACAACCCTTTATTGTATTGGATTTTTACCCCATTACGATTTGTTTGGATTGTGTTGCGAAAACTACACAGAGGTGGCGCCAATAGGCCTTGCGTAGGTCTTGCGTACGAAAGGTTTACCTATTGTGCCAAATACTCAGATCTTCGCATTCGTCGGTATGCTCACTTATATTGCACAGATGAGATCATAAAAAGGTCGAAACCGCTCTGCAATTAGTGGCATCCTACGATGTGTGGTCTTAGTATTTCCTCGTAGTTTTCGTTGCAATCCGAATCCTTGTATTTTGATTCTAACTGTGTTAGACAAAATACGGCAAATTTTGCTTTGTAATTCAGCGCTCGGCGCGGCATATTGCCAAAAGGATAGCTGTTTTAGCTTGATTTGTTTTAGTCCTTATTTAAATAAGGCGTTTACAGATGGAGGATACTTAGTGATGTCCCTTACTATTCGTAGTTATTTGCTATTATTAGATTATATAATCATTAGTTACTACATATTCGCAATTTTTCATAATATTGGTTTTAGTAACAGTGCTGTACGTCTGATGAAAAGTTATTTTTTGAACAGGAATCGGTACGTGAAATACGATACTAACCTTTCCCAACGCGTACATGTGGAAAGCGGTGCACTGCAAGGTTCTATACTTGGCCCATTTTTGTTTTCAATATATACAGCTACTAGGGGATAGTGTCAAATATTGTAAGAGTAACATTTATGCGGATGACACTCAACTATATTATTCATTTAAGAAAGCTAACGTTCAACTAGGGAATGACAAGGTGAATAGTGACTTGCAATCTTTATTCAAGTACTCTTAAAATCTTTGCTTGTCACTTAATCTTGCCAAATCTAAAGTTATGCTATTCGGCAGAAAGTTGAGTCATCACAGATATATGGTGGTGGGTAAAACGAATATTTTATTAGATAATGAAAGACTCCCAATTACTGACATGGCTAAAAACCTGGGAGTAAAACGAAACCAATTGGTTTCTAGTCATATTAATAAATTGTATTGGTGAACCCTTGATAAAATGCGGTTTCTACCAAGCGGCTGTTTATTTAATACAATAATAATGAACGAAGCTCCTCAACATTTGTATAATAAAACAACCCTCAGAATGGATGTGCATAATTTGATCCTGCGGAAAAAAATTTTTAGTACTATTTTAATACCACAAATAGAACTAAACTTTTATCGTTACTTATATGTTAAAGTTGACATGAAATTTATCATCCAATTATAATGTCCTCAAGCGATTTTTAAAATTGAAATTATTAGAACAATTCCAACCATTGGGCAAAGCATTAAACAATTTGAAGACAATGTATTACTCTATTAGAAATGTAATAACTTATACCGTTCTTAGGAAGATTTTTAAGAAATAGACATAGAAAAATAATTTTAGTGTTATATGCTAAAAATACTTATTAACAGTAATACTAAATTAGAAAGCGATTATTTAATACAATAATTGTTTTCCTTTTAGTTAGTTCACACTGTATATTTCGAAGAAAATGATATTCCTCATAAAAAGCGACTTCCTTCAATTGTATTTTCGCACAATTATTTTATTCTCAAAAGATATTCATTTGTTAAATTTAAACGTAACATTTTTGTATCATGTAATATTAAAAATATAGAAATATAAGCAAATATTTAAGGTGCTGAACTTGGGTAGGTGCAATTCTGTTATTTTTTATTGCATCATATATATATTTTTTCATGGCAAGGTTACTTCCTAAAATTGTAGTATATAAATTCCTAATAAACTCGTTGTACGGTATCAGTTGATATTGGTAACTGGAATACAGAAACACAACCACTATGAATTCCTTCGTAAGTAATCTATGACTTGTTTAATACTCCAATTACTAATTCATGTCTATCTTTTTGTATAATGAAAAAACCTAATATAGGTTTCTTTTCCCTCTAGGAAAAGAAAAACATATTCTCTCAACAAAAATTAAATTTGTGTTGAGTACTCGACATTAGTTTGAAGTTGTATAAACAATGAATAAAATAAGTTATTAAACCAAACATTAAATAACGTTAGATGGAGTTACCATATTCATTTAATTACAGTGTATTTTAAGATAAATGCAGATGCAGATGATGCTTAAAATTAAATAGTTTAAACATTCCTTTCTGTGCCAAAGAATAAAGACAGAAAAAGAAATTGGAAGTTTAATTGACCTTTGTCACATTATAATCGGCTTTTTCCATTTAACAGGCTGTTATTGCCCTCTTTGCCATCCTTGCCACTGCTAGTGCTGGAATAGTTGCACCAGCAGCAGGAATCCTGCAAGGACCCAGCAGCAGAACAACCCTCGTAGGACCCGAAGGAAGCGTGATTTCTTCTGTAGCTCCAGGAGGCCAAGTCATCACTGAATCACTGCCAGGAGCTGTGGCTTACTCAGCTCCAGTTGTAGCTGCTGCCCCCGCCCTAGCTGCCTATGCCGCCCCAGCAGTAGTAGCTTCTGCCCCAGTTGTATCCGCCTATTCTGCTCCTTGGACAGCTGCTGGAGTAGTAGGTGAACAAACTGTTGTCGCAGGACCATCAGGAACCGTGGCCACCGGCAGAACTCTTGCTGCTCCTGCTGTAGCTGCATATGGTGCTCCTGCGATAGCTGCTTATGCCGCTCCGGCATGGTAAATTTCTTAAAATACTTGTTTGAATTGAGTTTCTAAATAAATAATTTATTGTATACACAAATTTGTTTTAACTTGCCCATATTTCTACTAGTATAAATAACAGGTGTAAAAATATAAACTTCAATCACATTTGGTTCGTGTGTTCAAGAAGGTACTTTAACGATGACATCATAAAAATATTCTATAGTGTAAGGTGAAGACACATGACAAAAATGCTCAAAAGAAAAATATAAAAAATAGTTTAAATTCAAAGTGTCTACTGATATACAAAGGACATAATCTGTAACATTTTCTGTTAACAGAAAAATTGTAACATTACTCTAAAATGAAAATTTCGTGTTATCTTAATTACTGATTAATCAACTCTACTGCTATATGTTCAATGTAGACTATTAATAGTTTTCCAAGAATCTCCCCATTTACTCTACGAGCAGAATTCATAATTTTATCGATGCTACGGGTATACATTACTTTTCCAATTTAAGTTCTATAAAATCTTGAGAAATGGTATATTACATTTAAGATATAAAACTAAGTTGTACAGGATATATAACAATATTTTAAGAACTATTCTTGGATAATGTGACACTGAAGGTGAAAATAAGTAAAATTAGTAAATATTTAAGACCCCTCGTACCTCAAAATGTTAAATCAGTTATATTTTTAGCATTCCATAAGTGAATATCAGATTTCGGTACTTTCTTATCTGTACTAATTTTAAGCCTGGTCTAACTATATGTTTCAATCCTAAATATAAACATGTTTGTTATACACAATATATATAAATATTTGTTTGTGTTTCAGGTGATGTGTTTTATAAAAACAAAGATATGTTTAAGGTAAATTAATATTGTATTCCATAAAAGAAAAAGATTCTGGCAATTAATTCACTAACATTACTAATACTTCAAAAGTGTAACAAAACTATTAGGTATAAAATTCGGAGAATTAATTATATGACTCGAAGTAGCTGCTCATTTTAAATTAAAAACAAAATCATTTATACCCATTATTTTAATGGCAATGTATTTGAATACAAGATCCTTAAAGAAAAATATGATACAATTGTCTATATTTTGCTGTGATTATGTTATTGAATACCTAAAAATAGATTTGTAATAGAGACATAGATTTAAAAGACAAAATGATCACCCTTATCTCTTTATATTTAACGTTTCGTTTCCATGTTACCTTCAACTGTTTTAAGTCGGATCTGTATTCCATTACATCGGGGGCATCTCAGGGTTCCAATTTAGGTCCCCTTCTACTTTATATCTTTGTAAATGACCTAATTCAGCTTATCGACAATCAGAAACTATTATTTGCTGACGATTTGAAATTATTTATCTCAATAAATTCCAATGATAATTGCAACAAACTACAGTATGATCTGAATAAAGTTGAACAGTGGTATGAATCAAATAGATTAAATTTAAATATTAAATAGTTAGGTTAGGTTAGGTTAGGTCTTTTACGTTATGTATTTGCGGACGTTAGGTTAGGTTAGAATTTTCCGGAAAATTCTAACCTAACCTAACGTCCGCAAATACATAACGTAAAAGACCTAACCCAACCTAACGGGCCCGTTCATATTTAAGTTGTAATTTTTTTACATAAAACTAATATCGTACCAATTTCTTATCAAATTGGCGCTGAAATTCTTGAACAAGTTGACATTATTATAGATCTTGAAGTCTTTTTTGGTAGGTAATAAATTAAATTTTTCCTATCATGAGCAGATGGTTTTGCCTCTATGAGAATGCTGGGATTTGTCTTTAAACTAAGTCAAGAATTTCGAAATATAATTGTAGGTATTAATAAAATTATACGGTGCCTACGTCTCCACATCCAAACTTGAATACTGCTCTTTAATTTGGAATCCTATTTATAATTGTTATGTCAAATCAGTTGATAGTTTTCAAACCGCAACCGTTGTTGTCGGAACCGTGGTTGCGACAACATTTACCTATTAAATAGGTTTAGCTTTAATTTCCTTTCTAAAGTTTAAAGGCAATTTTTCTGTATTAAGTTTTTTTCATGTTGGTCAATAATAAAATCGATTGTTCTCCATCATTGACTCAACTGAATTTTTTAGTTTCGAGACCTAATCATAACCGCAACTTGTCCATGTTTCTCGGTAATAGATCGTCTTATACTAACATTATGATAAAATCTCCCATAGATGTAATGTGCTCAAATTTGAATTCAGTTACCCATATTTGTGATATATTTAATTGTGATGTAAGAATGATATTGACGATGAATGATGATATTTAGCTTTTAGAGGTATCAGTAATTTCTAGAATGTATTGTTTATTTAATTTGGAATAATAAATTTTGGCTAGTTATAGTATTTATAATTAAGGTGCTTTCTCCCATTCTCAAGTTTCCTATTCGTGGTTAATCTTTTTTGTCATCTTTATGCGTTGTCCTGTGATTATTGGTATATTTTTGTACTGTTGAACAAATATAATTGATTACTAATATTATTATAATACTGCATACTGCATAATATACTTGTGCATGGAAAGAAGACATATTTAAACACTATTTATTTAAATTTACATTTAGATTTTCAATCCAAAAATCTAGTACAACTGTTCAAAATTAATTAGTGCTACCCTTACTTAGCTTTCTATCAACACATTTATCAGTTGATTAGGCGTACTTAGCCAATTATATCTAAATTCTCAAGAAAGAAAAAAATGTTAAGTAAAAGAAGGCACTTTAAAACTATTTATTCATATTTAATATTGAATCAGTCAATGTTATATAAATACTCCTAAAAGTAAAGTCCAGGAACAGCACCGGTATAAACAGTGGGTGCAGCGACAACAGCTGGGCCAGCTACAGTATTAGCAGGAGGAAAAGATCCAGAAGGACCGGCAGCTACAGTGCCTAGAGAATTTTGTGCAACTACTCCACTTGTTATTACTGGAGGCACATATGGAGTAACAATAGGAGAGTAAGGAGTAAAGATTGGAACAGATTGAGCAGCTACCAATGGGGCAGAGTAAGGGAGTGTAGCTTGAGCAGCTGGCTGTATAGGATGAGCAGCATTACTTTGGGCATAATAGGTCAAAACCGCTGGAGCTGGGACGATCACTTCTGGTGAAACTCCTGCCAGAGTGGATGAAGCTTGTATTTCTGAACCTGATGAAGTTTGGGATACCGCGGTTGAGGAAGCTTGTGGTTCTGCAGCTGGTGAAACCTGTTCTAAAACTGCTAGCGGACTTTGTTCTATTATTGCTGGCGAAGCTTGTGTTGCTTCTGATGGCGAAGATTTTGTTGCTACTGACGGCGAAGCCTGTGTTGCTACTGCTGACGAAGCTTGTATTGCCACCAATGGCGAAGCTTCTGCTACTATTGCAGGTGCTGAATAAACTGCTGGTGGAGAAGTGTACGCGATTAATTGACGGGCAGTGGATTCTACAGATCGAGTTGTGTCATTTGTCAAGACTTTACCATCTACTAATGTAGAAGATATGACGCTACCATCTGGGCTCGTTAAGGTCGTTTTACTACTTGGCGCTTCCACAATTCTGATGGTTGCTGGAATGGTCCCTCCATAAACTGCAGCCAAAAAGGCGATGGAAATGATCTAAAATTCCAAATTTCAGTGCCAAATTTCTATATAAATATGTCAGTTTGAAACAAAACACTACAATGTGGTTCATCTACTTTTTCAAAATCTTTTCATTTATTATTTTCAGGTATATACAGGAGAACTATATACAGGGTAGTGGGAAACTTTGGAAATTGATAGAAAAGTTCATATAGACAGTATAAAGTTGAAAATAGTTGAACTCTGTTATACAAACTTATTTCTAAAAATGGGCCATTTCCAAGATCCGGGGTGTTCAAATTTATTAAATAATAGAACCAAATATTTGGCTCCCTCGTAAACCAATAAGCCATTTGTTTTTAAATTTGACACAATGTATACTGTCAACGAAATATATTATCAGATACATTTAGGTAAAACACCAGTGGCGTGCGCAAATACTATTACGTGACACCAGTTTTAAAAAATTGTGTTACGCCCCTGTCTAAAATTAAGAAAAAACTGATTTTCTAACTTTATAATTAATTTACAGTAAAAAATTATAAATGTCTTAGTGGTACTCTTGTATGGATAAAAATAAGAACATGATTTTGAAAAATGTCAATTTATTAATAAACTATGCAATTTTCGGAAAATTTGCAAGAGTAATTTTTTACAGAAAATTAATCACAAAATTTGAAAGTTTTGTTCTTAATTTGAAACAGCGGCGTAACACAATAATAGTACATGCAAGTTACTACCGATTCGTCACGAACACCAACTGTATCAGATAGTAGAGGTCGTTGTCAGTATACATTATTTATTTATTTTTTTTTTTATTTATTTATACACATAAAGGATACAAACAGGCAACTAAGGCCCAAAATGCGATCCATAACTTGAACATAAAAGAAAAAGAAACAGTTTGGTGTACATTAAAACAAAACTATATGCTAATTACAAAGAGAAGTATATAATTATATTAGAAATTACATAAGAAAAAGGTAAGATTATCTTAATTAAGAATGATAATTACATTTATTTTTAACAGATGTTTTGAATGAACCAATAGAGGAGTGAAAGATATCTATATCTGAGAACTTATCATTATATAATTTACATATTCTATTAATAGGTGAATTCAGCCCCATATTAGTTCTACTGAAGGATTCAAAAAATAAACACTGGTTTCTCAAGTTGCGTGCAGGGACATAAAAGTTAATACTCGCCAAGAGATTAGGAGAATCAATATAACCACGCAACACTTTATACAAAAATAATACATCAGAGATCTCTCTACTTGTTTTTAACGTGTACAAATTATAATGTTTCCGAAGAAGATAATATTGATACTGCTCACAACCATAAGTACCCGTAGTTTTAAAATTTATAAACCTTAAAAATTTATTTTGAAGAGATTGCAATCTACTCACGTAGATATCATATCTAGGACAATATATAACAGAGGCAAAATTCAATCTGCTTTGTACATAAGACAAATACAGCACTCTAAGTGCATCGAGAGAATTGAAGGCTCGACCGACCCTCATCACAAAACCAAGCATCCGATTACCTTTTGCAATGATGTAATCGATGTGTGACCCAAAAGTCATCTTGGCATCATAGATAACCCCCAAATCCTTAACGGTGTAAACTTGATTTAAGTTCCTTTGATTTAAACTATAATCAAATGAAAATTTATTATAGCACCGTGAAAAAGAAATAAATGAACATTTATCAGGATTTAAGAAAAGCTTATTAAATGTACAGTAGTCAGAAAAACTATTAAGGTCTTCTTGGAGCAATAAACAGTCCGCAACACTGTTGATTTGGGAATAAATCTTTAGATCATCGGCATATAACAAAAAATTACTATGCCGAAAACACGAGCTTATGTCATTCAAAAATAATACAAAGAACAGAGGACCAAGGTGTGAACCCTGCGGGACGCCGGATGTGGTAACATACGGAGACGATGCATAACCATCAATAGTGACAATTTGTGACCTATTAAACATATATGATGTTATCCAACGCAGGAGGTCACCGTGCACCCCGATCTTAAAAAGTTTAGCTATAAGCATATTATGATTAACCTTATCAAAGGCTTTACTAAAATCGGTATACACGGAATCCACCTGCATTTGACTATCCATAGCTTTGAGAATGAATTCTGAATAAGTAACTAAATTCGAGTCGATTGATTTTTTTGGTAAGAAACCATGTTGTTGAACAATAATTTTCGGATTCAAGATATTAATTAGCACATTATAAACTAAACGCTCTTGTATTTTACTAAATGTGTTTAATTTGTTGATAGGCCTATAGTTTGCTACCATATTCTTATCGCCTTTCTTAAAAATAGGGATGACGTAACTAGATTTCCACGATTGTGTGTGATTATGTCAAGTTAGAAAACAAATGACTTATTGGTTTCCCAGGCATAGCAAAAAATGATTTATTTTTAATCAATTTGAACCACGTATCCATTTTTCAAAATAAATTTATACTTATAACAAAGTTCAACTATTTTCACCTCTTCTATCGTTTTCCAAAGTTTCGCCAGCTTAAATTCGGAACACCCTGTATATTTAGAGATTTATATGAAACTGTATACCCACAAATTCTTATATCAGATATATAGTAAGCTGTATATAGATCCATCTTTAATAATAAATGTGATCCAAAATATATATACCATTAGAGTAATATCGTTATCTTGACGAAACGTTAAAAGATTAATCTTATAGAACTTATCAGAGTATACGGACATATACGTTTTGAACGTATCTGCTTGACTAATATCTATCCATATGCCAGAGGACTGAGATATTTTTTAAAAGAAATATGTGCTCTGATAATAATTAGGACATAGAGACATCCAACTTTGCTCCAAAGGATTCTACTATCTTGATTAATTAGTGAAGAATATCTAGCGTTCTGTATAAATGAACAGTTTAGTATTTTACTACATTTTTCAAAAAATTAAATAATTATTTTACTAAACCTCTTAAAATATATCTGCCCCTACTTCCGCCAAATATTTTTTTGTTAAAAAGAATAAGTACAGTAACGTAACGATCTTGAGATTTTAAAAACCACAAGCTTTGTTTTTTTATATTATTTAAACAGCGAAATGCCTAAATTATTATGAATATTAAACTAATTTTCAATAACTGATTTCCATAAGTAAATATATTATTATTAAATAACTTACCAATGAGTTCATGCTGAGTGCGTGTTATTGGTGCATAACAAAGGGGCCACTGTAAAGTCCTTGCGAAATGAGATATATTTATACCAGTCTTGCAAATTTCCAAATAAGACAAAAATGTATACTTGCCGTTAAGAGAATTCCATTTATCATGGTGCTGAGTGGGTAAGGGTTAGACTTATAATCCTTTAAAGAAGATGTTAGAACATCTAGTAACGTTATCTACTAGTAGCGTAGTAAATTTCTTGATTAAATATCTACCGTTGATAAATATGTTTAACTCTAATAACGAAATAAAAACATATTAAATACATTATATTAAAAATAGGAATCATCCCACAGTAGCTTGTTTTATCACAATGTTCTGCTAAATAAGTCACCTCCTTATTTGTATGATGGATATACACAGATGTACATAACTTAAACATTAGATTCAAGAGCACTATTACAGTTACTAAACATAAAACTTCCATGTTTCGTTCTAGATTTTCATATTGTATAGCATCTTTTTATAATGCCATTCCTAGTGTTCTCAAGGATGTGCCCATCCAAAAATTTAAAAAGCAGTTAAAAAAATCTTTCTGTTATAAATATGTCTTCCTTTTTCTTTTTCTTATTTGTCCTTCAATGTTTTGATTCCAGTGCTATATTTATAGTTTGTTATATTAGCGTTGCATGATTATTTTGTTCTTTCTCTTTGGGGGTTGAGTGGAAGAGCAGGAGTTCTTTTCTTAAAAACACTAAACTCTGTTAACTATAAATGTATTTCTTTTGAAAGATGGTTGTAATAAAAGCATTTATTATTATTATTATTATTATTATTATTATTATTATTATTATTATTATTATTATTATTATTATTATTATTATTATTATTATTATTATTATTATTATTATTATTATTATTATTATTATTATTATTATTATTATTATTATTATTATTATTATTATTATTATTATATTTTTTACATTTTTGGTGAATCACTCCATACCTGTTGCAAGTGCATAATATAACACGCACAGTATAGTTGGTCCTATTTCGTTGCATACCTAGATTACCGGTAACGAGGAAAATTTTAACTTTATTGGACCATAATGTGTGGATAGTGTCATTAATAATCTTTTCTTTGACTGCGAATATCTACAGACTGTCCAAAATTCGAGTCTCTACATGGGGATCTCAGTTATTATAAAAGATAGGAAAACGCTCAAATGGGGAAAGTTTTAGAGAATTTTATGCTGATTTCAAATCTGCTTTGAAAGTTATCGTGAGTCAATTGTTTTTCGAGATATTTGAAAAAAACGAAAAACCGAAGAATTTGTTTTTGGCTAATGGTTAATCTGACACTTCTAAAAATTTTACATTATTAGTACACTTTTTAAAGACGAACATTTTGACATAAACAAAAATTACAAGGCACTCTTTGTTTTTCTGTTGTGAACCACAACTTTGCTATTTCTTATGGTCGCCATATTGGATTTTTATGTCATATTTTAAAGCCAAAAATTCTCTTTCTAACCATGTATCATAAGTCTATAAAAGAATTTTCAAAATTTGTGAAATATTGAAAAAATCGTTTTTTTACAAGTTTACTTTAGAAGTTGTCTGTACCATGAAATGTAAATATTTCCCGTTCTGTCACAAGTGTCATACAAAATGACTTATGAATTGCGTTAAATGAAAATATGGGGCTCACAATTTCTCAAATGAAGAAAAGTTTGATATGCTTACACTTTATTTACAAACTCACAGTATTGCGAAAGTTGCATCTACTAGATATTTAACCCATTGTTTTGGGCAAAATGTTATTGCGAACAATGGACCAGTTATGTGGCCGGCAAGATCCCCAGATCTTACGCCACTCGATTTTTATTTGTGGGGACAAATTAAAAATGAAATTTACGAATTTGAACCACCCTTTAATAGAAATAAATTAGAAGCTAGAATTAGAGAAGCGTTTAAACTTGTTAAACGGAAACACATTAGGAAGAGTTATGAGAAAGATTTTAAAGAACTGTGACATGTGTCGTAATGCAAATGGACGTCACTTTGAGCATTTGCCTAATAAAGCTTAATTATGGATGCTTCATTTTTTAGTTCTGGTTGTTTTTAATACTTACTACTATTAGACTAAAGATATTCATATCAATATCATGGTTATCTTTTTCATAGTTGGTCCTCTTATTCTCAAATGCACCATAATTTAATAAAGTAGTAATAATTCTCCTGTAATATGTTTTATCCGGCTGCTGTCTTTCTGGATATAATTCCAAATATCTGGTAGATGCAATTTCCGCATTACGGTGGGCTTGTAAATAAAGCGTAAGCATATCAAACTTTTCTTCATTTGACAATTTGTGAACTCTTTCCATATTTTCACTTTATAAAAACACTGACACGTTAACTCTTTCTAAGCAGTTTTATTTGAAACTTGTGACAGAAAACATTTCATGGCACAGCCAACTTCTAAAGTAAACTTGTAAAAAAATCATTTTTTCAATATTTCACAAATTTCAAAAATTCTTTTATAGGCTTATGATACATCGTTGGAAAGAGAATTTTTGGCTTTAAAATATGATATAAAAATCCAATATGGCGACCACAAGAAATAGCAAAGTTGTGGTTCATAACAGAAAAACAAAGAGTGCCTTGTAATTTTTGTTTATGCCAAAATGTTCGTCTTTAAAAAGTGTACTAATAATGTAAAATTTTTAGAAGTGTCAGATTAACCATTAGCGAGTTATTGGCCAAAAACAAATTCTTCGGTTTTTCGTTTTTTTCAAATATCTCGAAAAACAATTGACTCACGATAACTTTCAATGCAGATTTGAAATCCGCATAAAATTCTCTAAAACTTTCCCCATTTGAGCGTTTTCCTATCTTTTATAATAACTGAGATCCCTATGTAGAGACTCGAATTTTGGACAGTCTGTATAGTCAAAAAAGTAAGATAAAAAATATACAACTAAAAGTGTCTGACTACATGTTAATATAATCTTCTGAAGAGTAAAATAAGGGAATTGTCAGTATATTATCCAAACAGAGATTTATGTAGAAATTTATCACAAACACACTTGACCGTGAATATTGGGTAGGTATAACTCCGCCCAAAGTGGAAGACAATATAGGAAGATATTTGCATTTTAATTTAAAGACAATAAACCCACTAAAATTAATCAGGGAAAACAATGAAGGCGTTCGTTAAGCCCTTATAGCGCCTCCGATTCGATTATTCAAATTATTTCATTACGACCCATAATAATGGAATCACTGTAAATTCTCAGCCCTGCAGAAGTGTTTTTATTAATTATACCATGAAGTGGTCATTATTCATCGCACGGTTTGGGACTAAGTGAATGACAAAGGGAATCCCGGAAACCGGAATTTTGGAGATACTTATCCAAATCTAACCTGTGAGAATCAATATATTTAGAGTTTCTATAAATAATACAGGCCGATTTAATTTTAATTACAGATATTTTACGAACGGAGTAGAGGAAATGTAATAATTGGTCATTACAGGCTAACTTATACAAAAGCTAACATTTCAGTTTAGTCAAATGTAATTTGACACATAAAATAGCACTTTTGTTATATTGTTGGATTGAAAAAATCACGCAGAATTCAAAAATATAATAATGTACAGGGTGTTCCATATAAAAATCACTTGGTGTTGCAATTACTTGGTTGGTATTACTTCCGGTAAAACCGGAAGCGGAAAAAATAGTTATTTGTTTAACTAGTAGGTACAAAAAATAGGTACACTGTTTGTTTGGAAGTATAAGTATTGAAGAAGCAGTATTGAAACTAGAATAAAAGAACATAAAAAATCCATACTAAATAACGCAAAAAATTTCAGGATTTTCAACGCATTGTATAGAAAACAATCATTTTATAGATCGGAAAAATGTAAAGGTACTGTATCGGGAAAAGAAAGCGTTTAGATCTGTTAGAGCAATGAGAAATTAAAAAATCTTTAATTATAAATCCTTGTACTACGAATGATCAGATAGATTTTACACTTTCGCCCTTCTTAGAAAAGGTACTAAAAACTCAGGCTTTACCAGATGGTAGGATCAATCGGCGGTAGGTGCTCGTAAACAAATAAATAACGAAAACGCGCTTGGAAACATTTAGTAATAGACATTTACTCTATTGAAAAAGGCCTAATAAGCTGAAATACTAGTATATAGAGTGTTTTCTATATATTTCTTGGAACATTAAATGAGATCAATGTTCTTTGCAAAAGAATTATAAAAAATACACGTTTTCGGGACGAGGGAAAGGTAGCGGAGTCCGGCAATTTTAAGAGTCTCGAAAACGTATTTTTTGTACGAGTTTAACATAATATTTTTTTCCAACCGCTTCTAATTAGCACCTCCAGTTTACCGATTCATCGGAGTCACTATCTGTTTCTATTTTTCTATTTAATTAAACTTCAATATATTATGTGACATGCAATGTCAATGTCAAATTACTTTTCGGTACTGTACAACTGTACAGGGTGAGTCAACCATAGAGTAAAGTTCATTATCTCATTTGTTTAGGGAATTACGAAAAAACGTTAAATACAAAAGTTTTATAGAATATTAAGGTGCACAGTTTAAAATTATTTTTGAGTATACAGGGTGATTCAAAAAAGCGTGGCGAATATAACATAGGTTTTTTTAAATGGAACACCCTATTTTTTAATTTATTTTTAGATTTTACATAAAATTCTATAACTTTTTTGTTAATAATGTCATATACCTAAACCCAGTAGTTTTTCTAATATTTTAATTTTTTTTAGAAAAATATTAGTTTTTACTCTTATAAGAAACTGACAGTACCGCCATTGTTTCTAAAGGTGGAATACTCAAATTTGGTACAAACGTTCTATAAGGATGACAAAAAAGGTATATGTAAATAAATTTTAGTTAAATGCTACAGGGCCTTCAAAATAAATTTACACATTTCGACTATTTTAACTTCAAAAATTTCAATTTTTTTAAATGGCACACCCTGTATATTATTATTTTTTCTGATAGATTTTACAAAAGCCTTCAACTTTTATTGACTATGTCATATACCTAGTTTTCATAATTTGCGAGTTATTTTGATTTTATTGTTTTTTACACTTACCTACGCTATTGTGGAAACATAAACTAATATAAATAATAATAATTTCCCTACTAACTACCTTACTTTTAATTATTATGGAGTAATCAATGATCAAAAATATGCCCGTCTACTTAGATACACATGATTGGTCTTGTTACTATATTTTCTTGCATGTTCCATAGCATAAAGGATGTTTATTGTCCTCCAGGTATCTCGTATCCTATTTTCGATATCTTCTGGTATTGTAGGAGAATTCACATAAACACGATCTTTAAAGTGGTCTAACAAAAAGAAATCTGAAGGTGTTAAGTCACATGATCGAGGGGGCCACCTAATGAATCCGTTAGTGTAATAAAAACAAGTGTAAAAATGAATAAAATCAAAATAACTCGCAAATTATGAAAACTAGGTATATGACATACTCAATAAAAGTTGAAGGCTTTTGTAAAATATATCAGAAAAAATAATAATATACAGGGTGTGCCATTTAAAAAAATTGAAATTTTTGAAGTTAAAATAGTCAAAATGTATAAATTTATTATGAAGGCCCTGTAGCATTTAACTCAAATTTATTTACATATACCTTTTTGTCATCCTTATAGAACGTTTGTACCAAATTTGAGTATTCCACCTTCAGAAACAATGGCGGTACTGTCAGTTTCTTATAAGAGTAAAAACTAATATTTTTCTAAAAAAATTAAAATATTAGAAAAACTATTGGGTTTAGGTATATGACATTATTAACAAAAAAGTTATAGAATTTGATGTAAAATTTAAAAATAAATTAAAAAATAAGGTGTTCCATTTAAAAAAACTTATGTTATATTCGCCACGCTTTTCTGAACCACCCTGTATACTCAAAAATAATTTTAAACTGTGCACCTTAATATTCTATAAAACTTTTGTATTTAACGTTTTTTCGTAATTCTCGAAACAAATGAGATAATGAACTTTACTCTATGGTTGACTCACCCTGTACAATAATCTCTTTTTTGTACAGTTGCCATGGCAATCTCAAACAGTTCCGAAATGGCCCTCTTTTTATACAAAATAATTTAATGTTATAGTGTCTTATTCGTATGGTTGCATGGAAACAAAGTTAATTTTATGTCAGGAAGTGACCTTTAATAAGTGCTTCCACCATGTCAAATTTGAAAAAAAATAAGGGATAAAAGAGGGGTATACCATGAATATGTGTCAGACTGTATAGTCTCATATGGTCACCCATACGTAGTCAATAGACAAATAGTACACAACCAACTAACTGTATAATAAGCTTTTCGATTTTATAAAATAACTGTGTGTGTAGAGTAAAGAAAAAAAACGCACTAAAAACTTACGCAGAATACTTTGTGTTAAACAAGGAACGGTGGGAGAAATCCAGTTTCGTATTGTTGACGGTAATTTTAAAGACTTCCTGCACACGTTTATCTTTTTTCGCGCAAAGGTGCAACCTTGATATTTACTTGATTATAATAATCGGGCGTGGTCGCTCAAAATAAATAGTAGCGGCCAAGTACTGGTTTTAACGATTATCTACAATGATCTGCCACGTCACTGTATGTGATAAAAACCACACCGGTACATGTAGTGGCCACGTAAGGTTGTCAGCAAAGTATTTTGCATACAATCCGGATGTTTCACGCTGGAACCAAATTTGGAAATCTAAAAAATGTGTATTGTAACTAGTGGTCAGCGCAATTTGCATAAATTTGATATTTTTGGGTGTGAAAATACCACTACATATCTGTAGGTATAATCTTGTGGTGGATTGATTAAGTTGGTTTTCCATAGTTTAATACATAGGCTTATAATGTTTCCGCTAGAAAAAGCAGATTTTGAAAAAGAATTAAATACAATCAAACAAATTGCAAGAAACAACGGATATAAAGAAAAACTAATATATAGAATGCTAAAAAACAAAGGGAGAAAATTAATTCGTCGGGAGTTTTACTATATTCGGGAAAAAGAAGGCACCTATAGTTATATTAATCACGTCCCAGGCGTCCCAGGTTATAGTGAAAAAATAGCTCGCAGAATAGAACGTAACGGGTGTAAAACGATTAGTGTCAACAAGCGTAACTATTGGGAGGATTTTGATAAACAACAAAGAAAGGGTTAATAAATTAAAACAATCGGGGGTATACCAAATTAACTGCGCGGATTGTAATGCCGTGTATGTGGGTCAAACCGGTAGAAGTATTGAAACTAGAGTAAAAGAACATAAAAAGTCCATATTAGATAACGCAAAAAATTCAGGATTTTCGACCCATTGTATAATAATAATAATAATAATAATAATAATAATAATAATAATAATAATAATAATAATAATAATAATAATAATATCTCTACCCCTTATTCTAATCACAAGGATTAGCCCGAAAGTCTGAGACTTGTGTGGGAGAGAGGGCGACATATTATTATTGGACTGGACTGGACTGGAATAAGGGAATCCTGGAAAACCTCATTAGTTAGGGGGACAAGTCAAACATCAACTGATTTTAATCTCTCACATTAACACCAAGTTGACATTCTTCCCATCCTAGGCCATCACCAGGATAGTTGCCAAGCCATCCCTGCGAATAAGCCTTGATCTACGGGCAAACAATTTAATTAAAAATTGTTGGTGGAGTGGGAATTAGAACCCACGACCTCTGGGTTGAGCGATCGAGACGCTAAGCCCTGCGCCACCGGCCCGGTATAGAAAACAATCATTTTATAGATATGAAAAATGTAAAGGTACTGCATCGTGAAAAGAAAGAAAAGCGCTTAGATCTGTTAGAGCAATTAGAAATAAAAAAATCTATAATTATAAATCCTTGTAGTACGAATGATCAGATAGATTTTACACTCTCGCCCTTCTTAGAAAAGGTAATAAAAACTCGGGCTTTACCAGATGGTAGGATCAATCGAGGGTAGGTGCTCGTAAACAAATAAATAACGAAAACGCACTTAGAAACGTTTAGTAATAGACATTTACTCTATTGAAAAAGGCCTAATAAGCCGAAATACTAGTATATACAGTGTTTTCTATATATTTCTTGGAACATCTAAATGAGATCAATATTTTTTTCAAAACAATTATAAAGGTATAGCTTGAGCCATGGTGTTTGTCCTGAAATTCAAATAAAGGAAGCTAGTGGTCACTTTCCTATTTTTCATACTTTCTGAAAATATCCCAAACCCATCGCATTTGGTCTACTATGTATTGTACGAGCGTAATTTCATCGTATCGCAAATTCAAGGAATCAACTTCTCTATCCATTTCGCTTTCCCAATACACAATATATTTACTGCAACGAATGAGTCCCTCTCCGTGAGATATTTCACCGTGTCACCCTCTAAAGGTCCATATTTCCTCCTCCGATGCAGCGACAGTGAGGCGAAGCGTATTGGCTTGCCCTTATCAGATGGTAAGTTCGTAGACATTCCCTACATTCGTTTGTTTTCCTTTTCCGTCTGCGTCGCGGGCTGTTGTGCTTCAACTTTTGTTTTTTATCGCGGCATGGAATGATGGGCGGCCCTGATTGGTTGTTTCTTTGATAACCTTTGGCAAACGGGTCATTTTATCATCTCGTTCTGTAGATGTTACGGCGCGGAGCGACGTTTGGAAAATTGTATTATTTCTGTCCGGCTGAGATAGTGGATGATGAAAAACGCGGAGAAAACCCAGCAAACATTTTGCGTTTGAGATTCATTTTAGCTGGAGCTGGTCTGATGGCGCTATTTTAGGATAACGTATTTTATGTTAAGATGATACTCAGAAGTGACCAAAATGACAGACGAAGACACCGTATCTCATTAATCAGAATAATATGGCTAGGGCTCAGACTATATGCACTAAAAAATGCAAAACTTGTATGCAAATTATGTTAGTTATGCTAGTATATAATATGTGAATATGCTTTTATAATAGGAATTATGCATTATCAGGGAAACATTTTTGCGCGTATATAACTGGTAAATGTAGTAATATAATTGTATAAATATAGTATATATAATTGTGTCTATTATATATTGACATAATTTAGATAAATTATGTCAAATTATACATAAAATAATACATTTTTTATTAATTATTAATTTTATCTAATACATATTTTGTAGTGGTTTTGGATAATTAAGCTAAACTAATAGAGACACACTTAGATACTTTTATAACTCTTATTTTATCCATATTTTTACAACAAAAATATTTAAATAATTATTTAATACTAAACCTAGCCTTAAATATATGAATTTGTATGTACATTAATTTTACTGTTACTATTTAAATGAAAATAGTAGGAAATCAAATACTTTTCCAAATTATCCATGGTAAACTTTGTCTTCGGTCACTTAAAACTACCAATGACTGTTCCACGTCGTATGACGTTATTGGAAGAAATTTTACAAACAATATTTGGGTCAATCTCATAGCCACCTCAAAATTTTCTTTCAAGATATTAGTAATTCCGATAAGTTTTTGAAATCCTTCATTTTATTCAGAAAGGAAGGAAAGGAAGGAAATTGATTCAGAAAGGAAGTTGCAAACTTTTCCTAAAATTACTTAGGGATTAAAATAATACATTATGGGAAATTATGTTTTTTTCCAATAATTAGCTTCAACTTATATTAAGTAGGTACCTACCCATAATACTTACCAAAATTGAGAAATGAGAGTCCAAAGACAAGGAAGGTACAGAGTAAAGTCTAGTTAGGTAAAACCGTAAAATTAATATTTATTAATTTATTATACACCTACCCATTATTTAGAAATTCCTTAAAAAAATTGAGTGATAAAATAATGAGCTTTTTAAATAATGTACTTGTCCGTTTTTAAACAATAGTGTTCTACAGAGTTTAAATCTAGGCTTTTCCTGCTTTTCCTTCTATTTATTAACAATCCTATACATAGACTTTAAATTGTTGTAGATACACCATACCGAAGATTTAAGTTACACAATTTTATTGGAACTATTAGTGACTATCTAAAGTGATTTAATGATCCTTATCCCCTCATTGCTACCTTGCCACAAGTTTATATACAGTATGAATTTTGGCGTGCTTAGACCAATTTCATTAACATATTTATATAATACATTATATATTTAATCACAACAATTTAACATTATATAAAAAATCATTATATTTTTTAAGTTGGTTTAATTAAAAAAATGTTTTATTGCAGAAAGAAATAATTAATAAAATTAATTACTCAAATTAATTGATAGTGAATGACACTGACAAGAATATACCTATTTTGTATGTTACTTATGGTATCTTCAGGTATATATACTTCATTTCGTATACAATTTTAAACCTTGTAGTATATCCATATATACTTAGATTTCCAGGCAAGTCCGAGTGATATAATTCTCCAGTAGAGTTAAATTTGGAGAACGAGCAGGCCATTCCATTTCTCCCTATGTATGTATCTATCTATCTATTGATGCAGAAAGATTTAATTAAAGTATTCATGAACTAGTACTGCATATAAGTATGATGTAGTCATCTCATGGTAACTACAGGGTTAGGCAGAATGACGTGTCCATTTTTGAACTGGATTTATTCAATAATGTAAAAAGATCTAAATTCAAATCAAATCGCCATGTGTTCCCGATACATGGCAATTTATGACAGTTGCCAAAATGTTTGCGAGAAACGTCAGTTTAATAGTAAAAATAGAGCGTTATCATCGCAACGACATCAACTTGTATTGCAAAATTTTGGACAACAACTTCTATTAAAAATGTATATTTTGTATTGCTTATTTGTTCATGATAATCTTATTGAAAGAATACAGTGACCAGCCTGTTTTCGAGCTTTAATCCCAGTTTGAGATTTTGAGTTTAATGTCAAAGACTATAAAGTTTAATAAGAAAAGTTTAAAGAAAATTTAAAGTTAAGTAAATTAAAAATATAAGTTAAGTACACAGTAAAAAAATCCGACTGATTTTAACACTGAAACCACACTCATCAGTGTGTATATAGTCCACACTTGGCAGTGTTAGACATATCGGTGTATTATTACATTACATAAAAGTAATTTAATACAGCAAATTTTACAAGATAATGTGTAATAGTTAATTATTCACCGTGTAATTATTCCGTATTTATGGCGGATTGATTCATTTTTAACACAGGGTTTTGTAAATTTTACTACAATTTATGAGTACTTCTACAAACTTGGCGGGTATATCGTTCGTGTAATATGAGTTTTAAAGGTTTAGTTATTATACTACCCAGTTCGTGTTAAAAATAACACTGCAGCAAATTACTATTACCATTTAGTAATTTTACCATTTGTCTTTTTTTACTGTGTAAGTAAGAGAAAAATCATGCTCAATTGAATTCCGATATCCAAAATAGAATTTCTATTAAAAATATATATTTTGTATTGCTTTGACGTACGCCACTGGGAAATAAGTAGTTCTGATTGCACTAAAATATTGACAAATATCGACACTTATCCGAGCTGTTTTGCCACAAATACATTTAGTGGGACATATGAAGTGTGTTCCATTATTTTAATAATAAAATTTAATTCCGCTTTTGAAAACGCCATTTTTTCTTCCTTCCTTATTTGTTCTGTAGCTGAAACCTGTCTCTTCCAGTCGTAACTTGATCCACAAATATTAAGGAATTCCGACATCGATAAACAGCTTGAGCGCTTTACGACGCCGTCAAACCATCCACTTATTATTTTACGGCCTTACTCGATTAGCCGATGGCTTATGGACAGGTCAATAGCACAATTACGCATCTGAGCTTCCAAATACATCGGTCAAAATTGAGTGGGCGTTCTATGTGGAAATCCATAATCCTATCATAGCACGGTAAGGAATCGCAAAATTTGACGTTGATCAGAAGTGGGATGCAATCAGAATGATTCATGATAGATGTTACATCTTTTTCTGCAGGAAAACGTGTAAAAAATTGTATTTGGTTCTCATATACAGAGCGCGTCTAAAATCCGCCCCCCCTGCTAACTTTTGAAATAATTAGGGCCTCCGGACAAAATAGAAGGTGAATCATGTAGAATGTATTAGTTTTTTACTATATATTGTTACGGAAGCTCACCTACCTTGCTAGTGAATGTCTGTTTTGTTAATTCATTTCTTATTGTTTATAAATTAATATTTGTAAAATCTTTAGGTTGACGTTTCTAATCTAGAATTTTCATTTAAGTCATAGAATCGTTCCATTATGTTCCGGAATCCAAAAAGAAGCTCCCGAATATTCCAGAAGCTTGAAAAATATATAAATACTCGCGATTTCAAGAGGACGGGGAGTTTTTTTAGTCGAAAGCGTGAGCGCGTTAAGTCGAAACGTCAAACTAAGGAATTTGTGTTGACAGTTGTGAAAAAGAGTTGAAGTTTGTATCTAGTGACAATAAAGATTTGCGTTGTTTTGTCGAACAAGCTGGTTTAATCAGTTTGGAGGTTAGACAAACGTTACATTTGGTGTCAGAAGTGGGACGTTCCACGACGTGAAACGTTCGAAGATTAAAAAAAAAAAAAGGGGATCAAATAGTAAGTGTATGCCAGTTACCAGATCGAAATCGATAAAAATGGATGAGACCTTGACACAATTAATGGAAATGATGAAGGAAATCAAGAATAACCAAGAAGAATTAAAAGTTGAAGTGAAGAACAGTCAAGATGAATTAAAAAACGAAATGAAGAATAACCAAGAAGAACTGAAGAACAGCCAAGAAGAACTAAAGAACAGTTTAGAAGAAAGTAATAAAAAGTTAGAAGAGCTCATGAAAGAAAGATTCAAAGATTTTGAAGAAACTGTAGAAGAAGAAATAAATCAATTGAGAAATAGTATGCAAGACGAAGTCCAAATTGTAAAAGAAAGTGTGAGTACGCTGAGGTGTGAAGTCGAAGAGAGAGTCAACGAAATGCAGAAAGAAGTCAACCGAAAATTCACACAGCTGTCCACGACAGGAGTTATTAAAGTTGAAGGTAATTCTGCATCTTCGAGGGTCAAGCCACCAACATTTGATGGAAAGGTACCATGGAGCACATACTTAAAGCAATTTGAGGCGGCTGCCATGGCAAATAACTGGTCCGAAGGTGAAAAGGCGATATCGTTAACTGTAGCTCTAAGAGGTGAGGCTATGGAAATCTTAGGAACGATGCCTGAGCAGAACAAAACCGATTATGAAATGCTGAAAAGTGCTCTCGAAATGAGGTATGGTGAAGCCCACATGCAACATGTTTACCAGGCTCAATTAAAGGGTAGAAGACAACGATTCGAAGAAAATATTCAGCAATATGAGGCCGATATAGCCCGGATGGTGAAGCTAGCTTACCCTACTGCCCCTGTAGAGTTCCAAGAGCAATTAGCTGTAAGTAGCTTCATAGATGGACTGCGAGACCCTGAAATCAGTCAGGCGTTGAGGTTAGCCAGAAACAAAACCATTTCCGAAGCTTTGGCGCAGGCGTTAGAAATTGAAGCTGCTCAACAAGCATCCAGACGGGGTCAAGGCAGAGCAAGGCTAATTAAATATCAGCCAGCCGACTATCAAAGTAATGACAAAAATGTGGAGGTATTGCTGAAAAATTTTCAAGATTTATTGAACAATTTCCAAACCGAACGGAATCATACCGACTCTGCTACATTTAGCAGACGTAGACCCGTACGATGCTGGAATTGCGGGGACGAAGGGCATCTCAGGAATCGATGCCCTAAAAACACATCGGAACAGGACCAGGGAAACGCCAACTAGCCAGCTTTGAGGGGCGAAAGCTGGTGAGGTGCTACCAAGCCCCACCAACCATGAAGATCAAGGTTACCCGGCTGCACAACAACGGCAATAGCTTGGTAGTACCAGGGCGAATATGCGGCCGGGAATGCGAAATGGTCCTTGATACTGGCTCAAGTCACACCATAGTAAGGCCAAACATCGTAGCCCATTGTAGAATTCAGAAGCCAGACAGAAACTTCATTTTGGAAACAGCAAATGGGGAAGTCATACCAGTAAAAGGCATCCATGTGGCAAACATCTGTTTAGGAACAAATACATTCCAACAAGACATCCTTGTAGCCGACATCACCGATGACGTCATTCTTGGTCTGAATATCATGACTGAGCATAATTTTATCCTGGATCTTCCTCAGAGACTACTAAAGACCAAAGGTGAAGAAATTTTAATGCATTATCCTGAAGTGAGAAATCTACCGATTAAAGCCGTTAAAGCATTAGAAGACATTATTCTACCCGCGGCATCAGAAGTAACTATTAAGGCAATTTGTAACAGTTCAGCGGCTTTTGAAGAAACAGTAATTGTGGAACCAGATCCGGAGAGCAATCTTTTCAAAAGAGGAATTTTAATAGGAAAGACTCTAACACAAAAGAAGAACGACTCAGTGTTGGTGAGAATATTAAATCTGAAAGACTACCCACAAGAAGTGAAGAAAGGAGAATCCTTGGGAGTTTGTCAGATAGTCGATGTGGTTTTCAAGAATGTAGAATCATCAACAGCACGCTGTAATCCTCGAATACTGCCGGAAATTCTGCAAAACCTTGTTAACCGATCCACGTCATCATTGCCATCGGAGGACGTTCATAAAGTAGAAGAATTATTAAGACAGTACCAAGATGTATTCTCACTAACTGAGAACGATGTAGGAAGAACTGACCTAGTTCAACACCGCATAAATACCGGCGGCACCGCTCCAATTAAGCAAGCCCCACGAAGAATTCCATTGGCCAAACAAGAAGAAGTATCGAAATTGTTGAGCGAGATGCAACAACAGGGAGTCATTGAACCATCGCAAAGTCCATGGACCTCTCCAGTAGTTTTGGTGAGGAAGAAAGACGGCTCTACTAGATTTTGTGTTGACTACCGAAGATTAAATGATGTCACCAAGAAGGACAGTTATCCGTTGCCAAGAATAGACGACACTCTGGACACACTATCTGGATCTCAATGGTTTTCTACTTTAGACCTGAAAAGTGGCTACTGGCAAGTCCAACTTCATGCGGACGACAAAGAAAAGACAGCTTTTTCCATTGGGACAGGTTTGTGGCAATTCAACGTTATGCCGTTTGGGCTTTGTAATGCGCCAGCCACGTTTGAAAGACTGATGGAAACAATTCTCCGTGGAATGACGTGGAAAACCTGTCTAGTCTATCTTGACGATGTGATAATACTTGGCAAAAACTTTGAAGATCATTTAAAGAATGTCCAGGAAGTCTTGCAAAAGTTAAGAGAAGCCCAACTGAAGCTAAGTCCCAAGAAATGCATGCTCTTCCAAAAGAAAGTCCGGTATTTAGGACACATTATTTCTACAGATGGAGTCAAGACTGATCCGGAGAAAACTGAAACCATTTGGAAATGGCCAGTGCCGAGAGACAAACATGAATTAAGGAGTTTTCTGGGACTTTGCACATACTATCGGAAGTTTGTGAAAAATTTTGCCGATATCGCCAAACCTCTGCATCGACTTACCGAAAACAGCCAACCATTTATGTGGACGGAACAGTGTCAGGAAGCTTTTCAGAAGCTTAAAGGCGCCCTGTGTTCTCCCCCGATCCTGTCATATCCAATTCCTGGAAAGAAGTTCATCGTAGACACTGACGCCAGCAATACTGGAATTGGAGGGGTACTATCGCAAGTAGAGGAAGGACAAGAGAAAGTGATTGCCTACTTTAGCAAAGTCCTTTCCAAGCAAGAGATGAACTACTGTGTGACTAGGAGAGAGTTACTTGCCATTGTCAAAACAGTGGAGCATTTTCACAAGTATCTCTATGGTCAGCCGTTCATTTTGAGAACCGACCATGCTTCATTGAAGTGGCTCTTGCAATTCAAGAACCCGGAAGGCCAAGTGGCGAGATGGCTTCAACGTTTGCAAGAGTACGACTTCAAAATTGAACACCGAAGAGGACAGAGCCATCGCAACGCTGACGCTTTATCCAGAAGGCCATGCCTTCCTGATTGTAGATATTGCTTGCGACAGGAAGCAAGGGAACAGGACAATTTTCATTGCCGAAGAATTAGCATCCAAGGCCCAGAACATTGGGATAGTGGAAGCCTTGCTAAAGAACAGAGTGAAGATCCAGAGTTTGGCCCAATTTTCCAATGGAAAATCAATAAAATGGATAGACCTGATTGGCAGGATATTTCCAATAAATCTCCATCTCTGAAAAGTTACTGGGCATTATGGGACTCCCTAGTTGTAGAAAATGGCCTACTAAAAAGAGTATGGGAGAGTCCGGACGGCAAAGAAAGGAACTACCAGACTGTATTACCCAGGACAAGAGTTCCAGAAGTTCTCCAAGCGGTTCATAGTGGCGTTGGTGGTGGACATTTTGGAATCAATAAGACTTTGAACAAAGTCAGAGAGCGATTCTACTGGCTTGGGAGTCGTTCCGATGTGGAAGAATGGTGCCGGCGTTGTGAAACCTGCGCCTCTAGTAAGGGACCAATGACTCGAAGTCGCGGACAGATGAAGCAGTACAATGTCGGTGCTCCATTTGAAAGAATAGCTATTGACATAGCTGGCCCATTTCCTCGAAGTGACTCTGGCAATCGTTATATCTTGGTAGCTATGGACTACTTTAGCAAGTGGCCAGAAATATATCCTATACCTAATCAGGAAGCAGTCACCGTAGCAGAGGTCCTATTTGAAAACTGGATATGCCGTTATGGAGTTCCGAGGGAAATCCATTCTGACCAAGGACGGAACTTCGAATCTGAGGTATTTCAGAATGTTTGCCAACTACTAGGTATCTCGAAAACTAGAACAACACCTCTTCATCCACAATCAGATGGAATGGTCGAGAGATTCAATCGAACCATTGAAAATTTCCTGAAAACTGCCGTGAATGAAAAGCAGACCAACTGGGACACCTGCCTTCCTCCATTTCTCTTAGCATATAGAGCGGCAGTTCACGAAACCACTGGTAAAACACCAGCCAGTGTGATTTTTGGCAACGAATTACGTCTACCAATAGACCTCATTGCAAATAGACCAGAACATCAGGAAAATATCAGTGACTATCTCCGCCACCTGAAAGATCGAATAAAGTTGGTACATGAGGAGGTACGAGAAAAGCTGAGAATAGAAAGTGACAGAATGAAGACCCGTTACGACTTACGTGCCAACAGTAGTGGGTTTCATGAAAATGATAAAGTTTGGCTGTACAACCCAAAGAGGACTAAGGGCAAATCACCTAAATTACAGAGATCTTGGGAAGGCCCTTATTCGATTGTGACCAGGTTAAACGATGTCGTGTATAGGATCCAAAGAAATCCTCAATCCAAAATGAAGATTGTTCACATAGATCGACTGACGCCTTATCAAGAACACCATGCGGACAATGGAGTAACCTGATCGAGACGATCAGTTCTGAGAGGGGAGCAGTGTTACGGAAGCTCACCTACCTTGCTAGTGAATGTCTGTTTTGTTAATTCATTTCTTATTGTTTATAAATTAATATTTGTAAAATCTTTAGGTTGACGTTTCTAATCTAGAATTTTCATTTAAGTCATAGAATCGTTCCATTATGTTCCGGAATCCAAAAAGAAGCTCCCGAATATTCCAGAAGCTTGAAAAATATATAAATACTCGCGATTTCAAGAGGACGGGGAGTTTTTTTAGTCGAAAGCGTGAGCGCGTTAAGTCGAAACGTCAAACTAAGGAATTTGTGTTGACAGTTGTGAAAAAGAGTTGAAGTTTGTATCTAGTGACAATAAAGATTTGCGTTGTTTTGTCGAACAAGCTGGTTTAATCAGTTTGGAGGTTAGACAAACGTTACAATATTTACTTTCCTAAAATGAAAAATATATTT
The DNA here is from genome assembly GCA_963924545.1 of Pogonocherus hispidulus. Taxonomy (NCBI): domain Eukaryota; kingdom Metazoa; phylum Arthropoda; class Insecta; order Coleoptera; family Cerambycidae; genus Pogonocherus; species Pogonocherus hispidulus. The sequence goes on from OZ004693.1 coordinate 85,820,189, forward strand.
TTTAAATGATAAAATGGAACGAGTTGCATATTATTTAAAATGTCTCTCAATTATCTGCATATTAGTCCTTGAAAAATTGAAATTAGTCCATAAGTTCTCAAGTTATAAGCGTTTCTGTGAGTAAGGATATAAATGACAAAAAAAGCAGTGAAATTTAACGGTTTCATAAAGAAAACAATATTTTAATAGGTATAATTAAATAGCTTATTCAAAATGAGCTCTTTGGATCTCCTAACAGTATAAGAACCTATCAACATGCATCTATCTGGTACACGTTTTAAAATGTTTGGGGATGGATGCACACTCGTTCGTGATTCTCAACCACAAATCCAAAATATTGTCTGGTTGGGTAATGAACACCTTCAATTTAAGGTAACCCTTAAATTGAAATGTAAGGGTTAAAAATGTAATGTAATTGGTGTAAAAATCCAATGGACTCAAATCCGGTGAACGAGCAGACCACTCAAGAGGTCCTCGACGTCCAATCCGCCTATTAGGATAAAAGTGATCAATTCCTGAACTCCCTAAAATAATGTGGGGGACGTACCGTCCTGTTGATACGTTATGTTAAGTCCTTGAAATTAATGGGCATTCCTCTGGACTATTTCAGCTATCGCAGTCTGAATATTATTTTGTAAAAGTCAAGGCATACGTATACTGTCAAATTTTCTTCAATGAAAAGGGGATCACATCCTCTGATGTAATCTCCTAGAATAACGTCCATGGGTGAATTGGAAGTCAAGGGCCTTTTGAGTGGGAAGCTCATTTACCGGATTTAAGTCCATTGGATTTATTCTATGGGGTTACCTTAAATCTAAGTTGTTCATTACCCAATCAAACAATCTTTTGGACTTGTGAGAAGAGAATAACCAACGAGTGTGCCTGGGGACATATCTATTCCCAGGCAAACATTTTACAACGTGCGCCAGGAAATGGCACTTCTACTGCCTGTAGGTTTTTCTACTATCAGAAGGTCAAGGGGTTATCAGAAGATCCAAGGTGGTTATTTTGAACAAGATCTTTAGTTATTCCTATTAAAATATTGTTATCTTTATCAAACTGTTGAATTTGACAGCTTCTTATTAATTTATATCCTTATGCACAGAAATGCTTAGAACTTGAGAACGGATGGACCTATTCCATTTTTTCAAAGATGCAGATAATTGAGAGACCTTTTAAATGATTTGAAATACATCCCACCTTATGATTTAAAAAAATTATTTGACAGCTCCTGCTTCGTCATTTTTAATTTTTGGAAAATGAATTTATCGTAGGAAAACAATACATTTTACATGATTCACCCTGTATTTTGTCCTGAGTTCCTAGCCAATTAGTTCAAAAGCTAGCAGGGGGTGATTGTACTCCAAAAGCACACTGTATAGCTGTCACATTAAAAACATTTTTAGGTTTCTATAATAATAATATATAATATTTCTACCCCTCACTCTAGTCACAAATGGAAGTCTGAGACTTGTGTAAGGGAGTGGTTGACATATTATTATGGAGTAGGTGCATTTGCTCTTGGGGAACGATATACGTTGGTAAGTCCTAACCAATATTCAGTGCTGGAATGAGGGAAACCTGGAAAACCCTATAGTTAGAGGTGGTTCAATTATTATTAATGTAAAAGATCAACTGATAATATTACCAAGCTGACGTTCTTTCCACCTTAGGCCCATGTACCCCAGAATAATTATAGTTTATTCAATCTTAGGTAAAATCACAGTTTTTAGTAGCTATGGCTATATTGGCTATGATTTCTTATAGTATGCATCTGCTACGATGTTCCAATAAGGTGACCGTAAATTTATTTGATCTAGTTCGAATACAATTTTCTGTACAATCAAATCTTCGATTTAATATTAAAAAAATCTTTGTGTATTTTACTCTGATTCCAAGTACACATTTACTGGACTATTATTTTGGTAGTTGTAAACAACGCAGACATCAAATGATGGGATATACGCCCCCACCAGAGCCGAAATCGGTGGAAATCAAGGAAATGATATTGGATGACGCTCGTTTAAAGGGAAATAAACCTCGTCTTCCATGAGGCACACAGTAACGTAAAAAGGGAAAGATAAATGCCAAATAGGTTGGCTACAAAACCCACGTGAATAATCCCGCATTGGGAAATAATATCGATAGAATCTTTGAGAGCAGTCAGCTGATTTTATTTATTTTATTTTTATGTTGGGTACATTCCGCGCTTGGAAGAACTCATGATTATCTATAATTTATTTATATAGCTAGCCATCTATATTCACACAAGGCGGGTAGATACGAATACAAAAATATAATTAAAAAAGTTAAGAAATCAATGTGATTAACATATATGTGACTTTTACAAGATGAAGACCAAACGCGAGCCAACGATAGGAAAGCATTAAAATAAAAGCATTTACGCGGGTTAAATTAGAATTAGAAATAATAGATTCTAGTATAAATAGCATAGCGATCTATCTATAAGTAAAATTATATTACTATTATTTATTTGGGTATTATGCCACCACTGAAAAATATAAAAAAATAATAATCAACCTCTGCGCCGACGGACCAGTCAAAGGTTGTTTTTTTGAAAAATATGTTTGCCTCATAAATAAATCTCATTACTAAAATGCAGATTAACAATGTATAACATTAAATACATCACTTTAAAACGTTTACGTTTCGAAAACTTTTCTGTTTTCGTTATCAAAACTTTACCTGTGATTGACGTACAGAATAGTATGATAGTTTTATAAAACTGTCAGATTAACAATATATATCATTAAACACATCACTTAAAGACATTTACGTTTCGTTTTCAACGGAAAAGTTCGCTTTGGATTATTTGGAATCCTCAAAGCTAAACGAAAAATTGCTTGTGTGTTCTGCGCTAGTATTATTATCTTTGTTACGGGTTAAATTTGAACCCCATAGAACTACGTATAGTTCGAAGATATATCATAGTTTGCGTTTAGCGTAGCTAAGTATTGGTTTATTTCTCCATTGGGAGAATGGCATAGGTTTATTCCTGTTAGGTAACTCACTCTCTAGTAGCTAAGAGTAATAGTATATCTGAGATATGGTCAAGCTTAGATCTTGGGATTTTGTTCACGAAATGTATACCGAGTACAGAGGTTGGTTTTGTTCGCTAGGGTTATTTGCTAGCTTTTTAATTTCTAGGTATAATCAGGTTGGGTAATAGCCCATAAACTAAAAGGAAACAATACGGATTCGTTATTTCCACTCACCTTGTTACAGTTAATAATTTACAATGTATTATGTTTACTTCAAAGTTGTTGTTTACTAGCAGATTTATAGATTTTATTATGTACCTGTAAATACTTTATTGATCTCCCATATTGGGCCAGTGATATTGATACTCAGAACAGTAATATTTGATCCTTTTCAAAATAAATAGGCAAATAGTAAATTCCAGTCATTGTTTTGTATTTATTTATCTGTCAAATAGAGGTTAGATGACATATGTGCGATAGTGGCTACGCGGCACGGCCGCATTGACAACTTTAGGTGAGAGAATCTGAGAATCGCGATAGGCAGGGGCCGGACTAAGGTCCGACCGAGGGGCAAACCGCGATGGATGTTTGGTGTACACGCACGTGGATGTCCAAGGATGTCCGCAGATGTCTGTGGATGTCCGTGGATATGCTTGGATGTGCGTGGATGTGCGTGGATAACCGTAGATGTCCGTAGATGTCCGTGGATGTACGTGGATGTCTTTGAAAATGTTACGGCTACGTAATGTTAAATATTGCGTAATACTGGTCATAAACTAGTTAAACAGGTATTTTTCACTTGTAAACTCGCTTTTAACAGAGTGCAAAAATGTATTCTGTGCTTTTGTGGGTGTTACTTATTAAAACAAAAAAGTAGACTGATTTAATGTTTCGAATGCATTTAATAATAAAACTTGTTAATACTGAGGTTAGTACCTGTAATAAAAACCAGTACCAGTGATAAAAATCACTGTTTTTGACTTTGTTTCTATTAGTAACTTTACTGAAACGTGTTGCAGATAAATTTTGTTTGTTGTGCTTTAAGTTGCTTATTATTCAAGAATAGGTACAACAGTGAGATGCGTGGTAGAATGAGTGATTCTGCCCTAATCAATGCAATTATTGACATATAAAATCTTAGTATGTTTGTGGAAAGCGACTCTTGTTATTTCATTTTATTGCAACAAAATTTAGAACATGAAAATCTCCCTGAAGATGTGGCCGAAGAAATAACCAAGGAAATAACCCCACAAGAAATTTTAAAAGTAAATAACGAAATAGAAATATAATACATTTTAAGTATTAATCAATCGGGTCACATTAGAAATGATACACAGTGAACGGTAAAAGTGTTGCATAAATTCATTATTTATTCACAAACATTCAATTTTTTAAAAAACGCATATGGACCCGTCGATTTTCTTTTGTTTTTTTCTGTTTAACCTAGGTATATTATGTTATATACGGGGTGATACGGGCGCAGATGGACACATAAAGACATTTTTATAAATGGGAAACCCTGTATATTTTATATATTTAGAAAGAGGATACTTTCTTACGATCACAGCAATATATGGTTTGGTGGGGTAACACAAATATTAACGGAGATAGAGCCACTGGAATATTGAAAAAACATTCCACTTTATTTTAATCGCATTTATATACCTAATTTTACAACAAAAATTGAAAAAAAATAATCATTTAATATCAACTAATGAATAAGATGTTCAGAATGCCATCCGTTAACTTCTTGACAATAGCCAAGCCTATTTACAAATTCCCGTTGAACGTTTTGGACAACAGCTACACTAATTTGTCTCATTTCATGTCTGATCCTGTTTTTTAGGTCTTCTAAATTTTGTGGTCCGTCGATATAAACATTTGACTTTAAATATCCCCACAAAAAGTAATCCATTGGAGTAAGATCTGGGGATCTTGGAGGCCATTCGATGGATCCACCTCTACCAATCCACCGTTCAGGAAAACATGTATCTAAATAATCACAAACACGTCGAGCAAAGTGTGGTGGTGCACCGTCCTGCTGAAACCAGATTGAACTATTCGGTAGATCGAGGATTATTATTATCGGCAGGAAGGAGATAATTTTGAAGAAATGTTAAATATCTCTTCCCTGTAAGGGTATCATCGAAGAAAAAAGGACCTATCACTCGATTATCAATTATTCCCGCCCAGACGTTAGTTTTTTGTGGAGTTTATGTGATTTGACTATCCAGTGCGGATTATCTATAATCCAATATCTACAATTTTGACGGTTCACCGTGCCATTCAGACAAAATGTGGCTTCATCCGAAAATATAATTTGACATTTCATATCCAAATTAACATTACACATATTCATTAGTGTGCCACAGAACTGGAAACGTCTGTCAGGGTCATCTACATTGAGCCCTTGAGTAAGTTGAACCTTATATGGATGGTATTTCTCCTTTTTTAATACACGTAGTACGGAGCGTTGACTAATTTCATTTTCGTTTGCTATTGCTCTAGATGTAGTATGAGGGTATTCTTGGATTTGTAAGCAAATATTCGATTTTTTTTTCGTCCTTTATCTTTGAGCGACCCGACCTTTCAATATCCTTAACATGTCCAGTTTCTCTGAATTTTTTTTAATTCTACTAGCAGTAGGTTGTTTGATTGGCCTATTTGGATATTTTGCATTAAATAAGTCGCACACCTGATTTTGAGTTCTACTCAAACCTCCATACCCAAGAAATATTAAAACATCTATCATCTGAGTCTCTGTTAATTGCACCATAATTGAATTTTAATTGTTGCAACTGTACGGACTCAATACAATAATGTCAAAGCTTGACAGGTGTCGTAAATGCGATTAAATAAAGAGGAATGTTTTTTAGTATTCCAGTGACACTATCTCCGTTAATATTTGTGCTAACCCCACCAAACCATATATTGCTGTGATCGTGAGAATGTCCTCTTTCTAAATATGGAAAATATACAGGATATCCCATTTAAAAAAAAATTCTTTATGTGTCCATGTGCGTCCGTATCACCCCGTATGTAACATAATATAGGCTAAACAAAAGAAAATCGACGGGGTCAAGCGTTTTTTAAACAACTGAAAGTTTGTGAAATAATTAATTTATGCAACACTTTTGGCGCTCACTGTATATATAGAGATGCAACATATTGATTTTTGCAACAACATAAAGTTTACCAGTAAAGTATCAAATATTGCAAAGGATGGTCCATTTGTAGAAATTTATATAGGTAACAAAAGATGAATTATAATTTGGAAATTGGGCTTTGTTCTTCTTTGTTATTGGTAGAATTCTAGCTTTAAAGTATTTAAATGAGAAAAATAAAGAGAATACTTATATTACTGCTGCCCACATAGGTCAAGATAAAATTGCCCCTAAAAGCCATCCGTTCGTTAATACTTGCAATTATAAGTATACACTACCAATTTTTTCAATTACCTCTGTATATTCATCAGGTCTTAGAAGCTTCAATAACAGAGGGAACTTCGGTGGAAACTAATACGGTTAGCCGACGTATTAGACAAAGCTTGAAGCAGCGAAAAATTGAGCAGTATTCATTAATCCTCTTCTGAGGAGCCCAATTAAAATATTTATTTCTTTATTTATTCTATTATTACTTACTGATGTGTGATATTAATGTCTAGTTTTTCTGCTTTATTAATAATTATTGATAGGTAGGTACTGTACCAACTGGATACTGTAAGCATATATATACAGAGTATGATTTTTTTTAAGTTATTACCTGTTACTTAGCATGAGGTATTATTAAGTTTTTTGTTATTTGTGTGTACTGGATACTTTAATAAAATTTAAAAACAAAATATAGTAATACCTTTACGAGTATTTATATTATGCTGAAACAAGAATCTTTAATTTGTATATTTTCATATAGATATCACTGACCTAGTTTTCCACATAACACCAAAACACTATACTGCACTCAGTGAGTGGAGTATACGGTTTTGGTATTATGTGGAAAACTAGGTCGGTGATATCTTCACACCAAAGGGTGTTCACCCCCTTCACGATTTTCATATAAAGTTTAACTTAAGTTAATAAGCAGTATGAAAATTAAACTGGAACATTTGCGGATGTCCGTGGATGTCCGCGGATGTCTGTGGAAGTCCGAGGATGTCTCCGGATATTTCCTGGATGTCTATAGATGTACATGGATGTCCGTGGATGTCCATGGATACTCCTGGATATTCTTGGATATCCGTAGATGTACGTGGATGTATTATGGATGTCCGTGGATGTACTGTAGAAAGTGGATGTTTAGTGTACAAATTTTGAGCGCGGTTTGCCCCTCGGGTCCGACTGACTTAAACAGGTGCAAATTTGTGACTGCATTCTTATCCTGGATGTGTTAGAGAGTATTTAAAGGTACAGGGTACTTGTATAATAGTTATACATGTTTACTGTGAGTCTAATTTCATCAGTAAAGGTTCCAAAAACAAGGTGAGAGTAACAAATCCATTCCAAGAAGTTGGATCCTGACCTGGGCCCTCGTATCGTGTAACATTTCGTCGGACGCTCTCTTGATTTAGGTACTTCCGACTTGTGCAGTAGGTAAATAATTATTATTTACCTAAATATCTCTTTTTGATTTCCACTCCTTGCCAGATTCCTAATGAAGAAAATTTAGTATTATTTCATTTTCTATAGAAAGTTCGTACGTGTAATGTATTTGCTATTTGAGGGTTTTGGAGGACTCGTTACTTGATTAGAGGTGTACCTACCGACGTCACTTTAAAACTCCGTTTAGGATGTGCGGTAAAATTTGACCAGGAAGAAGGAAGCCGTTTTTTTGGTGTGCTTGGAAGAAAGTTTCTCAGCCATTGTACATGGGTGAATTTATATTGTTACCAAGATAGTTGGGATAATTCATGTGCGTTGGTGGTGATTTATTCTGGGTTGGTTTTGAGTTGTACCGCAGAATATCACATAACCCAAAAGGGGATTTTTGCAGAGAAACATTGAAGTCAAGCGAATAGAGCACGTGGAGACTTAGGGTCTCACTTTCATATAAAGCCGTCCTCCAACAAAGTAAGTTTATTACACGTACATAGAACATTCTGTAATGTAGGTTTCTTTTACAGGGCTTTTTTCTTTTTTTTTATTGTTATTTTTATTTTTCTTCTATACGTCGTGTTACGTATTTTACGTTGTCACGTTTCTGGCTGGTTCTTGGTTTCGACGTTTGGTTACGTTCTACATGGTTCCTGGATTCGCTTCCCTTGGGTGGAATGCTTCACTAGGACCTTGAGATTTTGGAAGGTTCTCCGTTCCTGTTGTCCTACCTACTAGTACCCCGTACCAGTCCACCTAGGAATGCCACCTTGAATCTGAACCCTACTACCGCAGGACATAAGGTCGTACACTGATTTATTGTTTATAGAAGCCAAATCCGCTGACCGTTTGTTCTTATAATTTTATTATACTGCACATTTTTATAAAGTACATTATATAAGGTGATTGTAGCAGCCTTCTTTACAATTATTGTCACTATCAACTATACCATCGTATTTATTTTACTTAAAACTATATTTACGTGTGAACGACATGATCATGTTGGGTAGACCTATACGGGTCATATGTTAATAAGTACCTAGTTGATAATTTTACTACTCATTTATATTTAGGTAAGCTGCTACAATCCATCGCCTTGAGTGACGATATTATATATGTATGTGTATATATTCATTCTGAATTTCATTATATGATATTTGTATGAAACCACCTCAGTTTTTTTGTTTACCTACTTAAGAACCACCCCCCCCCACTTTGCTAGCTGAGTGTGTGATTCCTACTTAAGACGAATTCGCACACTATAATAAACATTTGCTACCCGAGGAGTAGTTACGAACCTACACCGCTCCTACCCTAATTTTTTTATGCATATATGTATATGTTTCGGGTGAGGGTAGTATCTTTTAGACATCAAGTGTATACTATTTTTGAAATAAAAGAGCAGATTCATCTCTATTTACTATGCATTTCTCATAATGCTAATAAGATTATCTGCGATGCAAAATTACCGGAAATTTAAGCAACATTTTCGAGTTGAACCACCTTCTCTAATTAAACTCTGTTCCAACAAGGGCTTTTTAGTTCAAACGAAATGTAAATTTGAATTGAAATGCAAAATATAGTTGCTAACGAATCACGGAAATTCTAATTTAGAATTAATTAAGCAAATATTGCTGCCTTTTTTACCGGGTTATTCAAATCTTATAAAATATTCAGCTATTCTGACTCGAGGATGGATAATTATGAAGACCAGGATTAGTGCCTTACATTATTATTATATTATAATACATGGTGTTAACGAGATATCTTACTAAATTGAATTGAATTGAATTGATTTAGAATTTAATATAACTTGTTCAATAGATGTATAACTTTTCCACGTGTTTCCAATTGTTACTGCACCTTTCAGAAGGTACAGAAGGTACTGTGTCTTGTAACAAAATTTTAATCATTTTGTTCCTTTGTATATGACGAGCAGTATATTTCCGGACGATTAAAAATAATATCAAAAATCCGTATAGTTTTTCCCTGAATACCCGCAACCCAAAATGCTCTCTACATTGTAATATGTTGTCTACCTCTAAAGTGTTTCTGATTGGTCACTTTTATGAAAAGGTAGGGACGCAAAACAGACAGGAAATTAAGACATTTTTAAAATTCGGAGAGTCTGGTTTTCAACAGAGTACGAGCAAGTTGACAATTTTTACGCTTATTGAAAGCACATGTTCTTAAATTTTACTTTCATTTAAATCTTGAATCATTATCACTATTGTTAGTGATCGGTGTTCTGATATAATAGAGTATTATCTGTAATAAGCTCATTAATTGATATTATCGTATATTTTTGTTGTTGTCACGAGATAAGTGATAATAAATTTAGTTTACACGTGGTGTAAATTTTCTGCCGAATTTTTTTATTTTTTTGCAGAGTTGTTGAGACGCTGGCTTAATCTTCCCAGGAATCTACTTTATATTCTCGTAAACCATCCAATTCCATGTGGAACGTGTTAGGACATATTTGAGGTGGATGCACGAGATTGGAACTGCACTTTGCATACAGGTGCGTACATTTCATTTTCTTAATAAATTGAATATGATTAAAGAAAATTGTACCCTGTATGCAAAGGTCTGTTCTCTGTGAAGAGCCTGGGTTGGTTAGTGCGTTTGTATATAACCATATGGTTATTTTTGATATACTATAAATTTTGTCTGCTAATTACAGAATCTATTATATCCAGGAATTTTATTTTTGATTACTTGCTGGTATTCTAGACCGTCTCACATAATTTTTTTTTTCAATTTAATTCTATTTCATTGTACTTGATATTGTTAATTTTGCATTTAAAATCTCATGTATGAATTAGAAATTTTCACCTTTATGCTAACTAGTTTTTTGTGTAGCACAGTTACGAATTTTGTTACTGCAATTTTGGTAATTTTTATTGCAGTATATAGTACTGGTCATAAGTTACTTTTTTTCTTTTTCTATTACAATTTTTATATACTGTCCTTCAGACATAGTTGCTCTACGGTTTGATTGTTTACAAAATTCCAATTCCTGGATCATTTTGTTGTACAACTCTGGGACTGGGCTAATCATACAATCTTTTACATGTGCCTGTTTCCACCTTTGGAACCTGAAACCTAGCTACGTGGGATTTACTTACCTCCATCCATGCAACCCCAGCAAGGCTAGCTAGACGGGGACCTGTTCAGGAGTTCCTGATTAATCTAGGAGAGGCTAGTGGGTGAGATCAATCTATAAGTAGGCCGAAGACTGGTGAACCCAGTCCAGTAAAATTTTTTTGTAAAATTTTGATAATCGCTTTCAGGCTGTAGAGTTTTTTTTTCAATTTAACATAAATTGAGTTGTAAATATAATTTGTAATATATACTTTTACCTTAACGTAATTTGTTTGTTCTTACTTTCACGCATTCACAATTTCATATATTTTTTTTTCTCATTTAAATTACATGGTGCCCAATTTTTATAAGTAAGCTTAACAGTAAAATCCAATCCCCGCCTTGAGCCCAGAGCTAACCGGAGCTATGTCCCTGAATCTTTAGGGAAGAAGCAGTCAGTCTTTTTCAGTGCAGTCTTTCAGAGAACAACTTTTGTATGTCATATCAAATAATTGTATCAGCGTAATTTGTATTCCAGTTTAATCAATTTTATTTCTTACTTTTTTTAAAAAGTGTTATTTGTATATCAGTTCAGTTAATTTTATTTAAGAGCGTCATTTGTATTCCAGTTTAGTCAATTTTATTTCAGAAAGTGTTATTTGTATGTCAGTTCAGTCAATTTTATTTAAGAGTGTCATTTGTATTCCAGTTTAGTAAATTTTATTTCAGAAAGTATTATTTGTATGTCAGTTTAGTTAATTTTATTTAAAATAGTGTCATTTGCATTCCAGTTTTGTCAATTTTATTTCAGAAAACGTAATTTGTAAACCATAATATGTAAATTCAATTTCAGAAAGCGTCACTTAAATTTTCTCTTTCGTCAATTGTACCTGGTAATAAAGATAAATTACGCATTAAAGCTTAATTTACATTTTTTGCAGTAGAATTTCCACTTTCTGAATGTTAAATTATGTTTTCTGAAATACAAATTCCACTTTCTGAAATTATATTCACTAATATGAAGTATAAATGATGGTTTCTGAAATAAAATGGACCAATATGAAATATAAATGACGATTTCTGAAATAAAATTGATCTATTCTGAAATACATTTGCAAAATTGTAGCTTGTAAAGCTATTAACTAGGGAACACATACCTACATCAGCTATTAATTACATAGATAAATCCTATAAAGTTTAAAATACAGGCTGATTCACTTAAGGAGGCTCACCATTGGGATATCAGTAATGGTAAGAGATACAGGGTGGCTCAAATTACAAAAAAGTTGCGCAATTTTATGACGAATATTTTGGTAAAAGCAAACCTGAAATATCTTTTTTAATTTCTGAAATATTCTGAAAAAACTGAAAATTTAGATTTTTTAATTTTTGCCGTAATTCATTTATTTTTCAAGATAAGTTCATGAAATTCGGTTCCCAGGCATAAAATGCTCTATTGATTGCATTGGCGAAGTCAGATCACCTCTATCTCTTATTGTTTTTGAGAGACGATAGTCAACTTTTTTTTTTCTTATGGGCGCCATATTGTATTTTTATATTTTCAGATAGCTCTTCTCATTCTCTTTACGACGATGTACCATAGTATGGGTAAATTTAAATTATTAGGGTAAGTCATAATTTTTTTTTTATTAGGCTGTTATGACATCGGTCTCTTGAGAAAAGGCCTTTTTCGTATTCCCGATCAGTGTTCGGCATTTTCTGTTAAACTTAAAGTAAAATAAATAAGTTGATGTGATTATAACTTTGCAAATGAAAAAATCTATAGTAAAATGTTATAAAATTTATTTAGAATTGGCTCCCTTACAAGGTTATTTAAAAAATATAATACATAATATTGTTTTTATTTAGCCGCGGCGATAGCTCATTCTGTTAGATGCTGGGTGATAGCTTGTGACTAATAGAATGGTATATTGCTGCGCGAGTTCGAATCTCGCCAGGGGAGAAAGGGCACCTCTCCCAGGGAATGGTTGTGTGTCTGTGTTTTTTTTTTATTAATTTTATTAAACCTAATAGCGTTCTATGTGGTTGTTCTCTTTCGGGATACATATTTAAATACATCTGCTCAGCTGCTATAGAATTTCTTCTGCACTGAATATAAATAGAATACATATCTCTGCTTTTTCGTCGTTTGAAAACATTTTAATGGTAACAGTAGCAATACAAATATGAACGAATTAGTGCAACGATGCTAGAATGAACACTTTTGGCAATCAATGAACTGACAACTAAAGCATGCAATGGTTTTAGTTTAATTTCATAGCAGTCTAATCAAAAATATTTTTTTATGACTATTACCCTAATAATTTAAATTTACCCATAATGTGATACATCGTCGTAAATAGAATGAGAAGAGCTATCTGAAAATATAAAAATCCAATATGGCGCCCATAAGAAAAAAAAAAGTTGACTATCGTCTCTCAAAAACAATAAGAGATAGAGGTGATCTGACTTCGCCAATGCAATCAATAGAGCATTTTATGCCTGGGAACCGAATTTCATTAACTTATCTTGAAAAACAAATGAATTACGGCAAAAATTAAAAAACCTAAATTTTCAGTTTTTTCAGAATATTTCAGAAATTAAAAAAGATATTTCAGGTTTGCTTTTACCAAAATATTCGTCATAAAATTGCGCAACTTTTTTGTAATTTGAGCCACCCTGTATCTCTTACCATTACTGATATCCCAATGGTGAGCCTCCTTAAGTGAATCAGCCTGTATAAATAGGTAGGTATAGATACAACTTATTAAAAAAATTTTTAAAAACTTAAAAAAAATGGACCGTTTCTCAGAATTTAGAGGAATCCGTTGCATAACTGCTAGATGATAAATTTATCAGACCAACAAGTTAGCAATAAATGGTGAGAACTTCGCAGATTCATATTTCCTTTATTACGAAAGTAAGACACTTTTGAAAGAAAATATAGATGGGAGTATGGTAGGTAGCTCTGGATATGCTATGAATGTTTTAGGTAGGTTGTCTTGTAGATATTGTCTTCATCAATTAATATTTGAAAGATCTTGTATGGACCAATAACCATAGTTACATATAGTGACGACATAAAGTCGTCACATTACTACATACAATACTATTTTTAACAATGAATATAATAATATAATAATTACATTTTTCTACTGATTATAAGTTCTAACATAAATTCTGTATCATAATTTTACTAGGCATGAGTTTGGCCTCCAGACTCTTGACAAGGGATAAATAATATAGGTATAAAATATGGAACCATTTAATAGAGGTATCTAATCTGGTCATTTTAATTTACACTTCTGTTTTCGCAGGTAAGTCAAACAAGGTTGGAAGCGGTCGGATTGCAAAGGAGACAAATAGGGAGAGTAAATTATCCCTTGTCAGTGACCAAGCAGCTGACCTGGGTAGGGTGTTAATTAAGTCAAACAAGGATTGTTTTCGTTTAATTTAACTAGAGAGTCTTAGGACCGAACCTAGCGATGGAAGGTGTTCGATAGAGTTTCCTGTTCTGGACGGATTTCAATGATATAGTTAATATCGATATTTGGATTAAACAAAAGGTTCTTGGCTAACTTTGGTTAGGAGGTATATACTAGGTATAATATTTATTTATAATAATCATAATAGTACTTATCGATCAATACAACAACGGATTCTAATTACACAACATATTTTTTTAACTAAATTGATATGAAAATTAATAATTATTTTATAATAATACACTAATAGCATAAGCCTGGATAACAATACTTATATCCTTAATAATTAACACACATAACTTATGATACTTACGTACTAAATATTTAATAGTAAATATACTTTCAGTACTCTGTATAAATGTAACAAATACAGGGTTATTCAGAACCTATCCAAAATAAAATACATGTAGAAATGTGGTAGTGCAAAAAGAAATTTTTTTGGCTGGGTCTGAAAACCATTTAAAAATTTTTCATTGCACGCCGCTGGATACTGGTCCACTGTAATGGAGTGACCTTGGGACTGACAATGCAAACTAGCTAGCACGAAAGAAACAGGCGCGCCCGGCGCAAAAAAGATTTGCAGCGTTTTTACTTTAAAATAAACTTAAAGAAAGATAGATGTGACCAAAGTGACGTGTCTTTAAAATGAATAAAATTTTGGTATACTAATTTTGGAGAATTGCGCTACTTCAACACTAGGTATTAGAAACATGAAATTTATAAAAAATTTGCACATACCTTGTTACAAAAGTTGTTCGAAATAATATTCCTGGACTTGTACACAATTTTGGACACGCCTTATCCAATTTTGCTGCACTAAACCGAATGTTCCTCCTGGTTGCTGATCTTGTAAACGCAAATTATTAAGTAAATTGGGGATTTTCAGCATTTTGCTGCAACAACCACTCACAAAACCTAACTGTCGATGTGTCGGTGTGTCGATTGGGAAATCGTTCCGCATAAAAGCGCGAAGCTGCCAATGAATTTTGTCCAAATTCGCCATAAATAAGAATCATGTCCATTAACTCAGCATTACTGTACACATGAGCCATTTTGAAAATTTTACAGTTTAACACTCGATAAACAAAACACCCGCACTTCGCACAGAGACAGACAGCGAAACAGAAAGACTGATGACTGCAGAGACAATAAAAGATATTATCCCCACTCCATCTGTATTAGCCAGACGTTCGCAGGTACAAAAACTGTTGTTTACTGTTTTTTGGAGGAATGTGATATATCAGGTCGTTGAAGTACAGTTCCCCAGCTACGTAGTCCTTTATAATGGTATAACTTTAAACATTGTTTACGGGAAATCCTAAGCCTTTTATTATAAATTTTTTTGGTGATATCGATTTTTTATTTAAGGATGCATATATCCTCAAAGTTTTAGAGATGAGTTCTGAATAACCCTGTATATTTAATTGATAAAAATAAATATTTTATATTGATAATTCTGTTAAAATTATATAAATAGGATTAATTCTAGAGGCAAATACTTACTTCTGCTAAATACATTCATTTTCCATAATTAAATATTTAATTGAAACAGCTAAAAGCGCAGAACGCTTGCGCGTATGCTAACACCTTGAAAAGTGGCCATGGCGCAGCCATTTTTGTATCGTTACCATGCGGGTAGAAGTGCCTGTGTGTTGTGTGTTTCTTTGAAAGTAAAGTAAATGTAATTAGCCGTTCAGAAAATTATAGTACAACAAACTGGATGTGTAGTATATGTATATAATAATTGTATGTATATTGTTTTTGTGTAATATTGTATCATTGTATCCAATAATAGGCATTATGAGTTACTCATAATCGCAATGAGGTTGGACAACCTGTTCCACATGCTGCAAAGTGTCAACGGAGGTGACTTCGTCAGAAACTATTATTTATTTTAAAATGTGTATGTTTGTATATCAATAAATTAATGTTAACCTGATAAATCACACTGTATAGACATAATTTTAGACATTAATTACCTAAGAACAGGACCGGTAACATTACTTTTGGTTGGTGAAAGAACAGTGATTTATATTTAACACATCATTATACTACTGCTTCTGGTTACCCAGCCTCCCTTCAGAGCTGTTTTTGACAATTTACATTACTAATCTTAAACATGCAAGGGGCATTGAGAAAATATCTTCTTAATTTACATGCATTAATATCTTAATTTTGTGAATCAAAAGATCAACTTCAAAGCCGGCTCTTATCAGAATTAAACGATTTTAACAGCAAACAACTTAAACAAGTCTCGTGAAGTTAAAAGGAGAAATTCAATTAAAGAAGATCTGCATTTGAAATAAATCAGTATAGGAAAGCAGCCAACCGTTAAAAAGAAAATTCCCAAGAAAAATTTTTCTTGGGCGTACTAAAATAATTCGCCCAGAAGAAAAGTTTTAAAATCATGCCGGGGAAAGTTTCTACATTAGATTTGCTTAACATAACATGTCTGTGTCTTAAGCTGTGTTCGCTCTCTTAAAATATGCTGACATCCCTAACATAGTTAAAATAAAAGCAATGTAGTTTTGTTGACTCGCAATGCAGACATATAAATAACCAGCAACATCCTACAACTTTTCTCTTAGAATTATCTTAAAAGAATACTAAAAAGTGGGGGTCTCTCAGTTTCTCAGTCCCTTGAGTTAAAGCAGTGATATTGTTAGACATCATTCTATTGGAGTTTATTATAGAAAAACTGGCAAATTTTATATACAGGGTGTCCATTTATAAACTGACACATTTTAACTGCTTATAAGTCGAGAACGATAAATGATATCGATGTGCGGTTTTCACAGAACTTCATCAATTTTTTTAAAGTTTTTTTTGACAGTGTTGCCAAGTTTCAAAATTTACCTGAAATAGGAGGAAAAAAATGTATTACTTTCAAAGGCCGATTTGACAAAGAAATGTAATGGGACACCCTGTACTTTTTAATTTTACATGAAAGCCTGTTAACTTTCCTTTCCGAAAATGTATAAATTGTTTTTCATTGCAATCATTTCTTTGTCCAGAGCCAATTTTGGTAGATGACTCCTTTTTGAAAAGGTCCCTGCTCTAATTGATGAAAATTTTATGGTAATTACCTATGTATCGCTTTATCATGATTAAATGATTTGCGCTATTGCCATGTCTATAAAAAGTATTTATTCTATTAAATAACAACTACTAAACAATACTGTTAAATAAGAACTAACAGTAACAATAACCTCGGTAACAATACTTATAACAATTTTAACAACTGAACAATTTAATTTTAATTTATACGTAACTAATAAATTAGCTGCTGTATATGACCCCCATTTTGCTCGGAACACATATGCAGACGCACAAATAAGTTGCTGAAGGCGTTTTGTAGCATTTCCGGTGTAATTTGGTTGAAAACGTTTACTATGTTGTTGCGCAGTTCATCCAGATTTCTTGGGGTTGGACTGTAGCAACGTTCCTTTATATATCCCCATATAAAAAAATCTGGAATGGTTAGATCGGGAGAATAGGGTGCCCACTCGATTGGACCTGCTCGCCCAAGTCATCTATTTCCAAAAGTAGTATCTAAGGAATGCCTTGCGACTCTGGAGAAGTGTGGTGGTGCACCGTCTTGCTGAAAATAGACCGTGTTTAAATTCCCTTCCTGCTGAAGTTGTGGATAAAAAAATGTTTCCAACATATCGGTGTAATTGTTTCCATTCACTGTTGCTTCTTGAAAAAAAAATGGCCCATAAATTTTAGACTTCGATACTGCACACCAAACGTTCAGCTTAGGAGAATCCCTTTCAAATTCGTTATAAGTTCGAGGATTTTCATCCCCCCAAATTCGGCAGTTATGCTTATTTACCCGCCCACTAAGGTGAAATGCTGCCTCGTCTGACATTATTAAGTTGGTATCCGGCTCATTTCTAAAAAGATCTAGTAATGTTTCGCACATACAATATCTTTTTTCAAGGGCGTGATTTTCAATTTTTTGGAAAGTTTGAATTTTGTAGGCTTTAAACTTAATTATTTTTAAAATTTTATGTACTTTACTTTTTGACATATTTATCGTTTGGGCTATTTTTCTAATAGATATTTGGTTATTGTTCACGGACAACACTTCTCTCACCCGCAAAATATCATCCAACAGATTACCTTGTGCATTTAGGACTGTTCGAACTTTCCTTTTAACTGTTCCCTCCTGAGAAAATTGGTGTACCCAATGAAGTATAGAATTGCGTGAAGGTGGAGCTTTTCCAAAAATCAGCCTAAATCTTCTTCTCGTCTCCGTAACTGATTTGCATTCACTAAATAGTAACACGCAACGTGCTTTTTCCTGGGTGGTAAACATATTTAAACCAATTTTAAAACTTTAACAAATTGCAAAAGTATAGAGAACTAATTATTGAGACTGCCCAACGAACGACGTTAACAAGATTTGACAGTAGTTAAGGGATACAAAACAAATCATGCGATTCATAGCCTCCTTGACAAGCCAAAGTTAGAGGTTGTTATTGTTGTTAGTTGATACCGAGAATGTTATTTAATAGAATAAATACTTTTTATAGACATGGCAATAGCGCAAATCATTTAATCATGATAAAGCGATACATAGGTAATTACCATAAAATTTTCATCAATTAGAGCAGGGACCTTTTCAAAAAGGAGTCATCTACCAAAATTGGCTCTGGACAAAGAAATGATTGCAATGAAAAACAATTTATACATTTACGAAAAGGAAAGTTAACAGGCTTTCATGTAAAATTAAAAAGTACAGGGTGTCCCATTACATTTCTTTGTCAAATCGGCCTTTGAAAGTAATAAATTTTTTTCCTCCTATTTCAGGTAAATTTTGAAACTTGGCAACACTGTCAAAAAAAACTTTAAAAAAATTGATGAAGTTCTGTGAAAACCGCACATCGATATCATTTATCGTTCTCGACTTATAAGCAGTTAAAATGTGTCAGTTTATAAATGGACACCCTGTATTTTGTGGACAACTACCAGTGCAGTAGTTCGATAATATGGTTTTAAGTTGACAGAGAATGAGACTAGATTTTTAAACCCACCTGAGGATGATCAACTCTTCTGAGAATAGAATATGAACTTCTATTATAACTTTTATTTAGAAAAATAAAATTTCAAAAAGATTTGAGGCCAAATCTGGTGACTAGGTGAACTCCCGTGAACCACATAATGATTTATTTACTAAATGCAAAGACTGACGTAGTTTTCCACATAAAACTAACTAAAATTCTATACTGCACTCGACGCGCGTTTCGTCAACCAAGTTGGCATCATCTGGAGATGATTAAAACTAAACCTATGCGATAATTGTGTCCTATTTATACCTATACTATGTCTACCCTTCAGTGAACCGTGATTTCCTAACCAAGACAGGAGGCTATCGGATTGGCCATCTGCATCATTCATACTATTTTTACATTTAGCAATTTCCAAACTCTCAAAAGCATCCAGTTGTCTGGAATTTGTTACATTCTCTTAAATTGCTACTATCTATTTTATAGATTGTTGGATAGTTGGGCCAAACGCACCGTTGGGCGACACTAGACATCTGTTCTACCATATTTGATTAGGAACAATTGGTTCATCTCAAATATGGTAGAACAGATAAGTCTAATTCGCCCAACATGCGTTTGGAAACAACCATAAAATAGATAGTAACAATTTAAGACTAATTAGGAATGTAACAAACTCCAGACAACTGAATTCTTTTGAGAGTTTGAAAATTGCTAAATGTAAAAATAGTATGAATGGTGACAGAGGGCCAATCCCATATAACCCGCTTTATTGGTTGGTAAATCACGGTTCTGTGATCCGTCGCGATGGTTCGCTGAGCAGTCGCGAGTCTCGACGGTTCACAGAACCGTAAAAATAGTTTAGGCATAAATAGGACAATGTTAGCATAGGGTTAGTTTTAATCATTTCCAGATGATGCCAACTTGGTTGGCGAAACACGCGTCGAGTGCAGTATAGAGTTTTGGTCATATATGGAAAACTACATCAGTGTTATAAAAATAATGAAGGTACCTAGTTTTTACCAAAATAGACAAATCTGTTTATTGTTCTACATTTAGTAACTTTTGGAATCCTCCAAAAATCATACACCCATGGAATCGCCTTCACCGTACGTCTGCATATTCTACAGGGTGTCCCCGTTTTTTCGTTCATAAATTTGGCAAAGGATAGAGCATGTAAAAATAATAAGGTATTTCCTATAACATTTTTTTCTAAGACGCTTCGTTCTCGTTATACGGGGCGTTCAATTTTTAAAAACGAATTTTATTTTCTTAAATATTTACTAAACCTATAAATATTTTTTGTTGAAACTTGGCACACACTAATCGTGGTAAAAAGCTAATATTTTGACGTAAAAAATACTTTTCGACTAAAGACAGTGTCGTAGTTATGGGGTTTTGTTGGCATTTAAACCCCCTAAACTTCGACGCCAATGGCGAAAAATAATTTTTCGATACAGAAATTAGTATTTTGATGCTTTGCCTAAAAAAAAGTACCCTTGACAAAATTCGCTAGGAAGCTCCCTTTTTGAGATATTTGGAACATTTAATAACGGTTATCTTATGAAATTATTTAAATCTTGGCTAAAAATTATTATTGTAGAATTATGCAGGCACTGCAAGTTTAAATTTTTAACAACAGTATAACAGTATTGACGTATGTCATGTTTAATCAGTTTGTATAGCAGCGTATACCCAAATGTGAAAAAATAATATTACAAATACAATATTATAATATTTACTACAAACGGCAAAAACAATAATAATTTACAAATGATTTAATCTAATAAATGCTCAAAATGATATCCTTCTTCTTGAATGCAAAGATGACATCGATTTCTTAATGAACGTCTTGTACGAATTAGCATGCCATTATTTATTTCATTAGAAGCCATTCGAATACGATTTATTAAATCTTCTCTATTGTTAACTGGGGTCGCATATACTTTTTTTTTAAGAAACCCCAAACAAAAAAATCTAGGGGATTGAGATCAGGTGATCGAGCAGGCCAAGCAACTGGACCACCTCGACCAATCCACCTTTCCCCGTAGACAGTATTTAGCCTCTCCCGAATTTGCCGTCCATAATGTGCAGGACAACCGTCTAATTGCATCCAAGCATTTCTTCTCTCGTGGAGTGGTATTTCCTCCCACATATTAAAATGATTTGTTTCCAAAAATTGAAGAAATGTAGCGGCATTAAGTCTATCCGGTAAATGTATGGTCCAAAAATATTGTTGTTGAAAATTCCAACCCACACATTGACACTGAATTCTTCTTGGAAACTTCTCGGTCTTATACCATGTGGGTTTTCAAAATAGTAACTTCTGTATCGAAAAATCATTTTTCGTCATTGGCGTAGAAGTTTAGGGGGTTTAAATGCTAACAAAACCCCATAACTACGGCACTGTCTTTAGTAGAAAAGTATTTTTTACGTCAAAATATTAGATTTTTATCACGATTAGTGTGTGCCAAGTTTCAACAAAAAATATTTATAGGTTTAATAAATATTAAAGAAAATAAAATTTGTTTTTAAAAATTGAACGCCCCGTATAACGAGAACGAGGCGTCTTAGAAAAAAATGTTATAGGAAGAACCCTATTATTTTTGCATGCTCTATCCTTTGCCAAAGTTATGAACGAAAAAACGGGGACACCCTGTATACTTATCAATTTTATCATTGCAAAAGTTTAATTATTGAAGATGGCTTACTACCTACTATTTCGGGACTCTGGTATAGTTCCAAAGTATTCTTAATTTGGTTTAATAGCGTGCTTTCTTATGGAACAATCTTGCATAAAATATCTTACTTTTATAGTTGATGCTACAGTTGTCGTTCTAACGATCAGCACTAAAACCCCCTTAGCCTGTTTCAAAGGCAATAAATGAAATTTATTGCTAGCATGTTGTCGGATGCCATGTCGCTTCTGAACTAATATAAAAAAAATATTATGCACTGAAGTTTGTGATAGAGTGATATCTTTCATTTGAACATCCAAGATAAAACGATGAAATTTACTTACTTAATGGTGATAACTGCATCTTGTCAGAAACAATATTCTTGGATCGAACATGGCTTCCTCTACTCCAGAACGATGTTACCAGTGGAAAATTAATAATAAAATAGTGATTAGTGCATGTGATCTGCAGTGAATCGGACACTTTTTTATCATACAAACTTTTTACTGACGATGAGTCGATGATAGACTAGAATTGTTTAGAGAAAAGCTAGTTAAGTGATTAACTTCTTTTAAATTTTATTATAATAATTAGTTTATTTAGATATAATTCAAAATATGATTTGTAATAATACACAATTTTGCATATTACTGAAAAACCACTGTTGAAATTTAGTAAATTTATGAAATATTTATTTTATTGCATATACAGTGGTTTTTTTTGAGCAAACTTTAGAAGTTTACCTTAAGTAAGAAAGATAAAGCGACAATATTTATAGGAGAGAAAGCTAGACCCCTAAGCTTCTCATCCATACTTTCAAGGTAGCTTAATTGCATACAGGATGGTGGAAATTTAATGCCGAGTTAAGTTAACTTCAAACCATCATAAGTTGTTTTTTTCAAATGGAACAACCCGTATGCTTTTGCATCATCTGATGGACAATATTATTCTCTTTCGAACGGTATCATGGTTCCCTATACCTATCTCTTCTACTTTTTAAGTTATCTACTCTTTTTTTGTGTAATCATATACAATCATTTAATTTCTTGCGAGGATGGCTGTGAAATTCTTAGTCAAACTTTAAAACAAACAACTAATATGTCGCCAGTTATTTGTTGTCAGTTTAACACCCATAGAGGCGGTTTCATTAAGTAGGTATTGTTCATATTTAAAAAACGGAAAATGAAAATACTTATTCAAATGCTGACATTCTAAATTTATTATTTATTCATGCAGAGTGTAACAAAGCTTCCCTATGGAGGCCACAATTGTACCTCAGGAACAATTTTTATATGGATTAATTTTTAGTTGCGTAGGGGACGTAGCCCAATAATTTGCATATTTACTATTTGCCGTTCCTGACAATACAGGCATTTTCTTGGGGTGCTGAGTTGGAGAAAATTAATGTACAAGCCTCAAACTTGTTATGAAAGTGCGAATTCGTGTTGGCGTTCGCCAAAGTTCAAAGTGCGAATCTCCACGTTGCGTCACCCCCTGAACGAAACTGTGAATATTTTATCACATTATATTGCTTCCCTTCAGTTACGTTCCCGTGGTAATCACGTTGAAGCACAAGACAGTTTATCTATAATTGCTTTAGCACCTAAGTGGATCATCCTGCGATATAAATTGGATAGAATTAACGGTCCTTATGTATAACTTGCCGATTACCTTGGCGATAAAGGTCTGGGTCCCGTGAGACAATTTTAATAATGAATTAGTTTGTGATTTTTGGAAGATTTGGTTAAATTTAGATTTTCGGCAGCTTCGCAGCACATCGACATTTTCAGTATATCATAAGAATAATAATAATAATAATGTCGAAATTCGGCAGATCTTCCAGCCGGAAGAATGCAGAAGGCGGTAATTCTGGGTTCACTAAAGCTAGTTAGGGCACACGATTCCCGGACTCAGTAGTTATGTACCCCATGGACGTGAGGAATAGCTACTGATAACCACCAGCGGCCAACCCTGAGAATCTGAGCCAAGGAACCGGTTATCTGGATTTAAACAAAATAATAATAATAATAATAATAATAATATTGATAATAATAGATAAAGAGAAAAATATAAATGAAAATAAATAACTGGAATAAACAATGGTCAAATTCTACAAGTTTTAACGAAAGTACTAAATAGATAGAAAGATAATTAAATACATAAACATACACAGGCACAAATAGACTGTTTCATAACTGATGAGAATTAATAACAGTGAATTAATATATTTACTTTATTTACTTGTTGATATATCTGGTTATGAAAATAAACTCATGTATGCGTATTTCATAAAGTACTGAATATTCGCTCAGAAAACTTTACCATATACAAGAAAACAGACTATTAAAGAAGTTAAAGGCGTTTGTTTACAGTTGTAGACAGTTCCATAGTCTCAAGTCTGAACAAACAGGGCTCTTTATTCAGACAATGGATATAAAAAACACTAGCTAGAATTGAAGTAAATAAAAAATCATGAATATATTATTTCGAAGGAATTTTTATTTTAAATCCGGCCTAGGGGAGAAAAGGCATATTTGTACATTTTAAAAGCACATTTCACTTGCAGTGGTTATTATGAGTGATTGTGCACGGCGATAATCGCAACGATTTTTTAAGAGACGTGCACACGGGTGGTCGGCACTTTTGGAGACATAGCATACTTCTCAGCAGTAAATATTATATGCTATGCTGAATCTCGTCTTCTTTATACAGTGTCGTGGATTCCTTAATTCAATTAAACGGTTGTATGAGGTGTCATATTAGAAAACTTTATAGAAATATAATAACTTACCTATTTATCCGACAATTGGTTCGCAATTGAATGCCAAATATTACTTTACCATGACGTAGGAACAGCATGTTCAAATTTTGGAACTAGTAACACGGGTATTAACAATCAGTAGAAAACAGACCTAATAGAAACCTGTTGTAAATTTAGTCAGTCCTCTTGTTGATTTAATATATTAAATTTGTAATCAAAATCATATCTCAAGAAAGATGTATGCTGCCTTACACTTAAAAAGCTGGCAATATTGCTTGTTAGTTCGGATTTTGTAGCATTTCTTCTTCAGTTTATGTAAGTTTCACTTATATGATGTTTGCACAAATGGAACCCCGTGTCTACGAATCTACTAGAATCTACACACAGTAAAAAATTGTCACAAAAATATGCACAATTTCTACAAAAAGAAGGGACGTTGACGAATTATGCCCAGAGAATTACAAAAGTATTTCGAATTTGTAATAATATGTTACATATTGTAAGTAATTCAAAATGTGACTAAAACAATAAACACTGACCTGCATGTTGCAAATTTGATACCGGATGTGCTCCCCACGGCATGGGCCACTCGTGCAAGTCCTTAGTTGATGAGAAGCACCTCCGTCGCAGGACCTGGAGCAGGCCGACCACTCTGACCAGGAGGACCAGCCACCCGACCTGTTGTCTACCTCTTGCAGCTGAGACGACAATTCCTGCAGCAAGAGAATGACAATTTATGAGTAATTTTATTTCCAGCGTAACTAAAATAAGTGAATAATCTTTATATAATTTATAGTAAATCCTTTAGAATATAAATATACAATATACTCAAGTGCCAGCCAGCTTCTAGTGTCATGTAGTTATAAATTATGCTGAAGTATGAAAGTATATTATTTAAGTCGATACTGAATAACAGCGGGCCCAGGACTAAACCTTGCGGCAGTCCGTATAATATAGTCTCTTGACTTTTTATTTAAAATAAATAAGTAATGCCAAACGTCTCACACTAACTTTTTTTAGATAGTTAGGAAATAAGTTATCTTATCACTTACTTTATGGCTAAAAAGTGGCTTGATGAGGCTACGAAGAGAAAATACATTTTGTGTTGCTAGTGAATTCTGGTCATATTTTCGGTGTTAAATACAAGATTCTTGTTCCGAGTCTAGTTTTAGTAACGTAGAGGTCCTGTTAAGTCCTCACGTAAAGGTTTCGTAACCATAAATACATGTATATATGATATCAACGCAACGCGATGATGTATGTATCTTTTCTGATAACTCCTCAAGCAAAACAAGAAAATATACAAAGAGATATTTCGAAACTCAAAGACAAAAGAAGATGGTATGGATTTTTACCGATTTTACTGGGCGTGTTGGAAATTACGCAACATTTACACAAGTCTGTATTTCCTTTTTTTCCGAGAAGCCTCAATGGTGCACTAAAGGAAAACTTTAACAATTATAATTAAAATCATTTTGTTCTTCCCAGTTTTTTTGTTATGTTTTTTGTAAAAACCTTTATTCAAATTTTATTTTAGTAATTATAAATCAAATTCTTCCTAATGTTATTAAACCATAAGTAAAAGAACGAATAATATCCGATAAGGAAACTATATCATCCACGTAACCAACTTATTTGTGTAAACGTAAGATGTGGTAATAATAACTAACAGTTTATTATTATAAACTTCGTTTTATGTGACACAAGTTCATAAAGTTGTTGGTGTAGCAAAATGTTTTAGTTAGGTGGAGAGGTCTTAATCAATCAGAATCTGTAATCTTCAAGCGTGACATCATGAAGAGCGAATCATTTTAGAGATCTAGAATTGTTGGTGTTGACAAGTGTAATATGGTTCAGTATCAGTCGTTCAACGCGTCAACATTTTACTAATATGAATAACACGTATTTATGTATGTCCTCGCATTCAACTCTAGTTTTATAAATTAGTTCATTCTAATAACAAATTGTGTGCAAGAATATTAGTACAGTGAATCTTGAGTGAATAGATTTCAAAGTTGGTCACACATTTTCGCCACATGTTTCCTAATATAATAATGATGTTTGTTTTCAAGTACTTAAATAAGAAGCAACATATTTGACAGTTTTCTTCCTTCCTTTTTTCGTTTATTTAACGTCGGCCTATTTCCGCGCATAAAAGCCAATCACTACACGCCAGGAGACGAGCAACCCTCCACCTGAAAATTTTGTCGAATACCCACCTTTTATGGCAGGGTAGGGATCTTTTACTTGCCTATCACTTCATAGACAAGGGATCTCCGGCTTTACATCCTATCCAAGGGATGGTATGTCTTCTACGCAAACCGCGCCTAAATTTGCATGGCTTCTATGAATTCACCGACGTACAGGCGACTAGAAGATGAGGGCAAGCGCCGACGGTCTTCCCTGCATGGTCACCCATCCAAGTACTAACCGCGGTCCACCTTGCTTGGCGCTCATATCGAAAATACGAACGCCAATTTGTTACCACGGCTTGCCCCCCCTATTTGACAGTTAAGTTCATAAAATTTTAATGTGAGATTATGGTTGGTTTATATAAGCAACGGATTTTGTAACATATCATATACAGGGTGTCCACCTAGTGCGCGTAAGTCCAATATCTGGGTTAATAAAAGAGATAACTTAATTTTTTTTCTACAGGGTTGTCTAATATCCCGAGCTGCACAAAATGAAAATAAATTTACATATTCAGGGTGTTCAGTTTTTCCTGGACAGGTACCAACTTCATTTTTTTAAATGGAAACCTATATTTTTTATGGCATTATCGAATTCTACGTAAAAAATTAGTGGGACTTTGTGCTTAACACTGCTATTGAAATATTGATAGTTTTCGAGATATTTGACTTTTAATTTTTTTTTTCTTATGTAAGGGACGTATGACAGCTAGAAATTATTTTTTTTTTCAGAAACTGTAGAGTGAAGATGGCTCTTTCGAAAAACCTATCAAAAGTTGACCTGCGATATACAGGGGGCAACAGAAATCGTGCCAAACCTGATGGTTTAAAATTTAAAAAATCTCGACTTTTTCAAATGGAACACCCTGTGTTTTATGGTTTCATTAGATGCCTTTCTGTAGACTCTACAATTTTATAATAGCTTTCCCTATACCTAAGTTGCGTAGTTTTTGCAAAAAACCCACTTTTATGAAAAATACCCGACTTGCGCACTCCTTTGACGGAAAAAATATTGTAAGGCTATTTATTTTTATAAAATGTATTAGTTTACACTTCTTAAAATAAAAATAACTGAAAAATTTAGATAATTTCAGTTTAATAAACAAGTCTTTATGGAAAGTTACCATTTATTTGTAAATAAAAGTAAAAAATCATAAAAGCTCTACATGTAATTAAGAATTAGCAAAACTGGCGTATGCTTTAGAAGAAGTTCATGGGAAGTATTTGCTAGCAGCACGTATTTATAGAGATTCCCACGTGCTGACTGTTTTGAAAATGTGAAAGAAAGATTTGAAAGAACAGCAAATGGGAATTATGAGAAAACTACCAGGAGACATGGGAGTAACAACGATAATATTTAGTTTAATGTTGTGGTTTCTGCTGTTGAAAATCCAAAAATATGAGTATCAGAAAATCAGTAGAAATCTTGGAGTTTTCAAAAGCTCGACAAATAAGATATTGAAGAAGAAGTTTCATACGTATCATATTGAAAACCAAACGGTGTTACCGTAGTTGGAAAAATTATTAGTGAAATGGATGAATATACATAGAGTATTGAAAAAAGAATACGCAATACTCATACAAGCAAGCTAACCTAAAGTAAATGCTCAAAATGTCCACCGTTGTTTTCAACACAAAGCATTAATCTACGACGAAAATGAATGTGAACATTTCTTAACATTTCTGGCGTTATGGTTAGAAACTCATTTTGGATCTTTTCTTTCAAGTCTTGCATATCCGTTGGTGGTACTTCGTATACTCGCTCCTTGATATAACCATACAAGAAAACGTCCAGAATATCTAAATCAGGCGAACGTGCAGGCCAAGGAACTGGACCACCACGACCTAACCACTTATTTGGATATACGTGGTTTAGGTGTTCTCTAATCTGAAATATGAATAGATAATAGGAAAAGTACTACAACAATAAAATAATCACAGTACCGCCAAAGTGGAATGTGGAGGGGCACCATCATGCTGAAACCATTGTTGAACCAAATAATCAGCGGGCATATTCTGTAGCTGTAGAAGGGGAAGTTCGTTTTGCAAAAAATGCAAATACACATTGGCATTTAAATTGCCTTCAAAAAAGTACGGTCCAACAATATGTTCTCCACAAATTCCAGCCCACACGTTCATTTTGAAACGATGCTGATTATCTAGTACCCTCAATAATCTTGGATTATTGTCAGCGTAGTGATGAAAGTTGCGACGATTGGGTAAGCATGTGTTTGAAAATGTTGATTCGTCAGTAAACAAGACATTCATAAAAAAGTTTGGACTTTCCTGAATTTTATCCAATGCCCAGTGGCAAAATTGCAGGCGGTTTAGGTGATCTTGAGGTAACAGTGCTTGATGGTTTTCAATATGATACGGATGAACATTATTCTTCTTCAGTATCTTGTTTGTCAAGCTTTTGGAAACTCCAAGATTATTACTGATTTTCCTGACACTAATATTTGGATTTTCAACAGCAGACGCCACAACATTAAACTGAATATCGTCATTGTTACCGTCATGTCTCCTGGTAGTTTTCTCATAATTCGCATTTGCTGTTCTTTCAAATCTTTCTTTCACATTTTCAAAACAGTCAGCACGTGGAAATCTCTGTAAATCTGGATTATTTGCTTTGTAAATACGTGCTGCTAGCAAACAATTTCCATGAGCTTCTCCTAAGGCATAAACCATTTTCACTAATTCTTCTTTTGAATAGTTCATTGTATGCACGCTTAGTACTTACTCTAAACTCGTACGTGAATATTCAGTAAAAGAAGAAATGACATGTAAACTGATTGTCACAAATGTTATTGCGTGACAGACGCTCACTGCGTTTTTCCCGAGAAAGGAACGTGCGCAAATCGGGTATTTTTCATAAAAGTGGGGTTTTTGCAAAAACTACGCAACTTAGGTATAGGGAAAGCTATTATAAAATTGTAGAGTCTACAGAAAGGCATCTAATGAAATCATAAAACACAGGGTGTTCCATTTGAAAAAGTCGAGATTTTTTAAATTTTAAACCATCAGATTTGGCACGATTTCTGTTGCCCCCTGTATATCGCAGGTCAACTTTTGATATGTTTTTCGAAAGAGCCATCTTCACTCTACAGTTTCTGAAAAAAAAATAATTTCTAGCTGTCATACAACCATAATTATGTCAACTATTACAAGTGACGAAACATAAGAAAAAAAAATTAAAAGTCAAATATCTCGAAAACTATCAATATTTCAATAGCAGTGTTAAGCACAAAGTCCCACTAATTTTTTACGTAGAATTCGATAATGCCATAAAAAATATAGGTTTCCATTTAAAAAAATGAAGTTGGTACCTGTCCAGGAAAAACTGAACACCCTGAATATGTAAATATATTTTCATTTTGTGCAGCTCGGGATATTAGACAACACTGTAGAAAAAAAATTAAGTTATCTCTTTTATTAAACCAGATATTGGACTTACGCGCACTAGGTGGACACCCTGTATAAATAACTAAAATTCGCCTATTAATAAAAGTTTAGTTATAATTACAAAGTAAAATGATTACAGTCAAAATGAGTAAGTAACCGACATAGCTGATCCAGCTATATATTTATTTGCCTATATTCAAATTTACCATTTGCTAAATTGAACTGAATACTAGGTATAATTATTAAACCTTTCTCTGAGTTTAAGTTGAGGAATTTCATCCGCACTGTATACCCAAAGAATGGCAGAGCAGGGCCCTAAACAAAGAATCCCCATTGCCTACTCCGCTAAAATTAATGGTGTTAAGTGGCTCGTCGCACCAAAGTTATACTCCAACCTATTGATCCCTAACAAGGGCGAATATAGTGCATTTTTTCTCCGATCCTTATTAAATTTGGACGAGATACTGCTTTATTCCAAGCAATCTTTTATTTAATTTGTCTCGACTTCTTCAAGTTATCATGTTTTATAAAAATTTACTTCCTCTCCTTTAAGTTAATCAGAGGGACTCTGCGCTTCCTGGCTTCAAATGAAAAACGACGTTCTGAACTGATTTTAACTTTTCTTTCTTCATTTATTCATTATATTCGTTAAACGGATGCCGGGGAATACGGCGCAGTGAAATAATATACGCCGTGGATTTTAATCATTATATTTATTACTAGGTAATACAAAAATAAGTCTGAAGCAATGTAGGTATGAAACACAGAGAAAACTGTTCAATAATATGAAAAATGATGGCAACCACATACATATATTCAATATTTCAAAGCATAAAAGCTTTGTTTACAGAAAAACAATAATAATAATTTTAAGTTATCAAGCATCAACAAGTTTATTGATGCTTAATTTATACAATGTGAGTCAATGAAAAGTTCCATCCTCGGTTATCTGTCAAAGGATTTGGTATACGTGGAAAATCTAGAGACAGGTAAATTTTTATTTGAAGGGGGGGCATTTTTATAGTATATATTGACATTTATACAAGGTGATTATACATTTATTCTAAGTGTATATTGTTGGAGAAACCCTATTTATTTGTAATAGATTAGATTAGTTTTTGTGAACGCTAAATGATATATAACTAACAGATGGTTCTGTCTAATTTATTGCAGTCTTTGTATACTTTAAAATTCGTAACACTGTCCAGATCAGACCACCCTTGAGAGCCCTTGAGAACCCGCCGTGCCCCGCGGCAAGAAAAGAAAAAGGGCAGTTGCATAAGAACGGTATAACAGCCAGCTTGTATGTTCAAGTCTTGGCTACAATATAAATATAATTATTACTTGGTTGAACCCTATGTTGGGAAGTGTAAACAGTAACTACAGTTAGTATCATTTGGCGGGTTTATTTTACACCTGTAAAATATTACCTATAAGTTATACCCAATTATTGTCAGTTCCAACAATAAAGGGAATTTGCAATTTACACGAACAGTTTTTCACCTACTCAACAATCAAAAAATTAAATACAGTCCACAACTCTTCGCTTTCGAAGCTGTGTAGTTGGAATTTACGACTCCAACCTACATATATTATATAATCAAAATAATATATCAAACTTAAATAAGAATAATAAATACTTCCTCTATGGTTTAAATTGCCATAAATATAGATTAAGGAGAAATGTTTTAAAATATACATACACAGACTGGTGCATTATCGGAAACACCATCTCATCTCTTTACCATGAGTGACCAATATTTTTTATATAGAAGAAAAGTTATTTTCTATTATCTGATCGACTGTTGAGTAATCATTATATAATATGGCGAATGCGCCAGTGATCATCGTGTTGAAATGTGTTAACAATGGGTATAAATAAATACGGATAACTTTCGTTTTTATTTCTAAAGAAAGATGTTCAACAGTTATATAAGTTATATATAGTAAATACATACAAGAAACACTACAGTTTCGACAAGTGATAGACAGAGAAAAATTTCCACAATTTATTTTCATAAATTTCAATAAAAATTATATAACTAACTGCTTCATTTATAAATAAACCTTTGCATTAGCCTACTTACCAACAATAGGTATTTCAACACTTAATACTATTATATACGAATAAGAATATTAAAAAACATATTCATCAAACCTCTAGCACCACATATGATAACTTGAATAAAAACTATTTTTCGAATGCTAACACAATAACATTTCAAACAGTATATAGTAAAGCGCTTATTTTTCAGATACCTCATTTTATACTTATTTCCAAAAAATAATCGGATTAAAATAAAGTTCAAAATTGACGTTTATACTAACCATATTATCCAACAGTAGTGACAGTTCATAAACAAATGAATAAAACCTTGAACTTTAAAAACACAATTAATATTAATAGAATAAGTAAATTATGTATCTCAAACCGATGAATAAATAAAAAATGTTAAATCCCTGAACATTAAAACGATATTAGTACTTTGTCTGGAAACTTTCTTAAGGTTTAGATTATCACGAAACTGTGTTTCTGGATGTCCTGCAGCCATTGATTTTCATATTATGCGACATTTTTAATGCGTAATTTATTATAATTTGTGGCTAAACCCTTATTTGAAAAGCATTTTAGAAGACACTTCGTGGAATCAACAATGCATTATTCATCCTCAAATCTCGCTTTTCTTATTAGTTTTAGTCCCTCGGATTCGCGGTTTTGTCGCTAGGGAAGCCGCATACATTCATTCGTAAGAGGCAGGCTTGAAAATAATTTATTAAAAACAACCGCCGCAGTCCTATTCGGCCTTAATCTTTGATCCCAGTTCTTTTTATAACAAGTCAATCATGTAAATTAAGGTTATTTACTACAACATCAAAATCTGGATGATTTTCTCAAATAATTGATGATTATTTTTCTATTATTCAGATGAGGATTCCTTCGTTAACAAACACTAATCAGGCAAAATAATAAAAATAGGGGATTTTTCGGAAAAAGTTTTAGATATACCCACACTAAAGTTTTTTATTTGCAAATTTAATTCATGGTCTACTTCTGTATATTCTCACCAGTTTCTTGATTTTCAAAATACGTTGTCACAATTTTGTTTTTAAATCAGGACAAGTAGACAATCAGTAGTAGTCCATAATCTTTCGAGATAATTATTAATATTTTATAGTATATTTTTAATATAACTTATTGGCTTATTTAACTGTTTATATCTTTCTTTGTATAGGAATTAAGCCAAAAGTTAACCAAGAGGTAAATTATGAATGAAATTATCAAATATTATGGGTTAATAAAGTTTTTAATTTTCGTCGTTACCTGTAACCTAGGTATGCAAAGGAATAACCTTATTATTTTTAAGATATGCCGAAAACAACTACTTTTCGTACAATATGCACCCCCCCACATTGAATTACGACGGCATACCTTCGTGTAACCTCAACACATTGTCTTTAATACATTTTTCGTCTTAACAGTGTTATCTACATCTTTTCAACAATGAAATATTAAATAAGTTACATTGAAAATAATTATTTTTGGTCACAAACACTTTGCATTGAGTTTTAATGAAAAAAATTATTTTTTACTGACGAAACTGATATTGTAGCAGTCCTCCTTAGCCTAATGTACGATACGTATTTCTGTTTCAGGCGTCTTCAGGCATATGCGTTAGCAGGAGGTTTAATATCTAAGAATTGTTAAAAATTACGAAAAATATATGAAAATTAAACTGATCTTAAAATTAAAATGACAAAATTGTCAATTTTATCTCTTAGTTAACATTTTGCCTTAATTCATATGTAATATTAAAAATATACCAGGATATCAAAAATTATCTTGGTCAAGGGTGGTTGTTGAATGTAAAAGGTGTCTTACTTTAAATTTTTGAATATGTTTTGTTGTGTCAGAATCTGTCAAGTTATTGTGCTGAAATTTTCTAATCCAGTTTTTGAATCATGGCTCTTACCACACAGCACAAAATTTTCATGATTGAAGCCTATTTTCGAACAGGTGCGCTAGTTAATTGAAATTGGCAATACAGTCAACGTTTGAGTTTGGAAAATTTTCGAGAAAACTTCTCAAACGTGGCAATATTACCGGACAATTTTTATGCGTGCCTTACAAATTGTGTTGAAGTGTTTCGCGAAACTGGTGCAAAACCTTTGAAACGTCTTTCTCAGGAAATTGGACTTTCTTATGGAACATGTCATAAGATTTTAAAGAAAGACTTGAACTTGCATCCATATAAGATGCAAGCACATCAAGCTCTTCTGCCCGCACACCACCCCAGACGCCTTGCTTACTTCCATTGGTTTGTCAATAATTTAATTAATGACGATCTTCTGGACTTAACTTTTCGGGATACATCAATTCTCAAAATATGCGAATGTGGAGCAATGATAACCCTCATGTTTTTACTGAATCGCCACTACATGCTCAAAAAATTGGTGTTTGGATGGCAGTCTCTCGCCGAAGAATAATTGTGCCAATTTTTTTCGATTTCACCGTCAACGCAGAAAGGTACAGACACAACTTTTTGGCTGAATTTATGCAACAGTTAAACGATGATGAACTTCGGTACGGTTATTTCCAGCATGACGGTGTAACAGCACATACTGCACGAGAAAATATTTTTCCTCCTCCGAAATCACCTTGTTTGACAATTATGGACTATTTTATATTTCCTTACTTAAAAAACAAGATTTTCACAATTCCGGTAAATAATTTGCAAGAACTGCGACAAAGAATTGTTCAGCAATGTGCAACCATAACGCCAGAAATGCTGCAAAATGCTTTCCACAGCATAAAGAGGCGAGTCAACTTGTGCATCGAACAAAACGGGGGACATTTCCAACAATTACTGTAATTTAGTTTTTCTTGTTACTAAAACCGTTATTTCATAATTTGTAGTTCATTATTGTTTTACAACTGAAATAAATAGGTATGAAATTTGTAGGTTATTGATGATGTCAGTGTGACAGTGACATAATTATTTCAAATTTAAAGTAAGACACACGTTTTACATTCCACAACCACCCTTGACCAAGATAATTTTTGATATCCCGGTACTGTAAAATCTAAAAATATAGAAATCGGGCAAATTTTATTAAAAAACATCTAAGTCCAACTAACAATGTTGACATTAGAACTGTATTGCTTAGAATGGCATAGTTAAATAGATAGAATAGTTGTCACAATTATTTTGCTTCCGATTGTTGTAATGTTCAGATAAATATTGCCTAGTGTCAAATTATACGGCTTTATATAAAAATATATATACAACTTCCGATTAATGGCTTTTATTTATTTCTGTATTAAATTCTTTCATTTGTAAACGCCTATGTGTGCGACATCAGCTATTATTGTGATTGCTATTTGGGGTCAACGGGAACACATCGCTTTTATTTTGTTATGGACAAAGTAGTGGAGTAAGACATTTTCCGGGATGTGATAAAATTTACCCTCGTAAAAGTAAAGCCGTTTCTCAGAACTAATGTGGGTCATGTTGACAGTATCATCACAAGTTTTATTAGATTGGCTTATAAAATATAAATTCCAATAAGGAGAATCGATCAGTCTGGGCCGTGAACCGAATATAAGTGTATGTAATTAATTATCGGTGAAGGATTATCGCCCCATTTTATTACTGAAAATAAACGCCATGTTCCCATTACTTACTTTAAGCAAAGTTTACAGAAATATATAAGTTAGGTATCCCATTTTCACCCACGTGCCTCGCTACGTATTCTGACCTTCAGACTCGTCTCAGGAAACATTCGGTACCCAGACATTTGCACTATGGACAATGCAATTGTCGTTATCTATCTGTAATTTGACCATAATGGTCAGACAGATAGTAGCAAAGACCCAAAGAGGGCAATACGGTGTGTTTCCTCACAACTACTGACATTCACGATGTCCATTAGTAAATCACGTCGCAACATCGTTCATTGAGTCCGATGGCACTCTGATGGGCGCATAATAAGCGGGAAACCGGTCAGTGTCTGGTGGTCGGTCTCGATGAAAGATGCCGAAGTAATACAATGCCAGTCGGGGCATTATTGCCCGTGGAGTAGTTGTTTTCGGCATCTCCTTCAAATAAAGGTTATTAAAAGTTTTGAAATCGTTTGTAAACATGTTAAATTTGTACAGCCATGGATACATTTTTCCCAAAATTATTTAAAGAAACTGTTTGGTAGAGTGAAACTATATTATAGATTTAAATACATAAACAGAAACTTTAGAACGACAAAAAAGAAAAGACTCATAATTTGGATAAATTAGTAACTGTTATTCTTTGTTTAAATAAGTATTTGTTTTACTTCATTTAAAAAAACTGTGATTGTTTGATATTAAAACATATTTTTCAAAACAGAACCGTAAAAATAATAGTTAATCAGGTACGTCTATGAAAAAGCAATAAAATATCCTCTAAAAAAGTCTCCATTTTGGACCCGAGGTCACGAATCCATCGGTAACCACATCTAAGGTGCCGCCTTCTGGTTATTTATTTATTTTTGTGATTATAATATGATTTTTTTTAGAATATTTATATTACTAATATTATCTAATTTCTTATAGGTAATTAGACAATATAACACTGTGCTAGTATCGTGAAGTTAAATTTCCATTGAGAGAAAACATTAGTAATTATATTTTTAAAGTTATTTGGATGTGCACAGTTTATTTAAAATAAAACATAATATTCTTAGCTTAACAATAACTAAACAGATAATTTAGTTCTAAATAAATAATTTGGAAGACATGTTTTTCTTTGTAAATAATCATTTTAAATCAAGTACTAAGCAATGTTTTTAAACTTTGATTAAAAAAAATATAATAGCAACCATATTGCATTAAGAAAACTGATTTGATACGCGGATCAGACCTAGTCATTATTTGTGTATACGTTTGATTTTGCAATACTAACACTTTATTATTATAAACTACGTCTTATGTATTACTAGTTTACGAAGTAGTAGAAGCAGTAAAAACATTTAAATAGAAAAGGTATAGAGGATTAAATGCACTACATTCGATTGCATACAATTTAAGAATTTGGGTTCGTATTTCAAAGGAGGGTTTTAAATGCTGCGAGATTCAAATACTTTTTCTATAAAAACTGTTCTAAACTGATATCCATGATTCGAATAGATATTTTTTTATCATTCGTTTTGTATTATCGTTAATTTTCGGACTAGTGATTGGATTTAAGAGTCCATTCACTAGTCCGAAATAAGCCCAAAATCGGCGTTCGTCTCGTGTCTAATTATAAAAGAACTATTAAAGATAGCGACTTTTAGTAAAAAAATATTGAAAGATAAGACTTTAATCTAAATGCCTATAGTAGTAATTTTTTCTAATTCTTTTTATTTTTAAAATTCCAGGCAAACAATCTTGCACTAAAATAGCGTATTTTCAAAAATTATTTTCCATAAAATACATGTATTAAACAAAAATTTGCTAGTATAGTGATCTAGTTTATCTTTTGATCTTTCCGGTGATATATAATTTATAACATTAAAAAGAAATTTTGTTGCAATTATAAGGCAAATCCGGTACCATTGCAATGAGGGCTAACTTTATTTCCGTGTGCCTTTTTACTTCCTCTTTACGTGCACCTCCGAAATCTTAATAATTCGGTAGTGGAAATATGTAAGTCTTCACCCATCGGCTACCCAACCTCTCAACCCGACCCCGAATTCATGACTGTCAAGTCTACAGTCAATGGACCCTTATACCAGCTCTGTTCTGAGTCTTCTGTATAAGCGAAAAGAATTTGGTCAAATTACAGTAAACTATACGAGAATACAATTTTTTACAACTAAAGTGACATTTCAAAATATACAATTCTCGGGTTGTTTTGTATTACTTAACAAGTCATCTCTACGCGTGTATTCTAGAAATGTGACTATATTTTGATACCGCCCCTAGTACGTGGCACAACACGTGCAAGCAGGCGCAGCATCTGGGTCACCCTACGAATAGACTCCTAATAGAATCCCTTTAATTGAGGGATTTTCTCTTGTCTGGGACTTTTGCGCTCCCAGCCATCTTTTATCAATACTTCCCCTTAATGAAATTGTCTCGGCCTCAGTATTTGGCTCCGCGATAAAGAATTTATGTTACAGCACAACAACGTTTCGATCAGACCGATCTGCGGTATTTGGGACAGGCCATAAAACGTTCAAATTGACCTTGCTAAAAAGCTTAGGCAAGCATATTACTAATGAATAAATGTTTTATTTCTATTAAAATCTTCCGCTGAGTTGTAATTATACTTTTTTCCTTCAAAGCTTTTTTTTGTAAACACTTTTATAGTTTTGCAAACAAAAATTGGAGTACTTTGAAATAATGCCTGCCACATATACTATTAACCAAAGTTAACAAGGTAATTACTTACAAGGAAACTTACAAGGTTCCAAAATAACACTGACGTAGTTTTCCACATAATACCAAAACGCTATACTGCACTCGACGCATGTTTCGCCAACCAAGTTGGTATCATCTGGAGATGATTAGAACTGATTCCAAGGTTCCAAGAATGGTTTACCCAAAAGAGTTACCTGATATGAGCGTAGCCCTCACATACATTCAGAACGTGCAATCTCTTCTGCATCATCACAGACTCGTCATACCGGGCTTTCTACTAATGTTAAATTATAGAGATATTTAGAGATTCTCTTGAGTCGAGGTTTACTCATGCCCCTCATCTATACAGGGTGTTTCATAATATATGCGCAGGACTTCAGGATGTTATAGCTCGTCTAAAAATATGAAAAAAAGTTTCTATTAACTTACCCTCTAAAATGCACCATTTTAGAGATACAGGGTGTTGAAATTGAAAAAAAAATTTCGTCTTTTGCGAATATCTCCGGAACCATTTATCGTACAGAAAACAGCTTTTGTAAGCATTTTCTACTCATAATAAACTATGTTTTGCGCGGAATTTTTTTTTAAAGTCATAATTGGTGAAGGTTTTGAAGGGGTTGTGGGTGTTTTTCTCCCCAAGTTCTACGCTACTGGAAAAAGTACGATTTTGAGACGCCCATTTGAACCGCCAATGTTTTCTACACAAAAAAGGTACTCTTAGTCATAAGCTCTAAAGTCGATCGTTTTCGAGAAAAATCAACTTTTATGTTGAAAAAATGGTCAATTTTTTGAAAACATGGTCAGTTTTACCTTTACGGTTTGGGGAATTTTGAAAAGACAACTTTTTCAATTTTTTTTTTATTTGGCAATTATGACGTTAACGTTTGGTTTCGTTACGTGTTCTATCGTTTAAATAAATTTTGTTTAATTAGTAAGGAAAAAATTTTATTTCAAAAAATTGACCAAGTTTTTCAACATAAAAGTTTATAAACAAACAAATAAAGTTTTTCTCGAAAACGATCGACTTTAGAGCTTATGACCAAGAGTACCTGTTTTTGTGTAGAAAACATTGGCGGTTCAAATGGGCGTCTCAAAATCGTATTTTTTCCAGTAGTGTAGAAGTTGGGGAGAAAAACACCCACTACCCCTTCAAAACGTTCACCAATTATGACATTAAAAAAAAATTCCGCGCAAAACATAGTTTATTATGAGTAGAAAATGCTTACAAAAGCTGTTTTCGGTACAATAAATGGTTCCGGAGATATTCGCAAAAAACGATTTTTTTTTTTAAATTTCAACACCCTGTATCTCTAAAATGGTGCATTTTAGATGGTAAGGTAATAGAAACTTTTTCTCATATTTTTGGACGAGCTATAACATCCTGAAGTCCTGCGCATATATTATGAAACACCCTGTATAGTTCTTTACTGTGAAGGATCTTCCATCTGTCCCTTCGCATGGCCCTCTGTCCTAGTCTTATAACAAAGCAGAGCTGTCCAGTATTTGAAATAAAAGTAATTGAAAAAGTATTTCAAATACTTTCGGTATTTGAAGCACTTTATTTCAAATCCTTTCGATTGTCGGTATTTGGTGCTTGGTATTTGACAACTTTTGGTCGAGTATTTGGATTTGGTATTTGATTTTCAGAAATATTGGT
The DNA here is from genome assembly GCA_963924545.1 of Pogonocherus hispidulus. Taxonomy (NCBI): domain Eukaryota; kingdom Metazoa; phylum Arthropoda; class Insecta; order Coleoptera; family Cerambycidae; genus Pogonocherus; species Pogonocherus hispidulus. Next base: position 85,860,425 of record OZ004693.1, read on the forward strand.
ATTTCAATTACTTTGCTTGGTATTTGAAATACTCTCCGGTATTTCAAATACTTTTCGGTATTTCAAATACTGTACCGCTATTTCAAGTACCTCCTACTTCTTTTCTTACTTATCCATATATATTAAAACGCGTCCATTCTGTCTCGCTCTAAATTCCGCCGCCGAATCGACAAAGTTTCAAAGCTATCTCCTCCGAGAGGGGATCGCGGAACGATCCCCGCGGGCGACCGGAGGTCGCCCCCGGCCTTTCTCCAATGCGTAGGGGTATTTTCGTCCCGTTTGAGACGATGTGAGATTCGTACCGATGTGAGATTGCACTAACGAAACAAGCACCTCCCACGAAAACTGTCAAATTAGTTAAACTTCAGGTAGGTTACTTTCCTACGAGAAATATTGCTAACGGAATCAATAGTACTGACTGCCAAACACTGCCAAACACTGATTACCAAAATACTGAAACGAAATGCTTTTCCAATTAGAAAATCGGTAAAAATTATTTTTTCAGATTGACACGTACAGTTTACATACTTAAACGTCACAAGGTAAACATTTGCCAACAGGCGTGGTAGCGCATCGGGAAAGTCGTAGGATTGAAAACTTCAGAATGTTGATTTCGCGAGTTCGAGTCACGCTGGAGGCAAACTTTCTTTTAACTTTTTAATTCCAATTATTTATTAGTATTAGTATTTAGTTATTCTGTTTCATTATCCGTAGCTTTTATTCTTTCTGCACGTAAAGTTTAGAATTAATTCATTCATTAAGGCAATCTGTTAAATTCATCATTTTAGCTTAGAAAAGTAAATATCTACAATATTTTTGGTCCCATTGATAAAATTGATAATAATGTTTACTTAAAAATAAATTCTACCTTGAGTACTTAAAAAATTATGATATTTTACCATTAAGAATAGAGTATCCTTACAATTCATTAAAATATTAAGAAACATCGTTTAGTATAATTAAATCATTATTCCAGACACAAAATTTCTTTAATATGTTTTTTCTTAAAAATAATATTATTTTAGATGCATCTGTCACCCGACGGGTGACCCCAGGCCGCAGGCCTGGACCCCCGGTAGGACTAGAAACAGGAACGAAAATCGTCAAAGCGATTTTCTCCATATCAGCGATCTTCTCTTTTACCTTTCTGAATGTACCTAATCCTACTACTTAGAATCTGTAGTATCGTGGAATTAGATACATCAAAACGTCTCCATTCCATATTATCCTACTATTGTACTAATTGTACCATGTATGTAACCTCATTGGCGTTATTGGCAACACTGGCAACAATAACTGTATAATTAATTATTGTGAATACCTCATTTACTGTTGTTGAATGTAAATATTTTGTTACCCTTTTCAGACTAAATTAAAAGTTATGTTTGTTTTATGTTTTGTTATTATTACTTATTTCCTCAGGCGTAAAATTTCAGCAGGTATAAATAAATATAATTCACATTATTCCAAGTACCATTTCAAATATCTATAAAAGATTTCAAATACCTTAAAATATTTGTTGGGTATTTGAAGTACAATTTGCAGTATTTCAAATACCTATAAAGGATTTTAAATACCTTAAAATAATTTTTAGATATTTGAAATAAAACTTGTGGTATTTCAAATACTGGAAAATATTTCAAATACTTTATTTGTTCGAAATTTCAATAACTTTTCTTGAGTATTTGGTATATCAAATCCTTTTTGGAAAGCAGAGTATTTGGTAATTGAAACTGCAAATACTTTAGACGGTATTTGGTATTTGATATTTGAAATACTTTTGATGGGTATTTGGAGCAGCTCTGTAACAAAATAATTCCTATGTTCTTCCACCCATTTTCCGTTCTGGTAGCGCTATGAGCAACTTCATAAGCTAGCTCTGGTCCTATGAAAAAGATTTCAAATATCTTTCTAGAAAGTTTAACTGCACGTTCATTTCCTTCATTGCCTCTATGATCTGGCGACCATTAAAGGCAATCCCAAACCAGCCTCGAACTAACCTTGTTTGAGTTCTAAACCTTTATAGAGGTTTGACTATCATGTAATTTGAAGATGAGTTCACGCGTGTAACCTCGCTCATATTCTCCGCCAGAGACACCATTATTACGAAAAATTAGCTTGGAATACTGTGGGATAGTCCCTTCACCATACTCGATGGCTTCTACACCATCTAGATCTGAAGATAAGTACTCCAGCTTCTGTACTTTTGTTTGTTGTTGGAGCCGATTGTAAACCAAGACTCCAGAGAATCTATCTTCAACCCCCAGTTACTGAAATTCTGTATTTACTCACTTTTTTATGGAACACAAATTAACAAAGAGTCGACTTTTTTCTAAAAAAATACAGTGAATAAAAAATCCCAATTCTAAATCAGTTGCTCATATTGTTGAATATTGCTATTCCAGTCAGAAAATCAATTTACCTATTATTTTCAGCAGTGGGATAATTTCGAGGATAGTTCATATGAAATTGGTTATTGAGCACTCGCAAAATAGTTACTACAAGCTATTAAACTAAAGAACAAAATGTCAATATTATATTAGGTATTGAAAAATGAATTAGCTACAAAGGTATTGCAGGAAATTATCTAACATTGGATGACTTCCTCAGAAAATAATTAGAAATTATCCTTCAGAGAATCGACTGGTTGGCCCTTCAGATTTACTTTTTGAGTTTTCAACAATTAGAAAGATAAAGCAGAAAAACTTCCTTCCTGTAAACGAGCGCATCGCGTTTTTAAAATGGGCGGCTATTAAGGAGAGGAACCAGTGGCGTAATAGTACCTATTGGGTGGTTTCTTAACAAAGGGTATAATAGGTATGAATTAAAACGTTTGTAAAAAGAATTTTCATTATGGATTTTAAAATTATATAATATAATTAAAGAGGGGTGATACGCATAAGATCATTGTAATTTTTTCCAATTTACCACTCTGCATTGAGTCTAGAAGAGAAATATATAAAAATACTGTGAGACTTAGATAATAATAAGAAAAATCAAAATCTCCGCCTAGAAAGATAACAGTTAAGTTAAATGAAATTATAGATTAGAATTGATGATTATCATTTTTCAAGAGATGCCATAAAAGCTTCTGGTAATTGTCGTCGGCGTTGAAGACCTCTTAATGAGAAAGAAACATGGCAACCATGTTTAAAAAATTTGGTTTCTGATCCAAGGCGTTTGGTAATTGTCGTCCTTGCTGATGGTTTCTTGTGGAAAGATGGTGGCTAATTTAAAAGAAATTATAGTTCGAAGTTGATGGATATGAATTTGCAATTACATTTAACTGGAAATATTATCTGCTGACAGATAGAAAAGATTTCGATAGTAAAGGAAGTAGATATTACAGTACATGTCTAACCAAATGCGCCTAACATGAAATTATATTAAATCGGAAAAAGTATTTTAAAAATGTACTAACTAAAATGATAGTCAAATTGAACTAATTAAGGCATTGCAATCAAGTCTTCACCACCGACCAAGAGGTTGTTTGAATATATTCATCAAGTTGAACACATATTTATTTTAAACTAACCACCATTCTGTTTATATGTATAAACTCTTCAATCGCCAACTTCCCTTTTCCTCTCACTTAAGGGTGGTAAAATTAGTAAAAATGATCATTTTCATCTTACGGCCATGGTGCTTGTGGTATAGAACTCGCCTAGAATACCTACTTATAATACTGTTGTTTTCCCACACCGGAATTGGAGAGGTATCTACATATGTAGTTGCGCTGTTGCCTCTCTTTGTGAGTTATAGCAGCATTTATTCTATATTACAATACGAGTTTTTTAACGAACGGGCGACGTTCGACGAACACCTTACTGGACGTGTAGTGTATGATATTTTATTTCATACCGTCGTTGTTTTAAAACGACAACAAGTCGTTTTAGACGACGAAACGACGACAACCAAAATGACATTAACATGACGTTAACCTTCTTTTGACGTATCATAATGTCTTTAGTTGTATAATAAAGCAGCGCTCAGAGGAAATTTTAAATAAATTCCCAAACATCATTGCCTCACTGAAGTGGGTAGACAAGCACTATTTATATTTACCTGACTTAGTTTTACTAAATTAAAGTGGATACATTTCAAGAATTTATAAAAATTTAATTTATATCTAAGTTTAATAATAATAGTTCGGTATAGTATTGCTAGGAAGCTACATTACAGTATCAGATACTGTAATGTTCCATTTACCGTCCGCAAATCAGAGCAGGGTAAGTAGATTTACTGGACAGTATAAAATAAACTAAATTACATGTTAATATGGTTGACAAACTCCCCTAGATGGTGGGTCCTCTACCATAGATCCGCCCCTGAAAGTAACTTACCCGTTCCGAGTCATCTTCGGAAGTTATAGAGAGTTCGATGGGCACTTCCGGCATCGTTAAATTGTTCTGCAGGGCCCATGATGGATCCCAGCACGTTACCTGCAAATTAAAGGCCTCATTAAAATTTAAAAGTTACTGAATGAGGAAATGATTTTATTTTATTTCGGATAGAATAAGGATTTAAAAGTGCAGATAACGAGGTTCGGGGTCTTTGTTGGAGGAAATCTGCTTTAATTCTAGTCTTGTAGCAGTTAAATATCAAGTTGGTGAAGATGGAAACAAGTTTATAAGGAATCGAGGAACATCTGATACAACAATAATAATCTTTTTTTGTTAGTGGGAGTACTTTACAATATTAATCAATATAAAAATCGGAGAAATTTAGCAATGGGAATTTTACAGGAAAACTGCTGCCTACTTTTTGGGAATACGCCATCTATAAAGTAAATCGAAAACACAAAAGGAAAAAGTATAATTTATAAGGATTATAAGAGTTATTTATGTATCAAGGGAATTATAAGGGCCTTAATACCGATGGCAAAGTTTGCGTCCCCGAGGGCCTCCGGTCCGAGGGACAGCAATTGCCTGAGGTTATTAAGGCTCATTAATTCCCGTGGTACATAGATAATTTTATTTCTGGCCGATTTCAATAAAATATTGTTCATTTTTAAAACGGAAAAATGTACCAATTTATTACCTTCCCGGTATATTTGAATCAGGTACCATTGATTATAAGAGTTTTGTTGTTGCTAGGTTGTTGCTATGTTACTTGTTTATAAACAGAACTGTTACTTGTTTATAAACAGAACTTTGTTATCAAGCTGTGTTTGCGTTAAAAACGTGTTTTCTACCCCAAATATAATGGAGCAGATTTTGAAAAAAGCTGAAAAAACAAGAGAATCATTAATTCCATCGAAAAGTGAAGCCGTATACCAAAAAGAATACAAGATATATCTGGAGTGGCTGACACGGAATAATGTTATGCCAAAAGATGCCACTGAAACTGTATTACTGGCATATTTTCAAGAATTGGTAAGGAATATTCTATGTTTTTCGGTAGATTTGGTAGTAATTGTGTTCATTCGTTGCAGTCAGAAACGTATAGTCCGAATTCTTTATGGACTAAATGGTCAATGCTAAAATCGAAGGTGATTATACACGAGAAACGAGATATCACCAAGTTCAATGAACTAGAGGCTTTTGTGAAACGGAAGAGTAAGAGTTATAAGCCGAAAAAGTCTGCTGTTTATTTATCTTCTAATGATGTTATCAGATTTCTAAAGAACGCTCCAAATGAAATTAATTTATTGCATAAGGTAATTTTTTTCTTATTTTCCTTTTTGTGTATATTTATTTCCTTTTTTTGTTTTAGGTTGTTTTGATTATGGGTTATTTTGGAGGATGCAGAAGTCAGGAACTTTTGAATATGAAGATATCGGATATAGAGGACCGGGATTCCGTTATGGTAGTGAACGTACCGGAAAGTAAAACTGGTGAATCGAAGAAATTTACAATTGTGGATGAAAAAGAGTTCTCCGCTTTGCCTTTATTAAGACTTTATATGTCTTTGCGTCCTAAAGGTATTGAACGATTTTTTTTGAGCTTCCGACAAAATAAATGTACATCTCAGCCAATTGGAAAAAACATGTTTGGGAAAATCCCCAGCATAATCGCAATGTATTTAGGATTGCCAAACCCATCTTCCTATACGGGACATTGCCTTCGTCGCACTTCTGCTACTGCTCTAGCTAATGCAGAAGCAACTATGACTAACTTAAAAAGACATGGAGGTTGGAAAAGTTCCACGGTGGCGGAGGGGTATCTGGAGGATAGCATCGAATTGAGAAATAAAACGGCGCGTATGTTGTCTACTTTGCCATTAGAAGAGGCGTACCTCGACTGTAGTGAACAGAAGCTCCAGCCATACAAGAGAAGAAATTGTTTCCAGTGGTGGTAGTAATTTTCAGGGAACATTTCAAAATTGTACATTTTTAATTTGCAATGACGCGAATAAATAAAATATGGTTCAGTTTTCATTCCATAAATAGCATATATATGTATATTAGCATTTTTTATTTTATTTTTACTTGTGAAAGATAGAGGGAATTATAGAATCTATAATGTCCCAAGGGAGTTATGACCCTCTTTATTGATAGCGTAACTATGACGATATAAGCAGCTTATAATATCCTGGTCAGAAATAAAATTATAAAATTCAAAATGTCACATTTGTGGTTATGCTAACTTGTCTGTTAATAAATAAATATACAAATATAAATATATCCTCTTTTACATCTATAAAACTGTTTTATTGGGCTTTTTAAAATTATTGGCGCTTAATTCTATGAGTCGGAAGGAGTCTTAGTACCTAAATATAAGGTTCTAAGATTTTAAAAAAGTTTATATATAACTATAGTGTCTCAACATGTTTATAACGAAAAACTGCTAATGTACTAGAAATAAACAGATAAATTATTAAATCGTTTACGTCTCTACAAAATTGTTACTATACCTGTAACGAAAATACAGAAATAATTCATGCTGTAGATAGATCAAACCCGTAATCAAAGAAAACACCGCGCGGCTTTTACGTCTATTAAAATTAAACGCTTCCCACTTATCTCTATCGGAAGTATAATTAGTTTCTTGTTTATACAAAAGATATCGCAGAAGTGGAAACCTTGACAAAGGATAAGGGATACAACAGACTCTGTCATATTTATCTGATCTAACCCGTTTGATTTTTTGCCGGTCGGTCGGGTGGAATTTTGTTTATAAGAGAAACAGCAGAATTTTCAAATAATGCAAAAAGTGATGTAAGCATATGCAAAGTGCTAAGGCGAAGGCAAACAAGGGAAGGATTTAGCGTCCCGAAATAACACACGTGACGAGTATTGTTCTGAGGTTCAATGTCTTACTTAAAATATCCATGAACTAAATTAAATAAATACAGGGCGTTTCACGGTGGCCACCCATTAGAATATATCAAAGATTACTTAGATTTAAAGAGTGAAGATTTGCTGACAACAGTATTCAGTAACAACAAACAACTAACGGAAACAAGTTTTGAAAAAGAATTAAGTATAATCAAGCAAATTGCAAGAAACAACGGATATAAAGAAATACTAAAAGATAACATGATAAAAAAACAAAAGGAGGAAATTAATTCGTCGGGCTTTTTACTATATTCGGAAAAAGAAGCCACCTATAGTTCTATTTATTACGTCCTAGGTTATAGTGAAACACAATAGGTTGCAGATTAGAACCAAACGGGTGTAAAACGATTAGTATCAACAAACGTAATATTGAAAATATTTTGATAACAACAAGGAAAGGGTTAATACTTTGAAACAATCGGGAGTATACCAAATTAACTGCGTGGATTGTAATGCCGTGCATGTGGGTCAAACCGGTAGAAGTATTGAAACTAAAGTAAAAGACCATAAAAAATCCATACTAAATAACGTAAAAAATTCAAGATTATCGACGCATTGTATAGAAAACAATCATTTTATAAATCTGAAAAATGTAAAGGCACTGCATCGGGAAAAGAAAGGAAAGCGCTTAGATCTGTTAGAGCAATTAGAAATTTAAAAATCTTTAATTAGAAACCTTCGTACTACGAATGAACAGAAAGATTTTACACTTTGGCCCTTCTTAGAAAAGGTACTAAAAACTCGGGCTTTACCAGATGGGAAGAATCAATGGGGGTAGGTAAATAGATAAATAACTAAAATGCGCTTGGAAATATTTTGTAATAGACATTTACTCGATTGAGAAAGGCCTAACCAGCCGAAATACTAGTATATAGAGTGTTTTTTATATATTTCTTGAAACATCTAAATGAGGACTATGTTTTTTCAAAACGATATTATTAATTCAAAAACTAAAATAAGTAGATGTTGTCCAAATAAGAAACGACGTCAGCCATATCTAGATATCTAACGACTGATCGTAGAGGATCGAGGAAATAGTGTTTTCAAAAAAAGTGAATCAGGGAAATCACTGGAGATTATTTTTAAGGTTTTGTATTTGCTGCTAATTCGCGTAATACGCATGGTATCTATACAAATTTATTGACTACTACTTTAGAGAATAGTTTGACAGAAAAGTATTTACTTTATAACACTAGAACTTCTACTAATATTTTAATGATAAATAATTTACTTATGCCTAAATGACTATTCAGAACATGGGGTAATTAAGCTAGAGTGTAGAGGTTTTATAAGCAGAACCCTTTCCAAAATTTAAGCATTTTTCAATACAGTTATAGTTTTCTATCACCATATGTCATAGAAACACATTTTATGTTATATTTTTAAACTAATAATTTTTTTCTCAACTAGAAAGTAGATATAATATTTTTTCTTTTATCTTTAACATCTGAATTCTTTAAAGAAGTAGGCAAATAATATATTCTTGCATACATTTCATGGACTACATTTTAAGGAAATTTGATGATCCTCATCAATGTCCTTAAAATTGTAGTTTTATACATGAATAGAACCAGTCAATTTTGAATTTCTATATATACTAAAGGATAACAAATATAGATTGGTCTGACTCTAGACTTCTTAGTCCCTTTCAGTAATATCCGAAGTGTCTCATTCCTGCGATCTCAATATAAATAATATCAATATGACACAGGCCTATGGCCAAAAAACTGTAACATGATATTGCTTCCTCGAAACATAAAACAAGATTAAACAATCTACCATTTCGAAGCGAATCTAACAATTTTCCCCTTGTAAAGCACTTCACAAAAATAAATATGAACTTCTTCTGATTTATAGGCGTGAAGAGAACCATTAAATAAATTACATAGGGGATCATATCGCGCGAACGTAACCATCCAGAAAACTTGAAAAGTTTGTAAAGCTCTTATTAGCCATAAGGTGCGACCTCACCAGTCGGAAAATGCACTGGAGGCATTCGTACCGTTAATAAAATAGCAAGGTAAGAAGTGGGCCGATACGCTCCCAGAGGGCGATTATTGGGTTTGCGGCACCGGATCGGAATCCTGGCTCCAGTGACGCAGTTTTGGATGGAGATAAGGAACATTTAACATATAAAATATGCCCAAACTAATGGAACGCTATATTACGGCTCATATATATTGTTTTGGAAGTTAATACTTTTACAAAATCATCCACACATTGTCCGTTTCTTGCCAAATCTACTTTTCTCCCAACCCTAGCAACATTTACACAACTTGACAACAGCGCCTCTGGGGCCTCTAGGAATAAAACTTCAATGGTCGAAGTTTCGACACTCTAGGACCTCAAATAAGTGTGACAGGGTTTTTGTACACATTTCCCGTGATGTCGCCATCGGTAATTATCGAATTCCTCATCGGTAATTATAGAATTCCCCTTATATTCTTGGATATAGACTACTTATTGAACTGCCCCGGTTTATTAGCTAATAATTCATGAATGTTCCTAACCTATATAAAGGTCGCAGAGCATCAGTAAGTGAGTATTTGTTTAGTACTAAATAAAAGAGTTTGTTTTATTTTTTGAATTTAACATTATTGGCGCTACTGCCTCATCATGAGTGTCGTAGGTATCCAATATGGCTTCTGAATTAACCAGGAATCTGGTTTGTAACACTACAGTGAACGCATTTATTGTCTTTCATTAACTTTTATGATTACCTATACAGTCCATAATAAAAGTCATTAAAGAAATATTACCTATTTATTTCAGACAAGTGACACAAAATCACAATTGGAATACCAAACAGTGTTAATCAGACAGCCATGAGGGCAAAGGAGCAAAACTCAAGTAAAATATTGCGGTTTTCGAAGTGTTTTCCTATATAACTAATTTGATATTATTGAAGAAGTGTCGTACTTATTGTGTCTTAAGATTTGAATAGATATATTTATTATTCTGTAAAAGTTTACTTTTACAGAATACTTTTCGCTTACTTTTGAACCCCTAGAGGAGTAATGATATATTAAGTAAAAGAAAAATAGGAAAACAGAAATATTCAAAATAAAAAATATACGCATAGAGTCAAAGCAAAGTATGTGAAAAAATATATTAAAGAATTGTAATATAATATAATATACCTTATAAGTCTACATTAGCCTACCATAGTTACTATGGATGAGTTGATTGGACACAAGCAAAAATTATTGAAAAGGAAGAAGAATCTGATAAAAGAAAATTAAAAGATAATAGAAAAAGATATCTCTAGAGATAAAAGATAAAACGAACCCCTTTTCGAGTGAATGATCATAATAATTGTATCTCGCCAAAAGATGTTTCAAAAGGAGCTTTGCCAATTGGAAATCCAATAGTCAATCCAAAGAAAAATACATCTCTGCAAGTAAAGATTAAGTTAACAAAATTAAATTGACATTTCAAAAATCATAACACTAAATATTTGCTGAAAAAAAGCTGATTATCTAGTAGAAACGTGTGAGAAAAGAGCAATAAAAAGCTAGTAATTATTTAGATTAACTAAAAATGTTTTTTGTTAACATTTTTAATGCAAAATTATAAAATACAATACAACACCTTAATTAATTCCAATTGATCATGAACATGATATAGGCCAAGTCTGAAGTTTACAAAGAGCTTTGAAATTACAAAAACAAAATAAAATGGAACATTTAGTAGTTACAAACTTTTCTCCTATTTATGACTTTAAGTATTCATCTACTGAGTAAAAAGCTTTTAAAGCGTGATAATTTTTTACAGTTGACATAAATTTTTATGATTTACAATTTGTTTTATTTCACTATTTAATTTATTATACAGGATGGAATCGGCATAATATGCATTTTGTTTATAAAGTCCAAGTGTATGTATTTCGTATTGAAAGTCAGATCCATGTCTAGTTGAGTAATTATGATGTTGATTTAGTAGATTGAATTGGAAGGATTATTTTCACAAATTTTAAAATTTCTAAAATGTATAAACACGGCAATGTTAAAATTCTTTGTTCTATAAAGAATGGCTTACATAATTCTCTGAACTGTAGTCCAAGCATGCCCCGTATGGCTCTTTTTTGTGGAATAAATACTCTTTCAGACGATGTAGAGTTTCCCCAAAAAATTATTCAATATCGAAAACCTGATTCCATATTAGAAAAATAAAATGTTTTTACTGTGTGCTCATTGGTGACATGGCGGAGGCTCTTTAAAGCGAAACAACCACTTGTCACTACCAACGCTATCCATTTTTTTCATACCATGTTTATATGTACTTTCCAATTTAATGATAAGTCAATATGTATCCCAAGAAGTTTAAAAGAAGTTATCTGCTGTATGATTTTGTCATTAATTTTCAAATATGGATTCGAGAAATAACTGGCTGCTATAGGATGAAATTGTAACGAGAAAGTTTTGTCTTGATTTATTGTTAGTTTTTACCTTTAAAATAGACACTTAGTATAATACTCGTATACTAATTATTTCTTTGCTAGTCAAAAAATTAAACTGTCCTGCCTCAGAATAGACGTGAAATTGTCACATTTCTTTCAGAAAAGCACTATTTTAGATTTTCATGGGAGACTAGTACTCAGTGATATTTAAAAGATATATATTTATAGATCACATAAATTAGACAACATTCAAATCCAAAGCAGAACGCTGTCCAGAAGGGAGTTGCACATTGAAAAAACGCAGACAAACACCCCATACCCATGGATATTTCCAGTGCCTAAGCTGAAGATCGAACTCGGACCTTCATAGACAGTGTTACTATACTGAGAAATGCTGCCACAATACACTTTAGCTCACTGCGTTACTGATACAGCGGTATCATATACCTACCAAAGGTATAAGGGATGTAGGTCTGTAGGTCAAAGTAGCAGGAATAATTACCAAAATCTGTTTCTTCAAGTTTTCGGTAATGCAATGTTTTCCTATATACTGCAAATACTAAGTACAATGAATACTGAATGTCTTCCCAAAATGTAATATCTGACTACACCACTGTCATTCCACCACAAACTTGTTCGACGGGTACAATTCAATAAAATATAATAAAATGCCGTTATATGGAATAGGATTTACTTCTGCTTGCTAACCGCCTTTCCTCTGTTATTTCCAGCGGGTTTCTTCTCCAACAAAGTTAAAAAATTTTATCACTTGCAAAAAATGTATTCGTTCATAGGTATTGATATAATTGAGTGACAGGCGTACGCAGTTATTCATTATTTATTAACCTGTTTGACAATTGTGGGGTAATATAATATTTGTCGTCTTTTGTAAGAACTAGGATGCACAGAATAAAGTAAAATATCCTCTATAAATTTAGAACCACGCGTGCTACAGGAATTTCAGATGAAGTCGATGTAATATAGTAATAAAGTTGATGGTTATCTTCTCCTACAGTCAAGCGGCCTTCCAGTCAATTGTTTCTTTGCAGGCTATCTTGAGATCAGAGCGAAGTTTATTGCTCTAACGAATTATTTTTATTTGAGGCTTGTTCGTTTAAAAAAATAAGTAAAAATGTATGCGAATCTGCTTGTTTCTTCATAAAAACTCGCTAGCTTAATTTGTAGAGTTATTGATTTAAGAAGGTGGGACTTAACACACACATAAAAGCATAGTACACAGGGTACCCAAAAACATACAGAGACACTTTATGGGGTGGTAGGGGAAATGAAAACAAACTTTTTTTGTTAAATAAACATAATATGTTCGCAAATGAGCCGTTTTGGTAGAAAAAAGGAAAAATGGTTTTTGAAGTTTTATTTATTTCAGTGATAAATAATTAATATTCAAATAACTACGAATAGTAATGGACATCACTAAGTATCCTCCATCTGTAAACGCCTTATTTAAATAAGGACTAAAACAAATCAAGCTAAAACAGCTATTCTCCTGGCAATATGCCGCGCCGAGCGCTGAATTACAAAGCAAAATTTGCCGTATTTTGTCTAACACAGTTAGAATCAAAATACAAGGATTCGGATTGCAACGAAAACTACTAGGAAATACTAAGACCACACATCGTAGGATGCCACTAATTGCAGACCGGTTTCGACCTTTTTATGATCTCATCAGTGCAATATAAGTGAGCATACCGACGAATGCGAAGACCTGAGTATTTGACACAATAGGTAAACCTTGCGTACGCAAGACCTACGCAAGGCCTATTGGCGCCACCTCTGTGTAGTTTTCGCAACACAATCCAAACAAATCGTAATGGGGTAAAAATCCAATACAATAAAGGGTTGTAGAAACTAGTTCTACTACTATCAGATGGCATGCATATAGCAAATAACTACGAATAGTAAGGGACATCACTAAGTATCCTCCATTTGTAAACGCCTTATTTAAATAAGGACTAAAACAAATCAAGCTAAAACAGCTATTCTCCTGGCAATATGCCGCGCCATTACGATTTGTTTGGATTGTGTTGCGAAAACTACACAGAGGTGGCGCCAATAGGCCTTGCGTAGGTCTTGCGTACGCAAGGTTTACCTATTGTGTCAAATACTCAGGTCTTCGCATTCGTCAGTATGCTCACTTATATTGCACTGATGAGATCATAAAAAGGTCGAAACCGGTCTGCAATTAGTGGCATCCTACGATGTGTGGTCTTAGTATTTCCTCGTAGTTTTCGTTGCAATCCGAATCCTTGTATTTTGATTCTAACTGTGTTAGACAAAATACGGCAAATTTTGCTTTGTAATTCAGCGCTCGGCGCGGCATATTGCCAGGAGAATAGCTGTTTTAGCTTGATTTGTTTTAGTCCTTATTTAAATAAGGCGTTTACAGATGGAGGATACTTAGTGATGTCCCTTACTATTCGTAGTTATTTACTATATGCATGCCATCTGATAGTAGTAGAACTAGTTTCTACAACCCTTTATTGTATTGAATTAATATTGATTTACAAAAAAATGTTCAGGACATTAATAAATCATCTTTTGTTCGTGTAGGATTTGTTTCATTGATAAATAGATGATGATATACAATAACTATTCAAAATGTTGACCATTTGCTTCAATACAAAGATGGCACCGTCGGCTCATTGACTCGCGGACCCTATGGAATATTCCGGGATTAGCTTCTACATTTTTGTACAAGTGACCATTATTCTTGCTAAGAGACTTTCCTCATTACGAATACGCGTTTCGTAGACTAAAGATTTTAGATGACCCCACAAGAAAATCTAGAGCGTTGAGATCGGGAGAACGCATAGGTCAAGCTAGGAGACTTCCTCTTCCAATCCGTCGGCGGGGAAATTGATGGTCCATATACTGGCGTACGTTAAAACCAAAAGGTGTAGGTGCTCCGTCATGTTGAAACCGCATGTCTAGTGTGGTGTCTAAAGAGACATTTTCTAATAACAGAAGTAAAATATTTTGCAGAAAATAGAGATAAATATCTGCGTTCAAAGGAGCAGGCAGCAAGTGAAAGTCTCTCCTACAATACTAGCCCACATGCACTGGCAGTTATAAAAATCAACAATTTTCATTTATTTCTCATGGCCGCTTTGAATAAAGATAATAAATTGCTTCTAGCTTTTTTATTTTTGGAGTCATTTTAAAATGCAAAAAACTTAAAAAAAATGCTATTTTTAGCCGAATATCCTTGAAAATGTCTAAGCTATGAGGAAATGAAAATGATTATTGAAATTTCCAATTTCTCGCTCCGAATAGTGAGCGAGCTTAAATGTACAGAGCTGCAGACTTGAAATTTTGGAGTATTACACAAGGGGCTGTTGGCATGCATGTCATGGTACCAACCTTGCTACCTTCACTTCGAGCTGCTACCACTTCCTGACACCCTGTATTTTTTTGGAGGTTCATGGTCCAATACCCCGTATTATATTTTTTCGCAAAACTCTATTTGCAATAGTACACTCCTAATAGAAAACATACTGTATAAAGATTTGTAAAGTAAATACAGGGTTATTCAGAACTTATCTCTAAAACTTTGAGGATATGTGCATCCTTAAATAAGAAATCGATATCACCAAAAAAATTTATAATAAAGTCTTAGGATTTCCCGTAAACAATGTTTAAAGTTATACCATTATAAAGGACTACGTAGATGGGCAACTGTACTTCAACGACATCTGATATATCACATTCCTTCAAAAAACAGTAAACAACAGTTTTTGTACCTGGCGAACACCTGCCGAATACAATTGGAGTGGGGATATTCTCTCTATTGTCTATGCAGTCATCAGTATATCTGTGTCGCTGTCTCAGTGCGGGTGTTTCATTTATCGTAGGAGTGTTAAACTGTAAAATTTTCAAAATGGCTCATGTGTACAGTAATGCTGAGTTAATGGACATGATTCTTATTTATGGTGAAGTTGGAGTGGACGAGATGGTGGCCCGGGACGACTACAACGTATTTTAGTAGCTGAAGAACAAGTGTTGAATCTGGTCCGTGAAAATCCGCGAATAAGTACAAGTCAGATGGCTAGGAAACTGCCTGGGGCACTGTTACCAGCGGATTATCAATTACGAGTTAGGTTTTGTGAGTGGTTGTTGCAGCAAAATGCTGAAAATCCCCAATTTACTGCTGATGGACAAAATTTCGAACAGCTTTTGTAACATGGTATGTGCAAATTTTTTATAAATTTCATGTTTCTAATACCTAGTAATCAAGTAGCGCAATTCTTCAAAATTAGTGTAACAAAATTTTATTCATTTTAAAGACACGTCACTTTGGTCACATCTATCTATCTTTAAGTTTATTTTAAAGTAAAAACGTTGCAAATCCTTTTGCGCCGGGTGTCAGTATACTCTCAGAACTTCCGAAGTTTTTTTCCTGCTAGCCAGTTTGCATTGTCAGTCCCAAGGTCACTCCATTACAGTGGACCAGTATCCAGCGGTCCAATTTTTTAATAGTTTTCAGAATCCGCCAAAAAATTTTTTTTTTGCACTACCACATTTGTACATGTATGTTGAACATCACCAAATTTTATTATGGATAACTTCTGAATAACCCTGTATAATATCTTAAACTGTTTATTGGTAGAAGAACATTTTGAGCTCTCACTCAAATGCCACCCTTTGTATCCCTTACATGAAAGTACAATAATTGGTAGTTCCTAGGAAAATTAGTATTCTGTTTGGCTTGGTCCAAACACAACATTTACGTACCCTATGATGAATGTTCCGCATAAAGCTCTCTATATCCTGCATGCCCTCGCTCTTTCTCTCTCCCTCCGTCCGTGACTGTTATTCGTAATATTGTTTTTTTCCAATCTCACAAGAAAGATTTATTACTTTAAAACTGCGTCTATTTGTTAAAAAACTTTTATTTCCTCCGCTTCATTTATTTTATCATGATGTACCGAAGCAAATTTCGGCTCTATCACATTTATAATTTACGGCAAAAAGCAAAGAAAGGACGAGAAATAAGAAAGGGCGAAACGAAGGACGAATATCCAAGTTAAACGTTATACTTATAAGATTGGCAGTAGCTATCTATCCATCTAACTGGATAAATATAGGGTGTCCCAAAAACATACCGACAAACTTGGGGGGTTGGTAGGGGGGGAGGGGCATGAAAACATACATTTTTTGTTTAATAAACATATGTCCGCAAATGAGTCGTTTGGGCTGTAGAGCAATAAAATGTTTTCAATCATACACAAATAACTAAACTAATTCTTGATTTAGCACCACTACGCCATTGTATTTCCTTCAACAATTTTTGTTTCAACAACGCTTCTGGTTGGTAGAAAAAAAAATTATCTATCACAATAGACATTCCAAAGATGCCAATTTTAAGACCGTAGTATTATTTGTGACTTATTTAGTTGGCATCAGAACATTAACTTTGTTGATTTTTATTCAAAATTTGTATTGAAAATGGACACACCTTGCTTATGGCGCAGCAAATTTAATGGAAGAAAAGCTGCACGCTTGTAGGGACAAAGATATCCTGCGCCGGCAATCTCATCATACAACCTTTGCATCTATCCATCGTCGCCTTAGAGAAAGTGGGAACTTAAAGCGTACTGGTGGTTGTGGTGGTTGTCCAAGAATAGCTCGTGTAGTCGAATTTGAAGAAGTTCCACATCGAGTGAAGGAAAATCAACTTACAAGTGTTCGCGCAATTGCACACGAAATGAGATCCTCCAGGTCGACGGTACACCGTGTCATGCACGAACAACTCCTCTACCCCTACCATATACAACGCGTACAAGCTTTAAATCATTAAATCATGAAGATTATCCACATCGATTAGGTTTTTGCCAATGGTTTTTGAGTCAGAACTTAACAGAACCTCACTTCGGGAGAAGAGTATTGTTTTATGATGAGGCATGTTTCGCGCGCGATGGTTATTTTAATGGTAGAAACAGCTACATTTGACATGATGAAATCCTCACACTGTGGTCTCTTGAAGACACCAGCAACAATTTTCTGTAAACATGTAGGCTGGTAATGTTGCAGAGAATCTAATAGTTCACTTGCTGCCTACTCATTTGAACGCAGATATTTATCTCCATTTTCTGCAAAATATTTTGGCTCTATTATTAGAAAATGTCCCTTCACACATTAGAAATAACCTGTGGTTTCAACATGACGGGACACCTCCACATTTTGATTTGAACGTGCGCTAGTATCTGGACCAGCAATTTCCCTGTCGATGGATTGGAAAAGGAGGTCCCCTGACCTAGCCCAAGCGTTGTCCCGATCTCAACCCCTTGGATTTTTTCTTTTAGAGTCATCGGAAATCTTTAGTCTGCGAAACACCTATTCGTAATGAGCAATATCTCTTAGCAAGAATAATGGCCAGTTGTACAACACATGTAGAAGCTATTATTCCCGGATTGTTCCATAAGGTCCACGAGTCAATGAACCGACGGTCAATCTTTGTATTGCAGCAAATGGTCAACATTTTGCACATTTATTGTAAACCATCATTTATTTATCAATGAAACAATATCCATCCAAATTTTTCCTTTTTTCTGTGAAAAGGGCTCATTTGCGGATATATGGTTATTAATCAAAAAAGGTTTGTTTTCATGTCCCCTACCACCCAAGGTTTGTTGCTAAATTTTTGGAAAACCCGGTATATGATTATAGTCGAGTCTAGTCGATCAAATACATATGAAACAACCAAAACGTATGTATGTACCAGTACTTGCATTCTTACGTAGCTCTAATTTACATTCTAATTATTTGCTTCAGTTTAATTGAATTATTTATGTATTGTTACTATTTGTCGATTGTGCAGTGAATCAGTTCTATTCTAAAAAATAATACCTAGTTGAATGGTATGTACCTTTACTTCCTCTCTTGCCAACACACCCTCGTATCTTTCCCATTTTATTTCATTTATTTTTATTTCATTTTGTTTACACTTTTTACATTTGCTCAATCACCAAAAATGAAGTAGTATTTTGAATATTATTATTTATCCTAGTAATACACTGTGTTTCAAATTGAATGCAGTAACATTGGTCTTTTGGAAAAAATCAAGGGTAACATGATTATAATTAGTTAAAAAGAAATAGAAATTTTGGAAATTCGTTCTTGTAAAATTCCAGGTTCGTTTGAAAAGCTATTTAAAAGAAAGGACACTTTCTCATAACAACTTTTACGTTCCATCTAATGGGATTAGCATTTTGTAAATAACATATGATCTTTTCAGAATCATCGTCAACTTCATTTTTTCTAATACGGCGCCATTAACATTTTCACGTCACTCGACAGTATTTTTCTTTCTGAGATCAATAATGTATCATATGCTAAAGTTTAAATGTAGTAAAACACAACGAAAAAATAACGCATAATAGCAATAAATTCATTAAAATAAAGTTCAGTTAACAAAAAACAATAAATAAAAAATAATAATAACAGTTAATGGAACAATAAACAAACAAACAAACTAACAAATAAACAAACTATAGCATAATGATACATTATTGAACTCACAAGGAAAGATGCTGTTGAGTAACGAAAAATGTTTATGGGTCCGTATTAGAAGAAATGAAGTTGATAATGGTTCTCAAGAGACGAAACGCTACTTAAAAAAAAGAAAGTGACATTTTTATTTCAGTAGGTCCTTAAACAAGCCTGAAATTTTACCAAAACGAGTTTCTAAGACTTCAATCTTTTCAAATATCTCAAAAAATCATGTTAGCCTTGTTTTTTTTCAGCCATTTTATTGGTCACAAAATTATACAACTTTCCCCCAATTAACCTAGTGTCTATCTTTAACGGTTCCCATGATACCAATGTTATTACATCTAATTTGAAACACCCTGTATAGTATAGAAATTTTCGAATTTCGAAGCATATCGAAAGAATACTATTACCATGTGGAACACTCTGTACCACCATGAACTGAAGTCGCCCAAGACAGATAGCCTTACAGGCAGTCCAGTTTCCCGGCAAAATGAAATTTCTTATTCCTTATCGCAGTTGGCAGGAGCCGTAAGGCAGCTGTGACGAGATCACAGCGTGCCGTGGAGCATAGAGTAAAGAGCAGAATGTGATCAGTCGATCCCGCGAGGCCCCAGTCAAAGTGTAACGGAATTACAAGGACGACAAGCCAGTCATCGCTCCTAGGGTGTCTTTCAGGCTGGTGGGCGAGTCGGTGATCCACACTGAAACTTTCAGCGTGAATCACCGGCTTGCTTGAGCCTGAAAGCATTATAGCTAAGACTGTGGAAACGTAGTTCGGAGTAATTCAATTTGGAATTGGGCTACTGTGTAACGTAGATTTCAAGAAATACTAGAATATTTTGTGAAAGCGTAATCGAGTGGGGCAACATAGTTTTCGTTTATAAGTTGTATAGTATTTTAGTAATAATTTAATAGGTTGAAGTCTTCTCTAGGGGAAATTATATTTATTTATTTATTAGCACTATCTTCAGAAATGTTTTCAATTACGAGACATGAGAGAACAATACCACATTTCCAATAACTACCTACATCTCACTAAAACTAGGAACATTTAAATATTAAGAAACTAGGAATATAAGTAATACACTACAGCTGAAAGTTAATAAGAAGCTGATATCTGAATTAAGAGAAATAGGTTTCGACAAATTAATTATCAGGAAAGAAAACGCGTATTGCGCAAATTTTAAAACATTTGTTTTTGAAGTATACAGGGCGCCCTATTTCTTAACCCGTTGCATGGGTAACTTTTTTATTAGTAGAGATACAAAAACGCTAAAATGAGCAAATTAGTGCAGTTTCGTATTAGTAATTCTACGGTAAGGCGAAAAATTATATACGGGGGAAGGTTGACAAGTTATTGACAAAAAACGAAAAATCCAACTTTTCTATTATCCCTCGTAGCTCGTTCATTTGAAGAGTTAGAGAAAAATGCTTCACATGTTTTTTGCAGTATTTTTCATGTAAAATGACATGCACTTGCTACTTTTTATATATCTCTTAAAATGGTTGAGAATCACAGTAAAATATATTTTTTTTAAATGTAATGGATAGGTGGCTGTGACATTAACCGAAAATCCCCTTTTTTCTCTTTCAGATGATATAACATAGTCCATATTTTATCCTTACAAAAGTAATAATAATCGTTGTTTTTAAAGAAAGTTTATTGTCACATCAAGAATGCTATGGATTATGGAACAAAAAATAAGATTCCTGATATTTTTAAAAACGTCTAGTTGGCATTTAATTATTGACAGATCATAAGTGACATTTTTAGTTTTTGTTAAGTAGTTTATTGTTTATTATTAATACTGCATACAAAATAATAGTGTTGCAAATATGTACACCAACGAAGAGAAAAATGATATGCTATTTTGTTATTATAACCAAAATCGAGATGCACAAGCTGCAGCGAATCTTTATATTGAAACTTACATGGAACGAAGACAACCCCATCATAGAATATTTAGACAGCTGGAAAATAATATACGATTATACGGTTCTTTTTCAAAGCCTAAGGATGAAAGAAACTTCAATGAAGACACTGAAATAAATGTTTTGGCTTATGTAAATTTTAAACCTGATTCTTCAACTGCAGAAATTGCACATCACTGCAACACTTCCAAGGAAACTGTAAGAGCTATTTTAAAAGGTAACAATTTAAAGCCTTATCATTATTCCATATGCAATACTTTATATCCAGCTGATAATCAAAGAAGGATGACATTTTGTCGATGGTACATTTCAAAATGCGAAGAGGATCTAGACTTCTGGAAAAAGATTTTATTTAGTGATGAAAGTAGATTTACCAACAATGGTATTTTTAACCGCCATAAGAACATAATGTGGTGCCGAGAAAATTCACATCTTGTTTCTGAAAGAAGAAATCAACGTCAATTTGGGATAAATGTGTGGTGTGGAATTTTTTGTGGCAAAATTATTGGCCCATATTTTTACGTAGATAATTTGAATGCGAATAATTACCTTCATTTTCTAAGGAATACTCTAACAGAGGAATATTTAAATGAATTACCACTTCATATTTTTAGAAATCTTAAATACTTCCAACACGATGGAGCACCTGCGCATAATTCCCGCGAGGTAAAACAATATTTACATGAACAGTTTGATAATGTTATAGGAAATAGAATGAATATGAATGGATAGAAATGGAATAGATATTTGACCCCCTTAGATTTCTTTCTTTGGGGGTTATTGAAAGATAAAGTTTATGTGACAGCTCCTCTAGATATAGAGGATCTAAAAGTCAGGATTCAAGATGCAATTAGAAGCATACATGGACATACAATAAATAATGTTTTAAGAAGTATCCAGAAACGTTGCTTACTATGTATCCAACAGGATGGTGGTCATTTCGAACATTTACTTCAATATAATTAATTAATTAATAATTTCTGTTCTCAAAACATCCTTTTGTTCCATAATCCATAGCATTCTTGATGTGACAATAAACTTTCTTTAAAAACAACGATTATTATTACTTTCGTAAGGATAAAATATGGACTATGTTATATCATCTGAAAGAGAAAAAAGGGGACTTTCGGTTAATGTCACAGCCACCTATCCATTACATTTAAAAAAAATATATTTTACTGTGATTCTCAACCATTTTAAGAGATATATAAAAAGTAGCAAGTGCATGTCATTTTACATGAAAAATACTGCAAAAAACATGTGAAGCATTTTTCTCTAACTCTTCAAATGAACGAGCTACGAGGGATAATAGAAAAGTTGGATTTTTCGTTTTTTGTCAATAACTTTTCAACCTTCCCCCGTATATAATTTTTCGCCTTACCGTAGAATTACTAATACGAAACTGCACTAATTTGCTCATTTAAGCGTTTTTGTATCTCTACTAATAAAATGTTACCCATGCAACGGGTCAAGAAATAGGGCGCCCTGTACTATAGGTAAAAAGTTATCCCTTGTGAAGATGGTAGGCGTCGTACAGGGAATTTCATTTGACCCAAGATATTTGATTAGTCGACCACAACATTTGTTGACTTAAAAAAAAAATAATAATAAGTACAGGGTGGGCAAATAAGAGAGAACGCCGGCTGTATCTCAGAAACCGCTTATCGGAAAATTTCCGGAAAAAAATGTTAATAGTAAATATCGCCAAGAGATGTCGTTGGAAATGATTTTCAAGTTCCTGAAATGACCGCTAGGGGGCATAACATCCATGGCCAACTAGAAAAATGAACTTTTCTCGAAAATTTGCCTAATAAAGTAGTACCGGAAATAAGTAAATATTAATCTAGAGGAAATTTTAAACTTTTTCGTGCAACTCATTTTTTTCTATCTTTTAAAATAAAGTGGTGGGGGGGCGCCAAACTGTCTTTCCTTTAAACGTTAATAACTCGAGTCAGGATAAACTAAATCTAACAAACTCAGTCTCATTAGAAAGGGCTTTTTTTATGCATATTTAGAGTCATGAAAGCTGGTTTTGTTACTTTTATTATAGCCGCTAGAGGGCGCTGTCTGCTAACATAACAAATATAGCGGATTTTCTAGAAAATTTCAAATGGCACGATATATTTATTGTTACATATTTAAATAAAGGACAACAATCTCTAAAATTCAGTGAAAACCGCAGCTTTCTATCTCTTTCCTAACAGAAGATATTACCAAAAGAATTTCAACAGGAGATTTGTGATGTAGTTTTTTTTTCTTATATTTTACTAATAATAGGCTATCACGAGTCGATTTTGAATGCTAAGATGCATCACAAAGGCTACAGGACTACATCACAAATCTTCAGCTGCAATTCTTTGGTAATATCTTCCGCTAGGAATGAGATAGAAAGCTGCGGTTTTCACTGATTGTTGAAATCAGTGAACTCCTTTATTTAAATATGTGCCGTTTAAATAAATAAATATACCTTGCCGTTTGAAATTTTCTAGAAAATCCGCCATATTTGTTATGTTGGCAGACAGCGCCCTCTAGCGGCTATAATAAAAGTAATAAAACCAGCTTTCATGAGTCTAAATATGCATAAAAAAAACTCTTTCTAATGAGATTAAGTTTGTTAGATTCGGTTTATCCTGAGCCGAGTTATTAACATTTTAAGGAAAGAAAGTTTGGCGCCCCCCCACCACCTTATCTTAAAAGATAGAAAAAAATTAGTTCCACATAAACGTTTCAAATTTCCTCTAGATTAATATTTACTCATTTCCGGTACTACTTTATTAGGCAAATTTTCGAGAAAAGTTCATTTTCTAGTTGGCCATGGACGTTATGCCCCCTAGCGGTCATTTCAGGAACTGGAAAATAATTTCCAGCGACATCTCTTGGCCATAGTTACTATTAAAATTTTTTCCCGGAAATTCTCCGATAAGCGGTTTCTGAGATACAGCCGGCGTTCCACCCTGTACATGAGACAATTATAGCTATGGACTGTGAGCAACTGCATATGATATCGGAGAGCATAATTGCCTGGTGAATCATTTTTCGCCACTGCATTATGTATAGATATTAATATTTGGAACACCTAATATTAATTATTGGAAGGAGATGCCGAAAACAACTACTCCACGGGCAATATGCCCCGAGTGGCGTTGCATTACATCAACATCTCCATGGATGTCGCCACATCCTTCATCAAGACCAAATACCAGACAATGACCGGTTTCGATCTTGTTATGATCTCATCAGATTGCCATAGGTATCGGAATCGATGAATGATCTGGCGACATTGATTGCCTAAGGGGCATATGTGAATGTTTGTAGTGGCGAGATACAGTGAAATACACTGCAGTGCCCTCTTTGGGTCTTTGCTACTACCTGTCTGACAATTATTGTCTAATTGACAGACATATAACGATCTGCAGAAAGCAGATCGTTATCGCCAGTCGGGGCATATTGCCCGTGGAGTAGTTGTTTTCGGCATCTCCTTCCAATAATTAAGTAGGATTGTCTTCCTCAAAGACAATAGAGGTCGCTGTAATGGCATCTGCTTTCTGCAGATCGTTATCTGTCTGTCAATTAGACAATAATTGTCAGACAGGTAGTAGCAAAGACCCAAAGAGGGAACTGCAGTGTATTTCACTGTATCTCGCCACTACAAACATTTACATATGCCCCTTAGGCAATCAATGTCGCCAGATCATTCATCGATTCCGATACCTATGGCAATCTGATGAGATCATAACAAGATCGAAACCGGTCATTGTCTGGTATTTGGTCTTGATTAAGGATGTGGCGACATCCATGGAGATGTTGATGTAATGCAACGCCAGTCGGGGCATATTGCCCGTGGAGTAGTTGTTTTCGGCATCTCCTTCCAATAATTATGTAGGATTGTCTTCCTCAAAGACAATAGAGGTCGCGTTAATGGCATCTGCTTTCTGCAGATCGTTATCTGTCTGTCAATTAGACAATAATTGTCAGACAGGTAGTAGCAAAGACCCAAAGAGGGCACTGCAAGTGCATTTCACTGTATCTCGCCACTACAAACCTAATATTAATATTTTTATGTTTTTTTAATTCTTTTTTTATCCATTTAGCACTTCGTTTAAACTTGTAGTATTTGACCATTCTTTATTCCATTTATTTATTTCAATTTATGTTTTAGTTATTTAAAATTATTGTTATTATTATTATTAGTGTTTTTATTATTATTATTTTATATCTATAAAAGTACAGTTTTGCTGATATCTCAGACTTAGTGGCTTTCTCTTAGTGATTTCATACCACAACAGTAAGTCACGCCATTGGTATGAATCTAAAAGCACTTCCTTCCAGAGATCCCCACACACTCGACCACATTTGCAAGTCGTTGACAGTCGTGTATTTTGCACACACATTTATTAATTCGCTATGCAACCCCGGAGCGAAACTGGGTGACGTGGCCCCAATGAACTGCCAAAGCGCCGCAATGCCTATTTGGCAGAGAGTAACCGAGCCATTACACATTCAGGAATCACCTCGAGTACATGAATCGTTGACAGTTACATCCATTCCAATTTCAGACACCAAACCGGGCGCCGACCGGGCTGCATCGGACTCCGAGATTTCGCCATGGACCTCACATTTATGAAATTTACTACAGAGAATGTATAACAGATAATAGCAACCAACATGCCGTTTAGCAAGTTGAGTATATTTAAGCTAGTTACTTCACAGGAAATAAAATGTTCTAACATGCTTGTTTTGTGGAAATGCTCATAGTAAATTCTCATTTTGCGCAAAATATACATCGTTTTACACTGTCACTATGTTTTTACATTGTCAAAGGTCTCATGTTTATATTTAATTCAACTTGATAAGAGATATTTCTTCTGATTTTTATTTAAATATTTGAATTTGAATATTTTTTTTAATATTTGACATACCTACTGCCTACTTGTTTCCTGGAAATGCTCACAGTAAATACTCGTTTTGCGCAAAATATACATCGTTTTACACTGTCACTATGTTTTTACATTGTCAAAGGTCTCATGTTTATATTTAATTCAACTTGATAAGAGATATTTCTTCTGATTTTTATTTAAATAATATTTGAATTTGTAATTTTGTTATTGTTGGTTTTTGTTATACCTTTCATGTGTAATTATTTACTTTTATATTATAGAAAAATAATTTCTCTCTTATTTTTTTAATTTTTATTTTATAATAGGTGTTTTCGTTCTATAGGTCTAAAGCTTTTTCTGACTGGTTGGTGCACTTATCACCCATTTAATTACCCAACGTTATAATATTTGGTTTTATCAAAATGGAAAGAATGTCTAAAAACGAAATTTATATACCAGAAAGATAGATCGTGCGATATAGCATTTCATTTATTGCACATGACCTTCACCTTACAATAAACGATTTTCAGGTATTGGAATAAACTTCAATTCTAAAGTTTGCCCTAAAAAACCCCTGCATTTTGGGGCAAATTTTAGAAAGTTTGCCTTAATACTCCACTTTGAATATTCAATTTGTATGCTTCTGATTTCCTGCTTTTTGTTATTTTACAGGTGGTCTAATCCCAAAAGGGACTATGACACACTATGTGTATGAGCAGTTTATTAACGAAATTCGCGGTTCATTAAGAGAATTTTTAAAAATCAGTAAAAAAATTGTGAAAATAACATATGGTTTATTTGAACTATTTTCTTATGTAGTTTAGTTGGTACTTGCATTAGATAGTTACACTGATTAAACAGTTAGCTCATCTCATACTAAAAAAAATGAGAATTTAGATATAAAACCTCAAATATCTCAAAAACCGTTGCAATTAGGTATAAATAAACCTACTTCTCTACTACTAAGGAAACTTTTTCGAAAGAGTCGTAAGAGATCTTACTCAAAATGAAATAAAATATAGGGTGTTTCATTGATAAAAATTCAGAAAACTTTGATTGCGAGTTTCATTCTCCCTGCATACAAGTAAACCTATTTTGAAGGAAATTCTATAGAAAGTAAAACTAGATCATATAGCATAATTAATCGAGCCAAAAATTATCTAGTATTTATTTTTTTTAAAAAGCTACAGGGTGCTCAGTTCATTGCGGTTAAAATAAAAAAATGCTTATACTAGCTTCTGAACTATTTTGTGTAATACTAGTAAACCCTATATCGACGACTTTGGAAAAATGATCACAATTCAAATGTGAAATAAAAAATATATCATTCCATTTAAAAAAACATAAGTTTGTTATGGCCTCGGTTTATAGAGCACCCTATACGGGTATACATATTTTTAAAATGCGCGTTATCATAGGCTTTATGAGGTTCTAAAATTATTTTTTTTTTTGTTTATTACGGCATATACGAGTTATGGAACTTTGCCACGCTATTGGGTCACCCTGTATACAAGATGCCCATTATTTATCTCCTTACATGGCTTTTGTTAATAGTGGAGATAAAGAATTGGTTAAATTAGCAAAATTGGGCAGAATTACAAGAAAAATTCAGTGCCTCCTTCAGATTTAATTTTAATTTTCAACTTTTCGAGATATTTTGAAAAAAATAAAAATACTGTGTGATAGTGTTTTTTACGTGGAATTCAGCGGTGATATTGAAAATTTCACGGACATCTTAGTTTTTGAGAAAAAAAATAAAGTTACGTTTTTTTAAATGGCAACCATAGTTGGTTATGGTATCAATAAAAAGCTTATTTTTTTCTGATTTCAAAAATATAATATTTAATATACCTTTCTCTTTTCTTTTGTTTACTGTAATGAACAAATAATTTATTAACATAGTAAGCTATGAAAAACAAACGTGGATCAGTAAACAACAATAAAATACAAATGTCAGATCACACTAAAGTCACATTATACACGTCAAAATTAAACGTTCATGTTAAAATAGTTATTGTGAAATGTACACAAACGAACAAAAAATTGTTTTATTAGATATTATATTTTTCAAATCAGAAAAAAAATAAGCTTTTTATCGATACCATAGCCAACTATGGTTGCCATTTAAAAAACATAACTTTATTTTTTTCTTTTTTTTTCTTTAACTTTTTTTTTCTTGACCGTTAGAGATTTAACACAGATTGTTTTTCTTGGGTATATCGGTCACTTAATTACATATAAAAAAGGTTACATTTTTTTATACATATATATATTTCTGACGTTTCGGCTTTATTAGGCCATCTTCAGAGATTCTGCAGAAGATTACATTTTACATTATTTGTTTAATATTTTTTTGATATATTATACTTACATTTATAGGATGTTTCATGTATTGTAACTAACTAAATTATAATAATTTTAAATTGTTTGAAACGATTATTGCGTTATTTTGCTGCATACATGTTGTTTGAGGGCTTTGACGCGACTGAGTTTTAAAGTGGTTTGGGTTCAGTTTTGTTTCCAAGCTGACAGATTTGCTGATAATATTCATATACATGCATTAGGTAGAGGTATAATTGAAACTTAAAAATAAAATTTGTTCCGACATGTTTAAATTACAAACTAAATTTACTTAATTTAGTATTTTTTGTGTGAGATGTAAAATTTTTTTTTTGTCTTTCCCCATAAATGATCTATTATTATTTGTATTTATTTTATTTATATTAATTAGTAGGTATTATATTTAATAATGAATTATATTATATTGAAATAAGTTTCACTTAAATTTTCTGTATCAGTGCGGTTATTTATTGCATTAGTATGTCTTTTTATTTGGATCATCTCGTGCATTGTTCTTTTGTTATAATTTGTTTCTTTTTCTAAAATCTGTACATTATTAAAATTGAAGTCATGGTTATTTTCAATAGCGTGTTTTGATAAAGCAGTTTGAGAATCATTTTGACTTCTTATGCTGTATTTATGCGCGTATATTCTCTTATGTAAATATTGCTTCGATTGCCCAATATATGTACTATTACAATCGTTACAATCTATTTTGTATACTGTGTTTGTTTGGTTTGGTTGTGGGATTGGTGTTTTAGTATTAGTGAAAAAACGTTTAGTGGTATTATATGGTTTATGTGCAACAGTTATGTTATGGTTTTTGAAAATATTAGCTATATTTTCAGATAAATTCGGTACGTATGGTAACGAGAAATATTTATTATTGTTATTTTTTTCTTGGGTGGTTGTTTTGTTATATATTGTATGGATTCTTTTTTTTTATAATTGGTTCATAAACGGTTTTTGGGTATGAATTGTCTTGTAAGATCTTTTTAACTTTTTTTAAATTACTGGGTCTATGTTTGGGATGTGAGAGTTTAATTGCGCGGTCCGTCAAATTGTTAATTACACTATTTTTATATTTGTTAGGGGTATGCGATTTATAATTTATATATCTTCCAGATGAAATTTCTTTTGTATACCAGTTTGTCTCAATGATTCCACTGTTGTGATTGTATGCAACATTTAAATCTAGAAAGTTTATGCTATTGTTTTTTTCAGTTTCGTAAGTAAATTGAATTCTTGGGTGATAGCTATTGATTTATTTTTTTCCTAAGAAACTAAGATGCCCGTGAAATTTTCAATATCACCGCTTAATGCCATGTAAAAACACTATCACACAGTATTTTTATTTTATTTGTATCTTTTATAGTTTTCGAGATAGTCGAGGTTAAAAATTTTGGTGATTTTCAGTTTTTTCAAAATATCTCTAAAAGTTAAAAATTAAAATCTGAATGAGGCACTGAATTTGTTTTATAATTCTGCCCAATTTTGCTAATTTAACCAATTCTCTATCCACTATTAACAAAGTTAGCCATGTAAGAAGATAGATAATGGGTACCTTGTATATGGCTATTTTATATGAAGCAAACTGTGCGCAACCAAATGGTTTTAATTATAACTATTAATATTTTTTCTCAGTGTACGATATGACTCGAGAAATAATAGTCCAGTTAATATGGTTTATTTATAGAGTCTGTATTTACCGTAGGTACCTTGTTTATACCATTCATACATAGCGAGTTATTAATCAGATATATCTGCGTTCTATCATGCGGTTTGTCAGATAATTAGCGCGATCAAAACGATTAGTGCGCCCATATTAATTAACTCATTATTGTATTGCTCATTGTTAAAGCTTTCGTGACATATCTGCGTGGCTTTGTTTAATTATGGAGCATGTAATCTCAAATATAGGAATATTTAGAGCTATTAGTGTAAATACTTGATATTTATTTAGTCCTAATATCAGTAGTGGGAATATTGCTATTGGTATAGTTCGTACATTTTCATTGTACAAACTTACTATAATATAATGTTATAGAGTATCGGTTGGTCATCGTATTATACAGGGTGACTTCACTTAACGAATCTTCATTTGCTTCAAAATGAGGATCGAATATTTTGCCATTGAAGTAAATATGAAAAATATATGATACTAAGCATCATCTTTCTTAGATCTGTCTCAGATCCGACCCTTTCTTTTAGATATCCGTCTTATCCTGCATATGAAAAATCTATGAAATCATTGTGAAAAGACAAACATCATATCCTGAAAGCAATAAATTACTCTATTCAGTACGGCTTCAGAAATAAATTGTCAACAACGAACGCTATAAATAAATTAACTTAATTAATGACGGATTTCAACAGAGACAATGCTTGAAAGTCAAGTGTATTCTTCTATTCAGTTTCAGTTAAACAAAATGGTAGGTATATCATGTTATAAGTTTTAATATCCGACTGACAGTAATAAGACATAACTACTAAACCACATTATATGAAATGGCGGAGGCGCCGGACATATTATAACAATAAAACAGCCTAGTCAAGAATGTGGCGAAGTCGCCAGGGTGGCGATCTTACTATTATTCCTGTATAGAAAACAGTAAATAATTATTAATATCAATCAACCTAATACGTGTACAAAACCTAGATTGCAACCTAGCACTAGGTTTATACAATGTTACATAATTAGAAATATAGGTGATGCATATAAATATAGGTTACAGTTTCTAAAACTGTTTTAATTTCAAATTCTCAATTAAATATATGAAGGTGCTCTTGGCAATGGCGGCTAGTCATAATGGGCACAAGGGCACGTGCCCTATGCGTAAGCACATAAGACTTGTGAATGTTGTGATATTTTATAAACTTTTATAATTATTATAATTTGGTGGATTTTTTTATTAATTTTTCATCATGAATATTGAATCATTTGGTGCATACATATCCGTCTAGCGTCTAGACCGCTTCACGCTTCACCGTCTGTGTAATCCGTGTCTCCACTGGGCTGGGCACGGCCGCTGTGTGCCTGTTCTTTTTTCTTTTCTATTTGCACGAGCAAGAAAAGGACACACAGCTTCTATTTTTCTCGCGCGTCTTTTCAAATGCGTTCTGTTACGTCATTGAATGGGCGCTGCCCCGTCGACCAGACGGTACAGAACGGAGTACAGATACTTTTCAATCAGTTACAGGGGAGGCAGTTAGACTCTAACAGTTTGATGATAATACTGTTAGAAATAATTTAAACTCGTTTACAGCTGTTATACAATGTCTAAGAAATAATACAGAAGAATTAATAAATAATGCTGACATTTTAACAGAACATTCCGAGGAACATTCTGTGGATAATTTAAGAAAAAAGAGAAAAGTTACTGTAGGAGACACAAAGGTAATGCAGTGCAAAGAAATATGTGACATCATATTAATGAACGTACGTGAGAGATTTCAATTTACTGATTTTTTAACTATAGCCAATTTGTTTGAAAAGGAGAAATTTAACAACTATAGAATAGTTTTTCCTCTGGAACATATTAAAACAGTGTGTGCCTTATTTCCAAAGATCAACATTACAAAATTAAAAAATGAGTTGTACCTATATAATGTATTCTAGAGATGATTTCATACAACATAGTGGTGCGGTTGCTTTATTACAAATGTTAAATAAAAATAATTTACTTACGACGTTTTCGGACTATACTTTGCACAATTCCTATGACTACAGGCGAAAGTGAACGTGTGAAGTGAAATATGGAAAACACCTAATTTTTCCATATTTCTGTCAATCGCATTAAAAAAGGGGATATTTGCCTAACGAAACCTATTTCTTCAAGCAAATATTTTTGCTCTACGAATTTCTAATTTTTAATTTTAAGGTGTTTGCCCAGCCGCCACTGGCTCTTGGATTGACAGTTTTACAACATTTATGTATAAGATAATGTTACGAATACTACGACACCTGATTTGTAATTGCTAGGTAAAATATTTGCAAATATCGTCTTGGCGACATTATTGAAATTGAAACTAAACTTCCCCATAGACTAATAAACAAGATGAATGATCTTGTAAAGCCCAATAGCAGGATATACAGGGATGGCCATAATCAAGTACCCAATTTAAATCGTTCCTCATTGTTTCATCTGACAGCTTGCGTTAGTTTACTTTTGACATTTGTCCAGTCCTCATATTCAAGTTTTATTATGAATCGATACACATTAGAAGAACGTGCACAAATCGTAATTCTATGCACTAAAAACAATGAATCGGTTATTTCAACACAGCAAAATTTTCGCCAAAATTATCCTGGCCGTCTTACCCCAACTGGAACGACAATATGACGTTTAGCTGAGCCATTTTGGGAGTATCAGGACAACGGCTGATGCAAGGCATATTGGCCACGAATACGAACAAGACACTTAATTGAAAATATCCAGCGTGTAAGAGAAATTATTGCAGAAGAACCAAGAATGTTAACAGAAAGACTCGCCACAGAATTAGGCATGTCGCGAAAGTCTCTGAGCTGAATTTTGAGGTTAGATTCAGCTGTTTCTTAGAGACCATCAACAAGGTCTGCAATACTGTCACAATCTCCTGAACTTAAAAGACATAATTGGCTACTGACTAAACCCGCTACTGGGGTACATAAAACCCTCGTATTCTTCAGGTAAGACCCCTACATCCTTCACGAGGCACTGTATAGTGCGGCGTTTTCGCCCAAGGTGTAATTGGTCTATATTCCTTTGAGGACGATGAAGGCACTGCTGTTACAGTCAAAGGCAAGCGCTATAGAGCAATGGTGGATAACTTTTTGTCACCTCAATTGGAAGTCCTAGGACTGAAGGATATGTGATTGCAACATGAGCAACCATTGCCTCTTGAGAGGTAATGGTCATTGTGCGCAACATGTTCCCTGCACGATTAAATTCCCGATTTGGCGATTTAGCATGGCCTTCGAGATCACCAGGTCTTTCAGCTCCTGTTTTTTTATGGGGCTGTCTCAAAGGAAAGGTAATAACCCTCAGATGCAACAGCAGCTGAAACACAACATCCGTCAAGAAATAGAGGATCTAACGCCAAATGTCTTGACTCGAGTTATGGAACATGCCATAAATAGAGCTCAGTTATGCATCGCAGTTAGAGGCGGCCATTTGATTGACATCATCTTTGATTGATTTTAGCCTTAAACATTATATCCAAATAAATGTTCTAACTATGTTTTTTTTTTGCTTTTAAAGAGAAAATATGTATGAATAGGTGGAGACCGAGGTGGAGACTTTCTTGTTTTTCTTTAAACATGGTTGTTAATAAAATCGTATAGATAACTCGTCGGATGGTTTCATTTTTGCCTCTCACTATAATAGTTAACCTCGGTGTTTAGCACCTTGGCTATCTAAACAGCACGTGACAGTAATGAATCAGCAAATAGTATACTATTCTTTGTATTTATTAAAATCTGATTGGGAGAACACCAACCGACTCAAATTTAACCATTCTAATATAACACCTAACTAATAGTTGGATGGTAAAGTCAAATGGTCAAAAAATATTATTTAGTACTTTATTATTTTTTATATAGTTTAATTGATTTTCAGTGACAGTATTTACCTATATAAAAGTATTTTAAAATTTGAAAGACAAATACGGCCTGTACTCGTGCTATAACAATGTCAAATTTTATACAATAATTAAATACAATTAAATCGGGCTTCCTAGATTCAGGGTGAATCCTTAAATTATATTTTTTACGTTAATTACTTTCGCCGTTATGTTGTTCCAAAATCCTGATTATGTCATGCACCTAAATGTATAGATAATATTACTGAACAAATTAGAAAAGAGAGGAAACGCGAAGTTTTAAATTAGATGGGCCTCAAGGAGCCCAAACTAAATTTGAAACGTGAGAAGAATAAGCGAATGCTCCTAATATTTGGTACGCATATCATTACAGTATAGCATAAAGAATTGTTCTACGTTCTTACTGTAATTTGTGGAAGTTGCTTTAAACCTACTCCCGTAGTAATATTCTAAATTAAGTCTTCCTAGTCAAATTAGTTGTACCTGCGTGCTCCATTTATTACCACTGTCCTTGATACGAATGTCTTGTTTAAATTCTGTAAACTGATGTACTGAATGCAAATAACATCTCTCAAAACTTTTGTTAGTTCAAGCAGAGTATGTGTATTTTGATTAATTCTAGTAGTGAAATATCCAACCAATTGTTATATAGACAAATTATAGCACCAGTTTTGTTTCCAACAATATTTAAAACCATAGCTTTTTGTTTATATTGGTGTCCAAGCATTTGGTCCAATCAAAAAATGTTATTTTAATTTACCACCTAAATTGTTGGGGATTTTGTGACTGTCACCAATGGGCGTGGTTTACACAGATAGGTAACCATGCATAAACGTAGAATCGGCGACAGAGAGGAGGGTCGTCAATTTTACAATTGTTTTTTAATAGTAAATATTAAATACTATTATAAATAGTGTAGTAAATATTATACAAAAATGTGTATAAATTGTTGTTCTTGAATATGTAAATCTTAAAGTTTGTATTTACTAAAATAAAATATTCTACACAGTAAAAAAAGACAAATGGTAAAATTACTAAATGGTAATCGTAATTTGCTGCAGTGTTATTTTTAACACGAACTGGGTGGTATAATTACTAAACCTTTAGAACTCATATTACACGAACGATATACCCGCCAAGTTTGTAAAAGTATTCATAAATTGTACTAAAATTTACAAAATCGTGTGTTAAAAATGAATCAATCCGCCATACATACGGAATAATTACACTGTGAATAATTAACTATTACACATTACCTTGTAAAATCTACTGCGTTAAATTACTTTTATGCAATGTAATAATACACCGATATGTCTAACACTGCCAAGTGTGGACTATATACACACTCATGAGTGTTGATTCAGTGTTAAAATCAGTCGGATTTTTTTACTGTGTAATTTGTACTGTTGGACACTCTGACAGGAAATTTCTTGGAAACGACTATTTCATATACTGACAAATAGGCAATTACTTATTTATACATATTTGATCGGAGAGTGAAATACTCTCAATGAAGTCACCTTTTAAGATGTTACAAAAGATATATTACCAATTAAATTTAAGAGAAGGAGAGTTTTATTTTTATTGCTGAAATCTTCATGGTTCATAATACTATCATGTCTTTATTAATGTTTACAAGCCAAGTGACCAGTAAGTGTTTTTGAAACAGTAAATTTATTTTGTTTACTTGGAGCCTGAATGCTAGTAACTTTAAAGGAACTAAAACAATAATGTGAATATTACAATAAAACACATATTACGTGTTATGTCACGAGATTGGCGTTAATTTGTAATTAGTCATTTTGATTTAGCCAATTAGAGATAGTATTATCTTGAGTGTCGGCATATGATATTTGACATTTTTTATCCATTAGCGTCCGTCATCGTTTGTTTTCGCTATGATTTTCTGCTAGTATGTATTTCCCTTAGCTTCAATGTTATATCCTACATATTATTTGAAATCTTTCAGTTTTCTTCAGAGCTAAATTACATCGTTCCTAAAAAAAACCTTGTGGCAAATTGAGGTAAACACAATATTTCAAGCTTAACTAAAAAAATTGCGTATTTCAATTCGGCACATTAGGCCTTTTACTGCAGAACAATATGTCTTTATTTTAATGGCTAATTTTTGTAGTGGAACTAGAAATGAAGACGGGTTACTTTCAGCAAGAAGGATCAATTACAGAAAAATTGGCATATGAGTTTTTTCGGGCCAGCCAGATCGCCGAACTTAACGCCTTTAGATTATTTTTTGTTTGCACGTTTAAAGAATAATGTTTTTAAGACTGCAATGAATAATAACCAAGAATTAGAAGCAGCAATTATTCGAGAAATTAACAATATAACTGATCAACCGCTGCAAAATGTGTTTGAAAATGTGTATACGAGAGTATATTTGTCTGTAACAAATGGAGTGCATCATTTTCAATATAATATGTAATTTTTTATTGTATATGAATAATTTCGGATTTATCGTTAGTGTAATGGTACTGTAAATCAAAGAGTAGCATTTTTCAATGTTTGTTTTTGTTGCTAATAAAAAAAAAATATTACTAAGTATTTACGTTACCCTGTATATTAAATTTAAAAAAACATTATAATTATTACAACTATTTAACATGCCTTTTTGCTTATTCCTATTAAAAGTTCTGTTTTTCATCCATTAAAGGCTGAAAGGTCTTAGTAGTGTCCTTTTAATACAGTTGATTAATGACATGAAAATTGAAAATTAAATTTTATAATTTAACATCACTAGAGGTTTTTCTTAGTATAATATTTTTTCATTGTTACAAATTATTCATATGTAATACCAAACTTCATGTAAGTTGAATATTACGAACACTACTTGTGAGGTTAATTATTGATACTGTTGAAATATTTTTATTTAATCGAACCGTTAACCGTGTTAAAGGGACGACACCAAATCTAGGGATTTTTTAGTTTATTCGTTACCAATTATACAATGTTGGTTGCCTATCCTCTACGTTCACGTGGCTTATGAACATTTTTGTACTAATCTATGGCCCGGTACTAATCTATCACCTCCTAAATTTACAGAAGAGAAATGTTTAATTCGTACAATTCTAATTAAATTCGTTAATTTAAATATCTTATTTATGTAAAAATATCTTTATAATTAAAAGTACCTATAGATTGGAAAAATCTTGCTAATTACCTACGATTGCTAAAATCGTAGGTAATATCCTGGGAATATTATCTTGAATGATCTAACTAAATCAACATATTGAATACAAGAACAAGATTAGGCAGTTAGTGTTCTATAGCTGTTCTTGTTCAGTTTGTAGTAGCATTATAGCAACTATAGTAACTAATATATTAACAATAATTAATCTTATAATCAATATGTCTTTTCCTATTATGCAGATTTTTTACCACATATACGAAATTATAAACCTGTTAGTTCCCCTATAATCACAATGCGGTGAGGTTATTAGAGTTTACTTGCCCAGAACCAGAATAAAATGAAACAAGATTTTAATCTTAAATATATTACATTGTAGTACTTCCGCTCCTAGTGCTATTTGCAACAGACTTTTTGGCAAATCCGAAAAAGTGGGTCTGAACATGAATAAATCTCTATAATTTGATTTTTCTCAATTATTTTGGTTATCTAATGTAGAATCCATTTAGTTTAACCACCCAAGCAGAGAAATTTTGGGACTTTTTCTGTTGGAAATCTACTTTTATCTGTTTACACCACAATAAATACATAGACGCGTTCGAAGGGTCTCGTTACACAAATCCAAAGGCTGAGAGAACAAATTTATCAGGCCCCGGCTTTTAGATAAGATTGGTTTAAGCAGCTATGTTCTTTTATCGCTCCCGACTAATCCACTTTGAATTTTATCTATTTCAAGGCTTTGGCCTGATGTACGACGAGCTCTATAGTTATAATTTAAAACGTTCAGAACCATCTGGAGAATTTGTTAGGGAATTATACTGCGATCCCATTTTTCTGGGTTATTTTAAATGTTAATAGGAACTGAACTACTAAGTGACATCAAGTTTTGCATTTTTTATACTTCAAAATATGTAACTCAAAACATATTTTGCAGAAAATTATATATGAACATTTATA
The DNA here is from genome assembly GCA_963924545.1 of Pogonocherus hispidulus. Taxonomy (NCBI): domain Eukaryota; kingdom Metazoa; phylum Arthropoda; class Insecta; order Coleoptera; family Cerambycidae; genus Pogonocherus; species Pogonocherus hispidulus. Next base: position 85,898,443 of record OZ004693.1, read on the forward strand.
AAAAAAATGGACATTATTGTTCTTAACAAAAACAAACTACTACGAGTGTAGTAAGGATACCCCCATATCCTCCATCTGTAAACACACCTTATAAAATAAGGACTGAACCAAGTTAGGCCAAAACAGCTATTCTCCTGGCTAATGCCACGCCGAGCGCTGAATTACAAAGCAAAATTTGGTGTATTTTGTCTAACAAAGTTAGAATTCAAAATACAATGTTTTGGATTGTAACGAAAACTACGAGGAAATACTCTGGACCTCACATCGTAGCCTACGTAGACCTACGATGTGAGGTCCAGAGTATTTCCTCGTAGTTTTCGTTGCAATCCAAAACATTGTATTTTTATCACCTACGTACCAAGCTACAAGGCAAGTTCTGTAAAAGTTGGCAGTATTTCCCTAATATTTTCCTATTTCAATCGTTTCTCCGAAATAAATTATTGTAGCATGTGCATATTCATAACATTCAGAAGGATTTTTGAAATTGTAGTTTGCTTTCTCAGAACGACATAAATGTCATACGAAAATGACATAATACAGAAATGAAATAAACATATTTTGAGATTTAAATAAAAAACCAAACGAAAACTTCCATTTCAGTATGGTATTTCGCAAACGAGAAATTTTAGACTATATTTAGGTATATGAAAATTTAGTTGTCTAACTTCTAGAAGAAACACCTTTCAATATTTTAGAGTACCTAGAAGACCAAAAGTACTAAGAAGGTGTTTAAGGTGCCAACTTTTGAATGCTACTAGAGATGATAAAGACAATTACTGTTGATATTATATCCTGAATAAATTATATCCTGGCACACACTCGTAATATACATACTGGCTTCGTGTTCTTTTATTTTATCTCCTGGCAGGACGTGCTTACATTATCCATCGTCTTCATTTTTTCTTATTTCTTCGGGTTACAGTAGATACCCTGCACTTTGAATAGACATACAATGGACACCACTAGTAAACAGTAAGTCGCAGTGGTCCTAAAAATATTTTCAGTTTTTCAGGGTGCACCGAATGTAATTGAAATTACTTAAAAAGTGAACCATCTTTCACCATATCGATTATGTTCGGTTACATGGCAGTTCAATGATTTACATAAATCTAGAGGTACATGAGACGATATATATCGCAGCTCCGCTGAAATAAATTAGAGCACATTCCGAACCATCTGGAGGAATTTCTAAGAAAATATATCAGTACGAGTAGTTTCAAAGTTGCAGGATTTATGCATCACTATAATTTGCCTCGACGAGTCTGATTTGCCTCGCAGATAGCGCTTTATTTGTCTAATGACAACGTGCGCTGAGTTTCAAACACTAGAAATAATTTTATGACGAGCATATAGGATAGGGTAAATCGCAATGTAGATAAGCGAACGTGTCCCACCAATTAATTCAAAGAAAGTTCACGAATTCATTCGAAGAGTGTTTGTTAACGGTGGGTATTAATTGCATATTTTTCTTTACTGTTTCTACACACAGACGCGCGATTTAATGATAGAACGTACAGCGTCCTTCCAGCAGGACTAAATTAACTCACTTGAGTACCTAATAAGATTGCATTTTTAAGGACTTTCTGTTCTTCTAGCAGGACTGGAAGTTCTCTAATAATATTCTGCACATTTTTAGCTTTTAGCGCATTTTTTTATCACAACTGTACCTCTTTCTGGCTAGAAGTTATGACTTGTTATTATAATTTGCATTGCTTCAGTTGGAAAAATGTTGCGTGTGGGTCAACGCGTATCCGTCTTAGCTACAATTTTCGACAATAAGAATGACAATTCATGGAGTTTTTCCCAGTTTGGAGACCAGTGGCAGAACGCAAGGTGTTACGGTGTTGTAAAAACCATAATAAAGTCCAGCAAGTGTGCGTCAGTTTTGTGGGATATTGACGGGAATTTTACAAAAATATCAATAGACGTACTAAGACTCGGAAATGAACTTGAGACTGGCTTTCCAGGTAATAATTATATTTATTGCACCAATTTTCATGTTTTTTAAAAATACCTATATAGGTACAGTGTATCCCAGTTAAGACCCCTTTTTAATAAGGTAGGTAATTAAAAAGTTCAAAATTTCTATTCGAAGGGTTTTTCTAAATATGAATGTAATGACTTTTATTGGTATAAAATGTACAGGGTGTTCAAAGTAAAATATTTGAATTTGAATAAACCTACTACTTGGTTGTACGTTTAGTAGACTATCTACAAAAAACGGTCAAAAATGCAGTTCTTATAAATATCTTATCATTCTGAGACACATTGTATGTGAATATCTGTGAATTAGGTAATATGATTACGAGAATTAGGAGGTTGCATTTAACTTACAGGTCCATCTAATAGATACGCATTATCTTCATTGGGCGGTAATACAAATATCAGGCAAGAGCCAAATTCTGCTGCCAACTCTAGCTCTTCGGACTCTGATACCGACGATGATTCATTAGTTAGTAATGACAATAGTGAGAATGATATTGACAATAACAATATCTTGCCAAATAATGACGGAGTAGATAATCTTGATATAGATGAAGTTATAGCTCACGATACTACATGGCATTTCAATGAAGAAGTTAGAATTAATGCTTAAGGATTCTCGTTACAAACCCCAACTTCATGTACACAACTTACAATAAATGAAACAAATTGATTTCTGGATGGCATTCTTTCCATGCGAAGATATTGATTATATTCTTGAATGTACGAATTTAAATTTGCGAGACAGAAGAAGACCAATAACAAAAGAAGGGTTTTTCAAAACAATTGGATTGTTTTGAAAAATGAATGTCCTGTGGCATTCGAGCCGTTATGTGTTCTCCAACAACTGGTAGGAACTGCTTTGCTTACCACATCCAACATGGCATTCCAGCCTAGAATATATTTGTTTCTATATTATCTCTCATTTATAACTATAAATATTGACTGACATAAATACCACATACTGAGATGTAATAATAAGGGCTGTGTTTTATTCAAATAAGTTCGTTTTTCACAAAAGATGTTTAGTTTTTTACCAAATAATAAACCTATGCTTTGTTATTTTTATAAAAATGACAACATTAATTGTTGACAATTTTCATAAGTATATATTTTTTGTTTTAGAATATGTTCTTTGTTTTCTATTTTTCGTAAATAAAAAGTTCTACGCTACTGACGTGTTGATTTATTATTGATTTTTATTATTATTTACATTAGTCTTGAATAGATATTTTATTCGTACTGCTGGCAGGACGCTATCGTCCTTACTGAAGGACAGCCTTATGTGCGGAAGTAAGTCCTACCCGCTTCCAGCAGGACAACTGTTTGTACGTTCTATCATTAATAGAAAAATAGCAGTACATTTTACAATTGTGTTCTGTAATATAATTCTAGTACCTATTAAGATAAATATTTGAAATAAATTAAGGGTTTAGAAACGCTCTTCAAGTAATAACAAACTTGAACAAACTTTGAGAGGCTAAATTATTTCTATGAATTCAGACTAACAACAGGTCGGCAATGTAGAACGTCATTATTTCAGCGGCTTTAAGAGACGCAAGTTGTGGCTTTAATTGTTATACAGGGTGACCATCTATAAAGTATAACATTTTAACAGTTTATAACTCGAGAGCGAAAAGAGCTATCGACATGCGGTGTTCACTGGATTTCATTAAAGTTTTTCCTGTCATTATTGCAAACTCTTAAATGTTGTCAGAAATTATCGGACCAATATCAATTCACTTCCTATTTCTCCCACCTGCCTATTTTAATCCAAAATTATGAGCTTGCTTTAAATAGAAGAACACGTATCTGTTATATCCATCTGAAATCCTGATTCTTGAAAATGTATAACACTGTTCCCATTCAGGCACGATATTATTTTTTTACGAAACCTTGCCTAAGCATCTTTCTAAAAAAACAATAATAAAAATAATTGTATGATTGTATGACAGTGGCTTCTTCAGATGTGATACTTTCAGGTCAAGTATTTCTGGGAATATTTTCACAGATGTTCTTTTTATAAAATTATTTAAATTAGTACCAAAGGAAGGATGCCTATTTTATTTAAGTTAGTTAGTTTTTTAAAAAATATTTAATAATAGCGACGAGTTAGTCTCTAATTGATCGTTTAAAATTATATACGAATTTTTGAGTTTATTTATTTCTAATGACTCTAATAGGGTTAGTTTTAATCCTTTATTTTCTCTATGTAAAAGTTCGAAATTTTCATTAAAATTATGATTTTCTTCTATAAGATGATATATGTAGAGTTTGTTTTTCTATTGTTGAAGCTTCTTTTGTGTTCTCCCAGGATCCTTTGTTTGAAATTTCTTCCAGTTTGTCCTATATATACTTTGGGGTATGCACCACATGAAAGCTTATGGACACCTGCTTGATTTTACTTTTTCGTTTTACCTTTATTGTTTTTTATTAGTTAGTTGAGAGTATTAGATGTTTTATAACAAGATTAATGTTCTGTTCTTTACAAATCTTTGTTAGAGATTCTGTAGGTTTACCAATGTAGGTAATAGTTTTATATTGAGGAATGGTATCCTTAGGTAAGGGATATATTGATTGAATAGCTTTATTGTAAATTTTTTTGGTTAGAATATTGTTGATCATGGATGGGTTGTAACCATTATTAAAAGCAATTTGTTTTATTATGTTTAATTCTTTGTCAAAGTTTTGTTTGGACATAATGTATCATACTATAGTAGGCAGCTTGTTTATGTTTTATAGAATGTGATGAAGTATTGTGTATTGTAGTATCAGTATGTGATGGTTTGTGGTATATTGAAAATATTAATCCTATTTTGTGTTTCTATTTCCACGGTGAATTTTATATTAGGGTGTATATTATTAATGAAGTCTACGAACATATTTAATTGTCTGTCATATCCTGTGGAGCATATTAGTATATCATCTACGAAACGATACCAGTAAATAAAATGTTTGATTAGTTTGTATTCATTGATTTGTTTCTCTACATAACCCATAAATATTTCTGCTAAAATTGGATTCAATGGATTACCCATTATTAACCCATAATTTCCAACAAAAATTTCATTATTAAATTGAAAATAGTTCTGTTTTAAAGTTATATTTAATAGATTTAAGATGTCTGATTTAATTTGATCTGATCTTTATTAGTGTATTGGACACCTGCTATCAGTTTAGATCCAAATGCCTTATCTTGTAATGTTTCAGGAAATTGATGGTATTTTATGCACTTATCGGTCTTAATTGAAATATCCTTCAAAATATATTTGTGATAGTTGTTGTCGCGCTAACTTGGTCTTGTATTGCAAATATAAATTCCACTGTTTCTGGGTATAATTGACCTGCTTGTAAAACGTTCTTTGTTTATTATTATTATTATTATATTATTTTTTTTTTTTTGTTAAAATCCAGCCGACCTGTTCCCAGGGTCGGGTGCTGCTAGTTACCAGTAGCTTTTCTCCACGTCCATGGGGTGAATAACTACTGAATCCGGAAATCGTGTGACCTGAGTAGACGTAATGAACTAGACTGACCGCCTTCTGCATGTTTCGGCTAGACGATATGCCGAATTTCGGCCATGCCGGTATGATCTTCAGTTCCGAAAGCAGTGTACCACTTGTTCCACCGAGGGATCCTATAATCAGTACCACAAGCTTCACAGTATGTTGTGGATGGAGTCTGCGGCGTTCGAAGAGGAAAGAGAGGGTGTTAAAATAAATAAATTATTATTAATATTCGTGTTTTGCGCATCATACATTTCTCAGTTCTTCGCTGGTTTATTTTTCTTTTAGATGGGTGAATACCAAGTTTAACATGAAATTATGTTTGGTTGGATAAACTTTCTTCCAGCCTAAGTTGATTGAAGTGATTTATGAATAAGTATAGAGTGATACCCGTTAGCGATGCAATAAGCGGAATGGTATAAACTTGTTTCTCTTTCCGTATTCTTTTAACTTACATTGCTGGTTGTTGATATTTTTTCTTTCCTGTATATTCTTTTGCTGTCTTGATCATATGGTATTGCCACATCGATTAGGTAGGTGACCCTTTTTATTTTATCTTGAAGTTACATATCTGGCCTATTATTGTTGGCTGCAGTTTTATCAGTTTGTCTTGATCATATGGTATTGCCACATCGATTAGGTAGGTGACCCTTTTTATTTTATCTTGAAGTGACATATCTGGCCTATTATTGTTGGCTGCAGTTTTATCAGTTTGCACGGTTAAGTCCCAGTGTAATTTATAATATTTTTTATTATATATTCGTATATTATATTCGTTTTCTATTATAGTTGACGAATATTGGTAGCACGCTTGAGGCTCCGATTGCCGATTATATCGCAAGGTTAAGGTCTGGTGAATAATTTTTGCCACTGCATTATGTCTGTTGGTATATTGCACACCTACAAGTTTAATTAATTTTAATTTATTATTATTACTATAATTATTATGATTAATATTATTATTATTACTATTATTATTATTATTATTATTATTCCCTTCTATAAAAAAATCACATCCATACATCAACAGTTTCTAGTTAGTCGCGTGCTTGATAAGAAGCAGTTTCCCCAAAAATTGATAATCTCAGATCTTCCTGCGCCATACCTGTCTTGAGATATGTTAAGAATTATTGGTACTCGAGTAAATGTCTGTATTTAGAAATTCGTGTGTGTGTGTATATTGTCCACCTACTGCCTAAACCTTCAAATTCGAGTGACTTATGGGCAGACCCATAGATAAACCAGACTCACCGCCCGCCAAAGACAATGAGAGATGTCTCGCCGTGTAGCTGCATACATTAAGGGCCCTGTATGTGTATCAGCCGCGCGACATGCACCAAACTCTTAAATAAATGCCTGCCACCCATCACTGCCTCCTCGATAGACAGTTTCGCGATAAAATATGCTCTCAGGGTGGTGTTGATTAGTTGGACAAATAATATAGAATCAGAAATTTTGTTCCATTGCGATAGATTCAAATATTAGTTCCTTAAATATTTCCAGTGAGGTGCATCTTCATTATTTAATGATATTTTATTAAACTAGATATTGTAAATTCTTTTCGGTTTTGATTTTTTTGCCGTCCTTATACGTCTATGGGTTATACCTAGAAAGAGCATATAGAATTAAAAGAAAGTTCTATAAACAAACCAGTTAGGTATCTAGTTACCTTTATTAGCAAAATCTTAACATTTAAATGGAAAATATAGTATATAATGTATAAATCGTATACTATCACTACTACCACCACTAATCCAGGTCTATTTAGGGGTGGATTTTCATATTTTTAATCTCCTCTACAACTGTGTAAGCTTTACCGCCCCACCCCAATAAGACTGGTGTTGTTGCCCAGCCCCCAACAGAATTACAAATTTTTCTTGAAAAATACATCATCAACTTTTCTGTTGAAAACCAGGATTATAAAGATAAAACGGAGTCTTAAAGGCGTTTCCGAAATTAGATTTTTTAATATGGTTTTACCTGAAACAGCAGTATCCAAGTTAAATAATATAACTATATCCAGTCACTTACTTGTTTTCCGGTATCTCTTTCAACACAACTTTTTTGTCAAATGATGGCTCAAAAACTGCGGCTTCCTCGATAAATCAAGGCCGCATTATGCATTCGTTCTTAACCAGTTTTTGTCAATGTAGAAATGCATCGATTTATTTTTTTGCTTGCCAAGGCAAAACCTTTGAAAAATTTTATCCAAATTTGAGGATGTGTAGCGTCCAAACGGAAAGAGATTATTATGGTCGCTTGTCCAAATAGAATAGTAATTTTTTTATTTTTGTTCCTACAGGGTGCGTAAATCGGAAGATGTAAGATTCAGTTTCTGTAATTTTTCAATTTTTCTGAATGGATTACATATCTCAGAATCATGTGTTGTGCTATTTTAATTTTATGAAACTATTTTGTCAATGTGAGTTAGTGGGTTGCTTTTTAATTGTTGTTAATATCGTCAAATGTTATAAAAAAAAAGATCCTTGTTAATCTTAATTTAAAAGCATCCTGGTGATTCACTCCCTACTTAGTATTGATTTAGTTTATTTAACTTTTTGTTTTTACAGACACCAAGATACTTGTGCATACTTTCATAGCTTAAATAAAATTTAATAGTGATTAATATGCATGTGTTTCAAATTAGATGAATAAAAAAGAGCATTTGCTTTTTCTCAGAATATTTGAAGTAAATGCTACAAATGTGAATAAAAATTTCAGGAAAACGTCTTACTCATAAGTCGAGAGCAAATGCTCCAGGATAAAGTAAATACTCTTTCTCTTATGAATAAAAGAGAGTATTCACTCTAAATGGCAAGCACTTACTCCTTCCAAAATGCACCTAGTTCAGAGCAGATACATGAAAGTTTCCGTTTACTAATCACTGTTTTCTTATTAAGATTGTCAAAAGTGTGGGTTGTATTTAAAGCCGACGAATTTTTCGGTGAAATTGGTGGTGATACAAGTATATCATGGATGTCGCAAATCTGAGGAAAGTTAAATTTTATAAGCCACGACAATCACCACAGGTCAGTGATTTTAAGAGTTTGTATAGATTTGGGGAACGGAATGTTGAATGGCTAGCGAATTATTTCATGGGAGAAAATGGCGAAACATGGGGTGGTGGCCTTCGTACAGAGTTGAAAATTATTTTTTTTGCGGTATGTTGCTGATCCTTAGGGTCAATTAGGAGTGAAGCAGTCAATAGTATCCCGTACAGTGAGCAGTGTTATATCAAACATTGTGGAGCAGATCCCTCAATGGGTAAATTTTCCAAATAACGAGAACGCGCTAATCGACGCGAAGATAATTTGGTTGAACAAATATAGCTTTCCAACGGTAGTAGGAGACTGCACTCAGATGCGTATACCAAAACCACAACACCATGGACATGAGTACATTAACTTGAAGAAATTAATTTGAAGAAACTGTAAGATGCGTCTGCTAATGATGAGAACAAAAGATACGGTATTATTAGCGTATCCAGGATATGTAATTGAGCCATGATTAATGACACCTTTCCGCAATCCCCAGACTGTCCGTGAAAAGAAATACAAGAGAGTTATTATTGAACAATACTTTGGTCAGCTGAAGAGGAGACTTCCTATGTTAGGGTAGGTAAGTCGGATTAAATTGGAAAATGTAATAAAACGTCGTGCGTGCGTCCGTTGTCATGGTTATACTACGAGCAGTATCAAATATCACGATGGCAACTCGTCGCATCTTTTAATTCATTTCTTTGAAGCATATGCTCGCAAGTAAGAGGTTATCATTATTCATACCGGGTTTCCCATTTCATTTGACTAATGGCAATTAACATGGACTATTACATTTGATTGAATTTTATATTCCCAGGGCACACTATGAGAAATATTGCTAACGGAATCGATAGTACTGACTGTCAAACACTTCTGATTACCTAAATACTAAAGCGAAATGCTTTTTTAATTAAAATATCAATAAAAATTCGTTTTGAGTTAATAGTTGTAGTTTACATAAGCGTTTTAGCGATATCATCTTATGTCATCTGATGGACTAGTTGGTTAAGCGGCAGTCTTTCAAACTGAGCCGCAAAATTTTGCAGGTTCAAATCCCGCCAGAGAGAACTTTTTTTTATTTTACTTTTTCATAAATTACAAATTATTAGTGTTTACTTATTCGAATAAATATGGTTCACTGTCAGTACCTAATTATTATTTTTGAAAGTCACAATATTTACTTTTCAAAAAAAAAAAAAAAAACATGTTTGAATTGGTTCGTGTCCTTTATCTTTAGCTAAAGCTACTATCTTATAAAATAGTAAAGTGAATATATTTTTAAAAAAATCAACATATTTTAAAAAACTCATAATTTTAGAATTATAGTTTTTCATTAAAAAAAAACTATTACTAATTCACGACAGTTCCTCTGTAACTGTTTAACTCAATATCCAGATTGAGGTGTAATATGTAGTAACTATTAGCAGATATAAGTACACTATTAGTAAAAGCACAGTGCATGTAATAAATAAAAAATATGTTGCTTGTTGATTACTTATTTTATAAGATAGTAGCTTTAGCTAAAGATAAAGGAATCGAACCAACTAAAACATGTTTTATTTTATTTATTTTTTTTTTGATAAGTAAATATTGTAACTTTCAAAAATAATAACTAGGTACTGACAATGAACCATATTTATTCGAATAAGTAAACACTAATAATTTGTAATTAATGAAAAAGTAAAATAAAAAATAGTTGTCTCTGGCGAGATTTGAACCTGCAAAATTTTGCGGCTCAGTTTGAAAGACTGCCGCTCAACCAACTAGTTCATCAGATGACATAAAATGATATTGCTAAAACGCTTATGCAAACTACATCTATTAACTTAAAACGAATTTTTATTGATATTTTAATTAAAAAGCATTTCGCTTTAGTATTTTGGTAATCAGAAGTGTTTGACAGTCAGTGCTATCGATTCCGTTAGCAATATTTCTCATAGTGTGCCCTGGGAATATAAAATTCAATGAAATGTAATAGCCCATGTTAATTGCCATTAGTCAAATGAAATGGGAAACCCGGTATGATACGTAGTAAATGCTTTTACTTATACCTTTTACTCGAAGCACTTGTTTATACTTCTACCTTTCCTTTACAAGCAAAAATACTCTATTTTTATTCATGAGAATGTCTATCTCTAACGGTTCCCAAGATACTGATGTTCTTGCATCCAGTTTGAAACACACTGTATGATATCATGTGGCTCATGTTTAGGTTGCAATGCTTCAGTGTGTTGTGGATTTCTCGGTATATAGTATAACGGTATATAATTCGTTGTCTGAATGAAATATTAGAACATAATGTTTGTTTAAAAAACCCATTCCAAAGGCAATTTTCCTGACAGGACAAGTATGACATAAAAATAAAAATCCGCGCACGGTTTAATTTCACCCTTTGTTGCCCCCTCAAAACTAAATCGGTGTAATCTAACACGAATAAACAAAACGGGGCAAGCTTCCAACTACCTACCAACGAATAAAATATACTGCGAACATTACACTGAAATATCCACTATAACGGGTGATAATTTCTCTTTGCGCGTCGCAGGTGGGCTACGTTGGGGGATGTGCAATAAAATTTGGAGACAAAACACACATGTAAAGCACTGGTTTCATGCGCGTCATGCAAATAATGTCGAGTATATGCTCGGCATACATTCTTTTCCTTTATTTTTGGGATGATTATATTTGAAGTCTTCGCAGGATAATCGTAATGTTAGGAATATTTCAAGTGGCATATGGAATTTAAAATTTTACACGGTTTAACCAACATGTCTAAGAGTACATACACACTTAGTAATGCACTATATACAGGGTGATGCATTAGTGTGACGCAGTTCGCTATTCTCATTATAGAGTATACAACAAATGTTATTAAAAACAGTTGTAGGCATCCTTAAGCTTCAAAATTTAAAGTTATTTTGGTGGATACAGTGTTTCATAATCTCGGTCCGAATTAAACGAACATTTTCCTAAATGGAGCATCCTTTATACATTTTATTCCAAATTTATATTCAGCACATCTTCTTTGTTCTTGTAATATGGATTTTATAGAGTTATACGGGATGGTTCAGAAGTTATAGAGACTTTTATCCAGAAAGCGGCGCCTACCCTGTTTTACTTAATTTATTTTGATCCAGTAGGCGTGTTGCCCAGTCTATCGATTTAACGTATTTTAATATTCCTGAAAATATTAAGGGGCACGAGGAATTAAAGTATAAGGCAAACGATTATTCCAGTGTATTTTTTAATATTCTTTCTTACTAACTAAAACTAGAGATTATCTAAAGAACATGTTCTCTAACTAAAAAAAAACAAAACAGCATATATGATATTAAACCCCAGAACTTCATTCGTTGATTTTTAAAATTCGATATGCTTCTATTAGGACACTTCACGATCAACATTATTGGTCATGTTTATAGTTTCTTAAATATTTTATAAAACAAAGTTGCATAAATTGACATTCAGGATTTATGGTTTTACTTAAGAGGTAATGAAATACCTAATAGGGCAATAAAACTCAAGATTATGAGATATAATTGAAATCATCTTCAACCGCCAAAGAAACTATAAATCTATAACTTTATTAAACTACCAGTTTAATAATGCTAGGAAATGACTGAAAAACAAATTATATCTATTATACCGCTATTAAGCAAACTCTTATATGTGACGTCTACCTAAACTATCACCAAAATACAAAAAAATGTAAGTTGTGGCTGACCTTAATGCTCTAGGTATTTATATGTTTTTTTTTTTGTATAGGAATTAACCAAAAAGTTAACTAAGAAATAAATTATTATTGAAATTATCAAATATTATGGTTCAATAAAGTTTTTAATTTTCCTCATTATCTATAACTTAGGTACGCAAAGGACTAATTTGCGTTAAATCAGTTTAATTGTCATATATTTCTTGTAACTTTTATCAATTCTTAGATTTAAACCTCATGCCACACCTTCCTGAAAACGCCGGAAACAGACATACGTATCGTACATTAGGCTAAGGAGAATTCAATTTGAGTTTTGTCAGTAGAAAATAAATGTTTTCATTAAAATTTAATACAAAAGGTATGTGACCAGAAATAATTATTTTTAATGTAACGTAGATGCTTGTTTAATATTTCATTATTTAAAAGATGTAGATAACATTATTAAAAAGAAAAATGTATTAAAGACAATAAGTTAAGGTTATATGAAGATATGCCATTGTAATTCAATGCTCGGAGGTGCATATTGCACGCAAAGTAGTTGTTTCTCGACATATCTTAAACCATATCTCTAACCATCATGTTTGATAATTTCATTAATATTTTGTCTCTTAGTTAACTTTTTGGCTTAATTCCTATATATAAAGAAACATATAAACAATTAAAGAAGCCAATAAATAATATTAAAAATATACTATGTATATAAAAAACTCTAGGTATGATTATCCTTACCACCCTTCCTTACTCTAGGTGCTCAGGACACTTATGATCGAAGGTAACATAAAATCTGATGACATAGCGAAAGTATATAATCAGCTAGATATATTGACTCCAACCGTACCACATACCATCGTACAGGATCAAATAAGGTAATGGTTAAAATAGGCTTCAGCGGGCATAGGTCTGCCAACGGGACACTTTGCCTTGAAAGGGCGATTATATAAAATTGAAACATATAATAAAAACCTAACAAGCAAAGAACGTAATAGGTCAAGATAGACGATCATATCATGTATCAATGTGAATCCTTCAATCATAAAATACACTAACTCTATATCGATAAGAAAAAAATTATCCAAACGAATAATACACTCAACCAATAAAGAACGTCTACAGGTTACTGTAATGGATCAGTATATTGTATTGAGTAAATGCTTCAAAAACGAGAATTAAAGAAAACGCAAAATGTAAGCTAATCTATAGATAATAGATAATGTATCTTTGAAAAGTAAAACTTTACACAATTGGTTATGATTGTGATTGAATGTATACATTACCTATTTTTAAAGTTCTTAATAATGACTTTATTGTTTGCGTACTCCTAGAGAAATCTGCAAGCAAAACCTTTTTACATTACAGTTATGTATTATTTGAAATTTTTTAGCCTTTACCATTTTTCATAAAATTACTAGACCGTCAGGAATGTTATATTGAAAATCACTTATATTAAAGGAAAACTTGGGTTGATACCAAATACCACTTCGATAAAAAACAAATACATTGTAAGAAAAAACTATTAGAAGTATGCAAAGCAGCATTCCTTTATCCCAAAATATTACTGAAGTCAGGGGCGCCTCGTAACTCACTATCTTTTGGCTAAGAACATCTTTTTTTCAGTAAATGTTTAGGTGTGTAAAATGTTTAAATATTCGTCACACACAAACTGATTGTTGAACTATCACGAAAGGTAAGTAAAGTCGAAAAAATTATATATAACTGTAGAAATATCGTTCAATATTTTAAAGTATTTAATATGTTCTATATACCATCATGGATAACAGGCATATTTTATACTTCATTTGCTTTAAAAGAAGATTTTTTTCATTAAATTATTAATGCAGGAACTAGTACAAATAACCGTTTTATTTATTAACGTGAACATTTATATCCATTTTACAATTATTATTAGTATTATGACACATTAAATGAATATGGAATTGGGTTTATTAAAGAAAAGTGTTTATTTTTTTACAATCTTCATTTAAAGGAAATCTCATTATAATTTGTAACTGTTGAACAATTCTTTATTGAATAATTCCATATGGTATATTTTGCATAGTAATTTTTGACTAAAACTTACAACTACACTGGTAACTTTTATTTTGAATACTTTTTCTGGGATTTTATCTATTTGTATGTTTCTTTTTTTATTATTATTAATGTCACATGTGTTCCCATAAATATTTTTTATGTATATTAAGTCTCCAGTACAATACTTTTAGCAGCAAAACATATTAATGATAATTCTCATATATAAAGTATCTTAACAATAAATATGGTACTGATTTCCTTAAAAATAAAATTTCAAACAAAATTTCATTTACGAAATCCGGAGATAAATAATATCAAATTTCTAAAATCATTCTGGAGACTCACATTTCATTATTATGTCATTAATTTGAGTACTATAAATCAATATTTCAAGAACTAAAAGACGAAAGCAGAAAAAAAAGAGGTGGGATAAAATAATAGTTTATTTAATCTAAAATATGTTATATACGGAACTATTCATTATCTAGCTGGTTAAACATTTCCTGGATGAAGTTTTGGGAGAAGATTATATTCTCCTGTGCGCCGCCACTGACCCATTCCGTAGTTTAAAGCTTCATCGGACGATAGGATGCTACGTAGCCTTTTATATCCAGGCAGATCATTTGTCAAAATATTGGCATATGTTTGTAGACATTCATCACATTGATATTCTTATGTAACAGGGAAGAAGGAAAAATATATTGTTTGGAGAAGAGGATTTCATGTTTGTATTGTGATATATGGCCAAAACGATTAGAACTGATTGATTATTCACAAGCAGTATAAATAAAAATGTAATAGTATTCTATCGGTCGTTTAAAGATTTATTTTTAGAATAACATATGTTCCATTGAAAATACGTTGTGTTATCTAAGTAGGTGTAGAAAATTCATGGGTGTTATTCTTTAACATATTTTAAGAAACGAACTTCCTATAAACGCATGTCAGCAAGCTCTACGTTTTTGAGGTACAGAGTGTTGAAATTAAAGTAGGTTTGGCATCCTTTACATTAAGGGTTTATTAGAAGTATATACAGGGCGCCCTATTTCTTGACCCGTTGCATGGGTAACTTTTTTATTAGTAGAGATACAAAAACGCAAATTAGTGCAGTTTCGTATTAGTAATTCTACGGTAAGGCGAAAAATTATATACGGGGGAAGGTTGAAAAGTTATTGACAAAAAACGAAAAATCCAACTTTTCTATTATCCCCCGTAGCTCGTTCATTTGAAGAGTTAGAGAAAAATGCTTCACATGTTTTTTGCAGTATTTTTCGTGTAAAATGACATGCACTTGCTACTTTTTATATATCTCTTAAAATGGTTGAGAATCACAGTAAAATATATTTTTTTTAAATGTAATGGATAGGTGGCTGTGACATTAACCGAAAGTCCCCTTTTTTCTCTTTCAGATAATATAACATAGTCCATATTTTATCCTTACAAAAGTAATAATAATCGTTGTTTTTAAAGAAAGTTTATTGTCACATCAAGAATGCTATGGAAATAAAATAAAAAATAAGATTCCTGATATTATTAAAAACGTCTAGTTGGCATTTAATTATTGACAGATCATAAGTGACATTTTTAGTTTTTGTTAAGTAGTTTATTGTTTATTATTAATACTGCATACAAAATAATAGTGTTGCAAATATGTACACCAACGAAGAGAAAAATGATATGCTATTTTGTTATTATAACCAAAATCGAGATGCACAAGCTGCAGCGAATCTTTATTTTGAAACTTACATGGAACGAAGACAACCCCATCATAGAATATTTAGACAGCTGGAAAATAATATACGATTATACGGTTCTTTTTCAAAGCCTAAGGATGAAAGAAACTTCAATGAAGACACTGAAATAAATGTTTTGGCTTATGTAAATTTTAAACCTGATTCTTCAACTTCAGAAATTGCACATCACTGCAACACTTCCAAGGAAACTGTAAGAGCTATTTTAAAAGGTAACAATTTAAAGCCTTATCATTATTCCATATGCAATACTTTATATCCAGCTGATAATCAAAGAAGGTTGACATTTTGTCGATGGTACATTTCAAAATGCGAAGAGGATCTAGACTTCTGGAAAAAGATTTTATTCAGTGATGAAAGTAGATTTACCAACAATGGTATTTTTAACCGCCATAATAACATAATGTGGTGCCGAGAAAATCCACATCTTGTTTCTGAAAGAAGAAATCAACGTCAATTTGGGATAAATGTGTGGTGTGGAATTTTTTGTGGCAAAATTATTGGCCCATATTTTTACGAAGATAATTTGAATGCGAATAATTACCTTCATTTTCTAAGGAATACTCTAACAGAGGAATATTTAAATGAATTACCACTTCATATTTTTAGAAATCTTAAATACTTCCAACACGATGGAGCACCTGCGCATAATTCCCGCGAGGTAAAACAATATTTACATGAACAGTTTGATAATGTTATAGGAAATAGAATGGATATCGACTGGCCAGCGCGAACACCTGATTTGGCCCCCTTAGATTTCTTTCTTTGGGGGTTATTGAAAGATAAAGTTTATGTGACAGCTCCTCTAGATATAGAGGATCTAAAAGTCAGGATTCAAGATGCAATTAGAAGCATATGGACATACAATAAATAATGTTTTAAGAAGTATCCAGAAACGTTGCTTACTATGTATCCAACAGGATGGTGGTCATTTCGAACATTTACTTCAATATAATTAATTAATTAATAATTTCTGTTCTCAAAACATTCTTTTGTTCCATAATCCATAGCATTCTTGATGTGACAATAAACTTTCTTTAAAAACAACGATTATTATTACTTTTGTAAGGATAAAATATGGACTATGTTATATCATCTGAAAGAGAAAAAAGGGGACTTTCGGTTAATGTCACAGCCACCTATCCATTACATTTAAAAAAAATATATTTTACTGTGATTCTCAACCATTTTAAGAGATATATAAAAAGTAGCAAGTGCATGTCATTTTACATGAAAAATACTGCAAAAAACATGTGAAGCATTTTTCTCTAACTCTTCAAATGAACGAGCTACGAGGGATAATAGAAAAGTTGGATTTTTCGTTTTTTGTCAATAACTTTTCAACCTTCCGCCGTATATAATTTTTCGCCTTACCGTAGAATTACTAATACGAAACTGTACTAATTTGCTCATTTAAGCGTTTTTGTATCTCTACTAATAAAAAAGTTACCCATGCAACGGGTCAAGAAATAGGGCGCCCTGTATAGGGCGTATGTACAGTATGTATTATAATAAAAGGAAAAACAAGGCAAAAATCTGGAAAGAGGTTAAATGGGATTGAGTACGAATAACGTCATCGAATTTTTTTTTCGGAAGCATATCTATATTTTTGAATATTTAGAAAGAGCTAATCTTTATGAACAAATTTTGTTAGGACAAAAATTTGTTATCGTCTTCCGTTAAAAAATCATAAGCAAAGTTGTAAAAAGTATTATCAAATTAACAAGAAAATCATAAATTTTGTTTTTAAAAATATTCATTGATATGGAGCATGCACAGTTTCATTTGACAGATTATTTCATATCGTATTGATATGAAAAATTCTCTTTAAATTGCTCTAAAATATTCTCGAACCACTTTCAAGTAATTTTCCTCGTAGTCGGCAAAACTTGACAAGTTTTTATTAATAAATAAAAGTTCTAATTTTATATAATCAGATTTAATTTAGTTAATCTAGGGGCGGTGCTAGGTCATTCCGAATAGATATTTTGAAGAAAAATTTTAGTACGCCACTGCTTTTTTATAAGTTTGATACGAATTACGTATTTTTGAACTGAGTAAATAAAAATACAATTTTCTTGTCTCTCGTCTTTTTTTGTCTATCTTGCTTACTTAAAAAAAAAAAAATAGAATTGGTTTGTCTGGCCGGCCCTGGAAAAGTAAATTTACGAATTAAATTTTTTTCTTGAAAGTAAGCAACATAAATAAAAAGCAAGAAGACAAAATATTTTTAATCATTCAAAAACACTCAAAATCAAAAAAGCTATGACATGTTCAAACATTTTTAACCCCCTGTATCTCGAAAACGAACTTTGTTTTAGAGAGTTTTATCATCTAATAAATTTTCGCGAATAAAACTTGGTACACCCTGTATAGATATACTGCTTTAAATGCTTCACATTAAAACATCCTGCAAGTCAGATATTTATTGCTTATATTATATGCCAATTAGGTAGTAAGAATTTGTTTTTTTACTGTATTTTTAATTGTAAATTAATGAATGCATTGTAAAAGAATATGGTGATAAAAATTGATAGGTATTTGTATTGTTGACAAAAGTGTTGTGAGGGGAATAAAAAGTTCTGAAAATATAACACTAACTAACACAAATATTTTACAGTTATATTCTTGGTTACTAATAATCAAACAATCATTAAAACAATTGGTAAAAGTAAAATCCTTTTTCTTCTCCACCTCCCGTTTCTTACGAATACAAATAATCAAGTAATGTTACTTTGCGCTGTTACCTTATTTGCGAACTACGAGTAAAAATCCCTAATCAGAAGTGGGATCTCACAAAGGTTAAGGGCCTCCTTGGCAGTGCCTTTATTATATTATCTACTTCATTATACCGTTTCATATTTTCTTTTGATCCTCCTTCGTACAATCTAGCAAATGAATTATTCCAGGGGGACCTTTAGGTTAATTCAATTTTTGCTTAACTAAGTTATTTATTTAAAATGTTGCCAGATTTTATGTAGGAAACATATTTTTCTCAACAATTTTATTTTTACTTGCAACGCCTAATTCCATTTCACCGAAAAAGCTATTGTATTTTTGAAAATAAAAATTTAAATGTGGATATTGGAATTAAAAGAAAATTGCTAATAACAATTCTGTCTTCCGTCGTGAGTAACATTCAACTTTAATTAGATAACTGTGGAGTTACTATAAAAGATTTGGTAGTGAAATAGGTTCACGATCTTTGATTAGAAGGATTCTATGTACTACTTGATTTCGGAATCTGTTTTCGAGCATGCCTTTAACACAATATTAACGCATTTTTTCATTCTGTTATTTTAAATTGAATACCCCATATATTACTGCATTCTTAGAAAAGTATTTTAAAGCAATTTTTTTGAGAAATACATATTCTTACATGTCACAATTTTTAACATATATATTTCTTAATTTTTTATGAAGGAAGTGTGACTTTTGTTTGTATAGAGAGTAGTTTTAGCATATTTTCATTAGATACCACTGTATTACCATAACGTATTAGACATTTTTGTTTAATTTTAAGTATATTGTAAATGGATAAAACTCAGTATCAGGTAGAACAGCATACATGTTTTTATCTGTTTTATTCTATGTTATACTTTGTGTAAAATATCAAATATCTAATGGTTATATCTAAAAAAAAACATTTTAAAATTTATTGTGGTGTGTACATAAGATATCATAATTTGTTTTTCCTTATTCAGTCATATATTTATTAACGTAATTTATATCCCGATTCATGTAACAGTTTTAAGTAAAAGAATTTTGTTACCACATCTGGAGTATTCCAAGGATCCAACTTGGGACCACTTCTTTTAATTCTGTTTATTAACGATATATCTGTACTTCTCAACTCTAATCAAGGTTACACGAACTTGTAGGTAGTCTTAGTAAATGGTTAATCAACAATAAAATACCAATACAATGGTTAATGATATAAAAAAAACTATAAAGTTGTAATTTATGATCACATGCTCTCATTCTCCAATCACATTGATAATATCTGATTTATAATACATATACCACCTGGAGACAATTCAATATCTCTATTTTAAATTTGTATCATTTCGCGTTGACAACCAGCAGTATCCAGCCAGAGTTTGTGACTATGGGTCACTATTACAAAGATTCGGTAGTTTTTAGTCGTTAAATACTAGAAGAGTGCTTGCTAGCCTGTCATTTTTATTTAAAATGATTGATGCTAGAGTTGATTCATCAGTTTTATGTGGTCTGTTCAACTTACGAGTACACTTGACTCTCATATCCACCGACATTGCCAGTGGCGGAGCTGGGAGTCGAACCCAAACCATAATTTTGCTCAATATTAAAAAAGTATATAAATAAAAAATATGAAAATATTATGAAACGAATAATATATTTATATTTTTAATTTTAAATGGAAAATACTAAATTAAAACTGTAATTATTTCAATATACCCATACTATTACATACTGTAATAATCAGGAAGAAAAGCTACTTTAAAGAAATATATACAGGGTGTCCCATTTCAAAAACAAGTTTATTCCGTAGCCCAAAAAGTAGATAGAAACAATTTTACTACTATATTGCATTCCTCTTAAGTATTTTTGTGTAAAATGTGTAATATACACTTTTTCTATATCTCTCAAAATAAGAAAGATACAGGACCATGTTGAAATAGATAAAATTTCGAAATCACCCTGTAATTGGAAAACATGTGACAATATAATTGATCTAACAACGCCGTCAACGTGGCCTTGAAAAAGTATTTCGGGACTGCAATTAATTTGTCCATAACTTTTACACTTTTTGAGTTTCCCTGGATTACTATACAAAATGGACTATTCTGTACAATTAAAACCAATTTAATTTATCCTATTTTGCATTGAATTTTAATGCGTTTGCACAACAGGGCGATTCCAACGTGGGTCGGCGCATATGTACGTGTCCTAATTTATGTGTCTGACTAATAATCATTTTTAAAGAATGACACCTACATCCCAATGTTAAACACACATTTTGCTGCATTTCATAAATCATCGCATGGTATACGGAGGCAACGCAGTTGCATCAACACTTACAAGAATGCATTATGGTAGATACACAGGGAGTTAATGAAACACGCTTACCAAATTTTGAATGTGAGAAAAGTCTTCCCAATTTTACTTGGAACAACATAAAGGCATACAGGAATTTCGTCAAATCCGTATGAACGTTGGCGATAAAAGTTATTACATTTTTCAATCATCACAATAAATTCAATATATTCGTTTATTAACTTTTCTTTTTTTCACTTCTCCTCCAGTAAATAATTCCATCGCTATATAGGTTACTACTGGAACTGAGAGGCTATTCACAGCAGACACTTTGTTCTTTGCATTTAATTCCGTTTTTATTATTTGCCGTACTCTACTGTAGTATTCCCTGCGTATTTTCTGTTTAATTTTTTCGTTTTGGATTTTTTATTGTTATATTATTATTATTATTATTATTATTATTATTATTATTATTATTTTTGTATTAAATCCAGTCGAGCTGTTCCTTGGCTCCGATTCTCAGGGTCGGTTGCTGGTGGTTATCAGTAGCTATTCTTATTATTATTAATATTATTATTATTATTATTATTATTATTAGTATTATTAGTATTATTTTATTATTATTTCAAAGGAATTAGAGTTGAAGCCAGAGCTTGTAGTCCTAACAACTAAGTGTGTAAACTTTTCATAGAGGAAATACAAAAGTATTTGGCTTGTTTCATGAAAGTGCTAAACGACCCTCAAACGAGCTTATAGATGGCGCAGACACATATTAGTTAATAGTTATAGCATCAGTAACAGTTTCAATTTTATTAGTATGTTGTTAAGTTAATGCATTGTTATGTGAAAATATATAAGAATATACAGATAAGTACTTTAAAAGAGCGAAAGCTCGAAAGCTTTGAAACTTTTTTAATATTTTACGTTTTATTATTTTAAACAAAAATACTAATATTAATCAGATCATAAATTAATATTTTGATAACGCTGCCAGATGAAATCGAATAGGTCTTGATTTATTTTGCTCAAATTGGCTCACATTTAAATACAAATAAGTCGATTTTAATGTAAAAATATGTTGTGTACCATTTCAAGAGAACCAACACAACATAAAATTTCAATGCGTTTTAATTTTATTGCAATTATATTCCTCATAGTGTTAACTAAAATGTGAAGTCTCTTCCGAATTTCGAATTGCAATAAATATGTGACCTTACTGACCTTGCTTTATTATGAATGATCACAACCGTGCGTAATAATTATTTACGTAACACCAATACTTACTATAAAATGTAGGTATAATTTTTAAAGCTTATTTCTATGCATGAAACAAATTTTCAATAATAATACAACATTCAGAATTTTTCGTAAGTATAACGAATAAATTTTCCTTATTACAGTAGGTACTTACCCAAATACAAGTTGAAAATTCATGACATAATAAGAATGCGTCTCGAAACTTACCTGAAAGAAGAAAAATTGTAAGTATACAGATGCAGTGACATAGAAACATTTAAATCATTAGCATATTGTAGACGATATTTTTCATTGCCCAGCTAACATCTTCTGAAATCCTAAAGATACAAAAATTAATAGGATATTTATTTGGTGGAGATGCCGAAAACAACTTCTAAACGGACAATGTGCCCCGACTGGCATTGCACTGCATCGGCATCTCCATAGGAGTCGCCACATCGTTCATCAAGACCATCTTACAGACACTGACCCGTTTCGCGCTTATTTTGCGCTCATCAGAGTGTCATAGGAAGTGGACTCGATGAACGATGTTGCGACGTGATTGCCTAATGGGCATCATGAATATATCACACCATTTTGATTTTAAATTATGCTTAGTACTTCAACAAATAGAATTATTACAATAGTCGATTAACATTTTGTTTGGACAGCAACTGTCAAATGTCCAAGATAGTATAGATTTTTATGGTGGACAATTTGATTAATCATTATAACGAATTATTCAATTTTGTTATTAAATTGGTTAGTAATAAATAAATTTTATCAAACTACGGCACAGAGAAATTTTGTTCCATTTAAAAAACCACGTAAGTATTTTTCCAGAAAGTAATTAGGCTTTAGAAGAAAATTGTATGCACTGTTTTGTAGATCAGGTTTCTTTTGATAAGTCTCCTATTATTTTATCTTTTATATGCATTCTTATCTCTTGTCTTTCTTTTTTGTATCTTTAATATCTCAGAAGATATTACCTGGACAGCAAAAGTTCAGCTACACTGTATATGAGTAATTAAAAACAACTTCCAGTGAAAGTATTCTTAAGCTAATTATGTGGGGTCCGCGCAGAACAATTTATAAAATGCTTCGACCTTCCTACACTTCTTCCCATCTACCTACCTAAAACGTATAAGCCGGGGTTACAAATGTCTGTGATTTACGATTTAATTTAAACCGACAAATTTAATTAATTAAGACTTATGATTAATTATATCTGTACCAGTCAGGTGCACCTTAATACCCCCTTCTCTATCAAAGCTAATAACCCTTAATACGTTAATCGTTAGTGTAATTATTAATATGGCTTTTTATTTTTAGGTTGGTAGTCATTATTCAAGGGTTTTTTAAAATTTCCCTCGGTTTTGAATACAATTTAAGCGATCTTGGGTGTAACGATGCAAAATAATTAAATTAATTTGGTGGTACGATTAATTAATTTAAAGTGTAGACTAGACTAGACTGCATTCTGTGTTCTATTTGCGTTCAAATTTAAAATCAAAATCTGTTCATTAATCATCTATGAACGTTCACGTGTTCTATCCATCATTTGTTCATCGCTATTTTCATAAGGACTTGTAAATAAATATGTGCTTATAGAACATTTTTAGATATTTATATAAATTTAAAAACAATGGATTTGAGATGACTCCATAGAAAGGAATCAAGCCGATTTATGTCAGAGAATCGAGCAGGCCATGAGTATGGTCCATTTCGTCCAATGATGAACAAAAATTTATCTTAAAAATGAACAAAATTACGAGCAACTCCTGGACTGATGCTCTTCGAGCAACTAAACTGGACTGATGCTCCGTCATATATGAACACCATTTTCTGTCCGGTTTTAATTAGAACATATGCCAGAGTTCATCTAGCTGATTTTGTAAGAATTATTTATATGGGTTTCTATTAAATATAGTGGAAAAGCGGAACCAATTAAAAATCATCAACATTGCCTACCCAGACATTTATGTAAAACATTCAATGTTCTACGTTGAATTATCACATGGAGATTTTCTTCTCAGAAAAGTGATTATTACCATAATTTAAAATATCATCTTTCGAAAAGTTGCACTCATCTGTAAACTATATAAACAATACCGTTGCAAAATTTTCACTTATAATTGCACAAGAGGTTTGTATTTTACCGGATAAATTTGGATTGTTTAATGAGAAATTGTTGCCAAGCAATTAGACGAGAAAAACTGCCAACTATTAAAAAAAAAGTGGAGCGTTTTTAGGTTGACAGTTTTTCGAGTCAAATTGCTAAAGGAAACATATTAAAATTTAAACAATACAAATTTATCCGGTATCAATACAAACATCGAGTGTAATTCGGCAGGACAATTTAATGAATAAGAAATTTAGAAACATATGAATGCAAACTTTATTTATGAAACACTAAAAATAAACACACTTATTTGAGGATCACCGAATCGATTCATTGTTAGTGTTTAATAATTCAATAACTTGTTGACAGGAATGTCAAACTATTTATTTTGCCAGCGGACGCCGCGATAATTGATTAAAAAATGAATAAGTGAAAAAACCACTAGTGCATTTGTCACTGTAAAAGATGCAGGTAACTTTTGTCGCTGTCAAAGTGACAATTGCACTGTGGCATATGCGATTTTTTATATATAAATTAAATTGTCCAATTATTGTATGGCTAACATGAAGATCACGTGCAATTTTTCTAGGGCTTGTCTGGGGATTGTTTTCAATTTCTCCTAATACAGCGTCTTTCAATTCTGGTGTTTGGATGATAGAGATATGCCCATATCTTTGCTCATGTAAAAATGATCTATCTTCTAGAAGACGCCTATTAATTTCAATAAACAAGAGTGCATCTGAGACGCTTCGTTTGGGAAATGTCGAGGGAAATGTTTCTCGATATAAATTTTTAGCTTTATTTGCATTTTCAATTGCTTTCCTATACATAAAATACATATCTGCTTTTCAATTAGTATACATACTTTTAAATTAGTTAACGAAACAATAGGGACAGAAAAAAGTTAGATTTTTTCACTCGAAAACTTAATTTGGCTTTTGTCAAATATCAAGAACAGTCCTGTATTAAAAACCATGAAATGTGGCAAATTTAATTTACAATAAAGTGTAAATAATACATTAATTTTAACCTGAAAATAGTCTATTCTATGAAAAAAATATACATGACTGGGAATGAAATTCTTTTATTAAGTTTTCTGAAAACCCAGTGGCGTAGATTATCTGAGGTTCGCAATGAAAAAGCTCATCCGTATGGGGGAGCCACTTGTTGTCATATTTACATGAAAATATACAGAACTTATTCCCTTTAATCAGCTCTATCATTTATCCAAGTTTCGTAAATCTGTCTTATAGCTTCAGAGATAATTGGACCTCGCGTCCTCTATCGTGGAAATCAGTAACATCAGGCTCTAGGTTTCTAAAGCCTAAAACGAGTCGAAAAAGCACCACAATTATGACATGGACTTAAAATACACCTTGTATAGAGTAGGTCACCCTAAGTCTGAATCAAGTTATCAGGAAAGGGAAATAAGTTATTGAACTTATATAGGAACTAATTTCAGGAAGTACAGCAAGTACTCTGGAAGTAAATAGTAATCGAGGATAATTTCATATACTTCCTTGAGTTGTAGCAGTATGTAGAAAAAATTATTTCACAATGTCAGAAATTATTAAAATAATTTTTTAAATTTCTTTTTCTTTTTTTTAATTTCTTTAAATTCTTCAAGTAGTTAGTATAAAATGAAATGAATAACCAGAAGCCTATCTCCGTTTTACCCACTCTATCCCGTGACGTCGATACTCAGTTAACCTGAGATACTATCCTGAAACGGCCAGTAGTGTAGCGTCTCGAATGTTGTAAGTTCACAACGAACTGGTTCTTACGGGTTGGGATTTAGTAAGACAGTGATAATATCTTATTAAAAGGACTCGACCTCATTAATGAGGACAATGTTACTGCTACTGTGGCCTAATAACTTGAGGAAAAAATAGCTCCTTGTTATGTGAAAAGCAGCATGTTAGAAACGAATATTGTAATCTATTTTGCAGGGTATTTACTCAAAACGTGTCTCTCTAAACATACTTGCGATGTTTGTGAACAATATCCCAAAGCTAACCAAGATTTGGATGAATCTGCTTTATTGTTTTGCTACTATAAAGCTTTCGAAAATACCAATTTCCATTTATTTGACAATTTAAATATGCCTCGCACTTATTTTCTAAGCTTTATATGATGTTCGATGTTGTATTTCAGTTAAACTTTGAAGGTATTGTTTTACAAAACAGGAATATTGATAGTTTTGAAAACATTATTTGTTCAAAATTAGTTAATAAAACTGTTTGGTAGTGAAATAATATTTTTACCTTAAATGTATAAGTTAACAGAAAATTTAAAACGACAAAAATCAATTAATGGTACTTTGTTTAAATTACCAATTGCGATTGGTTTGATGATAAAACAATTTTTTTTTAACAAAACCGTAGAAATATAGATTAATTGGGTACGCCTAAGGAAAAGCAATAAAATATACTCGAAAATTGTCTCTGTTTTGGAACCGAAGCCACGAATCCGCGGTAATCACATCAAAGGTGCCGCCTGAGAGATTTTTTCTAGTTATTTATTTAGTCTTATATGTACTTAGCTTACCTAACTTGTCTAATACATCATTATGACTTATTTCCCGCAATTTATTGATTTTTTATTAGAAGGCAGTACTGAGATTGAATCATCGTAATCTATTTTTAACAGAAATATCAATTTTCACAAAACGTATAAAAAAATAACGCATAAAACATGGTCGTGGTTATGTGCCATAAATTTCCAGTCTTATGTAGGAAATTAAGTTGCCAACAAATGTAGAATTTATAGTACGTATAAAATTATATTTTACTTTATCATCCCAAATTTACTGAAGTCAATTTTCTCGGCGGCGTAAAATGCATTTGCTTGTTAAGGTTTTCAGAGGAAAAAAACGCACCTCTTGTGTGATATATTGCGGCAGATTCGTGCGTTCCACAACGGAAAGTTGATACAACATTAAGAAACCCTTTTAGAAGCTGGAAGTGATCCAAAACCGGAAGATGTGCCCTCTATGCGGCCAAATGCGTCATTTGTGCTTTTAATCATTTACATTGAGATATTTCTGGAACACTGGGAGACATCTAAGAGGAATATCAATAATTTTCGGGAGAATCAATGGCTTGGGAAGCCTGCCACGTTCGGAAGATTTGGTGGGGAACAACAACTAATACAAGGTGGCTCAATAGTGTTGTAGAGTTCCACAACTCGTATACCGTAATAAACAAAAAAAAATAACGATTTCATAGAGCCTAAGAGGACACACATTCTAAAAATATATATATACTCGTCTAGGGTGCTCAATAAACCAGGGCCATATCAAACTTATGTTTTTTTAAATGTAATGACGTATTTTCTATTTCACATTTGAATTCGGATCTTTTTTGCGAGTTCGCCAATATAGGGTTTACTATTATTATAATATAGAGAGTGGTTCAGAAGATATGAGAATTTTTGTATCTTAATCGGAATAAATTGAGCACCCTGTATCTCTTTTAAGAAAATAAATAGTAGATAGTCTTTAGCTTCATTAATTTTGCTCTTTGGTATGGTTTTACTTTCTATAGAATTTCCTTTAAAATAGCTTTGCTTATATACAGGGCAAATCAAAACTCGCGATCACAGTTTTCTCAATTTTAATAAATGAAACACCCTGTTTTATATCATTTTCAGTAAGGTCCCCCCACAACTCTTTCTATTCTATGAAGCATTCTCTATACCTAATTACAACGGTTTTTGAGATATTTGAGCTAATGACTAATAAATTAATTTAGTTTGTAGTGGCGAGATACACTGAAATACACCGTAGTGCCCTCTTTGGGTCTTTGCTACTACCTGTCTGACAATTATTGTCTAATTGACAGACAGATAACGATCTGCTTTTATGCAGATGCCATTACAGCGATCTCTATTGTCTTTGAGGAAGACAATCCTACTTAATTATTGGTAGGAGATGCCGAAAACAACTACTCCACAGGCAATATGCCCTGACTGGCGTTGCATTACATCAACATCTCCATGATCATTACATCAACATCCTTAGGCAATCATGTCGCCAGATCATTCATCGATTCCGATACCTATGGCAATCTGATGAGATCATAACAAGATCGAAACCGGTCATTGTCTGGTATTTGGTCTTGATGAAGGATGTGGCGACACCCATGGAGATGTTGATGTAATGCAACGCCAGTCGGGGCATATTGCCCGTGGGGTAGTTGTTTTCGGCATCTCCTACCAAAAATTAATTTAGTATTGTATTTTTCTGCAATAGGTATAATATTAAAACAATATTTTTTATTGATAATCGCTTTCCGTCCCTGATTCTAGAAGAGACAAGGTTTTACATTTTTCTTTTTTTACTAAAATCGGCGAAGGCGTTTCCGTAATGCAGTCGCTTAAAAATAACGAAAAAAATTTGCTGTCGATTAATTTTGTGAGCAACAACTGTTGGGGAAAGACTGCCTAGCAACGAATCGATATTCTCTTTCTAGCATATCGCTCTTTTGGTCATATCTCCGTTATTATTAGAGGTAGACACATCAATATCTATATTACTGTATTCGTGAGACAACGTTCTCCTAATATGCAAAAATATACAGGGTGTTTTATTTAAATTAACAAAGTTAACATCCGCGGCCATTTTGTTTAGACTTCATTTGTTTTTCTACTTAACTTTCAAAGATTTAATAAAAAATCGTGCAACTTTTATAATTCAAATTTTTTTATGAGTAAACAAAATAGTTAACAGGGGGGTCAAAATATAGGGAATCACCCTGTACATGAAAAATGTATTTCAGTCTTATTTCATTATCAAATAATAATTAGTTAGTAATTATTCAGGATTTTATTTTTTGAAGTACCCTATTGGTGCTTAGTTTCCTCATTAGTTATCATTTCTGGTAGGATTATATAACAATTTCTGTACTAACACAGAAACTTTGGCTCATAAAAGAATGTCATTATTGGGTTACTTTTATTAAAAAGAAGCTCATGCAATCACATAACCTGCTCTGCTAAACTTTATTAAACTCCGTTCTAAAAATAAGCTGTAGTACTAACTCCATTTGTTGTTTACTAAATGCCATTACTGTGATGACTACAAACTTCCGTTTTGGCGCATGATATCGAAAGTTCATCCAATTCATGTAAACGATTGCAGTTAGAATAAAATTGCGTCAGTGAAGAACTTCCAGAATTATCAAAGTTCGACTATTGTATTCATCGCCTAATAGCTACAAGCCTGTTTAAAAAGTTTGGTCGAATTTAATTTGGAAGACTTTCAGTTTTTCCCGTAATCAAGCGTTGCAAAAAGTTTTCATGAAGGCGAAGGGTGTAACGGGTCCTGAAAATTGAAGGTACAAAATATACCGTTCCCAAGCAAAGAGGTAAACTTTGTTTGCTATATTTATAGATGTATTGTTCTACAATTTCGATATTATCATTATTAACTCAATAATGAGATATTCTCATTATATATACATCTATTTATAGTTGTTCAGCTAAAAAAAGAATCCGAGATGTATATTATTGATAAAATTATATAGATATTATGATTCAATGAATTACAATGGCCATATATCGTATTATAACCTCAAGTCATTGATTGAAAGTATTTTTGTTTTATCTGTTATCTACTTCACTTCTAAATATGGAAATATTAAATAATAATAATGTCTCTACTCCTCATTCTAATCACAAGGATTAGACTTACGTTGGTATACCATCATACATTACCACCATTCAGTGTTGGAATGAGGGAAACCTGGAAAACCTCATCAGTTAGAGGGACAGTCAAACATCAACCGATTTTAATCTCTCACATTAACACAAAGATGACATTCTTCCCATCCTAGGCCATCGTCAGAATGGTTGCCAACCCATCCCTGTGAACAAGCCTTGATCTACGAGTAGACAATTTAATTGTACAATAAGTATGTACTTTAAATTAAAGATATTGTTTATGGTTACATTTAATAGATTTTTTTTTAAAGATTGCTGCTCCAAATTCTATTTACATTTTATTCAAACTCTTGTCATTCCATTCACTCCACACACTCATTTCTTAATCATACACCCTATCACATAAAGCTCTAAACTGAAGTAACTAAGAAGTAGGTACATTATGACAAGTAATAACGAATAATAATTACTATTTTGGTACATCAAACGACAACTTATCAGTTTTTCCGTGCTTACGTTGATATACTCTATATATTTTATAAAAAATGATTTAGATAAAAATATTATCAGTATAGTATTATCGATATAGTTTAACACATATTCTTATATGTATAACCCTTACATTTTTCCCACGTACTTCTGTCAGTTGCCTTACTTTAATTTAATGTTTATTATTATTATTTATTTTATTTTTTCCGAGAAAACTGAAATATTTTATCTGTAAGCACAGGCACAAAAAATTTCAAAGCTATAAAAACTACTTGTCAGCAAACTGTCGTTATAGTATTTATTATAGTAGGAAACTGATTCTACGTAAATTGAATTTAACTTCACGAGCAAAAATAGACAAGAAAAGAGATTGCAACAGTTAACAACTTCGCGAAAATCAATTAAAACTTGAATTCAAATTAAAGAATATGTTAAGTGTACTTTATGATCGCATGCCTCAGTCATTCGACGCACACCAGACTTCTCATTATAACCAACTGGGTTGAAACTGCAGTTAGCTGATGCAGATACTGCACTGCATTCGGTACAGTATCAGGAAAGTTTAGAAATTCATTTCCATAAATATTGCACGCTGTCTTCACGTCGGGGAGATTTCTTAGTTTTGCGCATCATTCTGTTCCGCAGTCTGATAAATGTTTGTATTTACTTAGTCCTGATAATATATTGAGTGATTCAAATTCGGTGGAAGAACTGTCTATGGAAATCTCAGATATACTGTTTCAATTAAATTAACATTAGAAACCGGAATGTAGTTCTCGAAGAACACCTTCGATATATGTACAGAGCTGCCCATTTTTTATGGGAATCTAGAAAAGCTACGAACGAATTAATTGCGCAATCTCGACCTACTTCTTCAAGGCCAGGTAGATGGTGCTATCAGATCAATTTTATTCTCACATGTCTGGTGATTTTGAAATTTTGCCTATTTGAACAAGGCACTGTTCATATGTCTTTCTTATTTTGAGCGATATAGAAAAAGTGTAAATTTTTA
Organism: Pogonocherus hispidulus; assembly: GCA_963924545.1. NCBI lineage: Eukaryota > Metazoa > Arthropoda > Insecta > Coleoptera > Cerambycidae > Pogonocherus > Pogonocherus hispidulus. The sequence goes on from OZ004693.1 coordinate 85,929,997, forward strand.
AAAGTAAGGTACCTACTTAGTACTCGATTTTCTTCTATCTATTTTTATTTTTGAGCTACGGAATAGGCTTATGTTTTTTTAAATGGGACACCCTGCATCCAATATTTTCCACTTTAAGTAAACAATATAAAAATTTTGATCATTTGTCAGGATCTTAACGTACCTTGGAAACGTAATGGAAAAGCAATTTAATCTAAAATATTTTTTAATACTTACTACTCCGTGATATTCTCAATAATTCCTGAAAATCAGATTATATGCATAAAAAAAATAAATTATATATTTAAAAAAAACTACAATAAAGAATATAATAAAAATAAATGTTGTTTTTAAAAATAATAAGTTTATTTCTTTATCAATTTCTTTATTTAATCAAGTGAATAAAAATGTTTATATTGTAAATTTAATGTGCAAAATACTAGATTAAAGGCGAAACTACTTAAATATACCCATGCACATTATTATAATCAGGAAGAGAAGCTACTTTCAAATAAGGAAAGAATAAAATTTTATTACTCGACTGCAGTTAATACTTTAAAATTTTTTAATTTACACTCTTTCTATATTTCACTCTTTCTATATTTGTTAAAATACGCAAAATTTTAAAATCGCCCTGTAAATCGAAAACATGTTACAATAAAATTGATTTGATAGCACCATCCACCTGACCTTGAAAAGGTAGGTGGAGACCAAGTACATTTAAATAAAAATGTCCTTGGTAGTGACCGTGCTATTCATTTGTCCGTGCCTTTTACAATTTCTGATTTACCCTGGATCCCCATAAAAAATGGACTGCTTTATACAGTCCATTTTTGGATATACCTATAGGTTGTATATTTTGAATTAGCTCCTAACACGTACTTTGATCTTTGATTTTTCAGAAAAATAATTTGTTACTCGTAATACGGATTTTTGGGTGTCATTTGAATGTGCAGAATATGCAGAATATTAAATATCTCGAAAACGTTTAGAGATAATTTATTAAAATTATATATTTTCGAAAAATAGAAGAAAAAGGCATATTTAAAAAAATCGAATTTCTTATATAATTTTGGTCTCAGATGCCTATTTGTGTTTCTTACAGTCATATTCTGAATCTTTAAAAGGCACCCCAAAATTCGTATTAACAAAGTTTTTTTGAAAAAAGTGAAAAAAGGAAGAACATTTTAAGAGGTAGATTTCACTACACTGTGATTGTCCTTGGTTTTTGTTGTAGGTCTTCGTTTACTTCACAAGGTACTATCAAAGTCCTAAAATTAACTTACAATATAACATCTTGTATTTAGTAAAAATTCATTTCGGATGAAAATGAGTGCCTCATCAATATTCTATGTAGACGAACAGCGTCAAAAAAACAGCAACGAAATCGAATTAATGCTTCATAAAATGTTCAACTTCAAACTTATGATACATCGCTGGTGATGCGTTAATTTATTTTGCCAACGTAGAAAGTAAACGCGTTTTTTTTAATTCACCGTATCGGGAACGAAATATATAACTAAATAGTTTTTCATCATAATATAGTAAAAGTTTTCAATTAGCTTTATTGATGCGTTTGTAATGGAACGACGAAAAAGAATAAAAACAGGCTGTAAGTCCTAAACAAAATGAAATATTTTTGGGACAAATTGCAAATTTTAATTATCAATTTAAAATAAATTTGGTTAACCCTCAGGTATTTTATTTTTAAAGGGAAAGTTTTTGGATTTCCACAATTGGTAGGCTTTTGCTCTGTTTCTACTCTATTTTCTACATATACAGCGCTCTCATTTCAAAATGAACCACCCTTAATTAATAAATAAATTATATATTGGATTTAATTTTAGACCTTTTCCACAGCCCAAAATTGGCTTTGAAATTTCAAATGGCAACTTCCGTCTGATCCAATGTACACCTTGGAAAGAGCATATAATTCCCTATCCAACCATACCCAAAAACATTCCATCGGTTGATTGGTTTGCGAGCAGAAAAAATTTGCAACAATTCTATCGCATACTACTTATGCGCGACGTTTTTGTCTGGATACCTCGCATTGAATACTCTGGTGGCTCTAGGCGCATGGAGACTTTCAGACCCGTAAATGAAGAAATTATTTTCATTTACGAAGAAATTAATGAAGAATTACGAAGAATTAATGAAGAAATTATCTTCATTTACCAGATTCATTCTGCTAAAGTAATTCTGCATTTTAAATAATGTTTTAAATACCAAACTGACTTAAATCGCAAGACAATGCAATAAAAGTGAGAAGTCGCATTCAAATAATGACTCAGTAGCTGAAACAGCATGTTTCTTAATACAAATTGATATTAAAATATTTTTTATTATGAAGTAATTATGTAGGTAGACCTTAGTAAAAATGATGTAAAATATAGGATGTTTCATTTATAAAAATTGAGAAAACTGTGGTTGTGAGTTTTGATTCGCCCTGTATACAAGTAAAGCTATCTTGAAGGAAACTCTATACAACATATAGCATACTTAATGGAGTCATAAATTATTTAGTAGATATTCATTTTCTTACAAAAGATACAAGATAATCGATTCATTGAGATTAAGATACAAAAACTTAGTGACACTAGAAGGTGCAGGTTTTGGGACTGATGGTGAAGGTACACGATGACGAGGACTCCATTCACATCCTCTGTCGCTGTGCCTGCCTTATGGTCAAGAGACACAAACATCTGGGTGCACCATTTCTCCTGCTCCCCAGTACATAAGAGAGCTTCCCCTAGAACGAGTGTTGGCCTATGTGCATAGCACGGGTCTCTTTCAATAGCGCTCGACTAGCGGCAGGCACAATGGGTCGAAAGGCCTGAGTGCTGCGGGCAACCGCGCTGCCTTCCAACAACAACAAGATACAAAAATGCTCATATTATTTTCTGAACTACTCTATCTCTATATAATACCAGTAAACCCTATACAGGGCGCCCTATTTCTTGACCCGTTGCATGGGTAACTTTTTTATTAGTAGAGATACAAAAACGCTTAAATGAGCAAATTAGTGCAGTTTCGTATTAGTAATTCTACAGTAAGGCGAAAAATTATATACGGGGGAAGGTTGAAAAGTTATTGACAAAAAACGAAAAATCCAACTTTTCTATTATCCCTCGTAGCTCGTTCATTTGAAGAGTTAGAGAAAAATGCTTCACATGTTTTTTGCAGTATTTTTCATGTAAAATGACATGCACTTGCTACTTTTTATATATCTCTTAAAATGGTTGAGAATCACAGTAAAATATATTTTTTTTAAATGTAATGGATAGGTGGCTGTGACATTAACCGAAAGTCCCCTTTTTTCTCTTTCAGATGATATAACATAGTCCATATTTTATCCTTACAAAAGTAATAATAATCGTTGTTTTTAAAGGAAGTTTATTGTCACATCAAGAATGCTATGGATTATGGAACAAAAGAATGTTTTGAGAACAGAAATTATTAATTAATTAATTATATTGAAGTAAATGTTCGAAATGACCACCATCCTGTTGGATACATAGTAAGCAACGTTTCTGGATACTTCTTAAAACATTATTTATTGTATGTCCATATAACCCCCAAAGAAAGAAATCTAAGGGGGTCAAATCAGGTGTTCGCGCTGGCCAGTCGATATCCATTCTATTTCCTATAACATTATCAAACTGTTCATGTAAATATTGTTTTACCTCGCGGGAATTATGCGCAGGTGCTCCATCGTGTTGGAAGTATTTAAGATTTCTAAAAATATGAAGTGGTAATTCATTTAAATATTCCTCTGTTAGAGTATTCCTTAGAAAATGAAGGTAATTATTCGCATTCAAATTATCTTCTTAAAAATATGGGCCAATAATTTTGCCACAAAAAATTCCACACCACACATTTATCCCAAATTGACGTTGATTTCTTCTTTCAGAAACAAGATGTGGATTTTCTCTGCACCACATTATGTTATTATGGCGGTTAAAAATACCATTGTTGGTAAATCTACTTTCATCACTGAATAAAATCTTTTTCCAGAAGTCTAGATCCTCTTCGCATTTTGAAATGTACCATCGACAAAATGTCATCCTTCTTTGATTATCAGCTGGATATAAAGTATTGCATATGGAATAATGATAAGGCTTTAAATTGTTACCTTTTAAAATAGCTCTTACAGTTTCCTTGGAAGTGTTGCAGTGATGTGCAATTTCTGCAGTTGAAGAATCAGGTTTAAAATTTACATAAGCCAAAACATTTATTTCAGTGTCTTCATTGAAGTTTCTTTCATCCTTAGGCTTTGAAAAAGAACCGTATAATCGTATATTATTTTCCAGCTGTCTAAATATTCTATGATGGGGTTGTCTTCGTTCGATGTAAGTTTCAAAATAAAGGTTCGCTGCAGCTTGTGCATCTCGATTTTGGTTATAATAACAAAATAGCATATCATTTTTCTCTTCGTTGGTGTACATATTTCAACACTATTATTTTGTATGCAGTATTAATAATAAACAATAAACTACTTAACAAAAACTAAAAATGTCACTTATGATCTGTCAATAATTAAATGCCAACTAGACGTTTTTAAAAATATCAGGAATCTTATTTTTTGTTTTATTTCCATAGCATTCTTGATGTGACAATAAACTTTCTTTAAAAATAACGATTATTATTACTTTTGTAAGGATAAAATATGGACTATGTTATATCATCTGAAAGAGAAAAAAAGGGGACTTTCGGTTAATGTCACAGCCACCTATCCATTACATTTAAAAAAATATATATTTTACTGTGATTCTCAACCATTTTAAGAGATATATAAAAAGTAGCAAGTGCATGTCATTTTACATGAAAAATACTGCAAAAAACATGTGAAGCATTTTTCTCTAACTCTTCAAATGAACGAGCTACGAGGGATAATAGAAAAGTTGGATTTTTCGTTTTTTGTCAATAACTTTTCAACCTTCCCCCGTATATAATTTTTCGCCTTACCGTAGAATTACTAATACGAAACTGCACTAATTTGCTCATTTAAGCGTTTTTGTATCTCTACTAATAAAAAAGTTACCCATGCAACGGGTCAAGAAATAGAGCGCCCTATTGGCGAATTCGGAAAAATGATCCCAATTTCAAATATGAAATAAAATATATACCATTCCATTTAAAAAACATAACTTTGTCACTATTTGCAGAGCACCCTATATGACTATACATATTTTTAAAATGTGCGTCCTCTGTTAGGCTCTATGAGATCCTTTTTTTATTTTTACGGCATCAGAGAGATGGAACTTTTAGGTCATCTTGTATATAGAAAATATACAGACTGGATCTAGTATTAATTCCTCTGTACATTGTGGTAAGTAGTCACCGTTTGATAACCACCTATGTAAAAGTTTAAAGTGCATATTATCTTGTGTATAGGAGGTACTAAAGTAATATAGTCCATCTCCTCAAAATGAACTTTGACGGAACGATATTCCACATATTTATAACAACTTCAAATTCCTGGCAACGTATATCTGGCGACGTAAAAACAGAACAATGTAGTGCATTTTTATGATGAAGAGTCTGTGTCCCCTAAAACATCTCGGGATATTATAGCTGAAAATAAAAGAGGCGGACTGATGTTAATGCAAAGTTATCTACAGCGATAAAACCAGAAGAAAATTAAATTTCCTCATCGGAAGCCAAAAGTCGGGGGCTATATTGAGGAAAGAAAGATAGCATTCGCAATCTAAGGACGACTTGCTAATCAACGTTTCGCTTCGGAATTCTTAACTAGATGCGGCATGACATCGGTCTTACACATTTTTAATAAATATTTAAATTACCTCCGCGCTTTGAAATTTAAATCGATAGCTGCAGTATACGCTCATGATTAAGATGTTGATGTTGACATAGTTTGATTCTATAATTTGTTTTTAGAAACGCATCGTTATTAGTTTTTTACATGATAATCTGGTTATTTACTACAAGCATATTTACATATTTAAAACATCGCTAAAATTTGTTGAAACAGGAAAAACATGTTATTTAATTATAGTAATACTAATTGCCAAAGTTTCAGATGTGCAGAGATGTCAAAACTAATGATAATAAGTAAAATAAACTATCGAAAATCGAAAAATAAGAGGCAGTCAAAAATACAGTACAAAAGTATTAGTAAAATAAATAAAAGTATATAAAGTATATACAGGGTTATTCAGAACTCATCTCTAAAACTTTGAGGATATGTGCATCCTTAAATAAGAAATCGATATCACCAAAAAAATTTATAATAAAAGGATTAGGATTTCCCGTAAACAATCTTGTTATACCATTATAAAGGACTACGTAGCTGGGCAACTGTACTTCAACACATCTGATATGTAACATTTCTTCAAAAAACAGTAAACAACAGTTTTTGTACCTGGCGAACGCCTGGCGAATACAGTTGGAGTGGGGATAATATCTCTTATTGTCTATGCAGTCATCAGTCTTTCTGTGTCGCTGTCTCTGTACGGGTGTTTAACTTATCGAGTGTTAAACTGTAAAATTTTCAAAATGGCTCATGTGTACAGTAATGCTGAGTTGATATGGACATGATTCTTATTTTTGGCGAAGTTGGACAAAATTCATTGGCAGCTTCGCGCTTGTATGCGGAACGATTTCCCAATCGACACACCGACACATCGACAGTTAGGTTTTGTGAGTGGTTGTTGCAGGAAAATGCTGAAAATCCCCAATTTACTTAATAATTTGCGTTTACAAGATCGGCAACCAGGAGGAACATTCGGTTTAGTGCGGCAAAATTGGATAAGGCGTGCCCAAAATTGTGTACAAGTCGAGGAATATTATTTCGAAAAGCTTTTGTAACAAGGTATGTGCAAATTTTTTATACCTAAATTTCACGTTTCTAATACCTAGTAATCAAGTAGCACAATTCTTCAAAATTAGTGTAACAAAATTTTATTCATTTTAAAGACACGTCACTTTGGTCAGATCTATCTATCTTTAAGTTCATTTTAAAGTAAAAACGCTCCAAATCTTTTTTGCGCCGGGTGTCGGTATACTCCCAAATCTTCCGAAGTTTTTTTGTGCTAGCCTGTTTGCATTGTCAGTCCCCAAGTCACTCCATTACAGTGGACCAGTATCCAGCGGCGTGCAATGAAAAATTTTTAAATAGTTTTAAGACCCGACAAAATTTTTTTTTGCACTACCACATTTGCACATGCTATAGGTTTATATACTGTGTATACTTGCGACACCCTGTATAATACCAGAAACATCAAACTGCATGTAAATAACTCCGGCACTAAACCAAATTGTTCGAATACGTTGAGTTTATTATAGAAAACGAAATCGATATATATCATTGTGTCCACAAGGCGAGCCTTAATTTAAATTGACAGGAGCGTGTTGTCGTCACTTTTTCGGAATACCTACAAGAGCCCAGGTGGGCGTAATCAACGTTTAAGGTCTAATTGATGCTCCGAATTAAATAGGTAAGAAAAAGCGATGTGTCGGTGGAATTTATCACCAGCTAGAGCGATAAATTTCTTACATTTCGATTGGTGTGGACGGATTGGGAAACGAAATGCATTTTAAATTAAGATGGGGTGTATAGGTAGTTTCGAGATATCGTGGAGAATCTCATTATAGACACAGAGACAATCGTCTAGAAACATATTTGTATAACAAATACAGGAAAGGTTTTACTATAAAACGAAAGGTATGAAAGTTAATAGGCGAGCCACAGTAAGTGCTCCGATCATACGAATTAAAATTATCCATATTCTATACCAGGCATTGCCATGAATGTTAAAATATTGCCAGGAGTTATAGTTTGTATTGACAAAGTCTTTGAATAGGCGACATATTTATATGGAATTAGAGGAATAAGAGGAAGCTGTTAGACAAATTAAGACTTTTAAAATCTTATTGATATCTGAATTATTCATACTCCTATTTTAAAATCATTTATCACAAGATCTATAGAGGATGTTATATTATTTATTAAGAAACAGGTTATTTCCTTCTTTTTGTGTAATGTACAGTACACTTTGTTGTAATTTCCCTTTAAATGTTTCAATTAGATATATCAAATGTACTTGAACTCTTCCCAGTTCCAACTTCACTGCAAATAATACTTGATCATTTTTAATCAGATCACCGAATGAGTAATAAACGCATATTGCCAGGAGAATAGCTGTTTTGGCTTGATTTGTTTTAGTCCTTATTTAATATAAGGCGTTGCAGATGGAGGATGATCTTAATGACATCTATACTATTCGTAGTTATTTGCTATAATCTTCTGAATTCAGTACAATATAAGTGATATTTAAGAGCGTCAAAAAACATTTTTGGGTCGATTTTGTTGTAACATCTTGCTGTAAATAGCTCTTTTTGTTGCAGAAATGTTATTTATATTAAACGGTTGGATATAGAAAATTAATTCAATTACAAAACGTAATGAATAAGAAATAAGCTACTCAGTTTACTTCATATAACTTTCAGTAAAACTGAATGGGACCATGGAAAGGTTCCAAGGCATGAAAATAATTGGTATGATACCGGCGTGAAATCAGCAGCCAAATCCAGCAGCTAAATTTCCGAACTTAGCCGAACGGCGAAATCAGTGGTGTAGAGTAGTAAAAGGGTCAAATTGTTATTGAAATTATACTTACTATTAACGACATAGCTTTGCAAGCCTTCTAAAGGGTGGAAACGGGATGACAGCCAGAAATTATAATATTTTTTTTCTCAAAAACGACACACTGTGACACCTTCAAATTTTTACTAAAAACAACTTTAATTATGGTCTTCGAGACTATACTAGTGGGATGGCCTTGCAAGCCTCCTATAGGGTGGAAACAGGGTGGCAGCCAGAAAATATAATTTTTTTTTTCTCAAAAACGACACACTGTGACACCTTCAAATTTTTACTAAAAACAACTTTAATTATGGTCTTCAAGACTATACTAGTGGGATTTTCTGGCTGCCACCCCGTTTCCACCCTTTAGGAGGCTTGCAAAGCCATCCCACTAGTATAGCCTCGTAGACCATAATAAAAGTTGTTTTTAGTAAAAATTTGAAGGTGTCACAGTATGTCGTTTTTGAGAAAAAAAATTATATATTTTGTAGCTGCCACCCCGTTTCCACCCTTTAGGAGATTTGCAAGGCCATCCCACTAGTATAGTCTCGAAGACCATAATAAAAGTTGTTTTTAGTAAAAATTTGAAGGTGTCACAATGTGTGGTTTTTGAGAAAAACAATATTATATTTTCTGGCTGCCACCCTGTTTCCACCCTTTAGGAGGCTTGCAAGGCCATCCCACTAGTATAGTCTCGAAGACCATAATCAAAGTTGTTTTTATTAAAAATTTGAAGGTGTCACAGTATGTCGTTTTTTAGAAAAAAAATTATATATTTTGTAGCTTCCACCCCGTTTCCACCCTTTAGGAGCCTTGCAAGTCCATCTCACTAGTATAGTCTTGAAGACCATAATTAAAGTTGTTTTTAGTAAAAATCTGAAGGTGTCACAATGTGTGGTTTTTGAGAAAAAAAATTATATATTTTGTAGCTGCCACCCCGTTTCCACCCTTTAGGAGCCTTGCAAGGCCATCTCACTAGTATAGTCTTGAAGACCATAATTAAAGTTGTTTTTAGTAAAAATTTGAAGGTGTCACAATGTGTGGTTTTTGAGAAAAATAATATTATATTTTCTGGCTGCCACCCCGTTTCCACCCTTTAGGAGGCTTGCAAGGCCATCCCACTAGTATAGTCTCGAAGACCATAATCAAAGTTGTTTTTAATAAAAATTTGAAGGTGTCACAGTATGTCGTTTTTGAGAAAAAAAATTATATATTTTGTAGCTGCCACCCCGTTTCCACCCTTTAGGAGCCTTGCAAGTCCATCTCACTAGTATAGTCTTGAAGACCATAATTAAAGTTGTTTGTAGTAAAAATTTGAGGGTGTCACAGTATGTCGTTTTTGAGAAAAAAATATTATATTTTCTGGCTGCCACCCTGTTTCCACCCTATAGGAGGCTTGCAAGGCCATCCCACTAGTATAGTCTCGAAGACCATAATTAAAGTTGTTTTTAGTAAAAATTTGAAGGTGTCATAGTGTGTCATTTTTGAGAAAAAAAATATTATAATTTCTGGCTGTCATCCCGTTTCCACCCTTTAGAAGGCTTGCAAAGCTATGTCGTTAATAGTAAGTATAATTTCAATAACAATTTGACCCTTTTACTACTCTACACCACTGATTTCGCCGTTCGGCTAAGTTCGGAAATTTAGCTGCTGGATTTGGCTGCTGATTTCACGCCGGTTGGTATGATGGGCCTCTTCTAATAATCAAGGTACGTCAAAATGAGTGTGCTACAAATGCAACTAATTAGAATTATTGATATGTGGTCAGCAAGAAAGTCCTCCTGTGATATATTGTAAGTAGGTAGCAGGCAGATCTGACGTCACGTTTTATCACGTTACATTTGAAACAGATTTAGATGATTAAAATCCCTATTCCACTCGGTTACGTGACTTATTAAATTTTTGTGTCAATACTACACAGTCCACAATAATTTGAGGCAATCTATAACCACTTACCACTTTACGGTCTTTCAACAGTTGTAATAAACAGTCGTCTTGGTCAATTCTTTTCAGCTTTGCTGTGGTAATAAAACGAAATTGCCCTAATTAGTCTGAGTCATTAAATCTGGACTAGGAAAATATGTAGAAAGAATTCCTAATTGACAGTCAACGACCAGTTTGTTACCTGTAATGCTTTAATCCTTTTTTTCGACCAATAAACTATATCCTTTTTTTATTCTTACACTATTATATTATTACAAAATAAAGTAAACTTAACAACACAATTACATATTATGATGACAAAAATTAAGTTACCTACAATGACAGTATTTTTAAATGTCAATTGCCTGCAGAATTTGGATCCTTCTTAAAGTGTTTTACTCCAAAATAGTCAGTAACAGATAAATAATTAAAGGCGGTTAGTTTTTTCGGAAAAATGTATGGAACTATCTACTAATGTGATCTACAGAGTAAATGTAAAAGCTAAAAGGATCAGTTTTTTCTTGTCATAAAACTGGAGCATTAATATACTGCTATACAAAGACCTATCAACTTATGTCCATGACTGTGTATTGATCTGTTAATGGACTCGTGAGGGAATGTTGTATGATATATAATATACAGTGTTATTCAGAACTTATCCATAATAAAATTTGGGGATGTTCAACATACATGTACAAATGTGGTAGTGCAAAAAAATTTTTTTTTGCCGGGTTCTGAAAACTATTTAAAAATTTTTAATTGCACGCCACTGGATGCTGGTCCACTGTAATGGAGTGACCTTGGGACTGACAATGCAAATTGGCGATGTCACATATAGCACGAAAAAAACTTCGGAAGTTCTGAGTATACCGACACCCGGCACAAAAAAGATTTGCAGCGTTTTTACTTTAAAATAAACTGAAAGATAGATAGATGTGACCAAAGTGACGTGTCTTTAAAATTAATAAAATTTTGTTACACTAATTTTGAAGAATTGCGCTACTTGATTACTAGGTATTAGGAACATGAAATTTATAAAAAATGTGCACATACCTTGTTACAAAATCTGTTCGAAAAACGGTGTTGGAAGTGATTTCGTTGAATTGCGTGGGGATTTTCGAGTGCCCAAACGAGTGTATTGTGAATGTTTTGTATTCCATTTCGAGTAAACAAAGCTTCATCTGTAACTAGTACATCACCAGTAAATTGGGGATTTTCAGCATTTTGCTGCAACAACCAATCACAAAACCTAACTCGTAATTGATAATCCGCTGGTAACAGTGCTTGAACACGCTGGATATGATACGGATAAAACTGAGCTCCGTGTAGTAAGCGCCACATAAGAATCATGTCCATTAACTCAGCATTACTATACACATGAGCCATTTTGAAAATTTTACAGTTTAACACTCCTACGATAAATAAAACACCGGCACTGAGAGAGCGACACAGATAGACTGATGACTGATAGACAATAGAGATATTATCCCCACTCCAACTCTATTCTCTCAGTCTTAACCAGGCGTTTCAGGTACAAAAACTTGCTTTACTGTTTTTTGTAGGAATGTGGTATATAAGATGTCGTTGAAGTACAGTTGCCCATCTACGTAGTCCTTTATAATGGTATAACTTTAAACATTGTTTACGGGAAATCCTAAGACTTTTATTATAAATTTTTTTGGTGATATCGATTTCTTATTTAAGGATGCACATATCCTCAAAGTTTTAGAGATAAGTTCTGAATAACCCTGTATAGTGCAAAATTTTAGTTCTATCAGTATGACGGGAAGAAGTTCAAAGTTCTCCGCAATTTCATCTAGATGAAGCAGGATCTAGCTTTCGTTTCAATTATAGGTTAATTCTTATCTAAAGATGGGTTTTTATAAAAGATAATTTTGCACCCACTGCTGATTAAACAAATGCTAGTGGAACATACCTAAATGAATTAGTCGTAATTCTATAATAGAATTCCATCCTTCTGTGTGATTGAAACGATCAAACAACTGTTTCGACCTTGGGTCTCATGAATGCCGTGCAGGTCTCAAAGTGACGACAGCTCATATTTTTCTATACAAGAGCCATAGAACAAGCGTGTCGTTAGAAAATTGTACCGTTGTGATAAATAGAAACCTAAATGAAATAATTTTTTTCATGCACAAAAACTTATGAAATACTTATTTGGGAGGTACTTCGTTGTATTGTGTAGTTTATAAACACTCAGTATCATCAGATTGTCAACACTCATCTGTCATTCCATAATCTAAGATTGTAATTAATAATAACCCCACACACACCCTCACGTCCCCCTCTTTATCTTAGAGATTACATTCGATTGATTTATTCCAATACAGCGGCTGGAATGAGCGCAAAACAATATCGCCATACTTACGTGATAAAATGAATTAATTACCAAAGTTTGAGGCTAAGAGGTATTGTTGTCGGTGGATACAATGATCTCCCTAATAGGAAACCATAATTAACCAGTGCAAGTATCACACAATTCAAACATCGATGATTAATAATAATGGGTCTTGGCTCGACGTGAGGATTATGCCGCAGATAATCCCCATTTCAATGTTTGCCTTGCGGATTAACAAAGGCGGTTCTTTTCAGCGGCGTGGATTTTTGCCAGCGCTGGCTTGCAATTACTGAGAAATTTTAATTTCGTAATATGCTGACGGAGAGAAATATGGTATAGTGAGGGAAGACTTTTCGCACGAATCTCTGTAATATATAGCTTGGAGTAGTTGATTCAAACAAATATTTACATGCACGAAAATTAGTTTATTTTTCACTATGTAACACATAAACTGTGGGGTAAGCGCTAACCTACTAAGGGTTAAAAAATAATTAATTAAATAAAATAATTCAGAAATAATTAGTTTTTGTGGAACGGATGAAAACGTAATCAAATATTGCAGTTATAGCGTTAATGAGTTGTTTATAAAGGTTTTATAACCACTGGGGTTTGCTATATATTAAAGTTTTTGTAGTTAGAATATGTTATAAGGCATGAAAATATCTTAATATTAAGGTTATGCAAAACTCGCCTTGAATTCGATCTTATACAACATACCACCTATCTGTACGTAATTCGGATATTCAATACGAGTAACAGCTTGACTGTCTTTTGAGGAAAATCATCCTGAACCCTTATAAACCTGTTTATAAACCTGTCTATTCCAACTAATCGTTGTGAGTAGCCTTTTTGATTTATTCTTTTGTACTTACTGAAGATCCAGAGACAGTTATTTTATCGGCACAAGAGGGGGTGATTCAAGTTATTACCTGACAATAATATCTTATAATAATAATATCTCTATCACCCATTCATGGTAATGATTAACCCAAAACGAAACCTTTTGTAGTTAATTACTTAATTAACATAAATAATACCTAATAATACCTTTTAGCTTAACTTTTGGTTGAACAAATATAAAGAAAAACGTAAACGTATATTTATAAAATTGATATTTTACACAGAAAATTATGTCAAGATCCTGAAACACACTAAATTTTAATAACAAGTTAAACAATTTTGAAGATTTTTTATATTTTTCTAGAAACCACAGAGAAGTAATACAGTCTAGAAACACCCTGTATAGTCCAAGAAGGTAACACATTCTGCAACTAAATTATGTATATGTATATATGTTAGTTTTATATCAAGTTAATTTAGATCTCTCTAGTCGGATTATTTGTAAACATTTCACAATGTATATACATTACATTTTTATATATTAGGTCAAAATTTCTTTGATATATACTTATTCTACTTAATGTATCAGAAGTTATACAAGAACTTTTATGGAAGTTTTGGACTGTCAGTCTATATATTAGGACTGGGAGTAAAACTTACATAGTTGTAGGACCAGGCCAACATTATTATTTGGTCATATAATATTCTTACAGAATAAACTTTTAATATTCCAATAATAAAAAATATTTATATAGAATGGATATACTGTACTCAAATTTAACATGGCATCTATACAGTGAATGGCAAAATTAACGCATAAATTCATTATTTCATAAATAAGTACTTGGACCAGTCGATTTTCTTTTATATTTGCCCTTATTTTACATATAATTATTTAATAGTTACAGGGTATCACTGGTATAGTTTTCTACATAACACCAAAACACTACACTGCACTCGACGCGCGTTTCGCTAACCAAGTTGGCATCATCTGGGGATGATTAAAACTGAGTCTTAGACTCAGTTCAATTTTACAGGGTGGCTTAATGAAGCTCAATTAAACATATAGTATTTCTGAAACAATCCCAACTAGCAATTTCTTATTTTATAGGAACTTGTTCGCTGTTGGCTATGTACGCAGTAAGTGGATAAATATTTTCAGAATTCGAATATTTGAGAGTGATAGACCATAAAAACAAACCAAATAATTTCTTAAAATCAAATCTTTTCTCGAAAAATATAAACCCCCTATAACTTGAAAATGTGTCAAGCTAGGACAAAAGTTTAAATGACTTTTATTTCTTGTTTTTGTTACTAGAACATGTACACACGTTGTGACATAATGGTTAAACACGTTGTATATTTTATGATATTTATTTGCAAAATATTACAGATTGGAAATAGTTAGTAGAAACTAACAGTACTTTCATGAAGAGGATTTCATCAAAAATATTTCAAACTCAACCCGATTAATAATATACTAAGATGAAGCATTTTCCTCTGAACGATCCAAGCGTAGCACCTGCTGAAAACAACTGTTACGCAGTTTAAAGACGCACGAGATTAAATTTTCCTGAAAAACACAAAGCACTCGTTGACAGTGACAGCCGCCTTTGATGGATGTTCACAGAGACGTGAAACCCGGTTAAAAATAAAATGTAGATGGAATCCCCCTAGGCATGAATAAGATATAAGATTGCAGGATTATTGTTGTCAGATGCAGAAAAACCCAACACATTCCCGTATCCAAAGGAGCACACATTCTGTGGGGAAAGGAAATAAATAAAGACATGGGAAAGGGCCGAAAGTGTCCTGGAATTCGATTAAGTGGGGTCTCGAATTTTCTGATCATTTCCTTTCTCAGTAATAACCCTCAATGGAGGAAACAATGCTTCTGAAATATGCTCAAGTACAGTAGGGTTATTCACATGAAATTTTTATAATGATTTATATAATGGAATGAAGACAAGACAAGGCAGATTTCAATAAATTTGGAGTTACTAAAGATATCTAATAAATTAATATAATAATAATAATAATAATAATAATAATAATAATAATAGGCGGACGAGGTGGCAACCCCGAGTTGCTAACTGAGTTGCAGCCACACCGCCTAGGAGCCCAACTTAAAATCGCCGAATAGGAGAAACTGTTTCGGCGGCACGTCGACAGGCGGGTCCACGGTGTTTTCTACCGACACATCGAGGACCGCGGTCTGTCGACAAGGCTGACCTTCTACTATCTAAGGTCAGCCGGGCTCACTTCGGAGACTGAGGGATTTATTGCGGCCTGTCAAGATGGCGTTATAAACACATTGGTCTGTCGTAGCCGCGTGATGGGTGTACAGGTCCCTGATGTCAACTGCAGGGCCTGCCGTGGGGCGCCGGAGACATTGATGCATTTGTTGTCAGCGTGCCCGGCAAAAGCCACTTCGGCGTACATCCATCGCCACAATGCGACTTTACGAGTGCTATACTATCACCTTAGGCACTCGTATCAGATGGCCTTACTTGCCAGGAGATATAGAGTCCGTCATCGGGAACGACATATGCCAGATTTTCTGGAACTACCAGTTCCCGACCGTCAGGCTTATACACGCTAATAAGCCTGACATTGTCCTCCTCGACAAACAAACCAGGACTATGTACGTCATCGAGTTTTCCGCTCCGGCGGAACCAAACATAGTCCTGAAGGAGGAGGAAAAGCGGACCAAATACCAAGATCTCCTGTTCGAGCTTCGCACGCTATACCCTGGCCACAAAGTCATGCTGGTAGTCCTCATTATCGGTGTTTTAGGAGGAGTTCGCACAACGCTGCTATCTGAAGACCATTCCGGCTTGCAGGAACTCTGCCGAGATCCTAGTAAGTCGGATGCAGAAACCAGTCATCCTGGGGTCACTACGTCTACTGAGGGCACACGATTTGGGAACCTGCAACTACTTACCGACCGGTGGGGAGGAGTAGTTGCAGTCACGACCTGGACTTCTGGCACGGCTGCAGCGATGAGTCGGGGCTCGTTGCAAGCCCTGACCAGTTTCTACCACAAAAAAAAAATAATAATAATAATAATACATTAATATGAAAATAACTTTGCTTATGGCATATAAAATCAATAAACATGTAAAGTTCTCTAAAAGAAGAAAAATGTTCTGAAGTATACAAAGAAGAAGTGGGCATATTGAAAAATAGCAGCTACTTATTTTTAACATGCATAAAAATCATCAACGATAGAAGTTTCTTAACACTTAATAATTATGATTTTGTTTTGGGTCGGACAGTATCATTTGATTTTTTTAAATTAAGAGTAGTTAATTAACTTATTATTAATTAAATCAAAATAAGAAGATCTAGAGAGAACATAAAGTACATAATAAATACACAGAAGTGTGACCACGAATTTATACATAAATAATCGGTACTTTTATGAAAGTTGAAAAAGAAAATTAGGGAAGATGTAAGATCAATAAACTTAGAGGAATCTTTGGGCAAGAGAAACTGATGAAGTTTGCACCGCAAGATCAAAATAATGAATCAGAAACGTTGGCATCAACAGTTATTATCAGGTCGCCAATAATGATGGTTAGGGCATGTAGAAATGCTAATAAACAAAAGAATGACAGCAGCACCTCTATAGAGGTATAAATTGGAGATTAGAACGAAAATAAAGGATAGGTCTAGAGGGAACATGGTATGATGCAGGAACTAATAAAGCTTAGAAAATAAGAATGGAGAAGTAAGCAACAGAAGAATGAGATGAATGAAAAAACTTTGTAGCATAAGGACTACATGACCAAAAGAGATTTTCCTGTGACAAGGTGTATATTAGATATGAGATTTTTAAATTCTATTATACAAAATCATTAAAGCCTTAAAGCTACTAAATTCAGCGTTTTCCTACTAATTTCAGAAACCAACGTGCTTACAAGTCTAACCTTCAAAAAACTTGTGTAGTTTTCACGTTTAAATTCTGATTATAATTTACAATGTTTTGTTACGAAATAGAGAATCCTTCAGAAAATCGAGACAAAATTTAACACATGATTCTGGTGGCGACTATCAACATTATAATGTTATTTTTAAACTCATCTATCTCTTAAATGTGAAAAAAATATTTTCTATAATTTTGCTTTTGTACTCTAAAGGGAAAAATATCCGCTAAAATTTTTCGTTGACATAACAACGACCAAGTTTGACAACTGAATGACTAAAAAGTGGAGGTGTAAATTTTTCACCTATAATGGCCCAAGAGCATTGATAACTATGAGATAATTTTATCACAGATTTCGAAAGCACGTTACTTGACAACTTGACTCCGCATACGGCGTCGGGCTGTTATCAAAAAGTAACGTGCTTGAGAAAGTTGTGAGAAAATTTTGAGTTATTTATCAATGCTCGAGGGGTATTCGGTGAGAAAATTTTTTGCAATTTTTGTGAAAATGTCATTCAAAATTATTTATTAAAAATACAATTATTCTTGTAATAATTTACTTGTTACATTCCACATAATTTTAAATGTAGCCTCCTTAAACTCCGTAACCATCCCTTTTTTTCATATTAGCCGCCCAATCCTTGACTATCAACGCCAGTCCTTCAACTGTACGATTTTCATCTAATGTATATATCCGCGTGCTGCAAAAATTCATAAATATTTTACAAGTATACCTACTTTTTACTGCTAACAGTATTTTTTGGTGTATTTTCTTTCATAGTTTTATCGATTGAAGCACTGTTCACCAAATCGTGACGAAAGTGATAGACATTTTAAATTGTTACAATTATTATAGAAGTGATAACTACCCATGGGCTGTTATCAGTGTAATGTGACTATTATTGGTTGGTTTTGCACACGTGATTACAAATAGAGAAATCTAATTGGATTGTTTTTGCGTCAAAAAATTTTATACAAAATTTATAATAATTTGAACAGTAGCTATATTACACAGATATGCAATATTCTCTTTTCAATATCATTTTTCTCTTTTATTATCTACGTTATCTTAAAACCATTTTGATTCACACTACATTACAACACGGTTACTCATTCGGTCACTTTTATAAATTAAAGAAATATATAGGCATTCCAGATTAGTATTCTCTGAGATATGTCCCACACTCGCTATATACTTACCTAATTCATAATATTATTTTACTAGTATTCAAAACTATTCAGAGTTCAACTGCATAAATATATCAGATACCTTTCACTCTATTTTGTGTATTCCCTAGCGCTGGTCTTTAAACTCCGCTTTGTCTGATGACACTCTGAATAATAATGAACAAAAAATCAGATTAGCCAGATAAAGCGATAATTCGAATCGGAGAGCAATTACGCTCTATGGTTTATTCATGGCTAAGTAGAGCGATCCACCGTGAACCCGTAATTCTGTCGAACGAACTTCAATTTGGGATTGATACAATGGGCGTTGTTTAAAAATTTTAGATTTTAAGTGCAATATATTTTTGCTTGGGTACAATGGCCTTAAAAAAAGGTTTCCAATATGCCATGCATTCCGATTCATTTAAAAACGAGGCTTTATTAATACAATGATACACTGAGCAAGTGCAGTACATCTCATTCGTTTAATTGGGTGTTCATAAACAAATATGAGATAGAAACATTTTTTCCATGGGGAAAGATGGGCAGTGATGATTGGGGTCAAGGAGTCTAGCACCTAGCCACTGACTCCAAGGGAATAGCTGAGTGGGAAGTTGGCAATCCCATGAGGAAGCTTTTCTCAAGACGGTCTGTGCGTGGTGAAGAGCCACATCCTGCTCGAGGTGGCCCTGCATATGACAAAACACGGCAGATCTAGACGAGAAAGGTCAATAAATTCCCCTGGCGTCAGGGTGATAGGTGTTCCCAACGGGGCCTCTGGAATACTGAGCAACCTTCCAGAGTATGCTTGCTTTACCACAGTAATGCGGGGCTCTGCTGTGGTGGACCTGAATCCCTTGCTACTGGTGGGACTTTTATGGAAAATCAACCAGTAAAAAAATAACCTAACGAGGGAGATCAAACCCTCGATCCCCAGGCAACTGGGGAATTCACGGAGATTGGGATCAATTCAACTCCTAATAAAAGCCCGATCCCATCGGATCTGGATAGGGGCCTGCTAAAGTCTGCGACACCTGAGACCGGAGGAGGAGGCAATATTGGCCATATACTGGTCACTGCCGTTTAAAATATCACCTGTACCAATTCTGCCTAGCAGAAAATGCCGAGTGCCGCTTGGACTTAGAAGATAATGAAATGGTAGAACACATATTATGCACCTGCCCAGGTGGTATGTGACCTGCCTCGATTGAGAAAGGATCAGATACTCATTATTTCGCAAAGGACAACTTCTGCCAAAGGATCTGAATAAGTCCTCACCCAACAAGGTGATCAGCTTTATTAAAAGATTGGACCTGTTGGGTGAAATATAAGTAGGTGTGAGCCACAATAGACCACATGGTCGCGGTGTAGGGTCTGGTTTTCGGCCCACTAGCTTTTGAACCTAACCTAACCTAAGTGATGATTGTATATTCACACCTAGTTCAGAGCCATTTTTACATTTCAGATATATGAACCGTTGTCAAAAAAACATAAAATATAGGTCATAATAAAAGTGGTGAAGGCGGTAATGTTGACCACAAGATGAGAATGAAAGCAATGAACGTGGTAAGTCAATGATATTAAAGGTCTCCTTTAGATTAGATAGAAATCTAAAGTTGCCATATAGCTACGAACTACTATTTTAAAACCAATCATATAGAAATATTTTTCCGCTTGAAGTAAGAGAAAAATGGAATATTAAAGAAATAAGTGATACCTGTGGAAGAAATTATGAAATTAGGAACAATTCTGCAGGTGCCTGCAGAAATGATTCATCCTAGATGTATTCCTATACCTTTTGGTCAGAATTATAGACAGCGACCATGACCATGGTATCAGAGCGCTTTTACATATAGAGCCACCATATAAAATAATGTTTAACACGTGCAATTATTGTGTATAGAAATTTAATATGCTGCTCGCTACCCATAGTGATCTAGACTATAATTTCATGAACTCCATATGAAGTAGAACATAATTGGCGTGTTTAGAAAAATAAACAACGTAATTCGCTAATATCGAAACATCAAGGTCGAAAACTGAAGCATAATTGATGGCTTAATATACAGAAGAAAATAACTATAATATGCAGGTTAGTTTTTTGACATGCGTTCTCATATTGCTTCTAAATCCATTTTTTTTTAATATTTCTGTGTTGGCCCTGTAAATGTGGTCATAAAAAAAGTGTCAAACATTCTGATGTAAAATATCTATCTATCCTTAGACATAATTTCGTAGCAGCCTTGATTAAAAAAAAAATGCAAATAAAGTCTTTTCAGTACATTACGGAATAAGTATTGTGTATTTTTATCATATTGTATTATTATTAATAGTTTTTAACTTTTAGTTATTCTAATTCTTTATTAACATAGTATTTAGCTGAAGTTTTCATCGTTAAGATTCTATTTAATAAACTGAATACTATTATTAGTCTGATAGAGGTATAGAGATGTATTAAACAGAAAAATTGAAACAGTTTACCTTATCCTACCTATATGATATTAATAAAAAACTGGTATGCTAGGGGCATACTAAAACACTCTAAACTATAAATCTAGCACTGTTAAACCCTAATTTAATTTAAAAGATATTCCAGTGAATAATTATAATTAAATTTATTCTGAAATTACCTCACACTTATCGAAGTATCACTTTTAATTATATGAAACCCTGTAATGGTTTGTTAAGTGAGTTTTTGAATGTAAATAATTTGTGTTACATGCAAATCCACTGAATATGGAATTAGTACTAATTAAAACGGTTTCAGATTATGTCGTGTTCATTAATTTACAGATAAACATACATTATGTTAACACATTCCCTGGAAATTAATATAATGATTTCTCAGGTTGAACTAAATGTAGATATACCTACTTTGCGTTGATTGATAATATTTTAAATATTATTTTCGATATATCAAGTCTTAAAGTACTTACATGAATAATAATTAACAATTCTTGAGAAGACTCAAAATCAATTTATAGCCATTTTAAAAATATGGCACAATAAAAACCATAAGAGTCTAAGTACACGTTACCAACACTGAGGCAAAAATCTCGCAATAAGCCATAGTTTTTGAAATTATTAATTATTTATTTTTGCATATTATAACTATTTATTAGAGATAGGTAAATAATTATTTTTGAAAATTTCTTTGTAAAGATAATATACCAAGAAATTATATAATTGTAAAAACTGCATAGTTTGTTCCAACTATTTTTAAAATATTTATTTTCAAAAATATAATTATTTCCCTAGAAAATATTTAGTAGTAGATATAATCTCACTGCTCTGTATAAATTTAATAGGTGTATTTAATTGTTGAAAATAAATATTTGATATTAATAATCCTACAACAATGATTCCAACGATTAATTCTAGAACCTAACATTTATTTTTAAGAAATACATTTATTTCCCACAGTTAGATATCTAATTAAAACCGCGCTTGCGCGTACACTATCTTCTCGGACAATGATAACGCAGTCAAGACGCCGCCATTTTTGTATCGTTTTGTGTGTTTCTTTGCAAGTAAGTATAATTAACCGTTCAGTGAATAATAATATTTATTTAACGAACTAATTGTATACCTAGTGTATGTAAATAACAGGTATTATGGGATATTTATAATCTCAATGAGGTTGTAAAATCTGCGCTAGGCGTTCTAAGGTAGTTTCGAAGCACAACGGAGGTGGCTGATGCTGTTATTTCATTTAAAATATATTAGTTCTACAAATTTTTGTTAATTAACTTAGTCAAATGTTTTTTTGCTATCGAAACTAGTTGTCTACTGAAATAATTTATAAGAACAAGTACCTATAGGTACGGCATTTACTATTTCAACATTTTGCTACATATTTTAAAATACACACTGTTAACTTTTGGCTTCCTCC
Source organism: Pogonocherus hispidulus (assembly GCA_963924545.1). Lineage (NCBI taxonomy): Eukaryota > Metazoa > Arthropoda > Insecta > Coleoptera > Cerambycidae > Pogonocherus > Pogonocherus hispidulus. The sequence goes on from OZ004693.1 coordinate 85,952,693, forward strand.
AAAATATGTTTTTTATCACTATTTTTATTACTTAGGTCAGAGATTCTTTAGGTATAGGTATATATATCGAGATTTAAGAGATACCTCATACAGAATATTCAAATGTTGCTGAAACTCAGTGAAAAGTCTTATATGCATTTTCTACAATTATTACAGGTCAAATGATTGATTATTATATTTAAAAAAGTAAACAATTTAGCCTGTTTTTTATAAAATTTGATTTTCTATGAATTAATGTAATAAAGTGTTCAATATCAAGCCTTATCTACATTTCAATATTACAAATTTGGTATCCATAAATACCTACGTGTCCCATTTTGGAAAACTAAAATTTATTTATCAATAGTAAACTAAGTTAAGCGTGCCAAATAAATCCGTTTGCGAAAACTAAACATTTACTTCAGCAAATTAAATATTTTTCTCCTTGGCAATACAATTTATTAGATAATGTTAAATATTTGATGTTGCCATAAAAGATAGATCTTTAATTCGCCAAATAAATAATAGTGTGACGGATACTTCCCGATTTGCAGGTAGGAAGTGTCACGTTAGTGGCCGAGGATCGGTTTCTCTTTTATTTTGCCTCGGGCGCCAGTTTCCGTTTATAGCGCAGAAATACCACTACACAGGTAGCTTATGTTGCATGGATTATTATTTATTTACAACGTTGGGTGGAAAATCATTCACAGGTACAGAATATTTATTTTAATGGCGAAATAAAATGTGCTTCATTACAGTAGATGGTAATAAACTTTATTTATCTCAGTTAAATACTTTTCTTAGTGTAATACGTACAATTAATGAATAATGTTACAGTTATTTATGAAAGCGGAACTTTAAAGGAAACAAATATTTTGTAAAATATTTTAAGACTGTACTTAAATGATTTTGGAACACAAAATGATTTTTTCAGTTTATGACATTAAACTCGCCGTGTTTGGCAGAGTACAATCCTGTATATAAATCCGAAATCTGACACCCCGATATATAAACCAGTAAACGAAACAAAATTTTATCACACGCGTGTCATAATACTTAGCATGTAGGATTTGTACGCCTACATCGATGTGACGCAAGAAAGAAAATTATTATTGAGGAACAGAATAAACCACTTAAATATTTGTTTTATGACATCACTCGATAAAGCATAAAATCCAGAGTGCCTTTCGACAAAATACAACTAGCACCGGATAAACGCGGGCAAAGCCATATAGAAATAAATCAGGTAATTTAAATAAAACCGAATTTTGTATCCCTATTTATAACTTTTTTCTATTTCTCTTGTCTAAAAGTGAAAACAGGGCCGCGCCAACCCGGGGGTGCAAGGGGTGCGTGGCACCCGGGCGCTACATTCCAGGGGGTGGTAAAAGACACCGTTGGTTAGTAGCAGACGTCAGTCAACATATATCTCTTCCCCTTTTTTTACATTTTATTTTTGTCCGTTAGTTCAGATCCCCTTAGTAAATAAGTAATTTCTAAGATCTCACTTGACTTGTTATAATTTACAGTTTTAGCCAAGTTAAAAGGTTTTCTTCACGGTCTATTAGTCGCCGGTTATCACATTTGTCGCGAGTAGCAACGAAACGCCGTTTTTCCTTCTCGATTAAAGAGAGCCCGCACGCGACTGACCGGGGCGGAGAGTCACTCAGCTAACCAGGCTGAGAAAAAAAATCAAAAAACCTAAATATGTCTAATTTAGTTGACAAATTTGCAAGAAGGAAGGGCCGCAAAATAATTTTTTGAATAATGACTTAAGGAACTAAGTATTTAAATAAAAAGACTATTTAAGTTCCTGTTCTTAGCTCATTTTTGTTTTTTTTTTTAATATTGTTGGTTTTTTGTTAATTGTTGTTGTTTTAATATTGTTTGTTTTTTGTTAATTGTTGAAGAAAAATACATTTATTTTGATTATTATTAATGTTTATTTATATTTTCATATTTTATTTTATCGAATTACCGCTCCATTTTTTGGTGATTAACCCAGAATGCTGCTAGGGCGGCGGCAAAATTTCCGCACCCCGGCGGGAGCTACTCTTGACGCGGACCTGAGTGAAAATGTTTAAAAATTCTGCAAGGCAACAGCAATTTCTGGTAGTTGGAATGAAGGATAGTTGGATAGATAGCAAGGCTCTTAAAATGTAGTATGGGAAATGTGTACATTTTTCTAATATTTAAAATTTGTGTTTTTTCCCTTTTCTTTTGGTAGTGTAGGGACGACACCACCTGTAAAATAATAAAAACAGCAAATCAGAAGTATTCAAAATAAAGATTGAAAGTGTATAGTATCATGGCAAACTTCTAAAGTTTGGGCCAAAAAACCACTGTATAATATGCAATAAAAATAAATATAAAACAAATTAAAAGAAGTGGTTTCTCAGTTAATATTTATTTATATTTTTATATACACACTTTCAATGACTCAGAAATAGCCAAATTAAAAATGACGTTCCACCATAAGTTCTGCTTTCAAGTTCTGACTTATAATTACTAAAGATATATCCATCTATCACCATATTAAAGTACACACAGTAAAGCACTTTTTCTAGATTATAAAAGACAATAAGCAGCAAAGTAATGTGAGAGGCAACTCCATAGATATCTACGTTTTTTAATTTAATCCATTACATAAATCAAAAAATATAATAAAAACAGAACAAATCTGTCACTTGTAATTTCAAATTCGGTATTCTTCCTATATTTTATTTTTTTGCTTGTTTCTTATACATTTTCTGTTTGTATATTTTATCTATATTTACTCTATTATTTAGAAAAAAATATTATTTAGTCTTGAATAAGGCCAAATGAATCTGAACTGCTTAATTAGTTGTCACTGGTAATTTCATCGTCATCTTTATCTTGACTTTCAGACAAAATGATTTTCTTTACTAACTAATCTCTTACCGTGACTTTTACTGACTTTCTGAAATGGTCCTGAGACATCGACTAATGGCACTAAATGTCATTACCATGAAAGTTCTGAAATTATTATTGCAACAGATGCATATGTAAGATTTTACCCAAATGTTACATCTTACACAGTAAAAAAATCCGACTGATTTTAACACTGAATCCACACTCATGAGTGTGTATATAGTCCACACTTGGCAGTGTTAGACATATCGGTATATTATTACTTTACATAAAAGTAATTTAACACAGTAGATTTTACAAGGGTGTAATAGTTAATTATTCACCGTGTATTTATTCCGTGTCTTTTTTTACTGTGTACCAAAAGGTAAGATGTAACAGGTTTACATTGCACACATTGCTACACTTTTCTGCATCTGCACATTTTTAATCTTAAATCATTCTCCGCCACTGATTCTATAAGACTCGTACATTTAGATTTTTTTTATTAAAATCGGATAAGACATTTCCGATATGCAATCTCTCAAAAATTACGAAAAAAAAGTTTGTTGTGCCTTTTAATTTCATGATCAGTTTATATAGGTGATCAATACGTCGGAAATTTTGAATAAAAAGGAATTTTCCATTGACTGAAGAATTTATTACGACGTGCAACTGAGTGAATGTGGGTTGTGCAATAAACTAGCTCTTTTGTAGAAACACATGGTACACTGAGAAAATTCCATCATCATAGATCTCCAACTGCCTTTGGCACCGGCAACAAAATCACATACGTGTCATAAAAGCCATTCGTCAGCTTATATACACCCACGAAGGACTGAAATTTATTGAGAAACAGAACAAACCACTTAAACATTCCTCTCGGATTTGGTAGAAGAAAAATAACTCTAATTACTGTTTCCTCGCCCCAGACTTGTCTGGACTTTATTTACTCGAAAGCATCAAATATTTGCTCAAATTAAAAAAAGTCCCAATCGGATAGATTAACGACTTTATGATAGGGCTTAGGAGTAATGGTTCCAGTTTCAATTACCCAAAAGACTAACTTAACATCGCTTACAGCGGTGGAGGCTGAAGGGTGGGGCTGAACGTACCATCCCGGGGCGTAGTCGCATTTCCAGAATAGTAAATCAAAGATAAAGTGTGCAGGATTTATCTCCATCCTCAGAAATATTGGTTTTAATAATGTGGGAGTTCCTCCTAGCCGATTTTCAGTTAACCTCCCATTCTTGAGGTCTTCGACGATCATTTTATTTGAAATTTTCAACCATTTTTTAACAATAATTATACTTCAAAGAATATTAAAACGATATGCATTTTAAAACTGTGTAATTTCAATAATAGTAGGATAAATGTTATTAGGATAAAAAGCGATATTTTTTGAGACGACCAGTTGTTTGTGTTTGAGAGGCGGAACGCCTGAAGGAAATTCATATCTGCGAGTCGAAAACATCAGTTTTTATCCGAATAATACATACCTACTATTTTTCTCTAATCATCTAAGATGCTCTAATCATCTCCAGCTAATGCCAACTTGGTTGACGAAACGCGTGTCTAGTGCAGTATAGTATTTGGTTGTTATTTGGAAAACTACGTCAGCGTTATCTTCACACCTAAGTTTCCAATCGCTTTCAAGGTTGACGGATTAACTTATAATAGTAAGAGGCATTACTAAAAGTAAGAGCATATTGTTAACAATTTGAGACTATAGCAACATGATAAATATTTATGAAATTAAGATTCAAATAAATATTCAAAAATTATATTAAAAAATATTATTTCTTCTGGCAAATTGATTACATCTTGTATATAAAAGTCATAAACATTCAGTACACAATTATTCTATAATATTTGTTTCTCATTCCATCAGTAAAATAGTTAAACACATTTCTGTTGAGTAAGTAATCAAAAAGGATGTAAGTGGTCCAACTACAAATGCATGTTAATTCGATGAATGGTATAGTTATATGCATCTGTCTTTAAAGTGATAATTAACATGCAATGAAGCTCCACCACTCCCAATGATTTTCGAAATGTAAGCAAATACTTTGTATGAAAGGAAAAATTAGGGATGGAAGAGAGGCAGTCTTGATTGGACTCTGAAAGCAGCACTCTCTATATCTCTATCAGGACTCTATCATTTGACTCCAAAGGGAGTTCAGTCAGTAATCTGTAGTAGTGCAGCTCCTCTTAGAAATTACGACCTTTGTATGTATGGAACTTGGCCACTTTATTTATTTGGATGTTCTGAATTAAACTGTTGATATTGTTCTCAGTCGCATTATTGACTCAGTAAAAAAGCAAAAGTGCTCTTCTTTGCTTTTGCCCTCTTGCGACCAAGCAAAGTGCTATGTTTTATGTCCTTTAGTCATGGTCGTGATATGTCAACAAAATATTTGTATATTTTTTAATAATCCATGAAAATACATCTTTAATTATATAGAACAAATTAATTTTTACGATTTATGCAGAACAGTCGTCTCTGATACTAAAATGATACGTTTCGAGAAATACCTGGAAAAAGGAAGCCATATAGTGGTTTAACGCAACCAGGTCTAGGATTTTTATTACTATGTTTAGCACGCCCGGATAAAATAAATCAATCTCGCAACATTGCTCCCATTTTGTTGAAACTAAACAATCTTATAGCCGAGTAGTTACAGTTGTTTTGTATTTGCTTTACGGCCAGTTTGTTTCGCTGCAAGTTTCCCCATATATGCTCCCTGTTATTTTTAATTCTTTCTTTATTTTACTCCCAAACAATATCTAGAGGAACAACAAACAGACATCAGTGATTATTGCAGAGATTTAGATACATAGTGTATTTTAAGTCGATGTCTTAAATTAAAACGGTGATTCCTTGGGAAAAATTAATAAGTGTATAAAATTCCGTGTCATACTTCTAATATTTCTTGCAATTTCTTTACAAAATGCGACTTATTTTTATTACAAATTGATTTTAAAATGAAAATTTTAGCAAGATTTCTCAAGTAGTCCGAGTTGTTGAGGACCATTTATAATTCGCTGCCTTAAATCCGCTTCAGGTTTTAGTGATGTTTGATTTGAGATTGCTCCATAAAAAGTATCAAGCAGATGTAAGTCAGGGGATCGAGCAGGCCATTAAATATAAATTTTAAATAAATGTAAATATTACTCTTTTAATATTGTATTCAAGTGGCAAAGTAAAAAACCACTAAAGTAGTTTAATTAATTTATTAGTACTTTTATTAATATTTATTATTTTCTAGTATGCAGTAGAACACACTTGAAAGGGTTGCCTACGCTGCATCACAAATAAGTTAGCTTTGGCTAAAAGTAAACTATTCACGCTGATATATTCAACTGAATAGTGTGTATTTTAGCATCTGATTTAATAATTTCATCCTAATAAGTTTTGCAACAGAAGATTTAAATATCAATTGAAATATTATTAAAAATGGATTCCCATTATAATTGTGAGGTTACAAATGAAAAACCTTTTCTAATACTCAAAGATATATACGAAAAAAATAGTTTGTATTCAATCGTTCGTTGAACATAAGAAAAAGCATACACTGAAACTGTTAGAGCAACTACTAAACGGAAATTTAGTATGGACGATCATTTTTCCAAACCTGTCAATGAGTAGGTATTAGATAGTATATTTTCTAATGCAGAATATTATATTCCTGCAGAATTTTACAAAAATTATAGCTACTCCAAGACTAATTATCGGAAATTTACAATACAATGGTAAAGGTAAATTATGCATAATTAGTAAATATAGGTAAAAAAATGGTAAATTTGAGAAAAATAAGTTGAGACGTCTCTAACTTCCCGCGGATACTTTATTTAAATCTGTACTCATGACTAATTCATAGAATGTTAAAAAGGAATCATTAAGGCGCCCATTTATTTCATCGAATTAAATTGGATCGACTCAAAAATTGCCTCACGGTTATCCCAGCCAATTATGCGAATGTCGTAGTCCTGCAGGCAAACGGATAAATTCCTTTCATTCACTAATTGCTTCAGATTATTCTGTATTAATCGGTGCAACGCAATCTCTTTAGACGCTGTTTATGCACAATAACCTCTTAGAGATATATCTTAATAACGTATTTTCTTCGTGAAACTCAAGCTTGTATCCCCGTGAGAAGCACGCACTTTTTATAGCTCTTTTGACGAATATACAGGGTGACCCATTAAGAATGGAAACACTCGCGTACAAAAGTTGTTTATGAACTGATTTAAACCGGATTTTTTTTTTAAAGATAGATCTCCAAAATCTCTATGTTGATACAAAATTTAAAGACGAAATTTTGATTTTCAAGGCCTAGGTACTACGAATTTTTTTTTAAGTGAAAAGTAGCAAAATTTTGTTAGCGATTTTTTTATAAAAAATCTGACTACACCACTGGATTTAGGAGCCCCTCGAATGCATTTGTACCAATTTTGCGAAAAAAAGTTTGTTCCTAAAAAAGTTATGACAAGATCGTCATCACCAGTGTTTATCTTTGTCGGTGAACCTATTCTTTTATAAAAATCGAATAAAACCCAAAGAGAAACGAAATTAAACAACTTAAACACTGGTGAAATTATTAATAAGAACCATAAAATACCAGTATATACAAAACAACCAACAATAACTCTAATATAAACAACAATTGATAAAAAGTAATGATTAGAAAATTATATTTTTAAAAATGAAAAAGGAGTGTCAAATTGATTCACACTTTTTGAATAAAAAATTATAATGTAGTTATTTTTTATCTAAGAATGTAATATTATAAGTTTTGGCATAATAACCACGAAATAATAATAATTTGACGAACTTTTACTGGACGAAAACGATACTGGTTTTCATGGTTCTTATTAATAATTACACCAGTGTTTAAGTTGTTTAATTTTGTTTCACTTTGGGTTCTATTCTAATTTTATAAAAGAATAGGTTCACCGATATAGGCAAACACTGGTGATGCCGATATTGTCATAAGTTTTTTAGGGACAAACTTTTTTTCGAAAAAATTGGTACAAATGCATTCGAGGGGCTCCTAAATCGAGTGGTGTAGTCAGATTTTTTATAAAAAAATCGCTAACAAAATTTTGCTATTTTTCCCTTAAAAAAAATTCGTAGTAGGTCTTGAAAATAAAAATTTCGTCTTCAAATTTTGCATCAACATAGAGCTTTTGGAGATCTATCTTTAAAAAAAAATGCGGTTCAAATCGGTTCATAAACAAATTTTGTACGCAAGTGTTTCCATTCTTAATGAGTCACCCTGTATTTAGTGTAAAATAAATTAAGTGTTGCATAGTAAATTAAATACAGAAAATGATCTATTCAAAGTAACAGATTTTGCAGACATACAGTGTGACACGGATTCATGGTATACCCCTCTTTCCCCCTTTATTTTTCTAGATACAATTTTGAAATTTGATTAATGAATAAATACAAATTTATAGTGTTATAAACAGCCTTGTAGACAGGGCCATTTTACTATCAGATAAACTGTTTCACAAAGAAAACATAATTAAAATTAAAAACATTCCTTTAAGTAATTTCTATCTACTACCATTCATGAATAAGTATATTCAAAAGTAAATACATATAAATAATAAACAAAAACAATAACAATCAAATTGACATAGACTTACAACCTGACTGTTTCGGAGTACAACAACGCAAACGAATACAAAAATCAAAGCAATCTAAATAAAGACAAAATATACATATCGCCCCCATATTTACCACAAGTATCAGAAATACTTCAGAAAGAATTAGGTAAATATAATATACAATTAGCAGAAAATGATAATAGCATAAAAAATAAATTATATTCAAAACTGAAAGATACGGTGTATAAATTGAATCAAGCCCATGTTATTTATAAGGTTGATTGCTCAGATTGCGATAGATGTTATATTGGACAAACCCAACAATATTTAAACAGACGTATAAATCAACATAAATTATTAATTAGAAATTCCATAGCAACCCCTAATTCATGCAGCACAACATAATTGAACACGCCGGATACAACTAATGCATTAAGAAAGAAATACCAAAAAACGTATGTTTTTGGAAATGGCTCATATACAAAAATAACAAAAAAACGTAAATTATCGAAAAGATATAGAAAATTTAAATATTGCAATCTTATTTAATAGTATTTTTTTAAAACATCCTGTATGTACAAGTCATGAGAATATTTACAATAACTTTCTCATTCAGACCAACAATATAATGCTATCAGTTCTTAATTACCTACTCTCGAAAAGAAACACATCAACGGGGACACCAAATACTGATCATTCTCTGCTTAACTTTTCAAACTACATATACATTGCATTCTTAAACAATAAAAAAGATGAAAAACAAAATAAAAGTAACTCATACAAGTAGACATGTCGATAAACTTGGAAAACTTTTGTATATATGCAATAATAACAGTTTTAAGGATATAAAAAGTTGAAAAAATCTTTAGCAGCCTCCCTGTTCGCAATAAAAAGTCAACCTCATCTGAAACCTTTCATCCTCTTTCTATTCATAGAGGGGATAAAACTTTATAAATAAAATGTAAATCTTATTATCCGATTTGCGATTACAGTTTACTTTCTTTTTGCAAAAAGAAAAGACGAATTTCACTTGAGGAATTTAGATATTTCAGTACGTATCTCACTTGCGATCGCGAGGTGCACGTCGAGGCTGAAAACTAATCTGAAAAGCGATTGGCTCGAACTGGCACCGTCAATTCGATACTATTTCAAGACAGTTTGGACCAAATTTGACAGCCCGACGGTGGATTGAAAACGCTACATGCATCGATTTGTTTTCGCTGTGTGCCGAGTAGTTTCAGAACTATTTTGTCTTGTCACTTTTAGGTTCATACTGCTCAGCCTGATATTACGTTTTATCTTAAGATCACGTTATTTAACCGCCTGTGTTAGATTTTGTCACAAAAAATCATTGATCTTAAAAACAAAATTAAATTGTTATTAGTCTCGGGCGCGGCGTTCTTAATAAACAGATACCTGAATATACAGAGTTATTCAGAACTTATCCATAATAAAATTTGGGGATGTTCAACATACATGTAGAAATGTGGTAGTGCAAAAAAAAGTTTTTTTGGCGGGGTCTGAAAACTGTTTAAAAAATTTTCATTGCACGCCGCTGGATACTGGTCCACTGTAATGGAGTGACCTTGGGACTGATAATGCAAACTGGCTAGCACGAAAAAAACCGGCGCACCCGGCGCAAAAAAGATTTGCAGCGTTTTTACTTTAAAATAAACTTAAAGATAGATAGATGTGACCAAAGTGACATGTCTTTAAAATGAATAAAATTTTGTTACACTAATTTTGAAGAATTGCGCTACGTGATTACTAGGTATTAGAAACATGAAATTTATAAAAAATTTGCACATACCTTGTTACAAAAGCTGTTCGAAATAATATTCCTGGACTTGTACACAATTTTGGGCACGCCTTATCCAATTTTGCCGCACTAAACCGAATGTTCCTCCTGGTTGCTGATCTTGTAAACGCAAATTATTAAGTAAATTGGGGATTTTCAGCATTTTGCTGCAACAACCACTCACAAAACCTAACTGTCGATGTGTCGGTGTGTCGATTGGGAAATCGTTCCGCATACAAGCGCGAAGCTGCCAATGAATTTTGTCCAACTTCGCCATAAATAAGAATCATGTCCATTAACTCAGCATTACTGTACACATGAGCCATTTTGAAAATTTTACAGTTTAACACTCCTACGATAAATAAAACACCCGCGAGAGCGACACACACAGACTGACGACTCATAGACAATAGAGATATTATCCCCACTCCAACTTTATTCGGTCGGTTTTTATCAGGCGTTCCAGACAAAAACGTGTTTACTTTTTTTAATCACATTCTTAGGAATTTGGTATAAAAGTATCAGATGTGTTGAAGTACAGCTACGTAGTCCTTTATAATGGTATAACTTTAAACATTGTTTACGGGAAATCCTAAGCCTTTTATTATAAATTTTTTTGGTGATATCGATTTATTATTTAAGGATGCACATATCCTCAAAGTTTTAGAGATAAGTTCTGAATAAGGCTGTATAATTTTTCTTTGTCTAATTTTTAGGGCTACGTGCTACAACCGGTTCATTCAGCACACTCCACATTTTACGCAATTTTAAGATATTCAATGAAAATTTACTCTGAACTACATTCCTTCGGAGTAAATTGTTTAAATTAAGTATATAAATTAAAAAAAAAAAATGAGTTTCATATGAATTTTTCCTAAACAATGCGAAATAGTCAATTAGAAGATTTCTTGCTTTGGACGTAATAGCATAATTGTTTCAGTAAGTTACCGCTAGATGACACTGCTATCAAAAAGTAACTAAATTATTTATGCATATTTTGTGTTCAGTGCGTTACTGTAGAAGACAGTGCTTAACCATTTTAACGTCAGTAAAAACGTATTGGAAACTAGCCTAATTATTCGTTGGCAGATTATAAATTTAATAATAAGACACACATTGATTGTTTCATATAAGGCTCCTAAATTTGCGGGGTGTGATATAAAAATCTCTAAATTGCAGTCAGCCAGTACGTTTTTTTATTAAAATGTTACAATTTAATTGACTAATTGTATTTTCAATACGATATCTATGTTCCGGTCGCCTAAGTTCACAATGAATATGTTTAATTAATGAAGGTACGACTGAATTGACTGCTTCATCGACAAAAAAGTGCAAACGCACCCTTAAAAGTCTTCCAGCTGTACAACATCACACTTCATAAGTTCAAAAACGGTTTTAAACCAGCTGATAAGACTTTTTAACTCAAGAAATTTGTAAAGTATTGTGGAGCCTTGCCTTGTTATATGCCTTGTTAAGTAGAATATATTTCGGAGGCAGTGCATTGTCTTTGACGATAAAACCCGGGAAAACAGAGCTAGGGTTTCCTTGAATTAGGAAATCTTTAGAGCCTGGAAATACGAGTTTAGATAATGGTTTTTTCAATTAAATTGTGTGAAAAAAATAAGGTATTTCAATTTATATAAATTCGAAGAAATTTAAAAACATTTTTTGATGTGCTAAGTATAGGCAATAGCACTGAAAATAAACTACAGAGAAATTCCAAGAAAATAAATACAAAAACGTGTTTACTTTTTTTTTATCACATTCTTAGGAATGTGGTGGAAAAGTATAAGATATGTTGAAGTACAGTTGCCCAGCTACGTAGTCTTCTATAATGGTATAACTTTAAACGTTGTTTACGGGAAATCCTAAGCCTTTTATTATAAATTTTTTTGGTGATATCGATTTCTTATTTAAGGATGCACATATCCTCAAAGTTTTAGAGATAAGTTCTGAATAAGGCTGTATAAGTAATGTAGCAGTTATAGCAATATAGCAATATAGTTGTTCGTAAGACGCATTAGGTACACCTCTGTGTATTACAAGACTGCCGAGGTTTGAATACGTACAATTCTACATATATTTTCTTAAGTTTTATGAGGTCTTACAGTAAAACTTGTAGAATAACTCAGCTGAATGCGGCTCGAGGGAATCGGAACACGCGGTTACGCTCGACGGGACCAGGCCAGTCGGGTATATTTTGGGTTAATAATGGGTGAAATAATGGTGCTTTACTTTATTATACCTTATTAAAACTTACTTAACTAAGTGATCATTTGAAGGCAAATGAGCATTTTTCAGTCAATTGATTTTATGGATAATGTATTTATTAGTTGTTATCCGAGATATGTGTATTATCAATAACTATATACAATGTGTCAGTAATAGTACGCTTGTTGACACTAATCGTTTTACACCCGTTTCGTTCTATTCTGCGAGCTATTTTTTCGTTATAACCTGGGACGTGATTAATATAGGTGCCTTCTTTTTCCCGAATATTGTAAAACTCCCGACGAATTAATTTCCTCCTTTTGTTTTTTATTTATTTAGTTATTTATTTATTTCAGTTACAATATCCAACGGGACAAAAGTCCAAGTTACAGGATAAGGAAAACATAAAACAGAAAACTTAAAACTATATAAAATACACGATGGTGCACTTATAAACATAACATGTAAATGACAAGTATAATATACAACTAAATTTAAAGGAACTACAAGTTGGGAGGTACCAAAGTATAAACACAAAAAACGCTGATAAAAAAGAAAGAAAAACATGCAAATAGCAGCTAAGCAAACATACTTTTTATAAAATTAATTGAACATGAGAAAATATCAAGTTGATCTTCATACAGCTGGTAATTTGAAATCATTTGATAAAAGGGTGACGCAGAAAGTAAGTTGGTCCGTGCTATGGGCAAATATAGCACAAGTTATTATACAATCTAGAATTCAGTCTAGGTACACGATATTAGCATGCTATCTATTAGTTTTTCTTTATATCCGTTGTTTCTTGCAATTTGTTTGATTGTACTTAATTAGGTAGGATCAATCGGGGGTAGGTAGACTTGTAAACAAATAAATAACGAAAACGCGCTTGGAAATGTTGAGTAATAGACATTTACTCTATTGAAGAAGGCCTAACAAGCCGAAACACTAGTATATAGAGTGTTTTCTATATATCTCTTGGAACATCTAAATGAGATCAATGTTTTTTTCAAAACAATTATTTTCACGATGTTTCATAAAGAACCATCCGCTTCGAGTATCCACTTTATCTTTAAATTATTTCTGAGATACACGTATATACAGGGTGCTCAAATTTTACGGCCAAATTTTTATAGGTTTAGACCAAATTTACCCAACCAAGTATTGTAAACCAACTTTGTATTTCAGGTTTTTCTCTATATGTATTAGCTTACTTACCAGATATCAAAGAATTGCGCACTAAACGAACACACTGTACATAACAAACTTTTAACATGGGAAATGTGTATGTTCTTATATGGGGTCCAAGTTAGAAGTTCAATGCTAAAAGACAGCGGTGTCGCGATCGAGTAACGCAATTCATATATATGTAGTGGAACAGATGAAGAAACCTATACCACCTTGTAGAGTATGTTTCAGGGCACATGTGGTGTGATCTACAACTTATTTTAATAGAGCAATTTTTTTTTAAATGGCCTTAGAGTGCGTTATCTATGTAATTCGAAAAAATGTGTTTCTGAGTAAATACAACACTATTTAAAAAAACCGCTAGACTTACAGGCCCGAAATTTTAACCGCTTAAGTACTTACCGTCAAGTTTGGATTGGGAATCTGTCACCGTTTTCGAATTATCAAATTTTTAAAAAGCGCTCGCGTTTATCAAAGTGAAGTATTACGGCGCGCTCAGGCTTATAGCGCGAATACTGGTGCCTCTATAGATGTCTAGAGAAAGAAGCGAGTTAGACCGACGATTTTACTCCACTATATATAGATAGCGCAGCGCTCGACCGGCAAGCGGCGCGAAGAGAAGTGGGATGTATTCAGTTATAATACCGTACTCGCTTAATGTAGTAGCGTCTCATTTGATAGGACGACCCGCGCGCTTATAATTATGTTTCATATATGGTTTTATCATTTACAATGTCTCCGATAGTTGCAAGGATTGCGAAATTTGTGAATTTTTAATTATCATTATATGCCTGAGCAGGTAATTTGTGATAAATTTAAAAGGTTGTACGAATAATTACCATCAAAAGATTCAGAAACTGAACAATTTAGTAAAATATAATGTTTCATATTCCGCTCTAACGGTGGGAAAGAAACAGTTTTATTTCATACTAAAAACCTAGTAATGATTAAATATAATTGGTACCAAAAATATAATACCGGCACAGAAACGCAGTACAACAAATCCAACGAGATGTGACAGGTATCCAATGAATGTCACCTCATTAAATGTTGAACTGTTTGTTACTAAATCGGAACAAAAGCTTTATTAGATTTGAAATATACATTGAAATCCGTTTGAATTAAGGCTGTAATTACTCATGCTACGTTTTGGCTTCCGTGTGTATTCAACGAGTGTTGATATTTTGGCATAATATTGTTTTAATTAGATTACTGAATTTCGCTGAAATATGTATTTTCAGGGGATGAGTGACATCAACTAGTAATACGAACATTTGCAGTTTATTTAGTCTTGAAAGGGGTTGGAACCTTCGGCGTGAAGACAACACTGACAGACAGTTTTAATCATCTCAAGGTGATACCAACTTGGTTGACGAGACGCGCGTCGAGTGCATTATAGTGTTTTGATGCTATGTGGAAAACTAAGTCAGTGTTGTAGTTTATTTAGTTATCATTTAATTATAAATTTCTATTAAATTCGATTTAAATCAATACTCGAATATCTATTCGAATATTGATTTAAATTTGATACGCGGCAAAGTATAAGTCAAACTCAAACTCAATTATATTATAACGCATATAGAAAAACATTAAAACAGCAAATACAAAATAAAATACAGGAAAAGGGTATTATTAATATACAAGTTAAGTCTTCTCAGATAGTGAAAGTATGTTAGTAGTGGTAAGAAACCGTAGTTCCCTATGGAGAAGCCGGAGTAATGCAATGCCAGTCGCGGCACATTGCCCGTGGATTAGTTGTTTTTAGGCATCTCCTTCAAATAATTAAAAGTATGGTTATTATATCATAAGCTATTTTGATCGAATATGTATCCAGGAGTTATAAGTAAACACTTCTGGGTATATGTCCCATACCCTGAAATAGTTGGGCCAAATTGACATGTATCCAATACATATAAAACGAAAGAATCTTCTAAGATGAGCGTTAAAGGCACTAGCTCGAGATTGATGGCCATCAGTCGAAAACCAACAAACCCTGTGCTTCTGTTATCGACAGCAAAAATCAAGGGATTAAACATATGGTAGAATTAAAGAGGAGATATACGTCTGTTCAACCGGTAAAAAGCCATGCATTTCTTATCGAAATGCTAAATGCAATGGGTGTGTCATTTTTGTATAGAATTTTTTAATTAAAAATAGATTCTTACTGTAAAAAATAATGAATATATTATTGTAAATGAATAAAAATTACTGATTATTTCAGGATATTCCCGTATAGTTCAACAATTTGGTTATATTCTTTGCGTACCTAAGTTAAAGAGGACACCAAAAAAATAGAATCTTCATTAGTTCTAAATATTTAACTAATTAAATTAATTCCTAAAATTAACTTAAACTTCATTAACTAATTATGTCTCTGACACAAATTAATTGTGTAATATTACAAATAATATTTAGGTTAGGCTCAAAAGTGAGGAGGCCGAAAACCAGATGCTCCACCGCGACCATGCGGTCTATTGTGGCTCACACCTACTTATATTTCATCCAAAAGGTCCATCCCCTTAATGAAGCTGATCACCTTATTGGGTGAGAAGTTATTCAGATCCTCTGACAGAAGTTGTCCTTTGCCAAATAATGAGTACCTATCTGATCCTTTCCCCAACGGGGCAGATACATACTCGTAATATGTGTTCTGCCGTTTCATCATCTTCTAAGCACGAGCGGCACTCAGCATCTTCTGCTAGGCCGAATTTGTATAGACGACATTTTAAACGGCAGTGCTCAGTTTATAGGCCAATTAAAGTTCGTAGGTGCAACCTGTTTAACTCTAAATTTTTTTTAGATCTTGTTTTTGAAGGATTTATTATGATCGCCTTTGAATGAACTAATATTGATAGTTCTTGCCAGTACTGGAGGATTTTCGCTTCAGTCTAGGTCAAAAGAGTTGCTTTGGCAGTACTCGAGGATATGCCAAGCACCGATTCTGGTCCGACAAATTCAGAAGAAGCACCCTTTCTGGTTAGAGAGTCGGCTGCTTCATTCCCTTCATGGTCGAAATGGGTAGAGACCCAAATCAGACAATTAATATTTAGATAAACGTATAAAGCCGATGATCGACCCTTTGTCAGTAAACACTAATTATTATATCGCCATTTTCTTTTTATTAAAAAATCATGCAGCGAGCTGTATTTTATTATTAACTTTTCACTAATAACATGCTTCTGGAAGTGAATAATACACTTTGATACCAAAAATATCGTTACCGACGATATACAATCATCACCATTAAGTGTAATAAATTAACTTTCTTTTTTTTTCATCACCATAAGTTTCATTAACTGCGATATTTGAGATATTCCCATATCAACATCATAATTTTTGTAAGAACTTTAACGACACTGATTTCAAAGGCAACGATTTCCCCCTGATTTTCGACTAATGATGACACGTGACACAGTTTTAATTACTCACAAACGAACTATTATTGAAACATTTTCCTAGCACACAAAACTGTAATTTTTCCCGTTATATTATTGACAGGTAGAGGTTATTGATGGGAAAATATATCCGTCACCACTTTCCCTAGCTTTCATTAATTGTCAACGCTATTGGATCGACGTTGCTCCAAACTAAAATCAATTAATCATGCAGGCGATGGTTATCGAACTGCTCCATAGTGCTGTGATGTGCTTTCCAGGGAGGATAATGCAGGATGATTTAGAATTTTCAATTCGATTCAAAGCGCACTATTGAAAATGCTTTCCGATTTATGAGAACATGTAGACAAAATATGAATTCTAGTTTTCTAGATAACACGAGTGAATACTAAAACTATCTTTATAATAATCGAAATATATTATTAAACTAGATAAAATGAACACCACCCTCTACTGGATATAATGACCACCACGCCACTCTAAATATATTTCTGAAAACGTCATATAATAGTATACTAGAAATGGGAAAAAATCGCTTTCGCGATTTTCGTTCCCATTTCTAGCCATACTGGGGGTCCAGGTCTGCGGCCTGGCGTCACGAAAGTAGACGAAAGTGTCTAGAATAATATTTTGGAGAAAATACATATTAAAGAAATTTTGTATCTGGAATGAGGATGTAACTATACTAAACGATTTTTCTTAATATTCTGATGAATTGTAAGGGTACTCTATTCTTGATGGTAAAACATTTTAAGTGCTGAAAGTAGAATTTATTTTTCAGTAAATATTTTTATCAATTTTATCAATGGGACACAAAATATACCTATTGCTGTCATAATTGTTGCAGCAAATTAATATTGTAGATATTTACTTTTATAAGCTAAAATGATGAATTCGAAACTTTACCTACAGAAAGAATAAAAACTACAGACAATGCAACAGAATAACTAAACACTAATATTAATAAATAATTGAAATTAAAAGTAAAAAAAATTGCGTCCATTGTGACTCGAACTCGCGAAATCAGCATTACGACGTTTGAAATCTTACGACTATCCCATTGCGCTAATGGTGCCACTTGTCAGAATTTGACCGTGAGAAATTTAAGTATGTAAACTGTACGTGTCAACCTAAAAAATTAATTTTTACCGATATTCTAATTGGATAAGCATTTCGCTTCAGTTTTTTGGTAATCAGAAGTGTTTGGCAGTCGGTACTATCGATTCCGTTAGCAATATTTCTCATAGGAAAATAACCTATCTGAAGTTTTATTAATTTGACAATTTTCGAGGGAGGTGCTTGTCTCCTTAGTGCAATCTCACATCGGCAGATAAAATGAAAAAGAAGTTGAGACGGACGCGACTCGAGATTTTCGAAGATGAAATAGACGTAGAAGGAGTCGACGTACGGTCTCGAAAAAAAATCTCAAAGGATTAGAGAAAGGACTGAACTTTCGCGTGAAGCCCTTCTCGAAGCCGTAAAAATTAGAAGAGGGGCGAGGGAGTCCCGCGAAAAGTCGGTAATTCGGCGGGCGTGACGGGGCCATTAGGCGCGAGGACAAACGCCGGTGCTAGCCGCATCTCTCTCGCCGAACGGCGATCGACGAAAATTTTGCAGAGGTTTTTTGAAAAGGCGTTTAAATTGGGAAAACGCGTAGGAAACGGGACGAAAATATCCCTACGCATTGGAGAAAGGCCAGGGGCGACCTCCGGTTGCTCGCGAGGATCGCTCCGCGATCCCCCCTCGGAGGAGATAGCTTTGAAACGTGTGGATTCAGCGGCGTAATTTAGAGAGAGACAGAATCGACGCGTTTTAATATATATGGATGATGATACAAGTTTATGGGCACGACTTAAAGCGGAGTGACTATACGTTGTCAATGCTTTAAAGGCATTGATAAAAGTGCTGGGATAAACATTTTGGTCTAAATAAAGCCACAAATTGAAATAAAATCATTACAAATTTCCTCTAATGTAATACATTTATACAAAGTAGGCTACCTGATGTTTTCAAGTAAAGGTTAAAGTTTGCTTGACAGTTCACTGAATTAAATTTTATCAAGATCATGAAATATAAAGAGAAGGAGCCCGAATTCTGTATATCGAAAATAATAGGACGAAAGAACAAACGAGATTAATACAAATTTAGCCCAACCGGTCGCGCTGTTTATTTACATTACATACATTACATTAGATACATTACAAACTGTCAAAATCATCTGTCATGCAACGATATTGGCATTTACTGTAAAATTGCTAGTTTTTGTGTTTTGATTAAGTAAATTGTCACAAAATAAATACAAAATATTGTGATTACCACAAAATAGTACTACGATTGAATTCGTCAATTGTTAAACATAACAGGAAACAACATGAAAGGAGGTGAACGAACGATCTTGCTGATAGCAGCGCCACTAAAATAGATGAATATCTCAAACCATGTACTTTTTTACAGATTTTACATACGTAGTCTCTTGAATATATACTTTCTATTTCAGTTCTAGCAAATGTTTAATTTGCCCTCATCGAAATTTAGCTTTTGCTTCAAAATTGTTGACAAAAATCTCAATTTTATATATTCGCAATATATTCTAAACGTATTCGCAATATATTCGAAATATATTAAAAAAATATACATATATTAAAATACCACGTAAATTGGATCCGATATATTCGCACTGTATTCGAAATATAGTCGCAATATATTCGCTTATCTTTCAAATTGATAGCAGGAGTATAAAACATTTTAGTAAGTTATATTAGATTTAACTACTACTATATTGATACACTACAACTTTCGACATAAAATTCCCTATATAATTATTGGAAGGAGATGCCGAAAACAACTACTCCACGGGCAATATGCCCCGACTGGCGTTGCATTACATCAACATCTCCATGGATGTCGCCACATCCTTCATCAAGACCAAATACCAGACAATGACCGGTTTCGATCTTGTTATGATCTCGTCAGACTGCCATAGGTATTGGAATCGATGAATGATCTGGCGACGTGATTGCCTAAGGGGCATAGTGAATGTTTGTAGTGGCGAGATACAGTGAAATACTATGCCCCTTAGGCAATCACGTCGCCAGATCATTCATCGATTCCAATACCTATGGCAGTCTGACGAGATCATAACAAGATCGAAACCGGTCATTGTCTGGTATTTGGTCTTGATGAAGGATGTGGCGACATCCATGGAGATGTTGATGTAATGCAACGCCAGTCGGGGCATATTGGCCGTGGAGTAGTTGTTTTCGGCATCTCCTTCCAATAATTAAGTAGGATTGTCTTCCTCAAAGACAATAGAGGTCGCTGTAATGGCATCTGCTTTCTGCAGATTGTTATATGTCTGTCAATTAGACAGTAATTGTCAGACAGGTAGTAGCAAAGACCCAAAGAGGGCACTGCAGTGTATTTCACTGTATCTCGCCACTACAAACATTCACTATGCCCCTTAGGCAATCACGTCGCCAGATCATTCATCGATTCCAATACCTATGGCAGTCTGACGAGATCATAACAAGATCGAAACCGGTCATTGTCTGGTATTTGGTCTTGATGAAGGATGTGGCGACATCCATGGAGATGTTGATGTAATGCAACGCCAGTCGGGGCATATTGGCCGTGGAGTAGTTGTTTTCGGCATCTCCTTCCAATAATTAAGTAGGATTGTCTTCCTCAAAGACAATAGAGGTCGCTGTAATGGCATCTGCTTTCTGCAGATCGTTATCTGTCTGTCAATTAGACAATAATTGTCAGACAAGTAGTAGCAAAGACCCAAAGAGGGCACTGCAGTGTATTTCACTGTATCTCGCCACTACAAATAAAATTCCCTATATGGTACTGTGAACTTTGTTATAATCCATTCTATATATTTCATGGCAAAATGGCATCATACTGTAGTAAAATAAGAGCTGTAAAACTTTAGGACACATTTATGTTACAAGTTTCTGTAGTTCTGAAACAACTTCCTCATATCGATTTAAAATACGGACACGTTAAACGGATTACGTAGAACATACGAGTACATCAGCTGTAGATTATCTCTGTATCAAAGTTCAAAGATTCACCCAAATATGCTTAGTAGATATCAAATATGCAGGCCGCTTTATATCACTCAAAAAAATATTGCAATGTATTTTTTACGCTGAAGGTAAAGTAAAAAACTGATTTGGCTATTTCGCTTGTATAAAAGTAGCCAATAATTTCCAGAATTAACAGAGAAATTGCTTCTAGACGCAATACGTCACGTAAAACGTTTTGGACATAAAATAATTATGTAGAATGTACTTATCTAACATAACACAATGGTTGTGTAACACGAAATAAAATGCATTTTATATAAATGTGTAAAATATTGACACACGGTGCCCCACCGGGAAGGACCGCGATCCATATATGGAAAACTACGTACATGGTGAATTTGAAAATTTGGTTATTTACAAAGGTCAGTGGGGCCTACTTTTTTTTAAATATTTTCACGTTTCTGGCACCTCCAATATAACCGGAAGTTGACATCAACTTGCTTATTTTATATGGAACACCCTATATATTGTATAATTTTTGGATTTTATGTAAAATTCTAAACACATTTCATGTAGAATGTCTTATACCTATCTTCAACTGTTTTTGAAATATTGACAAGTGTATATTGACATTTTGCAACTTGACACCCTTTAAAATCAAAACGGTTTGAGATGAAGCAAAACGGTTTGCAACTCTTATCTTAACTTTTCATAAGGCATCGTTTGACACTAATTTCAGATTTAAACAGGAGATTAAATTTAATCAAAAATTTTTAATTTCTACCTAAATCTGAAATTAGTGTCAAACGATAGCTTATGAAAAGTTAAGATAGGAATGTGCAAACCGTTTTACTATAATCAGTGACTATAGAAAGATATAGTCACTGCTATAATATACCGCGCGCTAGAAAAGTATTGAGTGAGTTCATTATTTACGAAGTCAAAAATATTCTGAAAAAATTCAGATAATATGTCGATTTTTACTTTCAATCTTCTGTTTATTTTGTTTTTTTTGTAATTTATATTACACTATCATCATCGACCTAGTTATGCATAGATATTTATTTAAATGAAACAATTTTTATATTTTATCATTTTTATATTGAACGTTCTCTAACGAAAATAAATTTACATAATATGGCTAACAAATCTATCTAAAATGATAAGAATGATATTACCAAAAAAGTGTAAGACTTTAATTAGTAGTACTTAATAATAAAGTGTAGTCCTCGGTGTAGTACCTGTAGCCTAGCCATCAATGTATGTTCTCTTTCCAACCACTACACTTACGGGTATCTAAAGATAAGATACACAATTGAAAATAAAAATCGATCTGTCTGAATTTTTTCAAAATATTTTGTTATTAAACCTCAAACTCAAAGTACATTTGTTTGTAGTGGCGAGATACAGTGAAACACACGGTATTGCCCTCTTTGGGTCTTTGCTACTACCTGTCGGACAATTATTGTCTAATTGACAGACAGATAACGATCTGCTTTTCTGCAGATGCCATTACAGCGATCTAGATATTGGCCGTGGAGTAGTTGTTTTCGGCATCTCCAAATAAATAAACAATGTACATTTGTCCCACATTCAAGTACACTTCGCTTTCTATATTTGAAATTACTCAAGATAAAAGGGCGACGCCGCTGTGCTGCTTAAAAAATCCACCCATGGCCTGAAATTGAGAATTTATGGGGAAGGCAACAATCGAATGCCTAGCTAAGCTCATGCTACTTTGTATTTTCTCCTCAATATCTAGCTCAGGGGTTCCCGGCTATATAAAAGTTTATGCGTCAAGTTTTATCCTCACTTTTTACTTTAAAGTTTTAAATCCGCACCGACTATAAATATGTAAGAGCCATATTGGGTAATAAAAACACAGCTCAGGTAAGCCCTCTCCAAACTTCGTGGTAAATTTGCCATAAAATTTCTTCATTTTGTTAATTAAATAATTTTATACCGCACTAGCCCACATATAAAATCGCGAAAGTTTTGTCTTTGCTATTATCCTAATTGCTCGGTAAAGTTTATATTAAAAATTGTCTCTGTTGTTCAGTATTTACTAATTTGCAATCGGGATTTTCTTCTCTGCTGGATCTTTGGCAACGTAAATAGCACCGATAAACTTTTTATGGTCTACCATTCCTTTGTCATGAATTAGTGATAAAGGGAATTTGAACAGGAGTTTAAAGCCACTTACTTCTTTTAGTGTAAATGATCCCACCTGGCTGGGATAGTTAAAATATTTAAAACCGGAAAGACAAACACATAAGTGGGTGTACGTACTTCAGGAATATTATTATCATTATTATTATTATTATTATTATTATTATTATTATTATTATTATTATTATTATTATTATACATCTACCATTTAATCTAATAAGTAATAATATATCTAATGACAGGAATAAGTCCGGCTTTTTATGGTAAACGCGTCAGGCGTCTGATAGCGCCCAGTAAGGAGTTAGGTTGCTAAAACTAGCCAACATTTAAAAGATTTGTCCAAAATTATAGAGTAACTTATTTACAGCATATGGAACTGTTCGATGGGTGAAGTAGGAAGGTATCGCAATAATTCTGTAAGCTCATCTGGTAACATAGAGATCTTAATATATATAAAAGAAATAATAAAATTTCTTTTTAAATAGGTTATATTAGATCTTATCCGAATACTTGACAATCCAATAGTCCAAGTAGTTGCAAAACAATCGTAAAAACAATGTAATAAGTGACCTCGCAATTAGTTGTCAAACATAAATTGCTTACAAAAAACACGCTTCCTACACCACTTTCAAGAAAACTAGGATTTTGTTGACATCTAATTGCATATGCTCCTTTTTCGTCCTGGCTACCACTGGATTTAGACCAATTCCTTAAAACCTAAGTCACCGAATCCTTATTCCAGCTTAAACTGAATAATCCGTATGAGTACAACTAACAGATTAATTCGAATTACTCTATTGATGTTTACTTGAGTTTTATTCGAATAACGGAATATCTGGTTATTTCAAACGATTTATCCGGTCATTCAACTAATCCGAAACTGGTTAAACAGGTTATTTCAAAAACCGGTATTAATTGTGGGCACTAATTAAGGTAAGTATAATCTTATTACGAAACCAGCATGTTGAATTGACAGTACAGAGTCGTTTTCATTGTTAAATTTTGTTTTTGTAATCAGACTTCAATATATCCCAAATATATGAACAGGAGTGTATGTTCTGTCAATGCATGAGATGTGAAATATCTAATATAAAAAGAAAGACATGTTTTCGATCTGTCCTCCAAACTCGAGAATGCATAGCGCCCAAATCGTGAGAGATGACTCCCCTTTCAATAGACTCGGATGAACGATAATTTTGTTGAGAATATTTTGGTGGGTCCAGAGTGGACACCTCTCGATTTTTTATGAATTTTTTTCAAAAAAGTCAAAGCAAAAACTTTGAGAATTTATGTCCGAATTCGAGGATGGTAGGAGGTGACCTGCCCTTCAATTAGCTCAGATGATACAATTTTATTAACATTACTATGGTGGATTTTCATCCAGATCGGACAACAGTCGACTTTTTCGAAGAGATCTGTTTTTTTTTTTTTTTGTTATATATAGAAAATACCCCTTGAAGGGTATTTTGCTACTATTACAATCTGATCAAAGGGAGATCAATGAGTAATTTGATTCTATCCTAATTTAACTAAAGTTGAGAATCTTAGAGCTAAGGTGTTACTCACTAGTGTACCTTAGAGTCTAGTAACTTAATAACACTAACGTGTAACACTAACCGCACAATACACTGCTTTTATACTGATCTAATCAGTTCACTAACTCAAAGGGCTTAACCCTCTTGAGCCTTCCTACTATGTTAGTGTTGTCGAGGAGCTGGATGGCCTCGATGTTTACATGTTGATGCAGTCGTTGTTCGTGATTTCTTGCAAATTTAGTAATTGTCTGCTCTACAGTGTCCATCTGACGATCTCGATGAAGGTCGCTGTTTCTGATGTACCAAGGTGCTTTGACGATGTTTCGCAGTACTTTGTTCTGACATTACTTACTACCACAGCCCCAGAGCTGTATTCCATAGGTCCATACTGGCTTGAGAATTTGTTTATACAACAGTATTTTGTTGTAAGTTGATAAGCAGGAGTGTCTACCAAGTAGCCAGTACATTTTCTTATATCTGATGTCTATCTCTTCTCTATTTTCTTTTTAACATGAACTTTCCAGCGAAGTCTTCCGTCTAATGTGATGCCTAGCTATTTTGCTGAGTTTGCATATAGAATCTGGGCATTGTTCATGTTAATAGGTATTTGTTGTTCTCTTTTATTTGTGAAATTAATCTACACTGATTTGGTTTCATTCAGCTTGATACGCCATCTTCTGGTCCAGTTATTGATGTGGTTAACTGATGTTTGCAGTTTGTTTGCAGCTTCTTCATAGCCCTTCTCTGTCGCAAGAATGGCAGTATCATCTGCAAACGTGGCTATTGTGTTTTGTTCTAACTGTGGTATGTCACTGGTGTAGATCAGGTATAAGATAGGGCCTAGGACGCTTCCTTGCGGTACTCCTGCTCTGATTTCTTTTAGTTAAGTGTATACTTCACCTTGTTTGACTCTGAAGAGTCTATCTGAGATATATGATTCCAATAATTCTGAGTATTTATATGGGAGTAACTTATTTAGTTTATATTTTAACCCATCATGCCACACTTTATCAAAAGCCTGCGCAAACAACAAGAAATATTGCTGAACAGACTTCTTTGTTTTCTAGCGACTTTTCTATTACATCAGTGATTCTGTGTACTTGATCTAGGGTGGAGTGGCTTTCTCTGAATCCAAACTGGTGAGTTGGGATTAAATTACCTCCATCCATGATTGGTTTCAATCTGTTATTTGGTACAAAAAATTTAACTAAGCACATTTCCCTTTTTGCATCCTAAATAATAACAATAAAAATAATAGCAATAATAGTAAGTAATAAGTACCAAGCACTAAAATTTAAAAAAGTAACCACGTACGCCAGTCGGCAGAATTTGCCTGAATTAAACTAAGTAGGTGAGTAAATCAGCAAGTAAGTAAATAAGGAACGAAGGAAGGAAGTAACTGTAAATTGATTACAGTTTATTCAATATCTCTGTCGTCTAACGTGTAGCTGTAAAGCCAACTCAATTTCAATATTTTTTGAGCCTCATCCAATTATGACCATTTTCTTGACTGGAGTTGAATTCTGTTTTGAGGTACCTTGTATAATAAAAAATGTGTTCCAGGAAGGTGTATATGACGCTCCTAAATAAAAATTTTCTAAATTAAATGAACGCTGAGGTAGTTAATAATATCGCATTGAATTTGCACTGTGAAGTATTCTTAAATAGTTTAGACTTAAATTTTGCTTTAAGTTAAGAATCTAAACGGCTTATTTGAAATTTAACTCAGGTATTAAAGAAAATAAAAGACCATGCAGCAACCCCCGTTCACACATTAAAACGGGGTTAAAAACGTTAAAACCAAAACCACTTTTATTCTGCTTCAACAAGTCAAAATTTGTTAAAGGCTTTCAAAGTGTCAGCACTAAATAAAGAAATGTATACAAAATAAATGTTAAAGCGCTGATCACAACAATTCTGGAGTCATATTTTTCATCTTATATAAGATAAGTTTTTACTATCCATAGATATATCCCAATACGGGATAAGTTGAGAATATGAGGCATCCCAGCACAAAACGGAATAAATAGAGCAGAGCAGCGCCAGCGCGGCGTCAAATTTTGGACAATGTTGTCTTGCGGCCAAGTTCGTATTTTACTGGAGGATCAGGATTACGTTTCCTAAATCTTTCAAAGCCTAGTAGGAAGCCAAGTATTCAGATCTGTGGAAAGAGGGATTGCAAGTTATAATTCCTTCAGTATCATGGTTCCTAATGCGGTATTAATTGTGGCTTTTAATTAAGCCGTAACAGGTAGTTATAAGTAAGTAGGGTAAAGAGGGTTCATATGAAATAGAGATTTAGTTCACTTCCTGGTCTCAAGATTTGGTGTCTCCACAACTAGAAGCTGTATAGTTATATTCTTAACTAAACCAAAATTAATGGGTTTGACAGTGATATGCAACTTTCTTGACTGAATATTATTGTTAAAGTTGTGTTTACCACATTATAACCGCACTACCTATTTTTTGGTATGCGTCAAAGGTCTTTAAAGAATATAAAAATATGTTATGAATAAAAAAGTTAATTTAAACTTCATGTAAAAGCGAAAATTATATAATTATTTTAAATAACCTTATAATAATTTTCTGTCTATATAACAAATTTTGCTAATTTTTTCTGCTGTTAATGCAGAAAATTATTCAAGAGAGTAATATTGTCCCTGAAGATATACAGCGAAAATTTAAAATATCATGAAGATGCGTAAGTAGTTCTTATTAAAGAGACCCTTCAAGGGAAATATATTTTTTTACAGAATAGCTTCAAACATACTAGCTTAGGAACATCTTATTTTTGAAAAAAAAAACAAAAGGTGAAGTGTGCAGGTGAATAGTCTTGACGTTCTTCATTAAATTCATAAAATTAGAACCTTATGGGTTTTACATGCAACTAGTCCGCTAGAACTAGAAGTTTTAAGTAAAGGAATTAAAACTGTAAAATAACAAAAAGCAGGAAACCAGAAGCATAAAAATTAAATATTCAAAGTGCAGTATCAAGGCAAACTTTGCCCAAAGTTTGCCCCAAAAAACCACTGTATAATATGCAATAACATAAATATTGAATCAATTAATTAAATTTCATCAGTGGTATTTTAGTTTTATATAAAATTCTGGAATATTTCAAATCATATTTTGAATTATGTCTAAATAAAATAATAATTATAATAAAAGTTAAAAGAAATTAAACATTAACTAGCTTTTTCCTAAACTTTTCAAGTTGATCCTCAACTCTTCGTGAGTAGAAAGTTTATGTGATAAAAATTTTTTGTCAGATTTACATTTTTAATGCAAAATATCATCACATGCATTCATCACTATGATATTATTAATTTTTCAATGGTAACATCCTTCTGGAGTAGAGCAACCCGCGTTTGATCCATGAATATTGTTTCTGACGAGATATAGTTTGACAGACACAGGCTAAAAGTTTACAAAAATAAAGAAAAGTCAATTAAAATAAAATTAAAAGAAAGTGGTTCTATTAAACTTCATGGTGATAACTGTATCTCATCAGAAACAATATTCATGGATCAAATGTGGCTTCCTCTACTCCAGAACGATGTTACCAGTGGAAAATTAATAATATCATAGTGATCATTGCACGTGATGACATTTTGAAGTAAAAATGTCAATCTGACAAAAAAACTATCATACAAACCTTCAACTGACGACGAGCTGAGGGTCAACCTGAAACGTTTTCGAAAAAGCTAGTTAAGTGTTTAATTTTTTTAAATTTTATTATAATAATTGTTAACATAATATATGTTTTGTAATATTACAGAATTTTGTATAAAACTAAAAAACCGCTGATGAAAGTTAGTTAATTTATTAAATATTTATGTAATTGCATATTATACAGTAATTTTTTGTGACAAACTTTAGAAGTTTGCCTTGATACTGTATTTTGAATATTTAATTTTTATACTTCTGGTTTCCTGATTTTTATTATTTTACAGGTGATGTAATGCCAAAAGAAAACTATGAATCTCTTTGAGGAGCTCGGTGGCCGAGCGGTGAAGACATCTGGTTTTTAATCGTTCTCTGTGGTTGATGACGGTTCGAATCTCACCGTGGTCAACTTTTTCTAATTGCTCCAATATTATATCTGTGTGTATAAGGCTGGTAGCGTTCTTAATATGCAACTAGTACTGCAATATCACTGTATAAATGGCTAATAACCTACTGTACACTTTAATTAATAAGGTTTTCCAGATTTCCCTTATTCTTGTAGTAAATGGTAGTTAAAGTTATAACATCGTAAGTCGTTCCTGGGCGCACTCGCGGCCCGCAAAATAATAATATGCCGCTCCCTCTCCCACACAAGTCTCTGACTTCCGGGCTCATTACTAAGATTAGAATGAGGGATAGAGATATTATTATTATTATCATTAATAATATGGGGTATTTAGTTTAAAAAAACTAAATAGGAAACTGTATCCCCATAATATATTGGGTTACGTTTTTCTGTTAAAAAAATTAAAATCTTTCTTAAAAATTAACCAGCAAAATGTATTTTTTTACTTCAAAGGCAACAAAATGACAATCGAACCTAACATTTTTACAAAAACATCCGGTACATTAAGTCAGAATTTAAATTGTAAGTTTACTCCAATCTTTCACACAGAACTTTTCAATTACAAAGTTGATATTCGCGGCCTCCCTAGGTGTACCTAAATTAATCCAGTGTTCAGCTTCGTTGCAAACCAATTAACACACCCTACAAAGCAGGACAATCTCAATACCAGCAGTTCATGCGAGCGCTGCCGTGGCACTGACGGCCGTAAAGCATGACCTGTCATAAACAGAACCGCGCGACACATTCATACATTTCGCAACAAGGAATTAGC
This sequence comes from Pogonocherus hispidulus, assembly GCA_963924545.1. NCBI lineage: Eukaryota > Metazoa > Arthropoda > Insecta > Coleoptera > Cerambycidae > Pogonocherus > Pogonocherus hispidulus. The sequence goes on from OZ004693.1 coordinate 85,982,324, forward strand.
ACGAAAGACACTGTCGGTAATGTAGGCATCACAACAATATGTGTTGTGGCACAACTAACTTTCTCCTTGTGCTTGTTTCAGCTAATTAGCAACTTTTTGCCGCATGCACAGTGTGAAAATGACAAATGGTGGATATTTTTCACTGGATGAGGTAAGCGCGTGAATTTATGACTCATATTTAGGTCTTCCTTATAAAACTTCCATCTTGCTCGTGCTAACAACATGTCGTATTAGAGTGATTAAAGTTCTGTTTAGTTACGACGTTCAAATAAATCCTACGAGTGGAAATAAGGAGTAACTGAGAACAATATTTGCTACAGTTTACAGTAGCGATTTTCGATAGAAACAAACATGTTTGCTATAGTATAATATAGCAAACATGTTTGATTTATCGAAAAGTTTTTTTTTTTATTTCATTTAGTATGTTGCAAATTAACAACTGTACAAATAAATAAAATAAGAAAGTATAATTAAATACATAATAATATAATAATAAAAAAAATGTTTTCTGATAAATAGAAATTTTTTTATTTAAAGGAACGACTTATGCATATATTAGCTAGTTAAAAAGTAAGTAGTCTTGAGAGAAAATACTACAAATTACAGTAATAGACAAATGCAGAAATCAGCACAGAAAATGCATATAAAATACAAATTTAAAAGTCTAAAATTAGATATTATTGTGATTTAAGTATACATTAATGTTGCTATTACTATATTATATCACAAAAATAGTTAAACAATTAAACACATGCATTTTTTATAGTCTATTTTCATGTTATGTTATGCCAAATTTATTTATTATTTTTATTATTATTATTTTCAAAGAAAATTTTGTTTCAATCATGTGGTGCATTTTTGCTTTAGGAAGACAGAAGATAAACTGCTTCATGTGTTGAGATACTTGATATATTTTGTATAAAAGTAAAGAGTTTTATAATTTAGGTCTCAAGTAAATATAAATATTATTTTTGACCATTTGATTGTACTAGAAATATGAAATTGTATATATATGTGTGTATGTTTCTTGTTAAATCTTCTTAGTCACACACAATTCTCAGATTGTATATAACAGGTATAACCTTATATCGCTGAATTCGTCTTTAGGGGGGCTATCTGTTTATACTATAGAGTCCTATTTAAAAAAAATGTCGGTAACGTTTCAGCTCCGTTGAATATCCTCGGAATTTCCTAAAATTCCTTCAGAATTTTATTAAATGGAGACAAATGTGTATCCAATATTTCTGGAAGTTTTGATAGCTGTTGGTTATCAATTCTAAAAGACGAGGCAAGTCAAAATAGAATGAAAATCGGCTAATATCTAATATGCCCATGGAAGTAGATGAACAAAATAAATTACAAACTGTCATACTATTCTGTACGTCAGTCATTCTTAAAGTTAAGTTAACGAAAACGGATAATTTCGAAACTAAAAAGTTTTTATGTGATGTGTTTAATGCTATATATTGTTAGTCTGATTTTAGTCTCAGATTTCTTGATTAGGCAAAAATATTTTTCAAAAAAAAAAAACAATCTTTGACTGATCCATCGGCATAGAGGTTGATTATGAATTTTTGGTATGTTTCAGTGTCAGTTCAGATCAATCATTGATTATTGCATCAATTTTAATCTCAAATAGAAAAAAAACATGAATTTTGTTCCCTCATTTTCGGACACACTGTACATATCGAGGTATACTGAAAATTATGAATCCATACAGTCTATTTTCCAGTCATTACCTTTGTATGCTTTGGAAGTATCTCGACGTCGCAGAAGATACAAAGTAATTTGATGAAGTAAAGGACAAGCGCCCCCAGACAAAATACCTTCCCCGAGAGAAGTTTGTCCTATGTTAGCTTATGCTGAGTTGGCGATGGCGAAGTTTATTAAGTTTGCGAGGAAGCTTATGATAAACAAATAAGGAGGGATCAGTTTCTTATAGCTTTGTATATACTTATGCAGGAGATGGCGCTATCCTGCAATGAACAGAGGCGTCCTTGGGATTTTTTACTGCTGGTAATAGTAATGTCACAAAGTAAATAATTTCAAATTGTCAATATTTTTGTCATCTAATATTAAATTATATTTTTCGTTAAGGTAATAAGTTTAGGTTGGGTGTTTGACACACTAATTGATATATTTTCAATTAGATTTATTCTTTAGTTCAATATGACTAAAAATGAAATATATATATATCTGCAATACGTAATATTTGCTTCTATTTTTTTTTCTAATTACTACTTAAAGAGGAGAGTTTATTTACAACCATAAAAAACAAAGGACTTGAAACAAACATGAATAGGTATGTAGAATAAAAGTCAGGCCATTCGAAAGTTAAAGATATTTTTATTATATTTTAATCCATTTCAATGGTGTAAGATACTTAAAGCTACTTGGTGTAATTTGTAAATAAAGGCTTCGAAGAAATTGAACAAATATCTCCATAAATACTGAAAGTAATAGTCTCAAACCTTATATTGCTGAACAGCGACGACAACAACGAGCTGTATCTAAATAAAAAAAAAGTTAATACTTTATCTCATTTAGAAAACATTTCGGTTTTCTACTATCAATATCTCTGTCGTCTAACGTGAAGCTGTAAATTCAACTCTATTTAAATATTTTATAACAACCATACTATCATAATACTTTACATTTATGACTAAATTGGCAGTTGGTGAATGTTGTTAGTAGGTTCATCGTATTTATCATATGCTAAAACGTCCCTATAAAAATATTCCTTAAAATTAAGTCCCTATTTCTAAATGTATAAAATATAATCCATACTTTTGTCCATCCTTGTATATTATAGTTATAACACAGGATGCTGGTAGCATTGAAATCTATCTACTATAATGTTGAAGGGAGTTGGAACTTACAGTGGAAGATAACACTAACTTAGTTTTCCACATAACACCAAAACACTATACTGCACTCGACGCGCGTTTTGCCAACCAAGTAGGCATAATCTGGAGATGACTAAAACTAAACCTATGCTAACACTGTGTCATTTTTACACCTAAACTATTGCTATGGTTCAGTGAACAGTCGCGTCGGATCAGTGACCCGTGATCTACTAACCTATAAAAGCGGGCTGTATGGGATTGGCCCTGTTACTATTCATACTATTTTTACACTTTCCAATTTCCAAACTCTCAAATGTATCCATATGTCTGAAATTTGTTACATTTTTAATTAGTCTTAAATTGCTACTATCTCTTTTATGGTTGTTCTCAAGCGCATGTTGGTCGACTCTAGACGAATCTGTTCTACCATATTTGAGATGAGTCATATGTTCCTTGAATTAGCCTTCTAGTCTGTCCAACATACTTTTGATTGCAATATTTACAGCAAATTTCGTAAAACCCTGACTTTTCCTTAGTTTCTATTTTGTCTTTTGGATTGCCTAAAGGTTGTAGTTTATTTCCCGATGAATAAACCACTGACATACCTACATCTTTAAAAACAGTACCAAAACCACGGGTGAAACGAGGATCGTATGGAATAGATATAAATTTTAGATTTTCTCTTTCATGCTGAAAAGTCGAAGAATTTCGAAGTGTCTCCTTAAATTAACGTTTCCTAATTATTTTATTATTTTATCAATTGAACTTTATTGGTTAGTAAATCACGGGTCACTGATCCGTCACGGTTCACAGAGCTTTCGCAACGGTTCACTGAACCATAGCAAAGTTTAGGTGTAAACCCCAGATGATGAAACTTGGTTAGCGAAACGGGCTTTGAGTGCAGTATAGTGTTTTGGTCTTAGGTGGAAAACTAAAACTATAATTGTTATTTATTTACTATAACATATTAACATGTTTTATAATTATAATGAATTTTCGGTAATGATGTTTTAATTCCTTAGATGCATATGTAAACGTTTATAATAATAAATATCTAACAATGGAGAATATCATTAGAATATAATTTTGTCCTCAAAAAATCGAGTCTAATTTTTATTAGAACAGTTATTTATTGAACTACTGGAGATTATTGAAAACAATACATTACTAATATTAATAATAACCCAAGTAGAAGCTAACGATTAATTTTTATCTAATACTTCACAAGGCCAAAATTTAATTAAGCATCCAAGTTTCACTATCAATCACTGCCTCTAATAAGTTCGAGGTCCTTGAATTTTAACCAGGGCGTCTCCTTCGATATGATCCTATCAGAGTCCTATCCAGTCCGAGTAAACTTTATTCTAACTTTCCCTATTTCCCAGTTTGATTAATATACGAAGGGTTATGATGAGCAGAATGGAGAAGTTTTTACAGCCGACTAATAAATTCTTAGAGAAGCTACTGGATTTTTGGTAGATATGGAAGAGGGTGATTGATATAGGGGATGTATTTTGCTATTTGGAGTATGCATATTACCGGATTTATGGTTTTATGGTGATTGGGAGATTTTTAAAGTTTACCAACTTACATTGTTGCTCATACAGAAGTTTGGTGGCCGACAGTGATGATGTTGTGTTCATAAACCTAGTTTTACTGCATTTTTAGAATGTATGGTTCTAATTCATATTTGCGAGCTCACATGAACAACATTGTATAGACAGTAATGTTATAAAGTAAGTACTAAATTGTTTCTTAAGTATCTCAGTAAAATATTTCCACTATTTCTTACAATGTATTTAGGTGAATTTTTCCGGTGGAATAGCGCCAAATAATGTATCCTACAAGTGAAGAATATTTGCTATAATTGTACAATTTTTTCAATGCATTTCAATAAGTTCCCAAAGAGACTGATAGAACTAAAATCACTAGGAACACTCTGAAACATTTGGCGAAATCTCAACATTCCTTGAAAATTTGAAGCTACCAGGATTGATATTTGTCCTTGATAGGAATAGAAGAGGATCCTTCTTGAGCAGTATGAAGAAAACGTTCTTTGGTGAAAGAACGTTTCTTTCAAACAATGTTTCCTTCATTGCCCCAGACCGGGGCAATGTGTAGTTACAGAATCGCTAAAGGACGACAGCTGTAGCATCGAGAAGCTGTAGAAGAGTGAGAATAAAATTCCTCCATGCACCGTTGTTCTTTCCATTTGAAGGTCATATATGTTTAAGGTGGGTCAAGCAAGGAATGTAGGTAGAGAGACAGTATAGATAGCCAAAAAGAGACCGCTACTGACATATTTACTGGGTTCCAACCACTGGAATACTACTACCAATACTATTCATATTAATGACTTGCACCAGATATATACTTTCCCATGTTAATACCAGATTTTAAATATAATATTACCAGAAAACAGTTTTTGTATTTCTATGAATGGAAATATTTTAATAATTCACTATCCAAGTTTTTCTCCATAATCACATATTTTATAATTTGATAATATTTTTAGCTTAAGCACAACCATGGTATCACAATGATTAGGTATATGCTATACTTTCCACATACCTTTACTGAAATAAAGTGTGTTATAATCTTAGAAATGAAACACCACAAATAAATTACAGACATTAACTATGGATCTTTGTTTGCTATTTTGAATTCACTTATTCATATACGGTTCAAAAAATTCTAAGGTTACTCCAATTACCATAGCAATCTGTTCTCTTCTCAGCAAGAGCCTAAAAACAATTAGCCCTATATTGAAACATGTGCATTTCACCTTTTTCATAATTAGTTCTTTTAACATGGCTGTACTAAGTAAAATTTCTTCTTACTTCATATATTCATATAGAGATTGCCTAAGACTGCCTAATAGCTAGGTAACCTTGAAAACTCGGACGAAACGTAGTCCTGAAAGTCCTCTTTTGTTGTTTTTTATTGAAGAAATAAATTCTATTTTAACAGCCAACAACTGTTCCAATATCATATCAAATGCGGATGTTTTCATTTGTTTTCCATTCTATTTTATTAACATCTGTGAATATAGCAGCGAAAATATTTATTGTGCCTTAATATAGCTTTATTACAACTTACATTTATCTATAACAAAAATACGGTGTCACTTACCACAATGTCGATATAAAATGAAGACGTTAAAGCTGTAATGTATGTATCACCTACCCATTAGTTTTCATTAATGCCACAACTTGGTAGGTCGGAACACAGAGATCCATAATAATACAAACGAAAAAAAAGTTATATTATGAAATAAATAATAACGGCTATAAAATGCCTTTCGTTCCGGTACGTAACTAACCTGTGAAATCTATTTCTATACCTATATGCTTGGTAATGTAATCACGTTTGTATTTAAATTTTATTAGGTAGTATTTGAATAACTATTATAAATAAAATAGATTTTTTGAATAATATGTATACTGAATAACGAATTTAAATTTGGAAATATCCACCTGAACCAATCCAACTTTGTGCATTTATGTAAATAGAGCTCTTTGTTAAATTTATAAATGTCTAGTGTATTATTTACCTAATCTCTTTAAATTTAAAAGCTCTTTATCAAAAATATATTACAGCCAGGGTTATTTTCACTAAAAAAAATATGAAATTCAACCACTGAACATATTTTTGTTAAAAATCTTTAATCAAGTTCAATGTTTTAATAAAACTTATCCATTAGACGCATGCATATCCTTGTTGCACTTCTTCTTGATCCTTAATTGCACTTCTGCTCAAGACCAATATATTTTCAAACAACCACCATGGTTTCCAGGATGGAAGGTCTACTCTCACCATCATTCACTCGAACTACCGCCGATTAATTAAATTTATTGGGAAAGGCCAGTGCCCTGTTAGAATCATTTGTGATTTTGGAAGGGTAAAATTCTACAGCTTGTTTCAGCAAGTTTTCGAACTGGTACTGAACAAATTGTATCAGTAAATAATTTATTTCCAAAATGGGTACAGTTTCTTTTGGTGTTCCACAGGGCTTCTTATTGGGGGTGTACTTTTCTTACTGTATAGTAATGACTTGGAAACATTTCAACAGCAACACTTTTTACAGTGTATGCAGTTGACAGGTACTTCGACTGTATCGAACATGTTATCTGACATGTGTAAATGGCTTTTAAAAACATTATTTAAAAACAGCATTTATTTTTAAATGCTGATAGACGCAATAAAGTTTTTTAATTGACAGAAACAATGTAAGTCAGTAGACCTCAAAATTAATTATTCAATTATTGGTATTAACAACACTGCTGTAAAGTTCCTAGGATAAACATCCATCAATGTCTAAATTGGCTCGTACAATATGAAAATTTAATTTCTAAATTGAACTCGACCTCATACCAGTTCAAGAATTTACGGACAGTATTAAATATAGATTAGACTCAGGTAATTTCAAAGCTAGCCTCCAACATGTATTTTTGAGGTCTCTCCTCCCAGATCGATGGTATATTTCTATTGCAAAACAGAGTTATAAAATGCATGCCTTTAAAATAATAATAATAGATAGATAATTTTAACTGTACCTGCACTTTTTCTAGCAGTTTTAGTAGGTTTTGATACCTTCCATTTTATATTCAAGGTGCCCTAGTTTGAGGTCAAGTATTTGTTGCCTCGGAAACTAGAAGTAGCAACCAGTTATTATCCAACCCCCATAAAAGAATCATGACGCACGGGTTGCCTACCCTGTATCACTCAATTCCATTATTTGCCATTTAGCCGAGGACTTCTTTCTTTTAACTCACCTAACTGTTTAGGATTAAAAATGTTTAATCACTTATACACTGAGATAAAAAATGCAATTACTGTTATTACAATTACAATAAACCACTCTTAATAACACTGTTTAATTTTCAACAGTGTGTCAATTTTTTTAAGGAAAATAGTGAAAAAATGCCATTTAACAATTTTGCATTTAAAATTTTCCAGTATTTAGGTACCTTCGTAACATTAATACAATGTTGAAAATCAAGCAATCATTTTAGTAATAACAGTTCTACCTGGTATAGTGTAGTCCAACTATATTAACTACATATGTCAACTCCGGACGATTGACGAACTGGAACATATTTGACAAATCTATTTTATCCGCGGAAATCCATCGAGCTTTAGCAAGCATATAATCTGATGCACAGTGAAATTTATATCTTAGCCTCCAGCAATTTTTTCCGGCTGATTTCCGCAGAAGGGTAGATGGTGTTGACGCAGGCTGTATTAGTTGTATCAGTTTATAGTCTCAGAAGTTGTCAAAGACAGGCGCTGCCTACGAGTGACGTAGGGTCGCCGGGTCGGACCGGTCTGCTTTGATACAGGCCATCATCCCACGCCAGACTGACTTGTCACACCATAAATAAGGCATGAATGTGGCGGAGGTAATGAGAGGAAAAAAGGTCAGTAGAGTTCTGAATTCGGAAGTGGAGGACTAAAGAGGAACGTAGGGTCTATCTTTCGCACTTAGTTATTTGATTTGACGTGACAAGATAAAATAAAATAGTTAAGGAAATAGAAACAAGTCAATTAGCAACGAAATAGATAGAGTCTTGGCAATCTCAGAAAACTGCATAAAAAAGTGAGTCATAAAAATTGAGCCGAATCCATAGACGTAGACGAAAAGGGTAACAACTATTTTTGCATATGCAGCAAAATAATTTTACTATATTTTATTTATCACTTTTTATTATACTTTATAAGGACGATATTTGCCTTATTGCTACTTATAAATGACAATATAGGATACTCGTTTTCTTTTTGAACATGACTAACAACAGTTCATATATTATATTACATATTATAATGATTAAAACTGATCAATTTTAATCATCTCTAGATGATGCCAATTTGGTTGGCTAAACGGGCGTCGAGTGTAGTATAGTGTTTTGGTGTTATGTGGAAAACTACGTCAGTGATAACTATTATGGAAATTATAATAATATCACTATGGTTCAGTCAAGATTTCTTCTCAAGTCCTACACGTCATGAGTGAAGCTATGAAACCCTTGCCGTGGCCAACATAATTTTAAATTATTTAATGGATTAGAAGTAGACATTATATATACCAATATAAACAACAGCGCTTAAAAGTGGATTCGGTTTTATACAGCCTTATTCAGAACTTATCTCTAAAACTTTGAGGATATGTGCATCCTTAAATAAGAAATCGATATCAAGAAAAATTTATAATAAAAGGCTTAGGATTTCCCGTAAACAATGTTTAAAGTTATACCATTATAAATGACTACGTAGCTGGACAACTGTACTGCAACACATCTGATACTTTTCTACCACATTCCTAAGAATGTGATAAAAAAAGTAAACACGTTTTTGTCTGGAACGCCTGATTAAAACCTACCGAATAAAGTTCGAGTGGGGATAATATCTCTTTTGTCTATGAGTCGTCAGTCTACGTGTGTCGCTCTCGCGGGTGTTTTATTTATCTTAGGAGTGTTAAACTGTAAAATTTTCAAAATGGCTCATGTGTACAGTAATGCTGAGTTAATGGATATGATTCTTATTTATGGCGAAGTTGGACAAAATTCATTGGCAGCTTCGCGCTTGTATGCGGAACGATTTCCCAATCGACACACCGACACATCGACAGTTAGGTTTTGTGAGTGGTTGTTGCAGCAAAATGCTGAAAATCCCCAATTTACTTAATAATTTGCGTTTACAAGATCAGCAACCAGGAGGAACATTCGGTTTAGTGCGACAAAATTGGATAAGGCGTGCCCAAAATTGTGTACAAGTCCAGGAATATTATTTCGAACAGCTTTTGTAACAAGGTATGTGCAAATTTTTTATAAATTTCATGTTTCCAATACCTAGTAATCAAGTAGCGCAATTCTTCAAAATTAGTGTAACAAAATTTTATTCATTTTAAAGACACGTCACTTTGGTCACATCTATCTATCTTTAAGTTTATTTTAAAGTAAAAACGCTGCAAATCTTTTTTGCGCCGGGTGCGCCGGTTTTTTTCGTGCTAGCCAGTTTGCATTGTCAGTCCCAAGGTCACTCCATTACAGTGGACCAGTATCTAGCGGCGTGCAATGAAAAATTTTTAAATAGTTTTCAGACCCCGCCAAAAATTTTTTTTTTCCACTACCACATTTCTACATGTACCTATGTTGAACATCCCCAAATTTTATTATGGATAAGTTCTGAATAACCCTGTATATTTTCATTATTTTAACAATTTATTTACAAATAGTCATGACTTATAGGACTTGAAATCCTGACTACTATATATAAGCAGTATAATAGAAAATTATTAATAAAGTTCTTACAGTCCTATACGTCATGTTTACAATAGGTTTGATTAAAACTTCCTTTTAATTTAACCAATAAACAAAATATCTGGTAATTGTTTAAATAAAACAACAATATAAACCAACCACACAGTGTCACACGCTAAAATCGCTCTGGTCAGTAGAAGGCTTTGATTTGCAGTGATTAAAATTTTAATTAAAACCACAATAGTGTGTTAGTCCAACTCTCCGCGATTTGAAAATAGAAGCGTATGACTGGTCGCTTTTTGGATTTAATAATAGAATATCAATGTGCGTTACAATACATCCACAACTTGAATGGATCAAACGCGGCAATATAGCTTTATGAGGTTAAAGGTTTTTTAAATCTATTTGTGTATGGAGTTCAGAGGAAGAGAAACGAGTAATATATTCGTTCAAACAAAAATTGTTCTTTTTCACCGATCATTGGTTCCACCGTTCCAGAAACTGCACTCTGATTAACATAATTGCTTTATTCAAAATTGACATGATCAATTGTCATACGGATAGTAGCAAATACCCAAAGAGGGCACTACAGTGTGCTTCTCGCCACTACTAACATTCACGATGTCCCTTAGGCAAGCATGTCGCAACATCATTCATAGATACCACTACCTATGGCACTCTGACAAGCGCATAATAAGCGTGAAATCGGTCATTGTCTGATGGTTGATCTCGATGAAGAATGTGGCAACTTCCGTGGATACTTGTTTTCGGCCATGATACAATTACACAGACACGCCTATGCGCATGGGGGCGTGGTCTATCGATTGATGTCAGTTACGAGCAAAAACAATTGATAAACACGAAAATAATTATATCACTGCCATTAAGATATTTGAATTTTCGCATCGCATTGCCATTTTTGCATCACGAAAAAAGTGGGATTGACTTCCATAAAGACAATAAAAGTCACTGCTATATTGACACTTTCGGAAAAGTAGGTTGCTATCTGACTGTCAATTTGACAATAATTGTCAGACGGATAATAGCAAAGACCCTAAGAGGGCACTACGGTGTGTTGTAACGTACTTTTTGAGTCGTTCCATGAAGTTCCTTATTATTATGCAGCCAGTAAAACACCCAACCTAATTGTTGTGGCTTAAGTTCTCGATTTTTGAAATAACGCGGTGTAATGTGCTGATTGGCTATAAACGGTAGCCCCTCCAAAATCCAACAGACGATCGGGTGTAATTAGGATCGACAACCAGACAGTTTCCGTCTTCGTGGATAGGCACATGTGAGTTATTTACCTATTTGATATATATATAATTTATTCATTTTCATTATTGCTTACGATTATAATTATTAGTACAGAAATAAGATAATAGCGATTTGTTGTCATTATTAAGTAATTATATTTCATATATAATCAGGATTTACCTGGATTTTAGGTAAATTATTTAGGCGTGGTCAGTGAGATTTTTTTGTCACCCTATATGGTGAAATGTAGTACGATTCGAAACAATAGAAAATAGTTTCAATATGATTTTATAAATTTGTGAAGCTGTGCTCTAGTCAGGAGATTATAGAAAACATTGTTTTTTTAAAACCAATAAATTTGAGTTTTCTTGCCTCCATTTTGTTTGAATCGGATTGCGACTATCCACCACGTGTTGTGCCCTTTGGGAATTAAGTTAATTATTTTATCGTTATCTTATCTTCTCTTATCTTATAGTTTTAATATATGATTGGAGCTATAGAAAATTGCTAATATCTTAGTTTCTGCACTAGGTTAAGTAATTTGTTACTTATAGAGATTTTAATAACTCATATGCACGCCGATTCGAAGACTGGAACCTGTTTCCTAACATTAGTAAATTCATTGATTATTGTTCTTTGACAACAAATTTGTACCATAAATCAATACGAATTTCTATAACTTGTCACTCAGTTTTTGAAATATTAATGAACTAATTTTTCTCTTTTACCTAATTAGAGTGGTAATCTTTCCTTGTTTAACCGGTTATGAAACCGTTGTTTTTGGAATTTTGGGTCAGATGATAGAGGGTTTTTTTGTTAAATTATTTTTGTTCCTTCTGAACTATAGTATCTTTAAAGATTAACGAGTAGAGTTTTTTATTAATAATAATGGTCGAGTGGCTGAACTGTAATCAGTTCTTTTGAATGCAATTTTTTGGGTAATTTTATTTGCTTCATTCTGGGTAGGGTCACTAAAGGTTGACACCTTCCAGGTTTTGTTTTTATTTGTTAATTACTTTCCCTGTGAGAATCACAGAGGATTTTTCCATACCAGATTTGCTGGTACATTCCCTTCAGGAATTTATTTATAATTTTTAATCTTGGCTACACTAGCCGTCAACGTTCATCTATATATTTGTAAATTTTGGGGCACTCTTAACACAAACAATTCTTTGTATGTACTCTTCTGAGACGAGGCTGCTGTAACCTGACTGCGAGATCTATAACCTGCTGAAAACTCTGGACGCTTACCACCTGCAGATCCCTAGATAAGAGGATTGGACTTAGCAGTACGTGACCATCATCTGGACTAGAGCTCTAGCTTCCCCACTTTGCCACGGAAAGTCCACCTGGATCCAATCATCAGCACAGGTTAAGGGTGAGAGTACTGACCTCATAAAGAAGGAACGAGATTTTCAGAGTGACTCCGAACCTCTTAAAATTGTGTAAAGTTAGCCAATTTTAAAATTTCATTTTTCAAATTTTTTTTCATATTTTAGTCAATATTCAATCATTTTTGAATTATTGTTAAATAGTCACTTTATTATTCATTTGTAAATTCCATTCAATTTGTTTATTTGATTATAGTGTATTCAACTAACTTTTATATAGTTTTCTTTTATCTTATATCTAAAAATTATCCTGGTGCCCAAATAACTTGTCAACAGTCAAAGCAGTCCTAAGAATACTACGCCCTAGTCTCATAAATCTCCCTGAGCTACCGGAGCTAATGTCCATAAACTTAAGCTAGTGGAATTGTACATCCCTAGCTTAGCTGAGTTTGTGGTGACAGTGTTTCTCACCACTACTACTAGTATATGCATTTTATTGTTCCCTATTGTAAAGAGCAGGTTTCACAATGATTATAATTAATTAATTTATTTTACACATGACCAAGATCTATAACAGTTTAAGGACCTCAAGTAATACATTACTACTAATATATTTTATTATATCCCTTACATATATTTTCATTATATTCCAAAATTTACCCTTATATTCCATTTAGTTTGTGTATCTTTTTCGACATTTCTGTACATATTTCCTTCCTACAGAAATTTTAAAATTTGTTTAGTTTTTAAAACGGATATAAAATATACTTCAACAATTCTACAGTACAGATAATAGACAAACAAAACAAAATAGGAATATACAGTAGGAAATAAGAATTTGTTATTCCTTTCTGTTTCAAGGACAAACAGAATAAAATAAGAATCATCAATAAAATCACTCCCAGCAATAATGTCGCCTTTTGGCGATTCCTGGAAAGTCCAGCTCAGCTGGAACATACGCTTTCAAATTTGGCATGATAAAAAACCTATAGCCTTTACTTTTTGATATATGTACGTTAATTTATGAGCTACAAGGTAAAAATCTTTAATACTTCAATATTTTTCTTATCTTTCGCCATAAAATAGCCATATCATTATCAAATGTTTTAGTCTCATAGAAATCATCACCAGATGAGGTATTATTTTATAGCTACTATATTTGGTTTTAGTGCTACTAAATTGTCCGCTAAATTATCGGGCCCGATTTATTCTTTATATTTACCCAAAAAAAAATATATTTAACTTATTAATATAGCAGTGACTAACAACTGACTGGATAACGTAAATTGTAAAGGAACTTATCCATACGTTATACCTACCTGCTGTCACATTGTGTGTGAAGGTACAATATTTACTGAAACGTAAAATCATTTACCTGTTCGCTTCAACCGAGTTACTGAATTACATCAGATGGCTATGCTGCACCACATGTTGAGGTGCATATTAAATGCTGACATTGCGGCCAGGCAAATCACTGGAACACGCGAAACAAATGCAGCTGTAAAATCAGTCTGGGTGGGAACAAAATCTACTGTGTAATCTATTATTAAAGGTTTGCAAATTGAACTGACTGATTTACGAATATTTGTTCTAAGCTTCTTTAATTACAAATCAAGGGCTGTATCTACAGAATCGGTCAGATTCGTTCATCACCACTGGAATTGGGTGAATAATAAAAGGTACAGTGTTGGTTAGATTGGAAGAGTTCCACAATTCTTGCGTCTAATTATATACACCAAAAAATCAACCAAAAACCATAAAAAATTATTTTTTATTTATAATAGTAATAATAATATCTCTACCCCTCATTCTAATCACAAGCATTAGCCCGAAAGTCTGAGACTTGTGTGGGAGAGGGGCGGCATATTATTATTTCGCGGCCCGCATTTGCGCCTCAGGAACAACTTATGTTGGTAGGCCCTAACCACCATTCAGTGCTGGAATGAGGGAAACCTGGAAAACCTCATTAGTTAGGGGGACAAGTCAAACATCAACTGATTTTAATCTCTCACATTAACACCAAGTTAACATTTTTCCCATCCCAGGCCATCGCCAGGATGGTTGCCAAGCCATCCCTGTGAATAAGCCTTGATCTACGATTGATTGATTTACTCTAGGAAAATGCAATTCTGAATTGTGGGTTCTCTTTCCTCGACTTGAACAGATTGTGACTATTTACTCACAGTCGATAACCTGATGCATATTTTGATCATTATATTTCATAAAGCTTCAAGAATAGATAATAATACCGTTTTCAATTTTCAATTTTTTTTATTTAAAAAAAAACGATCAATTTTAAGTATACGGAAACCTAATAGGGATATATCTGAAATCACGAATAGAATTCAAAATTGCAATAAAAATATAGCATTTGAAATTTGAAAATTGTGGCTCACATCCGGTATTATCGGAAGTAGAGTTGTCAATAATTTGAATAATAAATAATAATATACAAATTGAAGTCGTCTTAATTTTTAAAAATGTGTTATTAAGTAGGTACACTACTGAAAAATTGCATTTATCCGTCTACACAACTGTGCTAGCAAAAAGTAAAAAATTCACTGGCGTCCATATATTTTCTCCAAAATTATTTCAGTGTCAGCACGTACGCACGGCCCTGGTTAAGTTGACCACCGTTATTTAATGTAAAATATGTACTATTTTAAGTAATTTTCAGAACCCAAATTTTATTATAAAGTCGTTTCATGATTTTGAAGAAAAAGAAACAAATTAAAAAAACTTTAACACCCTGTATCTGGGAAACGAAGCAAGAGTGAACCCATCTTGATAGGAACTATTTGTCTTATTTTTGAGTGAGGAATCTCCCCACAAGCTATGACACATGTTTTTTTGAAACACCCTGTATATCTCCGTTATTGTTTCCTTTGGGGAAGCATATTTCTTATTCTAGAAATATAATGTTTGATATTATTTTAGATTATACCATTTATTTTTTTTACTATTCTACTAAGACTTATGCCCCAAATCCGAAGAACGAGGCTACAGTGTCTTCCAGTGACCAGTGAAGTTCAAACTTCACTGGATTTGAAGAAAACAACAATAAAGCAATAACATAAAATGACTATAGGAGGACACACACTACAATAATAGTACCATCGTGTAAAACTATTCTGAGTAAAATATTGCATAAAACAGCTTTACCTGGTCCTGTCCATTCAATAATTTAGATTAGGCGCCTATGCAAATTTGTATTCATCTCGTAGGTACTTATATAAATTCATGTCGGTGCTTAAACGACCCCATAATATTTTATCGCGATAAGGTTTATCGCTTCCAAAATGTTAACTCTGTTAACTCAGCAACCTTTTATTAGGAGCTAAGATACAACACGTCTTAAAAACAATTCTAAAACATACACTGCACTATAAACAAAATGGCTAGTATTAATTTAAATTCTGCTTTAAAAAGCTCAAATATATGTATATTCACAGGGTCCACCATCTGGCAGAAGACTAGGTTGGCAGCTGCATTTTTGCCTATAAATTAATATACTTATTCGTTTTTCTATTACCTATTCAGTATCTACCCACAAACAAATATATATTAATCAAGAACAATCTTTTCTAAATTGTTGCTAAAAATAATAAAAGTGGATACTTTCACAGACAGGTGGTTGTTTTCACAGACAGATGGTTGTTTGAGTGCCTCATGGTTCCCCGATTTCTTATATTCGTTCCAGGACACTAATGTGCACTATACGGGGTGTCCCATCGAAAAGGATCACATTTCGCCGCCTTATATCTCGAAAACTAAAAGAGATATCGGGATGCGGTTTGGACAGAACGACTTAAGATTTTTCTAAGTTTTTTTTTGCACTGTTGCCAAATCTCCAAATATATTGGTACATTTTTTATTGAATACGCTCATAATCAGGAATTGTCATAATCAGGAAGCCTAATCACTTTACTTTTCAAAAAGGTATACATTGTTTACATTATCTTGAGAATTGGAGCCACAAAATTCAGTTGAATAGGAGCACCCCTTACTTGAACAGTTGGTGAAGCTAGTCTTCGTTTTCACAGTAGCCATGAAAAACAAAAGTACAATAATAAACTGTATTGTCAGTTGTGTCAAATATTTGAAGTATAGATATAAAAATGTTCACATTAGAAGGATCACACACTTTTGATCATTTACTACTAAGGATGCACAAATGTATATTTGTAAGTAAATGGTGGGCAGTTAAATCA
This sequence comes from Pogonocherus hispidulus, assembly GCA_963924545.1. Taxonomy (NCBI): domain Eukaryota; kingdom Metazoa; phylum Arthropoda; class Insecta; order Coleoptera; family Cerambycidae; genus Pogonocherus; species Pogonocherus hispidulus. The sequence goes on from OZ004693.1 coordinate 85,999,228, forward strand.
AATTGTTTTCTAACTTATTCAAGTACTTTTTATTTATACAGTTATTTTGATTATTTCATCTGTTATTTTTATTACTGTCATTGTGCTTTGTTGTTATTGTTAACAAAACTCGTTCCTACCGATTATTAAAGAATTATTCTTTTCTCCCTATCTGTTTTCATTTAAAAAGCAAATGCAGTCAAGTTCCACATCAAGTTTGATCAGAGATTTTAAAATGATATAAGGTAAGGATAAAATATATAAGATATTTTATTTAAAATAAGTGTACAAAAACTAAAAAATAACTTTACAAAGAAGGAGGTATTTTTTTCATTCGTAATAACCCAAATAAGAGTACTTCCAACAAATTTAATTTTGTGGCTCCAATTCTCAAGATTATGTAAACAATGCATACCTTTTTGAAAAGTAGAGTGATTAGGCTTTCTGATTATGGCAAAATACACAGGGTGTTCCATTTAATATAAGCAAGTAATTTTACTCCAAAGAAGAGCGAATTCCATAAAAAATTTACTAATATATTTGGAGATTTGACAACAGTGCCAAAAAAAACTTACAAAAATCCTAAGTCGTTCTGTCCAACCCGCATCCCGATATCTCTTTTAGTTTTTGAGATATATGTGCGACGAGATTTTTGCTACGAAATGTGATACTTTTCGATGGGACACCCAGTATAATTATATAATAACAATATACCGTCCCCTCTCCCGCACAAATCCAATACTTTCTATTATATTATTATTGTTTATTTAAATATAAAAAATTGTATATTATTCAAGCTAAACAAAAATACCTCTCATGTAAACACTGGATTGGGTCAATCCAGTGTCTATAGTTCAAGTTGATACCACAACTAGGTATAACTGCGATAACAAAGCCTTCATGGCCTGCAGACAACAAGCAGGTGGTATACCAAGTTCAGAGCACGAAACCAGTAGTTTGGCAAATGACCCTGTAAAACTGAAACAATGTCTTTAACATTCCTGAACATAACTACGTCGACCGCAGCTTAGCTGTTCTGGCAACTTTGCAGGAAACATTCACTAGCAGGCGAGCGTGAAGGATACATGAGATGAGAGTGACGGTGTAGAATATTATTTGCAAACACCGAGTGCTATTTGGTCTGTTAACTGGTCAACATTCTCAGATATAGAGAGGAATTGTGAATTGCAAATTAACATGAAATTTCACTAGGTCTGTTTCTTTGTCGAATAAAGGAATAATATTCTCCCAAATTATCATAAGGGTATCATAAGTCTGCAGATTTTTTGCATTTTTATTAACTATGAACAGCAATTTTTTTTTGGTCAATAAGTTGACGGTTTGTGTTTATTTTTACATGAGGTGCAGTTAAGCAGTATTAAAATTATCTCCGTTGGCGAAGAAATATCAATTTGATAAACCATATCTGCATCTTGAATGTTAATACTGAAAACCAAACGAAGATAAAACTATTCTGGGTACATGTCCTAATTAGTTACAAATTGTTAGAAAGTGAATTTTTCGTTCTTTATAAATACACAATTAAGGTTTTCCTTTTAAGTGTTTTCCTTTCCGGGAAAATTGACACAGAATGGTTCTGAAACAGTTCTGCCATAAATTAAACTAAAAAAAATAATATGTGGAATACGCATTTGAACTGTTCAGAACGGTTCTAATCAGTAAAAAGAAAACAACAAATACCAACATCATATATTGACATGACTCAACTCGTGACTTAGTAACCACCTCACCGTCTTCACAAACGCTGATCTACACTTCTTATGAAAGCATAAATAGTACCAATAGGTTCCCTAATAGTACGCGTGACAAGGAAGCTATGCCTCTGCCCACGTGGGCGAGCATACGCTCACTTGTATCAGCACGCATGTTAAATTATTCAAACCAAACTTAAGCAATCGAAACATAGATGTTATAACTGAAAATAGAACTAGCCAAGGAAAATGTAATATTTTTAACCAAAAACATAATGAACCACTACAATTTACAGAGTTTTGTATTGTTTGTCAATCTTGTCAGTACTGCATTATTATTTAATTTAAATATGAAAATGCACAGGAAAGGCATTTAATTTTAATTAATTTGAACAAAAGCCAATAATCGCCAATACCGATAATTTCCATGGTGACCATCAGTGCCCATCTGAAACGGATCAAAGGAGTTTTGATATCAAAATAATAACCCAGAGGAATCTCAGCATTAGGTTTAGTTTATAAAAGAGTTTGAATAACTAATAAATTAATCACTCGTGAGCGTTCCTTAACAAAAACATTTTTCATATAAAAATATTAACCCGAATATACTTAATAAAACAATTTATCACGCCACTAGGAACCTAAGAACGTATAAGAATTTCGATAACGATTTTCATCACGCCATCCCAGTTAGTGTTGTCGAACGAGGAGGCCGTGTTATGAAGGACTTAAATTTATTATTGCAGTACTTAGAAGGTAATGTGGTAGTTTCACGATATTTCCATGATGGGTGGAAGTGCATGATTATTAAAATCAGAGTCACACAAAACTAGTTTTGCATACAACAGAGCAAATCTTAAAAAAATAAAAAGGCGAATATAATAAAAGGTGCTGTCTATCTTCATAAATTCCATATAGCTCATTAGTAGAAAATGAAATTATTTACAAAAAGCCTTTGGCAACGTATAATTGATTTCTCTAAGATTTTGTTAAAAGTAATGAAGCACAGAATGGGTTTTTTACTGTAAAACATAACTGTTTATACTATTTTCTATTTTATTACACGTTACCATGAACACAGTAAATTCCACTAACTAGGTACAGAAGGTTTTACTTTAATTACATTATACAAATATACATTAAAATTAAATATTAGTATTATTTGTATTAAATATTAGTATTAACATTGAATCTATTAACAACAATAATAAAAAACGATAAATTGAGATAAAGTGTATCTGATGACACCATCGAAATAGCTTATTTTTTCAAAATTTTAGAAATTGGTTTTGGAATAGCATTAGTTGCCCTTTGTAGTTTTAAAACCAAACTTTATTTAGGGTTTTTTGGTAGTGTAATATCTTTTGCCCTCTACTGAAACTTAAAACATTTAAAAAGTTTGGAAAATAAAATTTTGAAATTTTAATTTGTATTAATGCTCAATATTTTGGAATTGACATTAGAAAGATAATTTGTAATTACAATTTTTATATTGTGATAAGTGTTTTGCCCTCTACAGACCACGGAAATAATTTTTTTTTTTTATTACATAAGTATAACCAATTGTTTCTTATGGTTTCATTTCAATGAAATATGGTTTCAATGGTATGATCTCAGTTTCTTTGAACTGGTTTTACCTGTTCTTAAGCAGCAGTATTCGGCAGATTTCATACTCGAGCAAATAGTATAGGAACATATTTCTCTGGTGCAAGAAGCAGGTTCTATTTTTACAGACCCTTCCTTCGAGGAAGGACCACCATGTCCCTAGAGCATACAGTCCTTTCCTTCGAGAAAGTATTGCAAAATTTTTGAAAGAAAATAACTCTAATTTCAAAGATTTAGTCGCAGTAAGATTTGGATTGGTTAATACTAAATTATGAGGTCGCTGTAATGTCATCTGCAGAAAAGCAGATCGTTATCTGTCTGTCAATTAGACAATAATTGTCAGACAGGTAGTAGCAAAGACCGAAAAAGGGCACCACGGTGTATTTCACTGTATCTCGCCACTGCAAACTTTATAGCAACGAATTACCACTGAGACAACTCATTTAATCTCTTTCCAACATTAAATTTTCTGAATCAATATCTTCTTATCAACTCCAAATCCGTTTATTCAATCACAATCCAGGAAAATTAAACCATTTCCATGGTCCTCTTTAGACAACCGTCTTCTGCTCTTCTGTTTCACCAAAGGATCCCACTTCAAATTTGAAATAACCCGTACATTTCATACTAAACGTTTGTGCTCCAATGAGATGTGGCTAAAGACAGAATCAGAACCGAAAAAATCTATAAACTCCACAAAAATGTTTTAATCACTTTCATGTATCTGGTTCGATCAGGGCCTAAGGAAATGATCTACAACAAAAATGCTAAAACTAAAAAAAGACGTGTAAAAGAAGAAATAACCGAATAACGCCAGTATATAAAAACTTATACATTATAAGTTTGACATTAGACTTTCAGTAATATGAAAGGCTTGTATGAGCTAAGATCTTTTAGATTTGCAATAGAACAGGGTTTAAACTAATTGCCCTTTTCTGATATCTATGGATATTTTCAAACATTTCTGGAAAAATGAGTTACAGGGTCTTAAAACCAAGACAGTCACGCGAAGGCACTGATGGATTATCCTTCACAGTTAAGAGCCGTAGAGATTCTGAGCATGAGGAAACCATCTCAAGAATCATATCGATGTATAATCTAAGATTGGCAGAAAACCCGGTATGCTGCGTCTGTGGTTGATGAAGCGAGACTGCTCTGCACATTCTGGGTAAATGAATATTGGTGAATTCTTAGTACCTTGTGAGCTAAATAAAATTTCAGCAAGTATATTTTTGGACTTTATCCAAAGATCAAGGAACAAGGCAGGCTGAATAGGAAGTCAGTGTTTATGGACTCGCCTCAGAAAAAACCGACCCACATGACGAAAAAAAGAACAAGTTAAAACAAATCCCTAATTACTATTCTGCAATGTTTTTAAATGTTGCAATAATGCGACAAATCCCCAACAATGCTTTTACAGATATCCCAGTTAGTTAACTTAAACGTAAAGTAACCATAGAAAGTTTACCCCTATTTACCGGACTATACCAGAGACGTTAAATTTATTGGCTATTTACACTTCAGAGCATCGGGGACTAATCTAAACACTCGAGTTGCCGCTTACTCTCGCCCTTTGCCTTTATTTACCTTGCATTACCGTTGCTACAACACATATTATGTTAACAATACACGTGAACAGTGTTCAACGCTTTTGAATCGATTAGCGTTATATAAACTATTATAATGGGGTGAATGTAGAGGGAAATTCCGTTATTTCTTGCTGGTGCTCTGCATATTTGCTTTAAATGAAACAGTGAAAAATGGCATTTCTAATCGCTCTCCGATTTATATTTGTTATAACTATATAGTGAGTTCATAAAGTAACGTTCTTGAAAAATCGCTCGGGCAAGTCGATTTTTTTTCTTTTTACACTTGTATTATATACAGGGTTATTCAGAACTCATCTCTAAAACTTTGAGGATATGTGCATCCTTAAATAAGAAATCGATATCACCAAAAAAATTATAATAAAAGCCTTAGGATTTCCCGTAAACAATGTTTAAAGTTATACCATTATAAAGGACTACGTAGCTGGGCAACTGTACTTCTACGACCTGATATATCACATTCCTCCAAAAAACAGTAAACAACAGTTTTTGTACCTGGCGAACGTCTCGCTAATACAGTTGGAGTGGGGATAATATCTCTTATTGTCTTTGCAGTCATCAGTCTTTCTGTTTCGCTGTCTCTGTGCGGAGTGCGGGTGTTTTGTTTATCGAGTGTTAAACTGTAAAATTTTCAAAATGCCTCATGTGTACAGTAATGCTGAGTTAATGGACATGATTCTTATTTATGGCGAAGTAGGACAAAATTCATTGGCAGCTTCGCGCTTGTATGCGGAACGATTTCCCAATCGACACACCGACACATCGACAGTTAGGTTTTGTGAGTGGTTGTTGCAGCAAAATGCTAAAAATCCCCAATTTACTTAATAATTTGCGTTTATAAGATCAGCAACCAGGAGGAACCTTCGGTTTAGTGCGGCAAAATTGGATAAGGCGTGTCCAAAATTATGTACAAGTCCAGGAATATTATTTCGGATTATTATAACAGCTTTTGTAACAAGGTATGTGCAATTTTTTTATAAATTTCATGTTTCTAATACCTAGTAATCAAGTAGCGCAATTCTAAAAATTAGTGTAACAAAATTTTATTCATTTTAAAGACACGTCACTTTGGTCACATCTATCTATCTTTAAGTTTATTTTAAAGTAAAAACGCTGCAAATCTTTTTTGCGCCGGGCGCGCCGGTTTCTTTCGTGCTAGCTAGTTTGCATTGTCAGTCCCAAGGTCACTCCATTACAGTGGACCAGTATCCAGTGGCGTGCAATGAAAAATTTTTAAATAGTTTTCAGACCCCGCCAAAAAAATTTTTTTCTTCGCACTACCACATTTCTATATGTCTGTTGAACATCCCCAAATTTTATTATGGATGGGTTCTGAATAACCCTGTATATTAAATTTTTATAGTTTCTACCTAGAAAAACCAATATCAAACTCATCTGCGTCTGTCTGTATGTATTATGTATGTATGTGTCTCGCTCGCTCAACCCAGAGGTTGGGGGTTTGAATCCCCATTCCACCATACAATTATTAACTAATTGTTTACTCGTAGATCAAGGCTTGTTCGCAGGGATGGGTTGGCAACTATCCTGGCGATGGCCTAGGATGGGAAGAATGTCAACTTGGTGTTAATGTCAGAGATTAAAATCAGATGATGTTTGACTGCCCCCCTAACTAATGAGGTTTTCCAGATTTCCCTCATTCCAGCACTGAATGGTAGTTAGGACCTACCAATGTAAGTCGTTCCTGAGGAGCAAATGCAGGCCGCAAAATAATAATAGGCCGCCCCCTCTTCCACACAAGTCTCAAACTTTCGGGCTAACCCTTGTGATTAGAATGAGTGGTAGAGATATTATTATTATATATATTATATATTCGTCAAATATCCTCGCTAAAATACATAGAAATAATGTTTACGTTCTACAGAATTTTCGTATGATAAACCTGTTTCTTGCCTAATCTATCCCTTGTTTTTCTGGATAGTGGAAGCCGGGGTCCGTTCTGCAAAAACGGCTCTCCGTCCCTCTTCATTAATCTGTCAATACGACGTCACGCACGCTTAACCTAATCGTTCCTCCGCTCTATCCAATTTTTAAATTGTCCTTCGTGTTTATCCTACGACAGAATAAATAAGAGATTAATGTCCGAACACCTAATCCCTTTTCTCTAGTCAAGGAATCTAAATTCATGGAAAAAGTTCAATGTTTTAATGTGCAGGGTGGTCGGTGGTAACACAAAGTAGAGATCGGTGGTGCCATCTGGAACAAATAAAATCTTACAACGAAATATTTATTAATGTCAATCTGTACACGAAAAGATGTATAAACAAAATTTGCATAACTGTCGAGAAAGTTAACGAAGAAAAAGTTCTTTAATAAGGAGCTCGGAAATATTTTAAAGGAATATTGAAATTTGCTATAGCAGCTATTAAAAGTTAAGGGTATAATTATCTAAGAACCACGACAGAGGCTGGAATTAAAAAAGATAATCTGGAATATGTTAAACGGAAGGAGGCAAACGGAAAAACTTGGAGGTACACGACAGTCTGGTCGACTCAATATAAAGAATTCCATAGCGAAATAAAAGACCGAGATCATCAAAATGAATGTGATGATTGAGTTTTAGATTACCTATATTCAGGGAAGATTCTTGCTTAAAACCGTTAATAAGTCATAGTTATTGAAATTATTAATTATTTGTTCTTGCATATTATATTTCTTATAGATAAATACCTATTTTTTACAATTTCTTTGTAAAGAGAATACACCAAGAATTGATATATTGAAAACGGTATAGTTCAGTTTTTACAAAATATTTAGTAATAGAGAATAGTCTCAGTGCTCTGTATAAATTAAAAAAAAATATTTAAGTATTGAAAATAAATATTTGATATTAATAATTCTATTACACTACAATATTTTCAATCCAACGATTAATTTTAGCAGCAAATATTCATTTTTAAGAAATACATTTATTTCCCACCATTAAATATTTAATTGAAACCGCGCTTACGCGTACACTTTCTTCTCTAGCTTCTCGAACAGTGGCCATTATATCAGAGCAGTCATGACACAGCCATTTTTGTATCGTGTTATGTATTCCTTTGCAAGTAAAGTAAGTGTAATTAGCTGTTCAGTGAATAATATAACGAACTAACTGTGGTGTAGTATATGTAATAATTGTATATTGTTTTGTGTAGTGTTGTATCCAATAATACGCAAATAATAGGTATTATTGGTTATTTATAATCTCAATGAGGTTGGTGGACTTAAGCCACACGTTCTAAGGTGGCTTCGGGGGACCATAATGGAGATGGCTTCGTCAAATACTTTTATTTAATTCAAAATATGTAACTAATGTACCTGTATCAATAAATTTATGAGAACTAACCTGGTCAAATATTTTTTTTACTAACTCAACTAGTTGTTTATTCAAATAATTTATAAAAACAAGTGCTTAGGCCTAATACCTCTTATACTTAGAAATAAAATAACTGTTCTTTATCTCCGTCAGAATATAATTACAATTTCAACGTTTTTGCTTCAGATTTTAAAATACATACTGTTTACTTCTGGATTATAGATAGAAACAGACATAAATCAAAAACAAAAGTATATGGGTGCCTACTACTACCTATATACAACAATAGATCATGTATATATTGGTAGCTAAATTTCCACAGGTGTAGTAAGTAATAGTACCTATCCACAGAAACAAATCCTCTGAGATTTGCCTCAATTATTGAACTAGTTGTCACGAGAACACTAATAAAACACATAGTTGTCAGTTCAGTACGTTCAGTTTAAATATAAATACGAAACCGATTTACAGAGCGCAATAATTCAGTCCCATTTCTATTATTTACGAGACAGATCATTCATTAGAAATAGTGTCCTTAGTGTCCTCAGTAGTGGCCACTTGTAGGTGAATAACTAATAACCGATTGTTTTACTAACAAGCGATTCTGAAGACTAGAAACTAACAGAATTTTCCACGAAACACCAAAATACTCTATATGTCTCAAGATGTGTTTCGCTATCAACTTTGGCATAATATGAATATTGATTAAAAATCGTATTTAGTCTTGCTATACGACCAATCTTCAGAAAATAGTTTATAAAAATAACGAAAAAATATTTTTTACCTAATATGTTTTTGGAACGACATCGAGAGGAGCAATTACTAAGACGTCAAACTTTATTGTCAACAAATACTTAATCCTGGATTCCAATAGATTTAATAAATAAGTACCCAGCGATCAAATGCTCTCAGACTCTAAAAAGACAATCTACACTGTTCCTGAATTGGCGAATAAGATGTACATACTAATTTATTCTACAAGATAAAACTTTTATTACAGAACTATTTAAATGTTCATGCTAAATAATGGCACGTGATAGTAGTCCACGTTAAAAGCTCTATCAGTTTTTACTATCAATTTTTATGTCTGCGCTCACATTTATAGACTGGAGCGTATAAACGAAATAAAATTTTATATTCCAGATAACACCAGTTTAACGTTAAATATCGGAGTATGTACTTACCCATAAATAAAAAAAATGTATATGGAAATTGAATTGGCAAGCTGTTTTACCTACACAGGGTGACTATTACCGCTTTTCTTACGTTGGTGGTTTGATTGGTTTTTCGATATAAAAAATCGGTTAACTGGACAAAATTGAGCACAAAAGCGGCTCATGTTAGATGTTTGTTAGTTAGTTTGATGATAAATGATTTTATTTCAGGCTCTTATTTTTCGTAATAAAACAAAAATATAAAACTATTCACAATGTTTTTCAGATATCCTGTAGCAGTTAGCAAGTATCTGTAACTCCTAATATTACATAATATTGTTACAAAATCGCCGACACAGTGCCCGAGTGCGGCGTTGCTATATCTACTTTTTCCCCAGCCCTAGGAAAATTGTACACAATCTGGCAACACCGCCTCTGGTGATGCTAGATAGAACCCCCCCAAGGGCGGAGTCTTAACCCTCTAGGCCTTAAAATAAGGGAGACAGGCCCTTTTGCCCACATTTCCTGGATGTCATCAGCGATACTTATCGAATATCCCTCGTATAACTTGGCTGTCCATTATTTATTGAACTGCCCTGGTATGTGGATTATTCGTGAGCATTCGATGGAAATTTCTACGAGGATCTAGAGGCCTGGTTTACCTATTTAAAGCCCGCGGCATGATGGCGAAGGAAGTTAGTCTTAATCAGGCAGCGATCAAGGGCAAATAAGCAATACTTAAGTAAAATAACTGGGATTTTCGAAGTGTTCTCGGTGTGTATTTATTTAGATTTTGTAGAAGAAATATTGTGTCAGTAGTGGTAAGAAACAAACGGTAGTGCCCTCTTTGGGTCTATGCTACTATCTGTCTGACAATTATTGTCAAATTGACAGACAGATAACGACCTGCTTTTCCGCAGGTGCCATTACAGCAGTGGCCTCTATTGTCTTTATAAGGAAGACAATCCTACTTATTTTTTGAAGGAGATGCCGAACACAACTAGTCCACGGACAATATGCTCCGACTGGCGTTGCATTACATCTGAATCTCCATCTCTGTCATTTTGATAATAATTGTTAGACAGACAGTAGCACAGACCCAAAGAGGGCACTACGGTGTGTTTCTCACCGCTACTAACATTCACGATGCCCATTAGGCAATCACGTCGCAACATAGTTCATCGAGTCCACTACCTATGGCACTCTGATGAGCGCAAAATAAGCACGAAACTGGTCAGTTTCTAGTATTTGGTCTCGATGAACGATGTGACAACTCCTATGAAGATTCCGAGGTAATGCAACGCCAGTCGGGGCATATAAAGAAATATTGTATTGTGTTTAAAGTGTTAATAAAGAATTTTACTGTTGTATAAAAGTCTCACTTATCTTTAGAATTCCGAAGGAGTAACAATATTATATTTTTCGGCTGATAATTTTACCTTCTTAGAATATAAGAACTTATACAATTTTTTTACCAAGCATACCACATGAATAATATAGTAGCAATAATTCTATAATATACTCATATTTAGTACATTCTAATCAACAGAAAATATATCAGAGGACATAAAGGAATCAGTTTTATGTTAATTTACTTTATCTGAGCATATTAGTGTTGAAAAGCTACTCGTACGTTAACATAGGCATCAGTCTGCCCATAAAATGTTACGCATCATCACAAAAACCGCACAAAAAACCTTCCGATATTTTCCACACGCCGTAGTGGAAAACTACCAAACTTTCACTTAAAATGATAAACCCTTCTGGATTACACGGCGCAAATTGAACACTTTTTTACGCGATCTCGAACTTCTCGCAGCCATGAGTGGATCAGCTGCAGTAAACTTTAATTAACACCACAAAACCATCCAAACCAGTCGCCTATTAGGTACCTAACATTTACGAGGTATTTGGGAGTACATTTACGCCCCTGTTTTTGTGGAGAATAAAATTCTACAAGGGCTGCTAGATTGTATCAATTTTTCTGGCAACATCATTGATGAATATTCTTTACTAAACAAATTTCAGCGTTAATTCGAGGACAGGATATATATAAAACAATTGTGACGGTGAGATATACAACCCAGTTAATACAAGTTTGAAACTAGTGTAACATATTTTATAAATACTGCGATAAGGTAAAGGGTTTTTATGGCTTTGTGGATATTTTTCACTCTGATTGACTTAAATAACAATGTAGAATAAACTATTGCGATAATTTACTTCCAGAATAGTAATATGCTCTTAAGAGTCCATTCACTAGTTCGAAGTAAGCCTAAATTTGGCGTTCATCTCGTGTCTAATTTTAAAAAAACTATAAAAGATTGGGACATTTACTAAAAAAGTATTAAAAGATAAGACTTTAATCTAAATCCCTATAGTAGTAATTTTTTGTAATTCTTTTTATTTTTAAAATTCCAGGCAAACAATCTTGTACTAAAATAGCGTATTTTCAAAAATTATTTTCTCTAAAATACATGTATTAAACAAAAATTTGCTGCTATAGGGATCTAGTTTATCTTTTGATCTTTCCGGGGATATATAATTTATAACATTAAAAAGAAATTTTGTTGCAATTATAAGACAAATCCGGTACCATTGCAAGAAGGGCTAACTTTATTTCCATGTGCCTTTTTACTTCGCCTTTACGTGCACCTCCGAAATCTAAATAATTCGGTAGTGGAAATATGTAAGTCTTCACCCATCGGCTACTCAACTTCTCAACCCGACCCCTAATTCATGTCTGTCAAGTCTACAGTGAATGGACCCTTTAGAATAAATCAAATAAAGTGACATTGAAAATTAAGTTAATGAACAAAGTTACAGTTGAAATGTATCCTAAATACATAACAGTGCCAACAAATTTTTAAATAGTTAAATTAATTCAAATCAATCATAATTATCCGATACTGCTGATACCTAAATAAAATAAAATTCAGGTAAGTATGGCTTTATTATTAGGTTGCAATCAGTTCATGTATAATATATTTCCTCTTATTTTTCTTAAGAAATGATTTAAATTGATATTTAGATATATTTAACTGATTAATAGCTTTAATATTTTCATGTAACGCATTATACCTATATAGCTTGGACCCAAGGAAGATAAAGCTTCTATGTCCTATGAATTTTTCATAGAAGGACAAGGCTCTTTTTTATTCTAGCTTCATTGCAATGATTAGATTCTTTCAAAAGATTTTTATTTCAAACTGATATAGCACTACAGAATAGTACATTGATTTCAGAATTTTTTTGTATAATTTTTTTTCAGTTGTTCTTTTGCTTTATTTCCCCATGCAATAACTGCATAAGATAAACGAGATCTACTAGCATAATATACAATTTTCAGACTAGATATATCCAAAATATTTTTTAGATATTTTTAGATATTTCTATCTATTTTAGATAGTTTTAGGTATATTCTATATTTTTTAATCGCTAGTTTATACATTCAAGCTACCTACTACCTACATTACCCTTACGCAAAAAAAGTTTAGAAATTTTCATATTTTTAAGCGGGATGTAAGGAAGTAATGAAATGTCACATCGGATATTAGGTATTGATTCTTTAGCAGCAAGGAGCAAACAAGTCTGAAAATGAAGTTTAAAATTACTGATTCTAGATATGAACGGTCGGTAAAAATATGTTCGGTGCAGCTGACCTGGTTTATATATACATGCCCAATATATATAAGGATTATAGTCTTAAAGTCTACGACGTTGTGTGGTATACGAATAGCCAATAAAAAGCAGCTAAACTATAATTAACTTAATAATTGAAAAAAAAATTAAGTTCCTTCATCTGGAAATGTCTTAAGACTAATAATTTAAGGCAACTCATCTATTTTCTTAAATACATGTTAAAACAGGCGCGAAATTTTGAAGTAAAATTGTCACGTTTTGTCTAAGTATCTTGTAATAAAAACAAGATTTACACATCAAGAAAACTACGAGGAAATACCAGAGACTCATATTTCTTATTGATGTTCTGATGTCGTCGCAGAAAACCATTTAAGTCACGGTAAAAAAAATCTGAAGAGATAATCACAGCCTGTGTAAATATAATAATAATATCTCTACCCCTCATTCTAATCACAAGGATTAGCCCGAAAGTCTGAGACTTGTGTTGGAGAGGGGGCGGCATATTATTATTTCGCAGGCCGCATTTGCGCCTCAGGAACGACTTACGTTGGTAGGCCCTAACCACCATTCAGTGCTGGAATGAAGGAAACCTGGAAAACCTCATTAGTTAGGGGGACAAGTCAAACATCAACTGATTTTAATCTCTCACATTAACGCCAAGTTGATATTCTTCCCATCCTAGGCCATCGCCAGGATGGTTGCCAAGCCATCCCTGCGAATAAGCCTTGATCTACGAGTAAACAATTTAATGAAAAATTGTTTGGCGGAATGGGGATTAGAACCCACGACCTCTGGGTTGAGCGATCGAGACGCTAAGCCCTGAGCCACCTGCTCGGTGGCTGGTAACCTGAAAACCTGGATATACCTGGAAACATCACCTTCAACGACTCCTTTGGAAGTTTTGCTAAATAGGTACCACTTAGGACGTGGGGAAGATGATAGTATGACTTTGGAAAGACAAGCAATTATAGCAGCGAACCGAATCATGATTGAATAAACGTTTTTCATGGCAGTGGAAATTCCAAGACAAGAATTACATGGATGGCAGGTCGTGGTGGCGACTGGGCGTTCATATTATCGATATGAACTTCAAGCAATGTTCGCCGCGGTTAGAACTTGGATGGGCGACCATGCAGGGAAGACTCGCGGTGTTTGCTCGCATCTTCTAGTGGTGTGTACGTTGGTTAATTCACAGAAGCTATGTAAATTCTGGCGAGAGTTGTGTAGAAAGACAGCGTCCTTTGGATAGGATTTGGATAGGATCATCCTTTGGATAGGATGCAAAATTTCCAGGCTGGTGGTTTTTCGTCTCCTGGCGTCGGTGACTGACCTTAGTTGCGGAAATAGACCGACGTTAAATAAACGAAATAAAAAAAATTACTTGGATATCTGCCAGTCATTCTAAACTTTTGACTCTATACACCATTCAAGATTCGAATTCAGAATAACAGCGGAAGGAGTCGACGCCTCCCTTCTTTGAAGGATGTAGCCTAATGCTCTCCTCAGAAATCTTTAAAAGGGACAGAGAAATCTGAACTAGAGTATTTGGTTAGATAGCCAGATGATAAGAGTTACAATCGGGACCTTTATAATGCGCCCTTCCAAGCAAAAATGTTTGTTAGAATCCCGTGCTTAGAGGACAGTAACTAACTGAAGAAAGTCGCCATTTAAGTCATCTGAAACTGTTCTCCAAAAGTCAAGCAACTAAAAATATATGGGATTCGTATATGGTTTTTCAAGAATTATTTGAGACTTCCATCTTATCCAAATGAAATATTACTAATATTGTAAAAAATATCATATAAAGGAAATTACTTGTTCGAGTTGCAAATTATATGTGTATATAGATTATCTATTAAATATGGTCGTCTTTGGTATATTTTGAATAAGGTAACAGTTGCAGGTTAGTATTTATCATAAAATTCACGCATATTTATATATATTTGAAACGAGTTAGTAAGATGAAAATTTACCGCAAATAATTCTTAAGTTAAAAAATTGTGTTTGTTAGATAGGAACCCACTTATAACAGAAAATATTTAATGCTCTATTCAATTTTGTGTCATAAATCGATATTTATGATTATAGCCTGTTGGAAATATGCAGCACAACCTGCCTTCTGTACTCTTTCGCACTGAAAATAAATTGTTTGGTAATACATACACAAGGAATGGAATTTTATGGCAATTCCCTTCATATTTATTGCATTTCGCCAAAGTTTATTGCTTTCTTTGCCATTTCCGTGGAGGTCGTTTTTTTATATTTGATAAATCCGCTCTTTCAAAACACCTCATCATTTGCTAGAACTGATTGGCTACCATCAATTTTATAGCTGATCTAATGTTAACTATACGCGGCTCTTTTATCATTCGAATCATTAAAATTTATTATTATAAACAGATTAATATATTATTATGTAAGTACACATTCCTTCTCCCATTGTACTATCAAGCATTTTTAACGTAGTTGTAACTCGAAAATAAATTACCAAACAATCCTGAGCTTATCGTAATAACGTGACGAAACGTTAACTGTAAATGCAGAACATATATTTGTAAAAATAACGAATCTATTAAAAATTATGACTAATATTAGTTTTTGCTAACTTAAGGCTACCGCAACCGGGCCATACAGCCTTTGAAAAACGGCGTTTTACTTCAATCCCACCGCCTTCATTTTTAATATTTTTTATCCGAATTTTTTTTACCTGAAAATACAACATTCTATCTATAGATCGACTAGAAAACATTTTCAATTTTGTTCACCAATTTTTCTAAAAAAAATAGTAAAGACGGCTCAAAATGGCTCTTTTCAAATGGCTATACCTTCCGTTAGAAAAGGATTTTCGAAAATGTTTTCTAGTCGTTCTCTAGGGAAACCTTTTGTCCATAAACACTCTAAATTTCAATGTTTTTCGTTAAGAAATGTAATAGTTACAATTGAATTACGAAACCAATATTTGGACGTAAATAATCGCCAGAGTTTATTACATAGTGCAGCCGAGCTGTGCCGCGTATTCCCGAGACCAGTACAGTCAGTGGAGCAATCAAACATACTCGTATCGTATACGTATACCTACCTAGGAGTGCTGGAGCGTTACCGAGATATTTAATATTTTGTGTAAAAAATGACAAATGCAGACTTTTGTGAAAATAATAGTATCTTCCTTGGTTTTTACATTTCGATAATAAATATTGGTATTCGTTTAGTATAAGCCATGGCGAATATATTGCTGTATATAAATGTTTTATAAATTATACAGGGTGTTAATAATCTCGTACCACTTTTGGAAAACTGTAAGGGCCAATATCTCGTTTATTTTAAATGGAACACCCTGTATATTTTTAATGGATCAGATATAGAATTGAAAACTCTATCGATCCATATTAGTATGTTATATACCCACTTGAGTGAAGTTACCAATAAAAGTTAGCCATAGAAATTACTATCTGTAGCGGTGAAATAAAAATAATTCTAGTGCCGTTCCCGGTCCCGGACAAGTCATTCTGACTATATAGGACGACACAGGGCACTTCCCTTGACCACCCAGCATATTTTTTTTTCAAAATTTCCCATAATTAATTGTTTACAGACTTGGCCATAGAAATTGATATCTTGATCGGTACAATAAAAAAAATTCTAGTGCCGCTCCCGGTCCCGGACAAGTCGTTCTGACTATATAAGACGACAAAGGGCACTTCCCTTGACCACCCAGCATAATTTTTTTTTCAAAATTTCTCATAAATAATTGTTCACAGAGTTAGCCATAGAAATTACTTTACTGGTCGATAAAATAAAAAAAATTCTAGTGCCGTTCCCGGTCCCGGACAAGTCGTTCCAACTATATAGGACAATAAAGGGCACTTCCCTTGACCACCCAGCGTAATTTTTTTTTCAAAATTTCCCATAAATAATTGTTCAGACTTAGCCATAGAAATTACTATACTGGTCGATAAAATAAAAAAAAATTGTAGTGCCGCTCCCGGTCCCGAACAAGTCGTTCCAACTATATAGGACGATAAAGGGCACTTCCCTTGACCACCCAGCATAATTTTTTTTTCAAAATTTCTCATGAATAATTGTTCACAGACTTAGCCATAGAAATTACTTTACTGGTCGATAAAATAAAAAAAATTCTAGTGCCGCTCCCGGCCCCGGACAAGTCGTTCTGACTATATAGGACGACAAAGGGCACTTCCCTTGACCACCCAGCATAATTTTTTTTCAAAAATTTCCCATAAATAATTGTCCACAGACTTAGCCATAGAAATTACTATATCGGTCGATACAATAAAAAAAATTGTAGTGCCGCTCCCGGTCCCGGACAAGTCGTTCCAACTATATAGGACGATAAAGGGCACTTCCCTTGACTACCCAGCATAATTTTTTTTCAAAATTTCTCATGAATAATTGTTCACAGACTTAGCCATAGAAATTACTTTACTGGTCGATAAAATAAAAAAAATTCTAGTGCGCCTCCCGGTCCCGGACAAGTCGTTCCAACTATATAGGACAATAAAGGGCACTTATCTTGACCACCCAGCATAATTTTTTTTTCAAAATTTCTCATAAATAATTGTTCACAGACTTAGCCATAGAAATTACTATACTGGTCGATAAAATAAAAAAAATTTTAGTGCCGCTCCCGGTCCCGGACAAGTCGTTCCGACTATATAGGACGATAAAGGGCACCACCCTTGACCACCCAGCATAATTTTTTTTTCTAAATTTCTCATGAATAATTGTTCACAGACTTAGCCATAGAAATTACTTTACTGGTCGATAAAATAAAAAAAATTCTAGTGCCGTTCCCGGTCCCGGACAAGTCGTTCCAACTATATAGGACAATAAAGGGCACCTCCCTTGACCACCCAGCATAATTTTTTTTCAAAAATTTCCCATAAATAATTGTCCACAGACTTAGCCATAGAAATTACTATATCGGTCGATACAATAAAAAAAATTGTAGTGCCGCTCCCGGTCCCGGACAAGTCGTTCTGAGTATATAGGACGAACAAAGGGCACTTCCCTTGACCACCCAGCATGATTTTTTTTTCAAAATTTCCCATAATTAATTGTTTATAGACTTAGCCATAGAAATTGATATCTCGATCGGAACAATAAAAAAAATTCTACTGCCGCCCCCGGTCCCGGACAAGTCGTTCTGAGTATATAGGACGACAAAGGCACTTCCCTTGACCACCCAGCATGACTTTTTTTTCAAAATTTCCCATAATTAATTGTTTATAGACTTAGCCATAGAAATTGATACCTCGATCGGAACAATAAAAAAAATTCTACTGCCGCCCCCGGTCCCGAACAAGTCATTCTGACTATATAGGACGATAATAAGCACTTCCTTTGACCACCCAGCATAATATTTCTTTCAAAATTTCCCATAATTAATTGTTTACAGACTTAGCCATAGAAATTGATATCACGATCGGTTCAATACAAAAAATTGTAGCCCCGCCCCCAGTCCCGGACAAGTCGTTCTGACTATATAGGACGACAAAGGGCACTTCCCTTGACCTCCCAGCATGATTTTTTTCAAAATTTCCCATAATTAATTGTTTATAGACTTAGCCATAGAAATTGATATCTCGATCGGAACAATAAAAAAAATTCTACTGCCGCCCCCGGTCCCGGACAAGTCATTCTGAAATTTTGAAAAAAAAATTATGCTTGGTGGTCAAGGGAAGTGCCCATTGTCGTCCTGTATAGTCAGAACGACTTGTCCGGGACCGGGGGCGGCACTAGAATTTTTTTATTGTTCCGATCGAGATATCAATTTCTATGGCTAAGTCTATAAACAATTAATTATGGGAAATTTTGAAAAAAAAATCATGCTGGGAGGTCAAGGGAAGTGCCCTTTGTCGTCCTATATAGTCAGAACGACTTGTCCGGGACTGGGGGCGGGACTACAATTTTTTTATTTTACCGATCAATATAGTAATTTCTATGGCTAAGTCTGTGAACAATTATTTATAGGAAATTTTGAAAAAAAATTACGCTGGGTGGTCAAAGGAAGTGCCCTTTATTGTCCTATAGAGTTGGAAGGACTTGTCCGGGACCGGGAGCGGCACTGGAATTTTTTTTATTTTATCGACCAGTAAAGTAATTTCTATGGCTAAGTCTGTGAACAATTATTGATGAGAAATTTTGAAAAAAAAATTATGCTGGGTGATCAAGGGAAGTGCCCTTTATTGTCCTATATAGTTGGAACAACTTGTCCGGAACCGGGAGCGGCACTAGAATTTTTTTTATTTTATCGACCAGTAAAGTAATTTCTATGGCTAAGTCTGTGAACAATTATTTATGGGAAATTTTGAAAAAAAAATTATGGTGGGTGGTCAAGGGAAGTACAATTTGTTGTCTTATATACTCAGAACGACTTGTCCGGGACCGGGGGCGGCACTAGAATTTTTTTATTGTACCGATCGAGATATCAATTTCTATGGCGAAGTCTGTAAACAATTAATTATTGGAAATTTTGAAAAAAAAATATGCTGGGTGGTCAAAGGAAGTGCCCTTTGTCGTCCTATATAGTCAGAATGACTTGTCCGGGACCGGGAACGGCACTAGAATTATTTTTATTTCACCGCTACATATAGTAATTTCTATGGCTAACTTTTATGGGTAACTTCACTCAAGTTATATACCCAAAGGTAATAGTTTTCGAGTTATTTTGAAATTTAAAATATTTTACTCTTTGGTTACAAGTAAACATAAATTATGAGCCTAGATGGCTTGGAAAACAATAAATTTTCATTATCAAGTGAAATTAGATCATAATTAAAATCATGATTTAAATCAAACTCTTTTAATATATATTTTTTCAAATTTATTCACATAAATTACTAACGTAACATGATATTCTAAAAAGTTATCAATACAACGTAATAAAAATAAATTTTTGATTTTTTTAATATAAATGAGATTTTGCTCAACTCTTCTAAAGATTAACGTAAGCTTAAACAAACAGTCTCGTCAAATTTTATTTTATTTCATGTTCAAACAGTTCACCCTGTTGTTGAATGCACAGTTCAAGTCTTGTTCTAAATGAGACTTGCACATTTCTTAGGATATCTGGTGTAATGTTTCGGAAGCAATGTCTAATTCTTTCTTTCATATAGTCCGCTGTTGTCGGAAGCATGCTGTATACTGTATCTTTGACGTATCCCCATAGAAAAAAATCCAGATATGTAAGGTCTGGAGAACGCGCAGGCCAATTTACTTGGACCCCGTCGACCAATCTATCTATTTGGAAAATGTCCTTTCAAAAAATTTAAATTTCGAATTCCCTGTCTTGAGTGAGTTTTATTTTTGGTGGTTGCTTTTTAGGATATGATATACTGCCTGTTTCATCGAGTCTGGTTTTAAGCCTTTGAAATGCTTCATCACGTGGATGCCTGCGATCTGGATATTTCTGTGCATACAAACTTGATGCCAGAAATGAATTTGCGGATGCCTCACCAAGATCATACATCATGTCTTTTCATTCTACAAAATTGTAATTCATTTTATAAAAATACCTACTATCATGCAACGCGTTATTTAACAATTATTATTATCAAACTGACAGAAAATTTATTGTTTTCCAAGCCATCTAGGCTCATAATTTATGTTTACTTGTAACCAAAGAGTAAAATATTTTAAATTTCAAAATAACTCGAAAACTATTATCTTTGGGTATATAACATACTAATATGGATCGATAGAGTTTTCAATTCTGTATCTGATCCATTAAAAATATACAGGGTGTTCCATTTAAAATAAACGAGATATTGGCCCTTACAGTTTTCCAGAATTGGTACGAGATTATTAACACCCTGTATAATTTATAAAACATTTATATACAGCAATATATTCGCCATGGCTTATACTAAACGAATACCAATATTTATTATCGAAATGTAAAAACCAAGGAAGATACTATTATTTTCACAAAAGTCGGCATTTGTCATTTTTTACACAAAATATTAAATATCTCGGTAACTATAAAGTTTAGCTATAACAAATGTTATATGGACTGAAAGCGCTTGCGATGAGGAATCCAATAAGCTAATAATATACAGGGTGTTCCATTTAAAATAAGAACGTTTTTATACGTTTAGAAGGAAATGAACACCCTGTATATCTGTAACTAATTTTAAATTGTAGACCTTATCATTTCTGAAAACTTTTGTATTAGATATTTTTTTCTAAAGTTGGTAATAGTGGAGAAATAAAGGAATCCCAGACGAATGGGTCACCCTGTATATACCGAAAACTATTCATAGGAAAATTTTGAAAATTTGACAGTATGTATACTAATGTCGATGGGTGCAACTCGCCTAAGATATTTTCAAGGTGGTAGCACTTCCGGTTATACTGGAAGTAGGTGTCAACTTGCCTATTTTCAATGGAATACACTATACAGGGTGTTACAAAAGTCCGGGCCGCTACTTCAGGAGCATATTCTACACATTAAAATAAGAAAAATGTTCAAATACATTTTTTCTCTAAATTGCCTCCTAACGGAGATATGACCATTTGAAGATGGCGCCTCTAAAGTGGTTTTTTTATTACAAAATTACCAAATTTTATCAGTGACACAACGTCAATCTCTGGCAGATATTGTCAAGTACAATTGTTTTCTTTACGATCAGTTTGTATGGCCAACTTATTTTTTCTTATCCAAATTAGTTAGAATTTCGAAGACGGGATAGGATTTAAACGCTTTTTTCTCGGAAACGGTTACTTTTAGCGACTTTGAGAAAGAGTACCTTTTTTGTATAAAAAATGTTGCTTTTTACGATTATGGCACTTTCGTGTCGAAACTTTGCAATACAAAAAAGTTACGGCAAAAAATAATCGCGGGCACCCCCCTACACACCACGCTACTGCTTATTTAAAAAAATCTGTTACATGACAATATGCCTCATCCAATTCTTTAACTGCTTGCCCAATTTCATGACTTTGCGACTAACCGTTAACTTTTTGTAATAAAAAAACCACTTTAGAGGCGCCATCTTCAAATGGTCATATCTCCGTTAGGAGGCAATTTAGAGAAAAAATGTATTTGAACATTTTTCTTATTTTAATGTGTTGAATATGTTCCTGAAGTAGCGGCACGGACTTTTGTAACACCTTGTATATTATTTTATTTCTGGATTCTACGTAAATTTCTAAACATATTTCATGTAGGATGTCCTATACCTATCTTCAACTGTTTTTGAAATATTGACAGGTGAATATTGACATTTTGCAACGTTGACACCCTGTAAAATCCAGACGATTGGAGATCAAGCAAAACAGTTTGCACATTCCTATTTTACCTTTTCATAAACTATCGTCTGACACTAATTTCAGATTTAGCCAGAAATTACAAATTTCCTAAAAATTTTTAAAATATTTAAGTATAATTTCTATATTTTAGGCGAGTTGCAGCTATCGACGTTAGTATACTGTCAAATTTTCAAAATTTTCCTATGAATAGTTTTCGATATATAGATTGATTTGGTTCCCGGTGGGACACCCTGTATATCGGAATCGGATGGACGCGACGGTATGTAGCGGAAAATAGAAAGTAGGTAAACTCTTTCTAATATCAGCTGACACATTAAAAAAAATTCCGACAAACGACACACGTGCGTAAATAAAGAGGTCGCCATCGAAGTGCAGGTGTTTCCTTTGTCGAAATTTTTTATAATGTTTCAACTGATATTAGAAAACTACATGTATTGTTACACCCAACGCACATTCACGCGACGGCAATGCAAAAATCCGCTAATAGTCTGGCCGTTCGTCGACTACGTACTGTTCGTCGGATTGCGATAGATATGGATTTATTTTTAACTGCATGTGTTTTTATGTGATAAGCGAAATTATTATTATTGTTATTATTACTTTTATTATTATTATTATTATCTTGGCTACATGCCAAATCAAAAATTTCAAAAATAAATAATATAAATTCTTTATTCTCTTATTTGCCTGCGTACCCACTTTATAATTTTATAAAAAGGGATTATGTTAAAAAATGCAATTCGCCATCTAGGTAAATATCACTTAGGTTCATTCATTAGGTTTCAAAATATCCTGTAAAGTAGAATTCATCACCTATTATTTATTATTAATTATTTATTATTAGTCATTATTAATAGTAATATCAGTAACAACCAATATCACAGTTATACTGGTTGCAACTCTAGAAGAGCATCGAATTTCCAATGCAGTATTAATTTTTAATTCTCCTATATGTATTCAGCCGTTTTGTGCTTGCTATCCGGACTGTACTCGGGATCAGTTCTGTGCGTTCTAGTGGTGGGGCATCTGAACGATATGAAACGGCGAAAATCGTACACGTGCTTACGCTCCCGGTGCTCTTAATACAGTGTCAAAAATGAGTACTTGGATGAGTGACCATGCAAGGAAGACCGAAGATGGTTGCATGCATCATCTAGTGATTTGTACGTCGGTGAATCCACAAAAAACGTACCATTCCTCCATAGGATATAATAATTTTGTAGACTTGTAAATCCTTACTGGAACTATGGCATATTTGTGTTAATTTTTACATACATTTTGTTTAGATTCTGTTCAGATTTCTGATAGGTATTTACAATGTTACAAAATAATTTGTTTTCATTAAGAAAATTTCAATAATTACTTTAATGGTTTTTACAAATTACCTGGTCAAACCGAATTAGTAATATGTTAATTTTAATGGACTATGTTTTCGTTTATTTTATAGCTGATCTAGTCGCCCTTGTAGGGAACGGTGGGTTATTTCAAGTAGTCTGGAGGCAGCAAAATTTAGTTAGTGCAGAATTATAAGTATACAGGGTATTTACGAATGGCGTCATATTAAGAATAAGTTTAGAACATCCTCTAGATTTTTTACATTAAAATATAGGATTTAATGATATAAGCCCAACAAACTGGGGGCGGGGGGGTTTGGGGAATGTATTGGTTTGTGAATCATCATTGTGGTACACTTATTAAAAAAAAATACAAGGCATTTCGCGATGTACTGTCAGTAGTTATATTTTCACAAATAATTTACTTAAGATCTACGTTGGCACTAATTGGGCTAACAGCTGATGTCGTCAGTCAGTGTTAGTCCTAATCATTCGGTATAATGAATAAGTATTTCATTTAACCGTTTCTTAAATTTTCTCAGACTATTGACATTGACTTCATCTTTAATTATGGAAATTCTGTTCCAGCGCCGAGAATTTCATTATTATTTCTACTTCCTACAAACCGAATATTAATAAGCCAGGAATTGCAATATATTTACCTAATACTCCATAATTCAGTGGTAAGGTTAACTTTAGATACGGGGATCGAAATCATAATCCTGGCCCTGAGTTATCTATTTGATTAATAACTAATTTCAATCCCTTGGACTCCGAGTTAGCAGCTTTGGCATATGCAAATTTGATTTGCTTATCACTATACCATAAAGTCCGTCGTTTAAATGAATGGCTTGGACTCTCAGGAATATGTAATACCAACTTAACAGTTAATTAACATATTATCATTATGACCACGCCACATCTTAATTTTTTAATTAACACTTGTAGGTTCATAAAATTTTGAACAACAAAAGGAAAGCGCTGGTAGTGTTGCCTGTCCTTTTTAACAGAATTTCAAGGAGATCCTCAATTCCGGGTCCATTCTATGTAAGGATGAGGTAAACTTTACAATACTGTAAAAAGGAATACTCATTCCTTTTTAACAGTATTGTATTAACATCTCATGAGGAACTAAATATAATCCAATTAATAAAATGAGAGGAAATATACTATCAACATTTGGGTTAGTTTAATTGATAATGTTACTCAAGGATACTTGAGGACACACTCCTCAATGAGAACTAATGCAATATTTACGAAATATACCAAATAACTTCCTAGGTTTCCCGAAATTACTCCTCTTCATTATGTAAATCTGGGACGTAACGAAGAGGAGTAATTTCGGGAAACCTAGGAAGTTATTCGGTATATTTCGTAAATATTGCGTTAGTTCTCATTGAGGAGTGTGTCCTCAAGTATCCTTGAGTAACATTATCAATTAAACTAACCCAAATGTTGATAGTATATTTCCTCTCATTTTATTAATTGGATTGGATTATATTTAGTAAAGTCCGGAACTAGTACGGAAAATTTAGAATACCTGCGTGATTCCATAGTAGAAGTCTTCAAATAGCTTAAGAAATTGAGAATTAAGTAATTAAGATTTAAGCATCCAATGAAATCATGTGATATCTTCTATTTATTAGTTTATTTTTACTTTGTTTGCTTAGTACAATTTTATTTTAAGGACTTCTACTTCTTATATTTAGAGTCTCTATTTCTAATAATTTTATAGACAAAGTCATGGTAGGCACTTAGAGAATTTATGGCGCAGATATAAAGGAACGCGATTTTTCGGTTGGTACGTCGATAAATTCAATTCTATGTAGAATATGTACCGTCCCTAAGATGGGACATAAGACTGGAGGTTCCTTGTCTGCGATGATGGGCAAGTAAGGTGTATCCTACGACAAAGTGGGATTTCGGCAAAATCACCTGATTGGAGGTTGCTCGTCTAATTATTGGGTCGATCGAATGCAGCGATTAAATAAAGGGTGGGTAGGATTTAAAATATTCATATTCATATTCAACCATATTGCTACTAAATGCGACTAAATATTGAATAAATATTACTTACCAGTAAAAGCAGGACCACAAACTTTCTCATGGTGCTGTTCATTTTATAGTTGAACTCGTGTCATGTAAACATTTATATATTTTCTCTTGGCCATTAAGGAAATCTGAAATGAAACAAGAAATTAGTTACCAGTTGTGGAAGTACCCAGTATGAAAAACTATAAATATTTAAATGTAAAAAGAAAATAAAAAAAGTTGCCCATAGTGGTGTTTGAACTAGCAAAATTTTATACTTCAATTTGAGAGGCCGTTACACATAATACATAATATTTAATTTATGGTGATAACGCTATACATTTATTACATTTTAACTAATTTATATAGAAAATTTATAGAAAACCGTTTGAACATGGAAGGATTCCTGAAAATGTAACCTTGAATTCTTCTTGGGTCCAAAATTGCCAGACCTTTTCCCAATTTAACCGAATACGTATTATACTTATCTTGGACACACTGTATATCTGCTTATATTACCATAAAAACTCATTTTTTGATGTTAGTAGTATTCGCAAATACTGAAAGTAAAAATGTATATTTATTAATATACTCTTGGTATCTTGAGACCACCTAGTCAGTTAAAAATTTATGTCTACTGAATACATTTCATGCATATAATAGTCATTAACAGACTAAATAAAAGTCGTTAAATTTGTTCCTAACATTCCAACACATTCATTACAATACCACGCAACTAATAGCTTAATAAATGAAAGTAAACACATTTTTATGACTGACTTCTCAAAATTTTATTTGATTAAGTAACAGTGAGAGCAAGGAGGTCTCCGTTATATAGTTGTACCACAAATTAATTAGGATAGTTGTACTAATAAAATGGTTGTCACTCGTGGAAAGGCGGATAAAATTCAAGAAGTAGACAAATGCTTAGTTATCTGTCATGGTATGATATAACGGTCAAATTAGAAAAATCATTGTATTTTCTACAAAAAAGCATGTAATTGTTTAAAATCTGCTAATATATTATTATATCAAGTAGCGATAGTTAATTTCTTTTTATATTTCCAAAGGATCCAGTCTGTAGGAAGCGATGTATTTTTACACTCATCTTCTATCAATAATGTAATTTTAAGTTCATAAAATTCATGAAAATTTCAGTTTGTTTAAAAGGAAGCCATACAATGTTTTAAACAATTTGTTCATTATAGATAGTGGTATATTTATATAAAAAAATTGGTAGACATTCCATTGCATGAAGAAGTATTGAAATTTAAAGTTGTACCGTATTATACACAAGTTTAAACTAACTGGTTGTTGTTGGAGGCGGCGCGGTTACCCGCAGCACTCAGACCTTTCGAAGATTTGTGCCTGCCGCTAGTAGTGAGCTATTGGAAGAGACCTGGTGCTATGCGCATAGGCCAATACCGGTTCTAGTAGTGGAAGCTCTCCAATATCTTGGGGTAGGAGAAATGCTGCACCCAGATGTTTATATGTCTCTTGACCATGAGGCAGGTACAGCGACAGAGACTGTGAATAGAGTCGTCGTCATCGTGTCCGCAAAATCTGCACCTTCTAGTGTCACTAAGGCCAATAGTATTAAGGTGCTTGTTGAGATGTCCGCGACCTGTTAACAGTCCTGTGATAATCCTTATGCTGTTACGACTTAGCGCAAGTATTGATCGAGTTGCGTTCGACCAAGGCTCTTCAATTAAGAGCTTGGCTTGTCGGAGCTCAGTTCCGTTCGACTATTCTTCCTCTGATCTCTTCCTGATCCAGTTTTCAATAGTCACCTTATTACATAACTAGGCGGAAGCCAGAGTGCTAGTTCGGGCCCTCTAAACTGTATCCTTGAGCCTCGTTTAGTCAGTGCATCGGCCTCCTCATTTCCAGTTATGTTGTGATGACCCGGTACCCAGATCAATTTTACTTGGTTGCTCTGTCCCAGTTGGCCCAGACCATTAATACACTCTAGGACCACCCTGGAGGGGATCCTGTAGTAGATCAAGGATTGTTTAGAATATCTCCTTTTGAGATTTTTCTGAATACATGCATTAGAACCACTTACCTAAGTACAGTTTTTGGTGACATATGGAACGAAAAATGTAAAATTAAAATGTTGTGTTCAGCTGAATAGTACTTGGTAAAAATTCCGGGCCAGAACGGAAGTCGTATCTTCGGGATGTAACATAGTCCACATTTTGAAGGAGGCACAGTGTCTAATGGCCCGAGTAATGTATTTATTGGTACGCCTTCTTTCGTGGCGCGGACTGTATCTGTTTTATTAATAACTACAATGTGACGCAGGTGAATAGTACTGATAAGACTATGCAGTACTGACCTCTATTAGTCTATGCTACAGTCTGTTCAACAATATTCTCCAATAATTGACTAATGGCGGCGTGGGTAACAGGTGTCATTAGAATAGTGACATATTATCTCAATATACGACATTATTGCCTAAAATGGAATGTCGGAAACAACCCGACCAGCACTGAATTACTTGTGTATATCATAGAAGATACTACATACACAACATGTCGCTATCAATCCGAAGACTTTTGGACAGCTAGTAGCATAGACCAATAGGAAATAGTGTCAAGCCTTTTTACCACTAGGTACCTACTATTAAACCCTGACATTAGCTAAGATTATTGTACCTAATTGTCTACATTATTCGTCGGTTCCTCCACCTGTAGCATACTGATGAGAACGAAACCCGTCGACATCGGGTGATGCTACTGATAAATTTAAGTAAGTAAGTGTGGTAGCAGTAAATTCGGAAAATTATCGTTTCCGATAAATACTTTTAAATTGTAATTACTCACGTTAATTATCAAGAGTAATATGCATATTATATAGATAAATACAAGAAAATACAAAGGTATAAAAATGGGTATACGCTGTTAGTTTTAATAATAATAATATAATAATATCTCTATCCCTCATTCTTAATTTAGTGATGAGCCCGGAAGTCAGAGACTTCCCAGAGACTTGGGAGAGGGAGCGGCATATTATTATTTTGCACGCCGTGAGTGCACCCAGGCACTTTACGGTATAACTTACGATGGTAAGGTATAACTTACGATGTTATAACTTTAACTACTATTTAGTACGAGAATAAGGTAAACCTGGAAAACCTTATTAATTAAAGTGTACAGTAGGTTGTTAGCCATTTATACAGTGATATTGCAGTACTAGTTGCATATTAAGAACGCTACCTGCCTTATGCACACAGATTTAATATTGGAGCAATTAGAAAAAGTTGACCACGGTGAGATTCGAACCGTCGTCAACCGCGGAGAATGATTAAAAACCAGACGTCTTAACCGCTCGGCCACCGAGCGGTGAGGTTTTAGAGTACACCATGTCAGCAATTTTGAGATATATCGGTTACAGTCAGTCCATTAACTCATTGTCAGTAATCTGTGCTTGAAAATAAAAATGTTCATAAAAGCTTTACTATTTAAAATAATACATAACTTAGTTGACTGCCTCGAACTTTCGTATTTTCGAGAACCTCTTAGAAATATTATATCTAATCGTTCATTTCACCTCATTCCTCAATTGTAACTGAAACAAAAGAGCAATGATGTTATTTTCGTAGCAGAGTGCAGATTATACAAAAAATACTTAAAATAACAAATAGTCCAATGATGAGAAAAAAGGGATTCTTCTGTTTTCCCTGTGGGCTGGTAGGGCGTACGTATCGATTGAGCCCCCAGTCTGAGTAAGTTCAACGGTCTATCTATAATCGAACTTATTATCAGATGCCAGACATTTTTTGTGTGTATTCCGACGAAACAGTGAACTTTTGAAGTGGGTTTAATGTAGTGCACAGAACACTGCTTTAGTGGATATTTTCAAGGCAGTCAATCGTTTTCCACTTTTATCAAAACGGCATGAAAATGCGGAGAAAATGCCGGCCAAAAGGCCTCTGTGAAAAAATGAGGACCACCAAAATACGGTTCGGTTTGAACATCATGGGTGGCTGGGTTAACTCTGTTGTAAAATTCTGATAATTACCGTAATGCACTGGATGGGATGATTCATTCTTTTTGTTAATTTATTATATTCAGTCTACAGGATGAATTTATTTTGGAAAGAGGAACGATACAGCAAATTTAAACACTAAATAAATTTAAATAAAAAAACAATACTGGTGGTGTTTCTTTGCTACTGTTTCTGTCAGTGCCGAATCCTATAACTTACTTGAACTGTATTTGTGAAAATTTGTACAGTGGGGTATTAAGTAATTTTGAGAAAGTGCCAAATATCGAGTGCACTCTGACGAGCGCATAATAAGGGCGAATCCGGTCAGTGTCTGTGGTTGGTCTCGATGAAGGACGTGGCTACTTCCATGGAAATGCCGTAGTAACGCAAGGAGAAGTGGTTTTCGGCATCTCCTTCAAGTAAATAAGTACAAAGACAATAGAGACAATAGAGACTCCTTAAAGACACCTGCGGAAAGGCAGGTCGCTATCTGTCCGTCAATTAGACAATAATTGTCAGACGGATTGTAGCAAAGAGGGCACTACGGTGTGTTTCTCACCACTATTAACATTTACTTCACTATACGTCTTTTGATTCTTATGCGATGATTACAATTAAAATTTAGATATCTATTTGTATTGGTCTTTTTATATATAAATTTGTTTCAAAATTTCGTTGTGATTTAATTATTAACACGTCTAAAAATGGTAGTTTATTATCATTTTCAATATTTGCTGTAAAATTTATAGTTGTTCCTTTGCTGTTAAAAAAATTTAAATTATCATATCGGGGCATATTGAAAATATGTCACCTCCCCCATATTTTTGCGTTATCATAATTTTTGACATAAGTTTCTGCAAAATATTCCATAAAAATATTGCTTGTTGCTGGAGATAATGATACAGATTTACAAAAAGAAGAACAATCAGTTAAAAAAAGATTAAAAGAGAGTGCTTAATGGTGATAACTGTATCTCGTCAGAAACTATATTCTTGGATCAAACGTGGCTTTCTCTACTTCAAAAGGATGTTACCAATGGATTATTAGTAATAATATAATGATGAGTGCGTGCAATCTGACAATATTTTATCATACAAACTTTTTACTTACGACGAGTCGAGGATTGACTGGAAACGTTTGGGAAAAGCTAGGTAAAAGTTTAATTTCTTTTAAATTTTATTATAATAATTATTTTATTTAGACACAATCCAAAGTATGATTTGTAATATTACACAATTTTGTATAAAACTGAATGAAATTTAGTTAGTTTGTCAAATATTTATTTTATTGGATATTAGACAGTGGTTTTTCGGACAAACTTTAGAAGGTTGCCTTGATACTACACTTCGAATATTTTATTCGAATACTTCTGGTTTCCTGTTTCTTATTATTTTACAGATGGTGTAATTCCAAAAAATACTACAATGATTCATGAAAATGCACCACAAATAACGTACAGACATCTACACTGTATAGAATATTTTAATTACATACAAAAAGTTTTCCAATTTTCAAGAGCATCATTTTTCATTAAAACTGCGACTCAAGAAAAATATGCTTAATAAAAATCGTATTCCTTCATAAAACGTGTGCTATCTAGCAATTTTACTTTTATATCTGCAATAAATTATTATTTAAAGAGAAAAATCTGGACTCATAAAGGTACCTACCTATTTCTTGCACCGTAAAACTTTATTCCTGAGACGAGGTAATTATTTTTTTGACTTTTACAGCTCTCTTATGGAAATGTTATAATTAAGTTTGCGGCAAAATTTGCTTTTTACTGTGCAATAAATGGCGAAATAAAGATCATTCGCTTTAGCGAATTACGTCTAGGAGGATCTGCCTCAATCACGAGAAAGGGAACGACAAAATTTTCATCTCGTTTCACAAGTTTATTATACAGAACCGTCTCTTCTGATCATCGCTTTATGAAAGCCTGTGATTTTAAAGACATCGGTACTCTATGTAATGTATCCCCTAATATGCAGATGATAAACTTATTAACCAATAGCTTTTATTGTGTATTTGTAAAAATAGCCATGGCATATTATAGGTCACAAGAAAGCAATTAAATATATGTTTTTAGGCCATAGTATACTACCTCAGTAAGTAAAAATCATATTTTGTTTATGTTAAACTTGCGTATTAAAAAAATATATTAAAAAGCAACACTATTAGATTCTATACCCAAAAAATATTTAGAGCAGTTTTGCATATATCGTTTTGTAGGTAAGAACATTAAAACGATGTTAACTTGGCCTTCATTCGGAAAATTCAAATCGCCTTTTAACTCTTAATTGTCAGTAACCTCAAGTCAACTTTTGTAGTCCCTCGAAACCCTGCTGTTTCTGCCGTAAGAATATTGAATAATAGAATCTTCTAATTGGAACGAAATTGAAAATGTTTCCTTTTACTAGACCTTATTGGTCTATATTATATTTCATTATATTTACATTATATTATATTTCAACAAGATTCAACAAGATAGAAGAAGTTATGTTTCAATAAAAATATATATTGGCCTTGTTGAAATTCAATTAGAATCTAAATGTATATCCAACTGGCCTTTCAATTCGCATAGATCGATGATCTATAGTCAAATTTCGTTGATTTTCGTAACTTTCCTGTTACTAACACAAGACCTTGCCGAATATTAAAGTTACATTGGAATTCAATAAGAATCTAAATGAAACAGCAATTGGACCTTCATTTGAGTGAGATCAATGAGCACTAGTCATATTTTACTGATCTTCGAATGTTTCCTGTTACATAATCTTATTAGAATATAATATCATATCAAAATCAAAATCCCATTGGCCCTTTATTTCTCAGAGGTCAATGAGCTTTAGTAAAATTTCGGTGACCTTCCATTGGAATCCGGTTAGGATCCAGTTTTAATTCTAATTGTTGGCCTTCTGTTTCCTGTTACTGATACAAAATTTCATTGAATTTAATCTGAACCTTATTGAAATTTTTGCAAATATGGTTATTGTGGAAATCCTATCTTATATAGAGCGTCCTATCCAAGTTGTTCTTTTGTATACTTCTAATTTTATGGGTCAGAGTACGATAGCGGCCCTTGTGTATCGGCTGGTTTTATTGTATATGTTTTCATTCATACGTATTAATAATTGGTCTCGTGCAAACCATCATCAACACACATTACTTGTGCCGAAATTTAATGTTTCTATTCTATTCCATTGATCGTTCATATTGATCATATAACTTACAGTGTTCTGTTAGAAGACCCACCATTATTTTAGTGACATCTATTTTGACATAATATATTTCCTCTAAACTTAGGCGATCATTCGTTGATGATCATTTCTTTGTCTATCTTTACTTGCCTCGGTGCTGGGAGATTCTATTCTTGCTTAAAGCCATCTGTGATCCAAGATCATTTGTCCACATGACACACTCACCAATTCCAATTTGACCTATAGAGATCTCAACAGATTTATATCTAATAGTATTGGTGACATAGCCATATTATGTAGCCTACCTATAAGTTAAAGAATACACACTACACACATAAGACGACACACCATGTGTCATAATAATAGCAGTAACACTAATCATGTAACAGTGACAGTGACAATATTATGGTATATTTTCTTTGGTGACCAGTATACTATTAGTGATAACCTCGTATATTAGTGTATAAGTTTCTTTTGCAATATTTAGTGTTCTGTATGCTTTTGAACAAATTTATTCAAATGGACGTGCAACAAACCAACATATGCTTAAATAATGCTTTGTCTACGGATTTTCTCGAGACCGCTATATCTTTATAAAGTACATACACACATAGTAAAAGGTTTTGCATTATAGGGAAATATTTTGGAATAGTGCAATTTGCACCCTGCTTTCCTTTAGTTTTTAGAATTGCATAATCAAGCACAATAAAAGTTTAAATATTACTTATAACCTTCAAACTCTATAATGGCCCCATTCCTAAATAAAATGACTGCAGGTCGAAGTATTTTCAAAAGCTTCAAACGAACTGCGATTTAAAGTATTCTTTTATCTAACTCCTAGTACAAAACGTATAAATAATAATCCTACAAAAGGAAATTACTAAATAAACCAAAAAATAACTGTAAACGCTATCTTTTAAGCTGTTTCTGATTATGGTGTTATTTACTATTAACAAAAGTTTATTAATAAATTGAACACATTCTAGTATTTTATCTAAACTTCATATATGTGATTCATTAAAATATTATTAAAAGCGTTATTTGATAAAATCGCAAAACAATGCAAATATATTCCGAAAATTATTTGTGATGCTAAATAAATAAAAACATTGATATCAAAAGTTTCACTGTTATCTATGAATCATTTATACATAAATTTAAAATATAACTATGGCGCTTAAATGTATAAATATTTATATCCAAATGCATACTGTTTTTATATTAATGATTTTATTAATCGACTGATTTAATTAAATTGTAATCCGGAAACGTATTTTTTGTGAGGTACTTTTTATTTGAAACATGTATTGCAATATATCATTACAATGTGATTTGAATATTATAAATTATATTAATTAATATAGCTAACTGCGAATTTCACTTAAAACGCTATTTGTTGTTAATTTTCAGTTTTAGCACAAATATTTTTATCCACAAATTTAGTGGCATGTATTTTTGAATTCTCTATAAAATTCAGCCCTTACCACTGTACATACGTGCATTTTTCATAAATATTAGGTACTTATAAATATCATTTTTGACTCAATAATTAAAGAACAAACAAATATTTCCCAAATAAAAAAACAGAAACAAAAAATCATAAAATATTAAGAGGAACACTAAAGTAGACGCAACCAAATTTTACATAAATTGAAATAAGGCCTGTAGTATTTCTCTAAACATATTGTTTGGTTGTTTCATGAAGTCTAACCGTTAGGGGACACTTGACCGGTTTCTGTCAGATTTTCAGTAACATCGAATAAGATACAAAAAAAGAAACATATTTGCAAAAAATCAGGAAAATCGTTCGATGCCCAAAACTCCTTCATTTGTCACATACTTTATGTAAATGAACTAGTTTTCTACTTCGTATTATGTCAAGATACATAATACAGAGGCACAATATTTGTATGCAATCCTAAGGTGTGGGACATTGACTATGAATTCCTAAGTACAGACCCACAGATACGTTACCATAAACAAAAAACATAAATACTACTGTGCTAAATAGAGCGTAGCTGCCTTCAACGCCCTATGTCAACAGATCAAAATCTCAGGAATCGCCGCAGCTGAGTATAGCCCTCGATCGCCAGTTAAAATAAATTTTGCGGCTATCAAGCCAATCCCCCTTAAGACGGGACATCTTGCCTTAAGGATCACGTAAAGCAATCAAACAAGCCAAATAAACCGATTTCCATAGTCTGTGGTTTTCTGTGAACGTAACTGCCGCCTTGGGATATGCGGACCGCGATAGAGCTGGCCAGGACAAAGGATCATTGCCCAGATTCCTGATAGCGACGCAGCGGGATTTGTCATCGAAGGCACCTGAAGTACGTCGGGAATATCAACTGGATTCTCGTTTATCGCTAACCGATAAGACTATTGGTGTGAACTTGAATGTGAAAGTAATTGTCATTCATTGGTTCGTCAGCTGTGGATATATTGATCTATTTATTGATGAATATTTATAAATTTTTTAAATTTGGAATAGAAAATATCACATAAGTTAGACTATCCCCAAATACAAATCCAAAGACTGTCCAGAAGGGGTTGATACATTAAAAAAGCAAACAAACACCCAGATGTACAGATTTATTGATTAATCGGTTTATAGATTTATTGATATTGATTTACAGGTTTATTTATAGATTTACCCATTTATTTATAAATTTACAGATTTCTTGATTTGAGATTTACAGATTTACGGACTTATGTTTTACCGATTTATCCATTTACCGATTTGGCTAATGATTCATTGGTCTACTGAGTCATTGGTTCATTAATCAATTGATCTACTGATTCAACAATCCATCTAGTCATTGATTGACTGGTTCATTTATTTATGGGTTTATGGATTTATAGATTTATTGACTTATTGATTTACGGATTTACTCTTTTATCTATCTAATCGAATTTATCTGTTGATTTATTGATCCATTGAGCCACTGGTCTATTGATATACCTATTGATCTATTAACACACCGATCCACCGGTTTATCTTATTAATTGAATCGTTATTTTATTGATCCATCGATATATTGATGCATCTATTTATTTATTCATCGATTGATCGGTTGATGCTTTCATTGATTTATTAATTTTTTTGATCTTATTGATCTTCCTTCCTTCCTTCCTTTTGGACATTGATCAACTTACTAATCTATCCTTCATTTTGAACACATTTTAAGTCTTGTGGGATAAACACTAAATATTGCACAAATACTTATATGCGGTCTAGTTCTATGACAGAATGTACCTGAGAATATTTTACTTTCTAGGATTTCGATAGCCTCGAAGTATGCAGACATAAATGGTTTTTTGCGTTTGTTTAAATTAATAAATATTGTGGTTTCTTATTCTCCCCTATATCAGAAAAATTGACATTTGTTATACACAACATCCACTCTAGACATAAACGCGTTTTATCTCACTACCGCTAGAACAAATATTTTGAAATTTTCTTCACTATACCTGCATACTTATAACCACCTGCAGGATAAGTTTGATTTGTTCTATACTAATACGACATAAATAAAAGACCTCAAAGTTATAATAAGATTATACCAGTAACCAATATCTATCAATCTTAATCTTATCTATATTATATAAGAATATCCCAGTTGCGCCGGCTATCCGATGGAGAAGGCATGAACTGCGAAACGAAATCATCCCGTTAACAGAGGAGCAGCTAAAGACGGCGGCCGGCAAGCTAAAGAACAAGAAGGCACCCGGGATAGACGGGGTACCAGCCGAGACGATAAAGGTAGCGGTGAATTGCATCGGTAACTATATTCTGGAGGTCTTCAACTGCCTATTGTTGAGAGGTGAATTCCCCAATGACTGGAAGTTAGCAAAATTAGTGCTTATCGAAAAACCGCTGAAAGAGGCATCTCAGAGCAAAGCGTATAGACCTATATGCTTAATCAACACTGTGGGTAAGCTATTTGAGCAACTGCTGAATGGAAGGTTGGTAGGGGAAATAGAGGCGAAAGGGGCCTTCTCTCCGGCACAACACGGTTTTAGAAGAGGTCGGTCAACGGTTATGGCAGTGGAGAAGGTAGTGAACTTTGCTAGTATGGCACACAGAGACCATGGGGCATGGTGCATGACAGCGCTAGTAGATGTTAAAAACGCCTTTAACGCCGCCAGCTGGGCCAGGATAGTGGAGGCGTTGGAAAGGAAAAATATTGCTAGCTATTTAATCAACATTATAATGGGATACCTCTCAGAAAGATATATTGTGACGGACAATAAGGGAACCAGAAGGCGGGTAAATGTAGGCGTTCCGCAGGGGTCGGTTCTTGGCCCGACTCTGTGGAACGTCATGTACGATGGAATTTTCGACCTACAGCTCCCTGAAGGTGTGAGACCGCTGGGATACGCGGATGACGTTGCACTTATCGGGGAAGACAAACACATAAACGCACTTGTTCGGAAAATGGATGAATCCTTAGACCGCGTGAAGTAATGGCTGTCAGAGAACGGCCTGGAGCTAGCCCCATAGAAAACGGAGGCAATTTTACTCAAATTTGGAAGGAGAAGGCAAGAGGTGACGCTACAGGTCGGGACGCAGAACGTGTCCATGGCGGACAGTGTGAAGTACTTGGGAGTAATGCTAGATACGAGAGTTAGCTTCGGGCCGCATGTAAAGATCACTGCTAGGAAGGCCGAGGCATCTATAAAGGCACTTATGAGATTAATGCCAAACATAGGAGGTCCAGGACAAGCCAAAAGGAGAGTTCTGGGGGGAGTGGCGCAGTCTATAATGTTGTATGGGGCGCCGATCTGGGCCAGGGCTATGAATGTGGCGGCCTATAGGCGCACGTTGCAAAGCGTCCAACGAAAGCTGGCGCTTAGAATATGTAGGGCTTATAGGACGGTCTCGTTCGATGCAGCAATAATGCTCTCCTCCATGATCCCCATTCATCTGCTGGTGTATGAGAGACGACGCATCTGGGAGAGCGATCTAGAGAATCCGGAGGCGGCTAGAGCGGAGAGGCAGAGCACTCTACAGGAATGGCAGAGGGAATGGATGGAGGGATACAAGGGGCAGTGGACTAGGACGTCGATTCCTACCCTGGCACCCTGGGTAAATAGAAGGCACGGAGCGATGACGTTCTATCTGGCTCAAGCTCTCACAGGCCACGGATGCTTCCGGGCATATACATATACACTCGATTGGCAAGGCTATGGACGAGTTATGCGAAGACTGCGGAGAGGTTGACACTGCTGAGCACGCCCTGTTTGAGTGCGGATATGGGGAGAACGTTAGAAGTAACTGGAGAGCGGCAATGAGGGAAACAGTGACGAAACATAATATGGTAAACTTGATGCTAGAGTCCCAAGCGAACTGGACGAAAATAGAAAATAGCATCACGGAATTAGTTAAGTGAAGGGAGGTGCGTGGGAGAGAGATGGAGAGAGGTGGTGGAGATAACTAAAGGAAGGAAAAGAATAGCTACCTCGGGTCTTGATGCCAGGTCCCACGACAGTCCCGAGTCCGAGGTAGAGAAGAAAAGGAGGGGTTTTAGTGGGTGTTGCGCCCCACACTCCCCGGTGCCGATAGAAACTAAGGCCCGGGGGTCATGCGATTTCCTCTCGTTATAAAAAAAAAAAAAAAATAATCTTATCTATATTATCCCCTCTCCCACACAAGTCTCAGACTTTCGGGCTAATCCTTGTGATTAGAATGAGAGGTAGAGATATTATTATTGTTGTTATTATTATTATATTTTGTAGGCTTAGGATTAAGTATGTATTCTTACTATGTATATATTCTATGTTATGTGTATCTTTATGTTACTTTAAATGTAGTGCATTACTTTTGTAATTTTACCTCATTCTATAATTTGGAGTCGTTCCTAAAAAAAAAATAAATAAATAAAATAATATCTATTCCCTATGTTGAAAATGTATTTATAAGAATATTGAATAGCCAACTTAAATACCTGTTCTTTATAATTCTTCCTGCGTTAATCTAAATGAACAAAAGCAAAGATGAGACTGGAATTAGGAGTTAATTCAAACATCCTGTGTTATTTTTATTTTTATATTTAATCTTGCCGTCTTAACTCTTGCACAGCCTTTACAAAATTTAGAGCACAGCAGTCGCTTCGCATCAATCACAGATTTTCTCTTTCCGGCAAACCAGGATTCTCGGCTTAATGCCCAGCAAATGCTGCAAGTATCGTAGCAAGAATTACCTCGGGATAAATTCCTCCGCAGGAATAGCCATCTAGCCAGCAGTCATCAGCCGATCCGCTGTTTTATTTTTGCTCGTTTATCTCGCGAGTCGGTTCTGTCAGCTCGGAACAAAATAATTGAATGGCTGTTTGACTGTTATGGTTTATATCACTGTACAGGGCTAAACCTACATAGCAGAAGGGATGAACCAATCGTATCAGGGATGAGTCTTAATTGACATCGAGATACAGGGTTGTTCAGAACTTATCTCTAACACTTTGAGGATATGTGTATCCTTAAATCAGAAATCGATATCACCAAAAAAATTTATAATAAAAGTCTTAGGATTCCCCGTAAACAATGTTTAAAGTTATACCATTATAAAGGACTACGTAGATCGGCAACTGTACTTCAACGACATTTGATATACCACATTCCTAAGAATGTGGTAAAAAAAAGTAAACACGTTTTTGTACCTGCAACGCCTGGTTCAGACCGAGCGAATAGAGTTGGAGTGGGGATAATATATCTATTGTCTATTAGTCATCAGTCTATGTGTGTCGCACTCGTAGTGTGGGAGTTTTATTTATCGTAGGAGTGTTAAACTGTAAAATTTTCATGTGTACAGTAATGCTGAGTTAATGGACTGTTACCAGTGGATTATCAATTACGAGTTAGGTTTTGTGA
Organism: Pogonocherus hispidulus; assembly: GCA_963924545.1. NCBI lineage: Eukaryota > Metazoa > Arthropoda > Insecta > Coleoptera > Cerambycidae > Pogonocherus > Pogonocherus hispidulus. The sequence continues at coordinate 86,038,959 of OZ004693.1, forward strand.
GTGGTTGTTGCACCAAAATGCTGAAAATCCCCAATTTACTTAATAATTTGCGTTTATAAGATCACCAACCAGGAGGAGCATTCGGTTTAGTGTACAAGTCGAGGAATATTATTTAGAACAGCTTTTGTAACAAGGTATGTGCAAATTTTTTATAAATTTCATGTTTCTAATACCTAGTAATCAAGTAGCGCAATTCTTCAAAATTAGTGTAACAAAATTTTATTCATTTTAAATACACGTCACTTTGGTCACATCTATCTATCTTTAAGTTTATTTTAAAGTAAAAGCGCTGCAAATCTTTTTTGCGCCGGGTGTCGGTATACTCTTAGAACTTCCGAAGTTTTTTTCGTGCTAGCCAGTTTGCATTGTCAGTCCCAAGGTCACTCCATTACAGTGGACCAGTATCCAGCGGCGTGCAATGAAAAATTTTTAAATAGTTTTAAGACCCCGCCAAAAAATTTTTTTTTGCACTACCACATTTGTACATGTATGTTGAACATCCCCAAATTTTATTATGGATAAGTTCTGAATAACACTATATTCCGTCTTCAAAATCAGTCTGGTCAATTACGGGACTATTTTGGAGCATTAATATATAAATTGAAAATTTGTAGAGTTTTATGTGTTTAACAGGAATTTGTCTAGGACCCCTGATGAAATATACACTTCTCAATGGCAGAATCTGCACAGGATTGCATTGTATATATTGTAGAGTAGATACGATCTTGGACGATTAATGTTCTTTAATGTAGACAAGTCGCCCTTAGCCTTACATAGTTACGAAACGGGGCACAAATTTAATATAAACATACTTCTCAGAACCTAAATACATTAGAATCAATATATATGAAGAAATATAAAAATCATCTACTGAATTTCCATTTAAGCCCATTATCTAATGACCTTTGAAATTTAATACCCTGTATACAAGAAAAATAAAATTAAAAATAGTCAACAATAGTAAATATCCAACCATAATTTAGAAAAAGAGCAGGCAGGCAGACATCTGCAGTTTACCTAAACAAACTTGTTTTACAGCCTCATCCTCTATAAATTGGGTGAATTTATTGAGAAACTTGTTAGTGTTTAAGCTACCGACGATGAGTACATAGTACTCGAAATGTATACATTTAGCATTGCTAATATATATGTGAAGAAAGGTGTATTGTTTTATTTAATTAAGTATATTCATCTTCACGAACTCACCTCAATCGGTTTTGGTGATATATGATTGACTTCATTATTACATTTTTGTGTATTCTGAAACTTTTGTATTTTGGCTCTAACTGGATTACACAAAACACACGGCAAATTTTGATTTGTAATTCAATGCTCATCTGAAAACATAATACGAGAAAATAACTATTTAAGTTAGAAAATTTTATAATAAATGAAACAGCATGATTTCCTTTGTATTTCAAAAACATGGCTTTTTGCTTTTCAAAACAAATAGTGACGAAAATACAAAGTGAGTTTGCGATAAAGTTCAAGTGAAATTATTTATTGTTTGTATTTGAAACAGTTTTATACAACTATTTTCGGTGAATTACAAATATAAAATAAGCAAATTTTACACAAAAAATAGATTATTTTAGAAAATATTAGCAATTCGAACTGAAGAGCTATAGTAAATTTTTGGGGTCTTGTGTTTAAATAACCAATTGATTTTTTCGGACATACTTTAATCAAAAAAGGAATTTTTAGTAAGAACAAACTGACCTGAAATATGCATCTGGACTATAAAGTGACTTACCACAGTTTTTTTAATTCCGATATATCAAATAAATTTAGAATCCGCCTATAGTATCTAAAACGTTTTGAAATTAGTATAAGGTAATATACTCTCTAAGGTAGTATTACTACTATTTCAAATGACCTGGCAAGACCGTCAACTTTGTGACAAATATAAATGGAATCCCTTGCAAGATACGCTCCTGATGGCCCAAGGATCCAGTAGGGATCTATGAACTCAGATGCAAACTTTTACTGTCTCTAAGGACCATATTTATAATTTTCTAGTGGAAGATATACGACACAGAAGTAAAGGAATATATTAAGAAAGATATTATTAGAACACTAGTATAAACTTCCTCTATAATAGCTATTCTATACTAAAAGCTATGAGAGCTTACTCTTGAGTCATGAATAGCTTGGGATTGCAAGAAAAGTTTAAGAAATAGCGGCACGGCCGCGGAGATAGCTAAGTCTGTTAGGTGCAGGGTGATAGCTAGTGACTAACAGAATGGATATGTAGATTATGGCGCGAGTTCGAATCTCGCCAGGGGAGAAATTCCACCTCTCACAGGGAATGGTTGTGTGTTTACGTTTTTTTTGTGTGTACCCTCTCCCTACACAAGCGTGATTTTTCAGAAAGGAGGTGTGCTTTGCTTTTTCCTTTTCTGTGGTGTTCGGTTTTTTATGTAATAGGCAAAGAGAAGCAAAGTACCTACCTCTCATATGGTCGCAAAGGAATTAGAGCAAAGAAGGAGATGAAGATTGGATCTTATAATCAGGAATCATGCAGCAATATTATTTAGTGATTCAGCGCCACTTTGTGAGACAGTAAGATCCGATTATAGTCTGAAAAATTGGAAACAAGGATACAAGTCTCCAGAATGGAATTTTTTATGTAATAGGTAAGGGGCAGCAAAGTACCTCTCATATGGTTGCAAGGGAATTACAGCAAAGAAGGAGATGAAGATGTGGATCTCATAATCAAGAATCATGCAGCAATATTGTTTATTGATTTCGTGCCACTTTGTGAGACAGTAAGATGCAATTATAACCTGGAAAATTGGAAACAAGGATAGAGAGCTTGAGAATGGCATTTCTTTAAGACAAAGGCATGCAGAAAAGTTGGCAACTGCCTGATATAGAAGAGATTGAGAGCTTTTCGTTCTCAGCAAAATCAAACAATGAACATATAAGATCTTCTTACTGCCCTTTAACATAAAATTCTCAGAAAAATAGGCAAATATGAACATTAATATATGTCAATTTTGCTCTGAAGAACAAGATACGGCCGAGCACATGCTGTATTAATACAGATTCGCCCGACAAAGGCGGAGATATCCTGAATAGGCTTTTTAAACTTTGACAATGTAATAGAAAGGTCTTGCAACAGTTCTAGTCTTCTTTAAAAGGACTGGAACTAGGACGAGAGACTTGAAAGTCTCAACGCTCCAAGCAGATAGGTATCTAATAATAATTAGCACAGCCTCTACATTTCACTGAATAGGAGCAAAAACTCCGAAACATTTATATCTGTAGTCACAACGATGGTCGTTTATTTCTCTGTTTATCCAGCTGTTTTAAATTGAACTAACACTTTTACCTAGTTTCATGATGCTGCATTTAATTGCCGAGGAAAAGCATAGAAATTAATATGAAATGGAATTTAAAACATCCCGACAAGATAAAAATCGTTTGTTTCAAGCACGACAGGATGTAACGAAATAAAGGGGTAGATATGCCTGTCTAAAACATAAAGGATATAGAAGGGGAGAATTGTGGAAAGTATGTCGACAGGATTATGTGCTTAAAATTTAAAAAAATGTACGTAAATATGTGACGAAATACTTCGCTTAAGCCTACAATGAGTTGACAAATTCATGAAAATAAAATGTGTTTCTCTTCGTAGTACGTTTATTTTTTCACCCTTTGAACATATTTTTTGTTGATGCATTGCATTTATAACATTCCTTGTCAATGTCAGGCGGAGGTAACAAAAATATATTTTATTGTGAAAATATACATATTTAAATGTTTGGGTCACGGTAAAAAGATGAAAAATATTTACATAAGTATTTCTTTGTATATTGAGACATAAAACATAACTAGTAATACAAAATTTGTATGTTAATTCATGTGTAATATTTTCCTATGAAGTTCTTATTAGTTTATTAGCCACTATCTGGAGTGTCCCAAGGCTTCGTCTTTGGGCCGTTATTATTTTGAATATTTATAAATGATTTACTTTTGTCACTGAACAGAGAAGATACCTGTACTCTTCTCTATGCAGATGGTCTTAAGCCTTTAAATGCCTCTTTGTGTCCAATACTGGTGATTGCCTTTTGCTTCAATACGACATAGACAATGTTCACAATTGGTGCAATAAATGCACTTCTGCTTAATTTTTAGAAGTGCAACTCAATCATATTGACTAAAAGAAATAATCCCATTGATTTTACGAGTACATATTGAATTTAACATGATTATTAAATGCACCAGTATTAAAGATCTTGGGGTACACTGGATAGTAAGTTAAGTTTTGTGCAGCACATCAATAACATCCAGCGGAAAGCTTTTAGAAATGTCGGTTTTGTCTTGAGGAGCTCAAGACAATTTACAGAAATTTACAGAAGAACGGTGTCCTTACTTATTAATGTATGGGTTCTCTTAAAATTAGAATATGCCTCTCTTGTAGGAGATCCAATGATGATCAACTCAATGATCTAGCCACTCGTAGTATTTATAATTCTTTGGTGACTCTCCACAAAATTGTTATTAATAAAATTGACTCTCGGGATTTGTTATACTCTTTACATCTTCATGTTCCCCACCTTGACACTAGGTCTTCATCACTGATTTATCTTCCGACACTCAAGGAAGGCCCATGTAGGTATTCCACCTATTAAGGACGCTATTCCGTCTATTAAGAAGAAATTTTCTACAAATATCTGACATACAATTTTATAATTTTATAACTTTATTGTTAAATTAGTAGTGGTAAGAAACACATAGTAATGCCCTCTCTTTCTCTTTGCTACTATCCTTCTGACAATTATTGTCTAATTGACAGACCGATAGCAAGTTGGTCAGTCAGTGGTCAACCGGTCAGTGTCTGGTGTTCGTCTTAATGAAGGATGTGGCTGCTTTCATGGATATGCCGGAGTAATACAATGCCAGTCGGGTCACATCTCTTTCAAATTTATTGTTAAATTGAACTCTGTTACCTATATTGTTTACTGTATCCACTATTTATGTTTATGTAATTTGTTATCTTTTTTCTTTTCAATCAGTATTTTTTACGAATATTGTATGTTTTTATTCTTATCTTACCTTTATGTAATTTTCACGATATTCCCACAACATCACACATTAATCCATTCAATATTTTTTCAGGGGTTATTTAAAATACCAGACTATAAATGAATATTTAACGTTTCACTTTTAAAAAGTATACAACGGTACAATCTAACAACAAGCTCGGAAACACGTTAAAAGTGATTTCTATCTCTAGTACTTTTAGAGGTACTCTGGATTTCCATCGGAAATGGAGCAGTTTGTACATTTGAGTTAAATACAGTTTCCCTTTCTGAATCCAACAAGCAATAAATCATCCCAATACACAGCAGATTCTCCGGGCACATTGTGCAACATAAGAAGGGATTAAGTAAGGTAAGGGTTGGGAAGGGTGAATCAAGACGCTGCCGACGCCTGCTCGGGGTATGACTGAAACAATGCTTTATACAAATTAAAGAACATAAATTTTAACGATTGCCGTAATATTTCACTATTAATGTTCCGGTGGAGCGGGAAGCGGGTGAAATATTTAGATATGATGGAAGGCGCAAGTTAAGAAAGGCTTTGACCCTTTACCCTTTTATAAAATATGATACGATTAATATTGCACAAGCTTAATGTTCATTAGTTATATGAACTCTTACATAATGGATTAGTCATTAAAACAATTATATTTTAAAACTGCCAGAAATGTCCACTAGAGGGAAAGAAAAATTCTTAAATTCGTGTTCAGAATGAAGCGAGAATACGAGACGTTGACATTTTAACAAAACAGGTTAAGATACCAATTAAGACCATCTTAATTAAGGTTTCAGCTATTGTATCGTTTTCAATGTTTAATATAAACTAATAAAATACAACCTATATTGGGTAGTAGCTGTAATATTGATTGGTTTTCGGGCTTCATAGCTAATACGTCTTAAGCCGGTTATTATATTTTGTTCTCACTGAAAAGTGACAACTAATTTTATTAGAAACACTACCATCGCTATTAGATACTGTTATTTCTAATAAAATGAAACTAGCAAACAATCACAACCGGTCGGTTGTGATCTGAAATATAAAATACTAAACTCCACTTTTTTCTTCTATATGAAAATAGAAAAACATAGGTATACTTATTTTTTATAAATAATATGAATAATGAAATATGAAAATACGACTGTATAAGAATATATTATATTAGAATTATTTATTTTCAGAAAAAAAAATTATTTTCAATTGAAAAATTAATAATAATTACAGAATTAAAGCAATTTTAATAGATTTATTAAAACAGTAGTACGAAATCCACTAAATACAAATATTTATTCTAGTTAAATTGTTAGTTAGCATAATAGGTACTTAGTTTTTGTAGTTCTGGGGCAAACTTTAAGAGCTTAACTTTTGATACTATACTTTTAATCTTTAGAACACTTTCTGTTTCCAAGAATAATTAATTAATCTAAGAGAGTTGTAGAACAAATAATAATTTATAGTACAAAGGTAACACATAGGTAGTACATAGGTAACAATAGGTAACTACAAGCAATCTAATAGCACACTTTAATTTGGCAGTATCAAAATGATTCCACCAAGTGCGCAACGAAGTAACCAAGTGCAATGTACAAATTTGCGCTTAAAAAAACACAAAGTAGCACTTTTCAAAAGAGCGAGAGTTTTGTTTACTTTGCCGCTCGCCGAGCGACAAAGTTACCAACACGCTCGCTTGTAGGAAAATTATTTTATTTATTGGCTGTGAAGATGGACGAAAAAGTTAGACTTGTTTTTTATGATCTGAGCTAGCTTCCAATGAAGAAAAGTTCTTGAAACAATTAGTTATTTTAATCCTTGACTGTGAATATGAAAGCGATGAGACGATAAGATAAAAGAAAACCTATATTAATAGGACTGTTGTACTGTACTTACAAATATTTATTTGTTGTTTTATCCTATGCAAGAGTATAGACTGAATTAAACGCTTTAGTTAAGCCAAAGACTCTTGCTTAAGTTATATAGTGGTTTGTTTGTGACCAATTGTGCATTTTAATTCGTGCTGTGTTTTTATTATAATTTTATGCCATTTTCTTTACAGGCAAATATAGAAAATGCCTAAAGTTATCAGTATTACTCCACATTATTTTCTCTTTCATGATGAAGCAAAATACTATAACTGTAATCACAATTAAGTGAATTTCTGTGAATTTACATCCAGATATGTACATTTACTAATAATTGAACACACATAGAATGTAACGTGCCTTAGATGGACCATTTGTGCTTTCTCACGTATAATGTGTATTTAATACATCACTATCGTACCATACGTTATAAGGCCTTGTTCCCAACGTTCAATCTATTGATATTCAGTTTGGTTTACAATCACGCATACACAGTATTCTGATATTTATGTCACTACGATATATTTAAATGAGGATGAGGGCACGCGGAGTATTGAGACTTTGAAGCTCCGTAGTATTACCATTATAGGAATAGGTATCGTAGTTTACATAGTTAATTGATATCTAGGTTATTTAATAAGAAGGACTACTTTTGTAAAGTACTAGAGTCAAGAATGTTAGTAAATGTGTTGGTAATGTGATAGTAAAATAGAATACTGGTTTTATTTTGTCTTACTACTTCAGGTGGTAGGATTTATGTTATTTTAACCTGGAGATGGCATACACTTTATCTAAATTATCATACAGTGTGTACATAAATTGTTGTATAATCACAGAAAATAAAAGTGTCAGTTATGATTTTACTGATGATGAATTTAGTATCAGTTCTGATATTGCTGATGTTTTTGTGCCCCAAACTTCTTGTATGAGTTTATATTAGTTTTCATATCTTTGTGATACGGATAATTTGGAATTAATTAGAAAAAGAAATCATAAAAATGTTCTATTAATACTATTGCCACATATTTGCTCTACGCTTAATAGTACGCCACAAAATTAAAGACAGACGTAGTTTCCCACATAACACCGAAACACTATACTGCACTCGACGCGAGTTTAGCCAACTAAGTTGGCATTATTTGGGGATGGTAAAAACTAAACATATGCTAACATTATATTCTATTTATACCTAAACTATTTCTACGGCTCAGTGAATCGTCGCGCTAGCTTAGTGAACCACCGCGGATCGGGTCAGTGAACTGTGATTTACTAACCAATAAAACGGACACTATGGGATTGGCCGTCTGTTACCATTCATTCTACCTTTTACCTTTACATTTAGCAATTTCCAAACTCTCAAAGGCATCCAGCTGTCTGGAATTTGTTATGTTCCTAATTAATCTTAAATTGCTACTATCTCATTTTATGGTTGTTTTCAAACGCATGTTGGGCGATACTAGACTTATCTATTCTACCATATTTGAGATGAGCCATATGTTCCTTGAATCTAGTTTGAATTGACCTTCTAGTTTGTCCAACATATTTTTGCAGTATTTACAGCTAATTTCGTAAATCCCCGACTTTTCTTTAGTTTCTATTTTGTCTTTTGTCACCCTGTATTTCTTATCGTTTCCGAGATCCCGATGGTTCCAAAATTAAATAACACCGTGTAGATAACTAAAAATATTATTGAGTTTCGAATAGTGGATTCCTAAAAGTTAATTCAATATTAAGTGTATGTAAATATATTTACAGTAGTAATATAGGTACCATATGTAAATAGCTTAGAGAAGAATAAATATCACATTTCAGTCATTATAATTTTACATGAGTACCAAAAGGCTGAAAAGAGCAGCGCGCATTCTATTGTCATTGAAAATTGTTTTTATTTAGGTACATTGTATCAAAGCATGCCACCTCCACCTGCACTATTCATGTGAACAATGCAGTGTACAATATCTGTAACATTATCCAAGATACTAAAAATTTATAACACGTTTTGAAACTTTAGTCTATCTCCGCTATCATATTCCTTTAACTTTCAAAACAACTTTATATATGTACCTCGGACGTCTTTAGAATTTGAAAATAGTTAAAAAGCCGATTTCGTTCGAATAAAACTTTTGTATTATGTTGAAACGGTACCGTTCAAGTGGGATTTATTTGGAAAACAGTAAAACTGTCGATACAATCTGGAAAAAAATATATCTGCGAATGGCCTCGTCACATATCTATCAAAGACTACACCGTTTAAAAACATATTGTATTAAGTTAATAATTTTCGTTTTTTTAGTTATTGATTTGCACTTAAATAATACACGAGATTTTTCAATATAGATATTAGTACCAGATTGATATTGAACTATAGATACACTTGATTAGAATAAGTGCCTAATAATAAATACGTAAAACATTAAATAAGTTCATCAAACCACCTGTAAAATAAATAGAAAGATATTTATTCTAAATATCCCAAGTAGACAAATCAAGACAAACTTATAAAGTTTTCCTAACAAACACACGTGTTATCAATAGTTAATGCAATTATTTAATAAATTAAGTATAATTTAAATGGTTCCTTTATTTAATACCAAGAAAACATATCTTTTCCATTGTTATTATTATTGTTACTATTATTATTATTATTATATAAACAGAGTGTTTCAAATTGGATGCAATAACAATGATATCTTGGAAACAGTTAGAGATTGAAATTAGGTTAAATTGCGACGGGCGAAGTTACGTAATTTGACATGAGTAGTTGATATAGTTGAAAAAAATTAAAATTTTTGTAAGTCCCAGCCCAAGGAAAATTGTACACAATCTGGCAACACTGCCTCTGAGGGTGCCTCGGATAATCCTACCAAGGGCGTAGTCTCAACCCTTTAGGCCTTCAAATAAGGGAGATAGGCCCTTTTATTCACATTTCTTAGACGTCACCAGCGGTATTTATTGAATACACCTCGTATAACTTGGCTGTCGATTATTTATTGAACTGCCCTGGTACGTGGATTATTCGTGAGTATTCGATGAAATCTCTACGAGGTTTTAGAAGCTTGGTTCGCCTATATAGAGGCTGCGAGTCAGTCAGTCTCAGTCTTAATCGAACGGCGATCAAGAACAAGCAATTTGAGTGAAATAAGTGCAATTTTCGAAGTGTTTTCGGTGTGTATTTATTTAGATATTGTACAAGAATTGTTGTATTTTACCTGAAGTGTTGAATAAATATTTTTTTATTGTTGTTAAGTCTCACTTATTTTTAGAACCCCAGAAGAAGTAACAATATGCTATGTTTGATCACCGTACGTAAGTATTAACAAAATAATAACGAAAAAGTAATAAATCATTTACAATAAGTAATAATTAATTAACAAAAATAAAAAACAATTAACAAACCAACAATAACTTAAAAAATTAAAGTGAACTGTTAATGGAACAATAAACAAACTTATTAATAATATACATATTAATTCACACTTTGATCAATAGTACATTTATATTGATATTGTTCCTGAGATCAATGGATAGAAAGGACTCTATAAGAACGACACTGTAAACATATAATAATTCCCTCAGAAAACCATTAATTTAGTAAGCCTGACAATGGTATTTCTGTAGGACATGCTATCCATTTCTATTAATGTATTATGGAATTATTAAACACCTCTTTGTAGAACAAAGTTATGGTCTACATATTCAACCTGAATACATCTAATAGCACAACAATTTAATATGGTGGATTACTAATAATTTATAAATAGGTACCTACAGGTATATGTTGCCAAACGGTAATCCAAGCAGTAATCGAATATAATGTTTTTCTATAACGATATTTTATATTTTTATAATAGTTTTACATTTTATTGATCTTTCGTTTATGGGTGGCGCAGTTTTCGCCAGTAGAAATCTCGAAAACTATTTGCAGGATGATTTTAAAATTTGGACATCAATTTGATGCTCAAATTGACGACCACCTTCATTAATGCAATGTTTGATATGAGAATGAATTTGGTTTCTAAACTATTTACTGTGTTACCTATCATAGGTGTTTATTGTTGCTGAAGTGCTGAATAACCTAACGATACGGTATACTTGAAATGGTATAAGAAGGGCTCTCAAACAAGGTAGCTAAACTTGTAATAATATACAGGATGTCACGTAACTGGATATTGAACTTCCTTTTATACCAGAAATGAATAACGCTCTGGACTGCTTAAAATCACCAGCTTGAAAAGTCGTAATTCAAATAGTTTTCAAGATATTTACCATTCTTTGAACAAAGTATAAGTACTTGTAAATTGCTTATTATTGTCTCTGTTCATAACTGGCATAAAATAGTGAATTTTGCATTGCAAAATTATGCATGTCCAAAACCTGGCAAAACATGGCAAAACCTTTCACTTTACAAAATCTCCAGGTGTTCAATTTCTAGTGTACATGCGTGTAGAACCACGCTATAAGTAGCGCTAGGAACAAACTGAGAAGCGTTTTTCTCACAGCACGTTTATAATTCATTGTGTCTTTGAAAAATTTTGTAAACACCGTGAGAATGACAACCCAAAACATGCGACCTATTAACAAGAGCTCAGCTACACGCATTCCTTAAAAGATACAAAATTTTAATCCATAATGCGTGTCATCACCCTGTCAGATATGAGAAATTAGACACCGGGCGCCGAACGCTTTGCACCCACATATCCATCACGCTTATCTGAATTAAGAAACTAATAAGATACATATCAGGGCCGGCTCATCCCACGCAGCAGCGCTTCCAAAGGGACAGAGCTAATAATTCAACATTGTTGTCGAACATACAAAACGTTCCGAAATTAGGTTTAACAGTTATGCCGGTAAGGCTCCGCGGGGCGCAACGTATTGCGTCTGGGCCTATTACCGGCCCACTTAATCGAAAACATCGATATCTCTCCGCAGGTCCTACTGTGTGAAGTCCGTCACGGAATTTTCTACACTGAGAGATGTGGAAATTTTCGAAGGAAACGCTGGAAAATAACGAATTTTTTTTTAATACGAGAAGCTTTTACTTTAGCGTTCATGTTCAGAATTTTTGTGTAAACCTTGTGTATTGTTTTATTTTCTTAAATTAAAATTTATTAACCTGACACGAGATCTGAAATACTGTTACTTGAATGGTGGTTGTTTTATGTAACAGTTTCAATTAAAAGGGTTAATTATTTTAGTAATTACCGCCAAGCCGGTAACTCAGGGTTTAGTGTCTCGATCGCTCAACCCAGAGGTCGTGGGTTCGAATCCCCATTCCACCATACAATTTTTAATTAAATTGTTTACTCGTAGATCAAGGCTTCTTCGCATGGATGGGTTGGCGACCATCCTGGCGATGGCCTAGGATGGGAAGAATGTCAATTTGGTGTTAATGTGAGAGATTAAAATCAGTTGCTGTTTGACTGTCCCCTTAACTAATGAGGTTTTCCAGGTTTCCCTCATTCCAGCACTGAATGGTGGCTAGGCCCTACCAACGTAAGTCGTTCCTGAGCTGAAAATGTGGGCCGCAAAATAATAATATGCCGCCCCCCCCTCCCACACAAGTCCCAGACTTTCGGGTTAATTCTTGTGATTAGAATGAGGGGTAGAGATATATTATTATTATTATTATTATTATTATTATTATTATTATTATTATTATTATTATTGTTGTTGTTATTATTATTATTGTTATTATTGTTATTATTATTATTATTATTATTATAATAATTAGGGTGTGGTTGTTGCATACAAATGGGTGCATAAAATTCACTCATGACTTTAATTTAATTTTTGTAAGATTGGCAGTGCTGTAGCTTTTTTGAATTTGTTTTATGTTCTTAATAGTTGAGCTGAATCAATTACTAACCTACATTCTTATCCAGAGGTGAATTCGTGCTTTTTACTCCATCAGGTTCAGGTTCTTTTGTATTTTTTAAACAGCAAATGTAGCGACGAGATTATTGACATTGTGCATTAATAATTTAAATTTCCATTTAATATAATTTAACCATCCACGTATCGTTCAATTCTTACCATTTAGTGTATTCTTATGATGGGTAAATTGATAGATTATTGTTAATTTTGATGTAAAATAATAATACGAAAAACTATTTTTTTCGAAATTTGTATAAAAGATTTCTAAAAACTATTGATCGTTAACCGACACCAGAGTACTGATTGAATTTTAATGTAAAAAATACTACAGAAATTTACTATGATTATCATTAAAATAATTTAATGGATTTTGTAGAAAATTTGGAATTAAAATTGTATTCTTATATGGAGTCTTCGCTTATCACTACATTATCGAGTTTAAGAAATATTTCACTGTGTTTCGGAATTTGATTTGGAATAGTTAGTCCTTAGATTATAAAAACAATACATAACGTGACATAACTATCTTAATACTGACATTAGCAAGTTATTACTTGCTAATGTTAGTATGAGGGCGCAATTTTATAGCCCTCAGAGGATTTGGAAGAAAATTGGTATTATACCGGTATAACTATTGCATCAGATATTTTTAATGAAAATGGAAATAGCGTATAATTGGTTGAATTTTTGCAATAGTAATGATTCTAGTTTAATTTATTGTATTGAAACCTTCAGTTTTAATTTGGTTGTATTGTTAAACGTTCTACGAACTTAAGGACTTCAGCTTTATACCTTTTACACTGGACAATCACTGTAGTAATTAAGTTAGTTATTTGTTTCATGATTGTTGGCGCCAAGATCATAATAACCATTTAGCAATTTCACATTTACACCTTGTCGAATCACAGGTATATTAGAGACCGAAAAGTCTATCCTCTAGGAGGAAAAGCAGCAAAGTCCATCACAAATATGAATACAAGTGGTTGACATGGATTGGAGATTGTATCATTATTTTGTTGTAATATTCATTTCACCATCAGTAGCCCATAGTACAGGTAAATTAAAGATGTTTCTCAATTAGACACTCGAAAAGCTACCACAAAAATGCCCACACTTCGATCTCTTCTAGTTGATGATTTCATATTTATATGGTATGTGTTAGGGATTAAAGTAATTTGTATTAGTGTGAAATTAGTAAATAGTGATACGCATAAGTATTGAAAACACACACAACAATTACAATCGACCGCCTGGTCAAAAACAATATGAATGAATGCTTATTGTTTAAAAATAATAAATAGTTTTTCTTATACACTATCCAATTTTTCTGTCACCGCTGAGTCAGACCTGTATAGTCGTGTTTATATGGTTTTTATACATAGAGGTAGAGGTTTATATTGTAGGATTTCTTTCTGCTAATTCCACAATATTCCAGTTGTGAGTGATCAGTGATCTAATAAAATAAAACATTACTATTGAGGTTGTAGTATAGATTTAAGCGATTAATATGATTCTTAATTATATGGGAATGTTTTTCAACATTGCTCTACTTTAAATATTGACAGAGTTTTAACTTCAGTGGTGAAATTTCAAATTACTATATTTCAGAAATAGTTAACGAAACGCTTCTGATTTGTATTATTACTTATACAAGTAATCCAATCTCTGTAAGTAATTTTCTAGTAATTTTCCCAAGTCTAGTAATATTCGAATATGCTCGAAATTTATAAAAGCGAAACTTTTCCCAGTGTAACTGACGTAAATAGCACATAATTCATTGTCGTGTGATCCCCCGTGTCTTGAACTGAATCAGGTGTAGGGAGAGCCCTCTCTTATTCGGTGATTTAAATGTTTTCAGGCACGAATAAAGTTATGGCAAGACCATAAAGATTCAGAGGTTTAGAAGCTATAAAAACTTTATTTGACAGTCCATTTTAAAAATATTATTTATTGGGATCTTTCCAAGGAATAAATATATCTAATGTATATAACTCAAAAAGATAGTTATTATTAATGTATTGACTAAATTGTGTGAAAGTATTAATTCTCCTGATTTATCAAATACATAATAAAGCTCATACCATCTTTAAATTTAAATACAAAAACTTTTTGTTTTCACATGGTTTTTATTATTTTTTCTATACAGGCTACTCAGTTTTCTGATCTGATCTGATCTGATCTGAAGGCATCCACTTTCTTAGTTTAAATAGGACACCCTGTATCTAATTACATCTTCGAACTTCCCTTGAAGGTCAACGTTATTAAGGTCGCCCTATGTCCACCTTTTTCTCTTATGAAGATTTTAAGAGAAAAAGAGAAAGCATTTAACTAAAAATATCTTTAAAAAATCTCGGAAAAACAAATAAGACAAGTAAAAAATTGTAAAACGGGTTTATATCGAAGATCATTAGACTTAGAAAATACTTCACTCTATCGATATTACGTTATTAATATACGGGGTGTTTTCGAGAGGTGACTTAACGCCCTGTAAGTAGAGAAATAGAATGTTTTTGACGCCAACACAATTTTTTTATTGTTGTTATGGTCCATTAGAATTAATCGGAGATGGTCAAGGCACTCTAAACTCAAAAGTAAAATAGAGTTCAAAAAATAATTTAAAAGTTAAAATATCACTTGTTATATCATTAGATTCAGAAAATGACGTAGTCAAAAAGTATAGTAATATACAGGGTATTCTACAGGGTGGCCCATTTGGACTTAGGACACCTCTGTAAAATGGATATTTTAAGTCCGATTTTGATGATTTTTTTTAGGTTGTTACTCATGGAAAATTGCATTTTGTGGCAAATAGACAGATTTCTTTATTTCATGGGTTACTTGATCTTCACAACGTATTTTGGGGCATAAATTAATTTAGTGAGAATTGTTATTAATATTCTGTACTTTAGGATGAAATTTGGTACAGAGCTATTTGAGGGGGCGCAGAATACAGTGGCGTACTTAGTTTTCGTCTAAAAAAATCGCTAATACGATTTCTCGAAATTTCGCCCCCAAAAAAATTGCAAAGTAGGCCTTGATTTGTGTAACAGAAATCTGTCTATTTGCCACAAAATGCAATTTTCCATGAGTAACAACCTAAAAAAAAATCATCAAAATCGGACTTAAAATATCCATTTTACAGAGGTGTCCTAAGTCCAAATGGGCCACCCTGTATATAAAAATCAAGAGTTGGTATTGAGCTGGCGAAACCGGAAGTGACAAAAAGGTAATTTTTATGTCAAAAAGAAATTCCGCTATGTCAAATTTAAAAATTGTATAGATACAATTTTAAGATACAAAAAATAAGGGGGAAAGAGGTGTAAACCACGAAACTCTGTCACACTGTATTAATAACCAGTGAAGTGGCATAGTTTAATATAAAAATAATGACTTAATACGTATATAATAACCTGAGATAGTGATCTTTTTGTTTTCTTATCGAATACTCTTCCAGATACCTACCTAAATGACATAATATGTTATAAAATCATTTTCTAAAATATCTCCGAAACACCGATGGTTTATATTCATAGAGAGTTCTGCCGACGTAGGGGTAATAGCTGCATTATCTACTAGGTCTCTTAAGCTAAGGGACATCTTTTAAATTTTGAGTTATAATAGGAATATAGAAATGTGTTATTTACAACACATTTCCTCCGGTAAGAATATTGTTAAAACTTAAACTTCTCAGGTCCGGTTTTTACAATCGCTGGTTACCATTACTTAACTAACTATACGTTTAGAATGTGCACAGTTATAGATAAAATGTTAAAGAAATTCACATTGCAAAGTTATAGTCAGTAAACTATTGGTTAAAATGCATTGTGAAACCCGCCCTCAGATGAGTAACAATGCCAGTGAAGCTGAAGTACCGCTTTACTGAAATAATGGGACTCAAATAGTCGCGAGTTGTTCCTTCATCAATCGAAAAGTACACAATCTAAGGCCACTTGAATCCCCCATTAAATTATTTAATTCTAATGAATACTAAAAGAGGTAAATCTTCCATTTATTGTTCCTTCCTTAAATGTTTACGATCTAAGTTATTTTATCCATGAAAAAGTTAATTAATTGAATGAGTTACTTCCCCACTAATATATTTTGTAGCCGGCATTGGGTGGCTAATTATTTTTGACGGTTAAATTTTACACAATTGAAATAAGTTTGCTTGAACTTATCGGTCATCATAATAATTAATAAAGCATTTACCGAACTGTCGGGTAAGAATAAGGTGAATGCTACTAATATGCTTGCCGTTTCAATCCTCCTCTACTCTTTCGGAGTGAAATGGACACAAGAAGAGCTACGACAACTCGACATAGGAACGCGCAAAATGATGCTTCTCAATAGGAGTTTCCATCCGCAGTCGTCCGTTCCACGGTTGTACTTCCCAAGACATCGGGGAGTCCGTCGACTCTTGAGTTTGGAGTGTCTGCACAACAGAATGGTATTGAATGGAGCCTACAAGGCAATCAGGAAGTTTGGATCCCCTCCTCTGCATGGTCCAAGACCATGAAAATGCAGGGGTTGGAGAATTTCTATTTAAGGCAGCACGAAGAGCAGCCGATGAACTCGGTCTCACCTTCGACGCTGAACGGAGAAACCCAAACTCTGTCATCGAGTTGGGACCCGTTCAGTTTAAAACCCAATTTAAAGTTGCAGAAACCTGTAATCTTCTGCAGCTGCATAAGGATAAGCCATTGCACGGTGTCTTCTATAAGAGCGTTAAAGACCATGGCTTATCCGAAAGGTTGATCTTTACTTTTTTAAGGTGAGAGGGGCTGAAGTCGGAGATCGAAAGATTCATAATGACTTGCCAGGATAGTATATTTAACACCCTCGTCTATCAAAGCCGTGTCATGGGTATGCAGGTGCCTGATGTCAACTGCAGGGCCTGCCACAGGGCGCCGGAGATAATTATGCATCTGTTCTTCGCTTGTACGGGATATACAGTCTTGGCCTATATCCATAGACATAATGCGGCTTTATGAGTGCTTTACAACTTTCTACGGCACTCGTACGAGATAGACGAAACACCAGTACTGCCATACGCTCCGGAGGATATTGAGTCCGTTGTGGGGAATGAGAAGTGCCGAATTTATTGGAACTACTCATTTCCCACACTCAAGCAGCTTCGAGCCAATAAGCCTGATGTAGTCCTCCTCGACCACCAGCTTAAGATAATGTTTGTCATCGAGTTCTCGGCTCCTGCCGAGACCAACATTGTCTTGAAAGAGGAGGAGAAACGGACGAAATATCGAAATCTTCTCTTCGAACTCCGCAGACTCTATCCAGAACATACTGTGAAGCTTGTGGTACTGATAATACGAGTCCTCGGTGAAGGAAGAAATACACTGCTTTCGGAATTGAAGGTCATACTGACATGCTGAAATTCAGCAGGCCTTCTAGGCGGAAGAATGCAGAAGGCTGTAATTCTAGGCTCATTACGTCTACTCAGGGAACACGATTCCCAGACTCAGTAGTTATTTAGCCCATGGACTAAATTTACAGGATGGATGAATTTATAGAATGGATTTACAGAAAAGAAAGAAAACTATCAACAACTAATAATAGAAGTTGAAAGAATATGGAAACAGAAACAGCTCATATTATTCCATTAATTATATCCGTAACAATTCATACTCATTCATAAGTCACCTCACTTAAGTTAGCCTGGAAGAAATTGTATATGCCTACTCAAAAAAAGCAACCATACTTCAAACATGAAATGCAATTCATATTCTTTTAGTGAATGGGATAACTCGCTGACAAATTATCTTATATAAAGCATGGAAGATGGAAGCGCTAGAAAATATAGTCCAAATAGTAGAAGACAGTGTTAAAGAGACAGTAGTAAAATATGAATCTGAAATTACTATACCATACTTAATAACAGTTGTGTATAGGTTGACATAAAAGGCTTATATCAGCATTTTGACCATACATGATATGTATCACACATAGAAGATAATGTAATGATGTTAGTGTGGGTATATTATGGGAATATAAATCATTAAGAGTTATCAATGTGGATCATTAACTGTTACAGGTTTATGTATTACACAATTGAGTAGTACTTATCTAAGATAATAAAAAGATTAATAGTACACTTTCTCAGACAATGCTTGTAGAGGGTGTTTCTAATATTGTGGTAGATACTTGGGCAGAAAAGTCTGTGTCCCAAGAAGGCTTGCATTTTTTTAAATAAAATTAAACTGGTGTATATTTTTCGATATGTTATAAGTAATAGTCGAATAAAATATGATTTAAAAAATCGGAGTAAAAAGAGTGATTTAATTCAGTAACATATAATTTCATTAAAATGTTGTCTTTTGTCGTTGGTGATTTATTTATGAAATGTATAATATTGTACACTGATAATTGTATTACACTGATTAACGTAATCATTTCATTTAGGTATTGAAAGACATATTGTTCATACAAATTAAGTCATCAGATGAATTAATAAGGCCATTATTATATATTCTAATTAGAAGTTCTGATGACTAGACTATAAGCAAGGAGCAAGAGATACTGTAATCATTGTTTTGCCGTTTCATAAAAGCAGATAGCCCCTTTTTGCAGCACACTTAATTTTGACTATCGAAGTAAGAATTCCTAAAGGAAAAAATTAGTAACTCCTCCAGATTATTTAATAATAGTACGGCAAACATGGAAAGTCCTTTTGATAATATGTGTTTTTAAATAATTATGAAATGTAACAACATAAATATATCTTCCTTAATTTCTTTGAGCTAGCGAGACTGCCTTGCTATATGTAACATATTCTCTTATTTTGGTTCACATTTTTACAGAGAAGGATAATTTTTATATATTTGAAACAAAATTATGTTGACAATTTAATTTATATATAAAAAAATCGCATATGCCACAGTGCAATTGTCACTTTGACAGCGATAAAAGCTACCTGCAACTTTTACAGTGACAAATGCACTAGTGGTTTTTTCACTTATTCATTTTTTAATCAATTATCGCGGTGTCCGCTGTCAAAATAAATAGTTTGACATTTCTGTCAACGAGTTATTGAATTATTAACATGGACATTATAAAATGTCTATGATTATTAAACACAGGAAAGAATCGATTCGGTGATGCTTAAATAAAAATGTGTTTATTTTTAGTGTTTCATAAATAAAGTTTGCATTCATGTTTCTAACTTTCTTATTCATTAAATTGTCCTGCCGAATTACACTCGATGTTTATATTGATACCGGATAAATTTGTATTGTTTAAATTCTAAACTGTTTCCTTTAGCAATTTGACTCGAAAAACTGTCAACCTAAAAACGCTCCACCTTCGGTGTCGCGTTTTTAATAGTTGACAGTTTTTCTCGTCTAATTGCTAGGCAACAGTTTCTCATTAAACAATCCAAATTTATCCGGTAAAATACAAACCGCTTGTGCAATTATAAGTGAAAATAACCATCTAATTATAATTTCATTGTGTTTGTTGTTACACTGTTTTAAAATATTGCGTCAAAAACGACAACCAGCAAAAGAATGACAGCTAATAACTTTGTGCAAGTTAAAAATTTAGATGAAACTAGTTTTTGGAACACATTTTTTATTTAATCTTCCTAATTAAAAAAAAACAGACTTAAAATTAAAAATATTGTATCTGTAGGTTTGGAGATTATGATCCTTGCCATTTTAACATCAGGAGGATTCACATGGTTCCAAGAATTACCTTGCAGGACTATACCTGATCCTCTATAATACATTTTAATAAGCTTGCAAGTGGGCCATTCAAAGCTAAACCATATCGGTTTAGAATTAAACAGCGCACACAAATCCTCATTAAAAATTAATTAATATCTCCGCGCGTCCTCCACAGATTTGTAGCGATAGGAAACACGCACAATATATAAAATTAATACCAGACACTTCCAGCCGGGTTCAGCGCCGTAATTTTAGTCCAGCCGCTGCTCCGCGGGCCACAAATCTTTTCAAAATCACGTTTAACCAACAACTCATACCTTAATTGCCTGTAATATTTTTAAGACGTAGTAAGTAATCTCTTAAAATCAAGTAGACAGCGCCTTTAATCCAGGCCAGCTTTTCAGGGGCAGGTTTATATTAAATTTCTGGGAAATTTATTGTGGTGGGTCAAAGGTACTTATGCAAGGTTACAGGAAATAATAATTATAAATAATCTCCCGTAAAACTCTTAAAATGATCTGGATTCACTTTCAGCTTTTCTGTACGTTAGTGTGTAGGGATAGATTCACTTAATTTTGTTCAATACAGGTCTATTCTTTTTTTTTATTGAATTAAATCATCTTTAAACGCATTTCGTACCTGTACGTCACTTTATTACGACATGTAGGTTATTGATTTTAGAAATATTTTGAGCTCAAATACTGAGAAATTCGTTTAGATATCGTGGAATTCAGTATGCTTTGAATAACAATTCAAAATGTCAAAAAACATATGCGTAGCTAGAAAGAGTTAAATTGAAGTTGAAATCTGAGGAAAATTGCAAAATATTGTATTCTACGCTGTAGACTTGCTTACTGTAGGAAATGTTCCAAACAAAGCTAGAAGAAGTAAAAACTAAAACACAAAATTTTGGTGTATTCGATATTCGAAAAACAAGGTATCCTCATTGATTAACAGTTAGAAAAAAAAATTGTTATTTTGTTAATAGAAGGTGAAGTTATGTAAATAAAATAATATAAATTTTTTAAATTATACAAATACAAATGCCCTGTATTCATTGTCCCATTGATCTGTACCCATATCTATCTAGCAGCGTTTACATTTTATTTATAGAATAAATTTTATCCAGAAATACATATTATTATTATGCCTTGAGTGGGTAGGCCATGAAAATGTTTGTTTTGGAAAAAATATTAAATATTATACAGGACATTCTATTTAAAATAACGAAGACGTTGCCAGATTTACGTAGAGCTGGCAACATTGCATTCTCAAAAATATATTTAAAGAGCTACAGAATATGCATGGTTGCCTTAATAACTAAATTTTAAAAACAATCACTTCACACGTTCTTAATATACTTCTAATACCCCGTCCACCGTGAATCACCCTGTATAATACAATCACTAGTTATTGTTTGTTTGTTATTTCATAGAATTTACTGTACTGATATTACTGATTATTAAATATTTTTTTATATTTTACTACTAATTTTTTCTGTTACACAGGGTGTAAAAAATTCGAATTTTGAACTTCGCGGGGTGATACTACATTTAAAAATAAAAATAAAAGTTTTTTACATTTAACTCGCTATAGTAAACGGTTTTCGAGATATTTGTTCATTGTTCGTGTCAAAGGTGGCGTATCTAGATTTGACAGTTTGAGTCAATTATTTTTATGCAATCAACTGACAGTTTTGTACATATTAGATACTTTTAGTGCTCAAATATTTTCTAAAATAATTGAAAACCATTCTTTTTATCCACCATTAAAGGGCTGACTCCCTAAGGAACCATTTTAAGGGATATGTTCATAGGAACTTTTATTTTTAGAAATAGTATCACCCCTCGAAGTGGGTTACACTATTTTTTACACCCACTACTTTTGGATTTTTTGTTGTTTTTGAAATAATTTTTACTCATCAAGTATATTTTTTATTAGGTGTGTTGTATGGCATATCTGTTCATATTTATATACTATTATTGTTTATATGTTATATGCATATATAAATTCAAAATTAATGAATGAATTATTGTTAATATTTAGTTAATTTTTAAATAACTGCATTAATTACAATACATACAATACTTTTTTGGTCAAATTATAAAAGCTTTTCATAATTTTATAGTTTTTCGAATACTTTGGTGCCCTGTTTTTATTTTACAGGTGATATATTCTTAAAATAGCAGCAGTAGCAGTTAAAGTAGCAATCTTCCCCAACCTAATACACGATACGTATTTCTGCTTCTGTCGTCTTCAGGAACATATGTGGCAGAGGGTTTTACATCTAAAAATTGTTAAAAAGTACAAGAAATACATAACAATGATTTTAAAATCAAAATGATACTGAATTAAGCCGAAAAGGTAACTGAGGGATAAATTATCAATTATGTTTCAATAAAGTTTTTAATTTCCTCGTTGCCTATAACCTAGGTATGGAAAGGCATAACTATTATTTTTAAGATATCTCGAAAACAACTAGGTACGTTCCGTGCAATAATTTCATTAATAATTTATGTCTTAGTTAACTTTATGATTTAAGGGCCGGTTTTTCAATGCTCGGTTAACCTAATTCAACCTAGAGAATTTACAATATTTAGAATATTTATGAATAGTTTGTTTCTTTTGAGATTACACCACCTATAAAATACAAAAAGCAGAAAACCAGAAGCATACAAATTCAATATTCAAAGTGTAACAAAATTTACAAGTGTTACTACAAATTTCATCAGTGGTTCTTCAGTTTTTCAGTTTACTGATGAAATTTAGTTAATATATCAAATATTATTTTATCACACACTATGCAGTGGTTTTTTGGGGCAAACTTTAGAAGTTTGCCTTGTTACACTTTGAATATTTAATTTGTATGCTTCTGGTTTTCTGCTTTTTGTTATTTTACAGGTGGTGTAATCCCAAAAGAAACAAACTATGAATCATGAAAATGCACCACAAATAAGTTACAGACATTATTTATGAATAGTTATTGATAAAATTAGGCCAAGACTATGATCACGTAACGTTGCTGTGGGAAAGATTCAAGGAGTTATGAATAGTTATTCATAAAATGTTCGAGGTAAATCACATTCTAAACTTATAGCTAGCTTAACTACTGGTTAAACCGTGTTAACCAAGCATTGAAAAACCGGTCCTAAATCCTGTATAACGAAAGATATAAATTGAGTGAGTATATTTCCTTCTTACCCCTTCAACAGCAACCCCCAGTTAATTAAAATCGTCTAACAATGGGATAGGTTAAAAAGATACGCCTTAACCGTAACCGACCCGAATTAAAGCAATCTTCAAGTCGTATTCCCCCTCTCTAATTAAGGTTAAGATCAAATTAACGCCAAATATAATCTCGAGCAATAACATGACGGCTTTATGCTGTTTGTAATGCGGCACTGAAGTGGCGCTTTCCTCGTAGACGAGCGCCTTCAATCCGGCAATACCCGAGGCCGACAAAGACCTTCGAGTCTAATTAAACTGCTGTGGTTGTTCGGCATCAGCATTAGTGTTTGTGCTCCAATCTGATCTTTGAGCTACTGTGTTTTGCTCATATGTCTGCTGGTTTGAAGGAAAGGTACAAACGGCGTATTTAAAGATGAACCTGCTCTTGTGTTATATACAGTGCCTTCATTTCAAAACGAATCACCCTAAATATCTTTAGAATTTGAGGAAGTTTAAAAAATACAAAAAACACGTCAATTGAAATACGGATTCAATATATAATTTAATACATTGAATACAATTTTAGCTGTTACTCCCTCCTCCACAGCCACTCACTTTGAAATTTCAAATGGCAACCCCTATCCATTTATACATCGTTGTAGAGGGTATACAATTACCTATCAAACCATACCTGAAAATGTTAGATCGGTTGATTGGTTCGCGAGTTAGGAGAAAAAATATGTCACTAAATTTAAATAAACTTAGCGACATTGTATACTCTCTCATTTTAGTAGAATAATTTAGTTAATAATGAAGTACTTCATTGCACTGTTAATAAAAAACATTCAGTATCCATTAATACAAATTTGCATTTAAAAAAGCACACTATTTTACCTGCTTTTTTACGAATCATTATTTAATGCCACTTCTGATTTTTGTACTATTGCCTTCGCGATTTAGTGCCGTTTCACATGGGACCGATGATCGGTGCTGACAAACGGTCGCAACTGATCATCACTTCTATACAAATGGTTTCACATGAGGTCCTATAATCAGTCATCAACATGTATCCGAAAAGTGTAGAGCATCGCATTGCTGTTGCTTTGTGCGTAAAATTGCAGTTGATAGAGAGGCGAAAAAATCGAAATCTTGGAAGAGTTTGGATGCATCCCCTATGACACTGAAAGGCAAATAAAAGGTGCTTTTGTCACCCTCTATTCGGATTTGCGAGAATATCCCCGCAAATTCTTTATGTATTTTCGAATGTCAATTACTTCATTTGATGAGCTACATCACAAACTGGAGGAGGACAACTTCCCCTTTGGTACACGTAATACCCATCTCATATAGAAAACTCAGTATAAAAATCATTAACTTGAAAAAATATCCCAGGGGGTGAAAAACAGATAGCACCCAAAACCGGCAATCTTAATTTTCCATGCAATCTCAATTTTCTCAAAAATTGTGGACCGTCCCAACTTCTCCTTTGGTACACGTAATACCCACCTCATATAGTCTACTCAGTATAAAAATCATTAACTTGAAATGGGTCCCAGTGGGTGAAAAACAGATAGCACCTAAAACATGCAATCTTAATTTTCCATGAAATCTCAATTTTCTAGAAAATTATTGAGCGTTCCAAATTCCCCTTTGGTACACGTAATACCCATCTCATATAGTCTACTCAGTAGAAAAATCATTAACTTGAAATGAGTCCCAGGGGGTGAAAAACAGATAGATCAAAACATGCAATCTCAATTTTCTCGAAAATTATTGAGCGTCCCAACTTCCCAAGCTTTTTGTTTCAAATCACGATTTTGGTAATTTTCCGACGATGTATCCCAGATTTCTGGTTTTTGTTCGACTACACTTATTAGCATTTCAGTATCAAAATGATAATTTTACTTGTTGATTGCCAATTTATATCATTAATGTGCTTGCAAAATCGCAAATTTGACAATTTGAAATACCACAGTTATTTCAAACGTAACCGATGATCTGCCTGCATGTGAACAGATCATCGGTTATCGATGGCTCGAGCGTTTTTAATCGGTCGACCGATGATACGCACTCATGTGATAGCTACGTTTGAAACAATGAACCCTCCCGATCGTCAGCGCCGATCATCGGTCCCATGTGAAACGGCACTTAAGTCAGTTTGACGTTTAAAGTCTGTATAGCATTTAAAAACCTTGTTTAAAGTGGGCAGAACTTAGGAGAACGATTTGAAATGATCTTCATTTACGTGTCTAAAAATATATGTGCGCGTAGAACCGCCCCTATTCAATGAGAAGTATCCAGACAAAAACGTTGCGCATAAGAATTGATGTATAATTTTTCTCCTAACGCGCGAACCAGTTAACCGATTTCATATTTTTGGGTATGGTTGGAGAGAGAACTGTATGCCCTTTTTAAAAATGTATCACTTGATGGGGGCTATTACTTGAAATTTCAAAATGAGGGTGGCTATGGATGTAGGAGTAACAGATAAAATTAAATCCAATGTGTAATAAAACTTCTCCTTTATACTTCAATTATTGATTTGTTTTTTGTTTTATTTAAATTTCCTCAAATTCAAAATTTATTTAGGGTGGTTCGTTTTGAAATGAAGGCACTGTATAATGCAAGACAACAGAAATAGAACAGCGTTAAGGCGTAACTTCGCC
Organism: Pogonocherus hispidulus; assembly: GCA_963924545.1. Taxonomy (NCBI): domain Eukaryota; kingdom Metazoa; phylum Arthropoda; class Insecta; order Coleoptera; family Cerambycidae; genus Pogonocherus; species Pogonocherus hispidulus. Next base: position 86,065,254 of record OZ004693.1, read on the forward strand.
ATTGTAAAATTATATGGATGAAATTTATCCGCGGTTAACTATTCAGTGCTGAAATCCAACTGAAGTTTCGTAACTTTTATAGAAAATGTAAATTGTAAAACTGAATGCAAAAATCGTTCAAAAGCTTACTGGTAACTCAAGCCATATTTTCATTTGAACTAGATTAGAAAGCGTTGTAAAACGAAACGATATTTTGAAGCTAGTGAGTTAGTTTTTAAATAGGCTATTTCACAGGATTATTCGCAAACAATTAATTGAGAAAAAATAAACAAAGTTGAGTTATTTATATTTGATAATAATAATAATATAATAGCAGCTCAACTTTTCATTCCAATGATAAGAAGGCATCATATTATTATCATTTTATGGGCCACATAAGCACCCACAAACGGCTTCAGTTAGTAAACATCCTTCCAGGATTTAGTACAGGAATCAAGACTTTGAATATGAACCATTGAATCGATAGATTAGAAGATAATGGGTTTATATTTTTCATTTCTTCTAAATTGAGTAGTCTCTAATAAACCAATTTATTAAATATTACATTCATTAGATTTCAGAACTTAGTTTTTTGAGATAAACTTTATATGTTTGTCTTGATACTTACAGTTGTGGTACTTCAATACAATACTTTCTTTTTCCTATTTTTATTATAAAACTCTCTTTAAAATGTAGGTATCATTCAGTTGTGGAGGAAATAAGATCTCGTGACTAAACTATAACTGACGAAGGTTCTGTATAATGTAAAATGCATTCCTTGCAAAGTTACACTCTCCTTGGATTCCATCAAACTTGGGTTATTAACGGCGACAACATTAAACTGACACCGGTCAGAGCGTCAAAGCTTGCGATAATTGACTGCAGATAACTACAGATATTAGTTTCAGACTTAGGTGGTCATCCTTCATTACCAGAACTGCCACTACCTAAGAAGCTATTCCATCAAGGAATGTACTCAAAGGACCAGTGAAAATAGGTTTAGTATTTATCAAAACAAATAACTGGGTTTTGTCTTATTATGGTTATTATATATTTTGGTGCGGTTACTAAGTCAGTTTTATTAAACTCACAATGGTATTTTTTTTAATATTTATTTACAAAATATTGCAAAATCGTATATAGGACTAGTTCGTGGATAAAACACTTCCAAAGCATTGTTACCTAAACAATTTTAGAAATAATTCGGATTTAATCAATTGTTGGTATGTGGTTTCGATTATTAACGATCTCTAAGCAAAACTGTATAGACTATTGTAATTCATTATGGGGGAACTTCCTGAAGCCCAGTAAAGTGGCCATTTAATTTACATAAATTGAGCTGGCGACTCAGAACTTTTGTTTTTACGCATTGGCGGTGGAACACTTTTTTAGGAGGGGCACAGCTTATCAGAGTATAATAAAGGGCCGTCATATTTGGAATTTGAATTAGCTAGCAATTTTATACATTGCTATGAGACTTCCAGTCTAGATATATGTCTAAAGTTACACTAGGTAATTTCACTGGAGAAGATTTGGCGCCCCATCTATCAGATGTAGATCAGAGGTACAACAGGTGTAGATGATGATCTTGAAGAGAGTTAGAACTTTTGGTGTGAAGATATTACTAACGTAGTTTTCCACATAACACCAACACACTATACTGCACTCGATGTGCGTTTCTCCGACCAAGTTGGCATCATCTGGAGATAATTAAAACTAACCATATGGTGATGGTAAATGGTGATACCATATTAGTACTTGTGTTTTTTTGGAAATAATTAATTGTTATCTTAAATTATAGTAAAGTATAGACATAGTGCAACAAAGTGGTTATGTTCGATAAATAAATGTGTTCGAAACTTTTTCTTATACTAGGGCCAAACTTCTATCTTAAACACTGCTATTAACACATTTTGTGGAATGACACCCATAAACACGGCAGTATGTATTGTGCTGGTTTATTTTGAATGGAATTTTAAAAATAAAGATGTACAAATACTAACCACGTCGTTTTTTATTTTGCAATACCAAAAAGTCACAAGCACCACTACATTATTACATTAAACAAACCCAATTTTTTGTTATTTATCATTATATCAGCAATAAGCTCCCAAAAATTAGAGCGTGCATTCATTTTTGGAATCGTCAATAGGTATTTATATTTATTTGCTTCGTTGATATCCTTTTGATTTTATATTTTATCGACTCTGCTTGACTGTTATAGATAATTATAAATATAAACATTGTATCCACAAGTATGTATAAATTCTCAGCAAATATGTTATACAAATTTAAAACGCACATTTTGTCCTCTTTATCAGTAAAGAACAACTGACGATCTCCTCTAAGAAAAAGGTAAACGTTCACAAAGTTTTCAACCGGTCAAATATTGTATAAAATGTAATATTTCCAAAACTGTTGGATTTGGATAAAAAAGTCATACAAAAGTCTTGAGTTAACAATTTTATGCTTTTTCCGAAAATACCAAAATAGCTCTTCACAAAAATACTACACAGTGTGTTTCATAACAAATACCAAACTAAGATTAATTTACAAGATACACTATATATAACGACGCTATAATCCGTCAGACGGTCGAAAGTTCATTTTCTGTTCAAACTCGTAAAATTGTTAATTAAATAGTAATAATCCTTTCAATGTTAATTTTTACGGCTTTAAATTAAACTAAACAAAATATATATCCCACTCCCACTCCTAATAAACTATATGTCCCACTCCCACCTCCGCCGCCAATGCTTGGATGTCAAGAACTACCATACAGTTTACTTACATTATTTACGCTTGAGCAATTCACTGTTCTGAAGGGGCTAAGGAGGAACGTTATTATGACTATAAACATCTTACCATTTTTATTTATTTGCAAAATTATCTTAGGAAACGCCGAGGGTTGCTCAGAATGTAAAGACAGTTAAATTACTTTTATTGCGTTTTATGGGACAGGGAAGGGTTTTGTTTTTCTACTGTTTTTGCGTCTTATATGTACTTCCCCTCTCCAGATTACCAAATATCTCTATACAAACTGTATATAACTGAGTTTGTCTCAAAATGCTTGTGTATGTATACAGGGTGGTCACTATCAAAGTGTACACCATTGGAATATCGTGAACTAGAAGAGATATACGGTTGTCTAAACTACAAAAAAGTTGCGTATTTTCATGATACTTAAAAATATGAAAACAAATTGACTATAAATCGCATTGTTCCAGAAATATCCTGAAAAAACTGAAAACTTGACTTTTCTTATTTCTTCCACATCTTTTCTATTACAGAAACAAATGCCGTGGCATTTGGTATGTTTACATAAATTGATACACTAAAACTATTGGATGTTACAAAAGGTTCCTAAGCCTACTAGATCTCCATGTTTTCGTAGACCACTTTCGATTTTCTTATGCGGGCACCATACTGAATTTTTACCCCATTGGATAGAGAATATAATTACGATTTGAACGATGTATCACACTTGGGTCATCTGACTTGATGAAAATGAAATGGCATGAAAATGCGCAACTTTTTTGTAATTTAAGCAACCTTGCAAATCTTCCGATTCACGATATACCAATGATGTACACCTTGAAAGTGACCACACTATACATATACAGGGTGCCTCTCAGCGGCGGTCGGTATCCCCACTGGTATTTAGTGGAATTTAGGTATAGACAACTTTACACAAAGTTGACTTAAAATTGAACGTACAATCCAAAACTGCATAAACATACAGGGTGATCTATTTAAAATAAGCAAGTTGGTGTCGACTTCCGGTTATACCGGAAGTGCCGGTATTTAAAAAGGTAGGTCCCACTGACTTCTGTAAATAACCAAATTTTTAAAGTTACCCTGTACGTACTTTTCCATATATCAATCACGGCACTTCCCGGTGGGACACCCTGTATTACTTGCAATGTTTTATATCTTCAAATGCGATTTAGAACACACATAATATTTTCCTTCTTAAAATCGTGTCATTTTGTGACATTCTCTAGGAAACATGGCGAATGATATTTAAATACCTACCAAATATCATTTTCAAATTTACCCTTATTCCAAACTATATAGCCACAGAATTAGCTACATTTTATAATAATAACTTAAAGTGTAATGACAAAGTCTGAAACTTCTAAGGAAGTATATCCCTTCTCTGTTGTTACAGAGCAAACTTTTATCTGAGCATACCTCAAAGTGTAAGTCTGCAATTTTTAATGCGAAAACCTTCAACTGAATACTGCCGACGTAGTCCATAAAATAATAATGCAAACTCCATAATTAATAGCTGACTTGGGTTCCGGGTATAATTTTTAATTATAAAGTAGCTACCTAGTTGGATATTTTACGGGATACGTCAACAGTAACTGATTGAATATTTCTTTAATTAGCAGTAGTTGATCAGGAAATATTATTTTTCATAAATAATAAGTTTTCAGAGTCTTAGTCATGTTGGCATGCGAATTTCCTTCAAATCAGTCCAATTCAGTCTGTTACTTAATATCTTTATTGTTTCAATCTTTTTAGCATTAAATTTAGTTGCTGAAATATATACTCGCAATTTAATTTCAGGGAACATCTTCAGTTGAAAGTAAAACCATGTATGATTTGATAGATATCAAAATATACGCAAGGGAGACACTCTATTTCAGGAATTAATCAGTTGCATTATAGATATAGATCGGCCCTCTAGATGTAGGGCTACTGAATTTAAATAAGCTGACCACCTCATTGAAAGTCTGGAAGTTCTGACCTTTGTTTTTAGTTGGTAGCACCAAAGTTTACAGAATAATATTTATTCTGTAAACTTTGGTAATATCTAGCGTGTGTATTAAAAGCAATGTATCATAGTTTGAATACTTACAGGGTGTTCCACCGGGAACTCCATCTATCGATTATGGAAAAATTATATATGTAAAGGGTTTTTCAATACGAACGCTCGATCTTTGTAATGTAATAAAACAAATTGTGTAAGTTGAACTGACATGTTTTTATTTTTTTTTAAAACATATGTGAGCACATTATGTTTTAAAAATTATATCAGCTAAATATCCGCCGCGGCTTCGCCTGGTGACTCGAATCCTGGAGATCCAATTTTCGATGACGTTATCGCATAGAAGTGGCTCAATTTCACCAATGACGCGTCTGATGTTGGCCTTTAAGGCGGCAACCGTCTGTAGTTTGTCGGTATAGACACGAGATTTCACAAAGTCCTAGAGAAAAAAATCCAGTGGCGTTAAATCGCATGATTATTTTTCGTCCAAAATTAGGATCAACCTCCAACTGCTCTAGCGCCCACTCAGCGAATGCAAGCGGCTGTCTATGATCGTTGGGCTTTAGTCCTTGGGTTAATTGCACTTTATAAGGGTGAAACCCTAAGTCCTTATGCAAGATTCGCCAAACTGACGTAGAAGAAAGGCCAAGTTCTTGAGCACGACGTGGAATGGATTGTTATGGACTGTGAGGCACACTTTCCCGGACTGCAGCAATATTTTCAACGGATCTTGCGCTTCGTTGACGTACAGGCGTTGTCTGATCTAACAGCGACCCGGTTGCTTCAAATTTATTTATTAGACGGCGAATTGTGGACTCTGAAGGACGACCATCGAAACCATAAATTGGCCGAAGTGCACGAAACGTTTGCCGAAGTGCACGAAACGTTTGCCTAATAGAACATTGATTTTGATAATAGGTTTTAACCGTTTCGAGGCGTTCTTGAATCGTATAGCGTTCCATAATGAAATGTAAAGACTAACTGAATACGTCCGTCAAAGATACAACCTGTCTGACTACCGACTTCGTCATACGCTGTTGCCAAACATCGAGCGTTCCTATTGAAAAACCCTTTATAATTAGAAAAAAATTAAATTGAAAATTTAGCTTTAGTGTAAGCGTAGATTACCAACAATCATGCGAGGGCCATTCAACTAAAATATTTTCAAAATAGCGCCACTTCCATTCCGGAAGTAAATGTCAACTAGCTTATTAGGTCACCCTATATATCATTATAATAAATAGGATACCCTACATATCATCTCATATGTAAATTTTACATGTAGTTCTAAACATATTCCAATATAATGTCATATACAGGGTGTCTCAAAAAAGAAATATTTACCACAACTTACATTTTTCAAATAGAACACCCCGTGTATTTTTACAGATTTGGATAGAACGTCCCCTCGCGAATACACTTATAGAGTTTAATGGAAATAGCTCAAATAGTGAGGAAGATATGATCATAAATGGTTACCATAAAGCAATGTGTTGAAGAAAGACTGTAGTGTTTCGCTATTCTCTTGTTAATTCAATATGCTTATGGAACACTCTTTTCTGTGTATCTCCCTCATTAGAGCTATATCCATCAACTCTATCCAAATCTGTAAAAATGCACAGGGTATTCCATTTAAAAAGTACAAATTGTGGTAAACCTCTCTTATTTAGGGCACCCTGTATAAATCTTGAAAGGGATATAGCTTAGGATATAGCTATGGCTTAGAGATATAGCTGCAAATAATGGGTATTTTGTAAGTTTAATTGATAAAATAATTACCTAGGAAACGTAAATTTAAAGAGACACTTCGAAATTGAAAGAAAATAAATTCAAAATTAATATCTATTCCAGACGATCCTCGTTTCACCCGTGGTATGGGTAAGGTTTTTAAAGATATAGGTAGGTCAATGGTTTATTCATCGGGAAATAAACTACAACAACTATTAGGCAATCCAAAATACAAAATAGATACTAAGGAAAAGTCGGGGATTTACGAAATTAGCTGTAATGACAGCAATCTAAAGTATCTTGGGCAAACTAGAAGGTCAATTCAAACTAGATTCAAGAAACATTTGGCTCATCTTAAATATGGTAGAACAGATAAGTCTAGTGTCACCCAACATGCCTTTGAGAACAACCGTAAGAGAGATAATAGCATTTTAGTATGAATTAGGAATGTAACAAATTCCAGACAGCTGGATGCATTTGAGAGTTTGGAAACTGCAAAGTGTAAAAATAGTACGAACAGTGACAGAGCCTCAATCCCACACAGTCTACTCTATTGGTTGGTGGTAAGCCACGGTTCACTGATCCGTCGCAACGGTTCACGGAACCATAACAATAGTTTAGGTGTAAATATGACATAATGTTAGCATAGATTTTGGTTTAATCATCTCCAGATGATGCCAACTTGGTTGACAAAACGCGCGTCGAATGCATTATAGTGTGTTGGTGTTATGTGGAAAACTACGTCAGTGTTACCCTGTATAAATGTCAATAATATAAAAATGTGTCGCCCATCAAATAAAAATCGACCGTCCCGTGCATTTTCCATGGAAGCCAATACATTGCCAGATAATCTAGGATGAAACTTTTCGTTGACTCACCCTGTGTAAAATAAACAACATGTGCCTGCATATAGAGACTTTTTGCTACGCTTTTCCTTACATGGTATTGCACGAAATTTAACATATTGTGAAAGTTATGAAAACTTTTTTCTCAATTATATCATACTTTTATTCAAAATTTAAAAAAATCGGTACAAAATTACAATGTAATTGTTGACCAATAACAATAAATTCCAAGACGACTACAACCTCTTTCGGTCTTTATTTTACGTTTGTTTTGTCCCATAATGTACCAAACAAATTACTTTTAGTTTCTGTTTAGATGTGCTTTGTGGGATATATGTAGAAACACAGAGAAAGCACTGATATACTACTTCTGTTGCGGTAATTTATATACTTTTTAGTAGAGCCATAGGTGCTAGTGGCAGTTAAGTGTAGTACTTATGATGTGGTAACAACCTGTACAAGAGAGACGCTGGTGTTTTAAAGGATTTGGTAAAAGTCTTTTACAGGAAATGACATAAACTTTGTGAATGGACACGTAGCATTTATTAGACCGTTTGGGCTTGTTCAGTATTAGAGTACGACGATAACAATTTGTATCTAACGACAGAGCTGCATAAAAAAGTATAAAACAGTAAAGAAAGCATTGTCTATATATTGATGTACACCAATAAACGTTAATGTCAAAGTTATTTGGCTTTTCCTCAACATATTAAGAATAAAATGTGTGGTTATATATAACCATAATAATATAATGTAATGTAAAATAGTATACAGTGCATTTCAAATTGGATGCAATAACATTTATATCTTGGAAACTGTTAGAGATAGAGTGTAGGTTATTGGGGCAAGATTAAGTACTTTGGCGACTATTAATATGTCTCAAAAGAATCAAGGCCAACGTGATTAGTTCTTGAGTCATTTGAAAAAAATCGAAATTTTGGAAATTGGTTTTTGTTAAACATCAGGATTGCTTGAAGAGCTATTGAAATAAAAATACACTTTCTCATAGCAACTTTTACGCTCTATCGAATAGCTTAAACGGTTTCTTAAAGTAACGTTTCATCTCTTCAGAACCATCAACCTCATTTTTTTCTAATACGTCCCCATTTATATTTCTACATCACTCGAGAGTATTTTTTCTCGTGCGTTCAATGACATGTTATTATTTTTTAATTTATTAATGTTTTTTAAATTATTCTCTATTTTTGTTAATTAATTGTTATTTATTGTTTATAATTTGTCACTTTACTGTTATTCTTTTGTTAATACCATACCATACAGACAGACGCAGATGGTCTGTATGGTTTTCCACTTTCAAAGCGTGATAAAACTATAGCATATGACAAAAAACATTCAACTCAGATGGAAAAATGCTGTCGAGCGACATAAAAATATTAAGCGGATCGTATTAGAAAAAATAAAATTGATGATTGTTCTGAAAAACTAAAACGTTACGGAACGTTACTTAAAAAAACTGTTTACGCCTTTCGATACAGCGCAAAAAGTTGCTATAAGAAAGGGTCTTTTTTATTTCAGTAGCTGCCTGAATTTTACACAAATGAATTTCCAAAATTTCAAAATTTTCAAATATCCTTAAAACTAACGATGCCATCTTTGGTTTATCTCAATAAAATCCTCTTCTCAGTGTACCATAATTTGTACCAATTTCGTATCAACGATACCAGGTAAAACAACGATACAAAAAGTAAAATGTATATTCCATTTTCCATCCATTTTTCGAGCTTATAATTTCATATTGATAGTTGTTCAGTAATAAGCCATTGCCGTGGCTATTCCTGCGATATTAAATAATAAGGCAACTAATTTGTGTATATTTAATAGTTAATATTACACTTGTATAAAATATGGTTATTTAGTATACATTTTTCCCTACACTTATCATTTCATTCTGCCAAACTTTATCTGCACAATATTAGACACCACTATTAGATTAGACAGAATTTCGGTAGATAAGTAATACAATATGATTGAAGGAACACATCCATTTTGAATCACAGATAAATTTATGGCATCCAGATACTTATTTGTAATCAGAAGAAATACGACTTTATTCGATTTTCTAGTGAAATAAACTGATTTCAGTGCAATACTTTACTTATGTATTATTTATAAAGTGTTTGCAGTGAAGTAGAGAAGTTTTATGGTTCAGATAAGATTTCAGGTAATTCTGAATGTATGGGAGAACCATATTTATTGCTGTCCGAATAATAAATTGTTTTTATTCCCAATAGTGTATCAAAAATATACAAAATTATACAATAGGATAGAACGAAGTATCGGTTAAACTGCTTTTCAACAGAGAAGAGTAAATACAAAGAAGGTATTGGTGAGAAATGAGAGACAAGAAAAAGCGAGCAGTGGTAATGTGGAAATAGGCAATGGCAATGAGAAGAATGAAGGAGAAGCAATAATAACACATAGATATAATAGTTATAAAAGCAATCTGGCATACTATAGCAAAACAGTACCTACCTATGAACCTTAACTTATCTGAAAATCACTACAGATCCAATGAAATTTGTAAAACCAATGAAATCCAATAAAGTCCAATGAAGTTTTTTTTGAATTTAAGTAAGGAGAAGTTTTTTATTCCACAGGTATTTTATTCTAGTGCCTCGGGGATTAATACAAAAAACTCCTGGAAAACAGAGCAGTAGCGTGATGAGAAAATCTTTAATATCTATCTTAAACAGTTTCTTTAGGATAACAGAGAGATTGACATAAATAATAGGTACATAAGTTTTTACATTCGGATACAATTAACATAGATCTATTTTCGATTTTGATGTTTAGGGAAGCTTTTCCTAGATATCCTTTTTCTTAGGGCCAAATATCGAAGCTTTAGGTTGGTTATGATTTAGTTTAATTTTATGTCCGATGGAAATATTTAAAAGTGCAGTATTAGTAGGGTTTAGATCTTATTATATAGGAAAACTATAATAAACTTTAGAATCATCCGCATAGTTATGAATATTTCAAGCCGCCAGATATTAACTGAAATAAGAGATATTTATAGAAAATAACAACAGGCTGAGTATCGAACCCCGTGGTACATCATATTTTATTAGAAGGGTATTGGATGCCTTATATTGAACGACTACTTCTTGTGTGCTGTTAGATAAGTAATTATGGATAAATGAATTGGAAGGATCATCGAATATAATCGAAATAAGCAGAAGAAGTTGCAATGCGTGCCATAAGTGCATTAAATTAACCTTTTGGGTGGTTTAATGATAATAATATTTTTTTCTTCAAGTGTATAATAATACTTACATTATATTACTTAAGACGTACTTTACATAATATCCAGTGAATAATACCAGACCGTAGATGAGATTAAAAACTAGCATAATACAATGATAACAGGACAACATCGACTACATTGTTTAGAGAGTGATTTGAGATCATAACTAGAGGCATTTTGGCAACAATCAACATGTGCTACACAGTAAAAAAATCCGACTGATTTTAACACTGAATCCACATTCATCAGTGTGTATATAGTCCACACTTGGCAGTGTTAGACATATCGGTGTATTATTACATTACATAAAAGTAATTTAACACAGTAAATTTTACAAGATAATGTGTAATAGATAATTATTCACCGTGTAATTATTCCGTATTTATGGCGGATTGATTCATTTTTAACACAGGGTTTTGTAAATTTTACTACAATTTATGAGTACTTCTACAAATTTGGCGGGTATATCGTTCGTGTAATATGAGTTCTAAAGGTTTAGTTATTATACTACCCAGTTTGTGTTAAAAATAATACTGCAGCTAATTACGATTACCATTTAGTAATTTTACCATTTATCTTTTTTTACTGTGTACTCAATTAAGCCTTCATCAATGCATTATCTTCTATGGAGCTTTGTTTTCTGGGAGAACTGTAAAACATTTTTTGAAATAGTTATTCTACTGTTTGACAATGGTAGCAAAACTTTGATCCTGAAAACATAATAGTTGTAATATCTCTATTTATAAATAATTTATTTTTTTTTAATCAAAGCTAGTTTATCAAATATCAAATTGACAAACTTGACGTAAACAAAACGTTACTATCGTCAGAATAAGTTACTAGCACACTAGGATATTCCTTCAATGCCTTATGCAAGTCATTCGCACATAATATAAATAATAATGGCCCAAGGATGGATCCTTGAGGAACTCCCATCGTAATTTCCAGCGTCCCAGTGACTCCTCTGGTCGAACATATATTTTATTAGAATAAATGGAGACTTTATGATATCGATGGTCAAAATATGATTCAAACCATCTATGTACGTTACCACGTATGCCGTATCTCAAAAAGAATGAAATTATTTATACAATCGAAGATTTTACTAAGCCATATGGTACAATTCAATACTACTGCGACAAATTATTTCAATAGGTGCATTTATTTATAGTATTTTATACTTATAAGTTCCTCCTACCTAGTCGTCAGATTAGTCAACTTAAAATATTTATCCCCAGGAGTGAATGTTTAATAATCCCTAACAATTAAAAATTAAAATTAATCGAAACCGTCTTAATTCATAAAAAGCGCCATTTGCGAACCTGAAAACCTAATAGAAAATTCTATTACGTGAATCAGCTTACCCCTGAATAATTGACCATGTTTGTATTATGCCGTATACTCTGGTTTGCCGCCCATCCGGATTAAGCGAAGTTTACTTGGGGTTGAATTTGGAATTATTTCAACATGGCTAAATAATGCTTACGGTACACTCCAAGCGGGAAAAGGGTTTTCCCCCCTCCCATTTGTTTATGAATACCTAAACAAATGAGATAAACCGCACCTACTTGATGATGTCATAGCACCTACTGATGAAGTCCACCATATTTAATGTAAGCTAACTAGAAATGGGAGAAAATCGCTCTCGCGATTTTCGTTCCCATTTCTAGCCCTACCGGGGGTCCAGGCCTGCGACCTGGGTCACACATCGGGTGACAAAAGCATCTAGAATAATATTATTTTAAAGAAAATACATATTAAAGAAATTTTGGAATCATGATGTAATTATACTAAACGATTTTTTTAAAATATTTTGATGAATTGTAAAGGTACTCTTTATTGTTGATGGTAAAACATCATAATTTTTAAGTAATGAAAGTAGAATTTATTTTTAAGTAAACATTATTATCAATTTTATCAATGGGACCAAAAATATTGCAGATATTTACTTTTGTAAGCTAAAATGAAGAATTTAACAGACTGCCAAAATGAACGAATTAATTCCAAACTTTACGTGCAGAAAGAATAAAAGCTAAGGATAATGAAACAGAATAACTAAATACTAATACTAATAAATAATTGGAATTAAAAAGTAAAAAAAAAGTTTGCCTCCAGCGTGACTCGAACTCACGAAATCAGCATTATGAAGTTTTGAATCCTACGACTTTCCCGTTGCGCTACCACGCCTGTTGTCAAATGTTTACCTTGAGACGTTTAAGTATGTAAATTGTACGTGTCAACCTGAAAAAAGAATTTTTACCGATTTTCTAATTGAAAAAGCATTCCGCTTCAGTATTTTGGTAATCAGAAGTGCTTGGCAGTCAGTATTATTGATTCCGTTAGCAATATTTCTCGTAGCAGAATAACCTATCTGAAGTTTAATTAATTTGACAGTTTTCGTGGGAGGTGCTTGTCTCGTTAGTGCAATCTCACATCGGTAGATAAAATGGGAAAGAAGTTGAGAAGGACGCGACTCGAGATTTTCGAAGACGAAATAGACGTAGAAGGAGTCGACGTACGGTCTCGAAAAAAAATCTCAAAGGATTAGAGAAAGGACGGAACTTTCGCGTGAAGCGGTTCTCCAAGCCGTAAAATTAGAAAATGGGTCTAAGGAGTCCCTCGAAAAGTCGGAATTTCGACAGGCGTGACGGGGCCATTTGGCCTCCGCGAGGACAAGCGCCGGTGCTAGCCATATCTCTCTCGCCGAACGGCGATCGACGAAAACTTTGCAGAGGTTTTTTGAAAAGGCGTTTAAATTAGGAAAACGCGTAGGAAACGGGACGAAAATACCCCTACGCATTGGAGAAAGGCCGGGAGCGACCTACGGTCGCCCGCGGGAATCGCTCCGCGATCCCCCCTCGGAGGAGATAGCTTTGAAACTTTGTCGATTCGGCGACGGAATTTAGAGCGAGACAGAATCGACGCGTTTTAATATATATGGATTTGGCCTGCACTGCACAAATTTTATAAAAACAATTATACGTAATGTTCATCAAATATTCTTTTGTTAATATTACACTTGTAGAAATAAAAACAAGAAGAAAACAGAAAATGTTCTAAAGACACCTCTCAGTATTTACTATTTAAAAGTTTATAAATAATTTGGATTAAAAAAATCCACTTTAAAAATATAGTTAGTGAAATTATTTGTGTCCAACGACAAACAAGTTACTCCCGTCAACTGAAATTTGATTGCCTTATTAAACTTGACTTAAGATAGTAGCTTAAAAGATTTGTTCTAATTGCCGTTCCTTCATGGCGAAGGGATTCATTTCCAATTACTGAGGTACATATATGCAAAGTGACAAGTAAACAATATATCAAGTTAAATTAGCAGAAAATTGAAGATTAAAAGATACCAGCTGAATTTATACATATGATTTTACAAAAAGAAACTAGACTGCTCCAAGAAATGAGCGCACCACTAAAATAATTTTGAATATTATATTATTCGGTGCAAATAACAAATTAAAACTGTATACATTAATTGTTTATACCAGAAACTACAAAAAAATGTTTTGTTTCGATATAACCCTAAAACATAACAAATACCTAATGTATAGACATGAAAATGGTACAGGTGCCAACGTTTCATATGGAAATAAACTGCTACTGTGAAATTACTTTCGAGTAAAATGCTTAGAATTCATGTTCTAATGCCTTTTTGATCCAATCCATTCCATATTTCTATGAGGTTTGGAGGTCTTCCTCCAACTGTAATAAGTCCGTTCGGATGACCTCTTAATAATTGTCTTCCAAGCATGTTCTAAACATGTTCAATGAGATTGAGGTTTAGAGAGCCATAGTACGATCCCCAATTTCCAAAATACAATTTTGGACCACCCGAGAAGTGTGAATCGAACGTTATTCTTCATAAGCAAGAAATTTGGATCATATGTTATGCCATATCTTTCATTTGGCCGTCTAAAGACACGAACACGTCTATCACATGTATACAGGCAAAATCTGCACTCATCAGTCCAGAGTAATTGTTTCCATCACTTCCATCCAAATGATGTTCAAGTTGTTTCAATTGCTAAATGTAAGTCTTCCACGTCTTCAAATTGGGGCTGCAAAAATCTTACAGACCGTTGCCTCAAGGTGGAAAGCCATGATAGGCATTATAGCATAATTCCTTCCCTACTCAGCTCTTCTGGTATGGTTACCGCAGTTTCCCTATAATGCTACAACATTCGGAAAATCAATGTATGGGACACACCAAATCTGCTGCTCGTTTGCGGTAGGTTAGTTTATGTTCAAAAGTGAGTGGGCCGAAAACCAGACCACTGCGACCATATGGCTGATTTGTCGTGGCTCACACTTGTGTGTGCCTTTTAGAATTTGTCACACTACATAAAATTCCACTAAATGAAATTTTACTTTCGTAGAACTAGCTACTTGTATTACTTCTAGATCTTTTAAACTAATCTTATCAGAACCCATATGAGGCACACCTTAAAAAATGTGTTTACCTCCGGTTTCAATACGACCTAGAAAATAATAATATGCCTCCTCCTTTACCACACAAATTCCAGGCTTTCAGGCTAATCCAGAGCGAGGGAACTAGCTTGCTACATTGCATGTATACGGTGTATATGACTGCTTTTTATGAGTGTGTATCTAAATTTATATCAGGTTAAGTTGGGTGAAGTGATTTATGAAAGAACGAACGAGAATGAGGTGATTTATGAAAGAAAGAAGATTTATGAAGTAAAGAACAATTTTCCTTATTGTTTTATTTTTCCGTTCTGTATATTTTTGGCTGTATTTTGGTCAGATGCTATTAATCGGGAGGATGATGTTTTTATTACACGTTGAAATGTTGTATTTGATCTGATATTACTACCGTATCAGTTTGAAAAGTTAAGTCTCAATATAATAATGATTGCTGTTATTATTAACGTATTATTATTATTGGTGGTGAATATTAGTAACAAGCTTGTGACTCCGATTAAAGAACATATCGTAGGGCTATTGTTACTCTAGGAATTATTATTATTATTATTATTATTATTATTATTATTATTATTGTTATCTAATTTATTTTTTGTTCTTTATTAGTCTTGTTATTGGTATTATTATTATTATCACTAATATTTTTATGGTGCACATTTTAATGAAACACACTATATTTTACTTATAATCTAACTTGAACCAAAACTAATGAATCGTAGACTTCAGAAGTTTTTATTTGACAATAATATACAAGCACAATTTTGGAATAAATATTTTCTTTTCATTCTGAGTACCTACTGAATAAAATAATAAGACCCACTCACCTTATAAAATTAATTTTTAAAGCACAACAACAGCGTTGTGCACTATGCAACTAATTAAAAATTTATTACATGAGCGGAAGACTTCATAAAGGAAACTATTTAGGAATGCCTTTGATCAAACACTTTTCCATTATGCCGCCATTTTGATACGGTTGTCATTGGATATTAATATTTTGTTCCGGTTCTACACGCCCGTCCATCAGGCTAGACGCAATCCTTTTATAAAATCATTAACTTTATATTAAATCCAATATTTGTTTTGCCTTGCTATTAATATTTTCTTTATTTTCAGACACCAAACATTAAAATATAAATTTTCAGTTAAGATTGTTCACACAATTATTTTCAATAATCTAGTATGTTTGGGAAATGGAGCGTCGTATATAATTATATCATCCAGTGTCAGGATTATTATTCTCACCAACATTGAATTAAAACGGTATATCTTCATATAACCTCAACTTATTGTCTTTAATACATTTTCCTTTTTAATAGTCTTATCTACATTAGAAAAATGTATTAAAGACAAAAAGATGAAGTTATATATGAAGATGTGCCGCAGTAATTCAATGTTGGTTGGTGCATGTTGCACGCAAAGTAGTTGTTTGCGACATATCTTAAAAATAATAGTTACTCCTTTGCATACCTAGGATAATAGGTAACGAGGAAATATAAAACTTTATTGAACCATCATATTTGATAATTTCATTAATAATTTATCTTTCAGTTAACTTTTCGGCTTAATTCCTATATAAAGAAAGATGTAAACTGTAAAATAAGTCGATGAATCATATTAAACTATACTATACGAATAAGCTAAATATTAATAATTTCAAAAAACTATATTTTATTAGCAGCTTTTAACTTATTAAGCTTATTAAGCTATTTAAGATTATTTTCCTCAGTGTAACTCGGCAGTGAAAACTGAGAGACTCTGATCGCAATACCGGACCATTCCTGCCTTGAAGTGGTTTTACATTTATCCTATAAAACCTGCCAAAGCAACTTTCTAAAAGGAAAATAATTTAATACTAGCAAAAGCTACAAAAATTTATTCAACACAAGGTAAATCCATCGGAAGCAAGAACTAAAAGACTTCCTATTGCTGCACAACTAACCGACATTTATACTTGACACTGTTGGTCACTGCCGTTTAAAATATTTACTGACGTTTACCTAAAGCTGTTGCAAACTGGAAGCTTACAAAATGTTCACAAAGTTACATACCTAACTATCTTTTAATATGTCTAGTCTCCAGAGACACTACAGCCATCTCGAGGTTGAATTACACTGCAAAAATGCAGGCGGCATAATTTTGCGTCGTCACTTTGTACATTATACCAAAATTTAATTAAAACTTGTGCAGTATCTGGAATTCAAGTGGCACAAAGTTTAAACAATTACCAGCAGTCTAACTAGGTAGAGAGATAAAAGACAAAAAAACCTCGTTAACACTTCATTAGCGGACGAGCACCTATAAAACAGAAGTAATAATATAGCAGCTCATTTACGATGCGCCTCCTGCTAAGCCCATTATCTCGATCATTATCCTGCAGGACTCGTTATGACAAACTGCTCCAATTTTAAGGACTCATATTTTACATCCCCGCAAGGATCACTGTTCGTTTTCACCCCGATGCTTTCTTTGAACCTTCCATTTGCAATTATCATTTACAAAAGCTTCAGATAATGGGGGAAACCGGAGCCCAAGGGGCTTTCTCTCAACATGCCATGATAACTATTATGATTTTGTGAAGCTTATTGTTTTGGTGCAAATCGAAAATGCAAATAGACGAATCGGAACAACAACTTTAAGCATACAGGGTGATTTACACCTTTAAACATATCTCTGGGAATAATTATTACTAAATCCATCTGTTATTCTAAAATGTTACCTTTTTTGTTTCTAACTTGGTATTGCCAATACATACTAACTTATTATTTATTTATTACTTTCTTGGAGATAGAACCAACAATATTTAACATTATTATTGGTCTACTGCCCAATTTTTAAAAAGAATATTGCTTTTAAAATTTTATTTAGATCTAATCTTCTGTTCATTTATTAACATTGACATCTATAGTTCATGTATATTAACAAATAAAAAAGAAAACTCAAAACTAAACAAATGAATTCAACATCAAAGACAGAGTAGAACAAGATATATAAAAATAGTTTCTCTGAAATTCCCTACGGACTAAAAATCTTCTCTGTCTCTGTCTGTCTTTTCTAGTCTTCTCATCTTTTGCTTAAAAACACTACAGGAATGAATTATATCCTACACTTTCCATCTATCCCTACAAAAAATTAACAGCGTAAAATCAGGAAACCTAGCGGACCAAAAATTCAGCTCTTGTACTTGTAAATCCCCAAAGCTCAAAGATAAATATTTATTAAATCGTGACTTATATGTAACGCTTGCAAGTGGAACGAATCGTTGGCAACCATCAACGCTGCGTTGGCAACCACCAACGCCGCGTGCGAGTTATGATGGCAGAATACCTATTATATGCTTAGTATAAGAGAATAACATGAGGTTTAGTCTTCACTAACAAGCTTTCCCAGCTTTCCCATTGCTTGATTTGTCATAAGATAATGTTTTTTATCTAGTGCGAGAATGTGTTTCACATTACAACATGTAGGTAGAATATCTTACACCCCTTGCAAGCACTTGTAGAAGACATTCAAGAAGAATGTCTTCTATATTTTATGTGTTGTAAATTTGTTTGGTAATTTGGTAGTTATTATTATTATATTTTACCTGTGGAATTAAGAGATAAAAACAAGGTTGGCATTAAGCATAAAGTGATTTGAATCTAGTACACCAACGAATTCAGAAAATATCTTGGTTTTAAAGCACATTGTCTGGTTTTAATATTATAGGTAGATTTCAGATATAAAGTTTTTTCACTAAGGATAAGTTCTCGTGACACTTCAATTAACTAAGCTTTATTATTAATTCTAAATATAAATGTAGGTATAATGAGTACAGTCAAGCTCGTCATAAAAAGGCTTTGATATAGTTTTAATATGCATAGAATAAATTTACACAATATTTCATTATATTCTATATAAGGCGATTTAAATTAAGACACAGCATTGGAAAGTTGTGTTTTAGAGTTTTATTCAAATTTTATTTTTGCAGCTTCGGGTAATATTAATTACATTTTTGCATTAAATTAAATTTTCTCTATTAAAATGCCTCTACTTGACTTTCAGAAACAATATTTGATTAAAATATCAGCAGAAAGATAACCAAATGTCTTTGAGAGCCTGCAGTGAAATTGTAATTTGTTGGTATAGGTATTCATCTTGGAAATGAAATATTAGTTATTTATCTTTTGGTTGAGCGCTACCATAATAATAAAAATAATTTGCATTTCCTACAGCGTTTCTTCAACATTCATTTGCATTTCCTATGATTTCCTAACGTAAATCGTTAAAACTATAGTACAGAGTGAACTCTAGATGTTTCACCACGACCTCTCCCGGATTTACGCCCTTGTATTTATAGTAAAAGTTTCAGATAAAAGTTATATAATACTTATATACATTGAAGTTCTTCAACCAAGGTCTTCAGTTCTTGTTATACCTAACGTTAAGAGTCCATTCACTAGTCCGAAATAAGCCCAAAATCGGCGTTCGTCTCGTGTCTAATTATAAAAAAACTATGAAAGATAGCGACTTTTAGTAAAAAAGTATTGAAAGATAAGACTTTAATCTAAATCCCTATAGTAGCACTTTTTGATAATACTTTTTATTTTTAAAATTCCAGGCAAACAATCTTTTACTAAAATAGCGTATTTTCAAAAATTATTTTCTCTAAAATACATGTATTAAACAAAAATTTGCTACTATAGGGATCTAGTTTATCTTTTGATCTTTCCGGTGATATATAATTTATAACATTAAAAAGAAATTTTGTTGCAATTATAAGACAAATCCGGTACCCTTGCAAGGGCTAACTTTGTTTCCATGTGCCTTTTTACTTCGGCTTTACGTGCACCTCCGAAATCTAAATAATTCGGTAGTGGAAATATGTAAGTCTTCACACATCGGCTACCCAACCTCTCAACCCGACCCTGAATTCATGCCTGTCAAGTCTACAGTGAATGGACCCTTAACCAATTTTCGACAAATCACTAACATGCCTACATAAACGAACATTTCAGTGATATATCTTTTGTATTATCTATTAGCTTTTTTGTAAATATTTATAAAACATGAAAAAACAATAACTAAAGGATGTATTTTTATTGAAATTATTTACATCTTTTATCTAATGGTTTCCTGTCATCTATAACTCATGTGTGTCAATGTCTATTTTAACTTAAACAATAGTATCAAAGTAACTTAGTCTGCAGATAACTTATTAACGACATTTCGAAGCTACATTTTTCAAACACGAGACAACTTAAATTAAAAAACTTTATGCTCTACGTAAAAAAATATGTTTTAGATTAATAGAGAAACTCGCACTAATGCACAACCATAGACTTACTTGTCTTATAAATCTATGTGCACAACACTTAGGTAATACAACAGAATTTAAATCTGATTAATATCGCCTACTTTCTGTTAGTTGATGCAAAATTTATCTCATTTATAGACTTTAGGTGGCAAAACACCTTATTTAAGGAAAATTAAAGATGACAGCTCCAAATAGCAGTTGATTTTTTTTTCATTTATGGACCGATCCCTAGGGAATACGACCTTGAAGATTTTCGGGGTCGAGGAATGTCTGGTAAAAAATATTCATTTAAATGATTTGATTTGGAAGCGAATTTCGCTATCCCATAGAAAATCCGTATTTGCCGGCTTTTCAGGATCGCGAATTTCGAAGTTTTCGTAAATTCATGGCAATATTAATAAGTCGTCACGTTCATGGCACACAATTAGATATTATAAGTATATTTTTAGGTTTTAGAGAAATAAAATAGAATATACATGTATAAAAACTTATTTTGAATAAAATAAACTATTGCCCTGTTATTTTGCCTATAGTACAATACTAACTAATATTTGATATACATAATGTTCATCTAATATTTGATTTATATGTAGATACTCCTATATATATTATTTAGAAATAGAAATTGAACATAAATAATTACAGGAAGAACCAGTTTTGTTTCACTGCGTAGAACTCACAGTGGATTGTGAACTACAGGTGTTAATTTAAAATTACAATATTCAAATATGAAAATAGAGAAAATGTAATGAAGACAGAGAAAGAAAAGTTTCTTGATCAATTGTAAACAAAAAAATTTGATAAATTGAAGGTAAAGTATACGGAAAAGTATATTATTTGAGGACTTACATCAAGACTACATACTACTACCAGTGAGAAGATACCAGTAGATACAGTATGTATGATAGCCATGTGAATAGTTGCTATATAAACATCTTCATATAAAATAAACAATTTCTATCAGTACAATACATAAAACAATATATTTAGATATTTTTACATTCAGCCATTCAATATTTATTCATGAATTAGGAGAGTAAAGATAATACTTTAATTCCGGCACTTATATGTTGTAGAAACGAAGCCAGTCATATAATAGTAGTAGTAGTAGTAGTGAATTGAAGCCTGCCAAGTAGGCCAGTAGCGTTTTTTTACCTACTTTTACCGTCCTGTCACCTTCTCTATATTCCTTAAGCCCCCTGGAATCTACCTGACCTTCTGATGAATGTCAGGATTAGAGTCCACGTGAAGGATTCCACCTCCTCTCTGTGCCGCTCCCCGGCCCAAAGACATCATAATTCCAAATGTCTCACATTGTCTCAGAAAGTACTTTATCCTTGTCATATTTCAGACATATACAGTGCTTAGTTAGAATTCCCATCAGTTGGTTTAGAACCCTTCGACTCTGCTTCAATAACCAGACCATCTTTGCATTGCCAGGCCCCTTTAAAATGTCATGGGCCTATCTACAATTTCTAGTCTTTCTCTAGTTTTCCTTGCGTAAGCTCAGTTGTTAAAGGCTTCATTGACATGCCTTCTAGTAATTCCTATAAATGGTTCAGGCTCCTGACAGAGTCCCTCCGATCCAAGTCAAGCTAGTTCGTCAACTTGCTCATTTGCGGGGACTCCCATGTGACCGGATACCCATGCCAGTGTGACCTCGTTCTGTCCAGCCAGAAGCTTCAGAGCGTCGCCACACTCCTGAACGGGCACAGATCTTGTTCTTGGGGAGCATACTGCCTTAAGCGCGGCTTGACTGGTAGAGCAGATGAAAATTCTCTGCTCTGTCTATTCCTTATTCCCTCCTTACTTGCAACTATTAAAATTGCAAGGACTTCTGCCTGAGAGACTGTGGCGAATGAACCCATTGAAAAGTTATAATAAGTAAGTGAAATAGAAAATCTAATTCTACCCTTGTGTTGATATATGTATAAAAATCTTGACATTACGTTTCTTAAATTCCACAAAAGTAAATACATTTGTTTACTTTGAAAATATTTATAGTCTATAAATAGTATTTACGTTACAAGACCAATAGGTCATGTAGGTATTGCAGAACAAGTTTTTTACGGACGAGGGGATATTATGAGTCCAGACCGGAAAGGGTAAACGAGTACCTACTGTAAACAACTAATGGACGTATATCGTATGATATTTAATTTCATACTGTCAGCGTTTTTAAAATAAACATTAATTTTAAACAAATCATTAAAATAAAATCTCACAATATTTACATTGCATCACTAGCTTAACATCCTTGATATGTAAGGTGACATTAACATGACATTTACCTTCTTTTGAAGCGTCATAATTTGCTTGCGTTTTAATAATAAAGCAGCACTCAGAGGAAATTTTAAATGACTTTCCTAACATCGTAGCTTCACTGAAATGTGTACATTTAAATTTTCCTGATTTTTAGTATTACTAAATTAAAGCAGATCGTTGATCATATCAAGAATTGATTTAAACTCACAATCATAGCTCCTTAATAACAATCCGGTAAAGTAGGTAACATCAGGTACTGTAATGTTCCATTTACCTACCGCAAATCAGTGCAGGCTAAGTAGATCTACTGGACACTATGCAATAAAAAACATTATTTCGCCCCACTTTCCCCAATGAAGCTGCCTCTATTTCAGCATATGTTACAATAGAAGTTTAAAAACGCCCAGAGAAGATTGAACTTCTCTCTGTGGCAGTTGTTCTTTTCATTTTTCCTTGTTTGCGGTAATGCAATTTACCTCATTGTCAGGAGTCCGTCACACACTATGACTTGGCTTCATTCTCGCAGAGTGAAAAGATTTTTAATATCACTTTGACATAAAATCCATTTAATCCATTTGGGGCAACGACGTAACCTAATAGTATTCCATTTCAACTTGGCAGGTGACTAAATGATTCAAAATATGCAGATTATGCTCATATAATAGAGCATGAGAATAATCAATATAGGTGGTGTGAATGATCGGAAATGCACTTTTCTGAGAATTGAATAGGACAGTTACGATAAAATGTAGATTTATAGGTACTAGGCTTATATACATACTTGTGCATGTACATTCATTTTCCAGGCAAACCATAATTTTTCATATTTTCAGGTAAACTCATAATGGCACCTTGAAAGAAATGACAAATATTCAAAGAGTAAATATTTTGCAATTTTATTGTTTTAAAAAGTATAAATAATTCGTATGCTTACTTATATTCAACTTGCCCGCATTCGTGGATGCTCGTTAATTGAACTGTTTTTATTGGTTAGAGCCACCTGACACCAGACTTAATTTAGCACTGAATTCAGTATTCAAATTGCGCGCGCAGATTTAGCGGACTTGGATGCTTTAGCCAAGTCCGCTAAATCTGCGCGCGCAATTTGAGTACTGAATTCAGTGCTAAATTAAGTCTCGTATCAGTGGCTCTTACTTTGAATCAAACTATTAATTACACCAGTGTTTGACTGATTACTCACAATTGTTTTGCAAAATCATTGATATTAAATTCGATAAAACTGATGATGAAATAGAAGTTACCGAAGTTACTTCCATGTAGGTTACTGAAGTCTAAAATACCGCTACTTTAGGTTTATTCCCAAAAAGATTAAAAGGACGTTGTTTTTCAGACTAATGAATTACCAAATACCAAGGTATATAAAGATCTATATTGTAAATTTAAATAATATCCAAATAGTTATATTGTTTCGTCGTAGTTAATGCAATAGTAGATGTAGTGGATATAGATGTAATAGATTATAGATATAGATGAAATAAATTAAATGTTATAACGTTATAACGTTATAAGGTTTAAAAAAATAGATAATTACAAATAATTACAAATAAAACTATTGAATTATTTTTGGTTAAAATATTAAATTAATCTTAGAGATAGGTAAGTTATAAACCAAATAATAATGATAAGATCTCTATATCACTGACATAGTTCTCCACATACCACCAAAACACTATACTGAACTCAACACGCTATACAACACTATACTTTGAGTGCGGTATAGTGTTTTGGTGTAATGTGGAAAACTACGTTAGTGATATCTTCACACCAAAGGTTCCAACCCCCTTCAAGATAATATCTCTATACCTCATTGTCATTCTAACGATGAGTCTGAAAGTCAGAGATCTGTGTAGGAGAAGAAGTGGTATATTATTATTTTGTAGGCCGCCAGAGGGCTCAGGAACGACTTGCGAAGTTATAATTTTAACTACCATTTAGTACGAGAATAAAGAAAACTGGAAAACCTTATTAATTGAAGTGAACAGTAGATTTTCAGCGATTTATGTCACTGAGGTTATAGTTCTAGTTGCATATGTATACAGAAGAAGAACTCACACAGAACTAATTTTATGCACAGTTAGATACAGTAGCAGTTAGAAAAAGCAAACCGGCTAACCGTTTATACAACAGGCCTAACTAAAATTAACTGAAAATTAAATGAAATATCAATAACAATTGACAAATTAAAACGAAAAATGTATTAAAGACAATAAGTTGAGGTTGCTTGAAGATATCCGTTGTAATTCAATGTTGATTGGTGCATGTTGCACGCAAAGTAGTTGTTTCCGACATATCTTAAAAATAATAAGGTTATTTCTTTGCATACCTAGGATAATAGATAACGAGGAAATATAAAACTTTATTGAACCAATGATATTTGATAATATTTTGTAACTTTTTTAACGAACTAACTTTTGTAACCAAGTTACTTTTTGTTCCATAGTAATTTAATTAAGAATTATAATATATGACCCGTTTTATTTTAACAGACCGTATATACCTAAGTATATAAATAGTTTTATTTTCACTCGATCGACTAGTTAATAGTACTTCACCCTTACTACGTAGCCAAATAATATATAGCCATTTAGAACGAAGGTAACTCTTTCTGGCATGAAAAGGTAGACTACACGCTTTAACAACATTATTGACTGTGATCATCGTATCAGTCGATATTTAAGTATATTTTTGTTGTTGTCACGAAATACGTGATTATAAATTTATTTTACACGTGGTGTAGATTTCTGCCGAAATTTTATTTTTGCAGAGTTGCTGAGACGCTGGCCTAATCTTCCTCAGGTTTCTACTATCTTCGTGAACCATCGGATTCTGCGGAACGTCTTAGGAGACCTTTGGGGTTGATTCACGAGGTTGGAGCTGAAGTTTGTATACAGGTGAGTACATTTAATTTTCTTCATAAATTGAATCTGTTTAAAGAAAATTGTACCCTGTATGCAAAATTCGGTTCTCTCTGAGGAGCCTGGGTTGATTTGAGCTGGTGTATATATAACCATGGGGTTATTTTTTTGATATACTATAGCGTTGGCTGATGATTACGGAACCTATTATATCCAGAAATTTTATTTTGATTACTTGCTGGTATTCTAGACCGACTCACCTTCATTTTTTTTTTCATTTCATTATCCTTAATATTGTTATTATTCCAATTAAACGATCTCATGTATTAATTCAAAATTTTCACATGTTATGTTCACTAGTTTTTGTGTAGCACAGTTACAGACTCTGTTACTGCAATTTTGGTAATTTTTATTGTGGTAGATAGTAACGTTAGTAAGTTACTGTTTTATATTAAAATTTTTATATACCGTCCTTCAAATATAGTTAATCTCTACCGTCTGATCGTTGACAAAATTAAAATTCCTGGATCATTTTTGTACACCTCTGGGACTGGGCTAATCTTACCATATTTTTTCATGTACCTACTTTCACTTTGGAGACACTACCTGCACCATAGCTACATTAGATCATTGTAGTCCTCCAATTCAAGAGCACCATGAGATAATTACATCGATCCATCCATCCACAGCAAGTCTAGCTAGACGGGGATTTGGGCAAGAGTTCCTGCTTAACCTAGGAGAGGCTAGTGGTGAGACAACTCCATAAGTAGGCCCGAAGACTGGTGAACCCAGCCCAGTAAATTTATTTTTTGTAAAATTTTGTTGAACGCCCATCAGGCTGTAGATTCATTTAATTGAATTTAAATTTGCTAACGTTGTATATAAATTTTATTTAATATACAATTTTATCTTAAATTAATTTGTTTGTTCTGACATTTACGCATTCACAACATTCATATAATTTTTTGTCTAAATTACCTGGTGCCCAATTTTTTATAAATTCAGCTTAACAGTAAAATCCATTCCACGCCTTCCCGGTTAGCCCAGAGCTAACCGGAGCTATGTCCCTCAACCTTCAGAGAAGAAGCTAATAATTCCCGAGATTCAGTGCACAAATTGAAGGATTCATCGGAATTGATCGTTGACGGTAGCATCAACTACAAGAAAAAATCATACCAGTAAACTTTGCAAATTAAAATAATCACAGGATGATAGTTTGTGAGATTTTACACAGCAAGCTATAGTGAGATTTAATACGTAAAATAATGACTCCTTCACTGGCGCTAATGAACCATACAATAGCATTTTTTAACCGTGAAAGTGTTTTGTCTGTTCTTGTGGCATATACGATGCCTGAAATAATATTATATTTGTGCATATTGCAAATTAATTAAAATTCGTGCAAATTCTTTAGTCTGGACTTTAGCAATAAATGCCCAGCAATTCGTACACTCCTACTCTCACATCCCATCCAGCTGCATTTCGATTCAGTTCAGGTCGAGCCGAATAAGGAAACTTTTTCAGTTACGCCTTGGCGTAGCACGGACATCCAAAAAAGAACAAGGCTCGCTGTAAGCACCAATGCAACGCTACATATCAATTTCACTGTCTGCTTCTCTCGTGATCCCGACAAATTATAGCAGTATTGTTGTCCTGTCAGAGTTTGGGCGAATGTGGAAGGAAAATTGATACATGGCTGGCGTTCTAAGCCTGCGGTATTAATAGAATTAAATGGTATTACTTTTACAGGAATTTTATGGTTATTTACTGAAAGTTCCTAATACTGGTCCCTAGTACTACATTGTACAGAGTATTTGAAAGACGTGTGTTTGCCAAAATAATTCAAATTAAAAATCAAAATTAACTATTTACTTAAAGAAAAAATCGATGTAATATAAAAAATACTGGGTGTGGGGAAAATGGTTCACGCGGCAGTATTCATATTATTGGGCATTTTTACTTAAAATGCAATAAGACCATTGTAATTCTAAAACTGTACAGGGTGTAAATTTTCTGGCATTTTAACATATACATGTTTGAGCCATCTGTCAAAAACACCCTGTATATTAATCAGGTAATATCGATCTATAGAAGTAATTTCTGAGTCTAATTGTCTACGAAATTGTCTCATTTACCTTTTTTTTGGATGTCTTATTTGTTTTGCCGAGATTTTTTGAGCAGGTGTTTTTTAAAGATGTTTTTTCTTTAAACGCTAATATCTTCGTAACGGTAAATGATAGGTATAGGGTACTCTTAACAATGTCGACCTAGAATTTTTTCGTATTTAACATTTTTCTCTACTTTTTATACTTTCTGAGATAAGGGGATAGAGGATCTTATTTTGGACACCCTGTACAGGTTAGTATAATAGTTAAAGTAGTACACAATTATTTAATTACAAACCTAATGTCCAAATACTATACCATACACGCCCAGCTCATTTTCATAAATTAGTATTCATATTTTCAGATAAGTAAAATAAATCCCTAATACGCCATTATATCTTATTACTTCTTATTACATCTCGTATCGATGGCTAACATGCTGTGGGCGTTCGGGAGACACTTATTACTGTCCTCGCAGTGGGTTGCTACTTTCAACATGAGAAAAATTTATTAAATTAATGCAGCGAGCGGCTCCACATGGAATATAGAAGGCGCCGCGTCGAGACCAACGATGCATTCTTAATTGTTCAACAGATAGTCAATTTGTATGTTTGAGCATTGTTTGAATTTTTGTAATTTTTCAGGCAAGTAATAAACTTCAGGTATCTCCTGTGACAAATGTAACAAAGTTAATTTGGAAGTAAATATTATTTTTATTTTTATACTCTACAGGGTGTCCCAGTGTGAGCGTACAAAAATATACCAAGGGGTGGACCCGACCAAAATAAGAATAAAACTTTTATAAAAAAAATTCTCTGATACACGCCTAACGAGTTACAGGGTGTTATTTTGAAAAAAAAAAAACCGCAATAACTTAAAAAATCGTTAGGTAATTTTTGGGTGACGTGTACATCTATTAAAGGTCATTAAAACTATATGGTGTTTGTTTAACTCTGACACCTGTGGTGGTCTAGACCCAAGGATTGTTAACTGTTTACAGGATTGCTCGATCGCTCAATTTTGTCATCCGCCTTTGTGACGTCATCGAAGATATATGTAATCAAATTGTCAAAATATACCTATTTTGTGTTTGTTATAATTCTCATTTGCAAGAGAATTTTCGTATTTGAATGATTATTAATATTATTATTTATTAAAGTTTGTAATAACAGTATAAAGTGTACCTATTTCTACAAGTTCGAGATCGTTGGATCTTTGATGAGGTCACAATTATGGATTACATTGTAGTATAGGGATCGAGCAATCCTGTAAACAGTTAACAATCCTTGGTCTAGACCTACTCTTCCTTATGACTTCCTTTGCATGTATTTTTCTGCATAAAGGAATGAAGTCTGTACTTTACACTCAATTTACTTGAAAATGGTTGATTTTAGAGCTGTGTAACAAAATATCTTTTTTGTTCAGAATTGGTAGCCATTTAAGGAAAACTTAGTTAATCCGCGAAAAAGTAGTATATACAAGAGTTATGAAGACAAAATCATAAGGAAGAGTAAGCCTAGGCCACCACAGGTGTCAGAGTTAAACAAACACCATGTGGTATTAATTAACTTTAATAGATGTACACGTCACCCAAAAATTACCTAAATCTACGAAACGGTTTTTAAGTTATTGGGGAAAATTATTTTTTTCCTCCAAAATAACACCCTGTAACTCGTTAGAAGTTTTATTCTTATTTTGGTCTGGTCTACCCCCTGGTAAATTTTTGTACGGTCACACTGGGACATCCTGTATATGCCTGTCATTGTTGTTTAACAAAGGACGTTGATTGGTTATTTTTTTTTTTAAATACTAATAATTTGATTTGGGCATCGTGATATTGTGCCATCGTCAGTAATGTTGCAATTTACATAATAATGTAACTGTGCTTGTTCATGAATCTATCCAAATGCAATTTGGAATTAAAAATCTTATTTATAAACTACAAGAGGGCCCTAAGTTAACCTAAGTCCAACCTTAATAAATGATAATTATCAGAAAAAAACGACTGAAGCGTTTATATATAAGAGTGAAGGCTAATCCATACTTCACAGTTCGGTAGTTTGCATTTTAGGTTAGTTTAATCTTGTATTTGCATTTTAGGTAGTTATTAATCTTGTACAATAGATATTAGAAGAAAATTCACTCACTGTAATTGAAAAATGTTATCCAGCATTGCTTTTCTACTACTATCTGAACCAGCACATTTAATAATAACTTCGGCAATGTTTCTATTAATCTGTTTGGTACATCGTGCAAGTAACACCCCTTTCCAGGAACAGAATAAGCTAATAGACATGAGTAAGAATAGACAAAGATTGTTACATTTTAATTGTTTCACGATCGCCACACTATGCGTCACAAAACAACTTAAGAGTAGGTAGAAGGGGTTTGCCCGCTGTCCCTAGTCTGAATAGATCGGAATAGATACAGTAAAGAAGGGGGTGTATACGTGCTTTACCTTGGGGGCGTACCCATGCGTCTTCACTGGTCAGCAGGCGTACCTCACAGAACAAGATCAAATCTAAAGTGTGGCAGTATGGTATATGGATATGATATATCTCTGTCTAACTGCCCTACACAAGAGTTTATTGTCTTCTTTCTTATTGTACCAGACCACCGAACTCCGTACTTTCGTACCCTATACTAGACCGATCTATTTTAGAAAACTTGCTCCATTGGTATTGGGTGATATTTCCCTCCTATACTTATAAATAGAAAACTGAATTTATAAAACATCTAACCTTATATATTCGAGAGAGATATATATATTATATATATATACATATATATATATATATATATATATATATATATATATTATATATATATATATATATATTATATATATATATATAAATGTTAATGTCAAGATTAACGTTAATTGTTAATTAAATGTTAAATGTTAATCTTCTGAATTAAAGGAGGTAATATTTAACATTATTTTGGTTGGAAAACCAACCTCTTCCATGTTCTATATGATACTAATCCTTTAAACATTTTAAGAATCAATAGGAGGTAAATCATTTAGAAGTCTTTTAGCAAACGTAGAATTTTATCCTCGTGATATGACTATTAACTGCTGATGAATTTAGGAAAACCTAAAAGGAAGTTAGAAAACTTGTAGGTACCTACTGTTCGATGCTTTTCTCCTATTTGCTCTTACCTGAAACAAAAACGAAGCAATCATCAATCTAATTCAACACAGTTTAGGACTATTATAATGTAATTAGAAACATAAATATTTTGGACAAACAAAAATATCAATCAATGCACCACTATTTCTTGTAACAGGATGATTATAATAATAATAACACGGAAAATAAGATTATTATAAACCTCATTATCATGCTATTTTACTTTGATAGCCCTCTGTGTACTTAGATCTATATTTATAGCTATATTACAAAATGCATCTAGCTATTTTCGAGGTTTACTTTTATTAAACAAAAGTAAAAGTTGAATAGAGGAAACAGCGAAGAAAATAAAATCACTAGGCACATTCCTTATGGGTATTATCAAATCAAATTTACTTTTCAGCGAACGATCATTGTACATTTTTACTCTGTAGCCACAGGTATGAGCTTCTTACACAGCCGAGGTTTCCATTTTGCATGTTTTATGGAATATCTGCACAACGGAAGATTTCAATTACTTATGCATAAACCCGAGAGATGTATTCAAGCAAGTGAGGGCGCCTAGACATACGAGTATTTAGACCTGCTCCGGCTGAAAGATACACTAAATACCTGCTAACAAGTTCAAGGAAATATCTTGTAGTCTAGCTATGCAACATTTATAAGTAATTACTCTCCAATCCGGGACGCTAAATAGTTCCTTGAAATTATAATATTTATGCATCATTAAGCCATTTAAAGTCACTTGAGGCTAATGGGTGATTGGAATTATCGCATGAAATTAATTTATACGCGCAATTTTTAATCTGCCTACTTAAAGCAATAAAGTTGCTGAGAGCGAGATTTATTTTATATAGCAGCAGAATAGTAATCTATATGTCTATAAGAAGTTTCGTGTTATTTAAATAGGTATTTAATTATTTGAGCTTTATTAACTATTATCTACTTTCACCAACCAATCAAAGCAAGAGCATGAAAATATCATGTAGTAGTTAAATATATACTGATTTTGTTTCAGCAATAGGAAGCAATTTCGGAACTAATTTTGTCGTCTGTTTTCATCTTTCCATACGCTTTCAAATGTTTTTTGAAACAATAACCAAATTGTTTAGTTAACACTGTAGCTTAACAATGACTCTACAAATTGTAGATACTGTTTCGCCCTTAGATTGTAGAAACCCTTACACATTAGCATTTTTCTTTAGAAATCATGTACTCCAATTTTTTTTCGAAACAAATGGCTATATTTATATTTTTACACTTTGAAATTTCCAAACTCTCAAATGTATTCAGCTGCCTGGAATTGGTTATATTCCTGTTTAGTCTTAAATTGCTATTTATTTTGTGGTTGTTCTCAGACGCATGTTGGGCGACACTAGACTATCTGTTCTATCGTATTTGAGATGAGCCATATGTTGCTTGTATCTAGTTTGAATTGACCTTCTAGTTTGTCCAACATACCTTTGATTGCAGTTTTTATAGCTAATTTCGTAAATCCCCGACTTTTCCTTAGTTTCTATTTTGTCTTTTGGATTGTCTGAAAGTTGTTGTAGTTTATTTCTCGATGAATAAAGCACTGACATACCTATACCTTTAAAGACCCTACCAAAGCCACGGGTGAAACGAGGATCGTAAGGGTATATATGAATTTTGGATTTTCTCTTTCACTTTGAAAAGTCGAGGAATTTCGAAGTCCCTTTAAATTTACGTATCCTAATCATTTTATCAATTAAACTTACAGAATATCCATTACTCGCAGCTATATCCCCAATCAATGCCTTTTCCTTTTCAAACCTCTTCTTATTTAGGGAGAAGCTTAATAGGCAATGATTTAAAAAATTGAAACTCATTATTTTGTGTTGCGACAATGGTGAGAGTCCATTCTTAAATGAATTAATAATTAGAAATAGTGAAAATAAGGTAGAATTTGACATATACAGAAAAGATACCAGCACTTTAAGATATATCACTAAGGACTGTCACAATCACAATCACAATTTTCAATATTCGCTGTGACTTTTCGCTGAAAGAAATTGGAAACTACGCCAGTTTTAGCGTAAATTGCACTTCGAGAGTTTAAAGCGATCATTTACGCTCTTACGCACAAAATACTGTGATTACACACTTACATAGTGGGTTATAAACATAGACTTAATAGGTAAAGATACCAAGACCACAGCATATAATGTTTTATATGCTGTGCCAAGACACTGTATAAAGGCAATGGGAAGCTATGATCCTACATACAACACATACCTTTTTTTAATCATCTCTTTCTATAGTATGTGTTCCTCTATGATATTGTCTCTCTCCAAGCCCCAGATAATCTTTGCTTGCGCATGTGCATGTGGTATTGGCTGGGGCATAGAGAGAGAGAGAGCGTTATTTAAATGTCTATAAGGAAGGAGATAGACGTTCAAACTATGTCTGTGCTCATGTCAGGCATGTTGCCAACACGTTTAAGCTTTATAGCTGTATCTTTACCTATTAAATCTATGGTTATAAACATAATGATCAGAAATAGTAGGTACGTGTTTTACATCTGCTGATTATTAGTGTCCCATAATAGCCCAGATTGGAAAGAAATCATTCAACGAAAGAAAATTTTTATTTATTTTAATTATTAAATTTATTGAAATTTTATTTGCCTGGTTGGTATCCTTTTCATTTTGTTTCCCTGTCTCAGGTACACAATAGATTTTATAAATTAGTAACAGACCTTTTTAGAAACTTAATTATTGGCACATTTTCGTCTTTATATCTAAAATAATCAATTGAAATATTATACAGCAACTTATAGTGTGAAGTTGTGGGAGGTGCGTATTGCACGCAAAGTAGCTGTTTTCGACATACCTTAAAAATAATAAAGTTATTTCTTTGCGTACCTAGATTATAGGTGGAGAGGAATAGTTAAAAACTTTATTAAACCTAATATTTGATATCATTAATAATTTATCTCTTAGTTAACTCGTTGGCTTAATACTTATATAAACAGTTAAATATCCAATAAATAATATTAAAAATATACTATATTTTGAGCAATTTTGAAAACTATCAAAGGAACGCGTAGTGCCACTACAATGGAAATTTGTGTTATACCTTTTCTCATAAGTAAATATGTATGAGTCGACAATTGTTCGCAACACGTGGCCAACATCGCCCGTTTTGAGTTGGGAACGGACACACTCTATTGGGAACATTTGCAGAAATGTGTCTTAAATTACTATTTGGAAAATTTTCTAACAAAAGCTCAGTTGTCCTTGTTTATCAACCTCAGCGTCTAAATGACACTGTTGGAAAAGAATATATTTTCTCTGTACTTGTACCTAGCTCGTCACTATTATAGTGAATGCAACAAAGGACGTCATTAATTACATTTTTATTTACAATGCACGTTTAACTGATGAATACTGCATGTCGGACTCTAAAATTAATTGTTGGGTATCTCCTCCCGTCATTTAACCAATTAATTAATCAACGCACACTAATAAATTATCAACACCACCTACTTAAGCGTAATAAATTGATACAACTCTATTTTTTGAATTGTGAAACAGCTTGATTAAAAATGAAATATTAAATACAGCCTCATGTACAGGGTTATCCAACGAAAAGGCCCACCCCTGCATTTTATTTATTATTAGTTATTTTGAGGTAGAAGAAAATATTTCAAATAAAAGTTCAAATAAAAAATAGAAAATTAAATAAGGTCTTTTATTACACTAGAAAATAATAGACTGAGTGTCCTATAAAAACGCCCTATATATTTTAACATTTTTGAAATAAGCTTCTTTTGTGATTCTAAAATTTTATATCTGTTACCTATATCCATCATCTGTAAACGCCTTATTTAAATAAGGACTGAAGCAAATTAAGCCAAAATAGCTACTCTCATGGCTATATGCCTCGCCGAGCGCTGAATTACAAAGCAAAAATTTGCCGTATTTTGTCGTAAGGATTCGTATTGCAACGAAAACTACGAGTAAATACTTGGACCTCGCATCGTAGGATGTCACTAACTGCAGACCGGTTTCGATCTTTTTATGATCTCGTCAGTTCAATATAAGTGATCATACCTAAAGATGCGAAGAGCCAAGTAGTTAACACAGTAGGTACGTTTTACGTACCCTAACCCTAACTTGTTTCTACAACACTTGACAAAACTTGTTTGATTAGTTTGATTTGGATTGTGTTGCGAGAACTACCAAGAGGTGTCGCTAGGGTATAGGATTTGCATAAGCAAAACGTACCTACTGTGTTAAGTACTTGGGCCTTAGCATTTTTACGTATGATCACTTATATTGCACTGACGAGATCATAAAAAGATGGAAACCGGTTTGCAGTTAGTTACATCCTACGATGCGAAGTCCAAGTATTTCCTCGTAGTTTTCGTTGCAATCCGAATCCTTGTATTTTGATTCTAACTGTGTTAAACAAAATACGGCAAATTTTTGCTTTGTAATGCAGCACTCGGCGAGGCATGCAGCCAGGAGTATAGCTATTTTGGCTTAATTTGTTTTAGTCCTTATTTAAATAAGGCGTTTACAGATGGCGGATATAAAGTAGATTCGTACTATTCGTAGTTATGTGTTATGTACATTCTATCTGTCAAGTAGTACAACTTATTTCTACATTTCCTTATTGTATTGAAAACGTTCCCCATTAATAATTTTCTTTAAAATAAAAAAGGACGTTTTCTCAATTAACCCTCTGTATATTTTAATGCGGCACAGTAAAACATGCAAATTGAAACCACATTCAGCACTATTCACAGCGAATCACCAACATTTTCCGATAATAATGTAACCAAAAGATTAATGAAATTTTAAAATTGTGGATGATTTACATGTTTATGTTATTCGCCACATGTGCGGAGTACAGATTAAAATACATTTTGCACGATTCTGTGAATTTAAAATATTGAAAATGATAACTAATTGGTTCACGTTTTGTGTGCTCTAATTATTATTTGTACATGTTTGCCTATAATTAGCTTATAGAAGGTGTTTTCGATATTAGTATTCAAAATTTCAGAGCAGCTTTAGCAAGCTGAAAATGAGGAAAACCCCCATATGGTTTTCCTCTAAATTACCGCATAAGGTAGCTACAATCCCTTAAAAGGGTGGTCTCGAAAACATTTCTTTATGAAATCACTTCAAAACGTACTAATACAAAATTGCGAAATTTTGGTCGGATGCTATACTTTTGGTGTTTAACAAGATGTAATAGAAAATAAAAAAATTGGATCGGGGATGTGAGAAAATGGGGTGGTCGAGGGTAAATTTGACTATAACTTGAATACAGGGTTTCCATTAAGAATGGAAACACTCGCGTACAAAATTTGTTTATGAACCGATTTGAACCGGATTTTTTTAATGATAGATCTCTAAAGATGTCAACATCTTAAGATGTTGATGCAAAATTTGAAGACGAACTTTTGATTTCCAAGGCGTACTACGATTTTTTTTTTAAGTGAAAAATAGCAAAATTTTGTTAGCAATTTTTTTTATAAAAAATCTGACTACACCACTAGATTTAGGTGCCCCTCGAATGCATTTGTACCAATTTTTGTGAAAAAAAGTTTGTTCCTAAAAAAGTTATAACAATATCGGCATTGCCAGTGTTTGCCTTTGTCGGTGAACCTATTCTTTTTTAAAATTATAATAGAACCCAAAGTGAAACAAAATTAAACAACTTAAATACTGGTGTAATTATTAATATGAACCATAAACACCAGTATACACAAAATAACCAACAATTACTCTAATACAAACAACAATTAATAGGTAAGTTAGTCAAATTATTATTATTTCGTGGTTATTATGCCAAAACTTATAATATTACCTTCTTAGATAAAAAACAACTGCATTAGGTATAATTTTTTATTCAAAAAGTGTGAATCAATATGACAGACTCCTTTTTCATTTTTAAAAATGTTATTTTTTAATCATTACTTTTTTTTATCAATTGTTGTTTATATTAGATTTATTGTTGATTATTTTGAGTATACTGGTTTTTATGGTTCTTATTAATAAGTACACCAGTGTTTAAGTTGTTTAATTTCGTTTCTCTTTGGGTTCTATTCGATTTTTATAAAAGAATAGGTTCACCGACAAAGGCAAACACTGGTGATGACGATATTGTTATAACTTTTTTAGGAACAAACATTTTTTCGCAAAAATTGATAAAAATGCATTCGAGGGGGTCCTAAATCCAGTGGTGTAGTCAGATTTTTTTATAAAAAAATGGCTAAAAAAATTTTGATACTCGTCTTCAAACTTTGTATCAACACAGAGATTTTGTAGATCTCTCTTTTAAAAAAAATCCGGTTTAAATCAGTTCATAAGCAATTTTTGTACGCGAGTGTTTCCATTCTTAATGGGTCACCCTGTATATGTATTTTTTACACTTTATTTCATAAATTTAATTTGAAATTATTATTTGAAAGTATATATGAAAGTATTAATTTGAAATTAATAAGCAAAGGTATTTTCCATATAATGCAAATTATGTTTTCCACCTCCTAGAAAGACTGGAAATATACTTTATCATTTGATGGATAATTGTTATACTCCATAAAATTCAAAAGTAGGTATGAGAATTTCTAAGCGCAAACTACTGTATTTTCGATAAAATCAGTGCCTAGCAATGAAAATCAATTATTCCGTATCCAAACCTCTCAATTCAGGAGTAAGTTAAAGGTATCAGGCTATTAAGTTTGACGTCCACCTGATACAATATTTTGTAGAGTTCTCGCCTTCGGACCAAAGCGATTTATTATAGTCCACGTCTTGCATTTTGATAAATAGTCTGAAAAATATTTTTCTTCTTTATATCCTACAATCACTCTGCGCAAAATGTGTTTCAGAATAAAGTTTTCGCCGCGTTGTTACCTATACAGTGGTTATTTTTATATTTTTAAAATTGTTTCTAACTTGTAAACGGTATAATAATAATAATAATAATATCTCTATCCCTCATTCTCATCTTAGTGATGAGCCCGGAAGTCAGAGACTTGTGTGGGAGAGGGAGCGGCATATTATTATTTTGCGGGCCGCGAGTGCGCCCAGGAACGACTTACGATGTTATAACTTTAATTACCATTTAGTACGAGAATAAGGGAAACCTGGAAAACCTTATTAATTAAAGTGTACAGTAGGTTGTTAGCCATTTATACAGCGATATTGTAGTACTAGTTGCATATTAAGAACGCTACCAGCCTTATACACACAGATTTAATATTGGAGCAATTAGAAAAAGTTGACCACGGTGAGAATCGAACCGTCGTCAACAGCGAGAGAACGATTGAAAACCAGACGTCTTAACCGCTCGGACACCGAGCTCCACTATATAAATGTACATGTATATAAATGTATACACTAAATGAATTTTCATCATATAGATACAGTGTGTATGGAATAAAATTTATATAGTTTTTACTGGTACAGGTATGTAGATAATATTTTAACATGCTACATGGGCACAACACGACAACTTAACAACTTTCTAAACTTCATAAACACACTTCACCCTAATATTAATTTTATACTTGAAACTGAAACAGAAAATTTTATTAACTTTCAAGATTTAACAAAAACAAAACAATAGAAAACATGATTTTTCGATATTCTACAAACCTCTCCTACATACATCACAATACATAACACATCCATATCAACAAAAAATGTAAGCTTACAATAGTATGATATACAGGCTCTTAAATATTCCTTTGTCTAATGAGAATTACAATAATTATAAATAATAAAACAAATTGCAGTTAGTAATGGATACAACCCCAAAGTAATAGAAAAAATAATTCATAAAAATCTTTTACTAAGACAATTCAAGTATGTATATCCTAAAACAAATGATATTAAAAACAGTTTTAAAAGTTTGACATATATATAAGCCATTCGACTACTTTATACTAATATACTTTTAACCGGTTAATAAAAAAATTAAAAGACAAAAATTGAACTAACAGTAAATCAGCTATATATAACTTGAAATATTGTAGTTGCCCTAAGATGTATATAGGACAAACAGGAAGAAATTTTGAGAAAACAGTAAAAGAACATAAAAGAAGTTTTAGTAATAAAATAGTCGCCTCTAACCATTGCGCAATGCCCAATTTGATGTTCAAATTCATCAGTTACGTTTTAAAAAAGTGTTATGGTGTTATGTTTCGAATTTATTCTCTGATAGGACCTTTCAATCCTTGGTTAGTGCCTGATCTGTTTACATATACTTTGGTTTTTAGATAATTCCTCAAATAATATCTAGTGGAATTAAGTCAGGGAAATGTGCTGGCCAGTCCAGCGGCCCTCCCCGCACCGAATTGGTTATTGCGTAACGGTTAATAGGGGACACTTTTAACATTTGCTGCAATAAAATAAAAAGTAGTACTAGTACAAAAACTCTTTTCATTTAATGTCTTCTTATACAATTTTTTACATTTTTGAACGGCTATGAAAAAAAAGTGGGCATATATCAGAAATTAAGTCAATACAAGTATATCATAATATTATTTATATGTGAATATCTCATACTACATTCTTATAAATAATTTATATATTTAAGAGCATGAATAGACATTCGTCATCGAAGTTGAGAGTTTAAACAGAAAAATGATAAAGTGAAAAACGCCTAAAATTACTTCAAATTAAACGTAATCACGATTTATTACAGTTTAAAACTTTATCCCTGTTGATAAAACATCATATTAGGTCATATCAGGTACTATTAATATCAATAAAGTAACCAAAATTGGTAAAAATTACTCTGTAAA
Source organism: Pogonocherus hispidulus (assembly GCA_963924545.1). Lineage (NCBI taxonomy): Eukaryota > Metazoa > Arthropoda > Insecta > Coleoptera > Cerambycidae > Pogonocherus > Pogonocherus hispidulus. The sequence continues at coordinate 86,104,767 of OZ004693.1, forward strand.
CCGGAAAATATGTCATACATAACTTCCGAGCAATTAAATCGGATGTAACCCCCTTAACTCGGTGATGCAACGCTGGCAAAACACCAGGAGAAGTTAAATTATTCGCAGCTGCAGCAAAAAGTCTGTTTTGACTGTTTCCCTACGAAGTAGGTAGGTCGATGTACCCGCTTTTTTGACACAAATATTCTTATAAGTATGTTCCAGCGAGAGTTTTCTTGAAAACAAATGGGAACAAAAGCGTTTTGTCAAAATAGAGTCGTTTAATAGATCGGTTACTTTTATGTTGACTTTACAGGTATTTTAGTTGGCTTCACATATATTAAAAATATAAAACTACATTAAAATTACAAAGGGAATGGATTATAGTAATTGGATATAAGCTTCCATGGTGTAACCCCCATGGAAGCTGATAGAAGCTAATTCGCTATTGAACATACGTTCAATAGCGAATTAGGCCGAACAAATACCAGCGCGAATATAGTTGATTTTTCTTCTATATTCTTGACTTCTGGTTGACTCCTCTAGTGGAATATTACCAGGAAACGCGTATATACAGGGTATCCCAAAAACATTCCGACAAACTTAATGGGGTGGTAGGCGACATGAAAACAAATATTTTTTGTTTAGTAAACATGCCCGCAAATCAACCATGTGGGCTGCAGATCAATAAAATATTTTAAATCATACCCAAACAACTAAATTAATTCTTGATTTAGTTGAACAGCACTATATCCCGTTCACCATTTTTTGTTTCAACCATGCTTCTTGTCGGGAGAAAAAAATCTTCATCACAATAAACAGTCCAATTGGCAAGATGCCAATTTTAAGACCGTAGTATTATTTGTGACTTATTTAGTTGGCATCAGAAGAGTAACTTTGTTGATTTTTAATTCAAAATTCGTATTGAAATGCACGATAATTTCTCATTTCAAGAACTTACCGATATGCACCTTGCTTATGGTGCAACCAATTGTAATGGAAGACTGCCTGCCACCTCATCATACAACCTTTGCTTCCATCCACCGTCGCCTTAGAGAAAGTAGGAACCTAAAACGCTCTGGTGGTGGTGGTCGTCCAAGAACAGCTTGTACTGTTGAATTTGAAGAGGGAGTTATCCACCGTGTGGCATGAACAACTCCTCTACCCATACCGTCTACAATGCGTACAAGCTTTAAATCCTGAAGATTATCCACATTGATTAACTTTTTGCCAATGGTTTTTAGGTCACAAGTTAATAGAACCTAACTTCGGGAGAATAGTATTGTTTTCTGAAGAGGCATGTTTCACGCGCTATGGTTATTTTAATGGTAGAAACAGAGCTACATTTAGCATGATGAAAATCCTCATGTTGTGGTCTCTAGAAGACACCAGCAACAATTTTCTGTAAACATGTGGGCTGGTATTGTTGGAGAGAATCTAAAAGTTCACTTGCTGCTTGTTCGTTTGAACGCAGATATTTATCTCCATTTTCTGCAAAACGTTTTGCCTCTATTATTAGAAAATGTTCCTTTAGACATTAGAAATATCATGTGGTTTCAACATAATAGGGCACCTCCACATTTTGGTTTGAACGTGCGCCAGTATCTGGATCAGCAATTTCCCTGCCGATGGACTGGATGATTTGGCCCGCGCGTTCTCCCGATCTCAACCTGCTGGATTCTTTCTTTTGGGGTCATCTGAAATATTTAGTCTACGAAACGCCTATTTGTAATAAAGACGATCTCTTAGCAAAAATAATGGCCAGTTATACACATGTAAAAGCTAATCCCGGAATATTCCATAGGATCCGCGAGTCAATGAAAATTTTTGTATTGAAGCAAGTGATCAACACTATAATTTATTTGTCAATGAAACAAAGTCCAACACAAACAAAAAGTGATTTATTTATGTCCTCTTGGACATGTTTGTAAATGAATAATAGTTGTTCATCACTGAAAAAAACAAAACATAAAAAACCATTTTTCCTATTTTTCTGCCAAAACTGCACATTTGCGGACATATATTTATTAAACAAAAAAGGTTTGTTTTCGTGTCCCCCTACCACCTCTTCAAATTTGTACGTATGTTTCTGGGACACCTTGTATATACAGAGGTTAAAATGTTTTATATCATAGGAGAATGAATTGCTGACCAATTTACAGTTTCGAAAGCATTTTTCCAAAACGCCGCCCCACTCCTGAACAGGCGCAGATCTTGTCCTTAGGGAACATACTGCTTTAAGCGTGGCTTGACTGTCAGACCAGATGAAAATCTTCCTCCCTACTTGCAACTACTAAAATTGCTAAAACCTCTGCCTGAAATACTGTGGCGAATGAGCTCAATGCAAAGCAAGGCTCTGTTGAACGCTTTTGCTCTCCAAATACATTCCTACCCCAAAAAGTTTGTCCGCCACACGGGAACCATCCGTATAGCATACCAAGGAATCTTATTTCCTCCTGACTCCAGTCCTCGATCTTAGAAAAGACAGAGGTATATTTCCTCTTCAACTTCTGCTGATGTTTCTTTGATTTCATTACCTTCATAGCAGATATGAGAATTTCCCTCTCTGCCCTGATTGCAATTGTTGCATGACCTGTATTCTCTCCACTGCCCTCCAGCTTCTCGAGTCCCTTTAGTGCTATACATACTAAGGCTCATAGGTACCAGGTAGATAAATGCATTTAAATTTATCATGTTTTCATTTAAATGGATTTATCCTACAGTTCTAGGTTTATTCACCAGAAAAGACAACCTAGTTGTCTTTCCTTTTATATGGCGTTTACTTTCAAAATTATTTGTATTTCTTATATTTCTGGAATTAACTATATGCAAGCAATGTTCAGTATTGCTCTATCCTTGCAATGCAGAAGTGCAAATAGCCATTTCACTTAATCGCGTCAACTTTGACTCTAACGAAGCGTGCAAGTTAAATAATTGTAAATACTAACTTACGGGTCTGGAATTTCAGATCAGGCAAACTAATAAATTAGTTTAAGCGCCTGAACGTCTCGACAAGCGAGGCAGTGTCGTGAGGCATTGAAGCGTCGCTAGACGAAGGAAAATTAAGTGGACAGTAAATGCGACCCTTAGAGTAAATTGGTAAACTACTTACGTGTTAGCAAGGGCTATAAAGTGAGCTCACAGGACTAAACGGAGAACGAAAGAAAATCTTACACCTGAAGAAATTCCAAAGTTTTTATGTGTTCATCTAATTTTCCTATTCCTAAGAGAAACACAAGTCGCCTTGCACCTAAAAAGATTCTGAAAGTGAGTTCATTTTAGTGGGTTCATGAAAATATTTAATTCTTGGAAAATAAACCCTTGTGCTAAAGCTGACAGGCTTAATGTTACTAACACCTAGTAAAGATTTTAAAGGAAAAACACATAGTTTTTCTTCACATTTCTGAAATTGGTATCTATTTCTGTTATCAAAATCCAGTATTTATAGTTGAAAAGATTTTAATTGGTCAATATTTCCATTCATGAAATTTTCTAATAAAATATGCCGACGGTGGTTAACAGTAGCTACTCCCTACGTCCGTAGGGTGAGAAACTACTGAGTCCGGGAATCGTGTGCCCTGAGTAGACGTAATGAGCCTTCTGAATTCTTCCGGCTAGAAGATCTGCCGAACTTCGGCATGCCGGTATGATCTTCAGTTCTGAAAGCTGTGTATCTCTTGCTCCACCGAGGGCTCCTATTATCAATACCACAAGCTTCACACTATGTTCTGGATGGAGTCTGCAGAGTTCGAAGAGCGGGTCTCGGTATTTCGTCCGCTTTTCCTCCTCTTTCAAGATAATTTTGGTCTCGGGAAGAGCCGAGAACTTAATGACAAACATTGTTTTGAGCTGGTGGTCGAGGAGGACCACATCAGGCTTATTGGCTCGAATCTGCCTGAGGGTGGGAAATGCATAGTTCCAATAAATTCGCCACTCTCATTCTCCACAAAGGACTCAATATCTCGTACGAATTCGTCTATCTCGTACGAGTGCCGTAGAAAGTAGTAAAGTACTCGCAAAGACGCATTGTGGCTTGGTGAGACTGCATATGCCGGACAAGCGGAGAGCAGATGCATAATTGTCTCCGGCGCCCTATGGCAGGCCCTGCAGTTGACATTAGGGACCTCCATATCAATGACATGGCTTTGATAGACGAGGGTGTTAAAAACACCATCCTGGCAAGGCATTATGAATTCCTCGGTCTCCAACTGACTTGAACTTTTCGGATAAGCCATGGTCTTTAAGGATCTTATAGAAGACACCGTCCAATGGCTTATTTCTTTGCAGCTGCAGAAGATTGCCATCTTCTGCAGATTTAACTTGGGGGACCAAGTTCATCAGCTGCTCCGAACCCTGAATTTTCATACGATTATAATAATCATAATAATAATAATTATTATTATTACTAATATTATTATTAATACATTTTTCGAAATAGTTTAAAATTCAATTCATCAGATTAGCAAATTAACTGATTTTTTTTGGTTATATTTAATTTTTTCGAGGAAATCAACATTAACGAAGAGACTGATTGTTTCTGTTTCTATAGGTATACCTAAATAGAGTTTTTTTCCATCAAATGTATCTTGTCGCTTTGTTGAAAATGGTTATAATTTTATTCATGTAAAACCCGCAAGTTGCACAACTGAGTGGGATAATGTAATATTGAAATCAATATTCAGCCTATTTGAAATGCGGTATGTGTCATTAACATTTTATATTATAACAAAACAGTAACCGCATCAATGAAACTAATACATAAATCATACAAATCTTCGCAACAAATAATAATGGCATAATTTTATTACAGCCATAAAACCAAGCATAAATACCCACCGCCAGATAAATCTATATAGTTTATTATTATTAAACCGCAACAATCAATAATTAAAGCTAATGCTACCAGGAAAAACTATAATTTGTTTTATTACTAGTAAATTACTATCTCACTTCTCCAGATTTATTATCTGACAATAAAAGCTTTGCGTTGTGCCATGCACTCCTACTAAATACACTGTGACTCAATAAAATTCTTTTATTTGAAAAAACTTGCTCAAAGTACTAAAAAAATGTACGTGTACCAACTGTCAAGTACCGAGAAAATGATTTGGTGTTGTAAGTATCAAATAATATCTAAATAAAAAGCAATTGAAGTACTAATTATTTGTAGAAAGTACTCAAGTCAATGGCAAATACTGTATTTCAAATACTGAAAAGTATTCATGAACTCAAAAAGTATTTCAGGTAATTACTTCAAATACTCAGGTAATACTTCATGTACTTCTGTTTACACGTTACTTTAAGTACCTAGATAAATATACCTCAGAGACTCCAACGGATTTCAAAAACTCAGGTATTTTAATCTTATCAAAGCTTTGAATTATCATTTTTAAAATTTCTATAACAAGGTAAATTATACTTTCTATATGAAAGATCTTAAATCTGATTAATTAAATATGTTAATGTTCGACTGTATCATAATGTCTTTAGGTAGTACTTTATAATAGTTTTAAAAATTAAAACTGGATTCCTGTCAATGTTACAAATATACACGTTGAATTTAAATCTATTTAAGTAATAAAATAATAGTGACTGATGTGAATAATAAGAAGAAGATTGATTTTTATAACAATAAACACAGACTGTCGTACTGTGTAACAACTGAGAATGATACATTTTTTTCGTCAAGCTTGTGAGTAATTTCAGTTGGCAATATGACACTTGAATTTGAAAATAATGTACGTATTTAGAGTACTCGAATTACCGGAATATAGTTGATTTTTCAATTAATCGCTTGTAATTGAAATATCAGAAAGTAATTGAAATATTTCAAAGTACTTCAAGTATTGTAAGTACTTTCCTTGTATTTCAATTACTTACAGTATATTTTAAATATTTTCAAGTAACTGAAAAAGTACTTTTAGTTGACAAAAATCAAGTAACAACTCCAAATACTTTATCAAAGTAGTTCAAGTAGCAAGAATGAAATATCAAAATTCAAAAATAGTTGAAATGCCGAAATTAATCAAATAACTACTTCAAGTAGTTATTGATTAGTAGTTTTACTTGAAATACTGAACAGTTCTGTAAAATAGGTTTAAAGAAAGGAATTAAATTTATTTTTCTAGCGCACAGAGTACTGACTGATGGTTAAAATAATGTTCCCTAAAATTCTCACCTGATGTAAGAAACTTTACTACTTTACGGTTTTTAAAAAAGGAGTAAAATCACGATTGCATTCACAATCAAGACGGCTGTGAACTTTACTGCATATCGCACACAAGTTTTAGTGGCACTAAAAGTATTTATAAAGTAGGGTAGTTTGAAGTGAGATCTTACTGTCAGTAATACTAGCTAACCAACTTACATCGATATGTTATTTAAGTGCCCGTATGCAACCCATTCTTGGTGCACGTTTTAACTCAATAAAACAAAGTTTTTGTCAGAAATAAAATAGACTGCTTAATTTGCTAAGGTGAGTGAAAATATGTCATATGGAAAGTCTCCGGCAGGGCGTTAGTTGATCACAATATTCTGAGGGAAAGATACTTGGAAGTGGGTAGGATTACCAAGAATGAAAAGCAGTTCCTACAATGTCACCCGGTTTTTTAAAGGTAGAAAGCAGGTTTAGTGACAATCATTTAAACTAATGAATTCTGCAAAAGTCAGTCATACAGAAAACGGTTTATTTAGGTCCAATAAAACTTTTGCCATTTATATAAAGCTTGCAAAATATCAACACTAACAAATCCTTTACAATTTCATGTTCCAATCCCAGACTTTTAGTATGTAATATGTTTAATAAAGTCATACACTAAAACATTTCTTCTATGATAAAATTTAACTTAAGATCAATATCCAAATCTTTGACATAATCTGGACTATGTAATGACATTATCCAATTCATAATCATACAAGAACGATATTTGTTTCTTTGTGTATGTCAAAACTTTTCTAGATTGTGCGCTAGTTTATTCGTTTGGCACCACATTTGAACTTTACAAACGCTTGTAATTTATTACAATCTGTTACTGGTACAACTTCAAATCGTCCACATACAGTAGGCGTTCAACATCAAGATCGGATATAATATAGTCAACAAACCGGAGAGGTCTCAATATGGATCCTTGCGGCACTGGTTCTTGTAAAAATGTTGCAGATCTGAAACCATGAAGTTGCACAAACTGGTATCTCTTTTTCATTTGGAGATGCCGAAAACCACTACTCCACGTACATCCACCACCATGGACATCTCCACATCCTTCATCAAGACCAAATACTAGATAAAGACCGGTTTCGATCTTGTTATGATCTCATCTGTCAATTAGACAATAATTGTTAGACAGATAGTAGATAAGACCCAAAGAGGGCACTACGGTGTTTTTCACTGTATCTCGCCACTACAAACATGGTATCTATTATGTTCCGTAGATATAACTTGATCAACTCAAATGAATTTTTAGTCCAAAAGTAGCTGCCTTAGATAGTAGAACACCATGGTCTTACCATAGCCTTCGTAAACTCAGTGTAAATGACGTCTACCTAACTAAGGGTGTCAATTTTTTTTTTTTGTATTGAGTTATGCTTCTACGGTGGATCTACCTTTCATGAATTCATGCTGGTCGACCGATGTCATACACGATCATGTTGATGAATTATCGAATGCATAACTCTTTTAAAAATATTACTGAAATTGCACAGAATAGAGATGTGTATATAAGTTTTCGCTTCATATTTTTTGTTTCCATTTTTAAACAATGGACAAATACGTGATACTTTCCCCTTGTCCGGAAAAGAAGATATTCGTATTATCATATTGAAGATAAGAGTAAGCGGTTTTGTAAAAACTCACGACGTCACGAATAAGAAACGAAGACATCGAATCGAATTATGATGTCGACTGCATATCTCTGATAACATTCTAGATTTCCGAACAAAAGTTGGTATAGTCTGATAGCCACCTTCATATGGGCATAAATTAACAATATTCGTCTTTTTCCTTAACAAATATAATTTATAAAATTATTCCATTCAACTGCGCTTCCTATTAAATTCCTAACTCAACGCTTATAGTGCCTGTTGGTACTTACATATTATATTTCCGAGACACCTGCATACTCACTATAATGTCATCTTGGACATTATATGTTTATAGAATCTGTTTTGTCTTGGGGAAAAAACGTTATCTACTTTAAGCCTATTTGTGTTTGTCCTAATAGAAATTTCTTCACTATATTTCTTTATATACCTTCTTCTACTTAAAACTGATTACGTTTTCGTTTCAAAGTTACCACATCGTAGAGACGTCTCCAAGGCATAAAATTTCATATTGAAACTGCACTTCGGAACTCATTTCAGAATGTTTTCTTATGATTACGGACTTCAGGGTATATAATTAACCATCCCTGCCTCCAAAGAAAACCAATTTATAGAATATTATTAGTTGGAAAACTCTGAAAAGTTCATTGAGTATACTTCCGGTTTAATTTGTGATATTACTGAATGTGGAAAACTGAATTTCAGGCTCCACGTTCAGCTGTTCAGATAGGGTTACACTTTCAGTCGATATCTGTCAGAAGGAAGAGATTTTAATGTGGAATACGGAAACAAAATCATTCTAATTTATATAATAAACTTTGTTAGGTAAAGTTATAATATCAGTGTGTGAAATAGTCTATTAAAATAGAATGAACATGACTTGTAACAAGTGCTTGTATGTCATTCAACAACTATATATTATTTTAAGCTATTTGTTAATAAAACTGCTTGGGATTATTAGAAAATAATTTTTATATTTTGGAAAATTTTGGAGTTTTTAAAATTGATTCTATTTTTTTAATTAGTTTATGATCATAGATGGATATAGTAGATTCTTGGGTCATTCACAGCGATTTACAAAACCCTTTTGTACATTCTAACTCCAATTTTATAGGGTATATTTTGCCGCAGCCTATATTTGCACGAAACAATTTTGCACAACGTATCGTTAGCTGTTGTAATTATTATTTGAACTACGCTCTTCCACCCCATTTCATCCAAAGCCTCTATTGTTTCCTAAGTTCCCGTACACCTGATTACATAATAATATAGCCTCAATACCGCGGCGGTTCAATACTGCCTTCCTGTGATATCCGACTCCTGTGTTTGCGTAAATTTTCTTGCTTCGCCGAGCTAAGCAAACCTCACCTGCCAGCGGATTGTTGATTCAAACGTCTTCCTGTCGGTCGATAAACATTACTTCTAATTTTTTTAAGCTATTCGTGACGCTGTTTACCATTTATTGCGAAATTACGTGTGGCAGGCTCAGACATATTTCAGAGAGAATTCGAATACGTTTTCGGATTAGTAGTAATGAGTTTAACTCGCTCGACGACGTCGAGAATGTGTTCGTTTAAGCGCCTTTATTTTACTGCTGATTGTGAATTCAAATCTTATCGGTCGATAAACCTAATTCTTTACTAAAGTTGAATGTGTTCGTGGTGATTATTGGTAAATTAGTACATATAGGTATAGAGAGAATTAGTGTTTTAGGTGGGTAATGAAGATTAATCAAAACTCGGTGTATTAATCGCAATTATGGTTTTTATAATGGAACGCCCTATATTTTCTTAGGCCATTATGTGTGTCTTTAGGAGAGCTGTCAAATGATTTTTTGTTTTTTAAAATCCGTTGCAGCGTTGCCAAGTTATTGTAATTAAAATGAAAATGCAGATGTTGTAAAAATCATTTGTTTTTCTATAGCCGCTTGAACTTTTCGGAAATGTTTATTATGCGACTATTACTAATGGTCTCTCATATAATACTGACTAAACAAAATTGACTTAACTTATACAGGGTGTTCAAATTTGAACTTTGAACTATTGGATTTTGAAGACGCCATAACTCAATTTTTTTAAATAGAATGCAAATATTTTCATTCCACAAATCAATTAAGTGTTTCAATATCTACAATTCATACATCGAGAGGGTTGAGATCGGGACAAAGCGCGGGCCAGACCACGGAACCTCCTCCTTCAATTCATTGGTTGAGAAATTGCTTGTTCAGATACTGGCGCACGTTCAAATAAAAATGCGGAGGTGCTCTGTCATGTTGAAACCACATGTTATTTCTAATGTCTAAAGGAACTTTTTTTAATAAATAGAGGGAAAACATTTTGCGGAAAACGGAGATAAATATCTGCGTTCAAACGAGCAGGCAGCAAATAAACTTTTAGATCCTCTCTAACAATACCAGCCCACATGTTTACGGAAACTTGTTGCTGGTGTCTTCTACAGGCCACATCGTGAGGATTTTCATCATGCCAAATGTAGGTGTTTCTACCATTAAAATAACCATCTCGCGTGAAACATGCCTCATCAGAAAACAATACATACTCACTCCCGGAGTGAGGTTCTATTAAGTTGTGACCCAAAAACCATTGGCAAAAAGCTTATCGATGTGGATAATCTTCAGTATTTAGAGCTTGTACGCGTTATAAATGGTAGGGGTAGAGGAGTTGTTCATGCATGACCCGTTGTACCGTCGACTTGGAGATCCCATTTGGTGTGCAATTCCGCGAAAACTTGTGGACTGATTTTCCTCCACACGGTGTAGAACTCCTTCAAATTCAACCGTACGAGCAGTTTTTGAAAGACGCTAACATCACCAGGTCGCTATGGTTCCCAGTTTCTCTAAGGCGACGAAGCAAAGGTTATATGATGAGGTTGCCGGCATTCCGGATATCTCTGTGCATACAAGTCTGCAGCTTTTCTCCCATTACAATTTCCTGCACCATAAGCAAAGTGCTTATCGGTAAGTTCTTGAAATGAGAAATTATGGTCCATTTTCAATACAAATTTTTAATTAAAAATCAAGAAAGTTAATGTTCTGATGTCAACTAAATAAGTTACAATGTTTATTGTGCTAAAGAAATTTTTTTCCAAGAAGCGCACTTAGAAATAAAAAATGTTGAACGAAATACAGTGGTGTCCAACTAAACCAAGAATTTAGTTATTTAAATATAATTTAAAACATTTTATTGCTCTACAGCCAAACGGCTCATTTGCGGATATATGTTAATTACACAAAAAAGGTTTGTTTTCATGTCCCCTACCACCCCTTAAAGTTTATCGGTATGTTTTTGGAACACGCTGTATTAGAGTACCTAAAGAATTATTCCTTTAAATTTAGAAATAAGGATAATATTCATGAGTAATACTATAATCTGGCAATCCTTTCGTAAATATTGCACACGTTTCACCTTTTTTTCAAATAGTTCAACTAATTATGTGATATTTTGGGTGCAAGATTATTATTACTGTGTTCCTTTCACATATATTAGCTGCCATTAACTATTAATAGCAGGTAATAGCAATTAATAGCAGCTAATAGCAGCTCCATATGTGTGAAAGGAATACATACATCAGTTGTGTATCTTTTGAATTTTAAGAGGAATTAAGTAACATTTTTCGCAGGATAAATCGTTACACCCTCAAACACAATTTTGCATATATATTTAAATTCAGGTTATGACGCCGTTTTGACAACAAATTAGAATTTTAATTTTAATTAACTCATTTCCAACGGAAGTGATCCATTTGCGGCTATGTTTGCATATATTAATTTACCGGAGCTTGGGTTTCAACCGTGAAATGTTAAATAAAATGTATATCCGGCATTTTGCTCTGCTCTGTATTAAAATATAAATACATAATTTGCGTATCGTAAAGCCATTGAAAGTTGTGTGTGTGTGTGATTACTTTGATTGGACTAATTAGCCAGAGCGTTTTTATTAATAACAGGGTGATGTAATTAATTTTATATGACTATTATCTACTTTACACATTACTAAACTTTCACAACGATGTTATACTCAAAAATGACATGCGAATATAGATATTTCCATAAGAATGCATTTTTTTGATATACAGGGTCTTCCAATGCAGCTACTGTTTAACGTATAACTTATTCACTAAATGTCAGATGAATTAACGCCAATATTCAAAGTGCAGTATCAAGGCAAACTTCTAAAGTATGCCTTAAAAAACTGCTGATGAAATTTAGTTAATTTATCAAATATTATTTTATCACACATTATACTGTGGTTTTTTTGGGGCAAACTTTAGAAGTTTACCTTGATACTGCACTTTGAATAGTTAATTTGTATGCTTCTGGTTTTTTGCTTTTTGTTATTTTACAGGTGGTGCGTAATCCCAAAAGAAATTATGAATCACTAGGCTAGGTGTATAGTTTCTATTAATAAATATGTGGTATATTATTCATACGGAAAGGTCTCAAATTGCATTAACATATCCACATTTTGTGTCATCAATCTACTTGGTAATTATTGTATTATGGTGTAGATCTCTGGTACAAAATTTTGATATATTTTTGCATTTTGTGTTTATATAGCTTAATTAGTATTCCGTAATTAGTAATGGAATCTATAGACCCTTAGTTCAATATCCTATCTGCAGGCTTAACTCTTCTAAAAAGCTGCATATATGTAATAACAGTCTTTTAATAAGTTATTCCATTTATTTATCTTTGTTTTGTCCAACGAAAAAAATGTATTTTTTCTTCAGACACCCATTTTTCCTTGGACACACTCGACATGCCCAGTATTACACCATGCACAAAAAACAGTAAAACACATGTTACGTCTATCGTGTGTATAGGTACGTCTTGTGATACAAATTATAATAATAATAATATTTCTACCCATCAATCTAATCACAATAGGCCAGTCACCGTAGCCACAAAAATAGCGTTAGGTCGCAAAAAATGGCAGAGTTCTGATTTTTTGGAATGTTGTTAGGATAGGTACTAATAGTGTAAAACCAAGTTTGCAGCTTCGAAAGACCTGTGCTAACTGCGTGATGCTCGAAAAACCTTTCATTTTTCGGAATTTTTTCAGTTTTTGGCTTATATCTTCTAAATAGTGCATCATACGGAAAAAGTCGTCTTGTAAAATTTTAAAGTAGACAAAATTTACTACAACTCCATACCGCAGCTCCATAGGTCTAACAGTTCCCGAGATATAGCACTTCAAAAATTGGGCATTTTTCCTAAAAAGTTCGAAATTGTTGTTTTAGCCGTCTTCCATGCCGAATATCGGCTAAAATACTCAGCCTACGTGGAAAGTCAAGGGAAATGAAGTTGTGAAGCAGTTTATTTAGCTTTAATTTAAGCATAAGCGGAACACTGTAGGGCCAATAGTTCTCTTGTTATCAGAAAGTAACAAAAACAAAGGAAACAAAGGAAAATGGGATTTTTCAAGAAATGGAGTCTGACGAATTGCAGGACTTTTGTAAAGGATAAGAAAGACATAACTCAGTGGAAAATGGTTTTATATCATGCAAAATTAAATTGAGTTCAATTAATAATAACGTATAAATTTATCAAAATTATATCAAAATTGTATAAAAAATATTTTGGTAGTTTGGGGAACCTTGGATGTGAAATCTTGAACGTGAAGTGATGGTGGGACCTCAGCTGACTCCTGCGACAAAAATACAGAACACAATGTAAATTAGTATTTATTGCGTAATCAATTTTATAGTAAATTACAACGAAGGATATGTAATATTAGGCATACCTTTTCTTTCCCACTTAAGGTTTGGTTTCCCAGAAAGCGGTGCCGTCTTTTCACGGCCGTCAAAATACGGTGGGAGACATCACAAAAAACGGTGTCGTATAGAATACGGGAAGTGTTTCCCAAGAGAGCGGTAGCGCACTCCTACCTACTCCTACTAGCGGTAGTGGATACCCCTCTGTTGTAATCAGACAACAGGGGAGTCTTCGGAGCACCAAAAAGAGCCGTCTGACGAACCTGGGCCTTCCAAAAGAATACGACTGTCTCGCTAAGTGCGTAAAGGTAAGCCTAATATTACATATCCTTCGTTGTAATTTATTATAAAATTGATTACGTAATAAATACTAATTTACATTGTGCTCTGTATTTCCGCAGGAGTCAGTTGAGGTCCCGCCATCACTTCACGTTTAACATTTCACGTCCAAGGTCTCCCAAACTACCAAAATATTTTTTATACAATTTTGATACAATTTTGATAAATTCATACGTTAAAACCATTTTCCACTGAGTTGTCTTTCTTATCCTTTACAAAAGTCCTGCAATTCGTCAGGCTCAATTTCTTGAAAAATCCCATTTTCCTTAATTTCCTGTTATTTCCTGATAACAATAGAACTGTTGGCCCTACAGTGTTCCGCTTATGCTTAAATTAAAGCTAAATAACAGCTCTACAACTTAATTTCCTATGACTTTTTACGTAGGCTGAGTATTTTAGCTGATATTCGGCTTGGAAGACAGCTAAAACAACAATTTCGAACTTTTTGGGAAAAATGGCCAATTTTTGAAGTGCTGTATCTCGGGACCTGTTAGACCTATGGAGCTGCGGTTGCACTCAAATTGTAATAAATTTTGTCTACTTTAAAATTTTACAGGGTAACTTTTTCCGTAGGATACACCTTTTAGAAGTTATAAGCAAAAAACTGAAAAAGGTCCGAAAAAAGAAAGGTTTTTCGAGCACCACGCAGTTAGCACAGGTCTTTCGAAGCTGCAAACTTGGTTTTACACTGTTGGTACCTATCCTAACAACATTCCAAAAAATCAGAACTCTGCAATTTTTTGCGACCTACGATATCTTAAATGACTGGCCTACAAGGATTAGCCCGAAAGTCTGATGAGACTTGTGTGGGAGAGGGGGCGGCAAATTATCATTTCGCAGGCCGCATTGGCGCCTCAGGAATGACTTACGTTGGTAGCCCCTCACCACCATTCAGTGCTGGAATGAAGGAAACCTGGAAAACCTCATTAGTTAGGGGGACAGTCAAACATCAACTGATTTTAATCTCTCACATTAACACCAAGTTGACATTCTTCCCATCCTAGGCCATCGCCAGGATCGTTGCCAACTCATCCCTGCGAGCAAGCCTTAATCTACGAGGAAACAATTTATTGAAAAATTGTTTGGTATAATGGGGATTCGAACCCACGACCACTGGATCGAGCGATCGAGACACTAAGCCCTGAGCCACCGGCTCGCCGCCCGAAACAAAGTACACATTTTGTTCTAACATAGCAAACATCAAGTCATCTAAAAATCAAATAAAACCTTGAATACTAGAACAATTCTCCAATTATTTCTTACATAATTTATTATTTACATATCGATATATACAGGGTGATTGATCGAAACCGTCCATTAACAGTATTGGGAATTCTGTTCATAATATTTTTCTGAAAATTTCAGCATCTAGGTAATGAATCATGCTCTTTTCAATGAAAATATTTTCAAGATGGCGGCACTTCCGGAAGTACCGGATATTGATATCAACTTTCTTATTTCAAATGGAATGGTATAGTTTTTTTTGCATTTTTGAATTCCGGATGTAATTTTAGGGGGACTTTGTGTAGCATTCCCTATACCTAAGTGCAGCCGTTTCTGAGTTTTTTCGACTTTTTTGAAAAATTTTCGATTTACATCGTGATGCTGAAAATTATGTACCGCCGCCATTTTTAAAGCAAAAACGCTCAAATTTGGGTTATGGATAGAAAAGACCCTTACATTTATACCGTAGTTTTTAGAATTGGTGTATTATCTACAGGGTGTCCAAAATTTGATTTCCTTTTAGTGCAACTTCAAACCACTAAAACTCGATTTTTTCAAATGCAATGCCCTATTTTTTTTTTTCATATCCAGAAGCAGAATTAAATTCTGCATCGAGCTGCATTAGCATTCCCTATACCTATCTGCAATATTTTTCGAGTTATTTAGGTTTTTGATAGAGCCTAGAGGAAATGACAAAAAACGTTCTTATTAGTAACTGTCAAACACTCAAATCGTGTATTGCTGTTCTCTTTATCGAAATGGAATATCAAGGGTATTCAAACACGGATATTTTGAATTTATTTTATATTCATGGAGAATGTCACAAAATTATTCAGAGAACCTGCCGTGTATTCAATGAGAGATATCCCCATTTGACTGCAATGACCAGACAGAAATTTAAACGGATAGAATCTAATTTTTTAAAATATGGGAAAGTGAAATCAGCTGGCATTCGACCTAAACCTATTGTAAATGAAGAAAATAGTGAAATTAACGTTCTAACATATTTTAATGTCCATCCACGGGAGTCAATTCGATCGGCAGCTCGAGACTTGGGTTTAACATTCTATGCAGTTCAAGCTATTCTAAAAAAGCATAAAATGCACGACTATTCGTTCACTACAGTTCAACAACTCCATCCAGGCGACGATATTAGAAGATTGGAATTTTGCGAACAGATTCTAATTAAAACTCAGGAAGATCCACTGTTTCTGCGAAAAATCATTTGGACAGACGAGGCAAAATTTAGCAGAGAGGGGATAATCAACCGGCGCAATTTACATCACTGGTCCACAAACAACCCCCATTTAAAGCGAGAGGTTCATTTTCAAAACAAATTCAGTGTTAACGTTTTTTGTCTACTTATGAACAATCGATATTCCTTTATAATCTATGATTATAATTTAACTGGCGAAAGGTACCTTGAAATTTTAAGAGGAGTAGTATCGGAATTTTTAGAGAATTTGCCTGTCGGGATTTTAAGAGAGTCTTGGTACCAATTGGATGGAGCGCCTGCCCATTCTACTCGCGAAGTGGAACGAGAGCTTACACAGATTTTCGATGACCGCTGGATTGGCCGCAATGGACCCTGGCGATGGCCTCCAAGATCTCCCGACCTAACACCACTCGACTTTTTTCTGTGGGGCTACATTAAAAACGAAGTGTACAATACTACAGTGCAGACAAGGGAGGAATTAGAAGAACGCATCAGAATAGCATTTCGCCAATTAAATCCTGATCATATTTATAAGGCTTGCACAAAAGAATTTTCTTCAAGAATTCATCGCTGTCTACAGAAAAATGGGGACCACATAGAGCATTTATAAAGTTGTAGATTCTATGTTTTGTTTGAACATGCTTTAGACTACTTTAATTTAACTAGTATTGTAATAGTTTTGTAATAGATTTAGTTCGACATTTAGCATATTTCGTTCTTTGATATGCTAAAGACTATTATGTTCTGTTTATTTAAATATATGTGTAGTTACTGCAGTCAAATGGGGATATCTCTCATTGAATACACGGCAGGTTCTCTGAATAATTTTGTGACATTCTCCATGAATATAAAATAAATTCAAAATATCCGTGTTTGAATACCCTTGATATTCCATTTCGATAAAGAGAACAGCAATACACGATTTGAGTGTTTGACAGTTACTAATAAGAACGTTTTTTGTCATTTCCATGGCTAGCTATTAAGAAAATGGAATAATTTCCTCTAGGCTCTATCAAAAACCTAAATAACTCGAAAAATATTGCAGATAGGTATAGGGAATGCTAATGCAGCTCGATGCAGAATTTAATTCTGCTTCTGGATATGAAAAAAAAAATAGGGCATTGCATTTGAAAAAATCGAGTTTTAGTGGTTTGAAGTTGCACTAAAAGGAAATCAAATTTTGGACACCCTGTAGATAATACACCAATTCTAAAAACTACGGTATAAATGTAAGGGTCTTTTCTATCCATAACCCAAATTTGAGCGTTTTTGCTTTAAAAATGGCGGCGGTACATAATTTTCAGCATCACGATGTAAATCGAAAATTTTTCAAAAAAGTCGAAAAAACTCAGAAACGGCTGCACTTAGGTATAGGGAATGCTACACAAAGTCCCCCTAAAATTACATCCGGAATTCAAAAATGCAAAAAAAACTATACCATTCCATTTGAAATAAGAAAGTTGATATCAATATCCGGTACTTCCGGAAGTGCCGCCATCTTGAAAATATTTTCATTGAAAAGAGCATGATTCATTACCTAGATGCTGAAATTTTCAGAAAAATATTATGAACAGAATTCCCAATACTGTTAATGGACGGTTTCGATCAATCACCCTGTATATGTTTATTTACTGGCGTGTATTACGGAGTTTCTTTCCCATTTCTGCGAACACAATCAAGAACTTTCTGATAAATGACGTCAGTTCGTCAGAGTCTGATTGACGACCTGCTGAGGCTGTGTTAACTAGCTCAGAGAGAATATTTGTAATTCTTTCCGATCAAGACGGACCGGAGGGTCGATGAAAGGAAAATAACTGGCCTGATTGGAAAAGATTGATTCATCTCGGCTGATTCACTGACTGATTCAAATAAATGTATTAATTGATCCAACTGTTGAACATATGTTTGTGTCGAGGTTTTATCATCCCTAAGCCATTTTACTTGAACTTGATGTTGAAAACTTTTTCACTTTGCAGTGAATATTGGGGATGTGAAATACTGAATATATAATAGGGCTTTTTATAAATATTTATAATTACAGTAAAACTCTAAATAGCGACCACAAAAATTTATTCTGAAAAGTGTCATTTTATGAAGATGGCCGATACTAAGAAAGGGTCAAAAATAAATTAGAAAGATGGTTATTTATATTTATATATCTTTAACATACACGGTTACTAAATGTTGTTTCCTATTTGACCCACAACTGCAAACCGTACAAACCTACCGTATGATCAACTATCCTCTAAGGTCTTTAGGGAGTCTAGAGACTCTATATTCTAGGGTTGACTTTCTAGGGTTGAGTATTATTGCAATGAAAACGACTAAACTTTCAACTCCACTGACTGTCGGTGGAATAGAATTCGCGTGAGGCGATTCAAGAAAAGAATTTACGTCAAGATTACGATTTACGAATTCAATCCGTTTGGAACAAGTTACTTAAGTGTTTATTTTAAATTTTTATAATATACAGGGTGACCCATTAAGAATAGAAACACTCGCGTGTAAAATTTATTTATAAGCCGATTTCAACCGGATTTTTTTTAAAAGATAGATCTCCAAAAGCTCTATGTTGATGCAAAATTTGAAGATGAAATTTTGATTTTCAAGGCCTACTACGATTTTTTTTTAAGTGAAAAATAGCAAAATTTTGTTAGCGATTTTTTTTATAAAAAATCTGACTACATCACTGCATTTTGGAAAAAAGTTTGTTCATAAAAAAGTTATGATGATATCGGTATCACCAGTGTTTGCCTTTGTCGGTGAACCTATTCTTTTATAAAAAACGAAAGAACCCAAAGAGAAACAAAATTAAACAACTTAACAACAACACATGTAATTATTAATAAGAACCATAAAAACCAGTATACACAAAATAACCAACAATTATTACTCTAATAGAAACAACAATTGATAGGTAAGTTTGTCAAATTATTATTATTTCGTGGTTATTATGCCAAAACTTATAATATTACCTTCTTAGATAAAAAATAACATTATAATTATTTATTCAAAAAGTGTGAATCAATTTGACAGACTCCTTTTTTATTTTTAAAAATTTTATTTTCTAATCATTACTTTTTTTATCAATTGTTGATTATATTAGAGTAATTGTTGGTTATTTTGTGTATACTGGATTTTATGGTTCTTATTAATAATTACACCAGTGTTTAAGTTGTTTAATTTTATTTCTCTTTGGGTTCTATTCGATTTTTATAAAAGAATAGGTTCACCGACAAAGGCAAACACTGGTGATACCGATATCATCATAACTTTTTTATGAACAAACTTTTTTTCACAAAAATTGGTACAAATGCATTACAGGGGCTCCTAAATCCAGTGGTGTGGTCAGATTTTTTATAAAAAAATCGCTAACAAAATTTTGCTATTTTTCACTTAAAAAAAAATCGTAGTAGGCCTTGAAAATCAACATTTCGTTTTCAAATTTTGCATCAACATAGAGCTTTTGGAGATCTATCTTTTAAAAAAAATCCGGTTCAAATCGGTTCATAAACAAATTTTGTACGCGAGTGTTTCCATTCTTAATGGGTTACCCTGTATATTTTTTTATTTAAACATAATTCCAAATCTTTTGTAATTACAGAATTTTATACCAATCTAAAAACCACTGAAGAAATTCAGTAAATTTATCATATATTTATTTTTATTGCATATTATACAGTGGTTTTTTGGGACAAATTTTAGAAGTTTGCCTTGATACTGCAATTTAGGTCTTGGCGTTCATATTATCGATATGAACTCCAAGCAACAACGGCGGGGGTGGGCAACCGTCCAGGGAAGGCCCGCGGTGCCTGCCCGCATCTTCTAGTGGCCTGTGCGTCGATAACTTCACGGAAGCTATGCAAACTTAGGCGAGGTTTCTGTAAAAACACGCGTATTTTTACGGAATCATCCCTTTTTGACCAGTCATCCCCATCTGAAAAATGAAGTGAGGAGCAGGGATTGTTTATTTTGTTATTCTTAATAGATCTACACCGATCCTGTTGTCGGGCAAAATCTAGTTTAGGAAATTTTAATATTTTTCTATTTTTACGGAATCATCCCTTTTTGACCAGTCATCCCCGTCTGACAAATGAAGTGAGGGGCTGGGATTGTTTATTTTGTTATTCCTAACAGATCCACACCGATCCTGTTGTCGGGCAAAATCTAGTTTAGGAAATTTTAATATTTTTCTATTTTTACGGAATTATCTCTTTTTGACCAGTCATCCCCGTCTGACAAATTAAGTGAAGGGCAGGGATTGTTTAATTTGTTATTCCTAACAGATTCACACCGCTCCTGTTGTCGGGCAAAATCTAGTTTAGGAAATGTTAATATTTTTGTATTTTCACGGAATCATCTCTTTTTGACCAGTCATCCCCGTCTGACAAATGAAGTGAAGGGCAGGGATTGTTTATTTTGTTATTCCTAACAGATCCACACCGATCCTGTTGTCGGGCAAAATCTAGTTTAGGAAATTTTAATATTTTTCTATTTTTACGGAATCATCTCTTTTTGACCAGTCATCCCCGTCTGACAAATGAAGTGAGGGGCTGGTATTGTTTATTTTGTTATTCCTAACAGATCCACACCGCTCCTATTGTCGGGCAAAATCTAGTTTAGGAAATTTTAATATTTTTCTATTTTTACGGAATCATCTCTTTTTGACCAGTCATCCCCGTCTGACAAATGAAGTGAAGGGCAGGGATTGTTTATTTTGTTATTCCTAACAGATCCACACCGCTCCTGTTGTCGGGCAAAATCTAGTTTAGGAAATTTTAATATTTTTCTATTTTTACGGAATCATCTCTTTTTGACCAGTCATCCCCGTCTGACAAATGAAGTGAGGGGCTGGTATTGTTTATTTTGTTATTCCTAACAGATCCACACCGCTCCTGTTGTCGGGCAAAATCTAGTTTAGGAAATTTTAATATTTTTCTATTTTTACGGAATCATCTCTTTTTGGCCAGTCATCCCCGCCTGACAAATGAAGTGAAGGGCAGGGATTGTTTATTTTGTTATTTCTAACAGATCCACACCGATCCTGTTGTCGGGCAAAATCTAGTTTAGGAAATTTTTAATATTTTTCTATTTTTACGGAATCATCTCTTTTTGACCAGTCATCCCCGTCTGACAAATGAAGTGAAGGGCAGGGATTGTTTATTTTATTATTCCTAAGAGATCCACACCGATCCTGTTGTCGGGCAAAATCTAGTTTAGGAAATTTTATTATTTTTCTATTTTATTGGAATCGTCCCATTTTGACTAGTCATCCACTCTGACAAATGAAGTGAGGGGCTGGGATTGTTTATTTTGTTATTCTTGACAGATCCACACCGATCCTGTGGTCGGGCATAATTTAGTTTAGGAAATTTTAATATTTTACTATTTTTTCGGAATCATCCCTTTTTGACCAGTCATCCCTGTCTGACAAATGAAGTGAGGGGCTGGTATAGTTTATTTTGTTATTCCTAACAGATCCACACCGCTCCTGTTGTCGGGCAAAATCTAGTTTAGGAAATTTTAATATTTTTCTATTTTTACGGAATTATCCCTTTTTGACCAGTCATCCCCTCTGACAAATGAAGTGAAGGGCAGGGATTGTTTATTTTGTTATTCCTAACAGATCCACACCGATCCTGTTGTCGGGCAAAATATAGTTTAGGAAATTTTAATATTTTCCTCTCTTGGTAACCATCTCCTGGTAAACATCTCAGCACGTACCATCTCTTGGACAGAATCTAAAGCCAGAGATTCCTTGTCTATGAAATAAGAGACAAGTTATAGATCCCGACCATGCCAGAAAAGTGGGGGTTCGGCAAAATTTCCAGGTTGGGGCTTGCTCGTTTCCTGGAGTTAGTGATTGGCATTTTGCGCGCAAATAGACCGACGTTAAATAACCGAAATAAAAAACAATTCTAATAGCACTAAATATAATTAGTGGTTTAGAGATGTTTTTTACTGACTGAAATGTTTATTCTTGTTCCAGTAAGGAAAACATTTCCAGAATTTTTTAGAACACGTTTTATATTCCCTGCTATTTGACCATGGGAAAATGTTTCCATGGCAACATTTTCCACTAATATCACAAACTGGACTCATAAATATTTGCACCTCTGACTATACAATGTAACTATTTTTATACTATGGATTGCGATACGTAGCTGTCTGCGTTTTTAATAAAATTATTTACCTATCTAGAGCCCCTCATTCATGCCATTTACAGGTGGATTTATAATTCATTCTACTAATGGCATTGGACGTAATTATTATGTGCCTGATTGAATTCCATATCTGCTGCACTACATCGACACGTAAATCCAGCGAAGAGAAACAAATAATTCTATTTTTCAGAGCATGCACGTTGCAAATTATATTTCCATTACCCAATTTATACATAGGGTGTTTCACATAAAAGTCCTCAGCCTCGGATCTCAGCAACGGAAAGATATATTTTGGTTTTGAAAAAAACAGATGATAGAGGTCATCTATGGCTTCGTCACGGAGTTTAACTTGATTTTTTTCAGAATAAGTTGGAGATAGTGTTGAAGTCGAAAGAAATTTGTCGTTGGCAGGAGCTTTGTAACGAGGTGTCTCTGGCACTTTATTCAATTCTAAACCATTTTTGTCAAATGACTATTTTTCAAAAACTTAATAGTTTCAGAGATATCGGGCTCTTCAATTGGTGAGGCCAAAACTAAAGCGTATTTTAGTCTCGTAGTCCGAAAGTAAACAATGGCACAGTAGCAGACATTAATGTTTCGGGGTTTAGGCTCATCCTCAATATAAAGTAGCTAACTAAGCTATAAAGTGCTGTACCTACTCTAAGTTGAATATTTTCAGATCCATATCATTATAAATCTCTTCCCTTAGCCTCGCAATTGTAAAGAACAGCTAAAACTATAAGAAAAATTGTTTGCTAATAATTATTATGTTTCCCGATTCCTAAATGGTTATCTACTTACATACTCAGATTCTGCAACTCAGGCAGAAATTTATGCCATATAATTGTGTGTACAGAGGCTGGAACAAACTCAACTTACGCGCAAATCGATAAAAAATCTTCTCAGGTAGCCAAGCAGCTCTTAAAGCTCTTGGTTCCTACCGTTGCAACTCAAAAACGGTATGGAGCCGCCAGCAGGTGCTCGCTCAATTGAGCAGGAAAAATAGCGTAACTTTGGTCTGGGTCCTAGGTCATTCTGGCCATGAAGGGAATGAGGCAGCCGACTCTCTAGCTAGGGAAGGTGCTGCTTCTGAATTTGTCGGACAAGAACCGGTGCTTGGCATATCCTCGAGTACTGCCAAAGCAACGCTCTTGACCTGGGCTGAGGGGCGAAGCCTCCAGTACTGGCAGGAACTACCACGATTAGTTCACTGGAAGGTGTTTATAATAATCCTTTCAAAAACAAAAACTAAAAAACTTCTAGAGTTAAGCAGGTTTCACCTACGAACTCCAATTGGCCTATATACGGATCAGTGCCATTTAAATATCATCTGTGCAAATTCGGCCTAGCAGAAGATGCTGAGTGCCGCTTGTGCTTAGAAGATGATGAAACGGCAGAACACATATTGTGCACCTGCCCCGCTGGGGAAAGGATCAGATACTCATTATTTGGCAAAGAACAACTTCTGCCAGAGGATCTGAACAAGTTCTCACCCAATAAGGTGATCAGCTACATTAAGAAGCTGAACCTGTTGGGTGAAATATAAGTAGGTGTGAGCCACAATAGACCACATGGTCGCGGTGGAGGGTCTGGTTTTCGGCCCACTCACTTTTGAACCTAACCTACATACTCAGATGCAAATTTTCGGTTTATCGTCACCTCGTTCCCTCTATGAATGTCAAGGCGATATGAACCACTCAGCATCTCTATCTCTACAGATTTCAGAATTGCAATTCTATTAAGAAACCCAACCTCTTCTAATTGACTCGGGTGGGTAGTTCTCTTAAGAAAATTGTGTGAGAGTGTGAGAGTAGAAGTAATTGTACACTGCTTGTTAGATAGTAAAAATCAGCTAGAAAGGACACTAACTTTTGTATCTACAATGCGAGTATAAAGCGAGGAATAAAATTCATTAAATAAATATTATTGATTTTTGTCAAAATTCATCTAACGGGAATTTTTTTTGCAATTTTTCCATTTTGGAGCAACATACTATTCTCCAAATATTTTAATGATTTTTGTCTATATTTCAACATTTTGCTATAGCTTTAGAATCCAACGTTTCATCCATTAGATTTAAAAGAGTGCTTCACAATTCAAGAAACTTATCGTTGACACGCCCTGTATAGTAAAATAGATGATGGGAAAATTTAAAGCCGCAATTTTTAAACGTTGATGGTATTTACCTTTTCAGATATTCACAAACGCATTCTGATTTTATTGATTCAAATTATATCTTTTTCAAATTATAGAAAAGGAAATAAAATTGGTTATGAAAAATTACTGATTAACATTAAAAAAACAGAGCACAGCTGATTAAAAAAAGTCAATTTTTAATCAGTTCCGATATTTTAGTCTATCGTTGTTTCAAACTGAGTATAAGAATCTAAAGATTGAAACTGGATGCGAATTTAAGAATAAATCCAGTATTATGTTTCAAGCGAGGCGAGTGAGGCGACGTCATTTTCTAATTGTCACAAAAACTATATTCAGTAAAAAATTGGACTAGGTAGATTCTTGCACATTAAGATGTAAAATGCAGAAATTAAAAATATATTTGCATCGCTAGCACATTTAAATTTGCTTATGAAAGTGTATTTCTCCATTTAGAGTTTAGGTAAAACTACAACATTAAAATTAGAATATTCATTAAAAATTATTCGTTAAAAATATTACACTACACTGAACCTGAAAGGAATATTCAGATTCAGGTATTCTTATAGAACGAGTAGCTTTGTATAATGTGGATAAAATTCAGTACGGTTTTCAAGTCAGTTACATCTCTATGACTATCGCTATTGCTATTATACTGGGTGAGTTTTTCTTAACCTGAAACTTTCAAATATGTCGAGAAATAAGCACTACGAAAAAACACCTAGAACCAAAACTTTATCATTCAGCGGAGAAAATGCAATAGTACTAAAATTAGTCCACCTAGTGGGGGTAACTTTGAAATCTTAAATAGGAACCTATTTTCTGATGTTACATTGCACTATACCTACGGTAATTCAAATTGGATGACCACAATTAGGATGTCGGAAGTACTAAAAAATATAAAAACTATTAAATTTAGTGAAAGTTATGCCATTTGGTACATGATATGGTGGTGGTGGTTTTTAAATATAATTAGTTATAATACATGTTTATAATAATTAGTTGAACAGGTAAAAAATATATCACTTGGAAACTGGACTTTAATGTGCTTTGTACTAAATTTTGATCAAATCTTAACACAACCAGAACAGCAGTAGTCATACAGATCACGTTCCATTATTATTCCAGTAGTCATATAATGTACCGTTTACAATTGGGAAGTTCAAGTACGATTGGGAAGTTCGAGGTGAAAAACATTCTTCATTGATGAAGACCCTAAGATCGTAATTTATTAACCAAGGACATTTAACATAAACCAAAAAGTTTTAGAGATACGTCAGAATTTAATATAACTAATTTAATATACCATAGTATGCTACGAATAATGAGTTGATGCCAAATTTGTTAAAAAAAGTGGTTTAGAAATAAAAAACTTTGAATAGATTTTTTTTATTTTGAAAATACCTAATAGTAGTTCGAAAACCATGGCCTGAGGACTCTGTTTATTTAACAAAATTACTTTAATTTTAGATATAGAATACGCCCATGAATTTTCTGACGCCATTATGAAACATCATGTATATAAAAGAATTTACATTACACATGTATCTATATTACAAATCTAATGCTACAGATGCATATATCTAAAAGAGTTACTTTGAGAAGATGTCTCTTATAATTATTGGTTTAATAGTAACAAAGATTAAATAAGATTAGATTCCTTGTCTCTTACGCTTTTCGATAACCTAATAGTTAAACCACCTTGTATATCTGCGAGTATAATCTGTTACAGTTCAACAGAGCATTTAAAACCATCACTGGTAAAAGAAACCAGTTCGCTTTTTTTCACAAACTGAAAAACAGTAAACTTGCACCATGTTCCTACTATTATTCGTAAACAATATCCATTTTTATATAAAATAATAATACTTATAGCAGGTACACACAAGAAGCTTCCTCTTAAAACACTGATTTTTCATATCTTGATGTTGCTGATTTGACGGAACTAACAAATTCTGTTGAAATGCAAACATTGGATTTTATTGTGGAATTTTATTCTTCTGGAAGGCAGTCTAACAATAATTAAGCAACATAGTCTTCCTCACATCCGGCTGATTTCCTCAGTTTGTACAGAAACCACAAACACCACACTGCAAAATAAACAGCGCCAAGCAAATATTTGGGTTGTTTGTTCCTCTGTCTAATTAAAGATACTTAATCTGATAGAACCAAAGAGCAATAACCAGATAAACTATTGAGATCTGAGATATTAAGTCACTTGAAAAGTTAAGAATTCGGTATTAAAGGTATTCTCTTCAAGAAGTTTCCCTGTTTTATTTCATGGGAATATTCATAGAAATGATATATTTTCTGATTCATCTCTTAATATCTTTTAAAATGCTTTAGTATTTAATAATTTAATTTTCAATTAATGTCACTACCTCTAAACTATCTATTTAAATTATTATACCTAATCCATGCATAATCTTTCTTAATCTAATATAGGATTAACTTAAAATATTCAAACTGTTACGAAAGTTGTATTATGCTTATAATATATTTTAACTGGTAGCTGAAATACTATATAAAGAATGGAATAAAAGTTATTGCAATATTATATTACATGCCACGTAGTAAAACAAAATAAAAGAAAATGGATTTGATGGTGTACAACACAGTACTAGAATAACCACCAGTAATATCACCGCTTTTTATAGTAACCCCTCGAGGCAAGTATGTATTAAAGCATTTAAGAAACTCAAATAAAGATTCTTAAAAAATATATTGATTACCAGAAGAGCAGGCTTAAAGATAATTAAAAAACAATGGCAATATCGATAACTATTGTCATCTTGAAAAGCCTTTCATGTATATATGACAATATTTATGAAACGAAGTTACTCAAAAGAAATCAAGTTCTAGTAGTATTATATTTATGTTGCGACCATCCTCAACCTAGATACCTTGGGGCTGAAAGAATTTCAATAATATAACTCCTAACAGATTAAATCTATATCCAATATTAGTTGTTTTAGATCAAGATTTAGTAGAAATTTGATGAAGCTGTTGAAGAAAGACCTGTTATATATTCGTGGTGGTGAGAAACACGTTAGTGACTTATTGCCTTTGAGGAAGACATTCCTACTTATTTATTTGTAGAAGGTGCCGAAAGCAACTATTCCACGGACTGTATGCACCGACTGGCGTTGCATTACTCCAGCATCTCCATGAAAGTCGCCACGTTTTTCATCGGGAACAACCACTAGGCACTGACCGGTTTCGCACTAATTACATTCTCGTCAGAGTCTCATAGATGAACCTGTTATATATTTTTGACTTCAAAAATGTCTTTTATTTTCTATTTATTCTTATTTATTTATTTATTCATTCATTTTGAAGGTATTTACAGTAAATCTAAAATAATATAGTTTATGTAAATATTATTCTAATAGCATTTCAAAGTTCCAAATAAAATTTCAAGGTTTATCTAAAAAAGACTTCTAAAAAGGTATAATGAATGTTATATTCTTCACGAAAAACAAACTTTGAAGTTATTTTGAGTTATTATGATTAAAATAAATCGAATATATTATGTTTATTAAAAGCAAAAACATATAATAAAATATTATCAATGGCTTCAGTTACCAGTGGTTTACTCTATCAAGTAATTATATTTAATTCAATTTTACAAAGTGGTTCTTAGAGTCAAATCTAAAAGCCTCTCTAAAAGAGTTTTCTTTTTACTGAATAAACTTCTTAAGTATAAAGACTTGGGTTCGCTATACATAACAAAACAGAACTATAATATTACTGTGTAAAAAAATGTTTTGCTCCACTATATAAGCGAAGACTCTTATCAATGTAATATACAGAAACTATTCCAAATAGAAACAAAGGATACCTACTATTCAAATATTAATTTTGACCCACATTTTCCTCTACTAGGATTTGCAATCGACAACAACTCACAATCTCTCAAAATGGCAATTCTACTCTACTATATCCTAAAGCAAACTTTACGTCAATTCACAAAGCTTATGTCATTACTGAATTAGTGGCAACTCTCAGCATGTAAAGTCTAGCTAACAAGGTAGATTCTAAATCGGGAAACGGCCATTGTCCATAAATCGGACTGTTTCGAATACAGCGTACATCTAGGGGCTGAAATATTCCTAACTGTCAAAGCAATCTGGCTTATTGAAGGGTCAAACTTCCTAAATAATTATCCACCCCGATAACTGTTCCTGGGTGAAATCGTAAGGGGTCGCGTCAGTATCGCGTTTAGAATGGCTAACTTGTGGTTATCTTGTAATAAACTTGCGGCGGATTTAGAAGATGTCAGTTACACGAAGAGAAATATTTGTACCTATATCGAAGACATTCCACGATTTAGAGTCTGACATGAGCGGATATATCGCAGTGTTTACTAAAATAACGAAAATTTTCCTTAGCATGTTTGATAGATCATTTCCTTTTTCATCGTATATAGCCTAGGTGTAATAACTTGACTGTAAAATTTATGTATAAACTTCTTGTAGATTCATTTGTTGTCTTCACTATGTAGGATCTTCTCGCTAATGAGACATAACAGGTCGAAACAGCTGTTTGTTATTTGGCCGTAGGGATTTTTGAAGTAAATATGATGATGATTCATACATTTGGTCTCCTTGCCAGAAAGAGTACCTGTTTATACATTTACGTTTTTTCGATTATATATTTATATGTTATTTTTTTTTTTGGTGTTCGTTGATTTAATTATTTTATTTATTTAATTTTTTTATTATATGAAATTTGGTTTTATAGGCTCTAAAGTTGGGCGCCAAAATTATTATACTTTTGTGATTTGTATGCTTACGTTGTGAACCTAATTAAATGGATTGTTAATATATATTTTTTTTTTTAATGAGTTTTTCTTACCCTTGCTTGCTCTTTAGAGTATGAGAATCTTACCTTGGAGTCGGTTCTTGCAGGAATTTTCTTTATATATCTCTTTTATTTTTTTTAGCAATACAACAGAAGGTTAAATTTTAAACAAGAAACAGATTTTATTAAAGTCCTGTTTGATTGAATTACAAATATAAACAAATTCACTTTAGTTTTTCTCTTTCCTATCAACTTATTTCTATATCTACTATTCCTTATTAAAATAAGCTCTCCGTAGTGCAATATGTGTGGTGAACACACCTGTTATACTGTGCGGTGAACACGCCTCTTAATCTATTTGCAATATGTAACGTACCTACTTGCAATATGGGTTGCCTATATTTTTTTTATTAAATTACAATGAAACTATTTCTTTCACTCACTAGATGTTACTACTGTTCGAAACTATGGTGTCTAACCTATTCTAACAAATGTCTTTCCGGAAGTTTTATATGTTAAATTGTTATTAAAAGTGGTTAAATTGTTCAATACTATGTGTCCAAGTAAGTATTTAGTTATCGTTTAGTTCTTAATGAAAATTTTATGTTTCAATCTTTGTTTGATAGCTATCTTTTGAAGTTTAAAGCTTTAAGTTTCTGTTCTCAGTAGATTTTTCAATTTGACAGTTTTGTATAAACAGTTCACTGTACCTTTTTGTCGTGTTTTAGGAAAATCTGGTTCTCTCTTTGGGTTTCGGCTGGGAAATATTTACTTCCCAGGCTCGCTGGATACCTGCTTATCTGCTGCTGGTTATCTTTCTCTGGATACCAATTTTAAGCACTGGATTCACAGTTTCATTCACTCAGGTGAGTTTATTTTACAAATTTATATTACTTGATTATTATTTAATTTCAAATTTATGCGAAATTATGCAATTTTGTCTGATCTGCTTAAAAAAACGATGCTACTTCTTTCTTCCAAAATTCTAGAATCACCTGTTCCCATAACCAACTATTCTTTTTTTTTCTAGTCTCCTATTTTTTTAACTCTTGATTTTTCCCTGTTTATTTTGCTAAAGTGTCCACCCACTTATGTTCACTAATTGACTCCTTTCTAATTTTTCACTTTAGACTCACTTTTAGTTATTCTAACTTAAAATTATGTCATACATTAATTTTGATTGTTCTACTCTATTTAACAAAGATTTCTTACAATTTTATAACATATAATTGTTGATATTTGTCTCTATTTATATCTGTAATTCTTATCATGGGTGTTTTCCTTTACTATGACAGTTCATGTCAAATTTCTTTACCAATTTTTAACAATTTTGTTTTTAGTTGGAATTTTCTCACTGGAAATTATCTTTGGACTGGATTTTATGCTATTGGTTTATTCTATGAAGATTTCTCTTCATTTTGATATGCCATGCTCTGGGTTTCTTATGATATTAACTATGTTTTGAATCAAATTAAATGACAATGTATACTCATTTTCGGATATTCACGTAAGATAAATTATTTTATTAGCGTTATTTGTAATAATTTTCTAAATAGATACAATAATAATTATTTAATGTACAATTTTCATCGTTATTGATTAAAATTATAATGTTCATTTATTAAAGAATTCAAATATTTCTGGTACAGGTAGCGTTTTTTATGATAACTTCAACATTCAACTATCGTTAATTCTCATTCTATTGCAATATATATCATATAGGACATATAGAGATTTTTCCAGATTTAATAAAAGTGACTTTGATAATGATCTTCACTCCTTCAATTGGAATGAAATTTATATACTTGAGAATATCGACGATAAAATTAGTTTTTTGAATTCCGCAATCAGGCAAATATTTGATAACCACGCGCCCAAAAAAACTTCTAGATTCACTAAACCTTTTTCGCCGTGGAGAACTGCTAACATTAAACTCATGGAAAAACTTTGTAACAAAGCATTCTCGAGATTTAAATCGACTAAGAATATTGTACATTGGAACTACTACAAGCAACTACGGAATTTCAAGAATACTGCCATTAAATCTGAAAAAAAAGTATTTTTAGAACATGCCTTACAGCCAGCAAGCAATAAAAATTTATGGGCAGTTTTAAAAGATTTAAATGTTGTTCGATCTAAACAACAAAATAAGGGTGCATTTAACTTCGATACAGATGCGAATTCTATCAATGATTTTTTTCTAGCTATCAATGGTACTCTAAAGGATCCACATACTGAAACAATGAACTTTTACAAAAGCCACTTAAAAGCAAATTTTTTATCAAAACTAGAGTTTCAACCTGTTTCAGAACAAGAGGTAGCTAATATTATCTTAAGAATTAAAACAAAAGCTAGTGGTTTGGATGACATAAATATAACATTGATTAATTTTCTATGTCCGTACATTCTCCCTCAAATTACACATTTGATAAATTTTTGTCTGGAAAATTCCGTCTTCCCTAATTGTTGGCAGAGGGGTCTAGTTACTCCTCTCCCTAAAGTATCGTGTCCTTCCAGCCTAAATGATTTACGCCCGGTTACTATACTCCCCACCTTATCAAAAATACTGGAAAGGGTGATAGAGCAACAGTTAAAAAAACACTTAAATGCTTATTCAATAATTCCTCCGATACAGTCAGGATTTAGAACGGGTTTTAGTTGTGGTACGGCGTTATTAAAAATAACGGATGATTTATTTACTGAACTAGATAATAGGAAATGTGGGGTTTTAATATTATTAGATTATAGCAAAGCATTTGATATGCTGAATCGGGAATTATTGCTGGCTATTTTAAATTTTATTGGTTTGGGCACATCGGCGATAGAATTATTTCGAAATTATTTTAAAAATAGGACACAACAAGTCTGTTTCCGGGAAAATATGTCTCATGAAGGAATTATAAATAGAGGTGTACCTCAGGGATCAATCCTTGGCCCTTTATTATATTCAATATACACTAGTAATATTTGCGCAGCCCTTAAGAAAATTCAAATTCACATGTACGCTGACGACACCCAAATTTATCATTTCTTTGATAAACATGAGGCACTTGCAGAGCAAAATTTGATTAACAGGGAAATCTCCGATCTTATTCAAGTTTCTAAGAATCACGACCTTGTAATTAATTCATCTAAATCATGTGTCATTTTATTTGGTAGTAATTTCCCTGATGATTTAGCCTTTAGAATTGATAACGACTTGCTAAACGTAGTTGACAAAAGTAAAAATTTGGGCGTTATAATTGATAAAAAACTGAGGTTTACTGAGCACGTATCATTTATATTAAAGCGAGGTTATGCGAAACTTAAACTTTTATATCCTAACAGACACATATTGAATAGGAAAATTAAAATCCAATTGTGTGAGTCTCTGGTCCTCTCATATGCCAACCACTGTGATTTTGTCTATGATTCGTGCTTAACAGCAACTGACAGGGCTCGTTTACAAAAATTACAAAACTCTTGTTTACGATATATTTTTGGTATATGTAAATATGAGAGGATCAGTCATACCTTACGTACTGTTCACTGGTTATCTATGGCTAATAGAAGGAAATTGCATTCTCTGTCCTTAATACATAAAATAATTAATACCGGAATACCCCCTTATATTATGGA
Source organism: Pogonocherus hispidulus (assembly GCA_963924545.1). Lineage (NCBI taxonomy): Eukaryota > Metazoa > Arthropoda > Insecta > Coleoptera > Cerambycidae > Pogonocherus > Pogonocherus hispidulus. The sequence goes on from OZ004693.1 coordinate 86,137,812, forward strand.
CAAAATCCGATATAGATCTGATATTCACAGCATAAATATTAGACAAAAATACTATATAACTATTCCTCAACATAAGACATCAATTTTCCAGAGGTCTTTTCGGTATTCTATTTTAAGAAATTATAATGATCTTGCAAATGATTTAAAGGGCTTATCAATGAAAAATTTTAAAAGTAAGTTATTTGATGTATTATTTGAGGAGCAGTCACTGAAATAGTTTCATGTTGATTTATTTCTAATAGGTTCACTAAATCACTACACTAAGTATGTACCTTATTTGTTTGTTGTTGTTTGTTGTCCGTGATAGGGTTATACTGAATTAATTATGTACTTGTTTCTATATTATATTAGGGGGAAGGGTGGTTTGATATATAATGAATTTAAGATTAAGTTTGGGCTCCTGAGGTAGAACAGCTATGCTGATCAGACGCCTTTTAACCGACAAATTATATTTTGAAGTTGGAAAATTGTATGAGTACTTCTATTTTTGTTATTCCATTGTTGGTTAATAAAGACATATTATTATTATTATTATTTATTATTATTATATACACTGCGCGACTAAAGACTGTCTCCCCTACTAACTTTTAAACCTCGTTTTAAACTAATTGGGTTAGGGACTCCGGACAAAATACAGGGTGAATTATGTAAAATGCATTATTTTTGCCGATAAATTAATTTTAGTTAAATGGAAGATGGCGACACAGGCGCTGTCAAATAGTTATTTTTTATTGATAAGGTGGGACGTGTTGCATATAATTTGAAAGTTCTCTGAATTATCTGCATACTAGTTTTTGAAAAATTTAAATCGGTCCATCCGTTCTCAAGGTATCAGTGTTTCTGTGAGTAAAATTACAGATGAATAAAACGCAGTAAAACTCAACATTTTAATAAAGAAAACAATATTTTAATAGGAATAACTAAAGATTTTGTTCAAAATGAGCACCTTGGACCTGACAGTAGAAGAACTTATCAGATATTTCCTGGCCCACGTTGTGAAATGAAGGGATAGATGCAAACTTCTCTGCCGCAAATCCAAAAGATTGTCTGGTTGGATAATGGACACCTTAGATTTACGGTCACCCCATAGAAAAAATCTAATGGGCACAAATCCGGTGAACGAGCAGCCCACTCAAAATTATCAAGGAATTTTACAAGGATTATCAAGGAACACATTTTACATAATTCACCCTATATTTTGTCCGGAGCTCCTAACCCAATTAGTTCAAAAGTTGGCAGGGGGGGGGCGGACTTTAGACGCGCCCTGTATATCACTTTATATATGATGGGCGATATGATATCGTGAAACCATGCAAGTCTCAAAATTTTACAAAAAAAAAAAGATGAATAAGGTATAGGGAATTATAATGACTCTTAAATTTATCAAGGGAACCAAATCCAATCAAAAATGTATTATTCCATTTAAAAAAAGGAATTTGGTATCGAGTTCCGCTATAACCGGACGTAACATCATCATCAGTCATCAATTAGCACTTCAAGCAAATTTTCAAAATTATACCTCTACTGGTTCTCCATATTATACAGATCGATTCCAGCTCATCGTAAGACACCCTATATATCTAAAAGACGTCTTGCAGTTCATCTAATGCCTAGAACTCGTTTTCTTTTTAACAACTAGTTATTATCTAAAGAATTTTTAATTTTACAAATATCCTGGTGGTTTTTTCAGCATGTCATAGGATTTGGATTTTGATCCAAATACATGCAATATTGAACAGAGTGCATAAATATTTATTAGAAAGGGTTACTTCTATACATTCATTATCAGAAATTGAAATACTGTTTGGTTAACCAGTAAATAGATCTGTTGTTACCGGAATTACCTTGAAAACTTGCACTAATTAATGAGACTAGTTCTGCCATTTAATCACATAAAGTAATGAGATTTGTGCTGCCCTATTTTCAAGGATTTAGTGTTTCATCACCCTTTGACCGAGAACGTCTTACAAAGCTAACAATACTTCAAAAGGTAATGCAGGTAATGAACTCGTCAAAAAACGAAAAAATTTTCTCGTGAACATAGAATTGAGAATGCTTCTTGTGAAGAATCATAACAGCCCTCAAATATAACAAGCAAGTGGTGCTGATATGTCAGTATTTTGGTTTACATATTAAATATTATTTGAAAACTATATTCACATTTGGACAGTTTGTGAAATACTACAATAACTTAACTCGATAATACTAAAGTGCAACAAATAAAAATAGTACAATGTCAACTTAAGAGTAGTTAATAAAATCCATGCCTCCGCTGGAGATTTCCTCTCTTCTTTCTTGAAGGGCAGCTTCTGACCCCAAGAGTCAACTGCTGACTGACCTTTCCCCAGCCCTCGTTTACTTTTATTGAATATATATACAGTTTTCATTCTGTGTGAGTGGCAGCATTTGTTCATCATTAGAGGGAGATGAAATTTAGGTCAGTAAACCAACTATGAAACTGCTCAATTTGCATTATTTAAAATCAATGTGAACTCTGGATTAATTATGTACCCGTATGACCTAAATGTGCTGCTGATAATTTTTTTTGCAGGATTTAACTGTTTAACACTTACTATTTAGAAGAAACGATAGAAAATATATTTTAAAGATACCTCACGTGCATTAAGTTTTAATAATTAAAAATTTTGACTTTTTACCCACGCATTTTTGTTTTGGGAATAATTTTAAAGATCATCGGTCTACTTGACATAATATGTGCATTGACCTCAATGTCAAAGGAAAAAACGAACAGTAATTTAGATTAACTAATAAAATGTTCTATCTTACAGTGAGAACATAAAGTCAGTGCCATCTCCTTTAAACTTAATCGCTCCAAATATTATGCTGAAATTTAGTAGGCATAAGCAACTGTTAAATTGTCAATTTTTTAACAATAATATGACATTTCTAATTGTCAAAATGATAGATGGTCGCCATTTTGAATATAACTTCTTATGAAACGAGGGAGTCGTTTAATACCTCATTTTGAAGATGTTTTAGGTTTACTTCAACTTCAACTAAGATTTTGAGGATATTTCATTCAGACATTTGCAAATGACGGCAAATAACAAAACAATAAAAATAAATACAAAAATTTTAAAAATATATTTATTAACAAAGACAACAGAAAAGAAATAACGATAAATTGTTATTTTGTTATTTTAGGAATAAATAAATTATATACTTACAAATGAAATGTTCTCAAAAATGGGAGATTAAGTAAGCCTAAAAACACCTTCAAAATGAGGTATTAAACGATCCCTCCTTCTATAAGAAAAAAAATATTCAAAATGGCCGCAATTTGTCATTTTGACAGTTAGAAATCCAATTTTAATGACAAAAAATAGACATTTTATTGTATACATGCTATTTTTTGCATTTCAACGCAATATCTGGAGCGATTCAATAGTTGATTGCGGTGCCACTAACTTTATCTCCTCACTGTATATACCAAGTGTCCCAAATTCGATGCTCACCATTGGATTTTAGGAAACTGTAAGAGATAGAAAGTTGGTTAAACGGAATGTTTTAGACATTTTTATGCTGCTTCAAAATCTGTTTCGAAATCTTGGCTAACTGCGCCCATTTCTGAAATATTTCAAAAAAACGAGAATTTGGTAATTTGAAATTAGAATTTTTTGGCAAATTTGAATGGCAACATTATTTGACAATTGTTTTTAATTTTATATTTGCATTGGATGACTACCGCAAAGATTTTAAATTATAGGGTGTCATTTAATAGGTTTATGGATTTTTAAGATGGTCTCATTAACAAAGTGACGATTTAAAAATTCTCCATAACTTTCTAAATCATGGAAACATAAAAAATGTTATATGGGAAAAATATTCAAAATTAGTCATCTTTGGAGCGACATAATAAAAAATGTATGTTGGTGGAAGAACAATTTTTGAAGCATCGCGACGCCTAGCGTAATGATATTTTTTTTTGTATTTCTACCCTATCTTCTTGTAAAGGTAAGAAAGATGCAATACTTTTTAAAATATTTTATTTTTCTCGGTTGTATCCCGGAAAAACTCTTTTATTCAGTTAAATCGATCACCCTGTACATAGAATGCATCGAAACATAACCCTTACTTGACCCTAGTTGATTTTGCAGATCTTTTTTATTTTCCACATTTTTGTTGCACTTAATAAATTCTTTTCGTGTTTTAACCAGTTATTAATTATCATTGTGAAGAATAAAATCCTCAAGCAGTCAAGCCAAGCGGGTGCTCCAGTAGTTTGTTTCTCTGGGTTATTTTATAAAATTAATGGGTCACGTTCATGTAGTATTAGAAAGACAGCTTGGTCCTGACACTGTGATGCTATTTGTCTCTGGTATTATATACAAAGTAATGTAATTAGTCTTAATACAGTTTATACATCCAGATATCTGAACAGAAGGGTTATTATATTTAGGGTTTATATAACCCTATTATATTATAATAGGGTTTTGGGTTATTATATTTAATTGTTATACACAATTAAGGAGCTAGTTAATAGAACAGTATGTTAATGAAAGTTTTCGAATTGTAGTTTTACCATTTAGCAATGAATGGGTTGAATATTCTATACATATACAGGTCTCCAAATAAAAGTATATGCAATTTGGAAACAAAGACACAAAATATTTGAAACATGATAGTTAAATAAAGATATATAACATAATTTTGGAAAAATACTTATAAATCGTTAATTACCCGCACTCTGTTACTCATGTCACAACTCCCATACCCATAGATATTGATACCTCGGCCCATCGCTGCACATGCACTAGTGTTTTTCTCTATTTGATGCACACTTTACTTACTATCGACCCTTCCTTGTCTTAAAATTGAACAAAGTTTTTTATTAGTATTTATTAGTAAGTTAGTGTGTTCAGTTAAAAATGTCAAGTCAAGACAATTTTCAATCCAACTGAAATCATATCACGATCCATAGAAAACTATGAACTTAATATCATTCTCAACTAAAGTACGTGAATATCGTTCATTATAACGTAAAAGGCAGATACAGACTTATACCAGGTGGTACAGTAAAGTGGCTCGCCCCTTTATTTTGCAATTTATGACAATTAACTTTGAGAAGTGCTTAGTAGATTAAAAATGCATTAAAGGGTAATATGAAAGTGGCTCAATCACTTCCAGTTTAATCGAAAATGACCCCAACTTTTCTTAAATAGAGCAAGTTAAATGGAACACCATGTATTCTTTTACATATTTGGATTCTGCGTGATTTTTTGCATCTACTAGTAGTACCATTACTTTCAATTTTGGACAGTTAAGTGTTAAAATTTTCAATTTTTCATCAATCATATTACTCAGCTTCCTTTCAACAAAAATCACCAAAACATTATCACACGTCATATGGCAGATCGCACTGTTCCTTTTCAGTGACCGTTATAAGAGCAAAAGATAGGGATTGTAATGGCTCACCATTATAAAATATCCAGTCTATTTAACAAATAGATTGATAACAAAAATTAGACTTTGGAAGAAACACATTCCATAAAATTTGTTGAAAATATTTAGAATAACTTAATGAGAATGAGCCTAAAAAGTTAAAATTGTGAGATTCATCTGACAAAAATAGAAAATATGTAGATGCAAAAAATCACACTGAATCCAAATATGTAAAAATATACAAGGCGTTGCATTTAATTTTCAAAAGTTGGGGTCACAAACCGGAACTGATTGCATCACTATCAATTTGTCCTTAAATGATTTTTTGTTCTACTAAAAACTCCCCAAATTTAATTGACAAATCTTGCAAACTAAAAGTGGTACAGTGGCGAGTCACTTTCCTGTTCCACCCAATATAAAATCCTTAATCGTTAATATTTGCTACACAACTTGAAATGGTCATTTCGTCAACTTCCACTCCACATCTCTCTCCATTAAATATTGTTCTTATTATTTTGAATTATATTGAATTTTCCTTCACTTTCTATATTCACCATGATGAAACAAAAACTTTGAGACAAAATACCAATGTACTTAACACAAAGTTACATGTGAGATAGCTTTGCTGTATATAAAAAATTATTGTAATTTGTGTTAGAGACGTGTACAAATACTTGATGTTTTTTATGCTGCTGTATAGTGATGTTTTGAAATAACTGCTGCATCTTCATATGAAATGTGTTTAAAAGCTTTCGTTTTACAGTCAGCATTGCTGTGAAAAATGAACCAACAGCAAGTAATAGTAGTCACTGTAAAATGTATGAGACAATTACTGAGTTTGCAAATAATTGCGTACAGCCTTGCGTCGAATATTACCGTACTTCGTTCAAAAATCTTCTATATCGGAAGTAACTTTCAAGCCAAAATGATTTTTGCTGTAGTGTAAATATCATTTCAAATTTAAAAAATCTCAAAATTTCTGTGAAAACACGTTAGACGTTGTTTGATATTTAAAAATCCACACTTATTTCTTCTGAATTATGTAAGATTTACTCCTTATTCTCCACAGCAACTCAGACGTTGCCATTAGTCAGTAGTAGCTGTAGTTGCTGTAATTAAAAAAGTTCTTTCTTCTTTTTCATTCTCATCTTTAAAATCTTAAATTTATATAATGATGGCTGGTTGGGTGAGTCTCAAAATTTTAATTGTATAAGTGAACTATGTATTCCACATTGATGATTAAATGATTATTAATAAATAATGATTAAATCTAAATATTTTATTTTTGTAAATGAATATTCGGTTTGTATTGAAATGGAATCAGAATTTGGAAGCAACTTTTTATAGAAAGCGAAAGGTAAGCGATTAGTTTCATTTGTAATTAATAAGAAGCATGTTATTAAACCAAGAGAACATTGGAGACATTGTTTTCAACTTTTGATTTTATAAGGAATAATTTTGGTCTGTTGAATTTTAGTAGTTCAGAAACTTTCTTTATAGAAAATAATTGCGTTCGATTACTGTTCTTTCCACTACCTTATGAAAATAACTTGTTAACATATATATTACAAATAGCATGAGTCCAAGAACCATAACTTCAGGAAGGTCATATTGCCTTCCTCATACGCCACTGTCCGCTAGTTGACCAAACAATAATTTCTGGCTTACAATGTCAAAGTCTTCTCTAAAGTTTATAAAAACCAATGGTGACTTGTTGCCCTTGTCTAACGGCGCCTAACGAAAATCATATTGTGAGCAGAATATTGGGTTATTTTATACGTTTTAGTAATTCTCCAAAATTGTACTTCTCTTATTATTTTTAAATACCTCTAGTATTTGTAACAAAAAATTCGTTTATAATTTGTTATTTCATATTTATTACAGTTCCTTTTTGTCCTTGTGTATACCGGAAACGCAAAAATAAAAGAAGACATGCCAATATAGATACATTACAAAAGCTTCAGATTTTATGCGAATTTCAATACATCAATCCCCGATTAATTTGTAAAAGTAGAAAACGAACGACTGCCAGAAAATATTTCTGTAACTCCGAAAGTAATAAAACCATTAAACAACAATTTCTTACATTCTTTTGTTCGATTCCAAATGGATTTCTGCGTTACAAAGGGAACACATCGAAGTCTTGTAATACTGTAAGATCTGATGAATTCATTGACCCAAAATCCGAGTATTTGTACTTTTAACCCCGGATAGGGACCGATTCAAATTATTTGCTAACCCAAATGTAACATCAAAGAAAACATTCTTTTGTTAAATGAATGATTTATAAAGGGGAATTCTACAACATAAATCACGGTGTGTCATGCGAACTTGGCTGTTCGATGTAAATATGCCTTCAGAGCCAATCAAAGAAGTTCGAAAGAAGGCGAACACATTGCGAGTTTTAACCATCATTGTTGTGGTATCAATTGAAAGGAGCATTCTTTTATGTGCAAATGAGGAACAAAGTAAAGTTCCGACTAGTCGATCAATCACTCCGGTTTTCGCGTCTGCTCCGAGGGCTTTTTGTTTACGCTTATTTGTTCGCTTAATTAATTTTATTAAGAGTATAATTAACTCCCTTGGTCGTGACACTTACCGATGTTTTCTTTTTAACCACTTTTATTTTACGCTAATCGTTTTTTTTTATTGACGACCTTCAGTGCCTATTAAAATCGATTTCCATTTAAAAATATATACTAATTAATGCACACAACACATAATATAAAAGCTGGGTTTATCGAAAATGTTAAAAATAGATTTATACACACAAATTTCATTACAGGGGCAGATCTATATCTATAAACAGTTGCCTATTAGCGGAGTTTAAATTAACAAACACCTTAGTTAAACTCCTGCTAATGGCTAAGAATATTGGTAATTTGAAGTGGCGTATCCCAAAAATCAGCCTATACGAAATTACTCTAACATTTATTAATGACCTTTTATTAATGATCTTATTTTAGAATAACTTGCTTCAGGCTGTAAGGAAGGATAGAAAGATAGGTATGAATGTATGTGTGGCGCCACACAAAAGCTACCCCCTAATGAAACACATACCTGTATATGTCGATTATTTTTCTTTGTCGTAAGTTTTGTCGAATAATATTTGACAAAAATGACGTGCTACGACCGGTTCATTCAACATGCACCACATTTTACACCATCTTACAAAAATCAACGAAAATTTACATAAGAAAATTGAGTTTCATGTGAATTTTTCCTAAACAATGCGAAAAAGTCAATTAACAACAAAGAAGATCTTTTACTTTGGACATAATACTTAACTATTTTAAGGAGAGTAAAAGGTATTGAAAACTGGCCTAATTATTCTTTGGCACATAGATTTATAAGACAAGGGAGATGTAATTGTTTACATTTTAAAGCAATCAGAGTTCCCCTTGTTTACTCTTTATCTGGTCAACTGCAAGGTCTACTTTATGATTGTACGAAAAACTGTTGCCAAACTGTCAATTGTGTAATTTATATTTTCACATTTAAACTACCATGATTATGGGTTAAGGTTAAAATATTACATAAAAATATTTTCCCGTTTCCTAGTTAAGCAGATAAATCATATTTTGTTAAAAACGTTGCGATAAAAACTAACTTCATAACGCAAAAATGGAATGAACAGGCATCATTGCTCCCTACTCCAATCCGCATGTCCATTGATGCACGTGAATCGTAGTATTTTATAGTATTTCTTTTGTGCGGTGTTGCTGGCAGTCGGAATTTTGCTTTTGTGAATTTTTCAGTGTTTTTCATAAGGATTTTATTACTATTCTTCAGAAAATGGTGCGTCAGTGTCAAGTGTATGAAAAAATGAATTCTTTATATTCAAAACTGTCTTTCCACAGGTAAATTTTGCCAAGTTTTGTTTGGTTATTCGGTCGCTATATTTGTCACGCCATATTTACGGATTTTCAGGGGCGTGCTGGCTGGCTTCCTTATCATTTTACGGAATATAGTATATATATATACTATATTATATTATGGAATTGCTTTTGTTATTTTTTATTTATATTTATTTTGCTGCATAACAAATTAAAAAACCTATAATGTTTGGTAAGTGTGAAGCCAACATGCAACGTTTGCACACAAAAATTAAAATCAGTTGCGTAACCAAGGTAATTTTTAAAGGTATCCTTTATACTAATCTAAGAGAAAATCACCATTATCAGGCTTTTAAAGAGTTATTTTGAAAACAGTAAGTCAAATAACTTGAAACAAAAAGTTGAATTAAAAACTAACACCATGTACATCTTTCTTATTTTAAATTATATTTCACTTTTAAATGTAATTGAACCCTGTATACAGAGTTTGGGTATCTTTGAAAAACTGAAAAATACTTTTTTACACTACTGTATATATAAGTTTTTGTAATGTAGTAGGTGTACCACCTTTACTTAATTCAGAATTTTAAGTGTTCAAGTTTCAATTCATATTCCCTACATTAAAACTCCGATACTAATTTCATTTCTAATCTCACAAGCTTTTGCTGTTGCAATGTATAGTACTGATTTTCTTAAAATTCCTTTTTTGATGTTTTATTATCATACCCAACCCTTCCAAAAACAGTACGCCTTTGGCGTCGGAAGCAAGTTCTCCCAAAACTTTTGCAACGTTGCACGGAGTCGGAATTTTGCCGTTCTTTCTCTCGGTATTCTTTGTCATACACATTGCCAATGATTGATACAAAACAAAAGGTTATTTATGAATGAATCGTGAGGTCTCCTCTTATTAAGTCTATGCTTTGGCAGTTACAAATTTAATAGTGTGACACATTGACTGTTTCATATAAAGCTATTAAATTTGTGAACTGCAACATAAAAATCCCTAAATTGCAGTCGACCGGTACGGTTTCTTATTAAAATGTTACGATTTGTTTGGCCGTTTGTATTTTCAGTGCGTCATCTATATTTCGGTTGCCTAAGTTTCAATTGAATATTTTTAATAATTTATCTGTTAACTGCTTCCTCGACAAGGGAGTGTAAAAGCGCCTTTAAGTCTTATTGTGAAGTTTTTAAATGCGCTGCAAAACAGCTCATCCAGTTACCGCTGTATAATCATGGCATCACAATGCGTTATTTCTAGATTTGTCATGACTCGTCTCTGTCACGTCAGTCTCATGTGATTTTTCCTCTAAAAATTAATTCCGATGTCAAAATTCTAATTATCAACTTAGAAAGAAAATGAGGCGTACCAAAAATTAATCTTTTTTGGGTCCATTTAATAATAATAATAATAATAATAATAATAATAATAATAATAATAATAATAATAATAATAATAATAATAATAATAATAATATTTCTACCCCTTATTATAATCACAAGGAATATCCCGAAAGTCTGGGACTTGTGTGGGGGTGGGTGCGGCATATTATTATTTCGCGGCCTGAATTTGCACCCGCGTTTTAATTACCTCTTTTATTAATAAAACGATAAACAACTCACCGGGGTTATCTTTAATAGTTGTCGAGATAGAAACACTACAAAACCTCATTATATAGAATATTTATCACCTAAGCAACAATGAAATTTTCTTTAAATTAATTCATCGTAATTATGAGAAACTGTCTCACCGCGCTAGCGGATTGCGTATTCCGTATTTTATATTTTTTAAACATATATGCAAGTTTTTTAAGCAAATATGCACATACAGAAATAGATTGACAGTAAAAAATAATCACCATCAAAAAACAATTCTTTCATGGCTGAATTGAAAGAAAAATGATTTAAAGTTGTATGTCAAAAACTGGTTCTCCTATTATAGATACTTGTAGATTATACACCAATAATTTACAATTCTTAAAAAATATGAAAATGTAACAATTCATTTTGAAGCTTTTATCTTCCGTCAACATTCGCATTCCACTCACATTCGTATTTATTCATTAAAAACGAAAGACCGAACAAGTTTAAGTGAATAAAAGTCAGGCGAAGAGAGTCTTTAGAAAGTCCTCGACTTTTTCTGATGCCTTCACCTATTCCTGATTAACTTGGTTAAATTTGTCTGCCGTCGTTATTTTTTTAAACTGGAATAAAATCAAAGAGCTTTTACAAAAAAAAATCACTCCTAAATCATTCGAGGGTAGGAAACTCATTAAACAGGTTAGAGCTAAATCTGCTGGAGCAAAAGTACTGTGTAGCCCTACTCAATATAATTGGAAATATTACAATAATCAAACTGAGGCAGTTTCGTGGCAGATACTTGTGCGAAAGAGGGAGCGTATATTATTATGTTGCGGGCCGCTAGTACGCCCAGGTCAACTTATGATGCTATACAGTGTTATTCAGAACTTATCCATAATAAAATTTGGGGATGTCCAACATACATGTAGAAATGTGGTAGTGCAAAAAAAAAATTTTGGTATTTAAAAATGTTTCATTGCACGCCGCTGGATACTGGTTCACTGTAAAGGAGTGACCTTGGGACTGACAACGCAAACTGGCTAGCACGAAAAAAACTTCGGAAGATCTGAGAGTATACCGACACCCGGCGCAAAAAAGATTTGCAGCGTTTTTACTTTAAAATAAACTTAAAGATAGATAGATGTGACCAAAGTGACGTGTCATTAAAATGAATAAAATTTGGTTACACTAGTTTTGAAGAATCAATACTTGATTACTAGGTATTAGAAACATGAAATTTATAAAAAATTTGCACATACAGTTGATGTCAGAGATATAAGGGAATATAAAAAATTTCAAAGAACACCGACAACAAGCTGTGGAATAGAGTGGGGCAACATAACTTGAAGCAAGTGATATAAAATTCATTAGAATATGTGGATTTGTGCATAGTATTATGTGATAATTCTATAGATGATATCTATTTAAAACGTCTAACTTAATATCACAGCATAATTATCCAAAACGGGGTGGTTATTATGGTAATATTTCATGTCTCCTCATCAACAAGTTGTATTTTGCCCCAGTCGAACCCACTCGTCCGAATATAAAAACTTGCAAAGGCACCTGGTCATATCCCTGTATTTGAATGCAACGTTGTCATATCTAACATAATAATAACCTCTTTCTGTAACACATCTCGGAAATGGGTCTTTGGCTTTATAAAATTTAGTATTTTAACAGGTAATATGTATGTATATATGACATTTCGAATTATTAGCACTTCCCATATGCACAATAACGTTTTTAATAAATTGTTAAATTTTGTGAGCCGTAGGCTACAAACTTGGCAACTATGCAATTTTCCACTCTATGATGTTTGCCAACTCAACGACATACGTCGCTCCTGGACACGATAAGGAAGACAAAGAGGGCAGATAACGAGGCAACTTACATTATTTACTTGTTTCTTCACTGGTAGTGCAGGGCGGTACTTTACAGTGTTAGGATATTTTGTGGTGCTAGGTGATTTCGCGGGCTAAAGCGTGTTATAGGTTTCAAGGTTTAATACAATTTGTGCTTTCATGATATAATACTAGGTAGGTGTTTTTTAATTATTATTATCGGTTGCTCATTATAAGGTAGTGCTGTGAATACATTATTAATTGTGTAAAGTGCTGTGAATACAAAATTAATTGTTTAAAGTGCTGTGAATAATAATTAGTGTTGTGAGTAGGTACTTAGTTAGTGTAGTGTGTAGTGTTGTGTTGTGTAGTGAGTGTTGGTGTGTGTGAATAAACGAGTGTTTGTTTTAATTTATCTAGTACTTAGTGCCTCTAAAAGTTCCTATTCGTTTTTTCGGCTTATATTGTGGTATTAAATACTGCATACCAAACAAGATATGGAGAGAATATTCAGACCTTGGGAGGATTTCTCGGAAGAACCTCAACCTTGTACAAGTAGAGATCAAACGAATAGTGATAGAGAAGATGTGACGATTAGGACGGACGATATAGAAAATATAAATTCTCGACAACATCTTGGCGAACAAGCTCAATTAATTATATATAATGTATATAAAAATATAAAACACAGTGAGGGAGAACAGAGGGCATTTGAAAAAACGGCTTATTTAACCGAAGTACCGTACAAGTCGGTCTACAACATAGTGAAGAATGTTATGAAGAATGGCCCCAAAAAACGTAAAACGAGGTGTGACAAAGGAATAACAAAGGAACTTGATCCAGGACGCGTCAAATTGATAAGGGATAAAATTTATGGCAATTATAAAAAAAATCAAATACCAACTGTAGAATCTCTTCACCGGGAACTGAAATCGGAAGGATTCTTGTCTATTACTCTCAGGACGCTTCATAGATGGCTTTTAAAAATCGGATTCAAATTTAAAATCATTAACAAAAGAGCAAATATAATGGAATGTGAACGGATTGTACGGTGGCGTATACAGTACTTAGAAAACATAAAAAAATATAGAGATGAACAACGATCTATTTATTATTTGGATGAAACTTGGTACGATACACATGATACAGTCAAAAGAGGATGGGTGGATGAGTCCGATAGATGTAAAGTAGATTTGCCTCCAAATCGAGGAAACAGACTAATTATTTTACATTGTGGTTCTGATAAAGGATGGGTTGAAAACTGCCTAAAATTAAGCGGGAAGAAGCTAGCAGATTGCAACGTGGACTACCATCAAAACATGACGGCTGATGTCTTTGAAGAATGGTTTGAACATACACTGCTTCCTAAACTGGAAAATAATAGTGTTATTGTATTAGACAACGCTCCATATCATTCAAGACTTTCAGAAATGATTCCAGGTACTGGCACAAAAAAAAGGATATTCAAGAATTTCTTAAAATCCATAAAATTGCGTACGAGGCTAGTTTGAAAAAAGATGAGTTGCTGCAAATAGTCAAGAGCAAAAATTTTGAAAAGAAATACATTATCGATGAGATGGCTGCGGCTCAGGGACATACCATTCTACGATTGCCTCCATACTACTGTGTTTTTAATCCTATTGAACTAATATGGAGCCAACTAAAAAGAGGCATTCGACGAAATAATACCTTTCCAAAATTTGACAAAAGAGTTATAGATGTTATAAGAAGCGAGGTGGATACAATTACATCGGCTAATTGGAAAAAATGCATCGAACATGTCATAAAAATTGAGGACGAATATGTAAAGCTGCACCAATTGATTGGACCAAATAAAAGTCGATTCATCATAACTGTCGATGAAGAATCGGATACAAGTGACATTAATAGTGACTCGGACGAATGTTAGTGCTAGTATTTATGTGTATGTGTGTATGTATTTATGTGTATTTATTAGTGTATTTATGTTAGTGTATTATGTTGTTATGTGTCTATATATATACAGGGTGTCTCACGGAGAGGGCCTATAAGAATTATCTCAAAAAGTAGTCAGAATCGAAATCCGAAAATTTGTATACAGGGGTTTATCAAAAAGATCTATTCAATGAAAATAGTGTCAACTTCCTGGCACTTCCGGTTATACTGGAAGTCGACATCAACTTGCTTATTTTAAATTTACACCCTATATATTACTTCATTTCTCGATTCTACGTAAAATTCTAAACACATTTCATGTAGGATGTCTTATACCTATCTTCAACTGTTTTTGATATATTGACAGGTGAAAATTGACATTTTTGCAACTTTGACACCCTGTAAAATCTAAACGGTTTGATATACAGCAATACAGTTTGCACATTCCCATCTTAACTTTTCATAAGCTATCTTTTTTTTACTAATTTCAAATTTATCCAGGAATTAAGAATTTTCCGAAAATTTTGAAAATTTTTAATTCCTGGATAAATTTGAAATTAGTATTAAACTATAGCTTATGAAAAGTTAAGATAGGAATATGCAAACCGTTTAGCATTATCTCAAACCGTTTAGATTTTACTGGGTGTCAAAGTTGCACAAAAGTCAATTTTCACCTGTCAATATTTCAAAAACAGTTGAAGATAGGTATAGGACATCCTACACGAAATGTGTTTATAATTTTAAGTAGAATCCAAAAATTAAATAAAATATAGGGTATTCCATTTAAAATAAGCAAGTTGATGTCGACTTCCGGTATAACCGGAAGTGCCAAGAAGTTGACACCATTTTTATTGAATAGATCTTTTTGATAAACCTCTGTATACAAATTTTCAGATTTCAATTCTGACTACTTTTTGAAATAATTCTAATAGGCCCTCTTCGTGACACACCCTGTATATTATTATGTTTTCATTTTACAGAGGTATATTTTAACTTGTTAATTATTTTTTGTTTGTTTTTTTTGTTCCCTTTAACCCTTACCCTACCAAATCCTAATCCCACCCTCCTGGCAGGGAATGCTCGTACCTCCCCATGGTCCTTGCTGGGCAATAATAATTTAAAATTGCATAATAACATTTAATCAAAATATGTATTTAGCATTGTTTTTTTTTCCAAAATTCACATTTATATTTTATATAGGTAATATTTTATTTAAAATTATTATTGGCGAAATTGAGCAAATACTGGTATCCGAAGTAAATACGGTCCTGTCTATATCATACCAGTAAACACGCGGTAGGCTTTGATGATTTTATGGCACTTTTTATGCTGTTTCTTTTATTCCCTTATATCGATGTCCAGTACTATACCTTGTTACAAAAGCTGTTCGAAAAACGGTGTTGGAAGTGATTTCGTTGAATTGCGTGCGGATTTTCGAGTGCCCAAACGTGTGTATTGTGAATGTTGAGTATTCCATTTCGAGTAAACCAAGTTTCATCTGTAACTAGTACACCAGCAGTGAATTGGGGATTTTCAGCATTTTGCTGAGTGATAGATAGATAGATAGATGTGACCAAAGTGACGTGTCTTTAAAATGAATAAAATTTTGTTACACTAATTTTGAAGAATTGCGCTACTTGATTACTAGGTATTAGAAACATGAAATTTATAAAAAAATTGCAAATACCTTGTTACAAAAGCTGTTCGAAATAATATTCCTCGACTTGTACACACTTTTGGGCACGCCTTATCCAATTTTGCCGCACTTAACCGAATGTTCCTCCTGGTTGCTGATCTTGTAAACGCAAATTATTAAGTAAATTGAGGATTTTCAGCATTTTGCTGCAACAACCACTGACAAAACTTAACTCGTAATTGATAATTCACTGGTAACAGTCCATTAACTTAGCATTACTCTACACATGAGCCATTTTGAAAATTTTACAGTTTAACACTCCTACGATAAATAAAACACCGGCACTGAGAGAGGACACAGATAGACTGATGACTAAATAGACAATAGAGATATTATCCCCACTCCAATTTTATTCGCTCGGTGTTAACCAGGCGTTCCAGTACAAAAACGTGTTTACTTTTTTTACCACATTCTTAGGAATGTGGTATATCAGATGTTGAAGTACAGTTGCCCATCTACGTAGTCCTTTATAATGGTATAACTTTAAACATTGTTTACGGGAAATCCTAAGACTTTTATTATAAATTTTTTTGGTGATATAGATTTCTTATTTAAGGATGCACATATCCTCAAAGTTTTAGAGATAAGTTCTGAATAACCCTGTATAATTTTAACTACCATTTATTACGAGAATAAGGGAAACCTGAAAAACCTTATTAATTAAAGTAAACAGTAGGACGTTAATCGTTTGTACAGTGAATGTGCAGTACTAGTTACATATTCGCAACTCTTTTCTCCTATAGTTGGCGCCACTATCGCTGAATCAGCTGATGAGCAAAACAGTAAAAATATAACCTCACTTTTTGTTGGTCTAGATCACGTCTAGTTGGGTTGGGTCTAGTTGTGTTTGTGAACAATTTGTGTTATTTTGCGGGTGTGGTTTCGAGTACTTTTGTGAGAAAAATCATTCAGGATAATGAATTTAACCCTTAAGGAGATATTTCAGTATCTAGACGCAACCCCTTCTTCCAGGTGCATAAATGAAGGTAAGTCATTAAATATCAGGTTTACTTTATTTATAGGCTTATTTCGGTTTATAGGTACCTCATTTAGTTTAAAACTATGTATATTAGGTACTTATTAAGTCTTTTTTAGGGGAATGCTTAGTGAATTCTTCTCATATTATAACTTGTGGGAAACTTATAGAAACTTCGGAAGAAATTCAAATTTTTGCCTTATGTTTGCAAACAAGCGCATTAAATAATCTGCCACATGAGATAAAGGGTACTTATAATGTGTTAGAGGGTAGACTAACAGTAAAATGCATGACATGCACTTGCAAAGCTGGAAGTGGAGGACGCTGTAAACACGTTGCTGGTGTTTTAATTTATTGTACTAGGTTGTATATTATCTATATTTGTTAAAGCCATATCGAAGGCATAGCAATTGATCTTGGATGTTTTCCTGTTTTTATTGTTGTGTGTTCCTTTTCTGGGTTGTTTTTTTTTTTTTTAGGGTTTCAACGGATAGTCTAGAAAAGTTGTCTAGCACCGATGTTAAATGTGTATGGTCACAAAGAAAACATGCAATTAGCAAAAAATATAAACCAGTTCCGCTCTTAGAAACTGAATGTTTTAAAGCGAAGGTCCCTGTTATACTGGAACAAGATGAGGAAGAGATTAGAAAAAATTTGAATATTATAAAGGAATATGCTCCTTCTAATTCAGCTTTCGTCATTTTTAAGTAGGTAAAATTTCAGGGCTTCGAGGCTTTTTTAAATTGCATTGATATTATTATTGCAGTTAAAATAGCAAGTTATATACCTATGTATACCTACCTACCTATATTTATTTGTACACCTTATTTTATTTTTTAGTAATTCCACAGATACACCTAAACCAGAATCAGAAAATATTGCTTCGTTGTTAATGGACAATTTATTTGAAAATAGTAGAAATGGTGAAATGATGACATTTCTTTATAATTCCCATTTTCCAGCTATGGAACCATGTTGTGTTGAAACTTATAACAATTTAATAGTACCAGTTGGCACAGTTAAAAGTATTTTCATAAAAACTATTGAGAATGAACAGTTCTGGAAACAGTGCAGACAATTTCGAATAACAGGATCTCGCTGTTATGGCTTATATACATATAAAGGAGACGATTGGTCCTCTAAAACTATGAAATATTTCTGGCCAAAAAAATTTTCTAACAAATATGTAGAATACGGAATTGAACAAGAAAAAAATGCCAGAGAAACATATGAAAACTGTTTTAATGTAAAGCTATATAAACTGGGGCTTTTTATACCACCTCCCCATCCATGGCTGGGATATTCAGCAGATGGCGTGGTATTTAAAGAAAATTATCCAGATAAACTCATTGAATTTAAATGCCCTTTTTTAGGTAAGTATTTTTATAATCAATAGTGCCGAAAACAATGAAAAATTTTACAGGTAAAGAAAAGACAATCACCGAGGTCCTGAAGGACTGCAAATTTTTAAAAGAGGTTAATGGTGTCTACCAGTTACGTGAGAAACATACATATTATGCCCAGGTCCAATTTGGTATGTCACTACTTAATTTAAAATCATGTGACTTTGTTGTTTTCAGTTCATTCGATAAAAGTATGTACATAATTAATATCCAACATAATGTTGATTTTTCAAAGAATCTTTTAGGATCTATAAAAACAATATATTTTTCACAAATGTTACATTTTATTTGTGAAAATAAAGAATATATAAAATAAAAATAGTTTTTCTTTACCTGAAAGTACGTCATTACCTAATATATTATGTTATTTATGAGTTTGGAAAGTGACTTAAGTACATAATAATTATACATACATAATTATATTACAAATTTGATATCATTTACATCCGTAATTTATTTAGAAATTTGTTGATTATCAACTGCGAATTACATCTGGTTACTAATTTATATTATTTGATTAATGAAGAGTTTAAAGGGATTGGAATATTTCACACAAATTTCACATTTCAAAATTAAAAACCTGGCTTAAGATTCATAATTTTCTATAACACTGATAAGGCATGACTGTCAAATTGCACCTCAATTCAGTTCCTGCCATGTTCTTGCATGCTGATGCAAGCTCCTTGCAAAACTTCAAAGTTGAATTGTCCAAAATTGACTTGTCGATTTTCATTGTAAATGTATCACTTACGAGCTTAAAAAGTTTACAGGAATAATAATTTAAGCTCGTGTGGTATTCCGTAAGAAAATTTTACACCTCAAGTATTCAAACCTTTTTAAACATCTTATTGGTTTTAATGCAGAGGTGTGAAATTTTCTGTGAAATAAAATTGAAACTATAGTACTTAGTAAGATAAAATCAACAAATAACTTCACATAACTTATAATTACATTTTTAAAATTTGTCAGAGGCCAAGACAGGTGCTGATAAATTTATTATACAGCAAATAATAAAAAATATTTCCTCACATTTAGGAATTAAATTTACAGGAAATTTTCCTGACAATATCTTAAAATATTTAATTCTTTGGTTGACCCTTTCAATATGTACACGAGCTCTAGCAATTTCTACGTTCAATTTTGCTTCCTCTGGTGACAACTGCTTCTTGTTTCTCAAAAAAGGGGGCCTATAAATTTTAATATCGTGTGTTCTACATGTTTCATCTATTAGAAATCCTTTGTCTACCATAACTGCTTTACCTGGTTCAACTTTATTCACTATTCCACTTTGTTCGAATATTTTATTATCCGATGCCCTTCCACCATAAGCACGGCTAACAAACGTAATCAGACCTGCTGGGCTGACCCCCACGAGCCACTTAATCGTATGATGTGATTTGTATTGCGAGTACAGTTTAAGTCTGCAACATAAACACTTTGGTTTCTCCACATATACTTCTGTGCAGTCTAAAACCACTTGTACATCCGCAAATTGGTTAAAACATTTAGGTAAATGCTTCTTAACATCATTTGCACTCAGCCATTGAACAGCCGGTTTTAGTGCAAATGCTAAGCCTGATAGAACATCAAATATAATATTTTTGAGGGTATTAGCATTAACACTGTCAATAAGAAGTGACAACACCACGTAAGACACATTGTGTTTTAATTTTATCATCGTAATAATAATGCGTTCCTTTACAGACAGCACACTTTTTTTTAGTTTGTTGTTTAACATCTTAGTAAGTCCTTCTAATAATTTTAATGAAGGTAGCCCGGTCAAACTGCGCAATTTTTTATCACTTTCAACAAGCTGAGAAAGCGAATAACGGAAATTTCCTGTGGACACTTGAACAGCTTTACTTAAAGATTTGCTTGTTGGTAAAGCAGCAGTATTTTCAGTTTCAGTTGCAATGGCTAATAATGTTTGAGCTGCTTCCTCTTCTTCTACTGTGTAACTAGGTTTCAAGGGGAAATCAGCATCAGCACTGCTTTCTATAGGAGGCACAGAATTTCCACAAACATCAATAGATTTTCTCTTACGGCAAGGCCTTCGTTTTATTGTTGAGCTCTCTTCATTCTTTAATTTAGGTAAATTTTGACTAGGTACTGCAGTTTTCTTTAAAATATGTTTTGACTTGTTGAAAACTAAGAAAAGAAACATTAGTAGTTATTAATGTTATTTTACTACTTACTTACGAGATGGATGGAAATCTTCAGGACGAAAATGCAAAGAGCAAACTTTCATGTATGCAGACACTTTTTTCCCCATTAATAACTTTTTTTCCCACGCAGCCTTTCTGTCCACTTTTTGTCGTATACCGCTCTTCATTTCCAGGTCAACAAAACTTGCTTTTTTTTTTGGAAACAGGTGAAAACTTAATTCTGATGATTTCCTCGCACTACTACTACACCCGTAGACACAACAAAACGTTTTATCATTGTCTTTTTTAGACATTTTTAAACAAAAATAACTTCAACTGGGTCCAAAATGATTGAAAATGATCTAAGACATAGATTCATTACATTGGATTACATTTAAGAATTAAGTAAGGTTATGTTTTTACTGTTCTGCTCAAGTTCGATTAAAATTCGCCAGAGGTCGTATCGCAGCGCAAGAGTTGCGAATTAAGAACTCTGCCAGTCTTACGCACTCAGATTTAATATAGGAGCAATTATAAAAAGTCGATAGGCGGACTATCTATTCGAATAGTCGACTTCCATCAATAATAGGATAATTTTTTTTAGGAACGTGCCCGTTTTGGAGTAGCGCTTAGTAATATTTATATAAAATGTTATGGTGTTTTATACAGTTCTAGACCCGTGACCAATAGCCCGTGAAACTATCAATCCCTGTCAGTGAGTTCTCCAAATACAAATACAATAATAAAACCACCCTTACAATTGATTACACTCTAATATTTTTCGTTTCTATCACTGTACGCATCAGCGCAGCGTCCCCATAAAAAATATGAAACTGATAAAAATTCCCTTCAATCATGTCGTCAAAATCAGTATACGATACCATGCTGGACGCTGTTCACACGATAATTAAAACTATGCTTATCCGCATTGAGGCAATTTGGTGGATAAAATAATCGTGGCCTGTCTGATTCATATTAATTCTGAAGCAAATTGGATGTTACGAGATAAATTATGGTCTGTGTACACGCTGGCTGTGGCACAAAACGTGTACTTGACTCCTTGCTGGATAAAATCATGAAGACAGGGGATACTGCTGGAAAATTGCTGCTTTGTTTCGGTTTCTTATAATATTGTTTGGAAATAAAAAGTGGAATAATTCTACTGGGTTTAATAACAAAAGTAAAGATATCTTTGAAAATATAGATGCGAAGAATATTAGAGGCCATAAAATATTATACAGAATGTCCCACCGGGAACTACTCCATCGATCGTTTATGGGAAAACTATAATGATAGGAAATATTTGAAAATTTGATAGTATACCAACGTGGAGGAGAAAAATTCAATTAAAATATTTTCAACGGATGTCATCAACGGAAACGGATGTCAACTTCCTTATTTTAAATAGAATACCTGCCCTATACAGCCTTATTCAGAGCTCATCTCTAAAACTTTGAGGATATGTGTATCCTTAAATAAGAAATCGATATCATCAAAAATATTTATAATAAAAGGTTTAGGATTTCCCGTAAACAATGTTTAAAGTTATACCATTATAAAGGACTACGTAGCTGGGCAACTGTACTTCAACACATCTGATACTTTTCTACCACATTTCTAAGAATGTGATAAAAAAAAGTAAACACGTTTTTGTCTCGAACGTCTGGTTATAACCATTGTCTATGAGTCGTTAGTCTATGTGTGTCGCTCTCGCGGGTGTTTTATTTATCTTAGGAGTGTTAAACTGTAAAATTTTCAAAATGGCTCATGTGTACAGTAATGCTGAGTTAATGGACTGTTACCAGTGGATTATTAATTACGAGTTAAATTTTGTGAGTGGTTGTTGCAGCAAAATGCTGAAAATCCCCAATTCACTGCT
Source organism: Pogonocherus hispidulus (assembly GCA_963924545.1). NCBI lineage: Eukaryota > Metazoa > Arthropoda > Insecta > Coleoptera > Cerambycidae > Pogonocherus > Pogonocherus hispidulus. Next base: position 86,160,488 of record OZ004693.1, read on the forward strand.
GATGTACTAGTTACAGATGAAACTTGGTTTACTCGAAATGGAATACTCAACATTCACAATACACACGTTTGGGCATTCGAAAATCCGCACGCAATTCAACGAAATCACTTCCAACACCGTTTTTCGAACAGCTTTTGTAACAAGGTATGTGCAAATTTTTTATAAATTTCATGTTTCTAATACCTAGTAATCAAGTATTGATTCTTCAAAACTAGTGTAACCAAATTTTATTCATTTTAATGACACGTCACTTTGGTCACATCTATCTATCTTTAAGTTTATTTTAAAGTAAAAACGCTGCAAATCTTTTTTGCGCTGGGTGTCGGTATACTCTCAGATCTTCCGAAGTTTTTTTCGTGCTAGCCAGTTTGCGTTGTCAGTCCCAAGGTCACTCCATTACAGTAGACCAGTATCCAGCGGCGTGCAATAAAAAATTTTTAAATAGTTTTAAGACCCCGCCAAAAAAATTTTTTTTGCACTACCACATTAGTACATGTAGGTATGTTGAACATCCCCAAATTTTATTATGGATAAATTCTGAATAACCCTGTATATTATTTCATTTATAGATTTTGCACGATATTATAAACAAATTTCATGTATAATGTCCTATACCTAAATCTAACCATTTTTGACATACTTATTTATAATTTTATGAAAAAAACTCGACTGCAGACCGAAACATAACTAAAAATAACTATTCTAACTATTCTGGTGCCTTTATTTTTTAATTTGGGATGGCTTCTATGTAGAAAAGTACATACTTTAGCAGACTTCGTATCATATTTTGATAATTATTAACACAGGATGGTCAAAAAAGAAGAATGAAAATAAAATTTAAAAAATTGTAAAAACTCAATTTTTACAAATAAAAACTCCCTGTTTTTATAAATTTATCTTATCCAGCATTAAAAATAAAACTAACTCTCTATAAGGTTGTCTATTCCGAAAATTTGTAGTTTTCGAACTATTGGCTATTTAACATTTTTCTGTTGGAAAAATGTTACTGCTTTTAAGTTAAGTTACTTTTAATTGGCCACGACGGCGTTAAAATATGCTGAATAAATGTTACTATCACCTACTTGCTAAAAATAATCAATCATGCCGGGAATTATTATAAAATTGACAACCTTATAGAAACTTAGCCTTATTTTGAATGCTGAGTAGGTAATATATCGGGTGTCAACGGATCTATTAGCCAAGCCATAACTTCTAGAGTATTGGATGTATCAAAATGAGATTTGGTATAGGTAAATGGTAGAGGAAGAGGAAAGTTTTTGCATATTTTTCACGTTTAGGTTACTTCCGGTTTCACTGGGAATGGCTTCAATTTTGAATTTTTAAATGGAACACCCTGTATATTTTTACATATTTGAATTTCTGAGACAATTTTGGACTAGAAAATTACATTTTAAAAAGTTTTTTCGCCTACTTGATTTTTTTAGAGCCATTTTTAATATTGCATCTAGGTGGCCATGATTGAGCGCAAACTAATCTGAAGGCCTTAGATGATGTCAGAAAAATGTAATCGCAAAGTTTTAGTGATTAGTATGATAGATAGGAATGAGACAAGTTGGCAAAATTACTTTTTTATATCTAACTATTTTTTTTCAAATGGCAACACTTTTTAGATAAGCACTTTTCAAAAAGGGATTTTTTTTGCGAATCCAACGATAATAAGTTCATTGTGATTGGATTAAAAATAAGCTCATAAAATACATTTACTTCAGTGAAGTTTTTAATAAATTCGTATACGAGTATTATACTTTAAAAGTTTTAATGTCATTTTCTAGTCCAAAATTGTCTCAGAAATTCAAATATGTAAAAATATACAGGGTGTTCCATTTAAAAATTCAAAATTGAAGCCATTTCCGGTGAAACCGGAAGTAACCCAAACGTGAAAAATATGCAAAAACTTTCCTCTTCCTCTACCATTTACCTATACCAAATCTCATTTTGATACATCCAATACTTTAGAAGTTATGGCTTGTCTAATAGATCCGTTGACACCCGGTATAATTATAAAACTAGGGGTTTCCATTTGAAAAAAATTACTTTTGACTGCTTTTTAAATTTAATTTTTATTTTTTCACCACCCTGTATTAATAATTATCAAAATATTATACGAAGTTGTTACCAAATTCAACCAGGTTCCAACAAAATATCTCCATCTTGGAATTATGGGTAAGTTTGGATATATCTGAAGTTAGAACCAAGATAGAGACATCTATTAAATAGCTGGAAATTATAATTAGCCATTACATTCCAATTGATTAATTAAGTTTATTGATGTTCAAGAAATACTGGAGATACAAGGCGCCAGATTTGACTTTATATAATAAAAACCATTTTCCAGAAGGAAAATTCGCTGAGAAAGTCCCTTCATTCTCCTCGACTCTTTTCGGTGACAGCTTCCTCACTTTTGGAATCGTTGGTAGGTATTTTCATTTAAGTCAACTGGGGGAAATTCATAGTCGTCGTAGTCGTTCGTGGTCGTCTTTGAGTCCTTTGCTGCAACTGTATAACGTTTGTGTAGGATTCTTCGCTGAAATGTTCCAGTTTATTGACCATTGGCTTGCACGAAGGTACTACGAACGATTCCATTGAAAGTGGGGAACTCATCACCGATGAGACAGTTAACTTTGGCGCCCCCTATCTTCGGTGTTTTTTGTGTCACCGCGCAAAAGTAACTAAAAAATTTGTAGAATTACGTCCTAAACCAGTTTTATTTGAACATCTTTTCGATCAGTTTAATAGTGGGTAATATAATAGCAAATAATTTTTTGTTCTAATATTTGCTCTAATAGAATTGAATGGTTAATAATAATATCTAGCCCTTAATTATCAACACTTTTTTTGGCTGTAATTTTCTTTCCTTGGCAGCTATTAGAACAAATTTCTAACAGAAGTTGCAGCAAATATTTTTCCCTACAAACCTAGAAATATCTATAAATAGCAACCGAGATATGCAAATTTACCCCTATTTACCCCTTATTAAACCCAAGATTGCCCCTAATGCATAGAAATTTTGTTGAAACTTTGTGGATTTGGTTTATCTCCTGTGAATTCTCACTCCCACTCAAATAATTCGTTTTTCTTTTTTAGATACTACTTTGATGTGCTATATCTGAATATGGTTTCGTAGCCCTGCTGTTAGATTTAATTTGAAGCCTCTTAAATCTAATTTCATCTAAATTGGTTTACTGCCCACAATTTCTCCTCTGAAAGCCAGCCAAAGATACTAATTAAAGAAAGCCGAGATTTGCACTGCAATACATCAGAGCGGCCGACTCTTAACGCAACACCTCTTGAACGAAACAAACACAATATAAATCCTTGCAAATCCAATATACCACTAACAAATTAGCAGGGAGTTTAGGAATAGTTAAAACTAATGACTGTAATGGTGGTAAGACAAGGCTACGTGTTTTGTTTGCTAAGTGATAGTCCAAAGCCCAAGTGTAAGCGGGCAGGCATGCTGCTGTTCGCAAAACAAGTCGCAATGCAGGGTTTTATCAAAGGACTATATATGCGACGAACGTTGTTCCTTTGCTAAGGCCGTCGCTTTACGCCTGTTATAGTCTGGGATTATTACAGAGAAAATACGACAATTGGAGAAGGCCGCTTCTGAGATTTTTAAGTGAAATTAATTATAAAAGACACTAAAAGGTGTAAAAGATAAGTTTCAATAAGATCGCAACATGATTATATGCTATATTCAAGTATATTATCAAGAGGGGGATTCGGAATATTTGAGACTGCAGACCTATTTTTAAAAATAGTTTTCATCGTAACAATGACATTGGGGTGATAAAAATTAGTTTGTAGGTAAAGGTAAAGGTGTGGAATAGGTAATGACAAAGTTTCAGAGCAAACATTCGTTCTGAAAATAAGATATAAGTTTTTTAATCGGGTATACATTTTTACACTTTTTGTCATGGATCGCGTAGAAAAGATGTCATTACCTAAGTTACATAACATGAAGCAAATTCTGAAAATACTACTGTCTAGAATTATTCCGATTTTCCAAAAACTATTTTCAAAGTTTTCATTTGACGTTAGACGTTGGTTAGAGACAATTTGTCTGTCATTTTGCACCATTCCTGGCTAAATTCTTAGTTTGGCACTTCCCTCGAAGATAACGCTACCATCGTATAGCACTGTGTTCGTAAACTAAGATACAGATAACTGTATAGTAAATATTTTTACCTTTATATACATATAGTGTCCCAAAAAATGCGTGTTCTTAAAACAATTGTAATAATACAAGTGACTATTATATTTCATTGTTGGGCGATATAAATAATTTATTGTGAATTATTAAAGTACCTATGTAAAATTGCGTTATTGTGGATGAAACAAATTTGTTTCATAAATTAGGTTAACTCTTGCGTTAGGTAAAGGAAACGTTTTTTAATAATGTGCCTGAAAGAATTCTTCGATATTTGCGGATCCGAAAAAAATGTATGATTTACTTTTGTAGATACAAAATGAGACTTTTTGTAAAATTTATGTTATAGGTTAATTTGAAAACTATTGTAATTGACGTTTTACAGAAAACCTAGGAAGTACTTTAGATAGTACTGATCCTAGAATATCTAGAATAGTCAAATATACCTATCACTACAAGGCACCACGATTCTTTTTTTATTGAAATAAGTGTAAGACCGTGTAAACTTTCTAAACTTTCAACTGACGCATGCCAGAAAAAGAAGTCTGAGAGTGAGATGCAGTATATAACCAGTGCAACAGAACCTACCTCAATTCAACTTTTATCGTACGCATTGGAATGTTTTTTGTAACAATGTTCCCGAGTTTTTATTGCAGTAGGTAGACAATTACGGGTATAGGATGAAAATAAAATAATATTTAATTACTATATTAATTTATTATTATTGACAAGTGTTCCAGATATTATTTGGTGGTATCATATACAGGGTGGTCAAAGGAGGATGAGGTGGAGGATTATTGTGGTCAAACTAAATAATTTCATAACCATTTTAATATTGGATGTTATCAAAGTCAACGACGGGCACATTTTAAAATTATTTTGACATCTATAGGGTGACTCAAAAAAGTTACGAACAAAACAGGTACATTTTTTTAAATGTAACATCCCGTATTTTTGCTGTTAAAAGATTAAGGATAATTAGTTGATTTACCCATATAAGTTTTTCTGGTATATGTGGTTTTTGAGAAAAAAAAAGTTTATTAACTTTAAGTGATTTTGAACGTTTACACCTTTCTAAAAAAAAAACTATTTGAGATATTCATATGATTTTTTATATGTGAATACTTGAGACACAGCTTTTTGGTAGGCTGTGCTTGAGACATAAGCGCTTCTACCTGTGCTAATAGAATTTGAAAATATTTTTCTGTTTTTTTTTTTTAAATGGCTAAAGTCGTAGTTACGAAATTTATGTATGGAAAATTTCAACATGCGGGCAACTACATTAAATTTTCAAAATTTGCACATACTATATGTGAACGAAATGTGGTCTAAGGCTTGAAAAAGTTTTTTGAAAAAAAACCAGTTCCTTACCTTATCTAGTTTTCGAGATAATCATTTTTAAAGTAGAGCGTTGTTTACACTCGCGCCTGACCCGTGCCATACAATTTACTGTGGTGCGCGCTACCATCTAATGCAATATATCGGAATATTAGGCCAGACTATAAAATTGCGAAATAATTACATTCTTATAGTTTGTGACTATTGTTATTATATATTAGTTTATCAATGCATCTATTAGTGTCTTGTTATTTATTTTAATTGAAACTCACCCTTGACAGGGATTAAGACGTGTCGCCTTGTCGGATATCCCATTACTGCCGTATCCGGCGAAAAAAATTTCCCTATGAACAAAAATCAAGTCGTAATAACAGTCAGCCAGTGGATTTTAAAAAAGTATGTTTTCTATGCCTTAAAGATAGAGATAAAAAAGGAAAACGTAAGATTTTCTTGATTTCCACCCAAGAAAAGCAGAATGTCATTTATGCTAAATCCAAAGAAATTCAAGATTTTCAGTTACTGAAGCTAATTCAGGGTTTTGAAGATCGTCCCATTGATATGATAGTTGCGGATTTCAGGTACCACACATTATGCCTAAATTTTAACTTCAATTTTAAATTTTTTAACGTCTCAACATGCTGGAGGTGGATGCTCAACATTTATTTTCAATTACTCGGGGTGACACGTTCTCTACCTCTTACTGGAGATACTTTTTTACTCCCATGTAAAATGCACGTTGCAACAAATTTTAGTCTACAAACAGTCTACTGATCCGGTTCCCAATTTACTCAAAAACTTTGGATATGTGGTGGATATTAATCATCAAATAGTCCCAAAAATGATGTCAAAAAAACCATTACCAGATCTTAAAAAAATAATAAAGTTCAATTGCAAAGTAAAATGTGTAAAAAATGTGCTTGTACTCAGTGTTCTGTTGTTTGCACTTGTGTACAGCTTTTGTAAAACATTGATAAAAAAATATATAATAACAATAGTCACAAACTATAAGAATGTAATTATTTCGCAATTTTATAGTCTGGCCTAATATTCCGATATATTGCATTAGATGGTAGCGCGCACCACAGTAAATTATTGTATGGCACGTGTCAGGCGCGAATGTAAACAACGCTCTACTTTAAAAATGATTATGTCGAAAACTAGATAAGGTAAGGAACTGATTTTTTTTCAAAAAACTTTTTCAAGCCTTAGACCACATTTCGTTCACATATAGTATGTGCAAATTTTGAAAATTTAATGTAGTTGACCGCATGTTGAAATTTTCGATACATAAATTTCGTAACTACGACTTTAGCCATTGTTAAAAAAAAACAGAAAAATATTTTCAAATTCTATTAGCACAGGCAGAAGCGCTCATGTCTCAAGTATTCACATATAAAAAATCATATGAATATCTCAAATAGTTATTTTTTTAGAAAGGTGTAAACGTTCAAAATCACTTATTTTTTAAACACGGCTCCACCCTTTTTTTTGCTATTTAAGAAGTTATGCAAGAGCCAACAAAAGTCCAACAAGTCATTTCTTATGCCCCTAGGGACCCTATAACCCTAAATGAAATCAAAAATCATTTACCTTACCGTCATGGGTCATTTAATTTTTCAGAGCCTTGGACCCCCTACTGTATTGTAATTGACTGAATTAAAGAAAATCTAAGAAGTATTTCAGATAGTACTATCCTAGAAAATTTAGTATAGTCAAATATACCTACCTCTACAGGAAACCATGATCCTTTTTTAAATAAGTTATGGTAATCCGCAGTCAAAAGTACAGGAACTCTAGGCAAATTATTTTTGCACTGACAAATAGAATGAAGAGTGAATATAGAATTAGTATTCATTAGGTTTTTATTTTTTCAAGTACAGCTTCCGTTCAGTGGTACAGTATAGTATTTTAGAGAGTAATTTTTTATTTTCTTGTTTATTATTAAATGTATTATATTTGTTTTTTTAACACTTATTAATATTTTGTGTTAGGTACTGAAGCATAGGTAAAATGAGGGTTAGGTAAATTAATAAGGGTAAAAATAAAGCAATTTTAATAATATTTTTTATTCTTCGACATATACAGAGTGATTCATTGCAAGAATATCATATGCAGTACATACTGTGCGTTTCACGAAGTTGTATCCCGGATTGGAATGTTAGTATATATCTCCAACGTATGGAGCGTCGTCATGTTATTAGTTAAATTCAATGCATTGGCACATCTCGGTTACGGACCGCTACAAATTGAGGTGGTGTGATTTAAGCGCGCATGCCAGTCTCCCACAGGATTTGCCAGCGAATCTTGACAATCCGAACATTCCAATCCGGGATACAACTTCGTGAAACGCACAGTACAGACAAAATGAAGAGCCGCTGCAAAGGCAACAGAGGATCCCTTGGGACACAAACTAACCTGCTCTGATCTGCCAAGCAGGAGGAACACCAACATCTCAAATGTTAAAGGATTTTCATGATTTATTGTGCCATCCCTGTAACAAATTTTTTATTTACCTGTGAAGCAGGAGGAACACCAACATCTCAAATGTTAAAGGATTTTCATGATTTATTGTGCCATCCCTGTAACAAATTTTTTATTTACCTGTGATTAGTGTGATTGGTGGAGAATTGACACCCTTTCTATCTCCATTATTATTTGAGATAGAAATCTGGGAAAAAAGTGAGGGTACTATATTTTAGCCTCATATGTCACTAAATGTGCGTGTAGGTGTTTAGAAGTGGGCGGCCGTAAGCTTTCCCATTTTCTAGATACCAAGATATTTACACGTAAATATCTAGATACCTGGATATTTACATGTAAATTTAATTTTGATCACCAAACAATTTATTAACAATTAAATGCTAAATAAAATATTAGATTAATAGAACAGAACACGTTTTATTAAGTGTATCATATAATTTTAGATTTATTATAAATTATTGTTAAAAAAATAGTTATTTATAATATATTATAAATATAGATTATCATAATTCCTAATATACTTATATTATTTTTAATATATTTATATTGGACTATATATTGGATATTGGATTGAGCAGAAATTTCATTTTTGGTATAAAAATATCGTAAAAAATGTGTCTACGGCCTCTGACCATCCATTTCTAAACACCCTGTACAATTAATGACATATTTAAAATATTGATGACAAATACATTACTGTTTTTCCCAGATTTATTTCAAATAAAACTGAGATAGAAGTGGGTGTAAATTCTCCACCAATCACCCTGTACGTACATGTACAGGTGCTTTTATAACATAACTTTTTTGTAGTGTAGATGACGAGACATTACCACATAGGTACCTAATGAAATACTAACCTATCATCTGAATGAGATGAATTTATTTCATTTACTCGGCTTGGTCGGTGGGCTCGCTAAAAAAATATTTTTTACTATAACCACAAATGGAATTCACAAATAATTTTAAAATAATTAGCTAAATAGTTGTATAATAAATCGCGAACATAATAAAAATATTTACTGCTGGATTGTGACATGGGTGCAAAATTTAATACATACATTTGTCACTCAATATTACCAATATATTAATCAATAATAATTTTACGTACGGATTCATCAACGAGGCGTAACGTTAGTCCGACTAGCGAAGGTTACGCGAAAAATTTGCGCCCTTGTTGCGCGGGTTAAAATAAAAGGTGTAGTCGGCGGTGCAAAGTGGGTTAGTCCGACTAACGCCTTAAGTCCCTTTCATGAATCCGGGTGTTAGATTTTAACTACGAATGGTTTCTTCACACAAGCGATTGGTTTTATTTATAACAAAAGAAAATTATATTAAGTAATTATTGTTAAAAATTCCTTTCGGCCAAGAAATGGGACCATATATATGATTTTTTTTTAATAAAAATGTAGTTTAATTCAGACAAAAATTAATATTTTTTATTTTTTTTTATATATAGAAAATACCCCTTGAAGGTTATTTTGCTGCTATTACAATCTGATCAAAGGGAGATCAATGAGTAATTTAGTTCTATCCTAATTTAACTAAAGTTGAAAATTTTAGAGCTAAGGTCTTACTCACTAGTGTACCTTAGAGTCTGGTAACTTAATTACACTAACACTAACGTGTAACACTAACCGCACAATGCTGTGTTTTTATACTGACATAATCACTTCACTAACTCAAAGGGCTTAACCCTCTTGAGCCTTCTTACTATGTTAGTGTTGTCGAGGAGCTGGATGGCCTCGATGTTCACATGTTGATGGAGTCGTTGTTCATGAGTCCGTGCAAATTTATTAATTGTCTGCTCTACAGTGTCCATCTGAAGATCTCGATGAAGGTCGCTGTTTCTGATGTACCAAGGCGCTTTGACGATGTTCCGCAGTACTTTGTTCTGAAACCTTTGAATAATTAATATGTTGCTCTTACTGGCACAGCCCCAGAGCTGTATTCCATAGGTCCATACTGGCTTGAGAATTTGTTTATACAATAGTATTTTGTTGTAAGTTGATAGGCAGGACTGTCTACCAAGTAGCCAGTACATTTTCTTATATCTGATGTCTAGCTCTTCTCTTTTCTTTTTAACATGGACTTTCCAGCGAAGTCTTGCGTCTAATGTGATGCCTAGATATTTTGCTGAGTTTGCATATGGAATCTGGGCATTGTTCATGTTAATAGGTATTTGTTGTTCTCTTTTATTTGTGAAATTAATCTGCACTGATTTGGTTTCATTCAGCTTGATACGCCATCTTCTGGTCCAGTTATTGATTTGGTTAACTGATATTTGCAGTTTGTTTGCAGCTTCTTCATAGCCCTTTCCTGTCGCAAGAATGGCAGTATCATCTGCAAACGTGGCTATTGGGTTTTGCTCTAACTGTGGTATATCACTGGTGTAGATCAGGTATAAGATAGGGCCTAGGACGCTTCCTTGTGGTACTCCTGCTTTGATTTCTTTTAGTTCAGTGTATGCTTCATCTTGTTTGACTCTGAAGAGTCTATCTGAGATATATGATTCCAATAATTCTGAGTATTTATATGGAAGTAACTTATTTAGTTTATATTTTAACCCATCATGCCACACTTTATCAAAAGCCTGCGCAACATCAAGGAATATCGCTGAACAGACTTCTTTGTTTTCTAGCGACTTTTCTATTACGTCAGTAATTCTGTGTACTTGATCTAGGGTGGAGTGGCTTTCTCTGAATCCAAACTGGTGAGTTGGGATTAAATTACCCTCATCCATGATTGGTTTCAATCTTTTCAGTAGAATTTTTTCGAACAATTTTGATATTACAGGTAGCAGGGATATCGGCCTATAAGACGAAACTTCATGGGGGTTTTTCCCTGGTTTGGGTGTCATAATGACTTCTGCCACTTTCCACATTTTAGGAACATACCTTAATCTAAATGAAGCATTAATGAGATGTGTTAGTTTGATTATAGCTTTCTTTGGAAGTTGTTTTAATACCTCTCCAGTGATTAGATCAAAGCCTGGTGCTTTCTTGGGATCGATGTTTTCTTTTATCTCTTTTGCTACTTCTTTAGGGGAAGTTGGTGTGATGTTTATTTCTTGCTGAGCAGGTATTTCCAACTCTGATAGTTCCTCTCCTGGGTTTGGCTTAAATGTATTTTCAAGATGTTCTGCAAACCTATTTGCTTTTTGCATATTATTCCTAGCCCAGCTACCATCTGTATTTCTGACTGGAGCATTCTGAATTATTGGTCTTTTTAATCCCTTTGTAGCTTTCCAAAGAGAGTAGTCAGTGTTTTTATTATTTGTCAACTCACTGAGGTACTCACGAATAGACTCATTTTTAATCCTTTCTATTTCTCTTTTTAGATGCTGAGTGGCATTATTGAGTCTAGTTTTATCTGCTGGAGCTCTGGTGTAATGCCATTTCCGCCGGAGCTTCCTTTTTTCAGAGATTAAGTCTCTTATTTCCTTAGGATAGTTGTTTCCCTTTGTCCGCTGTATTATAGGGGGGGTATTATTCCATGCTGCTTTCTGTGTATTGGTAACGAACAATTCCACCTCGTCGTCCAGTTGTTCTGCCGTTCTTAATGGAACTGCTAGATCGATCGCATTTTCAAGATCCATACTGAAACTCTGCCAATCTGTTAATTTGCTTGTTAATCTTGGAGCTTTTTCCTTTTGGATAATGGTATCGCTGAGGGTGAGAAGTATGGGAGAGTGATCTGAATTCAGGTCCCATGCTTCATCAACTTGGATATAGACTGCTGATATATTTCGTACTATAAAGAAGTCTATGAGGTCTGGTATTTTATTTCTATCTGTGGGCCAATAAGTTGGCTTGCCAGTTGAGTACGTCTCACATTTTAGTTGAGTCATTGCTTCCATAAATCTTTTACCTTTAGGTGTTGTTAGTCTTGATCCCCAATGAGTGTGCTTGGCATTGAAGTCGCCGCCAATGATAAATCTATGACCTTGAGTATTAAGAAAGTTTAAGTACTGTTCTTTATTAATTGTGTGTCTTGGAGGACAATATACAGATACAACCATGACCTCATAAGTTCTGGTTTTGACCATTACTGAAGTTGCCTGAAATTCTTCAGTCCTGTATCCCAATTCCTCATGATGCATAATCGATTCTCTAATTATTACTGCACTTCCTCCTCTGGCTGCATTTTGGGGATGAATGGTGTGGTAAACTTTATATCCCTTGAATCTAATAAAGGACTCATGGGTGAAGTGAGTCTCTGAGATAAGACATATGTCTATATTTTCTATGTTTAGGACTGCTTGCAATTCTTGTTGGTGTCGAAGCAGACCATTGGCATTCCATTCCATGACCCTTAAATTATTATGCATTATCTTTTCTCTTAGGTAAAGCTCCTTTGGCACTATATTCCAATCTTGTGATACGATCATCCATTTTGTTTAACTTTTCCAATATTTGCTGGAGGGTATTGTTAATGGACGAATCCTTTTTATTGTCTACATCCTCTTCTTTTCTGCCGTTTACTACTTGGGCGAAGGTTTTAGACTTTACAAAATTATTGTTTCTACTTTCAGGCTTTTTGGGCATTGCACGCTGAGGCTGTTTAGGTAAGTTTGGTTTTTGCATTGTTTTATTTTTCATTTTCTGCATTTCTTTGGCTACTACGCAACCCCTATAGTTAGCAGGATGCTCTTCGCCGCAGTGAACGCATTTTGGTTTATCATCTTTCGGCTTTCCACACTCTGCAGTTAAGTGTTTACCGGTGCATCTAACACATCGTGGGTCTTTTGCGCAATATCTTTGGGTGTGTCCATATGATTGGCACCGTTTGCATTGCGGTACCAACTTGGATTTCCGAAGGGGTACTATTTCTACATATGTATCCATGATTTTTTTTATTCCATAAATTTTCTCAGTACTTTCATCGTGTTGAAATGTAAGCATAAACATGTTCAGTGGTTGTTTTGTTTTGTACTTTATTTTGGGGACTGCGGCAATAATTTTAAAGTTTTGGCTCTTTAGATCCTCAACTATTTCTTCCGGATTGCAGGAATGGTGCAGTTTGCAGGCCATTACTTTAAGTGGTCTATTCTGCTTGTTTTCATAAGAATGCCATTTATACCTTCGCTCATTTAGGATTCTGCCAAGCGTTAAATAACCTTCTTCATTTTCTACATTTATTTTAATAGTCTTATCGTTAATTACTTTTATTTGAAAGTTGGGAATAGCATCTTTCACAAGTGCATGAAAGTTATTGTAATTTTCAATGCCGTCCACAACTATTGGTGGAGGCGGAGGCACTCTTTTAGCTTTTTGTATGGGTTTTGAGGCGTTCCGCTCGGGTTGTGGAGGTGTGAGAGAAGTATTCATTTTCCTTTTTTTGTGATTTTTCTGTCGTATCCACTCTGTTTCTTCAGCGAGTTCCTCATCGTCAGTTTGATATTCGACTGACTTAGTTTCGGTATTACTGGTCAGTCTTTTTTCTAACTCTGTATATTTTAAATACATTTCATTGTTGACTTTTTGCAGATTTTCCATACGGGCTTGTAGTTGATTCATTTTATTATAGAAATCAACTCTCTGATTATCAGCTTGTTTCCATGCATTATATAACTGCTGCTCATTTTGTGTTCTTGCATAGTTTTCTTGAAATAATGCCTGATTTGTTAACGTTAGAGCGGCGTCCGTCGACGTTGCTAGTAGCATAGTTGGCGTAAATTTATTCAGTGGGGTTACTTTTTGAGCCCCCGTATGTAAGGCAGGATCTACACCAGCCAATGTATTCACTGATTGGGCAAGTTTGAGTAAACTATCCTCTTGCTCATTTGTCTCCATTTCTTCCTTTTTTTTGTGAATCACAGTGGATGATTGTGATTCATCGTGTAAAGGTGAAATGAATTTTTGTTTTACAGGGGACCTGTCAAGTTTCCTGCACTTTTGAAATGGGTTTTTATTTTTTTGACTATCTGTAACTTTTAACAAAAGTTTAATAGGTGTTTTATTATCTGCTTTACTCATTATTTGTATTAGTAGCACGATAGCACTTTTTGCGGCGATATCAAGGTCATGATTTGACCTACTTTAAATAGCTGCAGTCTATAGTTTTTATGTTTTCACTGTTGCTTAACTTAATAACAAACACACGCGGAGCGCGACACACGTCTATACTCAACGGTTGCTAGTAAACAACTGTAAACAAAAATTAATATAAAGTAAAATTATACATACCATCCATTATTATTATTCCTACGTGACTGTCAAACAACTGTTCCTTTTTTTTTTTGCAGCTTTGCTGCCCTTCCTGTGTGTAGCAACGCTTCTAGGCATTATTTTGAGTAAATAACACAAACACGCTCAACAAAGTTTAAAAAAAAAATTAAAACTGCGGCTACCTAGGTATTCTGCTCTTATTTATTACACACACTACTATCACTTCACTTATACACACGGTAATCAAATTATCAAAACTAACTAGTAACACACGGCACAGAAAAATTTGGGTATACCTATGCTTCTGTAAGGCATATAAAACCTTTTATAATTTGTACAACTATAAAAAATCACCACCTTCTGTAAATAAATAAAGACAACATGCGATTACGAATTTTAAGATAGTACTATTGGTTATCGTCGTTACGCTCGATGTTGTATCTCTCTCTAATTCAAAGATAGAAACAGCATGAATAGCCAGCCGGTCTGTGTTTTTCTTTAGGTTGATGGAGAGTTATTGTTATTATGATTTAGGCATATGAAATATGTGACAAATTTTTTTTTTCAACCATACGAATAGGACGCTATAACAAAATTATTTTGTATAAAAAGAGGGCCATTTCGGGACTGTTTGAAATCGCCATAGCAACTGTACAAAAAAGAATATTGTACAGTTGTACAGTACCGAAAAGTAATTTGACATTGACATTGCATGTCACATAATAGGTATATAGAAGTTTAATTAAATAGAAAAATAGAAACAGATAGTGACTCCGATGAATCATCGGTAAACTGGAGGAGCTAATTCGAAGCGGTTGGAAAAAAATATTATGTTAAACTCGTACAAAAAATACGTTTTGGAGACTCGTAAAATTGCCGAAGTCCGCTACGCGTCGTCCGACAACCATTTCCCTCGTCCCGAAAACGTATATTTTTTGTACTAGTTAAACAAATAACTATTTCCTTTCAAATTTTATTTTATTTGAATGTGGAATGAAATATCGATTACATTGCATAGAATACCTACCAAATTTTATTGACATTGTTTTCACAAACAACTGCTTACATTTTGATTTTACCAAAACAACCTAAAATCCTTTTTTATTCTTTACTATTTTACCGTGTCGCTATCGATAGTCAGCAACTCCGCAGTGGAGAATAAGTTTCTGTTATGCATTTCGTTATTTGGGACACTATATAAATAAATACAATGTACACCATTTAATATCAGCGCCATCTAATCGTAAGTAGTATTACTTGCTAGGGAATCAACTGTACTTTATTCTTGTGGAAATCTACTTTAGTCACTAAAAATTTATTCTAAATAAATTCAAAAATTTACACCAGAGAACCTTGCGGCCATTTGAGTAAATAGAGCTTTCGAATCCTCCTCTTAACATTGAGAGTCAAGTAATTACCCGATCTCCGACCATTGGCGACAAGCGACGTATTCCTTCATGACGTCACTAAATTACTGTTTAATTATCGCTTGTTGTGATATTATGAATATGAATTACTTGGTTCCCTAATCATTATTATTTTTATTAACTCTTCCCCCGAATGAAATTGTATAAATAGTAGAATAGTATAAAGAAGATTTTGTTACAGCCCAGGGTGATAGAGCAGTGCACTACCACCAGTGTCTTATATCAACTTACATAAGGTGTATATTACACTAACATAAATCAGCTAATGAATATGTAGTGTAAGTACACACTTGTGCACACTACACTAACCGGTGATCGAATGAACCTATTTAATAGTATTTACTATTTGAAGAATTTAATTTAATTTAAACCTTAATGATTATAGGTAGCTCTTAATTATGGTTCCCTCAAGTATATAGTTCTCTCCAACCTAGGTTATTGTCTGTGGTTGATGTAACAGTTTAACAAAAAAATATTAGTAATCATTAAAATTAATATCAATCTGTAGTTATCCATAGTTTTTTGGTTCAGTAACAGAGAACTCGGTTCCATTTGGTCATAAATTAGTTATCTATTTTAGATAAATACATTTTTTCAAATTCGAGGAGGACGCCACAAGGGCTAGAAACTATATTTTAAATAGTAGAACGACCGTATTGCTGCACAACAGTAGATATACTAGGGGGACTCTGGCTCAAAACTCCATGTAAAAGCCCATAAACCAAAAACGTGGTCAAATTTTGTTCCCAGATGAAAGCGCAGATACTTTGAGTTAATTGCCCATGTCTCCACGCCCCAGGCAATCAGATTTCAGTATTCTTCTGGGAACAAATTTTGACCATGTTTTTGGCTTATCGGGTTTCACATGGAGTTTTGAGCCAGAACCCCCCTAGTATGTCTACTCACAACCTTTGAAATATATTTCAGTTCTCCATTCTCGAGTTCAACGATTATTGAGTAACTTAACTAATCACAAAAATTCAATTAGTTGCAATACTTTAATAGAATAAAAACTTATTTTAATAATAATTAACACCAATTGTTACTAATTACCATGTAACGGGTGGATAAAAAGTCGTAGACTTCCTGAATAGTTTACTCAATCACAGTGAACGTGAACTCTATAAAAAATTAAATACAATTTCATTGGAGACAGCAAATTTTTGGGTACTTACATTATATTACGTGATTTGAAACAGAAAGACTCAAATATAAAAATATTTGAGTCTTTCTGTTTCTTATCTTTTGTTAATTTCTATTTTGAAACATCATCGAATTCCCCTGACGCACTCTTGACAATTTATAGTATTTATCCGTTAATACAGCTATATCTCTGGAATGTTGGTTAAAATACATGTGTATAGCTTGAATAACTGGCTTTTGTATCATTTTTATTTCACAAAATCCTCATAAAGTTTTACACGTACCTACTTATAGAATGAAATATTGCATTTATATATACCTACTAGCTATAATTAGCAGCTACTTCAGGTTTAATCATACAGAAGGACATCAAACAGAACAACACCCTGTAGAGTTTTAAAATGTTTAGTAGGTATAGTAAAATTTATTTTAAATAAAATGAAAATTTTAATATAGTAAAATTTTTAGATAACTCATTGTTCCACTATTTCAAATTTCAATAATGAAAATGGTGTCTATGAAAATGGTTTTTTCCTTTCAACATAAAGCTCGACATAAAGATTAACAGAAAACTATTATTTCATCTGTGAAACATTATACACAGAGATCCAGAATGATTGACTGAATTCTGTACGCACCCTTTTTCAAGTGCTGTCGTAACTGGTTTTGGCTTGTTAATATTCCTTTATTTTCCATTGTCGACTGATCAAGTTTCGATATCCAGCAATTAACAATAGGAAGGAAAGTAATTTTTGCAAACAGAAACCAGTTTTGTTAGCAACTGGGACAAGGTGCGTTCAAAATCTGGTCAATCATTCTGGATCTCACTGTGTTTTATTGCTACTAAAAAAACTAATTTTATTTAGTTAATTTGTCAAATAGCTGTCAAATATTCAAAATTGAGGTATTTCATTTACCTTACAAGGCTAGATATTCTTTTGATAGACCCCAAAATAGCTTGGAATATTTTTCAGTGTCTTGAACTTTTTGGTCCGATAAACTGGTACCAAATTTGGGTCATCTATGGTGAAAAATTAAAAAATTTAGGCAAGGGATATTTCTTCTCTCACCCAGTCAGGGTATAATAGTATCACAATTTGCAATGAACAAAACAATCTCAGTACACCCTCCACATTTCATAATCATAATACTCGTTTTAAGGATACATATATGACTCCTTCAATTAATTTGGAAGTAAATCGAAGAGGTCCATTATATACAGGTGTTAAAGTATTTAATCATTTGCCAGAAGTAATCAAGCATAAATCATCGATATATTCATTTAAAAAAGAATTGAAAATACTGCTCAAATATAATGTTTTTTATAACTTGAATGAGTTTTTAGCAAACGTTGGACTTAGGGTTGAGTTCCCGAGATATCTGTATCTTTCTTATTTTTTTTTCTTTTCTCTCCTCCTAGAATCTATGAAAGTAAAAATATTAATGTTCTATTAAGTAAAACTACGCCTCGTTACTTTTTCTCCATAGCTATAAGCTTAAGGTATATATCATTGAGTTCCATTATTTTAATTGGGTATATTGTACAAATGGCTATCCATATAGTGTTAAATTATCTTAGTGTAAAACAGGCTGAATTTGTTTTGTTTTGTTTTTTTACCTATGTAATATACCTGTATGAAAATACTTCACGATGTAAAAAACTTGATGTATGTATCCTAGGGAAATAAAATGTTTCTTCTTCTTCTTCTTCTTCTTCTGTATTTATTTTTAAGAGCAAAATATTTGGTATTTATACATCTCCTCTTTCCTGAAGAACATGCCCTGGACTATGTGCATGTAATAAACATTATTTCTTTGCGAACGCCGTTCCGTCGAGACGGTAACACTTTTTGCTATGGAAATAATACAGTTAAACGGGCGCTGACGGTGCTTATCCTAAACGATAAGCACTTAATATCCAAATGGTTATTTGCATTAATATGTACATTTTGGTGTAGCATTTGGTCTAAATTACGAAAACATTTGGGGCGAATAGAAATAAAGCGGTGCTTTTCTAAGCTCTAAACATCGGTTGGATTTGTATTAAACATTTAGTTCAATCTACATGACATTAAAACGAGAGTGTGTTTTCACTGGCTTTAACTGAACTGCTCTGTAGAGGTAGTTTTATAATTTAAAGCTCTGTTTTTTCACTCTGAACAATCACTGCTGAACTCAGATTGCTCCGTCAAGATGAGGAATTGAAATTAATCACGACAAGTCAAATTGGTAAGTGAAATTGGGCGATGTCATTATTATGTTTACCTACAAGGTGTTCGATGAAACAACGTGTGTATATAGCGATCTCGGAAACCAGAAGATATTACAGTATGGTTAAATTATCTGGCGTAAAAAAATATGTAAAAATATAAACTGTAACAAGATTCAAACCACATCTGTAGCAATGGGTTTTCAGTAGCTAGAAATGAAACATGAAAATATTATTAAGAACAAATAAAGATTACTGTCAAACAAACTATTATAAAACAAACGAAAGTATTCTGGAGAACTGAAAAATTTCTCTCAAGTCGTCAATGCATTAATAAATTATACCATGAACCACGTGACCAGTTTGATTTATTTAGCTAGTAATTTTTAGTTTTTTAAACTATAAACTGATCGCTAATGTATGTAGAGCTTTAACAGTTCGGGAAAAACAAGAAAATTGTTTTTTGTTTGTTTCTCTAGTATTGAAAAAATTGAGAAAACAGAATAACTGAAAAAATATCGAACGAAATCAGGGAACTTGAAAATATATCAATTTAATGTGATATATTAATAAGATATACAAGGTGTCCAGTTAGTGTTCCCTCGGAAGATTGTACAAAAACGCCTAACTTTATAAAAAAACTTTCTTAACAAAACTTTTAATATTTCATCTTTGCTACAACGTAAAATTATTTAGAATTATACAAGGTGTCACAAAAACGAGTTACACAAGAAAGTATAATTTTTTTTAATGGAACACCATTTAAACCAGATATATTTTTTCTTTTTTGTATTCTACAGAAATTTCTAAACACATTTCATGTAGGATGTCCTATACCTACCTTCAACTGTTTTTGAAATATTGACAGGTGATTATTGACATTTTTGCCACTTTGACACCCTGTAAAATCTAAGCGGTTTGAGATCAAGCAAAACGGTTTGCACATTCCTATCTTAACTTTTCATAAGCTATCGTTTTGTACTAATTTCAGAATTATCCAAAAATTTAAAATTTTCTGAAAATTTTGAAAATTTTTGATTCCTGTATAAATTTGAAATTAGTACCAAACCATATCTTATGAAAAGTTGAGATAGGAATGTGCAAACCGTTTTGCTTGATCTCAAACCGCTTAGATTTTACAGGGTGTCAAAGTTGCAAAAATGTCAATATTCACCTGTCAATATTTCAAAAACAGTTGAAGATAGGTATAGGACATGCTACATGAAATGTGTTTAGAATTTTCTGTAGAATCCAAAAATGAAAAAATATACAGGGTGTTCCATTAAAAAAAATTATACTTTCTTGTGTAACTCGTTTTTGTGACACCTTGTATAATTCTAAATAATTTTACGTTGAAGTAAAGATGAAATATTAAAAGTTTTGTTAAGAAAGTTTTTTTATAAAGTTAGTCGTTTTTGTACAATCTTCCGAGGGAGCACTAACTGGACACCCTGTATATTATTAATGTAGATATATGAATAATTACATAAATATATTTTGGCTGTATATTTTAAATTAGTTTAAATAAAAAACAATGACTAAATGTACCGAATATTTTATTTTCAAGTATTAAAAAAACAAAACCTTACCCCTTTGTTAACAAAATAACAGAAATTAAAACAGTATTTGTAACGAAAAACGTAGAAACTGCTACCCAAGTAAGCAAAGGAAACATCATTTAGCTAAAGCCAAAACACTTAAAGGCACTTCATCATCAGAGTCTGAGCCTTCGGCGAAGACATCTGATTCCAACTCCACAGCATCATGCTTTTCACAATACTGGACATGTGCAGCATCCACATCAGCCATTTTTATATAAATTTAAACCAGATTGACCAGTTTGTATTGGAAATGGACGATAATTTCTCATTTCAAGATCTTACTGATATGCACCTTGCTTATGGTGCATATGGTTAAAAATCTCATTCCTGCTCTAAAGTGGGCTAGATTTGCCACAACTTTCCCTAATTCTAACTTTAATAGACGAGTAATTTCTGAAAAAAAGTGGAACACCTACATTAATAGGTAGTAATTTACTAATACATCTCCAATTCTCTTTGTTTTCTCAGTAACAGATAATTTTATAAAAAAATGTTAAAGTGTGGCACACATATACCACATCTGTATAATTTGTCTATATTGCATGAATAAATGATATCCAATATTTTAGGTTTTGAGAGCGCTTATATCTGATAAAAGTTATTTGAAGCAGCACGTCTCTACCAATAATCAATATATTCTTCAGTCTATTTCGGACACGAATTTTCCCTTAGCCTAAACAATCCGCAAATAACTCACCGCTTCGGTAGACGGTCGCTTTATTATAAAATCTTGTTTTAACCCCAGGCATATTATTTTATCTAGGAGGCGTGAAAGCCCCCGGTTAGACCCTTGTAAACGATCCGACTGATCTGCCGTGCCTTTTTACATAAACAGTGATGGCATAATCTTGTAGGGGCGAAGGCGAAACCGTCCCCCGTCGAGGAGGCCGATGAATATTTGATAAGTGATCTCAGTGACCTGACGGTCTCCCCTTTGGGGATGATGCGACAGATATGGCCGTCAACGGGTACACTGGAAGAACTTATCTGAAGCCTAGTTGAGAAGTCGACTTTTGCATGACAATATTACAAATCAGTCACTTCGCAAATTACTGAATATACCTTGAGGATGATGTGACAGATACGGATGTCGGTGACTAGCAGGGTTGAGGTGTGAATCATCGAGGGTCATATTATTATTTGCTTCATATGTTCACACTATGTGCAAGGGACAAAACTCTTTAAGGAAATTTTGAATTGACTTCGTGTTAATAAGTATATTTGACAAGTATATATTAAAAAATTATGAACCCTAATCGTCGCATGTAACTCAAACACCTCTGATATAAAATTTTAGACAACCGTTTCATTCTATTAAGAACTCATCAGCGCCAATCCAGTCATTAAGAAGAAATAAAGCAATCCAAGCTACAGCAATCTGCGGCTACGAAAAATTATACACTAAATTTTAGCATTGAAAATGGTTATAGGATCGCGAAGGTTCGTATATGAGTATGTTTTGATGAAAAGTGTAACGCGATAAGCATGTCATACCGACATGGTTAGGTAGTGGGGAACTGAGTAGAGCGTTCGGCGTGGGCGCATAGTTTGGCATTCGTATTCATATATTGAAAATTGCAAATCTAAGAATCTGAGCATGTGAATGTGATATGCAAGGTGGCAAAGTCTGTAAGTCGCAAATGGTAAGTTCTCAAATTGGAAGGTAACTAAATTATAAATGTTTGGCATTCGTATTCGTATATTGCAAATTGCAAGTCTGAGAATCTGAGCTCTCATGTGAATGTGATAGACAAGGTGGCAAAGTCTGTAAGTCGCAAATGGTAAGTTCTCAAATTAGAAGGTAACTTTTGCAAGCTTTCTATAGTTCCAAATTTCCTTAATTCATTTTCAATGCACTCCGATGGTTGCAAGAATTTCGAATTTTACAATGCCAATTAATGGGTGGTAGTTACGTAAAAATTGAGTGTCGGTAGATAAAACAAAGATAAAGACCGAGTGGTAAGGTGGGGAACACGAAGACATAGAGAGTGTAACAGATCCGGACAGTCAATTTTATTAGTTACAATTTTTTGTCAGTTTCTTTCTTATAGAGTCATCAATGAGTTACACATATGATGAGTGGCCAAAACATTGAGTGGAAATCGTTGGATCAAATTTTCTTGAGGAATTTCTCGTGGTGGATAAATGTCATGATTTGAATCGTAAGTATTATTTATCATATTTTCTATATATATTTTCCAATTTGCTGATATGAATTTGGTAACCTGAGTCCCATAGGACAAAAAAATGATTCAAAAAGTTCCAAATTTCTGTATTCGCTATATCTTTGGACTGCGTAAGTATGATCATGTGTCACATAAATTACATGAATTTGGGTGGTTAAATATGGAAAATAGAAGATTGCTACATTTAAATACATTTGTTCATAACTAATATCTACTAACCCTTAATATCGATTCTTCACTTAATTCTAAATTGACTAAAAGGGCTCAAGTTCATACTGTGAATCTTCGACATACTGATATGTTTACTCTTCCTCCTCATGCCACTGCTCTTTTTCAAAAAAGTTTTTCTTAGAATACAGTATAATCTTATAATAATGTACCATTTTCTATGAAGAATCTCACGGTTCAAGCTTTTAAATTTCAATCAAGAAAATACGTATTTTCATTTCAATAATACAGAACCTGATTGTGGTTGTGCATTTTTTATTGGTTTTTATTAATTTATGTCTCTTTGTGTAGATACTTCTTTATGTTCAATTATATTAATTAACTCTGGTGTGTCTTAGTGTATGGGAACTTTTTTTCCTCTTTTTACAGAATTAGAATGACACCTGTTGTAGTATGTTACGTGTAAGAATAGCCTAGAGCTAAACTTCGCATGCTGCAAGGTGATTATGCACCAATATTGTATTGTATTGTATTGTATGTATTTATGTAATGTATACATGATATTCTACTGGTGTAACAATATAGATGATTATTATTATTATTATTATTATTATTATTATTATTATTATTATTATTATTATTATTATTATTATTATTATTATTATTATTATAGAAGACAAGCATGTTCTGATTTTGAGAAGAACAATGGATTAAAAAATAAGAACACCGTTTTCATTTCTGTAAATTGTCTCGAGTTCGTCAAACCGCGATGTTTAAGATAGTTAAAGATAAGAATAGTTTTATGACAAAATACTTAGAACCAGCAAATTGTAAAAATTTTTAAATTTTTTTGATATCGTTCGCTCATCACATAAATATATCTATAACATTGAAAACATATTAAATAGGAATGGGCCGGCATGAAATCCTTGAGGCACCCCATACATAAACCGTACAACGTCCTGTCCTGCATTCTATCAGATATGTAGGAGTAATATTGATGGAAAACTATTTCTGGTATACCCATATGAACACATCGCGTGCTTTTATTGCATGTCTAGGCGGAGATTTAAAATTAGTAAAGAAAGAGGCAATTATGTAATTATAGAAGATAGATCTATTTGCGATTAATACAAAATCGTAATGCTCAGTACATGGTTCGTAATTCTAAGTTGTATATCAATAAAAGCTATAAGATTTTTTATAAGTTCTATTTTCTAATATACGTATAAAAACGGGGCTTCGAAGTTTCGTGGAAATGATAAAATTTCGTGGGTAAAATTTTAAACTCCTTACTGTTTTAAATTTCATGCAAGGGGAAGACGTTTTCGCTGTTGCAACGAGTTCTTTTTTGTTGACGCTTCATTTTCCTGACAGCGAAAGATGTTTGCAATTGTTTTCTTTTGAGAATTGAATTATATCAAGAAAATATAAAAATTATTTTTGCTTCACGTACCGGGTGGCCAAATTTGCTTGCTATTATAGGACAACTCGAGAACTAAGAGAGATACAAAAAAATTAACCCCCTTTTCTCGAGCTCATTTTCTGAGACAAACTTAATGCCGAAATGCGAAATGGCCCATCTTCTTTTGTTTTTGAGATATTAGCAAATATTCGATTTTTCAAATTTTCGGTGCCTGCGCATATATCTGCTATTTTAGATATTAGAAAAAAACTACTTATATGTTCTTCAGACACTTTTTTAAAAGGAATGCAATGGCGTAGCCAATATTTTAATAAGTTGATAAAATTTCGAGTTGACATAAACTTGTATTTATTTAAATGAAAATCATAGTCGGCTATGATTTAGTTAGAAAGATAATTTTTTTCTTTTTTCAGCTATATATAATATGTGTGATTAATTTATTCGGCTTGACTATTTTTTAAGGAATCTTAGAATTTTTAAGATTATTAATAACTGCCATTTTGTTTTAGCATAATGGATGTGACTTCACAGTTATAATTGTTTCTTATATAACATTCCAGCATGTCGAATTTTTCATAATTTTGAAATGCCATTCTTGAAATTTAAAAGTTTTCTAAAATTTCTAGGAAACAACTATTCGCAGATCAATTATTATAAGCGGTATAAATTGCAGACACTAAGTGATAAAAAATGCAGTTAGAACTGTCAATACTTAAATTTCAAACAAAAGGCATACGCCTACTATGCGAAAATGAAATGGGAGCTATTAATAACCTTAAACAGTCAAAGATTCGTTAAAATATAGTTAAGGCGAATAAATTAACCACACATATTATATATCGCTGAAAAGAGAAAAAAAATATCTTTCTAAGTAAATTATAGCCGACTATGATTTTCATTTAAAAAAATACAAGTTTATGTCATAACTCGAAATTTTATCAACTTATTAAAATATTGGCTACGCCACTGCATTTCTTTTAAAAAAGTGTCTGAAGAACATATAAATTGTTCTTTTCTAATATCTAAAATAACCGAGATATGGGCAGGTACCGAAAATTTGAAAAATCGAATTTTCGCTAATATCTCAAAAACAAAAGAAGATGGGCCATTTCGCATTTCGGCATTAAGTTTGTCTCAGAAAATGAGCTCGAGAAAAGGGGGGGTTAATTTTTTTGTATCTCTCTTAGTTCTCGAGTTGTCCTATAATAGCAAGCAAATTTGGCCACCCGGTACAAGTACTATAATAATAACTCCCATTTTCGGACATATGGTCATAAAAACTTTTATTTTTATTTTTGGTTGTTGTATTAACCTTCGAAGTCTGGGACCTACACTATTTACACCTTGTATAATCTAACAGAATTTCTTAAAAAATTGGTGGTTCAGGAAGTTCTGACATTGCCAATGCTACAGAAGCTACTGTGTGTATGCCGATCCCGCATATGTCCAAGAAATCATATGAAATTATTGAGGTTGAGGAGGTTGAACAGTTTGGGAGTTGCTTCCATAATCTTTTAGAGGTATTTAACCATAAATATTATTTTTTAATTGACTTAAATAAAGTAGATAATTTATTTTCCTATTGAAAATTTTATATTAAAAAGAAGATTCTAAGGTAAAAGAATATTCACAAGCAGTAAAGCGATGCAGGAATTACACCTATCTAATGCAGATTCATCTTACCGAAAATTAAAGAAACTGTGTTCTTCAAATAATGTTCAGTTATGAGATTTCAATAATAATTGTGTTTTATAATTATGTATTCATAATAAATAAACAGTTAAAAAATCGCATGACAAAAATTAAGAAGAATTCGTCTTTTTTCATCAAAAATACAATCCCTGAAAAAATATCGATTCAATTCGATTTAAATTCCTTAGTTTTAGGACATTTTCATTCTAATCGCTTTCAAATATACTAAACAAGACACGTTCGTAAACAAAATAATTGTTAAGTAGGTACAGGGTGATTCACTTTCGAGTGTGTAACATGGGTATCTCACTTATTATAAAAGATAGACTGTAGGTTTAAATTTGGCAAAGTTGCGGAATTTTGTACTCAATAAGTTGGCGTAAACAAAACCCCCATATCTGCTTTTCTTTTTGAGTAAGAGGCCAAAACAATTTTTCCCTGTTTTCGTTTTCTGGCCATACTTAACTTCTATATTTTTGAAAATATTGGCTTATGGTTTTCACATTATTAGGACACTTTCTTGAGACAAATACGATGCCGTAAACCGTTTTTTTTTTAAATGTCACTTCTATTGTAAATCATCGTCAACTTTATTTGTTCTTATGGGCGCCATATTCATTTTTCTTATATTTGAATAAATCGATTTTTTCTGAATACAACAATATAATATATGTTAATATTTGTCTAAAATATCAGGGCATTATGAAGGAAAATAGGTATTTTTTTTAAAAATGTCTAGTTAGCCATGGGCATGACAGTCAATTCTTGACAAATCACAAATGTCACTTATAATTTTTATAAACTGCATCTGTGGAGTACTTTTTACATTGACTAACGATGTATTCAACCGAAGAGAAACAATATATTATAGATATTTATTACAAATGTAACAACAATTTAAACGCAACAGTTGAAGAATACCTATTTAATCACATATCCTGAAAGACGACAACCATGCAAAACATATATTACTAAACTGCACTGTAATTTAAGAAATTATGGCAGTTAATATATGTCTTACATGGTTGTCGTCTTTCAGGATATGTGTCCTAATAATGTGAAAACGATAAGCCAATATTGTCAAAAATATACAAGTTATGACCAGAAAACGAAAACCGACAAAAAAATTTTTTTGCCTCTTACTCAAAAACAAAAGCAGATATGGGGGTTTTCTTTGCGCCAACTTATTGAGCACAAAATTTCGCAACTTTGCCGAATTTAAACCTACAGACTATCTTTTATAATAAGCGAGATACCCATGTTATACACTCGAAAGTGAATCACCCTGTACACAAAAAAATGCCAAAACTGTTCCAGGACTATAAATAAATACGTACCTTAATTAATAATAACCTCAAAGTTCAACACAATAACAGTGTCAATAAATACAATTACACCCACTAAAACCACTACAATCGTCACTTGAACCCACTCCACAACTTGTTTTGCCAATTAATAGGTGAAGGACACGCTAATATTAGTCCTTATGAGGCAGAACCGGATCTTCCGGCACCCGGCGCCTTTCCGTGAACACACCGCGCACGCAAAGCGACACGAATATGTCGAAAGCGACGTTAGCGAGCAGTATAGCAAACGCTACTAACGAAGCCGGAATCTGGCGTGTATGCATCCTCCGGCATTCTTAATCTCTGTCTCCGAGATTAATACCTTGCCCCCACCTTGTGAGCTTTAGAGCTTTAGGTTAAGTTTTGTAAGGCGCGACGCGTCAAGTTTCGTCGGGATTCCGTCACTGTCGCGATATGACGGCGCCGCGCCTTGCGTGTTTTATGAAATGAAATAGAGTTTGGGAGGTGTAATTTTCTAGTCCGAACGTTGCACTTATGAAAAAGTAGCTGCTGTGGAAAATGCCAAATAACGTGCTAGCCTTTTCGCTACAGGAAGAGGCCATAGTTGACCACCATGTCATGACCGATAGTTTTTGTAAAATTATAAATTTTTTAGAACCGCCGAAATCTTCGGTTGTGCAGACTATAAAATACTCTTAAGGAACAGGAACAGGAAGGAACATTTCTCGCATGACTTGCTTCCTATCTTGAGGTCAGAAAAATAGTTGTAAAGGTGGATGGTAAGCGATCTCTTCCCCACTATATGGATACCGGGGTACCTCAGGGGTCTATTCTTGGTCCTTTGATATTTTTAGTATATGTTAATGATCTTTAGAAATATGTCAGTATAAGTCACCTGATTCTATATGCTGATGATACCACTTTGGCAACTGATGCTGAATCTCCGAAAGACTTTATTACAAAAAATAATATTCTCTCCAGGGAATTTAAAAGGTGGTGTGAAAGAAATTCGCTGATTGTAAATGCTGCTAAAACCTCGAATTTGGCACCAGGACTGAAATCCCTGATTGTGGTGGGATCTTAGTTAATGATGTTGACATATATTTGTCCGAATATACAAAATTTTTAGGGGTGTATGTTGACAGCAATATAAGTTGGAATACAAACATATGTAGATAATGTATGCAAAAAATTAAACAACAGCTACTATGCTATATTACAGCTGAAGAGTATTTTTAAAACAAGTCAATTGATTAATGTGTATTATGCTATTGTGTACTCTCACATTTCTTATAATATTATTTTGTGGGGAAGTATGAGGGTGGCATCCAGAGTTTTCATTTCTCAAAAGAGAAGAGAAGAGAAGAAAAGAAAGACTAATTTTTTATTTAAAATATAGAAAAACCTGTAAAGAACATTTTAAAATACATGGTATACTTACATTCTATTCTGTTTACATATACAAATGTATTATCTATGTAAAGAGTAACTATCAAAATTTCTACAGAAATTCTGATTATCATAATCATTTTACTAGATCCTCTAATTCTATTAGGCCACCTAAGCATGCAACTAGTCGTTTTGAAAAAAGCCCAGTCTATATGGGAATTCAACTATTATATCATCTGCCTGAACGTATAAGATTGGAGAGTAATCGAAATGTTTTTAAACGTAAACTTGAACACTTTGTACCTAATGAATGTTTCTATAACATTGCAGAATTTTTAGATGGAAGATTTTAAAATTTTAAATTCTATGTTTTTAATGAGTTGTTTATGTTATTGAGGTGTATGTATGTACAAACTATGTTATATTTTAGTGGGTATACTATTGTGTGTTAGTTTGTGTAATACTCATTGTATTTCTTTATATTGACTTGTCCTATATCTTTGATGTAAGATCTAAAGGGATTAATAAAATATTATTATTATTATTATTATTATTATTATTATTATTATTATTATTATTATTATTATTATTATTATTATTATTATTATTATTATTATTATTATTATTATTATTATTATTATTATTATTATTATTATTATTAATTACTTGCGGTTTACCCGGAACTGGTACTTTTAGATTTTGGCATATCTGACGAACTTTGGAGGACTTTGTACCGGGTAGAAGCCTGAACACATGACTAACGTAATAAGGCTACTGACGATTATAGGTAATTGCCAGTTCAATTGGAAATGATTGAACATTTCTAGTTCAAATGAGACACATGCAGATTTGGTATAGCATTTTCTCACTATTGTTATAAAGTACTGGTTTAATACAAATAAAAAGAAAGGAACAAATGTCCAAAGGCATCTTTATCTGCCTTCAGAGCAATGTATATTAGAGCCAGCTTTGCATCATCAATAAATAACATTATCAACTACAAAACCCTTAAAATGATTAGGTATAATAATACCACGTAATGTTAAAAAATAAAGTAATCAAAACAAAGACAGCTGCATTTACATTTTTATTTTTACGCAATATATGTTCTGTATAATTATGTATTCAATTTTCCACTAAATAATTCTTAAACTCTAAATTACCAATAGTCGTTGATAAAAGTAAGAAGTAAGAATACGGTCCAAGATTCGAGTCTTGTGGAACTTGTTTCGTGATATTTTAATGCTGCGATATGTGATATTCTACATATATTACAGAATATTGTGCCGGTACCTTGAACAAGAACATTCTGGTGAATAGTATCAGTCCTTTACAGTTTTAATCTCATTTACCTACTTACCAACTGAATAACTGCTAATGATTATCTACTATCGGTTTACTGCGTGAAGTTACAGAATTAATTAAAAACCTTAAAAATTGCGACATGGGATTGTATTATGATAAACTATTACTTTAGAAATAACAAATAATAAACCAAATAGGTAATGGTAGTATTTTAAATCTTTCTTTCTATAGGAATGAAGCCAAAAAGTTAACTAAGAGAAAAATTATTAATGAAATTATCAAATATTATGATTCAATAATTTTTTTAATTTTCTTCGTTACATATAATGCTAGGTCCGCAAGAGATTATTATTTTTAAACCATGTCGTAAACATCTACTTTGCGTGCAATATGCACGGATTGAATTAAAACCCAACATTGAATTAAACGGCATATCTTCATATACAATACTTTGCATATTGCACGCAAAATAGTTATTTTCGACATATCTTAAAAATATTGAGGTTATTCCTTTGCGTACCTAGGATTATAGGTAACGAGGAAAATTAAAAACTTTATTGAACCATAATATTTGATAATTTCATTAATAAATTTGTCTCTTAGTTTTTTGCTTAAACTTTTTGGCTTAATTCCTATATAGCCTGTTTTAACAGTACTTCACACACAGTATTATTTGGAAATATACCTATCTGTTGTAATTTTGAAATTGAATTTATTTTATTGGATGCACCATTATTTACACATAGTGAATACTCAGAGTCAATGCTCACTGAATATTTAGGGCACAATATTAGAATGATGAATGACATGTGGTATCAGTTTCAGGAAAATTTTCATTAAACCGCTGCAAGTTATTTTGCCATTAAATGGAGCAAAAGTCTGCCCTTGGGCATGCATCATTAAAACTAGAACATAGTTGCAGTGTGGATTTTCATTTCAGAAAGCTGGGTCGTTAGTGAAATAAGGGATTAAATGACGTAAAACTTACCCAGTATGCGACAGCCACGTAATATGGAGTCGAACTGTTTTTGATAAACACATTTACGGCCTGGTCGTTACTAAATGTTAATATTCAACGCCGATTTTATTCCAAGGGTTTACTGCGTCGCAGTACTAGCTTATAATTAATTATATAGCTGTAATTATGTTAAATTAAATACGTCTGGAATGAAAAATTACGTTGGTTACGATCTGTATAATATTTTTATGCTTAAATAAGTTTTAGTGTAGACACTGAGGCAGACGTTAGGAATTTGTTTTATACTTAGTGCGTGAAAATACATTTTTAATATAGATGTTTAATTTAACATACATTATATTTCTCGTTTACCTGAATGCATTGACTAAATTGGAGAGAAAAAATGAAATTTCTTAATAGATGTTAATAATTTGATACAATATACTGGGTTTTATTAAAATACAAATTTATGTTTTGCAAATTGAATTTTGGCGCTGAACGTACTTACCTGGACAACCTACGTTTACCTCTAGATACATGTAATGTGTTAAAATATTTTTTTTTGCATCGAATTACGACTATTATGATGTTTTAATATATTTTTTTAAGAGAGTATCAGTCCATCTTGCTGATATGTTTACGTTGATTAGCTAAAAACGCCTTATTTGGCTTACAAAATCTGAAAACTAATGATACGCAATTATTATGAGAACCAAACAATGAAGTAATGGTGATATTTCATGGAACATTGATTGTTTCGTAAATAAAATTTTGGTACTAAACGTACTTACCCTGGATTACCTGGATTAAGCTAAACGCATGTAATGAGTAAAAATTATTTTTTTGCGTCGATACATGACCGGTATGATTTTTTTAATACATTTTGTAAAAGTCCAGTTCATTTTGCTGACATGTTTAAGTTGTTTAACTAGAAACATCTTATTTTAGCTTACAAAATCTGAAAACGAGCTAATGATACGTAGCCATCATGAGAAGCGAAGAATTGAATAATGATGATGTTTCATGGAACATCCATTATGTTCCATCCATCACATCCATCATAAATTGAATTTTGGCACTAAACATACTTACCTGGACTACTTGGTTATCCCTGTATTAAGCTAGACGCATGTAATCAGTAAAAATCAATCTTTTGCATCGATATACGACTGTTATGATTTTTAAATACATTTTCTGAAAGAGCACCAGTCCATTTTGTTGACATGGTTAAGTTGTTTAGCTAACAACATCATGAGAACCAAACAATTGAATAATGATGATGTTTCATTGAACATTCATTATGTTTCGCATATTTAATTTTGGCATCGAACGTACTTATCTGGACTACCTAAGCTTACCTGGAATAAACTAGACACATAGGTATAATGTGTAAAAATGACTCTTTTGCATCGAGACACGACTACAATAATGTTTTAATTCATTTTCTCTTATTGTGGTTAACAAACTCTGAAAACCATTGGTTCGTAATTATCAAGAAATCGAAACAATTAAATAATGATGTATCATTGAATAAACAAGTGGATTCTGTTTTTTAAAAGTCAAGGCCCGTCTTATTAAACATGCTTGTAAGTAAGTGCATAATAAGTTTTATGGACGAAATGCAACAAATAACAAAAAAAAGTTTTTTCATCGATGAAACCGTTATACAAAACAGAATAATACCAATAATATAACATGTACCCAAAGTAAATTTTGAATATTAAACAAACGCAGTGTTTCAGGAGTATAAGACGTTCTATGAACAGTTTCAATGAACTGTCACAAAATAAGTACAAGAAGGCATTTCGTGCCGAAACTGTAGAAAAGATATAAATTTTACATGGTATATATACCTATTCGTTAATGTTTAAGTAGTTATTGTGTTATTGGATTCATTGGATACGTTTTCTGTTATTAGGCGAATATAGTGGGCTGTGATATAATCCATTCATATACTTTGAATAATAGAAGTTTCTACTTTTTTTCTGGCATTTTTAAACGGGGTCTTTTCTTCTCCGGTAGTAAATACGTATTTTATCTTTAAAACTCTAGAGCGGCAAAAATTGTGTATACCTAACTAGTTTTGAGAAACTCACAGTTTGTCATTGAGTAAAATGGCTTGCAATACAGCATGTTTAGACACAATTAACGTGAAATTAATCTAGTGCCGTTGAATAATCCTGGTGCAGATTTACGATAAAGACTAGACGTAAATTAATAAAATAGGAGCGCCTCCAGCGACAGCTGAGACAGGTACGCAGTGTCGTGGGACGCCAGGCGCCATGTGTGTACCTTGCTGGGTTTATTGCGGGCAACATGATAAAATCGAAACAGTGATTACTAGATTTTACGGTCCTAGAACCTAGAACCGAGGAGGGTAGTAGTTCTAACAGTATGTTTATTTCTGGAACGTAAATAATGATAAGTTTAAGCGGAAGCTAGATATGTGTAGGACATTTTGGGCATATTTGTTTTTTGGGTGATTCATAATCGTAACAATTTTGAAAAAATAAAAATTAACGAAATGAAAATAATAAAACAAAATAATAATAACATATCTACGATTTTTATTAAAATATAGAAACGTATCCAGAGTTTTAAATAAATTACGAGGAAATGAGCCCAGCCTAGCGACTTAACTTTAAATGTTCCATATGAAAAGTTTAATAACACTGATGTATCTTCCTTAGGGTAAGATGAAAAGCCTGAGACCCATTATCTATGTACTCGATAAAATATAAGTAAAAGTTAACTATACCAATATAATGTGTATAAATTCTGCATAATTTTGCAGAATTTTCTGTGAATCATAGAAATTATGTTTTTCAAAAAATGAGAAAGTCTGTACGTCAGGGTATTCGCGTATATTTTGACCCCTACCTACAGGGATTATTAAGAAAGTTAAAAAAAAAGTTTAAATACAAAAGTTGTTTCGTTTTTCACGTATTATCTTTTCGCTAGATCGAAAAAAATAGCATGTCGTAAATTTAAGGAAACCAATTGAACATAATATTTTTAAATGGGACACCCTGTATAATTTTAGACGTTTGGGAAATTTTTTTTCTCTAATTTCAAAAATATATATTTTGTTGACATTTGCACTGACAGTTTTCGAAATATTTAATATTTAATGTTACATTAAATTATAAAAAAAATATTAAGAAATGAAAATATTAGAAAATGTTTAATTAATTAAGGATGTTACATCGAAAATCGTTGAATATTTTTTATTACTGTTGATTTCTAGTGTTAAATATTTTTAGTTCTTTGTATTTTTTGTATTTTTTTTATAGTACTCGCTGTCGAATATTTCAAAAACTGTCAGTGCAAATGTCAACAAAATATATATTTTTGAAATCAGGAAGAAAATGTTTCCACAAGCGTATAAAATTATACAGGGTGTCCCATTTAAAAATACTATGTTCAATTGGTTTTCTCAAGCTTACGACATGCAATTTTTTTTTCGACGTAGCTAAATAAATTCGCTTTTGTATTTAAAATTTTTTTATAACTTTCTTAATAACCCCTGTAGGTAGGGTTCAAAATATACGCTAATACCCTGTACAGTGTTTAATTGTAGGTCTTTAGTTTAATAAAATACGCCAAAGTATTTGAATGAAAAGAGTAGATAAATATATCAAACTCTATATTTTAAAGATCCAGAGCTCTAAATCAATAAAAATATACCTACATTTACCGAGTCGGTGGCTCAGAGTTTAATGTCTATATCGCTCAACCCAGAGGTCGTGGGTTCGAATCCCCATTCCACCAGAAAGTTTTTAATTAAATTATCTACTCGTAGAGTAAGGCTTGTTCGCAGGGATGAGTTGGCAACCATCCTGGCGATGGCCTAGGATGGGAAAATGTCAGCTTGGTGTTAATGTGAAAGATTAAAATCGGTTGATGGTTTCCCTCATTCCAGCACTGAATGGTGATTGAGGGCTACCAACGTAAGTCGTTCCTGAGGCGCAAATGCGGCCCGCGAAATAATAATTGCCGCCCTTCTCCCACACAAGTCTCAGACTTTCGGCTAATCCTTGTTATTAGAATGAGGGGTAGAGATATTATTATTATTATTATTATTATTATTATTATTATTATTATTATTATTATTATTATTATTATTATTATTATGTCGTTATATTGAAATTTTCTCAAATGAGTAATACTCAGTTGGTATTGTTATAGTAATCTTTAATTTGTATGTTTCAAAAACCAAAACTATTATTATATAATTATTAATATAATTAATTTCTATAGAATCTCCTCCTAAGTAGTAGGGGAGAAGAATTAGTGTAGTAAAAATGGTTTGTTTTTGTATATTAAGAAAAATAAATTTTATCTTTACACGGCGCTTTTACTTCTTTTTGAGGAGCTTGCGATGTTGACGGAAATAAAACATTTTGTATTTCCAGAATAAAGAAATCGAGAAGTATTTTAAAAAGTTAAACATCTGTAAAGTAGCATCAACGCAACCTAACAAGTCCTTTATAAAGAGCAATTTAAAGAGAATATAAAATAGATGATAAGACAAAATAGAAATTTTATTTGTTTTGTTAAGTACCTTCATAATCCCCTTATAAATCCTGACGTGGGGGAGCCCTTTTAAGGAGATTTTTTCTTGTAATTCACTTCTTTTCCCCGAAAAGAAACTGCCTGCCTTCCCAACCGAAAAAGTAGCAACTCCAGAAAAACGGCCATATCTTGAAAGCCCTTCCCTGCTCGTCAGTTTACCAACAGATATTTTTTTGTTCGATTAATTTATGAAAATGGAATGCCTGTTTTTACTGTGTATCTGACTTTAAGAAGCCATGCAAACTCGGTTTCGTACTATACCACCATTTATCAAAACTTATATTCACTTCAGGGAAAAATGGAAACCAAAAATAAATGGTACCTTACTGAACCGACGTGTATGTTCCATTACCGGAAATTAAGGTCACTTTATTTATTTCAAAGGAGACACACGTCTTTTTCTGAGTAACTATTATCCATACCTAACTGTATTGTAATTATTATAAATACCAAGATTCATCTCGTATTAATACTATCGATGGGGTACCTCAAGGCGCAATACTAGGCCCGTTACTGTTTATAGTTCATACGTCAGATTTTAATAGACCTCTAGCTCATTTTAGCAGTTATTCCTAATCCTGACCATAAACAAGTTTATTATAATTTCTATCCTGAATGTACGAATTCGACTCCTCCAAAAAAACCTCTGGTAAATAAAAATGTATTAATAATAATAATACGCTGGGTATTAATAATGAATAATAAGGGGGGTAATAATGAGTTGAGACCCGTTCAATTGAAAGCCCAAGTTAAAGCTACAGAAGGCCGAAATTTTCTGCAGCTCCATAAGGATAAGCCATTGCACAGTGTCTTCTATAAGAGTCTTGAAGACCGTGGCTTATCTGAAAGGCTGACCTATGCTTTTTGGTCCTATGGTCAGCGAGGCTTAAGTCGTAGACCGAGGGATTCATAATAGCTTGCCAGGATGGTGTATTTAACACCCTCGTCTATTGAAGCCGTGTCTGTCGAAGACGAGGTCCCAGATGTCGACAGCAGGGCCTGCCATAGGGTGCCGGAGACAATCATGCATCTACTCTCCGCTTTCTACTACTTTCTACGGCACTCGTACGGGATAGACGAAACACCAATGCTGCCATACGCTCCGGGAATATTGAGTCCGTTGTTGGGGATGAGAAGTGCCGAATTTATTGGAACTACTAATTTCCCACTATCGGGCAGATTCGAGCCAATAAGTCTGATGTAGTGCCCCTCGACCACCAGCTCAAGACAATGTTTATCATCGAATTCTCAACTCCTGCCGAGACCGATATTGTCTTGAAAAGGAGAAGCGGACGAAATATCGAAACCTTCTCTACGAACTCGGCAGACTTTATCTAGAACATACTGTGAAGCTTGTGGAACTGATAATAGTGTTGTTCTGATAATTGTGTGACTGAACTGTCTAGGCCTTGAATTAAGGGAGATAAGCCCTTTTGCCCACATTTCCTGGCTGTCACCACCGGTACTTATCGAATACCTCTCGTATAACTTGGCTCTCAATTACTTATTGAACTGCCCTTGTATGTCGATTATTCGTGAGTATTCGATGGAAATTTGTACAAGGATCTGGAAGCCTAGTTCACCAATATATAAAGGCCGCGGCATGCCGGCGAGAGAAATCAGACTTAATCAGACAGCGATCGAGAGCGAAGAAGCAATATCTAAGTGAATAACTGCAATTTTCGAAGGGTTTTCGGCGTGTAATTAATTAGATATTGTACAAGAAGGTGTTGTTTGAAGAGTTAAATAAGAATATCTTTATTATTGTTAAAAAAGTCTCACTTACCTTTAGAACCCCGGAAGGAGTAACACTATTATGTTTACATAATTTTAAAATGTTTTTGACAGTTTACTAATTAGTTACCATAGTTCTGTTAGAATAAAGAAAATTATTGATTCCGTTGTATCAGTTGCAAATATATATAAAAAAGCTAATTTTTCTATATCTTCCTTTAGAACTGTGTTAAATTTATTGATTGTCCACCCTACATGTTTAAGAATTTGGTATCAATAGCTTAACCTGGTATATATTTTGAGATAAAGTTTGTTAGATACTCTTGGATAGAAATTATTACATTCTACAAACACATTTTTTAAACAAATCATCCTACAGATTTTTATAAAAAAAATCCTATCTTTTATATTCTTGTACCCCCAGGATTTGTTTATGTCAATAAAAAGCAAATAATATAATCTAAATATAAACCACCCCGAAACAGACGTACGAGTATATCTTACTAGGAGATATAAAATATAATTCGTTTTTGAAGAAGGGTTAGGGGAAATAATAACTTTTTTATAGCTATTAAAATAACATTTACAAACGTGTCTAAACAGTTAAATGATAATTAGTCTACGTAAAACATTATAGTTTCATATGTAGTGTCTGGGAAGAAACACCTAAAAGAAAAAAGGTGAATCGCCCCAATCTTTGTTCATATCGCATTATTTTAAAAGCACTTCACAAAATCTTTCAATAATTTCCCGTTTATCCGAAAGTCACTCTTTTGAAAGAGAATTGGGATACCCTACGTAGTTCGTCGTAATTTCCGTTAGGATTGCAACACCTGTAAAATAACTAAAACAGGAAACCAGAAGCATTCAAAATATGGAATTAGAGTGACAAGTTTCAAGACAAACTTTGAAAGTGTTCCCCAAAAAAGATATTATTTGTGGTATTACGTCTTACACATTTTATTACATTATTTATTTACTATTATATTACACTTCGTGAATATTTATTTTGAATACTTCTGGTTTCCTGTTTTTATTGTTTGACAGGTGGTGTAATCCCAAAGGAAATTACGATGGATCATTCAGCAACAACACAAATAAGTTAGAGACACTATACCCTACATAATTTTACATATTTGAATAAGACGCAGCCCAATGAATACACCGATATAGGAGTAAATGTCAGCACCTATACCAATGTAATCCTGAGAGAAGAAGATATACAGTGTGTTCCATTGGGATTTTAAACTTAGGTAAACCACCAGTAAACATAGATTGTATTATAGTGTATTTATGTTTATTTCTTATTCAATAGAAACTTTAAAAATTTAATTCACATAAGAAATGGTATAAAGGAAAAAGTATACAAGTGTAAGTCCTTCTTAGGGTGGTACAAGTGCCGGTATTAGATTTTGACGACACTTTATGGGGGTACAGAATTTTCGTAATATTTTCTATCAATTTAAATTTTCTTCCTTTTCTCGGAAACCAAAGTGTAGAGTTGGAATCACACAGTCTAACCAAGAAGAAGATATGTTAGATACCTAAAGTGATCTTATAGTACTTTAATCTAATTCCATCTTTAATTTTCCTGCTACTTTCTGATACACTGACTCGTAAGATTGTTTTTTTTGTACTTCAAGCTTACTGTCCATCATCTGTGTAGAAAGATGATCTGTCATATTTCATGATGTCATGATGACATCATCTGTTGATCATCATCTCTCACTCTTATTCTCACTCAGGACTCTCTATTGTGCTCAACATAAAATGGTGAGTTTCAATTTTTTAATTCATCGCCTATTAAGCTTTCCTCTAAATTAGGAGAAGTTTGAAAAAGAAAAGGCATTGATTAGGGATATAGCTGTGGGTAATGGATATTCCGTAACTTTATTTGATAAAATAATTAGGAAACGTAAATTTAAAGAGACGCTTCAAAATTCCTCGACTTTTCAAAATGAAAGAGAAAATCTAAAATTCATATCTATTCCATATGACCCTCGTTTCACTCGTCGTTTTGGTAAGATTTTTAAAGATATAGGTATGTCAATGGTTTATTCATCGGAAAATAAACCACAACAACTTTTAATCAATCCAAAAGACAAAATAGAAACTAAAGAAAGGTCGGGAATTTACGAAATCAGCTGTAAAGACTGTAATCAAAAGTATACAAACTAGAAGGTCAATCCAAACTAGAAAGACTGCAATAAAAAGTATGTAGGACAAACTAGAAGGTCAATTCAAACTAGATTCAAGGAACATATGGCTCATCTCA
Organism: Pogonocherus hispidulus; assembly: GCA_963924545.1. NCBI lineage: Eukaryota > Metazoa > Arthropoda > Insecta > Coleoptera > Cerambycidae > Pogonocherus > Pogonocherus hispidulus. Next base: position 86,200,040 of record OZ004693.1, read on the forward strand.
AATATGGTAGAACAGATAAGTGTAGTGTCTCCCAACATGCGTTTGAGAACAACCATAAAATAGATAGTAGCAATTTAAGTCTAATTAGGAATGTACCAAATTCCAGACAGCTGGATGCTTTTGAGAGTTTGGAAATTGCTAAATGTAAAAATAGGATGAATGGTGACAGAGGGCAATCCCATATAGCCCGCTTTATTGGTTAGTAAGTCACTGATCCGTCGCGGCGGTTCACTGATCAGGCGCGATGGTTCACTGAGCAATCGCGACGGTCACTGAACCGCAGAAACAGTTTAGGTATAAGTAGGGCAAAGAGGTTAGCATAGGCTTAGTTTTAATCATCCCCAGATGATGCCAACTTGGTTGGTGAAACGTCAGTTATATCTTCCACCAAAGGTTCCAACCACCTTCAAGACGTTGTAAAATTGTTTTTTTTTATTTTATTGCCATCTGATAAAATACAAGTGTGTGAGACTTCCCTAAAACTGGTAGGTATTTTTTATTTCTTATAGATCTGTATAAATACATTGTGTATCATATTTATTTGTAAACTAGTTTTATTATACTGTGCATCATTAATAATAGACAACGAAATATATATCAACAAAATATTTATTTAATGTTCTTACATCCCAAATAACATTTTTTATCAGTGCCTATGTTTACTAACAGGCGACAAATGTACGTATAATGTAGAGATTTTATCAAATTTGAAAGTTAGTTAATAAAGTAACATTAAACTACTGACTGCTTAGTTTTATTTTCATTTATATAATAATTATTGTAATGAACTAATTAGTAGTCATTACGAGATCCATTCTATTCGTTTCTTTTAATGTAGCGCTGAAAACGTTGGTGACGTCTCTTTTCGTCGACGTTTAAAAAAAACGTTTTTCGTTAAAATTAAATAAGTTATACCTGTTGGCATAACTAATTCCTATAACTAACTATTCTATAATGGCTTAATATCCTACTCCTAATTTCTATATATTATATAGAAAAGGTATTAATCAAGCTGTACCTAAATCAGTAACAAATCAAAATGTATCACACATCAGTCTTGTTTTTTCAAAAATTGAAACTAAGTAAACTTTCTTGTGATAATTATTGGTTCGGAAAGCAATCATAAAATACATTGATGAATAACCAAACACTCGCTTTCCTTTTAAATGTGTAAAATCCACCGGGTGAATAGGTATACTGTTCTGAAACAATTCTGCCGTTAAACTATAAGAAACAGTACAGGTTTTGTGTTTAGCGACTGTTTATTTGTGTTTTCGTTTAGCAAATATCTTATTTAAAACGAAACAAATGAATTACCATCTTTTAAAGTTAGATGACATATGGCATAACTCTGTTAAAATAATTTATAAAATATATTTTCTGAAGCTTTTATATTCAACAAATAAGCACATAGACTTCTTCAAAAGAAACATGAGCAATAATATAATTTTGAATATTTACAATTGTTCTGTAAGCTATAGTTTATAGTGTAGCATAAACTAAATTTTTTATTGTTGTTGTTGTTGTTATTTAACTTATTAAATTAGTTATTTCTGTATATTATATTCACTTTGCTTTAAACACAGAATACTGCATATCCTTTTTATTATTTAATGAATTTTATCCTTCATTTTGTGTGCATTATCCTATATTATAATGTGTAAATCATATAGCCAAAAGACAATTAGGTTCTACACAATTTGTAAACTCTAAAGTAGATCAATTCTCATATTTCATCAATTTATATCAACATTGTAAGCAGCTTAAAATTAATTTTGTAACATTTTTTCTTTGATAAACATACATGTTGCATGGTTCTTTGGATTTTAACAAGAAAAATGCCATTTTGATGTATTTACGTTTTCCGTACTTTAATTTAATATTCCGGTTAATTTTTAAAATTAGATACTGGCAAGTTACATAAGCCAACATTAGTGAACCGACAACACTCACACTAAATAAAATTGTGTCAGCCATACGCCGGGCTTTTAACATGAAAACGTTCCGAACGCTTTTAAATTTATGAAGGCTTACTGCTTTCACATCCTCCCTTAAAGTCAGATCCTCGTAAAGGGTCAATTTTATGACAATATCACCTCTACTGCCTCCCATTAAAGATTATGAGCTATATAAGCCTCAAGATTACGCCCGCTTTCATATTCACAAGCGAGTTTTTATCTGAAAAAAATCACCAGCCACTTATTGGTCTTTATAATATAAGAAGTGCTTATTGTGAATGAAATGGTGATCCTTAGGAAATTGTGAAAATGTAAACTTTTGGGAATGTACTAAATCCAATTTATTAAATTTATAGTCCTGAAATAAATGCAGTAATTCATACCGATACGTTTTACATCGGTTACATTATAATAATAATGGAATATTGTAAATGTAACATTATTTATAGACCTCCGTGGTCGGAAGCGAGATTTTTCGAATCTTGCCGCAGCTCAAGTTTTTCTAATTTATTGCTACTATATCAAATTTGTGCGTATAAAACTAGTAGCGTTCTTAATATGCAACTATTACTGCTACCTAACTGCGTGAAAATGGCTAACAACCTACTGTTCACTTTAATTAATAAGGTTTTCCAGATTTTCTTATTCTCGTACAAAATAGTAAGTTAAAGTTATATCATAAGTAGTTCCTTCGCGGCCCGCAAGATAATGATATGCAGCTTCCTCTCCCACACAAGTCTCCTACTTTCGGGCTCATTATTAGGATGAGAATGAGGCATTAACATATTATTTTTATGTTTTTTGCCCATCATGTACTTCCCAGTTCTTCCCTGGTTAATTTTTCTTGTAGACGGGTTAATACCAAGTCCAACAAATTATTTTTGGTTTAGGAACGATCTTACTGTATTACATGTATGAAGTAAGGCTACTTTTTGTAACAGTCTTGAAGAAGAGTCTTGTCCAATAAGAGGGCCATTGGAGTACAACATAGACTGGTTGGCCTGGTTACTTTAAAATATGTTTAAAATTGACTATTACCATCTATAAACGGCTTTAGGTTAAGGGAAAGAGGACCTGCAGATTATAAAGAAATCAGAACCAGATCTTGGATATAATTTAAACAAAAATGATCTAGTTTTGTTAGCTAACTTTCATGAAAGGGATTGGTACCTTTGGTATGAAGATAAGACTGACGTAGTTTTCCACATAACACCTGAACACTATACTGCACTCGACACACACTTCGCCAACTAAGTTTGCCTCATCTGTAGATGATTAAAACTGGTGCTTTCAGAAATTACCTTATAATATGATATTCAATGAAATGAATATACTGAAATGAAATATACTGATAAATTTAAACTACAAGGAGGAAAAGGTCCAGGTGATTTTTAAAAGAAGAGAAGGTTGGCGTCCAGACGGTGTCAGTAGGTGGGTCTTTCCATGTAACGAATACTCTATTTACAATTAGGTGAAGACGATGTGACGTCCGAACTGTTCTTTCCGAAGCTTAAATGGATGTCCCCGGAGAAGAGCGTTTTCATTGAGTGTAACCATTCGAGTGGATGTTGGAAAGCTGGCATGAGTGAATCAGTACATTTGTATCATGTCACCTCGGAGACGTCTATCTTGTAGAGTAGTGAGATGCAAAGTTTTTAAAGGATCTTCATATGGAAAGAGACGTATCTGTTGAGGCCATCGTGTTGCATTACTTTGTACCCTCTCGAGATAAACAAATATCTCCAAGCAACCAAGGACCCCCCCACACTGATGATGCGAACTCTAGTAATGGTCGGACATATGTCACATAGAGCTTATAAGCCAGTTTTGGATCTGGATTTGTAAAAATGTATTTGAAGTAAGTACAGTACTGTATTTTTCCTATATTTGATATATAAGAAGACCAGGTAATGGCACGTGTAATTGCCACTCATAGATCTACTTGAAATTTTACACTATTAAGTTGACTGTTGTTTAAAAAATAGTTTTTGTGTGGATTATGTTCACCAATGTGTATAGCCCTGAACGTTTGTCACTATTCAGCTATATCATCCAATCATTATACCACTGAGAAATGAGACTGAGGAGGACTGAGGACTTATGTGGAAACAGAGTGGATAAGAGGACTTTCATACAACTTAGTATCGTCTGCGTAAGCACTAACATGACACTGGAGACTTTTCAGTAAATCGCTGGTGTAAATTAAGAACAATATAGAGTCCAGCACTGATCCATGCGGGACACCACTTATAGCAGATTTAGAAAGAGGTAGAACATATGCGAAAATATGTGTCAAGTTATTCTTAAAATGTCTGAAATCTCACTATAGCACTTCCATAAAATAATTTTATTCAAAATGCTTGTATTAAAGTCGAAATCGGACTCTCAAGCAATTTGGTCATAAAATTATAACGTTTTTATAAAAATAATATGTCGTTTATAAAAAAAAAATAAGCTAAGTACCTTCTGATTATTTTTTATTGGCTATAAAGATATTACTTCACGTATTTTGCATGCAGATTACAATATAGCGTGAATTCAATTATAGGTGCCTACATTTAGCTGATACGTGCTTCATTTGAAAAAATAGTTTAGAAGAGGAACACGGTAGGAATACTTTCATAATCAAGGACATTATTATTATTTTTAAATATGCTACGTGCCACCTGCTTTACGGGCGCACGAACGTAAAAATAAAATACAGCACAAAATTCAATTTTATTTCAAATGTTTTAAACTAAAACAGACGTAGCCTACTCGTATAATATAACCCTATGTAGTATCAGAGACATGCAGTGTTATTATTTTGTTATACCTTTTCCGTGTACACAGTTGTACAAACACAATAGAACTCCGAACACTACAACAACCGTACCTACGAGTTTAACGGTGGTCTAGTCAGGCTATGCAGATTAAACAGTTTATTATGCTTTTTAATGTAGCCGTCCGTCCACATGTAACCACCACAGGAATGTATGTTGTTCTCGTGTACAATAGTCGTCCTATCAACATTAATAGTATGTCCTCTTTCACGGATCCGAATGGATTTAGTCAATAGTGGTCTTACTTATTTTAAACAAATCATGGTTTGTTGTGGCGATTCTGCAAAATATTACCACAAATATTTCGGGAAATGTAATCAGTTGATCACTTGAGAAAATCCAGAGATTCAGTTACTTGGAATTATAAAAAATATTTATTTGATTCAATTGAGAACAAAACTACTTTAACTAGAGGAATATTTTTTTGTGTTAATTCATAGTTTCTATTTTTATGTTTGTTTTCTTTTTATTGATTCCCGAATATTTGTTATAAATAATTTATTAAGTTAACCTTGTTAGTAACCTCCTACATAATATAGTAAAAATATGAAACAAATGCCTTGAAACCAACCAGAGTAGAAGTTAACTGGAGAAATAGTCAAACTAGAGGAATTTAAACCTTAGAATAATTCTAACAATAGTTCTTTTGCTTTTATATTTATTAGAAAAGAGTCTACTACAGTGAAGATTTAAATAATCTCCTCCCCTCCAACTAACTTTCAAACCAAATTAGTAAGAAAAAACTGACGCTCTTGGCTTTAAGTTTACTATTTTTAGTATAAAATTGAAGTTACGCCCAACTTCAACATAAATTAGAACAGCTTTACTTTTTTCTTCCAATAGGTGAACGCGAACCATTACTTCATTATCAGTGTTACATGAAATGAATTCAGATACGATCGTAAGTCCGGAACAAATTGACAAAACTTGTGTATTGTTTGATAACGCCCTGCGCCATATTTGAATATTTCGATTTCATTTTTACATTAAAAAAGAAGTATATCATTCTTGCAATGGTATTCAAAGTGTATTTACTAAGACGCGGCATTTTTTAGTATCTGAAATAACAGTACTCACTAACTATGAACAGAAAAAATGCTTCAAGGGTTTTACTGTCAAAATGTTAAGACTTACTTTTTAAATATTGAAAATGTTAATATTAATATTATAACCATGACCATAAAATGTGCGTCGGCTCAAATAATCCACAATATCTTGAAAGAAGCTATAAAAGCCTTATGTTGTTGAAAATTAATAACAACCTGAAACAATATTAATCAAGTTATGGTGCACCTGTGAATGTTCCATGCCATGCCCACAATACTCGGTCCTACTTGAAGAGATTAGAACAAGGCAACACACGGAGGTGAAGGTAATAAAATATAGTTGTCAGACAGTACCACCACCTGTGGTGAGGGAGATTTGTAATAATACACTTAGATAAAGCGCCACCGTATAAGGAAATCTGAGCAGATAATCTGGCGTGCATCACATATTTGGAGTTAATCGATAACAACTTAAATGTTGTCTTTATTATTCTTCTTCCTGAAAGAAAGCTTGTAGCGCTGCTTTTTCATTTCATTGTATGCTTATATAAACACATTGACTGTTTACATTAAAGATAACTTAGAGATAAGATCACAAGAATCCCAAGCAGGAAATTTGCCTCTAAAAAGACACCCTTAAAATATTTCAATTGAAATATTTAAGTACTCTTATTTATTTAGGTGGTACCCAAGTAATGCAAAGCCACTCGGAGCATTCAAACCTCTTCAAACCATTTTTAATTTTGTTCAGTCTATTAAAGAGGAATTTATTGATCAAAATTTATTGTGCTCTGAAAGATATCCGCATGGATGAAACACACTTTACATTGCAATATAAGCCTCTCCATCCTTTCCATCTCTGAAAACCCTCATAGAACCGCAACGGTGTTAGTGGGAACTAGTGCACCTGTCCTTAAAAGCAACAATGTTCTTACAAGTTAAATTATTCTGAAACTTCTGTTTTCCAGGCTCGAATCACATTAGTCATGTTAAAATTTAATCCCCATCGAAAAGCAACCTAAACGTGAAGATTTTACACGTTCGGAAGTTTATCTCGGAGATGTTATTTTTTTGGGTCAACTACTTTTTCTTTTATAACAACATTCTGGATTAAGAATTCAGTGTTAATTAAGAACTACTAACCCCAAAATATTGAAGGATATGCCGAAAACAACTACTCCACGGACAATGCGCCACGAATGGCACTGCATTACTTTGGCATCTCCATAGTTGTTTTCGGCAATTCCTTTAAATAAATAAGTAGATTGATTATCTTTCTCAAAGACAATAGAGGTCACTGCTATAATGGCGCCTGAGAAAAAGCAGGTCGTTATCTGTCTGTCAATTTGACCATAATTGTCAGACAGATAGTAGTAAAGGCCCAGAAAGGCCACTACGGTGTGTTTCTCACCACTACTATCTCCAGGCTATCTCTCTCTACTATTCTCACCACTACTATCTCCAATTCACGACTGATTATGACAAAAAAATATATACCAATAATCCTGTATCCCAGACGGCTTTGGTTTTAAGTGTTAAATTGAATAAAACATCTAATTCTTCTGAAAATGTGACAGATGGTTAGATATATTGTTCCTTTTTCAACATAAACAGGCAATGTATTCATCTAAATGACTGTCATACTGATTTGAGATATTCTGGTGTAAAACTAAGACAACGAATACTTACTTATAATAAAAAAAAAGAATGAATATTAAATTTTCTGAAAAGACGAGACTTTAGATACTAATATATGTTTTACGTCTTACGTCTTCTATAAACATATCTAACCTATTTTCCACGATCAAAAAAGTATATTGAAGGAAGAAAGGATTAACATTTTTCAATATTTCACTACCCACAACTTTTGCATGTAACGAATCTTCCGACTTGGGAACTTTTGCTAAGGCTTGGGAGTTTGCTAAAAAAAATCTTTTTGAGATTGATTCTGTCATCGCCAACAAGCTTTTTTCTATCTCTCCTTTATCTTCCGTCCGTAAGCATATCATTGCCCTCTCATTTTTCTGTCATAAAGAGATCTTTACAGTCCACTTTATTTCTAAAAACTGGTTAGTATTGAAGTCCATCTTTTATCGCTCATCTTCAATACAAGTCTATGTCCAATCGGATACCCTTCATTTGCCCTTTCCTCTGTGGAATTTTGTTCTTTTTCGAATTTATTTCTTGATCACATGTATTGTAAATATAAAGTTTTACAAGATATTGTAAGACAAAGGCAGTCCACTTTATCTCTAAAAACTAGTTGGTATTGAAGGGCTTTCTACGTTCATCTTTTATCGCTCATCTTTAGTTTAAGTCCATGCCAAATCGGATGCCTTTTATTTGTGCTTTCCTTTGTGGTATTTGGTGTAGCATTTTTTTTAATTTATTTGTTGATCACATGTAGTAAGTATGAGATTTTGTAAGACTATTTAAGAAAACCCATCTTGGAAGATTTCAGTTTTATTTTAAAGATGCTTAAATCAAGAAAATCCCAAAATGTACAGCAATTTGTCATCGAGAATATGCAGTAATTTGAACATTTAATTTTAGGACCCGAAACTAATTAACTATAGGACACATAGGAAATGGACTAAGATATATGCTAAGAAGAATTATTACTGTGATCATATTACTAGATTGTCATTTTATGGGTGGTATAGAATATTTTAGAATCAGAGGACGAATTCAGCCACTGCACTGATTGGAAATACAAGATATTCGTGTATGCTCCCAAAAAAGTTTAAGGTCTTATCCACACATTAGGCACAAGATGGTGATTTTTTTAACAGAATGCTCTCTGATTAGCTTGGATTTTATTATATTGGAATGCTCGAATTAACTGCACATTATTGATTTGCGAATTTGCTTATATTTGTAACAAGCGTGCCGAAAATTAGATATATTCATTAACCAAAAATATAGATAGTTTATAATTATTGTTTTGAAAAGAACACAGTTCTTATTCAGATATTCCAAGAAATATATAGAAAACACTATGTATATTCGGCTATAGTAGTTCGGCTTGTTAGGCCTGTCTCAATAGAGTAAATGTTTATTACTAAATATTTCCAAGCGCATCCCATCTGGTAAAGCCCGAGTTTTTAGTACCCTTTCTAAGAAGGGCGAAAGTGTAACATCTATCTGATTATTCATAGTACAACGATTTCTAATTAAAAATGTTTTAAATTCTAATTGCTCTAACAGATCTAAGCGCTTTCTTTTCCTTTTCCCGATTCAGTACCTTTACATCTTTCAGATGTAAAATGATTGTTTTCTATACAATGCGTCGATAATCCTGAATTTTTACGTTACTTAGTATGGATTTTTTATGTTCTTTTACCCTAGTTTCAATACTTCCACCAGTTTGTCCCACATACACGGCATTACAATCCACGCAGTTAATTTGGTATACTCCCAAATTTGTTATGTATATGTTATATCGGGATTGATTCTCCCAATACTGTTGATACTAATCGCTTTACACCCGTTTTGTTCTAATCTGCGAGCTATTTTTTCAATATAATCTGGGACGTAATTAATAGAACTAAAGGTGGCTTCTTTTTCCCAAATATTGTAAAACTCTCGCCGAATTAATTTCCTCCTTTTGTTGTTTATCATGTTATCTATTAGTATTTCTTTATAACCATTGTTTCTTGCAATTTGCTTGATTATGCTTAATTATTTTTCAAAATCTATTTTTTCTAGCGAAAACATTAAAAGACTATGTTTTAAATTATGGAAAACCGACTTTCTTATTTGCCCGAACTGCTGCGAACTTGCTGGTATAATTGCGTCGGAAGTTGGTTTTCTATAAACCGAGAATTTCAATTTATTTTCCTCCTTTTCTATTGTAAACTGAATATTATCTTTAAGCGAATTTAAAAAATTGAGAAAGCCACTCAAATTTCTTTCAGTACCAGTCCAAATACAGAAAATGTATCTGCATAACGGGCCCAAAAATGAACATGTAATTTTAAATTATTGTCACTATTGAACAGTTTTCAAAAGGAGAAATAAGACTACCCATGGGTAATCCGTTTTTTTGTTTGTAATATTTTCCATTGAAATAAAAATAATTTTGTTTAATGCATACCTACTTACCTTTATTATATTTATTAATTCAGATTTTTCTGTACTCTTTGATTCTGACTTATTTATTAAATTGCATAGTACTGACGTTAACTCTGCGATTAGGATTGAGATGAATAAACTTTTAACATCGAATGAAACTAATTTAGAATTTGTAGGCAAAGTAAAATTTTTTGTTAGTTCTAAAAACTCAAAGGAGTTTTTACAGAGTATTTGGAGTTGAAGGATATCAATTTTGGGAGTTTGTGGCTTAGATCTTTACATAATTTATAGGAGGGAGCGTTTATATAAGAAACTATTGGCCTTATCGGGTTACCTTTCTTATGAATTTTTGGCAAATCATATAGTACAGGAGGAAACTGGTTCATTACTCTCAATCGGTAATTGTCCCCTAAAATGGTCTTATTACTTCTCAATGTTATCACTATCTCAATTTATTAGTAGGATTAGAAGGCATTTCTTCAAATTCGTTGCCATTTAGTTTATAACGTTTTTTGTTCAATTTTTCATTGAAGAAATCGAGTTTACTATCAAACAATATTATCGTCTTGTACTTTGTTCGAACTCTCTAATACAAGAGTTCAAGAGGGAGTTGTAGAACAGACTTCAACATCCACTCTATATGAATGAAAAAGTATCTCTGAAATGTATCTATTTATTTAGCATCTACGATAATCAATCTGAAATCCCTCTTTTTTTTTGGCGCACTGTAATAAATGTTTTTATAATTAATTTGCTTCGATTAAGATGATAAATTACTGGCGACTCATTGATCTAGAAAACGATACAGAAATATTGTCAAAACAAATTTGCTTCTGGCACGTTAAGCTACCTAATCAGGTGAGGTTTCGCATAAGGAAAGATTGATTACCTTAATCAGTATCGAGTCTATTTGAAATTATAATTCGACCCTTTCAGAAAAATAACGGCAACAATTGCACGAATCGTGTGTTAACTTTGAGATTGCTGCCAGATTGGGGTTTTGTTGACTTACCGTAAAAGCCAGGGTCGAAAACCAACTGGAACTATCTGAAAAAACAACATAAATATGTATCAGTACGTAATAAAACCAAAGTTTTGTGATTTCGAGTTTTTAGATCTAGGTTATTGATTTGTTTAATTAAAAAAAAATTTTTATTGCGAGAATAACTGATACGGTTTCTGAGAACACCCTTCACGTGTATAGTATATACAGGGTGTCCCACAATGAACACGACGGTTTGGTAGTATACTAATATTGATGGGAGCAATTCAGCTAAAATATTTTTAAAATGGTAGCACTTCCGGTTATACCGGAAGTATATGTCAACTTGCTTATTTCAAGACACCTTGTATATTATTTCACTTCTGGATTCTACGTCAAATTCTAAACACATTCCATGTATAATATCCTATACCTAAGTCTAACCGTTTTTGACATATTTCAAACTTAATGTAAAAAATGACGGTTGCAGACCGAAAAAGAATTACCAGAATTACAAGAGCCTTAACTTGGATGGTTTCGATGTAGAAAGGGACCTATTTTAACAAACTTCTTAAGTCTGTTAAACAAACAGAGATTGATGGGTGGAACTAGAAAATGGGTCGAATTAGAACATAGAAATTACTGGTTTTTAAAACCAGGACAAAATCATGAGAAGGCACTCATGCAAGTTTATTTGCAGAGAAGAACTGTAGAAATACTGGGCATGAGTAAATCTCGGCTCAGGAGCATGATTTGGCTCATAACAGGGCACTGCCATCTCAGGAAGCATCTCTATGATTTAAGATTAGCAGAAAGCCCAATATATCAGGGCTGCGATGATGCAAATGAGACTGCGCTTCACATTCTAAGTGAATGTGAAGGCTAAGCTCGTATGAGGCTAACGCTGAGTATATAAGTAGGTAGGTATTTGAAGTAAAATCCAGAAATTAAATCAAATCCAGATCGATTGCCGAAGTTTGTCGTCGGACACCCATATACAGACCTGTACTATCAACATATTACTGACTGATATCACCCCTAATACCTAATAGACAGCTCTATTTCGACCTATTCCTATTAGGTCTATTCTTTTTTTTGTTTGCTTATTATAAAGTATATACTAAAAAGTATTTTTTAAAATTTGTTTCTTCGCCAGATATATTTTGAAAATATTGTTAAAATTACCATATATTTCAAACAACGCGCCATTGACGTGATACTGCAGTTCGTTGTTGTCTGTTGGCTGCCCTGCGTTTTGTGTTCTGTCAAGTGAAGTGTGCTTAACCTAACTTTAGTTTTGTGTTTTGATTAATTTGATTTAAAATGAATAAAATTGAAGAGCGATATCTTAAGGCTGATTTATACAACCTTCCAAGAGGTTAACGATTGAACCAGAAAATGAAATGGTTAACCAGACCAGTGAAATGGTTAACGATTTCTAGGTCACAAATATGAACTTTGTAAGTGCTGAAGTGCGCAATGTTAAGACAAGAAGGTTAGTTTTTATAACCTAAGTTATCAAATCATCATTTAGTTGATTCTAGCATAGATTGTGCAGTGTTGTCATCTTTAGCGAAAAATACCTAAAAATTATTATGCTCAAGTGATAAATTGTAAAATATTGATTTGTTTTGGTAATAATTTATGGAGAGTTTTTCACCTAAAAATGCATATTTTAATTTCAAAATTACCATTTCAACTAAAAATACATAATATTTTCATTTGAAAATTACCAGAATGTAAATTTAATCGTTGCCAAGAAAAAAGTAAAATTATATGTGGCAACGTGGAGCCGTTCATTAACTTGTCTACATTTTATTGGCTACTGGAGTGTGATGTCGGCGAACCGCGCGGTTTGAAATGATTCATGTAGACCAGACCGGTCACTTTGTACTTGGATAACTTCGCTTAATTACAATTATTTTATAAATTGAGTTGATTCTACCTTTACTTATGCACCAGTATAACGTTTGATATTAATAAAATAGTAAAATTCAATTTAGTGGAAAAGGCCCATTATTTATTATTTAACGAGAATTATTCATACTTGTTCCCAAGTAAATGAACAACTATATCAATTATTAAAATTTGAAATTTGTTAATAATTATTTTCAAAAGATTCAATATAGCTTAACTGTGTATGTAGATGCCTTCCTTCAGATATTAAATGCCACAAAACATTTACGTATCTGGGTCATTCTATTATTTTAGCATTTTCATGTCTCATTCCTGTAACGAAAAGCCCACCTGTAATAATATCATTCCACAGAAAATTAACAACCCTCCGTTATTTACGTGGGGCTTCTTAAACCAATTCTCTTGCCATTAAAGCCGTTCCAAATCAATTTAAAAATATTCATCGTTAAATGAACCGCACGGAGTCTACCGTTCCCATTTCACGATAAATTGGGCAAATGAGCTGAAGAATTTATTGTGCTCGGGACTGGTTCGGAAAAATGCCTCCGTATTATAGCATTAGACCTTTAATTGAATTATGACTGAGGGTCATTTATTACAAGAACTAAATTGGCTTGCGTAAGGCAAAACAAGTCGTAGTTAATTGGTTTAATTGCTGCACTTCGAGATACTGGACTTAAGAGTTAATATTAAAGTTGAAAAGTAGTAAGTGATTCAACTTCGTTGGTAGCAAATTGCTCATCTGTGTGCATATTTATTTAGGTATTTAATAAAGTTTTACTAAGAAACCAAAAGTGAGCAGATAAATAGTGGAAACAATTACTCTATTGGTATATCCTGAAATAATTTTATAATGGCTTCTATTTCTTTCCCTTTTATGGTTAAAATTTTAAATATACAAGTTTTAAGTGAGTGTCCATTTATTTTAAATTAAAATCTCTATTTATACTTCACAAGGATTCGTGTCACAGCCCCCAAACGCAACAAGAACACATATTTGCTTCTCGTTGTTTCCCTTGGGGACAATGGGAGCAATCCTTTTATTCTTTTTATATTTATCCCCACATAACAATTTCTTTACCGACTATCTAGAGTTGCATACCCTTTTGTATTAAATTTCTAAATAAAAAATCAGTTTTTGAAATTTCTGTCATCTGTTTCTTTACTGACAAATATGTGACATTCTGTCACTTGTTAGAAGGTTATAAATGTCTTCTTATGTTAAAATTATTACCAATTTTTCTTAAGTCCTCAATATTATTTTAAAGTTTTCCAGGGATATCTGAAGGACTTAAGAAAAATTGGTAATAATTTTAACATAAGAACGACATTTAAAACGAAAAACACGTAAGATCAATACTTTAAAAAGAAACCAATTAATAATGATCAAAATTCAAAAAAATGTGTTTACCAAATTCCCTGTGAAGGTGGTAAATACTATATTGGAGAGACATCTGGACCATTACAAGTAAGGGTCCGTGAACACAAAAATTATGTTAAAAATTACCAAATTGATAATTCTACATTAGTAGAACATGTATGGGACAACAATAATCAGGTTCAATTGACGTAAGCTAAAATTGTACAAAAAGAAGAAAAATCAGTTAAAAGAAAATTAAAAGAAGTGCTTTAATAAATTTAATGGTGGTAAATGTCAGTCTGGCATTTTTTATCATATAAACTGTAGCTGGCGATTAGTCAAGGACGACTAGAAACATTTAGAATAAAACTAGCTAGTTAAGTGTTCAATTTTTTAAATTTTATTATAATTTTTTGTTTAGACATAATTCGAAATATCATTTGTAATATTACAGAATTTGAAATCAAACTAAAAAACCACTTATGAAACTTAGTTAATTGTCATATATTTATTTCTATTGCATACTATACTGGTTTTTTGAGACAAATTGTATAAGTTTCCCTTGATGTTACATTTTACATCTTTATTTTGAATACATTTAATATCCTGTTTTTTATTTGAAGGGGATGCCGAAAACAACTACTCCACGCGCAATGTGCCCCGACTGGCATTGCATTACTCTGGCGTCTCCATGGACGCCACATCCTTCATCTGCTTCAAATAAAAAAGTAGGATGGTCTTCCTCAAAGACAATAGAAGTCACTGTTGCAATGGCGCCCGAGGAAAAGCAGGTCGGTTTCTGTCTGTCAATTTGACAATAATTGTCAGACGGATAGTAGCAAAGACCCAAAGAGGTCACTAGAGTGTGTTTCTCACCACTACTATCCTGGTTTTTATTATCTAACCGGTGATGAAATTCCAAAAGAAACCACAACGAATCATCAAACTACATAAAAGTACATCAGGCTACATCAAGCTACATCAAACTACATCAAACTATACTACAACACACCAGAAACAAGCTACAGACATTACTTTTTGAATAAAGCAATAAACATTCCATATTATCTAATTTTGAAGACTTTTGCATATCAAATTTTTGCATAAACTTCACAGTTATGCTCATAGATGGAGCTCCCTTTACTTTTTCGCGAGTATAAAGAATATTATAAAAATATTTAATAGATAAATCTAAAAACTCAATCTGCTTTGTAAAACACAAGTTACAAACAATATTCGAAAGTTCATGTCAACACTAAAACAATAAAAAGGGCCTTATCCAGCTTCACGACAGCCGCCGTAACTCCCTTCTATTCATCTGTTTTCCTCTCCCGGCATTCGCCAGACAACGGGCTTATAAATGCGGCGAAATAATTTTTTACGGAAGATAAAAAATGGAATAAGATTTCCGTGCTTTGTGATATAGTCTGGGTGACGTCAAGATCGCCCAAGTCGCGACCTATGTAACTGTCCCTAACCCGCAGGGACCGTTCATGAGTCGGGACTCCCTAGGCAGAACTGGTCGGTCGTCCGAGATTGATATAGGTAGGACTCATGTCCAAACAATAGCTGAGAGAGATAAAAAACCACTTTCACAAATAGAAAGACTGCATGACCAGTCGTTACACTTTATTTTCTCTGTATTTCTGACGGTATTGTGTTTCATGTAGGCAGAGGATTGAGGACATTCGTAGATGATAGTTGAGGGCAAGGAAACGTAGAAGCACCTTGAATTAAAAATAAAGAAAATTGAATGTTCTATGGAGTTGTATCATACAATATTGGTATTGGAAATTCACAATGAAATTGTTTTCATTTTTCAGCAAACATATTTCCTCTATTGACACGGTTTCAGTTTTGCTTTACAAGCATTATCTTGTTTAAATAAGATATTTTCAGTTGTAAATCGAGTAGGTAAGTATCTATTTTTTTCTTTTTTTATATATTCCGTACTGGATTTTATATCTCAGTTGATAATTAAGTGTAAAGAAACTGAAATATTCTGAAAAGATTATTTTTTGCTTATTCTCCCAGTTCTGAAAAATATTCATTAAATATTAATGAAACAAAAGAAACATAAAGTTGACAATTTGTATAAAACAAATTTACTTTTTTTACGCCAATGCTCCAGTATATTATATGGATGACAAAAGATATTGAGCGAAAAAATTAAATATAGAGATATATTATTAATGAAATACCAATATTATGATTCCTTGTGTGATGATAAATTTCCTTGTTACCTATAATCTAGGTACACAAAGGAAACATTGCACTGTTGAATTACAACGGCATATAACCATATTACCTAAACTTATTATTTTTTAATATACTTTTCCTTTTAATACTGTCATCTACATAATTTTAAATATAAAAATCTTAAAAAGTATCAACTTTATATTAAATATCATTATTTATGACTACATACCTCTAATATTAAAAATTTTAATTTTTTTAATGTACAAAAGGTTTTTATCATTATTTTAGTTCTTCTTTGCTTTTTATGAGGTACAGCTATATTAGTTACAGTTACAAAAATGCAAAGCTTCATATGCCTCTTAAAGCACATCTTGAATTGCAGTTTTTTAATGCAAAATTAGAAAAAAAATCGATAAACCTACGTTCAATAACACTACCGCACCGGTCGTGTTAAAAACAAAAATTTTGAAACTTTTATTTTGCCAAGCCTCAACAACTGTAAGAATCGTTTTTCGGTGATATTTGAGTAGTTTCAGAGTACCGAATTATGAATTTATGGTCAAGAGTTAGAGAGCCAATATGGTATGGTGTTGGGAATAATGTGCAGTATAACTTTCAAATACTAAGAAAAATAAAATAAATATATAATATACTATTATATACATATAGTATATAAAAAAAATTCTACTACTGTATGGAAAAGATTTAATTTCAACATTATAAGTTAGGAACAGTAGATTTATTTATTGATACTACCGACCTTTACTTGTTGAAAATCTATATCAGATACTGTATGTTCAGTATGGTACATAGATTATTAACGGTCCCACTATCGCAGTCTGATTTTATATAATAGAAATAATTAAATATAATACAACAAAAAGCAGTAAATAAGAAGCAAAAAGAAGATAACTTGTTATGGAAAAAACAATATAATATTGATCTAAAAGCTATTTATCCTATAATAAAAGATTCTACTATTCCTAGCTCAAAATATAACTCATTCACTTTTTGTGAATATTCAACCCCAAATATTCAAACTAATTTGTGGTATCCGCTTTTCATCTAATTTTGATATGCTGTAACATTCCTAATGCTCATATGTTATTCATCACGACATAATCCAATGTTGAAAGTCGAATCATTCTTTGGATTTGAAAGTCGACCAATTCTTTTAATAAATCCTTGTACACGCCTGGAGAAGTTTATATTTTGGAACACATTTACTCTCAGTTTGAGTCACCTTCTGTACATAACTGGTATTCATCCTATAATAATGGAATTCTGCCCGTCCCAGCATAATAAATAGACCGTTTGAAGGCTAGTAGATTGGGCAGGTATACAAATACCAACCCCATGCTGCTAGACCCAGAGGTGTTAACAACGTTAACTGACTATTATACGTCCAATTAACCCCGGCAACCAGAAGGATCTTGGACGGAAATGCAGATAGGAAAGAGTGAATAAAAAACTGCTCGACCCTTCTAACCCTTCATAAATCCATTAGTGCGGTCGTAAGAATAACCGGTTGTCTAGATTCATTGGTATGCAAATGGTTTGTTTTAATAATGATGGAGCGAAATGAGGCGAGGCATGGAACTTTGTATAATGATTGTATTGAAAACTATTTTTCAGTGTGAGGTTAGTTACGTTGTATGTTGTAAGTAGAATAAAAGTTTACAGAATAATATTTATTCTGTATCCTTTGGCAGAATATAGTTCGAGTATAAATAGAGAATGTTAGAAGAATTAGTTGATAGGTGTTGAAAGAAGAGCGTATCCTTATGGCTACAGTGGAGAGGAATAAAAATAAACATGAAGGCATTAATTCTTAAGACTTGTTCTCATTATTGACAAGCTGTGCCTCTTTATATTTCTTGTTTCAAGTTGTCTATAGTATGTACTATACTATGCCAGTTTTATAATGAAAAAATTCGATAGCATATAGAACCGGTAAGAGTAATGGGACTTTTGCTATATAAACTTATTTCCAAATCTGTACCGTTTGCGAAATACAGGGTATCGAAGTTGAAAAAAAAAATGTTTATAAGTATCTCTGACAGTAATAAACGACTTGTTTTCAAATTTTTGTTTTCAAATTTTATTTAGTAGATGCTACAACGAATTTTTACTTCCACAAAAAATTTCAGCTCGATGGGAACAGCCAGTGGCGTATAATATTCACTCTTGGGACCCCTTTTCTAACAAATGTAATTTCCCCCACCGACTGACGTTTAAAATAATATCGATATTTCGAGCTTCCACCTATTTCTCTACAAAACAGTATATTGTTTTATACCGATCTGCCGAATTTCGGCAGGCCGGTATGATCTTCAGTTGCGAAAGCAGTGTATCTCTTGCACCACCAAGGGCTCCTATTATCAGTACCACAAGCTTCACAGTATGTGTTGGATGGAGTCTGCGGAGTTCGAAGAGAAGGTCTCGATATTTTGTCCATTTCTCCTCCTCCTTCAAGACAATGTTGGTCTCGGTAGGAGCCGAGAATTTGATGACAAACATTGTCTTGAGCTGGTGGTCGAGGAGGACTACATCAGGCTTATTGGCTCGAATCTGCCTGAACGTGGGAAATGAATAGCTCCAATAAATTCGGCACTTCGCAAGAACGGACTCAATACTTATTATTATGATTCGGACTTATTATTATTATTATTATTATTATTATTATTATTATTATTGTTATTATTATTATTACTATTACTATTACTATTACTATTACTATTACTATTATTATTATTATTATTATTATTATTAGTGGTGAGAAACACACCGTAGTGCCCTCTTTGGGTCTTTGCTACTATCTGCCTGACAATTATTGTCAAATTGACAGACAGATAACGACCTGTTTTTCCGCAGGTGTCATTACAGCAGTGACCTCTATTGTCTCTATTAGGAAAAACAATCCTACTTATTTATTTGAAGGAGATGCCGAAAACAACTACTCCACGACCAATGTGCCCCGACTGGTATTGCATTACTTCAGCATCTTCATAGGAGTCGCAACATTATTCATCGAGACCAACTAACCAGACACTGACCGGTTTCGCGCTTATTATGCGCTCATCAGAGTGCCATAGGAAGTGGACTCGATGAATGATGCTACGACCTGATTGCCTAATGGGCATGGTGAATGTTAGTAGTGCTGAGAACACACACTGTAGTGCCCTCTTTGAGTCTTTGCTACCTACTATCTGTTTGACAATTATTGTCAAATTGACAGCGCCCCTCGTAATGAGGAGGTTTTGCTATCTAATGTAGATAGTGGTAGCAAACTTGGGATCTCGAAAGATAAAAGTTCCGAGGGAGAGTGGATTAACTGATATAGTTATATTCTGTAAATTTTAGTTTCACCCAGTAGTTGTTACATGTTATTCAAAGTTTTCCAAAATCCTACACCCGAATTATTTCGCTTCCTATTTAAAACTTATGTTAGACCACTGCTGGAATATGCTGCACTAATTTGGTCGCCACATCACATCAAAGACATCAAACTTATCGAAAACGTTCAGCGTCGAGCAACAAAAAAGATTCCTCAGATCCATACACTATCATACCCAGAACGGTTGGAGTATCTGAATCTTCCTCTCATGTCAGAACGAAGGTCCAGAGGAGACATGATATTTACTTACAAAGTCTTACTTGATCACTTCCAGGACGATATCAGGAATCTACTGACCCTAAACCCAGACCAGAGACTACGCGGTCATCAATGGAAATTACAGAAGGAAAATTTTAGGACAACAATACGGCAAAATTTTTTCTCAAACAGAGTGTTTAACAACTGGAACACACTCCCAGGTGATGTGGTAACGGCAAGTGGTGTGAATATGTTCAAAAATATGTATGACAATTGCATCAATCATGCACTCATTTAATGTGGGTTAACTTTAACTTTATACAGTGGAGCACGATTGTATATGAACTCAGTGTGGTAGTTATTTTGTGAAACTGTTAGAAGGTTATTTTGCAGAACTTTGTATATTTTGCTTTCTGTTTCGCATATTGTATTGTTTTTCTAATTTTGTAATTTAGCAATATAGGTCTTAAAAGACTTCTGCTCTACTCTTTAGTATAATATTAATAATAATAGTTGAAGACATGCTAAAATGCTCCCTGATAAATGGTGTATAATTGTTTTGGTACCCACTCTTTAACAACAGTACTATGGAAGCTAGGGAAGTAGGGGGCTGTGGTAAAGGGCTCTGTATATGTAAATCCTTTGAATAACAACTTTTAGTTAAGATTTAAACCGCAGTATAATATTCAAATAAGTCATCGAGCGTAACCAGCACGGAAAATCTTTCTAATTGCCCCCGTTGCGCATTCTACGCCGTTTTCGGCAAGGCGAATACAGATACAACAGCAAGGAGCAACTATCATTAATTACACCTCGAAGAAACACTTCACATGCCTAGAACAAAACTACCAGAGCTCGCGTGTTTAGATATCAAACACATTAATTACTTATAATCACCAGATAATAACTACTTTCAATTAATTCAAGAATAATTAGTGCGCCATTAATTGCATGGCGCTCTAGCGGCAGAATCTGGAACTGATTTCAGCAGCTCCGGTAAAAAACACTAGCCCGAGCTGAGATTCATGAATAACAATCGCAATCTAATACCACAGTATTTTCTTTAGCATTATACTGTGCTAATACATCATTATCCGTTGACTGTCGACTGTCTCTTGCAGAGGCGGTGCGCAATTTACATTTTTCAAGGTGGTCAGGGTTCATTAGAAATAAGTGCATTTTTTAATATTTTTTTTTTCGGAAAGGATCTGACACTGATTTTTAAAGATTTAGAAACAACTAGTGCTTTCTGCAACCTTTTAATGGTATGTACAAATCCTATTGCTTAAAAATATTGTTGAAAACAATGTTTTCAAAAACACAATAAAATGTAAAATTAAGAGTAGATTCACTATAGATTTGACAGGCATGAATACGGGGTCGGGTTGAGAACCCGACCCCCGACCCGAAATACTTACATATTTCCACTACCGAATTATTAAGATTTCGGAGGTGCACGTAAAGCCGAAGTAAAAAGGCACATGGACATAAAGTTAGCCCTTATTGCAACGGTACTGGATTTGTCTTATAATTGCAACAAAATTTCTTTTTAATGTTATAAATTATATATCACCGGAAAGATCAAAAGATAAACTAGATCCCTATAGTAGCAAATTTTTGTTTAATTCGTGTGTTTTGGAAAAAATAATTTTTGAAAATACGCTTTACTTGTACTAAAATAAATTTTAGTACAAGATTGTTTGCCTGGAATTTTAAAAATAAAAAGAATTACCAAAAATTACTACTATAGGGATTTAGATTAGTCTTATCTTTCAATAGTTTTTTACTGAAAGTCGCTATCTTTTATAGTTTTTTTCTAATTAGACACGAGACGAACGCCGATTTTGCAGGACTATTCGGACTAGTGAATGGACCCTTAAGAAATTCGTTTCAACGAAAGTGATAATACATTAAATACATTTAAAATAAATAAATAATCCATCCAATAATAATTTCCACTTCCTAAAGTAAGTAGAAAATTGCAAGGAAAGTGTGTTGTAACTGAAATATATCCAAATTTATTTAATGAAATTCGGTCTGGTGAGTAATGCAAATAAACTTATTTTGAGTCTTTGCATTTCAGATATACGAGCCCTGTCTCAGTGAAGTTGGCCCAATGCCCCAAAACATGATATTTGTGAATTTATTTGAGGGCTAATTAAAATTTTATATCAAATATAATATTTTTGGTTTCTTTAAAGGTTTATGGAAAGATAACAAAACCGACGCGGCTGTTTTTAAAGCGTTTTTATTTAGAAATTGTCTTCTTTGCAAAATGATTTGTGTAGAGCAAAATACATGATGGGGACAACTTAAGTTGAATGGCCTGAACTTTGAATTTTGACACCATGTCAAGACGTATCGAAGCAGTAAATCAGTCAAAAAGGCGATGTTACGCAGTGGTGATTTGCTGCTATTTGGTTTTGTTGATTTTTATTAATCGGCAGTTTTTTTTAATGTGTAAGATATGTTTTCTCTGTTACAAAAAAATTTTTTATTTTAGGCTAATATTAAATAAAAATATCGTATGTTATCAGAAATACATTTTAGTTTTTAATATGCTTTCGCTAATCTGACAAATTTCATAAAAATACGTAGTTTTCAGAGTTGGGCCAACTTCACTGAGACAGGGCTCGTAGTAAGAAAAATATGATTTTCTTTTTAAATATTCACCGCATTGATGAGGCATTTTTTAAGACCTCTAGATGCTTTTCCTATTAAAATGGATGTCCCAATCATCTCCTGAAGTACTTATCATGAGGACGTTGTTGAATGATAGATAAGAAAGGGAAAAAATACACACATATAGTTTCTGCATGTTGAATAGTCAGGGTTGAACTAATAAATTAACAAAGAAAAAGTATGTAAAGGTTTAGAATAATTATAAACAAATTAACCCTTTATATAGGAATGCAAATTGCTTCAGCTTGTCAAAAAATAAGTAGATAATAATACACCCATGAATATAGGCATAAAGAAAATCATGTAGAAAACATAAAATAATTAGATAAAGTGGTTTGTTTATATACGAGGCATTTTATTCTTTGTTATACAACAAACTTAAACACCTTACCTCTATTTTCAAAACTAAATATTATGTTTTGTAACTAAAAAGACGAAATGTCGACAGGCAGACGTGAACGGGAGTATACACTAATTACTACAGAACTAAACAGACGGTATATGCAGTTATTATCAAAAAATAGTAATAAGCATATACCCTTTCCCCTCTCTAGTATGCACTTTGTCTACTACATTCTCCGTAGCTTCTCCTTTCCATTGAATCAACTTTAGATATAACCGTCTCTTCTAACCTTATACATTTTCAACTCGTAATTAACTTAATCATATGTGATAAATTAAAATCCAAAACCAAATCCAAAGTAATAAGATCCAAATATGTAGTAATATTTGATATTACAAGTTCAATAGGTGAGATGTTATTCAAATAAATATTGAAAAATTAAATTAAAAAATATTATATCATCTGGCAAATTGACTACACCTTGTGTATAAAAGTATTAAACATTCAGTATAAAATTATTCTGTAGCATTTATTTCTCATTTCAACAGTAAAATAAACACATATCTGTTGAGTAAGTAATTAAAAAGGACATAAGAGATCCAATTACAAATGCATGTGGTTCGATGAATGGTAGAGTTATATGCATCTCTCTTTAAATTGATAATTAACATGTAATGAAGTTCCACCACTCCCAATATGACTCGGAATGTAAGCAAATAGTTTGTATAAAAGGCCCAATTGGAAATGGTAGAGAGGCAGTCTTGATTGTACTCTGAAAGCAGTCATTATTTGACTCCAAAGAGAGTTATTAGTCAGTCAGTACTCTGTAGCGGCCCTTCTTAGAAATGATGACCTTTGGGACGTTTTATTTTATTGTTTATTTTGTATGTATGGCAATTGATCACTTTATTCATTGGTCTACATTCATTTTAAAATAAAAATGAATTATTGTAAGTTTTAAACCAATTATTAAAATCTCACAATATTCAAATTGCATTACTATCTTAACCGCCTTGACATATAAGGTGACATTAACACGGCATTAACCTTCTTTTGAAGTATCATAATTTTCTTTGGTTGTATCATAATGGATTGAAGGAAATTTTAAATAAATTTATGGGTTTTATAGAGAAATTAGTTACCTTATAGAGAAACATTTCTAAGATATTGAGAAACTTGTAACAGTAATTCCAAAAATAAAAGTTCCCTTACATCATTGTTTGGGGAGCTACCACCTCCTTATCTCTCCGATGAGCCGCCTCTGATTTCTAGCCCATACTCTCCAGCGTAATGAATTCCCTGGAATGGCATGCTAGATGATATGGCGGTTGTAATTTGTGTTTGGTAGAGTGTCGCGGAGCACGAGGAAGATGTTACCGTGAACTGCATACTTAAACTGGCACATTGTAATTTGCGTTAGATAGGTTAGGAATTACGTGCATCAGCTTTAGATCATGAGTACCTACGTTTGATATTATAGGTAGATGATTACTATTTCATTTTGATACAAAGTTGGGAAGAATAGCAAAATTACAAAGTATACATATGTGAACCAGAGGGAAGGATTTTTTACAATATAAATTCAATAAAACTCCACTTATGGCACTGCATAGAAGAATACTATATTCATTACAAATTTAAATGGTTATTTCCTTCATTTATTTTGCACTGGGAACTATCCATGAACACATCTTATTTTTAACTAAAGAAATTGAAAAATCCGATATTTTCTAGATTTTTTAGTATTAATTATATTTCTAGTAAAAAACTGTTATCTGTATATAGTATATACAGAGTTTTCAGTTTTCAAATTTCAAGTTCTTTCACATTTGCTATTCGATCAAAATTTTTAAAGCATCTTGTTACAGTAATTTTTTTGTTGCGCTACAATAAAGTGTGTTTTATTTATAAAATCATTATCGGACACCTTATAAAGTATCTCCTTTTATTTCTATGCGTCCTGAACCATATGGCCCTCTTGAGAAGCTATGTCGTTTATTCCGATACCTTAAAGTCTTAAATTATTTCGGGTAGCAATAATCTAGGGTTTTGTCATTTTGGTTTAGTACCTGCTAAATATGTCCCTTTCTAAATCGATAGAGATATGTTTTTGTGCACCATATCTGATCTTAGAGAACTGTCAAACAGGTGCAATCACAAACTCGAATAATTTGAACTACTCGTACAGAATCAAGCAATAACAAATATAGCCTTCACAACTTATATTAAACAGAACTCGATACAAGGTAAGTACATTAGGCGCTAGACTGGTTAGTAAAGAAAACTAATATCCTTACTGACCCAACATACTGAGAATATCCTTATAGATTAAGTTTTCTAACGTGTTTTATTTTATGTTTTGTGTACCACTTATAACCCAGATACCATAGATCAGATATGATGCACAAAAACATATCTCTAACGTTTTAGAAAGGGACATATTTACCAGGTACTAAACCAAAATGACAAAACCCTAGATTATTGCTACCCGAAATAATGTAAGACTTTAAGATATCGGGATAAACGACATAGCTTCCCAAGAGGGCCATATGGTTGAGGACGTATAGAAATAAAAGGAGATACTTTACAAGGTGTCCGATAATGATTGTATAAAGAAAACACATTTTATTGTAGCGCAACAAAAAAATTACTGTAACAATCTTAGAATACTACTACTCCCAATTGTTCGTAAACTTATCTTTGAAGTCTTCCGCATTATATATACGCTTCCTATTAAATTTGTAATCTGGAAGGCAAAGATGTTGAACATGGCTTTCCATTGGGCTAATTCTCCAGTCTTTCAGGCAGAGGTCTTTGCAATTTTAATGGTAGCAAGTAGAAATAAGGAACAGCACAGGGCAGAAGATTTTTATCTGCTATAATACTAAAGAGTAGTGTGCTCTCCAGAAACAAGATCTGTTCACCGCAGCGAGTGTGGCGGCGGTTTGGAGTTTCTCGCTGGACAAAAGGAGGTTACACTGGTTTGGATACCCAGCCACGTGGGAATCCCAGAGGGACTTTGTCAAGGGCCTGAACAATTTTTAGGAATCACTAGAAGGCATGACAACGAGGCCCTTAACAAATGGGCTCACGAGATGTTGAGGAAAACTGGAGGAAGAATAGAAATTGTAGATAGGCCCAAACAGTTGAAGGGTTCTAAGGTAAGTGGTGGCTATCCTAACTAGGTACTGCAGACTTAGGAAACACATATCCCCGATAGGGTTAGAGGAGGACCCGATGTGTCCAGTATGTGTAGAATATTTTTTTTAAATATTGAGTACTGTTCTACTCTGTATATTCATTATTTATTTTGTTCGCAATATAAATATTACTTTACACTGTTTTAAATGAACAAATATATACGCTTTTTGATGAAAGTCTTTTACCAAACATTGTAAGGCAACAGTCAGAACATTTTTTTTAAAATGAACAATCTCCTTGTTATTATCCCAACGACATAAGAACAGATTTTGATGATTCATTCAATTAATATTGACATAATCTGAAATAACAATTGTTAAAGCGGTCGTCACAGTTTCTGGACATGACATCATTATTTACGAAATATTTTTATAGGTACCTGTAATGTAAATATATTATAACTAATCTATAACAAACATTAAGTCAATCCTATCAGCCAACAGAATTTCGATAACCGATCCGACATGTGTAAATATTTAATATCAAAGTATCAATTGATTCAGTAAAGTAATTTATTATGCGCTACTGATCCAAAAACTAGGTAAATCTTAAACACACTTACAAAATATTAGCTTTTAGTAACCTGCAATGCAAAAATAGAAGTTTGTTATTATCTATAATTTATTTGATGATATGATCAATAATTTCTAATTATTTTGAATCTGTAAAATAAAAGTAAGATGACCACAAATAATCTCGATGCTTAATTACAGAAATGTTTTTGACAAGCGTCGATTTTTATTTTTCATTTAAAAATTTCTGCATGAAACCAATAGATTTAAAGTCATCTATGCTGGTGGTATTACGTCATAAATGATTTTTTTAAAACGCGGGGAATAAAACTTTTTGCATTAAGGTGGCGTATATCTAACGCGTAGAGTAATAAATAATATGGAGGCTCTATCTCTAATAATAAGATTATATGAGCGTAAGGGCAGTGAGTTTGACATATTGCCAGTATGTGGCTAATGAAAGGAGTCTTCAGGAAGAAGAGGAAAATGTTTTCGGAAGAGAATGTTGCTCGAGTAAGAAAAAGAATAGAGGAGTATAATATAAGAATAAAATAATTTTATTTTGCCAATAGTTTCCTTTTCCTCAAAGCTTTCTAAAAATTGGTCAAGGTTACATTGTTACTAAAACCAAAAAGTACTGGAGTACTCAAATTTTCAATTTCTCATATATAAGTTTGCATCATCTGGAGATGATTAAAACTGATATCAGTTTTAATTATCTCCAGATGATGCAAACTTGGTTGACGAAAGGCGCGTCTAGTGCAGTATACTGTTTTGGTGTTATGTGGAAAACTACGTCAGTGATATCTTCACACCAAAGGTTCCAACCCCCTTCAAGAGTAATTTCTAGAATGTATTGATTATTTAATTTGGAATAAGTTTTGACTAATTATTATACTATTTATAATTAATATTTTTCGTTCTTTCTTCCTTGCTCTCATTTGTTATCTCATTAGTAGATATTTTCTCATTATCTTTATTTATGTGTTGCCCTATAATTGGTATATTTGTACTGTTGGACAAATAAAATTTATTATTATTATTATTATTCCTGTTACACACGGTACTCCGGTATTGATATAGTATGACGGCAGGCTAGCAAGTCAATACTACAAGTTCTTCTTCTATTCACTTTTAGTTATAAATGATCTTGGTCACCAATCACCCTTCTAACAATGCTGCATGTGTCGAGTACTACTGTCTTCTGTAGTGGTATGTGTAGTTCCCACTGTAAACCCAATTGCTCTAAGCTGTTTTTGAGATTATTAGGAATTGCACCTGTTGCACCAAGGACTACGGGAATAATGGTTACTTCGTCCATTCGCCACATCTCAAGTATCTCATCTCGAAGCGGCATGTATTTATTGATTTTTTCGGAGTAAGTTTTACTGATGTTACTTGGAAGCGGCACAGCGAAATCAACTATTAGCGTCTTTCTCTGGTCCTTGAAGGTGATTTCGAGGTCGAGAATATTATTAGGTATCTGCTTATCTGTATGGTCTAAGGTCTCTTCGCAGGAGTTACATAAGCGGCACTTAAAATTGTCAATATTCTCCTTCAATATCCGCTTTTTGTATGATCTCGTCGAGATTACCTCATCTTGAATAGCGCCCAGAAAGCCTTCTGTTTCTACAAAGATGTTCCCATGGCGAAGGTACGCAGTTGAAGCAATGGTATCGACAGAGTCGTCTTCTATCCTGGCAAGGTATTTGCCATAAAGTGGCTTGCTTCGCCATTGTAGAAGTTGCTGGTCAGGATTGTTGACTTTGTTTAGTGGGTGGAAATTTTTGTCAGCGAGTTTCAAGGGGGTGGCTTTCTTATCTGCTTTTACTACTATTCGGTGTAGTTCACTAGTTTCCGATTTTGTATGGAAATATTTTCCCCTGGCTCAGATTCTCATTGTCGGCCGCTTGTGGTTAACAGTAGCTACTCATTATTATTATTATTATTATTATTATTATTATTATTATTATTATTATTATTATTATTATTATTATTATTATTATTATTATTATTATTATTATTATTATTATTATTATTATTATTATTATTATTATTATTATTATTATTATTATTATTATTATTATTATTATTTGACACTGCCACTAAATTACACATTCATGATTCGACCTATATAATTAAGAGAAAATGTATGTAAATTATACGCTTGTCCAAATTTGTTGAACCTACAAATTACATTGTTGATCACTGATAAATTTAATAAATTGTTGCATTCAGTGGATACAAACACTTCATGTTAAAATAAAATCCTCATAAAACTGATTTATATATATGACAGGTTTATGGAAGCTTTTTAATAGTGAACTCTCGTTTTATTTACGGTAACACATGAAGCATGTACTCCAAGCGTTTATATGAACAGAAAACTACTTTTAGAGTAGTTTATTTATTCAATAGGCTTAAGACCGCTTTAACGTAGTTGATCTGCTTCCCACAATGTAATCTGAACCTTAAGATGTTTGAAACGTAATACGCCAATTTTGGGATTTATTTAAAGAGCTTAGTGCACTGATGTTTAGAAAAACCTTTGTCAGCTTTACAAACAACAAGAATCAGATGTTAAGATTTTCCCATGACCTGCAGGTGTTATCTTCAGTACTAATTATTTTATTGGGTATCACCACATTTCTGAAAATATTAGAAGTGTTTGCGCCTACACTAAAAAGAAGAGTACTTGTTTTTTTTTTAGTTTAACCATATCAATAATAAAGCTCTCACATTAAAGAAGCAAACAATGACATGATATGACATGACATATCCTGGCATTTTGTATCCAAATCACAACGACTTGGAAACTCGAACTATTTGAGATGAGCCATATGTTCCTTTAATCTAGTTTGAACTGATATTCTAGTTTCTCCAACATACTTTTGATGGCAGTCTTACAGCTGATTTCGTAAATCCCCGACCTTTCATTAGTTTCTATTTTGTCTTTTGGATTGCCTAAAAGTTTTTGTAGTTTATTTCCCAATGAATAAACCACTGACATGCCTATATCTTTAAAAACCTTACCAGAAGCACAAGTGAAACGACGATCGCATTGAATAGATATAAATTTTGGATTTTCTCTTTCATCTTGAAAAGTCTAGGAATTTCGAAGTGTCTCTTTAAATTTACATTTCCTAATTATTTTATCAATTAAACTTACAGGATATCCATCGCATCTATGTTCCCAATCAATGCTATTTCTTTTTCAACCCTCTCCTTATTTAGGGGGAAACTCAATAGGCGATGATTTAGAAAATTTGAACTCGCCAGTTTGTGTTGAGCACAATGGTGAGAATCCTTAGGGATATATCTTAAAGTACTGGTATCTTTTCTGCAGTGGCGGCTCCTTCTTAAGGCCGCATGGCCGCGCGCCCCTCCTCCAAAAATACCAAAGAAATTCTTATTATTATCATTATTGTAAATTAAGTGCAAATGTTAACATGTATTGTGGTACAAAACTATTATTAGGAAAGGCTCGAGCGCTTGAGCTATCGTACTCATAATGCGGCAGTCCACATTACTGGATCACCACAGCACACCACTGCACAGTGAGCAAAGCATCATAGCTTCGGGCCGCACTTTGAGTCGCGGCCTATGGCAACCGACCCGATCTGCTTTTCGACTAGACTCGTTAGATACTTTCCGTATGCTTATATTATGCAGATTTGGCCGGAATTATTTCGCGGCTCTACGCCAACATTATTAAACATTATAACATATTTTTAACACATTACATATTTTTAACATTATTCAATTACTTATTCAATTTTTGTGAAAAGACAATTTTATATATTACTTAACATGCATACTGTTAGTAGAATAAATAGAGCTAATTTTGCAAATCTTCCACTGGAAAATAAAGTATAAATAAAAGAATTGGGCGTTGCCTTCCCAATAAATAATTTCGATGAAAAAGTTATGGAAAAATTTATTTCTATGAAAAACCGTAGAGCTGATTTCAATTTTAGAAAGTGAGTGCACCCGTGTATAAATAACTGTATGAAGTTTTGTTTACCTACGTAATAATTTAATGTGTCGTTTGATAAATATAAATTGAATAACTAAAATACTTTTGAGTTTGTGATTGTGCCATATCGTTTTTAATTAACGGATATCTAAAAACTAAAAATAGTTATGTTTCTGCTTCCTGAATTCTCGTTTTCAGCTTTTTGAAGGTAACGTCGTATATGTAAATTTTTGATATCTAAATATTAATTACCTACTACCTACCTATTTAAATATTATTTTAAACAATTTTTGTCGAGATTTCCGTCAATCGTATTAAAAAGGAGGACATTTGTGTAACGAAAGTTATTTTTTCAAGCAAATATTTTTGCTCTGCGAATTTCTAATTTATAATTTTAAGGGGTTTGACCTTGAAATATGTAAAATTTTCGCCTGCGGCGCATTTTTTTATTTCTGCGCCCCTCCATATCCAAATGTCACCTGCTTTTCTGTATATGTTAAATTCTGCAACCATCACCATCTCATTTTTACATAAAATTTTAAATATGTCAAAAAACGGTTAAACTTAGGTATAGGACATTATACATAAAATGTGTTTACATCTACTTCCGCCATAACCGGAAGTACCACAATCTTGGAAATATTTTAGCCGAATGGCCCCCATCGACGTTGGTATGCTGCCAAATTTTCAGATTTCTCCTAATTATAGTTTTCCCATAATCTATCGATGGAGATCCCGTTGGGACAGTCTGTTACTCTACATTTTCAAATATTTACTACTTAAGAAATAGTAAAAATATGTTTAAAACGTTATCATTACACATCAGACAATTTAATACTTCTTTAGTTGCCTCGTATTTTAACCGACGTTTTAAAACAGAATAAAACAGTGGAAAATGTGAACGAACCAAACTTTATTGTTCAAACCTGAAATTAATTGCCCAGATTTACCAGGTACAGAGCAAATTAATGGAGATTTCTGTGACTAAATTCGCTTTATGACAGTGATTAAAATTAAAGTACAGTAGTTAAAGGCAAAACTAATTAAAATGCTTTAAAAGTCCCGACAATATCAATGTTTAAGTTCTTTAAAAAGTCTAGATGTATAGATTAACATTTAAGTTGGACGTAGGAAGCTTCGTGAGGGTCCCCCATTTCAAATGGAAGAACTAATTAGGTGGTATTACTTTCTTGGAGTTGTTTATAGTCTAGTGGCTAAGCTACATAAAGTGCCTCTTTAAGTCAACGCTCAGAATATAAAAGTGCTAAAGGAATAAATGTTGTACAGAGGTTAATTTAGAAATCAACCCAATTTACATGGAAAATTTTTATATTTTAACAATAAACAAATATTATACTCAGGACAGCGTCGCATGTGAAGGAGTTACCTTTAAAAATAATGAAAATATAAATGGAATAAAACACTAATCGATTTATATTTTTCTTTATATAGAAATTAAGCAAAAAAGTTAACTATAACAAGGTCTACAGCAGATATTATTTCATAATCATCTATAGATATTTATATGTCAGCAATTTAAGATAGTTACGTATCTTGCTTTCCAATTCATCATCAGAGACGATATCCGCATTCAACTAACGCACAAATCCGCGTTCTTTTTTATAGTATATTTTTAATATTATTTATTGGCTTATTTAACTGTTTATATCTTTCAAATAAAATTATCAAATATTGTAGTCCATAAAGTTTTTAATTTTTCGTCTACTTTCCTATATAAAGAAAGATATAAACAGTTAAATAAGCGAATTAACAATATTACAAATATACTATAAAAAACTTATAATCAAAATTACAAGATATATATATATATATGACTTTAATATTAATATTTTCCCTAAAAATCCGCAGCACAAAATATAATTAAAGCAAATGGAACAAATAAAATGTAATCCCTACTTATTTTTTTGTGTTATCTTTTGTTTAATTTATCTTTAGTAAAATTAATATACAAGTGAAAAAATCCAGTTCCATTACTCATTCCTCATATTATAGCGCACTTATTTTCTAATACCTTGAAGAAATACCCTTACATAATTTTTTAATATCCTATACATCCTGTGTTTAACGTAAATTTTAACAAAGCATTCAGTAAAATTCCACGGATAAATAGAGGATATATTCTCTAAATATAACCCGGAATATTCGCTATATCATATTGAAAATCTGTGTATAGCAAGCCAAAAGTTTTATTGTAAAATCTGATTTACTAGACTATTTGTAGCATTAGTTGTATCAACAGTCTACATTTCAGAAGGAGGGATATCATTTTGCAAACATCGCAATATATTTTAATAAGTGGTAAATATTTTCAGTCTATTGTTATTGAATTACCTATTATATTATATTACTTAACATAATTATGTATCTACACAACCTCTATGGGCAATATTTGCTGAAAGGGGGGGGGGGCTATGAAGATCATCCAGTGCCTGTAGCTTCTGCCTAAACTTTGATCCTTATATATTTTACCTAGTCATCCAAATAAATTTCTTAATAAGAACATGAAACTATTACCAATAGTATGAAATCTTTTTAATTCTACCTTATCTATGATATTCTCCTGATTTTCTAAAAGTATCAAACTGTATTTTATTATACATATAGAGTGCCAAAAGAGGGTATTTTACCATTTAAATTTAATTTTACCATTATTATAGCACTACTACATATTATATTTCATGTCCAATCAGTGGTATATAGATAGATTTGCTAATAACTATTATAAGAAAGTTTGACAATCCATCTCTTTTGATTTTAAAGACTATAATTCATCACAATCTACCAAATTTATTAATAATAATATCTCTATTCCTAAAAGTCAGAGACTTATATGGGAGAGGGAGCTATATATTATTATTTTACACGAATCGATTACGACTGCAAACTATTTTGTGTTATTGATACAACATAGAACTTAATGGATTCCATTATATTCAAATATTCTAGTTCAATGATCCTCAAGACCACTTCTGTAGTAATGAGGTTAATAATTATGCTTTCAAACAGCCCCACTGTAGAAAATGTGAAGCTGTTTATTGAAAACATGCTTAGCGTTAATACATTAATAATCTGAAGCTAAAATAAATCGGCAATAAATACTAAAACAACCATATCCAGCCTATTAAAGATGTCTATAGTAATTGCTCCGATATAACGTGCTACGTTTACGATTTTATCTAGATCTTAATAGACTCTTAAAATAAGTGGTTCCGAATCTATTGGTGGCCCATAATGCACCAAATTGAAGGATCTCGTGCTTGTAAGTCATTCGGGTGAGAGTGATTTCTTTGTTCAAATTCCGAGACCGAACTTTTAGTTGGTCGCACCAGTTGGAAATAACTTTCAGGTGAATAAATCGCTTTTAGTGAAATATATCGTTATTGGTAATAGTTTTTAAAACACTGATATAGTATCTTCTGATTTATTCGAAATATATAACATAAATTAAAATAAATAAGTGTCTTTTAATACGAGACAAAAGCCAACTAAGAATAGGTTTTCCATTAAAATTGTATTTGCTTTTCCATGAAAGTCAGAAATGTAACTTTAAATATAATTTACTCCATTCTAATAACAAACTTAATCGAATTAAGATGATGTCGCGTTCTTGATTTATTTATATACAGCAGCCATTAAAACTCAATTACATAGTGGGAGAAAATGCGTATAATCATAATATTTACATAGTGTGAATTCACTACAATAGTAAAATAAAATGTAACAAATATAATGTAAAAGATATTACAAAGATTTGACAAACTGAAGGATCCAGGTGTAACTTTTGACTCCAAGCTTTCTTTCGTTGACCACATATCTGAAATTGCGGCAACTTGTTATAGGCAGCTGGGTTTCATTTTAAGGAACTCTAAAGGCTTTGTGAATGCAAATACTTTGATTTTATTATTTAATGCATTTGTAAGATCAAAATTAGAATATGCTTCCATTATATGGAACCCAAGTTATGATGTACATAAAAGTGAAATTGAAGGCATTCAAAGGAGATTTTTAAAATTTTTATATTTTAAAGACTTAGGGGTTTATCCTCCCAGAGGTTTTCCTCAAGAGGAATTACTTAATATGTTTGGTGTTACTGACCTGGACTGCAGAAGAAAATATCACTCATGTGTGTTTTTATACAAAGTACTGCATAATACCATTGACTGTCCTAAAATATTAGAAATGGTACAATTTCATGTACCCTCTTTACATACTAGGTCTTTAAATTCAAATCTATTTTACTTAAATACTCCACGAACTAACTTACTTAAATACTCTCCTTTGTATGAAACGTGTAGTAATTGTAATTTATTGCTCAGTGATGGTGATTTATTTAATTGTAAAATTAGTGATATTAAATCCAAGTTAATTAAGTGACTAAAGTAGTATATTAGTTTGAAGTTGATCTTAAATTTTGTCCTCATTTCTTAACTTAATTTTGTTTTTTGTTTGTATTGTATTATTTACTGTTTTTTTTATTGTACTCTGATATATGTTCATGTATGTGTACTCTCCTACCCTGTAATTGGGTTTCAACCTGTTGGGTAGTGTAACCATAAATAAATAAATAAATAAATAAAAGATATCTGCATAATATATTTAACTATAAGCATACCTAATACACACATAGGTATATATAAGGGCATTCAATAATAAAAATAAAATAACAGTGAGTAATGAATTTGAATAAAAATATAATAAATATTTTAAAAATAATAAAAATATGAAAAATAAAATGTTATACCTTATGAACACAAATCAAATTTATTAATGCGATAATGAAGGAATTTACAGGGAATCAATAGTAGTGTTTAGGATAGTCAATTTTATTATAAATTATTATCTTATACAGAATGATAATATATTGAACTGCGCGTGGTTTTCTTAGGGTACACTCCCTTAAGAGTGAAAATTGCAAATTTCATAAAGCGTTTTTATACTTTTTCTAAATAGTCCCTCTGAATCGGTTATATAAGATTTCATACAGCTAACGCATATTCTAATTTTGATCTGTCATAGCAAGAGTGCGATAACCGTTGGGTGTTCTGATTACTAAAATCTTTAGAATTCCTAATAGTAAAAAACAAATTC
Source organism: Pogonocherus hispidulus (assembly GCA_963924545.1). Lineage (NCBI taxonomy): Eukaryota > Metazoa > Arthropoda > Insecta > Coleoptera > Cerambycidae > Pogonocherus > Pogonocherus hispidulus. Next base: position 86,235,816 of record OZ004693.1, read on the forward strand.
TTTATTGTAATGTAATGAGTTGCAAAACTTCACTTTAGGTCAAAATTTACACCGAGGTCTTTATTTTAGGTACTGATTGATCTAGTTAAAATTGATCGGTCAATTTTATACTCATATTCAAATAGAACACCTATCCTTGTGTATGTCATAACAATACGGGGTGTCCCATCGAAAAGTATCACATTTCGCCGCCTAATATCTCGAAAACTAAAAGAGATATCGGGACGCGGTTTGGACAGAACGACTTAAGATTTTTGTAAGTTTTTTTTGCACTGTTGCCAAATCTCCAAATATATTGGTAAATTTTTTATTGAATACGCTCGTCTTTGGAGTAAAATTACTTGCTTATATTAAGTGGAACACCCTGTATATTTTGCCATAATCAGAAAGCCTAATCACTTTTCTTTTCAAAAAGGTATACATTGTTTACATTATCTTGAGAATTGGAGCCACAAAATTCAGTTTAATGGGAGCACCTCTTACTTGAACAGTTTGTGAAGCTGATCTTCTTTTTTACAGTACCCATGAAAAACAAAAGTACAATAATAAATTGTATTGTCAGTTGTGTAAAAAATTTGAAGTGTAGATATAAAAATGTTCACATTAGAAGGATCACACATTTTTGATCATTTTACTACTAAGGATACACAAATGTATATCGAAGTAAATGGTGGGCAGTTAAACCAAATTATTTTCTAACTTATTCAAGTAGTTTTTATTTATACAGTTGTTTTGATTATTTTATCTGTTATTTTTATTACTGTCATTGTGCTTTGTTGTTATTGTTAACAAAACTCGTTCCTACCGATTATTAAAGAATTATTCTTTTCTCTCTATTTTTTTCCTTTAAAAAGCAAATGCAGTCAAGTTCTACATCAAGTTTGATCAGAGATTTTAAAATTTTAAAATATATAGGGTATTTTATTTAAAATAAGTGTACAAAAACTCAAAAATAACTTTACAAAGAAGAAGGTATTTTTTTCATTCGTAATAACCCAAATAGGAGTACTTCTAACAAATTTAATTTTGTGGCTCCAATTCTCAAGATAATGTAAACAATGCATACCTTTTTGAAAAGTAGAGTGATTAGGCTGTCTGATTATGGCAAAATACACAGGGTGTTCCATTTAATATTAGCAAGTAATTTTACTCCAAAGAGGAGCGTATTCCATAAAAAAATTACTAATATATTTGGAGATTTGGCAACAGTGCCAAAAAAACTTACAAAAATCCTAAGTCGATCTGTCCAAACCGCATCCCGATATCTCTTTTAGTTTTCGAGATATAAGGCGACAAAATGTGATACTTTTCGATGGGACACCCAGTATATTTGCAAGGATTGAAATTCAGATTGTTGTTGATCATTAAATTGTCTTAAGGTGGTTTCCGTTTTTAGACGATTTTCTGGAGACATAAAGAATCTTCTTCAACACTATTTACTATTTGCAAAAATGTATCTCTGCATTCATCAGGAAGTGAATATTGGAATTGTATAGGATGGTATTAATGAATATGATAAAAAGAAGTAGACTTGAAATGGAATCTTGTGGTACTCCAGAAAACTACTGATAGTTCGGAAACTTCTTCGGCCATACTGAAATCTAGACCATAACTAAAGATTTTATTAAATTATTCGAGACCCCACAAGATTTTAACTTAGTTAGGAAAATGGTGTGGTTGGGGATCTCGGAAAGAGATACGAAGTAGATTAAATGGGTAAATCAGGGGACCAATATAATGACTGAAAAATATCACGCCTAACTTGAATGGTTTTTGATATATTTGAGAAAATTGAAATTTTGGAAATTCGTTTTTATTTTATTCCAACTTTATTTCAGTAGAAATTTATAATATGATCGATAAAAGAACAACACTTCTTCTAGCAACTTTTTGTGCTCTATCAAATGACATATATTTTTCAGAAAACGTCTTTCCAGGACCATCATCAATTCAATTTTTTTTTAAGTACGACCCTGCCATCGCCCAAAGCAAATTCAGACATTTTGTCCCGAATAATCCACTTTCAATATTCATCAATTTTTTTATTCAATCTTTGATTTTTCTGCGTTTTCTTTCGTTCAATGTGTCATATTGCCCAAAAAAACCCAAAATATTATCAAAAAACACTAATTTTCATGCAACATTTTTATAGTCAGTCAAAAGTGCATTTTAAATTCAACAGAATTTAATTTAAGTAAAATTTCAAATCATTTACGAAATTTCAATTTTTTTTCAAAAGATAACCAAATTAGGCTCGACATTTTTAATCACGATTAATAATTAAACATTGTTTGAATTACCACAGCTATCTGTTTCTTTTATATATATTAACGAAACGTAACAATCAATATCTAATAATTAATTACAATATATTTCACTTGCATATTCTCATTCAAAATAAAGATTTTCATATAATATCGTGGTGTGTCTTGCTTTATTAACTACATGCCGCTAAAAACCCGTGTCCAGATATGGGAAACCCAGATTTATTACACATTTCCACAAAAAGCTATAAAATATCATCGTAATTTACGATACCCGTCACTATACAACAAAGGGATACACACTAAAACTGATTTAGGAACATAATATGTCTTATGCCAATGGTTTATTTATCCCACATGTTCAACGGTTAAAATATAAATTAATTTTCCATCCCGTACAAATAAGGACGTAGTAATGCTTATTTGAATGCTAGAGCTCTGCTACTTTACTGTTATTGTCACTGCTGAACCACTAGTTCATCGTAAATTTCTAAATCAATATTTGAAATAGGTTTAACAATCCTGAGGCGCCACAACAATGATTTATTTATGAAAATGAAAAATTAAATTGCGAAAATGTAGTGGTAAGCCCAGAGAACATTATGAATTACAATATGCATATATACCATGACAGTTTAAAAACTTCACCCTTGCTTAGTTATTAAGAAAGAAACAGAATCAATAAATTAATTGCTATTTTAGTGCTCAACAGAATACAATCACCTAGCAACAGACGAAGATGTTGGTATTTCGTATTCAAATGGTTTTCAGTAGATGAATCAAGATAGCTACTTCCATTATTTACAGTATATCGCTAGCAGCTTCTTATATAAAGTCAACATGTGCAAGTAGGACCTTTGTTGAAAGATCAACATAAGGAACTCTTGATTCTTGAAACTACTGATTCTTTTTCACAGGTCACAGATAAATAAAAGATATAAATATGGAGTCATTGAGATCTATACTCCGCAAGATGGCTCAGGTCCCATGAAAGCCATTTCAGATCCCTTTGCAGCAAGTTCATCTGCTTGTTTACTTCATTCAATGCCTTTGTGATCTCATAAAGACATTTCCATCAGCAAAACAGTCCCAAACAAGCCTCAAACTGATCTTGTTTGAATTCGGAGCCTTTACTGTGGCCTGACTGACTATCAGAGAATATGTAGATGAATGTACGTGTACCTCCCCACATTATACGCCAAATATGCCATTATTGCAAAAATGTCTGCTTGAAATAGCTCCTGTCAGCAGCTCCTGTCCCTCTGTATATTTTGGAGCCATCTGCGAACCATACAAGGCTCCAAAAGCCTCCAGAGGATTTATCTTCAACTCCCTGTTACTGAGATCCTGTATTTGAACCTCGAATGGTTTACGGTGGTGTTGCAATCATTCTGTCAGATATCATCTCTAGCATAGGCTCTGACATCAATGTGTTCCTTATCATGGAGTGTCCCCTTCCTTGGGAACTACCTATCCAATCGTTATTGTTCCTGATTCGGTATGCTACTATCCTTGCTTCTCTTTTCAACATCACGTGAAATGGTGGTAGATTTAGCTGGACACAGGACAACCTCTGAATCTTATTCAGCTTTTCCATTACAGTGGCCTGCATGGCCTTATTCCACCACACCAGAGCACCATACCCTAGGTCTTACACTATTTCCTAGATCTTACTATTGAGGTGTACATCCAATGTACATCCTCGGTTTCAGTTGCCACGTTTTCCCTACCAAGTGTAGACATACACAAAGTGCCCGTCTCGCCTTGTCGATAGTTTTTTCCAGATGCGGGTTCTAGGTAAGTTTCATATCCAGTATTACCCCTAGATACATCACCTCCCACCGAAAACCGGATAGTCCTACCACCGGTTCCTACTAGCGGATACTTCTTCCGGTGAAAGGGACCCCCAACCGTCTTGTTCGGATTGACAGACAGGGTTTCCCAATAGACCAGTTATTTATCAGTCTCAGCGCTCTTTGCATTAGCTCCAAAATTGTGTTATTATGTTTTCCAACCACGAGGACGACCGACAGTTACATATATAAGAAACTATGTATACCTACTACGCTGCATAAAAAGATCAAAAACCCCGAAACGATCCACTCCTTTGGATTCTTTTATCCATGCCCTTTGTATTCTGATAAAATTCTGGCGGAAATAGTAATATTAATAACCTTTAGGAAAATAGCACGTTCTGGCACTGTAAAATTAAAACTTCATTTTCATGCAGTAGCCTGTAAAGGTGTTCAGCAGAAGAAAAAGTTATTTGTGAACAAAATTGAGCGACTCGATAAAAATAAACGAAAGAAGCGTAAATTCTAAAAGTCATTCGTACCAATTCAGCACTCACTCGGCGCATTTAGAAAGATAACTCAATTAACGAACTCTATGGCAACGGAGGGTGGACGTGAAATTTTATTGTTTAGTTGTTACCAGTTTTATTGTTTATTTGCAACTGAGGGACGTTTTATTGTATCGCGAAATGACGAGTTATATATGTATCGCTTAGAAGTTTAATGAATGTGGCAACGGAGAGTGGCGTGCCCCTATTTTTTTATTTTCCAAATAATGATAATCAAATTGCATTCAAAACAGTATACACTAAGCTGAATCACATCAAGTTGGACTTGAATTAACGCCAATGTTTGACATTTTTCTTCTTCTTATGAAAATGGTTTTTTTTTTTTTAGTTTTACTTCAAAGGAAATATCGGAAATAACTATAAAGTTATCGACCAACCACCAGACATAGATTGGTTTGGAACTTAGTTAGTTCTTAATGTAGCTCAGAATATTTTAAGTAATATTTTTATCTATTAGGACAAGTCACTGTTTTAAAGGTACCTTCGAAGTAGGTAGCTATCTATCAATTTATAGAACTGCTGGATACAGATAGCAGCATATACCACTGGAATGCACTACTACAATGTTACCACCACTATTATACTAATCTCAAAGTGAATTCCATTGGTCAGATCTTTCTGACTTTTAGAAATTGTGATCAATCCCTACGTTTCTGTATTCGTGAAAAAATGGTCTATCCAAACATGATATAATGCATATAGTGCTTTGTTTGTTTAACTTCGTTGATGTTTTCCAGTGAAACTACAAATCGCTGGAAGGTTTTCGCTCTTCATAAATTCCCTTTTTAATATAAGGCTTTTTTAGAGTCTAGAGACAGAAAGACTTTCCAAATTTGTACGAGGATTGATGAACAACGCATCAACTGTAGTGGTGCCATATATCTTTCAATATACTTAGCACACCAGTCAATGGCATACAAGAACCTATAAGGCACACAAAAATTATTACTCAAATAAAAAATTATGTCTTGATAAAGTCATGTTTTAACGCATGATGCCCCTACCGATATTATGTTACCTAGCAAATTCTTGTGAAGCAAAACTGTCTTCCATTATTCCGTCCTACCATCAACTGAACACATAAAATTGAAATGTAGATAAAAAATATGACGTTATCACTATCAACTTTAGGATCTCAAATGATAAAGTGGGTTTTATATTTATGCCATATCGTTTAACATATATTTCACTTCTGTGAATAATGGTTAAGTTTTATATTTTCATAAATTAATATGATCAATTAATTGTCGTTTCATACGCATGTTCAATGTGTTGATAGAATCAAACGATCGATGAAAATCCATAGGCACTATTGAACTAAGTATTATTTTGTGAAGGGAAATAAGCAATGAGTACGTAAGTTTGAGCAAAATTTAGTTTTATAAGTCATAATTATGAGAAATTCTGGAGATAATAATTAATGAGCCATCAGATGTCGGCTATAAATTTTCAATAACAATGCTATCAATGTAATGAGGAACGTCAATAATTTGACTCCATAAATCAAACACTTGCAGAGAAAGTCATCCATTACGCTTAAAACAATGTATGATGGTAAATTAAACTTGTTCGACGGGATCGCTGCGTGGATCATTTCTAGTAGAGAGTTTAGTAGGTATTAAGGCCTCGTATACCAATAAAGTCACAAGTCGATATTGGTAATTTATTTATTACATTCCATCTACTTTTGCCTCTGGGATGTTAGGCATCCGAAGAGATTTCACACCCCAGAAACTGAACTAGTTACTTACTGTAAGTAGTAATCTGGCCTGTTGTTTTTTATTTAATTGAATTTGATTTTTGTGAACTCAGGGTAGGTTTCTCTCTGATTCAAATTCGTTTTCATAAAAACCCGTATCATAAAACAACATTTACTTAAAGATCAAAAATAATAATCCATACCCGATGGCATTTGTGTGTTATATGTAGTAATAAAACGAGATTAAAGGAATACCCAAACGAGGCTAGTTACTGTGTTAATATATTATTGGAAACCCATTCTAGATGTTTACAAATTTAATGGTTTAAGTAAGGATACTCTTAAGGTATTAGATGCAAGAGGTGGTAATAAAATTAATTTTATTAAAGATTAAATGGTATTTATTTCTGATACAACACATGCTTCCCGTAAAAGCGAACACCATGACATCATCAGGTTGGAATGATACAAAATCTTACACGATTTGAGCATGTTTACCTAATATTGTCTACTATATTGCGTTTCTTCCTTATCTACTATACAAGAGAGGCATTCACCTACCCAACTTATATGACTTCGATGGAGATAAAACTAAATATTTGTCGCTTAAACTTTCTAGACACGAATCAGCTGTTACTGCCGAGATAGAGTTCAACGTATCTTGAAAGCTTCGATGAAATGAATCATGTGACCCTTGTAAATCCAAAAGTAAATGGTGTCTTATAATTTTGCACGTGACTAAGGGGTTGAAGAGATTTTATATGACGGAAAATGGAATAGTTAATTTTACTTAATTATATATATTAGATCTTGTTTCTATGATGCAATTGGAGAAATTTTCTGTTTAAATTGATTTGTTCAAAGAAAAATAAAACCCTGTTTATTGTTAAAAATCCCCTAAAGTAATTAACATAAAATTTATATCTATAGCTATTTTTTTCTTGAAATTAATACTCGGATGTCTTGGATTAAAAAATTAAAGCATGGTTTTAGAAAGGCGTATAGATAGGGTTTTAGTTTAACCATCAACAGCAGAAAATTGATTCAATGTGTCATAAAGGGCACACGTTACTTGTGAAGGCGTACAACATATGTAGTAACAGTAGTGGTGAGAAAAAAACCGTAGGTGTGTTCTTTGGGTGTTTTCTACTATCTGGCACTGCGTTAGTTACATGGAGATGTCCAAATAATGCAATGCCAGTCGAGGCACATTGCCCGTGAAGTAGTTGTTTTCGATATCTCCTTCAAATAAATATATAACAGTATTGCGAACTGTCTTTCATTATGTAAAAATTAATATTAAACCACATGTGTTACCATAAACACTCTCTAATATGAAAACATGGATAACAAAATGAAAATGTCATTATTTTTTCCCACCAGATTCAAAATAAATGCGAACCAGATGATAATATGTTGCCTCCATACACACAAAAATTGCCAAAGTCACTTCTAAATGATTTTCGTTTATACATGTAGGTTATTAAAATGACCATAGAAATAATAAAGTAGTTCGTTTAACCAGATTGATAAGCATATTGTTTAATTTTAGAGAGATTCGAAGTTCAAACATTTCCAGTTGTTCCTATCTTTTTTTAATGGATAGGTGATTTTCTACGAGAATTGGGCTAATACATTTATGATAATTGGTTTTAAATGGGGAATATAATAGTTTTTGACATGTCAGGTTACTTCAAAGACATCTCTGAGAAGATTTGCAGGTGAAAATAGAGATACAGGTAGAAAAATAGAATAGTTGTAGAGGATGCTTTGTTGTTGTATAGTGTGAAAATATTAATTTGTATAAATAACAGAATCAGACAATTTCAAATTAAGAATTCTGTGGCAAAAGTTAACTAAAACACAAATCTATATAATACAATGAATGTGAATGGGTGTAGGTGAATGGTTTTTCCTAGTTACTAAGTATTTTTTTTTTCATGTAGCAAAGTATATTCAATATTTCACATATAGTGGATACAACTCGAATCACTACCTTATTACTTCTGGAGTACCTCAGGGCTCTAATTTGGGTCCTCTACTATTCTCTATTTTTATTAACGACATTACTACTCTTCTCAATTGCAATCAGTTAAACTATGCGGACGACTTAAAACTGTATTTTTCTATATCGAGTATAGATGATTGTGCTTTTCTTCAAAATGATTTGAATGCGGTTGCGAGATGGTGTGATCTGAATAACTTACATTTAAATATGTCGAAGTGTAAAGTAATTTCTTTTACACGTAAATTGAATCCTATACTTTTCAACTATGAAATTAACTCAGACTTCTTGATACGTGCAAAGTCCATCAAGGATTTGGGTGTCTACTTTGACGATAGGTTAACATTTTCGGAGCACATACAACGTATAGTTTCTTCTTCTCTTAGGATGTTAGGTTTTTTGATAAGGCAAGGTCGTGATTTCCTCGGTAATGATGTACTGTTCAGGTTATTTTATGCATATGTCCGCTCCAAGTTAGAGTATTGTTCACTTGTTTGGAATCCTATGTACAATGTTCATATCAATCTCATCGAGTCGGTTCAAAAAAGGTTTTTAAAATTCCTCACGTTTCGTTCAGACAGAAGATATCCTGCAAGAGGCTGCGACTATAAACTTTTGTTAACTCGTTTTAATTTTGACTCACTACAATTTAGAAGATACTTCCACAGTCTGAAATTTTTACACGCACTCTTGCATAACCATATCGACTGTCCTGATATATTAAGCCAGTTAAATTTTCTAGCAGTTAGATCAGCCAGTCGTGCTCCACTAACATTTTATTGTTCTGCTGTCGACACTAATCTTGGATTAAAGTCTCCCATTAGCGTTATGACACGTAGCTATAATGGCATTTGTAACTCCTGTGATGTCTTTAACTGTAATGTAAAAAGTTTACATAATGTTTTTAGAAGCGTTAGTCAACTTTAAATTTTGATACTTTAATTAAATCGAATTTGAGCACTTACTTGTATATACATGTTTTTTTTTTGTTGTGGTTTAAGTCACACTGTAGGTTTGCATACACGTATTTTTTTTTCACTTTTGATCTTTTCATGTTCTTTTATATTATACTTTGTTCTGTAATTGGTGTTTACACTGTTGGACAAATAAAATTATTATTATTATTATTATTATTATTATTATTATTTCAAAGAATATGTTTCAATATTCGGATCTTTGAACAGAATCGGATTTTGGCGGATCTTTCAACAGAAATAGAGATTTTCTTTAATAAAATTCATATCTAATAATAAAGTATTTCATCTTTTCTACTATTAGTTTTTCCGGACTGGTAAGGCTCAGACTTACAGGTTTTTCTCTATTGTTTGTCCCAAATATTCGCGCTCTACTAATGAGGGAAACAACACTGCAACATTTCCTAACAATCACAGTTTAATTAGAAAGCTAAACAACAATCCGCTACCAGACTATATTTTCACTGAAGCTAGAACGACGTCTGCCTCGAGTTATTTCCCTGATCTTGGTAAAGCAAGAAGGCGCCGCGCCGGTTTAAAATACTTCGGGATAAAAGCATTGGGAAGATTTCTACCTTTCATATAAAGTTGGGCTTTTTATTGTCCTGCGACCGAATCGATGGAACACGTAATTCCACGGGAAAGGCAAACATCCGACTAGGCGAACCGAAAAGGTGGCATAAAAATAACTGAAAGTGCCAGTCAGCAAATGCAGCGCAAGTAATGAGTTACATGCACCTCGCGTGGAGTGCCGTGCAACGTGCAACAGATTGCGAGCTGCATCGGAACCAGTTCTTACGTGAAGTTCGTTCGACTGATCCCTTGTAAAGGCTTCCTTTCACATAATATGCACTATATTTTCATAGATACAAGATATTTTCTGACACCTGCTACTTAAATCGTTCATGTATAGGGTAACAATTTCTTTTTTGGATTGCAGGTAGAGGCTGATTGGTGCATACAGAAAATGTTTAGAATACGCTCACAACTGAGTGGACGAAAAGCAGACCCTTCACCGCCACTATGTGTGGTCTATCGTAACCCACACCTAATCATATTTCTACCAATAAAATCAGCTTTTTAATTTAAATCGATTATCTCATTGGTACTTGTGAAATATTGAGTATATGATTCTTTCCTCGCCGAGGCAGGTGTATCAAATCTGTCCTGCAGTTCCATCATTTTATGTGCACACGCGCACGGCGACCAAATTTGTGAAGGTAATATTTTAAATGGCAGTACACCTACAGTATACCTACACAATATATAGGCCAATTAAAGTTTACAGGTGTAAGCGGTTGAACTTTTAGTCCCTGTTTTCCGCCTTGAATTGGACTATTCTCGGTAGCTTTTACCAACACAGTAGTTCCACCTCAGTCCAGGTTAGGAGAGTTTCTTGGGCAATACTCAATCATACGCGAACCACCGGTTCTCGTCCGCTTGAATGAAGTTGATTCCTGTCAATGCTGGAATGGACCGGAATCCAGATGAGAGTTACTCTATTTTTGCTTCCTGTCTGAGCGAACCCCTTTTGGCAGATACAATTTATGAGTTACAATGGTAAGAAATATAACACTGACATAGTTTTCCACAGAACACCAAAACACTATACTGCACTTGACACGCGTTTTGCCAACCAAGTTGGGATCATCTGGATGTGATTAGAATTTTCATCATCTGGAGATGATCAGTTTTAATTATCTCCAGATGACGCCAACTTGGTTGGCGAAATGAGCGTCGAATGCATTATAGTATTTTGATGTTCTGTGGGAAAACTACGTCTGTGTTGTCTTCACACCAAAGGTTTCAACCTCTTTCAAGGTAAGAAGTATAAGCTTTAAGAGCTGATATTTCCATCCTTTGTACACACAATTAAATTCCATAAATTCTTGCCCAAAAAATAGTTGCAGACTACCAAGGCGTTTAGATAATTTCACCTTTGAATATGTACGAAGAAGGAAGAAGTTTAAATATATATATATATGAAGAGACGTGGTAAGATTTCCAGAGCAGCTAAGGGTGTTGAGCTAATTGTTCATGCCTGGCACGTTTCGCTCTGTAAACCAAAACATAGGTTTTGTTTATTTGGAGCTAACGTGCTTTAATATTTAGTAGTAATTTTTGTTGATGCTACCAAGAAATCGTAAGAAATAATTATTGTCAATGGCCTGTAATTAGTGGTTTAGATTTGTCTATTAATTTTATATACAACTCAAGGCACTAATCTGGAGCCACTGCGTTCCATGTTGATGATACATTAAAATAGTTTAATCCTGACAATAAATATATACATTTATATTCAGTGCTTCTAATTTATTTATGTTTGTGTCCCAAGCATTAAGGTACAGGTATTTAAATACGGACAACAACAGGACAAGACAAGACAAGAAAGCGCATGTTACCAGAGAGATTATATCAATTAACAGTCAGTCATTTTTAATGGCCCTCAATATCCCATGTAAGCTGATGTGTATATTAAAGACCATTCGTATGGAAATCCATGCAATATGATTTTTACGTCTCGCAGTGGCAGATAATTAATACATTCACCTTTCTTTAACGTGTGCGGTAGCACTGACTGACTTACATATTTATTACGTCGTTAAAGTTATATAGGCGTAGCGCTACCGCGGAAAAATACGATCTGTCCTCTGTCATACGTTTATAACGTACTGTACTCTCATGGTAAATAATTTGTTTAAGGTCTAGGACGCTGGGTGGGAAATTTGATATAGCTAGACTCGGAATAAACTGGTTTAACATGTAAATAAACAAATAGAATAATAATTAGTCTATAACTTATCTTTGGTAGTACAGCTTTAAAGTTTTACTTAAATCAAGTGTTTTTAGTTTACTATAAATTAGTTAGGAGAGATTTGAGAGATTATATAGGTATGGACACCTAACCCAATCTAAATCTATATTTTTATAAATAAAATGAAATCGAACGTTTTTATTAAATAACTTTTCGTTAATTATTGAATGATTGTATGATTTGGATATTTGTTATTCAATATTTGACATATTCTTGCTTTCTTCTGGCTTTGTCAGTTTGTACCAAACAAATTAAAATTAAGAATTAAATTCATTAGCTGTTTTTAAATATTTAAAAAACACAAAAAGTGCACCAATTCCCACTGATTTTGACATTACAGACGTACGATAGTTAATTTTTGAAAATTTTCCATATTCGATATTCAGACGCCATTATCTCGAAAACGGTTAAAGATAAGTATAGGTTATGTTACATATAAAATGATCAGAATTCCATGGAGAATTGAATAAAAATACAAAAAAGTGGGGTTTCCATTTAAAAAGGTTGGCCTTGATTTCATAACTTTTTTTGGGGTCACCCTGTATAAACAACAATTGCTTCAGAAAATTCGCAACTAAAAATGGAAATCGACGGGTCCGAGCGATTTTTCAAAAAACGAACATCTGATTTTTAAATAAATATATTACATACTTTTGCCGCTCACATACATAATATTTAATTCTAAGAAAAGGATAAGCCAGATTTTACACACGGGAATAGAGAAATAAGTTCTTTATAGTGCATTTTTGCAAATTATTTTCGATCATTTGCTCTCCTATTATGTGAAATGAGACGTGCACAAGAGGGAGCCACTCAAACTAAGGTGATTTGAAGCTGGTGAGTATGGCATGTGTTGTTCCAAGATCAGGTATGTGATGGAACTAGCAGTTACTGTGTCTTATACAGCTACGAAAACAAGTGTCACAACTGACTCAAAATAATTTACTGTATAAATATTTTGACTACGGAAACAGATGAACACCAACTGAAAAATGTATTTTTTCTATGCATTAACATTTATACACGTTTTTCACTGTGAGAATATTTGTCGTAGGTTAATCAGTAGTATTACTACAAGTACTTCGATGTTATCGTGTTATATGTTAAAAACTTATTGCACAATAACGAGAGAGTGTCAGTTTGACAGCTTAACGTATGATTCCGGAAGGATTATTCTGTCAAAGTGGCAAGATTTGTTATTACTTATCACGTACAGTAAAAACAGCACGGGCCCCAGATCTGAACGCTGAGGAACAATGTAATAAACAATTACTATTGTAATCAAAAGATATAATCAAAATATTATTTCAAAAACTAACCCCATTCAGTGAAAATGTTATAGCAGGCAAAGGATGTATTAGTTATAGAACAAATGTGCACTTAGATTCTTGTTTCCTAACATCGACCTTTGATAGATAATAAAGCGCTTATGTTAACTATTGTCATAACCACATGCTATATAATTTAAAACTATTAGTGTTTAACTTCCATAAAAATTCAAATCATCCCGACAAGCGCTAGCGCTGAGCTTTTCAATAAGCCACATTAAAGACATCCAAATTAAATTAACACTGAAATAACAGCTTTAAATTGTTAAATTATGACCTGGCTCTGCTTTTATGCACAAAAGCTATTCACGAAAATAATATAAATACAAGCTTGGAGGCATATGTTTATATGCCTTCATTACGACCACAATGGCTGGAATTTCTTTTATCTTGTGCATCATTAATTTTTTTGTATGAGTAAAAGCGTGTTTACACATGCCTGAACAAATTGTATAAAATTAATAATCAGAAAACGACTGTTTAGCTGTGGGTATATAATTATCATTTATACAGCTATTTTGTATAGTTTCTTGTTATATGCACCGGTATAAAATAAGATGTAATGAAATTATTAAAATTTGTAATACACTGAAATAATTTGGTGGAACATGAAGGTAATAGTTAAAATTAGATACGTATAGTAAATGTGATCTCTGTTCGATCTTTTACAGGCTAAAAAAGCTAATGTATTCCACAAGCTACTGTAAAATTATTTCTTCCAGTACAAAATTACAGAAAACATTTATTTATAATATAATATAAGTTATATAATAAGCAATGTTTATATAATAACTTTACAGCAAATCGCAAATTTGAAAGAAATTATTTATTATTTCAATTCCTGAGGCACAAATGCGGCCCTCGAAATAATAATGTGCCGCCCCCTCTCCCACACAAGTCTCAGACTTACGGGATAATCCTTGTGATTAGAATGAGGGGTAGAGATATTATTTTCATATTATTATTATTATTGTGTGGTTATTTCAATAATAAATACTCTTTAAGTTTTTTTAGACCAGCGGAAACCCCAATTCAGTATAACTTCTATTTCAAAGTGAAAAGAGACTGGGGTATGGAAAAATATATAAAGGAAAACATTTTTGTAGCTATAAGTAATATTTGCTCACTGATATAATTAGGTAAATATGACTAGTAAATAAAAGATACTTCATATTATTTAATAAAGTGGATACTGGAATCGGATGATTCTTTATGAAACATCGTGAAAATAATTGTTTTGAAAAAACATAGTTCTCATTTAGATGTTTCAAGGCATATATAGAAAACACTATATATTAGTATTTCGGCCTTTCTCAATATAGTAAATGTCTATTACTAAATATTTCCAAGGGCATTTTAGTTATTTATCTATTTACCTACCCCGATTGATCCTTCCCATCTGCTAAAGCCCGAGTTTTTAGTACCTCTAAGAAGGGCGAAAGTGTAAAATCTATCTGATCATTCGTAGTACAAGGATTTTTAATTTCTAATTGCTCTAACAGCGCTTTTCTTTCTTTTCCTGATGCCATCAGGAAAGAATGGTATCAGATGTCCTGATACCATCAGAATAAAATTAAATGAAATTCACTGTAAAATGTAGGTTAACATACCTTTTTTATTTTAAGGACTCAATATTTTAGATGAGAATAGAATATATTGAGATTCCTAAAAATAAAAGTGTGCTTGATACCAAGGTGATTTCGTAATATTCTGCCTAAGTATAATTTCTTGTTTTTCTAGAGACTCGAATCTTTTCTTAAAATATGTCACTGCTTTTCCATTACTGCATACCCCATTAGTAACGTAATTAGTAATTAGTAATTCCGTTATCTTTTACCCACCTTGTTGCTAAGTAACTACATAGTATAAACCGTAGATAAAATCGTTAATCCTTATGCGCCTCGCCATGGTTTACCTTGTATTATTTTAAGCACAACGATTTTCCGTGCACATTATCGCAACCGTTTGATTTATGGAGTCAAATTATCGACGTCCCTCATTATATTAATAGCATTATTAAGCCGCGTTATTGAATATCGTCGTTATTGTCCGCGCATCGATGGGCATTATTCATCATCCTTCGTGTTCCCCATTCTTTTTAAAAGGGGCTTCCCTTAATATGCATGTATATACATTAACATTTAATTTTTATGTTACGTTTATGTTTTATTTTTATATTATGTTAAAATATGTGATGTAACGAAAATTTTATAAATTTGAACATAATATATGTTTTTCTACGGGCGTGTGGAAAGTTACAATTTTCTGCACGCATTTGAGTGTAGAAAATTGCACTTTTCCGCACTAGTGCGGAAAATAAATACCTATGTATTACTTGCAATGTGATCATAATACTTTCGCACTAGTGCAGAAATATTTTTCCGCACTTAATATTGAAAATTACTATACACGCATCGTTGTTTGTCGCGATACACATATCAATGCATATCTCAACGTGAATGGAGCTAACAGGAAATTATAACAATATTTTGTACCAACATGGACTGCAGCAACAATAATTATTTATTATTTATTAATTCATTAATTGACCGTCTCTGATATGTATCTCAGTGTGTAACAGGCTTAATGCATTTCGTCTTGCTTAGCTACCAGGTTTCCAAGTTACTAAGGACGCTTAAACAATCATTAGAAATCAACAAACTGACATTTCGATATTATTATTATTTATTTGTGATTAATTGCTTTTTAAAAGTGTGTATTTTTCGTAATTCTGCATTATTAGAATGATTGAAGGTGAATTTGACAATCTGGCCATGGAAGACGGGGTTCCAGAATATATTTTGAGCGCAGCAAAAGAAGTAGATATGAATTTGCTTCCAGAAAAATCCAAAGTCAGGTACATTCAAGAATACGAAAAGTTCGTCAAATGGTACATCAACAAGAAAATAACGAACATCAGTAAAGAAGAGGTACTTTTAGTTTACTTTCAAGAAATTTCAAAGAATTTTCAACCTTCTACAATGTGGTCCAAGTACTCAATGGTGAAATCTATACTAAAAATTAAGAAAAACGTTGATATTAGCAGGCATTTTAAATTGATTGCTTTTTTAAAAAAGAAAATGATAGGTTTTAGACCAAAAAAGTCTAAAGTGTTAAATCAGGAACATATTGAAAAATTTTTAAGCGTTGCGCCTGACGATACTTATTTACTAATCAAAGTCGCAACTATCATTGGAATCGCTGGAGCCTGTAGGCGCGAAGAATTGACTTATCTGTTGTGTGAAAACGTAGTCGAACAAGGAGATTTATTTTTGGTGAAAATACCGGATAGCAAGACTCACCAGAGTAGAAGCTTTGTAATAACTGGAGAAAAAAATCTTAATTTAATCAAGAAGTAGATGTCTGTGCGTCCCAAAGGTACACCGCATCAAAGGTTTTTTGTTAATTTCCAAAAAGGTACATGTACTATTCAAACTGTTGGCATTAATAAGTTTGGTAAGATGCCATCCGATGTGGCTGCTTTTTTGAAACTTCCAAATCCAGAGAGCTTTACTGGACATTGTTATAGACGCTCTTCGGCTACCATGTTGGCTGACGCTGGAGTGGATATTACTAATTTGAAACGTCTCGGGGGATGGCAATCGACGAAAGTTGCAGAATCATATGTGGACGAATCCATGGGGAACAAAAAACGAATAGCCAACCAAATTCTATATTCTAAAGGAGAAAATTTCGAGGAAAGTGTACCTCCGCCTTCGCCCTTACCTTCTACAAGTTTCGCGTGTGAAATTGATGCTATTGCTGACAACAATGAACTAGTGAAACAGCACCAGCATGACAAGTTGAGAAGAAAAAGTGTCAACATTATTGCTAACGAAGCTCACCATCAAAATGCTCCCAGTTTAATTAATAATGCTTATAATTGCCAGTTTTCGGTTACCTACCATGTTAATTATAACAAAGAATAATTTTATTCTTTGTTGTTTACTATGTATTGTTAATGTTTGCCATAGTTATTAAAAGTTATTAAATTATTACGAATTATAATATATACTTATTTCCGCACGTCTGTAGAAAAACTATTGTACCTAACATTTGCGGAAAATGTATTTCTCTGCACTCGTCTGCTTCACGAACGGCAGACTCGTGCGGAAAAATTTATTTTCCGCACTTGTTAGGTAAATAGCTAATTCAAGCATTAGCCACTAATATGCAATATATAAATCACCCCTAGGTAGAGCTAGTCCTCTAGCTCATTAAATTTGAACATGTTACTTTTATAGTATCTAAATAGGGGGAGAAAATCGTTATATTGAATGGAGAGACTAAAAATTGGGCTTTTTCTGTAGTGACTTGACAGACGAGGTAACTAGTTCTTTTTATCTTAATTTTTTAGTTTCAGTTTAAAGTTTTAATAATTATTATATTATTACTTGCATTTATGTACTTGTTGAGACAGAATTAATCAGTGATATCTTATTTAGTTGTATATATATATATATATATTCCAGTTAAGGTAGAAATTTGGATTCTTTAAGGAACCTGGAGGCCAGATGATTGGCGTTCCTTTTTTAGTTAGGGTTTAATCAAAGGTTTAATGATTAGTACCTTTTATTAATAAATTGTATTTGAACTGCATTACACTCATTTAACTCATTTTGAATTTAGGTCTTTCAGACTGGCAATTAGCCAACTTATAATTTCATTAAAGTATTGAGACAATAAGTCAGCTAGTAGGTGAGATTTTTTCTTTAAAATTGTTGAACCAAATTTGTTGAAAAGTCTGTCAAGCCTATGAAACTGTCTTAGTCACTGCGTAGGTGTAATAATTTCAAAGACATTTAAATATATAAGTAAACATATTATATTTAAGCATATTTCATTAATGGAAGTATGTATTAATACTGATTAAATTCTCACCACGAGGTACAAATTTTATGTTGCATATATTTTTTTTTTGTTGCAATATTTATCTCTGGTCAAGTTACACAGTCTTTTATAATTATTTGCAATATATACATTATTAAATTTGGTTTATATATATTTTATTTTTGAGCTATCCACTCTTGAATTTTGATAACCATTAATATTGTGTCATCTATATATAATAAAACATTATATCTTTACAACTTAATTGTATAGAAAGTATTTTATCAACAAAGTCATTAGTTTTGTTGGCACACATGTTTTATGTGGTTAAAAAAAATAAATCTTCTAGTAATTTTTTTGAACCATTTATTATGTTTCTTACACTGAAGGTTCACTTATTTTACTTAATTATATTGTACATTTTCAACCATTAATTATGATTTTAAATTGCATATTTTGGATAATTTTCTTAAAATTTCATATACTGTGTGATTCCCATTTCAAGTAATTTTTATATATTAATTTTTCTCAAATTTGACTTCATTAGTTTAAATTTTTATTCAACACATTGCAATTGTTATCATTGCAAAATTATGTGTTGTTATCTTGCTCATTTCATATCAGTTTATTTATAATTTTCCTTTATGACCTTGGTCTAAATACTTCCCATTTCATGTAAAACCACCTTGGCTTCCTGGAAGATGAGAAACAATCTAGAATTCAACTCCCACAGGATAATGACGACAAAAGAAGAAGGCACTTGCATCCAGATTAGCTGTATCAGGATCAACAAGAAGCTAGCTAGCTACATCATCTTGTTCTCAGTTGCCTGAGGGTACCATTATCTGTACATTGACAAAAAGTCCACTCCGGCCATCATTACTGTATACTATTTATTGGTGAAAGGTTGAAATATATTCTCCGAGGCCAGAAGAAATTTTTTGTAAACCAGTTCAATTTCAGATCAATTACTGAGCTCAGTCGGAGCTAAGTACATAGAGTCTGAATTAATTCAAGCTAATAAAAAAATAAAAAAAGGTCATTGCAATTAGTTTTATGTAGTTTTTAGTCACAGAAATAGAATATATAAAATAAAATCTCACCAATGCTTAAATATTAAAATTGCATTGTAGGGGAAATTAAATATTCAAAACATCTAACGTCAACTTTAAACTTTTCAATTATTAGTATTACTTTGACGTTAAATCAAAAGTTCACGATATTTTTGTGCGGAAAAGACGGTCTGAAATTGGAACTTTTAGGCGTCGGGAACAGCCACCCTAAGATTTTTATTTAATTCCTGGAACTATAGATATACGCAGTCATTTTAAATGGAGGTATTTTAGGGTTGAATCCAATAATAATTCATTAAAAGTAGTTTCCGATAACACAGTAATTTTTATATTGGGTTTTGTCACACACGTTTTCAGGGGACACTTATCCTTCCTTATTTTCTGATCCTTTATTATACACGAGTCGTTGGGTCGCGGTTTACGTCCAGTCCCTGATATTATCCTAATTTATTTATTAGTTATTCAGTACCATTTGCTGAGGTCTTCCTAATGGGGTGCCTCCTGATAAGGCCACAAATGCAATTAGAGTGGAATGATAGGGTAAGTCTGGCTAGGGAAAGGTGTGGAAAATGGACTGACAAAAGATAGATACATTTAGATAGGAGTAATTAATAAAAATAGGGTCTTCAAAAAGGTTTAGGCATAGAAGTGTAGGTTAAGTTATAATAAAAAACTGATATTAAATTATGATAAAATTTAATTAGTTTAATTGGGTGTGGACACTGGCCTACACTGAGGGAAAAAACTTGCTTAGTAAAGCTAGTAAGCTCAATATCATTACTGATACTCAAGTAGATTAGTCAACAAAATGAAAAATAAAAGTAGTTCTGGTGTTGATGGTATAAATTCAAAAGTAGTTAAAATAACGATTCCGGAACTTGTGTAACCATTTATTCAGTTAATAAATACATCCATTCAGACCGGAACTTTTCCTGAAATTTTGAAAACATCATTAGTCATCCCTTTACACAAAAAGGGCGACTTGCAGATTGTTGACAATTAACGTCAGATTTCGTTAATCAGTTAGTTTTCTAAGTTAATTAAAAACGTTGTCAATAACTCAATAATTGAGTTTATTGAGAGCTACATTATCGCAGCATGGATTTAGAGCTAAGAAATCGGTAGAAACGGTTTCATATCAACTTTTCAATTATGTGTACACTCAACTGGATAAGGGTAAAACAGTGGTTCTATCACTGCTGTACGACCTATTGAGCTTTTAATAGTGTCAACCAAGGGTTTGTTCTGAATAAATTATTCAATCGTATACAGGGTTCCCTGCTGCATTGGGTTGATTCATACTTCAAAAATCGAAAGTTGAAAGTTGAAAGTTGAAAGTAAAAATTGAAAAGCTAAGGTCAAACGCGACTAATGTTTCTCTCGAGGTACCGCAGGGATCCATGATGGGACCACTATTTTTTTTACTTCTTATGAATGTTCTGCCGAGTTTTATTAGCTCTGGAAGGGTTACTATTTGTATAAGATGTCTCTATCTATACCCCAGAGGAGTTGCAAGCTAGGGCGAAAATAGTATTCGAGGAATACAGTTTGTATTGTCAAAGAAATAAGGTCATATTGAATGGAACCAAAACAATATGCTTAAATTTCCATATTAGGAGAGAACTACCGATGATTTTTTATGTTTTTGAGATTACACCTTCACCTTCTACTAAACTTCTTGGGACACAAATTGACTCTAATCTCTTGCTTCAGTCACATATAGATTATGTTTGTAGCAAACTGAACAAAGCGTACTATGCACTACTTCAAATTAAATCGAGTCTAGATTGAAACGGTATCTTAAATGTCTACTATGTACTAGTATAGTCATATATATGTACGAATATATCAATAAATTAATGTAACTTAATAACTTGCGTCTTAACTAGACAAAATAGCGATAATAGCGATAATAGCGATAAAATAGAAATGAGTTAGAATCATTTCTGATTTCATTGAAATTAGCTTTCTATATCCTATTTACTTATCTTTATTTACCTTTCTATATTTTACTTATTTATTAGAATCCCAGAGGGAAACCCAGTCAATATCAACAGCATAAAATTTGCACCCCACTGTTAAGCCAGACTAATAGTATTTTCAGAATTAACAGAATTTTCGTATTTTCATTTTCTTTTGAAAACTTAGTAACAAATCTAGTTTGATCCCACTATTTGAGTCACCTTGTTGGAATCCCCTGATGAAAAATATGTATCGTGTATCGTGTATAGATGCATATTTTACAATTTATCTTCACTTACCTATTTAAAACCCTGGCCTGGATTTATTGAAAGGGTTGGTCTAAGTAATGCGTCCACAAATTGGTAGCACTTTATCAAACGCAACATTGTAATTAACATATCAGTGTGTCTATAATTGTTTTAAAAGGGTTGGAGATCGTTTTTTATTGTAGATGATATAATTATCATCGAAATGTCTGTATTTGTGATGTCTCTCTACAGTGATTAATCCAGTTGAGGTAAAGCACTTCCAGTGACTACAGGAGTGGCAGTAGCAAATGAAAGAGTGGAGACTGGCAGTAGATTGAAAAAGGAGGAATAATTAACTAAATATTATCACGCTATCATAATATTAAATGAACTAAAATCTGCAATACAAAAATAGTCAATTAAGTAGTTAGAATTCAGCATATTGTGTGTTTAAAATCAGGTATTTTATATGTACTAGTTTTTGATGAGGGAGCTGAACAATATGTCATGTAATTAGTAATAATACATCCTTTAAAAAATTATTTCGACTCGATATATTGACCAAATTAAGACACATTTTATTCTTACCCATGCCTATTATATAGATAATTTAAGGTGCCTGTTTGAGTGAAGATATTTTTTTAAAACAGGATTATTATAGAAAAAAACACAATAATTGTATTAGCAACCATGAAGAAAAATATAAGAAAATAATAAATAAGAAAGATAAGAAAAATAATAGGAAAGATATAAATTTTCTTGTAGAACAATGAAAACACGCTTCTATGTATTTTACCACTATATATTTTTGTTTTTACAAAAATTTTGTGACTGCAGTTTCGACTTACAAAGTCATTTTCAAACAGTGATTCAAAATAGAATGAATTACAACCGGCAAAATGTCTATATATATAACTACTATCAGGTAAGAAAAGAGACAGTATTTTAAGGCATATTTTACAATTTTTGGGAACTTAACTATGAATATAATAAAACAATTTATATAGTATTTTTATAGGGTTTAACAGATGTAAATAAGGGTGAGTAAATAAGGTCCAACTGGTCATTTAACAAATTGAAATTATTATTACTATGGTATTTGTGAATTTCTAGGGATTCTAGTATATCTAATTTACGGCCTTTAGTGGAGTAGTGTATGATTTCTATGGTGTTTAATTCGGGAAACTTATGATTATTTTCTATACAGTGACTAGCAAAAGAGGAGTCATTTTTTTGTAATCTGAATGAACGAAAATGTTCAAGGTAACGAGTTCTAAAGTTCCTACCACTCTGTCCAATATAGACGCTATTATACTCTGTACATTTTATCTTATAAAATTATTATTAAATATCTTTATTCATAGTTAAGTTCCCAAAAATTGTAAAATATGCCTTAAAATACTGTCTCTTTTCTTACCTGATAGTAGTTATATATATAGACATTTTGCCGGTTGTAATTCATTCTATTTTGAATCACTGTTTGAAAATGACTTTGTAAGTCGAAACTGCAGTCACAAAATTTTTGTAAAAACAAAAATATATAGTGGTAAAATACATAGAAGCGTGTTTTCATTGTTCTACAAGATGTTAAATTACCACATAGTATTATATTACTATGTTACCATATTATTATTTTTTAATATAAATTTTCCTAAATTTGCTATGAATAGTCTCTGACTGTGAATATGCTAAATGTTTCTTTTTGCAACTTGCGATAAAGTCACTCAAGTAATGTCAGAAGCAAACCGGCCTTATCTTATGATTATCTTTATCCAGAACAAACTGGAACCCAACACAGTTCTTTGTGGAATTTGAGTAACATTTTTGAACAGTTCATTAAGAAGTATTATTAACAAAGGATAGAAGGCTTTTTCCACATCAACAAGGACATGCATTTTATATCTTTCTTTATATAGGAATTAAGCCAGAAAGTTAAGAAAGAGATAATGAAATTTTCAAATATTATGGTTCCATAAAGTTTTTAATTTTCCTTATTACGTGTAACCCTAGGTACGAAAAGGAATAACCTCATTATTTTTAAGACATGCAAAAACAACTACTTTGTGTATAATATGCACCCACCAACATTGAATTACAACGGCATATATTCATATAACCTCAACTTATTGCCTTTAATACATTCTTCTTTTTAATAGTGTTATCTACATCTTTTAAATAATGAAATATTAAACAAGCATCTACATTACATTAAAAACAATGTCACCAAAAATAATTGTTTTTAAAAAAATGTAGATGCCTGTTTAATATTACATTATTTAAAAGATATAAAGCTCTATTAAAAAGAAAACTATATTAAAGACAATAAGCTGAGGTTCTGTGCCATTATAATTCAATGTTGGGGGGTGCATATCGTACGCAAAGAAGTTGTTTTCGACATATCTTAAAAATAATAAGATTATTTCTTTGCGTACGTACCTATTATTGATCCACAATATTTGATAATTTCATTAATAATAATTTATCTCTTCCTTAACTTTTTGACTTAATTCCTATATAAGGAATATATAAACAGCTAAATAAGCCAATAAAGAATTAAAAATATACTATAAAAAAGAAAAAATATTTAAAAGAATAATAAATAGATACAAATACATGACACAACTGTAAAATGCATAGACTTGTAATGCAATGCAAGACTAATATGTTGTGAAACGCTTTTACTGCCTATTTAATATTATTAGCGGAATAATAAATTAATTAACCTAAAATTATATACCGTGTACAACCTCCGACCCCTTAATGGATTTGTACCTCTAGTGTTCAAAACCAGGTCAGCCTAATTTAGTTACTCACATGCATTAGAGTATTTTAAATGGGGCTGACACCTAATAAGAGAGGGTGGCCAGAACACTTAATGAGAATTCTATGGGTGCCAAGTAATTGGGGTACTTTACTCTGGTCACGGAATATGCACCTTTTACGTGTACATAGACCAAGTTACGTGAACTTGTGGTTTTATTTTTATTCTAAGACAATGATAGAAAAGCTGTTATGTTGCAAAATACCTCAATCCTCAACCGCTTTGCTTATTTTGTGATATTCTCGTAGAATCAAAATAAGTTGCATACTTCCTAATGCTGATATGGTGTATAGTGAATCATTTGATTTCTTGATTGTATGAATATGATTTGATTACAAGTATATATTACCCTATAATGGCACAAAAATATATTTAGAAACCTCAGAATTACAGAATTCTATTTCTACTACTTTTCCACATTATCAAAAAAATATTTATGTACTTTTTTGTTGCCTGTTTAAACGTAATTAACACACAAACACGACAAATTTGTACTTGTCATTATATCAATTGCTATGTATAAATTAATGTACGTAGCAAACATACTATATTTTACTAATTACGCATCATAATCAGATGAAATGTATTTATTCCAGAACTTCCGAAATTGTTGTTTATCGAGTACTTATGTGTAGAGGAGCAAGACAGGAAATCAGCATTAACAGTAAGTCGAACTTAAATTATATTGTTGAAGGCACGCCAATTTTTTATTTTTTATTAAGTCGTACAATATTTACCACACTTCTTTCAGCACATTAGGTATTTCTAGCATAGGTTACATTTTACTGTAGCAGCATTATAAAATACATCCGGGAATTCACCGATAAATTTATATACTTTGTCGACGTATGGCCGTTTTCTACCTTTGTGCATGTCTGACATACTTTACTGTTAAATTGCTACCAACAATTAATTACAACAAAAATAATTATATTTAGAATACTACATATAGTTGGGTCGTTGGATCTCTTCACACATATGACATAATGTGTGTCCAGTTTCTGTTGATCTCAACTCGATCTGTGATATTTTTCCTGAACTAGTCATTGTAGATTATCTGTGTGTAAAAGTCAACTTTTTAGATAATATATTATATATTTTATTATTATACATTCCTCCCAACGTAAACGGTCATGTTTATGATTCTTTATTTGATGCCATCGAATCGTTGTACCATATTTTTGTTTCCAACTTTTTAATTATTGGGGACTTTAACATACCAAGTTTTATCACTAACTGTAGGAGTCCTATTGTTAATTCATTGAATAACTTTGCACAGTTTTTTAATCTTATTCAGAACAACCAGATTTTGAATGTAAATAATAGAATTTTAGATCTTGTTTACAGTAATTACTACGATTGTTCGGTATCTAAGGCAGATGATCTTCTTCTTAATGAGGATCCTCATCATCCTGCTCTGATAATTACATCAAAATTCTCCAGTAACGCCAATACGGTATTTCCTCTACCTTCCAACAAATACAAACGTGGCCTTAATTTTAAAAAGTGTGACTTGAATATACTTTACCAGAATATCATTGATATTGACTGGGGACCTCTCTCTAACTTAGGAAATGTTAACCTAGTTGTCGATGAATTTTACAACCTGTTAAATACGTTGCTCGTACAACATGTACCTGGAAAGAGAGATACTCGGGGTCAATTCCCAGTCTGGTTTAATGGCAATATCATTAAGAAATTGAAACTCAAAAATAAGCTGTGGCGTACTTATAAATTGTCCTCTAATGCAGACGATTATAATAAATTCAAGGTATTAAGATCTGAAGTCAAATCCCTAATTAATTTCGCCTACAAGGACTACTTGGTATCTATCGAGGAAGACTTATCTATACATCCTAAACGTTTCTGGTCCTATATCAACTCAAAAGCAAGTTCCACATCTATTCCCTCACACATGAGTTATAATGATATTACATTATATGAGCCTTCTGATATAGTAGATGCATTCGCCGATTATTTCTCGAAAGCTTTCAGCGGAAGTACTGCCCCTTCTTTCAACTACGACACTGTTACAAATTGTGACCTATTGTGCATTCCCGAAATCTCTGAAGATGATATAATACAAGCCATTAAAAAAATTAAAGGTAATTTTACAATGGGGCCTGATTTAATACCTGCCTTTTTAGTAAAAGATTGTGGAATAATCTTTGCCAAACCTTTAAAAATGATTTTTAATGCCATTCTTAAATATAGTGTATTTCCAGACTCATGGAAACTTTCTAGAATATGTCCTGTTCACAAAAAAGATTCCAAAAATAATATAACCAACTATAGGCCTATTGCAATTATAAGTAATTTTTCAAAAATTTTTGAGATAGTCATTCACAATTATTTATACTCTCATGTGGAGAGATATATCTGTGAGCATCAACATGGTTTCGTGAAGGGGCGGTCGACTACAACCAACCTCGTCAACAAAGTGCAGTATATATCTGAAGTGCTCGATAGAGGTAGTCAAGTAGACGTAATATACACCGACTTTTCTAAGGCTTTTGATCGGCTTAACCATGATCTCTTAATTAAGAAGCTGTATTTAACGGGTGTATCTGATTCTCTCTTGACTTTGTTTCGCTCTTATTTTACAAATAGATTCCAATTCGTTCAGTACCGGGGCTTTCAGTCAAGTAATTTTTCGCAATTGTCAGGTGTTCCACAGGGATCGATTCTGGGACCTTTATTTTTCATTATATTTATCAATGATTTGACTGATTTGTTCGATGTTAATTATTTAATGTATGCTGATGATCTTAAGTTATTTATTGAGATAAACACGGCATCTGATTACTCTAAATTACAGAACAACTTATCTGTATTAGATCGTTGGTGTGAAGATAATTACTTACCGTTGAACATCAGTAAATGTAATATCATGTCTTATAGTCGTCGGAAAAATGTTCAACGTCTTGATTACATTATGCACAACACTATTTTAAATAGAGTCACGCAATTCAAAGATCTAGGTGTTACATTTTGTGATAATTTATCATTTGACACACATATTCAGTCAGTAACTGAATCTGCATTTAAAAGTCTGGGTTTTGTCTTGCGCAATTCTAAGTGTTTTCGAAATGTAGCCACATTTAATACGCTCTTTAATTGTTTTGTTCGCTGCAAGCTGGAATACGCCTCCATTGTTTGGAGTCCAATTTATGACATTCATATCACACAAGTAGAAAAGGTGCAGCGGAGATACTTAAAGACATTACATTTCATCAACTTTGACACCTATCCGGTTCGTGGTATTCCGCAAGACATTTTGTTATCCACATTCAACTTAATTAGCTTACAACGTCGGCGCATTATGTACTCTCTAATCTTTTTGCATAAAATTATCAATAATTCTCTGAATGCACCTTCTCTGCTGTCTCGAATTTTATATCGTGTTCCTCGACTCAATTCTAGATCTAATTCAGTGCTGCAATTGCCAACACCCCGTACAAACATTCTCATAGCCTCCCCTCTTTATCAAATTACTGTTAACTATCAAATGTATGACTTAAGATCGACTTGATATATTTTTTCATTCAACTGAATATATTAAAAATTTATTTGCATAGTCGTCTGTATATTGTATTGATGATATATCTTTGTATTTCTTATTTGTTGTTTTATATTTTTACTCATGTTGTCTATATTATGATTTTATATTATGTATTTTTAATGTTGTTTTTCAAACCTTGTTCTGTAACTGGGATTCGTCCCGTTGGACATTGTACTCTAAAATAAATAAATAAATAAATAAATAAATAAATAAATTATCAACGACGAAGCACGTACATAATTAACAGTAAGTACCCTCCGCTGTTAGAAAAGAACAGATGATACGGTTTATCTGTTATGCGCTGATATTAGTGATATTAGGATTTTAGGTTTACGGGGAGGTCATCTCTTACCGTTCGAAGGCTACACATCCTCGAATTTGGATATTCGAAATTCTCAAGAATTTTCGAATTTACGTTTCGAAGATTTATCTCTTGGCTATTCAATGAAAAATTTAAAAAAGTTAAGAATTGTCCAATCGAGAGGAAAGTCATCCATCAAAATATTGTTAACAGAATTATTTATCATCTGAAACTATTAAACGGTGGGGTTTCTTACCGTTCAAATGCTAAGAATTTTCGTACACGTTCGAATCTGTAGAATGAAATAATTGCAAATCGCGACTCTATAAAAAAATTATAAATTTGCGAGTGAATTTTCTCGTTCTCACATTCAAACGTATTTAAAAAACCACGAAAATTAAAATAGCACGTATGACGCTAAGAAAATCCATTAGGAAACATGTATACATTACTCAAAACAAGACTGAAGCGTTACACATTTTTGCGTTTCATGCACAAATCGTGACTCCATAAGAAATTAAAAATTTCCGAGCGAGTTTTCTCGTACGCAGTCAAACGTATTTACAATACCACAAAAATAAAAAATGTATTGAGAAAACGTTGAGAAAATCCAATCAGAAAATGTATTAAACTGTATCGGAGAACATTACTAAAATCATACTGAAGCATTGCATATTTTTCCGACTCACCCACAAATCGCGACTCGATGCAGTCATGTGTGCTACTTTAATTTTCGAAATAAGAATCACTCGAAAACTTATAATTATTTTATAGAGTCACGATTTGCAATTTGCCTTTGCAATTATTTCACCCCAAATTCCAGGATGTATAGCGTCCGAACGGTAAAGATGCCCTCCTTTTCAACTAGCTCAGATAACCTCCCATTCAATTAGCTTAGATGAAAGATATTTTTATTGACATTACTATAACGAGTCTTTCATCCAGATCGGACTATAGTTGATTTTTTTAATTTTTATTCCTACAGGCTAACTGGGAAGGGAAGCATGCAATGCTATTCCCTCCGAAGCAATTGGCATTGGTTGTATCTCGGTTGTATGTCAGTATCTCGGTCGTCGCCTCTGTGCTGTCAGTCCTCTTGACGCATACTCCGCCAGCTTTACTTATGACTGACACCGACTAAAATTACTCGCTTGTTAAAAAACCAACATTTTAATTATTTACCGATACTTAGGATTTACGAAATGAGTTCATTTCAAAGAAAATTATTTAAGAAAAACCTGTTAGTTGTTAACGTAGAATTGTACATAAAAACCCGTATTGCGGTTTTTAATGTAATTATAATATGTGTAAGTATAAGACTTAAAGAGATCAGTTTCTTGTTTTCGTGAAATATAATCCCTTAATATGAAACTGGAAACCGATTGACCACAAGCAAGGACAATGTCAGGAATTTAATCGATTAAGTGTCTAATTTTGCGATGGGTAGGTATCTATGTCAATAATAATTAGATGTTACTCGTACCTACAGAGTATTTTTGTCAAAAATACGTCCCTCTCTAAGTTAGTTATTTAAATACTGGGGAAAATGGCAAATTCGTAAGTTCTAAAACATTTTATGGAAATTTCTAATATTATAGAAAAATCTTTGCACATCAGGCAAAATTATTAACAATATCTCTAACCCTCAGCAATCGCAATGATAAGCCTAGAAGTCGGTGGAATGACTTATGATGTTATAACTCGCACTAGCCTTTACTACGAGAATCAGGGAAACCTAGAGAACCTTATCAATTAATGTGGACAGTACATTGTCAACCAATTATATAGTGTGGTTGCAGTATTGGTTGTATATCAAAAACACCACCAGTTTTAAGCGGATTGATTTAATATAGTAGTAATTGGACAAAGTTACGATGAGTCTATCTCTCTAATAGACTAAGGAAGATATAAGAGCATACTCATAATAGTCATAGAAAGACTTTCTTGTATAATCGCACAGTACTAATTCCTGATTTCCCGATCATTCGGCCAAATTTTTTTGATATCCATTACTATTAAATACTAGAGACAATCTTATCAAAAATTGCTTTAGAATGAGATATATATCTTTAAATTCTTTTTTGTATCAAAATGTTTAATTTAAATAATTAAACTAAAACATGCTATATTTTCTTTCTGTCAAGCATTTTATTCGTCTGATATAATATTATAAATCGCAGTAAAGTGAATCAAAAGTTTTCTATTTAGAATTTTTTTCGTACCTAATATTAAAGGTAACCAAGTTGACAAGATAAATAGACTCAAAAAGCTCCATTGCATGGGTGAAATTTGCAACCCTCCCTTATTTTTTAGTAGATGTTTTTCTTGAGGCGGAATTTTCTTTTATTTACGATATGAAATGCCATTTTACATAGAATTTTTTTGTCTGTTTCACGTTTTTTGT
This sequence comes from Pogonocherus hispidulus, assembly GCA_963924545.1. NCBI lineage: Eukaryota > Metazoa > Arthropoda > Insecta > Coleoptera > Cerambycidae > Pogonocherus > Pogonocherus hispidulus. The sequence continues at coordinate 86,266,464 of OZ004693.1, forward strand.
AAAATTTATAAGATTCTAGAAAAATAATACAAAATCCCAGCATGGATACCATAGCCTTTGAATATGAAAAATTACAAAACGGAAATGTCTTAGTAGGCAGTAATATCTGTAAGAAGCCTTTATGTAAGTATATTATATACCACAAATTTAATTTTCTATACCTTCCCAAAGCTTCGGCAAAAATCAATACTCAAATACGTAAGAAAAGACAACCATCATTTGTTCTTTTTTTTTAATTTTTTTATGTAAATATTTAATATTTTATAAATACAAAATATTTTAATTATAATATAGAGTTGTTTTCACTTCAATTCGCCAAATATTCACTATTATTTATAACTATTATAATTTTTTTGTATATGCATAAGCATATACAAAACAATTTCCTGGCGTCCACAAGGTGGTACAAAAATTAAGATTAATTATAAAGCTTTGAATCTGCACCCTACCGTGAGCTTAGCCAGAGCTAATGTCAAGGAATCCAAGAAAAATAAAAAAAAGGTTCGTTACACAAAATTGGCACCCAACGTGGGGCACATTTTGGGCACAAATTTACTTTCGGGTATAACTCTAAAGAAGGGAGTTAGGATATAGGGAAGTTTACATATATAGAAAACTTCCTTTAATTTTAGCTAAGGAACCACCCCCGGAAATGTTTCGTATATATTTAAAATCACTCTGTATAATGGATCTGCAACTTGTAAAAATCCACATCGATTGTATTTTAGGAAAAATTAACTTTGCTGTATGATAATATAGAAGCAGTTAGTGTAATATATTAGACTAATAATAGTAATGTATTTAAAAAAATATGTTCTCTTAATAAAACGAATTACCTACTGTTCTGCGAAATGTTTCAACTTCGTGTAAGGCAGGTACACTCGCGAACTAGAATCTAATCTTCAAACACGAAACTCGGTAGATTTTATATTAGATTTAATAAGAAAATAAATTCCTTTTCTTGTGAAGCAAAAACGTCTTCCCTCCCGACATTGCCTACAGAATATAAATCAGGGATCTAAATTTAATTCTATACCTTACTGATATTTGGACATTTATCTTATCTTTCTGTTCAGTAAAATATGGAAAAAATAAGCCGAATATAAATTCGAGGTGTCAAATACAAATTAGTTTGAGCCCGTTTGATGTTCGTATTGTTGTACAAGTGGATGGGACCGGCAATATCTTTGAGATTAACGTCGATATTGACAGCGAGGAGTCAATTATTGTAAAAAATGGGTAAATAAATGGCAGCTCTTCTAAAAGCTGAATGGAAATTTTAGTTCTATAATATTGAAGCCCGCCAGTCTGTCAATAGGAATATAATACGAGAAACTTCTGACAACATACAAACCGTTGAAAGGAAAATCTAGCATTTTTATTAATGTTTATTATTGTGAATATATTACGAATATACAGTGAGTCCTATAATTATGGAACAAAATCCATGTTTTTTATAATTGAAACTAAAAAAAATTCTGAGAGTCTGAAGTAGGCGTAAAATGTTTTATTCAAGATTCTTCTCGCCAAAACAAAGTTTGTATGCAAACAAATTTTGGTTCTAACATGTCTGCTTACAAAGATATAGGCTGTTGAAATTTAGGGGAAAAAATATTTTTTTTCTCATATCTCCCAAACGGATGAAACAATTGTTTTGAAATTTGGTGGGTGAATGTCAAATAGCTATCACCAAGTGTAAAGTCAGCAAAATAGGAGAAGCCAGTGGCTTGGAATCATCACTATGGTGCACCTTATTAAAAAAAACTATGTCACACCACTGACTAATATTAAAACTAATTATTTTTTATATTGGGTGTTAGTCAAACATGCGGCAAAAATTCAAGAGGTTATTATTCCTTGGACTATTCTAAGGATATTTTATCTTTTGATGATTTTTGAAAAAGCGCTTTGGTCCAAAGGTATAGGGCGAAAAAAATTTTCAACAAACAATTTATTACTAAAAATTACAGTAACATTTCTGAACCTTCAATAATTGTTCAAATCAAAATGGCTACCTCCAGCTCAAATGCAACCATCTAATCTTCTCCTCATAGACTCCCGAACTCTTTAAAAAAACACCAGGGTCGTTTCTTATTGAGTTACACCCACCTATCCGATCTCTCAAATCGTCCACATCTTCCACTGGCCTAGTATAAACTAATGACTTTAGATGGCCCCATAGGAAATAATCCAGGGGGTTTAAGTTCGGGGATCGAGCAGGCCATACATGAGGTCCACCTCGACCAATCCAGCGATCTCCGTATGTTGCTGTTAAAAACTCTGGAGCAACTACACTAAAATGAGATGGTGCACCATCATGCATAAACCACATTGCCAATCCAAGCGTTTGTTCCAAAAAGTTGCAGTATACTTCGCCGGTAAGTCTTCCTGGTAGAAATACCAGTTTATATTATATATATTTTATATTATATTTTTTTACTACATTTACTTCATAACCAATAAGTAATTGGTTTATAGCTCAATATTTCTATATATTTCTTATAATATTATATTGCTATAATATTTCTAAAGTGAACAAAGTAAAATTTTACTTGTTTAACTATTTATTTAATGTTGCACTTTACCACAACCTTATGTATTAGACATATACATTTAAATGTTGGTAGTAATAATTGATGAGTAAATATATATGATAAATACTCCCTCAGACCTCTCCGATTACTCAATAAATAGCCGTTAGTAGTTATAAAATAAGTAAATATCCCCTAATGCGTTTGTAAATTCATTCAACTAAAGCTTAATTTCCATCAGAAACTCAATAATTTCACTTCCCTGCAGTAGACAGCAATTTCATTAAAGTTGTTTAACAAATCCGGTACACAGATTAAAAACTAAACAAATTAAGCTCTTTCGTTAACAAAAGCTTTAATATTCTTGGTAAAACGCTAAAGGCTATTTGTGAAGTAAATGTTGACTTCTATCTTTCTACTATTACTTAGAACAAACAAGGATAACAGTGATAAAAATATTTACATCCAGCCGGTTCGTTCAGCTTATGTTATCTTGGAGGTAAATCAACAAAAAATCTGTGAAAGTAGGGAGCTCATGAAAGACTTACTAATTGCATTATCACAAGGCAATCTGTGTACCTCGAAGACCGCTGAAATTTGAATTGTAAACACAAGGTGGTAGGCGTATGTATTAAGTCGTATAATAATTATTGTATATACTGTGTTAATTACAGGTGCAAAGAAAGATACATAAATAATATAACTACCAATGATTTACAACTCATCTTATTTATATAATAATAATTTATCCCTCATTCTCATCTTAATGATGAGCCCGGAAGTCAGAGACTTGTATGGGAGAGAGAGAGCGGCATATTATTATTCTGCGGGTGGCGAGTGCGCGTATTTATATAAATAAATAACGAGTTTTTCATTGCGCTACCGCGCCTGTTTTCGGAAGTTTACCCTGAGACTTTTATGTATGTAAACTGTACGTGTCAACGTGAAAAAATAATTTTTACCGATTTTCTAATTGGAAAACCATTTCGCTTCAGTATTTTGGTAATCAGAAGTGTTTGGTAGTCGGTACTATCGATTCCGTTAGCAATATTTCTCGTAGGAAAATAACCTATTTGAAGTTTAATTAATTTGACAGTTTTCGTGGGAGGTGCTTGTCTCGTTAGTGCTATCTCACATCGGCAGATAAAATGAGAAAGAAGTTGAGACGGACGCGACTCGAGATTTTCGAAGATGAAATAGACGTAGAAGGACTCGACATACGGTCTCGAAAAAATCTCAAAGGATTAGAGAAAGGGCGGAACTTTCGCGTAAAGCGGTTCTCGAAGCCGTAAAATTAGAAAAAGGGTCTAGGGAGTACCGCGAAAAGTCGGGATTTCGGCAGGCGTGACGGGGCCATTAGATGCGAGGATAAACGCCAGTGCTAGCCGTATCTTTCTCGCCGAACGGCGATCGACGAAAATTTTGCAGAGGTTTTTTGAAAAGGCGTTTAAATTGGGAAAACACGTAGGAAACTGGACGAAAATACCCCTATGCGTTGGAGAAATGCTGAGGGCGATCTCCGGTCGCCCGCGGGGATCGCTCCGCGATCTCCTCTCGTAGGAGATAGTTTTGAAACTTTGTGGATTCGGCGACGGAATTTAGAGCGAGACAGAATCGACGTGTTTTAATATATATGGATGTGTTACACCTTTTCATACTAAGGCAGATGTGACCGCAGAAATGGCCAGCAATGTGTTGGAAAAAAAAAACAATAAAATTGTAACTCCCAACAAATTTATTGAACTACTGAAAACTTCTTATCATACTACTGTTAATGCAATAATTATTTGATTATATCTCTCTTACTTAACATTAGATTTCCATTTTTTCACTTCCACATGTAAGAGACATTTTCAAAAATGAGCATAGAGACTCCTTAAGCTTATTAAAAATCTTTTTATATCACATTACAATTTGAAGAAATTAAGAAATCGATATGGATCAATTTACAAATATATATTTTATAGATCACCATACAGTAAGTAATCAAAAAAGGCCAATAACTAAATGTATTATTTTTTTAATTTACCTTTTTTTCAGATACCTGGATAACTAAATCCTGACATGCTGATTCTATAGGTGAATTTTCTTCCCCTCTGCGATTTAGGTGTCACTTAGCTGATTTTATGTTAGCTATTGGAAGTTATTAAGTATCCAAGTCACCTTTTACGTACCTGAAAAGAAAATTAACTATTACCATAACTATGCATATTGAGATGTTAATCAATATTGTTTCAAAATTTAATTATTGTCGTAATTAACAATCCCTTTTGATTGAAATCTAATATACCAGTCAATAATGTCAATATGCACGAATAGTATATCAAAGTAATACCGTGGATAATGCTGTTTAACAAATTAAGTCTATGTGCATGCCGTTGCCTCTAAAATTGTGTGGCGGTACGTGGGTTGACGGTATGGTTGTGCACATTTTAGAAAAAGAGATGCAGAATTCAAAAAAGCTATCAAAAATAAGGTATCTTGAAAAAAAATCCCTTTACTCTATACCACCCCTTGGGGGGTGGCGGAGGGCGAGTGCTACCAAAGTGAGCAACGGAGCACCATAATATTTGTAACGAGTTTCAAGGCTAGATCAGAATTTTTGAGAAAAATACGTGACTGTTTCCGTTGCCCCTAATCGCAACGTCGCAAAAAGACTCAACAACTCAGTTTTTCAGCGAGATGGATGGATTTACAGGGAATGGAGAATTCGAAAAAATTATCAAAAATAAGATCTCTTTAATAAAATATTCTCTCAGCCCCAACTAGTTAGGGTAATGTAACTAAGGTAGCTCATGTGTAAGCTCAGCAGTATATGATAGATAATTAAATTTAAAAATGAAAGAAGAGTCCAAGTTAGGCCATTTTTAATATTCACAAACACGTTTTATATTAGTGGGTAATCATGTACCCTTCTATTGTAATTGTCAGTCATCTGCCCTTTTTTCACAATGAACTCTTCATTAACCAATTCATCAAAATTTTAAATTATTTGCTTGAATACGTGCACGTAGGCCAGTAGGTACTTCTTAAGATATAGATCTCTTAATCTAAGTTTTTTTTTATAGACAGAAAACTATTACAGTAATTGACACAAAGCGTCAATTAACCCCTAACTCCAATCGGTATAGCCTATCTTTTCCCAGATCTCATATACCATTATTCATATCCAACCCTTCTAGGGCAAAGTTGTAGTGTATGCTTTATCTCTAAGCCACTATGGGTTGTATTCACTCGGAAACTTGTCCGGAACATAGGACAAGCAATAGGTCGAAACAGCTGTCTGTCATTTAGTGTTATGATTAACTGACACTCATGTAGTGGCTGTGCATACATCCTTGCCTATTTACCTAATATATAATCTAGAATTCATTGATTGAACATAATATGTATTTATTTATTAATTGAACATAGTACGAGCTGTATCTGATCCGGTAGCAAACCGTAATACATTTTATGAAACGCTGTTTAATCTTGACAAATGTTACTTACGTACCTAATAGGGTGGGGAAGAGAGATGTTGATAACTTGCCTGAAATTATTTTCCTCGGAACTCGATAGATCATCTTATTAAGATTATAATTCTAGTGTTATAAATTTCGAATGTTCAGTGGAGGTGCATGCTCCGCATAAATCACTCCATTCAGTTTAAACGCTTCAACAGAGACTTCGAAAGGCGAATTTATTCAGCTGCCGGGCTTAAAAGTCGCCAGATTTCCAGAGGAAACAAATTGGCACGATTAAATTGGCGTACAGCCCAAGAGAAGTGGACCGGTGAAGATTGACGCAAAGTTATATTTTCAGACGCGACAGCAACTGCAGTGTTTATGAGGGTGGAAGACTGGTCTGATTAGAAACTTTTTGTTGACCAAGAAGTATAATGAACATTGGGTTCAATAGGTATGTTCATAGATGTAAGAGATTGATTTAATGATTGAATTTACCTGCCCCGAACAGCCACCGCTACATAGTTTTGATTATTGAAATGATTATGGAACGATTTAAGTGATGAACAGCAGGAGAGGGTATGAGCTACAGTGCGGAAATGAAGATCAAAGAAGACACTTATCTGTAGATGCTGAAGAGATTGTAAAAAATGTATACACAACTCTTCTTGGGCGTGACAATTTCGCGAAAAGTAAGGAACACACAATGCTAAGGCTTCCGCTGTATCACTCTATATTTAATTCCATATTGCATCAGTTAAAATCTGGCGTTAGAAGTAACAATATATCCCCCATACATCTAATATAATTATAATTTCTTTTAGTATAATTTCCTATCACTACATCCTCTAAGTAATTATATAAATATAAATAAATTCCTCAAACACACTTCAATGCGGATCTGTCTTTAATTCCAGCAATTCGAGACAGGAAAAAGTCTCTTGAATCATAAATCAATAAATCAATCAATCTTCACAAGTTAAAATCCTATCAATTTCCGTGAAATATGTACATAATACGTGAAATAATAATTTGTAGTTCCTTCCACCATCAAGTCATACAAACTGTTGCTACCTGTATCTCTTAATAATCATGATAATTCCAGTCGTAAATTATACATATAACGACCAATAAATAGCTAAATCAAAAAGTAATCCTTGTTAGTGGTGGGTTTTATTTTCCTTAAGAGGTTAGTTGAGTGAAGAAAATTGAATAACGAAGAGATATGAGATAAAATCTATGTCCTTATTTTTGTATATAATGTGAATAATAATGATGTATCCACCGCCTCATTCTAATCACAAAGATTAGCCCTGAAGTCTGCGACGTTTGTGGAAGAGAAAGTGGCATACTGATATTCAACGAGTGGCATTTGGTCCTTAGAAAGGACTTACGTTGGTAAGCCTTGACCACCATTCAGTGTTAGAAATCTGTAAAACCTCACTGGTTAGGGTCAACTGGTTAGTCAAATATCAACATTAGCTAAATGGGTTCTTAATATTTTACTAAAAATTATTACATTTAGTGAATTGTTAACAATATCGCTACATTTATTAGCGTACACTCTACAGAGGAATGAGATTTAATATAGTATATCCTTAAAAGGTAAGTCGTAAGGAGTGTCTTAATATTTTGTGTTATTAAATGTTTTATTGACTGTGAGCACTCGACGCGCGTTTGGCCAACTATATTTTCATCATCTAGAGATAACTAAAACTAAACGTGTGCTAATACTGTGTCCTATTTATACCTAGACTATTGCTATGGTTCAGTGATCCATTGCGATGGTTCAGTGAACGGTTGCCACAGCTCTGTGAATCTATGAAGCGGTCCAATGTACCGCCGCGACGGATTAGTGAATGTGATTTATTAACCAGTAAAGCAGGGTGTATGGGATTGGCATTCTGACACTATTCATACCATATATTACTAGTATATTACTTAGCAATTACTTAGCAATTTCCAAACTCTCAAATGTATTCAGCTGTCTGGAATATGTCCAGCTGTAATTCTTAACAATTACATTCCTAATTAGTCTTAAATTGCTACTATCTATTTTATGGTTGTTCTCAACTACACTCTGGGCGACACTAGACTTATCTGTTATACCATATTTAAGATGAGCCATATGTTCCTTGAATCTAGTTGGAATTGACCTTTTAGTTTCTCTAAAACACTTTTGATTGCAGTCTTTACAGCTACTTTCGTAAATCCCCGACTTTTCCTTAGTTTCTATTTTATCTTTTGGATTGCCTAAAAGTTTTAGTTTATTTTCTGATGAATAAACCACTGACATACCTATATCTTTAAAAAACCTTATCAAATCCACGTGTGAAACGAGGATCGTAAGAGTACATTTAAAGGTATTTTGTTTTAAACGGGACACCCTGTATTTGTATACACCTTTCTCTATTTTAATAGGATTGAGATATCTGACAACTACCTGGATAATAGTTTTTTACTTATATTTTAAGTTTTAATGGCGAAACAACCGCTTTTTTATTCAACTGCTGAAGCCAAACATACTTTCCATGTACCTAACTCGAAACGTTTACAAACTTTTTAGTCCTTAGCTTGTTTGCTGCTTGCAATATGTGGATGAAAAGTCCAGCGTAAATTGCTGTTTTTAGCATTGTCACTACGATAAAATTTTCCACCGCTAGAATTTCATCAATCAACTTTCCGGGAAACGAACGTCGCCGTTACTCATTTAAATGGCCAATTAGGTTTTAATAATTCAGTCTGTTATTAAAAGATTAAAATAATCCGGCAACCCCGAAGTCGCATCCAACAATTGGGGAGCCGGAGTATACATTATTCTTGACACAGTGTTAAATAATTTAAGGTGGATGCTGCTTCCTGACCCTCTACCGCGCTCCGAATAGCGCTTTATACCGCGTGGGCGGAAATCCATATCTCGGGGATAATTTAATTTTGTGGATAATTAGAGGAAACATTTTTTTTCTTCTCATATAGTTGAAAATATAAAATTTTTGGTGACTTATTCCTTATGAAGGTGACATTTTTTCAATCAATAAAGAAAGTCACCGCTAAAAATGACAATACGAAATGTCAAAATTCCTTGTCATCTTTAGTATGCGAACACAAACGAACATATCATTTAAACATTTATTGATTTATGTCCATTTTTATTTACTTTTCTCTTTATTTTATATCTACTATTCTTTTTTAATATTATTAATTTTTATTAATGATTAGTAGAACAGCATGATCAGAATGAATTACAAAATCGTATATAGTGCACGTCTGAAGTCCGCCCCTCCCCCTACTAACTTTTGAACTAATAGTGTTAGGGACTCTTGACAAAATACAAGATGAATCATGTAAAATGTACGCGAAATGTAAACGATAAATTTATTTTCTTCAAATGAAAGATGGCGCAACAGACAGCGTCAAAATATCAGGTGGGACGTGTTACATATCATTTAAAAGATCTCTCAATTCTCTGTATAGTAGTACTTGAAAAATTCAAATCGGTCCATCCGTTCTCAAGTTATAAGAAAGAAAAACAATATTTTAATAAAATTAACCGAACATTTTGTTCAAATAGAGCACCTTAGACCTCCTGACAGTAGGCGAAACTGTAGTAGAAAACTTGTCAGACATTTCCTGGCGCACGTTGTGAAATGTTTGCCTGGGAATAGATGCACAAGTTGGTGATTTTCTGCAGCAAACCCAAAAGATTATCTGATTAGGTACTGAACACCTTAGATTTAAGATACCTACCCCATAGAAAAATCTAACAGGATCTAGACTTTGTTGTTTCTTACACAGAGAAATCCAGAATGGAATAGTCTGGACGGCTATCAAATCAGAATTTATTTACCTTTGCTAAAATTACTTTCTTTTTAACAGGATTATCATGTCAGCTTTCATTTCTGCTGAACGTGAGATAAAAAAGGTACCTATACAGCAAGTTCTGCTGGTTTTGCGTATTGTAAGATTTTCAATACTTTAAGTGTATAGAAAGACCTTACATTCAGTTTCTAAATTAAGAATTCTCTTTTAAGAATAAAAGCTTGCTTACTTTCACTGTAAACCTTCCACCAATTTTCATTGAGTAGTAGTAGTAGAGAAAATACCACTTAGATACTTCGTAGTTGTCGAGTAGACCATCCATATTCTTTTCTAAATTAGTAAATGCCAACCGTATTTTCTAAATATTGTAGCTCGCCGGGAGAGCTTTCTTAAGAATATGTACGCTTGTCAGATTTTTGTCTTATTTACATGAGATTTGTACACCCCTGGTTGTTTTATACTTACAGTGGAATACCTTATACGGTAGGTTTCGAACTGAATGCAATAACATTGGAGTTTTGTACACCGTTAGAGATAGACTCGGTTAAATTGGGGCAAAGTTGCGTAATTCGATAACCAGTAATATGCCGCAAAAAAATCAAGGCTAATTTGATTAGTTTTGATATATTTGAAAAAACCGAAATTTTGGAAATTTGTTTTTGTAAAATTCCCGGCTTGTTTGAAGAGCTATTGAATTAAAAAAAGGACACTTTCCCCTAGCAACTTTTTACGCTCTATCGAATAGCCTAAACAGTTTTTTTAAGTAACGTTTCGTCTCTTCAGAACCATCATTAACAATTTTTCCTGGTATGTTCACTGATGTATCATATTATGCTAAAGTTTGTATATTGTTCTATTAATTGTTCATTATTATAAATCCTATCACCTATAATTATTCACTTGACAACGTTGCATTAGAAAGATGTAAAGCATTTAAGGACTTGGGAGTGGTTTTTGACACTGAGCTCACTTTTAATAAGCACATTGTCGATACTGTTTCTTCGGCTTACAAGCTATTGGGTTATTTTGTTAGAAACTGGGGAGGTTTTTCGAATGCTAATACGTTAAAACTACTATACGTAACTTTTATTAGAAGTAAGTGTGATTATGGTTCAGTGATATGGTCACCTATATATCATAATTATGTTCAACAACTCGAGTATGTCCAGCGAAAATGTCTAAAATATATGTTTTTAAAATGCAATGGTTACTATCCTCCTGGAGGATATGATCAGGAGGTTCTATTAGCATCATTTAATTTGCAGACCCTGGCTGACAGAAGAAATTGTACTGCTTTGACATTTCTGAGTAAACTGTTCAGCTGTAGGATATAGTGTGACTACTTGTTGGACCAATTTAAGTTATCGGTGCCTAGAATGGAGTCAAGACAGACGCAGACTTTTTATTGCGTAACACCGAGAACTAATATTTTGTCCAAGTCACCTGTTTATAAAATGTCCCAGTTGTTTAATAAGGTCTCCGATATATGCGACATACATTCTGATAGTGTGAATTGTATTGTTGATAGTTATAAGCAGTGGCTCTATGATCAACGCAACTAATGTTTACTTTGGCTTTGTATTTTATTTGTTTTTGTTGTATTTTTTATAGTTATAAGCAGTGGCTCCATGATTAACGCAAGTAATGTTTGCTTTTGTTTTGTATTTTATTTGTTCTTTTTATTTTTTATTTTTTCTCTTAAATTTGTCTTGTATATTTTATACTATTGTCAACATTTTCTCTGAAATTGGGTAAACCCGTTGAGAATAAACGTATTATTATTATTATTATTATTTCATTTATTTTACAATTATTTATGTATTTATAATTTATTGTTGTTTTGTTAATTGTTTATATTTTTTTAACTAATTGTTATTTATTTGTTTCTTTTCTGTTATTCTTTTGCTAATTCAAACAAATAAACGCAGATCAGTTTGATGATGGTTTTTCATGTTCAAAACGTGCTCAAACTATAACATATGATACATTATTGAACTTAGAAGAAAAAATGATGTTGAGTGACGTAAAAACATTAATGAGGCCGTATTAGAAATAGTCAAGTTGTTGACGGTTCTGAAGAGACGAAATGTTACTTAAAAAAATATGTTAACGCCATTCGATAAAGCGTAAAATGTTGCTATGAGAAGGTGTCCTTTTTTTCAATAAGTCTTTAAATAAACCTGAAATTTTCCAAAAACAAATTTCCATAATTTCGATTTTTTTCAAATATCTCCAAAAACTAATCATATTAACAACGTTGCCGCACCATGTTGGTCACCAAATTGCGCAACATTACTGCAAAATAGCCCCTCGTGTCTATTTCTAACGGTTTCAAAGACACCAACTTTATTGCATCCAATTTTGAAACACACTGTATATTATATTTTTGCATGATGTTAAAAGTCCCTTCCACTCTACTATTAATTATATTTACTCATCATACAAACCACCAGATTTTGCGAAAAAATATGTTTCAATTCAATCATATTGTTTCTACATTCTTACAGAATACAATTGCACTAGAAATCTTATTGCATAGTAATATTACGTTTAGTTAGGCATCATTTTTCATTACACGCCCAAACTGAAACTCCTAAAGCTGCTCCTGTGCTAACGTTCTTCATAAATTCACAATGTGCCTCTTTGTATCCTGTTTAAAACGTAATTTCTCATTTGTTTTTATTTCCCACGCGGGAAAGTATTTTCGCAATGTCATTATCTATTATGTTCATTATTTTTAACCACTCCAAGATGTTGTAAAATACATTGTTACTTTCTCTCCGGATTCACAAGATGTGCGAGCATTAAACGCGTAGTTTTATCCTTCCTGGTAAGGAATATCTTGAGCTGAACATGATAACTCGGGCGTACGTCCAATTATTATCGTACTGTGTTGAACATGGTACATAAATTGTTGATTATAATGGCGACCAGATTTTTATAGTGCGGCGGCAACACGGAATCCTTAAACTTTAATAAACAGTTTGAAACCCTTTACAGAAATAAATATTAAAATTAAATATGAATGTTAAATAAGTTTCTTAGCATGTAGTAGTAGTATAGTACTTAAACTCATGAACTTTTTTGTTTCGGAACTGTTTAATTTTTATAAAAGGAGTTGTACTATTACTAAGTATTCCTTTAATAGTATGCTAAAGTTCCTAAACAGATAATGTAATAATGATCTGCTACCAGAAATTCATCAAGATAGTAGCTTGACATTTTCATAAATTACTTGATTTGACAATATATCCATTCAATATTCCGTATATTAATCAATTACTTGTTGCCGGGCCGGTGCCTCAGGGCTTAGCGTCTCGATCGCTCAACCCAGAGGTCGTGGATTCTAATTCTCACTCCACCAACAATTTTTCATTAAATTGTTTGCCCGTAGATCAAGGCTTATTCGCAGGGATGACTTGGCAACTATCCTGGCGATGGCCTAGGATGGGAAGAATGTCAACTTGGTGTTAATGTGAGAGATTAAAATCAGTTGATGTTTGACTTGTCCCCCTAACTAATGAGGTTTTCCAGGTTTCCCTTATTCCAGCAATGAATGGTGGTTAGGGCCTACCAACGTAAGTCGTTCCTGAGGCTCAAATGCGGCCCGCAAAATAATAATATGCCGCCCCCTCTCCCACACAAGTCTCAGACTTTCGGGCTTATCCTTGCGATTAGAATGAGGGGTAGAGATATTATTATTATTATTATTATTATTATTATTATTATTATTATTGTCATGAGTACCTAATTTGGTCATCTTCATTCATTTAAATTATATTTAAAGTGGGTACCTAATTTACTACTGCTTGACATGATGCAATAACCCGAATCATGCTCGCAGAGACAATTATTAAGTACAAAATTTTAAAAAAGTATAAATTTGTAATAAATTGTTACTTGTAATGAATCATATTAAAATTGTCACTTAATCTGACCAATCACAAACAAAATACAACTTGTATTATCCTGAAAATTTCACCCCAACATATGTTAACCAATAAAATGGAAGCATTTCTTAACGTTGTCATAACAATCTATGTATTTCTTCGGAAATTTTCTCCTGGTGGGTACCCTGGAAGGTTCTAATTACAGTGGAAATGACAGTAAAAAGTAACAGCGGGACTTTATAAAATGATAATAATGACTAAATAAAATATAATAATAACTCCAAAAACCAGTTAAATGTTTTTGTAATTGTATGAATACAACTACAGTCGCTTATACAGGGTGCCCCACCGGGAAGGGCCGCGATCGATATATGGGAAAGTAAGTACAGGGTGATTTTGAAAATTTGATTATTTACAAAGGGCCTACCACTTCCGGTATAACCGGAAGTCGACACTAACTTGCTTATTTTAAAAGAAACACCCTATATATTATATCATTTCCGGATTATACGTAAAATTCTAAACACATTTCATGTAGGATGTCCTACACCTATCTTCAACTGTTTTTGAAATATTGACAGGTGAATATTAACATTTTGCAACTTTGCACCTTGTAAAATCTAAACGGTTTGAGATCAAGCAAAACGGTTTGCACATTCCTATCTTAACTTTTCATAAGCTATCGTTTGATACTAATTTCAAATTTAGCCAGAAATAAAAAAAATTCCATTAAATTTAATCTCTCTTGGTTAACACACATCGCCTCAAGTATACAGTTTACAGGGCTCGAACTAGTACTCGGGCTTCCGCCTAGTTATGTAAAAAGGTCTATTGAAAATTGGATAAAGAAAAGACCAGCGGAAGAATGGTCGAAGTATTTGTTTTTAATAAGTAAAATATATTTAGAAGAATATTTATAGTAAAAAATATTGTTTAACCTAAAATATGTATTATTTATTTTAAATAAATGACATCCAAATAAACAATTGTTAACTATAAACCGCGTCTTTTCTTTCAGTGCACGATGACGAGGACTCTATTCATCTCCTCTGTTGCTGTGCCTGCCTCATGGTCAAGAGACACAAATATCTGGGCGCAGCATTCTCCTGCCCCAGGACATTAGAGAGCTTCCACTAGAACGGGTGTTGGCCTATGCGCATAGCATCTTCCAATAGTTCTCGACTAGCGGCAGGCACAATGGATCGAAAGGCCTGAGTGCTGCGGGTAACCGCGCCGCCTTCCAACAACAACAACACACATCGCTCTTATGACATACTTTTTTTATGGGGGACATTATGGACTCACTGTATAATAATTATAGTTAACAATAATGTTAAATTTTGTTATTCATTGTTATAGTAAATATGTGTTAAGATCAGTTGTTATCACCGCCGATGACGCATTCCAATTTGTTACTTACACAAAACAAAAAAGCATTGTTCTTAAAAACACAACGCTGACATTGTTATTACGAGTAGTCTCGGTTACTCGTTAACGTTAACGGTGTGTAGTGCGTTACTGTAGAGGACAGTAGTTAACTATTTTATAAGGGCATTAAAAACGTATTGGAAACCGACCTAATTATTCTTTGGCATTCTTTGGCAATTATAAATTTATTAATGAAACACAGTGACTGAGTCTAATATTTAACTCAACGCTGAAACACACTTATTTATTAAATAGTCTAGCAAAATAGCACTCTGTTATGCATATTTACCTATAATTCGCTCTTTTATTGTTTACTCAATTATTTTGCCATGCAGGCAACACTATTTCGCAAACGATAAATCGACAGAATTATCTAGAATGATCTAGACCATCGTGATATTACTTATGATAATGACACTTGAAATATCACGAAAAAAATATTATTACAACGTGGTGAACTTTTAACACTTCCACATCAACGTAATGTTTTGAATAAAGATAAAAGGATATTCCAAAGTCATCCAAGAAACGAAACGAAAATAATAAAATTAATGAAAATAATAATATTGGGTTCTGCTGTACCATAATGTATGAATGTAGAACTTGGTTTTGTAAATAAAATATTCATCCCGAGGTCCCGAGAGCTTCAAGAATATGTCACTGCCAAATTTTATCACACGTATTTAAAATTATTTGATTGCTATCATTTTGACCAGCAATCAAGCTACATGGAACAGTTATGAGCTCTATTATTGAGCATTATTGAGCTGTAAAGTTTCTACTACTGTTACTTGACTAGAACTTGACTGACTCAGATCAAGCTCCGATGAAATAGATCCTTGACTTAAACAAAAAATCAATATTTTATTCAATTTGTAACTCAATGCCCTTTATAGTCCATCGGAAGTAATTCGATCGCCTATACACAGTAAAAAAAGACAAATAGTAAAATTACTAAATGATAATCGTAATTTTCTGCAGTGTTATTTTTAACACGAACTGGGTAGTATAATCACTAAACCTTTAGAACTCATATCACACGAACGATATACCCGCCAAGTTTGTAGAAGTACTCATAAATTGTAGTAAAATTTACAAAACCCTGTGTTAAAAATGAATCAATCCACCATAAAAACGGAATAATTACACGGTGAATAATTAACTATTACACATTACCTTGTAAAATCTACTGTGTTAAATTACTTTTATGTAATGTAATAATACACCGATATGTCTAACACTGCCAAGGTGGACTATATACACACTGATGAGTGTGGATTCAGTGTTAAAATCAGTCAGATTTTTTTACTGTGTATTATGTTCTCTAACCTTCGATAAATTACCAAACTAAGCTTGACGACTGCTCATGACAGTTATCACGTATCAGTACTGTTTCTATTAACAAGGCTTTATTCTTTGAATAGTCGAGGCATCTGAATAGGAACAACCAAAAGTGTTCACGCAATAAGAGCATGTCTTAGTCCCCGCAAAGATATCAACTACGCAGCTACAAACATATAGTTGTTTCGAACTGTTGCTCCTCATCAGTATAGCATAACTAAGATAAAGTAGCTATAATGGACTTAAACATTGAATATGAAGAGCTCTTCTCTACATAGTAAGGACGAAATACAGGATGGGATCTGTGGAAAAGTACCAAAACAATAAAACGATATATGGCATAGTTCTCAAAGGAAACATCATAGTGGCTATAAACACCAATATTTCAAATTTTAACTCCCCTTCAATATAACGTAACTAAACAAAAGGATCTTACAACGGGGTGTAGAAAATGAGTTCTACAGAGCTTAACAGATTACAGATTATAATGTAATTAACAAAAACAAACTACTACGAGTGTAGTAAGGATACCCCATATCCTCCATCTGTAAACACGCCTTGTACAATAAAGACTGAACCAAATTAGGCAAAAACAGCTATTCTCCTGGCTAATGCCACCCCGAGCGCTGAATTACAAAGCAAAATTTGGAGTATTTTGTCTAACAATGTTTTCCTCGTAGTTTTCGTTGCAATCCAAAATATTGTATTTTGAATTCTAACATTGTTAGACAAAATACGCCAAATTTTGCTTTGTAATTCAGCGCTCGGCGTGGCATTAGCCAGGAGAATAGCTGTTTTGGCCTAATTTGATTCAGTCCTTATTTTATAAGGCGTGTTTACAGATGGAGGATATGGGGATATCCTTACTACACTCGTTGTAGTTTGTTTTTGTTAATTAAAAGGATCTTAGATGGTACCGATAAAATCATAATCAGTGAAACTGTTGAATTATTTTTTTTATTGTATGGATGTTTAATATTGTATTTTTCATAAGTTCACGCTGCGTTTTGTATTATTTCTACTTATTGTGGTCTCTAGGAAAACTTCACCTATGACGCGACTGATTTGAATTGTGTGACCAATACTGTAAGTTTTTTGAAAATAATTTCAGACTCTGATTTTTTGAAAAGGTTTAATATTGCTTTATTTAATCAATTTTAACGTTCTTTATGACACAACCACCGTACTATATTGGGAAATACTTCAATAAAGCAAGTCACTGATAGACACGTCAATATATAAGTTGGTCAAATAACCATTTCGTTATCTAGCGTTACGTTAAAATAATGTTTTCCATTATAAATATTACTTTAACAGCTATTCGATTAAAGAGTTCTTTGTTCTTCGGATACGGAGACAAAGTCTCACGTTTCCATCTGGGATTTAGATGGGCTGATTAGCTAATCCGGCTAGTTCTTTAGATAAAAGGAATGGCTTCGTGTTATTGATTCGGTGGATTTAAGTTCCAATTTCTTTGGAACAAGAAGATGATTCCTCAGGCTGCGGTAATTGTTTTGTTGAAAGATCAATAAAATTGTGTTTTATCTAAATATTGAAGAGGAGATGACCTCTTACCGTTTGGACGGAATACATCTTAAAATTTGGAAATTCCTCAAAGTTTTTGCCTTCCTCTCTTAAAAAAATTTATAAAAATCGAGAATAGTCCGATCTGGATGAGAAACTCACCAGAATATTATCACTTATAATATCCCTAGTGCTTAAATTATTTTTTCGAGGTTATGAATATTTTGAAAATTAAATTATTAAAAAAGATAATTTTCTTAAAATATTCATGAACGAGGAAAAATTCCCGGTTTTTCATTTAAGCACGTGGGATATTCGGAAAGAAAATTTCACACCATTACTTTATAAATATTATACCAAAATTGAACATTTTAATTACGAATGACAAACATTCATTCCTCATAGTGAGCCATGAGCAATAACAAACATTTTTTACGACTGTCAAGTACGGTACCTTGGTCAAATTCCACCAGTTGTCATCGTGTCATTGTGTTTGTGCAATTTTCTGATTTATTAGATTGTATTTTTGAAAATGTTCCGCTTTGGAAAGGAAACATTTATTTCTGATAATTATTCTGAAGTACTTCGAGCATTGCAAATATTATGCTTAATAAAATGTGAGTTTTCTTAGTGAAATAAAATGTCATTTTCTAACATTAGTTACATATTTTACAAATAACTTAAAAACATATTATATTTTTGTTTCTTATTAACTTTGATCTACTAATATTGGTGGAACATCATTTATTTTTGATAATTATTCTGAAGTATCTACTTCAAAATTTATATGTTTAATAAAAAGCGAAATTTCTTTGTGAAATAACATACCATTTTCGAAGTTTAGTTACGTGAACTTTTTATAAATAACTTAAAAACATATAATATTTTTCTTTGATCTACTAATATTGGTGGAACATAATTTAATTTTGAGACTACTTAAATTCGGGCATAGGAAATGTATTGATTCATTCAACTCCCGCGTCTTTATTTTGACATTTTAAAGGACAGAAAAATTTCCACTTATTAATTTGACACAACCTTAAAAATTTCCGGAAATTTTTTGGGTTGGCATGGTAACTGAACAAAAAAGAAGCCTCTGATTGGTTAAAATATGGCAGTGTGAAATTTTCAAGAAAATTACATTTCATCTAAGCCTATTGAAGGGAGGTTATTTCTTACCGTTTGTATGGCACACATCCTTTAATTTTGAGGATAAACTCAGAGGGAAATTACAAATCGCCGCTCTATAAAATAATTAAAATTTCAATTGCGTTTTGACTCAAACGCATTCAAAATAGCACACATGATGCTGAAAAAATCTATTTGAAAAAATTGTAAGATTACCTAACGGAAACAAATTGAAACGTTTCTACACATTTTGCATATTGCACCCAAACTAGTTGTTTTCCATATATCTTAAAAATAATAAGGTTATTCCTTTGCGTACCTAGGATTATAGGTAACCAGAAATTTTAAAACTTTATTGCACCATAATATTAGATAATTTTATTAAGAATTTATCTCTTAGTTGACTTTTTGGCTTAATTCCTATATAAAGAAAAATATAAACAGCATAGTAATGTCAATAATATTGTTTTTCGTCATGTAATTAAAATAATATATCTGTTCCTCATTCTCATCTCAATAATGAGCCCAGAAGTTAGAGACTTGTATGGGAGAGAAACGGCATATTATTATTTTGCGGGCCGCGAGTGCGCCCAGGAACGATTTACGACGTTATAACTTTAACTACCATTTAGTAGGAGAATAAGGGAAACCTGGAAAACCTTATTGATTAAAGTGCTACTGTAAAGTTAATTAGGTTGTTAGCCATTTATACAGTGATATTTGGTACTAGTTGCATGTTAAGAACGCTACCAGCCTTTTGCACACAGATTTAATATTGGAGCAATTAGAAAAAGTTGATCACGGTGAGAGAATGATTAAAAACCTGGTCTTTAACCGCTTGGCCACGGAGCTCTGTAGCCGAAATAACTTCAAATTAACTCTAAAAGTAATTAAATAGGTGAAATGGCGTAACTATACAGGAGGACATAAAGCCCACCCCCCCCCCTCTAGTTTTAGAATCACTGGGTACATTGTGATGAAATTTGGAACGATAATATATGACTAAATTCTGCATTTTTTGACACATTAATGACACTTCTGAATGGTCAAAGTGACAGCTGGGCGCGCAATAGGAACATTTTTTTAAATGGAAATGGGGGTCGAGCAATAACTTATTTTGAAGCTATTTTTATGTTCAAAACATTCCCCAATTTTGAGAACATTTGGTTCAGTAATTTCCAAATAAAAACCAGTAATATCGATTTCTGTTATATAATTTTTTTTACATACATATTACAAATTATTGTAAATTATTCAAAGCAAAACAAAAATTAAAAGTAAACAAATATCAATAAACCATCCCTAACCTAAAATAACCTAAATTAAAAAATTATGGAATAATTTAAATTAAACGTAGAGGCAGAAACAAATTTAGAAAACACGTCTTCAAAAGATGTTGAAAATGACCACCATGAACCTCCTGACCAATAAATGTTCCACAGGTAAGTTCTATTATAAAGATTATGTGGTAAAAAGATTATGTTATAAACTGATATTACTGGTTTTTATTTGCAAATTAATGAACCAAATGTTCTCAAAATTGGTGGATGTTTTGAGCATAAAAATGGCTTCAAAATGAGTTATTACTCCACCCCCATTTCCATTTAAAAAAATGTTCCTATCGCGCGCCTAGCTGTCACTTTGACATTCAGAGCTGTCATTGATGTGTCAAAAAATGCAGAATTTAGTCATATATTATCGTTCCAAATTTCATCACAATCTACCCAGTGGTTCAAAAATTAGAGGGGGATGGACGGACTTTATGTCCTCACTGCATATTTCTTCAGTAGTTAATATAATAATTTAAAATTTAACTTAATATATTTTATTTATAGTTATTTCGCGTTACATTGTAAAAAATAAAATCGCTAATTAGGCATGTTTTAAGGCTGAAAACAATGGATGCCTCTCTCCATATTTAGACCACCCAGTATCTAGGATTATCGAGAGGATTATCCTTGAAAAGTTTTTTCTATGGTAGTCATAGTAACTACAAACTAAAAAACTACTAAATATAAAAATAGGCCACTGGATGTAACGTTCCATGGAAGTTTATGTATTATTTATGAAATGAATAATACCATGAAATATATAGCTGCGCATCTAAGTAACAGTTTGAATACCATTGTGACGGGCAGACAGGAGAAGTTGTAAAAAAGCTATAAAACTCTTTATCCACCCATCAAAATAAACAAAATAAACGATACCCCCTTTCCTTTTTATATATTGTATATATCCGCCCACTAAAAAGTTCGAATGGTTTGAGGAAACACATAAATAGCTAATAAATTTGATCCATTTTAGGCGTATCCCTAATATGAAACTGGCAATATATAAATGCTGAAAATATTGGTATGTGTCATACAAATATGAAAGATAAATAGCTGCGTTATCTATTTCAGATATAAATGGGAATCTGTGGCAAACAGAAAATTACTAATTTAATGAATATCTGGAAAAAGCAGTGCGTTAGGATAATTGCCATGTTGACAAAATAAAGTGAATACCAAGTTGCTGAAAGTTCTGAAACGACATTTTATTTATTAAGAAAAACTCATCTATAAGTTCAACAAAAACACTCAATTTGATATTGTGTTAAATATTAATACCAGTTTCAGTGGCATGTACTTTTATCTATGATTGATAGGTTTTTTTACTGCTACATATTTATTTATAAGTATGCAGCAAAAAATAGACTAGAAATATTATTATTAACGAAATTATTCAATTATGATGCCCGGATTTTTTTTATAATTCATTCCATGTAAGACATAGGTTTGCCAATAATTAACCTCATTATTTAAGATAATAGGTAGGTACACTGATAAAACAATTTATTTATCTTAAATCATATTTATTGATTATTCATAAAAGATGAAAATGAAAAATGAAAATTTAATATTTAAATTATTTTATAGCGAAATTGGATTTTAAGTGATTTTTGTCTTTTTATTTGAACTTTATCTTTTAAATACATTAGTTAACAATCAACAAATCAATATCTACTGGTGTACCAATTAACGCTATAAAATAATTTAAATAGTCTCTTTTATTTGAAGTTCAAGAGTTATATGTGTATCATTCTTAAATTCTGGGATCTATAGTACATTAAAAAAAAAGTTATTTATGGATTTTGTCGCGAAATGACAAATGAATATCCAACATATTTATATGGTTGAAAAGAGAATTGAAAACCCTTTTATATGAGGGTTCACTTAACTTCTATTGCCTAATTAAAATTTTTACATTTGTGCTGAGGGGGGGCATTCTTACCACGTCAAATTTGGTAGCAAAATATTTCCCCATCCAAGCAAAAATCGATCTGTTTCGGGATTTCTCTGGAAACAAAACAGTAACGGAGTTATTCAGGGTGGCTCGTTGTCATTGAAATGCTCTGTATTATAAGGAATATGTAACCAAAATAGTGTGCCACGAGAGTAATGTGTCACATGAAAAACAGCAACCAATAGATAATATCTCAACACGATAGGCTCTATGGCACACTTTAAATGTCTTATTTTCATAGGGACCAAACACATCATACCAAATATCCAGGGTGTTTCACTCAAAGGAACAAACGCTATTACTTTCTGAGGTTTTTGTCACATTTATGTGCTTGACTTTATAGAAAGTACTACAGTTTCAGGAAATTATTGGTAATCTTCTTGTATTTCGTAAAAATATAAGGCGGAGCCAAAAATATGCAGAAACGGCCAGAATAAATTTAGAGACTTCATTACAGATAAGTACATACAGAATGAATTTTATTTGTGTACCAATCCATCAAACTTTTATTGTAATCAACTGAAATTTGTTTGTGCTAAAGGGCATTGAAACTGCTTCTTTTGACCATATTACCGTTTTTAACATGAACATTCAGGGACTGCTACGATTTTTATACTTCCGAACCAACTTTAGAAACTCTTAAAAGCTGTTCCATTCTACCTAAGAACGTAGAAATAAATTTTCTTTAATTGCACGTGTCATCAAAATTGTATGTCGGTCTGTATCCAAAAAAATTAAAAAAAAACATCTTTCTGTTCTCCAAAATATTTTTTTACGTAACAAGAATGTATCCACTGATTTCCACATAAAAATCTTCCCACCATGTTTATCTGATTACTAATTTTATCAGCCTCTAACGATCAGTAAACTTTATATTGTATAGAAATCTATCTGTATTGTCCTCAAGACTCCTGGGTTCATACCTGCGACATAAATCACATCTAAATATCCATTCGCATATTTCACCCACATTACAAAGCAACAGCATGCTATTTCAATAACGTTAGGCAAAACTTGTAAAATATTCCACTAGGTAAATACCTACTTGGAATTCCACAGAAATTACCCCGTTGTAACGCTGATTTCGTGATCGTATGCCCCGTAACACCGACTTACACCACCATACATTAACCCAGCCCTCTATCCCTTCTAACCTTCGGCATTCGGTAGCTGAAACTAATTATGAAGGTTATTATATTAACAACTCTGCCGAACAATGCGACAGCAGTATCGTAGAAACTGTACAGGATCGGGATATGCATTTCAGTGTTGGTAGCTTATTGAATACAGTGATGTAGTATGTGTATTACTAGCGCACCAACCAAATTAGCAAACTTGTACCGGCGGAAGGAACTGCCAAGCTCAAGCTTGTGCGTTGAGGATAACAGGTATATCTATTTCGAGATACCTGTCCGTACATGGACAATATTGCTCAATTCTCGGTAATGATTGAAGATTTAGACATCATAACAATGTCTGATTACTTGTGGTCACAATCAGTAACAATTTCTGGACGATCAGTTACCGCAGCACTTCCGTCAAATGAGGAAGAGGGAATTCAGCCTTTCGCTAAGGCCGAGTCACACTCACACAACAGTTGCTCACACAACTATGTAAAGCAGTGTCAGCAATATGAATCACTCACACAGCTAAAGCAGTTCGACCAGTAAGAATCATCGTCATGAATGAAGACGATGTTATATTATTGTTGGTGCAATTATGAGCAATTATCTTTCATAATTGTACATGGAAGACATAGCAAATATAGATCAATGTAATGCAACTTAACTTCATATTAGTGAAGTAATCTTTAGTAATCCATTGAAATTGCTTCACATTATACTATGTTTGAAGATAGTTGCGCAAATATTGGTTGCTAAAAAATTGCCCGTGTACTGATCTGCAACGTTTTTTATTCTTCAATATTGAACCAATATCCAATGTTTTCTAATATGAGTTCTATATCATTATCAACTACCTACAAGTCTTTACATATTTTCTTCAAGACTAACATTCTACCATACTTTAGAATAAAAAATCTTTTATTGCTAATACATACTAAGATTTTCTTCTTGAAAGGGGTTGGAACTTTTGGTCTGAAGATAACGCTAACGTAGTTTTCTACATGATATCAAAACACTATATTGCACTCGACGCACGTTTCGCCAACCAAGTTGGCATCATCGGGAGATGATTAAAACTGTTTGTTTTTAGATTTTAGTAGTAGTTTTAATCATCTCTAGATGATGCCATCTTGATTGGCGAAACGTGCGTCAAGTGAAGTATAGTGTTTTGGTGTTATGTGGAAAACTACGTCAGTGTTACTTAGTTGTGTTTTTATATAAATTTAGTTCCTTAATTATAATTTTTACTTTCGAATTGTATTTCACTATGCAACCAACCTATACAAACAAATTATTTTGCAAACATTTTGAAAATTATATAAACAATAACCAATCAGTAACACGCAAGTTTTTTTATAAATTATTATTAGACAGGTTTTCACACGAGCTGAATCAATCTGTACCTGTATCGAGAACAAATAGAGGAAGAATTTTGGAAATTTGCATGGTGGACTATCTGATGGCGCTGACTTTTTGAAAAATATTTTTGAAACGTAAATATTTGTTTCAGTATTAGGTATAACCTGCATTACCCGTAATATTTTTTGAAAACATATTTTATTTATACCAACTTCTGCTTTATTTTAAATAGATCATTATATTTATTATGGACAGGACCATGTGTGCCATTTTAATTTTTTTGGTCATCTGAAAACGAATGGTTATGAAATGGTTATAAGCTAGATTAAAATTTTTTTAAAAATCAAGTCGCCAAGAAAATATAGTAATACAGCCATAATATAAAATCTCAAGAGTACCTAAAATTGATGAGAACAGGGTAATGTTAGTAGTGGCGAGATACAGTGAAATACACTGCAGTGCCCTCTTTGGGTCTTTGCTTTGTCAGTGTATTTCGCTGTATCTCGCCACTACAAACATTCACATATGCCCTTTAGGCAATCAATGTCCGATACCTATGGCAATCTGATGAGATCATAACAAGATCGAAACCGGTCATTGTCTGGTATTTGGTCTTGATGAAGGATGTGGCGACATCCATGGAGATGTTGATGTAATGCAACGCCAGTCGGGGCATATTGGCCGTGGAGTAGTTGTTTTCGGCATCTCCTTCCAATAGGGTAATGTTATTCAGTGTATTTAAAAAATAATTGCACAAATGTCAAGAAATTATTATTTTTTAAATGGCAACCATTTTTATTTTTCATTTAATTCAATTTGACTCTTCTGTAATATTTTTCAAGTTTCAATTATCTGACAGGTCGATTATACTAATCTTAGACCTATCAGTCTTCACAAGTAAGTAGATAATATCGATTTTGCTTATAAGTACAAGAAAATATTTTCGTCGACAATTCAAAAATGGTTGACTCAAAATATAGCAAATTTTACACATAATTTCATAATTTTTTTAAGAGGAAATGAATGAAAGAAAAAAATTGGGGTTATTTAAAAATTTTTTCAAGATTTTGTTTAAATTAGTTTCAACAGGATCAACAGGATTTTTTAAATGCCCTGTATAACATAACATTATACACCTCCCTTCATTAATTTTAGGTTGACATTTTATACCAAGGCGTGTACGTTTAAGGCGGAACTGACAGAAAGTCAAGACTATTTTTGAAAAAGTCAGCACCATCAGCATTAGCCCCCCACCATGCGAACTTTCAAAATTTCTCTGGTTCTCCGTATACCTACAGATCGATTAAGTTCCTTGTGACGTGCCCTGTAGATAATGATTATACCAACTTTGTAACAATCGTCATCATTGTTTTAGTTGTATATTTTTTTTTACTTTAATAATAACTCGATAAATAATCATTATTGTTATAATCAATCATTCTACTTTATTATCCTCTAATTTTACAATAATACATTTTCGGAATATCAATTTTCTATTACTTTCCTCCATGAGAGTAATAAATAGGCCTCCAGGGAGATGCCACTCAATTTTGTATTACCTCGTACATCATCATTCACCTTTGAAACGATCAAAGACTAAAACCTATACGTTGCAAATTCTTGCAGTTTATCAAATCCAAGTGAGAAACTTTAACCAATTATTGCCTACAGCTTTTGCCAATATTTTGCCGAGTCGCTGCAGAAAAAGCTCTAGTTCCGCTCCCCAGGGAAGCGCTTGCCTGGAGAAGGATCCTCTTTGACAAGGGCCAGACAAGCTTTAGTCAGTGAAAGGCTCTGACAGGCTTATGTGTTATGCATATTAGACAAGGGGATAGCCCTACTGGTACGATTTTTTATTGATGTAAGGGTGGAATAACAAACTGGCAGCTAATGTAGAGATAGGGAACGGGTTTTTACAGTTATTTGGCAACTGTAGTGATGAAATGCCTTCAAAAGGCATAAAAATAAATATACGACTTTCCTAATTAAAATTAAAAAAGATGATTTGTGGCATAAATATCTTTCCTTGGGTATGTATTTGGTTTATTTTATTTAACTACTTTCTACATTACAGAAATGCATTCGTAGCAAATAATTAAAAAAGTAAAACAGAACATTGCACAAAAGATAACATTACAACACAAAAGTGTAAATCAAATATATAAAATAAATTAAAAAAACCGATAGACAGTGAATAGAGCATAATGAGACCTTAATGAAAAATTTATTAAGGTCTCATTTAAAGTTTCATTTATAAAAATTGAGAAAACTATGGTTGCGAATTTTGATTCGCAACCATTGGTTGATTGATATAAGTAAAGTAGTTTACACTGTATACTACTTTAAAGGAAAATCTATAGAAAGTAAAACTAGACCATATAGCATAATTAATGGAGGGCAGAAATTATCTAGTATTTATTTTCTTACAGAGATGATAAAATTCAATTGGTATTCACTTACTGAGATGGTAAAATATATATTTTTTTTGTTTATTACGGCATTGGACTTATGGAACCTTGTCACACTATTGGGCCACCCGCTATATGATTATATTGCTCGTAAAAAGTATTATTGCTAAAGTGGTATTGCTAGTATGATTCTAGTTCTAAAGTTACGTGTTTTTTAGTCTAAATAAAATACAAAAGTACATCTTGTTTTGTGTTATAATTATGTAATATCTTTTGAAAATTTTAATTGATCAAAGCATGTAATTTCAAGTTCTTACTTTTATATTATCATTTCTGTTCATTACTTTAATAATTCAGGATATCTCCCTACCTAAAAAGTAATACATATGCCGACTTTTTACCTTGACACAGGACTTAATTATTTTCATTTATGTAATGAAAACCCTCTGTTTAACATTTTTTTCTTCTATAAAAAAACCAAAAAAAGAAAAATTTCAGCCAGATACATGGACAAATCTCCTACGTTTCGTCCGAGTTGTCGGACTTTTTCAAGATTACCAACTAGGTAATATCAATTTCTTATTTTAATTTACATACTTATTACATTTTATATGGATTGTTGTACAATCTACATGTAGTTTGAAGAGTTAAGCTTAATATCTGTTTAGCGTTTCCTCATTTAGAATGAATAGCTAAACATGTTAGAAATAAATGGATTTCCAATTTACTATCTTTTCAAAATGTCTAAACAGGTATTATACCCTTACTCCAAGTAACCAAACCTTGACTTGTATCTTTTCTTGAATGAAATCCATCTCTTATTCTATAAGGTGTTACTACCTGACTTTTCGATCGCCTTTTCCTAAATTTATAATACCAACAAACTAATTGGAAGCGTTAGTAAAGGTATTTTTTACCTGCTGTTAGTGATAGTAAATCCATTCACACCACAGTTGTTTGAAAGCGATAGGAATAAAATCAAGTTATGCCAATGCAAAAGAACCTGCTGATTTATATTACTAGGTTATATATCTTTAATGATGATTATTGGCAACTATAAGTCTCTCAGTAATTGAAGTAATTGACACTTATTGTAGCAGGATAACTGAAAACAAACATTTGCATTTAATGAATGAGATATGAATTATTATCTTTTATAACAGTCATGGACACAGCCATTGAGTTTATATATAGTCAAAGACACAGCTGGGTTTTAAAATAGAAAAGGTTTATTTATTGAACAAGAAGTGTTAATGGTGTGTAGCCTGGTTTAGTAGGAGAAGAAAATTATTATTAACGTGGCTTTGAAGAGCTTGCATTATCAGATTGACTTAGCAGATATTACTGAATTGATTTTTAGTAGGTATAGTCTACACCTTGGTGAAACATTTACCAAATCATTTTGAGAATTTTTGAGCAAGTGATCCTTAATGCTGCTTTATTATTTTTCATT
Organism: Pogonocherus hispidulus; assembly: GCA_963924545.1. Classification (NCBI taxonomy): domain Eukaryota; kingdom Metazoa; phylum Arthropoda; class Insecta; order Coleoptera; family Cerambycidae; genus Pogonocherus; species Pogonocherus hispidulus. The sequence goes on from OZ004693.1 coordinate 86,295,200, forward strand.
TGTAAGGTGTTCAGAGCGAATTGTAAATCTCTTAATATTTTGTAAAAGTCAATGATTTTCTAATTTCTTCAAAACTGGTGTAGATTTTCTTAACCACTCTGTCGAGCCATTTTGGCTCGACCATCGAAAATTTTAGCCATTATTATCTCCTATTATCTCCTCAGCAATTCACAAGATTATTTTATATATACGTGAGACCTATCTTGGAATACGCAGGACCCGTTTGGAGTGTGGACTGGATTCGAGACAACACACTTCTCGAATCTGTGCAATGTCAGGCCACCCGTTCAATGTATGGACCCACAAGACCTGTGTATATAGTTTTCTTACTTTTAAGTTTGTATAATAAATTAGATATATCCTTACGCTATAAATGGACCTTGGCCTGTAGGATATTGTAAAAATATAAATAATATTAATTCCATAATTATTCGCCTCTGTACCTGGGTACATCCTGCTCAAGCCAACACTATTGCTGATCTGACAGAATTCTTCACCAATTATTCCTGCTGAGTTAGATCTTACCCGATTACCTATAAAACTTAAATACGCCATACTTCAGCCAGTAACGAACTTTTACGTAGAATTTTAACAGCGCTCAGTAAAGAACGGCAATTTTCCCTTGTACCAATATTGACAGGGCAAACAATTGCTGGATATTTTAATGGATATGCAGTAGCGGTTGTTATTAGGTCCGTGCACTCAATTATTCTGGTTAGTCGCAATCCATTGGCATTCGAGATTTACACAGCTGCTTTGAAATATTGGTTAATATAATAAGGATTCTTAAATTGTTTTAGTAAATAATTTAATGCACATGGTTGTGTTTTTCTAGCCGGTTCTGCTTTTAGGCAAATTATATAGTCTGAATAATGAAAAAGAACAATTCTATCTGGGGCAATTTAGTTAATTTAAAACCACTTGGGAATGTAAATGTGATGTGTGCACTCAAGATTTAGTTTATTTACATTTCCGAGTAACATGGTTACACAGATATATTTTTAATATACTTCAGGATTTAATTTGTCTTCAGTTTTACATTATATCTACACTGATGGAACAAATTAGTAATTATAACTAAAAGTTAACTGTAACTGGAAAACGGCGGTTTTAAGAGCCCATATTTACTTAACAAAATTACATATACATTTACAGACAATGAAACGTATTTCTTCAAATAAGTAAACAGTAATAATTGTAATTAGTACAAAAATAAAACAAAATTTTGTATTTTCAGTTTAAGTGGCAGCAACTTTCACCTCTACATCAAACTTAACCCGTCTCAACAGTCTAAAATGTCTCTAAGAACCTAAAACGAGTTTTTACCTATATTTTAATTAAAAAAACATTCACTTCAGTATTTCGGTTATCAGAAGTGTTTGACAATCAGTTCTATTAGTTCCATGAACAATATTTCTCATAGTGTGCCTTGGAACACACTATGAGAAATATTATATTATATTATATTATTAATATATAGAAATATTAGCACGTAATAACTCATGTTAATTCTCAGTGTTCAGATGACATGGGAGACCCGGTATATAAAAATCATTACCGTCTCCTTTTAAAAAACTGTAGACTATATTATTTAGAGCACCTATGTACTGCATAGGCAAAAGTAGATAAGGCATACATTACTATTGATCTGTAAACGTGTTTGAGCAGGTTCAGATGGTAATGGGGTCCAGTTCAAACAAAATCTGGATCGTGAAGTGCCATTTAGTATTCTAGAGTTGCATTGCATGTACTGCATGTAGCTGTGACAAGACTATGAATATTTTTAACTTCGCCAAAAGGACATAACCATGCAGTATGAAAATTAAACACAGCCTTAATATTATTTTTTTTAATTTTATCAGCGGACACTATATTTTTCAGGTTTTTTTAAGCTTATACTTAGCTACAGTAAAGGATTTTAGCTTTGATAAATTTAGGATTTTTAAGTCAAAATTTTGGATTTTTAGGACAATATTATACCAGATGATAATAATTCTAGGAATAACAAACTGCATATTGTTTATATAGCCTTTTCATTCAATTTAATGTGTATAGATGATACATAGGCAAACAGACGATGAATCATATGAAAAAAATTATACATACCTAGGTACTTTAAGTCATATTTTCCCAATATACAGAAAATAGTTAATAATAAAGTCTTGATTTATTATCGGATCTAAAATATACACAAAGAATTCCCAGCTTACGGGGATAGGGTCAGTTTACTTACATATATCATATCCTTTCAATAAAGGTACAATTTTAAATTCTGCTATTAAAAAGTACTCGTATATACTTTCAGATTTCTAACATCGAATATTAGCTGAAATCAATATGGCACCTAAGAAAAAATATAGAAACAAACTGCAAGAACCACGGCTGTGAATTATATATAATAATTACAAAATGATTTATTTTTTCGTCTATCTACTAAGGATTACAGCCCCAAACATTCTGCAGAATAAATTAATTTACAAAATAATGTCAACACTAAGAACTCTATAGAGCTCTAAATTGATTCGTTCTTAAAGTCTTCCCGACTACAGACTCTAGATTGGTTAAAATATCTTCATTATATTAAGACATTTTACTGCAGTACGACTTAATATACATGTGTCACATAAGACGGGTTAATAATAAAGTCTTGATTTATTACCGAATCTAAGATATACACAAAGAATTCCCATGTTACGGGGATCGGGTCAGTTTACCTACATATAATGTCAACAGTGCAGTTACCATAATTTGTCATTTCAATAAAGGTACAATTTTAAATTCTGCTATTAATAATGCTTAAATGCTTTGGTCGAAATTATAAAATAAAAATAAAAGCAAAAAGTGATTTGGTCATAACAAAAAAGATTACCTTGGTTGCAACCAAATAATTAAATTATAACAACAAAAACAAATAAACAAATCATATACTCATTTGAATCGGCTAGATATTTATTTCTTTGTATTCAAATTTGCCAATAGGTAAAATAAACAAATACTACACTGAGACAAAAATCTATTAGCGGTTAATAAAAATTTAATAATCGTAGCACAAAACTTTAATAAAGGCAATAAAGATCAATGAATAGCAATGTCGTAATAGTTATTAAAGATTTTACCTACAGTTGGTATCTATAGAATAGAATAGAATAGAATAGAATAGAATTTATTAATGCTACTAACCTCATACAGTTTTACACAAGTCACATTACATATATTTGTATATCAACATATAAAACATAAAAATAGTACAAACAGAAATATTACAAACAAATTTTACAAACAAATTTTATTACAAACAAATTTTAAAAGTCAAATACACAAGTCAAATCACAATCCAAAAATTCACCAATCGAGTAGAATGCTTCCCTTAGCAGAAATTCTTTTATTTTAGTGTAAAATTTTTTTGTAGGCAACAATCTGATGTGTGGAGGCAGGCAATTGAAAAATTTAGGACCATAATAATTAGTTCCGCAACGACTTTTGGTTAACCTTGAAAATTCTATACATATTTCATTTCTATGTTTAGTATTATAGTCATGAATGACTAGTAAGGTATATGCGTTTAAGTTTTGTTTAACATGCATTAATGTCGTAAGAATATAGTAACTCGGTACAGTCAGAATATCTAGCAGTTTATATTGTTCTTTAACATCATCCCTATACCTTAGTCCGGTCATGACCCTCATAACCCTCATAACCCGTCTCTGCAGCGCAAACACCCTCCCCAGATGACAAGAGTGCCCCCAGGTAAGTATAGCAAAGGAGAATACACTCTGGAACAAAGAAAAGTAGACCATTCTTATGGTATTTGCAGACACTTCCGTCATTAGGCTTCTGATTAAATATACAATCTTTGACAGTTTGTTGGCTACGTACTCAACATGTTGATCCCAACTCAGATGGGGGTTCATAATGACACCCAAAAATTTCACATTTTCAGGATTTTCAAAACTGTCCACAGCACGAGTTGAAAAAATCATATTTTGGCTCTTTGAATCATTTAGTTTCAGTTTATTTGCACCGAACCAGTCAGAAGCCTCCGCCCGTGACTGCTGCATATTTTCTAATAAATCGTTTAAGTTGTTGTTATACGTTGTCATTGTCGTGTCATCAGCGAACAATATTGGGAATGTGTGATTTAGATAATTTGGCAAGTCATTCACGTATATTAAGAAAAGGAGAGGTCCAAGTATCGAACCTTGTGGCACTCCCATCTTGACCTCGGTTGCTGGCGATGTTTTTCCGTTAAACACCTCTATGTAGATACCATCTATGTGTATCTAATAACCAATATTAATAAAGCCAAATAACTACTACTAATTTGTTATTTTAAAACAAGCAGTTAATCTAATAACGGTTAATAGATATGTTAGCATCCTAGCAAATTAATCTTTTAATTTTTAAATTGGACATATAAAAGGAAACTTCAACAAAATTTCCATGGCATCAAACAATCAATCCGTCTGGGTCGTGTGTTCTGCATCTGTGTCATATCGTGGTTCTGCATAACGACAATGACAATAAATGACAACGCACCGGCAGATTCTTTATGAGTTCCATTAACAATCTGTCGGTATGACATAAGTATCTCCATCTAGCAGCAGACTCTCAAACTATAAAAAGACCAACCGACCGAGTACAACCAACCAGTTAGTGGAAGGTAAATTAATGATTATTAGACTCCAGATAATGACAGCTAGGCGACTAATGGTGATACTTCATTAAAAAATTTTTTATTGATGTACATTAATAATGGTAACACTTGTTTTAATAATTTTAATTGGACATTTGTTAAAGATCTATTGGACATTTGTTTGTCTGTTAACAGAATACCAGTTATAATATATATTGAATAAAAATTATATACCTATAGCTCATTCAACAGAATTCAACATTCAACAGAATGAACAGAGATCTGGTAATGCCTATAAACAAATACACGTCTTCAATGCAGGATTAGGTATAGCAAGTACGCATTAGATGCTGTTTACCGCAACGATCACTCGTTGAATGAACTGTAGGGAAATAACATACACCAGTTATTGTAGCTATATCAATAGTGGAAAAAAGACGATTTTAGCAAAACTATTTATTGTTTTTTTGTTTAAAAGCTTTTTTACAGTAGCAAGATAATTTTTGATAATGGTTATTAAGTCTTTCTTAGCAAAGTAGTTTCATAAATATAATGTTCTCAGTGTAGGTATAGTTATCAAACTTTTCTGTCAGTGTACCAACAAAATACAGATAAATAATGTTATTTCTCTACTTATTTTCTTTACTATAGGTATACACTGTGTCCCATTCTCGATGGTAATGTATTGCTATCTCAGTTATTATAAGAGATAGAGAAACTGTTAAATTAGAGAAGTTTTGTAGGATTTTATGCTGATTTCAAATATCTTTTCTATTTTAGTCTATCTTTTTTAATTTTTGAGATATTTGGGAAAAAACAAAAATCGCCGATTTCTTTTTTCTTCAGTAACACAGTAGGCGTTCATTTGACAAGTTTTAGACTTGCACATTATTAGGACACTTTTTTACAAGAAAACTTTTGTGACCAATAGCAACTCTCAATCGTCTTTTGTTTTTCAGTTATATGTGTCAACTTTTGTTTTTCTTACGGCGGCCATATTGGATTTTTATTTCACGTGATCGCCCTTGAAAAAAGCTTTCCAATGATATGTCACTTGTTTGATTTATCCTTTATTTAAGGGACATAATTCGAGAAAAACGGTAACTTAAAAAAAAGTAGGCTGTGGATGATTTTATTCCAATGAACAGAAAAAGAAAGTAGGTACAACATTACTCGTGTAATATGGTCATGTAATAGGGAAAATAATAAACATAATGGCACTAATAATTTTATTACATGAAATTATACAAACTAAGTGATCGACTAATAAACAACGGTGGCTATGAATGATGTGAACAGTATAATGTTCTACCTAACGTATTTAGAAACTTTTCCCGAAAGACGTCAGCCAGATTCGAAAATAACGGAGATTGGTTTTGAATTAATTAAATAATGGCAGTTTAACTGCAAATAAACCTGCAGCAGTGACTTAAAATGAAGGAAAAAAATGAACAATATTATACATGTATCAAGCTAGAATATGAAAAAAGAAAATAATAAATAACCGCAAATAAAACAAAAAAACTAGATATTAAACTGTTCAATGTGGGCACCTTCTTGCTCAATGCATTTGGCACATCTTTTTAAGACATGTCGAGAAACTCGACTCAGAGTATTCCGGTTCACTGAAGTTATGACATTATTAATTCTATAACACAACTCTTGGACATTATCTGGTGGACCAAATTCGTAAACTTCATTTTTTATGAATCCCCAGAAATAAAAGTCCATAGGTGTCAAATCGGGACTTCGAGCACTCCACCGAACTGGACCATTGTTGGAAATCACGCGATTTCCAAAATTTTGGGCTAATAACTCTGTTACTACTCTAGCATTGTGCGCTGGGCAACCATCTTGCTGGTACCATATTTCATGTAGATTGTGCACAGTTCCCCTTATCGCAGGTAAAATTTCATTCCTCAATAAATTTAAGTACCTTTCCCCCGTTAAATTATAATCATAAAAAAATGCTCCAATGATTTGATTGCCTAAAAAAATTACTTCTTACATTTCTGCGAAAAAAATAGTTTTATATTATATTTATATTTTAGTTGCATATTAAGTTTACCTGTTAAGCCACACCAGACATTTATCCCAAACTTGTGTTGGAACCGTCTTTGTTCTTTTAACCTAGGATTTTCTCGTGACCAATAATGTCGGTTATGTCGATTGAAAACTCCACAATTGGTAAATCTTGTTTCATCTGTCCATATTACCTTCAAATGAAAATGTTCATCCACCAGACATTGTTGCTCATACCACCTACAGAACTGGAGTCTTCTACGGTAATCATTTTCATTGAGACTTTGCACTATTATAGGTTTATACGGATGGTAATGATTTTTCTTCAAAACTTGGTGAACTGTACTCTTTGGGATCCCTGTTTGTCTAGCAAATCCGCGAACAGAACTTGACGAATTCTGGTTTGCCACTTGTGCAGCATGGTTCATTCTCTCTTCATTCTGACCCACTGCTGCAGGTCTTTTTGCAGTAAAACTACCATCATTCAATAAATTCAAAACTAATCTTCGAAATATTTTCGAATCTGGCTGACGTCTTTCGGGAAAATTTTCTAAATAAGAGGTCAGAGCTGTTTCAGAATTACGATTTGCTCGAATGTAACATTCAAGCATATCAAAATATTCTTCATTACTGAACATTGTCTTCCTACTTAGGTACTTGCACTTAAAAAATACACAATACTAATGCATTAAGTCTCAACAATGCTAAACTGTCAAAAGATACTACATTCTATTGTTCACATCTTTCATAGCCACCGTTGTTTATTAGTCGATCACTTAGTTTGTATAATTTCATGTAATAAAATTATTAGTGCCATTATGTTTATTATTTTCCCTATTACATGACCATATTACAGGAGTAATACGTGTTGTACCTGCTTCCTTTTTCTGTTCATTGGAATAAAATCATCCACAGCCTACTTTTTTTTTTAAGTTACCGTTTTTCTCGAATTATGTCCCTTAAATAAAGGATAAATCAAACAAGTGACATATCATTGGAAAGCTTTTTTCAAGGGCGATCACGTGAAATTAAAATCTAATATGGCCGCCGTAAGAAAAACAAAAGTTGACACATATAACTGAAAAACAAAAGACGATTGAGAGTTGCTATTGGTCACAAAAGTTTTCTTGTAAAAAAGTGTCCTAATAATGTGCAAGTCTAAAACTTGTCAAATGAACGCCTACTGTGTTATTGAAGAAAAAAGAAATCGGCGATTTTTGTTTTTTCCCAAATATCTCAAAAACTAAAAAAGATAGACTAAAATAGAAAAGATATTTGAAATCAGCATAAAATCCTACAAAACTTCTCTAATTTAACAGTTTCTCTATCTCTTATAATAACTGAGATAGCAATACATTACCATCGAGAATGGGACACAGTGTATATCTAGTTTTACTTGAAGCCTTAGAATAGAAAGCACCAGAACACGGGCTACGATATGAAAGTCTATGTTTACATATAAATAACAGAAAGTTAAATTACTCCCTCGAACAACCTGCCAGTAATAAGATTAAGATTGTTTTAATTTGAATATTTAAAACGGCACTATGGAGATGCAGGCCCGCTGACAGGAAGACAAATCCGCGTTAGTTCTAACGCATATCTTTAATTAAATTTGATTATATTTAAGAACAATCAAGTCCGAGACCGACGCTGTTTGTTATGGCGCGCTCGTTCGGTGATTAGTCTCAAACTGAGAATTTTAATTACGAATCTGTCACAGCCAGCCGTTGTACAGCCCTGCTACGGGCATATTAGCGTGCGTTGCTGTTGTGTTGGGTGGACGTTTTCAGAAAATTTGAAGAGGACTCACCTCGTGCGGTACAAAGTATGAAGGGAGGACCCGGCCAATACTCAAATAATACAATGTATTCATAGTGACAATCCAGCTAGCATTTCATACCTTTATAAAAGCTGTAAGATATTTTTACAGCTGTGTATTAAAGCCGTATAAGTTGCAGTTCTCCAGCTGCAAGTAGAACACTATTTTTTAATTGAAGAAATATATTATACTCCTCTAAATGGAAGAAAATATTTCAACCAAGAATCAGCAAATAAACGTCCTAATACGATCCAATATGTATTTATTTTTCTGAAGAAAATGTTTCAATAAATTAGTTTCCGTACAATAAATGTTACGTAACAAATACATTATATTTAGTTCACTACATACTTGGTTAAATTACCTTATTAGAGAATCATAAGATGTTTGTTGGGGATGCCCCCTAGAGAATCATGCAGGGATGCTTTCAAAAAATATAGTATTCTGACACTGCCCTCACTGGTCGTATTCGAGATGTGCCTATATGAATACATGAATAGAAATAAATTTGTTAGCATAAGTGAAATTCATTCTGCTAATACCAGACAAGCAAATCAGTTGCATATACCATTTAGTCGACTTAATATTTTCTATAACTCGCCTGGCTGCTTGGGATTGAAAATGTATAATATATTACCTAGTCATATAAAATACTGTGATTCCATAACTGTTTTTAAAAAACGTTTAAAGATATTTCTTGTAGAAAAATGTTTATATAAGATTGATGAATACTTTGCCTAAAATGTAAATATTGACTATAGTTGTCCATCTAGTTTGTAAGATATTGACCATTCCTATAAACTTGTACTTACTTGGGAAAATAAACTTTATTATTATTATTATTATTATTTTTATTATTAGTGAAAGTCAATCACTCTGGAAGGTTGGAAGAGCAGTTATTGATTCGTTCAAACACGATACATTTTTATTCTAAGTTCATCAGTTAGATTTCAGTAGAACACACCTCACATTAACGTACAGAAAGATCTTTGCAAGTATGAATTTACAACTTTTAGTATTCACGTGGAAACATTATGGAGGAATTTAAGCATCCTTTATAAGATAAATTTACGAGAACAAGAATTTTTACGACTATCCGTATTGTAAGAGATTGAAATTCCCAACAATTCCACAAACTACATGAGTATAAATAATTTTAAAGCATGCAAAGTATGAAAAACATTTTTTGTTATATTTCAAGGAACGTTTATCTATAAAATAACATAAACGATTTGTAAACAGTAATCATGTATAGTTGCTTGCGTCCATCGCGACTAATAGTTGAGTATCCTAATATACATATTACTAACATATATAGAACAAAAAAAACATGTAAAGCACACGAAAAATGCAGGTAAATAGTATTTTATAATTAAAAGAAATAAAAATATAATATAGAAATATAATAATAATAATAATAATAATATCTCTACCCCTCATTCTAATCACAAGGATTAGCCCGAAAGTCTGAGACTTGTGTGGGAGAGGGGGCGGCATATTATTATTTCGCGGGCCGCATTTGCGCCTCATGAACGACTTACATTGGTAGGCCCTAACCACCATTCAGTGCTGGAATGAGGGAAACCTGGAAAACCTCATTAGTTAGGGGGACAAGTCAAACATCAACTGATTTTAATCTCTCACATTAACACCAAGTTGATATTCTTCCCATCCTAGACCATCGCCAGGATGGTTGCCAAGCCATCCCTGCGAATAAGCCTTGATCTACGAGCAAACAATTTAATGAAAAATTGTTTGGCGGAATGAGGATTAGAACCCACGACCTCTGGGTTGAGCGATCGAGACGCTAAGCCCTGAGCCACCTGCTCGGCAGGTGTATAAATATATAGATATAATTTTAACAACATATGCAGGTCATAGGACTAGGAATTTAAACAGCTGTTGATCCTACATGTTCCTCTTGCTTGAGCTCTTGCTTTTCTTGGACCTTGTCTTCAAACTGCTAACACAAATAGAGCTAATACCTGCTGGTTAACAAGTTGCTTGATTTTTACGTTATAGTAGTGTATTCATACAACCTGGAAGTCTTATTTATACTAAATTTCTTTATCTCCAATAGTTTCGCGCTCTTAGTCTCATTCACACACCGACTTTAACAATCGGTAAATATATTTTCAGTTATAATACCACTAGAGCAACATTTTTCGATTGTTATGACTTTTATGATATGTTTCAGAACGACTCACCTCACGGCTCGTAGTTTTGTCAATAATGTGATTGAAGAAATTGCCAAGCAAAGAAATAAAATATTACAAGACCCTATTTTTTACCATAAAATGTTTTTTCTAGTGCATTCCACATGACTATTTCACAAGAGGAATAAAAAACGGTATGATAATTGCGGAAAACTTTTGATTTGAAAATAAAATCAATAATTTTTAACAATAACGAAAACTATGATAGTTTAAAAAAATAATTATTTTATTAAAATTACATTAATTATAATAATTGATACGTGTACGTGTACTGATTTGACAATTAACGCATTATTTTATGATAAAACTACTTGTACTTGAGGAATGCTTGAACTTGCACCGGCATTTGTATTGTTCTCCTTCGCTATTAGGTTTTGAACCAGTTTTAAGTAATGCTCAGTTCCCAATGAGTTCATTTGTAAATAATAATGCTTTAAAGAGTTTACATTATCATGTACGGTTCGTCTGATAATTTCTTGTTCATTAATACTTGTTTTAGCAAGTACTGAAAAAGTAGAGAAGCGGTGTGGATGATTCGTAATTTTAATTTTTTTTACATCCAAGCTAATTTCCTCTGCCGTTGGCTTCGTCTATTTTGAAATGCTGTTTATTCCAACTGGCATGTTCTCACACCAAATGCCTTTTTCCCAGTTATGGTGAACTGTTACTGACACTTTTCTGTCACTTCTGATGTTCTTCTGACAAGATCTGTCACTTTTGATGCTGGAATTGCTTTCCCCCTTTTCCATTAACTTACAAAATAGGCACATAGGATAAAAGCTTGTATTTGTTCAATTCCTTACCAACAATTTGCTGCTTGCTAGAGGTTTTGCTCCTACTTGAGTTCCGAATGTTTTAAAATATCGGATTGTATTGGATTCGTCCAGTAAACTTTCATCTTCTCAGGTGTGAATATGAGAGATTGATTGTATTGTCGGTGTTGTAGCATTAGTGGGTTAATCGCTCACATTAATACCAAGCTGCCTTTCTTCCCATCCTACGTATGCATGACATTATTTTACTCATATCTAAATTTTCCTTAAAAATTTAAAAAAGTCATGAGTCAAAAGATGTGATGAAGGCCTAGGCTAGAATGCCTAGGTCTAGGCCTAGAAAGGAAAAAAGGCCTAGAAAAGAAAAATAAAAGGCCTAGGCTATTCACGTAATGACGGACTAATTTTTATCGAAATTTAGGCTAATCAAAAACTGTCAATGATCTTATTAGGAATTTGAAATTTGTAATACGGTTTTTGAAGTTAAGTTTGACATATTTTTTCTTCTTTTTTTTAGAGAAAATTAGAGTGAAACGTAGAAAAATATCTACAACTTTCGTATTTACCATTTTTCTCAAAGAAAAACTAGCAGAGATGACCCCTTTGTCAATATATTATAATTCATGACCCTAAAAACGTAAAAGCCAACGGCCAATTAACGTCAAATTTTTTGTAAATCAGTTCCGCCTGGTTCAGTCACCGCCTGATTGCCTTTTCGTAATACATAATCGAAATTTATGGACATTTATTGTGCGTGATGATATTGCGGTTACGCTCATAACAGCCCTAAAATACAGGCGTTAAAATAAAAAAGGTAATTATTATATAATGGATTTGATAAGTTAATTGGAGGTGTGATTAATGATTAGAGAAACTGAGGGTAAGTCTGACACATTAGACATCACCTACCTGCATAATTATACCAGTGTGAACTGAATTTATCAATATTGCTTATATAATTATCACAATTATCAAAATTAGGGCTGTAGGTCTAGCTTTTTTTCAATGATGACGTATGTACTCAGAAACACATGCTTTTATATTAGTAGTTTTTGGGTGTTAAACCGTATTCATAAATAGTTTTAAAATTATTCATCTATTACGTCACACAAATTGACAGTCGCGAAAATGTTAAGTTTTGAAACTTTAACATAACCACATTTTTTACTTTTAAAACTTTTGGGATTAAGACTACCGTAAGATGTAAATTACTTAATTTAACTGAAACTATATTGAACTTGTAAAGTAGCAGTAAAAATATACACAACAGATAATTCTAACAAAAAATACAGACGGGAAAATGCATACATTAATTCCCCCACCACCTCCACAATTTTAAAACGAGATCGGAGGGTTTGAAACCAAACGCATATGTTTCAAAACATTAATCTCATGACGTCACTATGTCGTCGCGAAAATACGAAAGTTTTGAACCGGTTGAAACAGTCAGTTTTGAAACAAGCTGCGCCAAATAACGCCTATTGTGTAGATAGCAGGCCATTTAAAAAATGGTCCTACTAAAAAAGTTGTATATCACGCCACATATGTCCCAAAAGGTTCTCTATAAAATGGTATAGGTTTCATCTGCTCTACTACATGTATTGCGTCACTCGATCGCGACACCGCTGTCTTTTGACCTTGAACGAAAACTCCTAACTTGGTCCCTGTAAATGAACATAAACATATCTAATGTTAAAATGCATAGAAAATTCATTGTACTTATAATTATTTTTGAGATTACAACAACTGTAAGATATTTAAAACGGGAAACCAGAAATAATGAAAATAAAGATTTCAAGAGTAGTATCGAGGCCAACTTTAAAGCAGACTCCTGTCTGCTTCTTTCTAAAGCTTTTGACTCTGTAGACCACAACATACTAATAAGAAAAATGGCGAACTGTGGTGTAAGGGGTACAGCAGAAGACTTAGTAAGGTCATATTTACAGAATCCCATGCAATATGTTATCGAAACAAATAAATGTGGTGAACTAATTAGATCAGAAAAAATGTTAATAAAAAGAGGTGTTCCTCAAGGGTCAATATTGGGACCACAGCTATATCTTGTATATATCAGTGATCTTCCACTTGTAATAAATCAATGTATAATACAGTATGCCTATGACAGTATATCAATTTATAGTGAGCATGACTTTCAAATATTACAGGATAGTATAAGAATTTATCTATCCTGTCAATGTCAAATCCTTATCTTATCAATGGATAAGATTGAAACATATATTACGTCCATAAATTTAAAACTCAATGAAGATAAAACACAAGTTTTGGGATTCTTTAAATGTAACATTGATAGTCCCTCATTATCTCCAAATATTCCAAAAAGCGTAAAAAATATATTTTTTCTAGAAGTGAAAATAGACTCCCTTTTGAACTGGAAATGCCATATTGAAACACTAGAAACCAACTTCGCACGATACTGTTATGCACTTAAGATTATATCGCAGAATATAAATGCAGAAGCACCTTAATAGCGTATTATTCATATATACAGTCCAGGATAAAATATGGTTTTATTTTTTGGAGTGCATCCACCACTACAAAAAATATTAATAATATCTTTTTAATTGGAATACCCTGTATATTACTAAGTTTTTCGATTTCACGCAAAGTTCTACTACTTTTTCATATACCATACCCTATACTTAAAGTTAACCCTTTTTTCCTAAATAATGGTAAAGATATACCTACCACTAACATTTTGGTTTTCCGATTCCGAATTATTTTATTATCATTTCCTTTATCTTTAGGTAAATATATTTTATATCTTTAACCATCATTTATTATAAAACGGTTAAATTTAGACATAAGGTATGGTATATGAAAAAGTCGCAGAATTTTGCGGGGAATCGGAAAACTTAATAATATACAGGGTATTCCGTTCCGAAACATCCTGTATAGAGATTTTACATTCTGGAATAAACTACACTTGATTTTCCACAACTTTTTTATTTAACTTTTTTCTCAGATTAAAGGGAGAACCTCTAGGTGGGTGGCTAAAATATAACCAATGACCCTGTACATATATGAGTCTCTGATCTTTTTTACTGAAAACAGTTCTTTATTTGAGAATTATTTAAAGGACTATACATACACGACAGGAAATATAACAACGTAACACGTATATTTATACACGCACATTATACGTATGTTCAGAGAAATATTCCATATTCTATCATAAGAATATACAATAAGATACCTGGCATTAACACATTATCCATAAAAGATATTTAAAAAAACTCAGAACATTGCTAGCTCAAAAAGCATATTATAGTCTGGATGTTCTTTGTCTCACGTTTTATTATATTTATATATCTACTTTTTTAATTAAGCTTACTTAGATTTTGTTCTGTTACTATTAATAATTTTTTGATGTGTTTTCTTTATTTTATGATTGCTTAGTTTTAAGATTTAAGTTTTTTTTTTGTTTGTTTTATACTGTTACTTATAAGATTACCTATTTTTTACTTTGTGACTCGTTCTACACTTTCTGAGTATTTTGTAATTTTTTTTGTTGCAAGGAACATAATAAAGATATTTCTATCTACCTATCTAAGAAAGTGCAAACGCACCCTTAAATCAGATAGTTAACCGAAACGAGATTTCTAAAATATATATTTTTTTTTACTATAGATAACATACTATAAAGTGTAACATGACAATTTCAAATTATAACTTAACATTGTATTTTTAAGGACTTTTATAATGTGCTTTTCAAAATATTGTCAAAGGAAACTCTTATATTTCAAGCTACATTTTTAAATGTTCTCGTCAAAACATTTATCACGCTATAATATATGATAAAATCAATTTTATTAAATTATGGTCAGCATTATTTTAAAACGACCTATTATTAATTAATTGGGATGAAGGTAGAGCTCGTTTGATAAATCGCGCAAATATTTTCTAACGAAATTCGAGGGGTGCACTAAGATCGTAATAAATGCCTTTACATATTTCATTGTCACTTTTCTCACCGGTCGCGACTGCGAGTAAGATGTCTGAAATATGTTTTGTGCACACAGGACGGCGAAACGTAAATACCAAACACGCGGTGCCTTGTTCAAATACCTCCAGGAAACTGCTGCATCTGCTGCATGTCTAGCGCAAACATGATTTGCATTACTTATAAAGTGGACTTACAAATTTGCAGCTGGATGGCTGTTTTTGATATCACAGTAAATACATTTTACTTGTAAAGCCATTAGACGGCATAGTTGAATTTTTGTGTGATCCACAGGATAATTGGATATAAAAGACTTTATAGTTCATTTTTCATTAATATAGTATATCTACATAATATATTTCTATATATAGGAAATAACCCAAAAAGTTGACTAAGAGATAAATTATTAATGAAATGGTCAAATATTATGGTTTAATAAAGTTGTATATTTCCTCGTTACCTATAATCCTAGGTACTTCAATTTTGGCACGTATATATTGCACGCAAAGTAGTTGTTTTTGACATATTTTAAAAATAATAAATTCCTTTGTGTATTTACGTTATAAGGTAACGAAAACAATTAAAAACTTTATTGATCCATAATATTTGATAATTCATTAATAATTCATCTCTTAGTTAACTTTTTGGCTTAATTCCAGATAAGCCAAAGAATAAAGAAAGATATAAACAGTTAAATAAGCCAATAAATAATATTAAAAACATAATACAAAAAAACTATATAATATATTTTTTAAATTACTTTCGTATATGTACAGGCTGGACTAACATTAATTATCACTATGAAATTTTTTTTGTGTCAAAGAAAACTTAAAAAGGTAAAGTAGTGTAGAACTTAATGTGCATATATTCTGCTGAGAAAACAATTGAATGATGTTTTTTACACTATATTAAGAAAAAAATGTTAAATCGTTATTTTTGAGAATCAGCTATAACAGTTTTGTTTGTACATTATTTCGTGCAAAACAATATTTCTGAAAATTACATTTCTTAACAGGCCACGAAAATATGATTATAATAAAGACAAATATTTTGAAATAACAATCTACTTATGTATGGGAAAACAAAAAAATCCCTCTTCATAATTATATGTAAATGTGGACAATAATAAGAATATAATAAATTGTAATAATAAACGAACATTCGTAAAACGTAGGTATTATTTTCCCTATAATACTTTTGAATATTAAACGTAAAATATCTATTCTTGCATGTAGTCGTAAATTAATAATAATATTTAAAGTAATTTATAAAAGATGTAAAAATATAGGTAGATACATGTTTCCTCGTTTTCCATATTTCAAATTATTATTGAGTGAAGTGAGCAAGAAAGAACATGTTGTTGTTGTTGTCCATAGGCGGCGCGGCCACCCGCAGCACTCAGGTCTTTCGACCCATTGTGCCTGCCGCTAGTTGGGAGCTATTGGAAGAAACCCGTGCTATGCGCATAGGCCAACACCCGTTGTAGGGGAAGCTCCCTAATGTCCTGAGGTAGGAGAAATGCTGCTCCCAGATGTTTGTGTCCCTTGACCATGAGGCAGGCACAGCGACAGAGGATGTGAATAGAGTCGTCGTCATCGTGTTCGCAAAACCTGCACCTTCTAGTGTCACTACGGCCGATAGTGTTAAGGTGCTTGTTAAGATGTCCGTGACCTGTCAACAGTCCTGTGACAATCCTTATGCTGTTACGACTTAGCGCAAGTATTGATCGAATTGCGTTCGACCAAGGCCCTTCAATTAAGAGCCTGGCTTGTCGCAGCCCAGTCCCGCTTGACCATTCTTCCTCTGATCTTTCCTTGATCCAGTTTCCAATGGATTTTGCTACATAACTAGGCGGAAGCCCCAACACTGGTTCGGAAGAAAGAACATAAAAAATTGGTCAAATTGGCTAAATTTCCACAGTATAATACTATTTTAGTTATGATTTTGCTGGCGATGTTCTGCGAAAAATTTAAATTTGGCAACATTGCGTGTAGGCCCGTTACCGAATTCGCTCAGGTGTATATGAATCGAGGCCGTGCAGCGCTACGAAGCGACTAAAAAATGACCCTCAGACCTCCCCTCGAAGCCGCGACCGCCGACAACGGTCGCGGGCTCACTTCGAGTACCCTTCCCTTACCTTGCTTAAAGCTAAAGGGCCAGTTGGCTCCTTTAGTGGTGCATCACCGGCTACACAGCCACTCCTGACCTACCCCCAAAGCACCACCCAGGACGAGAGCGGCTCTTGCCTCTCCCGCCTGAGACAGACTACCCCTGGTGTGTTAGACATGCAGGCGAAGAAAGAAGTAAGACAGAAGAGCGCCAGAAGACCCTACCCAGCCGGCAGGGTAGAGCCAGACAAGTAGGAGAACCCACGAATAGTCCACACCTTTCACTTTTTGTGATAGGGGTTGGTGAAGGATGGGGTCCACCTCTACGAAGCAATCCAGGCCGGCAGCCATGGGGAGGATAAAGAGCGATAATCCCGCTCGGCCCCAGACCATTCCAGGTCATGACCAGGGTCAATGGATATTGGCGGGTTGGCATATATTCGTATTATTACCATTTTTCCCTATCTTCTCTTAAAATGAATGTACTAATGACTTAATCACCCTGTATACACAATCTAGGCCTTTATTATCGCTATTTATGTACGCCACTCATATCATCTGCAATGAAAATAACCATAAATTATTGCACCCCTTCCTATCCGTTGTGTATACTATTTTTTCAATGTTAATTACCTTCGCATATGCATTCAGCACAAACGCTGATGCATTTGGAAAACAAATTTCTTTGTGCAATTAAACAGGTCGCTATATAATTTATTTCAATTATCATAAGCCGAGTGTAATAATTTACGCAGCCTAATTGAATTGCACATATTCGGATTGCGTGTTTACCATCACAACGAGAACCTTATGGTTTATGTGTATATAATAAATCCTGCATTGTTCAAGTAATGTATATTTTTAGGAGTTGGCGTTGCATTGTATCCTGTTATGTTTAAATCTCAGTTATTGTAGGAAATTTAAAATCCTACAACGCAAAGTGACCCAAGACTCCTAGAAAATGAGCGATTATTCGATTCTTTAAATTCAAAGATGGCGCCACAGGTCCTGTCAACTCAATTTTTTTAAATGGCAAAGTGTGCCGTGTTGCACCTCATTTAAAAGATAATTGAATTATCTACTTTCTCGTTTTTGAATAATGACAATCGAGTTATCCGTTCTCTAGTTACAAGCGTTTCTGTTTCTAATCTGATCCATGAATAAAATGTTAATTAATATTTTAATACAACAAATTTTGAACAAATATTTATTAAAACTAAAAATAAAAGAATTAAAAAGTTGTTCAAAATGTTGTCCATTGGCTTCTTGGCACATAAAAAGCCTACTTTGAAATTCTTGCTTGATATTTCCTAAAATTTCTGCAGGGATATTTCTACACATATTTTTTAGACGTTGCTGTAGTTCGTCGATGTTTACTGGAGGAGTTCTGTAGACTTTTGACTTCAAATAGCCCCATAAGAAAAAATCAAGAGGAGTTAAATCCGGGGAACGAGCCGGCCATTCTATCGGACTGCTAATCCATCTGCCCAGGAAATGGTTATTTAAAAAATCGTTAACAGGTCCATAGAAATGAAGCATCTTGTTGAAATGCAATACTTTGAATGTTATTGCCTGCTATTCTTTCTATCTTTGGAAAAATTTCCTCCCGCAGCATTCTTAAGTACCGCTCTCCTCTTAAATTTTCTCTTAAATGTATCAAATCTATCAAATCGAATAACTTAAAAAAATAAGAAAAAAACCTGTAGAAACTTTCAAATACTCTTAAATTGAACGCTAAACTACTTTCTCGAACCTTATTGACGTTTCAGTGATAGTGGCAAACAAAGGCAAGGAGACTTGATAAAAGCAAAATTTTTAAATATCGTTAATACAAACGCTTGTAACTAGAGAACGGATAACTCGATTGTCATTTTTCAAAAACGACAATGTAGAGAATTGAATTACCTTTTAAATGAGGTGCAACGCGGCACACTTTGCCATTTAAAAAAATTGAGTTGACAGCGCCCGTGGCGCCATCTTTGAATTTGAAAAATTGAATTTATCGTCAGAATCAACTTCATTTTACATGATTTACCCTGTAGTTTGTTAAAACTCTTTAACTCGATTCGTTCAAAAGTTAACAGGGGAGGAGTTTACTTTATGGACAGACTGTTGAACTAAAACTGTAGGGATAGGTAGTAGGTTTGTCCGGTCAATTCATTAGTACGTGCTGTGACATAAACCGTCGTTCGTGGTCCTCAATAGATTGAAATACCTAATCACTAATCAATCAACCACTCTTCTAATTGGTTTTCAGATTGAAAATAACCAATATGAAAAGTAGCACAGCATTTCGAGCAGGTGGCTCAGGGCTTAGCGTCTCGATCGCTCAACCCAGAGGTCGTGGGTTCTAATTCCCATTCCACCAAAAAATTTTTCATTAAATTGTTTACCCGTATATCAAGGCTTATATCGCACGGATGGCTTGGCAACCTCCTGGCGATGGCCTAGGATGGGAAGAATGTCAACTTGGTGTTAATGTGAGAGATTAAAATCAGTTGATGTTTGACTTGTCCCCCTAACTAATGAGGTTTTCCAGGTTTCCCTCATTCCAGCACTGAATGGTGGTTGGAGCCTACCAACGTAAGTCGTTCCTGAGGCGCAAATGCGGCCCGCGAAATATTAATATGCCGCCCCCTCTCCCACACAAGTCTCCGACTTTCGGGCTAATCCTTGTGATTAGAATGAGAAGTAGAGATATTATTATTATATTATTTTATTTGAATTGCCAATAGAAAATATCAGTCATCTAATTGGTTGTTTATGTAAGAGTTGTAAATTCCTTCCTTCATAGCGGAAATATTTTTTATTAAATTGTAAACATATATATATGTCTTACGACCGATTTCACAGTAGTATTGTAACCATATGTTTACTGACTATAAGTTTAGATTGTGAATTTTTTTAACATTTTATCTACAACTATACACATTCTAAAATTAAAGTTATAGTTAGTTAACTATCGGTTAAGTAACGATAGCCAGCTATGAAACCGAGCCTTAAAGAGACAGGATGTAACCATCCGTTGTAGTATTTTATTGGGATTAGAAAGCTCAAGTTCAGTGCTTGAGCGCTTGAGCTTTTCTTCAATTGAGCAAATATATTTTTTAGTTCCATCGAACAAAAGTAAAATCTTCATGAAGTAAAATGTACAAAATAAAAGCGGGAAAGTTAAAATTTAGAGCATTTTATGCGTAAATATACAGTGTGTATATAAAGTATGGAATAAATTCATTATTTTAGAATACGGAAAATTCTTCGCACAAATTGATTTTTAATTTTAATTGCGCAACTGTTTACCTTATGTTTTTAGCTATGACATCATCATTGCTCCGAATATGACGTCATCTGCTGTTTTTTTAAATTGAATACCCCGTAATGAATTTATTCCATACTTTATGCATACACTGTATAATATTATAAGTAATTTAATTATAATTAATGATACAGTGGAGTTTACTAAAATTATTAGATATCCAATACTTCTGAAAGAGTGAAATTAAAATAGTAATTTACTTCATAATAATTTTTTTAAAGTTAATTAGAATTATTAAATATTGAAGAAACGCCAGGAGAATTGAATTAGTTTTCTTTATAATCGTAATAGGCGTGAAAATATATAAAGTCCCTTCTTTTCTAAGTTAATTAAGTTAAAATGAAAAAGAAAAATACCTAATTTTCACAAAATTAAATTATAAATATTTGTTAATCCGGTTTTAATAAGTCATTTAATAATTCCGGTTTTAGTAATTACATTAACAAAAAACGTGATATGTTGTTACATTAATAATGGTAAAATAAAGAAGGTCTACATGCAAACCAATAAGCAAAATTAAAAACTCTTTAGAAAAAATACTTGGATCACAAAAACCGTACTGCCTAGTTATATAGTTCTTTCATAAAGTAATGGACAAATTCGTTGTTTTGTAAATACCCAATTTCACATCGATTTTCTATTATTTTTTCTCTTATTTTACATATTTTTTATTTTTTACATGGTGACTCAATGAAGCTACGTCGACATAAAGTCTTTTAAATGGGACACCCTGTATTTTTTACATATTTGGAAAGAACTCTTTTTTACGAATGCGGTCATTAGGTTTTATGGGTCTACCTCTAATACTAATGGAAATGGTAAAAGAACTGGGCCATAAGAACGATGTTTTGGAGAAAGACTCTGTGCCTACCAACCAATCGATATTCTCTTTCTAGCCCATTGCTCTTGTAGCACATAAAATAATAAAACATAAAATATTTAAAAAAATGGGTATGTGTAAAATAAGGAATTTATCCTCTACTTTACGAGAGCACCATATTTATAAAATATATTGCAATTATTCAAGGATGGACGCACTCGAGAAAATAGTAAAAAACTTAAAAAAAAAACAGTTATTAGTTTATTTATACTATACTTTAGTAAATTATATTATAGTTTCAGTGTAGTCTCTTTTGGGATTATACCACCCGTAAAATAACAAAAAAGAGGAAACCGGAAACATACAAATTAAATATCAAAGTGAAGTATTAAGGCAAACTTCTAACGTTTGCCGAAAAACACTGTATAATTAGCAATAAAATAAATTACCTAAATTTCATCAGTGGTTTTAAATTTAAAATTTTAAATCATAAAAAATAAATTTCAGGATGGCATCTGTAAATTTTCATTTTAAAATTAATACCCCGAAAATAAAAAATTTAAAGATAGAAATAGAATAGAATAAAGAAAAATTAGTGAAGAATAGAATAAGAATAGAAAAATAGAAGAACAAATAGAATAGAGAAAACAATATCAAATTGTCGGTACTCTTGACTACAAAAATATTTTCTGCTAATATAAGGAACTATACAATAGGATCGACGATGCTAAATTCTATTTTACTTAACTTTTAGAGTAGTACATAATGTATTTTATACAGAGAGATGCATGAAAAACGGCCAGAGCTGTTACATCGTTATTCCTTACCCGATTTTTAAAATTGAAAATTCAAAGTAAATGGTCCAAAACCTTCTATCACCTTAAAGTAAGAAATATTGTTTTTATTGTAAAGACT
Organism: Pogonocherus hispidulus; assembly: GCA_963924545.1. Taxonomy (NCBI): domain Eukaryota; kingdom Metazoa; phylum Arthropoda; class Insecta; order Coleoptera; family Cerambycidae; genus Pogonocherus; species Pogonocherus hispidulus. The sequence goes on from OZ004693.1 coordinate 86,317,786, forward strand.
TTGAGAGTTGATTTTGTTTCGAATTTAATAGATTTTTCCGAATGCATTGTATAAATATCATATTTTCCTTCATCCATAACATATGGAAAAAATAAAAATTAGGAAATTTTACACATTGCAGTAGCATCAAATCACCCATGACTAATATGCACACATTGAGCAGGCTGGATTTAAATATGTCTTACGGATGTGACATTAACCTACTAAACGTCATTATGCTTCATTTTTTTATTTTATTTGGAATTTAATAGATTTTTCTCAATGCAATGATATATACATATCATTGCATTGAGCCGTAACGGATACAAAAAATAAAAATTAGTAAATTTTTACCCTTGCGAGGTTTTATAACTCGCCTACGGGTCATTATGAAAACTTCTCGCGCATGCAAAAAACAGTCCCTTTATATTCTTGTTGTATAAATAACTATTTCATAATTCCTACTCAAATTATTATACTTCTAGCGTCGCCCGATAGTAAAATTTCCCATCTTAAATAGATGAAGGTGCTTTATTGAATAAATTATAATTATAACCAATTAGCTACACAAGATTACGCATTTAGCTCTATACGTACAATAGCTTACAAGCTTCTATTGGGTTAACTATTACATTTCATATAATTACTTCAACATTACCTCTTACAGGATACTTGTCTTACCTAAGTGTATAAACATACCTAGGGAACCTCTTGAGATCAATTATAAATAAGTTTAATGTTTAATAACAGTCACAACTGCGTAAAAAGACAATCAAAGCACGTAGTTAGCATAATAAAAGAGTTATGTATCACAATCATGGTCGAGCGTCCCTTTGAATCAGATGCCTAAATTAACCAAGCCGGGACAGATTTCTAGATACAGCATTATAAATTAAATATAACATGGTAGATAAGCATCCCTTTCAAAAACAAGATAGGAATTAGAAATAACGCAGCCTGTGTGGTATTCCCTTAGTTGAGGGTCAGACAAAGTTATGTGCTATCCAGTAGACAAAGGTAATTCCTCCAAAAAACCACAGCGATTATTTAATTCAAATATACCTACTTAGTATGAATAAAAATGTGCCGATTTTGAATTTCTAGCAAAAATATCGGTACAACTGCAGACTTTTAAAAACGACGCTTTCACGGAAGTAATTCAATATGAAAAGGCGCATTTTACTTGCTCTGTAACACAGTCGCATTAAAAAAGTTGAGTTCTGTCAAATCGGGGCTTCTAGCAGATCATCGATAATGTCCTCCCCTTCCTATCTAACTATTAGCTATAAGTAAAATTAATTAATTTAGCAGTTTTTACCGAAAAAGTAAATCTCTTGATAAATACCGACTGTATAGGTCACAATGTATAGGTCGCCATTATAATTTTCAGATTTTTTTCTAATTTTAGTTTTCCCACAATCGATCTATGCAGTTCTCGATGTACCACCTAGTATATTAATTATAAAAAACGTATTTTCAGAGTTTAAAAAGCTGAGAACCATCTGCGAAACATCCTCATAATAAAAGATTTGTAAAATCTACAGGGTTTTAAAGAACCTATAATCCCAAGAATAGCCAAGTAAAATTAAAATAATATTGATCCTAAAATGAACCCTTCAAGGACACCATATTTTACGATGGTAGTGAGTGCCTCAGATCTGATTCCATTCACATATTTCACAATTTCGGTCCTTCAAATGGGACCGATTCAAATTATTAATCACCCTTCTGAGTTTGCAACTTATGCTACCCCGTAACTTATGGTCTATTAGATCTAAAGTTTTATAGACATCTTACAGTAAACCCATTCCCTAGTTAGCCAAATGCTTATGTAATGTATTTATCAAATTGGAAATTGCAGACTTAGTTGATTTACTTTGAACAAACCCACTTGTTGCAAATCGAACTTTTATTCCCGGATATTTTTTTATATCTAATACTCATTCCGTTAAACTTTTGATCCGTAGGACTGTCTTCTCTTATTTAACTGTAATACTGGATAATATAAATATACATCGCTAATATAATTGAAGTAGTTTTGTAGAATGTCTGTACAAAATCATTATATTTGACAAATTTACCACACTTGCAAGTGTGTTAATATAAAAGAGGGGCGACATACTATTCTTCAAAAGATCGAAATTGCGTCTCAGGAACGACTTACGCTGGTATCCTAACCACCATTCAGTGCTGGAATGAGGAAAACCTGGAAAACCTCATTAGTTAGGGGGACAGTCAAACATCAAGTGATTTTAATATTTTACGTTATCACCAAGCCAACATTTGTTCCATCCTAGGTCCTCGCTAAGATGGTTGTCAATTCACCCCTGCGAGTAGGTCTTAATCTACGTCTCTATACCATTTAACTAAAAATTATCAGGCGGAATGGGGGTTCGAACCCATGACTTTTGGGTTGAGCGATCGAAACACTAAAATCTCATCATCTATTCAAACATATAAATTGAGGTTGGAGGGTTTGGACAAAAAAATGTATGACATTGAAGATTACTTATTTCAAGCGTCACAAATGATTATTTCTGTATCATAGCATACAAAAAAAAATAATACAAACTATCTAAAGGTCATAATAAATAAATATGATCTCTAAACTCTAAACTATATACGTAGTTTTTTATATGATGCAATCTGAAATATATAAAAACCTAAATCATACATCTTTTATTGGTCATAATTTGAAACGACTGGCATGTTTATTAAAAGTAACAATGTTTTTTTCTAAGAGCTTCTAATCGCAACGTATTTATACCTATTTATTATTTGTATGTAAAACTATATCAGTACCTATACTTCGGTATTATTCGATCGTATTTTTATACTTGCAAATAGTGTCCAAAGTCACTACCTTGATGAAATATTCTGTGTCACTCCTGCCTCTGTAATTTAAGTTGCCTCCTGGAAAAGTCAATAATTAAATTTTAATTCGCATGCGAGGGTGTCGGTCTGCTTCTGATATCTTGGGGTTGAAGTCCTTGTAAACTGATACCAAATGAAATTCGACAAGTCTCGATTAATATTTATTAAATGGTACAAGAAAGTTTTAATTAGAGGAGATATCGAGATCGCTAACTGGTGTTTTTGTGTAAAATCCAGTTACGTTTGAAAGTTTCACGGCGCTCTTCAGTGTTTCGCTATCTTTTGTTTTAGAATCGATCCCTAGTGGTGGGACGGGATTCGCCAGTTATACCAAATAATTTCAATTGTTGTTTGAGGATCCAATGAATTTTTATTAAAGCGATTACACTTTTACTAAAGAACTATAATAATAGAGAATGTATCCAATGTGTTCAATAAAATTAAAGACTCATCGTAACTTTCTTTTTTGGTACTTATTACTACACATATAAATCAATAAAAATAGAAGACCAGAAGTATGAGAATTCCAAATGTAGTTTCAAGACAAACCTTTACGTACGGATTCATCAACGAGGCCTAACGTTAGTCCGACTAGCGAAGGTTACGCAAAAAATTTGCGCCCTTGTTGCGCGGGTTAAAATAAAGGTGTAGTCGGCGGTGCAAAGTTGGTTAGTCCGACTAACGCCTTACGTCCCTTTCATGAATCCGGGTGTTAAGGTTTAACACGGGACGGGCAAGCCATTGTAGAGGCTAAACGTTCATATCTTCGATATGAAGAACACAGTACACAGAAACTATACAAACATAGGCGTGGTTTCTATAGAAGACCATCCCCCGATAGAGTGTAAACCCGGAGAAAATACCGTATAATATGCAATCAAACTATATGATAAATTATTATCGAAAGTATTTTTTAGGGCGGCACTTTTAAAGTTTTTCGTGATACCTCATTTAAGTCTATATTTTCAGTACTTCTGGTTTACTGTTTCTATTATTTTACAGATCATATAAGAATTCAGATGCAAGATGGATTCAAATAGGACAAATGGATGGATGGACAAATTGTTAACAAGTAAAATATGTTTAGGTATTCAAATAAATTGTATAAACAAATGCATTTTGTGAAACAGAACATAAATTTAACACATTATTATGTTATTCATCAAGTCCAAGAGTGATAGCGAGACTAAACCGTTGATCATGGTATACACCATAATACTTAACATGTTAAGAAATTTCCTCTGAACATTGTTAACTTCAGCACCTTCAGTATTTTACATTTTATTCCAGAAACACAACTGATTAAAAATTTACGAAAAAATAGAACCAGTCAGAGTTGTTTACAACCAAATCTTAGGCTCAGTGTTTCATAAGTTACATACCAAATTGAAAAAGGCAGGAAATCAAATTTAGACTTTACTTGATAACATTTTTTCATTTAGTATTTCAAAATTATTATGTAAAATGCATACATTACATTGTACATTGTAATCTACATTGTAATTATAACTAAAAAAACTACTGTACAAAATTATTATGTACAAAAACTTTGGTTGGTAAAAAAACATTATAATATTACATTAGTCGAATGTAAAATTACATTCCAAAATAATTTTACAATAGAACTTTACAGTTTATTTGTAAAATTACAGTCAATAAGAAAATTACAGTAAAAATGAAGGATAAATAAATTGCCACCTATTTTTACTGTAATATTTTTTTTCAGTGTATGCATATACCTATATTTTACAAAATCGCTTTAAAGGTCTTGGACAAAATAAATAATAAATTTAAATGTATGCTGTTATTTCATTAAAATTTAAAACGCCAGAGGAATTTACTATTTTGTGTCTTCCTAACAGAGGTATGACATGTTCATTAAGTGAAGCACTTTATGTGAGTTTGGAGTTTATGGTAGTTTTGAAGAAATACGTGTAACCACATGTTCACCTTATACTAATTTCAATTACCGTATACAGTCAAAATAGACATCAAATTAAAACTAGATCGAGTGATACCGAGTCTGACGTAAAATTGAAGTATGAATCTGCAAACCCAGGACTGGCCGCTTTCCATTTTAAAATTTTAAGTGGCAAGGAAGTAGGTGCTATACCAGTTCCCTACACCAGACCCCCCTGCCACCTTTTGCCACCGTTAATATTCCTTCTTATTACAAGTGCAAATAATTCGAGCAATGTCTAAAATGTACTTTTTATCTAAAATTGGAGAGTGAACCAATGATTATTAAAATGCCTGTGAGACCACTTTCAATCTACAATAACTCCTTTCAATTTGAAAGCCAGGCAATCATTACTTTATTATCCTGTTACTATAAATGAGTCGCGACAGCCATAAACATTTTATAGACCATTAAAAGTGTTCTGATATTCATAAAACAATAAATAGTAATTGTAATGTCGGCATTACATCGGTCTGCAAATCGAAATGTTTTGTTTATCGAAGTTTGTTATTTAACAGAAAAGTCTGTTATTTCGCGGGTTAGCAATTCGAACATACAGTGGTATTTTAACTACTCCAAAGAGAATTCTAATCGGATTTCGTTAATTGGACTTTATTGCAACACAACTCTGTGGTCAAACGCAATCGAATTAAAATGGTTTTGATTAATTAATTGGTCCGCCCGAGAAAACAATATGAAGCTGGCATCCGTCGTGTTATTCCATCGGATTAAGCGGGTTGTTGTCAATCACTTAAATGGTGTTGTGATGGACAATACTTGCTTAATATTTTATGTACAAATATGTAACTGCAAAAGGGATCATATTGGTTGGTAGAACTCAGTTTGTGCAGTATAATGGATTCCAATCACATGACATATGTGTCAAATCGGGTGTGCCTCAGAGATCTGTATTGGGACCATTGCTGTTTACTTTATGCAGATGATCTTAAACTGTTTTCTACGGTTAAAACCACAATTGATTGTTTTAAACTTTCTGATACTTTCAAAGATCTAGGTGTCACATTTGATAGCAAATTATCTTTTGTTCCTCATATACATAATGTAATTAATCAGTCTCTTAAAACATTGCGCTTTATGTGTAGGAATGGAAGAAATTTTTCTAGTGTTGAAACAATTAAATTATTATTTAATACATTTGTTAGGTCGAAATTGGAATATGCCTGTGTAATTTGGAGTCCGGGGTATCAAATTCACGTAAATAATTTAGAAAACATACAGAGACGTCTACTAATGTTTATTAGCTTTAAGCTTGAAGGGTTTTATTCACCTGTTGGTACGCCACATGACCAATTGTTGGTAAGGTGCTCAGTTAAGTCTCTACAGAACAGAAGAGATTTTTGCATGTGTATGTTTCTTTATAATATAATAAATAATAAACTAGACTGCCCCGAAATTTTATCTCAGATTAACTTTAGAGTCCCGATCGTGCCAACTCGTAACAACAAAACATTTTATATACAAAGAGCCCGCACCAATATTATGAGCTTTTTCTCCATTGTCTAGAATTTGCCAAATTTTTGAAAGACTGTCCGGGAGTTGATATCTTCTGTACGAATGCAGGTTCTTTAAAAAACTGTATTTTGGGTTAATTAATGTATAATTAATGTATTATTATTGTCGTTGTGTTTTTGTTAGTTTATTATTGTATTTGTAATTTAATTGCATTAAAACTTTCTTTTTTTTTCTTTGTATGGTTAGTTCATGTTCTGTAATTGGATTGTTAATCTGTAGAACAGTGTACGTAATAAATAAATAAATAAATAAATAAATAAATATTGAGTATCCCAAACAATAACTGGATATTCTAATTTCGACCTGATCAATGCATTGAACAACACAGTAAGCGTAGAAATATCTGCAAAATAACTTGAATTCCTCATAATGTCTCAAACTTTTGAAAGCGTTTGATAGGATGCAAAACTCAGTTTGTCGAAAATTACACCCATGTCCTTAAACTGTGTGGATGCATTTGAAAGAGCATTTTCTATCCTACAAGAATTTTGTTTTTCAACACTTTTCTTGGTAAAACCCGCTGTATTACATTTTGTTATATTTAATGGTATACTGTTATTTCGGCACCATAGATTAATTTTTGAGAGCTCTCGTTGTAAACGATAACGATCCACAACAGAGTGTAGCTTAAGTCGTCGGCATAGAGAACATGTGCTTGAAGATTGCCACATATGTCGTTAATAATAATATAAATAGAAGTGGCCCGAGTACCGAACCCTGTGGAACACTTGATGTCGAATTCGCATCAACAGATTTAAAACCCCGGTATTGAACGTTTACAGTCCTATTACTCAGGTGTGAAGAAAAAATTTAAATAAAGGAAAAAATAAAATCGAGTTGAGATAAAAATTTGATAATTTACATAACAAAAAACCTTGATTTAGTTTATCAAAACTGGTGCATAAATCCGCCATGAGTGCTCAAAAATCTTCTAAAACAAATTTAAACGATTCTTTTTATCCACCGTAGATTTACTTACAACATAAATATTTTTTTAAATAATGAGGGTATATTCTTGCAAAATGAGATTATAGATAACAAGTTAAAGCTTTCGTAATATTTTGAAAATTTCTTTAACAATAATAATAATTATACCTGTATAAATACTGAATATTATCTCCACACCCCTCAATGTCTTCTACTATCTCTAAAAAGGCGCAAAAAAGGATTTTACCCCAAAATTACCTTTGCGATGTATTAGGCGATCACTCCGGGATGCGAAGCTATGCGGGTTGCATTCATTCCAGTTTTTACAAATAAAAGAAGCTGATTAAACTGGTTCCGTTTTAATGGGTTTAATTCAGCTAATGTATTTATTCTGTGCAAGTGAGCCATGGATACCCGCCTCATTTGGGAAACAGTGGTAAGTAATTGTTAACAAATTTTATGGACCCTTGTATTTTATTGTTAGTATTCATTTCTAGGAGTAAACTTTAGTTAAATTAACATTTAGTATTAAATTAATAATAATTTTCCTTAAATTAAAAGTATTTTGCCATACCTGTAACTATAAAAATACAAAATCAAGCTTCTGTTAAAAGAAAATTTGAAAAAGTTCATTAAGAAAGTCGTTACGATGTGATAATTTAACAAATTGTAGAACAGTTAAATGTATTCTACTACTATATGTTTTACTAAAATAACGACGGCAGTTTCGACTTACAAAATAATTTTCAAAGATAATAATAATAATAATGATAATAATAATAATAATAAAGGCCTTTATTGATATCACTAACAAATAAAGTATTAACAAACAGTTTAGGGCGAGATTTAGTATGATGTGACACTAGGCTACCCGTCTATTCTTCCATCTAACCCTAGAGTAAATCAGGAGACATCGCATGAAACATTTTTTTATATATTTTTTATATAAAAATACGCAGAACAAGTATTCAGAAATACGATATTTATTACATTTCCTTTTCTTTTCTTTTCATGACAGTACCTAACCAAATAAAAAAAAATAAAATTCTTAGACTAATGGAAACCTTAGACATTGCCCTGTCGACCCATTACAATAACAGTAAGCCGATTTTTAACAACACTGATACTGAGTTTCAAACCTTTTAATTCATTCGGTAAACTATTAATACATTTTGCAATGTTATATGTAAAAGACCTTCGAAATAATTCTGTAAAATGCACAGGAATTGTAGGTATCAATCTCGGCAGGAGCCGAGAACTCGATGATAAACATTGTCTTGAGTTGGTGGTCGAGGAGGACTACATCAGGCTTATTGGCTCGAATCTGCCTGAGCGTGGAAAATGAGTAGTTAATAAAAGGGGTGCCAATAAAATCGGCACCCCTCATTCCCCACAACGGACTCAATATCCCCCGGAGCGTATGGCAGCACTGGTGTTTCGTCGATCTCGTACGAATGCCGTAGAAAGTAGTAAAGCACTCGTAAAGCCGCATTATGTCTATAAATATAGGCCGAGACTGCATATGTCGGACAAGCGGAGACCAGATGTATGATTGTCTCCGGCGCCCTATGGCAGGCCCTGCAGGTGACATCAGGGACTTCCATACCCATGACATGGCTTCGTTAGACGAGGGTGTAAATACACCATCCTGGCAAGACATTATGAATAATGAATTATTATTATTATTATTATTATTATTATTATTATTATTATTATTATTTTTTTTTTTTTTTTTTTGTGGTAGAAACTGGTCAGGGCTTGCAACGAGCCCCGACTCATCGCTGCAGCCGTGCCAGAAGTCCAGGTCGTGACTGCAACTACTCCTCCCCACCGGTCGGTAAGTAGTTGCAGGTTCCCAAATCGTGTGCCCTCAGTAGACGTAGTGACCCCAGGATGACTGATTTCTGCATCCGACTTACTAGGATCTCGGCAGAGTTCCTGCAAGCCGGAATGGTCTTCAGTTCAGATAGCAGCGTTGTGCGAACTCCTCCTAAAACACCGATAATGAGGACTACCAGCATGACTTTGTGGCCAGGGTATAGCGTGCGAAGCTCGAACAGGAGATCTTGGTATTTGGTCCGCTTTTCTTCCTCCTTCAGGACTATGTTTGGTTCCGCCGGAGCGGAAAACTCGATGACGTACATAGTCCTGGTTTGTTTGTCGAGGAGGACAATGTGAGGCTTATTAGCGTGTATAAGCCTGACGGTCGGGAACTGGTAGTTCCAGAAAATCTGGCAAATGTCGTTCCCGACGACGGACTCTATATCTCCTGGCAAGTAAGGCGGCACTGGCTGTCTGGTCTATCTGATACGAGTGCCTAAGGTGGTAGTATAACACTCGTAAAGCCGCATTGTGGCGATGGATGTACGCCGAAGTGGCTTTTGCCGGGCACGCTGACAACAAATGCATCAATGTCTCCGGCGCCCCACGGCAGGCCCTGCAGTTGACATCAGGGACCTGTACACCCATCACGCGGCTACGATAGACCAATGTGTTTATAACGCCATCTTGACAGGCCGCAATAAATCCCTCAGTCTCCGAAGTGAGCCCGGCTGACCTTAGATAGTAGAAGGTCAACCTTGTCGACAGACCGCGGTCCTCGATGTGTCGGTAGAAAACACCGTGGACCCGCCTGTCGACGTGCCGCCGAAACAGTTTCTCCTGTTCGGCGATTTTAAGTTGGGCTCCTAGGCGGTGTGGCTGCAACTCAGTTAGCAACTCGGGGTTGCCACCTCGTCCGCCTCTCCGCCTAACCTCAAACTGGAGACCGAGTTCATCTGCGGCTCTTTGTGCCGCCTTAAGTAGAAATGCCCCCGCTCCTGTAATTTCGTGATCTCTCACGAAATTATTATTATTATTATTATTATTATTATTATTATTATTATTATTATTATTATTATTATTATTATTATTATTATTATTATTATTATTATTATTATTATTATTATTATTATTAATTATTGAGAATGCCTAAACTAATTACGATATTATCTTTCAATTAAAAACAATGCGTTTTTGCAAGTGACAAAATGGAAGGCAGTAAGGGCAGTATGCGAAGTTAAAATATAGACGTCAAGGATGCAGAACTTCCAATTCGGATATTCCGAGATATCCTCCATTCTCCAGGAAAGTAGTCTGTGCATACATAATGAAATTAACTGATGTAAAAATAAGTGGTTCAAAGAGTAAAAATTAAATACTTTACGTCAAAAAATAAGCCGGGAAACTTTTATAAAACGAATAAAACTGCCTTAGACCGTTTCCTTTGAGATGCCGCTACAATTTTCGTAAAAGAAGTAACTTCTAAAAAAATAAATAAAACGCTTTGACTCTCATCCCAATAAAAAACAAACCAGGTAACTGCGCAAAGCTGAAGTTTTTATTTGGGAGCTGTTAGGATTTTGTGGCAAAGTGGAATTTCAGCTTGGTTAGCCCGAAAATTGTGGAAAGTGAGCTTTCCGTATTCGCAGTGCGCGGGTCCTTGAGTTAAACGACTTCATTTGTCTGCGACACTAGAAATAATTATATAGCATCAAGTTGACAAATAAAACTTTATTAAGCTATCACTTCAGCACTAGTATACAGTTCCCGATTCATTTCTGTGTGGCGTCTTAAAATTGTAACAATTTAGCGAGAAATAGTAGTAGAATAGTATATTATACTATAAGGGACAGAAATGCGTTATTTTGGCAGAGGTGCAATTTGAAGCCCGAGGGCGAAGCCAGAGGGCTACAATGCACCGAGGACAAAATAGCATTTCTCCCGAATGGTATATACTATTTTTTCCACGGTCTCATTAACTTAAAAACGCATATTTTGTTATTATGAAGTAAGTAGCACCAGAATTATTGTATTCGGATTTGAGCATTTATTTAGTAGTCGTTGAGTTATTGTCATAACTACAAAATAAACAAACAAAAAGAATTGTCAAATTAAGATGTTAGTTTGGTTTAGTTTACAGTTTGTTTAGTGCACAATGAATAATTGTGAGTCGGAAGAGATTGTGGAGGCTGCAAATATTGCAATAAGCAATTTGTTACCTACGAAGTCAAGATCTTTATACGATATAGCTTACAATCGGTTCAAAACGTGGTGCGCCGAGAAAAATATTCAAGTATACAGCGAGAATGTTTTGTTGGCATACTTCAGTGAAAATGCAAAGAATTACAAGTCTTCCACATTATGGGCGCAATATTCTATGGTTAAGTCATGCTTGATAATTTACGACAACATAGATATAAGCAAATTCCCCAAACTGATCGCATTTTTGAAAAGAACCGGTGACGGATATCAAGCGAAAAAATCGAAAATATTGACAAAGGGTGAAATCGACCGTTTTCTATCAACTGCAGATGACAAAGAATTCTTAATGATTAAGGTAAGATTACTTTTGTTGTTAGGTATTTCAATTATTTAGTATTTTGATTTTTTATAGGTTGTATTAATTCTGGGGATTGCCGGAGCTTGTCGAACTGATGAACTAGTCAATTTAACTGTAGATGATATTGAGGATGTAGGCTCATCCTTGATTGTAAAAATTCCAAACACTAAGACAAAGATTCCACGAACCTTTGTGGTTACCGATGTGGGAAATATGCTTGAATTGTATCGAAAATACCTGTCCCTTCGTTCTCCCCACGTCAAGGATAAGCGCCTTTTTTTGTACTACAAAGCAGGAAAATGTAGTTCGCAGCCAGTTGGCAAGAATACCATCGGAAAAATTCCTAGTGTAGTAGCTTCGTATTTAAAATTACCTGATGCTGCATGTTATACTGGTCACTGCTTACGAAGATCTTCAGCGACATTACTGGCAGATGCTGGTGTGGATATCACGACAATAAAGCGTCATGCTGGTTGGAAAACAACGACAGTCGCTGAGGGTTATATCGAGAACTCCATTGAAAATAAGACCAAAATTGCTAATCACGTTTTAGTAGGTAGCACCACTAGCGCAATCACAAAAACTTTAAATGTAAGCGAAAGTAATATTCCTTCTAATATTAATTTTGAAAATTGTACAAATGTTACATTTAATTTAAATGTCAATAAATAATTTCAATGTTACCTCTTTTTTTGCATGAAAAACGTTCTCCATAATGTAAACTCCCTTGGGAGCATTATACTCCCTTTTGAATAATCGACTACTTCTGTTTCAATTTTGATGTCATAGAAACTGATTTCTACTCCCGACCGTGGAAAAAGAAATTTTTAATCTATTTTTACACTATTGGTCATAGGTTTTAAACCAAAAAAATTTAACTAAAGGATATTATTAATAAAATTATTTAAATATTATGATTTATTGAAGTTTAAACTTTCCTTGTAACTCATAATCTAGGTGCGGAAAGAAAAACCTCACTATTTAAAGAAACATGTCGTAAACAACTATTCTACGTGCTTTATGCACCCCCTATATTTAATTACAACGACATATCCTGCATAACCTCAACTTATTTCCTTTAAATATATTTTTCTTTTTAATATTATTATCTACCTACATAATTTTACAAATGAAAATATTAAATAACTACTTTATATAAAAAAAAAATATTATTTATGGCTTCATACCCTCTTTACTAATATTTAGGAAAAAAATATTTTTGACATTTCTGTTTTATATTTTTTTACTAATAAAACTGAAGTTATAGCAGTCGTCTTAACAGTGCCCTCCGGCGTGGTCGTTTTCATAATAATTATGTTGAAAAGGATCAGTTAGTTTTTCAACTTTTTCCGAGAATTATTCATGTTGCACGATACGGACAAAATTTAATTAAAAAATAATAATTGTTTTGAAAAAAATTTTTTTTGAAAAAACAGTTCTCATTGACATGTGTTTAGAAAACACTCTATATACTAGTATTTCGGCTTGTTAGGCCTTTCTCAATAGAGTAAAAAATGTGTATTACTAAATATTTCCAAGCACGCATTTTAGTTATTTATCTATTTACCTACCCCGGTTGATCCTTCCCATCTGGGAAAGCCCTAGTTTTTAGTACATTTTCTAAGAAGGGAAAAGAAAGAAAGTGTAATATCTATCTGATCATTCGTAGTACAAGGATTTCTAAGTAAAGAGTTTGGGATTTCCTTACTTTTTCCGGTGCAGTACCTTTACATTTTCAAGATTAAAATGATTGTTTTATATACAATGTGTCGATAATCCTCAACATTCTACGTTATTTATTATGGAACTTTTATTTATTTTACTCTTGTTTCAATACTTCTACCGGTTTGACCCATATACATGGCATTACAATTCACGCAGTCAATTTGATATACCCGATTGTTTGAATTTATTAACCCTTTCTTTGTTGTTTATCAAAATTCTCCAATCCAATATTACGTTTATTGATACTAATCGTTTTACACCCGTTTCGTTCTAATTTACGAGCTATTTTTTCACTATAACCTGCGACGTAATTAACAGAACTATAGGTGGCTTTTTTTACCCGAATATTGTAAAACTCTCGACGAATTAATTTCGTCCTTTTGTTTTTATCATCTTATCTATTAGTATTTCTTTTCAAAATCTGTTTTTTCTAACGGAAACATTAAAAGCCTATGAATTAAACTATGGAAAACCGACTTCGTAGCAGTACTGGCAAATAAAAAAGTCTGTTTTTTCACGATGTTTTATAAAGAACCATCCGCTTCCAGTATCCACTTTATTAAAAAGTAGTTATTATTTTTTTCAAAATTTTAAATGGCATATTATTCAATTTTCTGACAACTAGTAAACATTGTCATGGATCTCTTACAAGTGCGACACTTATTATTTTACAAGTATTATTTTAATTTTACTTTAAAAATAAATATTTGCTGAAACTCTCACGCCTCTAAAGAATTATAATTATTCCAAAATGTACCTTGCATCAAAAGAAACAGTCAGATAACTTATTTCTAGAAACCTAGTTGAGCATAACCAAAAATGAGAATTGATATATTTGAAAACATATTTTTTTCTTTAAATTTTTTTTTTATTTTCAGAAATTTGTTTTGTTGATTTAAAATGACTATTCGTCTTGCTTATTATGTTTTCTTAATATAATGTTTTAATTTTTCGTTAGTGTTATTTGTATATAAGTTAGATTTTGTTAATTTCCATTTTCATATCCATAGGTCATAAATCGGAACACCCTGAAAGCTGTTAGGATTCAGTAGCAGCGCGGAATTTCGGCTTGGTTAGGCTGAAAATCGCGGAAAGCCAGCTCTCACTAATTCTCAGTGCGCGGGTCCTTAACTTAAACGACTTCGTTTCTCTGCAACAGCAGAAGTAATTATGTAGCATCAAGTTGACAAATAAGACAATTAAGATTATCCTGCGATGTAAATTGAATTATTGTAATATATTGTCCCGGCAAATTGTTTCCTTAGAACTAAAATCTAATAGAATAACTTATTTTGGAGTTGTGCTAAATTGTATTCCGTCACTTAAATTCCCCGAGAGGGTACAAATTAACTATGTGGCTCACAATACAGCATACTAGAAACACAATGTATTTTTGATGTCAAACATGGCATTTACGTTTATTCTAGTGTTACAAATAAGGCAGTAATCCAATTTAAAGCAAATTGGGCGCTAAAGATAAAGGTCATCAAGATCTATTACTATCATAAGCAGAAAGAGGGCAAAGTACAGGGTGGCCAGGTAAGCGAGGTAAGCGGCTGTATCTTGGAAACCGTTCACCGTACAGCTTTCGGGAAAAAAATTCGTTAGTGAATAGGGCCAAGAGAAATCGCTGGAAATTATTTTCAAGTTTGTAAGATAGCCGCCAGGGGGCGTAACAGTAGCAGTGTGTTGGGAAACGGCGATTACTCTAAAATTTGCCTTGACAAGGTCTACTGATAATACTTGGAAACAAATCTCGCATCTATTATGAACAACTTTCCTTACATACATTTTTCTCTAACTCTTCAAATAAAGTGGTGGAGGTAAGGTGAACATTCATTTAGAAAAAATGCAATATCTCAGGAACACCTTGTCAGATAATATTAAAATTTGTACCATTTAAAAGAGTTTTTCTTGTTCTATCAGCTACGTTACAAGCGATGTCTTTGTTATTTTCACTATGGTCGCTAGGTAGCGCTTTTTTAAAAAATGAGAAATTGTGTGATTTTTCTCGAAAAATTTAAATGTAATGGTATAGATATTACACTGATACAAAAAAGAGAACTAAAGGCCAAAGCCAATGGTGAAAACCGCAAGTCCCTATCTTTTTTCTAACCGGAGATATTAATGGAAAATTAATATACTCATCTAAAGCTAATTTATCTAGACCCCGGGCATAATGCTAAAAGACAAGTAGGCACGGACACAAAAGAAATGTTTATTTGACATGTGAAATTACCTATAAAACATTTTTCGAATTGATTATAAGTAATATGTGCTTAAAGTTTAAACAATTTATCACAAGTTCAAAAAATGTAGTTTTTTATTTTAAAATCTCACGCACTCTTTCGTGTGATAGAACATTAGATTTCAACTATTAAGAAATTAAGGATTTAATTATAAGTATGCTAGTGCCTCCTTAGATTTTCAAAGTGTCTGCCATCATTTTCCACACATTGGTCGAGTCTTTCTCGGGTAGACAATACAGCAGCCTCTACCTCTGCTGCTGGCAGGCTACGAATTGCGTGTTCAATTCTGTTCCTCATATCTTCCCTGGTCGTAGGAACAGTTTGGAAGACCATATCTTTTAATCGTCCCCACAAATAGAAATCTAGGCAGGCTAAATCGGGTGACCTAGCTGGCCAGGGAAACAGGCTTCCTCTTCCTCTTAATAGTTGAAATCTAATGTTCTATCACACGAAAGAGTGCGAGAGATTTTAAAACAAAAAACTACATTTTTTGAACTTGTGATAAATTGTTTAAACTTTAAGCACATATTACTTATAATCAATTCGAAAAATGTTTTATAGGTAATTTCACATGTCAAATAAACATTTCTTTTGTGTCCGTGCCTACTTGTCTTTTAGCATTATGCCCGGGGGTCTAGATAAATTAGCTTTAGATGAGTATATTAATTTTCCATTAATATCTCCGGTTAGAAAAAAGATAGGGACTTGCGGTTTTCACCATTGGCTTTGGCCTTTAGTTCTCTTTTTTGTATCAGTGTAATATCTATACCATTACATTTAAATTTTTCGAGAAAAATCACACAATTTCTCATTTTTTAAAAAAGCGCCACCTAGCGACCATAGTGAAAATAACAAAGACATCGCTTGTAATGTAGCTGATAGAACAAGAAAAACTCTTTTAAATGGTACAAATTTTAATATTATCTGACAAGGTGTTCCTGAGATATTGCATTTTTTCTAAATGAATGTTCACCTTACCCCCACCACTTTATTTGAAGAGTTAGAGAAAAATGTATGTAAGGAAAGTTGTTCATAATAGATGCGAGATTTGTTTCCAAGTATTATCAGTAGACCTTGTCAAGGCAAATTTTAGAGTAATCGCCGTTTCCCAACACACTGCTACTGTTACGCCCCCTGGCGGCTATCTTACGAACTTGAAAATAATTTCCAGCGATTTCTCTTGGCCCTATTTACTAACGAATTTTTTTCCCGAAAGCTGTACGGTGAACGGTTTCCAAGATACAGCCGCTTACCTCGCTTAACTGGCCACCCTGTATAAAGTAGCAAAGACCCAAAGGGCACTACGGTGTATTTCTAACCACTACTAGCATACAACAGAGTTTAGTGTTGACTCGTAAAAGACGCGTCAGTCACTACACGGCTGTTACAAATTCGCTTCTCACCATTGGGATCTCGGAAACTGTAAAAGATACGAAAAAGCTTAAATTGGGGCAAAATTGTATATTCAGGGGACCAACATAATGACTTAAAAAATATTACCTATATCTGCTAATAATTATTTAACTTTAGATACTAACACCCGGATTCATGAAAGGGGCGTAAGGCGTTAGTCGGACTAACCAACTTTGCACCTCCGACTACACCTTTTATTTTAACACGCGCAACAAGGGCGCAAATTTTTCGCGTAACCTTCGCTAATCGGATTAACGTTAGGCCTCGTTGATGAATCCGTACGTAAATATTTTAAAAATAGTTGGAACAAACTATATAGTTTTTACAATTATATCAAGGTTTGGTATATTCTCTTTACCAAATAATTCAAAAATAAATAATTAATAATTTCCAAAAACTATGGCTTACTAGCGGTTTTAGGCTAGATTTTTCTCTTAGTGTAGATGCCGTTTTTTAATTATTATTTTAACAACTTCAGCTGATGTGGACAGGAAACATTTTATTATATTAGCAGTGTATCCATTGAAAAAAGTATAGTTGGCCAGCCGACAGTGTTGCTACCAATTGTACCCGAATGTGTACAAACCCTAACCACCATTCAGTGACGGAATGAGGGAAACCTGAAAAACTTAATTAGTTAGGGGACAGTCAAACATCAACAGATTGCCAAACCATACCTGCGAACAGGTCTTAATATACGAATAGACAATTTGATGAAAATTTGTCCTGTGGAATGGAGGTTTTAACCGGCGATTCCATGGTACCATCAGCAAGCGATCGAGACATTAAACTGTGCCTCCGACTAGGTAAATAATCCATATACACATTAACTAGAAAATCTTTAGCCCAAATCAAAAGAAAGACGAAGCGATGTAAACAAGCACAGCGACGGTGGTGGGTAAAGTACGGTCAGGCTAGGCCACGCCTTTGTCTTCTGTTCCCTCCGGCGGGCGCGGTGCCCAGCCGGCAACTAGTACAACCACAGCACAGCTTACCAAACAAAGCTGTGACCACAGCTTGACCGACATTCGCTATCGCTCTCGCACTGAGAAGAGAAGTCAGGGTTGGACGCATAAGATTTGTAGTTCTCGTAATGCGCGATAACAGTGCCGTATTAAAAACTCTTGAAACATTTTATAAATAACTTTTGAAATAGACATGTAGAAAACGGTAATGCCTAATTTAGAAATAAGTATTAATGGGATTCAGGTCTACCTATTTGGTTAAGTTTTAAAAAAGAAATTTGCGATAGTAATTATGTACAATGTACATAAATATGTTTATTACACATTATTTACAAAAATAAAAATAGACAATACTTCAATACAGTGATGCCTAATTTAGAAATAAGTATATAATGGGATTCAGATCTACCTATTTGGGAAAGTTTTAAAAAAGAAATTTGAGATAGTAATTATGTACATATGTTTATTACACATTCATTATTTACAAAAATAAAAATAGACAATACTTTACAATGAGGTACATATAATAAATAATAATAAAAAAATCTTTAATCTGTTCTTAACGAAAAAAGAAAGAAAGAAACACAAACGGTAAGAATTCGGCATTGCCGTTCTTCCATTCCACCTATATAAATTTTCAAAATTGAAGCTTGGCTTGGCTTTTATGAAGTGTGTCCAATTTGTCCAAAAGGTCTTCCCTATTGGCTTTCATTAGCCATATCCTTGCCCTTAAAAAAAATTATATTTTTAAAAATTAGTTAAAATTATTTTTAAACAAACCGCAAAACATTGGCAAAACAAATTACACTCGACTACTTGGGCAGTACCGTTCTATAATTTTGTTTTTCCTAAAACTAAAATATAACAGCTGGCCAACTTTTAAACGAAATTCATTAAATATTAAATTGAGTGATTGTATTAACCATATTATTGGCTGTCTATGAATGAATTTCCTAAATTAAGCTAACTTACATACTAAATTACATTTTTTATTTATATATAACACATTTTTATCTACTTACCGATCGGGTTGCTTAGGAAAGGTAAAAAAGCTCTTATTACAATTATTATAGCTTTTATTATTGCAGTTTTTAATTGCACATACGTTTCCTGTTTTTCTATTACTCATTATCACTAATGAAAAAAGGAACACTATAGAAAACAAAACAATAAAAAAGCACAATAAATAAGCACAAAACATTACACTCAAAATAAATGCGCAAGAATAACTACGTCGCTGGCTTAATCGATAATTAACACGAAGTGATTTCCCTATTTCGGTTCGAAACTCTGGCCACTGTGCTGTTCTCTTCTCAAAGGCGGGTCTAAGAAGCGGCGCGCGTGGATCGGCGCAAACCGTCCCTGCCAAGAGAGCGAGCATACCCTTCGACTTAGCTGGGCGGTGACTCTACCTCTACCACAACATGCATGCCTTTCACCCATTCGCTGAGGACTCTCTGTTTATCACATTGTTACCTACATCGCTTCGTCCCTCTTTAGATTTCGGCTAAATATTTTTTAGTTAATCTGTATATTAAAACGCGTCGATTCTGTCTCGTTCTATATTCCGTCGTCAAATCGACAAAGTTTCTAAGCTATCTCCTCCGAACGGGGATCACGAGGCGATCCCCGCAGGCGACCAAATGTCGCTGCAAGCGTTACTCCTATGCTTAGTCACATTTTCTCCCGTTTCCTAGGCGTTTACCCAATTTAAACGACTTTTCAAAAAACCTCTGCAAAATTTTCGACAATAATTGCCGTTCGGCGAGAGTGATGCGGCTAGCACCGGCATTATTTCACAAGCCTAATGGCCCCGTCACGCCTGCCGAAATCCCGATTTTTCGCGGGACCCCCTCGGAAACATTTCTGATTACCAAAATACTGGAACGAAATGCTTTTCCAATTAGAATATCGGTAACAATTAATTTCAGGTTAACACGTACAGTTTACACGATTGTTTACAGGATTTCAAACATCGAAATGCAGAATTACGCATGTTCGAATCCCGCTGGATGCAACTTTTTTTATTTTACTTTTTAATTCTAATTATTTATTAGTATTAGTGTTTAGTTATTCTGTTTCATTGTCCGTAGTTTTTATTCCTTCTGCAGGTAAAGTTTGGAATTAATTCGTTCATTCTGGCAGTCTGTAAAATTCATCATTTTAGCTTACAAAAGTGAATATCTTCTTCAATATTAATTTGCTGCAACAATTATAACAGCAATTAATTTTTTAAAACCGCCGTTACACCTTTTCTAAGGGCGGGCGGGGCCCCGAACCGTAGGGGAGGGCCCCATTGATAAAATTGATAAAAATATTTACTAAAAATTGAATTCTACTTTCAGCACTTGAAAAATGATGATGTTTTACCATCAAGAATAGAGTACCCTTACAATTCGTCAAAATATTATTAAGAAAAATCGTTTAGTATCATTACATCATCATTCCAGATACAAAATTTCAGCTTTTTGTCTCTAAATTTATTATTTCATATAGGTACAAGGGATTATCTCAAATTTCTTTAATATTATATATTTTGTTAAAAATATTATTCTAGATGCTTTTGTCGCCCGAAAGGTGATCCGAGGCCACAGGCCTGGATCCCCGGTAGTGCTAGAAATGGGAACGAACGTTGCGATGTTGCGATAGTGATTTTCCTCCATTTCTAATATATCCATTATAACACATTCAAATATGCAAGTGTGGTAGACATTTCACTATTTCTTATTTTATTATATGTATCTTTATTTTATTATGTTACTTACTTCTTTTTATTATAGTTAATTATATCTATTTATGAATTTAGCGGTGGAAGCAATATGGGAAACTTTATATTTGTCCCTAAAAGTTTGGAATAAGCTAAAAATATTGATAATTTTATACTATAAAAATTGAAATGCACGAAAAAGAGAAAGAGACGCGAAGAGAAGCAGAACGCGTTAATGGGGATGTTCTTATATCATGTTTTTCAAAGAATTTACCATTATTTCCACAATATTTTATGTTCAAACACGTTTTTGTTTAAAAGAGATATAGACATATCCAAATTTATCAAAATTATACCTCTATTAAAAAAAACTACCCTTGGATACAAATTCAAGAAATTCTAAAATATTTGTGAGAGGACCTATAAATTATTTTTTATATAAACGTTTTGCGTTTACGTAAATATATAACGTGACAATAAATTTCATTTCGTTTCTCTTCATATCGCTATTTCACGATAAATATGAAATGTGTAGGTATAAATACTGTTCTTTTTATTTCATTCCTTTCTTACTTAACAATATTTTGTCCCCAAACAACCAGAAATGAAAGAACTCCGTCGCTTTTTTTATACTTAATTTCGTGTCGCTTTGCAGAAATGGTAATCAAGATAAGTTTATTGGAGCCAACAAATAAAATTTTATGTATTTATAGGTGCATCTTATTAGGCATTCCAGAACACGTAACAAAAATGGTTTCCTTGCGTCAAACAAAGTAAGATTTTGTGATTTTATCAGAATATTACATTCAGAGATTCTAAAATTATGTTTTATCTTCAAATAACACTACAAGATATGAATAACAAGATGATAAATGGTTTGCTAGAATTCAGAAATATTGAATGGAATGAGCTTTCTAGTCAGTTTTCATTCTGTTTCTTTTCATCTGTCAAAAATAGGAAAATATAACAAAATATGCTGGTAAAGCATTTTTATTTAAGATATATCCTATCCTTAATCTTAATAAGATATATATCCTTAATAAGATATATCCTATCTTTACCAATTAAAATACATGCTTGTAAATAAAATTGGAGGCGATATTATTCTTCCTTACACAAATTTACAAGTCTTGTTTGAGCCAAAGCGGCCATTTTTGACAGGTCATTGGAATTGGTGCCCCCTTTGGGTCTTTGTTACTATTATATGTCTGGCAATTATTGTCAAATTCAAATTGAAAAACAGATGACCTGTTTTTCCCCTGGAGTCATTATACCAGTGACCTCCATTGTCTTTGAAGAAGACAATCCTACTTATTTATTTGGAGATGCCGAAAACAACTACTCCACGGCAATGTGCCCCGACTGACATTTCATTACTCCGGCATCTCCATAGCAGTTGCCACTTCTTTCATCGGGACCAACTCCACAGACACTGACCGGTTTCGCACTTATTATACGCTCGTCAAAGTGCAATTTGACAATAATTGTCAGACATATACTAACAAATACCAAAAGAGGGCACTACGGTGCGTTTCTCACCACCTCTAATAGTCACGATGCCCATTAGGCAATCATTTCGCAACATCGTTCATCGGTTCTACTACCGATGGCACTCTGATGAGCGCATCCCGCTAGTTTCCAACATAGCAATGTTATTGTATCCAATCTGAAACACAGTGTACATTAGCTCTTCACATTACTATTTTTGTCCCATATTATATGAGAAAACACAGCAAATAAGCCATGTGGCAGTAACGCACCTTATATAAAAAATAAATAGTATAAAGAGTATGCTATTTATATTTAAATTAATAATTTTAATGCTATAATTTTTTCGTACTTACAATACAACTTTCCGTACCACCTAAACAGCTTTATATTTTCTGTAAAATTTCACTTTAAACATCTCTCTGTTACTATGGAAAATATCTACTATGCTACGGGGAAAATCAGCATTGAAAATCTCCAGTGTCCGCCTGTACATGCAGTTCGCATATTTTTAATTGTGGAATAATTTATGTCAACTCAACAGATGACGCAATGAAAATTTGTCGCTGGCGAGGTTCCAAGCGCTTCCAGCGATACTGTAGAAAGTTTTAAATGGAAGTTGTGTTGCCAATTCTGTATTTAGGGTCATATATTCAAAACAAGAAGAGATGAATTAATACTGGACCGAACTGACAAATGAAGGAACACAATAATTCATTTTTATTTGAAGGAGTTGCCGGAAATAACTACTCCACGGCCAATGTGTACCTGTGGAAAAGCAGATCGCTATCTTTCTGTCAATTTAATAGTAATGGTCAGGCGGGTAGTAGCAAAGACTCAAAGAGGACACTACGGTGTAGGTAGTTCTTACCACTACTAACAATAATTCATTGAAATAATTTTATCACTTTATAAAATGGTGATTCTTATACATATAATAATATAATAATAATATAATAATAATATCTCTACCCCTCATTCTAATCACAAGGATTAGCCCGAAAGTCTGAGACTTGTGTGGGAGAGGGGGCGGCATATTATTATTTCGCGGGCCGCATTTGCGCCTCAGGAACGACTTACGTTGGTAGGCCCTAACCACCATTCAGTGCTGGAATGAGGGAAACCTGGAAAACCTCATTAGTTAGGGGGACAAGTCAAATATCAACTGATTTTAATCTCTCACATTAACACCAAGTTGACATTCGTTCCATCCTAGGCCATCCGCCAGGATAGTTGCCAAGCTATCCCTGCGCATAAGCCTTGATCTACGAGTAAACAATTTAATGAAAAATTGTTTGGTGGAATGGGGATTAGAACCCACGACCTCTGGGTTGAGCGATCGAGACGCTAAGCCCTGAGCCACCAGCCCGATTAAGATAATTACTGATAATCACCAGCGACAGACCCTGAGAATCGGAGCCAGGGAACCGGTCGAATGGGTTTCAACAAAAAAAATAATAATAATACATTTATTTTCCATTCATATATAAATATACATAATTTATTTTTTAGATAGAATGAAAATCTCTATGCTGTGTTCAAGCAAGAAGGATCAGACCTTTCCCCCCGGTTAACTCCACTTACCTAGTTTAAATAAACAATATTCCCGTAAGGTATTGCCTAATCAATAATTAGCTAATTATATGTGTTCAGAAAATAGCTAAATAGTAATAGCAAAGACTGCATAAATAGTTAGAATATGGAGTATTTCATATTCCGAATAGAGTTAGGAATATAGAATGGATGTAGTTCTTATTATTAACTAATAAATTAATTACCTAGTTTAGGTGTTAAGACTTATAATAATAATAATATAATGATGTGGCTAATGACCGAGGCAGTCGATGCTAGAAGTAAAAAAGAAAAAAAAAATAATAATAATAATAATAATAAGGAGGTATGGAAGTCCCTGATGTCAACTGCAGGGCCTGCCATAGGGCGCCGGAGACAATTATGCATCTGCTCTCCGCCTGTTCGGCATATGCAGTCTCGAGCTTTATCCATAATAGACACAATGCAGCTTTACGAGTGCTCTACTACTTTCTACGGCACTCGCACGAGATAGACGAAACACCAGTGCTGCCATATGCTCCGAGGGATATTGAGTCCGTTGTGGGGAATGAGAAGTGCCGAATTTATTGAAACTACTCATTTCCCACGCTCAGGTAAATTCGAGCCAATAAGCGTGATGTAATCCTCCTCGATCACCAGCTCAAGACAATGTTTGTCATCGAGTTCTCGGCTCCTCTCCGACATTGTCTTGAAAGAGGAGAAGAGACGGACGAAATATCGAAACCTTCTCTTCGAACTCCGCAGACTCCATCCAGAACATACTGTGAAACTTGTGGTACTGATAATAGGAGCCCTCGGTAGACCAAGAGATACACTGCTTTCGGAACTGACGATCATACCGGCATGCCGAAATGCGACAGATCTTCTAGCCGGAAGAATGCAGAAGGCGGTCATTCTGGGTTCATTATGTCTACTCAGGGCACACGAATCCCGGACTCAGTAGTTACTCACCCCACGGACGTGAGTAGTAGCTACTGATAATCACCAGCGACAGACCCTGAGAATCGGAGCCAGGGAACCGGTCGAATGGGTTTCAACAAAAAAAATAATAATAATACATTTATTTTCCATTCATATATAAATATACATAATTTATTTTTTAGATAGAATGAAAATCTCTATGCTGTGGTCAAGCAAGAAGGATCAGACCTTTCCCTCCGGTTAAGTCCACTTACCTAGATTAAATAAACAATATTTCTGTATAGTATTGCCTAATCAATAATTGGCTAATTATAAATTTAATAATCCTACTTAATAGCCAAGAACATACAATTTCGGAAAAAAATTACATAATTTTGTTACTCGTTACTGTATAGATAACTTGAAAAGCAGGATTTAAATTTGATTAAAGACATCAATTTGAATTCATCAGGTACGGCATTGTAAAGTTTCGATATGTTAGTAAAAGACCGTTCGTAAAAACTGGTTTTGTATAATGTTTATATATTATGAGCATCTGTTCGATAGCGAATTTTCTTGTGTAAATAAGCTGGAGATTTTGTAGAAATTATTAGTATTAGGTAGCGAATATACTAATATTTATTATAGTATAGAATATACTAATATTTATTTTCGTGTTTTAAGGCCTTCCTTGACAGGTACCAATGACATTGAGGTCTTTATGCAATATCTCGGTTATTACTCGAGCTAGAGAAAAGGTATTTTCGCGAACCTCAATGTCAATTTTCTTAGAAAAATAACAAGATGTAATCAAAGTATCGGTATTTACCTGCTTTTGTTACCGAGTTATGATCAAAAACTGAGTTGCAGTTTTGGAGACATTCTCATAACTTTACCAACAAAAAAATAACCGACTGTTTTTTGAGCGAACTCTATAGAATTTGTTGGCGTAAAATTTAGTGAAGTTCTTAATTCCTTAATAGCATCTACGGTTTTTAATTTCCTGATAAAGTTACCTAGCGCACACTGTATATAGATAGATATATACACAGCAGTATATTTTTTATGGGAATCCGTGGTAACTCAAAAAGTATAAAAGTTCCGTACAAATTAATTGAAATAAATATTATACAATGTTTTTTTGGGGCAAACTTTATAAATTTGCCTTGATACTACATTTTGAATATTTAATTTGAATACTATTACATATAACCAATTCACAATTTTGATACTCATGCTGATATCTGACGATCATAGGTATATCATATCATAACAATGTAAATACCTATTGAAATAAACAAGACGAATGTTGTCATTGACAATAATGTAGCAATACAATATATCTATCTCAATCCAAATTATTGTACCCAATGGATCTAATTTATCACAATAACGACCTGTATACCAACTGAATTCATAGGAACCAGACCCAATCGCTTTTACTGAAACAGTTTACCACAGTTCTGTTTAATGAATACGTTCGAATTTATACAACGAGCGATTACAAAATTTTCAAGATTATTGACTAATAATTTTGTTGAAATACAGCAGGTAAGTTGTCTAAAATGAAGGTTTTATATAAATGCAATGAATCTGTTTCCTAAAATTAACACGAGGTGCTGCAAGCGCTGGCAACTCAAAATATTTAAAACACAATGGAATCGTGTCGTATATCATTTGAAAGATCTTCAGTTGTTTCTATAAGGTTCTATAAACTTTTTAACGAAAAAATGTACACCATCCAAGAAATTAAGTTATTTTATACAGTGTGTTTCACTTCTCACTTTCACACCTCTGTAAAATTTTACTTAGCAGCAGGATTTGGATGCTTATTTTTTTATCAATAGGTATGCCTAAGATGTACTTCTACAAGATGTACCTAGTACGACGGCGAGGTTACCATTCCACGGCCTGCTATGATTTTTCTCTACACGATTTTTCTAGAAATCATATTAGCGATTTTTTTACGGAAAATCTGACAACATAGCATTATTCAGCGCCCTTTAAAATTCAAATATCCCTAGTTACATGACATTTTCAGGTGGAATAACTTTAATAATAATATATAGTATACAGGGTTATTCAGAACTCATCTCTAAAACTTTGAGGATATGTGCATCCTTAAATAATAAATCGATATCACCAAAAAAATTTATAATAAAAGTCTTAGGATTTCCCGTAAACAATGTTTAAAGTTATACCATTATAAAGGACTACGTAGCTGGGCAACTATACTTCAACACATCTGATATATCACATTCCTTCAAAAAACAGTAAACAACAGTTTTTATACCTGGCGAACGCCTGGCGAATACAGTTGGAGTGGGGATAATATCTCTTATTGTCTATGCAGCCATCAGTCTTTCTGTGTCGCTGTCTCTGTGCGGGTGTTTTACTTATCGAGTGTTAAACTGTAAAATTTTCAAAATGGCTCATGTGTACAGTAATGCTGAGTTAATGGACATGATTCTTATTTATGGCGAAGTTGGACCAAATTCATTGGCAGATTCGCACTTGTATGCGGAACGATTTCCCAATCGACACACCGACACATCGACAGTTAGGTTTTGTGAATGGTTGTTGCAGCAAAATGCTGAAAATCCCCAATTTACTTAATAATTTACGTTTACAAGATCAGCAACCAGGAGGAACATTCGGTTTAGTGCGGCAAAATTGGATAAGGAGTGCCCAAAATTGTGTACAAGTCGAGGAATATTATTTCGAAAAGCTTTTGTAACAAGGTATGTGTAAATTTTTTATACCTAAATTTCACGTTTCTAATACCTAGTAATCAAGTAGCGCAATTCTTCAAAATTAGTGTAACAAAATTTTATTCATTTTAAAGACACGTCACTTTCGTCAGATCTATCTATCTTTAAGTTTATTTTAAAGTAAAAACGCTGCAAATCTTTTTTGCGCCGGGTGTCGGTATACTCTCAGATCTTCCGAAGTTTTTTTGTGGTAGCGTGTTTGCATTCAGTCCCAAGGTCACTCCATTACAGTGGATCAGTATCCAGCGGCGTGCAATGAAAAATTTTTAAATAGTTTTAGGACCTCGTCAAAAAAATCTTTTTTGCACTACCACATTTGTACATGTATGTTGAATATCCCCAAATATTATTATGGATATGTTCTGAATAACCCTGTATACATATATAATAATAATAATCTTTTTGGCATTACGCATATACAAATTAAGCACATTTTTTTATTTTTTTTCAATTCTAAGGATATTATGTCTCCTTTTGCATTAGTTATCCAGTTTTTATTTATTTAAAAAGCCTGCTACATGTTTAAACTAAAATCATGATTTCGTAATTTTGAAAGTTGAAATAGAAAAGTTATTCTATCTGAAAATTTCACGTAACTCGGGATATTTGGGTTTTAGAGGTCGCTGAATAATACTATGTTGTCAGATTTTCCGTAAAAAATCGCTAATATGATTTCTCGAAAAATCGCGTAGAAAAAAAATCATAGCAGGCCGTGGAATGGTAACCTCGCCACAGTACTAGGTTGAAGTATATCGTAGCCATACCTATTGATAAAAAAATTAACATCCAAATCGTGCTGCTCAGTAAAATTTTACAGGGGTGTGAATGTGACAAGTGAAACACGATGTATATATTTCTTCATATTTCTTCTAGTACTGCGGTTTATTGGGAAATACATAACAAAATTAGTGTCCAGTCATCAAAAGAAAGCAACTAAGGAGCGATAGGCGTCAATATTTTTGGATCTTTTGCTTCTTCACTATAGCATAACTAAAGTATAAAGTATAAAGTGCATGAAGTATAAAGATAAGAAATCCGAACTCAATAGGAGGTTGCTTAATAAAAAATGTACCAGAAAACGCCATCGTATTGTGTTAATATATTTTTTTTTTGAGCTCTGATGACGTCTAGCTTGCCATCATCCATCTCTACTTTTACTCATTTCCCTCACACCATTTTCACATTTAGCGATGGTTTGGAGTCGTGAATTACAATCTGAGTGACTTTGACAACTAATGACAGCAAATGGACGAACTTATAAAGAAACCAGAAGGAATGGTTGGGCTAAATTTGTACTAATTTCATTCGTTTGTTTTGTCCGGTATTTGTGATCATGTAAAACACAGATTTCAGACTCCTTATCTTCTATACTTCATGGCGTTAATTTGAAACAATTCAAAACTTATACAATATTACTTATATTATCATCCAACTACCTACCTATAAGATTTTATTAGGTAGTTATCGCTTGGTGGGAAGTTCGTACGAGGTTCTAGTGAGGAATTTCTTCAATTACAACAGTAAAATCCAACAGAATAGTAAAATTAGTTTATAAGATTAGTAACCATGTTTTCATCTAAACGATTAAGAATAAAGGTAGCAAATTATTCACATGGTTTGAAGCCTCATCATATACCAAGACAAATACCTATAGGTATATTTTTCAAGATGACTTCTATATAGAATAAAATTGATTATACTATCTAAAATTGCAAGAGTTGTACTGGGTCTTTTGTGTACCTGGATATACAAATACACTACTTATAAAATCTTATAAAAAATTCACAGATTTCGCAATTCTTGCAACAATCGGAATGCATTAAAAATGAATTAAGGAAATTTGGAACTATACAGGGTGAGTCAGTTTATACTAGCAGGACTCTGGCATTCGATAGAACACCTGATTTTAAGTTAAGTTTGTCATATAAACATATGTCGGGAATCGCTTCGTTTTTGAGATACAGGGTGTTAAAATTTTGGTTTATTTTTAGTGTTTTCCACACAGCTCCTATAGTTTTTAAGATAATTTATTCAAATTTTTACGGTAGATTATCTATGATGGTCCACAAATTTTGACATATGTAAACGATTTGAAAACGTACAGGGTGATATTTTTTCGGGGGTCAGGCCTCCTTTTATCGTTCAGAACTTTTTTGTGGTGCGCCACTGACTGCTGATTTATCAAAATTTGGATTCCATGTTCAATTTAGAAAGTTTTTCGTCTCTTGCATTTCTATCGTAGCTGTAACAATTGTCGAGTAATTTGAAGAAATCTCTGAAAGAATATGTTATTAAAAAAAATATTTTTATGAAAATTTTCACTAAAAACAATAATTATTGTCAAACGAAAGTTCATTAATCTAAATTATTAAAGGTTACATACTTACAGTACAACTTTTGCCACTAATTATTTATTTTTTGTAGCATTTCAGAGACTTAATAACTATGTAAAATAATTAAGAACTAATAATAAACCAAGGCAAATACAAATAACTTTACAAATAACTCGAAATAATTTTATTTTCAAATTAAAATTTTCAAAAGGTGATCCATTTTGTTGGATACATAATCGGCATCGCGTTTCAATAGACCTTCTTGCTGAAACTAAGTGATGAACTCTTATGTCTTCGCAAGCATGCCTTATACGCTTTCTAAGATCGTCAACATCTTGAACAGGAGTGGCATACACTTTTTATTTAAAAAAGCCCCACACAAAAAAATCCATTGGTGTTATATCTGAGGAACCTAAGGGCCGTGCGATTGGACCTCCACGTCCAATACACCTCTCTGGATAATTGTCGTCTAACCTAGCCCTTACATTTTTTTCAAAATGAGCTGGGCAGCAATCCAACAGGAACCAAGCTTGCTGTCTTAAATTTAGACGGACATCTTCCCACATATTAGGATGCTCGGTTTCTAGAAACTGTAAGAAGTTTTGCGAACTGACCCTTTCTGGCAAAAAATATGGTTCAAATAAACGATTTTCAAAAATTCCTACCAATACGTTAAAGCTAAACTCATTTTGGAATTTTCTTGGCCTAATAGCGCGTGGATTTTGCTCTACCCAAATATGTTGACTTTTGAAATTTACTATCTCACGTCGAGTGAAGCAAGATTCATCAATCCATAATACGTTGGATAAGAAAGTTCCATTATTTTCTAATGTGTTGAGGATCCAACGACAAAAATTCATTCTGCGTTGTTCGTCGCCAGGATGTAGACCTTGGTTTATTACTAATTCTTGATTATTTTACTTAGTTATTGAAATGCTTTAAAAGTTTTTGAAATGCTAAAAAAAATAAATAATTAGTGGCAAAAGTTGTACTGTAAGTATGTAACCTTTGACAATTTAGATTAATGAACTTTCGTTTAGCAATAAGTTTTTAGTGA
Organism: Pogonocherus hispidulus; assembly: GCA_963924545.1. Lineage (NCBI taxonomy): Eukaryota > Metazoa > Arthropoda > Insecta > Coleoptera > Cerambycidae > Pogonocherus > Pogonocherus hispidulus. The sequence continues at coordinate 86,348,620 of OZ004693.1, forward strand.
AAGTTTTGATGACAATATTTTTTTTTAATAAAATATTCTTTCATAGACTTTTTCAAATTACTCGATAACTTTTACAGCTACGATAAAAATGCAAGAGACGAAAAAGTTTCTAAATTGAACATGGAATCCAAATTTTGACAATCTAGCAGTCAGTGGCGCACCACAAAGATGTTCTGAACGATAAAAGGGGGTTTGACCCCCGAAAAAATATCACCCTGTACGTTTTCAAATCATATGTACGTTTTTACATATGTACCTGTACGTTTTTACATATGTCAAAATTTGTGGACCATCATAGGTAATCTACCGTAAAAATTTGAATAAGTTATCTTAAAAACTATAGGAGCTGTGTGGAAAACACTAAAAAAAAACGAAAACTTTGACACCCTGTATCTCAAAAACGAAGCGATTCCCGACATATGTTTATATGACAAACTTCACTTAAAATAAGGTGCTCTATCAAATGCCAGAGTCCTGCTAGTATAAACTGACTCACCCTGTAGAAAGCTTGCAAAAGTTACCTTCTAATTTGAGAACTTACCATTTGCGACTTACAGACTTTGCCACCTTGTATATCACATTCACATGAGAGCTCAGATTCTCAGACTGCGCGCCACGCCGTCTGCTCTACTCGGTCCCCCACTACCTAACCATGTCGGTGTGACATGCTCATCGCGTTACACTTTTCATCGAGACATACCCATATAACCTTCACGATCCTATAAGCATTTTCAATGCTAAAAATAATTACAAATTTCTTTTAAAAAAATGGTACTTGAAAATAGGCCGGTTAACATTATTTTTAACTTCTTGATTTTTTTCGGCTATACTATTTAGGTACTAATCGTGGCATATATTGTATGGTCGACTCTAGTTCTTTATTGCACTCAATGGATGTCATTCATCACGTTAACTACCAACATTTAACGGACTCCATTGATAGAAACCAACGCCAATCAGTTTTATTAAAACAGTTCCTCATAGTTCAGGTTAATCAATACGCTCACATTTATATACGGACGGACATACGTATACATAACCCGGTTTGTGGTTTTATTATACGGCTTAATTTATGAGGGCGGTTCACCAGACATCTCTAGAATCAGAAACACTGATAGTGGAAATGTAAATATTATGATACTTTGGTTAATTATGTTAACATTCCTCTGCGAGGGTAAACCATGGAAGGTTTCAGATATAAATTATGATTTTAGATTTTGCCTCACTCGTCTTGTTTTTGGGATGTATATAATGGAACTAAAATTCCTCTTGAATTTACAATTAATACCATTCTGATACGAAATGTTATATTTTTGTAAGTAAGGCATACTCTATATTATTAAACAATTGATCTAAAGAATAATGGTTAGCAGCTAGGCTATATGGCGATGTAAAAACGCTGATGAAATGAAGTTAATGAGAAAGTTTTTTTTAAAATACAGTCATCTTGGAATCGACGTAGGTTTGGCCCGTAATTCCACTTTTTTAATACAATAAGGGATCCGATGTCAAGATTTTTTATCAACCTTAAAAAAGCAATAAAACAATTAATTTCTCTTAACCTAAAAGAATCAACCAAAAAAACAAAGGAATTTACGGATATTGCTTAAAGGAGAAAATTTCCTGTTGTTTCTCCGTGGAGTTGGCACATAAAATAAATTTTAATGGCGTGAGGCCTATCTGGGAACATGGAAGTTAAGCATGCTTACAATTTCAGCGCAGTTAATATGATTATGAAGTAATTTAAAAAGAAAAATTAAGCAAGCAATGTTACGTCTTTCTATTAACGGAATAAGCGAAAATCTATCAAGAAGTTGAGAATGAGGAAAACCAATAGGCGGATATACTCCATCTGAACGAAAGGCAGAAAGTTTAAGAAAACTGCCCTGTACTCTCTGAAGACTGTCAGTATAAATTGAATAATTAGGAGACCAAATAATTGAGGCATATTCAGCTTTAGAACGAACTAGAGAAATATACAATGTTTTAAGACAAGTTTCATTTGTAAAACTGCGCGTGTTCCTAATAACATATCCAAGAGATTTATACGCCTTGGCTGTTGTGTTTAACATATGTTTATTAAAACTTAACTTTCTGTCAAAAATGTAACACCAAGGTCACAAAAGGTCTCAGGTCTAGAAAGGATGCTATTAGCAATAGAATAATGGTATTTAGTTTTGTAGAAAACGACATGATATTATATTTCTCTGAATTCAAGTGTAGATTATTTAGTATGCACCATTCATTAATAATATTCAAATTCTGCAGCAAATGTTCGTAGTCCTGTAAATTTGAGATTCTAGTAAAAATCTTTAAATCATCAGCATATAGTAGACGTTTAAATGTTAACCGACTAACTATGTCATTAATAAATACGGTAAATAAAAGAGGCCCAAGAATCTAACCCTGTGGAACACCAGGGTTAGATACCTCGCTACAAATACCTCGCTAGACCTATAACCACGGTACACCACACACTGAACTCTATTGCAAAGGTATGACTTTAGAAGAAGGATGAAGGAGGCGGAGAAACCGGGAGAAACCGAAAGATATTAATTTCCTTAATAATATACCATGATCAACCCTATCGAAGGCTTTAGAGAAATCCGTATATACAACGTCAGTTTGGAACCCTCCATCGATGGCAGATGAAATAAATTCTGTTACACAAAGTAGATTTGTTACTGTCGATCTATCTCGAAAAAATCCATGCTGGAAGTCAGTTATCTTGTGCTTCGTATGAACAAACATTGTTTCAGATAGTAGTAACATTTCAAGACATTTTGCAAAGTTGTTAATAATTACAATAGGTCTATAATTGCAAATACTCTATTCTAGTGTTCTATTTAGAATTTCCCAACATACCTATAGCCCTGTCCTTAAATGGGTCGCCCTGTATAAATGAAAACATATTCAAAATGTGTCCTGATAAATTTACAACAAAAGATATCTCTTGTCATGTTGTGGTAAAACTCGCCGTAATCGAGATATCAGCTGTCACGTTAAATCTGGGACACCTTGTATTGAGAATTAAGACAATAATAAGATTTGAAGATCTTGTACCACGGAAGTAATTCAATTTAAAATAAGTAGAATAACCAAATCTAATTTTTTTAAGCACTTTTATAACTAGTATTTTGTAGCTCTCCACTATTACATTATTAGTAAATTTTCATGGTGATTTAAAATTATTTAAAAAGATTTGACTTTACTTCTAAAAATGTGGCACAAAAAAGTGCCTAACTGGCTTTTTATAATTATATTTACAGAGATACTAAAATTTCGGGTGCTATCTCGACCCGAGTGCTAACGCGGCTGCTCATATTTAAGTACGTGTAATTAAACCAGCGAGATTATTCTAATTTATAGACGTATTCCATTCATAGTAGAGTCTGAGACAGCAGACGAGTTTTATGTAAGTTAAATTTTAATTGTATTCGTCACAATAAAACCAATTAGGCTAATTTGGACAATTTTGTTTACGAATTCATACGTAAAATGTGTAAGATGTATTTTTAGTAGAGCGCGTTCAATGAAAGCTGAATTTAAAATTTAAATTAGTCGTCTGGCAGTGCCATATTGCATGGAAATTCCTTCCTAGTGGGGTTTCTTGAATCTCTATGGGATATTATGTTAAAGTTATTTAACTGCGATATTTTCCTCGCATGTGTGTTAGACGTTTGTATCAGGACGCCTCATTTTTAGGTTTTGATTGAGATTTCAGGGTAACTAGAGTAGAAACTTCACGGCTACTGCTCTTGAAAATAGAGAGCGGTTTTAATTTTGACATAACACACAATCACGGTACTGCTGTAACTCTCAAAGACAGACATCAGTTAAAAATAGGAACGAAATAATATCTAGAACTATAGCACAAACAATTAATAATAATAAGTAATAATAATAATAATAATAATAATAATAATAATAATAATAATAATAATAATAATAATAATAATAATAATAATAATAATAATAATAATAATAATAATAATAATAATAATAATAATAATAACAATAATAATAATAATAATAAACTTTATTGCCCAACAGATACAAAGTCCAATTATAGGACAAACAAATAAACACAATTCAATACACAATAATAAATACAATTCAATGTACGAAAATTGACAATGTAAACAGTGCATATAAGGCACACCTAATCACATAGCATAATAATACATCTATTAGACTACACTACATCACCAACATACCTCACATCAATAGCTTCAACAATTTGCTTAAAATTACTAAAATTAATATCACATAAATATCACAGATATCTTATTGAAATTATTACACATAACGTATACTGGAGACTTGAATATTACATTAGTTCTAGCCCTTTCGCAGGTATACAGTGTTATTCAGAACTTATCCATAATGAAATTTGAGGATGTTCAACATACACGTAGAAA